>CM072768.1:60111867-65111867 GCA_036936925.1 Cenchrus fungigraminus | reverse complement strand
GAGCTCGAGCTCTCTGCTCTCCCGGACATCAGCCTCCATCTTCTTGTCCACGTTCTTGCAGAACCCAGGGTAAGGCTCATAGCCAAACAGCTTGTTCAGTATCTGTGCACACAAAAGAACCAGCAGACACTGAAGAGTTAGCACTGCTCGAAGCCATATCAATTTCCTCTGTGCTTATGATTGAAGAATAAGCAATTGTAATTTTAGCATGTGTTTGTGAATTGTGACTGTTTTGCGTACATACCTGCAGGAAGATGAGGAATGGCTCCATCAGGAACACCTCAGGGAGTTCACTCACAGTCGGCCCCTTCTTCTGCACAAAATTGAACAGGAGAAATCAAACAAGCAGGATGCCAAATCAAAATCAGCAGTGGTGGGCGCCGATTACGTTCCCAAGAGCTTAATGTCGATGGGAACGGGTTGGGAAGGACGGCAAGGGGAGGAGGGATCAAGGGATCGAACGAATCCGTTCCACTTGCCTCGAAGAGGCCGTGGCCGAGGAACTGCCATGTCCAGCAGAAGAGCTGCGTGGCGAGGACGAGCCTCCAGGAGGCCCCGAAGCCGAGGCGGGCCGCGAGGGCGCGGCTGGCGGCCCAGGCGGCGAGGAAGATCAGCCCCGCGAGCGCGCCGGCGCGGCGGTCGACGGCGAGGTAGGCGGCGGCGTAGGCGAGGGCGAGCGCGAGCGCGGGGTCGACCGCCGGCAGCAGCGGCGGCAGGAAGTGGAGGATGAGGAGGTTGGTGAAGAGGATGGGCCAGGTGAGCAGCGCGTGCGCCGCCGCGTTCACGGGGTGCCGGTGCTGCGACCGGAAGAAGGCGAACTGCGCCTCCAGGTCCAGCACCCCGCGCCGGTGCGCCGCCGCCTTGGCCGCCCCCATGGGCGCGTATCGCCTCCGGCTCCGAGGAATCTGGGATCAAGGGGGGCAGCCTGGCAGTGGCAGAGCAGTGGTGGACGAATGGTGAGTGCGGTGACCCCTGAGGCTGATTGTTTCTTTAATCGTGTGAGCCAAATCCTAAAGTGAGTTATTGGATGTCCATATATAATGGACTTTTGTGCGGCATAGTTTTCACGTGACATACTGACATGTAAATTACTTATATACCCCTACATCATGCATGAATTACGTCTTGTTTTTGAAATATATGTGACGTCGTTTGGGAAAAGAAAGTGAACGGAGAGTGAAACTTAAATGATTTTCCAGAGAAAAATTCACTCGAAACATATTAGAGAACAATGCTTAACATATTTTGCGAGGACTGAATCAATAGGGAATTTCAACACAAGTATAGAAGCAGTGAGTGTGAAAGACAAAACACTCTGTGCGGGAGAGATGAACATGTACTGTATGTTACAGTGTGAACACATGAACGTGTTCGCGGATCTTCATTTATATTACGTTCGCTATCAGTCCAGTCCGTCAGCGGTCAGCACTTGAAACCACTACCCGAGCGGAGGAGTACGTACAGAGGAGAAGAAGTAGACGTCGCGTTGCATCGATCGCATTAATAACGCATTTCCCCCCTGATCCTGCATGCCATATTGCCATTACATCATGCCGTTACGCCCTTCGATTAGTTCAACGCGACGCCAGCGGAGCGTTCAGATTAGCAGCTGACACTCCGAATAATCCTGATCAGACCTTTGTGGCGGCGTTCGCTCGACGATTTGATCGGTTGGTCACTGCGGTCATGTCCCGGGTGTGAAGTGTGAACACGCACGGTGGACGCTTTCCTCCGCCCATTCACACCGCGACTGTCATCGGACCTACGGATTAATCCCTCAGCGAAAAAGGATCCCTGGTCGAGAAGTCGCACGAGCTAAAAATAACAAGAAGAAATCAAAAGTGTAATATTTGGCCCATGCAGGTCTCGAACCTGCGACCTTCGCGTTATTAGCACGACGCTCTAACCAACTGAGCTAATAGGCCTCTGATGTACTCGCATCGTATAAGTACGATTTGTAACGTTTCTTTTCCTTACTGATGCTCTCGCCGGACTCCGTCGACGACCGTCTCACCGGCACTCCACTGTCCAGGGCTCCAATCAATTGGCCCGAAACGTGGAGTAGCTTCTAAGCACATGAATGGAACAAAACTCTTCGTGCAATCACAAATTCTATTTATTAAACCTGGCTGATTTTGCCTAATGACAAACGTGGACTTTGCTTAATGCATGCCGGGCTGCTGGCAGTAACAACAGCTGCTCCCTGGCACCCCCGCATTGTAGCTGTCGTTCATGCCTAAAGCGGTTGATTGGAGTGGTTTTTACGTAGGGATGCAAGTTATATATATTTTAGGTCATTAGATCGATTCAAAACATTGATAAAATGCATTAGAATGGTATTCTGCGTAAATAATTTTGGATGAGTAATGAACTAGAGTGACAAATCATCTTAATTAATCAGTTGACCCAATAAAGAAAAAGGTTTAAAGAGAAGAATCCATGAATTCATTATTAGACTCCTCCTACTTGTATTTTCGTACGATTTTGATTTGGTGGGGATCAAATAGAACTATGGTAGCCCCCCTTGCATCCTTATTTCTATGAATTTATGAATCGAGCCTTTGAGATGAGTATGTGATGCTAATTTGTTTAAAAAAATTATATATCACTTGGTGAAACAGACCACCTCCTCATCTCGTAAAATCTACTCAAATGAATCATATTTCGTTCCTCAATCCCATCGATCCGAAACTTTGTGATTATGAGATGAACAATGCTCAATACTATACTATAGAATATGGGATCCTCCATTTTTTTCCTCCAATCCAAATCCGATCGGAAGTTGGCCATTGAGATCGCATTGCTCGGGCGCTTGTGTGGTTTTGCCGTGCACCGTGCAGTGCGCGTGGAGCCGCGCTACTTGTACGTACCGAGTACCGTGCACGTGGGGGGCCCACACGCGCGCCTGCCCAGAGGACCCACCCCTTCGGCATCGTCTCCATCTGGAGCCACCCAACCCAAGCCAGCCTCCCAAATCCCAATCCCAGGCATCATCCCCCGTCTCCCTCTCCTCAACAGTGGCGCGCGGTTCCTCCCCCCTCGGTTCGTCTCCACCCACACCGCCCCGCTTCGCGATAAGAAAACCCACCAAACCCTAACCCTAGCTGCAGCGCCACCACCGACCGCCCGCCCGCCCGCCGGAGGGGACCCGAGCCAGCCAGCGAGGATGCCGTCGGGGTCGGCGACGCAGTTCCGCTACACGCAGACGCCGTCCAAGGTGCTGCACCTGCGGAACATGCCGTGGGAGTGCACCGAGGAGGAGCTCGTCGAGCTCTGCAAGCCCTTCGGCAGGGTCGTCAACACCATGTGCAACGTCGGCGCCAACCGCAACCAGGCCTTCGTCGAGTTCGTAAGCCCCTTGACCCCCCCCCCCCCCCCCCCCGCGCCACTCCCACACAGATCGATTGCGTAGCCACTTGCGCCCCGTTTCTGCCGTAGGGGTGTTAGGGGTTGGGATGACTTCGGGGTTATCTGTGCGATTCAGTGGTTACACGGTTGAATCTAGTGACGAGACTGTTGTGGCATCGAGCCTGTTGGGTGCTACAATTTTGTGGAAATTGTGTTAAGGGACTTACTCGTCTAGTGATTTCTGCTGTGCTGCACGGGGACTACGGATGGTTTATCTTTTTGGTGTTAGGGGTGGTCGAACTCAAGGGGCGAATCGCTGTTTGCAGTTCATTGCAACTCTATGGTACAAGTTAGAAATAAGATTTTCTCACTACATGTTGTAAAAGGTGTATGCAACCTTGTTGTCTTATAATTTTGATGTGGTTTAGTATATGCTAATGTCACATGGATTTTCAGTAATCCTAGGCTGTGCCTTTTTTAATGCAAGTTAAGGCTTTTTGTGTGTTTTGTGCTCAATAATGTCTGCATCTGGGTCTCTGGGACACATGATATGTTGATATTATATAGGAGAAACTGATTTGTTTATGAATTGGTTGCATACAAATAGTGGTGACCATAGTTGTTTAATATTTTATCTGTGAGTAGTCAACTACTCAACTTTTGCACAGTTGTATCATATTGCAGTATGAGTGATGTGAAGTGAAAGCAGAATGTATGGGATGGGAATTGGATGATTACAATCACTAATACACCCTTTTATATTTATCTTGAGTGCCTATTTGTTCCGCAACATAAATATATAGTCTGGAATGGGTTGTAGATTGATAGGAGATTCTTGTTCCTCATTCATACGGGTATGCCTGGCTGGAACCATAGGTCTGTTGCTATATATTTTGCAGCATCAACTGTTATGGTAACTACTAGCAATGGGAACTTTGTTTTGGGAGAGTCAGGTGTAAGATTGTTTGCTATAGTGTTTTTTGAAATTTCACAATGAGCCTCAGGCAGCTCATAATAAGATATTTGATTCATTGCAGAAGAGGATACTGTTAGTGTATATATGTATGAGTGGCCCATATGGCCTGTGTAGCCCATAGAGGCCCATGTATAGCTAACTCTATATACCCACCCTTCTAGGGTTGGAAGAATACACAGGAAATTATTCCCCAAACATGGTATCAGCTAGCCTTCTTCTTCCTCTTCTCCTTCCCTGAGCCGCCGGCTTCCCTGTGCCCCTACCGGCGTCCCTGTGCCCCTGCTGGCGCGGCCATGGCCAACTGGCCGCCGCCCCCTCCTTTCTCCTCCTTCCCTCCACCCTCCTCTGCCTCCATCGTCGCTGGCGGACCTGCTCCTTGCGCGTACGGGCTCGTGACCCAGCCGGCCCTTCCCGATCCAGTGGATTCCGACCCCACCGCCGCCGACCCCGCCGCCGGTCTTCCCATGGCGCAGCAGGACGCGGGCGCGGGCGGCCTCGCGACCCAGGCGGCCGAGGCGGACGGGTCCGAATCGGGGGCTTTCCCTCCCGATTCCGCCGCCGCCCATGGCACAGCGGCGCTGGGGGCGCGCGCCGGCGACCTGGCCGCCCAGGCGGCGCTGCTGGGCGCGCGCGCAGGCGACCTGGCGGCCCAGGACGCGGCCCTCTCCAGCCTCGACGCCCTGGCCGCCGCCCACGGCCTGTCTCCTGCCACGGTGGCTGCTGTGGCTGCGGCTGGCCCTGATGCTGTGGCAGCTGCTCTTCGCCTCTTGGGAACGCGCGCAGGCACGGGGGGCCTGGATGCTGCCGCGACTGCCCTGGTCCCAGTCCTCGTCGGCTCCACTGGCCTGAGCATGCGTGCAGGTGGCCCCGAGTCCACTTCGGCCACCACCTCTGTCTTCGCTGGGATCTCTTCGGCCATGGGAGCTTCTCCAGGCCACGGTGTCGGTGCAGTGGGCGCGGGTGGCACCTTGCTGCTCGGCGGCCCCGGTGCCACGCTCTTCCCCGGCTACCCCCACGGTCCCCTCTACGGCGTGCCTCCTGCGACCGGACCCTTCTCCGCCACCGCCTTCCTCCGCGGGATGTCTCCGCGTCCCTCCACCGTCGCGGCCGCCGACAGCGCTCTCGCTGCGGCCCTGGAGAACGCCAAGACCGCGGCAGCCGCCGCCGAGGAGCGTGTGCGTGTGGCTGCCCTCGCCTGGGAGCACGAGCGCTCTACGGCCGACGCACTTGCTCGCCAGGTCGCCGAGGCGGAGCGCTTCCTCCACGCCTCTGCGGGGGAGCGCATCGCCTCTTCTCAGCACCCTCCGCCTACGGCTCTGCCCACGCTGAGTGCTGGACCCCCGAGTGGCACGGACGACCCCATGGTCGCCTACCTCCACCTTCAGGCCGCCGGGGTCCCGCACATCAAGAACCTGGTCACCGTCCTCCTCGACTCCAACTCCACCTCCTACGCTCGATGGAGGGACCAGATTCTCCTCGTTCTCCGCCGCTACGCTCTCGACAGCCACGTCCTCTCCGACACTCCTGCCCGTGCTCGCGACCCGGTGTGGCGACGCCGCGACAGCATCGCCATGTCCTGGATCTCTGGGACCATCTCCCTGGATCTCCAGGACATCGTGCGGACTCCGGATCCCACCGCGCGTGTGATGTGTCTTTCCCTCGAGACTCAGTTTCTCGGGAATGCTCAGACACGCGCCCTCCAGCTCGACGCCGAGCTTCGCACGCTCGAGCAGGGTGACCTGTCCGTGGCAGACTACTGCAGGAAGATGAAGAGCACGGCTGATGGGTTTCGCGACCTCGGGTACACGGTCCCGGAGCACGTCTTGGTCCTCAACGTCCTGCGGGGCCTTCCTAGCAGCTACGAGGTCGTGCGGACACTGCTTACGCACCAGCGGCCGCCACCCACCTTCCTGCAGGTCCGTGATGCCCTCACCCTAGAGGAGCTCACCCGGGGCCTCCACACCTACCTCGACTACGTCTTCGGCTTCGTCTTCCACCTCTCGCGCACTCGTCGCTGCCCCACCACCGTCCTCCGCCTCGCCGCCTGCCTCTCTCCTTGGTGCTCCTCCCCCTGGGCCGAGCGGGGGTGGGGGGGCATGGGGGTCGCCGAGGTCGCCGAGGACGCGGTGGTGGGGGTCGTGGGACGCCCACCCAGGCTCCGACCCCTCCTCTCGCTCCTCTTCCCGGCGGTGCGCCTTGGCCAACCTTCTCCAACCCGTGGTGAGGGCGTATCTCCATGTGGCCCCACCAGGGTCAGGGAGGGGGGCCTCGTTCCCCGCACCAGCCGGCGGCCATGGTCACGAGTGCTACCTCCTACGCGCCGACCTGGACTCCACCCCCTCCGCCCAGCTCGTCGTGGCCGGGGGGGTGGGATCAGGCTGCCTTGGCGCAGTCCTTCAGCACTGTGGGGTTGACGCCGCCCGTTGGCACCGAGTGGATCGCCGACTCGGGTGCCTCTTACCACACCACTCCAGATGCGGGTATCCTTTCTTCTGTCCGACCTCCTCACCCCTCTTGTCCTTCTTCCATCATGGTCGGTGATGGCTCTTGTCTTCCGGTCACTTCTGTGGGGACTGCTCACGGTCCTTTTCGTCTCTCTGATGTCCTTGTTGCTCCTCAGATGGTTCACAATCTTCTTTCTATTCGTCAATTTACAGCTGACAATTCTTGTTCTGTGGAGTTTGACACTTCTGGTCTTTCTGTGAAGGATTTGGCTACCGGGCGTCCACTCCTCCGATGTGACAGCACCGGGCCCCTTTACACCCTTCGGCTTCCTGTCTCCGCTGCCTCTACTTCACCTTCGTCTTCCTCGTCAGCTGCTCTCGACGTGACACCGTCTTCCACCACCTGGCACCGCCGCCTCAGTCATCCCGGCCGAGATGTTTTGGTTCAGATTAGTCGTAGTGGAGATATCTCTTGTACTAGGACTACTGCTGAGCACCTCTGTCAGGCATGCCAGCTTGGCCGTCATGTTCGGCTTCCTTTTTCTTCTTCTTCGCATGCTTTTGATCTTATCCACTGTGATTTGTGGACTTCTCCTGTACTCAGTATTTCTGGTTATAAGTATTATCTGGTGATCATTGATGATTTCTCTCACTACTCCTGGACCTTCCCTCTGCGTGCCAAGTCTGACACCTTCCCCACCCTTCTTCACTTCTTTGCCTGGGTGTCCACTCAGTTCGGCCTCACCGTTAAGGCCGTCCAGTGCGACAACGGTCGTGAGTTCGATAACTTCACCTCTCGCTCCTTCTTTCTCACCCGAGGTGTTCAGTTACGTATGTCTTGTCCGTATACTTCACCACAGAACGGCAAGGCCGAGCGCATCATTCGGACCACGAACGATGTCATGCGCACTCTTCTGATCCAGGCCTCCCTGCCCCCGCGCTTGTGTGTGAGTTTCTTTCTTTGTTGGCCAGTCTTGTACACCGCTGCGCCGGTAGTCCAGACTGCGGGGGGGTGTTAGTGTATATATGTATGAGTGGCCCATATGGCCTGTGTAGCCCATAGAGGCCCATGTATAGCTAACTCTATATACCCACCCTTCTAGGGTTGGAAGAATACACAGGAAATTATTCCCCAAATAGATACCATGGAAATGCTTTTGTAGTTGCAGAAATTTGTTTTATCTGAATATTTTAAGCTTTAGACTATAGGGTGGACTTCCAGAGCTTGAGTTGCATATATTTGGATTTGGTCAATCGATTCTTTATTGTTTACCCTTAAGCATGCTCATTTTCAGGCGGATCAAAACCAAGCAATTTCAATGGTTTCCTATTATGCTTCATCTTCAGAACCTGCTCAAGTTCGTGGTAAAACTGTATATATCCAATATTCAAACAGACAAGAAATTACCAACAATAAAGGCACTGGTGATTCTTCTGGCAATGTCCTGCTTGTCACTTTTGAAGGTGTTCAGCCTAATGACGTCACCATTGAAGTCATTCATTTGGTAAGTCTATATTTATGTTTGAATGTATTCACTTACCTACCGAGCAGCTTTCTGCATCCCTTGGGCTGTCAAAATGTTCTTTCAGTTGCAAAACATCTTTATTGTTTTTTCAAAAAAGAAAATCATGTATGTGCTTAATATGACTTATCTTAATGATTGTACATGGCCATATCTCCTTTTAGTTGACAAGCTCAGAAAATTCTTACTGAGAATGTACAACATTACTGTTGATTATTCTCTGTTAAATTACCCCCCCCCCCCCCTCGAGGTCGAGTACTCGAGTTTTTGCTTTAAATTATAAACTTTAGGATGTATATCCTGGTTCCTGGCAAGAAATATATATTTAGGAAGCCCAAAAGTCAAGGCATTGGTTCTTCCCAGAATATTAGTACAATATGCACCAGGCAAGTACTTTGACAACACCAAATTGGAAAGAGGATTAAAAAATTGCTTCTGTTATGGAGTTTGTTATTTGTTAATGTTTTGTACTCCCCCCATCCTAAAAAGAATGACGTTTTAGGATTGTCCTGAGTCAAACTTTCTCAACTTTGACCAAATTTGTAGAGAAAAGTATCAATGTTTATGACATCAAATAGATTTATTATAAAAATAGATCTAATGATGAATCTAATGATATTTATTTTATATTATACTATAAATATATGTAGTTTTTTCTAGTCTTGGTCAAAGTTAAAAAATTTGACTTAGGACAATCCTAAAACGACATTCTTTTTGGGACAGAGGGAGTAGTAAAGACTCTGTTTATTACATTTTTACCGATGTGTCAGTAGCTACCTTGTGAATCCATGCCTACAGCACGATTTGCTGGTGTGCTCCATCTATTCTCTGCTTAACCTTATGCTCCAGCACGATACTCATGTTTTGTTGGATGGTAAGCCATTATTCTCAAATCTGGCTAACAATTGTTTCTGCCAAATAAAATGTAGGTATTTTCGGCATTTGGATTTGTTCACAAGATAGCAACTTTCGAGAAAGCAGCTGGTTTCCAGGTAGGTTAGTTCTTCTCAAGTTGCCTACACATTACTCCATTGTGCATTGAGCCTAACTGTTGAATATTTCACAGGCACTTATCCAATATACTGATGCCCCAACTGCTCTTGAAGCTAAAAACTCATTGGATGGAAGAAGCATCCCAAAGTAATGCATTTTACAATTTTGTTAATCGCTATTGTGAATTACAGACATCACGAAGTTACCTGTGTGAAATTTCTTTTTCAGATACTTACTTCCAGAACATATCAATGCCTGCCACATGCGCATAACCTTTTCTGCGCATAAGGATTTGAATATCAAATTTCAGTCACATCGCAGCAGGTACAATAAAGTGGCACATACTTGAAATTTGATCTAAATTCTCTTTTGCATATTATGTACTCCCTTCATATCGATTTTAAAGGCATAAAGTTTTGTCAATCTTGTTCCTCAATATAAGGCATGAATGCAAGTTAACTCTCTTTTCTTTCTCCCCTTTTCTGTTTTTATTCTCATATTAAAAATGTCCACAAAAGTTGTCTGTATCCTGTTGATTATGTTTTAAAAGATATTATTACCTGCTTTGGTGATATGCAGTTTACCCCTGCTCACTTTTGACAACTTTTTTGGCTGAACAGGGATTACACTAATCCTTATCTTCCTGTGAACCAAACTGCAATTGAGGGTATTGTGCAGGTTTGCTTCATATACTAATATCTCATGCTGTTTTGCTTCTGTTGCATTTTTGTATTGTTCCTTACACAAAGGTAAATTTGCAGCCAACAGTAGGCCCTGATGGAAAGATAAAGGAGCCTGAGAGTAATGTACTTTTAGCATCAATTGAGAACATGCAGTATGCTGTGACAGTGGATGTTTTGCACACTGTAAGAATAATACAGTACCTTCTTTTATTTGAAATAAAGTACTTATTTGAAGGCAACCTTTATAACTACATTAATGTGGTAATTTCAGGTGTTTTCTGCTTTTGGTACTGTTCAAAAAATCGCAATGTTTGAGAAGAACGGTGGAATGCAGGCTCTAATTCAATATCCAGGTATGCTAACTCAATTGCACCCAACAGTATATACCCTGGCCTTGGTGAACCCTGAAACAGAATCCTTGGCTGTATTTATTGATGTGGCATGTAGTTGTAAATTGCTTATGCTTGCACAGTTGAGCACACTTAATATGTCATGCTCCCTCTGTTTGAAAGTATGGGGGCATGAAGTTTTTTCAAACTATTTTCAAATGTACTGTGTATGCAAATCTCATGATGTTTTTTCAGTCTTTTCCTTGATTTATACCCCCCCAAATTTTGTTAACATATGAGTAACCAGTCGCACTGTTATTGTCTCCCTTTTCGCATCGTAAGTTTCTAAGTTTGGGAACTTCAGCAGAGAGGTGTCGGAGTTCGGGAAGGCATAAAATGGACATCTGCAACTTTCAACAGCTATAAAGTTGCCTTTAGTAATTCCTTGATCATTTTTTACCTTTTATGTAATCATACTCTCTTTCTTAATAGGGGCTTTGCTACAAACTTCCATTCTGTCATCATTGCACTTTCCTCAAGACATTTACTCAGTCCCACTTTAGGCAATGTTTATCTGTCTAGCGTGTTGGCCATTAGAATAGTCAGCACTTACTATTGTCAACAGATCTTAGCAGAGGTCCTGTTGTTAAATAGTGTATTTTCATCTGATTTGTGGTGCTTTTCCCTACCTTATCGAGGCACATCTTCGAAAAGTATAACAATCCAAATGACATTCATCTTATTGATGTTCAATACTGTTTGCACTATTTAGGGGTATAGATGAAATTGAACTTATTTTATAAAAATAAAAAGAAGGTTTAAACATTCTTCGGCCCATACTTTTGAAATATTGTCCCTGGATCCTTAGCACCCTGTAAATTCTTTTCTTGTTTGCGAGCGGAATTGCTAATCTTGTTTTCCCTTTGCTATGGCACCTGTTTGCACTATATTTATTTGACTGACAAAAAGCTATATTTGCAGATGTAACAACTGCAGCAGTTGCTAAACAAGCACTGGAGGGACACTGCATATATGATGGTGGTTACTGTAAGCTTCATCTGTCATACTCTCGTCATACTGATCTCAATGTAAAGGTATAAACAGTAGTTTCAGGCTGTGTAAATTAGCAAATAATTGATTGAAGTAAATATCTTGTGGACTAATAATAATGAAATTGGCTCAATTAGTAATACAGCATACCTATTGCTGTTCATTCAATTTGACAAAAGTACGCTTTCTCAACATTGTTTTCCTTGTTCCTACTTCCTGTTTTCACCTAGGTCTAACTAGGGACCCTTTGTTTACATTCAGGCGCACGATGAGAGAAGCAGGGATTACACACTTTCAGATCCTAATGCGCAACTGCAAGCTGCTGCACAAGCACCAGCTCCAGGAATGGCATGGCAGAACACTGCAGCACCAGCTGCTCCGTTTTATGCAAGCACAGCAGCATCAGCTCCTGCTGGAGTTGGACAAGTGCCTGCTTGGAATCCTAACATGCAGGCAGGGGCTTTCGCATCTGCATCCACCCCATACCCAAGCCAACCGATGATGGCAAACTCCATGCCTCACTATCCTGCTGTCGGAACCAGTTCAGGCGCCCCACCCGTGCCATTTCAGGCATCACAGCAGATGCCCCAGTACGGCATCCCCCCTGGTGCTCCGCCACACGCACCACCAGCTGGCCAACCAATGTACTTCCCGAAATAAGGTGGTTCCATTTGATGATATTGTCAGAGCAACTGTGTGCTACTTGCAGCCGCTTGTGGTCTGTGTATGCCCCTTTGAAATTTTGGAAGTGAGTTGTAACTCTTCGATGTAGCTCTTTGTAACTTGCGAGCTCGCACCGCAAGTATACCTCTGCGCCGGTTGTGTCTGTAAAACTGCCCACCGAAAATAGAAATGTTAATCTATTAGCCTGCAATCATAATGTATTGTTGAGCTCAATCGAGTTATTTTGATGCCTCAGTGGTCGCAATTTGTTGGGAGGCAGATGCTTACGTTTTTCTATGCAAGCGTTACCTGGTGAAAAACTGAAGAAAGCACGTGGTCAGCTTTAAAAAAATGACATGGGGCTACATGAATTGAAAGATAGAAATCATAGAATCCCACGGCTACGCAGCATTGGTGAGATACTCCGTACAATCTAGTGACAAGAACTTTGTATTAATTACTGCATTTGCCAAAAAAAAACTGAAAAACAAGATGATACGATGGGAAAATGACTGAAGTAACAGGTGGAAATAACGGGAATTTCTTATGGGATGTTTGGAGTTTGTAAGACAATGCCTCATCCTACAAGTCTAGGCTGGAAACTATAAGACTGAGTCTAACAACGGCATTTTTGCCTCCCGCAGGCTACTGTGCCATCCAGATTTCCCCTCCAACAGATGATGCATAAGGGGAGGCAAACTTCCTTCCCGGGGAGAGGAGATGCAAATATACCCTTCCTTCCCTCCTCAAAGACAAACTGCAAAGTGCGCTGGACCAGCAACGCGTGGCAGCGGCCGGACGTGCAGGGCGCGTAGCGAAGCGGCGGCGGCACCAGTGGGAGGGAAGGTGGAGGAGGAGGCCGCGCGCGGAAGATGGAGAGGATCTCGACCTCGGGGTCGTCGCCGCGGCTAGGCCGGACACGAGCAGGCGGACGAGGTTGACGGCGAGCAGGAGCTCCCTTCCTCATTCCTCCCCCTTCTTCTTCTCCGGGCGACGCGAGCAGGATCTCCCTCCCCTTTTCTAGCGACGGCGAGCAGGAGCTCTCTCCCCTTCTCCGGGCGCTGCCAGATCCGGGCGATGCGAGGGTCGGCTGGAGCAGCGGCCGGGACACAGCCGCTCGGGGAACCGCCGCCGGATTGGAACCGTCGGTGGAGGGGGCCACCGACGTCAGGGGCGGAGGTGCAGTGGCGGGCGGTGTGCGGCTGGGAAGGCTTTCGGTAAAATGCCTTTGCTTGTTGGAGACATTGAGGCGGGGAGGAAATGCAAATCACTGTTGGCTCAAGGCAAAGGTGGATTTGCCTATGTAAAATGGCTCTCCTTGTTGGAGTCAGCCTAAAGTATGCTTATTCCTCCAATGAGAATACAAGTTCATCTAGCTGGGTTTGTCCCAAATCAAACTCTTTTAGCTTTAACTGTAAATAACTACAAAAATTATATTGATTGAGAACACAAGGTTGCTAATTCTTTGTAATAGTTTTATATAAATGATTGTAATTCTTTGTTTTTTGGGAGAACCCATTGCAGTTCTTTGTTTTTTTTGAGAGGAAGGTAGGCTCTTATTCATTCATTCATAATGTTTTGGGGTTAGACTTGATCATGGGCCGCCCAACCCGATAAACCCGACCCAACCTGTCTGAAAAAACCCGACCCGACCCGACCATACGACGAGTTGGGCACGGGTCAAAATTTTCACCTGAACTAAGAAAATAATCCGACCCAACCCGATCTAACCCAAAAATTATAACTAAAAAACCCGAACCCAACCCCACCCAATCGTGTCACGGGTCGCGCGCGGACCAAGAATTTTAACCCGACAACCCGATACGACCCAACCCATGATCAGGTCTATTTGAGGTACATGCAACATTTCTGGACACCTTAAGAGCCGGACATATCTCCCAGGTGCCATATTACACACACTTTTAGCAATAATATGGGCTCATTGTTGCAGCCTCTACCCTCATGCTTGAACTTGACATCTTGAAACAATACACTCTGTGCTTTAATATCCTTTAGGACATGAGGAGATACACATAGATTCCGATTACAAAGATTCATAATCACTTCCAAACAGTCTGAAGCTATTACACATTTGTGCACCCCCAAATCAAGCGCCAAGGAGATTGCTTTATGATTGCAATTCTTTGTAATAATTATATATAAATAATTGGGCTCGGCCCGACATTAGACCCGTACAGGAACGTCATCTAACCCAGCGGTACTCGCCCGTTTTTTAGATAATTCGGCCTGCCTCCATCAACAGTGGGTCAGCTGAAAATACACTAATTTGGCCAAATTTTTAAAAGAAGAATTTGGCCCCGTGACGGACACTCCTCCTCCCACCTCAATACAGCTTGTCCAGCAGCCAAGGCACGAGTCAATCCCTTTTGTCCTTGCGCCCTGCAACTGCCGCCAACTGGAGTTGCCAGCGCAGCTTGCCTCGAGGCTCGAGCTCGATTCTCGTGCTCCATCGCAGTCAGCGCTCTGCGTCTGGAGCGGCGAGAGTCCCCACCAGGAGCAAGGAGAAGGTGCGCGGTGGCTAGGCCACGTGCGAGGCGGGGGCAACACGAGCCGCACGCGGGGCACCACCGTCGCCGACTGTATCGGGCTCCCAGCAGAGAGCAGACCATGAGCGATTGAGCTGTGTCGAATCAATCCGCCGCCGCCCAACGCCCGCTCCCATCGCGCGCACCAATGATATTTTTGTTAAAAAAATCATTTATCTAGAACTATCATTAAAATGAAAAAACAATCTTTACATTATTTTAAAAGATGTATATATCTATTTGATTTAAATGATATTTAAAATTATTATTCACGAAGTAAAAATGTTTTTAGGTAAAATTACATATTATGTTATTGTAATACTTTAGAAGAAATAATATTAAATATTCATATCACATTAAGACTACTTGTGCTCATTGCATGCTCTGCTCTTGTTTCCATCCATTGGCGCCATCTCTGCCATGCACCGCCTGTGCTTGTTGCAGTGTCTTGTGCACATCATCCCATCGCGGCTGCCCGTGCTTGTTGCTAGCGCACATTCCTACCTTGTTCACGACCGTGGCTTATTGATGTTATCTATCTCCGCAGCATGCTACTCGCACCAACCACAATACCATTTAGCTACTAACTTTGGGAAAGAAGAAAAAAAATAAAAAAATAAACAGTTCAAAATGTTGCTATTTGTTTTGAAAAATGTTGAATTTATTATATTCATATGTAGTTTAAAAAATATTGAGTGTGCTAATAATAGTGATGTTGATTATGTTATTTTCCAATGTTAGTATGACTTCTTAAAGTTATGAAATTTGTTAAGTCAGAATATTAATTAATTTTAGATTCGTAGGATAATATAATTGATCGGTTTTAAAATGTGGAGTCCTTTTTCGCCATTTTCACACTACATCACACTTATGCGTCGAGCAGGTGTCGTATTTCGTATTCGATAAGTACTCAATACATATTGTCGGGGACAGCCATAAGGGTCCCCTAAAAAACCGGGGGAAACCCATTTACTTTCGCAAAAACAAAACAAAACACAAACGAATTCACAAACCTAAAACACGCTCAAGATAGTCACGGCCCAGCGGCCGGGCCCACAGCCCTGGTGGCCCCAGCGGCCCACCAGAACAGTCGGCCCAGCCACCCCCGGGCGAAACTCCGCTCCGCTCGAGGGGCGCAGCGCCGCGCTAACAAGTCTCTGCCTCGCTCGAGGGCCGATCGCCCCCTCGGGTGAGACTCCGCCTCGCTCGAGGCTCTCACGGGCTCGCCGCCCCTGTACCTGCTCCCCCGACAGGGGCGTTTAATGTTCTGACACTTGCAGGCACCCGGGTCAAAGACGAATCCACGCCGTGCCGTCCCTCTGACAAGCCCGGGAATCATATTCCGGCGCTGTTCTGCCAACTCTCCCGGTGAGGCCATCCCCACCACTGTGCGGCAAGGCCAGTGTCAGCTCCGTGACACTGCGCCACCCACTCTCGTACGGCCAACACGCCGCACCCTCGAAAGAGGACGGCGGAACCCTCGAAAAGGGGACGGACGCCTGCTCCGCGCCTGCCCGAGGCCGCGCCATGACGTCGGACCAGTGAGACGTGTCACCTCCGTCACCGTCGGTCCTGCGCGGCCATCCCCGCCATCACGACGCCATCCCGGGCACTGCAGCGCCATCCCTGACGCTGTGGGAGTGCGGGGCGACAAGACACCGCCACGCTCGCGGCTGTGCCCCTTACGACCTCCCGTCAGCCGCACCCTCGAGTCAGCGTACGGACGACAACCACACGGGAAGCTCCTACGCCGCCACCCTCGAAGCCGCTCCTGGACGGATACAGGGCACGCCATGACGCTCCGCCAGAAGCAAGATTCGCCAGGACGGCCGTCCACTCCGTTGCATTGTCCGCCATACCATCACACGTAGCTAGAACAGTGCGGCACGCCTGTAAACTGCCTCCTCCTTGGCCTATAAAAGGAGGGGCAGTCCCCTGGCCGCAGGGGGACGACGGAGAGCACTGATCCACACGCTTTCTGCCTTCACCACGATATTGGCACTCGCCTCAATCAAAACCTCAGGGACCTGGAGGTCCGGCCTCCTCTCCCGCCCCGCTTGTAGCTCCCCTCTGCAAGCACCACGGTGCAACGCAATACAGTGCCTCGAGCACACCACTGCTGGACGTACGGCCCCGGCCGGAACCAGGATAAACTTGTGTCCCCTGTGTTGTCGTTTGCACCGACCATCGAGAAGCTGATCACAGCGTAACTTACTAGTTAGTGTCGGGACTAATCCTAACACCGACAGTTGGCGTGCCAGGTAGGGGAAGCACGCGCTGTGATCGACCCCTCACCAGCATTCTCGATGGTGATTCGTACCGAGATGACGTCCCAGAGGTACGCCATGGGCAGCTCGGACCCTCTCCCCGCTGGATTCGAAATCCGGTTTGGGAGCCTGAACTTTCAGGCCATAGGGAACGGCTACCTCATGCGCCTCACCAACTTCGACGAACTCCACCCGTGGCGGTCGACTGGGCCGGGCCCAATGCCCGTCACGCCTGCTACTGACGCTCCGGCACCCACCCGGGTGGCTGCCGCGAGCGCCTCGACATCCCGGCGCCGCAAACGCCCAGGTCAGCGCTCGCGTCAGGCACGCACGGAGCGACGCCGGGCAACACGCGAGGCGGCCCGGAACGACGCGCCCCCGCCGAGCGACACGGCGGCGCACCCTGCGGGGGAGCACGTGGCCGCGGGGCCGCAGTTTCCCCACGGGATGCGCAACCCTGCTGCGGCGTACGCCTCGTCCGTCAGCACCGACATGGCCGCGTACGAGGATCTCCCGGGCCATCACTTGCTGTCAGTCCGGAACCTCATCGCCACCACCAACGACGAGTCGGGGAAGCCTCGGCGCGCGGCGAACGCGCCCGAGAAGCCGGGAAGCAAGCCTGCGAGCGCATCAATGCCAACTTCAACGTGGACGACCCACACACGCCACTTCGTGCCAGCCAAAAACTCATCGCGGCGGCAACACTACTTCGGGCCATGCCCGAGCCATCGACACCCGAGGCACGTAACCTACGCCGCGAGGCGCAGACTCTCATCGAGCAAGCGGCCGTGCAGCAGGCCGAGAGCTCCGCGTCCCGCATGCGCAACCAGTCCAGCGCGCGGGGCGACGGCGGCGCGAAGGACCAGGAGGCATCCGTTCACGCGGACGGCGCGGCGGAGCAGCCGCCAAACCGGGACAGGGCGCCTGTCAAGGAGCGGATCCTTGACACGCGCGGCGAGGCCCACGACGGAGACGCCCGCAACGTCCTGAACGCCAAGAGAAAGGGCGACGCGGAGGCGCGAGTGGCGGCGGGCTACCACCCTCGACGAGGTGGTCGCTACGACAGCCGGGAGGACCGCTCGCCAACACCGGAACCCCCGGGAACCCGAGTGTTCAGTCGGGAAATCCGTGCGGCGAGTTTCCCCCAGCGTTTCCGCCAGCCCACCACCATCGACAAGTACACGGGGGAGACGGACCCTCGTGTGTGGCTCAACGACTACCGTCTGGCTTGCCAGCTGGGCGGAGCCACCACCGATGCGGTGATCATCCGCAATCTGCCGCTGCACCTTGCGGACTCGGCCAGAACGTGGCTCGAGCACCTACCGCCCAGCCAGATCCACAGCTGGGATGACTTAGTCCGCACGTTCGTGGGGAACTTCCAGGGCACATATGTGCGCCCTGGGAACTCCTGGGACCTACGAGCGTGCACCCAGAAGCCCGGCGAGTCGCTCAGGGACTTCATACGGCGCTTTTCAAAGCGCTGCACTGAGCTCCCGAGCGTTGCTCAGTCCGAGATCGTGCACGCCTTCCTCGAAGGCACGACCTGTCGGGACCTCGTGCGCGAGCTCGGGAGGAGCCCGCCGGTCGACTCCAACGAGCTGTTCGACATCGCCACCAGCTTCGCCTCCGGAGAGGAGGCAGTGGGGGCCATTTTCGACGGCAAGAAAGGAAAGCGCTTGGACGACGCGCCCGCGGAGGGCAGCAAGTCCAAGGAGCCCGCGAAGAAACAGAAGCGGGGCAAGAAGGGCAAGAAGCCCCACCATGACGCACGTACGCACGGGCACGGTGAGGACGACGAGGCCCTCGCCGTTGACCCTGCCCGTAAGGGCCCTCGAGGGGCCCCTCGAGGCCCCGGCGTATTCGACGATATGTTGAAGAAGTCCTGCCCGTACCACAAGACCCCAGTCAACCACACCCTCGAGCAGTGCGACATGCTCAAGAAGTACTACCGCCGCGTCGCCGCGAAGGAGGACGAGGCCAAGAAGGACGGGGGTGGCGGAGACGCTGATGGCTTCCCCGCGGTAGAGAACGTCTTCTTCATCTTCGGGGGACCAACGGTGGACATGTCCACCAACCGGCGCAAGCGAGAGCGGCACAAGGTCCTCGCCGCGGAGAGGGCACCTCCTTCCTTTCTCGATTGGTCGGAGGACGCCATCACCTTCAGCCGCGAGGACCACCCGAACCGCATCCCCAACCCGGGCCAGTACCCGTTGGTCGTCGATCCCATCATCGGCAACGCGCGATTTTCCAAGGTGCTGATGGACGGCGGCAGCAGCCTCAACATCCTCTACGCCCACACCCTACGGTTGATGGGGATTGGGTTGGACCAGCTGCGGGCCAGCACGGCGCCGTTCCATGGCGTCGCGCCAGGCAAGCGCGTCCAGCCCCTCGGGCAGATCGACCTGCCGGTCTGGTTCGGCACACCGGACAAATTCCGCAAGGAGATCCTCACCTTTGAGGTAGTGGGGTTCCGGGGCGCGTACCACGCCATCGTTGGCCGTCCGTGCTATGCCAAGTTCATGGCGGTCCTGAACTACACTTACCTCAAGATGAAGATGCCGGGGCCAAAAGGCGTAATCACCGTGGGCTCGTCGATCGAGCACGCATTCGACTGCGACGT
Organism: Cenchrus fungigraminus; assembly: GCA_036936925.1. NCBI lineage: Eukaryota > Viridiplantae > Streptophyta > Magnoliopsida > Poales > Poaceae > Cenchrus > Cenchrus fungigraminus. Next base: position 65,092,425 of record CM072768.1, on the reverse strand, counting down.
CGAGTGCGTCGAGCACGCTGAGGCCCTGGCGCTCGACGAAACGCTTGTCGCGGACATGGAGAAGCTGGCCAACGAGGGCCCCGACTCCTCCGCCAAGCACGCGGGCAGTTTCGAGGCTGCCGAACAAACGAAGGAGGTGCCCCTCGACCCTGCAGCCCCCGAGGGCAAGGTGTTGAGGGTCAGTTCTACCCTCGACCCGAAATAGGAAGTGGTGCTCGTCGACTTTCTCCGCGCCAACGCCGATATCTTCGCGTGGAGCCCCTCGGATATGCCAGGCATCCCGAGGGAGGTCGCCGAGCACTCCCTTGATATCCTACCTCACTCCCGAGCCGTGCAACAACGGCTGCACCGCTTTGACGAAGAGCGGCGCCGGGCGATCGGAGTGGAGCTGCGGAAGCTCCTCGAGGCCGGGTTCATCAAGGAAGTTTTTCACCCTACGTGGCTAGCTAATCCTGTACTAGTTAAGAAAAAGAATGGGAAGTGGCGGATGTGTGTAGATTACACTAGTTTGAATAAAGCATGTCCCAAAGTTCCTTTTCCTTTGCCATGAATCGATCAAATCGTTGACTCAACTGCAGGGTGTGAACTATTGTGTTTCCTCGATGCCTATTCCGGGTACCACCAAATAAAGATGAAGGAGTCCGACCAGCTTGCGACTTCGTTCATCACGCCATTCGGAATGTTCTGCTACGTAACGATGCCGTTTGGCCTCCGAAACGCGGGCGCTACATACCAGCGATGTATGCAGCACGTCTTCGGAGACCACATCGGGCGAACCGTTGAGGCTTACGTAGACGACATAGTCATGAAAACCAGGAAGGCGGACGACCTGGTTAGCGACCTGCGCGTGGCATTCGATTTCCTGCGAGCCAACGGGGTGAAGCTGAACCCCGAGAAGTGCGTCTTCGGAGTGCCGCGAGGCATGCTGCTGGGATACATAGTTTCCCAGCGGGGCATCGAGCCCAACCCCGAGAAGGTCGCAGCCCTCGAGCGGATGGGCCCGATTCGAGACCTCAAGGGGGTCCAGAAGGTGTTGGGGTGCCTCGCCGCCTTGAGCCGCTTCATCTCGCGGCTCGGCGAGAAGGGATTACCCCTCTACCGACTCCTGAAGAAACGCGAGCGCTTCTCCTGGACCGTCGAAGCCCAGGAGGCGCTTGACAAACTCAAGGCGACGCTCGCCCACGCGCCAATCTTAACGCCGCCCTAGGACGGCGAGCCTCTGTACCTCTTCGTCGCCGCGACCACTCAGGTGGTCAGCGCCGTCATCGTGGTGGAGCGCACAGAGGAGGGGCACGCCCTACCAGTCCAGAGGCCCGTGTACTACATCAGCGAAGTGCTATTCGAGACCAAGGCACGGTACCCACAGATCCAGAAGCTGCTCTACGCAGTAGTGCTCGCGCGGCGCAAGCTCCGGCACTACTTCGAGGCCCACCCGGTCACGGTGGTCTCCTCGTTCCCGTTGGGTGAGATCATCCGCAACCCGGACGCGGCGGGCAGGATCGCCAAGTGGTCTGTGGAATTGATGGGCGAGACGCTCGCCTATGCGCCGCGCAAGGCAATTAAGTCCCAAATCCTGGCGGATTTCGTCGCCGAATGGACGGACACACAACTGCCGCCGCCGCAAATCCAGGCCGAGTGCTGGACCCTCTACTTCGACGGGTCGGTGATGAAAACAGGGGCGGGCGCGGGCCTGCTCTTCATCTCACCCCTCGGGGAGCACATGAGATACGCGGTACGCCTGCATTTCCCCGCGTCGAACAACATGGCGGAGTACGAGGCCCTTCTTTGCGGCCTCCGAATCGCCATCGAGACAGGCATCAAACGCCTCGACGTCAGGGGGGACTCGCAGCTCGTGATTGACCAAGTCATGAAGAATGCGAGTTGTCATGACGACAAAATGGAGGCCTACTGCAACGCCGTACGAACCCTCGAAGACAAGTTCTACGGCCTCGAGCTTAACCACGTACCCCGCAGGTACAATGAGGAGGCAGACGAACTCGCAAAAATCGCGTCGGGGCGAATCACCGTCCCCCCGAACGTTTTTGCGCGGGACGTCGCCAGGCCGTCCGTCAACCTCGAGTCGACACCCTCGGGTCAAGAAGAACCCTCGGGGGCTCCCTCGAACCCAGCGGGCGCGGAGCCCATGGATGAAGACCCCTCGAACGAGGCATTTGTGCTCTCCTGGCTCGAGGGCTACGGTGCGGCCGAGGCCGAGGCCATGGACACGGAGCCAACCCCCCGCGCGGAGGACTGGCGGGCCAAGTACCTCGCCTGGATGGAGCAAGGGGAGCTTCCCTCAAATCGGTCTGAGGCCAGACGCATCGCCAGGATGGCCAAGTCGTTCACCCTCGTCGACGACGAGCTGTACAAGCGCGTTGCGTCAGGCGTCCTGCAGCGGTGCATACCCATCCCTCAGGGGCGCGAGCTCCTCCGGGACATCCACGCGGGCGTGTGTGGCCATCACGCGGCGCCACGCACCCTCGTGGGCAACACGTTTCGCCAGGGCTTCTATTGGCCTACCGCGGTTGCTGATGCCAGCGAGATCGTGCGCACCTGCGAAGGGTGCCAATTTTACGCCCGCAAGACCAATCTCCCGGCGCATGCCCTCTAGACGATCCCCATCACGTGGCCTTTTGCCGTGTGGGGGCTGGACATTGTCGGGCCCCTGCGAAAGGCGCCCGGGGGCTACACGCACCTGCTAGTCGCCATTGACAAGTTCTCCAAGTGGGTCGAAGCGCGCCCAATCACGAATCTCAGGGCAGAGCAGGCCGTAACATTCTTCACCGACATCATCCACCGGTTCGGGGTGCCTAACTCCATCATCACCGACAACGGGTCCCAGTTCACCGGCAGGAAGTTCCTGGAATTCTGCGACAAGCACCACATCCGCGTGGACTGGGCGGCCGTCGCGCACCCACAGACCAATGGTCAAGTGGAGCGGGCCAATGGCATGATCCTACAAGGCCTCAAGCCCAGGATTTTCGACAGACTGAACAAGTCTGGCCGAAAATGGCTCCAGGAGCTGCCGGCGGTCGTGTGGAGCCTCAGAACCACTCCGAGCAGGGCCACGGGATTCACCCCGTTCTTCCTCGTCTATGGCGCGGAGGCCGTCCTCCCCACGGACCTGGAATACGGGTCGCCCAGAGTCAAGAGCTACGACGAGGGCACCAACCAGCGAGCCCGCGAGGACTCACTGGATCAATTGGACGAAGCCCGCACTGTGGCCCTGATGCATTCAGCAAGATACCAGCAGGCTCTGAGGCGGCACCAGGCCTGGATGATACGACGCCGAGACTTCGACAAAGGGGACCTAGTCCTAAGGCTGCGCCAAGACAATCGAGGCCGCCACAAGCTATCGCCCCCATGGGAGGGACCCTACGTCGTTGTCAAAGTGCTCAAGCCCGGCACCTACAAGCTGGCCAACGAGGACGGCGAGGAACTCACCAACGCTTGGAACATCCAACAGCTATGTCGCTTCTACCCTTAGAAAGGATTTCCAAGTTTTTCTTGTTATTTATATACCCAACACCCCAGTTGGCTGTAATTTCCATCAAATTAATAAAGCTAAAGGGCGACTCGGTTTTCCCCCGAAAACCAAATCCCCCTCGGGGGCTACTGCGGGGGGCATCCCCCCCCCCCAAAAAAATGGTCCCATTTTTTCGCAAAATTCGCCGCAAATGTGCTAAGTATGCCTCGACCCAAACCTTGGGTGGACTCACGCGGGACGCGAGTGGCCAAAGGGCGAAGAAGCGCGAGTCGAGGATAGCCCACGCCTCCGGCAGGATACGGCCCTTCCCCCTCGCCACTTTGCCTATAAGCTACTCGTGCGAACGAAAACCTTCCCAGTCAAGGTTCGCCTAAGAAAGCGGGGAGGCAGAACAACACAATTGCCGAAATAAACAACGAGTTTTTCAACTTACAAACATCAAAGTGTTTTAAACAGCAAATGTTTATTACAACAGCCGCGCGGCTCGAATTCTAACATCAAAAACATAAAGGGCACAAACGCCCAATGGTCTTCAGGCTTGGGGGCCACCAGCCGGGGGAGCGTCCGGGAAGAGGAAGTCCATGAAGTCCTCGGCGAGGATGTCGGCGGCAGGAGCAGCGAGCGCATCCGCACGGTTCATCGCCACCTCGTCGTCGACGCCGACGGGAACGACGTAGCCCGTGGAAACGGCCTCGAGGTCGACCTGGTAGTGGGAGGCCACCACGCCAAGAGCTTTCTGAACTCCCAGGTGAAGGGCACAGCGCACGCGCTGGGTAACGTGCCTGCCGAGGGCGCGGAGGCGACTCGCCATCGAGCTCCCAGCCTGCACTTCGCCCTCCTCGACCCCCTGGCACGCCTCGAGGGCGGCGGCCCGCAGCTCCTCCAGCTCCTGTTGTGAGGAATTGTAGGCCGTCTGGAGGGACTCTGCCTGGGTCGTCGAGTTCCCAAGAGCGTTCCGCAGGCCTGAAACCCATGAACAAAAAACAAAAATTGGGAGCGGATCCCAAGCAAACCAAATCAACAAGTAAAATGCGAAGAGAGGCGACTCACCTTCGACCCGTTTTTTCTCTGAATCGAGGGCCTTGCGCGCGACCTCGGCCTCCTGCTGCAGGCTAAGGACCGTAGCTTCCTGCTCCACGACAGCCTGGCGCAGATCCTCGTGGGAGACGCTGAGCTGGTTCAGCTCCCCGTCGAGCCACGAGACTTCTTCGTCCCGTTGCTTGAGGGTTGCCTGCGCACCCTCGAGTGCGGCGCGCTCTTGCTGAAGGAGGCCCTGGGCCTCTTCTCGCGCCAGGCGCTCGTGCTCGAGAGCGGCCCGAGCCTCAGCAAGGGCGGTTCGCTCCTGCTGGAGCTGAGCGTCCGCCTGTTGGCGCGCGTCCCGCTCCCGCTGAAGCTGCTCCCCCGCCGAGGCAAGGGAGGCGGCCTGGTCCGCCAGGCTGGTCCTCAGCTGCTCGGCCTCCTTGGCCCTTTCCTCGGCCTGGCTCTGCCAAGACCGTGCTCCCTCGAGGGCTGCACGATCCTGTTCGAGCTGGGCGCGAATCGAGGCCACCTCCGTCTCCCACTCCGCCGCCACGGTCCGCATCGCGGCTGCGTCCTCGCGCGCCTTCTGCAGCGCCTCGTCCCGCTCCAGGAGCGCCGTCCGCACCTTCACGACTGCAGAGGCGTCTTTCGCAGCCTGGGCGTCCTGCCCCAGGAGCTCGTCCCGCACTGCCTGGAGCCGGTACTCCAGCCACCCGTTGTCGGTCCGCAGGGCCTCGACAAGGGCGTCAAGAGCATCGTATTGGTCCCGGTACCAGTTGCGCTCGGAGCTCAGCCGGTCGAGGTGGCCGTACTTCTCCCGGGCCCGACCCTCCAATTCCTGTCACCGGCAGACAAGGTAGAAGAGAATTTGAGTCGGAAAAAGCGCGAACGCGGGAGAGACGAGGGGGGAAGAAACTCCAAAATCCAACAGAAAGGACGCGTACCTAGAAAATCCGCCACGCAGGACCCCCGTGGATCCGCAGCGCCTCGTCCAGCGCGTTGTTGAGCGAGGCGCCGTGGTCGCGGAACTCTTGCCACAGTGCCTGCTCGGCCTGGGCCTCGATGCAGAGGGCTGGCGGCGCGCTGGCTTGCTCCCGCTCCCGCTCCACACGCGTCACGGTGCCATCGGGGGCAGGAGGGCCGGCATGAGACGACGAGGCCTCGGCGCCATGCGCCAGGGGCTGCGGCATCACGCAGCCATCCTCCCGCATTACTAACACCCCCGCCGCGGGCTCGGGGGCTGGCGCGGGCCAGTTCTCCCATTGGCCCCATCCAGGCGGCGGCGCGTCGTCGTCGGGGATCTCCACCACGGCCGCCTGACCACCCGCCGCCGGGACAGGCAGAGGTCGGACCGTCGGCACGGCGGTTGCCGCTGTCGTAGGCGCCGCTGCGGCTGTCGCCTCCTGCTGCGGCTCTGTGGCCACGGCCGCGCTGCGCGGTGGCTCGCCCGTCATCGCCGTGCTCCCGGCCGCCCGTGGCGCCCTCGACGAGCGTCGCCTCGTGGGTACGGACGCGCCCGACCTGAGCGCTTTAGCGGGCGCGAGGGCGGGGACGGTCGGCGCCACCCTGCGAACACGGAGACAAAAAAACTGAGCTCCAGCCCCTCGAAACCGGAACGTCTGGAGGAGGGACTGCTTACCTCAAGGTGGAGAAGCCTCGCTTCCTCTTCCTCGAGGGTTCGGCAGGCGCTGCTGTGGCGCCCGTCGTCGCCGCCGCAGCGCTCCCAGATGCTTCCGCGGCGCGCGCTGGCGCTTCCGCGACGCGCGCCGCCTCTTCCACAGACCGCGCGGCGGCGAGCGCTTCCGCGCCCACCATGGGCGCCTGCTCCTCTGCCGCCTCTGCGGCTCTTGGTGAGGGGGTCGAGGGATTCCACCTCTCGAGGGGGGCCCGCCCCCCATCGCTCTCCTCTTCTTCCTCCTCTCCCGACGACGAGTTCTCCGGAGTCGCCGGGGAAGAGAGTCCCTGCTGCTCGCGCAGCCGGTACTCCTCGTCCCGCTGCTCCCGGTGCTCCCGCCGCCGGATTCTCTTCTCCTTCCTACGCGCCGCCCGCTCCTGCTCCCGTCGCTGCGCGGCGCGGGCAACCGCTCGGGCTCGGGGCGTGGGCGGGTCGGACCGCGAGGCGTCCACGGTCACCCTCTGCAAAAAAGCGACTGTCAAAACCATGCTGGTACGTTGCAAGGGAACGAGAAAGGGAGGAAGGCCTACTCACCGCCGGGGCGTCGGGGAGCATAACGAACGACCAGAGGTCGTCGTTGCTGTGCCGGCCGGCCTTGAGGCTGATGGCGCGCCTCGCCCTCGTGGCCGCGTATTCCCGAGCGAGGCGCTCATTCAGGAACCGCGAGCGCGCCAACGACGTAGGGTTGGCCGCCTCGCTCATCTCGTGAATACGGAGCTCCCTCTCCATGAGGGGGACGATCCGCCGGTGGTGGAGGTTCGCGAGGACCGAAGCCGCCCCCAACCCGACGTCCGCCAGGCTCTTCAACGCGGTTAGGAGCGAATCCAACCGCGCCTGGTGCGAGGAGGGAGACACGCCGTGGTGCCAGGAGTCGGCCTTCTCCTTCAGCACCTTGCCGGTGTAGGGGGGAGGCCGGCGCCGTCGTTGCGGAGGTAGAACCACCCCAGCTCCCATTCCGCGTTGTTGGATGTCATCGTACAGGGGATGTATAACTCCTTGCGTGAATCCCGCAACGAGATCGACAGGCCGCCGGCGCGCACCGCCCGGCGCACCCGTGCCTCGAGCGTAGCGAGCGTGTGCAGCTCCGCGCGGAAGAGGTGGACCCAGAGATCCCAGTTCACTGGGATCCCCAGGAATCCCTCGCAGACGCCGACGAAGGTGGCCGTCTGCGAAATCACGTTGGGAGCGAAGTTGTGCAGCTCCACCCCGTAGTGGTGGCACAGTCCGCGCATGAAGCGGCTCGCCGGCGCGGCGAAGCCACGCTCATGGTGCCGGATGAAGCTGACGACGTAGCCGTACGGCGGGTTGGGCTCCCGATCCGTCGCCGGCGGAACGATCCACGTCGGGGGCTGCCCCTCCACGTTCGGCGCCAGCTGGCCGCTGTTCACGAGCTCGCTCAGGGCGAGCCTCGTCATCGTCGAGCGGCTCCACGGCAGCGGATCCAGCACCGTGATTGGCTGGGGGGGAGCCATTGCGGTTGGCAGCGGCGCACGAAGACGAAGCTAGCGGCGGGCGAAACGAAAGGGCGCACAGCCGAGAAGCGAAGGCAAGGGGCAAAGGGTGGCGGCGCTAAGTAACGAGGTAAGGAGCTTCCGCCTCCCTCTCCTTGGATTTATAGATCTAAGGGAGCCACGCTCCCCAAACCGCGCGCCGCGCGCATTAACTGCAGGCGGCTGCATCTGCCACTGACAAGCGGGGCCCACCGCACCGAAACGGCCGGCCGCGCGCGCATGCGCGATCATTACGGCGCGGCAACCGAAGAGCCGCGGCGGCCTGTCACGTCCGCCCCCCCTACGTCGCCCACTACGCGCGCGGCCGCGACGCCTGAAAAGGCGTGCCCGCGACGCACGGCTGAAGCCACAACTGTGAGCATTTAACGGCCCGGTCCCTTACCAAGTAAGCGTGACCCTCGCGCGGCCCGAGCCCAGGGCTCGAAAAACCAGACCCTCGAAGGGTGCGATTACTGACCAGTGGCCTCGAGACCCGCTCGGTGAAAGCGGGCGCCACAGGTGCCCTCGATTCTAGAGGATTACTGATCAGCAGCTCGGGGGTCGGCTCGCCCGCGAATCCACGAATCCTGCAGATGCAATCAAGACGGGGGCACTTAACTGCCACCCCGCAACGGCCCTACTGATCAGGGGTTCGAAGCCTGACCCTCGAAGGGTTCAAACAGGCGCCCCAGATCAACAGAGTCAGGGACGACGAGGGCGCGCGCATTCGAGCCTATCCTCGAGCTCACCAGCTCGAGGGCGCCCCACATGTCGTATTCAAGAGCCAACGAGGGCAGCTAGTCGAGGGATCCCATCGAGGGAGAGCTTCCGCGCCCTCGGTCCCCAGCGAACGGGATCGAGCCCTGCCTAGCAAACCCACGTAAGCGCTTTCATGGACGAGTCTCCGGACCACGAGCCAACCCTTATCGAACGGGGCATGGGCGTCCACTTGAATCACCCGGTAACAGCTCAATGAGGAATCCGCGATTCGCGACCCGCTCGATGGGAGTTGCGGAAACCTCACCCCCCGTCCTGCGGAGGGACGGCGAGGGAACGTACAAACAAGTCGGAGAGCCCGCCCCGATCGCCTCGAACGGGCCCAGGCTCGGGGGCTCGACGCGTGGCTACACCTCCTGGATATGCACCGAACGCACGCGAACGTCGGCACATGTGTACGGCACCGCCGAGGCCGGCTGAAATAAACACCTCGCACAACGACGACGCTGCGAAAAAACCTTGAAGGAGTACGCGCACTCCTCCAAGGCTTCGGGGGCTAGACCCGCGGGTCCGCTAGCGCGCCCCCACGGAATAGCACAGCAATCAAGAGGGAAGAAAGTCCCATCAGCAAGCGTCAGCATCCGCGGGATCCTAACGGATACACCCGCAGATGCTCGGGGGCTACTGTCGGGGACAGCCATAAGGGTCCCCTAAAAAACCGGGGGAAACCCATTTACTTTCGCAAAAACAAAACAAAACACAAACGAATTCACAAACCTAAAACACGCTCAAGATAGTCACGGCCCAGCGGTCAGGCCCACAGCCCTGGTGGCCCCAGCGGCCCACCAGAACAGTCGGCCCAGCCACCCCCGGGCGAAACTCCGCTCCACTCGAGGGGCGCAGCGCCGCGCTAACAAGTCTCCGCCTCGCTCGAGGGCCGATCGCCCCCTCGGGTGAGACTCCGCCTCGCTCGAGGGCCGGTCGCCCCCTCGGGTGAGACTCCGCCTCGCTCGAGGCTCTCACGGGCTCGCCGCCCCCGTACCTGCTCCCCCGACAGGGGCGTTTAATGTTCTGACACTTGCAGGCACCCGGGTCAAACACGAATCCACGCCGTGTCGTCCCTCTAACACGCTCGGGAATCATATTCCGGCGCTGTTCTGCCAACTCTCCCGGTGAGGCCATCCCCACCACTGTGCGGCAAGGCCAGTGTCAGCTCTATGACACTGCGCCACCCACTCTCGTACGGCCAACACGCCGCACCCTCGAAAGAGGACGGCGGAACCCTCGAAAAGGGGACGGACGCCTGCTCCGCGCCTGCCCGGGGCCGCGCCATGACGTCGGACCAGTGAGACGTGTCACCTCCATCACCGTCGGTCCTGCGCGGCCATCCCCGCCATCACGACGCCATCCCGGGCACTGCAGCGCCATCCCTGACGCTGTGGGAGTGCGGGGCGACAAGACACCGCCACGCCCGCGGCTGTGCCCCTTACGACCTGCCGTCAGCCGCACCCTCGAGTCAGCGTACGGACGACGACCACACGGGAAGCTCCTACGCCGCCACCCTCGAAGTCGCTCCTGGACGGATACAGGGCACGCCATGACGCTCCGCCAGAAGCAAGATTCGCCAGGACGGCCGTCCACTCCGTTGCACTGTCCGCCATACCATCACACGTAGCTAGAATAGTGCGGCACGCCTGTAAACTGCCTCCTCCTTGGCCTATAAAAGGAGGGGCAGTCCCCTGGCCGCAGGGGGACGACGGAGAGCACTGATCCACACGCTTTCTGCCTTCACCAAGATATTGGCACTCGCCTCAATCAAAACCTCAGGGACCTGGAGGTCCGGCCTCCTCCCGCCCCGCTTGTAGCTCCCCTCTGCAAGCACCACGGTGCAACGCAATACAGTGCCTCGAGCACACCACTGCTGGACGTACGGCCCCGGCCAGAAGCAGGATAAACTTGTGTCCCCTGTGTTGTCGTTTGCACCGACCATCGAGAAGCTGATCACAGCGTAACTTACTAGTTAGTGTCGGGACTAATCCTAACACCGACACATATCCTAAAGTATTCGAATTGAAATAAAAAATAAATGTTGATACAGGCGATTTTCGATACAATCCAACCCAACATGGTCGGTGCGTGATCAAGATTCCTTGTACATCTCAGTTGCCCTTCTTATCCTCAATTTGACGAGCACACGATCCATTTCTGTCTCCTATAGTCGCCTCTTTCCCCCTACAACCCACCACCTTCTTTCTCTTTGCGACCTCAACACGCGTCCCTTGCCCAGTTGTAGCTCGAGTCTTTACCACGACTTCATTTTCTTTTTTAAAGCGACGAGTTGCGCCGTCCGTTGTTTATTAAAAATGATAAGGTGAAGCGAGACGAGCCAATCATTTTCGGACGCGTAGGCAAGGTGACCCCAGGAGCAAGGAAAACCATGGCAGCAAAAAGTGAAGGGAAATGAAAAGAAAGAAGAAGGAAGAAAAGAAAAAGACTCGACTCGACTCAACTGGCCCAGCCCACTAGTCAGCCCACCATAGGGTACGTACCCCTGCCTCCCTTTCCTCCCTCCTTCTGGAATTTTTTTTATATTTGTTTCATATTTTTTCTCTATTTTGCAAAAATAAATGGTCCGCCCGAAATTTTGCAAAACTATACATCTGCCGCCGTGGCCCACGGCGGCAGGACTCCTACCGCCGTGCCGCACGGCGGTAGGGGCCGTGGCCCACTGGCAAGGGCACATACCGCCGTGGGCCACGGCGTTAGGGGCCTAGCGCCAGGCGGCAGCGTGGCCTCCAGGTAGCACCATAGGCCACGGCGGTAAGTATGGACCACGGCCACGGCGGCCAGGCGGCAGCGTGGCCTCCAGGTAGCGCCGTAGGCCACGGCGGCCAGTGCGGTAAAATAGAAATGACATATTATTTATTTAGTAATGCAGTTTGTTCTTACATTTGGTCTAACATTGCGACATGGTGGGAGGGGGTCATGCTCGTAGTTCACGCACATGAAGAACCTCATCCCGTAGCAGTACACGAGAACGTTGCACTTGACAAGCTTACAGTTGTCACCGCAGTAGCACATAGGAGTGTGGATCCCCTTTGGCACCGCAACCTTGTCCTTCCTACTGGTGAGCAACTCCAAGTCCAACTCAGGACCCGAGGAAGCCATTGAAAGCCTACAAAAAAGATGAGAAATATGATAATTCATTACATGTTTCATTTGAAATTAGAGAACAATACATAACAGGATATGATAATAAATTTGACGGCAAGAAGAAAACAACAAGCAAATGAAAAGGTAGTTCAATTATTACAACACGATAACATGCATAAGTTCAAATATTACAAGACCTTGCCAAATGAAATGGTTCAAATATTACAAGACGATAACATGCATAAGTATTTCAAATATTACAACACGGTAGCACAAACAAGTACGATCACTGCATTCCTTTGTTGTAGCGACGGGAACGACGTCCACGTGCACTAGCTGAAGGTGCTGGAGAAGTGGCAGTGGAAAAGTAAGATGCTTCGGTGCATTTCTTGTAGGAGTGTCCTGTATTGTTGCACTTAGAGCATATCTGCACCGGAGGTCCAGCTTCAGTCTCATCCATGTTGTTCCTAATCCTCTTCTTCTTGGGTCGACCGACACCTTGGCACATGGTTGGATCTGGATTTGGTATGTACAACGCACTGTCTTTGGGGTCTTGAGTGAAAGTTCCAAGATGCAGGTAACCCTCAATAGTGTGGTTCCAAGTGTCTAGAATGGTTTGCTTCAAAAAGTATTTAGGCACGTAGCGACCCCAGTGGTTATTCTTTGTTGCAAGGCATGCAGCGATCACATATGAGCAGGGGTAGTGTAGCAGCAGTGGCTTCTGGCAAGAGCATGAGCATGTCTGATTCCCAATAACTGTTTGTTGTATTGTTATTTTACCATTCGCTTTTTGTGATTTGGACTGGCAATTTATCCGATATTTCCACTGAACTTCCTCGCCGGGATCACGACGTAGAGGTTGTGGGTAAGCTCTGTGACCAAGAGCAGCCTTCTGTTTTGTGGTCAAGTACTCAGTCATCCATGTTGAACACACCTTCTGACAGTCCTGCATAGCTGCATGTGCTGCAGTAGCACGCTCAAGAAAGTACTTCATTGTGCGGTACAAGAAGAACTTAATGATACCAACAAGAGGGAGAGCTCTGGCACCACGCAAAACCGCGTTGTAGACCTCAGCAAAATTTGTTGTCATTATCCCATGCCTCACACCTCCCTTATCAAACAGGAGACACCATTTCTCCTTAGGCTCATTCTGAATCCACTGGCTGAAGGTCTTCACAGCACGTCCCCTTCTCCTTCTGACATTTGGAGCATCTAGCCCCACGTCCTCCAGAGAAACTGGCTCTTCCCCGGGTTCAGTACTTATTGGCTTCTTAGCTATCTCTTCTGATACTTTCTTCGTCAGATCATCTAATTTTTTGCCATAGCTCGTAGAACTTTTTCTCCTGATTGGTCAAACATAAGCGCTTGAACAATTGTGTAAGTTCTTTGTTCTTGAACTGGCTATGAAAGTTTGCTGCCATATGCCTCATGCACCACCTGCTATGCACATCTGGTCATTGTGGTGGTCTGTGACGTTCTTGGCTACCTTCTTTGATATCATTAATGACCTGCAAAATACCTTTGTGTCTATCGTGTATCACACACACGTCTGACACATCTCCCACCACCATCTGCTTCAATCTCTCCAGAAACCAATACCAACTGTCACCATTCTCTCCCTCTGCAAAAGCAATTGCCAATGGCAACAACTGATTGTTGCCATCTGCAGCCACAGCTGTAAGGATTGTGCCCTTGTATTTTCCTGTTAGGAATGTGCCATCTATGCAAATGACTGGTCGACACTGTTTGAAGGCAGCAGTAGTTGGACCCAATGCTAAGAAAGCCCGCTGCAAGACTTGCTTCCCTGGCCTTGATACTAGATTATAAGTCTTGATATCGTAATAACTACCAGGATTGAGCGTGGCAATTGTGTTCAGCAATCGAGGCAGATTGTCGTAGGATGCTTCGTAAGTACCCCACCTCATCTCCAATACCTTTTTCTTCGCCATGTATGCCTTACCATAACTTATCAGGTACCTAAATTTCTCCTCAATTGCCAAGATAATGGACTTGGGCTCATAAGCAGGATTTTCTACAATCTTAGCAAACATCTGGCTGGCCACAAAACCGGCCGACAAATTACGATGGCTTGCATCTAGCTGCTCAAGTACACAAGTGTGATCCACAACAGATCTGATCTCCCAGTAATTTTTCCACTTGCCCTTGGAAGCATACACTCGAAAAGGACAGTTGGGCTTCACATATTGTACATCATATATGTGTGGAGAACTCTTCACTACCCTGAACTCTCTCTGCAGAGTAAGGGTGGCCCACCTCTTCACTGCATCCTTCACCTCTACTGCACTCTTATACATGGCGCCAACAGAAATCTGATTGTCTCTATACTCCCAGGACACATTCTCGCCAGGATTGACAGATAACTGTGAGAAATTGTAACTGTCACAGTCCCTTGGAACTAGCGGGTCATCCTCATCATCTGAGGAGTCCTCTTCCAACCCACGTTCATCCTCATCAGCCTCCATTTCGTACTGCCTGAGTACTTCTTCATTAACTTCCCCCTCGTCAATTTCACCACGGGCCTCAAAGGGTGTGTCATTATCTCCTTCTTCTGCCTCATTGGCAGCACCATCTCCTTCTTGTGGCTCAGTTGCAGGACCATCTCCTGCTTGTAGTTCAGCCTCACCCTGGTGAGCAGCACTACCCTCCTCATGCACTTGACTACTAGACCCAGCCTTATGAACAACTTGGATAAATAACATCACAGGCAAACCAATTTCACATGCTGTTTTGATATAACTCCTCCAATGTTCAGTGCCTTCAAGTGGCATAAGCTCCCAATATACTGACTCACTCCTGTTGATTAGAGCCATAATGGACAAGTCATGTTGCTCTGCATCTACATGGAATGCCCTATAAAAAAAGTTGGTAATGGACCCCCAAGTTCTTTTGGCTGCTCTTCTAATCACATGGTCAACCGAATTAAATTCTGACAAGTCAACTCCATGTTCACCATATCTAATCCACCCATTACCGAAATACAACTTGACACTGACTGCATCCGACATGTCTGACAGTATGAAAAAAAACGCTATTAACAAGTGGATCTGCAACTACAAAATATATCTACTCAGAGCTACACTAAAACTATAATTTTACTAATCCATCTACACTAAAACTATAATTTTACTATGCAGGTCTACACTAAAACTATATTTTTACTAAGCAGATCTACACTAAAACTATATTTTTACTATTATCACAGTTCAAACTGTTAAGTACCAGAGTATTACCTCTAACGAGACGAAAAACCGGCAGAGCTTCGCACCTTCACCACCTCCTCCTCACTCCCTTCTCCTCTTCCCCCTCTCTTTCTTTTTTTCGAATTATTATGATATTTTCGGCTGAATTTCGGCCTTATATAGGCTGTAGTTCCAAGCGCCGTGAGGCACGGCGGTACCAGGCCTGCTGCCGCCGTGGCCCACGGCGCTAGGACCTGCCGCCGTAGCCCACGGCGGTATGTCCCTACCGCCGTGGGCTACGGCGGTATGTCCGTCGCACGCTACGGGCCCACGTTTGGCCGTGGGCCACGGCCGCTACCGCCGTGCCGCACGGCGGTATGTCCCACGGCGGCAGATGTATAATTTTGCAAAATTTCGTGCGGACCATTTATTTTTGCAAAATAGAGAAAAATATATAAAAAAATTCCTCCTTCTGTGTCCCGTTCACACTGCAGCGGCGGCGGTGGCGGGAGCACTGCGCTGGAGTCGGAGGAGGACGTGGGGCTGCGTGGTGGAGCAGGGAGGAGCGCGGCGGCAGCGGCGGCGCGGTGGGGTCTATTTCCCCTCCATTCTTCCCCTCCCTCACTCCCTCTTGCTGCTTTTTAGCTAGGTGACCAGGACGCCCACGATTGTTGGAGCGCCTGGAAGCCTAGGCGAAGCCTTTGTCGAGCGACGAGCGCTTAGCCAGCGACGAACATCCGACAGACCGACAGGGGTATGGCTTCCTATTCCCCTCCTTCCCATCCTGCTACGCGAAATCGAACACCCAAACCCCTAACGTAACGTAAGGTATTTGTATTCGGATCTGACCATGATTTTACCTAATATAAATTCGACCTTTTTGCAATAGTTATTAGGTGTATATATGTGTCCGCCCCTGTCCCGGAGGAACCGCACGCTACCTGTTCGACCGAATGCGTCGCTAGGACCGGTCGCCTGCCAGTCATTCTCTAATGGCTGTTACCGGGTCGGCTGCTGCTCGTCCGCTCATGCGGCTGGTCACCATGAGCGGCGCGCCGATAATGCGGCAGCTGCACCTGGAGGAGCGGCTCCTGCGCCGCACGGCGGACAACTGGTGCGTCATCAACGACGGCACAGCGCCCCCCACCATCGTCATGGGCGTTTCCGGGTAAAAACTTGTCTTCCTCTCCGATGGATTCTGTCATGCATTGCCGCTCTTGTGGCCCACATTGGAGTTCCTAATTCGCTTGTTGACTTGTCGTGATGGCAGGAGAGTCTCGGAGCTTGTTGAGATAGAGCCGGTCCTTCGGGACAGGGTGCCGGTCGTCAGGAGGTTCAGTGGAGGTGGCACTGTCATTGTTGATCAGGAGACGGTGTTTGTGACCTTCATATGCAACAAAAGTGCCGTCGCCGGGTTGCAGCCCTTTCCGAGGGACATCATGTCATGGAGTGGGCAACTATATGGCAAAGTGTTTGACAAATTTGGCGAATTTCATCTGCGTGAGAATGGTATTGAAGATCAGCACATATTTTCGTCATTTTTGAACTTATTTGAATTACTGCAGTGAGCAAAAATGCGATGTTTTAATGCAGTGCATTCTGGTGTATCTTTTGAGGATAAAACTCGTTGCCTTTGTTCACTACATTAAAGCAGACAGAGTTTATTATCCATCAATTAACATAATCTATTTTTTTACTTTGTTAAAATGTTCCATTTTCACCAGTATGTATCCCAAGTATATAGGGAAACTGATTTTCAATGTTTAGGATCTGCAGTACAGTCCAAGTCATTAACTTGGTACGCGTTTGTTTTTTCAGACTATGCATTTAGTCATCGCAAGTTTGGTGGAAATGCTCAGTCAATAACGAAAAACCGTTGGGTTCATCACACATCATTCTTGTGGGATTATGACGTGAAAAATATGGATTATCTCAAAATCCCGAAGCGTGCACCTGAATATCGTCTGGTATGATTCTAACTGCTTCTCAATCTTATTTGCAGCATCCTTTGTAGAAAGACATTGATAATTGTTTTTTTAAAAGACATTGAAAATGATGTTTACCTATGAGCATCTCCAATCATATTATCAAATTTGAGCATCTTTAGTTTTGATTTATGGTGCGCAGAGGTAGTCCGTAGGAATCTCGTACATGAGTAGCATGCGTGCTATCATGGTCACTGGTTTCTAAACAATTGACTGCAAAACACTGGACAGCTTGTAGAGGTCTATGTTAGCTTTTGCTAGGTAGTGTTATACTCTTTTCCATAACCACCTGAAGTGAACTGTTGCCCCTAATTGGTTTGAACCGCCAGTAGTTGTCGCAATCCTTGATCTGGTAAGGTCCAAGAACCTGTTGTAGTTGATTAATCATTGCTTATTTTACTAATATTAGTGATTATTCTACAAGAAAGAATGTACTGTGCAAACAAAAGTTTCAAGAGTGACCACCAGACCAAAGGATTTAGCATTACTGGAAGTGCTTTATTGTTTTACTTGAATGATAATGTAGTTGTCAAGCAAAGCACTGGGTAGAAATAAAGCAGACTGGCCTTTTTATCAGTTGTTGGATGTGATGATCTAGCAAAGCCCAAAATAGTGCAACGAAGTGTGCCAAATAGTGACTTAGCTTAGATCATCTGCTATTTTCTAGGCACATATGAGCAATAATCAAGTCGTTGAGAACCAGATGTGAATACATTGCAAACTGATACTGGTTTCACCACTGGTTGTTGAGTGTCTTGATTCTTGATGGAATGGTGTGATGTCCATGGATTTTTGTTGGGAATGAGCTGTTTTTTTTTTATGTGGAACTCTGACTGTGTAGGGTTCGGTCCAAACTGTCCAACACACCCTGGATTTTAATAATATTGTAGGTGAACTGGACCCAATTCACAAGCAGTATTTCCTGCCCATCTATGTTTTACACTTTTATATTTACTTACACTTTTTCAACAAAGGTTCACTTTAATGAGCCTAATTCACTATTTCAGAAATAGTATACCACTCATGTTCTACAGTTTAGGTTTACAAATCGCAATTCTCAACTTAAAAATCTTCACCATTAATGTGCATATCTTATTTCTCTTTTCAGGCAAGAAACCACACAGATTTCTTGTGCCGCATGAAGGAGTACATGCCTTCGCGGTCTGCCTTCACTGATGGGGTCATCACGGCCCTGGGAGAACACTTCTCAGTCCAACCTGCAGACTTAGAGACAGTGCTTTCTGACGACGAAGAATTCGTGCCTTCGACAAAGCTTCTATCTCAACAAGACCTCGAGGAAATTGTTCCCTCCAAAGTTTCATCCTCCCTTGGAGTGCAGAAAGCCGAAGCATGACCATGGTTGCAGTGAGATAATCCCCGTTCCTATCGTTGGCGAGCTGTGGTTTCATTCCACTTCTGGGCCAGAAACACAGGCATGTTAAGTTATTACTTAACCCGAGCAAGCAAATTGTGCGCCTCTGTTTACTGTGATATCGGGAGCAAGGTTGGAACGATAAACCAGGAAAACATGACCATTGGTCGTAGAATTTATTGCATTTTACTTTTGGTTCTATAGTACCTCTGAGAACACAGAATGATCCCGTGGAAACATTGCGTTGATTTAGCGGTGTCCGAACAATCGAATCTGAGAACTCGTGGCAGCCGTGCCGGCGACCTTCATCATGCAAGCAACTCAACCAAAAATTTCCTTGGTGGATCACACGGCGTCAAGGAAATTTACATCAAGCTGTAGTGCTGTACCGAATAGCTTCTGTCTCCAGTGAAGAGTGAAGATAAACGTCTGGACGTGGACTTTTTTCTAGAATCTAGCAAAAAATTTTCACAAAGTCTAATCTTTAAATTTGGAGCGGGGAAACGTGTTGTAACCAAATATAAATCTAAATGTCAAAAGTGACGTGGAATCTTTTCAGAGTTTGTACTGAACGTAATCCAGGTATTGTCTGTGCTCTTATCGAAAACTTTTCATCGTGCTTGTGCAAAGAAGATACTCGTGTTGGTCACGCACGGAGCGCCATCGCCCATCGCGATCTTTTCCCTACGGCACCAAAGCGCAGTCGCGACCGACGAGTAGGATCATATAAAATCTTGGCACCGAACGATCTGAACCAGCCATTCGTCACGCCTGCCCGTCCGACGTGGCGGCCAGCACTAGCCGTGGCTCGCGCTGGCATCCAATGGCAACACCCCGTTTGATTCCCCCGCATCCCAGCATCCGGATAACGCAGGATAAGAGCCGCGGCTCCCCATTGGCCGCACCCCCACACACCCGGTCCCATGCGGCGTCCCGTCCGTCCGATCCCGCGGCGCCGCCGATCCCCGCCGTCCGCGCCACCCAGCGCCTCCTGGCCACACCCGCCGGCGTGTGGCCCCCCGCCCTGGCAGTTTAATACAAACCTTGGCGGCTCCTGCCGGCTGAAACGAACTGCTCCTCGGCCTCCTCGGCTCCTCCTCCTCCTCCTGTGCCACTCCCCCACCATCTCACCGCCGCGAAGCATGGCGTCCGTCACCGCCCGCGCCCCGGTCGCGGCCCTGCGCCCGTCGTCGGCGTCGCTCAGGTCGTCGTCGGCCTTCCTCGGCCACTCTAGCCGCCTCGGCCGCGCCGCGGCGCCGACGAGGCGCAGCCTCAAGGCCGAGGCCAAGGGCGAGTGGCTCCCCGGC
This sequence comes from Cenchrus fungigraminus, assembly GCA_036936925.1. Lineage (NCBI taxonomy): Eukaryota > Viridiplantae > Streptophyta > Magnoliopsida > Poales > Poaceae > Cenchrus > Cenchrus fungigraminus. Next base: position 65,073,019 of record CM072768.1, on the reverse strand, counting down.
CTCCCTTCCCCCGCCTACCTCGACGGCAAGTGAGTGCTATAGCTAGCTCTTCGGCCGGCGGCGGCGACGGCAGCTGACTAATTAACTGATGACCCCGCACATCATGTTGACATGCATGACTGCTGCTGCGCGCGCAGGTTGCCCGGCGACAATGGTTTCGACCCGCTGGGCCTGGCGGAGGACCCGGAGAACCTGCGGTGGTTCGTGCAGGCGGAGCTGGTGAATGGGCGGTGGGCGATGCTGGGCGTCGCCGGGATGCTGATCCCGGAGGTGCTGACCAAGGCCGGGCTCATCAACGCGCCGCAGTGGTACGACGCCGGCAAGTCGGAGTACTTCGCGTCGTCGTCCACGCTCTTCGTCATCGAGTTCATCCTCTTCCACTACGTCGAGATCCGGCGGTGGCAGGACATCAAGAACCCCGGCAGCGTCAACCAGGACCCCATCTTCAAGAGCTACAGCCTGCCGCCCCACGAGTGCGGATACCCCGGCAGCGTCTTCAACCCGCTCAACTTCGCCCCCACGCTCGAGGCCAAGGAGAAGGAGCTCGCCAACGGTGAGCACTCGTTGTTCTGTTCTGTCCATACCTCCGCCTCAGCGACGGCCGCCGTCCGCCGGCGAACTTCCGATAGATCCTTCTCCGACGAGATTTTACTAACCATTTCCGGTTCTGCCGTGTGTGCCTGCGCGTGTTGCAGGGAGGTTGGCCATGCTGGCGTTCCTGGGGTTCCTGATCCAGCACAACGTCACCGGCAAGGGGCCCTTCGACAACCTGCTGCAGCACCTGTCCGACCCATGGCACAACACCATCATCCAGACTTTCTCCGGTTGAGCACACGTCGACGGGGAGTGATCACCGATTTGGTGGGCTGATACGGCGACAGCAGGAGGACATATACACATCGAAACACGGTCGATGTGAAATTATTCCTTTCTGTGTGGATCATGATCAGTTTGTGATGTGTGTTTATTAATCCAGAGAGGAGATTAAGGACCGTGTTGTAATAATGCTGGTGAGGAGAGTGAGTACTGAGGGGTGATTGGTATGTACATTAATGACAAGGGTGGTTAAGGGTAGAGATTGTTTTAATCAGTATCTATCTTGATGAGGTTCGTTCTGTGCCTTTTTACCTGCTTGTCCTCGTAAATAATGCTTATGTGTGGAATTAATCAGATAGCTTATAAGCGTGAGCTCTAAAAAAATGACATGGGGCTACATGGATTGAAAGATAGAAATCATAGAATCCCCACGGCTACGCAGCATCCCACATTCTTTCAGTGGTGAGATACAATCTAGTGACAAGAACTTTGTATTAATTACTGCATTTGCAAAAAAGAAAAAAAACTGAAAAACAAGAGGATACGATGGGAAAATGACTGAAGTAACCGGTGGAAATAACGGGAATTTCTTATGTGATGTTTGGATTTTGTAAGACAATGCCTCATCCTACACAAGGGGCTGGAAACTATATATGCTTATTCCTCCAATGAGAAATACAAGTTCATCTAGCTGGGTTTGTCTCGAATCAAACTCTTTTAGCTTTAACTGTAAATAACTACAAAAATTATATTGATTGAGGACACAAGGTTGCTAATTCTTTGTAATAGTTTTATATAAATGATTGTAATTCTTTGTTTTTTAGAACCGATTGTAATTCTTTGTAATAATTAGGCGGAATAGCCAATTACGTCCTCAAACTATCGATCAAGGCTTAATAGCAGTTTTGGTCCTCAAACTCTCGCAATCGGCTCAAATTCGTCCTTACGCCTACGTGGAACAACACCACCCTGGCTCACCACGTCATCGTCTAGTTAGCTCTGAATGGACAAATAACTTTTTTTTACCTTTGTCTGCTTAACCACCTCCGCGGAGGTCCGTGCCGTCCGTCTGCCCCTGCCGCCGGGCAGGAGAGAGACGTGGTCGGCTTGGCAGTCCGGAGGCCCGTCCGCGCCCGGCGCTCTTAGTCCTCCGCCGCAGCACGGGAGACGGGCTGTCCGTGGCCATGCCACCAGCCAAGCTATGCTCCGCCGAAATCACCGTCGTCGTTGTTGCCAGCCTCATTGATTCGCCATGTTGCCACGTCCACAAGCTCCACTGAGTTGCCGCGCATCTCCGCCACCACCCATCATCGTTGTGGAGCTCCTCCCCCACTACTGGAAAAACGGGCATTTGTACCGGTTGGTAACCCTCATTTGTACCGGGTATCCAACCGGTACAAAGCATCTGGTACAAATGAGAGATAATATTTGTACCGGGGGGTGTTACGTCCCGGTACAAATGTTATTTCTGTCACCTCCCATCCATTGCCGTTCCCCTCCTTCCTCTTTTTTTTCTTTTCATTTTCTTTTCTTTTCTGTCTCATCTCATCTCATTCATTCATTCATTCATTCATTCATTCATTCATTCATGCATCCATCCATCCATCCATTCATTCATTCAATCACAACACAAATCACTACACAAATAGGATTTACAATCACAAATTCATCCACATCTCACTCATCTCATCTCATTCAAACACAAATAGGATTTACAATCACGAATTCACAAGAAACATGTGAACAAGAGCTCACAACATCAAGAAACAACATCAAGAAAATTTCTCACCATCGGTCTCCTCGCGCCAGCACTCCGGCCGCGCTCGCCCGTACCGCGCCGGCCGCTGCCCGCGCCACGCCGCGCCGGCCGCCCTCAATCCAAATCCCTGGAGGAAGAAGAGAGAGAGGTGAGAATAGGAAGAGATAAGAATGAGGGAAGGAGAAGGAGGAAGAAGGAAAGGCACAGACATAAAATAGGAAGGGAGAAAGGGACCGTGGGACTTAGAAAAATCGAGGGTCACGGGTGCATGTGCATACATATTAGTACCGGGTGAAGCAATAATCCGGTACAAATGCCTCACATTTGTACCGGGCGGTGGCTCCGCCCGGTACAAATGTGTGGCATTTGTACCGGGTGGATGGGAGATGGCGCCGACGCGGTCCTGTGAGAGGGCATTTGTACCGGTTGGTGCCTCCAACCGGTACAAATGTAGCTATTTGTACCGAGGTCAAAAATACCCGGTACAAATCAAAAAACGGGTCTGGGATATATGTGTGATTCTCTAGTAGTGCCCGGCCGACCGGAGCCCTGCGCCACCGTAGCAGGGGAAGGAGAGGGAGGCAACACCATGCTGTGGTGCAGCTGCCGTCCGCTGGAGTCTCACGCCCCCGGAGCAGGGGAAGGGGAGGTAGGGAGGGAGCGTCGCGCCGTGCAACTCTGCCATGCGCGCACAGGGGGCTCGACCACCGGGAGAGAGGGACGGTGCGGAGAGCTTCTCCGCTGCTGAGGAAGGACTGGCGCGGAGGCACCATCCCTGTCCGCTGTGGAGGCCATCCCATCCAATAAGGGATCGCGCCCTGCTACTGCCGGATCCGCCTCAACAAGCCCCCTTACCAAACCGCCTCCGCCCCGCTGCTGCCGGCCGCTGAGGAGGGTCCGGCGTCCTGCACGGGCGCCTTCGCCGTCGCGTTCCACGTCTCCAAGGGCCGACCTCGACCACGCCGCCGCCAACGCCCTCGCCCGTGCGAGCGCGCCCGACGCGTACAATTCGTCCAGCCGCACATCGAACGCGGCAGCTAGGACGTCTGTTGCTCTGTCCTGCAAGGCGGCGACCGGTTGGACCGCGATGCGGCAAGCTGCTAATATCGTCTCCAGCGGCGTGCCGTGGCGCATCTCCAAAATCAGCTGTTTTGAGCTAAGGAGAGAGACGAAGGGCACCCGCGGCTTCCAGCGGCTTCGCGCATCTGCAAGCGCAGCCCGCACCGGCCGTTGGCACCCGCGGGAAGAGGAAGCTCGCGCGTGACCCCTGCTCCGCCTCCGCGTCGCCCCCTATCCGCCATCGGAGCCGCCGCGGTGGATGAGGACCTCGCTGCTTCGTGTCGACCTCGGCCCCTGCTCTTTCTCCCGGCGAATCAAGTGCCGTCGCCGACCAAATTGACCGTCGGGGAAGGAGGCGGCGTGGTGGAAGCCCCGGATTTGCGCCGCCCGGGAGCTTTTCTGCTCCCTGTCCGGCGAGAGGACCGCCGAGCTCCCGGAGCCTCCTCCATCTTCGCGTGCTCCGCCACGACCTCCAGCTCCTCCTTGCCGCGCGGAAGCCGAGGCGGAGGAGGGCTGCGCCGCCGTGCTTCACCGCGTGGAAGTCAAGGCGGAGGAGGGCTGCGTCGCCGTGCGTGGACGCGAGGAAGCGGCCGCACCGCCGTGCGGAGGAGGAGATGAAGGGCGCCGCCACGGCCGCAGCTCGCCCGTTGTCGCGGCCCGCCACCGTCGTGGATCTCCTCCGCGCTGCAGCTCGCCTCTGCGCCGGGGACGAAGGAGGCGAGGCGGAGGTGGCTCAGAGCGGCGGAGCGACGGGCGGAGCAGGCTGGCGGGCGGCGGAGCGACAGGCAGCGCAGGGGGAGGCGGAGCAGGCTAGCAGGCGGGCGGGCGGCGGAGCGGCGGGCGGAGCAGGCTGGCGGGCGGCGCAGGGGAGGCGGATGCGCCGGGGGAGGCGGAGCAGGCGACAGCGGGGCCCGCAGGTGGTTTGGATGGGGAAGGCCCAGCACCCCCCGAGAATGCGGTTGAGCGGTGGCTGTGCTGCAAAATGCAGCGACCCTTGCGGCAGCTGCTGGAGCCACAACAGTGGTCCTAGGATCTGCATTTTGCAGCAGAAGATCCGTCTGCAGCACTTGCTGGAGACGGTCTAAGCGGCGAGGCTACGACAACGAGACGGTGACTTGCTAGGCTATTAGACTGACTCCAGCAGTCGCCGCAGCCCCTCCCCCATCTGCATTTTGCAGCAGCAAACGGCACTGTAGCAGCTCCAGCAGCTGCTGCAATAGCTGCTGCAAAATGCAGCAACCCCCCGCGCAAGTGCATTCCTGGGGAGACTGCATCCCAACTGCCGTCGTCTCTCTCCTCCTCCCTCCACTCCCACGCCTCCTCCACTCCTCACTGCCGCCGCAGATCCTCCTTCCCTAGGCCGAGCTCCATCACCGACGGCGGCGGCGAGCCTCAATCTGTGCAGGACAGGGGCGGCGGAGGCTGCGGCATCGAGGGACGGCGGCGAGCGGTGCGGCGGATGCTCCGGTGCTGGGCAAGGCCGGGGAGAAGAAGCGTGGCGACGCGGCGGCCGGGGGAGCAGGGGAGGCCGGAGTCGTCGATTCGCCGCCCAGTCTCCGCGCCCGCCGCGTCGGCCATGGAGGAGGGGCGCGGCGCGGGGCTCGCTGGCTCGGCCGCCGGCACAGAAGGGGAGGGAGGCGAGGGTCAACGCCCCGCTTCCGCCGACGGTCTCGAGGCAGCGCGGATCCTCCCGATGCGGCGACCGGCGGCGGCGATCCGGTTCCTCCCGATGGGGCGGTGCGGATCCGGATCCTCCCGATGCGGCGACCGCTCCAGGCCGCCGGTGGCGGACTCCCCTGCTCCGCCTCGCTCCTTCCCCTACCTGTCCTCCACCGCTTGTGCCCTGCCGCACGGCTCCCCTGCGCACGGCTCGGCGCGGCCTCCTCCTTCCCCGGCGTCCTTCTTCCCTCGGCGACGGCGTCGCCCTCCTTCCCCGGCCTCCGACTGCACGCGGGAGCCCAACCACCGCTAGGCGATGCGCGAGGGGAAGCGCTTACCGCTGCAGCCCTTTCTCCGTTGTGCATCGAGATCGTCTGCATATGTGTGTTTTTTGCAGATGGGCGTCGGGCGACTGCTGGAGTCAGTCTTAGGGGACAACGGTCAGCAGCCAGAACAAGAGAAGGGGAAACAAGACTAAGAGAAGGGCAAAAGGGTCAGTTCGTGAGAAATAGAAATCCTAGTTGACTGGGCTTTGACGTGGCACCCCAATGTGGATCGCCACGTCGGATGAAGGACGAGAATGAGGCTACTCGGAAAGTTCAAGAACAAAAACGGACGTTTGGTAGTTTAGGGATGAAATTGAGCCTCAGATGATAGTTTAGGGATGTAAATGGCTATTCCGCCTAAACGTCACATGGCGCTAGGGACCCAAACGCCACATGGCATAGCGCTAGGGTTCCTGACTCCCCGACCGTTGGCGCTAACTCCAAACGCCGTGTGTTACGGTGTTTGGCTGATGTTGCCGCCGTATGATACAACGTTTGAATCCTGTTGCCATATGACACGACAATAGGTGATGGCAGGTGTATAGATTTGGTAAATTTGTTTGGAAGTATTTATTTTAAAAAAATTAAAGAAAAAATATATAAAAAATTCTAATAATTATATATATATATATATTTGGGCTCAGCCTACCAGTCGGGCATACAGGAACGTCATTTAGCCCAACGTTTCTCGCCCATTTTAAGATGATCGGTCTCCCTCCTTCAACAGTGTGGGCCAGCTGAAAATACATTGATTATGCCAAACTTTTAAAAGGAGAATTTGGCCTTGTGACGTCACCTTGAAACCGGGCCGACCCTAAACTGAAGATTTGCAATTACTTTGGGATTCACGGGCTGGCATCGAGAGGACCTTAAGCTTAAAATTTGCAGTTACTTCGTGATATTATAATGATTCCTCTTATCTCGCAAGTAATGCCCTTTTCGACATAAGTCGAACCATTTTATGGCAAAAGTTGTTCCGTTTCGTATAGAATGCTGTCTATTCATCAGACGTTGCAAACGTGACATCTACTTATCAAAATAATAAAGCAACATGCGATAACTATGTCGCAGGAATCAATTTTTTTAAGACGTGCAGCAGGAATCAATTTAGCATTTAAACTAAAACCGAACCTGTCGTATACACAATGGATTGGCCATGCAGATGTGAAATCGCCGTTTCCTGCACGGCAAACTTGCACAACAAAATTACTCGCGCAGCATACTCAGATCATCCACACTCGTTCTCCTTCATCTTCTCCTTTAAAACGGAATATTTCATCCTACTCATCCATATTCTGTCCTTCATATTCTATTCTTCCGCACCCATCTTCCTTTAAATTTCTCCTCCATCCCAACAACCAGCGAGTGGGGCCCACCCTCCAGATTTTTTAACACCCCACCTCCCCCTCTCCCCTCCCATTCATTCTCTCTTCCCTCCGCCAGCTCTCTCTCCCAGCCTCCCCGCGGCGGCGGCCCGCCGGCTCCCATGCCCCTCCACCTTCTCCGCCGGCGCGGCCGCTCTCTCCGGCGGCGGCAGAGCTCCCTGGCCATCGGAGCGCCTCTCTCCCTCCATCCCCTGCTGCCTCGGATCCACTGCTCCCTCCTCTGCTCCCCACCGCGATGGCAGCGGCGGCCTCGTGGGCACCTCTCTCCCTCCGTCCCCTGCTATCCGGCGGCGGAGCACAGCAGCCCTGTCCCTCTCCCACCGCCGCGCGTTGAGGCCGGCACCCCCTCGTCCCCTGTTCCGCCGCCCTCTCCCCTGCTTCGGGAGACCGGAGGCGCCCTCTCCTCCTCAGTCTTGAGCTCAGGCGAGGCCGCGCGGCGGCGGCCCTCGAGGCGCCCGCAGGTCGGTGCGGCGTCCATAGATCCGGCGGCGTCGACATGGCAGCAAGGGGCGAGGCAGAGCTGCAGACCGACCTCCGCTTCGACGTCGTCTTCGCGGGCTCCGGCAAGGGCCAGCAGCGGTTCCGCGTCGCCCGCGTCGTGCAGTGGCTCGAGGACCGCCCGCCCGTGGTGGCGCCGGAGCAGGGGAGCCACTTCCTCTTCCTCTGCAGGCGCGGACGGTCCGAGGCGGCGCAGATGGCAGGGACGGCGCTCCTCTGTGGCCGGCGGCGCTCGAGGACCTGGGGCGGCCGAGATCACCCCTGCATCGGTGCCCCCTCCCCTACTTATCCGGCGGCGAGGATTGGTGGGCGGCGCAGCGGCGAGGGAAGCGGCGCGGCGGCCCACGCCGGTCGTCGGCCCCTCCTCTTCTCCATCCCCTGCACGCGGATCCCCCGGGCTCCTTCCTCTGGTGGCGGCGAAGCCTCGAGCTTGGGGAGAAGCAGGGCCTCTGCGTGGTGGCCGTCGGTGATGGAGGATGGGCGTAGGGTGCTGTTGCTCGGCAGCGACAGCGAGATGGCGCTGCTCGAGCTCCGCTACGGCCGAGCGGCCATCCATTTTCTCTCCCCCTTCCTGCTGATGGCGCGACGACGATGGGCGCGTGGGCCCCGCTGGATCCCGTCTCTCCGCCATCCCTTCGAATCTCCCGTTCCCTGGAGTGGACGGGAGTTTCCCGTGGGCGTTGACGTCCCCCGCTGCGGGGCATAAAACTTTATCCGTCTCCTCCAGGAGACGGATAAAGTGCCCGGTGCGGATGGTCTCACCACACCAGAGAAGCACTCTTTACACATTAAATACCCAGAGGAGGAAAAAGGTAAAAACAGGAAAAGAATTGCAAAAACGCAGACTCTGGACCCGTCTTCTTACATTACATTGGGCGAACTACTCTTAAGCACGTACTTGCATATAGCAAATTTAATGAAACGCGATGATAATTCCTCTTCCTAGGAACTGTATACCATGATCGATGTATTCTGCACTATGAACAGCCCAAACATCTACTTACTGGGCCTAGGAACTCCAGGAAGCTTGATGAATGTGGCGGACTCTGCTCCTCAGATTTTGAAGGCAGGTGCCTGAGGAATGCCCTAACAGCACCTGTCACCCCGTCTTCAGATTCCATGGCATTAGCCAGCTCCACAGCCTTTTCTTTCACCTGAAATTACATGGGGTATTACTTATGCACTAGTAATTCGTTATGGTCAAGTGTGGATAAGTTCCTCTGGCCACTTTCCTCTGACATGGTCACAGACGTGTGAGCCAAGTGAGGCCACAAAGAAGTTATATCAGAGGAACCAGTTCCATGCTACTCAACACTAGGCTACTAATGAATTAACACATCCAACACTACTTTTATGTGGCATAGGAGCTCTAATTGTAATTTGCACAAGTGTAAACTCTGCAATTAGACCCATGTCAATTGCCAAAAGATACAATCTTTTGGCATCAAATATACTAAATGTTGGTCATACATGCTAGAATTGAAGAATTTATTTTATACCACAACAGAAACCAAGTTATGCAACATATATGAAACCAAGTCTAGGTGGGTAGTTTGGGTCCAATCGTTGGCATGAAAATTATGCTACCTGCGTAAATTGACAACATCACTAATACTGCACTGTATTTAGTATGCACAATATCTGCTTGTCAACGCTAAACAGACATCTATTTCCATATTCTTGTTATTATCCTCAGCATCGAAGGGGGGGAAAGCAGCAACATCAATAAAACAATTTATGTTCTCTAGCCCAAAAATTGCAGAACTTACCTCTGGTTTCATCATGAAATTTATAGCATCAACCAACTTCTGCAAAACAAACTGATCAACTGGAATTGGTGGAGGCCCTAGCCCCCTTGCATGCACCCGGTCACCCCAGAAAGGTTGGTCACCGAAGAATGGTACAATAGTTGTAGGACACTGCAATGTCACAGAAACTAACATGAACGACTAAATTAAGTACAAGAAATCCTGCAATACTATTGTGCTACAAGAGAAGTGTATTAAACATATGCTTCATTCCATCCTATTGCAAATGTGCCAGAGATAGGTTGAATGGCAAGTGGTGGTAGTTAGTTTAATATGTTTTTGCATCAAGGACAGTTTGTGTCCTTTTTGAAGCCGGAATAAAAGGTTTATTGTTCCTTCACAGCAGCAGAAGCTTTAAGGGTGCGGAGTCAGGCGCCATAGGAGCAATGAGCGACAGCGCACGTGGTAAGTTTAGGGTTTAGCTGAAGCAATAGGTCACAAGATCGTGACAGCCTCTTGATAGCATGATAGCGGCGTAATCAGATTGTATTCAACTGATATTCACATGTTACAATATATATAGATCAACCGATGCAATCTCAACCACCTTGACTTATGGAAACAAAATCAGGGAAGGAGAACAGGTTGGGATCGCACATGATGGTGTTGGACAAAAAAACAGTAACCGTGGCATACACAAATAGGAAAGAACTAAAGGAATTTTGGTAACAAGTGCAATTTAAAGAATAAATTCAAGCAAACTATTGTACATTGAAATAAGACGGAGAAAACGTCAGACCGCTTACCGCTGCTTTGAGACCAGCAGCTGTAGTTCCAGCACCACCATGATGCACCTATGGAGGTAGAAAAAATGAGAGTAGAGCATAAACCTCCAATCAAATGTTATGTAGCATATAAAGTCATCGCAGAATATCAAATGCAAACTTCTAGTCACTATAATAAAAAAATTTAGAAGCTAAGAAAACATGCTAAAAGAGATCTAGTTCCAAAAGTTCGAACAATAGCTTACCACAGCCTTACACTGCAGAAAAAGCCAGTCGTGAGGGCAATTGTCCAGTAGGTATACAAAATCTTTTGGTTCTGCCACTGCCAAAAATTCTGGAGTCTGTCAGAATAAAATCAGAATATATTCCAGGCAACAAACAGAAGGTGAAACTAAGGTAAGGAACTTACAGGTTCCGAGTCCACCCCAGCCTTTGTTAATGATACCTCTCTGTCCAGTAATTTCCAGTGCTTCGACAATAATTTGGGTCATCTTTTGTGGCTCTTGAACTGGCTAGTATATCAGGAGAAAGAAACAAGTCAAGTGCCAGATAGTTGTTAAGGGAAGACTATTATGGCTTTGCCTTGATTGCTCTACAACCTCAGAAGACACTGACGGAAGGTATGTACCCATATCACCATTTTCAATCATTGAAGCATATAGTTAAGTTTGTAGCATACCCATACCCACACTTATAAAAGACATAATCAAGAGATACATAATTATACATAAAACAATCACAGGTGACGTCAGTTCATATGCAATCAAATCTTTATATTGATAGATCAGAACACAGATTTGGAATGAACCAAGTACTGCAGATCTGGGGGCGTTTATGTCACATAAGTATTTGATGGGTAGATTAAAGAATCCTGACATACGAGCAGGAAAAGGATGTTCATGGGTGACATCACAAGTTAATCCAAACACAAACCATGCCTCAGACTGTATAGTAGGCTAATAGTTGTCAAATTTTGCTATTTTAAAGTCAGCATTTTTGGACAATTCTTCTAGCCTAAGGTCCTCTAGCCGTAGTGGTTAGAGGGCGCGGTGGCACTCCTCAAGGTCCTGGGTTCGACTCCCCGTGGGAGCGAATTTCAGGCTGAGGTTAAAAAAAATTCCCTCGTCTGTCCCACGCCAAAACATATGGAAGAACCGGCCTATCTCGCGGGCAACGGGCCCCTATGTACGGGTGGGGCAGGGGTTCGGGAATTTTCTCGACCTGTGTGAGAAGGTCTTCTTCTTAATACAATACAGTGGGGGTGGTCTTACCCTCCGCAGAGTTTTTTTGGACGATTCTTCTAGATAAATTGAGCTTAAATTTGAAGTGAATGAATACTTTTGTTGCACAAGGATTCAATGGTCTTTGTAACAAGGTCAACACATAGGCGAAGCTACATGGGAGCCACAGCCCCCTTGCATGTGAAGTTTTCCACTAAGAGATGGTTGCAATCCATTAGCACCAGGAAGCAATACTACCACCTGAAGCATTTTAGTATTAGCAGGAGCGCAACATGTTCTTTTACTTGGTACATGCTTATGATTGCAAACTTACGTTTAAACGAACTAGCTACTTTAGATGATCCTCTATTGTGTAAATTTTTTTGAGTATTTTAGCCCCCTCTTCAGCTGCTAACTGCGCCACTGCTGTTACATACTTACATTCACATACAAATACGTCGCACATATAAATTCTACACAATACTACAAAGCTCTAAATGACAAATTACATATTTACATTCACATACTTACTTTATGCAGTAATACAGCCAAGAGTGCTTATGGTACAAGGCTACAAGCACTTCACAAAATATCCCATATGCATGTAACCCTATTTAGACAGGAAGGTTGAAGTACAAACTACATACACAAATGCAAGTCAACAAATTTGCCAGCATATGTGTTCAAGACAAAATTTGCCAGCATATTTATAATACTTTAGTACAATGCATTAAACAATAGTCTATCAGATCTAATAAGATTGAAACGTGTATGAATTAAAAATTAAGCCAGGTCAATTGATCTTACAAGGCTGCCGAAACCAATATATATGGGCTTGTCACCAGCTTCAAGCCATTTCACAAGTGGTTCAGGAGGCACATAATTTGAAGCAAGATCAAGGAAGCAAAATCCAACCACATCAATCTTGGGGCCCCAATCTGCACTCCAATACATTATACATGAAAATTAAATAGAAACACAGGCCCATTCAAGACTAAAACACAATATTTTATTGAGGAAAAACATAATATGCAAATGTCACAGAATGCGTTTTGACAATAAGAAACTACACTAGCCAGGCTGTACATGAGGTGTTACATGGACAAGGCAAGTAGCCTCCCTTAGAGATAAGGCGAGCAGGGATTACGCAATCTTAATCTACCATATATGGAGATTACCCTACTCCTACATAATCTGCCCATGAGGCTCAGCAATACAATCATCCATTCGACCAATTCTATTATTCTACACATACTTCCTCACCCATATAGACCAAATCAAATTTAGTCCCTTGGAGATAATTATTCTGCACCAAGGATTGCACCGGCCGGTGCAGCAGGCGCAGCCACACCCAATCGCCCACGCTGAACTCCGGCGGCAGCTGGCCGTAGACAACCTGGAACGGTGTCGTGCGCAGGGCGGAGTGCAAGGATGTGTTGTAGCCCTACTCAGCCCACGGGAGCCACTCCAGCCATGCCCACGGATGGTCGCTAGTGATGCAGCGCAGGTACATGGCAATGGTTTTGTTGACCGCCTCGGATTGCCCGTCGGTTTGCAGATGGAACGCCGAGCTCATACGCAGCGTGACGCCAGTGAGCTTGAACAAGTCCCTCTAGACATGGCTTGTGAACACGGGGTCCCTATCGCTGACGATGGACGCCGGAAAGCCGAAGAATGCCCGCGCGACGAACATGGCCATGTAGGGATGGCCCAAGACAATGAAGTGGGTGTACTTCGAGAAACGGTCGATGATCGTGAGGATGACGCTCTTGCCATTCACCTTGGGGAGCCCTTCAATGAAATCCATGGAGATGTCCACCCACACCTAGGACGGCAAGTCCAAGGGCTGAAGGAGGCCAGTGGGGTGGAGCGCCTCTGTCTTGTTCCGCTAGCAAGTTGCGCATGCCCGGACGAACTCGTGTACGACGCGGAGGTCGTGGTCGATCACGAAGTCGAGGCGGAGCCGCTACAATGTCTTATGGACACCCTCGTGGTCGACCGTGTGCCCTATCTGCAGCACCGTGTGCAAGGCGCAGGATGGGGCCGGCACAAACACGCGGTGACAGCGGAGGATCAGGCCGTCCTCCACATGCCATGGTGCACCGCGTGCGACCTCAATGGTGTCTCGGACATGGCGCAACTCGTCGTCGGCCTGGAGCTCGGCGCGGAGGTCGTCGTAGAAGGCGAACGTAGGGCCGGAGAGCATTGCCACCGCTAGGGTCGGTTCATCGTGTTCGCGGTGTGACAAGGCGTCGGCCACGACGTTCAGGTGGCTCAGCCTATACTCGACGGCGAAATCGAACCCAAAAAGCTTGTTGATCCACCGATGCTGAGGAACCGTCGAGAGGCGCTGATCGAGCATGTACTTCAGGGCGTAGTGGTCGGTCCGAACAATGAACCTACAACCCCATAGGTAGGAACGCCAATGGCGCATTTTCTTGTACGAGCCCGATGAGCTCGCGCTCGTATGTCGCGATCTTGAGGAGTAGCGGTGAAAGGCTTGCTGTAGAACGCCAAGGGCCCGGCGCCTTGGTGAAAAACAACGCCAAACCTGGTCCCTGATGCATCAGGGTCCACCATGAATGGGCTGTCGAAGTCGGGAAGGTGCAAGACCGACGCGGTGGACAGCGCCTCCTTGAGCGTTGTGAACGCTAGTGTCGCCACCTCGGTCCACTAGAAACCCTCTTTGCGTAGTAGTTGTGTGAGGGAGGCTTCCAGCGTGCCGAAGTCCTTTATGAAGCGGCGATAGTAGCCGGCAAGGCCAAGGAAGCCCCACAGCGTGCGTGCAGACGCTGGCTGCGGCCACGACGTGATGGCCTCCACCTTGTCCTCGTCTATGGTCACCCCCGTCGTCGAGATGACATGGCCGAGGTAGGTGACAGAGTCAGTGGCGAAGGCACACTTGGACCGCTTCACGCGTAGCTAATGATCCCGTAGCACAGAGAGCACGACACGCAGGTGTTGAAGGTGCTCAGTCCATGATGCATTGTAGATGAGTATGTCGTCAAAGAATACAAGGACGCACTTACGAAGGAACGACTGCAGCACCGCGTTCATGATGCTCTGGAACGTCGCCGGCGTGTTGGTGAGGCCAAAGGGCATCACCAAGAACTTGAAGTGCCCGTGATGTGTTCGGAATGTCGTCTTCTCGATGTCGCTGGGGTGGACTCGCACCTGGTGGTAGCCGGCCCGCAGATCCAACTTGGTGAAGAAGCGAGCGCCGTGCAATTCATCGATGAGCTCTTCAACCACTGAGATGGGGAATTTGTCTTTTACCGTGCGCTCGTTCAGTGCCGGTAATCAACACAGATGTGCCATGTGTTGTCGGGTTTCTTCACAAGGAGGACTGGGGCAGAGAACGACAAGGTAGGCGGCCGGATGATCCCCTGCTCCAGCATCACCGTGCACTGGGCCTCCAATTCATCCTTCTGAAGGTGGGGGTACCAGATTGTTAGGATTGTGGCTTAGATTGCATAGGAAGTAATGATGGTGAGTAGGAGGGTGAGGCGTGGGCTCTCGGCGGTGGCGCGGGCGCGACTCCGTCCTAGCGGCAGCGTCGACACACGAGAGACGAGAGCGGAAGGAAGAAGGGGGCGCAGGAGAGATTGATCTCAATCTCTAGCTAATCTCTCATTAACCAAACTGTTGTGCCTTTATAGGCCAATCCTAACAAAACTCTGAAGTTTGCAAACTAACAAACCCAACTCTAGCTTATCATACCCGTGGCCCTTAGCCACTTTTCTTGTTGCGCCGACTGTACTTGACGCTGACCATAACAGATAAACTACTAGCCATGTGAGCCAATGCTAGACATCAAGGGGCTAACTGGCTGTGCACAACCATAGGGTGCCGTGGGGCCCCACCATTGAGCTTGAAACTACGACACCAGATCCTATTTAATGATGCTGGAAATAGTTCTGTGCATAGAAAAATACATTTGTAACAGTGGCTGACCCAAATCTTAGCAATTTCGACAACGACACATGGATCTGGTACTAATATCAATTTACGATCTGTATTAAGATCCTTTTTCTTAGGAATCTGTATTTAGATCTACTTTATGTAAAGAACCTTTTTTTTTACATAGAGCATTTCAGAACAGATCTTCAAGACTTTAACACATACTAATAGATTAGCTGCCACCAGAAAAACAAGCAAAAAAATATCAGAGATTCAGATTCAGACCCACATGATTTGCCAACTAGTATGGGAAAAAGAATGACAAGGTTAACTGTACACATTTCAGCTCAAGCCAATAGCCATGGCAAACCTTTCGGTTTCGGGACTAGATGAGGACTCCAGATGTATCCATGAGGAATGTCATTGCCAGAACCCTGTGCACCACTTAGGTATGTTACTGGACGCAGCTTCAACTTTTTCTTTCTAAACTCATTTATCATATCCCTTATTCCAAGCCAAATCATCGAGTCCACAATTTGATATGAAAACTGCAAACGGAGAAACAATTGTAAAGGCAAAGTACCATATCAAATATTATCATCAAGATCATCCAGTCCAGCATATACGCTCAAGAAAATGCCTTTGACTAGTGAGGTTGGGGCTTGCTTCTTGTTGCAGAAGCTGAATAGTGAAACTAACAACTTTCTGCACTTTAGCAACTGACATGATGCACTCAGCATCTCGACAGAACAACATGAAATTCAGGCAGTTGGCCCCAGAAATTTCCAAATATCCACATTAAAGTCAACGAAACAAAGCTGTCTGTATGCATGTACTTATGCATGAAAAGCAAAACAGCACACCAAAAGAACAAACAACAATGTTGCTGTAAGAGTATCATAAATATACAGCAACTAATACTGCAACAGTATCATGAATACATAGCAACTAACTCATTCTGGATATCACAACAATGTAATGATGCAAACTGTTGTTAAAAGTTAGTAAATCAAACACTAATACATAGTTACTACAAGTGCTAAGAGTAGCGAGAAAGGAGAATCCTTTTGTTGGAACAAGTACATTTTACCCGCAAAAAAAAACAAAAAAAACAAGTAGTTCAGTTGAAACAATTAGAAATGAAATTCTATGTTAAGTTGTAAAACAGAAGGAAAACAAGGAACAAGTTAAAAGTTATTGGCAATGAAGCACATTCTCATCTTTTTTTCTGAAAAAAAACAAAGAAGATTCAAGATAACCTTTTGCCATGTCATTATTTTCAGATTTTATCAATTTGCACACTGATAAAACTGGTCAAACCAGCTAGTTTTAACTTTTAACAATGTAGGATCAACATATTTACTTTCCAATCGCTTAGGAAGGTCCAGACCATATGGGAGCCAAGTCAAGTTATAGTGCTAATTTTTCCCAACACAAATAAGTAAAACAATGTAAACTTACTCGATATCCAGCAGATTGCTTCACACGAGAAAGAGGGTGAGGAAATTCACTAGTTGGCCTGAATTAAAAAGCACAAGATAGATCCCCTAAGTAACAATATTCCCTAAAAAAATTGAGATCATCAAAGAAAAAGAGGGATAACAGACTCACGTCCATGGCATGGTAAAGAATATATGAATTGGTACTTTCAGTGCTTCTGCCACATGCGTATGTCCTGAACAATAAGCATGCTTATGATTCAAACAAGTGAGATATACATCTTGATCAGAAGAAGCAAAATATGCAGGAAGAAGACAATCAAGTGGCAGCATCTGGCATTAAATGTAACATTGATTTTATTGGAATCTGTTTGCATCATATCAGATATACTTCAAGTCAAGATTTGCTTGTAGTACTTTGGAGAAACTGATTGCCTTGTTCAGCTTGGACTGAACAGCTAAGCAAATAAATAAACTGTAAGAGAAGGCCTGGCTCATAAAGAGGTACTATAGCCTGAGGCCTCCTAAAAAATATGGATGAGCAGTTCTTTTAGTCCAACCTGAATGTTGCTTTTGCCAGCCTGGCCAAAGCACTGCCTTCTTATGATTAGGTCTATGCAAAATTAAGCTTGAATGAAGTGAAACTTGTAGGAAGGTGATATGGTTGGTTTATTGACTCTGAATATCTAGCAGATAGATAACAACCTGCTCACCCTCCTGAGAGGCTCTGAGCTAGAGTCCTAACTATTTTTCTGCTTAACCCCTAACACACCGGGAGTCCTTGAACATATAGGATCCTCCCCAACTAACTCCTGATTTCCAGCCGGTTATACTAATCCGGCGGCTAACAAACTCCCTAAGCAAATCTTATCTCATCTAACTAGGCGCAGGCTTCTTAGCTTTGTTCCTGCGCTCAAACTTCCTACTAAAGAATGTGTCCATAACACTTCCGCCCCCAGAAAAGCTCGTCCTCGAGCCTGAAATCCGGATACTGCTGCTTGAAATCTTCCAAATCTTACCAAGTTGCTTCAGTTGGAGCTCGCCCCTCCCACGGAATCAGAATGTCCCAGGAGGCGCCAGTAGGCTTGGCGCGCACTACCTTGGCCGGAACGGGGACGGCACGGCCGTGAACCAGAGCTGGAAGGGGCGTCGTAGTGGCAGGTGCGTCGCCTTCAAATTTCTTGAGGAATGCCACATGGAAGACGTCATGGATGCGAGCTCTGGGTGGCAGGCAAAGATGATACGCCACCGGACCGACCCGCTCAGTCACTTGGAAGGGGTTGTAGAACCTGGGCGCGATCTTGGCGTTGGTCTTGTTGCGGATGCCGGTGGCAGAACGCTGGTGAAGACGGAGCTAGGCCCACTCCCCCCACCTCAAATTCCAGGGCGCGGTGTGCCTTGTCATACAAGGCCTTCATGTAGTCTTGAGCTTGGAGAAGACGTTCCTTGATTTCGGCAAGGAACTCGTCGCGCTGGATTAGCTGCTTGTCGACCGCCACCACGCGCGTCGTGCCCAGCTGGTAAGACATGAGGGTGGGCGGGTCACGGCCGAGTACTAGGAACGTTCTTGCAGACGCCGGAACAGGGCACGCGGTTGCCGTTCGCGACGCCCACGAACAGGCCGGGACGAGGCCGATTTGAGCGGCGGTGGCGGCGGCGATGAACGAGTGTGTGGACCCTGAATCCACCAGCGCCGTGAGGCTGACGGCGTTGACGACAGTGGCCAGCTGTAGAGTGGAGCTGGTCTGAATGCCTGTGATGGCGTTGGCGGAAATCACCGACTCGGCCGCAGATGCATCTGGATCATCTTCCTTATCGTCGGCTAATTCCATCCAAAAGATGCCCTTCATGGAACACTGCCTGGCGTGCTCGCGGGAGAACTTCTCTGGGCAATTGAAGCAGAGGCCTTCGAGTCGGCGCTAGGCCATCTCCTCTAGCGTCAGGCGGGTGAAGCGGCCAGCCGGCGGTGCTGGCTTGATGGGTGCCCCAAGCATTGTTAGCGACGAGACCACACCGCTGGCGTGGAGGAAGGCTTCGTCGCCGGGCTGGAGGACAGGGGCGGCGACGTGCAGACCCTGAGGCATGGTGCGCGACAGGTCATCCCCCAACTGCAGGCGGCATCCAAATGCCCGGACGAGCGACATGGCGCCGTCCAAGGTCGTCGGCTTCTGGAGGTCAACATCGATCCCCATCTGAGGCGGAAGCCCGACGGAGAAGATGGATATCTGTTGCTTCTCGTTGACGCTGTCGTAACGCGCAAGGAGCGTTGAAACAGCGCAGGTGCATTCGTTCATCGAGGGGGTTGCTCCGGGTTGGCGGGCCAAAGCGCTTGTTAATGTCGTCGACGAACTCCTCCTAGGACGGCTCGCGGTGGTTCTTCTCCAAGCGGAAATACCACTGGCCGGCAGCTCCCTCGAGGTAGAAGGCGGCCGTCCAAACTTGATGCGACGCCGGCGTACCCTAGGAGCGGAAAAACTGCTCGCACTTGTGTAGCCATCCGAGGGGATCGTCGATGCCGTCGTACTTGGGGAAGCGAAGCTTGTGGACCAGCGGCAGCGGGGCGCCATCCTTGCCGTCAGACGACGACGAGGAGCCATCGAACGACCCCTTCTCCAAGAGTTGCGTCTGGACATTATCAATCTTGGTGTTCAGGCGACTCTGCTCCAAGCGAATCAACCCTATGTCGGTGTCGGATTTCTTGATGTGCTCGTTGAGCCTGCCTAGGATCCTCTCCACGGTGGCGTCAAGAGCTTCGATGTGGGCCTTCATGGCGGCGTCCAGGGCCGCCTGATCGAGCGGATTGGCGCCCATAGCGGCGGCGGCGGTGGGTTAGTGGCTGTGGCGGTGGCGGCGAGGTAGGCGGCAGGGTTGTGCGGAGGTGGTGGCTAGATTGAGGTCAGGGCGCAGGGAAAAGGATGGATGCAGGCGCAGGAAGGAGATGAATCCTGATACCAGAGATGATACGGTTGGTTTATTGACTCTGAATATCTAGCGGATAGATAACTGTTAGAGTATATGTGTATACTATGCAGCACGGATACGGATACGTGTATCGGTATCGGAAGGATACGGATACGCGGATACGGCAATTTCTCAAACAACCCGATAAGTGGATACGTTTTAACAAAATTTAAATAAATAAACAATGATGCATATTAGATTGCAAAATAGATGTTCAAGTTCAACAAGAGCCATTAAGGTCTATTACACTCAAATAAAAAATGATAGCAACATGTTCTAGCAATATAGTACTATAGTAGGATACTAGGATACGATAACATCAAGCCATCAACATCAAGCTTCCACAAGGAGATTAATCGATGCACTACTGCACTTCGGAGATGCAGTTTGGAGATGCCATACAAGCTGGACAATGAGAACATTGGACAAGATTAATCGATGCACTACTGCACTGGCTCAGCTCTAAATTGGATTGGGGAGTGAGGGGAACTCACCTCCGTAGGGGGCGGGGCCGCAGGGGCACGAGGCAGAGGCACGGAGGCAGGGCAGAAGCTCGTCACCGTCGCAGCGCAGAAGCTCTGTCTCGTTGCCGTCGCGGGGAGGCCGGGAGCAGGGCGCGCCTCTTCGTTGCCGTCACAGGGGACTCCCTGCGGGCACGACTGCTCGTCTGATTCGTCTCCGGCGAGGTGGAGGCTGCTCGCCGGCGGGCGGCGGCCACGAGCGGGGCGTGCGGCGCGTGGAGGCGCAAACGAGAGGCGCAGGGGGTGGCGGCTACGTCGGACTGAGGAAGGGGCGCACGAGATGGATAAGGTAGGGCATCAGGCTGTGTTAATGGGCTGGGCTGTTGCGATACGTGGGCCGAGACGTCTCCAATTGAGAGTTTTAGGCCCATTTAAAACAGGATACGCAGACACGGCGCGGATACGTATCCTAGGCGTATCCGCGAAGTATCCGATACGGATACGTATCCGAAACGCGAAACGGCACCAAACTGGAGTATCCGTGTTTCATAGTGTGTATATATGTGAGTGTGGCCCATATGGCCTGTGTATAGCCCATACAGAGACCCATGTATCATTGTCTATATACCCACCCTTCTAGGGTTGGAGGAATACACTGGAAATTATTCCTCTATCAGCTAACTAGGATTCCTTCCCTCTCTCTCCTGCCGCCACAGCCGGACTCCATGGCCGGCCGGCCGCCGGCGCCGCTCCAGGCGCCGTCCTTCCTCCACCTCCCTACGCCACCATGGCCGCCACCCTTGCCGCCGCTGCCGCTGCTCCAGGCGCGGCCGCCGCGCACACGCGTCCAATGGCCCGCGCGGGCGGCTCTGCTGCTGCCGCGCTCATGGCCGGCGTGGCTCCTCCCTCCTCCGGCCCGCCCGTTACCGGTCTTCCCGCGGCTGCCGGCGCCGTGATCGCGCGCGCACGCGCCCAAGCCTTCGAGGCCTAGGCGCAGCCGCATCCGCAGCCAGCCACGGGCGCCTCCGCCCCGAATCCCTCCGAGCCCGCGAAGCCGCACGGGACTGCGCCCCCTCCTTCTTCGGGCGCCGCCGCCGCCGCTGCTGTCCTCGCGGCCGCCCTGGCCGCGGCTCAGGACGCGCGCGTGTCTTCCTCCGGGCCCGCGCCGCCGCACGGGGCTGCGCCCCCTCCTCCTTCGGGCGCTGCCGCCGCTTCTCCTCCTCCTCCTACCGCCGCCGCTGCTGTCCTCAAGGCCGCCCTGGCCGCGGCTCAGGCGACGGGCGCGGCCCTGGCCACCGCGCAGCAGGGGCCCAACTCCCTCCCAGCCGTGGTGCTTATGGCCACCGCAGAACCTGCCACCGCTGCTGCTGCCCTGCGTGCCGTCGCCCCACCTCCCTACTCGCCCCTTGGCCTCGTCGCTCCTGCTGCCGCTGCCCTGCGCGCGGGCGCGCTGGGCACAGGCGTACTTGGCGCGGGCGTGGACGCGCGCGCGGTGTCCCCTGCCACCAGCGACGCTGCTGGCCTAGGGCAACTCGTGCTGCTGGCCGACATCTCCTCTGCTGCACTACTGCTTCTGCCGCGGCCCCTTCTCCAGCCGCCGCCGACGCCGCTCTCCGTGCGACGTTCGACTCCTTCGCCGCCCGCTCGGCGCTCCTGCACGCGTCTGCGACAACGCCCTCCATGTCGGCCACTGCAGGGCCACATGGACGGGGCGCGTCGCTCCCCCTCGCGGCCACCTGGACCACCGACGCCGCGCCACCCCGTCCCCATCCGGGGCCGATGCGCTCCGCTCACCCCCGCCTGCGCTACCCGACCCTCTTCCCCTACGAGCACCCCTGCTGGCCTGCCATGCCGCCGCCCAGGGCCGCACCCCCGCCAGCTGTGGTCGTACCACCGCCTGTGTCCCCTTCTCTGTTGGGCACAGCCGCCGGGGCTCCCCCTCCGGGCGCCACTGCTCCTCCAGCTGGCGCCACTCTCTACTGCGGTCCCGGCCCTGCTCCCTCCGGCGTCCTTGCTACTCCCACTCAGCCTCCAGCGCAGGCATACAGCACCATGGGGGTGACACCGCCTGTCCGCACCGAGTGGATCGCCGACTCGGGTGCCTCCTACCACACCACCCCTGATGCTAGCCTCCTTTCTTCTATCCGACCCCCACATACCTCTCATCATCCGTCTTCGATCATGGTTGGTGATGGATCTTGTCTTCCTGTCACCTCCGTGGGTTGTGCTCCTGGTCCTTTTCGTCTTCCCAATGTCCTCATTGCTCCTCAAATGATCCATAACCCTCTTTCCATTCGTCAGTTTACAACTGACAATTCTTGTTCTGTTGAATTCGATCCCTTTGGCCTTACCGTGAAGGATTCTGTGTCTGGGCGTCCGCTCCTCCGGTGTGATAGCTCTAGACCCCTTTACACCCTTCACCTTCCTGCTCCCACTACACCACCTTTGCCTTCTTCCCTGTCAGCTGCACTTATCACCACTCCCTCTTCCACTATCTGGCACCGTCGGCTTGGTCACCCCGGCCGCGACACTTTGGCTCAGCTCAGTCGTAGTGCACATGTTCCTTGCACTTGGGCTTCTGATGAGCATCTCTGCCATGCGTGCCAATTGGGTCGCCATGTTCGCCTTCCTTTCTCTTCTTCTTCGCATGCGACGCATGCCTTTGATCTTATTCACTGTGATCTATGGACTTCTCCTGTCCCTAATCTTTCGGGCTACAAGTACTACCTAGTAGTGGTCGATGATTTCTCTCACTACTCCTGGACTTTCCCTTTGCGTGCCAAGTCTGACACGTTTCCCACCCTCCTCCACTTCTTTGCCTGGGTGTCTACTCACTTCGGCCTCACCATTAAGGCAGTCCAGTGTGACAATGGGCGTGAGTTCGACAATCACACCTCCCGTTCCTTCTTCCTCTCTCGGGGTGTCCAGTTGCGCATGTCTTGTCCGTATACCTCTCCCCAGAACGGCAAGGCTGAGCGCATGATTCGGACCACGAACAACATCATGCGCACCCTTCTGATCCAGGCCTCTCTGCCCCCGCGCTTCTGGGCCGAGAGCCTCCACACCACCACCTACTTGTTCAACCGTCTTCCTTCCACTGCTTCCCCTACTCTCACTCCTCACCATGCTCTCTTCGGTACCCCTCCTAGCTACGATCACCTTCGTGTCTTCGGGTGCGCTTGTTACCCTAACACCGCTGCCACTGCTTCTCACAAGTTGGCGCCCCGCTCCACTCGTTGTGTGTTTCTTGGTTACTCCCCTGACCACAAGGGGTACCGTTGCTTTGACCTCACCTCTCGCCGAGTCCTCATCTCCCAACACGTTATGTTCGACGAGTCAGATTTCCCCTACTCCACCTCCTCTACCCCTTCTCCAGACCCTGAGCTGGCGTCTCTGTTTCCTGACCCGGTGGTTCAGCCACCTCTCTCTCTTTCCCTTTCCCGCAGGTTTCCCCGGTGCACCACCGTCTCTGGTGCCCCCTCCCGCGCCACACGCACCCCCGACGCCCTCTCCCGTGTCGCGCACGGCCCCGGTGCCTCCTCCCGTGCCACACGTGGCCCCGACACCCTCCCGCGCCACGTGCGGCCCCGGCACGCTCTGCTACACCACGTGTGGCCCCGGTGCCCCTGCCTGTGCCACGCGCGGCCCCGGCACCCTCTTCCGCACCACGCGTGGCCCCGGTGCCTCCTCCCGCACCACGCGCGGCCCCGGCACCCTCCGTTGTGCCCCGTGTGGCCCCGGTGCCCCTGCCTGCGCCACGCGCGGCCCCGGAGGTACCCGCGGACTATGCGCCCCCTGTGCGCTATGTCTACGGGCGCCGCTCGATAGCTCCACCTCCACCACCGCCTTCACCGGAGCTGTCGCCGCCTCCACTGCAGCCGTCTCCACCTCCACCGGCGCTCACACCGCCACCGCCGCCTCCACCACGCCACCCTCGGGTGGAGCAGGCCGTGTACCACCCGCCGGTCATCCATCGGGATCCTCGTCACATCCATCCCATGGTGACTCGGCAGGCGGCCGGGGTTCTTCGGCCCGCGGCTCACTCCGCCACCGAGGGAGAACCGCGGCTCTCTCCGATCCCGACGTCGGTTCGTTAGGCTCTGGCAGATCCCAACTGGCGTCGTGCGATGGAAGAGGAGTATGGAGCTCTTCTTGCCAACCAGACTTGGGATCTTGTACCGCGTCCGTTTGGTTGCAATGTGGTGACTGACAAGTAGATTTGGACGGTCAAGCGTCGGGCCGATGGTACTTTGGAGCGCTATAAGGCGCGTTGGGTTCTTCTGGGCTGCTCTCAGCGACCTGGTCTGGATTATGATGAGACTATGATGAGACTTTCAGTCCAGTGGTGAAGCCTGCTACAGTGCGTACTGTCCTCTCTCTGGCTCTCTCGCTCTTGGCCTGTGCACCAGCTCGATGTCAAGAATGCATTTCTCCATGGCACTCTGACCGAGACAGTCTACTGCAGCCAGCCAGCAGGTTTTGTGGACTCCAGTCGTCAGGATCTGGTCTGCTGGCTGAACAAGTCTCTCTATGGTCTGAAGCAGGCTCCTCGAGCGTGGTACTCTCGGTTTGCTACCTTCTTGCTGACACTGGGGTTTATTGAGACCAAGTCAGATACTTCGTTGTTCATATATCACCATGCTGATGGGGTTGCCTACCTCCTCCTCTACGTTGATGACATTGTTCTGACTGCCTCTAGTCCACAGCTGCTCCAGCGGATTATCTCCTCTCTTCAGCAGGAGTTTGCTATGAAGGATCTGAGCAAGCTTCACCACTTCTTGGGCGTGACAGTTGAGCCCCGTCAGGCTGATCTTCTCCTTCACCAGCGTCAGTATGCCCTTGATATCCTGGAGCGTGCTGGGATGACTGATTGCAAGCCTTGCTCCACTCCTGTTGACACTCAGGCGAAGCTGTCTGCTACTCTGAGTGATCCTGTGGCTGATCCTACTGCCTATCGGAGTCTTGCTGGAGCCTTACAATACCTCACTTTCACCAGGCCGGACCTCACCTACGTTGTCCAGCAGATCTGCCTCCATATGCATGATCCTCGGGAGTCACATCTTGCTGCGCTGAAGCGCCTTCTTCGCTACGTCCGAGGCACGGTCGACTTCGGCTTGGTCCTCCACCGGTCTCCTTCTGCTGACCTGGTCGTCTACACTATGCTGACTAGGCGGGGTGTCCGGACACCCGCCGTTCTACCTCAGGCTATGCCGTCTTCCTCGTCCAAGCGACAGCCGGTTGTCTCCCGCTCGAGTGCTGAGGCGGAGTACCGGGCTGTTGCTAATGGCGTGGCTGAGGCGTCCTGGCTCCGGCAGCTCTTGGCTGAGCTTCACAGCCCGCTCGCCAAGAGCACGCTCGTCTACTACGACAACGTCAGCGCCGTGTACCTCTCCACCAACCCGGTTCAGCATCAGCGGACGAAGCATGAGGAGATTGACTTGCACTTCGTTCGTGACTGGGTGGCCATCGGCGATGTTTGGGTTCTCCATGTACCGACCACCTCCCAGTTTGCTGACATCTTTACCAAGGGTCTTCCCTCCTCGACCTTCTCGGAGTTTCGGTCCAGCCTCAACGTAGCCAGTGGCTAGTTGTGGCTGCGGGGGGGTCTTGTGTGTGAGTTTCTTTCTTTGTTGGCCAGTCTTGTACACCACTGCGCCGGTAGTCCTGACTGCGGGGGGGGGGGGGGTATTAGTATATTTCTTTCTTTGTTGGCCAGTCTTGTACACCGCTGTGCCGGTAGTCCAGACTGCAGGGGGTGTTACAGTATATGTGTATATATGTGAGTGTGGCCCATATGGCCTGTGTATAACCCATATAGAGGCCTCTGTATCACTGTCTATATACCCACCCTTCTAGGGTTGGAGGAATACACTGGAAATTATTCCTCTATCAATAACAACCTGCTCGCCCTCCTGAGAGGCTCTGAGCTAGAGTCCTATCTATTTTGCTTAACCCCTAACACACCGGGAGTCCCTAAACATATAAGATCCTCCCCAACTAACTCCTGATTTCCAGCCGGTTATACTAATCCAGCGGCTAACAAACTCCCTAAGAAAATCTTATCTCATCTAAGGCTATCCGCACCGGCGAACGGTACGTGTGCGCTACCTTTGTTTCAGTATGCGTTTAGCGCTTTTTTCCCCACAACGGGGATGCTAAACGCCATGGAACGGTTGCGTAGGTGCGCACCAACGTCATTCCTAGCGTCCTTCCCGGACGCACTACGGCAACCTCGAGCGGACTCCACCTTGCCTCCCGCCGCAGCATGCTCCAACCTCCTCCGCCCTCCCGCCCATCCTCAGAAGTGCTCGCCTGGGCCGGCGGCCACCGCCACATCGTCGGAGCCCGAAGCTCGGAGAGAGAGAGAGGGAAAGAGACGGAGCATCTGGCCGGACCACTAGCCAGCATAGGTCGATGGCGCGCCGGAGTACGAGCGAACCTGCTTGTAGGTCAGCCTGCGCAGCCTCGGCTCCGCGCGTCGGAGGCCGCCCCATGCCGGTGCTCCCGCCGGCGACGCCCGAGATCAGGACTGGCCTCGGGGGACTCAGCGAGGAGCGCGTCGGCGTGGTTGGAGGTCACATTGCCCACCAGGTGGAGCATCGATGGTGTCCAGCAGTCGCGCCCCTCCACTGCTGCCTTCGCGGGATCCGCCACACCCCCATCGAGGGGAGGTGACGCGCCCTTCCTCCATGGAAGCCCGGCTCGTCGCCGCCGAACATGGAGTCCACAAGCGGAGGACGCCGCGTCGGGGCTCCTTCGCGCGGCCGCGAGGGCCCCTGCTCCGCTGGCGCGGCGTGCCGGTGCGGGGAGAACGAGGAGGTGGCTCGGTCCCACGCAAGGTGGACGGTGGGGAGCAACTTGGGGGAGGACAAGGAGCGCCACCACCAGGATCCGACCGCGCGGTGGAGGCATGTCCGGTGGATTTGGCCACGGGGCCCTGCTCCTCCGGTGCGCCGCTGTCAAGGAGGGAGAGGGCGCAGACGGCGACGCATCTGCCTGTGGGGTTGGAGGGGCCAGCGCCGTCGCGCCATGGCGCCGCTGGAGGCAGACAAGGTCGCAGGTGCAACAGCCTCGGTGGCAGTGGCGGCTCAGGTGCGCATCGGGGTTAGGTGGGGGGAGGATGGACGGAGAGGGAATAGAGAGAGGGTGTTGGGTGGGGGGTAAATAAGAGGAAGTGCATGACATGTGGGTCCCGCATATTGTTAGTTGGTATGGAGTATGAGTTATAGGGGATGACGGGTGCGGGAAATCTGGTACTTGACTGAAGAATCTCGATGACGAGGCAGAATATTCTCTTTTAGGGTATGAAAATGGAGTACGACGAGTGCGGATAGCCTAACTAGGCGCAGGCTTCTTAGCTTTGTTCCTGCACTCAAACTTCCTATCAAAGAATGTGTCCATAACAGAAGGTTTTCCTCTTGTAATGCTTATATGTTTTTCCACAAGAATAGTCAGATTGTGCTTTCTTCTCTATTGTAAATAAAGTTACAAGAAATATGAAAAGGAAAAACATGACATTACAAATATGTTTGTGGCTATATCATGTGTCTAGGGAAAATATCAGTGTGCTAAAGATGAATAAAGAAAATAACCAATGTACAATCGAATCGAGTCATCTTAAGTTAAAAAAGTAAACTGACTCTCACATGCAGAATCTATCACATGAACACTTGTTTCTTTTCATTTTGGGATTGTATCTAGTGTAGGTTACAGCAGCGGGGGCCTCCCCCGCTGTATAGTTTTTTAAAAAAAAAGTGTTGGATACAGTTATAATAAATGAACTTGATTTGAATAACCAGGAAAAAACAAAGCAAAGTGCAAAAAACTTTTCAAAATAGAACAGCTATACTGACCATATGCAGGTGGGTTCGCAATAATTGCGTCAACTTTGAAAGGAATGCCAGTGTCAGGATCAGGATCCTTGCAGGCAGGCAGCAAAGAAAATATTATGTCTTTCATCTGTTTTCTTTGAATAGCAATTTCTGATGGTCCTGAAGGTAGGAATCCTTTATTCTTCACCATGTCTGCTCAAATTATGAACATATCAATGACATTAATCTTAAAATAATGTAAAAACTTGGAATACATGTTAATAAAAAGTATACATTCAGCAAGTATTTTGGGATCTCCGCCAAGCGGGTAAAACTCCAGGCCAGCTGTTAGTACAAACTCCTTAAAGTTTGCATGAGTTGCCAATCGCACACGGTGACCATAGTCCTAAAGCAAAGATAAGAAATGACAAATGTGATGTCATTCAGCTGCAAGAAGCACAAAGCTAAGCTGAATTGACAGAGAGAACTGGAGTGATAACAAGTTTCGGCTATGACTGACCTGTAAGCGTTTTCCTATAGCGACAAATGGCTGCACATCTCCTCGTGTACCCACAATAAGTATAACAATATTCATAGGAGGCCTGTGTGGTATGTCTGCTCCATCCAATGAATCGTCAACAAGAACTTCCGTATAAGCATCCTCTGTTCCACCAGCTGTAGCTGATTCCAGACTACTTGGCACATCAACAACCACAGTTCCATCATCTTTTACGGTAGCAATCCGATTCAGCATTTTGAGCTGCATAAAGTGGAACAAAGGTAAGGTAGCATAAAGATCAAGTGATGAGCAAAAGGATGCCATTCTGGTCCTGGTTAGCCATTTTCCCACTAGGAGTCTAAACATTTTCATGAGAACATTGCAGTATTATGTAACATTTCATCATCAGTTCCAAATAGACATTGCATGATTTTTTTTTTGAAAAAACTAGTAATTCAAAGAAAGTCGGCCACTGTTTTTTTTTGGAACAAAAGTCGACCACTGTTATGCACAAGTAATGCAACTATCTATTCCCAGTCCATAAACCAATAGATAATTCAGATGCCCTGCATGGCAATCAAAATGAAAGAAGTTTCTGATAAAAACAGATAAATACAAGCCCAGATATATGCACCTTCTTTCTAATTGGAATCCTTTCATCAAATAACTGTTTAGCAGGATCATCAGCTGGATTGTTTTGCCGGCGGCGCTCAGTTCTAGACCTTTCCAAATTCGACGGGCCAACAGTTTCATTTGTTATTTCATCATTCTTAATCACCCCTGGCATGGTACTTGCCCTATGGAGGCCTCTGTCATCTACTAGGAAAACAAATGATAGTCATATCAGCAGAAAGAAAAAAATGAACAGCAAATATCATCGCTAACTACAATGCCATCAACACTAAATTGTTTACCAACAAACACTACAATAGCATAGATCAGTTAAATGCCAGCGCCAACAATAAGTTGGCTGTGGTTTAGAAGTTTTTCTGCAGCAAGCCGTCCTTAACAGTTGATGTTAGCTAAATCATACTTAAAGTCATACTTGATTCGCTGAGGCTGAATGCAATGCTAATGTTCAATATAACACAGTTCTAGTAAGGTTAGCTTATTCACTGCACCAAGATATTAAAAAAAAAGGGTGCAGACCCACTAATGTTTGATTTGTTCTGCTTATTTGGTACATTCTTGAACTTTGCCTGCTAATAAGCTGGTTTATAAGCTGCTGTTGAATCCTGTTATTTTGGCTGCTTAAATCTGTGGACAAGCTAAAAATAAGGTAAGCCAAATAGGGTTGTTATCTTCTAGTTTGAAAGAGCAATAAGGTTACCAACAGTTCTCAGGAACACATGAATTTACCAGATATGCCATACCAGATATGACAGAAAGCACAGATCATGAAAGGCTGACATCACACGCCTACTTAAATTGCATACTGTTTGACCAAAGCACACCGCTCAATTCTCTGATAAAAGAATGCACAGGTCTAACCATGGAGCACGTAACATCTAGGCCACTGACTTCATGTCAAGAAGCCATTGGCCTATCCCAATAACCCCAAAAAAGACTAGCATGGTAAATAGCACATTTATGTGTTGGGCATGTTTCAGCAAGTCATAAAACTGTAAGCAAGACTGAACAAAAACAGCAGATAATACGACCCCCGAACCAGAATCATTCAGGGAGATCAAGTGCTGGTGTGCCAATGCCTGAAATTAGCATTCAACAGAGCACGCAGTTGATTGCCCTACATCCCACTAATCTGGATTCACCGAGCAGGGATTGAAGTAGGCGGTTGCCAATCCGCGGAGACGGAGGCAAACCGCCTACCCAATACCCACAGCCCAGCCGCAGCCGACACCGACATTAGCAGCACCGGAACCATCACGATGCACAGGGGAGAGGAGGAGTCCAGAGAGAGAGAGGATGCGGGAGATCACCTGCGGAGGACGACTCCGCGGCAGGGGTGCTGTTCCCGGAGCGGTCCCCGTTGGGAGCGGCGGGCGCCGGCGCTTCCCCTCCTCCGACTCCCGCAACGCCGCTGCCGCTCTCCTCGGCCGCCATTTATACACAGCCCGCCCGCCCCCACCGACCCAGCGGCGGACGGACGGACGGACGGACGCGCGGTGGCGTCTCCGGAGGTTGCTTCTCGGGAACCCCGCTGCTGCTGGTGCTGCTGCGCGCCGCCGTCGCCGGATCCACGCGCGCTCGGTGGGTGAATATGCTTGGCTTGGCTCGGCGAGTCCCGGCGGGCCTCGCTTTTGCGTCAGGGCAGGGGGAGAGGGAGGTGCGCCGCCGCGCCGCGGAAAGCAAAGCAAAGCGGCCGATGCTGGGCTGGTGTTGCGCTGGGCTTCTCTGTGGGTCTGTCCGCGCCGCCTGCTTCGCTGTGATTTTTTATAGGTTAATTACATTATGCCATTATAATTTCGCAAAATTTGAAAGACACCGTAACTCATAGTTATTAAGACCGGACCGGTCATCGAACTGGTCAGGTCCTCGGCTCAATAATTCACTGGTTCAACCGTTGTGAACCGGTTGAACTGCCGGTTCGATAATATTGAACCGTTGAAGCGAACCGGTCACAAATATATTGAACCGGTCTGATATACATAGTTGATCATAGGGAAATATGCTCATAAACAACACAACTGTATAACCACATTAGTTGCATTTCAAATCAGTTTTTTCTTCTTTCTTTACTTCTACTGCTGCCTCTTGAGCACCATGTGTACTGCTTGAGGTTACTCTCAACTGTACCGCAGTGTCCAAAGAATCCACTCCATGGAAATCGAAAACAAATCAAAAGTAAGCAACCAACTATAGCAATTTATTAAATTAGGCCCAGACCGGCTCCAGCTACTAGAAATTGATTTATCAAAAGCGTTCAGTACTCATTTATTCAATAGCGTATTCAGTATCCTACTCACTGATTCCAGGGGCGGAGCTATGTTTCCTCCTGTGGGTGCGGCCGCACCCACACCCAAAACCAAATTCAGTGACTGCTAATGATTTTCAACTCTTTATGCACCCACAGTTCAACAAAATCTGCACCCACAGCTCACCAAAATCAGCACTGAAGCTCTTTAATGAAGTGTTTCGCACCCTCCATAATTTTACTCTAGCTCCGCCCCTGACTGATTCAGTGCTACTGTAACTGTAAGTCTGCTGCTCTATCCATTTAGTATACATAGTTGCTGTCCATTCAATCAACCTTATACATTTTAGCATCTGAATAATAAGCCATAATAGTATAACTCTAACCACTATACAAATAGAATAATTGAAGTATCCATCTCTCGATAGTGGAGGATATACTGACAGTTCTGTTACGCAGTGCTAGCCTTGCCTGTTGCCTCCTTGTGCTTGACTGCTCGCCTTGCCTATTGCCTCTTTGTGCTTGACTGCTTGTGGAGCGCCAGGCAGGGAGAATCAAATTGACGACGGATGGACCTAGACTACCGGTCGCTGCAGCCTGGTGGCTGGAGCTGGAGGCGTGGAGTGCCTCGAGTCGCCGGCCCCCGCGGCCGTCGCTGGTGAAGAGCGGCAAGGCTGAAGAAGTGCCGTTTGGGGCCGCAGCCGACCAAGAACGAGTAGGAACAAGTCGACGAGGTGGGGCAGCCTCCTCCACGAAGAACCGGCAGGGGATCTAATGCTCTACACCTAGCTGCCTACAGTCGCCGCCACCGAATTCCCCGTTTCAGATGTGCGGCGCCGCCGCCGCATCATGCGCCGCCGCCGGCGATTTCCCTCGCAGGAGTCAGGAGGCAACCCATCCGTTTATACCTTTGGCTGGATAAGGTTTCCCTGAGCCGATGGAGGGGTAACATGTGTAAAAATCAAAACCGTTCCGGTTCACTTAGAACCGCCCCGTTCACCAGTTTCGCAAAAAACCGGCCGGTTCGTCCGGTTTTTAACGGTTTGATTGCGTGGACGGTCTTTTAAGCGAACCGCTGGAGGCCCTGGTTCGGTCTTTTGCCGGTCCAACCGCCGGTCCGGTCCTAATAACTATGCCGTTACTATTCAAAAACTATGTCATTGTCATTACAATTTTGCACATGTTTGAGATATGCCATTATGTATGCTTGGAGACAACTTGAGCCCACTGTCATGTGTATAGATGGGTCTTATGTATTTATCTGGACAAGATTGCCCTTGCTCATTCCCTTTCTCTCATTTCGCTGACGTGTGGGACCCATACATCGGGGGTCTTCTTCATCCTCCCGCTGCTGCTACCCCTGTGGCCGGCGCTTGCCGAGGGCTCGAGCCGCCTCGCCGTCCTGCCTCCCATCCCAGTTGTCCGGACAGCGGGCCCGCAGTGCAGAGGCGGAGCCGGGGCCGGAGGAGGCTCGCGCTGCGACCTTCACTGCCTCGCACGCATGGCCGGCTGCGACGCCCGCTCCTATGACGCCGGAGGTGGCGGCAGCGGCGGAGGGGAGCGTCGCGCCGGGTTCAACGACGAGGACCGCTGGGGCCCGGGTAGGAGCTCGGATCTCAACATGCCCTCCCGTGCCTACGAGATCTACGACTGGGGGCCGGCAAGAAGTTCACCCCGGCGGCCGCCGACTCTGGCCGCCGCGATAGGTTCGGCGGGCCCTCCCCTTCGGCCGCGCGGATGACCTTGTGGGAGGGAGCAGCAGGGCATCTGCACCGCGGGCAGCAGCAGGAGTTCTGGGCGGCTGGGAAGGGAGGGATGACGAGAGGCGGCAGGAGGTTGAAGAAGACCCTGACGTGTGGGACCCGCACGTCAGTGAAATAAGAGAGGTGGAATGAGCGAGGACAATCTTGTCCATACGAATATACACGATCCCCTCCAATACACTTATAGGTGGGCCATGGACAACGTCGGACGCACATAATGGCATTCTTCAAACAAGTGCAAAATTGTAATGACAGAAAAATATAATGATACAGATCTAATTATTTTTTTTTTATAAGTGAAGTCCCACCGGGAGTAAGGAGGTGCGCGGCGGCTTAAGCCACGAGCGAGGCGGGGGCAACACGAGCCGCACGCGGGCTTCCAGCAGGCCAGCGCCGAATCAACCCGCCGCCGCCTAGCGCCCGCTCCCATTGCGCGGCCGTCCCCTCCTTCCCTGCCGTCGAATCCTGAGAGCTCGTCCGGAGGAACCGCACGCAACCTGTTCGATCGAATGCGTCGCTAGGACCGGTCGCCTGTCAGTCATTCTCTAATGGCTGTTATCGGGTCGGCGGCCGTGGGGCGCGGCGCGGGTCGTCCGCTCATGCGGCTGGTCACAGGTTTTTGGGGATGGTACGTTTCTTGTAGATGCTTAATGAATTGATGGTCGTCCAAGCCTGATTAAGTTCAGCGACCGTGCGTGATGAGCGAGCAGTGATCATTTATATTAGTTATGTATAGTTGTTGATTGTTATTATATAAAAATTTTGTGCCCGTTGTGAAATCATTCTTTTGGTGTTGATCAACCTTGTTTTGTGATTGATGTTTTGGTGTTGCCCAGCTTGAGGGAGAAGCAGGGTTAGTTCCTCCTGAGGGAACTCGTGCTCAGGTGGAAAAACCACAAGGTAATGGTCAGGTGGCTGACCAGGTTCTTCCACTACCTTGACCGTTACTTCATTTCACGGAGGTCACTTTTGCCCCTTAATTCAGTCGGCTATGAATCCTTCAAAACTCTGGTAGGGTCGGTTCTCTTCGATAAATTTTTAGTTGCTTATTACCATGCCTGAAGAAGCTTATGCTTGCATGATTTTTTTAAAAAATATGTCGGTTTTCATGCTTTTGTGACAGGTCTTTGACGAGCTGAAAGCAACAGTCACAACGATTTTGATCGCCATGGTTAATCTTATACCTTGCTGCTTCTTGTGTTGCATTTTACAGAGGTAGGTGGCTTGGAAATCTTACTTTTGGAATTCCTTGGTTTATTTGACAGATCGATGAGGATAGAGAGGGCCAGATTATAGACCGTACTCTTGTCACAATGTTCTTGATATCTATATTGAACTCGGGCATGACCCAGCAACGAATCAATCTCTGCCAGATCCACCTTACGAGAAGGACTTCGAAGATGCATTTCGGCAGGCTACTATTGATTACTATTCTAAGAAGGCCCAAACCGGGATTGTGGAGGACCCTTGCCCTGAATACATGATCAAGGTAACAGAGGAACTCTTGAAAATTCTGTTTCATAGTGTCAGGACATCTTCTGACTCTCTGTTTCATATAGGCTGAGGAGAGCTTACAAAAAGAGAAGGAACGAGTTGCACATTATTTACACTCATCTACTGAATCAAATTTAATGAAGGTTTGTCTGAGGCTGGTAGTTATTTATCTCACTTTGATCATTACATGAATCATGTTTCCATTCAGATCAAGTGCAGTAAATTTCTCTGACACTGAAATTATTACACCCTTCTAATTGCTTACAGGATGCACAAGAAGAATTGCTAACTCGGCACATGGACCGAATCTTGAAGAAAGAGAATTCTGGATGCAAAGTGTTTGCTTTGTAATGAAAAGGTTTGTTAGATAGAAGCAAGTGTCCATATATGCCAGGAGCTGATGGACATAGAATTTTGAGCATATATTTGTTACTGCAGGTTGAAGAACTGTCAAGGATGTTTAGACTCTTCTCTAGGATAAAAGATTGCCTGCTTCCAGTATCTAAAACATTCCAGGAGGTACGGTGTTGCATTGTTACATTATACTGTTTTTGTTGCATTGAATCAAGTAACGTTTTCTTGACAAGTTTACTTCTCTTGCAGCGTGTTCAATGAAGTAGGCGTGTCTTTGTTGAAGCAAGCGGTAGATGCTGCTGCCAGCAAGAAGGTGATTGTCCTTTAATTTCTTTTCCTTTTGACTTGTTGTAACACAACACCCCCCGCCCCCCCCCCCCAAAAAAAACTTTGGAATTCTTTAGAAGTTCTTTTTTGTAAAATAATTGTCAAACCAATTTCCTAATAGTGCATCCATGCTAAATTGCATAAACTACCATGCTGTTTGCTTGTGAAATACTATCATCTCTACCTGTCCAGTTATTTAGTTGTATCACTATTTTAGTCCTTTTCCAATTTATGTTGATTTTTAATTCTGTTATTACTTTCTTAAATGATATTTTTATTTTTCCGCCATGGCTATCATAATATATTTTCTTTTTATACAGAATGAGAAGAGGGACATAGTGAGTGCGCTGGAGCTGGTAAGAATTTTAAATAAGTTTCATTTTTTGTTCTTTTTCTAAATGTTTACTTTTTTCTTAATGTTTACTTCTTATTACAGGATTATGTCCGGAAAATCCTTGATCTCCATGACAATTACATGGCATATGTCATGAATAGTTTCCAGAGCCATACACTATTTCACAAGGTTAGCTTGCTCAAATTTTTATATCATAATAATGTAATCAATTGTTTCTATAATCACACACTACCTCACAAGGTTAGCTGGCTCAAATATTTTATTCCATCATCATTTCTTTCAGGCACTTAAGGAGGCCTTTGAAGTTGTTTGCAATAAAGATGTTGCTGGTTGCACTAGTGCGGAATTGTTCGCATCATACTGTGACAGTATTCTTAGAAAAGGTGGAAATGAAAAACTAAGTGATGAAGGAATTGAAGGGAACCTTGAAAAGGCATGGTTACTGCAAATCGATTTAAATGCCACCGTTTATATGCTCGTTTTTCTCATCCTTGTTAGCTGATTATTGCCAGGTTGTGAAGCCTCTTTCTTACATCAGTGATAAGGACGTCTTTGTTGAGTTTCATAGGTTTGTGTTTTTCTTTATCTTTGATGTTATTTAATCAATTTAATTGAAGTTTATATTTTTGCCACGTGATGTACTGCAGGAAGAAGCTTGGAAGGAGGTTGCTCTTTGATAAGAATGGCAATGATGAACAAGAGAGAAGCTTGCTTGCCAAGCTAAAGCAGAATTTTGGAGGGCAGTTTACTTCGAAAATGGAGGGCATGCTCACTGATATTGTTCTTGCAAAAGACAAGCAAACCAAATTTGAAGAGTACATCCAACAGAACCCACACTTGCATCCTTCGGTAGATCTGAGTGTTCAGGTTTTGACGACAGGATACTGGCCAACATACAAAGGCAGTGAAATAAATCTCCCTTCAGAGATGGTATGACAATCAGTTCTTTGATCACTTGCACTGCTCAGTTCTCTTAGTTCAGTTGAGCTCATTTGTGTTTTCAGGTAAAGTGCATAGAGGTGTTCAAAGGGTTTTATCAATCAGGCACGAAACACCGAAAGATGAACTGGATTTATTCCTTGGGAAATTGCAACATCATTGGGAGGTTCGAATTGAAACCCATTGAGCTGATTGTTACAACTTATCAGGTACATTTTAAATAACAGAACAACATAGTCCACAGCATTGCAAGCGCCTCAACTGAATTTTTCCAATCTCTACATTGACAGGGGGCACTGTTATTGCTATTCAATGAATCCGAGAGACTGAGTTTCTCTGAGATCGTGACACAACTAAATCTTTCTGAAGATGATACTGTACGCATGCTTCATTCACTCTCATGTGGAAAGTACAAGATTCTCAACAAAGAGCCAAATAACAGAACAATTTCCCCAAAAGACGTCTTCGAGTTCAACCATAAATTTACTGATAAGGAGGATAAAGGTGCAATTTGTAATTCAAATGCATTGATTTAATTGCTTTGATGTGTTTTTACAGGAACCTGACATTGATGTGTTTTTACAGGAACCTGACATTGATGTGTTTTGCAGGTTCAACTCCCTCCCTCTGACGAGAAGAAAAAGGTCATCGACGATGTCAACAAAGACAGGAGGTTTGCAATTGATGCAGGTCACCATGAGCGGCGCGCCGATCATGCGGCAGCTGCACCTGGAGGAGCGGCTCCTGCGCCGCACGGCGGATAACTGGTGCGTCATCAACGACGGCATGGCGCTCCCCACCATCGTCATGGGCGTTTCCGGGTAAAAACTTGTCTTCCTCTCCGATGGATTCTGTCGTGCATTGGCGCTCTTGTGGTCCGCATCTGAGTTCGTAATTCGCTTGTCGTGACGGCAGGAGAGTCTCGGAGCTTGTTGAGATAGAACCGGTCCTCCGGGACAGGGTGCCGGTCGTCAGGAGGTTCAGTGGAGGTGGCACTGTCATTGTTGATCAGGGGACGGTGTTCGTGACCTTCATATGCAACAAAAGTGCCGTCTCTGGGTTGCAGCCCTTTCCAAGGGACATCATGTCATGGAGTGGGCAGCTATATGGCAAAGTTTTTGACAAATTTGGCGAATTTCATCTGCGTGAGAATGGTATGGAAGATCAGCAGAGTTTCGTCATTTTCGAGCTTAACATTGAATCGCTTATAGTGAGAAAAAATGCGATGCTTTAATGCAGTGTATTCTGGTGTATCTTTTGAGAATAAAAATTGTTGCCTTCGTTCACTGCATTAAAGCAGACAGAGGTTATTATCCTTCACTCGGCATAATATTTTTTTTCTAAATGCGAATTTACTTTGTTAAAATATTCCCTCAGCACCAGTATGATCCCAAGTTTGTTGGGAAACTGACTTGCAATGTTCGGGATCTGCAGTACTGTCCAGGATATTAACTTGGTATGCATTTGTTTTTTCAGACTATGCATTTAGCCATCGCAAGTTTGGTGGAAATGCTCAGTCAATAACGAAAACCGTTGGGTTCATCACACATCATTCTTGTGGGATTATGATGTGAAAAATATGGATTATCTCAAAATCCCGAAGCGTTCACCTGAATATCGACTGGTATGATTCTTCTCGATCTTATCTGCAGTATCCTTTGCAGAAACACATTGATAATTGTTTTTTTTAATTGAGAATGATGTTTACCTATGAGCATCTCCGATCATATTATCAAATTTGAGCATCTTTAGTTTTGATTTATGGTGCGCAGAGGTAGCCGGTAGGAATCTTGTACATGAGTAGCATGCGTTTTATCATGTTCACTGGTTTCTAAACAATTGACTGCAAAACACTGAACAGCTTGTAGAGGTCTGTTAGTTTTTGCTAGGTAGTGTTATAATCTTTTTCATAACCACCTGAAGTGAACTGTTGCCCCTAATTGGTTTGAACCGCCAGTAGTTGTCGTAGTCCTTGATCTGGTAAGGTCTAGAACAGGTGGTAGTTAATTAATCATTGCTTATTTCACCAATATTAGTGATTACTCTAGTAATACTGAATCTTGGAAAGCTATATGAGTTATACTGGAAGTGCTCTATTGTTTTACTTGAACGATAATGTAGTTGTCAAGCAAAGCGCTGGGTAGAAATAAAGCAGACTGGCCTTTTTATCAATTGTTGGATGTGATGATCTAGCAAGGCCCAAAATTGTGCAATGAAGTCAAACTGTGCCAAATAGTGACTTAGCTTAGCTCATTTTCTATTTTCTGGGCACATATGAGCAAATAATCAAGTTGTTGAGAACCAGATGTGAATACACTTCAAATTTTGGTTTCACCACTGGTTGTTGAGTGTCTTGATTCTTGATCCGGCATTTACATGGAATGGTGTGATGTTCATGGATTTTGGTTGGGAATGAGCTGTTTTTTTTTTTTTTTGAAAAATGCGGAACTCTGACTGTGGGTTTGGTCCAAACTGTCCAACAATCCCTCTTTGGATTTTAAGAATCTTAAAGATGAACGGGACAATTCTCAAACAGTATTTCCTGCTTATATATGTTTTACACTTTTTTTACAACATATGTTCACTTTAATGAGCTTATTTCGCTATTTCAGAAATATTGTACCACTCATGTTTTACACTTTAGGTTTACAAATGGCAATTCTCAACTTAAAAATCTTCGTCATTAATGTACACTAGTAAGGTCGCACGTGTAAATAACCTATCAAGTATTAGTCAAGTGACATCACTCAGTTTTTTATTCAATCACACATATGTTAACCTGTTATCTCAGCAGCTCAAGTACTCACCCATCACAACCAGCACCCCGCAGAATGAATTATGAATTGATGCATTTCAACAGAATGAATTGTTTACAAAGATTTAAATATAAATAGCTCTGCTTTGCTCATGATGCTCTCTGAATTATGACCAATAGACCACAAGTGATTCTAAAAACAAATATATCTGATAACACCATTTGCGTGTAGTACAACCAAAGAATGTAAAATAAACTTTAAAATGCTGAAAAGGTATGACAATAAGGCAAACACAAACGTTTCTGTTTACGATAGTTCTAGTTGTACAATAGGTGCACAAGCACACCATCCGAACATAGAAATCTCACTGTAGTTTAGAGTTCAGACAACTCATGATATAAATAAGCCATTTTTGTAGAGATACCAATATGAATCATCAAATGAGATAAACTTGAATCTTTCTACTGCATAGACCCAACTGCTATTGTTGTTGAATGGGGAGTGCGCC
Source organism: Cenchrus fungigraminus (assembly GCA_036936925.1). Taxonomy (NCBI): domain Eukaryota; kingdom Viridiplantae; phylum Streptophyta; class Magnoliopsida; order Poales; family Poaceae; genus Cenchrus; species Cenchrus fungigraminus. Next base: position 65,033,322 of record CM072768.1, on the reverse strand, counting down.
AGAGAAAGAAAAGAAAAGAAGAGATCAAATCTTTTTTTCCACCTGAAGCATGTACAGCCCTTAGACAGCAGGTCGTCTGCAGAATCTCGAACTGCGCATACAGACAGATGTATACACAACTCATACAGTCCATAAACAAAAAGGTCGTTTGTAAGCTATTTAATGCTTTGCATAGAGCCTAAGATCAACTACAAAGGTATTTGTGTATACAATTGTGTGACTTGTATGATTAGATTATTTTTGAATACCATTGTGTGTATACACCGGCAATAGCAGGCACAACAACACACATAGCATCATGCCTCCACCCTTCTCTCTGTCGGTGGCCACACTGTGAGGAACCTCCAAGTTAATCCCATTTAATTGAGTCATCACCACTGACCAACTCAATTAAAGAGGAATAACCCCGGTCGTCCTTGAGATGTGTCATGAGCAATGCCCGGGATTTATACACACCTCACTAAGCACAACAAGATTAACATCATCATCACATAGCAATCCAAACATAGTCCATCACATTACAAAGATAGGTTCAAGTTTACATTACAATAAGTCTTAGAGTTTTGCAGCGGAAAGTTCCAACATCACTCTCATACGATACATAACATAATAAAAAGGTAAACACTCTATGCCGATAGTGCCCTTCCTAAGCCATGGCCTCCTACTTCCTCCCCGGACCTCCATCCTCGGCAAGGAAGTACCCAAAGACGGGTTCCGGCTGCGCCTCACCTGCAATCAACTTATCGGCATCACCGTGAGTACAAAAGGTACTCAACAGGACTTATCCACATATGGGTATATACTTGCCCGACTCTCAAGGAGTATGCATTTGGTTAAGTAGCAAGGAATGGCATAGGTAATTATTTTGCATAAAAGCATCTACATTTTGATCAAGTTGTAATAAGCAAAAGACATGTCATTCTATGATCTCTAAGACAAACATCAAGCATATCCACATATGGATATATACTTGCCCGACTCTCAAGGAGTATGCATTTGGTTAAGTAGCAAAGAATGACATAGGTAATTATTTTGCATAAAAGCATCTACTTTTTGATCAAGTTGTAATAAGCAAAAGACATGTCATTCTATGATCTCTAAGACAAACATCAAGCAAATTGCAATAAGTAAGGTGATATCATAATCATGAGCTCAATCTTTCGAGAAATCCATTCACAACTATACGTTAAAGAGAAAGTACATGAGCGTGCTCCGTAACCTGGAGCGAGGCTATTGCAATAGATCATAACCCTGCAGGGGTGTACAACTTTTCCCACACAAAGCGCAAGACCAACGACCATACCCTTGATCGAGGATAAGTGTAAATTCATGCCCTCAACCTTTCACATACCCGCACCCTATTATGATTGGATGGGCGGAAGTGTATAGGTGCACCGAACACGGTCGATCACACCTCATCCCACTCCGCTCCTAATTCGTTCAAGATACGGTGCGACTTATGCTACTTAGCTTGCCATGCCCATTATAAGCATGTGGTTTGTACGAAAAAGTGCTCAAGTACAATTCAATAACAGGCGGACCTTAACCGACTTAAACAAGACTAAGTCAAGTGAGCTTCAATCTCCATATGACCCTACCATTGTTGCTCAAGTCTCGAATCATCATATCATGGAGTCCAATTTTAGTCATTCATAGCTAACCATAGGTTTAAGTTTAATTAAACAAACATTCTATAACTCGCAAGTGGTGGTGACCTTGCCACCTCTTGGCTCTACCGAAGGTAAGCATGAGTAAGCAATTAAATTCATGACACCTAAACAAGCATACTCATCTAAGAAAGGTTATTCTAGATCAAGGATGGATAAAGCATCAAATAAGAGCTAGCTAAGCAATCATATACATAAATATTACTTATGCACAAACAAGACACATATACTCCAATTGATCCAAAATAGGGTTAAAGAATGCTTAGGTGCCTGCCTTGATTTTCAAAAGGAGTGTCGTCGGCAATGGACTCCTGTTCAGGCTCACCTTCTTCAAGCTCCGGCGTCTCGGTCTCTACACGAATGCAATGATGCATAATTAACAACAATGCATGAACATGCAAATGATGTATGACATGCATAAATAAAATGTAAACTATTTTTGTAATATACTAGTACATAAATTTCAAACATCTAATATATGATAGAATAATTAAATCATACACAAAACGAGAATTTATTCATGTTTTCCATTAATGGTAGAATTGTAAATTTCTCGTCAAGTTCCCGAAAATGGTTTTGCCGGTGATTCTGGCAACCGATTGCAATGTGGTTTGATCCTAAAGCTTCCTTAGGTGATGTAGATTCAGTTTTAAGCAAAATAAACGACATGCATAGGGTTTTGGACGACATGCAACATCAATGGAGTTGAACCTCCGTTGGAGCCTAATGGAGAACCTTCCAAAGCTTGAAAGAGGATGAGGAAACCATAGAAGAACCTCACCCAGGATGGGGAAGAACGATTCAGAGGCTCTAAAGTTGAGGGAACTCAACAATGGAGGAGATCAGGTTTGATTTTGTTTCACCGAAGTTGGAGAAGAACGTGTGAAAAACAGTCTAATTGAACTGATTCTTGAGTAGATGAAGGGAATCATGGAGAGGAGCAGGAGCTCACCCTTGGCTGGCTAGGGCTGGCCAGCCGGCGTCGCTTGTGGGCGACGGCCACGGAGCGAAGGGGTGGAGCGACTCCTGTCGCTGGGGAAAAGAACGAGAGGAGGAAGAGAATGAACGGGGGAGAGAGGGGCCACTGGTTTTGCTCGGGCCAGCAGGAACGGAACGGACGGCTCCGTCCGTGCGGGACCCGCTAGTAGAGAGGGCGTGGGATGCGAGGGGAACGACGTTGGACGACGTCGTTGCGATCCAGGCAGAGGAACGGATCGGAGGGGGGCGCGAGGGGTGAAAAGAAGAGGGCGGTTAGACATGTCCACAGCCCCGTAGATATGTCTAGTTGACTGTTGTTTTCTAGTTGTTTGAAAGGAGATTGTTTCTTTTTCAAAAATCAAAGTCACTAATCTAGAGATCACTAAAAATCATGAAACTTTTTAGGTAGATTCTATAAATCATAAATAACCCATTTTGCTTGGATCTGGCATCATAGCTATTGCAATTTTTAAAAGAAAATTCTTCCCGGAATGATACTTTTGAAGTTTCAAGTAAGCTATTTGGCATCAAGATGATCTCTAAAAATCCTAAGGAAAATACCTAAATTCGTATTTAGAGAAGCACTAAATAATCAAGCCATCTCCCAATTTAGAGATCATCTTGATGCCAAATAGCTTACTTGAAACTTCAAAAGTATCATTTCGGGAAGAATTTTCTTTTAAAAATTGCAATAGCTATGATGCCAGATCCAAGCAAAATGGGTTATTTAAGATTTATAGAATTTACCTAAAAAGTTTCATGATTTTTAGTGATCTCTAGCTTAGTGACTTTGATTTTTGAAAAAGAAACAATCTCCTCTTTCAAACAACTAGAAAACAGACATATCTATGGGATTGTCTAACCGCTCTCTGCTTTTCACCCCTCGCGCCCCCTCCGATCCGTTCCTCTGCCTGGATCGCAACGACGCCGTCCAACGCCGTTCCCCTCGCGTCCCACGCCCCCTCTGCTCGCGGGTCCCGCACGGACGGAGCCGTCCGTTCCGTTCCTGCTGGCTCGAGCAAAACCAGTGGCCCCTCTCTCCCGTTCATTCTCTTCCTCCTCTAGTTCTTTTCCCCAGCGACCGGAGCCGCTCCGCCCCTTCGCTCCGTGGCCGTCACCCACAAGCGACGTCGACCGGCCAGCCCTAGCCAGCCAAGGGTGAGCTCCTCCTCCTGCTCCTCTCCATGATTCCCTTCATCTACTCAAGAATCAGTTCAATTAGACTATTTTTCACAGGTTCTTCTCCAACTTCGGTGAAACAAAATCAAACCTGATCTCCTCCATTGTTGAGTTCCCTCAACTTTAGAGCCTCTGAATCGTTCTTCCCCATCCTAGGTGAGGTTCTCCTATGATTTCCTCATTCTCTTTCAAGCTTTGGAAGCTTCTCCATTAGGCTCCAATGGAGGTTCAACTCCATTGATGTTGCATGTCGTCCAAAACCCTATGCATGTCGCTTCTTTTGCTTAAATCTAAATCTCCATCACCTAAGGAAGCTTTAGGATCAAACCCCATTGCAATCGGTCGCCGGAATCACCGGCAAAACCATTTTCGGGAACTTGACGAGAAATTTACAATTCTACCATTAATGGAAAACGTGAATAAATTCTCGCTTTGTGTATGATTTAATTATTCTATCATATATTAGATGCTTGGAATTCATGTACTAATATATTACAAAAATAGTTTACATTTTATTTATGCATTGTTGTTAATTATGCATCATTGCATTCGTGTAGAGACCGAGACGCCGGAGCTTGAAGAAGGTGAGCCTGAACAGGAGTCCATTGCCGACGACACTCCTTTTGAAAATCAAGGCAGGCACCTAAGCATTCTTTAACCCTATTTTGGATCAATTGGAGTATATGTGTCTTGTTTGTGCATAAGTAATATTTATGTATATGATTGCTTAGCTAGCTCTTATTTGATGCTTTATCCATCCTTGATCTAGAATAACCTTTCTTAGATGAGTATGCTTGTTTAGGTGTCATGAATTTAATTGCTTACTCATGCTTACCTTCGGTAGAGCCAAGAGGTGGCAAGGTCACCACCACTTGCGAGTTATAGAATGTTTGTTTAATTAAACTTAAACCTATGGTTAGCTATGAATGACTAAAATTGGACTCCATGATATGATGATTCGAGACTTGAGCAACAATAGTAGGGTCATATGGAGATTGAAGCTCACTTGACTTAGTCTTGTTTAAGTCGGTTAAGGTCCGCCTGTTATTGAATTGTACTTGAGCACTTTTTCGTACAAACCACATGCTTATAATGGGCATGGGAAGCTAAGTAGCATAAGTCGCACTTGTGACAACCCGCCCGAGAAAATACCGTACTATCAACTAAACCAATCCACTTTGGTCATTAAGCGGTAATAAAGTATCATTCCGTCGTAAGTTGCCGGGTCAAAGCCCGGTAAATCACTTGGATAACACATAGAGGATCGAACATATGCATTAAAACTCACACGAAGGCGAGTCCAGAGTACATTACACAAATTAAATCTCATTTACCCCTAAGGGTTAATTATTACAAACCATGGTTCATGACATGATAAAAGTGGTTCAGAGTTCGAAAACAGCGGAAAAATAAACTAGCGATACGATAGACTTCACAGGAGGCCATCCGTGAAGCCATCACTCGTCGTCATCCACCCATTCCAGCTCCCAGCCGGGTGGAATCTCTCCAGGCCAAACAACAACACCTGCAACAATATTTATAAAGCAAGGCTGAGTATACTAATACTCAACAAGACTTAACCGTCGGGTGATAACTACATCACCAAACTCTAGACACGAGAGGCTTTTTGGCCGGTGGAGTTCTTTTGCTGAAAAGTAACAAAAAGTAGGTTCTTACTTTCAATATTTTAGCTCAAATTCTAGTTAATTACCATTTCTAAGTGAGCCAACTACTTCAATCAAGAATTATACAATACAATTAATCCACGCAGTAATATTCACATAGTTCCATCATTAAGGGATTCATGGCCAGTTGATTAAGCAGTCTCAGATAACGTTGAGAGGCCGATAATCGATTGATTAAACCCTTGCAAGGTAAATCTAAACACACGGAACGATGCCCTCACATAGTTGGCACCGACCAGGCGGTTCCCAGAAGTCCTGAGCTTGGGATCGAAGTTTACAGTCCCGGGTACAAGGTTTATCTGGTATGCCCCACACAGTGCATCCAGCCTCACACATGCACCCCCCCTCCCGGTGACGAGCCGGGCAGGTGAATACCCAAGATTAGTAATAGTAAGATCCCGCACCGCCTCATTAAGGTACTAGGCTTACCGGTCCCATTCCCGACAAGTGCTTAGTACGTTCAAAAGCTTAGCTCACGAAAGCCACCAGACCGGAGCCCAAATCCCTTGCTCTTACCACATGAGCAATCCATTTATAAAGATCTTATGATTCCAACATAAGAACCTATTCTCGCGAGTGACGAACATCACTTGACTTTTACCGGGTCCTATAGCATAGCAGCTATCGACCTAGCATACTAGTAAAAGAGCATAGGTACCTAGGGATCATGCATCTAGGTTTCAATTCAACTCCTGAAACGTAAATGCACAAACATAGCAAGGTAATTGCATAAATTTTAAAAAGAAGGGTTAATAATCCGGGGCTTGCCTTCGTTGGCAAGGTTGGCCTTGGGCCCTTCTGGACTTTGGTCCAAGTCCTGAGCTACGTCCACGTACTATAGCTCACCGTCAGCACCTTCGTCTCCTCCTTCCGGCACGAGCGTATAGCTACCGTCGAGAAGATCTACACGAGGATGCATATGCAAGATTCAATTAACGATTTTGATTTAATTAATTATAAAACATCACATGACAACCATGTGGTGTATGGTTGACCACATTCACCTAGATAAACACATATTTGGCATATTCTTTCTATTAAAGGAACAATGTGCGGTACTTTATAAATTATTCTTTTTGATGGTGATTGTGTACACATTTACATAAATAAATTAATTTAATTTCACAAAACAGCAAAGGGTGGTGACACTTAGCTTTTTAGCATGTTCACACCACAACCATAGGGTCTCTAGGTGTGGTGTTGGATGTTTTCCAATTTAACTTAATATATAGCTTACATTGGCTTCCATTGTTTTTATTCATAAATGAATTCATAAAATGCATTATGTGACACTTCTGAAGCTCTTTAGCTCTACACAAGCCACTGAACACAAGTGCATAATTAAAAAGGTTATGAATTAATCCTACCGAAAAAGACAACTTTTATTTATCACAAGCAAGATAAATGCATATAAAAATAAATAAAGCACTTTTGGATCCAAACTTTCTCTCACTGATTCTCTGGTCCAAAACTGAGCTATGCAACCAACATATACACCTAGGGGTACTATAGATCTTGAGCTATGCAAAAACATTTAAAACTAAGCATAAATAAAGAATAAATATTTCTGGTAGACATAAAATCATGATTAAGTAACCAGAGGTGTATTTAGGCATACAAAGATCATAACCAGAAGTTGGGCACAAAAACATATTTATTTTAAGCTATAAAATTCATTTAAGCATATTCAGCTTAAATACAACATAAATCATATTAAAAGATTTACTCAGTAACTTTGTACAATTTTTGGTGTAGAGACTAGACATGGCATTTCTAGCAACATATCGAAAATTCAGCATGAGAGCACTTGTAGATTTTGAACTACAACAAATCTAGGTTAAACTGATTTCAATTTTTCATGCAAAATCTATCAGTCAAAAGTATGGTCGTGTTTTGCAAAAGTTGTAGATTTGCTCACAAGGAAACCAACAAAATTGGTTTGACATTTTTATCCTTTTTCTACGATTTTCTAAGATTTTTCTAAGATTCAGCACCTTCACCCTAGATCTAGAAGAAACAGTTTTACGAACAGGTCCTCGGATTTCGCAGATAGGCCCTCAGGACGAAAACTTAGATTGCAACTGGGTCTCTGGTGCCATGGCCGGCAGAGGGAGCTCGATTCCGGCGAGGGGAAGGCTCGGCTCGGCCGGGAAAGGGCGGAGGAGGCACGAGTGATCACCTGGGGTTCGATTCCGAGGGTTGGTTGGGGCGGAGGAGCGGCTGGCGGTGGTGCTCGGCGACACAGTGGGGTTGCGACCGCCTCTACTCCGACTCCGGCGAGGAGAGGGGCGGAGCTAGGCAATGTGCTACGGTGGGTGCTCCAGAGGATCCTAGGGGAGGCGAGCTCGGCGAGACGGCACCAATGGCGGGCGGCGGAGCTCGGCTGTGCGTGCACGCGCGAGAGGAAGGTGCGGCGCCTTTAAAAGGCGGCGAGCGTGCGGGGAAGGGCAACGCTTCGTCGCGAAGTATCCCCCGGTGAATATGCCGTGGGTACGGCGGCACTAGCCTCGACAGGCGTGCGCGGCAAGGGGGGTCCGGCGTCGCGGGCGCACTTGCGCGCCGCGTGGCCTGCGCGACTCCCCCGGCCGAGGCGCGGCTCGGGGCGCGTGCGTGGCTGACGCCAGCGCCGGGCGCGCGGCGTACAGCGGCGGGGCGACGTCGCGCGCGGTGCGTTCGCATTCCAGCCAAAATCAATTTGGTTTAGCACTGTTTGACCACGTTTATCTCACAATGTTTGAACTAAAGTGCACTAAGATGATTATACCAAAGTTGTAGATCTCTCAATTGTCTACAACTTCTACAAAGGCTCATAGGGGTTTTGAGCAACGGATTTTGCATAAACTGCTGGCAAACTTTGAATGTTTCTCGGCACCGGTGAATAGTACTCAGCTGCAGTTGATCAAGTTTTTCACCATTTTCCACTCCAAATTTGAAATGCCACCCGAAAGCAAAGTTGTGTCCCTCGAAAAACTGGACAACTTTTATATTTGGAGAATTTGAAGTGTTTAGGTGAAATTCGGAGAACGCGACAAAAGTTCTAGAGGGGTCCAAAGACATCAGGGGTTTTGACTAGGGTTTGGCTAGATCTTGACCAAGTTTGACCATTAGTGGGTGTTGACTTGATTAAGATGGTCATTAGTGATTGGCGGCTAGGTTTTCGAGGTGATGACTCAAGTTGACCAAGGTTTGACCAAAGTCAACGTGTTTGACTTGGTTGACTAGGTCATTAACACTAATAATGCTAATTAAAAACCTGGGGCGTCACAGCACCGTATCTTGAACGAATTAGGAGCGGAGTGGGATGAGGTGTGATCGACCGTGTTCGGTGCACATATACACTTCCGCCCATCCGATCATAATAGGGTGCGGGTATGTGAAAGGTTGAGGGTATGAATTTACACTTATCCTCGATCAAGGGTATGGTCGTTGGTCTTGCGCTTTGTGTGGGAAAAGTTGTACACCCCTACAGGGTTATGATCTATTGCATTAGCCTCGCTCTAGGTTACGGAGCACGCTCATGTACTTTCTCTTTAACGTATAGTTGTGAATGGATTTCTCGAAAGATTGAGCTCATGATTATGATACCACCTTACTTATTGCAATTTGCTTGATGTTTGTCTTAGAGATCATAGAATGACATGTCTTTTGTTTATTACAACTTGATCAAAAAGTAGATGCTTTTATGCAAAATAATTACCTATGTCATTCCTTGCTACTTAACCAAATGCATACTCCTTGAGAGTCGGGTAAGTATATACCCATATGTGGATAAGTCCTGTTGAGTACCTTTTGTACTCACGGTGCTGCCGATAAGTTGATTGCAGGTGAGGCGCAGCTGTAGCCCGTCTTTGGGTACTTTCTTGCCGAGGATGGAGGTCCGGGGAGGAAGTAGGCGGCCATGGCTTAGTAAGGGCACTATCGGTATATAGTGTTTACCTTCTTATTATGTTATGTATCGTATGAGAGTGACGATGGAACTTTCCGCAGCAAAACTCGAAGACTTATTGTAATGTAAACTTGAACCTATCTTTGTAATGTGATGGACTATGTTTGGATTGCTATGTGATGATGATGTTAATCTTGTTGTGCTGAGTGAGGTGTGTATAAATCCCGGGTATTGCTCATGACACATCTCAAGGACGATCAGGGTTATTCCTCTTTAATTGAGTTGGTCAATGGTGATGACTCAATTAAATGGGATTAACTTGGAGGTTCCTCACAGCGTGGTATCAGAGCTAACTCCCGCGGTTTCACGGGCGCGTGCGGTCGCAGTTGCGCAGGCATGGTGTGCATAGCTGGTGTGGACCCTGACTGGTCACACAGTAGGCACATGCGCTGGCACTGGGCTCACGGATGTGGCCAAGAGAGAACGTTCCTGGCTTGGAGTTGATCGACGAGGACGTCGATCTTCTAAGGCAGGTTGTATGTGACATCCCGGCCCAAGGTTTAATAGGATTGATAAGGATACTCATACCAACAAGTTACAACTTCTTTTCGGTCAAGTCCATCACCAAAAAAACTCCAAAGTTAAGCATGCTTGGCTTGGGGAGATGGGTGACCGACCGGGAAGTCCTTCCCGAGTGTGCATGAGTGAGGACAAAGTGCGCAGAAAAGACATGTGTTGGTCTGTGAGGAGATTCTTGGAGTGCTAGAGAGCTGCCAGGCGTAGGCAGGCCCGACCTTGGGGAGTGGACATAAAAAAAACTCCACCTCGTTCTTTTTTGCCGGCAGAGCAAGACAGCAAGCCAGCAGCTTCTTCCCTTTGTGTGCCATGCCACCGCTCTCTCTCTGCTTCTTTCCCCCACGCCGCGGCCTGGTTTTCCATCTACTCCCCCGGCCGGCGGGCGCATGGAGCAGCTACCGAGCATGGCGGGCCAACCCACGGCGCGACCTTCTTTCCCGGCCGGCTCCTCCTTCCCCGACGGCACGCGGTCACCCGGCTCCACCTTCTTTTGCCCCGTCGTAGCTGCGCCCGGCTGGAGGGTAGGTGTCGTGCGCGTGGTGTGGCCATACTGAGCTCGGACCGGAGCAGACCGTGGGGCGGAGCAGCCCGCTTGTGGCTCGCGACGGCTGGGGCTCGGGACGGCGAGGTCGACGACAGCCGGTGGCACCGGGATCTGGGGTGGTCGTGGCTTGATCTCCCCTTCCCCCAGCCGGATCTCGGTGCCACCGCTCCTCCCCACGCCGTCGGCGTCCCCTGTCTCTCCTGCGGCTGTGGATTTGGCGCGAACAACTTCCCTCCGCGCGCGCCACACGCAGGATCCAGGACAGGGCGCAGGCGTGTAGGATCCAGCCTGTCGTCGCTTGGTGAAGACGTCCTCTACAACCCGGCGTCGCACGTCTGCTCCACCTCGGGCAACGGGACACCTTCCTCGCCTGACGCCGAGGCCGTCGGTAGGGAGGCGCGGGGGGCTTTTTGCAATTTTAGCGCTACACTGACAGAGCGAGGCGACACGGTACATGCCCTTACAGCCCACAGACGGCTCGTCGTCTACAGAACCTCAATTTTAACATACATATAGATGTACAGACAGCTCATACAACCCACAGACAGGGAGGCCGTCTGTAAACTATTTAATGTTTTGCATGTAGATTAAGATCAACTACAATGTATTTGTGTATATCATTGTATGGCAAGTTGATTCACCTTTCTCATTCAAAGCTTAGATAGCGGAATTTCTACAAAGTGCTACTGCAAAGTTTGGATTAGAGTTGCCATTTGTACAATAGATTTTCTCTTTTCTTACAATATTTGTTTTATTCTTTATTCTTTTATTCCTCACCCATTTTTCCCTTTTTCTTTTTTCCTCAAAATCCTAGACGCTAGTACGTGTGATGCAGTGAATATTCTAGAAGCTACGTGGCAAACTAATGTCCACATGCTCCACGCCTTCCCGCAAGGCCGCAGCAGTGCAGAGCACAGCATCTCCTTGTTCCTTCCGCTTGAGGCGACAGTTAGAGCGAGCAGCTCCCTCCCAAGGTTAAAAATATCGGAAAAAATCGCGCGGTTACCGCTCAAACCGCGCCGAAACGGTAGCGGTTCCGTCGGTTGGTAACCGCCCCCATTCAAAATTTTGAATTTTAATTTTTTAAAAAATTAAATCCAAAAAATTTCTAAAAATAGATCAAGTTGCCACGAATCTAATGGTGTCAAAAATTTTCAAATATTCGTTCGTTTAGTATACTTTGCGAGCGTTAGAAGTTCAACCAAAAAAGAAAAAGGAAAAAACTGACTAGTTGAACTTTTAATACCCGCAATAAATACTAAATGCACTAATATTTGAAAATTTTTGACACCATTAGATTCTACGCACCTTGAAATATTTTGTAGGATTTTTTCTTATATTTTTCATTTTTTAATTCAAATTTGAAAACACATCAAATTCTTCACTGCGCCGATATTTTTGTCCTAGAGGACGGTAACCGCTCAAACCGGAGCGGTTTACCGCTCAAACCGAACGGTAAACCGCTCGAAACCACTTGCACGGGAGGTTTAGTTTGGAAATTGGAATTCGAGCGGTTTTTTCGGTAACTGCTCGTACCGCTCCAGTAAACCGTTACCGGAGGCCGGTTGTATCACCCTAGCGGTCGGTAAAAAAACCCTGCTCCCTCCGCCCGGTGATGGCCTCCTTCACCAACTCGCCCGAGGTCGGAGCGATTCAAGCTCCAGCTCCCGCGCTTCCTCTCCGCGGCCGCAGCTCCAGCTCCCGCGCTTCCTCTCCGCGGCCGCAGCTCCAGCTCCCGCGCCTTCTTCTCCCCGTGGCCGCGCTCCAGCTCTCGCGTCGGCCGTCGCCGTCCAGCTGCTTCTCCTCGAGGCGGCGCTGCAGGGAGAGCTGCTCCTCCGAGCTGAGGCGGAGGACGGGCGAGCTCCCCCGCAAGACGGGCCATGGCGGCCTTCTCCTCCCCGTCGCGACCATGCTCCTTCTCGAGGCTGGATCCGCGCGGCGACGGGGCTCGCCCGAGGCCGGAGCGATTCGGCCGGCGGCAGAGCTCTTGCGCTCGCGGTCCCGCGCGGCGGCGGAGCACCTGCGCGCCTGGATCCCGGGCGGCAGCGGTGGGGCCTGGCAGGCCGCCGCGCGCCTGGATCCCGAGCGGCGGCGGTGGGGCCTGGCGGGCTCGGTCTGCGACGACGACGGTGGGGCGTGGCGGGCTCGCACGGACGCAGCCAGTCTCCTCCAGCCCCGGCGCAGCCCGCCTGCTCTTCCGTCCCCAACGCGGCCGAAATGGATTTGGCGCGGAAATCTGCTTGACACGAGCGCACCCCGCGTGGGATCGAGCGAGCCATCGCTTGGGAAAGACGAGGTCGTAAAGCGCTGCTACGGTCGTCTACCGCGCCTGGGAGAACGGGAGGACCCCCTCGCCTCGCGAGGCGACGCAGACGGCAGACCCTGTCGGTAGGCTCGCGCGAGGGCTTTTTTGCAAAAAATCATCGTATATACGGGGCTAAATCGACAGGCTGTACAACCCACAGATCAACTAAAAATGCATTTCTGTATACCATTGTGTGGCTATTTGATAAAATATTAAAATGCATTTCTTGGCTATTTGATAAAATATTACCAAGCATGGTTACAATATTGTGGTTTTGATACCTCAATTAAATACGCAAAGTTTCAGTCATGTGAGTTACTATTTATTATTTGAGAAATCTCCAAATCTGAAATTAGTGATGGGATTATCACTATTGGAACTGTATTCTGAAATATTTCATATAGAAACATTGGATTCATTTGAGCTGTACTCAAACCGGATGTTATGGTACCTTTTAGTTCAGTTGTGGATCAATGAAAACTTGAGCAAGCAATTTTAGTCAAGGTGCAAAAATCGAATTTGATGCTATCAGAATTTGTCAAGGATAAAATATTTTACAAGTCTGAAAGTGTTACAGATAGCTGTGTTTGAAATTCATTTATGGGTGATTTTGTATATAAACCTTGGTCAAGAAGATGCAAAATGGGTTGTATCAACCATGTGCAACGAATATCAGCAGTGTTTGCACAAGAAAAAGTTTATTTGAATATTTAATTTGGAGCTCGAAGTTTCAAAGATCTCATAGTTTGAAATATCACTGACAGACTGAATGGGCATGACCATTGCGCCGTCAGGTTCAGGGAGAGGGCTGGCCACAGGCCAGATTTCGGAGGCTCGGATCTTGAGCCACATTGCTCGAATGATAAAAGTGTTAATATATTAGTTTAAGCCCTATGGATTGTAAACAAGTTTGGTTAAAGAATTCAAGTGAGTTTGAATTGGAGGAATTTTGAGTCAAATCGGCAGTTTTTGAAAGAAGAAAGAAAGAGGAGGCAGCAGGCTGTTTGCCTGTTCTCCGCCGAACGCCGCCGCCTAGCTCACCAGGCCGGCACGCCTCTCTCCTCCCGGCTCTCTCTCCCTCGCCGATGAGCAGCAGCCCTTCCCGGCGGCGCGGCGCTGCTCACCCGAGCGGCCTCCTCTGGGCGAAGCTCCTCTTAGAGTTGTGCCCCATGAAGTCTCCTGCGCGGGATCCAGCGAGCCGTCGTCTGGGGAAGACGTCGCCGCACAACGCTGCGGGACGCGTCTCCTCCGCCTCGGGCAATGGGAGAGGGGCGTTGCCTCGGCAGAAGGTCCGGGTGGGTGGTCAGGTGGGCCCGGCGGGTATAGGTGGGCGGGTACACACGCGGTGGGTGACGAAAGAATTACGTTTTTGACAGAAATGCTCTCCAAATTGTAATTTTTGTCTTTCCGTAGTCCTTCCACTCCATCCACTTCCAAAAACATACGACGAGTGAGTCCGTCGTGAGGGGTACGGTGGACCCGATTTGGATGAAAAAAGTTTTCAATTATCTTCGCTTCTTATAGTATATATATATATATAGATAGACATAGATATCTTATTTCTCTTTTCAGGCAAGAAACCACACAGATTTCTTGTGCCGCATGAAGGAGTACATGCCCTCGCGGTCCGCCTTCACTGATGGGGTCATCACGGCCCTGGGAGAACACTTCTCAGTCCAACCTGCAGGCTTTAGAGACAGTGCTTTCTGACGACGAAGAATTCGTGCCTTCGACAAAGCTGCTATCTCAACAAGACCTCGAGGAAATTGTTTCCTCCAAAGGATCATCCTCCCTTGGAGACTTGGAGTACAGAAAGCCGAAGCATGACCATGCCCATGCCCATGATTGCAGTGAGCGAATCCCCGTTTCTGTTGTGAAATTCTGAAATCGATTGTTGGCGAGCTGTGGTTTCATTCCACTTCTGGGCAAGCAAATTGTGTGCATCTGTTTATTGTGATATTGGGAGCAGGGTTGGGAACTATAAACCAGGAAAACATGAACATTGGTCGTAGAATTTATTGCATTTTACTTTTGGTTCTATAGTACTCGTACCGCTGAGAACACAGAATGATCTCGTGGAAACATTGCGCTGATTTAGCGGTGTCCGAACAATCGAATCTGAGAACTCGTGGCAGCCGTGCCGGCGACCTTCATCATGCAAGCAGCTCAACCAAAAAACTTCCTTGGCGGATCACACGGCGTCGTCGTGGAAAGGCCCTGTACGGATTTCACCGCGGGCCCCCCCGAGGCGGAGAGCAACTTTTGTGATGCGATCCGCTACGTTTTCGTGTCACGTACAATGACGCCGGGCACAGTAGCGGGCGACGCGCGGTCCGTGGGTGACGGGCACCGGCCACGGCCCAGGCGCCACGTCATGCACGAACGCGGCTACAGCGGCGGCGGGGGGCGCGCGTACGGTCTCTCTCGATGGCGTGCACACGCACGCACGCGGGCGGATGAGGCCAAGGACGACGCACCGGTACACGGTGTGGGTGGTGGGGCGAGGGCGACACGCGTACGGCCAGGCGACGCAGGCAGCACCGTGCGCCGTACGCGAACCGATAGGATCGCCGGACTTTTCTTTCACAAAAAAGGATCACCGGACTGGGGGCCCCCGGCGGCGGGGACGCACGGGCCGTCTCGAACGGCGAGCCGGGGGAGAGCATTGGAGCAAGCGGACCGACGGCCCGGCCGCCGCAGAGGATCCCGGGGGAGAAGGCGCCCCGACCGGCGCTGCGGCACGGCGGCCCCCGCGACGCCCGTCACGTCCGCCTCGGCAGGCACGAGAGTCGCCGGCCGGGGCGGGCCAGCCGCACACTGTGGCCGGCCTGCGCCTGCGTGCGTGCGGGTGGTCTGCACGAGACGAAGGCGGGCGGACGGGAGAATCCGCTGGCAGATCTACTCCTCCCTGCTGCCGGTCGCCGCTGCCCGCTGCATGCGCTGACACACGGCGCCACGGCGGCAACGCTACTGCTCGCGCCTCGGTGGAAGGCCCGAACGTGTCGCGCCGCCGCCTCCACGCTCCATGCAAACTCGCTCGACACTCGTGTGCGTGCCGTCGTGGTTGCGTGCGCGCGCGCACACGGACGACGACACGGTAAATCAGGGGGGGGGGGGGGGGGGGGGTTGGAACCAGGCGGCGACAGTCTGGTGCTGTGATCTCAAGCAGGTCAGGTTGCTGTTCGCATCGTCCTCGCACGACGTGGTCCCCGATCGGAGGGGAATACGTACGGGGATCATCATATATACACCCTCCGTCCCTTATTGATGGTCGTCCGGGAAGCGTGTCTGTGAGGGGAAATACTGTTTTTTGGCGACCAACAAAAAGGGACGGAGGGAGTACATACATGCGCCGTCGCGGTCACGCGGGACGGGAGCAGGGGGGCGGCGGCGCGTCGGCGTCGAGGCCACGCGCGACGGGAACCACTGTACCAGCCAGCGGACCCCCGACCGTCCCGTCCGCGCTGCGGCGGGCGGTGACCCTCCCCGGGCGGCCGGCGGGAGATGCGGAGCAAGCGCCGTGCACGGCACGCGGGCAGCGACGGCCGACGGCGACCCCGGCCACGCGCCCGGCATGCTGGTGTACACCGCCGCGAGCTCGTGTCGCGCGTGGCGCGAGCGCTCGGCCGGGATGCATATACGGACGGAGTAGGATCGACGAGGACGACGGACGTCTCGACCATGTCCGGCCGCGCTCCTCGACGGGCACCCGCAGCCGAACGCGCGCCACGCACCGGCAGGACCGGACCGCGGCTGAGGCGCCGTGGAGTCGCGGCCGGAAATCAATGGCGTGGCTGCCCAGATAGCGTGGTCACGGGTGGCGACAAAAGCTACGATGTTCATCTATAGGGTGAGCGAGGGCACTTCCAACCCAGACTCTATCCTATAGTCTAAACTCGTTTAATAGACTTTTTTTACTGATGTGGCACTGTAGTTATATTGAAGAGAGAAGGAAAAAAACAAGACTTGTTTCTTATCTAGACTCGACGTCGTCGCTTCCTTCGATGCCGCAGACTCCACGAGACTCCGCGTTGCGGAGGGGCGCATGGAGTCCACAAGATCCCGTACGCCGGCCCTGGGTCTCCTTCCGCTCCCCATCTCCCGCGCTCCCTTGCCCTCATGTCGCTGCCCCCTCCCCCGTCGCGTCGGATCAGCCCGCCGGCGGCCGCTCCCTGAGCGCCGCGCCGGATCCACCTGCTACCGGCGGGAATCAGGGAAGACGGGTCGGTCACGGCGATGGAGCTCCCGGTCGACTCCCCGACCACGATGGCCTGGACGTGCCGCGCCGCGCCGGATCCGCTCGCTGCCGGCGGAATCAGGGAAGGCGGGCATCCCTGAGGGGCCGGCCTCCTCGCGCGCAGGTGCCGGAGAGGTGTGGTCGGCCTTCGCGCGCGCCGCCGCTGGAGAGGTGTGGCCGGCCTCCGCGCACCGCCGCCGGAGAGGAGGAGCCGGCCTCCGCGCGCGCCGACACCGGAGAGGACGGGCCCGGACGGCCTCCACCCTGCTCTCCTTGTGTGTGTTGCTTCTGATGCCTATGTGCATAGTGGATCACACGACAATATGCCACGTCTGATCAGACTTGTTTTTATCTATAGAAACTATTACTTCAGACTTGCATTGGAGGACCCGTTTAGTTTGCGAACTGAAACTTTTGAGTCCCCTTTCAAGGTCTATTAGGAGTATTAAACGTAGATTATTTACAAAAATAATTACACGAATGGACCGGAAATTGCGAGATGGATCCATTAACTCTAATTAATCCGTCATTAGAGATTGTTACTGTAGCACGATATTGTCTAATCATGACATAATTAGGCTCGTTAGATTCGTCTCGAAAATTAAGGTAGGGGTCGTGGAATAGGTTTTGTCATTAATCTACATTTAATACTCCAAATTAGTGGAAAGAAGCTTGATGTGACGGGTTGTTGGTGAAAACTTTGGGAACTAAACTAGCCCGGAGACTATAGATTCTTGTGATAGAGTCTTTGAGGTATGAACTTTACACATAGAGTCTGGGTTGTGAGTGACTGAGAGGTGTATGCCGAGGAATAAGCACCGGTGATGTGCACTTGACTTCAAGTGCCTGTCAGTACAGAATTAGCACACGGGCAGCTCGTGCTTATTTTCGATATATGCCCTCACACTGCTGCTCGCCGTGATCTCAAAGCAAATTGGACGTGGTCGTCACCGTGCCAACTGCCGAGTATGGGCAATTTTTTTTCCGTTGAAAAGATGGCAAACCTGCTGGCTGAGAGTCCTAGACAGTGTTTTTCAAAGTTGTTTCCGAAGTATCTGAGCGCAACTGGTGTCAATTCTATATTTACTTATAAGTTTTTTGAAACAATTTGGATAATAAAACATCTAAAAAGTCAAAAGGTGTCTTTCGACTGAACATACTCCATCCAAAATGGCACGAGTCTCACATCTACCTAGACATTGTACCGATATCACTGCTACATAATCGAGCATTCGTCTAAACACGTTAGTACCGTCTGCATTTTTTACCGGTACTAATATGCAGTTTAGTACCGTCAGGAAGCACGGTGACAACAAAACTCATTTAGTACCGGCCGAAAACTCAAACCGGTACAAAATAGCAGCGCGGGGGCGCTTCTAAATGTCATTTAGTACTAGCTGGAGTCTCCGACCTGTGCTAAATGGTGTTGGCGGTATTTAATACCGGTCCGAAGACTCCAGCGGTACTAAACGGCTCCACCACCACCACCACCACTATCTAAATATCCACCACCACTCACTCTATATCTCAATTCTCAGGCTAAGTCCCAAAATTCTCTTTCTCCCTCCGTCTCCTCTCAGCCGAGAAATTTCAAAAATGACACGGAATTCGAGCGCCTCACGCATCTTGACACCGAATTTGATCACCTTTCAAAAACTGACACCAAGCTCACGAATTCTTTCAAAAGAAGGGACTCTCTCCTATTTCACCCTTCAGCCACTTGTGAAATGACCATAATACCCCTTCCTCCTTCTTCTTTTTCCCCTTTCTCCCCCACCGACAGGCTGCCGACCAGTGGCGCGCCACCGGCCGCCACCATCGTGTTCCGCGCCAGGCCTCTCCGTGCTTGCACGCCGCCCGCGGGGGAGCTCGCTCGCGAGGCCGTCGGGGGAGCAGGCACGGCCTCCCGTGAGGAGCTCGCCGCTGCTCCGCCATGAAGTTGCCCGCGAGGGAGCTCATGAGGCCGCCGGGGGAGCAAGCGCGGCCTCCCGCGGGGAGCTCGCCACCGCGTCGGCCCTCTGCCACGAAGCCACCCGCGAGCGGGGGTGGAGTCCGTCCTGCGAGTGGTAAAGGTGGGGGCAGCCCGTCCGGAAGACCACGGCGGGTGGCAGTGGAGCATAGGTGTCTAGCGGAGTGTTTGGAGGAAGAAGGAGGAGAGGAGGGCGGAGGAGACGGTCGACGGCGCCCCGTCGAAGAAGAAGAGGAAGAAGACCAGAGGAATCAGAGGAGGAAGATGAGGACATTTTTGGTCTTTTCCTCGGGGGCTGAAGAGGCAAATAGGTAAAAGTCCCTTGTTTTGAAAGAATTCACGCTCCCGGTGTCAGTTTTTGAAAGGCGGTTGAATTCGTTGTCAAGACGCGTGAGGCGCTCGAATTTGGTGTCATTTTTTGAAATAGAGCTTATCCTGTGACAGTAGGATTTATGTGCAAAAGTGAGATCTTTGCAGGAGCTTATCTGTAAAAGTTTCAAGAGATAATAATAGAGCTTGCGAGAGGGTGAGATTTATGTGCAAAGGTGTGATATTTGCATGAGTTATCGATAAAAGTTTCAAGAAAAAAATAGAGCTTGCGGTTTGGGGATTTTTCGAGGGTGTAAAGGCAAAACTACCTTATCTAAATTGTGAGTTTGTTGACAAATGGACAAATGGATCAACTTCACTTGCTTCCTGACGTCAATATCTTTGTTCGGCAGTGTTCAAACATGACAAAATAGCGATGGACGACGACGCTCTGCCTAACCGACATGCGGCGCAAATTGTTACATACACGTGCATGTGGCACGTGCACTTCCCCTAGTTGGATAATAACATTGGTGTTATTATTATTGAGAACAATACCCATATATACATGTGCTGGAGAAAATATTAGCACAGTTGGAAAAAATACTAATCTATAACTCCTGTATAGGAGCTCCCCACTAAGGAGGTCTTTGGGAGTTCTCTGCGCTGTGATTGGACCACGTCATCAGCTTACCTCATCTCCCATCAATCCCTCCCCCCCCCCCGATCCCACCCCGATCACACCTCGCGCAGTCAACCTCGCGGCCTCTGTTGTAAAAAAAAAACCGCGGCCTCCAGGATCTCGCGCCACCACCGCCCCGGTGCCTCCCCACCAGTGCCGCCTCGCCTCCCCGCCGCCGCTCCTTCCCCTCCCCACCAGCGCCCCTAGCCTACCCACCGCCGTCGTCTCGCCTCCCAGTCTCCACAAAGTTGCCTCACTTCTCTTCTCTCCAAGACCGGCTTCTATCCTCTGCGCCCGCCACCGTCGATCCCGCTCCCTGCGTCGTCCCTGCCCAAGGTGAGGAGAGGAATCGGTTCCCCTCGCTTCGCTCTCCGTTTTGCCCCTCTTCCCGGTCGCCGTCGTGGCCGCAGTCGCCGGCAGGAGCTCCGCTGCTGTCCAGGTCGCCCCTCAACCACGCTCGCAAGGTCAGTGCCTAGACGTTTAAATCAGTACTCTTCCTTTATTCAGAGAAGTATACTCTCCAACATCGCCACATCTGGTGTGTGGTGTGGGAATTGTTCTACCATGGAGCTTTGTTTTGGCTTGGATCCCCTCTGTTCAACGATATGCCTTGGAGGAGGACTGATGGTTCTTTCTGAATGCTTTCGTTTATTTGGTTTCACGAAGTTGCCGAAGTACAATGCCCCACACTCAGCAGGTAATTTTCTTGATGTTTTAATGACCCATATTGTGGATTCATGGAGCTAAATTGTTTTTTATGCTAGGTTCAGCTGAACATGCAGCAATTGAATCTTTATTTATCTCAGCCTTTTCCCTGCTTGCAGATGCAGTGCATTGTGTCGTACTCCTGTAAAATTGCAAAGTGAGCCAATTTCATGTAATTGGGATGTTCTGGCATGTGTTTCCATTAGTGAAAGCATCTAATTCATGCTCAATAGAGGTCGGTCCAAGGAAGGAGTAACAGGTTGTTTGAGTACGAACAAAACAGCCGAGGGATCATAAATAAACAGATTTTAAAGTTGAGGGATGGCAGATACCTAATTGTTACATATGAGAGATGTGAGCAGGAAGACAAAAAGATGAACATGAGCTCTTCGAAATGGTTTGTAGAGTAGCAATTGGTTATCCTGGCTATATGTGGTTATTCTAAGGCTGATTTTACTAATCTGGCGCACGAGGTCGCCGAAATTCTATCTTATTATCAGACGCGCGAGGTTACCGAAATTCTCTCTTACGATTATTACATTTTTCTTAATTCCCGCAGTAACGCGCGGGTGAGATTCCCCTAGGGTATACAAAGCCTGTGACCCCACCACCCTATGTTCGGGTTCGAACAGAGCTTTCAGCCCAATATCTCAACGGCCCAGGAAACATGGGTCCAACCCCATCTCGTGCTTAGTGCTCAATTCAACATATCTTCCACAAACATTTGTTGAGGTTGACGCATAACACACCGATCATTCCAAAGTAATGCTTGTTCGCAGTATAATTTTTACATTTTAGTCCCTTTTGAGTAAGAATTCTACATTTGGACCCCCCGTGGGAAAGAATCCTAAAAATGGACCCATAGCACGGCGTCACAAGTCACGTCGCCGTTGTAGAACAGCACGACGCCAAGGGGCATGGCGTCGTGCTGCTCTACAACGGCGCCGTGGCTTGTGGCGCCGTTCTATGACACGTTGACGCTACCATCATCCGAAAACACCTAAAAAAATAGCATGGCGCCAAAAGTCACGGCGCCGTTGTATAACAGCACGGCGCCAAGGGGCATGGCGCCGTGCTGTTATACAACGGCGCCGTGGCTTTTGGCGCCGTGCTATGGGTCTATTTTTGAAATTCTTTCCCCCAGGGGTCTATATGTAAAATTCTTACTAAAAAAGATCTAAAATGCAAAAATTATACTTGTTCGCACAACATTTCATTTGATCATTCATTTTATTCAAAAATTGTTTCAAAAATACAAAACGACAAGTCATGCTCCCTTTAACGATGAAGAAAGTTACAAGGAAAATAAACCATAATTACATAAATTTTAAAATAAAATGAATGGTTCTCTCAAAAAGTCAACGGCTGTACATATATGTTTCCAAGAATGTGTACGTACGAAACCTGCTGTGCGAACGTGGCACGCAATGATATATGCTACCCGTTACGCGCGCGTCTCGTGCCAGGTGTGCCGTTACCGAGAGCCGCCAGTGCCTACGACCACGGCCGCGGCGGCGCAGCGGCGTACGCGAGGATTCTGATTCGCCCGCCGGCCCGCACTCAGCTCGTGGGCGCGGCCGCGCGGCCCGTCGCCGTCGTTGTCGGCGGGCGCCCCCACCGATCGACGAGGCCCGGCCGCGGCCGGTGCAACGACGTGCATGGCATGCAGAGCGCGCGCGCGAGGCCGTTGCAGCAGCCAGCAGTTGCGAGGGAGAGCGACGTGCCCCTGCTACGTACGCCTACGTCCTAACTACCCGTAGGGGTCACGTAGCTGCAGATCAACGTCGTCGCCTTTGCTCCGACGCGTACGTGTGCTCGATCTCGGCCGGCCGGGGGCTCCAGCGAGCGAGCGATCTCGGCGGGCCGGCGGGGGCCGCCGCGCCGGCGCCGTGGTTTGCGTTCGCGTATCTTGTGCGCGCGCATGCATGTGGCCGACAGGTCTAATCGGCGGTGATGGCCGGCCATCATGCCGGCAGCGAAGTGCGTGTGTGTCCCCGGCGGAGGGCCGGGCTAGCAGTAGCAGCGCAGCCGGGAACTGGAAGGGAATCGGACGTAACTGAATTTTATTGGATTGACATACGTGTATTGAGATTGCTATATGGGTGGGCTAGCTGCAAACTTTTCGTAATTTTTTTCTTTTGACGCTTCTTTTTTTATAAAGGTTTGCTCGGATACTTCTGCCTTTACGGAAATTTTTTCTTTACTGTCCTTTTCTTCTAATAACTTTTGTTTTTTCGAACAATATAAATTTTAGTAGAGTAGTTTTTATCCACCTACAAATAAATACCCCCCTAAGGTAGGTTGTTTTAACTTTTCTAGCTAGATACTCCCTCCGTCTCAAATTACTTCTCGTTTTGGTTTTTCTAAATGCATTTCTTTTGTTATGTATCTAGATATAAATATATATCTAGATGCATAAAAAAATGAATGTGTCTAGAAAAGTCAAAACGACAAAGTAATTTGAAACGGAGGGAGTACATAGATAATTTTGCTATGCAAAATCTGTGTATCTAGAAAAGCCGTGATCGACATTTTGAAACGAAGAGAGTACTCCCGCAGAATTGAAATAGTTCATGCAGTCTGGTCGATTGGGTCACAACAGGACAGCTGGAAGTGGGTTTGATCCTACTGAAGAACCTTGCGTTTCTCACAGAAGCTTTGACCTCAATCAAAAGTAAATTTCGGTGTGCATGATACGCCTTCACAAAAGAGCGTGTGGTTTGTAGTTCCTAGAATATGCATAGGATGTGTGTTTGTGTGGATGAGCAATATTCAAATACCATGTACAATTGTGTCTTAGAATTCAAAACCAAAAAATTAAAGTACTCCATTCAGATTTTAATTTGGGGTGGTGGGTGGGGGAGGGGGCATCTATCTCTTAATTTATTTATATGAGTATAAACGGTCCTCTCATTTAAAGATTGAAATAGTTCTCTAAAAAAATAATCTATGGAGTAGCGGAGGGACATGGTTTAAAACGTGGTGTTTGTCAAAAGCTCGAGTGTGGGACCAAGCCGAAATATATGTCAAAATTAAGGGAACAATGTTGTGTTACTACTTTGTGAGCAGTAAAAAGAATCATTTTAGAATTCCTACCAATCAAAGTTCTTTTCAACTTTGAATTGCCACAAATAAACAAGACTACATAAGACTTATGCTAGTAGATATCTTGTAAAAAAGGGTTCAATGAACAAAATTATATTTTTACAGATCTGTTAGTCAAAGTTGTACATTATATATCACACATTTTCAAAATCATTTGGATGCATTTTTCAAAAAATTTATTAGCTACTGCAAGAAAAACACATGCAAGCCCACACACAACTTTAATGCAAGTCGAGAGGCACCTCTTCCACACCATGGGCATGCATCCAAACATCACGTGTACAAAATACTTTCCATATTCCAAAATATAGGGCACTTTATTTTTATCACAACTCTATGTTTCTAACTTTAACCAAATTTGTTGAAAAATAAAGTATAATACCAAAACAAATACACCATCAAGACATATATTATGGAGAAATTAATGAAACTAATACCATGTTTCAAATGTTGGAGTATTTTTCCTCCAACAAAATTGATCACAATTCAGAGAAACTAGTTCATCAACTTGTGCTCCTGCACGAGCTAATAATTTTTTAAAAGCTATTATATTTGAAAATATTGAAATTTAAAATTATTTTCTAATAATCAAATTGTTGTCTACTACTCTCTCATTTTTTCAATACTTTAAAAAATATTTATATAAATATGTATTTACCTTTATTGACTTATAATTGATTGTTTAATCAATAATTACACTACTCAATATTTTAATCAATATTCACATTTGTTTCATTTTTAATCACACCTCCATACATTGTGTTTAGCATAAAAGTCAATATTTTTCATCACTTCACCAGATATGTGTATAAATGGTCTGCATGGTGACACACATCATACCTATATATGTTAACATAATATTTATATATTCAAAATGGCATTTAAATAGGCAACTTGGAAACACACACACACACACACACACACACACACACACACATATATATATATATAAGTTTACTTTTGAACATTTTTATATGCACATGAAGATATTGGACTAAAATTTAGATGTTTTACTTTAGGTAATTTTTAATAACAAGGCAACGTATCAAGTGCAAACCAACCTCTCCGTACAAACCTTGTAAATTTCTAATATGGGCCACATGATATTGATCCAAGGGAACATATGTGGTTAGGTAATTTTACACTTAACGATCTGCCTCTAATCATACTTTTGCAAATCCTCCCTCCCCCCTCCCCCAAGTGCCCCCTTGGATCAACATCATGTGGCCCAGATCAAAAGTTTCCAAGGTTGCACAAATGGATTGGTTTGCACCCGATATGTTCTCTAATAGCAATATGTGTGTGTAACTTAGATACAAATTTAGAATGAAATTTTAAGTTATCCTTTATAATGATATGCATGAGTAAATTGGATAAAGATTATTAAGTTACTTTTTATATTTTTGAATAACCAAGCTTGGTAATTTAGATGCAAGTTTAGGTTTTATTATAGAATAC
The DNA here is from genome assembly GCA_036936925.1 of Cenchrus fungigraminus. Taxonomy (NCBI): domain Eukaryota; kingdom Viridiplantae; phylum Streptophyta; class Magnoliopsida; order Poales; family Poaceae; genus Cenchrus; species Cenchrus fungigraminus. The sequence goes on along the minus strand of CM072768.1, from coordinate 65,008,037 downwards.
TTTTATGATGATAATGGTGGGTATTTTTTTTGAAAATATAATAGACCATTGACTATAACTATTAGAGTTTACATGTTTGATGTTTTTTTATTTTTTTGTGAAAATTTTTAGGATTAGTAGTCAACAATTTAGTTGCAAATTTAGGAGGTTATTTTAATTATTGCTTCTAATGGCGTAAGTGGATAAATTTGATGAAGATTAGGGGGTTACTTTAATTTATTTTATATAATGGCACAAATGGGTAGCTTATTTATAGAATTAGAGGGTCATCTATAGACTACTTGAATAATAGCTTAGGTGGGTATTTTTTTAGAAAAATCTAGTAGATCCAATAATCGATGATGATAATTTGAGTACTCACTCCGTTCCAACAAATAAGAAGGTAACCCCCGTTGAGTGGGTCACCCTAGGAATTTTAGGACATATTAATAATGAGGTAAGGCCTTATAATTATTAGTCATATTTGGTGCTAATTGATTGTTGTGTGCACACATGTATATGCACACATGCCAAATTGAGTACAAGGACATGTTTTTAAGACAAAATTTAAACCACAGAATGACGTGTTTTTTTTTTGAGAATTTTTCTCTTATTCTAGCATAGAGTCAGCACTCCAAATTAACAGGGAAACTGTTGGAACAGCACGCTGTCTCTGCCCGGAACAAAAGCAGGCCTACGTTGTGCATGCCCGTGTCTCATTGGGAAGCGTAAAAAAGTGCGTTTAGAGAATCTTGCGTGCATGAAGTACTAAATGAAGTCTATTTGCAAAACCTTTTCACAGATAAGTGCAACTTTGCGCGACGAATCTAATTAGCATAATTAATCCATAATTTGCTACAGTAATGCTACAGTAATTATCTTCTAATCATGCGGCTAAAGACCTCATTAGATTCATCTCGCGATTTTATACAGGGCTGTGGAGGTAGTTTTTGAAACTGATTTTGTTTAATACACTTAATTAGTGGTCAAAGGGATGAGAAATTTTTTTCTCCTCCCAACCAAACACGGGCATCATGTTACTCCCTGTTCATCAACGGAGAGACAAACCATTTAACTACACCATGGAGGACGAAGTGTTTTCTTAGACGTAGGACGTCTCAACTGACTCTCGCCGGCAAGAGTCCCTTTCCTCCCAGTTATGCGTTCCTGCGTGCTGGCAAGATAATTGCCTACGGCGCTCAGAGCACGCGCTAGCTAGGCAAGCTAGCTGTGTGTGGAGGACACGGACAAGGGACAAGCGGCTAAGCTAGCGGCGCATACGGACAAATCAAGTTGTTTTTACCTAGGAATCAATATAAAAGTTTCTTATTACCTGTGTACCATCCAAATTTAAAAAATTCCCTAGGAACCATTCACTAAAATTTTCTTTCCCTGTGAACCACTATCATCCACTTCCGTCTGTTCTTCCGTTTGACCCCGTGCTGACATGTGGGCCCAGTCCATCCTCTCTTCTCTTTTTTCCCCACGCTGCACCAGGAGCTGCACGCCGTCGAGCCACGTCCAGAGCTCCGCTCCCTGTCGCCGGGCGCCCCGGAGCATCCCGTGGAAGGAGTCCCAAGCCGGAGGCCGAGCTGACTGCCGCCGTCCGATTCATGCTGCTACCGGCCACGTCCAACCCCGATGTCCTCTTTCAATTCCTTGCCTCACCTGAGCTCCTCGACGTCCGTAGGTCCTGCGATTGCAAACCACCAGTGCTCCCATCCGTCCCTGACTAGAGGTAGAAGAAAGCACCTCTTGTTTTCCCCCGTCGTGCCCCTCGTCCTCGCCGAGGGCAGCGCCATCCTCGGCCTGCCGCAAGCGGCGCCGCCGTCCTGCAAGAGGCCTTCGTCGGCGGCGGCAACCCTCAAGCCAGTGCCACCGCCTCCTGTTCCCGTGGCCGTGCCTGCACCGGCTGCGGTCATCTCAGCCCCAGCCACGGCGCCGCCTGCACAGTGCGTCGGTGAGGTCGCCGAGGTGATGAGGTCTTGCCGGAGTGCGATGGCAGTGGCCTGGGCGGAGCTCGCCTGCGGCGAGCTGGCGACCCTCTCTGCACTCCGCAGATCGCAACGACCGCTGCTCCACCACCTCCTCCCGTTGATTCCCCAACGGAGCCCCGGCCACCCGCCGCCTCCGACCTCGCCCTCCTCTTCCGCCACCAGTTGCCACAGCGCCGTCACGGTGCTCCTCCTCCTCGCCGCGACCGCCCCGGCGCCTCCGCGGCCCGCCCGCACCGCCGCCGAGGACGTCGACGAGGCCACAGGGGAGGGGAGGAGCGCGGGGAGGTGGAGAACTACGACGAGGAGGACGCCGGCAAGGGACGGGGCGACACGGTTTTCTCGTTGCGTCGGCATCGTCATCTGCGAACGATGACGACCTCCGCGCGCACACGTCCTGCCCGCTCCGCCGCACCGCCGTCGCGCTCCCGCCGCCCGTGCCCTCGTCGCTCCACCGCGGGGCGCGGTAGGCGGAGAGGGAGAGCAAGCAGCCGCCGTAGGGACTACGCCTCTGCTCCGAGCTCGAGGCCGCCGTTGTGTGCCGCGAACGAGGAAACCACACCTTTCGCGGCTCGCCCTCTCCTACTCGCGGTGGCGCGGGGAGGACGCCGCGCGGGATGCAAGTGGGAGGCAAGGGTTCGCCACAGGGGAGGAGGGGCGCCGACGGAGACGGGATCCAGCGCTCCGCGTGCTGCTGGCCTGGGGAGGACCGGAGGAAGAAGATGGGAGGTGAGGCTGACGCGTGGCCCAAGCAGGTAGGAGATGGAAGAAGAGGCTGACAGTGTTAGATGAAGTTGACGGTAGTGGTTCACAGGGAAAGAAAATTTTGGTGAATGGTTCCTAGAGACTTTTTTAGATTTGGATGGTACACAGGTAAGAAGAAACTTTTATAATGGTTCCTAGGTAAAAACCTCACAAATCAAACCCGGCCGTTGTTATGATTGCAGAACCACGTACTAGTTGCTTGTAATGAGCTAGTGTCACTCATCATGAGACATAGTGAAGTGAACAAGGAGCATATTTAACCGGTCCTTCAGCTACCTAATGACTTTTGCTTTTGGCCATTGATCTACTGCATAGTACACTGCATAGCTTCATCAGGTTTAACGCCATGCTCACCTAGGGGTGGCCCATTCAACTGGTTTAGTTTATCTATCTGAGATATTTGCTTAAACTTTGTGGCACAAAAGCTGATGTCATTAGAAACATTTTTTAAAATTATAAATACATTTAGAAATGTTAAAGTAACTATTTTCCTAGACTTAATATACCTAACTAAACTAGATACGTGTTGTGAAACCGCTTCTATTGAAGAAACAAAACGATCCGCTATTTAATTCCATGCCTTCCAAGGTTTACCACCGTGAATATTCAAATAGAGGCTGTTTAAAATATCTATGGTTAACTTTGCAAACCTTGCGAACTTTTGATGTGTATAGGTTCTGTCATGAAAAAATGCTTTCAAACTACAACATTTAAAATTAATTAAATATTGAATGCTTATTAATTAAAAAATAACAGCTAAATCTATACTTTAATAGCCTGCTAATGTTCCAACGTGGGTCGCCAGTCGGATCTGCACGCGTTCTTGATTTGCACTAAGAAAAAGTTTTAACATTGCTCTGCTCATAAATTTCTTTATGGCAAAATTGTCCACCCAGATGCAAGTCTTCTTCCACAACTTAGCATTAGGCCAGTCTCAGTGCAGAGTTTCATTGCACAGTTACCTAGACTGTGAACTAGGTAACTGTGTCACAGGAGTTTCATAGTGATGACACTCCTATCACATATGATGAAACTCTCCTTTTTTCTCCTCATAAATATCTTGCCACATAAGCAAAATTGGTGATGTGGCATTGATAATTAATGCCATGAAATACTCCATGAAACTCCCATTGAGACTGGCCTTAGTGTTTGTATTTTTTTTTGAATTTATAACAAAAATTAATTGGTACTATTCTTTTAGTGGAATGAGTCGTCGTTTTTTCTGAATTTGTTGCAAAAATTGAACTGAATTATCCACTAATAGTTAGAGATATGTTCAGTCTTTTGAAGAGTGCTCTAATAGAATTGTGCATGTATACTCATAAGGTTTAGTGTACATGCATGTATTTAAACGTCGGTGGATGTATTGTGTTTTGAAAAAAATATCATCTTTTGTTGGGAGAGGGGAATTAATTTGTCGAAACTATAATCTTCGTGAAAATCCGTATAAATTATAAAAAAAGTTATCTAAATTAAAAAAACAATACACAACCTTGTAAAATATTTTGTCCAAAATCAATTTCATTTGTGAGATATAAAAATAACAAATTTTAACAAAAAAAAGTCGAGTTTGGACAAAATATTTACAAGGTTAATGTATCATTGTATCATCTATATGTGTGATATTTTTTATGCATTTAGATGACTTTTTGCTATGGTTTGCACAAAATAAAGTCGTGGTTTCCATCCGATACGTTTCATTGCCTCTGGTTTTTTCCACCGAGAGGTATTTTTCATATCGGGCGACATCGAAACATGAGACGAAACGATAGTGTGTCGTCATTGCAACATGTAAGCAGTATGACAAGATAACAAAGAAAAACTATCCCATACTTGGCTAGACCATCTAGCTAGGTTTTTCTTTTTGAAAGATCCTTCCCTCATCTACACTTGGCAAATCAAAGACTCACTGCAAATTAAGCTCTCCAATTCATCATGACGGATCTTTCCTTGCCTGCATTTTACATAGATATACATGGCCGGGGGCTAATCAAGTAACTAAATCCCAAATGATCAAAGTCCAAGCATCCCTCCTCTACAAAGCCCCCAATGCAAATGACCTCTCAGAGATCTATCTCCCTCCCCAAGGTCCTAGCTAGATTTACATAGTGCTGCTACGACATAAGCTACGCCATGGATGTACGATATGGCAAGCTAGCTAGAAGCTAGAGCTCGAGCTGCTACCTGCGTCCTAGCTTGATCCACCTGCAAACCGCACGCAAGCCGCGCGCATGGTGAGGTCGACGGAGCATGCATGCCCATTCGATCATGTGGCTCCGACCCCGAGGAAGTCTATGAACGCCGGTGACGGCGCCGCCGCCGCCGCGGCGTCGAAGTGCGCGCCGGCGCCCTGTCTTGTCGCCGTCCCTTCGAACGCCGCCGCGCCCGCGTCGTGGCCCAGGACGAACGGATGCGGCTCGTGGTGGCCGCCGCCGCCGCCGCCGGCCATGCCGACACCATTGATCCAGCCGCCCGGAACGGGCAGCAGGATCGGCGGCTCGCCGTACCGGCCGCCGCCGGCGTCCGATGACGGCCAAGGGAGGCGCCTGTCGGCGTGCTCCGCCGCCGTGCCGCCGGGCCCTGCATGCCATGGATCAAAAGACACTAAGATTATTTTGCAGCGATTGGTTTGCGCATCACGGAAGTTAGGAGACCGGAAAGCGACGTCGCCATGGCGCCATCAAGAATACAGCCCTCCCCGTCAGGACGGAGGGAGCACAAACAAACAAAGCAAAGCAAAGGCCCCGAGAAAGAGAGAGGATCTCATATGTGGTGGTGAACAGGAGAAGCGAGGCACAACAGGCGAGAGCAGCGGGAAGCGGGGGCAGCGGGGCATTGATGGCGCGCATCGCCTTGGCACGTCACCTCTAAAGCCTCACTGCTCGCTGCCCCTGTGCGACTCCCTGTCTCTCTCACTGTGCCACAGGCAGTGCGCGGCACTGTTGCGCCGCGCTCAAAGTCAAGTCCGGCCTCACCGGCCGGCCGGCCAGTGCCGACGGGATCGCCGGGCCGCGGCGCTTCCTATTTCAAGCAAGCCATGGCATTAAACGCCGGTGGCCCGGCGCACGGATGGATCGGAGGCCGTGCACCGCCGGCCGGCCGGCCAGATCGGGTCGGGGCCTCGCCGATCCATTGATTCCTCCCGTGTGCGTGCACGCTGGGCCTTATCATGGAATCATGGTTCGTCGATGCTGTGCGCCTGCCTGCCTGAATGTACTGCGTGCCCTCCTCCGTCGTCGTCCACAGTGCAAACGCTGCAGCCCCCCAACCGTACCCCCAGGTAGGTGATAGAGATGGGTCTCGTCACACTAACACTGTAACAAGACCTGGCTAGGGCACAGTAAAATCCATGCCACAGGATTCACTGCCGAGCTGTGCTAACTAGGAGAACAGTTCCGTGACACTCGCTGACAGCCGGGCTCCTCGGGCTCATCTGTCAGAGCCTGCGGTTTAGTATTTGCGAAGAACGCGGTGCTATGTGCTCGACTGCTAGGTAATGGTAACTGACCGGACTAATGACGGCGGACTAGTAGTTGGGAGTGAGTGTCAAGGGGGGAGCGCGCTAGCTCACCGGGGAACAGGCAGAAGGGAGGCGGTGGCGGCGGCGGCAGGTGGTCCTCGGGCGACGCGGCGCCTGGCGGGAACGGGAAGCCGCAGTAGTGGCGGAAGCCGAAGACGTAGGGGTCGGGGAAGCCGTAGGCGGCGTCGTGCGCCGCGGCGGCTGCTGCTGCGGCGGCCAGGATGTTGTGGTGGTGGTGGCCGGCGGCGGCGTCCCCGGCGCCGGGACCGGCGTCCGGCGGCATTGCGACGGCAACGGCCTCGAGCTTGCGCTGGACGGCCTGGTTGAGCTTGCGGCGGCGGTAGGCGGTGGACTGCTCCCGGTACTTGCGCGCCATGATGACGTGCCAGTGGTTCTTGACGGCGTTGTCGGTGCGCCCCGGGAAGAGGCGCGCGATCATGGCCCACTTGTTGCCGTAGAAGCGGTGCGCCGCCATGAGGCGCTCCTCCTCCTCGTCGCTGAAGGGGCGCTTGCTGATCCGCGGGTCCAGCTGGTTGAACCACCGGAGCCGGCAGCTCTTCCCTGCCGAGTAACATAGCTCGCATGTCAAACATATTCATATGTTCGGCCGAGCGCCACCGCGGCGACGGCGTACGGCGGCCAAGATGGCAAGATGCAGACGCACGCACGTACCTGATCTGCCGTCGAGCTTCTCGGCGATGAGGTTCCAGTTCTGGGGCCCGTAGAGCGCGACGAGCTCGCGGAGCTTGGCGTCCTCGGCGGGGCGCCAGTGGCCGCGCGCCGCGAGCCGGGACTGCCCGCTGCTGCTGCTCTCCTGGTGGTCGACGGCGCCGCTGGCATTACCGCCGCCGCACCCGCCCGCGGCGGTGGCGCCCGTGTCCATGGTGGTGGTGCCGGCAGTGAGCACGCGGCCGCCGCCCTTGGACGAGGTGGAGGACGAGGCCTGGTCCGCCGCGGCGGCCGCGGACGACGCCACCCGCAGCAGCCACGCCGGCGACGAGCACGGCATCGTACCGTACGTCGTCGTCCTGGTGAGAGCAGGAGATGAGAGGATGCTGCGGCACTGCTCGCTATAGGTAACTTTTCCTTGCGCAGTAGGAACCCGCACGCCCGCCCGCCCGGAGACGATAGAGCTAGCGGGGAGAGCCCCAGCAGCGAGGTAGAGGAGGGAGAGCTAGCTAGCCAGCGTTCCTTCCATTTATGCGCGCCGGTGGAGGCTGCTCCGGGTCGGGGATTACAGGGCACGACGGAGGCCGCGAGTGCGATAGCTCCCTTCCTCCCCGAGGTGGGGGCGTGCCGGCGTTTCCCTCGGCGTCACACCGCCACCTCACTACTAGTAGTACGTACTCTCTGCCATCTTTGCAAATACACATAAACTTTTTTTTTTGAAATGAATATACATAGACTTGGACCAATCTGAAAAATATGATTGAGGAAGGCAAAGACAGGGACAGAGCTGCAAAATGAGTTTTAGTTATTACTGGGGTGATCGAGCAAGGTAAAAAAGAAAAAAGTAGGGACGGAGGCCGGGCTGTGAGAGAGGTGCAGAAGATCTTACTGCACGCAAGGCTTGTCACTGCCCCAGCTGTCTACTAGTACACTAGCACTACACCGCCACCACTGCTGCCACACCCTTCCCTCCCCTCCTCCCATGGCTTTCACCGGGTTTTCACCGGGCGTCCCCACCGCACGTGTAGATGTCATATCCCACATGTGTGGCTTTGCAAGGACACGCACAGCCAGACACCACCAGAGGGGAAAGAGTGAGAGAGAGAGAGAAGCAAGATCGTCTCATCTCGCTCCCTCCCCTTTCATTCATCAGTTTTCACTCTCAACAGTTAACGGTACGTCCGAATGTACGTGTACATATGCGCCCAACAGTACGTCTCCGGCTTCCTGCACTGTACTGTACTGTACGCCAGTAAAAAGCACCGCGTGTACACTGCTACTAGTCTGCAATAACGGGAAAACGTACGTACGCCGTCGTCTGTGCGTGTGATGTTGTCAATGAGATAATCTCCCGCTAATCACCCTAGAACCACCATAGAGGCTGGTTTTGCATCTTTCTCGCCACACCGTCTCCAAATCTCACAACGTTGACATATCATGACCCATTGACCCAGAGAGATCAATAGGCATAGGTAGCTAGGAAATACCACCGGCAATGTCTTGGGCCGAGTCCAACAATGATGTGCAATTTGGGAAGACAAATCGATGATTGCCTAGCGTGAACAGTGTGTTGCACCTCAATCTCATCGCGCCGGCTCCAACAGCCATCGCATCCTCCGCATCGCATTGCAATCTCCTCGCAGGAATCTCGCGCAAGTACGCGATGTGCGGCAAGTGCAAATTAAAGAGGCGCAGGCCCTGGTGCGGCTTTCTTCAGGTCCGCCGCCCTGCAGGGAAAAGCTTTTCGAATTCGTGACAAAAATGCAGCTGCATGCCGGCCGGGTATACAGACGTATAGTACTCTCGTATACAGCTGCATGTCTGGTGTGCTTGCTTGACTTGCTCGGGTGAGATCGATCGACGATCTCCGAGCGCTGAGCCAGCCCCCTGATGCCGTGCCAGAACATGCATGCCCTCCAGCGCTGTCTGAATGAGCCCCTGCAACCACTACAGGCACCTTTCTTGTCAACTGCAGCGCAGGGCCAGGCCGGCCCTCTCGCACTGTTGCCCCTGCCCGGCCTGTGACCCAGCCAGCAGGGCCAGTCACAGAGCGCGCACGCACGCACGCCCGGCTTCGTCTCCTCGTCTGCAAAACCCCTCCATCGGCCGTGTTTGGTTGGCACCGGACAAAAAAATTGTCCAAAGGAATCTTTAATGCATGGAACACTAAATGAAGATTATTTGCCAAACCTTTTTACAGATGAGTACAACTTTTCGTGACGAATCTAATGAGCATAATCAATCGATGATTTGCTACAGTAAAGCTACAGTAATCATCATCTAGTCGTGCGGTCAAAGACCTTATTAGATTCGTCTCGTGATTTGATTAGAGGTTGTGAAGGTAATTTTGTAAATTCACTTTTTAAATACTCGTAATTAATGATCAAAGTAGTTGAATATTTTTTGACACTTCCAACCAAACACAGCCTCGTATGATAATAAATCTGGCTCGGGAGTATTGTGTTTTTTTGAAGCGTTTTGTTGGACTCATCTCCAGCCGGTAGCTGCTGCCAGTTTGGACTGAAACTGAACTGAACTGACCTCGCCGTGGTATCCTAGCCTCTGCGTTTGCGTGCATGCCCGCCAGCACGTAACTGTACCGTGTACTACCTCCTTTTACGATTTCTTTCTTTCCCCTCACCGTGCGCACACCCTGACACGGCACGACGGCATTGAAGCTCGCACGTACGCGCGGTCGGGGTCGCGCGCACCGGACGGACCGGCGGGCGCTCGTGTGACCCGGCCGCTGACCGATCGCGCGCCGGCCCAGCGGCCGAAGAGCTCGTCTCGTCCAGCTAGGCCGGCCAGCGGTGGCCGAAGAGAGAGGAGCACGGCGCGATCTCTATCTAGCATACGATCAGCTTGCTTTTCCTTTTCTGAGTAGTTTGCATTGGTCTCGGAGACCTTGGGATTAGAATCACCACACTTGCTAATAGCTGATTTGATTTGGGCTAGTTTTTAATGAAACAGAAAAGGGTTAGAGAACCCTAAATTTATATTTTTTTGAAATGAAAAAAAGGAATCCCTGTCTCTTGACGTACCGTGTACGTGTCCTATCCCAGTGATAGGACGGCCTAGCAAGCAAGCAAGCTAGCCAGTCACCAGTCTATACCACCTAGGGCTTCGCTTTCTTGCCAGATGTACAGGTACAGCGAGCTCCTGTACTCGCTCTCTCTCTCTCCTGGAGTGCTCCTAGCTATAGGTAGCCTGGTACCAGACCGAAGCCCCATCCATTTATATGCCCTTGACAACGTTGGGCGGAGGGAGGATCCACCCTATTGCCCGGAGGAACCCGGGCGCACCGGCTTACCCACCGGACACTTGGGCGTTGTTTAGTTGGCTAAAATTTTTAACCTTTTCTCTACTCTTTCCATCACATTACATTAAATACGCCAAAAGACATATGTTCGGAGTATTAAATATAATTAAAAAACTAATTACACAGTTTGGATGTCCTTTGCGACACGAATCTTTTGAGCCTAATTAGATCATGATAGGATAATATTTACCACAAACAAACGAAACGTACTACAGTATACTACAGGAGTTTCAGAAGTTAAAAAGACAAATTCTTCACCCAACTAAACAAAGCCTTGGGCGTGCCCCCTCCCTCTGCCCCGCATCTCTGATCAGAGTACGGAGTACACGAGGAAAGCCGGCACCGGAGGGGGGGTGATCCTCCGCCCCCCGGCCCTGAATGAGGAAAAGCGACACGCAATCACACGCGCGCGCGGGATTGTTCCGACGCGCACGTCGCGTCCGTCGTCGCTTCCGCCTGCGCACCACCGCGTGCCGCGTGCGGGCGTGCGGGCAGAGGGGCCGAGCCGACGTGACGCTGAGCAATGGCCGACGCCCGCCGGCCGTTGCTGCCCGCCGGGGCCCTTGTGTCCTACCCTAGGAGTGTGTATACGGAGTATCTAGCTCAAGGTCCGGCCGGCCTGCCTGCCCTAGGGTAAAGACGCAATTGGCCGGAGTATCTAGAGTTTGCGATTGGCCGTAGGCTCGCCGCTGACCGGTCGATTATTTTATCCGACGCGGACGCCCTCCATGTGCGTGGCCCCCACAACGCCCTATTGCGTGGCGCGTGCGGCTCTGCCTCCATTTTTCTTCTCTTTCATTCTGTTTCCTCTCCTATCCGGTCAAGATCCAGGCAGGCCACCAGGGGCGACCGGCGGCGGCGCTTGCGAGCTGGTCGGATCCGGGCCCAGCTCCCTCGCGCGGAAGCGGTGGCGGGGCCGCGACGGAGCAGGCACGGCAGCGGCGGCGAAGGAGCAGCGACGCGGGCCCAGTGAGGCGGCGAGTAGCTCGCGGCAGAGCAAGCGCGGCAGCAGCTTCGGCGGAGGTGCGGTAGCGGCCGCCGACGGTTCACGGCGGTGGGCTCGCACCGCGATGAACCGCGGCAGGGGCCCTAGCGGCGGCGGCCTCCGTGCCGGTCGGTTCTGCCCGGCGGCACGGCGGTGGCGGCAGGACCGAGGTTTTTTCTGCTTTATTTTTTAACAACTTTTGTCGAAAAAGTTTTTTACAAAACTTTTTTTACTTCTTTTGTGCATAATCTTTTGAGAAAGTTTTTTCTCCAAAATTTTGTTTCAAAAATTCTGTGTCCGCATTTTGCAATTTTTGTACTTTTTTTTGCATAATCTTTTTAGAAACTTTGGCACTTTTTAGAAACTTTTTTTCCAAAGTTTTGCTTCAAAAATTTTGTGTTTACATTTTTTGCTCTAGATTTTTTTTTAAAAAAATTCTGACAAAATCTTTGCGCTTTACTTTTTTTCAAACTTTTTGCTAGATATATTTTTTCAAAACTTTTTTTCGAACATTTTATATTTTCTTGTGCTTTTTAAGTTTTTCACTGATTTAACTCCGTGCGGGACCACGTGCATGCGCGCGCACGGGTGATGGACTGGTGGGCAACGGCGCTTGGGGGGACCACGTCCACCCACTTGCTTATTGGTTGTCCGATCGACCGGTGGAAAGCCTCCCACCGGGCGCCCGCAAACTTGACGTCCCCGGGTAAAGATTAACAGGGTTAGCTGGGGTAGCTAGCAGTATGCTATCCCCTACTCCTACATCTAGGCCACCGTGCCTGTCTGTGCAATGTGACTGGGCTGGTACTGCGAGGGGCTCTTCGCTGCAACGTCGAGACGCATCCGTCTGGTCCGTGAGAGGGCATTGTCACCGATCGATCGAACCGGTCGACGCAGCCACGCGGGGCACAGAGGCAGCACAGCACGCAGGTGCGGCCATGCGATGCGACCTAAAAAAAGGGGATTGAGATTGTCACTGAGCACTGTACTGGTGACTTGTCTCTCTTAAAAACCGTCCGTCCTGAAAGGATTGGTTCTTCATGAACAGTACCCAGCGCTACAGTATCAAATAGTATTCCCAATACAGCGTTTTTGCTACAGTACTATCTACAGCGTATATCCTTTCTCTTGTCTGACATGTAAGATTTTAGGAACAAATCACTACTGCACAAACGGGTATTCGTCCCAAACGGTTAGTACCGGTCGCATTTTCGTTCGGTACTAACAGACGAAATTAGTACCGGGCACGTTGTATAGTACCCTGTCGGGCAATTTAGTACCGGCTGGTGTCTCCAGCCGGTACTAAATAACCCCGCGGACCCTACTGGCGCAACTCTATGGAGCTATTTAATAACGGGTAATGGTTTCAACCGGTACAAATTTGACATCCCTGTCATTTAGTACCGGACCAAACCACCCACCGGTACAAACTACCCTACCAACTCCATTTATCTCCCCCCGACCCGCATCCCCCCTTTCATTCTATCTTCTTCCTCATCTCTATCTCTGCTCACATCTCTCCTCTCGATCTCTGCAGGGAGGAGCAGCTGGCGTGCGCATGGAGCAGGAGGTACGCCTCCCGGCGGCACACGGAGCAGGAGGCGCTGGGGCAGCCCGCATCCCGGCGGCGCGTGGAGCAGGTGCGGCGGCGCGGAGGCGCTTCCCTCCGTCAGCGATGGCGCGGAGGTGCGGCGACGGCGCGGTGGGCTGCGGGCGCGCGGGAGCCCGACGGCGAATCGGCCTCCCCTGCGAGGCTGCGACGGCGCGGCAGGCTCCCGGCGGCGGCGCCCTCCACTCTGACAACCCTGCGAGGCGGCGGCGGCGCGCTCCCTCGCGGCGGTGTGGTGGCCCGACAGCGATGTGGCGGGGCGCTCCACCAGGCGGCGGAGCAACGCGGTAGGCTGGATGGCCACCAGGAAGCAATCTGATTTTTATGTTGTAAATTCTGATATTGTGATTCATGTGATTTTCAAGGAGTGTGTGATTCACGTGATTATGAATCTTCTGTGATTGTTATGAATCTGTGATTGTTATTCTTGGAATCTATGAATCTGGGATTGAGGAAATGAGAAAAAGGAAAGAAGAAGAAAAAGGAAAAGAAAAAAAAGGGTCACGAGTGCATTGCGGGTTTGCAATTTTGTACCGGTTGGTAACACCCACCGGTACAAAATTCTCATTTAGTGCCGGGCAGGCTGGCCGGTACTAACTGCCGTCGCAATTAGTACCGGTCAGCTTGTACCGGGCAAACGCCCTGTACTAACCTGTCATTTTGCTCGGTACTAATGCCCGGATCTGTAGCAGTGAATGCTATGGCCATGTGTTAGTGTAACGGTGGTGGTGTGTGTCCTATGTTTAGATTATATATATTATATTATACTGTAGCTTATTTCAAGCACGAGGAAGAGAGCATACATCTTCAGATTCTCACGGCTTCTTCGGTTTAATTCATTCATGAACATTGGGTTAAAAATGTTTGTTTTTTTAAAACGAGCCAGCAGTGGACGTATTGTTGCTATAATATATACAGGGAAGCCTTGACAGACACAGACCAAAGCAACGGTAGAAGTAGAAAATAAGTACAAGAGAGGGCTAGGAAGGCCCAGTTTTCTTTTTTTTAACAAAAAACATATATATTAAAACTTAAGCAGCAAATTACAAAGAGGTCCTCGAAGTAAACATAAATTACAACAAGATCCTCAAACTGGACAAGATCCACAAGAACGTCGATGCGTTCAACAGCGACGAGCTCGTCAGCGGGGGCAGCAGAGTCTTCAAAGCAGCTTGCACCCAGATGGAGGACCGTGCAATGCGATGGTTGAAGGGGCGACGATGCCGAGGAAATCCGCACCGGGCGACCGAAAGTATGTAGAATCATCGTCGCCAGAGGTAGAAGACTGGCCAACATGTCGCTTCCTAGGTGAGGACGAGGGCACCAGAACAACCATCGGCGTACTGCTTCAAGAGCAGAGTGGATCGGCCGAAGAGCAGACGGCTGCACAAGTCGAGGTTCGGGATGGATGGGCGGAGGCGGAGTCGGCGACTGCAAGGCTTCGATGTGTTCAACAACGAGGAGCTCACCTCAACAGGAGGGGGCGAAATCGTCGGAACAACCACCAGAGATTTTCAGCAGGCGCAATTCACGCGAGCCGACGGCGGAAACGGAGCGAAGGGAGGCGGATCTTGAGGGTGATGCGGAGTGAGCGGCGCAGATGAGGAGGGGGAAAGATCCGCCGGAGGTCGACGGCCTCCTCTCCGCAGCGACGGCCGGGGACGGGGTGGTCTCGATCCGGATCCATGGCGCCCCGGGCAACTCGGAGGCCGAGAGCAGGGTGGCCACAGGGACCTTGTTCGAGCGCCGGTCACCGTCCTCCTCCTCCCTTCCCCGCCGCGTCGGGCCAGGCTCCGGTCGCCGGCCTCCTCCCCTGCAGTTCGCCAGGAGCTCGCGTCGGTCTTCCCCAGGAGATAAGGGGCACTTTTGTCTTTTTACCCTCATGTACGTGAAATAATCAAGACATCCAAATACACTGCTTATTTGAGAGTGTAGATTCTTCATTTTGCGGTGTATTGGATAAGCCTGCTAAGCTTATAATCGAGTTTCAAAAATACAGTTCCAAACAGAGCCTTAGAAATACCAGAATCTCCCCCCTCTCACAGTCTCACCCGACCTTATCTCTTCTTTAGTTATCTCTTTTTCTCCTCATCTCAACCCACATCTCTATGTCGCATGGGGCACATCGGTGGCGGCGCGACGCGGTGGCCTCTCGGCGGCCAGGCGGGGGCAGGAGCGAGGCCCGGCCTCCCGGCGCGTGGCGTGGCGACGTTGGCCTGGCATGGCCGCTGACACAGGCAGAGGAGGCCGCCGGCGCGCAGGCCAAGCCTCGCCGGTGCGGATATAGAAGGGTCGCTCTTGTTTTTTTTCCGTTCTTGGTCTTGTTCCTGTGAGCTGTATATGTTCTTGTTTCTTTTTTTTTCATTTGTTGTTCTTATTTTTGTGATTGTCGTAAACATGTAACATGTGACAGTGATTCTTACTATGAATATTCGATTCTTGTTAGTAATAGATGATTGAGAATATGTGTAATGTGAATATGTGATTGAGAAGTGGTGAAAAAAGAAAAAGACAAGGAAAGAAAATTAAGAAAAAGAAAAAGACCGAAGGACGGGTGGGGACTGCAATGATGGTAGACGATGGGCACATTAGTTTGTTCGCTTGCCTTATCAACCACCGGCCACCAGTATTTTTCTTTCAGAACAAACCAGCCATTAGCAACCAGCCAACAGTACTTTTCTCTAAGAACAAATCAGCACCAGCTACCAGCCAAACGAACAGGCTGACGTCACATTTGCTTCCCTCACATTAGTACCGACGTGGGTATATCGGTTCAATACCCGGTACTAATGGAGGTTGAGACTCGGTATTGATGCTTGTTTCCTACTACGTGTAGGGATCATGGCCATCCTTTTGCATGCCAATGCAATTTACCCCTATCCCTTACTGTATTACCATTTACCAATATCAGTGATAGGCCCCGTCGGCCGTAAGTGGCAAATAAAGTATATCAAAATCTTACAATAAAATAAGGGACTACCCGAAGATAAACATTGTAATTTGCTCCATTTGTACTCCTATCTCACAAGTCACTAGCGCATTCATCTGTCACTCCCTGCTCTCTCTAGCACATATTTGCCTTTTCTCTAGCACATTCATTGTTTTCTGTTAATGTTTGGTTGGTTGTCTCCGTGCTGATATATCTCCCATTTTTTTTCTCCTGTGCTACCTACAGAGAGTATAGAGATATGTGTTTATTTCGTCCTTAATACTGGACAATGTACGATACACATTTATGCACTAAATTTTTTTAGCGACCGTGCCTCGACACGTTTTTCGTTAAGAGGAAGAGAGTTACAACGACGCAACTACGAAAGAACCCCCGTAGCGCAAAGGTACACAGAACCATCAAGAAGGTGGAAGCGACCCAACGTAAACTTACAGCAAGCGAGGGGGGAGACCCTGCAA
Source organism: Cenchrus fungigraminus (assembly GCA_036936925.1). NCBI lineage: Eukaryota > Viridiplantae > Streptophyta > Magnoliopsida > Poales > Poaceae > Cenchrus > Cenchrus fungigraminus. Next base: position 64,991,789 of record CM072768.1, on the reverse strand, counting down.
CCTAGACTACCCGAAGACAGCCTAAGCAACTGAACCTGCAAGGAAGATAGTAGTTGTAAAAATTTGTACTAAAGAGTAGTATATATAGTAGTTGTAAAAATTTGTATCCTATACCTGCCTGATCTCAGTCCTGACAGTTGACACGCTTGTTGCTCTGCATTTCTGTGCTATAGCTAATGGGAGTTGTGCTGATCAACACCATATATGATGTGCAGCAGTAGTGCAGTAAGCTATCCGAATAGTTCAGAGATTAAGTTTGCCGTGTGAGCATATCTTGTCCAGGTATTTACAGAGCTTACCATCTTGGAACGTGTGGACGCTTTGCACAAAGTGGAACCCAAACCCACGGAGCAGAGGTTGAGCTTTAACAAGGCCAGCGGATCAGTGCACAAACGGCGTCGCAGCCTTTCAGGCGAGCGGCCGGCGGATCAAATTCAGTCTGACAAAGAAGGATTAATTCGCTGATGGACTGGAAGTCACAAACAAAGAGATGAATGCTTCCGCTTTCTCGCAGTAATCAGCGCGAGCAGAAGAGTAACCAGATGAACAGAGCAGGCCGACGACCCTGAAAGGCTGAAACCCTCTGCAAGAACCTAGAGCCCTGCCCAGTTGACAGCCATTACATGACAAGCTCTGCTTTGAACGCTACAATCTGATGTGCTCATCCACAATGCAGCAGGAAGGTATGATCAGCAAATAAAGATGGCCACAATGCAGTCAAAACACTTCATTCCCAACAGCAAATCTTGATCGAGGGAGACAATGCGTTTGCCTATCACGGTCCGCTCATCCCTGCATCCTGATGCCTGACGAGAGAGCTTTCCGGCTTCGGGCTCCCAGTTTGAAACCGTGAAAGCGAGGCCGAGGCATCATTCAGAACAAAGTTTTTGCAGGAGGCCTTTCGCATTCGCTTTCGCTTTCTCTTTTCAGCGTTTCACCGAATTGTGCGGGTGAAACCGACGCCTTTCCCTGAACAAAGTTTACCAGGCTTTGGCCTTTGGGGAGCAGTAGCAGACTAGCAGCTCCGAGCAATGGAGCTGCAGGTTAGTGGCCACACCGGCCAGGATTAGCAGCTAGCCCTGCAGGGTGGGCGAGCCCCGCTGTTGTCCGGACGCCCGGGCTGGAACGGCGAGACCTGGGCAATTCCAGGCCGAGGCCGGGGGGTCCATCCAAGCATTCAGACGCAGCGCCGGCCATCGTCCATGCCGGAGCAGGAGCAGGAGCTGACGAGTTATTGCCAAGAGGGCTGGGTGGGCAGCGCGAGCACCGAGCAGGCAGACAGAATGGATGCGTGGCCGAGTGGTGGTCCATATTGTTCGTTCGTTCGATGGATCGGCCATCATGCTCGAAAGTCTCCAATCTGTCCACACACGACAAGGTACCCCCATGCCCCAGCGCAGCACACATTCTTCAGGCCGGAAGCCGATGCGAGATTCATATACCTCAATCATGGCTGGCCTCCTGCAAAGCCTCCGCATTTACGCGACTGCCGCCAGCCCCAGCGTGTGTTCCCTTCTCTTCTCTAACGGCCTGGGGCATCAACATTCAATGAGATCGAGGTCCCGCGTTGTTCAGTAACTGAAAGGCGCTGTCAAATGGGCATTCAGGTTCGTCTGCAACTGCATGTTGTTGTCGCCGTCATGTATATATGGAAGAGGTTGCAAGATTGTTACAGCGCGTGGTGCAACATGAGGTCACGAGCAAGCATGTGCCCATGCGTGTTTGTTTGCTTGGAGATCTGGAAGTGAAAAGCATGCAGAAGATCAATCACTAGGAAGGAGAGTGAGTGATGAACTGAAACAGTATATGGATCAGTAACAGGGAGTAAATATGGTAATGTAACCGATGGGAGGAAAGAACAAAAGGGTTCCAATTCCGACGAACAGGGGCAGCAGAGAGCGCAGCAGAGCTTCAACGGCATGTGACTGTGAGACCTCTTCCTGTCCCTGTCCTTTGGCCTTTGCCTTAGCTTCTGCACCGGCCGGCAATCCTGAGCACAAAACGCATGCATACATGCATGGCTCTGGCTCCCCCCTGCCGGCCGCCGCTCGCTGGGCGCCACCACCGCCGCGCCCTCTGCCCTAAATTCGCCACCAAACCACCGCCGCCGCCCCCACAGGGCAGCACACGCCACGCGCATGGCGCAACCACCGCCGCATGTGAACTGTATCACGTCACCCGGCCGCAGTTGGCAGGGCGCAGCTAGCATCATGACCTGATGAGCAAAGTGCACTGGGAGCTAGCGAGCGATCGAGGAGATGTGCTGCAGCCCTCGCTATACTCCTGCCTGCAGCGTGTGGTCCTGCCGATGTTCTGCTTGGTGAGGAAGAGCCGGTTCCATCAACTCCTTGTTACTCCTTGGATAGATGTGTGTAGACTTAATTCTTCAGGCTACTGCGAGTTAGCTACAGGAAATCTTCAGACACATCTTGATCGTGCCCATTCTAACTGGGACGGATGCAATCATTCATGCGGGTGATGAGGGTTGGGGACAGATCGGATGGATCGCAGGTAACCTGAATGGGCATGCATGCGTCCATGCATGCTCCGCTGCATGCTGTGGCGCTGCTCTGAAACCTGAATGCGTCGGACAGGCTGCACATCCATCGTCATCGGCAGCGTATTGCCATGTGCCCTGAATGCCACTGCATATTCGTTCTGAGACGCCCCCTGCACTCTCTGCAGCTCCCTCGGCCAGACCGGATCCTTTGTCCTCGATCCTTTCCCACTGCGATATACTACCAGCTGAGCGCGAATTGAAGCGGTAACCGTTAAACCCCAATCAATGAACAGTCGTCAGATGTTCAGTGGCCGATACGCACTGGGGGCACTGCCTGCCGCCATTCTGCTGGATGGCACGCGCGCGCCCTGCAAGCTGATCGCGTCGCGCACGTCAGGGCGTCGTCTTCAGGCGACGACGGGAGATGCGCGCGCGCCCGCCCGCCCGGCGAAACCCTCGCTCATGAATTCGCCGGCCGCGGCCGGCCCTGTTGGTTGGGTGCATGCTGCACGGCGTTGCGTGTACTGTTGACGTTGAACCACGGGACCACCGCGGCGCGCGCGCGCAAGCGTGTCGGCGTCGCCGTGATGACTGCCCGGAGCCACGGGTCCGTCGTCCGTCGTCGATGATGGGGACGCACGCGGCCGGGGAGCGAGCTGAGACAACAAGCAAGAGTTGGCGACGATCCGGGAACGGCGCGCATACGGCCAGGGCGGGGATTGATTGAATGAATGCCACCCCTCGCGCGCACGCGGCGCGCATGCGAATGAAGCTAGCTTAGTTCCGAGATCGATGCATGCAGATCGACTGATCGACGATCAGTCCCCCCCTGAATTACTCCAGGCAGGGGATCGGTGACGGTGAGCGATCGGAGGAATTAGGGCATGATTGATGCCTCATGTTCAGCATAGATCAGTACATGTGAGTGTGATCTCTGTCGGTGCGCGCAGCTGCCCCGGCCGGCAGAGGTAGGTAGCTACTACGCAACGCGACAGCAGGATGATCGATTTGGGGCATATGGAAGACGTCGTTCTCACAAACTTTCAGCAACTCAGCGCTCGCGTACGTCTTTGGCGTTTTGCACCATATATACATGCGTGCTAATGCTACACGTACGTACATGAGATCTATACGTGTGTACAGTACGCGGGTTCATGATGCCGTGCATAATTGTCGGCAGTGGATGAGGTGGACGCTCCGCCTGGCTTCGGTCCGGCGGATGAGGTGGACGCTCCACTCGGCTTCGGTACGGTCGATACAATTGTGGGAGCCGTTGCTTCTGAGCCATCTGACGGTTCAGGAACGACCATGCATTCATCTGGTGCCAGTCCACACTCTACAGGACTAGCTGCAAAATGTCTGGACCCGTTTGTTGGTGAGATCTAGAAGAACGCAGCTTCACCGCTTATCAAGCAGCCACCACGCCCACCGCTCGTCATCTCGGTCACCAACGCGGCCAAACATAGCAGCGGCTCTCGTCTAGCAAACAGCAAGCTGGCCAAGATACTGATAGCTCGCTATGGTGTTGGTGTGGTCCTCCTCATGCGGTGTTTCACAGCCAGCGGTGAGGCCACGAGCGATCTCAATGGTGTTTTCCACCCCGGAGTCTCATGTGAGAACGCCGACGTAGTCTTGGACATGTTTCCCTCGTTGGAAAAGGCACCCGACAAGCATCAAGAGGGAGTGTTCATCGCCTAACTACGTCGAGTTGAGCACATAGGTCGTCTGTTTAGCAAGTAATCACGTATGTATCTTTCCCGTCGTTTCATCGTGTAATTCTACTCGATGTGACCAGCGTGCGTCCAGACGACCACGCATTGTGTAAGAGACTTTCAATTATTTTCTTCTTAATACAATGATACGTAGCTCTCCTGCATATTTGAGAAAAAATACTACACGACGTACATGAGATCTATATGTGTACATTACACACGGGTTCATGCATGATGCCATGATGAAGCGAAGGAGGGCAATGCCTCATAGGATGGTCCTGAACAGATGATGTTTCATCATGACGATGGACGGATGGATGGACGGACGCGAGAGCTGCATACGTTGCTCCTCTTGACTTCGCTAGCCTTTTTGGCCCTGTCTGTTTGTACGTACCTAGGACGAGAGTACTTTCTTGAATCATATGTGTTTTGTACCTTGCTAGACAGGGGTAGTAGACACCGATCGATAGGACTAGTGGTCGAGGCGGCACATGGCTACTCCAAGAATTCAGCGCCTAGGCTGGGGACCACTGGTAGGGAGAGGGGCTTTAGTAGGCCTGGGCAAAATACCCGATACCCATTACCCGTACCCGAAATACCCGAACCCGAACCCGAATTACCCGAACCCGAGGTACCCGATCCCAAGTTCGGATAGTGATTGTCATTACCCGAAATTAGTTTGGGTAATTCGGGTAATACACTCCGGTACCCGAACTACCCGAAATTTGCCTTTGTCTTTGTATTTATTCACGTGTTGTTAGTTGAACACTTGAAATTGTCACTTTATTAGAATATAATTCTCTTAATTTGAACAAGTGACTATAATATATTATTCTTCTCAACTTGTAGTTGAAATTCAACACAAACTACTAGTTTATACAAAATTATGTGTGTTTGAGTATATACTTTGATTATAGATTTCGGGTAAATTGGGTAACCCGAACCCGATTTTTGCGGGTACCCGAATTTGCGGGTAGTGTTTTTCTGAAGCTGATATCGGGTAATGATTCTCATTACCCGAATTTCTCAAAACCCGAATTACCCGACCCGAACTAATCGGGTAACCCGAACGCCCACCCCTAGGCTTTAGTCCCGGTTGGTAAGAGGTATAGGTCTCTCAAGTCCAACCAGGACTAATGATGAGAGACAAAAGACCCCCCTTTAGTCCCGGGTGAACCAACCTGGACTAAAGGGGTCCTTTAGTCCCGGTTCGTAGGGGGGCACGCCAGCGTCTGCGCCCACCCCCTTTAGTCTCGGTTGGTAATACCAACCGTGACTAAAGGGTTTCGTCTCTTTTTTTTGTTGTTTTTGATTTGACCGTATATTCTAATTGTTGTCTAACCTGTATATGTACGTATACATATTTGCACTTGTATATATGTATATACCTGTCTATATATACTATATACGCAGTTAGACTTATATATAAACTTACATAAACTTAGAAATATACACATCAAAATAGATAGTATTTATACATCAAAATATCGTTCACTTCAAATTTCTAGTCTCTATTGGATTTTTTAGATCCATCATAATGATGTTTTCCTGTTGGAATAACCACCTCCTCAAAGAGGAATCCCAAGAGACTTTCTTGAATCGCCGAAAGACGATCCTTCTGAATGACCTCGTCCTTAACCATATCCATCTGTAATATGCAAATATGTTAATATATTACACCCAACAATTAAATATAGAAGTGGTTAGGAAATGATGTATTATTAATAGGTTTATTTAATTAACTTACATCATAATTTCCGGACTTTGCACTTGCCAAACATCGTATGTGCTCACAGACATAGTATCCACATAAATTATTTCCTTGTTCCTGTCTCAAACACTAAAGTGGATAGGAGAAAATGTTATGAAATATAAGTGTGATAAAATTTAGATTTTCTCAAATCTGAAGTTGTTATTTGGATTACGTACCGGATAATCAGTATAGAATGTAATTATTGGTTTAAATTCACCTTCTTTCTCTGCAATGAATTTTTCCCAAGCTCTGAGGAAAATTAATGAAAGATAATGTGGTAGTAAAAGCAATATATATATATATATATATATATATATATATATATATATATATATATATATATATATATATATATATATATATATATATATATATATATATATATATATATATATATATATATATATATATATATATATATATATATATTGCATTTAAAAGAACGTCTTAGATAGAATTATTACTCTTGAAACATATTTTGAAGGTCTTGGTAATTTGCGGGGTTTTTTCTCAATGAATCCCACACCATGACGCTGCTATTGTCGACTTGAATGATCATAAGAATCCAGTGGAAACTGTATATACATGGTCATAATACTCATACAAATTAGAACTAAATAGAATTAGCAAGGACAATTAGATGGCAATCGCACATACTTGCAGTTGTAAGGTAGTAGTATGAGATCCTTGTTATGAAACTTTGACAAGGTCCTATAGATTGTCGCGATTGTTGTGTCTGGTTGATACTTGACCTCAAACTCGTTGACTTTTGATGGGTCCATGAAACCAATACTGGCAATATTCTTTTTTTGCATCTCTTGTTTTTGCAGGCTACCAAAAATGAAATACAAAGTTAATTAGTAAATCCACATACGTAATAAATTTATTAATAAACATAAAAAAATACGCCACTTACAGACACCAAGCGACGATAAGATCGGTATTCATGACGTCTAGATGGTAAACTTCATAAATATCTCTGAATTCCAGCCAGACCACCTTGTTGCCTTCAGTGGCAAAATCTTCGAGTCTAGCAAGCATACCTATGCTATGTACGCCTTTCGCTGATTGCCGCATGTACCACTCATAAAATTTGTACATCTTAGGTGAGAGCTTAAGTACCAGTTCTGGCCGGATAAGAGGTTTTCCTACCTGAAAGGGCCATCTATACTCGAAACTTGGATCCCTGGGTGGTTCTTCATGGCTGAGTGCAACACTTAAAGGCATCCTTGTTTGTTCCATGAAATCAAGGACCTGCACTACTTGTTGTGTAGGTATTTCTGCTAGAGCTCGTTCATGTGCATTGAGGCCGGAGGCAACGTAAGTCTGTTTGCTCATCGACGCATCTTCTTTAGACGACGTCGACGCCAGTATGGGCATCAGTTTCTTGCTGTTTTCACTCATTAGTTTGAAAAACCCAAGTTTGGCCGGATCTACTTTTTTGGTCTTCTCGAGTTCCCTCCGTTGCTGTTTTGTATTCAGATTGTTGAAAAATTCATGCACATGTTGGGCACCGATAGTCGTTTTTCCTTCTTCTTTTGTCGTCTCCCATGCTAGCTTCCTTTTGCTGATGGGCTCAACCATTTTCTTTATCGTTGGTGGTTTTTTCAGCTTTGGTGGTTGCACTGGGTTGGAAGACTGTGCTCCGACGGTTTTTTCGGTTGTGCTTTCGTGGCTAGGTGGTTTTTTCTGTGGTGGTTTCTTCTGCGGTGGTTTCGCGGTTTTTTCTGATGTGCTTCGGTGGCTGGGCGGTTTTTCTGATGTGCTTTGGTGGCTGGGCGGTTTTTTCTGCGGTGCTTTGGTGTTTTTTTTCTGCTTTTGATGGCGCTTGCTTTGTCGCCATTGGTTTTTTCTGCTTTTTTGGAGGTGATTCGGGATTGATGTTAATATCATGGCTGGAGCTCGCACCTCCGGAATTGAATAATGGTTCTTGTGTAGATGGTGAGCGAGGTGATATTGAAGGTCGTGAGGACGACCTAGGAGATGACGATGGTCGCGGCTGCGGGGGATCTGTAGGAAGGATTGATCCCTCCGTCTGGGGGATTATAATGTAACGTTTGGGCCACAATATGATACCGTGAACCGCATCCTTGAGTGTCCTTTCCCCGTCACCTCCTGGGATGTCTAGCTCTAGATCTTCAAATTGTGGTTGACAAATCTCCTCCACAGAAACCGAGGCGTAGCCGGGTGGAATCAACATGCCGTGGCTAGTCTGTCAAGGAAAATGCGCAAAAGCACTTCCGTACGCCACCTATTTATGTAGAGAAATAAGGAATTTATTACATTTTCTAAGTGATGCATCAAAAGTTGAGCTAATTGCTTGTAATAATTATATTTATATATACCTGCATTGTGATGTTGCCGAATGGCTTGTGCAGCTCACATGGGGTGCACCGACAGAGAAAATCCACAGGGTATTGTTGGTTGTCATCCACTGGAACTCCTTCGATTGCCCTCGGCTCTTCAGGGCCCTCTGTGCAAGCACCTAGTGCGACCTCTATGCAAGCACCTGGTGCAACCTCGGTAGAAGCACAACTGCTTTTGCGAGCGGAAGGGCTAATGACGGGATCCAGCGGTACTTCGGGCAGTGCTCCAGATTGGGCTATTTGAGATATCGTTACGGCCACTCGCCGTTCAATCTCTACCTGCATCTTTTCTTCTTGTTCTTTAAGTCTTTGCTCCATCATTTGGCGCCAATGCTCCTCTTCGCGCTCTTTTCTTCTTTTGCGACTTTTATAGCTATCGAGGTTTCCCTTGAAAGCATACTTCCACGGCACCACCCCGTAGCCCCTGCAACGTCCTGGGTGTTCTGGATTCCCGAGCGCCATAGTGAGCTCATCCATTTCTCTGTCAACCTTCAATCTACCAGCTCTGACATCTTCTATTTTTTTCATTAACTCAAGTGCCTTCTCTCGTAACGTGGGCGGGAAATCAAGGGTACCATCATCCGGGTTCAATCTGCCTCCATGCGCATAATACCAATTCTTCGATCGATCGGGCCAGTGAAAGACCGCTGATATGATACCTTTGGCGATAAGGTCTTGTTCCATCTTCCGCCACTTGGGAATTGCTACCGCGTAACCACCTCGACCAAGACGATGGTTGTACTCCCCTTTCTTACTGGCACTGTTCATCCCTTGTGCACTTTTTTGGGCAAAAATTTCACTTTTCTTGTATTCAACAAAGGACTTCCAGTGATCTTTTATCTTCGGATATTCATCCCAATTTGGAGTTCGGTTGTTCTTGATAAAATCTCTAGTCAACTTCTTCTTGAAATTCTAAAATTGAGTTGCCATCTTCGCTAGAGTCCAACCCTTAACAAGGTTTGCGTCGACGCCTTCAGGAAGTGTGAAGTGTTTTAGCACATCATTCCACAGCTGGTCTTTTACTGAGTCCGGAACCCCGTATGGATTACTTGGTTTTCCCTTCCATTCTCTATACTTGATGGGCACGTTGTCCCTTACAATGACCCCGCATTGAGACACGAACTTGTCCTTGATTTTTTTGGAGCACAAGGCTGGCCAAGCTCTGACACCTCCGTGATATGATACATCACATCGTCGATGATTAGTTGTGTACGACCTCTCTTGGACTTTTTCGTCGTCGATCCAGAAGCCTACAAGTACCATGCATATTCGATATTTATTTATGTAAGAAATGGGGTTATCGAATTAATACTAATTAATGAACTTAATGCATGATATGTATACCTCGTTGGAACCTTCTGCATTAGCATCCTCAAAGTCCTCATTATTTTCTGAGTCGGCGGCTATGTCTTCCTCATTATTTGCAAAGTCATCAGCGGCGACGCCTCCTTCACCGATCATATTTATCTTGAGGAACCTGTCTGCCTGGTTACACTCCTCGTCCGTGTAGGTTGCAAAGGCATTTGCACCACTAGCAATAATGTCCTCCATAATCCTTTCATCGTTGTCACTGTTATCCATATAGAATAAACAGTAATTTTCTATGAATCAACATGAATTTATGAGAATATACAATAATTTGTATCTATTTCTGGAATAAACAAGAATAAACACTAATTTTCTATGAATCGACACAAATTTATGAGAATATACAATAATTTCTATTTATTTCTATTATCCATCTAGAATAAACAGTAATTTTCTATGATCGACACGAATTTATGAGAATATACAATAATTTTTATCTATTTCTAGAATCAACAAGAATAAACAGTAATTTTCTATGAATCGACACGAATTTATGAGAATATACAATAATTTTTATCTATTTCTAGAATCAACAAGAATAAACAGTAATTTTCTATGAATCGACACGAATTTATGAGAATATACAATAATTTCTATTTATTTCTAGTATCCATCTAGAATAAACTGTAATTTTCTATGAATCGACACGAATTTATGAGAACATACAATAATTTCTATCTATTTCTAGAATCGGTAGTGTCGCCTACCGGAGTCGGCGAGGAGCCGGGGCGAGACGGCGGCGGGATCCTGGGTGCGTCGAGGGAGGCAGTGGGGAGCCGGGGAGAGATGGCGGTCGGCGATGCTGGGGAGAGACATATTTAATTAGAATTATTATACACATATTTAGTACAATTTTATACTTAAATTTAATCTTCAAATGAAATTAAAAAAATTGCTGACGCAAACAATTTATTTGTTTGCATCAGCAAGTCCCAAACTCCCAATTAAAATTTGGGGGCAGGGCCGGTGTACGCCGGCGGCCGGGGGGAGGGGGGGAAGGGCGCGCCCCTACCGGCGTTGGGGAGGACGACCGTGAGGCTGAAGGCAGAGGCAGCAGGACGAGGCGACGGAGTGGGACAGACGATGTTGATGCGCGGGCGGAGGCGACGACGCACAGGCTGGCCGGGCGGCAAGGCGCGCGGCGGCGGCGGAGCCCCGGAGGCTGGGGAGGACGGCGCGGAGGAGGAGGATGGGAGGAGGCTGACGCGAGGAGGAGCCCCGGCGGCCGAGGCAGGTCGGGGCAGGTCGGGGAGGAAGCCGACGGCGGCGGACCGGCGTGGCGGGGGGCGACGGCGTCGGCGGGTCGGTGGACGGCGGATTCCGGGAGGCCGGCGGCGGCGGAGAATTCCGGGGGGCAGAGGACGGGGGGCGCCGCGGAAGGCGGCGGTCGGGGAGGATGACGGCGGCGGAGGAGGAGGAGGACACGACGACGACGATGGCGGCGGATCGGGGACGAAAAAGTGGCCAAGTGCTGGAGGGGGAGGGTCGCTGCTTTTATATATAGACCCCCCTTTAGTCCCGGGTCGTGTAACGAACCGTGACAAAAGGGGTCCTTTTGTCACGGTTGGTGAGACGACCCGGTACTAAAGGGCGATTTCGCGCGGGAGCCCCCAAAAGGGAAAATTTCCCTCTTTAGTCCCGGGTGGTGTTACCACCCGAGACAAAAGGCCCCCCTTTTGTCTCGGGTCGTAACACCACCCGGGACTAAAGGGCTATTTTGCGCGGGACTTTGATTTTTTTCCCATTTTTCCTCCTCATTTTCTCATTATTTCTCTTTGCAACATTTTTAAAAAATGGTATGTTTTAATCTCAAAAAAAAATGGTAAGTTTAATATTTGAACCATGCAAAATTATATTTCGTTAAGTGTTAACAACCTTCACTTTCCTATATAAAATATAATTTAATAGTTCAAATAATTACTTTCTTTTTCGGACTCGACAATATTTGTCTCCTAAGACATAAGAAAAATGATCAACTAATTCAGAAAAATCTCAAACTTTGTGGTTATTTCTCACAGGGCATCTGAAAGGCTTTAACAAGTTTTAGTTCAAATACATAAAGGAATACACTCATACAACATTACACAAATGATTTGAACATTAATCATTACAGTACAGTATTGAAGTTCCTTTTCTGGACGAAAGTTCCTTGGTCATGGTCGTGACGTAAGTACGGTGTCTCTTCATTTCCAAGCGGTATGCTTGGGTCAACTTCGACAGCGAATGGAGACATGCCATCGAACTGATCATAGTCATCTGATTTGTCTGTTCTGTCCTCGACTCCCACGATTACTCTTTTACCTGGAAGAACAATGTGTCGCTTTGGCTCTTGTGGTCCTTCTTCGGGATTTTTATTCTTCGGTTTGCTAGTCATATCCTTGACATAGAAAACTTGATGCACATTTTTGGCAAGGATGAATGGTTCGTCTTTGAAACCAATCTTGGTCAAGTCCACTATTGTCATTCCATATTGATCTTTCCTTATGCCACCTCCAGTTAGTTTTACCCATTGGCAAAGAAACAGAGGGATGTTAAGTGGCCCGTACTCAAGCTCCCATATCTCTTCTATGACACCATAATACGAGTTCTTGTTATTGTTGCTGTCCATGGCGTCTATACGGACACCACTATTTTGGTTTGTGGTTTTCCGATCTTGGTCTCTTGTGTAAAAAGTATAACCATTTATATCGTAAGCTTGGAATTTCACAATTGTGCTAGAAGGTCCCCTGGCTAACAAAGCGAGTTGTGGGTGAATCATGGAATCACCGATAACTTGTTCACTCAACCATGAGGGGAAATTTTCCAAGTGATGGCGTGTAACCCATGCTTCGGTTTTGGTTGGATTTTGTGAAGAAATAATCTGCTTGTGTTCCTCAATATACGGAGTCACCAAGGTTGATTGTTGCAGAACAGCTAGGTGTGCTTTGTTGAACAAATCAGTATCATTGCTCAAACATGCTTTCCTTCCAATGGTGCCCTTTCCTAGTAGCCTCCCCTCGTGTCATGATACTGGAACCCCAATCGAGTCAATTGAGTCGACAAAGTCCACACAAAACTCAATGACCTCCTCAGTTACATATCCTTTGGCGATGCTTCCTTCCGGACGTGCGCGGTTAAGAACATATTTCTTAAGGACTGACATGAACCTCTCAAAAGGCCACATGTTGTGCAGGAATACTGGTCCAAGAATAGTAATCTCTTTCACAAGGTGCACCAGGAGGTGAGTCATAATATCGAAGAATGAAGGTGGAAATGCCAACTCAAAGCTGACAAAACATTGCACAACATCATTCTGTAGCTTCACTAGGTTCCTTGGATCGATTGCCTTCTGTGAAATTGCATTGAGAAATGCACAAAGCTTTACGAGCGCTAATCGTACTTTCTCTGGTAGAACACCCCTCAACGCAACTGGAAGTAACTGTGTCATCAACATGTGGCAGTCGTGGGCCTTTAGATTTGTGAACTTCTTATCTTTCATATTTATTATCCCTTTTATATTCGATGAGTAGCCAGATGGAACCTTCATACTGTTTAGGCAATCAAACATGATGTCCTTCTCTTCCTTGCTCAGGGTGTAACTAGCAGGACCTAAGTAATCTTGTTCTTCCTCCTCAACCTCTTCAGGATCTGCTTCTTCATCAATCTCTATCGGAGGTGCTTCATTCCTATGGATATTTTTCAGGTCCCGTCGTGCTTCCAATGTATCCTTAGAGTTACCGTAACAACCCAAGAAGCCTAGGACATTCAAACAAAGATTCTTCGTCAAGTGCATCACGTCAATTGCGTTCCGGACCTCAAGAATTTCCCAATAAGGTAACTCCCAAAATATAGATTTCTTCTTTCACATTGGTGCACGCCCGTTAGCATCATGTGGAACAGGTTCACTACCGTCACCCTTTCCAAAGACAACCCTTAGATCCTTTACCATCTCAAATATCTCCTCTCCTTTAAAATGGGGGGCTTTGTACGACGATCAGCCTTTCCTTTCCAATGCATAGCTTTCTTCTTTAAGGGATGCTTCTCAGGAAGAAAGCGATGGTGACCCATATACACAACCTTCTTACAATTTTTCAGATGAATACCGTCTGTTTTATGTAAACAGTGGGTGCAGGCCCGATATCCCTTGTTTGAGTGCCCAGATAGGTTACTTAAAGCAGGCCAATCGTTGATGGTAATGAATAACAATGCTCGTAGGTTGAAGTTCTCTTGCTTATTCTCATCCCACACACGTACACCTTCTTTCTTCCATAGCAGTAATAGTTCATCAACCAATGGTCTTAGATACACATCAATGTCGTTGCCAGGTTGTTTTGGACCTTGGATTAGCACCAGCATCATAATGAACTTTCGCTTCATGCACATCCAACCAGGAAGGTTGAACATGCATAGTGTCACAGGCCAAGTGCTATGACCACTGCTAAACTCACCAAATGGATTGAAACCATCTGTGCTTAAACCAAATCTTATGTTTCTTGCTTCCCCAGCAAAATCTTTGTATTTTCTATCAATCTTTCTCCATTGAGACCCATCTGCCGGATGTCTCAGCATGTGGTCTTGCTTACGATCGCTTTTGTGCCATGTCATCAACTTAGCATTTTCTTTGTTCCTGAACAAACGCTTCAAACGTGGTATTATAGGAAAATACCACATAACCTTCGCCGATACTTTCGTCATCTTGGGAGGTGTCCCCTCGAGAGCACCAGGATCATCATCTCTCCGGATCTTATAACGTAGCGCTTTGCACACAGGACAAACTTCCAAATTCTCATGTTCCTTGCCTCGATATAGGGTGCAATCATTAGGGCAGGCATGGATCTTCTGAACCTCGAACCCCAGAGGGCACATAGTCTGTTTCGCTTCATATGTTGTCGACGGTAATTCATTGTTCTCGAGAATCTTGTCCTTCACAATTTTTAGCATCCCCTCAAATGCTTTATCCGACACACCATATTTTGCCTTCCATTGCAACATTTCAAGTGTAGTACCAAGCTTTTTGTGACCCTGTTTGCAATCTGGGTACAATAGTTTTCTATGATCTTCTATCATACGCTGCAACTTTGCTTTTTCATTATCATTTTTGCAGTCCTTTTGTGCATCTTTTAGAACTTGACCAAGATCATCAACATGGCCGTCTTCTGGTATCTCTTCTTCGTCAGCATCTTCCATTAAAGTATCCGCAAAAGCTTGCCCCGCGGCCCAGTCAGGAATGTTATTATCATCCTCCTCTTCTTCGTTCTCTTCCATCACAACCCCTCTTTCACCGTGCCTGGTCCAAAGCACATAGTTCACCATGAATCCGTTTTTAATCAAGTGGAGGTGAAGAGTCCCCCAGTCAGAGTAGTCTTTGTTGTTTCTGCACACAGAGCATGGACAACACATGAATCCCTTTGGGTTCTTGTTGGCTTTGGCCACTTCGAGAAAAGCTTGCATGCCAGCAATGTACTTCGGGGATCGTCTGTCGACGTTCATCCATTGCCGGTTCATCTGCATCATATTAAGTCCAAAAATTATTTCCTTTAAATCAGAATAACAAAGACAAAGATGAAGAAGGGTGAGTTTGATGATGTATTCCGTTATGAACTGGATGATGAGAACTGGAGGCCTACCTACATTCTTCCTGAACATGTTGATCATCTCAACACAATACGTGAATTCATAAATGTGTTTGAAGCAGAGGTTCAAAAGCTAGAAGCTGACTAGTTTTAGCTTGGGACTTGTACTCATTGCTATTGATGTCGTGCCTTGTAATAGCCATCAAGTGACCTCATCTGTATGTATGTCATTGTACCACAACCGCGACAATCATTGCATCCTATGTGAACTACATACATCTGGCCATTTCTTGTGATACAATGACATACAGAGGTCACCTGATGACCATTTTTTATCTCCATTATTAATGACCATATTTTTTATAAACTAACTTCTAAAAAATCAGCTAAATGTAAAATCATAATTAGTTCTATGTATCATTATATCAAAAAGTAAAATTCAATTTTCTCTACATCAATTTAAAAAATAACAAGAGAATGCTAGTGTTTAGCCAACCACTTTTTTCTAAATCTAAAGTATATAAATAACCTCATCTCTTATTAGCTCCTCCCACCTAGGATTTAAGATTTCTATTTTCTCCATCTCTAAAATATATAAAAAAAATTAATCACAACAAATGATGGGAGGAAGAAGAATCAAACCTTGGCAACACTTTAGAGGAGAGAAATCTTCACAAATAGATGAAGAAAAAATTCAGCAGCACCTCTCTAAGGTTGAGGCACCATGGAGGAGGAGCTTGAGCTCTTGGTGAAGAATGGCTCGGGCAAGAGAAAGAGGAGGAAGAAGCTGGATTTATAGGGCGCAGGCTTTTAGTCCCGGGTGGAGTTATCAACCGAGACTAAAGGGGGACCCTTTAGTCTCGGTTGGTAACTCCACCCGGTGCTAAAAGCCCGCGTCAATCATTGCGGGAAAGAGACGTTGGGAGCCAGCCCTTTTGTCACGGTTGGTTATACCAACCGGGACTAAAGGGGGTGTCTCCAGCCAGCATTTCGGGCCACGTCGACGAAAGGCCTTTAGTCCCGGCTCCAAAGTTGAACCGGGACTAAAGGCCCGAACCAAAGCCTCCCTCTCTACCAGTGGACAGCGACGAATGGCAACACGCGCGGCGCAGCGTACCACACACCATGTAGAGTTCGCCATCCGCGCGGTGCACGATCTGATCGATGTTCATGGCATATGTACCTTAATTTGGTCCGATCCGTCCGTCACCGCCGTCGACAGCGACGATCGATCTGTCATCTCAGATATACCCCTGAATGTAATGTCATGATGCTGCAGCGTGCCGACTACGCGCGATCATTGATGCGTGCCCTAGCTAGGTAGCCGGCCGTTAGACGTCGCCGGCAACGTGTCGTCGGAACCGCCCGAGACGCCGCCGGCGCCGACCGGCGGTGAAGGGCTGCCGCGGTCGTAACTGAAGGAAGTGGAGACTAGAGAGAGGATCAACTGCACACTGTATTGATCTGAATGTTTACATATTTATACATGGACATGGCTTGGCGAGGAATGAGTCCTGCGGCTGCGAGTAGAACGAGCGGCCGGTGAGTGCGCGCGCAGAGCGCGGAGTGCACGTCGTGCGAGCGGGCGTGGTGCGGCCGTTGCGGCATGCCCTTGGCGGACGCAGTCCTCTGCATAACACCCCCCCCCGCAGTCACGACGTCGGCGGGCGGACGGCGAGACTGTCCCTGAACTCGGTAAACAAAAACCGTGGAAGCCCTTTCGTGAACACGTCGGCCAGTTGGCGCGTCGTGGGAATATGGAGGACGCGTAGTTCACCGAGGGCCACCTTCTCCCAGACGAAGTGCACGTCGAGCTCGATATGCTTGGTCCGGCGGTGGTGAACGGGATTCTTGGACATGTAGACCGAAGAGACGTTATCGCAGTATGCGATGGTCGCCTTGGGGATGTCGATGTAGAGCTCGCCGAGGAGATTACGCAGCCAGGTACATTTCGCGACGGCGTTGGCGATGCCGCGGTATTCCGCCTCGGCACTGGAGTGTGAGACCGTGGGCTGGCGCTTGGACGACCAGGATACGAGCGCATCGCCGAGGAAGACGCAGTACCCCGAGGTGGAACGCCGCGTGTCGGGGCAGCCTGCCCAGTCTGCATCGGTGTACGTTGTGATCGCCGGCGCGGTGAAGGCTTGTAGCTGAACGCCGTATGTCGTCGTCCCTTGGACATACCGAAGTACCCGTTTGAGCAACGCCAAGTGACAATCACGGGGAGCATGCATATGCAGGCAAACTTGTTGCACGGCATAGGCTAGATCGGGCCGTGTGATCGTCAAGTATTGTAGGGCGCCGGCCAAGCTTCGGTACGAAGAGGCGTTGCGATTAGGAAGGAGCGCGCCCTCAGTGGCGGATGCCTTTGGCTTCGTGTCAGCAGGAGTTTCAGCCGGCTTGCAGTTGTGCATGCCTGCCCGCTCCAGGATCTCGGCGGCGTACTTGGACTGCGACAAGAAGAAGCCGTCATCGTTGCGCTTGACGTCGATGCCGAGGAAGTAGTGGACTGGTCCCATGTCTTTTACAGCGAAGGCGGAGCTGAGCTGCCGGACAAGAGCGTGGAGCAGCGATGGCGAGGACGCAGTGATGACCATGTCGTCCACGTAGAGCAGGAGATACGCCATGTTGCCGCCGGCGCGATATACGAAGAGCAACGGATCAGAGTGTGTCTGCTTGAAACCTATGGTGGTGACAAACGAGACGAACTCCTGAAACCAAGCTCTTGGTGCTTGACGAAGGCCGTAGAGGGATCGAGCTAGAAGGCAGACGGCGTCAGGCTGTTGTGCATCAGTGAAGCCCGTCGGTTGTTGACAGTAGACTTGCTCGTCGAGGTGGCCATGTAGGAACGCGTTGGATACATCAAGCTGATTAGCAGGCCAGTGCTTGGACGCGGCGATGGATAGAACGGTGCGGATCGTCGCCGGCTTGACGACCGGCGAGAACGTCTCACCAAAGTCGATGCCCGGCCGTTGATTGAAGCCTCGGACTACCCACCGAGCTTTGTAGCGGTCGAGACTGCCGTCGGTGTTGTACTTGATTTTGAAGACCCATTTGCCAGTGATAACGTGAGCACCAGGAGGCCGAGGCATTAGAGACCAGGTGCCATTGGCTTTGAGCGCATCGTACTCCAGTTTCATGGCGGCGAACCAGTTGGGGTCCTGGAGGGCAGCGCGGACGGACTTTGGCACTGGAGAGATCGTGGCCGTCGTTGCCATGGCGTACTTTGGGTGCGGCTTGAAGATGCCAGCACGAGCAGGCGTGACCATAGGGTGGCCGTGCGGCGGTGGCGCGGGTCGGGGTGGAGACGACGGTGCAACTGTTGGTGTGGCGGTTGGCGCGGCCGGCGTGTCAGATGGAGTTGCGGAATGCGAAGCAGGCGATGGCGTGGATGGCGACACGGGCGGTGGCGTGGGTGACACATGCGGCGACGCGGTCGGCGACGTGGGCGATGCCGCTGGTGTCGACGCGTGAGGCGGTGGCGTCGCAGACAACTGCTCGAGTGGCGATGGTGATGGCGGCGTCGACGACGGCGGCGCGGTCGGCGGAGATGATGATGGCGCGGCCGACGGGGATGTCGTGGATGGTGCGACTGGAGCGCGTCCTGGGGGCGGCGGTTGAGGACGAGCCTGAGGTGGCATGTCATCGTCGCCGTCGTTGGACAGAAGCTGGTGCTCGAGGGTCGCCGGTGTACTGGAGGCGTGCATCATTCGAAACGGAAACCGTGTTTCGTCGAACACGACGTGCCTGGAGGTGAACACCCGACGCGTCGTGGGCTCGTAACACCGATACTTGCGGTGGTCAGTAGGGTAGCCGAGGAAGACACAGGCCACCGAGCAAGAGCTGAGTTTGTTCGGAGTCGTTGCTAGCAGGTTGGGGTAGCAAAGTGATCCGAAGACGCGAAGGGTGGTGTAGTCAGGGGCAACGCCGAGAAGAAGCTCGTGGGGAGTGACTATGCCGGTGGCGCGGCACGGCCGTCTGTTGATGAGGAACGTTGCCGTCGAGAGAGCCTCCGCCCAAAACTTCGATAGAGCTGCACTATGAACAAGCAGTGTGCGCATACAATCATTAAGGGTTCGTAAAATACGCTCGGCCTTGCCATTTTGCTGTGACGTATATGGGCACGAGAGATGTAGATGGACGCCATGGGAAAGAAAGAATGAGCGCAGAGAGGTGTTGTCAAATTCACGCCCATTGTCAGTTTGCAGAGCTAACCATGGGAGGCCAAACTGCGTAGTGACATAGGCGTGAAACGATCGTAGAAGGGGGAGAACGTCTGATTTATTCCGAATTGGAAAGGTCCAGACGTAGTGGGAGTAATCATCAAGAAGAACTAGATAATATTTATAATCTGAATTGCTGTACACTGGTGAGGTCCAAACATCAGAGTGTACTAATTGAAAAGGGAAATGAGTGACCGTTTGAGACGAACTGAATGGCAGCCGAACGTGCTTGCCCAATTGACAGGAATGGCAAACATGCGCAGCAGACTTATTACAACTGAAATCAAATGACTGAAGAATCTGAGACAGCGTGGCATTCCCTGGATGACCCAACCGAGCATGCCAAAGGTCAGCAGTGGCGGTGGAGGCGAGGAGGGCGGATTGCTGTGGCGGACGCAGTGGGTACAGCTCGCCGGAGCTATCACAGCGGAGCAGCGCCGTTCCCGTTTGGAGATCCTTGATGGAAAAGCCATGAGGGTCAAATTCAACAGAGATGTTATTATCATGAGTGAGTTGACGAACGGACACAAGATTCTTAACAATCGAAGGAGAAACAAGAATGTTTTTGAGATAAATTGGGTTGGATGAGGTGGGAATGGTGGCAGCGGCCGAATGGGAGACCGGCAGCTGGGCACCATTGCCAACTATGATAGAGGTGGGGAAATGTAGGGGACGGAGGGAGAGATGATTATCGGAGTTGGAAGAAATGTGAGACGACGCACCGGTGTCAAAATACCAGTCAGACGAGCTCGGTGTCGAGGGTTGCTGCACCGGGACGCCGGCAGAGGAGAGCGCGGCGTAGAGCGCGCCAGTATCCCAGGCGTTGGAGCCGGTGGGAACATGCTGGGCCGTCATTGCGTTATTGGGCTGGAACGGCGGACGGGGGCCCAACACGCCGGCTCCGGGTGGACGAAACGGCATGGACCAGGCTTGAACAAGCCCAGTCCATGGGTTGAACCCAGCCGGCCAAGTAGAGGAGGGAGGACGCTGCGGCGGGTTGGCGGCGCCGCCGGATCCAGAGCCGGAGAAGGGAGGTGCGCCATAACCGGAGTTGAAGCCGCCCTTCGAACGGGGCTTGTTCTTCTTGGAGCGGTTGGAGGTCCCGCCAGAGCCGGATCGAGATCCGGAATCCCCGGAGGCGGGAGACGAGCCGGCGCCAGAGGGAGAGACGCCGGTGCCGCCGCCGCGGCCAGCGTAGAGGGCGAGGCCGGCCTGCGTCTTGGCGTCGTGGTCATCGCTGGCCTCTTCAAGCAGCAGATACAACCTGGCACTCATAAAGGTGTGTGGAGGTGAATTCCCTTTGATGACCGTCTTGACGTGCTTGTACCGGGGATTGAGTCCACGGAGAAGATTGAGGACTTGGCTGGGCTCGAAAACTGGATGGCCGACGTCGTGCAGGTTGTCGGCGAGGCGCTTGAGCTTGGTGCAGTAGTCGTTGATGCTCAGGTCGCCTTGCTGGATGCTGCGAAATTCGGCCTCGAGGTAGACGGCGCGTTGGAGCTCGTTGTCGTGGAACAGCGCTTCGATGTCGCCCCAGAGAGTGAAGGCTGAGGTGTGAGGCTTGTGGACAATGTCGAAGACGGGTTTCTTGACAGTGTTGTAGAGCCAGTTGACGATGCAGTGGTCAACCTGGCGCCACTCGGCCGAGCGCTGCGCCAACGGTGGAGGGGAGCGGATGTGATCGGTGATGCCGAATTTGCCCAGAACAGATTCAAAGAAGCAGCGCCATTGGCTGTAGTTGGAGTCATCGAACTCGAGGAGGACGGAGACATGCGAGCGGATGTTAACCGTCTGCAGGACGGCGGCAGAGACAGGCTGAGGCGGGTCAAGCTCGCCGTCGGAGTCAGAGGAGTAGGCAGAGGAAGCCATGGAAGCAGGAGAGGCAGGGGAAACAGGGGATTCAGAGGATGCGGAAGCGGAATCGGTGGCGAACGGATTGACCAAGGATGAGTCACCGGTCACTGATACCATGAAGGAAGTGGAGACTAGAGAGAGGATCAATTGCACACTGTATTGATCTGAATGTTTACATATTTATACATGTACATGGCTTGGCGAGGAACGAGTCCTGCGGCTGCGAGTAGAACGAGCGGCCGGTGAGTGCGCGCCGAGCGCGTCGTGCGCGCGCAGAGCACGGAGCGCACGTCGTGCGAGCGGGCGTGGTGCGGCCGTTGCGGCGTGCCGTTGGCGGACGCAGTCCTCTGCATAACAGTAACCCCCGACTACCCGGCCGTACCCACGTCAGGCCTTTGTGTGCATACATACGTGGGCCGGCGGCCGGGGGCTACACGTCGTCGACTCGTCGTGGCCTTGTGGGTCGGTCATGGTCCGTGTAGCCGGCTGCATGCTGAGACCACACGACACGACGTACGTGCACGAGGACGAGACGACCACACGCCATGCATGGGACGCCCTGCGCCCGCGCCGGCATCGATCGGCGGAACTTTCTCCGAGGCCTGGCGCCGGGCCGTCGCGCATTGATCAACGGCCGCAGCAGCCGCGGCCGCGCGCGGCAGGGGTAGCCCGGCCGGCCGGAAGCGAGATGAGGGGGCACGCGGATCTGGGCGCGCTGCTGCGAGCGAGATCACAGTTTTGTTCGCTTCTGCGCCTGGCTGGGGGTTGCCGGGTTGGGGCTGCGCCGCGTGGTGTGGGCGACGCCCATGATGGCGGTGGCAGCGCGCGCGGCGGAACGGAGTTATGGCGGCGTCGCGCGCCGGCCGGCCGGCCCGCGTGGCCGGCCGGGGCTAGCGTGCGGAGCAGTGCTGTGCGCCCTGGCCGACTGGCCGCAGCTAGCGCAGCGCGCAACCAACCGCAGGGCCGTCGTCCGACGAGAGCCGCAGGTGGTGCCCGCAGGCCGGCAGCGACACGAGCCGCGGGCGTCGTCGTCGGCGCTGGCCTGGCCATCGTCGCCTGGCCCGCCCTCCCGCCGCCTCGGATTCAGCGCTGTCAAGGAGGCCAGGCCCGGCCGGGAATATCCCTGACGCGCGGCAGGGGATTGGGGGGATTTACTCCTCCGATCCCCCCTCCCGATGATGGCAGCGAGAGAGGGCCAGGTCCAGGACCGGCCGGCACGGCAGGCACGGCAGCCGATACGATCGCCGCACAAGAATGCTTGCACGTACAGGTGCGTGCCCCCTGCAGGCCGCAGCGACTATTGGCAGGGGGGAATTGACACGAGAGCGGCCATGGACACGGATTGGGCAAAATGATGCAATGCTTGTCCGCGGCGGGTCCAGCCGATTGACTTGACTCCGTGTCCGGGACGGCTAGGTGTGGTGTCGTGTGTGGTGCGTGAGCGTTTAACGCAGCCGCCATGGATTTGGTATGATCCCTGCGTCTGGCCTGGCGAGTATGCATGCATAGCACACATGCTGACAATAGTCATGTTCGCCTCGAAGCCACCAGCGAGCTGAGCGGTACTTTTCTCTCGTAACAAATCAACACTAGCAAATCAATGGTACTTTTTTTCCAGAACAAATCAGCACTAGTCACTGAGCCACCAGCCGGTCGACGTGATTTCAGGTGGATTTTCCTTGGTCGTGTCAGGCATAAGGGGTTTGTGCAAGGTACGTAACACATTGAAGAATCAACTACGGACGAAGCATCTAATTCGTTCGATCGTTTTACACTTTGTTTATGGTAAAAACACTAAAACCTGAGCGTTGTGGAAAAATAGGAAAAAAAGTTGTAAAATTTAACGCAATATACAAAGTAAGCTTAATGCAAGTTAAGACACAAAATCCCTGTGGTAACCCCTCGGTGTGGTTGGTGTTGTTACAGTAGTGTGGCAAGTGGCGCATCTTGGTGCGGTGTTTTTACGGCTTTGCTAGTGGTTTGTGTGTTATGCGTAGGGGTGGGCATTCGGTAAAAACCTATGATTTGGTTCGGTTTATTTGGCTTCTAAAAATTTTGATGCAGAGAGATCAACAACTGATCGGTGCATGAAAGAATAGAAATATGACAAATTCAGTGTCCATTAAATCAGATCGGTTTTGCCTTTTACTGAACTACACCACTTCAGTTGAATCAGCTAGGGAAGCATTGAATTCGTTCAATCGTTGTACATCTTTTTATGGTAAAAATCTGAGCTTTGGGGGGAAAGGGGAAAAATTATAAAAGTTAAAGCAATACACAAGTAAACTTAACATACCACACAATTTTGCTATTGTATGATAACCCCTGGTGGTTTACAGTGTGAAGGGCAGCTCTTGGTGCGGTGTTCTAAGCTAGTGGTTTAATTGTGCATTGTGGGTTCGGTCTTGTCAAACGGTTGGATAGGTTTGGTGGTTATGTAGGAGTATTGTATTTTTTTTGTGGAGGTAGAGCCTTTTGAATTTGATCGCCGCACTACCACAAGTATACTTTCATTTGCGTTTCGGACACTTGGCAGGGATGGAACCGGATACCAATTCGGATAGCATTTTTTAGCCGTTCTTTTTTTATTTTAGCTAAATTAGGCATAATATTTTGTATCTAAAAATTTATATTCTTGTTCTTGGCATTGTACTTGTTAAGATTCATACAAAATAAACCCTTAATGTGTGCTATATTTTGATCAAATGATGAAAAGAAATTCGGATTCGGATTCGGATACGGATGTTTTTTCACCTTTTTCTCTATCGAAAGCAAATAATCCATAAAAAAATTGTAGCTAATTTTTTTTTATTTTTTCCAGTAATTAGCTGGTTATAATGCATAAAAAATTAGCACTAAATTTATTTTATTGTGATCTAAAAAAATCAATCTATTACACAATTCGGATGTTTTGGTTCCATCCTACTTGCAACTTGCGTTTCGGAGGCAAGTGCAACAACTTAGGTCGCTGGGTGTTGTAAAAAAAAAAACCTTTGGCCGCAGGGTGGGCCAGAAGCCCACGCGTGATGCCAGAGGCGGTCTGGCCCAAGCAAAGAAATCTACTGGGGATGGATTCGATTCCGACTCGAAAAAGGGATTTTTTATATTTTTTTACAATTTTCCGAAAATAAATAGTCATTTGAAACATTTTCAAAACTAGCCTCGAACCGCTGTTTGAAAGAGCGGCAGGACCTTGCCGCCGTTTCAACCGGCGGCGTTAAGGACTTGCCGCCGGTCCAAAAGGCGGCAACCCTAGCCGCCAAACAGTACGGCGGTTACTCTTAAGGGAGCGGGCGGCAGCTAGCCGCCGGTGGCGGCTGGAGTTGGCGGTCAACCGCCACATCCCGTGGCGGTAGCTCAGGGCCTACCGCCGTGCACAACGACAGTAAGTTTTTTTTAAGGAATTGTAAATGACATCATTTAAATTAAAGATAAATCACCGACGAAATTGCAATGGCATGCACGACTCAACTCTAATCCTAACATGCCTTAGGGAATTTAGATACTGGACTACATTCGTAATCTAGTTGTACGAGAACCGGCCGGAGAGCAAGGAGCCGGCGCCTGAGGACTGCTGAGACGGCATGTAGTACCCCGGTGGTGGTGGTGGAGGTGAAGGAGGAGGGGACCAATCTGTCATCTTCGCGTGGCATTCACAAGTGCAAGTCGCATAAGGGCAGCACTGGTTGTCGGCGGGACGATCTGGGGAAGCAAGTGCTTCATCCAGGCGCCGCTTCAGGTTGTAGACGACGATGTCATGGAAGTAGTTGATGTAATCCTGATAGGGGTCAATGGCTGAGGGATCCACCCATTGCGAGAAGCCACAGTTGTCATCATCGTCGGAGAACTGAAAAATACCAAAAAAAAATGTTAACAAACCAAGCATGGTTGATGAACAAATATCATTTCCATAGCTTACCCTTGCTAGTGGGCAGTGCCAGAAGCGACGACCGTAGTTGCCACAGCCCTCGTAGACTTGCATCACGCAACGCTCACCGTGTGAACATGTTGGCCACAACACCGGTTTGTTAGGTGCGTAGCTTCTAACTTCACGCATGGAATGGAAGTCCCTCTTGTGTAGGACTGGAAATTCCCCCTTGAACTCTAGATCTTGCTCCTCCCAGAACTCAGGACCACACCCATATTCACCTCCACTCCCGGAAGCTATTGCGGTTTGTTGTGGAGAGGCATCGTAGAGAAGGGTGATATATGTAGAAGAAGGGTGAGTGGTGGGTCCCTCGATCCGTGGGAAGGGAATCGAAGCAGTGACTCTGAGGAAACACACCCTAGCAGTAGGGTACTATAACGTTGTGACCCCTTTGATCAGTGGGAGAGGAAATTTGCAGTGACTCAGAGGAAACACACGGTACCCTATATGTTTCAGTCACTGACAGGAAGCACACCCCTAACCGACTCTAACTGACGACGAAATTAATTTGTGGTTTACAATTCATGCAATCCGACTCCGCTGCTACTACTCTAGGTCTACTGAGTACAACGAGGGTATTTCCCCTTCCTAATGGCATCGGGTCCAGCTTCCTTGGCCCGTCGAGCCCTCTCCCTCTTCCTCTCTCTATCTGCTTCGCGGGTCTGGGCCTCTTCACGCTCTCTCATCTGCTGGCGAACGCAAATTTCCTCCTGTTGTTGTTTGCATTTTTTCCTCTTGTTTTTCCGCCTCAATCATGCGGAACCACCTCTCTCTTGCAGCACGGGCCGTTGACTCGACGTAACTCTTGTCGTCGTCAGACTGCTCGGTATCCAGCCACTGCATGAAATCACAAAGAGGAGGTGGACTCTTTTTGCAAAAACATGTTAGTAAAAAATACAAAAAAATTACAAATGAATAATCGAGAATTGCACTAAGTTCTTACTTTGGGTCTATCATTGCGGTTCGATGGCTTGATCGGGTCGTGTGCATAATTGGCGCACATGAAGAACCGCATCCCGTAAACGTGCCCGAGAGCCTTGCACTTGACAACCTTGCAATTGTCACCACAGTAGCACATAGGAGTGTGGATCCCATTAGTCACCGCAACCACCTCTTTCCTCGTAGTGAGCAACTCCAAGTCCAACCCAGGACCTGAGGCAGCCATTCTAAACCTGCAAAACAAGGTATTATTTGGATGTTAGCACATGAGGAAATCCAAATATTTCAACGAAATTATAATAATCCAGTAAAAAAGTGAAAAAAAAGAAATTAAGGAATACTGGTTCAATTATTACAACACAATTAAAATAGGATCTAGTTCTTACAGAACAACATTACACAATTATTACAACACCATGATTCAAATGAAATAGTATTTCAGATATTACACCACCGCAGGATGAAACACTACAACATCGCACAACATGACAGACTTCAGCCATTCCTGCGACGTGACGACGAAGGTTTAGCTTCCCTGGTAGGTTTTGTAGTTGGTGGATTAGCAACAGACGGGTCTGGTGGTGTAGCATAAAGACCATCATAAGGAGGTTCCTCTCCTCTTGCAATAGCATCGGCAGTTTTCCGTTGCAAATAATGATGCATTTCTTTTGGAGCATAAATACCATCCCATGGAGGTTCCTCTCCTCTTGCAATGGCATCTGCAGTTTTTCCTTCCATATATCGAAGCATTCTTCTTTCGAATGTGCTCATTTTCTTCGGATCAGGTGCTGCATTTGTGTTTTTCCCCTTATGGTGTGAGGAATCACGATTACCACCACCATTGCCATCGTCACCACCTCCGATAGCAGCTGACGTCATCTCTAGTTACTGTTACATAAATTCAACATGACAAATAAATACGATAACATGAATAAGTTCTTACACAACATAATCTAAGGAAATACTAGTTCAATTATTACAACACATCCGACTACAGAAAATAAGACATTATTACAAATAACTCAGAGAAATAAGACAACTAAACTCAATGCATTCCTTCATTGCGACGGCTACGACGTCCACGTCCACTAGCCGAAGGTTGGGTAGCATCATCCGCGTTTGACGAACTAGGTGCATTGCAAGCGTACATTGTTGCAGTGCATTTCTTGTAGGTGTGTCCTGGATCGTTGCACTTTGAGCAGAGCACCACTAAACGACCAGCTTCAGCTTCATCCATGTTGTTCCTGATCCTCTTCTTCTTCCGTCGACCAACGCCTTGGCACAATTCTGGATTTGGATCAGGTATGTATGTTGCATTTCCTTTCGGATCTTCAATGAATGAACTGATGAAGAGATGACCCTCCAGAGTGTGGTTCCAAGTGTCCAGGATGGTTTGCTTCAAGTAGTACCTAGACACGTACCGACCCCAGTGCCAACCTCTAGTTCTAAAACATGCAGCGAGCACATGAATGCAAGGCTTGTGTAGTAGCTGTAGTTTGTGGCAGGAGCATGAGCACGTCGTGTTCGCTAGAACCACAATTTGCCTCCTCTCATTGCCCCTTTTTTGTGATTTGGCTTTGCACTCGACCAGATACTTCCACCTAGTTTCAGAGCCAGCTGGACGGTGTATAGGCTCATGCTCTGCTCGGTGAAGAAGAGCCTTCTTTTGTTTTATGTCCAAGTACTCAGTCATAGCTGTGGAGTACACCTTCTGACTATCAGCCATAGCTGCGTGTGCTGCATTTGCACGCTCATAAAAGTACTTCATTGTGTGGTACAGGAAGAACTCAATGATGCCAACTAAAGGATAACACCTGGCCCCACGCAAGACTGCGTTGTATACCTCAGCAAAATTAGTGGTCTTGATCCCATACCGTACACCTCCTGTGTCGTGCAAGAGACACCATTTCTCCTTCGGCTCGTTCTCAATCCACTGGCTGAAGGTCTTCACTGCGCGTTCCCTTCTCCTTCTGACATTAGGAGCATCTAACCCAACGTTCTCAAGAGAAATTGGCTCTTGCCTCGGTTCAGGATTGACTGGTTTCTTTGCTATTTCCTCTGATGCTTTCTTTGTGAGGTCATCTAGTTTTTTCCATATCTCATTGAACTTCCTCTCCTGATTCTGCGAGTATAACCGTTTGAACAGTTCAGTCAATTTCTTATTCTTGAATTGGCTGTGGAAGTTTGCTCCCATATGCCTAATGCACCATCTGCTATGAACATTAGGCCACTGGGCTGCTCTGTTTCTTTCTTCGCTACCCTCTTTGATGTCATTCATCGCCTGCAAAATTCCTTTGTGCCTATCGTGTATGACACACACGTTTGGTACCTCCTTCACCACCATCTGCTTCAGCCTCTCCAGAAACCAATACCAACTATCACCATTCTCTCCCTCCGCAAACGCAATAGCCAATGGCAATAACTGATTGTTGCCGTCTGCTGCCACCGCTGTCAAGATTGTGCCCTTGTATTTCCTTGTCAAGAATGTGCCATCTATGCAAATGATGGGTCTACAATGTCTGAATGCCTCAATGCAAGGCCCCAATGCTAAGAATGACCGCTGAAGAACAAGCTTGCCTGGCCTAGCTACCAAAGGATATGTCTTGATGTCATAGTAGGTGTCAGGATTTAACACAGCTATTGTGTTCAGCAAGGCTGGTAAATTGTTGTAGGATGCTTCGTAAGTACCCCACCTCATCTCCATAACCTTCTTCTTCGCCCTATATGCTTTGCCATAGCTGATCCTGTACCTAAATTTCTCCTCAACTGCACAGATAATGGACTTGGGCTCATAAGCTGGATTCTCTAGAATCTGGGAGTGCATGTGGTTAGCAACAAATCTGGCAGTCAAATTCCGGTGACTTGCATCTAACTGGTCAAGTGCACATGTGTGATCCACAACTATACTGATCTTCCAGTAATCTTTCCACTTTCCCTTATAAGCATGCACTCTAAATGGACAGTCGGGCTTCACACAACGAACATCATACACAGCTGGAGAACTCTTCAATACCCTAAACTCCCTATTCAAGGTCAAGGTGGACCACCTCTTCACTGCATCCTTAAGCTCTCCTGAATTTGCATACAGAGCTCCTCGGACAGCTCATTCTCCCGGTACTCCCAAGCGACATTCACACCTAGATTGACAGTAAGCTGTGAGAAATCATAGCTCTCCCAGTCACTTGGCATAATGGATTCATCCTCATCATCTGAGGAGTCATTTTCCAATGCACGTTCATAGTCATCGATCTCTCCATTGTACTGCCTCAGTACTTCTGGGTCTTCTTCTCTCCCATCAACCACACCAATTGCTTCATCCTCCTGCTCAGCATCGTTATCCCCCTCTTGCTCTTCCTCTGCACCACCATCTTCCTCCTCTCCACCCTCTTCCTCCTCTCCACCATGATGGCTACTCTGCTTTCTCATTCAGTTAAACCTTCGGTACAAATTGGACAAGCAAAACCACCGGAGCACCAATTGTGCATGCACTCCTGACATAACGCCTCCAATTTTCAGTACCTTCTAACTGCATAAGCTCCCAAAACACTGGTTCACTTCTGTTGAACAGAGTCATCACCGACAGTTTCCATTGCTCTTCATCTTTCCTGAATGCCTTGTAGAGCCAGTTGGTTATGACCCCCCAAGGTCTTTCTTCGGCTCTTGTAAGATCTCTCACCACTGTTTTAAACAGTGACAGACCAACTCCTTCGGGACCATATCTAATTTCCCCTGATCCATAAAATAATTGAACCCAGACTGTCTGTGACATCCCTGATATCTTATAGTGTACAAATGACTTGGATTAACTACTAATAGTACTTTCAGGTATTTTGTAAGTAAATTAAAGTAGTTGTAAGCAATAAGGTGTTTCTAAATTAACTACTAATAGTACTTTCAGATATTTCTACGCTTAATCCAGTACTACAAAAGTACTACCAGGAATTTGTACGATACTATTTTCTGAATTTGTACACTATTTCCTAAATTTCTACGCTATTTCTATAGTATTTTCTGAATTTCTACACTAATTCTAGTATTTCTATAATATTTTAGGATTTTCTAAACTATTTTCAGAATTTCTACGCTATTTCTAAACTATTTTCTGAATTTCTACGCTAATTCTAGTAATTCTAAACTATTTTTCTAAATTTCTATACTATTTTTTGAATTTCTATACTATTTTCTGAATTTCTACGCTAATTCTAGTATTTCTAAACTATTTTCTGAAATTCTAAACTATTTTCTGAATTTCTACACTAATTCTAGTATTTCTAAACTATTTTCCAAATTTCTATACTATTTTCTGAATTTCTAAACTATTTTCTGAATTTCTACACTAATTCTAGTATTTCTAAACCATTTTCTAAATTTCTATACTATTTTCTGAATTTCTAAACTATTTTCTCAATTTCTACGCTAATTCTAGTATTTATAAACTATTTTCTAAATTTCTACGCTAATTCTACTATTTCTAATATTTTTTCAGAAATTCTAGAAATATTACCAGTGGTACGGAAGAGTTTTGATGTGGTCACTTCCTTCTCTACCAGACTGCGTCTTATGGCTCCTGGGAGCTCCACCCCGGGGTGCTGCTGCTTTTATAGGGTGGTGGGACACCAACCGCCATATGCAACGGCGGTTGGCTTTCGCAGTCGCAGGCGCAATGGGCGGTTGGACCTGCCGCCCCGTCAAAAGGCGGTTGGGCGGTCAACCGCCCTATCCTCTGGCGGCTGCGCCAACCGCATTTGCACATGTCGGCTGGTGGCCGCGCTCTAGGGCCACGTCACTACCGCCGTTTGAAACGGCGGTTACAGGACCTGCCGCCGGTTGAAACGGCGGCAAGGTCCTGCCGCCCTTTCAAACGACGGTTCGAGGCTAGTTTTGCAAAAGTTTCAAACGGCTATTTATTTTCGGAAAATCGTAGAAAAAATATAAAAAAAATTCCGAAAAAGGGTTTGTGTGCGGCATGGATGGGTGTTAGCGATCAGAAGGGGATGGGGAATAGAAGCATAAGAATCTGGGACAGGATAGCAGATTGGGGCAAGAATTGGAGAACCGGCAGGGATCCAATGGGACCCTGTCGTGAGGAAGAAGATGAATAGAGTAATTGGAAAACTTAAGGCCTCTTGATAAGGGCCTCCCCAAGCCTGCTCTCCTCCCAACAAACAAACCAGCAGCAAACAGATCGTCGGGTCCTCCCTGGGCCTTCAACAGCTAGGGCCGGCTTACGCGATCTGTGAGTGATGGCGGCAGAGGGCAATCAGCAGCAGCAGCAGGAGGCAGCCACGTCCTCCGGCGGTGGTGCGGCGAGTTGCGCGAGCGGCGGCTACCGGCCCTACGGGAGCACGCCGATGTGCGCGAGGTGCTACGCGGAGAAAATCGTCAGACCAATGCAAGAACTGGGAGTACTCAAGAACTGGAGGGTGTCCTCACCGAGATAAGGAGAGTCAATGCCGGCAAGAAGAAGGCGGAGCGGGACGGCCGGACCATGAAGGGAAGCCAGGCGCACGAATCATGATTTGCTGTTCGGAACTGCCAGTGCCCGGACGTCCGTTCTGAGTGCTAGCCATCGGACGGGTCCGCAGCTGTCGGATTTTAAGATGCTTGGTCATCAGCCGTCGGATCGTAAAGTCTAACGAGTAATGTTGCGAGCATGTTGCGAGCCATTGCGAGCCATGTTGCGAGCATGTTGCGTGCAACATCCAAACGTCAGCGGGTCTCCTCCCTCCTCCCCCCATGTTGCGACCATGTTGCGACTATATTGCAACCATGTTGCGACCCGTGTTGCGTGCAACATCCAACATCAGTAGCTCTCCTCCCGTCCTCCTCGACACAATCCCAACATCACATGTCTGCAACATCGAAACTCAACATCCGCAATATTAAAATTTAATGTTTGCAACACCCAACATCACATGTCTGCAACATCAAGACTCAGCATCTGCAGCATGGAAAATTAATGTTTGCAACATCAAAAAATTTAGATCTAATTTTGAAACATTCACGTGGAACACTTGCAACATGTGAAGAACACGGATGCGACGTGTGCACAACGACTTGCGACATAAACGAGAACAATTGCATTCATGAAGTCGACGATTGCAACATGCCAAGAACTTGTTGCAACACCGGTATACAATAGTTGCAACATCAAAAAACAAAAAAAAATCGTGAATTTGTGTTTATACCAAGATGGTTTTGTTTATGATGCATATGTCGCAACATGTTAAAGTAGCGGATGAAACACGGAAAACAAATCTTGCAACATCATCAAAATAATAGTGAAACATCTCAAATCACTTTATGCAATCATCGAATAGCACTGGATGAAACATCTCGAATCACTCATGCAACGTCAAAAAGCTCCCGATGAAACATCTCGAAATGCTTCGCGCAACATGGCACTGTGGAGCGTGCGGCCCGACCCCTGTTGCGTTCGGCCCCCTCGCTGTAGTGCTGCCCACCATGGCCGCCGCCGGAGGTCCTTTGGCGGCCGGCGTGGGGAAGCGGTGGCCGGCCGGCGAGCTCGGATGCCCCGCACCCAGCTGCGACCTTGGCCATGGGGGGAGCGCGCGTCCCTGCTGCTAGCGAGCTCCGCGGCCCACGCCGCCGGCCTGGGATGCGGCCGCCCGTCGGGGAGCTCCACCCCGCCGACCTGGGCAGCGGATGCGCCGTCGGGGGAGCTCCACCCTCGCCGGCCTCGGCGCACGGCTCGCCCGGCGTGCGGGGAGCAGCTCCTCCCCCGACAGCTCGCATGGCGGCGGTGAACAGGGGGCGCGGGGAGGAAAGGGAGGGGGAGGGGGGGCGGAGCTTCCTGCGGCGGCCTCCTCGCGCGCGGAGCTCCCTGCGGCCACCGCCTCCCGCGCGGACCTCCGCCCCGGACCCCAGCGCTCGTGCCGCGTTCCATCTGTTGGTTCGAGGAAGACGGGACGAAGGGAACCGGCAGGGAGGAGATAACATTTGTTGCGGGACCCACAGTGGAAAAGGTCGCGCCGGTGTCGGGTATGTGAGCGTGCGTCCGATGTTTTCCGTCCCTCCGGACGTACGATAGAGAGCATTACCATTTGCCGTTTGTTGCTCCTTGTGCACGTCCAGAAAGTTGTCGTTATTACTCGCCTGTTTGTTTTTTTAAAGTACAACGATATGCTGAAGTAGAGTGATGTTAAACCGAATCAATGAAGGAAAACTAGCATGAGGTCCAACCTCTTTCTTCTCATTCGTATTTTTTTTCTATGTTGCATCCAAACATTCTATGACCAACTTTCCTACAGGATTGCAAATGTCTTGCAACTCTATTCATATGTTTTTCCTATTCCTACAATTTTTTAAATTGCTTCGTTTCAAGAAGGTCCTAATTTATGGGCAGGTTATTCTGTCCTTGCCAATATGGTTAACCATACATAGAGGCTAGCTAGGGTTACTTCCTTCCCATCGTATACATGTTGTGTGTTGCATTATCGCGGATATAAAATGAGTGTTTCCGGAAAGAAGAGGAACCGAGTATACCGAAAGAGTTATAATTGCACAATCATGATTTTTATATCTTTTTCTTCGATTTTCCAAAAATAAATGCTCCTAAACAAGTTTACCAAATCTATACACCTGCCGCCATGCCATACGGCGCCAGAACCCAGACACCATATGACATGGCGCCAGCATCATGTTTGGAGGTAGCGCCAACGGTCGGGGAGCTGGGTTGTGCTGCCAGTGGGCCAGGGACCCTAGTGCCATACGGCGGCAGCCTCACGCCTATATAAGCGGCCCAAGGCTGCCGCCTGCCGCCAGCCCACCCCACCCCACCCCCCTCCTTCCCTCTCCTCTCCTCGGTGGTCTTCGCGGAGCACTTCGAATCCAGATATTTTTCTACTCCTAGCTCCTTTAGTTTAGAAAATTTAGAAATAGTTTAAAAATTTTGGAAATAGCTTAGAAAATTTAGAAATATCTTAGAAATAAGTTTAGACTTATTAGAAAGCGACGGAAATTCGTATAAAAAGCTTGATTATTGTAGAAATTGCTGGAACTTGTAAGAGATACATAGAAATTGCTGTAAACTACTTGAAAATTAGTGGAAATTGTTTGAAATACTAAGAAATTGCTGCAAATTACTTTAAATACGTAGAAATTTCTGGAAATTACTGGAAATTTGTGAAAATTACTGGAAATTGCTTTAAATTCTTAGAAATTTGCATAAATTGCTAGAAATACGTCGAAATTCCTAGAAATTCTTAGAAATTGTTGTAAATTCAATAAATTCTTCAAAAATTCTTTGAAAATGTAATATTTTGTTGCACATTACTTTAAATTCTTAGAAATGGTTGTAAATTAAATAAAAATGCTAGAAAATTACTGGAAATTGCTGAAAATTGCCCTAAATTTGTAGAAATTTGCGTAAATTGCCAGAAATTCGCAGAAGTTGCGAGAAATTCATAGAAATTGCTAGAAATTCGTAAAAATTGCTAGAAATTCTTAGAAAATTCTTTGAAATTCTTATATTGTGTTTCACATTACTTTAAATTCTTAGAAATTGGTGTAAATTCAATAAAATTGCTAGAAAATGCTGAAAATTGCTAGAAATGGTTGAAAATTGCTACAAATTCGTTAATATTGGTAGAATTTGTAGCAATTTCAGATCAATGTTCCTAGAAATTGTTATTATAAATTACTTTAATTTTTTCAGGTATGGCTCAGCCGCCTGTTGACTACGTGCGTCCGGAGTTGTTGGACGAGGCGGTGGAGCTGAAGCACCGCTCGTACTGGCCAGCCGTTCTGGGAGAGTCGCTCTGCACTCTACGTGCCTGGACTTCCCGCTACCTGATACCCATTCACCAGCTCTGGATCCCTAAGTACGTAAATCATTTTTTAAATTACTTATCTTTGTTTTCAATTGTATTTGTATTTAATAAATTGTATCTTGTTGTTTTTTGTGTTTTAGGCTATGCACAGCAGGACTACTGTCTCTTGCGCGGTTAGTCGAGGGGGACAAGCTACAGGCTCAGGTTCCTGCTGCGCAGCGCATGACGCGCTTCCAGTATGACTCCTCTCTTGTCGCAGCATTTCTGGACCGGTGGCGGCCAGAGACGCACTCATTCCACTTGCCCTTGGTGAGATGACGGTGAGCCTGGAGGATGTGGTGATGTTGTTCGGCCTTCCATTTGCAGGCGTCACGATGGGGGCTATCGACATCGCTAACACTTGGTGACAGGACTTTCACGCTCAATTCGCGAACGTTCCTCAGAACGATCGCGCGCCTCAGCCTTACGAGTCGTTCGACGATGCGCATGGACCCACCTTGACCTGGTTGCACCAGTTCAACGTACGTGCTTCTACCTAATATTTTTCTTCTTTTGTATGTATTGAAAACAAATGTGACGATTAGCCTTTATGTGCAGACTGATTACATGGCGGACGACGCCTAGCCAGGGACAGTTGACAGGTTTCTAGAGGCGTACCTACTCTGGCTGTTCGGGTTCGTGTGTTCTGCGAGTCTGCTGGAGACGCGGTGTCCAAGTACTTGATCCCCTATGCTTGGATGATCGCCAATGCACCCATGGACGTGGTGCCCCAGATCAGCTGGGGTAGCGCTGTTCTGTTGTCGACTTACAGGGGCTGTGTACGACCGTGTCGAAAGGAAGGTCGGGGATCCTCCTCGGCTGTCTTCTCCTTCTACAGCTTTGGATCCACGAGCGGTTCGACATCAGTCGGCCGAAGGCCGACCTCTCCCAGTACGACCCGCTGCCAGATGACATTGACGCCGCAGACCGCCCCACAATGGGTTGTCTGTGGTGCCTCCGGAGGGTATGTTACATTGACTTTCGTTGTCTTCACATAATTACCGTCTTATTTCGACGAAATTAACTATTTTTTTGTATACGACACTCTTGGGTGGAGAGCAGACGAAGAAGTCCTACAAGGAAGGACTTTGTGGGCCAGATCGACGCGATGACCGATGAGCAGGTCAGGTGGATGCCGTAGTCACAGGCTAGTGTCGATACCCGCACACCATAGGGCCTCTCGTTGTTGTGCTTCCGAGACCAACACTACTGGAAGATGACGAGACACTTGGTGTTCGACATCTACGTCGAGGAGTACGCGGTCCACAGGGTCATGAGGCAGTTCGGCCTCTACCAGGCGTCGTCTGTGCCTGTTATGCACACTCTACCGGCGGCGGTGCATAGGTAAGCTATCTGAATTTGTTAACGTTTAAATGTGTTACAAGGTTGACTTCGTAATAAATTTATTTAATTTATGATAGATGGTTGCGTAAGGGCGTCGGGGCGTCGACACAGTGGGTCGACAAGTTGCAGCCGTACGTGACTCAATGGACTAATGTGCCGGATCACGTTGTCACCGAGGAGCGGCCCCACGATGGCGCAGCTTGGACGGCGTACCTAACGTGGTACGTTCCTTCTGCCCCGCCACCGCCACCGATCCCGGACAACCAGCGGCTTCTTCCATCCGGCACGTACCCAGTGCAACGAGATTAGAATGCCGACACAGGGGTAAGTTTGGGGAGTTCAGTCATTTTTTTCATATTATTATTCATTATAGCGTGTGCTACTAATTTCGTGCGCAGCACGACGCGGTAGCGGAGGTGCTACGGATCGTGATGGACGCGAGGTCGTGGTTGCCGACCATGGAACCTTAGGAGCATGACCAGACGTACCAGAGCATCATCGCGGTCGCCTCGAGGTACAGTATTGTGGTTAACTACGGCGGTACCACGACCGTACCGTTGTATCCATGTCACCCTGCGTCGTCCTCGAGCTCCGCCTCAACTGCTCGTTCGTATCATTCGTCGGCGACCTTTTCACGTCCACAGCCTGCTTTCTCGGCGCTGACGACACTGGCTCAGCGGCCTTTTGCTGTCCACGGTTAAGGTACATTGACTCCTGGGCTTCTTAATTAATACACCGAGTTGTTATGTGTTATTCTAATACTAACATAATAATACAGGGCGGCCTCCGATCTGTCCGATGGGACTCGGCCCTTCCACGTGGGCTCAACCGACATATACAGTGCCACCTGCAGCAGCAAACATTCCTTCCTCGTCCACTGCACCTTTTTTGTAGCTGCCAGGTGACGTCCTTAACTAATTCATTAATACTATTAATTAAATATGATAAATATGCTATGTGCTTAACTAATACTATTCGTTGCAGGTTATGACTCGACCCCCACTCATGACTCCGCCCTAGATGACGACGGGCTGGGGTTCGATGAGTTCAGACTCGATGAGTACTTCATGGGTCCTGACGTGATTGGCAGATCACAATTACCAGATGTGCCACTCCACGAGACGCAGCAGACACAGGTGGCTGCACCTGTGTCTGCAGGAGGGTCGTCGCAGGGGGGCAGAGAGGCACAAGCGGTTGTAGGGTCGTCGCAGGCGGGCATATAGGCACACGCGGATGCAGGATCGTCGTAGGTGCCGATTGCAACACCGCCTCTCGACGATGATCGACCATTGGTCCTAACCACCGTATGGTAGGGCGGATGAAACCAAATGCCACTCAGGTGCCGGGAAACGCCATAGACGGGGTCTTACCGCCATGTGACATGGCGTTTGGTACCACTACAAGAAAATCATTGATTAGTGACGCAACCACATTTTGGCGTCATTGATTTATGACGTTCCTGGCTGATCTCGTCATAATATTTCACTTTCGAGCAAATTTAGTGACAAAAA
The DNA here is from genome assembly GCA_036936925.1 of Cenchrus fungigraminus. Lineage (NCBI taxonomy): Eukaryota > Viridiplantae > Streptophyta > Magnoliopsida > Poales > Poaceae > Cenchrus > Cenchrus fungigraminus. The sequence continues at coordinate 64,953,908 of CM072768.1, read as the reverse complement.
AACTTTCGTCATAACGGTTGGTACTGTAGCCGAGCATTCACTGTTCCAAGCCAGTTTTGTGACGCCATAAGCTCCGCAATAGCGTAATAAACCAACTTTGGTCCCACATGTAAGCATTATTTTAAAAATAGAGTGTTCCAAGTCGTCATAAAATTCAGAAGGGTCCCACATGTAACTATTCTTTCGAAAATAGAGTGTTCCAACTCGTCATAAAATTTTGCAGGGTCCCACATGTAAGCATTTTCGCTAGGTCAGCGGCGTCATACACAAACTTTGGTCCCACATGTAAGCATTATTTTAAAAATAGAGTGTTCCAAGTCGTCATAAAATTCAATTGGTTCCCACATGTAAGCATTTTTTTTGAATCTTTAATATAAATCACTAATTCGCAGGTGAAACGCTTCACTGCCTTCGCAAAAACTCTCGAATTTTGCTATGCGCAGATCTGCAACGGCTCGTGGTAGGAATGGTGGATTCTGGCGGTGATGAGAGGGTGGTTTATGCGCCATCTCCCGGCTACGAGTTCATGAAACAGGACGACAAGGTCAGTCCTCTAGTTTGAGCCACTATATTTTCCCCTATCGACCTAGGGATGGGGATTTCTAGATTTGGGGATCTAGAGGATGGATGACCATATACAATAGATTCAGAAGGTGAAGGTAGACCTGCAAGAACAACAAGTCTGCGAGCTCAAGTCACTGCAAAAGGCTCTAAATTACAAGCACCTGTATGAGCAATCGTTACAGCAGCACAATGAACAGCTGAAAGAGATGGAGAAATGCATGGAAGAGTCTTATCAATTGCTGCAACAGGAGTATGCCCAGTTGAATGAAATGGCATTATTACAGCAGGAGAACATTGCCCTGATGGAAGAGCTGACCAAATGCAGGGGCCAAGTTAATCAATTGTTACGGCAGGAGAATGACCAGCTGAAAGAGGTTCAGCAATTGTTAGCGGAGAATGCCCTGTTGAAAGAAAGAGCAATTGAACTCTGACTGAGCTGCAGACAATCGATAAAACATGTTTGGTATTACTGCTAGCTAGACGGTTCATAGGTGGTGTGTACTTTGTGGTGATGAATTGTTTGTATTTTTGTGTTTGCTACTTGCTGGTGGTATGAACTTTGTGGTGATGAGTGCTATGAGATTCCATCTTATTATACCGATTTGGTTTAATCTATTTCAAATTGAGTCGAGCATACTCACCATTTTGAATTAAGTTTGCTGAGGTTTTGCTGGTCCGTTCTGTTGATGTTTTGCTGGAAGGACCTTCCTGAGTAACGATCCCGAAACTGCTTGTTTCCTACTGTCGGTCACGAAATATTGCAAAAACAATTTGCCATAGCAAGGGTTCAAACTAGAGACCTATAGGAACAAGACAGCACTATCTACCACTGCACCACCTCTTGGTTGTGTCAATTTAATGGGAAACACTTTCCACCCCAACCACAGCACAGAGCGGTTCTGATAAGTTGGCGGGAGAAAAGCCCGCGCTGTAGCCAAAAATAGTTTTCCGCAGCCCGCTGCCCCGAAACGGGAAAATGAAGAACAGAGATGCGAGTAGGCTACCAAAACGGATCATTCCGGCAGTGATTTGCGACTTCCAACGGCTGCTCACTCCTACGGGCGCAACCTGGGTGATACTTGCTGCAGCGGCATGTCAATCTGGTAAGTAATTTTGTGTTCAATCTGGAAAATTTCATTTCGCAGAATGTTCTCCTTTTCGATTCGTTCTGTGGTCAGTAATTTTGAGTTGGATTCGCCAAAAACTTTCCAGATGGATAGACGCTGGATAACCGGTTGTACTGGTTTTACCACCGATCATGAGAAAGGGGTCCAGGATTTCTTGGCATTTCTTCGGACAAGATACGCTGAGGACGAAGAAATACTATGCCCATGTCGTTGATGCCTCAATAACTCTACAGGGACTATAGAGCGAATTGGAGTTCACTTACTTGTGAGTGGGATGGCAACCACTTACACTAGGTGGATCCATCATGGAGAAGCTTTGGAGGATATGGTTGACGATGATGCAAATGTTCAGGATAATGCAATTCTGTCGGATGCAGAGGGGGATGTGGATAATGCAGCTCCACGGGATGGTGGTGATCAGGAAACGGTCCAGGAAAACTAATACATATCGGGTATGGAGGAGGATGAAGGCCCTGGAGATGATGGGATGTCTGAATTGATTGCTGACTTGGGCAAGGGTCAGGTGCTCAGTGAGAAAATGTATGAATTTGTAAAGAAACATCTGAACCATAAGGTGTCACCGACATCTTCATATGCACAATTTACATTTGTTGTGAAGTTACTTCATATAAGGTCTTTCAGTCGGATGAGCAACGTCGCATTCAATGCAACGATGATGTTGTTACAAAAAGGATTCCCAGAAGCGTGTCTTCCAGACTCTTTCGATACGGCAATGAAGTACATACGTTCCATGGGACTCGGTTATGAAAAAAATCCATGTTTGCAAAAATAATTGTATATTGTTTCGCAAGAAGAAGTATGTCAAACTTGATGTGTGCCCAGTATGGTGTGAAGTGTATTCAAGATGGAAGGATGTAGACACCAACAAGCGCGTTCCTCAAAAGGTATTGAGGCATTTTCCGCTGATTTCCAGGCTGAAGAGGATGTTTCTTTCATCAAAAACAGCAAAGAATGCACGATGGCACGAGTCGAAGCGAAAACCAGTGAAGAATGAGCTTAGCCATCCAGCTGATGTTGAGGCATGGAAACAATTCAATAAAAGTTGGAAAGAATTTGCAAAAGATGGTAGGAACCTTAGACTTGGTCTTGCAACCGATAGTTTCAATCCATTTGGCAACATGAACAACTCATATAGTATGTGGCCAGTATTTGTTGTGCCGTATAACATGGCACCATGGGTATGCATGGAAGAATCAAACTTCATGATGGCCTTATTGATCCCTGGGCCGAGTTCTCCATCAAAGGATTTTGATATCTTCATGGAACCTCTCGTCGAAGAGCTGCAGCAACTTTGGAAGGGTGTCTGGGAAATCGATGCTGTTGAGGGTAAAGAATTTAAACTGCGTGCTGTGATTCTTTGGTGCATACATGATTATCCAGCATTGAACACGTTGTCTGGGCGAGTCACGAAAGGCTATTTTGCCTGTGTGCGTTGCGACAAGGATCCTTGCTCAAGGAGATTTAAGAACAATATATGTTACATTGGGCATCGTCATTTCCTTCCAACTGACCATCCATGGAGAAGAAAGAGAGCAGATTTTGATGGTACTGTTGAAAACTGAGAAAAGCTAGGGCAGTTTACCCATGAGGAGCTGAAGCAACAACTGGAGAAGGTTAAAGACGTTAGACCAGGAAAGCATCCTCTACCTCAAGGAAAGAAAAGGAGGCAGGAATCCGGACAGTGCTGGAGCCGAAGGGTTTGTTTGTGGGACTTGCCGTACTGGTCATCTCTGAAGTTGGCACATAACCTTGATGTGATGCACATTGAGAAAAACATATGCGAAAACCTTATTGGAATGTTGCTTAAAATTGCTGGGAAGACATAGGACACCAGGGGCGGACCTACGTTAATTTGTCGGGGTCAGCTGACCCCGACGACTTCGCGAGAACCTTTTGTAGACGTATTTTGTGACCAATTATGACCCCGGTAAAAAATAAATATGACCCCAACAACCAGTTTTTTTGAGGAAATCAACAGCCAGTGTCCAGTCCATACAAAATACGTATGCAGGCCAGCAGCCCACCAAAATACCAGAGGCAGCCCGCAGCCCACAGGCCAGCCCACCACGTTAACACAAACAACAAATCGATTCCTCTCCTAAACCAGACTCCCCTGCTCCTGCCGTCCGACGCAGCGACGCTCCAAGCGGTGCCGACGTTTCCTCTTCGGCTCTTCGCGGCATCCTGGCGGCGAGCCGCTGAGCCGGCAAGCAGCAAGCCAACGACCGGCGAGGCTGCCAGGCTGGACGTCAGGAGCAAAAGACTATGAGCAAGGTACGTAACTCCCCAAATCCCAATTTTGCAGTTGATGATGAAGGACGATCCAATTTCTTGATTAGGGTTTTCTTTTTATTTTTCAGCCATATATATACTTTAGTCTGAAGCAAAGCAAGTAAGGTAGTTTGTCTGCATTCTCACGCAAAGATTTCATCATCCCGATCAAACAAAATGGCAGGTACGGAAATTAGTGATTTCTAATCTTATATGTGGCTGCTCCCAAATTTAATTAGTATGTACTTTAGTGTTTAATTATTTTCACTAATTTACAGTCAACCAGAGCACAATGGAACGATTCTTGAAAAGGAAAAGCCCAGCTTGTGAAAATGATAATCCTGCAGGAGGCACTTCAAGAAGAGATGATAGTGGTAATCCTGATGGCACTTCAAGAAGAGATGGCAGTGAGATTCCTGGTGGAGGCACATCAATAAGAGATGTCAATGCATCAAGTGCCAATCGTACTACTAATCGACCTTCACAGATATCAGGACATGAGGTAAACTTTGATGAGCTTCCATATGATCCAGCAGATAGAAGGAGGATATCAGATTACATAGGCCAACAGCTACAAGATGAGATAAGACGGAAGTATATGATTAGAGGTCCATTTAGACCACCACCAGGTTATAAGTATCCACAAAAGATCATAGGAGGCATCCCACGTCGGTTTCAACCTGAATGGTTCACAAAATATGACTGGTTAGAGTACAGCGAAAAGGTGCATAAATGTTTTTGTTTATACTACTATTTATTCAGAGATTGTAATGAAGGCCAAGGTGGGAATGATGCATTTGCAAAAAATTGTTGGGATGGCTTTAACAAATCAGATAGACTTCAAGATCATGTTGGCACCCGACCTGATAGTTTTCATAACACAGCAGTGAAAAGATGCAACAATTTGATGAAGCCTGAGAAATCCATTGTTGCTTCTATGAAAAAGGGGAGAAATGTCACCAAAGAGGAGTATCTTCTTATATTGAATACTTCGATTGATGTTGTTCGATACTTGTTGCGCCAAGGTTTAGCTTTTCGCGGTCATGATGAATTGAAAGAGTCCTTAAATCAGAGAAATTTTCTAGAGTTGATGAAGCTTTTGGGAAAGCAAAATATGAAAACAAATAAGGCTATTCTATGGAATGCTCAAATGTTGTCTCCGGACATTCAGAAAGATATTGTGGACTGTTTTGCTGATGTAAGGAAAAATGTTTTATTAATTATTGTTCAGTATTTATATCCTGCTATTTATATAGGTAAATTAATGGAGTTTACATTTTTTTTTCAGATAATAGTGAAGTCTATCATTGAAGAAATTGGTGGTGACGTGTTTTGTTTATTGGTAGATGAGTCATCTGATGTTTCCGGCAAGGAACAAATGGCGGTGGTTTTGAGATATGTTGACAAGCTTGGGTTAATTAAAGAGAGACTTATTGGTGTAGTTCATGTGAAAGAGACCTCTGCTTCATGCCTCAAATCTAATATTGACGCTCTGTTCGGTAAGTATGGATTAAGCATAAAACAAGTTAGAGGTCAAGGTTATGATGGAGCAAGTAACATGAGAGGTGAGTTCAAAGGTTTGAGAGCTTTAATCATGAGAGAAAATAGCTCTGCACACTATATCCATTGTTTTGCTCACCAGCTGCAGTTAGTCATAGTTGCAGTAGCTAAAAAGAATGATGATATTAGTGATTTCTTTGACATGGTGTCCCTTTTGCTTAATGTGGCTGGAGCCTCTTGCAAAAGGAAGGATATGATTCGGGAAAGTCAACAAGATAGAGTTAGCAAAGCCATTGGCAGTGGACAACTTAGTAGTGGAACGGGATTAAATCAAGAACAAGCACTTCAAAGAGCCGGTGACACTCGTTGGTCTTCTCATTATAAAACTCTAAAGAGCCTAAGAAGTCTGTTCCCCGATGTCATTGAAGTGCTCCAGTATGTTGAAAAAGAAGGTCCAAATGATGCAAAGAGGCGTCAAGCTTGTGGTCTCATGGACTATCTCAAGGATTTTGATTTTGTGTTCCACTTGCAGTTAATGCTACTTATTTTAGGACATGCAAATGCTTTGTCACTATCATTACAAAGGAAAGATAAAGATATCTTAGAGGCCATGATAGAGGTGAAGTTAACTAAGCAAAAATTTCAGCAAATTAGGGACGACGGTTGGGATGCTCTATTAGGCACTATATTGGCCTTTTGCGAACAACATGTCATCCCAAAGTTGGACATGGAACAAGAGTACATTGATCGACATAAGCCAAGGAAAAAGACCAACCGCACCAACTATGAGCACTACAGATATGATTGCTTGAACCCGATTATTGAATTGTAGCTTGCAGAATTTGATGATCGTTTTAGTGAGGTAAATTCTGAATTACTGATCAACATTGCTGCTTTTAGTCCCAAGATTCTTTCACTGCTTTCAATGTTGAGAGTTTGATGGAATTGGCTAAGGCGTACCCTGATGATTTTAATTCTAAGGAACTGGATGATCTTTGTGGTGAGCTTCCTATTTACATTGATAATGTCCGAGCTGATGCAAGATTTGCCCAATTGAAAACTATTTCTGAACTTGGTAGGCTGATGGTGGGTACAAATAAACATGTTGCTTTTGGTTTGGTCTATCGACTCCTCAAACTTGTGCTTGTTCTTCCTATCACCACAGCATCAGTGGAGAGATGTTTTTCAGCCTTGAAAATTGTGAAGACAGATCTAAGAAATCGCATTGGAGATGAATTTTTGAATGGTTGTCTCATTAGCATCATGGAACAAGAACTTCTTGCTGCAATTCCAAATGATGATGTCATTTTTCTCTTTCATAATATGGGCAAAGATCCTAGAGTGGAATTGTAAGAGGTAGATACTATTATAATTTGTCAAGAGTTTATTTTGTGAAAACAATCTTTGTTGTGGCATGCTTAATTTATGGTATTCCGAATGATGATGTAATTATTGCTAATTTCTACCTCTATCATGGCATGCTTAATTTTCATTATAATCTTTGTTGAGTGCTGACCCTGGTGGCAATTTATCCTAGATCTGCCCCTGAAGGACACCATCAATGCTAGGGTTGATTTGGAAGAGATGGGCATAAGATCAAATCTACACATGGTGGCAACTCAGGATGGTGAGTCATGCAAAATGCCAGAAGCTCTGTATGTACTTTCAAAAATGAAACAGAAGCTGTTTTGTGATTTTATAAGTTCGGTGAAGTTCCCAGATGGATATGCTTCAAACTTAGCTAGGTGTATTGCTGCAGATGGATGCAAACTACAAAGACTGAAAACTCATGATTGTCATATCCTACTCCAAAGGGTTTTGCCGGCTTGTCTTCACGGTTTAGTGGACAAAGAGATATACACAGCTATTGCAGAATTAGGAAACTTCTTTCGGCAACTATGTTGCAAAACTCTGAAGTTGGATGTCTTGAAAAAACTGAAAACAGATATCCCAATAATTCTGTGCAAGCTTGAGAAAATTTTCCCTCTTGCCTTCTTTGATGTTATGGTCCACTTGGCTGTCCATTTTCCTGAGGAAGTAATCCTGAGAGGTCCAGTACAATATGGATGGATGTATCCTGTCGAAAGAAGGCTATGCACATTGAAGCGTTCAGTGAGAAACCAAGCTAGGCCTGAAGGATCCATTGCAGAAGCATATGTTGCTAATGAGGCCTTGACATTTTGCTCTAGGTACTTCGTGGCTGATGATGTGGCCACACGGTTCAATCAGGTTGGAAGGAATAGAGAGAATGCTGATTTGTCTGTAGATGGAACATCCTGTTTCGATCACAATGTTCAAGTACTTGTAGCAGGGACCACTTGTTGGCTTGGGTCAAAGTACGACAAGGTGGTTTGGTATGTGCTAAACAATTGCGAAGAGGTGAAGCCATATATCGAGTAAGTAAATCACCATTGCAATGATAGAACTACAATTATTTCGTACTAACTTTGAGATGGTACTACTTTGTAGAGTGTTTAAGAATGAATTAAAACGAAAGGTGTGTCAGACGAGGATATTGATCGTCAAATTGTTAAAGAATTTCGGCACTGGTTTAGATCAATGTTAGTATTCATTTTTTTGTTTGGTAGCTAGCTTATATTACCTGGTGAGGACCTTTACCCAAGACTATATTAAAAAAACTATGGCTCTTCTATACATATTACAAACAATCTAGTGAGCGACGACAACCTATATGCATTATCAGCTGAACCAGACCGGCGAACAAAAACTTATACATCATGTATTGTAGGCGGTGTCCGGTACCACACCAAGGCCCGAGAGGCAAATAGGAAGACACAGAACAGTAGAATCATGACTACAGGATCACATAAAGACATTAAAGAAATTGAGTTTTATGGTTCACTAAGAGACATTATTGAGCTGTGGTACAACTCGGGGCTTGACAGAGATCAAACTGTTGTTTTATTCCAGGTTGACTGGTATGATCTGGAAGGGACCAAGAAGGAACCGAAGATTAGAAATGATGGTTACTTCACAAGCATCAATACTGGAGATTACTGGTACCAAGATGATCCCTACATTCTTGCTGAGCAAGCAACAAAGGTCTTTTACTTGCCAGACACCCTGCTACAACACCCATGGAGAGTGGTGCAAAAATTTGAGCACATGCATTTGTGGAGCTATAATGAAAATGAGGAGGACATAGCTCCCACTGGCATGGTACTTGCATATCAAGATGGTGAAATTGACCAAACCTTGCATGATGTTATACTTGATGATGGTCTCGGTGATGGTTCGGAGGTTCCGGTGCCTATTACTGGCGAGGAGACTATGGTTGCAGCCACTGAAGTTGACGCAATTCGCCAGCAGGAGCTATCTGATATGGATGGATTCAATTCTGAAGATGAGGACGACGACACTCTATGGCAATACGTCGATGAAGATGAAAATGCTGCCGATGAAAGTGACGACGACTAGGATATCAAATCAGTAAATGTTTAAGTCGATCCAAACTGAAATCATGTGGACCTTATGATTTATATGTAATTTATATGTAGTTGAACTGTTGAAGTGCACTTTCCTGAATATTAAACCTGCCATAGGTGCCTACTATCCGGTTCACTGTATTATGTAGCATCGGAACTTCCTGTTGCGACGTATACAAAATATACGATCGCGCATGGGGATGACCGATTATCCGGTACATTGTATTATAAAACAACGGAACGTCCTGTATGGGCTACGTGAATGGTAGGTTAGAAATATCCATTTCTTATCCTCTCCAATGTGGGCATGATCGAGTAGTATGCAGCGTGACGTGCTCATGATCATGTAGTACTAGGCGAATCGAATCGATGAAGGAAGGGATGTGTTGATATCTAATGTGGGCATGATCGAGGAGTGTGCAACGTGATGTGCTCATGATCATGTAGTACTAGGAGAATCGAATCAACGAAGGAAGGGATTTGTTGATCTCCAATGTGGGCATGATCGAGGATTATGCAACGTGACGTGATCATGATCATGTAGTACTAGGCGAATCGAATCGACGAAGGAAGGGATGTGTTGATCTCCAATGTGGGCATGATCGACTAAGTATGCGAATGGATTGTCCGGTTCTTTGTATTATGTACGACAGGACCATCCTGTGATGACTTTCATACTCATCGACATACGTCCGGAGGATGATCCGGCCTGGTATACATCGGAACAGAGGAACTTCCTTGTAAACTACAGGTAGGAAAGGCGCTTCCCATTTCCTGGTCACAGGGTGCCAACAGCGCACTACACACACCTTTATGGCTTTATCCAACGGCGTGTCACTCGTGCTGACCCGCCATCCCCCCATTTACTACCTCCTCACTTGCGGCACAACCCCTTCGTAGGATTCCGCTGCTACCGCCGCCGCCTGCAGCAGCCTCCAGCAGATACCTCAATCCGTCGCCGAAATCAGAGGTATGTGTCCGCCTCCAGGCTCCAACGGATACTGCAATCCGCCACTGAATTCTTGGAATGGCACTAATTCGAGAAATTTATTGCAGATGGGCCGAGATGGTAGCAAGAGAGATGGAAAGGCGCTTGATCCTCCTCCAGTGAAGCGACAGCGAAAGTCGCAGCCGACTTCTGTAGGCACGTCTGGTCCTCAGACGAGGCTAAGGTGTAGGCCTGCGGCACGGGATTCTTCTTCTGCCCCTACACACCGCACACGGGGTGGGTCAACCTCGGTGCATTCCTGCCGCACTCGGGGTGGGTCAAGCTCGGCGCCTTCCTGCCGCACACGGGGTGGGTCAAGCTCGGCGTCTTCCTGCCGCACACGAGGTGGATCAACCGCGGGCTGTCGCCCACCCTGCCATTCAGAGTTTCTTGCGCCAGATCCCAGGAAGGAGAAAGAGGTACAACTTCACCCTCCACTAGAAGAGCCGCTTAAGATGATGGACCTGCGCAACCACACCTACCAAATGATTAAAGGTCTTAGATGGGTGCCTGAGAATCACTTGTGGGAGAAAACCAAGGACAAACGGGTCGAACCAAGATTTAGGAATGTCGTTCAGCAAACTTTCTATTACAACTACAAATACCTGCCCATGAAACTGTATCAGCACAGGGTTATAAATTGGGATCATATGAAGTTGGCCGTGGGAGGGGATATTAAGGTATACTTCGATGATCATCCCGGATTGGCTGATTTGGTCTCATTGCATCATCAGTATGTTGAGGATTGGGTGAGAGTTTTTTATGCTACTGTGTACATTGCTGATACTAGGGAGTACATCATGTTCATGTTTCAGGGACGCCAGTATACTATTTTCCGACACCATATTGCTGACACTCTTGGATTGAGGGATTGTGAAATAGGAAAGTATGACCATAAGCCATCCCTACATAATATTGTCTACGGGGATCGTGAACCACCTCGGCGTAGTTTGCTCGGTGGGTCGTTCCCGTCCGACGAGGAGATGGCCGAACTTTTTGTTGAGTCGTTCACAGGTCGGCGAGCATATCGCACGCTTGACATGCTTACCCCTGAGGCAAATGTGGTTCACCAGGCACTATGGAAGACATTGTTACCACGGATTGGCAATGCAGAGTCGATCACTAGTCTTCAGCAGTGGCTTCTCCTTCACGTCATGACTGGCCGGCCCTTCGACATCGTGGACTTCATTTTAGCCGAGATTGAAGATGTTATCCTTGATGGGTTGACCGTGGCCCGACATATGCCGTATGCTCACTGGATCTCCTTCATCCTGAGTCGTGTTACCAGACTAGATGAAGACGGGGAAAGGGTGCGAACCAGACCCAAAGCTTGGCGTCCCGAGTACATGATGTCCAAGACACATTTCAAGGAATACAGGCCTGCGAGATCAGGAGACAGACGTCATGGCCTAAGGGCTACAATTGAGCCATCTCCTGATGACATTTGTTCCTCAGACAGTGAAGGCAATGAGGCGTCTCCAGTGAGACATCTCCGAGTACATGATGGTGCATCGCTACCCACTAAAAAAACAGAAACAGTTCTAGTCACTCCAGCAACAACCAGTGAGCCAATGGACTCTTCCTTCTTTCTGAAACTGATCCTTGAAAATCAGCGTGAGCAAACCAAGTTCCAGTCAATGATGGAGAAGAGGATGTCACAACAGGAGGAGTTAAACCGTGCACACTCGGAGCAGATAGTACAAATGGTAACACAGCAGCAGCGCACTATGGAGAATTTTGTGAATGCTTCACTCAGTCACCTTCACCAAGTTAACAGCTTACCACCACCGCCCGCTCTACTCGCACCTATTGGTCAGACCCCCTTGCAACTCATGCCTCCTGCTAACTTTGGTAAATCATCTGAAGTCTATGAGCTGCCTCACAGTTCAGCAATTGGTTCACAATGGATGACAGAAAAGGATTCCAAAGAAGAAAAGGAAGCAGATGCAACAATACTCAAGGTTCTATCTGATATTGCAGCAGAGGAAACGAATAAGGAAGATCCTTTGGCGGCAATAGCAAATGGTCCAAAAGATCCTGCTCCAGCTACCTCGAAAGGCTCTTGTGCAGCTGATCCTGCTCTAGCTCCTACTACGTCGGAAGGCTCTCCTGCTCCTGCTCCTGCTACCTCAGAAGGCTCTCCTACTCCTTCTACCTCAGAAGGCTCTCCTGCTCCTGCTCTTGCTACCTCAGAAGGCTCTCCTGCTCCTTTTACCTCAGAAGGCTCTCCTGCTCCTGCTCCTGCTACCTCAGAAGGCTCTCCTGCTCCAGCTCCTGCTCCTGCTACCTCAGAAGGCTCTCCTACTCCTGCTCCTACTACCTCAGAAGGCTCTCCTGCTCCAGCTCCTGCTACCTCAGAAGGCTCTCCTGCTCCAGCTCCTGCTCCTGCTACCGAAGAAGGCTCTCCTGCTCCATCTCCAGCTCCAGCTCCTGATGACCCTCTTCACAATCCTGTTATATCGGCTCCTTCAGACACCGACGAAAAAGAGGTAGAATGTTAAACATTCCTTTTATTGTCATTGATTCCATTTGATTATTGTATTCGAGTTGAACAATACATTTTTCTTCACGTGTGTGAACCAACCATAAATAATCGTTTTGCCTGGGCTTTGTGCTCAGGTCTTCACAATTGCTGACCAAGATGAAATTGTACCAAAGTCAGAAGACTCCCAATACTCTTGTACCGGGTTGCAGAATGAGATACAGGTACCAGCACTTCGTTTCCAGAATAGAACATCGTACTTGTGTCATGACGTTGAAGACTCCGACTTCCATACGGTTGAATCCTCCGATTGGATTAATGGCTTGGATCAATATGGAATTCCTACAACCAAAACAGAGAGTTCTACGGCCTCGACATCACGCAATGCATGAGTCGTGCTATGCATAAAACAAACCCAACACTCCCTACGCATGCTTTTGTTTGTAATTTTCGATGTAATCCTTGAATCATGTCACAATACCCATGTTTGATGAGAGGAAGGGATGTGTTGATCTCCAATGTGGCCTTGATCGAGGAGTATGCAACGTGATGTGCTCATAATCTTGTAGTACTAGGCGAATCGAATCGACGAAGGAATGGATGTGTTGATCTCCAATGTGGGTATGATCGAGGAGTATGCAACGTGACATGCTCATAATCTTGTAGTACTAAGAATCGAATCGACGAAGGAAGGGATGTGTTGATCTCCAATGTGGGTATGATCGAGGAGTATGCAACGTTATGTGCTCATAATATTGTAGTACTAAGCGAATCCAATCGACAAAGGAAGGGATGTGTTGATCTCCAATGTGGGCATGATCGAGGAGTATGCAACATGACATGCTCATAATCTTGTGGTACTAAGCGAATCGAATCAACGAAGGAAGGGATGTGTTGATCTCCAATGTGGGCATGATCGAGGAGTATGCAACGTGACGTGCTCATAATCTTGTAGTACTAAGCAAATCGAATCGACGAAGGAAGGGATGTGTTGATCTCCAATGTGGACATGATCGAGGAGTATGCAACGTGACGTGCTCATGATCATGTAGTACTAAGCGAATCGAATCGACGAAGGAAGGGATGTGTTGATCTCCAATGTGGGCATGATCGAGGAGTATGCAACGTTACGTGCTCATAATCTTGTAGTACTAAGCGAATCGAATCGACGAAGGAAGGGATGTGTTGATCTCCAATGTGGGCATGATCGAGGAGTATGCAACATGACGTGCTCATGATCATGTTGTACTAAGCGAATCGAATCGACGAAGGAAGGAGTGTGTTGATCTCCAATGTGGGCATGATCGAGGAGTATACAACGTGACGTGCTCATAATCTTGTAGTACTAAGCGAATCGAATCGACGAAGAAAGGGAGATGTGTTGATCTCCAATGTGGGTATGATCGAGGAGTATGCAACGTGACGTGCTCATGATCATGTAGTACTAGGCAAATGTTGACGGTATATATGCGTATCAAACTTCGTTTGGATTGCAAGCAGACAAATCCTCCGTCATAGTCAAGGGAGCCTTCTTCCCTTAAGTGTGAACCCAAGGTATCGAATCCGTGGAACAAATGTGTGATGAAAGAACCAATCTATTAAAGCCGAGAACACTTAGATCTTCAAAGGAAACTCTTATGCATCTAATCTAGAGAACACCAAAAGAAACAAATCTTATCTAATGAAAACCGGAGGTAGCAAGAGATAGAGAGGGATAGGTAAACCAATCTAGAGAGATTGGATCAAGCTCTTGTTGAAGTTCCAAGCAAAGAAGAATAAACCAAATTGAATCTCATAAAAAGCTTCTTTAAATCGCGGCTTCCGTTCCAACTCTAAAGACACCCACCTTTTGGAGCCACCGTTCTGTCACAACGCACTCCTATTCGTGCGGGTTAGCCTAGGGCAAGTCCAATGGACAAGATGAAATCTCTTGGTAGGTCAGGCGTGCACCTCTAGCCACCACGGCTACAAGAACACCCTATGTGATCTATCTCGATAATAGATCTTAAAGTGGGAAAAACCAATCGAAGACAAAGTCGTAGAAGAAGCACTTGATCGCTAGAAATCGGATTGCAATTTGATAATTCAACATACTCAAAGGTACATGGACAAGATCACCACCGGGATCCTACCTTGATCTTGCTCCTAGCTTCTGGAACTCCGACGTGGTCTTCCTTGCAAGGTTCCCACGCCAGCTAGGGAAACCCTATAGCTCCCTCTCCTCTCCGGAATGGTGTCCCTCTCTTCTCTGCTCCTCGGTGGCGAATAGCGAATGACTTGATGCGTGCCTCTTGGCAGGGGGACTATAAATAGTTCGAGGATCGTCTAGGTCAAAGGGGGCGGCGAATGGTGCCCGAAATGGGCTGGGCCGGCCGGCTTGGGCCCATTTCGGCCCATTTCGTGGCCTCCTTTGTTGGCGATGCTTCCCGTGTCTTCTAGAACGTTCTCCCTTCTGCATGTGGGCCCTTGGCGTCAGTTTCTCCGCGGTTTGGATAGAGCTCCTTATCTCGCAAGCTTCAGCATTTTCTGTTCAGGTCCTCAGAGTTTTCCGTCTTCACGGGTTGGTCCTTGGGCTTCTTGGAGTCATGTTCACTTCATTGCTTGACTTGTACCGGGCTTCATGGTCTTCTCACGAGGTGCTTGATGAACTTTACCCGGAAGTCTTGCTTTTAACGCTAAATTCCTGCATAAACATTAAACTCCAAAACCGACATGCACAAACGAACTTGTTATATCAAGAGGGTTAGTACCAATGGATAAGATATAAAATTGATGCCAACACCAAAGGTAAACTCATGGCTAGGTTGACGGAAATTCACTGTCAACATCTCCCCCATGCTTAAACCTTGCTCGTCCTCGAGTAAGCCTTCGATGAATATCAGCGTTGCCCTTCATTGCTTAAACCTTGCACTTGATCATACACGAGAAAACATAATGCTCTCAAATGTTTAATTCGTTAGAGTTCCATATTGTACTAGCCTTCATCCCTACGGAGGGTGGATATTAATTAAGCTCTTCCCACAAGTATTAAACATGCTCCCAAAATTCAAATGGATCTCAAAAATTTTGAAATAAAGAACAAGATGAAAAAGAGCTAAACCAAGTTCAAAAATTTAAACCACCTTGCATCTTGCTCATGAACTCTCATCTCATCTTATCTCTCAAGCCTATTTATTCTACTCCTTTCCCTCCCAAAACATATATATATGTGGTAGGCTTTACGTGGAGCTTTTTGGGAAAGGTTTAGTCCTACCAAGATATTATAATTGAGATATTGTCAAAACAAGATAAGCTTCTCATGGTCTTACCGAGACTCGTCAAAAAGGTCATTGGAAAATAATGTTATATCAAGGAGGGGGAGAGAAAAATACACACACTTTGAGATAGGTGGACATGTGCAAATGGCAAAGAGTGATCCCGAGGCACAAAGGAAGTCCTCGTTATCGGATTGCACATGGCTGGAAAGATGAGTTTGGATCTTAATCTTGAATCTTTTGAAAATCCTAATGCATTTAGAGAACCGGGGAGTTCACTTTATTTTTATTTTTTTATACATACTCATATTTTTTCCTTTTCTCATACATATTTTTTCTTTATATTTTTCTCTTTTTTCTTTATACTCATTTTTTTGTTATTTTACTCCCCTTGAACTCTAAATTGTATTGTACCTACCTCCTCCCCCGTGCTTAGACATTTGCTCGTCCTCGGGCAAAGAGGTGATAGAGATAAGGTAGGTACTAGAAATATTTTTCCTTTTGGAGAGATACTTGAAATCTTCAATCTTGGCACCATCTTGCGATCTTCCTTGAATTGACAATCCATACTCACATGATAGGTTGTGGTCAAGGAGGTAAACACAAAAGATGATATTTTTGGTTTTAAGGGTGGATATCCGGCGAGGTTTGTGAAATCTCCGATGTGGGGATACACAATGCACGGATAGAAAGGCTAGCAAAAAGATAGATACGCAAAAACGGAATGACCAACTTCTTAGTCTCGGGCCAGAGAAATTAAGCCCTGAATTAACTTACCCAAAAATAAATGTTGTATACTATGTTTTTGTACTCAAATATATATATAGCTCGGGATAGGTAGAGCAACATGCAAGAGGTATTAATGGCAAGGTTAGCATTACTTTTAAGAACAAAAATAAATCATCTTTAACCCATCCAAAACTTGAGAGCATATGTAAAACCATGGGTCTTATTTTTATCATAACCTCCGCAAAAGATTAAGTTAGCATTTAGATTAATTTCAGATTTGTATTTTAAGAGAGCATTAGCTTAATCATGCATAAAACAAGTACAAAGATAAGCAAAGTGGTAACTATCATCATATATCAACATGGCACAAACTTTTTATCTTTGCCAAAGGTAAAAACAAGGTGGTGATTTTATTCATGATGAAAATAAAAACTAACACACATGCTGAAAAATAAATAAAAACTGAAAACACTACGCATACATAGGCGCATACAAGCTGAAAATTAAAGAAAAGGGAAAAGGTAAAATTAAACAAAAGCTCCTCCTCTGTCTAATCTTCCGCCGGTGGTTGATATTGGTAATCTTGATTGTTGTACCCTTGCTCATAATAGGATTGCACCGCTTCTCCTATGAATTGCTCCGGCAGTGCTAGGTGAAGGCGGCCTAGCTCAAAGGCGATGTTTGCATTTCCTTCACCCATTTGGTTTGCATTGGATTAGATGGCTGCAATATTTTGCATGTTTCTTGTAGTGTATCCTCCAATGATGGCCACACTTTGTTGTGGTTGAGGGATGTGTGCATATTGTTCTGCAAAGGTTACGTTAGGTACCGCAAAATTTGGTGGGGGCATGGCTGCACCACTCCCCCATGCTTGCATTGGTACACCTCCGTAGTATCTTGGCGGCACCGGAATTCCTCCATATGGTGGTACATAATTTTGGGGCGCACCTTCTTCTTCTTGGGCTGCGGAAGAACCTTCTTCTATAATCCTTCCTCTCTTGTTTTTCTTTGTCGGCACAAGAAGTCCTTCCTCTAACCAATCTTCTTTCCCCTCAAGAAAAAGTCTTAGTCTTGCGTCCGGTAGGGGTAAATTCACTTTGGCCAATTTGAAGCCTCCTCTCTCATATCCACTTATATATTTACCTTGCTTCAAATAATCAAATCCCAGAGAAGTCCCGACTAGGAGATGCTCCGGGTTTCTTATAATTCCCGGTCTCAATGCGATGGCCAACATGGAGAGGTAACACCCCGAACCAATATCTCCGGATCCCGATGTTGCTTTGCAACACCACCGATTGATCATAAGGTATGAGGGGTCGATTGGCTGCCCAACAATCAAAGCTGAGTAAAGCCAATTCAACTCCATGTCGGTTATCTTGGTCTCTTTAATTCTCCCCAAAAATCTCTTGCACATCCATGTGTGAAATACCTTGATTATGGGGTTCCGGATACTATTCCTTTGTCGGTTAGCTTCTCCCGTGATCATTCTCCAAAAACCTTCCAAAGTATTTGCTTGCGCTTCCACTTGCTCCGGGGCTCCCTTTTGAAAACCAAGCAACTCCCTAATGTACTCATAGGGAACCACTTGTTCAACTCCTTCCAAATGGAATGAGAGACTCGTCACTCCTTCATCAAGTATTGGCACCATGGTCATGAGAATTTTCAGGGCCAATTCCTTGTGGGTGTTTGTTGACACTCCGTTGGAAAATTGCACCCAACCTAGGTGTCCCAACAAGTAATAGATATTCGTATGAAAGCCCAACACTTGGAGAGCTTGGTCGTCGAAGTCGACGTTCGCCACAACCCTCTTCTCAAGGTGAGTGAGCTTCTCCTCCTCCTCCTCCGTCTTGATAATAAACCCATACTTGGAATACCGCGGCGTGTATGGAGGTGGAGCGGATGATCGTGTCGAGCGACGAGGTCGGACAGGCGGCTCCTCCGTGCGTCCTTGTGGTTCGGTGAACCGCATAGACGAGCTTCGTGTGGCCCTCATGCCACCGAGGAGTAGAATGTCGTTCCTCCTCGGCGGTGCCGTGTCCTCCTCCATACTCCGAGGAGACTCGGAGACCGAGTGCCTCCTCGAAGAGCTTGTTGATGATGGCTTGGACGACGATGATCCCTTCTTCTTGGAGAAGAGACTTGTAGTTTTCTTCCACATGGTTGCTGCACACTTCCTCACAAATATATCCGGGGTTTTGAACCGGTAGCAAGGCACACAAAAATTATCGGAGTATGGACTTTTAGTGGACTTAGGATGGATTTTGATGGACGAATTAAAGCTCGAAGTGGGAAGCAATGTTTCTGGAGGTTTTGAACTAAGAGGTCAGGAACACGAACAAAGAGCTGGACGAGTGACTTGCCTGAGGAAGACGGGCGCCAAGGGGCGAAATAAATGGGGAGGCTGGCCGGCCTGGGCCGACCGGCCTAGGGCCTCTGCTGCCCCTCTCGGCTCCAGCTTTCTCCATTGCACTCCATGCTCCTTTGTTGCTTTGTGACCGCGTGCTCCACGGGGTTGCACCGCCCAAATGCTCTCATCCACTCCTTTGCTTGCATGATTGATCCTTCCACTTGATTGCTTTGCTTTGAGTCACTTCCATGCTCCCTTGCCTCATATGCCTCCATGAGATTCCTGCAAAACAAAGCTTTGGCTGCCCCCCATGCTTGTCCTCTGCATGATAATTTTTGGAGGGGCATCCCATGATGCATCATGGTGCATGTGTGGTTAAGTTAACTCAAATACCTCCCTCTAATCATGTTTTAATGCTAAGCACTCCTCTAATTTTGAAAAATAAAATTAAACTCAGAGCTTGCAATGAGTTCAAATATAAATAGAGGAGTTTTCAAGCATCAAAAACAAATGTGAGTCAAAAATATTTTCCGACTACTTTTATTTTGGTCGCACCGGTATTGTTTGCTTCCATTAGTTGAGAGCAAGCTTTTCCCGGCTTGATCGTGGGGACATAGGTTTAGGTTCTAATTTTAGTTAAATGTGAGAGTGATTTTGACTGAAATAAAATTAAATGAGGCTTAGAAAAATTCTAACTCTAGAGAAACCAAGGATATGAATTTTGAACAAACCAAAAGTTAAGTTTCTAGGTTCACGCGAGTCCTACCATGCGCTGAAATTTAAATATCATCTAGGAACATAGAGTGGCTCTACTCGTGTGTTTTTAGCATGTAAAACAAGTCAACCATAACATCATGAAGAGGATGAAAGGTTGAGGTAGGTTCTGATTTTTTTTGGTTTTGGTTTCTCAAAAAGAAGCAAATAACACATAGGATGGCTCATGTAAAGGGTTTATGATCCAAATAAAATATCCAAATAAGATTTATAACTCTAAACATTATCCAACCACTTAAGAGTCTATGAATGTCTTGCGTAGCAAATTTTAAAACCAAATTACTTGAAAGACTCGAAAAAATCTTGATCGGGTTGTCCTCCCGGTAGCTTATTCTTGACTCGACGAACGGGTTGCCTCCCGCCTAGCACTTCGTTTATAGTCCATGGCTAGACTTCTTCACTTGTTTACTTCGGATCAACGCTCTTTGCGGGCATTGCAATCTTGGGTACCCACTTCTGCACCATCTTTGGCGCAGGCTTATTCTTCGGCTTAATCATCGTTTTGGTCTTCACAGGCGGCTTTTGTTCCTTGATCTTGACGGATGCAACAACTTCTTTGATTTCCTTCGCTTCCTTCTTCTCTGGCTCTTCCTTCTTCCTTGGCTCTTCCTTACTAACGCGATGATGAGGTGGAATATATTTAACTTTGATCATGTTGCATACCTTGAAGCGTGGTTGAAACTTGAAGGAACTCCTCTCGCCGTTGATGTCGGACTTGATCTCCCCCTTGCCGACGTCGATGGTAGCTCCGACGGTCTTGAGGAAAGGCCTCCCAAGAATGAGCGGTGGCTTTTCCCTTTCTCCCATCTCGAGCACCACGAAGTCGACGGGGATGAAGTGGTGTCTGACCTTCACGAGCACATCTACGGCGATGCCCAAAGGAGAGTGAATGGAGTTGTCACCCAACTCCAAACACATGGCCGTAGGCTCTAGCTCCGGTAGGCGTAGCTTCTCGAACACGTCTCTTGGCATGACGCTCACACTTGCTCCAAGGTCGCATAATGCTTTCTCGAACTTGAAGGAACCAACGGAACACGGAATCGTCAGGCATCCGGGGTCTCCTTGCTTCTCTAGTCCGTTTGCAATAGCGGCGCTACATTGCTTGGACATCTTGACGTGATCCACCCCGAGTGTTGCTATCTCATACTTGTTTGCAAGTATATCTTTGAAGTAGCAAGAATATGTAGGAACTTGAAGGGCATCCAATAGCGGCATGTTGATGCTCAACCTACGCACAACTTCCACAAACTTCTCAAAATGATTATCAAGTTTACCTCGGAAGTAGCATGGCTTGAGTTGTGATATCTTCGTGTCTTCTCCCGGCATCTCAAACTCGGGCTCTTCGGTGATGATTTTGGTAACCTTCTCCTTAGCAAACTCTTCCGCCTCGGTAGATGGTTTAGGTTTTCTAGCTCCCGCGGAATGCTCCGGATCTTCTGTCTCCTTTCCCGAATGAGTTTGAATGGCCTTCGCCGTCTCGGGACCTTGAGGTTGCCCCGGAAGCTTTCCTTCATTAGCGGATAGGCGCCTGACAAGTTGTCCCACTTGTGTCTCGAGCATCTTCATCATGTTCAGCACTTGATGGTTGGAGCTTCCGACCTCCGTCACCTTGCTATCAATGTTCTCCAACACCTTGTCTATGGCTTTGAACTTAGTGATGGTGTCCTTGTTGATCTTAGCTTGCTCGTCCATGAAGTCCTTCAATTGCATACGAAGAGGAACCAAACTCGGAATGGACGAACTCGCATTGAATTGAGGTCTACCTTGCCCGTAGCGGAAGTTCGGCAAATCTCCCTTCCTTATGTAGTCGAGCATCTTGGCTTCCTCCGGACAATCTTTTTGGACATGGCCATACACTTCACACTCTTCACATGTGGATCTTGCTTCGGCAGCCTTTAAATCTTGAGCTTCTTTCTTCTCTATCTCCATCTTCTCCAACCTCCTCATAAGCGAGTTGATCTTGCCTTCGAGTAGATCTTCCTTCTCCACTTGCAAGACTCCCTTGACGTTCCCCGTGGGTTGAACCGGAAGTAAGCGTCCGGATGACGCCCATGTGTCATTGTCCGTGACCTTCTTGAATAAAGTGAAAGCTTGGGTCAGTGTAAGCTCGATGATGGATCCTCCCGCCGATGCATCGATGATCGTCCTTGACGCCATGGTGAGTCCTTGGTAGAACTTTTGAACGATATCTTCCTTCGGGAATTTATGATGTGGCACCACCCGAGTGTACTCATTGAAGCGCTCGAAAGCTTCCGATATGGTCTCCGTAGGATATTGAGCAAAAGTAGCAATTTTATTGCGCAAGCTTTGAGTCTTACCCGGTGAGTAGTATTCCTTCATGAAGGCTCTCATCAAAGCCTCCCAATTTTGCACCGTCTCCGCCAGTTGAGCGTAGAACCATTGCAAAGCTTTTCCGAGTAGTGAGAACGGAAAGAGCCTTGCCCTCATTTGGTTTTGAGTCACCCCTTCCATGTTGAATGTCTGACAAAGTTGAATGAACGCTTGGAGGTGAAGGTTTGGATCCTCTTTACCGGTGAAGGGTGAATGTTGCACCATGCGGATTGTTGAGGTCTTGATCTCGAACGGCCTTCCGATCTCTGCGAGGTTCAAGATTGGTAGGTCGACGATGTCCGGGGTTCATAGCTCCCCGATCTTGCGCTCCGTCTGCGGTTGTTCTCCCATCGGTTGCGGTTGAAGTTGATTTTTCCTAGGGCTTGGAGGTGGTGATTCCTTTGGAGACTCCGACGATCCTTCGGCGTCCGCTTTTGGATCTGCAAATTCCAGCTTTTTAGCTTGTGCTTCACGTCTCCTTAGCCTGTAAAGTTTTTCTGGATCATGCACAAAATTTTTGGGTTTGTTAGAGAGGTAGCCGTCCATCTCCTGTTAGGATTAGCAATAAACAAAATATATACAAAAACAAAAATAAAAACAAATCTAAGAAAACTAGGGTCAGTCAAAAACTAGATTAGATTGATTTTTGAGGATGATCAAAAGTTAGTAGATGCAAAAAGAAAAACTAAAAGAAAACTAAAAATATTCACAAAAAGCAATAAAAGATCGAATCTTGATCACTTGTTCCCCGGCAACGGCGCCAGAAAAAGGGGGCTTGTTGACGATATATATGCGTATCAAACTTCGTTTGGATTGCAAGCGGACAAATCCTCCGTCGTAGTCAAGGGAGCCTTCTTCCCTTAAGTGTGAACCCAAGGTATCGAATCCGTGGAACAAATGTGTGATGCAAGAACCAATCTATTAAAGCCGAGAACACTTAGATCTTCAAAGGAAACTCTTATGCATCTAATCTAGAGAACACCAAAAGAAACAAATCTAATCTAATGAAAACCGGAGGTAGCAAGAGATAGAGAGGGATAGGTAAACCAATCTAGAGAGATTGGATCAAGCTCTTGTTGAAGTTCCAAGCAAAGAAGAATAAACCAAATCGAATCTCATAAAAAGCTTCTTTAAATCGCGGCTTCCATTCCAACTCCGAAGACGCCCACCTTTTGGAGCCACCGTTCTGTCACAACGCACTCCTATTCGTGCGGGTTAGCCTAGGGCAAGTCCAATGGACAAGATGAAATCTCTTGGTAGGTCAGGCGTGCACCTCTAGCCACCACAGCTACAAGAACACCCTATGTGATCTATCTCGACAATAGATCTTAAAGTGGGAAAAACCAATCGAAGGCAAAGTCGTAGAAGAAGCACTTGATCGCTAGAAATCAGATTGCAATTTGATAATTCAACATACTCAAAGGTACATGGACAAGATCACCACCGGGATCCTACCTTGATCTTGCTCCTAGCTCCTGGAACTCCGACGTGGTCTTCCTTACAAGGTTCCCATGCCGGCTAGGGAAACCCTAGACAACTAGCTCGACCCTCTCCTCTCCGGAATGGTGTCCCTCTCTTCCCTGCTCCTCGGTGGCGAATGGCGAATGACTTGATGCGTGCCTCTTGGCAGGGGGACTATAAATAGTCCGAGGATCGTCTAGGTCAAAGGGGGCGGCGAATGGTGCCCGAAATGGGCTGGGCCCATTTCGACCCATTTCGCGGCCTCCTTTGTTGGTGATGCTTCCCGTGTCTTCTAGAACGTTCTCCCTTCTGCATGTGGGCCCTTGACGTCAGTTTCTCTGCGGATTGGATAGAGCTCCTTGTCTCGCAAGCTTCAGCATTTTCTGTTCTGGTCCTTGGAGTTTTCCGTCTTCACGGGTTGGTCCTTGGGCTTCTTGGAGTCATGTTCACTTCATTGCTTGACTTGTACCGAGCTTCTAAAAGTGCATCTAGGCCCCTAAGTGGATTTTGGTGAATTGAATGACAAAGTGATTAAAGGACTAATATATTTGTCTAAGATTGTGAGCAGGTTTTAATTCTAAATTTATGAGTTATTAATGGACTATGTATTGGTAAATGGATATTGAATGGCTCACATTGGAGAAGATAAATATATGGATGATCCTAATGCATATGTGACAAATATCAAGCAATAAAGGAAGATAAATATTGAGATAATTTGAGAAGGTCAATTCATGGTCTCCCATACTAGACATAGCTTGATTAAAATTACAAGGATCATAAAAAGAGAAGATGGTAATTCCTTAGACCAAGTGCAAGGCTTCATGTGGTAATTGAAAGAGGACACAAGGATGAGTGTAAACTTTATGGTCCTTAATTGGAAGATTGCATATTCATTGTCAATCAAGAACAAGCATTTGAAGTGGGATTTTCAAATGGAATTCAATTATGGATGAAGCAAAGTGGAACTCAAAGTGGAATGGGTAAGTGATGAAGAGATCAACCGAGATGTCTAGGGTGAGGGACTAAGCAATCTTTGGGGCCGTAGCTAAGCCGCCATTAGTGTTTTGCTAAGGTGAAGTTCTAGCATCCGTGGGGTCTTCAAGTATCATATCCAAGCCTTACCAAGGGAAGCAATGCAACTCATCTACATGTTATGATTGGCAATATGGAGTGAATTATGGATCCAAGTGTGCATTCTTATGGTAGATGGAAAGATCCTAAGTCACTAGCTCAAGTATGGACGTGCTCAAGACATAGGCTATGTTGAAAGCCCTCAAATGGATATTGCTCAAGTATGGCAAGATTGAAGACATTCAAGCTCAAGAAGTTGTCATGGTATTTTTATTTAATCTTGAGTATAGGTATGCCGTACTATCAAGAGGGATGCAACATTAGCGAGTTGACCAAAGTCAAAGTGCTCATTAGTTGACCTAAGTGAGATCTAGCCTTGAGAGCTTTAGAGTGTGCTAACAAACCCTCCTAACCTAACCTGAGCCACTTCATCTCTTTGGTGAAGAGTTAGTTTCATAGAAAGGGTTTTGAGGGGTGCCTCGGGCCTGACCGGTCAGACCGGTCAGGGGCACCGGTCTGACCGGTGCCGCTAGCCCCAACAACTAGTTTTTCAAACACTGGTCTGACCGGTGTGAGGCACTGGTCTGACTGGTGCCGCCCGACAGCTAACGACTAGTTTTCTCCTTTGAGGGGTATAAGTACCCCAAGTCCTCTTCCGTGGAGGGCTGCTGTTCCCTGTGGTTGTGCTGAGTTCCTAAGCCATTTCTTACAAGCCCTAAGCCTTAGTGGCTCTCCCCAACCTCTCTTTGTGAGATTTGTGGATTCAAGCCGCATCCTTTGTGTTGGGTTCAGAGAGTGAGCTCAAGAGCGTCTTTGTGAGCTAACAAGAGCATTCCCATAGCTTGAGCACTTCGGTTTCGCGTCTACGAGCTTTGAACCATTTGTTACTCTTGGAGGTTTGCCTCCTAGACGGCTAAGTGTCGCCGGCTAGCTCCCAAGGTTGTGGTGAGCAGCGGCAAGTTTGTGAGGGTTGTGATCTTGCCTCTTCGTGAAAAAGATCACCTTAGTGGAAAGGAGGAAAGTGGTTGAAAGAGACCCGGCTTGTTGTGGGAATTCTCCCTTACAAGCTCCTCAACGGAGACGTAGCCGTTCCTTAGTGGGCGGTGAACTTCGGGAAACAAATCCTTGCATCTCTTTGTGGTTTGCCTCTCTAAGTTGTTTTCTAGCATATTTGATTTTCTTCCGCTTTGATCTACTTGGGTGTGCTACTTGTGTGTGCAAGGGTCATTACCTTACTTGTGATCATCTACAAAGGCTACTCACCAAGTTTGGTTCGTGCTAGAAGTCAAGAGGAGCTTGAAGTTGTTTCTGTAGGTGCTCTGTGCTACACCGGTCTGACCGGTGCTAGGCAATGGTCTGACCGGTGCCTCCTGTGAAGCCCAGTGCGCGACCGGTCTGACCGGTCACCACCACCGGTCTGACCGGTGGACACTGGCAGCTCAAGTTTTCGGGGACGAAAAATTAAAGTTGGTCGTCACGCCTATTCACCCCCCTCTAGGCGACATCAAGAGCCTTTCAATTGGTATCAGAGCTTAGGTGCTCCGATACGAGCTTAACCGCTTGGAGTTCTTCGATGTCGACAACTCGTGAGGTACCGTTTGAGCCTCTAGCTCTAGATGACTCAAATTATGCATCTTGGTCAATTCATGCACTCAATTTCATTAGGACCATGGGTCCACTTGCCGAGAAGATTGTTGTTGCTAGCATTCCACCTCCTCACCTTAGGGAAACCAAAATTGACTTGTCAAAATCATCCCTAGAGGACTTAGAGTGTTGGCAATGCAACTCTCGAGTATTTAACTACATTTGTAGTGCTTTGAGTGATGATGTGCAGGAATTCATCTATGATAAACTTGAGATTGATGCACACACCATTTGGGAAATTCTTAGAGAAGAATATGAAAAGCCCAAATGGATTGATCAAAAGCAAACCATGGTGAAGGCACTTGAGGAGAGCTCTATGTCTTCATTCAACATCACTGAGCGTCAAGTGTCACTTCCCAAGCAAGGAGAAGGTCAAAGAAGCGAAGAACCTATCCCTCTACAGGGACTGGTCAGACCGGTGACACCCACCGGTCAGACTGGTGCCGGCAGAGGCACCACCATTTGCTTGATGGCAAAAAAGGAAAAGAAGAAAAGGACCAAGGGAGGAAAGATTGAGAAGAATGAAGCTTCAAGCTCCTTGGCCAAGGAACTTGAGGCTCTCAAATCCAAAAAAGCCTCCTTGGTTTGTAAGTATGATTCACTCGCTAGGCAATATGATAAGGTTATCAAATCCTTTGCATGCGTAGCTGCAGTGGATCAAGAAAATGAAAGGCTTGAAGAAAAGTTAGGGAAGCTCACTAGTGAGCATATGGCTCTATAAGCAAAACACAAAGAACTTGAGTGTTCTCATGATAAGCTTGTAGATTCTTATGCAACACTAGAGATAGCTCATGAGGTTGTGCTTTCATCGGTAAAATTTATGCAACCTCTATCTCACACATGCACATGCTCACAAGTTCAAATTGATTTGTCTTGCACTAATGATTGTTTATCTCAAGCAAGCCAATCTAGCATTAAGCATGTACTTGTAGAATCTTGTGATGACCTCATTGCTAAAGAAAATGATGAACTCAAGCAAGTGGTTGAAAAGCTTCAAAGAGACTTGTATGTGTTGAAGGAGAAGAGCAAAGCGCAACCTTCTCAAGATAACCGTGAAGACATGGTGAAGAAGCTTGAGAAGGGATCAACCGTCGCTAGCTCAACTCCTCAGCAACATACAAAGACCCACAAGAACAAGATTCAAGAAAAGAGCAAGGTTGGGCACATCAAATTCCAACATCGCCCAACCAAGCACAAGGCACAAGAATCACTCTCAAAGAAGCCTAGAAGCTCAAACAAGTGGAGAGTGTGCTACAAGTGCAGAGAGAAGGGTCACTTTGCTGATGCTTGCCCAAGTACAACAATGGGCAGTGGCACTGACCGTGATCGGTCAGACTGGTGCATGCCACTGGTCAGACCGGTGCCGGCCAGGTCAGCCACACCTCAAGGCAATAAGGCGAAGAAGACCTCTTCTCCAAGAACAAGGCTCAGAAGCAAGCATGGACAAGAATTTACAAGGAATGATGTGATCAACAAGAACAAAAGCCGCATTTGCTATGAATACCGCCAAAAGGGTCACAAGGGCAAAGATTGCCCAAATGCTAACATTCCTAAATCGAACCTTGTCCATTATGATTTCAGTAAGCTTAGGAACGATAAAAATAGGACTTGTGCTATGAGGGAGATTAGTTCACCTCAAACTAGCATGAGAGCCATTTGGGTTCCTAAGCACCTTGTGGCTAACCTAGTAGGACCCAACAAGTATTGGGTACCAAGAAATGCTTGTTGAGCCTATAGGTTGAAAGAGATGCATTGAACACATGGCTAGAAGGCATGGAAATCCTTTTGATCTATTGGCCATGTGAAGGGCAAATTGATATAAATCTTGAAATCAATGACATCTCGGTAACTAGTGCTCTTTGTTGAGTCTAAGTCACTCTTGGTTCTTCGTGAACACTCATGTGACACATGCCTTGTGCTAGTGAAACATGAGGTAGTGACTTTGACATTTGTATGAAAATTTATCCTCTCATGCCATTCGATGCTTTTAATGGATCTCTAGTAGAGCATTGCCTTGTATCTGATTGCAGACCCCATATTAGTGATGTGTGCATACAACCAAGGGACAAGAAAGGCAAAATCACCAAAAGAGTGAGCATCGGCGGTCACCGGTCTGACCGGTGACAGGCACTGGTCTGACCGGTGCCGACCCTGTGAGTTAGGGGGCGGGTGACCCGACATATGTACCCGGGTGACCCGGTACGGCTCTGTTTGCTGACAGGTGACCCGACCCCTATGGCCGGGTGACCTGGGAGTGAACCGTTTTTCATGAAAAATTGTGATTTGGCATCGAAGGTAATAAGATACTCGACACATTTCAATTGAAAAACTATTTATGTGTCTTGACCAAGTTTGGAATGAGCCTCACCATATTCTTAATTGAATAAAGTGCTTTGTTCGAGAAATTCAAATATCTCTAGCACTATTTGAGGGGGAGCTCATTGCAACACTTGTGTCACTTGTGGGACTAACAATTTCTTCTAGTGCTCTTATAGTCTTGTTTGTTTGTGCACCACTATGCAAGCTCTTAATAAGTAATACTCTCAAAAGAACAAGTAAGAGCTAGCACTTTTCAAAATTTTTAATATATGCACAAATGAAATGGTCTTAAAGCAAAGGTATGTTTCCATGAACCTCATTGAATACCGTAATGCATGCATCTAGGCCATTATACCATGCTAGTGTGCCATCCTTAGCATGTAATTGCTTCAAGTAAATTTTTGTGTCCTTGTCTAGATATTTGGTTGATACCTTTGCGTTCACTTGACTTTGTGTCTCGTGGTTGAGGTATGAGCTAAATATACTAGAAAGGCTATTTGTTTGAAGTGGATGCATACACTTTGTGACATAGGATAGTCTTTTCGAAAAATCAACTAGCATGTATAGGAAGTGTGGTCATTTGAAAAATATTTGATTCTTGGTCTTTGTGACCCAATCAACTTAGTTGTGACTATAGTTCCCCTTGTTTGATTGATGACTAGTCACAATTAAGAAGATTTTCTCAAGTCCATAAAATCTCTCTATCTTTATCTCTCTCTCTTGGAAGAATCAAGAATTATCAATTAAATTGGATTATCCTCCATTCTTTCAAGATTTGTCAATTTATGGATCAATATCAGTTCTACATCATCTATCCAATCTTTGTGAAGAAGTAAGGAGCAAAATTTGACTAAGGTGTGTCTCAGGGGAGCACCGGTCTGACCGGTGCCACCCACCGGTCTGACCGGTGGCACCCCTAAGCCACATCTTCTCTCTTCTAAGATTTAAGTGGAAGGAAAATGCCTTATAAAATATCTGGTGCAGTTTTAAGGAGCAAAATCTCAAAAGTGGGAAAGAAGGATCGGAACTTCCGAGCCTAGGTTGGTTCTACCGATATGGATTCTCTGTTGGAATTATCAAAATCTTCTGTTTTACCGATCCCAGGCCAGAACTACCGCTAAAGCTTCACTGGCTGGAACCTGGGGGGTCACCGGTCTGACCGGTGCCCCTCACCGGTCTGACTGGTGTAGCCCAGGAACAACCCGTGGGGTCACAGTAAAAGATTCTACCTTTTTACCCCTCCCTTTCTCTCTCCTCTATCATTTCACCCAGCCTCCTTCCTCCTCAAGCCCGTGGTGAACCCTCCTCCACCTTCCTTCCACCTCTCTCTACCCCTATGGAGATTTGAGGATTGAACCAAGGAAAGGCCTCAAGTTTGGAAGGAAAGGACTCTCCCAAGGCTCCTCTACTGGTTCCCCTTCATCTTCCTCGGATTCAACTCGAGTTCCTCTCTCAAAAGGTATTCAAATCTTCATTTCGCCCGATATCTCTACTCTGTGCAAAGATTTGAATTTCCTTTTGTAGAACATCACCTGAGAACCCCTAGAAGACATCCCTATAGATCCATAGCTTTTTGTTGGACACTGTTGATAGTTGATTGTCGTATCGAAGTTCGTTTGGATTTGCAAGTGGACTGAGAGCCAGGTGTGGTTCGAGGACCGGTGGATGGTCACTTCCTGGTGTGATGAGTGATTGACAACGTGGTGTGGACTAATTCTTGGCTAAGTATTGCAGGTGCAGGTTGCGGCTTGATTGGTGCAGGTGCAGGTGAAGAACAAGCGTGAAACGTCATTGCCGGTGAGGCCTCCAGGTGTGGAGAAGACAAGCAGGCTTGGTTCGAGGGACCCGGTGGCCAGCGGGGTCAAGTGCGGGCCGCATGGTGGCAAGAACGGTAAGATGAAGTCATGGACGGTTTCTTGGTTGAGCCTCAAAACCAAGGTCGAGCCGGGACTACGTGGGAGCCGAGTCATGAGTGGTGATTGGCGGAGGCTACACCGAGTTCGCGGGGTTTCCGGTGGTTCACCAGAAAACCATTGGGTTCCTTGGTTGATCCACAAAGCCAAGACCGAAGAACCGAAGACGGAGGTGCAGCAGCTCCAGACTGGTCTGACCGGTGGGTCTGACCGGTCTGACCGGTGAGGAGCACCAGTCTGACCGGTGTGCGACGACGCAGTCCGGAATCTTCGAAGCTTGCGTCGAGGCTAAGCAAGTTTGCGGTCGCTGGCCATCCGTCCGATGGAGCGAAGACAAAGATTTCCGGATTCGCCCTTGAGGGGCATGTATCCCTAGTTAGCTAGTAAGGGTATTTTAGTCTTTCGGTTGCCTCCATATAACCCAAGAGGTGAGAGGATGGCAGGCATCTCTTGGAACCCTAGCTCATTTGCTTTCCTATTTTCTCTTCCTATTTTTCCTTAGGATTTTCTTAGGACTAGCTTGAGAGCTTCATGGTGAGATCTTGTGAGAGGGAAGGATGATCGGGCGGCAAGCTAGACCTTGTATGAACCTCTTTGGTATGTATAGATGATTCGCCGTGGTTCCTCAAGGCTTGGATGTGTCTTTCCCGTTTCTCCTTTTTTGTGATTTTCGGAGTCCTTTCTTGGCGATTTTCTTGGAGTGATTTCGAGGCCTTTCTCTTTGGGATTTGGTAGGGGATGTATGTATGAACCCTTCGTGGTTCTTTTCCCTTTGATTCCCCTCCTAAATCCGTGAGCAAAGGGCCTCGATTTGGGGGTTTTCGTGGCTCTAGGGTTAGAGACGTTCTTGGTGGGATTTCTTCGATTCCTCTTGATTTAGCAAGTTTTGGTGGACCAAATCTTGGCTATGGAGTACCCATGAGGTGTTCCTACTATCCCCAAAGTCTTGCACAAATCCGTGGAGCGATTCGAGAGATCGGGAGTTGGATTTGGGGGAGTTGACCCGCGGGTGCTGTTCATCCCCGAGCGGCCCAGCCTGACCGGTCTGACCGGTGCTGCTCACCGGTCTGACCGGTGCAGAGGCCTTGTGGGTTTTGTCTCGGGTGAACGTTCTGGTGAGTTCGTTGTAGTCCCGTGTTGCTGCTGTTTCAAGGTTGGGTCAGTTTGGAGCTCGGTAGGCCTGTTTGGTGGATTTGGGGTTTCCTGGCTTGAACCGGTCTGACCGGTGAGCTACACCAGCCTGACCGGTGTAGGGGCCTTCTGTGGAAGTTCCCAGGTTTACCAGCAGGGACCGGTCTGACCGGTGGTGCTCACCGGCCTGACCGGTGTAGGTCAGTGGTGCTCGAGTTGGTGTTCCGCTGCGTTCTCGAGTCCGTGAACGTGGTTGTTGGTTCCTAGGACCAGTAGCACTCCAGTGGCTGCGTGGTCTTGGCCAACTTGGGTAGTTGAGTCGGAGACGTGATTTGGAAGCTGTGTTCGTCTTGTTCGAGTTCTAACCTCCTCCGAGAAGAATTTTTATCGGCTCCCATTCACTCCCCCCCTCTCTGGTTCGCCTAATCGGTCATTCACAGACAAATCCCCCGTCATAGTCAAGGGACCCTTCTTCCCTTAAGTGTGAGAACCCAAGGTATCGAATCCGTGGAACAATGTGCAACACAAGGATTCAATCTAGTAAAGCAAGGAAACTCTTCTTTTGAAGAACCAAGAAGCATCTAATCTAAGAGATCATCAAGAAAACACATCTAATCTAATCTAATCTTCTAAACTCAAGAGGTAGCAAGAGAAAGCATAGAGATAACCGATCTAGAGAGTCTAGATCATGCTTATGTTGCAGCTCCAAACAAGATAGGTGAAGATAGAAAAGCGAATCTCATTAAAAGCATCTTTAAACCGTGGCCTCCGTTCCAATTCCGAAGACGCCCGCCTTTTGGAGCCACCGTCCTGTCACAACGCACTCCTATTCGTGCGGGTTAGCCTAGGGCGAGTTCGAGAAGAACAAGTTGAAAACACTTGGTCGGTCCGGTATGCACCTCTAGCCACCACGGCTACAAGAGCACCCTAAGCAATCTATCTTAAGTATAGATTGAGGAAGAAGCAAAACCAAGGGAGAACAAAATCATCGAGAAGGCACTTGATCGCTAGAAATCGGATTCACTATAAAAACTTCACCATGAATGATTACATGAACAAGATCACCACCGGGATCCTACCTCGATCTTGATCCTTGCTCCGGAGCTCCGACGAGGTCTTCCATGCAAAGTTCCCACGTCGGCTAGGGAAACCCTAGACAACTAGCACGACCCTCCTCTCCGAGATGGTGTCCCTCTAGCTTCTCTGCTCCTCGGCGGCGGATGACGAATGAATTCATCCGTGGCTCTTGGCAGGGGGACTATAAATAGTCCGAGGGGCGTCTAGGTCAAAGGGGGTGCCGAACCGGGCCCGGAATGGGCTGGATCGGCCGGCCTGGGGCCATTTTGGCCCAGTTCGGCCCCGGCTTCCTCCCGGTTGCTTCTCATGTCTTCTGGAACTTTCCACTTCCAGCATGTGGGTCCTTGGCGTCAGTTTCTCCGCGGTTTGGATAGGGCTCCTTGTCGCGCAAGCTTCAGCATTTTCTGTCCAGGTCCTCGGAGTTTTACGGCTTCACGCTTCGGTCCTTAGGCCACTTGGAGTCATGTTCACTTCGTGTCTTGACTTGTGCCGGGCTTCATGATCTTCTCACAAAGTGCTTGATGAACTTTCCCGGGAAGTCTCCCTTTTAGCGTTAAAACCCTGCGTAAATAATAAACTCCAAAAACCACATGCGAGTGCGAACTTGACATATCATGAAGGTTAGGATCGTTAGTTTGGATATTAAATCAATGCCAACACCGAAGGTAAACTCATGGCTAGGTTGACGGAAATTCACCGTCAACAGACACATTGTGAGAACTCAAGATTTGGGGTCAGACGGCTTGCACCGGTCTGACCGGTGCACCTCACCGGTCTGACCGGTGGCGCATGTCCAACCCTAAGTCCTGTTTTCTTCGTGTTTTCGACACATATCCATGTAGGAATGCTTCTAGATCATCAAAATTCATATCTTGTCACTCCAGCTGCTGAGATTGGCGTTTGAGGCCATTGGCTCAGTTCTGGATTGCACCGGTCTGACCGGTGCCCCTCACCGGTCTGACCGGTGATGCCCAGAACTGACCCAATTGTCTCGAACTGTGAATTTCAATTCCGATTCTTTTCAAATCTTAATCCTGGAGTCTTATACAATCTTGTTGTATCATTTGTAACCCAGGACAGCGGCTCTGCCAAGGATGAAGCAATTCAGAAGCAATAAATCAAAGTTAACACCTAGAGAGCTTCCGCATGATCATGAGGCAGGTGGCAATGGCAGTGCAGGTGGATGGAACCTGAGAGACCGTGCACCTAAGAGAAGAGTCGAGGGTGAAGAAGAAGATCTTAGTGGTGACACGGGAACTAGCAGTGATGACGATGTTGAGGATGAAACCTTTGTGGATCCTAGTGCCTTTCGTGTGAGGCACCATGGAAAGGGGCCAGCCACCGATGAGGGTGATGATGAGGAAGATGATGATGAGGAGGACCTAGGAGGTCAAGAAAGAGATGAGGATGATGACCCGATGGATGAGGATGAGGATGAAGGTCCGTGTAGGCTAAGGGTCACTAAGCCTATATACATGTACCCAAACAGAGCCGTGAACTATCATGGTACAGGGATGACAAAGAAGCTGCAGAAGTTGAGGGATGTGAATCCCTATGCTAGTGAGAGGACAGCTTCGGACAGGAGATTTTGGGCTACATTTCAGCAGGACTACTACTCCACCGTTATCATTAAGAAGCCCAAGATCACCCACCAGGCACAGTACATGGACTGGACCTTTATGGAGAGGAAGAATGACCCTATCTTTGATGAGATAATCAGTGTTTGTGCGCACCAGAGGGTAAAGGATCTCATGGGCTTTAGGCATGATTGGAACAGGGAAATTATTGCTCTGTTCTACACCATGGTACACTTTGGTCACACGGATGACGAGAGGGCTATGCTTTGGATGACTAATGGGAACAAGTATGGTATTCGCTTTTCCCGATTTTTGGCTCTTTGACTTGGGACAAGAGGATAAGAATTATCCTAAGCTACATGATGGTGGTCTTCTTGAGCCAGAGGCTTTGTACTTCATGTACCCTAGTGATCAGAGGGCTAATGTTGGACATGTGAAGGGGCTCTACACTTATTATTCTGAATAGGCTTCTTCGGGCGTCCATTGCACCTAGGGATGGAAATCCCTCTGACATATCTAGGTTCATGAAGAACTTGGTGATTGCACTGAGACCGGGGGACAAGCTTCCCTCTGACATATCCCTCTGAGCTTTTGGGAAAAGTTTAGTCCTACCAAGATATTATAATCGAGATATTATCAAAACAAGACAAGCTTCTCATTGTCTTACCGAGACTCGTCAAAAAGGTCATTAGAAAAATAATGTTACAAGGAGGAGGAAGAGATGAACACACACTTTTTGAGATAAGTGGACATGTGCAAATGGCAAAGAGTGATCCCGAGGCACAAACAAAGTCCTCGTTATCGGATTGCACATGGTTGGAAAGATGAGTATGGGTCTTGATCTTGAATCCTCTTGAAACTTCTAATGCATCTAGAGAGCCGGGGGGCTTTATTTTATTATTTTTTTTTCTTTCTCTTCTTTTTTTCTTCTCTCCTTTTTTTCTTTCTTTCATACTTTTTCTTCTTTTTCTGTATTTTTTTTCTTCTTTTTTTTATACTCCCCTTGAACTCTAGATTACATTGTACCTACCTCCATGGCAACTCCCCCCATGCTTAGATGATTGCACGTCCTCGGGCAAAGAGGTGGAAAAATTTTTGGGCCAAGGTAGGTACTAAAGGTTCTATGTTTTCCTGGAAAGAACACTTGAAATCTTCTAGGAATCCTTCACGCAACATGTCGTCTTGGAGGTCTCCCAAAATTATACTTCAATCCTTGGCACCTTCATTCTTGTGATCTTCCTCAAAATATTCATCCATACTCAAATGTTGGGTTATGGTCAAGGGGGTAAACACAAAAAAGATATATTGGGTTTTTGGGTGGATATCCGGCGAGGTTTGCAAAATTTCCGATGTGGAAACTTACAATGCACGGATAGAAAAGGCTAGCATTAAGATAGATACGCAAAAAACGGAATGACCAGCTTCTTAGTCTCGGGCCAGAGAAATCAAACCCTGAATTAATTCACCCAAAAATAAATCTTGTATACTAAGTTTTTGCACTCAAATAAATATAAGGCTTTGGATAGGTAGAGCAATATGCAAGGGGTATTAATGACAAGGTTAGCATTACTTTTAAGAACGAAAATAAATCATCTTTAACCCATCCAAAATTGAGAGCATGAAAAGAAAACTATGGGTCTTATCTTTATCATAACCTCCGCAAAGGTTTAAGCTAGCATTTGAATTAATTTCAGATTTGCATTAAAGAGAGCATTAGCTTAATCATGCATAAAACAAGTACAAATATAAGCAATAGGCAACGGTCATCATATATCAACTTGGCACAAATTTTCATCCATATTAATTATCATAAAACGATGGTGAAATTTATTCGTGGTGATGAAAAACAAAAACTACTACTACCACACACATGCTGAAAATAAATAAAAACTAAAGATGCTACGCACACACAAATTTGCACATAACTGAAAAATAAAGGAAAGGAAAGGAGAAGGAAAAATCAAACCGAATTGGAAGCGCTATTTCTTCTTCCTTCCTTCACTCTTCCTTCTCCATTCTCCTGTGGTTGATATTGATGGTCTTGCGTGGTGTACCCTTGCTCGTAGTATGGTTGCGCCGGTCTCTTCTTCCATTTGACTTGCATTGATTTGGATGAGGCGCCATGAAAGCTTCATTGGGCGCCATGTATGGTGGAGGAAGTGGCGGCATGGCTGCCCCACTCCCCCATGCTTGCACTTCATAATATGGTGGAGGTATTGGTATTCCTCCATAAGGTGGTGGCATTGGGATCCCTCCATGTGGTTGTTCATTAGCTTGATGTGCGGCCCCTCTTTCATCTTGGGCTGCGGAGGGTGATCCTTCTTCAACAATTCTCTTCTCAAGATGAATAAGCCTCTCCTCCTCCTCCGTCTTCATGATGAAACAATCTTGAAATGCCTCGGAGGGTATGGTGGCGGAGCGGATGAACGAGTTGAGCGTCATGGTGGAATAGGTGGCTCCTCCGTGTGTCCTTGCGGTTGTACCACATGGACGAGCTTCGTGTACTCCTCATGCCACCAAGGGGTAGCGTGTCGCTCCTCGGTGGTGCCACATCTTCCATCGTGCTTCGTGGGGACTCGGAATAGAATGCTTCCGCGAAGAGCTAGACGGAGTCTCCGACAATGATCATGTCTTCCTTCCGAGGATGATGTTTGTGGCCTTTCTCATCATGCCTTGCTGCACAAATTCAAAAACAAATCTCCCGGGGGTTTCTTGCTGGTAGAAAAAAATGCACAAAGCAAGTATATGGAAGGGCAAGATTTGTAATGAATTTTCGGGAATTTTTAGAGAAGGAAGTAAAGCATGAATTTTTCTGAGTGGTTCGTAAGGTCTCTGGACTGTGAACTTGGGAGCATGAACTTGAAATTGAGCGAGAGGCTTACCTGAGGAAGATGGACGTCGGGAGCCACAAAAAGAGGCCAGGCCGACCGGACCAGGCTGGCCGGCCTGGGGTCCTTACTGCCCCAATTGCCTTGGCTCTTCTCCCACTTGCTCCTTGCTGCATTATGTCCTTGTGTCCTCATGCCCCACAAGAATCCATCGGCCAAACACTCTCGGCCACTCCTTTGTTTTGAATGATGAGATCAATGCCTCCCTCAACTTTGTATCACTTCTTGTCTTCCATGGTTCATGTGCTTTCACTTATTTCCTGCAAAACAAAGTCACGTTGCCCTCCCCCATGCTTGTCCTTTACATGTGCCCAAGATGTTTTGATGATAAAGCCTTCCCGTGATGCATCATCGAGCACAAGGTGTTAAATAAACCTCAAAACCTTCCCTTGATCATGTTTAGATGCTAAACACTCCTCTAAATTTCATAAATTAAAGATTAACTCAGAGCTAGCAATGAGTCCAAATATATTATTAGAGGAGTTTCTAAACATCAAAAACAATTTGTAAGTCGAAAATTTTCTGACTACCTTTATTTTGGTTGCACCGGGATTGTTTGCTTTCATTAATTGATAGCAAGCTCCTTCGGCTTGACCGTGGGGTTATGGGTTTAGGTTCTAAATTTGGCCAAACACGAGAGAGAGATTTTGAATAAATAAAAATAAAGGGGTCTGGAAAAACTCTAGCTCTAGAGAAACCGGTAGATGTTAAGTTAGATGAAACCAAAAATTGAATTCCCTAGGTTCATGTGAGTCCTAACATGCGTCAAAAAGATTTAAAACATTAAGGAACATAGCGAGGCTCTACTCGTGTGTTTTTAACATGCAAAACAAAATTGAACCTACCATCATGGAGAGGATGTAAGGCTCAAATAGGATCTGAATTTTTGGTTCTAGTTCCTCAAAAAGAGGCAAATAAAACATGGGATGGCTCATGTCATTGGTTTAAGATAGAAAAATTCAAATATAACGACCGAACAAATAAAAGGTTCTCTAAAAGCTTGTTCAACCACTTAAGAATTATAAAATTGTCTTGCGTAGCAAATTCTATGACCAACTTACTTGGAATTCGGAAATTTTTCGGGTTGCCTTCCCGGCAGCTTTTATTCTTGATCGGGTTGTCCTCCCGGTAGCTTATTCTTGACTCGACTAACGGGTCGCCTCCCGCCTAGCGCTTCATTTATAGTCCATAGCTAGACTTCTTCTCTTCTTCACTTCGGATCAACGCTCTTTGTGGGCGTTGCAATCTTGGGTACCCACTTCCGCACCATCTTGGGCGCGGGCTTATTCTTCGGCTTAGTCATTTTTTTGGTCTTCACAGGCTGGCTTTGTTCTTTGGTCTTGACAGATGCAACAACTTCCTTGATCTTTGTTTCCTTCTTCTCCGGCTCTTCCTTCTTCTTTGGCTCTTCCTTTGATAAAGCGATGATGAGGTGGAACATATTTAACATTGAACGTGTTGCATACCTCGAAACGTGGTTGAAACTTGAATGCGCTTCCCTCGCCGTAGATGTCGAACTTGATTACGGGTGCATCTTCGGCGATTCTCACGGGATAGCGAAAGAGTTATCTCCCAAATCTAGACACATGGCCATAGGCTTGACCTCCGGTAGGCATAGCTTCTCGAACACGTCTCTTGGCATGACTCCCATACTTGCTCCAAGGTCGCATAATATCATCTCGTGCTTGTTGGCAAGCATGTCTCGGAAGTAGCGTGGAGGCATCTTCATGTATTGGCTTGGCATCTCAAATTCTGATCCTTCGGTCGTGATCTCCGTGGTTTCCTAAGTGTGATCCTCCGTCTCTCCCGAATGAGTTTGAGTAGCCTTCGCCGTCTCAAGACCTTGGGGTTGTCTCAGAAATTCTCCTTTGTTACCCATCGGGCGCCCGACAAGTTGTCCCACTTGCGTCTCTAGCATCTTCATCATGACGAACACTACACGGATAGAGCTTCCAACCTCCGTCACCTTACCATCTAAATTCTCCAATATTTTCTCCATAGCCTCGAACTTAGTGATGGCGTCCTTGTTGATCTTAGCTTGCTTGTCCATGAAGTCCTTCAATTGTGTACAAAGAAGAACCAAATCTTGAAAGGACGAACTTGCATTAAATCGGGGTTTACCTTGGACATGGCCGTACTCCTCACACTCCTCGCATGTGGATCTTGCCTCGGCAACCTTTAGGTCTTGAGCTTCTCTCTCTATCTCCATCTTCTCCATCCTCCTCTTAAGTAAACCGATATGCCACTCGAGGAATTCGGCTCGCATGTATTCATTGAAACGCTCCAAAGCTTCCGCAATCGTCTCCATTGGGTATTGAACAAATGTATCGATCTTGTTGCATAAACTTTGAGTCTTGGTTGGCGAATAAAATTCCCTCATGAAGGCCCTCATCAACGCATCCCAATCTTATTTTGATTCCGCCGGTAGAGTGTGGAACCAACACAAAGCTTTTCCAAATAGTGAGAATGGAAAAAGCCTTGCCCTCATTTTATCTTGAGTCACCCCATCCTCATTGAAAGTATGACATAATTGAACAAATGCTTGGAGGTGAAGGTTCGGATCCTCTTTACCGGTGAAGGGTGAGTGTTGCACCATGCGGATAGTTGAGACCTTGATCTTGAACGGCCTTCCGGCGTCTTGAAGGTTTATGATAGGCAGATCACCGATGCCCAGGGTGCATAGCTCGATCTTGTGCTCCGGTTGCAGTTCTTCTCCCATGGGTGGCAGTTGATGTTGATCTTCCTTTGGACTTGGAGGTGGTGATTCCCTTGGAGATTCCGATGGTCCTTCGACCTCGACTTTTGGATCTAGGGTTTCCAGTCCCTTAGCTTGTGTTGCACGTCTCCTTTGCCTGTAAAGTTTTCCTGGATCATCCACAAAAAGTTTTGGGTTTCTTGGAGAGGTAGCCAACCATCTCCGGTTAGGGTTAGCAAAAACAAACAAAAATCTAAAAAGAAAAATTAGGGTTAGTCAAAAACTTGGTTAGATTGATTTTTTTTCTTTTTGAGGATGATCAAAGTTAAGAGATGCAAAAGAAAAATCAAAAGAAAAACTGAAAATATTCACAAAAAGGCGATACTAGATTGGATCTTGATTGCTTGTTCCCCGGCAACGGCGCCAGAAAAAGGGGCTTGTTGACGGTTGATTGTCGTATCAAAGTTCGTTTGGATTTGCAAGCGGACAAATCCCCCGTCGTAGTCAAGGGACCCTTCTTCCCTTAAGTGTGAGAACCCAAGGTATCGAAACCGTGGAACAATGTGCAACACAAGGATTCAATCTAGTAAAGCAAGGAAACTCTTCTTTTGAAGAACCAAGAAGCATCTAATCTAAGAGATCATCAAGAAAACACATGTAATCTAATCTAATCTAATCTAATCTAATCTACTAAACTCAAGAGGTAGCAAGAGAAATTATAGAGATAACCGATCTAGAGAGTCTAGATCATGCTTATGTTGCAGCTCCAAACAAGATAGGTGAAGATAGAAAAGTGAATCTCATTAAAAGCATCTTTAAACCGTGGCCTCCGTTCCGATTCCGAAGACGCCCGCCTTTTGGAGCCACCGTCCTATCACAACGCACTCCTATTCGTGCGGGTTAGCCTAGGGCGAGTTCGAGAAGAACAAGTTGAAAACACTTGGTCGGTCCGGTATGCACCTCTAGCCACCGCGGCTACAAGAGCACCCTAAGCAATCTATCTTAAGTATAGGTTGAGGAAGAAGCAAAACCAAGGGAGAACAAAATCATCGAGAAGGCACTTGATCGCTAGAAATCGGATTCACTATAAAAACTTCACCATGAATGATTACATGAACAAGATCACCACCGGGATCCTACCTCGATCTTGATTCTTGCTCCGGAGCTCCGACGTGGTCTTCCATGCAAGGTTCCCACATCGGCTAGTCAAACCCTAGACAACTAGCATGACCCTCCTCTCCGAGATGGTGTCCCTCTAGCTTCTCTGCTCCTCGGCGGCGGATGACGAATGAATTCATCCGTAGCTCTTGGCAGGGAGACTATAAATAGTCCGAGGGGCGTCTAGGTCAAAGGAGGCGCCGAACCGGGCCCGGAATGGGCTGGGCCGGCTGGCCTGGGCCGACCAGCCTGGGCCCATTTCGACCCAGTTCGGCCCCGGCTTCCTCCCGGTTGCTTCTCGTGTCTTCTGGAACTTTCCACTTCCTGCATGTGGGCCCTTGGCGGCAGTTTCTCCGCGGTTTGGATATGGCTCCTTGTCGTGCAAGCTTCAGCATTTTCTGTCCAGGTCCTCGGAGTTTCACGGCTTCACGCTTCGGTCCTTGGGCCACTTGGAGTCATGTTCACTTCGTGTCTTGACTTGTGCTGGGCTTCATGATCTTCTCACAAAGTGCTTGATGAACTTTCCCGGGAAGTCTCCCTTTTAGCGTTAAAACCCTGCGTAAACAATAAACTCCAAAAACCACATGCGAGTACGAACTTGACATATCATGAAGGTTAGGATCGTTAGTTTGGATATTAAATCAATGCCAACACCAAAGGTAAACTCATGGCTAGGTTGACGGAAATTCACCGTCAACAGACACATTGTGAGAACTCAAGATTTGGGGTCAGACGGCTTGCACCGGTATGACCGGTGCACCTCACCGGTCTGACCGGTGGCGCATGTTCAACCCTAAGTCCTGTTTTCTTCGTGTTTTCGACACATATCTGTGTAGGAATGCTTCTAGATCATCAAAATTCATATCTTGTCACTCCAGCTGCTGAGATTGGCGTTTGAGGCCATTAGCTCAGTTCTGGATGGCACCGGTCTGACCGGTGACGCCCAGAACTGACCCAATTATCTCAAACTGTAAATTTCAATTCTGATTCTTTTCAAATCTTAATCCTGGAGTCTTATACAATCTTGTCATATCATTTGTAACCCAGGACAGCAGCTATGCCAAGGATGAAGCAATTCAGAAGCAATAAATCAAAGTTAACACCTAGAGAGCTTCCGCATGATCATGAGGCAGGTGGCAGTGGCAGTGTAGGTGGATGGAACCTGAGAGACCGTGCACCTAAGAGAAGAGTCGAGGGTGAAGAAGAAGATCTTGGTGGTGACACAGGAACTAGCAGTGATGACGATGTTGAGGATGAAACCTTTGTGGATCCTAGTGCCTTTCGTGTGAGGCACCATGGAAAGGGGCCTGCCACCGATGAGGGTGATGATGAGGAAGATGATGATGATGAGGACCTAGGAGGTCAAGAAAGATATGAGGATGATGACCCGATGGATGAGGATGAGGATGAAGGTCCGTGTAGGCTAAGGGTCACTAAGCCTATATACATGTACCCAAACAGAGCCGTGAACTATCATGGTACAGGGATGACAAAGAAGCTGCAGAAGTTGAGGGATGTGAATCCCTATGCTAGTGAGAGGACAGCTTCGGACAGGAGGTTTTGGGCTACATTTCAGCAGGACTACTACTCCACTGTGATCATTAAGAAGCCCAAGATCACCCACCAGGCACAGTACATGGACTGGACCTTTATGGAGAGCAAGAATGACCCTATCTTTGATGAGATAATCAGTGTTTGTGCGCACCAGAGGGTAAAGGATCTCATGGGCTTTAGGCATGATTGGAACAGGGAAATTATTGCTCAGTTCTACGCCATGGTACACTTTGGTCACACGGATGACGAGAGGGCTATGATTTGGATGACTAATGGGAACAAGTATGGTATTCGCTTTTCCCGATTTTTGGCTCTCTTTGACTTGGGACAAGATGATAAGAATTATCCTAAGCTACGTGATGGTGGTCTTCTTGAGCCAGAGGCTTTGTACTTCATGTACCCTAGTGATCAGAGGGATAATGTTGGACATGTGAAGGGGCTCTACACTTATTATTCAGTTCTGAATAGGCTTCTTCGGGCGTCCATTGCACCTAGGGATGGAAATCCCACTGACATATCTAGGTTCATGAAGAACTTGATGATTGCACTGAGACCGGGGGCACCTCCATTTAGTGTGGGGGACTACATTTGGCAAGAGATCAAGTACTTATCCGAGGATCCTAAGAAGATCTGTAGCTACAGCCCGTACATCATGTATATGGTCGAGAAGGTGACAAATATTGATTTTCCTAAGGATGTCACTCACAAGCCACTAAAGCCAAATCCTGTGAAGAACCCCAGCATTCCTTCTCCTGAGCGTGAGCCGGAAATTAGAGTGGGAGAAGAAGAAGAAGAGGGAGGAAATTGGCAGCAGTACCAGCAGCAGCCCCCTGCCCAGGCTGACACCGGTCTGACCGGTGCCTCTCGCCGGTCTGACCGGTGGGGGCCTGGACAGCATGGCAGACAGAAGAAGTCCACCTCCCCTCTCTGCAAGTTCCTAAATTTGATCTTTGGCATGTGTAAAAGCCAGTATGACATTGAGGTGGAACAGCAGAGAGTAAGAAGGGAAAGGAAGAAAGAGAGGGACACAATGAAGCATCTCCATAATCACTTTGGATTTCAGCCATCGTGTTCACCCATCTCACCTTCACCTCCTGAGATCGAGATACCCACGTTTGATCAAAGGGTGAGAGGCATGGTGAACTCGAACATGATAAATGAGTATGGGAGTATGTTTTTTGAGCCAGGCGAGGGTAGCTCCTCCTCAGCTGCACCTCCTCCTCCACCCAGTACAGAGGAGGTCCCTCAGCCCTTCGGTGCTCCAGAGGGACCAGTAGTGTTTCCTCCACCTTTCGACGCCCCTGTTGTCCCACCTCCAGCTCCAGATGCTGCAGAGGAGTCAGAGGCTCCTCTAGATTAGGCGGGTCGCTTCTCTACGGAGATCTTCGGGTGGTCGTCCTATCCTCCTCCATATGATGGTATGGATGATGAGCTTCATATTCTTTTTCTAAAATCACCATATCTATCTTTTCTCTCCTATGCGTTGTCTCATTTCTTTATTCTCACATAGGAGGGAGCTCGCACCCAGGCGGTGGTCCGGGGTGGGACTCGTGGTAGGGACAGTGATCAGCGCTACATCTTCTCTCCAAGCTTTTATGGATGTTTGATGACAAAGGGGGAGAAGAGGGATTAAAGCTTCATTTTGTAGCCTGCTTGTCTATGTTGCACCGGTCTGACCGGTGCCTGTCGGCTGATGAGAGCAGCCTTGTAATAAGCTAGAACTTTATCTTCTTGGACTTGAGAACATTTGTATGAGTGCTACTGTGTGTGTTGAACCTTTTATGTAATATTTAAGTTACATATTGCTAGACTGTGATGCATGTGTTGTATGTTGTATTGTTTGTGTTGGCTAAATAGAGCAAAGTGATCTAAGCCGGCTTGCAACCCTGGCCTAATCACCTTGGACCAAATAGCACGCACATCTTTTGCTTTGTGCTCTGGCTGGACCTGACCGGTCTGACCGATCAGGGGCACCGGTCTGACCGGTGCCACCCAGTGTTGTGTTCTGAATGGACCTGACCAGTCTAACCGGTCAGTGGCACCGGTCTGACTGGTGCTGCCCAACCAGTACACATGTTCTTTGCTTTGTGCATATCTTGTCATACGCATCACGTTTTTATTTTTGTCACTCACACATGGTGCACTCCATTGATTCTAAGATATAGGGGGAGCTCTCACGCGCTTTCTCTCAAATTTGTGCTATTACCATTTGAGGCCAAGGTTTTGAAATTCCACTCAAAGCACAAATTAAGGGGGAGCTCTAGCTATATCTAAGAATCTAAATATGCTTTATTGATTTATTTGTAAGCTTTAATCGAGTTGTCATCAATCACCAAAAAGGAGGAGATTGAAAGTGCATCTAGGCCCCTAAGTGGATTTTGGTGAATTGAATGACAAAGCGATTAAAGGACTAATATATTTGTCTAAGATTGTGAGCAGGTTTTAATTCTAAATTCATGAGTTATTAATGGACTATGTATTGGTAAATGGATATTGAATGGCTCACATTGGAGAAGATAAATATATGGATGATCCTAATGCATAT
This sequence comes from Cenchrus fungigraminus, assembly GCA_036936925.1. Taxonomy (NCBI): domain Eukaryota; kingdom Viridiplantae; phylum Streptophyta; class Magnoliopsida; order Poales; family Poaceae; genus Cenchrus; species Cenchrus fungigraminus. Next base: position 64,909,038 of record CM072768.1, on the reverse strand, counting down.
GTGACAAATATCAAGCAATAAAGGAAGATAAATATTGGGATAATTTGAGAAGGTCAATTCATGGTCTCCCATACTAGACATAGCTTGATTAAAATTACAAGGATCATAAAAAGAGAAGATGGTAATTCCTTAGACCAAGTGCAAGGCTTCATGTGGTAATTGAAAGAGGACACAAGGATGAGTGTAAACTTTATGGTCCTTAATTGGAAGATTGCATATTCATTGTCAATCAAGAACAAGCATTTGAAGTGGGATTTTCAAATGGAATTCAATTATGGATGAAGCAAAGTGGAACTCAAAGTGGAATGGGTAAGTGATGAAGAGATCAACCGAGATGTCTAGGGTGAGGGACTAAGCAATCTTTGGGGCCGTAGCTAAGCCGCCATTAGTGTTTTGCTAAGGTGAAGTTCTAGCATCCGTGGGGTCTTCAAGTATCATATCCAAGCCTTACCGAGGGAAGCAATGCAACTCATCTACATGTTATGATTGGCAATATGGAGTGACTTATGGATCCAAGTATGCATTCTTATGGTAGATGGAAAGATCCTAAGTCACTAGCTCAAGTATGGACGTGCTCAAGACATAGGCTATGTTGAAAGCCCTCAAATGGATATTGCTCAAGTATGGCAAGATTGAAGACATTCAAGCTCAAGAAGTTGTCATGGTGTTTTTATTTAATCTTGAGTATAGGTATGCCGTACTATCAAGAGGGATGCAACATTAGCGAGTTGACCAAAGTCAAAGTGCTCATTACTTGACCTAAGTGAGATATAGCCTTGAGAGCCTTAGAGTGTGCTAACAAACCCTCCTAACCTAACCTGAGCCACTTCATCTCTTTGGTGAAGAGTTAGTTTCATAGAAAGGGTTTTGGGGGGTGCCTCGGGCCTGACCGGTGCCGCTAGCCCCAACGGCTAGTTTTTCAAACACCGGTCTGACCGGTGTGAGGCACCGGTCTGACCGGTGCCGCCCGACAGCTAACGGCTAGTTTTCTCCTTTGAGGGGTATAAGTACCCCAAGTCCTCTTCAGTGGAGGGCTGTTGTTCCCTGTGGTTGTGCTGAGTTCCTAAGCCATTTCTTGCAAGCCCTAAGCCTTAGTGGATCTCTTCAACCTCCCTTTGTGAGATTTGTGGATTCAAGTCACGTCCTTTGTGTTGGGTTGAGAGAGTGAGCTCAAGAGCGTCTTTGTGAGCTAACAAGAGCATTCCCATAGCTTGAGCACTTCGGTTTCGCGTCTACGAGCTTTGAAGCATTTGTTACTCTTGGAGGTTTGCCTCCTAGACGGCTAGGCGTCGCCGGCTAGCTCCCAAGGTTGTGGTGAGCAGCGGCAAGTTTGAGAGGGCTGTGATCTTGCCTCTTCGTGAAAAGATCGCCTTAGTGGAAAGGAGGAAAGTGGTTGAAAGAGACCCGGCTTGTTGTGGGAATTCTCCCTTACAAGCTCCTCAACGGAGACGTAGCCGTTCCTTAGTGGGCGGTGAACTTCGGGAAACAAATCCTTGCATCTCTTTGTGGTTTGCCTCTCTAAGTTGTTTTCTAGCATATTTAATTTGCTTCCGCTTCGATCTACTTGGGTGTGCTACTTGTGTGTGCAGGGGTCATTACCTTGCTTGTGATCATCTACAAAGGCTACTCACCAAGTTTGGTTCGTGCTAGAAGTCAAGAGGAGCTTGAAGTTGTTTTTGCAGGTGCTCTGTGCTACACCGGTCTGACCGGTGCTAGCCAACAGTCTGACCGGTGCCTCCTGTGAAGCCTAGTGCGCGGTCGGTCTGACCGGTCACCACCACCGGTCTGACCGGTGGACACTGGCAGCTCAAGTTTTCGGGGACGAAAAGTTAAAGTTGGTCATCACGCCTATTCACCCCCCCTCTAGGCGACATCAAGGTCCTTTCAGCTTCATGGTCTTCTCACGAGGTGCTTGATGAATTGTACCCGGAAGTCTTGCTTTTAACGCTAAATTCCTGCATAACATTAAACTCCAAAACCGACATGCACGAACGAACACTGGCGGAGCTGTGTATTGGCCAAGGTGGGCTGCGGCCCCCCCTTGGCCCAAACAAAATCACCCCCATATACATGTTTTAGTCCAATAAAATGCCAAGTTCAGTAGCCCACGAACGCTAATTCCAGCTCGGCCTCCTTTCTGCCCTCCGTTGGTTGCTCGCGACTCGTCTCCCTCGCTCGCAGTCGCAGCCTCGCGGGCTCCTCCGTGAGGAAATAGGTGATGCAAAGTTCTCTATTCTCGTGGATGAAACATGTGATGTAGCAAAACGAGAGCAAATGGCACTTGTTTTTAGATTTGTTGATCAAGATGGTATTTTACAAGAACGGTTCTTTGACTTGATACATGTAAAGGACACCAAAGCATTGACCCTAAAAAAGGAATTGTCTCATGTACTGTCCACATATGGCTTTGATGTTTAGAACCTTCGAGGCCAAGGGTATGATGGTGCTAGCAACATGAAGGGAGAGTTTAATGGATTGCAAGCACTTTTCCTCAAAGAATGCCCCTATGCGTACTATGTTCATTGCTATGCCCATCATTTACAGCTTGCTCTTGTTGCTGCAGCAAAGGATGTGGTTCCTGTTACCCAATTTTTTCAGCATCTTCTCTTCATTGTGAACATACTTGACTCATCATCAAAGCGTCATGATGACCTCCATGATGCCCAAGTGGTTGAACTTGCACGCTTGCTAGCTATTGATGAGCTTGAGACAGGTCAAGGAGCAAATCAAATCCGCTCACTGAAACGTCCAGGGGACACAAGGTGGGGTTCACACTTAGGTTCTATTTCCAGCCTTATGGACATGTTCAAACCTGTAAGTTCAGTTTTACAAAAATTGGCTGCTGAGTCATCAACTGGTACACATCATGCTGATGGAGATATATCTTTCAAGTATCTGACATCTTTTGAGTTTGTATTTATCTTATGTATGATGAGAGAAATATTGGAGATTACCGAACTACTTGGTCAAGCTTTACAAAAGAAAAGACAGGACATAGTAAATGCTATCCGTCTTGTACGATCCACCAAAGTTCTTTTAGAACAACTGAGATCAGATGAAGGTTGGGAACTCTTTTTTTGCAAGGTTGTTGAGTTCTGTTTTACTCATGGAATTGATGTACCAGACATGGAAGAAACATACATTATGCGTGGTGGCCGTGCTCGTCATCAGCCTGATCATTTTACCCAAGAACGTTACTTTCGAGTGGAGATATTTCGGGCAACAATTGACACTCAATTGACAGAACTAAACCTGAAATTCAATGAGAAGGTGTTAGGTCTTTTATCCATCAGTGTTACATTGGTACCAAAGCATGGATTTGCATCTTTCCAAGCTACTGAGATCTGCAAAATGGTTGAAAAGTACTACCCAGCAGATTTTGGTAAACAAGATTTGACTTCATTAGAGAGACAGCTGAATCATTTTGTTCTTGATGCTTCCCATAGTGAGGATCTGAAAAATATTGCAACAATTGGTGACCTTTGTCAACGTCTTGTTATCACAGGATGTGATAAGACTTTTAACTTGATTGATAGATTGCTTCGGTTGCTTCTGACTCTACCAGTTTCAACAGCTACCGCTGAGCGTGTTTTTTCTATCTTAAAGATCATCAAAACAAGGCTGCGCAATAAGATGGAAGATGAATTTCTTGCCAATAGCCTGCTAGTATGTACAGAAGGGGAACTTGTAAGGCACTACACTTATGAAGATATAATTGCCAAGTTCAAAGATGTGAAGGACAGAAGAGTGGAGTTTTAACTGGTGTTAGTTATATACTTATATGGGTTACTTTATTTTGTTAATGGCATGTCTGATACTACATGATAGCCACCATGGTCGCTTGTATTTTGTAAAATGCGACCAAACTATTATTAACCATATATTATGTATATAAATATATAATGTCATCCTTCGTGCTAAAATGGCCCCCTCTATGGTTCATTCCTAGCTCCGCCACTGCGAACGAACTTGTTATATCAAGGGGGTTAGTACCAATGGATAAGATATAAAATTGATGCGAACACCGAAGGTAAACTCACGGCTAGGTTGACGGAAATTCACCGTCAACAGCGAATCGAATCGACGAAGGAAGGGATGTGTTGATCAATATAAGGGGAGAAGTACATAAACGAAATGAGTAGTTCCTAATAAAGGAATATCCTATGTAGTAGTATCTTGATAAGAGGAACATCCTTTGCCGCCAGTATATAGCACTGACCAGCCCCCAGAACAAAGCAGATGTTAAATGTCCTTTTTGCTTCCCCTTCCCAATGCACCCCGTTTCAGTCACCACCATAATGAAAGGGTATATTGGTAATCTGACAAGGCCCTCCACTGAAATGGATAAATTACCCCCGCCCCCGTCCCTTCCCTCCCTTCTACTCCTATCCTCGCCATCTCAAATCTTTCCGCCCCCATTTCACCTTCCCTCCTCGCTGGCAGCCCAAATCTTCACCTCCTCTCCTCCATCATCTCAAATCTACCGCTCATAGCTTCAGCCCCTTTCCCATCTGCCTTTGTAGTTCCAGCGGCGACGACACAATGGCACCAGGAGGGAAGGTCGTACGAAGGAAATATCCAGAACAAGGTACAATGTTTTCCTCCTCGGTTCAGCTTCCCCGGTGGATTCGTACTTGCGTGTTTTCCCATGTGGCAGATCCCATGTGTGCACTAGTTTTTTTTGATCGATCAAGTAGATCCCATGTCTACACTAGTTCTTTTTAGGATCTTGTTTTGACTAGGAACATCCTTTCAAGATCTTGTTCGGCTAGGAACATCCTACTGGTTCTTATAGAAGTTTTTAGATCTGACAGATCCCATGTCTACACTAGTTCTTCTCAGGATCTTGTTTTGACTAGGAACATCTTTTTCAGGATCTTGTTTCGGCTAGGAACATCCTACTGGTTCTTATAGAAGTGTTTAGATCTAGTTTTATTTACAGTGGTAGGCCAACCTTATAGAAGTTTCTCTGCTTTCCTAACAGAAGTAGACGAGCGCTGCGAGTACGAGCAGCAGAGGGACATTTATGTCTTGAAGAATCACAATTTCTTCTCTAGTCTTGGCATCGAGAAAATGAAATCACTTTTAGCACCAGACCGACCAAGCAGAAAGGGTACCAACGATACAACAATACAAGATTCGGATCCGGAGTACAACCCTTCTGATGAACATGAATCTGACCCAGAGACATGTCAACAAGAGGTAATCTTATCATGAACTCATTTCATGTACGAGTTATGCAGGATTGCTTCTGGTCTTCTCTTTCTTTGTTGAATTTTGTGTAATCAGGTCACTCATAGCATACCTGTCAGTAGAGGAAGAGGGACCAAGAGAATTCGGGCACCGGATGACCCTACCAGAATGCCTCCTAGACTGACTAGGACCAAGGCAAGGGAATTGGCTTTAGCTAATGGGAGTGGGACAACTCTTGATACACAAGAATTGTCCACTGAAGGCCAAGCAACAGCAACCCACGATGAGAACATCATCAACATGATGACTACAGAAGGCAAGTCATTTGATCTCATATTCGAATGTCCTAATTACCAACCGAATAATTATTAACTTGTATGGCTGTAACAAACTTGTTAGGTGATGCACGCCCTTCTAGAGCACAACGGGGGCCGCGGGATTTAAGAAGATTGGGCAGAGATCTGGACCAAATTAGCCAAGACTTAAATGGCAAGATCCCTATACACATTCAAGAAGGGCTCAAACGCCTAGAGGCACCAATGAAAGCTGCAAAGTTTGCATCAGAAGGTGAGATCATAGTGCGTGGGCACATACCGATCCTTCCTAGCTGGAAGGACTACAAGCCAAAGAAGAACCAGCAAGATGGTGAAAAGATTGAAGACCATCTCAAGAACTACATGGGCAAACTAGCGGTGTGCATATGTCCACTCATCTACTACCATAGTTCTTTGCATCCATTCTTGTCATCCATTTTTCTGATAATTATCTTGTGCTAGGGGCAGTTCGACATTGACACCACCAGTAAGCCTGTAAGGGTGGCATGCACTGACATGCTGAAGTCGATACAGAGACAGGTGAGGTATCGCCTGAAACAAAAGTACTTCAATGATGTTCCAGCAAATGCAGTCCCAACTAAATCTCCTGTGCCCAATCTGACCGACGCCCAATGGAAGGCACTGGTTAACATGGTGTCTTCCCCTGAGCACAGGGTATGATAGAACTTCAACCTGCCACTACCACATTTGCATGTACTTATATATTGTTCTTAATCTTATTTCTTACACGAGTTCTTATTATTGTAAAGGCGAGGTGTAGTACAAACACCGGTAATCGAGGAAAGGTCAAGTACCATCAGCGCACGGGATCTCGAAGCTACATTGTACAAGCTAATCTTGTGGTAAGCAGATGAAAAAGTCATGTTTTTGCTCTGTAGTTCATTTCATGACCATTTTACAATGCTAGCACTTTAATAATTATGCATGTTTTCGAAACATATTTAGAGGCAGAAGTATACTACTGAAGGAGAAGGGCTAAGTCCACTTGATTATTTCAAGTCCTTCCACTGCAGCAAGAATGGCTTCACCGCTCTAGTACAGGCAGCCATTGTAAGTACTTGTCTGCTTTTGCATTTTTCTTTGCAACAATACTAGAAACATGTGTGACTATTTTATTTTAAACCTTTCATTTTATTTCCTTTTTTAGGCTCGCATGGAACAAATTGTCGCTGAACCTCAAGGCGACCAACCAAGAAAGACTGTTGCAGAAGCAGTGGCGGAAGTTGTCCAATCTAGGACTTTTCTGGAGGTTGCTGGCATTCGCCCGCCCTCCATGAAAAAGACTAGGGTTACTACTACACTTCAGGTTTAGGAAATACGAGCTGGACTTAACAATGAGAAGCAAGGGGGGCACAACTGTGGCAGAAGATTGTTGAACAGGAGGCCGAGATGAGCGAACTGAGATTGAAGGCTCAAGAACAGGAGACAACATTGAAGTCTCAAACAGAAGCGCTTGAAGTTTTGAAGAAGAGCACAACTGACATGCATAATCTGATCTAAGGCTTGATAAATTTCAGCCAGGTTTATCCTCCTCTCAACTGAAGTGTGGTCCTGGTGAACTTGTGTTGCTGATGACTTGTTGTATGTCGATTCGATTCGATGCTAACTTGATGTATGTTGCACAATTGTACTGGTTGAACTATTCCCTGAATGTGGTGTGAATTATATGGAAGTGGGAAATATTTTGTTTTGTTGTGCGATCAGCAGCAGCCAGAACAGTATACAGTGCCCTGCGAAATGCAATATGGGCTGATCTACAAAAAGCAATATGGGCCGAGGCCCAGGAAAGGCCCTATGGATAATTGCCCAAAATCAAATGTCCCTGCATAATGCAATATGGGCCAAGTTCGTTAGATTGACTAGGGCCCAAAATAAAATAGCCCAATATAGCGTGCAACAAACATTTCGGGAATGGCCAAAAAAATAACACAAAAACATGAAATGGGCTAAAATTGGCCCAACAATATTAGGCGCACAAAGGCTCTTACATGGACCGGGCCTCAATTTGTGATGAACCGAAATCGTCATAACCCCCTGCACGTCGGAGCCACGATGGATCTCGGCCTGACGTGGCATGTAGCTTATACGCCTTAGTGTTACGAATTTATACGCGTCATTAAACTCATGACGCGGCGAAATAAGGTCTCGTCATTAGCCGCGGTTTGTGACGCTCGATTAATGACGGAGCATTTTCATAACAACCGGCATCATTAATCGCGGTTTATGACGAGAAACGACATTTTTTTGTGTCACTAGTCGCCTTTTTTCTTGTAGTGTACCTAACGACCTGTGGTACTGAAAGTGCATCTAGACCCCTAAGTGGATTTTGGTGAATTGAGTGACAAAGCGATTAAAGGTCTAACTTGTTTTGTCTAAGATTGTGAGCAGGTTTTTATTAATTATTATCCATGAGCTATATTTGATTGATTATTTAATGGATATTATTTGGCTCACATTGATTGAAGACAAGCAAGTGTGTGATCCTTATGCAAATTGGTTAATGTCAAGCAATAAATGGATTTATATATTGGGGATATTTTGCAAAGATGAATTACATGTCTCCAAGGATTGTGGTAGCTTGACTAAAAATAAAAGGATCATAAAAAAGACAAATTGGTAATTCGCTCCTAATTAAATGCAAGGTTTCATGTGGTAATTGAAAGAGGACACAAGGATGAGTATAGAGTTTATGGTCCTTAATTGGAAGCTTACATATTCGTTGTCAATCAAAAACAAGCATTTGAAGCGAGATTTCAAATGAAGGATAATTGTGGATTAAGCAAAGCCAAACTTAATGTGGATTGGGTAAGTGATGAAGAGATCAACCGAGATGACTAGGATGAGGGACTAAGCAATCTTTGGGGTCCTGGCCAGGCCGCCATTAGTGTTTTGCTAAGGTGAAGTTCTAACATCCGTGGGGTCTTGAAGTATCATATCCAAGCCTTAACCGAGGGAAGTAATGCAACACGTCTATAAGTTATGATTGGCAATATGGAGTTACTTAGGGATTAAAGTGAGCATTCTTGTGCTAGAAGGAAAAATCCTAAGTCACTAGCTCAAGTATGGATTTGCTCAAGACATTGGCTATGTTGAAAGCCCTCAAGTTGGAATTGCAAAAGTATGGCAAGATTGAAGATCTACAAGCTCAAGTGGTTGACACAGTTTTATATTTATTGTTGAGTATAGGAATGTCGTACTATCAAGAGGGATGCAACATTAGCTCTAAGACAAAAGATCAAAAGTGCTCATTAGTTGACCTAAGTGAGAATTAGCCTTGAGAGAGTCCCTGAGTGATCTAACAAACCTCTAACCCAACCTTAGCCACTTCAACACGTCTTGAAGTGCTTGTGAGAAGAGAAAAAGGTTTTTGGGCTCTCTTTGCCCAGGGCGGTCTAACCGCCCCAGGCAGCCAACGGCTAGTTTGAAAAACTAGCCGGTGGCAGGAGGTCTAACCGCCCTAGCCAGGCGGTCTAACCGCCCTGGCCAGGTTTCTAACGGCTAGTTTTCCTTCTGAGGGGTATAAGTACCCCACGATCTCCACTTGTTGGGGCTGCTGGTTCTGGGTTGCTAAGGTGCTCCCCCTGCTGTTTTTCATAAGCCAAAGCCAAAGAAACACTCCCCAACCCTCTCTTTGTGAGATTTGTGATTCAAGTAATATCCTAGTGTTGGCTAGAGAGTTTAAGCCTTTGTGAGCTTGTGTGAGCTGAGCAAGAGCATCCCATAGCTTGAGCACTTGTGGTTCGCGTCGGAAAGCCATTGAAGCATTTGTTACTCTTGGAGGTTCCCCTCCTACACGGCTAGGTGTCGCCGACTGGCTCCTAAGGTTGTGGTGAGCAGCGGCAAGTTTGTGAGGGTTGTCATCTTGCCTCTTCGTGGAAAAGATTGCCTTAGTTGAAAAGGAGGAAAGCGGTTGAAGGAGACCCGGCTTGTTGTGGGAAAGTTCCCTTACAGGGTCCTCAACAGAGACATAGCCTTTCCTTAGTGGGAGGTGAACTTCGGGAAACAAATCATCGTCTCTCCTTTATGGTTTGCCTCACTTGTTAGATTTCTGGCATATTTACTTTATTTCCACTCGATCTACTTGGGTGTGCTTGTCTTTGAGCGCAGGGATCATTACTCTGCTTGTGATCATCTACTGAAGCCACTTAAGAACTTTGGTTCTTGCAAGAAGTCAAGAGAAGTTTTGAGTTGTATTTTGCAGGTTCACTGTATGGAGGCGGTCTAACCGCCCCCAGGACGCGGTTGAACCGCCCCCTTGTGCTAGGTGCATCAGGAGCGGTCTAACCGCCTGGCAGGGACGGTCTAACCGCCAAGTTTCGGGGGGAGGGGGGTTATTTGGTCGTCTCGCCTATTCAACCCCCTTCTAGGCGGCATCAAGGTCCTTTCAGGTACGACGTTTGGGATCCTGCCGCCGCATGATACGACGTTTGGATCCTGACGCCGTATGGCACGGCAGAGGTGTATAGATTTGGTAAATTTGTTTGGAGTATTTATTTTTGGAAAATCGAAGAAAAAATATATATAAAAAATTCCACAATCATACATCCAACCGAAAGCTACATGAATGTTTTGGGCCCAAGCAATCAGCCCATGCTCCTTTCTTCTCGGGCCAGCCGGCCTTTCTTCCTCCCGCCCCCGTTTTGGATTTTTTTTATATTATTTTTATTATTATTCAAAAATACATGATCTCGACGAAATTTGTCCAAAATTACCACAAATGCCGTGTCACACGGCAGTTTGGCCCAACCGCCATATCACACGACAACCAGTAAGGTCAACTCCTGTGTCATAGGGCGGTTGGGTGAACCGCCAACGGTCGGTGTGGGTGGCCTGACAGTGGGCCTACCGCCGTGTGGTACGGTGGTTGCAACCCAACTGACATATTACAGAGCGGTTGACCGTCAACCGCCAAACCACACGGTGGTTGGGGATCGCAGTTACCCGACGCACCATCTAGCGGGATGCATGACGACGCAAATACACAGGCGGCTGCAACAGTGACGCATGGTCGTCGCGGGCGGTGGCGATGGCGACACCGCCTACCGACGATGCTTGACGTCGGCCCATCATGCCACGTGACCCCCTCACGTACCCCCGCGACCAGACGAGGGCCGATGCCTGAGCAGTCAGGCAGCAGCAGCCGAAGAAGAGAAGAATCTAGAGTTGTGTTATTTTGTGTAGCAGCACTCTTATTCACCATCTTGTATAAACTAGCTGTATAACTAGTTTTCCACTACATTTTTATTCCTTTTTTTAATTTTAAAAACAACATAAAAATCAACATTGAAAAATTAATGAAAAACCGAACATTAAAAAAATTAATGAAAACCCCAGCATTAAAAAAACTTAAAAATTGAAAAAAAATGGGAACAGGCGTTCCATACGGTGGTTGACTTTAACCGCCGTATGACACGACGGTATATCTAACCACCACTTCTCCCCGCCAACCGTCGTGGAAGGCTCCTAACTGCCGTGTCACACGTCGGTTGTTGTTTTACCGCCGTGTGAGACGGCGGTTGGTCATAACCGCCGTTGTGGTGTATTTTTTGACAAATTTCAACCGAATCCTATATTTTTGAAAAATTGAAGAAAAAAAACCCGTTTTATGGCACATGGGCCGATTGCGTGGGCTCGACGCGAGGGAAACAGCGGCCTCGTTGGTTTCGGACACGCACGGGAGCGGCTCCGTCCGTTGTCCGTCCATGCGCCACACGAGTCCGCGGCGGGGTCGAACCGCCCGCCGGCCATGTCCTCGTCCACCGACGGGGGCGGCGAGTGGGGGTGTGTGCTCTGCTCCGCCCCGCGGCGACCGACGCGCGCGTGCGGGCCGTCCGGCTCAAAAAGACGCGGCTCCCGCATGGCCCCGGCCGGCCGGGCGCGGGCCACGCGTCGGCGGGTGGGGGTGCCCCTCATCGACCGGCACGGGCACGCAGCTCCAAGACCTCTCCGTGGTTTCGATTGGGTTCCACGGCGCCGGGCACACACAATACGTACTTGCCAAGCGGCAATCATGCGGGCCTGCCAACCATGGACGACGGTACGACCTCATCATCGTCGCCTGGAGCACGGAAGTTTGATTTCCTCCATACACAACACAAATTCAACCCCCTTTTGAAAAACCCCAACACAGCAGGGACTTTGCATTGTTTATTTTGTCCATTATATTCCGGCATTGCAGACGCGCACTATATGCACACACCTTTCTCCGTGCACTACTAATCCTCTCCTTTCTCGAGCCGCCACTAGGGGTTGGCTCTTGCAGATTGCCTCCATCCATCTTTCATTCCTTTGTGGATATGCGCCATATCTCCGTAAAAAAACGTCATATCTTGTCGGAAATCCGAGTTCGCCCAAAGTTTGTTCTCTTCCGTCCTTCCATCTCGACGGCGGCGCGCGGCGGCGACGACACAATCGCTGTATTATTGCTGGCGCCACCACTGGAGTTCATTCATTCCCAAAACCGAGAGTTCCCCAATAACCCGTGTGCGCTCCTTCACCTCTCCACCTCAAAAAAAGTAAAAAACAAGTGACGGTGACGAACTGACGATGCACCAGCAACGATTCTCCATTCTTCAAATGGTCTTCTATGCGTACTACAAATACATATGATTATTTGTGCGTATGTGAGCGGCCATTTTACTTTGCTCGATCGCAAGCTTCACATCGATACATCTTTGCAAAGCGCGTTGCTTTATTTAGGTCTTTTTTGCCCTTGCATGGCCTTGCTTTGTTCGTAGTTATCGCTTGGCCATCTCTATGTACACGCATGGCACAAGCACGATGGAGTGGAGTTACTAGGATTAATTGGATGTGCAAAGCAGGCTGCTTCCGCGAGAGCCTAGAGCTCTCACGTCATCGATCGGCTGGTAAAGGCGCGCGCGGTTTCGATCTGAAAATAAAAGCCCGTCCTATAGCCTTAGCATTGAAGCAAAGCTGGTGTTGGTTAAAAGCATTTGATCGAGAGCAAAAGATTGTGTGTGCTACATATCCTGCTGATCAATGATTCGGTTCATCGGTTTCCGGTGACTTTGCGCGCGCTTGTTGTGTTCAGTCGTCTAGCCGGGCCGTATGGGATGATGTCTGAAAGAAAGGAAACGAAGCTGTGTGGATGGCATTGCTCGTCTTTGTTTCACAGCACAGGAAGTCACTTTGATTTGATGACCCTTTGCTCAACGCACATCTGCATCCACAGCTTCAGTAATTTATTTCTTGTAACGAAATTTATCAGTGATTCATACACGTACACTTTGTTGAAGCACTCCCGAATCGATCGAGAGTCGGTTGTGCGATGTAGCATATATGCAATACCGAATGAGGTAAACTGTGTAACTGAGCGAGGTTTGTTTGGACACTGAATCCTCAGCTCTACAGGACATGGAAACTTTCTGTTTAGGTACAGCCTACAGATTTCCAGTTCTGAAAGCGGAACAGTTGGTCAGTTAACATATGAATTGTCTCAGTTGGGTGAGTAAGTCAAACAAGATCCAGGAATTGAATACAACTTAATTCCGTATCAATCCACCACCAGCACATATTCTGATATCTGAACCCGAAGAAGCAGTTGGTAGAGCTGAATACTGGACCAGGAATTGGGCATTGGCCAGCAAACAGTGGATAAACTGTCTCGGGTTTGAATTTGTGTCTGAAAGGTAGCTGGTTCCTGTGCCAATGATCGAAGATCATGAGGACTCTCCAGGCCCCAGATGCACGAGTAAAACAGCCATTACAGGGAACAAAAGCATCCGATGAGATTGAATTATGCACAGCAATGCATGTTGATATGCCGGTCACTTGTTCTCTGCATATTGCAACTTTCGGGTGCTGTGTGTCAGATAAGCAGGAAAAAGAAGCAAGATATAGATGGTGCACCGACAAAATGGCGATCGGCTAATCGGTAAACCATTATTCCTGCAATTCATCCTGGTAATAACTCTTGGATTACCCAACACCTGGTAAAAAACTTCAGTGGACTAAGATAAGTTATCTTTAGCTAATGCGCGGCACCCAAATCCTCTCGACCGCCTTCTTTTCTCGGTGATCCTCTTTTTGATCCTGTGGTTTCTCATCTCTTTCCGATTATATTCGTTTTAATGCCTTTCCTGAGTGGATCACTGGAATCCTGCCTACCTTATCCCTCAAGAGGTGGCAAGACATATGTGCTAAAGCAAAGTTTTCTTTCTTCAGTATATTCAGAACCTACCCGATGGCTTAGCTTCGTTTGCAAGTTGTGTGAGAGACCTGCCTGCCGTTGCAACCGGACGATGCTGATTCAATTATTCTCATCTCAGGATGGAAAAAGAAAACCCCATTATTCGGAGATTTAGTCGTCGGAAAAATCCTCTACAATCTCCTAGCCTTTTCTTCAAAGTGAAGGTTTGTACATTTTATTCCGCTACAAGATTGATTACCCACCAGTAAATTCTAAGAAGGCTATCAAAAACTTTTCCTCCAAAAAAAAAAGTCACAAAGCAAGATTCGCGTAGGTGGCCAAGGACAGCTCATGGTGAAACCATCAGAGAAAGTGGCCATCCATCAGGGAATAACAGTTGCAGTGCAGGAACACAGAGCTCCCAATCATTTGCTCTGGTGTTTTTTTTTTTTACCGTCAGAAATGACTTCTCTGACAGTACAAACCTCTCAATCCAAAGATTACGGATGGAACATGAGAATGAACATGACATCGCCTATCGATAAAACAGCATTCAGCAAGAGCAAAAAGCAGTAAACCAAGCCCCCATACCATATAATCAGGTAATTATGCGTCAATTATGCGCTTGCTTACCCTGTGGGGAGCAATCATGCTTCTTCACTGACAGACGCTGCATATGAATTCCTCCTCTCCCTCATGTGGGTTACCCTTGGCACCTTGCCGGGCCGCCTTTTTCCGATTCCCTCGGACCCACAGCACGCCCTCTCTCAAATCTCAATCCCCCCCCCCCCCCCCCTTTTCCCCCCCTCCCTGATGCCTTTAAACAATCTACTTTGATGAGCTCTTTGGAAAGGAATTATTGATGCGGTCACCTTTGCCAAATGGCCTGTGACTTGTTGTGAGTGAGTGCTGCTGGTGCCTCACTCAGTTCTTGTTGCCCTCCTCGCCGGGCATCATTCAGGAATCTGCTTTTTTCCTCTCCCCCGGCCGGCCAGGAATATGTTAAAGGCGAGCACGAAAACACGCGGAAAAGAGGCTGGTTTTACGCTAGGATCAGATTGATTAAAGCAAAGCTAACCTTTCTTGATTCCTTCCCAAGAATGTTGCTCGAGCTTTGGGCAGAGGGCCCTTCCTTTCATGCTGAATTTGGAGGCAGCTCCAACACATTGCATAAAGTCCAGGCCCGGTATATCGCCTCCGATCCTCCTCCTCAGACCTCAGGTTCGCGCTTTAGCCCTCGCCGTGGATATTCGTCTGGAAATTCAGACAAACACAAAGGGAGCAGCAGAATAATAAGATGCCGAAATGACGGTATGAACAATGCCGAAACCCAGCTAAGCCGTCGTCGCATGCAAGTCACTCACTGCTGCTTGTGCAAAATGCGCAATCATGAGATGCCTGAAGGAGGGCTTCGCGGTTGCGACTTGCGACCAGCATTAGCGGACGCCGGACGGACGGACCCTGTCTAGAAGCCTCCGAGGGATGGTGGAACCATGAAAACGACCGCTCCTCACCCGCTTGGCATCTTGTAAACCTCTGCTTGTAAGTTGTAACCGTACCCTCTCAATTTGTGTATCCTGATTCCTGAAACTGAAACAGAAACAATCATTTAGTTCAAAAAAAAAAAAGAAGCAGCAGCAGAAACCATTAAAAAGGGCGCTGTCATGTCATGACCGACATCTTCTCGGTCAGATGGCTGGTTGGATGATGATTAGCACAAGATGAAGCTGGTTACGGGACAATATACAACAATTAAACAGAATGTTACTGAAAGCAAGATGTTGCTGTGTCATTAGAATAGCCTAGTATGCTTCACGTGCATTCGTATTCAGTTTCCTGTATTTTCCTCACACCTGCAGGCTGCAGCAGACAGCAAGCATGGGCAGCCAGGTATTTGTCAGTGACCCACCACCACCACCACTCGCAATGGGAGAGCAGCAACGGAATATGCATGGGAAGTTGGGAACGGACGGCTTCAGACGACTCCTGCGATGATGTCTGAAAGGCCACTGTTTTCAGGCGGCTGGAACTACCGGAGTCCGGAGCTTTGGCAAAAGTACCGAACGGCGTGAATATGCCCCCGGGATGCTACTCTGACCTGTTCCTACAGCCAGGCATATTCCTCCGAAAATTTCCCCTGATTTTGATGCCTGGCGCCTGCAGATTTCTCGACCTTTCAGAGTTTTGCTCCTGTAAATACTCAAAACTGTAAAAAAGTTGACGAGTCTTTTCACTGGACCCTCTGCTTATCATTGGCCGTTCTGTGGTTCACTGCAGGAAGAGACCAGCTGAGACTGTAACGATTACGATACAAACCCTGTAGAACTCTGCCATGTTTCCGTCGAAACCATGACACATTTCCGTTGGAACATGTCGTATATTCCGTTGGAATATGGCCACGTCGCTGCACCGGCGGTCTCGGCCGGCACCGCGCGCACCACCGTGGGCACGGGCACACCACCATCGTCCACGGCACAATGCGCGCGCCGGCTTTCGACAGAAGCTTCCTTTTTCTCTCGATCCATGCCGTGCCGATAGCTACGCTCGCTTGCGTTGCGTGCGCGCCGAGATCTGGATTAGATTCCTTGATTCCCCTGTCACCGCCAAAAGCCAAGCGCTGTTCGCCAATTGCGCCCCCGGGGAGCTCTCGATCAGGACATGGACGCCGCCGCGCGCTGCTGCTCTGGCTTTGCCGGATAGAGTAAACCTGAAACGAAACGCTGAGCTCGTCATCAGGTAATAGTCTCTTCTCTCTTGGCAAGATACTTTTTAGGTGACGGCGAGGAAAATGTTTTTAACCCTATCATTCATTCCCGATCTTTGCCGGCCGGCCGGCCTCGCTCCCTGACATTTACCTGTCCAGTCGGTGCACGATTTCGCCTCGCCTTTATAGCTGACGGATCGCGCACGCGCGCCTGGGTTCCTTTTGGCGCCGGATTTTACAGCGGGCGGCAGGAAGGCAGGCAGTGAGATGTGTGAGAGAACAGCAGCAGCAATGCATGCACCAGAGAGAAATGAGAAATCCATGCCGTGAATGCCCCCTTCCCTTTGCTTCTCTCTCATCTTTTTTTCCCTCTCCCTCCCTCCTTTTTCCCCAACTTTTTCCTTTGATAAATTTTCGTTTTCATCCTTTTTTTTTCCTTTTCTTTCATAGCACCCTCTCTCTCTCTCTCTCAATGCTTGCTATCCTTTTGAGAAGAGGGGGAGGTGTAGTTGAACTGTTTCGCTTTTGCCCCGCCTACTGCTGAAAGATTCTCCTTCTTTCAGGTCAAAGAAGTGAAAGCAAAAGCAGCAAAACAATTGAGGTGGTGACATGGAGGATGGATGCAAAAGAAGATGCTGCCATGCCACGGCATGGTCCCCAGCTGCCTCACGCGCCATATTCCCTTGCCGATTCGCGTCGCGCCCCGGCCGTATCCATCCATACATATACCGCCGGAGCCGGAGGCGGAGACGGGGCCGGAATATCTCCCACCACAACGGTGGAGTCCAAGGAAAGGAACCCCCACACACACCCAGCCGGCGCCCGGCAGCCTATAAGAACCTGCCCGACGCGCCAGCTCGCAGCGGAACCGATCGCTTGCTGTCGTCGGTTGAGGTCCTTGTCGCTGCTGTCGCCGTCTCTGCGACTCCTCCGGCCGCTGCGGCTTCTCATGCTGGACACGCCGCCGCCGACGCTGCTTCTGCTGCGACGCCGGTGGTGGGCACGCTGGAAATGTCATCGTCGGGCGGTGGGCGTCAGCAGCAGCAGGGAGAGGCTAGGCCGAGGCTCAGGTGGAAGCGCCAGCTACACGCCCGATTCGAGCTCGCCGTCGCCCAGCTCGGCGGCGCAGACAGTAAGTCGTCGTCGTCGTCGTCGTTGCTCGCCCGCCTGCCGGCCCAGCTTGGCTTGATCATGACCTTTTCTTTGGCATTGCAGAGGCGACGCCCAAGTCCGTCCTGAGGGCGATGGACGTGCCGGGGCTCACGCTCTACCACCTCAAGAGCCACCTCCAGGTGCCCCCCCCCCCCCCCCCGCCGCGCCGCCGATCGCCGGCAAATTATTACTCTCTTGATCGCGAGCTCTGCTCGAGCTGAATTCTGGCTGCTGCTTGCTGCTGCAGAAGTACCGGCTGGCGGTGAGCCGAGGCCTCATCACCGCCTCACCCGGTGACAACGGAGATGGCTCCAACGACTGGTCGTCCTCCTCGGAGAACGAGTACGACGAAGACACCGCCGCCGAGTTGTGCAGTGCATTTGCCGCCGACGGCCATGGAGCCGTTGCTAAAGAAGGTCCCTGCGATTCTTCCAGGAGCGTGGCACGGATGCAGAGGGAGGTGCAGAGGAAGCTGCAGGAGCAGATCGAGGTAAACGATCGACCGATCACCATTCCGAGCAGGTCCATGTTGGTGGCTGCCGGTCAAGCAACAAGCAGAGCTTAAGCTTATCGGTTCCATGTTCGTTCTCGGCAGGTCCAGCGGCACCTGCAGATGAGGATCGAGGCGCAGGGGAGGTACCTGCAGTCCGTGCTGCACCGGGCGTACGAGGTCCTCGCCGACGACCACAACCTCGGATCGCCGGCGGCCACGTCGGAGCTGGCCTCCGCGGTGGAGTCCGGGTGCCTGTCCTCCTCATCCTCCCTCTCGCCGTCCACACAGCGCCGCCACGCCGCCGCCGGCAGCTGCGTCACGTCCTCCTCCTCCTCCTCGGAGGCCGACAGCCACGCCGCCGCAGGGTCCAAGCGGCCGTGCACGTGCGCCGTGGAGCAGCCGGCGCAGGGCAAGAGGACCTTCATGCAGCAGAGCCACGACCACGGGGCAGAGGAAGCGGACGCGGACGCTGACGCAGAGGACGGCAGCTCATCGGAGATCGATCTCAACAGGTAGGGAGGGGGAAGGACCGAAGCAGACGATCGCGATCAGAAGCATCTTCTCCTGCATGTGCCGAGCATCGGGAACAGGGGATGATTGGCGGTGTGGCCTCCGATGTTGGGACCAGGCTTTTTCAGCAAAAATGTCTGATGCTGCAAGCCTGCAACAGCCGGTGCTACTATACACTGCACTTCATCCCATAATATGATACATCTATATTTTCATTTATGCATATGGTTCTTGTGTTTCATCCACCTCTGTAAAAAGGGGAAAAAAATTGTGACTGGAACTGGAGGAAGGCAGAGCTGCAGAGGAGGCAAATGCAGACACGCAGTATGCTTGAGGTGCAATGCAAGGATGTATGTATACAGTTATAGAACTGTCGTAGCTAGTGTCTTCATATGTCATCAGTGAGATTGATGCCTTAAGAGGGCAATGGGATGAAGTTTGGAATGTAACTTAAGATCAAAAATTTCAAACCTGGGTTCAGTGCTCAACAACAAGTTCAGACTTACAGCAGATAATGGGATGAAGTTTGGAATGTAACTTAAGATAAAAAATTTCAAACCTGGGTTCAGTGCTCAACAACAAGTTCAGACTTACAGCAGATAGAGGATAACAAATGATAAGACAGCCAAAAAAAAATCAGGCACAGTGCGGTTTTCTTAAAGTGAAAAGTTATCAAATTGTCAAGGATTTGCATACGCAATGGAGACTGAAACTTGAAATTCTACGCAAGGAATATTTATGTTGAAAAAACTGCAATTGAGAGTAGTGAGCACCTAGATAACAAAGAAACCGACAAACCAAGGAATCTTACAAAGTTAGCCTGAGAAAATGGCTGATGAACCCAAAGCCATGCTGCACAAACCTAAAGTTTTTGAAGAATATTTCTGTTTTGTCCTGGTCGCCAGTTCACCTGTCTGAGTTCGCGACTCCATCACTCGGCATCTAAAAGTCCACCCCAACTTAGAGCCAAGTGGCTCAGATCCGTCCAGTAGTAACCCACTTCTGAAATATTCTTCCAGTTCACTAATCCTGCAAGCTTGGACATTTGGTTCGAGCGACTTTTTATTCAATGCACAATATTGCTCATATTTGCGTGCCTCCTATAATGGAAAAAGGAATCAAAGAATATGAGCGGATCATATGACGACATAAGAGCCGGCCTAGGCTTGGATTCCCTGGCTAGTTGCTACAAATGGTTGTTCCTATCCTAAGTGACCAAAGCCCAGGACCAACAACGCAATAGACTATGGGGAGAAACAAGTGAAAATAGCAATTTTTATGTGCGCATACCCCATAGCAAACGCCTACCAGCAACCCTGTGATTCTGTTGCTGCCTCAAAAAATCCAGACACCCGTCAGATAGCATTTTCAGGATTTTGCTTTCAGGTTGTGTTTTCAGATGACTGTGACCCACCTGATCAGTGTCCTACTCCATCAAGGCATCAGTGTCCTACTCGATGACAAGAACCTTTTGTTGGTTAATTGCTTGTCATATGCTTCAGATCTACATATGCTGCTGGTAACCTGATTCCCATTAGCTTGATGCTCTGTCAGATTGGCATTATTGATCTAACAAAAACCCTAACATACCCTAGAATATAATCACAAAAGTAGTAGAGTTTTAGAAGCTATCACTGATTGTTTACGAAGAATAACCTCACCTCTTTGCAAGTTGTGAACTAGAACTTGTTATCATGAATAGGACCACTAGAAGTAGATCAAGATGGGTACTAACACATGTATTTGAGATTAACACTTGAGATCCTAGATCTAGAACATGAAAATTCTTGCGCTTCGTTTAGCGTCTTTCTTTATTTGCTTAACATCCTTGCCTTTAATGCAATTGATACATTGTTCAATATGAAAATTCTAACGACCGAAGAATTGATTATTTTACTAAGCGTTCTATCGCCCCACTCGGAATATGACCTAAACAATATTATCATAATTTCTAAGATGTGTTATCAATTTTCTTTCGCTTTTTTCTTACATTTGTAGATGAGGAGACTTTCTTAGTCTCACACATTCTCATCGTATACATTCGCATCATCATGCATAGACAACATATA
Source organism: Cenchrus fungigraminus (assembly GCA_036936925.1). Taxonomy (NCBI): domain Eukaryota; kingdom Viridiplantae; phylum Streptophyta; class Magnoliopsida; order Poales; family Poaceae; genus Cenchrus; species Cenchrus fungigraminus. The sequence goes on along the minus strand of CM072768.1, from coordinate 64,888,433 downwards.
AAGTTTGTCTTGTCGGAAAAGACTCACACAAACTTCATTAAACATTGTTCTACGCCAAAAAGACACTCATAACCATCGTCTGCTAAGTATGAAACTGAAATCAAATTTCTACTAAAAAAGGAAACATAAAGCAGGTCGTGCAGCCAAAGTTTGAAGCCATCATATAGCTTTTATGAGGAGTACGCCTATCATCGCCTCCACTTCAGCCTCGACACCATTTGTGTGACGCCCCAGGTTTTTAATTAGCATCATTAATGCTAATGACCGAGTCAAACCTGTTGACTCTAGTCAAACCTTGGTCAACCTGGGTCATCACCTTGAAAACCTAGCCGACGATCACTAATGACCCTCTTAATCAAGTCAACACACACTCGTGGTCAAACCTTGGTCAAGGGCATGGTCAAACCCTAGTCAAACCCCAATGTCTTTGAACCTCCTCTGAAACTTTTGCCGCGTTCTCCAAATTTCACTTAAACACTTCAAAATCGGCCAATATAAAAGTTGTTCGTCTTTTTGAGGGAAACACTTTTCATAATTGACGGCATTTGAGATTTTGAGTGGAAAGTGGTAAAAATCTCGGTCAACTGCAGCTTAACACTATTCATTGGCGCTAAGAAAGACAGCAACTTTGCCAGCTTTTTGTGCTTAAACGGTTGATCAAAACATAGGCCAGCCTTTGTAAAAGTTGTAGAGGGATCCTTGATCTACAACTTTGCTATACACGGTTTAGTGCACTTTAGTTCAAATTTTTGGAGATAATGCCAGTCAAACAGGGTTAGTTGAAACGTTCTGGGCGACGTCGCGCCGGCCTGACCGCACCGGGCGCGCCCACGCGTGCGCGCTCGCTGCCGCGTGGCGCCCTGCTGCCCTCGGCGTCCGGGCCCCCACGCCGGCTCGCGCCCACGAGGCTGCGCCTCCCGAGGTCGCACACAGCTCGAGTACTTGGAATCCGCGCCCTCGCCGCGTGTCGTCCGCCTGCGTGCCCGCGCCGGGACCCTCGCCGTGCCGCCCGCCGGTCGTCCTCTGTGCGCGCCTGCCGACGGCCGGGTCCCCTTTTTCCCTCGCCTCCGTTGCTTCGCGACGACGTACCTTTCCCCACGCACCGTGCCCCGCCTATAAAAGGCGCCCGTGTTGCCTCTCGCGCGAGCGCCGGAGTTCCGCCGCCACCATTATCGCCACCGTCGCCGAGCTGCCATTCCGCTCGCTCCTGGCGCCGGCCTGCCCCTCTAGCACCTCCCCCTCACCACACTCGGGCTCCCACCACCACAAATTGCTCGGCATTGCCCCGCTCCTCGCCGGGATTCGAGCAAGGGCGGACGCGCCACCCGTGCTCTGCCGCCGGTGCTCGCCGGAGCCGTCGCCGCACCGGCCAACCCCTCCAATCGCTCTAGGGTGAGCAGTCCTTGCGCCCTAGGTCATTCCCCGGCCAAGTCCGGCCGCCTCCTCGCCGGCGGTGAGCTCCCTGCGCCGCCGGGGATCCCTGTGCGTGGATTGCAGTTTTTGCAGGGGCCGGATGGTAAATGCCGAGGGCATGGTTGTGAAGAGGAAAACTTTCCAGGGACCTAGGTGCAATTAGATTCTTAAATCTTTGGGGTACTTTGACCAAATCTTAGAAAATGCATAGAAAATTGTAGAAAAATCAGAAAAATGCAAAACCAATTTTGTTGGTTTCCTTGTAAATAACCCTACAACTTTTCCAAGGGAGCGTATCAGGTGGAAACCACCCCACCTGTGCAAACTATAGAAACTCTGATTAAGAACGTTCGATCCGGATCCGATGGCCACGGACGAAGCTCCACCCTTTTACAAATGACCGCCCGCCGGCTCCTAATCAATTTTGCAGAACACCCCCCGGCCCGCACGCCACCCCTGGCTGACCCCCCGAGTCAATCTCCCCCTGATTCAATCCCTAGCGCGTCGCCGCCGTGGACTCCCGCCGCCGACGTGGCCTCCCACCACCGCCCTGGACTCCCGCCGCCGCCCTAGACTCCCGCCAGCCGCCCCTGAAGTCTATGTCCGCCGCCCCTAGAGTCCCGGACTCCCGGGTGCCCCTGCAGTCGCTGCCCTGAATGGCGGGCGGTGGTGGTGGCTGCCGTGCGTGAGGGACGGGCAGCGGCGGTGGCCGGGCGTCCGACCCCAGGCTTGAACCGCTGGCGGCGTCTGGCGGGCGCCGGAGTGCAGGGCGGCCGCCTAGTGCCCCTAGAGTCGCCGCCCGCCGCCCCTGTACCGTGCTCCGTTCACGGGGATGGGGAAGCAGGGCCCAGCACCGCCGTTCAAGATGTGGGCGGGCACCTCCTCCCCAACCGCGGCCGCCGCCCCTGCAGCGTGCTCCGTTCATGGGGATGGAGTCTGCTGTCTGCTGCTCTTTGATGAATGGGCAGACGACGACCTTCATGTCGGCGCCCGCGGCAAAGTCATTGGAGTGCGGCGAGGGATCGCCGGCGCAGGCCAAGTTTCAGGCGCGGGCGCTGCAGTAAGGGCGTGTGGTCGGCAGCATGACTCTGCTTCTGTCTGTTGTTGTTGCTGTTGTTTCTAATTTCTGATGGCGCCATGGAGTCTGCTAGCTGTCTGTTTCTGTGTGTATTCTGTTGATCCAATGCCAATTGTGCCTCTAATGTAATGAAATTCATTGAATGAAATTGATAGTTGTTGCCAACAGCAAGAACAGTACCTTGTTGCGTGGAGAGCAGCAATTTCTCCAGAGAGGGATTCTGAAGAAATCTCTTGACTGATGTAGTTCCATGATGTTTTGAGTTGAACAATTTGCTCTGATTGCAGAGAGCTTCTCCCATGGCACCTGTTCAGGGAAGCCATATGTTGGATTCTGTATGTAATTTTCAAATACTGAAAATTGGCCTTGGTTGGCAGCCATATGTTGGATTCTGTATGTAATCTTCAAATACTGATAATTGGAGAGGTGTGAGGAAAAATTATTGAACTTAAAGCATCCTGGTTCACGTAAATAATCTACTCAGAACTCAGAACAATACCTGAGATACTGTTGTTGGGAAAACAGAAGTACACAACATCTGTTTGACATCTATGAATTAAGTAATGGGAAAATTGCATGGAAAATTATTTCATTCAAATGAACTGCAGGTGGCCTGTACCCAAGCCACACTGGTTACAAAATTCATAGACTGAAATTCACTTAAAAGGTTACAAAATTATCACCAATTCAAGCAATGAAAACTAAAATGGAATTGTTTGATTGCCCAAACAGTGTATAAAATGCCATGTCTTCTAAATTTCTTTGCAGATTCATTACCTGCTGCTTGTAGATTTAAATTTGTGGATATAACACCTTCTTCACTTGTTGTCATTTTAAAAGAGACCAATATGCATGATTTTCTTTGATGTGTAAGCAGCAATTGAATCAAAAGGCCTAAGGGAAACTGTTCATGCACAATTGCACAATTACACAATTGCATAGGACGCAGAATTGCTATTTCACAGAATACTGTTCGTGCACAAGAGAGTACAGTTGGTTCAGATCACACATTGCATCCTATCAGTATCATGCACAAGAGAGTACAATTGGTTCCGATCACACATTGCATCCTATCAGTATCATGCCAGCCTCCAGCAAGGGTATCCCTTGAAACAAAGTTCAAAGTCCTGGTAACCGATTGAAGGGAAAAGGCTATCTCAATTCATCAACTAATCAGAACCATGTTTGTATTTTTTCAATGCTGCAATCTATCCATTTCACACACAATTGGAAAAAAAGAAACTTCATTTTTATTCGATTCATCATCCACACAAAAATTCAATACATTGGAGGCACAATTGCCATTGCAGCAAAAAGGCATTGCCATTACATAGATTAGAGCATATGAGAAGCCTATCACGAGCCATTGCCATTGCAGCAAAGAGGCAGACTCCATGGAAACCGTCGCTTCTGCAGGCAACACCAGTCTAGTTGCAGTTGTAGGGACTCCTGAGGTTGCTCCATGATTTTAAGCAACTCGGCAAGACAGCAACGGCATTTGTAGGGACTCCTGAGGTTGCTCCATGATTTTAAGCAACTCGGCAAGACAGCAACGGCATTGCTCTGGAATAGGCTAGATTTCCACCTGAGGAGCGCAGCTTCCACCTGATCCTGCACCTGCATATTCCGGGACCGAGGAGTTAGAACAGGAAAGAAGCTGTGGTGAGCAAAGAAGAAGCAGCAGAAACTTGTCCGGACACGGCGGCGCAACACCGACCTGGGCCGTTCTTTCGCCTGCAGGAGATCGACGGCGAGCTCCCGGACAACGCCATCTCAGGCTCCCATCCCGCCGAACATCTCCTGCCCGCCAGAGGGGCAGCGGCGCGGGGCGCGACGGAGGAGCGGCGCGGGGCTGGGAAGCGGAGATTCGCCGACGCGCCGTAGGGGCGGCGGCGCGGGGCGCGCCGTAGGGACGACGACGCGGGGCTGGGTCGCTGGGATAGGGTTGGGGAGGCCGGGGTTGGGATTTTTTTTTAAGAATGTCGGGCGGGATTTGGGTGGGGGAGCCGCAGGGTTTTTTTTGCAAAACTACAGGGGAGACAGAGGGGGGCTGGCGGGCGGTTCACTGCAAATATGCCCAGCTCTCTCGTAGTCCGTCAGATCCAGATCCAACGCTCATGATCGGAGTTTTCATAGTTTCTATAGGTGGGTTGGTTTCCACCTGATATGAAGCATGACCATTCTTTTGCCTGCTAGTTTTTGCATGAAAAATAGAAAACTGTTAAACCTAGATCTGTTGTAGTTCAAAATCCACATGTGATCTGTAGCTGAATTTCGGATATGTTGTGAGTTATGTCATGCCTAGCTACTGTACCAAAAATTGCACAAAGTTATGTTGTAGATCTTTTATTATGAATTGTTTTGTATTTATGCTGATTCTGTCCAAATGATTTTTGTAGCTAAAAATAATTAGATTTTTTGTCCTCAACTTCTGCATGTGATCTTTGTATGCCTAATTACACCTCTGGTGAATTAATAATGATTTTATATCTGTCAGAAATATTTAATCTTGTTTTATGCCTAATTTTCAATGTAAATGCATAGCTCAAGATCTAGAGTAGCTCTTGATGTGTTTGTTGATTTCCTAGCTCAGTTTTGAGTCAGAGAATCTGTGAGAGAAAGTTGGAATCATATTGTTGCTTAATTATTTTTATGTGCATTTCTCATGTTTGGATAGCTACATTTTGTTATTTTTTATATAATTAATTTTATAGCTCATGTGAATGTGAACCTTTGTGCAGTAGCTTTATTTTGATTTGTAGTGCTTCAGAAACACACCCACTGAATTTTATGAATTTATTTTATGAATAAAAGCAATGGGAGCCATTTAAAGCTTAATTTGGAGTTAAATTGGAAGATCACCAACACCACACCTAATGACTTTATGAATGTGGTGCAAATCATGCTAAAGGCTAAGTGTCACCACCCTTTGCTGTTTGTGAAATTAAATTAAATTATTTACATAAATATGTACACAGTCACTATCAAAAAGAATAATTAACAAAGAACCGCATATTGTTCCCTTGTTGGAAGAGTATGCTGAATGTATGTTTATCTAGGTGAATGTGGTCAGCCCTACACCCCATGGTTGTCATGTGTTGTTTTAAAATTAATTAAATCAAAACCATCAATTAAATCTTACATTTGCATCCTCGTGTAGATCTTCCCGACGGTAGCTATACGCTCGTGCCGGAAGGAGGAGACGAAGGAGCTGACGGAGACGTGCACTACGTCGCTGTAGAGCAAGACCTGGACCAAAGTCCAGAAAGGCCCAAGGCCAACCTAGCCAGTGAAGGCAAGCCCCGGATCATTAACCCTTCCTTTTAAAATTATGCAATTATCTTTGCTATGATTGTGCATTTACGTTTCAGGAGTTGAAGTGAAACCCTAGATGCATGAACCCTAGGTACCTATGTTCTTTTACTAGTATGCTAGGTCGATAGCTGCTATGCTATAGGACCCGGTAGAAGTCGAGTGATGTTCGTCACTCGCGAGAATAGGTTCTTATGTTGGAATCATAAGATCTTTATAAATGGATTGCTCATGTGGTAAGAGCATGGGATTTGGGCTCCGGTCCATTGGCTTTCGTGGGCTAAGCTTTTGAACGTACTAAGCACTTGTCGGGAATGGGACCGGTAAGCCTAGTACCTTAATGAGACGGTACGGGATCTTACCCTTACTAATCTTTAGTGTTCACCTGCCCGATTTGCAACTGGGAGGGGGGTACATGTGTGAGGCTGGGTGTACTGTGTGGGGCATGCCAGATAGCCTTGTACCCGGGACTGTAAGCTTCGATCCCAAGCCGAGGACTTTTGGGAACCGCCTGGTGGTTGTCCAGTGTGAGGGCACTCTACCGTGTGTTTAGGTCTAAATTGCAAGGTTATAAATCAATCGATTGTCGGCCTCTCACCGTTATCTGAGACTGCTTAATCAACTAGCCATGATATCCCTTAATGATGGAACTTTGTGAATATTACTGCTTGGATTAATTGTATTGTACAATTCTTGATTGAATTAGTTGGAACACTTAGAAATGGTAATTAACTAGAATTTGTGCTAAAATATTGAAAGCAAGGACATACTCTTTGTTGCTTTTCAGTAAAAGAACTCCACCGGCCAAAAAGCCTCTCATGTCTAGAGTTTGGTGATGTAGTCATCACCCGACGGTTAAGTCTTGCTGAGTATTAGTATACTTAGTCTTGCTTTATAAATGTTGTTGCAGGTGTTGTTTGGCCTGGAGAGATTCCACCTGGCTGGAAGCTGAAATGGGTGGATGATGACGAGTGATGGCATCATGGACGGCCTCCTGTGATGTTTATGAGCAGAGATTTATGAATTTTATGCTTATGACCGCTGTGCTGTCCGGTTTCGCAAAACTTACCATAAATGAGTGTTCGTCGTGCATATTCTACTTGTTAATTTTATGAGTAAGCTTATGAATGAAAACTCAATTTTTCAGATGGTCGGACCGACACGCAGCACTCCCAATGGTTTTGGTGCGTCGGGTAGTGGTGACCCACCGCCGCCACCGCCCATGACACCGGCAGAGGCACTCATGGCAACGCAAACCGAAGTATTGCGCCAGCTCCTGCAGACGCAGCAGCAGATGGCCCAACAGATACAGCAGCTGCAACAGAGACCTCCACATGGGGCCAATCATGAGGGACCACATACGGTCACCACCTACACCCAGTTTATTGGGATGAAGCCCCCAACGTTCACTAAGGCAGAAGAACTGCTTGAAGCTGATGCATGGGTTAGGGCCATAGAGGCCAAATTTTCTGCTTTTACCCTGCCTTGCTCCGAGGAGTGTAAGGCCAACTTTGCGACCTTGCAACTTCGTGGTGAAGCACTAATGTGGTGGGAGCATTTCAAGTCCATGCAACCTGCTGGACACGAAGTCACTTGGGCGGAATTCAAGAAAGCTTTCAAGGACCACCATATCCCCAAAGGACTCATGGATAGGAAAATGAAAGAGTTGCTGGCTCTTAAGTAGGGAGTTGATACTGTGTATCAATATGCACGGAAGTTCAACAGTCTCTGCCAGTACGGAGGACATCACGTGGACACCGATGATAAGAAGATGGAATGTTTCCGTGATGGTCTTAATGGTGACTTGTACGAAAGGCTAAATCTGCTGGATCCCAATAGTTATCATGAGTTGGTAAACAAAGCTATCTCTCAGGAGGACGCCATGAAGAAGGCACAGAAAGATAGGAAGCGACAAGCTGATTTCACTTCAGACAGTGGATCGAGCAAGAAGTTCCACTTTGTCAAGAAGCATACTCATGGGTCTTCACAATCCTCGTCATCTGGGCAGTGGAGAGTGAACCCTTCACAAGATAAGCCTTCAGGAAATTTCCAGTACCGGAAGGAGCAGCAGCAAGTTTCCAAGCCTAAGGAACTTCCACCCCGCATTTGCTACAATTGTAGACAGCCCGGGCATTATGCAAATGAGTGCCCAAACCCTAAGCAGAACAAGCCCCAGCAGCAGAATCAGAACCCCGGAGCAGCTAAAGGCAATCACAGCAAGAAGCCGATCTTTCAAGTGAAGCAAGGCCAGCTTAATTTCATGGGTAACATCTCTATCCGAGAACCCCTCTTTACTTCGTCTTTTACTTTCAAATCTCGGGATGAGATTCCTTTCAAGGGGGTAGGCTGTGACGCCCCAGGTTTTTAATTAGCATCATTAATGCTAATGACCGAGTCAAACCTATTGACTCTAGTCAAACCTTGGTCAACCTGGGTCATCACCTCGAAAATCTAGCCGACGATCACTAATGACCCTCTTAATCAAGTCAACACACACTCGTGGTCAAACCTTGGTCAAGGGCATGGTCAAACCCCAATGTCTTTGAACCACCTCTGGAACTTTTGCCGCGTTCTCCAAATTTCACTTAAACACTTCAAAATCGGCCAATACAAAAGTTGTTCGTCTTTTTGAGGGACACATTTTCATAATTGGCGGCATTAGAGATTTTGAGTGGAAAGTGGTGAAAAACTCAGTCAACTACAGCTTAACACTATTCACTAGTGCCAAGAAAGACAGCAACTTTGCCAGCTTTTTGTGCTTAAACGGTTGATCAAAACATAGGCCAGCCTTTGTAAAAGTTGTAGAGGGATCCTTGATCTACAACTTTGCTATACACCATTTAGTGCACTTTAGTTCAAATTTTTGGAGATTATGTCAGTCAAACAGGGTTAGTTGCAACGTTCTGGGCGACGTCGCGCCGGCCTGACCGCGCCGGGCGCGCCCACGCGCGCGCGCTCGCTGCCGTGTGGCGCCCTACCGCCCTCGACGTCCGGGCCCCGACGCCGGCCCGCGCGCACGAGGCTGCACCTCCCGAGGTCGCACACAGCTCGAGTACTTGGAATCCGCGCCCTCGCCGCGTGTCGTCCGCTGGTCGTCCTCTGTGCGCGCCTGCCGACGGCCGGGTCCCCTTTTTCCCTCGCCTCCGTTGCTTCGCGACAACGTACCTTTCCCCACGCACCGTGCCCCGCCTATAAAAGGCGCCCGTGTTGCCTCTCGCGCGAGCGCCGGAGTTCCACCGCCACCATTACCGCCGCCGTCGCCGAGCTGCCGTTCCGCTCGCTCCTGGCGCCAGCCTGCCCCTCTAGCACCTCCCCCTCACCACACTCGAGCTCCCACCACCACAAATTGCTCGGCATTGCCCCACTCCTCGCCGGGATTCGAGCAGGGGCGGACACGCCACCCGTGCTCCGCCGCCGGTGCTCACCGGAGCCGTCGCTGCACCGGCCAACCCTTCCAATCGCTCTAGGGTGAGCCGTCCTTGCGCCCTAGGTCGTTCCCCGGCCAAGTCCGGCCGCCTCCTTGCCGGCGGCGAGCTCCCTACGCCGCCGGGGATCCCTGTGCGTGGATTGTAGTTTTTACAGGGGCCGGATGGTAAATGCTGAGGGCATGGTTGTGAAGAGGAAAACTTTCCAGGGACCTAGGTGCAATTAGATTCTTAAATCTTTGGGGTACTTTGACCAGATCTTAAAAAAATGCATAGAAAATTGTAAAAAAATTATAAAAATGCAAAACTAATTTTGTTAGTTTCCTTGTAAATAACCCTACAACTTTCCCAAAGCATGACCATTCTTTTGCTAGCTAGTTTTTGCATGAAAAATAGAAAACTGTTAAACCTAGATCTGTTGTAGTTCAAAATCCGGATGTGATCTGTAGCTGAATTTTGGATATGTTTTGAGTTATGTCATGTCTAAATACTGTACCATAAATTGCACAAAGTTATGTTGTAGATCTTTTATTATGAATTGTTTTGTATTTATGCTGATTCTGTCCAAATGATTTTTGTAGCTAAAAATAATTAGATTTTTTGTGCTCAACTTCTGCATGTGATCTTTGTATACCTAATTACACCTCTGGTGAATTAATAATGATTTTATATCTACCAGAAATATTTAATCTTTTTTATGGCTAATTTTCAATGTAAATGCATAGCTCAAGATCTAGAGTAGCTCTTGATGTGTTTGTTGATTTCCTAGCTCAGTTTTGAGTCAGAGAATCTGTGAGAGAAAGTTGAAATCATATTGTTGCTTAATTATTTTTATGTGCATTTCTCATGTTTGGATAGCTACATTTTGTTATTTTTTATATAATTAATTTTATAGCTCATGTGAATGTGAACCTTTGTGCAGTAGCTTTATTTTGATTTGTAGTGCTTCAGAAACACACCCACTGAATTTTATGAATTTATTTTATGAATAAAAGCAATGGGAGCCATTTAAAGCTTAATTTGGAGTTAAATTGGAAGATCACCAACACCACACCTAATGACTTTATGAATGTGGTGCAAATCATGCTAAAGGCTAAGTGTCACCACCCCTTGCTGTTTGTGAAATTAAATTAAATTATTTACATAAATATGTACACAGTCACTATCAAAAAGAATAATTAACAAAGAACCGCATATTGTTCCCTTGTTGGAAGAGTATGCTGAATGTATGTTTATCTAGGTGAATGTGGAAAGCCTTACACCCCATGGTTGTCATGTGTTGTTTTTAAATTAATTAAATCAAAACCGTCAATGAAATCTTGCATTTGCATCGTCGTGTAGATCTTCCCGACGGTAGCTATACGCTCGTGCCGGAAGGAGGAGACGAAGGAGCTGACGGAGACGTGCACTACGTCGCTGTAGAGCAAGACCTGGACCAAAGTCCAGAAGGGCCCAAGGCCAGCCTTGCCAGCGAAGGCAAGCCCCGGATCATTAACCCTTCCTTTTAAAATTATGCAATTATCTTTGCTATTATTGTGCATTTACGTTTCAGGAGTTGAAGTGAAACCCTAGATGCATGAACCCTAGGTACCTATGTTCTTTTACTAGTATGCTAGGTCGATAGCTGCTATGCTATAGGACCCGGTAGAAGTCGAGTGATGTTCGTCACTCGCGAGAATAGGTTCTTATATTGGAATCATAAGATCTTTATAAATGGATTGCTCATGTGGTAAGAGCATGGGATTTGAGCTCCGGTCCATTGGCTTTCGTGGGCTAAGCTTTTGTCACACCCTGAAATTTCCAATTTCAGGATGTGAATAGGAATAATAATTAAAACAATAATTTTCTCTCAATTTTAAAAATTTGTTCAACATTTTACTTTCTTTACAGGAAATATAGAATAAGGAAAAGCTCTTGTATGATTTTTCAAAATTAAATAAAATGTTTATGTGAGTGTTGCATTCATGCCGGTGCATCTAGTGGTTCATGAGTGCAAAAGCTTTTCAAAACACGCTTAGGTGCTAACCAAACCCCTCCGAGAATTTTCCAGGTTTTTCTAGAGTTCATTCTCATTTTCCTTGAGCTATTTCTATTTATTAGAAGGCTCTAAAATCTTTTTCATGAGCTCCAAATATTTTATTTGGGTTGTTCGTGTCTCAATCTATCTCTGGGAATTTCCCTAGAATTTTTGGGATTTTTGGAATATTTTTCGTGGCTTTAATGAATTTTCAAGCTATTACTGGAATATTCTTTTCATGAAAATATATTCTGAAATAAAAAACAAAATCATTTCTTTTTATTCTTTTTCCTTCCTCCCTTTCGGCCCAGTTTAAGTTTCGGCCCGACCAGCCAAGGTCTGGCGGACCACCCCCATCTCCTCCCCTCCGCCCGTTCGGCCACCCTCCAGTCTAGTAAGTCCATCCCATCCGCAAGAAGTCTGCTCCAGCCCCTCCATTTCCTTTTGCTCCCCATCCTTTCACCCAGCCACGCCCGGCCCAGCTCCTCTTCTGGCCCGCCAGGCCCATCGGTCACCGCCGCTGGACAGAGTCCGGTGCGCCGCCGCCGGTTTCCCAAGCGTGCACGCCACGGCCTCCTCTCCGGTCCTGCGCCCATAAAACCCTAGCCACCTGCGCGTCCCTGCCCCGCTTGCCCCAGAGCCGCCCGCCGCGGAATCGCGCCACCGCCGGAGTTGATGCCGAGCTCGCCGCCGCCACCATGGAGCAAGCTCCGCCGCCGCACGATTCCGCCGCTCGAACCGCCGCAGTCGAAGCCGACGAATCCAAGAGCTCCGCCGCGAAGAGCCGCGTCTCCGCCACCTCTTTCCGTCTCCAGAGAGCCACCGATGCGCCGCCGTGGCTTGGACCAGAGTCGGCCGCCGTGCCCCTCCGTCGGCGGCCGCTTGCCGTCTCCCCCCCCTCCAAGGTGAGCACGCCCTTGAGTCCCCCTCGAGTTCCTCTTCGTTTTCCCCTACTTACCCGGGCGCCTGGCAGCCTAGGACGCTGGCGCCGCCACCCCCCAGGCCGCCCAGAGCTCCTGTCCGCCGGTGTACAGAGGAAGAAGATGACTGTTTTGCGGATAACCCCCTGTGAAACCCTGTAAATCTTAGATCATCTTTTGTGTCTTGGGGAATTTGCAGAAAACCCCCTGGATAGATTCCACTTTCACACATAAATCCACCCTGAGAATCTTGCTAGTAAACCCTCGGGTTTTTTATACAAAATTATGTATATGCCCCTGGTTTTTCGCAGATAAGCCCCTGGTAGTTTCCAATCTCTGCAGATAGGTCCCTAATCTTGTTTTGACCATAAAATCTCCGTTTTCATCCGTTCAAGTTGCGTTAGGTTCCTAATGACATGATGTACACGTTAGTGGTGAATTTTCATCATGGTTGTTTTCTGAAAATAAATTTAATATTAATTTTGATTAAAGCCTAGTTATACATGCCTTTTATAAATAAAAGCAATATAGATCTATACCCGTTTTTCATAATCAATATTAATTTGATTAATGTTTATCTCACATGCTTTTTAAGTAAAATATAATTAGATCTTTTACCCGGTTTTTCATAAGTCAAAAATTAATTTGCTTAATAATTGATTAAACTTTTCTAATTAAAAGATGATTAGGCTTTTTACACCGGTTTTATAAATACATGTTAATTTGATTAATGCTAATGCCATGATGTTTTTAATAATAATGTGATCTACTCGAATCATAAAGCTATGTTTAGGTGCTTCATATAGCTTAGCTTTTCTAAATTAAATGTTTAACTGGTATAATTTTTATATGAATCTTTATAAATAAAATTTGACTAGTTCTTTACACCGGTTTTATAAACAAAGTTTAATATTGCATTAATTTCAACTTGGTGTATTTTATTTATAAAATATCTTTTACATATCTTTTGTTAATTAAAATAAACCTAGCTCATAGTTTGATCTCTCATATGTGCAAATCAATCGTTAGACGTTCTTTATCAAAGCTCTGTCTCAGTGTGTCTCTGTTGTAGAGCTAATCTCCTTTCAAGTTCCAGATCTTTTGACCCTAGTTCTTGCTCAAGCCTAGTACCCTATCAAAAGCTAACCAAGCCTTTCCCCTTATCTCAGCACGGTCTGTGTGCTTCAGTGATCCTTAACATCGAACCTATCCTTTAGTGCGTTCTTTTAAAGTTTTATTTTGATTGGTGCATTGTTCTTAGTATGCTTGTTTGTTTGCTTTGTATGCTTGTGGCCGATGATTGATGCGAGTAGAATGAACGTGGTTCGAGAGCTTGGAAGAGTATGAAGCTGAAGACATTCTGAGCAACATCACTACTTTGGTTGAAGGCAAGTGTGTCCTTGATCTTTTGTCCCAATAATGTGTTTAATCACTCATTGCATATGCTTGCATTTAATTTGATGGGTCCTATTAAGGATTATTCTAGTCTTTATGATCATTCCTTGTCAACCTGGGTTTACCTTTTTGCTGGGTAGCTCCTGCTTAGCTGCTATACTTGGGATATGGTGGTTCTAATGAACAACAATGATAAACATGTTTTACTTTTATGCTGTATCTCTGGTTAATACAAGATCATATGATTAATCGGAACATGGAGCGACCACCCAGGAAAACAGTGCAACCACAAGGATACATGGCTCTATCTTGGCTAATTAATTAGGGACTCTGGTGTTGGGGTGGCCTTACCTGAAAGGGGCAAGGGGAAGCGCCAGTGGGGTATAGACTCGCTCTAGTGGGGAGTGTTCTTTGCTAAGGCACGGTCCTGCTAGGGGACTTTATAAACTACAACGACTTGGAACCTTCGCGGGTTGCTTCACACTGGGGAAACTTTGTAAAGGCCTCGTAGCGTCCCTATGCAATCACACCTAGGTAGTGTGGTATGATGTTTGGCCGACATCGCGTGGTTGGATTTAAAGTTCCTAGAACTTTTACGTGACTTGTGGTGAAAGTGGACAACCTCTACAGAGTTTAAAACTAATCGATTAGCCGTGCTCACGGTCAAGAGCGGCCTGGACCCTCACATGATAATTGAACTTAAAGATGGACTTAAATCGTGGTTTCTGGTTATGATAGCCATATGCTTATGGCGTATCTCTATATGTTAATGTGGGTTGGTATATACTTATACTTTATTAGTAATCAGGTGCTAATAAAATTTGACCAACTAAAAGTGCTTAATGCAGTCAACCTGTCAGCCTTTCCTTGATCAGCCTTTGCATTCATACATTCCCCACACTTGCTGAGTACGTCATGTACTCACCCTTGCTATAAACAATGTTGCTCAGAAAGAGGAAGTTGCTATGGAATTTGCTGAAGATGTTGCTGGTGCTAGGCGTACACAACCCCCAGTCGATTGCCTGTGATGGTTGAGCTTTCGTTTCCAAGATAAAGCGTACATCTCTGATAATCTTTGTTTTTCTTACGTGATACTGTACTGTTATTCACTTATGTCAACTATATGCAGGGAACTTGATCCTGGCATGCATATAGATTTGCACTTGGTTTTCTTTGGAAAAACAGGTGTGACAGCTTTTGAACGTACTAAGTACTTGTCGGGAATGGGACCGGTAAGCCTAGTACCTTAATGAGACGGTACGGGATCTTACCCTTACTAATCTTGAGTGTTCACCTACCCGATTTGCAACCGGGAGGGGGGTACATGTGTGAGGCTGGGTGTACTGTGCGGGGCATGCCAGATAGCCTTGTACCCGGGACTGTAAGCTTCGATCCCAAGCCGAGGACTTTTGGGAACCGCCTGGTGGTTGTCCAGTGTGAGGGCACCCTACCGTGTGTTTAGGTCTACCTTGCAAGGTTATAAATCAATCGATTGTCGGCCTCTCACCGTTATCTGAGACTGCTTAATCAACTAGCCATGATATCCCTTAATGATGGAACTTTGTGAATATTACTGCTTGGATTAATTGTATTGTACAATTCTTGATTGAATTAGTTGGCACACTTAGAAATGGTAATTAACTAGAATTTGTGCTAAAATATTGAAAGTAAGGACATACTCTTTGTTGCTTTTCAGCAAAAGAACTCCACCGGCCAAAAAGCCTCTCATGTCTAGAGTTTGGTGATGTAGTCATCACCCGACGGTTAAGTCTTGCTGAGTATTAGTATACTCAGCCTTGCTTTATAAATGTTGTTGCATGTGTTGTTTGACCTGGAGAGATTCCACCTGGCTGGGAGCTGGAGTGGTTGGATGATGACGAGTGATGGCATCACGGACGGCCTCATGTGATGTTTATCGTTTCGCTAGTTGAATTATTCCGCTGTTTCGAACTCTGAACCTTTACTTATCATGTCATGAACAATGGTTTGTAATAATTAACCCTTAGGGGTACAATTTGGATTTAATTTGTGTTCGTACTCTGGACTTGCCTCCGTGTGAGTTTTAATGCATATGTTCGATCCTCTGTGTGTTATCTGAGTGATTTACCGGGCTTTGACCCGGCAACCAACGACGGGATGGTACTTTACTGTCGCTTAATGACCAAAGTGGATTGGTTTAGGCGATAGTACGGTATTTTCCTAGGCGGGTTGTCACAATTTGCAACTCTAATTCTTCTTTCTCCTCTTTGAATAGTCCGACTCGAATGGAATCCCTGCATAGAATTAACAACATTAACAGTTGCACTTAAATCAATCCACCAAGTAGCTTTCACCAACATATAATGCAGACAGGTTCAGAAATGTGCAGGTGCATGACACTGCCTGCTAACTGCTTTCACCAGATAACCAAATGGGAGGACCTACAAGGTGGGCAATGCACCAACAATATTCAGAGTTTGTCAGACGAAATCGCGCGATATGCCGTGGTGCCACAAAGGAAAACCGCACTGAAAAGCATCCAGTATGGTGGCCCTATGTCTGATAACAATAGTGTGATGCCATGGATCAGATAAACAAAAGAAGGCGCACGATATACAAAATAAAAAGGAGAAAAAAAAACAATAGTGTAATGCCATAGTAGGAGTAGGTGGGATCCTCCGAGCATCGGAGTTGCGACCGTATCGCGAGGAGAAGGGGACGCGGTGCCCGCGTGGGAGTCAGAGTCAGCGACTCTCCGCCCGTGTTCACCGCGATGCGCTCACCGGCGCCGGCACGGTTGCACTCGCCGGCGCTCCGTGCTCGACGCGCTGCCTCGCCGGCGTCCCCACGATCCCGCCTGATCTGTGGCTAGTGCAGCTGACGGCGGAGAGGGGCTTGGGCACAACCGCACAAGTATAAATGGGCCAGCCAGATGAGTGTAAGTAATTGAGGATACGTTTGGGCTGGGACTACTTCTTCTGTGTGGGCTTCGAGCACTTATACGGGCCGAAACCCGAAGTACAATCAGGCCCAGAGTATTCTAATTGGATTCAGAAATTCTAATCATCAGTATTTGCGGAGATAGGAGTCCAACGGTGTTTGTCTTTTTTTTTTTTTTGAGAATAACGGTGTTTTTCTTTTACACCAAATCAGCACCAATCCACCAGTCAGCCGGTAATATTTTTCTCCAACAACAAATCAACACCAGTCACGAGTCGACAGCCAGCCGAACAAGAGTTTCAGACCGAGAAACATTACCCAGCAAATTCTTATTGATTTTGGCCATCAGCGCGGTCCTGAACTGTGAATACGCTCAGAATTCTGCCATATGAACACAAACTGATTCTCCCAGTTTTTATTTTTATTTTTTTGAAATATTTGCACAAGCACTGCATTGTCATTTAGGAAAGTCTATTCAATAGCAAATGGTGCTTAAAGCGCTCACAAACACAACATGATTATCAACTAACATTCTCCCAGTTTATCACACTGTACCAATGCCATGAAGGTTGACAGCTTGGCAATTACACCTCAGCCTTGTGGAATTTCAAACTTGTTACATGAGAACAGGGAAAAAAAGAATAGCACAACTTGCATGGGTGGTCAAAATGGCTGCTGCTCGACAGTAAATAGATCCACTAGTCCATGCGCCACATCAAGATCACACATGTCACTCGGAAGGCATGTTTGGCTTCTTACAGAACAAAATTTACATGCTACACTTATAATGCATTTCAAGATCTGCCAGAATTTGACAGAATTATGAGCGTTAAGAAATGATGTACATTTACAAGTTTATTAAGCCTACACAGGTTATAAACTGAGGAAGCTAACAATCTTCCCTTATGAACTCTGATAAAACTATATCACTAAATTGCCAAAAAGAAGAAGAAGAAGAAGAAGAAGAAGAAGAAGAAGAAGAAGAAGAAGAAGAAGAAGAAGAAGAAGAAGAAGAAGAAGAAGAAGAAGACACCTTCGGAGATCTAGAGAAATCTGTAGCTGGTGCTATTACATTTACAACTGCTGCAATTCTTCCAACTGTGAAATGCATCTCTACAGGATCTGAACAAAAATGCCGCTGCACCAATCACTTTTATTTTGTCATGGTGTTTTTCTTTTACACCAAATCAGCACCAATCCACCAGTCAGCCGGTAATATTTTTCTCCCACAACAAATCAACACCAGTCACGAGTCGACAGCCAGCCGAACAAGAGTTTCAGACCGAGAAACATCACCCAACAAATTCTTATTGATTTTGGTCATCAGCGCGGTCCTGAACTGTGAATACGCTCAGAAATCTGCCATATGAACACAAACTGATTCTCCCAGTTTTTATTTTTATTTTTTTGAAATATTTGCACAAGCACTCCCAGTTTATCACACTGTACCAATGCCATGAAGGTTGACAGCTTGGCAATTACACCTCAGCCTTGTGGAATTCAAACTTGTTACATGATAACAGGGGGAAAAAAAGAATAGCACAACTTGCATGGGTGGTCAAAATGGCTGCTGCTCGATAGTAAATAGATCCACTAGTCCATGTGCCACATCAAGATCACACATGTCACTCAGAAGGCATGTTTGGCTTCTTACAGAACAAAATTTACATGCTACACTTATAATGCATTTCAAGATCTGCCAGAATTTGACAGAATTATGAGCGTTAAGAAATGATGTACATTTACAAGTTTATTAAGCCTACACAGGTTATAAACTGAGGAAGCTAACAATCTTCCCTTATGAATCTGAACTCTGATAAAGCTATGTCACTAAATTGCCAAAAACAAGAAGAAGAAGAGGAACAAAAAGCTACAACTTCAGAGATCTGCTGCAATTCTTCCAACTGTGAAATGCATCTCTACAGGATCTGAACAAAAATGCTGCTGTGCCAATCACTTTTATTTTGTCATGGTGCTTCAGTAAGCACTATTATTATAAACTTAGAATGATGACACTATCTGAATGGCCTTCTTGGCAGTAAAGAATGGTTGAATCAAATCTGAAGTTCTGAACAAGACCGGATTCTGAAGGGAATTGAATGATGGCAATATATCTGAATGGTCTTCTTGGCAGTAAAGAATGGTTGGATAAAATCTGACAAAGACCGATAGGACGAATGCCAATGCTATCTATGACCTTGACAGTAAAAGAATGGTTGGATCATATCTGGCCAAGACTGATGGGAAGAATGCTGAAGTACCATTGTATTCTGAAGTCTTTATGTGCAGGGGAGAGGGGCTTAGCTTGCACTCAATTCTCGTAAGCAGTTATATCCATTTCATCGAAGACAGATTATGAAGTGGAAGGAGGTAGTGTACCCACATACCCAAAGCCAACAACAAGGAAAGCTGTGCCTTGAAGGAAGAGGAATATGTAGTATCCCTTCTTAGCGTAAAACACGTCATAGCAACCACACAGAATTATGCAGGTTCCAACAAAAAGTTCTGAGCAGTGGTACCTGATATAGAGATTGTTTGTAAGCATTTGAAACACTGAAAAGTATGCCATTAACACTATCCTTATTCATATAACTATATAAGAATGTAAGAAGCCATATTAGTGTTTTGAAAGTACCTACTCCCACCGCTCCAAAACATAAGAGGTTTTAGTTTCGTTCTAAGAAAAATTCCGATTACTTTGAGTTAGTTTATAGAAAAATATATTAACACCTACAAATGCCAATAAATGAGGTATCAAGACATATTAAATTTTAAACTAAACTAAATTCACGTTGTACGTTGGTGCATTTTCCTATAAACTTGGTCAAAGTTAAAAGAAGTTTAATTTAGGAAAAAATAAATCTTACATTTTGAATGGAGGGTAACATGTTAGTTTCAAGAAAATCTCAATGATAATAGATAAACTTACTTCTCCCAAAATCTTGTCCGCTTCTTCACGAGCTTTGGTACAAGGGGCTCTGTTAGCTTCATGTCAGACTCTGTTAACTTTACATCAATCACCTTTACAGAATCAGATCCATTGATGTTAGGCTTTGTCTTGTTGGCATCGCCCAACTTCTCGGTGACAACCCACTCATTGACTCGTCCTCCAGCATCCAGAAGACCACTTACTGCAGCTTTAATCCGGTGCAATGACATGACATTCTCAAACAGAACCCAGAGGATCACCAGGTGAAATGAACTGTAACAGCAAGGAGCTTTCAGGTATCAGGTGCTATACGAATGTGACAACTGCAATTTCATTCGAAAACTTGAATCTTTCCGTGCTTGTTACCTTGGGGTGCCAAGAGACTTCAAGAGGGTGATAACTGTTGGGACATAGACAACCCCCCAGAGCGGGATTTGAATCTCAGGGAGCAAAACTGACACAGGGATCGCAAAGCAGTAGTAGATGAATGTCACTGTATGAGCAGCAACCTTCCCGACGAAGAAGAAATCATAGTATAGGTGGATTTTGCTCCACAATGACACTTTCTACACAAGAAAAAAAGCTACCAATGTCAGCAAATGTTTTTATATGTCACGCTTGTAGATGCAGCCTGAAGAAAACACAAACCTTGCTTTCTAAAACCTCTACCATCATTTTCTTGAACAGGTTTGCCGGTCCACATGACCACCTGTGCTGCTGAAACCTGTATGCCTTGAATGTGCTAGGAAGCTCACTCTTGACCTAAGCATGAACATTTGCAGTATTCTGTGGACTGTTAGGTTCATTTCCCATTATGTCAGATTTCCTAGAAGCAAAGCAAAGGAGCACCAGCATACTTTTATGTCACCGGCGTAAACGAACTTCCATCCCCGCAGCATCGCACGGACAGCCAGGTCCATATCCTCCACTGTTGTCCGGTCCTTCCAGCCCCCAGCATCATCAATCGCTGAAATCCTCCAGACACCAGCTGTCCCTGAAAGATGAACATTGCTCTTGTAAGGCCAACGGTCAACTGATCGCTTAATTTTCTGAGTTTGATAGTAGAATTATGTACATGGAGGGACATGATGTACCATTGAAGCCGAAGAATGAGTACACCGACGACCCTGCCTCCTGCTCGTACTTAAAATGGTAGTCCAACGACATTTCTTGGAATCTTGTCAGCAGACATTCATCAGAATTGACTGCACATATGGTTCGCCGACGCTTAGAACAAGTAAAGTTCATCGCAATGTCATTCCTATCAGCTGTCAAACTAACATTTTGCATAAGAGATGGCATCTGTACTAACCAAATTTCCAGCGAGTCTGAACCAGGGCAATCTCCGGATTGTGCACGAGGAACGGAATAGTCCTGAGGAGAAAATCGGACTCAGGCTGGAAGTCGGCATCGAACATGGCAATGTACTGGCAGTCCTTGACGTAGTCGTGCTTCAATCCTTCCTTGAGCGCGCCAGCCTTGTACCCCTTCCGGTTGCCCCTGACCTCATACTTTATGTTCACGCCTTTGCTCATCCATCTGTGGCACTCCATCTCCACCAAATCCTAAAAGCGGAAACAGCAAAAAGAGTTAGTATGCTTACCGCTGGAATTGAAGTATCTGATGCAGTAATGCATGCCTGATGACATTAGAGTCCAAAGAGTGCATTATTCGTAATGTGCTCACATTGTTGGCTAGTGTCCAGTGGCATCAGAAATTCAGAATAACTCAACCAAACATGATGATAGCGTGCAGAACAAAGGATTTGAGATTCGAACCTAGTACAATGCTACGAACGAAACCGCAACGCTATGGATATATCTACACATGCCAGCAGCAAGACAAGATAGCTAGCGAACTCCTTGAGCCGAATCCAAACGCGTCGTACCTCTGACGGCGAGGCACGAGACGCCCTGACGACGCATCGGATGTCCTACCCCGACGCCTCCCATCCCTCGACGTCATCCCCCGCGCACTCGGCTCGCCGGCACGGCCCCAGAGGCCCCCGGCTCAGGCCGCGCGTCCCCGCGCCGCCACGTCCGGCCGGCGTAGGCGGCGAGGACGGACTCGCCGGCGTTCCGTCCAGGGCGGACGCGACCAGCTAGCTCTTTCGCGGTAAGCCCAATTACGTTGCCGTCCAGCCCACCCAAATGGGCCTACCTTCAACTTGCAGCCCGTTACTACGAACGTTCTTTTTTGTCCCCCTTTTGGAACCAACCACAACCAACCTGTGCGAAAATTCTTGGCAAGATGGTCCGTCGACGACCTTCTACACTACTCTAAACTCTCCAAAGAACTGTAAATTGAGATAATATTGAACTGAAAATTATTGGCAAGGTTCTCCAAAGACAGTCTTGCTCGCTCCAACTGCCTTTTTTTTTCTTTTTTTCTTTTTTGAAATTAAACCTTTTTTTTCTCTTCCGAACCACCAACAAACTTGTTCACTGACCACCACTGTTTCATTAAAGAGCTGAGCATCCAAGAACTGAACAGTGGTCGATTTTAATGGGGAGCGGCAGTACAAGAACAGTTCTCGGTGGAGACAGCCTCCCTGAATGCCATGTGAGAGGCCTCTCAGCGAATCGTGGCAAGTGGACAGTGGAGCGTGGGCGCGTGGCATCGCCACTCGGCAGCAGGGCACAAGGCAGCCGGTATATATGAGTGTGACGGGGCGGCCGGCCGAGATGCCGCCGCACGGCCGGCCCGCGCCGGATCGGCTCGATCGGCGCGCATGCAACGCCCCACGGCACGGCATCCAATTCTTCGCCGGCCGCGCGCCGAGCCGGACGTCTCGTGCGCCGGCCGGCCTGTGTCCCATGCGCAGGCGCGTACGCAAAACTTCGCCGTGGACATCACACAGAATGGACGCCATCACAACCGTATGCATGGTTCCGGCGGCCGGCCGCCGTGTCGTTGGCGCCGGTTGCGCGGCGGACGGGCGGACTGGCTGGCCGGGTTGGGCCCCGGCCGGGCGCACGCTGGACTACACGATGGCCAACTCCCCTACTCTCATTGCACCCGAGAAGGACAGGTTAGAGAGGATGCAAACAAAGCATCCCAGCCCATGCGACAACTTGCCCTGGATTCGCCGGGATTTTTTCCTTCTTCGCTCTCTCTCGCTCGCTCGCCGTATATTTCTTTCCCTGGAGCCCGGAGGCATGCGATGCGAGCGACAGGTGGAGATGGAAGCACATGCTGTGAGCATGAGCTGCCTGAGTAAGAAAAAAAACTGAATTGACCACCACCCCATCTCGAGTGGCCCTTGACGTCACGTGAGTTGTGTGGCCAACTGGCGAATGGCGATAGATAGCGAAGGACGCGGCCGTGCCTGCCAACTTGCCACCGGCAAACGCATGCACGGCGGCTCTGCTGGCACGAGGACGACGTATACGAACGCACGCACACAGTGTACGTCCTGGAACACGAAGGGGACGTACGTACGTACGTGGTGTGATCACGAGCTAGGGTCCTGTGTGGTGCTGTGCTGCGAGAGAAGAGAACGAAAACGGTGGCCAGCGAGGTCACGGGGTGCACAGGAAGGGGAATGAACGTGCCAGCGCAGCACAGTACTTCTCAACTCTCCGCCGGACATGTTCCCAAAAAGAAAAAAGAAAAATACTCTCCGCCAGACAGAAACCTTCACGATATCGGAATCCAACCCGCAGTCACGTTCCTGAATCTAGTTTTCCAATAAATTTATTTGAAAATACAAATATTATCTGTATTTTTTTTACAAATCAAGTCAAACTTTCATTGGAAAAACGTATAACGACCGACAAACAAGGACAGAGGGAGTAGGTAAAAGTGCGAACCAGCTTGACCAAGACACGCACGCTGCTATAGGCAAACAGCCAAAATACACATGTGTGTCACGACCGGGTAACGTGCCATTGGCGGCGGGGGCAAGCATAACCATGATTGGAACTTTTTCAGGAATCACTTCGGAAAAGAAGCTTTTTTTAATATACAAGTATATAGGAATCTCGAGTCGTGCTGGCTATTCTCTAGCTAAAGCCCAAAAGTGCTTTAGTTTTGTGCCCTAATTCCATCATTGTCAGGGATACCGAAAACATGTACAGCACATGACATTTACCGATCGGCGCATGGCTCTGGGCCCGGCCGAGGTTCCTGGACCACTGCCTTGCCGCGCGGACTTGTTCGTGTCGAGAGAGAGAGAGAGAGAGAGAGAGAGAGAGAGAGAGAGAGAGAGAGAGAGAGAGAGAGAGTGGCAGCCACAGATCAGTTTGGTAGATCACCCACGCACGAGCTGCTCAGATATAAACGCTGCCGTCGTGCTCGTGTAATCTATATTTCTGCTTCTACCTCGAGCACACCTGTTGTGCTTGTGCACCTTCGCCGGCCGGCAAACGCGGCAGCCGGGCCGGCCGGGAGACGGGGAGAGGATGCTGCGTTCAGTGCGTGTCCTGGCTAGCTACCAGCCAGCAAGTAGCGTACAAACCCTCCGCCGGCGCCACTCTCCGCGGCCACTGGCAGGTTGCTGTTGGGAGGAGTAGGAAACAGCAACGCGCACGTCTCGGGCTTCGGTCGACGGCTATTTTACTCCCTCCCCGAACCCCGGCGACTGGTCCGGCGCTCGATGTCAACCGATGTTCCGGCTCCGGCCTCGCTCGCTCTGGGCTCTGGCGCGTTCCTGATGATGAGCCGGCAAAAACAAGCAAGCAAGGAGCGGAGGCGCGCCTCACAAAGTCAGAACACGCCGCTAGTGCTCACGTGTCGTGGCGGCGCGAGTTAAATTATTGGCGGTGGGATCCATCCATGCCATGCATCCATCGCTCTCGCAGTCGCATCAGCCTCTCATCGGCATCTCGCTACGGCGCTCGCTTGGGGCGCTGTGCAGTGCAGTGCGGCACGGTACGACGAGGCCACCGGAGCACTACCCGTACCGCCTCACCGGGGGGCAGGCATTTGTCGAGCACGCGCTGCCACTGCCAAGCGCGCCAGGCCGCCATGCCATTGCCAGGCCAGCCGAGCCCGTGCCGTCCCGGTGCGCGCTCCCGTACGCGGTGGCCTTTGGCCTTGCCGGTGGGGCTCGCGCGTGGTTGGCCGGGGATTTGCCTCGCGTTGGGGGCGTGCCGGCCGCGGCCAGTAGTGCCAGTGTGCCACTGACCTCCGATGTCACCCCCGGCGGGCCCCGACGGCCGTCTTACGCGTGAGTGCGGCTGGCCCACGTGTTTGTTAAAGCTAGCTGCCAGTGCGCTGTGCGCGCGCGTGCCTACATGGCAATGACGCCGCCGACGTGTCCGCAGGCGCGCCACGGCATGGGGAAACGCCCCGGTAATTCCTCAAGAGGACATTATTTCGTCTTTACACGGCGGCCGCCGGCCGGCGACGGGGATGGGTATTGAATGCCATGCCACTATGCCAGCGGTGCCGACGGTGGTGGTGTGAGGTCTTGTTTAGTTGGTTGAAAATTTTGACTTTTTAACTGCTGGAACCTCTGTAGCACACTATAGCACGTTTCGTTTGTTTGTGGTAAATATTATTTTATCATGATCTAACTAGGCTCAAAAAATTCGTGTCGCAAAGGACATCCAAACTAGTTTTTTTTATCTATATTTAATACTCCGAACATATGTCTTTTGGTGTATTTAATGTAATGTGACGGAGAGAGCGGAGAAAAGGTTAGAAATTTTAGCCAAGGCCTGAGTTTGGAGTTTCCTTCCCGACCGAATCACCGAATTGACCCGTCTCGTCCCAACTCTCAACCGCTAGCGCCTAGTGGCAGTGGGCCAGTGGCGAAAAAAAATAAGGGTCCGGCCACACCCTTTGTAAAATGGTAACGCTAGCTCTCGTGTGCACTCAGCTGGCATCGGCCACCGCCGGTGCATGGCAAATCGGGCACACACCCCCCGTGGACGGGCATGATTGGTCGTCGTTGCAGGATGATGCAAAAAAGAGTTAGAGATGCATGGCCAGTTGGGCCATGTCGCCGGCGTACCTTTACAACGGGGTCCGTGGAGTCGTCGAGCACCTGGACGACGACCCGCTCCGCCGGCCACTCCAGCGCGCACGCCGCGCCGATCGACAGCTTGTACACCTGCATGCGCGCCGACACGCCAACGGAACGGGGAAATTAATCTCACCCTGCCAGCTACAGCTCACCGTGACCGCTACGCGGCATTGCCGGGCTGCCGGCGGCCCGTCGACCGATCTCGGGTCGTCGCTACTCACCTCCCGCTCGTTGTACATGGGGATCTGCACCAGCACCATGGGGTACTTGCTGGCGGCGGCGGCGCCACCGGACTCCACGTCGCCGCCACCGCCGCCGCCCTCGGCTCCGGCCACGGCGGCGTCGATGGGCTCCCAGCGGTACCGGCGGTCGGGGGTGAGCCGGAGCGCGCGGACGGCGAGGCACACGGCGCAGACGAAGAGCTTCTCGACGAGGATCATGACCGTCATGGCCAGCGACAGGTACACCAGCGCCCGCACCGCGGGGACCACGAGGAGCGACCGCGCCCGCGACGCCGCCCACGCGCATTGCGACGCCACGGCCGGCCAGTCCACCCGCACGGGGAGCTCCGCCCACACCCGCGCCGCCTCGTCGGCGATGCTGGTGGTGCCGGCGGCGGCGGCGGCGGCGTCCATGGATACGGATCTGAGCGGACGGCGGACGCGCGCGCGCGGGGGGGGCGGGACCGGAGGATCTTGGGGTGAGGCGAACTAGCGGCTAGGCTAGCTAGCAGAGGTGGAGGAGGGAGCGTACGATGGCGCTGGGCTATATAGCTCGGACGGAGGCATATGGAATGGTGGTGGTGGTGGTGGCGCCCCCTGCCATGATGGGGACGCCGAGGACGACGACGATGCCTCAGATCATATACGGCTGTGGGCTGTGGCGCTGCGCGTGAGCGCACATGCTGTTCTTGGCTGTGTTGTTTTTCTTTCTGTAATCCTCCTCTGCGGGAAATGGGCAGGATCTTGCCGCGTACAGATGGAGACGGGCGGGTTTTAATCCCCGGTGACCTGGTGGTGGTGGTTGGTGAGTACGTCGTCAGTGTAAATCATGCGTGGTTTAGTTAAATGGACATGGCCATGAGAGGAGGCTGTGCGAGGTGAAGCTGCGGAGGTGGGGAGTGGAGTGGAGTTGTTGCTCGTCGATGACAGGGGGGTGGTGTGGTGACTGCCGGGGTTTTCTGGGGGCCACTTGGTGCCGCCTCTATCATTGGCCTAGTAGAAAAAGTAAGAGGGGACGGAGGTGGAAGAAGAGGTGGTGACTGGCCGAGCCGAGATGGCGATGACCAATGGCCAACGGGATTTTCCGCGTGATTCACACTCGCGCTCAGCTGTTCGCAAATAAGGAAATTCGACTGGACTCGTGAAAAATCCGATTAATCCGGTACGTTGAAGGTAGCAGAGAAAAAACGTGTTGGCAGTAGCGAATGAAAAGACAATTATTTTTTTTTTCAAAATAAGAATCCTACTTCAAATTCACTTTGGTACCGAGATTCAAATTACCTCCTCGGTTCCAAATCGTATGTCGTTTTGGCATTTCAAAATTCACATTTTCTTTATATATCTACATATAATTGTGTTTAAATATTGCATAATTACAACTATGAATCTATATTTGCCAAAGCAAATCTATAATTTGGAACGAAGAGAATACAAGTGTGCATTGCTAGCTGGCAGACAAGATGGACAATTGCTGTGGGCCGGTTGTCTATATTCTGTTTCCAGATACACTAGGGTACGTAAATCTAAACTAGAGCATCTCTAGCAATTTGTCAAACTAACTTGGCATCCATTTAATCTTGACAAAACATGAAAAATTAGTCTCTAACAGTTTGGCAAACCAACTTAGCAAAAAATATAAATTTGACAAAACTCATTTCCCCACGCGGAAATATACGCGCGCCGATCCGGGTTGGCATCGTTGTGACCAAACCAGGTGGGAGGGTGAAAAAAAAGAATAGAGAACGATTCATGATACAAGTTTTCAAGAGGTGGAAGGACATAAATATAATTTTGTTTCTCTCTTAGGGTTCCTGATGTAAGTTAGATCTGCATTTGATAAGTGAATTATGTCAGACTGTTAGAGATGGGCTCATTTTTACTTAGCATGTCTTTTTTAGAAACCGACAAAAACACAAGATTGAGTGTGATGCATTATTTGGCGTTGAATTATTGTGGCCCTACGTACTCTGCACTTAATGACACATGATAAGAGGAGGAAATGGAATAGAGAGCCACACCAGAGTGTAACTGTCATCTACAGATCCGTAGCGAGTATGATATGCTCGTAATAATTCGATTATCTTGTCATCTTTAAAAAAAAACATGCCATTAGCATAGTACTTTGTCATGGAAAAAATATACCGGATCATAGATCATACCGTACATTTTCTCAAAATAAAATAAATCAAATCGACATGACCAAGAACTTGTAATTGTATATAGAAAACGTTGTAATTATAGAAAACGTGGTGGATGTCAAGGCTTTGACACTCCTTGTTAACGGAGTACTAGTACAGTGTATTAATGGCGTGTTGGCAGTAGCACATAAAAAGACAATTATATATTTTTTCAAAATAAGAATCCTACTTCAAATTGTACCGAGATTCAAATTGCCTCCTCGCCAAATCTGAATCTATGTCGTTTTGACATTTCAAAATTCACATTTTCTTTATATATCTACATATGCTTGTGTTTAAATATATGGGTAATAATAACTACGGATCTATATTTGCCAAAACACAATTTGGAATGAAGAGAATACAGAGTGTGTAGTGCTAGCTGTCAGACAAGATGGACAATTGCTGCGGACCACTTGTCTATTCTGTTTCCAGATACAGTAGGTACGTATATCTAACTGTGAATCTGTGATCCATTATTTGGCGTTGAATTATTGTGGCCCTACTCGATCAGCATATCGAGCCTGAACTTAATGACACACGATACGAGGAGGAAATTGTTAGGATACAAGCCAGAATTGATTTGGAGAGGGGGAAGAACGGCAAGCAACAGAGGAGGAAGGATGGGAACGGCAGCTCAAAGATTAGCTGTTCGAATTGTTTACATCAATGTTCATGACCTTTTTCCTGGCCGTTCTCTCTCTCTTACTTATACTCTCAGGTGAGCTATTACATTACGAAACCCACTCTGGGCCAACAACTCGCGCATTGGGCTTCCTGTTCTGGGCCTTTAGTGGAGCGGCGTCCCTTGGGCTGGACGGAGTAGATGGGCCTGTAACACTCCCCCGGTCTTGAGAACCAGCTTGTCCCCAAGCTGGTGCGCCTGGGAAACGTTGCTTCAAAGCTTCAGCATCTTCCCAGGTAGCCAAGGAGGGCGGAAGTCCCGACCATTGGATCAGCACTTGTAACACATCAGTACCGCCTCGTGTCGCCATACGATGGTTCAGAATCTGCAGAGGAACTTGCAGTGCATCTTCCAATGATGGTAGGTCAGTAGTTACCTGAAGACCAGTACCTGGCGCCTTCTTTAGTTGTGAGACGTGAAAGACAGGGTGAACTGTGCTTGACTCCGGCAATTTCAGTTTGTAAGCCACATTGCCAATTTTGTCCAGAATCTCATATGGCCCGAAGAACTTGAAAGAGAGCTTGTTACTGGATCTAAGACTCAAGACTCACTGAAGTTTGCACATAAGGCTGCAACTTAAGATACACAGATTCACCAATTTCAAAGGTTCTTTCACTTCTATTTTTATCAGCTTGCTTCTTCATTCGCGCCTGAGCACGCAAGAGGTGCTGATGCAGCAATTCATTCATCAGGTTCCTTTGTTGGATCCAAGAAGCCAAATCTGGAATAGAAACAGCTGAACTAGAAGTAATGCCAAAGTGATTTGGGTCATGGCCATAGAGAGCAAAGAATGGAGTTGTCTGCAGAGCTGTATGGAAGCAAGTATTGTACCAATACTCTGCAAGGGATAACCAAGAGCTCCATTGTTTGGGACAAGCATGGACAAAACAACGCAAATAAGTCTCAAGACACTGGTTAACCCTTTCGGTCTGCCCATCTGTTTGTGGGTGATAAGCACTGCTCATTCGTAGAGATGTGCCTGACAATTTGAAAAGCTCTTGCCACAAGTGACTTGTGAAAATTTTGTCTCTGTCCGAGACAATTGACAGGGGCATACCATGCAACTTGTATATGTTGTCCATGAATAAATGAGCCACTGTCAATGTTGTAAATGGGTGTGTCAAAGGAAGGAAATGAGCATACTTAGAGAATTTATCCACAATAACTAAGATGCAGTTATGGTTCTTAGATCTGGGCAGACCCTCCACAAGGTCCATTGTTATCATCTGCCAAGCATGCTCTGGTATGGGCAAGGGTTGAAGAAGGCTAGGATATTTACTCCTATTAGGTTTGGCTTGATGACAGATGGAGCAATCCTTCACCCAGTCCTTGATGGTAGACTTCATATTATACCAAAAGAAAAGTTGCTTGATTCTTGCATAGGTAACTGGAAACCCTGAGTGACCACCCATGGCACTTGCATGCAAAGCCAGAAAAACCTGTTTCTGAATAGACACATTATTTGGAATCTAGATCCTCCCCTTGTATTTGATTACCCCTTAATGTAAGGTAAAGTATCCCACAGGAGCATTGGTGACTGTCAGCTGTTGCAACAATTCCTTGGCCTTAAGATCTTTATCATAAGATTCGGTGATGGTAACCAACCACTGTGGAACAGCTGTAGAGATGGCCATAATTTGGGAAGAGGGAGCTGGATGTCGAGATAAGGCATCAGCAGCATTGTTTGTGATCCCCTTCTTGTAAACCACCTTATAAGTGAACCCCAACAGCTTAGTAAACACCTTCTGCTGCCAAGCTGTATGGAGTCTCTGTGTGTTGATTTGGGCCAAGCTCTGTTGATCAGTATAAATGATAAACTTAGAGTGTTGAAGATAAGATCTCCACTGTTCTAGAGCCAAAATGATAGCCATGTACTCCTTTTCATATGTAGATAGCCCTCTGGTCTTAGGTCCCAATGCCTTACTAACATAAGCTAAAGGGTGGCCTTTCTGTGACAAGACAGCACCAATTCCAACAGCACAGGCATCTGTCTCAATACAAAAAGGGAGCTTGAAATCAGGCAAAGCCAAAACTGGGGCTGTAACCAGTGCTTGCTTTAATGCTTGAAAAGTTGCTTCAGTCTCAGCTGTCCAGACAAACACTTCATGCTTTCTGAGCAAATTTGTAAGGGGTTTGCTAATAATGCCATAATGTTGGACAAATTTTCTATAGTAGCCAGATAAGCCTAGGAAGCTTCTCAACTCTTTGACAGAAGTTGGAGTGGGCCAGGATTGTACATCTTTGATCTTAGATGGGTCAGTAGAAACCCCCTCAGCTGAGATAACATGCCCCAAATAAGCTATACTGCGTTGGGCAAAGGTGCACTTACTAGGTTTCACTTTCCAACCATCTTTCAGCAGTAACTGGAGGACAGCTTCAATATGCATCAAATGATCCTCCCAAGTGGAGCTGTAGATAAGAATATCATCCAGGAAGACAAGGACACAAATTCTCAACAAAGGGGCTAATGTGGTATTCATTGCAGATTGAAAGGTGCCAGGACCACCAGTGACTCCAAAGGGCATCACCAAAAATTCATATTGCCCAGAATGAGTAGAAAAGGCAGTCTTAAATTCCTCACCAGCCTTCAATAGAATCTGATGAAATCCAGATCTCAAATCCAGCTTAGTGAACCAGCTTGCCTTAGACAACTCATCCAAGAACTCATCTATAATTGGCAGTGGATATTTGCTTTTAATGGTCAAAGCATTCAGGAATCTATAATCAATACAGAATCTCCAAGTCCCATCCTTCTTTGTCATAACCACTGAAGAGGAAAAGGGGCTAGAGCTGGGTCTAATAATTCCTTCTGCCAACATTTTAGCAATTTGTGCCTCGATTTCTGTTTTCAGTGCTGGTGAGTACCTATAAGGTCTGATCACAAATGGTTGAGCTCTAGTGGTCAAAGGTATGGCATGATCACAAGATCTAGAAGGAGGTAAACCCACTGGAGGTTGAAAGACAGATCCATATTTGTCTATCAGAAGCTTGATGGGCTGTGGAATGTCAGCCTTATCCAATTCCTCAATCAACATTGTGACTTCCAGCATGGTTTCTCCATAATCTACTGGCAGTTCTCCTTGCAATTTCACCCAGTATCCCTCATATGGAATAAGCATCCACTTCTGTTTCCAATGAACTTGCATTGGTGAAAACTGCTCCAACCAGTCCATTCCCACAATCATGTCATAATACTGTAAGGGTAGGACCTTTAAAGTAGACTGAAATTGACAATCCTGGACAGTCCACCAATGATTTTTGAATTCAGTCTGGCATAGGAGCTTATCGCCATTAGCCACTTGCACAGAAATTGGTGTTGAGACAGGAGTACCCCCACTCAACTGAGATGCCAACAATTGACTAATGAAAGTGTGTGAGCTACCAGAATCAATGAGAATAGTAATATGCTGCCCTTGCATCACACCCATTAACTTCAAAGTTTTGACAGTCTGGTGGCCAGTGACAGCTTCCTTGGAGATGGCCACATATAGTTCAGCAGTGGAAGGTGATTCCTGATCCTCCATATGCAACTGAAATAATTCCCACATCTCCTGAACAACATGTAACTGAACAGTAGGAGAACAAGTATGAGCATGTGACCACTTTTCGCCACACTTGAAACACTAACCCATTGCCTTCCTGTAGGCCTTAAGAGCTGTCAATTTGTCCTGAGCTGACTGGACTTTACTGGGTGTAGCTTGTTTTGTTTCCAGAAGAGAAGCTGGAGCTTTACTCTTGTCTTGTGATGGTGGAGCAGGTAAAGGGTAAAGAGCCTTTGAGGAAGAGAACCCAGTCCTCTTGGTATCCTTGATATGAGAGGCGTCAGATAATTCCTCCTGCAAGGCAGCCAAAGTACAAGCAGTATCCAAATCTTTGGGACGCTGAATAAAAACACTAGCTCTAATTTCAGGGCGAAGACCATCAATGAATTTCATGGTATAGTGTCTAGGATCTGCTGGCGACTCATATGCTGTTAACTGATCAATCAGTTCAGCAAACTGAGAAATGTACTCAGTAACAGAACCTGTCTGTTTGATATGTAACATCTTCCTAATGAGTAAATCATGCTCATCCCGCCAAAAGCGGTCTAGAAACATAACACAAAACTTGTGCCAGCTACTCTTATAGACTTTGTGCTCTACAGATTGCAACCAGCGAGCAGCAGTGCCCTCAAAGAAATTTATAGCTACCTGAACCCACTTATCTAATGGAACTGAGTACATATCAAAGTAATTTTCACATCTAGAGAGCCATAACTTGGGGTTCTCATTCTCAAATTTGGGTAAATTCAACTTTGGTAAACGCCCAAACTGTGAGGGTTCAGAGTGACTATGCTTCTGCTCCAAATTGCCCCCAAAAGTAGATGAAACACGGGGTGGAACTGAGAAGGATCGGGACTGATACGTACCCTTGACCGGGTCATGAGACTGGGTGAAAACCATCCCAAACTCATGATCCCGGTGGCTTGTGTCTTGGCGGTGCCCACTTGGGCCGTCGGCGGTGAATCCGACAGATGGGCGCGCGGTCGCCGACTTGGATGGATTGGGCGGATCGAGGATGCCCGAATCCGATGAACGCTCTAGGAGCGCTCGATCTAGTTGCTTGTTCAGTTTGGAGACCTTCAGCTTGAGATCCTCCACTGCGGAATCCACTTGAGGACGCCATCCATCGAACTCTGAGGTAGCCTTGTCCACGGAAATCTCAAGCGCCAGTACACGATCCTCACGCTGGGTCTTGTCCTCGATGAAGCGCTTCTCCCACTTGGAGTCCAGATCCGCGAACTGCTTCTGCATCTCCTCAGTGAGCGTCTTCTGCACTTCCGCCAAGGCGATCTTCAGCGCTGGATCCATGGCCCCCTGACGGCGCTGGAGTCGGGTGAAGTGGTGGTGGGGAAGATCCAGAATCGAATTGAATCTGATACCAATTTGTTAGGATACAAGCCAGAATTGATTTGGAGAAGGGGAAGAACAGCAAGCAACAGAGGAGGATGGGAACGGCAGCTGAAAGATTAGCTGTTCGAATTGTTTACATCAATGTTCATGACCTTTTCCTGGCCGCTCTCTCTCTTACTTATACTCTCAGGTGAGCTATTACATTACGAAACCCACTCTGGGCCAACAACTCGCGCATTGGGCTTCCTGTTCCGGGCCTTTAGTGGAGCGGCGTCCCTTGGGCTGGACGGAGTAGATGGGCCTGTAACAGAAATGGAGTAGAGAGTCACACCAGAGTGTAAGGGCACGTACAACCGGTCGGTATGCCCCGTCTGTATGACGGTGTTTTTGCAAAAAAGTCCCTGCGGAGCGAGGCGACGGGCTCTGCGTCGTCTCGCGAGACGACGGGGACGTCCCGTTCCCCGAGGTCGACGAGACGGATGATGGCGCATTGTATGACCGCGTCTTCAGGAGGCGTCGATGCGTCCGGATCCCGCGCGCACAGGAGATTTCATGCCAAATCCACAACAACGGCAAGAGAGGGCGGAGGCGGGGGGGGGGGGGGGACGACGAGCTGCAACAGTTGACAGAGGTGGAGCAGCGACAGCGGGCGGCGCTGACGAGCCCCAGCGGAGGAGCTCACCCGCCCGCAGATCCGGCCGGCCACGCCGCCACTCCCCGGCGGAGGAGTTCACCAGCCCGAGCGCCCTCCAGTCCTCCGCCCCGCCACGACGAAGGCGCCAGCTCGCCACCGGAGGAGCAGCAGAGGAGGGGCCGCGCGCTCCCACAGCTCACCGGGTCCCAAGGCGGGCGGCGCGGGCAGGATCAGCGGCAGGTAGGAGGAGCAGTAGCAGCGTGCGGCAGTTAAGATGAAGCTCGACGACGCATCCCGCCGGAGGAGCTCCTCGCCGCGCCGCGCCGCTCCGCAGAGGAGCCATCGCAGGTCCCCGCCTTCCCGTCCTCCTTGACCTCTACTGGATCTGAGCCGGCTCTGCTCCGCCGTGCCCAGGTGAAGGATGCTACCGCGGGCAGGCTGGCCGTCGCGACCTCTGCCGCGAGGAGGAGCTCGGAGGAGCACCTTTGCTCGGAGAAGATGCTACTCCTCTGCACCTTGCGTGGGGGACCGGGAAAAGGAGCAGAGAGAGAGAGAGAGAGAGAGAGAGTGGTGGCACCGACAGAGAGAGAGAGAGAGGAGGTGCTCTGCTTGCTGCTAGACTTCCTACGCCAGCAATCGATTTTTTTTAAGTCCACCAGCAGTAGTGAGGAGGTAGGAAGCGTGATGTGTTGTTTTTTTTTGACAACAAACATTTCGTTGATAATTAACAGCAAGAAGCTGTTATAACCATTACAGAGTTAATGGTTACAAGTTGGAGTGCATTCAACGGAGGGCACCCATGAGCATGACTAGGGTTGGTACATGAAGATGGTTGAGCAACGTAATGAAATTCTAGATGATGAAGTGCTCGTTTTGCCAGGGAATGCGCCATATGATTCTGAGTTCTTGGTATCTTGTGGACCTTGTATGAATCCTGTAAAGAGGAAACAATTGTTTGGGTGAAAGGCTTGATCCTCCAATCGGGTGGATCTGAATAATTTTCTCCATTGATGCAGTTGGCTAGCAACTGATTATCAGTGAAGAAGTTGATGTGTTGGAGACCCATTTTCCTGCACAAAGAGGTGGCCAAAGCAAGAGCTGCCGACTCGGCCATAAGCACAGATGTAGATTCCTGCAGAGTAGCTGTAATGAACAAACTAAAAGGAGGCTCAATTTCAGTGTTAACAATAAAGATCCCCATCCCAGCATGTCTGGGAGGCCTTCCGGGTGTATCTGGCGATAAAGTGGCATCTGTGTAACATCTGTAACCGTGTGCAGCTGGAAGTGGGGGCACCAGAGAGGCTGAAGGATCAGCCTGGTGGGTAGAAGTGGCGCTGGTGGGAGCCAGGGGCTCACCATGTCATTAGTGCTCTGAAGGACCGAAACTGGCGATCAGAGAGGGGGGGAGTGAATGGGAGCCGATAAAACTTCTTCTTGAAGGAGATGAGAACTCCAACAAGACGAACACAGCTTCCAAAACACGTCTCCGACCCAACTACCCAAGTTGGCCAAGACCATGTAGCCACTGGAGTGCTACTGGTCCTAGGAACCAACAACCACATACACCTACTCGAGAACGCAGCGGAACAAGCAACTCGAGTGCCATTGGGCTACACCGGTCAGACCGGTGAGCTGCACCGGTCAGATCGGTCCCTGCTGGAACAGCCTAGTGAAACCTGAGAACTTCCACAGAAGGCCTCTACACCGGTCAGGCCGGTGTAGCTCGCCGATCAGACCGGTCCAAGCCAGGAAGTCCCAAATCCACCAAACAAACCTTCCGAGCTCCAAAACGAACCAAACTCGAAACAGCAGCAACACAAGACAATAGGGAACTCACCAAGACGTTCACCCAAGGCAAATCCCACAAGGCCTCTGCACCAGTCAGACCGGTGAGCTGCACCGGTCAGACCGGTCAAGCTGGGCAGCTCGGGATGAACAGCGCCCGCGGGTGAACTCCCCCAAATCCAACTCCCGATCTCCCGAATCGCTCCACGGATTTGCACAAGACTTAGGAGATAGTAGGAACACCTCATGGGCACTCCATAGCCAAGATTTGGTCCACCAAAACTTGCTAAATCGAGAGGAATCGAAGAAATCCCACCAAGAACACCTCTAACCCTAGAGAGGAGAAAACCCCAAAATCGAGCCCCTTTGCTCACGGATTTGGGAGGGGAATCAAAGGGAAAAGAACCACGAAGGGTTCACGCATACATCCCCCATCAAATCCCAAAGAGAAAGGCCTCGAATCCACCACAAGAAAATCGCCAAGAAAAAGCTCCGAAAATCACCAAAAAGGAGAAACGGGAAAGACACATCCAAGCCTTGAGGAACCACGCCGAATCATCTATACATACCAAAGAGCCCGATCATCCTTCCCTCTCACAAGATCTCACCATGAAGCTCTCAAGCTAGTCCTAGAAATTCCAAAGGAAAATGGAAGAGGAAAATAGCAAAACAAATGAGCTAGGGTTCCAAGAGATGGCTGCCATCCTCTCACCACTTGGGTTATATGGAGGCAACCTAAAGACTAAAATACCCTTACTAGCTAACTAGGGATACATGCCCCTCAAGGGCAAATTTGGAAGTCTTTGTCTTCGCACCATCGGACGGATGCCCAGCGACCGCAAACTTGCTTAGCCTCGACGCAAGCCTTGCGATCCCGACGCGTGTCCTCCGCTTCGAAGATTCCGGACTGCGTCGTCGCACACCGGTCAGACCGGTGCTCCTCACCGGACAGACCGGTACCCACCGGTCAGACCGGTCAGACCCACCGGTCAGACCGGTCCGATGCTGCTGCACCTCCATCTTCGGTCTTGGCTTTGTGGATCAACCAAGGAACCCAGTGGTTTTCTGGTGAACCACTGGAAACCCCGCGAACTCGGTGTAGCCTCCGCCAATCACCACTCATGACTCGGCTCCCACGTAGTCCCGGCTCGACCTTGGTTTTGAGGCTCAACCAAGAAACCGTCCATGACTTCATCTTGTCGTTCTTGCCACCATGCGGCCCGCACTTAACCCCGCTGGCCACCGGGTCCCTCGAACCAAGCCTACTTGTCTTCTCCACACCTGGAGGCCTCACCGGCAACAACCTTTCGCGCTTGTTCTTCACCTGCACCAACACCAGTCAAGCCGCAACCTGCACCTGCAATACTTAGCCAAGAATTAGTCCACACCATGTTGTCAATCACTCATCACATCAGGAAGCGACCATCCACCAGTCCTCGAACCACACATGGCTCTCAATCTCCCCCTTGATGAGTGCATTGACAACACACACCTTTTGGTAACAACAGAGAAAAGGAAAAGAAAAGAAACGACTAAAAGAAACTCCAACAAGCGATCGAAAGCCAAAGAAAGGCAAAGAGCAAGATCACTTGAAGAAGACAAGTCTCGGACCCCTTAGGAAAGGGCAACGGCTCGACACATCCGAGACAAAACCATGCTCAAGCAAAGAGCACAAGCCAACAATCCAAAGCCCGAAAACCACACAGAGCTCCCCCTGCACACATGCAAACTCCCCCTGAACCAATGCAACTCCCCCTGGACGAATGCATGCAAACCACTTCGCAAAACAGAGCAACTGCTTCAGCTTTTCTCTGACCGGTCAGACCGGTCGACACCACCGGTCAGACCGGTGCCCAACATGTGAACAGGGCCAGCACACCTGACCGGTCAGACCGGTGACTTCAACCGGTCAGACCGGTGCACAACAGAGCCCAGAAATGGCTCGAAACCACCTGGAAACATTCTAGATGCATTCAGTAGGCCAAAACATGCTCAAACTTCTCCCCCTTGTTGACAATGCATGAATCAAGCCAAAAATGCAAAAAATGCAACCTAGAGCTTCTCAAATAGACAAAATTCAACATAGGATGCTACACATGTCCAAAAGAGCAAGTTAGATACTCTATAGCTTCGTATGAACATCAACTATATGATCACCAAGTTTCACAACCATTGGGCGAAGCTAAGATAGAATTAAGCAATTTTACGAAAATTCACTCTCTCATGAGCAAAGTCCTAAACATGAGTAAAACATATCAAAATGGCAAAGCCACACAAACTTCATGCTAGGACAACCATTCTAAGCATAAGACCATCATAAACACCCACAAGCACCTCATGTCATGTCAAAGCCACCGAGCCATGTGCCTACTTCTATGTATGAGACTTCTCATTGGTAGGCATCATGCAACGGTTTAGCACCCAAAGCTATAAAGGATAAGCACAGATGACATGGGAGCACATTTTCCAAGCAATTTACATTTCATTTTCAGATTCATATTTGGTACATGAAATGTCTTTGCGACAAAAAGGAACTTATGCCCCTCCACAAGATCAAGCTTGGGGGCTAAACATTCATGATGGCAAATGAGCCTTTGGCCCCATATGATCAAAATAAGCTATCCAACCATAAATTAAGCATAGCCAAGCCACTAAAACATGTTAAGATCATATAAAGGCATTTACTCACAAGAGAGCATACATGTGATATTTTTCAAAAGCATAGCCATCAACCATGGATATAAATCAAGATCATCAAGAGCTAAGCCAAACTAACCATAGCTTACCAAATTAGCTCACAAGGACATATATATCATACCATGGTGAAACAATGTATATAGGAGAAGCTTTTCCTACACAATGCATATGATACAAAATGCATGCAACCTAAGATACAAAGATGCCTGTACATCATGTTACATATGCCATGCCAAATGCAAGAAATGCACAAAGGAAAGCTATACATATGCTACAAAGGAGCTCCCACACACCAACTCAAGAAATCAGACAAACACCAAGTTCCCCCCGCAAACGAGTGAAAGTTGCTTGATCTAGGGGTTTGGTGAAAATGTCGGCTAGTTGGTCATGTGTGGGTACATGGATCAAAGCTATCTTCCCTTTCTCTACGTTGTCTCTCAGGAAATGATACCTCACTTCTATGTGCTTGGTTTTGGAGTGAAGAACTGGGTTCTTTGCTACACTTATGGCATTGGTTCTGTCACATTGAAGTGGGACATGGGTATACTCCTCACCAAAGTCACTCATGGTGTATGTGATCCAAGGGAGCTGAGAGCAACAACTAGCTGCGGCCACATACTCTGCCTCGGTAGTGGATTGAGCAACACTCGACTGTTTGCGGGAAGACCAAGACACCAAGGAAGAACCCAAGAACTGGCAAGTCCCAGAAGTGGACTTCCTATCCAACCGACACCCGGCAAAATCCGCGTCTGAAAAACCATGAAGAGCCAAAGAAGAAGACGCGGAGTACCAAAGACCGAAGTCGGGAGTATGACGCAAATACCTAAAAATGCGCTTGACCGCTTGCCGATGCGAAGTCCTTGGAGATGCTTGAAAACGAGCGCACAGACATACCGAGAACTGGATGTCCGGCCTCGTCGCCGTCAAGTAGAGGAGTGACCCGATCATGCTCCGGTACTCCTTCTGGTCTACATGCTCACCTTCCTCGTCCGCATCAAGAGCTGTAGTCGTACTCATAGGCGTCGCCATGGCCTTGGAGTCCTCCATCTTGAACTTCCTCACAATGTCCTTGGTGTACTTTGCTTGGTGCACAAATGTTCCTTCCTTTGATTGCTTGATCTGGAGCCCAAGGAAGAACTGCAACTCACCCATCATGCTCATCTCAAATTCCCTGCTCATGTCTTCTGCAAACCTTACAACAAGAGAGTTAGACGAGCCACCAAAGACAATATCATCCACGTACACCTGCACAATCAGGATATCTTTGCCCTGCCTGAGGAGAAACAAGGTCTGATCGACCTTCCCCATCTCAAACCCTCTCTCAAACAGGAACCCCCTCAACCTACCATACCAAGCTCTAGGCGCCTGCTTCAACCCATACAGCGCCTTCCTCAACTTGTACACCCGGTGGGGGTACTTCTCACTCTCAAACCCCGGTGGTTGCCTCACATACACCTCTTCCTCCAACACACCGTTCAGGAAAGCACTCTTCACGTCCATTTGGTGCAACTTGAACCCTTTAGCCACGGAAAAGGCTAGAAGGATCCTAATCGCCTCCAAACGAGCTACGGGAGCAAAAGTCTCCTCGTAGTCGATCCCCTCTTTCTGACTATACCCTTGAGCAACAAGCCTTGACTTGTTTCTCACCACTTCTCCTTTCTCTCCCTCTTTGTTCTTCCACACCCATTTTGTCCCAATGTGCTTACACCCTGGGGGAGGGTCAACCAACACCCAAACTTGGTTCCTCTCAAAATTCTCCAACTCCTCATGCATCGAATTAACCCAATTATGATCAGATAGCGCGTGTCTAATGTCTTTGGGCTCAAAGGTGGCAACAAAAGCAGCTTGAGCGAAATGAGAATTGTTCCGAACCCTCGACCGTGTAGTATGTTCATTCATGTCGCCGATGATTCTCGAAGCTGGGTGATCCACTTGCACTCACCGGGGAGGTTCTCGCCTTGATGCTACCTCCCCCTCAACAGCAGCTTCGCCTTGACCTGGGTTTGTCGTTGTAGGTGTGGGAGAGGGCCCGTTCTCGATTGTCGTCGAAGTAGTAGGTACATGTTCAGCCGCGGGCACCACACCACCATCTTCATCATCTCCATGTTCATGCTCCTCCTCCTGAAAGATCTCCTCGCCAAGTTCGTCGTCACCTGCACACTCAAAAACAAGCTGACTACGTGGCTGTGTCTCGTCGAAGGTTACCTCGCAAGTCTCCACGATTTGGTTAGTTTCAAGATTGAGCACACAAAATGCTCTAGAATGAGATGCGTAACCAAAGAAAATGCCATCGACAGACCTAGCTTCGAACTTGTCCAACTTCTTCCCTTTCTTCAGAATGAAGCATTTACAACCAAAGACATGGAAGTGACTCACCTTGGGTGTGCGACCGTGCATCAACTCGTAACAGGTTTTCTTCTTGTGAACCCTGAAGTAGATCCTGTTTGACACATAGCACGCGGTATTGACCGCCTCAGCCCAGAACCTTCTCGGAGTCCTATGCTCGTCGAGCATCGTCCGAGCCAGGGGCGGGCCTATGTTGATTCATGGGTATTCAATTGAATACCCATTATTTGGGGGGAAGCTTTGTATACATGGTGTATCTTATGTGTATATGTATAGAAAACAATGATATACATGCTAGCATTTAGTTTAAATCAAAAGTAATCCAGTTGATTCACTTCTTCTCCCCCTCATCGCACAATCTCTAGCACAATCCAATTGGCACATTCCCTTGCTGCTCATTAAGTGACATGGTTCTTTCCCTTCTGTCGTTGAGTTTTCCCTCATTCCGCCGACCTATTATTAATTCTTGATTAGAAAACCTAAGGCCGGAGAGGAGGTGTGATAAAAAGGCAGACGAGGGGATTCCTGCTTGGGTAGGTGCCGAGGGGAAGTTGCGTCGGTGCAAAGGCGGAAGGGAAGCTGTCAACAGCACACCGTCACAAGGGCGTCCAAATAGTGTGCGCAACTGCACCCGACGGCAAGCCCCTCCGGCATCAGCACCATGGCGGCGCGCGTCGGGCTGCAGCTACATCACTCAATTCCTTTCCAGCTCTCTCTTTTGTCGGTCTATGCATTTGTCCTTTGCCATCTTTAAAACTTGAGTATTTTTTATCTAGATTCGAAACATAAAGAGAAATTTGTAAGCTTTTTTTTATCATTTTTCTGTTTAATCAGATGTTTATTTCAGATGTTGCCACTTTGATATGTTGATCATTTAGTACATCTATTTGTTGAACAATTTAGAGTGATTTTATGGATCAATGATGCTGGTTTTATATAATTATGTGTTACAATGAATCTACCAACTTTTAGCTG
Organism: Cenchrus fungigraminus; assembly: GCA_036936925.1. Classification (NCBI taxonomy): domain Eukaryota; kingdom Viridiplantae; phylum Streptophyta; class Magnoliopsida; order Poales; family Poaceae; genus Cenchrus; species Cenchrus fungigraminus. The sequence goes on along the minus strand of CM072768.1, from coordinate 64,846,642 downwards.
GAAAATTTTTACGTCATTTGAAATTTTGAATACCCATGTCCCAAATCCTGGGCCCGCCCCTGGTCCGAGCCATTTCGCACAAGGTCCTGTTTTTCCTTTCCACCACGCCATTCTGGGGAGGTGTATACGGACTCGAAAACTGGTGTTCAAGACCCAAGTCATGGCAAAAAGTTTCGAAGTGAGAGTTTTTGAATTCCGAGCCATTGTCACTGCGGATCGCTCGTATGGCATCTCCGTGCCTCTCGTTTCTTAACCTCAAGACAAGATCTCGAACAAAACCAAACGTCTCCCCTTTCTCCTCAAGAAGGAACACCCACGCATACCGAGAGTAGTCGTCCACCACAACAAGGACATACCACTTCCCACCCGCAGATCGCACACGAGCTGGGCCAACAAGGTCCATATGGAGCAGCTCGCATGGACGCTCAGTCATCACATCGGTGAGAGGCGGGTGAGAAGAGGCTACCATCTTGGCATGCCTACACAGCGCACAAACCAACTCTTTCTCAAACCTCAACCGTGGCAATCCTCGGACCAAATTGAGTTTACTCAAGCGAGACAAAAGGTCAAAGCTCAAGTTACCCAACTTCCTATACCACTTCCACAACTCACCCGAAGAACCAGCCAAAAAGCAACGCTCCACACCAGAAGACTGAGAGAAATCAGCTCGGAACACTTGACCCTCGGGCACGACCATGCAAACTAGGTCCCCTCGAGAATCTAAAATCCACGAACCACCAGGCCGAAACAACACCTCAAAACCCTCATCCAACAACTGGGACGCGGAAAGCAAATTGAACCCCAGCGATTGAACAAGAGCAACACGCCTAAGAGTGACCTTGTCACTTACCTTGATCTCACCTTCTGATAGCACACGCCCTCGCTCATTGTCCCCAAAGGTGATGTATGTCCTGGACACCACCGGGACGAGACTTGAGAACCACCCCTTGTCTCCGGTCATATGCCTCGAGCAACCGGAGTCAATCAACCAAACGTTCCTCAAGTCTCCCACCTAAAATTCAAACGCGAGCACGTGAGTGAACAAACGACTCAGCACTGGGGTTAGTACCAAAAGAGTAAAACCAGTGCCGAGCCATTTACTCCAAAGTGGGGTTAGCACAAACCATATCATCACACCTATCAAAGCTACCACCACGAACACCACCACGGTAACCACTACCAGGGAACCAACCATCTCTAGCTGGAGGAGGATGAAAGCCACGAAAAGAAGACCGTGGACCGTTCCCCCTCTCCATCTCAAAGCTACGACTCCTCCCACCCTTGTATTGAGCACGAGGTGGAGAACGTCTAGCAAACTGACCACCTGCAGACTTTCCATACCAACCACCAGAACCACGACCACCTGAACCAAACCGAGCATCCTCACGAGCACGAAAACCAGACCGCTGTCTGTCCAGACCTGCACCGGTCTGACCGGTGTAGTGCACCGGTCTGACCGGTGTAGCCCGGCCAGCAGCACCACCTGCAACCTTCCGATCTCCCCAAGCTGGAACCGTCCTCACAATCGCCTTGGCCCTGGGCATCTGCACACGAGGCTCAGGTACACCATCAGAGGGGTGGTACCTGTCCTTGTTAGCTCACTCTCTAGCCATTATCTCCTCACGCTTCCTCTTGAAGCAAAACTCATCCTTGTGATCATCTCTCCCACAATACCCACAATGGAACTTCATGGGCTGTGGCTTAGGCTTAGGCTTGGGTTGGGGCTGCTCACTCGGTTTCTCACCCTTCTTCTCTCATTCCTCACCTCCCTTTGGGCTCACAAACTTCACCGGTTTTTGGAAATCATTTGTTGGGTGAGGGAATATGGGTGGATCTGGAGTAGTGTCAAGTTTGTTTCTGAGATGGTTAGGCTTGGGCTCAAACTTGTTCCTGTGTCTATTTGGTGGTGGGATAGGGATCTCTCCAACTCTCTCAACTCCCTTACCACTGTTCTCTCCAAGCTTGTCAGCCCCAAGTGCCTGACCATCATAGCGTTTGAAAGCCGCTATCATGATACCAAGCTGAGGCTCCTGACCCGACAACCAACTCATACATTTTCTCAGCTCATCATTCTCATCCTGCAAGCGATCAACATAATGTGCAAGCTCCAAATTCTTAACCGCGTGCAATTCACAAGTAGAGCAAGAAGTGGGAATAGGCTCTTTCAGCTTAGCCTCAAGCGAAACAGTGTAAGCATGCATCTCATCAATCTTTCCATGCAAAACAGGGCAAGAAGTGCAAGCACCTAGCAAAGCAGGTCTAGACTTAAGCTCAGCCACTTCAACTCTCAGCACATCTAGTTCATCACAAGTAGAGGCATGCTTATCCTTAAGAGCAGTAAGATCAGCTAGGTACACAGAGCAATCACATCAATCAATCTCATCAGAAACCACAGGAGAAGCCTTAAGCGAATTAATCTCAAGCTTAGCATCTAGGTTCTGGGTTTCTAGCTCAGCCACACGGTTCCTAGCATCTTCTAGTGAGGCCCTAAGCTCTTTCCTCATCTTCTTGGCCTCTCTAAGCATGTCATCGCGGTTATCAAACAACTTGCCAAGACGCTCGTTCTCCTCACGCAAGAAGGGAAGCTCGTCACGTACCTCATCCTCGGAGTCGGAGTCTGAGTCGCTCTGGTGTCTCTTCTTGCTGCCGGAGCTACGAGCCATGCCGCAGAAGCCATCTCCCGCGAAGCAGCTCAACCTGCTCAAGTTCTTGGACGCCTTCTTGTTCTTGCGCCGATCACCTTCATCTTCGCTGCTACTCGAGCTCGAGGAAGAGTAGGCGGAGCTGGAGTCGACGTCGCTCGCTCCGACCATCGCTCCGGCCTTCCTGCCGCGGCCGTCCTTCTTCCTCGACCGTCGCTCGTCCTTGTGCTTGTTTTTGTGCTTGTGATCGCGCCTTGATCGGTACTTGCCGTCCTTGCTCGACCGGTGCTTGTAGCCGTCCTTGTAGCTGTCCTTGTTCTCCATCTTCTCTGGGCAGTCGACGACGAAGTGTCCTGGCTTGCCGCACTGAAAGCACGTCCGTGCTGTCCTCCTCGTGTTCACCCGGTTCTCGTGCAGCCTCTCGAACCGCCTGGTCAGCAACGCCAGCTCGTCCTCTCCAAGCACGTCGAACTCCTCGTCTGGCAAAGACATCAAAGAAGACAGAGAGTACATCATGGAGGATGCGTTAGCGTTAGACTTAGCTCCTTTGCCACCAACGAGAGCAAGACTATGAGAATCAGTCGGGCTCTCGATCTTGGCTATCATACCACGGTCCAACTCAGCCGACTTGAGCTTCGAGAACAGCTCGTTCACGGTCAAGGTGTCATACTTCTCGGACTCAAGGATAGCCTTGACCTTCCCGTCCCATACGGTATGATCCAACGAGTGCAAGAGCTTCACGGCTCTATCATGATCATCGTATGGGAGCACGGCCACATTGGCTCTCATGTTGTTCACCACGACCGTAAAAACCGCTGGAAAAGGGCATCGACGGACTCACCGGGGAGATGAGTGAAGTTCTCGTACTCTCTCCGGTAAGTCGCGTACATCCGAGCCTGAACCTGAGCATTCCCAGTATGTGTATCCTTCAACTGCTCCCAAATCCTACAAGCTAAGTCCTCTGTCTGAACCCGATCGAATTCGGACTGACACAGAGCACGAAACAAGTAGTCGACCGCCTTGTTGTTGGCGTCAAACATATCCCTCGATCCTGGAGTAAGGAAGTTAATCGGATGAACATAAGCTGTGTTCACCGTAACGTCCCAAAGGATCTGACCCTTTCCGCGGAGGAATGCCGCCATCCGCCTCTGCCACATCTGGTAGTTCTTCCCATCGAAGTGCGGAGGACCCGAACCCCATTCTTGGTACGCCATCTTTGGATCTTAGACTGGTAAGAGTCAATGAAGACCCGAACCGGCTCTGATACCAATTGAAGGACCGAAACTGGCGACCAGAGAGGGGGGGAGTGAATGGGAGCCGATAAAAATTCTTCTTGAAGGAGATGAGAACTCCAACAAGACGAACACGGCTTCCAAAACACGTCTCCGACCCAACTACCCAAGTTGGCCAAGACCACATAGCCACTGGAGTGCTACTGGTCCTAGGAACCAACAACCACCTACACCTACTCGAGAACGCAGCAGAACAAGCAACTCGAGTGCCACTGGGCTACACCGGTCAGACCGGTGAGCTGCACCGGTCAGACCGGTCCCTGCTGGAACAACCTAGTGAAACCTGAGAACTTCCACAGAAGGCCTCTACACCGGTCAGGCTGGTGTAGCTCGCCGGTCAGACCGGTCCAAGCCAGGAAGTCCCAAATCCACCAAACAAACCTTCCGAGCTCCAAAACGAACCAGCAGCAACACAAGACAACAGGGAACTCACCAAGACGTTCACCCGAGGAAAATCCCACAAGGCCTCTGCACCGGTCAGACCGGTGAGCTGCACCGGTCAGACCGGTCAAGCTGGGCAGCTCGGGATGAACAGCGCCCGCGGGTGAACTCCCCCAAATCCAACTCCCGATCTCCCGAATCGCTCCACGGATTTGCACAAGACTTAGGAGATAGTAGGAACACCTCATGGGCACTCCATAGCCAAGATTTGGTCCACCAAAACTTGCTAAATCGAGAGGAATCGAAGAAATCCCACCAAGAACGCCTCTAACCCTAGAGAGGAGAAAACCCCAAAATCGAGCCCCTTTGCTCACGGATTTGGGAGGGGAATCAAAGGGAAAAGAACCACGAAGGGTTCACGCATACATCCCCCACCAAATCCCAAAGAGAAAGGCCTCGAATCCACCACAAGAAAATCGCCAAGAAAGAGCTCCGAAAATCACCAAAAAGGAGAAACGGGAAAGACACATCCAAGCCTTGAGGAACCACGCCGAATCATCTATACATACCAAAGAGGTTCATACAAGGTCTAGCTTGCCGCCCGATCATCCTTCCCTCTCACAAGATCTCACCATGAAGCTCTCAAGCTAGTCCTAGAAATTCCAAAGGAAAATAGAAGAGAAAAATAGCAAAACAAATGAGCTAGGGTTCCAAGAGATGGCTGCCATCCTCTCACCACTTGGGTTATATGGAGGCAACCTAAAGACTAAAATACCCTTACTAGCTAACTAGGGATACATGCCCCTCAAGGGCAAATTTGGAAGTCTTTGTCTTCGCACCATCGGACGGATGCCCAGCGACCGCAAACTTGCTTAGCCTCGACGCAAGCCTTGCGATCCCGACGCGTGTCCTCCGCTTCGAAGATTCCGGACTGCGTCGTCGCACACCGGTCAGACCGGTACCCACCGGTCAGACCGGTCAGACCCACCGGTCAGACCGGTCCGATGCTGCTGCACCTCCGTCTTCGGTCTTGGCTTTGTGGATCAACCAAGGAACCCAGTGGTTTTCTGGTGAACCACTGGAAACCACGCGAACTCGGTGTAGCCTCCGCCAATCACCACTCATGACTCGGCTCCCACGTAGTCCCGGCTCGACCTTGGTTTTGAGGCTCAACTAAGAAACCGTCCATGACTTCATCTTGTCGTTCTTGCCACCATGCGGCCCGCACTTAACCCCGCTGGCCACCGGGTCTCTCGAACCAAGCCTACTTGTCTTCTCCACACCTGGAGGCCTCACCGGCAATGACCTTTCGCGCTTGTTCTTCACCTGCACCAACACCAGTCAAGCCGCAATCTGCACCTGCAATACGTAGCCAAGAATTAGTCCACACCACGTTGTCAATCACTCATCACATCAGGAAGTGACCATCCACCAGTCCTCGAACCACACATGGCTCTCATGCTCCTCCCAAGCTGAGAGGTGGCTATGAAGATGAGCCGATGCTGCCTGGTGTACCCGAAAAGGAGTCCAAACTCTTCTCTGGAAGCGGTGATCATTACGAGCTTTCCAAATATACCAAAGAAGAAACAAAGTTTTACATAAAGTATCTTCATGGGGGTTAGTAGTGAGAAGATCTGGAAGAATATTTTGGACGCCATCTTCATCAGGGTTAATTAAATGAGGCATTAAAGGAGTGGATGAAGCAGCCCAAACTTGTTTTGGTAGATCACAAAGGAAGAAAAGGTGAGCATCATTTTCAATGGCTCCACAAGAGGTACAATGCTTATCAATGTGGGAGGAAAAACGGGCTACCCTTTCAGCCGTGGCGAGAGCTCTACGAATTAGACGCCAAGTAAAGGTTTTAAGGAAAGGTGGAATAGACTTACCACGCCAAATCTTTTGTAATATCGAGTTGGCTTCCTGGGAGATGCTTCGAGATCCTTGAGTGGGGAGAGTATGATTGTGGAGGCTTGCCAAATGGGAGTAGATTGCTTTGGAGGAGCATCTGCCATTGGTAGTCGTGGTCCATCGAAGGATGTCTTGTTGCTGGGAGGCAACCACTAGGGTAGCCAAGATGGCCTGTACAGCATCAGGGGAGAAGGTAGTGGCTAACAAATCATAATTCCAATCATTAGTGCCCTGCACCCATAGGTCAGATATATTAGCAGGTAAAGGTGGATTTAGAACAGGAAGCATAATGTGATCATGTATAGTAGACCAAATGTCTGTCCATGGGGAGGACCAAATGGAGGAATTTCCAGAATGAGTCTGTAAAATGGCATTAGAGTGCAAATGTTGTTTGACCTGCAAAATTGAAGACCAAAAGATGGACCTAGGTCTAGTAGTAGGAGCTGTCCAAAAAGTGTGATTAGGGAAATATTTAGCTTGAAGAATAGCTGACAGGAAGGGGTTTTTGTTGGTAGCAATGTTCCAGGCAGCATGGATAATAAGACTCTTATTGATGAGATACATATCTCTAATACCCAAACCTCCTTCAGTAAGGGGTTTACACATGTCATCCCAGGAACGAAAGGCAATGGGACTAGTGTGATGATCTTCCTGAACCCCAGCCCACCAAAATCTTCTAATGATAGTGTTGATTTTTTCAATGAAGGTTTTGGAAAAAAGAACAGTGGACATGTAGTAAACAGGAATAGAAGATAAAACAGATTTAATGTATTGTAAACGACCAGCATGATTAAGTTTATTGGCTTTGAGAGTACCAAATTTAGCTAAGAACTTGTTGTAGATGAAGTTATAAGCTTTATTCTTATCTTTATGAGAGAAAATCATGGGGTGACCTAGGTGCATTGTATTAGGCTGAAGAGCAGGCACAAGAAAGATACCTGTAATAGCTTGCTTTATCTGAGGAGAGACACTTCTGCTGAAGTAAATTGAGGATTTTTGCAGATTGGGAGTCTGACCTGATTGATGGCAGAAATCATAAAGAATAGTCTTGATAGCTTGGGCTTCCTTAACTGTTGCTTGGCCACATAGAATTAGGTCATCTGCAAATAAAAGGGAATGAATAGGAGGAGCACCTTCCCCTAAGGAGATACCTGAAAGGTTATGTTGTTAAAGGGCCTCCTGCAATCTTATAGAAAGTTCATTAATAGCAATAACAAAGAGGTAAGGAGAAAGAGGGCAGCCCTGTCTGAGACCTCTTTGTGGTTGAAAATATTCTGTAGGAACATCATTAACTAAGACTGATAAAGAGGAAGTGGAAATACAAGCATGAATGAGATTAATGAAATGGGAATTAAAACCAAGTCTAGTTAAGGCAGTAGAAATGAAATGCCATTCAAGCCGATCAAAGGCTTTAGCTAGATCAATTTTAAGAAGGAAAGCATCATTATGCCAAGTTTTAAGGTTAAAAGAATGAATAATTTCTTGAGTGATTATGACATTAGAGGAAATATGCCTTTGAGAAATGAAAGCAGATTGTGAGTGCGAAATATAATTAGGCAAATGAGGTTTAACCCTATCAGCCAAAGACTTAATAATAATTTTGTAAATAACATTGCACAGGCCAATGGGTCTGTAGTCCTGAGGCAGAGAAGGGTTGGTTTTTTTAGGGATTAAAGAAATGTAAGTTTGATTAAGGTCTGGGGGAAGAACAACAGAGGTATAGAAATTAGTAACTAGAGAAAGAATGTCCTCTTTAGTCCAATCCCAAGTAGCTTTGTAGAAAGTTGCATTTAAACCATCTGGTCCTGGAGCAGCATTATTTCTCATTCTTTTAATAATAGAATGAAGTTCCTTAAGGTCGGGAGTAGAATATGTGTACCTGAAATGAGCATTTGGGGTGGTGGGAGTAGCATCTGTTCTATCTTGGGTGTTGTGATGTTGCTGAACCTCAGGAAAGGGAGGAGTGATAGATGGTGAGCCTTGTGTTTGTGTAAGGCTGTAGTTCGCCTGTTGAGGAGGGGGAGGGGTAGAGGCTGGTGGTTGCATAGACCTACTGCTCGGTTGGTGATTCTGGGAGGGAACTTGAGGGCTATGCATGTTTACTAGGGTGGTGGGAGTAGGCATGTGGGCAGGTGGGTTGGAACTGGGAGAGGCAGTGTTGGATGAGGTAAATATGGAGCGGAAATAATTGGTGAAGGTAGTAGCTAGTTGCTCAGGTGTAGTGGAATGAGAGCCATCTGGGTTGAGGAGATGGTAAATTCTGTTTTTGCGGTTTCTTTTGATAATGGCTGGGTGAAAGAAATTGGTGTTCCGGTCGCCATCAACAGCCCAGGATTTTTTGACTCGTTGGGAGTGGTAGGTAGCTTCTTTGGTGAGAAGGTCTTGATGTTGGTTATGGAGTTGTTGTTGTAGGGTGTGATCTTGTTGGGAGGGAGGCAGGGATTGCTGATCGAGGATCTGAGATTCTATATGAGAGAGGAGGTCACTGTTTTTGGGAGCTTTCCGACGCCATTTCCTAAGATCTGCAGCAAGGTACTTGGTTTTAAGAGAGAAATCTCTCGCGGAAGATCGTTGCCAGCTTTGCTTGGAAATTTCTTGAAAGTCCTGCTCCATGAGCCACCAATTCTCAAAATGAAAAGGTTTGTTAGTGCGAGGGCAATTAGAATTCAGAACTGCCAACATAGGTGCATGATCACTGTACATCATTGGAAGGTGATAAACGGTAGTAGAAGGATACGTTTGACACCATTCTGCATTGCCTAAACAACGATCAAGTCTTTCATAAGTGGGAACTGAGGTAAAACGCTTGTTAGTCCAAGTATAGGCAGGACCATGATAACCCAAATCAAAGAAACCACATTGTTTAACATACGCACAGAAAGTGTTAATACGATTGACATCAACCCGACTAGAACCTAACTTTTCATTGACATGCATGATTTCATTAAGATCACCCATACAGAACATAGGCAAACAGCGATTAAGAGTGACAAAGTTCAACACTTGATCCCAAATAATATTGGTGGAGCGGTGATGAGGATCACCATATAAACAGACAAGACCATACTGCAGATTACTAGCTTTGTTTGTACACATAGCAAAGATGAAATGATGGTTATGGTCGATAATTGTAAGATCAATATCATCATTCCAAAGCAGCCAAAGACCACCTGATTGCCCTTGAGAAGGAACCACAAAAGCATCCTTATAGTTAAAATGATTTTTAATGGCAGTTTTAGATATAGAGGCATTCCTAGTTTCTGAGAGGAAACATACCTGTGCTTTAGTGGAAGCTAAAAGGCGAGAGAGGTGAACCATGGTTGAGCTATGGAGACTTCCGCCTGATCCTCGGCAGTTCCATGCCAGATGTGTTAGTACACCAGAGGCGCCTTGACGGCCAGTGTTGTAGCCTGTGTTGACTGGAGGGTGTCAATTGCCATAACCTTGAGTTTGCGTCATGGGATCGAGGACATGGATCCGATTGTCAGACATGGTGGTACGCGGTAGAGAGGCACGAGATGGAGTAGGCGTAGTGAGCAGTGGTGATGGAGGACGATGTTGATCAGGAGGCAAAGGAGATGATGTATCACGCGGAATTGGCAGCGATGGTGAATTATGGGATGGGTTGAGAGGCAGAGGAAAGGATGAGTGGGCCGCCATAGGAGAAGTAGAAGGGAGCGGATCTGGAGGAACGGTAGGTGGAGGTGGATCTGGGGGCACATCAGGCAGCATGTCCACCATGGACGGGGGAACAGGAGAATCGTTGCTGTTAACCATGGCAGATAACGGCAGCAAAAATCGAAGAAAATTGGAACGTGGTGCCTCATCAATAGAGTAAAGCATGATGAAGGGCAAGAGGGAGCAGATCGAAGAAGGCTGGCAGAAACGAACCTGGCAGAATACCCAAGAAAGATCTTGACGGAGCAGGGTCAGGGGATGGATAACACCAGCGAAAACGAAGAGCTAGGCTGTGGAATCGAAGAAAAAACCAGTAGATCAATAGATCAAAGTGGGGAGAAGAATCGATGGGAAGATCCAGAGGATCTGAGGGGATCACACCAGGGGATCTAGGATTTTTGGGGTAGAAGGGAGGAAGGAAGGGTGTTCACGGCATGTCGCCCAGTACTACAGAGAGCAACGACGTAGCGTGATGTGTTGTTGTGCCTGACTGCCTGCGGTGTGTGCTATCATGTGTGCATGCTAGACTTGGTCTACAGTATGAGTCTATGATCATAACGAGCAAGATGATAGGAACTTGTGATCTGATAGGTTGCTCTTCGTAGAAATTGGTAGATAAAATTAGTGAATTGAAAGCAAAGATGATTTTGTAGAAATTTGGCTATCAAAGTTCAACAAACACAAAGATAATTCAAGACGGATCTAATCGAGTCACACAATGGTACACACAAAAATATTTGTAGTTGATCTTATGCTACACGCAAAGCATTAAACAGCTTACAGACAGCCTCTCCGTCTGTGGGTTGTATGAGTTGTCTGTACATCTGTCTTTATGCTAAATTCGAGATTCTGCGGACGACCCGCCGTCTGTGGGTTGTACATGCCCTAACTGCCTACCTACGTGTCATCTACAGATGCGTATAGCGAGTATGATGTGCTCGAAATAATTCAATTATCTTGTCATCAGCATACTTTGTTATGAAAAAAATATATATACCGGATCATACTGTACATGTTTCTCAAAATAAAATAAACCAATTCGACATGACCAAGAACTTGTAAAATTATATGTAGGAAAACGTGGTGGATGTCAAGGCTTTGACACTCCTTGTTAACGGAGTACTAGTACTGTGTATTAAGAGTAAGTATTATGGTGGGTTGTAAGTTGGCCAAATGATGATGTGGAGGAGAGAAGGGAAGAGAGATAAGAGAGGTTGGCTGTAAGCTTACAGTCAGCTTGGACGCAAGAACCAAAGATCTTTGTGAGAGGAATAAATTAGTAATATCTTAAAAAAGGCTAAATCATTATATTAGTTGGCTGAGAGGTAGACTATAAGAGGTCATACAACCAGCAGGTAGCAGCTGGTTAAATTATTAGACTTGCTCTAATGGCGTGTTCAAGCCTTTATAAGATCCTAACAGTACTAGTAATTTTTTTCATCATAAAAAGAGGAGTACTCAGAAGTCGAGCTCAGTTTGACGACGCCACCAACAGTTCGTCGCTCGCAAGTTTTTTTTTTAATCTCCTCGCTCGCAAGCTAATCGTGAACTGTTGCTTTGGTTTTCCCCCCTCGTCTACTGGCAACGACGAGCATTGTTAGAGTGCTAAGCAAACTGTGTGGCCAAATTTGATGAAGCAAACTGTGTCTGTGTGCACGGAGCAAATTTGGCCATGGAAGAAGCCCAGAATGGTGTGTTTCACGATTTGCGTTGTTTGCTTCATTCCCTGTCAAAAGCGTCGAGAAATGCTTCGGTCCTCCGATCCCGAGGACGCAGTAACCCGGCCGAGCGCGGAGAGGACGATCCGACCGAGACCCATCCGTGGCGGCCAGCGAGCGATCGCTCTCCAACGCCAAAAGCCGATGCGGATTTCACGTGGGGGATCGAACAACCGAACAAGGTCGCTGCCGGCATGCATGTGACCTTTTGCATGCCAGGCCAGCGGCGTTCGTCGATTATTCCTCTCTCCGCGAATGTCCGCGTGCAGTGTGTGTGTGTGTGGCCGCGTCTGATCTCTCTGCTTTCCCCTTTTTCGCTTCTCCGTTCATTCATGGCACCTGAGGTTCCAGAAGACCGAGATCGTCTGAATGAGCGTGAACGGAAAGCTCGAGGGAGACGACGACGAGTCGACGAGGCAGCTAGCTAGCGATCGTCCCAGATTCCCAGTGCATGATGCAAAGGACACGAGTAGTGACAAAGGACAAGCACAGGCAGGTAGCTAGCGCCGCTCCAAGTTGGCAACTTGTCCTTGGCCTCCTCTCGCGCTCGTGCTCGCGCTCGCTCACGATCCGGAATTCCAGATCCATTCATCGTACGCCGCCGGCAGCTGCAGTAGATTCCAGAGTCACGCGCGAGAGGCGACAGGCCGTGTCAGACCTCAGTACATTCCGGAGACTTTCACTTCGCTGCCAGACAGAGAGATGCGTGCTGCAGGGAACCACGACTTGAGGAGCCGCGCGCCGTCGTCTCCGGCCGGGTGGGTGTGAAGCTGCTTTTTCCGCTGTCAATTGTCGTCTCTTGAGCGAAATGATGAGCCAGCCAAATGTCAGGTGATACGGCAAACAACATTCTCTGAAACTCCTTCCGAGGACGGACGGGCTCTCGAAGTCGAAGGCGCGCGAGTGCGGCTGGCCGGCTGCTCCTGACCGGCCTTCCGAGTAGCCTCGTCAACGTCGAGTTGCGCAAGTTCACGGCGAAGTTTAACCGCAAGTGCACATGGACATGGCTGCTGCTGCTGACGAGTTCTGATCTTCAAAGATAAAATAAAGAGAGAGGCTTGCGTGGTGCGCATTTCTACCTAGACCGGCCTGATCTGACTTTCATTTCTTGATCCGATCCAGTCGAAACAAGCATACTATGCATGCCAATTGCCAGATGCTCATAGATTCCACAATATATAGATTCCACTTGATTAAATAAGACCTAGCTAGTAATCGTCCCCCGGCCCTGCGAAGTGCGAAGGTTATTTATAAAATGTCGTCGCTGCACACATGCATATGGATCCTTCCGAAATTCCTAATCAATCATAATTCATAGCATGCAAATAAAGGAGCCAAGAATTCAAGGAGGACCATGCCAGCTTGCGAGGATCCAAAGGTAGGTACAGACAAAGAACTTGCATCCATGGGGACTGAGGAGCTAGGGAGCAGCGTCTCGATCGTAGTACGTGTACCAGGACACATGTGGATGGATACAGTAGTTGACCACCAGTTGTTGTACAGTGCTGCGTACTCTACCTTTAATTTCGAGTTAAAGCTGGTGGACAGCCCTGCTGCAGGGCCCTCTCTACCTCGTCCTCGTCCGTGGCACACATCGTCGTCGACTCGTCGTGTTACATGCATGCTCCACAAGCTAGTGTGTAACTAGCTGTCTGTTTGTGTGGCTTATCAGCCACCAGCCAGCAGTACTAAACTCTCCGAACCAATCAGTCATCAGCTACTAGTCAATAGTACTTTAATTTCAGAACAAATCAGCATCAGCAACCAGCCACCAACTACCGGACCAGAGCTGACCCAAAACTAGCTCTCGTACTAGGACACTGTACTGTCTCATACGTTGCGAGATGAGTGACGACAACGGGGGTTACATTTCCGGTGCCAACGCTGCTGAAAAGGAAGCTAGTAGAACGATAGAGCAGAACGTAAACGTACGTGTGGCTCGACGACCGTGCAGGGCTTTTGCAAAGCATGGCATGGCCGGCGATCGCCTCCGTCCTCCCCATCGGCGTCGTCGTCGGCCGCTAGCTGCATGCCCCGCGTCGAAGACTCGAAGCCCTGCGTGCATCTGCATGTGCAAGGACCGAACTGGCTGAGTTGTAAGCCGGCGTGTACCGCGTGTCGGGACTCGATGGCCGGGTGACAGACACCGGATTCGCTCCAACAAAGCGAGAGACAGAGGACTCGCGCGCGCGCCCGGGTGATGACCAGGCCCAGCGGCATGCGCACTCGACCGCAGCAGTCACTAATGTGAGCGCGCGAGTAACACATACTCCCTCCGTCCAACAAAGAGTGTAATTTTAGTTTTTTAAGACAAATTAGTGGAGGATTGAAAAGATTTTAATACCCTCATTTATTTGTCAAATGTAGTAAATTTTGTCATGCAAATCAGATCTGACCACTTAATTAGGAAGATAATTAAATCTATTTTCTAAGATTGCATTCTTTGTGAGTTTTTTTTTCCAAAAATTAGGATTGTATTTTTTATGGGACGGAGGAGTACGGCTGATTGGCAGCATATACCTGCGTACGGGCTGTTGCAAGACCACCAGAAACTTCAACCACACATCATGGCCATGTGGTGAAAACGTACGCCACGTGATCGATGTGTGGACACATGGGCTGCTGACCTCTCCCCTCGCTCGCCCGACCGGCATGCTCCCCCTCCATGTTCGGCGTGTTTTCTTTTACCAGCAATTTCTCAGCATTTGGCCGTATTACTTGTCGTGTGTAAAGTGTATGTCTTGTCCCTCCTAGTCAGCGACTAGCGAAACAAAAATAAAATTAATTTGTGTCTGCGACGCGACTACCTCTATTATATGAGCTTGTGACTGGGCGTACACAATAGTATTCTCAGTAGTACATAGTATAAATAAATGGCAGTACAATTAAATTAATATATGGATCTTGTCCGACGAAAGTTGCCACGTGAATCCTTCCCGATCATCGGATGATGCGAGAAGCAATGTGCCACCTCAATATATGTCTGGACAAAAAGGACTAGAATCAATAGCGAGAAGCATTGACTAGATCATCGTATGGGTGTGTTTGGTAGAAGCATTGACTAGATCATCGTATGGGCGTGTTTGGTTGTTTGGTTTAGTCCAGACCTGGCTAGGGCAGCGTTCGGCAGGTGTTAAAAAAACAAGCAGAAGTACTGTACGGCAGATTTGTTGTGAGAGAAAAGTATTGTGTAAGAAGTTGTACGGCAGATTAGTTGGGAGAGAAAATTACTGCGCAAAACAAGCCGAACAAACCTTCCGAACGGGCTCTAGAAGTTAGCCAGACCGAGTTGGTACGATTGATTTGTGCATACTAACTCAGCCTCACTAGGAGCTATCTTTTGCATTGACTCCTTATGTAGGTAACCAAACATGTAGAAGCTGCATTAGATTGGACTTTTTTTTCAATAAAGACCTCGCCTGAATTTCATTACCAGAGCAACGAAATTACAAAGTTTTAAACCGTTCACATGCAAAGGCTACAAAAGACGACCGGCAGGAACTAGAAGCCCCCTTTGTTACATCTTGTGAGGTGAGCACACAGGGCTAGACCCCAACCAAGAAAACAAAAGAAGCCACAAAAGTAACAGGATCTAAGAGAGACCCTGAATGAAAGTTCTCATCCAAACCCAGGCAGCCTAGTAACAAAAGGAGAAACAATAGCTAGAAGGTCAGCTGTAGACTTTTTGCCTCCAAGAGCTAGTTCTCCTCTTCTGTTTCTGTGCGCCACCTACTGCAGAAGCACAGTTCCTGTCCTCGGCTCCCCTGGTCTTGCTCTTGAGGGTAATGTAGCAGCGCCGTATTCTTCATAGCTTCGGCCCCTTCCTCCAGGATGATCTTCTCCTCTTCCTTTTGTAGTCATGCCCAATATTTCAAAAAAGATGAGGCCAGACATATGATCTCAGTAGGAGATCTAATCTTTTTCTTTTCAAAGTAGATACTATTGCGAGTTTGCCGGATTGCCCAGCAAATTGCTGCCAACCCAACCATGTGTAAGTTTGTATTTTTTGGCATAAATCTCATACACCAATCCCAGTACTGAAACATATTGGAAGGTCTACAGTCAACTCCGATGACCCAGGCTATCAGACTCCAAACATATCTAGCTAGAGAGCAATCAAAGAAAAGATGTATTATGCATTCCTCAAGATTACAGAAGCTACAATGATGATCACCCTGCCAATTTCTTTTTAGAAGGTTGTCTTTTGTTAGTATCGCATTCTGATTCACAAGCCACATGAAAATTTTTATTTTTAGAGGAATTTTTGCTTTCCAGATTCTTTTATTAGAATCTCCAGCATCCTCTCTGCAGAGATGAGTATACATGGATTTAACTGAGAAAACTTTGTTTTTCTCCCAGGTCCATATACGTTTGTCATCGTGAGGTCCTAACGCACAAGTCATTAGTATATCTCTTAATTGTCTTAGATGGTTTTGAGCATTTTCATCTAACCATCTTCTAAAAGTCAATCTCCATCTTCTTCTTGCCATTTCAGCCACAGAGATGGTTTGTTCATTACTTATTTCATACAGATCACTGAACTTTTCTTTTAAAGCACTGTCCCCACACCAAGCATCTCTCCAGAAATCCGTATCCTCACCTTTTCCTATTTTCATGATTCTGCCAGCAAAATACAGATCTTTTATTTTGATTAAGTCATTCCACACAGGGGAATTGTTTGGCTTGTTTTTCAAAGTAGCAATCCCTCCTTTTATTTTGTATTTTCTCTTGACTATTTCCCGCCACATACCTTCACCATTCTCAATCTTCCACCACCATTTACATAACAAACTAATATTCATTTTTCTCAAATCTTTGACTCCTAGGCCCCCTTTCTTTTTTTGGTTTTGTAATCACTACCCATTTGACCAAGTGATATTTCTTTTTGATAATACCTCCTTTCCAGAAAAATCTTTTTCTTGTTATATCCATCTTGTTGATCACTGTCTTTGGTAGCATGTACATTGACATAGCATATGTTGGAATGCAACTTAAGCAGGCATTTAGCAGTATCAATTTTCCTCCATATGATAGGGAGGCACATTGTCATCCATCTAATCTTTTTATAATCTTTTCATTCGGTGCCATCCAGTCAGTTACATGCAGTCTGGATCTAGATACTGACACTCCTAAGTATTTGATTGGCCAAGAACCAGTAGCACAGTTTATCATGTCTGAGTATGATAGAGCTTTTTGTTCATCAGAAGAAACCATAATTATTTCACTCTTGCCAAAATTTATTTTCAGGCCTAACATCTTTTCATAAATGTACAACAGGAATTTCATGTTTTGTGTTGTTTCTGCACTGTCTTCCATACATAGGATGGTATCGTCAGCATATTGAAGTATTGCTATACCATTTGGTATAATGTCAGCTATAAGACCTTTGATGAGGCCATTATTTTGAGCTGTCTGCACCATTTTGGCCAGGCAATCTGCAGCCAAGTTGAATAGCAGGGGAGACAGAGGGTCCCCTTGCCTTACTCCCCTTTTTACTCTTGAAATAATTCCCCATATTGTCATTAACTTTTACACTCAAAGTCCCACTAGTGACCACTTTTTTCATCCATTCACACCATGTTTCACAGAAACCTCTTTGTTTCATTGCTTCAAATAGAAAACTCTAGTTAATTTTATCATATGCTTTTTGAAAATCTAGTTTCAGAATTATTCCATCTTTTTTCTTTATTTTGGTATCATGTAAAATTTCATGCAGGCTTAAAACACCATCCATAATATTTCTTCCCTTTATAAATGCATTTTGGCTTTTGCTTATTATCCTGCTCATACAGTCTTCCATCCTCAACATGAGAGCTTTGGTTATAATTTTATAACTCACATTTAAAAGTCAGATCGTCCTGTACTGTTGTGTTTTCGATGCCTCTTTTGTCTTAGGAATCAGAGTTATGACTCCATAGTTTAATCTTTCTATATTTAGTTCATATCTCCAGAATTCCTGTATCATGTCCATAAGATCTTCCTTAACAACCTCCCAGCAAGTCTGGTAAAATTCCACAGGTGTCGTATGGACATCCCTGGTCCCACTACTCCGGTGGGTACCATGACCGACTACTCGGTGGGCCCCTGGGACTACTCAGCTTGGGCAACACGGCACCCGCTGGCGTGAAGCGCAAGGACTGCGGTGGGATAGTACTCGGATAGGGAGCTACACATGTCCGGATCCATGTAAAGAACTCCTAGCCGTACCCGACTAGTACTCTCCCCCTCAAACCGACTTGTAACCCTGCCTCCCGAGCTATATAAGGCGAGGCAGGGACCCCTATCTCTTCATCCTCATCTTCTTGTAAACACACCCAAACAATCCAGAGCTACGCAGCATACAGGACGTAGGGTATTACGCACCTCGCGGCCCGAACCTGTCTAAATTGTTTGCCACGTGTCTCTCCTTCGAGTTACCGATCTCGGCGAGGCCACATTCATCTACCTCGGGTACTCCCCTTGGTAGGTTGCTGGTCTAAAACACCGACAGCTGGCGCGCCAGGTAGGGGATCTCGCCGAAGATCACAAGGCGAACTCGACGGCTTCAATTGTCATCAAGCCAACCGTCGTGTTCAACCACGGCGACACCTTCGTCTTCGGCTCCTGGGTCTGCACCGCTGACGGTGCTGGATCGTTCCAGCGCTACCTCACCATGACCTCAGACCCAAAGACCGGGCTCGTGACGCTTCCCAAAGACGCCACGGGCCCACTCGTCGAAAAATTCGGCGAAATTTCGCTCTACAGCCAAGTCGCCGATTTCGAGCTCGGATCCGCCTCCAACTCGAACTCGACGTCGCCCTAGATCACCTCATGCGAGCCGGCTCCTGAGCCATCGTGTGAAGCGACCCCTCTCCACGAGCACTTCCCATACGGTCTCTGCAATGCTAGCAGGGCCCATGCGGAAGCTCTCGCTGCACGCCGGGCCGGCAAGGAGATCGCCTCCGAGTACTCCTCGGACTCCAACACCGGAGCCGGCTACTACTCGAACTCTTCCTACGAGTTCGACTTCGGATCGGACCCAATCGAGTCCGAGTCCGAGCTCAACATGACTGAGGAACCGCTGTCAGGTCCTGCCTCTGGCCTGGTCATTACATCCACTCCCGCCGACAGATTCGTCTACTGGCCTGACCGCAAGCCTGCAGACCTGACGGACGACAACTCACGCTGTGTCGCCTACCTCGATTCACTCCCCTTCCAGGAGGGGACTCCGCTGGCTCTAAACAACAAGCACACCCCCACCGAGGTGGCGACTACTGACTCCAGTCTCTGCACTCCCGACCGTGAAGTCTTCATGACGGCCACAGATGTTGGGACTTCGGAAACTCGACCCGACCGGTACCTTGACGACATCTCGGAGGATGAGTTATCTGCCAACGCACCTCTGAACGAGACCACCGAAGACAAGAACGGTCGGCGTGACCGCAACAGGAAGCGGAACGATCGACGCAGACGTCTCCGGGAAACTCTCCCCGTCCGGAACCTCAGTGAGGCTCTGGAGCAAGTCGCCAACCGGGTACACACTACTCCTGAGCAGTGCCTCATGTCTATCACCACGATAGCACGGCAGGCCCAGGGGATCCGCGCGGGCGAAGTCATCACCAAACTCGCTGAAGACGCCTACTTCATGCGGGTCGACAACAGGGTTGCTCAAGTACCCCCCGTCAGAACTCACGATGCCAGAAACAACGAAGCCACTAGCCGCAGCCCGGCAGACGGCGGACGCAACGGTGTCCGTGGTGAACACCAGCCAAATCCCAACCGCTCTAGGGCCTCGGGTGGAGGACCCTCGCAGGGCGGCATCAGCCAGGGTGGCACCGGAGGTAGTCGCGGCGGCGGCGGTGGCAGCAGCGGCGGGAGCTCATCCCATGACGTCGAAAAAAGAGCTGGTGGCGGCGGCGATCGCGGCGGCCGAGGCCACGCGACTAGCCACGCCACCGGCAACGCACGTGGTGGCTACGACGCCCGCCACAAGATCGACGAGATCCATCGCAAGAAGGCTACTGAAGCAAGCGACAGCGACGGCTTCCCCGCATACTCCGCAAGCCTTCGCAACCTGCTTCTTCCCGAGAAATTCAAACCTCTCGGGATCTCCAAGTATGACGCGAAGCAAGATCCAGTTCAGTGGCTCAGGTGCTACGCCTTGGCCATCGAAAATGCTGGTGGCAACAACGACGCGAAGTGCCTCTTCTTCCCCTTCTGTCTGGATCAGGCTCCACTCACATGGCTCGAGTCACTCGAAAAGAACTCGATCGACCAATGGGACCAGCTGAAGGCTCAGTTCACCAGCAACTTCGCGGGCGCCATGGGGCGCTCGGGTACTCGCATGGACCTGGCGATGGTCAAACAGGAACAAGGCGAGACGCTTCGCCAGTACATGCGGTGCTTCTTCGATAAGTGCGCGACCGTAGTTGACGTCACCGACAAAGAAGTCATCGACCTCTTTCAAGACGGACTTTACCACCGTCGCACCTTCGAAGACTTCGGTCGCTGCCGCCCGAGCTCCATAACCAAGCTCAAAGACATGATCACATCATGGGCCGACGAAGAGGACAAGGCAAACGCCAAGTATGACTCCATTCGCGGCAAGAACAAGAGCAACACGGGCGGCACCAATAACAACAACAAAGATCAAGGGGGTCGCCACAACAACAACTACTCGAGCTCCAACCGCAAGCGCAAGCCAAACAACACAGTCGCGGCTATACAGCGCCCTGCAAAGGACAACTCGAAAAAGACCTCAGGCGGCTTCAGAGACTTGCTCAAAGAGAAGTGCCCATGGCATCTGGATGGTAATCACACCACCGAGCAGTGCTATCAGCTCCGACGAGCACTCAAGGATACTCCCGACCCACGGCCTCCTCACGACAAGAAGGGCAAGAAAAAAGTCGACGAGGGCAACGGCGATTTCCAGGAACCTGACAAGACGGTGAATGTTCTCTTCGGTGGACTACCCACCAGACGGTCTCAGAAGGCTACTCGACGGGAAGTCTTGAACATTGAACCAGCGGTGCCGACACCTCTAAGGTGGTCGAAGGTACCCATCACCTTCTCCCGCGCGGATCAATGGACAAGCTTCTCCGAGCCAGGACGTTTCCCACTCGTCCTGAAACCTGTAGTCGCGGGCTCCAGACTCAACAAGGTCCTCATCGACGGCGGGAGCGGACTCAATGTCCTCTTCACCAAGACCTTGAAGAAGATGAAGCTCGACATCACCGACATGCTCACCAAGAGCGCGTCACCCTTCTACGGCATTGTCCCCGGTAACGCGGCTATTCCATTGGGCTCAGTGGTCCAGCTAGTTACCTTTGGGGAGACAAGGGAGAACTACCACACCGAGTACATCAAGTTCGAGGTTGCGGACTTCGAAACCTCCTACCATGCCATCCTCGACAGACCAGCTATCGCCAAGTTCATGGCGGTAGCACACTACACCTACTTGGTACTCAAGATGCCAAGTCCTGCCGGAGTACTCACACTGCAAGGGGACTTGAAGATTTCGTTCGACTGCGACACCGAAGCCGTGGAACTCACAGCGACCAACCAAGTACCCAATGCAATGATGGAGATCTTTGCTGCGTCCAAGAAGCTCGCCCCAATCGAACTCGAGATTCCCGAGAAGACCGACACCGCAAACAAGCCTCAGCCATCAGAGGAAGTCCAAGTGAAGGCCATCGACCTTGGGACGGGCGACAGCAGCAAGACTACCATGATCGGGGCGGGTCTTGACCCGAAATAGGAAGATGCGCTCGTCAGCTTCCTCCGGGCTAACCGAGACATCTTCGCATGGAAGCCAGCGGACATGCCAGGGGTGCCAAGGAGGCTGATCGAGCACTCACTCAACGTCGATCCTAAAGCTACCCCCAAACGACAACACCTTCGTCGTTTCGCCGACGACCGACGGGATGCCATCAAGAAGGAACTCGCCAAACTACTCGCGGCGGGCTTCGTCTGTGAAGTCTTCCATCCTGAGTGGCTCGCCAACCCCGTCCTCATCCGCAAGAAGAATACCAACGAATGGAGGATGTGCGTCGACTACACCGACCTCAACAAGCACTGCCCCAAAGACCCCTTCGGGTTGCCGCGGATTGATCAAGTCATCGACTCCACGGCGGGCTGCGACCTGCTCTGCATCCTCGACTGCTACTCCGGGTACCACCAGATCGCTATCAAGGAAGAAGACCAGGAGAAGACCGCGTTCATCACCCCGTTCGGTGCCTACTGCTACACGACAATGCCGTTCGGGTTGAAGAACGCCGGCTCCACCTACCAACGAGCTATCCAGGCCCGCTTCAAGAGGCAGCTCAACAAGAACGTCGAAGCCTATGTGGATGACGTGGTCGTCAAGACCAGAAACTCCGATACGCTCATCGCCGATCTTGAAGAGACTTTCACATCCCTGCGAGAGTACCAATGGAAGCTCAATCCCAACAAGTGCGTCTTCGGCGTACCATCTGGGAAACTGCTCGGCTTCATCATCAGCCATCGTGGCATCGAAGCCAACCCCGAGAAGATCTCCGCCGTCACCAACATGAAAGCTCCAACCTGCATCAAGGATGTCCAGAAGCTGACCGGGTGCATGGCGGCCCTGAACAGATTTATCTCGAAGCTTGGAGAACGGGGACTACCCTTCTTCAAATTACTCAAGCATCAAGAGAAGTTCGCGTGGACCGCGGAAGCTGATCAAGCTCTGGCGTAGCTCAAAGACTTCCTGTCTAAGCCACCGGTCCTCACGGCTCCTCACAAAAAAGAGCAGCTACTGCTCTACCTCGCTGCGACTACTCACGTGGTCAGTACTGCCATCGTCGTCGAGCGCCAGGAAGAAGGCCACGCCTACCCAGTCCAGCGACCAGTCTACTTCGTCAGCGAGGTTCTGTCAGAATCCAAGACACGGTACCAGCCGGCCCAGAAGCTACTCTACGCAGTGCTCATCACCTCGCGGAAGCTACGACACTACTTCCAGGAGTACTCGATTGTTGTTATCACCGACTACCCGCTCGGTGACATACTCCACAACTAGGATGCTACTGGAAGAATCTCCAAGTGGGCGGTCGAACTCGGCGCCCTCAACATTGACTTCAAGCCACGTACTGCTATCAAGTCCCAGGCACTAGTCGACTTCATGGCAGAGTGGCAGGAGAATCAGCTACCAACTCCAACCGAGCGCCCAGAACACTAGGTGATGTACTTCGACGGCTCACTCAAGCTCGAAGGGGCAGGTGCAGGGGTGCTGCTGATCTCTCCAAAGGGCGAACAACTCAAGTACGTCCTGCAGATCTTCTGGAAGGTCTCAAACAACGAAGCCGAGTACGAAGCCCTACTTCACGGGCTCCGCCTCGCAATCTCTTTGGGCATCAAGCGGCTACTAGTCTACGGCAACTCCGCAGTGGTCATCAACCAAGTCAACAAGTCTTGGGATCGCAACAAGGAGAACATGGACGCCTATTGTCTGGAGGTCCGCAAGCTCGAGAACAAATTCCACGGTCTTGAGTTCCACCACGTCGTCCGCGACAACAATGTTACCGCGGACGTCCTGTCGAAGCTTGGTTCGACTCGCGCACAAGTTCCTGCTGGAGTCTTCGTCCACGAGCTTCACGCGCCATCCATCCCGGAGTCGACGCCAACGGCTACTGACCCTGCGCCATTACAGTCTGGCCAGGAGGTCATGATGATTGACATGGACTGGAGACAACCCTTCATCGACTACATCCGCGAGCAGAAGGTCTCATCCGACAAGAACTTAGCCGAACAACTCGTCCGCCGAGCAAAGGCCTACATCCTAGTCAGAGACAAGCTCTATAGGTGAGGTGCCACTTCTGGAGTACTCATGAAGTGCATACCTCGAGAAGAAGGCAAGGATATCTTGGAGGAGATCCACAAAGGCGTCTGCGGCAACCACGCGTCTTCTCGAACGCTGGTGAGCAGGGCTTTCCGACGAGCTTTTTACTGGCCAACAGCTCTGGCCGACGCTGAAGAACTCGTCAGAAAGTGCCAAGGATGTCAATTCTTCGCCAAGCAACAACACGTCCCGACCTACAAGCTAGTCACCATACCACCAACCTGGGCCTTTGCCTGCTGGGGGCTCGACATGATTGGGCCTCTGCCAACTGCGCCAGGAGGATTCAACAAAGTCTTGGTGGCCATCGACAAGTTCACCAAGTGGATCGAAGTCAAGCCGGTCACCTGCCCAAAGGCCGACAGAGTACTCGACTTCTTGGATGAACTCGTGCATCGCTACGGGTTGCCCCATCGCATCATCACAGACTTGGGTTCCAACTTCAACAACCACCAGTTCTGGGAATACTGTGAGAACAGCGGGATCGACGTCCGGTACGTTTCAGTCGCCCACCCTCGCGCCAATGGTCAAGTTGAGCGCGCCAACGGGATGGTACTCGACGCCCTCGAAAAGCAATTGCACGACGCAGCTAACACAAAAGGAGGCAAGTGGATCAAGGAACTACCCAACGCACTCTGGGGGCTTCGTACTCAGCCTACCAAGCTGACGGGGCAGTCGTCCTACTTCCTGGTCTACGACTCCGAAGCTATTCTACCTACCGACGTGATGTGGGAATCCCTGGCAGTAGAACAATACGACGAAGGCATCTCAGAAGACAACAGACGGGTTGACATCGACGGCCTCGAAGAAGCCCGCTGCACCGCCCTCGTCCAATCAGCAAGGTACCTCGAGGGTATCCGACGCTACCACGATCGCAACGTCAAGGAACGCTCCTTCAACGTCGGCGATCTAGTCCTCCGTCGTATCCAGAACACGGACGGACTACACAAGCTCAGCTCACCATGGGAAGGTCCCTTTTCAATCTCTAAGGTGACCGGACCAGGCTCCTACCGCCTCCAAACACTTGAAGGTGACGACATCAACAACTCGTGGAACGTTGACCAGCTGTGTCGCTTCTACGTGTAGTCGCTCGACTACTCTACGAGTCCAGGTCTACACGACTACTCACGGACTCCTCGCTGTAAGCGGCCTTTCGGTCCTGGCACTAGTCTCCGGACTACTCTTCTCCAAGATTCAGCGTCTACGGCTACTAACGGATCTTGGGCTGCTTAGATCACTGAGGACTCTAGCAGCGGTCTGCAAGACCATGTACTCTAGATCCAGTCTATACGACTACTAACGGATCTCTAGCTGTAAGCGGCCTAAGGGTCCTAGCGCCACTTAGCCGTAGGCGGCCTCCGGGTCCTGGCGACTACACTTGTAAACAGCTCTGACCATTCAGGTGTACTTATTCATCAGTAATAAAGTTTGATTCAACTTATTTACTGTGCCTTCCAATCAGGCATCTCCTACTGAGTACTACTACTCGCAAGCTCCACCACGGTTTGGTACTCCGCACACTTCGTTGCAAGTGGCGGCTACGAGTACTTATTTCACAGATATATCGTGGTCAACTTTCATTGATAATCCAAACAAGTTACTAACAACTCTGTTTGTTTTACATCAACTACTTCAAGCTACTCCTACAGGTACTTCTACTGAAGGTTGAGCTTTTCCGCCACTTGTTCAGCAATGGGCGCCATCTCCTCCAGGAGGGTCTTGTACTGATCGTCAGTACAGTTCGCTGCAAGTCCACCGGCGACTACGTCCACTAGAGCCTTGGGTAAATATGACTTCATGTATGCCAAGACTTGGTTCGGGATCGACTTCGCCAAGTGCTTGACATACGTCGCCAAACGCCCGGGGGCTTCCTTCAACCGGTCCACCAGTGGAGCAATCTTCGGCCCGCCCGGGTGTGGCACCAGCAGCCTTGCAATGGGCAGCGCGGCTTCCTCAAGTTCCTTCAGTTGGCCCCGCAGTTTCTCGCAATCTTCATTGAGCTTCTGCAGAGATTTATAGCAATTGACAAGGTCACAGTCTGAGGCTTCACGAAGCTCCATGTGCTTGATACACTCATGGCGCAGCTGAGCGTACTCATACTCAAGTACCTCTCTTTTGTCGGTCTCACGGTACACGATGTTCTTCAAGTCCGTCTCCGACGCCTTCAGCTGGTCGACCCTTTCCTCAAGCTCTGCAGACAACTCATCACATCACCAGATTACACCAAGGTACCCTAATAAGTACTCAAAGGCTTTGGCGGGAAGCATACCTTTATTCTTCTGGTGCAGCAACTTGTTTTTCCGAATCAAGTCGTCCCTCTTCGCCTGCATCTCTTGCACTTCGTTATGATACTGGGCGAAGGCACCGTCAAGCTTGGATTGGAGCAGTGCAGAATGTTTCTTCGACTTGTCGAGCTCCTTCTCCAAGGCTTCGGCACGAAGGACTGTGTCGCCGTACCCCTTCAGCAGCTCGGACTTCTCACGGGATCTTTCAATAATATCCTGTGAAGACAGAACAGTCAAACGGGTACTTTGTATTTCGTCGTACAAGACTAGTCGAGGTACTCGCAACATACCTTGACCCACTGCTGGGTACGCCGCCATGACTCCATGTTCAGAGTGACAACGGCCGGATCGACAAGATTGTCTTCCAGCAGCTCAAGACCCTCGCGGCTCGAAGATGCCTCCTCTGCCATAGCCACCGAACGGATCGGCGCAGCTTCCTCTATGATGGGCGAGCGGACGACTACGTCCGTGCTCGTCCCGTGGAGCGGATCGTCCTGCACCTCCGCACCCAACTCGGGGGCTTTTTCTTCCGCCGTCCCGGCCATCGGTCTCGAGGGCTCCGACTCCATAGCAGCCGTCTCTATGGCCACGGCTTCAGGAATCGAGGCTCCCTCAGCTTGTGCTCCTAGTACAATGAGTACACGCAGTCGATCTCAGTGGCTACGACAACTATGCATAATGACTATCAGTGGTGACAGGACACATACCTTCAACCAAGGTGGCTTCCTCCAACGACGACTCCACCACGACTTCAGTCTGTGGCGGCGGCGTGGGTTCGCGCTCCTCCGCCGAACGGCCCTCTCCGTCGGCTGGAGTGCTGGTCTCCTCACCGTCCCACAACAGGTCGTGGATTTCCTGCATCAGGAAGCAATCAAGTCAACAAGACAAGTCTGCCGTCTATACGACTACTTGAAAGTTCATAAGAACTTACAGTGTCGACCGCACCACGGTCACGGTCGGAGCACCTAGTATACTGGCAATATCAACTATGCCAGCCTCGGGGGCAGCTCCGGCCCCAACAGGCGCCTCCTCCGGTTGCTCTACAGTTGCGGTCGATGGAGGGTTTCGTCCTTCTTCAACCGACGGTTGCGGCTCCGCAGCGCCGGTCTCCTGCCGTGCCACTGTCGGCACGACTTCTTCGGTTGACGGAGGCGAGCTGATACTCCTCTCAGCTGCCGCCCCCACTGTGTCCAGGACCCCCTCGTCACCCTGGTCTACGAGGTCCGGGGAGGGGATATCCTGCAACATTACAAGACAATTGATCAGCACACGACTACCCATCAGCTGTGCTCGACTACTCTAGTCGTGGTGTTTACCTCTTGGCTGGTCGTCTCGGAGATCTTCAGCTTCTTGACGGCGCGTTTCCGCGCCACGTTGCGAGGCCTCCTTGGCAGCATCGGCAAACTAGCCTCGAGGCTGGATGGCTTCTCGATGACTGAGACGTTTGGCATCCCAGCTCGGCTGAACCTGGAGCGCAGCTGGAACCTTTGCTGCAGAGTTTCTTCATCTTCATCAGAGCCGGACTCGATGACGACGGCGTCTTCGCCTTCACCGACCACGCGGCGTTCCTTCTTCTTGCCCTTCTCCTCCGGTTGCTCCACAAGTCGCGGAGGAGAAGTCGGGACTGAGACGTATTTCACCACGTCATCCTACAACATGTAGCACATATGAGTACGACTACTTCAAGCAAATCAGTACTCGGGGGCTTATGTCACGACTACTGACCTGATTAGGCGGCCGTGCCGCAGAATACTCTGGCACCGGGCACGGTGTGTACGGGGGCATATCCTTGAAGATCTTGCCCAGACTCTCCACGATGACATGGTCCTCGTGTTCGAAGCCAGGCAACCGGGACGTATCCTTGTCGCCGGTGTACTGGTACCCGAGGGTGTCTCGTGCCATCAGTGGCTGCACCCTCCTCTTCATGAAGCTGAAGGCCACGTGTTCGGCCCTCAGCCCGGCTTCTCGCAAGGCCTTGATCTTCTTCAGCAACTCGTGTAGCTAAATACCCTCTTGCATGGTGGGCTCTGTGTTCCACCACGGCTTGTGCTTCGGTTGACACCCGCTCGGCTTCGGCAGCTCAGGATGATGGTTGCTGATGTAGAACCACTTGGCCTTCCAGTCCTGGTTGGAGTCTATCAACTTGTACGGCAGGTACTGGTCGGCGGCGTCTTCATGCATCTGGATACCAGCACCTTCGACTACTCGTGTATCGTTGGTGCTCGGTTGCGGCTTCAACCGGAAGAACTTCCGAAACAAGATCCAGTGGGGCTTGATCCCCACAAAGGCTTCGCAGAAGTGTACAAAGATGGAGACGTGGAAGATACCATTGGGGTTGAGATTAAGGTACTCAATGCCGTAGTACCTGAGCAGACCCTTGAAGAAATCACTGGCGGGGAGCGCCAATCCGCGCTCTACGAACCGGGCGAACATTGGGATTTCGTCCGGGTTCTTCTCCATTGGGTATGGATCGCCGGTGGCAGTGCGCCATAGATCCACCTCCTTCTCACGAAGGAACCCACTGTTGACCAAGGCGAGGAGGTCCTCGGTCTTCAGTTTCGCTTTCTTCCACTCCTTCGCCGGATTGGAGCGAGGGGACGGAGGTGGCGACGTCGACGATTGGCCGGCATCACCGGTCTCTTCATCGCGGCTTCTCTTCTTCGACGCACCAGTTTTCTTGCCCTTCGCCGGAGACCCCTTCATTCTCCAAGAGACGGGTGTCTTCACTCGCATTCGCTCGGGGGCTACAGCGGCGGGTGCACTGCGGCGGCGCAAGCAACTGGATCTACGTCTATGCGCGGCGGCGGCGGCAGTAGAGGAGCAGTGGAGGCGGCGATTCAGATCTAATCTGAGGAATGCAACTGCTAGGAATGAAAACCCTAAGGGACTCACCGATTATTTATAACCGACCCTGCCGGCTCGGTTCTCAGATACGGTGCCAGACGGGTGACCTAGCGGTAGCAGCATGACTCTTCACCTTCCAGTACTCGATGGTCTCCATCTCGGGGGCTCGACTACCTCAGATGACCTCCGTGGGTAACAACTAGATACAAGACCCACTCAGGACACATTCTACAGTTAAGATGACCCTTTAATTCGAGAGGAAGTACTCGACTCAAGGCTCGGGGGCTCTGTGCCACGTGTCCTTCGGTTTTTTCTCCGGATTTTTCGGGATAAGATTGGCAGAACTTCAGATTGACCCTCAGCTTGAATCTGTGATTCGACCTAAGGCTCGGGGGCTACATTCCATATGGAATGCGATTCTTCGAATCACATTTTCCATATAGTTTCTTCATCAAGACATCGTGAGTATTATTGAAGACCTTCGAGAGAAGCACTCGGGGACGCTTGGGGACTACTCGAGAAGACTTCAAGACTACTCAAAGATCAGCTGGAGTACCTTCCAGCCTCGGGATGATTCAAGCACTCTTGAGGACTTTTGGCTTGTGGGACTCGGGGACGCTCAAGGACTACTCGCCAAGGCCATCAAGACTACTCGAAGACATCCTGCTCGACTACAAAGTACTCGGGGGCTTGTCGTATGGACATCCCTGGTCCCACTACTCCTGTGGGTACCAGGACCGACTACTCGGTGGGCCCCTGGGACTACTCAGCTTGGGCAACACGGCACCCGCTGGCGTGAAGCGCAAGGACTGCGGTGGGATAGTACTCGGATAGGGAGCTACACATGTCTGGATCCATGTAAAGAACTCCTAGCCGTACCCGACTAGTACTCTCCCCCTCAAACCGACTTGTAACCCTGCCTCCCGGGCTATATAAGGCGAGGCAGGGACCCCTATCTCTTCATCCGCATCTTCTTGTAAACACACCCAAACAATCCAGAGCTACGCAGCATACAGGACGTAGGGTATTACGCACCTCGCAGCCCGAACCTGTCTAAATTGTGTGCCACGTGTCTCTCCTTCGAGTTACCGATCTCGGCGAGGCCACATTCATCTACCTCGGGTACTCCCCTTGGTAGGTTGCCGGTCTAAAACACTGACAACAGGTATGTGATCTGACCTTGGTGTTGTATTTCCTTTCATTGTTTTTACCACTGTTTTAATGTCCTCTTCTGTAAAAGGTCTTGTTAAGTAATCATTTTCTTCCTCAGTTATTTTTTCATTTTGTTCCCAACAATCTGGATCTAGGGTGAAGGTTGGACTTTCATAGGGTCCAAACAACTCTTTATAGTAATCTGTTGCATATTTGAGAATTTCCTCTTCCCTATCAATATTTACTCCATCTTTTTCTAGATGGAATATAATGTTCTTCCTTTTCTTTCCATTTGTTTTTTTATGGAAGTCATTTGTGTTATTGTCACCCTTTAGTAACCAATTTTCATTGGATCTTTTGTGCCAATAAAGTTCCTCTTCTTCTATTAATCTTAGCAATTTTGATTGTATGAAAGTTTTTCTTTCCAGTGATACTGCTGGTAGCACTACTTCTTCCTCCAGTTCCTCTAGTTTAGCAAGCTCTTTCTGTAGAATTAATCTATATTTCTTTGTGTGTCCTTTCAAGCTGTTCCCCCAACCTTTTAAGAATTTTTTGACACCATTTTTCTGTTGCATCTCTTGCAGTTACTGTTTTCCCCCAAATTTTCTTTACTTTGGGAATGAATTCATCTTGTCTTAACCAAGAGGTTTCAAAGCAGAAATGTTTAGTTTTTTTCACTCTTTCTTGTTTTGTACACAACAGCAAAGGGTTGTGATCTGACATCAGTCTTGGCCTTTTCCTTGAATTTGTTAGTGGGAATAAAGCCTCCCCCTTATCATTCATTAATATTCTATCCAGCTTTTCTAGAGTGGGGTCAGCATGGTTGTTACTCCAAGTGAATTTCTCACCATTTAGAGATATCTCTCTCAGACCATAGGAGTTGATAATCCAGTTAAACATATCAGAGTATCTATTAGCACAGAAAGTCTTATTTTTCTCATTGCTGTATCTTAGAATATCGAAGTCTCTTCCCACAATCAAGGGGAGATCACTTTTAGCACAAATAGTTGAGAGTTCTGTTAGGAACTGCTCCTTTTTCTGATCTTGAGCTGGGCCATAAATTGTCACCAACCTCAGATTCTTTTTTATTCTTTGGTCAAAGATCTCTGCTTCTATTGCAAAAATTCTCTATTACTTTGACTGTGTCAAAGTTTTCTTTTTTTTTCCACATAGGATCCCCCAGATCTGCCTTTTGAGGGCAACTAGTGCTAGGTATAGGATCGGTTTGGGTCAACAGTTCTAGAAAAAAAAATTGTGTCAAAAAAAACAGTTCTGAAAAATTTGTCTGTATATTTCTTCTTCATTGTTTCTTGTAACCCTACAAAGTCAGCATGTACTTCTGAGAGTAAATTCTTTATGTCAGTCCCCATCCCCTTTGTAGAGACTCCCCTACAATTCCAAATAACACCTATCATTATGCAACTTTTGACCAAACAGTCCCTTTTCTGAGGTTGTACCTAGAGCAAGATCTAGATACACCTCCCTCGAGGTTTGATATCTCATCTAGAGGATGGACATCCCCCCCCTAGGATTCCTCTTTTTGTTTCTGTAGCCTTTTTCTTTTATTTTTTGTTTTCCTGCTAGTAACAATCTGGAAATTCTCTTCATCAGAAGAATCAGATTTCCATTCTATATATCTCATCTCCTCCAAGGGGAGATTATCATTATTCTCTTTGTCTTCATCCTTCTCATCCTGATCTAGTTTTTCACACATGTTAGCCCTTGCCTTTTCAAGTTCTTTAAGGATGTCAAATTTTTCCATTTCATCATCTTCAATTCTAACCCCCATTTTTATTGACCTACCAATCAATTCATCATTATTTAGAACTGCAAAGGAGTTCTTGAGGTTTAAGTGGTTACCTTCTAGATTCTTTTTCTGTGCTGCCAGCACGGTCTTTTCAGCTATCTTGATGGCATTAGATTGGTCTTGATGATCATCATACCATGTGTGTCACCCGCGCGCGGCCCGCCCGTGCACACGCAAAAGGGTGGGTGTTAGAGCAACTCCAGCAGATGGAGTAAATTTGATCCCCTATATAAAGTAATTGGGGTGGAGTAAAAATATTTTCATCCCTAAAACACAATTTGCTCCAGCAGTTTCCCTATTCTCCTTCCTAACTCGTGGGTCCCACCATGCCATGTCATCCTTTCTTCCCCTCCCCCAAATCTTGGATCTTCGCTTGTAATCCGCCGCCGCGCTGTGCTCATGCTCCTGGGCCCCATCGTCATCGCCGGGGAGGCCATCATATGATACCACTCCCTCCCGCTCCTCGGCCGCGGCGCAAGGAAGAAGGTGCACCTGGCGCTGCACACCGCGGGCCTCGCCGCGGGCAGGCTCGGCGTGTACGCCGTCCTCAAGTACCACGTCGAGAGCGGCATCCCCAACCTCAACTCGCTCCACTCCTGGCTCGGCGCCGCCACCGTCTCCCTCTACGCGCTCCAGTGGGCCGCCGGCTTCCTCACCTTCTTCTTCCCGGGCGCGTCGCCGGCCTCCTCGTCTTCGCGCTCGCAGTCGCCACCGTGCAGCTCGGCTTCCTCGAGAAGCTCACCTTCCTGCAGGCCCCGCCGCTGCGCCTGCCCAAGTACGGCACCGAGGCGCTGCTCATCAACTTCACCGCGCTCATCGTGCTCCTCCTCAGCACTCGAACCCCATCAGCCCCACCTTCCTCCCGCACCGCAGCGCGGCCCACCTCCTCCCCGCCCCACGCCTCCATCCCCGTCTCCTCCGCGCTTCCGCCCGCCACCACCGCCGCCAAGCTCCCGTTCTTATCGAGATAAGCGGCACCGTCGCACGTCTGGGAATGGCTGACGCGGCAGCCGCCGCACACGGCGCGCCGGTGGGGTGGCGGCGGACGTGGCCCTTGAAGGACCGATTAGGCGAACCAGAGAGGGGGGAGTGAATGGGAGCCGATAAAAATTCTTCTCGAAGGAGATGGGAACTCCAACAAGATGAACACGGCTTCCAAAACACGTCTCCGACTCAACTACCCAAGTTGGCCAAGACCACGCAGCCACTGGAGTGCTACTGGTCCTAGGAACCAACAACCACCTACACCGACTCGAGAACGCAGCGGAACTAGCAACTCGAGCACCACTGGACTACACCGGTCAGGCCGGTGAGCAGCACCGGTCAGACGGGTCCCTGCTGGCAAAATCTGAGAACTTTCACAGAAGGCCTCTACACCGGTCAGGCCGGTGTAGCTCGCCAGTCAGACCGGTCCAAGCCAGGAAATCCCAAATCCACCAAACAGACCTACCGAGCTCCAAACTGAACCAAACTCGAAACAGCAGCAACACGAGACAACAGAGAACTCACCAAGACGTTCACCCGAGCAAAACTCAACAGCGAGTCTGCACCGGTCAGACCGGTGTGAGGCACCGGTCAGGTCGGTGTGACCTGAGCTCTCGGGATGAACAGCGCCCGCGGGTCAACTCCCCCAAATCCAACTCTCGATCTCCCGAATCGCTCCACGGTTTTGCACAAGACTTTGGGGATAGTAGGAACACCTCATGGGCACTCCATAGCTAAGATTTGGTCCACCAAAACTTGCTAAAACGAGAGGAATCGAAGAAATCCCACCAAGAACGCCTCTAACCCTAGAGCCAAGAAAACCCCAAAATCGAGCCCCTTTGCTCACGGATATGGGAGGGGAATCAAAAGGAAAAGAACCCCAAAGGGTTCAAGCATACATCCCCCACCAAATCCCAAAGAGAAAGGCCTCGAAATCGCTCCAAAGAAATCACCAAGAAAGGGCTCCGAAAATCACCAAAAAGGAGAAACGGGAAAGACACATCCAAGCCTTGAGGAACCACGCCGAATCATCAATACATACCAAAGAGGTTCATACAAGGTCTAGCTTGCCGCCTGATCATCCTTCCCTCTACAAGATCTCATCATGAAGCTCTCAAGCTAGTCCTATAGAAATCCTGGGGAAAATAGGAAGGGAAAATAGGAAAACAAATGAGCTAGAGTTCCAAGAGTTGGCTGCCATCTTCTCACCACTTGGGTTATATGGAGGCAACCTAAAGACTAAAATACCCTTACTAGCTAACTAGGGATACATGCCCCTCAAGGGCGAATTTGGAAGTCTTTGTCTTTGCCCCATCGGACAGATGCCCAGCGACCGCAAACTTGCTTAGCCTCGACGCAAGCCTTGCGATCCTGACACGTGTCCTCCGCTTCGAAGTCTCCGGACTGCGTCGTCGCACACCGGTCAGACCGGTGCTCCTCACCGGTCAGACCGGTACCCACCGGTCAGACCCACCGGTCAGATGCTGCTGCACCTCCGTCTTCGGTTCTTCGGTCTTGGCTTTGTGAATCAACCAAGGAACCCAGTGGTTTTCTGGTGAACCACTGGAAATCCCGCGAACTCGGTGTAGCCTCCGCCAATCACCACTCATGACTCGGCTCCCACGTAGTCCCGGCTCGACCTTGGTTTTGAGGCTCAACCAAGAAACTGTCCATGACTTCATCTTGCCGTTCTTGCCACCATGCGACCCGCACTTGACCCTGCTGGCCACCGGGTCCCTCGAACCAAGCCTACTTGTCTTCTCCACACCTGGAGGTCTCACCGCCGACGACCTTTCACGCTTGTTCTTCACCTGCACCAACACCAGTCAAGCCGCAACCTGCACCTACAATACTTAGCCAAGAATCAGTCCACACCACGTTGTCAATCACTCATCACACCAGGAAGCGACCATCCACCGGTCCTCGAACCACACATGGCTCTCAATCCCCCCCTTGATGAGTGCATTGACAACACACACGTTTTGGTAATCAAGAGAAAAGGAAAAGAAAATAAATGACTAAAAGAAACTCCAACAAGCGATCGAAAGCCAAAGAAAGGCAAAGAGCAAGATCACTTGAAGAAGACAAGTCTCGGACCCCTTAGGCAAGGGCAACGGCTCGACACATCCGAGACAAAACCATGCTCAAGCAAAGAGCACAAGCCACCAATCCAAAGCTCGAAAACAACAGAGAGCTCCCCCTGCACACATGCAAGCTCCCCCTGAACTAATGCATGCAAACCATCTCGCAAAACAGAGCAGCTGCTTCAGCTTTGCTCTGACCGGTCAGACCGGTCAACCACACCGGTCAGACCGGTGTGCTAGATCACCCAGCACCTGAACCTCACACCAGTCAGACCGGTGTACCTCACCGGTCAGGCCGATGACCACATGGGAAAAACTGGGAACTGCACGAGCTCAAAACTAGCTCGAAACCACTTGAAAACCTTCTAAATGCATTCAGTAGGCCAAAACATGCTCAAACTTCTCCCCCTTGTTGACAATGCATGAATCAAGCCAAAAATGCAACCTAGAGCTTCTCAAATAGACAAAATTCAACATAGGATGCTACACATGTCCAAATGAGCAAGTTAGATACTCTATAGCTTCGTAATGACATCAACTACAAGATCACCAAGTTTCACAACCATTGGGCGAAGCTAAGATAGAAATGAGCAATTTTGCGAAAAATCACCCTCTCATGAGCAAAGTCCTAAACATGAGCAAAACATGTCAAAATGGCAAAGCCACACAAACTTCATGCTAGGACAGCCATTCTAATCATAAGACCATCATAAACACCCACAAGCACCTCATGTCATGTCAAAGCCACCGAGCCATGTGCCTACTTCTATATATGAGACTTCTCATTGGTAGGCATCATGCAACGGTTTAGCACCCAAAGCAAATTTAAAATTAGCACATATGACATGGGAGCACATTTTCCAAGCAATTTACATTTCATTTTCAGATTTGAAAATGGTACATGAAATGTCTTTGCGACAAAAAGGAACTTATGCCCCTCCACAAGATCAAGCATGGGGGCTAAACATTCATGATGGCAAATGAGCCTTTGGCCCCATATGATCAAAATAAGCTATCCAACCACAAATTAAGCATAGCCAAGCCACTAAAACATGTCAAGATCATATAAAGGTATTTACTCACAAGAGAGCATACATGTGACATTTTTCAAAAACATAGCCATCAACCATGGATATAAACCAAGATTATCAAGAGCTAAGCCAAACTAACCATAGCTTACCAAACTAGCTCACAAGGACATATATATCATACCATGGTGAACAATGTATATAGGGGAAGCTTTTCCTACACAATGCATATAATACAAAATGCATGCAACCTAAGATACAAAGATGCCTATACATCATGTTACATATGCCATGTCAAATGCAAGAAATACACAAAGGAAAGATATACATATGCTACAAAGGAGCTCCCACACACCAACTCAAGAAATCAAACAAACACCAAGCTCCCCCCGCAAACGAGTGAAAGTTGCTTGATCTAGGGGTTTGGTGAAAATATCGGCTAGCTGGTCATGTCTGGGTACATGGATCAAAGAGATTTTTCCTTTCTCAACGTTGTCTCTCAGGAAATGATACCTCACTTCTATGTGCTTGGTTTTGGAATGAAGAACTGGGTTCTTTGCTACACTTATGGTACTGGTGCTGTCACATTGAAGTGGGACATGGGTATACTCCTCACCAAAGTCACTCATGGTGTATGTGATCCAAAGAAGCTGAGAGCAACAATTAGCTGCGGCCACATACTCTGCCTCGGTAGTGGATTGAGCAACACTCGACTGTTTGCGGGAAGACCAAGACACTAAAGAAGAACCCAAGAACTGGCAAGTCCCAGAAGTGGACTTCCTATCCAACCGACACCCGGCAAAATCCGCGTCTGAAAATCCATGAAGAGCCAAAGAAGAAGACGCGGAGTACCAAAGGCCGAAGTCGGGAGTATGTCGCAAATACCTGAAAATGCGCTTGACCGCTTGCCAATGCGAAGTCCTTGGAGACGCTTGAAAACGAGCGCACAGACATACCGAGAACTGGATGTCTGGCCTCGTCGCCGTCAAGTAGAGGAGTGACTCGATCATGCTCCGGTACTCCTTCTGATCCACATGCTCACCTTCCTCGTCCGCATCAAGGGCTGTAGTCGTACTCATAGGCGTCGCCATGGCCTTGGAGTCCTCCATCTTGAACTTCCTCACAATGTCCTTGGTGTACTTAGCTTGGTGCACGAATGTTCCTTCCTTTGATTGCTTGATCTGTAGCCCGAGGAAGAACTGCAACTCACCCATCATGCTCATCTCAAATTCCCTGCTCATGTCTTCTGCAAACCTTGCAACAAGAGAGTTAGACGAGCCACCAAAGACAATATCATCCACGTATACCTGCACAATCAGGATATCTCTGCCCTGCCTGAGGAGAAACAAGGTCTGATCGACCTTCCCCATCTCAAAGCCTCGCTCAAACAGGAACCCCCTAAATCTACCATACCAAGCTCTAGGCGCCTGCTTCAACCCAAACAGTGCCTTCCTCAACTTGTACACTCGGTGGGGGTACTTCTCACTCTCGAACCCCGGTGGTTGCCTCACATACACTTCTTCCTCCAACACACCGTTCAGGAAAGCACTCTTCACGTCCATTTGGTGCAACTTGAACCCTTTAGCCATGGAAAAGGCTAGAAGGATCCTAATCGCCTCCAAACGAGCTACGGGAGCAAAGGTCTCCTCGTAGTCGATCCCCTCTTTCTGGCTATACCCCTGAGCAACAAGCCTTGACTTGTTTCTCACCACTTCTCCTTTCTCTCCCTCTTTGTTCTTCCACACCTATTTTGTCCCAATCGGCTTACACCCTGGGGGAGGGTCAACCAATTCCCAAACTTGGTTCCTCTCGAAATTCTACAACTCCTCATACATCGAATTAACCCAATTATGATCAGATAGCGCGTGTCTAATGTCTTTGGGCTCAAAGGTGGCAACAAAAGCAACATGAGCGAAATGAGAATTGTTCCGAACCCTCGACCGTGTAGTACGTTCATTCATGTCACCGATGATTCTCGAAGCTGGGTGATCCACTTGCACTCACCGGGGAGGTTCTCGCCTTGTTGCTACCTCCCCCTCAACAGCAGCTTCGTCTTGATCTGGGTTTGTCGTTGTAGGTGTGGGAGAGGGTCCGTTCTCGATCGTCGTCGAAGTAGTGGTACATGCTCAGCCGCGGGCACCACACCACCATCTTCATCATCTCCATGTTCATGCTCCTCCTCCTGGAAAATCTCCTCGCCAAGTTCGTCGTCACCTGCACACTCAAAAACAAGCTGACTACGTGGATGTGTCTCGTTGAAGGTTACCTCGCAAGTCTCCACGATTTGGTTAGTTTCAAGATTGAGCACACGAAATGCTCTAGAATGAGATGCATAACCAAAGAAAATACCATCGACCGACCTAGCCTCGAACTTGTCCAACTTCTTCCCTTTCTTAAGAATGAAGCATTTACAACCAAAAACATGGAAGTGACTCACCTTGGGTGTGCGACCGTGCATCAACTCGTAACAAGTCTTCTTGTGAACCCTGAGGTAGATCCTGTTCAACACATAGCACGCGGTATTGACCGCCTCAGCCCAGAACCTTCTCGAAGTCCTATGCTCGTCGAGCATCGTCCGAGCCATCTCGCACAAGGTCCTGTTTTTCCTTTCCACCACGCCATTCTGAGGAGGCGTATACGGACTCGAAAACTGGTGTTCAAGACCCAAGTCATGGCAAAAGGTTTCGAAGCGAGAGTTTTTGAATTCCGAGCCATTGTCACTGTGGATCGCTCGTATGGCATCTCTGTGCCTCTCGTTCCTTAACCTCAAGACAAGATCTCGAACAAAACCAAACGTCTCCCCTTTCTCTTCAAGAAAGAACACCCACGCATACCGAGAGTACTCGTCCACCACAACAAGGATGTACCACTTCCCACCCGCAGATCGCACACGAGCTGGGCCAACAAGGTCCATATGGAGCAGCTCGCATGGACGCTCAGTCATCACATCGGTGAGAGGCGGGTGAGAAGAGGCTACCATCTTGGCATGCCTACACGGCGCACAAACCAACTCTTTCTCAAACCTCAACCGTGGCAATCCTCGGACCAAATTGAGTTTACTCAAGCAAGACAAAAGGTCAAAACTCAAGTGACCCAACTTCCTATGCCACTTCCACAACTCACTTGAAGAACCAGCCAAAAAGCAACGCTGCACACCAGAAGACTGAGAGAAATCAGCTCAGAACACTTGACCCTCGGGAACGACCATGCAAACAAGGTCCCCTAGAGAATCTAAAATCTGAGAACCACCAGGCCGAAACAACACCACAAAGCCCTCATCCAACAACTGGGACACAGAAAGCAAATTGAACCCCAGCGATTGAACAAGAGCAACACGCCTGAGAGTGACCTTGTCACTTACCTTAATCTCACCTTCTGAAAGCACACGCCCTCGCCCATTGTCCCCAAAGGTGATGTATGTCCTGGACACCACCGGAACGAGACTTGAGAACCACCCCTTGTCCCCAGTCATATGCCTCGAGCGACCGGAGTCAATCAACCAAACATTCCTCAAGTCTCCCACCTGAAATTCAAAAGCGAGCACGTGAGTGAACAAACGACTCAGCACTGGGGTTAGTACCAAAAGAGTAAAATCAGTGCCGAGCCATTTGCTCCAAAGTGGGGTTAGCACAAACCAAAGCATTTCTCCTATCAAAGCTATCACCCCGAACACCACCACGGTAACCACTATGAGGGAACCAACCCTCTCTAGCTGGAGGAGGACGAAAGCCATGAAAGGAAGACCGTGGACCGTTCCTCCTCTCCATCTCAAAGCTACGACTCCTCCCACCCTCGTATTGAGCACGAGGTGGAGAACGTCTAGCAAACTGACCACCTGCAGACTTTCCATACCAACCACCAGAACTACGACCACCTGAACCAAACCGAGCATCGTCACGAGCACGGAAACCAGACCGCTGTCTGTCCAGACCTGCACCGGTCTGACCGGTGTAGTGCACCGGTCTGACTGGTGTAGCTCGGCCAGCAGCACCACCTGCAACCTTCTGATCTCCCCAAGCCGGAACCGTCCTCACAATTGCCTTGGCCCTGGGCATCTGCATACGAGGCTCAAGTACACCATTGGAAGGGTGGTACTTGTCCTTGTTAGCCCACTCCTTTGCCATTCTCTCGTCACGCTTCCTCTTGAAGCAAAACTCGCCCTTGTGACCATCTCTCCCACAATAGTCACAATGGAACCGCACGGGCTTAGGTTTAGGCTTGGGATGGGGCTGCTCACTTGGTTTCTCCCCACTCGGCTTCTCAACCGGTTTCTCCTCACTAGGCTTCACAACCGGTTTCTCCTCACTAGGCTTCACACCCTCTTTCCCAAAGAACTCATTCCCCAAGTTACTCTTGAACTTGATGGGTTTTTGGAAATCATTTGTGGAGTGTGGAAATATGGGAGGATCTGGGGTTGTGTCAAGTTTGTTTTTCAGTGGGTTGAGCTTAGGAGCATAGGCATTCTTGTGGAAGGTTTTTGGTGGAGCTAGGATATCACCAATCTTCTCTCCTCCCTAACCACTACACTCTCCAACCTTCTCCGAACCAAACGCTTGCCCATCATAGCGCGTGTATGTCTCTATCAACATCCTAAGCTGAGGTTCATGCCCCGACAACCAACCCATCATTTTCCTCAACTCATCATTCTCATCCTGCAAGCGATTCACATAATGTGCAAGTTCCAGATTTTTCAAAGCATGCACTTCACAAGTAGAGCAAGAAGTGGGAATAGGCTCTTTCAACTTAGCCTCAAGCGAAACAGAGTAAGCATGCATCTCATCAATCTTTCCACGCAAAACAGGGCAAGAAGTGCAAGCACCTAGCAAAGCAGGTCTAGACTTAAGCTCGGCCACTTCAACCCTAAGCACATCTAGTTCATCACAAGTAGAGGCATGCTTATCCTTAAGAGCAGTAAGATCAGCTAGGTACTCAGAGCAATCACAGCAATCAATCTCATCAGAAACCACAGGAGAAGCCTTAAGCGAATCAATCTCAAGCTTTGCATCTAGGTTCTGGGTTTCTAGCTCAGCCACACGGTTCCTAGCATCTTCTAGTGAGGCCCTAAGCTCTTTCCTCATCTTCTTGGCCTCTCTAAGCATGTCATCACGATTATCAAGCAACTTGCCAAGATGCTCGTTCTCCTCACGCAACAAGGAAAGCTCGTCACGTACCTCATCCTCGGAGTCAGAGTCCGAGTCGCTCTGGTGACTCTTCTTGCTGCTGGAGCTACGAGCCATGCCGCAGAAGCCATCTCCCGCAAAGCAGCTCAACCCTCTCAAGTTCTTGGACGCCTTCTTGTTCTTGCGCCGATCACCTTCATCTTCGCTGCTACTCGAGCTTGAGGAAGAGTAGGCGGAGCTGGAGTCGACGTCGCTCGCTCCGACCATCGCTCGGGCCTACCTGCCGCGGCCGTCCTTCTTCCTCGACCGTCGCTCGTCCTTGTGCTTGTTCTTGTGCTTGTGGTCGCGTCTCGATCGGTACTTGCCGTCCTTGCTCGACCGGTGCTTGTAGCCGTCCTTGTAGCCGTCCTTGTTCTCCATCTTCTCCGGGCAGTCGGCGACGAAGTGTCCTGGCTTGCCGCACTGAAAGCACGTCTGTGCTGTCCTCCTCGTGTTCACCCGGTTCTTGTGCAGCCTCTCGAACCGCCTGGTCAGCAACGCCAGCTCGTCCTCTCCAAGCACATCGAACTCCTCATCTGGCAAAGACATCAAAGAAGACAGAGAGTACATCCTGGAGGATGCGTTAGCGTTAGACTTAGCCACTTTGCCACCGACGAGAGCAAGACTATGGGAGTCAGTCGGGCTCTCAAGACGGGCTGTCAAACCACGATCAACCTCAGCAGGCTTGAGCTTCGAGAACAGCTCATTCACCGTCAGAGTGGTGTACTTCTCGGACTCAAGAATGGCCTCGACCTTTCCATCCTACACGGTACGATCCAGCGCGTGTAAGAGCTTCACAGCTCTATCATGGTCATCGTACAGGAGAACGTCGACGTTGGCCCTCATGTTATTCACAACCACCGTGAACCGCTGGAACAAGGCATCAATAGACTCACCGGGAAGATGAGTGAAGTTCTCGTAGTCTCTTCGGTAAGTCGCATACAACCGTGCCTGAACCTCAGCATTCCCAGCATGAGCATTCTTCAGCTCCAACCAAATCCTACAAGCTAAGTCCTCTGTCTGAACCCGATCGAATTCGGACTGACACAGAGCAAGAAACAAGTAGTCGACCGCCTTGTTGTTGGCGTCGTGCATGTCCCTCGATCCTGGAGCAAGGAAGTTCATAGGATGAACATAAGCTGAGTTCACCGTGATATCCCAAAGGATCTGACCCTTTCCGCGGAGGAACGCCGCCATCCGCCTCTGCCACATCTGGTAGTTCTTCCCATCGAAGTGCGGAGGACCCGAACCCCATTCCCGGTACGCCATCTTTGGATCTTAGACTGGCTAGAGTCAATGAAGACCCGAACCTAGCTCTGATACCAATTGAAGGACCGATTAGGCGAACCAGAGGGGGGGGAGTGAATGGGAGCCGATAAAAATTCTTCTCGAAGGAGATGGGAACTCCAACAAGACGAACACGGCTTCCAAAACACGTCTCCGACTCAACTACCCAAGTTGGCCAAGACCACGCAACCACTGGAGTGCTACTGGTCCTACGAACCAACAACCACCTACACCGACTCGAGAACGCAGCGGAACTAGCAACTCGAGCACCACTAGACTACACCGGTCAGGCCGGTGAGCAGCACCGGTCAGACCGGTCCCTGCTGGCAAAATCTGAGAACTTCCACAGAAGGCCTCTACACCGGTCAGGCTGGTGTAGCTCGCCGGTCAGACTGGTCCAAGCCAGGAAATCCCAAATCCACCAAACAGACCTACCGAGCTCCAAACTGAACCAAACTCGAAACAGCAGCAACACGAGACAACAGGGAACTCACCAAGACGTTCACCCGAGCAAAACTCAACAGTGAGTCTGCACTGGTCAGACCGGTGTGAGGCACCAGTCAGGCCGGTGTGACCTGAGGTCTCGGGATGAAGAACGCCCGCGGGTCAACTCCCCCAAATCCAACTCCCGATATCCCGAATCGCTCAATAGTTTTGCACAAGACTTTGGGGATAGTAGGAACACCTCATGGGCACTCCATAGGCAAGATTTGGTCCACCAAAACTTGCTAAAACGAGAGGAATCGAAGAAATCCCACCAAGAACGCCTCTAACCCTAGAGCCAAGAAAACCCCAAAATCGAGCCCCTTTGCTCACGGATTTGGGAGGGGAATCAAAGGGAAAAGAACCATGAAGGGTTCAAGCATACATCCCCACCAAATCCCAAAGAGAAAGGCCTCGAAATCGCTCCAAAGAAATCGCCAAGAAAGGGCTCCGAAAATCACCAAAAAGGAGAAACGGGAAAGACACATCCAAGCCTTGAGGAACTACACCGAATCATCTATACATACCAAAGAGGTTCATACAAGGTCTAGCTTGCCGCCCGATCATCCTTCACTGTCACAAGATCTCACCATGAAGCTCTCAAGCTAGTCCTATAGAAATCCTTGGGGGAAATAGGAAGGGAAAATAGGAAAACAAATGAGCTAGAGTTCCAAGAGATGGCTGCCATCCTCTCACCACTTGGGTTATATGGAGGCAACCTAAAGACTAAAATACCCTTACTAGCTAACTAGGGATACATGCCCCTCAAGGGCGAATTTGGAAGTCTTTGTCTTTGCTTCATCGGACGGATGCCCAGCGACCGCAAACTTGCTTAGCCTCGACGCAAGCCTTGCGATCCCGACGCGTGTCCTCCGATTCGAAGTCTCCGGACTGCATCGTCGCACACCGGTCAGACCGGTGCTCCTCACCGGTCAGACCGGTACCCACCGGTCAGACCGGTCTGATGCTGCTGCACCTCCGTCTTCGGTTCTTCGGTCTTGGCTTTGTGGATCAACCAAGGAACCCAGTGGTTTTCTAGTGAACCACTAGAAACCCCGCGAACTCGGTGTAGCCTCCGCCAATCACCACTCATGACTCGGCTCCCACGTAGTCCCGGCTCGACCTTGGTTTTGAGGCTCAACCAAGAAACCGTCCATGACT
The DNA here is from genome assembly GCA_036936925.1 of Cenchrus fungigraminus. Classification (NCBI taxonomy): domain Eukaryota; kingdom Viridiplantae; phylum Streptophyta; class Magnoliopsida; order Poales; family Poaceae; genus Cenchrus; species Cenchrus fungigraminus. The sequence goes on along the minus strand of CM072768.1, from coordinate 64,802,916 downwards.
TCATCTTGCCGTTCTTGTCATCATGCGGCCCGTACTTGACCCTGCTGGCCACCGGGTCCCTCGAACCAAGCCTACTTGTCTTCTCCACACCTAGAGGCCTCACCGGCGACGACCTTTCGCGCTTGTTCTTCACCAGCACCAACACCAGTCAAGCTGCAACCTGCACCTGCAATACTTAGCCAAGAATCAGTCCACACCACGTTGTCAATCACTCATCACACCAGGAAGCGACCATCCACCGGTCCTCGAACCACACATGGCTCTCAGCCCTGTCGATCCGGACCAGTAGTTCCGTCGTCTTGCCGGGCGCATCGCGCAACAGCTCCCGCGGCACGGCCAGGAACATGTCCTGCTCCGCCGCTGCCGCCGCGACCTCGTCGCCGGACAGGTCGCTGCTCGCCACCACGAACGTGACCCGTGAGAGGTTCCCGCCGCCGTGCGCGTCCTCCACGCAGAGCGTGCACCGGAACTGGGGCGCCCCCGTCGCAGCGCCGCCGTTGGCCCGCAGGCACACCAACGACGGCGGCGCCGAGTGCGGACGCGGACACAAGGAACACGCGCCCGTCCTCCTCCTTGGCGACGAGCACGTGCGGGCCGCGCGGTAGCGGGATCCGGTGCGCCCTCGCGTAGCCCACGCCCGTGACGGGCCAGCCGTGCGCCGCGGCGAGGTGCGCCGCCAGCCGCCCCGGCGAGTCGGAGGCGCCGCAGCTCGGGACCGGGCAGCGGCACGGCGCCCACTGGCACGCGCGCTCGTGGTCGCCGGCCTTGTAGTAGACGGTGCTTGTCTCGCAGCCGAGCTCCCTGTTGGGGCACGGCAGCGGCGCCGCGCACGTAGATGTCAACGTCGGGGCTGGCGGCGAAGGCGCCGGCGCCGTCGCACGCTCGGGAGTGGCTGACGCGGCAGCCGCCACACACGGCGTGCCCGGCCTCGCACTGCGGCCACAAGAAAACATGGCAGGAGTTTGCATCGCATGTCGCATCGATCAATCTCGACGGGAGGATGGACAGCGACAGCGAAAGATCTCACCTTGAACGTGGGAGGCCTGAGGGGGCGGAGGCAAGCGCGGCAGTGGAACAGGGAGAGCCCAAACTCCAGCTTGACCTGCGGCTCATCGTCCTTGATGGCTCCCGCCGAAGCCGCCATGGATCCCGCGCGTCCACGTCCGGGGACGGGTCGGAGAGGTCCGGGGACCGGGGCGCGGCGGTGGAGGCGACGCGACAGAGGAGGGAGCGGCGGCGGGACGCGCGGGGGCGAGGGGAGGGAGAAGGAGACAGCGGCGGCCGCCATGGCCGGCCGCAGCGGGGCGGGGCGAGCGGGGGGAGGTGCGGAGGCAGGAGTCTGGTGCGAGCGCGGGGGGAGTGGGTCCCACGGAGTAGGGGATGGAGGAGAGATCCCCTCTATAGAGGGGATGGAGAGGGGTTTTTAGTCGATGGAGAAAAAAAGTGAGGCTATAGAGGATCTGCTGGAGAAGGTTTTTTCTCATTTCATCCCCTATATGACTTTTTTTTTTGGTATTAGGGAGAGGATAGGAAAGCTGCTGAAGTTGCTCTTACTCACGCGAGTGCCATGTCAATGCCACGAGCCCACGCATGACGTCTGTGCCTTGACGTCACCTGCCGCACAACTTGTTTCCCAGGCGCCGCAGGAAGCTCCAGAGCAAATGCGTTCACAAAGCGATGCACGTACAGACTCCGAGTACATATCCTGTAGGTTCGTCTCCGACTCCGACAGCGATCCTTCTCTGATGAGAACCCGACGCACGGGACGTCCATTCTATGTTGGAGTGGAGTCGTCGTCGTCACGTCCATCCTGAAAGTTGCGATGGCCTTGGCCGTGAGACGCCTCCGTTTTGGATGCAGACGCACGCCCTCAGCTCGTACCAAACGACACATTGTACTGTACTGCCATCATGTATCGGTTTCAACCTCCTTTTGTTTTGTTTTATCCTCGGCCCGTGCCAAGATTTTTCTTGACGTTCGTCCGGAGAGGGAGACGACGTCAAATAATTAGGGTTTACGATAATCAGTTTGGCTTGGGCTGGCATATGGCTGCGGATGACACTAGTACTAATAATAATTGGATGCACTTGCCTTAGATCCAATCTCACCTATTTTGGAAAAGACGTTCGTACGTCTCACCAACTTTGATGCCGTCAATTTCTTTTTTTTAAAGAGCATATTTAAGAAACTGAGTCGGTAGATTCTAGAGATGGACAGTGTCGTCGTCACCACCGATCAGTGGCGTACAGGCGTAGGCAGGATTACTCTAGGTATTCATCACAGAGAAAACAGTGAAAACAGGTGTATTGAACCTAGACTAGTTACAAAAATAATTACACGAATAGACCGAAAATTGCGAGACGAATCCATTAAGTCTAATTAATCCGTCATTAGAGATTGATTACTGTAGCACAATGTTGTCTAATCATGACATAATTATGCTTGTTAGATTCGTCTCGAAAATTAAGGTAAGAGTTGTGGAATGAATTTTATCATTAATTTGCATTTAACACTCCTAATTAGTGTTCGGAGATTGATGTGATGGTTACTTGGTGAAATTTTTGGGAAGAAAACATGACCGATTATTGGGCCTCTGTATGTATATGAGAGCACCATAAGTATACATATACTACACATAATGCTTGCCCAAAGCCAAAAGTATTCATGTGAATACACTGGCTATGCCACCTGTTCGCTATCTACAAGCACATCGCTTGTCATTGAAAAATATAATACTAGTTAAATCCTAGCTAGAATAAATACATAAAAATACGAGCACCGGAGATTAAGGATGCAGTAAAAATCTATGTAGCCCAGTCCGGTGAATGCACACGAACCTTAAGCTCATTCACAGAAGAGTGAATTCCTTGTGTACCATAGAAATTCTCACCAATCCCCTCAGTGCCCTAGTTTTTCGCGAACTTCCTTTAGTTTTTTTTCGAAAAATTACGAACTTCCTTTAGTGGCACTGAGGGGAAAAAGTTTAGAAGTCATGACACTGAAGTTCGTGAAAAACTAGATGTTGGGAGTTCAGAAATCGGATGGAACCCCCAAACACCAAGAGTGAGAAACATAAGAACAAACGTGCGAAAGAACTCAAGAACTCGGAGACAAAGAATCTCCGAAAGCCTGTATTCTTCTCAAAAGTTGTGAACCCCTTTACACGTGCCCTCGGACCCCCTTTTATAGGGAGACGAAGGGACTTTTACATTCCGAAATTGCCCTCGGATCTAAAGAATATTCCGAATGGGAACTGTCGGGCATACTCCCCGGGTACCCATACGAGGAAGGATGAAGACGGACTCCTACTAGAATTCCCCTGTAATCCTACTAGGACTCGTTTCGTGTAATCCTACTAGAACTCCTGCCTTGTAACCGACTAGGAACCCGCCCCCTGGACTATATAAAGGAGGGCCGGGTACCTAGGAGGACATCTGAACAACCCAACACCCAAGCGCAGGGCGTCATGCTTGATACCCCAAACAGGACGTAGGGTTCGCCACCTTGGCGGCCCGAACCTGTATAAATCTTGTGTCTCGTGTCCTTGCGCATACCTTCGAGTTCCAGGTCTGGCGATCTCCACCACAATCATCTACCTCGGGTACCCCCTTGGTAGGTTACCGGGCTAAAACACCGACAGCTACTCGACGTGGCTCATACAGCTCTCTTATCTAAGGGGCTGACGCTGCAAAAGTACTCGGATGATGGCTTTCGTGAACACTGAAGACCCTTGGATTGATTATCTAATCATTTCAAGTCTCGGGGGCTGCTATGCTACACCCATCATTCAATTTTTTCAAGACAGAAGATTCGGAATCAAGATTGACCCTCAGTTAGAGTCTGCAACTCAACCTAAGGCTCGGGGGCTACTCCATATGGAGTGCGATTTTGTAATCGCACTTCCATATAAATCTCAACTTCAAGACTGATGAGCTGGACCACCTTCCAGCCTCGTGGCAGTTCAAGTACTATTGAAGACTTCTCCAAGCAGTACTCGAGGACGCTCAAGAACTACTCGAAGAGGCTTCAAGACTACTCGAACTACTACTCTCGACTACAACGTGCTCGGGGGCTTGTCGGGTATACTCCCCGGGTACCCATACGAGGAAGGATGAAGACGGACTCCTACTAGAATTCCCCTGTAATCCTATTAGGACTCGTTCCGTGTAATCCTACTAGGACTCCTGCCTTGTAACCGACTAGGAATCCGCCCCCTGGACTATATAAAGGAGGGTCGGGTACCTAGGAGGACATCTGAACAACCCAACACCCAAGCGCAGGGTGCCATGCTTGATACCCCAAACAAGACGTAGGGTTCGCCACCTTGGCGGCCCGAACCTGTATAAATCTTGTGTCCCGTGTCCTTGCGCATACCTTCGAGTTCCAGGTCTGGCGATCCCCACCACAATCATCTACCTCGGGTACCCCCTTGGTAGGTTGCCGGGCTAAAACACCGACAGGAACATGTACATGAATGTCTTTTACATTTCGTGATTTGCGGAGCTAATTTCATAGATTTACAAGCCGGCCACTCGTTCACACCTTGAACCCGGACTTTTGATGCCTCGTCTTTGACTCGGTTTACCCACGGCTTTCGACTCCCATTCGCGAAGATTATCAGGTGCACAGACTCCCGACTCGAATCCTCGAAGCCATCGCTGAAGTAGAGTTTCCCGAATCTGCAAAGATCTCCGAAGTTTCCATCGTCCGAAGTTTCAGCGATCTATTCGCCCGAGAGTAACAGGTTAGCGAATTCTTCCCTTTATACTTCGCACAAAAACTTCCGAATTCGCAAGAATCATGAAAATGAACACTCCGCTTGATTCTTTCCCGCCCACATTTCCGAATTCGCGGGACTTATGAGACCTCCGAAGTTTCGAGGGTGAAAGGTTTTTACCCAACTCCCCAACACTAGCCCCTCGGGGAAGCGGGTTGACTCCGACGATCCGTTTCCACAAAAAACTTTATGAATTTCGGTAAAAAACGTCACCCTCGGAACATCAGAGTGTACACGCGTCCCCCTCTGGGCGGCGCAACGGTCATTTCGAGATATCTTCTCGAAACTACCCCCTCTCCCCTATAAATAGGAACTCCGGGCAGTAACTTTGTTTCACCGTTTCGCCATCTTCTCTAAAGTTTTCTGGCATTCATAGTTGAAGACTTCCCGTCTCGAGATTCCCAAAGTTCTGTAGTTTCTTCGCTCTTCGACGGTAACCTACTTATATTTCTTATATTCTTGAGTATCATCTATGTTTTCCTAGATTTTTCGTTACTTGCGAGTTAACACGTTTTCGTTAATTCTCTTTTCTGAAAGGTGGCTCGTACTAAAAGTACTGCCAGACCGATGACTACTGAAGAACTAGCCGCAGCTGGTGTTTCTCCGTCATTGGAGAACATTCCTCCGAGCACAAGTGACCCGGCTGCTGAAGCTGTTCGAGAATCTGGCAGTCGTGAAGATGGGGAGATCAAATCCGGAAACGATTCTGGCGATGGTGAAGACATTTCAAATGTCGAAGTCAATTTGAACGAACTCATCGCTTCGAAATCTTCATATCCCCCAACTTTTGTTTTCGGCAAGTCCAAGGTTACCGTCGAACTTATTAAAGAATATGAAGAAGCTGGTTTTTTCCCACCTGGTGATGGTCGTACTCCTTCTGATAAAGAGACCCCTGCTCCCGAGGCGGATGAGATTGTTGTATTCAGGGATTTCTTCATTTGCGGTCTCAGATTCTCCTGCGACACTCAACTTCCTGCTACTCTCGAGAAGTTTTCTGTGAAGATGCACCAGTTAACACCCAACTCCTTCCTGGAGCTCTCAAAATTTTTCTGGGTCATGAAGACCTTCAGATGCAATGCTGGTGCTAATATCTTCGCACGACTGTTGGAGCTTGTTGTTCAGAGGGACGTCATTAAGCTTGACAACGGAGAGTTCTATGAAGCTCACTATGGGTGTTGCACCTTAAATACTCGAAGAAAAAATGCGAACCAGAACATTACCCGCATTCAGCTTGCCCCTTGCAGTAAAAGCAACTTGCCCGAAGACTGGCGGCCGTATTGGTTCTATGTGAAGGTTGATATGTCTAAGGTCCCTAACTATACTGGTTCGGCATATCCCTTCTATTCACCTATGTCTCCAGTGACTGCTGTTAGTACTGCTACCTTCAATCGGAAAGTTTGCAGTTTCAAGGGTGCCGAAAACGGCTTCTATCTTGCCAACACTATTCTTGGCGGTCGCGATGTTGTTGAAGAATTTGTTGCTGCTCGCATCTGGCCCTTGTCACATGGTTGGAACCCTTCAGAGATAATCCATCTCGAAGTTGACTGGATTTCTCAGAAGGTGCCCTTTCCACGATTTAACTTGCGAGATGATCGGCGAATTTACCCTGAATGAGTACAAGGCTTTCAAACACATCGTGAAACACAAGAGAAGAGTGAACCATGTTTTCTCTGAGCTTGGTGCCGAAACTACTCTTCGACCTCACCCGCCTGGTGTGTACAAGAAAGCTCCAACTCTTGTTGCGGCTGGCTCTTCAGCTGTTGTTGCCCCCCCTAAACTTCGAAGAAAAAGGACTTCGCGAAAAGAAAAGGCTAAAGAAGATGCTGGTAACGCTTCCTCCCCTGCTGTCTGCCCATCGAAGACTAAGTCCTTGGAATCCAGTAAGAGGAAAAGAAAAACTTCTGAAGGCACTTCCAAAGCTGAGATTCAGGCGGCCTCCGGTCTTGCGGATTTGGGCAAGAAAAAGGCCAAGAAAGCTGTGAAGAAGATCTCTGCTGCTGTCGTTCAGCGCGTCCCTTCGGCCTTCTCTGACGAGGAGATGGAAGATGAGCCTCGCCGAGCAGGTTTCTTTTCTTGCATCTGTTGTGAATTGAGATTCAGGGTTCATCGTGTTTGTACTCCAAGTTCTGAGAACGAATTTGTTGATATTGAAACTTTTTCAGACGTTGTCTCTGAAGCTGAAGCCGCCCCTAAAAAACCTGCTGCCATTGCTTCCTCCGAGGCTGAAACCTCCAAAGCTCTTGCTACTGGTGACGAAGCGTCCCCAAAATTTTCTGAAGATTTAGAGCGTACTATGGATCGAAGTGGTGTTTCGCTTGCAGATCCTTCTCTGATTGGGACTCACGAAGATATCCCCGAAGAATAGGACCCCACTCCTGCAGTCGCTGCTTACAACGAAAGCTTCGGTACATCTTTCAGGGGTGAACTGTTAAGCGTTGGTGGTCAAGTGATTGGCACAGATGGCGGTAGTCCTAAATTTTCTGTGTTGTGGAGGTCCTCTAAGTTTATTACTGAAAATATGAGTGAAACAGGAGGAAACGCTCTGAAGGAAATACTCCGTTTGACTGACAAAACACCTGTCACTCCTGAAGGACAAACTTCTTCATCTCTTCAGAAATCTTTGAATATTTCTGATTCTGCTGTCCAAGGACCCACAAAGGTTTTCGATTCAAAAGGTTTGTTTACTACTTTTTACTTTGTCTTCTGCAATTATTTCTATTTTCCCTACTGATTTAGTTTTTGCTACCTTCTTCCTTTAAGGTTTCGAAGAGTCACTCCGGAAGTGTTCTCCTTCAGACCTTTCTAAGTTCAACTCTATCCTTAGCTTGAAAACAGCTCTCGTTGGGAAGTTTGTCTCAAAAAGGTTCAATGAGAGTGTGCAGCTCGTGAGCAAGCTCAGTGACAAATCTCGTGATCTGAAACATGATCTACAGAAGACTCGAACTTCGAACCTTGAACTGGAAAAGCGGATCACTGAGCTGAAAGATTCTTTGAAGAAATCTCAAGAAGAGAAAAAGCTTGCTGAAACTGCTCTTCACAACTTAAAGAAGGATCATGACAAACTTGGTAAGACTCGTGAAGATGACATCAAAATGATTCAGAATATTCGCGAGGATGCTGACAAGAGCACTAATACTATTAACGAGCTTCGTGGCACTAATGCCGAACTTGCGACAAAGAATACTGAGCTCGCGAAGACTCTCAGTACCAAAGAGCAAACTATACTGAATCTTGAGAAGGCTCTATCTGAGTGGAATGAGTCTTTGAGCAAGGATGTTGAAGGAATTTTGCAAAGCTTCAAGCTTCTATTTGAGGAATATAGAGAGGCACTTGGCCAGTTTGGTACCCGTTCAAACCCTTTTCCTGAAGGGGACGATGCTTCGGAGATAATGGACTGGATGCTGAAAGAATTCAAGGCTTCACCAAGCATCATTTCTGGAGCCAGCGACTTCGCTATTGTTTTCTGCGTCGAGAGCTTGCTCAAACTTCTTGAGAATTATGATTGCGTTGATCTTGAGAAGTTTCGCGAGGCCCTTCAGCGATTCCCAGATGCCGCTAGCACTTCAGCTATTCGTGCTGATGAAGATATTCGGGCTGTAAAGGTGAAGTTCATGAAAGAGTTCTGGATCGCCAGTGGACGGGAGTTTGCCAAAAAAACCGCCCGCAGAAAGCTTGAAGAGGTTACTTTTCTACATTTAACTCGATTTCTAGTCTCTTATTGTTCTCTTACTTCTTAGTCCTGATATTCCTTCATTAATTTTTCCTTGGTCCTTTTTTCAGCTGATTCAGAAGGAGGCCAATGCTGAGATTGAGAAAGCTCTCGAAGCAGCCTCCGAATCTGATGGAAGTGAAGAAGGCGACCACGATGCTGATGACAATGAAGAAGATGGTTCCGAGAGTGGGAGTAGCGGCAGTAGCAGCAGCAGCAGTTCTGAACAACGCACAAGTTCTCCAAAGGTTGACATTGTTGGCTGAGGCAGAATTCGCTCGAACCGTTGTTTTTGATGTTCAAGAATTGTGAACTTGTATATTCATGGGCTATGGCCCTCTCTAAACTTTTGTCTTGTAAACTTTACCTGTGCAGGTCCTGCAAGGTGGGCCTGTGCAGGACATCATACCTTTGCGTATCCATCGCCAAGATCATATAGTTAGTGGCGAAGCTTGGCGCTTGTATAAAGAAGCTCATCCTGGGTGCAAGTTCTCCGATTTCTGGCTTTTTTGTTGTCAATATTTCTCGATGCGTAGCTTCCAGCTGAGTTGGTTTTTTCTTTGTCGCGATGGTTATGCTCTTTCAACCGAGGCTTCAAGTTCACGCACCTTCGTGTAGACGGAACCTCTTAGCCCCATAAGTGGCGATTGCAATTTTGCTTATGCTAGTGATGTTGCTGAAAACAGTGGCTGTAACCCAGGCCGTATTGTTGAACTATCTTTTTGAACTTTCAACTCGTCGAAGCTGTGTAACGTACTATATGAAATTTTGTATGAAACTAAGGCAATAAACTCGTTTTTTAAGAAAAAATGGCACCCTTCCCACCTTGCCGTTTTCATGCAAAATTTCATGAATAGCTCCTTTCGCGGGCCTGGTTTTCTCTCAAAACATATATCAGTACTCAGAGTACGAGTCGACAAAACTTGCTTTGCGAGTTTTGTGGACTTGTGCCTATGCAGCAAACTTGCTTAGGTTGATTCGCAACTTTCAGTTGCTTCAACCTGCTTTGTCTCTTGACATTTTAACGAGGGCCACCGAGCCCCTTATTCTGCAAAATAGTATTTTTAGCTTGAAGATTTTCCTGGGTAAACATTAGTTCGTAGATTTATTCACGGATATTTTACTGCTATGATTCTTAAGCTTCTTATCATACCAGCGCGAACTTATGACCGAAATGATTTTGGATCGGATATTACTTCGTATTCTTTTTCGTGAATATCTCATGCCAAGACGTTTGAACTTTCTGGGCCACAACTTGCTGTTGTCTCAGGCCCCTTTCGTAGGATATCCCTTTACTCTGGGATCTAGGCCACAACTTGTTGTTGTCTCAGGCCTTTTCGTAGGATATCCTTTTACTCTGGGATCTAGGCCACAACTTGTTGTTGTCTCAGGCCTTTTCGTAGGATATCACTTTACTTTGGGATTTTTGGCTATCACAGAGCCTTCGGCTATCAAGGAGCCTTTTCACAAAACTTCTCTTTCTCTTTCAGAACTTCGGCTATCACAGAGCCTTTTCATGGAATCATTCTTTCTTTTTGGAATCTCGGCTATCACGGAGCCTTTTCATGGAATCATTCTTTCTTTTTGGAATCTCGGCTATCACGGAGCCTTTTCATGGAATCATTCTTTCGTTTTGGAATCTCGGCTATTACGGAGCCTTTTCATGAAATCATTCTTTCTTTTTGGAATCTCGGCTATAACGGAGCCTTTTCACGAAACTTTTCTTTCTCACTTTGGAACTTAGGCTACAACAGAGCCTTCTCACGAAACTTTTCTTTCTCACTTTGGAACTTAGGCTACAACGGAGCCTTTTCACGAAACTTTTCTTTCACACATTGGAACTTAGGCTATAATGGAGCCTTTTCACGAAACTTTTCTTTCTCACTTTGGAACTTAGGCTACAACGGAGCCTTTTCACGAAACTTTTCTTTCACACATTGGAACTTAGGCTATAACGGAGCCTTTTCACGAAACTTTTATTTCACACATTGGAACTTAGGCTATAACGGAGCCTTTTCACGAAACTTTTCTTTCACACATTGGAACTTTACAAGACACGTAATTTGGGGGAAAGCTCTTTTCATATATATCATAAAGAGTATTTACATAGGATCCACCTCGTTAAAAACCTTGCCCCTTGATTTTGGGCCCCCTTTGCAAGGAAAAGAGTACGGTCCTTTTTATTGTAAGGTAAATGCATAAAGTAAAAAATTTTGTTCCCGAAACCACTTATAGTTATGTGGTTCGGGTTTTCACATTTTTTCTTACGAAATTTAAATCTACGAAAGGAAATGCTGAAAACTGAATCTAACTACTTTCATGGCTTTCACGGGTAATACCTTCAGAGATTATCTGCATTCCACGAATGCGGCAATTCCTCACCGGTTTGGTCTGTTAGACGAAAATCTCCTGGCATGCTTGTTTCTTTTGCTATGTAGGGTCCCTCCCAAGATTCCTGAAGTTTCCCAGGATTTTCCCAATTCTTCTTTCTTTTCAGCACTAGATCACCAGTTTTGATGTCTTTCCTGACTATCTTTTTGTCTCTCCATGCTTTTGTTTCTCTTTGGTATTTTTCAATGTTCTCATTGGCTTCGAGGATTGTGAGCTCAATCATGTCTTTTTCGACCTTTATGTCAACTTCTTGAATTTCTTTTGCCTTCTGAACTCTCAGACTCTCATTTTTTATTTCTTCTGGTGTCATTGCCTCAGTTCCAAATAGCAAGCGAAAAGGTGTGAAACCTGTTGCCCTTGATACTGTTGTGTTGTGAGACTAGATTACCCTTGGCAGTTCATCTATCCACTTGCCTTTTCTCTTATCATACAAGCATTTTTTGATTCCCGAAAAAATCAAATCGTTCGCTCTCTCTACAGCCCCATTAGACTGCGGATGATAGACAGAGGAGAACTTCACGCGAGTGCCCAGAGTTTTGCAATATTCCTTGAAAGAATAGCAATCGAACTGTTTTCCGTTGTCTATAGTCAATTCTCTTGGGACTCCGAATCTGCAGATTATGTTTTGCCAAAAGAATTTCTGAACTATTGGCGCAGTAATGTTCGCCAATGCTTTTGCTTCCACCCATTTGGTGAAGTAATCAACTGCAACCACTGCGAACTTGCAGTTCCCTTGAGCTATCAGCAATGGCCCGACCAAATCCATCCCCCACCTTTGCAGAAGCCATGAAGGTGGAATTAGATGAACTGGCATAGATGGTAAGTTTTGTTGATTCGCTGTTTTTTGGCAGGCTTCGCATTCCTGAACCAGCTTCTTTGCATCAAGGTTTATGGAAGGCCAAAAGAATCCCTGCTTTATTTCCTTGCCCGCTAATGCCCACAGAATCCGCTATGAATTTCCTTGTGAAGTTCTAAGCCTTTTTCAGAAGTGATGCACCTTAACCATGGTTCAGTAACTCCAGACTTGTATAGCTCCCCATCTACTACAGCATAGCCCCTTGCCCTTTGCCTTAGCCTCTTTTCTTCTAACTCATCTTGTGGTTCATAGTGGCCCCTCAAATAGGCCATGATTTCAGTCCTCCAATCATGACTTTCTATGTTGCTTACACTTCTTGGCTTCGGCTCTTTGATGGATGGTTCTCTGATAATTTCGAAGAACACATCCGGAGGCATTACTTGCTTCTGAGCTGCCTCTTTCGCTAACTTATCTACCTCGTTGTTGTCATTTCTTGAGATATGCTGGACTGTGTAGCCCTTAAAGTGTTTCTCCATTTCTCTAACTTTCTCAAGATATTTCACCAGTACCGGATTTCTTGCTTCGCTTTCTTTCTCGATGTGTTCTTGAATCACTTTAGAATCTGTTTTGATGATGAAAGTTTGCTGACCCAAGGCTTTCATCTTTCTCAGCTATAGAAGTAGGGCCTCGTATTCTGTTGTGTTGTTCGTAGAAGGCACATCATCCGCGAAATCAAGTCGAGCAGCATATCTTATTACAACTCCGGTTGGAGATGTCACAATCGCTGATATTCCAACTCCTATGTCACACCAGGCCCCATCGCAGTGTACCACCCATGGCGTGGTTATATCTTCGCTAGAGTCTTGGGTCGGCGATGTCCAGTCTACGACAAAGTCTGCTAAGACCTGGGATTTGATTGCACTTCTTCTTTCGAAGTCCACAGTGTATTCTGAAAGTTCCGCTGCCCATTTGACGATTCGGGTTGATGCTTCTTTGTTCGCGAACAAATCATTCAGTGGCTGATTCGTGATCACTCTTATTCTGTGACCTTCGAAATAATGTCTCAGCTTTCTTACCGCCATGATTACTGCATACGCTATCTTTTCTAGCTTGGAATAGAACAATTTGGATCCTGAAAGAGCTTCCGAAGCAAAATATAGGTTTTGCTTTAACTTCCCTTCTTCTTCTTTCTCTTGTACTAGTACAGTGCTCACAGCTGAATTGGAAGCAGACAAGTATAGCAGAAGTGGTGATCTTGGCTCTGGAGGACATAGTTTTGTCATGTTCGACAAATAATCTCTGAGTTCTTGAAAAGCTTGTCTTTGGGATTCAGACCATTGAAAATTCTTGGAACTTCAGAGAATTTGAAAGAAGGGTAAGCTTCTCTCTGCAGCTCTGGGTATGAATCTGTTAAGGGCAACCACTCTCCCTGTCAGCTTTTGCACATCTTTCACCGAAACAGGTTCTTGCATCTCGATTAGAGCCTTGATTTTGTCTGGGTTTGTTTCAATGCCCTTTGTTGAAACCAAGCAGCCCAAGACCTTTCCTTTGTGAATACCAAACACGCACTTCTCAGGATTTAGCTTGAGATTTGCTGCTCTAAGATTCACGAAGGTTTCTGCTAAATCGCTGATGTGGTCGCCTCTTTGGACGCTTTTGACAATTATGTCATCGATGTGTGCCAGAATATTTCTCCGAAGCTGAGTATGTAGTACAATTGCTATCATTCTCGAAAAGGTGCACCCTGCATTCTTTAGCCCTTCTGGCATTCTCACGAAACAATATGTTCTGAACGGTGTGATGAAACTTGTCTTTTCTTCATCTTCTCACCCTGACTTGGTGGTATCCCGAGAACATGTTCAGAAGCGAAAGCATTTCACTATTTGCGGCGTCATCAACAACCTTGTCCACTCTTTTCAAAGGAAAATCATCCTTCTTGCAAGCTTTGTTCAGATCTGTGAAGTCCACACACATTCTCCACTTCCCATTTTTCTTCTTCACTGGCACAGTGTTAGCTAGCCATACAGGGTATATGACTTCCCTGATCACTTTGGCATCCTGAAGCCTTTGCACTTCGGCCTCTACTGCTTTGGCCTTTTCTTCAGACATTTTCCTGAGTTTCTGCTTCTTCGGAGTTATTTTCTCATCTGTGTCAAGGGCATGTTCGATGATATCCCTATCGACACCCTGCAAGTCCTTTGCTGACCAAGCGAAAACATCTTTGTTCTTGTTCAAGAATTCTACGAGCTCTTTCTCTTCTTCGGGACTAAGATGAGCCCCTATCACTACTGCTCTATCTGGCATGTCATCTAGATACACTTTCTTTGTTTCACCATCAGCACTTATCTCAACTTTCTCTTTGTCTCTTTTGGCTTCGACATACGGTTCTTTCTTTTCTTCGGTGGAGTTCAAGTGATGCACATTGCTTTGGCCCGGTGTATGGCCCTTCTCTATGTTTCTAGTTTCTTGCTGATCACCGAATACTGTGATGACTCCTTTGGGTGCCGGGATTTTCATACATAGGAACTGCTGCCTTATCATGGCATCGAACTTATTGATGAACCCTCTACCGAAGATTGCGAGGTATGGATGATACATGTCGACTACATCAAATGTGAGAGTTTCTGTTCTAGCATTGTCAAGATCTCCGAAAGATACTAGAAGAGCTATCTTCCCCGCTGGCTTGATTGGCTTTCCTCCGAAGCCCAGTAGTGGGTATTCTGGTGGTTGTAGCATGTGCGGACTCAAGCTCATTTTCTCGAACGTTTTCATGAACATAATATCAACAGAACTTCCGTTGTCCACCAGGACTTTTTCGATCACCCATCCGGCGATATTTACTTCGATGACCATGGCATCGTTGTGATCAGTGGATTTCAGCTTGAAGTCTTGTTCGGTGAATGTTATTGGCACCTTGGCCCATTCTGGTCGCGTTGCTGGGCCGTCGTTGATGACTGTGTTCACAGATCTGAAGTAGTTGTTCCTTTGCCTTTTTGTTTCAAACTCCATGGCTGAGCCTCCAATGATAGGCATGATAGTTCCGAAGGATGGCAATGCTTTCGGATTATTGCCTCTTGAACTTGACTCTGGTTTCGCTGAATCTGCTGGTGGTGGTGGCAACATTTCTTGGATCGGTTGCGGTTGCTGAATGGTTTGAATTGCCTGAGACTGAGGGAAAAATTGTTGCGAAGGCTGCCATGATGACTGTGCTTGCTAAAATTGCTGAATTGGGACTGGGTTTGGTAGGGGAGCCATCAGCTGCGGTTGCCAGAAATTTTGACGAAACTGGTTTGGCATTGTGGAGGTGATGGACATCATTGTTTTCTCTTGCTGGATTCTTGCTACATTCTTTTTAGTTTCTGGGTAAGCTTCGGTACTATGACCCCTCCTATGATATCTGCAGTAGAAGTATGGATCTCTTGGATCATGATTTTGAATTTTCGGGGGTCCTCTTCCTCTTCCTCTTGAAGGGAAACCTCCTTTTGTGCTTGGCCTGTTGTTTTGATTGAATTGCTGAGATGGATTTTCCACGTTATTGATGTTTCGTGGAGTTTGGAATTGAGGACTCCATCCTGTTCCTCTACTACCTTGTCTTGCTTGGTTTCGTTCAGCTACTCTTCTTCGGTGATCTTCAGAAGATTTAATGCTTTGGGGTTCTTTTCTGGTTAGGTGCGAAGCTGTTGGTCCTGGGGTTAGACCGCTGATTAGTGCTTGGATCGTTGTTTTGTCATCTGTTCCCGGAGTTTGAGACTTTTGTTGCATGAATCTTCTTACGAAGTTCTGCAGTGGTTATCTGTCTCTTTGCTTGCAATAGTAGAGATCTGATGGCTTTGCGGTTGTTTCATGGAACACTTGAAATGCTTGAATGAACTTTGTCTTGAGATCGATCCAGCTGCATATTGAGTGTGGAGGTAGCAGGGAATACCAATTGAGGACTGGGCCTTCGCAAGCAATGATGAAGGACTTAGTCAGCGCAACATCATCTCCTCTTGCTGAGTTTAAAACGGCTTCGTAGCTCATGAGGAATTGTCTAGAGTTTCCATGCCCATTGTACTTCGGGAGAGAGACTGGTTTGTACTTCGGAGGCCATGGTGCAGTTTGCAACCCAAGAGAAAGTGGCGATTCTGAATCTGCGAACTGTGAAACTCCGTTGCCTGTGAAGAAATTCTCTCTCGGGGTTCTTTTTCGCTGACCAGAGCTCTGATGTGGCGAATCGCGCCAGAGTGAACTGTTTTCTTGTTCCTTCATTTCATCAATTTCCTTTTGCATTTTCTCCAGTTGTTCTTTTGCTTGGTTGAGCTTTTCCAGTTTCTCCGAAGCTTTTCTTTTTGCTTCCAGCAGAACCGCGAATTTTTCCTTCTCCTTCTAAAGCATCAGCACTTTTCTGTTCACTGCTTCCAATTGTCTGTCCACAGCATCATCATCTTCATCTTCGGTATGTGTTTCCAGGGCATGTGCATTTTTTCCCGCTCGTGCTTTCTGTAAGGCTTCGAGTTTTGCTTGCCTTTCTTGGTCTGAGATCTGCTGATGTTCTGTAGCAAGAGAGTTTCCATTGTCTTCTTCTACGTGGTGATCTTCCTGGTCTGCCTCGGTGGGTGTGCTCTTCTTAGACTTCTTCTGTGGAGGCATCGTGAGTTGTTTGTCGGCTTAGACCACGGTGGGCGCCAATGTTGGGAGTTCAGAAATCGGATGGAACCCCCAAACACCAAGAGTGAAAAACTTAAGAACAAACGTGCGAAATAACTCAAGAACTCGGAGACAAAGAATCTCCGAAAGCCTGTATTCTCCTCAAAAGTTGTGAACCTCTTTACACGTGCCCTCGGACCCCCTTTTATAGGGAGACGAAGGGACTTTTACATTCTGAAATTACCCTCGGATCTAAAGAATATTCCGAATGGGAACATGTACATGAATGTCTTTTACATCCCGTGATTTGCAGAGCTAATTTCATAGATTTACAAGCTGACCACTCGTTCACACCTTGAACCCGGACTTTTGATGCCTCGTTTTTGACTCGGTTTACCCACGGCTTTCGACTCCCATTCGCGAAGATTATCAGGTGCACAGACTCCCGACTCGAATCCTCGAAGCCATCGCTGAAGTAGAGTTTCCCGAATCTGCAAAGATCTCCGAAGTTTCCATCGTCCTGAAATGACAAACAAACTTGCGAACTAGTACTCTTTCAGCGATCTTTTCGCCTGAGAGTAACAGGTTAGCGAATTCTTCCCTTTATACTTCGCACAAAAACTTCCGAATTCGCGAGAATCAAGAAAACGAACACTCCGCTTGATTCTTTCCCGCCCACATCTCCGAATTCGCGGGATTTATGAGACCTCTGAAGTTTCGAGGGTGAAAGGTTTTTATCCAACTCCCCAACACTATAGCACCGAAGGGATTGATGAGAATTTCTATAGTATACAAGGAATTAATTCACTATTCACAAAAGGGTCTTAAAAAAAGCTCATTCACAGGAGAGAGCTCTCTTTACCACAGTTGGGGCCGGGGCCGTGGCCGTTTCCGACGAGCGACACCTTGACACTCCTTACTCGTGTTACACCAACATTTTAGCCAATTAACGATAACTCTTTTTCTACCTCTTTCAGATTGCACTTGCACGTACTACCTACTCCACTCCAGGGCTTAATTAGCTTTTGTTGGGAAAAGTTGAGCGATCCAGATCCTGGCTTTTTCCACGTGGCACGTACGGCATTTTGTCAAAGCAAAGCTCTCGTCAATAGGAACATTATTTGCACCAACGTAACCACCACTACCTCGCTCGACCACTTAGGGCAGTCTCAATGGAGGAAACTGACACAGTTTTCATAGTATAAGAAATCATCTATAGAAACTATACTTCACAATGGTAGTGTCTTCAAGTAATAATTGTTTTATCTTTCTCTCTCTCAATTTGACCAATGGGGAGCGTTGCATTAATCCCATAGAAACAAGTGGTTTCTTTCCAATGGCAAATTCAAGGTTTCTTGTGCATTGGGTCAAGAGTAGACATGGTTTCTCCATGAGGAAATCATTTATATGATTTGTGCTCTCTTTCCTCATTAACTAGGCTGCAACATCATCATTTTGCTTAGTTGGCAAGATAATTAATAGACATAGAAACCGCTATAAATGTACCATTAGGAATGCCCTTATCCAAGCAATCCAATGTCAAGGAAAGAGGTCATTAATTATTCACTGCTTCGTGTCATTATTGTACTGCTACTACGAATGACGACACGGACACGTTCCACCGTCGAGGCGTCGAACATTGCGGTGTGTTTATGACCCATGTTAATGCTTCTTACGAGACGCATTAGAGAAATTCTTAACTTTTTAGTACTATTCTTGTTAGTATATCGTTATGACCCATGTTTTTGCGTGCATGTTGGTTGGACGCAACGGGTCTTGGATTTTTCCTCTCATCACCTACTTTGCAAAACTGACAGACCGAAACGAATGCATCGACGACGTGTGTTTTCTACCAAACTTTGATATCGATGGCGTCGATTTGGGAGACCTGCTCGCCGGGCGTATCTACATATAAGTATCACGACGTCACACCTTCAGGTTATTCTCATTCTGAATAATATATATATACACCGTCATGTCACGAGGGCAAGATGTACGCACATACGTCACGTATGATGGTACACTGTTCGCAGGCATCGTGGAACACATTACACATGCCACTGCTGATCGACTCCGATCCGATCCAAAAAGGGGAGCAAGAGAAGATATATATTCCCGACCCAATTTGAAAAAGGTAAAAGTTCCCGGCGACAAGTGACACGCAGCTAGTACACGTACTCCAATCGTCGCTAACGTGTCACGACATGTGCCATTTTATTTGCATCGATCTACATCTACCCACCCAATCAACAATAACCTTAGCTTTTTGTAGCCATTTTTGGGTTCCAGCTACAGCGCACGCTTGTCCGGAAATGTTAAAAGCGGCCGATATGATGGAGAAGGTTCATTCCGACCTTATCCACCGGGCCAGGGTGTTATGATGCACAGGCACAGCATCCCGCATGACTTTTTCCCATGTGGCACGGGCATTTCGTCAAAGAAAATGAGGCTGATGAGTAAGGCCCCAACAAAGCACCACAGCAACCACCAGGCTACTGCGTGGCGGCAGACAAGATCCAGTGCCGAAAACAATCGTTATAATACACTGGTGCCGCGGTAATGCTATGCACCGATCGTGTTCTGGAAGCAGGTGTCCTGCTAGGGTTTAGTAACAGCTCAGTGTGTGTATGCGTTGAAACCTTCAAGATAATTTGTTCTTGCAAAAGAAGAAAAAAAATCAAAGCTAATTTGTCCTGTTCTGAAAAACTAAGATGCTAAAATCACTGCCGGCGAGTTTACCTTTAAGTTCCAAACCCTAGCTATAGCTAGTATCGGGTGTTAGTGTAACCGTAATCCCTCAAAAAAAAAGGGTGTGTAATCAGTACTACGCCCTCTTTAGTATCGGGTCAAATAACTGGTATTAAAATGAGGCCCTTAATTAGTACTGGTGGGGTGCCTACCACGTCACATGCGGCCTTTTTTTCTCATTTTCTGTTCATTTTCTTTTAATTTTTCCGTTCTCTCCTCCTCCTTCGATGCTGATCGCCTGTCCGTCGCCGTCGGAAGTGCGACGACCTGTGACTGTGTCGCCGCCTTGTTGCCACAGCGGAGGTCGAGGACCCCACACAGCATTGGAGGACACACAGTCGGGTCGGGACACCGTGCCCCACCGGGTAGGCCGTGGGCCACTAGCCTGTCGTGTCCTGACCTGGAGGCCACACTGCAAAGTGAGAGAGAGCAGAAGGTGGGATGTGAGGAGATAAGGTTGAGAGGGTATAAAATGTGATGGGCAGATAAGGTTGACATAACAGTTGAGACGATATCTATGAACATTAGTACCGGGTGGAGGCCTCACTCGTTACTAATGGTCATCTACTAGTAGCAGGTAAAACCTCCACCCTGACTAGTTGGGAGGCTTCTACCTGTACTAATGGGTGAGTTTCAGTACTGGGTGAGCTCTCCACCCGGTACTAAAAGAGGTCACAACTGTTAGGTCTGGTACCAATGCTCACGTTAATACCAAAACAAAATGCAACTGGTACTAAGGGTCATGACGATGATCAGTTTTGCAGAGTTTTTAGACAGAAAGGACTAGCATAGACTGTGAGGAGCAGTGTGCCTCTGTCACCATACTTCTTTTGTTTTGTAGATTTATAACTTTGACTGTGCACTTAGATATATGGATGTTTAAATACATACATTACAATTACTCTCTCCGTCCCAAGATACAAGGCGCGGCCTCTTCAACCTTGCAGAGTTATTGCTTGCACCCCTCCCGTTAGAGCAAGTATAGTAGTGCTTACTCAGTGGGCGAAATGAAACTCCACGTCCACAAAATCTGAGCTGGAGGTGAGAGAATAGGAGAGAGAGAGTGGAGCGGGCTGCTCGTGAATCGCCGGGCGGAAACACAAGAACCAAGAGAAAAGGCATTTGCTGCTACCTGCATGCTAGTCCTCAGCCAATAGCAAAACGTGCGTTGATTATTCTCATCTTAAATCTATTGATTCAATGGCCAACCATGCCGCTGATTCATTATACAAACGGGCTAAATCGTTAGCTCAATGTGACATGGCACTAGCATTTAGCCTTCAGCTGGCTAAATTATTAGCCATGCTCTTAGACGGAGTATGTACTTATTAGGAATAAAGCTAGCGCCGGGAAGCAGATCATTAGTCCATGGCAGTATGGCACGCACAACCACCATCATACTAGCGCTCCTATCCTGTAGTAGTACCAATATCTTTGAATGCCTCGTCCTCGATCATCAGTAACTGACTTGTGTCTTCCTGTTCCGTCAGACATACGGTGTGTGTCACCCGCGGACACACGCAAAAGTGTGTCACATCACTCGAGAGTGCCGCATGGCTATGCCACGAGCCCCATGACGTCTGTGCCTTGACGTCACCCGCGCACCGTTCGCTGACGCCCTACGGAAACACACAGCGCAGCAACATGTTGGATGCAGAAGTCAATAGTTTGAAACCATAAATGTTCTACAGTTGCGTAATTCCTTCCACATACTGTTCGCACTAATTTAAACCATAAATTCGCAAGTTTAGTTCACCAAATTTTCTCCACCTACCCGTCACATCAATCTTTTTTCCACTAATTTGGAATATTAAATGTAGATTAATGACAAAACCCATTCCACGACCCCTACCTTAATTTTCGAGACGAATCTAACGAGCCTAATTATGTCATGATTAGACAAAATCGTGCTACAGTAAACAATCTCTAATGATGGATTAATTAGACTTAATGGATTCGTCTCGCAATTTCCGGTCCATTCGTGTAATTATTTTTGTAAATAATCTACGTTTAATAATCCTAATAGACTTTGAAAGGAGACCCAAAATTTTCAGTTCGCGAATTAAACGGACCCTCGCAACTGGCGGAGATGGAATCCCATGAGAGGAGCCGTGGCTTGCGATCTTTCAAGAGTTGATCGAAGCGCCGTGGTTTGGACCTATGAACATATCCACCACTGGGATCCCAAAAACTGTGGACCATCATATAGACGACAGGTCATTTCATTTGGTTTGCAAACTGCGGTAGTGATTATTGCTCAGCAGGCAATTGATGCAGGGCATGTGGTGGCTGCTGTTAGTGCTGTCAATGGAAGATGTTGATGTGAATGATAGAAAATAATACGTGAAAAATAACAATAGCAACTCTTGAAGCAAAACGGCCTATTAGCTCAGTTGGTTAGAGCGTCGTGCTAATAACGCGAAGGTCGCAGGTTCGAGACCTGCATGGGCCAATGAATTCTTTTTCTTTGCACATTTTGGTCTGCGCCAGCCGTATCTGACAAATCCGGACTGCCAGATACACATTTTCTTTTTTAAAAAAGAAATTCCTTTTCACATTATTATCGTCTGCGCTCTGTAGATTGACAGCCTCTGCTCAGCCAATTCAAATGAGATACCTGGCTAATATCGCTCTTCAAAGGTCTAGAAACTCACAAGATGATAAGCAAAATCTTTTCGAATCCCAGGAGCTCAATCTTCTTGTATGGAACACTAGTTGAGCCAGTGCAGATAATGTTACATGGTGAAATGAACCAACCACCTCAAGCAATGACCCAATATATCTACATAATGTACTTCACGAAACTTCTCTCGTCGCTGAACGATGGAGAGATAAATAAGAGAGGCAAGTGGTACATCACAACCCTCTTGCTATTACTTTCAGTTTCAGCAGATTCTGTTACTAGTATGACACTGCTAACCTCATTGTTCTGCGTCTTTGTTCATGTTTTATCTTATCACCAGTTTCTCTGTTCAACACTGTTGCCGTAACCTTCTTGTCATTCCTTACTAGCATGTGTTACTACTTACTAGGTTAAATCCCAACGATAAGCACACTATTCTGATTTCCTGTCCATGTTTGTCTCGTCCCTAATTCAACTTAAATCTGCCCCACTGCATTAGTTTCTTACACCGGGTATTGAAATGTACCTACGATGTTCATGTGCTGCTTTGGTTTGTCAGGTTTGTTGTTGTGACTGTACCACTGATTTGTGTATGCATCTCCAACTCTGGGAGGACAAATATTCCCTTTTGTTTTTACCTATAATTGAGCACAAGGTGATGGAGGAAGAAAGCAGCCTCTACTTTGGCAAACTCCGATCCTGGGCAGAGCCGTATAATTTTTGCATTCTGATCCCTTTTGAGTAAGAATTCTACATTTGGACCCATGTGGGAAAGAATTTCAAAAATGGACCCATAGCACGGCGTCAAAAGCCACGGCGCCGTTGTATAACAGCACGGCGCCAAGGGACATGGCGCCGTGACTTTTGGCGCCGTGCTATTTTTTTAGGTGATTTCGGATAATGGTGGCGTCGACGTGTCATAGAACGGCGCCACAAGCCACGACGCCGTTGTAAAACAGCACGGCGCCATGCCCCTTGGCGCCGTGCTGTTCTACAACGGCGCCGTGGCTTGTGACGCCGTGCTATGGGTCCATTTTTGGGATTCTTTCCCACGGGGGTCCAAATGTAGAATTCTTACTCAAAAGAGACCAAAATGCAAAAATTATACGGCAGAGCCAGGGCGGAGGGCCCTCCGCCAATGACGTAAACCTCTTGCTTGTCCCTTGGCTTGACCCCTGGTACAACAGTCAGATAAGTCGTGCGTGCATATGAATCAAGCCCATGAACATCACCAAAGAAACCAAAAGAAAAATAGTGAAGTAAAAACAAGGATGCTGGCTTTGAATGAGAGGAATCATGGCCAAGACCAATGAAAACAGGCACTACAGCCCAGCTTGCTTGGCATCTGAAGAAGATACCAGTTGGGTAATTATGTCACAGGTGGACACTCTCTAATCAAATTCAGCAATTAGTTAAGAGTACACACTTTAAAGAAGATTCCCTAAAAGCCCCACACAAGCTTCTTTGATAGGTGCTCTAGCCTTTTAATTGTATATTTCAGGTTTGAATAAGTAGCTTATTATCACAAAGTTAAGCTATTAATTAATTATGGACTGACAGTAATGAAATATAATTGTGCCGTTGTGCGAGTCATCAGCCCATTAGTTCATTACCAATATACATGCCAGGTGGGAAAGTACTACTGATGAACAGAAAAGAGCATACCTCCCATCTGCAGGGCTGAAAACGTTGGGCGTTTTCCATGAAGCAAGGGGTTCAGATGAACAGCACTGAAAATGGGTAGGACCTTCCAGCCAGATGGAATCAGACACTCTGCAAAGAGCAAAAGCGAGAGCCACTTGCTTTTGAGCATCTCGTCTACCAAAGCTAGGCGTTTCTAGGCATAACAATGCTTAAAAATCAGGCTTAAAGGTGCGACCATCCCCTCTGCCTCTGATCCATTATCATGTGATGATTGATGAGCACAAATGGAATCTGCAACGAAAGCCTCAATATGGTGCTGATGCAGGGTTGTTAATCTACCTTTGTATCTGACATCTTTGAGAACCTTCCTATGGACGAACTTGAAGATGTTGCCGCATCTCAGATTGATCTGTCCAGAACGACGGGACATGGGGGCCTCTCGCCAGAACAGACAATTTCTTGTCTTAAAACTCCCCCCTGAGGTCGAGGTTTTTTTTTCTTGTCTTAAAAACGCTTAGTCGCATCACCAATTTCACCTCTGGTGTAACCTCTCAGCCCATAAGATGCCTATGTAGTTAGTTCTATTAAATCACGTTCACCGGAAGCCTCCACAAGAACAAGAGCCTCCACTGAAATGGTGGAACCTGTTGGCATCTCGAACCACGATATCCCTTTCAAACAGCTCGGACACCAGCTTGGTAAACTCGTGGCAATCACCACACACCCTGAGGTTCTTGGCTATCCTTAAAGGCGTACCTGAACAAGTGCTAATCAAGCCAAATGCTATTGCGAGCCTCTCGCTGTGTTTATGCAACATATCTATCTTCTCCTCTTCACTCACATCGTGAAGGACAAAGCTTGTGTCCTCTCTGTAACCTTCTTTCCTCAGTTTTTCTGTTATCTTGGCAAGCTTGCAATTGATTGCCTCTGAATATTTATGAGAGTGATCTATTGCAGTGAAAGTGTGGACGTTGTTTCCTATCTCAATCCAACTGCAAGCTGGATCTTTTCCCAACCCTAGTTCTTCCATCCTGGCTCTAACTTCTTTGACATTGTTCCACTTTCCCAACTCAGCAAAAACATTGGATACAAGAATATAGTAGCCTGGGTTGTCAGGTTCCAGCTCAAGAAGCATATTGGCTGCAACCACAGCAAGGTCATAGTTTTTGTGGACTTGACATGCCCCAAGCAGCGCACACCACACCACAGATGTTGGTTTCATAGGCATAGACTCAAGGAACATGTACGCCTCCTCAGTCCGGCCTGAGCGGCCAAGAATATCAGCTACAGAGGCATAGTGCTCCTGCCACTGTTTTAACCGGTACTTGCTCATCATTGTATCAAGATAGTATTTACCCTCATCAACAAGCTTTGAATGTCTACAAGCATGCAGCAGAGCAAGGAAACAAACAAGATCAAGAGTCAGACCAGTCTGTAGCATTCTCTCAAAAATATCTATCGCTTGCTTGCCATGTCCATGCAAGCCAGTAGCATTAATCAATGCTGTCCAAAGAACCATATCTTTATATTTAGCCCCATAGAATACTTTGGTAGCATAGTTCATTCTTCCACAACCAGAATACATGTCCACGAGGGAACTAACCACTCTGGACCTTCTATAGGAAAGTTCCTTCTGACAAGAAAGCCATGAACCTGTTTTCCTTTTGTCAATGATGACAAACTGGTAATAGCCACCAAAATACTTACTAGTGCTACAGAATCAGCTTCAATATTTTCTTTTTGCGTCTCAGTAAATAAGGAAACAGCTTCGTTTAATAGTGCATTATTTGCACAGCAGTTTATCACACTGGTCCAAGTAACAATATCCTTTTTCTTTATCGTCAGAAATATATTTAGTGAATGGCGAAAATCTCTGCGGTCCCTGTATATATCTATCAGCATATTCTTCAGTATCAAATCAAGCAACCCATTTCTAATAGCATAAGAATGGACTTGCTTTAGCAGAGAGAGGCTTTTCAAATGACTACATGTTTCTAAAATGCTTCCAATCATCATAGAATCCACCTTAATCCCTTGTTTCTGCACTTCTTGGAACATATCCAGCGCTTCAAAATGCCGAGAACTCTGTGCAAGACAAGAAAGGATTGTTGTCCAAGATATGTGATCTCTAGTACTCATGCTTTCAAATACTTTTGCCGAACACTCTATGGAGTCACATTTCCATCAATGTATTCCCAACCTGCAAATCAGTATGAAGCCTATGGAGTCACATTTTATGTACATGAACCTCTCTGCCATTGTTTAGCCAACCCAAATGTCCCAATGCTGAAGACAAGCTTACAACACAGGCATGATCAAGTTGAGAACCATGTTGTAGCATTTCACCAAAAAACTCAATGGCCTCAGCATACAAACCGTTTTGGATGTGGCAGCAGGAGATCATCGAATTCCATGATATGTAGTCTTTCTCATCAATCTGACGGAAAACTCTTAAAGCGCTATCCACCCATCCGCATTTCGCATACATGACAAGCAAAGCATTGAACTCGATGTTGGACTCACTGCCGCATTTGAGAAGTGTTGGATGTAACTCCCTTCCCTGATTCAGCCGAGCTTGCCCCGCACAAACTTGCAGCATCCCCACATCCGTGTAGGAATTCATACCTAATCCAGAGCTCTGCATCCCTCAGAACAGCTCCAGGCTTCCAATGTCCTCCCATTCTGCATGCACCCCGTTATAACAGAGTTCCAGGATGCGACATCCCTCTCCTGCAGCCACTCGAAAACTTGCAGCGCTGAATCCAGCATGCCGCACTTGGCGTACATCTAGCATCCCGCGCATTGGCCACGAGGGTGCTCTTATCAAGCCCACTCCTCACAGCCAGACCATGCACCTCGTGTCCGCAGGCCTTGAGCACCGACGCGAGCGTGCACCCGTCGGGAACCGACCCCGGCGCCGCCGACGCCCGCATGGCCCGATATACACGCACGGCCTCGCAGGCGCTCCGGGACGAGGGGTACGAGCCGACGAGCGCGTTCCAGGAGAAGACGGTCTGCGCGGGCATTCCGTCGAACAGGCGGCGCGCGTCGTCCGCCCGCCCGCACCGGCCGTACATGAACACCAGCTTGGTCGCAAGAAAGCCTCCATCGTCTTCGTCAAGCGAACCAGTGGCCAGGGCGTGCGCGTGGACCTGCCTCCCTTCCGCGGCCGCGCTCCTGGCGGCGACGAGGTCGAGCACCCAGCCGTAGTGCTCCCGAGGAGGCCGCACCCGGGCTGTCAGCAGACGTAAGGCTTGGCGCAGGTTGCCTTTTTTGCAGAGACACTTCAGGGACGCGGAGGCGGAAGTGGACTTGGGAGGCGAGCTGGCGGGTGCGGCGGGAGGTGGAGTTCGGTGGGGGAGTGATGGGAGGGACAGCGCGGCCGGGGCCGTGGCGGGCTTGGAGGCCCCGGGGAGCCGGACGCTCGTGCCATCCACCGGTGGCGTCGAGAGCGGCCGCGGGCGGGCGGCGGGGAAGAGGGAGAGGGTGGGGCCGGTGGGCAGCGGCGCGGCACCTGGAGCGAGGGGGAGAAGAACAGCTACAGTGAAGCACACTCAATGTTTAGATTCCTTTTAAAAAAAATTAAAAGGGAATCTTGGATTTATGGAGTACTAAGACTGTCCACAGCAAGAGCACCCACCCTTATAGTCAAATAGAGCTTTTGAGCACAACAGAGAGAAGAAACTCCACACCCAAAACAACCAGTCCTCCAGCAGCACAGGCAAACCCGTCGCGCATCCTCCATGGTAGTTGACTCCCGCCAGGAGGAAGAGGGAGACAACCGCGCCCGGCCGGCAGCGAGCTCCACCACAGAGGCCGCTCTGGAGAGGGAAGGAAGGGGGCCGTTGTCGCCCGTCGGGTCGCTGTCATCGTCGAGGAGGCGCGCGCTCTTGGCGACTTCCCTGCCGTCCTCCGGCCGCGAGGCGAACCCGACGTCATCACTCCCGCCGCCGGCCCCAGAGGAGGACGAGGAAGAGGAGACGGGGTGGCGCAACACATGCGGGTCACCGCGCGACCTTGACGAGGAACGCGAGCATCTGCTTGGGCCAGCGCCACATCCATGGCCACCGCGTCCTCGTTCGCCGCCACCGGATCGAGGGAGACCCGCCGCCGCCGCCGTCAAATCGAGGTGGAGGAGCTAGGTTGGAGTGGAGACCCGCCGCCGTTCGGGCTTAGGAACCGGAGTGGGAGGTCGCCCTCGGCCGGATTCGCGGCCGCGTTCCCTCACTGCCGCTGTCTGGGCTTGGGAACCGCGCCTCCGCCGCCCGGGCTTGGGAACCGTGCCGCCGCCGTTCGGGCTTCGGAACTGGAGAGAGAGGTAGCTGGCCGGATCTGCGACCGGGTGTTGCTGGCGGATCTGCGCCGGGGTGCTGCTGGCGCCGGCGGGCGGAGGAGAGCGAGGCAGGAGGACGGGCGGCGGGCAGAGGAGAACGAGGCGGAGTGGAAGGCAGTTGGTGAAGGGGAAGGAGAGAGAATCCCCAAGAGTGGGGGATGAACGGGGTGTACGCACATTTTGAGGGAAGGGATGGGGGAGTTGTTGGAGGGACTACAGTGTGCATTGCTCACTCATTTTGGGGATGGGGGAAGGGATGAGTGAGTTGCTGGAGATAGTCTAAGGCTAAGTCCAACAAGAGAAAGAGAAGGCAACATAAGAGAGGCATCAGAGATTTTGCCTTGTGCACAGTACCTCCCACCGCAAGGCAAAATATCCCATCTCCAACAGACACAGACAAACGAATCCCCTCCCCTCCCGATCCCTCTCTGCCCCGTCGCCGGCGCCGCTCCAGACCCGCCGAGGAACTCCATGCCCACCTCCTCCAGCCTCCCCCAGACGAACTCCATTCCCACCTCCTCCAGCCTCCCTCAGACGACGTGCTCGAGGGTCCGCCCTCCACTCCGCTACCCCTGCGCTGGTCGTAGGAGGAGCCGCCGCGGAGCCGGTGGAGCAGGGGAGCCACCGCGTCGGAGAAGAGGAAGGGTAGGAAGGCGATCCACCGCTGCTCGTCCTCACCGGCGGCCAAGGCAGGAGAGAGGGGTCGCAGCCGTGACCGCAGGTGGAGGACGCGGCGGCGGCGGGCGGCGCGGGAGGGGGGCGAGTCGGACGACATCAGGCTCCACAGCGGCTGAATCAGTGCCGACGTCGAGCTCCGGTGCGACCGAATCGAGTTCCCGGCTGCTGCGTGAAGCTCGCCGGCCGCCGCATCGAACTCCGCCGCAGCTGAATCCGCTGCCGCGTCGAGCTCCGTCTCGATTTGGCGCAGGAGCAGGGGCGCGCTCGAGGGCGGCTTGGTGCGGCCGTGCAGGAGCGGGAGGGTGTGGAGGAGCTCGAGGGCGCGGCGGCGCGGGAGCCCTGCCCGTCCAACTCGTTGGCCGCCCCGCGCGTTCGTCCAGCGCGCCGGCGCTGCCGCTGCTTGCCCCATGCGACGCCGAAGCCATTTGCCCTGCGTGTCGCTGCTCGCCCATCAAATGCATTCGAGGAGAGAGGGCATCCATTTTTAGCTCGCCTCTCTCCTCGGAGGGAAAAATGCCTTCGGCTTTGCCTTCTCTGTTGGAGAAGAAAACCGTGTGCAAAGTAGCTATTGTTGAGGCATTTTTGCTTTTGCCTACTGCTGTTGGAGTCAGTCTAAATGAAGACTGTTTGTAAAACATTTTCACATATGAGTGTAAATTTACGCAACGTAATTCATGATTTTGCTACAATAATGCTACATCCTCTAATCGTGTGGTTAAAGCCTCATTAGATTTCTCTCAAAAATTACTTACAAGTGTGGAAGTAGTAATTTTGGAAACTATCTTTATTTAATACATGTAATTAGTGGTCAAAGATGTATTTAATATTAAAAAAATTAGTAAACATTCGGCGTGTTTGGAGAAATAGCCGAGAGCTATTTTGAGAGCTAAAGTTTAGCTCAAAGAAATATCTCTAACAAAATAGCTTTTGAGATGTTTGGATAAAAACTATTTCACATTTAGGGCTTGTTCGTGTCCATAGGATTCAATCCGACCAGAAATGATAGATATACCTATAAAATCATGATAGTTATTATAGAGAGCCAGATTTATTCCGCATCGAGAATTAATTTACTCATCATGATAGGTATAAATAAGAGACCGAAGAGCCGGATTGAATCCACACCTCTTGACTAGTGGATTAATTCCGGGTCTCTTGGTGCACATATCATGAGTAAATTAGTTGTCGATCCGGAATAAATCCGACTCACTACAGTAACTATCATAATTTTCTAGATATATCTATCATTTCCGGCTGGATTGAATCCTATAGACACGAACGAGCCCTTAATGTAATCTTTTCAATAAACTACCCCTCAGCTCTTTCTTGTCAGCGGACCCGAGCTCCTCCACAGCACACACCCTGACGCCGCCGCCGCCGCCGTAGCCTTGCTCCTCCTGCGCAGATAGTCTCACACCTCTGTGCTGTGCTCCGAGGACGGAGACGTGTAGACGCGCTCGCATTCACGGCGGGCTGGCTCGGCAGAGCGCATCACAGCACCATCGTCATTTGCAGATGGAAATAGCTCGAGGGCTGCTGCAAACCGTCGCCGTCCTCCTCCGCCATCAACGCGGTCACCACAAAGCTGCTTGAGCTGCTGCGGGACTTCTCCGACTACTCCAGCTTCAACTCCGACATCTCCGGGGAGCTCGAGCGCCTCGCGATGGCGGCGGCCTGGGCGCCCAGATCCGACGCGTCGCCCGCCGCCGTGGATCTGAACGACCTCGACCGCCGTGGATCACTGAGAAGGCAGCGGTGGCCGTTGCAGCTGCCGCCGCCGGCGGCGGTGGTGGAGGTGGAGGTGACGAGTGGCAGTGCCGGAAGCACCCGACCGCCGCCAGATCTGGCGGCGGGGTGTGCCCGTACTGCCTGCCCGTCCTCCTCCTCCTTAGCGTCCGGCGACGCGGTGGGGCGCGTGCATAGCCTCACCGGATCACGCGCTCGCGGTCTGTGTCCGCGGGCTCCTCCACCGTTCGCCGCCGTCGCGCCTGCCAGGAGGCCCAGCGCGATGGCGTGGGCCGCAGCGCCGACGTCCACTGTCGCGCCGCACGCCGCGTGGTTGGAGACGCGGCGGAGGAGGGCGGACACCGCCTCCCACCAGAGAGGCTCTGTGGCCCTCATCCGCGGCGACGAGACGAGCTCGCAGTGGCCGCCGGCGCATGGAGTCGCCGATGGACCGCGCCGTGATGTCAGCGTTGCGCTGCTGCAGGACCTCGCGCGCCGCTTCCGGGTGGGATCCCGTGCGACGGGAGTGAGGGGCGCTGGTGCTGGTGCTGGTGGGGGCGCCGATCCCGGCGGCGGCGCTGATGCGGGAGGAGGCGGCGCGAAGATGGGCGCGGCCGCGCGGGTCGGCGGGTGGGATCGATCCCGTGCGACAGGAGTGAGGAGTGGTGCATATTTTTAGGTGGGACCCACTTCGAATAGCTCAATTAACATCTCTTGAGGGGATAATTTTTTGGTAGGCTAGTTGCAAATAACTTTAAAATAGCCCACCTATTTAGCTACTTATTGAGCTATTTGAGCTAAAAAGGGTAAGTAAAAAATAGCTCATGGATTCAAACACCCCCATTAGCGACAACGGGCCATTCCGGAGTAGGAATAATTGATGTTTAAATCAATAAAGGAATTACTCCCTCCAACCATTTATCCAATGCCCATTTGCACTTGACTCAAAAGACCAAGGAAAGAAATAAAGTCTCTCCCGTCATTAATCTCCTGAGAAGCATGTGAGAGAAATTTATTGCTCGCGCAGATACCAAAGCAACGATTTAATGTTTTCCAATGAAAAACACAAATAAGCCTCACATAAATGGAATTTTCAGATTTTAAAATATGTCTTGGATAAATGGATCGATGGAGTATATAATTGGAAATAAGTCTTAGAAAACCGAACGGAACATTGTCCCGGAAATAAATATTGAAGCGACTTTTCCCAAGTGGCACGACATTTTGCCAAGGATCATGCTCGTGCATACGGCAAAGGCATATTTTTTTCTTCAGAAATGAAAATTGTACTTTTGCAATACTTACAAAAACATATAAACATTTTCCTTAAAATTTTATCTCAAAACCACTCTTCATGAATTTGTTGCCGGTTAGTATCAATTTAGATTTTAAACCTTGTTTCATATAGCATTTCGAAGACAATCCATCATGAATGTTCCCATCTTTATACGCACAATCTAAAATAGAAGACAATCCAACGGAAGAATTTCACAAAAACTCTATACACCGGAATGTTTCTCCATTGCTAACATTTTTTTTAAACGCTGATGTAATGTTTATCTATCATATAAGTTTCTCCATTGCATTTGCCAAATCCAGTATTGGTGCAATGCATACCTTTTCTTCCAAGTGTCCCCAACGATACAGCAAAGTGCAACAATTCCACTGAACTCCAAAGACAGCGTTCATCTTATATGCAAATGAAACAATCGACCAATTGTTGGGATGGAATGTTTGCTTTTGCAACGTAAAATATTTGGTTAAGAATTCTAGCATTCTATAAGACCTCAGACATAACTAAATTGCTACCAATCAAAATAATTCAGAACACACATTCTAAAGGGCAACTTCACATTCAGAGAACACGTTCTAAAGGAACACTTTCTCTGTCGCCTTGTTTAGTTCGACAAATTGCTACATTTTACCCGTCACATTAAAATGTACTGTTCTTTTTATGCACGTACTCCAATGTGATAAGTTGCTGCAAACTGCTACTATTCACTCATCACGTTGCTGCTAAACAAGGGTTGGCCCAGGGCCCAGGCCTACTTTGACGGGTAGGCCTCATAGCTCCCATTTGGCAGTGTTTGGATGTAGGTGGAAAAATTTTTAATCCCCTTTAACCTCTAATTAGAGGTATAAATAAAGCTAGTTTCCAAAACTACGTTCACAACACTGACTAAAAAATTAGGAGACGAATCTAGCAAGACTACCTACGCAACCTTGTTTCCGGGGCCCGGAGCCGTCCGTTCCGTCCGTGTAGGGTCGCGGAAAATATCGACGAGACGTCGAGAGAACACACGTCCCTCTCGGCTCCCGCCGGCCGCGCGCACCAACCCCCCCTCTGGCCCCTCACGCAGCGCAACGAAAAAAATGTGGCGAAAAAAAAGCAACGGCGTTCCCCCGCGTGCGTTCCACCGTGCACGGCGCCGCCACGTCGAGGTCGAGGGGATATTCCCGAATCGAATCCGCCCCTCGTCGTTCCTCCCTGGCTGGCTGCACTGCACCCGCGCCGGCCCCACCTACCCCCACACCGACCGTCTACAAACACCCGGTGCACCAGGTCCATCCCCACGCCCGAAAAAAATCCCAGGCTCCCCCGAGCAGTGCACCGGGTCCACGCGCGCGCGGACGGGCAGGGTGGGCCGGGCCAGGTCCCCCGCCGTTGTTTCCTACGCCTCGCCGCGCGTCGCCCCCGCCCGCCGCTCCCGTCTCCGTCGCGCGCCACCATAAAGAAACCACGGCACGCGCCGCCGCTCCTCCCGCCCCAGCTGCTTTTCTGCGACCGAGAAGAGGGAGGGAGGGAGGGGCCAAAGGCTAGCGCTTTTCGTCCGTGTCCCCCCGCCTGCTGTCTGGCCGCTGCCGCTGCTCACGAGCCTCCCCTCCCCCCGCCCCAGCGAGCGCGAGGCGAGCCAGGGAAAGGAGCTTCAAAAGCGCCCCCAAGCCGCCGAGGCACCGCACCACCCCGTCGCGGAGGTAAACACAGCAACCACCAGCCATTCCCACCGTTCCTTCTCCCTGAGGTTGGATCGCGGCCGCGCGCATCTCGCCTCGTCGCTGCAGGTCGGATCCGTTCCTGATTTGGTCTGTCTGTTCCTTCCTTCTCTCTTCCTCGGGCCTGGCATGTGTAGATCTAGGTGTTACTGCTGTTCGAGTCGGCCGGATGGATGGATGCATGCATGGATGGCTGCCGCGGTGGCATGTTCTGAGGAGAATTCGCCCGTTCGTTTCCGACTCCCGATAGAGATGTTGTGCACGACAGCTTGCTTGTTAGCTGAATATATGATCTTTTTGTCCGGGCTATTTGATCTAGAATTCTAGCTCGAATTTTGAGTGATAGGAATATAATAATTTGGTCTGGTTTTCAGTAGTGACAAACCATTGAAGGTTGTTGTTCGCTCTGAAACCTGTCCGTGGACGTGATTTGTTTGATTGGGCAATTCATGTTGTTTACTTGTAAATGGACGTGGGGCATCTCATGAACATTTTTCAGTATGCGGATGGAATGGTAGTCAGCATCCACATGGAGTGTGTCCTCGGTTGTGCTAGTGATGGCTGGGGGATTGAATTTCAGTGTGCCATCCGATAGCCGAATGATACCTTGGCAGTTTATATCTTCCTTGTGACCGCTTTTTCACTGTTCTAAATCTATTTCTGTAGCTGGAACATCCGATTCTTTTACTTACTGCTCTGCTTATTATCTGCTATATCGTCTGCTTATATATAAATCTAACAGAACTTTGTTTCTGCAGTCAGACATGGCCCCAACTGTTACCTTCAGTTCGGTTAGTGCTCAGGCTGGGCTGATCCAAAAGCCAAGGAACCATGGTGCCGCAAGCTACTCTGGTTTCAAGGCATCATCATCATCATCTGTTAGCTTTGGATTGGAGTCGTCATTCCTGGGCAGGAGTGCATCCCTCCGTGCATCTGTCGCTCCAAGGATTGTGCCCAAGGCGACGTCTGGGTCTCAGATATCTCCCCAGGCATCTTACAAAGTGGCCGTACTTGGTGCTGCTGGTGGGATTGGACAACCCCTAGGCCTTTTGATCAAGATGTCTCCTCTCGTGTCAGAGCTGCATCTGTACGATATTGCAAATGTCAAGGGTGTTGCTGCGGATCTCAGCCATTGCAACTCACCTGCTCAGGTTCTGGACTTCACTGGCCCCTCCGAATTGGCAAACTGCTTGAAAGGTGTGGATGTTGTTGTCATCCCTGCCGGAGTCCCAAGGAAGCCGGGCATGACTCGTGATGACCTCTTTAACATCAATGCAAGCATTGTCAAGTCGCTTGTTGAGGCTGTCGCGGACAACTGCCCAGACGCGTTCATCCATATCATCAGCAACCCAGTGAACTCCACAGTGCCAATTGCTGCTGAGGTTCTGAAGAAGAAAGGTGTCTACAATCCCAAGAAGCTTTTTGGAGTTACCACCCTGGATGTTGTCAGGGCCAACACATTTGTGGCACAGAAGAAGAACCTGAAGCTCATTGATGTTGACGTCCCAGTTGTCGGTGGTCATGCTGGGATTACAATATTGCCGTTATTGTCCAAGACCAGGCCATCTGTTACCTTCACAGAAGAGGAAACTGAGGAGCTTACAAAGAGGATACAGAATGCTGGGACAGAGGTGGTGGAGGCCAAGGCTGGTGCAGGGTCTGCTACCCTGTCCATGGCCTACGCTGCTGCCAGATTTGTCGAGTCGTCTCTCCGTGCGCTGGCTGGTGATCCAGATGTCTATGAATGCACATTTATCCAGTCTGAGCTTACTGATCTGCCATTCTTTGCATCAAGAGTCAAGCTCGGGAAGAATGGTGTCGAATCTGTTGTTTCCGCTGACCTCGAGGGAGTGACCGAGTATGAGGCCAAGGCACTTGAGGCACTGAAGGCTGAGCTGAAGGGAAGCATTGAGAAGGGCATTGCATTCGCAAACAAACAGCAGGAAGCTGCTGCGTCTGTTTGAAGTGGGTGAAATAGAAATCCACAAGATGAGAATAAAGGAACGACGATCTAGAATCCACAATGGCTTTTAGTTTTGCAGCCTAGAATTTTTTTGTGTCGACAGTAGGAAGATGTTCCAGATGAGCTACAATGGTGGCTGTTGCTAGTTTCTAATGGTTATGTACGTGGGTGCTGGATGCCCCCCAAGTTATCGTTTTCTCAACCAGGCTCAACACAACACATAAATTTTGCTCCTTTTCCATTGTGGTTGTGTCTGTAGCTTGTTGGAGTTTACAAACTACCAGAGAGCAATAAAGCATTTTTACGAAAGAGATGTGTACCAAAGACCTATTGTTGGTTGTGTTTGTACTTTCATGTTGCCTGTTGTTGTTAACAACACAACTCTATTTCAATGCCTACTTGTGCTAATATTGTCTCTGGTGTAATTGTCCAATTGATTGACAATAACATGTCGAATTTGTTTTGTTAGATCTCTATGGCAACAGGGACGGCTGGAAGCTGGCATATGTCTTGGTAGATTCGGAGCTCGCAATCAAAGCAGGTGGTTTCAGAATTGTCAAATTGGTTGACAATAACTTGTCAAAATTGTTATGTTGGATCTCTATGGCGACAGGGACGGCTGGAAGCTGGCATGTCTTGGTAGATTCGGAGCTCTCAACCAAGCAGGTGGTTTTAGAGTTTTGGTTGGCTGTTGCTTGGACGTGGAACCTGGAAATGGAATGCCGGCCCGTGCACGCCATGGTCTCGTTCGCAGCCACAATTGCGACCTGCGTGGACAACACGAGGCATCTGTCAACTGCTTTGTTGGCTTGGCTATTCAAAGCCGCTGATACTGAAAGACCAATGTTCCTTTCAGTTGCTGAAGATTTGGTCTTTGAAGTCTTAAGAGAATCTACCTAACATTATCGTAAATACTTCCTCAGTTCCGAATCATAGGTCGTTTTGGATTTAAACTCATAGCATCTCTTCTCGAGATTCTCCTTTTAAAATTATCAAATTTTATCTCTGAATGTTAAAATATTCAGCTTGGCATGTTTACATCGATTCAGCACCATACACATAAATTGGCTCCATTGCTCTGGGAGCACATGAGAGCACTTCTTTTATTTGCAAAACTAATCATGAATTGGGGAAATGGACATTCCATCACCATCCCTCTTTGCAGGAGAATGCAACAGCAAAAGGATTAAAGGACACGGTTCTTTGATCCGCTACTAGAGATCGATGATCAGAAGGCCGGGAACTCGATCCTGCTGCCGCAGGGCCTGCCGCGGGGGAGGACGGGGCACTCGACGACGGTGTCGCCGGCAGCGTTGACGCAGAAGTAGAGCTGGTAGAGCTGGCTGTTGCCGGACTCGTCGCGGTTGCACTCCACGTAGGGCTCGAAGCCGGTGCCGTCCCGGATGGCGCCCTTGATCTGGTCCAGCGTGTAGTAGCCGCCGTCGGGCCTGACGCCGCCGGCGGCGAGGGCGCCGAGCACGCCGAGCCCGTCGCGGAGGCGGAGCGCCGCCTGGAAGTAGCCGTGCTCGTCGAAGACGTCGGAGGCGCAGGTGCCGTGCTTCTCCCACTCGTGGCCCCAGAAGCGGAGCCCGTCGTTGGTCGGGCACGCCAGCGTCGGCCACTTGGCGCGCAGGCTGCTCAGTAGGTCGCTCACCTGCCAATGCCGCATGTAGTCATGTTAGCGTGACAACATCTTTACTTTTTTTTTTCATGTAGTAAGTACCGTGCCAACTGCAACGAATATTCGAAAATGCGCTTGCTTGGGACGTGAAGGAATGTGATTCTCTTGCAATTAAGGGTGAGATTTTGTTACTGGGATGACGGTAAATCCAGTTTAACAATTAAGAAAAAATATCACTGATCCATTTTTTTTTCCTCTTTGAAAGAAGAGAGTGGTAACAGTAGGTGTGGAAGGAAGTTGTGGCTACAAATCTTGCAGGTAAGTGTTGCTTTTGGAGAGGACAAAAATTCAATGGGGGGTGACAGGGGTCGTCTGTTGGAGTGACGCCAAAGGAACAATTTTGAGATGTTGGATCATCGTCCACATAGAGACGTATCGATGTATGACAAGGGGATATGCTCGGAAAAACGAAAACATAAGCAATTTAAAGATGCCCCAAAAATTCCGAATAGCACAAAAGAAATGCTCGTCAAACAATTAGCAAAGCGCCATCAGACGCATGCAGCAACCGCCGAGAAGGAGAACAAGGAACAAGGGGGAATGGAAAAAGAACATGGATCGCGTCGCACCTTGGATGGGTCGAACTCGGCGTCGGGGTTGCAGTTCTGGGGGTAGGAGCCGTCGTCCCGGTTGGGCCAGAGGCCGTGGATGCCGAAGTCGGCCGCCGGCTTGCCGGACTTGGGGTAGCAGCAGCTCTGCCTGGTGTCGCAGTAGGACCCGGGCCACTGCAGCACCAGGTAGAAGAAGTCGTAGTCCTGCGCCACCGCGCGCCCGGCAGCGCCGACGACGGCAAGGAGGACCAGCAGTATAGGCGCCGTCAGGGACAGGCGCGCCGCCGCCATGGCCGGAAGCTCGATCGACCCGCACTAGGGATTCTTGCAAGTTGGAAACGAACCAACGGAAACTCTGGGCGCGCTAGGGATTGCAGGGATGGTCGAATGGAAACTGAGACGACGATGGTGGATTGAATGGTGAGGTTTGCGAGGACCCGGGGGTGCAGATTTATAGGAAAGCTTTGGGTGGGGGGACATCAGGAGGAGGGAAAGGTGTGGATTCACAGCAATGGTGTAGTACGTGTGCACGCGTACTGCATGTCAATGGCGATAGCTATGGAAGTAGTAGAGCATATTCCAATGGGACAAGAAGAAAAAGGAAAGGAAGATGTAATCTTGCAATCCAAGGAGGGATTTATTGCTTTTGCTTGCTGCATCCTGCAAGCTCTGCAAGGAGCGCTGGGCGGCTGGGGATGATGGGTGTGGAAGGCGCAAGTAGACTGCTGGAGGCGGGCGTGTCCAGTTGGAGAGTGACAGGTCGGATCAGGAGGTTGAGCCCAAAACGCTCAGAAATGCACGGCCGGGTGATGAGAGACTCGAGGGTTTTTTCAGAAGGCTTTTATTGTTTGTTTGGAGTTTATTTCCACAAATCATTGAATTCAGATTAATGTTCCAGCGCGTGGCTTTGGTAGTGGTTTTGTGGTTGGCCTGGTTGTAGTTGTGAGTTGTCTTGTGGAGTCAACTTGTACAGCCGTGTCGATGTTACAATCCGACCGGCCTAAGGGTTGTTTAGATGAGTTACGTGTGACGCACGTTGATGGTCCAATCCAATCTGTTGATGTTGTTGATGGTCTACCGCCGTCGAGTATTGTTTGTCAAAAAAAAAAATGAACGGACGGAAAAGAAATGAAACGCATTAGGATTTTCTTGGCAACATTTAATCCCGTAGAGGACGATGTCGACGATCAGGTTTGCTCGGACCCAAGTGTGTGGTGGTCGACCGATGGAGGCCGTGCTGCAGTTTAGGGTGCGTTCAAACGCAACGTATCGCCGGCAACGGCGTCCGTGCTAGCTGCTGGTGACCTTGCATTGGTGAGGCTTCGTTGTCACGGTGGGAAACGGGGGAGAGCGAGAGCGAAGCGCGGCAGCCTCATGCCCGTGAACGTGGCGGCCGGAGCACGGGCGCCAACCTCACTCGCCACTCGCCGGTCAATGAGACGTGCCAAGGAGAGCAAGCCACATC
The DNA here is from genome assembly GCA_036936925.1 of Cenchrus fungigraminus. NCBI lineage: Eukaryota > Viridiplantae > Streptophyta > Magnoliopsida > Poales > Poaceae > Cenchrus > Cenchrus fungigraminus. The sequence goes on along the minus strand of CM072768.1, from coordinate 64,764,212 downwards.
GCCGGCATGTCCGAGAGGGACGGAGAGAGTAGAGACAGAGCATGGGACGGCGCACACCATGGGACTGCAGGATTAGGGGAACGAAAGCGGCCGGCTGGGGTTTCACCGGAGATATCGACGATGGGGCACGCCACCGGCGGCGGAGGGACGTGGTCGGCTGTCATCCGTGATCGAGCAAGGATTAACACACGCAGCAAGTCAGGATTAGGTCCAATCAACGCAGCAATGCTTGTCATCATCCAACAAAAGGATGTGTTGTTTCTTCGTCTCGCTTATCTCTCACCCGAGACGCCAGGTCTGCCGTTGCTTCTTGACAGTTTGACACCATTTTTTTTCCTTTTTCAAAGGTTGGTTGAAGAAACGCGTTCGACGTGTTGGACGTGACATTGTTGCTTCATACTCCCTCCGTCCCTAAAAAATTGTCGTCGTTGGTGTGCGTGTCACAACTTTGACTCGATTTGTAGAAAATACGTGCAACATTTGTATCTCCAAATAAATTTATTAAAAAACTAGATTTAAATATCTTTCTAATGATACTAATTACATATCATAAATATTAATATTTTTTAATATATATTTAATTTAAGTTTTTTTCTCGGGAACCGCAAACAACAATCTTTTAGGGACGAAGGGAGTATGCGTCGTCTTCTTATCCCTGCTTCAAGTCTTGTTGGACGTGACATTGTTGCTTCATATGCGTCTTCTTCTTATCCCTGCTTCAAGTCTTGCTCAGTTAAGGTAAACGACAGCCACTCGAAATGGAATACATTAACGACCTCATACTCTATCTTAGAAAAATAAGGTCTAATAAAAAAAACTAAACCGGTGGGAGTAAGACTCCCAGTTTTCGTTAAGAGAAGAAAGCCTCCTCCTGCCTTAGAAAACACCAAAACTCCGATTTCACTGGCGAGGAGATTTTTTTTTAATAAACCCCGGTGAGATAAACATGCGTCTGAGGGGATTCGAACCCAGGCCGGCAGCATGCCTAGCTGCGATGCCTAACAACAGAGCTAATGCTCATTCTCCTAATGATACAGTGGAGATGCGAATGCGACGCCGATTGCGTGCAGATACGCACCAGTATTTGCTAAGGATCTCCACAGCTTAGTTAAGGGTGTACCTAACTGAGACCATCAGAGGCCTCAACAATTTTTTGGTCGAAAAAGCATGTGCACTCGATCACAGTACGATCGATGATGATAAACCTACCGAAGCAGCGCTAACTCTGATCAACAGCCATGCTTTGAATCGAGGACCAATTATTGATGATGGCAACCCAATCAGTGAGACATCAAATGGGAACCTTCTCCAGTTCTCCATGCATGGGGATATCCCTTACTGTGCTCCGGATATGCCTGTTACAGAGGAGAGGAAACGACAGATACAAGTGTCACAAGGTCACATCAACGCAAATAGACTAAGGTAGCCTCCATACGACTGTGTATAGACTGAATTCACTTTGTGTATTCCTGTTCAGACCTTGGAGCCTACGGTGTTCAGACGATCCATGGAAGATAACAAACATTCAGTTTCGACTTAGCGGGGCAGTTGGGATAACTGGACGTGACCTGCAATTCGTTGTGTGAACTAAGAAGATGTCATTTCGTCAGCATCAGCCATCAATTGAAAAAAAATGTAGATTAAGCTACCTGCTGATTCCCAAGCCTTCAGCCATCACATCAACAATCATCAATGCATTAAGAATGTGGATGCTAGCATTGGGATCAACTGCAGTCAAGAAAAGAACTCATGATTAGCAAGTAAATGGCGTCATGAAAGATAGCAAGAGGAGCAGGGTTTGTTGGATCAAGGGCAAGACTGCTATGCTATTGCCAATTAAGACTTAGTTCTGGAGAAGATAATGCAAGCAATAATTCAGGATTTCAGGGCATGGATGTACCGTGCTCCTTGTGGAAGTTCGAAGTACAAAAATCACGGTCTCTAGGATCTTCTCGAAGAGTAAACCAGGTTCTACTCTGCATGTAAGCAAAAATTTTCCTTGTCGGATCTTCGAAAGTCCCAAGGAATTGCAGCATTAATACTTAACTACAAGTTGCTGATTCACTAACATTCAATCAATGTGGCAAAAGTAGTAGCAACAACACAGCCAAGTGACATGACATAAAATCATCAATCTCTACAGAAACTTATACTTGTCTGCTCAGGGAGCATAAACATACATGCTATGCGTTTTCACTTCGACATATATTCATTCCAGGCAACTACTTGGCTTAGTGTCGCTAGAATTTTGAACAGGCCTTAGGCATTCATAAAAGAGTAAAGAATACAATTTTCATTAGAACATCAATTTTCATGGATACCAGCACTACTTGTATTATTACCGTCAAATGCAGGCAGGTTGGATTTTACACAGATATATGTGTACAGTAAAGTACTAAAGCATGGGCGCATCATTTAGAAGTTGCTATCATGTATCAAAGGACATATTAATGCAAAATGGATTCTACGATCAATCAAAACAAAATTGTCTGATTTCAGGTCTTCCTTAAAAAAATAATTGCAGCAACATACCTTTGGTATCAGTATTACTTATAGGTCAACTTGTTCCTCGTGCATAAGAATCTCTCCATGTAATCTTGTTGTATTTGCATCTACAAAATGTCAAGTGATCACCATGCACCAGTAGTCACCATACTTTATTTCCTTAGTTTGAAGCACAATGCACTTGAGCATGTCAGTGAAGCCTGATGAGACATTCTTGATAGACTAACTAGAAAATCACATAATTTGTCATCACTTCCTTTTTTTTTGCCTTTACAGAAGTATGTTTTAAGGCATGAAAATATTTCTTTTTCTTTTTTTAGTGAAGACAACATATCATGTTATAAGCCATTTTTGTGTTTCTATTGCCAGTATAAATGATCCTTCTAATTAGTTGATATCTGAGTCTTAAAAATTGCTATTGCAGGCAAGATTCTGAATATTATCTACTTAAAGATCCTGGAATCACATGATATGGCTGAACCTGCAGTCCTACTATAAAGACCTTATGTTGATATATTTTCTTGGTCCTTATTCTCATGTGCATGTGATACTTAACTATGTGTGACAGCAGATAACCAGAAACCACTTGTGTGAAAACCTTTTTATCATCATATTAATAAAACCCAGCAAGTAAGTATGATCTCAAGGTTGACAATTCCAGCATTCAATGTTGCTCTGGTAACTTCACATCCATGTGATGCGCTGCAAATGCAACAAATAAGCAAGGATAGACTACCAATAATCATTGCACGAACACTTTCCTCCCTCAAAATGATGGAATCGTGTTCTGTCCCTGACAACAACTAATCGATTATAAATACCAGAAAACAACTTTGTGAAATTATGGCAGTCCACACAGACACGAAGATTCTTTGCAAGCCTTATTGGTCTGTGCTGTGGTGTCACAAGGAGAGCAAAAGCAATCGCCAGCTTTTCACTGTGATAGGTTAGTGCACTTTCCTTCCCCTCTGAATCCAGATCATGCAACTCTGATGACACATTTGGAACATAACCAGCGACCCTTAAATGCTTGTTTATCTCATCCAACTTTTTATAAATTTCCTCCTTTCTTGGATGTGCATGATCAGCAGCAATAAACTCATGAACCTCACCATTATGCTCTACTGTTGTGCAGCCAGGCGTAGTTTGTATTCCGTTTTCATGCATCAACTTCCTGACTTGTGCTACCTTGTTCCAATCCCCAACTGCTGCATATGTGTTCAACAATAGGACATAGTCCCCAGCTTGTTGTGCCTTCAGTTCAATCAGATGATTGATCACACACTCCCCAAGATCAACATGACCATGGATTCTGCAAGCACCAAGAAGAGTTCGCCAAATCGTCGCATCTGGAGCAACCCTCATCTCTTTTGTCACAAGCTCATAAGCCTCAACAAGCAATCCAGCACGACCCATTAGGTCAACAATGCACCCGTAGTGGCGAACATTTGGCTTCAACCGGTAGTCACAGCGCATCATGTCAAAAAACCTGAAACCGTCATCAACCAACCCGCTATGACTGCACGCAGAAAGCACACCAGTAAACGTCTGTTCATCGGGAGCAAGACCTGACCTAATCATTTCCTCAAATGCTGAGATAGCATCCTTCCCAAAACCATTCGCTGCCAAACCCGAGATCATCGCGCTCCACGAGACCACACTCTTCCGAGGAGTCTCATAGAACACCCGGTACGCCTTCTCCACGCATCCGCACCTCGAGTACATCGCGATCAGGGAGTTGCGCACTTTCAACTCGCCCCCGTAACCATGCTCCTCCGCGTACGCCCACACCTTCTCCCCGAAGTCGAGCGCGCCCAGGCTCGTGCACGCCTGGAGGAGCACGATGCAGGTGACATCATCCGGCTCCGCCTCGCTCTCCTTGACCCTCATCTCCTCGAACAGCTTCAGCGCGTCCTTGGTCCGCTGTTTTTTCGCGTAGCAGGTGATCAGAACGTTCCACGCGACTGTGTCGCGCACCGGCATTTCGTCGAACAGCCTGCGGGCGGCGTCCCCGTCGCCGCCGTTAACATAGCACCTCAGCAGCGAGGTGGCGAGGAGGGTGTCGCGGAGGTGGCCCTCGGCGAGGGCGTTGGCGTGGAGCTGGCGCGCGTGGGGCGGGGCGCAGCGGGGCTTGAGGAGGATGGCGAGCGTGAAGGCGTTCCCGCGGCGGCCGAGCGCGCGCATGCGGCGGAGGAAACGGAGCGCGTCGGAGGGGTCGGAGAGAGCGCGGAGGATGGAGTTGCACTGGAAGGTGGTGGGGAGCACGGCGGCTGGGGAGGCGAGGTGGTGGTCGAGGACCGCGATCGCGCGGTGGGACGGGAGGGAGGCGGCCGCGAGGCAGAGGAATGCGGAGGCAGTGGTGGTGGTGGCCGCGGTAGGGGTGAGGGAGAGGAGGCCCGTGCGGAGGAGGTGCGCGTGGAGCTGGAGGAAGCGGCGCGCGGGGAGGGCCGAGGCAGAGGCGAGGAGCGCGGCGGCGACGGAGGAGGGGGAGGACGTCGGGGTGGAACGTGATGCCGAGGCCATGGCCACGGGCAAGGTGTTTCTGTTTAGGTCAGTCGAGCAGTTTAGCCGTTTGTTATCTAGCTTGCTTGGTATCCATTCATTTTTGACAAAATATAAAAAATTAGCATTCAACAGTTGGGCAAAACAACAACTTGACATCCCCTGTCGCGCGCATATATATATCTGCAGTGCATCCGTTCCATAGCAGAAGAGATGAAAGGATATAAAAATAATTATGTTTCTATCTTGGGATTTCTGATGTAAGTTTTCAAAAGGTGGAAGAGCATAACATAATTTTGTTTCTCTCTCAGGGTTCCTGATTAGTTAGATTTGGATTTGGCGAGTGAATTATGCCAAACCGTTGGAGATGAACTCTTTTTTTATTTGGCATATCTTTTTAGAAGTTGGCAAAACACAAGATTTAGGAAGAGCGTGTTTGGCAGAGCTCTAACTCTGAAAAACAGCTCCAGAGCTGCAGATCCACGCAACTCCACTGTGGAGTAGCTCCACCGTGGATCTAAGAACCCGAAAAGTGTTTGGTACAGCTCAAAATTTTTCGTCATCCCTATGACATCTGGGTCCCACGTGTCAGCAGAATAGAAAAAACACCTCCTTCCTTCTGCAGCAGCGGGCAGGGTGGGCGGCGGGCGCTCCTCGCGAGCGGTCGGGCCGGCGCGCCCCGCGAGCGGCTGGGCGGGCGCGCGGCCTCGCCGGCAGCCGGGCGGGCGCCCCGCGAGCTGCCGGGCGGGCGCACATTGCGAGCGGCAGGGGCGGGCGGTCCTCGCGAGCGGCCGGGCGGGCGGGCGTGACCTCGCCGGTGGCCGGGCGGGCGGGCGTCGCCGGCGTCGGGCAGGCAGCGGCTCGCCGGGGAGGGGAAGACCGGAGGAGCAATGGAATGGAGAAAAATAGAACAAATCGTTTTTTTCACTTACCAGTGGCAGTGGTGGGTAATTTCTCTCAACTCCACAAGATTTGGAGTTGTTGGAGCACCCCTGAGGTACTCCACGAAAACCATGGAGTTGGGGCTGTTGGTGTTTTAACCCGGCAACCTACCCAGGGGAGTACCCGAGGTAGACGTTTGTGGCCTCGCCGAGATCGGGAACTCGAAGGAGAGACACGTGACACACAATTTAGACAGGTTCGGGCCGCGAGGTGCGTAATACCCTACGTCCTGTATGCTGCGTACCTCTGGATTGATTGAGTGTGTTTACAAGATGATGCGGATGATGAGATAGGGGTCCCTGCCTCGCCTTATATAGTCCGGGAGACAGGGTTACAAGTCGGTTTGGGAGGAGAGTTCTAGTCGTGTACGGCTTGGAGTACTCTACATAGATCCGGACATGTCTAGCTTCCTAACCGAGTACTAGTCTCCTGTATGCCTTGTGCTCCACGCCATCCGGTGCCGTGCAGCCCAAGTCGGTAGTCCCAGGGGCCCACCGAGTAGTCGGTCCTGGTACCCACCCGAGTAGTGAGCCTAGGGATGTCCGTACGACAAGCCCCCGAGTACTCTGTAGTCGAGTAGGATGTCTTCGAGTAGTCTTGACGGCCTTGGCGAGTAGTCCTTGAGCGTCTCCGAGTTTCACAAGCCGAAAGTCCTCAAGAATGCTTGAATCATCTCGAGGCTGGAAGGTACTCCAGCTGATCTTTGAGTATTCTTGAAGTCTTCTCGAGTAGTCCCCAAGCGTCCCCGAGTGCTTCTCTCGAAGGTCTTCAATAGTACTCGTGTTGTCTTGATGAAAAACCATATGGAAAATGCGATTCGGAGAATCGCATTCCATATGGAATGTAGCCCCCGAGTCTTAGGTCGAATCGCAGATTCAAGCTGAGGGTCAATCTGAAGTTCTGCCAATCTTATCCCGAAAAATCCGGAGAAAAAACCGAAGGACACGTGGCACGGAGCCCCCGAGCCTTGAGTCGAGTACTTTCTCTCGAATTGAAGGGTCATCTTGACTGTAGAATGTGTTATGAGTGGGATCTTGATCTGGTGTAGCCCACTGAGTCCGTCAGATGTAGTCGAGCCCCCGAGACTGAGAGCATCGAGTACTGGAATATGAAGGGTCGGTCTGCCGCCGCTGAGTCACCCGCCTGGCGCTTATCCGCCCGCTCAGAACATAACCACCCGGTGGCTTATAAATAACCGGTGAACCCCTTAGGGGTTTTCACTCCAGCAGTTGCATCCCTTGAGATTAGATCTGAAATTAGTGCCCTTGCCGCTCCCGCTGCTCCTCTGCTGCCGCCGCCGCCACAAGGTAGATTAGATCTACATCCGCGCGCCGCCGTAGTCCGCCCTCCTCCGCAGCCCCCGAGCGGATGCGAGTGAAGACTCCCGTGACTTGGAGGATGAAGGCGTCCCTAGCAAAGAGCTCGAAGACCGGCAGGTCGAAGAAGAGGAGTCGAGATGAGGCCGGAGATGTCGGCCAGTCGTCGTCGTCGCCGCCCCCTCCCCTCGTCCCAATCCGGCGAAGGAGTGGAAGAAGGCGAAACTGAAGACCGAGGACCTCCTCGCCCTGGTCAACAGCGGATTCCTTCGCGAGAAGGAAATGGATCTGTGGCGCACCGCCACTGACGACCCGTACCCGATGGAGAAGAACCCGGACGAGATCCCGATGTTCGCGCTGTTCGTGGAGCGTGGACTTGCGCTGCCGGCCAGCGACTTCTTCAAGGGAATGCTAAGGTACTACGGCATCGAGTACCTCAACCTCAACCCCAATGGTATCTTCGACGTCTCTATCTTTGTACACTTCTGCGAGGCGTTCGTGGGGATCAAGCCCCACTAGATCTTGTTCCGGAAGTTCTTCCGGGTGAAGCCACAGTCGAGTACTGACGACCCGCGAGTAGTCGGGGGCGCCGGGATACAGATGCGCGAAGATGCCGCCGGGCAGTACTTACCGTACAAGCTTATCGACTTCAATCAAGATTGGAAAGCGAAATGGTTCTACATCAGCAACCACCACCCCGAGCTGCCGAAACCCAGCGGCCGTCAACCGAAACACGCGCCGTGGTGGAACACAGAGCCCAACATGCAGGAAGGTCTTTAACTACCTCCGCTTTTGAAGAAGATCAAGGCCCTGCGGGAGGCCGGACTGAGGGCCGAGCACGTGGCCTTCAGTTTTATGAAGAGGAGGGTGCAGCCACTGATGGCGCGAGACACCCTCGGGTACCAGTACACCGGGGACGAAGATAGTTCCCGGATGCCCAGCGAGGAGATTGATGACGATGTCATCATCGAGAGACTGGGCAGGATCTTCAAGGATATGCCCCCGTACATGCCATGCCCGGTACCAGAGTACTCCGCGGCACGGCCGCCGAATCAGGTCAGTAGTCGTGGCTAGAGCCCCCGAGTACTGATTTGCTTGATGTAGTCGTACTTATGCTTGCTTGGCGTTGTAGGACGATGTGAAGAAGTACGTCTCCGTCCCGCCCTCCCCTCCCCGTCTTGAAGGAGAGGCACAAGGGAAGGCGGAAACCAAGGCGAAGGAGCGCCGCGAAGTCGGTGAGGGCGACGATGCCGTCATTATTGAAGACAGCTCCGACGACGAGGATGAGGAGACACTGTAGCAGCGGTTCCAACTCCGCTCGAGGTTCAGCCGAGCTGGGATGCCGCACATCCCGGTCATCGAGAAGCCATCCAGCCTGGAGGTCAGCTTACCGGCGCCGCCCAGAAAGCCGCGTAACGTGGCGCGGAAACGCGCCGTGAAGAAGTTGAAGCTGTCGGAGGCCACCAGACAAGAGGTGAGTACCACGACTAGAGTAGTCGAGTACTGCTAATGAGTAGTCTGTAGCTGACTGTATGACTTGTATTGTTGCAGGACATCCCCTCCTCGGACCCCGCTAACCAGGGTGAGGAGGATGTCTGGGAAACGGTGGGGGCGACAGCGGAGAGAGACAACAGCCCGCCTCCTGCCGCTGAAGACGCTGTGCCTGAGGGGGCACAACAGGAAACCGGCGTCGTGGAGCCGCAGGCGTCGGCTGAAGAAGTGCAGGACCCTCCTCCAGCTGCGGCCGTGGCCATTGAGAAGCCAGAGGAGAGGGTAGAAGAGCGCCTCCTGTCGAGGCCGGAGCCGCTAGCGAGGCTGGGATCGTGGATATCGCCAGCATACTAGGTGCCCCGACTGTCACTGTCGTTCGGTCAACTCTGTAAGTTCCTTGAACTTTTGAGTAGTCACGTAGTCGTCAAGCTCGTATTGTTGACTGGTACTCCATTATGTAGGAGATCCACGGACTTGTCGTGGGATGGAGGGGAAACTAGCACTCCGACCGATGGTGAAGACCGCTCGGCGGAGGTGCAAGAACCCACACCACCACCACCACAAGCTGATGCCGCGGTAGAGCCGATGCTTGAAGAGGCTACCCTGGTTGAGGGTACACATCCTGCCACCACGAGTAGTTATTATGAAGAGTAGTCGTAGCCGTTTACTGACTTATTGAATTGATCCTGACAGGAGCACAAGCCGAGGGAGCTACAATCCCTGAGGCGGTAGCCATAGGGACGACTGCTGTGGAGACGGTGGCCACAGAGCCAGCTGTTGAGGCGGCGACAGCAACAGCCCCCGGGCCGGGGACTACGGTAGCCCCCGAGCCGAGCGCGGAAGCGCGGGTTGATCCGCACCCCGAGGCGAGTACTGACGTCGTCGTCCGCGAGGCGGTGATAGAAGAAGCTGCGCCGCTTCACTCGGCGCCCATGCCAGAGACAGGATCTTCAAGCCGCGGAGGTCTTGAGTTGCTGGAGGACAATCTGGTTGACCCGACCGTCGTGTCTCTGAGCATGGAGTCATGGCGCCGCACAGAGCAATGGGTCAAGGTATGTTGTGAGTACCCTGAGTAGTCTTGCCGTGTTGAGTACCGATTACTCATTGACCGTTCTGTCTTGCACAAGACGTGGTGGAGAGGTCCCGTCAGAAGTCTGAACTCCTGAAGGGGTACGGTGACACAGTTCTCCGCGCCGAGGCCTTGGAGAAGGAGTTGGACAAGTCGAAGAAACATGCGGCGCTGCTCCAATCCAAGCTTGATGGCGCCTTCGCTCAGTACCACAACGAGGTACAGGAGATGCAGGCGAAGAGGGACGACCTGATCAGGAAGAACAAGTCGCTGCGCCAGAAGAACAAAGGTATGTCTTCCGCCAATGTCACCGAGTACTTATTGTAGTACTTGTGAGCAATCTGACACTGAGGCGAGTTGTCTGCAGATCTTGAGGCAAAGGTCGACCATCTGAAGGCATCTGAGACGGACCTCAAGAACATCGTGTACCGCGAGACCGACAAGAGAGAGGTACTTGAGTATGAGTACGCTCAATTGCGACATGAGTGTATGAAGCACATGGAGCTTCGTGAAGCCTCAGATCGTGACCTTGTGAACTGTTATAAATCTCTGCAGAAGCTCAATGAAGACTGTGAGAACCTTCGAGGTCAGCTGAAGGAACTTGAAGAGGCTGCGCTGCCCATCGCGAGACTGTTGGTGCCACATCCAGGCGGACCCAAGATAGCCCCTCTTGTAGACAGGCCGAAGGAAGCCCCCGGGCGTTTGGCGACGTACGTTAAGCATCTGGCGAAGTCCATACCAAATCAGGTGCTTGCGTACATGAAGTCGTACTTTCCAAAGGCGCCAGTGGATGTGGTGGCTGGTGGTCTTGCGGCGAACTACACCGATGAGCAGTACAAGACCCTCCTGGAGGAGATGGCGCCCATCGCTGAGCAAGTCGCGGAGAAGCTGAATCTCCAGTAGATGTACCTGTAGAGGTAGCTTAGAGTAGTTGATGTAAGACAAACAAAGTAGTCAGGGACTTGTTTGAAATATCAATGAAATTTGTCCACTGCTTGTATTGTAATGAGTACTCGTTGCCGCCACTTGCAGCGAAGTGTGCGGAGTACCAAGCCGTGGGAGAAGTGATGAGTAGTGGTACTCAGTAAGATCTGCCTAGTTAGAAGGCACAGTAAACAAGTTGAGTAGAATCAAACTTTATTACTGATGAAAAAGTACACCTGGATGGCCAGGGCCGTTTACAAATGAGTAGTCGCCAGGACCCGTAGGCCGCCTACGGCTAAGTGATTGCTAGGGCCCTTGAGCCGCTTACAGCTGGAGATCCGTTAGTAGCCGTATAGGCTGGATCTAGAGAGTACATGGTCCGTAGACCGTCGCCAAAGTCCTTCTGCTATGTGCGGCCCAGGATCCGTTAGTAGCCGTTGAAGCTGGATCTTGGATAAGAGTAGTCCGGAGACTTGTGCTAGGACCAAGAGGCCGCTTGCAGCGAAGAGTCCGCGAGTAGCCGTATAGGCTGGACCCGTAGATGAGTTGTCGAGCGACTGCGCGTAGAAGCGACACAGCTGGTCGACGTTCCACGAGTTGCTGATGTCGTCGCCTTCAAGTGTTTGGAGGTGATATGAGCCCGGGCCAGTCACCTTGGAGACTGAGAAGGGACCTTCCCATGACGAGATGAGCTTGTGTAGTCCGTCCGTGTTCTGGATGCGATGAAGGACTAGATCGACGATGTTGAAGGAGCGTTCTTTGACATTGCGATCATGGTAGCGTCGGATACCCTCTAGGTACCTTGCTGACTGGACGAGGGCGGCACAACGGGCTTCTTCGAGGCTGTCGATGTCAACCCGTCGGCTGTCTTCTGAGATGCCTTCGTCATATTGTTCTACTGCCGGGGATTCCCACATCACATCGGCGGGTAGAATAGCTTCGCAGCCGTAGACCAGGAAGTAGGGCGACTGCCATGTTGGCTTGGTAGGTTGAGTACAAAGCCTCCAGAGTGCATTGGGTAGTTCCTTGATCCACTTGCCTCCTTTGGTGTTGGCTGCATCGTGCAAACGCTTCTTGAGGGCGTCGAGTACCATCCCGTTGGCGCGCTCCACCTGGCCGTTAGCGCGCGGGTGGGCGACTGAGACATATCGGACGTCGATCCCGCTGTTCTCGCAGTACTCCCAGAACTGGTGGTTGTTGAAGTTGGAACCCAAGTCTGTGATGATGCGATGGGGTAGCCCGTAGCGATGCACGAGTTCATCCAAGAAGTCGAGTACTCTGTCGGCCTTTGGGCAGGTGACCGGTTTGACTTCGATCCACTTGGTGAACTTGTCGATGGCCACCAAGACTCTGTTGAATCCTCCTGGCGCAGTTGGCAGAGGCCCAATCATGTCAAGCCCCCAGCAGGTAAAGGGCCAGGTTAGCGGTATGGTGACTAGCTTGTAGGTCGGGACGTGTTGCTACTTGGCGAAGAATTGACACCCTTGGCACCTTCTGACGAGTTCTTCGGCGTCGGCCAGGGTTGTGGGCTAATATAAAGCTCGTCGAAAGGCTTTGCTCACCAGCGTGCGAGAGGACGCGTGGTTACCGCAGACGCCTTTGTGGATCTCCTCCAAGATGTCATTGCCTTCATCCCGAGGTATGCACTTCATGAGTACTCCAGAAGTGGTGCCTCTCCTGTAGAGCTTGTCTCCGACTAGTACATAGGTCTTGGCTCGGCGGACGAGTTGTTCGGCCTTGTTCTTGTCGGAGGGAACCTTCTGCTCGCGGATGTAGTCGATGAAGGGTTGTCTCCAGTCCACATCGATCATCATGACCTCCTGACCGGGCTGTGGTGGCGTAGGGTCAGTGGTCGTGGGCGCTGACTCCGGGATGGATGGCGCGTGAAGCTCGTGGACGAAGACTCCGACGGGTACTTGCGCGCGAGTAGAACCAAGCTTCGACAGGACGTCCGCTGCAACGTTGTTGTCGCGGACGACGTGGTGGAACTCGAGACCATAGAATTTGTTCTCGAGCTTGTGAACTTCCAGACAGTAGGCGTCCATGTTCTCCTTGTTGCGATCCCAAGACTTGTTGACTTGGTTGATGACCAATGCGGAGTCGCCGTAGCCTAGTAGTCGCTTGATGCCCAGTGAGATTGCGAGGTGGAGCCCATGCAGCAGGGCTTCGTACTCGGTTTCGTTGTTTGAGACCTTCCAGAAGATCTGCAGGACGTACTTGAGTTGTTCGCCCTTTGGAGAAATCAGGAGTACCCCTGCACCTGCGCCCTCGAGTTTGAGTGAGCCGTCGAAGTACATTACCCAATGCTCTGGTCGCTCTGTTGGAGTTGGTACCTGATTCTCCCGCCACTCTGCCATGAAGTCGACTAGTGCCTGGGACTCGATAGCAGTGCGTGGCTTGAAGTCGATATTGAGGGCGCCAAGTTCGACCGCCCACTTAGATATTGAGGGCGCCAAGTTCGAACTGAAGTCGAACTCGTAGGAGGAGTCCGAGTTGTAATCGGAGACGGTGCTGGAGTCCGAGGAGTAGTCGGAGACGATCTCCTTGCCGGCCCGATGTGGAACGAGCGCATCCACGTAGGCTGCAGTTGTGTTGCGGAGGCCGTACGGGAAGAGCTCGTGGGGGAGGGCCGGTCCACACGATGGCTCAGGAGCCAGCTCGCGTGGTTCGACCCAGGGTGAGGTCGAGTTGGAGTTGGAGGCGGATCCAGTCTCGAAGTCGGCTACTTGGTTGTAGAGCGAAAATTCGTCGAATTTTCCGACGAGTTGTCCCGTGACGGCTTCAGGAAGCGTCACGAGTCCGGTCTCCGGATCCGGGGTCATGGTGAGGTAGCGCTGGAACGATCCAGCACCGTCAGCGGTGCAGACCCAGGAGCCGAAGACGAAGGTGTCGCCGCGGTTGAAGGCGGCGGTTGGCCTGATGACGATTGAAGCCGTCGAGTTCGCCATGAGATCTTCGGTGAGATCCCCTACCTGGCGCGCCAGCTGTCGGTGTTTTAACCCGGCAACCTACCAAGGGGAGTACCCGAGGTAGACGTCTGTGGCCTCGCCGAGATCGGGAACTCGAAGGAGAGACACGTGACACACAATTTAGACAGGTTCGGGCCGCAAGGTGCGTAATACCCTACGTCCTGTATGCTGCGTAGCTCTGGATTGATTGGGTGTGTTTAGAAGATGATGCGGATGATGAGATAGGGGTCCCTGCCTCGCCTTATATAGTCTGGGAGGCAGGGTTACAAGTCGGTTTGGGAGGAGAGTTCTAGTCGTGTACAGCTTGGAGTACTCTACATAGATCCGGACATGTCTAGCTTCCTAACCGAGTACTAGTCTCCTGTATGCCTTTTGCTCCACGCCATCCGGTGCCGTGCAGCCCAAGTCAGGTAGTCCCAGGGGCCCACCGAGTAGTCGGTCCTAGTACCCACCCGAGTAGTGGGCCCAGAGATGTCCGTACGACAGGGGCCTGCTCCACCCTTTTTTGGAGCAGATCCGCGGTGGAGTTGCTGAAGCTGGGTATGTTTGGCTGAAAAAAATTGGAGCGGAACTGGTTTTTCAGATTTGATGTTGCGTGGAGTTATGCCAAACACGTCCTTAGGACAGGAGACTCAGGAGCTTCTTCAACATCTAATTTTTCTTTTGTCTTGAATCCTCAATCCGATGTATTCATTGTCGATGTCGAGCACATCTTGCCTATCTGCAGCATGTATTTTTCATTGTAGTACGTACTCCTTAGCTCACCTTTTAGCAATCGACCAAATGTGAACAATGTCTCTCTTCGATACCAACATTGTAAGCAAAAAATTAGTATTTTAGATCTGTTTAGTTAGTGAGGTGAAACTTTTGAATCTTTTCAAAGGTTTATTAGGAGTATTGAACGTAGATTAGTTACAAAATAATTACATGAATGGACTGAAAATTGCAAGACGAATCCATTAAGTTTAATTAATGCGTTATTAGAGATTGGTTACTGTAGCACGGCGTTGTCTAATCATGGCATAATTAGACTCGTTAGATTCGTCTCGAAAATTAAGGTAGAGGTTGTGGAATGAGTTTGATCATTAATCAACGTTTAATACTCCTAATTAGTATCTGGAGATTGATGTGATGGGTAGTTAGTGAAATTTTTTAGAACTAAATTGGGCATGTTCTCTCTAAAAAGCAAAAGTGTAATAAATAATTAGCTAAACACAAAATTTAAATAGAGAAGATGGAGAGCCCTCTCAGTTACTTCCTGCGACACAAAGGTACTTTTGATATAATTCAAAGGCACATCTAGTTACTTCTTGAATTCAAATGCACATCTAGTTACTTACTGCAACGCAACATTACTTTTGATATAATTCAAATGCAATAAGTTACTTTCTCCTGTGTGTTTTTTTCCATTGAGGGAAGTAATTTTGTGTCGCAGAGGACTCTCCATGTATGACTAAATGGAACCACTAAGTTACTTTCTACTTTGTGCTTCTTTCTAAGTAATTTTGTGTTGCAGGAAGTAACCTAAGAAGGCTCTTCATGTATGACTAAATGGAGAGTTCTCTCCATGTAGTTGCCTCCTTAGCTAAATAAAATAATATAGAGACATGATAATAACTGCGCATTCTCACCGCCCCAAAATTTGTTTAAGAAGAAATCAAAATTGTCTTCCGATAAAAAAACTCCAAACAAGATCTTTCACATTAAGTATAGCTTTTATTCACGATCTTTCGCATGCTTTGATCATCTACAATTCTTCACTGGAAATTAGTGGCAAGTGATATGAGCAGAGGAGGGATATTTTCGGTGGGCAAGACTGTCTCCAGCAATGTGACCCATCTGCATGCGCAAATGGAGGCGATGAGCAAAGGAGAGAGTAGATTCTCGTCTCGCAAAAGAGTAAGAGCTCCAGCAGCTTCCCTTCGCCGTCACGCATCAGGCCACGACAGTTGCCTCCTGCGCCACCGCTGAAGCTTCGCCGCGCTCTCCCCGCCGCACCGCTCCGAATCGAGCGCCTCCCAGGGAAGGAGGAGGGGATTTGAAGAAGGGCGCGGAGGAGCCCAGGGAGAAAGATGGGCGCCGCCCGAGCCCCGCGGCGCCATGGGGGGCTACGAGCTCGTCCGCTCGAGCCCTTGCTGCCGACGAGGAAGAAGAATAGGCGGCGCCGCTGCATCCTCTGTCCGCCACCGTCTCTCCCGCCGCGGCCGACGAGGAACAAGTAGAGGCGGCCGGGGAAGGAGGGGGAAGAAGAAGGAGGCGGCCGGGGTTGGAGGAGGAGCCGGCCGGGGTTAGAGGAGGTCGCCGGATCTGCAGCCGGGGAAGACACCGGCCGGCTGTCACTCTCTGGAGGAAGGCCGCGGGGCCCCCCTGCCTCCAGATTCGGGACGCCGGGGCTCGCACCGAGGAGGGCTGCCGCCGCGGGGGCGAGGAGCACCGCCGCGCAGGCCGCCAGCCCCGGCCTGCCCCGCCGCATCAGCCGGAGGTGAAGGAGCCGCGAGCGCGCCCGCGGGCTACCCGCCGCCGGTTGCCGAAGGGAAGGAGGAGGCGGAGGAGCGGGTGGAGAAGGAAGCGAGCCGGGGGTGGTGGAGCCAGCGGGAGAGGGAGGACTCGCGCCGCCGCTTCGGTCTGGGAGGGCGGAGGAGTCGAGGGGAGGGAGAGAGAGAGCGCGCGCGAGGCGGGGCGGGACGAGTGGGTCCGTTGGTGGGCCGCGGGGTGGTTGGTTTGCGGCGAAGAGAGAGGCATCCCGGGGATGCACGACAGAGCTCGGGCGACTGCATTTTGCAGCAAGGTATGCAGCAGCTGCTGGAGTCCCTACAGTGGCTATTCATGCTGCATTTTGAGGATCCAACAGGTGATACACAACCTGCTGGAGCTGTCTAACTGCGGCTTACGGTGATGGCTCAAAAAAGAGAGGGACGAGGAGGGGAAAGATCGGCAGCATGGGAGTGGCTTGACATGCTGTCGTAGCGGTGGTGAGGATTACGGGCCCCTGGAACGGATTACGGATGTGCTGCTATCTTAGCTGGCAGATGAGTAGATGACCGGCGGCGATCGGTGCAGGAGGATATGGACGCTCACTGTAGCCGGAGCTCGCAAGGCCGCTCTAAATGGAGGCTTTTACCAATGTGCTATTAAAAATGGTGTTGATTTGTGTGTCATGAGAAAGTTGTGCCATCGTCCTAAACTTCTTTACCCTCTACACTATTCCGTCCATTTTTGCAGGTGACGGTGTCAAATGGACATGTGAAATTACCATTTTACCCTTAAAAGTGAGTCCATTTGTCAGCCATCTCCTCCTTTCTCTTCTTACTCCTGCCGTCGCCCGCTCCCGTGTCCCTCACGATCTCATCACGCACCCCGGCTGTCCCTGCTACTCGTCGCGCCGGTCTAGCTCTAGCCGAGACGCCACGCCAGCGCCAGAGCCGGGCGAGCTCCTGCGTCGTCCCGGCCATGGCCGCGGCCGAGCTCCCGCCGCCGCGCCAGTCGAGCTGACCAAGCTCCCACCGCCGCGACCGTCACCATGGCCGCGGCCGCGGCCGCGCCGGTGGATCTCCCGCCACCGCACCCGCCGAGCCGACCGAACTCGCATCGTCGCGCCCGTCGCCATGGCCGCGCATCGAGCCGGCCAAGCTCGCACCGCCGCACCCGTCGCCATGGCCGCGCCGACCGAGCTCCCGCCGCCGCGCCCGCCACTGCTACCGTGTGTCGTGCAGGAGGCCGAGGACGACGACTTGGAGGAGGTGGAGGCGTGCGTGGGGAGAACGGATAAACAAATAAAATAAAATATTGAAAAGACAATGACATGTGAGACCCACTTTGCAGGGACTCAATCACTCAAAGGGTAGATGGACATTTCGCATGCCCGGTCCCACATGTTAGTGCGTCCTAACAATGGATTTCTAACGGATCGTGGATGGAATGGTGTAGAGGGCAAAAAAAAGTTTAGGACGATAGCACACAGGTGCGAACAACTTTTTTTAATGCACACAGGTCGGTACCGTCTTTTTTTAATGACATACGGTTAAAAGCCTCCTCTAAATGAGAACAAGACAAGCTCTCCCGCGCTGCCACCTGTCCTCTGTAATCATCTCTAACGGTCGATCACCCCTCCACTGCCCGCCACACCGGTGCCCCCACGCGCACCGTCCGCACCGGATCCCGCCACCACCTCGCCGCGGCGCGCCGGCACCCACAACTTCCCGCCGACGCGCCGCGCCCCCGGGGCGCCCGAGCGAGCCGCAGGGGCCGATCTGCACCCCCCCGTCCGATGCGCCGCCCCAATGCCCGCGGCGAGCCGAAGGAACACACCCTAGCTCCCGCCCCCTCCCCCGCCGCCCCGACCAAGATGGGCTCCAAGCGGCGGCTGCCCAGCAGCTCCCGCCGCCGCGTCGCCGGCGCCCTCGCGCTCCTCGCCGCGTCCGCGCTCGCCCTGCTCCTTCTCGCGCCCCGCTCGGCGCCCCCGATGTACGGCGTCATCATCGACGCCGGCAGCACGGGGAGCCGCGTCCACGTTATCGCCTACCGCGCTGGTCCGGGCCGGGGCGCGCCCCCGCAGCTGGACTGGGCGCGCACGGCCTCGCTGAAGGCGAACCCGGGGCTGTCGTCCTTCGCGGCGGATCCAGCCGGCGCGGGGCTGTCGCTGGCCCCGCTGGTGGATTTTGCGCGGCGCCGCGTGCCGCGGGAGAGCTGGGCGGACACCGAGCTGCGGCTCATGGCCACGGCAGGGCTCCGGCTTCTCGATGCCGCGGTGGCGGAGTCCGTTCTGGAGTCATGCAGGGACGTTCTTCGGCAATCGGGATTCCTGTTCCAGGACGAATGGGCCACCGTGATCTCAGGCATGTTGCATAGTAAATTGCTCAGATTTTATCTAATTTTGGTTCTATGTGATGGAAATGTGTTGAATTGAAGCTCTTTCATGCAATGGATCCGTATATCTGGAAGTACATCGATTGAATTTCGGAGCTTGCTCTTTCTATGTGATGGAAATGTGTTGAATTGAATTTTGTGTCTTCAGTAAGGTGATCATGTGAGTACATCAAAATGCTGTGCAGGGGCTGAGGAAGGGATATATGCATGGGTTGCAGCAAATTATGCGTTGGGGACACTAGGCAGTGATCCACACAGCACCACTGGGATTATTGAGCTTGGTGGGGCTTCTGTTCAGGTTCAGTGTATTGCTTTCATACAAAGGAATCAACCCTCCTACACGAAATTTTGTGGGGTCTTTATTTGATTTCTATTGTGATAAAACAGGTGACTTTTGTTACGGGTGAGCGTTTGCCTCCGGAGTTCTCTCATGTGCTTAAGTTCGGCGATGTCTCATATAATCTGTACAGCAACAGCTTTTTACAACTTGGTCTGGTGAGTTGTGTGCATAAATATGGATCTTTTCTTTCTATTATCTATTATGAACTTATGATCGTTTTCTTAAATTGCATACCACAAAATTTAACAGAAGTATAGAACAACCTGCACCTTACCCACGACACGCATTATGTTCTTTTAAGTGTTCCTTTGCTATTATTTTCTAAGTTCTGAATGTTTTCACTGATTCTGTCTTCAGAATGTAGCATATGAGTCACTCCATGACTTGCTCAGCTCACCTGCACCTGGCCTTAAATCAAGTAAGTCGATTGGTTCAATTCGTATTTACTTTCGAATGTGAAACAACAAAATAGCACACAAGTATATGTTGTTTGAACAAGTATATGTTGTTTGAACTACATTCAGTTACAATCCTTTTTTTAATGGTAACAAGAGGAGAGCAACACTCAAACACCAGCACAACATAATCACTAAAATACACTCATGGACAAAGGAAGACATCAAAGAACCGCACACACACAACAGAAATATACTCCATCCGTTTCAAATTGGAAGTCCTTTTGGCTTTCCTGGGTTCATAGATATTATTCTGCATCTAGACGTCCACTTAATCTAGGGTCCATAGAAAAAACTATGTACCTAGAAAAGCCAAAACGACCTACAAAAGGGACGGAGGGGGTACTTTACTATACTTGGTAACATTTCAGCATGACACATTGCTCATGTTTTTTTTTTCTGTCTCTTGTTGGGTTTCATCTATAGTCTACCCAACTTAGTTGGGATGGTCTTTCAAAAAACAAAAAAAAAAGTTGGGATAAAAAGCTCTATTGCTGTTGTATTCTTCAGCTGTGCCCATAGTCCATGTGTTATAACTTGCTCTACTATACATGTATATATTGTCTAAAGCTATTCCAAATATTAACTCCAGAATAATTCTTCAGTCATCATGTCTGATTTGATTATGCAGTGGCCACACATTTGATTACTCAAACGAAGTACAAAGATCCTTGCACACCAAGGGGCTTTACGAGTATGGTGGGATCAGTTAAACTTCCTGTTAGTGTTCTTGATCCAAAGGTTGGGTACAGACCTTTTGCTCATGCTGTGGGGAACTTCTCTGAGTG
Organism: Cenchrus fungigraminus; assembly: GCA_036936925.1. Classification (NCBI taxonomy): domain Eukaryota; kingdom Viridiplantae; phylum Streptophyta; class Magnoliopsida; order Poales; family Poaceae; genus Cenchrus; species Cenchrus fungigraminus. The sequence goes on along the minus strand of CM072768.1, from coordinate 64,744,045 downwards.
CAGATCTGCTGCATTAACACTATTGCAAAAAGGAAATGGTACCCATCTGTTCTTATACCTCGTGGAGTTTTACATTTTCGTTTTCCTTGTCCTTTTCTTTTTTTTCTTTGGCCTTCTTCAGAAAATCAGCAGTGTGTTTCCCCTTTCTTCGTATTTGTTTGCTGCTTCAGCAGGGAACAATGAGAGTAAACTCTACTTTGTGGAGACAACTGCTTTTACTATAGATAAAAAAAATGCTGCATTACTTATGAGATTTAGCCTGTGTTCATCTCAGGGTTACAAGCTTGGCTAACTAGAGTGCTAGACTTAGACATATTAGATTAACTTATCATTCTGTGTTTGGTAGTAAACTAGTAAGGCCAAAATGCCATTTTTTTAATGTTAGTAAACTCAATTTGCAGAAGTGGCAATTTGTCTTCAACAGTTTAATGCATATAGAGGTTTTTGACACCTACCCCTTGGGAAAAGGCAGGTACTAGAATTATAACTTCGGAAATACCAAAATTCGGTACATGAGGCACTTATTTTCAGTGACTAAGTTATAAATAGTGGTGCCTCTCCATGGATGGTGTCATGAATATAAGCCTTGGTGCACTCTGATTCTCAGTTGGTTTCATGGCATAATAGAAGTGACTGAGTGGTCTTTGCAGACGGATGTGCATATCATGAATGCCACCTTGGAGCAGCATTTGTACCAGAGCTGGAAGGGAATTTTTTGGCAACAGAAAATTTTTACCATACTTCAAAGGTGTGATCCTTTCTTTTTTGGCTGGAATCTTCTTAAAAAGTTATATTTAAACTTAATGCAGGAAAAGCAGCAGTAACATTTCTGTCATGATCTCCATTTTCTTTCATTTTCAATATTCAGTATCAGATGGTACACCATTCATTTATGATATTTGATCGCTTGACAGTTCTTTGGTCTGCATTCAAAGTCCTTCCTTTCTGATCTGATGGTGGCTGGGGAGAAGTTTTGCCATGGAGATTGGTCAAATATTAAGAAGAAGTACAGTTCTTTCGATGAGGGAGAGCTGCTTCTCTTTTGTTTCTCGTCAGCATATATTATTGCTTTACTACATGATACTCTAAAAATGCCACTGGATCATAAGAGGTGAAACAACCTTTTATACAGTTTTATTCTTCATTTCAAACCTGAATATTTACACGAGTTTTGTTTCAGGATTGATGTTGTAAATCAAATCCACGGTGTGCCTGTTGACTGGGCATTAGGTGCTTTCATTGTGCAAACGGCGTTGAACCGGACAGAGTACTCAGACTCATCAGTTTCATATCTAAACAGCTATGACTCTTCTGGCTTGTCACCACTTCTCTTGATTACAGCTGTGGTTGTATTTACAGCATTCTCCATCCTGAGGTGGAGAAGGCCTCAGCTGAAGACGATCTACGACATGGAGAGAGGCCGGTACATCATAACCAGGGTCAGCCGATGAGCTTCGCCCGTCGGCGCTGGGGATGGGTGGACTTCCTGCAGCGGAGCACCAGCAACCGTGTATGTAGATTTCCGTAAATTCACTTGTTTACCTGCTGGCCAACCATGCATTGCCGCGCGGCCTTGCAGAATTAACCGGATGGAGTTCAAGCAGCAGCCCTTGTGTATGTATGATAGGACGATCTGGGTTGCGGCAGCATTCTTGCTCGCCCTGTGATGTGTTGTTCCTGAAGTGTTGTCGATGTAATTACAATTTTGTGCATGGGCAACCATATGATACATAGTACAGCTAGGGGTGGAAATGGATCGAATACGCATGGAAACGGATTCGGATATCTTGGATATCCGTTTTCCTGTTTCTTTCCGGTTTCCATCCCCTAGGATGGAAACGGATCGAATACGCATGTAAACGAATTCGAATATCTCGGATAACCATTTTCCTATTTTCTTACTTTTTCCATCCCTACATACAGCCGGCAAATGGGCTTCTGCCGTGGATAACAATGATCAACAGAGGAGCTCTGCCGTGGATATCAATGATCAACAGAGGAGCTCTGCCGTGGATATGGCAGGCCAAATGCACCTTCATTTCCTTTTCACCAAATTATGCACGCTTCTAGTCGGTCCACTTGTAAGTTTCGACAGATTTCATGTAATATAAGCAACACGTTTCTGGAATCACCGAATCCAGGTTGGTTTGTAATGATAGCTGATCCAGGTTGTTTCTGAAATTTGGCTTACTTGCAATATTGAATTGAGCAATCAAGAGCAGTTATAATTATAGATTACATAGTCTGAAATGGTAAGCTTATGCTTTTGGCCTTAAATCGTATACTAGGTATGAGGATAATCAGATTTAAATATATACATACGCTGTACCTTTTTAAGGCGGAGTAGTTTGTTGAGAACATATTAGGTGTTACAGCTCATTTGGGTGTTACCGTGTTACCAAATGAGAAGTGCATATGTACAGTGATCGAACCATTCTAATAAAAATATGAATGAATAGCTCATGTCATCTTCTACCATCATGCAAAAAATTAGATTTACCATTCTAATAAAAATATGAATGAATAGTTCATGCCATCTTCTACCATCATGCAAAAAATTAGATGCAACAGAAAATTCTACGAGAAGCAATAGAAAAGTGAAATCTGCAACTGAACCCATGCATTTTTCATTTGGTAGCACGGTTGTGAGTAGCACTATCCATTTGCATTTGCAAATTTCACTTATCTGTTATATCTCGTATAGTTTTCATTGTATTTAATTTTTTGCATTATGGTAGAAGATGACATGAGCTATCCATTCATATTTTTGTTAGAACTCTTTACGCTGTACACATGCATTTTTCATTTGGTAAGACTGTCTCCAACAGCTTATGCAAAGGATGCTGCAATGCTGCATCCCCATTTTGCAGAAAGAGGAGCTCCTATAGAGGGTCCAGCAGCAGCTGCAGCCCCTGCTGCAAAATGCAGCAGCCCTTCCCCATCGCGCAATCCTAGGGCTACTGCAAACCAACCACCCTCCGCTGCCCCACACTCTCTCTCCTCTCCCTTGTCTCCTCCGCCTCGCCCTCCCTCTGCCGCTCCGCCTCGCCCTTCCCTAGCCGCACCCCCGCCGGCCGTCTCCACCACCCGCCCCCGCCCGCCCGTGCCGCCGGAGGAGGAGGCCGCACCGTCGCGGGAACGACGGCGACGACGACGGCGCTCGAGCTCCAGATCCGGCGGCGGCGTGTCGAGGCGGAGGGAGAAGAGTGGAAAGGCGGACGTCGCAGATCCGCGCCACCGTAGAGGAGGGGACGACCTCCGCGCCCCATCACTGGATCTCCGCCGCCGCCTCCTAGCTCGCGGCCTCGTCTCGCCCCTGCTCGCGGCCTCCAGGAGCGCGCGGGAGCCAACTGCTCGCGGCCTCCAGGGCCGCGGTTGCCGGATCCGACGGCGGGGACGTGGCAGGAGAGCGGCAACGGTGGCAGGGAAGGTGCGGTGGTGGGGAGCTGTGGCGGTGATAGGCTGCGACCGGCCCTCGGGGGCGGAGCTCGCCGGCAGGCGTGCGTCGCCCTCCTCCTTCCCCGGCCTCGTCCTTCTTCCCCGGGCTCCTCGTCCTCCTCTCGACCGCACGCGGGAACCACCTACCAGGAGGCGCATGAGCGAGGGAAAGCGCTCCACCGCTGGAGGCCTTCCTCCGGGATCTGTTTTTTTTTCAAGATGCGCCTGGAGACAGTCTAACACGGTAATACTAACATCGGATACGTTCTCGTACTCCCTTCGGTTCACTATTAGAAGTCGTTTTGGACAAGGTTTGAGTCAAACATTAGGAATATAAATCATGAATAACTTTTAAGTCGTTGAGTTTGAAAATGTGAAATTCATATAAATAGATTTGTCTTGAAAATTACTTTCATAAGAATATACATATATAACTTTTTAATAAATATTTTTTATATAAAAGAGAAGTCAAAGTTGTGCTTTGATGACCGTGTCGCTGTCATAAACGACTTCTAATACGAAACCGGAGGGAGCAGTTTGTTATCTAACCGTGGCTGCTGACAAAACAGACCTTGTCGTGCGTGGACCCACTTTGTCAGCCTCCGAAATACAGTCATCGGTCAACGCGAAACCCCTCACGCATCAGGAATATTCAGGAGTCATCGAGAGACATGGCGCAGGCTCGAGTGCACGACTCGGAACCGGAAGCCAATGCCAGTCCGAGCCGACTCGACCAAGCAAAGTCGTGGCTAGCTCGCGCTCTTCCAGAGCAGGCCTATAATAGAAACGAGATCCGTGATCCTGCCTTGTAATCTCATGACAAAAAAGAACTTCTCGTGCCAGGCCGCCCGGAAGCATCCGACGACGACGATCCGCGATCCTCTAGCAGCGACCGTACCACCGACGAGATCCATGGCGGCGAAGAAGCAGGAGGTCGCCGCCGGCGCCAACACGCCGATGTGTGCCAACGGCTGCGGCTACTTCGGGAGCGCCGGGACCAAGAACCTTTGCTCCCACTGCTACAAGGACCACGTGATGAAGACCGCCGCCGCCGCCGAGAAGAAGGCCAACGTGGCGCCGGCGCCCGCTCCGGCAGAGAAGGCGAGCGCGACTGATCAGAAGCACCAGGGGTCCTCCGCCGCCGTCGCCGAGAAGAAGGTCGACGCGGCGCCGGCGCCGACAGCAGAGACGAAGGAGAGCGTCTCCTCCGCGGACGCGGAGAAGACGACCGAGAAGCACGAGGTGTCCTCCTCCTCCTCCTCCTCTGGCGCCGCCGCTGCCGCGGCGCCCGTGATGTGCGTGAACGGGTGCACCTTCTTCGGGTCCGCGGCGACCAAGAACATGTGCTCCAGTTGCTACAGGGACTTCCTCCTCAAGGACGCCCACGCCGCCGCCCCCGCCGTCGAGGAGAAGGTCATCGAGGTCGTCGCGCCCGCTGCGCCGCCCGAGGTCTCCGCCTCGACCTCCTCCAGCGCTAGCGCGCCGGCGGTGAAGGCGGCGCCGAACAGGTGCGCGGGAGCGGGGTGCAAGAAGAAGGTGGGGCTGCTGGGTTTCGTCTGCCGCTGCGGCGGCACGTTCTGCCCCGTGCACCGGTACACGGACAAGCACGCCTGCGACTTCGACTTCAAGACGGCCGCCCGTGAGGAGATCGCCAAGAAGAACCCCATCGTCGTGGCGCCGAAGATCAACAAGATCTGATGCAGACGGGGACGAAGAGTATACTAGTGCAGCAGGATTTGGCACGGGTGGAGATGAGACGTAGAGTAGTGCAAGGCTGGTAGTAGTGCTAGTATAGTGTGCTGCACATGAAAGCAGCTAGGATGTTTTCGTTCTCTTCCTTGTGTTAGAAATTAGAACCATTATATTAATTCTTCGTAGGCAATCAAGTTTGATTCTCGATTATTCCCAATAAACATCATCGATGTAATAATGTTACTAGTTAGTGCAAGTTCAGAGTTGTAATGCATATATTTTCTGATGAAACTGTTGATACTAACAAATTTTCTTATGGATCTTATTTTGTCCCCCTCATGGGCATCCTTTACATAAGCAGATGATGGATTCACGTGCATTATTCTTCCCCAACTCCGGCAAGTGTCAGAACTTCAGAACGGTTCAGGCCGCACTGCATGAGAATTCGGTTCAGGGTCTGATACTCTGATGTAATAATGTTACTGGTTAGTGCAAGATCAGAGCTGCAATGCATATACTAGTCTGATGAAACTAGTGGTACTGACAAATTTGATTCTTGCATACTGCTTGGTATCTTCAAGAGCCCCTTGGTCGCATCACTATCATAAAGCTTGGCCTCAAATTCAGGAGAAAAGACCAATTTATGATCACTCTTTGTGGGACAGAAGGAATATATAACAGACGAACTATTAGTTCGAGAATTCATAAGTGAGGATAAAAAGGGACACTTTGTTTTAAAGACCATTGTATCTTGCAGGCAACTCATTTGATTGTTTCTTTTTTAAGATTTTTTTACCATCCAACTAGCTTTTCAGTTTGGTTTTGATAATCAAATTGCAAAATCGAAAAATATTTCACCACCCAACTCTTAAAATTGTTCTTATTCGATAATCAAGTTTTACAGTTTGATTGTCAAAACTGAGGCCAAAGAGACTTCTTCCTTGTTTTTTTCCCTTGTTTTCACATTGTGTTTAGGACCAGTTGTTTTTTAACCCCATTCATTCATTTACGGGCTAATTGAATTCTGGCCCAATTCCATACTAACCACATGGCCCAAGCCATGGTCATGCACCAAAATTTCAATTTAATATATACCAGCCATTCTATTCTCAAAAAAAAAAAAAAAAAAACTCAGCCATTCAGCAATTTTGCTTCAGGTACATACATCAGAGTATTGGTTTTTGAATTTGTTGGCACGGGGGGAGTGAGATCGTAACCAAGTTGGTTTTGGCTTTGGATTTGTTGGATAGAAGAATGATAAAGAGAGAAGAAAGACATTTTTGGATGAAAAATGGCATATTTTCATGCATTTAACGGTAGCAGCAATCTTTAATACATGTAATTCTTTTTTAAAAATATGGCTTCATGTTATATATCTCATGTATTTTTGAATTTTGATCTGCAAAGAAAATAACCTTTCCAATTCACACAAAAAAACAAGAAAGCGAAAAATCTCTTGAGCCTGGAGTCCCTTATCCCGCGTGCCTTCCGGAAGTCCCAACGGCATCGATGGCTTCGCCGCCATGCCTCCTCCGCCTCCGCCCCTGCCCACCGTCGTGCGGCCGCTCTCGCAGCAGATCCAAGTGCCTCCATCTCTCCAAGCAGAGCCTGTACCCACTTACCTCGCGAAGACCATGCCGCCGTCCCGTGTGGGCGCCAGTAGGAGAGCGGCTCGCTCCGCGGTCGCCGGGGACCGGCCGGTGGGCGGGCATCTTCGCTTGCCGATGCTCCTACGACGCCGAGAACGGACCGCCCACGCCTCCACCAGATATGGTGCTTTCCCTACGAAATGCTGTGCTGTTGGCATAACGATGAAATTTGTGAGCCTTTTTGGGAGTTCGGTCGAAAATCGCAATTAGTTGTCTTGAAATGATGTTGCTTTGGTAGGAGAAAAGCTCGGACGAGTGGCCTGTCCTTCGCCGGTGGGATGTGCCGTGGGAGTGGCCAACCATTTCCCTCACCATGGTGGCATGTGCAGTAAGGTACAGCTACACCTTAGCCCAATTATCATGGGGTTGTGTCAGAAGAAATCCATCTGTGCAAATATAAGTAATGGCGATGGAGATTAGATTGTGGAGTTTTATTCTCAAGAATGAAGCAATATTCTACCATGATTCTAATCCGGAATAACTGAAGCATGTTGAATTGTTGCAAGTGCCTCCTTGAAAATGATGCTGAATGTTCTTTAGACAGCTTTCTTTTGACAGGAATGGTTGAGCAATCTATTTTGGAGCAGTTAGGTTATCAAGTTGGGGAGGCAACTCTAGATGAGAAGGCAGAAGTACTCTTCTTGGGACAGTTGTATGGACCGAAGTTCCTGCCCCTCCGTATACACTATATTTATCAGAGTTTGTCATTCAGCTTCTGAATAATCTGCATGCACGTTTCCTTGCCATTTTCTGTTTTTTTGCAAAGTGCAGTAGCACGACGGTTGTTGTGCTTGGATCTATATTTGGCATCACCAATACCTTTCGACCATTCTCAGATGATATCTTTCGTTACAGTAAGAAATTGATCTTGTTATGTTTACTTTCATGTTCTTGTTTATACGTCTGTCCCACATTTGTTCTTTTCCCAAGATTAGCTTGCTACATAATAGAATTGTTTCTAGATATTTTAATGGACAAAGAAGGAATAACCTAATACCTAATTCCCTAGTGTTTTTTGCTTGTCTACTTTGCATCAATAGTATGATTGAGTAGTGTAAATTCAGTTTGTTCTTAAGCGCTGGACAATGGTCTTCTGATGCAATTTTATCCTTTGATTTTTCAGAATTTGAGGAACCACTTAATCTGCAAAATGGTTGGCTTTTGTGGGCTGGAATTGGCCTTCTTGTTGCATTAGTTGTTATTGCTTTAGCTGGAGCCGCAACGAACGGTGAAACACCACAAAGAGAGGTATGCTTCCATAACTATCTATTATCCATCTTATTGAGCAGTTTGAACGTTACGCAATGTCCTTCCTACTGTAACCAGAAAAAAGTGCTTACTGATCTCTTAGAATTTTAGATGGAAAAGTTTCACAAATTGGTAAGCAGTTTCTCCCATTGCCCTGCCTTAACTTCATGCGCCGAGTTCTCGTATGCTTGACGTTGTTTGCTATCTGCACAACATATGAGTTGGTGAAGCAATGGTAGCTCACACCATCTGTAGACTTGGGGAGACCTTGTTGGGAACTCAGATGGTGTCCCCATTATAGTGCACCAGCTAAATGAATTCCTAGATGCATCAAAGACACTGAAAAAAGACAACTATATAACATACAACATTAATGATAAAGTCAAGCATTTTAATAGCGAAATCTCACCAGTAGTGATCCAGTTCTTGAACCTCTTCTTTCAGACTGACTCACTAGTCATTCTATTGCCACTGATAGGCTCATCAGGTATCAGGTACGGTTCATCTGGCTTTCCTTTTCCTGTGTTTTCATAAGCTATTGTTTGTCAGGTACAATAAGATGAACTGACTTTATTTTCTGGAAAAAATATTGGTAGTACTGCCTGTCTGCTGGGCATCACCGGGATTCTGGCACCAATTCTGGAGGAAACTGTGTTTCGAGGATTTCTAATGGTGTCCTTGACTATGTGGTAACTATACATGAATTCTTGGTCAGGAGATTTCTTTCAAAAGCTTGTGTTTAGAAGTATGGCACTGTAAATTGATGCAATCTGAACTATTGTATTATTAAGCTGTTAATATTATGTCTTTGTACAGGTTCTCTACTCCATATGCTGTGCTTATCACTGCTGCAGTATTTGCGTTCGCTCATCTTACACCAGGAGAATTCCCACAGCTTTTTGCACTTGGTAATTGCCGGCAATATTGATGAGTAGTCATGACGTCACAAAACATCATGAAATATGCTAAACCCCTTGCCTTTTTCTATAGTTGGACCAGACATAAGGATGTATGGTCTTAGAGTCACATGTCACATAATCCTAAAATTGCTGTGTTAGCATGCTTTAGCATTTATAACTGACCATATTTCCTTCGCAATTTTTTCCCAACAGGTGTTGTCCTAGGATTTTCATATGCTCAAACTCGCAATCTTCTTACTCCTATTACAATACATGCTGTTTGGAACTCCGGAGTAATATTACTGCTAACCTTTCTTCAGGTAGATTTTAATACCTCAACGTTTCTCACTTTTTTCTCGAATATGCAGGAGAGCTGCATATCATTGCATTAAGAAGGAGAGTTGGGCCAAAATAGCCTTACACCACACGCAAACACACACCCACCCACGCACACACACCTACCCGTATGCACACACACCCACCCACTGTCGATGCGCCTTATGCAGGCAGCAACATGACCAACCTGATCAATATGGCTGCACACTCCAACTACTAGTTGTGCAGCCTAGCAGCGACCACGGCGTTTAGCCCTTTGGCGCCCGCAAGAATCCAGAGATCAGCCTCCTCCCGCGCCAGGAGAAGGGCTCTATCAACTCTAGGAGCAATCCCATTGAATACAGCGTCATTCCTTGCCTTCCAGATAGTCCATGCCCCTAACACGACCAAGGAGTCGAAACCTCGGTGCACACTAGTATGTAGTCTGTCTCTGGCCTGCTGCCACCATGTGTAGAAGCCCACATTGTGCGCTTGAGGAACAGAGGCTTGCATACCAAAACAAGCGAGCAAATCATGCCAAAACTGGCGGGCAAACACGCATGTTGAGAGGAGATGGTTGATCGTCTCTTCTTCTTGTTCACAAAGAGGGCAACGATCTGGGTGGGAGAGGCCCCTGCGGGCAAGCCTGTCCGCCGTCCAACATCTGTTGTGAGCAACAAGCCACAAGAACAATTTGCATTTCCTCAGCGCCCAGGTTCCCCAGATCAGATTGTAAGGCTGGAAGTAGACCGATCCATTGAAGAAAGCTTCATACGCTGATTTGGTAGAAAACTGACCTGAAGCCTCAAAACGCCATTTGTGAACGTGCTCCACTCCTGGTTGAAGCACCACCTCCTGTAGTAGGTCCCCAACATCCAAATATTCAGATAGAACAGCGACCGAATAGTGGCTCTGGATGTCCTCTAACCAAGAATCATCGGTCAATGCTTCCTGCACAGTTCGCCTATTGGCTCTTCTTTTTGGGACGCAAGTGAAGAGGCTGGGAGCTAGCATCTCAATGGAGCACCCATTTAACCATCTATCTGTCCAGAATTTTGTAGTTGCTCCATTGCCAACTACTGAAATGACGGCAGTGGCAAATAAGGAGCGGGCGCAGCTATGAACTGGAACTGGGAGGGCGCTCCACGGCCTATCAGGCTCTATTTTGCCCAGCCACAGCCATCTCACCCTGAGTGCCCATCCAAACCGCTGCAGGTCCAAAATGCCAAGTCCTCCAAGTTCCTTTGGTCTACTGACCTTGGGCCATGCTATCAAGCAATGTCCTCCGTTAGCTTCCTGTTAGAGGAAAATGATTCCTGTGTTATTCCTCCAACCCTAGAAGGGTGAGTATATAGACAGTGATACATGGGCCTCTATATGGGCTATACACAGGCCATATGGGCCACACTCACATATATACACATATACTCTAACACCCCCCGCAGTCTGGACTACCGGCGCAGCGGTGTACAAGACTGGCCAACAAAGAAAGAAACTCACACACAAGGCCCCCCGCAGCCACAACTAGCCACTGGCTACGTTGAGGCTGGACCGAAACTCCGAGAAGGTCGAGGAGGGAAGACCCTTGGTGAAGATGTCAGCAAACTGGGAGGTGGTCGGTACATGGAGAACCCGAACATCGCCGATAGCCACCCGGTCACGAACGAAGTGCAAGTCAATCTCCACATGCTTCGTCCGCTGATGCTGAACCGGGTTGGTGGAGAGGTACACGGCGCTGACGTTGTCGCAGTAGACGAGCGTGCTCTTGGCGAGCGGGCTGTGAAGCTCAGCCAGGAGCTGTCGGAGCCAGGACGCCTCAGCCACGCCGTTAGCAACAGCCCGGTACTCCGCCTCAGCACTCGAGCGAGAGACAACCGGCTGTCGCTTGGACGACCAGGAGATCAGGTTGCCGCCGAGGAAGACGGCATAACCTGAGGTAGAGCGGCGCGTGTCCGGGCACCCCGCCCAGTCAGCGTCAGTGTAGACGACCAGCTCAGCAGACGGAGACCGGTGGAGGACCAAGCCAAAGTCAACAGTGCCTCGGACGTAGCGAAGAAGGCGCTTCAGCGCAGCAAGGTGTGACTCCCGTGGATCATGCATATGGAGGCAGATCTGCTGGACAGCGTAGGTGAGATCCGGCCTGGTGAAAGTGAGGTACTGTAGGGCTCCAGCAAGACTCCTATAAGCAGTAGGATCAGCCACAGGATCACCCAGAGTAGCAGACAGCTTCGCCTGAGTGTCAACAGGAGTGGAGCAAGGCTTGCAATCAGTCATCCCGGCACGCTCCAGGATATCCAGGGCATACTGGCGCTGGTGAAGGAGAAGACCAGTCTGACGGGGCTCAACTGTCACGCCCAAGAAGTGGTGAAGCTGACCCAGATCCTTCATGGCAAACTCCTGCTGAAGTGAGGTTATAATCCGCTGAAGCAGCTGTGGACTGGAGGCAGTCAGAACAATGTCATCAACGTAGAGGAGGAGGTAAGCAACCCCATCAGCATGGTGATATATGAACAGCGAAGTATCTGACTTGGCCTCAACAAACCCTAGTGTCAGCAAGAAGGTGGCAAACCGAGAGTACCATGCTCGAGGAGCCTGCTTCAAACCATAGAGAGACTTGTTCAACCGGCAGACCAAATCCGGACAACTGGAGTCCACAAACCCTGCTGGTTGGCTGCAGTAGACTGTCTCGGTCAGAGTGCCATGAAGAAATGCATTCTTGACATCGAGCTGGTGCACGGGCCAAGACCGAGAGAGAGCCAAAGAGAGAACAGTGCGCACTGTAGCAGGCTTCACACTAGACTGAAAGTCTCGTCATAGTCCACACCGGGACGCTGAGTGAACCCCCGAAGGACCCAACGCGCCTTGTAGCGCTCCAGAGTACCATCAGCACGGCACTTGATTGTCCAAATCCACTTGCCGGTCACCACATTGCAACCCGGCGGACGTGGCATAAGGTCCCAAGTCTGGTTGGCAAGAAGAGCTCCGTACTCCTCTTCCATCGCACGACGCCAGTTCGGATCTGCCAGAGCCTCACGAACCGACGTCGGGATCGGAGAAAGCCGCGGCTCCCCCTCGGTGGCGGAGAGAGCCCGCGGCCGAAGAACCCCGGCCGCCTGCCGGGTCACCATGGGATGGGTGTGGCGAGGATCCCGATGGATGACAGGCGGGTGGTACACGGCCGACTCCACCCGAGAGCGACGTGGTGGCGGCGGCGGAGGCGGAGGCGGTGTGGGCGCCGGTGGAGGAGGCGGAGACGACTCCGGTGACGGCGGTGGAGGAGGCGGAGCCGTGGAGCGGCGCCCGTAGACATGTCGCACAGGAGGCACATAGTCTACGGGTACCGATGGTGGAGGAGCCGGAGAAGGCAGCGGCGGTGGAGGCACCAGACGGCGCTGGAATACCTGCACGGGCTCGGTGTAGCGTGTAGGTGGTGGCGGGGCCGCGCGTGGCGCGGGAGGAGGCGCCGGGGCCGCGTGTGGCGCGGCGAGGGGCGTTGGGGGCACCGGGGGCGCGAGGGGCGCGGCGAGGGGCACCGGGGCCGCGCGTGGCGCGACCGAAGGCACCAAGCCCACGTCAGGTGCGACGAATGGCACCGGAACCGCGGGTGGTGCAAGAGGAGGCTCAGGTGCCGCCGTAGGAGCCAGAGCCGGTGGTGTACCAGAAGGACCTGCTGGAAAAGGAAAAACAGAAACAGGCGGCTGCACCACCGGGTCAGAAAACATGGACTCAATGTCAGGATCAGGAGTGGGTGTGGAGGAGGAGGAAAAGGGGAAGTCCGACTCGTCAAACACAACATGTCGGGAGATAAGAACCCGACGAGAGGCGAGATCGTAGCAGCGGTACCCCTTATGGTCAGGGGAGTAACCAAGGAACACACAACGTGTCGAGCGAGGTGCGAGCTTATGAGGAGCAGTGGCAGCAAGATTCGGGTAGCAAGCACACCCGAAGACACGAAGGTGAGTGTAAGTGGGAGGGGTACCGAAGAGAGCGTGGTGAGGAGTCGGAGCGGGAGAAGCGGTGGAAGGAAGACGGTTGAGAAGGTAGGTGGCGGTGTGAAGGCTCTCTGCCCAGAAGCGTGGGGGCAGGGAGGCCTGGATCAGAAGAGTGCGCATGACATCGTTCGTGGTCCGAATTATGTGCTCAGCCTTGCCGTTCTGAGGAGAAGTGTACGGACAAGACATACGCAGCTGAACACCTCGGGAGAGAAAGAAAGAACGAGAGGTGTTGTTATCGAACTCACGACCGTTGTCACACTGGACGGCCTTAACAGTGAGCACGAACTGAGTGGACACCCAGGCAAAGAAGTGAAGGAGGGTAGGGAAAGTGTCAGACTTGGCACGTAAAGGGAAAGTCCAAGAGTAGTGAGAAAAATCATCAACCACTACAAGGTAGTACTTATAGCCAGAAATGCTAAGAATAGGAGAAGTCCACAGATCACAGTGAACAAGATCAAAGGCGTGCGTCGCACGTGAAGAAGAAGAAAAAGGAAGGCGAACGTGACGACCCAACTGGCACGCATGACAAAGATGCTCGCCAGAAGCCCGAGTGCAAGGAAGGTGTGCACTGCGGCTGAGCTGAGCTAACACGTCGCGGCCGGGGTGACCGAGCCGACGGTGCCAGGTAGAGGAAGAGGGAGTGGTGGCAAGAGTAGCAGAATGCGAAGGTGGTATAGTGGAAGTAGGAATGCGAAGGGTGTAAAGAGGTCCTGAGCTGTCACAACGGAGGAGTGAACGCCCAGAAGCAGAATCCTTCACAGTAAGGCCAGAGGAGTCGAACTCAACAGAACAGGAATTGTCAGTTGTAAACCGACGGATGGAAAGAAGGTTGTGGACCATCTGAGAGGCAACAAGAACATGGGGGAGACGAAAGGGACCAGGAGCAGAACCCACGGAGGTGACAGGGATACAAGACCCGTCACCAACCATGATTGAAGGAGAATCAGAGGGATGACGGGGGCGAACAGAAGAGAGGATGCTAGCATCAGGTATGGTGTGGAAGGAAGCCCCGGAGTCAGCAATCCACTCGGTGTGGACAGGTGGTGTTGCCCCCGTGGTGCTGAATGCCTGCGCCATAGTGGCCGGATCCCACCCCCCAGGCCAAGTCGGAGGCTGGCTGGGCTGAGTGGGTGCGAAGGGAGCAGCGGCGGCAGCGAACATGGCCACCGGCGGGGCCTGAGGGCGAGGATCCCGCTCCGGGACCTGAGTCGGCCACATCGAGGTGCGCCCTGACCATGGGTCGCTGAAGAATGGCCAGGGCACACTGGCAGGAGCGGGAGGAAGCGCAGACACGCGCTGACGACGCCCCCTACGTCGCCGACGCCCCCCGCCACCCCCGCTCGGTCCCGGAAAAGGAGCTGGGGCTGCGAGGGGAGAGGAAGTGCCGGGGGCCGCACACGAGGGAGCAGGGACGCCGTAGGGAGCGGCACCAGGAGAGGCAGCCCGGCCGGGCAAGGTAGCAGTGGCCGCGGGCGGAGCGGATGGGGCTTCCACGCCCGCGGCGTGCCCAGCGTCGTCGTCGACGGGCGACGCAACAAGGGCCGCCGGGAGAGGAGGCACGACGAGGGGCGGCACGCTCAGGAGCAGAGCGCGCGCACGCACATCCTGGGCCTCGGTGAGGGCGGCCGCCAGGGCAGCATCGGCGGCGGGCGACACGACATGAGGCAGGACAGCAACACCTATGGGCGGAGCGAGGAGGGCTTCCACGCCCGGGGTGTGCCCAGCGGCGCCGGTGGCGGACGGCGCGAAGAAATCCGCCGGGAGGAGCACGGCTCTCGCGTGCGCAGCCTTGGCCGCGGCCAAGCCGGATGCAAGTGCATCGGCGGCGCGCTGGTCAGCGGTGGCGTAGGCGTAGACCGGCGCGCGCGGGAGAGCCGTGCCCACTGTCGGCGGAGGCAGCGCCTGGGAGCGCGCGTACGCGGCAGCAGCGCCCAAGGTATGTGGCGGCGGCGCGGCAGGTGCGCGCGCAGCAGCAGCGACGGGAAGGGGCTCGCCAGGCAGCTGCAGAACGCCCGTGGGCAGAGCAAGGAAGAGCGCTGCACTCGTGGCAAGCGGCGGCAAGCCGTGCGGAGCGGAGGAGAGAGCCGCGCACGCGGCAGCGGCAGTAGCGTCCACGGGAGGAGACGAGGCGGCAGCAGAGGAGAACGGAGGGAGGGCGCCCTGGGAGGCGACGGCGCGAGCCGGAGCAGAGGAGGAGGCACCGTAGAGGATTGCGACAGGGGCAGGGGACGCGCAGAGAGGAAGAGCAGGGGAGCGCCCCGCGGTCGGAGCAGAGGAGAGCGGACGGGGGCCGCCCTGGGCGCCCGCGGCAGCCGCGCCCTCGCCCAGACCGGCCGCAGGAGTCGGGGCAGAAGCGCCCCCGCGCACGGCCGGCGCGGTGGGGGCGGGCGCGGCCGGCGCGGCGGCCTGGGCGCGCGCGGCCGGCGCGATGGGGGCGGGCGCGGCCAGCACGGCAGCCTGGGCGCGCGCGCGCTCAACCGCGGCGTCTGCAGCCGTGCCTGGGCCGGCTCCGGCGGCGGCAGGGCCGCGCACGGCAGCAGCAGAGGAGGAGAGGAGAGGGGAAGGAGGAGAGGAAGGAGAAGAGGGGCGGCGGCGGCGGCCGGCCGTCCATGGACGCCGACGGCGGCTGCTGCAGCTCAGGTGAGGAGGAGAGGAAGAAAAATCCCAGCTGATACCATGTTAGAGGAAAATGATTCCTGTGTTATTCCTCCAACCCTATAAGGGTGGGTATATAGACAGTGATACATGGGCCTCTATATGGGCTATACACAGGCCATATGGGCCACACTCACATATATACACATATACTCTAACTTCCTTTCTTCCCCGCCACAAAAAATTTCTACGGATCTTGTCGATAGCCTTTAAGCACCATGGTGGAAGATCCATGGCCGTAGCAATATAAATTAGCCTTGCTGTGAGGACATGCTGTACCAAAATGGCTCTTCCTGCCCGGTTCAGCAGATCAGCTTTCCATCCCGGAAGTTGATCAGCAATTTTATCAATGAGCGGCTGAAGCTGTGCCCGGGTCAATTTCTTGATGGAGAGTGGGAGGCCGAGATACTTGCAAGGAAAATTCTGCACCTCGCAAGAGAGATGAGTCTGCACTATTGTTAGATCATTCTCAGAGCATTGAATTGGCAAGACGCTACTTTTCTGAATGTTGGTTTTAAGGCCAGTAGCCGAGCCAAACAGCTGCAACAATTCCTCAACCATAAGCAAATCAGTGGCCACCGGGCGAAGGAATAAAACCACATCGTCTGCATAGAGTGAAACCCGATGATGTGTACTCCGTGTTGCCTGTGGTTGCAGCAAACCCTCGCCATTGGCCTTCTCCACCATGCAGTTTAAAACATCCATGACTAAAATAAAGAGCATGGGTGATAAGGGATCACCTTGCCTCAGTCCACGTCGATGAGATAAGGTCTCTCCAGGGATCCCATTCAACAGCACCCGAGTTGTAGATGAACCCAAAATTCCACTGATTAAATCTCGGCATTTAGGACCAAAACCTCTCTTTTGTAGAATTTCCAGTAAAAACGGCCACGAGACCGAGTCAAAGGCCTTAGAAATGTCCAACTTTAGGAGTATGCGGGGCTGTTTCTGTTGATGCAGAAATTTTGCCGTTTGTTGCACTAGGACAAAATTATCATGAATGCACCGGCTTTTAATAAACGCACTCTGATTGGCAGCCACCATCCCACTGAGCCTGCTTGCCAACCGGTTAGCCACGAGCTTAGTGATCAATTTGGCAAAACTATGAATAAGACTAATAGGTCGGAAATCCTTGACCATCACAGCATCTTCTTTCTTGGGTAGTAAAGTAAGGAGGGCAGTATTGAGGAGTTGAAGATTTCTGAAATTTCCACACTGCACTGCAGCAAGGGCTGCCATTACATCAGGCTTGATTGTAGGCCAACACATCTTATAAAAACGACCTGTATAGCCGTCGGGTCCTGGAGCCTTGTCTGAAGGTAGATGCTTAATGGTGTTCCATACCTCCTCTTCACTGCAAGGAACCTCTCACTTCTACGTCCTCATTTTCCCTCTAGGAGTGCTCAAATGACTTTGCATTGATATTACCGGTCACATAGGGGAAATGCATCTAAAATTCCCATCATAAATTGGCAGCTAAATTTTACAACTGAAACAGACTTCTTCAAATGTGTTTCTTTTGGGTACGACAGAATAATGAAAATGCTTTGTTATTGTGCTTCAGCTGCAAGGCTATGATATAAAGGAGCTGTTGCAGGCATCTTGAAGATTTCACTGGGTTAGCTTAATTTACACCTGTACTGCCTTCTATATGTGATGATTTTCAAGTAGGACTAAATGATACTCACTTGCCTAACCATTCAGAATTAATGCTTATGATCAGGTTCGTTTTCTTTTATTCGAGTATTTTAATAATTTGCTCTTTTATGAATTAAAACTTAGTTTCAGGAGAAACCATGCTTTTTGTGATGATTTAGGCAATGCATAACACAATTCTTTTTATAATCTCATGCACTTTATGATAGACTAATGATTTTAATTTGAGAAACGTACACTTTGTATATGTAACAGAGAATTTTATTGGAATAGAATCCTAGCCTAGGCTAGGAGGGAAAAAATAATCCAATATGGACCTTTGGACTAGTGATATGGCCGTATGGGCGATTGGCTCATAAGATCCCTATGGGTTTCCTACAAAACGGTTCAATAGATATGTGATTTGGAGGAAGTTTAGCTTGAGGTTGTATCCAAAATTTTCCTTAAGTTACCTCTATCCAAAATTATGTGCTCATAGCATCTGAGAAAATATTGAACAATTCTTGCGCTCTACAATTTCTAAGAACCAACTGTACATGATACCTATTCCTATGTTTCTCATATCCTATTTTTTTTAATCTTTAATTATTCCCTTGATCAATATTTTGTTATTATGATAGTGACCCATATGCTCCTACTAGTCTGATTAATGCATGCATGTGTGAATGCAAAATTAAATAAATTTAATAAAGGGCTTGGTATGTAAGAGTGTATTGCAAGTTATGCAATTATTTGTCTTTTGCTTGAAAAGGATCTCCTAGTGAAATTACAGGACATTGGTTAAGGTCTGCTTGTGACAGTTTAAATGTCAAAAAAATGGCTATATGTAGAAGATCATTACTTTTTTTTTGTCTTTTTTAAGTTTCGTTCAATCAATTTTCATCCGTCCAGTGGTGTTTCATATATGTGATTCAATCTCCGGAATCTTAATGCTAGTGTTTCTTTCCACTTCGGGGTTTCTGTATGATTGCAGACAACCGTGAATGATAGTAACATCAAGATGCGAACTGGGGGTGGAACCCTTCAATACTATATTATAATCAAAACCGTAGCTGGTGTCTTACCTGCTAACGTTATTCGGAGGATAATAAAATGCTTGTGGCTCTATCTTTCCGATGATCACTTTTTTCCCCTGAGAACACGTCATAATCTGGATGTTACATGTTTGATGTTACTGTCTCAGCAATTATTTCTCCACCGCAGTAACGATTAGAGGAAGAGACGTGTTGCGGATTTGGAAGAATCAGAACGGAAAATACTGCTGTGTCAAAGTGTGCATGGATAAAGATGGGTACTGTAAAGAATGTTCATTGTATGATAACAACTGCTTATCTGAGGTGGGACTAGGATTGGCAGATCAGTTGAAGATCTACAGTGATCTTTCTTGTAAGTTGTAGCATTGGTGTTTTTATGTGTGACTCGTTACTTCCTTGTAAATCAGGTATGTTCAATGAGATGAAAATGGCTGATTGTGTTGTACTACCTGTAATTTGGCATTCCTTTTCCTTGACTCTTCATCTATTAACCACCCTTTGCTGTAAATATAATAATCATTCTTGTCTACTATATGCAAGGCAAAGAGGATGTTTTAATTATAGATTTTGTAAAACAACTTTAGGAATCTAACTAAAAGCCTACCTAACAATCATTTCCACCAAATCAGCAAAATACATTAAAGTTGGGCTAACCAGTGCGCAATTTTTCGATTTTGCCAGTTACAAATTGCATAACAAAACTTATTTCCTCTTGTACCAACATGTATTTTGCAGGGTTTCCCGAACAACCACAGAGCAAGTATTTGATTTTATTCTACTACAAAGTACATAGATCATACCAAATCATTGCTTTCGTTGCAAGCTTCATATATGCTCCATTCACTCTTGATGCAACTCGATTGACTAAAAATTTAAAGCACTATGACTTACTGTCGTACAAAAGTAATAAATGGTAGTTCTCATCTTGCAAACGCTCGCTTGATTTGGACGAAATGAGATTATGGAGATGCTGCTTGCAAGGAAAATCATTTTTGTATCTTGGGATGCAACACACTGAACTTGCATGTATTTCATCTTGGATATCTTCTTCTTTCCATATGGTACAGAATTTTAAAACTTTTTGCTTCCTTTAGGGAAAATATTCTGTGCAAACCACCTTCTCACTAGAAACGTCAAAAATCATACTAAGTATTGAATTTTTTTGAAGAGTTGCATATCCATAGTGCATCTACACTTTGTGCCAAAAGATGGGATGCAAAACCTTTTTCCAAAAATTCATACAAAAATGACAAATTTCAAGTGCATATGCACCTGAATTTTGTCTTTTAGTGCTTATGCACATGGAATTTGTCATTTTCAATTGAACTTTTTCTAGTTTGAATTTCTATCCTAATTTTTGTCACAAAGTACATCTATGGATGCATTATTGGTGCGCACCGTTTCAGATTTTTTTTTGAATTGAATTTCTATCCTAATTTTTGTCACAAAGTACATTTATGGATGCATTATTGGTGTGCACCGTTTCATATTTTTTGAATACTTACAAATGTGATTTTTGAAGAGGTTTTCACGTTTCTACCGAGATGGTGGTTTCTGGTTTGCACCAAATATTTTCCCCTTAATTCTACAAGTACATGACAATTACTTACTCTGATCAACTTCAGGATATTAAAAAACACAACTAGGATTAGATGAACAATGCAGAAGGAAACGAATCTAAAATGTGTTCCAAAATGCGTTATTTCCTATTGGTTCTAGCAAAGAAACTAGAAATTTACTATCGGAATGTCAAATTTAGTGTACCCAGAAACCGAATGAGTTTGCCACCGAGCTATAATAGTTCGCAGCTGCCATAGACCTTGAGCGTGCAAGCAAGCACAGACAGGAGTTGCTCTTGTCAACACGAGCAACATGGACATCTGTTCCGAGAACCGGGAACCCAAGAACAAGACATGGAGATGGCACTGGCAGGCTACCTCGCTTCAGTTTGAAGGGTTTGACGTTGACCCGAACCCTGCTCTGACATTTGGGTTGTTGCAGGCCGGCCTGCAATCCCAGGCCATGGAAAGGAGACAGCAAGCGCTCCAAATCGAGATGGGGTTTGCTCTCCCAAAGCAGGGGGGTTAATGGTGTTGCCGGGAATTGTGGAGACACGGGAATGGAACAAAAACTCTTGGCGGGTATTTGACGCGCGCGCCCGGGCGAAACCTTGTCCTCAAGCGATTGGAGGAGGCAGAAACTCTCAACGCGTGCAGATTTTTCGCGTCATTGTCTACGATTTATACTCCTCTGTATAAAACATTGCAAAACAGAGGTAGTACTGAAAATGCTTAGGCCAGTCTCAGTCTCAATAGAAGGGGTTATGGGGGAGTTTTCAAGAATGACACATCATCTTTATTGTATTGGTTTGCGGGATGACCTACCCTCTCTCAATGCACAGGGTCACAACACAGTTTCATAGGTTCCTGTACATATTTAATTGTTGCATGTTGGTTGGTCAATTATGCTTAAAAATTGTGTCAACTTGTCTCAGTAGAAGGGTCATGGAGGTGTCATTCTTAGGACTCCGCGCCGACCCGGGGTCATGAGGATGACCCTTGTTTCCTCTCTCCTATTAAATCTCATGCCATGTCATCTTGTTTGCATATGTGACACCCTATTTAATGCATATGACCCTCCCATTGAGACTGGCTTTAGAGTTTTGTAATTTATCGGCTCACCTATTCAGCATGTCTATCCAACATTCTACGTTCAAAAGTTTCATGATTTTACAAACATAATCTTATGGACTATGGAAGAACAGCAAACAATTTAATTGTGCCATGTGGATGGAAGACCAGCCGCAGCCGTAGCCCAGCCCCAGCATCCCGTTAAGCAAGCTGACTGCAGTTGGAGCAAATTGGACCAGATTTCCACGGTGGCAACTCACTTGCAATAAAATTTAGTGTAACAGACTGTGCTTAGAATAAGAAGCTTCTCCATTCCAACACTTCGCAGTGCCACACACGCTAGCTAGTTAATAAAAATACGGAGAAAGTTACACAGGTCAGGCCATCACTGTCTCTGGGTGGCAGAAAAGGATTTCTGCAGAGAAACCAGGTAATAGGAAACTCTCTCCCTCTCTCTCTCTCTCTCTCATGGTTAGGCTTATGTCAAATTCAACACAAAATGCATTTAGTGGCGACAAATTATTTTAGAATCCCAAAGCACAAGCTGACAAAAAAAATAGATGCATACATCTACGTGGGAAGGGATTTTTGGATCCAGATATTGAAGGAATATATCTTGAAGTTCATGCAGGTAAAAGTAAATATACTTGAGAAGAGTTCCAAACTCTTGCCTGGCACCGTTGAAAATTTGAATACCAACAAACTTCGGTGTATTGGAATAGGATTTCAGTTCCTTTGTTTACCTGGGGAGGCTCAAACTGGTAAGTGAAATCTAGACGAGAGTAAAGCACTGTTGTTTAGTTTAAGGATTGTTTTGACTGCCGTACATTATTGTAAGTGTGAACCGAAAGGGACTGGGATTTCCTGATGCTGCTGGGCTTGTCTTCGTTGAGATACTAATCCACCATTAAACAATTCATGACATCTTCAAATAGAGAAGGAACTAAATACACTTCTTTAATCCTTCAGAGCTGTGGGCCTCATCCAGTCATTCCAAGCAGCCCTGGCATTCATATATATTCACATGGTGTGTATTAGATTTGCAAGTGCAATAGTATACAGCCTCTTGGTGGTTGTCTTCACCTCACAAGCTTCATCGTTGGAAGCCATTCATTAGAAACTGCACAAGCAGTACAAGAGCAGGCTTAATTTGTAAGCTTGTAGCAATCAGGCTCCAAGCTTCATCCCTTTGTTCTTATGGAGGCCAGAAATGATATCAATATGGACAGGTCAGATGAGATCCTGATGCCCGGGTTCCGGTTTCACCCGACTGATGAAGAACTGGTCAGCTTCTACCTCAAGAGGAAGATCCAGCAGAAGCCTATCTCCATTGAGCTCATCAGGCAGCTGGACATCTACAAATATGATCCATGGGATCTCCCAAGTAAGTTGCCACCAAATTCAGAAGTTCTTACACTTACACCTTCTGTCCATGGATGTATTGGACTTATACGAGCGATGAATCTATCGAAAGATGTTCTGAATATGTTGCATATTTTGCATTTCTGACTTCATTGTTTTTGTTCGTCAACAGAGCTTGCGAGCACTGGTGAGAAAGAGTGGTACTTCTACTGTCCAAGGGACAGGAAATACCGCAACAGCGTGAGACCAAACAGAGTCACAGCAGCTGGGTTCTGGAAGGCCACAGGGACAGACAGGCCTATCTACTCCTCTGAGGGTACCAAGTGCATAGGCCTGAAGAAGTCTCTTGTGTTCTACAAAGGCAGAGCGGCAAGAGGAATGAAAACTGACTGGATGATGCATGAATTCAGGCTCCCTTCGCTCAACGATCCCTCGCTCCCCAAGCGACCCATTGACAAGACCATTCCACTCAATGTAAGCACTGTCAATTCATATTGTGCAGTTCAAAGAGCTGGACTCAAATGTTATCTCCAGTTTTCTGAAAGTGTTTTTTTCTTCTTTTGTGCCACAAACAGGACTCTTGGACTATCTGCAGGATCTTCAAGAAGACCAGCTCCATGGCGCAACGAGCCCTGTCGAACACCTGGGGGCCTCCACTGCCAGGTGCAACTGAGGCAGAGATGTTCGCTGCGTTCCAGTCAGTGCAAGCTTCAGAGTTTGCTCTGGAGAGCTCCTCACTGCAAACTGCACAACCTGCACCTGCAAGCCAGTTCACCAGCAGACATGGCGGCTTGCAAGGTCAGCAGCAGAACAAGGTGAACAATCCATCTCCAGACGGCTCCTCATGCAAGCTCATCAACTTCGACTGCAGCCAGTCCCAAGAACCCCAGAACTTCCCCATCAGCAGCTTCCCTTTCGAAGTGCAAACATCGCAGAAGACCACAGCCGCTGCGCCAGTGTTCTTCAGCACACAGCCTTGCCATGAGCTCAGTGGGTTTGTGGTCGATTCCTCTGCCGATGCCAATGGCGGCATCGGTAGCAGGAGCCAGGACTCATCCACCAGGAAGCTTGGCAATGGCTTCAGCATGAACAGCAGTGACTGGGATGCTGTGGGCAGGATCAACTTCCCTTTTGATCTGGGTGCTGATTCTTCAGAGGACTGGAGGTGCAACATACCCTGGGAGTCCTTCCTGAGCCCAGCTGCTGTCCAGACTGAGCTACCACACTAAGGCAGTTTCAGTTAGATACTTGCATCGTATTACAGAGAGTGAGAGGTACTTCTATTTCGTAGGTTACCTGTACAGTCGCTGAGTGTGTGAGTTGCCTTCATCTGTTAGCATTGCTGTTAGCTGCAGAGACATATATTTTTGTTCAGTTTTGGTTAGAGGTGCCATGTACATACTGTGAGCAGTGAGCTATACCTGTTAACAGCAAAGCTAACAGAGAGAAGGAACCCTGTGTTGTACATACATTATTTTCAGTGTTATGACTTATGAGATGGTATTATTGCACTTTCAGTGCGAAAACGTGAGCTTCTCAGTGTGAAAATATTGGGCGTGTTCCAATACTTTCTTCAACGTAACAATATATCAAGCATCATCTGTTTGTCTTGCAATAACCTGTGAAATTGTTGGATTTGTCCAGGCTGAATTGCCATGCCGCATCAGGGCAGTTTGCAATTTGCTGGTGCCACGATCGTGTATAAACATCAGGGGAATCTTGTACCGAGAACCGTCAGATTTTCGTTCAGCTGCTGCGGACACATGCATCTGTGGCGATGAGAGCACAGTGAATCTTACATTTCTGTTGAAGCAAGTTTCCCTCAACAGACGAGAACGAGACGACACGAGGAAAGGTGAAGAACTGAAGACCCCCTCTCTGCGAGAATCCCCTGCTTCTCTTGGTCGGAAAACCGCATCAGCTTCCGTGTCGGTCGTCGGCGTGTTTCTATTCAGCTGCCTCCAAGAGAGAGACACGGACGGAAACGGAATCCGTTCACCTGCTGGGTTACGACGCCTACTCCGACCCGCACGTGAAGAAGCAGCCCTGAATAAAAACAGGAGGCAGGGGAGGCCGTTCTCCAACAAATCAAACCAAAAGCATAGCAGCAATCAGCCAACAAAAGCAAGAGAGTTTTTCGATCGAGAGGAAAATAAAAACAGAAGCAAAATAGCAAGAGAGAATCACCGGCCGCCCGGCCGGCCGGAGTAGCAACCATGAAGCGGATCACGTCGAAGCTGCCCTTTCTCGCGGCCTTGCTCGCGGTGCTGCTGCTGCTACTGCCCTCGGCTGCCATGGCCGCCGTAGCCAAGGCCATCGACGGGAGCAACGCCCAGCGGCTGCAGCTGCCCGACGACCTCGTCGGCCCTGAGAGCGTCGCGTTCGACGCGCACGGCGCCGGCCCATACGTCAGCATCTCGGACGGCCGCGTCCTCAAGTACGGCGGCGGCGAAGGTGCCGGGTGGAAGACGTTCGCCTTTAGCCCCAGCTACACCAAGAACCGCTGCGACGACTTCACCGAGCTCCCGGCGGTCGCCACCGAGAGCTCCTGCGGCCGACCGCTTGGGCTGCGGTTCCACAATGACTCCGGCGACCTATACATCGCCGATGCGTACATGGGGCTGATGCGCGTTGGACCGAACGGTGGAGAAGCGACGGTGCTCGCGACTGAGGCCGGTGGCGAGCCACTACGCTTTACCAACGGCGTGGATATTGATCAGGTCACCGGAGATGTCTACTTCACCAACAGTAGCAAGACGTATACACGGGCGCAACATCAGATGGTCACCACGTCTGGAGACTCGACCGGACGCGTCATGAAATACGATCCGCGGACTGAGAAGGTCACCGTGCTCCAGTCCGGTGTGACGTATCCCAATGGCATTGCCATCAGTGTTGATAGGACACACCTTGTTGTTGCGCTTACGGGACCATGCAAGCTAATGAAGTATTGGATTCGAGGGTCTAAGACCAACACAACGGAGCTATTTGCCGACCTCTCGGGATACCCGGATAATGTGAGACCTGACGGAAAAGGAGGGTTCTGGGTGGCGCTACATCGGGAGAAGTACGAGCTTCCATTTGGTATGGATAGACATTTACTCGCTGTCAGGATTGGCGCGGATGGTGAAAAGTTACAAGCGATGAAGGGACCCAAAAGCGTGAGGCCAACCGAGGTGGTGGAAAGACAAGATGGCAAAATATATCTTGGATCGGTAGAGTTATCGTACGTAGGTATAGGAGTACTATATATAGTAGGGTTTAGAACTTTAAGAGAGTATGTGATCTTTTTAGCATGTTGCAGTAGTATTCATGCACTGCCTTTGTGTTGGTCTTCAATTTAAGTTTTATAGTTTTATGAATTATGAAGTATGATATTTACACATGCATGCTCCGAATCTGAAGTGTTTGACACGTTGACGGTGACGGAATGATGAGAAGCCTGCTCGACATCCTCAATTCCTCACTTGCCCAGCGCAGATAGCCTAGCCCAGCTGCCCAGGCAACTGCCAAAGCCACCACCAAACCCGCGCTACCGCGCACCAGCTAGCCTTGCTGAACCTAAGCCGTCAACTACAATCCCGATAGGGGGCGTTTGGTAGGCTGCATATAGGCTATGCAGGTTTGTGTAATGCAGTTCGCTGGTGTTTGGTAGCCCGCATAAGAAGATAGTCAGGTTTGGACTATGCAAAAGTCATTGTACGGGTTGCATAGTGGGAAACGTAAATAACTGGCGTTTCCCATAGTGCAGGCTTGCTGGAGCTCCATCTCGTGCAGGAGGACGATAGGGACACCGCTCGGCGGACCTTCGGCTTGGCGAGCGGAGCTCGGCGCGCGGCCGGCGGCGGCCCGCGCGGCGGAGCTCGCCCGCACGGCCGGCGGCGGCCCGCGCGACGGAGATGGAGCTGGCGGACTACGCCGGCGTCGCGCTACCGCCCGGCAAGAAGGAGAAAGGAGTAGGGGCTCGATGAAGAAGAAGGGGGCGGCGGCGGATTTAATTTAGGGTGGGAGATCTGCCCGACCTCCCTCGGGGATGGCGGCAGGGTCCCTCGAGGGTGGCAGTAGGGGAGCTGGTGGGCGGATCGCGCTCACCCTGCACCGCGTCCGGCCGAGGTCGCCCTCCACCGCGGTCGCGGCTCGCGCTCGCCCTCCACCGCGCCACGCCCGAGCCCCCCCTCCACCGCGTCACGCCGCGCCCGAGCTCCCCCTCCATGGCGGTCGCGCCGTCGCGGTCGTGATGGGCAAGCGAGGAAGAAGATGGGAGAGATGAAGAAGGGAGCGGTGAGAACACCTGGGCTAGGAACATGGTGAGCCCACCCAACATATGCAACCTACCAAACAACATGAGACAGACTCCAATTATGCAGTCCACCTTCTTATGCAGTCTACCAATCACGGGGTGAAATAGTGAGACAAGCCTCGCTTGGGCTGTCCATGAGCTTACGTTAGCCAGGCTTGTTCCTGTGCAGGCTGCGAAACACCCCCATAGAGGCCCTGGATGCGCAAATTTACACAGATGATTAGTACATCTGCATTGTGAAAGTGCACACTGGGACACTGAGAGAATATGTGATTCGCTGTGATGGATGAATGCATTTGCAGTGCAAATTTGCACATTTAAACAGCCCTATATTATATTTAAAAGGAAAATGATTCCAACAGTGCACAATTGATTTAAACAAACAATTAAACGGTTAAAGCATAGAACAGGAGAGCAACAGGTCATGGACGAAAAAGATTGCTACAACCAGAAGGTAAATTCGACAAGCTGATGGTACCCCAAATAAGATCTGAATTTGTAACAATGCAACTAGGGGAACAGATGTCCCCATACTCCGACAATGAAAGGTGAAGAGCCAGACACTCTAAACTCGACAGGTATGTCTCTCACATGCTAAACATTTAACACAGAAGGCAACAAGATTTTCCATCCACCAAAAAAAACTTCTCACAGTGTACAAAACAGCGCTATGCTTCCATTTCAGGAGCTCTACTTTGTGGCTGTCTTGTCCTTGGTTTTCTGTATTTTCAGGACCTTCTTGACAATCTTCTGCTCCTCGACCAAGAAAGCACGGATGATCCTGCAGTTGAATAGTTGTAACTCGTAAGGCTACAAGATGACAGATCCCAGGTTCACTTTTCATATCATAAAATATCAAGCTCTATTTACTGACCTCTCCCTAACAGCAGTTCCAGAGAGCACTCCACCATAAGGACGGTTCACAGTCCTGCGGTTCCTAGGCAACCTGGACCTCTTGTACTCAGCAGGCCTCAAGTGGGGAATCTGTAAGAGTGGTAAAGATAGCACTAGATATTAGGTAGAAAATTCATATTGAATAGCAGATGAATATCTTATTTCAAAAATAGCAGATGAATATGCTTTGGGCCTGTTCAGATAAGGAAATTAGTATATGATGTCAACTAAATGATAAGTCATGGAGAATATTTTGCGATTGCAACAGAACCAAGGACATGCACACATGAAGTGATCAAACCAACCAATTGCTAGTTCCAACATCAAACTCACAAGGCCTAGGAAGTGATTCTAATAAACATGATGATAGTATTTATTCAACAGACAAACAGAGGAAACTAACTCAGCTAATTTTCAGTGCCCCGCAAAGAGTGTCCCTTTGCTCTTGTCCTAAGTCAAGCGGTCTTATGTTTGACCAAGTTTATATAAAAATATATCAATGTTTTTTATGTCTAACAAGTTTCATTAGATTCATTATAAAATATATTTTCATAACATACATATTTAGTGTTATAAGCATTGATACTCTTCATTATAAATTTGGTCGAACCTCAAACAGTTTGACTGAGAAGAAACCAAAATGTACACTCTTTGTGGGGGTGAGGGAGTAAATATTTACTTGACAATTATTGACACAACTCTAATTTGCTGTTGGATACAAGATCAGATATAAATAAACACCGCATACTCAGCATGCTGAGAGCAATGGCTCAAAGCTCCACTTTGGGTAGATGGCATAATGTCCTCACAACACAACTCAGCAGGGCTTAAAAATAACACAGATCCTCCTACTTTATCAATTTAAGGTACACAGTCACCATCAACAATGAATTCAACTGTACAATATACACAATATCCTCAAAAAATGATGCAAGACAAAATGATGAATCTGCAGCATGTAGCAGAAGAGAGATATTGACAAATCAATAATGTGTGGCTGGGTCAGCAACCACACCAATTGTAAGCACTGGCAATGACATGCCAGTATGCCAGTAACAAACAACACCTCCCAAATCATAGGAACTGCACATAACAATTTCAACAAGTGACTTTCACTCACCACCATTTACACAAGTAAGAGTTTTTTGTTAAAAAAACAAAGATATAAAGATATTATAACTACAAAACATCCCCCTCTAGACCTATACAAGCACAATGCATTGTCTAACAGTGTCTAATTGCCCATACGGCCATACCACAGAAATTACATGCACCATCGCAAGATCAAGAATACTGTAAACCATCTAGGCAACAAATTAAGATCTACTAGTTCACAATTACTTCAACAGGAGATTAGCACAGACATAGGCACATGGCCATTATTTTTACCACGGCAGTACCTTGGACCAACACACTATACCACTACAAGAACACAGAGACTACACGCATGACCAAAACCAGATTAGAAGCTGGCCCCCCACCACTCACCCCCTGGATCTTCTTCCCGGTGACGGGGCACTTGGGCCCGCTCGCCCTCTTCTTTGTGTACTGGTACACAAGCTTCCCACCTGCACGAATCCACCGAGCCCATCAATACCAACTTAGAACACAGCACAGATCAAGAGACCGAAAAAATTTACTCCTCCCAATTCGAGCAGGAATGAACAGGCGACGGCGCCCGCACCTGGGGTCTTGACGACCCGGGTCTGGTTGGACTTGGTCGCGTAGCTGTGACGCTTCCGGTAGGTGAGGCGCTGCACCATCTCGCCGCCGCCGCCGATAAAACCCTAGTGAGGAGGCTTGGGGTGCGCGTGGGGGGAGGAGGGTGGGGGAAAGAGGAGAAGAGGGCTGCGCGGCGGCGGCGATAGGGGTATAAATGGTTGGCTCGTGTGGCCACGGGGAGCGGACGGCTCGGATCGATTCGCTTGATCTGGAGGCTTGCCGGGTTGGGCTTTCGTCGTCTGGTTCACGTTTCGCAACCGCTTGTTGGGCCTTATGGGCTGAAACTAACACCCATCCTCCTGAGAGCTGAAGCCCATTCAGCACTTTCTTTTGGAAAAAGTCCAATTTACCTCCCTCGACATTGAGCCGAGTCCGTGTTTCCACCCTCAACCACAAAACTAGATAAATCACCTCCCTCCACTCGTGAAACCGTTCACTTTACCACCTTGATCCGGTTTTAGGTGGTTTCAAAAACGGTTTTGTCTTTTTCTTTTTTTCTTATTTGGACTGAATCTTTGAAAAATCATAACAAATCACAAAAGTATCATGAAATTGAAAATTAAATTTTGTTGTATTCCACATAAGTATATCTATACAGTAAACATATAAAATAGTATGATTTAGCACAAAGTTGTCCCTTTAGATTTAGATCTATGTTTTATGTAATTAATTCATAGACGCCACATCTATGGTCACATTGTGGTGATATTTTTATAATGGGCTAATTATTGTATGATTGAACAGTAGTAAATATTTCATACTCATTTCTATTTTACACACTTTATATTTAAAAACTATTTAGTAAAAATAAAATTAAATAAGTCAATAATTAAGTTATACATGATCCAATGACAATGAAATTTTATTACAATTCAATCATACAATAGTTTATGATTTTTTTGATAATTTATTATGATTTTTTAAATAAGTCAATAATTCAGTTATAAATTTACAGTGTGGATATACTTCTGTGGGGTAAAAAACTAAACTTTCCATTTTATGATTTTTTTTGATAATTTATTATGATTTTTTAAAGATTCAGTGGATATATATAACTAAATAAAAAGACAAAACCGCTTTGAAAACCATCCAAAACCGGACCAAGGAGGTAAAGTGAACGATTTCGAGAGTGGAGGGAGGTAATTTACCCGGTTTTGTGGTTGAGGGAGGAAACACGGACTCGGCCCAATATCCAAGGAGGTAAAAAGGACTTTTTCCCTTTCTTTTCTACTACTGCCCTACGTTGGGCTGGGCAATGCTAATAAGCGCACTCGCTACCACCGGTGGTAGCGATCGGTCTATACATGTGGACCCACGTAATCATTCTCTTTTTGGTTTTGATGCTTTCTTGTGGCAGCACGTGCATCTCATATTCACTACGTTGCCGGTTCTCTTTCAACAAGAGCTTGTTGATTTTAATTTTCGCATGTTGGGACGCCTCAGGGCTCAGGCCTGCTAGCACTCTCGCTCCAACAGCCACCTCTCGTCTTTCCCTTTTGAGAAAATTTATCTGTCATAATTTTTTCACTTTTGAAATATATGTATATAAATTTGATGCATATTTTTTACTAAGATAATTTATGTGTATATTTTTTTATAATGATAATTTATGCACATAACTTTTTTCCTAACAACGAGTTATGTGCATAACTTTTTCCTTGACGACAAGTTATGCGGATAACTTTTTCTTTGACGACGAGTTACGCGGATAACTTTTTTGACTAAAGACAATTTATGCACATAATTTTTTTCTCTAAACGACGAGTTATGCGCATAAACTTTGTCCCCAACGACGAGTTATGCGCCTAACTTTTCTCTAACCACGAGTTATGCACATAATTTTTCCCTAGCGACAAGTTATGTGCATAACTTTGTACTAACGATGAGTTATGTGCATAACTTTTATCTAATGATGAGTTATGCGCACAACATTTTTCTCTAAAAATAATTTGTGAAAGCAAAATTTGTATAACTTTTTCAAATACAAAAATTATATATATAATTTATGCTATATTTGTACATAATCAGATGAAAAAGAGATAGTGAGCACCACAAGAAGCTAGTAAATGAGAACCGGTCAACCGGAGGATAATAGTGTTGTAAAAAAAATTGGAGGATAATGATAGTTGTTGCTGGAAATCAAACGAACTCAATAATACACGAGTAGCAAAATGAGAATGGAAAGCCTGTGGGGCCCCTCACACGTGGGAAGGTGGGTTGGTTAGTAGCAGATGCGTCGCTCCACGTGGGAAGGTGGGCCAGTTCGGTCGCTCCGCGCGGACGTTTGCTAAATTGGTTTTTCGCGTTGGGTCGAGCTTTTGCGATCTTTTTTTTCGAATTTTTTTATTTTATATTATTTTTTTTATTTTTGAACAGTTTCAAATTTTGCAAAACCATACTACTACAGCCATATCACATGGCGCTTGGGTCCAAACGTCATACCATACGGCGGTTGGAGGTGTTACATTATTCCAACCGCACTGTGGTACAACATTTGTGAACAGTGCTACTGTAGCACCTCCAACCGTTGTACCACACGGCGGTAGGGTTTAGTTCGTTTTCAAAAAATCGTAACTTTTTTTATGAACTCGGATGAAGATAAAATACATAAAAATTGTACCTTTCGACGAGATCTATAACTTTGTAGTTCAAACTTTTTTTATTTGAAGTCATCTTGTGGCCAAAAAAAGATATATACCATCCAAATCTCAATTTTCGGCATCCAGATCTGGGTAGTATATCGTTTTTTCCGGCCTCAAGATGACGTCAAATGAAAAAAGTTTAAACTAAAAAGTTATTGATCTCGTCGAAAGTTACAATTTTCATATAAATTTTATCTCTATCCGAGTTCATAAAAAAAGGTTACGATTTTTTTAAAACAAACCGATCCTTACCGCCATATCACACAGCGTTTGCATGTGCTACAGTACCTGCGCCGGGTACTGGTATGGCCCAAACGTCATACCACATGGCGGTAATGGTATAGTTTTGCAAAATTTGAGATGGCACATATATTTTTAAAAAATCGAAGAAAAAATAAATAAATAAATAATTCTTTTTTCGGCAGCCCGGCCGAGTTTAGCGATCTCGAGGTCTTTAAAAAAAAGAAAAGAAGTCCTTTCAACATCGCTCAATTATTACTGCAGTTTGTGTTTAGTCCCTCAACATCCCTGTATTGCCCGTCTCTTAACTTTCAACACCGTTTGTTCACAGTCCCTTTCTGGTTTTGGTCATTTGGACGGTGGTTTAGTAGGAAAAAATGTCTATTCAACAACCCGCAACTATTGTCGTATTCGATGTTTGTCCCTCAACTTTTGGATTTGTTTACTTTTGGTCATTTGCTTTGTTTTGCGGGTGATTTTGTAAGGGGTGATTTTGCATGACGTGACATGGACCCCATATGTTAAGAAACAGATGGTGGTAGGCTTCACATACCAAATGGCTTTTTTCTAGTGCTGCTAGATGTCATTGTAGCGATAAAATTCATTACATCGAGAAGTAAAGGGGGCGGGTGGGGGTCGACTTTATTGGGATGCATAGTGAATTTGCTAAGTCCAATGGCTATGTGGTCGGCTGCGTCGCGAGCTCAAGATCGGGTCTGACGATGTCCGCAAAAGTAGGCTCTACGAGTGGCTAATGGTGGACGGTCAAGACCCCATGTCGATTGGTCGATTTGATCAGTAGCGGCTACCTTAGGGAGTGAGCTACTCATGGGCAGAAAGGAGCCAAGAGGAGGAGAAGAAAATCAATGACATGAGTATTCCTTGTCACAAACATGCAAAATCACTATCAAAACCAATAACGGACTAAAAATAATCTGTATGAAAGTTGAAGAACCGCGAATATCCGGTTTTGCACATGAGGAACTAAACTCAGGTTTCGATAATAGTTGAGGATGTTGAAAGGACTCTTTTCTATAAGAAATTCAAAACTTTTTTTTGACAGCCGCCTCTTTAAGATTCGAATCTGTCTTCTCTCGTAAACAGCCGTACTTACGTTGCGGAGAGACTGCCGACACGATGAGACCGGATGCTACCCCCCGTGCGACGCCTGTTGACAAAAATGGCCGGGTGCTGATCAACAGTCTCCCCGTCATGTCTACACAGACACACCGTGTCTTCGCTTCGCTTCCTGCGATAATCAAAATCCCACTTGCCCACTTGGTTTCGGCGGAACTAGTGCACGCAGTGGCCAATGGCCAGCAGCAAGGTCAAAAAGCAATGCCGGAGCGTAAATCCCAGCCGCCGCCGCCGCTGCATCTGCCTACTGGCAACCGTCACCGGCCGGCCGGGCCGGCGTGTTGATAATTAATGATCAAGAGTTTGCGGCGGTTCAGACGTTGAACTACACAGCACACTCTACGCGCGACGGCCTGCCCCGGCCGCCGGGGTCCGGGCACCGTGTCCGGCGGCGATCCTATAGGTCCGTGCTCGATCGATTCATTCAATGCTACGTACTCCGGCCGGTTAGCAAGTGGAGACCTGGAGATAGGATGGCTGATTGCTGATGCCTGACGCATGATATCCTGGTGTCAACTGTCAACCGTGGTGGATAAGCACTTTATGGGCGAAGAAGAGTGTACGCCTACTGAACGTTGTTGGATATTTTGGTTTGACCTCGGTCAATCGACGAACTGAGGATGTGGGCCGCTCCCCCTCAGACTTGGATTCGACCTAACATAATTAAAGCCCGTTTGCCGTGATCGGGTGGCAAACCCTAAGTCTAATCGGGCTCGGCCCCGGGCCTACAGCGCTGCCTATATAAAAAAAGGGGACCCCTCACGGTTCCCCACACGCCTAACACGCCTTTCACGTGTTTACACGCGAACCTAGGAACCCTAATCCACCCACCGATCGCTAAGAGCGCTGGAAGGCCTGGAAGCTCGAGCTCCGCGTCCTGGGCAGTGTCGTTGGCGTCCTGAAGGCCATCGATACCCTCAGAAGACGCTGAAGGAACGTCTACGCTACAAGCCCGACGTCGCTCTCGCCGTCGACTCCGTCACCGCTGAATCGGCCAACACCAACGCGATGGAGAACACCGCCGCTGGTATTAAGCCGAACCTACTATTTATTTCCGCATTAGTTTAAGTGCTAGATGTGATCTACGGTGAACTAGTAGATCCTGATGACGTTCATGTTTTAAGTATTGTTAGTATCTGATCTAACAATTGGTATCAGTCGCCTAGATCTAGATTCCCTAGATCCCTAGCACAAACCCTAAGTTTTAGATCTGTTTTGGTTCGGTTAGTGCCTTTTCAGAGGTGATTTTATGTTCTAGTCATGCTTTTATGATGAGTTTTAGTAGATCCGTAAGTGTTTTTGCTAGAACAATTAGATCAGTAAGTTTTAGTGTTAAGTTTTTAAGATCCGTAACCTATTCATGCTTAGATTAGATGGATCTATAAGGTTTTAATGCTTAGGTAAGTCTTTTGTGCTTAGATAAGTACGAATCAGTAAGTTTCATCTCGGTTTAAGCCTAAGTTTTACGAGTTAGGGTTTCGCGTGTACTAGATCTACACGTTTCTTTACATTCATACATGCCATGTCATACTTCACATACATCTTAGTTCAAACGAAGCATATAAGAAGGAGGGGAAAATTGCAACTCACACATAGCAAACATCCTCGAAACCCTAACCCGATCTCAGTTTACCCCAAGCATAAGATGCAACAAGTAAAATGCATAAGTAAAAGAGGCCTTTGGCCTAGGCGGCATAGCCGCCATCAGAAAAGATAAGTGAGGTCCATGACCTCGGCGGCATAGCCGCCATCAGATTCATCAAAAAAAAAAAGTAAGATCAGGCCGTGGGGACGGCGCCGACCGGGCATGAGCAGCCACCGGCCGACGCCACACTACCACCATGCCTCACACAACAGTGGCACCTCCATGGGAGACCACAGGAGGACCTCGACGGGGCCACGCGCATGAGTTGCACGCGGCGCCGGCGAGAAGCCCCTTGGCCTCCGGTGACCGGTCCTTTGGGGACGCCGGGCGGCCGCGGTAGAGCCTCTGGCTCCCGCGCGCCGGCCGGCCGTCGCCCCATCCTCTCAGTCCGGCCCTCCATAAGATCTCCCCACACTCAGATTTGCAGTGGAGAAAGGGAGGGAAAGGGGGAGCCCGCCGGCCACCGGCCGGGCGCCGCGCTCAGCACCGGGAGGAGGGGCTCGCGGCGGGCCTGCTCAGCTCGCTGGCCGCCGCGGCCACCTCCATCACCGCACCGGCAGGCGCTCCGCGCTGCCGCCCTGGTGGCATAAGGACCGGGGGAGGGAAGGGGAGGAAATGATTTAGGGTTTCCCCTCCCCCCCTCCGCCGTTTTCGTGCTTTTAAGCCGCGCCCGAGCGCCGCCAGCCGTCAGATCGGGTGGACGGTCGCGATCGAAGCGGAGGGTGCGCGCAGTGCTGTGCTGGGCCATTTTTGCGAGCCGGCCTGGCCGTCGGTTTTCGGGCCTCAGGCCCATTTAGCTTTGCAGCCCAGAGCCTGAGCCGAGCCGACTCCTGAGCCACCGAGCCGAGCCGGGGTTTCGAGCCGCCATGCGAGCCGTCAGCCGAGCCCCATTTGAGCCGCGCGCCCGCGGGCTTGGCTGGGCCGCGCATGCGCGCCTTAGGTTGGGACGCGCTGGGCCTTCAGGCCGCGCGCGCATGCAGCCGCCTTAGCAGGCCGTTTTAGGCCCATTTTGTTATCGGGCTCATTTTGTTTTCGTATTTTCTTACGAATTTCAGTACTTTTTCATTTAAGTTCAGTTTTAATTACTATTTTCAGTTAAGTTTAATTACTGTTATTAAGCTCAGTTTTTGAATCTGCATAAGTTATTTATTTTAAGATGTTGGTGTTATTATTATTCACTGAAATTTAAGTTTAAATCCACCAATATACCTTGAGATGCCTCTAAATAAATGGAACCACCGGGAAGTTTATTTAGAGTAAACTTGTGATTATTTCTAACCACCGTTGTTTGATCATGAGTAATAAGATAAAATTCGTTTGTTTTCCCCACCGGTGATGCAAGTTGAATTTTATGCGTGATTTTAATCAGACCACCGTAGGGTTATTATCATGCTTTTATTCGCATTTCATTGTATATATAAGTACTAAGATAAGTTTATTGTCCTTGATTTCAGTGACTCAAGTCAATGTTGTTGCCTCCTACCTCAACAACATTGAGCCGCTCGGAGCGAACTTCCCGGACTGGAAGGGCAAGGTCATGACGTGCTTGGCATGGAATGAGCTTGACATGGCGTTCAGGGAGGATAAGCCTGCTGCACCTACTGGAGGAGGTTCTTCGACTGCTATTGAGAAGTGGGAGAGGTCTAATCCCATGGCTATCATGATCATGACTCAGACCATCAGTGCCGGAATTAAGGGGGCTATCCCCACTAAGGATAAGGACGGCAATGATCTGACCGCTAAGGAGCTCTTGGCTAAGATTGAGGAGAACTTCAAGAGCTCATCTAAGACTTCAAGAGCTCTTGGCTAACAGAAATTTATTTTCATCATGTGCCATGTCTTATCAATGTTGGCATTTAGAGCATTGCAAGACTACATGCCTATGTGGAATTGCGGATAAATATTTCATGAGCTTCCTAATTAGTACTTCAACAGGGACAGAGAACTAATTTAATGTCCATCGTGCGAAATTTTTTAAATTATAATTGTATTTGTTATTTACTCTTCAATTAGTTATTTTTTTACTTCTCAATCTGTGTAAACATTAATTACTATTTTTCTTATTTTTAATTCCGAATTTATGTATCTATTAATTGTATTTGTATTGAATATGGACTCTTTGGATTTCCTTATTTTAATTTCAAATTTATGTATTCTTTGGATTAATCTAGACCTTCAGATCTTCATAAAATCTAATGGTGTATATTCTTCTCTTTTTTGGATTAACGTGAGAATTTCTAGACCCTCTCGGCGAACGTGATGGCTCCTTTTAACACTCAAGTATAAAGATAATAGATAGATTAGTACGTTCAGGTGGTCCTTTCAACGAAAACTACCTGGGTAAATAAAAATTTCACCAAAAAGAACTTAACCAACTGAGCTACGTTAGGAATTTCTAATTTAATTAATATATCACTTAATCTGTCACTTGTATGTATCTCTTCCCAATCTGTGTTTTCTAATTAAAACCAAAGTATCAAAGTTGTTTCTGCTACCATGGAAAATATCATACAACATGATTTTGTCCACCGGGAACTCTATTATTCCTTGTCGAATCAAACAACAAGCTGAAGTCTAAATAAAGGATAGATGACGTTGTCTGCTGTGTGATGTTGCAAGCTTCTTAAGATTTATTAAGATGTCATTTTTGTTATTTAAATCATGATAAGTAATGGGCCGGCGGAAATACCTTCGACCTAGGAGCAGAATCATAAACCGTATTTATTTTCGAGAGAGATTTCAAAGTGTAACCACACATGTCTTATGTTATTTCGATAATCGATATAAACTTTGGAAATTTTGCTGCTGGACATCAAACTTCTTTCAAATTGGCTGAAACACACCCCAAACAACAAAATTAGCCCAGACACATTACAAAATCAGGATTCTTAGCTGTAACACACCACAATGATTAAAATATGAATATCTCTAGTTTCCAGAGAGAGAAGGTGTGTGATATGTCATTTTTACCCTTGTCTTCTTCCTCTCGCCCATGGCACTGTCTTCCTCCTCGTAACTCCTCATCGGCCGGAGCTCAACTCGCGACCTCGCCAGCTCGCTGGTCACACCACACCGTCCATGCCCTTCTTTCCTGGTCGTCCGCGGCCATGTCGCTTCTGCTCCCTCCCCCGTGCCATGGCCCCGCTGACGCTGCCTCACACCATGGCCCTGCCGCTGACCGACCGAGCCGCCGCGCCGTGGCCCCGTCACTGCTCCGGCCTCTCCCCGCGTCGCAGCACCGCCGCTGCCGCCCCATGTAGTGGCCCTGTTGCCGTCGAAGAGGGAAGGGAGGGAGGCCCGCCGCCAGATCTCATCTTCATCAGGGAGGAACAGAGCTAAAGAAAGGGTCATAACACAAGATGCAGGGAGCGGGCTGCGAGCAGTTGCGGCTCCTGCTACTCGGCAAGGGGAGCGGAGCACGGCGATGGACATGGAGCTGTCAGTGGAGACGGTTGGGCGGCGGTGGAAGCAGGGCACGCACGTAGAGGCCGTGCAGATACTGGAACGTCGGCAAGAGGCGTTGGCCGCTGTCGAGCTGGTCGGTGACGCGAGGTGCGCGAGCTTCGACCTCGCGCTCCTCTCATGCCGTCCGTGAAGCCCGCTGTCCGCTGGCGCACACGTGAAGGAAGAAGAAGATGGAGCTGACACACGGACCCCACTGCAGTGGAGGGCAAAATAGCCATTTCATACCTCTTCTCTCTCCTCAAATCAGAGAAATTTATATTATAATCGTTGCGGTGTGCTAGAGCAAAAGATCACGATTTTGTAATGGGTCTAGGCCAATTTTGCAGTTTGCGGTGTGTTTCAGCCAATTTGAATGAAGTTTGATGTTCAGCAGCAAAATTTCCCTATAAAGAAGCACGAAAATAGAAGCGAGAGAGCGCCCCCGCGTCGTCTCCCAAGGAGACGACTCGGGTGGTCCCCGACCAACGCCGCCCCCGCTCCCCCCCTCCGGCGTCCTCCCCCTGCCGTCGCCCGAGCCGGGCCCCCGGAAAAAAATGGGGCTCCCCTGCGAGGAAGGCGTCCACCGGCCCGTGCCTCTCTGCTCCCTCCCACGTGGTGGCGCTCCCCGCCATGGTCGCCGCCCGGTGCCGGAGGCGGCAAATCCGGGGTGCCCGGGGCCGGATCCGGCGACGCTGGTGCCGGATCTGCCCTCGTGCCGCGGTCAAGCGGCGACGGTCCTCTTCGCGCCCCACCCCTCCAACCCTAGGTCCAGTTGTCGCCAGGGGCCGCCGCCGCCGCTGGAGTTGGAGCGCTGCTTCCCCTCCGTCGCGTCGTCGTCTCGTCTCCCCCAGCTCGTGCCTTCTCCAAGCTCCGCCGCCCCCACCTCCGCCCCGGGCCGCCCAACCGCCACCACCGCCTCGTCACCTCCGTCGGCCGCTTGCACCTCTCCCCCTCTCGGGCCATCGTCATTCCCTCAGTGAGGCTGATGACGGTTCCTCCAGGAGGGGGGTGGTGTGGCCGGTATGGTGCCGGCAGCAGCTTCCCCACCCTCCCCATCCCCCGGCGCAATCTGGTCCGCCCTCCCCCTCTCCGTTTTGTGCTCAGATCCGTCGTGCTCTTGTCCTTGCACTGCTGTGGAGCTAATGGCCCCCTGGTGCGGTGGTGTTGGCCGTCGCGCCTGGTCCTCAGCAGCACTCCACCACGGCCAGCAGTTCAGGTCACTTCCGGCCACGGCTCGGCCTGCGTGCTGGTCGACAGTCCCACCTCGTCAGCCGAAGTTGTTCGCCGGCTCCTCTCAAACTGGTACAATGGTTGTGCGAGTCTCCTCTCCGGCCGAACATGTGCGACCTGCATAGTGGTTGTGCGGGTGCGCACGCGGGGGCTCTTCGGAGCCTACGCAACATCTGCTTGAAGGTAATTCTTGTCCTCGATCTGTGCAGCGAAAGCTTCGCGCCCGGTGCGCGTGTAGGTTTCTAACCTTCGCACAAATGGGCGGCACTATCACCCCCTTTGGGACTCTATCCCGCACTGCCCTTCGGATCTGCCTGTTCACCTCTACCATGGCTCTGCTTGTCTACTTCCGGCGCCTCTACTTCGTCGGCGCTCTCCTTGTTGTTGGAAATGCCAAATCAAATGCCGGGTGGTGAAGTTCGCCTTTTGCCGGCCCTCCCTCCTTTGGGGCTTCCTCCCCTCAAAGGGCGTTGGATGGCGGTATGCGACGCCAGGATGTGCTCAATTGGTGTTGCCCTCAGCTCGAAGGGAGGTCGTCGTCTCCGGCAACACTCAAGTCAAGTTGTTCCCCACTCCACCCTTAGCCCCCGTCCTGCTGGGCGAGCTCTCCCATGTCGTTGGAGGGTGGCACACAGGGTGCGCGTAGTTGCGACGGGTGGCGCGGATACTCCTCGGCTCTTGCGGAACTGGCAAGCTCGTTGCTCGGTTGCAGCTTATTTGGGCTTCGGTAGAATGTAATCTTTGTGTTCTTTGTGTTGTGTCTTCCGTCTCCGCTTTGTACTCGTTGTGGTATGCCTGCAACTTCCTTATGTAATCTGTGGACTTGCCACACCTTGTAACTCCGTCGCTAGCCTTTTGGCTGGTGACTTGGTAATGAAATGATCAGGTGGGCGAACTCCGCCCCCGTTGATGCTTCAAAAAAAATTCCCTATAAACTTTAGTGGCATCCGAGACGACAATGGCATCATTTGAAGAAATGTCTTATTCCAAGCCATAAAAGGTTGTAATGGTGAATGATAGCTACTAGACTTGGATTTGTGCACGGAAACGTTCCTACAGTACTATAGTAGTGATCCATTTGCCACCCTTAAACGAATGATAGTATAACAGCGAATGATACTGGCTTGTACCTTAAATGATGACACATGTTTGAGTTCTCAACGTCAGGCTTGCACAGCACAAGTTTATTTCACCACTTTTCCTAATTGTTTTCTACTCCATCCGTTTCAAAGAGGTCGTTTTAGCTTTTTAAAGATGCATATAGTTTTATTATGCACTTATATTTAATGTATGTCGAAATACATGATAATATCTATGAATCTAGAAAAGTGAAAAACAACGTATAATTTAGAGTGGGGGAGTAATCTATATGGTTTGATTTGATTGACAAAACAAAGTTTCTAGTCTAAAGTTTTTCCGTTTTACCAAGTTGAATGACCTGATTTATTCTGAATTGCTGCAAACCGAAGTCAAACTTCTAAATGAGTGTTTGGGCATACATATATATGATGGATTGCCGAAAATGTCAGTTTACCGATACTAATTAGGAGGATTAAATATGATCTAGTTATAAAACTAGTTACACAAATGGACTGAAAATCACAAGACGAATCTATTAGCCATCATTAGTAGCACCACAGTGTCTAATTATGATGGCGGAATAGCCAATTCAGTCCTCGAACTATCACTCAAAGCTCAATTTCGTCTCTGAACTACGAAAATGATCATTTTTGTCCTCAAACTTTCGCATTTGGCTCAGTTTCGTCCCTGAACTACGAAAATGACCATTTTGGTATTTAAACTTTCGCATCCGACTCAAATTCGTCCCTGGCTGATAGCCAAATACCCTTTTTACCTTCTCCTACCCCTACGCGTTGCTCGCTGCTAGCTGCTGGGGAACCCGCTGCTCCCTCTGCTCCTCACTGTCGTTGTCGTCTCCGCGAAGGCCGGGCCCTCCAGTCTGGCGGCCTGCTGCCCCGCCAAATCCACCACACCGGCACCTTCTCCTGCGTCGGCGGGCGCGGATCTTAGGCGCGGCCGCGGCGGAGGCAGGCCATGGATGGGGCGTGGGCGCGCTCGGCGAAGGAGGCGCGAGGCCCCTGCTCCATCTCAGGGGAGGACGACCTACAGCTCCGATTCGCCAGCAGCGAGCGGTGCGTAGGGATAGGAGAAGGGTAAAAAGGGTATTTGGCTATCGGCCAGGGATGAATTTGAGCCGGATGCGAAAGTTTGAGGACCAAAATGACCATTTTCGTAGTTCAGGGACGAAATTGAGCTAGTTGCGAAAGTTTGAGGACTAAAACGACCGTTTTCGTAG
Organism: Cenchrus fungigraminus; assembly: GCA_036936925.1. NCBI lineage: Eukaryota > Viridiplantae > Streptophyta > Magnoliopsida > Poales > Poaceae > Cenchrus > Cenchrus fungigraminus. Next base: position 64,701,901 of record CM072768.1, on the reverse strand, counting down.
TTCAGGGACGAAATTGAGCTTTAAGTGATAGTTCGGGGACTGAATTGGCTATTCTGCCAATTATGTAAGGAATCGGATGCTCGTAGCCTAAGAGGGGGAGGGGGTGAATTAGGCAAACTAAAAACCTTAACCTATGGCTTTACTAATTTTGCATAAAGATAAACTAGAACATACTATCTAGATGTGCAACTATGGTTGTTCTCGTGTGAAACTCCCATCTAAAACAAGATTTGCAACCTATAGCCAATCCTAGCATGATACTACTCTAGGAAAGTAAAGGTAAACAAAGATTGCAAGAGAGTAATGCGGAAACGTAAAGAGGGATGAGAGGAAGCAAACTCTTGACACGCGATTTATCCCGTGGTATCGGTAGGCACTAAGCCACCCCTAGTCCACATTGAGTATTGCTTCCCGGTCACCAAGTCTCTCCCAAGAGCACCACTTGACTTGCCACTAAGACTCGCCACTTAGGCACTCGCCAAGCTCCCTTGGTCACCTTGATGCCGCCTCCACTAAGGAGCTTCACCACTTAGGATGGGGGTCTCCACGTCCCCCGCACAAAGTGTTCTCGCCACTCCACACCAAGCCGGAGGGTCGAAGACAGTTGCCGGTGAGCCACTTAGGCCCCAAGGCTTCCGGCGGACCTTGTACACCTTGATTCACTCAAGAATCACCCCACAAGGTTGGCACAACCTTGCACTCACTCAGCTCTAAGCTAAGCCTAGCACTAAGCACATACACTAAGCATATGCAAGTCTATGGATGAGCAATTAAGCACTTGGATGGATTGGATATGATCTTCTAGGTGTCTTGCACTCCTCTACACTTCCACACAATCCAGCTTCCTCAAATGGGTTAGTGGAGGGGGTATAAATAGCCTAAGGCACTCAGCTAGCCGTTGGCTAACGGCTCACTGAAAAGTTGACCGTCGGATGAACCGACGCCTACTTTTCAGGAGCATCGGTTCATCCGGTGCCCCTCCCATGTCACTTAGCCGTTGAGGTTCTCTGTCAAAACTGCTCCGACGCTATGCACCGACGTTACGTCGGATCATCCGGTGCTGAAGACCCCGCGGCCATAACCTTACTGTTAGCTTTCACGAGACCGTCGGATGAACCGCTGCTGACCCGTCGGTTCATCCGGTGCTACTGCATTGATCTTGGCGCGTCTCTGTCTTGTTCAAACGTGATCATCGGATAGAGCGACAGTTCCCTAATGGACCGTCGGTTCATCCGACGCTGCTGTCTTCGCGACTTCTCTTCTCCAATTCATCCGACGCAACTAGGATATAGACCGTCGGATTATCCGACGGTGTCAAGTTGATTCCAGTCGCTGCGCAGTGTACCAACTACACCGACGCTATGCACCGATGGTACCGTCGGTTCATCCGACGGTGTCAATTTCCTTCCTTTTCTTCCACGATTTTGACACTTGAAAAATATACTATCTTCTCATTTTGGCATGTGATATTTTTGCATCCATGGGACCTAGAAATGTCTACAAGGACATGGTAAATAATATGGTTAGTCCAATTGATCATGTTGTCATGAATCACCAAAATCAAACTCGAACTAATGGCATATGAGGCCATGTTCGCTACAAATTATGATCTAGTTAGGTTCAATATTTTCATCTCGTGAATTTACTCGGAGTTATGAAATAAGTTTTGTCATTAATCTACATTTAATACGTTTAATACGTTTAATTAGCATGATAATATCTGATGTGACACGTGAATAGTATAAACTTGCAGATCTAACTGAGACGTAAATGAGGATGCGAATACGGGTGTACGGCAGCCGTCCTGTGAGGTTGTGAACTTGTGATCAGCAATAATGACGGCGCCTCATGGTTGCGGTTATGTACGGGCGGTGGCCGCCGCCTGATCGACCTCCTCTGCGGCCTCTCTAGCAAAGTCCTGACACGTTCCTTTCCGTATTCATGGCGAACGGAGACGGAAGTCAAATACTACCCCAAGTACGGCGAGACTGCGAGAGAGACCGGCCGGCGGGAAGGCAAAGCTCCGGCATGTGTACGCGCGCGCATTGCTTTCACGCGCCGACTTTAAATTTTCTCCCCGGCAGCAGACGGTTTACAGCAGGCTTTATTAGCAGAGCAGCTCTTGTGACTTGTGAGTTGTGACCCCGATCGATTCCGGCGGTGGACGCGAAAATGGCAACGAGCTGAAGACCAGCAGCTGCGCGTAATGGAGCGAGGCCTGCCCGGAGAGAAAAGCGTGTGGTGATGGCGTGTTCTCTTTTATTCGACAGGCGCTGCCGGCCGGTGGCTTGCCGGCCGGAAACATAAATCCAGCATCCATCCCAGCGGGAAACATAAATCCAGCAACCATTCCCAGGTCTAGCCGCTAGCTAGTAAGTCCCGTAGTACGTGCCCGCCGCCGGCGAGGTGTCGGAGGAGCCAGTCGCGCATGTATATATCCGGCCGGCCGGCCGGACATCGCTATCGGCGCGCGCGCGCGGCGGCGCCGGCGAGGCAGCATGAGAACGGAAGGCACTTACTGAAACGAGAGTCCGATCGATGACGCATCCCCCGTGTGACAGTCTAACCAGAACGCGAGCTTCGACGGTTGTTCCCGCTTTAACGGCCGGCGAGAACGAACGCGTCCGGCAGCCGTTCCATAGGCCGGCGGGTTGACGCGCGCGTACGGCCGCGTGCTCGGATCGGTCGATTCAATATAATGCTCCTCCGGCCGGCGGCCTGATCCATCCAATCCAACTCGCCTGGAAGAAGGAGAAGAAATAAAGATGGAACATTTGGATCCATATCATTAGAAGATCTTAAAGTCAAATATATATCATCACAAGTCAATGACATGTGGGCCGGAGTTCACATGAGTCAATGACATGTGGAGTTAATGGTATATATCTAATTTTTGTATCTTTCAATGGTATAGATCTAATTATTCTAATAAAGATCTTGTGGATCATCCGCGGACAGGCACCACCACTAACGTTTAATGGCGACGACGAAGGTGCGCCTACTATACTGGCTCTAGTCATCATGGAGCTAGCTAGCGCCAATCAGTCGTCAGCGCTCGCCGCACGCGCTAGGCTGATCCGGCGTGCCTCCTCTATCCGTTCGACCCTCGGGGAAGGTTTGTCGGAGGGGAAGCGGACGATGCACGGCATCATCAGATGTTCAGATCAGTACAGTACGTACTCCTCGGGGTCCTGAGATGTGTCGATTGTTGGTGATGGATATACGACGACCAATGATTAGCCTGCTTATACGTACACGGCGTTGCGTCGGGTTGGATACGAGTGCGCGCGCGCCGTGAGTTAAGTCGCGTGAAAGCAAATGCAGCAGCTAGCGCGCCCCAGGCCATGGAGACGCGGATCGGAGGTTCCTGCCGGTCGTCGTCCCTGTCCATCCACGACGACGCCGACGGGCACGTCATGGTCGACGACGTCCATCCACGAGCGGCGTAATGGTTGTCGTCGACCATTAGGAGATGGTCGATGACGACCATTACGCCGCTCGTGACAGTACTTGGCTGGCTGGCAGGCGGCTCGTCGTCGGCCCCGGACGGCCCGGCCATCGATCGTCGTCGGCTGGCAGGCTCGTCGATCGGCCGGACGGCGGCCCACGGGCGGCTGGCAAGTTGCTTCACTCAGATGTCATTTCTTTTTCGCGACAAATTATACCTACGAGTGGCTTATTCGGATGTCTACACGTATAAAAATGACTCAGAGCAGATATCGTACTTTGCTCGCGCTCTTTCGAACGCATCTTGCAGTGAGCCTTCACATGACCGTGTGTCAATGTCTCAACGCCCAACTAATAGCTCGTTTAATCTTCGCTAGATCCGTCTTGGTAGCATTAGCATCAGGACACTTGTCAGTTCCGAGAGTTTTGGCTGATGGCATATGGTGAGTTAACTGACGAAGAGGCTAGGAATCATGCACAAAAGTCAAGAGTATGTATTTGTGATTTTGGCCTTTACAGATTAAACTTATTTGTACTCCATGCATCTTCCATTAGGCTTAGGGATACTTCATTCAAATTTTGTAAAAGTTGACCATAAATATGGCACATATATTATCAGTATAATGACTACTACTTTCTCTTAACTATATTTTGATAAATTTCAATGAAATTACTTGCTAATTAAAGGTAATTGTTAAGGACTAACGTTGGAGCCCATGAAACATACGTAAATGACAAGTGAACATAAATAGTGATTGGATATAGTGCTTCTGCACGTAATATTGGCGACCTTATATAGGGGGGGGGGGGGGGCATTTTCCTGCAGCGCAGCCGACAAATGAAGATTACTGTTGCCTGTTGGCGGCAAGCGGCGGAGGCTACCAAACCAGCGACGTGGGGGCAGAGGCGAGCGGTCGAGGCACCGAGCGAGCGGCGGAATGCGGATGCTTGCGCTACTGTTGTTACGTCTTTTATGAAATGGTGCAAAAGCTCTAAGCATCAAGAACCAAGAAAGCCCATATGAGTCCGCATATGGCCATGCCTCCAATCCACCATCACCACACGTGAGTGAGACAAGGAGTCGGGACACACACCACTACGCCAAAAACGCATTGCACTCTCGAATTTTACAACTCCTGCTGAGACCTGAGCCTTTCTTTAACTGGGATCTGAATCTTTGTTTAAGTGTTTGAGTTGTACACATACGTATATGTGAGTGATTTTGTTTCAACCAAGGGGGGCCGCGGCCCACCTTGGCCAACATGTAGCTCCGCCAGTGCATATATATGTATACCATGGTTCTTTGTAATGAATCAGTGTAAGTGTTGTCCAAAAGGACACACGAGGAACGAAACGTTGAGAATAGAGGAAACTTCGAAATAGTCATTCAGAAAAAAAATCCACACAAAGATCGTGTGAGGGTAGTCCCAGTAGAACATTTATGATAGTTTCTATACATCTTAAGTAGGCTGACAACTCAACTGATGTGGCAAAAGAGTTATTACAGAGAGAGGGGGTGAAAAGAAGAAAAACATTTCCTCGAGTAGGAAAGATGTCGTCACTTGAATCGAGACAACAAAAAATTGAGAAGAAATGTTGCGCGAAGAAACTACCGCTCTCCAAGTCGGGCCTCCGGATCCGGTGCGCTGCCATGCGACCCCGACCTCCATGTGCGCGGCCGCGCAAGCTCGATGCCGACAAGCCCAGGTGGGCGAGCTCTGTCCGCCGCCCTCGCCGGCAAGCTCCCGCCGACTTACCCGCGACGCTCGATGACGTCCTCAGAGTTGGCGTGCTGCCGCCGGTTGGAGCTTGCACAACCACTAGCATGGAGCTCACGGATAGGGTCGCCTCACTCGCACAGAGCTCGCGCAGCCGCCACGGGCAAGGCCGCGTGGGGAGCTCGCTCATCTCCTCTGTCTCCCTCCCTTGAATCCGGGCGAGATTGCTCATCTCGTCCCCATGAGTACGGTTCGTGCGTGGGCCTTGTAGCTCGCACAATCAGACTTCCCATCTCGTCTCCGGCTTCCTCCCTTTTTTGCAGGGCTATGTTCGGCAAATCTTATGCTGATTTGTACGGCAGATTCTGAGAGAAAATACCGCATGTTGATTTATACTACAGATTTGTTCTGAGAGAAAAGTACTGCACAGGAAGCCGAAGAAGAGAACGAACGGAGATCTCCGGCATATGAAGGAGAACGCTCATCTTATCTATGTATACGTATTGTCTCTGACTTAGTATCCCTCCTCCCTCCCGGCTCACGGCACAGAGAATCTGGTACTTAGAAAGGAGAATGATTGGTTGGATTTATATTTGAACTCTAGATAAAATAACTGCATCAGAGAGGATGATTTATTGACATAATACTCTAGACTATGAAAATTGTGATGGTTTCTTCTTTCTTGCATCAGGACTGCCCTGAGGTCCCCTTATCAAAAGAAAAATTGATATCTCACATTAGTTTTAACATCTCTCACTGTCTCCCCTGCTATCAGCCATCTCTTCTAGTCTTCTTCTTCCTTCTTGCTGCACGATCTGTCAAGCTCTTAAGATGGCATCCAATTGGTGACAGAAACAACACTGGGTCTGCCTACAGTTTCTGTCGTCTCCATTACAGGCCCACAATTAGAGCTCGAGGAGAGCAACGGAGCTACTCCTGAATCCTGATGCGTCAATGGTGCTTTCTCCCTCCTAGTCTTTCGTTTATTTGCTTTTTCTTGCGTGCTATGGTCGGTAGTGAATCAAATGTACTCTGAAAAAGCGAACGGTGGGGTAGATTTTTCACCCCATTCTGTGAATAGCTCAAACAATTGCATCACTACTACAACACAATTATATTGAAATGAAATGGGCAAATTTTATCCAACCTAAGGAAGAAGGTGCCAGGACTTGAACGTACCCAGACCGGATTGCGCAGCGAGACGCATGGTCTGGAAATTCCGAAATTGAAGAAACAAATGTCCTGGTCCATTCCAATGAAATGTTGCAACTGGTCACTGATAGATGGCAATTGTGCACTGATATCGTCCATACCGTGGCCCTCCTCCTCCCTCTTTCCATATTAGTCCTGTACAGTAGCCGAATGATGCTGACCCTATACCTTACACCGTCTCACGTGTTTGTTTACTGCTATTAATTCTCTCGACACCCCGCTTGCAAAGTTGCAGTGTTATTCTCTTTGTTTTTTCTCGTGTTGAGTTATTTGCCTTTTTTTTAAAAAAAAGAGAGAGAACAATAATTGGCCTATTAGAAGTAATAATATATAATGTTCGATTGGATTAACGGTAATGATGAATGCACGGAGTCTTAACCGCTTTCATCAAATATTCAAAAAATTGCTTGATGTAGTTAGTACTTAGGTTGTTCAACGCTCAAGAATTCTTATTTAGGTTGAGCCAGCACGGAAAATTATCATTGCTACATACAAACTCTGCCGAAGTGCAACACCTCCATGAAAAACATCCGGTAAAGCAGACCATCTAAAATTAGCAGAATATAGTCCTTCGGAAACTCCATGTCGATATTAATTCCTAGTAGATTCACGCAACTTTCAGCAAGAAATATTGACAAAAGTTACGGAGTACACTCAACTAGAATAGTTAAGTTAGCACTGCACTTTGACCTTCCAATTTTTAGATTCTAATAGTACTCGAGTAGCTGTAAACCTTGCAGAGATAGGGAGATGCAAATGAAGCACATGAAAGGAAATCAACTTTTACTCTCAAATTTCAGAATGTTTTTCATGCACCTCCCTATCTCTGTAAGAAGCACGGATCGGAGTGGTCACCAAAGGCAAATCAACATAAACATGCAGGGACAAACCCCAAAGAAAGAGACCGCAGTCACATGAAAAGCAATTCTGAAATATGACGAATTGAAGGTATGACATGAACATGGAGTGCCCACCGGGAGGTATGTGTGCTATGGCAGTTCAAGCAGATAAGAGTGATATCAAATCCAAATTACTGCTACCACAACCTATCATATATACAAACCTTTTTTCTCTCAAAAAATATCTGTAAACCTTCAATATTTTGAATTCAAGTAGAAAAATGATAAAAATGGAAGGTTATTATACTAATCTTCGAAGTCCCAAGCTGAAATTTCATATTTTTATTGTTGAATAATTGCTGGTTGTCGATCTGATCTACATCATCAATAATCAGAAAGTGAAGCCGTGTGGCTGCCAACCTGAATTTAGGAGTATCTAGCTGGGATACAGAGTGATCAGTCATCAGTTCCAGTAAGGAAGTGGCCGTTTATACAGTTTAGAAGCACCAACAAAATGCACTGTGTGTTGCAGTCTTGCAGACGGCATGGCGATTGGCGAGTAGCCGAGTACAGTCAACGTCGTCTTCAGGCCAAGGGAAAGATAGAGAGGCAATGTTTGGTGTAGGGGTGAAGGGCTGTTTTACGGTGGACCATACCACCCTATACCACTACAGGAAAAGGACTAAGGATCCGACGGCTGAGATTAATTGTATACCCCCACAACTTGCACCAGTGGTATATGGTGGTATACATAGGTGGTATGGGTGGTATAGGGGTATTATTGTAAGTTTTATCTCGGTGGCATAAACGAAATATATGATTTCTTCATTTCAAAATTTTTCATTTCCCTCTAGTGATATGGCCAATCTTTTTTCAAATTTCAAACGAAAATTTTCATTTTAAATTTAAAAAAATGAAAATTTTCAATTTTTTCATTTCAAATTTCAAAATTGAAAATTTTCAATTTTTTCATTTCAAATTTCAAAATTGAAAATTTTCAATTTTTTTCATTTCAAATTTTTGTGGCATATTTCAATTTTTTTCATTTCCATCTTGTGGTATGGCCAAATTTTTTCAAATTTCAAAATCGATTTTTTCAAATTTTTCCATTTCCCTATGGTGGTACGGCCAATTTTTTTTCTAAATTCAAAAACAAAATTTTCAATTTAGATTTCAAAAACATTTTTTTTTTCAAAAATTTTCATTTCAAATTTTCTTGTGGCATAAACGAATTTTTTTCGACTCGAAAAGATTGCAAAAATTACCTATTTACCCTTACCAAAAATAGTCATATACTGCATGGTCCACCGTAAAAGAGCCCAAATTTTTTCGCTCAAAAAATCTTCCATGCATGAAGTATTAAACCTTTGCTTGGGAAAACGATTCAGGCGAAGGGTTAAATCCAACGAATTTGGATTTCAAACTTTACCGTGCCCAAACAGACTCTGATGCTCCCAGCCCCAGCTGATCGCCGTTGCCGGAGCCGCATCCTCCTCACGTGTGTGTGTGTGTGTGTGTGTGAGCCGTGCTGCTGGTCCTCGTCTTCCTCATGGTCCCGGCAGTCTTGCTCGCCTGCAATGGCAACAGCGCGCATGCCATGGGGGTTAACCGAGCGGCCGGGAAGTGGAAGGTGCACATAGACCGGCCGGGACCAGCGCTCCCCGGCACTCGAGCTACGCGCGCCACGCCGAAGGAGGAGGCAGGCAAGGACCAGCAGACACACACTGTCAACCATCGTACGCTGCCCTGTCGTTCGATCGATCATCGATCAATGATCAGGTCAGACATAAAAGCCTGGTCAATGGGTCTCTGCAGCGAGAGGTCTCTTGAACCGCCCGGCTGTCCCTCCAGTCACCCGTCGTCGTACCATCTCCGGTATGGGATAGATCTCCCGTCTCCGTACAGCATGCGTCCTCACGGTGACCGGGCACGGGCAGTATGGTCGAGGGAAAGCAGACGGGATTGTTTGGTTCAAAAGCCGATTTTGGTACACGTAAATTTCACTACTTCATCACACTATAGTCAAAACTGATTTCAGCATGCATGAACCGATCGTAGACACACATTTGATTTTTCACACAGCGAAAGAAAAAATGCAATACGCTTCACCTTTTGGTGGGATTACCGACCTACTTCCGCATACTACCTCCGTTCATCTATATATGACGCCAACTAGTTCAAAAATGAATTGATGAGCGTCATGTATAAAAAAACGAAGGGAGTACAATAGATGCGAAACCATTTAATTTCCATGAAACAAAACAAAAATCAAAAGCCGCTTTTGGTTCGTGTGAACTTCACTACTTCATCACACTCCAGCCAAACTGAACTGATCTCAGCATGCACGACCGAATGCGTAGACCATTTAATGTCCACAAAACAAAAGAAAAGAAAATCAAATGCTAATACAATGCATTTACGCTTTACTTTTGCGTGGGATTCCCAACCTATTATATACAATGGATGCAAAACTATTTAATTTCCATGGAAAAAACAAAATCAAAAGCCGCTTTCGGTACACGTAAATTTTACTACTTCATCACAACATGCACGAATACCTGCATTTCCCGTCAAGAAAACAACCCAGAACCGCAGGCATTATGTGCGCCCACGCCCACGCTCTCCGTCCACAGCGTGCGCGTGCGGGCGTGCTGCGGCAGGGCAACAGCTAGTAGTAGCACAGCGCGCCGCGTGCGCGCACTGCACGCCGACGCGCGGCATCCAAGTGCCTGCGGTGACCGGCAATGGCGTGGCTCGGGGTGCCTCGGTTCCGGGCACGGCCAGGCTGCAGAGCGAGGTTTGTTGCCTCTGATCTCCAGCCTCCCGTCCCGGTCCGGTCGTCGTCGCCGTCGCCCGTCGCGGCCTTGCGGTGACGCCGGCGGCCAGCGGTCGACGACGAGCGCGCGTGTCACGGCCCTTGGCTGGGTCCCGTCCCCGTGCACGTGTACGTGGCTCGCGCGCTGCAGTGGCGGACAGAGCAGCAGAAAGGGCAGCCTGCGAGAGTCTCGAGTTTGTTTGGGTGTGGCCTCTCTCTCGCCCCGGCTGCTTCCTCCCCGGGGCGGTCAAACGCAGGCAGGGGGGTGGTGGGCCCGGCCGCGCAGGCCTGCGCGGGGTCGCCTATAAAAACACCCCCGGCCGGGCACCGACCGGCCTCACCATCCTGCGCTGGACACCCTTGTCTCGCGTTGAAGAAATTCACCGTAGCCAGGGGGGTCAAATCTCCTCCTCATCCTTTCTGGGCAAGCAGCCACAGGGGGAGTGAGAAGTGAGGAGGAATGGGGAGGCCGCCGTGCTGCGAGAAGACCGGGGTGAAGAAGGGCCCGTGGACGCCGGAGGAGGACCTCGTGCTCGTCTCCTACGTGCAAGACAACGGGCCCGGCAACTGGCGCGCCGTGCCCACCAACACCGGTACGGTGACCAGTGCCCCTGCGTACGGGGATCCTGCTGGGATCTCCTTGTTTTGTTTCTTCCTTCTTCTTCTTGACTCGTTCTTGGTGTCCATGGATGGATCCAGGGCTGATGCGCTGCAGCAAGAGCTGCCGGCTCCGGTGGACCAACTACCTCCGCCCCGGGATCAAGCGCGGCAACTTCAGCGTCCAGGAGGAGAAGCTCATCATCCACCTCCAGGCGCTGCTCGGCAACCGGTAACTAACATATATAACTAACCCAGCAGATCGACTGGTTTCTCGGCATGCTCCTGTTCGTGATTACTGATTCCTTGCCAGAGCCCTAACGATCGGCTGTGTTTTGTTGTTGGTGTGCTTGATTTTGATTAGCTGGGCGGCGATTGCGTCCTACCTCCCGGAGCGCACGGACAACGACATCAAGAACTACTGGAACACCCACCTCAAGAAGAAGCTCATCAAGGCGGGCGGCGCCGCCGGGGACGGCGGCGGCGCCGCCCCGGAGGCGAAGAGCGGCAGGTCGGCCGCGGCCAAGGGGCAGTGGGAGCGCCGCCTGCAGACGGACATCCACACCGCGCGCCAGGCGCTCCGTGACGCGCTGTCCATGGACACCGTGCTGCCTCCCGCCAAGACGGAGCCGGCGCCGCCGCTGCCGCTGGCGCCGGCGCCGGCCAGCCAGGCGGCGTACGCGTCCAGCACCCAGAACATCGCGCGCCTGCTGGAGGACTTCATGCGCCCCCGCGCCGGCACCGGCACCGGCAGCGGCAGCGGCGGGAAGGCGTCGTCCGGGTCCAGGTCGTCCGCGTCCGCGGTCTCCGGCGGCGAGGGCGCGGCGGCGTCGGCGAGCCACAGCGGCACGGCGGCGCGTACGCCGGAGGGGTCCACCGGGACGAGCAAGGCGCACGACGAGGCGGGCCCGGGGGCGCCGTTCTCGATGCTGGAGAGCTGGCTGCTCGACGACGGCATGGGGCACGGCGACGCGGGCCTCATGGGAGTGCCGCTGTCCGACCCGTGCGAGTTCTTTTAGGACCAGAAAAAAAGAAGAAGAGGGAGCATAATAAAAGTGACTAGGCTGGATGAATGAAGAAAGAAAGAAACCAGGAACTTGAATCCCTGGTAATCTAGATTAACGCAACGCAAAAAAAAATGGCGTTAATCTAATTTACCTGGCTAATCAAGTTCCTTGCTTCTTTTTTTTAGGTTTTTGGTCTTAGGGTATGGAACTGATCGTATAATGTTTATGTAACTATGCAGACATGCAGTAAGTCTATACTGATCCATGGGATAACCAGCGGGATTAATGGTGATGTCGTGGTAGTCATATCAGTGATGATGTGCATGAAAAACTAAAAATTTGTACATCTCTCTATGGATAGTATATGATCCCTATAGAACTTTAATTTTTCCTTGTGTTGTTCTTAGTTTGTGCTAGTTGATTTATCCAATTGTTTGGGAGGCTATGCGTAAAACAAAATGCGTAGTTGTTGCAGTGATTCAGTTATCGTGCATCTTCTTTTTTTTTTTTTGGGCAAGGATTACCATGCATCAGTTCAATCATACAAAAGATAAATATTGAATAGTTTGGCATGTCTATAAGAGCGACTGGAGCTTTTAAACCCCCCATACCAGTTTGCCAGACACTTGTGACACCCCAAGCATCTTCCCCATTGTTTTCGGCATGGATGGAGACATGGAGGAGCGAGGTCCCTCTTGCTCTCATTGTTTCCTCCTTGTAGCACCCCAAGCATTTCTCGAAATGTTTTCGGCATGGACAAAGTAAGTCCCCTATTCTTTTATTGTTTTCCTTGTTTATGGCATGGTTTAACTAAATTCTAGTGTTGACTATGCATCTTTCACCCAATAAACTTGTGACCTGCCTTGACCATGGCCCATAGACATGGTTGGTATTGCGTAATTTTGTAGAATTCGCTCTCTTTCTAGCTGGTGCTAAATACTTGACACGTCTTCTAATTAAAAGCATGACCAATTTTCACCTTTGCCCTTTGGGATTTCTAACATTTTGTAGATTTCTTCTTGCTTTATTGGATAGAAGGTCGGGTTAGAGCCTAGTCAAATGATTTGCCAAGCTACATTTTTGCTACTCAACACCAACATACCTCTTCAATAAACTAGTCATCTAACTTGCCAAGCCATTCGACTCTCCAAATTGACTTCCTCTCTAGCCAAATTTATAATTTGGTAGCCGGTCCGATTAGCCAAACTGACTTGCCAAGTGCGAGATGATGCGTGGGATCCACGCGTCAGTGTGTGAAGAGGAAGAGTTTGGAGAGTGAGAACGGAGAGTCTGTTGGTGTGAGATGCTTAATATGGAGTGTAATCTTTATGGGGAGGCAAATAGATAGTCAAGTAGAGAATAAAAAATGGAGTCCGTTGGAGATACTCTCAGATTTTGAAGGGAAAGGAGTAAACTATGATTAAATGAAAGAAGTGTATAGTACCAATGTTTCAATATACTATCATCCATTCAGTTTAATCTTATAATAGATTTGATTCTGAATGAACACATGCTATTTAATAGGGTATATATATGGCCAAAACTATTGGGATGACTAGGGTGCAAGCTCTCCTTACCGGCTTGTTGGACAATTGTTGAACACATTCCACAATGTTAGATGGAGTGCCCTTTTGGTTTTATTAGTTTTCCATGTTTATGAAATGATTTATCCAATTAGGCAATTACTAATGTTAAATACTTCTCAAACTTCTAAACTTTTGTAATGTGTTTGTCCTATGTATGATCCTAAATTAGTGTTTCATATATTTTTTTTCTTGCTTGTTAGAGGCACATGGTTGTCTTGCACACTATGACACTATAGTAATAAGAGGATAGATGAAAAAATGGAATGCGTATTGTTTCAATGCTCCTGTTTTTTTGCATAAATAAATTTAGTCCTACAAAAGATCAACGCTGAATAATTTAGCTCCAGATGGAGTGAGGTCCTTTTGCTTTTTATTGTTTTTAGTATGGATGAGGTCCTTTACTTTTATTGGTTTGTTCATAGTTTTGTTGACATTTGTTTCCTAACTATACTAGCGATACGCACTCCCCACACTATCTTAATATTGTACGGCATTCATCCCTTTGCGTGTATGATAAAAAATCAACCTTCCAAAGTTTTTTTTTGTGCTTGGGTATGATCCAATAAATTACGGAGTCAGAAGTGAATTGCAAGCCAGCCAATTGGAATTATATCAATAGTCAAAGTGCAATGAAAAACTAATGCACCAATTTACCAAATACACACATCTAAAGCTTGAGGCATTTATGAAACGCAAAATCTAAACGGAGAGGCCTCTCCATTTAGACTTAAAAGGAGAGCCCTCCGAGGTTACTTCCTACAACACAAAAGTTACTTCCCGCGACACAAAGTTACTTCCTGCGACACAGGGTTACTTCCCGCGACACAAAGTCACTTCCTGCGACACAGAGTTACTTCCTCCTATGTGCTTTTTTTCTGTTGGGAGAAGTAATTTTTGTGTTGCAGGAAGTAACCTCGGAGGGCTCTCCATTTAAACCTAAATGGAGAGGCCTCTCCGTTTAGTCGCCTCCTTTACGAAAAGAACGATTGAGCCAAAAAATGATTTGGTAAGTAATTTCACTGCTAGTATCTCCTAAGTCATGAATATGAGAGAAATGCATATTGAGTTTTGTCTTTGTACCATGCGATTTCTTTTGGATGGATGGATGTCTTTTTTTTTCCACCTGCGTAAAAATACTTTTGCACAAATATTTCATTGTCATAAAATTGGTTAGGTGGAGCAAATATAAATTTTGTAAACGGCATTGAAGAGGATAGGAAAGGGCATATGGAAATGTGAACTATTTATCTCTCTACACATGGTGCAGAAACACTGCGCGCGCATTTTTTGCATGACAGCACAAAACATGCAAAATGAATACTCCTACGGCTCTCGAGTCGTGCAGAGGTATGCGTCTACACATGGTGCAGAAAGACACCGGAGTTTAAGGCGTGGAGTGCCCTTTAATTTGTCCCTCGCAATCGTGTAACGTCGGAGAGGGGGGGCACTACGGATTATTGCCGCTGGCGCTGGGCCGGCCGGACAGCCTCCCTCTCAGGTCTCGCCACTGGAGGATCGGAGCTTGCGCCGCTGCTAGCTAGCTAGCTGCCACGACTCAATAGGACGCTTGACCTAATTTTTCCCTCCGTGATGGCGACCAGTGGGGGGCCTCGGCCATGGACCTTGACACTGCATTTAAGCGCCATTGTCTCCGGCAGTTATCATTTGATGTAACCGGCCTGATGGATAGGCGCGTACTATGTGCAAATCCCTCTTGTAGTGAGAATGCAACTGGCTACTCGGCTAGGTTAGATGGAGTAGATTTTTTTTATATTTTTTTTGGCAGTTTTGGAGTGCCCTATTTCTTGTGGGTCCTAGATGCACGTCATTGTCTAGGAAAAGCTTCTCGATTCTTCCACACCTCCTTAGTGTCATGCATAGTGTGGGCCTTTAGACTGGTTTTTGTTTTTTTAAACTGAAAACTGCGTAATTCCTGCAAAAATTTTTTTTTGGATTGAAGTGTTTTCCTTTTCACAGTTCAAAAATAAACAGTCTCTGACATGTTCCTTGCTGGCTTTTTTGCAGGAACTGAAGCAAATCTATAGTCTCTGACATGTTTCACAGTTCAAATCAATAGTCTCTGATTGTTTGGTTTGCACATGCAAATTCTTCCAAAACGAGCCGTTACGTACTGGCAGGCTGCTGCTGCCCGGGTGTGACGCGAGACGATCGACAGTGCTACGGGTCTCAGGCTGTGCCGGATGTGCACTGGATCCACGCCCCAAGCAGGCATGCAGTGTGGGCTAGCTGGAGCGAGGCCGCCGGTGTGTTGGGTCACTGCCCTTTGGAAATACGCAGGCAAAGCCTTGAATGCTCACCTACACTTGTGGGTCGTCGTCGGTTGAAGCAGCCCTTTGCTAGCTTTGACCTTTTCCCCTTACTAGCAGTAAGCACGCATTGCGTTGAAGGCTGCTGGCCTGTAATCTGTGTGCTGTTCTGCCGTGCCCTTCCCTTTCCCTCGCATGCATGGCAAACTGTGGCAATGGAGGATGCACTTTTTTGCCCAGCCCAAGCTGTAAAAAACACCTCAAGGCAAGGAGCCCGCCGGGCCCCCCCAGGGGCTCTCATGGATGGCACATGACCTGTTGCCGCCTTTGCAATGGCCGTAACTAAAACGCCGTGCTGTGTGAGTGCAATTTGCAAGACCTTTTTGCAGTGAGCGATCGAGCCTGTGACTGAGAGTGGGCTAAGCTGCTTTCGCACTACAGCAACCATCGATCCTGTTTCCGTCGGACGATGGTCGTTTTGTTGTGCCCGTCGGTTAATTTGCCTTTTTTCTGGGAACTGTCAGCACTGTTCTGTTAGTAAATTACGGAGTAGTATAACCGACGATGGGAGGAGGTATAGAGGAGGACCGGAGGAGAAGCTGGAGGAGGGAGGGACGGACGTGTAGTGTAGCGCAGGGCACATGAATGCTGATGGAGCGCAAGGAGAAAGGCGCACGGGCTTAAATGCGTGCCTCCCCCTACGAGCAACGACCCTGCTTCACTGTTCACTCCACTCCCCTCCACATGTGACAATCCTCACCATGCATGGCATGGCATGGGTATTGGGTATATCGTAGGAGGAGGCTAGGAGCACTGCACTGTCATTTAAGAAGGAAAAAACTAATTGTACATCACGCGTCGAGGCGAACATCATCACCACACATACAACGCATGTAAACAATACACACAACAAAACACTACACCATCACAACCTGAGTAAGCCACCGCGAATTACACCGTCGTCACCAACGATGTACCGGACAAAAGCCGTGGTCCGCTGCAAGCCCTTTCCTAGGTGTAAAGACACGAGGGCGGGAGAGGAGGTAGGTAGCCATAATATACTACTCCGTGGTAGATCGCCTGCAGCTAGGACAAAAAGATGTCTCGGCCGGGCTCCAACTGGCTGGCTGTGGCTAGGGGTATAGTACCCGGGGGCGCGCGCATTTGATGCGACTGTTCCTTCTCAAGAACACGCACAGGATCACGATCTCATTACACCTAGGATGGAACCAAAACATCCGAATTGTGTAATAGATTGATACTTTTAGATCATAATAAAATAAATTTGATGCTAATTTTTATGCATTATAACCAGCTAATTACTGAAAAAAATAAAAAAATTAGCTACAATTTTTTATGGATTATTTGCTTTCGATAGAGAAAAAGGTGAAAAAACATCCGTATCCGAATCCGAATAGACATCCGAGTTTCTTTTCATCATTTGATTAAAATATAGCACATATTTGGGGTTTATTTTGTATGAATCTTAACAAGCACAATGCCAAGAACAAGAATATAAATTTTGGATACAAAATATTATGCCTAATTTAACTAAAATCAAAAAAGAACAGTTAAAAAATGATATTCGAATTGGTATGCGGTTCCATCCCTAATTACACCTCCGATCCAGTCCCATAAAGGCTGTGTTTGGTTGGAAGTGTCAAAAAATATTCACCTACTTTGACCATTAATTACGAGTATTTAAAAAGTCAATTTACAAAATTACCTTCACAACCTCTAATCAAATCACGAGACGAATCTAATGAGGTCTTTGACCGCACGATTAGATGGTGGTTACTGTAGTATTACTGTAGCAAATCATCGATTGATTATGCTCATTAGATTCGTCACGAAAAGTTGTACTCATCTGTAAAAAGGTTTTGCAAATAAACTTCATTTAGTGTTCCATGCATTAAAGATTCCTTTGGACAATTTTTTGTCCGGTGCCAACCAAACACGGCCAAATAAGGCAAAGGGAGACGGAAGTCAACCGACGGCGACAAAGGCGTCTCGCCGTATTTACACGTACGTGCTCCGGCGGCCGCGCCGGTCCACCTCAACGCCGGAGCGGAGAGCTCTTGGCCAGCATCGCCGCTCGATCGCCGGCCTCGGCGCAGCTGCCACGAAGTCGAGACATCGGCGGATGATGATGCAGTAATCGGTGGCGTAGTGTACGGTCGAATGGTCGATCCAACGCGGAGGCACCAACAAATCCGGCCGATCCAAAACCTTCTTCGTCCCCGGCCGTCCGCGTCGCTCAGCCATTCGTGTGGTCGCGCGCCTCAAGCTGCACATCAATCCAATCAGCTATTGGCCTCACTGTGTGGCGTTAACCGCGGGGACGACGAGCAAAACTGCACATTTTATCCCTGCAGCTGCTGGGAGAAAAAGAGTCAGCCCCCGATCCCTGGGCGTGGCCGCAGGGCCCGCAGCCAGCCCGCCGCGCCGGGGCCCCGCTCTCTCCTATCGCCACAGGGCACACACGACCTACGAGTCCGTCACCATCACTCAGCTGTCAGCTCGCCGGCAGCACGGGGCGTCCTGCTAGGCCCTGTCCTCTCGAGGTGCCGAGGAGAGGAAACTTCCGTCGTCCTCCTGCCAGCTCTGCTTGCCCTCGACTGGAGTCGTCTCGTCAACCCATGCCACCACGCCCGCAGCAGGGACTGGAGGCACCGAGACCGACGCGATGCGAGGCGCGTGATCGATCCATGGGGATGTCAGGCAGGCCGCAGCACGGCAGCTGGCTGCTGGCACCAGCAGGAACCAGGCGACGACGACTCGACGAGGCGTGACACGATCGAGTGGTCGAGTGGACTTGGGCCCCTTTCGTCGCCCGGCAACCACCGCATCGGCAGCGCGAGGGCAGGAACTGCAGGCCTGCAGCAAGGACGATGGCACTTCGGTTAGCCGCCGCCCCCGCGGCCGCACGGCCGCCCGGGCGGCGCAGCCATTTTGGACGGTTTCTTCCTCCGTGCCGGCAGATAGACTGGCCGGGAGAGGAGAGGCTCCTAGTGCTGTCGTCGATCGTGTGCGATCAAAGGCTTAACCAGAAAGCCATGCAGAATTATTGCCATCCCCGTTGATTGGTCAGTCGTGTGACTTGCGGCCGTAGCAATTAATTAATTGATGATGGCGATGCTTGCTTGCTACTATCGGTCTATCCCAGAGGATCGGAGAACTGATGACTAGTTTTCGTTTTCATTCCCTCTCGATCTGGAATTTTCCGACATTTTTGTTCTTTCAGAAATTAATAAAAGTTTAGTACTGTTAATACGCCACTAACGTCCGGACCTAGAAAAAATCGGTCCCTAGCTCCGACGTATACTGCAATTGTTAAACATCGATGTTGCAAGTATTATCTTTACATGTTTCATAAGGAATATTACATGAAACATAATGTTCATATTGCAGCGGGAATTTTTTTCTCTCAGAATTGAACAACATATATTTATTTATTTGTCACTATTGTAAGTATATACTTTTGATGTTGGCTTTCTATAAAAGCATAGGCAATCTCTTTTCAAAAAAAGATAATAATTTTGATGTTGTATATGTTGTATTTTGATGTTGCAACAGAGTGTTCCAAATGTCCGGTCGCTAGCAACACCAAAAAAAACTAGAACAATTTATCAATACACCCATGCTTAACACATTTGGGCTTTTTTTAGGTAAGAACACAAATGCCTCTTTGTTTTTAGGTATGTCATTCACGAAGTCGTATATGGACACCGTCACTCAGTTAAGCTCTCATATGTACAAAATATACTAGCAAAAATTGGTGAGACAAACATTTATATCGAGTGGGCCGCCACAAAACAGCCCGTGAAGGGAATCTGGAACCCCTCCAAGTGCCACAATGTGCAAAGCCGGTTCTTGCATTTCCCTTAAAATGAATTCCCCTGAACTCACAAAAAGAATCATTTGTAGAGACAATTAAGCAAATATTAAATGTCACATGTGTGACGAACAGACGAACAATCTGCATCGTGTTTCGGATATGCCATGGGTTGCTACTGTTCACACACACTCTTCTCACCATGGAAATGAAGAGATCTGCTAGCTAGCCAGAGGAAATCGACAGATCAATCCTAATCGAAGTCACATGCTCTCCAAAGGGGGCACGCAACAAAACATAGCAGCCAGATTCAGCAATCAGCACTCCGCACGCACATCACGCCGAGAGCCGAGATATACTGCACTGTGCACACGGAACAGTTGGGGCCGTACGTGCAGCTAGCGGAGCAGTGCCAGTGCGTGCGCGCGTACGTGTCCGGCGGCGGCGACGGCGACGGCGACGGCCGCGCACGCACGATCCCGATTACTCAGTCTCAGTCGTGTGGGGCGCGCAGAAGCTGGCTAGCTAGCTAGTCATGTGAAAAACTTGCGTTTGGCCGCCTGTTGGGCGGCCCGGCCTGATGCCACCGCCGCCGGCTTGCTGTCAACTTGTGCGCTCGATCTTAAATGTGCTCCATGCTAGCTAATCCATTGATGCTTAATTTAGCGTCGCTCCAAGAAGATCACTCTAAAGCAAAGCGTACGTACTATACGGGCAGCCTGCTTGGACATATGGATGGAGCTGGGCAGCCGGAACGCGTGCAGCGGCGCAGGGGTGGTGTGGTGGGTTGGTGCGTCATCTCCGTTCACGCGCGCGCCCATGCCTCGCCATTGATGGCGAGCGCCCGTACGACAGGAGCGCGCGGGGTTTGCGCGGAGGCCGTTTTCGGGCACGCGGCGGCGTGGACCGGGGATCATTCACGCCGCGTTTATTATGACCCCGCGAGGTGCCGACGAACGACGGCGGCCGGCCGGCCGGCCGAGACCTCGGACGCGGTCGGAGGTGAAGTCAGGAGGCGGCCAGCCATGGTTAGTTTCCTTTGCCATCGTGTCATACTGTCATCTCAATATAATAATCTCGAAAATTAATTAAAAATTTACCTAATGACTTGTTGACAGGCGGCTGTCACGAAGCCTCTCGCTACAGCCGGTGTCCACGTGCGGCAGACCGCAGACGGATCGACCGAGCTTCCCACTTGCTTCACGCGCCTGTGGGCCCAACTAGTTGAAGCACTCACTAGTCAACAAGTCGCGCCCGTTCGGTTCCCGTCGTTCTCCATTCGCATCCCCTCTCTCTCCCTCTAGGGTTCCTCTCTCTCTTCGCCTCCCGGTGATTTTGCCGGCGATTTCTCCTCCTCCGTCGCCGGCGAACCCTGCGCGGCGAGGAATCACACATCCAAGGGCGTCAGCACACGGAGGTGAGCACACTGTGATTTCCCTTCGTCGCCGTCCTCATTTCTCATTCCCATTTCTCTCTCTAGGGTTTCTATCCTCCCCCCGTCCGGCGATTTTGCTCCCCCCTCACGCGGGCAACCCTCATCTCGGCGCTTCGCAGCTGCATCTCATCGACGCCGTAAAGGAAGGATGCGTCCTCGTGGGAGTCGATGGCAGGTTCTGGTCGGCAGGCATGGTCCTGTCCGCTCGGGCTTGAATGAAGTGATTAGGAGGAAGACGGGCATGGTGATGTGCAGACGGGTCTCCACCTCCAAGTTCCTGGTAACCCCCACCGGTATTGTTGCCTAGATCTACAAATCTCCCACTGATTCATGGGATTTCTTCCAGTCGGCTGCTCACACATGGGATTTTTGTTGTATCTGTTCAGCTGCCGATGCCCATTGCCAACCACCGGGTTGCAGGTGACGAGCACACGCCCGACAATGTGTCTTGAAGCCCCGTACCTGTGTGGCTCCGACCTGAACACCGCCGCAGATTGTCTCTGTGGACATATCCAGGTGTTGAGCGCCAGAACAATCTCTTGCAAAATTCTCTAGGCTCAAGGTATAATCGTTTGGTTCCTTGTGCTTTCCCATTGTTATCTCACTGTACTTTAGCTCCTGTTCTTTTGTTTGGTTGCCTGAAATGGATCCAGCAACTGATGTCTTCTTAGTATTTTTTCTCTGTGGATTACTAATTCAAGTTGGCAGCAAAGAGCGGATGGGAAGTGTAAATCCACAGTTTGTCAGCTTAGGGATACTGGTTCATTAGATAAGAACTAGAGGTCTATTTGTTGGTTGAGGGATTCTTGTTCAGATAATTAGAGCTTTATTAATTTCCCTTTTTCTCTTATAAAGGAATGGATGAGTTTTATTTGTGAATACGACTAGATCAGTTCCTGTTCATAATTCATATAAGCAAAACGATTTGTCCTCCAGAGAGGTGCCCCTCTTTAATCTCACCGTCATTTGATTCCACCTGCGGTTTCTAGATTCCTGGTTTTGGTGGTGACTGTGATGGTGGTTAGGTTGAGGAATTAAATCAATCAGTAGGCACTTGGTTCCCCCATATGTTGCTTGATTACTGACATTGGTGGCAACGATTTGTGTAGAGGTTGAATAATTAAATCAAATAGTGGGTGTACTATGTGGTGTTTTCAGTCTATCAGCAGTCCAAAATTTAGTGAAAGCTGGGTGCAGAAGCAACTAGTTCAGCTTTGTTCTTGTGTTCCAAATTTAGTCATGGATCATTATGAAGCATTTTTGGCGCGTCATAAGTCTATTTTGAGTATTAATTTCCTTGTGTTTGCATATCAGAGACTCATTCCGAGAGACCATCTTTGGAAATCATCACCATGTGACTGCTCAACTAGAAGGTCCTTTGTTCCCCATATGCTTTTGTTATTTAACATTTATCTTAGCAAAGAGGTGTCTTGATATCTGATTGATCACATTAAGCATTATCTTATTTTCTTCAAATTAATAATTGCATTCACCCAAGGCAGTGGGAACTGGGAATGTGGGAAGGATATACTTAATTGGTAACCAATAAATAATCTGGTAATTTTTAATATTAATATTGTTTTTCTGGTCATGCTAAATGGTGAAGTTAGATTAATTCCCTCAGCAATTAAGATTTTACGGTGCATGGTGCTAATGATAGTATCCCATGGGTTCAGGGGAGGTGATATCATGTTCATGTGTCTTCAGGATTGCCAATTATTTACAAAAGGTCAGGGTGGACTTCATCCAACCAGGGTTATTGACAGAGTATACTGTACTAAGT
Organism: Cenchrus fungigraminus; assembly: GCA_036936925.1. Taxonomy (NCBI): domain Eukaryota; kingdom Viridiplantae; phylum Streptophyta; class Magnoliopsida; order Poales; family Poaceae; genus Cenchrus; species Cenchrus fungigraminus. The sequence goes on along the minus strand of CM072768.1, from coordinate 64,679,360 downwards.
AGAGTTCAAGTTTTTGCCTTGCTCGGCCCATGTAATTTAGAATACCTTTTTTGCATGTTGCCTTAATTTCTGTTAGAGAGGGAGGGGGTGGGGTTTCTTTCTTTTTGTGTTGATTGTTTTCTAAATACATCACTGTATACATGTACTACTTATCCACTAAGATGGGCTAAATTTTGAAATATGTGAAGTACAGTTGAGGCTCCTGATTATTTTTTCTATAATTTGGTATTTTATAATTTTAACTTGGGCAAAGTTATTGTTTTAGATAGGCAAAGTACTATTCTTAATTAAGCAAATATGATTTTATTGAATTAAGCAAATTACTATTTTCGCTAGTTTGGCATTTCACATGTTTAAGTTAGGCAAGTTTATTGTTTCAGCTAGGCAAAAGTACTATACTAACTAGGCAGATCTTTTTTTAATCAAGCAAAACATTGCCTTGTCTAGATAGACATTTTTACTTGTTCCAGTTAGGTAGAATTTTTCTGCACTTGGGAATTCTTATCTTTATTATGCTTTGGTAGTTTTCATCATTTCCATGTTCAGTCTTGACATGAAAATGTTTTTCCTTGTCAATCTAGAACACAAAAAATCATCAAGTGTTCTTCTCTGTTCCTAACATGGCAACATAAGCGCGGATATATCATTTAGTCACTGGAACGGGGATTGCCAATGTATGGATGACCACCACTACATAATCTCAGACAAGGTCAGTGCACTTTGCAAACCGGTTTTGACTTCTTGGCTTCTGCCATATTCATTTCCCAATACCATACCGAACCTCTGCCATCCATTGCACTGCATCATAATAGAGATCCTGTGTGGTGGGTGTTGCAGATGTACTATGATGCCAACTAAAAGAAATTAATATGAGCTACTGTAAGTTCTGACCAACTTAATTTAGTTTAACATGCAAAAATATAGCAGATAAAGGCATTATAGTACAGTAATCTAGCAACTTAATATTCCAATGATCTAGCAAATTGTCTCCATGTTATAAAAAACAAGCAGTACTTTATTTTCGCACCTAGTTTTTTAAACCTAAGTTTTTTTGTTCGGTTTTTTCAGTTCGATTTTTTTTCCATTTTGTTTTGGGGTAGGCTAGATGCATACTGATTTTCGTCTTCATTTCGAGGATTCGAGTTAATTTGTTAGATTTTTTGATACTCAGGGGAGTGGGGGCTTCATGTTTCTGTCGCAGAAGAGGGAGCAGGCCGCGCGCTCGAGGCTTCACGATTCTGTCGCAGAAGAGGGAGCGGGGAGGAGGATACTGCGCGCGCTCAAAGGTGAATCCCGCACGCTCAAACGTGAAGGGGCTTGACGATTCAGTGGCAGAGGAGGAGCGGGGAGAAGGAACATCCCATGTTAGAAGGTGAGGTGCTATCTGACTGACTGTTAAGTCGCCGCATATGTGTTCATGGCGCCCCCTGGCTGATCAATTAATTTTTGAAACCCAACTAGGTAAATTTTTGCAAACATATCAAATGTGCAGACAAATTAGGCAACACCTTCTTAGAATTCAGGCAATAGTTTGCTAGAATTCGGGCATTAGTTTGCTAGAATTCAGGCAATTCTATATCCATGTATCAAATGCACAAATAGGGCATGGTATTTTCTATCGCACTATCGATAGTCCAGCATTTTTGGGTATGCTCATATAAAATGTACCAAGGTCTGGTGTACATTTTGAAATGCTGATTTTTTTTATTGAAATCAATAGTGGCAGGACAGAATTTTTAAGCATGATCTGGTTATTGTTATTTTTCAGCTTTACTAAATGTTCAATGTAAATTACTGTTAATTTTTGTTTCCCAAAAGATGGCTTTTCAAGTTATGAAGCCCATGGCTATTGTGGTTTTTCCAAGGCCTTAAATGTTTTTTGCTAAAGATTGCTGCAATTTTTCCTTTTAAGTATACTTTGTCTGAAATGGCCCACCTATAATTGAATATAGCATTTTTGTGTTCCACTGGTTAATTAATTGGAAAGTTGTACTGGAATATGGGCACTGAGATATTAGCATTTTGAAAAGCATTTTGTGTTGCACCTATAAACCTTACTGCACTATTTTTTAATGGACTATTTAGCTTCTAGTTTATAGCTTGAAATGGTACTGAAATATCATTTTCAAACATTTGACGATCATACCACCGGGAACTTCCGTGTGTGTTTGGAAGTACATAATATTGTCTCTTTGTTGTCAGATAGTTTTTTCTGACTGAATAATCTTTGAAATGTTGATTTTAATAGAGACTAGCCAGAGGTTTTTTCATTGTTAGTATTCTGATTGTCCAGCCATTATGACTAGCAATTATGTGATAATCGTACTAGTGATATACTCTATTCATGTATGCCCAGTAAAAGCTGATTAATTTACTGACAGACAATGTAGGTTTGACTAGCACGAGTATGTTGCTACTTTCTGACGTTGCTAAACTGTCATACTGATACCAAGGAGTTGGTTGTACTTTTTATGTTACATCGCATCGTTTGTTTAGCTGCGACAATCATACTCTAACTGGGTTGATTTTTATCCTCTCTTTTGTTTCGTATGCACACATGGATTGCTGAAGAAGCGAGCGAGGAGGGAATCCTTTTTCATGTTTTGAAGGTGAGACATGCAGTTTCGACTCCGTCTTTTCTTCAACGTTGGGGGGCTTTTTTTATGTTCTGTACTTAATTTTAGCAAGATGCAGATTGTCCCTTTCTAAACTTTTTTGCTGCAACAAATCATGATAATTTAGCAAGCTGCATATTGTCCCTTTCTTTTTTTTCAGCGTACATTTATCAGTAGGATGCATTCACTTTACAGACAGAAACTAGTGCACATTTTTTTCAACTTATTATATATGTGTAGACATTTAAGCAATACTTTGTTAGAAGTTAGGCAACAATTTCTTAGTAAATTTCCAATAATATGGTCCTATGTAGGAAAAATGAATTGTTTGTAGTTTTTTATATTTTCATAGTTTTTTGTCCTATGACAATCATATACTAGTTGACTTGTCTCGCGTCAAGCATCTGAATCGGTCACAATTTGTTGTAAACAGTTGAAGGATGCTGGTTCAAAAATCAACAACAAAGGATCTGTCAGGGGATGCGTCCTTGTCCTTGTTGTAAGTATCCCCCGTTTCCATACAACTTTTTCTGCAATTCAAATTAAAATTCAGTGTCTGCAGTCCTTTTTGTCCTTTGCCTTTCTTGTTTTTGACAGTACCTAGGTAGTTGATGTAGAACATTCAGTCTTATGCATCAACTGAGTTAGTTATTACTGTATGGGGGAGGCTCAGGTTTATCTGATGTAGAACATTCTACCATACGCTTGACTTTGATTTTTTGTGTTTATATGGACATGCATTTGGGTTTTGTCTTTGTTGGACAACAACTTAGCACAATTGGTTCTCCAACTAGGTAAATTTTAGGCATCAATTCAGATGGTTTTAAAAACCAACTCAACACACACATGTATAATTCGTTGGACAACAACTTAGCACTGCTGGTTCTCCAATTAGGTAAATTTTAGGCATCAATTCAGATGGTTTTAGAAACCAACTCAACACACACACATGTATAATTCGTTAGCAACTTAACACTGCTGGTTCTCCAATTATGTAAATTTTAGGCATCAATTCAGATGGTTTTAAAAACCAACTCATAAGTCATAACACACTTTGACGACTATCATCTTGTGGTTGCAAACTCACAACACACACATGTCTGCAGCAAAAACCTTGATGTTACAATTAAGCATACTAGCATGAAAGGCATGAAAACTTGAACCAGTTGACTAACTAGGGAAATAAAAATATGAAGGCATGTCACCATATTAACCAACTATACAATGATCTCTCTTTTTTTTTGTGTTGGAGCAAATAATCATACCGATCGGTTTCCTCTTTTTTGTTTGCTTTTTTTGGTTTTTTTGCAGATCGCCAAGTGAAAGTACAGACAACTAGGTGGGTGGTGGAGTTGGTGGGAGAGACAAGAGCATGTTTTTTTTAGCTAAATTTACATACATGTTACCAGCGGATGAAAACATATTTCAGCCAGGACTCGACTACAAATAAATCCAATTCATGCAAGCAAACCCAAAACCAATTTTTGTGCGACGTGTGTATGCGCTAGGTGGGGAATTTGGTTCTGCAACCAAATCCAGCCTCTTTGGTCCAAAATTCTGTTAAAGTTGGTGGGTGATTTTCTACCTGCACCCTGGCAATGTACTTCCCATCTGCTTTTGTGTATGTGCAGTAAAAATTCACTGAAGGGAATTGATGTTGATTTTGCTTGAACGTATCTTCTTGTGTTGCTCCTGTTGATGCTTTTGATTTTTGTGATTTTTTGCCTGGTATTGAATCTCTCGTTGCCTCTGGGTTTGCCTCTGTTTGGCGGTCCTGTTTTGCCACCACCGAGCGTCGTGACAGCCCCGTCTAGGTTCTGTTTTGCCGCGGTCCTTCTCGAAGAAGACTTGTGATTTTAGCCGCCAAAAACATGGGTCAAAATATGACGCACGGGAACAGCCCATGGACTGTCAAATTTTGGAAATAACAGCCGGCTGTAACCTAACCTATTTTACAGCCGGCTGTATTTTAGCCGCGTCCAAAAATTTATATTAAAGAAGTTTTGCACAATCAGCTGCAACAACAGCATGTCAAGATATGATAGTGTCGAAAACAAACTGCTGACTTTTCTTGATCGTCTGAGAGTTCCGGTTAAGGATGGGGACGCAGGGACATCAAGGCACACGTAGTACACCGTTCAACTGCTCAAAAAAAGGACGTGCAACTACGTACTTTTATCTGAACGTGCGCACAGCAAGCAGCAGGCAGCAGCACATCAAGAATCAAGATTCATGGCAGCGTCGAACGAAGTTCACAGGGGCACAAACTCCTTGAAATTTCTGAATCGTCAAGAAGAGTTCCCGCGCCTGTCACTAGTGGGTTCAGCAGCAGTCTCGAGTCCTTGGTGCCCTGATGATGGCGCCGCCGCCGCCGCCTCCGTGCGCCCGGCTTCCTCCATTCACGATCCGGCCGTCCCGCTCCGCCTTCTTCTTGCCGGCGTTGACGCTCCTTATCTCGGCGAGGACGCCCTCCAGCTCTCGCATGGGTCCGGCGATTTTCTCCGCGTAGCACCTCGCGCACACCGGCGTGCTCCCGTAGTAGGGCCGGCAGCCGCTGCATGCGCAACTCGTCGCGCCGCCGCCGGAGGAGGAGGCTGCCGCCTGCTGCTGCTGACTGCCCTCCTCTGTCGCCATCTCGCACCAGACAGATCGTGTACGCCGGCGGCCCTAGGTGCTCAAGGCCCAGGGAGGAGGAGGAGGAGGATAGCGAGCGTTGTTTGCTGCTGGTTTTGGACCGACCGACCCCGGCCGGGTCCGAGCCGGAATCGGCGAATCCATCCAGTTGCCGAGCCCGAGTAGGTTTCATGGCTTGGGCCGGACCGCCTCTTGAATCACCCGTGGGCCTCCGGCCCTCCCGGCGGCCTAAGTCCGTTGCCTCTGTGAGGGCCGGATCCGCTTGCGTCTGCGTTCGCGTCAGGGTTTTATCTGGTCGGCGCGTGCGGCTGCCGCTGCCGCTGCCGCTGCCGGCCGGTGATCGGTAGAGACTGGACACTGGATAGCCCCGTCCGTCGGGCTATCTCCAGGCGCAGACGTGCGGGGAAGATCTCTTGCCGTATGGGGAGACAAGATGGGAGCGAATATGTCTGGGTTGTTGTTATTGGTCAGGGGACGATCGATCGCGCCAAAGTTGCGGGAGTGGTAGGGAGTAGAGGAGATGATGACCATTCAGTTTTGGTTGTAGGAATCTGAACAAGTTGCTGAATCTATCAGCGACTAGCTAGGATGCAGTAAGGAAGCTTAATTCCCTTGACGTACGGTTGAAGAACTCTACATGCACACACACGATGATCACTGGTATGGTAAAGATTTGAAGACCCTTTCACCAAGGGTAGTGTTGACACGCAAAAATGACACGGTTCAAGATATGTGAGACTAAGGTTAGAATTACCAATTTAGTACTAACTCTTGGTATTTGTAAGTTTGGCTTGAATAGGTGGAAGGATCATATCGGATGCTCTAGAGGTCATTCTATTGAAGAGCCCAGAGACACTTGGAAGAGTTTCAACATGAGATCAAATCAAGGGTTGGAGTACAAGACCGAGCTCACACCAAGATAATCAAATTGGGCTTATGCATCATATGATTGGGCTTAATCATCATCTGTTGTGGTGACAACTAAAAGTGGTTGATCCGGCTGATGCAACAAAGCCAACAGGTCTAATCAGCCTGTAGCTGACCAGTTATTGGCTATGTAGCCGATCTGACAGTGCAGGACGGTCTAACCTATCACCCCGTCACCTAGTCAGACTGGCCTGACCAAAGTGCTCGAAATACGAATTAGATAGCTCTCATCGAGTAGATCAAGATGTAGAACGTCCAATTTGGAGTCCGGATGAAAGAGTTGTGACCCTGGCAAGAATTGGCACTGAGCCAGCCGGTCAGATCGGGTTGTATGGGCGGTCTAACCGGCTTCCCCAACCTAATCCGAGTTATGAGTTGTATTTTGACACGAGATTTGTATAGGTTTCGACTCCTACTGGGGTAAGACCTCTCCACCCTATATTTATGAAGGGTCATAGCCGATTGAGGGCATCACAACCGAATTGAACAAACGCTAAATCTCTTCCAACCTCCTTGTTGTTCCTCTATTGATCTCATGAAGTATTTTCTGTTGTCTATATATTGTTCCTCTGAACCCTAAATTCTAAAAATTACTAAAAATTAGCATGAAGTAATTTCTATTGTCTATTGACTATATAAAAAGATCTGAAGTCAAACATTAGTTCGAATGTTATTCTGCCTATAAATCTAACCACATACCTCTGTACTCTATAAAACTTCTTGAGAGATGTTTCGATTTGTAAGCATCGTACATGACAAAATGTTCAGAACTCATTCAATTTTTTACTACAGCCTTCACATATGATATGATGAGATGAGATATTGACAAATCTCGTAATTTTCAAACTCCATTTGCATTTTTAGAATTTATAAATCATTTGGACACATGATCGTGGTCGTGTTTCTTGGTCAAGATGTTCGAAATTTATTTCGATTTCATGGAAAAGGTTTTAAATTGGGCTAAATAGCACGAATATCAATTCCACTCATTTTATTCTATTATTTAAATCACTTTTAGTTTAAATTTTATTTGATTCAAAAAATTGCTTGAAATGTAAAATAAGTTAAATATACCAAACAAGCGAAGAAATGTACCAGATTTTAACATGATGTATCATATGTTGTATATATGTACAGAGTAGAAAAAATTTCGAGGTGAGAATATTTTTTTGGGGGGGAGGGGGGTGGGTAATTGGAGTTGAGACTTAGGAGCATATATATATGGAAAAATTACTTTGTGGTGTGCAAACAAAAAAACACACGACAAACTAAAATCTTTGTCGTGCGCCAAAAGGTAGCGCATGACAAACTAAAATCTTTCCCGTGCGTTAAAGGTTGAGGCGCACGACAATTTTTTAAATTTCTTTGGAGAAACTATATCCGAGGCGGAGGAGGGTCATGGCAAAAATCTTTGGCATGCATCAAAGGCTGAGCCGCACAACAAAGTTTTTAATTTTTTTTGAAGCAACTATATCCAAGGCAGAGGAGGCCATGGGAAAAAACTGCTTTGTCGTGCGCAAATAGAAAAGCGCACGGCAAACTCTTTAGTTTGTCGTGGGTCAAAAAAACGCACGACAAAGAATGTGTTTGCCATGCGCCGAAAAAAATTGCACGACAAACAATGAATTTGCCGTGCGCTCTATAAAAAACACACGGTAAAGTTTCTGACGCACGATAAAAACCGGTTTTCCCGTAGTGCAAGGGCCAAGGACTCAAGGAGGCAACCACGCGATGCCTCCAGCTAGCCGCTCCCCAAACCAGCAGGCTAGCACCCTCTGTTGCACGATCGCCACCTCCCCGTCATCCCCTGTGTCGGCTTCTACACTTGCCAGCTGTGGCTGGCCCTGCTCCCCGCGTGCTCCTACCACCGCTCCGACTTCCGTGTTCACCGCACCGTGGATGGCCCGTGTGCCTGCTACCGCCGCCCTAACTTCCACGCTCGCTACACCATGGATGGCCCATGTGTCAGCATCGACCACTGCTGACCGTTGCCACGTCCTACCCCTGACCGCCACCCCACCACACCCTACCATCGCACAACAACCTTGCTTTGTCCCCACACCCGGCAAGCTTCCTCCTTGCGCCAGACTCCACGCTCGAGCGATCGGCGAGGAGGTGGCCATGGCGAGCTCGGCGAGTTGGATATATCATAAAGTCGCTCACTCCGATGGCCACTGCACCCGCACGATAACATATGCTCCCCCCACCCCCCACGTTGGCACTATCTCTCGTTTCCTCCAAGCCGGAGCTCTCCTCCTCCCCAACACTGACGGCCACACCCCTCCCCACGCCGTTGGCCACATCCTCGGCCAATCGCTCCCCTCCCAACACCAGCCACGCCCACGCTTGCCCTGCCGGCACCACCTCCTTCTCACATCGGCGGTCCTCTTTTCCTGTGGGGGAGAACTTCAAGTCTCTGGGTTAAGCGTGAGCACGTTCTCTCTCCTACACGTGGTTCTGTTGTAGAAAGCATATGAACACCATTTGCGGGTGACCCTAACATAACATTATTGGCGCCATATGCTGCTCTTTTAAGCCGTTGTGGAGTCAACCGAGTCACGGTGCGAGCCAGTGATGTGCTAGCTATTTGCAGGTACTCAATCGATTTCTCGCACGAGCCTGGTTGCATGGATAGTACAATAACCAATCGAACAGTGTCGCCAAAGCCAAAAGTTACTCCATTCCGCAACATGGTACACGTGTCTACATATACTATATGAATTCTCTGAGACCGAGAAAATAAAGTAGCGCAGTGTACTCCCCCACTCCTGTTTCGGCAAAGGCTAACGCACGCACACGCCATGCTGATTGCTGACTTTAAATGATGCCGTGCAAAAGATACTCGATTCGATTGTATTTTGTTCGTTTTCCGATCGTATATCATTCACCGTCGTGCGTCGATCGCCGGCAAATTTAACCAAAAAAGGAACAGCAAGGAAGAGGAAACACTACAATGTAGTACGAGAGAGAAGCCCGGCCGGCCACCGTTCATTCATTTATAACGCGCGTAGGTAAAGTTTTCACATTATTGTCGCGCGCCGTGCTGCTCTTTTATGCCGCTGTCGACTCGACCCGGCACGGCCACGATATCGATCGAGCCGGTAATGACGCGACTCGACGCGACGCGATGCGAGCGTGAAGCAAAGCGAGAGAACGCCGCCGCGCCATCTAACTTTTCCTCCCACATAAATGTCAAAATAAAATTCCGTCGTGTCCACAGGCCGCACCATGAATGGTGATGAATACTGTAGCGCGCTTTCTCCCCGATCATATCCCTCTCTCAAAAAGAAAAAGAAAAAAAAGAAACTGCACGAAGTGTGAGAGTTTATATTCCTAAAAAAATGGTTTACTATCGTACCAGCCGCTGTTAGTATTACAGTGCCTTTTAAGGAATATGCTGTAAATGGCTAATTGCCAGCAGACACACTGTACGTCCCCAATTAATAAGCTGCTTTGACTACTGTCAGTTTTTATGGTAATATATAGAAGTACACTTAGTACTTCCTCATTTCCATTTCTGATTATTTGTCTTGCAATATACTATTCAATATTATTGGAGGTTTTAATAACCATGGATTTGTCATTGCGAACAATGTTCCAAAACAGAGAAAATAATAGTCAAACTTAATCTATCACACGAAAACTGTTTTGAAATAATGTCTCAAATGAAATATAACATAGAAATATTGTATGTATATATTGTAAAAAAAAGACCGAAAAGGAAAGAGTCCATTGTCTTGCCATGCATTCCTCCATTTTGAAGACATAGATGATAGTAGTATATATCTAAAAATGGATGGAGTATGTTCTTTTCACATGATGAATCAAATCAGATTTTTTATATATCCGTAAAAAAATGTACTAGTATTGACTACTCAAGCTTGTAAATAAAGTATAGTAAATAATATGTGTACTTTATTGCGGACGGAGAAAGAGCGGTTGAAGAGAGGCCGCCGGGAGACAGGATATATCAATTCATCACTGATGCATATATAGTGTCCTGACAAGGCTTGTTCTGTAGATCTCGGCCGGCAAAGCCATTATAGAACTTAATTTAAAAAAAAAGCCATCATAGAAACTCAATAATCACATGCAAAAAGGAGGACGCACAGACGACACGCACGGGGAGCGTGTGATGGATGAATCGGTAGGTACTGCTACGTTACAACAATACTCCATTGCAAGAAGAAGGAATAAAAGGCAATAATAATTTAATAATTTAGGCAAGAGAGAGAGAGGGAGAGTGAGAAAGACATGATCGATCGATCGAGCTAGCTCATCATCTGGCTGTGGTCAGAGGAAGAAGAAGAAGATGGGTTGCTTGCACGCATGGGCTTTTGGCAGTTTTTGCTTCTACTACCTGGGCGTGGTGCTGGACGCCGAGGACTCCGGCGAGGAGCAGCGGCCGTCGACGTCGTGGCCACCAGCACCGCCCCAGCGGGCGGCGGTGGTGGCGCCGGCGCCGGCGCCGCAGCAGAGGCAGCAGCAGCAGCGCTGGACGACGACGCGGCGGTGGAAGCTGCGGTGGCACCCGCACGCGGCGCAGCGGAGCGCGGCGGTGGTGCCCTCCTCCCCTTCGGCCAGGAACTCGCGGCACCCGTCCACGGCGTGCCCGCCCATGCTCGCCGCGTGATTCCGCCGGCACTCCTCGTACCGCACGCCGCCGCCGCCGCCGAAGCACCCGCCCAGGATCGCCCCCGGCGGCGGCGGCGGGTGGCACCGCCTCAGGATCACCATCCTCTTCATCACCACACGGACACACACACGCACACCACCTGATCTCTCCACCACCCCCAACCCTCCTTGCCAGCTACAATACAACCACTGCTACTGTTTTTTGATCTCTCTACCTCCCTCTCCTCCTGACCTCCTCCACACACACGGGTAGTAGGCAACAGCAACAACCTCTCTGCTTGCTGCTGCCTTGGCTCTGAATGGTCGACGGAGAAGAGATTATGAGAGGAGTACTAGCTTAGATGGCAGGCGAGGGAGATCGATCGAGCACAGCGGTCGGCTGCCCTAGCTGCAAGCTAGATCACAGTGCAGACACGCGCAGATATTTATAGCCCAGCTTGGCGAGATGGCGCGCGCCCACACACACGCCCACCTACACGCACCTAACGCCCGCCCGCCAATGGCTTAGGTTGTTTGACATGCTGGGAGCCTGGGAGAGTGGGGAGGGAGAAGGGGGGCGCGTAAAGCTCCCCACATGCATGACCCTTTCAGTCATGCCTGTCTGTGGATGGATTAGCTAGCTTCAGCTAGGAGAGGAGACGACGACCTCATGGCGCGGGCTGGCGGAATTGATGGGTCCAGCCAATTCCACCTCAGCTGAGCATGCATCATATCATGGTACTAATAAGTTACACCTCAGACGTATTTAATTCTTAATTGACGTATAATTATTGTTGTGATTGTGGTTTGGGTGTCCTCATATATAGGAGTATGCTCGCATGAGCCAAACAAAAATGCTTAATAACCAGAACCAAATTTTGGCTTGGATGAATGACGATTTTGCCAGGGGGCAATTCAGCTACGACACAAGTTTCTGAGAGCGACAAACTAATTTCTAAGGGTTACTCTCTCTATCCTGAAATATATGCATTAAAATGAGCAAATGGATCCTCACTGTAAATCAGTGGTGAAGCCAGAAGGGCTCTCTTGTTCTTCTTCCGCCTCTCATCCCCCGCCCCCCTCCTTCCTTCCTCCTCCAAAAAATTAAGGGGGGGGGGGGGGGGGGGCGGAATCCTGGCAGTAGGAGGGGTTGGAGGACCCCCCCTCCCCCCGAGATTCCCCGCTGCTGTGAATCTATAATGTTTAGGCTACAACTACACACATCCTGAGCTCAGGAAGCTATAAAAAATCTCATAAAGCTGAATTTTCCTGTTTTTCATATAAGTTCAATAATTACACGAGAAGTTTGATGTTCGTTTGAGCTTATTACTTTTTACACTAATAAGCTGCTAGAAAGCTAGCTCATACAATCAGGAATTAATGTCAGTTGTGTGCTCGAGGAATTTATATTCATGTTTTCGTTAAAAATGCCTTGTAACCATTTTCGAGAAGTTTGATGTTAGTTTGAGCTTCTGACTTTTCACGATGATAATAAGCTGCTAGAAAGCTCATACAATCAGGAACTAAGCTGCTAGAAAGTTTGATATGTTTTTTTTTCATTATTTGTAATTTGAAAAATGTCTAGTTTCTCTTACATTCATGGCCATATATTCAATTCCCACGGTTAGTTACCAGATCATTGTAATAACACCCCCACATTGAATCATCCCACAATAAATATAGTTCCTACTCCCTCCGTTCCACTATATAAGCATTTTGATGATTCAAAATTTTTGCCAAAATATAAGCACTTGTGGGTGGGTCCCACAGTCCCAGGATTCCCCGTCTCCTTCCCCTTCCCAGGCCCCCGCATAAAAAAATCCCCAATCTCCTTCCCCTGCTGCACGAGGTCCCTCGTCGATCCCTCCCCGTCGGCGCGTGCGGCGAGGAGCAGCTCAGATCAAATCGAGAACGAACGGAGGAGAGGAGGGGGAGGAAGAGGCCGACCGCCGGAGAGAGACCGGCGGCGCCGGTGAACGAGCGGGTGGCCTCGGGCGAAGGAGGCGGGCCGCCGCTGCCCCAGCGGAGAAGAGGGAGCCGAGGAGGTGCCGGCGGCCGCCGGCACCGGAGAGACCGAGGAGAAGGACGAGGCCAGCCGGCGAAGCTCGCGGGTCCCCTCCTCGCAGCGCCGTCCCGCGCCGCGACGCAGTCCCCAGCAGCGCCCGGCACGGCTCGCGCGGCCCGACCGTCGGCAACGACAGCATCGCTCCCCTGGCTGCGGAGGAGCCCCGTGCTCGACTGGTGGTTGCCGTCTTGCCGACGCCGTCGTCCTGATGGAAAGAGAAGCAGCAGCAAAAGAATGGGAGTCGGCGGTGGATGGAAGAAAGAGATAAAGAAACGCTCGGGGTGAAATTGCGCCACGGAGCTGCCGATGGACCGGATGCCTTGTTTGCTCATAAATGCTCAAGGGCACATGCGTCATTTCGCACCATTGCTATTTCACAATTTGAATCCTTCAATTGCTAATATAGTGGAACGGAGGGAGTAGCTAGTATGTAACCGTGTTTTTTTGATCTCATGTACTACCTATTTGTATCTTAGGACTTACTGTATGGTCCTCTTAAGTGAGTACGTAGGGCAATACAGATTTTACTCCAATATTAAGATCAGCCGTGCATGCCAAAACGTTTTGAATTAGATATGACACACCACTCCACTTCGTTACAAAAAAAACATTTGACAAAAACATATTCAGTACAGTACACACAAAATAATTATTGCCATTTCCCTGTAGCGTACTGTTTTCCCTCAAAACAAAAAACATATACAGTGCACGAAAATAAATGTGGTGAAATGATCTGAACCTAAGACGCATGTGGGCGCCACAGCCCCTGCTGATGAGCTGACGTGAAGGGATGCCACAACGTAACGGTGGTGGAGCGCCACTGCCAGCCTAGCGCGACGGCGAGGTGGGCAGCTAGCTGGAACGGAACGCCTGCCTGTTGACTGGCTCTCCGATCTCCATCCGGTGTGGGGAGGAGGCCCGGCTCTGCTAGCTGCTAGCTGCTAGCTGCCCTGCACGTACGCGTACGTGTGACCTCAACGCCATGGCAAGCAGCCAAGCTGGGTCGTTCTCCGCTGCCGCGCGCTCTCCACTGTTGGATGGATTTCCTTCGCTGTTGCGGCATGTGGTGAGCAGATGGGAATAATTGTAGTAGTAAGCAACAAGAGTGTCCATGTTCAGTTCTGTTACAACCAACGCCTGCGCCTACTTGGCTTGGAAGGAGAGGTAAGCCAAAACCATCACTGCCGCCTCTCGCCCTTTAATTATATGGTTACCATAATAAAATTAAAATATCTGAAAAGAGATAATTTTTGCAGTTAGCCTGCGTGGCAAGCAAATAGAGTTATGTGTTAGAGTGGCGTAGCGGAATCCGGCCCGCTTTAGGACCCTGACATCGTGCCGCCTTCCCCTTGCGAACCTGTCGCTTATATCGTCATGGTTACAACAGCAACCCCCTCTCATATTTACGAGGAGGCTCGGGTTACAGAGTATGACACAGACTCTGCCCTATACTAGTAAATACAACTAAGTACCATCATAATCGGACTCGTACAAATATTCGACACAATACCTAACAAACTCCACCTTGGCGAATATTCCGTCATCCTGAAGTTGTCTTGCGCGAACCTCCATGTACACCAGACTTGAGCTATCACCTTTGCCGCTCTATCAAAAGTTGCCCGAAGAAACACTACTAGCTGCAATTCCCATCTTCGTGACTCCACCTGCAACTGTACACCATTCTCTTCTATCCCCACAATCTCTACCAAGCAAAATTAAATTCATCTCCAATTAACAGCAACTGAATCTAACACCATGCTCTACCAGACTGCACCCATGATATTGAGAACCTCACAATCGCCACCGAGTCACACATCATAATTGTCACCTTAGCATTGCTCTCCCATTACCGCTGCCATACTACGTCGGATGTCTTACACCGTAGTCTCCTGCATGCTGCAGCTATGTCCAACCAGATTACTCCAGTTGTCAGTACAGATATCACTGTCTATACTTCCTTTCAGTTAAGCCCTTTGGTACCACGCTTTTCGATTCATGCTTCAGTAACCCGCACGTGAAACTCGAATCCATCCGCGCCTTTGCTAATTTGGAAGCACACAAACTCCTCCCATGCAAACCTGCATCCTGAGCTCGCGTCACGTGTCACCACGCCATAGAGACCAACAATCCATCAGCCGCCACGCTCCTATGTCGTCATCGCCGATCTTGTTGTCACCTCCGACCACGGTCTGACCAGCCTGTCACCGCTAGTCTCTCCGCTATGCACCACGGTATGTTCACCCTCCAAGCAATGTTATCCTAAACGCTAAACGGTAAACGGTCGGTCACCCTTCGTTTAGTGTTTAGACGGTTTAAATGGTGTTTAGACGGAATTGAACGGTCTAAATAGTTTTGTACTTTATCACTAAATTATACATAATCATGCTCATAAATAATTAAATATTCTAAGAAGTATACATGCTTATACATACAAAAGAGCAACTACATATATTCATGAATGCAAAAAATTAAATATAAATATTTATATATATGAAAAACTTAAGTATATATATTTATCGTAGTAGGAATGCAAGTGGAATTGACACTGTACAGTGTGTTAAACGGTCGTTTAGTCCGTATAATGGCGTTTGATTCCGTTTCGTTTAGTCCGTTGAGCCTGTTTAATCTCGTTTTTTGACCGTTTAAACCCGTTTTCGTTTAATAGACCGTTTACAGTCTAAACAAAACAATTGTTTATCTTTTAAACGGCTGTTTAGGCCCGTTTAGGCGAACACTGCCTCCAAGTGGACTGTCCGCCAGCCATACCCAACTGTCTCCCATGTGCCCCGCGAACTGTTCGGCTCAGTCTATCTATCACAGGTAGATATAGGCCTGATGAGGCGCCGACTCGTGGGTATAGCGGGTCGGGCCGGGCCGGGTCGGATTCTCCTGCGCCACTCTAACATTATGAAGCGAGTCATCAAGGCCCATTAGCCCCCCACCACACCCCCACCCCACCCCAACACCCCCAACCCCAATCTCACATAGTGTTCAAGCTACCATTTATTTAAAGAAAAACAGAGGGGAAGTTTCCAAACTTTGGAGGGAATTTGAATACGAATGTGGAAAAACGAACAAATTATTACTGTACTGCTAAAACCATGTACATGTGCGGCAATACAATGCCAATACGAGGTCCCTCTGCGGATGCACTGCATGGGGGTGAGCTGCTGAGCTGAAATCCAAAAGAAAGTTCAAACGGCAGCAAAATTAAGTCCGTATATGGTCCCGTGCTCTTGGCGATGCATTGCACACTGGTGTCCCTGTCCTAGACGTAACGAAACCTGCTTGGCTCTGAAACCATGAAGGCACTGCAGAGCACAGTAGAGAGATTGGCATGTACTACGTGTGGAGCGGTCCCGGGTTTGTTTCATCAGGTACCATTAGGGGTGAAAACAGATACGGTAATTCCCGATCGACCGAGCTTCGTTTCTAAAAAATATGAGAAACAGTGAAATGAAAATGGTAGGAGCTGGAAATGGTATGGAAATAGGAAAAAGTTGGTGAAAATGAAAATGGAAATGATAGTGGCTTTGTTCCGCCGAATACATGTATCGACCGTTTTTGCTTGGAAAATTCCGTCGGAATTCCGAATTGTCAACGAATGGCCCATAAGCCTAGGTAACACCAAGGTCCAACATGACCCAATAACACAATCCTACGTATATAACTTCAGTCTACACTTGCAGTCCCCAGCTCGCGGACACGACCGTCGCCAGCAAGCTAGCCGGCAGGTTGGCTGCTGTGACAGAAACTTGTTGGCTACAGAATTTAGTAATTGTGAGTCACAGGTGGCAGTGGCGTAGCTAGGAGTTGATCTTAAGGTGGTCCAACCTACCAAGATCCAAGCTTACGATTCAAAATGATGGAGGAATGCAACTGATGATGATTATTTTTTGCTTATCACAACAAGGATAATGGTTGGGCTAATTTTCTAGGGTGGTCCATGGCCCAACCGGACCACCCTCTAGCTCCGCCACTGACAGGTGGTTATAGTATAGGCATATATGGTGTAGTAATATTCATGTTGGATTGTTGGTCACTCATTTGGTTGTAAACATGTTGCATATATGTCCATTCATGGTTTCGGTGTTTTCAATTTGAGGTACCGTTATCGATCGATATCGACATATTTTTGATCTGATGGTTTCGTTTCCGATGTATTGATTTTCCGTTATCAGTATCGTTTTCGAGCGTATCATTTCCGTATCGTTTCCGAGTAAAAAATATATGATAGGAAATGATAATGCATATTTTCGATCGTTTCCGACCGATTTCATCCCTAGCTACCATCTAGGTGTGGTGCCGCTCCACTTATTTCCAAAAACGTTTTGCAGACCACCGTCTCAGAAAAAAAATGAAAAATGGGAAGGAGAAGAAGAAAAAAAAACCAAAACAATACGTGCTAGAACGTGCTGAAATGTTGAGGAATTCGGCTTGCACGTATTTTCAAAAGGATCATATTGTACAAGCCTGGATCTAGCACTACTGGTCCTGCTTCAAGAAGTGGGGCTCCAAGCTTAGCTTATGCGGCAGCAATGCTGCAGGGTCAGCATCTAGCATTGGCCTCATTGAAACACGTAAAAGTACTGCACTTGGTTGGAGGGGGTAATGCGTATTGATTTACTTTCTGCCACAATTGTCACTTCCAGCACATTTAAACCTGCACCGTACGCACGTTAATATAAGCCGGAGATTTGGTCCACAAGTGGAGATGCTATTCTCATTTCTCTTTTCAAAACACAAGTGAAGATGCCACTGAGAAATGCGAAACAAGCTTTAATTTAGTGTGTATGTACTTGCTGCAAATCAATGTAGAAGATACGCTCTAAAACAGAGATTTTTACAGGGTCTTTTTTTGGGGCTATTGGTGGATCCCAACGTACATGGTAGCACCAAGAAGATACACATATGTCTTCAGAGTTTGTTTTCAATTGCAAACCTACATGACTAAATAATGTTGCAAACTTTATAAACGTAATATTTAGATACAAAACATGAATAACAAATAAAATTTAGGCGACAGGCACAAATCAAAGTTTCGAAGAGGCTTAGACTGACTCCAGCAGATCGTCGTCGCGCATCTGCAAACAACGGCAATATGCAGACGCCCCCGTCGCGTAAAGGAGGACGGCCTCCAACGGTGGAGCGCTCCCCCTCGCGCATCGCCTCGCGGTAGTTACCTGTGACAACCCGCTCGAGAAAATACCGTACTATCGCCTAAACCAATCCACTTTGGTCATTAAGCGATAATAAAGTACCATCCCGTCGTAAGTTGCCGGGTCAAAGCCCGGTAAATCACTTGGATAACACACAGAGGATCGAACATATGCATTAAAACTCACACGAAGGCGAGTCCAGAGTACATTACACAAATTAAATCCAATTTACCCCTAAGGGTTAATTATTACAAACCATGGTTCATGACATGATAAGTAAAGGTTCAGAGTTCGAAAACAGCGGAATAATAAACTAACGGTACGATAGACATCACAGAAGGCCATCCATGATGCCATCACTCGTCGTCATCCACCCATTCCAGCTCCCAACCGGGTGGAATCTCTCCAGGCCAAACAACACCTGCAACCATATTTTTATAGCAAGGCTGAGTATACTAATACTCAGCAAGACTTAACCGTCGGGTGATAACTACATCACCAAACTCTAGACATGAGAGGCTTTTTGGCCGGTAGGTTCTTTTGCTGGAAAGCAACAAAGAGTAGATCCTTCCTTTCAATATTTTAGCTCAAGTTCTAGTCAATTACCATTTCTAAGTGAGCCAACTATTGCAACCAAGAATTGTACAAAACAATTAATCCACGCAGCAACATTCACATAGTTCCATCATTAAGGGATATCATGGCCAGTTGATTAAGCAGTCTCAGATAACGGTGAGAGGCCGACAATCGATTGATTAGAAACCTTGCAAGGTAAACCTAAACACACGGAAGAATGCATACCCCAAGAAAGTTCAAAAAAAACGAAACGGGGTATACACCGACCAGACGGTTCCCATCTTTCTCCGGGTCGGGATCAGACCTACAATCCTCGGTACCAGGCTTACTGGAACGTCACGCCGGACCGCCCAGACTCGCACAGGTACCCCACTGTTGCAGGCAGGGGGACACATCAGGTGTCCTAGGGGTAGTAGGGAAAAGTTCCCTTGCCGTGTCCATCAGGTACTAGGTTTACCGGTCCCATTCCCGACAAGTGCTTAGTACGTTCAAAAGCTTTGCCCACGAAAGCCACTGGACCAGAGCCCAAATCCCATGCTTTTACCACATGAGTAATCCATTTATAAAGATCTTAAGATTCCAACATAAGAATCTATTCTCGCGAGTGACTAACATCACTCGACTTGTACCGGTCCTATAGCATAGCAACTATCGACCTAGCATACTAGTAAACGAACATAGGCACCTAGGGATCATGCATCTAGGGTTTCAATTCAACTCCTGAAACGTAAATGCACAAACATAGCAAAGGTAATTGCATAATTTTAAAAAGAAGGGTTAATGATCCGGGGCTTGCCTTCGTTGGCAAGGTTGGCCTTGGGCCCTTTTGGACTTTGGTCCAGGTCTTGAGCTACGTCCACGTACTGCAGCTCACCGTCAGCTCCTCCGTCTCCTCCTTCCGGCACGAGCGTATAGCTACCGTCGGGAAGATCTACACGAGGATGCAAATGCAAGATTTAATTGACGGTTTTGATTTAATTAATTACAAACAACATATGACAACCATGGGGTGCATGGTTGACCACATTCACCTAGATAAGAATACATTCAGCATACTCTTCCAATAAAGGAACAATATGTGGTTCTTTATTAATTATTCTTTTTGATAGTGACTGTGTACATATTTATGTAAATTAATTAATTTAAATTCACAAACAGCAAAGGGAGTGGTCTCAACCTTCTTAGAATGTTTCCCAACACATTCATAAGGTCATTAGGTGAGGATGTGGCGATTTTCCAATTAAACCTATTATTAAGCTTCATTTGGCTTCCATTGTTTTTAGTAATAAATAAATTCATAAAATATAGTAGATGTCATTTCTAAAGCTCTTTAGCTCGAAACAAAGCCACTGAACACAAAAGCACCATTAAAAGGGCTATAAATTAATCATACCGAAAAAGACAAATTCTAGCTACCAAAACATGAGAAATGCATATAAAAATAAATACACAACAAATGGATTACAACTTTCTCTCACTGATTCTCTGACTCAAATCAAGGCTAGGAAATCAACAAACACATCAAGAGCTACTCTAGATCTTGAGCTATGCATTTATATTTAAAACTAAGCATATTTCAAGAATAAACATTTATGTAGTTATAAAATCATGTTTAATTCACCAGAGGTGTGTTTATACATAGAAAGATTATATCCAGAAGTTGAGCACAAAAAGATATTTAGTTTAATCTATAAAATTCATTTAACCAGATTCATCATAAATACACAATAAATCATATTAAATGATTTACTTATAAACTTTATGCAAACTTTGGTGTGGAGTCTAGACATGGCATTACTCATAACATATCCAAAATTCAGCTAAAGATCACATGTAGATTTTGAACTACAGCAGACCTAGGTTTAACTGATTTCTATTTTTCATGCGAAAACTATCAGTTAAAAGTATGGTTGTGCTTCATGAAGGTTGTAGATTTGCTCACAAGGAAACCAACAAAATTGGTTTGGCATTTTTCTGATTTCTCTTTGATTTTCTACGAATTTTCTAAGATTCAGCAAAATCCATACACTATTTAAGATTTGGTTTTGCAGGTAGGTCCCTGGATGTTTTCAGGCCTTTACAAAAACGCCCCTGGTTTGCACAAAACACCCTAGAAAGAATAAAGGGCTCGCAATGTGGCCCTTGGCCATGGCCGGCGGCGGTTCGACTGGAATTCCGGCGAGCTCGCCGGCGTCCCGGGCCGGGGAAGAAGTGGGGGCGGCTAAGGGACTCACCGGGGCTCGATTTGCGTGCTTGGTTGGGGCAGAGGTGCCACCGGCGTGGGGGCTCGACGACGTAACAGGGCGGCGGCCGCAAAGAGCTCGGCTCCGGCGAGGGGAGCGATGCCGGCGGTGTGCTGGGGAGATGAGAGGCTCACGTGTGGTTGTAGGGAGGGGGTGGTAAGCTCGGACGAAGGTAGTGTGGCGCGTGTGGTGGAGCTCGCCGGGGTGGCAACAATGGCGGAGGCGGCGGCGGCTCTGGCTCGTGTGCAAGGCGGGGACAGGCTGGTTTATAAGCGGCGGCGGTTGCTTCTCCTCCAGGCGAAGGCATCGCGATGGCAAGGGGGACCCGGGCAGCGTCGTGACGCCCAAGGCAGGGGAGTGGCCAGCGCGACGCGGACAGGGGGTTCGGCGCCGGCGCTCGGCGCGTGGCGCGCTGGGAACGGGCGGCGGCCGGGGCTGGAGACAGGGGTGCGCGGCCCACCCTTTCGCGCCTGCCACATGGCGCTCTGACCCTCGGCGTCCAGGCCCCGGGGCCACCCGGCCGCGGCGCGCGCGGGCGCCGGTCGGCGCGGGAGCGTCACCCCGGCGCGCCAGAGCGCGAGAGGAGGCCGGTCAACACGACTTTGACCGTGATTTACTCGAAAATTTTGAACTGTGCGAAGAAACATTTGAATACCAAAGTTGAAGTTCCAACTATCCTCTACAACATTTGCAAAGGCCGACATATGCTTTGGTGATTGGTTTGGTTTGGAACGCATCGCGAAAATCAGCATTTGCATGGCTCAACTCACTATTCATCTGGCCTTTGACTGTGTTTTTGAGCTTCGAATCTTCGAAATTTGAAATGCCGCCAATTAGGAAAGTTGTGTCCCTCGAAAAGATGCACAACTTTTGTATTGGCCGATTTTGAAGTGTTTAAGTGGAATTTGGAGAACGCGGCAAAAGTTCTAGAAACGGGTATGGACATTAGGGGATTTGACCGGGGTTTGACTCAGGTTTGACCACTAATGAGTGTTGACTTGATTAGCGAGTGTATTAGCACAAATTAAAGGTATTTAAACACCTGAGGTGTTACATTGCCTCCCGCGAGCGGTCGGAGGCCGGGGAAGGAGGAGGGTGACGGCGTCGCCGGCCCGAGCTCGAGGCGGGCGGAGATGGGGAGGCCGGGCTTGGGGGCGAAGGCCTCCCTGCTCGATCCGCCCAGCCCAACCGCCAACCAGCCCCGCCGCCGGCCGCCGGCATCTTCAGCTCTAGCCCCACGCCGCCCGCCGACCCCCCCCCCCCCGCGCGCGAGCTCCACTGGCGCCGCCCAGCCCCCCGCACCGCCCGCCGACCACCCCCCGCGCACGAGCTCCGCCGGCGCCGCCCAGCCCCCCGCGCGCGAGCTTCACCGGCGCGATGCGGAGGTCGACGCGACCGGCTCGGGGCCGCCCTGCTCGATCTGCCCTGCACGCAGCCGAGGCCGCCATGCTCGATCCGCCCCGCCTCGCACCGCCCGAAGCCTGGATCCCGCCGGCCGTGGACCTCGAGGTCGCCGCCGGCTCGGGGAGGAGCGAGGCCGAGCAGCGTGCCCTCGCCGGATGCGCGTGGACCCTCGCCGGCTGTGGACCTCGAGCCCCTCTGCTCCGACGCCTCCCCTTCCCCCTGCTCCATCGCCTCCCCTTCCCCTTGCTCCGTCGCCTCCCCTTCCGCTCCGCGCCGCCCAGATCTCGCCGGCGGTGGTGGAGGAGCCGCTGGCAAAGTCAAGGAGCGGGAGAGAGAGAGAGGGGCGGGTGGGAGGTGGTTGGGACGCAGTATCCCCAGGGATGCGCGACTGGCTGGCCTTGCTGCATTTTACAGTAGGTTTTGCAGCTCCCGCTGGAGCCGCTACAGTGCGGCTTGCATCTGCAAAATGCAGATGCATCACCGGCTGCAGCATCCCCTGGAGACAGTCTTACCTTTCCTCTAAAATTCATATGGATTGACGAGGCATTACATAGGAATCTTATAGGGTTCTAGGATACCCAATCCTTTTGTTCTAAAGCAATACATATATATCAGAAAAATTCTTGTACGTAGGAATGAAGTCCTACAAAATTCCTCCACCAGTCCTTTTTTTACCCAATATGGGCGTACAATTTTTCTTCATCAAAGGAATAAAGGGTAAGATTTGTTGTCCACTGTTGTACGTAGTTCGTCCCCAGACAAGATTCTGCAATTAAGCGCCGCACGTACAGTACGCGTTTCCGACGCGTGAAACGTGCAACGCTCGCGCAAGCGGCCGGCGTCGGCGGTTCGGCGCCGAGAAAGCAAACGGTGGGCGCAGGAGGCACGGCACGGTGTCAGCAGGGGACAGGGGAATATCTCCGGCGGCCGGCCGGAGGTCAGGAGGTGGCCGGCCGGTGAAAAGTTCTGTCGGGGCGACTGGCACCTCCGCGCCGCCGCCCGCCGCTCACTTTCGCCTTTCGGCGACACCGACGCGACGTGGTGCGGGGATATCGCGGTGCTCGCGTCACCGCGATCCGATCCCGCGAGACGTCGCCGGAGTGCGCCGCGGTTTTTCTGGCGGCCTGGCTGTCCGATCGGGTCGGGACGGCAGGTACTCCGTACTCGGGTGAGATTTTGCGACAGCGAACTGAGCACGGGCGACGAGACGAGAGGTCGAGAGGGGAGGACGCCGGGACAGGACGGGACGGCGAGGCCAGCAAAAGCAGAGCCTTTTGCCGCTTTTTAGCCCCATCCCGGCCGCGGCTGGACGGCCGGCCGGCCGGCCAGTACGTGCGGCGTCGTCGGCGCGGTCACTGTCGCCATATCTCCCGATGACGCATCGATGCCGAGACAGGGCTTTCGGACGGTGAACCAACACGCCACTCCGGCGAGGCAGACAGACGGCTGCATATGCGCCATCCTTCGGAGCGGGCGATGCGCTTTGTGGCTGTGGGCGCGGATCGGTCACTGTTCATGTTTGCACGGCCTTTCTTCTCCGTCAGACCGTCAGTCACATCGGGGTCGCCTCGTCGTGGTTGATGAATGCGGCTTCGTTTGTTCGGTCAGCAGTTCGGTGCAGAAAATGAGTAATGAGCACTGCTAAAAAATCTGCCTCCCTCCCCTGCTTACAGGAACAAAGGTCCATCTTCTGAACTTGAACCATCTTCCAAGCATTGATCTTACACAAAGGGTCAAGGATTGCTTGACATCTGCAACAGTATTGGCACACATACGATTTGCCCAAGTGTTTTTTTTTACAAATTTTTACAGACTCTCTTACACTTGTGTACTGAAGATGTCAGGGACTAAGAGACCGGTGTAGGTCACACGTCTGCCCAACAAATCCATTATGCATGAGACGGGTATGCAGTTCATAACCTTCTGACATAAGGTAAGATACATGAGCAGTTCCTGATGGCTGCGATCAAGTTCAATTAGTTGGTTACTTGACAGCTCAACCTTCAGGGTTCAGGCTTGATGTAGAACACTGGTAATGGCCGATGCTTATGGTTTTCTTGTCATACAGATACAGGTTTTCAGGCCTCACCACCAAACAGTTTCCGTGGTGTCAAAGGCATATATGCACCAAAGCTCATCTGCACCATTAGAAAAATCAGAAACAGGTTAACGGTGCATCCAATAGTATGCAATTTGTGCACAAACAAAGGCGCTGTTTTTTTTGGGCAAGGGTGCTGACCTTGAGAGGTACAATTTCCGTCATGTTTGGAAGATGTGAAGTTTCTGCCTTAATATGATGAAACACCCCATGGCATGTCCTGGCTCCATAAAGAATTCCTCTCTAAAACGACCAACCCGCTTGCTCATGATGTCAACTGGGAGTTCATTGGTGCTTGGCATCCCTTCAGCTCGCAACCCATCTTCACAAACAAGGAGCTCATTCCCGAGAATGAATGACCCAGACACACGAATTGCGACGCCTTCTTCCCCATGTGCAGAACAGCGAACCTTCTCTATTACATGAACGATCTTACCACGAGGGCGGTTACCTTTCAGCATTTTCCTTATTCTCGATAAAGTTCTGAATATGTCGCTTTGGCCGACATGTTCTTCCCCTAATAAACTAGGAAGAAAAAGGAAAAAAAAATGTCAGCTGAATTCAGTTTTCACAAGACAACAGGACATTGGCCTGCATACTATGCTTAAAACTAACAGGAAATAAATAGCAGTCAATGTTTCTTCAATTCACAGTATAAGAGCCAAGTGTCAAATATGCATAGCGGCATAAACATTGGAAACATATGCATCTTGGACAACTTGGAAGATAAACCATCGATGGTCAGGTACTTTTGCTTACCAAATCAGTAACAGTCTCATACTATCATACCTTAAAACAGACTCTTCTCTATAGAATGTTTTCATGTAACGCCAGTCATTATCCGAACCATAAAAGATTAGGTAGTAATGTACAGCAAGCATCTGGGATGAATAAAACAATTTAAGTCAGAAGGTAACTAAATATTACCAAACAACATTTTGCAATAAGAGACAATGAAGATAACAGCAATACACATGAACTTTATCTAGAATTTCCCAAGCAATGAGAAAGAAAAACCATAGGCAGTTCGTGAGTTTCACACACATGGTCGCATGCATTTTGGTGATAATGTGTCCGGAGAACATAAAGTGTGCTACTAGTCCTCCAGTTCTTACGATTCTTTTATTCATGAAAGAATAATTTTTCTCTGTTTATGGCTCCTACTGATTCGTTAAGGCCAAAAAGTGTCAAATTCAATTACTCTTAGCTTTAAGATAAAATGATATAGTTAACTAGGTGCGCTCAAAAAACAGAAGAGTAGAAGTAACATGCACCAGCTTCTCTAAGCTGCTGGGTTAAAATTGCTGAGAGTAGAATTTATACAACTGAGGTGATCTTTGACTAGAGAACAGAGTCAGCTAATTAGGTGTGCAACATTGTTACCAAGACTCACACGATTTAGGAACATATCTAACATCAGGTTCGTGTTGTATGATAAAATAGATCACCGATAATTATACACTAGGAAAGGCCACAAGGAACTCACGTGTGCTATTTGCCATAATATATCTGTCGGATCATGAGCACTTTTAAAATAAGAGGGCAAGTCCACACCAGTTCTCCTGTATCTATCGATGAAGGGATGAGACAAAAGCTGCAAAGAGTTTCAAATGTTAATGGGAAAAATATAATGTTATAACAAGCAGAGTGTTGAATTTCATCTGCATGCAAAAGCTAGCCTATCACCACCATAATACATTGTGTATGTGTTATAACTGAAACCATCCATGAGATATGATCTGAAGTACTGTCTCAAAATTTATGCTACATAAATTAGATTACTTGAAAGTTGAAACATGATCTCACTATACCTGCTCACATGTTGGCCTTGCGTCAGCATCCTTTTGCAAGCAAGCACTGATGAAAGAGCAGAACTCCGGTGAATGTACATATTTTGCTGGTGCTGGTGCTGGATCATCCAATATCTGCAACACAGTAGGGTGACATCAAGAGTTAAAGATATGTCCAAGTTGAGGATCTCAGTGCTCATATGAATAGTATATCATAAATCAAACCGGTCTTAGTATATATTTAATTATGTAATACAAATTATCAGTACAGAGAGAACAACAACTGACTGGAAGCCCCTGGCCACAAAACATTTTATCTTATCAGAAACTTGGAAACAGTAAAACAGACTAAACAGCTTCCAGGACTAAGATATACTCCCTCCGTTGGCTTTTCTAGGTTCATAGATATTTGTATGTCTATATGCATAATAATATCTATGAACCTAGAAAAGTCAAAACGACCTACAATTTGGAACATAGGGAGTAGAAAAGAGAGGATACAATATATTTTATTATAATTTGCTTGCTCAGTATCTCATATGATAATCACACATCAAATAGCTAGTGAAAATACTTTTTCATCATAAAAAAATGTCCAGCAACTCAATAAAAATCACTTATGGATGGTGGCCACCGTTTGATTATCACCTCACCTGCAACATGAGATCGCTGAGGCCTCCATTTACACAATATGGATATCTTCCGGTAGCACATTCTAATACTGTTAGCCCAAGACTCCAGATATCAGCAGCATATGAATAGCTGCTGTTCCTTATCCTCTCAGGAGACATGTATGTGACAGTGCCAACGAAGGTAGCACACTGGAAAAGTTTTACTAGACATATGTAGTGATTATTTGATACACACAAGTTATCAACTTAATATTTTTAACATCTTAATATAATATAAGGCTATAAGCAATTGAAAAGTGTGTTTTTTCACCAAGAAGTGGAATACCGTGCTCACTGAATCATGCAAGCCAGCAGTCACCCCAAAATCAGTAATTTTTACATCACCCTTGAGATTTACAAGCAAATTTTCTGGTTTTATATCTCTGTGCACTACATGCTTCACTTCATGCAAATAGCGCAGGGCCTAAAATACAGACAAAACAGCAGACACTTAAAGAACATACCAGATTACCAGTTCATAGGGGTTTTCTGTAAATAAATGGAACATCAACATTTGAAAGTAAAAGACCGATACCGGCAATACTTTCACCAGCATATGTGCAAGAACTGGTTCTGGTATAAATTTCTTGACCCTGATGATATCTGCTAAAGAACCAACTTCCATATACTCAAGTGCAAAATATATTGCTCCAGAATTAGGCTTGTAAAATGCTCCATGGAATTCAACCAAGCCTGGATAGCAAGAGGCTTCTGATAATGTTCCCAGCTCATTAAGGATCTGTTCTCTTTTGTCCTGTAAAAAAATATGAGAAGGATATTGTTTTTTTAAATGGCTTGTACAGTTCTTTACTAAATATGATAAGAAAATGTGCTCTGAAAACCAGACGCAGTAGCTGATTACATTAACAGCAGCAAGAAGAGAAAATGCAGAGTATATAGCGTAACTTGGATGCTACGGCATTGCATTACAAGATACACTACAAGTCTACAAAAGAAGAGTCTACTCTGACCATCAGAAGTAATTTTGATGACCTGGTAGCCCTAATATTTGGTTTGCTGATTTTTCGATTGTCCTTGTACATTCCTGTTGCTTTTACTATCTATATGCTCTTCTTTCTTGTACAGTCACAGTCAGGATCTTCCCATATGTGTATTTCTTACAAAGAACACAACGATGACTTAATTCATAGGATGGGCATAATGATGTGGTATTCAGGAAAGCACAAAAAAAAAATAGAATTCCTTGATATAACTGATTACATGCTCTTATGACCTAACAAAAGATAATTTGACACACTCAGATTCCGTTATGCCCTATAATCCAGCATTTATAAAGTTTAGTTTTTTCATCAAAATCTGCTTGATCCATAGAACCTGTAACATTGCGATGCTTTAGAGATTTTTAACACAATTGCAACAACAGCGCATAAGAGCTAGGAGTAAAGAATACAGTCAATGTCTTATCTAGGAATTGGAAAAGCATGAAGAACCTGACCTTCTCAAAAACATTTATCTTCTTCAGAGCCATAATTCGATGAACTGGCATAAAAACAGCTCTATGGACAACACTGCTCGAACCACTAGCAACAGAACCAAAAATATGCATCTCGCGAGATGAACATCGGTATGCCTTTTCAGAACAACGAGCTTTGTCCTGTCCGGCCTTTCGTTTATGGAAACCAAGCTCACTGATTTTGTACTCGCCAGAAGATCTACTTAGTAAATTGACAGTTCCAACTTCCGAAACCTTCACAAAAGAAAAGGCGAGGAAAAATAGACAGGTAAAACAGGGATAGGCTCAAAACTTAATGACCTCAATCTTCAGGATTACAAACTTCAAAGAGTAGTAGGAACTGGAGTTAACCAGATTGTTGTCACATTTTGTAACTGTTTTACCTCTAATATGCTATATATGGTCATCCATTTCCGAAACAAAAGGAGTAGTTTCAATTTCCAAAAAGAAACAACACAGGGATACTCCTATACGCTATTACAGGATTGCAGATGCTTGTAAGCTTCTTACTTATTTATATGACTAGCCTCTTGATATTGGACTTATCAATGAGTCAAAAACACGATTAATACTCTCTTCTTTTTGAGAGAAAATATTCCATCAGTTCCAAATTGTAAGTCATTCCAACTTTCTTGGGGTAAGCAAACCATTTAATGTTTGACCAAAATTATAGAGAACATCAAAAAGATTTATGGCACCGAATAGATATAGTACAAAAATATATTTAATAAAAAAACTAATGTACTTATTTGGTATCATGAATGTAAATACTTTATTATATAAATTTGGTCATCCTTGAGATGCTTTGAACGTGGTGTGGATTCATCATCCTCTCCTGCTTGTTGTACGTGCTTGAACAGAGGACTTCTCCCCCTTGTTTATACCGACAAGTTTCTACTATTCACCCGTCACTTACTATGCTAATTAGGTGTATAAATGTAGATTAATGACAAAACCATTTTATAACCCTAAATTTGTAAGACAAATCTATTGAACCTAATTAGATCATGATTACACAATGTGATGCTAAAGTAAACATCTTCTAATGATGTCTTAATTAGGCTTAATGGATTCGTCTTGTGATTTCCAGTCCATCTGTGTAATTAGTTTTATATGCATGTCATGTTTAATCCTCATAATTAGTATCAGTAAACTCGATGTGACATTTTCGTCAACTTTCTTCATCAACTAAACAGGTTAAATACGGTACAGCACTATCCGCATGGAGTCGTGTTCCAGTGGTACTGCTTCTCGCCCCCTCTACTGCTATTTTGGCTGCTAGGAAAAGTTCTGTTTATCTGCCATTTCTGGTGGGTGGTGACTGGTGAGGATGAGAACAGACAAAGGTTGTCGTCAGTTTGCTACTGCCGGTGGTGATCGATTCTGCTACATGTGGTATCTTTCTGCTGCCATTTATCAGTCCAATGCTATTGCTATTCCTATGGAGATTGGTGGTCTTTCATCAAAAAAAATAAATAAATAAAAATAAAATATTGGTGGTCAGAATTAGAGAGTGGGCTTTTTTTTCTGCTAAACCCGTGCTAATGAGTTATGGTCTTGCAGCCTTGCCGATCAGTTATATATCTGATAATCCATCAGTTGTTAGATCAACGGATGATTCAGGTGCCACTGCGGTCAAGGCTTGGCATACTGGCGATGGAATGGTGATGAGCGCCACTGTCACTAGTGTGGATCCATCATCCATCCTTGATAATGAGTGAGCCAATTTTGTATTTACAGGCGCGATATGCTGCATACTCTAATGCATGGATTTTATGGGCCTGTACATACGTGGGCCTGGTATAATTACCAATAACAGAGCCTACTCAAATTCCCTTTTTTTTTTTACTGATAGCAGCAACAGCAAAAAGCTTTCGCTTAAAAAAAAACAGCAAAGCCGCGGCGGCGCAACAGCACCAGGTGACAAGTAATCTCCACTTGAGGGCTCGGCTGTCCGGCCGTCCCCTTACCCCCTACCCATTTCGCGGCGCACACTCGAGTACACGAAGGGGAGGGTCCCTTACCTCGCCGCCGGCGTGCGCCGCGCCGCCGCCGTCCGCGTCGAAGGACAGAGGCCGCAGCCGCCGCTTGAGCTCTTCCAACCCAGCCATTGATCGACGACGGCACGGCGCGGGGAGCACAAGGCTATAAAGAGAGGGCGAATGCCGCAGCAGCAGGGTGGGTCTCTACGCGCTCCGACGTGACCAGGTGCGGGGTGAAGCGTAGGCGCGGCGGCGCGGGTGGTGTGGTGTATGGGTTTGGGTAGGTAGGTATGGTCGGCACCATGTGATCCCCTGATTCCCTGAACTCTTCAGACGCCACGTAAAGGCTTCTCTTCGGAAAGAGACACCACGTAGGCACTGTAAAAGTTCACATGTAGTACCACGTAGGCGCACCTAAGCTAGAAGCACTGGTTAGTTTCAACCAGAGTGCATTCATAAAGGGAAGGATTTTGCATGATAGTTTCAAGGCTGTAGACCTGACAGCCAAATGCTTGCATCGGCTGAAAGCTCCCAGTGCTCTTGCGAAGATTGATATTGCCAAAGCCTTTGATACTGTCAGGTGGAGGTATTTGTTACGGATCATGCAACACATGGGCTTCTCCCGTAGGTGGTTGAATTGGATTTCTTTGAGCCTATCAACAGCAAGCACTAAAATAATTGTCAATGGGTCCCCTGGTAGTCGGATTTGCCATGGGAGAGGGTTGAGACATGGCGACCCACTGTCCCCCATGCTTTTCGTAATTGCAATGGAGGGCTTAAGTCGGCTGATTAAGACAGCATCAGATGAAGGCTTCCTACATAATCTGGGTCATCACGGCATCAAGGAGCGGGCGTTCTTTTATGCGGACGATGTTGTTCATTTTCTCCTACCGAAACAGCAGGGACATCTTTGCTGATGCCTCGGGGCTGCACATCAATCCCAACAAGTGCATGATCAACCCGATCCAATGCGGGCTGGACGATTCAGTGAGTTTGCTACAGTTTTTCCCGGGTCGGCTGCAGGGTTTCACATGCAAGTATTTAGGGATTCCGCTATCTGTCAGAAAATTGAAGAAGAATGACTTACAACCACTCGTGGACAGAGTTTCCGCCGGCCTTCCGACCTGGAAAGCCGGTCTTATGACCAGAGCTGGCAGAGCGGTGTTGGCGAGGGTCAAGATGTCCGCCGTGCCTGTACATACGGCCATTGCCACGGCCATCTCGCCATGGGCGATCCGGGAGATTGACAAGAGAAGGCGAGCCTTCCTCTGGAGAGGTACAACGACTGTCTCGGAAGGGCAATGCAGGGTAGCTTGGCCGCGTGCAGACCTCTGGACTTGGGCGGCCTAGGTTTCCCGAATCTGCAGCTCATGGGTTATGCCCTTCGATTGCGCTGGCTCTGGCTGCGAAGAACTGATGACAAAACATCCTGGCTGTCGCTCCCGAAACAATATGAGAAGCCGCTGGTGGCAGTGTTTCAGTACTCTATCACAGTACGGCTTGGTGACAGCGCGTCAACGCTGTTTTGGACTGACAGATGGTTGGATGGGCGTTCGATTGAGGAACTGGCGCCATCTTTGTTTCAGACCGTAGGTCCTCGAATTCAAAAAAGAAGAACGGTAAAGGAGGCCCTGGTGGACAGGAGATGGGTACGTGACATCCAAGGAGCTCTAACGGTGCAAGTGCTTTTGGACTACCTACTGATCTGGGACAAAGTGGAGTCTGTCTCCTTAACAAATTCACCCGATCAGACTATTTGGAGGTGGACAAGGGATGGCGCTTTTACTACTGCCTCAGCTTACAGGCTGTTCTTCAGCGGCCAACACGCCATTCCGGGGGCTAAGCTTCTGCACAAGACACGGGCGCCGGGCAAATGCAAATTCTTCATATGGCTGGTGCTTCATAACAGGGTTTGGACGGCAGCGAGAAGGCAGAAGCACCAACTGCAAGTTGATGACTGTTGCTCTTTATGTGACCAGGAATCTGAGACTATATCTCATTTGCTCATTGCCTGTTCCTACAGCAGGGAGGTTTGGTTCATTCTTTTCCAAAAATGGAGGATGGTGAATAGGTGGCCGTCGTGCCGGGAGCTGTGCTTGGCTGACTAGTGGGCGAAGGCTCAGAGGGGTTTTGACAGAAATGGAAGGAGAGCTTTTGATTCGGTTGTCATTCTGATATGTTGGATGCTTTGGTTAGAACGTAATGCTCGTGTGTTCAACTGTAGATCTCAGTCCGCGGCGGAGTTAGCTGCCCAGGTTTTAGAACAAGTTGAGTTGTGGATTAGCGCTCGCTATCACTCCCTGTTGCTGCTGGGTTCTGTAGCTGCTGGTCGCCAAAACGGGGACATGGCAAGTGGTCTGTAGTTTTTGTTTCCCTCCTTTTTGCCGCGTCATCAGTCCGTTGACGACAGTGTCATTTGTAATACTCTTCTTCCTCTTAATGAAACACGTGCTAAGGCACGTTCGCGAAAAAAAACGTAGGCGCACCTCCGTGATTGGGTGTGCCGCTGACTAGTCCATTCCTGTCTAAGACCCTGGTTGGTAATCTTGCAAGTTTTTTTCACCTATATAAATGAATCTCTGATGAAATTTGTTGTGTAAAAAAAGAAACCGCTGCGACTAGACCTCTGGAAAAATGCAAACCACAGCACCAATATTGGCGCTGCACTGGAGTAGCACCGATTTTGAGGCTTGAACGAAGCTCAAAGATTTCAGATTCGAGTATCAAATTTCGAAGCGGCAACCTGGATGGCGCATCTGGTTGGGTAGAGGTGAGATGCTGGAGGCGCTGGCCTCAACGGCGGTAGTACCGGAGCCTATGGTGGTGAAGGCACCACACAGAACATGGAGTGCGGGCGCAGCGCGGTGTTAATGGCAACTCCAACCTAGTTTTTTAAATTTGAACCCTTAGGGCAGTCCCAATGGTCCACGTAGGATGGGGTCCATCCCTAATAAATGAGATGACACATCAGCAAATTGGTGACATGACAGCATAGTTAATGAAGAAAGAGAAGGAAAACACAAGACCTGGTTTCTTCCTCTAGACTTGACCTCCTCACGCGAATCAAGATGGCAAGACCTAGCAAAATCGTCATTGGGAAGACCTGGCTGGAGTCTTGTGCCGCCGCGGCCCCGCCTGCCATTGTAGGAGATGATTTCACTACATTTATTGTATTGGACTTCGTACCATTGTAGGAGATGATCTCTAATGTTCATTTTTGCTGACGTGGTTGTTTTGGACTTTACACTTAGGTCTACCGTTGGGACTGCCCTTATCTACTCATATGAAGACCTCTCGTCTAGTTTTGAGGCTCCTATTTTGCTTTCAACTCCAACCCAACTCTCATATACCTTTCTTCTTTCTCCTCCATCTGCACTCTTTCTTCCTCTTTTCTGCCCTTTTTTCCTAATTTTCTTGGTTTCCTACAATGGACCTATTGGCAAACCCTGACGACGTCGTCATCACTCATAGCACACGCTGAAGCAGATGTGCCTCCCATCGACGAGGCAACTTCGTCACCCGACGTTCTTCCACCACCCGCAGTGCCACCAACCTCACAACCTGAGGCCTTTTCGACACCAGTCGACGCTCCTCCGCTAGCGGTGCCACTCACACCAGTTGTCGCGCTCGCACCAAGGGTAGGGACGAACACACGTTGAAGCTAGTGTGAGGGCATCACTCACATCCTAATGTTAGTGTAAGAAAATTGATTTTCAGCATGTATGTTTGTTTGTTTTCTATGATCCAATAGAGTGTGCTCTTGCTCATAATTTAGTTTGGATCTGCTCCTCCGAGGGTTGAAGCACGGAGAATTGGCGTCTCGACATCGCCATAGGCTCATGTGACACGTGGTAGCAGTGAACCCCAGACTCCGCGACGAGGGTGCCCACATAGAACACGATGGCGGCGATGACGATCTCATGGCAGGGGCAGACCCAAGTAGAGCTATGCCCTCACTCAGATTTTGGAAACAAATGTTAATTGCAAATTTTCACCATGTAAAATCTTACAAATCTATGTTTTCTTAAGGAGTGCCCTCTCTCAAATTTTGCTTTGGGTCCGCCCCTGCCGATGGCTGTTGGGCAGCCAGCTCGGCATCACCATGATTTGATCTCGCTGTCGCCAAGGAGGAGGGGCGGGTTTTCTTCGCAGCTCTCACGCAGGGAAAAGCAGAGCAATGGCCGGTATTCTTGTAACCAGTGAAGATCATGAGTAGTGGGTGTCACGTGCAGACTGTCTGCTGATGGGCTCTGTTTCAACAGTGTGTGAACAATGCAAAAAGAGGAAAGCTCTAAATTACTAAGTATTTCAGTCGGTTTCATGACTCGATTTTGTACGTCCTCCTCCGTTGAACCATTAAGTGAGGCTCGACGAGCTCCGTCGAGAGGTTAGGGGTTTCAGGTTGCTTGGAAGTAGGGAGGTGGGTTAAGATCTCACCGGCGGCAGCTGACCAGCCCAGCGCGGACGCCGAGAGCGGTGAGGCGTCAGCGGTGGTGCTGCCAGCTCGGGCGGTGGAGGAGGCCGATTGGGGTTAAGAGCGGTGGCGCGAGGTGGGTGGATGGGAGGGGGAGGTGCCATGTTGTGGCTGCCACGAGCGGGCTAGGATCTCACTGGAGCTCCGCGCTGGTCGTCGTGGAACTCCGACGGGAGCCTAGCCCACTGTGGTAGGGCGGCGGCGAGGCAAAGGAGAGGAAGAAGAGATCTGCTACCGAAGATTGAAGATGTTGCTAGATATTCAAGATGGCTGGAAGTTGAAGAGGAGTGGCAGTCGTCCAATGTCCATCGGATGCACATGAAAATCAAGTGATATGGACTCCACAAATGCTCGGCCCGTAGACACTCCTAGTTCAGTATATATTTGATCCAAAAAGTACCAAATTTCGTTAATTTCAAAGATGACCGAAAAAGGAAGCGAAAAACGACACGCTTCCGTTCGGTTGGCTGGTTGCCTGGTGCCCGATACCGATTTGGTGTGAGAGAAAAGTACTACGGACTGGTGGTGACTAATTTCCTTTTCTGGTTTGAAGTTTGAAATTCTGTGTTATGATTCTACACTTGATCGATGGCCTCGTTTGAGAAAGAAAACATCCTGGCTGACCCGGCCTGAACCTTCATGCCTGATTCCATCACGTTCCTACTCCACGCGAACGCCACGAATGTCCCGGTTCTGACCTTCTCAAGGCCAATTCAACTTTGTTCGCATTGTTTGCGGCAGGAGGTACTGTCATGGCGTAACAAAACCGAAAAGAAACATCCACAGCTGAATTCAGAAGCTATGCGTAACGTGTAGTCCAAGACAGCAAATACTGATAGGTCAACGTGCAGTCAATTTTCCTCTGGAAATATTTTTCAGGTCACATTTTCGTCCATGGATGAGCATGAGCGTCAGTGCACAGACTCCATTGGTTGAATCAGGAAACCAGCTCGATCCGCATTGCTAGGAAGAAGAGCACGGCCACTTCCCTGCAGCGGCGTCTGAGGACCGCGGCCCGCCTGCTCCCGCTCCTCGTGTTCGCCGTCGTCTGCTACCTCCAGTTCCGGACCCTCAGCCGCTTCTCCCCCACCGTCCCACCGTGCGACGACAACAGCCGGCGCGCCGCCGTGGACGACCTCGTCGACCGCCTCCGCACGTCGGTCACCTTCCTCCCGCTCCGGGACACGCGGAGGCGCGCAGGGGAATGGTTCATCAGCGCCCTCAACGACACCTCGGAGCCCGAGGGCGAGGCCAAGAACCTTGTCCTCCCGTCCGCGGTGTCCTCCGGCCGCGTCCTCTGCGTGCACGCGCCTCCCCGCTCCGACGCCACCTACGCGCTCGCGTGGCACGACGCGCTGCCCCGCGGCGCGGAGCTCCGGCCGGGGCTGACGTTCGTGTCCGAGATGTCCTACGACTACCGCAACCTCTGGCACGGGCTCTCGGCGCTCGTCCCGTTCGCGTCGTGGCACGCGAGGACCGGGTGCCGCGCCGTTCCGGCGCGGTGGGCGCTGTTCATCCACGGCGCGGCGGTGAGGACGGGCGCCACCAGCGGGTGGCTGGCGTCGCTGGCCGAGGCCGCGACGGGCGCGGAGATGGTCGTCGAGACGTTCCCCGACGGGGCGGACGGCACCCCGGCGCGCTTCGAGGAGGCGGTGGTGTTCCGGAGGCAGATGGAGGGCCTGAGCAGGGCGCGGCTGCTCGGAGCGTTCGACTTCATGCGGTGCAAGGCCAGGGCGCGCTGCGGCGTCGTGCCGGGAGCCGCCGGCCCATCGGCGGCGCTGCTGCGCGTCACGCTCCTGTTCCGAACCGGCGCGCGTGCGTTCAAGGACGAGGCGGCAGTGGCGCGCGTGTTCGGGGCGGAGTGCGCGCGCGTGGCCGGGTGCGCGGTCACCGCGGCGCACGCGAGCAACCTGACGTTCTGCGACCAGGTGAGGCTGCTGAGCGCAACGGACGTGCTGGTCTCGCCGCACGGCGCGCAGCTGGCGAACATGCTGTTCATGGACCGGAACAGCAGCGTGATGGAGTTCTACCCGCTGGGGTGGAGGCAGAGGGCGGGCGGCGGGCAGTTCGTGTACCGGTGGATGGCGGACAGGGCCGGGATGCGGCACGAGGGGTCGTGGTGGGATCCCCACGGCGAGCCGTGCCCCGGCTCGCCAGACATCCTCAGCTGCTACAAGAATCGGAAGATCGGGATCGACGAGGCCTACTTCGCACGGTGGGCAGCCAGAGTCTTCACCGCGGCCAAGGAGCGGAAAGCACAACGCGGTAGCGGGGAGACGGCGGGAGAAGAGCGGCAGCGGGAAGAAGCGGTGGACTGCGGCTGCAGCTAGCGACGTTGTAACCACATTATCATAGCCATACATATTCAAATCAACGTTTGCGATGGGTGAGAGAATCATGGGGTAGATGAGGGAATTATGGATAGGTAAGAAAATCAATGGTTAGATGGCACACCATGCGAACGAGATAAAATGGTTTAGATGGATCTTGTGGTCGCATGTACATGTGGAAACATCCCCCATTGTGTTCGACAGTGCAGTTTACCATGGAAATCTCGTTTGGTAAAAACGTTGGGTCATTGGGTGGTTATCTACAATGCACTAAAGTGTTTTACGTGCTTCTGCACTCAAATTTTCCGGCTGCCCACTGAACATCCTACAGCCGATCTTCTTCAACCTCCAGCCACATGTAATTATCAACCCCCATTCAAGGTCCATGGAGCTCTTATCCACACCTCACCCTGCGGGCCCTCACTCTACCATGCTAGGTTAGGGTCCTGCTAGAGCTTCGCGACACTGTCATCACAGAACCTTTCTCAGTTTTTCCTACCCTGCCGCCACCCATCATTGTCGTCGTCGCTCTCGCCCCTACACGGCCCAACCGACCTCTTGCACCGCCTGAGCCGGCAGCGCCGCCACCCCTAATGTGCATTAAACTGGGTTAATAACCTCTTGCCCTTCATGGGAATTTAACGATTTAATCTTCAGTTGGACATAACTTTTTTTTTTGCGAGGAGCAGTTGGACATAACTAATTAAGTTGGTTTTTAGTTTGAAATATGTGTGCTTAATTGACGGTCTTATGTTTCTTAACAGGAATGTGTGCTCATTATTCCTGATCCTTTGTACCAGCTTTTCTCAATTTCTACTCCACACCACCGATGATCCAATTTAGTTTTTGCGTAATCCACACTCCCTGTGGTTTAGTTTTAACTTGTGAGTATATCATCAACACTTCATACAATGATTCAACAGATTTGAGGGATTGACGCCAAAGTTGTCACCATTTTTTGCGGCATGAGTCATCGATCATGGAAAAAATGGTAGCGTCAGTATACGGAAAAGAGGCACCATGTGTGTCAAGATAGCTACAGCCGGCAGGTCAACGTGTAATTTCCTAGATTCCTCTTCATATCGATATGCATGCATGACAGCATGAACCCGAGCATCACCGCCAGGCGAAGAGCTCGCCGAGTCGCCATGGCCAAGAAGAAAAGCACCACTAGTAACCTTCTACACTGCCGTCTCAAGACCGCGGTCTGCCTCCTCGCTCCCCTCCTCCTGCTCGCCGTCTTCGTCTGCCTCCAGCTCCAAACCCTCGGCCTCATCCCCACCGTCGTCACCCAGTGCGCCGGCCAGACCGCCGCCGTCGACGACCTCGTCCGCCGCCTCCGCTTGTTCGCCACCTTCAGCCCGATCAAGGACCCGCGGGAGCCCGCGGCGGGGGCGTGGTTCGTCAGCGTCCTCAACGACACCACCGAGCCGGATGGCGAGGCCAGGCACCTGGTCCTCCCTTCCCCGGCGTCCTCCGGCCGCCTCCTCTGCGTGCACGCGCCTCCCGGCGTCGACGCCACCTACGCGCTCGCGTGGCGCGACGCGCTGCCCCTCGGCGCGGCGCTCCGGCCCGGGCTGGCGTTCGTGTCCGAGTCGCCCTACGACTACAACAACCTCTGGCACGGCCTCGCGTCGCTGGCGCCGTTCGCGTCGTGGCACGCGCGGAGCGGATGCAGGGCGGTGCCGGCGCGGTGGGCGCTGTTCCAGCGCGGCGGGGCGAGGATGGGGATGAGCGGTTGGCTGACGTCGCTGGCCGAGGCGACCATGGGCGTCGAGATGGCAGTCGAGACGTTCCGGCCGCCCTTCGCCACCGGCCCGGTGTGCTTCGAGGAGGCGGTGGTGTTCCGGAGGCAGATGGACGGGCTGAGCAGGGAGCGCCTGCGCGGGGCGTTCGACTTCATGCGGTGCAAGGCCAGGGCGCACTGCGGCGTCGTGGGCGTTCCGCCGCCAGGAGCCGGGAACGGCAGCCGCGGTGGCGCTGCCGCCGACCCGGCGGCCCTGCGCGTCACGCTCCTTTTCCGAAGGGGCGCGCGGGCGTTCAAGGACGAGCCGGCCGTCGCGCGCGTGTTCGAGAAGGAGTGCGCGCGCGTGGCCGGGTGCGTCGTCACCGCCACGCACACGGACAACCTGACGTTCTGTGACCAGGTGAGGTTGCTGAGCGCGACGGACGTGCTGGTCACGCCGCACGGGGCGCAGGTGACGAACCTGCTGTTCATGGACCAGAACAGCAGCATCATGGAGTTCTACCCGCTGGGGTGGAGGCAGAGAGCCGGCGGCGGGCAGTTCGTGTACCGGTGGATGGCGTCGCGAGCGGGGATGCGGCACGAGGGCTCGTGGTGGGATCCCAACGGCGAGCCGTGCCCCGACTCGCCAGACATCCTCAGCTGCTACAAGAGCCGGCAGATCAGGCATGATGCGGCCTACTTCGCGAAGTGGGCGGCCAAAGTCTTCACCGCAGCCAAGGAGCGCAAGATGTTAGGCGGCGCCGTCAAGGCGCTGCTGGAACCCGAAGAGCGGCAGCGAGAAGCACCAGCCTGCAAATGCTCCTAGCTGCCCTGTCGTGGTGTGCTTAACCTGGGTGGGTGGTGTTTGGTTTGAGAAACCTTCTCGTTTAAGATGAGATGGTCCGCTGTGAGCCCATCCTATAAATTTTGGTGAGCAAGCTTCATGTTTATACTAAATATTACCTTATGAAGGATAAAGTATCGATGGATCAATCCATTTTATTACAATAACTTAAAAAGTGAGAAGTGAGCATATTTTGGTGGTGTGCTCAACCACATTCCTCAAACTAAACACCTCCTTTTTAGTATTGCATTTAATCATGCTCTAATAATTTGGTAATAAAAAATTTGAGGTATTTTGATGTTTGATTAAAAATATTTTTTTTGGGTCACAGATTACCTTAAGAATGCGTCAAAGCAAGTTATAGGAGTACATGTGCGAACAAAACGGAGCTCAGTTTGTTAGGTTTCTCATGGTAAATCGTTTTTACTCATATGCTGAGTACATCATACTAGCATGAGTGTTTGAGAGAGAAAAAAAGAGTCAATGAAATGGCCATAATTTGTCTTCAACGATACTAAAATCAGCTATTTATAGGGTTGTTTTCATCAATATATTTGCCCATGTGGTATTGAAAGTTAATGAGGAGAGAAAAACTCTTCAAATAATTTACATTTCCAGACAAGAGTAAATTTCATTGACGGTCCTTAAACTTGTCTCGAACTCTCATCACGGCCCTGGTACTCTCGAAATGCACATAAAGGTTCTTAAACTCATCCCGTGCTCTCATTTCGGTCCTTCAAATTGTCCCGAGCTCTCATCCAGGTCCTGATACTCTCAAATGTACATATCTTTACAAGACCTAAAAGGGGGACAATTTTTGCCTCCCTATTGAGCCACATCAGCAACAAAATCTTGGCCCGTCGGATTGCGCATGGATGGCTTAGATTGTCTAGAAGGTTGGCCAATTTTACATAAAGACCCTATACTTTATCAAAATAAAAATGTTGTCCAACCCACACTCAAATAATTTTCTGAAAACCACGTCGACCTTTGCAAAAAGTTCCACCCATCCCTCAAGCAGTTTAACATAAACCCCCGAAACTTTGAAGGAACGCAAACCTCAAACTCCATCGAAAGTAAATTATAGTTCAACCACTGCTCTGACAATTCAATGAAAACCCCTCAAGCTTTATACAACTACCGTTTATTTAAGCCACCTCTCTGACGACATCTCCCTCGAACGAGCCGCCTCTCATGCAATTTAATGATAATCAACCCGCAATCTTCCATGTATCCGAACTTCACATAAATTAACACATGGTCCACAGACTTTTAGGAAAACACCCTAAACTTTCTGCAAATCTACCCACGGTTCGAAATTTTACGAAATTTTTCCCAGGTTCGTCACAACCAATCCACGATCTCTGCACTTTAACTAAAAATACCCGAAAGTTTTAGGAAACTAATCCACACCCTTAAATCCTTAAAAAAATTCTCCAACCTTCCTACCAATCACTGGGTTACAGGTCATGGCGCGGCAACGACACGCCAGTCTTTCTAGTGGATCCTTAAACTTGTCTCGAGCTCACATCTCGATCCTTCAACTTGCCCTTCACTCTCATCTGGGTCCATATCTGAATTTTTTTTCTGACTTTTAGGATTTCAAATCAATCTCCAATCCCACCCAAAATTGATAAAAAAATCATGCAAACACATTAGTGATTAATAATCTTGGATACAAGATGTTATTTTTTTAGAGTTATTATTCTGATGCATTTATTTAATAATTGGATTTTATTTTAGAGATTAAAAAGAAAGTGAAAACCATTTAACCTTTGCTCTAAAGTTTTATAGAAAATCGTATAAAAATTACTATGTGTTAGAGATTTAGGTATTTCACACTCAGCTCATAATGAGGTTAGATCAAATTTGAGTGTGATTCAAACTTGGTTTGAAATACTACAATTCATAAGTTTTTTAAATAAATGAATACATTTCGAAAGCTTATGGACCCAGATGAGAGTGAAGAACAAGTTGAAGAATTAGGATGAGAGCTCAAGACAAGTTTAAGAATCCATATGTGCATTTTGAGAGTACCGGGAGCTGGATGAGAGCTCAGGACAAGTTCAAGGACTAGGATGAGAGTTCGGGACAAGTTTAAGGACCTATATGTGCATTTTTAGAATACCAGGACCGCGATGAGAACTCGGAACAAGTTTAAGGACCGCCGGTGAAATTTACTCTTCAGACAAAGACAGTCAATCACTTTTTTTTACCATGAATCATGGTGTTGAACACACTCAAAATACATCCAATGTGTGATATTTTGATATTACTATTGAAGATGAATATAAGCATGTCATTGTCAATTTCAATATACAAAAGATAAGATCGTCAAAACTAAAATGTGTTGACTACATGCACTCCAAAACAATAATTTGAAATGGATGGAATGGTTAGCAGACAGTTACTCGGGCTCTCACATGCAGTTGATAAGGTTTTTTATGATGTATGAATTGATACTAACACTAGATTAGTCGTGTCGACTCTAGTATGTTGAAGACACTCTAATATTCTGGATCAGCACAAAGAACAACAATGCTTGATCCATGACTTTGAGGATCAGGAGTCAATGCCTTCTATCCACAATCATCCATGGAATAGACTACGAGCGTGTTTGTTAAAGTGGCTTGCCTTAGCCAGGCCCGTGAGCCTGGCAGGAGCCAGATGGGCCAGACTCATATGATGTAGAGAATTTGTTAGGCAAATTTGCATCTCATGAGCCTGGCTAAGTTAATATGGTGTTTGGTGGCTGGATGAATTGGTGAGAATACTCTGCATATGGGCCCTAGGTATAGTTACCCCCACCTTCTCTCCACCACCGTCGTCGTCGAAGATTCAAGAGCGTCACCACCGGGATTCAGGAGCGCTATTGCGTGCTCATGCCACAGGCACGCCAACGCTATTGTGTGCTACGCGCGTGGGTGCACCGAGGACACCGCATGTCGTATCTAGGGGGCGCCAGACCCTCCGTTGATAGGAAGGTGACATTTTTCAAAACCGGCGGTGATGAGGGGTTTGGGTCCAATGGTGTTCTCACTTTATGTACCAGTGTTTTCCTCTTTTCAGGCCATCTAAAGTACCACTGTTTGATTAGATCTTGTTGTCAGATGATCTACACGGTACCACATGGTTGTCTGATGGTTTTCCTTTGTTGTGATGTTGGCTGGGTTGTTGATCTTGTGGATTTGCATTGATTGATCCTGAATTTTTCCATTCATGGAGTAGAGTTGTCCATGAGCTAGATGGGAAATTCAGTCCGTCCATGGATGTCAGTGAGGTGGATGCTATGCAATTTTATCACCAACTGATCCAATGAGGATGCATTGACATTTTTCTCTAGGCAAGACATATCATAATTAGAATGTAGGTAGTACTTGGTCGCAGTTGCAAGTTTTTGTTTTCTTAGAATGTAACCCCTTTATTTAGGCCAAGACATATCATGTGGTTCTTATAACACATGTGCTACTTAGCTAGGACATAATTGGAAGCTTCTATTTTCTTATAAAGTATCAACTTTGATCTGGCTTGCACACAATTGATGATTATAGCTTCTGTCATGTTAATGCTGAACAT
This sequence comes from Cenchrus fungigraminus, assembly GCA_036936925.1. Lineage (NCBI taxonomy): Eukaryota > Viridiplantae > Streptophyta > Magnoliopsida > Poales > Poaceae > Cenchrus > Cenchrus fungigraminus. The sequence continues at coordinate 64,636,158 of CM072768.1, read as the reverse complement.
CATCATATTTATTTGATTTCCTAGAAGCAAACACCCAACTATTACATATTTGGAGCATCTGTTTGCTACCATGACAGGAATGATCCGTAGGAGATTGTAAATGTCAATATTTTAATTGAACACACATTTTTTCTTTGTGAGAAATATCTTAAAAAATAATAGTAGAAGATTGACAATGTACAAGCTAATCCAATGTGATTCTAGGGTCCAACATTTCTCAAACACACAGAAGAGCTATGTATCTTTGATTAAGATAGAATAAAATGTCCAAATTACATAAACATCTCCGCGTCTTGCATCATATTAGAGCAAGGATTGCCTGCAATTAGACAAAGTAGTAATAATTGATTGTTTCTGATAATTTTGCATTTAGATAATCTATAGTGCCTAAATTATAGTTTTCCAAATTGCTTCTCTTTTTGTGCTCTTGGGTGAAGCATCAAAATATTATTTGGTTGATCTTGGCTAGCCCTACAAATGGTTTGGGATGTAATAGTTTGAACGGGTTGGGTTTCATTGTGGTCTTACTTAGGTTGGGTGTGAAAGGACCTTGATGTCGCCTAGAGGGGGGTGAATAGGCGAGACGACCAAATAAAATTGTTCCCCCGAAACTAAATTGAGTTTCACTGGCACAAGCGGTTAGACCTGTTTGACACGAAAAATGATACGTGTCGCGAGATAAAATAAAATACGCGGGCGTGCCAGTGTACTAAGTACACAAATAAAGACAAGATAGGGAAACAAGTATTTCATTAATTCCATGACCAATAAAATTACAAGTTCCCTTTATATTATGCGCCATAGCCTCATGTGAGGGTCATCCGACTCAAGCGATGTGATATCTTGGTTCCCGGGGTCTTTAGGAAAAACTCCCGGTTAATTACTCCCGCGAAATCAATTCACGAGACACCTCCGATTAAGCTGCGCGTGGTCGTCGTCTTCGTCTTCGCTTCACTTCTTCCATGCAGATGAATGAGGATGATGAGTATGGGCGTAGGCGTAATCCGCGGCCTCGTCGGTCTGCGGTGCCGTTGGTAGCGCGGCCATTGTTCAGGCGGCGCCCGCCTCGCCGTCCGGCCTCGTCGGTCACGGATGGCGTATAAAACGTGATTGGTTGATGGCGTATGCATGGAGAAGAGGAGCGGTGTGTCGGCGACGTCGTATCACAGCTTCATGGTGTACGTATAAGTTGTGAGCCTGAACTTGTGGCCAAGAACTTGATGGCGTCCTTAACGAGCATCACTTGTATATAGGGTAGCTAAGCAGCCAAACAGGCAGCTCCGGCGAGCATATCTGCAGGCGGCAAGATGGCCATCATGATGACGCAGGCTTGCCCCAGTGTCGATAGTTAATTTTGTCTTTGAATACACATGCACGCAGCACGTATCTTTGCTTGCATGCCACTTTGGGTGCATGGCCCATGCACGTACGTTGCATTGAGTCTGCTCTTGCTTGTAGTGACTTGTGAGTGATAACCTGAGTTGCTCTGCACTCCTCAATCCGGTTGCTCCTGGACATAGGAGACCCCGGTTCCTAATTGATCAGAGTTTAGACGGCGCGAAGAACTCGGCTGCCGCTTGATGACGCCGTGGCCGCCGGGAAGATCGGAGCTCGTCGTCGGTCGCCAAGCTAGCACAAGCGGCGAGCCGGTCACGCATCTTGCTATATCGTCGATCTGCAGGGTTGAACCGGCGCCCTGAGATGAGGGCGACCAAACTGGCTGCCGGTACTCGGCGAACTCTAGCGCATGGATGATTCATCTCTTCGGCGTCATCTAGACGGAGCCGGTACTAGGCCGCGGCGCCGAGAGGCACTCGCCGTGTCGAGCCGATGGTGTCGAGTGGTCAGGTGCTGCGCGAAACTCGGAGATAAGTGAGGTCATCGCTGCGCTCGCCGGCCGGCTCTATATCACCTCCGATGTGCAAGCTGAACAATCGGATCGACCCGGCAACGTATGCAATTTTCTCTGTCCATGCATGAAAGTGAAGAGGAGAGGAACATATTAGTGTATAACCACCTGTGCCGGCCATGACCTTCTCCGGCGACAGCTTCTTGTCCCTCGACGTTCCTCCGGCGAGGACGTGCGCCGGCAAGAGCAGCAGTTGGTCGTGTGTATTTCTGGATGGGCGTGAGAGGAGTGGAGAGGTTGAGAGATCGAGTTCGTGAGGTGTGTACACAGGGTGAGACCAAGAGCAGTCTCTTCCCTCGCGTGTGTCTCCTCCTTTTCCGATTGAATGCAATGGAACCCCCTTTTATAGGCTAGGGAAGGCGGTTGGTGGCTGATAGGATCGAAGGCGGTTGGTGGCTGGGTAGAGACACACTGGCCGCGTACATCGCGCACCACGGCGCCAACTATCTTTCCTTGTATACACGCACGCGTCTAGCACCGCCCTGTCGATGTTTGTTGCCCTGCGTGCCTTGTTTCTTTCCTTGCCGGCGCTTTCCTTATAATCACTTTCCTAAACAATGGTTGATCACTTTCCATTTGATGAGAGGCAGCATCGTTTTATTCAGATAATTTCGAAGGCGGTGGCAGGCTGATCCTCCCCTGCCGCCGAGTGGGCTTTCGTATTTTCGTCAGGCCCATCACGAGGAAGCAAGCCGAGCCATGCGCGTATACGTGCATGGTATATCTGACGCCGGGCAGCAAATACGTATCCGTTTTCAACGTACCATTGCAAGTACTTGCAGGTGTTGGATTGGTCATGAGCACGCAAACCCCTGTTGATTGATCATGTGTATGCCTTGCAGCCACCTTAGGAATTTAGAACAGCTTGGTGTATACGATTGTACGTACACAAATGTGGGTACCTACTACTTTGCATATACGCAGCCATCTTGCATGTGAGTACGTATCATTTGCTTGCTAGCTTCTTTTATATTGCACTAGTCATTGCATGCTAACGATGTACAAAAAACCATCAAACAAGACCGCCTCCACGCAATGAACCAGCAAAACACAACTCAAAACTTCTCTTGACTTCTAGCGAGAACCAAAGTTCTTGAGTGGCTTCAGTAGATGATCACAAGCAGGGTAATGATCCCTGCACTCAAAGACAGGCACACCCAAGTAGATCGAGCGGAAGTAAAGTAAATATGCTAGAAATCAAACAAGTGAGGCAAACCAGAAAGGAGAGACGAGGATTTGTTTCTCGAAGTTCACCTCTCACTAAGGAAAGGTTACGTCTCCATTGAGGAGCTTGTAAGGGAACTTTCCCACAATAAGCCAGGTCTCTTTCAACCGCTTTCCTCCTTTTCCACTAAGGTGATCTTTTCCACGAAGAGGCAAGATCACAGCCCTCACAAACTTACCGCTGCTCACCACAACCTTGGGAGCTAGCCAGCAACGCCTAGCCGTCTAGGAGGAAAACCTCCAAGAGTAACAAATGCTTCAATGGCTTTCCGACGTGAATCTCAAGTGCTCAAGCTATGGGATGCTTTTGCTCAGCTCACACAAGCTCACAAAGGCTTAAACTATCAACCCAACACTAGGATATGACTTGAATCTCAAATATCACAAAGAGAGGGTTGGGGAGAGTTTCTTTGGCTTTGGCTTATGAAAAACAGCAGGGGGAGCACCTCAGCAACCCTAGAACCAGCAGCCCCAACAAGTGGAGCTTGTGGGGTACTTATACCCCTCACAAGGAAAACTAGCCGTTAGTGTTCTGGCCAGGGTGGTTAGACCGCCTGCCACCGGCTAGTTTGAAAAACTACCCGTTGGCTGCTTGGGGTGGTTAGACCGCCCCACTGGGGCGGTTAGACCGCCCTGGGCAGAGAGAGAGCCCCAAAACCCTTTTCTCTTCTCACAAACACTTCAAGATGTGTTGAAGTGGCTAAGGTTGGGTTAGAGGTTTGTTATCTCACTCAGGGACTCTCTCTCAAGGCTATTTCTCACTTAGGTCAACTAATGAGCACTTTTGATCTTTTGTCTTAGAGCTAATGTTGCATCCCTCTTGATAGTACGACATTCCTATACTCAAGAATAAATATAAAACCAAGTCAATCACATGAGCTTGTAGATCTTCAATCTTGCCATACTTTTGTAATTCCAACTTGAGGGCTTCCAACACAGCCAATGTATTGAGAAAATCCATACTTGAGCTAGTTACTAAGGATTTTTCCTTCTAGCATTAGAATACTCACTTTAATCCTTAAGTCACTCCATATTGCCAATCATAACTTATAGATGTGTTGCATTGTTTCCCTCGGTTAAGACTTGGATATGATACTTCGAGACCCCACGGATGCTAGAACTTCACCTTAGCAAAACACTAATGGCGGCCTAGCTAGGACCCCAAAGATTACTTAGTCCCTCGCCCTAGTCATCTCGGTTGATCTCTTCATCACTTACCCAATCCACGTTGAGTTTGGCTTTGCTCCATCCACAATTATCCTTCATTTGAAATACCGCTCCAAATCCTTGCTCTTAATTGACAATGAATATGCAACCTTTCAATTAAGGACCATAAACTCTATACTCATTCTTGTGTCCTCTTTCAATTTCCACATAAAGCCTTGCATTTAATTAGAGAGAATTACCAATTTCTCTTTTTATGATCCCTTTTATTTTTAGCCAAGCTACCACAATCCTTGGAGACATGAAATTTATCTTTGCAAAATATCCCCAATATATAAATCTGTTTATTGTTTGACATTCACCACTTTGCATAAGAATCACTCACTTGCCTGCCTTTAATCAATGTGAGCCAAATAATATCCATTCAAATATTCAACAATCATCGCTCATGAATAATTAATAAAAACATGCTCACAATCTTAGACAAACAAGCTAGACCTTTAATTGCTTTGTCACTCAATTCACCAAAATCCACTTAGGGGCCTAGATGCACTTTCAGGGTGCTAATGGGCTTACTCTATTAATGAATTGGTTTGGTTTGGGCTCTACTCATTAGCAATTTGGTGTGTGCGCGGTGGGAGGGTGAACAAATGGAATCCTAACATGTTACAACCCGCGATGTGTGTCATGGGTCGCCTATAGGAGTCAAACCTAATCATCCATTCCACGGCTCCCTGCAGTCCGCTGCCTTGCCTCACTCCCTTCCGCTGTCACAACTGCAGCCATGCCTGCCGCTGCGCCGCATCACCACGACACCTCTACAGATCCACCTCACCCGAAGGCTGAAGCCAACGGATAGTGACATGGTCACATTTGTCACTCCATCAGGTACAATACATAACATACATCCTGTTGTATGTAGCACATACATCAGCTACATTCACTTCCGAACAAATATGTTTTTTCATCAGGAACAAGCCTTTCAGTTCCACTTTCACATTAGGATCCCAGTCAAGTTTCTACATTCTTGTGAAGATTCTTGTGAAGGTATGATCCGAACTCTTTTAACTACTAGCAATTGTGGTTTGGTTTGTTACTGTTCTGGTTTGATGGCTATGTTTGGGGATATGGACACAAAACAGATCAATGATAACGCATGATGAAGTGTGTGGATGAATAACAATGTTTAGCATAGTAAACTATTCCTTTGAAGTTTGTTTCAGCTGCCCTTAACTCACCTCCAATGCTTACCCCACTACATGTTGGTTTTAGTCAGTTCTTGCTTTGTATCAGGTGCATCCAAGCAGATGATGAGCTGGATCAATGAACCAGCAACTTTAGTAGTCCCTACACCAGCAACCGTTGCTGAATTATCTGTAAGATAATTTCAGGCAGCCTATTATGACCACAACTAGTTGCTAGTATATTTAGGGTCTCTCAGCATGTAAACTAATTTGTGACTGTGTACCTTTTGTGAAGAAGGTCTGGACTTCAGTTGTCAACCCAACTTCAGCATATGTAAACCCAACTTATATTTAATTTCTTGCCAAAGCATCCATCATCCATGCATTTTGTAAGCCTAACAATGGAGTTCAATTGTATGTGTTTTGAATATGCTCTAGAAACCAACTTCTGACTCTGTACCTTTTGTGAAAAATGTCTCATCTGCATTTGTTATTGGGGTTTCTTCTTATTTTTAATTTTTTAACATACCGAGTTTTTATACATATGACTTGTTCATTGTCATGACTGTTGACCTGCCTTCTTGTCTAAAATAGACGTAACCATTTTCTTTGTCCTCCCTTCCCTGTTGTAAATGCACCATACCAGGACTTGTCTGATTAGCTAACAGAATACCAGCAGTGAACTCACGGTTAGGGAATGGTTTTAAACGAGTTGTACCCATAGTTAAGCCAGGGATTTGGTTTATTATAGTTTGAAAAATTGTTAAGGGTTGAAGTCAATTGAACCCATGCTCACTGCTTACCTTCTCAGCGCTCGATCCAACCTGTCACCTCCCCACGTGCGTGGACCCCAAGTATTTACTCCACGGTCCCTAGAACTTGTGACCTCATCTATCCCTCATTCATCTCATCTCGTTATCTTCTTCCAGCCTCCAGGCGATGGTACACTTTTAGGGTGCTTGGCGGACTCCAACGACGGCCAGCGGTGAGGTGCGCGGTAGTGTCTCCTGGTGTGGCCGCCTCGGTGAGGGATCTCCTTCTTCGTCGTAGGGAGGCAACTATTTAGCTTCACTCATTGCGGATCTTGGGAAGTCACTCACTCCGTGCACCCTAGTGATGACAACTAGAGAAGAGGACAACCAGTGACGGCTTCCGACGAGCTGAGAGGCGGCAGCGGCGGTGACCGCCGTGAGTTGATTTTTTAGGGGGGGGGGGTTTAAGGGACCTCTGGCTCCCCGACGGAGCCAACATGAGCGAATTGTTCTGGAACTTCCCATGGAATGCCGCGGCGGCCGACCTGAGTCGGAGAAACCGAATTTTTTTCTCCCTTTGGCTTTTTTATCTTGAAAATATTTGCTTCTTTTTAAAAAGTTGTGCACATAACTTTTTCCCTAAAAAAATTGTGCGTATATTTTTTTCTTAGGGAAAAGTTAGATACATAACTTTTTCTCCTATTCACAAAATTTGCACATAAGTTATATCAGCAAAGTTTTTGTGATTACATCTGTGCAATTTTTTCTTAAAATTTATATGTGATAGTTTTTTTTTAAAAAAAAGTTGTTTGCGCAACTTTTGTTTTAAAAAAGTTTTGTATATAATTTTGTCACATAACTATATGAAAATTTGTTTAGTATAATATTTGTTTTCTACTTTTTATTCATATGAATTTATGTACATAAATTATGTATATGGGTTTGGATTCATGAAATAGATTGAAAAAGGTTTGAGATTAGCTTTTTGGCGGGATCCGTGGAAGCACTAGTGGTGTGAGGGACTAGCATAGCAGTGGACACTGGTGCTGTTGAATGTGTGAGTGGAAAAATTGTGCATGACAGAGATCGATGACAAGTTTCTCTCCTGGCGTGCGCTAGCAATGCCCTTGGTGTGGTGTGGTTCGTCGATTTTTATAGGTGGTGTAGTGGATTGGTGAGGCTTTGAAACGTTTGTGGTGGACTTATGAAAGTGCATTCAGTGTGGATTTCAACATATTTGCAAGCCTAATCTTAGCTCAGCAAATTAGAAAATAGGAATCACACAAGCACACTAGGCATCAAAAGTTGCATTACAACTATGTGTTTGGAATAAATACCTTTTAATATTAATGGATATTTTCATATTATTATTATTATTATTTTATTTTGATGCACGTTCTACATATTATAATATAAATATGTTGTAGCCCATAGCAGTGGATGGGCATATTCCTAGTATGGTGATAAAATTGACACTTTTGTTATTGTCCATCATCAACAACAACAACAACTTAGCCTTTTGTCCCAAGCAAGTTGGGGTAGGCTAGAGATGAAACCCACAAGAAACAAGGGTAGGAGAAGCACAAAGCACAAGAACACAAAAGAACAAAAGAAAAAGAAAAGATCATGTTTCAGGCACATTGATTGCAAGTCTCCAAGCACTTCTATCCATAACTAACTCCTTGGGGATGTCCCACTCCTTAAGATCTCTCTTGACCGACTCATCCCAAGTTAGTTTAGGATGACCTCTACCCCTCCTTACACTACCGACCCGGTTTAGCACCCCACTACGCACCGGTGCCTCGGGAGGCCTCCTCTGGACATGACCAAACCATCTCAACCGGTGTTGGACCAATTTTTCCTCAATTGGTGCCACCCCAACTCTATCCCGAATGTCTTCGTTTCAGACTCTATCTCTTCTTGTATGCCCTCAAATCCAACGCAACATACGCATCTCAGCGACACTCAGTTGCTGGACATGGCGTCTCTTTGTAGGTCAACATTCAGCACCGTATAACATCGCCGGGCGAATTGCCATTCTATAGAACTTACCTTTTAGCTTTTGGGGCACCTTCTTGTCACAGAGGACGCCGGAAGCTTGGCGCCATTTCAGCCAACCGGCTGAAATCCTATGCCTAACATCCTCATCAATGTCACCATCCTTCTGTAGCATCGATCCCAAATACCTAAAAGTCTCTTTCTTGGCCACCACTTGTCCGTCGAGGCTCACAACTCCATCATCATGTCCAGTCATGCTGAAATCACACATCATGTACTCAGTCTTGGTCCTGCTGATTCTGAAACCTTTCGACTCTAAAGCGTCCTTCCACAGCTCAAGCTTCCCATTAACCCCTGCCCTAGTCTCGTCAACTAGCACCACATCATCAGCAAAGAGCATACACCATGGGATACCACCTTGGATGTCCCTTGTGACCTCATCCATCACCAAAGCAAATAAATAAGGGCTCAAAGCTGACCCCTGATGTAGTCCTATTTTAATTGGAAAGTCACTAGTGTCACCATCGCATGTACGCACACACGTCACCACATCCTTGTACATATCCTTGATAAGGGTAATGTACTTAGTTGGGACTTTGTGTTTTTCCAAGGCCCACCACATGACATTTCTTGGTACTTTGTCATACGCCTTCTCGAGGTCAATAAAGACCATGTGCAAGTCCTCCTTCTGCTCCCTGTACCTCTCCATCAACTGTCGTAGCAGGAAAATCGCCTCCATAGTCGACCTTTCAGGCATGAACCCAAACTGGTTTTGGGTCACGCTTGTCGCTCTCCTGAGGTGATGCTCGATAACCCTCTCCCAGAGCTTCATCGTATGGCTCATCAGCTTAATCCCTTGATAATTAGTGCAACTTTGAACATCTCCCTTGTTCTTGAAGATCGGCGCTAACATACTTCTCCTCCATTCCTCAAGCATCTTGTTTTCTCGGAAAATGAGGTTAAAAAGCTTTGCTAGCCAAACTATGGCTCTAGCACCCAAACATCTCCACACCTCAATGGGGATGCCATGGGGCCCATCGCTTTACCTCTCTTCATCCTCTTCAAAGCCTCCTCAATCTCTACCTCCTGAATTCTCCTCACAAAACGTCTGTTGGTGTCATCAAAAGAGTCATCTAACTCAATAGTAGGACTCTCATCCTCCCCATTAAACAACCTATCAAAGTACTCTCGCCATCTGTCCTTGATCTCCTCATCCCTCACCAGCAGTTGGTCTGTCCCATCCTTGATGCATTTGATTTGGTTGATGTCTCTTGTCTTCCTCTCTCGGATCCTAGCCAACCGGAAAATGTCCTTCTCCCCTTCCTTCGTGCCTAGCCGCTGATAAAGGTCATCGTACACCTGGCCCTTGGCTACACTCACAGCTCGCTTTGCAGCCCTCTTTGCTATTTTATAGCTCTCGATGTTGGCTGCACTCTTGTCGAGGTGGAGTCGCTTGAAACACTCCTTCTTTTCCTTAATAGCCTTTTGCACCTCCTCATTCCACCACCAAGTGTCTTTCGCCTCCTGCTTGCCTCCCTTACTCACGCCAAACACTTCCGCTGCCACCTTCCGAACACACGTTGCCATCTTTAGCCACATGTCATTTGCATCTTCTCCTTCCCAAGGCCCCTCACCTAGGGATGAAACCGGATATCCATTCGGATATCATTTTTTAGCCGTTCTTTTTTTATTTTAGCTAAATTAGGCATAATATTTTGTATCCAAAATTTATATTCTTGTTCTTGGCATTGTGCTTGTTAAGATTCATACAAAATAAACCTCAAATGTGCGCTATATTTTGATCAAATGATGAAAAGAAATTCGGATATCTATTCGGATTCGGATACGGATGTTTTTTCACCTTTTTCTCTATCGAAAGCAAATAATCCATAAAAAAATTGTAGCTAATTTTTTTATTTTTTCCAGTAATTAGCTGGTTATAATACATAAAAAATTAGCACCAAATTTATTTTATTGTGATCTAAAAATATCAATCTATTACACAATTCGGATGTTTTGGTTCCATCCCTACCCTCACCTAGCATCCTATCCTTAAACGCATGCGCCTCTTCTCCTCTAAGCTTCCACCACTTCGTTCTCGCAATCTCGACACGTTTGTCCTGGAAGACACGTACCCGAAAGCTAAAGTCCGCCACCACAAGCTTGTGTTGGGGAACAACACACTCTCCAGGTATCACCTTACAATCTAAGCAAGCACGTCTATCCTCCCTCCTTGCAAGGATAAAGTCAATATGGCTCGAGTGTTGACCACTCTGAAAGGTCACCAGGTGGGATTCCCGCTTCCTGAAGAGGGTATTTGCTATCAACAAGTCGTAGGCCAACACGAAGTTCAACACATCCTCTCCCTCTTGGTTCCTACCACCATACCCAAACCCCCCATGCACTCGCTCGAAACCAGCATTCGTCGCACCCACATGGCCATTGAGGTCTCCTCCTATGAAGAGCTTCTCCCTGATGGGCACGGTACTAACCATGCTATCCAAGTCTTCCCAAAACTGCCTCTTGACGCTCTCACTAAGACCTACCTGTGGGGCATAGGCACTGATCACATTCAAAGTCACATCCCCAACTACCAACAGGACTAGAATAATCCGGTCACCTTGCCTCTTAACATCTACAACTCCATCCTTAAAACTCCTATCGATCAAGATGCCCACTCCATTCCTGCCCGACGTTGCCCCCGTGTACCAGAGCTTGAAACCAGAACCCTCCACCTCTTTCACCTTCTGACCCTTCCACTTAGTCTCCTGAACGCACAGGATATTTACACGCCTCCTAACTGCTACATCGACTACCTCTCTTAACTTACCCGTTAAGGATCCTACGTTCCAACTCCCTAGACGAATCCTAGTTGGCCCGACTAGCTTCCTTACCCTTCGCGCCCGTCGAGGAAAGTGCGAAGACCCTTGCTCACTTTTCACCACACCCGGGCGTAGGTGTAGCGCGCCACTAAGGTTGCAACGACCCGACCCTTGCTCACTTATCATCGTACCCGGATCACGATACGGCGCGTCCCTAAGGGGAAGACGACCCGGCCCTTGCTCATTTAACACTACACCCGGGTTCCGATGTAGCGCGTCGCTAAGAGGGTTACGCCCCAACGAATTTCTTATGGGTTTCATATCCATTAGAGTGGCTGATTTCGCTGCTGGTTCGCCAGACCTAACGCACCCTCCTCCTTTACCCGGGCTTGGGACCGGCTATGTTGAGACGACTCGAGAAAGTCTTCCAGTCAACCTAGGCGGAGTTAGTTATTGTCCATCATTTGGAATAAATAAAGGAGAATCTGGGACATCACCCTCTGTTCACACACAACCTTTTTGTCACTAGTGAGATGCATCGCCTTTGGTCTAGAATCTAGACATGGTATATAACAAAACCTTAGACACCTTGGTAAATCAACAAGTGGCATGATTGTTATACAAAATGCATGAATTGTCTTTTCCTAAAAATATCTTCTATAATGATGATGATGACATGTTTTTAATAGAAACAAAAGCAAAAATTATTGTGCAACACATACAACTTCACAAATACTTACTCCAAATGGCAAGTTTAGGATATGGCCAAAGTCTCAATATGAGACTTTCACTAGTTATAATGATATAAAATACTTATATGGAAATGAGTATATGCTATGAACATATTTTCATATTGAATCTACTACTGCCAATAATATATTATTAACCTGTATAAAATTTTGTAAACACATTGCCAAAGGTGAAAATATCCTACTTAGGACACTCTCACTACTAGAGAATCAGGCATTTGTCCCAGGCTGATTTTTTGCATTTGTACCGGGTATTTTTGCACCTAGTACAAATGGTCACATTAGTACCGGGTGGAGAGGGAGAGCCCTGTCCCACGTCTTGGAGGCGGTGCATGGCAGCCAGTGGCCTGGGCGGCGTGAGGACGGGAGGCCCGGCGCGCGGCGGCCAGCGGCCTGGAGCGCGACGCGAGGAGGGGATGCCCGGCATGGCGCATCAGCTTTTTCCTGTGTAGGTTTTTTTTGTCGATTCGTGTTCTTGTGAATTTTGATTCATGTTCTTGTGAATCTTTGATCCGTGTGGTTTCTACGATGAATCTGTGTATAGTTGAATGATTGAATATGTGAACTCGATCTAAGTTGTGAATCTTGTGTGAATGATTTGGTTGAATCAATTGATGTTGTAACACTACTAGAGAATGGAGTAGTGAATCTGTTGTGACTTAATTTGCAAATCTTATGTTGTGAATGAGACGAGATGAGATGAGATGAGAAAAGAAAAGAAAAGAAAAGAAGAAAAGAAAAGAAAAAAAGAAGCAGACGGAGGAGGGAGGAGGGAGGACGGAGGAGTTGACGGAGGAAATACGTACCGGGGCTTAACACCACTCGATACAAATGTGGACATTTGTACCGGGTGGGATACCCGGTACAAATGTGTTTTTCTCATTTGTACCGACTGGGCTGTACCGGGTGGGATACCCGGTACAAATGGGGGTTCCCACCTGGTACAAATAGCCGTTTTTCTAGCAGTGTCTGTATGGACACTTCTTTGGCATGCTCTATCAAGACATGGAATCTTTTGTTGCCGAGGGTGTGAAAGTTAGATTACTCGATGCTAAAAGTAGCGATATCGAGTGCCACCCAAAACTGACAAATTGGGTACAGAAATATGAGTGCTTTTTGTCACTTGTGTTGTGTTCCACTTGTTACTCAGGACACAGACGGTTTCGAACCCTGTTTGCGCATGGTTTATCCTGACACCGCATAATTGCCTCTCGGAACTCTTTGGAATTATTGCTTTTTAATCGAGTGCGAATGGCAGTGCCAGTCGCGCAATGAAAGGAATCATACTGATTTATATGAGTCTGTTTGCGAATGGAAATAGCTTACCCACGAGGAATCTTTAACCAGGCACTTTTTGCACGCCAGGCGTGGAGGCTCGTCCAATTCCCTGATAGCCTTTGTGCAGGGTTACTAAAGGCCAAGTATTATCCACGTGGTTGCCTGGTGGACACTGCTTTTAGTGCAAATGCTTCTTATACTTGGCAATCTATAATTCACGGCCTTGAACTATTGAAAAAGGGAATCATATGGAGAGTTGGCTCTAGGTCTCAAATAAGGATTTGAATACTACCGTACGACATCTAAAAAAACCAGTCGTATAGAATTAATCTCAACCGTCGGATCTTTACATATAAGTCCTTTTCTATTACATACGAGTCCTTTTTCAACCGGTCGTACAAGTCGTATTGTGTACCGTAAAAAACCTCTTGGCGGGATCCTTGGATCCTGAGACCACACTCTTTCAGAATCACAACAAGAAATGGGAGATGTAGATTAACCTGGGTGTCGGAATTACTCGACATCCAAGGAAGAGACTAGGATTATGACATGCTTGTAAGGTTTTTTTAATCAAGCTGATGCTGATGCCATCACCAAGATCAAAATTCCAAGTAGGCAATTCTCAGTCTGCAGTGCTTATAGTTTGGGGCTAAAGCTACGTGACCTAAAGGATAGTGCTGCATCTAGCTCAGCTTCTGATGGTGTAAGGAAGCTATGGAAGAATGTCTGGCATGGATATGTGCCCCCAAATGTAAATGTTTTTACTTGGAAATTGGCCAGGAATGTACTCCCAACCCGTCGTTGCAAATTCACCAGAAAGATGGGACCGGATGGAGGACACATGCACACTTTGCGGCCTTGCACCAGAGACCAGTTTCCATGTGACTGTGGAATGTCCACAAGCTTACAATTTGAGGCAAGCCATGCGAGTGCATTAGCCACTCCCTGATGAGGGTTGGTTTCAGTACATCACCTGAACAAAAGGAACTTACGAAGCTGGTGCTTTGGAGGGCATGGACGATCCACAACAATACCACACACAACTCAGGTTCTTCCCTGTTATCTGATTCGGTTTTTTTCCTACTGAAGTTGCGTGATTCCTATGCTCAGGCGAAACTGAAGACAGATGCAGTGACAAGAAAAGGAAAGGAGCACTGTAGCTTGTCCGACAACAGGGGGGTGGGCGATGATCTGAAGACCTGGGAACCCCCTCCTGAAGGTTGGATAAAAAAGTCAACATTGACGGATCCTTTGTGGAGCAAACTGGTGCTGCAGGGATTGGCGTGATAGCAAGAGACCATAAGGGCAGTGTGATCTTCACAGCTTGGCTGGCCATTGTTCGCTGTACCAATGCCTACGAAGCTGAAGCCACGGCTTGCGCGGAGGGTCTCCGGCTAGCTTCCCAATGGGCGCCGGGGTCAGTAATTTTGGAAACTGACTATGCTCGAATGCTCGATGCTATGAGAAGCAAGGAGGATAGGTTTGAGGCTAGCTTCATCTTTGTGTAAGCGAGAACACGCCGAGTTAATTCAGGAATGGCATGTTAAGAGAGAGTGCAACTCAATTGCCAATGATCTTGCTCAGTTAGCTAGGCGGTCAGCTCATAGTGCGTTTTGGCTAAGTCGAGCACCTACGTGTGTCACCGATATCAGATTGTAATTCTATTACTGCCTAGTTAACAAAGCTCTCTTTTACCTCGCAAAAAAAAAGTTGATGCGTTGAGCAGATGCTCCTGCAAGTATCTCCTAGGTGCAAATGGCAGTGCAAATCTTGTACCTCTTTTTTTATTTTTGAGTAATAGAACCATTTTTACTTGAAAAAAGAAAAGTCCCAGCATCATTTTTTAGGCTCTCCTAATGAAATATGTGCCAAGTTGGCCTCAAAAAGAAATATGTGACAAGCCACGGATGAAAAAAAAAGGGTTCAACGGGTACCAATGTCAGCCCCACACACCCCTAAATTTGACCTTTTAGGCAACTCGATAGTAGGAGGTGGGGAAGAAATACTACATATAGGACTTTCGGAACGGACTTACTAGCGCCCGGATGTCCATACGTGAGTAAAAAAACGGACGCACCTAGAGCCGTCGGATCAAAACACTGTACCCGTCAGATCGAAGTACTGTAGTAAAAAAAAATCCCGCTGCGACATCAAGTCATGTTGCGTGTAATATGGAGAAGAATTCCGCAACATTCAAAACAACATCCGCAACATCAAGATCTACTTTTGTAACATCAATATGAAATACTTGCAACATTCCTTCAAAACCTCTGGAACACCCAAAACGAACAATGAGGGAAGGAGGGGCTAGAGGAAGAAGAAGGAGAAGAAAGCCCCCCTAAATTTATTCCTAGATCCGTCACTGCATACACCGAAACCTGTTGTTGCTCCCATCCGTGCCCCGACACCCCGTCTATGGCCGCGCTAGGGAGGAGCGGTGGCCCTCTGACGCGCTCGCCCGCCTCCCGGCCGAGCGGCCGTGGGGAACGACCGCGAGTTGGAGTCGGCAACGCTCGCCCGTCCCTCCTCGTCGCGAGGGAGCAAGAGCCGACAGCGCACGCCTGCCCCCTTTTCACCACGGGGGAGTGGCACTGGTGCAGCTCGCCTGCCCCTCGTCGCCATGGGTGGAGTCGGAGCCGGCGGCGCTCGCCCATCCCTCCTCGCGTGGAGAGCGGTCAGCCGCTTCTCCCTCGCCAACCACTCCCATGCGACGGCTTTTTCTCCCCTCCTCTGCTCCGGATCCGGTGACGGGGGCGATACCCGAGCGAGGAGGTGCGGCAGACAGGGCTAGGGGGCCTTCTCCTCCCTGTCGCGGCCTTGACTGCCGCGAGCTCGGTCCCTTGCCGTCGTGGCCTCTTCCCGCCGCGGCCCACAGGAGCTCTGGCCGTGGGGGAGCGCCTCCATCCTTGGGCAGGCATGGGAGGCCCCGCACCCATCTCCGGCGGCGGCGCGGCCCGGGCGCAGGGAGCTCGCCGGCGGTCGGAGCGCGCAGGCGTGCGGCCGGCGCCTCCGCTCGGAACTCACGGCGGAGCTCCCTACGGCTGTGGCAGAGCTCCTGGGCGCAGTGCGGTGTGGCGGAGCTCGCGCCAGTGGCCTCCAGCCCTCCATGGAGTTCCCCGCCCTCACTGGAGAGAGAACAGAGAGAGAAGGCGTGTGGACGAGGGAAGGGATAAGGATGAGAGCACAGCGCAGCTGAAGAGATAAAGATGATGTGGTGGAGTCACAGGTCCACGTCTCGCAGTAGGGGGCGTCCGATGTTTAACTCTCCGTCTGGACGTCCTACCGGTAGCATTACTAGTAACGTTTACGAACATAATAACATTGTTGGTATTTTTCCGATGAATGCCCTGAGCAAAAATAACCTAATAATTAGTAGTACTTCCTCAATCCAAAATTACTAATTGTGTTTGCTTTTCAAGATACATAATTTTACTATACGTCTAGGTATAGGTTATGTCTAGATACATAATAAAAATTATATATCTAGAGAAAGATAAAACGATCTTCAATTTAAAATGGAGGGAAAATATATGGTTTCATCTCATATTGTGGAAGGCAAACCTTGTAGATTTTGTTAAGGATTTTCAACGACCATTGTAAAAGAAATCTTACGCCAAATTTACGTGAGAGCCTCGTCTGCATCGGTTCAACTTTAGCAGAGGTTTTCTTAAAAAGAACAAACTTGAGCAGAAGCAGTTGACGCGTCGGCTCAGGAGTCAACGAAGGGGTGAGTTGGGGGCAGTGGGAAGGAGAAATGAAGGTGGGTGACTGTTTTTTTTTTTTTTTTTTTTTTGAGAATAGGTGGGTGACTGGGTGAGAGATGACTTATATACATAGGATTTTATTATTGACTATTGGGCTGCATATTTGAAGATGGGCTTTTTTAGGGTATTTCGGTTAATCCAATTAACTGAGGGTTAGAACCGAATTAAACCTACAAGTAAATTTTGGTTCCCAGAAAGTTATAACCGAATCAAATTTTTCGGTTTCGATTCTTTCCATTTCGGTTCTTGGTTCCTGGTTATTTTTGCCAGCGGGAGGTTAGAGAATCAATCAATGTCATTTTGTTGATGATTTTACATCATCAACAAACACAAACAACTAGTATGCTTGTAAGCAACGACGACGATGACTTGTTCCAGATTCCTTAGTTTGACTATGAAACTAAGGACGACGACGACGAAATCTTTTGATTCCATCATATCCTTGACGTGTTCATCATCACATTAGAGGCTAACCACAGTGTACAATCAAATGGATAATATATGTTGCCGTTTTCTTCCATTGTCTACCCAACCACCTCTAGTGAAGAACTTGTATATATGAACGTTTTTTCGACGAAAGAAGAATTATATTATATGATAGCGAGACACATCAAAATATTATGAGCACTCTGGATTACAAAAAAGTACCCACTCTGAATAACACAACTCAAAACCTAACATGTTAGATGATTTGCAGTGTGGATGACCGCACAGGAAAACACTCAAGCAACGAAAGATGCCTCAGAACAAATGCCCAACAAACGACGGCATGTAGGCGGAATTGAGAATCTTCTTTCTGGAGTCTTCCTTCTTCTTTCTGCCACTGAAGAATGAGGAAAACTGATTTGAAAAATATTCTCACTAGTACTTCATTGTAGCCAGATCTAACCACAATAAAATGGAGAAGAATCGGAGAAAATTATTCCATGATGGCGAGATCATCTCCTCCTTGATGCCGCCATACGGAAATAAAAGTCTCCATGTCGTCATGTCGATGAAGATGCTGACGCCGAAGTTGTCGGCCTCATCTTCAGCGGAGCCGCCATGGAGAAGACGATTCCACCCTTCACCGTCACCGGAGAGGAGGAGATAAAGCACCATACCGAGAAATCTGGCATGGAGAGACACTCGATAAAGCCTTTGCCAAGTGTCACCGAGGCACTCAGCAAAGAAAAGCGCCCATCATGGCTCACCCTGGGCATTCGGTTCACCGAAACCGATCGGTTCTTCGGTTTTTGACAAATTTGGTTACCTAAGAAATGCTAATCGACCGGTTCTTTGGCAAAGTGAGAACCAAGCAATTCAGTTTCAGTTATTTTCGGTTCAGATTCGTTTACTAACCGAACTAACGATTCTAAACTGGGGAACATCCAAAATCCACATATCGATTAACAAATTCGGCAAAAAATAAAAGTAAAAAACAAGATCCATTCACCTCGGCCTTCCGACCTACACCTTGCACGCCGAAGGGGGTGCCGGAACTCACACACATCTAGAGGTGTGCCACTGTCGCCCACGCTCGCGGGAGGTGCACCACCGCCACCCCTCCTCCCATGTTTGCGGATCTTGGAAGGCCAAGCGGACCATGGGGTAGGGATATCGGTCTCAGGGCCATGGGGGAGGGGGACGCACCGACACGGGGGACGGGGCGCATCGAGTGACGTGGGTATGAGGACAGGGGGTACCGCGGTAGCGGTGACGGGAGTTGGGGAGAGGGCTAGTACTTACCCATGGTTTGGAGAGTCATATATACTACTAAGTATAGATGTCCAGATGGCCCGTAGCACGATGGCCCGCCCGCAAGCACGATTTTTTGGCCCGGTCCGAGCCCGGCCCGGCACGGTGGCCGGGCCGGGCGTGGGCCGCCACCTCGGCACGGCAGGCCGCCCGGCCCAGCACGAAAAATAGCAACAGGCCCGCTTAGGCCCGCATCAAAGCTAACCCTAACTCCAATCTCAACTCTCCTCAAGGCCTCAATCCCGCCGCCAGCCCTTGCCTACCCCCCGTCTCCCTAATCCACAGCACAAGGACAGAGTCGCGGTGTCTGCAATCCGCATCTTGCGATGGCAGCTGAGTAGACAATGCTCCCCCTCTCCCCAACGTGATTTCGCGAGTCCGCGCCTCCGTGGCTCCGCGGCCGCCCGTCGTCCCCGCTCCCATCGGCGACGCTCCCCCTCTCCTCTATTCTCCGTCCGCACTGCTCCCCTTTTCCTCCTCCGCCCTGAATCGCGGCGCCGCAGCGGATGCGGATCCGACGCCGCCCTGCCCTGCCTAGTGACCAGCGGTGGAGGCCGAGGCGGGCGGCGCCGCCCCCGCAGCCCTACTCCGGCTCTCCGGCGCCCTGCTCCGCTTCCATGGCCAGCCAGCCTCCTCCCTTCTTGCCTGGCACCGGCCTCGCCGCCCAGCCATGCCGCCGCCGCCTCCCTCCTCTGAGGAACGGGCGATGGGCCGCCCGAGCCCGATGAACTTCCCCGGGCCACCCGGCACGAAAAAGAGCCTGTGGGCCCGTGCCTGGGCCGCTGGCACAGCCCGCGGGCGAGCATGGCCCGGCACGAAGTTTACCGGGCCTAGCCGGGCTCGAGCCAGGCCGGGCCGGGCGGCCCGTTTGGACATCTATACTACTAAGTCTAAGTGGGCTGTTGGGCTGCAATTCTGTTTCTTGGGCTGCTTTGAATATCCGGTCAGTTCAGTTATTTTCGGTTAACCGAGAGTGAGAACTGAATTATAACCCATTAAAATTTGGTTCCTGGAAACTGAGAACCGAACTATTAACTAAATTTATCGGTTTCAGTTATTTCTGTTCGGTTCTCGATTCTCGGTTTTTTGTGCCCAAAGTGAGTCACGACGCAGGCCACGTTAACGTGACAAAGTTTATTAATTTCTTTTTTGGAAATTACTTTGCCGAGTGCCGCTTGACAAGGCACTCAGCAGAGTTTATTATTATTATTATTTTGGAAGTTACTTTGCCGAGTGTCAATCGGTGAGAGGACGACAGGAACGGACATTACGTGTTGTAGACGTTTGCCAGGTGTTGGACACTCGGGAGAGAAGCATCTTCGCTGAGTGTCACGCTTTGCCAAGAGCTGCCGAGTGTCCTTCTATGCCGAGAGCCAGACTCTCGGCAAAGAGGGTTTGTCGAGTGCTATTCTTTGCCGAGAGTGGCTCTCGGCAAAGAGCCTCTTTGCCGAGTGCCCGATATTTGGCACTCGGCAAAGCAATTTGCACTTGGCAAACGTGTTGTTTCCGGTAGTGATAGTACCCCCTCAGTTCTAAATTATAAGGGTTTTGATTTTTAGTTCTTTCATTTGCCATGTATCTAGACAATGTTATATTTAGATGCATAACAAATAGATGTACTAAAAAGTCAAAGCGACTTATATTTTAGAATTGATGGAGTAATGGAGTATTATATATCAATATTGCTTTCTTTTATAAGTTAGAATGTCAAAGCCAAGACAGTTAGAAGTTCTCTCTTACAAGTTCGGAGTAACTTTTTTACCTTATTCCTCTTGGGCATAGATGTCTTGTATAGCAACTGAAAGAGATGTGTTGGTAGGTAGGTTTAGGGTTTGGTTTTAGGGTATAAAAAAGTGCGTCCAGGGAATCTTGCGTGCATGGAGTACTAAATTAAGTCTATTTGCAAAACCTTTTCACGTATGAGTGTAACTTTGCGCGACGAATCTAACGAGCATAATTAATCCATGATTCACTACAGTGATGCTACAGTAACCATCATCTAATCATGTAGTCAAACACCTCAGTAGATTCATCTCGCGATTTTACACAGGGCTGTGGAGGTAGTTTTGAAAACTGACTTTGTTTAATACCCTTAATTAGTGGTCAAAGGGAGGACAAAATTTTTTCTCCTCCCAACCAAACACGGGCATATGGCTTTTTTAGAGAAAAATTATACTCAAACAGACATGCTATATGGTTTTGTAAAATAGCAAACATGTTATCCCTTAAATATCGGTGGCCATATATAGCCAGCTATAGCCATTTGCTGTAAGGTTTTGTAAAATAACAAGTCTTGTGGACCCCTTCTTTTTTTTGAGAAGTTTTCTATTTTACAAAATGGCCAAACAATGAAGTTTGGCTATTATGTATAGCCAAGCTGTTGGAGTTGCTCCAACCCTTATGTAAGTTTCATTCTTTCATTTAATTGAAAATAAAAAAAGATAGGTAGGGGATTTCCCTTACTAATTCGGTAAAAAAATGGAGTATTTATATTAATATTGCTTCCATTTTTTATGTACCCCTATCCTATGCTCACTGCCTCTTCTCTTTCCGTCACCTGTTGTCTATCTCGTGTATGTTGACAGCAGAGCGCCTCTCCGATATTCTCACTAACCCTGATGCCGCTAGAATGCCTAGTGGTTGCTCATGCGTCGCCGCTTGCCGTCAGCTCCCACCCCGATGACCAGAATCAACCCGCTCTAGCCTCCCCTCCCCTATGTTGCAAATGTATGTTTCAAGTATTTCATACGTTTTTTAAAGTATATTGCAATTGTTCCATATGGATATTGCAAAAGTAAGTCGTGGATGTTACACATGTTGCAAGTGTTAGAAACATGTTGCAAGCATTTGTTTAGAATGTTTCATCTCACGTATGTCACTACGCCAAAAACAATTTGTACTGGCACATAGAAATTAGCGTGCTGACGGGTACAATTGGCACCCGCCAGCAGAGTGGTGCACAGGAGCGTCGGCTCTGCAACCGCCAGTAGTGAAGGCGTAACCGCCAGTAGTGAAGGCGTAGTGCTGGCGGACAACATAAGTCCAAGTTCAATTCCAAGGTTTTCATTCATTAATTACACATTAAAAGTCCACACATGCATTTGGATGAATTCACACATGTGCACACACACACACACTTCTCCCTTGGTTTGAAATGAGTATTGAGTCTAAATTATTTAACTTTGATCATATCTATAAAAACATATCTATAAAAAATACATTAACATGCCGATATATATTTTTATACAGATTTGATCAAAGTAAGTGTAGTTTAAATTTATTAGGACAAAGTGGAACGAAGCCAACTACAAACAAGGCAGCTCAGCGGCCTATCATATCTGCCGTCTCTTGTAGCTGACCATCAGCTTCCCCTGAGGCCCCGGCATGACGACGCTCCAGTCCGTCCCGGGGAACGGGGACACCATCTCCAGCTCGAAGTTCCTCAGGAGATGGCTCCATATCAACTTGATCTGCATGTAAGCGAATGCTTCGCCGATGCACATGTGCCTTCCGGCGCCGAAGGACACGTACGCTAACGCGCCGCCGCCGCCGGCGGCAACAGCAGCGGCATCGGCATTGTCCTTCACCAGGGCTTCCGCTCTCCACCGGTCCGGGCGGAACTCATCTGGTTCGTCGTAGATGTGCGGAAGCCTGTTGTGGACCACCAGCGGGCTCGCCACCGCGTGGCCCTTTGGGCACCTCGTACTCGCGGCCGTCCGTGGCGCGCACGGTGAAGCTCCGGCGCACGCTGCGGAGCAGCAGCCATAGTTTTTATTATCGGAAATAAAAATTTATCGGGGGTCAAGGATAAAGAGGAAAAGCAAGATATATCAAAAATATCGGACCAAATTCAAAAAAAATCAAATTAATTTTAAAAATTTTTGTAGAATTTGACTTGAAACTATTTGTAGACTATTAAACATCACTTGTTCATAGATAAAATTAAGAATAAAACATTATGAGTACGAGATTATTACGCGGCTGAATTTGAGTTGTCTGTGTAAAGTAGGAAAAACAGAAAAAATTTAGCAGATATCTAATTTTATCGGACCCTACGGATATATGAAAAATTTCGGAAATATCGGTGATTTTCGGCCGATAAAAGAAACCATGAGCAGCAGCCCCGAAGGGTGGAGGCGTAGCTTGACGCAGCGGTGC
Organism: Cenchrus fungigraminus; assembly: GCA_036936925.1. NCBI lineage: Eukaryota > Viridiplantae > Streptophyta > Magnoliopsida > Poales > Poaceae > Cenchrus > Cenchrus fungigraminus. Next base: position 64,613,419 of record CM072768.1, on the reverse strand, counting down.
AGCGTGTCCATCTCCTGCAGGACGTCGTAGTCGACGCGGCGGGCCCCGTGCCGCGCCACGAGCCGCCGCTGCTCCTCCACGGCGGCGCGCAGGTGGACGGACGGCGTTGGCGCGGGTGAGGAGGCGCGCCCCGGTAAAGGTGGCCGTGCCGGAGCTGTTGTGCTGCCCCGCGAAGAGGGCGGCGACGAGCAGCCCGACGACCTCTGCCTCCGTCGTCCCACGGCCGTTCTTGTAGCGAGAGTCAATCAGACACTGCAGCATGTCCTTGTTGCCGTCGCCGTTGGTGCTGTTGCGGGACCGGGACCTGACGATCTCGGTGAACATCTCGCCTAGCCTGGCGCGCGCGGCGTCACGCCGGCGGTGCGCGGGGATAGGCAGGTGAGGGAAAAGGATGCCGACGAAGCGCATGCCGTCGTTGAGGTGGCGGAGCAGTGGCCCGACCTCGCTGAGCATCTTCTCCGGGAGGGCAGCACCGAACAGACACCGGCTGGTGATGAGCGTCACGAGGTGCTCTAGTTCCAGCCTTAGATCCACGGTGCCGGATTGGCCCCATCTCGCAAAATGACCCTGCAGCAGAATAAATATATATATAAACATATTTTATTTATGTTAAAAGAAAAAAAGGTCATTGATGGATATATGCATGCACGTTTATATACCTCGACTTCAGCAAGCATGAGGCTGACATAGCTCCTCAGCTTGACCGGCTTCATGGCGTCGCCGAAGAAACGGAACTGCTCACACCGGGTGGCGTAGTTGACGTCGAAGGCGATGCCAGGGCCGAAGATGGGGACGGTGAACTTGGAGACCTCTTCCTGGCCGATCTCCGAGTCCATACCATGGTAGAAATGGCTGCACACCTCTGGCCCGACCAAGAAGGTGATTTTCAGGCCAGGGAAGCGCACAGTGAAGACGCTTCCCAGCCTCGCGTAGCGGTCGCGGATCAGCGCCAACGGCCCCTTGGCGACGAGCGCTGGCAGGTCGCCGAGGAGAGGGATGCCCGGAGACACAGGTGGAGGTGGGCGTTTCGTGGTGGTTGATTGCTGTCGTCGTCCTGTGATGATCTTGGTGGTCGCTACTATGGCGATGAAAATGACAGCAATGGACAGCCATAAATCCATAACGGGATTGCCCTGCAAGCACATGCTAATATTTCAGTGGCAAAAGCTAATCCATACTACCCCTCTCACCTCTCCTAAGCGTCCCCTTGGATCAAAACATCGTGTGGCTCAATTTGAAGGTTCATAATTTACATGAAGAGATTAGTTTCGATCAGACACATCTCACAGACACGCTTTCGGACGACACTCTTTCTGAGACGGAGAGAGTACGTGGTAGTGCGCTAGTCGCAAGCGGACACTAGACCTGACTAGCTAGCAGGAGGTCGTTGCACCCTAGCCGTCTGGGTTTCAAGCTCCACGGGCGCGTTTCGCTAGGTGGGACGCGAAAAAAAATCTTCTCGTCAGCTCTCCACTAAAGCACATGTCTAAGGTCAGCTCGGTCTCATGGGAGCTACGATGCCGTTGTGTATTGGTGAGGTAGGGGTTTGGGGTTTTCTCGACCTACGAAAGAAGGTTTTATTATTAGTACAATGCGTGAGGGTTACCTTACCGTAGGACTTCTTTGCTGTAGTAGTGTGCTAGATTTCTTTGCAAGTCAGTTAATTGTCTTCATAATTAATCCATGATAAATTCGATATGATTCACTTAAGGCCAAGATATACAAATCATCGTATAAAAGCGTCATCATGTTTAATTTATTGGAAAACCACAGCCCATAGGTACGGATGGATATATTAACAAGAAACAGTATATCCATTGCCAATTGGTGTTCAATCGAGGATTAAGTATGGCTGTTTAGCCGACTTATTGCGGTTTGTTTCAGCTTATTCTCTTTCTCTTTCACTAAATACTATTCAATCAGCCGAAATATATAGGCCGGCTTACCGAGGTGTAGGATGATGACATGATCAACTTGCTTTGTCGCTCGCTTCTCCGGCTCGGATGTCGGATCGGAGCAGGGGAGTCCAGAGGTGACAATGGATGGATTAGGTGAAGGCTAGCTAGCTGGTGTAATCAGAATGAAACATGAATATAAGTGCAGAGCAACAGGACCTGTAGGCTGGCTTTATAAGGCCGTAAATGAGGCATGGAGCGGTCAAGATTTTTCATTTTCAATTAGCAAAACGACGACGATGACTTGTTCCAGATTCCTTAGTTTGACTATGACTGTAACAAACGACGACAAAGACTTGCTCATGGTTCCTCTTAGTTTTCTCGTACATCTTGACTACCAAGAGTGTACCGTCGTTATCCACTATTACACTTAATTGGCCTGATCTAATCTTATTTAAATTATAAAATCTAAGGCTCATAAAAATCAAAAATAAAAAGTCAATACTTAGCCGCCTTTAATTATTATCCATACTTAGCCGCCTTTATACATCTAAATTACCCTCTGTAGCAACAACAAAAAACTCAAGGTAAATGGATCCTATTTGTTTTTAGTACTACTGATTTTAATTAGTACCATTGACAAAATCTTTTGATTCCATCATATCCTTGACGTGTTCATCATCACATACATGAGGCTAAGAGCATCTTCAAGAGTTACAAATTTTACTTGGTAAATCTTGTGTGCCAACTTCTAAAAAGATATGCCAAGTAAAAAAAAGTGTCCATCTCCAATAGTTTGGCATAATTCACTTGTTAAACTCACATCTGACTTACATCAGGAACCCTAAAAGACAAACAAAATTATGTTTATGCCCTTTCATCTCTTAAAAACTTATATCAAGAACCCTAAGACAGAAACAAAATTATGTTTGTGCCCTTCCACCTCTTCTGACACGGACGGATGCGCCGCGGATACGAGCGCGCATATACGCACGTGGAGGCACTTTTTCCGAACTTAGGACAAATGACAATCTGAAATGGGAACTGTTGGAGAATGTTTTTTTCTGTTATTGCAAAAAAATAAGAATGACAATCTGGAAAGGGGAACGGTTGGAGATGCTATAACAACAGTGTACAATCAAATGGATAATATACGCTGCTGTTTTCTTCCATTAGCTACCCAATCACCTCTAGTGATGCAAGAAATTGTATGAGCGTTTTTTTTTTGCGACGAAAGAAGAATTATATTATATGATATCGAGCACTTTGGATTTAAAAAAGTACCCACTTTGTGAATAACACAACTCAAAACATAACATGTTAGATGATTTGCAATGTGGACGATTGCACAGTCAAACACTCGGCAACGAAAGACGGCATGAGAACAAATGCCCAACAAACAACGGCATGTAGGCGGAATTAAGGATCTTCTTCTTCTTTCTGATGTCTTCTTTCTTCTTTCTACCACCGAAGAATGAGGAAGACTGATCTTAAAAAATATTCTCACTAGTACTTCATTGTAGCTAGATCTAACCACAATAAAACGGATAAGAGACTGAGAAAATTATTCCATAACGGCGACATTATATGCTTCTTGATGCCACCATCCGGAAATAAAAGTCTCCATGTCATCATGTCGATAAAGATGATGACCCCGAAGTTATCGCCCTCATCTTCAGCGGAGCCACAATGGAGAAGACAATTCCACCCTTCATCGTCATCGGAGAGAAGGAGGACTGGAGGAGATAAACCACCAATACCAAGAAATCTAGCATGGAGAGACACTCGATAAAGCCTTTGTCGAGTGTCACCGAGGCACTCAGCAAAGAAAAGTGCCCATCACGGCTCACCTTGGGCATTCGGCGGAATTTCGACTCGGTTCTTCAGTTTTCGAGCAAATTCGGTTACCTGAGAAATGCTAATCGATCATTTCTTTGGAAAAGTGTGAACCACACAATTCGGTTTCGGTTATTTTCGATTCAGTTTCGTTTACTGACCGAACTAACCGATTCTAAACTGGGCAACATCCAAAATCCACAGAGAAAAAAAACCAAGATCCATTCGCCTCGGTTAAACAAGATCCCCAGAGGGCCGTCTCCTGCGGCCTTCCGACTTGTACCCTGCACGCCGAAGGGGACCGTCGGACATCACACACATCTAGAGGTGCGCCGCGGCCGCCCACGCTCGCGCGAGGTGCGTCACTACCGCCCGCCTCCTGTGCTTGCGGATCTTTGGGAGACCAAGCAGACCATGTGGGGAGGGAGACCGTACTGTAGTAAATTATGAATTAAATAAACTTATTAGATTTGTTACGCATAGTTGTATTCATCTATGAAAATGTTTTGCAAATAGATTCTCTAGGTGAGAAAATTTTGACCCCATCCAAAACGCGGCAAGATGCCACTCGGAGACTAGCCCTGGCGCTGGGTGGAAATAGGAGCAGTTTTCGCATGCAATTTTAGCCCGTAGCACCATGAACATCTCGTCGCTCTAATTATGGCAACATCCTTCTCGATTAGCTGCTAATGCCTTTGACTTTGGGAAACTTACCGCAAAGACACTAGCGTGAGCGTGCACGCTGATCGTCAAAGGCATCCGGAGAGCAATACACATTATTTTTCTTTCATAACAAATATGTCGTATTAAATATGTAGAAGATCTACTGAACAGAGTCCGTGGATGATCTCGATCACGTGAGCCCCACGAACCTACCGCCAGATCTTTTGGGGACTTGCAGAGCCATGGGTGGCGGGAGCAGGCGGCGAGGGGTAAAGCGAGATCATGAGATGCAGCTTTCACTCCGGCTGTGATGAGTAGCAATAGCAACCGGCCTGGATTGCCACAGGTTACTGCGATGAGTGACTACGGCGGCAAAGGATAGTGACCGAGTGTGTACTGTAAAACTATTTACAGAGGATCACCATCGCTCACTGATCTTACCTTTTTCTTGTGTAGACGTAGGGCTGAACGAAAAGCTCGAAGCTCGTTAGCTCACTCGAACTCACTCGTTCGTGGCTCAGCTCGGCTCGGTTTGTTAGTAAATTTGAACCAAGCCGAGCTCAAGTTTTAGCTCGTCACGATAACAAGGTGAGCTCGAGCTGGCTCGCGAGCCCTAACGAGCCAGTGCAACAGCTAGCAAACGAGTTGATTTCTTGTTGACAAAGTAGTTAGAGTTGTAATTTTCTTAAGTACTATATTTCTTGTTGTCTATGTGGTTCCATGGTTTGTTGGCTTGTAAACATATCGTCTTTGTTGATTCCATACTTACCTGTTAGCTATGATTTTTCGATTTTTTAACTGCTAATGAGCTGGCTCACGAGCTTAAAGAGCCAACTCGAGCTTCTTAATGAGCCGAGCCGAGCTAGGTTTCTAGCTCGCGAGCTAGAACGAGACGAGCCCTAACGAGCCGAGTCAGGCTCGATATCCAGCCCTATGTAGATGATTCGTGTTAGATTGTCTCCAACGACGAGATGCAAACACAAAATAAGTTACCCACAGTATATCTAGGTATCAAAAACAGCCTCCAACAGAGGACTCAATCAGAGCATGCATTTTGGATAGTGGACGAACCGAGAGGCATTTTTAGGTCGTCTCTCGCGGAGGACGCAAAGCTCTGATGCTTGTAGTGGTGGGCCCGACAGAGGAGGAAGGAAGGCCGCAGGGTTGGCTGTTGGAGAAGCCAACATTTGGGTACCCTACTATTCTGCTGTGCCTGACCTAAATAATCAAATGGGTGTCACTTTTGGGTCTTTGCTGTTGGAGATAGTCTTAGGACTTGTACATGGAAACACCACCATTGAAGATTACGAAGAAGCTCCGTTTGCTCCGGTAGAAACAAGAGAAAAACGATCAAAGGATACCCGGAACTTTCTGCCCCGCCGGCGGCTGCCAGCGACGTGGCGCCGGCGCCTTTTTCTTTTCGGCGGCAGGCGATGCAGCCTTTTTTCCAGGTCCGAGCGCCACAAAACCACCACGCGCTGGCTGCTTCCCTGCAAGTGTTCCCCTCCGAAGTGCTTCCCTCCCTGCAAGGAGTTTTGCTTGGACCATCAGAGCAGCAGAGTGTTTCATCTACTAACGTGGCAAATCCTGCATTACCACCTGTCCCGTAATTGACCATCACCGTGCTGTGCTGTTGAGAGTTTTACCTCTGCACAGACCAGTAGTTTTGAAAAAAAAAATCTTGCGCTCTCTGCAACGTGGGCCCACTGCATGTGCAAGGAGCCAAGCAGCTGGGAATTGCCGGTGCATGAGCAAGCATTGAAGTTGCCGCGCAAGCCCACGAGCCGTTTCACGAGTTGGGGACTTTCTTTGGGGGTGGGGGGTAGCATTGACACTGTAGCTACTGGTCAGACCACCTGCCGGCCTTTACTGTTGCGTAGGAGTACTTCCCTTCCCCGTGGTGGCTGTTGGTGCTTTGCTAATCGCAATGAATGCGATTCCAGCCTTCCCAGACAAAACAAAAATGCATGACACCACTCAAAAACAAGATTGATAAAGATGACACCACTCAAAAACAAACTCGGCAGGAGAAAGAAAAAGAGAGCTTTGCATTTTATATATATATATATATAGATCTCCATCGAAGATGACAAGAACAGCATGAGATCCTAGACGGAGACAAAGCACATCTGACCATCATCCACAGATCAAGAACAGTTTGCTACGACAGCTACCGGACCACTACCACTTGCTACTACTACTAATCGTCATCATCAGCGCTAATCCTGAATCATTACATCATCAGATCCCGAAAGCCCACGCTCCGCGGGAGATCTTTCTCGGGCTCCACCATTAACAAAGACCAGCACAGCAAGCAAAGCAAAGCAAAGCTTCACTAGCGCCATGCATCCGCCATTAGCATTTGGGTTGGTTGTTAATTAGACACGAGGCTACAAAAGGGGTGGTTCCACGACCGATTAGCACTACTACTACTTGAGTCTCTTGAGTCTTGCATGACTAGGAGGATTGCGGGGAGCCGCCGCTCGCCGTCGCCGTCGCCGGCTGGACGCGGAAGTAGTCGGCGGTGCCGTTGATGTTGAAGTCAGCGTGGACGGGCGCGGGCGGCGGGGGAGGAGGAGGTGGTGGTGCCAGGGCGGCCGCAGGTGGTGCGGCGGGGGCGGCGTGGTGGTAAGGGTGAACGGCGGCGTGGGGTGGAGGATGGAGGATGGTTGGTGCGGCGCCGGTGGCGGCGGCCGCGGAGGCCGAGGCGCTGCGGCGCGCGCTGTGGCCGCCGACGAAGTTGTGCTTGTTGTTGTGCATCCAGACCTTGAAGACGCCCTTGGTGACGCCGATCTCGCGGCAGCTGTCCTCGACCACCGCCTCGTCGCGTTTCTGGAGCCGCCACCCCAGCCGCTCCGACAGCGCCTGCATCCGCTGCTTCTGCTCCGGGCTGAACTTGGTGCGGAACCGCTTCCTCATCGCCGCGGCGGCCGACGCCGACGCGGCGCCGGGCGCCGGCATCGGGCCCAGGGAGGCCGGCGGTGGCGGCGGCCTCGGCGCCACCGCGGGGGTCGACGGCGCGCCGGTGCTCAGCGCGAGGAGCATGTGCGGCGCCGGCTGGAGGTAACCCGGCGGCCCCATCGCGGCCGGCGCTGGCAGCGGCGACATCGGCCGATCCTCGTCGAAGTCCGATCCCTCGTCCGACTCGTCGGTCTCTTCGTCGTCGTCGTCGTCGTCGTCGAAGGCGGCGGGCAGGCGGTCCTCCCGCGCCTCACGCATCACGTGCTGCGGCGCCGGAGCCGGCAGCTGCAGCGGCGGCGCGGGAGGGGGAGGCGGTGGCAGCGCGAGGAGGGGCGGCGAGGGCGGCGCCTCCGGGAGCCGGCGGTGGAAGTTGCGGTGGCACCCGCACGCGGCGCACCGGAGCGAGGCCGGGTCGGCGGGGTCAGCCTCCGGCGACGGCATGAACTCGCCGCACCCGTCAAGAGCGTGCCCGCCCAGGCTCGCCGCGTGGTTCTTGAGGCACTCCCGGTACACCCCGGCGTCACCCGCGCCCCACGCCGCCGACGCCGCCGCCGACGGCCTCATCTTCTTGGCGGCCGCCGCTACCGCAGCCCCAGCGCCGCCGTTCAGGAACATGACCGGCCTGTACTTGACGTCCACCACCGCCTCCATTGGCCTCCGTCCGGCCGGGCTCCACCACCGCTCTGGCAGCAGAGGACGTCCCCCACCCCCACTCCAAGATTATTGGCTGTTTTGCCCCCTGGCCGGGAGGACGGGGACAAGGACGAGGAGGGGGAGGGGAGAAAACTACAGGTGGGGAGGTGAAGAGAGGGCGAGGGGATAAGAATGGAGCAGGCGGCGAGCTGGGAGCTGAGAGTGAGAGAGATGTGAGTGAAATAGATACGCCCACTGATAACTAATTAGCGTGTGGGTGACTGTAAAATAGAAGAAAAAAACTTTGGAGAAAAAAATCGAAAAGGGAGACGAGGAGGCAGGCAATGCTCTCAATTATCAACGGGCTCCCATCAGTAGGGTGATGCAATGCGAGGCCGAGACGAGTGCGAGGAGGGGGAGGGTACAAGTGCACAGTGGCGCAGGCCACGTTTTGAGCTGCGAGGCCATCGCTCATGCGAACGAGATTAAATGTTTCACTAAAAGTTAAATGAAGCGTATTTGTAGAATTAAATTTGAAACCTAAACGAACTATCTTTGTAGGACGGAGAAAATGCTCCATAGTTGAAGTGAAGCGAAAGGTCAAAACGGGTTAGAATACCAGAATGACAGAGTCGTCAAACCACGACAGTTTGTTCGACAAATCTTCTACTGATTTGTATGACATATTATTTTGAGAGAAAAATATTGTGTGTTGATTAGATCGACTAATTTGTTTTAAGAGAAAATAATATGAAAAAGCGGAAAGAAAAGACAAGGAAGCTGAATTTATTGGCTTATTGTTGCCCTCTAGAGATTTAAGTTTTAAGAAAATACATTAAATCTGTCATGAATGTTTTTGCCAGCTTTCCCATCGTGGGTGTGTTTGGTTTGGGGTGCTAAAAATTAGCCCAGCACTGTTTACACATTTGACCATTAATTAAGGGTATTAAATCAAGTCACTTTACAAAACTACCTCCATAACCCCTGGGCTAATTCGCGAGACAAATCTAATGAGGTCTTTGACGCATGATTAGAGGATGGTACTGTAGCATTACTGTAGCAAATCATGGATTAAGCAGACTCATTAGATTCGTCGCGCAAAGTTGCACTCATCTATAAAAAGGTTTTGCAAATAGATTTTATTTACTACTCCATGCATGGAAGATTAGACCAAAGCCCTCTAGTCCTAGTTGGTTAATGGAGCTGAGGTATGATCGCAACCACCCAGATTCGATTCCTCGTTGGAGCGAATTATGGGGTTGATTTTTTTTTAAAAAAAATCCCCTCGCCGGTGAAACCGGGGTTCGGGGGACCCTATGAAACAAACACGGCCTGGTGTGGAAGCGTACGCTCGATACAGTGACCATGGATTCTACGGCTTCGCCATAGACTGTAAGTGCGGCGGGCCGACGGCGGTAAGGGAAACCGGCGGTGACGAGCTTGACGATGGGGGCGTACGCTCCTTCATTTTCTTTCACTCCTGGAAAGAGCGGAGCCGCCGAACGCGTCTCATCCCTCGCGTCGTCTCGCCTGAGGTGACTCGGGGGAGCCCGGCCCGCCGTCGCCGCCTAACCCTGCCTCCTTGAGCTCCTGCGGCCGCCGCCGCCTCTCCGGCCGGCTACAGCGGCGGCCGGCGGCGGCGTCGCACAACCGGCGCGTCCGCGTCTGTCAGGGGGTGAGACCTGGACAGATCCGCAAGGGGCGACCCAAGCGGTTGTAGGTTAATTGGAGGGGATCGAGAACTAAGAGCGTAGGTGGTAGTTTGCGTGTGGAACTCGGAACACGGCAAGAATGGCGATGAACACGGGGGTTTAGACTGGTTCGGGCCTTCGGAGAGTGAAACCCTACGTCCAGTATGGGGTGGAATTATGCGTCGAAAGGGAGTCCCCTTGAATGGAGCTCTAAGCCGCCTTATATGGTCAGCGGGCTAGGGCTTCCACTCAAGGTCGATGGACCCTCATCGGGATCAGTTACAAATTAGGAAGTTCATCTGCCTTGATTACAGGGTGAATCCCGCGATCTGCGGACCTACTGGCGGTGCCAAGCCGCGACCTAACAGCTCGCCTTGCGCCTCAAGCCCGGCGGATCCTCCGGGATCTGGATAAGGTCTCTGGGCCCACTTGCAGGTCGACGGGGCTTCTGGCAGGTCGGGTCCACTTGACAGGGACCTCTGGGACCCTGATCGGTGGGGACCCATGGGTACCCATGTCTCTCAAGCCCCCGATCGACGTGTAGGTGTAGCGACCGAGACGAAGTCATGTCGAAGCGAAGCGAAGCCATGGCGTCGTCAAGGTCGTGTAGGGTGTACGGGATCCAAAGAAAGAATATTCCTCCAGCGCGTACGTCGTCAAGTATCGAGCCCCTGGAGCGTAGGTCCAGAGGGTCGAAGCGAAGACAAGGCGCCGTCCTTGAAGAACCGCCGACCTGACCTGAGTCAGGCGATCAGGAAAGAATCGTCGTGACCTCGGAGAAGGTCCCTCTGCCGATCGAAGGGAGGTCGAGCGAGGAAGTAGTGGAAGCGGGCTTCTAGTAGGTCGTCGTGACGTAGAAAAGAGGGCATCGTAAGACGCACTCGTAGAGTAGCCCCCGAGCAGTAAGTCGACCAGGATGGTCAGATTGATGCTCGAAGAATAAATAAATAGAGAACCTACGCCCTTCTGCTTTCCTTGAGATGCTCTGCCCATTGTATAGGACAAACTGACTGGAATCTTCGAGGAGTGTACCAGGCGCCAGCGGCCTTGTCGCGTGGCGCACCACGGGTGTACTGTACGATCACGGGACCTGCCCCCGAGCAGAGCTGCAGTCACTGCCCGCAAAAGACAAAGGCTGTGCAGCGTGTCGCCAGGTAGTGACAGGTGCGCAAGTGCTTCCCACAGGTGAACAGGGACCTCGTGCTTCACGTGGTAACAGTGACTGGATAAGGACGCCATGTCAGCTGAGGTGTAGACAGCATCCGAGGCCAAGCTCTGCGGCTATAAATAGGCGACCACAGAGCTCGCCACTTGAACCAGATAGAGGAACCATGGCAAAGCAGCTTAGTAATTTTTTAGCACCTTAGGTTTGTGTCCGTCCACCAGAGCGTAGCGCTAGGTTATTGCCATTTGGAGCTAGAAGAATGCTTGCGAAGTTGGGAGAACTCCATCAGCCGCTTCACCCGCGCCCAGCGAGGAATCCAGGTGCAGCATGGGGCAGTACATGCCTTGATGGACCTTGTGAGCGGAGGCCCGAGGTGATGCTGGAGATCGCCGTGCTGTACCGGGGAGGGCCCGAGGTGACGCTGGCCCGATTTGGGATCTTGTGGGAGCACCCTAGCAAAAGTGGGGGCACCACAGGAAACCTTCTGGGGCTAGAGTAGAGGTGGCTGTGTGGCAGCTGCGACAACGGCGGCGGTGGAGGTCTCCAAGTAGGTCCTGAAGCTAGAAGAAAGCTTGCGACGAACTTCATCAGTCTAGGTTGCGTCGTAGGCATCATGTAAGGTAGATCAGGACCTTTAATGCGTTTGTATCTTGTAATTGTCCATGGGTCATAGTCTTTTGTAGCTTACGAAGCTCTTATACACATGTTTGCTTGGCAAACGATGAGTCTTGAGTGTTGTGTGGAGGCACCCGAGCGGCAATGGCATGGCCAAGGCCCCGGCGGGGCTGTGAAAGCGCGCCGACCTTCAGAAGATCATAGAAATCGACAAAAAGAACTCGTGTCAACCTGAGTCAACACGGGCGTTGTGCAGTGACACAACGTGAAGGACCGGAACGGCGAACCAGAGAGGGAGGGAGTGAATGGGAGCTGATAAAAATTCTACTCAAGAATTCGGCCTATGAACCCAAGATCACTCGGATACCTCCGCAAGCTTCTCTTGCCAAATCCATGTAGCCACTGGAGTGCTACTGGACTTAGGAGCAAGATCCAACCAACAGCCACTCAAAACACGCAGCGGAAAACAACTCGAAACAGCTGCTGGAAGCTAAAACCGGTCAGGTCGGTTTCTGAAACCGGTTAGACCGATCTTCTGGGACTTAGCCTCTCACAGGCAGGGGAAACTGGTCAGGCCGGTTTGGCAAACCGGTCAGGCCGGTTTTGTCCAGGAAATCCCCAAAAGACCTTCGAGACCAAACCTGGCAAAACCACCTAAAAAACCGTTCAACCTTTGAACAAGAAAAGCCATAGCATGAACGAGACTCTCCTATTCAAAAACTCCTCACGACAGCCCACTGGGGCTAAACCGGTTAGATCGGTTTGGGAAACCGGTCAGGCCGGTTTTGCCTGGACAGTCGGGAAGAACTCAGCCCGCCGGAAAAACTCAACCTTCACCTCGATCGATCTCCCGATTCGTTCCACGGATTCAAGTGAGACTTTGGGGATAGTTGGGGTACCTCGTGGGCTATCTTTGGCTAGAAGCTCGGTTCCCAAAACCTACCCAATCAAGAGGAATCGGAAGTCAACCCTCAAGAACACATTTCCATGAACTCCACCGAAAACCACCAAATCGAAGCCATTTCGGAGGGTTTGTTGGAGCAAGATCACCGAGCAAAGAGGCACAAGGTCCTCATATATGACATCCAACAAGAATCCCTCAACGAAACACTCCCAAAATCTCACCACGAAAATTCCAAGAAAAGGCTCCGAAAATCACCAAAAAGAGAAAACGGGGAGACACCATCAAGCCTTGAGGAACCACGCCGAATCACCTATACATACCATGAAGGTTCATACAAGGTCTAGCTTGCCTCCCGATCATCCATCCCTCTCTCAAGATCTCACCATGAAGCTCTCAAGCTAGTCCTAGAAATCCTAAGGAAAATAGGAAGGAAAATAGCAAAGGGAAAATGAGCTAGGGTGAAAATGAGCTAGGGTTCCGAGAGATGGCTGCCATCCTCTCACCACTTGGGTTATATGGAGGCTAGCCAAAAGACTAAACTACCCCTATTACATAAACTAGGATACACGCCCACCAAGGGCACTTTGGGAAATTGTCTTCGTAACACCATCGAACGGATGCCCGGCGACCGCACTTCGCTTAGCCTCGACGCAAGCCTTACGATCCCGACGCGTGTCCTCCGCTTCGAAGCTTCCCGACACCCTGTGACCCCAAACCGGTCAGATCGGTTTCACAAACCGGTCAGACCGGTTCTGGCCAGACAGCCATGCCCGGTCTTCGGCCTCAGCTTTGTGGCTCAGCCGAGTAACCCAGTGGTTTTCTGGTGAAACACTGCACACCCCGCGAACTTGATATAGCCTTCACCAATCACCACTCATGACTCGGCTCCCACGAAGTCCCGGCTCGACCTTGGTTTTGAGGCTCAACCAAGAAACCGTCCACCGACTTCATCTTGCTGTTCTTGCCACCATGCGGCCCGCACTTGACCCCGCTGGCCATCGGGTCCCTCAAGCCAAGCCTACTTGTCTTCTCCACACCTGGAGGCCCCACCGGCAACGACCTTTCACGCTTGTTCTTCACCTGCACCAACACCAGTCAAGCCGCATCCTGCACCTGCAATACTTAGCCAAGAATCAGTCCACACAACGTTGTCAATCACTCATCACACCAGGAAGTGACAATCCACCGATCCTCGAACCACACATGGCTCTCACAACGCAGGGCGTCAACATGAAAGCTGTGGGTCTTGATCAACCTAGAAGGCAACAGGGCCTCAGTAAGGAGCTGTTCGTGAGACCAAGAGGTCGCCAACGGGCAGTAGAGCCTTTAAGCGCGGGGCCGTTGGTGAAATTGGCCGCTGTAGGTCGAAGCGACCTAGAAGGCATATAGGCAGCTGGGCCTAGGAGACGTGGTGTGAACCCGCTGTTCGGAGGCCAAGGCGACCTAGGAGGTTGCCCGGCTCGAGACGACCTCGAGGAGGTGGTGGAGCTGGTCCATAGGTCGTCCACGGGTCGTGACGACCTTGAGTGTAGCATCAAAAATATTATGTTTGGGGGGCTTGAATGTGGGGCACAACGGGTCCACGGCCGCCGGGGTGTTTGACCAAAGGCTGATGGACACAGATTCCCGCACGAAACTAGCCGTTACTGCCTTTTTCTGTTAGGCCGAAAGAGCCATTGAGGGATAGATCCGCGGGGGGTGCAGATCCATTGGGTCGCCGTGACTTCCGCTGGAGAGACGTTGGGCGCAACGGCCCGTAGTGCCGCTGGGGCCCAACTATAAAAGGCCGATCCGCGGGCTGGGGACCTCCACTTGCTTTCATTTTCGCTCCGCGCTAGGGTTGTGCCGCCGCTCGATTGCTCAGGAAGAGCAGCAGCGCCGCCGTGCTTAGGTCCGCCACGCCTCGCGTCCTCGCATGCGAACGAAGACACTTGTGGTGTTTAGAGCCAAATCCACCGGAGTAGAGGAGGAGAAGATGGAGCCCGCGCACGTGCCAGCACCGGAGATTGTCAAGGAGCCGTCCATGGTGACGGAGGAGCAGATCCAGACCTTGGCGACCCGCGGGTTGCTAAGGCCCAAGGCGGAGGTGGGCTGGAGGCCGGCGGCGGGCGAGGCGTTCCCCACCGAAGGGACCGGGGAGACCGTCGTCTTCCTGGCGCACATCGAGCGCGGGTTCGGAGTCCCCGTCGGCGACTTCTTCCGTGGGCTCCTGTACTTCTACAGGATCGGGGTGGTACATCTCGTCCCCAACGCCATTACTATCATCTCATCTTCATCCACCTCTGCGAGGCCTACCTCGGGATACCGCCGCACTTCCACTTGTGGTGGCATTTCTTCGATCTGAAGAAGACGGGCAAATCCGACGTTGTGGGTAGCGTCGGGTTCATGCTGTGCCGGTACATGAAACCGGAGTACGTCGACCTGGTGCTGCCCGACAACACCACTGGCTGGAAGCAGGGGTGGTTCTACCTCGACAACCCAGCACCAGCGCTCCCCACCAGATCCGGGCGCGCTCCCGTGCCGTTCCCGGAGTGGACCAACCAGCTGACATCGCGGGAGACCGAGGAGCTGCGGCCGTTGCTGGAAGACCTTGAGAGGCTGAAGATGGAGGGGCTGACCAGCGGGGCTATGGCAATCAGCTTTAGCCGTTGGTTGCTGCAACCTATCCAAGACCGGGTACACCTGACCTACGAGTACTGGGGGCAGTCTGACCCCACCAGGGTCATCGGGCGCAAGGTCTCCAAGGAGGAGATGGTGGCGCGGGTGAAGAACATCTTCGCTGGGCGCATCTGCAACCGGGCGTGCCCCAAGGCGCTCAGCGTGTACCGGCCTTCCGACGCTGTAAGTCCCCGACCTTGTTTCTTTGCCATCTAAGAGCTTGCGCAGTTTTGACATAGGTCTTCTCCTTTTCAGTTTCGTGAAGGCATATACTGGTGCCCGGCGCTGTTGCGCAACGAAGAGGACCGAAGTTTCAAGGTCCGTGCTGCGGGGGACATGCGGACCCATCCGCAGCAGTGCATCGAAGAGTACATCTCCGACTCGTCGGTGGGGAGCGATGATGAAGACCCCGTCGTGAGGAGGGTGCTGCCGAGGGTCGCCGCGCCACCACCATGGCGTATGCGGCAGACTGCGGGCAAGATGCCCGCGTCTCGGGCCGCAGCAACGATCGCCGCCACCCAGACAGCGGAGGTGAAGAAGAAGAAAAGGAAGAGGGCCGGCCCCGCTGTGTCGGCGGATACGGCGACGGCCAGCTCCGACGTTGAGACCATCAACGTCGAGGAGGAGGAGGAGGACGCGAGGTCGCCTAGCGCAGCGACGGAGCGGGCGACGGAGACGCCCCGCAAAGCCGTCGCGGCGGAGGAGCGCTCGAGGTCAGGCGCAGAGGTTCCGGGCGATGCAGGGTCGCAGAAGAGGGCGAGGAGGGTCCTGCCTATGCCTGTCAAGCCTGGGCTAAGGTCCGCGAGCAAGTAAGTCACAGAACCCGTACCCGGCTTTGCTTTTTTGCATCGGATTTTCTGCTGTTCTGCTGATGAAGGTCGTTGTTTGTACACAGGTCGACCCCGGCGACGTCGGGGAGCGCTAAGAATGCCTCGGGTCAGGAGGTGTGCGGGCACAAGGGGAAGGACGCGCCTGTAGAGCAGTCGCCGGTGGCTTCAACTGCGGACGTCTCAAGCCAGGCCCTTGGAGCCGGGGCAACGGCGGCGTCGGAGGTGGAGAAGGGCGGCGCCAGCGCTACCCCGCCCGTTGGAGGTCACTAGGATGACCTATGTATGTCCACCCCGACGCCAATGCTGGGCCAACAGACTGCAGAGGTGGGCGGCCCCAGCGTCGAGGGGGACAACGACAGGTGCTTGTACGTCGGGACCACGTGGGAAAATGACATTATCGCCGACCGCCGCGACATCGACAACTTCAAAGAAGTGTCGCAAACAATCGCGTGGACACTCTCAGTAAGAGCTTGGTGCTGCTACCATGATTTCTTTGACGTTTGGGGTTGTTATTCTTCGTGTCCTTGATGTGAGGTCCATCTTCCTGTTTTTCAGTCGCTTGCGGAGCTGGCGCAGGCCTGGGTGACCTTGGTGAGGGAGGCCGCCAATGCCCACGCGGAGGCGACCGCAGCTCAGCAGGCTTTGCTGCAGGCCCGGGTCGAAGCCGCGTAGGAGGTCAAGCGCATGAAGGAGGCCCTGGCCCGTCAGGCGGAGAAGGAGGTGAACTCCTTGAAGAAGAAGCTGGAGGCAGCCCAGCAGAAGGCGAAGGACGCCGCGGACGACCTCCAGGCCGTGGTTGATGGTACGTTTGTTTGGTCGCTGGGTGTTGTCTTCGTGCCTCTTCTAGGTCTTTGCCTGATTTCGACCTTTGATGCGTCCAGGCACCAAGGAGACGGAGGATGCCCTGAAGAAGGAGCTTGCGGAGACCAAGGACCAGGTGACGGTCCTCAAGGAGAGGACTGCAATGGTCCAGGAAGGTGAGCGACCTCGTCTCCCTAGGGTCTTTGTCGTCGTTGCGCCCAAGGTGTGAACCGACCTTCTCTTGTTTATGTAGGTCTGGAGAAGCAGCTCACCGACCTTAGGGAGGCCGCCCAGTATTTGATGGACATCTACGTTCCTCAGGAGGAGGGGGCGGAGCCGAAGGACCTGCTTGATCGCCTGGATGAGGCAGACGGTCGGATGAAGACCTTGCTGCTGGATACCTGCAAGCTCACCGCGGCCGCGACGTTGGCGACGGTGAAGTTCCACGAGCCGTCATTCGACCTGCAGAAGGTTGCCGAGGACGTCGATCTGTCCGAGCTGGTGAACCACGAGGACATCCATGCTACCACGGAGGAGGTCATCAAGAAGTTCGACCTCTGAAAGACAAAGTTTAGACTCCATCAGGGTGTAAATGCAGGTTTAGGCCTGGGGCCTATTAATGTAAAAAGTACTTTTGCCATAATAAAGACATGCGAGTTTAATTAAAGTGCGCATCCCACTTGAATAGCGAAAACACTCGTTATGTAAGCTCGAAAGTAACGAAATTGTGAAGTGCGCCCTCCGCTAACCCAACTCAATGGAGGAACGGCTTACCGACTGTACAGCTCAGCGTGGAGGCTTAGGTACAGTCGGCACGCGGAGGGGGGTCTTGGACCCTAGGTCTCACAATCAAGTATCTTAGGAACATGCATAAAGAGAGTAAGGGCTACACAGATGGGGAACACGTAAAAACATAAAGCATAAGAAACCCCTTCAGGTCGCGAGACCCTTAGGTTGGTGAAGCCAAGCCCCCGAGCGCGTCGGGCCTAACTTAGACCAAGCCCCCGAGCGCTTCGGGGGGGGGAGGGGAAACAGATCATAAAGCAAAAAGGGAGACCCAGGTATAGATCGACAGAAGGGCTGCCGAAGGGAATCACATCTTTATTAACAGGAAATTTACAAGAGGGGAGAGTACATAGCTTTTATTTCGGTACAGATCTTCTAAGGATAGAAGCGACGCAAGTGCTCGATGTTCCAGACGTTCGGGACGCCCTGACTGTCGGCCCACTAGAGGCGATAGGTTGCCGGTCCAATGACCTCTTTCACGATGAAGGGGCCTTCCCAAGGTGCGGAGAGCTTGTGCATGCCCTTGGTGTCTTAGATGCGCCGCAGGACTAGGTCGCCCACGTTGAAGGATCGTTCCCACACGTTGCGGTCGTGGTAGCGACGTATCTGCTGCTCGTGGCGGGTGTGCCGCATCAGTGCGGCCACGCGGTGCTCCTCAATGTTGTCGAGGTCGACCTTACGCGTCTCTTCTGCCGCACCCTCTTCGTAATGCTGGATGCGGGGGGCGTCGAAGGCAAGGTCAGTTGGGAGGATAGCCTCCGACCCGTAGACCAGGAAGAATGGTGAATATCCTGTAGCTGAGCTGACCTGGGTCCGGAGACCCCAGATCACGTGCGGGAGCTCCGCTAGCCATCTGGTGGCGTATGGAGAAGCGTCGTCGAAGATTCGGTCCTTGATGCCCTGAAGGACCATGCCATTAGCACGCTCGACCTGGTCGTTGCAGCGTGGGTGCGCCACCGAAGAGTAATAGACGTCGATGAGGTTATCTTGGCATAAATCCCAAAAGTCGGCTCCTGTGAAGGCCGAACCTAGGTCGGTGACGATCCTGTTGGGGACCCCGAAGCGGTGAGTGATATCCTCGATGAACTTCGCCGCCTCCTTCGACGTGACACTAGCAACAGCTTGGACCTCGATCCATTTGGTGAACTTGTCCACCGTCACAAGGATATGCTTGTAGCCGCCAGGGGCGGTTCTGAAGGGCCCTACCGAGTCTAGGCCCCATATGGCGAAGGGCTAGGATGGAGGGATTGTCCTCAGGGCCTGAGCTGGGACGTGCTGCTGCTTGGCGAAGAACTGGCACCCTTTGCATCGCCGGACTAGGTCCTGAGCGTCAGCCATGGTGGTAAGCCAGTAGAATCCGGACCTAAAGGCCTTTCCCACCAGGTTAGCGAAGGCCGCATGGTTGCTACATTCTCCACCATGGATCTCCTGCAAGAGCCTGAGGCCCTCAGACCTTAGGATGCACTTCATCAGCATGCCATTGGAAGCGGACCTCCGGTAAAGCTCTATGCCGATGACGACATAATTGGCGATGCGCCTCGTGACCTTCTCACGCTCGACCTTGTCTTCAGGGACCCGATGCTCCAGGATGTAGGCGATGATGTCGAGGCGCCAGTCATCTTCGGCTTCAGTCATGAGGACGTCGCGGCTACCTTGTGGGGGCACGTCGCCCGGCGTCAGGTCTGGGTCGCTTAGGAGCTTGATGGAAGGCTTGCGCAGGTCTTGAACGAACACGTCGGCTGGGACCAGCATGCGCTTGGAGCCCAGCTTTGAGAGGACGTCTGCTGCCACGTTGTTGTCGCGGCAAACATGGTGGAATTCCAAACCTTCAAAGTGAGCCTCGAGATTCCGGACCTCGACGCAGTAGGCATCCATCGTGTCCTTCTTGATGTCGCACGTCTTGTTGACCTGGTCGATGACGACCATAGAGTCGTCGTAGGCAATGGGCCGCTTAATCCCCAGGGAGACGGCGATGCGCAGCCCGTGAATTAGGGCCTCGTACTCGGCACCGTTATTGGACGCCTTGTAGTGGATCTGCAGGACGTACTTCAGGTGATCGCCTTGGGGGAGATGAAGAGTACACCTGCCCCCGCTCCTTCGAGGTTCAAAGAACCGTCAAAGTACATCTTCCGGTGCTCAGGTTTTTCCACTGGCGGAGGTTGCTGGATCTCTATCCACTCAGAGACGAAGTCCGCGATGACCTGCGACTTGATGGACTGTCGTGGACAGAACTCGAGTTCGAACTCGCCTAGCTCGATTGACCACTTGACGATGCGTCCCGTGGTGTCGCAGCTATGCAGGATCTCTCCCAGGGGGAACCTCGAGACAACCTTGATCTTATGCGCCTGAAAGTAGTGCCGAAGCTTGCGCGAAGTGACGAGGAGTGCATACAGCATCTTCTGAGGCTGTGAATATCTGATCTTGCTATCAGAGAGGACCTTGCTGACGTAGTAGACAGGTCTCTGGACGGGGTAAGGTTGGCCTTCCTCAGGTCGCTCTGCCACTAGAACCGCGCTGACCACCTGGGTGGTCGCGGAGATGTAGAGCAGCAGGGTCTCTTTTGGTGCCGGGGGCACCATGACTGGGGCCGTCGTGAGGAAGGTCTTCAGCTCTTCTAGTGCCTGGTCGGCCTCGTCCGTCCATACGAACTTGTCTGACTTTTTCAACAGCTTGAAGAAGGGCAAGCCTTTTTCTCCTAGCTTGCTGATGAAGCGACCTAGAGCGGCCATCATGCCTGTGAGCTTCATGACGTCTTTCTTCCTGGTAGGTCTTTTCATCTTGCGGATGGCTTCAACCTTGGTGGGGTTCGCCTCGATGCCCCGATGGCTGACCATAAAGCCTAGGAGCTTGCCGAATGGTACGCCGAAGACACACTTCTCTGGATTGAGCTTCCAGCGGTAGCGTTGGAGGTTGGCGAAGGTCTGGGCAAGGTCGGCGATGAGGTTGTCCTCCTCCCTTGTCTTGACAACTACGTCGTCGACGTAGGCTTCAACATTGTCACCGATCTGTGACTCTAAGCACTTCTGGATGGCCTTCTGGTAGGTCGCTCCAGCGTTCTTGAGGCCAAACGTCATGGTCGTGTAGCAGTAGATGTCGTGCGGCGTTATGAACGTCGTTTTGTCTTGGTCGGAGACCTTCAGGGCTATCTGGTGATACCCTGAGTAGCAGTTGAGGAAGCATAACAGGACGCTTCCGGGCGTGGAGTCCACGACCTGGTCAATGCGCGGAAGAGGGGAGGGGTCTTTAGGGCAGTGCCTGTTGAGATCGGTGTAGTCGATACACATTGTCCATTGACCGGTTTTCTTGGGTACAAGCACCGGGTTGGCGAGCTAAACCGGGTTTTTACATTCGCGGATGAACCCGGCAGCTAGGAGCTTTATTATCTCTACCCTAATGACCTCCTTGCGATCCTTCGCAAAGCGGCGCAACTTCTGCTTGACAGGCTTGGCCATCTTGCTTACATCCAAGGAGTGCTCAGCCAGCTCCCTTGGAACACCCGGCATATCCGATGGAGTCCATGCGAATATGTCCGCCTTGTCACGGAGGAAACTGGTGAGCGTGAGTTCCTATTTCTCCCCGAGGTTGTCACCGATGACCACCGTCTTCTCTGGGTCGGGCAGGCCGAGGCGGACCCTCTTCGTTGACGGTGTGGCGTCTAGGGCGGTGTCGGTGCGTTGCTACTCTGGGACAGTTAGGTCGCTTGGAGCGACCTTCGCGGCCTCGGCGACCATGACGGCTGAGGCGTCGACACAGGCGTTCGTCGTGGCGATGTCGAGGGCCTCATTGTCGCACTTGAACGAGACTATGAGGTCGTCGTAAATGGAGAGGACCCCGTTTGGAGCCGGCATCTTCAACACCAAGTAGGTGTAGTGCGGGATGGCCATGAACCTGGCCAGCATGGGACGACCTAGGATGGCATTGTAGGAGGACTTGAAGTCAGCGACCTCGAAGCTGAGGTACTCCGTGCAGAAGTTGTCCTCCGTGCCAAAGGTCACAGGGAGGGAGACCCGACCCAGGGGGTAGGCCGCCTTGCTGGGGACGATGCTGAAGAAAGGCTCGTCGTACGCTGTCAGCTTCATGAAGTCGAAGTCCATCTTCTTCAAGGTCTCGACAAAGATGATGTTGAGCCTGCTTCCTCCATCGATGAGGGTCTGGGAAGCAGGACTCCTTCCACTATGGGCTCGACGACGAGTGGGTAGGACCCAGGGTCTGGGATATGGACCCAGTGATCAGCTCTGGAGAACGTGATCGGCTGCTTAGACCAACGCAGAGGCTGCGCCGGCTGGGTATGGATGAGGTGGATCTCGCGCTTGTCCTTGCGATATTGCCTTCTGCTCACGTGAGACTTGAGGCCACCGACAATCATATTGATCGATCGCTTGGCCTGCTGGAAGGGGCCGTTGGGGTTGCCCGTCGCCGGTGGAGGAGGCAGGTCGCGCTCGTCGCGGCGATCCTCTGGCTGCTGCTCGTCGCGACGTCGCTCATCGCGGCGGCTGTCATCACCACGGCCGCGTCGGTCATCACGGCGGTTGTTGTTGTAGCGACGTGAAGACGACCGATCGCCGTCGCCTCTAGGTCGCTTGGGATCTTCAGGGGTACGGAACGCCCTCTTGAACTGCGTGCACTCGCAGACTGTGTGGGTAGCCCCTCGTGGAACGTGCAGGGGCTGTCGAGCGCCGCGTTGAATTCGTCAACGTTGAACGTCGAAGGTCGACGTGCCTCCGCTGCAAGCACCTCTGAGGGTCGCTTGCGCAGCTTGGAGCTCGAGTCTCCAGCAGTGCCGGAAGTGCCCGCGTCGCGCTTGGCGTCGTAGTCAAACTGGTTGACCAGCGCCTCGTCGGTGTCGATGAGCTTGTTGACGACGTCCATAAGGGCCGCAACGGTGGTGGCCCCGGACTCGTGGATCTTCTCAAAGATCTTGCGATCTCTGACACCCTTCTTGTAGCTTTCGACGACTTGGTCGTCCCTGACACCAACACAGGTATTGCGGTTCTCGAAGAACCAGTTGGTGTAGTCGCGGAGCCGCTCGTTGGGCTTCATGGTGACCCTCCCGAGGTTGAAGGCGTTCCCAGGGCGATTGTAGGTTGCCTGGAAGTTGGACGTGAAGGCCTGGGACAGGTCGGCCCAAGAGGTGATGCTGCCAGCCGGGAGGTTGTTGAGCCAGAGTGACGGCGTGTCACCCATCACCAGCGGGAAGTACACCGCCATGTGGTCGAAGTTGCCGCCGGCCGCCTTGACGGTGACGTAGTAGGTTGACAGACAGATGTTGGGGTCGGAGCGGCCGTCGTACTTCTGGATGTTAGGCTTGAAGTTGTCGGGGTACGCCACCGACCTAAGGCGAGGAGCCAACGCGGGGAAGGCGGTGATGGCCATGTCGTCGGCGGCAGCTCTGGCTTGAGCACCACCTCTGCTCTGCGCAGGAACGACGATCTGGGACCGGGGTTGGCGATCTGGATTTGGGACACCGCCCTCCGGATGGCCGTAGTCCGCCTCGTACTGAGCACGACGCCTGTTCTCGACGTCATGGCGGTCGCGCTCCTCGTGCTCCATGATGCGATGGACGGCGCCAAGGGGCCGTACTCGCGGTCGTAGTCCGCACGACGTCGCAGCTCTCCCTCCTCACGCTCGCGGTGGCGCTGGTCGATGTAGCCGCGGGCGTCGCGGGCACGCCTGTTCTTGTCGAGGTTGGCACGGAGGTCGCCGTCTTTGGCACCATTCGCCCGAGGTTGATCAGGATTATTTTAATCGAGCTCCTCCTAGATGGGGGGAGGTTGCTGCGCGCAGGTTGATTAGATCGGCTGTGCAAGTGACGGCTTGATGAAGATGTGGCGGACTTGGCTGCTGCGCTCTTCTCCTCCACCAGGGCCGTGGCAACCCGAAGGTAAGCCATGGCTGCTTCGGCCTCGAGTGTGGGGTTGGCTTGCTGAAGGCGCGCCATGGTAGCACCCAGGTTGGCCTGGGGGCTGTTAAACGTTGGTAGCCCTGCTTCCTCGAACTCGAGACGAAGGTCTCGAGCGCAGGGAGGTACCGCACGGCGCTGCTCTTCTGCACGTCGCTGGGCGCGGTTGGCGTTGCCCTGGATCCGCCGCGCCTCCTCGGAATCTGTTGCACCGCGACGTGATGGTTCATTCTCAGAAACCACCAAGACCCGGCGAAGGATGGAACCCGAGTCATTGGGGGAGACGTGGACCCGGACCTTCTGGAACTCGCCGCCATCCGGAGATGCGGGAGCTCGCGTGGTACGGGGGGGACGCTCCTGATCGATCTTCTTCCGCAGTCGGCAGCCGCAGAGGGTATGCCGTGCGCCCTTATGGTAGGTGCACGGTATGTCGAGCGGATCGCGGCGTGCGCGGAGCTCGGGCTTGAGGTCGCCAGATGGCCGCCGCCGCCCAGATTGGATCTGGGAGGACTTGATCGCCTGGCGAGCGTAGACATCGCTGGGTGGTCGCAGACCGAAGGGGAAGGTCCTATGGCGCGACGCCATCTGCGTTGAGCGCTGGCCTCTCTCGCAGATTTGGAGGGTGTCCTCCATCATACCAATGACGCGCTCCATTCCCTGAACAATGTCATAGGGTTTGGACGGGTGGGTCTCTGATGCTAGATCGGAAACGGGGGTGGCAACGGGTGCCGTCGCGATCTTCACAGCGATCACCGGAGAGGTCATGGCCACCAGAACGGTCGAGGTCGCCGTGAAGGAACCAAAGCAGATCTCCACGGGGTTGGCGAGGATGTCCGCCATGCTTGCCAGGAAAACGACACCAGATCGGGCCACCATGCTGCACAGTGAGTTCCCGATCGCTCCTACCTGGCGCGCCAACTGTCAGGGGGTGAGCCTGGACAGATCCGCAAGGGGGCGACCCAAGCGGTTGTAGGTTAATTGGAGGGGATCGAGAACTAAGAGCGTAGGTGGTAGTTCGCGTGTGGAACTCGGAACACAGCAAGAATGGCGATGAACACGGGGGTTTAGACTAGTTCGGGCCTCCAGAGAGTGAAACCCTACGTGCAGTATGGGGTGGAATTATGCGTCGAAAGGGAGTCCCCTTGCATGGAGCTCTAAGCCGCCTTATATGGTCAGCGGGCTAGGGCTTCCATTCAAGGTCGGTGGACCCTCATCGGGGTCGGTTACAAATTAGGAAGGCCATCTGCCTTGATTACAGGGTGAATCCCACGATCTGCGGACCTACTGGCGGCGCCAAACCGCGACCTAACAGGTCGCCTTGCGCCTCAAGCCCGACGGATCCTCCGGGATCTGGATAAGGTCTCTGGGCCCACTTGCAGGTCGGTGGGGCTTCTAGCAGGTCGGGTCCACTTGACAGGGACCTCTGGGACCCTGGTCGGTGGGGACCCATGGGCACCTATGTCTCTCAGCGTCCCCCTCCCTCTCTCCTATCTTTCCCCCTCCATCTCTCCCTTCTTTCCCCCTCCTCCCCTTTCCACACCACCACCACCTTGGGGGCGTGTCCCTGGGCATTGGCGGCGTGGCGTCTCCTCGGTGGCTGCTCCGGCGTCCCCAGCGCGGGCCTCCGTGTCGGTTGGGGTGTCGGCCCGGCGAGCGCCGAACCCTAGATCTGGCAGGCGCCGCCGCTCCTCCTCGCCGGCGACTGCTCCAGGCGGCCCGTGCTCACTGCCTCTTCGTTGTTGCCCTCCGCGTCCCCGACGGTGGCGGCCTTGCCTGCGGTCGGTTCCGGCGCTCGGCTGGGCGCACCGGCACGGGGGAGGCCGCGGACGGCGGCAGGTGGGCGGTCTGGGAGGGGGCCGACGGCGGCAGCGGCCACCGCGTAGGCCACGCCCGTGTCGCCGGCGACGGCTTGGGGGCCCCTCGACGGTGCCCCAGGTTGACCTCGAGCAGTTGGGGCGTGCGCTCCGCGAGCTAGGGTCTTGGTGGCGCTGCCCGCTGCGTGTGCGCGCGGCTGGTCGGCGACTTGGCCTTCCGTGGCGGCTCCCTCTTGGCGGTGTGGACTCTCTCTGGTTGTGCTCTGGTCGTCCTTCGTTGGGGTGTCTGTGGTGGGCGAAGCGGAATGCATCCAGCACGGGTGCTCTTCTCCGCCGCCGGTCGTCGTCCCTGCCTGTGTTCGGTCGGTGGTGTGGTGGTGGGTGCCTTGGGCAAGTTCTTGGGGGTGCTGGCGAAAGCTGACGCTCGTTCGCGGGCTGATGACGGTGATGCTCTCGGGTGCCGCTTACCTTGTTGAAGGTGTCATCCGTGCCCCCCTTTTCCTCTCCCTCAGTTGTGCTCACCATTTGCCGGCACCCGGCCAGGGGTGCTGCCGCCCCCCTTATCCTGTGGAGCTGAGTCTGTGTGTCTGTTTTCTTTTGGTCGTCTTGTTCCCGTGGTCGTTCCTGACTCACACGTGTCGTAGCTTCATCACGGTCGGTCTTGGTGGTAGCGTAGCTGGTCGCCTCTTCGTGACCTGTCGGCATCATGTGGATCCATGCTTTCACCTGTCGTCTTCTTCGCGGGTGGGATGGGGGGATGGGTCTCGTCCTCCCCTTGGCGCCTCAGGCTGCCGGCACCTCACGTTAGCTTCCGTTGCTTCGGTACCCACCCTTCGTCGTCTTCGTGCGTTGCTGGATGCGCCGGTCATGGGGAGTGGGGATGCGGATGAGCTCCTTCCCCCTCCTGGTAGCTGTGGTCGCTCTTGGTCGCCTTCCCTGCAGAAGCTCTTCATCGTCGCCATCAAGAGTTGCTTGCTGTCTTTCCATCGATTGACTCCTTCTAGGCTTTAGCGGTGGGCTGCGTGAAGTTAGCTCCGGTGGCCGACGAGTTTCGGCCTCCGTCCATTTGTCTTGTCAGGTGAAAACTTGGTCTGCTTCGGCGTGGGTAGACGGATGATGGCGGCGTCGACGTCGTTCCCCTCCTTGGAGGCATCATCTTGCTTGTCCTTCATGCTCTTCTCCCTTTGGCGCCTAGGTGTGAGTCTGTCGGTGATGTGCTTGCGCTCTTGATGTACTCTTTTCGTGTAGGTTTAGGCGTTGCCGGTTGTTCTGTGTTTTTTCTTCTGTTGGTGTTCCTCTGACCATGTTGGTCGTCGTGGTTGTTACCTTTCTTGTTGTGCCTCCTTGTAGCTCTGCACCTTAGGGGTTCTCCTAAGGTTGCTTAGTTGTAACTCTCTTCTTCTTAATAAAAAACGTGCTATGCACGTCTTAAAAATAGACTGTAAGAGATGCGGGCCGGCGGCGGTAAGGGCAACCAGCGGTGACGAGCTTGACGATGGGGGGAAGATAGGAGAAAGGGAGGGAGGGGTGGTGGTGGGAAGAAAGATCACGCCGATGGTATCCAGATGACGGGGTCGTCGGAAGGTAGGAGAAAAGAGTAGCCCTGGGCAAAAAGAACCGGGAACCGAGAACCAAACCGAAAGAACCGGGAACCGGAACAGAAAGAACCGGAACCGAAGATTTCGGTTCCTGATTCTTGGGAACCGAATTACCCCGGTTCTTTCGGTTCGGTTCTCGGGTACCCGGGGAACCGAGGAAATAACCCATCTAAACATATAGCCCAGCAAAAGCCTAATAAGATAGGATGCCAAAAGTCCAAAACCCTAGCACCCCCACCCCAGCGGTCAGCAGTCAGCGGCTCAGTGGCGCGTTGCCCACACCAGCCGCGAGTAGCGACTCCCCCCGCGCTGCGCTCCCCAGCCGCGCCGCCGCCGCTCGCCCCTTCTGCCAGCCCGCCACGCCGCTTGCTCCTACTGCCGTCTTGCCCGTCCGTGGACCACCAGAGCCCGCCCTCTCCGACTCCGACTCTCCGAGGCTCTGTCTCCCTCTTTCTTCTCTCCGATCCGAGTGCCAGGCTGCCCCAGCCGCCAGTCACCCTTGCTACCGTGTGCTGTCCACCAGTGCCCGCCCGGCACCCGCCCACCGCTGCACAATGGTCCAATATCACAACGGCTACATCAATTGCATCCTGCAGTGTAAGTGTTAGTGTGCTACTCATATGTGAATGATATTAGACCAATTTAGATGTGGAGATTTTTAGACTGATTTTTATGCTTCATTTGTTTGAACTGTCATGTTGATTGCATGAAAATGCAGCCGAAATACTGCTGAAATTTCCTACTGAATGGGTTGTTTTCTGCATTTTGAAAAAAATCGGTTCCTTCGGGTATAACCGGAACCGGAACCAAAAGAACCGGAACTGAAATTTGCCGGTTCCTGCTTTGGAAAAGAACCGATCGGTTCCTGAAACTTGTGAACCGAAATTTCATAGGAACCGAAGAACCGACCCGATCGGTTCGGGTAGAACCGAACGCCCAAGCCTAGAAAGGAGCGGAGGGGATTGGAACGGGGAGATAGTAAGGATATGCTGCTGTTGATCTCATCCATTCCTTTTGGATTCAACGGTTCATAAATTGGAAAATTGACTGTAGCACCTGGTGATCGGCCGACCTGTCCCGCCGAGTAAAAGGCCGAAAGCAGCCGAGCACAGTGCCTTACCCCGCGGGCCAGCGGCCCAGCGTGATGTCCCGCGACGGGCCCGGCCGGCTTGGAGTTTGGACCTGGCTCTGGCGCCCGTGGCTGCGGGACCCTTCGTTCCCTTCCCTCCTACCGTCAGAGTCGCCGCGTGCACCGTTCGTTGCGCGAGGCCGAGGCACCGCACACGGAGTGGCCGCCGCCCGCGGCAGACATTCCCGTGTAGGGATGGCAATTTTATCCGCGGACGCTGATATCCGCGGATACTCGACCCGATGGGCAAGGGTACGGGTAAGAAATTTCACCCGCGGGTGCAGATACGGGCAGCAATCCTTGCCCGCGGGCAGCAAACGGGCACGAAACTTCACCCGTGGATAATATCCGTTACCCGTTAAATTATAAAGGCCCAGTAAAATATTAACTACATGATTTCAATATGCTTGCATTCGGCCCAAAGCCCAACAAAGAAACCTCTAGCCTCTCTCGGCCTTGAAGGAATCACGTACGTAAAATCCTGTGCTGGAGATTATCCTAGACTGCCTTATCTCTTGGCCGCCGACCCAGCCTTTTGGCATGTTCGCTTGGTTGGTTGCTGGTGGCTGGTGCTGGTTTGTTCTGAGAGAAGAGTACTGCTGGCTGGTTGCTGGTGGCTGGTTTTTCTGAGAGAAAAATACCGCTGGCTGGTGGCTGATAAGTCAGACGAACAGGGGTTTATCTCCCGGCCGCCGTCTCCCAACTTCTCGGCCTAGAGGAATCGAAGCTCGACTGCTCGAGGGGCGGGCGCCCGCGCGGCCAGCGGTGCTCGCGGCACCCACACGGCCAGCGGCGCTCGCAGGGCTCGCAGAACCAGTGGCGGCGCGTGGAGCCAGCAGCACGCGGGCCATTGGGCCAAGCGGCACTCGCGGCCGATGCGGCGCGCGGAGGGGGCGGTAGGGTCCAGGTCTCCAGGGAGATGGCAGCGCGCGGTAGGGTAGTGGTGATGAGTGGGGGCGGCGGCGGGTGATGGGTTTGCCCGATACCCGCGGGTATCCGCGGGCGCGGATACGGGCAGAATTTTTTACCCGCGGGCAGACTATCGGGCGGGTAAAGAAGGACAGCGCGGATATGCTGACGGGCGGGTAAACACTTTACCCGCACTTACCCGACCCGCTGTCATCCCTGTTCCCGTGGCCGGCTGCGGGTCAGCGGGGATAGACGGAGGCATCCAGCAGCGATGGGGCCGTGCCCCGTGCGCGTGCGGGTGCGGTGCGGGCGGGGCTCCTGCGTCGTGCCTGCGGGGTGCGGGCAGCGAGAGCGCGGCGCCGCACGGTGAACGAACGGTGAACCACGCGGACGCCCGCACACTGCACACATTTCAGGCGCTGCTTGTTCGGTTATCTACTGGTCCTTGTTCAGCCCATTACCCAGTCCGCTTTTCCCCTTGCCGGCGGCCGGCGCAGCTTGTGTTACAGTAAAAATATGTAAAATATAAGGGCGCTGCATAATTTTGCTCCTCTTTCTCTCTTGGCGCTCGACAACATTCCATTTTTTTCTTGTACATTATTTTATTGCTTGATTTTTTGGGACACTTTTATAATCCTCAAAGTGCGCGCAATTTTGGTTCTTATCTTTACGTTACGAGTGTCAGCCAGCAAATTGGTAACGTTATGTAGGTTCTCTCTTAAAAACACTCCAAAATCATCAATCCGTTAACCTAATTAACCAAAATCATCACTATGGAAACTAGAAAAAAAAACAATGAACAGTGCTAAAATTACAACATTGGTGAAAATTATGCTTTGGCAGGGGAGTGGCCACAATGAAGCTCCGGCGGTGAATTAACCCTTTCTATAAACTAGTAAAGTGCACGTGCCACACGCACGTGTTGAAAGATTTTATGTTACTTAAAAATTATTAACAATCATATTAAGATCGAATAAATAAACAACTTTTCAATTTTATGTTACTTAAAAATTATTAACAATCATATTAAGATCGAACAAATAAACAACTCAGAAAAGTTTTCGTATGTTACAATAATGGATACCTAAATTGGCCCCGACTCATGAGAAACTTATTTTGTACTTACATAGAAGTATTAAATTTTAATTACATGGAAAGCCGATGAAAAAGAAAGTTATGTGCCAAAAAACTTTTCATTAGGATTTCCATGTTTTCTAAAGAAATAAATGCTTTTATCACGTTGAGATTTTATATCATGCAGCAAGATACATAATAAACCCTCCCTAGATTTGATCTGTAACAAACATACAAACCTTGAACCACACCATTCTCCACAAGACCTGATTTTTCAAAATAAAAAATTGAAAGTGCAGCATGAAATTCTCAAAGCATGATATCCATATTTATTTACGAGAAAACTCATTTTAGAATACCTCTGTAATCATTCCTTCACTCAGTGGTAGCAAATATTGTGAAATCATCACATGTGCAACAGGCAAGACAAGTTTAGCAAAATATTTAGAAAAAATGAACCGAACAAAGAGGAAAACTCCACTCGAAAGCGGCCATAATAGTTTAGCAGAAGTGGGGAATGACTTTCATCCAACACCGCAAACCATAGAACATAATGTCTGAAGAAGGAATCAATGCTCCGAGCCCCAATATTGGTAAGTAGTAGTAGATATATGTGTAATTATTAATTTCTACGTCCAATTATCTTTCCATGAAAGCTATCTACCCTAACAGCCAGACGCCCAGACTCAAGTATACTTAAAAACTGACGTTTTTGAGGAACCTAGCATTATCCTAACATAAATTTCAACTCACACGTGAAGCTTCCTCCCAGAAATTCAGTGCAATATAACTTGGCACCCCTCGACATTTGACTGATTTCGATCGATACTTGTCAAAGTTCTCATAAAAAGGTTAACTGGAAAACGAAGAAATTATCAGTTAGTGAGATGAAACAGAATGTTTAATTTGACTGATTATGGATAAAATGGGACATCTGAAACAAAGACAGTAGCCTTCACCCCCAAAAATATATATATGTACCATTTTCAATATCATACACCTAAAATATTCAGGTGTATGATCAAGATAAAATTTCCCTTAGAATGAGCAATAAATAATAATGCGCTCCCAACCAAACCATAAAAAACCGGATGGGGTTCCTCTGCAGTAGATGCGGTTGCCCTTGGGTCACTAACATGTTAGTGACTCAATTGCTCTCTGCAGTATTGTAGAGGAACCACTTCCAAAAAAAAACCATATAACTCTATTTGTATTTACTAAAATTCAGACAGTTTTATGCTTTTCACCAAAATTATACAGCTTTTTCAGTAAAAATTATATACCACATCCGGTTTGAGGATGAAATACACAATATTTGCTAGAGTGAAATGAAATCAAGTTTTGCAAGGCTACAGAAAGCTTAATTATCAGGTCAGGTCAAGCATTTTTATACCTCATCCACATTCATCCCTTTTCATCGCCCACATCCATCTAAACCATAAAAAGTTGAAGAGAAAAAAGAAAGTAAAATTTGGCCAAAAAAAGAAAAAAGGCATGTGTGAAAATAGAAAAGAAAACGGTAAAAAAGATCATGTATCTTCAAGAAATCAGCAACTCACATGCAGTCACCCTAACATAACTGAAACAGGAGCTATCAGTACAACATTTCTGCTTAACCAGTTAACACCAATTTTGTTACCTTGGGAACCACCTATCCAGCAACAATTGTTGGTGACACATGAACTCCTCGCTATTGGTAGCATCACCTGTGCAGACACACGAAGTGAAAATTTAATTCACACACCTCAGTTTACCCCAATGTTAAATGAGAAAGACCAGCTGCAAGACATAATCCTTGAAAATCTTTGTTACAAATAGCAATTATGTGGGGATTTCAAGATTATCATCACATCTGAATACAAGAGGATACATGACAATGGTTTTGCGCTCAAAATCTGGATGCCAGATAACTATTGTCATGCTCGAATTAATATATCACATGGCTTCTTATTAATCCCAAAACGCAAGTAGGAAAAAGAAAGAGGAGGGAGGTGCTGACCTTGCGTGACATCACAGGCAATGTGCCCCTGCTAGTTGGCCGTGAAGAATGAAGATCAATAGCCTATTAGCCTCAGCAAGGAACATGACCTGAACTAACAAAAGCTATGTTACACTGCACGTCTGCACCTGATTATCGATATTGCCAGATTCAGACTCTGTAACGGACGATTGCTCCTAGCTTAGATGTGACCAGTGCACGGTGTACCTGCAGCAGCAAGAAGAGGATCAATCCGGGGGACGGCAAGCAAGAAGCAACACAAGCAAGAACATAGGGGCAGACGGAACCCGAAGAAAGAGAGGGAGGATCTCCATCGCTGGTCCGCTTGATGCATCCAGCTCTGTAGCACGCCAAGGCGAGTCAGCGCCCACAGGATGGGCGGATGGCAGTGGAGGATGGGCGGATGGTAGTGGAGTACTCCTTGGCGCCCGGCAGAGAGGTCGTGGTGGAGGTGGCGCGTCCGGCTGTAGACGGTGGACGCGGCGAGCACGGAGCTAGTGGACCCACACTCACTGTCCTTGAGCGACGTGCTAGATGCGTCCAGCCTCAGGTCCGCCGACCATGACGACGACGACTGGCCGCCACCGCGTGGCGTCGCGCCGGCGAGCGATGACGACTGCTGCATCTTGGCGCTCCTCGACGGGGTCCCCTTCGCTCGGCTGCGCTGCCGCGGCGCTCTCTGGGACCGCGCCTTGGTCATGTAGCTCGATATCGATGTTGGCCATGTAGCTCGTGCGCCGAGCGTCGGCGGCCGCCGCGGTGGCCACCGCAACTGCCACGGCGTGCTTCTTCTGGTCGAACTCGATGTCCACCGCCAACGGACGGAGCCCCTCCTCCGGCGTCGCCTCAGCGGCCTTCCCTTTCTGCGCCACCTGCGGCCTGCCTGAAGCTCCACCTGGCGTCGCGACCTCGCGGGTGTGGGCGTGGACGGGGGCGCCCAGGCCTCCCTGCCGGCGGCTCGTGGAGGAGCCGGCGCGGGACGCACACGGGAGGCGCCCGGCCGGCGCTGAAGAGGGAGTTGTGGATGGCGTGGATGGGGGCACCCGGGCACGACCGTGCCATTAGCCAGCGGGGAGGTCACGCGGCGGCGCGTGCGGCCGCCTGCCCATTCGGCCTTTCCCCATCGGAGTCCCTCCTCCGCGTCCTCGTCTAAGGAGGGGCCAGCGGGTGCTGCTGCCGCTCGCCAGTTCCCGTGGCGGCAAGAAGGGGCGGGAGGGCGGAGGTGGGTCGGGCTGGCGGGCCGGACTCCAGATCGGCAGGGGCCTCGGCGGGGTGAGAGAGGGGGCCTGCCCAGAGTTGGAGCGGACGCCGAAGAAGGCAGGGACTGGCCGGAGACGCGGGGCCGCAACGCCCCTCAGCGCGCCGACCGGCGGGCCTAGCGGCGGCGGACAGACGGGCTCGAGCAGGGTCCCCGCCGACGCAGGGGAGGACAAGGGTCCCCGCCAGCGCAACTCCTCCCATCCCACGGACGGGCACGAGCAGGGTCCCCTATGGGCTGCATCTCCGCCGGCCGCCGGAGCTCCGAGGCGGCGCGAGGGAGAGGCCCCGGCCATCCTTTTTTTCCCCGATGTGATGCGGGGGAAGGAAGACTTGGTGGGTCCCGCGGGTATAGGCGCGGGTAGGCACGAGGTGGGTGAAAAAAGAATTAGGGATTTGGCAGAAACACTCTCCAAATTGCGATTCTATTAGGGGTGGGCACTTTGAACCCGAAACCCGAAAACCGAACCGAACCCAAATAACCTGAATTGTCGGTCTATTCGGGTTTCGAGATTCAGATTCGGTCCAGATAAATTTATAATTCGAAGTTCGGTTTCGGTTCTTGTGGTCTATAACCTGAATAGACCGAATACTCGAAATTCAATATAGTTGCGTACTTTGATTCAAACTATGATGTTACAACTTTGTGTTTTAAGCTATTTTTTGAATTTTTTCATGAACTTGTTAGTTACTTGCTTTAGTCGAGTAGTCCTTAAATCTATAGATTTGAAATGAGTTAGGAATTTGAATTTCTACGGATACCTATGAAAATTCGGGTAATTCGGTGGACCGAATAGACCGAACTGAAATAATCGATCTATTCGGGTTCGGTTCCTATTATTCTTTTTAAAACTTCGGTCCTCACTTTTCCAAAACCCGAAATTCCCAAACACCGAATAGACCGAACGCCCACCCCTAAATTCTATGAGTCTTCTTCCCTATCCACTTCCTCAATTAGATGACGGGTGGGTCCAAATTGGGTGAGAAAATTTTTTCAAATTATTCGATCTTTCTTGTTCCAAATGGGACAGACCTGCACAGATTCCTCAGATGAAACTTCTTCCGGTTTTGCTCACAGCTCTCAGACAAATGCCAACCGAAAATAGGCAAATACATGATGAATCTAAGATTTTGAAAAGGGAAAAAAAAAGCTGATGTATAGCAGCATGTCATTTCATCACCTTACCAACACAAAACATTAGCAAGTCACAATTGACCTTGCAGTGTATCAAATAAGACAGGCAGCTGCCAGCTGCCATGATGTTGGGATCAACTACGGAGACAGCAGCTTTCCTAAAGGAGGAAATTCAACTTCCACTAAAAAAAAAATGGCTGTTACCAGGAAGGTCAGGACAGATAGGTAACATAATTGCAATTTCTGACTTTTGGGTCATTACAAAAGTAACAAATGAAAATGGGGTGTACAAAGGAGCAAGCAAAAAAAAAGCTAAATTAGAAGCTAGTTTTTGCCCAATGTGCAACAAGGGAACATTGACCTTCTGGTGCTAGAAAATCCCACACTAGTGAAATGGGATAGAATATTGATACTGTATGTCATCTGAGAATCAAGAAAGCGGAGCATGGCACACCAATAAGAAAAACACATGTGCGAACAGCAGCAGCCTCCATAAATTAGCATGCAACCACATTGAGCACAAATAGGTACTAAACAGATAAAACCATAAAAAAAGGCGTACATATGGTGTCATTCTACTTCTAAAGCAAGCACTGAAATAGTGGCATAATTTCTCGTCACTACAAATTTTAAAATATTAGGATGTTTCATGCAATCACTAATGAACAAGCACAAAAGAATGCCAGATTGTGAGAGAAGGCAAGGATGTGAAAAGACAAAAACCAGTACCCCTGCTTACATCATCTTCCATCCTAGCAACAAAAAGCTAACTGAAACATAGAATTATAGAAACGAAATAATATAGCAATGCATTAACTGACAAAACAATTGGAGCTAAAAAAGTGAATCAGGCTGCCAAATTCGATGAAGGTTTCCAACTTACCTCTACATGCCATTTTTTCTAATGCTACTCCTTGTTAACATCTCTATCACAACCTGAAAAAAGATGCTAAAACATGGTTGCCTCTGCTGCAACCATTTAAAGAGAGACCCTACCTTTGGCAGAAAATAATAATAAGAAGGCAAAATAGTGAGTAAATAATAAATTGACCGCAACTGCATATCTAAATAGTCTAGTTTTTGTACATAACTGAAATAGGCAGTCTAGGATATCACGATCTCCTCAAGTTGCAAGAATCGAATCTCAGCATTGACTATTGACAAAACTGATTGCAAAGAACAAATGGAAAACAAATAGACTACAAAAATAAGATATAATTGAGGCAAGAAAAAACATCGCATGATAAAGCCCATGTCAAAATAAATCAACTGGGATAAACAAAAGCCCATGTCCACAGGAGAAACAGAATCCTGACTATGGGCATCTCTACCGAATCATAACTGAACCATTTCTTCCAAAAGGAGCTCTTCATCATCATCATCTTCTTCTTTTCTTCTTTGCTCAGCCTTTCTCCTCTCGTTATTCTTTCTTGTCTCCTCACCTATAGCATTAGCAATCGCAATGGGTAACCAAAATCCAGGTCTTTCGAGGAATTGGGCTCGGTGCAGAATCATTGCATCACGTTCTGTCACACCAATGCCCTCAAATGTCCATAACGAAACAGTGGCAGTGCCTTTGAGGCCCAAGGAGTACCATCCAAGGCCAGAAACAGTGATGTCCATACTGTTGACATCCCAGCTCGCCCCAGACACCTCAATTTGTCTTCCTGTCCATTGACCCAATTCATTGACTCGCTCTGGACCAATGGGTGGCTACAGCAACAAGTATATGAATCAGTATAATACAAGGTATGTAAAATTTTATTTTCATAATTCTATGATAGATGGAAAACTCCAGTTACATATGCATTGGACCCAGCACATAATAGAATGCTGCTTATTCAATTAACAGTAAGGCATGTACTATTTCTTTAATTACAAATACCAAGTAATGTGCAAGTGGTCTTCTGCTAAAGAAGACTAATATTGTCATTACAAGAGACTCCCCAGCATGTTAAAACATATTTACCTGAAGTCTGATGCCAAAATGTCGGTCTCGCAATTCATCAGCATTTTCAGTCTTTCCAAGATGGAGGGGAACATTTGAAGATGCCCAAACAGTTATATAGATGGTCTGAACTGATGATTTTAGCACATCCAGACGAGCTAAGCCTCCAATATGGATGGATTGCCCTACCTGCAACGGTTTACAGCCATAAAGAAGGAAAAAAGACAACTCTAAATATCCACCACTACTCCATTAGAATCATTTTAACGCTGATATTGTCTGTCAGATTTTTAAAAACTCCAAGGGTAAAGACTTGCACAAGGATATTCAAGGTATAAGGTCAGGATAGTTGAATTATCTGTGTTCAACTGTTTCATTTGTTAACTGAGAAACTACCATGTAAAATGCCATCATCTTACAATTTTTTATTTCAAGGGAAGGAAATGCTAGGAGGGAGTGGGAACTCAGGTTTTTTCTCTTGGTCATATTACGATAGTGATATGCCTAAAAGAACAAGAGCATGTGACTTATTTCAAAAATAATGATCACGTCCATGTAACAGATGCACAAAACAGTCCTTTCCAGTTATTTCCAGGTACGGAACCATGTAGATATGAAGTCCATATTATTTAAATAATTATACAGGTCAACTACCTTGATGAAAAAATAATAGAACTAGTAATAAAGCCACTTACTTTCACCCTGAAGGACCGTGGCCGCAATTCTTTTCTTATTTCAATCATCTTCCGTTCCTCATTATTTAACCTCATTGCCATTATGTATGGATGCAACAAGCCAGGAGTGTCATACATCTTTGCCTTTGCAGGTAAAACACCTGTTACCCTCAGTATGCCTAATGTTGTTCCTGGGACAGCAGCTTCAGTCAATCTTGTGATTTTAACACCTTGTTTCTTTGCAATTGCATTGATCAGCGTAGATTTCCCAGCATTCTGTGCACCAATCACCCAAACATTGCTACGAGGGCCTGCTGATTCCTTTATGTATGAAATTAGGTTTCTAACAGCCAAATCTCTGTGGACGCTGATCAAGAAAACAGCATCTAGCTTAGGTGCTCCAAAAGCCTTAGCACGGCCACGAACCCACTTATCAAACCGCACTCCCATTAGCTGCCACGGAAGCAAATCTACCTTTGTGCCAACAAGAACAAGCCTCGGTGTTTCACTCACCTTAGAATTTCTCCTTCCTTCAAGTGCTTTGAACAGTGACTTGGCAGCTCGCTTCGGAAATGACCCATCAAAGTCTGCACAATCCACCACCATGACGATAACTGGGGCGCTAGTTGACCGCTTCATCAGCCGAGACGAAATGAACCGATCAAAATCAAAGTCCGGGATCAAGTTCTCAGCCTTGTCATTCTTCACAAGCCCATAATTTCTCAGCGAGTGGCACCGGGCACAGACCACGGCCAAGTCCTCCTCAGCCTCAGCTCTCTTGGCCTCCTTCTCCCGGCGCTTCCTTTCAGATTTGGACAGCTTCTCTTTCTTCAGCCTCTGGATTGTCTCCTCAGTGATGTTTCCATACCCGACACCAGGTGGGGTGAAACCGTCCAGTTCTTTCCTCCATTTCTCATCCTCGTCTTCTTCCATCTCCTCCCAATCAGAGTCCCAATCACCGGCAAAACCAGCAATATCAGTGCCAGCCTTCACCGCTGACTCATCCTCTTCATCCTCCTCAATTTCTTCAAGAAACTCATCAATATCGCTGTCCAGACCCTCCAATTCATCATCTGATTCTGACGTCAATGCATCTTCCGCCAACCCAGTATCCTCATATTCAAGAAACGCAACGGTATCAGAGGTCAGATGCCCATTTTCACTTTCACTCATTTCATCCTGGGAGCTGCGGGAGGGATTCTTGAAGAAGCCGGGGAGGTTGGGATCCGCATCCTGCATGAAGACCCCACAACCAGGACATACAGGCCGGCCTACGGCGGTGTCCTCGCCATCAGTGCCCTCGCTTATGACCGGAGCCAGTGGCCTGCGGTGCCTGCTGGTGGATACACCGAAGGAAGAAAGGCTGCGTCTCTGAGGCAAGAATGACGGGGGGAGGAAGGGGAGGAGGCAGGGAGGTGGAGCTCGAGGGGAGAGGATGCGGAAGGGGAGGCGTGCCCCCGCCAGGGCAGGGATCGGGAGGGGTTTAGCCATTCGGGAGGTGCAGTGGCGAAGAGGATAAGAGTGTTCTGTCTAATTTACTCGCAAGTGTGGGAAATTTCTTTCCTGACTGTTTTCCTCTCTCTCTTTTTTTCTTGCGTCCCAGAAAGTCTTAGGAGTAATCTTGATTCTTCAATCCCTTGGATCCTGAAAAAAATGAGAACTAGATAAGTGGAAGGATTATTCATAACAGCAACAATCAACATGCCAATATGCCATTAGTAAAATTAGCAGGTAAAGAACAATCTATTTATAACCCAATGGTACACACAATCCGAAGTTTCAGTAGTGAAGCTAAAAAATCTAGAAAACTGAAGTTAATATCAGTATATCACTAAATAATTTAGAACATATGTTGCAAATTTCACTGTCACAGAAGTTGGCTGCTCATCTGTGAATGCTTGCCTCTGATTTTGCTATCTAAATATAGTTGGAAGGATGGTCCTAACATAGTGTTCGACAGACTTAGTATGGACTATGGAGCAACAACAATCAGCTCCCCTATGCAACACGGATACAAATTTGCGTATCGGTACCTGGCGTATCCATGGATACCAACATTCCTTGAAAAATTAGTAATGGCGCTATGTACCGATCCAAACTTGCAAAATCCAAATAGGAATGTTATACCTCAGGCTTTCAGTCTCGGAGGAGATCAGCATGCCAGTGCTCCTACACCTTTCCCCTTCCGCTTCAGTTCCAGCAAGAAGCCGAACACAAACTGTGTTCGCAGAAGCTGCGAGCGGTGCGGGCGCCGCAAGCGAGCCGCCGGCCGGAAGCGGCTGCCTGCTCGAGCTCGTGCCTCCAGAAGCGCTTGGGATACGAATGGGTCAGATTGGGATGGAATGGAAGGAATGAACCAAGAAGAAGAGTCGATCGAGGACAGGAAAGGGGAGGAACTCACCGGAGGCCGCCGGTGAGGTTCGTCGTCGCGGACGGGCGGAGCTCGTGCGCGCTGCGCCGGGCGTAGGCGGTGGTCCTTGCCGACGGCTCGTCGCCGTAGGCTGGAGCGCCCCCCTGCGGGGCTCGCGCGTTCGGGCGAGCGGGCGGTGGTGCGGCGCCGGAGTGTGGGTTCCGGGGGGACTAGGCTGGGCAAAACGGATGAGATAGGAAGGGGCGTCGTGGTTATATTGGGTTGGGCTTACTGAAATGTGTTCGGTCCGCGTGCTCGTCGCGAGCGTCGCACGGTCGCAGTTCTGAGTTCCCTCGTGGCCTCCACTTGCCGAGCACCGTCCGTGTCGTCGAATCCTGAAGAATTTTTTTTATATTTTTTTAATCATTTTACAAAATTATATGATCGTTTGAAAATTTATCAGATTTGGCAATCAACCGTCGTGCGCAACGGCGGCCGCCGTGGGCCACGGCGGTAGCCCATCCAACCGCCGTGACCCACGGCGGCAAGAGGGCCGCCAACGGTCCGCTGCAGGGAGCGGGGCTCGCGGCAACCTACCGCCGTGGCACACAGCGGTAAGAGCTGCGCCCGCCGTGGCCCACGGTGGTAGGAACAAACCGCCGTGGGGGACGGCGGCAGCCGCGCCTATATAAAGGGGGACGGTGCCGCCGCTCCCACCTCTCCGGCCGCCGTCCCCCTCCAGGTATGTTTTCTTTCTTTTTTTAGTTAATTTAATTAGTTTGTAGATTAGAAAATTTAGAAATTAGTTAATTTAATTAGTTTAGATTTAGGAAATTAGTTTTCTAGTTTAGAAAATTAGTTTTCTAATTAATTTAATTAGTTTAGATTTAGAAATTAGTTAATTTAATTAGTTTAGATTTAGAAAATTAGTTTTCTAGTTTAGAAAATCTAGAAAATTAGTTTAGATTTAGAAAATTAGTTTTCTAGTGTAGAAAATATAGAAAATTAGTTTATATCGTTTAGAAATTGTAGAAAATAATTTAAGTTGTTTAGAAATTCTGAAAAACTAATTTATTTGTTCTAGATATTGTAGAAATTTTCGAAATTACTTTAGTTTGTTTAGAAAATGTAGAAAATGAGTCTATCTATTTTAGAAATTGTAGAAAATACTTTTACTTGTTTAGAAAATCTAGAAAATTAATTTACCTCGTTTAGTAATTTTAGAAAATACTTTAATTTGTTTAGAAATTCTGGAAAACTAATTTATCTGTTCTAGATATTGTACAAATTATCGAAATTACTTTAATTTGTTCAGAAAATATAGAAAATGAGTTTATCTGTTTTAGAAATTTTAGAAAATATTTTTATTTGTTTAGAAAAACTAGAAAATTAATTTACCTCATTTAGAAATTGTAGAAAATACTTTAATTCGTTTAGAAATTCTGGAAAACTAATTTATCTGTTCTAGATATTGTAGAAATTATCGAAATTACTTTAGTTTGTTTAAAAAATATAGAAAATGAGTTTATCTATTTTAGAAATTGTAGAAAATACTTTTATTTGTTTAGAAAATCTAGAAAATTAATTTACCTCGTTTAGAAATTTTAGAAATTATAGAAAATTACTTATCTGGTTTTTTTAATTGTATATTTAATTTTTGTATGCAGATGTAATTATGGATCAGACTCAGGCTCAGGCCGAGGCTCAGGCTCGCCTGAGCCTCGGCCTCAGCCCGCTCGTGCTGAGGTTGAGGCGTACGTGACGCCTCAGTTGCTGGACAGGGATATCGACCGCAGGCACCGCTCGTTCCTATCCGTCATCCTCGGAGAGGATGTTGGACACGTGTGTTCCCGCACTACGCGCACGTTGCTGCCGATCCACGACCTTTGGGTTCCCAAGTACGTGAACTGATGCTATGTTATTGTTTGTACCTTCATTTATCCTTTTGTTGTAACTAATAAATTACGTTATTTGTTTCAGATTACGCGCTGCAGGACTCCTGCCTGTAGCGCGGTTAGTCCAGAGGGACAGCCAGCGCGACGCGATTCCTCGGAAGGATCGCATGACACGCTTTCAGTTTGACTTCTTCCTCCTTAGCGCGCTTCTGGACCACTGGAGGTCGGAGACCCACACGTTCCACTTCACCGTCGGCGAGATGACGGTGACTCTTCAGGACACGTCGCTGTTGATGGGCCTTCCTTGTGAGGGCGAGCCGCTGGGGCCTGAGGACATCTCCACTGAGTGGCGTACGGAGTTCCTCACTCGGTTCACGAACGTTCCTCAGAACGATCGCGCCCCCGCCCCGTATCATGAGTTCGCGAACCCTCACGGACCCACCTTGACATGGTTGCAGCAGTTTAGCATACGTACCTTTACCTCATATTTCTCTTCGTTTTTGAAGATATGGAGACAATATAACTAACGTTTGATTTTGCTTGTGCAGGCTGATTACCTAGCAGATGATGCCGAGCAGGAGACAGTCGACAGATTCTTCGAGGCGTACCTGTTGTGGCTGTTTGGGTTCGTGTTGTTCTACAGTTCGCAGGGTGACGTGGTGGCGAGGTACCTGATCCCCCACGCTCGGAGGATCGCCGACGCGCCCTTGGACGCCGTGCCCCAGACCAGTTGGGGTAACTCTGTTCTTGCGAGC
Source organism: Cenchrus fungigraminus (assembly GCA_036936925.1). Taxonomy (NCBI): domain Eukaryota; kingdom Viridiplantae; phylum Streptophyta; class Magnoliopsida; order Poales; family Poaceae; genus Cenchrus; species Cenchrus fungigraminus. The sequence goes on along the minus strand of CM072768.1, from coordinate 64,571,545 downwards.
GCGTACAGGGGCCTGTGCTCGGGGGTGTTGAAGGGTCGTTCGGCGGAGCCGATCCTTCTCGGTTGTCCTCTCCTTCTTCAGCTCTGGTGCCACGAGCGGTTTGCGATTGGTCGGCCAGTCGTTCCCCTCTGCGTACGAGCCCCTGCCAGAGGGTCACGACCCGCGCGACCGTTTCACCATGGGCTCATTATGGTGCCTTCGGAAGGTAATTTCTTACCTTTCACTTTCAATTTGTCTTTCCATTTTGTCTAGTTTGTTCAATCCACATTTAGGGTTCACATTTGGTTTGTATGCAGACCTCGTACGCCCACGACCAGACGAAGAGGGCGTACAAGGACTTCGTCGGGCAGTTCGACGCTCTCACGGACGCGGACGTCAGGTGGACGCCCTACTCAGACGAGGCCGTCGCGGCCCGCGCACCACAGGGGCTCTCGTCTTTGTGCTACCGAGACCAGCACTACTGGATGACGAGGACATCGTTGCTGTTCGACATGTACGTGGAGGAGTACGCCGTCCACAGGGTGCTGAGGCAGTTCGGCCGCTACCAGGAGTGGCCTCTGCCTGTGGTCCATACTGTTCCTAGCGCCCACCATAGGTGAGTTCTCGTTAATTTGTAAATTTAATTTAGCGTTCGAAGATTACAGCTGCTGACAAATATGTTTAATTCTTCGTAGGTGGTCACGGAGGGGAGTTGCGGGCCGTGTTTCTTGGGTTCAGAGGGTGCAGCCGTACGTCGACGGTTGGGCTACCGCACCGCAGAACGTCATCACGGAGGACCGGCCCCACGACGACACGGCGTGGGAGGCGTACATCCAGTGGTACACCCCGAGGACTCGGTCGCGTGTAATGTACGTCCCACCACAGCCAGTAGCGCCGGTTCCGGACGCGGCGAGGCCGCTTGTTTCTAGTACCGCGTACCCGGTGCGACGGGATCAGCACTACGACGCGGCGGTGAGTTTGAAAATTCACCGCCTTTCCCTTATGGTACTTTACATTCTACCATTTACTAATAATTTCTTTTGCAGTTCGACGTGATTGCGGACCTTTCACATATTGTAGAGGACTCGACGGCGAGGCTGAACCAGATGTCACACCAGGAGATCGAGGAGACGTTCCACAGGATGGGTGCCATCACCAGGAGGTTCCTTGCCGCGGTCAACTACCGCGGCAACCCGGCTCTACCACTATTTCCACGGTACCCCCAGCCGTCCTCCAGCTCCGCCTCGACTGGTCGTTCCCACACGGCACCGTCGTCCTCGTCACAACCACCCTACCAGGCGGCTTTCTACCCGACGCGCCCTCTAGCGCATCCTCCCTTGAGGATGTCTCCGCTAGGCGGGCCTTCTCTCAGAGGTCCAGCACCAGGAGGGCCAGGACCGACACCACGAGGACCCGCACCTGGACCAGCACCGGTACTACCAGCAGCAACAGCAGCACGAGCAGTAGCACCGGTTCCTTCCTCATCCCTTGGTGGTGCTCTTCCGTCAGGTAATGACCACTACTCTATGTCAAACCATATACAAATACTATATTGTATTAATTAGGATACGTGATTTAATAATACTATTTCTTTCAGTTTACGACTGCAGCGTCGACACTCCTGACTCCACCCTAGGGGACCAGGCCGGAGCGTCCGGGTTCGGCTTCGACGACTTGGGCATCGACTTCGACTGGTTGCAGGGTTTGCAGTCGCAGGACGAGCTCGCAGGGTCGCAGCTTGGAGGCGCGCCACCCACGTGGACTCAGGAGGGAGCAGGGACGCAGCCAGGAGGCTCCCAGCTGCCAGGAGCGAGTGGTGGGGCGCAGCCGTCTCCAGGAGCCTCGCTGCTGCCAGGCGCGAGCGGTGGGCCGCAGCCATCTCCAGGAGGCTCGCAGCTGCCAGGCGCGAGCGGTGGGGCGCAGCCGTCTCCAGGAGGGCTGCCGAGGTCGTCCCACGAGGTTGCAGGGTCGGCGGCGGCGATGGCGACACCGCAGCTGACTGGTGATGCTAGGCGTCAGCAGATCCACCCACGTGACCTGTTGACGTACCCTCACGAGCAGACGCACGCCACAGCCCGAGCTGACAGGCTGCTCAAGAAGACCAGGCGATGCTAGATTAGGTCGCATATTGTTTGTACAGGAGCACTGTTATATGTGTCATGACTATTTTTTAGTATGTCACTTTGCTTTTCTTTATTACAACCTAGTTTTCTTTGTCATAAAGTTAAAAAACAAAAGCAACCACAGTGGTACGGTAGGCATTAGGTTCGAGATCGTGTCCTGAATTTCCCCTGTTAATTTTCTACTAGATTTAATAAAGATCAAAAAATTAAAATTAAAATGACCCCAGCCGCCGTGGGCCACGGCGGTTGGGCCTAGCCGCCGTGGCCCACGGCGTTTCCACCTAGCCGCTGTGGCCCATGGCGGTTAGGCCCAACCGCCGTGGGCCACCGCCAACCGCCGTCGCCGGCCGCCAACCGCCGTGTGCCACGGTGATTTGGTCGTAAACGTCGTGGCCCATGGCGGTCGCCGTTGCGCACGGCTGTTGATTGCCAAATCTGATAAATTTTCAAATGGTCGTATAATTTTGCAAAATGATTTAAAAATATAAAAAAAATTCAATCCTGAAGCCCGGAGTTGCGAGGTCGACCTCACGGCGTTGCTTGCGGAAGCACCGAGGAGCATCGGCATGCATCTGCCGCCGCCGTTGCCGAGCCCACCCACCTCGAGCATGAAGGGATAAGGCAACGAGAGAGACAGAATAGGGCCGGTGGACTACGACCTGTGTGTGTGGCTGCCTGCTCGTTTTTTTAGATCAGAAGTGATGGTGGGCTGTGGCCTTTGGGCCAAGGAGTTTTAAGCGGGCTGAAAGAATGGCATGCCACTATCGAACGTCGCGGCTATACGTCGTTTCAGCGCAGTGTCACGATCCTACCGGAGGATAAGGTCGCCGGCGTCACGCACAGCGGAGAAAGAGGTCGGCGGCGCCGCCTCAGGTTGAGGGAGAAAGGAAGAACGGGAGGAGGAAGAAGACTGTTTAGGGTTTTTTCATCATCGTTGTCCACTCACGGCCACCCAGTGTAGCTTACATAGTGTTCTTTCTGCCCACCGGCCTAATGGCGCTTACAGCCCAGTCACGGCTCGCAGGCCGGTCCACTAATATGTCCTGACATTCCCTCCCGGTTAAGAGCAAACTCGTCCTCGAGTTGTTGACGACCAGCAAATAGGTCTTCACTCACCGTCAGCCTTGAGGAAGTTAGGAAACTGCTGCTGCAACATGTTCAGGTTCTCCCATGTAGTCCAGGAGTCACAGGCATGTTGGACCAGCGCACTTTCACCAAGGGAACGACAGTGTTTCCCTTCTTACAGAGTTTTGTCTGTGTAGCCTGAAGGGGCATAGGAGTAGAGATCAGAGGTAAACATGATAACTCAGAGTCATTTTGTACCTCAGTGTTTGGTGGCAGAGCTTTCTTGAGCTGGGAGACGTGCACCACAGGATGGATGTTGCTTGATGCTGGAAGCTGCAACTTGTATGCAACTGAGCCGACTTTGTTGGTGATTAGAAAAGGGCCAAAATACTTATAGGCAAGCTTTTAGTTGGACCTTCTAGCTACAGACATCTGGACATATGGATGCAGCTTAAGATATACCCAATCGCCAATGGCAAACACTCTTTCCGTTCGGTGCTTATATGCTTGCATCTTCATTCTGTGTTGTGCTCTTTCCAGATTATGCTGGATGATCTTCTGCATTTCAGCTCTGTCTTGGAGCCACACTTCCAAGTCAGGTGTTTGGCATTGAGTTCCAGCATTGATGCCAAAGTGCTTTGGTGAGTAGCCATACAACACTTCAAAGGGAGACTTGCCCAGAGCTGAATGATAAGTTGTATTGTACCAGAACTCAGCAAGAGAAAGCCAAGATGACCATTTGTTAGGGAAAGCATTAATCATACATCTGAGATATGTCTCCAGGCATTGGTTCAATCTCTCTGTTTGGCCATCTGTTTGAGGGTGATAACTGGAACTAACATTTAATGTTGTCTCTGAAAGCTTGAACAGTTCTTGCCATAAGTTGCTGGTGAAAATTTTATCTCTATCTGATATGATAACTTGTGGCATGCCATGCAGTTTATAGATGTTATCCATGAATATCTTAGCAACAGACTGTGCATTGTATGGGTGGGACAAGGCAAGAAAGTGACCATACTTAGATAATTTATCTATTATCACCAGGATTGTGTCAAAGTTTTTGGATTTAGGCAATCCTTCAATGAAATCCATGCTAATAGTGTGCCAAGCTGTTTGGGGTATGGGTACGGGACTCAATAAACCAGGTGTTTTAAGGTGCTCTGGTTTAGCTTGCTGACATACCTTGCAAGAGTTGATGTACTTAATGATGTCTTGCTTCATGTGTGGCCAGGAAAATAACTGCTTGATCTTCTTATATGTGGCTGTGATGCCGCTGTGGCCACCTATACCATTGGAGTGCAAAGCCAGTAACACGGCTTGATGCGCTGCTTCATGACTGCCCAACCATATGCGGCCTTTGTATTTAATGATTCCATTATCTAAAGTGTATCCTTTGTCATTGGAACTAGATACACTTAGTTCTTGCAGTAATGCTTTACTGTCAGGATGTGTAAGGTATCCTTCAGCCACTGTCTCCAGCCATTTTGGCACAATTGTTGATATGGCTGCTATTTCATGTTCTTGTGCTGAGGACTTCCTGGAGAGAGCGTCAGCTGCCCTATTTTCTTGCCCTTTTTTGTATTGTATTTTGTACTGGAGACCCAAGAGTTTGAGGAATGCTTTGTGTTGAAGGCCCTGTGTCAATTTCTGTTCAGCCAAATGAGTGAGGCTTTTATGGTCAGTGAGAATGGTGAATTCTTTGTGTTGAAGATACATCTTCCATTTATCCACTGCCATGAGGAGAGCTAAACACTCCTTCTCATAGGTTGACATTGCTTGAGCTTTGGTGCCTAATGCCTTGCTCAAGTAAGCAACTGGGTGCCCTGCTTGCATTAAGACAACACCTATCCCAGCTCCAGAAGCATCAGTTTCCAATGTGAATCCCCTTGAGAAATCAGGCAGTGCCAGAATCGAAGCAGATATCATAGCTTTCTTGAGGGCCTGGAAGGACTGCTGAAGTTGAGAGCTCCAGGTGAACACTGCTCCTTTCTTGAGCAAATCAGACAGCGGCTTACTGATGGTGCCATAATGCTTTATGAATTTTCTATAATAACCCGAGAGGCCCAAGAAACCCCGCAGCTGTTTCAGGTCTGTTGGAACTGGCCACTCTTTGACTGCTTGTATTTTCTCAGGATCTGTTGCTACTCCCTGAGCACTGATAATATGGCCTATATACTCAAGCCTGGGCTGTACAAATGAGCATTTGGACCTTTTTACTAGGAGGTGGTGTTTCCTGAGTATAGAGAAGACTTCTCGCAGATGCTCAATGTGTTCTTCCCTAGACTTGCTGTAGATCAGGATGTCATCCATAAAAACCAACACATGTTTTCTGAGCAGAGGGGCAAAAATTTCATTCATGATAGCTTGGAAGGTGGCTGGTGCATTTGTTAGGCCAAAGGGCATGACTCTGAACTCCCAATGGCCGTTATGAGTCCTGAAAGCTGTTTTATGCTCATCTATTGCCAATAGCCTGATTTGATGGTAACCTGAGTGGAGGTCCAACTTGGTGAACCACTTGGATCCATACAGCTCATCCAAAAGCTCATCAACAACTGGCAGAGGATACTTGTTTTTGACAGTGATATTGTTGAGATGTCTGTAGTCCACACAGAATCTCCATGTCCCATCTTTTTTCTTCACCAACAAGACAGGGGAGGCAAAGGGGCTGTTACTTGGTTGGATGATGCCTTGCTGTAGCATGTCTTTGAGTTGCTTTTCAATCTCGTCTTTATGAGCTGGTGAATATCTGTAAGGCTTGATGTTAACAGGGGATGCACCAGGTTGTAGGGGTATGGAGTGGTCACAGCTACGTTGTGGAGGGAGCCCTTTGGGATCTTGAAAGAGATCTGAAAAGTCTTGGAGTACACTGTCCAGCTCAAATTGTTCCAGGTTGTTGATGTGGTGATGGTGCTGTTTGGGTGCTAACTGAAGTACATGGACCACACTGTTCTTTCTGATGAGCCCTTTTAGTTTCTTCATGGTAATCTTCTTGCAATGTGCCAAGTTATCTTTAACTCCAGTGAGTGTTATTCTTTTGCCATTGTGAGTGAATCTCATTCTATGCCTCTGCCAATGTATCCACATGGGACTGTGATTTCCTAGCCAGTCCATGCCCAAGATCAGATCTGTGACATCCTGGCCCAAGGCTTAATAGGATTGATTAAGATACTCATATCAACAAGTTGCAACTTCTTTTCCGCAAGCCCATCTCGAAAAACTCCAAAGTTAAGCATGCTTGGCTTGGAGCGATGGGTGACCGACCGGGAAGTCCTTCCTAGGTGCGCATGAGTGAGGACAAAGTCCGCAGGAAAGACATGTGTTGGTCTGTGGGGATATTCTTGGGGTCCTAAAGAGCTGCCAGGCGTAGGCGGGCCCGGCCTTGGGGAGGTGGGTCGTTACACATGGTATCAGAGCCGACTCTCGCGGTTTCACGGGCGCGTGTGGTCGCAGTTGCGCAGGCATGGTGTGCATGGTTGGTGTGGGCCCTGAGTGGTCACACAGCATGGCACATGCGCTGGCACTGGATCCACGGACGTGGCCAAGAGAGGCCGTTCCTAGATTGGGGTTGATCGACGAGGACGTCGATCTTCTAAGGGGGGTGTATGTGACATCCTGGCCCAAGGCTTAATAGGATTGATTAGGATACTCCTATCAACAAGTTGCAACTTCTTTTCCGCAAGCCCATCTCGAAAAACTCCAAAGTTAAGCGTACTTGGCTTGGAGCGATGGGTGACCGACCGGGAAGTCCTTCCGGGTGCGCATGAGTGAGGACAAAGTCCGCAGGAAAGACATGTGTTGGTCTGTGGGGATATTCTTGGGGTCCTAAAGAGCTGCCAGGCGTAGGCGGGCCCGGCCTCTGGGAGGCGGGTCGTTACAAGATCATAGGTCTCTAGTGGCAAGACATTTGCATCTGTGGTGAATGTGTTACCTTGAGACCACCAGGTTAAAGAGGTGACTCTCTGGGTACACTTCAGTGTGGTGCCATCTGCCATTCTGACTGTTGCAGGAGATATTGGTGTAGTAGGCAGCTTGAGGTCTGACACTAACTGCTCACTCACAAATGTTCCTGAGCTTCCAGAATCAATGAGGATCAGGATATCTTTGTTATGTAAGATACCTTGAATTCTGATTGTCTTGGCCCCTTGTGTTCCATCAGCAGCATAGAGAGACAAGGCTAGCAGTTCTTCTTCACTATCAGAGGTTGAACTGTCATGCTCTTTGTCTTCTGCATCCCCATGCTGAGATACCTCCATGAGTTCTTCAACTACATGCAGATTTACTTGCTTAGGGCATCTGTGCTGAGGACTATAAGCTTCCCCACATTTCATGCATAGGCCTGCTGCTCTTCTTTTAGCTCGCAGGGACTCATATTTGTTATCCCATTTCGGTTGTTGCTTGTCTTCTATGGTCTTGTGATTGTCTGGTGGGGTACCCAGCACTGAAGGGTTAACAACATGGCCCTGATTCAGTAAGGTGCTTGTCTTGACAGCACTCCTGCTGTAATCTCGAGCTCATGGAGAGAATCTCTTGGATGATGCTTCAATGATGTCCTCCTGCATTAAAGCCAATGATAACGCCGCATCAACCGTTCTTGGTTTATGCAGTGAAATAGCATTACTTATGTTGTACTTCAGACCATCTAAGAATTTTTGCACAAAAAACACTTCCCCCGTGTCTTTGTTATGGACAAGAACCCTATGCTTAGCCTGTTCAAACCTGCCAGCATATTCCAACACATCTCCTGTTTGCCAAATGGATAGGATATCTTTCATGTAGTTGTGGTATAAATCTTTACCAAATTTTTGGTCTACTGCTACCACTAACTCTGCCCAACTACCAATGGTGTGCTGTGCTTCGTAAGTTTGAAGCCAAAGTTCAGCATTCCCTTTGAAATTTATGGTGGCAAAGGAAACCCACACATGAGCAGGAACATTATACATGGTGAAGTATTTCTCACACTTTTCTCTCCAAACTTGGGGATGCTCTCCAGTAAATTTAGGGAAATCAATTTTGGGGAGTTTATAACTAGACTCATACTGGTTACTATGGTTGCCAAACAAGTAGTTCTTTTTACCACTATGCTCAGGAATTTCATACTCATGCGGAGAGAATTTGGGATTTAGATTCTCACCCCTGACCAGGGTGGAACCAGGTGCTGAGGACCCTGGATCGGCACCCTGGTGAAGAAGTTTCTTGCCATAGCTTACTGCCCGTCCCTCTTCCTCGCGCGGCGGGACCACAGGCGGGGGCTTGAAGAAGGTATCCTCCAACGCTTGGATGCGCGATGTGAGATTGTCAATCAACGCTTGCAATTCTGCAGCCGTCCTTGACGTAGAATGCTTCCACTCGACCAGCTCCTTGAGATCTTGGTTACCCTTGACTTGCTCGACCCCAATGGTCTTCACATCCTTGGCGAGCTGCTTCAACTGCTCCTCGACGGTCGCCATGCGGTAGGTTAGGGCTGGGGTTTTGGGTTTGGGTTGTTTCTTGGGTGTTTTGGCTTGGGTTTCCTTCTGGGATTGGTACTGATTGTATGCTTGGACTATAGCTTGAGCGAATGGAGGCGAGGCAGGAGGTGGCTGAGATGTTTGGGGTACGGTATCAGGGGTCGAGGTGGCGGTGGCAGAGGTGGTGGGGTTCCTTGGTTTCCTTCCGTAGGGGTAGTGGTGGCGGAGTTTGGAAGCAGCTTTTGGAGGCGAGTATTCGGCGGAGGTGCGAGGGTTGCGGAGGAGGGTGGCGGCGGAGGTGGTGGGGGCTAGGGTTCAGAGAGGGGCGCGACGGCGGGGGTAAAGGTCAGATCGAGCACCGGCAGGCAGCACGGTGAACGGCTCTGATGCCAAATGTCACGATCCTACCGGAGGATAAGGTCGTCGGCGTCACGCACAGCGGAGAAAGAGGTCGGCGGCGCCGCCTCGGGTTGAGGGAGAAAGGAAGAACGGGAGGAGGAAGAAGATTGTTTAGGGTTTTTTCATCATCGTTGTCCACTCACTGCCACCCAGTGTAGCTTACATAGTGTTCTTTCGGCCCACCAGCCTAATGGCACTTACATGGGCTTACAGCCCAGTCATGACTCGCAGGCCGGCCCACTAATATGTCCTGACACACAGTTTGACAAAACATCACGTCGCGAGCCTCACGTGTCAGTTCTTCCTCTCCTTTTACTCCTGCGACCTTAGAAGAAGCGGCCGGCCGGGGGAGGCAGAAAGGCCAGACGGTGGGGATGGTCATGGGGCGGCTTAGGGCCCTGGTGGCGGAAGCGGCGGCCGGGCCAGGTCGAGGCGGGGGAGTAGCTCGCCGGCGGCGGGCGGCTAGGGTTCTGGCGGCGGGGGGTAGTGGTGGGGGAAGGGGAAGAAGGAGGCTGCCGCGGGTGCGGTAGGGTCTCGTCGGAGCTCCGCGACCGCGACCGCGGTGGCGGAGCTCCGGCGAGACCCTACCACGCCGCGGTGGTGGGCAGTGGGCGGCAAGGCAGCGGTCGGTGATGGAGGCGGGGGCGAGCATCGGAGAGGAGGCACGAGGAGGAAGGAGAGGGATGGAGGACGTGTCAGCGCGCGGGGGGAGGCGGTCGTCAGATCCGGTGGCGGGAGCCGCTGGAGACGGGGGAGGAGGGCGGAGGCGGGGGCGAGCGAGAGGGAGGTGGAAGACGACGCCGGTCGGTGCGGGGGGGGCGTGGGGGAGAGGATAAGGTTGCGGTTTTGGAACGATGGGCCGTTGGGCTGTTATTGGGCCTTCGGTGATGGATTGTCAATCCATCACCGAAGTGATGCATAGCATCACCCGCTATCGAAGAAAGAACAAAGGGGTAGGTTCGGTTTTACAGTGATTCTGTTCGGTAGGAGTTAAAAACGACACCGATGACCGATATTTCTAGAACTCAATACCGACACCGAACCGAAACCGAAAAACCGACAATTCGGTTCAGCTTCGGTTCGGTTCGGTTCGATTTGCGGTTCTCGGTTTAAAAGTGCCCACCCCTAACTTGGCCATTCGGGAGCTTCGCGTGGGGGTAACCCGGAAAGAGCGCTGGGAGCTGCTCCCTCGCGTCCGTGCCAACCACTGGAGAGGAGTTGTCCCGCACGGCCCGAGACGAGGTGCACGGGCCTCCAATCCTGCACGGTCCGAGGCATGGTGTACTGGCCCGTCGCTCCCCCATCGTCCGACCGCCGGCGAGGAACTCCCATGCACGGCAGTGCCGCTTCCCCTCTCCTCCCGCAAGCTCATCAGCGCGCGCGAGCTCCCACGTCGACCACGCTCTCTCCAGCACGGGCGAGCTCCTGACGGCTCACCACCTTACTTCCTCCTCTAGTCCTCCACACGTGTTGTGCTTCTCTTTTGCTAGGGTTTGCTACATGTTGCAAGAGTATGTTTCGAATGTTTTAGAAAAATATTGCAATGTTGCAAATGTTTTGCACATATGTTGCAAGTATTTTATTCAGATGTTGCATTTTTATTGAGATGTTTCATGAGGATTTTGATATTGCGGGTTTTTTTTTCTCATCATCAACGGATGCTAAAAAATTCAACATTTTTTGATGTTGCAAAAGCTTATTTTCAATGTTGCAAATGTTCATATCTATGTTGCAAACAATGTTTTCTGATGTTACAACAGGCTACTGTAGCATTCGATGAGAAACGCTCTTGACGGACGTCCGAGCGCTAGCACGTCCGAAAAAATATACGCAAAAAAGAGGGAAATAAAAATACTAATGTTCTCCACCAATTTCGTCAATCACAGACACCGCTTAGGCGGCTACCAGTTGATTAAAAAAACCACCTAAAACACTAGCTCAGTCCAAGAAATTTTTATTTTATTTGGGGAAAAAGTGTATTTTTCATCCCTCAAGTACCACAAAAGTGTGACTTACATCTCTTGTGTTAAAATTGGTACACATCAATCTTTAACTAATTATAAACCGGTAACAACAGTTTAGCATCATCCCACGCTAATTTATGCCTCGTAATAAGCTGACTAATGACTAGTACTTAGACACGTCAGGCAGCAGATCAATAGCTCTAGGCAAACCTTCCATTAATCGTGCGCTCACATGAACCGCCCAGTATTCGATATGATCCATCTCTACCCTACATGAAGATGTGTTCTAGATGGTCACCACAATCTGGTCATGTTGGTGAACAGTGGACGAACATAGCTTTTTAGAAAAGAGATGCAGATAGGAGAGCTTACTTAACGAATTGTAGGTTTGGTGTCATAATCAATTTTTGTGCATCTACCGTCTGCGTATGTATGCTGCCGCCACTGCCCCATCTTCACGAACACTTGCGCGCATTAGGCTTTTAATTTGTTAACCACCTTATTGCATCGAGGATTTGCGACATATGAGGTGGCTAAGAGGTTAGTTAGTTAGTTAGATGATTATGTGGCATAAACCGTTGTTAAATCGAGATGGAATGAATAATGCAGCGGTTTAATTAGTTAGATGATTGGTTTGCACCACTTAAAATACAAAAGATGAAAGTCACACTTTAGCGATACTTTAGAGATGAAAAATATATTTTTTCCATTTTATTTTAACCCTTCACTTGTCTATATACTTCCCAGCGAGAGCTAACTAAACCCCCACCCAACCAGCAGTCACACGAATCCTGCAAATCACGCCATGTTAAGATAAGCGAACTCCAACTAGATCTGACTTAATCACTTAACTAACTGAAACTGATGCGATGTGTGTAACACACGTCAGGTACCGGGAGCTTCGATCCCGCCACCTTTGACCGTCGACAAATAGAGACTCGGCTCTTGCCCGATTCTTCGATCGCGGCGCAGCATGCGCATGCAGCTGACATCTTCAAAGGGATCGACCCACGAAGGCACGCGAACACATCGTCCTAGGATCAGCATGCATAGAACGCAGAGGCCGAGGTCCACGGATTGATGAACTCGACGATGATCGGTGGTTTGGAGGCGCCCTCTGTCCTTCGATCCTCGGATCACCGGTTCTCGCTCTCATGGACCATGGTTCTTGAGGATGTCGAGTCGTGATGGTGACCGGTGAATTGGAGCTCTCGCGCGTCGTGTTTCCTGGATGGTGTTGGAGAGGAAGATGCAGTCATCATTGCCGCCGCCCGAGCACCGGAGGGCCCTCCGGTTCGTGGTCTTCCTGGCCGTTTCCCTCCTGGCCTTCTCTTGTTGGGCTCTCGTCAATTCCAGGATCAACGACGCCATTCCCGACTCCGCCGTCCTGGTGCGCGACGCCGACGACAAGAAGGCGCCCCCGCTCACCGGCGACGATCCGGCGGCGGAAGGTGCCGTAATCACGACGGCGCGCGCGGCGAATCTGAGCGATCCGGTGATCCGGGAGCCGCCGCTGGTAGGAGGAGGAGGGGAAGGGGGGCAACGGATCATCAGCGAGAGGTGCGACGCGGACGTCGCGGCGCTCCGGGTGTACGTGTACGACCTGCCGGCGGAGTTCCACTTCGGCATGCTGGGGTGGGACGGCGGCAACAAGGGGAAGTCGTCGGTGGCGGCGTGGCCCGACGTCCGCGACGCCCGCGCCGCGCCGCACTACCCCGGCGGGCTCAACCTGCAGCACAGCGTGGCGTACTGGCTCTTGCTGGACATCCTGTCCTCCTCCTCCTCGGACCCGCCGCCCGGCAGGCCCTGCGTCGCCGTCAGGGTGGCGAACGCGAGCCTCGCCGACGTCTTCTTCGTGCCCTTCTTCGCGTCGCTGAGCTACAACCGCCACTCGAAGCTCCGGCGCGGGGAGAAGGTGAGCCGGAACAGGGCCCTCCAGGCCGAGCTGGTGAAGTACCTGTCGCGGAAGCAGGAGTGGAGGCGGTGGGGCGGCCGGGACCACCTCATCGTGCCGCACCACCCCAACAGCATGATGGAGGCACGGAAGCGGCTCAGTGCCGCCATGTTCGTGCTCTCCGACTTCGGGAGGTACTCGCCAGACGTCGCCAACCTCAAGAAGGACGTCATCGCACCGTACAAGCACGTCGTCCGCTCCCTCGGCGACGACGAGTCGCCGGCGTTCGACCAGCGCCCCGTCCTCGCGTACTTCCAAGGCGCCATCCACAGGAAAGCTGTAAGCAATTCAATTGCTGGGTCCTCACGAGTCACGAGTACAAGATCGAAGAAGGTTTTGATCAAATTGGCGGCGTTTTAATTTTCAGGGCGGCAAGGTTCGGCAGAAGCTGTACCAGCTGCTCAAGGACGAGCGCGACGTGAAGTTCACCTACGGCAGCGTCCGGCGGGACGGCATCCGGCGCGCCACAGCGGGGATGTCAACGTCCAAGTTCTGCCTCAACATCGCCGGCGACACGCCTTCGTCGAACCGGCTCTTCGACGCCATCGCGAGCCACTGCGTCCCGGTCATCGTCAGCGACGACATCGAGCTGCCCTTCGAGGACGTGCTGGACTACTCGGAGTTCTGCGTGTTCGTGCGCGCCGCCGACGCCGGCAGGAAGGGGTTCCTGCTGCGCCTGCTCCGGGGCATCTCCCGCGACGAGTGGACAAGGATGTGGGGGAGGCTCAAGGAGGTGGCGCGCCACTTCGAGTACCAGTACCCGTCGCAGCCCGGCGACGCCGTGCAGATGATCTGGGGCGCGGTGGCGAGGAAGATGCACTCTGTGAAGCTGCAGCTGCACAAGCGCGGGAGGTATCAGAGGACAGGTTCTGAATCATGAAGATCTGAAGTTCTTAACGTGAATGGAGATGGACAGATGGTTCCGAGCTGAATAGCAGACTGAACGTGAAGTACAACCTTCATTCCAAATTACTTGTCATTTTGACTTTTCTAAAAACATTTCTTTTATTATGCATCTCGATATATATTTATGTCTAGGTACATAACAAAAGGAATGTATTTAGAAAACCAAAACGACAAGTAATTTGAAACGAATATAGTAGCAAGTTGCAACAACTGGTTAGAAGATAAATTTTGGGTGAATAATTTCCAATTTGTGGTTTCTATTAGCAAGGAAGACACCAAACACACTTCGTGAATAGAAGTGATAATACAATTGCAACAGAGGTTGACTGAATTGCAGGCTTGCAGCAGCCGATTAAGAAGAAATGGTGCTTTTGCAAATTACTTGGCTGAACAGGAACATATGTAGCAGGATTTGAAGCAGTCTTGTTCAGTTGAATTGTACAAAGACAAAGACAATAGTGCAAGGCCTTCATTTTGAGAAGCCTCCAATAACTGGAAGTTCCGTGTGAAGAATAAAAACGTTCACGACATTATCCTACGAAACAACATTGTGGCAGTTCTGAGCTCATGCTATAGGGAGATCGTATAAAAAAAATACTGGAACGCGATCTGTGTGCGCGAATACTGGAACACGCTATTCGGCTGTCAGCCGTCAGCCTGAGCCCTACCCTGGTCCCTGGAAGATGACAGCTGACCGCCAAAGAAACAGAGACAGAGCTCAAAGCCTCAAACAGCCAAACAGGGGCCGCTCGACCGGAGCTGTTTGTGGATCGAATTATACTAGCCCTGTTGCATATTTTCTAACATTTGCATTGTTTTTCTAGTGTTAGTAGTGATACGGCTACAAGAAATCATCCCAAGAGATAAAATGAATATGAACTTATTTCTTCTCAATTAATATAAGACAGACAGATTCCCAGTCATCAACATAGTCATCATAATATCATACATTTATACCAGCTGTTTTGATGATTTGAGCTCTATGTTTTCAATTTAGACATCATATTAGCTCTCATTGAGTTAAGCCTAAAGCTTTTTCAGATTAACAGGGTAAAAACAAAAAGCAGAAATCTCATTCCCTCCCTGTGTTTTGATGAACCCAAATACACTTCTACTTAACACGCGCGCACTAATGACAAGTTTGTGTCCGAAGGCTGTCATTCAGAAAAGTCTCCGGTAATAATCAGTCACTCTGGTTCAGATGTCCAGAACGTACATCTCTGGTTTCTTACTTAAACTGCACAGCTAATAAACTAAACATTTCTAATTGAGCATGGTAACCTATTTTTCCCTTAATCTGTCCAAATTGAAAACATACTTGAATTATCATCTCCTTGAAAAGTCAGCAGTTCCAGAGTCATGTGGGTGTGTCACTGCATCTTCACGGTGGTAGCAATCTGCCTTTTGCAAGATCTGAAAAGAGAATGCAGAAAGCTTTCAACAATGCTATACATTTACACATATTTGAGACGTGGATTTGCATGATTATAAAATTGGGATTGGAACATGCATCAGATTGGCCGTAAAGGCATAAAGTTGATGAAAGAGCAATAGATCATCAAGTTCTATAAATATCAAGCAAATTTCAAAAACATCTAGAACAAGACTACGATTATTAGGTTATCTTGGAGCGTATAAAATTTCAACCTTTCACATATTCATTTTCTGAGAACAGTTAACAGAAAAAAACATACATCATCTAATTTTGCTAACTCTTAGTCTAAGTTAAGGTACATATATCATGGCACAAACAGTCAGACGCAAAGTTCTACGCATAGGGTTAAAGACTGGTGAAATCAATGTGGTGCATGTGTGGTTGCAGTTTTCTAATTTCATAAATAGACTGCTTCCGACTCCTAGGCACAGACAACTTCCGATTCATACTTTTATGCTGCTAAGTAAAATTTCGCAAATCACTAATTACCTGGAGTGTAGAAGCTCAGGTAGGGTGCAATGGCGTAGTTAGACCCTCTCTCTCCGACCTTCTTCACCTGCCCTGACTTGGGCATGATTGCAAAGACACCCACATCTGAGATAATGAAAATGGTACCATTGCCTTCTATGAAGCCAATCACATCGAGTGAGGCCAACGGATCAATAACCGGAAGCAGCATCCTAAGATTTAGGACCCTGCCTTGCATCCATTCTGCGACGCCGTGAGGACCAGCAGCCTGCCATGACCACAGGTGGAGATTACCATCCTTAACTGCGGCGAGTCCTAGACCACCGTCCTCGGAGGCCACAACAATGCCATTCGTCTCCGTCTCACACATGTCAGGCCCGCCGATAAGTTGGAAGCCCTGCCCAACCAAGTCATACTTGAGAATTCCAGTCCTGCCGCCTTGCTGATAGCTAAAGTGGAGCGCGTCTCCGGCGAGGAGGCTAGGCCTCTGCTCGCCATAGGCATCAAGTCGAATGGAGGACGACGTGGTTCATGCGCCAGTCTCGGATGAGTACACGCTCGCCCACATGATATCCGCATTGTCGTCGCAGTAGGAGCCGATGACGACGACGAGGAACGGGCCGCCGCGGCAGTCGAGGTGGCCGCATCCGTCCGCGGCGCAGAGCACCGCCGCGGTGCGGCAGAAGTAAGGGTACTCGGGCACGGGCACGGGCTGCTGGTGGCCGGTGATGGGGTCCCAGACGACGAGGTACGCGGGCGCAGGATGCTGCTCCAAGGATTCGAGCAGCACGCGCCCGTGCCGGCACTCGACGATCCACCAATTGGGGCGGTCGAACGCCGGCGCGGAGAAGGGGGAGGCGCGGCCGGTGGTTTCGATGGCGACGACGAATTGAGCGCGGGGGCCTTCGTCGTAGATGTTGTGGAGGAAGCCGAGCAGGGGCGGCGCGGCGTGGAACGCGCGGTAGCGGCGGAGGAAGGCGGGGCCGGAGAGGAGCTCGCGCCAGGCCTTGCAGACGAGGGAGGCGCGCACGAGGCACGCGGGGTCGTCCGGTGGGAGACGGAGGAGGATCTCGGTGGTGGCGTCGTCGATCAGATCCGGCGGCCGCGCCATGGCGTGAACGCGGTCGGCCGAGGCGAGATGATTTGGATTGGGTGGCGGATTTGGGGGGAACGGCGAGAGGGACCAGAGACAGAGGGAAGACCGACCGAGCCAGGCAAACCGATTGCTGATCCAATTGTTTCTTGAAACGAATTTTGTACTCCAATTCCTATTGGTTGTCCAATTTTCGAAACCGATTTGATCTGTAAGATTTTGGCATGTACAGTTTATTCGAGCTGATGTAGTATCATCAGCCGATGATCAGATAAACAAACTCCCAATGTTCATCTTGCATCCAGAGTTTCAAACAGGCGGCCATGTGCAGTGCAGATGATCTTTGGCTGACTGGAATAACCTCAACTGAACAAGAGTGAATATTGTGATTCTTTTACAGCCTTAAATTAAATAAACTTCTAGATGTTGCAATCGATACATCAGGTCACATCAGAAGTTGTTCCCCTTCTTTCAGTCAATGCAGGCAGGTTAACAGCATTTAGTGCCTAAAAAAAGGAAAAGCTATATAAAAAAAGCATAGTAACAGATTTGAACAGTTTGAACAACTCTTCAGGTCATGCAGCATACAGTATGTATGTAGTGTCTGAAACCGGCAGCCCGGTTCAGGTCGTTGCCACGTTTTTCGGTCCCTAGTGTAAATGGCAACACTACGCGCATAATCTGAAATGTTAGGCTGAGTCCAACAGTTTTGCCTCCCGCTGGTCACTGTACACGCGCCCAGCAGCCTCCAACAAAGAAGGCATCGAGCAATGCAAACTTCCTTCGGAGGATAGAGGAGATGCAAAATTGCATCGCCTCTCTCCTCGAAGGCATCCGCCGCGGGAACGACAGGGCCGGCCGCGCGAGCGGGAGGAGGGTGGGACGGCCTCGACACCCGCCACCTCCTCCCATCAACACCGAATCCACCTATTCGCATGGACCCAACGCGGGACCGCTCGCCGGCAGCGTCCTCTAGCGCCGCCTCGCAGCGGAGGGGGGCCGCAAGAGCCGCATACACGCGGGCGTTGCGCCATCCACGCCGACGTCGACTCACAGCGCGGAGGAGGGGTGCGGCGCCGCCCTAACCTCGAACTGGGCACGGCAGAGCAGGTCGATTCGGCGGCGCGCCAGCGGCGGAGCTCGATTCAGTGACGGAGGAGCTCAAATCGGCGATGGAGCAGCTCCAATCGATGGTGGTGTAGGTCGATTTGGCGCCTACGGAGGTCGATTCGGCGCCCTTCCGTCGTCGATCTTCTTCCCCAAGCGCGGCCACCTCCCGCCGGCGAGCGCGGCCTCCCTTGCTCCGCATCGAGGTGGAGGAACAGGGACGTGGAGGAACAGCGCCGCCCAATGACCGGGGTAGGCGGATCCTCCTTGTTCGCATCCCTCCTCCGGTCCTCTTCCGTGCCATCGTCCTTCTGGTCCTCCCCTTCCTCTTCCTTTCCAACCCGGACGACCATCGAAATCGCCACGACAGGAGCTGGCCGAGCGCGGCGACTGGGACCGCGCCGCCCAACTCCAAGTGCCCGCGCGTCTTCCTTGGCCTCCCTCTTCAGCCGCGCGGGGAGCAGCCGCTCGAGCACGGTGAGCCCCTACGCCCCCGGATCGAGCAGCCCCGACCGGCGGAGGAGCAGGGTGGTTGAGGAGCAGAGGCTGGCAGAGGAGCAGAGGTTGGGACAGGGGTGGGGGAGATTTTGCTTTTGCATCACTGCTCTTAGAGATGGGAATATTTGCGTGTACGGTGCATTTTCTGTGCGTGAGGCAAAGGAAATGCATTGGGTTTTTTTGCCTTGCACTGTTGGACTCAGCCTTACCAGCCTAACATGCAGTAAGAGCGAGGAAAAGGCGACGCAGGCTATACAAATTTAGATACTATTTGTCAGTGTCATTCAAAATCTTTACCAAACTAGTCACACACACACACACACAAATTCCACACGGCCTTGAATGTGGTAATGTCATATTCTTTTGGAGCACACTATCCTTGATATCTAAGTTGATGATGATCCTAGTGGAAAATTTTTGTTGTACGATGACTTGATATTTTGTAGGAATAGCAATATATTGATATTCTAGTCTCTACATCTTTTAGCTTATATTATTACAAAATGAAAAAGCTTCGAAGTACACAAGAGTAGGAATAAAAGAGCGAAAAAAATATATCCTGAAACAGAGTGCCCACCAAACAAACCACTACTTCTGTGTGACTACCATCACAACAAAAAGTTACAAGATCTAGCTTAAACTTTAGCTAAGTTAAAACTGGTTGTCACTAACTCCAAGTTCTGCACACCTTATCCCTAAATCAAAATTCAAGGCTGCCACCAATGCAACAAGACCGACTTCTTCACACATATCCAATTTGCAAGCTTTAAATCTTTGGTACAAATCTCAAACTCATGAGAGGATCATTGATGATATATGACAACATCAACTGACGTATAACCGGATCATAGATGAAAAAGATCAGGCCTGGTGTCTTGCGGATCGAACGTTGTCGTGTCCATAAGCTAGCTGCTGTGTAACTCGACGTGTCTCACCCAGAACTTTGGCCAAGGATGTATCTAGTGGACTCATCTTCCATCTACCTCGCCACGAAGCTTACACTCGTCGCATATTGGCTCCACAACGACAACCACGGACGAGCCGCCATCACCCAATGGGCCACACACCAAACCAAGGCAGCTTCTCCCACCATTGGCGACAAACTAACACTAGCCAAGCTCGATCTCAAGAAGCGATGTCTACAAGGAGGACGTGACGCCAAAGATACCCCCGACGCTCGTCCACAAGTGGACAAGGTTTTCACCCAGAGACCTCTCATGCGACAGGTAGGTCTGCTCCAAAGTGGTGCCCCCAACGGGGAGAACAACGCCTTTACGCCCAAGAACACCGTCACCGAGACTTTAGCCCAGAGCAACTCGTACCTGCTGCACAAACACAGCCTGCTCCACGTTGATGAGCCGCGACAGCTAGCCGACAGGCGACCATTGTATGCCAGGAAAAGCTGAAAACCCATGTTCGAGGAATGAATCTGGAACTGAGGCTATGCAAATATGGAAGGACTAGTGTCCGGACATCCAGACGGAGCAAAAATATCGGACGCTTCTGTGGCCTCTGTCCGGACGCCCGCACCTGGCCCCCACTTTGTAAGCCCCCCGTGGGGTCCACGCCAGCAGACGACATGTGAGATCCATTTCCCCCTCATCTATTTTCCATGGGCGCGGCGTGAGAACGCCATGTGCATCCGCCCAACATATGTGCCGAGAGTCTCACTGCAACATGCATAACACCGAGATGAAACAATTGCAACATCCAGATGAACACCAAGACGAAACACTTGCAACATCCAGATGAAGAATTTGCGACATGGGTCCAAAACAGTTTGAAACACTTGCAATACACCTTTGAAACATTTGCAATACACATCTAAAACATTTGCAAACACTTGCAACATTTGGATTAAAAACACTTCCAACATGTCACATGTGTCTGAAAACAATTGCAACATTTGGAACACACGTTCACAACATACTTGCATAGCTATTGCAACATCGGAACATCCTAGATCTACTTTTGCAACATCCACATGAAGTACCTGCAACATTTTTCTGAAACGTTTGAAACATGTGAAACATACACTTGCAACATGCATCAAACCTGGCAGAAGGGAGCACAACACTGCACGGTGAAGCTCGCTCATGGCCACGGCGCGGCCGACCGGCACGACAGCACGGCATGCCGCGGGCCGTAGGGGAGTGGTGGCCAATGTGGATCGCCTCAGTCCACGGGAAGCGGTGCCTCGCGCTCAACCGTGTCCTGACACCCTACTACGAGTAGATCCTCCGCGGCTGCCGCTGCTCGCCCCAAACCACACAGAAGAAGCGGCAACCGATGCTCGACCGCGCCTTGGTGTTGGAGCTCTGCTACCTCGCGCCGCCAGCGAGCTCAGGGGGCCACGCCCGACCGCATCGCCCTTGACCATGGGGAGCGGCGGGCCGCACCAGACTGCGCCACCGGCCACCTCCGTCGTCCCTGGCCGCAGGGAGCGGGAGTTCGCACTCGGCTGCGCCACCGCGAGCCTTGTCGTGCATGCCCGACCGCGCTACCCTGGCCGCAGCGAGCGGGGGTCCGTGACACAGTCGAGCACCGCCGCCCCCGGTCGCCACCGGCCAAGCCCTCTGGTGGGCAGCAGGCAAGCCCCTCCCTCGACGGCCAAGCCACACTCCGACGCGTGGAGCTCCCCAGCGGGCAAGCCCCCCACCCACGCGCAGATCAGATCCTGCAAACCGAAAGCGAGGGAGGGAGATAGAGAGAGAGATTGCTGACCATGTCGCCGTCCCAGATAGTGCCGTGGAGGTGAAAGGAAAAGGCTGGGGTACATGGACAAGGTTGCTCCGCGTGAGCGTCCGTAGGAGAGGACGCGCGTCAGACGTCTGCGTCGTAGCATTGCCGGTCCGAATATTATCTTGCCAAGTGCACACATATCCCTACGAGAGATGTGGGCACTCAAACATAAGGTACGTTTCTGACCTTTAAGTGGTCACAGTTCTTTGTACCGTTTGATTGTCTCAACCAAAACATGTTTCATGTCTCCAAATTCAAGTTTGGAATTGAATGGTGAAACCACCATTCACAGTGCTACTTAAATTGATTCGTCACACATGTACAGATTGTTGGATATTAATATTTGGCTTCTGCCCTTCCCTTTCATCCATTTGATGATGCTTGGTATGGAGCATGTTTGCTACATTATTTGATTTTAGCTGATATGCAGATTTATATGTACTTTTGTCCAGTTAGACTGTCTCCAGCAGGTGCTGCAAACGCCACCCCATCTGCAAAATGGGGAACGGATGTGCACTGTAGCACCTCCGGTAGGTGCTGCATCCAGTTCCCTGTTTTGCGGCCGGTGCCCTCTCTTCCCCCATTCTCGCGCTTTCTCTCTCTCCTCACCTCATTCCAACCGCCACCGCCAGCCTCCATCTTCCACCCGCGCCCGGCTCCTCTACCTCCTCCATCTCCACCCACGTCCCTCCGTCTCCTCCTCCTCTTCCCTCCGGCGACCGGCGGCAGGGTCGAGGCCCGCGAGCGCCGGCAGCCTCCTACCCCACGGGTGTGCTTGCGGCTCATTCACCTCCGGCAGAGGCGGTGCCGGGTTGCTCCTCCAGGCAGAGGCGGTGAGGCTAGTGGGGCTGGCGGGTCGGGGCAGAGGAGGAAGGCGTCGCTGCAGTTGCTAGATCTGGCGGCGCGACTGGCGTTGACCGCTAGGAAGCAGCAGATCCAGCCCTCCTTCATCCCCGCCAGCCACCTCCTCCACTCCGCTAGGAAGTCTTGTACAATTCCTTGGTTGAGCCTCAAAGCCAAGACCGAGTCGGGACGACCGTGGAGGCCAAGTATGAGTGGGATTGGCGTGTAGGCTGTACTAAGTCCGCGGGGTTTGTAGTGGTTCACCACAAAACCACTGGGTTCCTTGGCTGAGCCACAAAGCGAAGACCGAAGACCAAAGCGCGCGCGGCTACAACACTGGGCTGATCTGACCGGTGGACCTGGCCGTTCTGACCGGTGTGCGTCGTGGGCTTCTGGAGACTTCGAAGCGGAAGACGCATGGCATGATGGCAAGACTTACGTAGTGGTTACGCGGGCTTGCGGTGGATGCGCATCCGTCCGATGGTGCTACGACGAGAATTCCCAAAGTGCCCTTCGGGGTGTGTATATTACTATTATGTAATAGGATTATTTTAGTTTTTCGGTTGCCTCCATATAAACTTGGTAGAGAGAGGATGGCAGCCATCTCTTGGAACCCTAATTCATTTGCTCCTTTGGTTTTCCCCTTTCTTCTTCCTTCCTAGGGCTAGCTAGTGCTTCGTTGTAAATCTTCAAGTGGGTAGGATGATGGGAGGTTGCTAGACTCTTTGTAAAGAATCTTTCCTGGTGGAGAATGAAAGGTTTGGAGTTCATCCTTGTGCTCCCTTGTGATTTGCTTGTGGATCCCGTTTTTCTTTTTCGGTGATTTTCGGAGCCTTTTTGGTGGAATTTCGTGGGAACATTTTGGGGGTGTTTCTCTGTGGGATTTGTGTTGGGAATCACACATGAGGTTGGTGTACCTCTTTTCTTGGTGATCTTGCCCCTCAAATCCCGTGGGAAGGCCTTTGATTTTGGTGGTTTTCGTGCTCTTGGTGTTCTTGAGGTAGAGGCACGAAATTTGCGATTCCTCCTCTTCTAGAGTATTTTGGGGCTTGAGATTCGAGCTAGAGATCACCCATGAGGTATTCCAACCTTCCCCAAAGTTTCTCTTGAAACCGTGGAGCGAATCGGGAGATCGGGAGGCTTGATTCTTGGAGTTGACCCGCGGGTGGAGTTCATCCCGAGCAGTCCAAGCGTGACCAGTCTGACCGGTGCCCTACATCAGTCTGACCAGTGCTGGCCCTTGTGGATTTTTTGCTCGGGTGAACAACTAGTTAGGTTGGTAGAAGCTGTGAGTTTCCTAGGGTCAGTTCTTTGCGAGAATCATGTTGGTTTGCCTCGGTTTGTGGAGCTTCTAGTTTTCCTCAATTTGTGTTTTCGAGGTGGTTCTTGTTCCAGGGCCTAGAGAAGTCATTGAGGCATTCTGGAACGGTTCTGTGTGGTTATTGTGTCCACCGGTCTGACCGGCGCAGCTGACCGGCCTGACAGGCGTCACCGGTCTGACCGGTGCGCTCCATCAGTCTGACCGGTGCAGCACAGGCAGCAAGCAGCGTAATTTTCTGCTGCGTGTTGTGTGTGGTTGTTTTGGTTGGATGTGTGGTTTGTTTCTAGGACCAGTAGCACTTCAGTGGCTACGTAGTCTTGGCAAACTCGAGGAGTTTGAGGCGGAAGTGATTTCGGGATTCTGGCCGTGTTCATCTTGTTGGAAGAGTTATCTCCTTCGAGAAGAATTTTTATCGGCTCCCATTCACTCCTCCCTCTCTGGTCGCCTGGTCCTTCAAAGCCCATGATATATTTTTCTACTTGACCGAGAAAACTCAGTGAGTGAGCTTTATGGATTTGGATATTTTCTATTCTTCTTGATGGATTTTCTAGATATTATTCCTATGATATTAAATTTAACATAACATGATAAATGACTGCACTCCTTTAAAAATAATGATAATACTATATAACTCAATACAAAGTCTACTTTTGTAAACGGAAGAACATTAGCATTGGTGTTAGCTCCAAACCAATTACGAGTCAATACTCATCATCATGGATGTGAAAAGCGTAGAGGCAATGAGAAAAAAGAACTGTCATGCACAACTGTGTTACTAGCAATTTGAAAAAAAATATTCATAACAAAAGCGTCATGAATCTTGCCGGCAAAAAGAACACATACGTGTGCTATGCCATGTGTAATATTGTGTAATACTCCGAAATAAGATTTCATTACCATATATTTACATGACATTGAGAATACAGTATTGTTCTAAAAATTGATATTTGTCATATATCAAACTATAAAATGTGTATTAGACCATGTTATAAGTGAGGAGCATATGAGTATATCTTACTCATGGTGCAACGCACGAGTAAAATTGCTAGTTATTAAGAGCTAATCCGCAAAATATTGAAGAAACATATCATCAGCAAAAGAAAGTTACACTAGACAATATTGATGTAGAACACAATTGTCAGGTGGGGTCTAGGCGATTTGTGTAAGAAAAAGTTTAATGCACCGCTAAGCAAATCATAACAAGATGTACATATGGTAGGACATATTACGTAACTTTGAAACTCAGTCGAGCTGAGAGAGACGATTTGACGATTTGAGGTTGCTCTAGCTAGCTACAAAAATTGGCGTGTAAACAAAACTTGCAAAGAGAAATCATGAAAATTTAAACACATTGTACAATATGAGGCATCACTATGAAGAATCATTTATATGTAGCAATCGCAACACCCATATCACACTACATGAACAGGTTTCCCAAATGGTTTTGACTAGGGTTGGAGAGGATATGTGTTTGGCAACAACACATAATCGTCAAATCTTTATCTTCCAGTACATCAATAATGGGTGGGTTCATCGTTGGTTGCACCAGACACCATCAGAAGCTTATTGGACAGAACTTATTGGGTCTGCTGAAGATAATGGAATGATCATTATCGAAACTGGTTCTGATCGAACACATGTTTTAAAAGTCAAAGATGGGTCATGATTCTGTCTAGAGCAAGACAGCATGGGGGCAACGGTGCTTGTGGACTGGACCATTAGCCTACGCTGTAAAAAAACGTCACAAGTACGAGGTAAAAGCAGCTGCCTCATTGTACAGATTGCAATGCCTCCTTAACTGGACAATATATTAGATTAGATGACCTAAGCTATTACAATTTATAAGTGTTTTACACTGTGTACGGACGTTTGTGCTGACATGCCTCCCTGATCAGGTTGAGCATGAGTAGTGTTATCACATCTGGAGGTTTTGTTGCCCTGGTAGTGGTAGGTTCTATTTTGGTGGTTGATAAACTCTGCAAGGAATGGGCACAGCCTCAAGTCTCCACGTTGATCTATGATGTTGGTGCTCTGTACAGTAGCTGTTAGATTCTAATTGTCAGCTAGTGTGTGTTTTTGTCAAATATAGCTGCTGCTGCAATGGTGGGTGACCCTTCGGACCTTCCGCTTCTTTCGTTTCATGGTCACATATTCGTTTGTGCCTGTAGCCCTGTACCAATAAGCCACCTCTGATAGGGTCGGTGCTTATGTGCTTATCTGATGGTTCAGGTCTTAAATCCTCTCTTATTGTCTATGCGATATGTGCCATGGTCGGGTGTGATTGTCGGATTGGTGTAGCACTAGATTACGACTTACAAGAAGGGGAGATATTTGAGCTGATGCTTACTCTATGTGACTGAAGATGGGCAGCATGAATGCACGATGAACCTGCTTTACGACGTTCTGTCGGATCGTACTATTCCTCTTGCTCTTCCTCTTTCTCTTCTTCAGCTAATAAGTAAATAGTATTGATCCAACGGTGACAGGCTGAAAAAGAAAATTTGTCAATGAATTCTCTTTGGTTCTCCTAAGAGCCAAACCTAATCTAGTACTTGCAATGGAGAACTTGCTCACTGTATTTTTTGCTTCATCTTGTTATTTCTTAGTTTCCTTACCCTTTTTCTTTGTTTTAGACCCTAGGTGTTCTCTGTATTTTTAATCTATCTTTTAATATATTCACTAGGGGCTTGCCCCTCTTGTTCCGTAAAAAAAAGTAAACATTTCTAGTTGAACATGTTCCGAATCGGAGAGGTTCTGCAATCAGCATGGACATGCAAGTTCATACTTTACAGTAGATTGTGATCTGATCCTGAGTGCCAGTTTTCAATAAACTTTTCTGCATTCATCATGCAATCTAAGGTCTTATTTAGGTTGTTGGTGAAAAACCTTGCGTTGTCACATTGGATGTTTCATGGAGTGTTGGAAGGAGTGTTTGAATACTAATTGTTAGATTATATTTGATAGTTGTAGATATACCTATCGTAGACTGTCATATGTATCTGAGGTTGCCTTGCACCCCAAGCCTTGTACTCTCATATATACCGAGCGAGGCCTCAATGCAACACAACAATTCATTATACCCATTACATCTCTCTTCACTAATAAAAAATAATAGGTGAACAAGGCCGACTACGTCCTTGACTTCATCACACCGTCCTCTTCGATCGCGTCTTCGACATCATCATCGACTACATCAGTGTGCACTTGCGCATGCATGGTCTTCCATAGGCTGATCGAGTTCCTTCGCCATCTTCTTTGAGCTCCGCTGCCGCGTCAACCGGATCATGAAGCCTTGTGCCGGATCGTCTGGGTACACGTCTTCGCCTCGACCACGGCTACCCTCGTGCACCACGTCGTCGCCAACGTCTACCCGACCCTTCGTCTACTCCGATAACTGTAGGCTGCATCAGCATCTTCTACCCACCATTCTGTGCCTACGACCGTCATGGATGCCTTCTCTGCTGGCCCCTCAAATGACAGTGTCTGGTGGTGCACCCTCCCTCTCATGTCCGGTATTGGCAACACTTGTGTGTGCCATCATCCCTGAGGCGTTTTCAGGTCTCGCAAACTTGGGAATGTCTCGCACGTTGGTTCCTAACTGCATCGACTTTGGTATTGACCCCCTCTTCGACTGCCTCGACATGTCGCCGTCTTCGTCTCCAGCGTCTTCTTCATTACGCCTTCATCGTGGCGCTTTCCCGTGTGCCCGCGGCTTATGTGCGACTCCTTACCTGGCAACCTCGATAGCTCCACATCGACCACAGCTACCCACGCACGGCTTCCTCGACCATGGCCATTCACCCTCCAGTTCGGCTTCTTCGACATCGGCACAATGGGCTACCATCGCAGCGTCTGCGCCACACAACTTTTGCTTTTGGCTTCTTCTCCAATCTCACCGTATGTGGTGCTCCTGCTATGATTGTGGGGGATGTTAGAGTATATTTGGTAGTTGTAGATATATGTATCCTAGACTGTCATATATACCAGCCGAGGCTTTAATGTAATACAACCAATCCATTATACCAATTACATCTCTCTACACTAATAAAAAAGAATAGGTGAACAAGGCCCGGTGCATATTGTGAAACTGGCCGTGCGGGTGGCGTAACGTCCCTCTCCCAGTAGTCAGTCTTAGCTTTTGCATATCTTATCACAGAAAGGAAATTGTGAAAAGAAGATAAAAATCAGAAAATTACAAGGGTTCATGACACCCATTTTGTTTCATCATTTTACTCCCTAGGGACAAACAAAAGAGAACCAAAGCCGTAAGTTAATTTACAAAGGATGGTCACAAAAGCAGCCTTAATATTTTCATTAAATCCTTTTTGGAAACTAAATTGAACTTCAAACACGAGTCCAATTATTCTGGCGCATTGTACGAAACGACTGCTTGATTCATCCAGGACCTCAGCATCCTTTTACAAAAAAAAGTTTTTACAACTATATATACTGCGAAAGAATCATGGGCAGAAATGATCCGCAATGAAACCATAGAACAAAGTCGGGGAAAAATAAGTAGAAGAACAACAAGCAAAATGACAAAAAGGAAACCTTTAGAATCTTCAACATCAAGTGCTACAACCCTTCATTTGATGTATTGCTGATGCCCTTCTCTTCAGTCGCACAAATCCGATCCGCTATCTGGTACTATCTGCTGAAGCATCAACACCTGTTGTGTATGGGATCAGACCCCCTCTGGACTCTTCTGTCACTCATCCTGTTTGGATCAACAGAAGAAGCTCTCTTGGCCGGGTAACCCTTGTTGTGGACGCTGGCAACAGTCCTCTCAGCAAGTATCCGCGGCTTGTTCTCTTGTCTGAAGAAAAGACTGACGCCTTTCAAGCCGTATGCCTTCTGCTGATGAGATAACAGCAACAGGCATAGAAGAATGGTCAGGAGCCTCTTGGCAAGCACGGCCATTTCAGCTCCAATGTTTCCTCCTGTGTGAGTAGCACTAGTTTGTCATCTATATACAAGCAGGCAGGCAAATGGCCGTTGCTACATCCATAGTCCTACTATATACTAGGTGCAGAGATAGCAAGAGGGCATTAGATTCTGCAACAATCATATGCATGCGGCTTGGATGAGAGAATGTAAGGGCTGTGCTTTAGAAGGTTCTGACAGGACGGATAAAGAGACCGTGCCACATACCCTTGGGAAGCGGCCAAGAATCTTTAGACCGGTTCCTCGGTCTCTCCTCTCCTCACTGTCCTGCACAGCAAGCAACCTCTGTAAAGAAGAGAAGCATTATTTGCTTTATAAAGAAAATTCCTTTGAATCAAGATGCATTCTATCCCAGGCAAATTAAAAGAAAAGAGAAACTGAACTATAATGCAAGTATACAACATAGTTTATTGTGCTGAATAATCTTATTTATGTTTTTGTTTTGCCATTTCATGGATATATGCCCTCTAACCCAAGCTTCAAAGATTGGCAGAAAAGGTATAGCTTATTGCTATGTCCATTCTTATCTCCATTCAGGTTTGAGCTGCTTCTTGATTACTACATTACAACATTATTATATAGCCGCCCACATGATGGCATGCTGCTTGGGGATTCCAAAAGCTCGATTTCTCTTTACTTTAATCGAGAAAAGAAGTGAGTTTGCATAGTGCTTCTTGTTGGAATGCACAGCATCCTAGCCAAGTAATTCCAGCTAAGCGGCTTTGTTCTTTTAACTTTGCGCCAAAGAGTAGATGAAAGAAACTATAGCGAGAGAGAAACAAACACTAGCTTAATATGCTTTCTATAACTATCTCTGCTACAATGAAGCAGTATGTTTTCAGAAGAAGATGTTTTGTGTTGGCAAACCAAAAACATTTCTAGGGAGGAACATTTGAGAATTTTTGCTGTACCTGTTCCCACTTCCTACCTCTGCATTTGATGTTCCCTGCTTCAAGACCGAAATGTTGTCCTTACCCATCTGCTTCAGTTCATGTGCTTAACAAACGTTTATATCGAGCACTGAGACGACAAAGGTTCAGGACTAGTACAGCAAGATGAAATGGCATAGACAATTTAGCCTCTATCCGAAGATACTGGCGTTGGTATTTCCATAAATCATGGCATCAGTAATCATAGTTAGTCATATGGAACTTTTTTTTTAAAAAATATATTAGTCATATGGAACTACTAAGTCAAGTTATGTGGTTCTCCCTTCCAAAACGAGCAATAGAGTATGCACTGTACTCCCTCTGTTCCAAATTATAGTTCGTTTGTCTTTTTTCTCTCAAGTTTGACCACTCATCTTATTCAAAAAAAATTATGCAAAATATCATATTTTGTTGCGTCTTGCACTCTTGCTTTATTAATAAAAAATCACCAAGAATGATTAAAAATTGACTATGTTTGCACAAATTTTTAAATAAAACAAGCGGTAAAATTTGAAGTTAGAAAAGTCAAACGAACTATAATTCAGAACGAAAGGAGTACAAGGATGGTGTTTAAAACCTAGTTTGGGCCAAGCTGAGGAATCAGACAGAGTTCTCCAACCGCAGGTATCCTCTGAGGTGAGGACGGTCCGTACGCAGGACGACGCCCCCTCACCTGGCCTCCTTCCGGCAGTTGAGCTTGCAGCCGAGCAGAGCTATACCGGGGCAGTCGGTTATCTGAGCGGCCGGGAGAGCAATTTACAAACCATAGGAGGAGCATACTGTTTAAATGTATTTCTGAAACACGATGAAGAGAAAGAAATGTCGCCTCAAGAGGCTCAGACCCGCTTATTATTTCCAAGGCAAATCCGCTTACATCCAGCGCTTCAGAACAATGGGCAAGCACAAGCTTGCAAACAACCGCAGGTTAATCTCACTATGGAGTTACTTGCTAGTACCATCTTGGAACCTCGTGATGTGACTGGGGTCTATCAGCAAAAAAAATGGTGGATCATCTGATGCTGCAACTTCAGCAGCTTTGGTAAACACAAATACACAATGCCGACAGGTCAGTCAGTCATTGTGGAAGTCGGGCTGGCCTGTGGACGTGAGGCACCGATGCCACATCCTGCTGTTGGGGTTCACACGCTTCGGCGCCCTGACAACCTCCGTGATGGGAAGGTAGACGTAGTGGGTGTTGCAGATGCAAGAAGTGATGCCGCTGAAACCTGCAAATGCTCCATGGACCTGCGGGCATCGTCATATGGATTGCGAGTAAGGAACTAGCTAATGTGGGTGCCTCCTGCTCTTACAATTAGGAAGGCGTGCGGGGATAAGATGCAACTTACTGCGTTTTGTCCAAGTACAGTGCACAAGATTGCATCAGATGCATTAGCACGGCATGCCCGAACCATGTAAGTTGGGTCGATGTATTTCACATCAGCTGGAACACCAATGTCCTTGAAATGTGACTTGATCTGTAGAATGAAAGCAGTGTTGCTTAATATCAACATATTATCATTGATTTCTGAAAAGGACAGTAGTGATAAAAAAAGAAGAGAGGGAAATCATTGGTTTAGCAGCTGCAAATGAGCATATTACAGTAGTTAAATGTACTGTAATCAGGATGCTGTCCTACACTACAGAACAAACAATAAATGATAATTCCACCCCAAGAAAAAACTTGTCAAGTACAGACCTTTTGTTGCATGTGAACACCGATGTCACTAAGTATCACATTGCCTGATGCATCAGTTGCACCTGATTTCTGCAGTAGATCCTGTAACAAAAGGGGGAGAAAAGGGAAAAAAGGCTGAATAGTTAGTTTCCATTCTCATTTGTGCTGCCACTATATATGTGGAACAGAAGTAGCTAGATGTCAACAGCAGCTGTGAATTTTAGCTTACTTGTCCCGCAGCTTCTGCAACACAAACCACACAAAATCCCTTTGTCTTTAACAAATGCTCAAGGTGCCGCAGAACACCAAGTTCTCCATCTAGAGTGAATGGGACCTTCATTCATATTGTAAGCTTCTGTTGGTACAAGCACACCATGCACGCGGGAAAAAAAAGCAGTAATTTCAAGTTTAGTACAAGTAACACATTTGCATACCTCTGGTATTAAACAAACATCAACCTGCCCACTTGAAAGGGAAGCATGCATCGCAATAAACCCACTGCTTCTTCCCATTAATTTGACCAGACCGATACCATGGTACGCACTACGTGCCTAAGAACAGTATATAGCATATCCTCCCTTAAAAACCTTTAATCTCTAAGCAATGATAATTTCAGAACAGCTGCAAAACAAGTACCATAAACCTACCTCTATATACGCAGAATTAATGGCTCGTTGGGCTTCTTCCACAGCTGTATCAAAACCAAATGTCTTATCCATCAGAAGTATATCATTATCAATGGTCTTTGGAACTGCTACAACTGAAACCTTCAGCTTTCTCTTACGGCACTGCAATACGATAAAGATTGATATAACCTTCAATATGACAAATTGAGAATTGGATAAATTGATATAACCTTCAATATGACAAATTGAGAAGGCAAGATGAACTCAAAATAAATGGTTTATTATTCGGCACACATGTGCATCAGTGCCTGTTTTGGTTTTGCACATAGGTAATGCTAAAAAGGATTACCCAAAGATTCCTGAGTGTAGAATGTAGAATACTTATTTGACCAAGAACATGCAGTTGAATGGATAATTCTTTCACAAAGAGGGAAAAAAGGACACCCCTTATAAGGACACATAATAGGCAGGAAACATAATAGTGAATGAAGGAATGAAATAGAACAGTAAAGACATAAGAACCTCTTCATGGATAGCATTTGCCCCTGCATGGGTACCATTTCCACCAAGTACAAAAAGCATGTCAATTCTCCTGGCCTACAAATCATATCCATATCATTGTAGAAGAGGAATAACTATCAAATACTAAAATCCCAGATTACTTACCTGTATACTATCGACAATCTCACTAGTTTTAGCTCCACCACGAGAAACTCCAAGAAAACTTCCACCATTAAGATTTATATTCTCCACTAGATGACGTGAAAGCTGGATGATGTTATTGAAATGAAACTTGAGAATGAGAACATCATGAGCATTAAATTCCTGAAAACGGTACATGAAGAGATGCATTCTTACTGGCATTTCTTTTAGGCCTTTCTCAAAAAATCCACGATAACCAAATGAAATTCCAACAATATTCTTGACACCATAAGTCTCTAGGGTGAATACTATCTGCAAGCAAACATATTCACCAAGTCATATGTTAAACAACTCTTTTTATAAGGAAGT
This sequence comes from Cenchrus fungigraminus, assembly GCA_036936925.1. Taxonomy (NCBI): domain Eukaryota; kingdom Viridiplantae; phylum Streptophyta; class Magnoliopsida; order Poales; family Poaceae; genus Cenchrus; species Cenchrus fungigraminus. Next base: position 64,539,016 of record CM072768.1, on the reverse strand, counting down.
TGGAGAAAATATATGGATGTTCTCCAACCATTGAGTAAAGACCATCGGTTGAAATTACAGCATATACTAACCATATACAGAACATCTTTACTGATAGAATCATACATTTCAAATGAGAGTTAAAGTGCTGTCGTTTCCAGTACAGGATCAGGAGATAAAAGTAGTGATCCGTGTTCGAGGAAAAAAAAAGAAGCAGTAAGCACATTACTGATCAAGTGATCATAAGCAGTGATGGATCTTGGCCCCGCTTTATGTTTGCAATTCACATCAAATGTATTGTTAAGCTTGTGCTCAAACTCAATTAAATATTTTCATTTTTGATATTCTAGCTAAGTGGAGTAATTATAGGGTAAGCATTAAGCACACTTTCATAGCCCTAATGCAAAAATGATCGTGGCTGATTTTATTTTACTAAAGTTGATGTTTTCTGTGAATATCAAAAGTTTGTTTGAAATGTGGGAATGCAGAAATGTGTGGACAATTCTTCGAGATAAGAACCTGTCTGATGACATCATTCAAACCAGGGCAGAGTCCTCCACAGGTAACTATAGCAGCTTTAACTTCCTCTGGCTCATAGTATATCTCCTTGCGTGGTCCTGCTCGATGCACCCTGCATAAAGCTGTTTATCACTGCTTCACCCTTCAAACATTCTAATGGGTTGAATTAGATACAACAAACAGGCACCCAGAAAAGGTGAAAGCTGATATAACAGTAGCACAGAAGCTGATATACCATTGCTCCACCCAGCTACAGTCAGGATCAATGCACTCTGCTCCAGCAGATGTAGGTGATGAATACTTTATCACCTAGAAAAAGATGATATGTTAAGGGCAAAGCATATCCCGTAAGAACATAAGTAATTTGTTTACTGAAATTTCTCCCATAGATGCTAGATGCAGTGATGGTGTCTGTAATAGATGCTTGAAATGCTTCAGTTGACCTATGAATCAATTAGTTGGATTTTGACCAAAACCAGTTACACATAAGCATTATTTACAGCTTCCATTGACCCATCAACATAAAGTTAACATTCAAATTTGTGCATTGAAGACTCCAAATGTTTATAGCAACATATCTTTTTTCTGGTACAGAGCCGTTAACTATCCTCACAAAGTTTATAGTGGCTCTGAGCTGTGACATATTACATATCAAAACCCAATTACTCTGTCAAAAAAATCATTTTAAAGTTAATCTTCCTGTGATGCATCGTGCTAATTATCCTAAGGGAATACTGACCTTCAAAAGTGCCCTATCATCATTGTTAACATAGCCATTCCACATATCCACATTTTCATTACCTGCAGGAGCTCTGCCAGAGTAATAGCAGATGGTTGTTGCATGAGAAAATGTTGTGATGCTTTGAAGAAAAGTTAATTGCTTTGAAGAAAGTTAAGTTAATTCAATCAAAGCCGAATAAAGGGTGAGTGAGACCTGTTTTTCTTGAGTGAGAATGTAGTTGGCCTTGGTTTCAAATCATATATATCAGTAATACTTGGCAAATTAAATCTTTGTTCCCAGTCTTCCTGAAATTTCTGCTTCCAAGATGGATCGTTAAAATCCAATTCCACTTTCGATGAAGTAGCTTTAACACAAAGTGGGGAAGGCTTTTTTATCTTCTTGCTTGTGCATTGTTTGGCATTTGCGTGCAAAGAACCGTGTAAATTTTGATCCTTTGTTGACAGCAGCCGCTGGTGCTGTTGTGTGCTACAAAAACTGCTGCTTGTTTTCAAAGCAGCAGCCATCACAAATGGATGCTCCAATGAGTTGAAAGTGGCAATCCTCTAGTAACCTGCATATGAAATTTGGGTAAGTTTTGTAGTTAGTAATCTTCAATCAGAGAACACCATAAGAATTAGCGGAGAAAATATTTCCACCTAAAAGGATAAAGCGACACTAGATCCACACAATTGAGAAGCAGTTGTTGCTACACAACGAATCATGGAGAGAAAAATACAAATTAAATAAAGCAACATTTGCTCCATCTCGGGAGGAAATTATATCATGGATACTTCTTCAACTGAGTATCGGCATATTACTAGTGATGAGTTGGAGACCAAAATTTGTTGAATGGAAGAGGTGACAACACTAACAACTAACCAGTAGTATTGAGTAGTTAGGAGTTAGGACTAGGCTCAAGTATGGACACCAGTATATGTCAAATCATGAGCAAATTACCAAGCATTGAACCAACCTTCATCTTGCTGTTTTACATAATGGGTAAGAGCAGGTGCTTGACACAGCATAATCAGATAGCAGACATAATTTACACACTGTTATTGTGTTACAGCAACACAACGCAACATAAGAAACCAAAAGGCAATTAACTCCCCAAAGCTGACTCTACAAAGCCCAACACCAAGTGACCGTCACAGCATCTGGAAGTTCAGCGATGTGGACTGCTCCATCGTTATCAATCAGGACACTGGTTAGTGTGGCCAATTAGCACAGTGGGGACAGCGACCGATTGGCGACCAAATAGCTGAGAAAAAAACAAAATTCAACATCACGAGACTAAAAGCCATTGCGCTAGTGGCCGTAGTGCCAAAAATACACCAACAGAGCAAGGAACCAGAGCCTTCCGGCTCCCAGACCTTCGGTGCAGATTCAGCTCAAACCAAATGCGACCTGCACATTACTCCCAAATGGTGGCCGGGGGCAACCCATACCCCTACAACCCAGCAACATCGTAACGCGCAATCGATCAAGCCAGCCACACAGCCCGAGATGGATCCTAATTCCTACCGTCAGGCCGGCGCGGCGGCTGGCACCGGAGCGAATCCGGAGTGAAATGCCGCGGCGGGCGGGCGGGGAAGACCGGAAGCAAAACGAGGGGCGGAGACGAGCGCGCACCTACCCCGCTGGCTCACAATCTGCTCCGAGCGAATGGCGAGAACCGGGCGGAGAAAAGCAGCTAGGGCTTTATGCGCCTCCCCTTTTCGGCGAGTCTTTTCCCCCCGTGCCCGTGGTTTCGGTGCTCTCTGCCAGTTTGCCTCTCCCTGCTTGGCTTCGCGAGTTCGCGTCGGCTTGGTGGCGCGGCGGAGAAATTGTGAGTGGGGGAGTGGGCCGGTGCCCGGCGCTGGCGGCGCTGCTGCTGCTGTCGAGCTGCCTCACCAGTCACCAGGGGATGGATGATGCCACGGCGACAGGGGTGCATCGCGCTCGAGATGCGATGCCGTTCTGTTGGTTGACCGGCAATGGCGGGATCGAACGCCGTTGGATGGCTGGGTGCCTGGGTGGGTCGCTCACCTGCTGGCAGTGGGCACGTGGGAGCTGGTGAATGGCTGTGCCCTTCTCACCGTCGTGATCCACCATGGCGGCGTGGACTCGTGTTCTACCCAATCATACACGCGTGCTTCTAGGTAACAGCTCTATCAAATCAATGGTCCCCTTCTGCAATGCTACCGGCCGTCAATTACTCGATTTTATGGCCAAATTTGCCTTCGGTCAAGCGACAAATCAACTTTTATTTCATCTGGTACTTTGCTTTGGCTTTTTGTTCATGGGCAATTGGGCAGTGCTGGAGTCCGGGTGGCGGTGGACCGCTGACCAGTACTAATAATCAACTGGTTTTTTTAACAAGTACTATGGATCATTTCCTCAAGCTAACCCAATTAATGACGTCGCGCTAATAGCCCGTCGAGGCCAAGAATAATTTTGTCACGCACCCTTGAGCGTACTTGTTTTGATTTGCCCTAACCATGGCGTGCAACAAACAGAATGGCTGCAAAGATAGTTGAGAGTGATTCATGTTCAAAGATTGGTTCGCAGTTTTTATTTAAAAAATGTGCAAGTAGCAATTTCATTTTCGTCTGGCTTGACTTCCATGTTAGTATATAGTACAAGTCGGGACGCTGATTTATATTTTTAAAAAATTTAAGTTCGTTTAACAAAGGTCCTGGTCTTCATTTTTATGTTAAAAAAAAGAAAAGAGAGAACATATACAACCATCCAAAACGAGATGCCAAAATGGTGGCTAGGGTAACTTAACCTAACAACCTGGTCCCTTTTTCCCATGCTGACTACCTCCTTTTTACTTGGTATACGGGCAAACATCTTTTATGTGCATCAAGCAGATAGCATTATTTTAATTAATTAGAGTATACTCCCTCCGGTTCCATATTAGAAGTAGTTTAGGACAACTTTGACTTCTCTTTTCTATAAAAATCTTTATTAGAAAGTTATATATGTATATTATTATGAAAGTAATTTTCAAGACAAATCTATTTATATGATTTTCACATTTTCAAACTCAACGACTTAAAAGTTATTCATGATTTATATCCCTAATGTTTGACTCAAATCTTGTCAAAACGACTTCTAATAGGATCCGGAGGGAGTACCATGTACCAACCGACGCGTGATGTGCTATATTCATGTCAAAATTATTAGCTACGGTCCATTCTCCAAGTTTGCCCGCAACTAAAGCAAGTATTTTGCGATTCTCAAAGTTGGAGACGAAAGTTTTTTAAAATTAAAGGTAGAAGTATTGTCATATCATTTAAGATAGGAGACAAAAAGTCGAATAACTATATATCCAGTAATTTTCAGACCCGAACATACATCCTATTCGTCTGGCTTATTTACCACCAACCAGCAGTACTTTTCTCTCAGAACAAACCAACCACAAACTATCGGCCAACAATACTTTTCTCTCATAACAAACCAGCACCAGCCACCAACCACCGGCCAAACCATCAGGCTCGTAGTAGGAGAGCAGCACACAGACGCTTCTCGGCTGTACACACCTGGTTTGTCATGAAAGCTACGGCTTCCCTGGTCGATTCCCTCGATCAAAATCCGTCGATGATTTCTCACGTCCTTTCCTCGCAAAAGAAAAAGGAATTCTCCGGTCCTTTCCCGCGCTTGACATTGCGAGTGATCTCACAGGCAACAGGTTCGGTCAGCGGTCAGCAGTGTCGCGCTCGATCCCTGCCTGCCCATCCAGCAAGAACGACGTCGATACATTATCGATCAATCGGACGGTGGTTGTTGCCCGGTTGGTGCGCGATCTCAGCGGCCTATAACGACGACGTGGTCGGTCCGTCGGACATCTATCGTACTCTCCAGCTCGTGACGTGGCCCTTCGAATTGAATGAAAGAGGCGGGACCCGCCCCGTTTGGTGGGCCAGCGGAAAACGCAAGGATCAGAAGCGTCCAAGAGTCGAGTGCACCAGCGCAACGGGACCGTGCCGCCCGCGGACAACTTGGCAATGGCAACATGGCAACTGGCGAGACGAGACCACCGGCCGGGATGATCACGCCGGCCGCGGGTAGCCTGACACCTGTAGCCGTTTTCGTTCTGGAATCTGGATAGCACCTGCACTAGCTGTTTTTTTGTTCCGGATGACTGGCACCTGTATCTGCCACGTTTTTACGAACAGTGACAGCGGAGGAGGCGTCGGTAGGGGGGCAAAACGCACGCTCGGTGTCGGCACCTGATGGCCGATCGCAAAGGCCAAGGATCTTTGCGATTGGCGACTTCGTCTCGGTCTGAGCTCCCTCTTTTTTCTCCCCTGCGATCTCCGAGTTCGCCCCAGGTGCGCACCGCGTGCGCAAAAGCTACTTTCACGCGATCCCCTGTTGCGACGGTGGTGGAATTTTTGGGGAGGAAGGCTGTGTGCGCCTGTGCCAGTTCTCTAGAAGCACACGGGGGACCGGAGCCGGAGGACGGACTCGTGGACTTTTCTGATGTTCTGTCGCCGAGCCGTTGGTGTTGACGGGCAATGACACGATCGATCCAACCGGGGAGAGGGCGGGCACGCGGCCGAATGAGATCGGTGGTGATCTTTGCTGGTAGGCGACAAGTGAAGTGGTTGGTCCTAGCCGTCCATAATTCCAACTCGTTGAATCTACTACGCGTCGTAGATGGAGTCGTGACACGATCATGCCTTCGACGAGCTTTTACCAAATCGAACTAGCCTGAAAAAATACTACCGTCTGAAGCGAAACGGCACACGTACGTACTGTACGTACGTACCAGTTGGAAACAGAGAGGTCACGGCGGACGCGAACGCGGCCTCGAAGCTAACGGCTACTTTTCCAGCGCAGCGCAGGGCAGCGGCTTTCCTCGCCGTGAGGGGAGCAGGGCCAGTTGGAAACATCTGAGCTGGAGCTTTCCGTCCCCGAAGGACAAAAGCCCTCCTCCGCAGTCCGCACAAACCCACCCCGTAATTGCGACATCAGAACCGAGGAGCGCAGCTCGAAATTCCCTCCGTCCCTTTCCCCCAACTTTTACCCCCCGTCGGAACTCGGAATCCACCCCGGCCCCCCTACGCGCGCGCGGCGGGAGATGGCCACGGCCGCGAAGCCGCCCACGCCTCCGGCGGCGGCGGGCCCCGGGGACGTGTCCGAGGTGGAGCTCTCGGAGGCGGGGTCGCCGGACCTCGGCAGCGGGAGCAGCGGCAGCGGGGGCAGCGGCCGGAGCGCGGCGGAGTACTCCGGGTGGGTGTACCACCTCGGCGTCAACTCCATCGGCCACGAGTACTGCCACCTCCGCTTCCTCGTCATCCGCGGCAGGACCGTCGCCATGTACAAGCGCGACCCGCACGACCACCCGGGACTCGTCGGTTCCTCCTCCCTCGCTCCACACCCCTCTCCCTCCCTCCCTCCCGCTCCGCTTGCCGTTCTCGGTTCTGAATTTCTGATGGGTGCGAGTGCGATGGCCGCGTTGCTTCTCGCTGTGTGTTTTTTTCGTTGCAGCTAGTCAGGATTTTGAGGCTGGTTGGGTCTGGCCCCGGTTGGGTTGGGGCTACCTCTTAGCTTGAGACCGCATCCTCGCTGAACTTGTCACTTTCGTGTTGTCTACAGCAATTGTTGCTTGAGTTTGTGTACGGAGCCATTGTTCAGTTTGGTTTGAAACTTGGCTTCAATTCCTTACGGCTCGTACTAGTTTGGTTTGGCAAGTTTTGGTTTGATCCGGTAGTGGAATGCAGGGATTTTGCAGGAAAAAAAATGTGTCACCAGTATGTCTGCTAGGAGAAACACAAATGTGCATTTGGGGGCACATGCCTGGGTTGCAGTTGCTTTGATCATGCTGCTGTTTCATGGTGATTGGCTTATCTCATTTAGAGTTTGTACTGAAACTTGTACATGCTGGGTTTTGTTTCTTCAGGACACACGCATTTGAGTTTGTGTAGGAGCCATTGCTCAGTTTGGTTTGGAACTTTGAGGCATTTTAGATGAAATCGTTGAGTACTGCAGGCTTGAGTTCCTTACGGCTCATAGTTTGGTTTGATCCTGTAGTAGGATGCAGGGATTTTGCAGAAGAATGTGTCACCAGTATATGTCCGCTGTGAGAAACACAAATGTGTATTTGGGGCCGCATGCCTAGGTTGTAGTTGCTTTGGTCATGCTGCTGTTTCATGGTGTTTGGTTTATCTCATTTAGAGTTTGGCCTGAAACTTGTATATGTTGTGCTCTATTTCTTCAGGGCACATGCATTTGAGCGGGATTTGCAGTTAGGGTTTGTTTGGGGTTCCTAATTTAGGGCTTATTTTCTTCTTTAACGCTTTGCTTCAGGAACCTATTCGAAAAGGTGCTGTTGGTCACACCCTTATGGTGGAGGAGCTTGGTCGCCGGAGGGTTAATCATGGGGTAAGGGTTCGACCTTTGTTTAGTCCTTAAACTCATAAAGACATGACACTCTGTGTTCCTTTTTCATGACTACATGAACTCTAGGAACCATTACGTTGTTTCAGTGATTTTAATGTGAAAAAGTAAACAGCTGTTGGTGCTATTTGGTTTGTTCAGACGTCTCATTTTCTTATTATAACAAAACCAATCTTTGTTTTTTATGTAGGATGTTTATGTCCTGGGGTTGTACAATCGGTTGGATCGAACAAAGAAAGGAGAGGTACTCAGCTTATGGTGTATTTGCAAATCTGTAAGCAAAATTCCTCCATAGCAACTAAATGTTACTGCTGTCCTGGTTTTGATAGATAGCATGTGCTTCTCCTGGTGAAGCCCGGAAATGGATTGAAGCATTTGAACAAGCCAAACAACAGGTTGGTATTTGGCAGATGCTATAAAAAGTTAACGGCAATTACTTAGGTATAAATGTATAATTAGTGTGTCTATGGATGCATTCTCTATACCCTTGTGCAAAAGGGTCAACTTTCATGTGGAACCATACTAATGATGCTCAAGGGGTTTGGTACAGCTTCTGTTGATGTTGGTCATAAAATAGCAAAGGATGTGCAAATGACTGAAATTATACAGCAATATTTAAAAATGCATTCAGATCATTAAATTTGCAGCTGCTGCTGTTCATGTTAAATCACAGTTATATTTGATTCATTCATGTTTGTTTCACTTAACACATCTTTTCTCATGATGTTCTCTTACAGGCAGACCAAGACCTGATGAGAGGGGTCAGCTGGAACAGACTGCAGAATGAAAATGAGTATGATATCCAGTTATCCTTTTTTGGTTCATGAATAATTCTCTTTAAGGAAACACTGACATCATATAACTATTACTATTTTACTACTGTAGGATAAATCTTGATGGTCATCGGCCTCGGGTTAGGAGATATGCACAGGGCTTGGGAAAACTTGTAAGAATTGGTAAAGGTAAGAATTAAAGCTACAACATTAACTTATCTTACACACTGGAAAAGCCATCTTGTGAGTGTTGACAGTTTCATTCATTCCCAGCTCCTCTTTTCACCTCTATAAAACACCTCTAACATACAGAAAAGGGGGAAAACAATGTCAAACAGATTAAGCGATTTACTTCTAGCTATATGTTTTACTGTGCCAACGACTTCCTCCCACCTTTTTTTTGTATGTGTGGTTTCATATCGCCCCTACATCCCTTCAAATTTTCCATTCTCATCACCAAATGGAGGCTGCAGCAAACTTTGCTGCTGTGAGATCCATACGCTACCTTGCTGTTGATATAGTAGTCTCTCCTAGTCTAGTGGAGAATATTTGTCCAGGAAGACGGTGATGCAGGCCAAAACATGCCAAGGAGGTCGGATGTTGTGAGATAGGGAGCCTAGGCTGGGGATAGAGGAAGATTTGAGGCACAATATATTTTGATGGCAATGTTACCTAAAGCCGCCAAACATGACATGGAGGTTGAAGGTTCCAATTGGACCTGTGGTGGGAAAGGAGATTATTTGGCTAGTCTTTATCTGCTACTATCTTGTAGAATAATTACATTTGAGTTAACCCAATTGTGAAATATTTACCAACCACAATCAGTACATGAACCATAGCAACAGTGTGTTTGATTTTTTCCTTACCTGTGTTGATTTTTATTACATTTTTATTGCAGGGCCAGAAATGCTGCTTCGTCAGTCTTCAAATCTTCGAAGCCAGGAAAGGGTTAATACAAACTTTGGAGGTGATACTGGAGATGCATTTGAAGCACATGAATGGAGATACGTTCGAACATTTAATGGTATATACTATTCTGGTCAGATCTTAGACATAATTCATATCAGCTTCCTGTATTTTCTCTGTTAATCCCTTTGCAGCATGGATCATTACCCAAGTGTGCTTTTATTAGGTGAAACTAAATAACTGATCCTGGGATAAAAGCCATGGTTCTTTTTTTTTTTGGAAAGAAGAAAAAGTTATGGTTCTAAAAACGCGCTGCACAGTTACCATGGTCACTTGACACCTTTTGTAAGACATTTATTAACTTGGATAGTTTGAATGCAAGAGACTTCACACAAAATGAAGCAAAACTTAAGTTTTATTGGGTTCGCATGAAATTGAACCTCCTCAACCATCCACGGCACATGCATGATGAAGACAGTTTCAACTCAGTGGGTACTGGATAATATGTATCCTGCTACACCATTTTAACTACACATAATCCTAAAATGTTTTGACTAACATTTCAATATTGCTTGTTTTCTATTCCAGGATAAGGTACTACGCATATTATTTCCCCAATTTGATATACCTCAGTCTTCTGCATAACTGAAAATGGTTATGCAAAATGTTGTGAAACACAAGAAGCAAACTTAGATTAGCTGATTAGGTCAATATACAGAAGCTCAAATGGTGTTATTTTGTAACTGCCAATTGGTTAGACTACAAAGCCAGCTCTGTTGGGCTTCTTAAATATAATATGGGCAATTCCAAAGTTTACCATCCACAGAGGAGAATATGTTCTTAATATTTGAGTTTGTGATGCAACCTGCATTAACAGCATAATAATGTCCAAGTAGGTTATGTGCTTTGCAGAAAACAGTAGTTAATAGCATGGTCTTTAAGTGCATCACCATTGATCCTGCTATGTATATTCTTGGAGGCAAATGGAACATTTGAAAGTCGATAATGAGTCATATGCAACTTATCTTTGTCTCATATCAGTTACATATCTGTGCAGGTATCAGAATTTTTGAAGATATTGGAAACCCAAAGGTGGGAAAGCTTTTTTCCTTATTAAGCTCAAACATATGGCATACTACTGTGGGTTTGCAAGTTCCAATGAACCTAGCCATTTTCTCAGTCCTTTCCTTAGTTACTTTTTGTTGGGCTAGCTTTGTTAAACAAATAAGTAACTCTCCGGTGAGCAACATGCGATGGCAATTAAATATGCATCAATGCCTTGTACTTGCTTAAATTTTCTATTAGTCTCGATTATGTGGTCATACTCTTAGGGTTCTGATGCATATACAGTGAGAGCTATGCGACACATTCTATATCTATACATACGCTCATATATTTCAGCACAAACAACTCCCATTTCCATATCAAGATTTTGCTTGTCCAAATTCTCTTGCACTGAATTGTTGATCAAACTTTTTTCCCTAGAGAGAACACCAAAAGCAAAAAAGAATAATTCGAGCACAATTGTAACAGCATACCTCTTGGCGCTTCATTGAGTGAAATGCAGAGATCATCCATCTTCATGCAGTGATTCATAACTCATGTCTAACAAGCAGGAAAACATTGCTTCTGAATACATGCTTTATGTTTTCCCACTCTATTCTATTAATTGCTGTCCAATCTTATATTTCAACATGCTCGTTCTGCGGAAAATGTGTAATGTTGTTTCTTTTTAAGCAGGGTGGAAAGGGAATACTTCTGAAGTCTGTTGGGGTGGTTGCTGCAAATCCTGATACTGTGTTTGAAGTGGTGCTCGATCTTGATAAGCATAAGCGATACGAGTAAGTTAGCAGCTGATTTGGCAACTATGGAACATAGATCTGCACCTTACATTGGATCATGTTAACCTTTTGTTCTCTTGTGGATGAAACAAAAAAAACAAACTCAGTAGCTAGATCAACTAAAATTTTCGCAAATGTAGGTGGGATATGTTAACAGCTGATTTGGAGTTGGTGGAAACAATTGATGGATACTGCGATGTGGTTTATGGGAACTATGAACCCAAATATTTAAATTGGTACTTTCCTCTCACTACCTTTAGATTTATGATTCTGAATCAATCAGAAACCTTCTATTTGTAAGCATTATTTTTTCACTAAGTACACAGAAGCGTAAAACATCTTTGTACAAATCAGCATGATCGATAGCTGTCTTTGGTGGTTTGGACAAATCTTGATATTAGCGATGCACAGCTTTTCATGTTTTCCCGGTTTATCTTTATCCTTCACCTTTGTTTTTTAAAAAAAGCATGTTCTTTATAGTCGAACTTTTGTAAGCTCAATTTTTTAGCTGCTGGTTGTTATTGTTCACATTTGTAAAAAGATAACACTTCTAGAGGATGTTCTCAGGTGGAAAAGAAAGAAGGATTTTGTTTTCTCGAGACAATGGTTTCGCGGACAAGATGGAGCATATAGTAAGTAACTTAATCTGTGTATAGGTTTTAAAACTTTCTTCAGATGTTTTTAGGATACATGATAAAACATTTTACATGGGATAATAAGTGGAAATCACCCCATAAATGTGTGTTGTTTGCAACCTTGACTGATTTTAACTCAAACTGATGCTGCCTTGTAGTTGTAACAATCACAGTCCATGGACCTGCCTGTATGTTTTATAACTGATTGGTATCCTGATTTTAGATAGCTGAATCTGGTAGTAACTTTGCTTTACATGGGTGTATCATACAAAAGTTTTTTCTAAATTTTCTAGTTCTGGTGTTATGCAAGTAAGAATTATTGTGAACTATAAAAGAGGTACTGTTTTCACAGAAAAAAGGGATAACATTGTACATAAAATATGTATTTACAGATCTTGTTGCGACTTTCAAGAAAGGCAGTAGCACATACAGAATATTCATAGGACAGCACACTTTACAGGTTCGGAGTTGAGTTAGTCATGCATGCTTTTCTCTTATGCAGCCATTTTGCAGAGTCCTGTTGTTCACAAAGAAAGGCCTCCGAAGCATGGTTATGAACGTACAAAAATCAACCGTAAGACTGACCTTTCTTGTTTTGATTTATTGCTTTTTCAGTATGATACCATGAAGTATTCATTATTGTCGCACCTTTTAGCTTTTCAGCTTGTTTTGCCTTGATTAGTGAAATAAGCATGTCCAGAAGTTTGAACACCTAAAATGAACTAATCTTGCTTTTTGTTTAATATATGTAAGTTTGTCTGAGCAGACATTGCACATTGCTGATGTATTGATATAACCGCACTGCAGTTCTGAATCATGAATTGCCACTTTGTAGTTAGTGTGAAACTTAAATCCAGAAAACTTTTGTGGTCGTTTAGTCCACCAACGCACCAACTTCCTGGTTGTGTAAGTGCATGTGCATATCCTCTAGGCCTTATTGAACGACTAGTGAATTTAAGACTTGAATGTGACTGCTTGGACTTGATCAGAACCCACCTGAGGGAAAGAAGCTCAAATTTTGTCTTGTATATGACCATGATGGTCTGATGACCTCGAAAATTCTGAAAATGCATGTTCTGTTTTTTTTCTTGACCATGGGAGACATCCCTGGGTATTGTTTGGGTTAAGGTAGAGGTGTACATCATGGCTAGCCAGGAAACTCGCTAAAACCAGTTTCCTAGGGAGCCACAAATTTGATACCACAAATTGGTGTGCCCTGGGTTCGAGCCCGGTTGGCTGTCTTCTCAACAGGAAGCAATAACCAAGCTACTGTTTGGTTTTCTAATTGCACAGGATGTATGTGGTGGCACAAGGTTTCTAGTTTGCTTTTCAGATGCAATCTTTTCACAAAGTACAGCGTATATACCCTTTGTTGTATTTCCTCCCACCAAAACCCTCTATGAACTTTATGCTCAGATACCAGATGTAGAAGTTTATAACTAACCAATTTATCTTTTTCTCAAACAAACTAACCAATTTATCTGGCCACCGCATTATTCAGCTGATGGTGGATTAGATAAAATAAGATTATAAGTACTTATAATTGAACATGTGTGAGCACATAATGTAGTGTTAAGGTTGTGCAAGTAAAAACAAACATGGTGTAATAGCCGGGAGATCCCTGCAGTAGGGCATCTACAGAGGACAGGGTAGACCCTGCTGCTCCGGCGGCTTTAAGAGAATTGGGGGATTTGGGATTGATTAATTCTTCATTGATTGATTATCTGAATACACTGCCTCTCTTTATATAGAGGGGATGGCTTGACCCTTAAGAAACTACTCTAATCTTATCTCTAATTGATCTTATCCAACTAACCCTACCTCTAGACGTGGAGGGTGGATGGGCTGGCCCTCATGCCACCTATAACACATGGGTTGACAACACTTTACCCTAAATGTTCATTAAGGACTAACTCCTACTGCCTCTCACATCCTAGTGATATGGAACTTATTCTGGGATAATGAACTGGGCAGCTAGAGGTAGTTGGAGATCTCACCCTCCCTAGGAGGCTCTGAGATTCTTAATCCTTCTACTTCTTTGCTTGACCTAATTGATACAGAGGTATCTCCTTTTATAGAGACGGCTAACTTGACTGCTAAGCAAATATCCTAACACACCCTGATTTATCTCTATCCTAATTAAATTATTAATCATATCCCTACTCGCTCGTATTGTTCATGCTACAGTACCTGTGGGCCTAGGCCAAGACCGGCGGCCCGTTAAACTGGCCATAACACTTGACTGAATTCTTTCCACTGGATTTCCACATTGCCTTGAAATGTGTTAATTGTGCTACTTATTTCAGCATCAACATGGGAAATAAGGAGGTTGAACACGTCAGGATCAAGTCCAAAGTGTGTTGTTACTCTTATGTTGGAGATTTCTCCGAGTTTTTGGGGCAGATGGAAGAGAAGGCACTCCTCAAATTTCGACAAAAGTATCCCTTTTGCTTTGCTCAGCCAAGTAGCAGGTTGGTCATATCTGCTTCTGTGGCAACAAGTATCAATTAATTTTGATCATATAGTGAAGTTCTTGCTTTATTTTGTACTATGGCCAGGTCTAAGAGAATACTTTGCAGCCAATCCAGCCTTGACATCTGATTTGCCTTCAACAGTAGTGAAGTCAAAGGCATCTGAACCTTTGATAATCCATAGTGAACTTGAAGATACCGAACCTGGTGATGAATTTTATGATGCACTTGCTAGAGGTGAATCCTTTGAAGATGAGGATAGTGACGATGATGATGATGATGATGCCGTAACTCCCAAGGTGAACACCATGGCTACAAATCAGGACTGTGTAAGGCAGATTGTCTATCATGTTGAAAAACAAATGAAGACCTATTTCCTTTTATAATTTTTGTGCAGGCTGGAAAAGTGAAGTTGAAGAATGTGTCATGGGCTATTGCAGGTTTAGCATTAAAGACAACCAAAGGTAAACCATATGCCGACAACATATACGCATTTAACTTTACTTTCGCAAGACTTACAAACAAACAATTTGGCACGACAATCCTTGCACCTACACATCTACAAACATGACACATGTATGCAGGTGTGTATGAGATATAGGTATATGTGTGCTGTGGACACTTTCTTTGGACGGCAATTCCAGCGCCGCAAGAAAGAGTCCAGGCCCACCTCGGGTGGTTAGATTTAGATCAAATTGAAATAGAGTTTGCTTAGATATGTGCAGAGATAAAGATAGAGTTTGTTTAGGAGATTGGTTAGTAGCCGGCTCTATATAATGAGCCGGCATCTCTGTAAAGGGTAAGCAGTAGAACCTAAGCTCGAGACCTCCAGCGTGAGGAGAGTTAGGGTTCATCTGCCATTGGTATTCCTCATCAATAAACAAGCCATAACAATGTGTGCACATTGACAGATAGTTTGTAGTGGAAATGGTGTGTATGAGTTGCTGCTTAGATGGTAGTATATACATAATATAGAACAAATCTGTTGGCAATGGAGCTGCCCTGCAGCCACCAATGCCGAGCTCTCAGCTCTCACACTTAGCCCAGATCAGAGAGGTAGGAAGAAGAAGAACTCAGGTGAGTTCAGAACACACACACGCCTGCACCTTGTGCTGCTGCTTAACTGAACTGCTTTTGCACTGCTGCCTTCTACTCCTTTTGTAGAGGCCAAAGTCAAACCTAGGTACATAAGCTACTCATACCTTCTAGTACTTCTACTTTTACAGCTACTTGTACTTATACTAGTACACTACTTAGCTATGTACAGGACTTCACAAGGGCATGCTTGCCCTGATACACTTGAGTGCCTCTGCTGCCCCCTTTGGCTGTGCAGTGCACTGGAGGAGTTCCACCAACTCCTTTGACTTTGCTAATGAGGGGATTAAGAGAGGAGCTAATCAATTATCTAACAAAATCAACATGCTCAGCTAACTAGTAAAGTTTAAGTTAACCATCCAGAATATCTGAGCAACTCCATAGTCCCTGCTGCAACATAAAATTCATTATAAAATTCATCTTTGCTTCATTTCCTAGTTTTGTTCTGTTTCATTCAATTAATGCAATCATTTTATTTCACATAAATCTTCAATATGGTTCACTTTTTCCTACAGCTTTGGTTGAGACCAGCGAATTGGTTACAAGTTCTAGTCCAGTAACTGTTGACCCCAGCCAGTTCCAATGCACCCTTCGTAGAGCAAAAGGTGAAAATGATCCAAATTCTTGGAGTGCGCCTGGTGGGGAGAAGTTTATGATCAGAGGGAAGACTTACTTGACAGATTACACTAAGGTACAACTATACAGAGCATTACAATTTATATGCAATAAATAATGAAACGAATTGTGGAAACCGACTAAGTTATTTCTCCAGTAATTAAAAAGAGTACCAAACAATGGTTCACCTAGAAGATCTGATCTGTCTAAGACATAATCTGCTGCTCCATGGTTCCTCTACGAAGGGTCCCTGTGCAACAATCTGAAGTTTGTAACTGTATACAAAATGTTGCCAACAATGGTACAACCCCCACTAGCAGCAATTCTTCGAAGATGTCTGCAGAATAACAATCAGTTCTTTGGTTTACAAGTATATCTGAGCATGCTAAAGCAATAATAGGCATAACCAATGCAAATTTGGATACACGACTTGTTCTTATTGGACTGCCTGTGATTTCTGAACCTTTTTTATAAATGATGCTGTATTGGGAAATCTTAATCTGCATCTGCTGTCTTGTGTTATATTAGCTAGAAGGCCTGAGAATAACACAATGTTTACCTTGTGGCCAGACATTGTTCTATAATCTATATGAAAAGTATCTTTGTTTCAATGCTAATTTGTGACATCACATGGACTTTGTCATATAAACAGGTTGTTGGTGGAGATCCACTTCTAAAGCTAATTGCTGTTGATTGGTTCAAGGTTAACGAGCGTTTTGATTCAGTTGCCTTGCATCCCAAAAGCCTTGTGCAGGTAAGCTAGTTTGATAAGAATTACCGATGTTCCACACAGGCGGGCATCAGTTGCTGCTTTTAGAATTATATATTTCATAAAAAAGAGCAAACCTTGAGTTATGCAAAAATACAGTTTTTGTTCGTGCAGACCTCGCTTTGTATTTCTTTTTATTACCTATCATAGCAACTTTGCACGTGATAAGCATTATTTCTGTCTGTCTTCATGTGATACTATGATCATGTCAACTCACATTTAATTTAGATACAAATTTGTGTTTCTTGTTTGGTGCGAGATTCACTCTTTGCTGCAAACACTTTTTGAGTAGAAGCTTGCAGGATTCAATTGCAACCTTAGATACCATCATACACCATTCTGTTTAGATTTATATATCTCAGGAACTACCTGCATTGCTGGAAGTTTGTATAAAATGTTTAGCACTAATCTCTTGCGATAAACCCGAAGTAGCATATAGGCCTATGGACTGTTGATTTAGTTGACCATCTTAATGATTTTCTTCCTTCTTTGTCAATCGAGTTGCATAATATTGGACCAAAACATCATTGTAAGCTTCAGTACCATTTTGCGAATTTATTGATGTTGTTACTAGTTCAAAATGAACAAACAGAAGCCTTAAGCTTTTTGGTGAAATTTTTGGGATCCTCTTTCAAGGCCTATTAGAAGTATTAAACGGAGATTAATTATAAAACTAATTACACGGATCCATTAAGACTAACTAATCCGTCATTAGAGATTGTTTACTGTAGCACAATGTTGTTTAATCATGACATAATTAGGTTTGTTTGATTCGTCTCGAAAAATTAGGAGGGTTATGAAATGGGTTTTGTCATTAATCTACATTTAATACTCCTAATTAGTGTCCGAAGATTGATGTGACAGGTAGTTGGAGAAATTTTTGGGAGCTAAACAGGGCTTAAAATACAGAAGACTATAGTCAGCAATAGTGCTAGTGTTTTTTTAGCATTAATGCTAGTTTATAACAGGGAGTTAGACCCTTTTTGTGCTGTCACATGGCAGCAATGGTCTTCTGGTAAAATTATGTTTATAGGTGAAGGGAAACCATAGTTTGGTAGAGATGATGACAATCATTTTGCAGCCTGGATCCACCCTTGGTTTATAAGGGAATGTTCCTCTGTAATTACATGCTGTTCCAATAGGAACTTGTATGTTATGCTGCACTCTGACTTAATATGCATGTTTGTGCCTAATTTTCTGTTTTTACATTACAGTCAGAAGCTGCAAAGAAGATACCTTTCATATTGGTTATAAATTTGCAGGTAGTTATGGTTATGAGTTTGTTATATTGTGTAAATTTATAGTTTGGCTGGTTAGCAAACCATCATGCCATGTTTCATTGGAGTGTACATGTCGTCCCTTTTTCTGTGGATGGACGTGATGTGCAATTTATTGAATAGGATAAACATGCAGGTTCCTGCAAAACCAAATTACAACTTGGTCATGTACTACGCAGCAGAGAGACCAGTTAACAAAGATTCTTTGTTGGGTAGATTCATTGATGGAAATGATGCATTCCGAGATGCCAGATTTAAACTTATACCAAGCATTGTTGAGGTATGCATGTCTTAGCTGATGTATCATCACGGTGCATGTGATAATTTGGTCATGTGAGCTCATGTATGAAATGATCTCAGGGCTATTGGATGGTAAAGCGTGCCGTTGGAACGAAAGCTTGCCTTCTGGGTAAAGCAGTAACATGCAATTATCTTCGCCAGGATAACTTTCTGGAGGTACTCAGTTCTAAGAAAAAAAAGTAGCTTCATCACTGAACCTTACTGCCGTAGGCATAGTTAGCACACTCTCTCTTCCTGTCTATCTAATCTAAAAATTCCAAATATCAGTCTTAGCAGAGGGGAAGAACTGTGCCTATTTTTATATTATTTTAATTTGACCCAGTGGCCTTAAAAAGTAAATTTACTTTGCAGATAGATGTTGACATTGGTTCATCGTCTGTTGCACGGAGCATTATTGGTTTAGTATTGGGATATGTCACAAGCATTGTTGTTGATCTTGCTATTCTTATTGAGGTACTCTATACTCCCTGGTCCTTGTTACTTTACAAGCCTGATCTGAAACAACTATGTGCTTTTATCATTTCTATAAACCTTTCCATTCCTAACTGGATTATGGTAAATTTGATTTCACAAGCATCTACTGTAAATGCATTTTTTTGTTTTCACATGGACATTCCTGTATTTACTGCAATGGTACTTGCCAAGGAAAAAAATCTTGTATCTACTTTACTGAGATCCAACACTAAGGAATACTTGCAATGGTACTTTGAATATTCTGATTATCTTACTGGGAGAAACATAGACCAAACACTTTGAAGCCCCAGTTGTAAATGTTTGCCTAATTTAGACTTGGGCTTTCTTCAAGAGGGATAGGCTCAAGAAATGACAAATGCCATGCTTTGTGAATTTAGCAAAGCATCATTTTGCTCCGTGTTGAATAACATGAACCGTACTAACAGCTTTTATCTTTGCAGGCAAAGGAAGAGAAAGAGCTGCCTGAGTATATTCTGGGCACTGTCCGTCTGAACCGCGTGAATCCCGACAGTGCCGTATCAATCTAATTAAGCTAATTCCATTGCTTCTCGCAATTTTCCTCCTCTCTCACATCGAAAGAGGTATATAGTTTTTGGCGGACCCGGGCATTTTTTTTTCTCGTATCTCACATTTATTGAGAAGAGGTTGGGTTGGCATATGTACAGAGTACAGAAGAAATGAAAGGTTATGTTAGAAGTAGTATTCAAAAAATCTCAGCGTGCTGGTCAACTAGAATTAGAAGATCAGGATCACGCTAATGCACGGTCCAAACTCCAAAGAGACGGGGATGCATTAGGACGTAGTATTTCTCTGTCAGAACAAATTTGTCGTACAAATCTGCCGAACAAACTAAAGTTGCACCAAGTCGTGATGTTTTCCGTGTTCACATGGTTGTCATCATGGTACATGCCAGTTCTCACATGAAATGGGGGACACTCATGTTCCCATCAAAGATTAAACAATAACACTCATGTTCCCATCAAAGATTAAACAATGCCACTTCAAATATTTTACAAGTTACTCCTTAAGTTTCAAAATACTTGTCGTTTTGGTTTTTCTAGATATATTCTTTTTCTATGCACATAAATATACACTTATGTCTATATACATAGTAGTAGAAATGTATCTAGAGAAGCTAAAACGACAAGTATTATAAAATAGAGGGAGTACTTGTGTAAATCTACACCATGTTATCAGAGAATTTGACAAAAAAACATGTTCTGAGGAGCTGTGATTCCAACAGCAATTTGATACATGTGAACTTAGAACAATTTTTTTCTAGAACAGCGCAGGAGAATTGCGTGTCATTTCATTAAGGTAGAAGTAATACAAAGGTCTAGACAGACCAAGCAAGGCGCCTAAAAAGGCACCAAAAAAACACAAAGAAACACATGTGCCATGAACAGCACACAAATGACAAAATAGACCCAGGCTTTCAGGCTAAGAAGGTCAGCGACTTGTGCACCAACTCTTGGAGTGGGCTGTCAACGAGCCGAGCTCGAGCGAGCCTGGAGCCGCAAGCTCGAGCTCGATAGAATCTCGAGCCGAGCTCGAGCCGAGCCTGAAATCCGTCCGAGCCTGTAGATAAGCTCGAGCTCGGCTCGACTCAAGCTCGAGAAGGCTCGAGCTCGGCTCGCTTGGGCTCGTACTCAGCAAGTCAACTACAGCTCCGTGAGCAGAGCGGAGCGCGGTAGCACCCTTGCGACTCACCTGGTGGGCCGCACATCAGCAGGCCACACGACGACCCACACAGGGTGCATGCACGGGCACAGCCATCAGATGAGTCGCATGTAGACTAGTACTAGTAGCACACACACCTACGTTCACATGCAGCAGTGCAGCGCATGCAGGGGACAAGGTGGGGCTGCGGGCTGGTCTTTTTTTTTTTTTGATACTTCGGGCTGGTCTTTGATCTCCCACACAACAAAGCAGGCTACGCAGGAGGCAAGGTAGCCAGGTAGGTCCTAGATGACTACAAGCTGAGATTTTAAATGCTACCGAGCTTTAGCGAGCTATTCGAGCTCGGCTCGTTGGAGCTCGCGAGCTTGAGATTGGGCTCGAGCTCGGCTCGTTTGGAGCTCGAGCCGAGCTCGAGTCGAGCTTTTAGCGAGTCGATTTCGAACGATTTACGATCCTCGAGCTTTTTTGACAGCCCTATCTTGGAGTTTGGAGGCTCCTGCTATACACCAGAGCCCTCCTTCCCGACTAACAGCCCGAAGAACGTTATGGACATTCGGTCTCTTGTTCTCAAAAACACACTCATTTCGATGCTTCCAAATTTCCCAGGCCACTAGGATAATTAAGGAATTTAGACCCTTACTAGTTTTCTTTGGGGCCTCTGTGGTTGTTTTTCTCCACCATTCAGAAAAACGAGTAGTCACTGGTTGAGGCGCCAAATGTGGAAGCCCCAAATTCTGCAATACTATGGTCCAAACTACACGGGTAAACACACACCCAATCAACAAATGATATATTGTTTCTTCTTCCTGATCGCAAAAAGGACAAGCATCCGGATGGAGCAAATTCCTCCTAGCTAGACGATCAACAGTCCACACTCCGACGTGAACTGTGTTTGGCAGAGCTCCACGCAGCTCCAGATCCAAAAAAAACAACTCTGCTTCAAAATTTTTCAGCCAAACACACCCAGCTCCAGCAGCTCCACTGTGGATATGCTCCAAAAAATGGTGGAGCAGGTCCCAACTCCATGGTTTTCGTGGAGTACCTCAAGGGGTGCTCCACTAAATCTAAGTTTCCTGGAGTTGGGGTAAAATTACCCACCAATGCCACTGATTAGTGGAAAATGACCGGTTCGTTCTATTTTTCTCTCCCGTCGCGTCCCTCCCTCTCCCGCGACGCGCCCCTTCTCTCCCGTCGGCAGACCCAGCTCCCGCGATTCCATAGGGCCGCGGCGGAGGCGGACCTCGCCGGCTCTCGCGGGGCCGCGGTGGAGGCGCAACTCGCCGTCTCCCGCAGGGCCACTGCGGAGGCAGACCTCGTCGGCTTCGGTGGGGCCGCGACGGAGGCGGTCCTCACCGTCTCCCGCACGGTCGCGGTGGAGGCCGAGCTCGCCGGCTCTCGCGGGGCCGCGGCGGAGGCGGACCTCGCCGGCTCCCGTGGGGCCGCGGCGGAGGCGGTCCTCACCATCTCCCGCGCGGCCGCGGTGGAGGTCGACCTCGCCGGCTCCCGTGGGGCCGCGGCGGAGGCGGTCCTCGCCGGCTCCCGTGGAGCCGCCGCGGAGGCGGAGCTCGCCTGCCCCTACCGGCGGCGAGGGTGCTAGTGCGCGCGTCTGCCCCTACTGGCGGCGAGGCTGCTGGCGGTCGCGCCCGCCCCTGCCGGCGGCGAGGGTGCTGGTGGAAGGCCGCGGTGCCACGGTGGGGAGGTGCTGGAAAGGAGATGATTTTTTTCTTTTCTATATTTTATTGACACGTGGGCCATAGATGTCATAGGGATGGTTGAAAATGTGGAGTTGTACCAAACGTTTTGCGAAATCTCAGATCCACGGTGGAGCTGCTCCACGGTGGAGCTGCTCCACGGTGGAGTTTCGTGGATCTGCAACTCTATAGCTGTTTTTTTAGAGCTCTACCAAACACGCCCTAGAACAATGAATACAAATCCGATGTGGTGATCTCAAATAAATGGCAACATATCCTATGCAAATCAGCTTTTGTTTACAACCTATGTAAACTCCAATCAAAATCGCAGGATCTCCATTGGATGACCAGATCGAGAGGTGAGACATTTTATCACTTAAATCCTCCCGCCATTACCTTTGCTAATCACAATCTATCGAAAACCCCCTGCAGAAGGCGTCCTGGGACAGCTGAGGAATTTTGAAAATTAACCCTGAGTTCGCATGCCTCAGCGGATATGACAGCGAGTTCGCAAGCCTTTCGAAATATAACCCTGGAGCACGCGAACTCTTCGATTTGGGGGATTTCCAACCTTTTATGGGATTTCCGAATTTTCTTTCTCTTTTCCATCTCCAACTCAAATGAATGGACCATTTTGCCTCTACCCTTCTCTCCTCCTCCACCGTAGAGGGATCATGCCGTCCCAGGGTGCCTCCGGCAGGGGGTTCTTCAATAGATTGTGATTGGCAAAGTTAATGGTGGGAGAGTTTAAGTGATAAAATGTCACGCCTCTTGATCTGGCCATCAGATGGAGATCCTGCGATTGTGATTGGAGTTTGCATAGGTTGCACACGAAACTGGTTTGCATATGATACATTGCCATAGTTGAAGGCTTTGCTTTTGAAATGGAGAACTTGGAAAAATGAACACAATTGCCAAAGGCTTTGCTCACTAGTAGTTGAACTTCACAACATTGCCGCGGCATATATTTCACAATATATTTAAAAAAATAAACAAAAGAAAATTTTACAACATTGCCGACCATCTGTCGCCCTCTTACATTAACCCCTGTATTTTGGAGCATACTCCAGAAACAGAGCGTTCGGAAGGTGTTATTTTAGGTTTATTACGCAACATTTTCCTCTCACAACCAGTCTGCCATGCAACTTCTTACGCAGTATTTTTCTCTCACAACCAATCTACCGGATTATGCATTTAAGACATGCCGAACACTCTCAGAAAAGGAAACGATGCGAGTAAATCTTTGTCTTCCTCTCGCATCAATCCTTGCCACACCAGTGACACCACCCATTCTCACATCCTACACTCCTTTTCTTACTTCATTCACCCTTCGCGCTAAATTGAGATGCATGAATGTGCTACTTCATATTCAACTAAAAATACTTTATGTGTTCCAGATTACTCGTGATATGTACTCGATGATGAATCTCCTACACTAGCTCTAACCTTAATCTCTAAGTGCTACGTCTTTCTTTCATTATACAATCTTCACAGGGTTTCAATTCATTAACCTTTCCAAATTGGAACGTGTCCTTTTCTTTTGAGAAATAGGAACGTGTTCTCAATGGAAAGAGAGAATCCCACAACTCTATGCAGACAATTAGTCTTCAGCCAGGGGGCTTAAACCCTAGTTAAAAATTGTGACCGCGCGTAAAGCAAAGGAAAACCTTAGACCGCCGGTGGCCCGTGTATCGATCCGGGCCCGCACGTGGGCCGAATCCTATAAGAACAGAGGGCTCCACCTGCGCCCCCATCTCTCGTCTTCCTCCTCCTCTCTTCTTCCCCCGACAGCGAAACTCGGGACGCGCAACCGAGAAAGAGGAGGGGGAACTCGGCGAGCCGAGGGGAGAAGAACCCCCGTGAGGGTCCCGAATCAGCGATCGAAGAAGGTGGGTGCAGGAGCAAGCCAGCCCGCCGGCACCATGAGGCGCGCCTCGAAGAAGTCGTCGTCGTCCGCCGCGACCGCCAGCGCTGGTAAAGCCCCGCCCCTCCCGGATCCCATCCTCCTCCCCTTGTTTTCGTGTTGCTTGATCGGGACGCGAGCTCCCGGGCGTCGCGGATGCATTCCTGTTCGCGAGATTGGATGCGGGTGCTATTTTCCTCCGGAAGATCCAATCTCGAGGCCGCGCCGCGCCGGAGCGCGCTGACGGTCCGGTTCTTTGATGGTTGGTGACTCGGTGTATGGGGTTATGGATCGCTCGATACGATGTGGGGTAGGTTGGGTTGGGTTTCTTTTTTTGTGGCGATTTGGCGTCGTGGTTGTACGAAAAGGTGTTTGAATCTTGACTGAATTTGGGGTGGAATCGGTCGTGGATTCGTTCAACTGATAACAGATGTGTCTTAGTTATAAAGAGGATAGCAATCGAAAGGTTTGATCCTTTTCCGGCCTATGTGAATTAAGCAGAAACTTACAGTAACGATCCAGTTTACTTCCTCTGTTGTGATTTTTGGACTATGAGAGCCTTAGATTGGTAGGTGTAGGTTTGAATTGTATGCTTATGCTGAACTGAAGTATTTTTAAATTGCTACCATTGTGATGGCCATATAATTGCTACTTTAATTACTGAAGAAGTTAGTTGCTTGATTGATCCTATTTTTCTCAGTAAGTTGGTGTGGTAAAGAACTAATGGAGTGCATTCCTTCCATAATTAAGATCAACCTAGTTTGTACTATGTATATGAACTAGCAGCCAACACTAGCTTAATATTGTGTGGTGTACTTGCTCCTCTGTGTGCCGTCTCACCTAACTCAGGCCCTCTCATGCTGCCCCATCTGCCTTTTCTCATTTGGGCATTTTATTCGGCCTGATGAATTTACAGTGACTTTCTCTAATATTAAATTCTACTCTCGGAAGCTAAAGTTGAGAAGTCTAAACAAGCTGTTCTCATGTAACTACAAGTTCTTTAATTAATAATTCAAAAATAATCTGCCCAGTAGCTCATCTTGTGTCTTGGTTGGTTTTAGTATGCATTATCGTTGTGTTACATTTTCCGCTGCAGTATTTCTTCAAATGCATTGGGGTGGGTCTTTACTCTCTGTTTAGGGTATGTATATGTGAATGATACTAAGCAAACAATTATATTTAGGTGCGGAACAAGTAAATGAAAAACAAAACAGAAAAAGAAAAGGAGTCAGTACAAACCTGACCAGCAGGAAAGCACAACGTGGTGAGCTGCACTGATTCCTTTTCTTCTTCAATTAATTGTCACATTGTTTGTACTTATCTGTCTGTGTGTGCTAAGAGTGTGCATGTCTAATGTCCTCATGCATGGTTGTGTGTCCCTTCCTAGAAAACATGCTGAGATGCCTGTATTCCAATTTATATCTGTTATTATTAAGCTAACTATAAACCTTACTGAGTGTCGTCGTATATTCTGAGGCATACGCTGAGTGAAAGAGCAATACTTATGTGCCTTGATTTATTCTTTGCAATGGATGGGTGGGGCCTCACATGATATTTGAAATTTATACTGCTATTTATTTGTGTCAAGCTGATACTTCATGTAATTTCTGTTTCTTTCCTAAGCTATCATCTAGATATTGGAATTACCTAATGTAACAAACTCATGTCTTGTGCTTTCTATTTATCTGTCTGTGATAATGTTTTCACTATTATTACCAGGCCCCACTAAAGCAGTTTCCAAGGAAGTAGAACGGATTGATCAATTTTTCTATACTTATGCCGATAGCTCGTCTGGTATGATTGAGTAAGTTTTTTGTTCAGTGATTATCAAGGTTCAACCACTCTATGTTTGCTGCTCATTATCGTCCTCTTTCTTAGTATGGGCGATGTTCTAGCTTTTTATCTTGTTAATGTGCATAGCTAATAGCTCTAATTTTGTGTCCACCATGTAGACCAACAACTGAACAGGAATGCTTACCCCCACTTTATCTTGTTAATGTGCCGAGCTAATAGCTCTAATTTTGTGTCCACCATGTAGTTCAACAACTGAACAGGAATGCTTGTCCCACTGTATTTTTGAATTTTGATGTATTTTCTCTCTTTGTAATATTTGTCTTGGACAAAGCCAAATATAATTTGGAACTGATGGAGTTAGCATACAGTAACTATCTTATGTAAGCTCATGGATAAATCCATCTATTGTACTTCAGATAGATATTGCAAGATCTATTGTTTTTGGCAATATGTTATTTTTCTTCAGGTCCTATACTTTATGGCTGTTTTTTTTTTCCTTCACTTCATGCAGCGATTCGCCCTAGCAGCATTACTGATAAATTTTTTCCTCCTGCAACAGCCCAGAAGGCATTGAAACACTCTGTTCTCATCTTGAAGTTCCCCATACGGATGTTAGGATTCTAATGTTAGCATGGTATGTCTTTTTCCTCTAAAATTTTCAATTTTGTTCCATCTGTTTCACAAATATCTGACAAATTTTATGCATATCGTATCAGGAAAATGGGCTGTGAGAAGCAAGGTTACTTTACCTTGGTATGCATTACACACTGCTTTAAAGAACTTGTATCGGTATGAAATTGTATGTTCTTTCATGTGGTGACTAACACATCTATGTTCTCAGGATGAATGGCGAACCGGCTTGAAAGCTCTTCGAGCTGACAGTATCAGTAAGCTAAAGAAAGCATTCCCGGAACTGGTTCAAGAGGTGAGTTCGTCTTCTGAAATATAATCGGAGCATTATATGCATGCCAAAGATGTAGTTTGTGGAGTGAAGAATTTAACTTTTTAATCAATAACTTCCATTTTAGCGAATTTTAACAAGATATTGCCACCTTGTGATTGTAATGGAATAATAGTCCAGTGTTGATTGCTTAAATTTGCCTGTCGACTCTATTGATTGCTTAAATGTAACCGACCTGACATCTTTGATCTTCTTTACAAATCCAGGTTACAAGGACAACCAATTTCCAGGATTTCTACATATATGCATTTCGTTATTGCCTCACAGGTAATATTACTCAATATTGTAAGTTATTATAACTGCATAGCAAATTATTATAACTGACAGCTATTTCTGTCAACTTTTACATCTTTGCTCAGAGGATAAAAAGAAGTGTATAGAAATACCGGTCGCTTGTGAGTTGCTGAATCTAGTATTAGGCTTGCAGTTCCGCCCCCAGGTTGACAAGCTTAACAGTTACCTCAAGGTAATGGACACTATGTTTTGTTCATCCCTTTCTTCTGTGGGACTATCTTTTCTTAATTGGCATTCTATATATTTTGGTTTCAGTACCAAAATGACTACAAGGTGATAAACATGGACCAGTGGATGGGATTTATTCGATTCTGTAATGAGGTCATGCTTAAAATATTCCCTGTTTTGCAGCGTTTCATTTTTTAGTTATCCATTTAACCATGTTATACATTTTTCATGTTGTCATTGACATGGCTTTTTTCCCTTTCTAATAATGCAGATAAACTTCCCATCACTTGATAATTATGATTCGGACCTTGCTTGGCCTTTGATTCTAGACAATTTTGTTGAGTGGCTGCGAGAAAATAAAAGTTAGATCTTCTATTGCTGCTGTGGTGAAGATGTCACCTGAAATGTAATATTCAAGAATGTAGGTGAGCTATTGTTTCAGTTTTTATGACATCAATTTTTGCCCATTCACTTGTGTATTTTGACAGCAGTGCAAATGCACTGATATCTCCCATGCCATGAATTGAGCATGAGCAGTTTTTGGCTGCTGCATTGCATATCTTTTTAATGTTCATGAGTGTTATCGCCGGTTTGCATAATATGTCAACTTTTCACAGGAATTCAAATTCGCAAGTATGTGTAGTGAGCAAGAAATTCAAAAAAAAATTAAATCCCTTTCCCATGTACGGATTGCAATTTTCTAAGCTAATGCTGATTTGTATGCTATATAATTTCAGCACCCTGAAGGCTTTGGAGGATGCAGATTAAGCTTGTTTGTGATTGCTTCGGTGGAGGCTGGTTCCAGGAATCAATCATCAATCGCCTTCTCGTGTTGCCTTTTGATTTCTGTGCATTTTTTTAAACTGGAAACGGTCTGCACAGATGTCTAAAGTTTTGCATCATCATTACTCTTGGTTTGCTGGCTATATATGTCGTGTTAAATCGGTTCTGGTGGTACTATAGGTTTAAGAGCTTGAAGTTGCAAATATTTCTGCGATGCGCTGAATTTCTTTTTGTGAGAAGCTGTCACGTCGGTGCGTGCGTGTTCTGGTGAAAAAGAGAGGGTGACCCGAAACCACTGCACTTTCGACCATCCATTGTCCAAGGAGAAACCCGAAAATTTGATTCGGCCGTACAAAGCGCATACAACTTCGGCCGGGCCAGCACAGAAAGGTGGCTGTCCTATTGCTAATTAACGAATGTGGGTAAAGTTAGGGGGATAAAACTTGACCCACACATTCCTAGCGCTTCGTTATCGTTATTCAAAAAAAAATCCTAGCGCTTCGACCTTTGTACGGCCGTTAGATAATACACCTTCCGTTTCAATTTATATTTCGTTTTATTTTTTGAACTTGAAGTTAGACCACTTGTTTTATTCAAAATTTTTTAAAATATTATATTTTTGTTGCTTATTTTATTAATAAAAATTTATTAAAATAATTTGTATTTTTTTACAAGAGTTGTATATTTTTAAATAAAACGATTCAAACTTGAAGTTAAAAAATAAAATGATTAAATTAGAACGGAGAGCCCCTCGCTGTTACATCTAGCAGCTGCTAGTTATGGGTCCCTTGCTAGATGACACATCTTGACTCTGATGTTTTGACTACACACACCCTAAATGTTTTAATCGAAAAGATATACTCCATCCCTCTTAAATAATGTCACTATGGTATTCACACCGTCCAAACATTGTTAACTTTGACTGCATTTGTAAAAAAATATTTGTAATATATGTATCTCTAAATAATTTTATCATAAAATAGATTCAACAATCTATCTAATGATACTAATTATAATTAATAATATAATTGATCAAAGTCAAAATCGTTTGACTGGTCGAGAAGCGAAAATGACACTTATTTTGGAACGAAAGGGTCATTATATTAACGAAATTCATGCTAAACTTAACTCGTGCAGACAAAAAATAACAATTGTGTGCAAGAACCGACGTACCTGAAGCTACACGCTTCGATTACTCAGCGAGACCGACGCGAAGCTGCGCCCCCGCCGAACGGATCAACTCGTGGACCGAAGCGGCGGCGAGGGCCGTCAAAGTCCAAACCACTTCGGAAACCGGAAGGCAACAACAGCAGCCAACGAACGCGTCTACGGAATCCACCATTCCTCTTCCTCTTCCGCGTTTGCACTTTGCAACCGCTTATAAGAGCCCTGCGCGCAGACCCAGGCGGAAATTCCACAGTCCAAACCACGAGCAGCAATCAGCGCCCAACTAACCTCCCACCCAATTTCCCCCCTTTCCTCTCAGATCCACTCCTGTTGCCGAGAGATGGCCACCGAGGTCCTACGCCCGCACAACATCATCCTGCCGCTGCCGGCGCCGCACCGGATCCGGCCGGCGTCGTCGCACCGGAGACCGAGTAACAGCAACCCCGCGGCCGCGGGGGGCGCCACCACCAGGAGGTCCCCGCCGGCCGGCCGGAGACACCACGGCAGGAAGGCGGCGGCGTCGAGGCCCGCGGCGGCGGAGGTGTACGCCGGCCCGGCCTTCTCGACGTCCCCCGAGCCGAGCGCCCTGCCGCTGCCGCAGTTCCCTGTCAAGAAGGCCGCCGCGGCCGTCGACGACGCTGCGACGCGCGACCTCAGGCGTATCCTGCGGCTGGAGTAGCTCGATTGATTGCTTGTCGTCTGCTACCTGGGTCGATTGGTGGCTTTCGGTTTCTTTTACTAGTTCCTGCTGTTAATTGCTCGTAGTTCCTTCTGTTAATTGCCCGTAGTTCCGTCTGCTAGCTACTCTCGTGGGTCAGTGCTCCGCGCCGCCGCCACGGCGAGACCTACCTCCGGCTCAGTTTTATTGTGTGGCCGTAGTTCTCTATGTGGCCGGCGGCGAGCTCCCACCGCCACGGAGGTGTAGAATGACCGCAGCAGTGACGTACAAATTACATGTATATCGCTACATTATTTGTTTACTCTAAAACCAATATTCTAGTTATGTCTATAAAATTTTTTTACTTTACGTCAACTTCATTTTACACTTCTGTTATTCTATACATTTTCTTTACATTCAACAATCATATAATCTTCATTCACCTTATACTACTCGGGCGCGAGAGTGAGATTCGCCACGGCCTCGCGAGCGTGCGTGGGCTCTCCTCGACGACGCACTCCCTCGTGGTTTCCCACTCCTTGGCGGTGACGCCTCTCCCTCTCTCCCTCCTTCATCCCGAGATCTTCGGCTATCCAGAGCGGTGTGTGGATTGCGACGAAGCGGGAACGAGGGGCGAAGCGCCTATTCCGGCGACCGCGGTAGGAAGTGACGGTGCGGCTGCGAAGCACCTCCTCCAGCAACATGCAGCGAGCGTGTGTGATCGTGATGGGGCGCGGTTGCGCGGGTTGAGCGGCTCCTCCAGGCGGGAAAGTGGAGCTTGGTGGCTTCCTCTACCGCTCCACCTTCCCCTTCGGACTGCTGCACTTCTTCCATCCGTGCGCGTGAGGGAATGGGAAAGGGAGTTGAGTTTAGGACCGGGTTAAACCGCGACCCGTCGCGCGTTTGGGGGAACGCGCGACCCCGCCGTGCGCTCGCTCCTCCGCCCACAGACCTCCATCCGCTACGCGTCTGCGCTCCGGCCGCTGGCCCTCCGCGCTCACGGGACCGCGTGTGGGAGGATGGAGGAAACCCGCGCTGGCCGGATCTAAGCTGGGGTGGGGTGCGCGCCGTTGCCGGTGATGGTGAGCCAAGTTGCTTGCAGCAATTCCTTTTCTTACTCCCGGTGCCGACGCTCGATTCGTGAATGTCGAGTTCGATCCGTCACCACCCGCGTGTAGATCCGGCGCTGGTGGTTCTGTGGGTCAAGTTGCTTGCTGGATTGCAGCAACTACACCTTGTTCGGCAGTAGCAGCGGCGACAACATGTTCACGAGCAGCACGGCAGCGGCGACGACAACTTCTTCACCAACGTCAACGATGGCAACTTCTTCAGCAGAAGCACGGCAGCGGCGGCAACTTGTTCACGAGGAGTGACAGCGTCGGCAACTTCTTCACCAGCAGTAACTTCTTCAGCTTGCTCACCAGCAGCAGCACGACGGTAGCGGCGGCGACGTGTTCACCACGGAGGCGGTGGCAACTTCTTCAGTAGCAACACGGCGGCGATGGCAACTTCTTCAGCAGCAGCACAACGGCGGCGGTAACTTCTTCACCAGCAGTAGTAAATTTATTCAGTATAAATCGATGCAACAAGTTGGTTGGACCGAAAACAGCAACAGACATTTGGTGGGCCGAAACAAGTTTTCTGGACTGCTCAACAAGTTGGTTGGGTGGGGGACAGCAGTTGGTGGGCCGCAACAGCACTCGCGGGCTGTAGGTAGGCTGCCGGGAGACGCGTGCCGCGGGCGGGCGCGACCCCGTGCGCTTTAGCTTTTTCCTTGAGTTTACCGTAGAGTTTGAGTTACGCTAGATTTTCCATGGATCGGAGTTTACGACTTGGTGCCGTGTAGGCGAGCGCACCGCGGTGCAGAGGTTTTGTTGCTATTTTTTAGAGAGAAATTTGCACTATTGACACTCAAAACAATGACTTCGCAGTTTTGACACTACAAACATGAGGTTGCTTGATTTCTTGACATTTCGTATTTCTAATATGTTTTGTTTCCCTTTCTCATTACTTTGGAATGTGAACTGACAATAGCGCCCTTGCATATATAATGCATGCATCTGTTCCTCCTTCCGTTTTGTTTTCTTGCGACGTCCACCAGTCCATTGTCCCCCTCGTTTTTTCTAACCATGTCCAGATGTTTATGAATTATATATGTGAACTTGCGCCATTTTGTATTGCTTTGCCTTTCTTTAATGTATCTAATCGGATGTTTGTGAGCTATGTGCGAACTTGTGTCAATTTTTGTGTTGCTCTAATGAAGTAATATTTGTGGAAAAAAACAGTGTGGCATATTAATGTGGCTGCAAAATTCATGTGAAACAATATCATTCAAGGTTGTTCAAGCATAGTTGAAGAAGGAAATGATATATTCCAAGGGCTAAGATGGTCATTGCAAGTGTTCTACATAGTTAAAAGATAAAAGGAATAGATGTAAAAGATGAAAAATGTCAAGAAATCAAGCAACTTCATGTTTGGAGTGTCAAAATTGCGAAGTCATTGTTTCGGGTGTCAAAACTGCAAAATGTTCCTGTTTACGCTATAGCTGATGGCGAAAGATTTGCCGTAGGCATTGCAGATTGTCTAAGATAATTAAGCATCGGGTAGGGGTTCCTCGGTATATATACAGCATGAGAACTCTGTGTCAGATTTGGATGGAGGGGTTCCTGAGGCTGTGTTTAGATCGGCAAAAAACATTATAAAAGTTACTGTAACAATTATAAATCAAAGATTAGGGGACCACACAAGATTTAATTATAAAACTAATGACACGGATGGACGGAAAATCGTGAGACGAATCTATTTATTAGGCTAATTAATAAATTCGCATCACAATTTCACCATGGGTTATAGAATGTGTTTTATCATTAATCTACGTTTAATACTTCTAATTAGTATGGGAACGTCTGATGTGATTCGTGAATAGTAAAAACTTACCGATCTAAACAATGGTTATGTTCTTGACTAAACTTTAGTCTGCACTGTTTATTAAGGCCTTGTTTTTCGTTGGTAAAAAATTTGTGGTGTCACATTGAATGTTTCATGGGCGTCGGATGGGTCTTCAGATAGAAATGAAAATCTAATTTCAGAAATCATTTGAAAATCGTGAAACGAATTTTTAAACCTAATTAATCCATCATTAACATAAGTTTATTGTACCATAAATTATCAAATCATGACTAATTGAGCTTAATAGATTTGTCTCACCAAGTAGTTGCAAATTATGCAATTAGTTTTTTTTTCTACATTTAATACTTTATGCATGTCTCCAAACATCTGATGTGACGAGTAACTACTTCTTTTAAAAGGAAGGATTAAATCTAATACGAGCATGGC
Source organism: Cenchrus fungigraminus (assembly GCA_036936925.1). Taxonomy (NCBI): domain Eukaryota; kingdom Viridiplantae; phylum Streptophyta; class Magnoliopsida; order Poales; family Poaceae; genus Cenchrus; species Cenchrus fungigraminus. The sequence continues at coordinate 64,505,816 of CM072768.1, read as the reverse complement.
TAATGATTTCGTCCTGCAAGGCTCTGTGACCTGGCGCGAGGTGGTGATGGATCCTGCTTACATTTATTGCAAAGTAGCGAGCTCAGCCAATAGCAGCTCGTCTTCGTCGGCTTCAAGCGGGCGTGTGTCGAGACGCCCATCCGGTTATCTCTCTTGGTTTCCGTCTCTCACGTCAGATTTCGCCAGTTTCCGTCTATTATTGTACTTGTTCTAAGATGAAAAGACACACTTGGCCCGGGGGGGGGCTCCGGCCACCCTACCGGCCGGCCGGCCGGCCATGGAGGCCACAACGTTGTCCAACAACTTGAGCAGCCAAATGATGGTGTTTAGCACTTCTAATCGTGATTTTACTTTAGCTCAGCCCCCCTAAAACACTGGCCTGGCTGGCTGCCAGCTGGCTCCGCCACTGCATTTGGCCCCTTGATGCCCCCCTCTCACGCGTGCAAGCTGGGTTGCCCCTCCTTCGCATGGAGTAAAGTGTTGGACTGAACTTTAATCCACGGGATTCAACACGACCTGGATGCTTGAAACCGCTTCGTGTTTCTTTGGGTGTGTACACTTCCACTCTAGTCCCCTTTTCCCTTGAGAGAAAGAGGAACGGGTCTATGGCTGCTTAGCCATCATCCCTAATTCCCTATCCTTGGACCAGGTGTCCCCTTGATGCAAGACTGGAAACGCCATGGTCTTCCAGCCTGGGGCCATGCCAAAGACCAAACAAGCCCGAGTCACATGGCACACCACACACACACGGTCTCTACGAGAACCAAGCATGCAAACTAAGATGAGATGTAAAATGACCAAGTTACCCCTTATCTTTTATGAAAACGATCTAGACATTTGCTTGTCTTTTGTGTGAGAAATTTCTAGAGTCTCTTGTCTTTTCTAGTTGGTTAGCCAAAGTTGTATTTTTTGTGAGACAAAATTCAAATCCTAGAATTATATTTATTTTGGGAAGGAGGGAGTACCTCGCTGTGCAAGGCGCGCGGTCCACGTCGTCAGGCTCCACTCCGGCTAGTTTACCTCCCCGGATTTATGAGCGCAACCAGTAGGGAGCATGGCAATTTGGCCACCGCGCACCACTGGTCAAGGCCTCAAGGCTGCTGCAGCAGCAGCAGAGCAAGCAGGCAGCCTGGCTAGCTAGGCTGGACCTGGCCAGTGACCATGGTCCACGGGGCATTGAAACCGGCCAATTCGTCCTTCGCGGCCGGGTTGGCGAGTACGCCGCTGCGCCCCCACGGTCTGGCAAGCTCTCGGCTGAGAGGCAGAAGAAGGCAAGGTCACCCGCGATGTCGCTCGCTGCCCGAGCCCCGAGGCGATTAAAGTTTGACCGTGTTTAGATTGGTCCAAAAACTTTTTTGGTGACATTAAATGCAGAGAATCTTGCATGTATGAAACATTAAATGAAGTTTATTCGCAAAATCTTTTCACGGATGAGTACAACTTTACGTGACGAATCTAATGAGCATAATTAATCTATGATTTGCTACAGTAATTCTACAGTAACCATCCTCTAATCGTTTTGTAATCGCGTGGTCAAAGACCTCATTAGATTCGTTTTGAGAATTTACCTAAGGTCGTGGAGGTAGTTTTGTAAACTATTTTTATTTAATACCCTAATTATTGGTCAAAGATGCATTTATTACCCTAAGAAGTTTTTAGGGTCCTATCTAAACACGGTCTTTGTTTGGTCAATCGGAGCAGGGCGGCCCGGCCGCGTACGACCGAGGGCGCGGGTGATCTGCCGTCGGCGACTCCGTCGAACAGCAGGGTCCCTTTCTCCTTTCGGCCGTCGTCAAGGCTCCCTGTCAAAAAGAAGCGCGGGCGCGTCGCCGGCCGGGCCGGCCGATCGATCAGCCTCGCTCGAGCCCTCGACCTACACCAACGAACTTTGACCGCAGGTCGCTGTTTTTTCAGGTTCCATCGTGTCCCCCCGGGTGGCCGCCCCGAATCGATCGAAAGCCCGACGACCACCCTGACCGCTGCCGGCCCGGTCCTCGGTCGCCGTTCCAAAGCTCACCGAAAAGGCACCTTCGCTCTGTCCACCTCACCTCACGCGCATACAACTATACAAGCCTCCGAAAAAAATACTTCACTAGTCGTGCTGCCGTGCTGATACGCGATGACGCCAAGGTTACGATGGTTTCCAGATTCCAGGCAAATGTACCATGTCACTCTCTTGACCGTGTTGAGTGTTTCTTCCTGCTCTGTTCCGTTCCAAAGCGAGACGACGTCTCACGTGCCCACGTTTGCGGCATGTTCGCTTCGCTGGTTGCTGGTGGCTGGTGCTGGTTTGTTCTGAGAGAGAAGTACTGCTGGCTGGTTGCTGGTGGCTGGTTTTTTCTGAGAGAAAAGTACTGCTGGCTGGTGGCTGATAAGCTGCTTGCTGATCTGCCCATCTGGCGCGTAAAAGGCGTGGTGGTGGTCAGGGCCAGTGACCACCACCTAGGGATGAAACCAACACATCCGAATTGTGTAATAGATTGATATTTTTAGATCACAATAAAATAAATTTAGTGCTAATTTTTTATTCATTATAACCAGCTAATTACTGGAAAAAATAAAAAAAATTAGCTACAATTTTTTTATGGATTATTTGCTTTCGATAGAGAAAAAAGTGAAAAACCATCCGTATTTGAATCCGAATAGATATCCGAATTTCTTTTCATCTTTTGATCAAAATATAGCGCACATTTGAGGTTTATTTTGTATGAATCTTAACAAGCACAATACCAAGAACAAAAATATAAATTTTGAATACAAAATATTATGACTAATTTAGCTAAAATAAAAAAACGGTTAAAAATGATATCCGAATGGATATCCGGTTCCATCCCTACCACCACCCCACTCCATTCGTCCAGCAAGGAAGAGCTCGCAGAGTCTGGGCCGAAATCAATTACAGATCCGGGGGTCCACCGGGTCAGTCACCCTCCACTAGCGGCCAGTAGCTATTGCGTGGCAGGGGGAGTTAGGCACGCGAAAACAGGAAAAAAACGGTTAGCCACTCTCGTATCCTCGTACCGCTGCCGAATTTTCGGTGGTAGAGCACGTCAGCGCGAGGTGTGCTAGCTGTAGCATATAGCGCATGCTCCAGTTTCTTTTTTTCAAATTCCTCGAAAAAAATAAGTTTCCTTTTCAATTTTTCCTAAAGTTGTCAATCTGTTTAACATGATTGTACAAGATCACCTATGTTATACTCAGTATTGGTTTCTAAACTTTTTTTTAAGAAACATCTTTCTACGGCGATGGTGCTAGCTCAACATACAATTAGTTTGGTTTTAGACTGAGTTTAGACTTTAGAGTTGGCTAACTTGGCTTACTACGCATGCATCACACATATAGAAAAAACAAAAACAAATGGTAATTTGGGAAGGAAGGAGTAACTAATAAACTTAATGCCACATACAGCAATGGTTTCCCTATTTTCTCTCGGGGACGCACTCTCGAACGTTGTCGTATTGTAGCTAGTTACTCCATGATATCTTCATACTCCTAAGTGCACCGCGTCCATTAAAATTAATATCAATTTCAATTGTATACTCCCTCTGTTCTGATTTATATGACGTTGATTAGCTCAAATTTGAGCTAAGCAACGTCTAATAAAAAAAGAACGGAGGTAGTATGTGATATCACGGTGATTGTGAACCTTGCCCTACTTGCACTGCTCTCATTCTGCCATCCAAAATCGTCCATGCTTATCGCTTACCATCGTTGTCACTATAGTCTGGCCTATAAGTTGTGACGAAATGGCTGGCTGCCAAGTCCAAACGGGGACGTAACCTTTATGTTTGTCGAGGCGCAGCGGACGTGCCGCGGCAAGCCGGCAAACCCAAAGCCCACCACTTGCGGAAGGCCACAACCCCCCTCTCAGCTCGGCCGCGCCCACACGGTCGACGACGCCTTGGATTCGCACACCGCGACGCGACCCACCCACCATCCCCCAGCGGCCAGCGCACACATCATTTCCAGTCGACTCGGCCTCCGCGCTCTTGGCATCCTCGTAGCATCCGACGCGCCACGCCACGCCACGCCGTCGCCAACCGCGGCCGCCGCGCCGCCACCGATGCCCGGCCCGATCGCGGCGTGCTTCCGCTGCGCCGCGGCGGCGGCGGCGGGGGCGGCGCCGTCCTCGGGCGCGGGGGCCGCGGGTCCCAGCCTCGCGACCTCCGTCTACGAGACCCACCTCGGCCTCGTCGCGCTCTCCTGGTCCCGCGCCCCGCTCGGGCTCTCCCTCCGCGCCGTGCTCCGCCTGTCGCCGCCGCCCCCCTCCACGCCCAGCGGCGGCGGCGGCGGCTCCGCCTCCTCGGCGTCCGGGGCGGTGTACCTCGACGACGACGCGGCGGACGAGGAGGAGACCACCCTCGCCTTCCGCGTCCGCCCCTGGCTCCTCTGGCGCCGCCGCGGCTCCAGGCGGTTCCGCGCCGGGGACCGCCTCGTCGACCTGGCTTGGGACCTCTCGCGCGCGCGCTTCCCGGGCTCGGGCTCCCCCGAGCCCTCCTCGGGCTTCTTCGTCGCCGTCGTCGTCGACGGCGAGATGGTCCTCGCGGCCGGGGACCTGCCCGACGCGGCCTACCGGAGGACCCGTGCCCGGCGCCCGTCCGGCCCCAGCCCGGTCCTCCTCTCCAGGCGGGAGCACGTCTCGCTGCGCGACGCCGGCGCCGGCCGCGGACGCAGCCACACGACCTGGGTGACCGTCCAGGGCAAGGAGCGGGAGATCTCCGTGGATCTCGTGGCCCGCGGCCGCGGCAGGGACAAGGACAGGGAGAAGGAGAAGGAGCGGGCGGACGTCGGCATGTCCGTCTCCGTCGACGGCGAGCGCGTGCTCCACGTGCGCCGGCTGCGCTGGAAGTTCCGCGGCAGCGAGAGGGTCGACCTCGGCGGCGGCGACGGCGTCCAGGTCTCATGGGACCTCCACAACTGGCTCTTCCCCGCGCGCGATCCGCCCCCCGCGGACGCCACGACGCAGGCGCAGGCTCACGCGGTGCTCGTCTTCCGCTTCGAGCTCGCCAGCGCCGGCGAGGAGCGCGACGCGGATTTGGGGAGGAAGGATCCTTCCCCCGACAAGGACGCGAAGAGGAGCACGGGCGGCTGGGGAGGCTACCTCGCGCGGTGGGGGCAGCGGGACTGGAGCGAGACGGGCAGCAACGGGGATCGGAGGAAGGGGCGGGCCCGGAGGCTCGCCAAGGAGAGCTCGTCGTCGTCGGCGTCCGTGGCGTCCTCGACGGCGTCGTGGGCCAGCGGCTCCACGGTGATGGACTGGGCCAGCCCCGAGGAGGCCGAGATGCAGCGCGGCGACGGATTCTCGCTGCTGATCTACGCCTGGAAGAGCTAACAGCAAGCCATGGTAGCGGCGGCATTGCTCGGATTGGTGGTGACGGTAAATTCTCTCCGGATTGTTGTAGTAGGTTGCAATGTTCTTGTGCAGTTAGAGCCTTGAGGGATTGAATTGAGCTTGGAATTGGGATTACATGTAGAAGCGCCATTGCTGAGTGAAGTGAGCAATTAGTGTTGATTCTTTTTTTCTTCTTTTCCCATCGTTAGCAAAATCCGCATCTCTTGATAGATTAATGGATCAGATTTAGGACATTTTGAACAGATTGCAGTCAGTTTACCGCCATGATCAACCAACGACAGCTGCTCCAGCGTCGTATTTTGTGTATCTCTTGTGTCACATACTATACCCGCTCAAAAGCAAATCTATCTGTCAATCAATTAGCTGCTTGCATTGCAGCAGTATCCATTCTGATTGTCTAGTATCATGGGTGTTAGATCTTAAGCGACGGTGGTTATGATTGTGACGTTCGCATGAACATAATCGTTGGTCTTCAGTTTATGATTGGTGGTCTTTGCCATCATTAGCTATACTTTTGTAAGCATCCATCCTGTTTTTAGGTGGTACAGTAGTTCGTTCCCCTGCAGCTGCGTTTGCTGCAACTACAAGCACCACTGAAAACTGAAATGCATGGCTGTGTTAATTATAAAAATGGGCGGCAGAACTCTCTAACACTATCATGTTTGAAAATCATTGTTTAGCCAGAATTCCCGTTCAGTTTTTGACTGCGACTGGGATGAATAATTCTTGGCACGCCCGATGGGGTAACCTTGCGATGATCAAATACGCGTCGGCCGTGGTTCCTTGTTCTACATGCCACGGTGCCCCGTTTACGCCGGAATGATTGACCGAACCACCACTTTGTTTAGTGCCTAGTCTAATGGCAAACTAACTAGTAGAGAACACGCTTAGGAGTAGCATCAAAGTCACTCAAAGAATGGTCACTCAAGTAACCTCTCAGTTTGAGGCGTTCAGCTCCCTTTCCCGTCACGTACCAGTCGAGAGCGCCAGACCGCTGCCGCTCTGCGAAACGCAGACCTGCAACCTGTTCGTTTGGCTGGTGGCTGGTGCTGATTTATTTTGAGAGAAAAGTACTGCTGTTTAGTTGCTGGTTTGTTCTGAGAGAAAAGTACTCCGGTTTGGATTTGGAACGGGAACTACGGGAAGCTAGCTGGAGGCCGGAACTACTAGGAGGCGGCAGGCCCCGGCCGGCGGTTTTCCGCTCTGGCGTCATCCATCGGCCGGCCCCGGGGGACGAGACAGCCAGACAAGCCATAGCCAGCCACGCGACCGACGGCCTGCATCAGAGGGTTCACGGGCGAGGCATGGGGCTCCCTAGCTTGCGTGCACCGTGCAGTGCAGGGGCTCGCCGCGCCGGCGCGCGCGCTCCGGCAGCAGGTGCGTGTGGTTCGGGACTGCACCACGCGTACGTACGTGCCTGGTGCGACGTGTTCGCGGTGGTGTTGCCGCGTTCGTGCGTCGTGTCGGCCATCCGTGGAAACACCGTCACGGGGGCCGCCAGAGCGAGAAGCTATAAAAAATTAAACCGGCCGGCGTGCCACGCGGCGGCGGCTTCGGGCTAGCTGGCGGGCCGCCGCCGGCCATGTTCTTGTGGGAGTAGAAAGGAGCTTGCGGGGGTACTGTACCAACCGAATCGACGAGGGGAGACGCATCGGGTACAGACGTACAGTACACAGCCTGGATGGTTTGAGGCCAGTCCACCCCAAAAATGATAAAACGTGAACCACCCCGATCCCGTGTCGTCTGATCGTCTCTCGGCACCATGTTCCGTTTCCCTTTCGCCACCCGCTCGAAAAAGTGAATCTTCTGTCCACCAGATCGATTCGATTAGCCGTGGGGCGCCGTAGCATCATCAGCAGCAGACCTTTAATTAGTAGTGTGTACTGTGTCTAAACCCTAATCATGGCTGTTAGATCGCGGAAACCCGGTTGTTAACGGTTTCCCGCACGCCTCGTCATTGCATTGCACCAGTGAGCCAGGCCCGTCCGGGACAGGCTGCTACCATGCAAATGCCCTTCGTTTGGTAGCCTGCGCGCATGCAGCATGGCTAAGCAAAGTTGACTGAACGCATGAGCTGGCCTTGCGCCACTCTCTCTGTACTCATGCAACACCGTGCGCTCGCGCCGGCCTGGCCCGATATTCCAGCGAGCCTGGCTGGGAGGCAAATTTTGCATCGCCGTGGCCTGGCTCAGCAGCTGGCGCACGCAACCAATCACGCCGAAGTCGCATGCCGAGAGCCTGGCCGGGCTGGAACAGGCAACCAATCAGGCCCTAAGATCCCGACACGAACCCTCGGCCGCACAGTGGGGTCTTGCAGTTGGTGGCGACAACGTTCAGGATTCTACTATGCCAGCAAAGCAAGGAAGGAAAACCAGACCGGAGTTTGTCTTGTGGCCCGCCTACTTGACCAGCTTCGCCCACCAAATTTATATACTACTTTCCAAGCTTCTGTCGTTGGTCGAAATAGCTAAATTTAGCTTTGGTTTTAGGTTGCAGGGCAGGCCATAATAAGCGATATGCGGCTAAAGTTCATGTCGGGTCCCAGCACTTGCTATTCTCAAATTTGACTAGGAGAACTGCTATTCTCTTCTTGCCTTCTTGGTCACCAGCACGACTAGGTCCGGTCATGACCGATCGGTTAATCTAGCGATCAATTACGCGTCGGCCCGCCGGTCCTGCATCCTACTACAACACTCAACGACGGTCAGGTCAACCAAGTAGCTTGCTGGACTATGGAAATTCATCATCCCATCTGGGAATGGGAACGGGATCACAGCACAGGAACGGGGGAAAAAAAAGCGTAGCGCCGCGACGTGCTTTTCCAGCCGTGTGTGTGTGTGTGTGTGTGTGTGTGTGGAAAGAGGTCTCTACTCTCTGGGCGCTTGACCCGTTGACCGACGTGACGATGCGGGCGCGCGGCCGGCCCCCGGGCGTCCGTGGTCGGGGTAGCTCGCTGCGGCCTGCCGTGCGCCCGTGCCCCGGCGCGGCGCAGGGCGGCGGGGCTCGTGCTCGGCTCCCGTTGCGGCGTGAGGCCGCAAGCTGACCACTAGTCCACGACGAGCCACGCTGGGGGGGACTAGGTTGCGTGCCGCGGCGCGTAGACACCTGTGCGCGGCGCAGGCGCAGGCGCAGCACACTGCAAGCGCGCCCGCGCGCGTGGTGCGTTTTTCTTTTTTTGCTCCAGCAGAGTGGCTTGCTGGACTTGTTCGCTGTGCGCTATCCGTGCGTGCGCGTGTCGCCCCGTCACGAGTTGCGTCTCCAGCAGCCCCCGGTACAGTGGCCGTGTGTACCACCGAATCAGAAATCTACTATGTTGAGATTCAAAGCTCTTTATTTGTTTGGCAATATGCTGGCTCAATCACGACCGGTCATCTTCTCGAGGGAGGGCTACAAAAATTAACAAGCTATTTGGAGGTGGCACTGCGCGGTGATAAGTGAATTGCCCTTCGTTTCGGAGGACTAACTGTTGGTCTTGTAGCTATGTCACTATGTGTGTGTGTTTTTTGTGATGTGTTGTCATCTGTCCTCTCTAAGTGTATGTTGTGTTGGATTTGTAAAATTGATGAACTTCATGTTTTATTGAACTTGCAAAAAGCTCCATCAATAAAAGTAGGTGGGGATCCCCCAATTCCTAAATTAAAAAAAAACAAGCGAGCGGAGATCAAAAGAAACCTCACTTCCTTCTTAGGAGATATGGCAATTTACTGCACTACAATTTCATTTCCAAAAACTCCTTCCACATGCATGATGCATGTACAACTTTCAAACTGTATCACGCATCAAATTAACCTGAAGAAGACAACATCATATTTCATTCGTTTTGCTCTGCTGCGATCTCTTCAGCATGACGCAGAGATTCTCCGCTACATCTATCATCTCCGGCCTTCGATCGATGTTAAGGTCCAAGCACTCAACAATCATCCCCGCCAGACCATGAAGAAGCTCCATGTTCTCTGTTAGTGCAATTTCTGAGTCGACAAGCTCAATCACTCCGTTCTCTACTGCGCAGCATCGAGAAAGTTCCTTAGCAAGTTGTTCGAATCCGAGGCCTTCTTCCTTGTGATGAGTTCTAGGAGCACGACTCCAAACTGTAGATATCACTTTTACTTGTTAGTCTTCCGGACTGCAGATACACTGGATCCATGTAGCTCAAAGCAGTGTATTTTTTTTTGTCAGCGGTAATCATCCTAGATATACCAAAGTCAGATATCTTTGGTGCCAAGCCATCACTCAAAAGGATATTAGCTAGTTTAATATCACCATGCAGAATTGTTGTGGTGGCTTTCCACAAAAAAAAAATTGTTGTGATGGCTAGTTTTTTTTTTCAGGTTGTACAACCAAAACAGTGGGGCAAACAAATTCTAAGTCAAATAATTGATTTCCACAAGTACAACTGCTTCCGATCCACTTCATGTTGCAGCCATCGCTACTACCTAAATGAGAATATATAAATATATATATATATAGAGAGAGTATATAAATATATAATACAATTTTGGGTACATAGGAAGGGATAAGATAAAGAATCTGCTGAATCTACTGCTCCATGGGGGTGTATAGGCTAAGCCCAAGGTTAGCCCAAGTCTGGCTAAGCCTATCATTTTGACTCGTGTTTGCTAGAGTGCGTAAGAAGTTTTGGGATGTGCAAGCACGTGATTGGTAGGGTGCATTACATGCATTACATGACTATTGTTTCAAATGGTGGTATGAGCCGACCGTCGTTTCAAATGGTGGTTACAATGCTACCGTCATTTAAAAAGCGTATTAGTATAGTTTTGAAAAAAAGTTATTGGGTTATATATTTTTGAAAAATCTTGAAAAAATAAAAATAAATAAATAAACATCCTCAAAGGGTCCCTTTATTAAGCCCAAGATAGCCCATCTGAGCAAGCTCGTTGACCCATTCTGGCTTGAAAGACTGGGCTGGGCCCGTGCTCCACTCCCAGGCCCGACGTCAACTGAATCGTCAATACGCTTTCCTTCCGCAAAGCCGCCTCAAAATCCTCCGATCCCCCGCCGCCGACGAGCATCGCCATGGCGCTGGCCCGGCGGCTGCTCCTCCTGCGCCCCCACCTCGGCGCGCTTCCGCTCCCTTCCCCGAGCCCCCCGCGCCTCCTCCCGTCCCGCACCTACATCTCCGACCTGCGCCGGTCCGCCTTCATCGACCGCCTCCTCCGCTCCGTCCGCTCCGAGATCTCCATCCTCGACGACTCGACCCCGCCGCCACCACCCCCGCCCCCCGCGCCCTTCGCCGTTGAGGACCGCCCGGGCGAGCAGTGGGCCCGCCTGCGCGGCGTGTTCCCTGCGGCCGAGGGGGAGGAAGAGGAGGTCACGGTGGACGCCACATTGGTCGACGGCGCGCTGCCGCCCACTCGCTCGGGCGCGGACACGGGCGGCCCGCCCAGGTTGCACATCACCGTCAAGGTCGAGGTCTCCAAGGCAACGCGGCCCGGGGTGGCGCTCAACTTCGAGTGCTCCGCGTGGCCTGACGAGATGGAGGTGGAGAGGGTATTCCCCGTCCGCCGCGGCGGGCCTGTGCCGTTGCAGCAGTACGTCGGCCGCCAGTTCAGGTGATACTTATGCCGATGGGAATTCACTAACATCTCTAAAATTTTCTTGCGTGTTGGTACTCGTCTTGCCAGTGATTAAAATGTGCTGCGTTCTTGTTATTAGTGAACTGCGTGATAGTGTGATCATTCATGACCCTTCATGAAATGATTGAAGTACTTGGGATGGGGGAAAGGTCAAAATCCCTTTTCTTTCCAAATTCATGTTCAGGAATTGTGGCTGCATTTCGTTTTGCAAAAGAAAAATCTGTGAAAAATACCCAATTGTGTTTCATTTGAAGAATGACTGGTGCTAACTTGTTAGATGCAACACAACACAAGGACTAATTACTTACTGCAATTTGCAAGTCCTCTTCCTTTTGCACAAGTCCCGTTCTCCACAGCAATTATGCACGGTTGCTGATGAGTGATGAAGATGTAACAAACAAAGCTGAGAATGAGACATATTAGGGCATGGTTCATCGCCATTATGACTTGATTGCTCTTTGTTCCCACCAAGCTTGCAATATGACACATACTTGTTTTACTCGTTTATCTGGAGTATATATACTGATAATTCTGCTTGTTCTGTTGAACAGTGAGTTAGATGAGGAGATGCAAAGTGCAGTGCAAGATTACTTGGAGCGAAGAGGAGTTAATGATGACCTTGCCGCGTTCCTGCATGCGTACATGGAAAACAAGGAGCATAATGAACTTACCAGATGGTTGAAGAATGTTGAATATCACGTAAAACAATGAACATCTGTGTTAGATTAATTAGTATGTTTTACAGCATTGAGAGCCATGTCACCACCATCTTGGCACTTTGACATTACTATTGTTATTTGAAGTTTATTTTTTGTGGTGCTAGATATGCAAAGAGGTATTCTGCCTGGGATTAGGCTTTTGCCCTCTTGTAACGGCTAGCTAGGCCTTGTTTAGTTTGGCAATTTGCCACTAGTCGTCTGTCACATTGAAGCGTACTACTCTGTCTATGCACGTGGTCCAGTGGTTCAAATTGTCACTATTCACTCGTCACATCGAAGACAATTTACCGAACTATGCCTTGTTTGGAATCAAGAAACAAAGAAGAAAGAACCAGGAAGGGTGACGAAACATAGTATGAGATTGGCTAATATTATTTTTTTTGGGGGGGGGGGGCTTATTAACTTTTTGGATATGCTCTTAGTACATCCCTAATAATCCATTTCCTTCCTATTTTCTTCTGTCTGTGAATATGGACACTACTGTAACTCTATTTTCATGTCATAATAATTCAATATATTATGTTCCTACCGTACAAACAATTTAATACCATTTCTCCATAATTTTCAAATTCAAATCCAAACACAACATAATGTGTAAACATGTAAAGAATCACACACTCCCCCTCCTGCTCCCGCACATATTTGATGCTAAGATTTGCAAGGGTCTCCTCATTAAGGACTCTCAAGTTCTTCTTAAAGGCGTCATTATCTTGTTTCATCTCAACCTCAATTTCCTCTGTTTATCCATCTCTTGGAGCTTTTCTTTTGCACACATTCTCCTTCTCTCTTTTCCCTCTCCTCTTCCTTCCTCCCTAGATACCCTTTTTTCAATTGGGGATGCCAAGCTGGGAGCGAGACTTCACTCTCATCGCCATCATCATGGATATGTTCATCTTCATTATCAAACTACGTGGAGAATCACTTGCTTAACTCTTCTTAAACAGAGAATCATTATTCTTGTGTATCCATTTCTCATTGCATCTCTTTCCATTGATTATTTGCCAATCAGGTCCCTATCATGAGAAACTTGAGCTGATGTACTAGAATATGTTAATTATAAATTGATTTCTTACATTTCTCATCAACTTAAACTTTGGGGTTGAATTGGTTGGTGCACGTAACTTAAAATAATGTAGGGCTAAATGACTCAAGTTTGAATGCTAATGGATGCAGTAATTAAATAAAAGTAATTGGATCTTACTATGATTTTTCATGTTTGAGACCTAAGGAAGCCTGAAAGGAGAGTGACTAACTGGATTTAGTATTAGTGTACTACATATGTTTTCATGTTTGATAAATTGCTCATTGTATTAATTATTCTCAATAGTCAATAGGAGCCAGGACAACATCATTGTTCCTTCAACATTATAGTTGCACCCTAAATCCTAAAATAAATTCTTCCCCAAATTCCCACAGCAACGTACACATCAAAATTCACTTCGTTAATAAAAAAATTCATCTGCTGATATATATGAAAAAAAATAAAAATGCACTTGCACCAGAACACGTACAAATCTCATTGCACATACAACAATGACAAACAGAAAATAAGTGAATAAACACCCTTACCAAGAAAACACCCAGGGTACGGTGAAAATTACCCTACAACTAGCTGTTGGGACCTCGTGCCTTGTCCAAATTAAAACGTGGAGAACGACCACTATAAGGATTAAAAGAACCTCCTAAGGTTTTGATGCATCATCTAACATGACTTCTTCATCCATTTCTTTAGTTGGAACCAACTGAGGTGTCCCAACCACCCCTCCTATCTCTGAGCAGTTTCCATCCATCACCAAAGGGGCCTCTTTCATGGGAGACAGATGCGGTTTCTCCTCCCATGGCGGAAGAATTTCGTATGTGTTGTGTGTTGGAGAGTTGATTTGCGAACCATCACCTGCTTCATCGTCGGCAGTCTTCGTCGGCTCCCAGTCGAGCTCGGACGTAACCTTGTCATAGTACGGAATGTACCCCTACATGCATATACATGAATGATATATAAGAGGACTTATAGTGTTGTGCACAATGAATTGAATTAAAGCCTCAATTTTTAATCTGTGCATGCTTCCTACTCTAACAGCTACCTCAAGCTTCTCCATGAGCTCATGTGCAGTGGGAGCCTGGACAAAGATGCAGCGAGCGCTGGGGTTGATGAAGCCTTCCTCCACGGCCTGATCAATGAACGCCAGCAGTGAGTTGTAGTAGCCATCAACGTTCAGCAAGCCCACCTGATGCGTGAGCTAATCGATCAAATTGAGCCAATTGGATGTTGAATAATGTAGAATGCATCAGTTCAGAGTATGGGAGCTAGCATATTTGTTTACAGTATATTTTACCGGCTTATGATGGATGCCTAACTGTGCCCATGCGATCATTTGGAACAGCTCCTCCAGAGTTCCGTATCCTCCTGGATCATATCTCTCATATTTCAGCTCCATATACTGTACTGATTTTGTGAAAGAGCATATATCTGATTTGCTAACTTTTTTTTGTTCTGCAATATACAATTTCCTTTTTGAAATACATGCATGGCGCTTAAGAAAAGCTGATTAATCAGTTCATTTTTAACCTGTTACCTTATCCTAAACATCAGTGACACACAGACAGTCATAAAAGGTGATGTTAGCTTATGCTTGCCAACACTCACAAGACAGACTCACCATGGCCAAAAAAAGAAAGAAAGAAAGAAAAGAAGAAAACTCGACCTGGGGGATGGGGGTGGGGGTGGGGGTGGGGGTATTAAGAAGAAGATTGTCTCACACAGGTCGAGAAAACCTTCAAACCCTTGAGTCTGTTGCCATATGCTTTGGTGTGGGACAGACGAGGAGATTTTTTTTAACTCTAACATAAAATTCGCTCCCACAGAAAGTCCAACCCAAGACCTTAGGGAGTGCCACACACTCCACCTAACCAATTTAGCTTGAGGGGGATAGGCTCAACATGGCAAACGAAGAAGAACCACTTACCAGGTAGGGCTATGAAGGCATCAGATTGCCTTGCCATCTCCGCCTTCCTTTGGTGCATGTCCTCCACCACCTTCACCTCCCCAACTGTCTCTCCGATAACCTAATACAATGTCAGTCAAGTTTAATTTTGTGCATTGTATTATAAGAAGGAATCAGATGTTTTAAATTTATTTGTCTATTGATGTGCCTATATATCAACAATTCAAGATGATGGCACAATAACGCTTGGAAAATACTCCCTCCGTTCCAATTATGGGTCGTTTGACTTTTGACGTCAAGTTTGACTGCTCGTCTTATTCAAAAAAATGTGTACAAACATAGTCAAATTTAAGGTATTTTTAAAGAATTTTGATTAGTAAAGAAAGATACAACAAAAAATATGATGTATTGCACAATTTTTTTTGAATAAGACGAATGGCCAAATTTGGGCTCAAAAAAGTCAAATGAACTATAATTTGGAACGGAAGAAGTGGCAATGCATCTCACACTAATAATTACCAAACACTCCTATGCAGATTTAGATGGAAATCATATACAATTTTCTCCATATTTTTGTTTGAATCATTTTAAAATTTCGGTAAAGATATATATTATGATATATCATATTTTAAAGAAAATCTACTCATATCGTCTTCAGTCTGTATTTTAAAAAATAATATTGATAACTAAAACTTGAAAATCGATCAAAAGGCATGCCCAACAATTAAAATGTGCATGATGACATCTGTACTAATTGGAAGGGAGTACTGTATTAATTGCTACCTGAGGAGTGGTCACCAGAGCCCTTGGAACGACCCTGCAACCGGATGACATGCACGCAGTACAAAACAATCATTATTGGAGTACCTAGATATATGTAAAGAAGTATACGATGCTCATAATTAGACAAACAAACGAGATCGACTTTTTCTCAACTCACAAGACCATTCAGACCCTCCTGGAGGATGAAAATTAAACTCAACAATTTGATGTTTATACTCTCAACATGATGTCTCAAATCCACAAGATTGATAGGAATCTCAATACCACGGCAGACACTTTAGCTAGATTAGCCTTTTCCTCCTCTATTGTACAATATCTGGAATATGTTCCCAGATGCTCTTATGAGCACATTGATCATCCGTGCCCCCTTTTGGATGCACTAACCTTTGTACTCCTTGATCACACAAGGGTTCTAGCATCTTCTTGCTGCTAAGTTAGTGGAAGTTTGTTGTAAAAAAAAACAAACGAGATCGACTTGTTGTTACCCAACAACATGCCTGCCACCGTGGTGGACAGCGTGGGAGATGAGCCCCATGAGCCCTAAGCTTCCGCCGCCGTACACCAGGCCAATGTCCCTAGACACCTGCAGTGCTGATAGGGTTAGAGACTTGAGGTTTTGTTCATATGTACAAGCTCGCTCCCTCAAGCATTATCTGAAATACAAACCTCATGCACGCATAATCAAACTTAACGAATTTTCATAAAAAAATGTAATCAAACTTAGCAAATTGTTGTAAAAAGTGTAAATAATTTTCACACACATAAACATCACTTCTATAAAATACACGTATATATCTTAGCTAGTGATGAGCACCTGCGAGAGACTAAACCGTGGTCGAAGGTCTACTCGATGTACAATAAAACCAAGAGTAGATATATACCAGCTCTTTGGCGAGGTCAACGGCGGCGTCTTGGTAGCTCGTCTTCTTCCCCTGGCTGCTGCCGCAGAACACGCAAATCTTCTTGAACCTGCTGGCGGGCTCCATCGTTTTTTTCACGGCCAGCTTGCTATAGCTCTCTCAGTCTCTCTAGCTAGTCCATGCTCTCCTGCACGCCTTATATAGAGAAAGGCGGCGCGCGCGCGCGCCAGGTTGAGGCCTTGAGGGCATGCGTGCACAAATTCAAAGAATGTTAGCCAGAATTTGAGCATAGGAAGCCATGCATGTAAATAACATATGAGTGTTTAACTTTAATTTAATATTTGACCGAACAGGTTACATGCATGTTTTTTATTTTGTGCACAAATCACTAATAATGCCAGTTTCACGAGTCACAAATAAATAGTTCAAAGAGAAAAATAATGTTTAACGATAATTTCAAATCTTAAGTCAAACAACCATATGGTCACACTAGAGCATTAACTATTAAAATTAAGTAACACTCCCGACTAGTACAAGGCATAAGTTTGTCCTAAGTCAAACTAGGCTGAGTTCGATCAACTTTGTAAAGAAAAGTATTAATCTAATACATCAAATAAGCAAGTTATGAAAATATATTTCATAGTAGATCTATAATTATATGTATTTGACAACCTAAATATAAAATATTATTTTATTTTTCTACAAACTCAGTCAAACTTAAATAGTTTGAGAAAGAACTAAAGTAGCGTGTATTTCAGTACGAGCGAGTGTGTTACATGAGCCATATTTAATTAATGAAATACTCTTACGCGTGAATCTGAAATTAATTTGGAGCTTGGTTTCAATGCTTTGAAAATCTGTGAGCGTGCCAGCTTTATCGGTCCTCTCTCATTTTAAGTCGGTTATGATTCACCCACTAGTATCCATTCCAAATTATAAATCATTTTGAAATTTCTAGATTCAAAAAATTTAACTATGTACATAAATATACACTATGTCCGGATACATAAAAAAATATAAGCCTTAAAATGTTGAAACAAACTATATTTTAAATTTGAAACGGAGGGAGTATATGTAACAAACTAGCAATAGATCTAAACAGAGTCAGCTAAGCCCTATACCTATTATTATACTATCCAACTAGCTGGTTCAGTTCAGCTAATTCTAGCTAAAGCAGCTAATGAATTATAGTTGAAATAATTAAATCTAAACATGCCACCGAGCTGATCAAACAAGTCTGAGAGCGCCGTCCCCTCTCAATGCAAATCATAT
Source organism: Cenchrus fungigraminus (assembly GCA_036936925.1). NCBI lineage: Eukaryota > Viridiplantae > Streptophyta > Magnoliopsida > Poales > Poaceae > Cenchrus > Cenchrus fungigraminus. The sequence continues at coordinate 64,488,293 of CM072768.1, read as the reverse complement.
GTACGTTCTGCCTGCCGGAGATAATGTTGCAGAACGTTCGGACGGAGGGGAATTGACGTATCGTCTGACGACGTTGTGCAGGGCAACCTGGAAACACCTGACGACGTTGTCGTCCACCACCGGGCCGGTGTGCAATGCATAACGACGACGCTACCTGCGTCTGCGTGCGTACCCAACACGTCGTTTACTTTACTTCCCATCTTGATTATTGATGCCACTGCACCATCAGCTACGTACCACTGAAACCAGATCTGAATTGATCGATGAAAGGATCGAAACACAAGAGGCACGTACGTACGCTCTCTGAAGACTGCATGCATATACAAGTGAAAGGGAGTAGCGATTATTGATGGCAGGTTTCGTTCTTGGATCGGGAGAAGAACGAAATGGTAGTGGTTGGTACAAGGGGGATCGAATCGAGGGAGAAGATTCAATCGATCGTAGAAATTGGGACGACGTAGTATAGAAGACGCGGAGTTGAAGGATCGGGGGTTGGCCTGTGTGTATACGACCTGCATGTTGAGAAGATAGATGTATCAACCAACCAGTAGCATGTGAAGATGACCGACAACCACCATAAACTGGCGCAGAATGAAGCAGCGCCAAAATCTGAATTCATGCAGAGATCTGCCTCGATCCGCTGAGGCCTGAGCGAGAGCTGACCATCTCTCCACAAATCTGGATTTGACCGCACACACAGAGCCCTTCAATAACGCCACCTTCAATTCATCAATTGGGGACAACAAATCTGGAGATGAGCCGTGCGATCGATGAACACCAACGCCTACTAGGTACATTTCGCAGAAAATGCATGGGTTACGGACTGTGTCTACAGGAGTTAACGTTGGGATTCCTCCTTCTGCGTGCGCTGCACAAGACACATGCGTGGGTTGTCACTTTCTCAGAGATAACCGGACAGTACGGTCAGGCCAGTCGATCGAGGACGTGCACACCAAAGGTTGCCGGCGATCCCAGGTGTGGTTTTCTTGTCGTTGTTCTCATAAACTAGCTGGAACATAATGCGCGCGCTCTATATCACAAGATTCAGCGTCTGCCACAATTGTCCGTGTTTCGTTGGGAGAAAAAAAAAAGTAAAAGGAATCATACATGTATGGACTAAATAAAGTCTATTTGCAAAACTTTTTTCACAGACGCGTGTATCTTTGCGCGACGAATCTAATGAGTCTAATTAATCTATAATTTGCTATAATTAAAGCACATTTTTTACTCATAAGCTGAAAGAACATAATTTACAGTTTTCTCCCATTTATTTTTTACGTATAGATTAAAAAGAGCTTCTCTAATTTATTTTTTCCTAGAATCTTTAATTATCATCATGCTAAATTTAACTTGACACATTCCTTCACAAATGATGCTCGTGGAAGGTGGAAAGTAGATGCTGCATTCTAATCCATGGAACATACTGAAATATACAGGTATAAACAAAGGAGCTACCTAATCAAACTTTTATGTATAATTAGAATCACGAAATTAAGATCTCAAAGTTGAGACATGCCCCAATTTAGAATTTTTTTATTTTAACCATTTTAATCTAAAATTTTAATAGTAACACATCTCAAATTAAAATTCCAAGAACTAACCATTTTGGTTGCGCCAAGATTCGTGGCACGACTAATACTTGAGTCATGTCATATGATTGTGACAACCCGCCCGAGAAAATACCGTACTATCGCCTAAACCAATCCACTTTGGTCATTAAGCAATAATAAAGTACCATCCTGTCGTAAGTTGCTGGGTCAAAGCCCGGTAAATCACTTGAGTAACACACAGAGGATCGAACATATGCATTAAAACTCACACGAAGGCGAGTCCAGAGTACAAACACAAATTAAATCCGAATTTGCCCCGAAGGGTTTAATTATTACAAACCATGGTTCATGACATGATAAGTAAAGGTTCAGAGTTCGAAAACAATGGAAAATAAACTAGCGATACGATAAACATCACAGGAGGCCATCCATGATGCCATCACTCGTCGTCATCCACTCATTCCAGCTCCCAGTCGGGTGGAATCTCTCCAGGCCACACAACACCTGTAACAACATTTTTATAGCAAGGCTGAGTATACTAATAATTAGCAAGACTTAATCGTCGGGTGATAACTACATCACCAAACTTTAGACATCAGACGCTTTTTGGCCGGTGGAGTTCTTTTGCTGAAAAGCAACAAAGAGTAGGTCCTTACTTTCAATATTTTAGCTTAAATTCTAGTTAATTACCATTTCTAAGTGAGCCAACTATTACAATCAAGAATTGTACAATACAATTAATCCACACAGCAATATTCACATAGTTCTATCATTAAGGGATATCATGGACAGTTGATTAAGCAGTCTCAGATAACGGTGAGAGGCCGACAATCGATTGATTAAACCCTTGCAAGGTAAACCTAAACACACGGAGCGATGCCCTCACGAAGTTGGCACCGACCAGGCGGATCCCGTCGATCTTCGATTCGGGATAAGGATTACAGTCCCGGGTACAAGGCTATCTGGTATGCCTCCACACAGTGCATCCAGCCTCACACATGTACCCACCTCCCGGTTACAAATCGGGCAGGTGATTACTCAAGATTAGTAATAGCAAATCCCTTGCCGCCTCAATCGGGTACTAGGCTTACCGGTCTCATTCCCGACAAGTGCTTAGTACGTTCAAAAGCTTAGCCCATGAAAGCCACTGGACCGGAGCCCAAATCCCATGCTCTTACCACATGAGCAATCCATTTATAAATATCTTATGATTCCAACATAAGAACCTATTCTCGCGAGTGACGAACATCACTCGACTTGTACCGGTCCTATAGCATAGCAGCTATCGACCTAGCATACTAGTAAAAGAACATAGGTACCTAGGGATCATGCATCTAGGGTTTCAATTCAACTCCTGAAACATAAATGCACAATCATAGCAAAGGTAATTGCATAATTTTAAAAAGAAGGGTTAATGATCCGGGGCTTGCCTTCGTCGGCAAGGCTAGCCTTGGGCCCTTCTGGACTTTGGTCCAGGTCCTGAGCTATGTCCACGTACTGCAGCTCACCGTCAGGTCCTTCGTCTCCTCCTTTCGGCACGAGCGTATAGCTACCGTCGGGAAGATCTACACAAGGATGCATATGCAAGATTTAAAAGACGGTTTTGATTTAATTAATTACAAAATAACATATGACAACCATGAAGTGTATGGTTGGACATATTCACCTTGACAAACACATATTTGGCATATTCTTTCATTAAAGTAATGTTATGTGATGCTTTATTACTCGTTCTTTTTTTTATAGTGACTGTGTACATATTTATACAATTAATTAATTTAAATTTCACCAAAACAGCAAGGGGTTGGCCCTAAGCTTCTTAGCATGTCTCACAACACATTCATAGGGTCATTAGGTGTGGGGTTGGTGATTTTCCAATTTAACTTAATATTAAGCTTCAAATGGGCCTCCATTGTTTTTATGCATAAATAAGTTCATAAAATGCAGTAGATGACATTTCTGAAGCTCTTTAGCTCTAAACAAGGCCACTGAACACAAGTTCACAATTAAAAGAGCTAGGAATTAAATATTCCATAAAAGACAAATTCTAGCTACCAAAACATGAGAAATGCATATAAAAATAAATAAAGCACGTTTGGATCCAAATTTTCTCTCACTGATTCTATGGTCCAAAAATGAGCTATGCAATCAACATATACACCTAGGGCTATTATAGATCTTGAGCTATGTATTTACATTGAAAATTAAGCATAAATCAAGAATAAATATTTCTAACAGACATAAAATCATGATTAATTCACCAGAGATGTATTAGGCATGCAAAGATTATATCTAGATGTTGAGCACAAAAACATATTTAAGTTATAAAATTCAGTAAGGCAGATTCATCATAGATATAAAATAAATTATATTAAAAGATCTACTCAGTAACTTTGTGCAATTTTTGGTGCAGAACCTAGACATGGCATATCTAGCAACATATCCAAAATTTAGCTTGAGATCACTTGTATATTTGGAGCTACAACAAATCTAGGTTAAACTGATTTCTGTTTTTCATGTAAAATACATCAGTCAAAAGAAGGGTCATTCTTTACAAAAGTTGTAGATTTGCTCACAGGGAAACCAACAAAATTAGTTTTGCATTTTTCTGATTTTTCTATGATTTTCTACGAATTTTACAAGATTCAGCCAAAATCCACAAAACTATAAGAATCTATTTTCCCTCAGGCCCCTGGAAAGATTTTAAGATTCACATCTGTGCCCTCGCTGCTCACAGATATGCCCCCGAGCCCAAAAACCTTCACACCCATGCCCTCCGGCGGCTGGGCGAGCTCGCCGACGGTGAGGGGCGGCCGGAGGCGGCAAACAAATGGCATAGGCTCGAGATTGGTCTCACCACGGGTCGATTGGTGGCGGAGTTGGGGTCGGGGTGTGCTCCGACGAGCGCCGGCGGCGAGGCAGTGGCTGTGCGTCTGCCGCTGTCACACCCGTTTTTCCGAAGAAAACCGAATGCATCTCATATGTGTGTCAGGATCAGAATTTCACACATATGATAGACAACTGAGTGTAATATAACAAAACAATACTCAAAACGTACAAAAAAGGTTTATTAACTTTATTACACTCACGAGGGTAGACACGAAGGTCTTTACACGAACAACGATAACTATGACGATGCGACTCCATCTTCATCTTCCACAGGCATCTGACTGGTTGATCGCATCCTCAGAACTGCCCGTAGTCGATGAAGTACTCCAGTCCGGGGTTCTTCTCTGAACAGCGTAAGCAAGGATGAGTACACTTATGGTTGGTACTCAGCAAGGCCACAGAAATAACCGGAAAGCAAATTAAATTCATCTTTAAGTTCATTAATCATGTGAGGGTCCAGGCCGCTCTTGACCGTGAGCACGGCTGATCAATCAGTTTTACACTCTGCAGAGGTTGCACACTTTCACCACAGTTCGCGTAAAAGTTCCGAAGAACTTTGAACCCAACCACGCATGTGCTGATCAGGCACAATACCACACTTCCGAGGTGTGATTGCATAGGGACGCTACGAAGCCTTTACAAAGATATGCAAAAGCACCAACAACCCACGATAGTTACAGCTCAGGGCGGACCATAACCCTCCCTAGTGGTCAGCACCTTAGCAAAGGTTGCTACCCCAAAAGAACCGGGCTATACCCCTGCAACCCCAAGCCCCCTGTGTTCCTTTCGGATAAGGTCATCAATACAATCGCACACCTAATTAATTGGCTAAGCCAGAGCCATGTGGACTGTGGTTGCACTGTTTTTCTAGGTGGTTCTCCATGTTCCGATTAATTTATAGTATTCTTGATTAAAGCATAGGTAAAAGGGTGGTTATGGTCACTTGCCTTTCTCCAACGATAAGTTACTTTCCTTTACTTCAAAGCTCTGCACTTGTTCTTTCTCGAACGACACGTTGTCTACGATCACACAAGAAAATATGCAATAAATAAAATAATACATCAAACATTACTAAAAGACTAAAACAAGCTTCTAAAACTAACGTTCTTGCTGAGACGATCGCGAGGACACCAAGAACGCTTAAAACGGAGCTAGGACGGAAAAGATATGGCTTAAACAAGGTTCAGAGGCTAGATTGTAAGAAAACTTGGCTTGCAGGGGCTTAACTGCAAGAAACCAGGGACCTAAACACAATTATGTGTGAAAACAGGAGGTCTAACATGCAAAAGATCAAGGGTGGACTGCTGAACATAAAAACTAAAGAGACCAGGGGCCTAAGCATAAGAAAAAGGACTTACTTGAAAGGGTTTTCTATAGGTGGAAGGCTATTTATGTGATATTAGAAGTTGTAGGGGTTTTTTTTGTAAAGCTGCAGCGGTCAGCCTCGGGTTGACCGGTACATGAATGTTTGACCCGGGGTAAGGTTCTATCTGAGCCGTAGATCTGGGCGTGGACGGCGACGGGCTGCGGGTGGCGGCGGTCTCGCCGGAGACCGGCGGTGCACGGCGGCGGGCAGCGATGAAGCTCACCGGAGTAGCTCGAATTCGAGCTCCCGGTGGCCAAACGCTACAGGACCAAGATGAAAGGGAAGCTTAGGAGAAATGCAACTCACCTAGGAGCTTGTAGAGGCGGGAGAAGCGCCGGAGTAGGAGATCGGCGCGGGCGGACCTCCGGCGGGCGGCGGCGCTCCGGGCTTCAATGGGAGAAGCGCTGCGCGCGAGCGGGGAGGACCGGAGAGGAGGTGTGGGGAGAGGCGGGCTCGGGATCCGCCTTTTATAGGTGGAGAGGGGAAGGGGAGGGGATGGCTAAGGCGGTGGGGAAGGCAAGTTCCGGCGGGCGGCCATGAATGCTCGGTGGGGCGGCGGTTTCGGGAGAGGAGGGGCAAGGCGGTAGCGGGAGTGCGTGCCGACGCATTCATACGCACTCAAAGGGGAGAGGAGGAGGCGCGGGAGTGAGAGAGGCGCCGGGGAGAGGCGGTGGCCAGCGCGGCCATGGCCGAAGAAGGGGGCGGCGGGAGGTAGGCGAAGGACCTGCAGGTGGGGCCCGCCTGTTGGTGAGAGGGAGAGAGGGGAGGAGGTGAGGTGGGCCGTGGGAGGTTGGGTCAGAAGAGATGGCTGGGCCGGCGAAATGAAAACGGGCCGCTAGAAAAAGAAAAGAAAAAAAAGAGGGAGAGGAGAGAGGTGGGCCGACGGGATGGATAGGCCAGCGGGTTTAGATTGGGCCAAGCTAGAGTTGGGCTGGCGGGGAAGAAACTGGCCGGAAAAAGAAAAAAGAAAGGGGAGAGGCTGCTGGGCTGAAAGAGTTATAGGCCGGATTGGGCTAAAAGAGAAAGGGGGGAAGAGATTGAGAGAAAGAGAGCTTGAGGGGGACTTTTGAACTTTTTGAACTTTTTATTTTGAAAACTACAACACACAACAAACAAACTCCGATGCAAAAGCATGAATGCATCAAACACTTGGTGAATTCTAAATTTAAATGTTGTTTAATTTAATTAAAAGCAAATTTATTTAGTCAAATTTATTTAATCCTTAGAAAATAAAATCTATACCATGTTGCTAGCATTATTTTATTGTGATGGAACTTTCGGGTGTTACAGCCGCGACTTGGACTCCGGCGAGGAGCGAGACGGAGCTGGCCAATGCGCGACTGCTATAGCTCGAGCATGCCCTAGGTGAGGCTATGGAGGTGTGGGTCGGCGCCGGAAGTGAGCGGGGAGGCGAGCACAGCACGGCGGTGGCAATGGCGGGCGGCGGCACTGCGTGCACGCGCGAGGGGGAGTGCGGGCGCCTTTTATAGGCGAGCGAGCATGCAGGGGGGCGCAGAGGCTTCGCCACGAAGCAAAGGAGGTGAGGACGGGAGCCCCGGTTGCGGCAGCACGCGTGGGGGACACGGCCGGCGGGCGGCACGGCAGGGACCCGGCGCGGGCGCGCGGCGTGGGCGACGCGTGCGCGAGAGCGCGAGCTCCAAGGCCAGGGCTCGGGCTGCGTGCGGCCAGGGGAGGCGCGGTGGCCTCGGGGCGCGCGGGCCGTCGTGGGGGACCCGGACGCCGAGGCGGCGAACGCCGCGTGGCGGCGCGGCGTGGCACTCTGGAGCGCGGGTGTGGCGTGACGTCGCGATTTTTGTTTCATTTACCCCTGTTTGACCGGCGTTTGCTCAAAATTTTCAAACAAAACTTTCAAAACTTTGAATACCAAAGTTGTAGAGCATCTAAAGGAGATCATTTTTTGTAAAGGCCGACCTTTTGATCACTGGTTTGAGCATAAACTGCTGGCAAAGATGATGTCTTTCTCGGCTCAAGTGAATAGTACTCAGCTGCAGTAGTTGACCAAGTTTTTCACCATTTTTCACTCCAAATTTAAAATGCCACCCAAAAGCAAAGTTGTGTCTCTCGAAAAACTGGACAACTTTTATATTGGGAGAAATTGAAGTGTTTAGGTGAAATTCGGAGAACGCGGCAAAAGGTCCAGGAAAGGTTCAAAGGCATTAGGGGTTTGACTAGGGTTTGACCATGCCTTTGACCAAGGTTTGACAAAAAGGTGTGTGTTGACTTGATTAAGATGATCATTAGTGATTGTTGGCTAGGTTTTCAAGGTGATGACCCAGGTTGATCAAGATTTGACTGACTAATGTACATTGTGGCATCAGAAAAAGTCGCATCTGACGTGGTGGACGGAGTCACGCCAGGTTGCCTCGCGCGACTCGTGAACAAGTCACGCCACGGAGCATGGCGTGACTGGAATCACGTAGGAGTCTGAGTTCCGCCCCCCACTCTCATTTTGTTGTGTTTCGTCCTTCATTTTAATTAGCAAATGAGCTCCTAAATTTGTGAAACTCGGGATATATGATCTACAGAGGCATACGTTCCATTTTAACTATTGCATTCCAAATCATGGTGTATAAAATGAGAAATCTAATTTCTAAATAGCCTAGTATTACTAGATAAACACATTAATTTTGCTAAGTCTGAAAACAGTGCCAACTAATCAATTTTGGACATACTTTTTGAGAAATTTTGCACTAAGATCTTAGACACTTTTGGACTACAATTGAATTTGAATGTTCATAGAGAGTTTTAGATAGGTTGATGATGAAAAAACAAAGAATTTTGTGTTGTTTTCTAAGTTTGTCATCTAAGTAGAAACGGCTTTCGATTCCAACGCAATTGCAATCTGATCGCCGCCGAACCAAACACCACCGAGGAGTCTCTAATGTCCCGCGATTCCGTCCAGCTGATCGCTAAATCGTGGCTGTTGGTGTGTCTAGAACAGATGTCATATAACAGGAAGGCTATATTGACTCCATTTGCTAGATTCTAGTGATTTGGATCATGTGGTTGGAAATGCTCCATTCTGAAATGCGAAAATGACTAGCACAGTTGTTTGATGGACCAGCAGTGGAGTGGCTCAGGTGGGCCCAGGGAGAGAAGGGACCAGCCCAGAAAAGAAGGCCCTGCACGACGGGCCCGGCCCAAAAGACCAAGGGGAGACCGGGCCGCCCGACGCGCACCGAGCCGAAAAAACACGCCAGGTAACGTATCGTCCACAATCCTCCACGTCTCCACCGCACCTGCCTTTTAGGGTACGTTTGGCACAACTTTGTGAGCGGCTTCGCAAGCTGTTTCACGCGAAGTTGTGCCAAACAGCCTCCCGAAACAGCTTACGCGCCGAAGCTCCCCCGAATCCCGCTGACTGGAGCGATTCGGAGGGGAGACAGTTGAAAAACGTCGCTTCCCCCGCTCCCTCCGCAGCTTCGCCTCCCCATTTTCCGTCCTTTGCCCTCGGGGGGCCCACGTGCGCGCATCGTGGCCTCCAGCGTGCTACAGGGCGGGGCAGAGGAGCGATGGGGGCGGAGGAGGCCGGCGGCGAGCTGGAGGTGGAGGAGGCCGGCGGGCGCCGTGGAGGTGGAGGCGGAGATGGCCGGTGGAGAGCGAGCGGCCTCCATTGCTGTATATCGGCGACGGGGTTGGAGGCTGATGGCGCGGTCCTGGTGGAGCCGGAGGTTGGCGGCGGAGAGGGAGCGTGGAGATGGAGGACGACGATGATGCAGGCGTGAGGAGCTGGACGGCGGCGGCGTTGGCGCAGGAGGATGGCGTCGCTGGATCCACGGGCGGACGGGCGGCTTCCGCGAACGATGGGAGTTCGGATGGATAAGGAGGGCATGAGTGGTGGAGATAAAGAACCGAGAGGGGAAAATAAAAAAATAAAACAATGAGAAGGAAAAAATAAAAAGAAATAAAAGGGAAATTGGAGGGAAAAAAAGAAAGAAAAGGACAATATAGACATTTCATCCTCTTATCCACCTTACACAGCTAGGAGAAGCTGTTTTGCCAAATATTTTCCTAAAACAGTTTCAGAATCACCAGAAAATCTGCTTCACCAACACAGCTACACCCGAAAGCCACAGCTATGCCAAACGCACCTTTATTCGCTCGCTTCGCCTCGCCTGGCCTGGCCTGCACTGCACATCCCTATCCCCCTCTACTCCGATCCCCCCGCTCGCCGCCTTCGCAGCCGTCACCCCACCACCTCGCCCTCTCACCGTCATCCTGCCGCCGCCGCCGCCGCCATGGCCATGCGGGCGGTGCGGAACCTTGACCTGGAGCGGTACGCGGGGCGTTGGTACGAGATCGCGTGCTTCCCGTCCACGTTCCAGCCCAAGACGGGCACCAACACGCGCGCCACCTACACGCTCAACCCGGCCGACGGCACCGTCAAGGTCCTCAACGAGACGTGGACCGACGGCCGCCGCGGCCACATCGAGGGCGTCGCCTGACGCGCCGACCCGGCCAGCGACGAGGCCAAGCTCAAGGTCCGCTTCTACGTGCCGCCCTTCCTCCCCGTCTTCCCCGTCACCGGCGACTACTGGGTGCTCCACATCGACGGCGACTACCAGTACGCGCTCGTCGGGCAGCCTTCCAGGAAGTACCTCTGGGTGCGTGCCGATTCCACCCCCCTCTCCAATCTCCATCCATTCATCAATTGCTTTGCCTTGCCGTTCTCCCAGATTCCCAGTGTGTTTGACACGCATCGATCTGCGCTTGCTTGTCCGCCGCCGCAGATCCTGTGCAGGCAGCCGCACATGGACGAGGCCGTGTACAACGAGCTGGTGGAGCGGGCCAAGGAGGAGGGGTACGACGTGTCCAAGCTCCGCAAGACGGCGCACCCGGACCCGCCGCCGGCGAGCGAGGAGAGCCCCAGGGACGGCGGGATGTGGTGGATCAAGTCCATCTTCGGCAAGTAGCGTGGGCGGCTAGATGGCCGTGACGGTGTTCAGAATCGTAGTCCGTGGTTTCTACTAGTAACTGCCGTCGTTTAACGCGTGTACATTCAGCACTGTACATCAGGATCGTTCTACTAGTTCGTTCGCCGTCTTTGCTGATGCTATCTGCAAATGGCGAACAATTGTTTTGTGCTATACCGGTTTGAATTGAACTTGGACTTGGAGTGGAAGTGGATGCTTAATTACGTTTTTCAATACTACACCATGCCCGGAAATTCTGAAATTCTTTGCCGAATTCTGAAGTTTGACGGAGACGGCGGGATTTGCGGACGTCCTCCTCTACTCCGGCGACGACCAGCGGTGTCGCTCCATGTGGGTCACACGGTGTGATCCGTGGAGGTGCGGCGGCAGACGTGCGCCGTGCTCGTGGGCTCGTGGCGACAGCCGTCAAGGAGCGTGGCACGCACGGGCACGGCGTGCTCGGCGCGAGAAAGCCCGTTGCTCTGCAATCCCCAACGGCAACGGATTCGGGCGTGACGCGGCCAACGTGTGCCGTGCCCGTGGCGACAGCGGTCGAGGAGCGCGCAACACGCGTGGCGATGGCGTGCCCAGCGCGAGCCAGCCAGCTGGCCGGAGGGTCAAGATGTGTGTCATGGTTTCCGTTGTCAAACATTTTGGCCAAGCAGGAAGCAGCTACAGTAGCTAACAAGGAAAAGAAGGAGCAAATGGTGCTTGAAAGCAAGTTTGTTCACGAATCAAAAGGGCGTAGCTCTGCTCGGATACACACCCACCTATTACCTGGAGCCACAGCAATAGTGTCCCAACGAGATTCTGAATCTCGTTTCCAAATGTGAAATACTCACAGGCATAGCATAATTTTGATCCCAAAGTTTACGTATGACACGGGAAATCTATCCATCGATCGGATTTGGCCGGCTTCGTTTTTGCGCCCAACAAAAACCGACCCAGCCCAACTCTGCTTCGGAAGGAAAAGGGAGCCCAACTTCGCGTGCGGCCCGAGCCAGCGCCAGCTAGCCCCCATTCGGTGGGACCCATTCGGTTCGGCAACTCGCCCTTCAGTCATCACAACGATCGCGCGCCGCCGCCGCCGCCGCCGCCGCCGCGCCTACTCGCGGCGCACCCCGCGTCCCCACTTCCCACCACTGTGTCTTGCTCGCGCTCGGCGTCTTCCACCCACCGGTGCCATGGCTGCCCCGCGCGCCGCCGCCGCGGCGTCGGCGAAGCAGGTGACGAGGCGGAACTTCGCGGAGGCCGTGCAGGAGCTGGGGACCCACCTGGAGTCTTGCGATTACGTGGCCGTGGCGGCGCAGAAGACGGGCGCCCCCACGGGTTGGCGCCGGGCGCTGCTGGTGGACACCGCGGAGACGGCGTACCTCAAGGCAAAGCTCGCCGCGGAGTCCTTCCAGCCGCTCCAGATCGCCGTCTGCCCCTTCCGGCTGCGCGACTCCTCCCCCACTACCCTCGTCGCTTACCCGTAAGCAGCTCTCTCTCTCTCACACACACATGGAAACGGAGCATCAATTGGGATTTCTGGCGTGGTATTCTGAATTCTGTCGAGCATGCTGTGCCCACTGGAACAGACGGCTAGGTGATTTTGCTATTAGGTTGGGGAATGGGTGTAGCGCATCATCAGCCTAATATTTTTCAGGCTCAGCTTGAGGCGTTTCATCCAGCCTTTAGGGAGCAGTATATGATATTTGAACTTTGTAACTCTGGTAGATAGATGGAAATTTAAATCAACATTTTCTTAACCTTAGTTGTTCTGTTACAGTAAGCAGGACAACATCCATGTTATGTCCTGAAGAGGTTCAACCAGAAATGGTATTTGAGAGCTAGCGTGATGGTTTCAGTTCTGCATAAGGTCACAGACAGAACTTCAACTATATACTGATCAATAGTCAGGAGACGAGTAAATAGATGTGGTACATCTGTATAGGCAAAGCGTACTGAACAAAGTATTTCAGACAAACAAACTGATTATAAGGTGAAATCACAGAATGAATTTGCCAAGCTGGTATGATTTTTGGTAGGTTAAAAAGTCCCCAGTTACACAATTACACCCTCATGCTTTTGATAGCAAACAAACAACAACAAAGTCTGTAGTCTGAATTGTGTTAGGTTAGTTCTGTGCGATCATTAACATGATAATCTATAATATATCAGAAATATTTTGAGTAAAACTCCACTAGGAACCAGGAGTATGGATTATGTTATTTTATTGCTGATGCTTTATTGCCTGTGGGTGCTTATGTTATACAGGTACAATTTTCACTTATTTCCTAGAGATGAGCTTCAGCTAGGAATGCCTTCATACAGTTTCTCATGTCAATCATCTTATTTATCAACTATGGCTAATGATGGCTTTGATTTCAATATGTGCATCTATGATGGTGAGTAATAAGCTATGTTTCGAAAACAACCAGCAATGTTGTTTGATATGTAGGACTAATTCTCTGTTGACTGTATTGGCAGGTATATCTTACCTATCAAGGGTTCAAGAATCCTTCGCAAGGCAAAAAATCTTTACTGCTCCTCGTCTTCACCCACTGTTGCGATCACAAAACACATCAGTTGCTGATTCAGTTTTCAAAAGTAGAATAAGGTCAAGGATAACACACTGGAGAAAAGGATACACAGGACCAAGTAAAAAGGATGATGGTAGGTTACTTTCGATAAATGCATACCCTCATCATCGCCTTTCACTTTGATTGCTCAAATATTTTTCTCTTGAACACTGAGGAGAACTGTGTGTCGTTGCATTAGAAAGAATGAATAAGTTACATAATTTTGTCTGGTTCACTTAGAATGCTCCTGATATTGTCTTCTTATTGTGCAGATTCTTTGGTTAGTTCCCTTAGTAGATTGATTCTAGGTGGTGAATCATATGGTTCCAGGCCCAGTATGAGTATTGATGTCTGCAGTGATCACCAAGTTCAACTGGTCTTGCAGGTATGATTGCACAACTTCAGTTTGATGTTCTCTCTTAGAAAAAAGAAGTAATGGTTTTGTACTGTTAGATTCCTTAAGGAAACTTAATATGAGTTCTTCGCTCATGCTCTGAGGTTACAACTGTTAATGCCTGCAAAGAGTTGAAGGATGTAAAATTTCATGGCGTGCTTTTAAATTGAAGATGTAGCTGAAATAAGCTGATCTGTATGTGAGTATAGGAAGCTATGATTGCTAAACTTGGTTGATTGAAATGTTGTTTTTGAATTCCCTGTTCTTTATAGAGCCAGATAGTAACTCCAAAGTACTGGGAACATTCTTGAACTATTTTGAGTTATTCTGCAGGTAGTAAACCATATCTCTGATGACCTTGTACCTCTTGTTGTTCCGGACAAAGCTGGAGCTGCTAGGGCTGTGTGTGTGATATTTACCAGTTCGAAAGAGGATAAGAATCTTCTTCTGGTTCGTATATTTGCTTATCTAGAAATTATCCGCACTGTGCACAGTGTATAAAAAAAATAAAAACTCACCATCTTAATGGAAGTTGATTTTCTACTGAACTCCCTTGCAGATGGATATCCATAAATCAGAAGAGGAACGAAATTTGAAATTTCGTGGATTTCGAGAAGTTATTGATCTACTATCATCTTCACAGAAGCCAATCATATCATACAATTGCTTTAATGGTAGGTTAATGCTTTACCAACTTGCACAATTATGTGTCCCATTAACCTAATAGTACTTTGATCCCCCCCCCCCCCCCAGATTTGACAATGATGCACTCCAAATTCGTTGCGCCTCTTCCGCCGAACATGCATGAATTTATGTGTTCTTTGAAAATGGTCTTCTCAAATGTTGTTGATATCAGCCACTTGTGGAGACAAATTGGCCCCTTGAGAAAAGCAAAGAATATACAAACTGCTCTCAGTTACTTGCAAAGACAATACTTTGTGCCAATGGAGATTAAAATACCACAGCAAGGTACAGTTTCAGCTAACATATTCACACATCGTGTCTTTTTAGTAAACCATGTCTCACCTTCTCCCACAGTTTTTTTAACAAACAGAATGTGGGGCAATTCGTAACTAGTAACGTGGGAATCAAATTGATGTATGCATCTTTGTAGTGCTTCCTCACTAAGCCTTCTCTCTTTTTATCTTTTGCACAGATGGTACCAGCAGTGTAACAAAAAATGAGCAAAACGTCCTGAGAATAACAAAGTTATTTGCTAAACTAAGTAATTTGTTGAAAATCACTCCTGGGTACCAATTACAATCTGAGGAGCAGTGTGCTGCAGTTGAAGAGTATTGTAACATCTTTTATCCAAGCTGTATGGTTGAAGACTCTGATGATGTTGACTTTTCTAATGAGCCAGACACCGCAAAAACTGTGAGAACTGATAATATCATTTTCTTGTGGGGCTTCAGGGAAAAATCAGCCAATGAGTTAAAATCTTACCTTCCTGGCTTACATAAGGTCTTCTCAGAAGATTTTGAGGTCAAGCTGTTGGATAGGACATGCTCTGCTTTGATATTCCGTAATTCTAATACTGCAATGCAGTTATTAGAAGAAATAAGCTTGGAAAGACCATCACTAAATAGTTTCTTCTCAGAAGGTCTGAAAGCTGCAGGTTTTGAAGTGTACAGAAAGGCTTGCAGGTTAGGACTTTGGGATTCAGATCTAGCTGAGGCCCTGGAGGGTGTTTCGTCTGAGATAGCTGCTTCAACACTTTCTGAATGCAATTCGTCTCAGATATACTGGAATAGTTCATTGATGCTAGATCTGAAGGAGTATTTGGAATGTTAAAACATGTTCAATCCCTGGTTATTTCGAGTCCCTCAGATTAATGAGAGCACCCTTCAAGAAATCCCTGGGCGCTTGATATTTGCTAAGGGGTGAACTTCATGTGGTCATAAGTTATGCCAGACAGCATGTCAACTGTTGGTCTAGCTTTGAACTGCAGGTACGGCTACCTTATCTTTTTCAAAAATATATATGGTAATTATCTGGCTTATAATAATAATAAGTATTGCTACTTAAGATATTTGCATGACAGATGATTACATGCCATCAAAGCCAAGACATCTGAACTATGCTGCTTTTGTTTTGTGCAGCCTCAATAGCAATGTTAGTATTCTGGAACACATTTCCTGTACAACCTGTCTAGTTTCCAACATGAATGGATTAATGTTCAACTTGATTGATGGTATGGTATGATGACTTGGATGACATCAATAATGTGTAAGGGTTCTTCTTAACGGGTAGTAATGTAGTATGCAATATATACTGTGTTCAAGTAAAGCCAAAGTTGGAGTGCTAACTACCAACCTTGTTCACTGCATCACGCATGGATTGCCAAAAGGTTGGTTTCTATATAAGTCTGGCAGTCGTGACCAGAGGCTACTGTGCCCCTGCGGCCCTGCCTAACAACCTTTTTCGGGCTTGGAACTTCATCATGAACTAGGCACAAGATATTGGCACGAAGCCTGAAACAAGGGAGGTAGGAAGTAGGAATTGATGCCCTGCGACTGTATGCTATGTAACAAATGCAATATTGAAATTGCCATTTGGTGTCAAGAACACGTTCGGTCTGTCAGCATGTTGAAAGTATGATTTAATCATGCATTTCCACGATTACTCCTTTTCTGTCAATTGGTTTGATATGCCATGTATTCGTTATACGCCCAACCAGTGGCCGGCGGGGATTGTTTCTATTATGGACGATCTGTCATTCTCATCCATCACAAAAATGGAACAAGAGTGGCATGTGCTTGCTGGCAGCATATCCAATGGACACTGCCGTTTTATGTGCTACTTAAGTACTGAAAATTGAAGATGGATGATCACGAAAAGACCTGAAAGTGACTGGATCAACAATGTGTGATATAACCAGGCATAACTGAAAACATAGCACATGTAAGGATAAACCAAGGTCACCGACAGCAGTTGGGTTTATCCTTTTCGATTTTCTTCCTTTTGTTTTTTTATATTTATTCTTTTAGTCCCTTTGTTTTCCTCAGTGTTTACTGTTTAGATTTGAGTTTATCTCAATAAATTGAGCCAAATGTATGTGTTAATTTTAATAATTTTTTGGCAGAACTTTTCACAACTTTTTAAATCTTAACCACCCTTTCGACAATTAGTAGCATTAAGAAGACTGTTCCAACTCCATGGCTGCAATGACGCAAACCTCCCAAATACAAAATCGTTTTGTGTTTTTCATATTGTGATACAAACCTTCTTTTGGCTGCTGTAGTTCGAGTGAGAGTGACTAAAGATAAAATGGCTAACTCGGTATTTTAAGCATGTGGCTTAGACGAGATTGCCTTAGTTGAGTAGCGTTTGTCTCGCAGACGTTTCTCGTTCCCATGTGCCGATGTGCTTAGACAAACCAAATAGTGCAATTTTGCAATAAGTACTCGATTCTTTCTTCATTATAACAATCCTTTGGAAAATAATTATTAGTCTATAATATTAATTTTTATCATACAAAATTTACATTATTATATTTATATTAAATATACTTACTTTTGTTTATTCTATGTTACACAATTAATACACGTTAAAAGTATTGTTCCAATGAAATGAAATATGCCCGGTAAAAATAGCAACACTTGGTATGTTATACCATATTTTGATTCACAACCACGATGCCGGTTCAAGTTTGACTTGTTTACAATTCGAACCGACCACACAAGCCTCTAGCATGTATTGTAGCCTTTTGAGCCAATGGATCCCTCCATGACGCGTTCAGAGTAGGCAGGGGCTAGCGGTTTTCACATTTTAATGACATAGTGGTCCTTAGAGTACACGTCTTCCGCCATTACAGTGAGTGACATCTCATACAACCTTTTTTTCTTGGAGTCATGTTGACCCAACTATGAATGCCAATGTATTTGTGCATGTCACATATTGCATTAGTACTCCCATCGCTCCGATATATTTGTCGTTTTAGCTCTGTACCAAGTGCAGCAGAGATTATTTGAACCTGGACACAGGGTGCATACAAATGCTCGGCACATTACGTGAATATAGACACCCAAGTGAACTGCTACAACAACTAGTCTAATATTAAGAGACGGAGGGAGTATTTTTTTTACTTATAGATATACTCATAATAATTGCAATTGATATAGGATGAGTAAGGAGGTGCTAACAAGATATCTATCGCCTTGTGGACTTTCATCTGCACCCTTATTCTTTTAGATAAATATCTACAGATTTTTCATTAGCAATTGTACTCAACATGGCACATAGCATTTTGGACCTCAGAAAAGAAATATATTGTACATAGTAATAATTGGGTCAACAGTACGTGACTCAAAGAAGAAAGGGGTGAGATGTCACTCACCGTAACCACACTGACACATGTATTGTGGCAACATTATCACTAAAGATGTGAAACTGTTGGCCCCTTACCTACTCCAGATGCGTCATGAGAAACCTCGTTTGCTGATGACTTGCAAAGTTGTCGTGAAAAGCTGAAGGCTTACAAGTTGATGAAACCTTACAAGTAAACGAACCAAACTTGAGTGAGGACCATTACTTGTGAACCAAAACATGATACGGCTCGATAGGGCTCATTTTATCTTTTATGTTGAGTAAAAACCAATAGTCTAGATGATCAGATCCAAGGCTCAAATCGGCATATCAACTAAAGCATAGGAACTTGTATGATGAAGTTTTCTTTCATTTAAACCCTTATGTTTTATAAAAATAAATTTCTACACCCAGTTCCCTAGCGATTCTATATAAAACGTTGCATGCATTTTTGTCTTAGAATATTGTCTACGGCCATAATTTGGGTCAACATGACTAAGAAGAAACGGCTATATGAGATGTCACTCACCGTGACCACATTACGCGTGTACTCCAAGGACTACCATGTCATTAAGATGTGAAACCGCTGACTCCTACCTACCCCAGACGCGTCACGAGGGATGGCCTGCAAAGCGGCCAAGTAAGGCTCAAGGCATACGAGATCGGCTCCAATTGTGAACAAGCCGAGCTTTATCAAGGAGCATGCCCTGTGAGCTAAAACATGCTAAAGCTTGATATGGCATGTTTATCTTTTTTGTTCGTGAGTAAAAACCAATAGTTTAGATGAGTAGCGCTGGTGCTTAGTGGCTCCTAATTTAGTTGATTTCTTGAAGGTCCAAGGTCGAAATCGGCAGGCCACCTAACATTTTATCAATCAAAAAAGAAAAAAAAAAGAAAGCATAGCATGTTCGACAACGTGTTTGAATGCACGGAAAGAAAAACCGTGGAAGTATGACCGAGCCGAGCTGAGCATGTTCGAGCTTCGACCAAGCCGTTCTCGAACCCATCTTGAAGCTCGGCTGGGGTTTGGTGTTGGGCTCGAGCCTGGGCACCGAAGCTCGCCCGAGGTCGGCTCGTTGACAGCCGAGCACACCGCCTTCCGCTTTCCTCTCCCCTTCTTCCCCAGGAGGACTCCGACCCGATAGATCCGCCCCTCGTCTTCTCGCCTCGCACATCGGCAGCAACCGCACCTCACCTCACCTCCCATGGGCTCTCGCCGCCTCTGACACTGGGGCCCAACGCCCTCCACCGCCTCCGCCTCCGCCTCCTCCCCCTCCTCGTCCTCCCCCTCCTCTTCTTGCCTCCACTGACCCGCGCCGCCCGCCCCCTCCCGCCGACATTGGAAACCTTAGTCCCCGTAACCGCCTGGCCGGCTCGCCGCTCCTCCGCCCGAAGCCTCCCCGAGCTCTTGGATGCGCCTGCTGCTCCGATGGCTGCCCTTCCGCCCGCCGCAGAGGCCCCCGACGCCGTGGAGATCCGCGAGGTCTGGGCGGGGAACCTGGAGCAGGAGTTCGCGGTGATCTGCGACGTCATCGACGCGTACCCGTACGTCGCCATGGACACGGAGTTCCCCGGCGTCGTGGTGAAGCCGACCGGCACGTACTCCTGCCAGAGCGACGTCAACTACGCCACCCTCCAGGGCAACGTCAACATTCTCAAGCTCATCCAGCTTGGCCTCACCCTCTCCAACGAGGCCGGCGCGCTCCCGCCGTGCGGCACGGGGGGCCGGGGCTGCATCTGGCAGTTCAACTTCCGGGGCTTCGACCCGAGCACCGACCCCTTCAACAGCATCTCCATCGACCTACTCCGCCGCAGCGGGATCGACTTCGACCGCTTCGCTGCGGAGGGGGTCGACTCCACCCGCTTTTCCGAGCTGATGATGACGTCCGGGCTCGTGCTCAGCGACAATGTCCAGTGGATCACCTTCCACAGCGGGCACGACTTCGGCTACCTGCTCAGGCTGCTCACCGGCCGGGAAATGCCGGACACCTTGGATGAGTTCCTGGTTCTCACCAAGACCTTCTTCCCCGTGCTGTACGACGTCAAGCATCTCATGAGGTTCTGTAGTGGCCTGTATGGCGGGCTGAGCAAACTTGGGGAAGTGCTCAAAGTCGAGCGAGTTGGGACCAGCCACCAGGCTGGTTCTGATTCACTGCTGACCCTTCAGTGCTTCTTGAAGGTCAAGAACTTGTACTTGAAGGGATCTCTCAAGCTGTATGATGGTTTGTTGTTTGGGCTTATTCCTGGGGAAGGGGTGATTGGGTGAAACCAGGACCTCCACCCATCTAATGTGTAATGGCTAGTTAAATAACAAGATTCTGAATGAGAAAAAAAATGCAGATCAAAAACTATTGTCGGTGAATATATGGCTGATCTGATGGGCCTTCTCGTCTACCTATTCTCCCCCATTTCTTCAACTGAATGATTAGTTTTTCTTTGTTTTGTGTGCTCATCTGGCTAGGTATCACCTAATAGTTAACACCAACATGTTTGGAATCAGGTAGCAACTACATGAAGTATCAGGCAACAGAAAGTTCTTACATTTTCTGTATTTATCAGTGGCTAGCTTGTTCTTAATTTTAAGTATTTCTTAGTAAGTTATCTTATTTGTTATGCATTAGTGATTGAAAGCATGTCTAGGAACTATGGCTTTAGTTATCTTGGATACCTTGGTTGGGTTTATGGGAAAATGAACATATGTTTGTTTGGGTATTGTTCATGTTAACATAGGTGTGATTCTGTCTGGTCTTCCTTTATGCTGTTCTGTTGCCTTTGTGCCATCCGGTAACTTTCAGGATGTCATGTTGATTGTTGGTATTCCTTCACTCACTGTATTCTATTCTTCAGTCATTCAGCAAGTGGTAAATGTCATATCACTTGCATGGCAGTTAGCTGCGAAACATGCTTTTTCTGAATTCCAAATCTTTTGCTTGATGCTACTATTCATCATACAAATTTTGGCATGTGCTGACTGTTGCGCATATCTGGTTCATAACGGGCTAATGCATTGCAAAGGCAAAGTCTTAGCTTGAACTTGCTGCATATGATACTTCACCTTTTCCTCTTTACTGTTGATGTGTAGTCTTTGTTCCTTATAGTAGCCATGTAAAGGGTTGCCAGTCTATGTTTTTAGCATTCACCATTTTGCACCCTGTAATTTCGCCTTTGATTGTCTAAACTGTACTCTACACTGCGATTTAATCTGGTTTGGTGACTATGAGCAAATGGTCAATGTTCATCATATTAAACCTTGTTTGATGACTATGAGAAAATGTTCAGTGTTCATTCTCCCCTGCTCAAAACTCTTGACTGAAAGGTTATCAAAATTTACATCTGTCCTGTGCTACTCCTGCTTGATATTTGTTCTGTTGCTTAGATGAAAATTTGTGCAGGAATACTAATTGTTTACAGCCACGTCCTACTTTTAAAAGCAGGAACATGGATATCGTTCGATGAGTATGTAGTTTTCAAACCAAGAAAACTAATGTTGTTGTAATCATGATAATGCTTTGCTGCTCCGATTTTAGTTTCTTATGAAGTAACAATTTTCATGAACTTATGGGTCAGCCGCATTCAGTACATGTGGCTATACTTGTCGAGTTACTGTTTTACCCTATGATAACTGAATGAACTCCTGTCTGTTATCTACTGTCTGCATGGTTTGATATTCGATTCTTAGGCAGGAGCTTGAGTGCTGAAAGCATCATATCTGATGAACTTGCTGTTCCACTGTCATGAGTGAATAGTGATGTCAAAGAATGGGCACACAATGTTTTTTTTCTAATTGAACTTGCTGTTCCACTGTCATGAGTGAATAGTGATGTCAAACAATGGGCACACAATATGCTTTTTTGCTAATTGCATAGCTCTTTCTTGGGAAATGGAGTTGTTGCAGCATCACTCTGTGTGATGGCACTGATTGTGTATGTATTGTTCCAAGTGGACTTGTCTTTTTATTTCTTTTTTTGGAATTACAATTCTTCTGCTTGATGCTGCTTATCAAGCAAATGATCAATATCCATTCTCCCTTGCTCAAAACTCTTGACTGTAAGGTTATCAAATTTTGCATGTGTCCTGTGCTTCTTCTGTTTGATATTTGTTTTGTTGCTTAGATGAAGATTTGTGCAGGAATACTAATTGTTTACAACATCGTGCTACTTTTAAAAGCAAGAACATGGATATCGTTCCATGAGTATGCAGTTGTCAAAGAAGATAAAATACTATTGTTGCAACCATGATAATGCTTTGGTCCTCTGATTTCTGTTCCTATATAAAGTAGCATTTCGGTCTTGAACTTATGGTTGGCCACATTTCAGTACATGTGGCTATACTTGTTCTGCCAGAACTTCAGGAATTCATTAGAAACTTCCTGGACATTTTTGGTTGCTTATTGTCTAGTTTATTTTTGCTCGTTATTTACTTTTTTGCCCTATGATAAGTGAATGAACTCCCGACTGTTATCTACTGTCTGAGGTTTGATATTTTATTCTCAGGCAGTTGCTTGAGCACTGAAACTCTGAAACCATCATTCTGATGATGAGTGATGTCAAAGAATAATGGGCACACAATGCTGTTTGCTAATTGCATGGGAAGTTGCGATGGGCATAGCATCAGTCTGTCTTTGATTGTACTTATAATGCTCAAGTCTTAACTTTTTGTGTATTGTTCCAACTTCCAAGTGGACTTATTTTGTTACTGTATCGAGCATCTCTGATCGTGCCAGCTTGTGATGAAGTTGGCTTGTTTTGTAATCGGAACTGGTGGTTTTTGTTGCTGAAAACGAATCATTCTGTTGCTCAGCCTGCACTGAAGCATTGGCGTCCGCTTGGGCGGCTCTGAAATTTGGGCTCCACAAAATTTGCAGCTCAGAAGATATTACGAAATCGTGGACCACTATTCAGACGCATAACGGTTCAAATTTCAAAAATCAGGTTCAAATTTCAAAAATCACTATGCAGCGGGTTCCAGAAAAAGCTTCCAGTACGACTGTCTTTCTGTGTCACATCTGGAAAATAAACATGTCAGTTACGAACAGAATGCGTCACTTGCATCTCTGGGTGACTGGATCTATGCATGGTCATACTGAACTGTAAAAATCAATTGGAAGCTTGTACTGTACTCATTTTGTCGACATCATCTATATTCAACATATCACTGGGGGGTCAGGTCCCATGTTTCCAGAGAACAAACAAGAACAAATGAAAAGGGGGAAAACATCTGATCCTATGCTAACTCTCATGAAACAGGGAAACACTACAAAATGATGTTTCACTTGCTTCCTTTAATCGGGAGATAAACACCCTCTGCTGCCAACCAAATGTTCTCAGCTCGCTTCTCTCGGACACCACAGACCTGCACCAAAACATATCTCAACTCAACAATATTCACTTGCCACATGGCAGCATGTAAAATGAAATCATAAAGAAATAGGTAGAATGATCTCGGGCCTCTACAATTGACAAACCTAGTAAGCATCTTTTGATTTTGCAAGAAGAAAATTTTGCAAACAAATATATATCTCACCTCTTGCTGCCCACCACCAAGGCGATTGTACTTCTTGTTGTGACTATGCAGATAACCTCCAGTATCAATGTGCTTAAGCCTTATTTTTTGATCCCTTTTCCATACTTTTCCGCTTCCTTCGATTTCAAGCCTGAGAATACCCAGAGGAAAAATATGAGCTTAGTGACAAACAACACATATACATCCACATTACATGTATAAGGAAATCATACCTCCAGTAGTCACCAGTGTCTGACAGTTCATCCCCACCAAAACAGCTAACCTATATAAATGTTGATATCAAGCTTCAGAGCACATCCTTTTGAAAAGATAATGCAAATGAAACAGAATATTGTTTTCTTACAATGCAAAGCATTGGTCGATGTAAGGTACTCATAAGGTATAGTTGACATAAGAAAGATGATAACTTACTTCACCATAAGAGAAGTTAAAATACATTCAAAAGATCTAAATAATCATACCGTATCTAGTTTGCTGAGAGCCCCTACATTTAACATTGATTCAGTCCAACAGCACTAAAATGTGGCATACAAGCTGGTATACAAAGGATCATTTTAATATAATATTTTCTCGGTCAGTTGGAGGCCAGATCCCATGCTGTTTCATCATGGAAGTAAATTATGTGCAGGGCAGGGCATGGCATGCTTTACTATTTGAAACTCCATGGCTAGGGTTTTATCACCATATAACAAATTAAAACATTATGCAGACGCTTATAAAGTTGAAGTGAACAGTCAAATTTTAAAAATGTTATATGAAGCCATAATGCTTCCAGACAAGACAATGAGTAGTAGACAATGCAGGAAAATATGTAATACAGCGCATCTCCATCAATTTTGTACACCACAAAAGCAGTTGCCTATTCATTGTTATATAGAGATTCAGATTGGATATGTGAAAGCATTTGAACTTTTGTTGAAAATGATTTATCACAAAAAGAATGTTCCACAGCTTCGTTTCAATTGAAATTGCAGGAGCAGATATGACACTATTTTACTATTTCCCTGCACTGTTCTGTCCTAGTTTATCCAGAGAAGTAGATGGTTGACCAAGATGCTCCATAGAATCTGGATACAGGGTAATAACATGTTGTATGCAGTACTTACATAGCCACATTTGTTCGAAGTGGTCTAAGCAATCGAAGAGAACTACAGCTTTATCTTTCTATCTAAATAAAGCTTGCAGGATGTACAGAATTCAAATCAGCATTTAATACTGCAACATGAGAGATTGATATAAACTAACCTCAAGGTTACCGGATAACGGTGAAGCGTGCAAGTGACTATGCAGCCACCTCCGTGTCTTCATGTGTTGCAACTTTACAATGCTACCAGTCTCGATGGCATCACCTTGCTTAGACGATGAATCTGGAGTAGGCCTTATGATCTGCATTTAATATGCCCATCACCTTTAAGCTGTCTGCTTAAATGACTATTGTGTATATATTAAACTGTAACTGCCGGTTTTTCATACCAAATGGGAGTTAAATTGGCAACTGAGAAAAATACAGAAGTACCAGATTTGCAATAATAATGTTTCTTTCTGCACATGTTTTACTCATCGATTAAAGAAGTACCAGCCATTATCAAAGAGATCCTACATTCTTGCTATTCAATACAAATTAGCTCGCTCTTGAAACCTACACGACAATTTGCAGCCTGAATTCAAACTAACTGGTCAGAGTGCTGCACTCTCATCAATCAATTTAATTCAATGCTACCTTCTGAAATCTATACTAAGTCAATTCCAGGCCCTTTGAATCGTTGATTTTTTTCATATATATATTACCATTAAGAGTAAACAGGCATGCCCACTTTATGTGCTGGTCACTGAGAGGGAGACGCACCCAGTAGCTATTGGAGTCGTCCCCTTCGGGGAATCCCGTGACGGACTGCTGGCCGCTGCCCGATCCGTAGGGCACGTCGTGCGAGTGCAGCCGGTGCTTCGTCTTCTCGTGCATCAGCTTGATCACACTCCCGTAGGTCACCTGCGAAACACCCACGCAGATCCAGATCACAATCGCGCCCAAACCCTTACAGGAAAAAAAGCCGAACCTCTCCGGCAGATCTTAAGATCCGGGACGCGCACCTCGCCGCCCTCTGTATCCAAGGGGGCTGCCGCACCCCTGTCGACGCCTCCGAATCCGGCGCCGACCAGGAGAGCCACGGCGAGAGCGAGCAGGGACGCGGCCATCGCGACGGCGAGCGCGCGGCGGGACCTCGGGGGGGAGGAGGAGGAGGCGTCGGCCTTGCCTTTCCTCTTGGCGGCCGGGGCGGGGGCCGGCGGTGCCGTGGCCGCGGGCGGTGACCGCACGACGCGCGCGCGGGGGGGCGTGGCTGATCGGTCTCGTGCGTCGGTGCGTGCGCCGTGAGTTCGCGGCGAGCTGAGGGGGGAGGAGACTCGGAGGAGTTCGGGCGGGCCGTTGCTTCCGCGGAGACGCGGGGCCACTCGGGCCCCATCGGACAGGGCTCCACGTGTAGGTGGCGAATGAGCAGAAGCCACGTGTCTCTGAGACGTCACGAAGTGAGGTTGAGGCCGTCGGGTGCGAGATGAGCGGTCAAGATTTATTCTGAAGTGGATCAGCTCGCACTAACGGGCTACCTCCGTGCGATTGGGCCAGAAAGCAACCCATCGTACTGGGCCTAGATTGGGCTGGCCTGGGTTGGTATAGTGACGGCCCATCTTTAGTGACCAAGCCACTTCGGCCTCATGCTTGTGATATCGACATGTGTTGTTTATGCCGTCATGCGGATGCGATCATGCCTGTAATGTAAGAATGCACAAATAGTTAAGTTAATTACACGCAAAAAGTGTTGCATCTAGATTGACAAGTACTCCTTCTATTCCAAATTATAGGTCGTTTGATTTTTTTACTCCAAATTAACCGCTCGTCTTATGAAAAAATTATCCAAATGTAGTCAAATTTAAATCATTTTGAAAGGTTTTATCAATAATAAAGCAAAGCGGTCAAACTCGAGGTCGGAAAAGAACCGGAGGAGTAGTACAGGGGAAAAAACGAAGTGCTACCGTAGCCAGAATCGTGCGAATACCATGGTGGCAAGGCCCGCAACAATGCAAGTCGGCACTCACAAACCCGATACCGTAGCCTGCACAGGCCGGAGGCACACCGTTTTCTGAAGCAATTGGGCAGACAAGGGCACGCACGCATGGCAGCAGCACCCAGGACGAATTCAAGATCGCGCACTGCAGTATGAGACTCGGGCCAAACTTTATGGATCAGTGGTCGTGTCGCAACCGCCAACCCTGCACCCTCTTTTGGCATAGACACATCTGCCTCGGTCCACTTCCTGCAGCTGTGTGCGGTGCGCCGGGTGCCCGGGTCCGAGCTGGGATTCAACCCAACAGCAGAGAACCTATCAATATGACACACGGGAACAGAATGACAGGGCGTCACAATCCCACCAGCTTCCTGTGGGTGTGAGCCGTGTAGTACGCTCGAAAGGCAACGGCACCAGCCGGCCGCTGCACGAAATCATTCGACCGGCCGGCGGCGCTTCAGGTGAAGCATCCGATCACTCCGGCCACACACTCACCACGGCGCCTCTAGTGTCTCGTTTCCCCGTGGCTAACAAAACAAACGGCTCGGCTGCTCCTAATCGCTTGTTTTCCCCGTACCAAACTACCAATTGGCTGCGGATCACAAGCGCTCGGGAGCACCAGCAGCGGCACACAAGGCCAGCCAGTAAGTAGTGGCCAGACGGGAGTAATTGGCTGTCAAGGTCCGGTGGCCTTGGTGGGTGTCGGTCATGGTGGTTCGCTGCCCCCGCGCGCATCATGACGAGACGCCGATCGCTTCCTCCGGCCGGCGGGGCGGGGCCGAGCGGGAGGCAGGTGGGGGGATCTGGTGGTCAGCCGTGAGACCGGGCCGAGAGCACGTACGTGGACGCCGCGGGAACCAGGAAGCCGGCGGCACACGGCCGTGTCGCGGGCGCGCGGGCGCGGTGCCGCTGTGGTCCGTGACCCCGTGGATCGTGGTCCTTTGGTGCCGACTGCTCTGCCGGGCACCAAGTACAATACAGGGGTATAGTAGTTGAGGCTTCTCAGGCCCTGTTTGGGACCGTGTATTTGAAACTCGCTTATAAGTTGAGCAAGCTTTTCTGATACGTTGCAATCTAGAGAATCTGTGTCTCAAATAAGTAGAGGTGTTTGGCTGTCTTGATTATTTCGGATGGATTATCAAATCTAAGGGTAAAAAGCTAAAATTGCCCCTGTCCAAAAAACACAATCCTTTACATCTCCCATGGCAGAGAGCACGGTAGATCCCCATCTCCAGCGGCATCCCAGCGGCAAGGTAGATCCCGGGGGTGGCGGCTCCCGGCCCCAACCTCAGCGGTGAGCTCGTGGCGGACGCGGGCCATCGCGGCGGAGGGCGGACGCGGCGGAGGGCGGCGGGCACACGCGGCAGAGGGTGGGCGCGGCGGTGGGCGGGCGCGGCGGAGGGCGGAAGCGGGGCGGCTCCACGCAGCACGGCCGGGCGCGGGCTCGGCAGACCGTGGGAGGCGGCGGCGGCGCGGGCGGGGCTGCGCGGTGACGGCTGGTCACCGGGAGGCCACGCGGGGACGGGCACCCGGCGCCGCAACGGACGAGCGGCCAAGAGGGGTGGAGTGCCGAGTGCGGCAGGAGGTAGGTGCGGGAATCTGTTCGCATTTTTGGAAAAGCGGGGTGGGAGTCGATTATCGTATCGCAGTGCTGGAGGGGATTATCCCGCGGTCGCGTTCCAGCGTCGCGAGTTGAGAAGCAAAGTGTTTGGCGGGTTTATTTCGATTATTTGGCTTATAATCTAAGTTAAGCGATTCCAAACAGGGCCTCAAACTTGTGGCGTACTGCGCGGCTTAGACTATCTCCAACAGCACACCTAAATAGGAGACCCATTCGGGTGTTTGGGTCTTGCTGCAGTAAATGGGTTACAAACCTAAAAGACTTCCATTCCAACAGCTGACCCAAAAACAGAAAACCTCATGCGAAACAGTTGGGCGGCATATATTTTTACTTTTTAGTCGAGGAGAGAGACGACGGAGGAAGGATGCATATTTGGGAAGAGGATCCTCTGCAGTTCAGTCCCTGCAGTTGAGTGGCTGACATATGGGCTCCACCACGGTGGGTCCCACATGTCAATGACCCAACTGCAGAGGTCACAACTGCAGAGGATCTCATTCCCATATTTGGGTCTCGTCTCGCGGCCGATGCAAAATGCGTTCTTTCTTTGCCTACCCTGTTGGAGGCTGTTTTCTTCCCCAACAACACTGTTAAGTATGCATTTTGGGTTTGGGTTGTGTTATGCATACCCTGTTGGAGTTAGTCTTAGTAACTAGTATGCCTTGGTTGCTCCGTTGTGTTATACTGCCGTGAAACACCAATACGATTTGGAAGCGAAGAGGCCTCTCAATTTAGTCATACATGGAGAGTTCTTCCATGTTACTTCTTGCAACACAAAATTACTTCTCTCAACAGTATAACACAAGGGGGAAGTAACTTTGTGTCGCGGGAAGTAACTTTGTGTCATATGAAGTAAATTTGTGTCGGTAGGAAGTAACCTGAGAGGGCTCTCCATTTAAGCCTAAATAGAGAGACCTCTCCGTTTAGATTTTCCGATACGATTTAGACTCTGTTTGGTAGTATTCCTACTCCTCTAAAATGAGAGGAGTGGGAGAGACTATTTTGTTTTCTTCTTTGTATAACAAAATGGTTTCGGGTCTGACTCCGACTCTTCTAGTGCTTAAAGGGTGGAACCATTTTTCTAATCAAACTGTTTGGTATAGTTTCAGCTGGAGCTGCATGAGCCCTACCAAAGAGGCTCTTAACCGGGATTGTAGAATGTGGACGTGGACACGTGGTTGGTCATGTATCATGTAAATATACATTGCTCATTGGTTTAGGACCAATGAGTTATTGCAGTTTGGCACCATTATCAATAGGATGCAGTACGAGAGCACGACATGGCTTGTAAAACGTGGTGGCGTGCTGCAGGAGGGCATGTTGTTGGGATAAATGGTAGCAACAATACACCAATTAATCCATCATCTTATGATGAACAATGCGGAGAAGCTATACCAATAGATATGCAGCGAAATAATATAAATTACATGCACAAGAACACAACGATTTACATGAAAACCCTCCTTAAGATGAGGAGTAAAAACCCAAGGACCACTCCAAGCTTCCAATAAAATCAATAAATGGTTACAACGCGTCTTCTCTAGGACCTGCAGAGGATTACACTAGCAGCAACACATTCATCGTAATGCAACTTGACATTTTCAACAACAACAACAACCACTAACAATAGGTATTAGTACTGCTTGACAGAGAATACATAGTTTCTGTCCCGTTTGGTAATTAGTTGATATCTCATAAACAATATGTCCATTGTGCACAAATTTTGGAAGGACTGTGATTCCACGAGTCCCCAAACCACTGACAAAGTTTCAAATTGATCAGACATCATTTCACCAACCAAACTAATTATCTATTGAAGCTGCTCATTGTTAAAATTACAGTCACCCAACAAACTGAAAAACTAATCTCAAATCTGATGCTTTGATGAACCAAACCTCAAACCAACTCACCAGATCGAAGTACTCGAAGTGCAAAATGAGCTGGCCAAGTTTGGTGAAAATCCTAACACGTTTGAGCCTCCGAACACAAGCTTGAGGCAGATCTACCCGGAGTCATCAAATATGGACAAATTTGCTTCTCCTTCTTCTTCATCTCCTCTCTTAGTTGTGTTGGTTGTGTTACAAGTGTCCTCTCCCTTGCTCTCCAAAGTGACATCTTGCATCGGGAGAAGTGAAGGTTAGGTTTTCTTTGCTTGCCACTCTTTCTAAGGAGCAATCTCAACTATTAATTCAACTCTCCAAAGTGACATCTTGCATTGGGAGAAGTGAAGGTTAGGTTTTCTTTGCTTGCCACTCTTTCTAAGGAGCAATCTCAACTATTAATTCAAGCAACAAATCAATGATGCACAAGAGATGGACTTGTGCACTGTTTTTCTTAAACTTTGTTTAGCTAGGAATAGCCTAGCAAACTACCCCTTTTGACATCATGGAGGGTCTCGCTGCCTTCCGGCTGCTATGTCAGTAATCTGGCAGCAGACTTTGAGCTTCTCCTTCGTCATCAACACATCAACCCTATTATCACTGGTGTGGACTTTCTAAATCTACATTTGATTATAATTCAACACATCTCAAATCAAATGGTAATGCACATCAATATTTTTTGACCTTGAGTGAAAACTTTAAATGTTACTCAAATGTATAAGATTTTGGTTGTCACAAAATAGTACATACTTGTCGGGGTTTGATACCGCCGGCAAGTAATTTTTGGTATGAATCGTGCGTCTGATCCGAATGGTTGGGCTTAGAGACACCGGGATTATACTGGTTCAGGCACCGAGGGGATGCCCTATGTTCAGTTCAGGAAAGTGTTCTATATGCCCACAGGGGGGCTTGTAGTAGGGGATACAAACTTAGGTCGAGAGAGGGAAGAAGCCCCAAGTCTCTGTATGTGAGTGAGAGCAGCTGATGCTCGGTGAGTGTGGTGTGTTGTTTTTCGTCTTGCCGAGTTCGTCTCCCCTGTTCGTGATGCCAACCTCCCCTTTTATAGTTCAAGGAGGGCTGGCGTACAAAGGTTAAGATGGTAAAAACCCGTTCTGCTACAGTGCTGCAACAGTGCCAGAACAGTGCAACGCCGCGGGCCTTCGTCTCCCGTTGGCGCCGTACACTACCCCAGCATCAGTAGCCTTCGTAGGGCGGCGTAGCTTCGGCCTCCGTCCCGAGGCGGCTTCTTTCCGACCCAGGAGCCTGCTGGTCACGCTAGGTCGGGGCTTCTCGTGCAAGCCTCGACCTTCCCTCTGATGCTTGATGGGTCGGGTCACGTTGTTCGAAGTCTTGCAGGCGAAGGATTCGCGTGTCCTTGGCCACTGTTCAGTATCAGGTGATGGGACGCCGGGGCAGTCCACCTGCCACGCCGGGAAAAATCTCATCATTACCTGAGCCTCTGGCAGAGTAGATCTGCGTGCCCTGCTGCAGCTGCACGTCCCGTGCGCCGCAGGGCAGCTTCCGCCACGTTGCGTTCCGCCCCTGGGGGCCCCCCCGGGTGTCGGATTACGATGGAAGGAGCCTTAGGTCGTGCGAGGCGGAGCCTCCCGCCGAGGTGACCGGGTTGGTTGCTTGAGTCGGAGATGATTCCGTGGTGGGGGGCCGAGCTGCTATTCTTTAAAGGAAAGGAGCTGGGTCGGGCCTTGCCGGCAGTCGGTGTTGGACCTCTGCTGACGCGGCTCACCATTAGTCTTCCTGATTTGGGGTTTAGGGGTTAAGATGATTACCCCCGATTTATCCCCTCTTCAATACTTGTCTTTATCAAATCTAAGCAGACAAACTTGTGAATTATGATGATTCAATGTGGTTGTCTATGTTGTTATCTACTCCCTCCGTTTTCATATATAAGGCGATTCACTGTTTTCTGCCTTTTCGGAAATATAGGGTGTGGTGCATCATGCATGTACCCCCTCCCTCGAGTACGTGGAAATTAAATCGCTCGAGAGGAAATGTTGGGAATACAAACAGACAGAAAATGGAATTGAAAGTAGCATTTGCATGCATGACGTGTCCCTTCCATCTACCGCTCTTGTATTTTGGCAGTTGAATCTGACGTTGGAAAAATAGCCTCGGGAACAAACGGCGCTGATGCACATGCTCACACAACATATGCTGCTGGAGGAGCAGTTCAATCGGTGCAGCATTTAAAGCTACCGCATGTGCTCCACTCATACCTTGATCTCTGCACAACTCGTTCACGCGCATAAACTTATTAATTGATGGTACAATTCGGCCAATTGTCGTATTGAATAGTTGATGAAGATTAGTAGTGGAATGTGTAAGGGTACCACCATGGTCGATGCGTTGTAGTTCTTTCATCTCTTAAGCCATCTGCTCCCACTATATATAAGATAATATGCATAACATAGAGAAACAGTTGAAATAACCCCGCTGGTGCAAAGAAGAAAGAGTATTTTCTCCACTATCGCTCATGTTCTTTCTTGTTGTTGGCATTCTCTATTTCTCTCGCATAACTTCGCAGTAGTTCTGATTTCCTCGTGATACCGACACCGTTCACCATCAGTTGACGAGTCTCCGACGATCTTTGGGTGCGTAGTTCGTGTGCATTCTCACTTTTGTGTCAGTGGATGGACCATAGACGATATATGGATGCATCTTGTATTATCTAATATAACATAAATGTAAGAAATATTAATCACCAACATACTTATAAGAGACTTTAAAACCATGTTGTGAACAAAATGCAATGTAGATGTGGCTCATTCACTTTGTCATGACCACTTCTACCACCATCTATGTATCATTCGGGAGACTAATGCATAAGTTGGGTTTGGAATGGCAATATGCTTACAAACACTTTACGAACAAAGTGTGGAACAAAGAAAGGTGCCATCTAGCTTGAATAGAGAGAAAGAACGTGCACTTATCACCACATTAATATTTTTTTATCAGAATGGACTATAGATGGTAAGGGTCTTATATGCAACACCTTTTGTTTAGCGAGTCCTCGATGAAGAAAAATAATGGAATAGAGAGGGGGGGGGGGACTATTCTTTACCAATGAAAAGGGACTACACTTTACATCTTAATTTGCAATGGAAGCGTTAGGACACAAATCTACCAACAAAGGTTAAAACTCTAAAATTTTACTTGCGCGTTAGTAATTTTATTACTTTTATTTGTAGGCGCGTGACATGAGGCATGACTACGCTATGCTTGCTAAGTGGACAAGTGGTGTGCGAACCAAAACTCACATAGGGACATGCTTCTTGAAGATCAACAGGTCGTGATAAAAAATCGTCTCCGAAAATACTGGAGCAGTACATGTCGCTGTACTGCTTGAAGAAAATTTGGGACACCTTTGCTGACAGGTGGTAGTGCTACCGTGATAAGCTGCAACTGCAAAGCCAAAGAGCCCTACACTACACACCCCAGGGTGCCGCGTCACCCTTTGGGAACGCCAGCCACACAGTGCCGTGGTCCGCGGCAACGCGAGGAGATCACACTCCGGGAGAACAAGAAATGGAGAAACGGAAAGAAAACCGCAGCATGGGGGGCGAAAACCTCGACCCCTCTCCGTCGTCTTCCTCCTCCCCTCTCCCACTTCCCCCCGCCTCGGTGGGTCCGCTCTCCCGCCACGCGCCGGCCTCCTATTTAACCGCGTACCCCCGCCCCTGCTCCGCCACTCGCGCATCCATCAGGCCCCCAACCACTCCCTCCCCCTCCGGAGCTCTCACCGCCACTACCACCACAAGCAGCAGCTACCCGAACCGGTGTGCTTGACCCTGGTGGCCTGGTCCTCCCGCTCTCTCTCTCTCTCGGTGCTGGTAGGCCGGCGCGGCGGCCATGGCGCTGGCGGGGACGGGGGTGTTCGCGGAGATCCTCGACGGGGAGGTGTACAAGTACTACGCCGACGGGGAGTGGCGCGTCTCCGGCTCCGGCAAGACCGTCGCCATCGTCAACCCCACCACCCGCAAGACGCAGTACAAGGTGCAAGGTGCGGCCCCCCGCTTGTGCTTGCCCCCCTGTTTCAGCATGCCCTCCCCTCCGGCTCCAAGAACCTCGGGAAGTCGAGGCGCTGGCGCTAGTGCTGTCCCCTGGTTTGGGAAAACACGATTGATGGCGACGCAAACGTGCTAGTGCGGTGCTGCTGTCGAATTCTGTCGATGTTCACAAAGCTAAAACTTAGCCGAGAATGAAGCACCATTAATGGCCGTGGGCGCTATCGCTTTCCTTAATTATGCTGACCGTCTCTGATAGAACCTCTTAACTACTGGCCCCAAATAGTCTCGCTTTCCTAGCTTAATTATTCTGCTGTCCCCGAATTGAGCTACTTCGCATTCATCCAACCTTTCTTCAATTAACCAGTTCTCCAATGGATTGGCGTTTCTAGGATTTGCCAGTAACAAGTTTCAGTGTTCATGTGAACTGCAAAAGGAGTTGACCTCATCACAATTTGCTGTTGGTCTTGGTCCTCTGCTTGTCCAGCATGCACCCAGGAGGAGGTGAACAAGGTAATGGAGGCGGCCAAGGTCGCGCAGAAGGCGTGGGCCCGGACGCCGCTTTGGAAGCGTGCCGAGCTCCTTCACAAGGCCGCCGCGATCCTCAAGGAGCACAAGGCACCGATCGCCGAGTGCCTTGTCAAGGAGATTGCCAAGCCGGCCAAGGATGCTGTTTCTGAGGTCACCAGCAGATGGAATTCCTCATTGTGCTTTGCTCTAACTCTTCAATTGAGATTGCTAACAAACAAAAAAAAATGCCTTGTTGGGTTCAATAGGTAGTGCGGTCTGGGGATTTGGTGTCCTACACAGCTGAGGAGGGTGTTCGCATACTGGGGGAGGGAAAGCTGCTGGTTTCTGATAGCTTCCCCGGTAATGAGCGGAACAAGTACTGTCTGAGTTCCAAGGTATAGCTGTACCACTAGTCGTCTCTTGTTTTGCTGGACATGCCCCGCTGTTTTCACTATAATATTGTTATCATGTTTCATTCAGAAATGTTATACCAGAACTAAGCCAATGTAATGTTGTGTTGATGTTTTATCATATTACTTGATCTGACCAACTATAAAAGCTTGGAATGGGCAAAAAATTTTAATTTGTTCTGCAGTGTGCCATCTCCCTTTTTTTTTTGAAAAGGTCATATCAAGACAAGGATAAAATATGCTGCTCGTTTTTCTGAGTAAATTATGTATCTTATTGACATGCACAGGAGGATAGAATATTCCACGGATGCTGTTGGCAACTTGGCATGTTTGCTGATTCCTTTTACTTTTTTTTGCCTTTCGTTTCTTATGTCATTGCCATGCCGTGGTTGCTCAGGTTTTGTGTTTTCTCTCCCAGTGTGAAGTGTTGGTCCCTTATCCATTCTGTTCCGTTGATTTTGTGTCTCGGCCAAACTCAACATGGGCATGGACTGTCTCAACTGCAAATGTAAAAAATTGGGTGAAAATTGGTCAAATTCAACCATCGGTCAAAGAAAACATAGGATCAAACAAGTGAGGTGGGAGTCTGGCAACTTCTGGAAAATGTTTGGTTCCTGCTAATTTGCAAATTTTGCCATGGATTGAATCACCCATTAGCATCAAACTATTAGACTTTCTGCAAGCCTTGCAAAAGCAGTAGTCTATTACTAATGCAGTCACTTCATTGTTATTTGTTCAACTTAAGTAGTTGAGCTGGTTGTTCCCTTGGTGTATTATTGAAATCATTGAGGCTGTTGCTATAAGGCTCTTATTGCCTTTACTTTTGAAACCAACTTGCTGACTCGCGTAACCACTTTGGATTCAATTATGTTTGTTAGAATGTAACTCCAAACACAATACATTCAATAATGAACTCACACCAAATTTTCAGTTACGGGTTCGATAACCAACCCATATTGTTGCTGAACACTGATGTTAAACTGTAGCACCTAACAACCACGCATTTCATATAATTAACAATTCTGGTACGTTTGTCTTGTGGCAAAAGTTATAAATGTTTATACTAGTTGATAAGTTGCTATTGGTTCTCCTGAACTGCAGTGGACTCCACCAATATTGTTTTCCTTGCATACCTAATATATCATCCTGTTTATGTAGATACCCCTTGGAGTAGTTTTGGCAATTCCGCCATTCAACTATCCTGTCAACCTAGCAGTTTCTAAGATTGGCCCAGCACTAATAGCTGGTAATTCTCTTGTGCTCAAG
This sequence comes from Cenchrus fungigraminus, assembly GCA_036936925.1. Classification (NCBI taxonomy): domain Eukaryota; kingdom Viridiplantae; phylum Streptophyta; class Magnoliopsida; order Poales; family Poaceae; genus Cenchrus; species Cenchrus fungigraminus. The sequence goes on along the minus strand of CM072768.1, from coordinate 64,452,000 downwards.
CCACCAACACAGGTATCTGATTACTTTTAGTTAATCTTTATCTCCCTTCCTGAGTGTGAAGCTAATGCCTTTTGAAGTAAAAAAAAAGCTTATACGAAGTACTATTGTTCGAAAAAAGGGTGCAGTGGCTGCACTTCATATGGTACACTGCTTCCACCTGGCTGGTTTCCCGAAAGGCTTGATTAGTTGTGTGACTGGGAAGGGTTCTGAAATAGGTGATTTTCTTACAATGCATCCTGGAGTCAACTGCATAAGGTAAGTATCAGCAGTGCTTGACAGTTGATATCTTTAGTTTCGGTGAAACAACCTTATTTGTTTATTTGCTTCTTAGTTTTACTGGAGGTGATACTGGCATAGCCATTTCAAAGAAGGCTGGAATGGTCCCTCTTCAGATGGAACTAGGAGGGAAAGATGCTTGCATTGTGCTAGAGGATGCAGATCTTGATTTAGTTGCTGCAAATATAGTGAAGGGTGGCTTCTCATACAGGTACTGGATAATGATGTCTTACATTTATAGAAAAAATACATTTATCTTACCACTTCATTTGATACATCAGACACTCAGGCTTGTCTAAATCTACTCATCACCATTCCTGAGAAGAGTGAAAGTAATAATTGGAAATTAATAAAAGCTTTTAGCTAACACAACATGGCATGTGGTATCCAAGTTGAATTGAACACAAGTGTGTCTTCACATTCTTTGTTTCCATGCACCAACTCTTATTCTATGACTTTCAAAAGATTGAGTAAATGCATTATTGTAATTGTTTTAATCGAGGCCAGTATTGCTGCTAATGTGAATAACATACTTTCTCATCTTTGGTACTCCTCAATATGCACTCAATTATGTTGTGATCAATGCAGCGGCCAGAGGTGCACTGCTGTGAAAGTAGTGCTGATCATGGAATCAGTAGCCGATGCCGTGGTACAGAAGGTTAACGCCAAACTGGCAAAACTGAAAGTTGGGACACCTGAGGATGACTCTGATATCACCCCAGTTGTAACAGAATCCTCAGCCAACTTCATCGAGGGCCTGGTGATGGATGCAAAAGAGAAAGGAGCAACCTTCTGTCAAGAGTACAGGAGAGAGGGCAACCTCATCTGGCCGTTGCTGCTGGATCATGTCCGTCCTGACATGAGGATAGCATGGGAAGAGCCTTTCGGCCCCGTGGTGCCTGTGATCAGGATCAACTCAGTTGAGGAGGGCATCCACCATTGCAACGCCAGCAACTTCGGCCTGCAGGTTTTTCGCTGTTCCCCTCGCCATTAGTAGCATACCATTATCCAGCATCTTCAACTGATTGTTTGTGCACGACCTGTTTCAGGGGTGTGTTTTCACGAAAGACATGAACAAAGCAATCCTGATCAGTGATGCAATGGAGACTGGAACTGTTCAGATCAACTCTGCACCGGCTCGTGGACCTGACCATTTCCCCTTCCAGGTACTAGCTATCACGATGAGAGTTGAATTGGAACAACCTGCTGTGACCATCAATTTGCACTGACAGGTTAATTTGCTCCAGGTATTTCTAATGTTATGTTCTCTCTGGATTGCAGGGTCTGAAGGACAGTGGCATTGGATCCCAGGGGATAACTAACAGCATTAACATGATGACCAAGGTGAAGAGCACTGTCATAAACCTGCCATCACCATCCTACACCATGGGCTGAGCTGATCATGTAGAGGGGAGGAGTTGTATGTTTTATAGCAGCAAGAGCACCCTGTAGAGAATTCAAATGTTCCATATCCTCGCGAAATTTGTATGCTATTTACACTTCGGTTCTGCCTGTACCAGATCTTTTGTGTGAAGAATAAAGTGCGTTAAAAGTATTTTTTTTCTTGATGCTTTTTGCCACGAAACTTTTTGTTTTGCCACGATAAAAAAACTTAGATGCCAAGTAGTAACAAAGAGAACAATAACTATTAAAAATCAGCAAATTTGCAAAAGAGTTGCCCGCAGGTTTTTGGCCTCTTGAAAACTTCTCCATGAAACACGCTAGCGTATCTATATCATGATATATAATTGTAACCATACAAACTGTTCATACTTGCAAATCTAAGTGTGTAAACATTCCTATATAACACTCTTAATAAGATGAAGTGCAGCTCTCCTGCATTTTCGTGATAAAAAAAGTAAATGCTCTTCTAAGTACATGTCGAGTACAGAAAAATTGGTATTAATTTTCAGCGACCTTTCAGAAGAAATTGTTTTTCTTCTTTTCTGTAACCTTTCTAAAAGACAATTTTGCATAGTAATTCAGTCAAAATTTGGGATGTGCATCAATGCTGTTAGGAAGTGTCTTCTAAGTCATTGTATCGTTCGCCTGTCCAACAATACTCTCAATTAGCGAACAGTAGTCATGGTATCATGCATAATCGGGCATGAACTTCCGAAGGAATTTGATTGGCTGGGATTCCTCAGGAGCGAGCTCGTCGAATGGAACGTAGTATCTCTCCTTGTCATACACATGGCATCTAGTCAGTATCGTCTTCATCAATCGCCAATTCCAGTTGGCTTCATTGACATACTGCGAGTAGAAGGCGTACAGAGAATGAAACCAGTGTGCAAAGAACCAGAGAGATGCACAGAGATAGGAGAAAATCGAAGTACCTTGCCCCAGTTCTGTCTGATGGAGTCATAGGCAGCACGAAGGTTATAACTTGGAATTCTTGGAGAAATATGGTGCGGGACATGTACATTTATGTCATGGCACAGGATCTCTATCCTGTAAAACTCAATTAATCAGATAAAATTCAATTCAGGAGGCAACATGTTCCCATGACAATTTCACTAGAGATTGATTAGGTCAGCACCAACAGTACAAACTTAGCACTTAAGCCAAGACGGACCCTTTATCACAAAATATCCAAACAGCATTCTGTACTTGAGCTGAAATTTTACTGAACTATCTGTCCTATGAATAATTCTAAAGTAAGGCAACATACAATTCATAGTCAAATGACTTTGTTAATATTAAACAGGGTTGATGGTTTCCAAGCTCGTCTGGTACATCCTACCAAATATGACCCTTCACTTTGTCAAAGAATCTTAAATTTTGAAGGTGAGATGAAACAGAGAAGTATGATCAGTGTCATTTTTTTTGGCAACATTTTCAAATCTCAATCACTTCCTGTGCAATATGAATCATAATGGAAAACCGTTTGGCTTTTTACATTGTTAGCTCGATATAATTGACATGTTCAACAAATAAAAGTTGTCCTTAGTGTGAATGCAATGCAATTGAAAACGCACCATTTAGGGTAGGTACAATGAACCGTGCCATTTAATTGAGCTTGTGCAGCATTCCACTCTTCCGAGGATTTGAATGGTATATGAGGAGCCGTGTGATGTACCATTGTAAAAGTGCTCATCTGAAAAGGATCATTCAAAATATAAGTATACTTTCAGTTTCAGTATACGAAGTATTAGGTAATGTAGGTAGTTTACAGTTTTTGACACTGGTCACTAATTAGCCTTTAGCTATACACATTCACTCTGTCCAAGCAGCTAATGCCAGGATACCAAAGCATTGTCTGGTTTACCACCGGAATTCAATCAATGTTAGTATGATGAATCCAAACTATGTTGTGATCAATATTTCAATCAGGGGTTTCCAAAACAAAATCTATTGATAGTTTCTGATTTCTGAACACAGTAACTGTAAAGAAGCTCTAATAATAGAAAAACAACTGCATATAAAAAAATACATTCTGATCTGTATACCAAATTGATAAGCAATGGTCTACAAAAGCAGGCGAACAGTATTCCCATTTGCCTTTAAACCTTCAGCGAATACTTTGATACAAGTTGCGCAAAAGGGCACCTCTTTCTAGACCATCTGATGCACTCCAAAAGTAATTTATAATATTTAAGCATGAAAAATGAATTAACATGACTTCTCCACTTATTTTTATAAAACAGTACAAATAAAGTCCAAGAACATGATAATAATTGCCATGGACTTGGATGGCATGTACATTTCAACAAATAAAGGTGACAGGAAACAGGAAACATTAAATATTATGAAAAACTATATCAGAGTTCAAAAGCATGACAACAGTTACCATGGACTTGGACACAACATGTATTTCAACAAATGATGGTGGGAATAAGAAATTTTACCCAAAAATGATAAACCATCCATGGCATAAACCAGAACTTAAACCATCCAGCCAGTCCTGATTTGAGAATGATCAAAGGCCATCCAATCGCCATGAATGCAAACACACATGCTAAGCTTATCTTAACCCTTGGAACTTCATTTGGTCTGAATTTTTTAAGATCAAAGTGCCAAAGCAACCTGAGAGACAGTTGATCAATAGTTAACAGAAATATTGTATACTGAAGCAGTTCTTCCTGCAATACAGAAATGATTGAGAAAGAAATACCAGTGAGCTATAGACATCCATGGCCTGACAGGGCCGTAGCCAAAAATAATGGCCTTCCTCAGAAAAGGTGATGATTCAATTTCCTTTTGCCAAACAGGTTGCCATGCAGTATCTTCTACCAACCTGGGCATTATGCAAAAGTAAATATTTTCAGAATGACAAATTCGGACCTTGCTGAAAAATATCCAGGCTTTCATTATAATGCGAGTACATGCTTTCATCCATATTCCTACAGAGAATACAAATATTAAGAGTTGTATACGTTACACTTGTATATAAATAGTTTGCAGTATATCGGTTATCTGTGCGTGGTGAATATCGAAGAACTAGTATAAGCATTAGATATGCTACATATCCATGAAGTTGAAACCCAAAGGGCATTTCTGTATCAAGATATTATTGGAGATTAACCGACAGGGAGGTATAAGCATACATATTTGTTTTGGCATGATGTCTGTCATGCTTAAATCTCCACGGTTCATAAGGATATATCAACGGCATGAATGCTAAGGTTCCAACAATATCTTCCACCAACTTATTCCTTGAAAATGATTTGTGGGCACAATCATGACCTATGACAAAAAACTGTACAAAAGAATCAATTAGAATGTGAAGAAACCACCGAGAAACAAACATGCCCACATTCACACACAAGTTTTAGAGAGCAGAGGAAGCTAACCCCGGTCACTGCAGTGCCAGTCCAAGCCCAAGCCAAGGGAAGAAGATACCATGGAGATTTTGCAATAAAAAATAGACCCAGCGCGTAAGAAGTGACTGAGATTAAAACTGATGTCCAAGCCTTTATATCATTGATTTCAAATACCTAGCAATAGCCAAATTTACATAAGAATTTGTGCAAATAGAACACCAAAATCATAGTAGTGTTGGCAGGTGGCACCTCTTTAGGTAGAGAATCCATGACATCTTTAAGAGTGACACTATCTGGTAGTTCTTCTCCAATATGTGTGAACCCAAAATCTTCAGCCATTTGCTTCCTTTTTTCCCCATCATCTAATATTGGTGCAGCAACAGGCAGCACTGCTGCTTGCAAGCCTCCTCTTTGGTTCGTTGGTAAAAAATGGTGGTAGCTTCTCCAGTTATATACAACATCCCTCTTCACAAGAAATTTACCTGATGAAAATAAGAATGCCACTTTCAAAGCTGTTGAATGAATGAGGAAGATAACAATTCTCGCTAGGATAAACTCCAATGAGCCAAACAACAAGTCAGTTATCTATGTCTACAGTACAATTTATTGGCTTTAAACTTTACACCATCCTGTCTTAACACACAATAAATTCTCAGTTACATCACAATTAATTAATTTGCATTAGCACAGGCTATGAGACTATGGGATTACTAGAATTCAATTGCAAATTATGGCATAATATCTTAAGCCTTAACTGTTTCCCATCAAGTACTAGTCTATTGCGAGCAACCTAAAGGTTAGCTTGAAGATAAATAACGACCAGCTACAACCAACCACTCAAAGGTCTACATTTCGACCAAGAACGCAGCCCGGCAATGCAGAATCCACATCCACTACCAAACGGCACCAGCGTGAGCAGAGGCGTACCTGCTGGAGCTCCAGCGGCTGCTCTCCGAGGCCGCAATCTACTGGCCGGCACCTGAACAGCAGCAACAAAGGCCAGGTCAGGGCCAAGGAGGAGTTTGAGCGAACAGGTGGTGGTCATTGAAATTTGCAGCGGACACATTCCGAACAATTGGCAATTTTGACATGAAGTGTGAGAGGGAAAGCGTCCTGGTACCCGCAAGGAGGGGAGCTGCAGCACGAGGCCGGTGGAGACGCCGCCCGCCGTCGCCATCCCCTCCTCTCCGTGGCGTGGCGGCGAGGAGCAGCGCGGCGCGGGGGTGGTTGGCGAGTGCCGAGAGCTGCGGGCGCCGGTTTGGATGGACGGGGTGCGAGTGCGAGCGGCTTTTGGGTGAGGAGGGGCTGGGACCGGTCGGCTCGGTCCAGCTGCCGCCGCGGGCCTGCCGCTGCGCCACAGCCCACAGCCAGTGGGGGGGCGCTGCGGCCTGCTGCACCAACTTGTGTGGACGGGAGCCGCCGCCGGCGGCGGCGATGTGGGAGGAAAAGGACAGGCAGAGCAGCCTGGGTTCGGGCTGGTGCGTGGTGGGTCCCGGGAAGTCGGCGTTGGCGAAGTCAGTCAGTGTGTTTACCTTTTTTTGTTGTTGCTATTTTTAGAATCAAGTCAGTGTGTGTTTTCTTACGGTTTACCATCGTCCGTCAGGCCCATGATGTCGGCCGGGCGAGGGGTGGGCCGGCGGGTAATCTGGGCCTGTTTGCGCGGATGACGGGCCTGGCAATAAGAGAAGATAAAAGGCCTTCGCGAGGAGCACAGCCAGGCCCACAGCAGATTTCTGCAGTAACCTCTACTCTTACATAGTTACATTGTTCATAAATCATAATATTATCACTGCTGTTCTGCTGCTTGAGGAGAGTTGAGTTCGATCGCCGCAAACTTTTGCCGCGTTCTGGTTGCTCCGCAGTCAGCGTTCACGAAGAACATGATCTGGTTGACCTGAGAATCTACTGTTGTGGAAGATCAAACGCCTGTGTCGTCCTTACGGGCAGCTTCCGCGGTTCCGCCTATCACGCCACATCTCTCTCTTCCCTTGCACCTCGCCGCTATCGGAGCAGAAGCCCGTGCGGCTGCCATGATGGCCGCGGTGGGCCAACTTCTTCCAATTTCTCCTCGTGACATCCCCAACGGACATCCTTGCCGGTGATAGTGGCTACTAGTCGTGGGTGAGATGGGCCGCAGGCCGCAGCGGTCTAGACCTTAGTTGCCAAGTTCCGTTCCCGTTCCCGTCCCAGGAAGTGGAACGTTTCCGAAACGAGGAACAACACTTATAAAGGATTTTTACGCTAAATTGTTCCTGGAATGTTCCCGTTCCCGGTCCGGAACGAGGAATGTGGCCATGTTCCACGTTCCCGGCTTCTTCTAAGGTCTAGACCCGATGCTCCCATGGCCGAATCTACAGTCTTTTCGACCTGGATATGCACGGCAGCACGGGCTTGGCTTTTTGTGGCCCACAGACCATGGAGGCAAAAGCTGCCATGCGTGGCCATGGAGTTGGGTGCTGGTGACCCTAATGGAGGTGGAGGCTGCCTCGCGTGGGTGTATGGCCGTGACTTGGGCTTTGGTGTTCGAACCCAAGCTGTGCGGCGTGATGCCTACAATTCATGGTGGCAAGGTGCCCATCGAGGTCTTCCCTACGAACCGATACTGACGCGTGCACAGGTGGTTTCGGACCAGCTTTTCGATGGGTGCTTGTGCTGGTCCGACACTGAGCTTCACGACGACATTGACGTTGGAGGATGGGACGCAAGCCGGCGGCTCCCCCGCCGATTAAGCTCACTTTGCTGGTGGATTGCTTTCCTTTGTAGGTTTTCGATCATCTGAAATTTGGTTGTGCAAGAGCATCAGGCGAAAGCCTTACCTGAGGTGCTGGTGTCGACAACGACGGCATGGCGTAGCATTTTTTTTCTCTCCTTTTGGGTGTTGTAGTGGATGCCCCTGCTAATGTGACGATTTTCGGATGGAAACCTAATTCCGACTTACAAGTGTGGGGCGGTGGCGACGTCTTCGACGTCATATCCTCTTAATTTGGAGCCACCGCCTAGGAGGTCCTTTTCGTACCAACATTATTGTCGTCCTTGTTTCTCATTGCTAAGCATCATCTTGGGTGGTGGTGTTTTTGTCAGCAGGCCTCTAGAGGGGTTGTGTGGTCGTAGTCGAGATAAACTCAGTGCAGTTTTCCTACGTGACAAAGACACAAACATCATATGACAGTTCCATAGCATGACTTTCTGGCTTCCAAGTTGGACATCAAGTTTCTAAGCAAATGAAGACGGGATGGACAGGCGATGCACAAAGAGAGGCTCGGCCCTAGGAGGGTCGAGCAGTGCGGACCCCTTCTCATGTATATACACAACATATATAGGTCAGTAGTATTACTAGCAGGAGGTCATATATCTCTACCTAATATTAAAATAAGGATTGCTTCTGCCTATTTTTTTCGTCCGTCGTCATCTCCTAATCGGTGTCGGTGAAAATCACGGGAAAAAACATTATGTGCCACGTGAAACCCGGACTAGAAAACACAAGACAACTTCCTAAACCCGTTTTGATGCTCAACCATGGGCCGTTGCAGCTGAGCAGGCTCGCATGTTCTTGGGCCAACACTCAACAATATTTGGGCCTGCGGTTGATCGATGAAGCAAAGAGGCCGACAATACGACAGAGGTGCTGCTACAGAGGAGGTGAGGTGGTACACACACGTCCGGCGTCATGCAGATCTATGCATCTTGGCGGTAGTTTAATTAAGAAAATTCTGGCTAACAAACAGCGACCCATTATAAAAATAATTTGGCACAATGGTGAGATCGATCGGGATGCGGGGATGACGACGAGGCTGGAGAGGGCGAGATCGAATGCGGCGCATGAGTCATGGGAGCGATAGGGGAAGTTGAAATGGGTAGTGGGGACGACGATACACTTTGAGTGAACAACGACAAACATGGTTAGGGTGTGTCGACGCAACAGTGAGACTAGGGATGCGGGGATGACGACACGACCAAGGCAGGCGTCGGTGAGGTTGGGGAGGCACATCATGAGAACGATGACAGTACATGAGATGGTGAGATCGGGCAGACGACGACAAGGCTGGAGGCACTGACAATGGTGAGGTTCGGGAGGCGCAGACAATGACAGGCGAGGTTAAGGTGGTCGGGGTGGCGCGGTGCGATGGTAGGTTGGGGATGACGGCGCGCCAGGGGTGGATGACGGCGAGGTTGGGGAGCCGTGGATGACGATGGGCAAGGTCGGAGTGGCATGTGCGCGATGAGAACGACGAGGCGGTCAGGAAAGGTGAGGTCTAGCATATCACGGTGAGGTTCTGGAGATGTGAACAATGGCGGACGAGATTAGGGTTACACGAGCGTGATAGGGACAACGACAAGATCGGGGAGCAGGTTCGACGGGATGATGCGACCGAAGCGAACGACGATGAGGTGGGAAACATTTTCTCCCGTTGCAACGCACGGGCAAAATTGCTAGTCTAGTCTAGAATGTAATTTCCTGTAGGTTTCCATTTGAGCTAGGTCCAAATGGCAAAAGGGAAAGCTATTGCTCACCTATATATGTGATTTGGAGGCTCTCCTCACATAAATTTTTTCTTCGTCATCCTCACCTTCCTCTCCAAGTCTGGTAAGTAACTTCAACGACGTTAGGGTTCTGGGATTAAGGGTTTGGGTTGCTGGGGGGCTGCTGCTCACCACCGACCATAGAGGGAGGCGGGCGGTGGAAGACGGCAGTTGGGGCAGTGCCGGGGCAGGGCCGACAGAGGAGGAGGTGGCGGCGGTGGGAGACTCACAAGAGTTGTAGAAGAAGGAGGCTCAGGGAGGCCTAGCGGCAGGAGAAATGACGGAGTGTCTCCGGTGGCGCTAGTCATCGGAGACGAAGGAGGGCGATGGTGAGCGGCGGGATGGAAGAGGGAGGGCGGCTGTTGGTGGAGTGCCTCGCTGGCGCTCGTGACGACGTCGGCGATGACCGGCGGGGGCAAAGGAGGGAGGGTGGCGGTGGAAGGGGAGCCTCATCGGTGAGAGGGCCGACAACGGGATCCAAGCGAGGGGGGAGGTGTCGGGTAGGTGGGGACGGGTCTGTGGTAAGCGATAAGGAGAGAAGAGTTAATCTGATCCGTCAAATGCAGATCTAATGGTTGCAAAATTTATGTGAGAATGACTTTTATTTCACACGTGTGAACTATAGACACCCCGCATGAACGAAGAAGAATGAAGCTTAGTCGTCGTCTTCTTCTTCTTCTTTTGTCTTTGTGTTATCTTCCTTGTGTTTTCAAACTCCTCTTTATTGAGGATTGCTGAACTACTCTAGAGTCTAAGAATTTAAAAAAAAACATTTGACTATATACACCCACCATGTGTGGATGTAAAGTTCGGATGTTAATCATGTTATTCATATATCTAAAAACACATACTCCCTCGGCCTCTTATTGTTGTTCCTTGGCAACTTAAAAAAAAGGGACGGAGGGAGTAATGCTTAGTAATCATAGGGGTGATCACTGATCAGCACGTCATCGGGTCCACGAGCCTCTGTTTTGGTTCAAAAACGGCGCTGATCGATCCGGATTACATAAGCCGCTAATCCAGCAGATTTTTGTGTGTGCGCGCGCGCGCATCCAGCGGCACTTCCGCACGGGAGAACCGCCGCCGCCGCTCGTGCGGCCGCCTGCCGATCGATGTCGATGCTGCCATGATAATCCTATGGACGGCGACGCGCGCGCAGGTGAAGGGACCGGACGGACGGCGACGCGACATCAGCCATGGCGCTGCGCAGAAGCACACGACGTGGCGAGTATCGCCTCAGCCGTCAGGACGCAGGCCGACGGTCGGCATCGACGGCGACGCCCCTGCCGCCTTGCGCGGTTGTGTAGGCCGTAGGCGCTAGCTGCTCTGAAGCTCGGGGGGTACCCCAGCTACTGCTAGGTGTTAGAGTGGCGCAGCGGAATCCGGCCCGGCCCGTTATACCCACGAGCCGGCGCCCACCAGGCCTTAGGTCCATCGGAGCCCACAACAACAGGTTCTGGGCCTAACTCAACCAAAAAGACTAGCCTAATGGCCCGTCACACATTGGGCCCAACTCTTCTATCACAACCATCCGTGTGACCTTCCGGAGACGTTCACGGGCTCCCCCGTCACCATGTGACCCGGAGATGTTTTCCCAGGTTTTTTCGACCTTCGGCTCTGATACCACTTGTTAGAGTGGCGCAGCGGAATCCGACCCGGCCCGCTATACCCACGAGCCGGCGCCCACCAGGCCTTAGGTCCACCGGAGCCCACAACAACAGGCTCTGGGACTAACTCAACCCAAAAGACTAGCCTGACGGGTGAGGACTGCCCCCACCTTTATGTTGTGCTCCTCCACCATCAATTTTCGATGTGGGACTAAACCCAACACTAGGGACTGACGTGTTGGTTAATGATAGCAGTTTGGCACCGCTGCACGCTCGGTGCTCTCCGTCGCGGACATGCGCAGTAGTACCTCGCGGTGAGGTCACCCGCGGCCGAGCCGTCGTCGGCTCGCCGGCCGACTGCACGCAGTCTCGCAGCCACGGGCCGATCTGGGATCGATCTGTTGTCTTTTCTATGGCTGCCGACCTCCTTTGATCTTTGTACATGGTGATTATGCTGTGCCGGCAAACAGGCAGGGATACGTACGGCACCCAGTCGCGTTTTCCACGTGACGACGCACATGGAGCACGCGTGATTTTAATCAAAACTATACGAGTGATCCAACACTTTGCGGCACTACATGCTTTCAGCAGGTTGATCTCTTGCTCCAGTTTTTTCTTTACTTTTGTCGTAATGCAAGTATTTTACTAGTAGTATATATGTAGGCCACGTCCTTGGTTGAGTGATCCAACAACGCTTTCGATTACCACCGGTGCTATTCGTATCTCTGGCGCTAATCGATGGAATCGCAATGGCAATGGAACCTTTTTTTTTTTTGGTTGGGATCTAGGTAGCCGCAGGCTGCAACATGCAGATGGGTTGCCGTGTCGCCGCTGCTGACACGAGCGCTGATATTTGCCGGAACCGGAAGCAAGAGTTTTTCCTTTTGACGTGTCGAATTAGCACTAGATAAGACTCGAACTCTCTCTAGCTCATCGACGACAGATACAAGGGCTATGTGCTGCACATATATAAGGGCCGACTCGATGCGATTTGTTATACACCTAGACGGGCATTCGTGTTCAACAACTAAAAAGCTGAGCAACACTACTCATTTGTAAAATGTAAGAACGAGAGTTAATTTTGAAGATTTACGGCCTTACGGGGAAGTAGAAGAAGCTATGTATAGACACTGCTACATAGAATCTGTAGAAACAGTATTGTAATTTGTTACCACAATTTGTGACTCCTTTCCGTGTGCCAAGGACACATCAAGACAGTCCCCGGTATAAAAATACCATTCGTTTTTTGCAAGAAATATACAAATACTCAAATTCCAATATAAGCTTTTCTTATAAGCATTCCAATAGTGTAAGCTTTTTTTAGATCGTTCCAATATAAGTTGAAGCAGCTCTAGCCTCTAGGGCTATCACTCCATGAAAATAGTACTACAAAATCAACTAGCCTATAATAAGTTAAACTACCCTTCCACAGTAGCATGCACAAGCAGCGCAACAAGATACTCGCAAGATGACTTCACACCGCGCCACTACGGATGCTTGCATTTTGCAACAACCCGATTCAAACAAAAGAAATCCGTTCAAAAAAAAAGATTCAAACAAAAGAAATCTGTTTCGCAACAATCACAAGTTTCTTGCGGGCTGAGAAAAATGGAATCTCAAACCCGTGGGCCCGTGGACTGTAGCGTAGCTGCATACCCCCGTTCCCTGCGTTTGCGTTCCCCGCGCGGCGGTTTCCGGTGTGCGAACCATGTGCTGCTCCACCGCAACGGGGTTTCATGCCGTCCGCTCGTTCGTGGCGTAGCCGTCGGCCTGGCCCAATCAGAGCCGTCCGTCCCGCCAGCACCAGACGCAGACGGTCCAGCCCCGTCAATCATACAGGGAGGGGCCAGAGGCCGCGGCGTGCGAGTGCGACGCATCCCAACAACCACAGCCATCAACCACCCGCCTCGCGCCGTCCGATCCACATCGGCCGGCTGATATCCCTCACAGGAGTACAGGACCCGTCGCCCCGTGACCACCGCCTCCTACTGCTACACCCCGAGGGCCCTAGGGGTAGGATCCCTCCTGCCTCTGTGGCCGCCGCCCTAGCCCGCCCGTTATAACCCGGGGCGCCGCATCGCTGAGCCAATCTCACACGCACTCTCCCCCTCTCCTCCGCAAGAGCCACCGCGTCGCCGTGTCCCTGCTTCTCGCGCCTGCCCTCCCGATCCACCGCCGCCGAGACGAGCGCACCCGCGCCCCCAGGGAATGCGGAGCGATGAGGCGGCGCTCAGGCACTGACGTCGGCGGCCAGCGCGAGCTGCGCGGCGGCCGCACCTGCCACCGCAAGCACGTCGAGGACGGGTAGACCCATCCCCACCATCCACAACCCTTCCCCCCGCCGCTAGTCGTGTCGTAGGGTAGAGTTTGTTTGTTTTTTCTCTCTCTTGTTGGAATTTCGGATCGGAAAAAGAAGGAGGTAGTGGATCGATCGGATCCGATCGAGCATTCGAGCGCCATGGCTGGTGGTGAGGGGGACGGTGATGTGAAGGTGGGCGGGGTGCTGCAGGGCCGCTACGAGCTCGGCCGCGTCCTGGGCAACGGCAACTTCGGCCGCGTCCACACGGCCCGCGACCTCCGCACCGGGCGGAGCGTGGCGGTCAAGGTGCTGTCCAAGGACAAGGTCGTGCGCGCGGGGATGGTGGAGCAGATCAAGCGCGAGATCGCCGTCATGAAGCGGGTGTCCCACCCGAACATCGTCGAGCTCCACGAGGTGATGGCCACGCGCTCCAGGATCTACCTGGCCCTCGAGCTCGTCCGCGGTGGGGAGCTCTTCACCCGTATCGTGCGCACCGGGCGGGTGAAGGAGGACGTGGCGCGGCGCTACTTCAGGCAGCTCGTGTCCGCCGTCGACTTCTGCCACGCGCGCGGCGTGTTCCACCGCGACCTCAAGCCCGAGAACCTCCTCATCGACGACGCCGGGAACCTCAAGGTGGTCGACTTCGGGCTCAGCGCGCTCGCCGACCACGCCCGCAGCGACGGCCTGCTGCACACGCTCTGCGGCACCCCGGGGTACGTCGCGCCGGAGGTGTTCAGGAACAAGGGATACGACGGCGCCAAGGCAGACATCTGGTCGTGCGGGGTCATCCTCTACGTGCTCCTCGCCGGCTCGCTCCCGTTCCCGGAGGACAACATCGCCGCCATGTTCAAGAAGATGAGCCGCGGCGACTACCGCTGCCCGCCGTGGCTATCCACGGAGGCGCGCAGGCTCATCCCCAAGATGCTCGACCCCAACCCCGACACCCGCATCACCATCGCTCAGATCGTCGACACGCCGTGGTTCAAGAAGTCGTCGTCCGTCCCGAGACCCATCAATGATGCCACCGAGCCGCCGGAAGAGCCTGTCTGCGCCAAGAAGGACGGGGGCGACAAGGACGAGCCGCCGGAGACGCTGAACGCGTTCCACCTCATCTCCCTCTCCGCGGGGTTCGACCTCTCGCCTCTGTTCGACGTCGAGGGGGGCTCCTCCTCGTCGAGGGGCCACCGGGAGGGCGGCATGCGGTTCGCGACGCGGGAGTCGGCGAGCGGCGTCGTGTCCCGGCTCGAGGAGGTGGCCGCCCGCGGCAGCGGCCGGATGCGGGTGACCAAGAGCGGCGCACGCGGCGTGCGGTTCGAGGGCGCGGAGCGCGGGGGCCCCAAGGGCCGCCTCGCCGTGGCCGCAGACATCTTCAGCGTGGCCCCGTCCGTGCTCGTGGTCGACGTCAAGAAGGACGGCGGCGACACGCTCGAGTACCGGTCCTTCTGCAGCGACGAGCTCCGGCCGGCGCTCAAGGACATCGTCTGGGCCGCCGCCGACCCGGCTCCTGCAGCCACCGCCGTGGTGTGACGCCGCGCCGCGCGCGCTCATTGCTCTGTATCGTAGTGCCATTATGCAATTGTTTTAGTCAGTGTCAGTTCCATTTTCCACCCAAGTGATTGCGTCGCTGTTCTTGATTCGATAATGACGTGAGAAGTTGCTGTTTGTGGGGGCGGTAGCAAGAGGAATCTGCATCTCGACCGCTGCTGCCTAGAGCAGCGGCGCTCTGCATAATTGAGTTGTTTTTGTGATTGTGTATCAATCAGTGTAGTATGGTCTTGCTCTGCCTGCACCTGAACATTCCATGTCTTAATCTACGCCGTCATCCCTTCCATCATTGATGCTTTTTTTAATGTGCCAGCATTGCTTGTTCAAGCCAAAATCAGCTCAAACATGCGCCAAATTCCTCCTCGCCAGCTTCACTCCTAACGTTGTACACGAAGCTGCACATGAATGAATGGAGCGAAAATTTGGATGAACTTGAATTGCTTGGGGGTGAATTCCAGCCTTTAGTAGCTCGTCAAAATTCAGTGAGGACCAGCTGACGCATGACGTTCAATTATGCAAGAAATGTCTCGATACGCCTCTCCCGGCAAATCAAGCCTGATTGCCACGCGCAGCCTGACAGCAGACGATGAGAGGAGACGATCTCATCTCACCCCGGCAGCCAGAGAGAGGTCTGGCGGGAGAGAGGACCACGGACGGGAGAGGGATCCTGAGCTCCTGCTCGTCTTTTTTCGTCCTCATCAAAACGTGTGGCCGCGCGGTGACCGCCGGATGGATACCGTATCACCGCTGGTGGCCCGTTGGTGTCCGCCTGTCTGGTCTCTCTTTCCCCCCGCCGCCCCCCGTGTCGCTCTCGCCGAGGAAATGCTCCGGCGGGGACGAAACTTCTTCGGGAAAGATCACGTTTCGCAACAGCAGCTGATGAGCGCGGCACGCAACTGATGAGAGAAATTTCAGCTGACGCATTGATCCACTTCCTCTGTGGTTCTGTCATCAGATCCCATCATCGGCCAGATTTCCTTTTGGAAAAAGGGATCAATGAAGTGAATCCAGTGTCCAAAGGACGGACGACGGATCGCGGCAGGAGCACGGTTTAGTGTGGCTGAACCATCGTTAACGTTCGTGTGTGGCGGCTCTAGATTGGCCGGGATGCGCGTAGTAGGGCGGTACAATGATTGCCGATTTGTGTCTGCTGATGTAGCTATCCGAATCACTGTTCAAGCTTTCAGAACCTCACACTTTGCTCTCAAGCTGGTGTTGGATGGCTAATCTAGGGATTTGATCGAGCAAGAGAAGCAGGGAAACGGATCGGCGCTCTGAAGGTGTATAGTATACTGTATCATGTGCACGAGACATCTCAGGGTATCTCCGGTTTTGTTTCTGCCACCGGATTCAGACAAACCCCCCGAAATGGATGCGATTTTTTTCCAAGTCGTGTCGCTTCATGGTCGCCGAGAAGCCAACCAAGCGAGTGCCTCTTGGTTTAAAAGTTCTCTTGTTCTTGTGATCGTTTATTGGAACCACCTAACACCTCAGGAGGGCAGGGCACTGACACAGCTGGTCCAGGAAACAAACAAATGCAGGCAGTGCCGCAGTGGCGAGCTCACGCGATGCGAAGCCGTTTTCCCTTTTATTTCTTTATTTGTTTTGAAATAAGCACACGATTTAAGTGGTCTCATGTGCAGCGTTTTTAAATAATCCGCCATCATGTTTGCAATGTGTTCCAAACGCTTAATGATACGCTCCATAATATATTAGGCGCATCAGACATTATGTTTTGCTAAGCATCCCTTCTACGTGCCCCACATTAAAAAAAAAACCATGGCAAGGCACATCAAGGAGCGAAGGAGTATATATTTCCTTTTGTTCAGCGATGAATGATGAGTGGTCTGAAATTTCGTCGAGAAATTTTGCTTGCAGGAATCCTTTTGATCCAGCACAACACATGAGGAAAAGTTTGGATCCTTCGAGGCGATGTTTGAATGATCCGGGGCGACAGGAATCAGAGGTCGGAGGCTCGGAGCCGGATGCGGTTCAGAGAAGCGTCCTGTAGCAGCCTTATCTCCGTCCATGTGGCCAGCCAGCAAGCAAGTGCATCACCACCTATCCGCTTTTACACTGTGGCACCATGCATGTCCTGCGAAACTACAGAACAAGCGTCGAACCATTTCGACAGGCGCGAACAAGATACGAGCAGCAATAATGCCATTAAGAAATTAAACGATCACAAGACAAGCAAGCAAGGCAAGCTAAAAGCTCCATGCCCCTGATGCTATCTCGATCGTCAGCAGAATCTCCAAAACAGCCATAGCTAGCCTCCGCTTTGGAACGTATCATACGTGGTTCCAGCATTCTTGATCGTTAACTCGAAACCAGTAGCCTCCTAATTGCCCTAGCTAATGGTACCTTTGTCCGATCGCGTTTCTCTGGATTTTTTTTTGTGGTCACCTCCAATTATTGCGCTTTTTTTAATGAAAGAAACTGTACAATTATTGTACTTTGGCTGTCCATGTGTCATCTCCTTACCCGTGCGGCCTTCAATATCACGGCCGTGGAAATTGGACACTGGATTATTGGATCGAGGGACACCAATGGCTCGTAGTACGTGATCGCTCGCCCGTCCTCGTCCTTCGTTCGCTGTGTATGCGCGTGTCAACCCGAGACCATTTCCGCAGCACTGGATGCCTGCGTGCTTGACTGCTTGGAGAATGGAGATGCAGCCGGCAGCTGAGGTCTGAGGAGATGCGGGCACAGTGCACATGGATGGACGTGGATGGGGTGGGTGCATCCCAATCCCCCGGGGGTGTTTTGGCTGGGGCCCCGTCGTCGTACGGTCGTAGTCGTAGGAGTAGATGCGAAGAGCGCGGGCGGATGGGCACACGACATGCAGATAGCAGACGTGGGGCACCGGCCATGATTGTCGCCAATAATGATCGTTTTTAGCGTTTGTTTTCTATTCCCCGCGGGCCACGGCGATTTTTATGTGTTTTTTTGTCCCAGGCCATGAATGCGTGTTTCACAGCACGCGACGCACACGCATCTTCGCCACAGGATTTTCGGGTGGTGAAAACGGGCTGTTGCGATCCGTGTCTTGGGGGCCCGAAGATCCCACAATAACCGTGCATTAATTTGTGCACATCTCCTTTGCTGCTAAGATGTGTACTCGTGCATGCACAAATGGCCAGTGCCAGATGTTTATAGAATTCGAAATTCAAACAGAGGGGACCGGACGGATTTCAAATTAGAGGCAAATGAAAATCTGTAACTTATTAGCTCACATCTGGGCTCAGGCCCAAGTACAGAGGTATGGGCCCCCTTGTTGACTCCAATCTGCGACAAGTGTGGGCCTCGTGACATACTTTTCGCACAGTGGTTCGGTCGCTTTTTTTTAAGAACACACACAAACAACGAGCCAACAACGAGGCATTTACACAGCCCATTCAACTAATACGACCCAACAGTTTGGTATATATTTCTAATTTCTATGGTCCACTCTATCGGGAGTATGGAGATACTACGAATTTCATTCAAGATTCCTATCTTTATCTTTACCTAATAATATTAAAACAAATATTACTTCTGCCTATATATTTGGTATGTCATATACCGAGTCAAATTTTTGAAACAAGTGATGTGTTGTTGAAATCAGAAAAAACCAACAACTAACACCTAGAACCGGCTTAGAAAACAAAAAAAAAAAAAGCATCTTCCAGCGAACCGAGAGAATGACGGCTAGAAACCGATGCGGACCAGCCCCGACGGCGAACCCCACAAACTGACAGACAACCGCGAACCGGAAAAGCCACTAGCACTGGACCAAAACCTCAGAAATCATACGACATGGGAAGGATTCGAACCCAGGCCACTAGCCCACCAAGGAAACACTCCAACCACTTCAACTATGATTTGTTTACTAATAGAAAATGTTTTTGGATAATCGGCGAACCGAAAAAACCACTAGCGTTGGACGAAAACCTCAAAATCATACGACATGGGAAGGATTCGAACCCAGGTCATCGGCCCACCAAGGAAACGCTCCAACCACTTTAGCTATGATTTGTTTACGAATAGAAAATCTTTTTGGACAACTCGGGAACCGAAAAAGCCACTAGCGCTGGACACAAACCTCAAAAATCATACGACATGGGAAGGATTCGAACCCATGCCACCAGCCCACCAAGGAAACACTCCAACCATTTTATAAATAGAAAACCTCTTTTTTTATTTTATAAGTAATGTCGTAGGGCACACCATTACCTCCTGGTATTGTTGATACTATATGTTTCTTTTGGTATTACGGTAAAAATATATTATTGAAAACATCTTGCACGTATACATACATAAGGTCATATTTTTAACTTTTCTAACTAATTATTTACGTTTTGAGCTATTTGTTGCTTGAAAAGAACATTTCATTTATGAGGAGTCCACTACGTGCAAGATAGAAAACTTACATGGAGGGATAAAATTTATCACATATTGAGTAGCGGCGGTGCGGAGTGGCTGCATGCTACTTGCTTTTTTGTTGGTTTTTTCGCAAATGTGTAGACATCCAACGAGTGTAATAAAATTATAATGGTAGAAATAAGAAAACATTTGATCTTTAACCGTAGGTCCGTAGCAACACACGGGCAGCTTGCTAGTAGGATAAAAAAGAAGTCACACAAAAACGAACCACCCTCGAGCGAGGATACTATTTCTAACACATCTCAAAAACATCTGAAAAGAAAGAAAAGAAAAGGTGATATACCACAAAAAAAAGGAAAAATGCTTCTTGAAATGGCTGCTACTTACTGTATCTGTCCGTTTTGTAAAAGGTTAAAGGTCGTTTAACCCCCTACTGTTTTATCTTTTTTTAGTGAACCCCTACTGTTTTATCTCTCTTGGGAGCTCTTGTAAAAGATACATGTTGAAAACTAAAACTGTAGGGTTTGGCAAACTATCAATTTTTCTAGGGATTTGTAACACAGACAAAGAACATTTTGTGTATCTCAGAACTTATTATTTCTCTTTAAAAAATCTCAGAACTTTATACAAGTGACTAGTCTCTCAAATAGGAGAAGACTGTATCAAACCAACCTAGATAACAGGTAATCATATATTTAAACCCAGCAAAGCAAAACTTACACACCATTTTCTTCATACATAACTTAGCCTAACCTAATTTTTAGTAGTTATTTACATTCAACTTAATATGAACACCATATTAAGTTAGCAAAAGCCACTTTGTAGTCAATGACCTTTGATTGGCTCTTTAATTTACCAGTTAGCAAAATAAGATACTATTGTTGAACACCATAAAACCACTCAGTATCATGGTTATTAATTTGGCTCTCTCTCCTAGGTTTTCTTTCTTTTTCTCATAGCTGAGGAAACTCTCCATCGTCATATATACATACTCCATAAATGTCAAAGAGTTGGAACTAGATAGGCTCGTAGAATTATGCCCAGTTCGTGCATATCCACTTTCTAATAATGATGATGATATATAGACGTAATTGATGAGAATAGTGCAACGACAAATATGTCGGCATCACTTTTAGATAAAAATATGATTTATCGTTGTCGTTCAATCATTGGACTGTACTATAAAAAAAACAATTTCCAATTCTTCCTCTTTCAAAAGTACTAGGTAGACGTGTCCAAATGATGTACCCACGATAGTCCACAAATGTGGACCCACTAACATCAACCAATCTGCGGACGAGTGTCTCTGGCCGCCGGATGAGTATGATGAGAGAGAGAAGAGGACATATACTTCTTTTCCCCTAGAGAACCCTATTCCCCATGTCCTAAAGTTAGCAACGTGATGATAACAAGATATCTCTAAGATGGAGCTGCGCGGTCAAGGGATGAGGGCCGCCAAACCCTAGCGCCGTATGTGGTGGGATCAGGAAAGCAGGAAAATGATGGGCGCAGGAAGGAGGACCATGTCTCCGGCTCTATATAATGCGGTACAAACCCCGGCCATAGCCTCACCACACAACGAAGTAGATCTTCAGCACACACACAGATCTGAGCCTCAGCTAGCCCCCTTCGTCTTCAAGTCCGGCCGGCGGATCTCCCAGTCGGCTTCTGCACGAACTCTCTCCCTCACGATGCATATATGGTTTGTTTTGCGGGTGGTTTTGCGGTGGTGGCGGCGGTGGTTTTTCCATGGCTAACTGACAGAAGAGAGTGAGCACACAGCGGGCAGACTGCATCGATCTGATCTGCAACCGGGACGGCACACAAAACGTACGAATGATGCAGATGCTGCTGCGTGCTCACTTCTCTCTCTGTCAGTCCTCTCCGGCCTCTCCCTGCCACCACTTGCCATGACTACTCTCTCTTTCTCTTGCTGTTGCTGCAAGTTGCAGGCTCAGGCTAGCTTTCTCTGCGACGGGACAAGAAGGGTTTGCAGGGCGGCGGTGGCGAGATAAGGCCGGCCGGTTTGGGCGGGGTCGTCTCGTCCTTATCTTGTAGTACTACTCGGCCGGCTGCCCTACGTCTCGCCGCCCGAGGATGGGGCGTTGGAGCGGTGGCGCAGTTGGACCCGTACTTTGGAGCAAGGTACGTGTCGCCTAGCCGTGTGCTTCCCCCGCTGCGCGCATGCCCCGTTTCTCCCTGCCTTTTGCTTGCGCTTTCCTCAGGCCGTCGTGTCCCGGCCTCCCATGGTCGAGGACTCGAGGGAACCGGGGGACACGCCTCGGGGAAGGAGACGACGCCCCCGCGCGTGATAGATTGATCTCGCCGATCTCGCCGCTGGCGCGGCTTTCCTTGCACGCGCGGGCGCGTAGCCGAAACAAAACCTCGCGCTACTGTGTTTGGCTCTGCCGGCCCGTCCCGTCTCCCTCCATTAGCTTCGAGATCTGTTGTTAACCTGATGGAATCCTCGAGATCTGGATGTTTATTTCTAGCTCTGACCAGTAGGTCGTTTCCTTTTTCTCCCCCATCTGAAACGTCTCTGTTTGCAGTAGCTAGTGCGACTGCCATCATCTCATGTGTTGCAGGTAGGTTTTTTGGGGTTGCCATGGTGGTGCCGGCTCGTACAGGAGCTAGATCTGCCTGCCCTGAAGAGGAAGGAGCATCAGTGCGTCTGCCTTCCAGATCTGGAAGCTTGCTGTACGTGCTTACGTAAGCGTACTTGCAGATCTCACCATCATATGTACTGTATTCTTCTTCCCAGCTGATCATTTTTCGTGTTTGTTTTCTAACTGTTCCATTGCTGTCAGAGCCTAATTTGAGGTACTGATGATGACTGGTGCTATAAAGTCTTTTTTTGAGTGTTATTAGTAATATAACTTGCCAAGCAGGTGAATGAATTCAATTAGGTATTGCTAATCCTGATATTGAAATTGTCCATTATGCACAGATAAGTGCATCCTTTTCTTTACACGCGAATTGAATATCTTTTCAGATCGCCGATGTATATGTTTGTGCTTTTGTTTTCTCTAATGAAGATGGGCCACTATTAAGACCATCAATTAATCAGATGATCCATAACCAAAGGGAGCAATCTAGTACAGCTAAATCAGTCAAGTTTTACAGGTCTTTCATACCATGATTTTTCTTGTGTTTGCCTTTGGCTAGCTGTAATATTCAGAAACTTCTTTGCAGACTCATTTATGTGTGAAACACATCAGGGACCTAGGTCGTTAACTATATTAGAGGTACGTTTCATGTACTGTGTGATGATTAAGAGGCTCAGATCAGCTCGATTGTTCTTCCATACATGTCCTAATAATTCTGGATCAATGTCCCAATTTTTTCACTGCAGCAAATAGTTGTGGCATGAAATATCCTCACTCATAATACAGTTTCTTTAAAAAAGCTGTTTTTTTATCACCCACAGTGCATTTGAACAAAATATACAATAGAAGATTCATTACAATTTTATGTAGTCCTATCAGTTTCAGAGACCTAGAAGTATTCTGCAAAAGTAGAGATGTTTTACCAAAATAAGATAATTGGTGCAATTGTATGTTCCTACTGGCTACTTTTTTTTGGAACCTATCCACTCACACGAATGATTTGTTAATTGAGTAGGGAATAACATGTTTAATTCACTCAAATAATTTCAAAGCCATGTACACACATATTTGGTTATTGACAGGGTAGATTAATTGCAATGATCATAATTGGTATCTTACGTTAGTCTTTTTATGTATAACTTTACCTAATGTTATATATTGAATACTCTATGAAGGTTATCTACAGACATACCTGTTGCTCAAAATCTCAAATACATGTCATGTTGTTTTCACTAATCTAATTGTCACTCTCATTAATATCCCAGTAAATCATTTTACCAGGATACAATCAATCTAGTTAATTAAAGCTCTCGAACATTTTGCATTTCCAGTGATGTCTTTGTATGACTTTGGAATCTCACCCATGTGAAGGGATCTGTAAATGTTCGTTACACAGATTCTTTTTCTTGTACTGTTGCGATTTTTAATATTACTAGCACTATATGAATTCAAGAAGAGATACTAACAATTACTACCAGTGGATTACCGCTTGTATGTCTCCCCCAAGCTTATCCATATGGCCTGAACTGAACAGGCACACACTCCCTGAACATGGTTCCTGCTGGGCACGTGTTGCCAATGTTTGGACATCTGGAGATAAAACTCTGATTGCATGAAGTCATGAATCAGGAGTCAGGATCCACACGCCTTTCTCTGGTCCCTAGATATATATCAATATATGAAACGAGCATGCTATCCAGCATTGTGATGATAGCTCCTGTAATCATTCAAATAAGCCTTGCATCCTTGAAATTTTGAATGCCGGCTAGCTAAGCTTGTTTTGGTAGTAGGTTAATTTAGTTAGTTCTTCGGTGAAGTCTTTAATACTCCGTATTATGTAGACAAAGTCGTTAGCTACCCCATGTTGTTAAGTTTGACACTTTTTTAGCAACCACATCAATATTTCTTTTTATTAGTTCATGTTATTATTTTCAATATATATTGCTAATGTTATCTCCCGATTATATCATCTCCAGCAATAATAATCATTTGTACAAGAACACATCTACTTGGACATGTAGAATGTAGTGCATGTTTTACTCCCTCATATGTTTTAATTAGTTACAAGTTTTCTCTGTTATCTTACTCTTTGGATACCAAAATTAATCAACATTTGATTCTTCTCATTTCACTAGATAAGCTAGTAGGTGGCATGAATATTTAGTTTCATTGGTTTAATTAGTTAGTTGTTTGTAGCCTTGTAGGTACTATTGTTGTATATCCCTCCACACTTGTGCATCCATATAGGGTTTGTTTCCCAGAGCTGCCAAGTGCTGGTAGAATTGTATCTGTTTCACGTGTAACTAGGTAAAAAGAAACACTGTTGATAATTTATAAAAACCTTTAGTTAATCAGAAGTGTTAAGTTTACAAGATCAGGCCACTGTTGGCCCATTTAACCATAAAGCCGCCAGTCGGTCCCCTCACAGTATTCTGCTCAAACACAAGTCGATCCTAGCTAACGCCATTTAGGACCACGATCAAAGTATGCAAGAATCTCTTCCTTTTGTTGACTATATTTTAGTTATTCAATTGTAGCTCGTTTGAAAGCATAACCAGGGCATCATGTTATGTTATGGTTCCACTACAGCCAGGAGCTGAGTACGGTAACATCTCTCCAACGAGTAATGACTGCCTCAATTCTACTCTCTCGATCCGTTCCTTTTCACTTGATGTTGCTTAGCTCAAATTTGAGCTAATCAGCGTCATATGAATCAGAACAGAGGGAGTATCATTTTTCAACCTAAATCGTGCTAGACGTATGTACTCGGATGAAGGCTTTACATGTATTATTTGTTGGTTTAGCTTTGGATCGTTTGTATACGAAATAAACGGAAATGACTTTGAAATTAAAGGTCCGCATTGAAATTTCCTATTTTATTTTCATGCATGTTCATGACATATATAAATCATAAATCTATATATGCTCAACATTATTATTAATTGACTCTTGGCATATCCACTTTATAATGTGTATATATAATATATATATGTACAATAATAGAGTGATGTGGATCTCAGAGCGTTTTGTTTGTACCTGTAAAGTGCTGCTCGAGATCCAATCCATCCATGCCCACAACGGGATTATTATGGACATATGCATCACCCGGATAGACATGCCACCTGTGTTGGGTGGTTGGGTGCACTGATTTGGCTGGACCTTTTATGGATGTTGCTACAAAAGGAGCTCGCTCAGAGGCGATTTTGGTACTGTCGATGACCTGGTGTGATTGGAACAGCATGGTTTTCAGTAACAAGGAGAAGTTCATTGGCAAGATAGTTCAATAGTTGATGACATCAAAGACTATGCTCGTTTGTGGTGTCGATCAGGCAAGTGCGAAGAACTTGGCTTCCCTAGTTGATGGAACAAGTCACGAGTAATCAATGTAATTTTTAATTTCTTAGGTTGCGGGGCTATTCCGATGCTCCGGCCTATCCTTTAGGATGGGTTCTAAAAACTTGACGCCTTATTAATTAACGCCGAGAATGTTCGGATGTTTCGGGGGGGGGGGGGGGGGATCTCTGATCTGCTTCCGTGCAGCGACGTCTGCACGTGTGCATACTTCTTGCAGCTACATAGTCGTTCTACACTTTAATTTCGCAGGACTCTCAGCTCCAGGGACCAGGGGTTTTATGAAAGCATCATCCGAAACGAAACAGGAACTAAAGACAGCTGCAGCTCTCCTCAACCGACCTTCGATCGACGACACTGGCTAGCTAGCTCGATCTGTAATCCGATCCACTCATCCACCCGCAGATCACCGCTGAAAGCAAGGACCTCGCCGACATGGCAAGCTCCTAACCTCTAAAGAGAAATTTTAGAGGTGTTAATAAGAAGCAAAATGAGCAATGGAGAGGGGAATTGTTGGCCCTGGAACAAATTGAGGAGCCCAGGAGAGAGAGATGTCTCCTGGCGCTCGTCTTCCTTTGCGTGGATCTATTCGATCGGTCGTTACTCGTCACCGGTTGTTGTTTGACTGCATGCATGGGTGACAGGGTGAGGCGGGACTGCATCACTGATGTCGTAGTTGGCTAGTACCGCAGGGTGGCTCTGCCCTTGGCCCGACCGGATCCGTTCTCGCGGCCACCGGTTCTGCCCCTGGGCCTTGGCCTGCCGGGGGCGGTGGCGGCTGCGGGGCTCGGTTGCCGCGGCTCGGCGGCGGTCTGTGCGGACCGCGCCCCGACGCGGTGTGCCTCGGTCGTGGGGTCCTGGCGGCGGCGTCGGGGGCTCGGCCCTTCGGCACCTCGGCTGCTGGGGCGCCCCCGCGGCGGCGTGGACTGGGCATGGCGGCCTCGTGTCCTTCGGGTGGCCTTGGGGTGGATCCTTGCTCGCGGTGGTGGGCTCGGCCTTGGATGGAGGCTGGTGGCGTCATGGTGGTGCGGCTGGCGGCGGCTTGTTTGGGTGGGTGCTGGCGACGTCGAGGTGGCGTGGCTGGCAGCGGCCAGACGGTGGTGCACCAGGGATGCCTCGGTGGTGTAACTGGTTGTGCTGGGTCGTCTTCTCTGGCAGCGGTGTGTCGGTGGTGCCGTGGTGGCATGACCGGCGGCGGTTCTTGCGTGGTCGTTTGTCAACGTCGCCGCGGTGGTGGGGTTGCCTGTGGCCGTGTGGTGGACACCAGCAGCACCACGGTGGTGTGCCTGGTGGTGCCGACCGTCTCTTTGTTCCTCGCATCGGGGATGATGCGGGGGAAACCCTTCCTTCTCGGGACAACGTCAATGGCGCCCTCGGCGTCATGCCCTTCCTGAAGGTGATGTTGTGCTTCCTCGGCGGCAGGGGGGGCTGCTGCTTGGATCCTCCGGCTTGTGCTTCGGTGTTCACCTTTGTGAGAGTGCTTCTTCCTTTCTTCCTTTTTTTCCTGTTTTTCTTTTCTCTGTTGCAGTTTAGTTTTTCCTTTAATTTGAAGGGAGTCGAGCTAGAGAGTAGTGAAGAAGAGGGTTTTCAGTTGTGGTAGTGGTGTGTGGTAGCTCGTGTCGACGTCCCAATCCGACCGAGCGGAGTTGGCTCGTGTCGGTGGTGACCGAGCGGAGTTGTTTGAGTTGTTCAGGCCGGTGCGTGTTGATGTCCCAATCCAACCGACCGAGCCTATTCAGTTGAGTTGAGCGGTGCTGCTTTGATGTCCCAATCTAATTCACCGGAGTTGTTCGGGGTTTTCTACCCCCTTGAGTTGTACGGTCTTCTGACCTTGAGTTGTGTGGGATGGTGTTTGGCTCCCTAGTTGTACGGTCTTCGGACCAGAGTTGTGTGGTTTTCACCCTGATTTTCCTTATAAACCGGGCCAACTCTCTTCTTCTAATAAAATTTCGGGAAAGCGTAAGCTTTCGCCGTCCCTTCAAAAAAAAAAAAGTTCTCTCTCTTTTTCACTGAGGGTATCCAGTATTCTGCTGTTGTGTAATGTTCTTTTGATTTCTAGATTGAATTCTTTTTTTTGGAGATTTGTGTTGTCAATTGTCAGGGATTCACAAGGACTCGTGTAAATTCGTGCGAGAAATGCAACACTGTATAACATCAAAGAGTTGCCGTCACATCAATCTCCGGACACTAATTAGGATTATTAAATGTAGATGAATAACAAAACTCATTCCACAACCCCTACTTTAATTTTCAAGATGAATCTAACGAGTCTAATTATATCATGATCAGACAATGTCGTGTTACAGTAACCAATCTCTAATGACGGATTAATTATACTTAATGGATTCCACTCGCAATTTCCGATCTATTCGTGTAATTATTTTTGTAATCAGTCTACGTTCAATACTTCAAATAAACCTTGAAAGATACCCGGAAGTTTCATCTTACTAACTAAACGAGGCCCGAGGAATCTGCCGCGGCTTGGCATTTACGCAGAAGAAAATGGTTTGACTTCAGAATCATGGCAGTAGTTCACTGTGCCAAACCACTTGACGGCCCACCACCGGGCAACAACGAACGAACGTCACAAGGCAAAATTTTTCGTTGGGAAAAGTCCTATTTACCACCTTGGACATTAGGCTGAGTCCATGTTTCCTCCCTCAACCACAAAACTGGGTAAATCACCTCCCTCCACTCTTGAAACCATTCACTTTACCTCCTTGGTCCTGTTTTAGATGGTTTTCAAAGCGGTTTTGTCTTTTTCTTTTTTCTTATTTGTCCTGAATTTTTGAAAAATCATAGAAAATCACAAAAGTATCATAAAATTGAAAATTAAAATTTTTTTGTACTCCATACACAGTAAGCATATAAAATACTATGTGATTTAGATCTATGTTTTTTTAATTAATCCGCATCTATGGTCACATAATGTTGAAATTTTTATGATGGAATAATTATTGTATGACTTAACTGTACTAAATATTCCATACTCGTTTCTATTTTTACACACTTTCACATATTTATAAAAACACTATAATAGGAATAAAACTAAATAAATCAATAACTCAGTTATACATGAGGCAATAACAGTGAAAATTTTATTACAATTCAATCATACAATAGTAAGACCACCATAAAAATCGCACCATGATTGGATCATAGATGTTGTAGCTATGAATTAATTACCAAAAAGAATAGATCTAGAGCTAAGACAAAAACTTTGTATTAGAGCATACCATATTATATATTTACTATGTGGATATACTTCCGTGAAGTCCAAAAAATTGAATTTTCCATTTTATGATTTTCTGGTAATTTGTTATGAGTTTTTAAAGATTAAAAAAAGACAAAACCGCTTGAAAACCACCTAAAACCGGACCAAGGAGGCAAAGTGAACGGTTTCAAGAGTAGAGGGAGGTAATTAATCCGGTTTTGTGAGTGAGGGAGGAAATACGGACTCAGCCTAATGTCCAGGGATGTAAAATGGACTTTTTCCTTTTCGTTTGAGGGCCAACTCGAATCCCAAGGCCCAAGCCCATCCGCGTCCCGCTTTTATGGGTTAAACCGTCTCTTTAAGCCCAACCAATTGGTGGCCTGCCGTTTCCAGCTCGGGCCGGCCCACCGTTGTCCTTTCCCATCCCGCAAGAGAAAGCCCCCGAACAAATCCCCCGCACACCGCCGCAGCCGACGAGGTCCTCCACCGCCGCGGACTCCGACGACGCCGACTACCACAGCTCCGGCGGATCCGTCATGCCCGACGTCCTCGCCAAGGGCCGGGAGGCCTGCTATAAGGTATACCCCCTCAGCCCCGTCCCCGCACCCCCTCCCTCCCCTGAACCCTCTCCTTCCTCGCCGGCTTTCCGCTGCTGACGGGAGGCGCGCGCCCTCCTCCTCCTCCTCCTCCTCCGCAGGCACGGGACGCCTTCTACGCGTGCGTGGAGAAGCACGCGGACAAGAAGCCCACAGAGATCGCCACCATGGGGCTCCTCTACCCCGCCGACTGCAAGAAGTCCCGCGCCAACTTCGTCAGCAACTGCCGCCCCACCTGGGTAACCACTCGCCTCCGCGCTTAGCCCCTGCACGATTTCGCGCGCTTCCTGCTTTCTCTCGTTGGAAATTGGTTAAATCGGTGATTGCGCAGGTGAAGCACTTCGACCGGCAGTACTGCGCCAAGAAGCGGGTGCAGAGGCTGCTCGACGGCGACGAGGACCGACGGGGCCCCATCTCGCTTCCCCAGCCCTACACTTTCAAGCAATAGGTAGTCGTTTCTGTGGTTCTGATCTTGGTATTGAGCTGAATTGCATGAAGTACTATTTTGGTTTCCAGATGCTATAGCATTGGTTTCAGGCTTGATATCATTTAGGTCGATGCATATGTGACAGCAGTAAATTGCTCCGAATGTTATGAATATAAATGAATTTGTATGTGAATTCCTCAAATTCAAGATGTCCCTACATGGCATGTGAGTTGCAATACTTTTCTTCTGAGAGCACACAGGTTGCTGGAATCTTGATTGAACCCTTTGCACCTTCATGCCTTATTTCAACAGATAACTAGGTTGCAAGAAACCAGAATGCTAGTTACCATCTTTAGCTCAAATCTGTTAATTCAATTGGTTATATTTCCGTCTAGCATCCACAATGCATTATCTGCTAAAGTATGATTTCATAGTTGCGGAATTTCTTTTGATAGTATCGAGATTATATTTGTCCTGTGAAGTAGGGTAACTACAAACATTCCTTGAAACAATATAATGTCAAAAATATTCTGTTTATGTTAGGTAAAATTGCCTCTACAGCACTACCGGTGAACCATTTTGCAAACATACCACCTCTCAAATTTGAACTACTATTTTAGCACCAGTTAGGTCTTCATTTTTGTGTTGTCTACCACTACTGTAGGATAAAAAATCAACTGCTCAGATGAGATTTAATCCTTCCACCATTAGCCTCTTCCTGTCTCTGTCGCGCACTAATGCCCTTGCGGACCACACCTCCTGAACTCTGGCTACTGCTCCACCTCCTGAACTGGTCCGCTGTCCGCTTACAAGTCATTCATCCCTAGATCGACCCATTCCGGGAAAGATCAGAGTGTTCCTCCTCGAACCATGTTGTCCCTAGGTTGTGCACATCTGGTTTGCACAGGACAGCGAGAACTCGGCAAGGTGATTGATGAATGAGGTAGTCTCGGCAGGCGCATCAAGGAGAGCATTGCAGAGTCAGCAGTAGGCTGACTATGCTGGCCGGCTTTTGGCTATCTCCTAGAATCATCCTGCCAGTTCGGCAGTTTGCTTTAGGCATGGCCAGATCTCACGTTAGGCAAGGGGGGATCTTGTGTTGCGCGAGGAGGATGGGTGGTTTGGGGTCGCATGAGATATATTGGAGTGAGGGCACACTTGCTGATCTGCTGGAGATGACGTGTGGATGTGGCCGAGTGGAGGGAAGATGTTGTGGGAGATGGCAGTTTTGACGCCGCTGTCACGGGATATTTGGCATAGTGGTATAACGGAGCAAAACTGAGAAACTAGGCAGTACTAAACTAGTAATTTAGAATGGCATAGATCATAATAGTATGTTTTCAAAAAGTTTCACCGTTAGTGTTATAGAGAAAATTTTCCTATATATTAACGACCTTATTAGATTTCATGCACTGATGTTTCATTCCATTATCAGTGTTGTCAAATTGACACCTAGCCCATATAAATTTTGAGCGCCAACTAGCATCCACAAAAGCAGATTCTTGTTGTTCAATTGCCATATCTCTAGCATTCTGTTTCTGGTAACTATTTTTTTGAGCATTAGGATGTCGGCCCTTATTTGTTGTTTAAAGTGCTTTGAACTGATTTGCACACAGTGACGGGCCTCTTTGATCACCACATTCATTAGGCCTGGTTAGGTGTTTAACTGATACCTGTACTGTTAGGATTCATCGAGGTTCATTATTTATTTCTCCTAATGCCGCCATGCAGTCTGTACCTTTCTTCCATCATCAATAACCTGTTTTCACTGTCCAATTGTCCTGTACATGAATTCTGTTATCATAAAAGGAAAAGCTAAGTTTGTCCACCTTGTTCTAGGTAGTTTGTGCTATGATTGACAAACACAATGCTTGGATAACGTTATGTCAGATGTGTATTAAGTTAATAGAATAGAGGACCAATTTTTTGACACTGAACAGCTATATGAACTATCGATTTTCATTAGAAGAATCTTTTGTTTGTTTCCTTATTTTTGTAACAAAGATATTTTTCATTTCAAACTTTCACTTGTTCAATCAGTTACATCCATGTTTTCCTACACGGATCGATGGATTGTGGTGCATTATAATGATTTTTAGTTTATAACTTTATATTGCCATTGTGGTGCTGACAAACCTACGAGATGGGGTGAAGATTAGTCCAATGGGCTTGAGTTGGGAATTAAAGATACATTCTGTGGTGAGATACTGAGATACATTCTGTGGTGAGATTCTGTGGTAAGCAGTTTTGTTGAAGATGATTGGACCTTTAAAAGCTGCTCTATAATTATGCTTAGCTTAATCCCAGATTTTGCACCTTTGATCTTCATAGTTACTAAAATTTCATTAGAGCAGGGGTACCAGCCTGACCAGTGGCGAATCCAGGATTGAGTGGTAGGGGGGGCTCTCCTTCCTCTTCTTCTTCCTCCCTCCTTTTTCTTCCTCTTTCTCCTTCTTTCTCCTCAAAATTTCTATGGAAAAATTGGAGGCATTACCATGGGATCCAGGGTGGTAGGGGGGGCTGGAGCCCCCCTCGACCCACCGCTGGATCCGCCGCTGAGCCTGACAGTGTCAGCACAAATGATTCAACTTAAACTGCACGCAGCAACCCAACTGTATATCAGCTTTTATCTCAACCTCGTACTCTAGACTTCTTTAATACACCCTTTATGATGGTTGAAGCTTCTCATCCCCAAATCACATTGTGTCCGTTATGTCTAATTCCCAGTCTCAACAAACTTTGAGGTCCTGCATAAATGATATAAATGAAGAATATAAACGATCCCGTTTTTTGAGAACATTAATTTCAAATACTATATTGCTCCTTGTCTTCCTCAAGTCCCAGCAGACAACATTGAGGTGATTTTGCATTTAGGATACCATGCATTCACAAATTAGGGATACCCCATGAATAAGGAAGGACTGCATAGATATACGGTAGGTTTGGAGTACAAAAGCACCGTCTTGTAGCAAGAGTACCATCCTGAATTTTTGGAGGGGAAAAATTAATCAAGTCTCAACTTCTCTATAGAACTTTCTGCCTTGGAATTAGTTTATGCATTTTTCCCTGAGTGCCTTCTGTTACCATAATAGTGACATTCCTGTAATGGCAACTCACATGTATTTTTAGTTCATCAAGGGATTGGTTTGTACTTTATATACATGCATCTCCTTTTCTGGGCTCTGTCTTCTCAGGCCTCAGGATACAATTTGATTGATATAGTTATTTTTGATGCAGTGTGTTGTGATGCTTGTGAGGTTTGTTGTCTCTTGACAATGATTGGGCATCACACCATTTAGTATCAGAATTGATTCTGATTGTTCGTTGTAGATTCCTTTCAAGTGAAAATGTTAGGTAGGTCAAAACATTACTTGTTTCCTACTCTCCTCTCTGTTCACCAACTCATTGTTGGTCTTGTTACTTAACTCCAGCTAGTGATCCTTGTGCTGTTAACTGTCATTGTTTCTTGCAAGTTGCAATGATCGTGCAATGTATTGTGTTTATTGTCACGATCAAAGGGTGTCAAAGTGGTGTTTTACTAGCTATTCTTGCATCACCATTAATAGAGCCAGTCCTTAAGCAACTGGGCTACCAAACATGAACAGCGAGATGTTTAGTTCACACGTTTGATAATGGGGGAGCTTTTGGTTGGTTTCGTCATCTTCCAAAATCTAACCACTCAACAGCTTGTCTTTATGTTTGAGTAAGCAAGTTAAATACAAGAATTCAGCATTCTGTTATTCATTTTAGGGAGAAGTCAGCATTCTGTTAATTCATTTTCTAGGATGACATTTAGGGAGAATTCAACCATGGTGGTCTAATATATGTTATAAAAGATCCAGACCACCATGTTGTATATGCCTGGCTACTATCATTGTTTCTTGTGTGAGTTTCTCTGATCTTATGTCATATTGTGAATATTTATGCGACGATCGAAGTATTGGTGTAAGACAACTCTTCTATGCAGTAATGCAGGTTGTAGTGCGTCAGTCAATAATACAGCTCACCTCTGCACGCAACTGGGCTACCAAACATGGAGCTTATCCAATACGTTTTTTTTTAACAAGGGTTTTTGGGTGTTTTGCACACTCTGTTTTACATTTGCTGGAGAAGCATGGCACATGCCAGGGCAGATCTCAAATGCTGTCTTTCCAGCAAAGAGAGGAGAGTTTCCTCTGATCCAAAACTATGGGAAGTCGACACCCAATCCTATCCATTCTGAGTTGTGTTGGCTCGCTCATTTTCCATGTGCTTTGCAAGCAGAACGTTGAACGACCAGCACCTGGTCGATCCCATCTTTTACGAAGGATCAAAACATTAAACAACGAACATTGACCATATTTATTCACTCACTATTGTCCACAAGAACATCACGACGTTACAAGTCATAGCATGGACATCAGGGACAGGCAACAAATACTACTTGGTGGTTTACACTTCAGGGACGGGGGACAGTATGAACACTGCTTCTGCTCATTCAGTGAGTGACATCTGCTTCTCATCACGCGCGGATGGCGATCCCGCCCTGCGGCACCTCGGCGGCGGCCTGCTCCTTCTCGGCCTCCGGCGTCTGCTCGCCGTCGCCGAGCACCGGCAGGTGGCCCTTCTCCTGCAGGCTCTTCACCGTGTCGTACAGCGACTGGCTCACCGGCCGGAACTCGAGGCCCAGGTCCCGGAGCTTCTGGTTCGTTAACTTGTACGGCTGCTTCCGCGGGTTCTTCTCGTCAGAGCACCTGCACCGGCCGGATCAAACCAAACACGAGGTCGATCAGCTAACTGAAAGGAAATACGCGTTCTACAGGTCATCCCTTGAAAAGAAGCACAGGTCAAGATGACGTAGGTTCCAGTGTGTAAACACGAGGTGATTCCCTTGCGAGCAGGTGAGAGATCCCTTCAGTCACTTGGACCAGAAGCATATACGACGGCCGTTGCGTCAGCGTGATGCTAAATGCCGGTTAGGTTTCGTTGGTTGGGGTTGGGATTCAAAGGTTGTCCATCGACGACGAGGTATCTTTGAAACAATCATATACGGAACCTGTCGTGGATGTCGACTACTATTGTAAACGAACACGGATATATCCATTATTTCAGTCCACCGCTAGCTGCCTGCCACACGACGTCGCTGGGTTTGGTAGATGCACTAAAAATGTAGTCAACAGTTGAATATTCTCATCAAGTTTCGCGTCCTATATGTAACTGCAGCTTCCGTGTTCTTTGAATGAATTGCGCATGATTTGTTTGAAATGATACCCCGGAGGATAGCTAGGTAGTGTGCAAATATTCTACGTGCGTGTGTAGAAATTTACTTGTGTGTCTCGGTCATCTAGAAAGTGATGATGTAGGAAAACAATGCAATACTGGTATATCTTTCAGAAATGATGTGGCTAGGGGAAAATGATTGCAAGAATAACCGTCAGATCATGATTGCTTTCTTATGTGGAAACAAATTACTGGTACATTTTCCGGCCGTGACGAGGAAGACGATGACCTACTGATGCGCATGCAGAGATCACCTGCTCAAGAAACTATTGCCAATTGATTTGGGATGCATGTACTCCCCCATGCCTTGAATATCCTATAGGGAAGGGAAAGTTTGACTAAATATAGTACAAGGGGAAATTCCTACGAATTTTCTAACATGCATCCTTCCCCTGTTTCTTTAAACTGCGTTCTTTTTAGACAAATCTCCTAAGCGAACGGAAACTGACTAAACGTGCAAGTAGTGGTTGTGACTGTATCCTGTTCTCTCGAGGTCCTATATATTGCTGTCTTTGACAAAAGCATGACGATATCTCTGAGCAACTTCTTAGATTAAGCTCAGCTCCGTCGTCACGCAAGCCGTGTGGCTAGTGGACCAGCAAAACTGCTCCTGAGGTCGTGCATGGTGAATTGGTGATGCTAATACATACCAGCACCGCCCGTGTATTCAATCAACTGGCCAACAAGGAAGTGATCAACACGGCCGGGATAGATACAATGGCCATCGACAAGAGAGCTCTTGCAAACACCACACGCTAGTTACTTTCCCCTGCTCTGATGCTACAGATTTCTACCGCCCGGACAGCTACCCGTCAAGGTCGTCAAGTGCTCACCACCCATCCACACTGACACTACTACACAAGCAAAAGGTAGTAGCTAAGAAGACTTGGGCAAGCAACAAAATGATTCTGAGCTGGAGTTACTAAATCCTTGTTGATTTTAGTTGTGGCATAGTGCTGCAGACGACTCATGACATCTCCGGCCACCACCTCACCTACTTCCGCCGACGGCGACGCGCGCAGTGGCAAACACATACTAGTACTACATTAGTATCGCATTAGAACTTTCGTCAGCAACTGGAGATCCATCCATTCGTGTGGTGACAAACACTTTTACCACAGGCTCTTTCTTCTTGACGACTTTCATTTGCAAATTGCAATCAGATTACGTACAGGATGAGTAAGGTTGCGACATCAGGGCAAGGGAGTTGGTTCAACTGAACCCACGCACGCACGGCCTGCAGGTGATGAACTGGTGATCACTTGCTTACGCGCACTCGATCGAGTTGTAGCGTGAGTGGCCGGCCGCCATAGTCCTATCCACCGTCTACCTACCGCCGATGGGATCCACCGAATTGATCAGTAGGAGCACTAGTTGCTATCACTTGCCACCTAATCTGTGCCGTTCCTTACTGACCAGTGCCCCCTCAACTAAGCAATTAACCACGATAACAACATATAGCATCATTTATGTCTAGGTGTGTGTATTAGCTAGGTCCAAGTAGACCTAGCGATGCTTGTAACGGATCAAGAAAACATGCTTGGAATGGACACACCACCAACTGCTATAACTAATTTAGCACACACCTAAATCGCATTGCTCTTAGTTATTTAGCACATCAATGTGTGCGGTGTGGAACTAGACACTACATGCCATTAAGGCATTAACAAAAAATGTGGTTGGTAAAATGGTAGCTAGTTAGCTAGTAATAAACAATGAGGTACGTACGGAAGGCATTAGGTAGTAGCAGCTGAAACGACAGTCAAAATCTCGACTACACAATTGAGCTACATGACCAATTAGAAGAATGGTGATCGATGATGAAGCGAGCGAGATCGAGAGGTTTGCATTGGTACGGTAGTATACCTGGTGGGGACGGGGTACTCGGGGAAGAGCTTGGCGAGGATGCGGACGACGTCCTCGCGGTGGAGGACGCGCTCGGCGCAGAGGTGGCGGCCGGAGGCGGCGGCGTTCTCGAAGACGGCGAGGTGCGCGGCGGCGACGTCGCGGACGTCGACGTAGGCCTGCACGGCGTTGGCGAAGGTGCGGGCGGAGCCGTCCAGGTACTTGAGGACGTGGGCGATGCTGGCGTTCACCGTCGGCTGCAGCAGCGGGCCCACCACCAGCACCGGGTTCACCACCACCAGGTCCACGCCGCGCTGCCGCGCCGCGTCCCACGCCGACTGCTCCGCCACCGCCTTCCCGTAGCAGTACCAGTTCTGCGTCAACAACAGAGAAGTTTAGCAGTGTGCTGCAAGGACACTATACTACTGATGAGCAGGTGAGCTGTTCAAGAGCAATGGTGTGTCACCATGACGGAATTATTGCGCGAGTTTTTTTTTATTTTCTGTAAAATATGAGGGAAAAAATAAAATGCTAGAATAATAATAAGGGTGTCGGGTCGCTATGCTATGATGCAAAGAAGAGCTAAATATTTTCCCTAGCTTAGCATTGGTAATGTTCACTTGTCTGGAAATTTCTTATATTTGTCCCGATCATCTACCTACTATACATATGGTGAAAATATGAACAAGTTGGGAGTAATTTGCAAGACGACCCCTGGTATGTAGCTTTCTCAAGCTTAAAGCAGCAGGCACACACTTCAAACAAAGGCAAAGGTTCTTCTTCCAGAACGAAACGACAAAAGGCCCACCATTTCTGCCCATGCAGCTTGCTTGCTCGACGTGGATCATGTTTTCAGCGACCAGCGCCGAAGGACGTACGCTTTCAGTTCCATTTCCAGGCATGGCATGACCGTCCATTGACGACGCTAAAGTTACAAGAGATTCTAGTGGCCGGTTTCTAGACTTTTATGCATGGTGGGCGCGCATGTGCAACTACTACGACCACTTGTAGTGCTTCTACCTTTCACCTCGATCGATCACTATTGGAAATTAAGCCACACCTGCGAATCTCTATCGAATATAGAATCGGCGAGTACTATATCGAGCTAGGTTCGATTTTTTTTCAGCTTTTCAAAGAATTAATTCATGTACATGTTCAGAAAAAATATCATCTTTAATTTACAAAAAAAATAAAATTAGTAAATGTTTATATGTCGTTTGAAATTGGAAGGGAGTTTCTGTTAATTAGGAAGCAAATATCTAGGATTAATTTTGTACAAAACTCAAAACAAAACCGAGTTTTCTAGAGCCATCCCTTACCTCCAACGAGGCCCTTATTTATTCTTCTGGTCTCTTATTAGAAAGTGAAACACAGAAGCAACAGCTACTAGCTGCTTCTGCTAAGCTAAGCTTGATCAGCTTTGCCGCAGTTCTCTCTGCATGCCATGCACGTGTCTCCACGGCGTGGCAACATGCAGGATTAACGTAACGTTAATAAGCTCAATTAGGTTGCTCCACTTTTTGGGAGGATATATGCATGATAAGGTCCCCTTTTGTTCTCATTTTTCCGAGACCACAAATTTGTTTTATTCTTTGGCCACAATTGGGCTAGTGCACGTCGATCACTAGAGGAAGATTCAAATCTAGTGGTGATGTGTGTGTGTGCTCTGGACAGGCACCATCATATCGATACGCACTCGATCCCATTGGCTGCCTCAAAAGCCGAACTCTTTTTTAGGGTTCGGTTGGTAGTGTGCATGCCCATAGCTAGGTATATACTAATTCGATTGCCTATCTCTCATGATAGCTATGGATCTTTACCTTGTTTATTAGTGTATTATTATTTAATCCGTCCGTAGAAAGAAATAGATAAAAACAAAGGGGATGCGGTCGGAATGAATAGTGTGTGAATAATGAAAATTTGAATTATGTGAGTGTTTAGTTTGGAAAAAGTGACGGTCTGACGGATATGTGATGGGACTGAAAATTTAGATCAGAGATGTTTAGTTTTGAGAAAGTGGTCAGGATATGATGAGATGAATAATTGAATAGTGGATTGAAGTGAAAATTTGCTGAACTAAACAACCCGGCCAAAGGTAGCATAGCATCAGGAGCTAGCTATAATGAGAGAGGTACTAGTGATGAGTAAAAGTGACCAAGCACCCACCCTTGTTTTCTTGCAGAAGTCGAGGTCGCTCCAGCAGGACTCGTCCACCACCACGTCGGGCCCGCGGTTGGGGTCCATGGTCACGGCGCCGATGGAGGACGTGAACACTACCCGCCGCACCGTGCCGGCCTCCGCCGCCGCGCTCAGCACGTACTCCGTCCCGCGCACCGCCGGCTCCACCATTTGCTCCTGCGCGTACGAGCGTGCGTATAAGTCATCATGACCGGCCGTTTAAGTCATCATGACCGGCCGTTTCGAAGGATGGGACGGTCTCGAGCGAGCAGTGGCTGTGGGGGCACTCACGGGGTCGTCGGTGACGGGGGAGGCAGTGTGGAAGACGCCCTGGCAGCCCTGCACGGCGCGGCGGATGGCGTCGTAGTCGAGGAGGTCGGCCTTGCAGAGGACCAGCCGCTCGGCGGCGCCGTCCAGCGCCTTGAGGTGCGCGTTCTTCGGGTCATCTGCCATCATCATCGTCGCCGCAGCCACCACCAAGAAACACAACGTTAGTGAGGTGTCCTTTGCTTGTTTTGTACGGACGCAAATACAATACAATCATGCGTCGTCGTCCCTAGCTAAAGCATATGATGTGCATGCTGTGTGAATCCGTGCATGCCTGGGTTCCTGACGGTGCCCTTGACAGTGTACCCCTTCTCGAGCAGCAGCTTCACAAGCCACGACGCGATGTACCCGGCCGCGCCGGTGACGCACACGGTCTGCCCGTTCCCCGCCGGCGGCGCCGCGGCGGCGGCGGCAGGCGCTCCGGCGGCGTCGGCGGACACGGCGTCGACCACGGTCATCTTGTCGACGAGATGGCGGCGGCGATGAGTTCCTCAATAATAATCCTCCGATCCCGTCGCCGATGAGTAGCGCCGAAGCAGCAGCGAGAGGAGACGTTGGTGAGTTAGTTTTCTTAGGTTTTCCCCTTTGCGCAGCGCGATCGGTCGAGTTGGTAGGTTTGGTAGGATACTTCCCTTGATGAGTAGTTCCTGAGAGGGGTGGTGTTGGAGTGGCGCGGAATTTATAAGCCAATGCAAAGCCGAGGCCGGCGGGTGACGAGTGAAAGACCGGAGAGCAGAGAGCGCGCGCCGGGCGGAGGGTGTTGGGAGCGCGGAGCGCGTGAGCGGCGAGGGATCGAGTAGTAGTAGCTGAGAAAGCGAGATACACGGATGGGATGGGGGCACGCACCGTGCGGTGGTCCCCGGCCTCGCCGGCTCGCCGCGATGGCGACCCCGGGTTAGGTGAGCCGGCAGCCTCTACCGTCTTCGGCGACGACGCGCATCACGTGTCATGCGAACGTAGTACATACGTACATACGGACGCGGCCGGCCCAATGCAAGCGTAGGGCGTAGGTGAGATACCGTACCCCTGCCCGTGCCCGTGCTGTGCTCGCGGTGTGAAGGCTACACACCGGATCCCTGCACTACTGGACCTGCCATGGAGGCAGGCTTGCAAGGACCACCATTGATGAAGTATAAGGTCATACGGACGAGAGTGTAGTCAGCGGCGCAAGTTATTAGAGTAGCTAACACCTACTACCTGATGGAGTGATGGTCGTCGGTCAACTGGTGAGAATATCAGGCAGGAATTCAGCCATTCACCTGCAGGGGGTGTGTACGTTCATTTGTCCGATTCATATGACGGCTCGATCGTGGCTTCAATTTTTACTCACGACTCACGAGTGGATGGAAATTGCTCTGACTTTGCGTGCGTGCGTGTAAGTTGAGTCGACCGGGAACGAAGAAGATGATCGGCTCAGCTGAAACTACCTATCTTCTCGTGATCTGGCGGTGGTTGGGTTGTGTCTGCGTCTCTGCGCGCGGATGGAGAAGGATCATCGGATGCCGATGGATCGAGCAGGCAGATGATCGAGGCCGTCCCGGGCAGCACTACCCGCGCCACCACACGTGGTTTGCATGCATGAAGGAGCTTGCGACGATGGGATCACTACACGTCACCGTGAGGTCAGCAGCTAGCCGTGCTAGTAGCTAGCTTCCCTGAAATGGACGGCTAAACGATCGGATTTGTGCAGTGGTTTTCTCGCGCTGAGAGCTGCTGAGAAATGGCAGTTTTCTTTCTGTCGAGTTGTTGAGAAATTTGCATCACGGTGATGTCGATCGATCTGCGTATTTTGGTTGGCGTCTGATATGGGATTGCCCTATATCTACTTTAATCAGACTATGAATTGCCCACAAGTTTGTACTTCCCTGAAATGGCACCGTCAGTGTGTGTACCTGAATTGGTATTTCTAATGGTGCCACCAAATTTTCTTGAAATGGCACTGGGAGTACGTGCATGCGCATATAGGCACGCATTCCGATCATAGAGATTTTATATGAACATAAATAAGGAGAAATTGAATATTAGATACTCACCAAAGGACACCAAAACGATGGTGCCAATACGATGGACCACGAGAAACTGTTAGTAGCTAGAGAAGCCCGCGCCCGCGTCGCTCTCCTGGGGGCGGCTCGGGCGAACTCCCACCCCCGGCGCCGCCGCTCCTTCCGACGCCGCCCCCCTCCTCGCCACCACCCGAGTGGCCGCAGGATGCCCGCACGACCGCAAGGAAGGTGACGGCGGGGCTCTCCCACGGTCCTCCACATTCCTCCTTCCACACCCCCCGCCCCCTTCGAGCTCGGCATGGTGGCGACCACGGCGGCGGCGCCTGTGGCTCTGGAGGTCGGATCCGCCCGTGCCTTCGCCGGATCTGCATCCCGCGCCACTGGATCTGCCTCCTTGGGGGCTCGGCGGGTCGGGGTGCAGCGGCGACGGCGGGAAGCGGGTTCCGGCGGTGGTGGCGGGCGCGGTTCAGTGCGCGTCGACCCCCCTGGCGGCGTGTGTGGCGGGCACACGGCTGGGCGCGGTTGCGGTGGCCGGGTCAGGTGCCGTTGACTGCCTGGCGGCGGCGGCGGTTGCTGTTGGGGACGCGGGCTGCCGTGCCCGCTCCGCCGGCTGCGGCCCTTGCGGCGGCAGTGGGTGGTCTCCCGCCTGCGGCCCCTGCGGCGGCAGCGGATGGTCTCCTGCGGCGACCTTCGTCGTTGATGTTGAGGTTGACCAGCGTGTGAGGTTTGTTGGCGGCGTCATGGTGGCGCGGTTGGCGGCGGCTTTGGTTCTCTGGATACGCCATGGAGGCGTAGATGGTTGCTCCAAGCTGCAAATCTCCTGTTGCAGTGTGTCGGCGGTGCCATGGTGGCACGGCCGGGAATGGTTTTTGTGCGGTCTCTGCCAGCGGCGTCGTTGCTGGGTTTGGTCGTGCGGCGGGCCACTTCCCGTGCCATGGTGGTGTGGCTGGTGGCGCCGGCCGTCTCTTGCGCTGCGGCCTGCGGGGATGATGCGGGTGAAAACCCATCCCTTCTTGGGACGGCATCGATGGCGCTTCTTGCGTCATTTCCTTCCTGAAGGCGACATCGGGCATCTCTGGCGTGTGGCTGGGCCTCCGCTGGGGTCTTCGGCGTCATCAGGCTTCTCCGGCTTGGTGCTTCGTCGTTGGTGGCCTCTGTGAGAGCTCTTTCTTTCTTCTTTTTCCTCTTTGTTTTCCTTCTAGTTGAAAAAAAGGAAAAAAAGATAGTGGTATCTTATTTGAGCGGAGGAGAAGAGAGGTGTTAGTTCTTGGCAGTTGTGTTTGGTGGCTCGCATCGACAGCAGAACAGAGTTGTGGAGACCCGGCTCGATGTCCCAATCCGAGTAGACCGATCCTTTGAAATTGTTTGAGTTGATCATGTCGATGTCCCAATCCGACCGATGATAGTTGAGTTGTTGAGAGTTGTTGAGTTGAGCGGTGTGTGTTGATGTCCCAATCCAACCCATTGAAGTGCTTCCTAGTTGTATGGTCTGTGGACCGGAGTCATTCGGGGTTCTCTGCTCCCCTAGTTGTGCGGTCAATCGACCAGAGTTGTATGGTTTTTGGGCCCGGTTTTCCTTATAAACTGGGTCAACTCTCTTCTTCTAATAAAAATTCGGGAAAGTACAAGCTTTCACCGTCCGTTCAAAAAAAATGGTGCCAATACGATATACTACAATTTTATATCTTTTAGAAAATAAAAATAAGGGCTATTGCATTTCTACCCTCATTTTCAACCCCAATTGCGAGCTTGCCCCGACTTTTTTCTACTTTGCATTTTTACCCATACTGTTCAAATACGAAGGCGCCGTTTACCCCTACTTGTGACTCCGTTACTTGCATCTGGCTTAAAAAAATTTGGGAAATAAGAAAAGATACACGAAAAGACAATTATGCCCCTTATCCTTATCTCTTGAACTCACTCTCCCCAACCATCCAGACTTAGACCCGACTGAGACCTAAACCTAACCTGTCGGCGGCGGGGGCGAGCAGGCGAGCGGCGCGTGGCGCAGGCGGGCGGGCAGCCGAGCGGCGCGCGGCGCGGGCGGGCGAGCGGGCGGGTGGGCGAGCGGCCACGCGGACGGGCGGCCGAGCGACGCGCGACGCGAGTGGGTGAGCGGGCGCGGTGCAGGTAGGCGAGCGGCCACGCGGGCGGGCGCCCGGGCGGCCGAGCGGTGAGCGGCGCGGCGCGTGCAGGCGAGCGGCGCGGGCGTAGCGCGGCGCGTGGGCGCGCGGCCGAGCGAGCGCGCGGGGGCCGGCGCTCATGCGGTCGTGCGCGCTGCCGCTCTGCCGGAGGAGCTGCCGCGGGTGCGCGGCTCCCCGGCCATGGAATTTCGAGCAGGTATGAAATTTCGAGCAAATGTAGGATGAATTAATCTAGGGATTTAGATAGTTGCGCTAATTTGATTTCGCTAATATGTAGGCCAAAACTGAAACAATAACCGGAACAGAAGGTGCTGCAGGAGGTAGAGGTAGGGGTAGAGGTACAGGAAGAGGAGGAAAAAGAGGGCGATTGGCTGCCTTGTTAGGAACTGATGCATGAATGCTAGTTTACTATTTGCTTTTGTTGGACACCTATGTTGGGATGTGATCCGGTGGTGCCCCCTTCTATTTTGGATATGTATGATGGGGGTGTGATCTGGTGGTACACCTATGCGTGCGGTCTGAACTATATGTGTATGTATATATATGCATGTGGTTTGAACTTCATTTTTTGCGATGATGCTGTCAAAATTTAAATTTTGTCAAATTCTTGTTCTCATTTTGGTTGATATGCTGCTGAATTATAATGCAAAATAAGGGTATATTCACAGAGTTTTAAAAAAGTAAGGGTATATTCGTAAGGGCAAAATTGTCATCTTTGACACCGTTATGTGTTGTTCACGGAGTAGGGTAAAATGAGGCTTCATTTCGGAACAGTAAGGGTAAAAATGCAAAGTAAGAAAAAGTCAGGACAAAATCA
This sequence comes from Cenchrus fungigraminus, assembly GCA_036936925.1. Classification (NCBI taxonomy): domain Eukaryota; kingdom Viridiplantae; phylum Streptophyta; class Magnoliopsida; order Poales; family Poaceae; genus Cenchrus; species Cenchrus fungigraminus. The sequence continues at coordinate 64,407,857 of CM072768.1, read as the reverse complement.
CAATTGAGATTGAAAACGAGGGCAGAAACGCAATAGCCCCATAAAAATATATCCAACCTCTGCGTCAAAGGCACACAACTAAATTCTTACACGATCTTCAGCTCAAAAGCTGATAAAAAATACATAAAGGGAGAAAGAATACATCGAAAGAGAAAATAATCATAAGCAATCCATCTATTCTTCATAGAAATGTTCAAAGCCTCCATTGCTTTGCTCGTCGAATGGGTGATCTCCCTTGTGCCCTCATGCTGTGTGATAAATCACACCCAATATGCCTCCCCAAATTTAAAGGTAGCCTCCAAAAGTGACATAAAAAGATCCCCACGAGCAGCCGTGCACGAACAGCTGAAATACCGCATAGATCTCCACGAACAGCTGAAATACCGCATAATCTCCACGAACAGCTGAAATACCGCATAGATCTCCAAGGTGGGAGATCTCCAAGGTGCACGAACAGCTGAAATACCGCATAGATCTCCACGACGATGTTGGATAGAGAGCTTGGTATATACCCAGATGATTAAAACAAGGTCCTATATTCTGGGAAGTGTAAATGAAGTCCCCTTCAAGGAGGAAGTGGCACCCGCAGGCCTCACCGACCAGGCTTTCGCCCCAACCTCCACCACGCCATGCCAGCAGTCACTTGAGCAGAAATAGCCGAGCATGTCCACGGTTGTAGCCATCATTATCAATAGCCGACCGTCGGCACCTTGATTCATGCTCGCCGCTTCCAAGATGAAGAAGAGCCACATCGATGACGCTTCCAAGAAAGAGAATGATGTCCGAAGGCATCACCGTCGTTAACTCTAACAGTTGCAGACCTGGACTTTCCCGCTGTTGGATCTCCAAAGCAACATCTTCAAGAAGAACACGACATAAATGGTGTAGTCGTTGCCCATCCAGTGAATCGGAGTCAATTTTCATTTAGAAAACCACAGACCATACAGATGCATCATGACAACGCCTTGAAAGAAAACGGTGCCCGAGGGCGTGGCTGTGTGGAAGCTGCTCTGGCGGTGCTGTAGCCCGATCGACACCATGCCAGGTCCGCCATGGCCGTAGGAAGCCACGTCGGGGTTGCTTAGGGCCGCACACCGACGGTACCGGGCGTTGCCCATGGCCGCCTGCCATTGCATGGGCAGGCCGCCCCAAGGTGCCCGTCGCTGTGCCAGAGCCGCAGGAAGCTACCTTCGATGAATTCTGGACGTTGACCCCAAATCGGCCACCAGGCACCAGATCCGGCGGCCACCATGTGACCACCACCACCGACAGGAAGGCCACCACGCAGATCCGAGAGGCAACGACGACAGGTCGTGACGGGGACAAATCCGGCGATGCAACCGGAGTGCTGCCACTCAACACCCCCCCCCACTGTGAATGGTCGTCAGGAGGCAAATCCGACCGCGAGGAGATCTCCTCGATGACCTACCTGTAGGCAGGGACATCCATGGTTGCAGATATCCATGGAGCAGGACGGAGAGGGAAACGCTAGGACGCCGCTTCCTTGAACTCGCGTGGACTTTTGGCTGAGTTCTCTAGCGGCAACGAGGCACGATGAGCGCAATGTTGATATTACACTGAACCGTACCAAACAAAACTCATGGTCAACACACTACCGCAGCACACCGCAGTACCCCGCACCACTCATTTTTTCTCCTCACTCCTCTCTCTCCAGCCGTCCGCCCGTCCCCATTCCCTTTCTCCTCCAGATCCGTGAGCGGCGGCGGCGGGCCAGCGAAGCTCCGCCCCAGGCCCCCAACGGGGTGGGCGCACTCCCGGCGGCGAGCTCCCAGGGGGAGTAGCGGCGCACCCGGGAGGAGCACCGGCCCGCGGTGAGCTCCCCGGGGGAGCAGCGGCGCGCTGCAGGCGGCGAGCTCCCCAGGGGATGAGCAGCGCGCACGGCTGGCTCCCCTCGGGGAGATCCGGGCGGGGCGCGGCCGGGAGGGGCGGCGACGGCGGCGCGCTCGCCCGGGCCCAGCCGCGGCGGCCAGCTCTTGTTTTTTTTTTATTTTGCGCATTTTTCTTCAAAAGTTTTGTTTTTCTTTTTTTTGGATTTTCTGGATTTTATCCGTTCTAATTTTTTTTGGAAAATCTTTTCCACAAAGTTTTTTCATAAAAAATTTTATGTAAAAGTTTTATTTATTTAATTTTTCAAAAACTTTGTGGAAAAGATTTTTTTTCGGAAAAATGTTCGAAATATTTCTTCACATTTGTTTTGCTAAAGTTTTCTTGAAATTTTTTTTCAGAGAACTTTTTCGCATACTTTTCCTTGAAATCTTTTCTTTTTTTTTGAAAGAAGCTTGTGGATAAGGCATCGACCGGGAGAAGCCCTACTCACGGGTGATAGTAAACTTGACGTGCCCCACGATGCGGGCTCTGAACCGAAACACTGTTTCATGCTATGTTGCCTGGACAGAAACGTGCCTGGAGTCGTGGACCATATGTGGATCAGTGGTTGCTCCAGACTACCAGAGGGTAGCAAGAGACATGTAACACATGGTGCATATATACTAGCTTTTTGCATATATATATGGAATATGATATATCCCAGACAATAGGTCTATGCCAGCGTCGAAAGAAAAGGGCTTGCCTGGCCGGAATCATGCAGGCCGGCCGGGGGCCCGGGGCCGCCGCGTGCGAGCGCCACACAAGGTGCATGTACACGCTGTCTCTGCTGCATGGCCCGCCCCGGCCGGCCGAGCAGGGAGGGCAAAAGCTCCAATGGAATCCACCCGTCGTCTCGTCTGCCCGTCCACGCGCATTCGGTTGATCGAGTCGGGAGACAACGCGGGAGGAGAGCATTATTTCCGTGCAAAATTTAAAGGATCGAGAGGCCCCGCGCCTCGCCCGACACCGACAGCCCAGAGCTCGCTCGCTCACTCGAGAGCGCGAGCCCCGGCCCCCCGGCCAGGGGAAGTGGTCGGTGGAGCCCCCCCGCGCGCGTGACCGGGGTTGGCACTCGCGTCGAGGGCTCCCTCCCCTCTCGCTGCCGGACATGTGGCCAGGCCACGTAGTAAAAGGCACGGGGCCGGGCCGGCCGCGCGCGTCAACGCCTCGCGGGTGGGGTGGCCGGGTGGGATAGGAAAGGAGTGGCGCGCAGCGCACTGTGTGGCTGGCGGCCGGCGCGGGCATGGCATGGGCTCGGCTAGCTTTGCGTGGCGCCGGCGCTGGCGCCGCATTGTTGCCGCGTGCCCGCCCCCGGGCCCGGCCGAGCGAGCGAGCGAAACGAGTGGTCGGTGGGGTGGGTTTGCCGGGAAAGAGGCTTCGGCCCCGACCGAGCCCCGCCCGCGATCGCGCTCATGCAGTGCGCTCACCAAACCTGGCCGGCGTCCGGTCATCCCAGCCACCACGAGCTCTCTTCACTGATTCAGTCCTGTCCGAGGGTGGTGCGTTGAGCGTTGTGCAGGTCCGCCGTGCCCGTTTGTCCACGCGCGCCCGGCCACGGCGACAACGCACGCACGCATGCGACCGTGACGGCGAGGGTTGCTGGGTTGGTTACTGAAGTCTGGAACAAGTGCTCCGATCCTTAACAACGCTGGTTATTACAGTCGCCACGGACTACTACTAGTCTACCACGCCACGCACAACACATCCACATCGGCCTCGAAGTGGGCTGCGACGTACGGGGTAGTTTCGGTGACCAGTCTACTCCAGCCGGTTTACCAGTATACGAGCGACGGAGCGAGTCCGCCGCGGCGGCGGCGGCGGCGGCGGCAGCTTCCTGATTACCCTCGTGGTCGCCGATCAGAGCGCTCTGTTTCCACCCGGTGTCGGCGTTCGTAGAATTTACCTCTGGGTCTGAGGACTAGTTGCAGTTGCAGGGCATCGAGACCACACCCAAGAACGCTACCGATCGTTTCAAACAAAGCAGGGCGAGCACGCTGTGTTGACGGTTGCTCTCAGGATCGTTTCGCACGTTGGTGATTAGTTCTGCTGTGTGGCTAACTGCGTCAGTAGTGCGCGTCTCCGTGTTAAGCTTTTGGTACGTAAGTCGTCGCTTCTAGAAATTTGGAGGTAGAGGAGAAAACCAAGCAGACGAATCCGAATAAATAAAAGGAATCTGTCAACACGGACCATCTGGGCGAGGTGCACCAATCACACACATCGTGATCGCAGTGTGGATGATCTTACTGCTGATTCGGATAAAACACCGGCATGATATGATGATCTGACCCGGCACGGCACAGACGACGACGTACTCGATCTGCTTCTTGCATCAGTTACCCGAAGGCAGCATGCGTGCCTGCTCCTGGCTTTTCGCTGAAGCCGCAGCGGCACGCTACTCCATCACGCGATCGTGCCGGTAATTTCTGCACTTCGTCTTCCCCGACCCGGCGCGACAGAGGGATGGCGCTTTTGCCGACTGCAGTAGCTAGCGCACAAACTAGTGTAGCTTTCTCCTGGTTTGGTGTGGATGTTTACGGGTTCAAGCTTCGAGTCATCACGCCGTCTGATGGTACTCTGATCGATGTGTTGTTTTACCGCGTCTACGGTTGGTGAAACGAAGCGAAAAGTTACTTTACGACGAAGTGTCAGCTCCTGTACGAGATCGAAGTGACCAGCAAAGATCTAGAATTCTAGATGGAACCACACAGGACGAGTTGCAGGTTTGTTGCGAATACGGACGTTCACCCCCAGCTGTGCGCAGGGTTAACAAAACCGGTGGGAACCGGGCCGGTTCGGCCGGTTCCCACCCCAAACCGAATCTAAAAATTTGCAATCTCGGTGAATTGGCCGGTTTTACCGGTAAACCGATCCGTTTTTTTCTTCACGGCAACCGGTCGGCTCACGGTTTTGTTAACCCTAGCTGTGCGTGCTTATTACCTGCTCAGAAAGGACACACATGGCATCCTCTGATCCATTCGACAATTGCAGTCTCGCTCGTTCCATGATCTCAATTCCGTCCTTTTCGTCCAACAACATTATGCAAACGATCCAATAATACCAAACAATTAAACATTTTTGCCATGATTGGCGACACGGGGATAACGTGCACGTACGTACTCCCAGGGGTGGAGCTATGTTGGGGCGAGCTGGGGCGGCCGCCCCAGCTAAATTTAGGAGTGCACATGTATATACGCTTCTTCTCCGGTGAGGTTTAGAGCTCTGACGGCCGGGAATCGGCAGCAGCTATGGCGGCGACCGTCAGGTGTCTGTTTTTTCGACGGAGGAAGAAGAAGGGGCGAACCATCATTTCGGCCCACTGCTGGCCAAACATGCAACATTGACCCACACCACACACCGCAACAGCCAACATGCTAGCAGCCACGGCAAAAAAAAAAAAAATCCCCTTCGGCCCTTCCTCCGCACGGGCGCACGGCCACGGCGCGGCGCAACCGCGCAAGCGCAACGCCGCAACCCTAGGTCGCCGGCGTGCGGCGGCCGGCGGGGTCAGGCGTCAGTGGTGGGCGGCGGCTTCGGGAAACGGCATGCGGCCGCTCCGGGCTGTGGCGGCAGCTCATGGAGGAGGCGGATGGCAGGATTGTGCCGCCGCCGGCCGCTGCCGAGGCAAACGGGGCTCTGGCGTTGGCCGCAGAATTGGAGCGTCTCCGGCTCCGGCCGAATCGAGGCAGGTGGCGAGGGCGGCTGTGATGGGAGTTGGCCGAGGGAGAGGGAGTGGCAAGCCGGTGCTCAAGAACCCCATCGGCTAATTGATGTCTTTATCCAATTTACAGGTAACAGGTTCATCTATTTCTTATTTCTATTTTTGCATTTTACCATGTATGGTGCATTGGTGCAAAAACTATCAATTTATTCTTCAAATTTGAGGTATTATCTCAAATTCTCAACTTGGCATGAAAATTATATGATTGCAATATATGGATGCATTAATACGATCGGAATTGCAACAGTGGCGAAGCCAAGAATGGCCTGCCCCACCGTTGGATTCGCCCCTGATTGCAATGTTCTTGATTTCGGTTTAGTCGGTCATTAAAAGTTCGCCCCAGCTCAATTTTTTTTCCTGGCTACGCCACTGCGTACTCCGCCCCTGCTGGTCACCTGGTGCATGCCACCCAAACGACAAGGGGATAATTGCAGGTCGGCACCGGTGATGTTCAAGTTGGTCCCGGGATGACGACGACCCGGCCGCCATGAGCGACAAGCACTCCACGGCGTGTTCGGCGTCCGTGCGCACAACACACGCACGCGCCGGGCAAGAAAGATCATGTTGTAGCGAACATGACCTCATATGCCATTAGTTCGAGTATGATTTTGGTGATTCATGACAACATGATCAATGAGACTAACCATATTGTTTAGCATGTCCTTGTAAACATTTCTAGGTCTCATGGATGCAAAAATACCACATGCCACATGGTACCATCGGTGCAAGCGTCGGTGTAGTTGGTACACTGCGAGAAGCCACAAGTCAACAGGCACCGTCGGATGATCCGACGGTCCATATTCTAGTTGCGTCGGGCGATTGGAAGGAGCAGGGCTGCAGAAGACAGTAGCACCGGTTGATCTGACGGTTTAAGTGGGGACACCGTCGGTCTATCCGACGCTCAATTTGAATCAAGACAGAGACGCGCCAAGACTGGAGCTTCAGCACCGGATGAACCGACGGTGGAGCAGCGGTTCATCCGACGGTCCCAAAGATGTAAATAGTAAGGTTTTGGCAAGGAGTCCTTCAACACCGGATGAACCGACGATGCGTCGGTGTATAGCGTCAGAACAATTGTGTCAGCAGAGCTGCAACGGCTAAGTGACGTGGAGGGTATCGGATGAACCGACGCCTAGGAAAAGCATAAGCATCGGTTCATCCGACGCTATCTTTTCCAGTGGCCGTTAGCCAACGGCTCTTTGGATTCCTTGGGCTATTTATACCCTGTCCACTCACTCATTTGAGGTTCCTGGATTGTGTGGAAGTGCAGAGGAGTGCAAGACACCTAGAAGATCATATCCAATCCATCCAAAGTGCTAAATTGCTCATCCATAGACTTGTACACGTTTTGTGTGTGTGCTTAGTGCTAGGCTTAGCTTAGAGCTGAGTGAGTGCAAGGTTGTGTCAACCTTGTGAGGTGATTCTTGAGTGAATCAAGTTGTACAAGGTGCGCCGAAAGCCTTGGGGCCTAAGTGGCTCACCGGCAATCGTCTTCGACCCTCCGGTTTGGTGTGGAGTGGCGAGGACACTTTGTGCGGGGGACGTGGAGACCCCCTTCCTAAGTGGAGAAGCTCCTTAGTGGAGGCGGCATCAAGGTGACCAAGGGAGCTTGGCGAGTGCCTAAGTGGCGAGCCTTTGTGGCGAGTCAAGTGGTGCTCTTGGGAGAGACTTGGTGACCGGGAAGCAATACTCTTGTGTGAGTGCTTCAACAACATGGACTAGGGGTGGCTTAGTGCCTACCGATACCACGGGATAAATCGCGTGTCAAGAGTTTGCTTCCTCTCATCCCTCCTTACGTTTCCACATTACTCTCTTGCAATCCTTGGTTGCCTTTTCTTTCCTAGAGTAGTATCATGTTAGGATTGACTATAGGTTGCAAAACTTGTTTTGGGATGGGAGTTTCACACAAGAACAACCATAGTTGCACATCTAGGTAGTATGTTCCAGTTTTACTTTATGCAAAAATAGTAAAGTCATAGGTTAAGATTTTAAAAAACCTAATTTAACTCCTCCCCCTCTTAGACTACGAGCACCCGCTTACTTACACATGCATGTACTACACGCGGCTGCTGCGCACCGCTTCCCTGTAGCTCCAAATGGCGATGCATACCAACCACCACCGGTCAAGGTTCAAGAAACGTTTTCGTGAGAAAAAAAAAGGTGGTTCACAAAACGTGATTGGATATTTGGTTGCATAGCCGGACGACCTCAACAAACGTGTTGAGTTGCACCACATGCATGCTATAGTCTCCAAAGCAGGTGTTGGAAACTTATTGGAATGCATATGGGATATTGGGATGATGGACGACAAAAAGATCTGCAACAAATCTCTGTCGTCCTCCTGCAACGTGCACGTACAGTGTCCGCGATGAGATCAGGCGGCTCGATCGATCCCCTGTTCGTCTGGATTATCAACCATCACAGTCTTTTCAACAAATCAACATCAGCCACTAGCCAACTAACAATACTTTTCTCTCAGAACAAATCAGCACCAGCTGAACATGTTATCGGACGATGGCTGCTTGGAGCAGGGAGCTTATCGAATTGGGAACGGCCGTCACATCAGTTTCATTTTCCCAGCAGGCTCCTACACAACTGTTGTACCAAAATCCAACCATCTACCGGCCGTATGAATTTTGAGACATGCGAGGTAGAGCAAGGCGGCGTCTCTCTCTGCAGTTGGCTCCATGCCAGACGACCACTACAGAAGAAGTAGATAACAGAGGATAGATGTGGTTGGGAGCAGAAACCTCTTTACCCCATGCGCGCGGCAGCCACCACCTACTACAAGATGCCGAGAGGAGGAGCATGCTGCACTTCACTTCCATGGATTCGTGAGGGACAGTGCAAAAAAAAAGGGGGGCCAGGCCACCAAAAGTCGCCGGACAATGCAAGAAGGCTACGCGCGCGTCGTCAGTGATCCACTAATCGGAAACGGCCATGACCGCCGGCGTGCAATCCGAAGGATGGTGATGTGGCCAGGCCGAATGCTACTCCACATACACCTCACATCTATCCCACCTTTATTCCACACCGCCACTACGTCCAAAGTTGCTCGCCGGCATAGTGGAGAGGAGGAGGCCAGGCATTGTTGCATAGGGCGACTATATCATTGCTTTATATACCGTTCATTATTGGGGTCTTTTTCCCTTTTGAGATTACGATGAGTTTATCAGTTGTATAGTTTATAAACTGCTGCTTGCAGGTTGCAGCTATATATATACTTTGATGGGCAAAAGATAGAGCGCATTTTTGGCCTCCGATCCTTCCGGTTCTGTTGTTTAATTTGGAAGAACACTGTCCACATCGTGAGGAAAGGATGTGCACGGATCACCAGCTGTTGGTTTTCGTGGGGGTGTTCATTTTTCTTCATTGGGCTAGCTAGCTTTGGATGTTGCTCTCAACGCGGCGCAAATGGGGATGATCCATGTGTTCTTGAACTTGAACGATCATGGTAGTGGTAGAGGGTAGAACATTCTCGGCCTTTCTGAGGCGAGAGGGACCATTAGCTAGCCAAGCGATGATAGTAGAGAGTGGATTCGGAATGATTCGAGGGTGTTTTTCCGGAAAAGCAGCTAGCATCCGGATAAAGAATCCAGTCGGCATTCAACCACCGATACGCGATGTGGGTAGGACGGCAAAAGAGCACAATGGAGATTGGACACTTGTAAATTGCAACGCATGCATGCTCGTTATATACCAGATTCATGTTCCCCTTCCTCGTTACGATCCCTTATTTGCTTCAATTTGTTTATAAAAAAGAGAAAAATTTCAGGTTTTAAAACATCTCCAAGAGACTCTCTATATTCTTTCTAAATGGTACTCCCTCCGTCCCAGAATATAGCTCCGTTTAGATTTTTTCAAAATAAAATTTTTTCAACTTTGACCAATAATAACTCTTAAAATAATTTATTTTAAATAGAAAAGATTACATATTTTGATAGATCGTTTCATAATAAACCTATCAATATCATTTTTATATCATTAGCATGTATGATTATTTCGTTATTCACGGTCAAAGTTGAACATGTTTGATTTTGAAAAAGTCTAAACGAAGCTATATTTTGGGACGGAGGGAGTAGAAATAGAGATTTTGGTGAAAAATGCCTTCCAACAACTTATCTAAATGGTCATCCAAATATAGCCGTCTTCTATTCCACATTTTTCGCTAGTCAAATATAGAAGATGAGAATGACTCTCGAGAGTGTGCACAAGAAATAGAAAAGTTGTTGGAAAGTGAAAAGATATATAAAATGATTTTTATGCAAATAGCTCTCTAAATGATGATTTAGAGAGTAAAATTTAGAAAGACTCTATACAATCCAATTCTTTATTTATTACGTCACCACATGCTAAGAACGAGGGGAAAGCAAGCAAGAGACATCAGACATCATGATGTATGAGATATCATCTTTAACTAAGCTCATCACTATTATTGGTAAAGAATTCTTGAAACACATTGTCGATGGGCATGCCACCTACAATTGAAAGAGTTAATATTGCAAGTAATTATAGAAAAAATGTAGAAAAAAATGCAAACACTCCTGTATGTTGAGTTGGACTCGAACCCAACTAGACATGTTCCACTATAAAGGAGTACTAATGGACAAATAAAATTAGTTACTTTTGCAACCACATTCAATGCTCGGCACACTTTGTTTTTATGTCACCCTTGAATTCCACAATCTCTTTTATCTAACCTCAAAATTTAGATACCTAAAATTCCCCCTGAATAATAAAGATGTAATTCATGAAAGAAAAATTGATATATCCAAATAGCCCAACAAGGCACCACCACACCAAGTTGTTTTTAAACTCACAAAGAGCTAAATTTCGAAGTCAACTCCACATCATAGGGAAGAAGTTATTGATCTTTTATTCTCTAGAGTGGTTCTCACTATTTTCTCCAAACATAGTTCCTTAATTTATAAATATATGTCCATCTAAGTTTGTTCCAAGTATATTTTTTTACATTTGACTATGAAAACCTAAAAAAGATTGACAACACAAAATTTCAATACCAGATTCATCATGAAAAAAATACATCCATGATATATAACTTATTTAAGAAATTTTGTGCTAGTCAAGGTGTCGTATTACAATTCACGCGTCAATGTTCTAATGGATCTTATATGTCTGACCAGAGGTAATAAAATTGGTAGATTTTTTTGGTTGTTGGACAAGCTAAAAAAGTACCGGATTTCTGTTCGGCAGATTTTGATTGATTTGTACGGCTGATTTGTTCTGAGAGAAAAATATTGTCTGCTGATTTGTACGACAAATTTATTTTAAGAGAAAAACATTGTGCAAGAAGCAGAAAGAAGGGAAGCCAAATAGAGCTAAATGCTGATTTGGCTCCTATTTCACTGTAATTTTGCTAAGTTACAGTTGTTCAAAATAGTTCCTATGTGTCAGGGGAATACTTTTATGTAGGAAGCTTTATTAGTCGCCAGTGTGAGTGGAGAGGAGAGTTAAAAAGAGCTGTTGGAATTTAGAGGTGGAAAATAGAGTCTGTTGGGATGGTCAACTCAACATGAAGAGTTATATTTGTAGCGAGTCGAATGGAAAGTCGAATGACGAGTTGAATTTGGCTATTTTGTTGGAGTTGCTCCTAAGGAAGCTTTATCAGTCACCATAGTATTTTGGTGAAATAAGGATGTGTTGTGTTGCATAATCACTCTTAACTATGCTTGGCGAGGAAAAAAAAGGCCATCCTAGCTAGCATGCTGTAATAAGTGCACATTGCAATATTTTTTTCTTCTTCTTCGGATAGAATGATATTAACCAGTTGGATATTAGCGATTGGCGTATCCTCGCACGGAGATGCTAACTTGTACATCACTCATCACCGTTGCCATGTACGTGCCGTGCGTGCTTTTTTTCTCGGCGACATCAAACATCGTTCGCCAAGGGGTACCATTTTCAGTTAAATGAATATCCTCCTTATTCCGTCAAATGCGTCCCTATTTGCTCCAGCTGCATGTACGTGTAAAGTGTAAACCTGTCATATCCAGGTCCCAGCACTACACACCTCTCCTCTCGACCGGGAACCTGTAGTCCTTCCATAGTCCCATCCATCATCCATCACCCTCTCCGATCCGATCCGTTCGCAACTGTGGCTCAAACCAAGTGACCTGCAACTGCAAGTGACCGGCCGATCGATCCCTATCGGCAGTTGGGCACCACTGTAACCTCCACCATCTTACCGACCTTGCTAGGCCGCGCCTGCACACCGGCGTCGATCGTGCTGAACACAGCGGGCACCTACCAACATTCTAGTACTACTCCCATAGCCCCCTAGCTAGCCATTGAACAATACATCAGCAGACACCTGATCCTACCACCTCCAGTTAATTCTTAATTAATTTTACAGGCAGGCAGGGGCCTGAATCCTGATGGTCGGCGTGTGATGATGCACTAATAAAATCTGAATCTTTTTGCGCACAACAAAGGTGAGTGCGTGAGGCGACACAATGACAGATTGACAGGCGCGGTTAGCGTCTCTTGTCCCCCCCCCCCCCTCTGGTTTAGCCTTTTGCCGGGGGGAAATAGGTTGATGGTAACAGTGGCGAGGCAGCAACCAACCACCAGGAGTAGTAGTAGGAAAAAGAGAGCATAGAAAGCGTCGTTTCAGAGGGCAGGGGAGCGCTGCTGAATCCGCCTGCCCGTGGCGGTGTGATGCCGTCGCTTTCGCTGCTGAGGGGGAGCTTTAGCTTTGCCGTCTCTTTCGCTCTCATGTCGCCACCGCCTGCATCGTGTACAAGGCAATGCTCGTTTAGAGCATGGTTTGGGCCGTTTTTTTGGTACGATCCAGGCCCATGATTACTGCTAAAGCTGTGGGAGGAGTCCCGCACGGTCATTACTCATTACTTTATGGGCCTCATGTGTTATGTGCCGCTGCTTGGCGACGAAGCAAACAAGGTGGCTTCTTTCGCAATTACGCTTCTTTTGTTTTGGGTTCTTGTAATAATTTTCTGGTTTTTTCCGAACTTGTCCGCGAGCATCTCAAATTCAAAAGTTCAATCATGGTCAAGTATTGCTTGCTCAAGTTGATGGAAACATCCACGGTATCGTCAACGCTATGCCAAAAAAAAAAAAAATCCTTATTCCTCCAACGGTAGCATTGTTCAGTCAACGATTGTAGGGAATTTGTCAAAATTTTCTCCACTGCAAATCTTTTAGAGAAAATCAATCAACAGTTCTAAATTTCCAGCACGTGTGGCAACACCCAACTTTTGCAAAGAGATCACGATTGCATACTGAATTTAATGTGCCTCGTCTATTTTCAGTTGATGATATGATCTTGGTTTATCCAATTAGGTTCAGTGGCATACTTTTCAGTAGTTTAATCTTTATTAATGGTGATGGTCGAGAGTGACGAGAATGCCACCATGCAGGAAAAGGAAATCATCATCCGTGATCCATATCGATGCATCCATGCATCATCCATCCACGCCACGTGCAAAATCTGATCTGCAAATCATTTGGAGGAATCGAGCAAAGTTTTTCCCTGTCCCAACAACGACTGTGACCGTCAAGGAAAAACCGATACGTGCGGCCGCTGTCAATGTCACGATCGAGCAGCTGCGCGGATGTCAGGACGCCACATCTGTTCACATCCATTTGACCTCTTGCAATGTGCTAGGCTCTCTCTGACTTCTCTCAATCTCATCCATGGCTGCTGCCCTGCAGCTGCTCGCCTTCTCGTCGCAGCCTCGCACCATCCTTCAACGCTAATCAAGGAAAGTGATTGGTGAATCATCCTGTTCATACTCGTCGTCCTCCTCCCTTCCCTTTGACCATCTCGTGGCGTTCTTTCCGGCAGCAATAAATACCCAGCGCATCTCAATCTCCGGTCGAGCCGCCAAATCACCCCCTCGTCTTCTCTCTCTCTCTCTCTCTCTCTCTCTCTCCAGCAGAAGCAGCAATGGCTGCGCGCGCGATTTACACGTTGGTGGTCTGCACCGCGGCGCTGCTGCTACTGGCCGTCGTGTCGCCGTGCGCCGCCGGGCTCAGCCTGGACACGGTGAGGGAGTTCCTGACGCGGGAGGAGGACGCCATTGTCTTCAGCCTCATCGAGAGGGCAAAGTACCCGCTCAACCGGCCGGCCTACGACGCCATCCACCTCGGCGACGGCGACAGCGCCGGTCCTAGGCGCCGCCTCAACGCCTCCTTCGCCGAGCTCTTCATCCGCGAGTCCGAGGCCGTCCAATCCAAGGTACAATTCAATCGACAGTTCACTCGTGCTTTTTGTTTCGGCTTGTAAGTAGAATTCAAAGCTTCCTGTAGAATTCTGTGTTTCCTTTTTCCGATCAATGAATGAAAGAGAAGAAGAAGAAGAATTAATGGTTCGTCGGCATGTCAGTAGCTGCATATGGCCGGCCGCCGGCGATCCATTAAATTATTATTTGGATTGTCTGAACTTTGTTTAAGATGCGCTGACTTGGGCGTATGCAAAATTATGGTCAAAGGATACCGTTTCCGGGGAAGGTGTTGACTGATGCTAATTAATTCGTCCCCTTTCATTAACTTTTGAACAATCTTGATCTAGGGAACAAAGGGGGTGCTTTTAAAAGAATACGAAATATGAAAGCTTCTTAAACCTCTAGTCACAAAGTCATTTTTATGATTGTTGTTGGCCAAGTGTTTTTTTGCTTTGGTTATTAATATCTAAAATCTAAATTTTATATAGATCGGTATTTACATATAATGGTCATGATTAGTGCTAGAGCTTTATCATGAGAAATGCTTTCATATCATCTCATTCTATTTGAATTTACAAAATACTACTTGAAACATCAATACCTAAAAATCAATATAGGTTGACAACGTAAGGTTGATGTTTCTAAATTTATATTATACTAACATATATTATATTTCATAGCTATTGTTCGTATGTATATGATGAGAGGCATTATTGTTTGCTCCTTTTTTGCACTAAATTTGAATTTAGAATTCTGATCGCCATGCTTTAAAATCATTCATTAAGTTCTAACGGCAAGTTTTCTTTGCACCAAAACTTGAAGTGAGTGTTAATTTTGCTCCATTAATCCTGAGTTGCGGCTGAACTTTTTCATAGGCTGGAAGATACCAAAGCCTACAAGAGATTCCATTCTTCGCTTACAGAGTTCCTTTCACTCTGGCACCTCCATACAACTTCACACGCGTAAGCATCCAGCTTCCATTGCTGAAAAAAAAATGATTCATGAACAAAGCAATTCTGAAACGATTTATCTAACTCACAGGAGTTGCATCTTGCGGCTGCCTTTATCAACGTCAATAATGCCATTTGGAGCATGTACTTCAATGAGCTGCTCCCTCTGCTGGCTAAAAAGGGTGATGATGGCAACTATGCCGCGACTGTAGATTCAGATCTTGCATGTCTTCAGGTAAACAGTAACCTTACATTGAATACTCCGGATTCGTAAAAAATTGTATAATTCGTTAAATGTCAAGAATGTACTCTGAAAATGCAAGTCCTCCTGCAGGTGCTTTCAAGAAGGATCAACTATGGCAGGTATGTAGCAGAAGTGAAGTTCAGAGGTGACCAGCAGACGTACACAAGTTTAATTCAGGCCAAGGTACAGAGTTTTCAGAGCATCAGGTGATCAATTGAAGATGTGAAAGTTTAAGCCAATTGACATTACCATTTACCAATTGCAGGACAGAGATGCTCTGATGAAACTATTGACATCTGAAGCCCAGGAAGATGTGGTAAAGAGAAGGGTAGAGAAGAAGGCCATAGTGTTTGGCCAAAGCATAACATCAGATGGACCAATAGAAACTGGTGTCAGCAACAGCAGCGGAATCAACTTCAAAGTTGACCCTTCGGTTATTTATAAACTGTATGACCAATGGGTGATCCCATTGACTAAACAAGTGGAGGTTGAGTACCTTCTACATCGTCTCGATTGATTGAATCAAATGTGTATGCAACTAACATATTTGTACACAACTGTAATCAATTGTTGTCCAACACCAGCATAAGAAATAAGAAACATGCAGAAAGTCTGCAGAATTATATACATGGGGACTCTCAGTTTTCCACTATTATTTGTGACATAGATATCGAGTTCCGTCAGCCGCCGCTAGCCCGCTAACAGGAATCAAATATCACCAAAAGGATGAAACGGAACATCAACAGATAAAAAGGCAGTAAACAATGCCTTCCATAAAAGAAACTGAAGAATTGAACCGTTGAACGAAAGAAAAACAGGTTTGGATTTCCACGCAGTGCCTACTATGCAAAAGAGAAGGCCGTGGCCATATAGCTGATTTCCAGTAAACTACTAATCGTCAATATAACAACACCATATCTACAAGTTACGACAGACCATACATTGTAATTACCCACAAAAGAGTCAAATTCCAGCAATTTGACTGCAAAATGCCAGGAGATCAGCAAGGCTGGAGGGAATGAAATCCACTTCAATCCTTCAGTTCTTTACACGTGCCTCAAATTGCAACATCGTCTTTAGCAACTATGTTTACTGCATTTCAATTATGTGCACTGAGCACTGCCTGCTAGTTCTTTGCACCAAGATGTGAGGCGACTGTCATGTTGGTGCGTTGTATGCATTGTGCTTTGGTAGTCTGCTGGTGCCTTCTGCCTCTTAGGTGGCTCTCCAAGTCAGACTCAGATGTACAATTAGCCTTGCAAATGCTACAGTTCCATCTTGAGGTGGTCTTTGGTCCATGTCAACAAGCTTTACCTCTTTCTTTTCATACAGCTCAGCTTCCTTGAACCCACTTTTTCCTTCACTTTCCTTGCTTTCTCCCCATAAAACTTCCACGTTTTCTTGATGCCTCCTGCCTTTTAGGTGACTATTCAGGTCCAACTCACCTGAACACTGAACTTGGCAAATGTTGCAATTCCATGCAGTTGGATGGTGCTGCATGCCATTGCTAGCCTCTGCTGTTGATATCCTCTTTGCTCCAGCAGCTTTCTTAGCCCATTCCAACTCTGCTACATTTGACTGGTGCCGGTAGCCAGCACAATGCTCCTCAAAAGATACTTCACTGTATGTATTCACGTGGCAGAGAGAACAAATCCATTTCTCATATGATCTTTTCTTGTTAGATGCTGATGTTTCAGCAGTCCATTTCCTTTTCACCCCAGAGAATGTCTTCTTAGGCAGCCTAGCCTGCATACCAGTTAGTTTTCATTAACAGCATATGGCAACGGTGAAAAGAAAATGGCTACCATCTTCAACATAAACTTCATAGCTACAAGATTTACCACCTTCATTGGGCACTAGATATATCAAATTTCAGTGCCATATAGGATATACATACCTTCTACTTTCAGTGATACCGCACCAGACTAGAGTTTCCATATTATAAATAGACTATTATATACAGAAATCAGATGTAGCCTGTCTGGCCATTACTTTATAATTTAAATTGTTCTGATGAGAACCTAGGCAGCATATGAAACACAAAGGTACATGCAGGCAGCATACTTGCAAGTAGGGATGCAAGTTGGGATTATAATGGGTCATTGGGTCGACCGAAAAAATTGATAAAATGAACTAGGATGACATTCCAAGTAATTAATTTTGGGGAGGAAATGAACTAGAGTGGCATGCTATCGTAATTAATCAGCTGACCCGAAAAACACCACTGGGTACCCACTTGCATCCCTACTTGCGAGCTTATATTCAGAGAATACTAAAAGAAACAGTGAATCTCAGAAAAGTAAAAAAAATTCTGGGTCATTCTTCAGACTGTCTGGGACTATTTATCTCTGGAGCGATCATCAACAAGCACACCATGAAAAAAATCTGTAGGAATATCCAAGCATTAATGAAGGACAAAGTAACACTTTAATAAAGTGTTAGCGCTAAATTTACATGATTAATGATTTACAGATTGTGTTGCTAGTCATAGCAAAAAAACAAAAGAGCACCATAATAAGCATACTAATAGGTAGCCCAATCTGAATATTTAAGGAACAAATCACACTGAAAACATGAAGCTGCATTATTAGGGTGGCATCAACTATTAAAAGCTCAAATCTAGTACCTATCATAAACCTAGAATGTTAACAGGGCCCCTATCTAGAGAGCAAATCAATGAATGGCACGGAATGATGTTGATAAAGGTCAGGTTCATGGATTTTCATTACATTAAAAATGCATACAGCAAAATCAATGGCATGCTTATCCACTAGTGCCAAGATAGGAGGATGAAAAATTTCCTTGCATGACAAGCTAAATCCAAACATGTTTGCATAGGTCAAAATGAATGCTACAAAAAGGCTTGACAGCCTCTTTCATAAGTTGGCTTGATATGCTTCAAGAATAGAATCAGCACCTGGGAGATAAGGGAACTGCGATATGAACCCAATTTTCAGTTAACGTGCAACAAATTTTCCTCTGTAAGAGGATAGCATGTGCAGTGTTGTAGCGAATGGGCGCAAAACCATCTTGTGAATCCAATTTATAATTTAATGTGCAAAATATATTCCTTCGTTCAGCATTTGCAATTTTGAAGAAAATGGACGCAAAACCATGTTGAACATGGCGAGATTTCTAGATTTTGAACACATGTATATAACAAACAGATGAAATTTAAGGAAAACAAGCTCACCCAGTCAATCAACATATCATCGTCTGCAAACCCTTTGTTCCATGGAGGGCGGTACCATTCATCAATGCGATCCTTAACAGAGACTCTGGGCACAGGGAACGGGTCATGGTGGGGCAGGGTGGTCACCTGGAGCCAGGGATGGGTGCCCAGGGACAGGGGACCGGCGTGCTCCAGCCCGACCTCGCGCCCCACCTCGGACTCCGACTCCCGCCGCTCGGCCAGTTCGGCCAGGATGATCTCCTGGAGAATGCTCTCCTTCACAAGCTCCCGCCGGAGAGCATCCAACGACATTTGCCCTGCATCACCAGCGCCGCCGCTGTCAGTGCCTTCAACGGACGGCATTTTGTACAGACGATTCGGCAATATCATTAAAATTCCTCGCCAATCAAGCGTAACATCCTCCAAACACCGATCGAATTCGCGCTCTAATAGTTAAATAGAAATCCGTCACCGTTTCCTAAACCCTAGACTAGACATCGAGAAGAGGAACAGCGACCATCGACAAATCGACAGAGGGCGAACTAGTGCGGTCGCGGAAACCGGAAGAGGCAAAGGAGAAGTTGCGTCACCGTGCGCGGAAGAATGGTCGGCGAGGCGGTGGGCGTCGTCCAGGCGGGCCGTAGCGGCGGCGGGGCGGGCGACCTCCATGGTTGGGATGGGGTTTTGGGGGAGACGAGATAGGACGGGCCGGTCCCGAAGCGGAATGGAGAGAGCACCAGAGAGATCACTGTTCACTTTCTCCACTGACGCACGCGACCGTCACGAACTCACGAGTCACGACCCCCGCAGGCTGGTAAGTGGTCAGAGTTCAAGAACGACGGTGTTTCAGCACACTGTTGATTAAGATTTGCTGCAAATGTGCAAAATTTTGGTGAGAACTTAGGCCCTCCACAACGTTGCGAGTGATGCCTGGAAAAAATGGGCTCCACACCAAAAAGCAGGCATCAGACTAGCAGAGCTGCAGTGTGCAAAGAATTGAGCTTCGAAGCTATCTATGCTGCGCTGGGGCTCACATGAAATAAGAGCTATCTATTTGCTCCCTCCACAAGGACAGCATCATCTTCATCTCTTTCCTTCCTTTACCATTCAACTGGCGCCGATATGATTCTTTACTAAACGGGCACCGGCGCAAGTACTTGCCCCGCTCCAGATTTTCTCGACATCACTTGGAGTTTTTTTTGAACCCTCTCAAACTTAGATGTATAGCTGTAGAAACTGTTCAGTACATAGAAATGCATACTCAACGCACACACCCCTACAAACTTTAGCAGACCTACACCTACACACCAGTGCGCAACCGCGTCCTTTGAAAAATCACCAGAAAACTCTGGTGCGCGACGAGGACGTCGCTCTACTACTGTGGCACCACGCGTGAGAGGGAAAACCGGAGATCTTGAAGACAAGCTCCCCTGGACTGGGTTGCGAAGGACCCCTTCTCCACGAGCTCACCGACAGCGGTGGAGAGCGAGACGCCGTCGACACGGCGGAAGCCGGGGAGACTTTATTCCAATGGACGCATCGTCGCCGCCGCCACTCCAATGTGCCCCGGACAAAACACCATGCACCACCAGCAACAACGCCGGCGGGCCAAAACATCCCCCAACTCATAGTGGGGAAGAGACAAACCTCCGCGCTGCGTTGAGAGGTCGGCCCGTGTGCAGGAAGGAGGGACGTCGCGGAGAGGAGAGCCGCCTCCATCCGAAGGAACCGAGGGAGTAGGAGCTCCAGCAGGAAAGGCACCACCGTCGGAGTCCCCAATCCTCACCGCCAGTCGAAACGAGCAGAGGGAGGGAGCTCGAGCTGGAGGAGCACGCCAGCCGCAACGCTCACCGTGGTCCAGCTCCGCGGCCAGATCCGCGGCCCCGCGCGCCACCGCCGCCGTCGCAACCCGCTCCGCAAGCCGCCACGAGCACGAGCTCCGACAGAGGAAGGACCTCGTCGACGCTAGCCAGACCACCGCCGCAACCGAGGAGCAAAAGACCCCATGCGACCCCGTCGCCATGGGCCAACACCTAAACTACCCTAGAACTACTAAAACCTAGGTAGTATGTACAGTCGGCAGACGATTCGCGGCTCCCCCTCTTCGCCGGCGCCGGAGGGGCCGCCGGAGAAGAAAGGGAGCCGACGGAATCACCCCGGAGACGAGATCGCCGCTTCTGTCGCCCTGCTCTACTGTAGTAGTCGAGAGAGGGGAAGAAAGAACGAGAGACTTCCACGGATCGACATCACTTGGAGTTGGCATCACTATTCACAACGTGTTGAGTAATGCTCCAACCATTTCTCTCCTATTTGGGCACCACTCAAGCAGCACGTTGTGGAGGGCCTTATGGTCTACTAGATGTATTGAACGTAGATTATTTACAAAAATAATTACACGAATGGACTGGAAATTGCGAGACGAATCCATTAAGTCTAATTACTCTGTCATTAGAGATTGTTTACTGTAGCACGACGTTGTCTAATCATGACATAATTAGGCTCGTTAGATTCGTCTCGAAAATTAAGGTAGGGGTCGTGGAATGGGTTTTGTCATTAATCTACATTTAATACTCCGAATTAGTAGAAAGAAGATTGATGTGATGAGTTGTTGGCGAATATTTGGGGAACTAAACTGACCCTAAACCGGCTGGATTGTGAGGCGACACCAAATTACAATAAAATAATTCCTAGATAAGGAGTTCAACTTAACTCAACTTCACAATTTTCCCATTTTATTTTTAAATCCCAAATAATGAATCCAAGAAACCGGGATTTACGCCCTATTCGTTTGGCTTATCAGCCACCAGCCAGCAATACTTTTCTCTCAGAATAAACCAGCCACCAACAACCAACTAACATTACTTTTATCTTATAACAAATCAGCACCAGCCACCAGCCAAACAAACAGGCTTTTGAAGGGGCCTTCCCACAAAATGAAACATAAACACCTGACATGCTGCCGGAAATACAATCAGCGTGGCTCTGCTCGGCTTCTATTATTTCGGTTTCTTGTACAACACTTTTATCTTAGAACAAATCTGCCGAACACCAAACTTACCAAACGAGTAAAAATAAAACAATACAGCCTACAGAGGTAGACCAATCTGCCTTTAAGAACTACTCTCTCCATCCCTAAAAGAGTGTCGTTTTCGCTTCCCGATAAACATCTTTGACTAAATATAGATAAAAATATATTAATATTTATGGTACAAAATTAATATAGTTCGATATTTGAATCTAGTTTTTTAACAAATATATTTTAACAAAAATATATTAATATAGTTCGATATTTAAATATTTGTGTTACACGTGTTTTCTACAAATCCGGTCAAACTTGCGACACGAAAACAAACAACGACACTCTTTTGGAGACAGAGGGAGTACTAGATCGGTAAAAAAATGGGGGAAAACATGAATTGCATTTCCCACAGGCAGTGCCAGCTTTGCAAAAGGGAAGGTCGCATGAACTGCTTTCCCAATTCCCATGAAGCAGTACTAAGAGTAACATGTGTCAGTATATAGCAACGTCAAGCCTACAAAAATGAAAATCATAACAGTATTCAACCACTGAGAAGTCCTGCAATTCAATTTCATCACGTCAGGAGATCGGTGAGCATATTGGACTTGGGAGTTATTCACGTTTCACTTCAGTTATACGACATGTGCCTCAAATTGCAACATCATCTTTAGCAACTATGGCAGTAGCTGCATCTTCAACTATTGTGTGCACTGATTACTGCCAAATGTTTCTTCCCATCAAGATTGGAGACTGAGGCCACAGTTGTGTCGTTGCCTCATAAGAACCGAGCTTTTACATTCTGCTGGTGCCTTTGGCCTCGGAGGTGGTTCTCCAGGTCAAACTCAGATGCACCGCTAACATTGCAGATGCTACAATTCCATCTTGTTGCATGTCTTTGGTTCTTGTAAATAGGCTGCGGCAACTTAGCTTCCCGCAGCCATCTCTTCCCTCCAATTTGCCTGCTTTCCCACCATAAAGCTTCTGCATTCTCTTGGTGCCTCCTGCCATTCAGATGGTTATTTAGCTCTGACTCGCCTGAACACCTAACTTGGCATATGCTGCAACTCCATGCTGTTGGATTGTGCTGCAGACGAGGGTAAGACTCTTCTGTTACTATCCTCTTCAGCCTAGTAGTTTGTTTTGTCCATTCCATGTATGCTAGAGTTGACTGATGCAAGGGGCCAGCACAATGCTCCATGAAAGAGAATTCACTGTATAAATTCACACGGCAGAGAGCACAACTCCAATTCCCAAATGAGTTTTCATGCCCTGCAACTGAAGTTTCAGGAGTGCATTTCCTCTTCACCCCAGAGAATGTCCTTTTAGGCGGCCTTGCCTGCTTTAATACGATTGATCAGTTAGTTTGCAGTATTACCACAGGAATTGGCAGAACAGAAATTGTTACTGTTTCCCTCGGAAAAAATTGGGGTTACTGTGTGACATAAGTTTGTAAATACACATTTACGACCAATTCTCGTTACTAGACTAGATGATAAAGATTCTCAGTAAACTTTCAGCGCCATATAGATATACGATACACATTGAAATCAAATTGAATCTGTCTCGTGTCATTTTTATTACTAACTTTTCTAATCAGAAGCCTGACAACATTTATAACAGGGAAGAAAAACAAGCAGCATCCTTGTTAGGTAAACATTCTAAAGAAAAAGCCCATAAAGTTCAGTGCTGTCCTAGATGAACCATTGGATCTGAAAACTTACTATGTTTAGAAGAACCTTGAGTTTCCATCCTATATCTGCAACTATGTTCAGCATAGTGCAGTACCAGTATCACCTCATTAATTTGTTTTTATCCACACGCATTGATGCGGACCCATGTTCAACAAAATACCAAAACATCGGAGCTAAATTATATTGCTAGACTGCTAGTCCATAACTCTAATTACATTGATGCTTCTTGGTAAGCACACTAATGGGTAGCACAATATAAATATGTATAGGGAAACAATGCACTGACTTCAGTGTACAAAAGCCCAGAACCAAAGATCATGTTGCATATGATTCATATAGGTCAGCTTAAAGCAGTTTCAGTACTTTGAGATTCAAGAAACCAATAAATGGCAGTCATGCTTAGAATGTAGTCATAAGATTGGTGGATCGAAAATTTACTGCAGAACATGTGCATTGTTGCACAAATAGTCAATTGGATTCAACAGCACAAGGCTTCACAGTTTGTTACATAAGCTGACATGGCTAGTTCTAACCACTAGGAACACAGTTATATTTTGCAAAAACAACTGACTTTCAGTTAGTGATAACATATTTGACTTTAAAGGAGGACAAATTTTGAAGCAATGTAACAAGTGGATGCCAAGCTGGAAACTTATCTTCAACATGGCAGCATTTCCAGTTTTTTTAATACATTTGAAACAAAAACGGAGGGAATTGTAGCACAGAATAAGATCGAGCAGGTAAGATGCCTCACCCAGCAGACGGAGGATGAATCCTCGTTGCCTGCCGACCTGTCATGCCACTGAGACCGATGCCATCCACTGAGCCGATCTTTAACAGACCGTCTGGACATCACCACTCCGGGTGCCTCCATGGCTTCTCCCGAACGAAGTTCTGGTGAGAGGGGCATGTGGGGGCGGCGCCGATCTGCTTGCCGCGCAGGGGATACGCCATGGTGGGGAACAGCATGCTCGCACCGGACCTTAGGCTCGGAATTGCGGTGCTCGGTCGTACTCGCGATGATCTCCTCGCGAATCCTCTCCTTCAGGAGCTCCCGGCGGAGTGCGTCCACCGCCCCCCGCGCTGCATCAAAAAAGCCCCCCGCCATTAGCGCACGGCATTTCGGCCAGATAGTGCGTAACATATCACCAAATCTCAAGCCAACCAAGCATCATATCTTCCCAATACCCTATTGATTGAACAATGCACAATTGTGCCAGGAGTAGGAGCTCAATTTTGCCCAAATTGAACCGGCAAAACAATGAAATCCACCCATTTCGTAGAATCTTAAGACAGTAGAACCGCACAAAGAGGAATTGCAACTATCCGGAGAACACAGAGGGAACGACGGCGAATAACTAGATGTCTCACCGTGCGAAGAAGCGCCGGGGAGGCTGCGGTCGCTGTCCGCGCGGGCCGCGGCGGCGGATTGGTCGGCGGGTTCCATGGATTGGTCGGGGGATAGAGTTTTGTGGGGTTTGGAGCTTGGACCATGCGAGAGCAGTGGAAGAGAGGAAATGTTGGTCTCTTTTCCCACCGACGTCCGCGATGGTCAATTGGCCACTGACTGACTTCTCCTAGTAAAAAAAAGTGCGGCACGCTGATATTTTTTTTTTTGAAAAAACATATTGCACAAGGAGAAAAAAGCCGAACAGAGTTCTGTCTATTTTTCCTCGTGAGCAGTCCAGATCACATAACAGTTCGAGTAAAAAAAAATCACATAACAGTTGATTCGCGAAAAAAAAATCACATAACAATTGTGCGTTTTCAGCGTGTTTGGTTCCACACCACCATTTCCCATGTCACATGTGACTGTCATGCAAAAGAAAAAAAAACTGGTCGGTGTTTGGTAAATTAGTAATTACCAATATGAAAATAAGTTGTATTCTCACCGCAAGTGGTGGTACCGAATTCCGCAAAATTGATGTTGCGTGGTTGACGACGGTCGGGACCGGTGGCGGAGCTACCAGTATAGCGAGCCTTGGCGTCCGCCATATCTACCGCTGGCAAAGACTCCAGCCCCTCCCCCTCCCATCAACATACCTGTCATCGGCCATCCGCGACTTTGTGCGTCCCTGGGAAGAAGAAGCACATTACTAGGCTGTGTTGGGCCTTTTTCTTTATCCCTTTGTGCCTTTGCCTTTTGGACCATATAATGGACTGACCACTTGAGAAGATGGATCAACATACAAATCAGAAAACCAGATGAGCGGACGACCGCTGATCATAGTTCTAAATAGCCCGCTATAGCCCCGCTATAGCTTTTTTAGAGAGTTGATGCTACGCTATTGACAATTGTTCCGCTATGGCCGCTAAGAAAGCTTTAGCTCCGCTAAACAACACTATTTGGCTTAGCCGCAAAATTTTGTTTAGCACCGCTAATCTTATTTATAGCTTGTGTAGATTAAGGATGCTTTATTTTCTCAGAAAGCCTATTATTTACTAAAAAAAACTATGATAATAGTAAAAATTCTAACATAATTAATAATTTTGAAGTGGTAGACATGCATAGATGTTCTCCTATAAGCCCGAACATGCATAATCTTCATACTTTTTTTTTCTTAGGTCCATATTTCTATGAATGATTAATTGAAACTTCTCATATTTGTATTAAACCGCTAAACAAAATAGCTTCCGCTATAGCCCGCTATAGCTTATTATAGCTTTGGAAAAGGTCACCGCTAAATAACTTAGAGCAACTCCAAGAGACTAGCTAAAATGATTTGGCTAGCTAAATTTTGGAAAAAATCTCAAAAACACTCTTCCAACAGACTAGCTATCTACCTAACTAGCTATCCTGACTAGCTAAATTTGTTGCCCCGCTAGCTATCTTTGGCTAGTGGCTAGTGACTAGCTATCCTGATTTTCATGAGTATGACAGGCGGAACCCACAGGCGGTGGAGTATATAGAGAGTTCAGTTTAGAGAGACTGTTGGATGTCAACAACTTTTTATTAGCTATTTCATTTTACATACTAGCTAAATCAGGATTTTAGCTAGTGATTTTTAAAGAGGCTCTTGGAGTTGCTCTTAGCCCACTATTTAAAACATTGCCGCTGATCGATCCTCGCACGACTATTCCTATTCGCTTGGCATCGTCCTTGCTTTCTGGTAATGCAGTGTCACTGCCCGCCTCTGACGACCGCTTGTGTCATTGTGATGGCGGCAGATGGAGAGGGAGACCATGCTACAAACCAGTCTATTTTAGATGCTAGTGGAGTTGGGAAAAATTGAAAAGTGAGAGAAAGTTCATTTGTAGATGCTAGTGGAGTTGGGAAAAAATTAAAAAGTGAGAGAAAGTTCATTTTTTACTAATACAAATTAGTAGCAACTAGTTCGCCATAGCTGCGCCACGGTTAGGAACCAATCATACCAAGCACTAGGTGTCGGGGTTCTCTACCGCCGGACAGTAAATTTGTATCGATCGTGTGTTGGGCTCGGATGGTTAGCACAGGAGACAGCGGGTTTTATACTGGTTCGGGCCTCCGAGGAGTAATACCCTACGTCCAGTGTCGAGCAGTCGCGTTCCCGTGCTAGGGTTGTTTGTAGTAGGGGTTACAAACTGGTCGGGAGAGGGTGTCGGACCCAAGTCCCTTGGAATGGTGTTCGGTCTGTAGGATGTCTAACCCTTGTAACGGTTGCCCTCCTCTCCCTTTTATAGACAGAAGGGGAGGGGTACAAGGGGAAAGAAAATATGAGTTACAGTGCCTGGTCGCTGGGATGTCCCTTCGCGCGTCGCTGTCCGTCAGGACGCATTGAAGTGGAGCTGTGCCGCTTTGTCGTGGAAACCGCCGCGTGGCCGGGCGGGGCTGTTCACGCTGGGACGCTTGGCGCCCCTTCTGAGTAGTTCGTTGGTGATTAGGTCCGTCCGAGTACTTGACTAGCCCGCCACGTTAAGGCCTAACCGTAGGTCTGAGCTCGTCGTAGGGGGTGCTTGAGTACCTCGGGCGGAGCTTGCGTGCAGCAGAGTTGGAGATGATGGCGATGTGATAGCCGTGCAGCTGACCAGACCTGCATTAAGGCTCCTGTCGGGACCAGCTGCTTGCACCGGCCGCCAGCTGGTGTGCTTGCATGGCGCGGGGAATCGGTCCCCCACGCGTCGCGGTGAAGACGTTCGTGTCTCGGGGTCGCACCGCGTGTCGTGGCCCACACCTCAGTCGGAGTCGGGGACAGCTCGCGCGAGGCGGAGACTTCTCGTGCGAGGCGGAGAGTTGTCGTGCGAGGCGAAGACTTCTCGTGCGAGGCGGAGAGTTGTCGTGCGAGGCGAAGACTTCTCGTGCGACGCGGAGAGTTGTCGTGCGAGGCGAAGACTTCTCAGAGGGGGTCCCTCTAGTAGGGAACTGGTCGGAGATGCTCCCAACTGGTCGGGAGCATGATGTCTTGCCAGTGAGGGTCTTTGAGAGCCAGGTGTGGTTCGAGGACCGGTGGATGGTCGCTTCCTGGTGTGATGAGTGATTGACAACGTGGTGTGGACTGATTCTTAGCTAAGTATTGCAGGTGCAGGTTGCGGCTTGACTGGTGCAGGTGCAGGTGAAGAACAAGCGCGAAAGGTCGTTGCCGGTGAGGCCTCCAGGTGTGGAGAAGACAAGTAGGCTTGGTTCGAGGGACCCGGTGGCCAGCGGGGTCAAGTGCGGGCCGCATGGTGGCAAGAACGCCAAGATGAAGTCATGTACGGTTTCTTGGTTGAGCCTCAAAACCAAGGTCGAGCCGGGACTACGTGGGAGCCGAGTCATGAGTGGTGATTGGCAGAGTCTACACCGAGTTCGCGGGGTTTCCGGTGGTTCACCAGAAAACCACTGGGTTCCTTGGTTGATCCACAAAGCCAAGACCGAAGAACCGAAGATGGAGGTGCAGCAGCTCCAGACCGGTCTGACCGGTGGGTCTGACCGGTCTGACCGGTGAGGAGCACCGGTCTGACCGGTGTGCGACGACGCAGTCCGGAATCTTCGAAGCGGAGGACACGCGTTGGGATCGCAAGGCTTGCGTCAAGGCTAAGCAAGTTTGCGGTCGCTGGGTATCCGTCCGATGGAGCGAAGACAAAGATTTCCGAATTCGCCCTTGAGGGGCATGTATCCCTAGTTAGCTAGTAAGGGTATTTTCGTCTTTCGGTTGCCTCCATATAACCCAAGGGGTGAGAGGATGGCAGCCATCTCTTGGAACCCTAGCTCATTTGCTTTCCTATTTTCTCTTCCTATTTTCCTTAGGATTTTCTTAGGACTAGCTTGAGAGCTTCATGGTGAGATCTTGTGAGAGGGAAGGATGATCGGGC
Organism: Cenchrus fungigraminus; assembly: GCA_036936925.1. Classification (NCBI taxonomy): domain Eukaryota; kingdom Viridiplantae; phylum Streptophyta; class Magnoliopsida; order Poales; family Poaceae; genus Cenchrus; species Cenchrus fungigraminus. Next base: position 64,379,704 of record CM072768.1, on the reverse strand, counting down.
GGCAAGCTAGACCTTGTATGAACCTCTTTGGTATGTATAGATGATTCGGCGTGGTTCCTCAAGGCTTGGATGTGTCTTTCCCGTTTCTCCTTTTTGGTGATTTTCGGAGCCCTTTCTTGGCAATTTTCTTGGAGCAATTTCGAGGCCTTTCTCTTTGGGATTTGGTGGGGTATGTATGCATGAACCCTTCGTGGTTCTTTTCCCTTTGATTCCCCTCCCAAATCCGTGAGCAAAGGGGCTCGATTTTGGGGTTTTCGTGGCTCTAGGGTTAGAGGTGTTCTTGGTGGGATTTCTTCGATTCCTCTTGATTTAACAAGTTTTGGTGGACCAAATCTTGGCTATAGAGTGCCCATGAGGTGTTCCTACTATCCCCAAAGTCTTGCACAAATCCGTGGAGCGATTCGGGAGATCGGGAGTTGGATTTGGGGGAGTTGACCCGCGGGTGCTGTTCATCCTCGAGCGGCCCAGTCTGACCGGTCTGACCGGTGCTGCTCATCGGTCTAACCGGTGCAGAGGCTCTGTGGGTTTTGCCTCAGGTGAACGTTCTGGTGAGTTCGTTGTAGTCCCGTGTTGCTGCTATTTCGAGTTTGGGTCAGTTTGAAGCTCGGTAGGCCTGTTTGGTGGATTTGGGGTTTCCTGGCTTGAACCGGTCTGACCGGTGAGCTACATTGGCCTGACTGGTGTAGGGGCCTTCTGTAGAAGTTCCTAGGTTTTACTAGCAGGGACCGGTCTGACCGGTGCTGCTCACCGGCCTGACCGGTGTAGGTCAGTGGTGCTCGAGTTGGTATTCCGCTGCGTCCTCGAGTCCGTGAAGGTGGTTGTTGGTTCCTAGGACCAGTAGCACTCCAGTGGCTGCGTGGTCTTGGCCAACTTGGGTAGTTGAGTAGGAGACGTGATTTGGAAGTCGTGTTCGTCTTGTTGGAGTTCTCATCTCCTTCGAGAAGAATTTTTATCGGCTCCCATTCACTCCCCCCTCTCTGGTTCGCCTAATCGGTCCTTCAATTGGTATCAGAGCCGGTTCGGGTCTTCATTGACTCTTACCAGTCTAAGATCCAAAGATGGCGTACCAGGAACGAGGTTCGGGTCCTCCGCACTTCGATGGGAAGAACTACCAGATGTGGCAGAGGCGGATGGCAGCGTTCCTCCGCGGAAAGGGTCAGATCCTTTGGGACGTCACGGTGAACACAGCTTATGTTCATCCGATGAACTTCCTTACTCCAGGATCAAGGGATATGTTTGAAGCCAACAACAAGGCTGTCGACTACTTGTTTCGTGCTCTGTGTCAGCCTGAATTCGATCGGGTTCAGACAGAGGACTTAGCTTGTAGGATTTGGGAGCAGTTGAAGGATGCTCATGCTGGGAATACTCAGGTTCAGGCTCGGATGTACGCGACTTACCGGAGAGAGTACGAGAACTTCACTCATCTCCCCGGCGAGTCCGTCGATGCCCTTTTCCAGCGGTTTACGGTCGTTGTGAACAACATGAGAGCCAATGTGGCCGTGCTCCCATACGATGATCATGATAGAGCCGTGAAGCTCTTGCAGTCGTTGGATCGTACCGTACGGGACGGGAAGTTTGAGGCTGTTGTTGAGTCTGAGAAGTATGACACCTTGACGGTGAACGAGCTGTTCTCGAAGCTCAAGTCGGCTGAGTTGGACCGTGGTATGACAGCCAAGATCGAGAGCCTGACTGATTCTCATAGTCTCGCTCTCGTTGGTGGCAAAGGAGCTAAGTCTAACGCTAACGCATCCTCCAGGATGTACTCTCTGTCTTCTTTGATGTCTTTGCCAGACGAGGAGTTCGACGTGCTTGGAGAGGACGAGCTGGCGTTGCTGACCAGGCGGTTCGAGAGACTGCACGAGAACCAGGTGAACACAAGGAGGACAGCACGGACGTGCTTTCAGTGCGGTAAGCCAGGACACTTCGTCGCTGACTGCCCGGAGAAGGTGGAGAACAAGGACAGCTACAAGGACGGCTACAGGCACCGGTCGAACAAGGACGGCAAGTACCGATCGAGGCCCGATCACAAGCACAAGAACAAGCACAAGGACGAGCGACGGTCGAGGAAGAAGGACGACCGCGGCAGGAAGGCCCGAGTGATGGTCGGAGCGAGCGACGTCGACTCCAGCTCTGCCTACTCTTCCTCGAGCTCGAGTAGCAGTGAAGATGAAGGTGATCGGCGCAAGAACAAGAAGTCATCCAGGAACTTGAGTGGGTTGAGCTGCTTCGCGGGAGATGGCTTCTGCGGCATGGCTCGTAGCTCCGACAGCAAGAAAAGTCATCAGAGTGACTCGGACTCCGACTCCGAGACGAGGTATGTGATGAGCTCTCCTCTTTGCGCAAGGAGAATGATGAGTTGGTTGACTTGCTTGATAATCGCGGTCACATGCTTAGAGAGGCTAAGAAGATGAGGAAAGAGCTTAGGGCCTCACTAGAAGATGCTAGGAACTGTGTGGCTGAGCTAGAAACCCATAACCTAGATGCTAAGCTTGAGATTGATTCGCTTAAGGCTTCTCCTGTGGTTTCTGATGAGATTGATTGCTGTGATTGCTCTGTGTACCTAGCTGATCTTACTGCTCTTAAGGATAAGCATGCTTCTACTTGTGATGAACTAGATATGCTTAGGGTTGAGGTGGCTGAGCTTAAGTCTAGACCTGCTTTGCTAGGTGCTTGTACTTCTTACCCTGTTTTGCATGGAAAGATTGATGAGATGCATGCTTACACTATTTCGCTTGAGGCTAAATTGAAAGAGCCTATTCCCACTTCTTGCTCTACTTGTGAATTGCATGCGGTTAAGAATTTGGAGCTTGCACATTATGTTGATCGCTTGCAGGATGAGAATGATGAGCTGAGAAAATGTATGAGCTGGTTGTCGGGTCAGGAGCCTCAGCTTGGTATCATGATAGCGGCTTTCAAACGCTATGATGGTCAGGCACTTGGGGCTGACAAGCTTGGAGAGAACAGTGGTGAGGGAGTTGAGAGAGTTGGAGAGATTACTATTCCACCACCAAACAGATACAAGAACAAGTTTGAGCCCAAGCCCAACCATCTCAGAAACAAACTTGACACTACTCCAGATCCACCCATATTCCCTCACCCAACGAATGATTTCCAGAAACCGGTGAAGTTTGTGAGCCCAAAGAGTGGTGAGGAAGGAGAGAAGAAGGGTGAGAAACCGAGTGGGCAGCCCCAACCCAAGCCTAAGCCTAAGCCACAACCCATGAAGTTCCATTGTGGGTATTGTGGGAGAGATGGTCACAAGGATGAGTTTTGCTTCAAGAGGAAGCGTGAGGAGAGAATGGCCAGAGAGTGGGCTAACAAGGACAGGTACCACCCCTCTAATGGTGTACCTGAGCCTCGTATGCAGATGCCCAGGGCCAAGGCGATTGTGAGGACGGTTCCGGCTTGGGGAGACCGGAAGGCAACAGGTGGTACTGCTGGCCGAGCTACACCGGTTAGACCGGTGCACTACACCGGTCAGACCGGTGCAGGTCTGGGCAGATAGCGATTTGGTTTTCGTGCTCGTGAGGATGCTCGGTTTGGTTCTGGTGGTCGTGGTTCTGGTGGTTGGTCTGGAAAGTTTGCAGGTGGTCAGATTGCTAGGCGTTCTCCACCTCGTGCTCAATACGGGGGTGGGAGGAGTCGTAGCTTTGAGATGGAGAGGAGGAACGACCCACGGTTTTCCTTTCGTGGCTTTCGTCCTCCTCCAGCTAGAGAGGGTTGGTTCCCTCGTAGTGGTTATCGTGGTGGTGTTCGTGGTGGTAGCTTTGATACGCGTGATGATTTGGTTTGTGCTAACCCCACTTTGGAGTAAATGGCTCGGCACTGGTTTTACTCTTTTGGTACTAACCCCAGTGCTGAGTCGTTTGTTCACTCACGTGCTCGCTTTTGAATTTTAGGTGGGAGACTTGAGGAACGTTTGGTTGATTGACTCCGGTTGCTCGAGGTATATGACCGGAGACAAGGGGTGGTTCTCAAGTCTCGTCCCGGTGGTGTCCAGGACATACATCACCTTTGGGGACAATGGGCGAGGGCGTGTACTATCAGAAGGTGAGATCAAGGTAAGTGACAAGGTCACTCTTAGGCATGTTGCTCTTGTTCAATCGCTGGGGTTCAATTTGCTTTCTGTGTCCCAGTTGTTGGATGAGGGCTTTGAGGTGTTGTTTCGGCCTGGTGGTTCTCGGATTTTAGATTCTCGAGGGGACCTTGTTTGCATGGTCGTTCCCGAGGGTCAAGTGTTCCGAGCTGATTTCTCTTAGTCTTCTGGTGTGGAGCGTTGCTTTTTGGCTGGTTCTTCGAGTGAGTTGTGGAAGTGGCATAGGAAGTTGGGTCACTTGAGCTTTGACCTTTTGTCTCGCTTGAGTAAACTCAATTTGGTCCGAGGATTGCCACGGTTGAGGTTTGAGAAAGAGTTGGTTTGTGCGCCGTGTAGGCATGCTAAGATGGTAGCCTCTTCTCACCCGCTTCTCACCGATGTGATGACTGAGCGTCCATGCGAGCTGCTCCATATGGACCTTGTTGGCCCAGCTCGTGTGCGATCTGCGGGTGGGAAGTGGTATGTCCTTGTTGTGGTGGACGACTACTCTCGGTATGCGTGGGTGTTCTTTCTTGAGGAGAAAGGGGAGACGTTTGGTTTTGTTCGAGATCTTGTCTTGAGGTTAAGAAACGAGAGGCACGGAGATGCCATACGAGCGATCCGCAGTGACAATGGCTCGGAATTCAAAAACTCTCACTTCGAAACCTTTTGCCATGACTTGGGTCTTGAACACTAGTTTTCGAGTCCGTTTAAGCCTCCCCAGAATGGCGTGGTGGAAAGGAAAAACAGGACCTTGTGCGAGATGGCTCGGACGATGCTCGACGAGCATAGGACTCCGAGAAGGTTCTGGGCTGAGGCGGTCAATACCGCGTGCTATGTGTCGAACAGGATCTATCTCAGGGTTCACAAGAAGAAAACCTGTTACGATTTGATGCACAGTCGCACACCCAAGGTGAGTCAGTTCCATGTCTTTGGTTGTAAATGCTTCATTCTGAAGAAAGGGAAGAAGTTGGACAAGTTCGAGGCTAGGTCTGTCGATGGCATTTTCTTTGGTTATGCATCTCATTCTAGAGCATTTCGTGTGCTCAATCTTGAAATGACCAAATCGTGGAGACTTGCGAGGTAACCTTCGACGAGACACAGCCACGTAGTCAGCTTGTTTTTGAGTGTGCAGGTGACGACGAACTTGGCGAGGAGAACTTTCAGGAGGAGGAGCATGAACATGGAGATGATGAAGATGGCGGTGTGGTGCCCGCAGCTGAACATGTACCTACTACTTCGACGACGATCGTGAACGGGCCCTCTCCCACACCTACAACGACAAACCCAGATCAAGGCGAAGCTGCTGTTGAGGGGGAGGTAGCATCAAGGCGAGAACCTCCCCGGCGAGTGCAAGTGGATCACCCAGCTTCGAGAATCATCGGCGACATGAATGAGCGTACTACACGGTCGAGGGTTCAGAACAATTCTCATTTCGCTCATGCTGCTTTTGTTGCCACCTTTGAGCCCAAAGACATTAGACACGCACTATCTGATCATAATTGGGTTAATTCGATGCATGAGGAGTTGGAGAATTTTGAGAGGAACCAAGTTTGGGTGTTGGTTGACCCTCCTCCAGGGTGTAAGCCGATTGGGACAAAATGGGTGTGGAAAAATAAAGAGGTAGAGAAAGGAGAAGTGGTGAGGAACAAGTCGAGACTTATTGCTCAGGGGTACAGTCAGAAAGAGGGGATCGACTACGAGGAGACTTTCGCTCCTGTAGCTCGTTTGGAGGCGATCAGGATCCTTCTAGCCTTTTCCGTGGCTAAAGGGTTCATGTTGTACCAGATGGATGTGAAGAGTGCTTTCCTGAATGGTGTGTTGGAGGAAGAGGTGTTTGTGGGGCAACCACCGGGGTTTGAGAGTGATAAGTACCCTCACCGGGTGTACAAGTTGAGGAAGGCGCTGTATGGGTTGAAGCAGGCGCCTAGAGCTTGGTATGGTAGGTTGAGGGGGTTCCTGTTTGAGAGAGGGTTTGAGATGGGTAAGGTCGATCAGACCTTGTTTCTCCTCAGGCAGGGCAGAGATATCCTGATTGTGCAGGTATACGTGGATGATATTGTCTTTGGTGGCTCGTCTAACTCTCTTGTTGCAAGGTTTGCAGAAGACATGAGCAGGGAATTTGAGATGAGCATGATGGGCGAGTTGCAGTTCTTCCTCGGGCTACAAATCAAGCAATCAAAGGAAGGAACATTTGTGCACCAAGCTAAGTACACCAAGGACATTGTGAGGAAGTTCAAGATGGAGGACTCCAAGGCCATGGTGACGCCTATGAGTACGACTACAGCTCTTGATGCGGACGAGGAAGGTACACGTGGACCAGAAGGAGTATCGGGTCACTCCCCTACTTGACGGCGACGAGGCCGGACATCCAATTCTCGGTATGTCTGTGCGCTCGTTTTCAAGCGTCTCCGAGGACTTCGCATCGGCAAGCAGTCAAGCGCATTTTCAGGTATTTGCGACACACTCCCGACTTCGGCCTTTGGTACTCTGCGTCTTCTTCTTTGGCGCTTCATGGATTTTCAGACGCGGATTTTGCCGGGTGTCGGTTGGATAGGAAGTCCACTTCTGGGACTTGCCAGTTCTTGGGTTCTTCTTTGGTGTCTTGGTCTTCCCGCAAACAGTCAAGTGTTGCTCAATCCACTACCGAGGCAGAGTATGTGGCCGCAGCTAGTTGTTGCTCTCAGCTCCTTTGGATCACATACACCATGAGTGACTTTGGTGAGGAGTATACCCATGTCCCACTTGAATGTGATAGCACCAGTGCCATTAGCGTTGCAAAGAACCCAGTGCTCCATTCCAAAACCAAGCACATAGAAGTGAGGTATCATTTCTTGAGAGACAACGTAGAGAAAGGGAAGATAGCTTTGATCCATGTACCCACACATGACCAACTAGCCGATATTTTCACCAAACCCCTAGATCAAGCAACTTTCACTCGTTTGCGGGGGGAGCTTGGTGTGTGCTTGATTTCTTGAGTTGGCATGTGGGAGCTCCTTTGTAGCGTATGTATAGCTTTCCTTTGTGCATTTCTTGCACTTGGCATGGCATATGTAACATGATGTATAGGCATCTTTGTATCTTAGGTTGCATGCATTTTGTATCATATGCATTGTTTAGGAAAGGATTCTCCTATATACATTGTTCACCATGGAATGATATGTATGTCTTTGTGAGCTAGTGTGGTAAGCTATGGTTAGTTTGTCTTAGCTCTTGATGATCTTGATTTATATCCATGGTTGATGGCTATGTTTTTGAAAAATTTCATATGTATGCTCTCTTGTGAGTAAATGCCTTTACATGATCTTGACATGTTTTTGTGGCTTGGCTATGCTTAATTTGTGGTTGGATAGCTTATTTTGATCATATGGGGCCAAAGGCTCATTTGCCATCATGAATGTTTAGCCCCCATGCTTGATCTTGTGGAGGGGCATAAGTTCCTTTTTGTCGCAAAGACATTTCATGTACCAAATTCAAATCTGAAAATAAAATGTAAATTGCTTGGAAAATGTGCTCCCATGTCATATGTGCTAATTTTAATTTGCTTTGGGTGCTAAACCGTTGCATGATGCCTACCAATGAGAAGTCTCATATCTAGAAGTAGGCACATGGCTCGGTGGCTTTGACATGACTTGAGGTGCTTGTGGGTGTTTATGATGGTCTTATGCTTAGAATGGTTGTCCTAGCATGAAGTTTGTGTGGCTTTGCCATTTTGATATGCTTTGCTCATGTTTAGGATTTTGCTCATGAGAGGGTAAATTTTCGCAAAATTGCTCAATTCTATCTTAGCTTCGTCCAATGGTTGTGAAACTTGGTGATCATGAAGTTGATATCATTACGAAGCTATAGAGTATCTAACTTGCTCATTTGGACATGTGTAGCATCCTATGTTGAATTTTGTCTATTTGAGAAGCTCTAGGTTGCATGTTTTGCATTTTTGGCTTGATTCATGCATTGCCAACAAGGGGGAGAAGTTTGAGCATGATTTGGCTTGCTGCATACATTTAGAAGGTTTCCAAGTGGTTTCGAGCTAGTTTTGAGCTCGTGCAGTTCCCAGTTTTTCCCAGGTGGTCATCGGCCTGACCGGTGAGGTACACCGGTCTGACCGGTGTGAGGTCCAGGTGCTGGGCGATCTAGCACACCGGTCTGACCGGTGTGGTTGACCGGTCTGACCGGTCAGAGCAAAGCTGAAGCAGCTGCTCTGTTTTGCGAGGTGGTTTGCATGCATTCGTCCAGGGGGAGTTGCATTGGTTCAGGGGTAGCTTGCATGTGTGCAGGGGGAGCTCTTTGTGGTTTTCGAGCTTTGGATTGGTGTTTTGTGCTCTTTGCTTGAGCATGTTTTGTCTCGGATGTGTCAAGCCGTTGCCCTTGCCTAAGGGGTCCGAGACTTGTCTTCTTCAAGTGATCTTGCTCTTTGCGTTTTCTTTGGCTTTCGATCGCTTGTTGGAGTTTCTTTTAGTCGTTTCTTTTCTTTCTCTTTTCTCTTGGTTACCAAAACGTGTGTTGTCAATGCACTCATCAAGGGGGAGATTGAGAGCCAGGTGTGGTTCGAGGACCGGTGGATGGTCGCTTCCTGGTGTGATGAGTGATTGCCAACGTGGTGTGGACTGATTCCTTGCTAAGTATTGCAGGTGCAGGTTGCGGCTTGACTGGTGCAGGTGCAGGTGAAGAACAAGCGCGAAAGGTCGTTGCCGGTGAGGCCTCCAGGTGTGGAGAAGACAAGTAGGCTTGGTTCGAGGGACCCGGTGGCCAGCGGGGTCAAGTGCGGGCCGCATGGTGGCAAGAACGACAAGATGAAGTCATAGACGGTTTCTTGGTTGAGCCTCAAAACCAAGGTCGAGCCGGGACTACGTGGGAGCTGAGTCATGAGTGGTGATTGGCGGAGGCTAGACCGAGTTCGCGGGGTTTCTGGTGGTTCACCAGAAAACCACTGGGTTCCTTGGTTGATCCACAAAGCCAAGACCGAAGAACCGAAGACGGAGGTGCGGCAGCTCCAGACCGGTCTGACCGGTGGGTCTGACCGGTGAGGAGCACCGGTGTGCGACGACGCAGTCCGGAATCTTCAAAGCGGAGGACACGCGTCGGGATCGCAAGGCTTGCGTCGAGGCTAAGCAAGTTTGCGGTCGCTGGGCATCCGTCCGATGGAGCGAAGACAAAGATTTCCGAATTCACCCTTGAGGGGCATGTATCCCTAGTTAGCTAGTAAGGGTATTTTTGTCTTTCGGTTGCCTCCATATAACCCAAGGGGTGAGAGGATGGCAGCCATCTCTTGGAACCCTAGCTCATTTGCTTTCCTATTTTCTCTTCCTATTTTCGTTAGGATTTTCTTAGGACTAGCTTGAGAGCTTCATGGTGAGATCTTGTGAGAGGGAAGGATGATCGGGCGGCAAGCTAGACCTTGTATGAACCTCTTTGGTATGTATAGATGATTCGGCGTGGTTCCTCAAGGCTTGGATGTGTCTTTCCTGTTTCTCCTTTTTGGTGATTTTCGAAGCCCTTTCTTGGCGATTTTCTTGGAGTGATTTCGAGGCCTTTCTCTTTGGGATTTGGTGGGGGATGTATGCATGAACCCTTCGTGGTTCTTTTCCCTTTGATTCCCCTCCCAAATCCGTGAGCAAAGGGGCTCGATTTTGGGGTTTTCGTGGCTCTAGGGTTAGAGGCATTCTTGGTGGGATTTCTTCGATTCCTCTTGATTTAGCAAGTTTTGGTGGACCAAATCTTGGCTATGGAGTGCCCATGAGGTGTTCCTACTATCCCCAAAGTCTTGCACAAATCCGTGGAGCGATTCGGGAGATCGGGAGTTGGATTTGGGGGAGTTGACCCGCGGGTGCTGTTCATCCCCGAGCGGCCCAGCCTGACCGGTCTGACCGGTGCAGAGACTCTGTGGGTTTTGCCTCAGGTGAACGTTCTGGTGAGTTCGTTGTAGTCCCGTGTTGCTGCTGTTTCGAGTTTGGGTCAGTTTGGAGCTCGGTAGGCCTGTTTGGTGGATTTGGGGTTTCCTGGCTTGAACCGGTCTGACCGGTGAGCTACATCAGCCTGACCGGTGTAGGGGCCTTCTGCGGAAGTTCCCAGGTTTTACCAGCAGGGACCGGTCTGACCGGTGCTGCTCACCGGCCTGACCGGTGTAGGTCAGTGGTGCTCGAGTTGGTGTTCCGCTGCGTTCTCGAGTCCGTGAAGGTGGTTGTTGGTTCCTAGGACTAGTAGCACTCCAGTGGCTGCGTGGTCTTGGCCAACTTGGGTAGTTGAGTAGGAGACGTGATTTGGAAGTCGTGTTCATCTTGTTGGAGTTCTCATCTCCTTCGAGAAGAATTTTTATCGGCTCCCATTCACTCCCCCCCTCTCTGGTTCGCCTAATCGGTCCTTCAGTCTTGACAGGGGTCCTCAGTCCTCCTCGACCTGAGTCTTGGCCTTCACGTTGTCAATGGTGTCAGAAAACCTTGTTCTCATGAGAGATTATCTCGCCGTCAAAGGGGGCCCTAATCTGGGCCGTCGTCAGTAGCCCCCGATCCTGAGAGGGAGTCAGGGAGTCGCACTCAGGCTCAGTCGAGAGGGTTTGGTGTTGATTTTGTTCTTGGTTCTCCCGGTCGGTGCGCGCGAGCGCATTCGCCGGATGTAGCCCTCGAGCCCGTGAGTGAGTTGGAGACTCGCTCGCGGGCTTTTGAACTTCATCGTAGCCGTTGTGGTCTTGGATTATTCCGTTGGGGTAGTCATGGTCGTCGTGGTCGACGTGGGCGACGTGGGCGACGTGATCAATGCGGGCGAAGCGGGAGATACGGGCATCTCGGCCGTCGTGATGGACGTGACAGCCCGAAATGACCGCGCGTGGGCGACGCAGGCTCCCGAACTCCGCGGGAATCGAGGCGTCACGCGGGTGGGCGCCTATTTCGCCGGGGCATGCGCACGCGGGCGAACGTTTTGCTGACGCGGTGGGCCCAGCATTCAAGGCGGACGGCCGCGCTCTTCCCTTTTTAACCGCGCGCCGAGCACGGGTTTGGGACTTTACTCCCTCATCGTCTTCCTCTGCCCTTGCGCCTTGCTCCCCTTGCTCATTCGCATCCGTAGTGCCGCCACCGCTTGTGCCACCAGCTCGCTCGAAACCTCACTGCTGCCATGTCGAACTGGACGCGATCCAACGTGTCTCGCGACCAGCTGCAGCGCCTTGTCGAGGCCGGATAGCTCCCTCCACTCACCGCCACCGTGGAGTGGAAGGTGCCCGGGGAAGAGTCCGTACCGTGCCCGCCCTGGGGGTACGTGGTCTCGTTCGTGGCCTTCCACGAGCGCGGCTTCTCCGTCCCCGCCGGGCGGTTCATCCGGGGGGTCCTCTACGAGTACGGCCTCCAGCTGCAGCACCTCAACCCGAACAGCATCCAGCAGATGGCGGCGTTCGAGGCAATGTGCGAGGGGTACCTGGGGATAAGTGCCCATTGGCACCTCTTCCGGTACTTCTTCATGTTCGCGTGCTTGAAGGACGGCCCCAAGGCGGTGACGATCGGCTGCGCCAACCTCCGGATGAAGCAAGGCCGGGGCGACGGCTACATCCCATCTTCCTTGACCAGCTCGAACAGCGGCTGGCACAAGGGATGGTTCTACTTGAGGAACGACCCCGAGTTCGCACTCCCGGCGTTCACCGGAAACTCCATCGGGCAGTCGCGGTCGAACTGGACCCATGGTCCCCCGCAGGCGGAGCAGGAGAAGGTGCTCAAGGAGCACTGGGCGGTGCTGGGGCGCCTCCGAGGAGCCGGGGTCACCCTGGCGACCGTCATTGGGCAGTACCACGCCCGAGGAGTCGTGCCGCTCCGGAGACGGCCGCTCCATCTCTGCGAGATGACGGCCGATCGAGCCCCCTGGACGGGGACTGTGACTGCGCCAGTCTTCCCGTCGCCGAACGAAATCCAGCGCCGCGTGGCGCAGGCGATCGGGAAGTCGGCCTATTCGTGGCCGCCGGCGCGACTTCTCCCGATGCTCCCCAACTACGGGACCGAGAGATTAGTAAGTTGCTGCTTCCTCCGACAAGCTTTTCATTGATCTTGGTTTCTTCGGTTTTGAGTTGGTTTTCTCGGTGACTTCCAACGATGGCTGACTCGCCCGCTCCTTGTTTTTGCAGCTGAAGTGCACACATCTTGTGCCGGCCAAGGTGCCTCTCCCGGAGGAGGCGATCTTCAACCAGAATAAGGCGGCCGCGGAGAGGCGGCGGGCTGCGCGCAAGGCACAGCACAAGGAGCGAGAGATCGCCAAGCGCGATCGGAATGACAACCGCATCAAGCGGCGGAAAGCGGTGGAGCGCGACGTCTCCTCCAATGAAGACCCGTCGCCGGAGCCGACGTGGAGTGGCGACGAGCCCAGTGCCGCGGTGGACTGGAGCGACATGTCGGGGTCGTCCACGCCGTCGCCTCCCCGAGCGGTAGAAGTGACATTGTTGCGGCGGCCGGACCCTGCCGCGCACGAGAAGAATGTGGGATCGAGCTCACATCAGTGGCTCGCCCCGTCCGAGAGGACCAGCGGGCGACCCGTTCCTGTACGGCGCCCGGCGGTTCGAGCGCCTCCGAAGCGCGGAGGGACCCGCCCCACCGAGTCGACCCGCCCAGGAGGTCGGAGGAGCGGGCGCCCCCGTCTCGCCATCTTTTCGACGGCTCCGACCGCCCCAACTCGGACTCCTTGCAAAGGCGCCCGTCGCGGGCGAGATCGACAAGCTCGGCGTCGACGCCGAGCACACCGCAGGAGGTGGATTTCGGCGCCGCCCCGCGGCGCCTTCAGTCGTTGATTATCCGGGGTGGCGGAGTCCCGGACGTACAAGTTTCCCTCGTCGCAGGCGGGGGCCAAGGGCCGGCCCCTGCCGCGGCGGAGGTCGGAAGGACAGCCCCCGAGCAGCCGGGGGAGCGCAGCGCCGCCGTCGAGGCGGCGGGTAGAAGTGGGGCAGCCCCCGAGTCGGTTGGCACCAAGCGTGCAGCCCCCGAGCAGGGCTCGTCGGACCGCCCGGTGAAGAGGTCCCGCGTCCGCTCCAAGATGTAAGTTCTCGTCCTTGATGCCGTTGCCATGAACCTTTCGACTTGCTCGTTCTTCAACCTTGTCATGTCTTTTTCGCAGACGCGCCGACACCGGCGTCCTCAGCCTCGCGCCCCTGAAGCGCGTAGCGCTGAGCGCGCGCGCCGCACCTTCCGAGCCTCAGTCCCAACCCCCGTACGCCGAGCCGCTGCCGGTGCAGGTCGAGGAAGGGCTGGTCGTGGCTGTCGAGGTGGAGGAGACAGCGGCCCCGCCTCCGCCAGTCACGGCCGCCGTCACGGGGGAGGAGCGGACGGTCACGGAGATGGCCGCTCCCCAAGCGAGGTTGGAGCCACAGGCCGGGGCCGGCTCAGGCGACGACGACGTGGTGATGTTGCCCGCAGATTAGGGTGGACCGCCGCCTCCGCCGACCAGAGAGCACGGAGCCGCAGCGCCGGAGGCGCCAGAGACTCCAGCGGCCGCGACCGCGCCGTCGATCGGGGGTGCAGAGGACGTGCCAACGTCTGGTTGCCGGTCTATCCCCGGCGTCGGGATCATCGACCTCGACGCCACCGAGCTCCCGAGCAACGACCGGGAGATCTTTGACGCCGTGGTGGAGCGCATGTTCGCCGACTCGGCGATTTTGGAGGCTGAGGTCCCCGGAGCCGCGGCGTCCACTGCCGCGGCCTCTGCCGATGCGGAGACCTCATCCAGTGCAGCGCTCGTGCCGGACGCCACCGTGTCGGAGCAGCCAGCGCTGGGCCAGGGCAGAGATGTCGGGGGTTCCGGGCCCTCTGCCGCGTCGGAAGCGGCGGAGGGGGTTCTCGGAGAGCCTGCAGCCGGCACGGAGTCGGCCGTGATCGCGCCCCCACTCCAGACTGCAGGGGCGGTCGTGGACACGCCTCCACCTTCGATTGCAGGGGCGGTCGAGAGTGTTGCTGAGGTGGAGGAGCCGTCGTCCGTTCAGCCCGTCGTCGCTGCCGAGGAGGAGGCTCCTGCGGTAAGCCAGCCCGCCATGGTCCCTCAAGTGCGCAACGCCCCCGAGGGCATGGCAAGGGCTGCCTCCCCGAAGATACAAGAGGCCGGGGAGAGCTCGGGCGCGGCCCTGCCGCGGGATGTCGGAGGTGATGACGCCCGGGTCCTCGATCTCGCCCGCGCCCCGTGGGCGGCTGCCTCTGAGGTTGGCGACGATGCCGAGGATGACGAGGAGTCCGCGGTGTGCAACACCCTCGAGCGCGGGTTGGCGTGGGCGCACCGCGCATTTGACGAGTTGATCCTTCCCACGACGTCGGTAAGTTTTCTTTGTACGAACGACTTGTCTCCGATTTCTTCCGCTCTTCCGAGAGCTTATATTTAGCTTGTCCGGGGCAGACACTTGCGGCGTCTGGTCGGAGGAGAGCACGCGCGGCGAGCGAGCTCCGCGCGGAGCGGGCCCAGTTGGAGATGCAACTGGTCGTGGCTCGTGTGGCCGCTGCCGCAGCGGTGGCGAGCGAGGCGTCGATGCGAACGACTCTTGAGGCTGCCAAGCAGTCCGCGGAGGACCGCGCCACTGCCGCTCAGTTCGCTGCCGTGACGGAGCGGGATGCCTTGGCGACGAGGCTGGCTCTCGCCGAGGCTGAGATCGAGAAGCTTCGTGCAGCTGCGGCGTCCGCCAATGAAGCTGCCGAGAGGGCCACCACCGCCGCTGCTGCTGCCGAGGCCACTGCGCGGGACGCCGCCCAGACCGCCGCTCGGGAGAAGGCGGCGCTCGAGACGAAGGTGGCGGACCTGGAGCATGAACTGGCCACCGCCGGAGTGGACCTCGCGACGGCCAACCGCCAGTTCTCCCAGGTCGCCAACCAGCTCCAGGTGATCTCCGAGGAGGCGACGCGGTTGCGGGAGAGCAACGCCAAGTTGTCGGAGGATCTCGAGGGTGAGTTGAGCAGGCGCTTCCTTTCGCCACTTCACTTTTCGTTTGCCTCTTGCTCGTTCTGACTCGCTCCCTGGTGCTCCAGGGATGCGCGTGTACCGCGCCGGGATGACCTCGAAGCTGGCGGAGCAGCAACAAGAGCTGAACACCGCCCTGCTCAAGATCATCGAGAAGGACGGCTTGATCGGACGCTTGTCGGAGCAGCTTGAGAGTATGCCCAGCATCTTGATCCCGTTCCCATCTTTCCTGTGAATCTGCCGTAACTCACCGTCTTGTTTGTTTTCCTCAGAGACAAGGACCGAGCTTGAGCAATCCCGGATGGCTCGGGAACAGGATGCGGTCGCGCTGAACCAGGCTCGGAACGCCCGGCGCGAGTCGGAGGAGGCTCGCAGGGTGAACATCGAAGACTTGGCCAAGCTCGGAAGGGCCGTCAGCACGGTCAGGGCTGGGCTCGGCGTATCACTCGGGCCGGTGTTGCCCGAGACGCTTGTTGAAGAAGTCGGGCGCCTCCCATACGTGATCCGAGAGCTTGAGTTGTCGACGGCTTGGAGGGCGGTGCACCGAGTGCTCGCCATGTTCGAGTCGCACTACCAGGGGTTGGACCGCATGGCACTGAGCGGAGGCTGGGCTCCCGGCATCTCCGACACGCAGTGCGACGAGCTCGAGAGAGACTGCGCCTCCTTCGCCCGCGACATGGCCGACGCCGCCCTGAAAGACTTGGAGCTGCTGCCACAAGACGCACCAGAGGACCCGGAAAGCCCCGAGCCCTCGAATTAGATGTATCATTTTGATTTCGTGTAATGATAAGAACAATTCACAACATTACGAATCGGAATCGCGTAGCTGAGAACTTATTCAAGTAGCATTACTGCTCGATCGTTCCCGAGCGCCCGAGGACGACTGCAATAACACTTAGCCGGCCTTAGAAAGTCGAGACGACCAAGCTCTACTCTGGAGCCACGGAGGCGTAGGAGTCGGGAAGCTTGGCCTTCTCAACCCGCTAAGGGTAACCACTCGTTCGCAGCCCCCGAGAGCTCGAGAGGTTCGAGAGGTAACTTTGCGTAGTTTTGCCGTTAAAGTTGTTTTTGGACCGGAGTCTAGGCGGTCACCCGAAAGCTTTTGAAAAGAGGTCGGACGAAAACCTGAGGACTCGAGTCGTGCTCGCAAGTCTTCGCACCGTAGCCGCGGAGGCGTAGGTGCTAGGAGCTTTGAACGAGCCGCGACGTCTCGCCCCACGCAAGCCGTCGCCCTTACTTCTCGCAAGATCGAGTTTCCGTCAAAAAAACCTTTCGCTCGTGCGATTGGTCTCGACATAGATGTCGGGATTTTTTTTGAAAAATCGTAAAAAACCGGAAGGAGGGCATCGTGCCCTGGGTCGCCCTCGAGCAGGGAGTGTCTCTGCGCAGGTGCAGGGACACTTGCTGCTCAGCCTTAAAGTTGACGCACACTCGTAAACATGGTCATCGACAAGTTTTTCGAACTCAAAGACATGTGAACAAGGCATGCAACATCTATTTATTGATGTACGAGATTTGAACAGTTACCCAAGGGTAAAACGGGCGCAGGTGTTCGATGTTCCATGCGTTGGAGACGACCCTCCCGTCCTCGTACTGGATCTTGTAGGTTCCAGGCCGGAGCACCTCGTGGATGATGAATGGCCCCTCCCAAGGTGGCGCGAGCTTGTGCCGGTCCTTGCTGCCTTGAACTCGTCGAGGACCAAGTCTCCGACGTGGAACTCGCGTGGGCGCACGTTGCGCTCGTGGTAGCGTCGCAAGGCTTGCTGGTACTTGGAGCAGCGCAGCAGTGCCACATCTCGCGCCTCGTCAAGTTGGACGATCGCATCCTCAAGTGCGGCCTGGTTGCCTTCCTCGGTGTAGGCTCGTACTCGCGGGCTGCCGTAATCGATGTCCGTAGGTAGGACCGCTTCCGAGCCGTGCACCATGAAGAAGGGTGTGAACCCGTCGCTCGGCACGACGTGGTACGCAGGCTCCACAGCACGGATGGCAGCTCGTCCACCCACCTTGCCCGGAACTTCTCGAGTCGCTTGAAGATGCGTGGCTTCAACCCTTGCAAGATCATGCCGTTCGCCCTCTCGACTTGTCCGTTCGTCTTCGGGTGGGCCACGGCCGACCAGTCCACACAAATGTTGTTGTCGTCGCAGAAGTTGAGGAATTTCTTCCGCGTGAACTGGGTGCCGTTGTCGGTGATGATCGTGTTGGGTATGCCGAAGCGGTAGATGATGTCGGTGAAGAAGGATACCGCCTCCTCGGAGCAGACGTTCACGATGGGTCGAGCCTCAATCCACTTGGAGAACTTGTCGACCGCTATGAGGAGATGCGTGAAGCCCCTGGGCACTTGTCGGAGCGGCCCCACCATGTCGAGATGCCACACGGCGAAAGGCCATGTGATGGGGATGGTCTGTAGCGCCTGTGCCGGGAGATGAGTTTGTCGGGCGTAGAACTGGCACCCCTCGCAACGCCGTACAATGTCCTTGGAATCCGCCACCGCCGTGGGCCAGTAGAATCCTTGTCGGAAAGCTTTCCCGACAAGTGTTCTCGGGCCTGCATGATGACCGCAGGTGCCGGCGTGGATCTCTCGTAGCAGTTCGCGGCCCTGATCCCCAAGGATGCACCGCATGAGTATGCCAGTAGCTCCTCGCTTGTAGAGCTCGCCCTCGATGAGGACGAACGCCTTCGCTCGCCGTGCGATGCGTCGAGCCTCCGTTTGGTCGGAGGGCAGCTTCCCTTCGACAAGCCACTCGAGGATTGGGAATCGCCAGTCGGGATCTTCAAGATTCAGCTCGGGTGGCTGATCGATCGCCATGACTTCGGGTTCTTCTTCCTCTGGAGGCTTCTCCCCTTCTGCTCGAACAGAGGGGGCGTGTTGGTCGCTCGCAAAAACTCCGTGAGGTACCAGCTTGCGACTGGATGCTGTCTTCGCGAGCACGTCGGCGGCTTTGTTGTAGTCGCGCAGCACATGATGAAGCTCAAGTCCGTGGAACTTGCCCTCTAAATCACGCACAACTTGGCAATATGCCTCCATCTTCGGGTCCACGCAATTCTTGTCCTTCATGACCTGGTCCACGACCAGCTCGGAGTCCCCCCTGATCTCGAGACGACGGATCCCGAGCTCAATAGCTATTCGGAGGCTGTTGATTAGTGCTTCGTACTCGGCGACGTTGATGGATGCCGGAAAGTGTAGTCGGACCAAGTACTCCATGCGCATGCCCAGAGGCGAGATGAAGACAAGGCCTACACCGGCTCCTTCCTTCATCACCGAGCCGTCGAAGTACATGATCCATGTCTCGTGCTCGATCGGCGCTGGTGGTGTTTGGATCTCCGTCCACTCAGCAACGAAATCCGCGAGCACTTGAGACTTGATGGCGCTGCGTGGTGCATACAATATGTTCTGCCCCATCAACTCGAGCGCCCACTTGGCGATTCTCCCTTCATCCTCGGGGTTCTGGATGACCTCCCCGAGTGGGTACTTGGACACCACGGTGATGGGGTGCGCGTCGAAATAGTGTCGGAGCTTGCACTTGGTCATCAAGATAGCGTACACAAGCTTTTGCATTTGCGAGTATCGCGTCTTGGAGTCGGAGAGTACCTCACTGACGAAGTACACAGGTCGTTGCACCTTCTGTGTCCTTCCGGGCTCTTCTCGTTTGACCACTAGTGCAGCGCTGACCACCTGAGTTGTCGCGGAGATGTACAGGAGCATCGGCTCTTCAGGTGTCAGAGCTGTGAGGATGGGTGGGCTCTTGAGCATGTTTTTGAGTGAGTCGAGCGCCTCTTGTGCTTCGGGGGTCCACGTGAAGTGGTCGGACTTCTTCATCAGCTTGTACAGTGGCAGGCTACGCTCTCCGAGTCGTGCTATGAAACGGCTCAGAGCCGCGAGGCAGCCCGTGACACGCTGTACGCCTTTTAGGTTCTTGATCGGCCCCATGTCCATGATGGCCGAGATCTTCTCGGGGTTCGCCTCGATGCCGCGTTCCGACACGACAAAGCCAAGGAGCATGCCCCTTGGAACCCCGAAAACGCATTTCTCGGGATTTAGCTTTACCCCATGCTGTCACAGCTTCGCAAAGACCTCGGTAAGGTCAGGAACCAGATCTCCAGTCTTCCTCGACTTGACCACGATGTCGTCGACGTAGGCCTCGATGATGCGCCCTATCAGCTCCCCGAAGACACGTCGCATACATCACTGGAACGTAGCGCCCGCGTTCTTGAGCCCGATGGGCATTGTCTTGTAACAATACGCGCCGAACGGAGTGATGAATGAGGTTGCGAGTTGGTCCGCTATGGACATCGCTATCTGGTGGTACCCGGAGTACGCATCGAGAAAACAGAGGGTTTCGCACCCAGTTGTCGAATCGACTACCTGATCTATGCGAGGCAAGGGAAACGGATCCTTGGGACATGCCTTGTTAAGGCCCGTGTAGTCAACACACATCCTCCATTTCTTATTCTTCTTCTTGACAAGTACAGGGTTAGCAAGCCACTCGGGGTGGAATACTTCTCGGATGAACCCTGCACTAAGGAGCTTCTTGATCTCCTCGCCGATCGCCTTGCAATTCTCGTCGTTGAAGCGGCGAAGGCGCTGCTTTACCGATTTCGATCCCGGCTTGATATTCAACTTGTGCCCGGCAACCTCTCTCGGGATCCTCTTCATGTCGGAGGGTTTCCATGCAAACACATCAAGGTTCGCTTTGAGGAAGTCGACGAGCGCGCTTTCCTATTTAGGATCGAGTGCCGTCCCGATACGGAGCGTACGGCCATCATCGGAGACGGCCGCATCCTTGACGTCCTTGGCGGGCTCGAAAGAGCAGGCCGCTCGCTTGGACGACTCGGGGATATCCTGGTCCTCGGACGGGGGCTCGGTGTGGAGCCTCTCGGACCGGATGAGTGCCTCAGTGAACTGGAAGCACTCAGCGTCGCACTCGAATGCGCGCTGATACGTGGTCCCTACTATGATGATCCCCTTCGGGCCGGGAATCTTCAGTTTCAGGTACGTATAGTTTGGCACGGCCATAAACTTCGCGTACGCCGGCCTCCTGAGGATCTCATGGTACGTCCCCGAGAACCCCACCACTTCGAAGGTGAGGGTTTCAGTGCGAAAGTTTCGCAAGTCCCCGAACGTGACGGGCAGATCGATCTGTCCGATGGGGAGCGCCTCCATTCTAGGGACGACCCCGTGGAACGGTGCGGTCGACGGCCGCAACTGGGACCGCGGGATGCCCATGTCGTCAAGCGTAGACGCATAGAGCACGTTGATCCCGCTTCCCCCATCCATCAGGACCTTGTGGATCCTTTTGGACTTGAATAGGGGAGCTACCACTAGTGGGTAGGATCCTGGCTGAGGCACATGGTCGGGATGGTCCTTGCGGTCGAAAGTTATCGGAACCTCCGACCACTTTAGGTAGGACGGCTTCGCGGTGTCGGCGTTGAAGACTTCTCGCCGTATGAGCTTCTCGCGCCGCCTTGAGGGTCTTGCCGGAGATCCGCCAAAGATCATGTGGACCGCGCCGTCTTCACCCGGGTACATAGCCCCCGCGCCGTCATCGTTGTCGGGGGGTGGCGCTCCCTTCTTGGGTGGATCCGCCGTTCTTGGCTTGAGGGTGCCGTTGACGTAGTTCTTGATGAGCCGGCAGTCCTTGAGCGAATGTTTGACGGGGACCTCGTGGTGCGGGCACGGCGCGTCCAGGAGCTTCTCGAAGTGGTCCTTGGACGGACCGGGCTTGGCCGGGTTGCCCTTAGGGCGTGACGCCTTGCGCTCCACCGCTGTGACCAGGTTGTCGTCGCGACGGCGCTTGTCGTTCTTCTTCTTCTTCTTGAAGCGCGAGGACGTTCCCTCGCCGTGGTCCACGACCTGTTTCCCCTTGCCCTGAGGGGTGTTGAGCGTTGCGGCGACCGCTTCCTCGCCGTCAGCGTGATTGCTCGCGATGTCGAGGAGCTCCCGGGTCGTACGAGGCATGCGGCGTCTGAGTCGATGAATGAGGGAGGTGCAGGTCGTGCCGTTCTGGAACGCCGAGATGGCGTCGTTGTCGGTCGCGCCAGGAAGCTCGGTGCAGCGCTTGGAGAAGCACCGGATGTACTCACGCAGGCTCTCTCCCGGCTGCTGCTTGCAGTTGCGCAGCTCCCATTGCTTGCCGGGGCGTGTGTACGTGCCTTGGAAGTTCTCGACGAAGACTCGGCGCAGGTCGGTCCAGTCGTTGATCTTATCGCGTGGCTGGTGCTCGAGCCACGTCCGCGCGGAGTCACCGAGGTAGAGCGGCAGGTTCTTGATGATGAAGAGGTCGTCCGTCGCTCTCCCCGCGTGGCACGCGAGCCGGTAGTCCTCGAGCCACACGCTGGGGTTGGTGTCCCCGTCGTACCTGGGTACGTTGGTCGGAGCTCGGAAACGCGAGGGGAACCTCGCATCCCGGACGCTCTGGCCAAAGGCTCGTGGACCCCTCTGGTTTGGCGACCAGCTGCGGTCACGATCGTCATCGCTGTCGTGGCGGCGTCCGCGTCCTCGGTCGTCGTGGTGGCGCGAGCGGTTGTCGCGATGGTTATCGACGCTCTCGTCCCATCGACGGGCCTCGATGGTGTTCCGCGCGTCACGATTAGGCCTGAGCCGGCTCTTGACTGCCGACGTCGCGGCCCCGCCCCCTTCCTCGCGGTCCCGATGCTGAGAGGGAGGCGGGTTCGGGCCATGCGCAGACGGTGCTCCTGCTCGTCCACGCTCCGAACGTTGGCGTGAAGCAGAGCTTTCCGCTTGTTGTGCTGCTGCTGCCTCGAGCAGCGCCTTCAGTTGCTGACGCACCCGTCTCTCCTCGGAGGTCGCTGCCTCCGGACAGCCACGCAGCAGCATGGCTGCGGCGGCGAGGTTCTGCGACGCCCGCCTGAAGAGTGGCGGGGCATCAGCGTTGGCGTCGATGTTAGCGCCCTCGTTGGCGCGTCGGCCGTTGTCGCGTGTACGTCCCCGGGCCGACGGCGTCGGTGCGCGGGCTCGAGGTTGTTCAGCGGCTGGGCGGTGCTCCCGCCGCTCACCGTTCCCCTCGCGGGGCTGCTCCTGCACCGGAACCTCCTGTGCAGGCAGCCGGTCGCGGGGCTCTGGGTCCAGTCCCAGCTCCTGGTGAAGGATGGCCAGCTCTTCGTCGAGCTGGCGCTTGGCCTCCGCGAGTTCGTCGAGTCGCGCCCGTCGTTGGGCGTCGGTGGCGCGGTGACGCGGTGCCGGCTTCGGGTCGGAACTGCTCTAGGCTGATGCCACATAGACGTTGCACTCGCGCGTAGGGTCGCGAGGCTGCATGGTTGATGTCCTCCGGGTCGTCGCAGGGCCGGAGGCGGCGCCGGTCGTGCGCAGGTTGTTGACGTAGGCCGTCACCGGATCGTCCGCGAGGCCGGGCTGTCCACGGGGGTACATCGCGGTGTACCGCTCCATGAACTCCCCCCAAGCAAGCGGCTCGGCTCCGCTTGCCTGGAAGGTGAGGTCGTTGAGGTTGTAGGCGGCGAGCCTAAAACGCTCCTGTGTTGGGTTTGGCCCCAACATCCCGATGATCGTCTCGTCCGAGAAGCCTCGAACGAACGCCGCGCGTCCCGCAGCCCCCGTCAGGACGTTGGGACGAGGTGGCCGGGCGAAGGTACGCCCAGCGACGGACTCCGCCGGCCCGGTGTAGACGAAGCCGAGGGAGCCGAAACGCAAGGTGGCCCCAGGGGTCAACGGAACCCTGCAGCTCTCCATCCGATCTGCTGGTGAAGTTCGTCGAGACACACGATATGCCCCTACCTGGCGCGTCAACTGTCGGGGTTCTCTACCGCCAGACAGTAAATTTGTATCGATCGTGTGTCGGGCTCGGATGGTTAGCACAGGAGACAGCGGGTTTTATACTGGTTCGGGCCTCCGAGGAGTAATACCCTACGTCCAGTGTCGAGCAGTCGCGTTCCCGTGCTAGGGTTGTTTGTAGTAGGGGTTACAAACTGATCGGGAGAGGGTGTCGGACCCAAGTCCCTTGGAATGGTGTTCGGTCTGTAGGATGTCTAACCCTTGTAACGGTTGCCCTCTTCTCCCTTTTATAGACAGAAGGGGAGGGGTACAAGGGGAAAGAAAATATGAGTTACAGTGCCTGGTCACTGGGACGTCCCTTCGCGCGTCGCTGTCCGTCAGGACGCATTGAAGTGGGGCTGTGCCGCCTTGTCGTGGAAACCACCGCGTGGCCAGGCGAGGCTGTTCGTGCTGGGACGCTTGGCGCCCCTTCCGAGTAGTTCCTTGGTGTCTAGGTCTGCCCGAGTACTTGACTAGCCCGCCACGTTAAGGCCTAACCGTAGGCCTGATCTCGTCGTAGGGGGTGCTTGAGTACCTCGGGCGGAGCTTGCGTGCAACAGAGTTGGAGATGATGGCGATGTGATGGCTGTGCAGCTGACCAGACCCGCATTAAGGCTCCTGTCGGGGCCAGCTACTCGCACGGGCCGCCAGCTGGTGTGCTTGCATGGCGCGGGGAATCGGTCCCCCACGCATCGCGGTGAAGACGTTCGTGTCTCGGGGTCGCGCCGCGTGTCGTGGCCCACGCCTCAGTCAGAGTCGGGAGCAGCTCGCGCGAGGCGGAGACTTCTCGTGCGAGGCGGAGAGTTGTCGTGCGAGGCGAAGACTTCTCGTGCGAGGCGGAGAGTTGTCGTGCGAGGCGAAGACTTCTCGTGCGAGGCGGAGAGTTGTCGTGCGAGGCGAAGACTTCTCGTGCGAGGCGGAGAGTTGTCGTGCGAGGCGAAGACTTCTCGGAGGGGGTCCCTCTAGTAGGGAACTGGTCGGAGATGCTCCCAACTGGTCGGGAGCATGACGTCTTGCCAGTGAGGGTCTTGACAAGGGTCCTCAGTCCTCCTCGCCCTGAGTCTTGGCCTTCACGTTGTCAATGGTGTCAGAAAACCTTGTTCTCATGAGAGATTATCTCGCCGTCAAAGGGAACCCTAATCTGGGCCCTCGTCACTAGGCATATTGATTATTCCCCAGTTAGACCTCCTCCAACAATGATACCTTATCCCGCACAAAACCTCCTTATTTTATTTAAAAATAAACAATTTAACACTTAAAGTATAACCTAAGTCCAAATAACCTTCTAAAATAATAAAAGATCTAATTAGCCCTTGATTTGGAACTAGTTGAAAACACACCTTTTCTTTTAACATATTCAAATTCGATTTGATACAACGGCTATTTCTGAAGCTGCACTGGGACGAACAAACATTCGCCTAGAAGCCTCTGTTTGCGCTCCCCATCTTTGCTTCCTCCAGGCCCCCTCCCTCCAAGCTCCGGCGAGCTCGTGCTCGCCGTAGCCGACAGGGAGGGGACCCCCCGGTCGTCTAGGTTTAGCTCTAGCTCATAAGTAGTATTAGCTCTCAGTAGTACTTGCCAAAATGGCTTCTGCACTCCTGTTCGTCGCCGCCATCGCCGGGTTCCTCGACATCCCCTCCGCCACCGTCTCCGCCGGAGCTAAGGTAAGTGGCAATAAAATAAATCCTCACCTCCCTTCCGCAGATCCCCTTTCCCCTTCCCCTTCGCCTGCTTTTCCACTCTGACACCACCGCCGCCCGCATCCGCCATCCTCGCCCCCCAGATCTACCTCTCCACCCACCTCCGCGTCTCCACCGGCTTGGATCCCCTACTCCCCTTCCACCACATCATCGATCTGAGCTTCACCACCCCGAGCATCCCCTCCTCCGTCTACCTCCACCCATACCCCTAATCCTAAAGCAGCAAGGTCTCCTTCGGCTTCCTGTCTCCTCAAGCTTCTTCGACATCAACTGGGCAACGAGCCACCCACCGGCTCTGAAGACGACGACCTTCTACACACCGACGCCGGTTTCAACCTCATCTTTGGGACATCGGCGATGCATCACCTCGAAGGCGTCTTCAACCACTTCAGGCCTACGCTTGCCGAGGTCCTTCCGCACCAATGCAACCATGCGTCCGTGACACCTCTGCTGCAGCTCACCGGCGATCTGCCGTCTGTCGGTGCTCCAAGATCTAGTTCTAGGGACTGTTTTGTAAATGGCTCCTTTTTCAAGGGCCTGGCTGTAAGTTTGCTGCTTTAATATATATAAGTGGTAATTGTTAAAAAATAGATTTGATATTTTAGAAAATATGGAGGCCGATTTTGCGGAGTAGACATGTCATAATAACGTACTTTGTCCACACCAACCCTCCGCATCTAGACCAGTTCCACATGTCCCTCATGTTGCTCCCTGACATCGTCGGGTGCCTAGATCCACCACCATCCGTTGCAACACCGGCAGCCCTTGGCCATGAGCGGCAACTGGGCTTACTGCTTGTCTGCCGTGCAGCTTGTGCTCCAGGCTCTTAGACCACCCACACCGTTGTCCGGGAAAACCCCCGCCATCCGGATGCTGGTGAGTTTTGCCGGAAGATGCGCCGCAGCGGTCTCCTGGAGGAGAGTGGGAAAAAGGCGGCGTCCCCCTGCTTCCTTCATATCCAGGGGGATCGAGAGGGATCCGCGAGGGCCCACCACACGACCCGATGCACCGCACCAACGAGCTCGCGCCCTTGCCTGGAGAGAGCTCCCGTCGTGGCCGCCGGGGAGAGAGAGCAGGGGAGGGGCTGAGGCAGTGCGCGGCCGGCGTCGCCCGTCGTGGAGGAGCTCCGCCGCGTCGCGGAGGCCGCCCCCACGCCGGATATGGTGCCCCGCCACCCGCCGCCCGCCGGAATCCGCCATGGACGCCGGAGTCCGCCACGGCCGCCGGATCTGCTCCTCCACCGCGCCGGAGGCCGCCCCGAGCTCGGCCGGCGTGCGCGCGAGCAGGAGAGGGAGGAGCGCGCGCTGAGGGAGGATGGGCGCACCGACGGCCGTCGCGGCGTCACGCTTCGGGAAGGAGCTCCTCGCCCGTCGCCGGTGAGCTCGAGCTCGCGGATGCCGGCGCGGGAGGACAGCGTGCCGGCGCAGGCGGAGGCGGCCGCGATGGAGGTCGTCGGCGAGCAGGGGAGGGCGCCAAGGCCAGCCCGCCGGAAGGGGCGCCGCCGGGGAGGACCCCGCCGTGCGTGCCTGCTCTGCTCCTCGAGCAGGGGAGCGCGCCGCTCGTTCTCCGCCGGGCGTGTCCCCTCCTCCTTCCCCGCGCCGGCGCGCCCTGGCTCTCCGCCGCTGCCCCTTGCGCCGCCGCTGAAGGCCGCTCCGCGGCGCTCCTCCTCCCGGCCGAGGCAGAGGCTCGCCGGCGCGAGCTCGAGGCCGGGTGCGAGCTCCTCCGCCGGGACCTACACGCCTGCCGCGGGCCTCGGCTCCTCCGCCGGGGCCTCCACGCCCGCCGGCGCCGGATCCGCCGCGCGCCGGCGCCGGTGCTGTGGAGCAGAGAGGAGGGGCGCCGGGTCTGCGAGGTGGAGGGGGTAGGTGGGGAGTGGGGGTGAGATAGAGGGGTGAGGCTGACGTGTGGGCCCACGAGCGGGTGGTTGGGATAAAGGAGAAATATAAGGGAAGACGAGTGCGGGAAAACTGAGATTAAAGGAGAGATGGTTGATGATGAGGACGGAATATTCTGTTTTGAAGGAGGTAACAGAGGACAGCGAGTGTGGATGGTCTTAGCAGTTGGGGACGTGGACGTGCCCACGTTCCCGTCGCTCATTGTTTGACGCGGTCCTCCGTCGCGACTATACGTCCCTATTGTGACAATTTCGCTGATCATCGTGCCGCCCGCCACCCACCTTTCCGGTTTTCCGCATGCGGACAAATGGGATGGTCCGTTTTGACCTTTGGGCTCATCTATACATGTTCACGAATGAGTTTTTATTTATTTTTCTTTATATTTTTTCATTCCTTTCAGATTATTTTTTATCATACGGTTTTCTTCTATTTTTCTTCTCATTTTTATTTTGTTATTGTCTCATGCCATGTTATGTGTTATGTTCTTTTTTCTTCTTTTTTTCCATCTATTTGTTTCACTCAATTTTCGTGCTTCCTTCCATTGTATTCTTCCATGTTTTTCTTTTTCAGTTTCATCCTTTTTTTTGCTTGTGTTGTTTCTCTTATATGTTATTTCATTCTGTATTCATGATTTTTTCATTTGGACGAACTTCCATACTATGTGTCGTTTGAGCCACACATACTTGGTCCCTCAGTCCACTCACGCAGTAAGTACCGAATATGTTTTCTTTTCTTTCTTTTTTATTTGTTCTTTCCTGTCCTTTTTTCTTGTTTCAATTTTATATATTTCCCTTTTTCCTTTCCTTTCTTTTTTACCGTTTTTTCTATATTTCCTTTTGTTTTTGTTTCCTTGTCTTATTATTTTAATTTTTATATTTATTTTTTCTTCATCGATTTGTTTCCCTCGACATCATTATATATTTTTTCCTTCTCAGTGAATCTTTGTTCCTTTACAGTTATTTTTTGTTCTTCCTCAGTGAATATTTGTTTCACTTTGGTAAATAAATTTGTTTCACTTCAGATTGTTCATTAGTAAATATTTGTTTCTTCGATGAATTTTTGCCCCCCTCAGTGAATATCAGTAAAATTTTGTTCCCGCTCAGTGAATATTTGTTTCATTCAATAACTATTTATTTTCTCTTAGTGAATAATTGTTTATTTGTTCCCGCTCAGTGAATATTTGTTCCTCTTCAATAAATATTTGTTCCCGTTCAGTGAATATTTGTTTCCCTTAATGAATTTTTGTTC
Organism: Cenchrus fungigraminus; assembly: GCA_036936925.1. Classification (NCBI taxonomy): domain Eukaryota; kingdom Viridiplantae; phylum Streptophyta; class Magnoliopsida; order Poales; family Poaceae; genus Cenchrus; species Cenchrus fungigraminus. The sequence goes on along the minus strand of CM072768.1, from coordinate 64,352,095 downwards.
CACATGTATATGTCACATAGAAAAATATAAGCATAATTAACAAATATAAATAAATAAGTTCATCAAAATATAGTCATGTGAGATCTTATTTTAAAGTTTTTATTGTCAGAAATCCAATGGTGCAACTAAATTTAATTTTGAAGTTCGTTTTTTTCATGTGGATAACGTCAGCAATTTTGTTTTGTTTGCATACATCGTTACGGAAAGCAATGAAAGCGTGTCATGGAAACTCCAAATTCTCACCTGCCTTGCTCTGATTTTCTTTTTCCGTGTCCGCCGCTTACCGGCTCCCGCACGCGGCACGCCCGTGGTGACGGTTTGTTTTTGTCGCCACAATGACGTATAACCGCAACCCGAGGCATATCGTTTGACCTCTGTTCAAAGTTAATTGTGACTTCAGAAAATTACCAAGTAATTTGTTATCCTCGACTAGCTTTTTGATGGGCCCACCTACCTTTCGCTATGGCCATTCGACACCGGCCTGTTTAGCTGGGCAAATTTACCTCACTTTTTTCTATTCACCTATTACGTCGAGTCAAATTTTCTCTCACAGCATACTATCTAATGCGATAACTTTTTTATGTTCCAACACTATTCATACACACAATTTGCCGAACTAAACGGACTAGACACGATTTTGATTCGAAATCTTCTCTCACAGCTTGATTATGTAGGATTGAAGGTAGCCTTGTTTCGGTGTAGATGGGTCACCAATGGGAAGAGAGCTGTGAGCAAGGACAAATATGGTTATATTAATGTTGATCTCCGGGTCTTTGGTTACAAAAACGAACCGTTTGTCTTCGCCAACGATGTTGAACAAGTGTTCTATGTACCTGACCTTGCAAAGATGAACTGGTATGTGGTTATGCCTGGAAAAAAAAGGATTGTTGGGGTTGAAAATGTTATTGAGGAGGAGGAATACAACCAGTTTGACGAAATTCCATCCTTTGACACTTCATACAAGCCCCGACTCTTGGGAACTAACAAAACACCGTACTTGCGAAGCGACCATAGTGAAAAAATCCATATACAGAAATCAAGGAAGAAAAAACAAGCCTGATTTCTGCTGAATCCTTTTTGTAATGCCGGAGGATGTGTCTATTGGTGGAAATGGAATCTGTTTTGTAATATAAAGGATGCGATGTATTGGTGGAATTTCAATTCTTTTTGTAATATATGGGATGTGGTGGAATTTGAATCCTGCTTGTAATATATTCTGCCTAAGATACTATATATATTATGTTTATATTCTGCTTCAGTTCAGTAACGGGCGTTAATATCAAAGAGACGAGCATTAGTCAACCCGCGTCGCCTAAGTTACAGGCAAGAGACGAGGATTAACGAACCCGCGTCGCCTTTGTTACGGGCAAGAGACGAGAACTAACGAACCCGCGTCGCCTTTGTTACGGGCAAGATATGCGAAATCACAAACAGATTACTTCAAAAGAGACACGGATTAGCCAGCCCCCGTCGGCTTGTTCTTCTTCATGCTTGCAAGTGAGTAGGTAAATCATACAAAAAATTGTACTGCACAGAGATAATCACACAAGCATGTCTCTTGATATGCAAAATCACACACACAGATTACATCAAAAGAGACGGATTAGCCAGTCCCCGTCGGCTTGTTCTTCTTCATGCTTGCAAGTGAGTAGGTAAATCATACAAAAAATTGTACTGCACAAAGATAATCACACAAGCATGTCTCTTGAGATGCAAAATCACACACACACAGATTACAGTCATCATTGATACATCAGAAGGTTACAATGCGGCCATATCTTCATGATGAGATATGCAAAATCACACACACAGATCGATCTTGCTCGCAGGTCGTCGATCTTGCTCGCCTTCGGCTTGTTCTTCATGACGAGATATGCTCCAGATTCTGGCTTCTTCTTCATGCTTACAAGTGAACACAAGAGAAAGATACAGAGAGGGTGGAAACATATCCCTTAAAAAAATCCCTCCTCCTGGAGGAGAAGGGGAAAGCAAAAGGAAGCCCAAGTGTGACGGAAAAACTGCAGCAGGCTTTCCGTCGGCTTGTTCTTCCTGATGCTAGGAGGTTCTGGGCTACCTTCGCCGGACACAGCTGCGAGCAAGGGGTATGTCACAAGGATTTTTCTAGCAGCTGTGTTAGAGGGATGAGCAACCCAATCACCCATATCACAAGAATTCTTCTAGCAACTGAGAGATCGAGGAGGAGGAAGAAGAGAGAAAAGCAAAAGCTTGCGTCCTACAAGATCTATTCTTTGTGCCATAGCTAGATCTAGATCTAGAGAAGAAGGAAGCAAGTGACTCACTTTATTGTATCAGAAGAAGGAACCATATAGCTAGATCTAGATCTAGAGAAGAAGGAAGCAACTTGAAGTGAGGAGGACCGATAGGCGTCGGTGCCTTTTTATAGCGAAAACAAGGAAGGGATAACATCGGTTGTAAAAAAAAAGAGAGGAAGGGATAAGATCAAGAGCACAGGAAACGGGAAGGTTCCCAAGATCCGGTCAATGGGGAAACTGTTGCCAGTCAATGGCTGAGAGCAGAGGTAGTGATTCCAATGTAGAATTAAATGATACGCGGAGTAACCAAACATCATCTCCAATGTACTCACATCCCGAGGAGTCAAACTACATGAAAAAACTACTAACAATTACAAAAAAAAGAGAGAGGAAGGGATAAGATCAAGAGCACAGGAAACGGGAAGGTTCCCAAGATCCGGTCAATGGGGAAATTGTTGCCAGTCAATGGCTGAGAGCAGAGGCAGTGACTCCAATGTAGAATTAAATGATACGCGGATTAACCAAACATCGTCTCCAATGGAGAATTAAAGGATACTACGCGGATTATCCAAACGTCGTCTCTAATGGAGAATTAAATGATACGCGGATTAGCCAAACGTCGTCTCCATTGCATACTTAAACCGTGTTTGGAAACAAATCTCTTGTATCTTCTCCTTCCAAAATAATTTAGATCCCTTACCCCTTCATCTACCCGCGAAAAACAGCAACTGCATACTCCTCATCGTCACCATTCCCGGCCGGAGATGAATAGCATGCCGGGAAGAAGCAGGCGGCACCAGCCGTCGTCGCTGCTGGGCCTCCCTCAAGACCTCCGCATTGAGATTGTGGCGTGCGTCGGTGCGACCTCGGAGCGGCCCTTGGCTGACCTCCGCAGCCTACACGGTACTTGCTCGACCATGCACCGCGTGTGCGGCCACGGCGACGTCGGCCGGCGTTTGTCGATAGAGGGGATACGAGATGAGATTTCTTGGGTGTGGGACCCCACCGCTTACAAAGCATTCCTTGCTATGCTGACCGATCTCGGGAATCCGGAGGCTTGCTTCTTCTCCGGGATCAAAGCCGTCTTCATGGAAAACAGGGGATGCAATGATCTCCGGCACGCCGCCGAGGGTGGGCACGATATGGCGGCCTATCTATACGCCATCTTGCTCTACAGAGACAATGGCGGTGCTGCCGCCGACGACACCGCGAAGCGGTACATGAGGCGGGTCGCGGGCGGCGGCAGTACGATGTCGAGATGGCTGAGCAAGGAGGGGTGTCTGCCTTTGAGCGAGAAGGCCGCGCGTGCGATCCACTCCTCGACTTGGCGCATTTGGGGTGAACCGCTGCCAGCTCTGGCACAGGTGCGCGGCGATCAGCCGTGCGCAGGCAACGGCGGCTGCTGCGGCGTGGATAAAGGATGGCTTCGAATTTCTCTGTTTTGCAGCGAAGACTGTAGGCTCCGCTGCGAAATGGTGAAGTTCGAACGGAGTATTGGAATAGGAAATCAGTAGTATATTAGCTTTTGTATGTTGCTCGAATTATCTGTGTAAAATTTTGGAAGAGCAGCAAAGCCGACGCGGGTTATCAGCCCCGCGTCGCTAATGACTGTGGGGCCCAGTTCTATTCAAATGAAGAACAGTTCACATTTCTCCTTTTAATCTGCAATCAAATGTTGTAACAAGTATTTCTTCGTCGTTATTAGTCCAAATTTGATTTTTTTTTCTAAATTTTTCTAAAATAACCATCTTTTCATTAATTTTATTGTTTAATGTATATTCTGTTTGTTAAATAATGTTTATATACCTTATTTTGTTCTTTGTAAGTACAACATACAAATAATATTTGTTTTACACAACCATTAGTGATGAAACTTTGCATTTCGTAAGCTTAAGGTGAACACAAGGTTTTGTTAAGTTTTCAAATGCATATGAGTTCGAACATGTTGCAAAGTGTGCAAAACTTCAATGTTCAAGCAACATTCTAGGAAACTATGTGAGAGATGTAGATATTTGTACACAAGTATATTATTCCTTCATCGATACCATTTGAAATTTTAAAGACAAGTTTAGGTACCCAAATTATGTTGCCAAGTCAATTTGTAGATTTTTTAGAGCAAATTTGATGTTATTTGAATTATTATATTATTACCTTGGGGTGTAAAAACGAAATATATGAATTTTGGGCACACAAGTGTGACTGTTGATATTTTATTCAAATACTAAATGTCAAAATACGAATTGTTCGTATTTTTATGATTTTTTAGATGTTGTTTTATGGGCTCTAATAATTTAGGGAAGCAAGTTTCATTCCAAAAAAAATAGTGACGGGCCCACGCGTCAGCGTCAGCAGCCAATATAAAAAAGATAACCGTTGCATGTGGGTTCACTAATCATCGTCACCAATGACACTGGTCCACGCGTCAGCGTCAGCGTCAGCAGGCTAACCCGCGTCGGCAATGACTATCCATTGTCTATAAGATCTAATTCATCTCAACAGATCTCCAGTTCATCACAACAGAACACATAACAGAACACAAAATCAAACAACCAAACTAATTTACTTAGCAGTTCATGATCTAGAAACAAATTAAGCAGTTCAACAACCTGACGAACACAAACACACACACACACACAACTTAAGCAGTTCGACCAAGCAAGAGTCTATCATTTAGTCGGTCGCCGCCGTCGGAGTCCCACCGTCGTCGCCGCCGTGGCTGCCGTCGGAGCCGTCATCACCGCCGTGGCTGCCGTCGTCACCGTCGGAGCCGCCGTCGTCGAAGACGAAGTGGCGGCGGGCAGCCCAGTTGACCACGGGGAGGTTCTCGAGCTTCTCAGCCAACCTGTGGATCCTGGAGGCGAGACCCTTCACGCTCGGGTCCTTGTACACATCATGATGCGCCTTGATGTCGAAGGCCGCGCCAACATCTTCAAGCTTTCTGAAGGCGCTCCTGAGCAGGTCGATGGCGAACTTAGTGTCGTCGAAGAACGGTTCCTCGTCGGCGTCCTTGGTCGCCGGCTCCTTCCCCTTCTCCAACTTCTTCCGACGGCGGCTTTCGTCGTCGTCGTCCTCCCTTCGTCCCCGCTTCGACGGCGGCGGGCTCCTCGACGCCATCTCCTCCTTCTCTCGGTGACCGAAGATTTGTAGTGGTGGATCGCGAGGAGGAAGAAGAAGCGAAAGAGATGATAAGCTTATGGAAGAAGCAGGGGAAAGCAGGGGAAGGCAGGGGAGTTATATTGACAAGACGCGGAACCGTCAGGCGCCTCTGCTCCCACCCACTACTCCACTGCTGCCAGTACGTGCCACTCGATTGCGCATCGGGCTCCGTTTCGGGCGCAAAACCGTCCAAAACCACGTGTCGCCTTTCAATTACGCGGGAAGAAGGGGCAGGGGCAATGATGTCGGGCCCACTCGTCAACGGCAGCAGCCAAACTGCGGCGCCTTTTCAATTTCCATTTATTGTTTTATTACATGGCCGAGGCGCCTTCTTCAACTTCAACCCTCGTCGCCTTCTTCAACTTCAATCCTCATCGTCAACTTCATCCCTCGTCGCCTTCAACTTCAATCCTCGTCGCCAACTTCATCCCTCGTCGCCAACTTCAACCCTTGTCGCCTTCAACTTCAACCCTCGTCGCCTTTCAATTTCCAAACCCCGTCGCTTTTCTATTTCCTCCCCTTCTCCTTGATGCCCGCAGTGTGCTTGATGCAGCTGCTGCCAGATGAACTTGTCACCCAGATCATCATCCACTCCATCAAGGATAAGTCTGTCTTCCATTTTCTGAACCTTCGCAATAAAATCTGCGGCACCTTCCGGCGCATCTGCGACTCCGATGAGGTACTACTGCACGTGTCGCTGCGTGATCTTCGTCGGGTGTGCAAGAATCGCTACGTCAGGTTGTGCTTTGAGCAGCGCTTCCGCGAGGCCAATCATCCGGAGGCATTATGCTTCGAGGGGATGGAGAGGTTGATGAGTTGGCGGAACCCTGATAAGGGTCTAAAGCTCATCGGAGATGCCGCTGCTGAAGACTCCGGTGCCAAGTACTTCTTAGCGATGCTGAAGTACCGTTGCAACCCGGCGGACCCCGAAGCCATGGCACTGCTCCACGAAATCAGCGACGGCCCGTCGCCCCCTGACGGCCGGTGGAAGAACCACAACCTACGGCGGCTGCGCTACTTCGTCAACCAGGATCTCGACAACATTGCGTGGTGGTACTGGCTTGATGACGGCGACGACGACATTCCGTTGCTGCCCGTCCAGAATCCCCACATCTGCATTTGGGCAGCGGGATGTAGGTGCTACGGGCCGGATACCAAAGAGATCATCCACTACTGCAGCGCCGAGTGTCGCATCCGTCATGAGTTCGACCTCTGGACGCGTAGCTTCCGCCCCGCCGTGGAGTACGCCGTCAGCAGGATGAACATCGGGATGTAGGTGCAAGCATCAATGAACATTATCTATATTGAATGTAAATTATTAGATATTAATAAACGCGGATTTGATTTTATCGGGATGTCGGTTTTTAATCGGTTTTTGATAGATAATATTTGATTTGTCACGTTTGTGAGTCAAATCGAAGGTTGCGATGGTCTCATTTGCCGCCGACGAGGCCTGGGATGCCCTCTTGGGTGTCAAAACCGCCGAAGCGGGCACGGCGGGGGCGGCGGTGGGCGGCGGTGCCCTCTGCTTCCTCCTTTGTTATATTGGAGAATGAAGAACAGTTTATCCGTCCCGCGTCACCGTGTCGCCGACGGCATTTCTCTTTTTAATCCGTAATCAAATTTTGTAATATGTATTTCTCCGTCGTAATTAGTCCAAATTTGATTATTTTTTTTCTACAGTTTTCTAAAATCACCGTGTTTTCTTTATTTTCATTGTTTAGTGTATATTCCGTTTCTTGAACAATGTTTATATGCCTTATCTTGTTCTATGTAAGTACAACATATAAATAATATTTGTTTTCCACACCTCTTGTAATGAAACTTTGCATTTTCGTAATCTTAAGGTGAACCACAAGGTTTTGTTAAGTGTTCAAATGCATATGAGTTCGAACATGTTGCAAAGTGTGGAAAACTTCAATGTTCAAGGAACATTCTAGGAAACTATGTGAGAGATGTAGATATTTGTACACAAGTATATTATTCCTTCATCGAAACCATTTGAAATTTTGAAGACAAGTCTAGGTACCCAAATGATGTTGGCAAGTCAATTTGTAGATTTTTTAGAGCACACTAGATGTTAGTAGAATTATTACATCATTAACATGGGATGTAAAAACGAATTCTAAGAATCTTGGGCACACAAGTGTGACTGTTGATATTTTATTCAAATACTAAATGTCCAAATACGAATTGTTTGTATTTTTATGATTTTTTAGGTGCTGTTTTATGGGCTCTAATATTTTAGGGAAGCACGTTTCATTCGAAAAAAATAGTGGCTGGCCCACGCGTCAGCGTCAGCAGCCAAAATAAAAAGATAACCGCTGCCCGCCCGCCGGACCCAACTCCCAACAAAGGTGATGCGGGTTCACTAACCATCGTCGCCTATGACACTGGCCCACGCGTCAGTGTCAGCAGGCAAACCGTGCGCGGGCTGCTCAAAATTTCCCACCTATATTGACTATAATGCCCATGGAATTCCATTTGCAGCACAGAGCCGTCAAGGGCACGCCAGTAGTTTCCTTAAACACAGTTACGCACGCCGTTCATATTCGGCTCCTCGCTAGACAGATCCACAACACCCGCACTCTCCCCACCACTGCCGCCACTCTCCCCGCTCGCCTTCGCCGCTCTCTCCCCGCTCGCCTTCGCCGCTCTCTCCCCGCCGCAGCCCTGCTCTTCTCCAGCCCCACCGCTCCCTGCGTGACGACGGTGACGAGGACGCAGTTACTGGCGTGCGGACGTCTTCCCGGCCAACCTAAAGACGGTTGACACGGATCCGTCGACGTCATCCCCGGCCACGACGACGAGCCGGCCGCCTCAGGCCACGAGCCGACGTGGATCCGGCCCCTCCGACCATCTCGAGAACAACTACTTCATTCGCGACAGAGGTTAGTCCTGCTTAAACCCCCAACGCCCTCTCTCTCCTCGGCCACCAAATCTGCTATATTTTCATGTCAATGTGGATTTGGAAGACATGCCTTGATAGTTCATCTTTAATTGATTGACTATGGATTTGATGGATGGATTTTGTTGTCCCAAGTCTGTTTGAATAAATTGTTGCTAACAGATGTAGTTATATGAACTGTTGAAATTCATTTTCATGTTCCTGGTGCTACAATTTTTGCACTGTAAATTCATGAAAAGCATTGAGGATGTTAGCATACTTTAATTCTGCTATGCTTTGAATGTACCAGATCGACAGTTATGCTTTGGACCTGTTAGCATACTTTAATTCTGCTATACTTTGAATGTACCAGATTGACAGTTATACTTTGAACCTGTTAGCATATTTTAATTCTGATGGCCACATAATGTCAGTGGGAATTGCATCACAGTGGTTTATAATGTAGTCCACCCAATCTGCTATATATTCATGTCAAGGTGGATTAGGGAGACATGCCTTAATAGTTCATCTTCAATTGATTGACTGTGGATTTGATGGATGGATTTTGTTGCTCCAAGTCTGTTTTGAATAAATTGTTGCTAACAGATGAAGTTATATGAAATGTTGAAATTCATTTTCATGTTCCTGGTGCTACAATTTTTGCACTGTAAATTCATGAAAAGCATAAAGGATGTTAGCATACTTTAATTCTGCTATGCTTTGAATGTACCAGATCGACAGTTATGCTTTGGACCTGTTAGCATACTTTAATTCTGATGGTCACATAGTGTCAGTGGGAATTGCATCGCAGTGGTTTATAATGTAGTGATAACTAGACTGTCTTATGCTTTGTTGTGAGTGTTAATTGTTTCACTACTGTCATATATATTGTTATTGTTGGTGTCATGATGTGTTGTGAGTGTTGTTTCACTACTGTCATATATAATGTCATGACCATTGCTTTATCCTCTTGTTGCATGTACACATGGAACACACAATCCATCGCTGCTGAAGTTGGACAAGGAAGCAGTTGAAGGAATTTATTCTCTGCTTTGATATATAAGCATATTGTTGTGTCCCTGTCAAAATGGTTAGCACCTATCCCTGTATGCTAATTAAGTAAAATATGAACTGTGTATGTCTATGCTGATTTTATTTACGATTGTATCAGCTATTTTGCCTGTCAGAGAAAACGAATTTATCTAATAAGAATTTTGTTTAGATTTTCAGTCTTGCTTATGTTGCTCTACTGACAACCTGACATATCATCTATGCAGTCTCCCACAACAACAAACTCCTCTACCTCCAGTGCATCATCACAGCCCATCGTCGGTGAACCTTCTTCACAGGGTCACTCAGCACAGACTACTGCGAGTAGTACTCGATCCCGTGGGTCAAGGACACAAACCAAATGGCCAGAAGACAAGTTAACTGCAACTGGACTTGATGCCAATTTTTGGCCTACCCCAGATGCAGCGAGGGATAGATTTGTATTGATCTGTGGTCTCATTGCTCGGGAGAGGGTGTCAATCAACAAGGCGGTTGATGATCTCTCACCAATTGAGAAGGACCATCTGTTCACAGTTTTAGAGGAAAAGCTAGATTACCCAGCCAATCTGGAAGAATATGTTCGCAAGAAGGCAGTTAAGGCAGCTATATCAGAGATTGGAACCTCGCAACGGCGGTTCAAGGCCCATTTAAGAAAAAAAATATGTGAGTGAAGAGGAGACTCCCTTTGTGAAGCATGCCTTTTTGCAGCAACAAGACTGGGACATGTTTGTGCAGGAAACTAATTCTCCTTCATTTCAGCAATTGAGCCAGGAGATGAAACAAAAGAGAGCATTGCATAATAAGCCACACAAGACGGGCAGAAAAGGTTATCGTGGTAAAAGGAAAGAGTGGGAGGAGGAGGATGCAAAGCTAGCTGCAGAAGGAAAACAGAACCCTTGGGACCAATTTCCTGGACGTTCGAGACCTTATCTGCGGGCAAGGGTAGGGAAGAAGAGGAAGAATACTAGTGAAGGAAGCGGGGGCATAACATTCAGTAACCCTGCGGTGGTGGGAGTAGCAGATAGGGTGAAAACACTTGTAGCTCAGGGTAGCGATGGTTCTTTCTCTGGGGTTAGGGAGGATGATATCCTCACCGCAGCACTTGAGACTCCAGAGCATCGAGGTCGGGTCCGAGGCGTGTCTAGTTCACTTGGCTGGGGTAAAGGGTTTGGTGAAGAGTTCACTGGAATGTACAGGAAGAAGAGGAACAAGAGGTCTAATGCTCATGATATGATGGACATAACATTTAAATCAATTATCCATGCTCTAAGACTATCAGGCATCGAAATACCAAAAAATGTACTTCTTCCTTCCCAATTACCAGCGCCTGTTAGTAGCAGCGAGGAAGAAGATGTGCATGGCAGCGAGAAAGAAGATGCGCATGACCGCGAGGAAGAACATGCGCATGACAGCGAGGAAGATGCGTGTGGCAGAGAGCAAGATCATTGGAATGCCAACGGTGACGAAGCGAATCAAGTGCACAGTGATAGTCGATCACCTATGCTGGACACAATAGATAAGCTGACAGAGCCAACCGCGTGCAGCCTTTTGGATGGCACCGGGATTAATGTGGAGCTCGCACTAGCGAAAGTCTTTCCATTTCAAAAGGCTTGCCATTCAGTACCGGTGCAGGATGGGTATGTTGTGGTGCAACCTACTTATATGTGGGCCAATGCGGGTCACTACCCTCTGCCTGTACCAATTGATGGGGGTGACATAGCAACCCTAGCTGAGGCTCTCGTTCAAAGGATCCAATGGCCAAAGGACAGGATCCTTATACCACCCATGACGAGACATCCCAACCCTGAAGCCGCAACAGGTAGTAGGGGTACAACATCAGATGGAGGTACTGCAGCTCAGTGTCAGCAAGAGAAGGCTCAACAGCAGCAGCAGCAGCAGATCAGCAAAGCTACGCAACAGGAGCGTCGACAACAACCAGAGGAGGAGCCCAGGCAAACTCCGCCTAAGCAGCAGCTGCAACTTGAGGATAAGCAACAGACGAAACAGCAGTCTCTCCAGCAGCAGGAGCGTCGACAACAGCAGGAGGAGCCCAGGCAAACTATGCCTAAGCAGCAGCTGCAACATGAGGATAAGCAACAGACGAAACAGCAGCCTCTCCAGCAGCAGGAGGAGGAGCTCATGCAATCTCCCCCTAAGCAGCAGATGCAACAAGTACAGCAGCCTCTACAACAGGAGGAGCCCAGGCAATCTCCACTGCAGAAGGGGAACCAGGCCAGGAAACCTCTGTCTAAAGATGAGATTCTTAACTGTATTATTGGGACAGAACAGGAACGACCAAAATACAAGCCTGGTGCACCTATGTTGTCAGAAGCAAACTTAGAGGCTGCTGGACCAAATTGTGCCAAGTTGCATGCTTACATCATGGAACACAGTAAGGATAAACTTGCCTTTCCAGCAAAGGTGGATCAAGACTACTTTAAAGGTGGTTGTGGTGCTTTAATGTTAAACATTGCATTCAGTAGCGTGTATAACCTTATAACCCTGGCTTCTATGGATGTTACCTTCATGAGGTTGTGGACATTGTAAGTCCATTAAAACCTAAAAAGATATTTCTTTAATTTTGACCACAAAGTTCATGCATGCTAACAATTTGATTTTTTGTAGGAAAATGATGGACAAGGCAGCGGAGATGCAGATCAGTGTTGGGTTTTTAGATCCAGATTTGTTTACTTCCACAAATATTTCTCAGCATTCTCGCCAAGTTGGCAAAGCAATCTCAAATGCAATGAACAACGACTACGTGGTGGGTGCCTACTGCACTAGCCACTGGGTAACAGTGATCATCTGTATGAAGTTCAAAGAGGTTTGGTATCTAGATTCTGCTAAACAACATCCCCCGCTAAAGTTCCCAAACCTCCAACCTGTTGTGAACTGGTCAGTATCTTGTAGGTTTTGTTCACAAAAATTCAATCTCTTAGTGTTTCTAATTGGTATTGCTGACCATGCAGGGCCTTTGGTACAGTATTTGTAAGTTTTGTTCACAAAAATTCAATCTCTTAGTGTATCTAATTGGTATTGCTGATCATGCAGGGCCTTTGGTGAACATGCACAGGACGGAGTGACGAAAGGAAAGAAAAAAAAGCTAAAAGCCACACTCAAGCACAAAACAAATCTCGCTGTAAGACCGAGGTTTTTTTATGGTCCCTTCTTACCTATTTGGTACTGCATTAACTTATCATTTTGGTACCTCGATGCAGCGTGCTCAGCAGCCATGGGGGTCCTCTTTGTGTGGATTCCATGTGGCATTCCATATGTTAAGACTACTCGATGGCATACCTGACATCAAGAAGGCTGCTGTAAGTAGATAATAATGCTCAACCTTGTCTCTGCTCATATTATCCATCTGATTTTAGAAACTGATTTCTACTTGTATTCTCATAAATGATTGTATTTTGCAGGATTTCAAATCTGCTGTAGATGTTTCCACAGAAGATCTAAAGCGTGTCCGGGAGATGCTGTGCGAGTACATTCTTAAGGAGACCGTCGACCGAAAGGGCAACTTCTACAATGGTGCACCGTGAGTTTATTGTAGCCAGAAACTTGAAACTCATTCAGTCTTCTTTAGTCAGGTGTTGTTGCCTGAGAAACCTGCTTGGCTTGCTTGGTTGGGGTCAGATACTGCCTGGTTCAAGCAGTTTTCTCATGACTCCATCCAAATAAGCCCTGATGAGAGTAACTTGAAACTTGATGTGATCCTAGCTTGTCTATAAATGTGATCTTGCTTGTCTATAAATGTGATCTTGCTTTGCCTATATCTGTGATGTGAGAATGTGTTTGTGATGTCTCCTTGCTGTGGTGGCTGCCAAATCCTGGCTGGTTCCAAGATGCAGCCGGCAAGCGGACAGGTTACTGTAGGGGTGGCCTACGTATCTGTAACGGGCGTTAATTAAAGCTCGTTACAAACACTGATCAATGAGTAACGGACTTCATTCGGAAAGCCCGTTACAAACATGCCAACAATGTAACAGGCAGTGTAAAAGCCTGTTACCAGTCCTGACCGGTGGGCCCGAGGACCTGGCCTGTTCATCGAGATATAGGAGACGCATGTTGAAAGCACGCGTCTCCTTTAATCGAGAGAAAGCAGACGCGCGTAGAAACAGATGCGTCTCATTTCGTCGAGACAGAGGAGACGCAGGTTCACGGAACGCGTCTCTGATGTTAATTTCACTGTAACGGGCTCTGTTTTCATGCCCGTTACCAAAGTTTCCTGTGGGCCCAGAGAAATAGCCATTTCACGTGACCGGTGACTAGTTGTGGTAACGGTCGTTGTTTGATGCCCGTTACGAATCCTATATGTGCTGAGACGCGCGTGAAATAGACGCGTATCAGTTCGTCAAGATAGTGGAGACGCAGGTGCACAGCAAGCGTCTCCGATATTGAGCTACTGTAACGGGCTGTGCTTTGGTGCCCGTTAACAAAGTTCCCTGTGGGCCCAGAGAAACAGCCATTTCACGTGACCGGTGGCTAGTTGTGGTAACGGTCGTTGTTTAATGCCCGTTACGAATATGTCTTATCAGTAACGGGCATCTGCCCGTTACCTTTCTTGGCTTATTTGTAACACTTGATCGGTAACGGGCGCTTTGCCCGTTACCAAAGGCAATCTATGCCCGTTACCAAAGCGAGTTTTTCACGTAGTGTGTTGGGTAGCTATGCTTAGTTGCTATACTTGGGTTATGGTGGACCTGATTTACTTTTATGCTATACCTCTGGTTAATACAAGATCACCTTTGTTAATCGGAACATGGAGCGACCACCCAGGAAAACCGTACTAGCTACCACAAGACGTATGGCTCTGTCTTGACCAAGTAATTAGGGAAGTTTTGTGTGGGGATTAGTCATGGTAGCTTGGGTACGGAGGAATGCTTTTATGACTCTTCTACTCTGGATAGGTTTTGGTACGGAAGTGCTCTTCTATGGCTACCTAGTTCGTGGGTAGAGGTGTGGTACGAAAGATAGCCTTTATGGCGTGCTACTATGGACTAATACACATGAGAGGACTCTTTGTAAAGGCCTCATATCGTCCCTATGCAATCACACATCGGTAGTGTGGGACTAATACACATGAGAGGACTCTTTGTAAAGGCCTCATAGCGTCCCTATGCAATCACACCTCGGTAGTGTGGTATGGTGCCTAGCTAGCACCGCATGGTTGGGTTTAAAGTTCCTAGAACTTTTACGCGACTTGTGGGTAAAGATGTACAACCTCTGCAGAGTGTAAAACTAACCGGTTAGCCGTGCTCACGGTCAAGAGCGGTCTGGACCCTCACATAATAATTGAACTTGAAGATGGACTTAAATTGTGATATATGGTTATGTTTGCCATATTCTTATGGCGTATCTTACCTTTTTCTTAATTTTTAGGATGGTATATACTTATTACTTTATTAATGATTAGGTGCTAATAAAATTTGACCAACTAAAATTGCTTAATGCAATCAACCAGTCAGCCTTTCCTTGTTAAACCTTTGCATTTATACTTTCCCCACACTTACTGAGTACGACATGTGCTCACCCTTACTATAAACAATGTTCCTCAGAAAGAGGAAGCTACTATGAAGTCGTTGCTGAATATGTTGCTGAGTTCTAGGCGTACGCAACCCCCAGTCACCTGCCTGTGGTGTTTGCAGCCTTCGTTTCCAGGATAAAGCGTAAATACTCTGATAATCTTCCTTTTTCTTACATGATACTGTTTCTGTATTCACTTATATGTCGCTATATGTATGAAAATAGATCCTGTCATACATATAGTTATGCACTTGATTTTCTTTGGAAAAACAGGTGTGACAAATACTTGAGAGGCAACAATTTTCATGGACCCTTGCCTCAAAATATTAGCAAGCGATGTGCACTCGTGGAAGTTGATCTCAATGAAAACAAGTTGGAGGGGAAATTGCCAGTGTCTCTTGTCAGCTGTTGCATGTTACACGTCCTGGACCTCGGGAACAACCAGATAATGGTCACATTTCCAGGTGGTTGGGAGTTCTCCCTCTGTTGAAAGTGCTTGTCTTGAGGTCGAACAGGTTTCATGGTCACATTGATCATCACTATTGGAAGGACAAACATATGATTTTCTCAGCGCTGCAGATTATTGACCTTTCTTCAAATGATTTTAGTGGCACCATACCTACACCATTCTTAAAGCAGTTGAAGGCTATGATGCCGGTGTCATTTGAATCTCCCAAGGTGCATGATGATACATTATCTGAATTTATGCCTTTACACAAGAACTTGGTCACGCTGATGCAGAAGGGGCTAGAATTAACACTAGTGAACACCCTTTCAGTCTTCACACTTGACCTCTCCAACAACAAATTTGACGGTATCATCATCATCATCATAGACAACTATGTTTTTGGTACCCACTACAAGTCCCTTCTCTATTTCTCTCAATCCTGGATGCGCCACATCATCCGCTGACATCATCGTCAATTATTACTCCCCCGATCCCACCACCTTGCGCTGTCCCCGTCCCCTCCTCACCACCGCCCCCACAGATCCCGCGCCGTCGCCATCTCCCACCAGAGCCCCCTTGCCTCCCCGCCGCCACCCCTTCCCCTCCCCACCAGCGCACCACCGCATCAAGAAACCCCCTCCCCTTCCCACCAGTGCGCCGTCGCACCAATCTCCACAATTCTCCACAATTGGCTCAGCGTTCAGGACTCTTGGGCTTCTCCACTAGCAGTGCGTAAATAACCCTCCAACCTACTGCAGTCCTACGTCCTCCCTATCGCCTCCCTTGCACTGAGTCCTATATATGATTCTCTCCTTGCCAACCTCTGCTCCACCTACCCATCCATGCCATGCCGAATTTCTGGAGCCACCGTCTTCTGAGATCTCTGAATGTCCAGGTACCCCGGACCCCTTTCACCGGCTCCTTTTTGGCCCTCTCGAAAGCCTCTTCCAGAATGAACAGGTTGGTCTTTCGTACTCCAGGTACAGGGACTTTATCAGCGTAGCGCAGCACACACAACTAACATCTGGTCAAGTTCATGTCCTCACCTAGAGATCGAGGTATACATAACTTACTCTTAATATAATTATATGTTTGGCTATGTGCCATTGTAGAGGTCGAAAACCATTCTGTTTTTAAAAGAAAAATATAATTATGATTGGGTGCGCAACATTTGCAGAAATGATTTCCGACAGGTCGAAAGTTCAAAATTACTTCCTTTGGTATTCACAAATAGTCACCAGGACAATACTTTAATTAACTCATTCAAAATATAGCAAAAAAAACTATTGTCAAACTTTATTTGAGATGGAACTAATCACACCATTTTAAGACCACAGACTAAAGGTCATTACATGAACTGGTAGTGGTAGACGAAAGGAACAGTCTTTTTTTAGCCACCGGCCTCCTTCTGTCTACTCCACTAACCCACTCATGAGTTGTAACTACTTTTATAAAACTTGAACCATCCGTGTGCCATCGAAAAACTCTCTCAAATCCAGCAGCAACGCGCGGGGAATCACCAATCACCTAGTGATATTTGATGAGATTGGTGACATGAAGTCACTCCAATGGCTCAACCTGTCCAGGGACTTGTTCAGCGGTGAGATCCCTTCCAGCATAGCGAACATGCAACAGCTGGAGTCACTAGACCTCTCCTACAACCAGCTCTCTGCTGTGATCCCTCCCATGATGGCACTGTTGTCTTTCCTCGAGGTCCTCAACCTCTCGTACAACCACCTGTCAAGACAGATACCACAGTCTAACCAGTTCGTCTTGACATTCCAGGACACATCGTTTCTGGGCAATGATGGGTTGTGTGGGAAGCCACTGCGCCCGTGTGACACGAATCACACGCAGCCGAATCCCGTGACACTAAAATCTTCTGAACAGGCGAACTGGAATGTTTTGTCTGTTGAGGTGGGGGTCATCTGGGGCCTGGCAATCGTGGTTGGAACCACACTACTGTGGAGCAACGGGAGAAGCTGGGCATACTGGCACATGGACACGTTTTTGTTGTGTGTTCTGCAGCCATGGATCCACCGGCATCACCACTTAAATGAATTCCATGTATGTTAGTGTTTGCATGTTAGTGAACTTGTTCATGATAAGTGTAAGCTGCATGCACCTTTTGATGTAGAGGTTGGAATATCAATATTGCCATTTCTAGAAAATATGATAAGTGAAAGAAAATGATTTAGCACTACACCGTGCATGTCCTGTCAATTAATGTTTATGTATGCATCTTTTGATGTTGATGAATAAACTATGCGATTTCTACCCTTTGTGATATTTCAATGCTATTTTGTTGCCAAGAACAAACTGACTAGAATTAAGGGTATGATCTAAAATCTTGATGTCATCTACAGTGCATAATGTACATTGATTTGTTAACAAATGAACTACATTTGCCAAGGAAAAGAAACCATATAATAAAACTGAACTACTGAAATAAGGAGGTCCTCTCCATATTCCAAAACGAACATCATATCCATATGTTCTGTTAACACTGAAAGGGAATGAAGACATAAAAACTGCTTTGTCATGAACTACTACGAACTTCTTAAAGTTATTGCAGCATCAAACCTAGCTATATACAAAGTCATGTGGCGAAATAACCACTCAATGATCAAATTACAAGAATTTCAATTCTTTGACATGCTTACTTCTTTTGCAGCATCTGAAATGTAGATGACTAGATTTGAAACGTTCCTTCAGCTTCCTTTTTCTTCTCGCTGCAGATGACTAGATCTGGAATGTTCTGTTGGCCCCTTGTTTCAGTGAAATGATTCATCTGGTCTGATCCACATGTACATTTGGTTGGGCAGATGCTGCAAATACATGATGAGGCTTTATTCTGGGACTTGCCAAGCCGTGCACAACCTTTTTCAAACATGTTTGCAGAGTTCCCCAAGCCCCGCGCCGCCAGGCCCCCTCGCCCCAGATCCCGTCGGCCGCCGCCGCCATCTCCGCCGCCGCCATCTCCACCGCCGGCAGCGGCGGCCAGCGGCGGCGCCGCACAACCGGCTCCCCGCGTCTTCCTCTCCTCCCCCCTTCTTCTTCCCTCTTCCTTCTCCACACCACCATCCCGAGGTTGTGCTCTTTTGGTCGTCGGCGGCGTCCCACGCACCTTCCTGGGACCGCCTGTGGCGGGCCGCCCCCTTCTCTTCCGCACCTCCCTCACCCCCTTCCTTCCCTCCCCCTTCCTACCTCCCTTCCTTCCCTCTCCTACCCCCGGTGGCGCACGGCCTTCCGGTGGCGGCCCCCAGGCGTGGTCCACCTCTCGCAGTCCGGATCCGACCGCCCTCCACGCGGATCTTGCGCGCTCGGCAGCGGATCCGGCATTGGGTGGGGGGGGCGCGTTGACGGGGCGGTGGCGGTCGCTTCCGGTTGGCTCGGCCGGCGGGGGACTCTCCCGGCGCGGATCCGGCGCGTGCGGCCGCGGGCCCGTCCCGAGGTGAGGCGGTTGTCGGCGTCCCCTCGCTCCGGCGTCGGGGGCCTTCGTCCGGCCGGAGGGCCGTCCCTCGCGCCGCTCGGTGGCCGGCCTCCAGTCCCTTCTGGCGCGGTCTAGTTCTCATCCGCCTGTGGTGGCCTGCGGCGGCGTCGTGGCCGCGGCCGCCTCCTCGCCGGCAGCCACGCTCCCGTCCTTTGTCCCCTGCGGCGTACCTTCGATGCTGGCGCGAGTGTGTGTCGGGCTACGGTTGTGGGGTTTTCCCCTCTCTGCTTCCTCCTGCGGCCGGCCCTACCCTGGTCGCTTCGGCCTCCCTTTTGACGTCCCTAGATCTGACCTCGTCGACGGCGGCATCAGCTCCACCTCACCGACGACTGCCGTTTGCGCCCTCTCACCACCGACCCCCTCGACTGTGCCCGCAGAACCCAACCCTGCTGTCGGCCGCAGCCCCTCTCGGGCTGCCGGCTCCTCCCCTTGCCGGTGGCCATGACCTTCCTCCGCGCCGGCAGTGTCCTCCCTGCCAGCGCCTCCCTCTCCGCGCTGGCAGTCGCGGCCCCTTCCCCCGTGCCGGCGACCGCAGTGCCCTCCCTTCTGCCGGCGGCCGCGGCCCTCATCTGTGCTAGCGGTTGCGGCTCCCTTTCTTGGTTGGCGGCCGCTGCCCCTCCTCCCGTCGGTGGCCCCAGCTCCTCCCTCTTGTCGTGGCCCACGGTCCGGCGGCATGTTCGCGGTCCTCCGTTGGGTTGCAGTCGGCGTTTCTGCGGTGAGGGGCCTCGGCCAGCCCGTTTGGTTGTCTTGGGGCTTTCATGTCGTTTGTCTTGGTCGCAGCGGATCCCTGCTCCTGTCCTTCGTTGCTAACACTGAGGCTTCCTACTGCATTTTCTATCGCCTGGCTCTCACCTTGGTTGCAGTGGTCGGCTGTGTGGTTTGGGCTTTCGAGGCCTTGGCGAAAGCCTTCTCTAGCTTCTGCTAGAAACCGACAATGGTTGCGCTACGCTCTGTAACTTACCCTGCTAGGGGCATTGTCGCGGCCTCGAAATGCCTTCGGTTTGCCAGGTAAAGACTTGGCCTGCCCCTTCGTGGGTGGGAGGACGATTGCGGCGTTGTCGTCGCTCCCTTCCTGAAGGCATCATTTTGCAGAACCTCCACTTCGGTCGCCACTTCTCCGAGTTGTCTGGCAAGCGGTGATGAGCAGTACTCCTTGGTGTTCTCCTTTGCAGGCCCTAGTCGCCCTTATAGGCCTTCTGTTCTTTGTAGCTTCCTTCGTCTTCTTGTTATATTTCTTGGTCCTCCTAGGTAGTCCCAAGTGGAAGTCTTTCGTGTGGTGGTGGTGTGGGGTTTTCCCTCTCTTTTCGGTTGTCGCCTTCCTTTCTCTCGCACTTTGGGGTTCCTCCCATTGTTGTGCTTTGTACTTCTCTTTCTCTTAATGAAAAACGTGCTTTGCACATCGAGCGGATCAAGAGAAGCCTCTCACCAAAACAGAAGATGCAACCTCCTCGAGTTTAGACTTGTCTATCGATCTGGTGACCTTGGTCTGGACTCTGGACATCTGACGGCCTTCCTAGCTGGACAGGGGACGTGCCATGTTGGTAAAAAAATGTGGTCAGCTGGAGCTCGAAACGGGGGCCCATGGTAACAGACTAACAGCATGCTCCAGTCCGACCAGCCGCGATGATCTCATTGGCGAAGGCTCTCGTTCAAGGCGGGGCACGTTTACGGTCATCTGCGTCTGAAATCAGCAAACCACTTTCAGACTTTCTTTAGCGCACATTATTTGTTGATTTTGATCAGGTAGTCAATAAAATCCCAAGGCAATCAAACATTATTCTTTGTTCCGAACTCCATGTGCTTGTTTGTTTGAATAATTGTGCCAGGAAGAACAGGATTTTGTCAAATTTAGTCGATAAAGCATTGAAACCAACCAATTTTGTAAACCCTTTGCGAGAGGAGGGACAGCAACTATCCGAGAAAGACATATTAAATTAGTAAGACCAGGAAAAGAGGGCGATAGTTTAATTACGTTACCGTGCGTAGAGGGGCAGGGACGTGACGGCGACTCAGCAAGCGAATTCCATGTTTGAGGACCTTTGGGTGACCTCTGTTTCACGCAAAAACCTAGCGTATCAAGTGGGCTCAGTTATATGGATCGTTTGCTACATACTAGCAATGACGCACGTGCGACACGCACGTATCTATCAACAATATTTCAGTATTTAAGGTTTTAAAATCAATATGTTTTCAACAATCTAAAATCAATAAATATTTTGAAATCACAAATTGAGAAGTTATCATGTGTGTTCATGAATTAGATTTGAAGGACAATATTGAGGTGATTGAGCAAAAAAACAAATACGTTTGGACCAGGTAAATTATATTATCCGACAAACATGAATTGTTTAGAGGTGATAGGACTCATCCTTTAGTCATCAAAATTTTCTACCCAAATTTAGAGGCATGGGAGCGAGCTGTGGAGGACATGAAACAAGATGGCTACGGAGAAGAAGTTTGTGAATCAGTGTCTGAAGTGATATTTCTTGGCGTGATGTCATTCCTGCAGAACTGGCAACCTCTGCTCAGCGGGAAGGATCAAGATAATATGGATCAGGCTGTTAAGAATGGGGCACTGGCAATGGCAATACTCGCTGATCAAGAGGTAATCTGGCTTCTGGCATAAGATGTCTTTGAATTTCAGCGTTGCATCGTGTTTCATGTGATGAAACAGCAATTCGTACTCTCGCTCAATAAAGTTGCACCCTCGCTCAACATTTTGGTGGGGAATTTTAAGCACTTGCAGGTGGAACGGGGGTTACACCGAGCTCCCTCTCCCTGAGGCAGCGGCTGGTGTCGAACGCCTCGACGGAGGACGCCGTTGCCGCGGTAGCGTAGGATCAGATGCCAGCCCGCCTCGAGGTCGCACGTGCTAGCGAACTCCAGCCACCCGCAACCCAGGAACGCGCCGGCGTGGTCCCACCTGATCTCGTCGTTCCAGGCGCCCTTGTCCCCTCCGCCACCGCTGGTCGGGCCGACGAAGAGGGCCTCCACGGTGACGATTCCCTCCGCGAACTGGATAGGGATGCCCTGTAAGGAATCGAACAAGGAAGAAGCTGATCCGTCAGCGTCACGCCTGAGCCGGATTCGGAGGGAGGGCAACGTCGCAGGCCGGCGAAGGAACAAGGAAGACGAGAGGCAGAGGGGTGAGAGAGGTGTGGGCCCGTGTGGGTATACGCTGGTGGGTAAGATGTGCGTGAGTAACAAAAAAATTAGTTTTTTGGCAGAAACGCTTCCCAAATTGCGATTTTTAATGGTCGTTCCACCTTTTTGGTCATCATGCAATCTGACGGGTGGGTCCGGCGTGAAGGGTAAGGCGGATCCGAATTGTGTGAGAAAAGTTTTCAATTGTCTTCGCTCCTTATAGTATAGATAGTCAATTTCCTTATGGCAAAGATTGCTATATGTTTTGTTGCAAGTCGCCTTTCTCCATTTTTTGTTTCGTGTTTGTCCTTCTCCAAATTATGGTAGAATCTGCTAGCATAGCTGTGACCGAACTCCGATAATGAACCACACTCTTTCTTGTGGTGGACGATTTTCCTGCTGAAAAACTTGTCACTTTCTTCAGGAAAAAATTGCCACTTGGCAAATTCTGCATGCTCATGTTGGGTATTTTGCTGGTTGCATTACAATATCAAACTTTTAATTAAATTAATCCCTATAATAAGCAGCAACAGAGCCAAGGTATGTATGAGAGTTGGGTAACCTATTGCTCAACTTCCACAGGTTTTGGAGGGCAGGCATTCAGGAAGAACAGGCAAGTACTCCAATTGCTTACCACTCTTGGGATGAAATCCGCAAACCTAAAGCGCAAGGTGGTCTGGGCATAAGATATATGGAGTTGATCAACAAAAGTCTTATTATTCACTCTGCAAGGAATGTGGCTACTAATAAAAACTCTTTTCTTACAGCTATTATTAAGGCCAAATATTACCCAGATAACTCCTTTTGGACTGCCCCTACAACTGGTTCTCGTTCTGTCTATTGGTCTTCTGTCATGTAGGTTAAACAACATCTCAACTCTAATGCTGCTCTACAAATTCATGATGGGAACTCTTCCATTTGGTCCACCCCCTAGACTACAGATTGGATGAACATCCATGATCATCTTCTCCCCCCAGTTATTAACCATCCCTTGCCAGCAACATATCTGGTCTTTGGGTGTAGGGAACAAAATAGTGGGATCAACATTTACTTTCCACCACTTTCTGCAATCTTGCTGTACAAACCATTGCAGCCTTTGTCCAACATTTATTTCTGGACTGTCATTATACGAGAATGGTCTGGAGAATGGTATATCTAGCTACAGGATTAACTCAACCCAAGTCTATACGACATATGTTCGGTTCTTGGCTTTCTAATCAAAATAGCAAGGTTAGAGCCTTAATTTGGGTGGGGATTGCTGCGTTATGTTGGGCATTTGGAAAACCCGTAATGATATTATCTTTCACAGAGTTAAATATAACTCGATTCTGCACGTTATTTTCAGGGGATGTATTGGCTACGTTTCTGGGTGTAGCTGCAGCATGATGAGCACAACAAAAACTTACTCTCTTCGTTGAGCACAAAGCTAGAGATGGTGTCTTTAGAACAGGCCAATACCTGTGGTAGACTCTGGTCAGCAAGGCATTCTGCAGTGGACTCCTACTACCAACGGTCAATGCTCCTCCAAGGCTGCCTACACTCATCTAGTAGGCCTTCAACAACACACTCTACCTCTGCAAGGCTCTAGAGGTATCAACCCAGAGGTTATTTTGATACTACAAAAGATATGGAAAGGTAAAACAATCCCTCCCTTTCTGAAAACCTTTGTTTGGTGCCTCATTAGAAGAGCATCGGCAACTGGAGAAAGGGCTGGTAGATACTCCTCTCATATTGACCAGCATTGTACTTACTGTGGCGCCATTGAAAATGATGTGCATTTGTTCTTCCTTTGTGATTTACCTAAGAAAGTTTGGGCTACTTCCAATCCTCCTTTGCCTACTAACACCATTACTGCTAATGAGGATGGAGTTCAGCTGGAACTTCCTATGCTTATTACTTCTAATCCCTTTGAAGCTATTCTTTGCAAGACTCTTTTCACTCTTTGGTACATCTGGAAGGCACGTAATGATAATCGCTTTCAAAGGAAAACATGGACTTCGTTTCAGGTACATCAAGCGGCCAAAGCTCATATGCAAACACATTTATGTGCTTTAGAAGAACAGATCCAACATGTAACCACTCCCTTCAACACCACATTCAAGTCCGCCATGGTGAACAGGTTTTCAGTTGACTTCCCTTCTTCTTTCCCTGGTATCGCTGCTACTCTGATGCTTCTACCCTACCTGATATGCCTACCAATATTCCGAGAGCAGCGGGCATTGGTATTTTCATTGTCAACACAGATGTTCAGCCTCCTATAAGCATGTTTATCAAGGTAGAAATGCAGGTGTCCTCTTCTATTTTAATGGCCGAATCTGTGGCGCTAGCTCTTGCAGCTACCTTGATAAACCGGATGGGCCTCCTCAATCAATGCTACCCTTTTTTTGTTGACAATCAGATTCTGGTGAACTTCATCAATGGCTCTGACCACTCCCGCCCCCCCGATTGGAGAATCAAGCCGTATACTCAACTTGTCACCTCTTCTTTGACAACCTCATGCAGGGTTCTTCAAATCAGAAGGAATCACAGTCACATGGCTGATTTGTTGGCAAGACAAAACTTAGTTGCTCACCACTCAAATCAACTTACCTTTTCAGGATTATGCTCTAATCCTAGTCATATCCATCGGTGTCCACTCTTGAGTGCACTCTGTCACACCTGTGTTTGAAGGAAAACTCGAATGCATAGAATACATGTGCGCCAGGAACAAAGTTCACACACATGTATCGACATAGTGATTACCAAAAGACAGTGCATAACGAAAGTAAAGTAGTAACATTGTTACACGACCGAATGTCTTTATTCTAAACACGAATCGAGTAGCTAACAGCGGAAAAGTAAACACGGACGTCCACCAGAGGCAGCCGACTGAGGGAGCGTGCGCCTAGAACTCGTCGAGTTCCCCTGAGTAATCTTCAAAGCGTCCGTCTGAGCAGCAGCCGGGTTGTGTAGATGCAATATAAATAACGACAAGCATGAGCACATATCGTACTCAAGAAGGGAAACCATTATAACAACATGCAAGGCTTTATGGTGGAAGACTGATAAGGTTAAATCAAGTCAGCATTTTAGTTGGTCAAGTTTTATTAATCAACTATTTACTAGCAAGTATAAGTATATACCAAACCCAATTAACATATGCATCAGTACCATAGAATGAAATGCACAAGTTTAAAGTTCCACCTTCCATAAAGTTACTCATGTGTGGGTCCAGACTGCCCTTGACCGTGGGCACGACTAACCGGTCAGTTTTACACTCTGCAGAGGTTGTACATCTTTACCCACAAGTCGCGTAAAAACTCTGAAGAACTTTAGACCCAACCACGCTGTGCAAAAGTAGGCACAATACCACACTACCAAGGTGTGGCTGCATAGGGACGCTACGAAGCCTTTAAAAAATTCCCTAGTATGGGCTGCTCGCTAGGTTACCTGATCAGTGCAGCGCATAAAGCTCTCTAGCGGGTACCGTGTCTTAGCAAAGCCCAACTCCCCGCCAGAGCAGGTCTATACACCAACTTCCGTCAGCCCCCAACCCCTTTCAGGTAAAGCATACCACATATTAAAGTTTCTAATTAGTTGGCCAAGACAGAGCCATATGTCTTGTGGTTGCACTGTTTTCCTGGGAGGTTCTCCATGTTCCAATTAACAGATAAAGTGTTCTTGTATTACATGAAGGTATAACAAAAATAAATCCAATTTAATAAATGTTCCATTAAACCACCCAAGCCAAGGTATGCGCTAGCAAGTGCTACCCAACATCAAAATAAACCCAGGTTGGTCAAGACATAGAGGTAAACAACACTAGTTGAACCTTAAATAATAGGACCCATCATATTGATGCAAAGCAATAAATGAATAAATAATGTAATTAAATTGCATGTTGTAATAGGTAAAGGGGAATGCAGAAAGAATTTGCCTTCTACAAACGCTTGCTGCTACTCAAAGTCTTTAGGGTCTTCAACGACAGTGAACTCTTCGAACGGATCGTTCTCTACGTCCCACACATTCACATACAAAGGAACAATACAATAAAATAATAAACAGTACACCAATCATTGCAAACATAAACATAAACAGCAAAAAACTAATCTACTCGTCAAAGCGAACGCATAGATATAAAGAACGCTAAAAACGGAGTTAAAGCGTGTAATCTATGGCTAAAACAAGTTGTAGGGGCTTATCTGCAGGAAAACTAAACCTATAGGGGCCTATCATCAAGAAACCGAGGGCTAAAACATGATTACTTATTTAAACAGAGGGGCTGCAATGAAAAAACATAAAGGATGGACCTCGGACGCTAAAACCAGAGAGCTCAGGATCTAAAGCATAAAAAATAGGACCTATGTGTAAGGATCTTTGCATGCGGAAGGGTATAACTGTGAAACTAGAAACCTAAGTGGCTTTTCCGCAAAACTGCTCGGCGCGGCTAGGGGTTGACCGGTACTTGACCCTGGTCTGATCTGATCTGGACCGCTCGATCCAAATCAGATGGCTGGCGATAGCGGGACGCGGCGCGCGGCGGCGCACTGCGGCGAGCGGCAGCGGACGGCGGCGAACTCGCCGGCGTGAGCCGAACTCGAGCTAGGGGGCTCGGTTTGGCATGCGGTTTTCACCGTGGTGAAGCGGGCGACACGAAGGACTCAACCAGGGCACCGGGGCTGATGCACGAGCGATGGCGTCTGCACGCGGTTCGGCGAGGCGGATGGCGGCGCTGCACCAACTTCGATGAGCGCAAACGGACGAAACAGAGCACAGGAACGCCAACGTGTGACACCGGCGGCTTCCTCACCTTGCGGCGGAGCTCCGAGGCTGCTACACGTCGATGGGGAGGCAGCGGTCGAGCAGATCGACGGCGGCGGCTCACTAGGGTTTCACGACGGCGGCGCACTAGGGTTTCACGTCGGCGGAGCTGGAGCTCTACGGCTAGGGTTTCAGGGGAAAGGAGCCACGAGCGGAGGCGGCGACGCCCTTTATAGGCCGGGACGGGGTGCCTTGGCGTGCGGGCCAAGGGAAAAAGCGGCACATGGGGGGCGGTGCGGCTCGGACTCGAGTCCGGTGCGGCTGGAGGAGGGAGATGACATGCGGGCCCGTCTGTCGGTGGCTGCGAGTGGTGGGAGGCGGCGATGGGCTGCGTTGGGCCGAAAGGCCGGCTGGGCTTCAAAGGTGCGGGTGACGTGCGAACGAGCGGGGAAGTCCAGGGAGGTTCACCGAACTTCCGGCTGATGGGACGCCTGTGAAGTTGGACTGCGCGACAGCGATGGCTGTGAGCTGGGCCGGTCTGCTTCGCTTGGCTAAGAAGCGGAACAGGGTCGAAAGGAAAAGAAGAGAGGGGAGGGAAAGGAAAAGGACTTTGCTATTTTTTGGAAAAGGCAAACATTTGAATTGAAGTTTGAATTTGAATTCAAAGCAACCAAAATAAAGCTCCACCATGAATGCAACAAACACCAAGCCACTTATTTAATTTAGAAAAACAATTAATATTTTTTATCCTATACTATATTTTCTTGTAAAGAATTAAATGTTGGGCAAAATTTTAAAATTAAGAGAAAATTATTATTTAATTTTTCTTCCTATTCACATCCTAAAATTCGGAAATTTCAGGGTGTGACACACTCTAATTTGTAACCATTGACTCTGTAATGGTTCTATGAACCTCGTGCTATTAATTATGAATAAAGTGTTTCTTGTAAAAAAACCTATGGCTCAACTTCATCCCTAGTGTGTATCGCTGTTGCCGGAACATGGCTAAGAATTAGCAATCAAGTAAGACACTAACATCCATACTCCTCCGGTTTGGTAAATGAAGTCGTTTAGGACAGCAACACGGTCTCCAAAGCACAACTTTGACTTCTTATTTTTATAAAAATATTTATTACAAACTAATATATGTATATTTTTATGAAAGTAATTTGCAAGACAAATCTATTCACGTAGTTTTCACATTTCCAAACTCAATGACTTAAAAGTTATTCATGATTTATATTCTCAATGTTTGACTCAAAACTTGTCCAAAACGACTTCATTTACCAAACCGGAGAGAGTATTTCAATACACATCCTACCCGTGCCCTAATTCTACCCAAGTCCCATCCAGTCCATGAGCCCAGCCCATGCCAGACAGTCGTCGTAGCCCTAGAACTCAATTTGCCAATCACAAACTTTCTCCTTTTTTCCTCCATCGGTTCATCAATCACCATGTCGCCATTTTTCTCCATCGCCAGGAGCGGATGTCAACGGCGGCGGCGGTGGCAACGGTTCTCATCACACTTGGCGACCCAGGCTTTCCTCGACGTCTGTCCGCAACGTGCCGAGCTGCGCTTCCCCAATCTCATTTCATTGGCGGTGGCTACGGCCAAGACAGCCACATCTCCCTGATCCTCGAATCTGCGATTCCAGATCCGATTTCGACGGTGGTGATGGCGGCAACAATGATGACCTCTCCTTGATCCCTCAATCCGTGAGTCTCGGCCCGATTTTGGCGGCGGCGGCTGCGGTGTAGATCAGTCTAGTGGACTGGACGGGTTTGTTGGCTCGGGCACGGGTAGGGTCAGGCCCAAACAGTACACATTGGGGGTTATATCATGATTAATGATGTGTCTGCTTTAAAAATCGTGCAATTTTTTTTTTGGAAGGACCACCGGAGCAAATCTCGTATACCTATGTACATAGTAAAATTATGTATCTAGGCACAACAATATACAATTTGAAATGGATGGAGTAACAAACTATTTGTTCCCTATGTGAGAAAAACCAAATCACTGGACACATAAGAAGCATGGCAAAATTCATCAATAGACTCTATCTCCGACAAACCACTCGCCTGCCAAAACAAAAATGTAGGGCCAGCTGGCCCGCCAATAGTGTGGCAGCATATGCATGTACTCCTGCAAAATTTTGGTGTCCCAACTTTTTGTTTACGAGAATGTGCAATTTTTGTTACAAACAAAGCATCTCCTCGAAGTGATCGGTCCACTCGCCCGCAAGAGCTGCAAGTTCTCATGCTTTGGTAACCCCCAAAATCCCTATAATTGACTACTGTTCAGCACGTAGAGATGGAAATGTATGTCAGTGTTCAGCAGTCTCTCGAGAATTAATTCGGTGACGTTGAAGTTGCTGTCACACCAATGTTTATTACTGGATTATGCGAGCCCTTTAATCCGTCGTGGACTCGATAAGCTTATTGACTTGACTAGCTATATGCGGCCGGTACAATTGCATTTGGCAATTTCTCCACTGACGCTGGCTATCTTTTTAGCCATAGTACTAGAACATACTTTTGCAAAAATTACAGGGCACACTTCTAACTACATTCATATTGCTTTTTACAGGTCTTGGTCCGTCACCATTGACTTGATGTCTTGCTCCACTTCGAATCGAAGTCGTTCATCTACAGCCTACTTAAGGTTGCTTGCACCGAGCACCTTCTCTGCTCAATTCACCACTAGCTTCAAAACATGTTTCGCTGCCATCCTTTTCCAGCCTACGTTCTCATGGTTTTCTTCATCCTCGCTACGACCGGGCGTGGAGCAAGCCTGTGTGGCCAAGACCAAAGTGATGCCCTGCTACGCCTCAAAGCCAGCTTCCACCTCAACACCACGTCTCCAAATTGCATTTGGTCTCCTTCTGAAGAAACAATAGTTCTTTCGTCGTGGAAGGTACATACAGACTGCTGCAACTGGGAACGTGTAACATGTGACAGCACGTCGGGCTATGTCACTGCTCTCGACCTGTCCGACCTCTGCATCTCCGGTAATCTCAGCTCATCAGACATCTTTAAACTTACCTCGCTTCGCTCCCTTGACCTTGCTTACAACAATTTTGATGCAAGTCCATGGCCAAGTCCCGGATTTGAGCAGCTTACAGACCTCAAGTACCTTGACCTTTCTTATTCTGGCTTGTCTGGTGCTTTGCCAATCGAGAACGGACAACTTTCCAATTTGGTCGCTCTAAACCTCTCTGGCCTTGATCTAAAAGATTTGAACCTTTACACTTTGATTGACAGCCTTGGCAGTCTCCAACAACTACATCTTGATGAAGTCTACATTTCGGTCAGTCCAAATGATTTGGCACATGCCTCTTCCACAAATACAACGTCAGGTCTCAAAGAGCTAAGGATGCGCTGGTGCACGATCACTAGCGGCTGTTTCGATACCTTTCTTGCTGATCTGCTATTTCGTCACAAGCTAGCCAATTTGGTCATGCTAGACCTCTCAGACTTTGATCTTAAAAATTTGAGCCTCCATGACTTGATTGATAGCCTCGGCAGTCTCCAAGAACTACGTCTTCATAATGTAATCATTTCGGTAAGTCCAACCGATTTGGCACATGCATCTTCTACCAATATATCGTCACATCTCAAAGAGCTAAGCATATGGCAGTGCGTGATCACTGGCAGTCATATTGGTACTGTTCTTACTAGTCCCCAGTTGCACTCCATGCTCACCAATTTAGTCACACTAGAGATCATAGGCTATGATCTTAAAAACTTGAGCCTTCACAGCTTGATTCACAGCTTCGATAACCTCCAACACCTATATCTTGAATATGTAAGCATTTCGGCCAGTCCAATTCATTTGACACATGCCTCTTCTGCCAATGCAACGTCACGTCTCAAAGAGCTAAGCCTGCAGTCGTGCACGATCACTAGCGGCCATTTTGATACTTTTCTTACTGAGTTCCCATCTCTCACAGTTCTCAGTCTTCAAAGCTGTGGGTTGACTGGGACCACCTTCCCTTCTTCGATATTTCGTATCAAAAGCTTGACAGAGCTCGATGTATCAGGGAATGAGAACCTACGGGGAGAGTTGCCCGAGTTCACACAGGGTAGCGCTTTGCAGCTTCTGTGGCTTAGTGGAACCAAATTTTCAGGAAAAATACCAGAGTCTATCAGTAACCTCCGAAATCTGACAGAGTTGGAGCTTTCTAATTGCCAGTTCCAGGGTCTCATCCCGTCCTTTGCTCAATGGCCAATGATTAGGTGGGTTGACTTGTCAGGTAACAACTTAACTGGTTCATTACCTTCAGATGGCTACCGTGCTCTACGCAACCTAACCTACCTTCATCTTAGTAACAACTCGATGAATGGTGTGATACCTGCATCTCTGTTCTCTCACCCTTCTTTAGTTCTTTTAGATCTCTCACACAACCATTTCACTGGAAATTTTCTATTGCATCCCACCACCATATCTTCTAGTTTGGAATATATCGATGTCAGTTTTAACAAACTACAAGGACCTCTGCCAAAATTGTTATCAGAGTTTGTAAAGCTATACTGGTTGGATCTTTCGTCAAACAATCTCAATGGAACTGTGGACATAAGCTTCATAAAAGATTACAATGAGCTCTACTATCTATCTCTGTCCAACAATAAGTTGTCTGTTGTAGAGGAAGATGGCAATCACTTCTACGCAGAATATCCAATTGCTGTTTGGGAACTGGGACTGGCATCATGTAACCTGTCATCTGTACCAAAATTTTTGCAGCACCAGAGACGTATTTACAATGTGGACCTATCAAACAACAATATTAGTGGGCACATACCTGATTGGATATGGGGAATTGGACAACAATATTTTTCTCTTAACCTCTCTCATAATTTATTTACCAGTGTTGATACAAATTTATCAAGTAGATCAGTTTTTGATCTTGATGTCAATTCTAACAAGATTAAGGGAGCTGTCCCACTACCTCCATCAGGAATTCGCCGATTGGACTACTCCAATAACCATTTCAATTCTTCTATCATGCCTGAGTTTTGGTCACGCGTTAGCTCCATCAACTCCCTGTCATTGGCAAACAATAGTCTTACCGGAGAGGTTTCCAATTTGATCTGCAATGCAACTGACGTCAAAATTCTCGTCCTTTCTTTTAACAGATTCAGTGGATTAATACCACCTTGTTTATTGAAAGATAACAATGGCCTTGGGATACTGAACTTAAGAGGTAACAATTTTCATGGATCCTTACCTCAAGACATCAACCAGGACTGTGCTCTTCAAATAATAGACCTCAACGGCAACAAGTTGGAGGGGAAATTGCCAGTGTATTTGATCAACTGTCAATGGCTACAAGTCCTAGACCTCGGAAACAACCTGATAGTGGATACATATCCAGAGTGGTTGGGAGTTCTTCCTTTGCTGAAAGTGCTTGTTCTGAAGTCAAACGGATTCCATGGTCCCATTGACCACTCTGGGATGAACAAACAGAACCATCCCTTCTTCGCAGAGCTGCAGGTTCTGGACCTTTCTTCAAACTCTTTTAGTGGTAGCATACCTACACAATTCATCAAGCAGTTAAAGGCTATGATGGTAGTTTCTTCAGGAACTACCAGCATGTATGTTGAAATTATTCCAATGTCAGCACCATCACCAGGTTACCTTCCATACTACAGGGATTCGGTCACGGTCACGCTCAAGGGGCAAGAAACAACTCTGGTACAAATACTTTCAGTCTTCATGTACATCGATCTCTCCGGAAACAATTTCGAGGGTATCATCCCCAGTGAAATCGGTGACCTAAAGTATCTCAAGCAGCTCAACCTGTCTAGGAACTTCTTCACTGGTGAGATTCCTTCCCGGATAGCGAACATGCTGCAGCTGGAGTCGCTGGACCTCTCATACAACCAGCTCTCTGGGGAGATCCCTTCCGCAATGGCGGTGATGTCATTCCTCGAGGTACTCAACCTCTCCTACAACCACCTATCAGGGATGATACCGCAGTCCAGCCAGTTCTTGACGTTCCCGGACACGTCATTTCTGGGGAACGGCGGGCTGTGTGGGAAGCCGCTGACACGCTTGTGTGACCCGAACCATGCACCAGGACCATCAGTTGCTGCTACGCCGGGCTCTTCTAAAGAGTTGAACTGGGAAATTTTGTCAGTTGAGATAGGGGTTGTTTCAGGCTTGGCCATTGTGGTTGCCACCACACTGCTGTGGGGCAACGGGAGAAGGTGGGTCTACTTCCATGTCGACAAGTTTTGGCTGCTTGTTCTGCAGCCATGGATCAGCCGTCCTCTTCACTGAAATGAAATCACTGTGTGTGTTAGTGTTTGTATGCCTTAGTGATATGTGCAAGAAAATGAGCGAGCATTATGCCATGCTTTTGCTGTACAACATTGTAGTATGTATACTTCAAGTGTTCTGAATACTTATGTGGCGCGGCTGCATGTTTTGATACTACTATCTTTTTTTTTCCATAGGATAAATTTAATTGGAGGATCTCATCTGAATTTTCAAATCAATTCCTATACCATATGATGTTTATTTCATATGATTTTTAAAAGAAAAGAAACCCTGCTTTGCTAGGAAAAAGAACGGCAGCATAAAAACAGCTGAAAAGTTAACAGATCTTACCTTGCTAATTTGCCAAACGAACAACACAGCATACATTCGGTTAATACCAGTTACTGCTGGAAGTTGACCCACCAGGAACATCAAAATTTACATCTACATCGAGCCTACCAAGTCCTCAATGTTGGTCGCTAAACAATACAAGTACACTATTTCCAAGTCATTTGACATGCCTTCCTTCAGTTACATACTATTATCTCCTACTGCAACTCCTGTGCAATAACTATATGTCTACTGCACATTACCAAATATCACGCAATTCCATTATGGCGAATCATAGATTTTTTTTAGATTAGGGAAATAATCCGGTCTCCACAGCCGATCGACGGTGTACAACCACAAAGCAATACTAGTATAGTGCTAAAAACGTCACGAGTACATGAAACTCCCGATGCAGAAAAACTAAGAAAACTAAAAGAATACCCTGCTATCTGAAAGCAAGATACACTACCCTGGATATGTTTTAAAAAATTCCACCCACTTCTGTGGAAGAACTCCAACGCAATAGTTTCCAACCAACGACATCCTTCTTTCAAAATGCTCCTTCCCTCTTCTTTAGATAAAATGGACTAACTCCTGATCCGAAAGGTTCCCCTGAACATCACCTGCAAAATACATTTAGATTTTGATTTTTAGAATACAACTTCATTTCTACTAAGCCATAATGCCCAACAAAAAGCAGCCACCCCAACAAGCACTTCTAAGCTAAGGATCAAAGCGGTTAGCAGTATTGGCAGGTTTTGTAATCCCAAAAGTGACACTGATCGCAATCCACATCAATCTAGCCATTGAACAATCAAAAAAGAGATGTTGAATAGTCTCCTGTTCACTACAAAAGCAACAACGAGTACATCCCTTCCACTGTCTCTTAGCTAGATTGTCTTTAGTCAAGATAACACCATTCCACAAATACCAAAGAAATATATTGATTTTTAGGGGTATTTTCACTTTCCAAGTATCGAAATTGAGGTGGGAGACATTCCCAACCACTAGGTCATTATATATGGCCTTTACAGAGAAACTCTTGGAACTAGTCCAAATGAATGAGTCCGACCGCTCACAAAGGTGCATATTAAGAATACTTCCCACCAATTGTAACCATTTAGCCCAATTTTCCCCCACTAAAGCCCTTCTAAAGGAAACATTTAATAGTGTTGTACTTAGTACTTGAGCCACCGAGGCATTTTTCTTTCTCACTATACTGTACAGTGAAGGATATTTTTTCATCAAAGGCTCCCTTCCCATCCAAAGATCTTCCCAAAATCTTGTTTGGGTTCCATTCTGTATTTTAAATCTACCTCTCTCCAATACTAGCTTTTTAACTTGTATTAAACCCGACTAGAAATGTGAATCACCTTTCTTTTTCTCCATTTAGGAGAGAGTTTTGTTCTTCAAATATTTTCACTTGAGAATCTGCTGCCATAGACCCTCTTCATTTAATAACTTAACAATCCACTTGCTTAGCAAGCATTTGTTTTGCATATCCAAGTCTACAATGCCTAATCCCCCTATATTTTAGGTTTATGAAAATGCTCCATTTCACAAGTCTGTATTTCTTTTTGTGTTCATCACATTGCACAAAAATCTGGACCTGTAATAGTCTAGCTTCTCACGCACACCTTTAGGTATACGAAAGAAGGACATCATGAACATTGACAAACTCGAGACCACTGAATTGATTAGGACTAGCCGCCCTCCAGACGAAAGCAACTTTCCTTTCCAGCTGCTCAGCTTTTTCTGAAATCTCTCTTCTACCAACCTCCTATCTTTATTTGAGAGCTTGCGATAACTCATCGGAATTCCCAAATATCTAAAAGGTAAAGTACCTTCCTCACCCAAACAATTCCACATACTCAGCAGTTATGTTCCTTGTATCCCCGAAGCTGAACAATTCGCTCTTATGGAAGTTGATTTTTAGACCTGATAACTTTTCAAAAGACCTCTTGTTCTTTTGCAAGCAGAGTAATAATTCCAAAATTAAGATTAAAAAGTGGGAGGTTTCCAGCATGGAAGTCCATAAACATGGCCATTAGGTCATTCTTAATGAGACTCCAAAAAAACTTGATAAAATTCAGTCGGGAACCCATCAGGTCTCGGGGCTTTCTTATGTTTCATCTGAAAAATAGCCTCCCGAACCTCTTTTTCCGAAAACTCTGCTACCAACAGATCATTTTCTATGGGAGTGATTTGTGGGATGTCCTCTCTCATTGATTCATTCATCGAGAAATTATTTCTCTCTGAATTACAAAATAGGCCTTTATTGTAATTAGTGATATACTTGATCAACTGCTCCTCCCCCTCCACAATCCCCTCTTCATGCTCAAGTCTAGAAATTCTAGTTTTTCTTCTCTTTCCATTAGCTACCATACGAAAATATTTTGTATTGTTGTCTCCTTTTAAAATCTTAGTTGTTTTCACCCTTTGGAACCATTTTAACTCTCTCTCTCTCTCTCTCTCTCTCTCTCTCTCTCAAAAGTTGAGCAATCCTATTGATAATGCTCTGCTTGAGATCCCACTCACGATGGCTTAGCAGCTGGGTCTCCGCCTTTATGTCGAGCTCATCAAATTTCCTCATTAATTCTTGCTTCTCATTTTTATGGGCACTCGACATATTCTTTGCCCATCCTCTCAGGAATTGCCTCATCCTTCTGATCTTATTTTGCCATTTTTGCATCGGTGTTTCACCTTTCTTCTCCTTATTCCACACATCCTAAACTAGCTCAAAGAAACCAACCTTTAAGAGCCAACCAAGCTCAAATCTAAAGGGTGGTTGGCTCCCAGCTTTCGGTTTTCCCCAGTGGATAGCAAAAGAGGTGTATGATCTGAGATTTCCCTGCCAGGTGCATCAACCGTGGCGAGCGGGGAATTCTGCTCCCATTCGGTACTAACTAGTACCCTATCCAATTTTTCATAGGTATGCACCCTGCGAGAATTTGCCCAGGTAATTTACGACCTGACATTTCGATTTCCCGCAGGTCCAAGCTATCAATCACTGCGTTAAAGAGAAAAGGCCACCTTTCGTCAAAATTATCGTTATTTTTCTCACTGCTATTCCGCATAATGTTGAAATCCCCCCCCAATGCATAGGGGAAGCTTTTCACTTCTACATGACTGCACCAATTCAGCAAGGAATGACTCCTTGAATTCGGGTTGAGCTGCCCCATAAACAGCCACTAAAACCCACTTAAAGTCACTCTTCCTATCTCTCAATCTAAACTTCACGAAGAAATCTCCATCATCAACGCTACCAATGTCCATAGTATCCATATTAACTCCTAGTAATATGGC
This sequence comes from Cenchrus fungigraminus, assembly GCA_036936925.1. Classification (NCBI taxonomy): domain Eukaryota; kingdom Viridiplantae; phylum Streptophyta; class Magnoliopsida; order Poales; family Poaceae; genus Cenchrus; species Cenchrus fungigraminus. Next base: position 64,315,483 of record CM072768.1, on the reverse strand, counting down.
CCCTGATCTTCCATGTGGTGTTGTCCAATGCCATATAAAATTTCTACCCCCACTTAAATTATCAAGTGTAGCTTGGGAGAAATCTTTCTTGCAAGTTTCCAAAAGAGCAATAAAATCTAAGTTCTGCTCTCTGGACGTATCTCCCAAGAACCTTGTTTTAGCCAAGTCACTAAGACCTCTGCTATTCGAAAAAATTCCTTTCATTTGGAACACCTCTTTGATATTTTTGTATTCCTAATCTTGCAAGTCTTTGTCAAACACAACTTAGCGTGAGACTTGCCTTTCCGCCTGTACCCATCAAGCTCACTGTTTAAAGGGAAGCTTGACTCATCAAAAACTGCATCCATTATTTCACCACATAAGCTCTTTAAAGCTATTAATTCAATAGTTTGAATATTATCTTCATCACTATCACTATCCATCCATTCCTGCTCAAACCCTCCAAACTCAACAACACCCCTCTCTAATTCTAAGGTCATCAAACTCTGAAAATTACTCTCTATCCCTGCTAGATTCCCCTAAGTTTATTCCTATTTGTTACAAGTAATTAATAGTGATGTCTCTATTAATAGAAATTAAAGAGTTAGAGTGGGAATTACCTCCACGGAATTCCAAATTCTCCTTCGCCACCCGCTCTTCCGCCTTGGCCAAAACGTGCTCGTTCCTAGACCGCTGAAGCCTTGGACTAGCACAGACCTGCAACTTACTTGCACCCGACACTGTAGCAACCATCTGTAACTCATTCTGCACCTCCCCCTCCTTTCCCTTCTCGCTCAACACAACATGAGTCTCCTGCTCTCCCTCCTCCTCCTCACCCAACACCTTGTCCACCAATTCATCAAAAATATTATCTGCCGCCTTGTTTGAGATTTCTCTCGCTTTGCCTCAAACTCCTCCTAAGACATATTCTGAACTTGGTCTTTCCATGAGATGATCTGGGCTGAGCCATTCTTAGTGGCATTACCCATCTCCTCCCTCTCCTTGCTGCCCACATCTTTTTTATGTTTCCTTGTCACCCTCTCTTGTCCCTCTCCCTCATCACCTTCCTCTTCCCCCCTCTAAACCATTGCAACCCCACTCAAAAGCCGCCTCCTCACCATTTTCATCAAAACCCCCCACTTCACCTCAAAATCAAGCTCAAAATAGTGATCTCCAATCACCACATCCAACTCTTCTGGAATTAAGCTTGGATTTAGGACCGCCACCAGAACACGGCCGAAGTTGTTCTTCCTAGTGGCATCCATATCCACTATTTGTGTCGATCCGAGCATAGACCCGACCGCCCACAGCTCAAGAAACTCTCGCAGCTCCTTCCTCATCCCGAACACCCTAATCCACACCTTAGGGAGCAAAAAACCTTCCTCCTTCTCATGCCACACATCAAATTTGATTCTCGCACCCGCCGGAACATCTGCCCCCTTGATATCAGCACCTCCAAAAGCCACTGCCCTCTGCAAGTCCACCTTAGACGGGAATTTGGCAAGAAAGGTATTATCATCATGAGCCTTAAGCTCCCACACCCATTTTCCCGGGAATAATCTTTCCAACTGTTCTGCACCTCTCCATCGATAGCATGCCTCCCTCCACTGAAATGATGGCAATCCTCGAGTCCTTCCTCGACCTAGCAAGGGGTGGCCGAGGGATATGATAGAAGCCCAAACCATGAACATCATAACCCACTGCGTGAGCCACTGGCCTTGGCATCTTGAGAAGCAGGCACTTGTAATTCACATGATCATGCTTATCACAGATGACGCAATAGATTTCCGTCGTGCAATTAGCAGCGGCGTGCCCCTTCTTGGTACAACAGGAGCATTTTGTCCCGACCCTCACTTCCTATGCATCTCCTCCATCCCTTTCACCTGCTTCCCCTCATCACCACATCTCCACCATCCGCAAGCTGCTGTTGTACCTTCTCCATGTCTTCATCCTTTTGTGCTTCAACCACCTACTTCTCCCTTCCACCTCTCCACTGATCATGGCCACCAGCGTTTTGGTCCTTCTGCGGACGGACTGCCTCAGAGAAAAAACGGCCTCAGCCACCATCGCTTCTGCCTCTGCCCCTGCCTCCATGACCACGAAACATGCCCCGACCTCGAGCACCAAACTCAAACGCGCCTCTGCCCTCGACGCTTCTCTGCACCCCAAACCCTTCCTCCACTGCTCCACCCCTTTGCTGCCCCCTTCCACCATGGTGATCATCGCTGGAGTGCGGTGGCCGAAACTGTCTCTCCTGCTGGAAACCTCCCCCACCATGACCACCTTTGAATCCCTCTTCAACAACTCCACTTGGCTGTTGCCCCCAGCCATCACGGCGGCCAACAACCGTAGGCGTCGGCCAAAACTGTCTCTCTCGCTGACAACCGTCTCCACCCCGATCACCTCCGGCGGCCATACCCCTTCCGCCATCCCGCTACCACGCGCGCCATGGTTGCCAATCGTGCCGCCCTACGAGCTTCTCGCGAGAGATTGGACTGGTGGCGGACGGGACTCGAGTGAATGCCAACCGGTTTGCCTCCCTTCCGAAAAAGAAGCCCTAGCCCACTGGAAAAACAAAATGCCACATGGGCCATTTCCAAGCCCAACCGAGCACCAGGTCGTGGCCCACATTGCTTCAGGGAGACAAGCACTCGAATTTTGATTCAAATCTGGATCTAGCCCGTGCCGCCCCTTCTTCTCCCTCGCTGGTGATCAGCCGCGCGCCGGCGGTGAACTCTTTTCCTCCAAAAACTCCTCCAGCCTAACCACTTCCCCCTGCCCGCCGGTGTACAGTCTGGACATCCCTTAGTGACCGCCGCTGTATTTCTCTCGCCGGCGGCAAGGGACCCTTCCAAGGCTTCCTTGGCTTAGAAGTTTTTCAAATAAGCAAAGGCATCTAGTGCTGATCAGAGTGGCGGCCTTTTGTTGGGCCTTGTGGATCAGTAGAAATGAGTTGGTGTTTCAAAGGTCACAATATAAATCTATTTTGTAGGTGATATTTAGGGGAACGTTCTGGATCAGGAGTTGGTCCATCCTTTCTAAGGAGTAAGGAAGAGTCATTTTGAAGTAAGGTTGTTGTTATTGGGGTCGTTAGCATTGGAGATCATAAACAAGTGTGGTTGGAATGCTATGAAGCGTATTAAAAACTAGTGTTAGTTTGTTAAGCAGCCGCTTTAGTTCTTTTATGGTGTATCCGGGTTGTATCATAGGAGATTTCGTATGTATGTGGATCCTTGCACCTTGTGCACTGGTGAACTCGATGTATTTTGGTCGCAGACAGCCACTGTTGGCTGTCGAGACCGGTTCCTTAATTAAAAAAAAAAGCTTGCAAGCTTTTGGCAATCGCCGCATCAAGTTAGGATGCGAGTCCAGCACCATCCCGGACCTGCCAGAGGTGTCGCGCCTTGGCGCCTCCAGCTCCCCCGGCCTCTGCAACCAATTCCTTCATCGACCACTGGGACTGCGAAGCTCCCAGTCCGGCGGATGCCGGGCTAGCCGGACCAACAGCCACCACGGCGGAGGGAAATATCTCCTCACCGGGGGAAGGACTCTTCATCAGAGCTCACTTAGAGCAACTTCAGCAGCTTGAGTAAATTTCATCCCCTATATAAAGTTATTGAGGGTGGACTAAAAATTTTTTCATCCCTAAAACACAATTTGCTCCAGCAGTTTCCCTAGGGCGTGTTTGATATGGGCTCCGAACGGCCGGCCAGGCCCAGCTGGGCCATTTTACCGTGTTTGATATCGCCCCCCCGAGTGGGAGCCTGCCCCCGGCCGGCCATTTCGCCCTCTCTCTCCTGGCTCTGGCGAAACGCGCTAGGGTTTCGTTCTTTGGCGGCCAGGCCGAGCCGGAGCTCGCGCGGGAGAAATTTGGCCGGCGACGGAGCTCGCGCGGGCTCGCGCGGGAACGGTGAAACTTCCGCGCGCGCTTCTCCCTCGGCGAAATCCATGGCCTACTTATACCCCTCCTCCTCCCCTCTCTCGGTCTTCTTCTCCTCTCCACACTCCACTCTCGTGGAGTCACCGTCGACGAGGTAAGCTCCGCTGCCGGCGCGGTTGTGGTGTTCCCCGGGCTTCCTCTCCGTCTCCCCGGTGTGGATCTGCGTCCAGGCGGCGCGGGTCTCTCGCGGGCTCTGGCGAGTCGGTCTTCTTCCTCCTCTTCTTCTCCGGCGAGGTGGTGTGCTTGTGGATCTGTCGGGTCGTGTGCTTCCCCGTCCAGATCTGCTACCTCCTCTTCACCTCCATCTGCTTCGAGCATCTTGTGCACCCCCTCCGGCTAACCCGAGGTGAAATCAATTTTTTCCCCTTTCCCTCGGTACACAGTTCGATGTTTGGCTCTGATTTATGAGTTATTTGTTTGCGTTTGCTATGGTGACGATAAATCTTGGTCGTATTAGTTGATGCTTCGTTGTTCTTGTGCATTGTACCATGTCGATTTGTTACATCTTGTTACTGTTTTTGGCTGTGGTGATAATTTGTTCGGTCTTTGGATAAGAATGGTCGATGATGAGTAGCTAATGAGCACAGAGAGGCATTTTTTAAAATGCAGCCGTGCCTTATTGATTTGTGAATGTTTGCACTTACATTTTAGAGGCACTCTTCACTTAGGGTGACAGTGGAGAGGGCCTTTGGTGCACTTAAGGGGAGGTTCAGAATTATAGACAATAAATCTTTCCACAAATATAAGACCCAAGTCAAACTTGTGCTTGCCTGCTGCATTTTGCATAACTGGATCATTGGGTTTGGATGTGATAGCATTGTGCCAGTAGAGGAAGGATTTGAGTATGATGAGGATGATGCTGATCATGGTGAACTGCCTCTAGAGGAACCTGCTATGGTGAATGTCAGGAATGACATTTGCAATGCTATGTGGGCTGCTAGGGGTTCATCTAGGACTTGATTTGTTGTTCACTACTTTGCATTTCATGGATGTGTAAAATAATTTAGTAGGCCCTGGATATGGAACTAATGTAGTGCAACATTTGTGTACTTAATAATGCTATGTCTGAGACTAATTAATTTGTTTGTAAAACTGATTGTTGCTGTTAATTTGTATGTGTTCTTAAATTTGTTGTTCACTACTCTATGTTGCCAATGAATAGGATGTCTGCAATTAACCTTGATGCCCAAGGTGGGTTTGTGGCTGCAAACATGGTGCAAGCTGATGACCATGTAGCAGCTGTAGGAGCTGGTTTGGGTGCACCTCCTGTTGTTCACCAGGTAGATGATGATGATGCTGCCCCTGCTGGTAGGTTTGCCTTAGGTTCCAATGAACCTTTGGGGGTGAACAAAGCTGATAGTGTTGCTGCTAAGCTTGAGGGTCAGGACTTTTTCTCTCCTCCTCCCACTCAAGGGAAAACTGCATCTGAGTTTCCTGATCCCAGCAAGACCACAACACCTGTGTCTGACAGTGTTTGTGGTAAGAGGAAGAGGAGCATTTTTAGTGAGGAAGAGATCCTAATGATGACCAACATAAATGATGCTGTGAACAATGTTGCCAATGCTATGCTCAAGACTGGTGCTGCACATGTTGACCCAGACCTCTATCTTGCTGTCATGGAGATGCCTGACTTCTCCACTGAGGCCTTGATTGTTGCCTACACCCACCTCCTTGAGAACAAGCCAGTTGCAACTGGGTTTGTCAACATGTCACACCCCCACAGAGACATATGGCTGAGGACCTACCTTGCCAAGAACTACTATCTGTAGTTCAGTCCTCTTCTCTCTTTTGTAGACACTGTGCATGGTAGATGTCTGACCAGCACCTGTCCTTTTGTATTTAGTTAGTGGGAAGGTGGCTAACTAAAAAAACTACATTTTGGCTCACTGAATGTGGGCAAAACTCCATTTGAGCTCACTGATTGTGAGCAAAACTCTATGCTGTTGTACTAAATTGCAGCCTTTGTTGGCTTGCTTCTTCACTGAGATGAATGAATGTGGGATGGTTGTGATGTTTTTCTTATCCTATGATGTCAACTTGTGATAATAATGGCTGAGGATTTCTTGTTCATGGCTGAGGATTTCTTGTTCTTGGTGCTGTCATCAGCTTCCTTGTAGCACCAAAGAGCATCCATCACAGATACTACACATTTAACATGGAAAGCTCTTGGGTGCTCCAAGGAAGCCCATGGCAGTGTCCATATCATGATTAATTACAAGAGGTTTAAGTTATAAATATCCTATGATGTTGACCTGAGGATATGTTGTCCAATCCTATGATGTCAACTACTACACTTGTGCATAAGAAAACTATGACTGAGCATTATTTACATCTCCTTGCAGACCAATGGCAAAATGGTATGTTGTTTTTGAGGGCCTCAAACCAGGGATCTACACATCCTGGCATGAGTGCAGTGAATATGTTCTTAAGGTACATAATGCAAGGTACCAAAGCTACAAAACTCATGATGAGGCTGTGCATGAGTTCAATGAAGCCCTCAGGATGGGTAATGTGAGGCAGGTAAAAGGTATAACAAAGCCGGCTAAGAATGTGATGCCACCAATTCATGCATATGAGGGTAAGAATGTGATGATTAAAGGGGCTTGTTCTGGTAAGAATGTGATCATTGTCATTCTTGTGGTGCTGCTGTTTGTTCTTGGCAGTAGATTGCCTAACTGTTGCTCCTGTAAATGAAATTTGGGATGAATGGCCGATGATGACGTTTTTTCTCTTATTTCTACCTAAGTATGTTATGAAGGAGAACATTAAATTTGAGTCTGAGGCCAATTTCATGACTATTATCTATGTTGGTTAGTTTTGTTATGAGATGATTCCCTACTTGTTTCTTCTCCTCTTCCTCTCATATGGAATTCTGTTGCTCTGGCCGGTCTGGGCTTGGCCCGAATCAAACAATGTCCCGGTTTGGTAGTTGGCCTTGGACCAGGCTGCCGACTGCAATCAAACACAAAAATGACTTCAGCCAGGCTTAGTTGGACCACACAAATCAAACAAGCTGCCTGGCCGTCGCTGGCCGGGCTATGGCTGGCCAGGGACTGGCTGCCCGGCCAGGCCTTGCAGGGCCACGATATCAAACACGCCCCTAGTCTCCTCCCAACTCGTGGGTCCCACCATATGCCGCTTCATCTTCTCTTTCCCTCCCCAGATCCCGCTGCGTACCGCTCCCACGCCCACTCGGCGAGCACCTGCTCCTCCGGCGGCGCGCGGGGCTCCATGCGACGCCGCCCGGCCACCACCTCCAGCACCAGCGCGCCGAATGCGAACACGTCGATGGCCGTCGTCGCCTTCCCCGTCCGCGTCAGCTCCGGCGCCGGGCTGCCGCGACGACCCAGCAAGAACCGGTGCACGGCGTACCCGTACAACCCGGTGACGGGGCGGTGCGCCGCCGCGAGCCTGATCCACACGCAGCTCGTCGCCAACACCACCGACGGCAAGAACCCGCTGCGGCAGGTCTCGGTCCGGGCCATGGCGGCGTGCGCCCCGAAGAAGCTCCTGGCGCGGCTGCCCAGGAACGCCGCCGGCGTCGCGGGGCTCGCGGCCTCAGGCCTCGCTCTGCCCGCTACTTCCTCCCCCTGAAGACCATCGCCGGCTACTTCCTCGCCCGCTACTTCCTCGCCGGCTACTTCCTCCCCGTGAAGACCATCGCCGTCGACAAGGCGCCGGTGCGGCTCCCCAAGGACGCGTGGCGGGAGGAGCGGGAGGAGGGGGGCGAGGCGGCCGTGCTGCGGTCCGCGGCCCGCGGGCGCCGCCGGCGAGACCGAGCGCCCGACGCCCACCAGGACGCCGCCGGGCTCCGACCGTCCCATGCCCAGTATGACGCCGCCGGGTCGCCCCATGCCCAGCAGCCCTCCACCGCCGGCACTGCAGCTGCCGCACGCGTACCCGGCAGCAGCACAACCCCCCCTTCCGCCGCCGCGGGCCTCCTCGGCGCTGGCGTCGTGCCTGGCCGCGACGACGTTCCTGCTGCTGGCGGCGGGCGGCGCCGGCGCGGCGCTGTTCCTGCTGTTCCAGCCGCGGCCCCCCGACACCGCGACCGCCAACGGCACCGTCGCCTTCACCTTCCAGCAGACGGCGTCGGTGCGCAACCCCAACCGGTCCACGCTCGCGCACTTCGACAGCGAGCTCCGCGTCGCCTACGCCGGGGGGGGGGGGGGGGGGAGCTCGGCTCCGTCTACATCCCCGCGGGACTCATCGACGGGGGCCGAACAAAGGACATGTCCGCCACCTTCGACGTCCCGGCCATCCCCGTCGCCGCGCAGCCGACACGGGTGGGCGTCGCCGCGACCGCGGCTGCAGACGACCAGCAGCAGGCGCCGGTGGTGATAGAGGTGGACCCCCTGCTGGTCGTCAAGGGGAGGGTGAAGATGCTGCGCTTGCTCACGCACCGGGTGCAGGCCGCCAAGGTCTGCCGCGTCGGGGTCTCGCCCATCTCTTTGGATTATCTGTTTCTGCATAATAATCATCCAGTTGCTCCCGATCAGTCCATTCTTTTCTTATTGTTACTCTGCTCACCAGATGTTTGATAGAATGCTTGTGAAGTATGAAACTATTCTCTACTAATATTTCTTTTTCTGAGAATAATTTTGAAATCTGTTCAGCGCAGCGGGGCCTTGCAACGCTGGCACCCATCCACGTGGCGTGGCAGCACCGCAGCGGCGAGTGTGTGGGCAACGGCGGCACCCATTCAAGTGGGAAGTGCACTGGGGCCGCTGGCAGATGACGCGGAGTTGTGGCGTGTGCTGCTGGCAGACGATGCGGCGTGGGACTGCGGCCTCCGTCGCATCTCTGTGTCGACTCAGCCTCCTCTACGTCCTCGGTCTCGGTGAGCTCCTAGCTGCTAGGTTCTCAATTTATCATGTAAAGAGTCATTTGCTGACAGATTTCAAAATTTTCATTGCAACTAATACCTACACTTTCCTTGGTGGTGTGTAGAAGTATCGCCTTGCAAAGTATACTCAACTATACCGGCACATCTGTATTTGCATGTACGCAAGTAACTTTGTTTTGAAATTCCATTGCTTTTGGAATGCTTGTGCTTATTGTGATGCAACAGTAAACAGATGCATGCTTTGTTAAGCAAATAACTTAATATATTTTCTCATTCTGCATTCCTTTAAACTCTGTAGTTATTGAACTGCAATCCATTGCTATAACTATGAAGTGTGATGAGCTTAGAGAAAAGAGAGCAATCTTCACTCTCTTTCTTTTACCATTGCAGGGAGAAGGGGTAACCGGCAAATGTTGAAGGTGCTGACATTAGATCATGGCAGGTTAGTTTCTCCTTATCAGTTCCCTTTTAGATGCAGTTTCAATTGATTCTTTGATGTCAGGTCCTATTGTTTTGTCTGACCAATTTTTAGATGGTGCAGATAATCTGAATGGAGCTAAGAGGAGCCCAGATCACCACATACGACGGGGGCCATCAACAATCCTGGTAAAAATCTTGAGTAGATGTCTAGATGAGCACACTCTGAGTTGATGTTATGTACTCGTCCTAATTTTTGTGTGGCAAAATGTATGTTTTCTCTACTACTATTTGTGCTGGAGAAGAAAACTAAATATCATGGATGTATTTTGAAACTGCATGGCTATATGATCGTTTCTTCTATCCATTGATATTCAGTTCTAGACTTGATTAAAAAAAATGTATTGCCTTTTGACCTGTTTGATTTGCATTATCAAGGCAGCAAGATCATAAAAAAAGGAATAGAATTAAAAAGGAAATATAAAATGGGGGTAAAGGTATATATTGGTATTGTGGTAAACATGGTAGCTGATGGGAATGGCCCTGTCCCTTGTTTGGCAGGCGAGGAAGGGACGGCATGGACAGATCTGGCCGCACCAAGGAGCAATCACGTGGTGGGACGAAGGAGCGAGGACGAAGGTACATGTGATTGAATACACATCTTTTCTTGATTTTGCTGATGGATGCAATGAGGGATTCAAGGTGTGATAGATCACCACATGCCATGATATTTACCGACATTAGAGTAAGAGATTGATGTATGAATTTTCTATTACTTCGCCTCCCACTGCCCATGGCCTTGCAATTCAGTAGCACATACATTGGTTGCCATATGGTTATCAGTTATAACTGAGTCTGATCCTTTGATTTGGCATGTGCCTGTACCGTGCAAGGAAAAAGGCTGAAGAAACCAATGAGCAAAAGGAAGAGAGGATTAGAAAACATCAGGATTAATTTTACTTTAACCTCAAACTTCCAGACCCAAGTTTTAGATAACTTTACCACTGTAAAACTCACCAGTTCAACTCTTTGCTTGTTTGTTAGTGGCCACTGACATGAATTATAGTTTGTTATTTGTTGCTAGATTATAGCTTATTAGGTGTTCCAAATGTGCATGATTGTTATCGGTTAGGTCACCAAATAGGTTATGGTCAGTCTGACCATCAAAAATAGGATTGGCATAGTCGTGTCACCAAATGTTAAAACTATGATTATCATCTAAACTCAAACAGGAGCATGTAATTATTCCTTGGCCTATTAGCTTATTAAGTCTCGAGGTCTTTTACCATGTTATATATGTTTGTCTTTGACACAATGGCAGTTACCCATGATTTTTGTCAGATTGTTTCAATCTCACCATTACACACTGTATTGGACCTCCCCTAGCATCTTTTCATCCTTTTGCATTTCTGTGACCATAGACAAGTAAAAAATCAGTGCAATTGGATCAACGACCATCATTTGTGTGGCAAGCATTCTAAGGAAGGCATGCACAACAGCCACTAAGAATCAAGTGGTCAGCAGGTAAGGGCTACTCATACTCAGAAGCCTGTTTATCATCACACAAGAAGTCAGTTTCTTTTTTTACTCTCCACACAAGATGTTTAACTTTAATTCCTTTGTTCTTGTGCATGTGCCTCCATGGCTGTGCATTTTTTCTGCAAATTTTAAACTGACGCTCGGAACTGTTAAAAGCTGAAATTAGGTGGAACTAATATGTTGTTTGCTCTGCAACACAATGTCAACTCCTTGACTTGCTAGAAACTGCTAAAAAGAAAATTATATTTTGTACAATGAGACAGGTTGTATGTAGTTGCATGTCATCTTTAGCCTGTGTTTTCTCTTTCAAATTGATTTATAGCTTTTTATTTATATAGAAAGATATAAGAATCATGCCAACAAATATTTTCCTTTTCTGAATAATATGTTTTTTAAACGAGAACATTTAATTCTGGAGTCCAAATTTCAGATTCTTTAGTTTTTGTAACAAGAGTATGTTTCAAAACATTGAAGGAGATTGCAGGGTGCAGTCTGATCAGCAGTACAAGAGCTCATCGACAATGGTTTCTAACAAGATTATAACTGGTTGGTCATTTGTCCTTTATATCTTCATTGGATTGAAAGCATATGTCGTTGTTTGGTTGTTTCATTTGAATTACCACTTCTCACTGTCAGCAAGCAGTGAGGATTTTAATTCTCTGGTGATTTTTGGCACCTCGCTCATCAGGAAGCAAAGGGATGACCGTGTCTTCAACAATGGTGGCCGTCCATTCAGCTGTTCTCCAGGTTGCAGAAGATGGGCTGCACCTTTGGCCGGTCGGAGACTGGGACGCCAGGATCGTAGCGCAGTTGTTGGTAGTCTATTGTTCGATGGGCAAATGTAAAAAGGGACGAAGGTGTCTGTAACTTATTCATTTTGAATGTGTTGAGACCGTAGGAAATGAAAAAAAAATCCGTAGCGTTAGCACGGTCATTACACTAGTCCTCCATGTAGGATTTAGCTCGCTTCACGCTGCCCGACGCTGCCTATAATACTTGCTCTAAGAAAAGCGCCAAAAGAGAATGATTAGGTGGGTCCGCATGATCGATCGCTACTCCCGGTCCTAGCGCGCTGGCTGATTAGCATCCCCCGATGCCGAGTCACCACCTTGAAACCATGCCTCTTTTCCACGCCAGCTACCTTCTGCTGATCGCCATCATCCTCGCTATACAAGCAGCCATGGAGCAGCAGTAGTCTATGCCATCAAGATCAAAGTGCTTCCTTGCTGCGCCTCAAGAGCGGCTTTATCCTGTCAAAAGCTCCAGTTCTTCCGTCCTGGAAGGAGAATACCGACTGCTGTGCCGGCTGGGAAGGCGTCACGTGCGATGGCGCGACGGGCCACGTCACCGCTCTCGACCTCTCCGAAGAGTCCGAACTTGGCAGGGTAACCTCAGCTCTGACATCTTCAACCTTACCTCACTTCGCTTCCTTAACCTTGCGGACAACTGCTTCTCGATTGAACAAGGATCGTGGTTAAGTCGTGGGTTTGAGCAGCTCCCTCTCCTTGAGTACCTTAACCTCTCTAGTTCTTGCTTGCTTGGATTTATCCCCATTGAGAACTGGCAACTTTCTAATCTCGTCACTCTAGACCTCTCGATGTTTATCTATCTGGAAAATGTAACCCTTGACACCTTGATTGACAACCTTGGCAGTCTCCAAAAACTTTATCTCGACAGTCTCCACATCTCAGTCAGTGCAGCACATGCTGGTTCTACCAATACAACGACATCAGGTATCCAAGAGCTAAGCATGCAATTCAGCACCATCACTGGCCGTATTGATACTGCTCTGCTTTCTAGGCTTCGATCTCTTTCTAAGCTCACGCTTGATTACAGTAGCTTTAGCACCCCTACTGCTGTACCAGAGTTTTTTGCAGAACTCTCGACTCTAGAAGTTCTTAGCCTTAAATCCTGTGACTTCATCGGAACCTTCCCCTCAAAATTATTTAATATCAAAAGCTTGACAGTTCTGGATCCATCAGTGCCAGAGTTCATGCGGGACAGTGCTTTAGAGCATTTGATAATTAGTTTTTCCCCTAAGGGCCATGCCCGCATTTCATTACCAAAGCAACGAAATTACAATGTTCACAGATAGAAAAAAAAGAAACAAACTAGAAAGGTTCCAAAACCAACAAAGACCTTCTACCTATTACATTCATCGTAGGAGACACACAGGGTCCCCCCACAGAATTATCAAAAGAAGTTTGATTGCCTGCACGAACTCTACTCCACCATTACCCTTTCCACCAGCAACTCAACACCATGTCCACTTGGCGAAACAGCTTCAGCTTCTTGATTGCATCTTCTTGGGGGATTTCCTTCAGCACAACAGCACCATCCCTGCCCGGGGGTCTGCTTGATCTTGAGGATGCGCCTGAGGGTGGTGAGAAAGTGCCGCCTCCTTCATAGCTTCCGCCCATCTCTATGTTTTCTTTTGTCTCGTCCTTTTGAAGACCTGCCCAATATCTCAAATAAACTGAAGCTAAACAAATGATCTCTACAGGAGATCTGACTTTTTTCTTTTCAAAGCAAACCATGTTATGTGTTTGCCACAACGCCCAGGCCTACCATATGAATGTTTTTGTTTCTGGGCATGTATCTGTCACACCAAACCCAAAAATGTTCTATATTGGACGGTCTGCAGTTGGCCCCTATTACCATTGCAACTAGACTCCACACATACCTGGTTAGGGAGCAATCAAAAAAGAGGTGATTCACACATTCATCTAAGTTGCAGAATCTGCAACTCTTATCTCCATGCCAGTTTCTTTTTGTCAAATTGTCCTTTGTCAAGACTGCATTTTGTTGGAGGAGCCACATAAAAACTTTAATCTTCAGAGGTATTTTAGCTTTCTAGATTCTTTTATTGCGGTTTTCAATGTCAGCTCTGCAGAGGTGAGCATACATGGTTTTTACAGAGAATTTTTTATGTTTTTCCCAGATCCAGATGGGTTTATCTTCTTCCTCTCCAAGGGCACAGGTTGTTAGAATGTCCCTCAGTTGCCTTAGCTGATTCTGTGCAATTTCATCTAGCCATCTTCAAAGGTTAATCTCCATCCAGCCACTGAGTCTTTCTGCTCATTACAAACCTCAGAGACTTCTCTGAATTTCTCTTTCAAGGCAATAGATCCACACCAAGGATCACTCCAGAAGTCAGTATGTTTACCATTTCCAATTTTTATATATCTGCCATTCAGATATAAGTCTTCAACTTTGAGTAGATCATTCCACACAGGTGAATTGGTTGGTTTAGCTTTTAAATGAGCTACCCCCCCCTAATTTTGTATTTCTTCCTCACAATTTCTTGCCATAAACCTTCTCCATTTTCAAATCTCCACCACCATTTGCATAATAGGTTTATGTTCATTTTCCTTAAATCTTTCACTCCTAGGCCCCCTTTGTTCTTGGGCCTCGAAATCACTGTCCATTTGACTAAATAGTATTTCTTTTTCACACTGCCACCCTGCCAAAAGAACATTTTCCTTGTTCTATCCATTTTCTTTATCACTGTTTTTGGTAATAAGTACATGGACATAGCATAAGTGGGTATGTTGCTGAGACAGGCATTCAGCAGGATCAGTTTCCCCCCATATGACAGTGAGGCACATTTCCATCCCTCCAATCTTTTTAAAACTTTCTCATCCAAACACACCCAATCTTTGATATACAGTCTAGACCCTGATACAGGAACTCCCAGATATTTAATTGGCCAATGGCCAGTTGTACAGTTCATCATGTCAGAGTACCAAATTGCCTTTTGGTCATCAGAGGAGACCATAACTATCTCACTTTTATTGAAATTTATCTTAAGACCTGAGATCTTTTCATATATATAAAGTAGTATTTTCATATTCTGGGCAGTCTCTGCATCTTCTTCCATGCAAAAGATTGTGTCATCAGCATATTGCAACACTGCTACCCCATTCCTCACATATTCAGGTATCAGGCCTTTAATTAGCCCATTGCTTTGTGCAGTTTGCACCATCTTGGCCAGGCAGTCTGCAGCTAGGTTAAAGAGAAGTGGAGATAGAGGATCTCCTTGTCTCACACCTTTTCTGCTTTTAAAATAACTTCCCATATTGTCATTTAATTTCACACTCAGAGTCCCACTAGTCACCACACTTTTGATCCAGTTACACCATTTCTCACAAAAGCCCCTTTGTTTCAAGGTTTCAAATAAGAAGTCCCAACTGATTTTATCATATGCCTTCTCAAAGTCCAATTTCAGGATAATACCATCCGTTTTTTTGTTTTTTGTGTCATGTAAGATCTCATGGAGGGAGAGCACTCCATCCATGATATTTCTTCCTTTTAAAAAGGCATTCTGACTTATGTTTATGATAGAGTCTTCGAATCTCAGCATGAGTGCTTTTGTAATGATTTTGTAGCTCACATTCAGTAGGCAAATCGGCCTATATTGTTGGATTTTGGCTGCTTCCTTTGTCTTGGGTATCAGAGTAATCACCCCATAGTTTAATCTATCAATATCCAGATCATTTGTCCAGAATTCATGTACTAGGTCCATCATATCCTCTTTAATGATTTCCCAGCCAGATTGATAGAATTCTATAGGCATGTGATCTGGCCCTGGCACCGAGTTTTTTTCATAGTGTTCACCACCTGTTTAATTTCTTCTTCAGTGAATTCTCTAGTTAGTGAATTATTTTCCTCCTCAGTCACCCTCTCTCTTTGTTCCCAACAGTCCGGGTTTAGTGAGAAAGTTGGACTATCAGAGGGTACAAAAAGTTCTTTGTAATATTCAGTCTCATGCTTAACCATCTCCTCCTCTTTGTTAATATTTTCACTATCTTTTTCCAGATTAAATATGATGTTCTTCCTTTTTTTTCCCATTTGCCTTCTTGTGAAAGTAGTCTGTATTGTTATCTCATTGCAGTAACCAATTTTCATTAGATCTATTATGCTAGTACATTTCTTCCTCTTCCAGTACTCTCATCAACTCAGCTTGAATGAATGTCTTCCTCTCTAGCAAAATTGCTGATAGCATGTCCTCTTCTTCCTTTTTCTCCAGTTCACCCAATTCATTCTGCAACAACATCTTGTATCTTTCTGTTTGCCCCTTAAGATTGTTTCCCCAGCCTTTCAGGAATTTCTTAACCCTATTCAGTTTGATATACCACTTATATACTGCATTCCTTGCAGTTATTGGTTTCTCCCAAATTTCCCTAACCTTAGGTAGGAAATCTGCATTTGATAATTAGTACCACCAAGTTTGCTGGAAAAATACCTGCATCTATTAGTAACCTCCATAATCTGTCTGTACTGGACCTTTCTAATTGCCAATTCCATGGACGCATCCCGTCCTTTGCTCAATGGCCAAATATTCAGCATGTTGATCTGTCAAGAAACAACCTAACTGGTTCATTACCTTCAGATGGTTACCTTGCTCTACACAACCTTACCCATCTTAATCTTGAGAGCAACATGTTATCTGGTGATATACATGCGCACTTATTTTCTCACGGCAAAATAGGCAATCTCGTCCCTGAACTATTGCCAAAGGGTCAGATTCATCCCTGAACTTTTGAAAAGGCCAGTTTCATCCTTGAACTTTTGTGATCTGTACCAGTTACGTCCTCTATCCATTTTTTCACTGGACGCTGTCAGTTATACAGTGACAGACGATGGTAAAAGACTCTTGTGCCCTTGGTTAGCAAGAAATCTCTTGTTCTCATCCTCTTCAGATCGGTAGCATCACCGCACATCACCGCACAGAGGGACGGGCTCCCCGCGGTGTGTGCTATAGACCTGCTCCGGCCGCCCGCCGTAGGTGCTCCGGCCGTCCTCCCTGAGCTCCGGCCACCCTAGAGCTGCTGCTCCCGCTTCCCGCCCAAAATATGCCGCCCGCCGCCACTGTATAGGAGGCGGTGGGGATGGGAGCAGATCCTGCCGTGGGCGGACGACGTACCAGTCGCTGCAGCGGATGCCCAGGCCGCTCCCGCAGTCGGACATGCTCGTGGAGCTGCTCAGGGCGGAGGAGCCCTCCGAGTGCGATGGCGTCGACGAGGCGGCTAGGAAGGTGCAGGCACTCGAGGAGTTGAAGGGCGTGGTCACGACGCTCCTGGAAGGAGGGGCCGAGGCGTGCATGTCCCGCGTCGAGGCGGCGGCGGCTGTGCGGAGGAAGTCCAAGGACGCCGCCGCCGCGAGGGAGATGCTCGCGATGCTCGGCGCCATCCCGCCGCTCGACGCGATGCTGGACGACAGCAGGGAGGAGGTCACGGCTGCCGCGCTGTACGCGCTGCTCAACCTGGGGATCGGCAATGACACGTGAGTTTTTTCTACGTGCTCATGTTCTCCCTCTATTTCCTTTGCTTCGTGATCAGGATCTCAGATCTGGGAGTTTGGTTGGTGTCTGATTCGTTGCGTTGATTGCCGCCATTCTCAGGAACAAGGCGGCGATCGTGCAGGCCGGCGTCGTGCACAAGCATGGAGACCGTGGTCGCCAACTTCCTCTGCCTCAGCGTGCTCGATACGAACAAGCCCGTTATCGGCGCGTCCGGCGCCGCACCCTTCCTCGTGAGCGCGTTCCGCTATGGACCGCGTGCTCGCGGTGCTGTGCAACCTCATGGTGGCCTGCCCCGAGGGCCACCGCATGGTGAGCCGCGACCTCGACGTGGTGCCTTCCCTCGTCGACGTGCTCAACTGGGCCGACGAGCCTGGGAGCCAGGAGAAGGCGGCCTTCGTGCTGATGGTCCTAGCGCACTGGAGCTACAGCGACCGCGCGGCCATCCCAGCCTCAAGGCGCTCACGCCGGTGGGATGCGCCGGTTGGGAGGCGCCGGTGGGATGCACGGGTGGGAGGGCGTCGGTGGGCCGCGCCGATGGAATGAAGCCGCTGGTGGCCGCCCAGCTCGATGTGGCAGCGGAGGCGGATAGATGCATGGGCAAGCAAAGCTCTGTGACGTTCCCCGTGACGGCTTTGATTGACAAAATGGATGGAGGACTTAACAAATGCAGATCACAAAAGTTTAAGGACTAAATTGGCCTTTTCAAAAGTTCAGGGACGAACTCAACCCTTTGCTAATAATTCAGGGATGAGATTGCCTATTTTTTCCTTTTCTCACCCTTCATTACAGCTGTTACTTCTGTCGAAAAACGGATTCACTGCAAATTTTCGATTGTATCATAACTCATCGTCTAGCATGAGACAGATTAGTGTTAGTGATAAGAAACTACAAGGAACTATTCCAAAATTCTTGTCAAAATTTGTTGGACTGGAATCAAACAATTTCACTGGCACCCTAGATTTAAGTATGATTAAGAAGTATGTGAACATGTCGCAGTTATCGTTATCAAACAACAAGTTATCTGTTGTGGAGACAGATGGCAATCATTCCTTCACAGAATGTCCCAGTATCAGGACTTTGGAGTTGGCATCATGCAATATGTCAAATGTACCTGGATTCTTGATGCACCTGATAGATGTGGAGACTTTAGACTTATCAAATACTCCCTCCGTTTCAAAATACTTGTCGCTATTGACTTTTTTCTGCAACTTTGACCATTCGTCTTATTCAAAAAATTATGCAAGTACAATTTATTTTGTTTGCTATATGTTTTAATGTTGTATGTATTTTAAGCTTGACTTATTGTTTTACATGTTTGCGATAGTTTTTTGAATAAGACGAATAGTCAAAGTTGCAAAAGAAAGTCAACAGCGACAAATATTTTGAAACGGAGGGAGTAACAATATTGCTGGACATATACCAGATTGGATCTGGGGAATTGGAAAAGGTGTTTTTAACCTGTCCCATAATTTATTCAGCAGCGTTCAGACAAATTTGCCACCATGTACTATTTTGGATCTCCATTCCAACAAGATTAAGGGCGCCCTTCCCCTAACCCCAAAAGGAATTCCTTATTTGGACTACTCCAATAACCTTTTCAATTCTTCTGTCACAACTGAGTTTTGGTCAAGCATTGGGTCTGCAATTATTCTGTTGCTATCGAATAATGAGTTTTGCTCCTGTGGTCCTCCCCATGTGATTTCCACCAATTTTAAAGCAACTGATAATTAATTATTTTTTTCACTAGGGTCCAGTTAGTTTTTTTTTGACAAGAAACACTGAATATATTAAAACAGCAGCCAAATTACATCTAGGTCCTCAAAAGAGAACCAAATTACAACGAAGTCCTTCTTCAACAAGAGGGAGGAGCAGAGACGCCGGAGCCGGAGTTGACGATGTCGCCGGCGGAGGGTCGCAGGGGCGTCGGAGACGCGTACACCCGGGTGGACGGACCGCGCAAAGCGTCGGTTGAAGCTGGGACTCGTGAGCTTGCAGGGGCAGCGCACACCGGCGAGCGAAGGATATTGTTGGAGCTGACGCCGGAGGTAGAAGAAACTCACTCCAGGATCCCAAAGGATGGCGAAACTGTCAAATCGGCACCAGATCTGCAAATTCCCAACTGAAGAGGGGTGCATCGAGTTGATAGGCTGCTGATTGGGGGTGGTGGCGGGCGGTGATTTTGGATCGAAGCGGAGCAGATCCCAGCGGCGACGAGGTGGAGCGGCGGCGGGGATGAAGGAAGGGGGATCTGCGAGATGGAGGGGAGTATTTATTTTATTACCACATACCGAGCTATCGACGGAGGCGGCGGCCAGAATCGCGACGGTGACTCCACCGACGACGAAGGCGACGACGAGGTAGGGCGAAGCCATGAAGGCAAAGCACAGAGGCACTGGAAGGAAAAAAACTACTACTAACTACTACTATGGGAGCTACGAAGGTGGGGGCCCCTCTCCCGGCGCGCTCCGGCGAGCTCGCCGGAGGCGGACGGGAGGGGGCCGAGACGGAACGGTGGGGAGAGAAGTCGCCTTTCGCTTCCTTACAAAGGAAGGAAGACCGACCCACCCATGCGCCCCCGCGCAAGCTCCAATGTCTGTCCAGTCCATCTAGCAAATGCCCATCCAGTTAGATTGCTGCTGCAGCCCGAGTTGTTTCTTTTCACTAACTGCTACAGTCTCCATCAGTCATCCATTCATCATCGTTTTCCTCCATCCATCGCGTCCGTCATCTTGTCATTTCTTCACTGCGTCGCCGAGTGGAGGTGGACCGACGGCAGCGGCTTCCTCCCTCATCACCGAGCGGTCGAGGCGGCTCTTTCTCTCTCAGCCTTATATCTGCAGCGTGCCGAGCGCAGATCCTCGATCCAATTTCATCCTGTCGTCGGTGGTGGCGGCGGCGACCGACGGAATCCCCAGCCCGATTTCAACAGTGGCAATCTGCGATCTGCGACGCCGCATCCCATATCTCGCAGGCAGTGGCAGGCACATTTCCACGAGACCGACCAGAGCAAAGGCAGAACCACATTAACGAACAGAAATGTGCTGAACAACTTCATTAATGCGGTTCTGATGCTTTTGTAGTCTCGCGTTCTTCTTGGGGGTAGGCGGAGCTTCTGCGGCGGTAGTAGCCATTTCAGAGAGTAGCTTGGCTAAGCAGGGCATGTTCATCGTGGATAGTTCTTTAGAGGCAGCACGGAAGATCCAGAGTACCGGATGTCGTTCGATGTTGTCCTGCATTTATGGATCACATGGAGGGTGTCGTGAAGCTTACCCATGCTAGTAGGGATGAAAGTGTTACGGCCGAAAGAGTCAGGTACTCAAATGGTAAGACCGTATCCGAATCTGAGTATTTAACATCCGTAACTATCTGTACCGTCGGAAATTCAAAGTTGAATTTCTATGATCCAAATATGATGAATATCACTATTCGACACAAAATATATTGTCTGTATCCGAATTCGATCTGAAAATTCAGTTCAAGAAAGAAAAATTATGTGTATATGTATCCGCAGTATCCGATCCGTTTTCATCCCTACCTGCTAGCCATGGAGCTCACTCACCCCTGCTCGCCATGGAAATTTTGTTGCTGCCGCATCGCCCTGCTCTTCCTCCCGCGCGCCGCAGTTGCATCCTCCTCTACCTGCAGAACGCATCCACAAGATGCTTTGCCACCACCGCTGCGAGGATTCGCGCTGTTGCCGGATTCACGTCACTAGAACATTTGGCGCACGTTGTGCGCCCTATCCTAAACAAAACTATGATCAGCAACGACATGAAACATCTATATACAAAGTGTATGAAAGAAAGAAACAAATGCACCCAAAAATCTTTTAACAGGACAAACTCCAGTTCATACAACAACCCGGTTTAGTCCCATTAAATATCGAGGTTCTGTTTTGCAGTACAGCAAACTGTTCGACAAAAGCTATGAACAGGCCAAGCGGTGAGTAATAGGTTATGAAAGGGCCTTACACTATATGCTTTAGTTTGCTGGTAAACCTTCCTTAACAGCCACCTATTTTGCAATCTCCCTGCAACATAAACAGTAAGGTATAAATTATGAGAAATAAAGAGGAACCAAAATTATGAGAAATAAAGAGGAACAAAAAGAACCCTGCTACAATGGCACATCTTTTCTGTACAAGGTAGCTAAATAGTGAATGCTACATTGTAAGTTGAGCACTGAACAACCATTAACCTGTATCTGTTGGCTTTTGGTGTCTTGTGAAACTAAGTAGGTCATGAAGATGTTGGGGAAGAAGATCCACTGAGAACAGCTCAATGGTCGTAGCAATGCAGATGCCCCTCTTACTGCATGATGATGTACTTAGTCTTGCCGACAAGTTTGCTTCTCTATCTGGTAATCTGCATCCTGGAGTTTTTTCTTTCAACTGTTCTTTTAGTTTCATATATTCTTGAGTCCTGCCCAAGCATCACCTCGTTATCAAATCAACATGTTAGGTCTTCTGTGGACCATTATGTACTGTTTCAAATTTTTCTCAGCTTTTATTCCTTGGCTCCTAACAAATTTATAGTATTTTCCACACTAAATTTTCGCATGCGCTGCCAAATCTAGATGCTTAAATAGATTGTACAAATTTTTGCATGTTGAATCACGGCTACAATTTAGAAACTGAACATGCACTGTGTGGAAAATGATGCCAACAACAAAAGGCATGTTCAGGGAGGTATAGTTCTCACATCCGGGAGGTGTCCACTCATCTGTTCGTGCTAGAGGACATAGCAAGTTTTGCGCCCTAAATATAAATGGTGAACTGCGGAGCGAAAACATTCAGAAGATAAATGGTGACATCAGAGGTACCTTGGTGCAATTTGGAAGTAGCTCCTGCAGTGCCTTCAACTTCTCATTGATCCTATCCTTTCTCCTCTACAAAATTTTCAGCCAAAGAACATCAGGAACGCCAACATCAAGTAAACTGCACAATGTGACAAAATCTTAGTAAATTGCCAACATGAAGTCATGTATGCTCGCTTTCTCTATTTTCTTGAATGGACTGATGCCTTCTTTACCACGCTCAACTGTCAAGAAATGGGCCTCTTTGTTAGCCGAACAAAAGAACTTATCTTTTCAAAAATTAGTGGTTCTCTAACAAGATATAATATACGGTTGTCTAATTCAGAAGGTGTTACTGAATTCATAGTTTTATGTAGATGTAAGCATCTTTGATTGTGTGTCATTTTCTTTCATCAGGAATTCACAAAGAAGTGTCTTGGAGAATTAAAAACAGTAATTACAAAGAAGCAATAATAATTGAGCAATCATAACAGACCTTTTGTTACTTCTTTTTGTTAACTCCAAAATGCATGTCAAAAGCGATCCAATCTAAAAGTAATCTATAGGTTCATATTTAGCCTTCTCCCCCACTCAAAATTAAGTAAACACTGGACATCTTGAATCTTAAATGCATCATCTGAAAAATAATTAACAGATCTTCCTGATCTGTCTAGAAACTAAAAGGCTAGCTATTGCCTAGATTGGTCTTTGTGACAATAACAAAGCAATGGGAGCTACATCACTGCAGATACGCACATAGTATAACACTGTTAGGGCCTGATTGGTTTGCTGGCCGCCACAGCTTGGCTCGCTCCAGCGGGACAGGCTCTCGCCGGCCAAGCTCCCAAGGTGCAAGACTCTATTGATTGGTTCGCAGCTCACATGCATGTGTTAGGTGTTAATGTGAGTCTGCATGTTGGGCCATGCTGTAGCGTCTGCATCGCGCCAACCAGGCCCCAGGAAAAATGCATTGTTAATATGCTAACATTCGAGCAGTACAAATACACAAAAATATTCATAGGTGTCCATCCGACATTTGGATCATTTACAGGGATAGCATACTTTCACAGCATGCTGTCCCAAGTAACGTGGGTTTCCAGCCATAAGATCAATAATAGGATTGATTAGCAACAGAAAAGTAGAGTGCAAGGGAGCGCATAAATGAAATGAAGTGCAATACCAAGTCTGAGTTAGCTTCTCCATAATTTTAACAATAAATGATGGCTGTCAACTTGTACGCATATTAGCAAAGGTATCGGCAGGTGAAACCAGGTTATGTTCGCTAAATCTAAGCAGATAAAAGACCATGCAATGTCCTCTATTTGTAGTAGAGTAGCACACTGCCTTTGGCATTTTAATAAGAAAAGGAGCAGATCAGATCACGCATGTTTTTTGAAATTAGAAAAGCTATGCACAGTTAAAAAAATGTGCATCTCATTACAGGCAATGGATAATCAAGAATATATGAAATGAAACTAACTTGAGAACATAACATTAAGACTTATTCTGATCAGAACACCTGCTGTAAGCAGGAAGCTATTTAGTAATTGTTAGAAACAGACATGATTAAGTAGGGTAGTGGGCAATCAAAATTCAGGGAACACTTACTGGGGAGAGTTCCAACTGAACTCCCTAAACATGTTAAGAGTATTAAGAAAAGAGCAGAATGGTCAGACCTGAAAGTGATGTGATTCTTGTTGGAGCAGGGAGGATGGTAGCCTGATACGCCATGGCCTTTACGACATTTCACCAATCTGATGCAATAAAAGGCATAGGTTCACCTATCACAATATAGTTTTATGACAAATTAGATACGACAAGATTTCATGTCACCTATCACAATATAGTTCTTATTGTCTGGACCTGCAATCCCAATAAAGAAAAATATAGCATGGACCCGTGAGACATCATACATAGCACAAGGATGTTACAGAAGAAGGAAGCAGCGTACAAGTTGACAGCCATCATTTATTGTTAAAATTATGGAGAAGCTAACTCAGACTTGGTATTGCACTTCATTTCATTTATGCGCTCCCTTGCACTCTACTTTTCTGTTGCTAATCAATCCTATTATTGATCTTATGGCTGGAAACCCACGTTACTTGGGACAGCATGCTGTGGAAGTCTACTATCCCTGTAAATGATCCAAATGTCGGATGGAAACCTAAGAATATTTTTGTGTATTTGTACCGCTCGAATGTTAAGAAATGAAATGCAGAGAGGATGGGAAGATTGGTAGATACCTGATCGGTGTCGATTCAGTGTAGCCCCTTGATGAAGCCTGACGCTAATGAACACAGCGAGCGGTGAGCCCACACGCCGTCAGTCATCACCCTCTGCGAGGTGCAGCCCCACCGTCGCACGGCCGCGTCGAGGCTGCCGCACCACGCGACTATCTTGCCGCACATGTCGACGCAGCAAGCCGAGCTGGGGCCAGCGGACGCATCTCGCCACCGCCGTCGGGTCACCACCACGCGCAGCACCCACGCACGCTTCGCCGGGGCCGCGGACGCCATCCCCTACAAGCACAACAATCAATTACAGATCAGTAAGGCAAATTAATTTACAAATTTTGAAGAACAAAATAGTTTGGAATGGAGGACATAGAGACAAAGAGGGAGAAAATCCCAGGTCTCGCTAGGGTTTGGGACGGGAAGAGAGGGTGAAGGGGATCTGAGCTAGGAGGGAGAGACTCATATCTTGAGAAAGGGAACCGTTGTTGGAGGTAGGGTTCGTGGTGGGGTCGTTGCGCGTGGGGGTACGGCAGCGGCGGCGTGGGGAGGAAGACGCAGACGGAGAGAGAGAGAGAGAGAGAGAGGAGTTGGGGGCGAAGACGCGTCGGACGCCTCCGGGGTCTTCTGCCGCACCCTCCCTCCTCTTCGCTGCTCCCTCCTCCCGTGCTGAGGCCCCCAA
This sequence comes from Cenchrus fungigraminus, assembly GCA_036936925.1. NCBI lineage: Eukaryota > Viridiplantae > Streptophyta > Magnoliopsida > Poales > Poaceae > Cenchrus > Cenchrus fungigraminus. The sequence goes on along the minus strand of CM072768.1, from coordinate 64,290,751 downwards.
GCTTGGGTGGCACCACAATGGAGGCAGATCCAGTGGCCTCTTCTACGAGGCACTCAGAGCCGATGCGCTGGCGGATGGACTCGACGAGCTCCTCGGCGTGGTCGCAGGCGACGCGGAAGTGCTCCCAATGCTGCTTGAAGAACTCGAGCGCGGCATCCGTGGCCACCGTCTTCTCCCTGCACAACTGCGTGCGGGCCTCCAGCACGGCCGACGCTGCCGCCACGAAACCGGGAATGGCTGCGGGGGCCCCGCGCTTGCTTGCTGAGGCCGCCGTCGTGCTGCTCGTCCGCGGGGAGTGAGAGAGAGGGCGGCGGAGCAAAGCAGGAAAGGGCGGCGGGGAGGGGAGTGAGGGGTTAGGGTTCGGGCGTTAAGGTCGGGGTGGGGGTGGTGGGAGGGTGTTTCCGAAAAACGTCATGTGGGGGCGTTTCGTAAAAACAACACAATGTCGAGTTCCTCCTTCCTCGCATGGAAATAAAGTTTAGTACAAGGTCCTATGTGAAAATGTTCTGAACGCGATTTCTGTGAGGTTTGGACTTGCTAGACCGTTTCGTGATTTCTAGAAAATAGGAGGGCGTTTCTGAAAAATCGCCGCCAAACGCGCGCTGCGCGACACGTACTCCCGAAATCACTCTGGTGCGAGCAAAGGGCCTGAGCTTTTAAGAAAGAGGATGTGGATATGACTTGACCCGCAGCTGGCTTCGCGGGTGCCTGCCACCATCACCGCTCGGACTCACCAAGCTCGTCGTGCGGTAAGACTGTCCACAACAATAGCACCCACCCGCATAGCCAAATGGACCTTTTGAGCACAACAGAGAGAAGAAACTCAACACTCAAAACAACCCACGCTCCAGCAGCACAGGCAACCCTTCGCGCATCCTCCCGATGGCGGTTGACTCCCGCCAGGAGGAAGAGGCAGAGAGGGAGACGACCGCGACCGGCCGGCGGCGAGCTCCGCCCCGGAGGCCGCTCAGGAGAGAGAAGGAAGTGGATGGCCGCCTCGCGGGAGGAGGGAGCTCGATTCGTCGTTGCTCCGGCCGAATCCGAGGACGCCAGGCCGTCGCCGTCGATTCGTCGTCGATCTGCCACCCGCCGTCGTCGATTCGCCGATCCGCCACCCACCGTCGTCGATCTGCCACCCGTCGTTGTCGATCTGCCACCCGCCGCCGTCGATTCGCCACCCGCCGTCGTCGATTCGCCGATCCGCCTGGAGGAAGGGCCCCTGCTCCGCCTCCGCACCTGGAGGAAGGGCCCCTGCTCCGCCTCCGCGCCTGGAGGAAAGGGCCCCCTGCTCCGCCTTCGCGCCTAGAGGAAGGGCCCCCTGCTCCGCCTCCGTGTCGTTGCGTGGGCCAGGGCAGTGGCCCGGCGGCGTCCCGCCTCGCCGGCGCAGATCCAGGCGGGGCTCGCGGCGGATGGAGGCGTCGCCGGCCTGGGGAGGGATGGGTGTCGCGGAGATGGAGGGAGGCAAGGCCGCCGGCCTGGGGAGGGAGGGAGCAGGGAGGGGCGCCGCGGCAGTTGGACGGAGAAGGATGGGGGAGAGGAGAGAAGCACCCGAGGATGAGGGCCGCAGAGTTGGTTCGCTCATTTTGGGGAAGGGATGGGGGAGTTGCTGGAGGGGCTACAGTGCCCATTGCTCCCTCATTTTGGGGATGGGGTAAAGGATGAGGGAGTTGCTGGAGATGGTCTAAGGTTGCGGCAGAGGTACTCCCTCCGTTCGTTATTATATGACGTTTCCGACAACCCAATACAACTAACTGCAAGTCATTTTAGCTGCCTGAAACCTTAAGTATTCAAGGATAGAGGTAGTAAAAACGAGAGTGAGGGAGAACGATGACTTTTGGGCTAGGCCAACGACGGCGGTCTGTTGGGGTTTGGTTGGACTGGGTGATTTGACTGGATGGGCCTCGGGCACGCGCACAGGTGGACTAGACGAAAATTAAATGTAATTAATCAGCTTGTTGCTTTAAATTGGTGCAAATCTCATGGAAAGGACTACTGGAGCATTTCTCATCCAATAAGAGCAGTACCAATGGAAGAAACCAACACGCCTTCCATAGCATAAGAAATCATTTATAAAAACTATCCTTCACAGTGGTGGTGTCTTCCTATAATAAATGTGCTCTCTTTCTCTCTCCGAATTCCACCAATGGCAAGTGCTGCATTAACCCCATAGAAACTAGTGGTTTCTCCCCAATGGGAAATTCATGGTTTCTTGTGCATTGGGTCAAGAGAAGACTTGGTTTCTTCATTAGGAAACCATTTCTATGATCATTGCTCTTTCCTCATTAATTAGGCTGCTACATCACTATTTTGCTTAGTTAACAACCTATTTAATAGAGATAAAAACTACAATTAATACTCCATTGGGAGTGCCCTAATAGCCTCACTGGGGAAGTCTCAAATTCTATATACAACGCAACAGATATCCTAATCTTAGACCTCTCTTCTAACAGTTTCAGTGGATTGATACCACCCTGCTTGTTGGACAACGACATTCTTGCAATACTGAACTTGAGCAATTTTTCCCTTTATTTTAACCTTTTTAATCTAATATTTTAAAAATAACCCACACCGAACTATATTTCCAAGACGTAGCCTTTTTGGTCGCGCCACGCTATGTGGCGCGACTAATACTTGAGTCGCGACTAATGTACACGATGGCATTGAAAACAGTCGCAACTTACGTGGCAGACTCAGTACTACGTACAGCTAAGGGGCTCCTCCCACTCTCATTTAGTCGTGTTTCCTTATTTCTTTTAATTAGCAAATGAGCTCCTAAATTTATGAAACTCGAGATGTATGATCTATAGAGTGCATACGTTCTATTTTAACTATGTGCACTCGAAACCATGGTGTATAAAATGAGAATTCTAATTTTGAAATAGCCTAAGTGTTATTAGATCAACACATGAAAATTGCTAAGTCTGAAAATATAGTCAACTAGTCAACTTTGGGCATACTTTTTGACAAATTTTACACAAAGACCTTAAATACTTTTGGGCTACAAGTGAATTTGGATGATCATAGGAAAGTTTGGAGAAGTTGTTGGTCAAATATAACAAAGAATTCATAATTTAAAGGAGGCTTAAAGTCGGAAAGTTTTGCTGTTTTATACTTAGCTGACAAACTTAGAAAACAACACAACTTTCCAACTTTAAGCCTCCCTTAAACTATGAATTCTTTGTTATATTTGAACAACAACTTGTCCAAACTTTCATATGAACATCCAAATTCACTTGTAGCCCAAAAGTATTTAAGATCTTTGTGTAAAATTTGTCAAAAAGTATGCTCGAAGTTGACTAGTTGACTATATTTTCAGACTTAGCAATTTTCGTGTATTGATATAATAACACTTAGGCTATTTCAAAATTAGATTTCTCATTTTAGAAGCTCATTTGCTAATTAAAAGGAATAAGGAAACGCGGCTAAATGATAGTGGGAGGAGCCCTCAGCCAGTACGTAGTATTGAGTCACGCCACGTAACGTGGCGTGACTCGCTTCTGGGTCGCGCCACACCGCTTGGAGCGACTCAGTCTGCCACGTAAGCTGCGACTTTTTTCAACGCCACCGTGTACATTAGTCGTGCCACTTCATGTGGCGCGGCTCAAGTATTAGTCGCGCCACGGAGCGTGACACGACCAAAAGGGCTACTTCTTGGAAATACAGTTTAGTGTGGGTTATTTTTAAAATATTAGATTAAAAAGGGTTAAAATAAAAAAAATTCGAACTTGAGAGGCAACAGTTTTCATGGACCCTTGCCTCAAAATATTAGCAAGCGATGTGCACTCGTGGCAGTTGATCTCAAGGAAAACAAGTTGGAGGGGAAATTGCCAGTGTCTCTTGTCAACTGTCACATGTTACACGTCCTGGACCTCAGGAACAACGAGATAGTGGACACATTTCCAGAGTGGCTGGGAGCTCTCCCTCTGTTGAAAGTGCTTGTCCTGAGGTCGAACAGGTTTCATGGTCACATTGTTCATCACTATTGGAAGGACAAACAGATGATTTTCTCAGCGCTGCAGATTCTTGACCTTTCTTCAAATGATTTTAGCGGCACCATACCTACACCATTTCTAAAGCAGTTGAAGGCTATGATGCCGGTGTCATTTGAATCTCCCAAGGTGCATGATGATACATTATCTCAATTTATGCCTTTATATAAGAACTTGGTCACGGTGATGCAGAAGGGGCAAGAATTAACACTAGTGAACATCCTTTCATTCTTCACCACCCTTGACCTCCAACAACAAATTTGACGGTATGATATTTGATGAGATTGGTGACCTGAAGTCACTCCAGGGGCTCAACCTGTCCAGGAACATGTTCAGCGGTGAGATCCCTTCCAGCATAGCGAACATGCAACAGCTGGAGTCACTAGACCTCTCCTACAACCAAGGCCTTGTTTAGTTGGGTCTTGTTTAGTTGGCAGATTTTTAGCAAAAAATTTGCTACTTTTTCAACTCTCTCTCCATCACATCACATTAAATACACCAAAAGACATATGTTCGGAGCAGTAAATGTAGGTAAAAAAATACTAATTACACAGTTTTGATGTACTTTGCGACACGAATCTTTTGAGCCTAGTTAGGCCATGGTAGGATAATATTTACCACAAACAAACGAAACGTGCTACAGTGTGCTACATGAGTTCAAAACGTTGAAAAGGCAAATTTTTCACCAACTAAACAAGGCCTTGGCTGAATTTTCTAAGGCTAAATTTTAGCAAATGGAGGGTTAGAAAGAATAGCAATTCCAAAGGTTAGAAATTTTAGCAATTCTGGCAACATCTCATTCTATGCATTCAATGAGTGTGTTCGAAGACAGATTTGCCCCCAACTTCACATTCCATTCCATTGCATGCTGCCGGTTGCAAGCCATGCATGCTTGTGCATGCAATAGTAACGAACCCTGAATATGTTGATCCACATTATTACAAACATTATTACAGACCTCATAATTGTCATTACACATGAATAACAACATAAATGCCATCAACAAACTGTGTTCTTATTACAGACCGAATCAAAAAAAGCACACCAAAACTAGGATTATTACCAGTCCACGAAATTACAAACCTTATTCAAATTCTGGAGCAAATAAAACTTAACAGTGAGGCAATAGAGCCATCACACAAACAATAGTACACCTCTCAGCACACAAATGCAAATACAAGTCCTCAGGACCTATTGTACAGGTGGTCCGCAATGTAATCACGAAACTCATTCATCGCTTGAACATCTTCTTGATCTGGGGCATCAACAGTATGAGGCTGATCATGATATGTCTCTGGCGGCACGAAATGAATATGTTCATCAACCACCGTAAAGTCATCATCAGCCATACCACTCAGCCTTATGAAGTTATGCAAAGCCATACAAGCAACTATTATGTGTGTTTGTGTTTTAGCCGGATAAGGAGGGATTCCATAATACAATATGCGCCACTTCATTTTCAACACACCAAATGCCCTTTCAATCACATTGCGGAGAGATGAATGGGCATAATTGAAGGTCTCCTTTTTACCTCGTGGTCCTGCGACGTTTTGGTAGTCTTGGACGTGGTACATCGTCCCCTTGTATGGTGCGAGGTATCCTGGCCGGTTTGGGTACCCGGAGTCGACCACGTAGAACTTGCCTACAGTAGCAGTACCAAGTCCCTATAAGATTTAGGTACATGAATTAGAAAGGTCAAATGTAGTTGCATGTAGAAATGTATACCTTCAGGAGGGTGAGGAAAGTCCTGTGTCATTGCATGATCAAACACTCTCATATCATGCGCAGAGCCCGGCCATCCAGCGAGGACAAATGTAAAAAACATGTCGAAGTCACAAGCTGCCATGACATTTTGTGTTGTCGTGCCCTTGCGATTCATGTGCTGCGTAAATTTGTCTTGCGGTACTATGCAGTGAATGTGACTGCCATCTATAGCGCCTATGCAGTCCTTGAATTCAGGGAAGAACCGGCTGCTCATGACTCTACGATGCATGGTTGTAAATTCTGGGTCTCTAGGTCTAAGGACATCGTCCGCAAACTTAATCACACATTTCATGACTCTGTAAAACATTGCATGGACTGTTCCTAGTGATCTCTCAAATCTGTCCTCGGCTTTCCTACATGATTCTGGACCCCCTAACATCCACAGGAACATCCCCAAAGCCTCTACAGAAGTAGATTTGGAAGTGTCTTTGAGGCCATACTCAGTTGTTAACATGTGATGCAATTTAAAGAACAGTTGTGGGGTCATCCTAAACTGTGTGTAGCAAGAGTATTCACAGGCTAGTTTGTCTTGTACCCATTCCAAGCCAGACAGTTTTGGCACTCTGTAATCTGCCCTATTGCAATACTTCTCATGATGGTCAGTGTAAAGAGCCAACATACCAAGTAGCATTACAATTTCTTCATCTTCTTTGTCCTGTTCTTCTAGCATTGCATAGAAGTCCTCCTCAAGCTCCTTCCTCCTAAGAGCAAATGCATCCAGCCTTGGTGCAAAATGTAATCCCATCTGCACACATTCAAGCAAACACAAAAAACTTGCATCAATACTGTCAATCATTTGCTGAAATAAAACCCATTCCATAGCAACCAGAACAGAACTCATCCATAGCAAGCACAACACAATTCATACATATGAAGCACATCACAACTCATTCATATGAAGCACATCACAATAATATATTACGTCCACAACACAATTCAACACAAATAAGTTCGACGAATACGCATACGAATACAATACAACACTTAATAGATTATGTCCACATCATAACTAAACAGAAATTAGTTCGACGTCCCTACATGCATGCAATCCAGGTTCTAGTTCCCCACCACAGCTAGGCGCTTGAGCATAAGAACCCTCGCTTCATCATCTTCTGCCTTCTCAAAGTTGATCATACGGGACTCTGACTCGGTAAGCGCCATGGATCCAACCCACAGGGTCTTATCTCCAGTTTTCTGTACCAGATCTTTGACCATATTTGTCACTCGGTCGACCCTGGACTTCTGTTCTGCTTCCTCAGTCTGCGCGCGGTCCTGCCACTGCTGCTGCATTGTTTGCCTGGAGGAAATGAGGTGTTCCACGCCCGCCTCTAGGGTGCTCAAGGCACAATTCTTCTTCTTCTTCTTGCTTGGACTGGTACCGGTGCTGTGAGGAGCCAACAAGATGTTGAAACTCCTCTTGCTGCCACTGCTTTGAGGAGTGCCAGTGCCCGTGGTGTCCCCACCGGTGGTGTACCCGGCAGCGGTGTCCGCACCGGTGCTGTACCCTGCAGCGGTGTCGCCACCAGTGGTGTTGCCACCAGTGTTGTTGTCGGCATCATTATCTTCGTCTTCGTCTTTGTCATCGTCGCTGCTAATGTTTAGTGCCGCATTGCGGCGGCTTGGAACATAAGCAGTCTCCCCTGTCACTGCCACTCCTTGAAACATCTGGTTCAGGTAGCTCTGGTACGGAGGAACTTCCTTTAAGTCAGCTTTCTGAACAGGAAGCACAAAGTTGTCAGCATAATCCGGGGGCACTCAATTTTTCAGTAGGCATGTGCACATAACAACATTCTTTACCTGGGTCGTCTCAGTCTCATTCTCATCCCACCAGTCGTCGGAGGCAGCGACCGAACCATCAGCGTCATGGCCCAAGCCTGTCTGGGTAAGCTGAAGGTTGCGTTGCTTGATCCACATCTTCCTAAGCTCTCTGTATTTGTGGCCAAAGATCTTGTTGTCATGTACCAACTTTTCTTTCTGGTAGAAAGCCTCGATCATGTTCTTCCACCCCCACTTACTCATCTTACCAAGGGGACAGTAACCCAGATTCATCTGCTCACAGTACAAATGACAGAACGTGGTCGTGGTCTTTGTTGACCACGCTGCCCTGTCAATCCTATTCTGAAATGATGCATAAACTCGTGGCCTTAGATTCGGTTACAACATCCATTACAAGACATGTGCATCTTACGTGACAACAGCAAAGATTGCAAATCAAACAAGCAATTGTAATGAACAAAATGAAGACATGGCATTTTCGTCAACGGAGTAGGACCATACCGGGACATTAGGAGGAGGGATGCTGTCTCGGCCGCGACGGCCTGTGGAGGTGCCTGCTTCGCCGGATCTGCCACCACGATGGCCACCACGGCCACGAGAGTTGCCGCGAGGAGGACGAAGGCCTCCACGCCCACGCATGGGGGGTGGCTGGAAACTGCCGCCGCCGACGTCGGCAACTCCAGGCCTCGGCAGGTCGTGGATGCTTCCGGCGGCTTGGGCTCCGGGCTGGAACCTGCCGCCGGCTTGGGCTCCAGGCTGGAAGCTGCCGCCCGAGTGGCCTCCAGGCTGCAGGATGTCATGGAACGTGTCCATGCCTGTCCAGCGCTGGCCGACGTTCAGATCCAGCGGCCCAAGCCCCAGCCGGCTAGCTGTTGTTGTGGTGGACAAAGGCGCGCTGAGCATCGACGAGAAGGAGGGCTGTTGGGACATGAAATCCCTGGTCTGGCCATCGCCGGAGAGGTTGAGGTAGGAGCCGTCGTTGGGGAACTCGGCGTAGTTGGGGAAGCCGGAGCCGTTGAATCCGGCACCGTGGCCGCCGGGAGGAAAGCCGTCCATCGCCGCCGACGGGGACAACGACGGCAGATCCGGCCACGGGTAGGGTGGATCTGCCTCTGGGTGCTGTGGATCTGGGTCTGGGGACGATGGAGGCGGCGGAGGAGGGACCGGCGGAAATGGTTTTCGAGTGGATGGGTGGAGCGGCGACTGGCTAGGGTTAGGTGTGCGGAGAATGAGGACGGGGACGACGGGGAGGGTGGGGGTATAGGGGTCCTTGACGGGCCTGGACCCCAATGATTGCTGCTGGGCCTGACAAATGTCAGAATGGGCTGAAAATTAGCAATTGGCCCGTTTAGTTTGGCAGGCCGAATTCGTAGCAAAAGTGCCCAAAACGTTACAAAATTCAGCCAACTAAACAAGGCCCAGCTCTCTGGGATGATCCCTCCCGTGATGGCACTGCTGTCTTTCCTCGAGGTCCTCAACCTCTCACAACCTGATAGGACAGATACCACAGTCCAACCAGTTCTTGACATTCCAGGACACATCGTTTCTAGGGAATGATGGGCTGTGTGACACGAATCACACACAGCCGAATCCCGTGACACCAAAATCTTCTGAACTGGTGAACTGGAATTATTTGTCTGTTGAGGTGGGGGTCATCTGGGGCCTGGCAATCGTGGTTGGAACCACACTGCTGTGGAGCAACGGGAGAAGCTGGGCATACTGGCACATGGATAAGTTTCTGTTGTGTGTTCTGCAGCCATGGATCCACCGACATCACCACTGAAATGAATTCCATGTATGTTAGTGTTTGTATGTTAGTGATAAGTGTAAGCTACATGCACCTTTTGATGTAGAGGTTGGAATATCAATATTGCCATTTCTAAAAAAATTATAAGTGAAAGAAAATGATTGAGCACTACACCGTGCATGTCCTGTCGATTAATGTTTATGTATGCATCTTTTGATGTTGATGAATAAACTATGCGATTTCTACCCTTTGTGATATTTCGATGCTATTTTGTTGCCAAGAACAAACTGACTAGAATTAAGGGTATGATCTAAAATCTTGATGTCATCTACAGTGAATAATGTATGTTGATTTGTTAAGAAATGAACTACATTTGCAAAGGAAAAGAAACCATGTTATAAAACTGAACTACTGAAATAAGGAGGTCCTCTCCATATTCCAAAACGAACAACATATCCATATGTTCTGTTAACACTGAAAGGGAATGAAGACATAAAAACTGCTTTGTCATGAACTACTACGAACTTCTTAAGTTATTGCAGCATCAAACCTAGCTATATACAAAGTCATGTGGCGAAATAACCACTCAATGATCAAATTACAAGAATTTCAATTCTTTGACATGCTTACTTCTTTTGCAGGATCTGAAATGTAGATGACTAGATCTGAAATGTTCCTTCAGCTTCCTTTTTCTTCTCGCTGCAGATGACTAGATCTGGAATGTTCTGTTGGCCCCTTGTTTCAATGAAACTAGAGGAATCTCACCCGCGCGTTGCTGCGGGTATTAAGAAAAATGCAATGATCATAAGAGAGAATTTCGGCAATATCGCGCGTCTGATCATAAGAGAGAAGTCATATACAATACAAAACAGAACGGCGTATATATATATATTATTGCTTCGATTCTAGACTAACAAAATTTAGACATGCTTTAGACTCAGCTGAGAGATGTTCACGGCAAAGTACAGATGAGGATTGTTGTTAGTATTAATGTAGTTGTTAGAGTGTAACTTATGCAATGAAATATAAAAGGAATAACTATCACTCAAATGGGAACGAGCTCGTAGCTCAGTGGTGGGCAGTGCAGGTGTGCACGCCACCCGCCTGGGTTCGAACCCAGCGCGTCCCACCGGGGCATGCCCCCATTCTTTTCTTTCAGGTATTCCTCCAGCGCCTTTGGACCACAATGGGATGACGTGCCCGTCACACGTTGAAGGCTTGGCCTCTGCGTTCTCTTCCTATAGGCGTTAGGTGTGTATAGGTGTAGGTCTGATGTACTTCAGGGGTGTGAGTTGGCGTGAGTGTGTGAGGGTGTTGCGTGTGTTGTTGTATGTTCAGATACTACACCCTGTACCACAAAGTGGAGGTCTAAAAAAAAAACTATCACTCAAATAAAAAAAGATCCGATCGTTATGTTTCTGCTAGGACTATCTACGCTGCTATTCCTTTATATTCCTCAATTCCCTGCGCGTTGCCGCGAGAAATCTATGAGTTAGAATATTACTATCACCCTCCTATTCTTTTTCATTCTTTTTTATTATTATTTTTCACTTTACTCTATACCAACTACCATCGATGGGGCCTATTTATCATTTTATCAAAATATATTCATATGAGATCTTGTTTTGAAGGATTTATTAAAAGAAATCTAATGGTGTAATCAGAATTTAATTTGGTTTTTTGATTTTTGAGTTATAACATTTTTTTAGCTAGTTCAAACAATAGGGCCCACCACTGGATGTCATGTCTTAGTGGGGCTGTTGAGGTGGCATGCTTGCATGTTGAGAGAACTCCCTAGTGGGGAGTTCCTATATAGGAGTTATAGATGATTCATCTGGTCTGATCCACATGTACATTTGGTTGGGCAGATGGTGCAAATACCTGATGAGGCTTCTGCCAAGCCGTGGCACAACCTTTTTCAAACGAGGTTTTTTACGGTACACAATACGACGTGTACGATCGGTTGAAAAAGGACTCGTATGTAATAGAAAAGGACTTATATGTAAGGATCCGACAGTTGAGATTAATTCTATACGACTGGTTTTTTAAGCTGTCGTACGGTAGTATTCAAAGGTCGTATGAGTAGTATAAGGGTATTATCGAAAATGTAAAATGGTATTGTTGTAATATAGGAAATGAAATATATGAAATGTGCTAGATAGTATAAGGGGGCAGCGGGGAATTTTTTTCCAAATAATATATATCTATCAAATTACCATTTTACCCATAGAGAAAAATCGATAATATGACCGTACGACCGTTAGGTCGTATTATGTACCGTAAAAAACCTCTTTTCAAACATGTTTGCAGAGTTGTTTTTTATGCAGCAAACAATGTCCTGTCTCTGTACAGCTTCAACGTTTGATTGGTACGGTGCTGGTACCGGCAAAGTGCTCCTGCATAGACAGATAATTAAGGTCATAATTCAATGGACATGTCCAAATAACAGAAATCGAGCGGATCAAGAGAAGCCTCTCACCATTCACCAAGACAGAAGATGCAACCTTCTCGAGCTCAGACTTGTCAATCCATGGAGGTCGATAAGATCTATCGATCTGGTGACCGTTGTCTGGACTCTGGACATCTGACGGCCTTCCTAGCTGGACAGTGGAGGTGCATGTTGGTGAAAAATGTGGTCAGCTGGAGCTCGAAACGGGGGCCCAGGGTAACAGACTAACAGCATGCTCCAGTCCGGCCAGCCTTAGCCTGTTCGGCCGCACATTTAAGGCGGGGCACATTTACAGTCATCTGCATCTGAAATCAGCAAACCACTTTCTGACTTTCTTTAGCGCACATTATTTGTTGATTTTGATCAGGTAGTCAATAAAATCCCAAGGCAGTCAAACATTATTCTTTGTTCCAAACACCATGTGCTTCTTTGTTTGAATAACTGTGTCAGGAAGAACAGGATTTTGTCAAATTTAGTCGATAAGGCATTGAAACCAACCAATTTTGTAAGCCCTTTGCGAGAGGAGGGACAGCAACTATCCGAGAAAGACATATTAAATTAGTAAGACCAGGAAAAGAGGGTGACTAATTACGTTACCGTGCAGAGAGGGGCAGGGACGTGACAGCGAATTCCATGTTTGAGGACATTTGGGTGACCTCTGTTTCACGCAAAAACCTAGCGTATCAAGTGGGCTCAGTTATATGGATCGTTTGCTACATATAGTCAGTTTCCTTATGGCAAAGATTGCTATATGTTTTGTTACAAGTCACCTTTCTCATTTTTTGTTTTGTGTTTGTCCTTCTCCAAATTATGGTAGAATCTGCTAGTATAACCAGCTGTGACCGAACTCTGATAACGAACCACACTCTTTCTTGTGGTGGACGATTTTCCTGCTGAAAAAATTGTCACTTTCTTTAGGAAAAAAATTGCCACTTGGCAAATTCTGCATGCTCATGTTGGGTATTTTGCTGGTTGCATTACAATATCGAAATTTTAATTAAATTAATCCCTATAATAAGCAGCAACGGAGCCAGAGTATGTATGAGAGTTGGGTAACCTATTGCTCAACTTCCACAGGTTTTGGTGGGCAGACATTCATGAAGAACAGACAACTACTCCAATTGCAACTACTCCAATTGCTTACCGCTCCTGGGATGACATCTGCAAACCTAAAGAGCAAGTGGTCTGGGCATAAGATATATGGAGTTGATCAACAAAAGTCTTATTATTCACTCTGCATGGAATGTGGCTACTAATAAAACCCTTTTCTTACTGCTATTATTAAAGCCAAATATTACCCAGATAACTCCTTTTGGACTGCCCCTGCAACCGGTTCTCGTTCTGTCTATTGGTCTTCTGTCATGCAGGTTAAACAACATCTCCACTTTAATGCTGCTCTACAAATTCATGATGGGAACTCTTCCATTTGGTCCACCCCCTGGACTACAGATTGGCTGAACATCCATGATCACTTCTCCTCCCAGTTATTAACCATCCCTTGTCAGCAATGGTATCTGATCTTTGGGTGTAGGGAACAAATCAGTGAGATCAGCATTTACTTTCCACCACTTTCTCCAATCCTACTGTACAAACCATTACATCCTTTGTCCAACATTTATTTCTGGACTGTCATTATGCGAGAATGGTCTCGAGGATGGTATATCTAGCTACATGATTAACTCAACCCAAGTCTATACGACATATGTTCGGTTCTTGGCTTTCTAATCAAAATAGCAAGATTAGAGTCTTGATTTGGGTGGGGATTGTTGCGTTATGCTGTGTAATTTGGAAAACTCGTAATGGTATTATCTTTCACAGAATTAAATATAACTCGATTCTGCAAGTTATTTGTAGGGATGTGTTGTCTAAGTTTATGGGCGCGGCGTGATGAGCATAATAAGAACTTACTCTTTTCGTTGAGCACAAAGCTAGAGATGGTGTCTTTAGAATAGGCCAACGGAGGTGGAAGCATTTATATCGTTTGCTTTAATTCTTGTCTCTATATTTTGAGATGATGTGCTCTTTGATACCAAATTTTGTAATAATGAGTTTGTGTACGTCTCTTAACGTAGAGGCCGGATATTGTATCCATTTTCTAAAAAAACAAACCATTGCAGCCACACCTGTGGTAGACTTTGATCAGGAAGACATTCTGCGGTAGACTCCTGATACCAACGGTCAATGCTCCTCCAAGGCTGCCTACACTCATCTAGTAGGCTTTCAACAACACACTCTACCTCTGCAAGGCTCTAGAGGTATCAACCGAGAGGCTAATTTGATACTACAAAAGGTATGGAAAGGTAAAACAATCCCTCCCTTTCTGAAAACCTTTGTTTGGCGCCTCGTTAGAAGAGCACTGGCAATTGGAGAAAGGGTTGGTAGACACTCCTCTCACATTGACCAGCAGTGTACTTACTGTGGCACCATTGAAAACGATGTGCATCTGTTCTTCCTTTGTGATTTACCTAGAAAGTTTTGGCTACTTCTAATCCTCTTTTGCCTACTAACACCATTACTGCTAATGAGGATGGAGTTCAATTGGAACTTCCTATTCTTATTACTTCTAATCCCTTTGTAGCTATTCTTTGCAAGACTCTTTTCACTCTTTGGTACATCTGGAAGGCACGTAATGATAATCGTTTTCAAAGGAAAACATGGACTCCTTTCAGGTACAACAAGCGGCCAAAGCTCATATGCAAACACATTTTTGTGCTTTAGAAGAACAGATCCAACCTGTAACCACTCCCTTCAACACCACATTCAGGTCCGCCATGGTGAACAGGTTTGCAGTTGACTTCCATTCTTTCGAATCTGCGGCGCTAGCTCTTGCAGCTACCTTGACAAACCGGATGGGCCTCCTCAATGCTACCCTTTTTGCTAACAATCAGATTCTGGTGAACTTCATCAATGGCTCTGACCACTCCAACCCCCCCGGATTCACTAGGCTAGAAACGATTTGTCCTGGTGGCTAAAACCGGTCTTTACTGGCGGGCGCGGCAACCGCCAGCAACTTTGAGCCAGTAGAAATGGCCCTTTGTGCTGGCGGGTCACTTAAATGCCCGCCAGCACAAATATCATCAGTGCTGGCGGTTATTTAAGCAGTCCGCCAGCACAAATGCCATCAGTGCTGGCGGTTGCTTAGGCCGCCCGCCAGCACAAAGGTCATCTGTGCTGGCGGTTGCTTAGGCCGCCCGCCACAGAAAGCATTTTTCCCATTTGCTATATAATTCCCCATAATTGTTTATTATTTGTATATAATTTATCATTTTCGTTTATTATTTGTATTTGGCCGCTATATTCGCCCGTATTTTTTTCATATTAGCATTTGTATGCCAAATTCACTTTAATTTATTGTAATTTGTATTTAACCGCCAAATCCAAATATGTCTCACAAACACATAATCCAAACTAAAATAAAAAATGTATACATAAGTCACATTACAAAAAAAACATCGTGCATACTAGATAACCCTAAGACACCCATCTACATAATCTTTCCACATCATCTAATGTCAAGACTCCTTCTTTATCGAAGAATTCTCCATCCTCGTGGCAAATCTCACGTAGGATGAATCTCGCCATGTCCGCACAAATGTTGGTGATTTGATTGTCACCAAGTTGCCCCCATGATCCCTCAATGGTAGGCATCTGCACGTAAACACAATAAATGAAGATTGTTATGCATTACCATTAGGACCATAATTAGCACATACATAGTTGTGTACAAACAAGAGGCTTACGTCTTCAGGATTCGTCCGGTACCTCCCATTATTTCTCAAAACCTCACACACATAATATCCACATAGCACACTGCCAGGAGGTTGTTTGTAGCACTGCAAACAAATAAAAAATGATCGGTACTTATTAACAGAAGTGTACAACTCTGATAAAAATGATTGGTACTTATTAACAGAAGTGTTCTTACCCATTTGGCATGTCGTATCACCAATTTTTTCTTCTTGTGTTGCCCACCATTGACTATGTATAGCCTATACGCACTTTAAGGATACAAAGACATAAGTTAGTAATACAATTTGAACTATAGCCGATACACGCAGTAGTGATTATATATTGCACTGAGTTGTCTTACTTTCTTATAATCTCAATGATTTTCTTGTAAGAAGCCTCTGAATAGTATAATGAGTCGAAGACCCCCATAGTTCCCAACTTCGGACACATGTGAAAGCAAATGAAATGATCGCTGCATAAAATTAAAATAATTAATATAAATAGACTCAAAAATGAAGGCAAATGATGAAATAATTATTTAAAGGATCTTACTCAAAATTGTAAGCACACTTGATAGAATCCTTATGTTGGTTTTTCCTCATTACCCTTGAAATGTATACAGCCACCTCATGAAGTTTAGCTTTCTCGTAACCCTTTGTTAATTCTTCTTTCTCTTGTGGTGTCTTTGCTTGTTCCTCTATTTGCTTTCTTAGATGATCCGACATTATGAACGTGTGTTGTGGCTTGCTTACTTGTTGTGGGTCCATATATGCGACCTTCCACCTCCCATTTGTCTTCCTTTCATCCAACGCTTGCATCCTGCAAAAAAAGTTTACTTAGGATGGTAATAACAATACATATGGATTTGAATAGATTTGGATGTCGTATAGGGATGTTGACATACATGGACCAAATGGTGACAAGATTGACGTCGAGTTTGTCACGACGGAACATCGCATGCAAATCAGAGAAATCGATTGCAACCTTCCATTCTAAAGAGCTACTGAACACCATTTTCTTTGATGACCCAATCCTCGGTCCGACTATCATTTTCTTCATGAATCTCATTTTCGTGTTGCACGATAAATGGCTCCACTATTGCAAGTTGTTGTAGAACACTAGCATGTGCTTTCTCCAGTTGTTGGTTGTCCTCGTCAATGAATCTTTTCCTTCCAATGGTCCCTTTCCCTGACAATCTGCCTTCGTGTCGAGATTCCGGTAAACCGATCGCTCTCTTATCTTTTATGTAGTCTATGCAACAATCAACACTCTCTTTTGTATGGTAGCTCTCGATCATGCTTCCCTCTGGAAATGCCTTGTTTCTCATGTATCCATTGAGAATCGACATGAACTGTTCGTACGTCCACATCTGATGAAAGTACATAGGTCCTAGTTCAGTAATTTGCTCGACCATGTGGATCATTAGATGTTCCATGATATCAAAAAATGACGGAGGGAAGCACATCTCGAGCTGGGCTTGAGTTTCTGACATAAACAGGTGAAGCCTTGCCAACTCTACACAATCTACCACTTTTTGCGAAATGACATTGAAAAAGTAGCACATGCTTGTGATAACCATCTTAAGGAATACTGATTTGACAGCTCAGATCGCAATCGCGAGAAAAACAGTGATCATCACATGACAATCATGAGAGTTACAACCAGTAAGCGTCATGTCCTTCAACGAGACCAATGATCGGATGTTGGATGAGAATCTGGTTGGCACTTTCAGCCCACACAAGCATTTGCAGATAGCCAACCTCTCATGTTGTGTTAAGTTGTAGCTAGCAGGTGGAAGGTACTGCTTACCATTAGGACGTGGTTGTGGGTGGAGTTCTGGCCTAATTTTTAGGTCAACAAGATCCTTACGCGACTTCAGTCCGTCCTTTACCTTTCCTGTTAAGCCTAAGAATCCCATTGTGCTTTCAAACACATTCTTCTGAAGATGCATTCCATCGATGGCATGGCGCACTGCCAAATCTTCCCAGTATGGCAAGTACTTAAAAAACATAGACATCTTCTTGAAAGGCACGTCAATGTTTTCTGTAGTTTCAGCCTCCTTCCTTCCCCTTTTTGAATTATCATCAACATCACCTTTTGACTTCTTACCAAGTTTGAACTTGACCTTCTGACACATTTTTAATACGGTTCTACTAGTGGCCGGTTGTGGGGCAAAAGAGTCTTTCTCAATCTTTCCATCAAAAGAGTCTGCCATCTTGCGGTACTTGTGAGTCCTTATTAGCCAGCATCTGTGCCCCATATACACTGTCTTCTTAGATCCTTTCAGGTACACAAATATTATACCATTCAAACAAACTACACAACCTGTTTTTCCTTTTTTCTGACCAGACAAAGAAAATAGGGCAGGGTAATCATTAATGGTAACAAAGATAATTGCCTTAAGTGTGAATGTCTCCCTTTTGTACTCATCCCACATCTCAACCCCATGTTTCCAAAACTTCTCCATTTCTTACATCAATGGCTCCAGGAAGACATCTATGTCGATACCAGGTTGCTTCGGTCCTTGGATTAGAATGGTAAGCAAAAGGAACTTTCTCTTGCAACATAGCCAGGGGGAAGGTTGTATATGGTCATCAACACTGGCCATGTGCTGTGCGTGCTGCTTCTTTCACCAAATGGATTCATGCCATCTGTACTTAACGCGAACCGTATATTTCTTTTTCATCTCTAAACTCTTTGTGCTTGGAATCAAAGGTCCTCCACTGCCGAGCATCAGAAGGATGTCGAAGCTTCCCATCAGACTTCTCTGGGCGATCTGCGTGCCAAGTCATTAGTTCAGCGGTCTTTGGGTTCGAGAACAATCGCTTCAGACGATCCTCCACCGGCAAGTACCACATCACCAATGCAGGGACTTTACGTTGACTAGCAGTGTCAGTACCAATACTATACTCCTCCTCAACTTGAGAAAATGCACTTTTCTTTCCACCCACCTTCCTCTTCGCGTCTTTAGATGCAATGACCCGTTCCACAGCAAAATCGGTATTACTTTTGTAACGACTAGCATCGCAATTTGGACACTTCTCCAGTTCTGCATAGTCACCGCGGTACAATATACAATGGTTCCTACACGCGTGTATTCTTTGCACTCGCATCTTCAACGGGTTGATAATCTTTTTTGCTTCATATGTGTTTCTTGGGACCAAGTTAGGCTTCGGGAGTAGATTGGCCAACAGAGTAAGGAGTTCGTTAAAACTATTGTCCGACCATCCGAATTTTGCCTTCACAATCAGAAGATGGAGCATGAAACGCAACACGGTCCACTCCTTCCCACAACCCTCATACATACGGTCCTTTGCTGCCTTCTTTAGTGTCTCAAATTTTTCTAACCCTTTAGCACTCCCTAGCAACACCTCCGGTTCAATGTGGCGCAACATTTCTTCCATATCAACATCACATTCCTCGTCCACCTGTGGTGTATCTGTTTGATCAACATTTTGATCTTCGCAGCCAAAAGCATCATCCATCATGACATGATCATTTTCATCTGCATCTTCATCACCCATTTCATCATACCTGGTGCCGATGTCTGCATTGTTGAAAGTACTTTCTGCTTCACCATGGTGGGACCAAGTTTTGTATCCTTTCACAAAACCGCGCATTATCAAATGCATCTTGATGGCATTAATATCTTCCCACACAAGTTTGTTGCAACAATCACAACATGGACAACGTATTTGCTTTGTCCTAGAAATTTGGGCATGCTTCTGCGCAACCTCAAGAAAGTTTGTTAACTCTGTCCAGAATGTAGACGAATGTCTCCGTATGCCATACATCCATGCTCTATGTTCCATCTTAAACAACCTATAAAAGATAATTCTATTATAAACTCACGTATAATCAAAACTTAATTCTACAATTTCAAACTCAATTGTAACTTGCTTCAATTAATATGTAAAAAACTGAAACAAAACTTAATTATATAATTTTAATTTATGAAGCTAACAATTTAAATGACAAACTAATAATTTAAATAATTTAATATGTAAACTTGCTTCTATAATTGCAATAATTATATTATGAACATTTAAATAATTTGCATTGACAAACTAATAATTTAAATAATTTAATATGTAAACTTGCTTCTATAATTGCAATTATTATATTATGAAAATCTAAAGCTATTTGAAAAATAAATCTCTAATTCAATATCTGTCTTCACTCCCCTCTCTCTCCTAGCTAACCCTAGGTCTAGATCTAGATCTCTATCTACATACAAATCATGAATAAAAGGAGAAAACTAAGGTTAAAATAGCACAAACTCACCTTATATAGCCACCTCCTCCAAGAAAATCAAGAGCAAAACCTTCCCCCCTAGATTTGGTGTTTTTGGAGCTTTTCCCGAGCTCCTCTCGGGAAAAGGGCCATTGGAAGGTTGCTGGAAAGAAGAGGCTGTTCTATATTTATAGAAGGCACAATGCTGGCGGGTGGCATAAGACAACCGCCAGCAGTAATCTCTGTGCTGGCGGTGCCTTATGTTGACCGCCAGCACTGTGTACATTTATGCTGGCGGTCGACTTAATCCACCCGCCATCACTAATGTCTCTCCTGGCGGGCTCTTAAGCCACCCGCTAGCACACTGGTCGGAATAACTCCGGTCGGAACCGTTTGACTCAACACTCACTCACACACTCGCTGCTTCGCTCCCAACCCTAGCCGCCGCCGCAAGCAGCCGCGAGCCCCGCCGCAGCCGCAACCGCCCCTGCCCCACCACCGCCGCTCATGAGCTTCGCCCGCGCGCCGCCCGTGTCCCGCCACCGCTGCTCGTGGGCTTCACCCGCGCGCCGCCGTCGCAAGCCGCCGCGTCAGCCCCACCACCGCGCGCGCCAGCAGCACCCGTGCGCCGCGGCCGCCGTCGCAGCTTGCGGTGGAGGAGGAGCTCGACGGCAAGCTGTCGACCCAATCTTCTACCTCCAGTTCCTCGACGGACGTCGAGCTCCA
This sequence comes from Cenchrus fungigraminus, assembly GCA_036936925.1. Taxonomy (NCBI): domain Eukaryota; kingdom Viridiplantae; phylum Streptophyta; class Magnoliopsida; order Poales; family Poaceae; genus Cenchrus; species Cenchrus fungigraminus. The sequence continues at coordinate 64,270,338 of CM072768.1, read as the reverse complement.
TCAGCGCCGCATGGCGAGCAGCTCCGCGCAGAACCTTAGCCAGTTCATGCCTCCCCCCTTGGTGGAATGCAAGTACTGCCGTATCCGGCTGGTTTGGTTCAAGAGCAAGGCAAATAACATCATCTACAAGTGCCCGAACAACCACCAGGTTTGATTTTCATCTCCTACCCTAATTCAGTTGATTAGTAGTCACCTTAGGATTTGTTAATTGTTAGTGATTCGGTTAATATAATATTAGTGATTCGGTTGATATAATTTTAGTGATTCTGTTAATTCGGTTTATGTCTAGATAATTATCCAATTTATTGATGGCAGCCACCTTAGGATTTGTTGATTGTTCTTGTAGATGATGTTAATCCGAAATCAATCTTGTCATATATGGATAATTATCAACTATGTTGCATTTGTTACTGCCCTAATAACATAATTGCATTTGTTGATTATTCTTGTAGGACGACCCTAATTCATGTCAGGAAGTTTGGTGGGAAGGTCAATACCTCCAGCATTTGAGATCAAATTACCCATATTTGGTGCCGGCAAACTATCAGATGTTCACCAGTATTGCTGCACCGCCACAAGCGGCACCACAAGCGGCACCACAACCGTCTAGTGTAGTGTATCCGCCGGGGCAGGTGCAACCCGTGCCTGAAATTATGGATCAATTGAATCAGCTAAAGTGTGTCGTTTCTGATTTGAAGTTGGGGTTTAGTGATTTGAAGATATCGAATAATGAAACGAGGCAGGAACTTGCAGAACATAGAGGGCAACTTACTGAACTTATGGCGAAAGAATGGCTATCAGAAGAAGCCCAAGAAAAATAAAGGATTATGCATGCAGGGCACCATCCTCGCTTTTGTGGTCTTAATAATAGGTGTAGTGCTTGGTAGTTATCTCACTGGCGGACTGTCTAAGAACTGAGTGAGGCAAGTTGTAGTTGACTTGTGAGTGAGGCCCCTATTGTAGTGTACTTTAATTTGTGTTGGTTAAGTGTGCTTTGAAACATTTGTGATCATTCATGTTGTTTGTGTGAAATAAACCTTTCTAAGGTTCTGTTTGTGTTGATATTTCAGTTTTAATTTGACTTTTGGGTGATTCAATTTGACTTGTTGGTGCTTTCCATGTTGAAATATTGGTGACAGAAGTATCAATTTCAAGCTATTTTCAGCTTCACTGTGTTGGCGGGTGCATATGCAAGCCGCCAGTAGTAAAGATCCCCGCTGGCGGTCAATATAAGCCGCTCGCCAGCATAAATGGGACCATTTGTGCTGGCGGGTGGCTTATGTAGACCGCCCCCACTAATCCTTCTATGCTGGCGGTCGTCATAAGCCGCCCGCCAGCATAAATGGCACCATTTGTGCTGGCGGGTGTCTTATGTCGCCCGCCAGCACTGATCCTTCAATGCTGGCGGTTGCTGGCCCGGCCCCCCGGCAGCCCACTGTGCTGGCGGGTGCCAATTGCACCCGCCAGCACGCTAATTTACTTGTGCCAGGACAAATCGTTTCTGGCCTAGTGATTGGAGAATGAAGCTGTATACTCAACTTGTTACCTCTTATTTGACAACTTCATGCAGGGTTCTTCAAATCAGAAGGAATCACAATCACATGGCTGATTCGTTGGCAAGACAAAGCTTAGCTGCTCACCACTCAAATCAACTTACTTTTTCAGGATTTTGCTGTAATCCTAGTCATATCCATGGGTGCCCACTCTTGAGTGCACTCCAATTTGTAACCATTGACCCTGTAATGGTTCTCAGCCTTGTGCTGTTAATTATGAATGAAGTGTTTCTTGTAAAAAAACCTATTGCTCAACTTCATCCCTGGTGTGTGTCGCTGTTGCCGGAACATGGCTAAGAATTAGCAATCAAGTAACATACTAACAACCATCTTTCAATACGCATCCTACTCGTGTCCTAATACTACCCAAGTCCCATCCAGTCCATGAGCCTAGCCCATGCTAGGCAGTCGTCGTAGCCCTAGAACTCAATTTGCCAGTCACGGACTTTCTCCTCTTTTTCCTCAGTCGGTTCTTCAGTCTCCATGTCGCCATTTTTCTCCATCGCCCGAAGCGGAGGTCGACGACAGCGACAGTGGCAACGGTGCTCGTCACACTTTGTGACCCAGGCTTTCCTCGATGTCTGTCCGCAACATGTCGAGCTGCGATTCCCCAATCACATTTCTTTGGCGGTGGCTATGGCCAGGAAGGCCACATCTCCATGATCCTCGAACCTGCGATTCCAAATCGCGCGACGATAAACTCTCCTTGATCCCCGAGTCCCGACCTGATTTTGGCTGCGGTGTAGATGAGTCGATGATAGTGGACTGGAAGGGTTTGTGGGCTCTATTAGGACACAGGTAGGGTCAAGCCCAAACAGTACCCATTCGAGATTAAACCATGATTAATGATGTGGCTGCTTTAAAAATCATGCAAATTTTTTTGGAAGGACCACCAGAGCAAATCTCGTATATCTATGTACTAGGGCGGAGCTGCGACTGGGGCCGCCCCAGGCCAATGCCCTAGTCCTAGCCCAGCGAAGCTCACAATTCCTCTTAATTTTTTGGCTCAAAAATCAAATCTTGCAGCCTTCCAAAGCCCAGGTTGGCACAGGGCAAAGCAGAGCACAGGAGGATCCCGAAAATCCTATATATCTTCCGGAAGGAAGTTTCCAAATGACCTATAACCCACCAGAAGCCCATTTAACAGTCCACCAGCTGACAAAGGAAACCTAGCACCAGGACCTTCTTCCACCTCCTGCCCGCCGCCGCCGCGACCGGGAAGTCCTCGCGTCAGAGGGGTTGGAGGTGGGCGGGGCGGTCGGCGGTGGGTCGCCGCCGGCCGGGGGCGGTGGCCTTAGGGTTAGGGTTTTATGGTTCGGGTTTTGGGGTCCTCCATGTCCGGTGGACCTAGAAAGGGGGGGGGGTGGGGGGAGTCAGAGGACCGGCGGCGGCGGCGGTTCGGTCGGCGGCGGAGGCGAGGCCGCGCGGTAGCACCGGCAGCCGGGCGGTGGGCCGGTGACCAGCAGTGACGGCGGTGGGTCGCGGGCGGGCGGCGCGGCGGCGGGGAGCCGCCGATCGGGGTGGAGGACGAGGTGGCGGAGGTAGTGGCCGGCCGGGCGCGAGGAGCGTTTTGGGTTAGGAAGGGCAGGTCGCCGGCGGTGGTGGATCGCGGGCGGGTCGCGCGGCTGTGGGGAGCCGCCGGTCGGGGTTGGTGGAGGAGGTGGCAGGGGTGGTGGCCAGCATGAAGAAGAAGGAGGCAGCGGGGTGGTAGGGAATAAAGAAGGTGGGAGGAAGAAGAAGTTGATGAGCCTTAATTGTCTTAAAGTTTGCAGGCTTATCTATCTTCCGGAAGGGATATAGGAGCAGGGCCTAGGGCGCTAGTTCACCCACTGATGGGCACCACCTACTGCTATTGATGTTGCACCTGGTGCCCTGCCGCCTGCGCGGCTGCGCTTGCTGGAATGAAGCCGTCACCGCCCGATGCCGAGTGCCGGCTGGAAGGAGAAAGCCAAGCAGGTTTTCGTCAATCTTCTTCCAATCTCTCTAAAGTCCAGTTTCCATTCGGTTCCTCAGATGCTGACCTGACCGTCGGCGCTTGGCTTGCTTGTCAGCTCTGGGCTCCTTGCTTCCACGACTGTATGCTTAACAATCTTGTTGTATGCTTATTTTTTTTAACTAAAGCCGCAGTGGTTGGCATATGGCTGCAGTGCTCCACATTTGCAAAAGCTCTGCAGTCCATCTCTTGGGCCAGACTTGTAGTTCGTCTGGTTGCGAGAGAAATTGAAGTTTATTTAAGCACATGCACTTGAAAAGGAGAAAAAGATTTACACGTCAAACAAAAATATGAGTGATATTGTCTGTCGGGGTTCTCTACCGCTGGACAGTAAATTTGTATCGATCGTGTGTCGGACCCGGATGGTTAGCACAAGAGACGCCGGGATTTATACTGGTTCGGGCCTCCGAGGAGTAATACCTTACGTCCAGTGTCGAGCTGTCGTGCTCCCGTGCTAGGGTTGTTTGTAGTAGGGGTTACAAACTAGTCGGGAGAGGGTGTTGAGCCCAAGTCCCTGGAGTATGAGTGTTCGGTTCGTCAGCCTTTGTGATGGTTGCCCTCCTCTCCCTTTTACAGACGCAAGGGAGAGGGGCAAAAAGGGAAATAAAGTAAATGTTATAGTGCTGGCTACTGGGACGTCCTCTCATATGTCGCTGTCCGTCAGGGCGCATTGAAGAGGAACCGCACTATGTGAGAGCCAGGTGTGGTTCGAGGACCGGTGGATGGTCGCTTCCTGGTGTGATGAGTGATTGACAACGTGGTGTGGACTGATTCTTGGCTAAGTATTGCAGGTGCAGGTTGCGGCTTGACTGGTGCAGGTGCAGGTGAAGAACAAGCGTGAAAGGTCGTTGCCGGTGAGGCCTCCAGGTGTGGAGAAGACAAGTAGGCTTAGTTCGAGGGACCCGGTGGCCAGCGGGGTCAAGTGCGGGCCGCATGGTGGCAAGAACGGCAAGATGAAGTCATGGACGGTTTCTTGGTTGAGCCTCAAAACCAAGGTCGAGCCGGGACTACGTGGGAGCCGAGTCATGAGTGGTGATTGGCGGAGGCTACACCGAGTTCGCGGGGTTTCCGGTGGTTCACCAGAAAACCACTGGGTTCCTTGGTTGATCCACAAAGCCAAGACCGAAGAACCGAAGACGGAGGTGCAGCAGCTCCAGACCGGTCTGACCGGTGGGTCTGACCGGTCTGACCGGTGGGTACCGGTCTGACCGGTGAGGAGAACCGGTCTGACCGGTGTGCGACGACGCAGTCCGGAATCTTCGAAGCGGAGGACACGCGTCGGGATCGCAAGGCTTGCGTCGAGGCTAAGCAAGTTTGCGGTCGCTGGGCATCCGTCCGATGGTGCGAAGACAAAGACTTCCAATTTCGCCCTCGAGGGGCATGTATCCCTAGTTAGCTAGTAAGGGTATTTTAGTCTTTCGGTTGCCTCCATATAACCCAAGTGGTGAGAGGATGGCAGCCATCTCTTGGAACCCTAGCTCATTTGGTTTTCCTATTTTCCTTCCTATTTTCTTAGGATTTTCGTAGGACTAGCTTGAGAGCTTCATGGTGAGATCTTGTGAGAGGGAAGGATGATCGGGCGGCAAGCTAGACCTTGTATGAACCTCTTTGGTATGTATAGATGATTCGGCGTGGTTCCTCAAGGCTTGGATGTGTCTTTCCCGTTTCTCCTTTTTGGTGATTTTCGGAGCCTTTTCTTGGCGATTTTCTTGGAGCGATTTCGAGGCCTTTCTCTTTGGGATTTGGTGGGGGATGTATGCATGAACCCTTCGTGGTTCTTTTCCCTTTGATTCCCCTTCCAAATCCGTGAGCAAAGGGGCTCGATTTTGGGGTTTTCGTGGCTCTAGGGTTAGAGGCGTTCTTGGTGGGATTTCTTCGATTCCTCTTGATTTGACAAGTTTTGGTGGACCAAATCTTGGCTATGGAGTACCCATGAGGTGTTCCTACTATCCCCAAAGTCTTGTGCAAAACCGTGGAGCGGATCGGGAGATCGGGAGTTGGATTTGGAGGAGTTGACTCGCGGGCGCTGTTCATCCCGAGCTGCCCAGGCACGACCGGTCTGACCGGTGCTCTTGACCGGTCTGACCGGTGCTAGCCCTTGGTGGGTTTTTGTCTCGGGGAACAACCTTGTCCGTGTGGTTTTGTCCTGTGGTCCTGCTGTTCAGTTCTTGGAGTGTTTGGAGTTGTTTTGCTAGGATTTGTGAGAGGTTCTTCTTCCTCACAGGTTGTGTTTCGTGGTGGTTTTTGTTCCAGGGCCTAGAGGATTCACTGAGGCTTCCTGGAACGTTTGCTGTGCGGCTGCTGTAGCCACCGGCCTGACCGGCTCTGTCCACCGGTCTGACCGGTGTCACCGGTCTGACCGGCGCAGGCCATCGGTCTGACCGGTGTAGCACAGGCAGCAAGCCGTGCAAGTTTCCGCTGTGTGTTTTGGTGAGTTTTGGCTAGGAAGGTTGAGTGTTGGTTCCTAGGACCAGTAGCACTCTAGTGGCTGCGTGGTCTTGACCAACTTGGGTAGTTGGGTCGGAGACGTGAGTTGGAAGCCGTGTTCGTCTTGTTGGAGTTCCCATCTCCTTCGAGAAGAATTTTTATCGGCTCCCATTCACTCCCCCCCTCTCTGGTTCGCCTAATCGGTCCTTCAATTGGTATCAGAGCCGGTTCGGGTCTTTATTGACTCTTACCAGTCTAAGATCCAAAGATGGCGTACCAGGAACGGGGTTCGGGTCCTCCGCACTTCGATGGGAAGAACTACCAGATGTGGCAAAGGCGGATGGCGGCGTTCCTCCGCGGAAAGGGTCAGATCCTTTGGGATGTCACGGTGAACACAGCTTATGTTCATCCGATGAACTTCCTTGCTCCAGGATCGAGGGATATGTTCGAAGCCAACAACAAGGCTGTCGACTACTTGTTTCGTGCCCTGTGTCCACCTGAATTCGATCGGGTTCAGACAGAGGACTTAGCTTGTAGGATTTGGGAGCAGTTGAAGGATGCTCATGCTGGGAATGCTCAGGTTCAGGCTCGGATGTACGCGACTTACCGGAGAGAGTACGAGAACTTCACTCATCTCCCCGGCGAGTCCGTCGATGCCCTTTTCCAGCGATTTACGGTCGTTGTGAACAACATGAGAGCCAATGTGGACGTCCTCCCATACAATGATCATGATAGAGCCGTGAAGCTCTTGCACTCGTTGGATCGTACCGTATGGGACGGGAAGTTTGAGGCTATTGTTGAGTCCGAGAAGTATGACACCTTGACGGTGAACGAGCTGTTCTCGAAGCTCAAGTCGGCTGAGTTGGACCGTGGTATGACAGCCAAGATCGAGAGCCCGACTGATTCTCATAGTCTCGCTCTCGTTAGTGGCAAAGGAGCTAAGTCTAACGCTAACGCATCCTCCAGGATGTACTCTCTGTCTTCTTTGATGTCTTTGCCAGATGAGGAGTTCGACGTGCTTGGAGAGGACGAGCTGGCGTTGCTGACCAGGCGGTTCGAGAGGCTGCACGAGAACCGGGTGAACACGAGGAGGACAGCACGGACGTGCTTTCAGTGCGGCAAGCCAGGACACTTCGTTGCCGACTGCCCGGAGAAGACGGAGAACAAGGACGGCTACAAGGACGGCTACAGGCACCGATCGAGCAAGGACGGCAAGTACCGATCGAGGCGCGATCACAAGCACAAGAACAAGCACAAGGACGAGCGACGGTCGAGGAAGAAGGATGGCCGCGGCAGGAAGGCCCGAGCAATGGTCGGAGCGAGCGACGTCGACTCCAGCTCCGCCTACTCTTCCTCAAGCTCGAGTAGCAGTGAAGATGAAGGTGATCGGCGCAAGAACAAGAAGTCATCCAGGAACTTGAGCGGGTTGAGCTGCTTCGCGAGAGATGGCTTCTGCGGCATGGCTCGTAGCTCCGGCAGCAAGAAGAGCCACCAGAGTGACTCGGACTCTGACTCCGAGGATGAGGTATGTGATGAGCTCTCCTCTTTGCGCAAGGAGAATGATGAGTTGGTTGACTTGCTTGATAACCGCGATCACATGCTTAGAGAGGCCAAGAAGATGAGGAAAGAGCTTAGGGCCTCACTAGAAGATGCTAGGAACCGTGTGGCTGAGCTAGAAACCCAGAACCTAGATGCTAAGCTTGAGATTGATTCGCTTAAGGCTTCTCCTGTGGTTTCTGATGAGATTGATTGCTGTGATTGCTCTGTGTACCTAGCTGATCTTACTGCTCTTAAGGATAAGCATGCTTCTACTTGTGATGAACTAGATATGCTTAGGGTTGAAGTGGCTGAGCTTAAGTCTAGATCTGCTTTGCTAGGTGCTTGCACTTCTTGCCCTGTTTTGCATGGAAAGATTGATGAGATGCATGCTTACACTGTTTCGCTTGAGGCTAAGTTGAAAGAGCCTATTCCCACTTCTTGCTCTACTTGTGAATTGCATGCGGTTAAGAATTTGGAGCTTGCACATTATGTTGATCGCCTGCAGGATGAAAATGATGAGCTGAGAAAATGTATGAGCTGGTTGTCGGGTCAGGAGCCTCAGCTCGGTATCATGATAGCGGCTTTCAAACGCTATGATGGTCAGGCACTTGGGGCTGACAAGCTTGGAGAGAACAGTGGTGAGGGAGTTGAGAGAGTTGGAGAGATTCCTATCCCACCACCAAACAGACACAAGAACAAGTTTGAGCCCAAGCCCAACCATCTCAGAAATAAACTCGACACTACTCCAGATCCACCCATATTCCCTCACCCAACAAATGATTTTCAGAAACCGGTGAAGTTTGTGAGCCCAAAGGGAGGTGAGGAAGGAGAGAAGAAGGGTGAGAAGCCGAGTGGGCAGCCCCAACCCAAGCCTAAGCCTAAGCCACAGCCCATAAAGTTCCATTGTGGGTATTGTGGGAGAGATGGTCACAAGGATGAGTTTTGCTTCAAGAGGAAGCGTGAGGAGAGAATGGCTAGAGAGTGGGCTAACAGGGACAGGTACCACCCCTCTAATGGTGTACCTGAGCCTCGTATGCAGATGCCCAGGGCCAAGGCGATTGTGAGGACGGTTCCGGCTTGGGGAGACCGGAAGGCTGCAGGTGTTGCTGCTGGCCGAGCCACACCGGTCAGACCGGTGTACTACACCGGTCAGACCGGTGCAGGTCTGGGCAGACAGCGAGTCGGATTTCGTGCTCGTGAGGATGCTCGGTTTGGTTCTGGAGGTCGTGGTTCTGGTGGTTGGTCTGGAAAGTTTGCAGGTGGTCAGTTTGCTAGGCGTTCTTCACCTCGTGCTCAATACGAGGGTGAGAAGAGTCGTAGCTTTGAGATGGAGCGGAGGTACGATCCACGGTTTCCCTTTCGTGGTTTTCGTCCTCCTCCAGCTAGAGAGGGTTGGTTCCCTCGTGGTGGTTACCGTGGTGGTAGCTTTGATAGGCGTGATGATTTGGTTTGTGCTAACCCCACTTTGGAGCAAATGGCTCGGCACTGGTTTTACTCTTTTGGTACTAACCCCAGTGCTGAGTCGTTTGTTCACTCACGTGCTCGCTTTTGAATTTCAGGTGGGAGACTTGAAGAACATTTGGTTGATTGACTCCGGTTGCTCGAGGCATATGACCGGAGACAAGGGGTGGTTCTCAAGTCTCGTCCCGGTGGTGACAAAGAAGTACATCACCTTTGGGGACAATGGGCGAGGGCGTGTGCTGTCAGAAGGTGAGATTAAGGTAAGCGATAAGATCACTCTCAGGCGTGTTGCTCTTGTTCAATCGCTTGGATACAATTTGCTTTCTGTGTCTCAGTTGTTGGATGAGGGTTTTGAGGTGTTGTTTCGGCCTGGTGGTTCTCGGATTTTAGATTCTCGGGGGGATCTTGTTTGCATGGTCGTTCCCGAGGGTCAGGTGTTCCGAGCTGATTTTTCTCAGTCTTCTGGTGTGGAGCGTTGCTTCTTGGCTGGTTCTTCGAGTGAGTTGTGGAGGTGGCATAGGAAGTTGGGTCACTTGAGCTTTGACCTTTTGTCTCGCTTGAGTAAACTCAATTTGGTCCGAGGATTGCCACGATTGAGGTTTGAGAAAGAGTTGGTTTGTGCGCCGTGTAGGCATGCCAAGATGGTAGCCTCTTCTCACCCGCCTCTCACCGATGTGATGACTGAGCGTCCATGCGAGCTGCTCCATATGGACCTTGTTGGCCCAGCTCGTGTGCGATCTGCGGGTGGGAAGTGGTATGTCCTTGTTGTGGTGGATGACTACTCTCGGTATGCGTGGGTGTTCTTTCTTGAGGAGAAGGGGGAGACGTTTGGTTTTGTTCGAGATCTTGTCTTGAGGTTAAGAAACGAGAGGCACGGAGATGCCATACGAGCGATCCGCAGTGACAATGGCTCGGAATTCAAAAACTCTCGCTTCGAAACCTTTTGCCATGACTTGGGTCTTGAACATCAGTTTTCGAGTCCCTATACGCCTCCCCAGAATGGCGTGGTGGAAAGGAAAAACAGGACCTTGTGCGAGATGGCTCGGACGATGCTCGACGAGCATAGGACTCCGAGAAGGTTCTGGGCTGAGGCGGTCAATACCGCGTGCCATGTGTCGAACAGGATCTACCTCAGGGTTCACAAGAAGAAAACCTGTTACGAGTTGATGCACGGTCGCACACCCAAGGTGAGTCACTTCCATGTCTTTGGTTGTAAATGCTTCATTCTGAAGAAAGGGAAGAAGTTGGACAAGTTCGAGGCTAGGTCTGTCGATGGTATTTTCTTTGGTTATGCATCTCATTCTAGAGCATTTCGTGTGCTCAATCTTGAAACTAACCAAATCGTGGAGACTTGCGAGGTAACCTTCGACGAGACACAGCCACGTAGTCAGCTTGTTTTTGAGTGTGCAGGTGACGACGAACTTGGCGAGGAGATCTTTCAGGAGGAGGAGCATGAACATGGAGATGATGAAGATGGCGGTGTGATGCCCGCGGCTGAACATGTACCTACTACTTCGACGACGATCGAGAATGGACCCTCTCCCACACCTACAACGACAAACCCAGATCAAGGCGAAGCTGCTGTTGAGGGGGAGGTAGCATCAAGGCGAGAACCTCCTCGACGAGTGCAAGTGGATCACCCAGCTTCGAGAATCATCGGCGACATGAATGAACGTACTACACGGTCGAGGGTTCGGAACAATTCTCATTTCGCTCATGCTGCTTTTGTTGCCACTTTTGAGCCCAAGGACATTGGACATGCGTTATCTGATCATAATTGGGTTAACTCGATGCATGAGGAGTTGGAGAATTTTGAGAGGAACCAAGTTTGGGTGTTGGTTGACCCTCCCCCAGGGTGTAAGCCGATTGGGACAAAATGGGTGTGGAAAAATAAAGAGGGAGAGAAAGGAGAAGTGGTGAGGAACAAGTCGAGACTTGTTGCCCAGGGGTACAGTCAGAAAGAGGGGATCGACTACGAGGAGACTTTCGCTCCTGTAGCTCGTTTGGAGGCGATCAGGATCCTTCTAGCTTTTTCCGTGGCTAAAGGGTTCAAGTTGTACCAGATGGATGTGAAGAGTGCGTTTCTGAACGGTGTATTGGAGGAAGAGGTGTTTGTGAGGCAACCACCGGGGTTTGAGAGTGAGAAGTACCCTCACCGGGTATACAAGTTGAGGAAGGCGCTGTATGGGTTGAAGCAGGCGCCTAGAGCTTGGTATGGTAGGTTGAGGGGGTTCCTGTTTGAGAGAGGGTTTGAGATGGGGAAGGTCGACCAGACCTTGTTTCTCCTCAGGCAGGGCAGAGATATCCTGATTGTGCAGGTATACGTGGATGATATTGTCTTTGGTGGCTCGTCTAACTCTCTTGTTGCAAGGTTTGCAGAAGACATGAGCAGGGAATTTGAGATGAGCATGATGGGCGAGTTGCAGTTCTTCCTCGGGCTACAAATCAAGCAATCAAAGGAAGGAACATTTGTGCACCAAGCTAAGTACACCAAGGACATTGTGAGGAAGTTCAAGATGGAGGACTCCAAGGCCATGACGACGCCTATGAGTACGACTACAGTTCTTGATGCGGACGAGGAAGGTGAACACGTGGACCAGAAGGAGTACCGGAGCATGATCGGGTCACTCCTCTACTTGACGGCGACGAGGCCGGACATTCAATTCTCGGTGTGTCTGTGCGCTCGTTTTCAAGCTTCTCCGAGGACTTCGCATCGGCAAGCAGTCAAGCGCATTTTCAGGTATTTGCGACACACTCCCGACTTTGGCCTTTGGTACTCTGCGTCTTCTTCCTTGGCGCTTCATGGATTTTCAGACGCGGATTTTGCCGGGTGTCGGTTGGATAGGAAGTCCACTTCTGGGACTTGCCAGTTCTTGGGTTCCTCTTTGGTATCTTGGTCTTCCCGCAAACAGTCGAGTGTTGCTCAATCCACTACCGAGGCAGAGTATGTGGCCGCAGCTAGTTGTTGCTCTCAGCTCCTTTGGATCACATACACCATGAGTGACTTTGGTGAGGAGTATACCCATGTCCCACTTCAATGTGATAGCACCAGTGCCATAAGCGTTGCAAAGAACCCAGTGCTCCATTCCAAAACCAAGCACATAGAAGTGAGGTATCATTTTCTGAGAGACAACGTAGAGAAAGGGAAGATAGCTTTGATCCATGTACCCACACATGAACAACTAGCCGATATTTTCACCAAACCCCTAGATCAAGCAACTTTCACTCGTTTGCGGGGGGAGCTTGGTGTTTGTTTGATTTCTTGAGTTGGCGTGTGGGAGCTCCTTTGTAGCATATGTATAGCTTTCCTTTGTGCATTTCTTGCATTTGGCATAGCATATGTAGCATGATGTATAGGCATCTTTGTATCTTAGGTTGCATGCATTTTGTATCATATGCATTGTTTAGGAAAGGCTTCTCCTATACACATTGTTCACCATGGAATGACATATATGTCTTTGTGAGCTAATTTGGTAAGCTATGGTTAGTTTGGCTTAGCTCTTGATAATCTTGGTTTGTATCCATGGTTGATGGCTATGTTTTTGAAAAATTTCATATATATGCTCTCTTGTGAGTAAATGCCTTTACATGATCTTGACATGTTTTAGTGGCTTGGCTATGCTTAATTTGTGGTTGGATAGCTTATTTTGATCATATGGGGCCAAAGGCTCATTTGCCATCATGAATGTTTAGCCCCCATGCTTCATCTTGTGGAGGGGCATAAGTTCCTTTTTGTCGCAAAGACATTTCATGTACCAATTATAAATCTGAAAATGAAATGTAAATTGCTTGAAAAATGTGCTCCCATGTCATATGTGCTAATTTTAATTTGCTTTGGGTGCTAAATCGTTGCATGATGCCTACCAATGAGAAGTCTCATATATAGAAGTAGGCACATGGCTCGGTGGCTTTGACATGACATGAGGTGCTTGTGGGTGTTTATGATGGTCTTATGCTTAGAATGGTTGTCCTAGCATGAAGTTTGTGTGGCTTTGCCATTTTGACATGTTTTGCTCATGTTTAGGACTTTGCTCATGAGAGGGTGATTTTTCGCAAAATTGCTAAATTCTATCTTAGCTTCACCCAATGGTTGTGAAACTTGGTGATCATGAAGTTTATGTCTTTACGAAGCTATAGAGTATCTAACTTGCTCGTTTGGACATGTGTAGCATCCTATGTTGAATTTTGTCTATTTGAGAAGCTCTAGGTTGCATTTTTTGCATTTTTGGCTTGATTCATGCATTGTCAACAAGGGGGAGAAGTTTGAGCATGTTTTGGCCTACTAAATGCATTTGGAAGGTTTTCAGGTGGTTTCGAGCTATTTTTGGGCTCTGTTGTGCACCGGTCTGACCGGTTGAGGTCACCGGTCTGACCGGTCAGAGTGCTGGTCCTGTTCACATGTTGCCCACCGGTCTGACCGGTGGTGTCGACCGGTCTGACCGGTCAGAGCTGAGCTGTTGCAGCTGCTCTGTTTTGTGAAGTGGTTCGCATGCATTTGTCCAGGGGGAGTTGCATGTGTGCAGGGGGAGCTCTTTGTGGTCTTCGAGCTTTGGTTTGATGGTTTGTGCTCTTTGCTTGAGCATGTTTTGTCTCGGATGTGTCGAGCCGTTGCCCTTGCCTAAGGGGTCCGAGACTTGTCTTCTTCAAGTGATCTTGCTCTTTGCCTTTTCTTTGGCTTTCGATCGCTTGTTGGAGTTTCTTTTAGTCGTTTCTTTTCTTTTCTTTTTCTCTTGGTTACCAAAACGTGTGTGTTGTCAATGCACTCATCAAGGGGGAGATTGAGAGCCAGGTGTGGTTCGAGGACCGGTGGATGGTCGCTTCCTGGTGTGATGAGTGATTGACAACGTGGTGTGGACTGATTCTTGGCTAAGTATTGCAGGTGCAGGTTGCGGCTTGACTGGTGCAGGTGCAGGTGAAGAACAAGCGTGAAAGGTCGTTGCCGGTGAGGCCTCCAGGTGTGGAGAAGACAAGTAGGCTTAGTTCGAGGGACCCGGTGGCCAGCGGGGTCAAGTGCGGGCCGCATGGTGGCAAGAACGGCAAGATGAAGTCATGGACGGTTTCTTGGTTGAGCCTCAAAACCAAGGTCGAGCCGGGACTACGTGGGAGCCGAGTCATGAGTGGTGATTGGCGGAGGCTACACCGAGTTCGCGGGGTTTCCGGTGGTTCACCAGAAAACCACTGGGTTCCTTGGTTGATCCACAAAGCCAAGACCGAAGAACCGAAGACGGAGGTGCAGCAGCTCCAGACCGGTCTGACCGGTGGGTCTGACCGGTCTGACCGGTGGGTACCGGTCTGACCGGTGAGGAGAACCGGTCTGACCGGTGTGCGACGACGCAGTCCGGAATCTTCGAAGCGGAGGACACGCGTCGGGATCGCAAGGCTTGCGTCGAGGCTAAGCAAGTTTGCGGTCGCTGGGCATCCGTCCGATGGTGCGAAGACAAAGACTTCCAATTTCGCCCTCGAGGGGCATGTATCCCTAGTTAGCTAGTAAGGGTATTTTAGTCTTTCGGTTGCCTCCATATAACCCAAGTGGTGAGAGGATGGCAGCCATCTCTTGGAACCCTAGCTCATTTGGTTTTCCTATTTTCCTTCCTATTTTCTTAGGATTTTCGTAGGACTAGCTTGAGAGCTTCATGGTGAGATCTTGTGAGAGGGAAGGATGATCGGGCGGCAAGCTAGACCTTGTATGAACCTCTTTGGTATGTATAGATGATTCGGCGTGGTTCCTCAAGGCTTGGATGTGTCTTTCCCGTTTCTCCTTTTTGGTGATTTTCGGAGCCTTTTCTTGGCGATTTTCTTGGAGCGATTTCGAGGCCTTTCTCTTTGGGATTTGGTGGGGGATGTATGCATGAACCCTTCGTGGTTCTTTTCCCTTTGATTCCCCTTCCAAATCCGTGAGCAAAGGGGCTCGATTTTGGGGTTTTCGTGGCTCTAGGGTTAGAGGCGTTCTTGGTGGGATTTCTTCGATTCCTCTTGATTTGACAAGTTTTGGTGGACCAAATCTTGGCTATGGAGTACCCATGAGGTGTTCCTACTATCCCCAAAGTCTTGTGCAAAACCGTGGAGCGGATCGGGAGATCGGGAGTTGGATTTGGAGGAGTTGACTCGCGGGCGCTGTTCATCCCGAGCTGCCCAGGCACGACCGGTCTGACCGGTGCTCTTGACCGGTCTGACCGGTGCTAGCCCTTGGTGGGTTTTTGTCTCGGGGAACAACCTTGTCCGTGTGGTTTTGTCCTGTGGTCCTGCTGTTCAGTTCTTGGAGTGTTTGGAGTTGTTTTGCTAGGATTTGTGAGAGGTTCTTCTTCCTCACAGGTTGTGTTTCGTGGTGGTTTTTGTTCCAGGGCCTAGAGGATTCACTGAGGCTTCCTGGAACGTTTGCTGTGCGGCTGCTGTAGCCACCGGCCTGACCGGCTCTGTCCACCGGTCTGACCGGTGTCACCGGTCTGACCGGCGCAGGCCATCGGTCTGACCGGTGTAGCACAGGCAGCAAGCCGTGCAAGTTTCCGCTGTGTGTTTTGGTGAGTTTTGGCTAGGAAGGTTGAGTGTTGGTTCCTAGGACCAGTAGCACTCTAGTGGCTGCGTGGTCTTGACCAACTTGGGTAGTTGGGTCGGAGACGTGAGTTGGAAGCCGTGTTCGTCTTGTTGGAGTTCCCATCTCCTTCGAGAAGAATTTTTATCGGCTCCCATTCACTCCCCCCCTCTCTGGTTCGCCTAATCGGTCCTTCACTATGTTGTCGTGGGGCCGCCGCGTGGTCGAGTGGGGCTGTTCACTTGGGACTCCTGGCGCTTCCTCCGAGTAGTTTAAGGCTGACTCAACCCGCCACAATACGGGATGAGCTCGCCACGTTAAGGCCTAACCGTAGGCCAGTGCTAATCGTAGGGGGCACTCGAGTGCCTCGGTCAGAGGTGGTGTGCTCCAGGGTCGGATGTGACAGCGTGTTGATGGCTGTGCAGCTGAACAGAGCTGCATTGAGGCTCCTGTCAGAGCTGGCTGCCCGCGCGTGCCGCTTGCTGGTGTGCTTGCATGGCATGGGGAACTGGCGCCCCACATGTCGTAGCGGAGGAGTCCGTGCATCGGTGCGGCTCCACGTCGCGTGGACCGAGCCTTGGTTGGAGACGGAGACTGCTCGTGCGAACGAGCAGGTTGTCGGAGGCGAGGACTCCTCGTGCGAGGCGGAGACTTGTCGTGCGAGGCGGAGACTCCTCGGAGAAGCTTTCTCTAGTAGGAGACTTGTCGAGGAAGCTCCCAACTAGTCGGAAACATGACGTCTTGCCAGTGAGGGTCTTAACAATGATCCTCAGTCCTCCTTGTCTTGAATCTTGGCCTTCACATTGTCGATTGTGTCAGAAGACTCCACCTCAAGAGTGATTATCTCACCGTCAAAGGGGGCCCTAATCTGGGCCCTCGTCAGTAGCCCTCGAGCCCGAGAGGGAGTCAGGGACTCGCGCACAGGCTCAGACGAAAGGCTTTGGGTTGGATATTCATTCTTTGATCTTCTCGGTGGATGTGCGCGCATCCACCGGATGTAGCCCCCGAGCCCATGTGTGAGTTGTAGACTCGCTTGTGGGGTTTTAATCTTCAGTGGCATTGTCATGGTTCCGGTACTCTTTGTCGAGGTTGTCGTGGCGATCGTGGGAGACATGGAGGTTGCGGGAGTCTCGGGAGTTGCATAGGTCGTGGCCGACGTGGTGGATGGGACGATTTGAAAAGACGGGGGTGGGGGCGGTTCAGGTACCTGGGCCCAGCGAGGATTGAGGCGTCGCGTAGGCGGGCGTCAGTTACGCCGGGGCGCACGCGCGTGGGCAGGCGTCTCCTCGACGTGGTAGGCCCGGCATTTAAGGCCGGTGGCCATGCCCCTTCCTTTTTAACCGCACGCCGGCTGAGGGTTCGAAACTTTTACTCCCCTGCCTTTTCCACTGCCGTTGCCGTTCGCCTCCTTCGCTCCTCGCACCCATAGCGACGCCGCTCTTTTCGCCGGAGTCATTCGTGAGATCTCACCATCGCTATGTCGAACTGGTCGCGCTCCAACGTGACCGCCTCGATGCTGCACCACCTGGTCTCCACCGGGCAACTCCCTCCGCTCACCGACGCCGAAGAGTGGAGGGTGCCCAAGGGTGAGTCTGTACCGCACCCACCGAATGGATTTGTCGTCTCGTTCGTGGCGTTCCACGAGTGCGGCTTCTCTGTCCCCGCCGGGCGGTTCATCCGAGCGGTTCTCCATGAGTACGGGCTGCAGCTCCAGCACCTCAACCCAAATAGTGTCCAACAAATGGCGGCATTCGAGGTGTTGTGCGAGGGGTACTTGGGGATTGGTGCCCACTGGCACCTCTTCAAGTACTTCTTCATGTTCGCCTGCTTGAAGGACGGTCCCCTCCTAGCAACCATCGGCTGCGCCAACCTCCGGATGAAGCAGGGGAGGGGCGAAAAGTACATCCCCTTCTCGCTGACGAGTTCCAATAGCGGCTGGCACAAGGGGTGGTTCTATATCAGGAACGACCCCGAGCACGCGCTACCGGAGTTTACTGGAAGCTCTATCGCCCAAGCGCCGAGAAGCTGGACCGACGGACCCCCGAAGGCAGAGCAGGAGAAAAGGCTCAAGGAGCACTGGGCGGTGCTGACCCACCTCCGGGATGCTGGAGTCGATCTGGCCACCGTTATCAGCCAGTACCATGCCCGGGGAGTCGTCCCGCTCCGGAGGCCGCCTCTCCGCCTTTTCGAGATGACGGCCAAGAATGCCCCTTGGGCAGGGATCGTGACCGCGACTGAACGGCCGTCACTGGATGAGGTCCAGCGCCACGTGTCAGTGGCCATCGGGAAGGCGTCCTACTCGTGGCCGCCGTCACGACTCCTGCCAATGCTCCCGAACAGGGAGACCGAGAAGTTTGTAAGTTATTTCGCCTTCGATAGGTTATCTGACTAGTTTGAAGTGTTCATCCGGTTTGGATCTTCCCGGAGTTTTCTTGAAGATTGTTGACCTCTTTCGCCTGCTTCCGTTTCCAGCTAAGGAGCCCCCACCTTGTTCCTGTGAAGCCTCCTCTCCCAGAGGAGGCGATCTCCAAGCGTAATCAAGCGACCGCGGAACGACGGAGGGGGGAGCGCAAGGCGCAACATAAGGAGAAAGAGATCACCAAGCGTGATCGCAACGATGACCGCATCAAGCGCTACAAGGAGGGGGAGACCAACATCTCCTCCAATGAAGATCCGTCACCGCCACCGGCGTGGAGCGGGGATGAGCCGAGCATGGATGTCGACTGGAGCGCCATATCCGAGTCGCCCCTTCCTTCGCCGCGCCGGGCGGCGGAGGTGAGCTCGACACGGCAGCCGGAACCGGTCGCCCATGAGAGAGGGGCGGGATCTAGTTCGCAATCGGGGGCCTGGCCCACCCGAGAGGATTAGCGGACGACCCGCTCTCGGGGGGTCGCTGGTGGCCTACGTACCACCGAGGTGCGGAGCGATCCTCCACGCCGGGACGATCCGCCCAAGCGGCCGGTAGAACAAGAATCTTCCCCCCGCCATCTCTTCGATGGCTCCGACCGCCCAGACTCGGACTTCTTGAAGAGGCGTTCGTCGTCAAAGGCGAGGTCGACCCCACCGGCATCTGTTCCGGCCGCACCGCAGGGAGGAGACACGAGCACCCCCCAGGGCGCCTTCAATCCTTGGTCATCCGCGGAGGCGGTGCTCCAGCCGTGCAGGTCTCCCTCTCCACTGGTGGGAGTCAGGGACCAGCCCCCGGCATGGCGGAGGCCGAGAAGACAGCCCCCGAGGGATCAGAGCACTGCCCCCAAGCCGTCGGGGGATCGAAGCGCCACCCCCAAGCCATCGGGGGGCGACAGACCGATCCCCGCGCCGATGGTGCGTCGGGAGCCAGCTTCCGAGCTGGCGGGGGCCAAAAGGCCAGCCCCCGAGTCGGGCCCATCGGACAGAATTGCGAAGCGGGTCCGCATCCGGTCTTCCATGTAAGTTCTCATTTGCTTCCTCTCGTTGCTTCACTGTTTTTTGTTTTGCTTGTTCCTTACTTCAGACTTGTATTTTCTTCAGTCGCG
The DNA here is from genome assembly GCA_036936925.1 of Cenchrus fungigraminus. Taxonomy (NCBI): domain Eukaryota; kingdom Viridiplantae; phylum Streptophyta; class Magnoliopsida; order Poales; family Poaceae; genus Cenchrus; species Cenchrus fungigraminus. Next base: position 64,251,321 of record CM072768.1, on the reverse strand, counting down.
CCGACACCGGCGTTCTTAGCCTCACGCCGTTGAAGCGCGTCGTGCTAGCCTCGCGCGTCCCGCGGCTCGAGCCCCATCTGTCGCCTCCCTATGCCGAACCGTTGGCAGTGCAGACCGGGAGCGGGCTGGTCATGGCAACCGAGGTCGTCGAGGCGGTAGCACCTCCGCCGGCGTCGGACGCCGGTAACTTGACAGAGGGGAGGGTGGCCCTTGAGGCGGACGCCATCCAGGTGGGGACCGAGCCGCTGGTCGAGGCATCCGCGGGAGGCGGTGATGCCGTGGCGGCATCTTTCGAGGCGATTACGCCACCGCCGCCGTCGGCCGGCGGACACGAGATCGAGAGGGTGGCGGCAGTGGAAGCTTCAGTGCTTGCTGCGTCGCAGGCAGTTGGGGATGTAGTGGAGGCACCGGCAACCGGTGCCACGGCTGCCCGCTCTCTTGAAATCATCGACCTTGACGAGGCCGGCCTCCCGGACAACGATAGGGCTATCTTCGAAGCTGTGCTATTACGGATATTGTCGGACCCAGAGGAGCCGGGAGTCGGGGCCTCCGAGTCTGTCGCACCCGAGGTCGCAATCACCGCTGGAGCAGCAGAGCCCGGCGTCGAGAGGCCCGTGCCCGAGGCGACCACGGCGGAGCAGCTGGAGGCGGGCCCGGTCGGAATGCCAGGGCTCCCGAAGTCTCGGCCACGCTGGAGGCAACCGAAGAGGTCCTCGGGGGACCTGCAGCTGGCGCAGAACTGACCCCGGCCGCCTCCTCGTCCCCTGCCGCGGTTGCGGGAACGACCGTAGCGAGCGCGCCGGAGCCGTCGTCTCCCCGGTCTACCGTCCCTGCCATCGAGGCGACACCTGCCGCAAGCCTGGCCCTCCCAGCCCCGCAGGAACACGATGTTCCCGGGAGCACTGCGGGAGTCACCTCCCCGGAAATCCAAGAGGTCGGGGAGGGCTCTGGTGCAGGTCTACTGCCGGAGCTCGAGGAGAACGATGCGCGGATCACCGACGTCGTGCGCTCCACGTGGGCGGCCGCCTACGAGGCGGATGCGTTGGATGACGAGGGTGAGGAGGCCGCGGCCTGCCGCCGTTTCGAGCGGCGTCTAGGGTGGGCGCGTCGTGTGTTCGACGAGCTCATCCTTCCCATGACAATGGTAAGTCCTCTCAGTTTAGGAGCTTAATCTTGGCTTTCCGATGCTTGCAGACCTTGCAATTGTTGATTCTTTGCTCGGAACAGGTGCTCTCGGAGTGTGGCGCGAGGAAGGCGCACACTATTGGTGAGCTTCGAGCGGAGAAGACCCAGCTGGAGATGCAGCTGGTGGTTGCCTGCCTGGCCGCCGCTAGGGCGGTGGCGAACGAGGTGTCATCGAGGGCCAAGCTTGAGGCCGTGGTGAAGTCCATGGAAGACCGCGCAGCGACTGCGGAAGCCGCGGCCACCAATGCCGCGATGGAGCGGGAGTCCCTCGAGGCGAGGTTGGCCTAGGCGGAGGTGAAGATCGAGGAGTTGCGGGCCGCCGCGACGACCGCCAACGAAGCCGCCGAGAGGGCCACAGCTGCTGCCTCCACCGCCGAGACCGCCGCCCAAAACGCCGCCCAGGCTGCCGCCCAGGAGAAGGCGGCGCTCGAGACAAAGGTGGCGGAGCTGGAGCAAGACTTGGTCACCGCCGGAACGGACCTCAGAACGGCCAACAAACAATTCTCTGAGGTGACCAATAAGCTCCAGGAGGTCACCGACGAAGTGACCTGGCTCCGAGATGCCAACTCCAAGTTGTCGCAGGATGTCGACGGTGAGTGGGCCTCGATGCTTCCAGCCGCGACCTCCTCTCCTTTCGCTCATTCTGGTTGGTGCTGACTCGTCTTTTCACGGTCTCAGGGCTGCGCGCGTATCGCGCTGGGATGACCGTGAAGCTCACGGAGAAGACGCAGGAGGTGAACGCCGCCCTGCTCAAAATCCTCGAGAAGGACGGCTTGATCAAGCAGCAGTCGGAGCAGCTTGAGAGTAAGCCTCTTTGATTCTGACTTCGCTTTTCTTCTGAATTGGTCGTGCCATGTTTGCTCATTGTGCCTTGGCAACCTTTCTAGAGACCGGAGCTAAGCTCGAGCAGCTCCGGAAGGCTCAGGAGCAGCTCAAGACGAAGCTCGAGCAGACCGAAAACTCCCGGCGCGAGACGAGGGCGTCACGCCGACAGAACTTCCTGGAGTACGCTGCCCTTGCGAGGGCTATCAGCAGGGTCCTGTCCGGGCTCGGCGTTCCCTTCGGGCCGATGATTTCCGAGAGGCTTCTAGAAGAGGTCGGGCGTCTCCCGAAATTGGTCAAGGAGCGGGAATTGTCGACTGCTCGGAGGGTGGTGCACCGGGTGCTCGCCATGTTCGACTTGCACTACCAGGGGCTGGACCAGATGGCGTTGAGCGGCGGCTGGGCTCCTGGCAGCTCGGACAAGCACTTCGATCGGCTCGAGGAAGACTGCGCCTCCTTCGCCCGCGATATGGCCGACGTTGCCATGAAGGACCTGGACCTGATACCAAGAGACGCACCGGAAGACCCAGAGAGCTCTTGGCCTTCACCTTAGATGTATCATTCTTAGACGTAGGTGATTAGGAATAATTCGCATGTGTAACACCGTGAACAGTGTCATGTTATCGAGAACTTGTTCAAAAGAAGTTACGGCTCGAACGTTCCCGAGTACCCAGGGACGACTGCAGCAACGTGTAGCAGAACTTAGGAATTATGAGATGACTAAACTCCACTCCGGAGCCGCGGGGGTGTAAGAGTCGGAGAGCCTAGCCATCTCAAACCACTAAGGGGTGCCACGTGTTCGCAGCCCCCGAGCACTTGGGGATACTCGAAAGGTAACTCGCGAGATTTGTCGTCAAATTCGTTTTAGACCGGAGTCTCGGCGGTCGCTCGAGCACTTTTTAAAAGAGGTTGGATGGAGGCCTGAGGATTCGAACTGTGCTCGCAAGCCTTCGCACCGTAGCCGCGGAGGCGTAGGTGCTAGGAGCGTTGAACGAGCAGCAGCGCCGCGCCCCACGCAGGCCACCATCTTTACTTCTCGCAAGGTCGAGCCTTCCGCCAAAAAACCTTTCGCTCGTGCGATCGGTTACGACACAGATGTCGGATTTTGTTTTGAAAAAATCGTAAAAAATTGAAAGGAAGGCATCGTGCACTGGGTAGCCCCCGAGCGGGGAGCGTTTCTGTGTAGGTACAGAGATGCTCGCCGCTCAGCCTTTAGAGAAGTTGCGATATACAAAAACATGGCAACTGAGAAGTTTACGAACTTATAGATATATGAACAAAGCATGCGGCATTTATTCACTGATCTATAGGACTTGAACAGTTACTCAAGGGTAAAATGGCCGCAGATGTTCCATGTTCCATGTGTAGGAGATGACCCGTCCGTCCTCGTATCAGATCTTGAATGTTCCGGGTCGGAGGACTTGGTCGACGATGAATGGCCCCTCCCATGGGGGCGAGAGTTTGTGTCGATCCTTGCTGCCTTGAACTCGTCGGAGAACCAGGTCCCCGACCTGGAACTCGCGGGCGCGTATGTTGCACTCGTGGTAGCATCACAGGGCTTGTTGATACTTGGTGGAGTGTAGCAGTACCATGTCGCGCACCTCATCGTGCTGATCGATCGCATCCTCGAGTGCGACTTGATTGCCTTCCTCGGTATAAGCTCGCACCCGCGGACTGCCGTAGTCAATGTCCGTAGGTAGGACCGCTTCCGACGCGTGCACCATGAAGAACAGCGTGAAGCCAGTCGCCCGACAAGGCGTGGTGCGCAGGCTCCATAGGACAGAAGGTAGCTCGGCCACCCAGCTTGCTCGGAACTTCTCGAGGCGCTTGAATATGCGAGGCTTTAGCCCTTGTAGTATCATGCCGTTGGCCCTCTCGACTTGCCCGTTCGTCTTTGGGTGCGCCACGGCAGACCAGTCCACACGAATGTTGTTGTTGTCGCAGAAGTTGAGGAATTTCTTCCACGTGAACTAGGTGCCATTGTCGGTGATGATCGTGTTGGGTATGCCGAAGCGGTAGATGATGTCGGTGAAGAACGCTAAGGCCTCCTCGGAGCGGACGTTCACGATGGGTCGAGTCTCGATCCACTTGGAGAACTTGTCGACCGCTACGAGGAGATGCGTGAAGCCCCCGGGCGCTTGTCGAAGCGAACCCACCATGTCGAGGTGCCACACGGCAAAAGGCCATGTGATGGGGATGGTTTGAAGCGCTTGCGCCGGGAGGTGGGTTTGTCGAGCGTAGAACTGGCACCCCTTGCAACGATGCACGATGTCCTTTGAGTCGGCCACTGTGGTGGGCCAGTAGAACCCTTGTCGGAAAGCTTTCCCGACAAGTGTCCTTGCACCGGCGTGATGCCCGCACGTGCCGGTGTGAATCTCGCGAAGTAGTTCCTTGCCTTGATCTCCAAGGATGCACTGCATGAGTATGCCTGCTGCTCCTCGCTTGTAGAGCTCGCCTTCGATGAGGACGAACGCTTTCGCCCGTCGCGCGATGTGGCGTGCCTCCGTCTGGTCGGAGGGTAGCTTCCCTTCGACAAGCCACTCGAGGAAGGGGAAGCGCCAATCTGGGTCCTCAAGGTTCAGCTCGGGCGGCTGGTCGATCTCCATGACTTCCGAACCTTCGGGTTCTGATGGCTTCTTCCCCTCAACGCGTACAGAGGGTGTGTGCTGGTCGCTCGTGAAGACTCCGTGTGGTACCGGCTTGCGACTCGATGCAGTCTTGGCGAGGATGTCTGCAGCTTTGTTGTAGTCACGCAGCATGTGATGAAGTTCGAGCCCGTGGAACTTGCCTTCCAGCTCGCGTACGGCCTGGCAGTATGCCACCATCTTCGGATCAACACAGTTTTTCTCTTTCATGACTTGATCCACGACAAGTTCTGAGTCTCCTCTGATCTCGAGACAGCGGATCCCGAGCTCGACCGCTATTCGGAGGCTGTTGATGAGTGCCTCGTCCTCGGCGACGTTGTTGGAGGCTGAGAAGTGTAGTCGAACCATGTACTCCATGCACACGCCTAGAGGCGCCATGAAGACAAGGCCTACTCCCACTCCTTCCTTCATGGCCGAGCCTTCGAAGTACGTCGTCCATGTCTCGTGCTCGATAGGCGCCGACGGAGTTTGGATCTCTGTCCACTCAGCAATGACGTCCGCCAGCACTTGGTACTTGATGGCACTACGGGGTGCATACAAGATGTTCTGCCCCATCAGCTCGAGTGCCCACTTGGCTATCCTTCCTTCAGCCTCGGGGTTCTGAATAACTTCTCCGAGCGGGTACTTGGACACCACCGTGATGGGGTGTGGGTCGAAGTAATGGCGGAGCTTCCGCTTGGTCATCAAGACAGCATACACGAGCTTTTGCATTTGTGAGTAGCGAGTCTTCGAGTCGGAAAGTACCTCGCTTGCAAAGTAAACTGGGCCCTGCACCTTGAGCGACATTCCGGGTTCTTTTCGCTCGACCACCAGTGCAGCACTGACCACCTGGGTTGTCGCGGCAATGTACAGGAGCATCGGCTCTTCAGGCGCCGGGGCCGTGAGGATCGGTGGGCTCTTGAGCATGTTCTTGAGGGAGTCGAGCGCTTCCTGAGCTTCGGGAGTCCACGTAAAGTGGTCGGATTTCTTCATTAGACGGTACAGCGGCAGGCTACACTCTCCGAGTCGTGCAATGAATCAGCTAAGAGTCGCGAGGCAGCCCGTGCTGCACTGTACACCCTTCAAGTTTTGGATCGGCCCCATGTCCGTGATGGCCAAGATCTTCTCGGGGTTAGCTTCAATGTCGCGTTCCGACACGACAAAGCCGAGGAGCATGCCCCTCGGAACCCTGAAAACGCACTTCTCGAGGTTAAGCTTTACCCCGTGCTCTCTCAGCTTCGCAAACACCTCCATGAGGTCTGGGACTAGATCGCCTGTCTTTTCCGATTTGACCACAATATCATGGACATACGCCTCGATGATGCACCCTATGAGTTCTCCGAAGACGTGTCGCATGCATCTTTGGAACGTGGCGCCCGCGTTTTTGAGGCCGAAAGGCATCATTTTGTAGCAGTAGGTGCCGAACGGAGTGATGAATGAGGTCACGAGTTGGTCCGCTATGCACATCGCTATCTGGTGGTACCCGGAGTACACATCGAGAAAACAGAGGGTTTCGCACCCCGCTGTCGAATCGACTACCTGATCTATGCGAGGCAAAGGAAACGGATCCTTGGGACATGCCTTGTTAAGGCCCGTATAGTCAACACACATCCTCCATTTCTTATTCTTCTTCTTTACAAGTACAGGGTTAGCAAGCCACTCGGGGTGGAATACTTCTCGGATAAACCCTGAACTAAGGAGCTTCTTGATCTCCTCGCCAATCGCCTTGAACTTCTCGTCGTCGAAGCGGCGGAGGCGTTGCTTCACCAGTTTCGATCCCCGCTTGATGTTCAATTTGTGCTCGGTAACCTCTCTCGGGATTCCCTTCATATCGGAAGGTTTCCATGCGAACACATCGAGGTTCGCTTTGAGGAAGTCGACAAGTACGCTTTCCTTTTTAGGATCGAGCGCCATCCCGATACGGAGCGTACGGCCATCGTCGGAGACGGCCGCATCCTTGACGTCCTTGGCGGGCTCGAAAGAGCAGGCCGCTCGCTTGGATGACTCGGGGATCTCTTGGTCCTCGGAGTGAGGTTCGGCGTGAAGCCTCTCAGACCGGATCAGCGCCTCCGCAAATTAGAAGCACTCAGCGTCGCACTCGAATGCGTGCTGGTACGTAGTCCCCATTGTGATGATCCCCTTCGGGCCGGGAATCTTCAGTTTGAGGTACGTGTAGTTGGGCACGGCCATGAACTTTGCGTAAGCTGGCCTCCCGAGGATGGCGTGGTACGTCCCCGGGAACCCCACCACTTCGAAGGTGAGGGTTTCTGTGCGAAAGTTTTGCAACGTCCCGAACGTAACGGGCAGATCGATCTGCCCGATCGGGAGTGCCTCCATTCCAGGGACGACCCCGTGGAACGGCGCGGTCGAAGGCCGGAGCTTGGACCGCGGATGCCCATATCGTTGAGCGTCGACGCGTAGAGCACATTGATGCCGCATCCCCCGTCCATCAAGACCTTGTGGATCCGCTTGGACTTGAATAGGGGAGCTTCCACTAGTGGGCAGGCTCCCGGCTGTGGTACGTGGTTGGGGTGGTCCTTGCGGTCGAAGGTTATTGGAACCTCCGACCGCTTCAGATAGGACGACGTCGAGGGTTCGGTGTTGAAGACGTCACGCCGGATCAGCTTCTCTTGTCATCTTGACGGTCACGCTGGAGACCCACCGAAGATCATGTGGACCACCCCATCCTCGCCTGGGTACTGAGCCCCCGCGTCGTCGTCGTCGTTGTCGGGGGGAGGCACCGCCTTCTTGTGTGGATCTGCTGCTCTCGTCTTGAGGGTGTCGTTGACATAGTTCTTGATCAAACGGCAATCCTTGAGTGCATGCTTGACGGGGACCTCATGGTGAGGGCACGGCGCATCCAAGAGCTTCTCGAAATGGTCCTTCGGAGGGCCATCCTTGGTCGGGTTGCTCTTGGGCCGTGTCGCCTTGCGCTCGACCGCTGCGACGAGGTTGTCGTCACGCTGTCACTTGTCACTCTTCTTCTTCTTCTTCTTCTTGAAGCGCGAGGACGTCCCCTCGCCGTGGTCCGCGACTTGTTTCCCCTTGCCCTGGGGGGTGTTGAGGGTCGCTGCTACCACATCCTCACCGTCCGCGTGGTTGCTCGCGATGTCGAGGAGTTCCCGAGTAGTTCAGGGCGTGCAGCGCCCGAGTCGATGGATGAGGGAGGTGCAGGTCGTGCCGTTCTGAAATGCCGAAATGGCGTCGTTGTCCGTCGCGTCGGGACGCCGGATCTAGTTGCGCAGGCTTTCCCCCGGCTGCTTCTTGCAGTTGCGCAGCTCCCATTGCTTGCCGGGGCGGGCGTACGTGCCCTGGAAGTTGCCGACGAAGACTCGGCGCAGATCTGTCTAATCGTTGATCCTGCCGTGCGGCAGGTGCTCGAGCCACGTCCGCGCAGAGTCACCGAGGTAGAGTGGCAGGTTCTTGATGATGAAGAGATCGTCTGTCGCTCCGCCCGCGTGGCACGCCAGCCGGTAGTCCTCCAGCCACACGCTGGGGTTTGTGTCCTCGTCGTACCTGGGGACGTTGGTCGGAGCCTGAAAACGTGAGGGGAACTTTGCGTCCCGCACGCCCTGTCTGAAAGCCCGCGGACCTCTCTGATTCGGCGACAAGCTATGGTCGCGGTCGTCGTAGCTGTCGTAGCGATGCCCGCGTCCCCGGTAGTCGTGCCGGCGTGAACGGTGCTCATCGCAGTGGTTGCGGTTGTCGCCGTCGTCGTAGTTGTCGACGCTCGTGGCCCGTCCGCGAGCATCAATGGTATCCCGGGCGTCGCGGTTGGGCCCGAGGCGACTCTTGACCGCCGACGCTGCGGCTCCGGCTCTGCCCGCGTTGCCTCGATGCCGCGGGGGAGATGGGTTCTGATGGTGCCCAGAGGGTGCGGACCCCCCTGTCGTGCGCCGAGCGTTGGCGCGACACGAAGCTCTCTGCCTGCTGTGCTGCCACCGCCTCGAGGAGGGCCTTGAGCTGTTGTCGCACTCGCCTTTCCTCAGAGGTGGCTGCCTCTGGGCAGCCACGTAGCAGCATGGCCTCCGTGGCCTAGTTCTGAGCAGGCGGAGACATATGTTCGGAGCATGGCACCAAAAGACATATGTTCGGAGCAGTAAATGTAGGTAAAAAAATACTAATTACACAGTTTTGATGTACTTTGCGACACGAATCTTTTGAGCCTAGTTAGGCCATGGTAGGATAATATTTACCACAAACAAACGAAACGTGCTACAGTGTGCTACATGAGTTCAAAACGTTGAAAAGGCAAAATTTTCACCAACTAAACAAGGCCTTGGCTGAATTTTCTAAGGCTAAATTTTAGCAAATGGAGGGTTAGAAAGAATAGCAATTCCAAAGGTTAGAAATTTTAGCAATTCTGGCAACATCTCATTCTATGCATTCAATGAGTGTGTTCAAAGACAGATTTGCCCCCAACTTCACATTCCATTCCATTGCATGCTGCCGGTTGCAAGCCATGCATGCTTGTGCATGCAACAGTAACGAACCCTGAATATGTTGATCCACATTATTACAAACATTATTACAGACCTCATAATTGTCATTACACATGAATAACAACATAAATGCCATCAACAAACTGTGTTCTTATTACAGACCGAATCAAAAAAAGCACACCAAAACTAGGATTATTACCAGTCCACGAAATTACAAACCTTATTCAAATTCTGGAGCAAATAAAACTTAACAGTGAGGCAATAGAGCCATCACACAAACAATAGTACACCTCTCCGCACACAAATGCAAATACAAGTCCTCAGGACCTATTGTACAGGTGGTCCGCAATGTAATCACGAAACTCATTCATCGCTTGAACATCTTCTTGATCTGGGGCATCAACAGTATGAGGCTGATCATGATATGTCTCTGGTGGCACGAAATGAATATGTTCATCAACCACTGTAAAGTCATCATCAGCCATACCACTCAGCCTTATGAAGTTATGCAAAGCCATACAAGCAACTATTATGTGTGTTTGTGTTTTAGCTGGATAAGGAGGGATTCCATAATACAATATGCGCCATTTCATTTTCAACACACCAAATGCCCTTTCAATCACATTGCGGAGAGATGAATGGGCATAATTGAAGGTCTCCTTTTTACCTCGTGGTCCTGCGACGTTTTGGTAGTCTTGGACGTGGTACATCGTCCCCTTGTATGGTGCGAGGTATCCTGGCCGGTTTGGGTACCCGGAGTCGACCACGTAGAACTTGCCTACAGTAGCAGTACCAAGTCCCTGTAAGATTTAGGTACATGAATTAGAAAGGCCAAATGTAGTTGCATGTAGAAATGTATACCTTCAGGAGGGTGAGGAAAGTCCTGTGTCATGGCATGATCAAACACTCTCATATCATGCGCAGAGCCCGGCCATCCAGCGAGGACAAATGTAAAAAACATGTCGAAGTCACAAGCTGCCATGACATTTTGTGTTGTCGTGCCCTTGCGATTCATGTGCTGCGTAAATTTGTCTTGCGGTACTATGCAGTGAATGTGACTGCCATCTATAGCGCCTATGCAGTCCTTGAATTCAGGGAAGAACCGGCTGCTCATGACTCTACGATGCATGGTTGTAAATTCTGGGTCTCTAGGTCTAAGGACATCGTCCGCAAACTTAATCACACATTTCATGACTCTGTAAAACATTGCATGTACTGTTCCTAGTGATCTCTCAAATCTGTCCTCGGCTTTCCTACATGATTCTGGACCCCCTAACATCCACAGGAACATCCCCAAAGCCTCTACAGAAGTAGATTTGGAAGTGTCTTTGAGGCCATACTCAGTTGTTAACATGTGATGCAATTTAAAGAACAGTTGTGGGGTCATCCTAAACTGTGAGTAGCAAGAGTATTCACAGGCTAGTTTGTCTTGTACCCATTCCAAGCCAGACAGTTTTGGCACCCTGTAATCTGCCCTATTGCAATACTTCTCATGATGGTCAGTGTAAAGAGCCAACATACCAAGTAGCATTACAATTTCTTCATCTTCTTTGTCCTGTTCTTCTAGCATTGCATAGAAGTCCTCCTCAAGCTTCTTCCTCCTAAGAGCAAATGCATCCAGCCTTGGTGCAAAATGTAATCCCATCTGCACACATTCAAGCAAACACAAAAAACTTGCATCAATACTGTCAATCATTTGCTGAAATAAAACCCATTCCATAGCAACCAGAACAGAACTCATCCATAGCAAGCACAACACAATTCATACATATGAAGCACATCACAACTCATTCATATGAAGCACATCACAATAATATATTACGTCCACAACACAATTCAACACAAATAAGTTCGACGAATACGCATACGAATACAATACAACACTTAATAGATTATGTCCACATCACAACTAAACAGAAATTAGTTCGACGTCCCTACATGCATGCAATCCAGGTTCTAGTTCCCCACCACAGCTAGGCGCTTGAGCATAAGAACCCTCGCTTCATCATCTTCTGCCTTCTCAAAGTTGATCATACGGGACTCTGACTCGGTAAGCGCCATGGATCCAACCCACAGGGTCTTATCTCCAGTTTTCTGTACCAGATCTTTGACCATATTTGTCACTCGGTCGACCCTGGACTTCTGTTCTGCTTCCTCAGTCTGCGCGCGGTCCTGCCACTGCTGCTGCATTGTTTGCCTGGAGGAAATGAGGCGTTCCACGCCCGCCTCTAGGGTGCTCAAGGCACGGTTCTTCTTCTTCTTCTTGCTTGGACTGGTACCGGTGCTGTGAGGAGCCAACAAGATGTTGAAACTCCTCTTGTTGCCACTGCTTTGAGGAGTGCCAGTGCCCGTGGTGTCCCCACCGGTGGTGTACCCGGCAGCGGTGTCCGCACCGGTGCTGTACCCTGCATCGGTGTCGCCACCAGTGGTGTTGCCACCAGTGTTGTTGCCGGCATCATTATCTTCATCTTCGTCTTCATCTTCGTCATCGTCGCTGCTAATGTTCAGTGCCGCATTACGGCGGCTTGGAACATAAGCAGTCTCCCCTGTCACTGCCACTCCTTGAAACATCTGGTTCAGGTAGCTCTGGTACGGAGGAACTTCCTTTAAGTCAGCTTTCTGAACAGGAAGCACAAAGTTGTCAGCATAATCCGGGGGCACTCAATTTTTCAGTAGGCATGTGCACATAACAACATTCTTTACCTGGGTCATCTCAGTCTCATTCTCATCCCACCAGTCGTCGGAGGCAGCGACAGAACCATCAGCGTCACGGCCCAAGCCTGTCTGGGTAAGCTGAAGGTTGCGTTGCTTGATCCACATCTTCCTAAGCTCTCTGTATTTGTGGCCAAAGATCTTGTTGTCATGTACCAACTTTTCTTTCTGGTAGAAAGCCTCGATCATGTTCTTCCACCCCCACTTACTCATCTTACCAAGGGGACAGTAACCTAGATTCATCTGCTCACAGTACAAATGACAGAACGTGGTCGTGGTCTTTGTTGACCACGCTGCCCTGTCAATCCTATTCTGAAATGATGCATAAACTCGTGGCCTTAGATTCGGTTACAACATCCATTACAAGACATGTGCATCTTACGTGACAACAGCAAAGATTGCAAATCAAACAAGCAATTGTAATGAACAAAATGAAGACATGGCATTTTCGTCAACGGAGTAGGACCATACCGGGACATTAGGAGGAGGGATGCTGTCTCGGCCGCGACGGCATGTGGAGGTGCCTGCTTCGCCGGATCTGCCACCACGACGGCCACCACGGCCACGAGAGTTGCCGCGAGGAGGACGAAGGCCTCCACACCCACGCATGGGGGGTGGCTGGAAACTGCCGCCGCCGACGTCGGCAACTCCAGGCCCCGGCAGGTCGTGGATGCTTCCGGCGGCTTGGGCTCCGGGCTGGAACCTGCCGCCGGCTTGGGCTCCAGGCTGGAAGCTGCCGCCCGAGTGGCCTCCAGGCTGCAGGATGTCATGGAACGTGTCCATGCCTGTCCAGCGCTGGCCGACGTTCAGATCCAGCGGCCCAAGCCCCAGCCGGCTAGCTGTTGTTGTGGTGGACAAAGGCGCGCTGAGCATCGATGAGAAGGAGGGCTGTTGGGACATGAAATCCCTGGTCTGGCCACCGCCGGGGAGGTTGAGGTAGGAGCCGTCGTTGGGGAACTCGGCGTAGTTGGGGAAGCCGGAGCCGTTGAATCCGGCACCGTGGCCGCCGGGAGGAAAGCCGTCCATCGCCGCTGACGGGGACAACGACGGCAGATCCGGCCACGGGTAGGGTGGATCTGCCTCTGGGTGCTGTGGGTCTGGGTCTGGGGACGATGGATGCGGCGGAGGAGGGACCGGCGGAAATGGTTTTCGAGTGGATGGGTGGAGCGGCGACTGGCTAGGGTTAGGTGTGCGGAGAATGAGGACGGGGACGACGGGGAGGGTGGGGGTATAGGGGTCCTTGACGGGCCTGGACCCTAATGATTGCTGCTGGGCCTGACAAATGTCAGAATGGGCTGAAAATTAGCAATTGGCCCGTTTAGTTTGGCGGGCCGAATTCGTAGCAAAAGTGCCCAAATCGTTACAAAATTCAGCCAACTAAACAAGGCCCAGCTCTCTGGGATGATCCCTCCCGTGATGGCACTGCTGTCTTTCCTCGAGGTCCTCAACCTCTCACAACCTGATAGGACAGATACCACAGTCCAACCAGTTCTTGACATTCCAGGACACATCGTTTCTAGGGAATGATGGGCTGTGTGACACGAATCACACACAGCCGAATCCCGTGACACCAAAATCTTCTGAACTGGTGAACTGGAATTATTTGTCTGTTGAGGTGGGGGTCATCTGGGGCCTGGCAATCGTGGTTGGAACCACACTGCTGTGGAGCAACGGGAGAAGCTGGGCATACTGGCACATGGATAAGTTTCTGTTGTGTGTTCTGCAGCCATGGATCCACCGACATCACCACTGAAATGAATTCCATGTATGTTAGTGTTTGTATGTTAGTGATAAGTGTAAGCTACATGCACCTTTTGATGTAGAGGTTGGAATATCAATATTGCCATTTCTAAAAAAATTATAAGTGAAAGAAAATGATTGAGCACTACACCGTGCATGTCCTGTCGATTAATGTTTATGTATGCATCTTTTGATGTTGATGAATAAACTATGCGATTTCTACCCTTTGTGATATTTCGATGCTATTTTGTTGCCAAGAACAAACTGACTAGAATTAAGGGTATGATCTAAAATCTTGATGTCATCTACAGTGAATAATGTATGTTGATTTGTTAAGAAATGAACTACATTTGCAAAGGAAAAGAAACCATATTATAAAACTGAACTACTGAAATAAGGAGGTCCTCTCCATATTCCAAAACGAACATCATATCCATATGTTCTGTTAACACTGAAAGGGAATGAAGACATAAAAACTGCTTTGTCATGAACTACTACGAACTTCTTAAGTTATTGCAGCATCAAACCTAGCTATATACAAAGTCATGTGGCGAAATAACCACTCAATGATCAAATTACAAGAATTTCAATTCTTTGACATGCTTACTTCTTTTGCAGGATCTGAAATGTAGATGACTAGATCTGAAATGTTCCTTCAGCTTCCTTTTTCTTCTCGCTGCAGATGACTAGATCTGGAATGTTCTGTTGGCCCCTTGTTTCAATGAAACTAGAGGAATCTCACCCGCGCGTTGCTGCGGGAATTAAGAAAAATGCAATGATCATAAGAGAGAATTTCGGCAATATCGCGCGTCTGATCATAAGAGAGAAGTCATATACAATACAAAACAGAACGGCGTATATATATATATTGTTGCTTCGATTCTAGACTATCAAAATTTAGATATGCTTTAGACTCAGCTGAGAGATGTTCACGGCAAAGTACAGATGAGGATTGTTGTTAGTATTAATGTAGTTGTTAGAGTGTAACTTATGCAATGAAATATAAAAGGAATAACTATCACTCAAATAAAAAAAGATCCGATCGTTATGTTTCTGCTAGGACTATCTACGCTGCTATTCCTTTATATTCCTCAATTCCCTGCGCGTTGCCGCGAGAAATCTATGAGTTAGAATATTACTATCACCCTCCTATTCTTTTTCATTCTTTTTTATTATTATTTTTCACTTTACTCTATACCAACTACCATCGATGGGGCCTATTTGTCATTTTATCAAAATATATTCATATGAGATCTTGTTTTGAAGGATTTATTAAAAGAAATCTAATGGTGTAATCAGAATTTAATTTGGTTTTTTGATTTTTGAGTTATAACATTTTTTTAGCTAGTTCAAACAATAGGGCCCACCACTGGATGTCATGTCTTAGTGGGGCTGTTGAGGTGGCATGCTTGCATGTTGAGAGAACTCACTAGTGGGGAGTTCCTATATAGGAGTTATAGATGATTCATCTGGTCTGATCCACATGTACATTTGGTTGGGCAGATGGTGCAAATACCTGATGAGGCTTTTGCCAAGCCGTGGCACAACCTTTTTCAAACGAGGTTTTTTACGGTACACAATACGACGTGTACGATCGGTTGAAAAAGGACTCGTATGTAATAGAAAAGGACTTATATGTAAGGATCCGACAGTTGAGATTAATTCTATACGACTGGTTTTTTAAGCTGTCGTACGGTAGTATTCAAAGGTCGTATGAGTAGTATAAGGGTATTATCGAAAATGTAAAATGGTATTGTTGTAATATAGGAAATGAAATATATGAAATGTGCTAGATAGTATAAGGGGGCAGCGGGGAATTTTTTTCCAAATAATATATATCTATCAAATTACCATTTTACCCATAGAGAAAAACCGATAATATGACCGTACGACCGTTGGGTCGTATTATGTACCGTAAAAAACCTCTTTTCAAACATGTTTGCAGAGTTGTTTTTTATGCAGCAAACAATGTCCTGTCTCTGTACAGCTTCAACGTTTGATTGGTACGGTGCTGGTACCGGCAAAGTGCTCCTGCATAGACAGATAATTAAGGTCATAATTCAATGGACATGTCCAAGTAACAGAAATCGAGCGGATCAAGAGAAGCCTCTCACCATTCACCAAGACAGAAGATGCAACCTTCTCGAGCTCAGACTTGTCAATCCATGGAGGTCGATAAGATCTATCGATCTGGTGACCGTTGTCTGGACTCTGGACATCTGACGGCCTTCCTAGCTGGACAGTGGAGGTGCATGTTGGTGAAAAATGTGGTCAGCTGGAGCTCGAAACGGGGGCCCAGGGTAACAGACTAACAGCATGCTCCAGTCCGGCCAGCCATAGCCTGTTCGGCCGCGATGATCTCATTGGCGAAGGCTCTCATTCAAGGCGGGGCACATTTACAGTCATCTGCATCTGAAATCAGCAAACCACTTTCTGACTTTCTTTAGCGCACATTATTTGTTGATTTTGATCAGGTAGTCAATAAAATCCCAAGGCAGTCAAACATTATTCTTTGTTCCAAACACCATGTGCTTCTTTGTTTGAATAACTGTGTCAGGAAGAACAGGATTTTGTCAAATTTAGTCGATAAGGCATTGAAACCAACCAATTTTGTAAGCCCTTTGCGAGAGGAGGGACAGCAACTATCCGAGAAAGACATATTAAATTAGTAAGACCAGGAAAAGAGGGTGACTAATTACGTTACCGTGCAGAGAGGGGCAGGGACGTGACAGCGAATTCCATGTTTGAGGACATTTGGGTGACCTCTGTTTCACGCAAAAACCTAGCGTATCAAGTGGGCTCAGTTATATGGATCGTTTGCTACATATAGTCAGTTTCCTTATGGCAAAGATTGCTATATGTTTTGTTACTAGTCACCTTTCTCATTTTTTGTTTTGTGTTTGTCCTTCTCCAAATTATGGTAGAATCTGCTAGTATAACCAGCTGTGACCGAACTCTGATAACGAACCACACTCTTTCTTGTGGTGGACGATTTTCCTGCTGAAAAAATTGTCACTTTCTTTAGGAAAAAAATTGCCACTTGGCAAATTCTGCATGCTCATGTTGGGTATTTTGCTGGTTGCATTACAATATCGAAATTTTAATTAAATTAATCCCTATAATAAGCAGCAACGGAGCCAGAGTATGTATGAGAGTTGGGTAACCTATTGCTCAACTTCCACAGGTTTTGGTGGACAGACATTCATGAAGAACAGACAACTACTCCAATTGCAACTACTCCAATTGCTTATCGCTCCTGGGATGACATCTGCAAACCTAAAGAGCAAGTGGTCTGGGCATAAGATATATGGAGTTGATCAACAAAAGTCTTATTATTCACTCTGCATGGAATGTGGCTACTAATAAAACCCTTTTCTTACTGCTATTATTAAAGCCAAATATTACCCAGATAACTCCTTTTGGACTGCCCCTGCAACCGGTTCTCGTTCTGTCTATTGGTCTTCTGTCATGCAGGTTAAACAACATCTCCACTTTAATGCTGCTCTACAAATTCATGATGGGAACTCTTCCATTTGGTCCACCCCCTGGACTACAGATTGGCTGAACATCCATGATCACTTCTCCTCCCAGTTATTAACCATCCCTTGTCAGCAATGGTATCTGATCTTTGGGTGTAGGGAACAAATCAGTGAGATCAGCATTTACTTTCCACCACTTTCTCCAATCCTACTGTACAAACCATTACATCCTTTGTCCAACATTTATTTCTGGACTGTCATTATGCGAGAATGGTCTCGAGGATGGTATATCTAGCTACATGATTAACTCAACCCAAGTCTATACGACATATGTTCGGTTCTTGGCTTTCTAATGAAAATAGCAAGATTAGAGTCTTGATTTGGGTGGGGATTGTTGCGTTATGCTGTGTAATTTGGAAAACTCGTAATGATATTATCTTTCACAGAATTAAATATAACTCGATTCTGCAAGTTATTTGTAGGGATGTGTTGTCTACGTTTATGGGCGCGGCGTGATGAGCATAATAAGAACTTACTCTTTTCGTTGAGCACAAAGCTAGAGATGGTGTCTTTAGAATAGGCCAACGGAGGTGGAAGCATTTATATCGTTTGCTTTAATTCTTGTCTCTATATTTTGAGATGATGTGCTCTTTGATACCAAATTTTGTAATAATGAGTTTGTGTACGTCTCTTAACGTAGAGGCCGGATATTGTATCCATTTTCTAAAAAAACAAACCATTGCAGCCACACCTGTGGTAGACTTTGATCAGGAAGACATTCTGCGGTAGACTCCTGATACCAACGGTCAATGCTCCTCCAAGGCTGCCTACACTCATCTAGTAGGCTTTCAACAACACACTCTACCTCTGCAAGGCTCTAGAGGTATCAACCGAGAGGCTAATTTGATACTACAAAAGGTATGGAAAGGTAAAACAATCCCTCCCTTTCTGAAAACCTTTGTTTGGCGCCTCGTTAGAAGAGCACTGGCAATTGGAGAAAGGGTTGGTAGACACTCCTCTCACATTGACCAGCAGTGTACTTACTGTGGCACCATTGAAAACGATGTGCATCTGTTCTTCCTTTGTGATTTACCTAGAAAGTTTTGGCTACTTCTAATCCTCTTTTGCCTACTAACACCATTACTG
This sequence comes from Cenchrus fungigraminus, assembly GCA_036936925.1. Taxonomy (NCBI): domain Eukaryota; kingdom Viridiplantae; phylum Streptophyta; class Magnoliopsida; order Poales; family Poaceae; genus Cenchrus; species Cenchrus fungigraminus. Next base: position 64,233,171 of record CM072768.1, on the reverse strand, counting down.
CTAATGAGGATGGAGTTCAATTGGAACTTCCTATTCTTATTACTTCTAATCCCTTTGTAGCTATTCTTTGCAAGACTCTTTTCACTCTTTGGTACATCTGGAAGGCACGTAATGATAATCGTTTTCAAAGGAAAACATGGACTCCTTTCAGGTACAACAAGCGGCCAAAGCTCATATGCAAACACATTTTTGTGCTTTAGAAGAACAGATCCAACCTGTAACCACTCCCTTCAACACCACATTCAGGTCCGCCATGGTGAACAGGTTTGCAGTTGACTTCCATTCTTTCGAATCTGCGGCGCTAGCTCTTGCAGCTACCTTGACAAACCGGATGGGCCTCCTCAATGCTACCCTTTTTGCTAACAATCAGATTCTGGTGAACTTCATCAATGGCTCTGACCACTCCAACCCCCCCAGATTCACTAGGCCAGAAACGATTTGTCCTGGCGGCTAAAACCGGTCTTTACTGGCGGGCGCGGCAACCGCCAGCAACTTTGAGCCAGTAGAAATGGCCTTTTGTGCTGGCGGGTCACTTAAATGCCCGCCAGCACAAATGTCATCTGTGCTGGCGGTTATTTAAGCAGTCCGCCAGCACAAATGCCATCAGTGCTGGCGGTTGCTTAGGCCGCCCGCCAGCACAAAGGTCATCTGTGCTGGCGGTTGCTTAGGCCGCCCGCCACAGAAAGCATTTTTCCCATTTGCTATATAATTCCCCATAATTGTTTATTATTTGTATATAATTTGTCATTTTCGTTTATTATTTGTATTTGGCCGCTATATTCGCCCGTATTTTTTTCATATTGGCATTTGTATGCCAAATTCACTTTAATTTATTGTAATTTGTATTTAACCGCCAAATCCAAATATGTCTCACAAACACATAATCCAAACTAAAATAAAAAATGTATACATAAGTCACATTACAAAAAAAACATCGTGCATACTAGATAACCCTAAGACACCCATCTACATAATCTTTCCGCATCGTCTAATGTCAAGACTCCTTCTTTATCGAAGAATTCTACATCCTCGTGGCAAATCTCACGTAGGATGAATCTCGCCATGTCCGCACAAATGTTGGTGATTTGATTGTCACCAAGTTGCCCCCATGATCCCTCAATGGTAGGCATCTGCACGTAAACACAATAAATGAAGATTGTTATGCATTACCATCAGGACCATAATTAGCACATACATAGTTGTGTACAAACAAGAGGCTTATGTCTTCAGGATTCGTCCGGTACCTCCCATTATTTCTCAAAACCTCACACACATAATATCCACATAGCACACTGCCAGGAGGTTGTTTGTAGCACTGCAAACAAATAAAAAATGATCGGTACTTATTAACAGAAGTGTACAACTCTGATAAAAATGATTGGTACTTATTAACAGAAGTGTTCTTACCCATTTGGCATGTCGTATCACCAATTTTTTCTTCTTGTGCTGCCCACCATTGACTATGTATAGCCTATACGCACTTTAAGGATACAAAGACATAAGTTAGTAATACAATTTGAACTATAGCCGATACACGCAGTAGTGATTATATATTGCACTGAGTTGTCTTACTTTCTTATAATCTCAATGATTTTCTTGTAAGAAGCCTCTGAATAGTATAATGAGTCGAAGACCCCCATAGTTCCCAACTTCGGACACATGTGAAAGCAAATGAAATGATCGCTGCATAAAATTAAAATAATTAATATAAATAGACTCAAAAATGAAGGCAAATGATGAAATAATTATTTAAAGGATCTTACTCAAAATTGTAAGCACACTTGATAGAATCCTTATGTTGGTTTTTCCTCATTACCCTTGAAATGTATACAGCCACCTCATGAAGTTTAGCTTTCTCGTAACCCTTTGTTAATTCTTCTTTCTCTTGTGGTGTCTTTGCTTGTTCCTCTATTTGCTTTCTTAGATGATCCGACATTATGAACGTGTGTTGTGGCTTGCTTACTTGTTGCGGGTCCATATATGCGACCTTCCACCTCCCATTTGTCTTCCTTTCATCCAACGCTTGCATCCTGCAAAAAAAGTTTACTTAGGATGGTAATAACAATACATATGGATTTGAATAGATTTGGATGTCGTATAGGGATGTTGACTTACATGGACCAAATGGTGACAAGATTGACGTCGAGTTTGTCACGACGGAACATCGCATGCAAATCAGGGAAATCGATTGCAACCTTCCATTCTAAAGAGCTACTGAACACCCATTTTGGGACATTGGCGGTGATACTGTGAATGCCTTGCTTCATGGCGTGCATGATCCATCCATGCAGCCTCATCAATTCTGACGGCCCTTCGTTCAGTTGCCACCTAAACAAGAATGGTTTGCCATGCTCATACTTGTCGGGCACCTCATCCGACGAAAACATACTTATATGCTCCTCCTTTTGTTTTTGAAAAGAGGTGCGGGTTAAAGATTTTTCATCTGGTACCTTCTTTGAGTACTTGAACATCAGATGATTCTTTACCGCATGCTGGAGCCCGTTTAGGTTTATTCTTCAGTACTTTCAAGAATAAGTCAACATAAGATGATTTCGTCTTTGGTTCATATGAGTTTATCATCCGGTGTATTGCTGGCTTCTTGGTTGCTGGACATGGCGGAGGAGATGGTGGTCTTGGAACAGATTTCGGTGATGATGCCCCTTCATCGAGAGTTTGATGGATGGGTGATTTGTTCCCATTGTTACCTCCCTGCTCCCCACCCATCGTAGGTTGTTCCGTGTTCCCGACATCTGCTTGGAGGGGTGCTTGTGGCATGTTGTTGTCATTATTGTTAACTCCCTGCTCCCCACCCATCATAGGTTGTTCCGTGTTCCCGACGTCTGCAACATCTTGGAGGGTCATGTTGTTGTCATTGTTACCTCCATGCTCCCCACCCATCGTGTACTCGACCATTGCAGCATCTGAATCTTGGGGGGGGTACTCGTTCTTGGCTAGGTTGCAAGGGACTTGGTGATGCATTAAGTATGATATCTCGACGATGCCACAGTATGTATTGGTTCCTCGCATCACCGAGAAGCTCGATCCCATCCTCAGTAGGGATATCAATCTCGCACGACTCATCAGAAACCGAAACAACTTGAACACATGCGTACTCTGGCGGTGGTGGATTCGGAAACACATGACCCGTTAGTGCCATGGCTGTCCCAACTTCTCGAAACTTATCTAGTTTTCTTCCATATGGAATAACCAACTTGCATGGTGTATCCTCTACAATGTCATCCACAGGATGCTTGGTGTTAGCAATAGAACCAACACTACTTGGAGTCGGGATGGCTCCGATCTGGGCAAGCATCAAGTTTGGAGGGACCTGTCCAGAACCACCAGATATTGCATTCTCTGCACAAGGCCCAACAGAAACTTGTTGTTGTTGTATGAAGAAGCCTATCAACTCTTGCTTGGCGATTTCTCTCATCTTGTCTTCAAGCTGCTTCTTATAACGGTCCCACTTCTTATAACTTGATCGGTGTTCACGAAATGCTTTACCCCAGGGCAAGGTAGAAGAAATCCCTCGAACACGGCCAGAGTGCTCAGGTGTTCCGATCGCGGCGGTTAGCATATCTTTCTCCCTGTCGGGCATGAAAAGACCATTCTTTTGCATTTCCACAAGTCCTTCCAGCTTCTGATATATTTGTTCTGTTGTGGGCTTATGGAATGAAACATTGTCGTCAGGTGCTATAGCCGGAACTCGAGCAAGGATCCAATTCCTGCTACGCTCATCCATGCCTTCAAACAAAGTTGGTAAACCAGCTACCCTTCTTTCTTCTTCCTCCTTCCTCCATTTTGCCATTTTGGCAGCATATCCTCCCGAACCCAAGTGATGGGGATTCTCAGCAGCTTTCATAGCCTTCTCCTTTTGTTGGACACTCAGAGCTACTGCTTCTACCGTCTTCTTCTGTTCTACGAATTCTTCCCAGACTGCTAGCGGAATGTTACCATACACATCCCTAGCATCCTTGCCTTTCTGGACAAATTCAGTATTAAGTGTAGACCTCCAATTCCTAAGAGCTCTTCCACAGAGGCCCTCAGCAAAAGTTCTACCTGCATTTTCTGTCCCTTCCGGATAAGCAAACTTTTCTTTCACTTTGGCCCATAATACATCCTTCGTAGCCTTAGGCACAGTCTTCCAATTACTAGTTGTGATCCAAGACCCCAATTGGTCTCTGACAATTGCACCGACGATGTTCCGAAACCTAGCAGCTATCCCCTTAGGTTCGACGGGCTCACCTTTGTCACCCAACTGTTCTATCACAAGTTGTCCTCTTTCAGGGATCTGGTTTCTTCTTCTATGACCACGTTTCCTTTTCAGGTTACTAGAAGTAGTAGTACCCGAAGGTTGTGGTGCTGAAATGACTTCTGCCTCTTGGGCAAGAATGTTAGATGCTCTACGACGTCGTGGCGGGGATCGCTCATCGTTCTACACATAAAACATTATTTAAAGTATATCTTAATTTGAAAAACAAACATTAATTTGAGTGAATGTGCATGCAGACCTCATTATCGCTTGGTTCGTAATCAACATCATTGTCTTCGGGACGCCTACGAGGTCGTGGTTCGCTTGGTTCGTACTCAGATGGAGTTTCATAGTCTCCAATTATAGCACTATCACTGGAATCCTCCTCACCGGATTCTTCACTGTTAACATTTGATCATAGATAATTTACAATTCCTCCATATTTTTTACAATTGATCATAGGTAATTGTTGTTTACAATAAAACTAATTAAATTAAATCCATAGTCGTTTTTTATATAATAAAACTATTTAAAAATCTATTTATACACAATCTATAGTCCATATTTATAATAAATCTATTTAAAAATTATACACAATCCATAGTCCATACTTATAATAAATCTATTTAAAAATCTATTTATACACAATACATAGTCCATTTTTATAAAATAAATCTATTTATCCACAATCCATAGTCCATATTTATACAATAAAACTAATTAAATTAAATCCATAGACCATTTTTATATAATAAATCTATTTAAAAATTATACACAATCCATAGTCCATACTTATAATAAATCTATTTAAAAATCTATTTATACACAATCCATAGTCTATTTTTATATAATAAATCTATTTTAAAATCTATTTATCTTCTATCCATAGTCCATATTTATACAATTTTATCCACAATCCACAATAATCCATATTTTCTAAATTACATGTAATTGCATTTTGAAAAAAAGGAAAAAAAACAAATCGAGCCTCCTCGCGGGGGGCGGTCGTCGCTGCGCCGCCGGCCCCATCCTCGGCCTCGATGCGTGCTGAGGAGACGAGCAGAGGAGAGGGCGCTCATCGAGAAGATGAGCCGTCGGCTAACGGGGGCGGCGGAGTTGTCGGCGGCGGCGGTTAGTGGGTGGCGGTTGGGGAAGCGGCCGGCGGGGAGGACGACGTCATCCTGCTTGGGGAAGAGGGGCGGTGGCGCTCAGGGAGGAGGTCGGCGGGGCGCCCGCAGACGACGGCGGCGGTCCACGGGGAGATGGGGCGGGCCCTCGCGGACGAAGGCGGCGGTCCACGGGGAGAAGGAGCGGGGCCCTCGCGGACGACGGCGGGGCGCTCGTGGAGGTTGGCGGTGCACTCCTGGAGGACGGCAGGGTGGTCGGAGGGGCGGCGGCGCTCGGGGAGGACGGCGGCGGCGCTCGGTGCGAAATTTTGGCTGCCTAACGGCGTCGTTTCGTTTCGCGCCGAGACTTAGAAAATTTTCAGAGTGCGGCTGCTATATATAAAGGGAAGCAACACTGGCGGGCCACATTACCCAACCGCCAGCGATGAACATTAGCGCAGGCGGGCGACTTAAGCGCCCGCCAGTGGTGAGCATCCCCGCTGGCGGTTATCTTAAGCGCCCGCCAGCACTGTGGTTTGCCAGAATTTGAACAAAACTTTTCAAATTGGAACATTTAACTATGAGAAAATACCTCCTATACTTAAATTAAAATATTTTCGGAGAATTTTGGAAGTTTCAAAGAATTTTGAACTATTTAAGGTAGGATTTCAAATTTTTCATATTTGGCAAACCACTGTGCTGGCGGTTGACTTATCACAACCGCCAGCGGTCAGTCTTAGCGCTGGCGGGCACTTAAGACGCCCGCAAGCATAGTATTTTTTCTAGAATTTGAAAAATTTGAAACCATGGCTTAAAATATTCAAATTTCATTGAAACTTCCAAAAGTATTATAAAATATTTGAATTTAAGTATAGGAGGTGTGTCTCTTGTAAAAGAAATCCTAGTTTGAAAAGGTTAGTTCAAATGGGACTCTAGGGTCTTACACCTAATGAGTTATAGGTTGTTTGACCCTAGAGTCTCATTTGAACTAACCTTTTCAAATGCAAACCTTTTCTTATGAGAAAACACCTCCTATACATAAATTCAAATATTTTATGATAATATTGGAAGTTTCAATGAATTTGGAAATTTTTAGGCCAGGATTTCAAAATTTCATATTTTGGCAAACCACTGTGCTGGCGGTTGACTTATGATAACCGCCAGCGGTGAGTCTCACCGCTGGCGGGCACTTATGACGCCCGCCAGCATAGTGTTTTTCCAGAATTTGCAAAATTTGAAATCATGGCTTAAAATGTTCAAATTTCATTGAAACTTCCAAAAGTATCATAAAATATTTGAATTTAAGTATAGGAGGTGTGTCTCTTGTAAAAGAAGTCCTAGTTTGAAAAGGTTAGTTCAAATGGGACTCTAGGGTCATACACCTAATGAGTTATAGGTTGTTTGACCCTAGAGTCTCATTTCATCGAAACATCCAAAAGTCTCCTAAATTGATTGAAAGTCTTACAACAACACTAATTATATAAAGTCTTACAAGTGATACATCAAGCCCGACTAATAAGAAGTGCAAATTTATCCTTTAACAATTCTCCCTTCACAGTCTGTACGTAACCATGGCTTCTCCAATTTAGGAATGCTGGCTTCAATTTTTTTTATTCTTTTCTCATGATCTTTGAACAAGACTAGTTCCTCAAACTGATTGTAATCCTCAACATCAATTACACCTTCTACTCCTAGAATTCTTTGTTTTCCGGAGACGGCAATGTGCTTCATTACCCATGGACCATCTTTGTAACCTACATTGGCAAGGTCTACAAGTGTCAACCCATAATTGTCATCTGTGACGCCATTCGAGTGTTTGACCCATTGGCACCGAAACACGGGGAACCTGATATTCTCTCCATAGTCAAGTTCCCATATTTCCTCTATGAACCCGTAGTAAGTGATGTTGTTTCCGGATTTATCAATCGCATCTATGCGAACACCACTGTTTTGATACACGACACTCTTGTTGTCTTTCGCCTTCGTATAGTAGGTGTACCCATTAATTTAGTATGCTTGCCATAAGGTCACATTGCTTTATGGACCAGCCGCCAACCTGGTCAACGTTGTGTCGTCTATGAAATTTCCTTGAAATAGATGTCCATGTTCCTTTAACCATGATGGGAAACGACGCTTTTGCTCTTTGATGACCCAATCCTCGGTCCGACTATCATTTTCTTCATGAATCTCATTTTCGTGTTGCAAGATAAATGGCTCCACTATTGCAAGTTGTTGTAGAACACTAGCATGTGCTTTCTCCAGTTGTTGGTTGTCCTCGTCAATGAATCTTTTCCTTCCAATGGTCCCTTTCCCTGACAATCTGCCTTCGTGTCGAGATTCCGGTAAACCGATCGCTCTCTTATCTTTTATGTAGTCTATGCAACAATCAACACTCTCTTTTGTATGGTAGCTCTCGATCATGCTTCCCTCTGGAAATGCCTTGTTTCTCATGTATCCATTGAGAATCGACATGAACTGTTCGTACGTCCACATCTGATGAAAGTACATAGGTCCTAGTTCAGTAATTTGCTCGACCATGTGGATCATTAGATGTTCCATGATATCAAAAAATGACGAAGGGAAGCACATCTCGAGCTGGGCTTGAGTTTCTGACATAAACAGGTGAAGCCTTGCCAACTCTACACAATCTACCACTTTCTGCGAAATGACATTGAAAAAGTAGCACATGCTTGTGATAACCATCTTAAGGAATACTGATTTGATAGCTCGGATCGCAATCGCGAGAAAAACAGTGATCATCACATGACAATCATGAGAGTTACAACCAGTAAGCGTCATGTCCTTCAACGAGACCAATGATCGGATGTTGGATGAGAATCTGGTTGGCACTTTCAGCCCACACAAGCATTTGCAGATAGCCAACCTCTCATGTTGTGTTAAGTTGTAGCTAGCAGGTGGAAGGTACTGCTTACCATTAGGATGTGGTTGTGGGTGGAGTTCTGGCCTAATTTTTAGGTCAACAAGATCCTTACGCGACTTCAGTCCGTCCTTTACCTTTCCTGTTAAGCCTAAGAATCCCATTGTGCTTTCAAACACATTCTTCTGAAGATGCATTCCATCGATGGCATGGCGCACTGCCAAATCTTCCCAGTATGGCAAGTACTTAAAAAACATAGACATCTTCTTGAAAGGCACGTCAATGTTTTCTGTAGTTTCAGCCTCCTTCCTTCCCCTTTTTGAATTATCATCAACATCACCTTTTGACTTCTTACCAAGTTTGAACTTGACCTTCTGACACATTTTTAATACGGTTCTACCGGTGGCCGGTTGTGGGGCAAAAGAGTCTTTCTCAATCTTTCCATCAAAAGAGTCTGCCATCTTGCGGTACTTGTGAGTCCTTATTAGCCAGCATCTGTGCCCCATATACACTGTCTTCTTAGATCCTTTCAGGTACACAAATATTGTACCATTCAAACAAACTACACAACCTGTTTTTCCTTTTTTCTGACCAGACAAAGAAAATAGGGCAGGGTAATCATTAATGGTAACAAAGATAATTGCCTTAAGTGTGAATGTCTCCCTTTTGTACTCATCCCACATCTCAACCCCATGTTTCCAAAACTTCTCCATTTCTTCCATCAATGGCTCCAGGAAGACATCTATGTCGATACCAGGTTGCTTCGGTCCTTGGATTAGAATGGTAAGCAAAAGGAACTTTCTCTTGCAACATAGCCAGGGGGGAAGGTTGTATATGGTCATCAACACTGGCCATGTGCTGTGCGTGCTGCTTCTTTCACCAAATGGATTCATGCCATCTGTACTTAACGCGAACCGTATATTTCTTTTTCATCTCTAAACTCTTTGTGCTTGGAATCAAAGGTCCTCCACTGCCGAGCATCAGAAGGATGTCGAAGCTTCCCATCAGACTTCTCTGGGCGATCTGCGTGCCAAGTCATTAGTTCAACGGTCTTTGGGTTCGAGAACAATCGCTTCAGACGATCCTCCACCGGCAAGTACCACATCACCAATGTAGGGACTTTACGTTGACTAGCAGTGCAGTACCAATACTATACTCCTCAACTTGAGAAAATGCACTTTTCTTTCCACCCACCTTCCTCTTCACGTATAATCAAAACTGAATTCTACAATTTCAAACTCAATTGTAACTTGCTTCATTTAATATGTAAAAACGGAAACAAAACTAAATTCTATAATTTTAATTTATGAAGCTAATAATTTTAATGACAAACTAATAATTTAAATAATTTAATATGTAAACTTGCTTCTATAATTGCAATAATTATATTATGAACATTTAAATAATTTGCATTGACAAACTAATAATTTAAATAATTTAATATGTAAACTTGCTTCTATAATTGCAATTATTATATTATGAAAATCTAAAGCTATTTAAAAAATAAATCTCTAATTCAATATCTCTCTTCACTCCCCTCTCTCTCCTAGCTAACCCTAGGTCTAGATCTAGATCTCTATCTACATACAAATCATGAATAAAAGGAGAAAACTAAGGTTAAAATAGCACAAACTCACCTTATATAGCCACCTCCTCCAAGAAAATCAAGAGCAAAACCTCCCCCCCTAGATTTGGTGTTTTTGGAGCTTTTCCCGAGCTCCTCTCGGGAAAAGCGCCATTGGAAGGTTGCTGGAAAGAAGGGGCTGTTCTATATTTATAGAAGGCACAATGCTGGTGGGTGGCATAAGACAACCGCCAGCAGTAATCTCTGTGCTGGCGGTGCCTTATGTTGACCGCCAGCACTGTGTACATTTATGCTGGCGGTCGACTTAATCCACCCGCCAGCACTAATGTCTCTCCTGGCGGGCTCTTAAGCCACCCGCCAGCACACTGGTCGGAATAACTCCGGTCGGAACCGTTTGACTCAACACTCACTCACACACTCGCTGCTTCGCTCCCAACCCTAGCCGCCGCCGCAAGCAGCCGCGAGCCCCGCCGCAGCCGCAACCGCCCCTGCCCCACCACCGCCGCTCGTGAGCTTCGCTCGCGCGCCGCCCGTGTCCCGCCACCGCTGCTCGTGGGCTTCACCCGCACGCCGCCGTCGCAAGCCGCCGCGTCAGCCCCGCCACCGCGCGCGCCAGCAGCACCCGTGCGCCGCGGCCGCCGTCGCAGCTTGCGGTGGAGGAGGAGCTCGACGGCAAGCTGTCGACCCAATCTTCTACCTCCAGTTCCTCGACGGACGTCGAGCTCCATCAGCGCCGCATGGCGAGCAGCTCCGCGCAGAACCTTAGCCAGTTCATGCCTCCCCCCTTGGTGGAATGCAAGTACTGCCGTATCCGGCTGGTTTGGTTCAAGAGCAAGGCAAATAACATCATCTACAAGTGCCCGAACAACCACCAGGTTTGATTTTCATCTCCTACCCTAATTCAGTTGATTAGTAGTCACCTTAGGATTTGTTAATTGTTAGTGATTCGGTTAATATAATATTAGTGATCCGGTTGATATAATTTTAGTGATTCTGTTAATTCGGTTTATGTCTAGATAATTATCCAATTTATTAATGGCAGCCACCTTAGGATTTGTTGATTGTTCTTGTAGATGATGTTAATCCAAAATCAATCTTGTCATATATGGATAATTATCAACTATGTTGCATTTGTTACTGCCCTAATAACATAATTGCATTTGTTGATTATTCTTGTAGGACGACCCTAATTCATGTCAGGAAGTTTGGTGGGAAGGTCAATACCTCCAGCATTTGAGATCAAATTACCCACATTTGGTGCCGGCAAACTATCAGATGTTCACCAGTATTGCTACACCGCCACAAGCGGCACCACAAGCGGCACCACAACCGTCTAGTGTAGTGTATCCGCCGGGGCAGGTGCAACCCGTGCCTGAAATTATGGATCAATTGAATCAGCTAAAGTGTGTCGTTTCTGATTTGAAGTTGGGGTTTAGTGATTTGAAGATATCGAATAATGAAACGAGGCAGGAACTTGCAGAACATAGAGGGCAACTTACTGAACTTATGGTGAAAGAATGGCTATCAGAAGAAGCCCAAGAAAAATAAAGGATTATGCATGCAGGGCACCATCCTCGCTTTTGTGGTCTTAATAATAGGTGTAGTGCTTGGTAGTTATCTCACTGGCGGACTGTCTAAGAACTGAGTGAGGCAAGTTGTAGTTGACTTGTGAGTGAGGCCCCTATTGTAGTGTACTTTAATTTGTGTTGGTTAAGTGTGCTTTGAAACATTTGTGATCATGCATGTTGTTTGTGTGAAATAAACCTTTCTAAGGTTCTGTTTGTGTTGATATTTCAGTTTGAATTTGACTTTTGGGTGATTCAATTTGACTTGTTGGTGCTTTCCATGTTGAAATATTGGTGATAGAAGTATCAATTTCAAGCTATTTTCAGCTTCACTGTGTTGGCGGGTGCATATGCAAGCTGCCAGTAGTAAAGATCCCCGCTGGCGGTCAATATAAGCCGCCCACCAGCATAAATGGGACCATTTGTGCTGGCGGGTGGCTTATGTAGACCGCCCCCACTAATCCTTCTATGCTGGCGGTCGACATAAGCCGCCCGCCAGCATAAATGGCACCATTTGTGCTGGCGGGTGACTTATGTCGCCCGCCAGCACTGATCCTTCAATGCTGGCAGTTGCTGGCCCGGTGCCCCTGCGCCCTACTGTGCTGGCGGGTGCCATGCTAATTTACTTGTGCCAGGACAAATCGTTTCTGGCCTAGTGATTGGAGAATGAAGCTGTATACTCAACTTGTTACCTCTTATTTGACAACTTCATGCAGGGTTCTTCAAATCAGAAGGAATCACAATCACATGGCTGATTCGTTGGCAAGACAAAGCTTAGCTGCTCACCACTCAAATCAACTTACTTTTTCAGGATTATGCTATAATCCTAGTCATATCCATGGGTGCCCACTCTTGAGTGCACTCCAATTTGTAACCATTGACCCTGTAGTGGTTCTCAGCCTCGTGCTGTTAATTATGAATGAAGTGTTTCTTGTAAAAAAACCTATTGCTCAACTTCATCCCTGGTGTGTGTCGCTGTTGCCGGAACATGGCTAAGAATTAGCAATCAAGTAACATACTAACAACCATCTTTCAATACGCATCCTACTCGTGTCCTAATGCTACCCAAGTCCCATCCAGTCCATGAGCCTAGCCCATGCTAGGCAGTCATTGTAGCCCTAGAACTCAATTTGCCAGTCACGGACTTTCTCCTCTTTTTCCTCAATCGGTTCTTCAGTCTCCATGTCGCCATTTTTCTCCATCGCCCGAAGCGGAGGTCGACGACAGCGACAGTGGCAACGGTGCTCATCACACTTTGTGACCCAGGCTTTCCTCGATGTCTGTCCGCAACATGTCGAGCTGCGATTCCCCAATCTCATTTCTTTGGCGGTGGCTATGGCCAGGAAGGCCACATCTCCATGATCCTCGAACCTGCGATTCCAAATCCGATTTTGACGGCTGTAAAGGAGGCAACGACGATAAACTCTCCTTGATCCCCGAGTCCCAACCTGATTTTGGCTGTGGTGTAGATGAGTCGATGATAGTGGACTGGAAGGGTTTGTGGGCTCTATTAGGACACAGGTAGGGTCAAGCCCAAACAGTACCCATTCGAGATTAAACCATGATTAATGATGTGGCTGCTTTAAAAATCATGCAAATTTTTTGGAAGGACCACCAGAGCAAATCTCGTATATCTATGTACTAGGGCGGAGCTGCGACTGGGGCCGCCCCAGGCCAATGCCCTAGTCCTAGCCCAGCGAAGCTCACAATTCCTCTTAATTTTTTGGCCCAAAAATCAAATCTTGCAGCCTTCCAAAGCCCAGGTTGGCACAGGGCAAAGCAGAGCACAGGAGGATCCCGGAAATCCTATATATCTTCCGGAAGGAAGTTTCCAAATGACCTATAACCCACCAGAAGCCCATTTAACAGTCCACCAGCTGACCAAGGAAACCTAGCACCAGGACCTTCTTCCACCTCCTGCCCGCCGCAGCCGCGACTGGGAAGTCCTCGCGTCAGAGGGGTTGGAGGTGGGCGGGGCGGTCGGCGGTGGGTCGCCGCTGGCCGGGGGCGGTGGCCTTAGGGTTAGGGTTTTAGGGTTCGGGTTTTGGGGTCCTCCATGTCCGGTGGACCTAGAAAGGGGGGGGGGTGGGGCGCGTCGGTGGCCCGGCGGCGACGGCGGTTCGGTCGGCGGCGGAGGCGAGGCCGCGCGGTAGCACCGTCGGCCGGGCGGTGGGCCGGTGACCAGCAGCGACGGCGGTGGGTCGCGGGCGGGCGGCGCGGCAGCGGGGAGCCGCCGACCGGGGTGGAGGACGAGGTGGCGGAGGTAGTGGCCGGCCGGGCGCGAGGAGCGTTTTGGGTTACGAAGGGCAGGTCGCCGGCGGCGGTGGATCGCGGGCGGGTGGCGCGGCTGTGGGGAGCCACCGGCCGGGGTTGGTGGAGGAGGCGGTAGGGGTGGTGGCCAGCATAAAGAAGAAGGAGGCAGCGGGGTGGTAGGGAATGAAGAAGGTGGGAGGAAGAAGAAGTTGATGAGCCTTAATAGTCTTAAAGTTTGCAGGCTTATCTATCTTCCGGAAGGGATATAGGAGCAGGGCCTAGGGCGCTAGTTCACCCACTGATGGGCACCACCTACTGCTATTGATGTTGCACCTGGTGCCCTGCCGCCTGCGCGGCTGCGCTTGCTGGAATGAAGCCGTCACCGCCCGATGCCGAGTGCCGGCTGGAAGGAGAAAGCCAAGCAGGTTTTCGTCAATCTTCTTCCAATCTCTCTAAAGTCTAGTTTCCATTCGGTTCCTCAGATGCTGACCTGACCGTCGGTGCTTGGCTTGATTGTCAGCTCTGGGCTCCTTGCTTCCACGACTGTATGCTTAACAATCTTGTTGTATGCTTATTTTTTTTAACTAAAGCCGCAGTGGTTGGCATATGGCTGCAGTGCTCCACATTTGCAAAAGCTCTGCAGTCCATCTCTTGGGCCAGACTTGTAGTTCGTCTGGTTGCGAGAGAAATTGAAGTTTATTTAAGCACATGCACTTGAAAAGGAGAAAAAGATTTACGCGTCAAACAAAAATATGAGTGATATTGTCTGTCGGGGTTCTCTACTGCCGGACAGAAAATTTGTATCGATCGTGTGTCGGACCCGGATGGTTAGCACAAGAGACGCCGGGATTTATACTGGTTCGGGCCTCTGAGGAGTAATACCTTACGTCCAGTGTCGAGCTGTCGTGCTCCCGTGCTAGGGTTGTTTGTAGTAGGGGTTACAAACTAGTCGGGAGAGGGTGTTGAGCCCAAGTCCCTGGAGTATGAGTGTTCGGTTCGTCAGCCTTTGTGATGGTTGCCCTCCTCTCCCTTTTATAGACGCAAGGGGGAGGGGCAAAAAGGGAAATAAAGTAAATGTTATAGTGCTGGCCACTGGGACGTCCTCTCATATGTCGCTGTCCGTCAGGGCGCATTGAAGAGGAACCGCACTATGTTGTCGTTGGGGCCGCCGCGTGGTCGGGTGGGGCTGTTCACTTGGGACGCCTGGCGCTTCCTTTGAGTAGTTTAAGGCTGACTCAACCCGCCTGAATACGGGATGAGCTCGCCACGTTAAGGCCTAACCGTAGGCCAGTGCTAATCGTAGGGGGCACTCGAGTGCCTCGGTCAGAGGTGGCATGCTCCAGGGTCGGATGTGACAGCGTGTTGATGGCTGTGTAGCTGAACAGAGCTGCATTGAGGCTCCTGTCAGAGCTGGCTGCCCGCGCGTGCCGCTTGCTGGTGTGCTTGCATGGCATGGGGAACTGGCGCCCCACGTGTCGTAGCGGAGGAGTTCGTGCATCGGTGCGGCACCACGTCGCGTGGACCGAGCCTTGGTTGGAGACGGAGACTACTCGTGCGAACGAGCAGGTTGTCGGAGGCGAGGACTCCTCGTGCGAGGCGGAGACTTGTCGTGCGGGACGGAGACTCGTCGGAGAAGCCTTCTCTAGTAGGGGACTTGTCGAGTAAGCTCCCAACTAGTCGGAAACATGTCGTCTTGCCAGTGAGGGTCTTAACAATGATCCTCAGTCCTCCTTATCCTGAATCTTGGCCATCACGTTGTCGATTGTGTCAGAAGACTCCACCTCAAGAGTGATTATCTCGCCGTCAAAGGGTGCCCTAATCTGGGTCCTCGTCAGTAGCCCCCGAGCCCGAGAGGGAGTCAGGGACTCGCGCACAGGCTCAGACGAAAGGCTTTGGGTTGGATATTCGTTCTTTGATCTTCTCGGTGGATGCGCGTGCATCCACCGGATGTAGCCCCCGAGCCCACAAGTGAGTTGTAGACTCGCTTGTGGGGTTTTAATCTTCAGTGGCATTGTCATGGTTCCGGTACTCTTTGTCGAGGTTGTCGTGGCGGTCGTGGGAGACATGGAGGTTGCGGGAGTCGCGGGAGTTGCATAGGTCGTGGCCGACGTGGTGGATGGGACGATTTGAAAAGACGGGGGTGGGGGCGGTTCAGGTACCTGGGCCCAGCGAGGATCGAGGCGTTGCGTAGGCGGGCGTCAGTTACGCCGGGGCGCGCGCGCGTGGGCAGGCGTCTCCTCGACGTGGTGGGCCCGGCATTTAAGGCCGGTGGCCATGCCCCTTCCTTTTTAACCGCGCACCGGCTGAGGGTTCGAAACTTTTACTCCCCTGCCTTTTCCACTGCCGTCGCCGTTCGCCTCCTTCGCTCCTCGCACCCATACCGACGCCGCTCTTTTCGCCGGAGTCATTCGTGAGAGCTCGCCATCGCTATGTCGAACTTGTCGCGCTCCAACGTGACCGCCTCGATGCTGCACCACCTGGTCTCCACCGGGCAACTCCCTCCGCTCACCGACGCCGAAGAGTGGAGGGTGCCCAAGGGTGAGTCTGTGCCGCACCCACCGAATGGATTTGTCGTCTCGTTCGTGGCGTTCCACGAGTGCGGCTTCTCTGTCCCCGCCGGGCGGTTCATCCGAGCGGTTCTCCATGAGTACGGGCTGCAGCTCCAGCACATCAACCCGAATAGTGTCCAACAAATGGCAGCATTCGAGGTGTTGTGCGAGGGGTACTTGGGGATTGGTGCCCACTGGCACCTCTTCAAGTACTTCTTCATGTTCACCTGCTTGAAGGATGGTCCCCTCCTAGCAACCATCGGCTGCGCCAACCTCCGGATGCAGCAGGGGAGGGGCGAAAAGTACATCCCCTTCTCGCTGACGAGTTCCAACAGCGGCTGGCACAAGGGGTGGTTCTATATCAGGAACGACCCCGAGCACGCGCTACCGGAGTTTACTGGAAGCTCTATCGCCCAAGCGCCGAGAAGCTGGACCGACGGACCCCCGAAGGCAGAGCAGGAGAAAAGGCTCAAGGAGCACTGGGCGGCGCTGACCCACCTCCGGGATGCTGGAGTCGATCTGGCCGCCGTTATCAGCCAGTACCATGCCCGGGGAGTCGTCCCGCTCCGGAGGCCGCCTCTCCGCCTTTTCGAGATGACGGCCAAGAATGCCCCTTGGGCAGGGACCGTGACCGCGACTGAACGGCCGTCGCTGGATGAGGTCCAGCACCACGTGTCAGTGGCCATCGGGAAGGCGTCCTACTCGTGGCCGCCGTCACGACTCCTGCCAATGCTCCCGAACAGGGAGACCGAGAAGTTTGTAAGTTATTTCAGCTTCCGATAGGTTATCTAACTAGTTTGAAGTGTTCATCCGGTTTGGATCTTCCCGAAGTTTTCTTGAAGATTGTTGACCTCTTTCGCCTGCTTCCGTTTCCAGCTAAGGAGCCCCCACCTTGTTCCTGTGAAGCCTCCTCTCCCAGAGGAGGCGATCTCCAAGCGTAATCAAGCGACCGCGGAACGACAGAGGGGGGAGCGCAAGGCGCAACATAAGGAGAAAGAGATCACCAAGCGTGATCGCAACGATGACCGCATCAAGCGCTACAAGGTGGGGGAGACCAACATCTCCTCCAATGAAGATCCGTCACCGCCACCGGCGTGGAGCGGGGATGAGCCGAGCGTGGATGTCGACTGGAGCGGCATATCCGGGTCGCCCCTTCCTTCGCCGCGCCGGGCGGCGGAGGTGAGCTCGACACGGCAGCCGGAACCGGTCGCCCGTGAGAGAGGGGCGGGATCTAGTTCGCAATCGGGGGCCTGCCCCGCCCGAGAGGATTAGCGGACGACCCGCTCTTGGGGGGTCGCTGGTGGCCTACGTACCACTGAGGTGCGGAGCGATCCTCCACGCCGGGAAGATCCGCCCAAGCGGCCGGTAGAACAAGAATCTTCCCCCCACCATCTCTTCGATGGCTCCGACTGCCCAGACTCGGACTTCTTGAAGAGGCGTTCGTCGTCCAAGGCGAGGTCGACCCCACCGGCATCTGTTCCGGCCGCGCCGCAGGGAGGAGACACGAGCACCCCCCAGGGCGCCTTCAATCCTTGGTCATCCGCGGAGGCGGTGCTCCAGCCGTGCAGGTCTCCTTCTCCACTGGTGGGGGTCAGGGACCAGCCCCCGGCACGGCGGAGGTCGAGAAGACAGCCCCCGAGGGATCAGAGCGCTGCCCCCAAGCCGTCGGGGGATCGAAGTGCCACCCCCAAGCCATCGGGGGCGACAGACCGATCCCCGGGCCGATGGTGCGTCGGGAGCCAGCTTCCGAGCTGGCGGGGGCCAAAAGGCCAGCCCTCGAGTCGGGCCCATCGGACAGAACTGCGAAGCGGGTCCGCGTCCGGTCTTCCATGTAAGTTCTCATTTGCTTCCTCTCGTTGCTTCACTGTTTTTTGTTTTGCTTGTTCCTTACTTCAGACTTGTATTTTCTTCAGTCGCGCCGACACCGACGTTCTTAGCCTCACGTCGTTGAAGCGCGTCGTGCTAGCCTCGCGCGTCCCGCGGCTCGAGCCCCAACCGTCGCCTCCCTATGCCGAACCGTTGGCAGTGCAGACCAGGAGCGGGCTGGTCATGGCAACCGAGGTCGTCGAGGCGGTAGCACCTCCGCCGGCGTCGGACGCCGGTAACTTGACAGAGGGGAGGGTGGCCCTTGAGGCGAACGCCATCCAGGTGGCGACCGAGCCGCTGGTCGAGGCATCCGCGGGAGGCGGTGATGCTGTGGCGGCATCTTTCGAGGCGATTGCGCCACCACCGCCGTCGGCCGGCGGACACGAGATCGAGAGGGTGGCGGCATTGGAAGCTTCGGTGCTTGCTGCGTGGCAGGCAATTGGGGATGTAGTGGAGGCACCGGCAACCGGCGCCACGGCTGCCCGCTCTCTTGAAATCATCGACCTTGACGAGGCCGGCCTCCCGGACAACGATAGGGCTATCTTCGAAGCTGTGCTATTGCGGATATTGTCGGACCCAGAGGAGCCGGGAGTCGGGGCCTCCGAGTCTGTCACACCCGAGGTCGCGATCACCGCTGGAGCAGCAGAGCCCGGCGTCGAGAGGCCCGTGCCCGAGGCGACCACGGCGGAGCAGCTGGAGGCGGGCCCGGTCGGAACTGCCAGGGTTCCCGAAGTCTCGGCCACGCTGGAGGCAACCGAAGAGGTCCTCGGGGGACCTGCAGCCGGCGCAGAACTGACCCCGGCCGCCTCCTCGTCCCCTGCCGCGGTTGCGGGAACGACCGTAGCGAGCGCGCCGGAGCCGTCGTCTCCCCGGTCTACCGTCCCTGCCATCGAGGCGACACCTGCCGCAAGCCTGGCCCTCCCAGCCCCGCAGGAACACGATGTTCCCAGGAGCACTGCGGGAGTCACCTCCCCGGAGATCCAAGAGGTCGGGGAGGGCTCTGGCACAGGTCTACTGCCGGAGCTCGAGGAGAACGATGCGCGGATCACTGACGTCGTGCGCTCCACGTGGGCGGCCGCCTTCGAGGCGGATGCGTTGGATGACGAGGGTGAGGAGGCCGCGGCGTGACGCCGTTTCGAGCGGCGTCTAGGGTGGGCGCATCGTGCGTTCGACGAGCTCATCCTTCCCGTGACAATGGTAAGTCCTCTCAGTTTAGGAGCTTAATCTTGGCTTTCCGATGCTTGCAGACCTTGCAATTGTTGATTCTTTGCTCGGAACAGGTGCTCTCGGAGTGTGGCGCGAGGAAGGCGCGCACTATTGGTGAGCTTCGAGCGGAGAAGACCCAGCTGGAGATGCAGCTGGTGGTTGCCTGCCTAGCCGCCGCTAGGGCGGTGGCGAACGAGGTGTCATCGAGGGCCCAGCTTGAGGCCGCGGTGAAGTCCGTGGAAGACCGCGCAGCGACTGCGGAAGCCGCGGCCACCAATGCCGCGACGGAGCGGGAGTCCCTCGAGGCGAGGTTGGCCTAGGCGGAGGTGAAGATTGAGGAGTTGCGGGCCGCCGCGACGACCGCCAACGAAGCCGCCGAGAGGGCCACAGCTGCTGCCTCCACCGCCGAGACCGCCGCCCAAAACGCCGCCCAGGCTGCCGCCCAGGAGAAGGCGGCGCTCGAGACAAAGGTGGCGGAGCTGGAGCAAGACATGGTCACCGCCGGAGCGGACCTCAGAACGGCCAACAAACAATTCTCTGAGGTGACCAATAAGCTCCAGGAGGTCACCGACGAAGTGACCTGGCTCCGAGATGCCAACTCCAAGTTGTCGCAGGATGTCGACGGTGAGTGGGCCTCGATGCTTCCAGCCGCGACCTCCTCTCCTTTCGCTCATTCTGGTTGGTGCTGACTCGTCTTTTCGCGGTCTCAGGGCTGCGCACGTATCGCGCTGGGATGACCGTGAAGCTCACGGAGAAGCCCTGCTCAAAATCCTCGAGAAGGACGGCTTGATCAAGCAGCAGTCGGAGCAGCTTGAGAGTAAGCCTCTTTGATTCCGACTTCGCTTTTCTTCTGAATTGGTCGTGCCATGTTTGCTCATTGTGCCTTGGCAACCTTTCCAGAGACCAGAGCCGAGCTCGAGCAGCTCCGAAAGGCTCAGGAGCAGCTCAAGACGAAGCTCGAGCAGACCGAAAACTCCCGGCGCGAGACGAGGGCGTCACACCGACAAAACATCCTGGAGTACGCTGCCCTTGCGAGGGCTATCAGCAGGGTCCTGTCCGGGCTCAGCGTTCCCTTCGGGCCGATGATTTCTGAGAGGCTTCTAGAAGAGGTCGGGCGTCTCCCGAAATTGGTCAAGGAGCGGGAATTGTCGACTGCTCGGAGGGTGGTGCACCGGGTGCTCGCCATGTTCGACTCGCACTACCAGGGGCTGGACCAGATGGCGTTGAGCGGCGGCTGGGCTCCTGGCAGCTCGGGCAAGCACTTCGATCGGCTCGAGGAAGACTGCACCTCCTTCGCCCGCGATATGGCCGACGTCGCCATGAAGGACCTGAACCTGATACCAAGAGACGCACCGGAAGACCCAGAGAGCTCTAGGCCTTCACCTTAGATGTATCATTCTTAGACGTAGGTGATTAGGAACAATTCGCATGTGTTACACCGTGAACAGTGTCATGTTATCGAGAACTTGTTCAAAAGAAGTTACGGCTCGAACGTTCCCGAGTACCCAGGGACGACTGCAGCAACGTGTAGTAGAACTTAGGAATTATGAGATGACTAAACTCCACTCCGGAGCCGCGGGGGCATAAGAGTTGGAGAGCCTAGCCATCTCAAACCGCTAAGGGGTGCCACGTGTTCGCAGCCCCCGAGCACTTGGGGATACTCGAAAGGTAACTCGCGAGATTTGTCGTCAAATTCGTTTTAGACCGGAGTCTGGGCGGTCGCTCGAGCGCTTTTTAAAAGAGGTTGGATGGAGGCCTGAGGATTCGAACTGTGCTCGCAAGCCTTCGCACCGTAGCCGCGGAGGCGTAGGTGCTAGGAGAGTTGAACGAGCAGCAGCGCCGCGCCCCACGCAGGCCACCATCTTTACTTCTCGCAAGGTCGAGCCTTCCGCCAAAAAACCTTTCGCTCGTGCGATCGGTTACGACACAAATGTCGGATTTTGTTTTGAAAAAATCGTAAAAAACGAAAGGAAGGCATCGTGCACTGGGTAGCCCCCGAGCGGGGAGCGTTTCTGTGTAGGTACAGAGATGCTCGCCGCTCAACCTTTAGAGAAGTTGCGATATACAGAAACATGGCAACCGAGAAGTTTACGAACTTATAGATATATGAACAAAGCATGCGGCATTTATTCACTGATTTATAGGACTTGAACAGTTACTCAAGGGTAAAATGGCCGCAGATGTTCGATGTTCCATGTGTAGGAGATGACCCGTCCGTTCTCGTATCGGATCTTGAATGTTCCGGGTCGGAGGACTTGGTCGACGATGAATGGCCCCTCCCATGGGGGCGAGAGTTTGTGTCGATCCTTGCTGCCTTGAACTCGTCGGAGAACCAGGTCCCCGACCTGGAACTCGCGGGCGCGTACGTTGCGCTCGTGGTAGCATCGCAGGGCTTGTTGATACTTGGCGGAGTGTAGCAGTGCCATGTCGTGCGCCTCATCGTGCTGATCGATCGCATCCTCGAGTGCGACTTGATTGCCTTCCTCGGTATAAGCTCGCACCCGCGGACTGCCGTAGTCGATGTCCGTAGGTAGGACCGCTTCCGACGCGTGCACCATGAAGAACGGCGTGAAGCCAGTCGCCCGACAAGGCGTGGTGCGCAGGCTCCATAGGACAGAAGGTAGATCGGCCACCCAGCTTGCTCGGAACTTCTCGAGGCGCTTGAATATGCGAGGCTTTAGCCCTTGTAGTATCATGCCGTTGGCCCTCTCGACTTGCCCGTTCGTCTTCGGGTGCGCCACGGCAGACCAGTCCACACGAATGTTGTTGTTGTCGCAGAAGTTGTGGAATTTCTTCCACGTGAACTGGGTGCCATTGTCAGTGATGATCGTGTTGGGTATGCCGAAGCGGTAGATGATGTCGGTGAAGAACGCTAAGGCCTCCTCGGAGCGGACGTTCACGATGGGTCGAGTCTCGATCCACTTGGAGAACTTGTCGACCGCTACGAGGAGATGCGTGAAGCCCCCGGGCGCTTGTCGGAGCGGACCCACCATGTCGAGGTGCCACACGGTAAAAGGCCATGTGATGGGGATGGTTTGAAGCGCTTGCGCCGGGAGGTGGGTTTGTCGAGCGTAGAACTGGCACCCCTTGCAACGATGCACGATGTCCTTTGAGTCGGCCACTGCGGTGGGCCAGTAGAACCCTTGTTGGAAAGCTTTCCCGACAAGTGTCCTTGCACCGGCGTGATGCTCGCACGTGCCGGTGTGAATCTCGCGAAGTAGTTCCTTGCCTTGATCTCCAAGGATGCACCGCATGAGTATGCCTGCTGCTCCTCACTTGTAGAGCTCACCCTCGATGAGGACGAACGCTTTCGCCCGTCGCGCGATGCAGCGTGCCTCCGTCTGGTCGGAGGGTAGCTTCCCTTCGACAAGCCACTCGAGGAAGGGGAAGCGCCAATCTGGGTCCTCAAGGTTCAGCTCGGGCGGCTGGTCGATCTCCATGACTTCCGAACCTTCGGGTTCTGATGGCTTCTCCCCCTCAACGCGTACAGAGGGTGCGTGCTGGTCGCTCGCGAAGACTCCGTGTGGTACCGGCTTGCGACTCGATGCAGTCTTGGCGAGGATGTCTGCAGCTTTGTTGTAGTCACGCAGCACGTGATGAAGTTCGAGCCCGTGGAACTTGCCTTCCAGCTCGCGTATGGCCTGGCAGTATGCCACCATCTTCGGATCAACATAGTTTTTCTCTTTCATGACTTGATCCACGACAAGTTCTGAGTCTCCTCTGATCTCGAGACGGCAGATCCTGAGCTCGACCGCTATTCGGAGGCTGTTGATGAGTGCCTCATCCTCGGTGACGTTGTTGGAGGCCGAGAAGTGTAGTCGAACCATGTACTCCATGCGCACGCCTAGAGGCACCATGAAGACAAGGCCTACTCCCGCTCCTTCCTTCATGGCCGAGCCTTCGAAGTACATCGTCCATGTCTCGTGCTCGATAGGCGCCGGCGGAGTTTGGATCTCTGTCCACTCAGCAACGAAGTCCGCCAGCACTTGGGACTTGATGGCACTACGGGGTGCATACAAGATGTTCTGCCCCATCAGCTCGAGTGCCCACTTGGCTATCCTTCCTTCAGCCTCGGGGTTCTGAATAACTTCTCCGAGCGGGTACTTGGACACCACCGTGATGGGGTGTGGGTCGAAGTAATGGCGGAGCTTCCGCTTGGTCATCAAGACAGCATACACGAGCTTTTACATTTGTGAGTAGCGAGTCTTCGAGTCGGAAAGTACCTCGCTTACAAAGTAAACCGGGCCCTGCACCTTGAGCGACATTCCGAGTTCTTTTCGCTCGACCACCAGTGCAGCACTGAACACCTGGGTTGTCACGGCAATGTACAGGAGCATCGGCTCTTCAGGCGCCGGGGCCGTGAGGATCGGTGGGCTCTTGAGCATGTTCTTGAGGGAGTCGAGCACTTCCTGAGCTTCGGGAGTCCACGCAAAGTGGTCGGATTTCTTCATTAGACGGTACAGCGGCAGGCCACGCTCTCCGAGTCGTGCAATGAATCGGCTAAGAGTCGCGAGGCAGCCCGTGCTGTGCTGTACACCCTTCAAGTTTTGGATCGGCCCCATGTCCGTGATGGCCAAGATCTTCTCGGGGTTAGCTTCAATGTCGCGTTCCGACACGACAAAGCCGAGGAGCATGCCCCTCGGAACCCTAAAAACGCACTTCTCGGGGTTAAGCTTTACCCCGTGCTCTCTCAGCTTCGCAAACACCTCCATGAGGTCTGGGACTAGATCGCCTGTCTTTTCCGATTTGACCACAATATCATCGACATACACCTCGATGATGCACCCTATGAGTTCTCCGAAGACGTGTCGCATGCATCTTTGGAACGTGGCGCCCGCGTTTTTGAGGCCGAAAGGCATCATTTTGTAGCAGTAGGTGCCGAACGGAGTGATGAATGAGGTCACGAGTTGGTCCGCTATGCACATCGCTATCTGGTGGTACCCGGAGTACACATCGAGAAAACAGAGGGTTTCTCACCCCGCTGTCGAATCGACTACCTGATCTATGCGAGGCAAAGGAAACGGATCCTTGGGACATGCCTTGTTAAGGCCCGTATAGTCAACACACATCCTCCATTTCTTATTCTTCTTCTTTACAAGTACAGGGTTAGCAAGCCACTCGGGGTGGAATACTTCTCGGATAAACCCTGAACTAAGGAACTTCTTGATCTCCTCGCCAATCGCCTTGAACTTCTCGTCGTCGAAGCGGCGGAGGCGTTGCTTCACCAGTTTCGATCCCGGCTTGATGTTCAATTTGTGCTCGGTAACCTCTCTCGGGATTCCCTTCATATCGGAAGGTTTCCATGCGAACACATCGAGGTTCGCTTTGAGGAAGTCGACAAGTACGCTTTCCTTTGTAGGATCGAGCGTCGTCCCGATACGGAGCGTATGGCCATCATCGGAGACGGCCGCATCCTTGACGTCCTTGGCGGGCTCGAAAGAGCAGGCCGCTCGCTTGGATGACTCGGGGATCTCTTGGTCCTCAGAGTGAGGTTCGGCGTGAAGCCTCTCGGACCGGATCAGCGCCTCCGCAAATTAGAAGCACTCAGCGTCGCACTCGAATGCGTGCTGGTATGTAGTCCCCACTGTGATGATCCCCTTCGGGCCGGGAATCTTCAGTTTGAGGTACGTGTAGTTGGGCACGGCCATGAACTTTGCGTAAGCTGGCCTCTCGAGGATGGCGTGGTACGTCCCCGGGAACCCCACCACTTCGAATGTGAGGGTTTCTGTGCGAAAGTTTTGCAACGTCCCGAACGTAACGGGCAGATCGATCTGCCCGATCGGGAGTGCCTCCATTCCAGGGACGACCCCATGGAACGACGCGGTCGAAGGCCGGAGCTTGGACCGCGGATGCCCATATCGTCGAGCGTCGACGCGTAGAGCACATTGATGCCGCTTCCCCTGTCCATCAAGACCTTGTGGATCCGCTTGGACTTGAACAGGGGAGCTACCACTAGTGGGCAGGCTCCCGGCTGTGGTACGTGGTCGGGGTGGTCCTTGCGGTCGAAGGTTATTGGAACCTCCGACCACTTCAGATAGGACGACGTCGAGGGTTCGGTGTTGAAGACGTCACACCGGATCAGCTTCTCTCGTCGTCTTGACGGTCACGCTGGAGACCCACCGAATATCATGTGGACCGCCCCGTCCTCGCCTGGGTACTGAGCCCCCGCGTCGTCGTCGTCGTTGTCGGGGGGAGGCACCGCCTTCTTGTGTGGATCTGCTGCTCTCGGCTTGAGGGTGCCTGATGGGGACGTGGGTGCTCGATCTTCCGTCAGGTGAAAGATAACTCGTTTAGGGCGGATGTGACGCACCGATCCAGCTTCAGATCCAAAGACCTGGACCCCTGCAATCTTAGCACCACGATTCCTCTGGTTATCAACCGTGTCACAATCCGGTTGACCTCGCCACGAAGGCTAATCCCTGCCTGCGAAACGAAGAACACAAGCAAGAACTCGAAAGAAGCAGCTCTCAAAATAGTGACTCTGCAGATGAATGATTAACACACGAAAGTTGGGGTTTCACAAACCGATAACGGCGACTGTTCGACGACAGAAAACTCTAAGCAAAACCCGCCTCTAAACCGGCAGCGGCTACTGAGTTTATGGAGAGGGAGGGTCGTCCTAGGGTTGTGGGAGACCAGGAGGGGGCACCCACGACTTGGGCCAAGGGCCCGACTCGATACACGGCCAAGTTGGCCCAAAATAGGTGGCGCAACACCTTGTTGTGGTCACACAGCATGATCCACGCGACTTCTGGAGCTAGGACCAGAACCAAATCGACGGTGTCGTCGTCCTCTTTCCAACGAGTACTTATACGCCTCGTTTCGACGTCGTATGATGGAGTTATCGCCGAAACCGTGCGTAAGTGTAGGCTGAATCCGAGATGGACGTGGCAGCTGAGTCGGAGACGAAGTCCAACATGGGAAAGGTCGTGACGTATGTGTGTTCAGCATGGTGATGTCCTCATCAGTGCCGTTGACATAGTTCTTGATCAAACGGCAATCCTTGAGTGCATGCTTGACGGGGACCTCGTGGTGAGGGCACGGCGCATCCAAGAGCTTCTCGAAATGGTCCTTCGGAGGGCCATCCTTGGTCGGGTTGCTCTTGGGCCGTGTCGCCCATCGCTCGACCGCTGCGACGAGGTTGTCGTCATGCCGTCACTTGTCACTCTTCTTCTTCTTCTTCTTGAAGAGCGAGGACGTCCCCTCGTCGTGGTCCGCGACTTGTTTCCCCTTGCCCTGGGGGGTGTTGAGGGTCGCTGCTACCGCCTCCTCACCGTCCGCGTGGTTGCTCGCGATGTCGAGGAGTTCCCGAGTAGTTCGGGGTGTGCAGCGCCCGAGTCGATGGATGAGGGAGGTGCAGGTCGTGCCGTTCTGAAATGCCGAAATGGCGTCGTTGTCCGTCGCGTCGGGACGCCGGATCTAGTCGTGCAGGCTTTCCCCCGGCTGTTGCTTGCAGTTGCGCAGCTCCCATTGCTTGCCGGGGCGGGCGTACATGCCCTGGAAGTTGCCGACGAAGACTCGGCACAGATCTGTCCAATCGTTGATCCTGCCGTGCGGCAGGTGCTCGAGCCACGTCCGCGCAGAGTCACCGAGGTAGAGCGGCAGGTTCTTGATGATGAAGAGATCGTCTATCGCTCCGCCCGCGTGGCACGCCAGCCGGTAGTCCTCCAGCCACACGCTAGGGTTTGTGTCCTCATCGTACCTGGGGACGTTGGTCGGAGCCTGAAAACGTGAGGGGAACTTTGCGTCCCGCACGCCCTGTCTGAAAGCCCGCGGACCTCTCTGATTCGGCGACCAGCTATGGTCGCGGTCGTCGTCGCTGTCGTAGCGGCGCCCGCGTCCCCGGTCGTCGTGCCGGCGTGAACGGTGCTCATCGCAGTGGTTGCGGTTGTCACCGTCGTCGTAGTTGTCGACGCTCGTGGCCCGTCCGCGAGCATCAATGGTATCCTGGGCGTCGCGGTTGGGCCCGAGGCGACTCTTGACCGCCGACGCTGCGGCTCCAGCTCTGCCCGCATTACCTCGATGCCGCGGGGGAGATGGGTTCTGACGGTGCCCAGAGGGTGCGGACCTCCCTGTCGTGCGCCGAGCGTTGGCGCGACACGAAGCTCTCCGCCTGCTGTGCTGCCACCGCCTCGAGGAGGGCCTTCAGCTGTTGTCGCACTCGCCTTTCCTCGGAGGTGGCTGCCTCTGGGCAGCCACGCAGCAGCATGGCCCCCGCGGCCTAGTTCTGCGACGCCCACCTGAAGGGTGGTGCGGCGTCGCCGTCAGCGTTGACGTTGACGTTCGCGCCCTCGTTGGCGCGTCGGTTGGCTTCGCGTGCGCTCCCTCAAGCCGGTGGTGTCGGGGCGCGGGCTCTGGGCTGCTCGACGGCGGGACGACGGTCCTGCCGTTCGCCGTTTCTTCGCGGCGTTGTTCTTGTACCGGGACCTGCCGCGGGGTAGGTTGCGGGGCTGGCTGCGGGTTGCGGGGCTCACGGTCTTCCCTGAGCTCCCGGTGGAGGTTGGCCAGCTCCTCGTCAAGCTGGCGCCTGGCCTCGGCAAGCTCGTCTAGGCGTGCCCTGCGCTGGGCGTTGGTGGCGCGATGGCGAGGCGCTGGCTCCACGTCGCTAGAGCTGCTTGAGGCCAACACCACGTAGACGAAGCACTCGCGCGTGGGGTCGCGCGCAGGTGCTCGCGGTGTCCCCCGGGCCGTCGCGGGGACCAGGGCGACGTAGGTCGCTCGCAGGGAGTTGACGTAGGCCGTCACCGGATCGTCGGGGAGGCCTGGTTGTCCATGGGGGTACATGGCGGTGTACCGCTCCATGAACGCGCCCCAGGCCAGCGGCTCGTCCCCACTGGTGTGACGCCCCAGGTTTTTAATTAGCATCATTAGTTCTAATGACCGAATCAACCGAGTCAAACATTGTTGACATAGGTCAAACCTTGGTCAACCTGGGTCATCACCTCGAAAACCTCGCCAACAATCACTAATGATCCGGTTAACCGAGTCAACACTCACTTGTGGTCAAATCTCGGTCAAAGGCATGGTCAAATCCAGGTCAAACCCCTAATGCTTTTGAACCCTCCGAGAACTTTTGCCGCGTTCTCTGGATTTCACCTAAACACTTAAAAATCGGCCAATATAAAAGTTGTTCGTCTTTTCGAGGGACACAACTTTCCTAATTGGCGACATTTCAAATTTTGAAGGTTTGAAGCTCAAAAACTCAGTCAAAAGCTAAAGGAATAGTGTTTTGAGTCGTGCAAAAGCTGATTTTCGCGACGCGTTCCAGACCAAACCAATCACCAAAGCATATGTCGGCCTTTACAGATGTTGTAGAGGGTAGTTTGAACTTCAACTTTGGTATTCAAATGTTTCTTCGCACAGTTCAAGATTTTCAAGAAAATCGCGGTCAAACCGGCGTTGACCGGTGGCCTTTCAGGCCCAACCGCGCCCTGGCGCTCTGGGGCGCCAGGCGTGTCGCGCGCGCTGCGCCTGGGGAGCTTCGGCCTTCGCAGCGTGGGCCCCAGGGCCCGGACGCCAAGGTTCGCAGCCACCACGTGGCGGGCGCGAGGCTGCGGACCACCCCCTGACCCCTTTCACCTCGCGCGCGTGGGCCTTGCTGCTCACCGCCGCCGGACCCCCCCCAGCCGTGCGCTGCCAGACCGCGCGGTCGGCATCGTGCGTTGCGACGCGGCCGGGTCCCCCTTGCCACCGTGAAGCCTTCGCCTCGAAGGGAAGCACGCGCCAGCGCCTATATAACGCCGGTGTTCTTCACACGCGCGCCCCCACGCTTGCTGCCGGACGCCTCGCCACTGCCGCCGCTCGCCATGGGAGGCCACCATGGCGAGCTCCTGGTCCCGAGCCGCAACCGGCCGTTTGAAGCCCACCACCGCCACCATGAGTGTCCACCGCAACCTCCCGAGCCATTTGTTGCCCAGCCGCGCCGCCCCCTTCGCCGGAGCGCGTGCTCCAGCGGCCGCCTCCTAGCGGCACCGCTGAGCCTCCTCGCCGGCCGCTGCCCCGACCCGTCCGAGCGTGGAAATCGAGCCAAGGCCACCCACAGGCCGCCCTCCGCCCGCGCCCGGCCGGTCCCGGCCGCCGGTTCGCCGGAATTTGGCCGGACCGCCGCTGGCCGGTGCCCAGGGACCCAATTGCAAGGGGCGACTTCTTTTCAAGGGCCGAACTGCAAAGCAAGGGTATGCTTGTGAATCTGAAAAACTTTCCAGGGACCTGCCGGAAAAATGAATCTTAAATAGTGAAAGCTGTTTTGATGATTCTTGTAAAATCCATAGAAAATTGTAGAAAAATCAAAAAAATGCAAACTAAATTTTGTTGGATTGCTTGTGAGAATCACTACAACTTTTGTAAAGCATGACCATAGTTAGGGATGAAAGTGGTGTGGATAATTTCCGCATCCGATCCGATCCGAATCCGAATTATGCGGATATGGAGAGGAGTTTTTGATATCCATGCGGATGTGGATAATCCGAATCCGATTGTGTGCGGATGCGAATTAGGATATGGTGTTAGTGATATCCGACGGATATGGATTATCCGATAATTGAATGCGGATAATTCGAGGCCTATAATAGGATATCCGACTACTATGATAGCCTAATACGGCTCATACACTGATATTTTACCTATACATAATTTTTTAGCCCACAAAATTTTAGCTATATATATAGTGTGTGCACGTGCATCAAAAACCTTAACCGCAGTCATGCGTAGAGCATCATTTGTCACCATTTGAAATTAAATATAAGCATGTATTATCCGACTATATTAATCCGCATTCGCTCCGTAACCGATCTGACTCCGCACCATATCCGACATCCGAAAAAATCCGCATCCATAACCGCATCCGTGTAATATCCGCTCCGCTCCACATCCGACAAAAAAATATGGATGCGGATGTGGTAAAGGTATTATCCGATCCGATCCGATCCGCTTTCATCCCTAACCATAGTTTTGCCTGATAGTTTTTGCATGAAAAATAGAAAACTGATAAACCTAGATCTGTTGTATCTCAAAATCCACAAGTGCTCTTGAGCTGAATTTTGGATATATTGTGTGTTATGTCATGCCTAGCTTCTGTACCAAAAATTGCACAAAGTTACTGTGTAGATATTTTATTATGAATTGTTTTGTATTTATGCTAAATCTGTCCAAATGATTTTTGTAGCCAAAGATAATTAGATTTTTGTGCTAAACTTCTGCATGTGATATTTTTATGCCTAAATGCATCTCTGGTGAATTAATCACAATTTTATATTTGTCAGAAATATTTATTCTTGAAATATGCTTGATTTTCAATGTAATTGCATAACCCAAGATCCATAGTAGCTATAGGTGTATATGTTGCTTTCCTAGCTTAGTTTTAGGCCAGAGACCATGTGTGATAAAGTTGGCATCATTTTGATGCTTATTTATTTTTATATGCATTTATCATGTTTTGGTGGCTAGCTTTTGTTATTTTCGGTATATTTAATTTCATAGCTCTCCTAAGTGTGCATGTGTGTGTAGTGGCTTTATATAGGTTTGTAGTGCTTCATAAACACTTCCAATGAATTTTATTAATCTATTTTGCGAATAAAAACGATGGAAGTCATTTAAGCTTAATATTAAAGTAAATTGGAAAATCACCACATCCACACCTAATGGCGTTATACATGTGATGTAAATCTTGTTAAAGGCTAAGTGACCAACCCCTTGCTGTTGTGAAATTTAAATGAATTTATTTACATAAATATGTACACAGTCGCTATCAAAAAGAATGATTAATAAAGAACCGCATATTGTTCCTTTTTGGAAGAGTATGCTGAATGTATTCTTATCTAGGTGAATGTGGTCAACCATGCACCCCATGGTTGTCATTTGTTGATTGTAATCAATTAAATTAAAAGCCGTCAATTAAATCATGCATTTGCATCCTCGTGTAGATCTGCCCGACGGTAGCTGTACGCTCGTGCCGGAAGCCGAGGAAGGAGGAGCTGACGCGGAGCTGCAGTACGTGGAAGTGAGCGAGGGCACCGAGGACCCTCAGGCTAACTGTGCTGACGAAGGCAAGCCCCGGTGCATTAACCTAAGTGTCTTTGAAATCTTATGCAACTATCTATGGAAGATTGTGCATTTACGTTCAGGAGTTGAAATGAAACCCTAGATGCACGATCCCTAGGTACCTATGTCTTTACTAGTATGATAGGTCGGTAGCTGCTATGCTATAGGACCGTTACAAGTCTAGTGATGCTTATCACTCGCGAGAATAGGTTCTTATGTTGGAATCTAAGATCTCCTTAAATGGATTGCTCATGTGGTAAGAGCGTGGGATGTGGGCTCCGGTCCAATGGCTTTCGTGGGTTAAGTGTTTGAACGTACTAAGCACTTGTCAGGAATGGGACCGGTAAGCCTAGTACCTTAATGACGCGGTGAGGGATCTTACTATTACTCATCTTGGGATGCGTCTCACGGCTAGCTACCGGTGGTGCATGGTGATTCTGGGTGCCTCGCGGGGTATGCCAGATAGCCTGTACCAAAGACTGTAAGATTCGATCCTGAGCCGAAGAGTTTTGGGAACCGCCTGGTGGTTGTCCTCGCGGGGGCACCCTACCGTGTGTTTAGGTCTACCTTGCAAGGTTTAAATCAACTGGTTGTCGGCCTCTCACCGTTATCTGAGACTACTTATCCAACTGGCCATGATATCCCTAAGGATGGAACTTTGTGAATATTTATGCTTGATTAATTGTATTGCACAACTTATGCTTGCTCTAGATTGCTAATTTAGAAAAGAGTAATCAACTAGAACCTGTGCTAAAACCTTGAAAGTAAGGACATACTCTTTGTTGCTTTTCAGCAAAAGAAACCCCAGTGGCCAGAAAGCCCTTCATGTCTAGAGTTGGTGATGTAGTTATTACCGACGGGTAAGTCTTGCTGAGTATTAGTATACTCAGCCTTGCTGTAATCTGTTGTTCCAGGTAATGCTTTTGCTGATGTGTGGCCTGGAGAGATCCCGCCTGGCTGGGAGCTGGAGTGGGTGGAAGACGATGAATGAAGGCATCATGACAGGCCTCCTGTGATGCTCCTCGCGCCGTTTAGTTTAATTCCGCTATTTTCAAACCTCTGAACTTCGTTGTCGTGTCAAAGACTTCGGTTTGTAATAATTAAACCCTTCGGGGTAGATTTGGATGTTAATCATGCGTTGTTCTCTGGACTCGCCTTCGCGTGAGTTTTAATGCATATATGTCGATCCTTGTTGCTATGTAAAGTGATTTCACCGGGCGTTAACCCGACAACTAACGACAGGATGATACTTTATTATTGCTCAATGACTAAAGTGGATTGGTTTAGGTGATAGTACGGTATTTTCCTGGGTGGGTTGTCACAACTGGCCTGAAAGGCGAGGTCGGTGAGGTAGTAGGCGGCGAGCCTAAAACGCTCTTGTGTTGGGTTTGGCCCCAACATGGTCATGATCGTCTCGCCCGAGAAGTCTCGGACGAACGCCGCGCGCGCCACCGCCGCCGTCGAGGCGCTGGGGCGCGAGGGTCGGGCAAAGGTGCGCCCGACGACGGACTCCGCTGGCCCGGTGTAGACGAAGCCAAGGGAGCCGAAGCGCAGGGTGGCCCCAGGGGTTAACGAAGCCCTGCGGCCCTCCATCCAGATCGTGGTGAAGTTCGGCGCGACACACGATGTGCCCCTACCTGGCGTGCCAACTGTCGGGGTTCTCTACCGCCGGACAGTAAATTTGTATCGATCGTGTGTCGGACCCGGATGGTTAGCACAAGAGACGCCGGGATTTATACTGGTTCGGGCCTCCGAGGAGTAATACCCTACGTCCAGTGTCGAGCTGTCGTGTTCCCGTGCTAGGGTTGTTTGTAGTAGGGGTTATAAACTGGTCGGGAGAGGGTGTCGAGCCTAAGTCCCTGGAGTATAAGTGTTCGGTTCGTCAGCCTTTGTGACGGTTGCCCTCCTCTCCCTTTTATAGACGCAAGGGGGAGGGTCAAAAAGGGAAATAAAGTAAATGTTACAGTGCTGGCCGCTGGGACGTCCTCTCGTGCGTCGCTGCCCGTCAGGGCGCATTGAAGAGGAACCGCACTATGTTGTCGTTGGGGCCGCCGTGTGGCCAGGCGGGGCTGTTCACTTGGGACGCCTGGCGCTTCCTCCGAGTAGTTTGGGGCTGACTCAACCCGCCTAAATACGGGATGAGCTCGCCACGTTAAGGCCTAACCGTAGGCCAGTGCTAATCGTAGGGGGCACTTGAGTGCCTCGGTCGGAGGTAGCGTGCTGCAGGGTCGGATGTGACGGCGTGTTGATGGCTGGGCAGCTGAACAGAGCTGCATTAAGGCTCCTGTCAGAGCTGGCTGTCCGTGCGTGCCGCCAGCTGGTGTGCTTGCATGGCATGGGGAACTGGCGCCCCACGTGTCGTAGCGGAGGAGTCCGTGCATCGGTGCGGCGCCACGTCGCGTGGACCGAGCCTTGGTCGGAGACGGAGACTACTCGTGCGAACGAGCAAGTTGTCGAAGGTGAGGACTCCTCGTGCGAGGCGGAGACTTGTCGTGCGAGGCGGAGACTCCTCGGAGAAGCTTTCTCTAGTAGGAGACTTGTCAAGGAAGCTCCCAACTAGTCGGAAACATGACGTCTTGCCAGTGAGGGTCTTAACAATGATCCTCAGTCCTCATTGTCCTGAATCTTGGCCTTCACGTTGTCGATTGTGTCAGAAGACTCCACCTCAAGAGTGATTATCTCGCCGTCAGAGGGGGCTCTAATCTGGGCCCTCGTCATTGTCTATGCCCGTTTCAATCAAATGATTCAGCAAAGGTGCATTTCTTTTTGTTCCTGTATTTATTTTTTATTTCTTTGCTTCATACTACTTTGTGTTACATATGTGGTAAAAAAAATTGGACACCGGTGGTCCGACCAGTGAACTAATAGCATCACCAGCCATTTTGGGTCCAATTTTTCGTTCTATGCATAGTATATATTGTAGTTTTGACCACTGAATTCGGCCATAGTTGTAACCAAAAGCTGGCTCCGCCACTGTATGTACATAGTAAAATTATGTATCTGGAAAAGGCACAACAATGTACAATTTGAAATGGATGGAGTACCAAACTATTTGTTCCCTATGTGGGAAAAAACAAATCACTGGACACATAAGAAGCATGGCAAAATTCATCAAGAGACTCTATCTCCGACAAACCACTCGCCACATAAGACATGCCAATGCAAAAATGCAGGCCCAGGTGGCCCGCCAATAGTGTGGCAGCATATCCATGTACTCCTGCAAAATTTTGGAGTCCCAACTTTTTGTTTACGCGAGAATGTACAATTTTTGTGGCAAAATTAGCTGGTGGACACTCTTCAAATGTGGCTTTTGCCACATGACACTAAAAAATGATGTCTTTGCTGGAAGACATTGTTCGATTGTGGTAATTTCCTCCAGGACACTACTAGAAAGACTGGCGCGGCGTTGCGCGTCATGACATGTAGCCCAGTGATGGGTAGGAAAGTTGTGGATATTTTACAGGATTTTAGATTGTGGAATAATTTTTTAAGAGTTTATGGTATTTCTTAATTAAAAAGCAGGGACCGTCGGTGGCGGAGCCAGTATTTGCTCAAGACTAGGGCCCATCCTGAGAAGCACACTAGTAGAGCACCAGGCTCTGGCGGCGGCCGCCGGAATCCATGCACCTCGCTGTCGTGCAAGGCCACTGCTGCTGTCCGCTGCCCCCAATCTTGGTGTTGGGCTGTTGGCCTAGGCTGTAACACTTGGTATTTTGGGCCAGTGATTAAAGGGATAGCGGGCTTTGCTGGGCTACAACTAGGGCCTTGGCCTGGGCGGCCCTAGTTGCAGCTCCGCCACTGGGGACCGTGGATTCATTATGATAGAGTTAGAAGACTTTTTTTGCAAAATTTTCGAGTTGTGGTTAGATTTGTAGAAATTTTATGGTCTTTTCAATAAAAGTCTGTGGACCATGCTCCATGTATTAGTTCCTGTAAAGTTAAAGTTTGTTAGAGAAGTATGGATTGCGAGTTAATTATTATAATAAAATTACATGAGAGGTGGCTTGATCAAGGTAGATGTCGTCAAATTTTCTGAAAAGTGGCTTAAAGAAATGCTAGTTTTTTTAAAAAAAATTGAGGGGGCTTAACGGAGCAGTGGTTGGACTACTATTGATTTTCGATAAAGCTTGAGTGGGTTCTATATAATTGGCAACCCTCTTGGCATTCCTTCAAAGCTCTACGGGTTTTCGCAGAGCTGTCTGAGAGGCGGTTGAAATGAAAATATAATTTTACAGAGTTTGAGGGGGTTTCCATAAAATTATCTTTGTAGGATGGACTATGTATTGAGGTTGTTCGGCTGCTCGTTTTTCGGCTTATCTCGGCTTGTTTCGGCTTATCTCCTCTCACATAACACTATTCAATCTACCAGCCGAACACTATTTATCGTATCAGCCGAACAGCCTCATTAATTCTGATAAAGTTTTAGGGTGACTTTGTAAAAGTGGCAGCCCTGTTGGCATTCCTTCAAAACTTGAGGTGCTTTCCATAAAACCTAAGAGGTGGTTTGATCAAATACTATTTTCACAAAGTTCGAGGGGATCTGTGTAAAATTACCTGAGTGATGGCTGGATTACATACTACATAGGCTGACACACACGTTACACCGCGCTGGTCATAATGATTTACATCATAATTTTATGTAAATAAAATAAATAAGAAGTTTGTAAAATATTATATAATTTATGTAAATACATAGTTTTGAGATGACTGTTTTTTGAGAAGTTAGAACACAAAGTCGTTTGTAACTTAACAAAATTTGAGGAAAAATATTGAATAATATAATTTATAAATGAAATAGGAATACATAATTTTAAAAATCCTTGTTAAGGTCTTTTCTGCTTAGAGAATGAGAAAATATAAATTTTTAAGCATAAATCCCATAATAGAATTGTGGGCCCCACAAACCAAAATGTGTGGGTCCCACCTGATGTGGGTCCCACACGAATATCTCATGAATCCACGTGGGGAATCCACGTGGGTCCCGCACGTGGGTCCCACCTAAACATACTGTGGGTCCCACATGAACAGTATCCGTGGCCTGTGGATGATCTGAGCCATCAATGCGCGATCCAACGGCTCTAATTTTCTCGATGACGTGGCGCAATAGGAGGGAAAAAATCTCCCAACTTTAGGTCTTGTAAAGATACTGAATATTATATTCGATTTTAGGAGAAACCTATTGAAATTGACTAAACTACCCTTGGATAATTTATCAAGGCGACCAGTGGCCGGCCGACGGCCTCGGCGGCGCCTCTGCGTCTTTCCCTGCAGCATCAACTCCTGGCGCCGGCCGCCGGCGCACTGCGGAGGGACCCCCTCCCTACAGCGCCCGCCTGAGGTGGCTCTAGTGCTGGATCAGGGCGCGCAGCCGTTCGAGATGGCAATGGTCCTGAGCGCTAGATCCTGGGTATGTCATTACTCCAGACGGCCGGCGGCATTCAGTCCCGGCGGAGACGGCGATGTCTTCGAGGCCGTTGTCTAATCACGATGCAGGCCGTGAAAGCGCTGATGAAGCGCGGGCCGAGGGGCGGCAACTGCAGGTCACGCATGCAACGCTTCTGTAGGCCAACTGATTGCCTGATTCTCCAGCTTCCATCCTTGCAAATCAACACTCCGTAGTATAATTAGCTTCTGTAGGCCAACTGAGTACTTAATTATAATTAGCTTGATTAGCTCCCTTATATACCAGCTATAATTAGAACTTCCTTCCTCGCAGCCCATCCTGAAACTTGCGGTAGCATCTGGCATGCAGGGATCCGGGACGCGAGGCAGGGATGTGAGGAAGCTGTTGCTCGTGCTTGATGGCGAGACCAACGGAGCTCATGGCCGCCAATCCGCCATGCCCACAGCTGGCGGCTCAAGCCTCAAGCTTCTCGTGGAGGTAGGCGGCGACGGCGAGCTGGGATGCCGCAGCTGTCTCCGTCCTTGTTTCTCCCCCGCATGCCAATAGAAGAGGATAAGATGAGTCCGGTGAGGGTAGGATAGTCAATAGTATTGCTTTCTACTAAAATCGAATATAATATTCAGTATAGTGTCTTGGGGCAAATTACCACAATCCAACGATGTCTTCTAGCAAAGACATCTTTTTCCAGTGTCTTGTGGCAAAAGCCATGTTTCAAGAGTGTCCGGCAGCCAATTTTGCCATTTTTGTTGGATAGGGTCCGCTCGCCAACAAGAGCTACAAGTTCTCATGCTTTGGTAACCCCCAAAATCCCTATAATTTGACTACTGTTCAGCACGTAGAGATGGAAATTTTTTTTCGAGAACGCGCCGCGCGCGTATTTCATTAAGAGAAGCAGAGAGCGACCAAAGCTTACAAAGTGTTACACGAGGTCGTAATTGCTAAGCAAGAATGCGCTACCATCTCTACCTCTACCTAGGTCGCTGCCAGCGTACACCCTGGTGAACACCTGACCCTCGACCCCTGAAACAGCTAGCAGAAGGCAACTACACATCCCCCAAAGGCGCGACCAACCAAGCAGTACACCACCAACTAAGTTCTTCGCCAATTCTGTCCACCAGCTGGTGAGGGAGCTTGCTGGTCGCTCTGAAGACACGCTCATTCCTTTCATTCCAGAGCCGCCAAGTGACGAGAGCAAAGAGAGAGTCGAAGGTGGTTCTGGAGTGCTTGTGGACACGCTTTCTCGAACCCAGCCACCATTCAATTAGCGTCTCCTGCCCAGCCGGCACCAACGCTTGCCAGCCATGCCGTCTGAAAAGCCTGAACCACACCTCACGACTGAAAACACAGTGTAGCAGCAGATGGTCTAGGGTCTCGTTGTGTTGATCACAAAGCGCACAATTACCATGGTTCGGCAACCCGTGGCGCTGGAGTCGATCAGAGGTCCAACACCTCCCGTGGAGCACCAACCATAAGAAGAAGCGACACTTGTTGGGAGCCTTGATTTTCCACAGCTGCTTGGCTCCTAATTGCTCGGTCAGACCCAAGAAGAAGGCCCGATAGGTAGAGGATGCAGAGTACTGTCCCGAGCCCGACCATCTCCATCTGAAAATGTCTGGCTCATCGTTGAGGCTTCGATTAGCGAGTAAATCCCAAAGCTGCAGATATTCAACGAGTACCTGCACTATTAATCCAGCCCTGATGTCACGCACCCACTTCCTTTCAGACAGAGCATCACGGATCGTTCTTGAGTTCCTTGTTCTCAGCGGCACAGTTTGCAATAGGTTGGAGCCAGCTCTTCGATCGATTTGCCATCCAGCCACCGATCCCTCCAGAAAAGGACTGACCGGCCATCATTTACTTCCACCACCAGCGACGCCTGAAACATAGCCTGCAGGCAGGCATTGGTAACCATGGGCATCCTGGAGCCCGGCCTGTCCGGCTCCACTCTATTGAGCCACATCCATCTCAACTGTAGCGCAATTCCCATGAAGTGCAAGTTGATAATCCCTAGTCCACCGAACTTTTCAGGGCGGCAGACCGTCGGCCACGCAACAAGGCAATGCCCTCCCGAGACCACCGCCGTACCCCTCCATAGGAAAGCCTTGCGCAGCTTGTCAATTGCTCGAATTGCCCATGGCGAGAGTTGCAGCGCAATCGCCGGATAGATAACCATGGAGGTCATGGTGACTTTGGTGAGCACCAATCTGCCCGCCCGAGTGAGCCATCTTGCCATCCAAGTGGGGAGTCTATCAGCCACCTTATCAACAATCGGCTGCTCCTCAGCTTTGGTGAGCTTGTAGATGGACAGAGGCACACCCAGGTATCTACACGGAAAATTGGAGATCGTGCATGGGAAGCAAGTCACGGCCTCCTGGATGTGCTCCTCAGAACATCTGATCGGTGTCAGAGAACACTTGGCAAGGTTGGTAGCAAGCCCCGTAGCCCCCTCAAAGCATCGAAGAATCGCCTTGGCCACAGACAGCTCACCGACCGATGGCTTCAGGAAGGTTACCACATCATCCGCGTAAAGGGAGACACGATATGGCACGGCTCGAAGATTCAAGGGGGACAACAGGCCGAGATCATCCGCTTTGCTGAACAAGGAATTGAGCGCTTCCATTGCGATGACAAAAAGCAGCGGGGAGAGGGGATCACCTTGCCTGAGCTCCCGCGCGTGGCAAATGCGTTGGCTGTGACTTCCATTTATGGAGATTTTGCTACTAGCCGTGGACAGAAGCACGGACACCCAGTTTGTCCACCGCATGGAAAAGCCCAAATGCCGGAGCAGCTCCAGAAGGTACGGCCAGGAGACGGAGTCAAACACCTTGGTTATGTCAATCTTTAGCAGCATCATGGGCTTCTTCCTGACATGCAGAAGTTTAGCCGCCCCCCGAACCAAGCGAAAGTTATCCT
Organism: Cenchrus fungigraminus; assembly: GCA_036936925.1. Taxonomy (NCBI): domain Eukaryota; kingdom Viridiplantae; phylum Streptophyta; class Magnoliopsida; order Poales; family Poaceae; genus Cenchrus; species Cenchrus fungigraminus. The sequence continues at coordinate 64,193,555 of CM072768.1, read as the reverse complement.
GGATGTTCGTGTGCTTTATGAAGGCACTTTGGTTCGGCCTCACCAGTGCATCCCTCTTCGGCGCCAGGCGGCACGCAAGGGCTTTGGAGAAAAGCTTTCTCAAGCAGTGAATCAGACTGATCGGCCGGAAGTCCTTTAACGACCTGGCATCCCTTGTTTTCGGGATGAGGATCACCAGTGCTCCATTGACCAGGTGAAAGCTTCTGGTGTCCATCTCCGAGAACGCCTGGAATGCCCTCAACACGTCGGCTTTGATAATCGGCCACGCCAGTTTCAGGAATAGGCTCGTGAAGCCGTCCGGCCCCGGCACCTTGTCGGCCGGCAGCTCCTTAACAAGCTTCTCCACTTCCGCATCCGTGAACGGATCATCCAATCCGCTAAGATCGACCGTCGGGATGCCCAGGAAATTGAAGTCGAGCCTATGAGCGTGAGGGGCGACCGAGCCAATAATGTTGTTGAAGAAGTTGTGCGCCAGGTCTGCCTTTTCCTCCTCGCCGTGCACCACCGTGGCGCCGTCCGAGAGAGAAGGAATGAACCGCTTGTTGCGTGTAGAGATGGAAATGCATGTCAGTGTTCAGAAATCTCTCGAGAATTAATTCGGTGATGTTGAAGATGCTGTCAGACCAATGTTTATTACTGGAGTATGCGAGCCCTTTAATCCGTCGTAGACGCGATAAGTTTATTGACTTGACTAGCTATATGCGGACGGTACAATTGCATTTGGCAATTTCTCCACTGATGCTGGCTATCTTTTTAGCCATAGTACTAGAACATACTTTAACAAAAATTACAGGGCACACTTCTAACTACATTCATATTGCTTTTTACAGGTCTTTGTCCGTCACCATTGACTTGATGTCTTGCTCCACTTCGAATCGAAGTCGTTCATCTACAGCCTACTTAAGGTTGATTGCACCGAGCACCTTCTCTGCTCAATTCACCACTAGCTTCAAACCATGTTTCGCTGCCATCCTCTTCCCAGCTACCTTCTCCTGGTCATCTTCATCCTCGCTACGAGCGGGCGTGGAGCAAGCCTGTGTGGCCAAGACCAAAGTGATGCCCTGCTACGCCTCAAAGCCAGCTTCCGCCTCAACACCACGTCTCCAAATTGCATTTGGTCTCCTTCTGAAGAAACAATAGTTCTTTCGTCGTGGAAGGTACATACAGACTGCTGCAACTGGGAACGTGTAACATGTGACAGCACGTCGGGCTATGTCACTGCCCTCGACCTGTCCGACCTCTGCATCTCCGGTAATCTCAGCTCATCAGACATCTTTAAACTTACCTCGCTTCGCACCCTTGACCTTGCTTACAACAATTTTGATGCAAGTCCATGGCCAAGTCCCGGATTTGAGCAGCTTACGGACCTCAAGTACCTTGACCTTTCTTATTCTGGCTTGTCTGGTGCTTTGCCAATCGAGAACGGACAACTTTCCAATTTGGTCGCTCTAAACCTCTCTGGCCTTGATCTAAAAGATTTGAACCTTTACACTTTGATTGACAGCCTTGGCAGTCTCCAACAGCTACATCTTGATGAAGTCTACATTTCGTTTAGTCCAACCGATTTGGCACATGCCTCTTCCACAAATGCAACGTCAGGTCTCAAAGAGCTAAGCATGCGCGGGTGCATGATCGCTAGGGGCCGTTTCGATACCTTTCTTGCTGATCTCCTATTGCGTCACAAGCTAGCCAATTTGGTCGTGCTAGACCTCTCAGACTTTGATCTTATAAATTTGAGCCTCCATGCCTTGATTGATAGCCTCGGCAGTCTACAAGAACTACGACTTGATAATGTAATCATTTCTGTAAGTCCAACCGATTTGGCACATGCATCTTCTACCAATATATCGTCACATCTCAAAGAGCTAAGCATATGGCACTGCACAATCGCTGGCAGTCATATTAGTACTGTTGTTACTAATCCCCAGTTTCATTCTATGCTCACCAATTTAGTCACACTAGAGATCATAGGCTATTATGATCTTAACAATTTGAGCCTTCACGGCTTGATTGACAGCTTTGGTAATCTCCAACACCTATATCTTGAATATGTAGACATTTCGGCCAGTCCAACCGATTTGACACATGCCTCTTCTGCCAATGCAACGTCACATCTCAAAGAGCTAAGGCTGCAGTGGTGCACGATCACTAGCGGCCATTTTGATACTGTTCTTACTAAGTTCCAATTTCTTTCCATGTTGACCCTTGATGGCACAAAATTGAGTGGTCCAGCTCCTATTCTAGAACGTTTTCCTGAGTTCCCATCTCTCACAGTTCTCAGTCTTCGAAGCTGTGGGTTGACTGGGAGCACCTTCCCTTCTTCGGTATTTCGTATCAAAAGCTTGACAGAGCTCGATGTATCAGGGAATGAGAACCTACGGGGAGAGTTGCCCGAGTTCACACAGGGTAGCGCTTTGCAGGTTCTGATGCTTAGGGGAACCAAATTTTCAGGAAAAATACCAGAGTCTGTCAGTAACCTCCGAAATCTGACAGAGTTGGACCTTTCTAATTGCCAGTTCCATGGTCTCATCCCGTCCTTTGCTCAATGGCCAATGATTAGGTCGGTTGTCTTGTCAGGTAACAACTTAACTGGTTCATTACCTTCAGATGGCTACCGTGGTCTACGCAACCTAACCTACCTTTCTCTTAGTAACAACTCGATGAATGGTGTGATACCTGCAGCTCTGTTCTCTCAACCTTCTTTGACTGCTTTAGATCTCTCGCAAAACGATTTCACTGGAAATTTTCTATTGCATCCCACCACCATATCTTCTAGTTTGGAATATATCGATGTCAGTTTTAACAAACTACAAGGACCTCTACCAAAATTGTTATCAGAGTTTGTAAAACTACAATGGTTGGATCTTTCGTCAAACAATCTCAGTGGAACTGTGGACATAAGCTTCATAAAAGGCTACAAGGAGCTCGGCTACCTATCTCTGTCCAACAATAAGTTGTCTGTTGTAGAGGAAGATGGCAATCATTCCTACGTAGAATATCCAATTGCTGTTTGGGAACTGGGGCTGGCATCATGTAACCTGTCATCTGTACCAAACTTTTTGCAGCACCAGAGAAGTATTTACAATATGGACCTATCAAACAACAATATTGGTGGACGCATACCTGATTGGATATTGGGAATCGGACAAGAACCTGTTACACTTAACCTCTCCCATAACTTATTTACCAGCATTAATACAAATTTGTCGAATACATCAATTTATGATCTTGATCTCCATTCAAACAAGATTGAGGGAGCTCTCCCAGTACCGCCATGGGGAACTTACCGATTGGAGTACTCCAATAACCACTTCAATTCTTCTGTCATGCCCGATTTTTGGTCACGCATTAGCTCTGCCAACTCCCTGTCATTGGCAAACAATAGTCTTACTGGAGAAGTTTCCCATTTTATCTGCAATGCAACTGACATCGAAGTTCTGGACATTTCTTTTAACAGCTTTAGTGGATTAATACCACCTTGTTTGTTGAAAAATAACATTCATCTTGAGGTACTGAACTTAAGAGGTAACAATTTTCATGGACCCTTGCCTCAAGACATCAGTGAGGACTGTGGTCCTCAAATAATAGATTTCAATGGCAACAAGTTGGAGGGAAAGCTGCCTGTGTCTTTGATCAACTGTCAAATGCTACAAGTCCTAGACCTTGGTGACAACCTAATAGTGGATACATATCCAGAGTGGCTGGGAGTTCTACCTTTGTTGAAAGTGCTTGTTCTGAAGTCAAACAGGTTTCATGGTCCCATTGATGACTCTGGGATAAACAAACAGACGCATCCCTTCTTCCCAGAGCTGCAGGTTCTGGACCTATCTTCAAATTCTTTTAACGGTAGCATACCTACACAATTCCTGAAGCAGTTAAAGGCTATGATGGTAGTTTCTTCAGAAACTTCTAGCTTGTATGTTGAAATTATTCCAATGTCATCAGCATCATCTCCAGGTGGACAAGTTTACCGTCCATACTACAGGGATTCGGTCACGGTCACGCTCAAGGGGCAAGAAACAACTCTGGTACAAATACTTTCAGTCTTCATGTACATCGATCTCTCCGGAAACAATTTCGAGGGTATCATCCCCAGTGAAATCGGTGACCTAAAGTATCTCAAGCAGCTCAACCTGTCTAGGAACTTCTTCACTGGTGAGATTCCTTCCCGGATAGCGAACATGCTGCAGCTGGAGTCGCTGGACCTCTCATACAACCAGCTCTCTGGGGAGATCCCTCCCGCAATGGCGGTGATGTCATTCCTCGAGGTACTCAACCTCTCATACAACCACCTATCAGGGATGATACCGCAGTCCAGCCAGTTCTTGACGTTCCCGGGCACATCATTTCTGGGGAACGACGGGCTGTGTGGGAAGCCACTGACACGCTTGTGTGAGCCGAACCACGCACCAGGACCATCAGCTTCTGCTACACCGGGCTCTTCTAAAGAGTTGAACTGGGAAATTTTGTCAGTTGAGATAGGGGTTGTTTCAGGCTTGGCCATTGTGGTTGCCACCACACTGCTGTGGGGCAACGGGAGGAGGTGGGTCTACTTCCATGTCGACAAGTTTTGGCTGCTTGTTCTGCAGCCATGGATCAGCCGTCGTCTTCACTGAAATGAAATCATCACAGTGTGTGTTAGTGTTTGTATGCCTTAATGATATGTGCAAGAAAATGAGCGAGCATTATGCCATGCTTTTGCTGTACAACATTGTAGTATGTATACTTCAAGTGTTCTGAATACTTATGTGGTGCGGGTGCGGCTGCATTTTTTTTTTTTTTGATAAGAGCCACCTTGGCTCGGCCTCCAGGTGCGTGCGGGGGTTCGAACCCCTACCGGCTAACCTCCCACCCTTGGGAGCTTGCCACTGAGCCACAGGCTCGGCCTTACGGCTGCATGGCTCAGCCTTGCGGCTGCATGTTTTGATAATACTATCCTTTTTCCATAGAAGAAATTTAGTTAGAGGATCTCAGCTGAATTTTCAAATCAATCTATCTATTATCTCTTCAGTGTTAAAAGAAGTCACCATGTTCGCCGAGAGGGTACAGAAATTCCCACGTTAATCAAAAAAGAGAAGAATATGCACCGTTAGATTTTATGAAGATCTAATAGCTTAGAAATTCGCACATTAATCTAAAAAAGAAAAGGATACACACTGTCGCATAATTAATATGAACATCTAACGGTCTATGAAAATATAAAGAGTCCATGCCAAATTGAATTAATAAATAATCAGAATAGAAAAGAGTATGTTGTATGTTGAATATGTTGACCCACGGTACAAATTAATTTCGTGACAGATTGTCACCCTGTGTGATTCCACATCCGGCAATACAACTCGCTAACCATTACATACTTGCCTAATTAATCATGCGCCCATACGAAGTATGCTAATTGCCTTGGCAAGCTATCATATAAATTAATCTATTTTTTCGAAAGGGTCTAGAAATTCTCAAGTTAATCTTAAAAAAGACAAGAATACACACTGTTGGATTTTATGAAGATCCGAAGGTCTAGATTAATCCAAAGAATATACATTAAAAAAAGACAAATTCAGAATTAAAAAGAAAATACTAAAATACGGAGTGTCATGAGTCCAAACCAAAGTCCATCTCATCCTCCCTATGTTGTAAGAAAATTTTGGAATTAAAATGAAAAGATATATAGTAGGAATATAGTACGTGAGTTTAAACTTTAAAATTCCTAATGAACCTCTAGACGAAGTTATACATTTATAGAATATATATAAATACAACTCTAACTTCAATCAACGAACTAAGCATATTTTTTGAGAATATGATAGGGACGTTCTTTGCTAGCGGCTCGCCTCGCCGATTTGCTCGACAAGCTTGCACATCTAAGCAAGAAAATCCTTGATGGTGTAGGAGATTGTTGAATCGACGCCGCAACTTTTGAAACGAGCTCCGTCGTCGTCAAATTTAGGCGCACCAGAACTAAATCAAGCTATGTCTTCGCGGAATCCAACTCTTTAGCCACTGAATCGACCTCCATTGTTGTCGGATTGTCCTCCATTGCGATCGGATCAATCTTCATTGCCGCCGAATTGAGCTACGATGTTGGTGGATCATGCTGCAAAATCCTTGCAACACATGAGACTGTCGAATCAACATCACATCTGTCAAAATAAGCTTCATCATTAAATCTAGGTGCACCAGAACCGAATCAAGCTCTACCCCCGATTTATCAAACTCTTTAGCCACTAAATCAACCTTCACAACTGTCGATTTGACCTACATTATCATCGATTCGACCACCACTACTATCGGATTGACCTCCACTGTGGCTGGATGGACCTCCGCTGCTACCAATCGAGCTAGCTATGATGACACTGTTGGATCTAGCTACAAGGTGAGTAGAGGCAAGGATAAAGCAAACACTCCCATCGAAGCTCGCCTTGCTTTGCCCGGCACGGTGAGGCAATCATACGAGACGAGCAAGAGGCAGCAAGCGTACCAAGTACACCCTAAATATCTTAGATTTTTTTTGAGATAGACGGTAAACGATACAACATGGGCAGAAGGCCACTAAGAGGAAATACTTGATTCTGGAATGCACGACCTACTTCTGTGACGGGACAAAAAATCGGATGCCACGGGAGTTGATAAGATAGGATAAACTTGATGGACAATGCATTTAGGTTTGCGTAGCATTAATTTGACAAAGAAGATGTTATGTATGGTCTGGCATCGACAACATGATACAACTACTTTGGTCAAAGAGGAACTAAGGTGGTCATAAATGACTACAACAAATTGGCAAGCTCGAAAAACAAAAAGGTGCAAGGTTGGTAGAAGGGGGATTCGGTCACGGTCACGGTCACGCTCAAGGGGCAAGAAACAACAACTCTGGTACAAATACTTTCAGTCTTCATGTACATCGATCTCTCCAGAAACAATTTTGAGGGTACCATCCCCAGTGAAATCGGTGACCTAAAGTATCTCAAGCAGCTCAACCTGTCTAGGAACTTCTTCACTGGTGAGATTCCTTCCCGGATAGCGAATATGCTGCAGCTGGAGTCGCTGGACCTCTCATACAACCAGCTCTCTGGGGAGATCCCTCCCTCAATGGCGGTGATGTCATTCCTCGAGGTACTCAACCTCTCCTACAACCACCTATCAGGGATGATACCACAGTCCAGCCAGTTCTTGACGTTCCCGGACACATCATTTCTGGGGAACGGCAGGCTGTGTGGGAAGCCGCTGACACGCTTGTGTGACCCGAACCAAGCACAAGGACCATCAGTTGCTGCTACACCGGGCTCTTCTAAAGAGCTGAACTGGGAAATTTTGTCAGTTGAGATAGGGGTTGTTTCAGGCTTGGCCATTGTGGTTGCCACCACACTGCTTTGGGGCAACGGGAGAAGGTGGGTCTACTTTCATGTCGACAAGTTTTGGCTGCTTGTTCTGCAGCCATGGATGAGCCGTCGTCTTCACTGAAATGAAATCACTGTGTGTGTTAGTGTTTGTATGCCTTAATGGTATGTGCAAGAAAATGAGCGAGCATTATGCCATGCTTTTGCTGTACAACATTGTAGTATGTATACTTCAAGTGTTCTGAATACTTATGTGGTGCGGCTGCATGTTTTGATACTACTATCTTTTTTCCATAGGATAAATTTAGTTAGAGGATCTCATCTGAATTTTCAAATCAATTCCTATACTATATGATGTTTATTTGATATGATTTTTAAAATAAAAGAAACTCAGCTTTGCTAGGAAAAAGAACGGCAACATAAAACTAAAGCAGCTGAAAAGTTAACAGAGCTTACCTTTCTGATTTGGCAAACGAACAACAGAGTATACATGCGGTTAATACCAGTTACTGCTGCAAGTTGACCCACCAGGAACATCAAAATTGACTTCTGCATCGAGCCTACCAAGTCCTGCATGTTGCTCGCTAAACGATACAAGTACAAGAGTTCCAAGTCTTTTGACATGTTTTCCTTTAGTTACATACTATTATAGTATTATCTCCTAATGCAACTCCTATGCAACAACTACTCCCTCCGTTTCAAAATACTTGTCATGCTGACTTTTATACATACATTATCTTTGTTATATATGTGGACATAATATATATCTAGGTGCATAAGGGATTGTATCGAAAAAACAGAATGACAAGTATTTTGAAACAGAGTGAGTATATGTCTACTACACATTACCAAATATCACGCAATTCCATTTAGATCTAGTTAGTGGCAATATTTTCTTTTAGCCTGGTGTCAATGTGTCATGGTTGTAGCGAACATGACCTCATATGTCATTAGTTCGAGTATGATTTCGGTGATTCATGACAACATGATCAATGTGACTAACTATATTGTTGAGCATGTCCTTGTAGACATTCATAGGTTTCATAGATGCAAAAATACCACATGCCAAAATGAGAAGATACAACTGGACTTACCTTGTATATTTTTCAAATGTCAAAACCGAGAAAGGAAAGGAAAAGAAAAGACACCGTCGGATGAATGGACGGTACCTAGAAGAGAGCGTCGGTGTATGCATCGGGGTACTTGGTACACTGCGTGAATACTCAAGTCAACTGACACCGTCGGATGAACCGACGGTCCAATTCCTACATGCGTCGGATGAATGAAAGAAATGAAGCAGCAGAAGACAGTAGCACCGGATGAACCGACGGTCCGGTTGGTTCGACCATCGGTCTATCCGATGATCAGTTAGAAACAAGACAGAGGCGCGCTAAGACAGATTTCGTAGCACTGGATGAACCGACGCCATGGTCAGTGGAAGCGTCAGTCTATCTGATGGTCTCGAGGAAGCTAACAGAAGATTTTTGTCCGCAAAGCCTTAAACACCGGATGAACCGACGCACCGTCGGATGAAGCGTCAGATGAATTGTGTCAGCAGATTTGCAACGGCTACGATGATGTGGAGGGGCACCGGATGAACCGACGGTGGGAAAAAGGGACCATCGGTTCATCCGACGCTGTACTTTTCAGTGGAAGTTAGCCAACGGCTCTTTTGAAGCCTTGGGCTATTTATACCCCCTCCACTCACCCATTTGAGGTGGCTGGATTGTGTGGAAGTGCACAGGAGTGCAAGACACTTAGAAGATCATATCCAAGCCACCCAAGTGTGCTAAATTCCTCATCCATAGACTTGCACATGCCTTGTGTGTGCGCTTAGTGCTAAGGTTGTGCGAACGTTGTGAGGTGATTCTTGAGTGAATCAAGTTGTACAAGGTGCGCCGGAAGCCTTGGGGTTTAAGCGGCTCACCGGCAATCGTCTTCGACCCTCCGGCTTGGTGTGGAGTGGCGAGGACACTTTGTGTGAGGGACGTGGAGACCCCCTTCCTAAGTGGAGAAACTCCTTAGTGGAGGCGGCATCAAGGTGACCAAGGGAGCTTGGCGAGTGCCTAAGTGGCGAGCCTTTGTGGCGAGTCAAGTGGTGCTCTTGGGAGAGACTTGGTGACCGAGAAGCAATTCTCTTGTGTGAGTGCTTCAACAACGTAGACTAGGGGTGGCTAAGTGCCTACCGACACCACGAATCAAATGGCGTGTCAAGAGTTTACTTCCTCTCACCCCTCTTTACGTTTCAGCATTACTCTTTTGCAATCCTTGCTTGCCTTTACTTTCCTAGAGTAGTATCATGCTAGGATTGGCTATAGGTTGCAATACTTGTTTTGGGATGAGGGCTTCACACTAGATCAACCTTAGATTGCACATCTAGATAGATTTGATCTAGTTTACTTTATGCAAAGTAGTAAATTCGTAGGTTAAGGTTTTAAATTACCTAATTCACCCCCCTCTGAGGCAGCGAGCGTCCGATTCCTTACAATGGTGCCATGGTATATCAACATGGCTTCGCTAGGCTATTCATGGTAGCCTCCGGAGCTGACTGACTTTTCAACAACTTTTCTTTTTTCCACCAGCGCAGCGTCGGTCTTTTGTTTCTTCGCACTTTTTTTTACAACAACCACTTAATATATTAAGCCAGCATCTTACAGAAAGGCCCCTCGAAGAGGGCTGAATTACAAACTGGTCCATGGACCGGATAAACACAGCAGCCGTGTCGGAGAAGACCACTAGCTCGTCGGCGGTGGTTGCATGGGCACCGGAGGCGCATACACCCGGGCGGAGGGACCACGCGAAACGTCGATTGAGTAGGGTACGACTGAGCCGGGGAAGAAGGCCACACCAGACGACTGCAAATATCGTAGAGGAGTCGTCGCTGGCGATGTAGGATGGTGCTCGTTGTCGATACCGAGGTGGAGACGAGGTGGACTTAGCAGCGGCCGGAGGAGAATCAAACGGCTGGACCAGATCTGCAAGAATCAAGACTGCAAGAAGCCGGCAAGGGCAAATACAGAAGAGGTTGACGGCGGAGGTAGAGGTTGTGGCTGGAGCCTGTTGATGCGTTCGACAACGGTAAGCTTGTCGCATGCGTCGGAACAACCACCAAAGGGCAAACTCAAGAACCAAAACCAACCAAAGATCCCTCCCCAGAGAAACCAGAGACCCGAGGCAACAATAGATGCAGAGACAATAACAGAGCGATGCGTTCAACAACACCAAAACAGAGCATTGGAACAACCATCGAAAAGGAAACTCCACATCCAGAAGAACCAAGAAGGGAATCTGATCCAGAGGCGTGGATCTGACCTTAGCGCCTGCAACCTGCTTTGTAGGTGGTGGTGCAGGGTAGATTTGTGGTGGAGGTGGCAGAACAGAGGAGGTCGGATCTCGGTGACGACAGGGGGGCGGAGCGGACGAAGCGGAAAGGAGATCCGAACCACTGCGAAGATCGGAGAAATTATTAATACTTACCATGGCGACATCCTTGTCCACAGCAGCAGGAGCTGCGGTAGCAGCAACGGCGACGACGGCAAAAAGGACGGCAGCCAGGGGAGAACTCATCGTGAGTCTCCTACAGCTACTAAACTAAGAGAGGGGGGCCCTTTCCCTCCCCGCGCCGGTGCGAGCGCCGGAGCAAGGAGAGAAGGGGCCAGAGGAGGGAGAGAAGAGCGGCGGTGGAGGTGAGGAGGAGAAGGACCGGAGGAGGAGAAGAACGGTGGCGATGGCGACGAGATCTGGAGAGGAGAAGGGGAGGAGGAAGGGAAAACTAACACGACATACGCCCATACTACTGAGAGCTGTTTCTTCGCACTTGTTTAAGTGGATTCCGCCTTCTTATCTTCAAGTCAGAGTATTTTGGTTTTCTCAGCCGCGTCAGTAGTTTTCCTTTTCAGTGTCTCGCTCTTCTCCAAGCCTAAAGCAACAGATGTATCCTGCGTTTTCTTTTCATCTTTTTCTATCACTTTTGCAGCCTCAGTCTTTCGTTGCGCCAGCGCTTCGTTAGTTCTAGCAAATTTTGAAGGCTTATCAATAACAGGTGGAGCTGCGAAAGGGCTTGTAGCCTAGTGGTTACAAGAGTCCCAGTAGCACCTTAGATCCTGGGTTCGACTCCCCGTGGGAGCGAATTTCTCAGGATTTAACGGCGTTTGTTCTTTTAGTGGTAGGCGACGTCCCCATCGACAGCAAGACGCCTGCGTGCGTTGTGAGTGTCTCCGATGTACTATGTAATTCGAAAAAAAATAACAGGCGGAGCCATAGGTGCCACCTTTGATGATTTTCCTTTCTTTGAGGCTTAGACCACCTCAGAACTAACATTACCCGGGGGCTGCATCTTTTTACCAAGGGTTGAGGGTTTCAGCCGTGGGGGATAGTCTACGTCCATTTCTTCGAACACCCGGTTTACACGACCCTTATGTTTGAGAATTTTCTGAGCTGCTTCATGCTCCCGATGGGCATAGTTTCTAATCATTAGAGTAACTCTCCTTTCGACCTCAACAACTATTTCTTCATTTGTTTTCCCTTTTGGCCGAGTCACCTTGAATTTAGGGCACTTGGTCTCTTCCTCCAAACCAGACAATTTCTTTTTTATGTAGTCCCAATAACCCAGCGAGGCCTGTTGGGCCATATTTCAGCTGCCACAAATTCTTCAAGGGCATCGCGAGTAGTAATCACGTGTGTAGCCTGAAAATAGGCACAAGTACTTGGAGACAACCGGCTGCTCTTAGTAAGCTCCGACGCAAGGTCAACTTCCAAATCTTTCATTACACTAGCAAGGTCAAAACTTGTGACCTCTTCATTTTCCTCATTTTTACCAAGCACTGGAATGGTGGCGTAAAACCAATAGGAGGTCCATTTATTAGCCCACTTGTTCTTATAGGCGGGAGCCAGCTCCACAAGAACCACGTTTTTGTTTATGTGGCGGGTTTGAAAAGTGCGGCAAACATACCGAGCCTCTTGTTCTTCTCCATCTACAATCAAAGTTCTCTTACTCGAAAGAATATTGAAATGCCGAACGAAAGTATCCACGTCATTTGCCCCGCCAAAGGTACGACAACTCCATAAAAACTTGAGGACTTGGGGAATCGAGTCGGGAGTAAGCTGATGGATTTGAACCTTGTAAGCCACATGATCTATGTGAATCTTTTCGACACTGTCAATCTCAGTCCGGCTGTAAAGAAATCACGGAAAACCACACATTCATCCGGTTTTGGTTCAGGAGTCGTTTCTTTCCCAGGCAGACGACAGGCATCAGCCGAAAAGCAACCCTCTGAAACCAAAGAGTCCAATTCCGTCTGAGTCATTAATGACCGACCCATGAAGCAGGTGCTAGGTTTTGCTCCTACAAGTTCATTGGGGTTCGCCTCAACATTTTCCAGTTTCTCTCCCGAGTTTTCTTTGGCATCTATGGTGCCACTGTAATTAATCTCGCCTTCTTCGACGCTGGCATCAGTTCATCTTGCATCTGCATAGCTCAATGTCATTTCTCTTTCACTGCTATCATTATTCGAACTACTAGAATCGTCGCTAGTAGAATTGGAGGAGGAACTATCACTTCCTCGAGAAGTAGCGGATCCATCCAAACCAGAAATCTTCCCAGACTCCGAGCTAGACGAAGATGAAGCTTTTGCATCAATGCCCGCCGGCGGGGGGGACCTCGCCTCTGGATTTGATGACGAACCTTCATTCTCCATCACATGTGTTGTTCGCCTGACACGAGCCATCCAAAGAAAATCTAGATCAAATCGATGGCACAACAACACCGGGACGACAGCGAAAGAGCGAATTTGGCATAAGATTCATATCGACAGGACTAACCTTTCTAAAGACAGGTAAGGTGACAATGGCGAAATGAAATTCTTTCAATTCGAGAGCTTATCAAGCAAGCAAAATCTCAGGAGGCAGAAGGAACGGTGAAAGGGACGGGGGTCCAAATTCACCAACGGTGCCTTCTATTTGTAGGCAGGGGAAAGCAACGATCCGCTCCACGAGTCCAATAGTAAAAAATGAGGGCAAAAGCGTAACTTAGCAGAGATCTCGCAGCACCAGCGGTGTGGAAGACGTTTTCATTTTTATTGATTCTCGAATCTTTCTTATCGGGTCTCAATCTTTTGGACTCAATAAGCTTTCGGCTCCGAGGGGCTTCTATTGGGGGATTCAGAATCGATTGCAAAAGGACCCCTCTATTTTATAACGTAAGCCGCTGGTATCTCCTAAGAGTATTTATGCGGCGACGAAACCCGGTGTCGGGATTCTCTACCGCCGAACAGTAAATTTGTATCGATCGTGTGTTGGGCTCGGATGGTTAGCTCAGGAGACAACGGAATTTATACTGGTTCGGGCCTCCGAGGAGTAATACCCTACGTCCTGTGTCGAGCTGTCGTGTTCCCGTGCTAGGGTTGTTTGTAGTAGGGGTTACAAACTGGTCGGGAGAGGGTGTCGGACACAAGTCCCTTAGAATAGGTGTTCGGTTCGTCGGCTATCCAACCCTTGTAACGGTTGCCCTCCTCTCCCTTTTATAGACGCAAGGGGAGGGGTACAAGGGGAAAGAAAATACGAGCTACAGTGTCTGGTCGCTGGGACGTCCCTTCGCGTGTCGCTGTCCCTCAAGACGCATTGAAGTGGAGCTGTGCCGCTTTGTCGTGGGAACCGCCGCGTGGCCGGGCGGGGCTGTTCATACTGGGACGCTTGGCGCCCCTTCCGAGTAGTTCGTTGGTGTCTAGGTCCGCCCGAGTACTTGACTAGCCCGCCACGTTAAGACCTAACCGTAGGCCTGAGCTCGTCGTAGGGGGTGCTTGAGTACCTCGGGCGGAGCTCGCGTGCAGCAGAGTTGGAGATGATGGTGATGGGATGGCTGTGCAGCTGAGCAGGCCCGCATTAAGGCTCTTGTAGGGGCCAGCTGCTCGCATCAAGTGCCAGCTGGTGTGCTTGCTTGGCATGGGGAATCGATCCCCCACGCGTCGTGGTGAAAACGTTCGTGTCTCGGGGTCGTGCCGCGTGTCGTGGCCCACGCCTCAGTCGGAGACGGGAATTGCTCGTGTGAACGAGCGGCTTGTCGTGCGAGGCGGAGACTGCTCGGAGCGGAGACTTGTCGTGCGAGGCGGAGACTGCTCGGAGCGGAGACTTGTCGCGCGAGGCGGAGACTGCTCGGAGGAGGTCCCTCTAGGAGGGAACTGGTCAGAGATACTCCCCACTGGTTGGGAACGAGGCGTCTTGCCAGTGATGGTCTTGACAGGGGTCCACAGTCCTCCTCTTCCAGAATCTTGCCCTTCACGTTGTCAATCTTGGCCTTCACATTGTCAATGGTGTTTGAGAACCTTGTCTTGTGGGAGGTTATATCGCCGTCAAAGGGGGCCCTAATCCGGGCCCTCGTCAGTAGCCCCCGAGCCTGAGAGGGAGTCAGGGAATCGCGCTCAGGCTCAGTCGAGAGGGTTTGGTGTTGATTTTGTTTTTGATTCTCCCGGTGGGTGTGCGCGAGCGCATCCGCCGGATGTAGCCCCCGAGCCTGTGGGTGAGTTGAAGACTCGCTCGCGGGCTTTTAAACTTCATTGTAGCCGTTGTTGTCCGGGACTGTTCTGTTGGGGTAGTCGCGGTCGTTGTGGCCGACGTGGGCGTCGTGGACGACGTGATCAATGCGGACGAAGCGGGAGATGTGGGCATCTCGGCCGTCGTGATGGACGTGACAGCTTGAAATGACCGCGCGTGGGCGACGCAGGCTCCCGAACTCCGCGCGAACCGAGGCGTCGCGTGGGTGGGCGCCTATTTCGCTGGGGCACGCTCACGCGGGCGTTCGTTTCGCTGACGCAGCCGGCCCGACATTCAAGGCGGACGGCCGCGCTCTTCCCCTTTTAACCGCGCGCCGAGGTCGGATTTGGGACTTTTACTCCCTCATCATCTTCCTCTGCCCTTGTGCCTCGCTCCCCTTGCTCTTTCGCATCCGCAGCGCCGCCACCGCTTGCGCCACCAGTTCGCTCGAGACCTCGCCGCTGCCATGTCGAACTGGACGCGATCCAACGTGTCTCGCGACCAGCTGCTCCGCCTTGTCGAGGCCGGACAGCTCCCTCCACTCACCGCCGCCGTGGAGTGGAAGGTGCCCGGGGAGGAGTCCGTGCCGCGCCCGCCCAGGGGGTACGTGGTCTCGTTCGTGGCCTTCCACGAGCGTGGCTTCTCCGTCCCCGCCGGGCGGTTCATCCGGGGGGGTCCTCTACGAGTATGGCCTCCAGCTGCAGCACCTCAACCCGAACAGCATCCAGCAAACGGCGGCGTTCGAGGCAATGTGCGAGGGGTACTTGGGGATAAGTGCCCATTGGCACCTCTTCCGGTACTTCTTCATGTTCGCGTGCTTGAAGGATGGCCCCAAGGCGGCGACGATCGGCTGCGCCAACCTCCGGATGAAGCAAGGCCGGGGCGACGGCTACATCCCATCCTCCTTGACCAACTCGAACAGCGGCTGGCACAAGGGATGGTTCTACTTGAGGAACGACCCCGAGTTCGCTCTGCCGGCATTCACCGAAAACTCCATCGGGCAGTCACGGTCGAACTGGACCGACGGTCCCCCGCAGGCGGAGCAGGAGAAGGTGCTCAAGGAGCACTGGGCGGTGCTGGGGTGCCTCCGAGGAGCCGGGGTCACCCTGGCGACTGTCATTGGGCAGTATCACACCCGAGGAGTCGTGCCGCTCCAGAGACGTCCGCTCTGTCTCTGCGAGATGACGGCCGACCGAGCCCCCTGGACGGGGACTGTGACCGCGCCGGTCTTCCCCTCGCCGAACGAAATCCAGCGTCACGTGGCGCAGGCGATAGGGAAGTCGACCTACACATGGCCGCCGGCGCGACTTCTCCCGATGCACCCCAACCAGGGGACCGAGAGATTGGTAAGTTGCCTGTTTCCTCCGACAAGGTCTTCGTTAACCGTGGCTTCTTTGATCTGATGTTGATCTTCTCGGGGTCCTCCGACGATGACTGATTTGCCCGCTCCTTGTTTTCGCAGCTGAAGTGTGCGCACCTTGTGCCGGCTAAGGCGCCTCTCCCGGAGGAGGCGATCTTCAACCGGAACAAGGCGGCCGCGGAGAGGCGGTGGGCTGCGCGCAAGGCGCAGCATAAGGAGCGAGAGATTGCCAAGCGCGATCGGAATGACAACCGCATCAAGCGGCGAAAGGCGGGGGAGCGTGATGTTTCCTCCAACGAAGATCCGTCGCCGGAGCCGACGTGGAGCGGGGACGAGCCCAGTGCCGCGGTGGACTGGAGCGATATGTCGGGGTCGTCCACTCCGTCGCCTCCCCGAGCCGTTGAAGTGACATCGTCGCGGCGGCCGGTTCTTGCGGCGCACGAGAAGAACGTGGGCTCGAGCTCACGATCGGCGGCTCGCCCCGCCCGAGAGGACCAGTGGGCGACCCGTTCCCACACGGCGCCCGGCGGTTCGGGCGCGTACGAGGCGCGGAGAGACCCGCCCCGTCGAGCTGACCCGCCCAGGCGGTCGGAGGAGCGGGCGCCCCCGTCCCGCCATCTCTTCGACGGTTCCGACCGCCCCGACACGGACTCCTTGCAGAGGCGCCTGTCGCGGGCGAGATTGACAAGCTCGGCATCGACACCGAGCGCGCTGCAGGAGGCGGATTCTGGCGCCGCCCCGCGGCGCCTTCAGTCTTTGATTATCCGGGGCGGCGCAACCCCAGACGTACAAGTTTCCCTCGCCGCAGGCGGGGGCCAAGGGCCGACCTCTGCCATGGCGGAGGTCGGAGAGATAGCCCCTGAGCAGCCGAGGGAGCGCGGCGCCGCCGTCGAGCCGGCGGGGAGAGGCGGGGCAGCCCCCGAGTCGGTCGGCACCAAGCGTGCAGCCCCCGAGCAGGGCTCGTCAGACCGTCCGGTGAAGAGGTCCCGGGTCCGCTCCAAGATGTAAGTTCTTGTCCTTGGTGTCATTGCCATGAGTCTTTCTTTTCGTTCGCTCTTCAACCTCGTCCTGTCCTTTCTGCAGACACGCCGACACCGGTGTCCTCAGCCTCGCGCCCCTGAAGCGTGTGGTGCTGAGTGCGCGCGCCACGCCCTCCGAGCCCCATTCCCAGCCCCCGTATGCCGAGCCGCTGCCGGTGCAGGTCGAGGAAGGGCTGGCCGTGGCCGTCGAGGTGGTGGAGTCAGCGGCGCCGCCCCCGCAAGTCGCTGCCGCCGTCATGGGGGAGGAGCGGGCGGTCACAGAGACAGCCGCTCCCCAAGCGAGGTCGGAGCCACAGGCCGGGACCGGCTCGGGGGACGACGACGTGGTGATGGTGCCTGTGGATCAGGGTGCGCCCCCGCCTCCGCCAGCCCAAGACCACGAAGCCGCCGCGCCGGAGGCATCAGAGACTTCAGCGGTCGTGGCTGCGCCGACGATCGGGGGTGCAGAGGATGCGCCGACGTTCGGCAGATGGTCCATCCCCAGCGTCGGGATCATTGATCTCGACGAAACCGAGCTCCCGAGCAACGACCGGGAGATCTTCGATGTCGTGGTGGAGCGCGTGTTCGTCGACCCGTCGGTTTTGGAGGCTGAGGTCCCCGGAGCCGCGGCGTCCGTTGCCGCGGCCTCGGTCGATGCGGGGGGTCTCATCCAGTGCAGCACTCGTGTCAGATGCCGTCGTGTCGGAGCAGCCAGCGCCGGGCCAGGGCGGAGATGTCGGGGGGCCCGCACCCTCTGTCGCGTCGGAAGCGGCGGAGGGGCTTCTCGGAGAGCCTGCAGCTGGCGCAGAGTCGGTCGTGATCACGCCCCCGCTCCAGACTGCAGGGGCGGTCGTGGACGCGCCCCCACATTCGATGGCAGGGGCGGCCGAGGGGGTTGCCGAGGCGGCGGAGCCGTCGTCCGTCCAGCTCGCCGTTGCTGTTGAAGTGGCAGCTCCCGCGACGAGCCAGCCCACGACGGCTCCTCAGGAGCACGTTGCCCCCGAGGGGGCGACGAGGGCCACCTCCCCGGAGATACAAGAGACCGGGGAGGGCTCGGGCGCGGCCCTACCACGGGGCGCTGGAGGTGATGATGACCGGGTCCTCGATCTTGCCCGCATCCCGTGGGCGGCGGCCTTCGAGGTCGGCAACGATGCTGAGGAGGACGAGGAGTCCGCGGCGCGCCACACCCTCGAGCGCGGACTGACGTGGGCACGCTGTGCATTCGACGAGCTGATCCTTCCCGCAACGTCGGTAAGGCTTCTCTGCACGACGGCCTGTCTTTGATTTCTTCACTCTTCCGAGATATATAACTTACACTTTCTTCGTTCGAAGTAGACACTCGCGGCGTCTGGTCAGAGGAGAGCGCGCACGGTCAGCGAGCTCCATGCAAAATGGGCCCAGCTGGAGATGCAGCTGGTCGTAGCTCGTGTGGCCGCTGCCGCAGCGGTGACGAACGAGGCGACGACGCAGACGACTCTTGAAGCCGCCAAGCAGTGCGCGGAGGACCGCGCCACAGCCGCTGAGTCCGCAGCCGCCACGGCCGTGACGGAGCGGGATGCCTTGGCGTCGAGGCTGGCTCTCGCTGAGGCGGAGATCGAGAAGTTGCGCACTACCACGGCATCTGCCAATGAGGCCGCCGAGGGGCCACCACTGCTGCCGCAACTGCCGAGGCCTCCGCCCGGGACGCCGCCCAGGCCGTGGCTCAGGAGAAGGCGGCACTCGAGACGAAGATGACGGATCTGGAGCGTGACTTGGCCGCCGTCGGAGTGGACCTCTCGACGTCCAACCGCCAGTTCTCTGAGGTTGCCAACCAGCTCCAGGTGGTCTCCGAGGAGGCGACAAGGCTGCGAGAGAGCAACACCAAGTTGTCGGAGGACCTTGAGGGTGAGTCGAGCTGGCGCTTCCTTTCACTGTTTCGCTCTTCGTTTGCCTCTTGTTCTTTCTGACTTGTTTCCTGGTGCTTCAGGGATGCGCGTGTACCGCGCCGGGATGACCTCGAAGCTAGCGGAGCTGAAGCAAAAGGTGAACACTGCCTTGCTTAAGGTCATCGAGAAGGACAACTCGATCGGGCGCTTGTCGGAGCAGCTCGAGAGTAAGCCCAGCGCCTTGATTCCATCCTTGTCTTTCTTGTGAGCCTTCCGTAACTCATTGTCTTGTTTGTTTTTCTCAGAGACAAGGGCCGAGCTTGAGCAGTTTCGGATGGCTCGGGAGCAGGACGCGGTCGCGCTGAACCAGGCTCGGAACGCCCGACGTGAGTCGGAGGAGGCGCGCAGGGTGAACATTGAGGACCTGGCCAAGCTCGGAAGGGCCATCAGCACGGTCATGGCTGGGCTCGGCATGTCGCTCGGGCCGGTGTTGCCCGATACGCTTGTTGAAGAAGTCGGGCGCCTCCCAGATGTGATCCGAGAGCTTGAGTTGTCGACGGCTCGGAGAGCGGTGCACCGAGTGCTCGCCATGTTCGAGTCGCACTACCAGGGGTTGGACTGCATGGCGTTGAGCGGCGGCTGGGCTCCCGGCATCTTCGACACGCAGTGCGACGAGCTCGAGAGAGACTGCACCTCCTTCTTCCGCGACATGGCCGACGCCGCCCTGAAAGACTTAGAGCTGCTGCCACAAGACGCACCAGAGGACCTGGAAAGTCCCGGGCCCTTGAATTAGATGTATCATTTTAACTATGTGTAATGATAAGAACAATTCGCAACATTACGAATCGGAATCGCGTAGCTGAAAACTTATCCAAGTAGCATTACGGCTCGATCGTTCCCGAGCGCCCGAGGACGACTGCCATAACGCATAGCCGGCCTTAGAAAGTCGAGACGACCAAGCTCTACTCTGGAGCCACGGAGGCGTAGGAGTCGGAAAGCTTGGCCTTCTCAACTTGCCAAGGGTAACCACGCGTTCGCAGCCCCCGGGAGCTCGAGAGGTTTGAGAAGTAACTTTGCGTAGTTTTGTCGTCAAAGTTGTTTTTGGACCGGAGCCCGGACGGTCACCCGACGCTTGCGAAAAGAGGTCAGACGAAGACCTGAGAACTCGAGTCGTGCTCGCAAGTCTTTGCACCGTAGCCGCGGAGGTGTGGGTGCTAGGAGCTTTGAACGAGCAGCAACGTCTCGCCCCACGCAGGCCATCGCCCTTACTTCTCGCAAGATCGAGTTTCCGTCAAAAAACCTTTCGCTTGTGCGATCGGTCTCGACATCGTTGTCGGGATTTTTTTGAAAAATCGTAAAAATCGCGGAAGGAGGGCATCGTGCCCTGGGTAGCCCCCGAGCAGGGAGCGCCTCTGCACAGGTGTAGGGGCACTCGTTGCTCAGCCTTTAAGTCGCCGCACACTCGCAAACATGGTCATCAACAAGTTTTTCGAACTCAAAGACATGTGGACAAGGCATGCAGCATCTATTTATTGATGTATGAGATTTGAACAGTTACTCAAGGGTAAAACGGGCGCAGGTGTTCGATGTTCCATGCGTTGGAGACGACCCTTCCGTCCTCGTACTGGATCTTGTAGGTTTCGGGCCGGAGCACCTCGTGGACGATGAATGGACCTTCCCAAGGTGGCACGAGCTTGTGCTGGTCCTTGCTGCCTTGAACTCGTCGGAGGACCAGGTCCCCGACATGGAACTCGCGCGGTCGCACGTTGCGCTCGTGGTAGCGTCGCAAGGCTTGTTGGTACTTGGCGCAGCGCAGCAGCGCCACGTCTCGCGCCTCGTCGAGCTGGTCGATCGCATCCTCTAGCGCGGCCTGGTTGCCTTCCTCGGTGTAGGCTCGTACTCGCGGGCTGCCATAGTCGATGTCCGTGGGTAGGACCGCCTCCGAGCCGTGCACCATGAAGAAGGGTGTGAAACCCGTCGCTCGGCACGGTGTGGTGCGCAGGCTCCATAGCACTGATGGTAGCTCGGCCACCCACCTCGCTCGGAACTTCTCGAGTTGTTTGAAGATGCGCGGCTTCAACCCTTGCAAGATCATGCCGTTCGCCCTCTCGACTTGCCCATTTGTCTTCGGGTGGGCCATGGCCGACCAGTCCACACGGATGTTGTTGTCGTCGCAGAAGTTGAGGAATTTCTTCCCCGTGAACTGGGTGTCGTTGTCGGTGATGATCGTGTTGGGTAAGCCGAAGCGATAGATGATGTCGGTGAAGAATGATACGGCCTCCTCGGAGCGGACGTTGACGATGGGTCGAGCCTCGATCCACTTGGAGAACTTATCGATCGCTACGAGAAGATGAGTGAAGCCCCCGGACGCTTGTCGGAGCGGCCCCACCATGTCGAGGTGCCATACGGCGAAAGGCCATGTGATGGGGATAGTCTGGAGCGCTTGCGCCGGGAGATGAGTTTGTCGGGCGTAAAATTGGCACCCCTCACAACGCCATACGTTGTCCTTGGAGTCCGCCACTGCCGTGGGCCAGTAAAATCCTTGTCGGAAAGCCTTCCCGACAAGTGTTCTTGGGCCTGCATGATGACCGCAGGTGCCTGCGTGGATTTCTCGTAGCAGCTCGCGGCCTTGGTCCCCGACGATGCACCGCATGAGTATGTCGGCAGCTCCTCGCTTGTAGAGCTCGCCCTCGATGAGGACGAACGCCTTTGCACGCCACGCAATGCGTCGAGCCTCTGTCTGGTAGGAGGGCAGCTTCCCTTCGACAAGCCATTCAAGGATCGGGAAACACCAGTCGGGATCCTCGAGATTCAGCTCTGGTGGTTGATCGATCGCCATGACTTCGGGTTCTTCGACCTCTGGTGGCCTCTCCCCCTCTGCGCGTACAGATGGCGCGTGTTGATCACTCGCAAAAACCCCGTGAGGTACCGGCTTGCGACTGGATGCGGTCTTTGCGAGCACGTCGGCGGCTTTGTTGTAGTCGCGCAGCACATGATGAAGCTCGAGTCCGTGGAACTTGCCCTCTAAATCACGCACAGCTTGGCAATATGCCGCCATCTTCGGGTCCACGCAGTTCTTGTCTTTCATGACCTGATCCACGACCAGTTCGGAATCCCCCCTGATCTCGAGACGTTTGATCCCGAGCTCAACAGCTATTCGGAGGCCGTTGATCAGTGCTTCGTACTCGGTGACGTTGTTTGATGCCGGGAAGTGTAGTCGTACCAAGTACTCCATACACACGCCCAGAGGCGAGATGAAGACCAGGCCTACACCGGCTCCCTCCTTCATGACCGAGCCGTCGAAATACATGATCCAGGTCTCGTGCTCGATCGCGCGCCGGGGGAGTCTGGATCTCCGTCCACTCGGCAACGAAGTCCGCGAGTACTTGGGACTTGATGGCACTGCGTGGTGCATACGATATATTCTGTCCCATCAACTCGAGCGCCCACTTGGCAATTCTTCCTTCGGCCTCGGGGTTCTGGATGACCTCTCCGAGTGGGTACTTGGATACCACGGTGATGGGGTGCGCATCGAAGTAGTGTCGGAGTTTGCGCTTGGTCATCAAGACTGCGTATACAAGCTTTTGCATTTGCGAGTACCGGGTCTTGGAGTCGGAGAGTACCTCGCTAACGAAGTACACAGGTCGTTGTACCTTCTGTGACCTTCCGGGCTCTTCTCGTTCGACCACCAGAGCAGCGCTGACTACTTGAGTTGTCGCGGAGATGTACAGGAGCATCGGCTCTTCAAGTGTCGGAGCTGTGAGGATCGGCGGGCTCTTGAGCATGCTTTTGAGCGAGTTGAGCGCTTCTTGTGCCTCAGGAGTCCACGTAAAGTGGTCGAACTTCTTCATCAGTTTGTACAGCGGCAGGCTGCGCTCTCCAAGTCGTGCTATGAAACAACTCAGAGCTGCGAGGCAACCCGTGACACGCTGCACGCCCTTCAAGTTCTTGATCAGGCCCATGTCCATGATGGCCGAGATCTTCTCGGGGTTCGCCTCGATGCCGCGTTCCGACACGACAAAGCCAAGGAGCATGCCCCTTGGAACCCCGAAAACGCACTTCTCGGGGTTCAGCTTTACCCCATGCTGTCGCAGCTTTGCAAAGACCTCGGTGAGGTCGGGGACTAGGTCTCCAGTCTTCCTTGACTTGACCACAATGTCGTCGACGTACGCCTCGATGATGCGTCCTATCAGTTCCCCGAAAACACGTCGCATGCATCACTGGAACGTAGCGCCCGTGTTCTTGAGCCCGAAGGGCATTGTCTTGTAACAATACGCGCCGAACGGAGTGATGAATGAGGTTGCGAGTTGGTCCGCTATGCACATCGCTATCTGGTGGTACCCGGAGTACGCATCGAGAAAACAGAGGGTTTCGCACCCAGCTGTCGAATCGACTACCTGATCTATGCGAGGCAAAGGAAACGGATCCTTGGGACATGCCTTGTTAAGGCACGTGTAGTCAACACACATCCTCCACTTCTTATTCTTCTTCTTTACAAGTACAGGGTTAGCAAGCCACTCGGGGTGGAATACTTCTCGGATGAACCCTGAACTAAGGAGCTTCTTGATCTCCTCGCCAATCGCCTTGCACTTCTCGTCGTTGAAGCGGCGAAGGCGTTGCTTTACCGGTTTCGATCCCGGCTTGATATTGAACTTGTGCTCGGCAACCTCTCTCGGGATCCCCTTCATGTCGGAGGGTTTCCATGCAAACACATCGAGGTTCGCTTTGAGGAAGTCGACGAGCGCGCTTTCCTATTTAGGATCGAGCGTCGTCCCGATACAGAGCGTACGGCCATCGTCAGAGACGGCCGCATCCTTGACGTCCTTGGCGGGCTCGAAAGAGCAGGCCGTTCGCTTGGATGACTCGGGGATGTCCTGGTCCTCGGACGGGGGCTCGGCGTGGAGCCTCTCGGACCGGATCAGTGCCTCAGCGAACTGAAAACACTCAGCGTCGCACTCGAATGCGCGCTGATACGTGGTCCCTACTGTGATGATCCCCTTTGGACCGGGAATCTTCAGTTTCAGGTACGTATAGTTTGGCACGACCATAAACTTCGCGTACACCGGCCTCCCGAGGATTGTGTGGTACGTCCCCGAGAACCCCACCACTTCGAAGGTGAGGGTTTTCATGTGAAAATTTCGCAAGTCCCCGAACGTGACGGGCAGGTCGATCTGCCCGATGGGGAGCGCCTCCATTCTAGGGACGACCCCGTGGAACGGTGCGGTCGACGGCCGCAGCTGGGATCGCGGGATGCCCATGTCGTCAAGCGTAGATGCATAGAGCACGTTGATCCCGCTTCCCCCATCCATCAGGACCTTGTGGATCCTTTTGGACTTGAATAGGGGAGCTACCACTAGTGGGTAGGATCCTGGCTGAGGCACGTGGTCGGGATGGTCCTTGCGGTCGAAGGTTATCGGAACCTCCGACCACTTTAGGTAGGACGGCTTCGTGGTGTCGGTGTTGAAGACTTCTCGCCGAATGAGCTTCTCGCGCCGCCTTGAGGGTCTTGCCGAAGATCCGCCAAAGATCATGTGGACCGCGCCATCTTCACCTGGGTACATAGCCCCCGAGCCATCGTCGTTGTCGGGGAGTGGTCCTCCCTTCTTGGGTGGATCCGCCGCTCTTGGCTTGAGGGTGCCGTTGACGTAGTTCTTGATGAGCCGGCAGTCCTTGAGCGCGTGCTTGACGGGGACCTCGTGGTGCGGACATGGTGCGTCCAGGAGCTTCTCGAAATGGTCCTTGGGCGGACCGGGCTTGGTCGGGTTGCCCTTAGGGCATGACGTCTTGCGCTCCACCGCTGCGACCAGATTGTCGTCGCGATGGCGCTTGTCGTTTTTCTTCTTCTTCTTGAAGCGAGAGGACGTCCCCTCGCCGTGGTCCACGACCTGCTTCCCTTTACCCTGAGGGGTGTTGAGCGTCGCGGCGACCACTTCCTTGTCGTCTGCGTGGTTGCTCGCGATGTCGAGGAGCTCCCGGGTCGTACGAGGCATGCGGCATCTGAGTTGGTGGATGAGGGAGGTGCAGGTCGTGCCGTTCTAAAACGCTGAGATGGCGTCGTTGTCGGTCGCGCCGGGAAGCTCGGTGCAGCGCTTGGAGAAGCGTCGGATGTACTCGCGCAGGCTTTCTCCCGGCTGTTGCTTGCAGTTGCGCAGCTCCCATTGCTTGTCGGGGCGCGTGTACGTGCCTTGGAAGTTCCCGACGAAGACTCTGCGCAGGTCGGTCCAGCAGTTGATCTTGTCGCGTGGCAGGTGCTCGAGCCACGTCCACGCGGAGTCGCCGAGGTAGAGCGGCAGGTTCTTGATGATGAAGAGGTCGTCTGTCGCTCCTCCCGCATGGCACGCGAGTCGATAGTCCTCGAGCCACACGCTGGGGTTGGTGTCCCCGTCGTACCTGGGTACGTTGGTCAGAGCTCGGAAACGCGAGGGAAACCTCGCATCCCGGACACTCTGGCCAAAGGCTCGGGGACCCCTTTGGTTCGGCGACCAGCTGCGGTCACGATCGTCGTCGCTGTCGTGGTGGCATCCGCGGCCTCGGTCGTCATGGTGATTGTCGATGCTTCCGGCCCGTCGACGAGCCTCGATGGTGTTCCACGCGTCACGATTAGGCCCGAGCCGGCTCTTGACTGCTGACGCCGCGGCCCCACCCCCTTCCCCGCGGTTCCGATGCTGAGAGGGGGGCGGGTTCGGGTCGTGTGCGGACGGTGCTCCTGCTCGTCCACGCTCCGAACGCTGGCGTGAGGCGGAGCTTTCCGCTTGTTGTGCTGCTGCTGCCTCAAGCAGCGCCTTCAGCTGCTGACGCACCCGTCTCTCTTCGGAGGTCGCTGCCTCCGGACAGCCGTGCAGCAACATGGCTGCAGCGGCGAGGTTCTGCGACGCCCGCCTAAAGAGCGGCGGGCATCAGCGTCGGCATTGGCGTCGACATTCGCGCCCTCGTTGGCGCGTCTGTCGTTGTCACGCGTACGTCCT
Source organism: Cenchrus fungigraminus (assembly GCA_036936925.1). Classification (NCBI taxonomy): domain Eukaryota; kingdom Viridiplantae; phylum Streptophyta; class Magnoliopsida; order Poales; family Poaceae; genus Cenchrus; species Cenchrus fungigraminus. Next base: position 64,167,485 of record CM072768.1, on the reverse strand, counting down.
CGGGCCGGCGGCATTGGGTCGCGGGCTCGAGGTTGTTCGGCGGCTGGGCGGCGCTCCCGCCGCTCGCCGTTTCCATCACGGGGCTGCTCTTGCACCGGGACCATCTGCACAGGCTGCCGGTCGTGGGGCTCTGGGTCCTGTCCCAGCTCCCGGTGAAGGATGGCCAGCTCTTCGTCGAGCTGGCGCTTGGCCTCCGCAAGTTCGTCGAGTCGCGCCCGTCGTTGGGCCTCGGTGGCGCGGTGACGCAGCGCCGGCTCAGGGTCGGAACTGCTCGAGGCCGAAGCCACGCAGACGTTGCACTCACGCGTAGGGTCGCGCGGGCGCGTGGTCGGTGTCCTCCGGGTCGTCGCAGGTCCGGAGGCGGCGCCGGTCAGGCGCAGGTTGTTGACGTAGGCCGTCACCAGATCTTCCGGGAGGCCGAGCTATCCACGGGGGTACATCGCGGTGTACAGCTCCATGAACTCCCCCCAAGCAAGCGGCTCAGCTCCGCTTGCCTGGAAGGCGAGGTCGGTGAGGTAGTAGGAGGCGAGCCTAAAACGCTCCTGTGTTGGGTTTGGCCCCAACATGCCGATGATCGTCTCGTCCGAGAAACCTCGGACGAACGCTGCGCGCCCCGCAGCCCCTGTCAGGACGTTGGGGCGAGGTGGCTGGGCAAAGGTACGCCCGGCAACAGACTTCGCCGGCCCGGCGTAGACGAAGCCGAGGGAGCCAAAACGCAAGGTGGCCCCAGGGGTAAGCGAAACCCCGCGGCCCTCCATCCGATCCGCTGGTGAAGTTCGTCGAGACACACGATGTGTCCCTACCTGACGCGCCAACTGTCGGGGTTCTCTACCGCCGAACAGTAAATTTGTATCGATCGTGTGTCGGGCTCAGATGGTTAGCTCAGGAGACAACGGAATTTATACTGGTTCGGGCCTCCGAGGAGTAATACCCTACGTCCAGTGTCGAGCTGCCGTGTTCCCGTGCTAGGATTGTTTGTAGTAGGGGTTACAAACTGGTCGGGAGAGGGTGTCGGACCCAAGTCCCTTAGAATAAGTGTTCGGTTCATCGGCTATCCAACCCTTGTAACGGTTGCCCTCCTCTCCCTTTTATAGACGCAAGGGGAGGGGTACAAGGGGAAAGAAAATACGAGCTACAGTGTCTGGTCGCTGGGACGTCCCTTCGCGTGTCGCTGTCCCTCAGGACGCATTGAAGTGGAGCTGTGCCGCTTTGTCGTGGGAACCGCCGCGTGGCCGGGCGGGGCTGTTCATACTGGGACGCTTGGCGCCCCTTCCGAGTAGTTCATTGGTGTCTAGGTCCGCCCGAGTACTTGACTAGCCCGCCACGTTAAGACCTAACCGTAGGCCTGAGCTCGTCGTAGGGGGTGCTTGAGTACCTCGGGCGGAGCTCGCGTGTAGCAGAGTTGGAGATGATGGCGATGGGATGGCTGTGCAGCTGCTTGCATCAAGTGCTAACTGGTGTGCTTGCATGGCATGGGGAATCGATCCCCCACGCGTCGCGGTGAAGGCGTTCGTGTCTCGGGGTCGCACCGCGTGTCGTGGCCCACGCCTCAGTCGGAGACGGGAATTGCTCGTGTGAATGAGCGGCTTGTCGTGCGAGGCGGAGACTGCTCGGAGTGGAGACTTGTCGTGCGAGGCGGAGACTGCTCGGAGCGGAGACTTGTCGCGCGAGGCGGAGACTGCTCGGAGCGGAGACTTGTCGCGCGAGGCGGAGACTGCTCGGAGGAGGTCCCTCTAGTAGGGAACTGGTCAGAGATACTCCCCACTGGTCGGGAACGAGGCGTCTTGCCAGTGATGGTCTTGACAGGGGTCCTCAGTCCTCCTCGTCCAGAATCTTGGCCTTCACGTTGTCAATCTTGGCCTTCACATTGTCAATGGTGTCTGAGAACCTTGTCTTGTGGGAGGTTATATCGCCGTCAAAGGGGGCCCTAATCCGGGCCCTCGTCACCCGGAGAAGGAAAATGCTTTCGCTCAGAGTTTTAACAAGTGAAGTCATGTTAAACAATTCTCCGAACAAATCTTTCCAGCACTAAGGGATTGGTCTAGCACCTTTCGTCTCGCGAATCATGCTGCATCTTCTAGGTTTTCAATCACTGGCTTTCGTTTCTATTTTTTCCCTGAACAAAAGCCCGTGATGAATCTATAAGTTGAAAGGGGCCGTCCACGATCTTGCACTCGTGCATTTCGATCTCTAACGCTTTATTTTCATGTTGTTGTTTCCTCATTCAATTGCAGGGACGGAATTTCTTGGACGAAATGGCATCCAGGAAAAGCCTTCACCCGACAACTGCACATGCTTTCGCCTGAAGACGTGGCTGTTTGACGAGATTTCGTACAAATATTTGAAATATTTTAGCATATGGGCTATATAATTTGCTATGGCTTAGATTTGCTATCTCCAAGCAAGGAAAGAAAGAGAACGAGCTAGCTAACTTGTTTCATGGATTTCACGTACATGCATATGGGTGGTTATGCGTGTTATCTCTAAGCAAATAAAAGAAGAAAAGAGAAAATAAAGGAAAGGGAAAGAAGCTAAATAGTTGCATGGGTCTTGTACGTGATGTATATCGGGCCTGGCAACTAGGACGTGTCTCCACAGATTTGGCCAACGTATAAACGTATCTGGCAGCTATACACGGCGCCTATACGTGATACGGCCGGCGCCACGAAGTAGCTGTGACAGCCGAGAAGCTTCTGGACAAACAGGATCCTAGTCGTATGCTATCCTGCCTCTGTACAATGGGGCTCTACCTGATGATTGGGTCCATGTCACAGGGAGACTCGGCTTACTGTAGTTATTGCCTTATTAGGTTCAAATTCTGGATAGAGATAAGAGGTCCTATCCCTCCACCGAGAGAAACGACTTGGAGATATTCCTGGGAGCCGAAGGCGGCGGCAGCTGATAGACTCGCGCCCCCAAGTGACCTAGCCCCTGGCCTATATAAACACCCTGCCTCGCAACGTGGAGGGGCTAATAGTTTTCCCATCGAGGAGAGCCGCCAGCAAGCCGTAGTTCTCCATCTACAGGTGCCGCCGGGAGTACTGCAGGTCTCATCCGCCAGAGAGCTGCCGCTGGAGAGAAGAAAGGAGCTGCAGTTCTCCGTCTCTTCCTGCCGCAGCGCCGCCGGTTGACGAACAGGGCTGCAACCTCTTCAAGTTTCGTTGCAGGTCCAAGGCTAGTCCGGCCACTCGCCGTCCGCCGTCGTGACAAGCTAGACCGGCGACTCCCCACGAGAGGCGTGAAGCCGGCGAACAGGCGCCAAGCATCAAGGCGATGGCTCCACTCTTCGTCTTCGGCGCCTCAGGTTGATCCGCGTTCTGCATCTATGTCCTTGTTACAGATGATGCATGCGCACGGCTCGGCAACATCATCTATCCGTCTCGCCGTTGCCCGTCCGTCTCGCCGTCCATAAGTCCGGTCGCCAGAGCCGCTGGAGCAACATTACAGGTGCACGGGAAGCAGCATCGTGAAGACGGTGGCATGACAGCCGTGGCGACCGGCGTCGCAGAAGCTGGAGGCCGAGTGAAGGGTGTGCCGGCGCGGTGGAGCACGAGGACGGTGTTAAGCTGATGACCGCAGGTGTTCGGACGGACAGGTAGATGGCCGCAGGCGCCTATGCGGGCAGCCAGAAGATTGGCCTTTGCAAGATGCAAACCGAGCACCCTGCCACCCTGTGCATGTGGCGTACAGGTTCAAGAAGACAAGAAGATAGATCGTGAAGACGGAGGCGTTGCGTTGACGCTCCCTCACGCAGGTGTCCAGGACTTCGACGTTTAAGTCCTCGTCAAGATGCAGACCCCGGTGTCCAGGACTTCGACGTTCAAGTCCTCATCAAGATGCAGGGCCTGGTGTTCACTAAAGATGCAAGTATGAGGTGCCCATAGCACCATGCAGCCATGCACGTGCATGTGTGTGCATGCATGTGTGTGTTGCCGGGCCAATCAGGAGACAAGAGAGGCACGGAAGCCGACCTGCAGTTGCCGTCGCCCGCGCCCCTGTGGTGCTCTTGCCAGAGTGCCGACATGAAGATCTCCACCACCTCGACGTCCACGTCGTGAGAGACGTTTCTCAGTTCCAGCTACAGTGATTCATGCATCCATGATCAACCACTACTACGACTACGTGCCGTTCGATGCCGACGAGGACGGACGAAGCGGGCGGGCGGAGCTGATGTCCCAGCTGCGCTAGGCTCATGGACCGACGAGGCCATGGATGATGCCGATGCCACACCCACACCTACACCGACACACGTGCATGGAGAACAGGTAGCGAAGACGAGAAGACGACCACGGCGGCGGAATCGGAGGTGCTCCAGCAAGATACACTTGCGGAGATAATTAACTGGGAGCCTTGCGAGGCCCTAGGAACCAGAAGAGCACATCGCCCAAGATCAGATCGCCGTCAGCAGGCTATGGAGCGCATATATACACAGGGACTTGTATTTATTTTTCTGTAAAGATTAATGAAGAACTTGTTCCTTCTCTCTTTTGTTTACTTAGTACACTGGCACGCCCGCAGCTTTTTCTTATAGGCCGAGAAATCCCCGTGTGATTTTTCCCCTCAAACAAACTGGCACGCCCAGTGGGACATGGTTCTCCTCCCATCTCCGCCATGCCGTGGTCGTCGGATTCGTCTTCGCCGTTCTCCAACAACACAGCATGCCGCATGATGTCCCCGACGTGGAGCCGTCCTGACGCGACGCCCCCCTTCTTGCAGGAGGAGCATAGGAAGCTGTCAAGACTCCGACGACGCGCATGATCCAGTTCGGGACGAACGCGCCGGTGCCGATCCCCGTGCAGGTCGGAGGACTCGCCACCAACACCCAGGTTCCGCCTGCAGTTCGACCCGGGCAACTCCCCACCGCGACGGCGCTTCCCCCAGCTGGAGGAGCCTCCGTCGCCATCAACACCCAAGCTCCACTGCTGCTCAACTTTGGCCAGTTCCCGGTGGCCATCTTCGAGCACGGCAACAAGACCTACGTCCACTCGACGCAGGATCCAGCGCAGTTCCAGAAGCTGCAGGCCAAGAAGGCTCAGAAGCGAGCTGCTGCCAAGGCCAAGCGTGAGCGCCGTAGCTTAATGCTTGAAGCACGGGCTCTCCTCAAGAAGTCTGCGGTGGCCGACATCAAAGGGGACGTACAGGTGGCGTAACGGCTGCACACGAAGGCGACCAACACACGCACGGGAGCTGCAACCATCCGCGCCCCGATGACGCCGCACGTCGAAGAGGTGGCCGCTCCAACCGTGGAGCGCACGGAGGTCGAGCTGCTGGAGGCCCTAGAGGCAGTGTCGAGTAACCTGCGACGACACATGTCCTACGCCCGTCACGCGTCGAGTCCTCACCCTCTTCGCAACTATCGAAGGAAGTACCACAAGGTGCAACGGCTTCACCAACAGGTCGCCTCCCGCATGGCGCAAAGCACAGTCCCTCAGGAGGACTGGTCGCTCGACACCGGTGTCCTCCTCGACAAGGTGTTCACCTACCCCAGCACACTGGAGGCGCCATACGACGTCTTCCCCGATGAATGGGCGCGCGAGCCAGCCAAGGTCAAGGACTTGGTGCGACGCGCGATTATGCGCGAGTACTGGAAGAGGAAGCGCTCGAGCAAGCAGTCCCATCTTCCAGGACCCACCTCCTCCTTCAGCAATGACGTGCCAATCCGCCCAACCGGATGGGTGCCGTGCTTCCACGTGACGGCAACAAGAGACACTGCTGCGACGGCCACCATCAGGTTTGCTGTTTTGCAGGCCGATGGAGATCGACACGCAGCCCAAGACGGAGGCGTACAACAAGAGCTCCGTCGACTCCAAGACCAGGTGGCCTAGCTCGGGAGGAGACTTCAGGAGCAGGAGGCGCCGCAACCTTCGGGAGCGCGGTCGAGAAGCTACGCAGACCGGGCCGGCCCAAGCCATCATCCACAGTACGACCGCGCGACCTTGGCGCCGCGTCGTCGATCCCCACCGCCACACGTCACCCAAAGGAGGCAAACCACCTTGCCTCCACATTGGAACCAGTGGTCAAGGCGTGAAGACCACACTGCGCGTCCTCGCCCGACGCAGCAATGGCGACCTCGCGACTCTTCACAAGGGAGGAGGCTTCCCCAGGCACAATCTCCCCCATGGCGGGAAGTTCAAGACCAGAGGCGGCGTGAAAACGACGCGCCCGTTCCGGCTGCACAACAAGCTGCGCCAGCTCAACAGGCTCCACCACCCCAGCGTGCGCCCACTGAGAACCAGCGCAAGCGGGAGAGACGCCGGAGGAATCGCCACGCGCTGTACCGCGAGCTCGAGGACTTGGTGCTTAGGCACACACAGGTTCGGATTCAAGCTGACGGGGAACTCCACCAAGAGAACAACCGCATCCGGTTCCGCGTCTCCCCCGACCTTGAAGCAGACGAGAGGTACAACTACCTCCTCAACAGGTTAACCTCGAAGCCACGACGGGCCAAGACCAGCGACGCTGAAGAAAAGAAAGCGGACTCCTTCGACGGACGCCCGCCGACCATCCTCAAGCGCGGGGAGGGAGAAAGACAAGCTACACCAAGCGTGACTTCCCCAGGAAGTTCAGAAGATCCATCTTCGTCGTCGACACCCATGGAGGGAGTCGAGCAGTCGTCATCCCTGCCGGACAGGAAGGCGCTTCCCCAAGCGAAGGCCGACGCCACCCTCGGAGCGATGCTGCATGCACCCGCTGTTGGCCCCCTTGGGGTTGAGCCAACCACTCAAGCTTCTCTTCGAGGTGAGAAGGAGAAGATGGAGGAGGTCCGAAAGAACACCGTCACGTGCACCAACTTGGTAGCACGCTCAAGAGACGAGTCTGCGACAGAATGGGTCCCTCCTACGGTGACTCATGAGTTCCGCTACCCGTCCGATGAGGAGATCATGCCAAACCCGAAGGCCGACTTCAAGAAATGCCTTCTACCCAGACTAGGACACGTGCGCTCGTGGTTCAAGGGCGCTGGAGAGACACAAGCCTCAGGCGACGCCTCGATGCAAGATCAGGCGAGGACTTCGGTGCCTTGCCTTCCAATTACTGCAGGTATAGGGTCTCTTTCCGATGGCGACAGGGCGCTGGCGTCAGACACGTCCCCGCGACGCTACGTCAGCATCGAGACTCGGCTTCCCCAACATCCTGAAGACCTCCGGTACATGGCGGATCGTGAAGGAGCTAGCACACGGCTCAAGTCCATCGCCGCCCAGAAGCTACAGGTTGAAGGTGACGGGAAGACTGAATACCCGCCAGATGGACAGACGGCGAGCGACTCAGACTCCGATTCCTCATCGTTGGAGATACATGAGCACCCTCCACCCTATGATGACCTCGTCGCGTCCATCCCCTCTGATGGGGACGAACATCTTGATGCCGCCAACGCTGCACCAGCACACATGGCGGTCGATGGGCAACCTGAGCATAGCAGGAGGCGTGGCGCGGAATCACCCAGGCGTCCCCCACCACCGATGACTTTAGAAGAACAGGTACAAGAACAAAGACGGATGATGGAGCAGCTATCCGCCAAGTTCGACCAGCTAGTCGAGATCGTCGCGGCGTCAGCCCAGACTGCACCGCAAGGTGGTGCGTACCGGGTCGCTGAAGACCCGCAATTTGAAGACTTTGATGGTGTAGGTAGCAGTCGTCCTCGTCCATCAAACTTCGCTGCACCGTCGGCCAATGCTCCACCGATGCCGACGACGTTGAAAGACTACCACGACCTAGTCGAGGACATGGTCAACAAGAAGTTTAGAAGGATGACAATGGAGCAAGCCCCTCGATCGACGGAGAGCGAGCTCGAGAAGCCATACGAAGCGTGGCATGACCTTGTGCCCTTCCCCTCAGGGTGGCACCCGCCTAAGTTTTGTCAGTTCGATGGGACTGGGGATGCGAGGGAGCACTTAGCCTACTTCGAGGCATCATGTGGTGATACAGCTAACAGCTCATCACTACTATTGCGCCAGTTCTCTGGATCCCTGACTGGAGCGGCCTTCCATTGGTATAGCCGTTTGCCAGTCGGGTCGATCAGCAGCTGGGGAGCCATGAAGGACGCCTTCAGGAAGCACTTCGTCGCCATAAAGAAGGACTTCTCCATTGTCGAGCTATCGCAGGTGAAGCAACGGCGTGATGAAGCTATCGACGACTACGTCATTCGCTTCCGCAACAGCTACGTGCGTCTCGCCAGGGAGATGCACGTTGAAGACGCCATCGGGATATGCATCAATGGAATGCTGCAGCATTGGTCGTTTGAGGTGTCTAGGCGAGAGCCAAAGACATTCAGTGACCTCAGCTTGGCTGTTGCAGCAACCAAGATCGAGTTCGAGAAGTCTCCCCAGATCATGAAGCTCTACAAGAACGCCAGTGCCTTCGACCCAGCCAAGCGCTTTGGCTCGACGGCGAAGCCAACAAGCAACGGGGCAAAGGAAAGGCGCAAGCAGAGGTGAACGCGGCACGAGTCTTCTCCAGCATTCCTCAAGGCCAGGTGCCTACTTTAGGTACCAGAAGCGAGCAAGCAGGGGGCAGGACACGCCCAACCATCCAAGAGCTCCTCAAGAAGCAGTATATCTTCAAGCGGGAATTGGTGAAGGACTTGTTCGAGCAGCTCATGGAACATAAAGCGCTCAACCTACCTGAACCGCGGAGGCCAGATCAGGTAAACATGAACAATAACCCGCTATACTGCCCATACCACAGGTACGTCGGCCACGTCATCGAAGATTGCGTCGCCTTCAAGGAGTGGCTCCAACGGGCCATCAGCGACAAGAGGATCAACCTAGATGCCGATGCGGTCAACCCCGACTACCACGCGGTCAACATGGTGACCGTGAAGACATGCTCCCCACCAAGAAGTAGAAGTGAAGATGAACAGGTGTGGGTGCCATTCGCCCAAGTTGAGCACAAGCTGGAAGCCATGGCGCGTCGAGCTACGCCCGTGACTCCTATGGTGGCGCACCGAGTTAATCAAGGTGCGGCATGGACTGTGGTGCAGTGTCGACCACGTCATACCACCCCTTCGACATGGCGTCCCCGAGAGGCCATATCACCGGCTCCGACGAGACGGTGGCCTAACCCAAGTCGGCGGCGTCCACAACCACGCTTCATCCCCAAGTCGGAGGGAGACGCGCCGTTCCCTCGTCATGCTCGTGTGCTACCTACCTTGGAGCAGTTCTTGCCTAAGGACTGGGGGCAGGCACCATTGGCGAAGGCCGAGGAAGAGCGGGAAGAAGCAAGTGCTGCCTCATCTTCCAATGTGGTGACATGTAATGCTGTCCTTGCAGATAATGGTGTTGCAGGTTCTGACTCTGAAGAGGTGTTCACCACCAAGGAACAAGAAGACCTCCTCGCCGATGACGAGCAAGAAGGTGAACAGGTGGAGGTCAACATGAACCTACGAGGAGGGAAGGTGCTACCGGACCTACCGAAGCCGAAGCCCCCAAGAGGTGACAAGGCTGTGGAGGTTAACCCACAGGAAGCAACCCCCGGAGCCTCCAATAAGAAGGGCGACAAGCTCCAAGATGTAGACTACAATGTCCTCGCCCATCTCAAGAGGATCCCCGTACTACTGAGCGTCTATGATGCTCTCATGCTGGTGGCTGAGCTTCGGGATGCGCTTGTACAAGCGCTCCTAGAGCCGGAACGCTACGAGGTGGCCATGGCGAAGCATCGTCTCTTTACAAACCCTTTGTTTGTGAATGAGATCACCTTCGACGAGGAAGACAACATCGTGGAGGATGGTGATCACAACCGTCCTCTCTACATAGAGGGGAATGTAGGTACGGCGCACCTTCGACGAATCCTCATCGACCCAGGGTCCGCTGTGAACATCATGCCGGTCCGGAGTTTAACTCGGGCTGGTTTCGCGATGGATGACTTGGAGCCTACGGATGTGATCATCTGCGGCTTCGACAACACCGACAAGACGACTCTGGGGGCAATCACCGTCAAGATCCAGATGTCGACGTTCACCTTCAAGGTGCGCTTCTTCGTCATCGAAGCCAACACCTCGTACTCGGCGCTCCTAGGGAGGCCATGGATACACAAGTATCGTGTGGTGCCATCGACGCTACACCAGTGCTTGAAGTTCCTCGACACGAGCGGCACTCAACGACGCATCATCGGCAACCTCTCCCCTTATACTGTGCAGGAGGCCCACCATGCAGACGCCAAGTACTACTTCCCTGTTGAAGACAACAAGCTCCAGCTTGGTCGGGTTGCGCCGCCGACGGACATAATGCTGAAGCCCGGAGCGTCATCAATCCTCGAGGTCAAGAAGCTATGCGCGCCATGCTCTCCCTCCATGAAGAAAGCCGCTTCACCAAGCTCGAGAGGTAGCAAGCCGGGGCGTGCACCCGTACCTCCCCCTCGGAGCTCGAGGTCTTCATCGTCGGGAGGCTCTGGGCTCTCCGTTGCCTCTACTTCAAGCGGCATAGGCAGCGCTTCTACACCGGCAACCGCGCCTCTACTACTTAAGGCGAGGTCCTCCACGTCTACGCCGATCACGCTGAGGTCCGCGGCGAAGCCTCTACTTACTCTCGTCTCCTCACCAAAGGAGAACTCTACAAGCACCCAGCGTTCAGAGCCCTTCTGTTTAACACTTGGGAGCTATACAGGTGTGCGGAAAGGCGGCAGTAATGCGCCACAAACCAAGACTCCCCAAGCGCAAGAGAGCTCCGATGAGGAAGCCACACAAGCACCGGGTGGAGTCGTCAAGAAGAGGATGGCAGGGATTGAAGAAGTGGCAAAGGGCGCTCGATGCATGCAGCCTCCATCGTTGTACGTGTCGGTAGCAACACCACTAGAAGTTTGGGCCATCCCAGACCCTTCTGGTTCTGCACCCCAAACTATCTTCTACAGAGTGCCACAAGTACAAGAGTGCGATTCTATTATCGAATTGCCTAAACCTATCTTTGATGCAGAGGAAGCATTGACAACGATGAAGGCAGAACCTCGGATGGTTCGCCCACTGGAGAAAGCAGGGATCACTCTACGACGGAACCACAGGATGCCGCCACCACCCGCCATATGTGAAGAATGGTGGAGTCAAGCGGAGGCCTTCGTCAAGGGAGGACGCAACGTCCAACCAAAGTTTGGACTCGGCTACCACGACAAGGGTGCTTCCGATGATGAAGGTGAGAATCCTAATGCAGGTCAGGTTCACTGCTTCACCATAACGGCTACCTCGACGGACGGCGAAGGCTGCTCGGACGATGCTCGGCGCCAACAACAACCCGCAGAGGCTGAAGATGCTGATACAGGTGAAGAAATCGAAGCCATCCCAGCACCTCAGGAGCTTGAAGATGGAGGACAGCCCACCGTCGATGAGCTCGTGGAGATCAACCTAGGGTCGGACAACGATCCAAGACCTACCTTCGTTCGCCCCGTCAAGCAGCCTAAACGGCAGCTACGCCCGGAGTTTGAAGATCAAGTCATCACCGAAGTTAATAAGCTCATCACGGCGGGCTTCATCAAGGAGACACAATACCCACGGTGGCTCTCTAGCATCGTACCCATGGAGAAGAATGGAAAGGTTCGAGTCTGCGTTGACTTTCGTGACTTAAATCGAGCCTGTCCCAAGGACGACTTCCCGTTGCCTATCACGGAGATGGTGGTCGATGCTACAACAGGGTTTGAGGCCTTGTCCTTCATGGATGGGTCATTAGGCTACAACTAGATCAAGATGGACCCGGAGGACGCTTTCGACACCGCTTTCAGGACACCCAAAGGCAACTTCTACTACACCGTGATGTCGTTCGGGTTGAAGAACGCCGGTGCCACCTACCAACGTGCTATGACGTGTCTTCTTGGGCTTCGTCGTCCGTCATCGAGGCATTGAGATCGAGCCAAAAAAGATCAAGGCGATTAGGGACATGCCATCGCCTCAAGGGTTGAAGGAGCTAAGGGTGCTACAAGGGAAGCTGCCGTACATCCGCCGCTTTATCTCCAACCTCTCCGGACGCGTCCAGCCCTTCTCCAAGCTCATGAAGAAAGGGTCACCATTCATGTGGGACGAGGAGTGCCAAAACTACTTTGACAGCATCAAAAGCCATCTTCTATAGGTGCTTTGCTTGCTCAACACAATGACGAAGGCAAGGAGGTAGCGTGCTACTACTTAAGCCACACCATGGTGGGTGCCGAACGCAACTACTCTCCCATAGAGAAGTTGTGCTTGGCATTGATCTTCGCTCTAAAGAAGCTGAGGCACTACATGCTGGCGCATCAAGTTCAACTCGTCGCAAGAGCGGACCCCATAAAGTATGTGCTAAGTCAGCCTTTGCTCACCGGGCGACTTGGAAAGTGGGCACTACTAATGATGGAGTTTGACATCACCTTTGTCCCGCAGAAGTCCGTGAAAGGTCAAGCCTTGGCAGAGTTCCTAGCGGCGCATCCCGTGCCCGATGACTCGCCTCTCATCGCCGACCTGCCAGACGAAGAGGTCTTCTCCACTGAGCTTGAAGCCCCTTGGGAGCTCTACTTCGATGGAGCCTCAAGGATGGACGCTGACCCCGATGCCACCCCCAGGAGGAGAGCTGGAGCAGGGCTGGTGTTCAAGACCCCACGAGGAAGAGTGATGTACCACTCATTCTCCCTCCTCAAGGAAGAGTGCTCCAACAACGAGGCGGAGTATGAAGCGCTCATATTTGGGCTTCTCCTGGCGCTCTCCATGGAGGTATGTTCTCTGCGAGTCTATGGGAACTCGCAGCTCATTGTTCGACAGGTCAACAGGGTCTACGAGGTGCGCAAGCCGGAGCTGATGCCATATTATTTAGCAGCCCGGAAACTCATGGAGAAGTTCGAGCACATTGAAGTCCTTCACGTCCCCCGCAGCAAGAATGCGTCGGCGGACGCCTTGGCGAAGCTTGCTGCAGCGCTTGTCCTTCCTGAAGGTGAGCCTGCGCAAGTCGGCATTGAAGAAAGGTGGCTCCTCCCTGCAGTTCTAGAGCTTGTCCCGGAGGAGTGTGAAGTCAACACCGTTACCACGAACACCGTTGAAGAGGATGACTGGCGTCGACCCTTCCTCGACTACTTTAAGCATGGCAGCCTCCCCGATGACCCGGTGAAGCGGCGCCAACTACAGCGACGACTCCCTTCGTACGTCTACAAGTCAGGTGTCCTTTACAGGCATTCCCATGGACAGGAGGTCCTTCTTCGTTGTGTCAACCGACAAGAAGCTGACCAAGTACTGAAGGAGGTGCATCATGGAGTCTGCGGCGGGCATCAAAGCGGACCAAAGATGTATCACAGCATTCGTCTTGCAGGGTATTACTGGCCTGGCATCATGGTGGATTGCCTAGAGGTGGCCAAGACGTGCCACGGTTGCCAGATCCATGGCAACTTCAAGCATCTACCTCCAGTGGCACTCCACCCGACGGTTCCTTCATGGCCGTTAGACGCTTGGGGAATCGACGTCATCGGCCCCATCGACCCTCCTTCGTCGTCAGGCCATCGCTTCATCCTCGCTGCAACGGACTACTTCTCCAAGTGGGCAGAAGCTGTGCCGCTAAGCGAGGTGAAGAGCGAAAATGCCATCAAGTTTTTGGAGCGGCAGATCATTTTCCGCTTCGGAGTTCCTCACCGCATCACCTCTGACAACGCCAAGGCCTTCAAGTCGACCAAGATGTACAGGTTCATGGAGAAGTACAAGATCAAGTGGAACTACTCCACCGGCTACTACCCCCAAGCGAACGGGGCGATCGAAGCGTTCAACAAGACGCTCGGCAAGATCCTCAAGAAGACGGTGCACAAGTACCGAAGGGACTGGCATGAACGTCTCTTTGAAGCTCTTTGGGCGTATCACGTCACGGTCCGTACCCCTACTCAGGCCACCCCGTACTCTCTTGTTTATGGGTGTGAAGCTGTCCTACCACTAGAAGTCGAGCTGCCATCATTACGCGTGGCGCTTCGTGACGGGCTCACCCAAGACGAACAGATTCTCCTTCGTTTTCAGGAGCTCGACACCCTAGAAGAAAATCGCCTTCATGCTGTACAGGACTTGGAGCTATATCGCCAGAACATGGCGAGGGCCTACAACAAGCTCGTCAAGCAGCGGGTCTTCAAGAGAGGCGAACAGGTACTCGTACTTCGGCAAGCCATCGTTGTCACACACAAGACGAAGAGCAAGTTTGAGGCCAAGTGGGAAGGGTCGTACGTCATCGAGCAAGTCTACGACGGAGGTGCCTACCAGCTAGTCGATGGGCAAGGGGAGCGACCGATGCCCCCAATCAATGGCAGGTTCTTGAAAAAATATTTTGCATAAAAACTGGTTTTTCATTTGCCTCTTGGGTGGCTTGTGTGCACTCTTCATTGCACTATCTGGCCGCCCCCTTTTTTCTTCATTTGCTTCTTATGGACCACACAAGTCCTACAAAAAACGGCTTTCCCAGGTTATGTTCAGCTGCAGCGCAAGAGAAGGATTGCCTCAAGACTGCGCCTGGAAGGATTCGGGCGTTTATGCTTGGTGGAGTTTTCAACTGACGCCCCTTCATGCACTGTGCACCACACGTGCTAAGCGTGCTCCACTGGGGGCAGTGGGAAGACTACTCGACGACTCCTAAGCAGCGAGGCGACCATGCCCTCGCGCTCCTTGTCGTGGGACAACACACCCCAGGGAAGACTATAGGAGAAGAGCAAGAAAAAGGCTACCTGGTGCAGCACAAGTTCCATTCAGTGTGCAGCCGCTTGCCATCCCTGGGAGGTGAAAACAAGGGACAAAAAATGATGCCAGCGAGGATTTGCCTAGATACACATAGGTGAATGGCTACCCTCCAAATTCCAAGAAGAAGCAAGATTCAAGTTTCAAGAGGTGTAAAATAAAAAAGATGACCAAATAAAAAGCTCAAGTTCAAGCTCAAAAGGGTCTAAAAGTTATGACCCAGTTCAAGCACCAAGCAAGTCAAATTCCAAGAAGAAGGCGGAGGGTAGCTGTTCGCCATCCTCGGCAAAAGTAATGGCATAATTCCATAGCCGTTATCCCAAAACCACACATACCAACCGAGCCATACCTATGTCCACACGACGAGGAGTGCGAGCGGTGCCGTGGTGCTACTCAATGCAAAGGAGTTTTCGGAAGATAATTCCCGTTGCTACCTAATGGAGTCGTGGAAGCATGTTGTCCACACTCACCTACACTTAGGGGGGCAAGGTTCATCCGCCGCCGCTATGGTTCTTCAGCGGTATCCTGACAGTTCAGTCTTCGGGCAATCCCATCTTAAGCTGCTCATATAGCTAACATCATTGGGAAAGCCAACATTTTTCCAAAACCAACAAAAACATGTTTATTGCCTCTTCCTTGGTTGCTTTTATACTAACGCGTGCAAGCAAGGCATATATTATTATTAAGTGTTGCAGGATTTTTGCTTCACTTACACGGAAGCAGTGCGACGCACCAACGCGGGATGGCGTCAAGCTGTGAAACCCTTCGGCTCGGTCGGCTGGCACCACAACAGCAAGTGGTCGCGATCGGGTTGATAAAGATCTCTCTATTAAGTGTTGCAGGACTTTCGCTTCACTTCTATGGGAGCAGTGCGACGCACCAACGCGGGATGGCGTCAAGCTGTGAAACCCTTTAGTTCAGTCGGCTGGCACCACAGCAGCAAGGTGGTCGCGCCTGAATTGATAAAATCCCTCCGGCAAGCGGTACGTCCCTTCACCAACAATCGGAGATAAGACGTGATGTTGGCCAATGCCGCCGCAGCTTTACGGCCCCAACATACACACCCAGAAATTGGCACGAACATCCGCTAAGTTCCCTTCCTACTCCCTAGATTATGTTTTGGGTTTTATTCGCTTTCTTCTTTTATTTTCCCTTCTCTCCCTCCCGATCTCTCTTGGTGTTTCGGTGCTCGTGCTCACAGGATCTTCGCAATACGGCGTGACCGACGCAGCATTCCCGTTTGTGCCGGCTGCCTCAGCAGCGGCCTAGGGGGACATGGCAGCGCAGCCCTGTGCCTGCGCACGCTGGGGGCAGTAGCCAGGGTGCAGCCACGACATATATGCGGCGCCGACGACTCTGCAGCAAGCGCGACAGCGACTTGACGACTCCGGTACAGCAGGCATGGAGGCGCAGGTCGACGTGCAGCCCCTCACCCCTGATCTCTCCTGAGTTTGGCTCAATGGTCGTGTCATATGTGCCACTCCGGCACTAGGTTTGAAGGTTATTAGCATCATATGGAGGGCTGTGGTAATAAACCACGCTGCATTATAAAGATGTAAGATTTGTATATAAAAAGAATTGATGCCGGTCACTTCAAATGGAGCATATATATAACCGTTGATTTAATCAAAGGTGCAGACACTATGCCTCATCATCATCTAAAGTCATGTTCCTATAGTGACTCAACGATGGGAGTTCTTAAACCCCTAGGCATGTTCATTGAGGCAGCAACTTAACTCGTTGCGCCTCATCAGACAAAAATTCTATCTCACCAAGTTAAGTTCGAATTTGCTCCGCATTCGAGCTCAACTTGGTGGGGGGCATTTGTTTGACGAGATTTCGTACAAATATTTGAAATATTTTAGCATATGGGCTATATAATTTGCTATGGCTTAGATTTGCTATCTCCAAGCAAGGAAAGAAAGAGAACGAGCTAGCTAACTTGTTTCATGGATTTCATGTACATGCATATGGGTGGTTATGCGTGTTATCTCTAAGCAAATAAAAGAAGAAAAGAGAAAATAAAGGAAAGGGAAAGAAGCTAAATAGTTGCATGGGTCTTGTACGTGATGTATGTCGGGCCTGGCAACTAGGACGTGTCTCCACAGATTTGGCCAACGTATAAACGTATCTGGCAGCTATACACGTACGGCGCCTATACGTGATACGGCCGGCGCCACGAAGTAGCTGCGACAGCCGAGAAGCTTCTGAACAAACAGGATCCTAGTCGTATGCTATCCTGCCTCTGTACAATGGGGCTCTACCTGATGATTGGGTCCATGTCACAGGGAGACTCGGCTTACTGTAGTTATTGCCTTATTAGGTTCAAATTCTGGATAGAGATAAGAGGTCCTATCCCTCCACCGAGAGAAACGACTTGGAGATATTCCTGGGAGCCGAAGGCGGCGGCAGCTGATAGACTCGCGTCCCCAAGTGACCTAGCCCCTGGCCTATATAAACACCCTGCCTCCCAACGTGGAGGGGCTAATAGTTTTCCCATCGAGGAGAGCCGCCAGCAAGCCGTAGTTCTCCATCTACAGGTGCCGCCGGGAGTACTGCAGGTCTCATCCGCCAGAGAGCTGCCGCTGGAGAGAAGAAAGGAGCTGCAGTTCTCCGTCTCTTCCTGCCGCAGCGCCGCCGGTTGACGAACAGGGCTGCAACCTCTTCAAGTTTCGTCGCAGGTCCAAGGCTAGTCCGGCCACTCGCCGTCCGCCGTCGTGACAAGCTAGACCGGCGACTCCCCACGAGAGGCGTGAAGCCGGCGAACAGGCGCCAAGCATCAAGGCGATGGCTCCACTCTTCGTCTTCGGCGCCTCAGGTTGATCCGCGTTCTGCATCTATGTCCTTGTTACAGATGATGCATGCGCACGGCTCGGCAACATCATCTATCCGTCTCGCCGTTGCCCGTCCGTCTCGCCGTCCATCCGTCCGGTCGCCAGAGCCGCTGGAGCAACATTACAGGTGCACGGGAAGCAGCATCGTGAAGACGGTGGCATGACAGCCGTGGCGACCGGCGTCGCAGAAGCTGGAGGCCGAGTGAAGGGTGCGCCGGCGCGGTGGAGCACGAGGACGGTGTTAAGCTGATGGCCGCAGGTGTTCGGACGGACAGGTAGATGGCCGCAGGCGCCTATGCGGGCAGCCAGAAGATTGGCCTTTGCAAGATGCAAACCGAGCACCCTGCCACCCTGTGCATGTGGCGTACAGGTTCAAGAAGACAAGAAGATAGATCGTGAAGACGGAGGTGTTGCGTTGACGCTCCCTCACGCAGGTGTCCAGGACTTCGACGTTTAAGTCCTCGTCAAGATGCAGACCCCGGTGTCCAGGACTTCGACGTTCAAGTCCTCATAAGATGCAGGGCCTGGTGTTCACTAAAGATGCAAGTACGAGGTGCCCATAGCACCATGCAGCCATGCACGTGCATGTGTGTGCATGCATGTGTGTGTTGCCGGGCCAATCAGGAGACAAGAGAGGCACGGAAGCCGACCTGCAGTTGCCGTCGCCCGCGCCCCTGTGGTGCTCTTGCCAGAGTGCCGACATGAAGATCTCCACCACCTCGACGTCCACGTCGTGACGTCTCTCAGTTCCAGCTACAGTGCTCCATGCATCCGCGATCAACCACTACTACGACTACACGCCGTTCGATGCCGACGAGGACGGACGACGCAGGCGGGCGGAGCTGATGTCCCAGCTGCGCTAGGCTCATGGACCGACGAGGCCATGGATTATGCCGATGCCACACCCACACCTACACCGACACACGTGCATGGAGAACAGGTAGCGAAGACGAGAAGACGACCACGGCGGCGGAATCGGAGGTGCTCCAGCAAGATACACTTGCGGAGATAATTAACTGGGAGCCTTGCGAGGCCCTAGGAACCAGAAGACCACATCGCCCAAGATCAGATCGCCGTCAGCAGGCTATGGAGCGCATATATACACAGGGACTTGTATTTATTTTTCTGTAAAGATTAATGAAGAAACTTACCAAACTTTGTAATAATGGGTTTGTGTACGTCTCTTAACGTAGAGGCCGGATATTGTATCCATTATATAAAAAAACAAACTATTGCAGCCACACCTGTGGTAGACTTTGATCAGGAAGACATTCTGCGGTAGACTCCTGCTACCAACAGTCAATGCTCCTCCAAGGCTGCCTACACTCATCTAGTAGGCCTTCAACAACACACTCTACCTCTGCAAGGCTCTAGAGGTATCAACCCAGAGGCTAATTTGATACTACAAAAGGTATGGAAAGGTAAAACGATCCCTCCCTTTCTGAAAACTTTTGTTTGGCGCCTCATTAGAAGAGCACTGGCAACTGGAGAAAGGGTTGGTAGATACTCCTCTCACATTGACCAGCAGTGTACTTACTGTGGCGCCATTGAAAACGATGTGCATTTGTTCTTCCTTTGTGATTTACCTAAGAAAGTTTGGGCTACTTCTAATCCTCCTTTGCCTACTAACACCATTACTGCTAATGAGGATGGAGTTCAACTGGAACTTCCTATTCTTATTACTTCTAATCCCTTTGTAGCTATTCTTTGCAAGATTCTTTTCACTCTTTGGTACATCTGAAAGGCACGTAATGATAATCATTTTCAAAGGAAAATATGAACTCCATTTCAGGTACATCAAGCAGCCAAAGCTCATATGCAAACACATTTTTGTGCTTTAGAAGAACAGATCCAACCTGTAACGACTCCCTTCAACACCACATTCAGGTCTGCCATGGTGAACAGGTTTTCAGTTGACTTCCCTTCTTTCGAATCTGCAGCGCTAGCACTCGCAGCTACCTTGACAAACCGGATGGTGTGACAACCCGCCCAGGAAAATACCGTACTATCGCCTAAACCAATCCACTTTGGTCATTAAGCGATAATAAAGTATCATCCTGTCGTTAGTTGCCGGGTTAACGCCCGGTGAAATCACTTACATAGCAACAAAGGATCGACAAATATGCATTAAAACTCACTCGAAGGCGAGTCCAGAGTACAACACATGATTAAATCCAAATCTGCCCCGAAGGGTTTAATTATTACAAACCAAAGTACTTGACGTGATAATGAAGTTCAAAGTTTCAAAAACAGCGGAATTAAACTAAACGGTGCGAGGAGCATCACAGGAGGCCTGCCATGATGCCTTCATTCATCGTCTTCCACCCACTCCAGCTCCCAGCTAGGCGGGATCTCTCCAGGCCACACATCACTAAAAGCATTACCTGAAATCAACAAATTACAGCAAGGCTGAGTATACTAATACTCAGCAAGTCTTACCCGTCGGTGACAACTACATCACCAACCTCTAGACATGAAAGACTTTTTGGCTAGTGGGGTTCTTTTGCTGAAAGGCAACAAAGAGTATGTCCTTACTTTCAATATTTTAGCTCAGATTCTAGTTGATTAATCTTTGCTATATGAGCAAGCTATTGCAAGCATAAGTTGTGCAATTCAATTAATCAAACATAAATATTCACAAAGTTCCATCATTAGGGATATCATGGCCAGTTGGATAAGTAGTCTCATATAACGGTGAGAGGCCGACAATCGATTGATTTAAACCTTGCAAGGTAGACCTAAACACACGGTAGGGTGTACTCACCAAGAGCCCACCAACCAGGCGGTTCCCAAAAATCCTCGGTTCGGGATAAAAGGCCACAGTCTTTGGTACCGGCTATCTGGCATACCCCGCAAGGCACCCAGAATCACACATGCACCACCGGTAGCTAGCCGTGAGACGCATCCCAAGATTAGTGACGGTAAAATCCCTTACCGCCTCATTAAGGTACTAGGCTTACCGGTCCCATTCCCGACAAGTGCTTAGTACTTTCAAACACTTAACCCACGAAAGCCATTGGACCGGAGCCCACATCCCATGCTCTTACCACATGAGCAATCCATTTATAAAGATCTTATGATTCCAACATAAGAACCTAATCTCGCGAGTGACAAGCATCACTCGACTTGTAACGGTCCTATAGCATAGCAGCTAGCGACCTAGCATACTAGTAAAGACATAGGTACCTAGGGGTCATGCATCTAGGGTTTCATTTCAACTCCTGAACGTAAATGCACAAACATCCATAAATAGTCGTAATTTTCCAAAAACAAATAGGTTAATGCACCGGGGCTTGCCTTCATCAGCACAGTTAGCCTGGGGGTCCTCGGTGTCCTCGTTCACTTCCACGTACTGCAGCTCCGCGTCAGCTCCTCCTTCCTCGGCTTCCGGCACGAGCGAGTAGTTACCATCAGGAAGTTCTACACGGGATGCATATGCAAGGTTATTATGTGAAGTGAGAGTTTAATTATCACATCCAACTCTTGTTGACCATATTCACCTTGACAAACATTTAATTAATAATTCTTTTCATTAAGGTCATGACAAGTGGAGGTTTATTATTTTAATCTTTTAATAGTGACTGTGTACACATTTAAGCAAATAAAACTATTTAATTTCACAAATCAGCAAGGGTGGATCTTTAGCTCCTAATTAAGCCACACAACACCTTAATAAAGTCATTTAGGGAGCAAGGGTGATCTTTAATTAAACCTATTATGAAGTTTATATGGATTCCAAGTTTTTAATTCCAAAATAAATTATAAAAATAGGAAAAATAGGGGTGCACTGCAGGTCCTAATGACCCAAACAAGCTACTGGTCAAAGATTTAAATTTACAAGAGCCATAAAACATATATATATATCGAAAATGACATTTCCTAGCTATTAAAATTATGAGAAATACATAAATAAATAAATAAAGTACTTCTGCAGCCAAACTCATTCCTACAACATCTCTAACCTAAAACAAGCCTAGGAAACCAACAAGCACATCAAGATCCAATTTAAATTTTGAACTATGCATTTAAATGTAAATCTAAGCATTTAACAAGGATAAATACTTCTGGCAGAGATAAAATCATGGTAAATGCAGGAAAGTTGAATCTAGTCATATCATGAGCATAGCCACAAGTTTAGCACAAAAACCTATTTACATTTTTCTACAAAAATCATTAAGGTAGAAATAGTATAAATGCAAAATAAATCATATAAAAAGATCTGTTCAGTAACTTTGTGCAAATTTTTGTCTAGAGCCTACACATAATGTATCTAGCAACATATCCAAAATTCAGCTCCATAAATTTTCTATGTTTTGAACTACAGCAAAAGGGTGTCAAACTGAGTTTGAATTTTCATTCAAAATATACAAGTCAAAGTATGGTCATGCTTTGTAGAAGTTGTAGATCTAGTCTCACTGAAACCAACAAAATTGGATTTGCATTTTTCTGATTTTTGTACAAATTTCTATGATTTTTCTAAGGTGCTGGACTAAGTTGCAAGAAAACTAAGTTAAAGATCATTACAACCAAGCCCCTGGTTTACAAATACATCCCTGGACTTCACATCCATGCCCTTGCCGGCGGCGGGGAGCTCGCCGGTGGCGAAGCACGGCCTGAGCAGGGTAACAAATAGCACGGGGGTTCGATTGAGCTTACCTCGAGCCGATTGGTGGTGGTGGCGCGGTCGGGGACGACTCCGGCGAGCGGCGGCAGCGAGTCCGCGGCGGCGCGCCCGCGGTCACCCGAATTCCGGCGAGGCTCGAGGCAATGCGGGTCAACGTGCGGCCGTGGAAGCTATATGGGGACCTAGGGAAGCGGTTGGAAAGGTCGGCCGGCGACGGGAGCTAGTGGGAGCTTGAGCTCGCGGTGGCGGCGGTCATGGCGGACTGGCGGAGGTGTGTGTGCGCACGGGGAAGGAAGGGGTGCCTTTTATAGGCGGGCGAGCGCGCGGGGAGGAGTGTGAGCTTCGCATCGAAGCAAGGGAGGCGAGTTAAGGGGAGAACAGGCGCGGCAGGCGAGTGCCGGTGGCAATGGCGGCGGGGGGTCCGACCAGGGCGTCGGCGGGACGGCCACGCGCGGCGGGACGTGCCCCCAGGTCGATTTGCTCGGGCGGCGCACGCAAATGATGATGCCGGTGCCTCGGGCGCGCGGTCTGCAGAGGGGGGTCCGGACGCCGAGGGGCAGCGGCGTACGCCGGCTGCCGCGTGGCGGCGCGGGCGCGACGCGCCGGCACGCGAGCACGAACCAGAGCGCGGCAGGGCCTGTTCAAATTCAAACTGCACACGTTTGCAAGCTTCAAACTCAAATTTTTCAAACAGAACTTCAAAACTGCCAAATAGGAAAGTTGTAGAGGGGACATAGGAGGACAACTTTTGTGCAGGTTGACCTAGGTTTTGAGCAAAGGTTTGAGCATGAACTGCAGGCAAAGTCGCTGACTTTCATGGCGCCGAGGAACAGTGAAAGGAGGTTTGACTTGAGTTTTTGAGCTAGTTTTCCTCCGAATTTCCAATGCCAACCTAAAGATGAAATGTGTCCCACTAAATTCTGCACAACTTTTATATTGGCAGATTTTTGAGTGTTTAGACAAAATTTGGAGAACGTGGCCAAAGTTCTAGGACAAAGAGGTAGACATCAAGGGTTTGACCACTTTGACTAGGGTTTTGACCATGGTAGGGAATGTTGACTTGCTTAAGGTGCTCATGGGTGATTGTTGGCTAGGTTTTCGAGGTGATGACCCAGGTTGACCAAGGTTTGACTAGAGTCAACATGTTTGACTCGGTCATTAGCACTAATGATGCTAATTAAAAACCTAGGGCGTCACAGATGGGCCTCCTCAATGCTACCCTTTTTGCTAACAATCAGATTCCGGTGAACTTCATCAATGGCTCTGACCACTCCAACCTCCCTGGATTGGAGAATGAAGCCATATACTCAACTTGTCACCTCTTATTTTACAACTTCATGCAGGGTTCTTCAAATCAGAAGGAATCACAATCACATGGCTGATTCATTGGCAAGACAAAGCTTAGCTGCTCACCACTCAAATCAACTTACTTTTTCAGGATTATGCTGTAATCTTAGTCATATCCATAGGTGCCCACTCTTGAGTGCACTCCAATTTGTAACCATTGACTCTGTAATGGTTCTCAGCCTCGTGCTGTTAATTATGAATGAAGTGTTTCTTGTAAAAAAACATATTGCTCAACTTCATTCCTGGTGTGTGTCGCTGTTGCCGGAACATGGCTAAGAATTAGCAATCAAGTAACATACTAACATCCATCTTTCAATATGCATCCTACCCGTGTCCTAATGCTACCCAAGTCCCATCCAGTCCATGAGCCTAGCCCATGCCAGGCAGTCGTCGTAGCCCCAGAACTCAATTTGCCAGTCACGGACTTTCTCCTTTTTTTCCTCAGTCGGTTCGTCAGTCGCCATGTCGCCATTTTTCTCCATCGCCCGGAGCGGAGGTCGACGGCGGCGATGGTGGCAACGGTGCTCGTCACACTTGGCGACCAAGGCTTTCCTCGACGTCTGTCCGCAACGTGTCGAGCTGCGTTTCCCCAATCTCATTTTTTTGGCGGTGGCTATGGCCAGGACGGCCACATCTCCATGATCCTCATTCCTCGAACCTGCGATTCCAAATCCGATTTTGACGGCGGTAACGGCGGCAACGACGATGACCTCTCCTTGATCCCTTGATCTGTGAGTCCTGACCTGATTTTGGCTGCGGTGTAGATGAGTCGATGATAGTGGACTGGACGGGTTTGTGGGCTCTATTAGAACACGTGTAGGGTCAAGCCCAAACAGTTCCCGTTCGAGATTAAATCATGATTAATGATGTGGCTGCTTTAAAAATCGTGCAAACTTTTTTGGAAGGACCACCAGAGCAAATCTCATATATGTGTGTACTAGGGTGGAGCTGCGACTGGGGCCACCCCAGGCCAATGCCCTAATCGTAACCCAGCGAAGCTCACAATTCCTCTTAATTTTTTGGCCCAAAAATCAAATCTTGCAGCCTTCCAAAGCCCAGGTTGGCACAGGGCAAAGCATAGCACAGGAGGATCCCGGAAATCCTATATATCTTCCGCAAGAAAGTTTCAAAATGACCTATAACCCACCAGAATCCCATTTAACAGCCTTCCAGCCCATCAAGGAAACCTAGCACCGGGACCTTCTTCCACCTCCTGCCCGCCGCCGCCGTGACTGGGAAGTCCTCACGTCGGAGGGGTGGGAGGTGGACAGGGCGGTCGGCGGGTCGCCGCCGGCCGGGGGCGGCGGCCTTAGGGTTCGGGTTTTGGGGTCCTCCATGTCCGGCGGACCTAGAAGGGGGGAGGTGGGGGGAGCCAGAGGACCAGCGGAGACGAGGCGGCGCGGTAGCGCCGCCGGCCGGGCGGGGTCGGACTGGTGGTGGGCCGGTGACCGGCAGCGGGGACGGCGAGGCACGCCGGGTTAGGAAGGGCGGGGTCCCCGGCGGCGGTGGGTCGCGGGCGGGCGGTGCGGCAGTGGGGAGCCGCCGACCAGGGTGGAGGACGAGGTGGCGGAGGTAGTGGCCGGCCGGGCGCGAGGAGCAGTTTGGGTTAGGAAGGGCAGGTCGCCGGCGACGGTGGATCGCGGGCGGGCGGCGCGGCGGCGGGGAGCCGCCGACCGGGGTTGGTGGAGGAGGTGGCGGGGGTGGTGGCCGGCATGAAGAAGAAGGAGGCGGCGGCGGCAATGGCGAAGCTAGAGCGAGAACGAGGGGGGTGCACGTCTTTAGTACTTTTTTTTTGTCCAGACAAAGGTACAACTATGCGCTAATGCAGGATTTTTTTTTGCCAACAAAAAGAAACACCAATGATCCGTTTAAAAATTTTATATATTTTATAGAGAAATATAAGCAATTATTTTTAAAAAAAGGTGTATATGGGTTTCTAATAAGCCTAGATAAATTTTATCTTAAATCTTCATTTTGCATGATTTTTTTCTAAAACCTGAGCAGAGTAGGTATAGGTTTGTCCTAAATCTACACAGAGTGGGTATAGACAATTTTTAGATGCTAAGGATTATTTTTCATTTAATTGGAAGAAAATTAGTAATTAAAGCATCATGCAATCAATGGGTGATGGTGGAGGTGGCTTCGGCACAATTAGTAATTAAATCATCATGCTATCAAGTTGGCTCCTGATTTGGCAGAAGAATTGCACCCTAACTTCTTGATCGAGACACCAGCAAGCAACAATCTGTAAATTTAGGTGCTTTGTTTGGGAAACAATACAGAGGTCTGGAACTCATTTTAGATAGTGTGAGAGTTTTATTTTTTGAAAGAATAATATGAGAACTAGAACCACAAAAACTAACATTAGTACACATCAAGTGCAATCAAGGGGTGAAGGTCGAGTTGGCTTTGGCGCAATCGAGGTACGAATAGGGGTGGTGATGGGCCATGGCCCTGATGCTTTCTTCACAATCCAACTAGGCTCTTTTATTTTTTAGTTCAAAATTGAATAGAATTACGGCCCTATCCTTATAGGGCCCGATCCTTAAATTTCTTAGTACAAAATGAAGGGTCCGTTACCACCCCTAGATACGAAGTGGTAGTGTGAAGGAGAGTGCAGGAGTTGAAGATTAATTAGTCCATGACTCAAGGTTTTGGGTCTCAATATATAGTCAATACGTCAGGCATCATGTTGCTGGTTGTAGCTAGACGATCACTGGTTTGATGATCTGCTTGTGCTTTCACACGCCACATTGGGCTGCTGGGGGGTGCATGATTCTGAGCTGAGGGGGGTGCAAATTGGTAAAATCGAGATGGTTAGCACTGATTTTATTTTTTCTTATGGGTGCATTTGCACCCCCTACGGACTATATAGGTCCGCCCCTGAGCGGCAGTGTGGTAGGGAAGAAGGTGGGAGGAAGAAGAAGTTGATGAGCCTTAATAGACTTAAAGTTTGCAGGCTTATCTATCTTCCGGAAGGGATATAGGAGCCAGGGCCTAGGGCGCCAGTTCGCCCACTGACAGGCACCACCTGCTGCTATTGATGTTGCCCCTGGTGCCCTGCCGCCTGCGCGGCCGCGCTTGCTGGAAGGAAGCCGTCACCGCCCGGTGCCGAGCGCCGGCTAGAAGGAGAAAGCCAAGCAGGTTTTCGTCAATCTTCTTCCAATCTCTCTAAAGTCCAGTTTCCATTCGGCTCCTCGGACGCTGACCTGACCGTCGGCGCTTGGCTTGCTTGTCAGCTCTGGGCTCCTTGCTTCCACGACTGTATGCTTAACAATCTTATTGTATGCTCATTTTTATTTTTTAACTAAAGCTGCAGTGGTTGGCATATGGCTGCAGTGCTCCACATTTGCAAAAGCTCTGCAGTCCATCTCTCGGGCCAGACTTGTAGTTGTCTGGTTGTGAGAGAAATTGAAGTTTATTTAAGCACATGCACTTCAAAAGAAGAAACAGATTTACGCATCAAATAAAGATATGAGTGATATTGTCTATGCCCATTTCAATCAAATGATTCAGCAAAGGTGCATTTCTTTTTGTTCCTGTATTTATTTTTTATTTCTTTACTTCATACTACTTTGTGTTACATATGTGGTAAAAAAAAATTGGACACCGGTGGTGGTTCGACCCGTGAACTAGTAGCATCACCAGCCATTTTGGGTCCCATTTTTCGTTCTATGCATATATAATGTAGCTTTGACCGCTGAATTCGGCCATAGTCGTAACCAAAAGCTGGCTTCGCCACTGTATGTACATAGTAAAATTATGTATCTGGAAAAGGCACAACAATGTACAATTTGAAATGGATGGAGTACCAAACTATTTGTTCCCTATGTGGGAAAAAACAAATCACTGGACACATAAGGAGCATGGCAAAATTCATCAAGACTCTATCTCCGACAAACCACACGCCACATAAGACATGCCAATGCAAAAATGCAGGGCCAGGTGGCCCGCCAATAGTGTGGCAGCATATCCATGTACTCCTGCAAAATTTTGGTGTCCCAACTTTTTGTTTACGCGAGAATGTACAATTTTTGTTGGATAGGGTCCGCTCGCCCACAAGAGCTGCAAGTTCTCATGCTTTGGTAACCCCCAAAATCCCTATAATTGACTACTGTTCAGCAAGTAGAGATGGAAATGTATGTCAGTGTTCAGAAGTCTCTCGAGAATTCATTCGGTGATGTTGGAGTTGCTGTCACACCAATGCTTATTACTGGAGTATGCGAGCCCTTTAATCGCTCGTAGACTCAATAAGTTTATTGACTTGACTAGCTATATGCGGCCGGTACAATTGCATTTGGCAATTTCTCCACTGATGTTGGCTATCTTTTTAGCCATAGTACTAGACCATACTTTTACAAAATTACAGTGCACACTTCTAACTACATTCATATTTCCGCTTTTTACAGGTCTTGGTCCCTCTCACCATTGACTCGAGGTCTTGCTCCTCCTCTTCGAAGTCGTCCATCTACAGCCTACTTAACGTTGCTTGCACCGAGCACCTTCTCTGCTCAATTCACCACTAGCTTCAAACCATGTTTTGCTGCCATCCTCTTCCCAATCCCAGCTACCATCTCCTGGTCATCTTCGTCCTCGCTACGAGTGGGCGTGGAGCAAACCTGTGCGGCCAAGACCAAAGTGATGCCCTGCTACGCCTCAAAACCAGTTTCCGCTTCAACACCACGTCTCCAAATTGCATGTGGTCTCTGTCTGAAGAAACAATAGTTCTTTCGTCGTGGAAGGTACATACAGACTGTTGCAACTGGGTACGTGTAACATGTGACAGCACGTCGGGCTATGTCACTGCCCTCGACTTGTCCGAACTCTGCATCTCGGGTAATCTCAACTCATCAGACATCTTTAAACTTACCTCGCTTCGCTCCCTTGACCTTACTTACAACAATTTTGATGGAAGTCCATGGCCAACTCCCGGCTTGGAGCAGCTCACGGACCTCAAGTACCTTGACCTTTCTTATTCTGGCTTGTCTGGGAATGTGCCTGTCGAGAAAGGACAACTTTCCAATATAGTCACTTTAGACCTCTCTGGCCTTGATCTAAAATATTTCGACCTTGAGATTTTGATTGACAACCTTGTCGGTCTCCAAAATCTATATCTTGATCAGGTCAACATTTCAGTGAGTCCAACCGATTTGGCACGTACCTCTTCTACAAATACAACGACAGGTCTCAAAGACCTAAGCATCGGAAGCTGGACAATCACTGGATTTGGCACGTACCTCTTCTACAAATACAACGACAGGTCTCAAAGACCTAAGCATCGGAAGCTGGACAATCACTGGTGGCCATTTTGATACTGTTCTTACTCTCCTACTCCATCCTAAGCTTGCCAATTTAGTCACGCTAACCCTCGATAATTTGGATCTCGAAAACTCAACCCTTCACACTTTGATTGAAAACCTTGGCAATCTCCAAGAACTATATCTTGGTAATCACTAGGTACTACACAATCAGGCATTCGTCCCAAGCACTTAGTACCAGGCACAATTTCGCCCGGTACAAAGTGGAGAAATTAGTACCGGGCAAAGTCTACAGTAACCCAGCAGGCATATTAGTACCGGCCGGTATAACGAGCCGGTACAAAATGGTGCTGAGGACCCCGCCCGCGCTGCAGCCAGTGGGCCCTGTGGATGCAATTAGTACCGGTTGGAAACACCAGCCGGTACTAACTTGCTTCCAAGCTGTTTAGTATCAGCCCTTGTTTCCAGCCGGTACTAAGTGGCGCCGCGGACCCCGCCGCTGCTAACGGCTAGTGGGCCCGGCGTAAATATTTAGTACCGACTGGAAACAAGGGCCGGTACTAATCGTCTTGTGGGGCCAGTCTAGCACTTTAGTACTGGCTGGTAATACCAGCCGGTACAAAACGCTACGCGTTAGTACCGGCTGGTAGTACCACCCGGTACAAACTGTCAACGGCTATATATACCATTCTTCCTCCCCGAGCCCGAGCTGAAGCTCTCATTTCCCAGCTGGTGTTCAGACAACATTTGTCAATCAGTGTGGTTATATTGTTTGGGAGAACATCCCCATCAATATTAAGAAATGGAAGATAACAAAAAAGACTGATCTACCTGAAGATGTTGTCCCTGACCATGAGAAGAACATGTGTTGGGAACAGATGAAACTATACTTCTCATTTCCAGAAGAAAAAGAAAATGAGCTGAAGGATTTTGCCTTCAAAAAGATGGCAATTGCATTTGGGACGTACAAGAAGAATCTGAACAAGGACTTTATCAAGAAGGGCATCGAATCCGATTTGGTGAACAAGTACCAAAAGTTAGCACCTTACTGGGAAGACTTCAAACAATACAAGTTGTCAGAGGATGCCAAAGATATATCTGAAAAGGCAAAGATTAATGCGGGGAAAACGCAATGGTTTCATAGACTCGGCCAAGGAGGTTACAAGACCGCGATCCCCAAATGGGGAAAGAAGGAAGAGGACCTGATGGGTCGGGGAATTGTGCCCGCCACTTTCGATTGGCCCGAACGAGCAAAGCACTTTTTCTATGCTCATGTTGGCTTATTGAGAGAGGAGGATGGTACATTTGTTACTACCGATAGTTTACTACGAGCTTATGATCGGTTACAAGAAGCACTGCAGCGTAAAAGACAAGGTGCTTTCAAGCCTGATAGAGAGAGAGAGACGAGCTCACTTATGCACTTGGAAATAAGGAACACTTTGGACGTGTCCGAGGCATGGGTGTAATTCCATGGAAGAAAGGATTCAGTGCAGACATAGAAAGTTACAAAAAAGGGACCGAAGCAAACGCGAAGTGTTGACACATTTTATCTTATATATTTATAAGTCAACTAAACATGAGAAAAGGGCATAATTGTTAATACCAACTTAGAATAGGGTGTCACTAATAGTTTTTCTGGAGTTTTGGAGAATTCTATGTCTTGTAGGGACTAATCAGAAAAATAGGAAAAGAATGAAGTCTCGAAGGCTCTAGAAGGCTCCGGAACTCAACGTGACTTGGCACCCAAGAAAGAAGCATCTGGAAGAGGCAAAGACCCACCTGGCCGAAGTGGACCCCGAGGGGGGCCCACCACAGACCGGTCGGCCCCATGGTGGGGCCGGTCGGCCTCCCCCGGGCGCCACGTCAGCCCTACTTCTGGAATGTTCTTCCAGCGCCTATGAGCATCAATCTAAACCGTATGTTAGGTCGGTTTGATCATACGGCTCATGGCATCCCCTCAGGACTATATAATTAGCCCCCTGACCCCCTAGCAGAGGAGAATCTGGCTCTCATCTGTTCATACACCAGATCAAGTCATCAAGTCAGAGATACTACACCCTAGAAACACCATATAGCGAGAGTAGCTAACTAGTCTAGATCTAGGAGGAGGCAAGGTGTCTACTTGGCTCCTGATCGTCTAGAAGCTGGTCGAGATACTGATCTAGCTTCGCTTATGTAAGTTCTTCACATTTGCTGTAGAGACATATGTTCTTATCAATGATTATATTCAAGATTATGTGCTTTGGTGCTTATTATGATTACATGTTTAGCATAGTTGATTTACCTTTATATTCGTGTATGGAGTCATATAGCCCTCACCTAGATCATCTGTTAACATGGGTGAGTGGTAAAGATAGTGTAAGCGTGATGCTTATACTGTATTTACCTGCGATTGCACCCTACATGCCGGGTCGCGTGGTAGATCGTGGTGGTGACAGCACTATTGAGTCCTTTGCAATCCACCCCCCGTGTGTAGGACTAGTGGAGCCTTATACTATTTGGGTTGTTTCAATTTTCGGTCTTGATCCTCCTGATTAGTCTCCACATGCATTAGTATAATAGTTCTTCTTCCATGATTGTTAAATGTATTGCACTAATCATAGTTTGCATTGACATATAGTTTAGGGTTACCGAGGAGTATCCTCGCTAACTAGGCTGTGAATACGCTTCTCTCTCTATATTGACACTTTCTGGTGGCTCACTATGTTATGACTTGATCAATGCTATCATTATTATTATCTTTATGTGACTTACACCTGTTTATAGTAAGTGATATATTTTGGCCACTCTACATTACACAACTGAGAGATATGCATGTATTTGTTATTATAGATAAAAGACTTCTTTCCCTGAGGTAGAATATAAATACGATACCTAGTTTTACTCCTGGTTAAAATGCTACAATGGTATATTCATATCTGTGCCCTTGCGGATACCCATATATATATTTTTTTCTTATCTAGAGATCCAAGGCATATGTAAGAGTACCAATCCATGTGTTTTAGTGGCACTTCTGTCAGGGATGACAACCTAGATCGAGTTGTGCTATGACCCGTATTGGATTTATCTTTTAGTTTATCTGAAAGCAACATCTGATATACACTTAGCATCATGTTAAGATATACCTTTGCATTTCTGGCGCCGTCGATAGAGATGGATCTTATATTTGTTTCTAGTCGATGACGTTAGCAATGTCAACAAGCATTTTTGGAGCCGTTGCCGGGGAAAGAAAGTCTCTAGCCTAAATAATAAATTTAGTAATAGCATGCATGCATCTCTCACACGTAATGTGTCGAGAACCCAAATTATCATTTCTTAAACAGGCTTACCCTTGTTCTTTCCACTTTTGTCTATCTGATTTCAAGGTAATGTATGAATAAGAATCTTCCAAACAACTTCGTCTCAGATCCAGAAAAAATCCTAAGGAAGGTAAGGTCAAAGCCCGAGTCTCGGCCCACAACCTCTGCCTTGGAAGATTCAACAGTGCGAAGCTTAACACCCACGTTCGAAGTAATGGCAAACAAGACCCTTCGCGAGTACTCCGCACCGACCCCGGACAACATTTGTACTGGTCCGGCAGTCGCTGTGGGAGACGCAGCTTTTGAGCTCAAGCCTGCACTGATCAACATGGTACAAGCTAGCCAATTTTGTGGAAAAGCTCATGAAGATGCCAACGCACACCTTCAACATTTCTTGGAGATATGTAGCACCTTCACAATCAAAGATGTGCCAAGTGATGCAGTCCTACTTCGCTTATTCCCGTTCTCACTCTTGGGGCAAGCGAAGCAATGGTTTTACTCCAACAAAGACAAACTTACAACTTGGACATTGTGTTCTACTGCCTTTCTGGCAAAGTTCTTTCCTATAGGCAAAACCAATGCCTTACGGGGGAAAATTTCAAGTTTCCAGCAGCAACATGACGAATCTGTTCCTGAAGCGTGGGAACGCTTCCAAAACTACATCTCAGAATGCCCACACCACGGAATGGAGAATTGGTTGCTCATGCAGACCTACCACGGGCTCTCTACCAACACCCGTGAAACAATGGATGCTGCAGCTGGAGGTGTCTTCCTGTCCCTTACACTTACTCATGCTACTAACCTTGTGGAAAAGATGGCGTCCAACCAAGCTTGGAACGAGGAGCGTCAACCCCGCAAGAAAGAAAGAGGAATGCATCAGCTCAAGGAGGTAGATATGCGGTCTGCCAAAATGGACTTAACCATGAAGAGGCTTGAAGACAAAGCCCCTGAGAAGAAGGAAGTCATGCAACTCTTCGAATCCCGCATGACCTGTGAAGAGTGTGGAAACACTGGACACTCGGGCAATCAATGCCCTCAGCTGGAGGAGGACGTGAACTACATCAACAACAACAATCAATATCGTCCCCAGCAAAATCAAGGATGGACCCAGCAGAGGCCCAACTACCCAGGTAACTATTCAGGTAATGATCAAGGTAATAACTCTTCCAATAATTTTCCACCTTTAAGAGACTTAGTTCAAAACCAGGGTAGAGTTATGGATAATCTGTCTAAGAAATTAGCTTCTAATGATAAAATGTTAGAAACTATTAGTAATAAAATGGAAAGCTTTTCTTCTGCCATTAAGAACCAACATAGTTTTTAATAAAATGATAGAATCTCAGATATCTCAGCTGGCATCATCTGTTCCTACGGCTAACCCAGGTAAGATTCCGGGCCAGCCGGAAGAATTAGAATCTGCAAATCTTGTCGATATCTATTATGCAGGCCTGTGCGCTAATAAGACAGAAGAAGGCCCAAAGTGGATTGACTGGGGCATGCCCTCCAAGAGAGGAGATCCAGGAAGGCCAGTCATCACCATCACTATTGGAGCCTACACTTTCGAGAATGCACTCTGTGACTTTGGGTCTAGCGTCAACATAATGCCCAAGGTAATATATGAGAAAATCAATGGTTCACCTTTATTGTACACAACCATGTGCTTGCAGCTTGCAGACCTGTCACTATGCTACCCTGAGGGCATCCTAAACGACATATGTCTGGGGGTAGGAAGTTCCTACGTAGCTGCCGACTTCGCTGTCGTCGAGACTGGGGGAAGTGAGAATGCCCCAATCATTTTGGGACGTCCTTTCCTTGCCACTGTTAAAGCCGTCATCTACACCGACACTGCGAAGATCATCTTCACCATCAACGGGAAGAAGGAGAGATTCAGTTTCAAGAACAAGATCCTAAGAGCTCCTGCACACCCCTAATATCCTTACCCTCAAGAATACATGCCAGCTGTCGAGAAGAAAAGGAGAGATAGAAGGAGGAACAAAAAGAACAACCAACCTCGACTACACGTGGAGGAAGTTTGGATGATCAACACAATTCAATCAGAAAATGAGAATTTGTTTCCTTCACCACTGCTGCCAAAGTTAGATGACCCTGGAGTCCCATCAATCCACTGCTCCATCAATCAATGGAACTTTCAGCGAGTTGTCTGCGACACGGGATCGGGCATAAACTTAATGTCTAAGGTAACTTATGAATTAATATACGGTGACCTGCCTTTGTATTCCACCTATATAATGCTGCAGATGGCGGACCAATCACACCGATCCCCAGAGGGAGTTGCGCGAGATGTACCTGTCAAGATAAAAGATCACTATGTCCTAACTGACTTTGTAGTCATAGACATGGGAGATGAAGAGCAAGATCCTCCCATAGTACTTGGGAGACCGTTCCTGAACAGCACCAGAGCAATCATCTACATCAGGACGGGAGAGATCCACTTCCAGTTCAGAACTGATAAGGTACGCTGCTACTTTAATACTTATACTGACTCTGAGCAGCCCAAGAAGAACAAGACGCGGAGACGCCTTCAGAAATTGCAACGCAAGCTGAACACGAAGTTGACGAACATTAAGAACATTGAGGAAGAGATTAAAGAGAAGTCCGCTCAGCTCCTACCATTCAAGAACTCTGAACCTGTTACCCAGAAAGGTCTCCACCGAAGAAACAAGTCTGGAGAAAGAAAGACAAGAGTACACCTTTGGAAGACCAATCACTACCCACGTCATTAATTGATCAATCATCGGCTACTACATCTACGCTATGGGAGTAAGTACTCGAAATTCTTGCCGAGAGGTAACTCGGTATTTATCTGCATTTTTAATTAGCATTTTTCCTTTAGCATTTTTACTTACCTATACTTGCATTAGAAAAAGACCATAAAAATGTTTTCTGCATTTACATCTGTTCCTTAAGGCCCCATGTACTCCGTACCATGGTGGCATAAAAAAAATAATATATTGCATTCACATGTTTTTGCTTTAGCATCCCTTTTTGCATATAAAAATTCACAAAAATATGTGGGCACATGAAGGTCCACGCTTTTCAGAAAAAAAACCAAAAAGAAGTGGGCACATGAAGGCTCACAACATAATCCTAAAATTTGTTCCTTCGGGTATGTGCGAGATTAATATTTACAGGAAGAAATTAAGGAAAACCTGAAGGAAAACAAGTTTTAAGGATGGATGAAGGACTACTTCAAGATCTAGCTTGGGGGAGAGCACCCCAGTTATCACGATAAGTATCATTATCCTATGTTTTAGTTATATGTTTGCCTAGAGTTAAAGAGTCTTAGTTAAAAGTCTTAGTATGAATAAATACTAGAGTCTGCTAGTTGGCTTTTCTTTTTAATAATGATCTTGATGATTTATGCTTGGAAATGATGAATAGTTGCTCCGCCGTGATTCCTCTTAAATGCTTAATTTTCAGACCTAGATTCTCCTAAAGCTTTAAATGCTTAATTTGCTCTAAACCCAAAACCCGTGGGAAGTACATGCTTAATCTGAGTCTAGGCTTTGAAAGATAATTCATGAAAAGTTGAGCTGCTATTTATCATATTCCTAGAGAATCTTGATTCCTGGTTTTTATGAAAAATCCTATATGATGAGTTCTTGTGTTTATGATCCTTGAGGGCTTGTCATACACATCAAGATCATTCCACTCCACCATTTATGCTGCTTCTAACCTGGAAGTACGCATTCTCCATCAAGCTACAAGCCATAAAATAGCTCATACGACTCTTGGATATGTCTCTCTCAATGTGTAAAAAAGAGAGAGAAAAGAGATTCTGGGGCTACATTCGAAAAAAAAGAGAGGAAAAAGTGAGAAGAGAGAGGGAGAGAAAAGGACAAGTGTCATACTAGGCGAGAAGGGCCTACCTCCCTAAATAATAAATTTGGAGATGAATAATAGACACAAGTCCGAGGGCAAGAAGAGCCCACATCTCTAAGGAGAGAGAAAAATAGACAAAAGTCCGGGGCGAGTAGAGCCCACCTCTCCAAGAATGGAAAGCCCAGATCTTAAAGTTCTAGAAAGAGAGATATAGTCCAAGAGCTAGAAAAAAAGCTAAAGGCTTACCACCTTTCACCCTCATCCATTCAACACTATCATCCCACCATACATATCTTGCCAAGTGTGACTCCATGCTTGAGAAGGTCATACACAGGATCTCTGAGTTTTATTTGAAAAAATCTTGCAAAAATCCCAGGATGATAGTTGATCAAAGAATTTGAGATATAGTGCTTGACGTGATTGTTCTGTCTTTTAATCGCTTAAGATTTATGAAAAGGCTACACACCATGGTTAAAGGTAAGATGGAGCAATCTTGTTGAGGAGAATTTATTTTTGAAAATCATGGTATTTTTGAGGCGTGAAAGCGTTGCAGCAACTCCTGATCCTGCAATAGCATAGCTTTGCTAGGGGCTAGCAAAGGGTAAGCTTGGGAGAGTTTGTTGACACATTTTATCTTATATATTTATAAGTCAACTAAACATGAGAAAAGGGCATAATTGTTAATACCAACTTAGAATAGGGTGTCACTAATAGTTTTTCTGGAGTTTTGGAGAATTCTATGTCTTGCAGGGACTAATCAGAAAAATAGGAAAAGAATGAAGTCTAGAAGGCTCCAGAAGGCTCCGGAACTCAACGTGACTTGGCACCCAAGAAAGAAGCATCTGGAAGAGGCAAAGACCCACCTGGCCGAAGTGGGCCCCGAGGGGGGCCCACCACAGACCGGTCGGCCCCATGGTGGGGCTGGTCGGCCTCCCCCGGGCGCCACGTCAGCCCTACTTCTGGAATGTTCTTCCAGCGCCTATGAGGATCAATCTAAACCGTATGTTAGGTCGGTTTGATCGTACGGCTCATGGCATCCCCTCAGGACTATATAATTAGCCCCCTGACCCCCTAGCAGAGGAGAATCTGGCTCTCATCTGTTCATACACCAGATCAAGTCATCAAGTCAGAGATACTACGCCCTAGAAACACCATATAGCGAGAGTAGCTAACTAGTCTAGATCTAGGAGGAGGCAAGGCGTCTACTTGGCTCCTGATCGTCTAGAAGCTGGTCGAGATACTGATCTAGCTTCGCTTTTGTAAGTTCTTCATAAGTTCTTCACATTTGTTGTAGAGACATATGTTCTTATCAATGATTATATTCGAGATTATGTGCTTTGGTGCTTATTATGATTACATGTTTAGCATAGTTGATTTACCTTTATATTCGTGTATGGAGTCGTATTGCCCTCGTCTAGATCATCTGTTAAGATGGGTGAGTGGTAAAGATAGTGTAAGCGTGGTGCTTATATTGTATTTACCTGCGATTGCACCCTACATGCCGGGTCGCGTGGTAGATCGTGGTGGTGACAGCACTATTGAGTCCTTTGCAATCCACCCCCCGTGTGTAGGACTAGTGGAGCCTTATACTATTTGGGTTGTTTCAATTTTCGGTCTTGATCCTCCTGATTAGTCTCCCCATGCATTAGTATAATAGTTCTTCTTCCATGCATTATTATTATCTTTATGTGACTTACACATGTTTATAGTAATTGATATATTTTGGCCACTCTACATTACACAACTGAGAGATATGCATGTATTTGTTGTTATAGATAAAAGACTTCTTTCCCTGAGGTAGAATATAAATACGATACCTGGTTTTACTCCTGGTTAAAATGCTACAATGGTATATTCATATCTGTGCGCTTGCGGATACCCATATATATATATATTTTTCTTATCTAGAGATCCAAGGCATATGTAAGAGTACCAATCCATGTGTTTTAGTGGCACTTCTGTCAGGGATGACAACCTAGATCGAGTTGTGCTATGACCCGTATTGGATTTATCTTTTAGTTTATCTAAAAGCAACATCTGATATACACTTAGCATCATGTTAAGATATACCTTTGCATTTCTGGCGCCGTCGATAGAGATGGATCTTATATCTGTTTCTAGTCGATGACGTTAGCAATGTCAACACGAAGAAGAAGAAGAGAAGTTGCATAGCTTAGAGGAACAAATAGCTTCAAATAATGAAAGGTTGGATCGGCTACAAGCGGCATACGATGCATAGAGACAAGCAGGTGCATCGACTGCTAATGTGGGAGCGAGCCCTCCTGGTTCACAGAAGCGTAGCAGCATTGCATCCACAGAGCACCAACTGGTAGACGATTCCATAGAGAACAATGAACACTACCCCGTGGATGACATCACTGCGCGAACCCCTTGTGAGCTCCTTACTCCAGTCAGAAAAATAGTAAAGTTAGTAGCTCATGGTATTGCTGGAGTACCTGGGGGGACAATTCATTGCATGGAGATTCCTCAAGGATATGCTAGAGTCCAAGTTGACAGAGTGGAACCGGGATGGGAGGACTTGGACCTCGAGGTCCATGGAGGCGACGATGAGAAATTACTAGGACACGCCATCCACACATGGATTTGTTGGGCCAAGCCCTACATAAGGCTTCCGCGAGCAGTCGTCTCGTCCCCTCATATCTCAAGGCAGAGATCACCTTCGCCAGCCGCCATGAGTCCGCTGGCAGCAAATCTACACTTTAGTGATTGAAGCATGAGTCCGACGCCCGAAGTGTCTCCAAACAAAACTCCACCTCAACAGTCTGCAAAGAACACTTCGCCTGAACCGCCACCACCAGTTAAGAGGAAACTCTCAAAGCAACCAGTCCGACAATCTCCACCTAAGAAGAAGCAACCAGCTAAGCAGAAAGAAAAGCCTCCACCAAAGAAACTTCCCTGGAAAGAACTCTAGAGGAAAATGAGGCTATATCACAGGCTGAGGTTGATGCTCACTTCGCGCCAAAGAAGAAGCCAGTGGAGCAACCAATTGATGAAAAAACGAGGCAATACATTAGATCACTCAGACAACCGAAAGTCGTCAAAGAAAAAGAGCCAGTCTCCGACTATCATCGTTGTTGACAGTGTATATGCGTATCCAATTTCGTTTGGACTTGCAAGCGGACAAGTCCTCCGTCGTAGCCAAGGGACCCTTCTTCCCTCAAGTGTGAACCCAAGGTATCGAATCCGTGGAACAAATGTGTGATGCAAAATCCTATCTATTAAAGCCAAGAACACTTAGATCTTCAAAGGGAATGCTTTTGCATCTAATCTAAAGAACATCAAAAGAAACGAATCTAATCTATGAAAGCCGGAGGTAGCAAGAGATAGAGAGGGATAGGTAAAACCAATTTAGAGAGATTGGATCAAGCTCTTGTTGAAGTTCCAAACAAGAAGAAATAGCCAAGTTGAATCTCATAAAAAGCATCTTTAAATCACGGTTTCCCGTCCAACTCCGAAGACACCCACCTTTTGGAGCCACCGTTCTGTCACAACACACTCCTATTCGTGCGGGTTAGCCTAGGGTGAGTCCAATGGACAAGTTGAAATCTCTTGGAAGGTCAGGCATGCACCTCTAGCCACCACGGCTACAAGAACACCCTCTATGATCTATCTCGAGAATAGATCTTAAAGTAAGAAAAGCCAATCGAAATCAAAGTCGTAGAAGAAACACTCGATCGCTAGAAATCGGATTGCAACTTGATAATTCAACATAGTACATGATACATGAACAAGATCACCACCGGGATCCTACCTTGATCTTGCTTCTAGCTCCTGGAACTCCGACGTGGTCTTCCTTGCAAGGTTCCCACGTCGGCTAGGGAAACCCTAGACAACTAGCTCGACCCTCTCCTCTCCGGAATGGTGTCCCTCTCCTCTCTGCTCCTCGGCGGCGAATGACGAATGAGTTGATGTGTGGCTCTCGGCCAGGGGGCTATAAATAGTCCGGGAGGCGTCTAGGTCAAAGGGGGCAGCGAATGGGGCCCGAAATGGGTTGGGCCGGCCGGCCTGGGCCCATTTCGACCCATCTCACGGCCTCCTATGCTGGTGATGCTTCCCGAGTCTTCTAGAGTATTCTCCCTTCTGCATGTGGGCCCTTGACGTCAGTTTCTCCGCGGTTTAGATGAAGCTCCTTGTCCCGCAAGATTCAGCATTTTCTGCTCAGGTCCTCGGAGTTTTCCGTCTTCACGGGTTGGTCCTTGGGCTTCTTGGAGTCATGTTCACTTCATTGCTTGACTTGTGTCGGGCTTCAAGGTTTTGTCACGAGGTGCTTGATGAACTTTACCTGGAAGTCTTGCTTTCAACGCTAAATTCATGCATAAACATCAAACTCCAAAACCGACATGCACGAACGAACTTGTTATACCAAGGGGGTTAGTACCAATGGATAAGATATAAAATTCATACCAACACCGAAGGTAAACTCATGGCTAGGTTGACCGAAATTCACCGTCAACAATCGTCATATCATAAAGTCGTGGAACGAACAACGAAGGTCAAAGACGGTCAAAAAAGTTTCTCAGCTTGGAGAACAACCAGAACAATCGCTCCCACCGTTCAGAGTGTTGTCAAAAGAAGATGAGGAATTGGCTAAGATTATACAGGACACAGGCCTCACAAGAGAGCAACTTCTCAGGGTAGCCGATATCCCCCGACACGAAGGTGCTAATAGAAAGCCGTTTGTGCTCGGGGAACCTCTTATGTGGCCACAGCTGGTGGATATCCTGCCAACGAAAATGCGTTTATTGCATAATTGGTACATAGAGCAATCTAAAGAAGGACGTGAGATGTTCGCTGCTCGTGTCCATGATCGTGATTTTTTTAGGGGGGCAGATGACTTATGGATTGAATTTGAAAGTCTATGGTTTTTCTACAATCAAGACGCTGTTGACAAATCGCTAATGAGTGCATGGGTTCTGTGAGTGTTTCCTCTCATTTCTAATCGTACACTAATTGTGTGTTGTCTCATTTGATATATTTTATTTTATATCATGCAGAATGGAGATTCAGTTGTGCCGGAAAAATGTACTATCATGTGGGCTTCATGGACCCCCAGGTTGTTAACAACAATATGCTAAAGCAATGGCCAAATAGGACCATGAAAAATATGTTCAACTACCTGGAAAAGCAGCATCACATGCCTTACATACTTCTCCTGTACCACTTTGGGTGAGTTGATTATCCTTATTATTTATACTTTCAATGAATATGACGATACATGTAACATCTCTATTATGTACATATGAACAGGTTCCACTGGATATTGATTGTTATCGAGATTGATTGTGGCGAAATCACGATGATGGACCCAAAGCAATACCCCACCTCAATGTACCCAGAACTCGTGGATGCACTTCGCTTAGTATGGGCCCGCTTTGTAAAAAAATATCCGGGACAATTCAAGGAAGATTTTTACTTGCGCGACAGATTTCATGTATGTATTTACTTTCATTCTATTTTCGCGATTGATAATAAGAATTTTGTTATCCAAAGAAATTGTTTTAACTTGTTCTTTCCTATTTAGTGCTTGAGACATGAACATGGTAACAATTTATGTGGATTTTACATTTGTGAGTTCATCCACAACTTCATGGTTGACCCGAAAAAAAGCAATGATCAAAAATTGGTACGTATAGAAAATTATTTCATTTGTTGACTTTTGTACTTTAATTTCCATAAATATTAATTTCTTGATTTTTATCTTGTGATTTTCCATGTGATAGCCGAAAGAAATGAGAAGTGAGATCCTCCCCCAAGAACGAATACGGGCAACTCAAGAACAACTATGTGGATTTCTATTATCTGAGGTCGTAAATCCAAAAGGAGAATTTTATTTCGACGGAAAAAGTGTGGGTAAACTTAATCCAATCAGGGACGACCCTGACACCTTTGGGTAAGTCTATGTTGGTCACACTTGTGAGTTGAGGCCACTTTTGAGTTGTATCAAACTTGTCAAACTCAAATAGTTGACACAAGTGTAATATTTGTAATATATATAATATATGCTAGATCTATATGTAATATTATTGGCAATATATATGAATACGACTACAAATGCAACTACGAATACGAATGCGACTACGAATACGAATACGAGCTGAATACGAATACGAAAATAATATAACCAACTCGCAGGTTTGTACCGGGTGGTATTATGGCCTGGTACTAAACTGGTCAGCAAACAACGTGGGGTGGTTGCAGTTTAGTACCGGTTGTTGTTACCGGCCGGTACTAAATTGCAAGCCCGCCCGGTACTAATTGTCGTGGTAATTAGTACCGGCCAGCTTGTACCGGGCAAGCGCCCGGTACTAACCTGGCCTTTTGCCCGGTACTAAAGCCTGAATCTGTAGCCGTGAATGTAAACATTTCGGTTGGTCCAACCGGTTTGGCACATGCCTCTTCTACCAATCTCCAAAAACTGTATCTTGGAAATGTCA
This sequence comes from Cenchrus fungigraminus, assembly GCA_036936925.1. NCBI lineage: Eukaryota > Viridiplantae > Streptophyta > Magnoliopsida > Poales > Poaceae > Cenchrus > Cenchrus fungigraminus. The sequence continues at coordinate 64,125,187 of CM072768.1, read as the reverse complement.
ACATTTCGATCAGTCCAACTGATTTGGCATATCCCGCTTCTACTGATACGAGATCAGGTCTCAAACTGCTAAGCATGTACTGGTGCACGATCACTGGTGGTCGTGTTGATACTGCTCTTATTAAGCTACCATTTCTGTCCAATTTAGTCACTCTAGACCTTTCAGACTTCGATCTAAAAAATTTGAGCCTTCATGCCTTGATTGACAACCTTGGCAGCCTCCAACAGCTATATCTTAACTCTGTCGACATTTCAGTCAGTCCAATCGATCTTGTGCATGCCTCTTCTACCAATATGATGCCAAGTCTCAAAGAGCTAAGTATGACATGGTGCATGATCACTGGCCGTATTGATATTGCTCTCAATAAGTTCCGATTTCTTTCCAAGTTGACCCTTGATGGCGCACACTTTAGTGGCCCTGCTCCTGTGCCAGAACGTTTTGTGGAGTTCTCAATTCTCATCGCTTACAGTTCTTAGTCTTCAAAGTTGTGGGCTGACCTGGAGGACCTTCTCTTCTTGGATATTTCGTATCAAAAGCTTGGTTTCTCTTGATGTATCAGGGAATGAAAATCTATGGGGAGAATTTCCAGAGTTCATACAGGGTAGCACGTTGCAAGTTTTGATCCTTAGGGGAACCAAGTTTTCAGGAAAAATACCAGAATCTATCGTCAACCTCAAAAATCTGACTATATTGGACCTTTCTAATTGCCAATTCCATGGGCCTATCCCACCCTTTGCTCAATGGCCGAAAATTCAGGAGGTTCACTTGTCCAGTAACAACTTAAATGGTTCATTACCTTCAGATGGCTACATTTCTCTACACAACCTAACTAAAGTTACTCTTCGTAACAACTCGATAAGTGGTTTGGTACCTGCATCTCTGTTTTGTCCTCCTTCTTTGAAGTATTTAGATCTCTCGCAAAACAATTTCACTGGAAATTTTCTATTGGATCCTACTGTATCTTCTAGTTTGAGAACGATCGATCTTAGTTTTAACAAATTACAAGGATCTCTTCCAAAACTTGTGTCGAAGTTTGTTGAACTAGAACGGTTGGATGTTTCATCAAACAATCTCACTGGACTTGTGGATTTAAGCTTCATAAAGAACTGCAAGAAGCTCCAGTATTTATCGCCGTCCTACAATAAGTTTTCTGTTGTAGAGGAGGATGTCAATCACTCCTACTTAGAGTATCCAGTTATTTCGAAATTGGGATTGGCATCATGTAACCTATCATCTGTACCTAAATTTTTAATGCACCAGAGAAGTATTTACAATTTAGACCTCTCAAACAAAAACATTGATGGACACATACCTGATTGGATATGGGGAATTGGAGCTCTTAGCCTTAACCTCTCTCATAACTTATTTACCAGTGTTGATACAAATTTATCAAATGCATCAATCGGAGATCTTGATCTCAATTCCAATAAGATTGAGGGAGCTCTCCCACTACCCCCATGGTGGATTAACAGATTGGACTACTCCAATAACCACTTCAATTCTTCTATTGTGCCCGACTTTTGGTCAAGCATTATCTCTGTCAACTCTCTGTCATTGGCAAACAATAGTCTTACTGGAGAACTTTCCCATTTGATCTGCAAGGCAACTGAAATTGAAGTTCTAGATCTTTCTATTAATAGCTTCAGTGGATCAATACCACCATGTTTGTTGAAACATAACAAGCAAATCAAGATACTGAACTTAAGAGGTAACAATTTTCATGGATCCTTACCTCAAGACATCGACGAGGAATGTGCTCTTCAAATAATAAATCTCAACGGCAACAAGTTGCAGGGAAAGCTGCCGGTGTCTATGATCAACTGTCACATGCAACAAGTCCTAGACCTCGGAAACAACCTGATAGTGGATACATATCCAGAGTGGCTAGGTGTTCTGCCTTTTCTGAAAGTGCTAGTTCTGAAGTCAAACAGGTTTCATGGTCCCATTGATTACTTCGGAATGACCAAACAGAGGCATCCCTTCTCAGAACTGCAGGTTCTAGACCTTTCTTCAAATTTTTTTTAATGGTAGCATACCTACACGATTCCTCAAGCAGTTCAAGGCTATGATGGTGGTTTCTTCAGGAGCTCCCAGCATGTATGTTGGAATTATTGAAACAAATTCAACATCATCTAGCAATGGCAATGCCACACTCAAGGAACCGGTCACGGTCACGATCACGGTCACGCTCAAGGGGCATGAAACTCTGGTACAGGTACTTTCAGTCTTCATGACCCTCGATCTTTCCAACAACGACTTCGAGGGTATCATTCATGACGAGATTGGCGATCTGAAGTTTCTCAAGGGGCTCAACCTGTCTAGGAACTCCTTCACCAGCGGGATCCCTCCCCGGATCGCGAACATGCTGCAGCTGGAGTCACTTGATCTCTCCTACAACAAGCTCTCCGGGGAGATCCCTCCCACAATGGCACAAATGTCATTCCTCGAGGTTCTCAACCTCTCCTACAACAACCTGTCAGGGGAGATACCGCAGTCCAGCCAGTTCTTGACGTTTCAGAACACTTCTTTTTTGGGGAACAATGGGCTGTGTGGGAAGCCACTGACACGCCTATGCAACATCAACCACTCATCGTCAGCTCCTGCTACGCCAGGCTATCCCAAAGAGATGAACTGGGAAATTTTGTCAGTTGAGGTTGGGGTCGTTTTTGGCTTGGCCATTGTGGTTCCGACCACGCTACTGTGGGGCAACGGAAGGAGGTGGGTCTACTTCCATGTCGACAAGTTTTGGCTACTTGTTCTGCAGCCATGGATCTGCCGCCATCAACGCTGAAATGAGTTCACTTTATGTTTGTGTTTTGTATAACTTAAATGGTTCACTGCTCCCCTAGTTGTGCGGTCGATCGACCAGAGATGTATGGTTTTCGGGTCCGGTTTTCCTTATAAACTGGGTCAACTCTCTTCTTCTAATAAAAATTCGGGAAAACTTTTGATTTCACCGTCCGTTAAAAAAAAATGGTATGTGCAAGAAAATGAACCGACATTACGCCCTGCTTTCTCTAAACAGCACCTGTAGTATGTATACTTTAAGTTCTGTTAACAAATTTATGTGGTGCTGATGTGCTGTTGTATGAAACTTTCATATCTACTCCTATACTATATATATGATGTTTATTAGATGCAAGGTTTCAAATAGCGCGCTATAGTGTCGCAATAGCTCTCGACGTTTTTTGCGCTATCGGCGCTATTGCCGCTATATCACGCTATTGCGCCGCTATTCCAGAATAGCGTCATATCGCGCTATTTTGCCACGCTACAGGCTCAGGCAAAAAAATCAAGACAAGTGGACTGTAATTAAAAAAACGTGGCCTGGCCCATGGTTTGAATTGTGATTTGTGAACTTTATGGTTGTGTGGTCCATGGTTGTTTGCATATGTACTTCAACTTCAAGTGTTGACTTGATGCCTTCATGACTATTTGGTATTTGCTTTGTGGTTGAGAACTTATCATATTATGTTGTCCATTGTCATGGCTATTTGAACTATTAACTTATTAAGGCTAGTTCAACACTATCATGTTGTTGTTGCTATTTCGATCAAATAGCGCGCTATAGCGGCGATATAGCGGCAGCAGCAAGCTAGCGCTACTGCACATAGCTGACACTATAGCGGCGCCATAGCGGCGCAATAGCGCCAAATAGCGGCCAGACTAGGACGCCGCTATTTTTCATAGCCCACGATTTAAAACCTTGATTAGATGTGATTTATTAAGCAATGAAACTCCCTCTTTGCTAGAAAAAACAACAGAAGTAGAAAACTAAAACTGCTGAAAAGTAACAAAGCTTACCTTTCTGATTTACTAGATGAACAACGTAGCATATATGCAGTTAATGATTGGGCACTACTCCGTGCTAATCCTGACCAACATTCATTATGTATTTTTCTTTTGAGTTTGGCAAAGACTATGTGATGCACTACCATTTGTGATATTTCGATGCTATTTTGTTGCAAATAACAAAGTGAGTATCATCTACACATTATAAGGTCTCATTGATTTGTTAAGAAATGAAAATATATATTCCAAGGAAGAAGATTAGAAGAAACGCTAAAAAGTATATTATAAAACAGAACTGCTGAAATAAGTAGTTGGTACTGAAAAGGGAAATATGGACATGAACTGCACCTAAAATCCCCAATTTATTATTGTCACGTAACAAGAAGTTTGAAGCTATTACCGCTGAGCTGTATAAGGGAGCTATGAAAGGAGAATCAACGTCTACAGATGAAAATTGATGATTAGTTCTTAGCATTATGATTACAAATGGGTAGTTATGATTATTTTGAAAATTATAATGATGAATGGCCATGACATGTCATCTTAAGAAACTTGTTCCTACATTATCATCTTATGATGTTTACTACTTGGTTGTGTGAGCATTGTGGTGATGAGTTGTTGAAATATTAGGCAAATTCCAGATTAAAACCATAATATAGATTATGACGTAATGAACAACTAGATTAAGCATATCACAGATCATGGCAACTAGTGTAGGCACAACTTGTACACTAGATATATTAAACATGCAGATCAAGCAGAACAATAAAGCTAGATTGCAAAAATAATACCTGCTGTTGGAAGTTGCAGATGACAGTGAGATGGAGAGATTCCCGAAAGCGAAGCTGAGATCGTCCTGGTCGCTGTCACTGTCGTCGATCAGCGGCGGCGGAAGACTTCGATTAGCCCGACGAAGATGACGCCGGGACGCAGCGCCTCTGGATCTTGTCGGAAGACGAGCCGTGACGAAGTTTGGGAGCAGTCGCGTGAAAAGCGCTTCCCAAAAACCTTATTCGCCTTCTCCCGGTGCAGGATCACAAAGACGACGGTTCCGGAGACCTGCTCGCCCGGTCGCAGGTGCACGCGAACGATCGGGCTGGAGTCTTGGCGACGGCGGCGCAGCAGTAAGCAGAGGCAAAACTCTAGTTGTTGATTTGATACGTTTTAGCGTGGCCGGTGGTCTGCTTATATAGTCCGGGAAACCGACCTCGTGAAACACAATCACGTGTAGGACTCAGCAAACCAAAAGACCAAAAACTAAAACTGCAAAAGGAGACCGCGCTCCCACAAGGCGAGAAGCCGGATTTCGGTGGACCATTCACGTAGGTGCCGTGCGCCCTTCGCCCCGCCCGACGAGGCGAGGCGAGCGAGCGCGCGCGTGTGGACTTCCTTTCTCCTCCTCATACTAGTCTTTAGAAGATGAGAACAACTTCCATATACAAGTTGGTTCCCTCCACCTTCCACTAGCAAGGTGGCACTAAAGGATTCCACTACTCCCCTATGCACTCATGTGTATGGGCCTTTGAGATTTATTTAGGAATTTCTGAATTAATTGTTGGGTCAAGCCCACATAAATTCCAACATGAGTTGCTATGAGATTGCATCTTATTATGCTGATTTGGTTTAATCTATTTCAAATTCATTCGAGCATACTCACCATTCTGATTTAATTAATTGTGCTGATGTTTTGCTGGTCCGGTCTGTTGATGTTTCGCTTGAAGGACCTTCCTGAATAATGATGCAGTTTGTATTATTTGAGCCAAGAAGATTTTTTATATTAGTTTATTTGTGTTTATATTATTTTGCATGCCGTATGTAAGTTAAAACAGATAAATATGGCGGTAAAACAAGGAGAAAATGTGCTCCTCTCGTGAGTCGAACCTGTTACCACTCCAAGGGGAATTTTTTACATTGACCAGTCGCACCTGTAAATTTCAGGTGAGTCTTTAATATAAATCGGTAATTCGAAGGCGAAATGCTTCACTGCCTTCGCAAAGACTCTCGACTTTTGCTACGTAGATCAGCAACGGCTCGTGGCACGAATGGCGGATCCTAGCGGCGATGGGAAGATGGTTGTGCCGCCACATCCAAGCAACGAGAGGATGAAACGGGTTTGAGCCGCTATATGTTCCCCTATCTTCCTAGGGTTGGGGATATCGAGATTTAGGGATCTGGAGGATTGATGATTATATATGTTAGATTCAGATTTCATCGTACCTTTAGATTTGCACTTCGATTGGTGTTAGAAGTTGACAGGCTATAAACAATTCATAGGTGTTAGATTAAGTTAGTTTTCAATTTACATCCTCTTACGATAAGTTTTTTGTATTTTAGTTGCTTCTGTATGTGCTTCAAGTCACTCGTTTTATGGATTTCTGAAGGTGGACAATTGATAGGATTGATAGTCCTTATATTTTTAATTTGCATCGTTTTATGGATTGATAGATTGAAGAGACTATCTCTGAGTTGCAGACTATGAAGGGACATCTGAATTCTGCCACGATTCTTATCCTTTGCACAACTCATAGGTATTAGATTCAGTTATTTTCCAATTTACATAGTTTGATGGATTTATAGATTCTTATATTTTACTAGTTTTTGCAGGAGTTTAGAGAGAAAATCAATGACACCGGTATGGACGAGAAAAATAGAATTTTTTTTGCCGTCATCAAACTTTGGCTTCACCGAATAGCCATCTCAAAAATAAGATACTGGCCGCACATGAAGAGAGTCCACCTACATTCATTCACGTGTGTGATGGCCTGTTTTTCGGTCATTTAGATGGGTAGCAAAATCCACTAAAATTTAAACTTCTCGATACAGAAAACCAAATGTAGTTGAATTTTGAGCTGCGTAAGTTGGATTAATTGTCAATTAAAATAATTTGAATTCAAAACTTGCACGGTTTTTTTCATTTCCATTTTTTGTTCTTGGAAGCCGCATTCAAATTAACCCTAACCCAGTCTCTACACTCCTGAGGCCAACTCCTTTTGAATCAAACCTTGCATGTTAGATTCAATTTCCAAATCTCCAAAAATCATTTCTTCCATGAAAATCACGCTGTGGACCTTCCTTTTTCAACCACGGTCTTCTCTTTTTCAAACGGGGGCTGTAGAAGATAGATAAGGTTCAAACTTCCAGCCCACTTAATATTACTGATTATTAATTTTCAACCATCCCACCTTATGACTACTACTTAAAAAATGTTGTAATATTTTTAAAAATATTACAGCATTTTTCGAACAAAAGTTGAAACAACAGTTTTTATAAAAAGTTGAAACAACATTTTTTTAAAAAAAAGTTGAAACAACATTTTCTGAAAATAGTTGCACCAACATTTGTGTAGAGAATACCCGCAAAAAAACATTTATGTAGAGAAAATGCTCGATCCAATATTTTTCCAAAATATTTTCACCAACATTTCATGAAAAGGATGATCAACATTTTTGAAAATGTTCCAACAGTTCTTAGGCAACATCTTTTTCGCTCAAGCTTCGGCCCCGTCGAGCCTCGAGCCCGCGTGGGCCAGCGACTATGAGGCCAATGCGGGGCCAGCAGACGGCGGCCATGGCGGTTGGCGCACGGATCACGGGGGCATCAACCCGCGGCCATGACACACGGTGGCAGAGCATAGCGCTGCGGCCATGGCGAGTGGCGCCGCGGTACACGGGATGGCAGACGGCGGCATGTAAGGAGGAGCCGGGGAGCACGGGGCCGGCGACGACGACCATGGAAGTCGGATCCGAGGAGCATAGGAACGACGGCTTACCACAGGACGCGCGGGGGTGGCTGTGGCGGTGGGTGGAAGGCGAAGAGCATTAGGTTTTGTGCATTTTCGGCCGTTGTTGGGTTGGTGTTGGGTTGTTATTGAATTATAGTTTCAAAATGTCTTCTTCCCTCCCACCTTCCGAAAGATATAAATGATTTCCCTTTTTAACCAGGCTTTGTTTCCTTTTCTTCTTTCATTTCAGGCCCGTACCAAATCTCAGATCATTTCGGCCTTTATCATCACGTGGCCCAATCCAATATAAGTACTGCTCAGCAACTTTTTTTATTACTTTTACCATGGGTCCAAGAGACCAAGACCTACAAGTTGTAGAACCACTAAACCCTTTCGTTTAAAAAAAAGAACCACTAAACCCTTTTCCGATTTCCAAACTCATTTGGTAATTATTTTGAAAAATATGGAAATTCATGGTTAATGAAACATTCTCAACCCCTAATATTACTTTTTCCCTTTCCTTTTTGTAATTATTTATCTCTCACATGATAGTCCAAAGGCCATATTCAGCTATTTGAACTCCAATTATTGTGATTCTTTCACCTAAATTCATCTAAAAGCAATCCTCATGTATCCAACCTAGTTTGGTAATTGATAGAATGCATTTATTTATTTATTAGTTTGGATCCATAGCTGCTCTAGCCCTAAAATTTGGTCAGCACAAGTTGCTAAATTTAACCATGTTAATTAGATTAACCTGCTTCATAACCCTAGGTTTTAAACTTAACAAAAACCTTGATTTGCTGTTTTTAAGCTTTTTAATTTGTAAGAACATAATGGCACACACATGCACATGTAGAATGGTGGTGTGGCGAGACGACTAATGAAAACTGAAAACCATAAACCAATAAGCTAGGTGACCCGTGCAAATGATGCCTTTCGAGATCTTTTGCTGATTTGGCGAGTAGATTTGCTGTGAAAGAAAAATTCCTTGTGCCGATTGGTACGACAGATTTGTTGTGAGAGAAAAATACTGTAAAAAACCAAAATAAGACAAACCTCCATGCTTAATACAGTGATTCAAATGCTATCTTGTTCCTTAGTTATTTTGAGAGCATCCGCAAGCCGTTTTCAATCCTCATCGGTCATCACCAAAAGCTAGCTAGCTCATTCTCGGATGTCGATTTCACCGATGTTCGACCGTTTTGCCTTTATTTTTGAGGGGCCAGCGTCTAATTGATGTTTGCAGTTGGCACGGTACTACACATACTGAATCCAGTATCAAATTGTTAATGCTCACTATTCTGAATCAATTTCTTTCCTCAGTTCGCACTTCTTTAGCATGTACAGTACGTACGGAAATGCAAGTCCACTTGTACTTGTCGATGCATTAAACAACAGGGGACCTCATAGTCCTCGGACACGTGCTTTGCTGTGCCAACTACTCAGCTTTTACACGGGGGTACAACGTCGACTTGGTAGCTACACTGAAGTACTAGAACATCACAAGTTGCAGTGGCGTACATAGGATTCTAACTTAGGTATATCACGCAAGTACTCTAATAATACACAATACTGCATAACTCAATAATTAATTCGGTAAGTATATATATAAAATATATCATGCAATCTGGAGACCAATTGTTCATGAAGCCATATCACAAAAATGCACACTAATGGAACCAAACCAATAGCGAGCCTGTTGACACTCGTAAAACCTACCTTGCGGCATATGCATGTGCACTTCTCCAGCGTGTACAGCTGTAGGAACAAACGTTATGAGCGAAGGAACTAGCATGACCTGAGAAAAAAAATGGAAGAGTTTTATTTTTCCTAATGTGAGGGGCTAGAATTTTAGGTATGCCATGACCTATGTGACCCACCTGCTGGGTCCGCCACTGATCACAAGACGTATGTATGAGAGCAAGTGTTGCTTAACATTGAAATAACGCAAAAGGTAAACAGAGAGGCCTCTCGGTTTATTCTTAAACCAAGAGCCCCTCTTGTTACTTTGTGGGCAGACGAGAAGAACTCTTGTTACTTCATGAGCAGATGAATGAGCAGATGAGAAGAAAGTAACTTCAGATGACATAACTTGTTGCGGAGGAGAACAAGAAAGGTTAGGGATTTTGGAGTTGACGGTAGCTGGGTTAGGGATTTCGGGGTTGCTGGGGTTTTCATTTGTGCTCACTGGACCTAGAGGAAAGGGCATGGGGCAGCGGTTGATTGGCGGTGGTGGCGGGTTGCCCGGTGGCGAGGGCGCCGCCACCGGGGGCGGTGAAGGACAACCGGTGGGCCTGTGCCGGTAGCGGGGGCGGAGCTCGCTGGAGTAGACCTCTCCATCTCTGGTGGGGGTTGTGGGCGGAACGGGAGGTTTCTTCGTTTCGCGTCGGCCGTGGTCATCGGGGGCGGCTCTGGCGGCGAGGGTGTCGCGCCGAGGACGGGAGGGAGGTGTTGGCGGCGGGGGCGCGTGCTTCCTCGATTAGTGCTGGCCGTAGTGGATGGGGGCGGCTCCAACGACGAGGGCGCCGCTGAGGACGGGAGGGAGGTGCTGGCGGCGGGGGCTTCGGCTTGTGGGTGGTGGTTGGGGGCGGGGGCTCCGACGGTGAAGACGCCGCGGAGCCGGCGAGGAGGCGGAGGCGCGGGGGAATTGCGGAGGTGGAGCACAAAGGAAGATGACGCGGGGGTCGGTCATGTGGATAAGGTGTGTGGGTCCCATATGAGATTTTACGTGGAGCGTGGGGGGAGGGAGTGGTGGTGGTTGTTGTTGTCTCGCGTTAAAAGTAAAGAGATAATTCCTCATGATTCGCTTCTCTGTTTCCCGTGAGGAAGAAGGGCGTTTTGCCCTTAGCCCCCTCCATCTTTTCCTTTTTCCATCTTAGCCCTTCCCCTCTCTCTGGTCAGTTTTTCCTCTTCAACATTTGCCTCTCAATCCAAACACCTCAAGAGATCAAATTTGTTAAGGGTAAATGAGAGGAGCAAAACATTTGCTTTGGAGCAAATATTTACCCCAACAATCCAAACATGCCCTAGGTCCGCTCGGCTCCAGTGCACGGCGACGATGGACCTCCCTCGTTCAACCATTTATTGTAACTGAATAGGTAACAGATTTTGACGGAAGTGCTAAAAGGGAAGGATGGAAGAATTTGAGTATCAAAAAAGGATGAACAAAGTTTTGAGTGTTATGTAGGCAATCAAGATTTTTTTAGTGCTACACAGGGAATTCTCTCAAAAGTAAAAGGAGGGCTCTCGGAGCACCACACTTTGCGTCGCTAATCGGACCGGTGTAGACAAGAGAGCGACGGCGACGGAGACGCTGGCGCCTTCCACGGCCGTCGGGTCGGGATGCGGCGGCGCCGCCTAACTCTAGCGCCGCGGCCGTGGGCGACGGAGAGACACGGGGAGCGGATTGAGAAGGTAAGTTCAACGCTTTTTGCAGATTCCGGTGGGAGCGGCGACGCGACGGTGCTGACGGAAGGCGAGCGGACGGCGGAAGGCACGACGTGTTCAAGTGTGGGTTCGTCGTCGGAGCTTCGGTCTGAGTTCAAAAGGGTGGCTAATGGCTCCCGCTTTTGGGTTCTCGACGATGAAGTTAGCTCCGACGAGGAGTTTGACAGGGGTGGGGCGCTTGCTTCCGGTGGGGGTTGCAGCTCCGCGCGGTCGGGGCTGTCACGCTCAGGCCGGGAATCATCTGTGGCGGCGGAGGTGTTGTGCACCGAGAGGGTGGCGGTTCCTGCCAATTCGGGGCCGGAGCACTTGTCGCGTGGCCGGAAGGAGCGGAGACTGCATTCTAAGCCAATGCTTTGGAGCTCCAAGGCTGGCCGGCCATGGAAGGGCCCCTTACCACCGGCGAGGACTATCCAGGTAAGGTCCCTAGGGGACCTTTGGGTGGAGGACCGCCGGTTGGGTAGGAGCGGATCGAGATCTAGGCTGTCGGAGTGGTTGGAGGAGGAAGACACAGCGCCGGCGCTACGGCGAGACCTGAATTCAAATTTCAAAACAGAAGTACGTGTGACGTCACAACCATGTGGGCTAGTCTCACGGGCTGGTGTGGGCCGAAAAGTTGCCGAAAGAGTCTTTCGGTTTTCTGATGGACTAGGGCGTCTTTTTTTTGGGAGGAGGCAAACCATTTCGTGTTCCACTTCCCGTTCCAAGCGTCCGCCATACAATGCGCCCGTCGTGTGCGAGCAGTGAGGTGGTGGCGCACGCATCCCCTATGGCAGAGTGGCAGCGGGGGGGGGGGGAAGGAGGCCGTGGGCCAGCGACGAGCGATTGGAAGGGGTCAACCCCAACGAGCGAAGGCCGTGGGCGGCGCATCCTGATGCTGGTTCTCGCGGTTACAGAGGGCCGCCGGACAGGGAGTTGATGGCCGGCGGCGGAGGTGCCAGAGGGGCTGCGGCTGGTGCTAGTCTTCAGCGTGGCTTTGATGGAAGAGGGGCAGATGGTCGTGTCAGGGGTTTCCCTTCCGTGGTCGAGGTGGGAGGGGTGGAGGCCGAGGTCCGCGTGGATGTGGTCGCCCTAACAGCGGGCCTGACCGTGTTCATGGCGGCCATGAGGATGGTGCTACGCAGGTGACTCAAGGGGAGGTGCGCAGGGACAGTAACGAGCCTGATGCTAGGAAAGCGGAGGAGCAGATCAGGTCGCAGCAGCAAGCTTTGGTAGGAGGGGATGTAGTGATGGGAGAGGCTGGAGGAGGTGAAGAATGTGATGCAGGAGAGATCAAGTCAGGGCCAAAATATTCCCGGTGCTCAAAAAGGGGGCACGTCGCAGTTAACTGCGTGACGGAAATTTATTGCGTTATTTGTGACAAGCGTGGTGATCATGTGAACTACAGGTGCCCTGTGTTGAAGATGCCAAGGCCGGTCGCTCATGCTGTTGGTTATGCAGTGCACGGCCTGGGATTCTATCATATCCCGCGACCTCCTTTGCACAGGTCAAAAAGGGACTCGAGGACAGCGATTATCTCTGTGGAAGGGGGACGGCTATCGAGAGAAGAGGTGCAGAAGCAGTTGGAGAGGCTTTTTCCGGGGAAGTGGGTGTGGGAGCATAAGGTTCATGAGGAGAACACATTCCTTGCCAAATTCCCGTCGAAGGTGGAATTGCAGCGAGCAGTGGTGTTTGGGGGAGCAGACATTAAGGGGACAAATGCCCCAGTTGGTGCTAGGATTAAGTTTGAGGAATGGCATGAGAAGGAGGCAGGCTTCCTGCTACCAAAGGTTTGGATCCGGGTTTTCAAGTTGAGGAAGGAGCTTAGAGAGTTCTTAGAACTTTGGGCGGTCGGGTCTATGCTCGGATCAACCCAAATGGTGGATATGGAAGCTACTAGAAAAAATGAGTACGAGCGCATTTTAGTGGCTGTCCTAAATCTGAGTTTAATTCCTGAAGAGCTTGATGTGGTGATTGGAGATCATTACTTTGAGCTAAAATTTGAGGTGGAGAAGTGGGGTTTCGATGAGAATGGGGAGGAGGCAGAGTTTGAGTGGAGTGGGGACGATTTGGGGTCGGGGGGAGGAGGAGAAGAGAGAGAGGGGCAGCGGGGTGAATAAGAGGGACAAGAGAGGGTGGCGAAGAAGCAAAAGAAGGAGGGGGACACTAGTGAGGGCAGCGGGAAAACCGTGGCCATTGAGGGGGACTTGGTTGGGCTTGTTTCTTGGAAGGAGCAAGTTATGAAGATGTCCAAGAATGAGTTTGAGAGTTTTTTGAGGCAGAAAGTAAATGAGATATCAAACGTGGCTGCAGATGAGATTATTGATGAGTTGGTGGAAAAAGTGATGGGAGAGGAGGAGGAAGGACAGCAGGAGACCATTATGGATGGGGGGCTGTCCGTAGGGGGCAAGGAGGAGGTTTTGGAGAAGAATTTGAAGGAGGTGGCAGCAGCAGTTTCTGAGGCTAATAAGATGCAGGTCAGGGCTAGTCCGAGGCTTCAGCGGTCTAAGAATGAGCACATCTTGGCTAAGGCTGAGGAGAGGGTTGCCAGGAAGAACCTAGAGTTCAATGAAGGTAATCCTTATTCCACATCTTTACTTTCAGTAAATAAAGACCTAGCTTTAGACTGTTTGTAACAAATAGGGATCAACCTAGGGGATTCTAGTTTAGAAAAAGACAATAATTTTTATAACATGATGGATCTTGAGTCGGAGAGGGAAGTTTGTGAGTTAGGAGGGTTTGAACAGGATTGGGTAGAATATGATAGCGAGGAGGAGAGTTGGGAGAACTTGGAGAAAAAAGCTCTAAGGAGCTTATGTGGGGATTTAATGGAGGAGATTTTTGATGAATCAAGTTTCCCTTTAAATAGTGAACTTGATGATTTCAGCCGTAAGGGCAAGTCTCACGCTAAGTCGTGTTTGAGTAAGACTTGCAAGATAAGAAGGGTGAAATTTTCTAAAGAAATGTGCCAAATGAAGGGACTCTTTTGGAATAGCACCGGGGCCTGATGGTTTCCCTGCTGAGTTTTATCAAGTGTTTTGGAGTCTCATAAAGGATGACCTAATGGTCATGTTCCGAGACTTCCATGTTGGGGATCTACCTCTTTTCTGTCTCAACTTTGGAATAATAACATTACTTCCAAAGGAGAAGGAGGTCAAAAAATTCAGCAATACAGGCCCATTTGCATGCTTAACGTTAGTTTCAAGATCTTGACGAAGGTGTTGGCTAACAGACTTACTTCGGTTGCGTGTAGGATTACCAAACCTTCTCAATCTGCCTTCCTGCCTGGAAGATATATTTTGGAATGGGTGGTTGTTTTACATGAAACTATTCATGAGCTAAAAAGGAAAGGCAAAAGGGCCTTATTCTCAAACTAGATTTTGAGAAGGCGTATGATAAAGTTAATTGGGACTTCATGCAGCAGGTCCTTAGGATGAAGGGTTTTTCGAGTATGTGGTGTCAGTGGATGGAGAAAGTGGTCACAATGGGTAGTGTGTGTGTCCAAGTGAATGACGACTTGGGTCAGTTTTTTCAAACCAAGAAGGGTTTGAGGCAGGGTGATCCTTTGTCCCCTATTCTCTTCAACCTGGTTGTAGATATGCTGGTTGTGTTGATTGAGAGGTCAAAAAATCTGGGATTCGTTGATGGGTTGGTTCCTCACTTAGTGGAGGATGGTCTATCAATATTGCAATACGCAGATGATACAATTCTGTTTTTGGTCGATGATTTAGAAAAGACCAAAGGCTTGAGACTAGTACTAAGTGCTTTCGAAAAGCTTTCAGGTCTTAAAATCAACTTCCATAAAAGTGAGTTATTTTGCTTTGGGGAAACAAGAGATAGGTCTGGGGAATATGTGGAGCTTTTTGGATGTAAGGAGGGTGAGTTTCCTTTCAGATACTTAGGAATTCCTATGAGTCCTAGGAGACTTTCTAACAAGGATTGGAGGGTGGTCGAAGAAAGATTTCAAAAGAAGCTTAGTAGTTGGAAGGGTAAGCTGTTATCATCAGGAGGGAGACTAGTCCTAATTAACTCGGTCTTGTCTAGCTTACCAATGTTCATGATGTCCTTCTTCAGAATACCTAAAGGTGTTTTGGAGAAACTGGATTATTATAGATCGAGATTTTTTTGGCAATGCGATGAGCATAAAAAGAAGTACAGGTTGGCCAAATGGAGCATTCTTCATAAACCTAAGAGTGTTGGGGGAATGAGCATTATTGATTTGGATATCCAAAATAAATGTCTGTTAAGTAAATGGATTATCAAGTTAGTCAAAGAAGATGGCATATGGCAGCAAGTACTCAAGAAAAAGTACCTTAAGGGAAAAACTTTATCACACGTGGAGAGAAAGAAAGGGGATTCACATTTCTGGTCCGGTTTAATGGAGGTTAAAAAGCTTGTGCTGGAGAGGGGTAGGTTTAAAGTGCAAGATGGCACCCAGACTAGATTCTGGGAAGATCTTTGGTTAGGGAAAGAACCTTTAATGGGCAAATATCCTACCCTTTATAATATAGTGAGGAAGACGAATGTGTCGGTTGCCCAAGTACTAAGTACTACCCCGCTAAATATATCCTTCAGACGTGCCTTAGTGGGGGACAACTGGGACAAATGACTCAGTTTAGTAGGGAGTATTATTATGGTGCATCTAAATGATCACAGGGACTCCTTTATTTGGACAGCCAATAAAAACTTTTCGGTGAAAAACATGTATAATGACTTAGTTTTGAAATCAGGGACCCCGGTTAATTGTTGGACGTGGAAAGCTAAGATCCCTCTGAAGATCAAGATCTTCCTTTGGTATCTTAAGAATGGGGTAGTGTTAACTAAGGATAACTTATTAAAAAGACAATGGAAGGGGTGTATTAAATGTTGTTTTTGTACGGAGCAAGAAACAATTCAACACCTATTTTTTGATTGTCCCATGGCTAGACTTATGTGGAGGATTGTCTGTTTTACATTTGGGGTTACAAAACCAGTGGATGTAGAGAATCTTTTTGGTCCTTAGCTTAGAAGTTTTTCGAGCAAGCCAAGGAACCTTGTGCTGATCGGAATGGCGGCACTTTGCTGGGCCTTATGGATCAGTGGGAATGATTTGGTGTTTCAAAAGTCACAATATAAATCTATTTTGCAGGTGATATTTAGGGGGACGTTCTGTCCTGTCTAAAGACGAAGGGAGAATCATTTTGAAGAGAGGTTGTCGGGCATTGGAGTCAGTGGCTTTGGAGATCTTTCATAAGTCTGGGTGGAATGCTCTAAAGCGTATCGAGAATTAGATTTTAAATTGCTATGTGTCTTGTATGCTTTGTCTCCTATCTTGTTTAGGGAGAACTTCGTTTGTCAATTGTGGTACAGCCTAGGTGCTGTTGTGAGTGGTGTGTGGATCTGAACTATTGCAGCCTAGTTGCTGCTACTTTGTTGTATGTTGGCCACAGACAATTCCTCGAATTGTTGAGGCCAGAACAATGTTCCATTATTAAAAAAAAAGGAGGGCTCTCGGGCTAGTGACGTCCACTTCCACCTACACTACATATACACCCATTTGCAGGGCCACACCCTGATCGACGACGCAAACATCTCGCTCTAGCTCAGAGTACGTTTGCTGTGTCATCGTGGGTGTGCTGGTGGGAACGTGCGACAGACAGAGAGGGGGAGATGGTGGGAGGTGGTGGAGACGGCGCTGCTGGTGCCGAGCGAGCAGACGCCGCGGCAGCCGCTGTGGCTGTCCAACCTCGACCTGGCCGTGACGAGGACGCACACGCCGCTCGTCTACTACTACCCGGCGCCCACGCCGGACGGCGCGGCGGGCACGGGCTCCTTCGCGCCGGACCGGCTGAAGGCCGCGCTGGCCGGGGCGCTGGTGCCGTTCCACCCGCTTGCCGGTCGGCTCGGCGCTGACCCCGACGGGCGGCTGCAGATCGACTGCAACGGCGAGGGGGCGCTCTTCGTCGTCGCCAGATCGGACCTCACCGGCGAGGAGATCTTTGAGGACTACGTGCCGTCGCCGGATATCCGGAGAACTTTTGTGCCGTCAGCGCAGCCTGGCGGCGCGTCCAGCCCCCTGGCCATGTTTCAGGTTTGAGGACGGTCAACTAGACAACAAAATTTATCCATAAAAAAACTTTGGCAAGCCACATTTTTTTCTTGAAAAAAAGTTGAACGTAATGCTCACGTATCTGATCTTGCATTGCAGGTGACATTCCTCAAGTGCAGCGGCATGGTGCTGGGCACTGCCATCCACCACGCGGTGATGGACTGCGTGGGCGCGTTCCAGTTCATCCAGACGTGGGCGGGGCTGTCCCGCGGCCTCGGCGTCGCCGTGGCGTACGGGCCGCCGCCGTTCCACGGCCGGTCCCTCCTCCAAGCGCGGCGCCCGCCATCCCCGACCTTCGACCACTTCGTCTACTCCCCAGCGTTCCTCAGCGGCCGCGCGGCGAGCCCCTCCGTCACCCGCGTCTACCCCGTCTCCCCCAAGCTCCTCGCCGACCTCAAGTCCCGGTGCGGAGCCGGCGTGTCCACGTACTGCGCCGTCACCGCGCACCTCTGGCGCTGCGTGTGCGTCGCGCGCGGGAAGGTGCCGGGCTTGGACACTCGCCTCGGGCTGCCGGCCAACGCCCGCCACCGTCTGAGCCCGCCGCTCCCGCGCAGCTTCTTCGGCAACGCCGTCGTGCGCGACCTCGTCACCGCCCGGGTCAGCGACGTGCTGGACAGTTCGCTTGGGTCCGTGGCGGAGACGATCAAGAAGGCGGTGGACGGCGTGGGCGACGCGTTCGTGCGGTCGGTGGTGGACTACCTGGAGCTGGAGCTCGGGAAGCAGGGAGGCGACAGGGCGGAGGGCGCCAACGACGAGGCGGTGAGCGAGCAGCTCGTGCCGGCGTCCGACCTGTGGGCGGTGAGCTGGCTGGGGATGAACATGTACGACGCCGACTTCGGCTCTGGGGCGCCGCAGTTCGTTGCTCCTGCACAGATGTACGGCGTTGGCACGGCGTACATGACTCCTTGCGCCAACAGGGACGACGGCATTACCGTGATCTTCTCGATGGAGTCCGAGTACATAGAGTGCTTCGAGAAAGTATTCTACGGGGAGTGAGATAGCAGGATAGCTGTCTCAAAAGAATATATATCCTACTCTGTGCTTTTTTATATCATCTAAAAGCAGCATTATTAGAACGAATCCACATAATCGTCCTAAGCTTGCAGGGACTTTCCTTTATACTTTGAACATTTGTAATGAATAAATGTGTATTGTGATGCTTTATTCAATATATAATCATGTCATTCACAATGAACACAAACAGCAAAACAGGAGTAGAGAGAGAACCATGCAATGGCTATTAAGCAGCACTCCCTGCATCCCAAATTACTAACTGTTTTGGTATTTTGATACACTAGAAAAACCAAACCGCCGGTAATTGGTAATTTGGAACGGAAGAACTAGCTTGGTTGGTTAGTAGAGGTGACTGAACCTACTACTCAGTCTTTACCAACGTACCTTGGTAATAATGGATAACAATGCAGCCTTTTATTTCGAGGACGTCACCACCCCGAGAGGGCCTTTTACCTTTAAACGCGAGGAACAACACCCCCCTCCCCCCCCCCGCACCACACACACACACCACCACCTCCTCCTCCGTGGCTCCACGGAAAATCTCACGTGGAACCCACACACCTTCTTCTCCACACGACTGACCCCGCGTCTTCTTCCTCCGTGCTCTGCTTCTTCAATTCCCTGCACCTCCACACCGCCGCCGGCTCCTGTGGTGTCTTCCACTGCAGCCCCTGCCCCAATCACCGCCCGCAAGCCGAAGCCCAAGCCCCCGCCGCCAGCACCTCCCTCCCGTCCCTGGCGGCGCCCTCACCACCAGAGCTGACCCCATCAACCACGGCTGGCGCTAATCGAGGAAGCATGCACCCCTGACGCCAGGACCTCCCTCCCGTCCCCGGCGGCGCCCTCGCCGCCAGAGCCATCCCCATCCATTACGGTCGGCGCCAATCGAGAAAGCAGATGCCCCCGCCGCCAGCACCTCCCTCCCGTCCCCGGCGCGACACCCTCGCCGCCGGAGCCGCCCCCGACGACCACGGCCGACGTGAAACGAAGGAACCTCCCGCTCAACCCCACCGGAGATGGAGAGGTCTACTCCGGCGAGCTCCGCCCCCGCCACCGGCACAGGCCCACCGGTTGTCCTTCACCGCCTCGGGTGGCGGCGCCCTCGCCACCGGGCAACCCGCCACCACTGCCAGTCAATCGCCGCCCCAGGCCCTTTCCTTTAGGTCCGGTGAGCACAAATGGAAACCCCAGCAACCCCCAACCCCAAAATCCCTAACCTTTCTTGTTCTCCTCCGCAATAAGTTCTGTCATCGGAAGTTACTTTCTTCTCATCTGCTCATGAAGTAACAATAGTTCTTCTCGTCTGCCCTCAAAGTAACCAGGGCCGTCCTAGGGGGGTGGGCAGCCAGGGCGACGGCCACGGGCCCATGCCAAGAGGGGGCCCATGGTGTATGTATTTGTAGAGTAATTAGTATATGTATATTTTGCTCATTGTGATGAATATTCAAAAGCTCATATATATGCATGTGTCCCTTTCCGAGAATTAAGCTTGTTGTCGCCTCCTATTTCAGTATTTAGCTATTCACTTTTGCTTTCAAAATATGCCGCATGTCAACTCTTTCGTAGTACTACAAACTTTAATTGTCACATTTCAGGCTTGTTTGGCATGAGTCTTGTTTGAGTGCTATAGAGAAGAAAACATTAACACCTCAGCTATTCAACAAAAAAAGGTTATCCTTATACTTGTTGGTCCGACACCATTTTCTCCTCCGCAGAAACTGATGCTGGAGCTGAAGCCGTTGCAAACGGGTCCTTAAAAAGTAGATTGCTAGACCCTTCTTGCTTATTTGCCCAAGGGCCCATGAAATTATTGGGACGGCCCTGAAAGTAACAAGAGAGGCTCTCGATTTAAGACTAAATCGAGAGGCCTCTCTGTTTACCTTTTGCGTAGGTGAAATGTGAATGACAAAGACGCACAACAAAGAGTAGCACCACGTACCTGCCGTCTACACGACTGGACTGGGGTTCATGTCATTTATTCATATTATTTTAAAAAGTTAGTCCAACGGTGCTTACCATGACCAAGTAATTTTAAGGACCGTCTATATATCACTTGGCCGGGAAATTCTACAGCTTCCATCACTCCGGTGATTTGGGACATCAAATCACCGAAATATTAACCTGGGAGAGATCGGGTGATTTGTGGGACTCCGTCACCCTGGATTTGCACAGGATTAAGGTGGTGTATAGTTCGTGGAATTTATGTGAATGAATAGTGCATTGGGGTAGAAAGTTGTGAAAAAAGTACATATTGGGGCGTGTGTTGTGAAAAAAGCAGCAATCGTTTGGATATAAATTCTTTTTACATAACAAATCAGATTGACAGTAAACATATATTTGCACGTTTCATAGAACAAGATCAGGTAACCACATGATTCAAGTGGCATGGCGAACAGCTTGTCCGCCAAGGCAAATAGCTCCACCACAGACTCAATATTGTGGGTGGCGAGCTTGCCGATGAGGCGCTTGTTCTTGACACCTTGGCGGAATGCCACAATCACAACAGCAGGAGACACTCGGGGCATGGTGTTTCGAACCTGGCAGAAGTGCAAGATGAACTGACGCAGCGATTTGCTAGGCTGCTGGACGACGTTGTGGAGGTCATTTTCCACTCCCGGACAACGTTGTGGAGGTCATTTATTTTCCACTCCGGGACAGGTGTATGTCCCGGTGAAGTTGGAGACAAACTGCCGGCTTAAGTCGGCCCAAGAGTGGATTGATGAGGATATGACACCCATGCATACGACCATATTATTGGTGTATGGAATGGAGTAGAAGAAGTTCAACAAGGGTGTCCAAGTCGAAGAGGAGGCACGAGGCTAATCCGGTTCGAGTCCTCAAGGTGGAGGCCCAAAGCAATTCAAGTTCGAGCCCAGTTCGGAGTCCAGGAGCAGTGCGCAATAAAACGAACGCCCAGGTCGCATACGGAGTCAATTTTGGACGTTCTATATATGGTTGGAAGCACAATTTCATAGAGCTTCCAATGGCACTGGTCTCATGCTAAAATTCGTCCTGAATCAACGGGAATCGTCGAAACAAGTTGACATCCAGAATCTGCCAAGGTGCTGCGTCGCCAGTTTGATGGGCCTTAGGCCCAAGTTGTGGGTGCCCATCCTAGGACGCTCCCAACCCTAGGACGCCCCTCCTTTTATACTCAGTAGCCGCCGCCTTAGAAACTTGAGTTTTGTTTTACATCTACCTTTAGCTACATCAGACCACGCACAAATACGTGCTGATCTCTGTGATACAGAACTCCACCTTCGAGTGATAATAAGATTGCTCGCCTCTTTTTCTTGTTCGTTCTTCGATTGCGTGCAGGAAACGATCTTCGTGATCAGGCTGACTTTGCACCGGCAAGGTTGGTAACCATTGGGAGTTGGTTCAGTGATTGCATTGGCGCTTCGAGTTTGCTCGTCGTAGTCAGATCGTGAGGGTCAACAACCACCAAATCGAATTTATCTCCACTCACCGAAAGATCGGGCACTCCCCCTCTATCAAGGATCGACCCTTCCGGCAGGTTCAATTCATAAGCCATGAACGCGCCGTTCCACGGAGCGCCACATGGAAGTAGTTTGCCATCACTTTGGGGCCCCCTCCGGCGGCATGGATGGCCGTCGTGTAGATTCGGAGGAACTCCTCCGGGTGGAGCCATCATACTTCTCCTGGATATCAGGACGGAACTTGTTCGGCCAGTCTACCCTCCTGAGCTCCGTCGTGAAGGCCCGACAGCCGACACCAAAGGGGCCTGCGTCCTCCGAGTCTTGCCCCGGGGGTACCCCTGTTTGGGCGGTAGAGCTGGTGATCATTTGTCCTCTAGACGGGCACAAGGCTTGGCAACGATCTTGGTTCCTCTCCATAGTGACGCGTGCGTCTTCCCCCGCACGGTTTCGATCAAGGAAAAAATGTATTTTTCATCCCTGAAGTATTGCAATAATGTGATATTCATCCCTCATGTTTCATTTGGTGCAAATTAGTCCCTTAACTAATTAATTTGGTGCATTTATCATCTGACCTTATAGTTTAACAATGATTTCATGAAAGCTACTAGCAGTTTATGTCGCATAATCAATAACTCATTTGATATATCAGTAATATATACCTAGCGATGCAATATGCTGAGTCAAAAATATAAAGTTTGCAAAAAACTTAGTAAATTCTCTAAATTAGATACTCTATAGACTTTTTTTCAAAAAAAAACTGATTTACACTCAATTATTATAGAGACTGAATTAACATAAAGTAACTAAGTAGTAATTGGAAAGATGATTACATGGTCTAAACTGCTATTATATGGTACTAAGTCATTGTCAAACTAAGCTGAGGATGATTAATGCACTAGTTCAGATAGTTAAAGGGTTGAATTGCACCAAATGGTAAGTGATGGATGAATGTCACACTTTTGCAATACTTGAGGGATGAAACATACACTTTTTCCTTCGATCAATGACCTGCCTTAGGTCATCAAGGAGACCCTGGGGGAAGCCATAGTGGCTTGAGTTTTGTGGGACGTGGCGCGTTGGGCGGAGCTTGGACCACTTCATCATTGAGCTGATGATAGCTCTGCGCTGTCTCGAGGCAACCCACAAGGGTACGCCCGTCCCACGAGCTTAGTGAGCTCGTCAATCCATCACTGTCCGGGGGTACTAGCCCTCAGCTCGATGGGTGGATGGCCAAGAAGGGCTTGCTCCACGGCGAGCACTCCCTCTGAGGGGGACGTTGTTGAAGTCGAGGCAGCGACGGGCATCACCCCGGCAGCGGGACGCTTTTTCCGTCTGCATGTTGGCTTCTTCACGGAAAGCCCCCAGTCACCCGATGGCGGAGTTGGTGCCGCCGGAGACCGACGGTGGGGTGTTGATGCGTGGTGGCGTTGAGGTCACCGCTCCATGCCAATGAGGATGGGGGTGCGTCTCACCGATCGTGAGGATCGGGCGGGCACCCTACTTCTGCTGCTTCCCTCGCCCTCAAACCCCTCGGCTGGGGTAATGATTGAAGCAACTGCTCATGGTTTCTTGGGGGATTTCTTGGGGGGAAATCCCACTAAATGCACCACAATACCCCTACCTAGCGTGCAAGTTGTCGGTGAGTGATTCACCTAGAGCAGGGATCTATGGAGATCCCCGTTTAGAGATTCACTCAGGAAGAGTTCATAGGGATTTGGTTTTGTGTGTATCGGGCTAGTGTGTTAGGAGATTTCATGTCGACACGAGATTTAGACAGGTTCGGGCCACTTGGGAGTGTAAGACCCTACGTCCTGTATGGGAGTTCTTCCTTGTTCAGTTCTGGGAGCCATTCCCCTTGGAGGGGGCAATTCCTTTCCTTTTATACCTATTCTATGGTGGTTTGCATGAACCACCTTTGGTGGGAATGCACCGCCTACAATGTGGGCGCCCACAATACTGTACAAGTCTTGTCAGTCTTTGTCTTCTGTAGGCCCTGCCGGAGTTTGGTGGGCCCACCATCCATAGGAGGAGGCTCCCGGGTCGGTACCCTCTACCTTCCTGCCTGTGTCAAGCGTAGCCCCTCTCTTGTCTGTGTTAGGAGATTTCATGTCGACACGGGATTTAGACAGGTTAGGGCCACTCGGGAGTGTAAGACCCTACGTCCTGTATGAGAGTTCTTCCTTGTTCAGCTTCTGGGAGCCATTCCCCTTGGAGGGGGCAATTCCTTTCCTTTTATACCTATTCTATGGTGGTTTGCATGAACCACCTTTGGTGGGAATGCACCGCCTACAATGTGGGGCGCCCACAATACTGTACAAGTCTTGTCAGTCTTTGTCTTCTGTAGGCCCTGCCGGAGTTCGGTGGGCCCACCATCCATAGGAGGAGGCTCCCGGGTCGGTACCCTCTGTCTTCCTGCCTGTGTCAGGCGTAGCCCCTCTCTTGTCTTGTTGCGGGTTCCCCCACCCCAGCTGGTCAGAGGGGGAGGGGCCCACCTCTGCTTTTGTAGTGGCAGGAGAGCCATGCTGGGATGGCATTGACCATAGAGCCCGAGGCAAAGGGGGCGCCGCTTGCACACCCTGTCCTTGTCAGGCTCAGGCTCCGATGGGCCCCTGCCGACATGCTCCGCCAACCAACTCCATAATCATGATGCTTTTATGGGGACGGGGCGGACGCCTGTGCTTGAGCCATTGTATCAGCTGCCCTCCTCGATCCTTGAGCCGCCCTTCCTTCCAGGCGAAGGGAAAGCGGGGCTCAGAGCCTCCCGGCTGGATAACATCACGGATGACGCCACGCCCAGGGGCCTGATCTTCATCTTCCTTTGTGGACCTTGCTTAAGCTCTTTGTTAAGAGAAAGGGTCTGGTGGGCCATCACAGTCAGTCAATTTCTAAGGGGACCCCCTTCCTCTTGATACTGATAGTCGTATACTGGTTGGAGACGTGAGTAATGTTAAACAAAGTCATCCCATGCGAGCCCGAAATCTTCATGATGGAGGTTGGGATTGGGACCGATCGTTTCTTGCATCTTTCCATCTCAAATTCATAGACATGCATGTTTCTTCGTGAGTATCATGTGTAGTGAGTAATGTTGTTTTTTCATGTTGATAGATTATAAAACTTGCGAGAACCAAAGGAAGCGGGAAAAGTATGTTGCAACAAAGGATATGATAAATGCAAGGAGGAGAGAAAATTACGCACGTAAAAAGGCTGCCGAAGGAGCGGTGCTTCTGGCTACATGCGTACTAACTCATACAGATGATTAGTTTTACAAAATG
Organism: Cenchrus fungigraminus; assembly: GCA_036936925.1. Classification (NCBI taxonomy): domain Eukaryota; kingdom Viridiplantae; phylum Streptophyta; class Magnoliopsida; order Poales; family Poaceae; genus Cenchrus; species Cenchrus fungigraminus. Next base: position 64,100,434 of record CM072768.1, on the reverse strand, counting down.
GTAGATTATATCTTCAATGAGTTTTTAACATTTGTAGATGTATATCTTCAACGCAAACTATGCTGGTCTCATGTTCACCAACAGGATTCATCATACCTGAACATGGAACTCTTATTGAAGATCAAATAATGAAGTTTCTAGTAATTCACGTAATAAGCTATTTACATTTGTTTTAACTCGGTCGAGTTCCAACTTGTAAGTTTGTGTTCGGAATAGATCATCTTCGTCGTCAAAAGGAAAAGGAAATGATTAAAAAAATAAGAACAAATACGAAAGGAGGTCAGCTGAGCATAGGTCTGCGATAAACTCCAGAAGATGTGATAAAATGAACTGTGATGAAGGTGGGACCGTTGAACTCATTTTATACACAGTGTATACATAATTTTTGTTTTAATGATTCAGATACAATTGCAGAAATTGAGGGGTTGGTACCATGCAATCTGTGTTGACGAATGTAACTCCTTCGCCGTTCGTTGGTGATGCAAATGCAGCTACACCTGACTACCTGAGCAAGGTTTGATAAGCTTTGTACACTGTTTGCATCTTTTTTATCTTCTATCAGGACTCTCAATGTTTGGGATGCTTTCTGTACCGTTGCACAACTGTTCTATGGTTCTAACACAATTAGACGTGTTTTGATTATGACATCCGCATATTGTCCCCCTCGAACGCACAAGTCCGTTGGACCAGGCGTTATTACACATTTTGCAGCAAGATGTTCCACCCAAGGTTTGCTTGTTTGTATTATTTGACAATAATTTTGGGTTTGTATAAATACGTTTGTATTGGTATATTTCATCAGGCACTAGCAATGACCCAAACAAAGTAGTGCTGCCACTTGGATCGAGTATTTGGGAGCCAGACGATCCTGATATTACATCGGAAGGTTTGCCCTCGAATTATTTACTGAGCTTCTCACGTAATACTTGTGTTATTCCTTGGATTGTAAAATTTATATTGTCATTTTCATGGCTGAGGAGGATTTAGATTGTCACCACCCAGATGAAGGTTTGCCTGATGACTATGAAGATGACGTTCCGAGGGTGTTCCATGAGAGAGGTAATTGCATTATTCATAGTATAACATTCCTATATTTTTTAACCAATATGTGTACTGAGCTATCTTCAAAACTTATTGTGTTTATTCAGTTGTTCATTGCGGGACACATCGAGATCCCGACATGATTATTCTAGATCAAGATCCATACATCTGGTTGTACAAGGACTTACCAAAAAAAACATCACCTGCTCCACAAAGTCCCTAATTGAGTACAGTGGAGCTTTGAAATTCCCTAGCGAAACGGACGGTTTCTGCTGCAGGAAAGACAAGGTTAATATTTATGTGCATGAGCTACCAATTGAGATGTGTCGTTTGTTTGGGAGTCAAATGGACAGTGATGCCAAATATTTTAGAAAGAACATACATTACTTCAACTCGCATTTTTCGTTCACGTCATTTGGTGCCACTGTTGACCAGTAATTAGCCACAACGAAAGTTATGTAGATACTTCTATGCAAACTTTAATTTGTTTTCATATCAGCAACCTTGAAATCAAATTTTATGTTGGCCATACTTTTTATGTATAAACATAGGTACTGGGATCTACACATTCAAGGTATATGGTCAGATGTATCATAAAATTGACTAGTTAAAGCCCGGTGGTAAGGGACCACGCCACATACAACTGTATTTTTATGACACAGATGAGAACATGGTGCATCAAAGAAATAGGTCTCCTCATCTTGATGAAAACTTGATCAAGGAGATACTACGTATACTTAGCACAATAGCTATGAACCCTTACTTGCATACATTCAGAATCGTAGGGCAATTAGCAAACATCAAAGAGTACAAGATTGAGTTAAATACAAGCATCCCAGTTGATCAGAGAAGGTTTAATGCCCCTGCAATGGACTAGGTAGCTGTGATATGGCAAGATGGTTCGGATGAGGAACAAAAATTTAAACAGAGTATAATGGTTTATGCAAACTCAGGGCACGCCACCTTCATGCATGCTTATCATGGTTGCTATGACCCGTTAGCTTACCCGCTCTTCTACCCTGGGGAGAGACAGGGTGGGAGGATAAAAAAAGTGTTGTTGGAAGAGAATCCCGTTGTGCGATTCCCGAGGGTAAAGCGTTAATACAACAAAAAAAAGAAAAATGGTACATTCTCATAGCTTATGTAATTATTGAGTACATAGTATTATTTATTATTCAGATTGTTGATCGGATTAGTATTGTATTTATAATTTGCAGATGTTCCTACCGGACCATCTAATGTGGTGCAAAATGGAAATGGTAAGAGAGGGAGGTAGAAAAACATGGTGTCGACCCAGACCATGTCGATTGAAGATTCCGGTAATAATATAATGTTGGCGGTTGTTACACACTTACTGCATTTTTTAAATGTTTTTGTGCTCATCCATTTAACATCTGCCTTGCTTGCCATGTAGCAGCAATTCAAGCAGATGTTGATGATGATGGTAATGGTGGTCATGATAACTACGGGGATGAAAATGACCGGGATGGTGGTATGTGTTTTATTCAATATATTTGGCAATTTAATTGACGTTGAACATACAATGTTGTTGTAATTTTCTTTGCTGGCTGTTGCATGTGACTGAAAAATACCTATACCAAGGTCGAGGTATCATGTCAGCGCTCGGGGGTATTATTGTTTCCTAATGTAGATACGGAGTGGTGTGTTTAACACATTTTCCGTGGAGGGTGTCTCTTCTGGCAATGGATTGTTGATATGTATATAAAAATTGAATCAATGCGGCTTGATTGGTACTCCAACCCTGATCATCAGAAAATTATTCTCACACACCTGTACCAGGTTAGTTTGAAATTTTTAATATATTAGCTACCAAAACATTTCTGTTTTTAGCCTAATCTATGTATGTATGTTAATTCACAAGGTATCGTATATTGCTTAGCTCGTGGTGATTCTGATGCAAAAAAAGTCTGCTAAACATATTGTGTTGTCAAAGAATTTTCCAGGTTTTGAGGGATGTTCATTCACGTTTTATGGATGCAATGACTTTCGTAGCACGGTATGGGTGCCCTAAGTTTTTCGTAACCATGACATGCAATCCTAATTGGCCGGAAATTATAGAATAATTGCTACCTGGTCAGACCCCACAGGACATACCGAATGTTGTGGCTAGAGTCTACCATGCTAAGCTACGAGATCTTCATGAGTTCATGATCGTAAAGGGTCATTTTGGTAAAGTTGCGGATTGGACCTGTCATAGAGTTTCAGAAAAGGGGACTACCGCACGGGCCCTTCTTATTAATCATGGAAAAAATTCTAAGCTAAACGGACCTGATAATTTCGACACGTACATCTCAGCCGAGTTGCTGGATCAAAAGAAATATCCTAAACTTCATAGATTGGGATGCAATCACATGATGCACGGTCCTTGTGGAACGCTTAATCGAAAGTGTCTGTGTATGATTGATGGTGGGTGTCGTTTCAAATTTCCACTACTGTTTTCTGACTAGACGCAGTAAGGGAAAGATGCATACCCAGTATATGGAAGACGCGAGGATGGTAAACAAGTATTCTTGAGAAACAATTGGTTAGACAATAGATGGGTGGTTCCATACAATCCTACACTTTTGATGCATTACAATTATCATATCAATGTTGAGACTTGTTGCAGCATCAAGTCTATTAAATATATATACAAATACATTTTTAGAGGACACGACTATGCTTCATTCTTCGTCGAGGTGGGTACGACAGATGGACCTATTGAGATCCACGAGGTGAAGCAAGATAGAAAAGCTAGATGCATTACTGCAATAGAGGCAGTCTACCGACTATATCGCTTTCCATTGTACAACATGTATTCACCTGTCCTTCAAATCCAAGTAGACCTCCCTGGAATGAACATGGTACCATTCAACGACACATACAACCTTGAAGAAGTGGCTGAGCATGCCCAATCTCAGCGCTCTATGCTAACTGAATACTTCAAGATGAACATTGAAGATCCCAAAGCACGTCAATATCTATACAGAGAATTTCTGGAACATTACATATGGGTCAAGTCTGGTAATTGGAAACTGATAAAACAACATTTCTAGATTGGAATGTTAGTTTATGCTAATCCAACTGAAGAGTGTAGGTACTACCTTTGCATTCTTCTGAATCACGTGAGAGGTGCAACGCCGTACGAGGCACTTAGAACTGTTAGAGGTGTCATGTGCCCAACCTTTAGAGATGCTTGTGAGGAGCTCGGTCTTATTACCAGCGATGGATCTCACCACGAGGCAATGATTGAAGCACCCTACTTTCAAATGCCTTGTGCAATAAGGCGCATGCTTGCTATCATTGTAGTTTTTTTAGTGTGCTGACATACATAAACTCTGGGACAATCACTCTAAATCATTGGCTGAGGACTACCGTCGCAATGTTGGAGATGATGCATCGGTAATACAACTGGTGCTGAGGGATGTACAGACATCGATCCATGGGGAAGGATATAAAGGCTTTTGGGCTGCCCCATATTGACGAGTCAGGTACCCCTTTTACAGTGCATATACAGAAAATATGTTAAGTTTTTTATTATGATGATATAAATTTATGATACAAAATCAATCTAAATACATACTCCCGAGGATATTTATGTTCAATCTTATATATTAAAGTGTAATTTTAAGATAGAGTGGCCGATTAAATTAGATATTATATTATCATCTTGCTTTTCATATTTACTGAGATTATGTATGATGAATTAAATTACATTAAGCATAATTTAAATATTATTTAAGATGACACTATTTACACATAATTTTTTATGTCGTATACTATATATACTAATATTTCATGGTTCTGTTTTTCGGCGATATAAATTTAAGCACTCGAAATGCTATACAATAAACTTCGTCATAAATTATAAGTTGTTTTGAGTTTTCTAGTTACATAGATTTTGCTACAGATATATGTATCTAGATACACAGCAAAAACCATGTTATCTAGACATATTAAAACACATTATTTGAAACAGAAAGCGTACACGTAAACGCTGGAAAATACGACACATATTCCCCTTGATATTGCTCAGAATACAATGTCCTACCAGCTACAGTGATCATGGAGCAACCCATGCACCTTGGAACAGTTGGCTCAATGTTTTTCCCAAGATCCATTCCAAATCTGACGGGGAAGCAGATATCTTGCCTGCGACATGAGAAATCGCCTCCCTTATTCCTTTGTAGCCACATTCAGCAACAACATAGGGAAAATCACTGCAGACATGTTCAGAGGATAATTAATCCGTGGCAATAGTGTTCGCACTAGACTACCATAGGCTGAAGGGATCATATCATTTCTATATTCAATATTAGATATGTTTTACTTTCAGTGACGAGCATCAAGTATTTAACTGCTGTTGGGGTTTCTGCAGTGGTTCAACACTTGTTTTCCCCAAACAGGCACCGTTAAAGTGTATGATCAATTTAAACTATCAGTGGATCTGTGAATTCACCTTCCCCACATGATTCGATTGGCTCCATAGTGAGATATCGCACGAGAAAGAAGCTGAGCAGTGTCTTCATATGGATATGCCTCTCTTGTGAGGCGGAAAAGAGCACTGAATTTGACATAAACCTGTAGAAGTAATGCATCATGGCTTTAGATCAAGTGTAGTGATATCAGAGCACAAAGTAGAAGTGCACTACTCCGCTCTGTTTCACAATATTCGTTATATAGGATTTATTTTTTGTCTCGGATTACTTAACACTCTCACATTCCAGAGTCTCTCCCCCACAGATTGAGTTTTATTAACTCCCTAGCCTTAAGTAATGTAGCCACAACACCTAATCACATCCCCCAGGCCAATCTCAGTGTCAGTGTCATAGGCACAGTATCAACTTTTCAGCATGATGACCCTGTCACTCTCAATGCTAAAGTTCATGGGCACAGATTCAGAGATAGAATGCACCATTTAAATCTTGCATTTGTCATCATCATAAGCCAATGCAGGGTCATGAGTATTGGTAACTGTACCCACACCTACAGTTATCACCATGACCCTGTGATCTTCTCTCCCCCTCATTAATTTGGTGCCATATTCATTAATGGTATGGACGCCATTAAGGACAGTGATGTATTTGGTGAGGGAATAGTTTTCCCTCATTAATGCTCCTTATTTTGTGTGAGATTGGCTAGAATGACAAATACTGTGACAGAGAGAGTACTAGCGAGGCAACTTCTGCTACAATTTTGCCCTAGGGCTCAGCTCTATTCTTGATGCAAGTACTTGACAATAAAATCAGATCAGGTACTGCTCTCACAAAATAATGTTACTGTCCCATGATCTCTGAAGCAAAACTCTGAGGATGGGTTCTATGTCAGCTGGTACTGAAAATGGCTTGCTTGTACAAGGAACAATATTTTTTCATGATCAATTCATCTGCTAACAGACAAACATGAAAACTTCATACATTACCTGTGGGAATCTGGATAAGTTTAGAAATAAAGAGAGTGCCTTCTCTTCTTCATCGTTCCTGTATGTCAGTGCAACACATAAGCTACTATATGTCATAGCTTCATATGAATACATTCCTTAAAACTATGATCAAGCAAAACAAAAAAAGCTTACATTGGTGGTTTGCAGAAAGCCATATGATCAAGAATAACAGTAGTTGCAGGATAATCCCTACACAACTCCTCTATTTCTTGAATATATGGACCAATTCCCTGCATGAACATGAATAATGAACAGTAATATAACTTAAACTCAGTAACAAAAAACATAGTTAAATTCATGTTACTTTACATTAAAGGAGTCCAGTCATGCAAATTTGTTTTGAAAAAAAGGATGCAGATGGGGTTCTCATAAACTCATCTAACCAGCAACTTGTATCATTAACAGAGCTAAGAGCTTGGATTTTTCTGGTTTTGATTTCCTCATTTCTTTTAGCTCTAGTCATCTAGTGGACATCCTGAGTCCTGACAATATATAATAACTCTTTGTCCAAATGTGAACCCTTCTCCTCTTAAGGATGTGAACATATTGCCCAATTAGTTTTTTGTCAGAATCTCAAACTCCTATAGTAACTGTGGATACATCTTGGAGAGGAATGCATCTTTTACCTCCGCTGTCTGTATTGCAACTGGCGCTCCAAGTTCTCCTGCCTTCGAAAATAATGACCTTCCGACCTCATTGGTCATCTGTTTAGTTTAAACATTTTTCCCTTCAGGCCACATTGATCATCGATCCCAATTAATAAGTAGAGGAACAATGATGCTCATATTCATCTCTGCATACCTTTTGACCAGATGGCCATAAGGTTGGGTTGAACCTCACAGCACGGAATTTTTCCTGGTGATAAGCGAAGCGACAGCATATTAGAAAATAGCAGAATGGATCGTTCCTGTTATGTAGAAGAAAATTCCAAGAGGTTACTTTTACAATCAGGTGTTCAAGTTGTTTAATCCCACTCCCATCGTCTGCAGGATTCGCAAGACAGCAACCAACGAACTTGGATGGGTATTTCTTCAACACACTAGAGAGAAAAAAAATGGAAATGAAATAAATTAATGATATAGTCATATGACTGGTGGTCTTGGATTGGAATGGATCAATGCAAGAAAAAAATCTTACCTAGTTACCAAAGAATGATCAAACATATGATTTCTTGGTTGAACAAGGAGAGCCCCGTCCACTCCAGCTTCACTCATACACTAAAGAAAAGAGGAAAATCTCAAAACAGTACAGTAATCAGCAGCTCCCCATGCATAAAGTCTTCTGAGTTTCAAAGAAGCTAACATAAAGGACGTATAATAGTGGTTTACAGAGACCAAATAATATTAAATACAGTCTCAAACCAAATTTTCAATAGCAAGTTCCAATAACAATGGGATAGAGGAGGAAGCACCGCTAAGATGGCAATTAGGTTGGGTAGGTCCACTGTGTGTTGATGAGAATTTTATTCTTAATGTATGATACATAGGGCCTGCTTGGTTCCCGGCCACCACTCGTCACGCCACAGTGTGGCTCGCCATCAGGCCGCGGCGGCCGTTTCGCCCGCCACGGAAAACACTGTTCCATGGCGGGGGCGTGTGTGGCAAGGCGGCCTGTGGCTGCCAACCAAGCCGCAGGCCCATAATGCCATATGCATTTTCCTCCATTCTGCCATGGTGCCAATTGTGTATGTTTTTTTTTTTTTTGAAGAATGTGCCTGAGCACGTATTTTTTTTTCAAAAAGGCTAGTGACAATACCAAGAATTGAAAGGCCCAACTTGCAGAAGGTGACAAATGAAAATCACAAACGAACAACGGAACAAGTCCACTGGAGAAGCATTTGCCAAAACTGAAGGCCCTGCGTTGATGAATGGAGTCAACGACAATGGCAGAGGCGTGTTAGCATCCCTTCTACGTCCACTACTGTGAGCAACTTGGTCCATGGACCGCGCAGCGGAGAAAGGACTCGAAAGCCCAGCTCGCGTGTGACGGAGAGTGGACTGGCTGCTGCTGTTTGAGCTTGGAAGTTATGTGACCATCAAACTTAAGGAAGTCTACCTTAGGCAATTTTGGACTCTGGAAACAATTATGCCCCACCCTAGTAGTATGACTACGAACACCATGGTCCAGGTAAGGTTTGGATTCACGGACAGTAGGACTGAGAGGGGGTGGGGTGGGGTGGGTGGAGGCATACCCGCCCATGGGGCGTTGGTGCTGGAGCCTCTGGATCCGTCCGCTCGACAGCAGGAGCTTGGGGGCGCTTCCCTTCGTCAGGAGACGGGGATGAACAGAGCACACCCGATTTGAGCTGTCTGCGGACTTCCACCAAGCTGGATCCAGAATGGTGCGCTCCCAGTTTTTGGAGATCTTCGGGACCTCCAGCTTGGTGGAAGTCCACATACAGCTTGATGTCGTTGACGACACCCTCGATCGACAGCCGCCACTGGTCGACCGTAGCCGCCATGCGCGAGTTCTGCACCTGCTCTAGATCGTGGATCTTGCGCTGCACACGGGCATCCTGGTCGGCGAAGTGAGCATCACCACTTGACGTCGTGCTCGGCGAAGCACTTGTTGAGCTCGTCGATGATCCTAGTCGGCGAAGCGAGCATCACCACTTGACGTCGTGCTCGGCGAAGCGCTTGTTGAGCTCGTCGATAATCAACTTGGTTTCGGGATTCATGACTCTTAGGCGATGTTGGCGACGGGTGAAGTGGTCGTGCGGAAGTGGGGGAGGAAGATCCAGATCGAGACGCACCACAAATCAACTCAAGCGGAGAAGGGAATTACGTCGAACTGATTTCAAACAACAGCTCACTGAAACCAAATCAAACCAACCGGATCAGTTGCTCGAATCGATCGATGGAATGTTGCAAATCGATGTGGAATCCTCAGGAGCGGTGTCTCTGATCCCAATTGTTAGTAGTAGGCAAGGATTTGGAGAATTCGGGGCAGGAAATCAGACGAACAGCAAGCAAAAGAGAGGGAATAGTAGTAGGCGAGGAACGACGAATCTTAGAAGAGTTTGGAGTTTGGTTTACAATTTTCTAGTTACCTCTCTCTCTCTCACTCTGAGTTATATAGGATACAAATCAAGATGTGAAGTGCACGCAGTCACTGTAACTTCTAAGCTCAAACGGCAGCCGCCATACCACTACTCCCACTCGTCTCCAGTCACACGCGAGCTGGGCTTCCGAGTCCTTTCTCCCCTGCACGGCCCATGGGCCAAGTTGCTCACGGTAGTGGACCTAGAAGGGATGGATGCTAACAAGGCGTGGACGCCCAAAAGTGGAGTAGACACCACCACAGCATGAGGGGGTTGTCACTTGTGAACCATGGAACCAGAGGAAGCCTCCACGCCGTAGCATGGCAAAGCAACTACAAGAGCCCCGGCACTGGCACTGGCAGCAGTTGCATGCCCCCCTCTGCTCCGACCCTACCGCCCTAACGGCATGAGAAGACCATGAAACGGCAGATTTGCACCTGATCTGGTGGCCTGGTGGGGATTTGGAGCGATTTATTAGTTAGTGGAAACATCGGTGGATCGGAAGGATTTCAAGTTTAGGGCTTTGAAGAAAACGAGGTTGAGCGCTGCAGCATTGTGTACCATTTCACACATGACACGGATGAAAATGCGCCAACCAAGTGCGGGCACACAACTCATCCAGCCGCCGACGGTTAGAGAGACTCTGAAACGAATAGGTTGTAGGCTCAATCAAGGGCAGCCTCATTTCTGAAGTTGTCTGACTAATTGACTGACCTGGAGCAATAAGTCGTCGTCGCCACGGAGCGTGGGTTCCAGGCCTGGGAAGTAGGGGTACTCCTCCTTGGCCTGCGCGCACGGACAGAGTTCAGATCCAGTTCCTGCCAGGACGCGGAACTCTCTCGCGCGTTGCCTGCTTATTCCGTACCTGCTGTGGCGTTGCCCAGACGTGGAGGTGGGAGTCGATGACCTTGCAGGTGGAAGCAGAAACGGCGGCCATGGTGGAGGCAGTGGAGATGGTGATGGTGGTAGTGGAGAGGATCGGAGCAGCCGCCTCCTTGTTGCTGTGGTCGCCAAGGAGCAAGGACTGGAGTGGCTTTTTATCCAAAAACCAAAAGGACAGGAGTGGCTGCCGAGTGCTCCGTATCCACAATGTGATGAAAAGGTGATCTTAAGGTAACGACAGAATGAAGCGTAACCATTGTGGAAATGAGCCTTAGCTTAAAGTGTACCGTAGCCTTAAGATGCACCATAAACAAATAAAGAATGATTTTATCTGTCTTTGGTCACTGCACATAGAGATGCATGCTGCTGCTTTATATCCAAAGGGCCCGTCTATCCTGCTGAGCTACTGCACATTGTGTCCCAAGCCATAGCTAATGTCAATTCCTGTGGGCCCTAAACTAATGCCAATTTGCCTGTCTCAACATTGCGCATGTCCTAATCCTTGTCGCTGTGGTCGCCAAGGAGCATGGACAGGAGTGGCTTTTTATCAAATTAAAAAAAGGACAGGAGTGGATGCCGAGTGCTCCGTAATCCTTGTTACTGTGGTCACCAATAAGTAAGGACAGGAGTGGCTGCCGAGTGCTCCGTAATCCTTGTTGCTGTGGTCGCCAAGGAGCAAGGACAGGAGACAGGAGTGGCTGCCGTACTGCGCGTTTCAGGTCTTCACCAACAGAGTACTGCAGTCGCCAGAACAACGAGAATTTTTTTATATATATTTTTTTACGATTTTGCAAAAATAAATAGCCGTTTGAAACTTTTTGCAAAACTAGCCGCGAACCGCCGTTTGAAAGGGCGGCAGGACAGCGGGCGGCAGGACCTGTAACCGCCGTTTCAAACGGTGTTAAGGGCTTGCCGCCAGTTCGAAAGGCGGCTCCGCCACTCAGTGCGGCGGTTACTCTTAACGCAGCGGGCGGCAGGTAGCCGCCGGTGGCGGCTGGAGTTGGTAGTCAACCGCCACTTCCCGTGGCGGTAGTTCAAGGCTAACCGCCGTGCACAACGGCGGTAGGTTTTGTTTTTAGAAATTAAAATAGAACTAAGGAATTTTAAATGACATCATTTAAATTAAGATAAATCACCGACGAAATTGTAATGGCATGCACGACACAACTCTAATCCTGACATGCCTTAGGGAATTTAGATAGAGTTTTTTACCTACAACCCATTATAAAAAGTTCTCTTTACCTACAACCCACTGAAACTAAGAAAAGTTCCCCAATATCATCCATGAAAATTTTCTTTCCCCCCTACCACTCTGTCAACTTCCGTTACAATCTAGAGGTCTGACATGTGGGATCCACTACACATTTGACAAATTTACCCTTCTCCCTACTCCAACTGACGTGTGGGGCCCACACGTCAGGTCGTCTTCAACCTTCCCCTTCTTACCTCTCTCTCCCCGAGTCCCCAGCTCCCACTGTCGATGCTGCTGCCACCGGCCGGTCCCTCCCCTCCCACCGGCTCCGCTAGGCGGCCCCTCCCAGGCGGCGCCGGCCGGTGGCTCGCCCCTCCTCGCGCCGGCCGGTGGTGGGCGCGAACGCGGGGGACGTAGAAGGCGCGCGCCTCGGCCCTGCCGGCGTCGCCACCCGGGACGCGCTTGGCGCCCACGGGGCCCGTCGCGTGCTCCCGCGTCTCAGGCGCCGGCACCTCCACGAGCGACGGCACGACGCCCGCGCACACGATGCGAATCTTGTTCGCCGGCTCCAGGGAGATGTTGACGGGGGGCCGCTGCCGCGTCCACCCGCGCCGCTGCTGCGTCCGAGTCATCATCGTCTTCCAGTACCGCGGTGAGGTATCTCAGCTCCTCTCTCTCAGTTCATGTCGAGGCGGCTGGACCGCGTCATGGTAGCGACGGAGTCGGAGGCCTCACGTAGCACGACGGCGCAGTGCCGGCTCAGGGCAACGCAGGCGGCAGCGAGGTGCTTCTTGAGGTAGTTGTGGGAGGAGGGATCGATTTGCTGATGGTGGAGCTTGATTTGCAGGATGAGAGATCGATTCGCTGACCACAAAGTTCGATTCACGACGGCATGAGCTTGATTTGCTAGTGAGTTCGATTCACGGCAGCAGGAGCTCGATTTGCTAGCGACGGTGGTGGTTGCACGCAGGCTCCGGCAGGTCCTGCAAGCCCTGCTTCCTTCCTACTGCAAAGCCCGGCAGGATAAGGCAGGGATTAAGGAAACGTTGGCGGGCTCCTGCAGGGTGAATAATTTCTGCAGGCAGGTGATGCAGATGGCTCCGCAGGCACCTGTAGGCACGCCTGCGTGCATCCTTAGCCCCACACGTCACGAACGAGAGGCGTGGAGTTTGACTGAGTGATGGGCAAAATGGTCATTTTGCTTTGCCGTTAGGATCCGTTACTGTCAGAATTGCACGGAATGGTGTAGAGGTAAAGAAAATTTTGTTGGATGGGTTAGAAGAACTTTTGCAAAACTCAGTGGGTTGTAGGTAAAGAGAACTTTTTATAATGGGTTGTAGGTAAAAACCTCATTTAGATATTGGATTACATTCGTAATCTAGTTGTACGAGAACCAGCCGGAGAGCAAGAAGTCGGCGCTGGAGGACTCCTGAGACGGCATGTAGTACCCCGGTGGTGGAGGTGGAGGTGAAAGAGGAGGGGACCAATCTCTCATCGTCTTCACGTGGCATTCACAAGTGCAGGGCAGCACTGATTGTCGGCGGGACGAGATGGTGGATCTGGGGAAGCAAGTGATTCGTCCAGGCGCCACTTCAGGTTGTAGATGACGATTTCGTGGAGGTAATTGATGTAATCCTGATAGGGGTCAATGGCTGGGGGATCCACCCATTGCGAGAAGCCACAGTTGTCATCATCGTCGGAGAACTGAAAAATACCCAAAAAAATGTTAACAAACCAAAGAAAGTTGATGAACAAATATCATTTCCATAGCTTACCCTTGCTAGTGGGCAGTGCCAGAAGCGACGACCGTAGTTGTCCCAGCCCTCGTAGACTTGCATCACGCAACGCTCACCGTGTGAACATGTTGGCCACAACACCGGTTTGTTGGGTGCGTAGCTTCTAACTTCACGCATGGAACGGAAGTCCCTCTTGTGTAGGACTGGAAATTCCCCCTTGAACTCTGGATCTTGCTCTTCCCAGAACTCAGGACCACACCCATATTTACCTCCACTCCCGGAAGCCATTGCGGTTCGTTGTGGAGAGGCATTCTAGAGAAGGCTGATATATGTAGAAGAAGGACGAGTGGTGGGTCATTCGATCTGTGGGAAGGGAATCGAAGCAGTGACTCAGAGGAAACACACCCTAGCAGTAGGAGACTGTTGCGGTGTGGCCCCTTTGATCCGTGGGAGAGGAAATTTGCAGTGACTCAGAGGAAACACACGCTACAAATAAGTAATCGAGAATTGCACTAAGTCCTTACTTTGGGTCTATCATTGCGGTTCAATGGCTTGATCGGGTCATGCGCATAGTTGGCGCACATGAAGAACCGCATCCCGTAAGCGTTCCTGAGAGCCTTGCACTTGACAACCTTGCAATTGTCACTGCAGTAGCACATAGGAGTGTGGATCCCCTTAGGCACCGCAACCACCTCCTTACTCGTAGTGAGCAACTCCAAGTCCAACTCTGGACCTGAGGAAGCCATTCCGAACCTGCAAAACAAGGTATTATTTGGATGTTACCACATGAGGAAATCCAAATATTGCAACGAAATTATAATAATCCAATAGAAAAGTGAAAAAAGGAAAGTAAGGAATACTGGTTCAATTATTACGACACAATTAAAATAGGATCTAGTTCTTACAGAACAACATTACACTACCATGATTCAAATGAAATAGTATTTCAGATATTACAGCACCGGATCAAAGACTACAACATCATACAACATGACAAACTTCAGCCATCCTTGCGACGTGACGACGAAGGTTTAGCTTCCTTGGTAGGTTTTGTAGTTGGTGGATTAGCAACAGACGGGTCTGGTAGTGTAGCATAAAGACCACCAAAAGGAGGTTCCTCTCCTCTTGCAATGGCATCAGCATTTTTTCGTTGCAAATAATGATACATTTCTTTTGGAGCATAAAGACCATCCCAAGGAGGTTCCTCTCCTCTTGCAATGGCATCTGCAGTTACTCCTTCCAAGTAACGAAACATACCTCTTTCCAACGTGCTCATTTTTTTCGGAGCAGGTGGTGCATTTATGTTTTCCCCCTTGTAGTGTGAGGAACCACGATCACCACCACCATTACCATCCTCACCACCTCCGGCAGCAGCAGATGTCATCTCTAGTTATTGTTACATAAATTCAACATGAAAAATAAATACGATAACATGCATAAGTTCTTACACAACATAATCTAAGGAAATAGTAGTTCAATTATTACAACAAATCTGACTACGGCAAATAAGACATTATTACAAACAACTCAGACAACTAAGATAACAAAATTCAATGCATTCCTTTATTGCGATGGCTACGACGTCCACATCCACGTCCACGTCCAGTACCCGAAGGTGCACTTCCACCAGCCGAACGTTGGGCAACATCATCCGCGTTTGACGAACTAGGTGCATTGCAAGCGTACATTGTTGCAGTACATTTCTTGTAGGTGTGTCCTGGATTGTTGCACTTTGAGCAGAGCGCCACTGAACGACTAGCTTCAGCTTCATCCATATTGTTCCTGATCCTCTTCTTCTTCCGTCGACCAACGCCTTGGCACATTTCCGGATTTGGATCAGGTATGTATGTTGCATTTTCTTTGGGATCTTCAATGAAAGAACTGATGAAGAGATGACCCTCCAGAGTGTGGTTCCAAGTGTCCAGAATGGTTTGCTTCAAGTAGTACCTAGACACATACCGACCCCAGTGCCAACCTCTAGTTTTAAAACATGCAGCAAACACATGACTGCAGGGCTTGTGTAGTAGCTGTGGTTTGTGGCAGGAGCATGAGCACGTCGTGTTCGCTAGAACGATAATTTGCCTCCTTCTCTCATTGCCTCCTTTCTGTGATTTGGCTTTGCACTCGACCAGATACTTCCCCTTAGTTTCAGAGCCAGCTGGACGATGTATAGGCTCATGCTCTGCTCGGTGAAGAAGAGCCTTCCTTTGATTTTTCTCCAAGTACTCAGTCATTGCTGTGGAGTACACCTTCTGACTATCAGCCATAGCTGCATGTGCTGCATTTGCACGCTCATAAAAGTACTTCATTGTGCAGTACAGGAAGAACTCAATGATGCCAACTAGAGGATAACACATGGCCCCACGCAAGACTGCGTTGTATACCTCAGCAAAATTAGTGGTCTTGATCCCATGCCGTACACCTCCTGTATCGTGCAAGAGACACCATTTCTCCTTCGGCTCGTCCTCAATCCACTGGCTGAAGGTCTTCACTGCACGTCTCCTTCTCCTTCTGACATTAGGAGCATCTAACCCAACGTCCTCAAGAGAAATTGGCTCTTGCCCCGGTTCAGGATTGATTGGTTTCTTTGATATTTCCTCTGATGCTTTCTTTGTTAGGTCATCTAGTTTTTTCCATATTTCATTGAACTTCCTCTCCTGATTCTGCGAGCATAACCGTTTGAACAGTTCAGTCAATTGCTTGTTCTTGAACTGACTGTGGAAGTTTGCTCCCATATGCCTAATGCACCATCTGCTATGAACATCGGGCCACTGGGCTGCTCTGTTTCTTTCTTCGCTACCCTCTTTGATGTCATTCATTGCCTGCAAAATTCCTTTGTGCCTATCGTGTATGACACACACGCCTGGCACATCCTTCACCACCATCTGCTTCAGCCTCTCCAGAAACCAATACCAACTATCACCATTCTCTCTCTCCGCAAACGTAATAGCCAATGGCAACAACTGATTGTTGCCGTCTGCTGCCACCGCTGTCAAGATTGTGCCCTTGTATTTCCCTGTCAAGAATGTGCCGTCTATGCAAATCACGGGTCTACAACGTCTGAATGCCTCAATGCAGGGCCCCAATGCTAAGAATGACAGCTGAAGAACAAGCTTGCCTGGCCTAGCTACCAAAGGATATGTCTTGATGTTATAGTAGCTGCCAGGATTTAACACAGCTATTGTGTTCAGCAAGGCTGGTAAATTATTATAGGATGCTTCGTAAGCACCCCACCTCATCTCCATAACCTTCTTCTTCGCCCTATATGCTTTGCCATAGCTGATCCTGTACTTAAATTTCTCCTCAATTGCACAGATAATGGACTTAGGCTCATAAGCTGGATTCTCCACAATTTGGGAGTACATGTGGCTAGCAACAAATCCGGCAGTCAAATTTTGGTGACTTGCATCTAATTGGTCAAGTGCACATGTGTGATCCACAACTATACTGATCTTCCAGTAATCTTTCCACTTGCCCTTGTAAGCATGTACTCTAAATGGACAGTCGGGTTTCACACAACGAACATCATACACTGCAGGAGAACTCTTCAGTACCCTAAACTCCCTATTCAAGGCTAAGGTGGACCACCTTTTCACTGCATCCTTAAGCTCTCCTGAATTTGCATACAGAGCTCCTTCCGACAGCTCATTCTCCCGGTACTCCCAGGCGACATTCACATCAGGATTGACAGTAAGCTGTGAAAAATCATAGCTCTACCAGTCACTTGGCATAATGGATTCATCCTCATCATCTGAGAAGTCATCTTCCAATGCTCATTCATAATCATCGATCTCTCCATTGTACTGCATAAGTACTTCTAGGTCTTCTCCCCCATCAACAACACCAATTGCTTCATCCTCCTGCTCAGCATCGTCATCCCCCCTCTTGTTCTTCCTCTACACCACCCTCTTCCTCCTCTCCACCCTCTTCCTCCTCTCCACTATCCTCACCTCCACCATGATGGCTACTCTGGCCTGCACCCTCTGCTTCCTGATTCAGTTGAACCTTCGGTACAAATTGGACAAGCAAAACCACCGGAGCACCAGTTGTACATGCTCTCCTGACATAACGCCTCCAATTTTCAGTACCTTCTAACTGCATCAGCTCCCAAAACACTAGTTCACTTCTGTTGAACAGAGCCATCACCGACAGTTTCCATTGCTCTTTATCTACCCTGAATGCCTTGTAGAGCCAGTTGGTTATGACCCCAAGGTCTTTCTTCGGCTCTTGTAAGATCTCTCACCACTGTTTTAAACAGTGACAGATCAACTCCTTCGAGACCATATCTAATTTCCCCAGATCCATAAAATAATTGAACCCGGACTGTCTGTGACATCCCTGATATCATATAGTGTACAAATAACTTGGATTAACTACTAATAGTACTTTCAGGTATTTTGTAAGTAAATTATAGTATTTCTAAATTATTTGCAGAATTTCTAAGCAAAAAGGTATGTCTAAATTAACTACTAATAGTACTTTTAGGTATTTCTACACTAAATCCAGTAATACAAAAGTACTTCCAGGAATTTGTACGATACATCTGGTATTTCTATACTATTTCATGAATTTCTATACTATTTTCTGAATTTCAATACTATTTTATGAATTTCTACGTTAATTCTAGTATTTCTAAACTATTTAATGAATTTCTACGCTAATTCTAGTATTTCTAAACTATTTTCAAAATTTCTACGCTATTTCTATTGTATTTTCTGAATTTCTACGCTAATTCTAGAATTTATAAACTATTTTCAGATTTTCTATGCTATTTCTATACTATTTTCTGAATATCTAAACTATTTTTTGAATTTCCATACTATTTTCTGAATTTGTACACTAATTCTAGTATTTCTAAACTATTTTCAGAATTTCCACGCTAATTCTATACTATTTTCTGAATTTCTACGCTAATTTTAGTATTTCTAAACTATTTTCAGAATTTCTACGCTATTTCTATACTATTTTCTGAATTTCTACGCTAAGTCTAGTATTTCTATACTATTTTATGAATTTCTACGCTAATTCTACTATTTCTAAACTATTTTCTAAATTTCTACGCTAATTCTACTATTTCTATACTATTTTCTGAATTTCTAAATTATTTTTTGAATTTCTACGCTAATTCTACTATTTCTAGTATTTTTTCAGAAGTTCTAGTAATATTACCAGTGGTACGAAAGAGCTTCGTTGTGGTCACCTCCTTCTCTACCGGAGTGCTGCGGCTGCGTTTTAGGGTTGCTGCGAATCTCAACCGGGGTGCTGCTGCGTTTTATAAAGAGAGGTGCGGACCAACCGCCATATCCACTGGCGGTAGGCTTTCGAAGCCGCCGACGTATGTGGCGGTTCGGCCAGCCGCCTTGTGAAAAGGCGGTTGGGTAGTCAACCGCCCTATCGAATGGCGGCTGCGCCAACCGCCTTTGCCTACGGCGGCTGGTGGCCGCGCCTTTATGGCCACGTCACCAACGCCGTTTGAAACGGCGGTTACAGGTCTTGCCACCGCTTCAAGCGGCGGCAAGGACCTGCAGCCCTTTCAAACGGTGGTTCGCGGCTAGTTTTGCAAAAGTTTCAAACGGCTATTTATTTTCGCAAAATCATAGAAAAATATAGAAAAAATTCGAACAACGCAGACGAGTTCACGAGTCGACAAGTTGCAGGCCCAGCTAGCCTGTTATAGATTTTGGCCGGTTAGTGGAATCATGGGCCCGTAATGAATCAGTGGATCAGTAGGGGAAATCCTATATATCTTCCGAAAGGTGGAAAGAGGTTGTCGTGCAAGCTACCCCATGTAGGATTAAACACCAAAATAGCACAACTTTCTAATTTTAAGCCTCCTTTAAATTATGAATTTTTTGCTTTTCTTGACCAACAGCTTATCCGAAATTCTCTATGAACGTCAAAATTCACTTCTTGTCCAAAAATGTCTGAGGTCTTAGTGTAAAATTTCTCAAAAACTAGGTCAAAGTTGACTAGTTGGCTCATTTTTCGGACTTAGCACATTTGATGTGTTAATCCAATTACACTTAGCCTATTTCGAAAATAGATTTCTCATTTTATCCACCATAGTTTGGAGTGCAAATAGTCAAAATAGAACGTATACACTCTACAGATCATACACCTCGAACTTCACCAATTTAGGAGTTCATTTGCTAATTAAACTGATGAATGAAACACGGCTAAATGATAGTTGGAACTCCCATAGGTGAGTAACAGAGTCACGCCACGGTCTCCGGTGTGACTCACAAACGAGTCACGCCAGGCCGTCTGACGCGACTCGATATGCCATGTCAGCTGCGACTTTTTTCAATGCCACCGTGTACATTAGTCGCGCCGCTTCATGTGGCGTGACTCAACTATTAGTCGCGCCACGGAGCTTGGCGCGCCCAAAAGGACTAATTCTTGAAAAATATAGTTTGGGGTGAGTTATTTTTAAAATTTTAGTTTCAAAAGTTAAAAAATATAAAAAAAAGTCCGGCCGGCCCCGTGCCTCCTCCGCCGCCCTGCTGCGCCCCACGCCTGCCGGCCAGCCCCGCCACGCCCGCGCGCTACCGCAGCCCGGGAGTTTGCCAACCGCCGTGCGCTGGTGCGCCTCCGGCTCCGCCGCGCCCGCGCGCCGCCGCCGCCACCAACTGCCGGAGGGAGGTTGAAAACGAGGCCAAAAATATTGAAAATGTTGAACAAAAAATGTTGGGACATTTTCAAAAATGTTGACCAATATTTTCACAAAAATGATGATGAAAGTTTTTGAAAAAATGTTGGATCCAACTTTTTGTCTAAAAACTATTGGTGCAACTTTTCCAAAAAAATGTTGGTTAACTTTTTCATGAAAAATGTTGGGTTCAATTTTTATTTGAAAAATGTTGCAACATTTCTGAAAAATGTTACAACATTTTTTTATTTAATAGTCATGAGGTGGGATGGTTAAAAAATAATAAATATCACATTTAAATGGGTTTTTGTGGGCTGGAAGTTCCAACATTTATCCACCTTTCGGTAGGCATATAGGAGCCCCCGATCAGTGGTGTCTAAGTAACCCAAAATATTTGGCTCCACTTCGGCTCCACCAAAAAATTCACCAACTACCCATCACATCAATCTTTAGACACTAATTAGGAGTATTAAATATTGATTAATAACAAAACTCATTCCATTTCGAGACGAATCTAACGAGTCTAATTATGTCATAATTAAACAACATTGTGCTACAGTAACCAATCGCTAATGATGGATTAATTAGGCTTAATGAATTCATCTTGCGATTTTCTATCCATTTGTGTAATTACTTTTGTAACTAGTCTGCATTCGATACTCATAATAGGTTTTGCGATTTTCTGTGTTGCGAGTGACGATGTCGTGTCAAGGTTGTACGCAACATGTCGAACGACAACAATTCCGACGGCAATGTTCTCAATGGCGGATCTAGGGGGCTGGGGGGCTAGCCCCCTAGTAGCAAGAGATCCATTGGAGGAAAGGAAAAAAATCATGAATATAGGGAGGAGATAAAGAAAGAGTGGAGATGGATGAGGAAGAAGAAATAACCCCCCCCCCTCTAGTTGTTCTGGTGAGGTTCCAGGCGGCGGCGGAGCTTGCGGCGTGCGGCTCCCGCGGCGAAGCTCGCGCAAAGCTAGTGCATGGCGCGCGGTGTGGGATAGGGCTGGCGGCAGGGTGTGTAGGGAAGGAGAGGCAGGGTTGAGAGAGGATCCAATGCCCATTATTGTGTGTCACGAATCTCAAACACTAAAAGCTACGTAAGGGAAAAAAATTTCGGAAGCTTGTGTCTCGGACTAAACTTTGACTTTTAGCCCAATATATTCATCCAAATAGGAAAGTGGCTCTAAGACGGTCTCCAGCAATGATGCTAATCTGCATTTGCAAAATTGAGCTCTGCAGAAAGGAGAGAGATGAACTGTGTGCTGCAAAAGAGGAGGACCTCCAGCAGCATAGCGCAAGCCGTCGCACAGAGGACCCCGGCAGTTGCCTCCCGCAGCTTTGCGGAGGCCGCGCCGCGCCGAGCTGTGGGGCAGGGCCGCGGGGGAGCTCCATACTCGGGCAGCGGCTGCCTGCTGCCATTCTCGACCCCGCCACCGGTTGCGGGAGGGGATGAGGGAGCCACGGCCACCATCGGGGACGGCGAGCTCGAGGCTGTCGTGCCGCCTGCTCGATTCCCCATCCGCGGAGGAGCGCGCTGTGGGAGGGATGGAGGAGCGTCGCCGGATCCGGCCACCGCGGCCCTGCCTCGCCTCGTTGGGTGGTGGTGAAGGAGCCCGGCCGGGGAAGGAGAAGGAGGCGGCCGCGGGGTCACGAAGGAGGCAGGTCAACCGCGCTGCCTGAGCCAGCGCGGCGGCGGCCATGGAGGTCCCGACGGCGTGGATCTGCGACGTCCGCCCTTCCCGCTCTTCTCCCTCCACCTCAACGCGTCGCCGCCGGACCCGGCCACCGTGGGCTCTTTCTCGCCTCGTGGGGGCGTGCAGCGGAGCTCGAGCGCCGTCGTCGCCGCAGCCGCTCCTGCTCCGCCTCCAGCCGGTCCCTGCTCCGCCTCGCACCCACCCTTCTCCCTCGGCGACGCGGCGGCATGGATCTCGCAGACCCGAGCCTCCTTCCCGCGGCGGTGCGGCCTCCTCTTGCGCGAATATGCGCCGGTGGCGCGGTCGGGCGGGGGCGGCTGGAGGAGCTACGCGAAGGGGGTCGCGGCCATGGCGCCGCCGCGAGGAGGGGAGATAGGCGGGCCAGGCACCCAGGCGGAGACGCGGAGTGCGTGTGCGAGATGGAAGAGAGAGAGGGTGAGCGGTTGGTTTGCAACAAAGGGAGAGAATCTCAGGAATGGGCGATGGCGGAGGGGAGACTGCATTTTGCAGCGCGTGATGCAGCAACTGCTAGAGCGCCAACAGTAGCCGTTCCTTCTTCATTTCATTTTGAAGATGCAGTAGGTGCACACCCTGCTGCAGACGGTCTAATGGATCAGCAGTTGATTTTTGTTACACTTATGCTTTTGTACTTTTCTTTGCACTTCTCAGAAGTCAAAATGTATACACTTAAAACTAACAACTGCCCTCAACTATACGAAGGAAAATAATTGGAAAAAAGAAGAAGAGGAGGAATTACTGTACGATGGAAACCATTACCGAAAGGAAGAGCTCCTGCCTGCCATGTTACTTCAGAAAAATAAAAGAAAAACCATTGACACCTTTTCTTCCTCCAGAAACAATCTGTAAGCACCTTCGTTAGTTAGCTGCAGACTGCGGAGCTTCGCGCCATGATCTTGTGTGTGTGTGGTAATATGTGTGCAGTATGCATCATCTGTCGCTTATCTCTACAGATTTCTGTTTCATTTGGTACACCGAGTTGTCAAAAGCACAGGTTAATTTCTTCAGCTTAGCAGTTAATCATCATGTAAAACCCTCCCCCAGTGGCTCAGTTGCATCAGATGCGTGTGAAGGCTCGTCTCCTGCACCTGACAAAGAAAAACACTGTAATAACCTAGTAGCTTACATATAGAGTTCAATATATATGGCATCGTTCTGTTTCTGTTTCAAGATGTGGAAAATTCAGGATTTGGATGTGCACGCCAGAGATTAACAGGTCCAATAATGCTATGCAGTGGCAAATGGTCCAGAACTCTGGACATATCTTTCCTACTGAATTTGTCAGGCTCCATGGTCCATACTCCCATCACAAGAAGCAAACAGTTCCAAAACATGGCATGTCAAGCTAGTCCTGCAGAAGACTGCTTTTGGCATATTATCCAACTGGAATGGTTGGAAGTTTCTTACATTTAGAGAGATTTATTAATTGGGAATTAGAACTTAACAAAATTAAGAACATAGGATTAAAAAACTCGACCTCTAGGGGAAGAAGAAAATAGGGTAAAATGTGAATACTACTAGAACTGGGAAAACGTTTGACCTGAGAGTAGTCCGGAAAGTACCTGCAGTTTTGCTGCCTTAGCTAAGAGCTCTTTGCATTGATCCAGGGCAACTTTTTCCTGCCTTGCCGTAACCGAAAGTTCAGAAACCAAAGATGTCCTATCTTCGACCTGGCAAGCATGTCCTAGCGTCAATAAGAGAACCAAGGACGTCCTCTCTTCCACCAAACAATGTACTAAGCAATTAATAATTATTTTGAAGTTCCAAATTTTCAAAGGAAAATAATTTAGAAGAATCGGAAGCTAAAATCTAACCTTTGATTGCAAGTAGAAAATCGAGGAACTCAAAGCTTGCATAACATCAACAGCTGAGCTTATAGCATTCCTAACTGCAACTCCATCAGCCTGTTCATGCAGTACAGTGTCAATATATCCAAGTAAAAACAAGATTTTTCATAAGTTCAAAATGAGGTAACAGGAAATCAAGCAGCTATTTTGTTCACCACACACCTGTGCTCCTGAAGTAATCGGAAGGCACAACGTCCTTGCTTGAAGAGCCTCGATTGCCTCTGCTACGGTACCCGTGCTCTCTTCTTCTAGTGCCGGCCATTGCTCAAGGTAACCAATCTGAACCGCAAATAGTGTGGTCAATAAAATGAATTTCCGATTTTCACAGTACCCAGTTTCAGAAAGCACGAGAGAACAAGGATGGGATAAGGTTTCCTTGTCTATCTCTTTTTCTGATATATTCCAATAATATCCAAATCATTCAAAGTTCTTAGGATCCTACATTTGTAAATTGGTAGAGATATAGATAAGAACAAGTGATATGTTAATACACACCTGCTCTGTTAGAATGTTGTACAGATTCAGCTCTCGTTGCTGGTGTTGCACATTTATTCTTGTTCTTGTTAGAGTATCTCGCAGTGTCAATATACTTTTCCAAACACTATAAAGAATGTTCTGTTTACATGACAGGGGAAAAGGTATTTGTCAATTGAATGTTGCTCAATAAAGAGATATCGAGAAAATACCTAGTGAAGTTCATCAACAAATGAATAATGATCACACAGCAATATACATGAAACATCTCTACAGATTACAAACTAAGTGGACTTGCATCGCTAAACCAAACATTAAGTCAAACAAGGATTGAATAAAGTACTAGCATATGATTTTGCAAGAAAATACTTTTATATCAATCAATCTTAAAAAGACAGGAAGATAATTTTATTAATGATTTGTTCGAAAAAAATTATTAATGAAAGGCACGGGATCGTGCTCTGTTTCATTTTATAAAGAAGAAGTTTACAAGTAGGAATGTTTTTTCGAAAAAAAAGTTTACAAGTAGGCATTCAGCCTTATCTGAGTTGTTATCTCCATTGTCTGAACTATATGCTATAACATGAACTAGTTCAACTTAGGTAAAATGTGACTAGAAAAGGAAGAAGTAACAAAGGATATTAGATTGCTAGTGTTACCTCAGCGCCATTTTTCTGGGATAGAGTATCTTCTGAATGTGCATTCACAAGGCGCCACTGCAAGTACCTATTATTCAGCAGACGTAGCTGATGGATATTCTCAATCTGGCCTTCATTCTTCTTCCCTTTCCGCGCATCAACAATGTAGTTAAACCCTGGCTGTTCAACGCCTGATTGAGCATATGAAGGAGCACATTTTGATTGGCAAGGTGCAGGTGCTGAAGGCCTCATCCGCGATGGGCTCTGGCAGGACCTGGAAGCAGATGCTGCAGGTGCAGCTGCCAAGCCCTGTCTCGGTGACGACGATCTGTGCAGCACCGTAACAGGTGAAGAAACGGCCTTGCTCAGGCGAGAATTGGATTTGGAGCTTTCCGATGTCTGTGATGAGGTGTCACTGCTAGAATCAGCCTTATCTTTTCTTCTCCGGTGAACGATCTTTGCCGCCTCGATTGATGGCGGCTTCAGACTCTTGCCCGTTCCTTCAGAAGGAGGATGCATCCTCCTTGGAGAGGGTCCTGCTGAAGCATCTTGTGAAGAGATCGTCCTGGTAGCCTTTTCAGCAGAAGCAGAACTCGTCGAAGTGAGGCCAGCAGAGCCGCCCCGGCCAGTCATCATACCCGGCCACCGATGTTGCTCAACGACCCTGCTGGCGGGAGACTCTGATGCCCGAGCATTCTCACATTGGTCGCCGATGTTGTTGGTCCTCCCTCTAAGAGGACTCCTCTTCCTCTCAACTGCTGCTCCTGACCGCAATTTGGTCAGCTCTGAAGGTAAGCCATGGACTCGCCTGTCTATCTTCTTGGCAGGGGTTGCTGCCAGCACGGGCTCTGGCCGGACCAAGGGAGACGAGCTCCGCGCCGACGCCGACAAGCCATCAGAGGCCTTCGCATTCCTTGCACGGGGAGGAGTGCCGCTGCCGTGTGCCTCGGCGGCCGCGTCACGGGCCGCCGCCGGCGAACTGGACCTTGCCGCGGCAAGGGTGGAGTGCTTCAGCCGAGAAGACGGGGCGGCGACAGCTGAAGGCGCGGCGGGCCTTGCCCTGTCAGCCGACCGCGCTCTGTTGCACGTCGCCGCAGAGCCGTCGACTGACGACGCCCGGCCGGGGCTCGGCGACGCGCACCGCCCCCTCGCTGCGGGCGGAGCAGCCGGTGGCGCGGCGGGCTTGAACCTGGAGGGGATCTCCCTTCTCCGACCAGCCGGAGCGGCAGCAGCATTGTTCTTCTCCGACGGCACGAGCGGCCGTCGCTGCGCGCCGTCGGCTGCAGCACCAGCCTTCCTCCGCTCACCCTTCACGGCGTCCATGAAGAAGTGAGAGGCACCACCACCACCACCCGCATCAGTGTGACTCTCATCGGCACATGAAGCTACGCGCCACGCCACGCTCTCCTACGGCGAGGCCAAACCACGCGGATCTACCACAAGAAGACACGATCCAACCACCGGGATAATCAGCCGAGGTAGAAGAAGCACGCATTAACCACCTGTAGACACGAGAGAGGCAATGAGACATATATATAACTCAACTCAAAGTCCCCCCACCCACGTCGCGAGCAGGGGCAGGAGCCCCGGCCCTGTTCATGGACGCCAACGACGACGACGGCGCACGCTCGCCACCGGCCCGTAACGGACCCGATGGTGACAGCCAAATACTGTCATGCATGCGCTCCGTTATAGGGCCCATGGGGAATTCCTCCCGGTTTGTTGCTACTGCGCGGAGTCGCTCTCGTCACGGGGATGCCGTTGCCGCCACGCATGCTATGAACAGGTCGGGAACGGTCCCCTAGGGGGGAGAAAGCTCAGAGCCATGGTCCAGGCAAGATGATGGACAGTGGACGCAGGCGCTGTGAGCACAGTAACAGAACTAGCTCCAAATCAACCGGTTCGATCGTTCATGAATCATGTGCCCCAAGCACAAAATTCCGAGGCCGTGTTCGTTTCGATGTACTATACTAGAAATATGAAAGCTCTCTGTTCTAAAAAAACTTCAGAATTGAAAAAATCAAGAATTAGACCAGAAGACGGACATGGCGGGTTGAGCACAGCCTGCCGTCAGGCAAGGAAGAAGAAGCTCGCCGGCCGGAGTCACGCGCGCGCCGCGACGACCGCGACAGAGTGCGCGCGCTTTTGGATCCTACTGCGAGTGGCTCCATCAATCTGATCGAGCACGCACAGCGAATCAAGGCCGGATCGCACGGAAAGGGACGCTTGACTTGGGCGCAAAGGGTTCGCCGTAAAAGCCCACCGTACGGTTCGGTACAGCACAGCGCGACGAGAGCAGCAGGCAGCACAGCTTGAATTGGTCCAAAAAAAAATCTATCGTTTTCGTACAGGGAAACCTCTTGAGAAATCTGAAAAATCGGATCGGAGGGGGAACTAAAAACAGGAACTGAAAAGTTTGAGGAATCTGGACAGTTTCCAGAGGCAGCGAGAGGATCCATCATTCCATCGATGGGGTTCCTGCGGATTTTTCGATGGTGCAAATGCAATGGCGACGAGAGAGCGCATGGAGTCGGCGGCGGTGGAGGTCGGGCGCCCAAATAAACGCCATTGGAACACCGACCGAACACCTCCCACGCATATAAATTCCCGAAGCCCTCGAAATCACCGATCCCAACAAGAAACCGGTTTGAATCTCCCCAAGACGGCAAGACGTACGCGAGCCGATCAAACAAGTGAGAAGCGAGAGGAAGTGACCTACGCCAGCAGCACGTACGCAGGATCGCCGGCCGTGCCAAGCACACGGTCGTCTTTCGCCGCCGCCGCCGCGTCGTCCTCCTCGTGGCGAGCGGCCTCCGTCCCGTCTCCCGTCAGTGGGCGCGCGCCCGGGGACACGTGCACTAACGTGCGGCGAACTCCTGCAGGTGTTTGTTCTGCTGGGACTCTTGCTTCGGAGAAGTGTTTCTGCGGCGATCAGAACTGAGCTGCCCGCAGAGGTTGGAGTGGTCAGTGGAGCGCACACACACGGTTGCCGCACGTCGCACGGAACTGAACGGGAAGAGAAAAAACGTGGCACGGTGGCAAACGGCGTTTTCGAGCACGAAGGGTACATGGTACTCATTGCGTTTTAGAAACCAAATAATAACAAGAATATAGGAGGGTTTTTTTTGCGAGGAAGAAACTACACGAATTTCGAGTTGATCGCAACCGTTAACCTCTATATATTCAGCTGAATTCTGTCGTACTAAAAATGTTGCTTTGAAGTGCGAACCAAGCTAAACCAATTTTTTTTTTAAAAATAAGTTTTAAAGAGTAGAGAAGAAGAGAGTTTTCAGATAGTGGCACTAGTGTTTGGTGGCTCGTGTCGACGTCCCAATCCGACCGAGTAGAGTTGTTTGAGTTGTTTAGAGCGGTGTGTGTTGATGTCTCAATCCAACCCACCGGGCCGTTTTAGTTGAGTTGTGCGGTGATGGTTGATGTCCCAATCTAATCTCTCGGAGTTGTATGGTCTGCGGACCAGAGTTGTTCGAGGTCTTCTACCCCTTGAGTTGTACGGTCTATGGACCGAAGTTGTGAGGGATGAGGCTTTACCTCCCTAATTGTACGGTCTTCGGACCGAAGTTGTATGGTTTTTGGTCTGATTTTTCTTATAAACTGGGTCAACTCTCTTCTTCTAATAAAAATTCGGGAAAGTGTAAACTTTCGCTGTCGGTTCAAAAAAAAAGCTAAACCAAAAATGTTGTAATACACGCATGAGTATTGTTGTAATTAGGAAAACAAGCAGTGCCCAATGTTGATTTTTGGATTAGCTATGTAATTACATGACATGTCATTTTAGTTCATTGCTGTCCCCCTAAGTTAATTGTGACATGCCGTTTTAGTTTAATCTAGGCTTTTAGCAAATTTTGAAATGGTCCATTAACACAAAATAAGTCAATGTTGGAACTTCGTCTTATGAATGCATTATCCGGTCGCCACAACATGTCAATGTTGGAACTAATTGACATATAATCATATGGCCCCTTTATATAAGAAGGTACTTCTATTTTGAAAAGCTCGACAATCTATAGAAGTTCCATGAGCATTAAATTTGATGCCACGTCAGCATTTTGCTGACTTGCAAAGTCATTATGAGTTGGAGTTTCATCAGATGAGAAAAGAGTTTAATCCACACCCAACATGTATAATTATCAAATTCTCAGTCTTGGTAACGTACGGTACAATGAAATTGTGCATTAAGATTGGCCTAAGCTCGACACTCTCACCGATGACGCATGGGGGCTCAATTGTTTTGTGGGTTGTTACGTATGGTGTGGGCAGTTATCATGTGTTTATTGTTATTATTCCGGGCTTTTCCTCACTTTTAGCGTGGAACGATTTTTCCTATCAAATTATCTAAAAAACATAAATGACATTTGTGGAAAAGTTATCCCACAATGTTTGTTTCAAGGAAAAGGTCCACTTTACTACCCAAGTATTGCCTTAGCCCAAATAGCCCCTAAAGTAACAGAAGGTTTACATAACCCCTTGATTTCGCTAAACCCGTTCAAACCGCACCTTTTGACATATTTCTAAGTGGTTTTGATAATTTGAGGTTGATTTTGCTGAGTGGGTATGACATATCAGTTTGCCTACGTGGTATAACACGTTCACGTCCACAACACCCACTCTGTTGCAATGTGATAGTTCGTCGTTACCCATTTACCGTCACCGTCACAATGGCGGAGCTAGAGGGTATGCCAGCAAGTATGCATTGGCATACTCTGCAATTTCAGCCAATTCAAGTACATGTTTTTTAAAGAAAACGTATGAATGTGCTACTACTACACGACTGAGTACATGAAGTTGAGATGTGTTACTTAGTGGTTAGTGCATATATACCGAATTACATTTTTTATACAATTATTATTGAATTGGTAAAATGGATTTATGAATTTCATATGAATCTTTTGAGGTGGCATACCCTAAGCTAAAATCCTAGATTCGCCTCCCTAACATCACTGGTGCCCTGATCTGCCGTCGGGCGTTGCACGCCACCGTGCTGCGAGCAGCCCCTACCCATTAGCGGCATCTGGCCCTCCTGCTGCTTGCCGAGTAGCCTGCCCAGTGTTCTGCCAGCGTGAGCACGCTGCGGTGCTTGTCTGTGTCCCACCGCGTCTCGTTGTTGGCACACAAGCTCCTCTCCTTTCGTGCGGCGTAGCAGCAGGTGGCCATACCTCGTGGCGTGGTGGTCAACACGGATTTGGTCACTGGCGGACCCAAGTGTGGGCATGCCTGGGCAGGTGCCCAGGCTCCGGCGTCGTCGCTAGGGTTCAAATGAATTTCGTATGGTTCGAATGAGTTTTGAGTATGGTTGCAGTCCTTTTTACTAAAGATAGGAAGCTAATTTTTAGTTTTGCCCAGGCTCTAAGTGTGAGCATGCCTGGGCAGGTGCCCAGGCTCCGGCGCCGTCGCTATAAGTAGGGTTCTAATGAATTTTCGTAGGGTTCAAATGAGTTTTGAGTATGATTGCAATCTTTTTTTTACTAAAGATAGGAAGATAATTTTTAGTTTTGCCTAGGCTCTTGATTTCTGTCACTAGATTTGGTGTGTATGTTTCGTTCACTCTGTAGGTGTTCTATTTGATTCTCTGAAGAGTATCTTGGACCTCTAAGTGGGTTTTGGTGGATTAATGGCACACATTTAAGTGGCTAATGATTTATCTAGTGTATGAGCAGGGATTAAAATTATATGGTGGCATCATGTGTTATTCATTGTGTATACAAAACGAAAGTGATGCTACAAGGGGATTCCTAAGAAGACTTATTTATTTATATTTTGAATTTGAGTCCTAGGAATGCCGTACTATAAAGAGGGACAAAAAATGTATCTTCCAAGAGTTGAAGAGGTGCTCTAGTTGACACAAATAACCTATGAGAGACACCTTTGCACCAACACGTTCATGAGGTTAACTTCTTGGGTGCTGACCTTGGAAGGCCGGACTCTCCGGGATTTTTCTCGGAATCTCCGGACTTCTCGGAGTCTCCAGACCTAGTCCGGATACTCCGGGTCTTAGAGCTGCAACGACTCCTTTTTCTGTGTGAGGAGGTATAAAAACCTCCTCCACCCCTTCCCTCTCCCTCTCTCTCGCCCATTTCGACCTGCAACACTCATAACTCATTCACTCCTCCTCTTTACTCCCATTGGCCTTGGTTTGGTTAGATTTGTTGGGGGATTTAAGGAGGGATTGAGAGCAAGAGCTTGGAGAGTGCTAGTGAATTGATTTTCCATCTCTAGAGCACCTCGATCTTCGCTTGGTTGGTAACTTTTGTGTTTGTTACTCTTGGAGCTTGGAGCTTTGAGCTCCTAGTCAGCTAGGCGTTGCCTTGGAGCATCCAAAGGTTTGTGGCTGCCCAAGGAAGTTTGTATTACCCCGAGATTGAGTAAGTAACTCTAGCTCGATCTTTGTGGTCGCTAGAGGGAGGAAAGTGACCTAGGTGTAAAGGTCCACCCTTCGTGGGTTCCTCAACGGAGCGTAGACCTCAAGGTGTGAGGTTGAACTCCGGTAACAAATCTCTGTGTCTCCCTTGTGATTGTTGCTCTTGTTGTATGCTTGAATCTCTCTTGAGCTCATTTCTAGGGTTTGATGCTGATCTACTCCGTGGTGAGGTTCCTGCAGGTTCTAAGCGGAGAAGCGGGCTTGTCTCATCCTATTGCATAACCTATATTCGTAGATCTACATTTGAGCAAGTTTAATTTCAGTCGATTTGAATTCCCTCTCGTAGGCCGAACAATCCGAACATTTTCTCAGACACTCTGGACAGTCCTAAGTATCCGAAAAAATATTCGGAGACTCCGGACTTTGAATTGACAGCTTGTTAAAAGTTTGTGATTTGCAGTTTCGACTATTCACCCCCCCTCCCCCTCAAGTCGACATCTTGATCCTTTCATTCTCTCTTGGTCAAATAGTAGCCCATTTAGCTAGCTCAACAAGACTAATCTCGCACCTCCAAGTTTTTGATAGAACTATTTTCGATTTGATCAGTTATTTCGATAGAATGATTCAATCCAAGAAAGTTAGCTGTGAAATTATTACAGAAAAATGCACTCCGGTGTATCGATGAATCTGACAGCTAGTTTGGCTTGCATGCAGGTTGTTTTATAGGCATGCAAATGGAGCGGAGCGGTGTGCTCCTCACGTTGACCCGCCACCCCGCCGGTGACAGACAAGGGTCGGGGGTCGAACCGCCTCGCTTGCACACCTGATCCGCATGGCCGGCAGGTAGCCAAGGGTCGAGCCTCCCACGCCTTGCTTGCAGTGCTGCCGTTGTACGTTACCCATTTGCTGCTGTCCACATGCGCACGGTGTCGTCCTCATCCAGTTTGTGAATGAGCAATGCCAAGCGCCATTGCTTCATTGCTTGCTCCTTCATTCCTTCCCTAACTATAGGTGTGTGCAGCAAGCTAGCCGATTCTTCCATTGCTTGAGCTGTTGTAGGTAGCTACCTAATAGCAACTAGCAACCACAGAAGAGCACAATAGCCATGGCCACCGCCCTCAGCAGCAGCCTCCGCGCGCCGGCATTCTCTGTCCGCGCCGCCCCGACCCCAGCGCCGCGCCGCCTCGGCCCCAGCGCCGCGCCGCCTCGGCCCCAGCGCCGCGCCGCCTCGGCCCCAGCGTGGCCAAGCTCACCCGCGACGCCAGGCTGCGCGCGCAGGCCATCCACAACATGAAGCTCATCACCACCGACGGCGAGGTGGAGCTCCAGATGCCCCACGACATGTACATCCTGGACCACGTCGAGGAGGAAGGGGTCGACCTGCCCTACTCGTGCCACGCCGGCTCCTACTCCAGAGTCCAGACTGCGGTGACCGGTGAGCCCCATCTGATGGGCGCGCGGCGATGAGCAGCTATCGGCAGGGGACCGAGCGAGATGCAGCAGGGTGGAGCGAACGCTGCCAGGTTCGAACCTAGGGTGCACTGGGGTCGATGGAGTCAGTGACCCTGTTGCCCCTCTCTCGTTTGGGGTCGAACCGGTTCGATCCGCTTCCTAATTTCAGGATCGGAGCGAACTCGAAAATGGTTCGATCCGCTCCCTTTGCAGGTCTATTGTTTTATCTTGTCGAAGTCATATACAGATGATTGGAGTACTACTTACGAAGGCTATAGCAGAAAATTCAGAACCTGAGTTCTAGCTACATGACTGTCTCTGTGGAAGCAAAAACAGATGATATTCTTCAGTATTGTTTGTTTTTTAGCTGTTGTCAGTTGTACAATGTGGACTTGATGGTGAATAGAGTACTTGTATTTCTACTGAAATACAGTACGTGTAAGCCTTGTAATGATGTAAGGCAATGTGAAATGAAAATACAATGCTTGTTTTTGCACTGAAGTAATTGAGAAATCAAATTCTGAATGCAGTTTTGCAAATGCGGCGAGGAATGGTGGAATAAACAATGAACCCTGAAATTAAACAGAAATATCCAGATTCATGAATGAGATTAAAGTGCATAGCAAATATCAGGATACCGGTCCCTCTGGGGCTCGATCTGGTGGCTCTGCACCATCGCCCCCTCCTCCCCGCACCGCTGCGCCCCACTAGTGGAGGAGGGCTCTGCGGCTGCCGGCGGCCTCTAACAACGCATCTGGAAGCCGCTCGGGCTGGGGCTCCTGCCAGGCGTCAGATTTTGGACCCTAGGGTCCCGATCTGTACGCTCAGGTGGTGGTGCCGACCCTTCTTTGTGTCTCCCCTCCCGCTATAATCGATATTTTCTGCTTTCCTGCGGCTGCGCCTGGGTCGATGGGAGGAGGTCCATGGCCGCCACTGGCAACCTCCAAGTTCGCCGGCACGTCGTGCCTATCTGCTGGCCATGCAGCTCGGTCGCCGGTCTCCCATGCCTCCCCTCCATCGTTTTGGAGGGCTCGGCCTGGTGGAGGCATTCAACCCGTGCGATGTTGATCTAGTGGTGCCTGTGGCCGCACTACAAAAGCACTGTGCTCAGTGCGCGAGGGGTGCCTTGCACCTCCGCGCGACCTCGGCAGGGCAGGATTCTAGCCTCTGTACCATCTATTATGGCTATGTGGTCAGCGTTTGTGCAGCGAGAGTGTCGCACCCAGTGCGCGGGAAGGTGCTCTACCTCCACACATCCTGACGAGTCCCTGCCTTCCTTCATGAGCATCTGCAGCTCCTCTTGGTTACCGGTTCTTCACCTATTGTTCTTGGTTTGCAGTTGATCAAAGTTTGGCAAGTTTTCACCACTTGTTCTTGTGTCGTCGTCCTCCTCTATGCTCAGGTTGCTCATGACCACTAAATTCAGTGATCTCCCCCGGGGCTGAGCTCGAGTCCCTAGTGTGCATTGATAGTCTCATGTATGGTGTGGCAAATTGAGAAGTTGTTCCTCTTACAACTTTATGCGGGTGGTCCAGGCCATCCAAGGCGAATTGGAGTTCGTCGTGCGTAGGTTGTTTTGTGTTGATTCTTGTCGGCCATTCAGTTGCTTGTCAATGAACTGTGTTTCCTTGAGGGTTTTTCCCTAGTTTTCTTTTGGGGTTCGGTGGGTGTGCTGCGATGGAATCCTTCGTGGATCCCTTTCTTTTTGTGCCCTTATGTATCTTGATCACCGTCGCTCAATTTTAAGAGAAGTATGTCTGATCTTGTAAGTCTACTTTGATCGAATGAAATATGTTCAGGTGGGTCTTCTTGACCCGTTGATTCTTAAAAAAAAAATACCGGGAAACCAGCATAGATTTATTTCATCAAATTTCATTAAAAAAACATGAGATGACGGCTACCAGTACAGTACATGTCACTGGTTGGTAGAATTTTTCTTTTTCATTGTAGCAGCTAATTTCTTCTTTGCATCAGCAGTGTTCAATCTACTCTGAGAAGTCATAAAAGCTGCCTCATCTTGAGTGCTGCTTTGAGTTACTGCATTCTTTCTTAAATTCTTCTGTGACCTACTAGACTCTAGTACCTGGAAAATAATTTGGATTAATAACACTGAATATTGATTAATTGTACAGAGAAATAATAAGAAATGCTACTTGCGTCTTTGCAATAGTATTGTATTAGTTTTAAAAAAATCTGAGCTCTCTACCAATACTGATAGATCTATATTGAAAATTATATGTTGAGTTGGAGATGAAAAGCAATTGTTTATCTACACGTGCAAGCAGTTCCAGAAATTCATTGTTTCCAAAATTAAACCAGCCGCCAGGTAATAATAAAAAAAGAAATTTGCACTACTTAATGACTAGGGAAACGCACCTGCTTTTCTTCTTTCTTGCCGATTTACCTACTCCCTCCGGTTCACTATTAGAAGTCATTTTGGACGAGGTTTGAGTCAAACATTGCGAATATAAATCATGAATAACTTTTAAGTCGTTGAGTTTGAAAATGTGAAAATCATATAAATAGATTTGTCTTGAAAATTACTTTCATAAGAATATACGTATATAACTTTCCAATTTAATTTTTATAGAAAAAAGAAGTTAAAGTTGTGCTTTGGTGACCATGTCGCTGTCTAAACGACTTCTAATATGGAACCGGTGGGAGTAACTTGTTCCACGATCGTTCCCCTAGATGGTCTGGCTGCCGACGCAGAACCAGAGCACGGTGACATAAACGGCGCTAGGTTAAACGACGGCAATCAAAGGGAAACTCGCGGGAGATCAAAATCTAATTAAACCTGCCACGTAGGTCCGCCGACATGGCATTCCATATCAGTAAAACCGAACTGCCAACTTTCAAGTCCGATTTTTCCATTGCATGAAAGGTGTGGTTTGAACTGGTTTAGGGAAATCAAGAGGTTAAATAAATCGTTTGTTATATTTGGACTAAGGCAATACATGGAGGTAGTAAAGTGGATTTTTTCCCCTTCTTTTCAAAGTGTTGTCACGCAACTTTTTCAAAATAATTTTGCAGAAAACATAAAAAAAAGAAACAGGGGCCACCTTTCTCATTTAAATGACGTTTCAGACAATTAATTAACACTACATGCAAGTCAAAATGACTGTCTTAAACGTCATATAAATATGACATAAATATGACCGGAGGGAGTATATAATTCAGGTAGTGTTTGTTGTTGAATCCGTTGCTGATTGAATGGACGGTGGCTGGGACGACGGAGGATGGCTGCAGCATCCGGGGCACTTGGCCTTACATTCTTTCATAGTCTCGTGACAGTTCGCTTTCACATAACCATCCCCACAGCAGTAGCAATCCTGAAAGCCATGGCCAAAATAGTTGCATCTCCCAGGAAAACAAAGTACTACGTAGATCTTGCTCTCATCAAATGATGTGGAGTTGACAGCGGTACTGGAAGTATTTCGTGCCTCCAAAAGCAGAGAACGACCTGTTGCTGTTCATCAATATAAAAAACTTAATGGGAAAGTTATAATGAATTTAAGGAAAGGCAATATGTCGCCATAATATGGCACAAGAGTAATAACGTAACCAAAAAAACTCAACCATATATGTAGAAAACAATTATGACAATAAATGTCATCAATACACAATACTGAAATACACATGTAAATGATCTGATGTCAATAAAACATGTACTACACCCTTTATGTTCCTCACATCACACCCAAAATTTTGACCTTTAGAAATAAATTTATAGTCTGAATCAAACCTCTCCCCCTAAAAGCGTGACAACCACGTGGGCCACGTGATCACTCCTAGGCTAATATGTCACAAGTCATACCCCTACCTCCAAGGACCAACAAGACTACCTGGAATCCAAAGAATACTAGGTGGATCTTATATGAAATTGTCAAATCGAAAGATGATTTTTTTAGTCAAGGGATTCAGACACACCCTCCTCCCTCAGGAATCGAAAGATGTTTCGCTTGACACCCCTCCCCCACCCCACCGCGGACCTCACTTTGAGCCACTTCTAACATTGATACCCACTCCTCCAACTTGCAACCCTTAAAGAAGGGATGCGAAAGAGAAACAAAAACACCCATATATGATATTGCATTCCCGCAAACATAATAGTGATGTAGACTTACAATGGGCAGGTAACATTGCCATGGATCCAATGAGCACAACAAACAATGAGATGTTCATCATGCTCCTCAAGTTTGATCTACGCTGCAAGCTTCTACCCTCCTCTGCATCTTTTATGTATATATATAGAGCCAATCGGAGGATTTATTAATTTAGAAATGCCCATAACCAAAATAATGTGGACCCACTGAATACAAAAACAGTGGGCACTTATTTCTCCAAGTTGTGCAAAACAAGCTTGTAGTGATGATACAGGGTGCATTAATTATTAGCTGGAAAAAAATTACTCTCTGCTTTTTTTCAGTAGGCACACATTGTTTCAGATTTATTTCTCCTAAGGAAAAGGAGGAAGTTCATAATGTTTACTGTAGTGTTTTTTAACCAAATCGAAACGATTTGTTGTACCTTCATATGCGGTTGATTTAGTACTAAATTTTGCGGGTGATAGGAGCACACTCGGTCATATGCATGCATGGCTCCATTTGTTACTTCAAATAGAAAATAACGAAAATATAGAAATAGGATCGTGTCTGTGCGTTGCTACGGGCACAAAAGATTTCCGACGCAAATATATAGAGCAGGGGAACATGATTTTTTTTAGATACATGATCAATTGTATCAAGTTTGCATCCAACATGGTGTGATATTGTCGAAGTAAAATGAAATGGTTGTGAACAACTTTCTATAATAATAGGCATTACGAAAGAAAAGTGATTTATATTTGAGTCTAATGAACCTTTAAAGCTACAAAGCATAACCAGCTTCCATGAGCCACATAGGAGCTCCCACTTCCCTCACAGATGTCTCTGCCGTCCTTCTTGCTCGTTCAAAAAGAAAACTCATCCTTCCCCCTACTCCATGGGCACATTGTAAGGAGTGGAGATGAACTAGGGGCACATTTGGTGCGATTCTGCCCGTTTTGACTCCACATTGACATAAATATTGTAGCATCATTGTAAGCAGGGGCGGATCCAAGCCAGTGGCGGAGCTAGAAAAAAAAATTATAGTTGGGGCGACTTCTCAAAAGAGACTCAAGCAGAAGTAAACATACACTAATTTATGCCAGATTACAACTATATTGCAAGCACCACAAATTATAGAAAAAAGTGGAAAAGCAACACAAATAAAACTTCAAGATGCTACTTAAATTTAAAGAATCAATTTATATTTCTTGGGATCATATTAATCAGTAATAATGAAGGCAGTAGTGAGGTCAGCATGCTGGGAGCTGGGGAGGCTACCCCACCCTACCCCATGAGAGACATGGGTACCCATGGGTCCCCACCGGTCAGGGTCTCAGAGGTCCCTGTCAAGTGGACCCGACCTGCCAGAAGCCCCGCCGACCTGCAAGTGGGCCCGAAGACCTTATCTACAACCCCGACGACCTTGGAAGACTCCGGGCGACCTTATCCAGATCCCGGAGGATCCGCCGGGCTTGGAGCGTAAGGCGAGCTACCAGATCGCGGCTTGGCGCCGCCAGTAGGTCCGCAGATTGCGGGATTCTCCCTGTAATCAAGGTAGATGGCCTTCCTAATTTGTAACCGACCCCGATGAGGGTCCACCGACCTCGAATGGAAGCCCTAGCCCGTTGACCATATAAGGCGGCCTAGAGCTCCATTCGAGGGGACTTCCCTTCTACGCATAATTCCACCCCATACTGGACGTAGGGCTTCACTCTCTGGAGGCCCGAACCAGTCTAAACCCTCGTGTTCATCGCCATTCTTGCCGTGTTCCGAGTACCACACGCGAACTACCACCTACGCTCTTAGTTCCCGATCCCCTCCATTAACCTACAACCGCTTGGGTCGTCCCCTTGCGGATCTGTCCAGGTCTCACCCCCTGACAGTTGGCGCGCCAGGTAGGGGTGATTGGGAACTTGCTGTGCAGCATGGTGGCCCGAACTGGTGTCGTCTTCCCGGTAAGCATGGCGGCCATCCTCACCAACCCCGTGGAGATCTGCTTCGGCTCCTTCACGGCGACCTTGCCCATTCCAGCGGCCACGATCTCTCCGGTGGCCGCTGTGCAGATTGCGATGGCACCTGTCGCCAGCCCCGTTTCCGATCTAGCATCAGAGACCCACCCGCCCAAACCCTATGACATCATTCAGGGAATGGAGCTCGTCATCAGCATGATGGAGGACACCCTCCAGATCTGCGAAAGAGCTCAGCGCTCAACACGGACGGCGCCGCGCCATGGGACCTTCCCCTTCGGTCTGCGACCACCAAGCGACGTCTACGCTCTCTAGGCGATCAAGTCCTCCCAGATCCAATCTGGGTGGCGGCGGCCCGCTGGCGACCTAAAGACCGAGCCTCGCGCACGCCGCGACCCGCTCGACGTACCGTGCACCTACCACAAGGACGCGCGACATACCCTCCGCGGCTGCCGCCTGCGGAAGAAGATTGACCAAGAGTGGCCCGCCCGTACCACGCGAAATCCCGCGTCTCCGGACGGCGGCGAGTTTCAGAAGATCCGGGTCCACGTCTCCCCCAACGACTCGGGTTCCATCTTTCGCCGGGTCCTGGTGGTTTCTGAGAATGAACCACCGCGCCACGACGCAACGGACTCCGAGGAGGCGGCGCGGATCCAAGGGAACGCCAACCGCGCCCAGTGACGTGTGGAAGAACAACACCGTGCAGTCCCCCCTTGCGCTCGAGACCTTCGTCTTGAGTTCGAGGAGGCAGGGCTACCCACATTCAACAGCCCTCGGGCCAACCTGGGCGCCGCCATGGCACGCCTCCAGCAAGCCGACCCCATGCCCAAAGTTGAAGCAGCCATGGCCTACCTTCGGGTCGCCACGGCCCTGGTGGAGGAGAAGAGCGCGGCAGCCAAGTCCGCTGCATCTTCGTCGAGCCGTCATTCGCGCAGTCGATCTAATCGACCGGGGCGCAGCAACCTCCCTACCATCCAGGAGGAGGTCGATCAGAACAACCCCGACCAGCCTTGAGGTCGGGCTAACGACGCTAAGGATGGCGACCTTCGCCACAACCTCGACAACAACAGGCGTTCCCGCGACGCTCGCGGCTGCATCGACCAGCGCCACCGTGAGCGCGAGGAACGCGAGCTGCGACGTCATGCGGAGTACGACCGTGAGTACGCCCCCCTGGCGCCATCCACCGCATCATGGAACGCG
Organism: Cenchrus fungigraminus; assembly: GCA_036936925.1. Classification (NCBI taxonomy): domain Eukaryota; kingdom Viridiplantae; phylum Streptophyta; class Magnoliopsida; order Poales; family Poaceae; genus Cenchrus; species Cenchrus fungigraminus. The sequence continues at coordinate 64,060,695 of CM072768.1, read as the reverse complement.
AGGACCACGACCACCACAACGTCGAGAACAGGCGTCGCGCTTAGTACGAGGCGGACTACGGCCATCCGGAGGATGGCGCCCCGAATCCAGATCGCCAACCCCAGTCCCAGATCGTCGCCCCTGCGCAGACACTACAAGAAAATCGTTGACTAGTGATGCAACCACATTTTAGCGTCATTGATTTATGACGTTCCTGGCTGATCTCGTCATAATATTTCACTTTCGAGCAAATTTAGTGACAAATTTTTTTTTGTCATTACGGTTGACACTGTAGCCGGGCGTTCCCTGTTCCATGCTGTTTTGTGACACCATAAGCTCTGAAAAAACATCATAAACCAACATTGGTCCCACATGTAAGCATTATTTTAAAAACAGATTGTTCCAAGTCGTCATAAAATTCAGTAGGGTCCCACATGTAAGCATTTTTTCGAAAATAGAGTGTTTCAAGTCATCATAAAATTTTCCAGGGTCCCACATGTAAGCATTTTCGTCATGTCAGTAGCGACATAAACCAACTTTGGTCCCACATGTAAGCATTATTTTAAAATAGAGTGTTCCAAGTCGTCATAAAATTCAGTTGGGTCCCACATGTAAGCATTTTTTTCGAAAATAGAGTGTTCCAAGTCCTCATAAATAGTTCCAGGGTCCCACGTGTAAGCATAGGTCACGAAATGTTGCAAAAATAACTTGCCATGTCACGGGTTTGAACCAGGGACCTGAAGGAACAAGGTTGTGCTGTTTACCACTGCACCAGTCGTTGGTTGTGATAAGTGCATGGGAAACTCTACTAATAGTTCATGCGAATTCATTACTGTGACCAGGTCCCACATGTAAGTTTCAGTTGAGTCTATAATTACGTATCGAATGGCTGGCGAGACACTTCACTCAGACTTCGCAAAGACTTTTGACTTCCGCTACGCAGATAGTTCGTGGTAGGAATGGCGGATCCTAGCGGTGAGGGGAAGATGGTTGCGCTGCCACATCCCAGCAACAAGAGGATGAGACAACAAGATGAGGTTGGTCCTCTGATTTGAGCCGCTATATTTTCCCCTATCTTACTAGGGTTGGGGATATATAGATTTGGAGATCTGGAGGATTGATGAGCATATTTGGCAGATTTAGATTTCATTATCGTACCTTTAGATTTACACTTCGATTGGTGTTAAAAGTTGATAGGCTATAGAAAATTCATGTTAGATTCAGTTAGTTTTCAATTTGCATCGTCTTACAGTAGGTTTTGTATTTTAGTAGCTTCTAGATGTGCTTCAAGCCACTCGTTTTATGGATTTTTGTCGAGGTGCACAATTGATAGGATTGATAGGTCCATCATTTTATGAATTGGTAGATTGAAGATACTATTTCAGAGCTGCAGACCGTTGAAGGGACATCTGGATTCTGCCACGATTGTTAGCGTTTGCACAATTCACAAGTGTTAGATTCAGTTAGTTTCCAATTTGCATCGTTCGATGGATCGATAGGTTCATTTAGGACGACCATACCCTTGCTGAGTTTATGTAGGTAGCGAACAACTAGGTTTTGTGGTGTGTGGTGGTTGTTTTACTGTACTCATACAATTGGGTTCAAGGGATTCAGGTTTTTTTATAGATTGAGATGAGTTTATTTTTCAGATCGAGATGAGTTTTCTCCAAGGATGAGTTTATTTCTACAAGAACATCTTAATGTTATTTTAGAAGATCTGGATGCCTTGTCTCAGGGGAGAACTCTCTTAGGATCTCTAAAGAGATCGAAAACATGATAGAACAATTAGCTGAAAGAGATAAACAGCTTTAGTACACACCGAAGAACAAGAAAACTGAAGGCAGAGCTTATTATTCTTACCATAGACATTGGAATAAAAGCGTCAATAAATGGGTAGGACATTGAGTTTGTTTGGTTCGTCTTTTCTTTTAAATGTTCAAGAAGTTCGTTGTCAGTTGGACTGAAATGGGTACCCTTGCCTATTAGTACCCGTTTCAGTCAAACTGACAACGAACTTCTTGAAAATTTAAAAGAAAAGACTGACCAAACAAACTCAATATCCTACTAATTCATTGACGCATTTATTCCAATGTATATGGTAAGAAGAATGATCTCCGCCCTCAGTTGTCTTGTCATTAGATGCGTATTGAAGCTCTTTCTCTTTTTCTACTAATTGATCTATGATGTTTTCAATCTCTTTGGAGGTCCTATAGAGTCCTCGCCCTGGGACGAGACATCCAGATCTTCTGAAAGAACTTTAAGAGAGGCCTGCAAGACCAAAAATTCATGGTAGGAGATACTAAAGATGAAGGAACAGCTGCAGGAGGCCAAACATGAGATGGAGTTATGAACTTATGATTATGAATGAGTACTCATGATTATTGTGAAACTTGTATCATGATTGTATTTTAGTGTTGGCTACCGGATCATCGTATGATGCTTCCTACTTGTTGGTGGACTGGTGGTGTGAACTTTGTGGTGATGAGTTGCTATGAGATGTCATCTTATTATGCTGATTTGGTTTAATCTATTCCAGATTGATTCGAGCATACTCGCCATTCGGAATTCATACGCATTGCAATGGAGGTCATTGAGAATTGCAGTTAAGGACTGGCACCGGGCGTTAACCGACGAACTTGTTTGGGTCACTGGCATTTGGGTCCATGATCCAAACTCATTCGTTTCGAGCATAGTCACCATTCGGAATTCATACGTGTTGCAATGGAGGTAGAGGAAGAACAATGGAGGTATGGTCATAATAGATACAGAAGGGGGAAGTTATGATTGAGGAAACTCCGTCCTGTTGATGTTTCGCAAGGAGGACCTTCATAGTAGTAAAAAGGAGGAAAAGCTAAGATGTTGTTTGTTTCGATTGATCCTGAACTCATTCGTTTGATGTTAATGTGGTCAATCGCTAATTATATGAACGAAATCGGTGACTGCAGACTGATGGCATGAAGTGCGCGTCGTTTAGGTGGATAGATCCTGAATGGGATATTAGGACTCTAAAAGTTCTAGAGAAACTGATGGAAATGAAGGGAAAAGCAGAAGAGGAAGCAAGGTCGTGGAAAGAAGCATGTACAACTGCTAAGGAGGAGGCCAATGTCAAAGCAGTTGAGTTGCAGACGATAACGTGATACTACGGGGAGGTAACCCATAACCTGTTTGAGATGAGAAAGAAAATGAGAAACGATGCTCTGTTGTCTCCTACAGAAAAGGGTGAAGCCAACAGGTACCTAAAAGTTGAAAGGGAGGCAAGGATGTGGAAGGAAGAATGTGTAAAGGCTAAGAGAGAGATTCAAGAGACTGCCGCTGAGCTGTAAACGGTCAAGCAACTCCTGGATTCTGCAACACTTGTGGTGAAGAAGGTGAGGGAATTGCTGAGATAGGCCTCATATAAGAGGTCGCTCAGCAAGGACAACAATGAGGAATAATGTGAATCGTGGTGTTATTGCTAGGTAGACAGTTTAGAGGTGCTAATCATGCTTGTATTTTGGTATTTGCTACTTGTTGGTGGTGTGAACTTTGTGGTGATGAGTAGCTGTGAGATGCCATCTTATGATGTTTGATACTTGTCCGGTCTGTTGATGTTTTGCGGGAAGGACCTTCCTGATTATCGAATACGTAACTGCTTGTTCCCTACAGTGATTGTGGTAGAAACTCATACATATGCGCGGAATAATTGACGAAGGATGATAATATAGATATTTGTACATTGAATTGCGTTACAGGTGGTACACAATCGAAGTTCCTCATTACGGATAGCTAGGCAACAGCCATGTTCCTCGCGACCAAATCCAGTCCCCACGAACCTGCTTAATGCGGATCGCCGGAGTAGTGTTGACGCCTGGAACAATACCTATTCCCTGCTGGTAGATCCAGTACTCATTCTTTTCATCGTGATGATAAGTTCGTAGGAAGTAAATGTGATTTACCCTCAGGTCAGCCAAACCAGAAATGGCACGCTCCTCTGTAACAATGCACTTGCCAGGACCAAACAAGATGATAAGTTCGTAAGAAGTAAATGTGATTTGCCCTCAGGTCAGCCAAACCAGACTAAAGTTACTATGGAAAACGTGAGATGCTCGGAATATAGTCAGGCCTACGCGTGATAGGAATCTATCTAGGTCAGAATCTTTAGCGGCGTGCATCAATTACATGTGTGGACGATGGGTATCACGGGATGAGCCCGACGTGTCTAGGTATTATGTGTTTACTTCCGGACTTTCCTCTCTAGAGCACAAGAAAGTCCTGCAGACAAATCACACCGCATCAGCTGCATCTAATGGCCGTCTCACTGCATCAGCTCATGCCGCATCAACAACAAGACAACTCTCTACCGTTTATTTATGTAATGGTTTAGGTGTCAATTGCATCTGGAGAACAAGTTGGGTGCTGTAATCAGATGGACCGGATGGTCCTTGTGTTGCAACACGCAGGGTGCGGGATGACTTGACAAGTCCTCCTCGATCAGGTACGCTGCATTAGTTGTGACTGTAAAGGTCTACGAATGGTCTGGATTCGCACTTGATGATTCCCGCCGGCCTTGGAGACTGAGAAACGTGATGAACTTGTTGACGCGACAAGACCAAAACGGAAGAAGCTGGAATTGGAATAGCAATATATGTTTTTTTATTTTTGTTTGTTTGTGTGTGTGTAATATTAACATGCATATAAGCACAGAAGGGCATCTCGAATGGGCGTTTGGGAACGACACACTCTCACAAGTTGATCCATGTGTCGATCATTGAGAATTGCAGTTAAGCACTGGCACCGGGTGTTAACCGACGAACTTGTGTGCACACCCCCTCTGAATGGACGTGTCGATCATTGTGAATCGCACTTAAGGACTAGAACCGGGAAGTTCATGACCCGAACGTGGCCACACCCGCACTGAAGGGACGCGTCCATTCGGGTGGTAACTGATGTCCACGAACGTTTCGGAACGACACATTCACTCCCACTATAATAAGAGACAATTTAGGCACGAGACGATCATTGCAGGCCATTTGTGTTAATGTCTTTAGACGCTAAAATGATTCCTTCCATGCAAGTCGACTTCTCAATCTCAAGCCAGGAAGCGACAACAGAAGGAACCGTGGGCAAGTTCAAGGAATCCGGTACGTTCATAGTGGGAGGCCATCAATGGAAGCTACGTTGCTACATGTATGAATGATCATCAGTGGATGGATGTTCCAGACAACATTGCCGTCGTCCTCGTTCCTCTGCACAAATCCCAAATGGTACGTGTCTCGTTGCTGCTATGAATACACACACTCACACATGGCGATACGGTCGCATTATGTTATTGTTTGCCAAGCCTGTGAGTCTGTGACTGCTTCCACAAAGGTGCGAGTATTGTTGCGTGCGATGGCTGGAGACCCAAACGATGAAGATGATACGTTTCGAGTTCAAGCTACAAAAGAAGTTTGGTTCATGAATCGGGATCTACAAGAAAGTGGATTTGAATGTCTGGTGGAGCATCATGACATTGAGCGCGTGACATCCAGTGAAGATCGCATACACATATCATGTGTTGTTTCAGTACTGGAGGACGACTGCATTGAAGTTCCTCCTCCATCAGTGCAAAGAAGCATATGTGAAAGCGTTGCAGCCCAAGCCCCTGTGGAAGTTGTGTTCCACGTAGGTGCAGAATGCCGGGTGATACGAGCGATATGTGCCGATGTGGCGAAAGTATCTTGTGTGATGGAGGCAATGCTCTACGGCCCAGGAGTGGAGTCTAGCTCTGAAACTGTTACAATTATTGACACACACCCTAATGGCTTCTCAGTCCTGATCAAATATGCTAGTGAAGGATCACTCCCGGAGGAGGTTGATTTATGGGACTCTCCTACCAATGTCTGGCCTTATTTACTCTCGGTCGCCGACATGTACCAAGTCGAAAGGTTGAAGCTGCACTGTGCGTCAAAGATGTGGGACATGGCAAGCGAGGAAACTGTGACTTCATTTCTACGATGGGCAATTCAGGCTAACTGCACACAATTGCAGGACAAGTGCATATCTCTCTTAGAGCGAATCTTTCCTCACGGAATACTCACATATGATTGGGCGGTTGTATGCACTGATCATCCCGAATTTATGCACAATCTCCGTAGAAGATTACCTAAAGGGTTGTACCAGGGTCCCCTGTAGTTTTAATGTTTTATTTAAGTGTTTTTAGTCATGTAATAAACAGCTGAAATGGTACGTTATTTTGTTGCAGTGAGTACATTTGTAATGCAAAAATCAGATCATCCGTCTAACATGAATATGAAGTAGAGTATAGTCCTGTGTGTGTTTGTCAATTCCATGATCCATGGTGGCACGGACAACCCAGTCAACAACTTGCCTCTCTGCGTAAGGTCACTGACGTTTGGGTCCGACACCCAAGCGGTCTTTCATTTGGGTCACTGACATTTGGGTCCATGATCCAAAGTCTTTCGTTTCCCGCTCTGGACCACAAAGGCGGGACTTGAAATTTTGAATTCCCCGCTCATCCTTCTGGTCCTCCTCGTTTATTGTTGACGGTTGAAAATCGTGATCAAGTTCACCGCAAGCGTACGGGTGACTTGGTGCCTTTTTCACCAAGGAGGGTTCCCCAAGGTTTGTCAATCCAAGGAGCGGAAGCAAACCACTAAGGTTCTCTATCTAACCTACTAGTCTAACCCTATGTGAAGCATTGATTACATAAATGTTAAACATACACGAAAGGATGTATGGATCGCATCCACCTAGCCATATAGGTAAACACCAAAGGGTAACCCTAGCCTATCGTCTTCTTGTTGCCGTTCCGGCCAAGGTGACAAACCAATCTAAACCTATACTATGATAAGGAGTACACTCGATATGAAGTAACCCGATATGGAGTGGTCCAATACACGTTCATTCGCCGCTTTCTCCTCCACCGTACTGTCACTACGCAAGGATATTCATCACCAAACGACAACCTCGGTCCGTGCACTACAACGATGTATCCGCAAGAGATAGACTAACCACCACGATTAGACCTAATCATACTAAAATCATATGCTAGCTACACATATGGATAAAACACTCATCGATGTAGATCAAAGTAGGACAAGATATGATTACATCACCATCGAATGTCAACAGTACAAATGACTTGACGAATTCAAGTCGCGGCTACGGAACTCCACCATGGCTTCACCATGCAGGGCCAACCATGGCGGCTAGGGCATGGCCTAAGCCATCTCCTAGGCAACTCGAGGACTTGCGGCGGCCGTCCGCTTCCTCCCGGTGCTTCTCCTTTGTGTCGGCGGCTCTCTGATGAATGGATGGATGTGGCGGCCGGCGGAGGCAGAGGCAATTTATTGAAAAGCATCTAGATCAAAGGGTGTCGCGAACCAGCACGAAAAAGGGCTGGGCTAGGATTACCATGTGGTCATTTCTGGCATCGTTGCTAGGAACTCATAACTTAGCATCGACGTTAAGAAATACCAACACGCCCCCACAGGGCAGCCGCGACGTCCTATTGTCTAGGCCGAAGATGACTGGCACCTCGACATGACGACATCATCGCCTACATCCTCGAGCATCGAGCCCCGGAAGATAAGGCAGAACGTGAGAAGTTCACGAGGCACAGCGGCAACTACATCGTCATCGGCACAGAACTCTACAGGAGGTCCGCCTCCAACGGCGTGTTGATGAAATGCATCCTCAGATCTGAAGGCCTCAGGCTCCTGCAAGAGATCCATGGTGGCGAGTACGGCAATCACGCGGCCTCTGCCAACCTGGTGGGAAAAGCTTTAAGGTCGGGCTTCTACTGGCCCACCGCCATGGCCGACGCGCAAGACCTAGTCCGACGATGCAAAGGGTGCCAGTTCTTCGCCAAGCAGCAACACGTCCCAGCTCAGGCCCTGAGGAAAATTCCTCCATCATGGCCCTTTGCCATATGGGGTCTCGACTCGGTCGGGCCCTTCAGAACTGCCCCTGGAGGCTACAAGCACATCCTCGTGGCGGTGGAGAAGTTCACCAAATGGATTGAGGTTCGGGCCGTAGCCAGCGTCACGTCGAAGGAAGCGGCCAAGTTCATCGAGGAGATCACTCATCGCTTTGGGGTCCCCAATAGGATCATCACCGACCTAGGCTCGGCCTTCACAGGAGCTGACTTTTGGGATTTTTGCCAAGACAACCTCATCGACGTCTATTACTCCTCGGTGGCGCACCCACGCTGCAATGGTCAGGTCGAACGCGCCAACAGCATGGTTCTGCAAGCCATCAAAGATCGCATCTTCGATGACGCCTCTCCCTACGCCACCAGGTGGCTAGCGGAGCTCCTTCATGTGATTTGGGGTCTCCGGACCCAGGTCAGCTCGGCCACGAGGTATTCCCCGTTCTTTCTGGTGTACGGGTCGGAGGCCATCCTCCCCACCGACCTTGCCTTTGGCGCTCCCCGCATACAGCATTATGAAGAGGGCGCAGTGGAGGAGACGCGCAAGGTCGACCTCGACAGCGTCGAAGAGCACCGAGTGGTCGTGCTCATGCGACATACCCGCCACGAGCAGCAGCTGTGTCGCTACCACGATCGCAACATGCGAGAATGATCCTTCAATGTCGGTGACCTGGTTTTGCGGCGTATCCAGGATACCAAGGGCATGCACAAGCTCTCCGCCCCTTGGGAAGGCCCATTCATAGTCAAGGAGGTCGTGGGGCCGGCGACCTATCGCCTCCAGTGGGCTGACGGTCAAGGCGTCCCGAACGTCTGGAACATCGAGCATTTGCGCCGCTTCTATCCTTAGAAGATCTGTACCAAAATAAAAGCTATGTACCCTCCCCTCTTGTAATTTATAGTCAATAAAAATGAGATTCCCTTCGGCGGACCTTCTGTCGACCTGCACTTGGGTCTCCCTTTTTTACTTTTTGTTTAGTTCACCCCTCCCCCCCCCCGAAGCGCTCGGGGGCTTGGTCTAAGTTAGGCCTGACACGCTCGGGGGCATGGCTTCGCCAACCTAAGGGTCTTGCGACCTGAAGGGGTTCTTTATGTTTTCCTCTCCCAGCCGCGTCCTGTCTTAGCATAGCTATAACTCTTTTTATGAGAGTTCTTAAGTTGTGCGATTGCGAGACCTAGGGTCCAAGACCCCCCTCCGTGTGCCGGCTGCACCTAAGCCTCCATGCAGAGCTGTGCAGTCAGTAAGACATTCCTACACTGAGTTGGGTTAGTGGAGGGAATGTTTTGCAACCTCGCTACTCTTGAACCTTCATAACAAGTGTTTTTGCTACTCAAAGGGGCTGCACGCTTAAAATAAAGTTGCATTCTTTTTATTCAACGCAAGGTCTTTTTACAAGGTAGGCCACTGGCCTAACCAAGGTCTACTCGCTAATGCATCTTGAGCCTTGCTTTTCAGAGGTCGAACTTCTTGATGACCTCCTCTGCGGCGGCTTGAACGTCTTCACTGCCCACCAGCTCGGACAAGTCGACGTCCTCCGTGACCTTCTGCAGGTTGAATGACGGCTCGTGGAACTTCACCGTCGCTAACGCCGCGGCCGCGGCAAGCTTACTGGTGTCCAGCAGCAAGGTCCTCATCCGACCTTCGGCCTCGTCTAGGCGGTCAATCAGCTCTTTCGGCTCCGCCCCCTCTTCTTAAGGGACGTAAATGTCCATCAAGTACTGAGCGGCCTCCCTAAGGTCGTCGAGCTGCTTCTCCAGACCTGCATCAACGGAAGAGGGCTCACTCACATCCTCGGCGCAATGACGGCAAAGACCTTACGGAGAAAGGGTCGCACACCTTCTCGGACCTCCGTGGTCCTCTCCTTGAGGATCTTCACCTGGTCCTTGGTCTCTGACAGCTCCCTCTTCAGGGCCTCCTCCGTCTCTCTGGCGCCTGGATGTTTCAAAGGTCAAAAATGAGGAAAAGACCTAAAGACAAGAAGACAATACACAACGACCAACAAACGTACCATCAGCAACGGCCTGGAGGTCGTCTGCGGTGTCTTTCGCCTCCCGCTGGGCAGCCTCCAGCTTCTTCTTCAAGGAGTTTACCTCCTTTGCCACCTGGCGGGTCATGGCCTCCTTCACACTTCGGATCTCCTCCGCGGCCTCGACCCTAGCCTGCAGCACAGCCTCTCGAGCCGCGGCGGCCTCTGCGTGGGCATTGGCGGCCTCCCTCACCAGATTCGCCCGGGCCTGCGCCCGCTCGGTGAGAGACTGCAATAGAAGAAGACAAATCCCACATCAAGACATTAAAACAACCAAAGCAGAAGCTAAAGAATAAACAGAAGCAGTGTCAGATCCTTACAGAGAGGGTTCGCGCGATCGTCCATGACGTCGCCTTGAAGTCGTCAACGTCGTGGCGGTCGGCGACGACGTCGTCCTCCCAAGGAGTTCTGACATACAAGCACCTGTCGTCCCCCTCCTCGAGCCCAGGGCAGCCCGCCTCCGTGGTTTGTTGGCACTGTGTTGGTGGCGACGCAGACATGCACAGGTTGTCCTGGCGACCTTCACCCTGTTGAGCGTCGCTGCCAGCAACTTTCTCCGCCTCCGACGCCGCTGTTACCCCAGTGCCAAGGGCCCGGCTTGAGATGTCCGCAGTTGAGGCCGCCGGTGACTGCTCCACTGGTGCCTTCCCCCCTTTGTGCCTGAACGGCTCCTGGCCCGAGGCATTCTTGGCGCTCTCTGACGTCGCCGGTGTTGTCCTGCACATAGGCAACGACCTTCAACAAAAAGACAAATGGGAACTCAACTCCAAAAGTGAAGCAGGCATGGGCTTGGTGACTCACTTGCTGGCGGACCTCAGCCCAGGCTTGATGGGCTTAGGCGGGGCCTTTCTCGCCCTCTTCTGCGACCCTGCGTCGCCCGGCACGTCCGCGCCCGACCTCGTGCGCTCCTCCCCTCCGACGACCTTGAAGTCCAGACGGCCGTGGACTCGTCATGCCCCACAAATAAGCCCCCCAAATATGATACTTCTGATGTTACCTTCAAGGTCACCACAGCCCACAGACGACCTATGGACCTGCTCCACTACCTCTAGGAGGTTGTCAAGAACCCGACAGCTTCCTAGGTCGCCCCGGCCTACAAACAGCGGGTTCACACCACGTCTCCTAGGCCCAGCTGCCTATATGCCTTCTAGGTCGCCTCGACCTACAGCGGCTAATACTACCAACGACCCTGCGCTTAAAGGCTCTACTGCCCGTTGGCGACCTCCTGGTCTTGTCTACAGCTCCTTGCTGACTCCCCGCTGCCTTCTGGGTCGATCAAGACCTACAGCTCCCAGGATGACACCCTGCGTTGTGTCACTGCACAATGACCGTGTTGACCCAGGTCGACGCGGGCTTCTTTTCAATTTCTATGACCTTTCGAAGGTCGGTGTGCTTTTACAGCCCCGCTGGGACTTTGGCCATGCCACTGCTGCCCAGGCACCTCTACTCAACTTTCAACACGCACTGATTGACAAAACAAGAATGTGTATACATGCTTGGTAAGCTAAAAAAGGACTTTGGCCCATGGCCAATTACAAGATACAAACATGTTAAAGGTCCTGTTCTACCTTACATAATGTTTGCGACGCAACCTAGACTGATGAAGTGCGTCGCAAGCTTTTTTCTAGCTTCAGGACCTACTTGGAGACCTCCACCGCCGCAGCTGCCACACAGCCACCTCTACTCTAGCTCCAGAAGGTTTCCTATGGCACCCTTATCTACATTAGGGTTTCCCCACAAGATTCCAAAAAGAGCCAGCATCACCTCGGGCCTTTCCCGGTGCAGTACGGTAATCTCCAGCATGGCCTCAGGCCTCCGCTCACAAGGTCTGCCAAGGCATGTACTGCCCCATGCTGCACCTGGATTCCTCGCTGGGCGCGGGTGAAGCGGCTGATGGAGTTCTCCTAACTTCGCAAGCATTCTTCTAGCTCCAGATGCTGGTAACCTAGCGCTACGCTCTGGTGGACGGAGACAAGCCCAAGGCACTGAAAAATTACTAAGCAGTTTTACCATGGTTCTCTCGGTTGGCTCAAGTGGTGAGCACCATGGCGAGGTCACCTATTTATAGCCGCGGCGCATGGTCTTGGATCTTATCTACATTCCAGCCAGCTCGGCATCCTTATCGGATGACTGTTACCACATGAGTGCAAGGTCCCTGTTTACACGTGGGTGCTGCGTCACGCCTGTCCCCCACCTGACAACGTCCTGGTAGCTCTTGTCCTTTGCAGGTAGTGATTGTAGTTTTGCTTGGAGGCAGGTCCTGTGACCACACTGTGCACCCGTGGCACGCGACACGACAACCATTACTGTTTGGTGCTGTCGGTGTTTTAACCCGGCAACCTACCAAGTGGAGTACCCGAGGTAGACGTTTGTGGCCTCGCCGAGATCAGGAACTCGAAGGAGAGACACGTGGCACACAATTTAGACAGGTTCGGGCCGCGAGGTGCGTAATACCCTACGTCCTGTATGCTGCATAGCTTTGGATTGATTGGGTGTGTTTACAGGATGATGCGGATGATGAGATAGGGGTCCCTGCCTCGCCTTATATAGTCCGGGAGGCAGGGTTACAAGTCGGTTTACCAGAGGAGTACTAGTCATGTACGGCTAGGAGTACTATACATGGATCCAGACATGTCTAGCTTCCTAACCGAGTACTAGTCCTCTGTAGGCCTTGTGCTCCACGCCAGCAGGTGCCGTGCAGCCGAAGTCGAGTAGTCCTAGGGGCCCACGGAGTAGTCGGTCCCAGTACCCACCTGAGTAGTGGGCCCAGGGATGTCCGTACGACAAGCCCCCGAGTACTTTGTAGTCGAGCAGGATGTCTTCGAGTAGTCTTGATGGCCTTGGCGAGTAGTCCTCGAGCGTCCCCGAGTTCCACAAGCCGAAAGTCCTCAAGAATGCTCGAACCATCCCGAGGCTGGAAGGTACTCCAGCTGATCTTTGAGTAGTCTTGAAGTCTTCTCGAGTAGTCCCCAAGCGTCCCTGAGTGCTTCTCTTGAAGGTCTTCAATAGTACTCGTGTTGTCTTGATGAAGAAACCATATGGAAAATGCGATTCGGAGAATCGCATTCCATATGGAATGTAGCCCCCGAGCCTTAGATCAAATCACAGATTCAAGCTGAGGGTCAATCTGAAGTTCTGCCAATCTTATCCCGAAAAATCCGGAGAAAAAACTGAAGGACACGTGGCACGGAGCCCCCGAGCCTTGAGTCGAGTACTTTTCTCTCGAATTGAAGGGTCATCTTGACTGTAGAATGTGTCCTGAGTGGGATCTGGATCTGATGTAGCCCACTGAATCTGTCACACATAGTCGAGCCCCCAAGACTGAGACCGTCGAGTACTGGAATGTGAAGGGTCAGGCTGCCGCCGCTGAGTCGCCCGTCTGGCGCTTATCCGCCCGTTTGGAACTGAGCCGCTCGGCGGCTTATAAATAGCCGGTGAACCCCTTAGGGTTTTTCACTCTCAGCAGTTGCATTTTCACAGATTAGATCTGAGAGACTGCCCTCTCTGCTCCTCTGCTGCCGCCGCCGCCACAAAGTAGATTAGATCTACTTGCGCCCGCCGCCGCAGTCCGCCCCCTCCGCAGCCCCCGAGCGAATGCGAGTGAAGACTCCTGTGACTTGGAGGATGAAGGCGTCCCCAGCGAAGAGCTCGAAGACCGGCGCGTCGAAGAAAAGGAGCCGCGATGAGGCCGAAGATGCCGGCCAGTCGTCGTCGTCGCCGCCCTCCTCCCCTCGCCCCAATCCGGCAAAGGAATGGAAGAAGGCGAAGTTGAAGACCGAGGACCTCCTTGCCTTGGTCAACAGCGGATTCCTCCGCCACTGGGGACCTGTACCTGATGGAGAAGAACCCGGGCGAGATCCCAATGTTCACGCGGCTCGTGGAGCACGGACTGGTGCTACCGGCCAGCGAGTTCTTCAAGGGGATGCTCAGGTACTATGGCATCGAGTACCTCAATCTCAACCCCAACGGGATCTTCCATGTCTCCATCTTTGTGCATTTCTGCGAAGCCTTTGTGGGGATCAAGCCCCACTGGATTTTGTTCCGGAAGTTCTTCCGGGTGAAGCCGCAGCCAAGCACAAATGATCCGCGAGTAGTCGGAGGTGCCGGGATCCAGATGCGAGAAGACGCCGCCGACCAGTACTTATCGTACAAGCTTATTGACTCCAATCAAGACTGGAAGGCGAAGTGGTTCTACATCAGCAACCACCATCTCGACCTGCTGAAGCCGAGCAGGCGTCAGCCGAAGCACGCGCCGTGGTGGAACACGGAGCCCACCATGCAGGAAGGAATTCAGCTGCCGGAGTTGCTGAAGAAGATCAAGGCCTTGCGGGAGGCCGGACTGAGGGCTGAGCATGTGGCCTTCAGTTTCATGAAGAGGAGGGTGCAGCCCTTGATGGCGCGAGACACCCTCGGGTACCAGTACACGGGCAACGAAGACTCCTCTCGGATGCCCGGCTTCGAAGTCGAGGACGACGTCATCATCGAGAGGCTGGGCAAGATCTTCAAGGACATGCCGCCGTACACACCATGCCCAGTGCCCGAGTACTCCGCGGCTCGGCCGCCAAACCAGGTCAGTAGTCGTGACATAAGCCCCCGAGTACTGATTGGCTTGAAGTAGTCATGTTCATGCTTGCTGTATGTTGCAGGACGATGTGGCGAAGTACGTCTCCGTCCCACCCTCCCCTCCGCGACTTGAGGGACAAGCGCAGGGGAAGGGAGAAGCCAAGATGAAGGAGCACCACGAAGTCGGTGAAGGTGATGATGCTGTCGTCATCGAAGATAGCTCGGATGACGAGGATGAAGAAACGCTGCAGCAGCGATTCCAGCTCCGCTCAAGGTTCAGCCGAGCTGGGATGCCAGACATCCCGGTCATCGAGAAGCCATCTAGCCTAGAGGCTAGCTTACCGGCGCCGCCTAGGAAGCCGCGCAACGTGGCGCGGAAATGCGCCATGAAGAAGTTGAAGCTGTCAGAGGCCACCAGGCCGGAGGTGAGCAACACGACTAGAGTAGTCGAGTACTGCCGATGAGTAGTCAGGTGCTGACAAGTGGACTTGTAATGTTGCAGGATATCCCCTCCTCGGACCCCGTTGATCAGGGTGATGAGGACGTCTGGGAGACAGTGGGGGCGGCAGCTGAGAGGAGTATCAGCCCGCCTCCAGCCACTGAAGAAGCCGTGCCAGGAGCGGCACAATAGGAGACCGGCGCCGTAGAGTCGCGAGCGTCGGTGGAAGAAGGACAGGGCCCTCCTCCGGCTGCGACAGTAGAGCAGCCAGAGGAGGCTCCTGCCGAAGCCGAAACTGCCAGCGACGCTTGCATAGTCGATATCGCCAGTATACTGGGTGCTCCGACCGTGACCGTGGTGCGGTCAACCCTGTAAGTTCTCTGAACTCTCGAGTAGTTGTGTAGTCGTCAAGCTTGCATTGTTGACTGGATACTTCATGATGCAGGAAATCCACGGACTTGTCGTGGGATGGTGGGGAAACAAGCACTCTGGCCGATGGAGAAGACCGTTCGGCGGAGGCGCGCGAACCCACGCCGCCACCACAAGTTGATGCCGTGGTGGAGCCAATACTTGAAGAGGCCACCTTAGTTGAAGGTATGTGTCCTGCCCCCATGGGTAGTCATCGTGAATGGTAGTCGTAGTCTCGTTCTTGACTTCTTGTACTAATCTTGATAGGAGCACAAGCCGAGGGAACCACGATCCCTGAGGCGGTAGCCATGGAGGCGGCTACTGTGGAGACAGAAGCCACAGAGCCAGCTGGTGAAGCGGCGACAGCAACACCACCTGGGTTGGGTACTACGGTAGCCCCCGAGGCGAGCGCGGAAGAGCGGACTGATCCACACCCCGAGGTGAGTACTCAAGTTGTCGTCCGTGAGGCGATGATAGAGGATGCTGCGCCGCTCCGCTCGGCGCCTATGCCAGAGACAGGATCTTCAAGCCGTGGGGGTCTCGAGTTGCTGGACGATGACCTCATTGACCTGGCTTTCGTATCGCTGAGCATGGAGTCATGGCGCCGGACGGAGAACTGGATCAAGGTACGCTGCGAGTACCCTGAGTTTGCTTCCCTTTCTATGTGTTGAGTACTGAGCAACTTCACTGTCTTGTGCAGGGATTGGTGGAGCGGTCCCGTCAGAAGACTGATCTGCTGAAGGGATATGGTGACACCGTCCTCCGCGCCGAGGCTCTGGAGAAGGAGCTAGAGAAGTCGAAGAAGCACTCCGCGTTGCTCCAATCCAAACTCGACGGCGCCTTCGCACAGTACCACAACGAGGTACAAGAGATGCAGGCGAAGAGGGACGACCTGATCCGAAAGAACAAGTCACTGCGCCAGAAGAACAAAGGTGTGTCTCCCGCCATGGTCGTTGAGTACTCATTGTAGCCCCTTGGAGTAATCTGACATTGTATCGAGTTGTCTGCAGATCTTGAGGCAAGGGTTGACCAGCTGAAGGCTTCTGAAACGGACCTCAAGAATATTGTATACCGGGAGACCGATAAAAGAGAGGTACTGGAGTATGAATACACTCAGTTGCGCCATGAGTGCATCACACACATGGAGCTCCGTGAAGCCTCAGACCGTGATCTTGTAAATTGCTATAAATCTCTGCAGAAGCTGAATGAAGACTGCGAGAAGCTTCGAGGCTAGTTGAAAGAACTCGAAGAAGCCGCGCTGCCCATCGCGAGGCTACTGGTGCCGCATCCGGGTGGGCCCAAGATAGCCCCACTTGTGGACAGGCTGAAGGAAGCCCCCGGGCGCTTGGCGACATACGTCAAGCACCTGGCAAAGTCTATCCCGAACCAGGTGTTGGCGTACATGAAGTCGTACTTCCCAAAAGCACCGGTGGATGTGGTAGCCGGCGGTCTTGCGGCGAACTGCAGCGATGAGCAGTACAAGACTCTTCTCGAGGAGATGGCGCCCATTGCTGAGCAGGTGGCGGAGAAGCTTAATCTCCAGTAGATGTACCTGTAGAGGTAGCTTAGGGTAGTTCATGTAAGACAAACGAAGTCGTCAGGAACTTGTGTGAAATATCAATGAAAATTGTCCACTGCTTGTATATGTAATGAGTACTCGTGACCGCCACTTGCAGCGAAGTGCGCAGAGTACCAAGCCATGGGAGTAGTCGTGAGTAGTAGTACTCAGTGTGATCTGCCTGGGCAGTAGACACAGTAAACAAGTTGAGTAGAATCGAACTTTTATTACTGATGGAAAAAGGTACACCTGGATGGCCAGGGCCGTTTACAGATGAGTAGTCGCCAGGACCCGTAGGCCGCCTACGGCTAAGTGGTGCTAGGGCCCTTGAGCCGCTTACAGCTGGAGATCCGTTAGTAGCCGTATAGGCTGGATCTAGAGTACATGGTCTGTAGACCGCCGCCAGAGTCCTTCTGCTCTGAGCAGCCCAAGATCCGTTAGTAGCCGTTGACGCTGGATCTTGGAGAAGAGTAGTCCGGAGACTAGTGCTAGGACCGAGAGGCCGCTTACAGCGAAGAGTCTGTGAGTAGCCATATAGACTTGGACCCGTAGATGAGTAGTCGAACGACTACGCGTAGAAGCGACACAGCTGGTCGACGTTCCACAAGTTGCTGATGTCGTCGCTTTCAAGTGTTTGGAGGCAATATGAGCCTGGTCTGGTCACCTTGGAGACTGAGAAGGGACCTTCCCATGGCGAGCTGAGCTTGTGTAGTCCGTCCATGTTCTGGATGCGACGGAGGACTAGATCGCCGACGTTGAAGGAGCGTTCCTTGACGTTGCGATCATGGTAGCGTCAGATACCCTCTAGGTACCTTGCTGACTGGACGAGGGCAGCACAGCGGGCTTCTTCGAGGCTGTCGATGCCAACCCGTCTGTTGTCTTCTAAGATGCCTTCGTCGTATTGTTCTACTGTCGGGGATTCCCACATCACGTCGGCGGGTAGAATAGCTTCGGAGCCGTAGACCAAGAAGTAGGGCGACTGCCCTGTTGGCTTGGTAGGTTGAGTACGAAGCCCCCAGAGTGCATTGGGTAGTTCCTTGATCCACTTGCCTCCTTTGGTGTTGGCTGCGTCGTGCAATCGCTTCTTGAGGGCGTCGAGTACCATCCCATTGGCGCGCTCGACTTGTCTGTTGGCGCGCGGGTGGGCGACTGAGACGTACCGGACGTCGATCCCGCTGTTCTCGCAGTACTCCCAGAACTGGTGGTTGTTGAAGTTGGAACCCAAGTCTGTGATGATGCGATGGGGCAGCCCGTAGCGATGCACGAGCTCATCCAAGAAGTCGAGTACTCTGTCGGCCTTTGGGCAGGTGACCGGCTTGACTTCGATCCACTTGGTGAACTTGTCGATGGCCACCAAGACTCTGTTGAATCCTCCTGGCGCAGTTGGCAGAGGCCCAATCATGTCGAGCCCCCAGCAGGCAAAGGGCCAGGTTGGTGGTATGGTGACTAGCTTGTAGGCCGGGACGTGTTGCTGCTTGGTGAAGAATTGACATCCTTGGCACTTTCTGACGAGTTCTTCAGCGTCGGCCAGAGCTGTGGGCCAGTAGAAAGCTCGTCGGAAAGCTTTGCTCACCAGCGTGCGAGAAGACGCGTGGTTGCCGCAGACGCCCTTGTGGATCTCCTCCAAGATGTCCTTGCCTTCCTCCCGAGGTATGCACTTCATGAGTACTCCAGAAGTGGCACCCCGCCTGTAGAGCTTGTCTCCGACTAGTACGTAGGTCTTGGCTCGGCGGACGAGTTGTTCGGCCATGTTCTTGTCGGAGGGAACCTTCTGCTCGCGGATGTAGTCGATGAAGGGTTGTCTCTAGTCGACGTCGATCATCATGACCTCCTGACCGGGCTGCGGTGGCACAGGGTCAGTGGTCGTTGGTGCCGGCTCCGGGATGGATGGCGCGTGAAGCTCGTGGACGAAGACTCCGACGGGTACTTGTGCGCGAGTAGAACCAAGCTTCGACAGGACGTCCGCTGCAACGTTGTTGTCGCGGACGACGTGGTGGAACTCGAGACCGTAGAACTTGTTCTCGAGCTTGCGGACTTCCAGACAGTAGGCGTCCATGTTCTCCTTATTGCGATCCCAAGACTTGTTGACTTGGTTGATGACCACTGCGGAGTCGCCATAGACTAGTAGACGCTTGATGCCCAATGAGATTGCGAGGCAGAGCCCGTGCAGTAGGGCCTCGCACTCGACTTCGTTGTTTGAGACCTTCTAGAAGATCTGCAGGACGTACTTGAGTTGTTCGCCCTTTGGAGAAATCAGGAGTACCCCTGCACCTGCGCCCTCGAGTTTGAGTGAGTCGTCAAAGTACATCACCCAATGCTTCACCCAATGCTTTGGTCGCTCTGTAGGAGTTGGTAGCTGATTCTCCTGCCACTTCGCCATGAAGTCGACTAGTTCTTGAGACTTGATAGTGGTGCGTGGCTTGAAGTCGATGTTGAGGGCGCCAAGTTCGACCGCCCACTTGGATATTCTTCCAGTAGCATCTTGGTTGCGAAGTATGTCACCGAGCGGGTAGTCGGTGATGACGACGATCGAGTACTCCTGGAAGTAGTGTCGTAGCTTCCGCGAGGTGATGAGCACTGCGTAGAGTAGCTTCTGGACCGGCTGGTACCGTGCCTTGGACTCTGACAGGACCTCGCTGACGAAGTAGACTGGTCGCTGGACTGGGTAGGCGTGGCCTTCTTCCTGCCGCTCGACGACGATGGCAGTACTGACCACATGAGTAGTCGCAGCGAGGTAGAGCAGTAGCTGCTCCTTTTTGCGAGGAGCCGTGAGGACCGGTGGCTTCGACAGGAAGTCTTTAAGCTGCGCCAGAGCTTGATCAGCCTCCGCGGTCCACACGAACTTCTCTTGGTGCTTGAGTAGTTTGAAGAAGGGTAGTCCTCGTTCTCCAAGCTTCGAGATGAATCTGTTCAAGGCCGCCATGCACCCGGTCAGCTTCTGGACATCCTTGATGCAGGTTGGAGCTTTCATGTTGGTGATGGCGGAGATCTTCTCGGGGTTGGCTTCGATGCCGCGATGGCTGATGATGAAGCCGAGTAGTTTCCCAGATGGTACGCCGAAGACGCACTTGTTGGGATTGAGCTTCCATTGGTACTCTCGCAGGGATGCGAAAGTCTCTTCAAGATCGGCGATGAGCGTGTCAGAGTTTCTGGTCTTGACGACCACGTCATCCACATAGGCTTCGACGTTCTTGTTGAGCTGCTTCTTGAAGCAGGCCTGGATAGCTCGCTGGTAGGTAGCGCCGGCGTTCTTCAACCCGAACGACATTGTCGTGTAGCAGTAGGCGCCGAACGGGGTGATGAACACGGTCTTCTCCTGGTCTTCTTCCTTGATAGCGATCTGGTGGTAGCCGGAGTAGCAGTCGAGGAAGCAGAGCAGGTCGCAGCCCGCCGTGGAGTCAATGACTTGATCAATCCGCGGCAACCCGAAGGGGTCCTTGGGGCAGTGCTTGTTGAGGTCGGTGTAGTCGACGCACATCCTCCACTCGTTCGTGTTCTTCTTGCGGACGAGGACGGGGTTGGCGAGCCACTCAGGATGGAAGACTTCACGGATGAAGCCGGCCGCGAGTAGTTTGGCGAGTTCCTTCTTGATGGCATCCCGTCGGTCATCAGCAAAACGGCAGAGGTGTTGTCGCTTGGGCGTAGGTTTAGGGTCGACGTTGAGTGAGTGCTCGATCAACCTCCTGGTTACCCCTGGCATGTCCACTGGCTTCCACGCGAAGATGTCTCGGTTAGCCCGAAGGAAGCTGACGAGCGCGTCTTCCTATTTTGGGTCGAGCCCCACGCCGATCATGGTAGTCTTGCTGCTGTCACCCGTCCCGAGGTCAATGGCCTTCACCTGCACTTCCTCTGTTGGTTGAGGTTTGTTCGCGGTGTCAGTCTTCTCGTGTATCTCGAGTTCAGTTGGGGCAAGCTTCTTGGAGGCAGCGAAGATCTCCATCATTGCATTGGGTACTTGATTGGTGGCTGCGAGTTCCACGGCTTCGGTATCGCAGTCGTAAGAAACCTTCAAGTCCCCTTACAGCGCGAGTACTCCAGCAGGACTTGGCATCTTGAGTACCAAGTAGGTATAGTGAGGGACCACCATGAACTTGGCGATCGCTGATCTGCCGAGGATGGCGTGGTAGGAGGTTTCGAAGTCCGCAACCTCGAACTTGATGTACTCGGTGCGGTAGTTCTCCCTCGTCTCCCAAAGGTAACTGGCAGGACCACTGAGCCAAGTGGAATAGCTGCGTTACCCGGGACGATGCTGTAGAAAGGCGACGCGCTCTTGGTGAGCATGTCAGTGATGTCGAGCTTCATTTTCTTCAAGGTCTTGGTGAAGAGGACATTGAGTCCGCTCCCGCCGTCGATGAGTACCTTGTTGAGTTTGGAGCCCGCGACTACTGGTTTCAAGACCAGTAGGAAACGTCCTGGCTCAGAGAAGCTTGTCCATTGATCCGCGCGGGAGAAGGTAATGGGTACCTCCGACCACCTTAGAGGTGTCGGTACCGCTGGTTCAATGCTCAAGACTTCCCGTAGAGTGAGCTTTTGGGACCGCTTGGTGGGTAGTCCGCCGAACAGGACATTCACCGTCTTGTCAGGTTCCTGGAAGTCGTCGTTGCCTTCGTCGACTTTTTTCTTGCCCTTCTTATCGTGAGGAGGCCGTGGCTGAGTGCTCGCCGGAGTTGGTAGCACTGATCGGTGGTGTGATTGCCATCTAGATGCCACGGGCACTTCTCTTTGAGCAAATCTTTGAAGCCGCCAGAGGACTTTTTGGAGTTGTCCTTCGCGGGGTGTTGTATGGCCGCGACTGTGTTGTCTGGCTTGCGCTTGCGGTTAGGACCCGAGTAGTTGTTGTTGCGACCCCCTTGGTCCTTGTTGTTGTTGTTGCCGCCCGTGTTGTTCTTGCTCTTGCCGCGAATGGAGTCGTACTTGGCGTTCGCCTTGTCCTCTTCGTCGGCCCATGATGTGATCATGTCCTTGAGCTTGGTGATGGAACTCGGGCGGCGGCGACCGAAGTCTTCGAAGGTGCGACGGTGGTAGAGCCCGTCTTGGAAGAGGTCGATGACTTCTTTGTCGGTGACGTCGACTACGGTCGCACGCTTGTCGAAAAAGCGGCGCATGTACTGGCGGAGCGTCTCGCCTTGCTCCTGCTTGACCATCGCCAGATCCATGCGAGTACCCGAGCGCCCCATGGCGCCCGCGAAGTTGCTGGTGAACTGGGCCTTCAGCTGGTCCCACTGGTCGATCGAGTTCTTGTCGAGTGACTCGAGCCAAGTGAGTGGAGCCTGATCCAGACAGAAGGGGAAGTAGAGGCACTTCGTGTCGTTGTTGCCACCAGCATTTTCAATGGATAGGGCATAGCACCTGAGCCACTGAACTGGGTCTTGCTTCACGTCGTACTTGGTGATCCCGAGAGGTTTGAATTTCTCAGGAAGGAGCAGATCACGAAGTCGTGCAGAGTAGGCGGGGAAGCCGTCGCTGTCGCTGACTTCAGTAGCCTTCTTGGCGCGGCGGATCTCGTCAATCCTGTGGCGGGCATCGTAGCCGCCGTGAGTGTAGCCGGTGGCGTGGCTGTTCGCGTGGCCTCGGCCTCCGCGGTCGCCGCCGCCACCAGCTCTTCTGCCGCCGCCGTGGGAGGAACTGCCGCCACTGCTGCCCCCGCCACCGCCCCCACCGCTGTGGCCACCGTGCGAGGGTCCTCCCGCAGAGGCTCTAGAGCGGTTGGGTGTTGGTTGGTGTTCGCCACGGACACGGTTGCGTCCGCCATCTGCTGGGGTGCGGCTGCGACTAGTGGCTTCGTGGTTTTCCAGCGGGAGTGACTCTGTTGTTGACCCGCATGAAGTAGGCGTCCTCGGCAAGCTTGGTGATGACTTCACCTGCGCGGTGCCCCTGGGCCTGCCGTGCTATCGTGGTGATAGACATAAGGCATTGCTCAGGGGTAGTGTGCACCCGGTTGGCGACTTGATCCAGAGCCTCATTGAGGTTCCGGATGGGGAGAGCTTCCCGGAGACGTCGGCGTCGATCGGCCCGCTTCCTGTTGCGGTCACGCCGAGCGTTCTTGTCTTCGGTAGTCTCGTTGGGGGGTGCGTTGGCTGATTCCTCATCGTCCGAGATGTCGTCGAGGTACCGATCGGCCCGGTTTTCTGAGGTTCCAGCTTCCCCGGCTGCCATGAAGACTTCACGGTCGGGGGTGTGCTCGTCTTCGTTTGGAGCCAGCGGTGTCCCCTCCTGGAAGGGGAGTGTCTCGAGGTAGGCGACGCAGCGCGAGTTGTCGTCAGTCAGGTCTGCGGGCTTGCGGTCGGGCCAGTAGACGAATCTGCCGGCGGGAGTAGATGTAATGACCAAGCCAGCGGCAGGGCCTGACAGCGGTTCCTCAGTCGTGTTGAGCTCGGACTCGGACTCGATTGGGTCCGAACCGAAGTCGAACTCGTAGGAAGAGTCCGAGTTGTAGCCGGGTGCGACGTTGGAGTCCGAGGAGTACTCGGAGACGATCTCCTTGCCGGCCCGGCGTGCGGCGAGAGCTTCCGCGTGGGCCCTGCTAGAGTTGCAGAGGCCGTATGGGAAGTGCTCGTGGAGGAGGACCGTTTCACACGATGGCTCAGGAGCCGGCTCGCATGACTCGATCCAGGGTGACGTCGAGTTCGAGTTGGAGGCGGATCCAATCTCGAAGTCGGCGACTTGGTTGCAGAGCGAAAATTCGCCGAATTTTTCGACGAGTGGGCCCATGACAACTTCGGGAAGCGTCACGAGCCCGGTCTCCGGGTCCGGGGTCATGGTGAGGTAGCGCTGGAAAGATCCAGCATCGTTAGCGATGCAGACCCAGGAGCCGAAGACGAAGGTGTCACCGCGGTTGAAGGCGGCGGTTCGCTTGATGACGATTGAAGCCGTCGAGTTCGCCATGTGATCTACGGCGAGATCCCCTACCTAGCGCGCCAGCTGTCGGTGTTTTAACCCGGCAACCTAACAAGGGGAGTACCCGAGGTAGACGTTTGTGGCCTCGTCGAGATCGGGAACTCGAAGGAGAGACACGTGGCACACAATTTAGACAGGTTCGGGCCGCGAGGTGCGTAATACCCTACGTCCTGTATGCTGCGTAACTCTGGATTGATTGGGTGTGTTTACAGGATAATGCGGATGATGAGATAGGGGTCCCTGCCTTGCCTTATATAGTCCGGGAGGCAGAGTTACAAGTCGATTTACCAGAGGAGTACTAGTCGTGTACGGCTAGGAGTACTCTACATGGATCCGGACATGTCTAGCTTCCTAACCGAGTACTAGTCCTCTGTAGGCCTTGCGCTCCACGCCAGCAGGTGCCGTGCAGCCCAAGTCGAGTAGTCCCAGGGGCCCACGGAGTAGTCGGTCCCAGTACCCACCTGAGTAGTGGGCCCAGGGATGTCCGTACGACAGGTGCCCCTCTCGAAGATTCCAGGTGTTTTGTCTTATTCAGATCGTCAGAGCATCGCAAAGGAAGCAGAAGGCCGTAGGTTCTCTATTCCTTTGTCTTTCGAGCATCAACCCGACCATCCCGGTCGTCTTACTGCTCGGGGGCTACTACACGAGTGCGTCTTGTGACGCCCTCTTCTTCTACGTCGCATCAACCTACTGGAAGCCCGCTTCCACTACTTCTCCACTCGACCTACCTACGGTCGGCAGAGAGACCTTTTCCAAGGTCACGGTGATTCCTTCCTGATTGCCTGACTCAGGTTAGGTCGGCGGTTCTTCAAGGACAACGCCTTGCCTTCAATCCGACCTTCTGGACCTACGTTCCAGGAGCTCGATGTTTGACTTCGTGCGCGCTGAAGGGGTTTTCTTTCTTCTTTGGATCACCATGCACCCTGCGCGACCTTGACGACGTCATGACCTCGCCTCCCCTCGACATGACTTCATCTCGGCCGCTACGCCTACACGTCGATCGGGGGCTTGAGAGACATGGGTACCCATGGGTCCTCACCGGCCAGGGTCCCAGAAAACATAAAAAAAAGAAACAGGGGCCACCTTTCTCATTTAAATGACGTTTCAGACAATTAATTAACACTACATGCAAGTCAAAATGACTGTCTTAAACGCCATATAAATATGACATAAATATGACCGGAGGCAGTATATAATTTAGGTAGTGTTTGTTGTTGAATCCGTTGCTGATTGAATGGACGGTGGCTGGGACGACGGAGGATGGCTGCAGCATCCGGGGCACTTGGCCTTACATTCTTTCATAGTCTCGTGACAGTTCGCTTTCACATAACCATCCCCACAGCAGTAGCAATCCTGAAAGCCATGGCCAAAGTAGTTGCATCTCCCAGGAAAACAAAGTACTACGTAGATCTTGCTCTCATCAAATGATGTGGAGTTGACAGCGGTACTGGAAGTATTTCGTGCCTCCAAAAGCAGAGAACGACCTGTTGCTGTTCATCAATATAAAAAACTTAATGGGAAAGTTATAATGAATTTAAGGAAAGGCAATATGTCGCCATAATATGGCACAAGAGTAATAACGTAACCAAAAAAACTCAACCATATATGTAGAAAACAATTATGACAATAAATGTCATCAATACACAATACTGAAATACACATGTAAATGATCTGATGTCAATAAAACATA
The DNA here is from genome assembly GCA_036936925.1 of Cenchrus fungigraminus. Lineage (NCBI taxonomy): Eukaryota > Viridiplantae > Streptophyta > Magnoliopsida > Poales > Poaceae > Cenchrus > Cenchrus fungigraminus. The sequence continues at coordinate 64,035,225 of CM072768.1, read as the reverse complement.
CTTTTTCAAAGTCAAATTTTTTCTAAACGAAGCTGAAAATTGACTTTGAAAAAGTCTAAACGAAGCTATATTCTAAACAAAGTAAAACATACATAATTTGTAGGTCAAAGTTGAAAAAATCGACTTTGAAAAAGTATAAACGAAACTATATTCTGAGACGGAGTGAGTACTACACCCTTTATGTTCCTCACATCACACCCAAAATTGTGACCTTTAGAAATAAATTTATAGTCTGAATCAAACCTCTCCCCCTAAAAGCGTGACAACCACGTGGGCCACGTGATCACTCCTAGGCTAATATGTCACAAGTCCTACCCCTACCTCCAAGGACCAACAAGACTACCTGTGGAATCCAAAGAATCCTAGGTGGATCTCATATGAAATTGTCAAATCGAAAGATGATTTTTTTTAGTCAAGGGATTCAAACACACCCTCCTCCCTCAGGAATCGAAAGATGTTTCGCTTGACACCCCTTCGCCACCCCACCGCGTCCTCACTTTGAGCCACTTCTAACATAGATACCCACTCCTCCAACTTGCAACCCTTAAGGAAGGGATGCGAAAGAGAAACAAAAACACCCATATATGATATTGTATTCCTGCAAACATAATGGTGATGTAGACTTACAATGAGCAGGTAATATTGCCCTGGATCCAACGAGCACAACAAACAATGAAATGTTCATCATGCTCCTCAAGTTTGATCTACGCTGCAAGCTTCTACCCTCCTCTACATCTTTTATGTGTATATATAGAGCCAATCGGAGGATTTATTAATTTAGAAATGTCAATAACCAAAACAATGTGGACCCACTGAACACAAAAACAGTGGGCACTTATTTCTCCAAGTTGTGCAAAACAAGCTTGTAGTGATGATACAGGGTGCATTAATTATAAGCTGGAAAAAATTTACTCTCTGCTTTTTTTTCAATAGGCACACATTGTTTCAGATTTATTTCTCCTAAGGAAAAGGAGGAAGTTCATAATGTTTACTGTAGTGTTTTTTAACCAAATCGAAATGATTTGTTGTACCTTCATATGCGGTTGATTTAGTACTAAATTTTGCGGGTGATAGGAGCACACTCGGTCATATGCATGCATGGCTCCATTTGTTACTTCAAATAGAAAATAACGAAAATATAGAAATAGGATCGTGTCTGTGCGTTGCTACGGGCACAAAAGATTTCCGACGCAAATATATAGAGCAGGGGAACATGATTTTTTTTAGATACATGATCAATTGTATCAAGTTTGCATCCAACATGGTGTGATATTGTCGAAGTAAAATGAAATGGTTGTGAACAACTTTCTATAACAATAGGCATTACAAAAGAAAAGTGATTTATATTTGAGTCTAATGAACCTTTAAAGCTACAAAGCATAACCAGCTTCCCCCTACTCCATGGGCACGTTCTAAGGAGTGGAGATGAACTAGGGGCACGTTTGGTGCGATTCTGCCCGTTTTGACTCCACATTGACATAAATATTGTAGCATCACTTTAAGCAGGGGCGGATCCAAGCTAGTGGCGGAGCTAGAAAAAAAATATAGTTGGGGCGACTTCTAAAAAGAGACTCAAGCAGAAGTAAACATACACTAATTCATGCCAGATTACAACTATATTGCAAGCACCACAAATTATAGAAAAAAGTGGAAAAGCAACACAAATAAAACTTCAAGATGCTACTTAAATTTAAAGAATCAATTTATATTTCTTGGGATCATATTAATGAGTAATAATGAAGGCAGTAGTGAGGTCAGCATGCTGGGAGCTGGGGAGGCTACCCCACCCTACCCCATGAGAGACATGGGTACCCATGGGTCCCCACCGGCCAGGGTCCCAGAGGTCCCTGTCAAGTGGACCCGACCTGCCAGAAGTCACGCCGACCTGCTAGTGGGCCCGGAGACCTTATCTACAACCCCGACGACCTTGGAAGACTCCGGGCGACCTTATCTAGATCCCGGAGGATCCGCCGGGCTTGGAGCGCAAGACGAGCTACCAGATCGCGGCTTGGCGCCGCTAGTAGGTCCGCGGATTACGGGATTCTCCCTGTAATCAAGGCAGATGGCCTTCCTGATTTGTAACCGACCCCGATGAGGGTCCACCGACCTCGAATTGAAGCCCTAGCCCGTTGACCATATAAGGCGGCCTAGAGCTCCATTCGAGGGGACTTTCCTTCTACGCATAATTCCACCCCATACTGGACGTAGGGTTTCACTCTCCGGAGGCCCGAACCAGTCTAAATCCTCGTGTTCATCGCCATTCTTGCCGTGTTTCGAGTTCCACACGCGAACTACCACCTACGCTCTTAGTTCCCGATCCCCTCCATTAACCTACAACCGCTTGGGTCGCCCCCTTGCGGATCTGTCCAGGTCTCACCCCCTGACACCCCAGTGTAGCTACGCCGGTGATCCAAACTTGGATTGTAGGGGTGCTCTTCTCTTCCTCCTCCACCTTCACCTATATTTCCTCTCTTTCTTCTTCCTTCTTCCCTTCCCCTACCTCTTGCAACAATGGAGCTTCAAGGCTGTGGGGGGGGGGTGGTTGGAGCCCCCCCTCCCGGCCCCCACGGTAGATTCGCCCCTGATTGTAAGACAATGTAGCAAAGAGCTATATTCAATGTTGCCGTAACCGGTCATGTAGGCCGTTTACACGGTGTTTAAATGCTACTCAGCAGTCAACCGTGTTGGCCGTGTAGGCCGTTTAATCCCGTGTAATCCATTTTTTATCCGTTTAATCAACCATATAGTCCGACTATTCGCTAAACGAAGGGTGACCGACCATGTAGCGTGTTGCGTGTAGGACAACATTGGCTATATTTCTCTTCCCTGCTCAAAGCTCAAAATGAATTGTCGATCGAAGGAGCCGTCGGAGCCAGGGAAAAGTGGCTCCCCAGCTCCAACTCTAGCATGTGCACCAATGTGCTATGGTGAGCTACAATCACAGGGCCAGAGTCATCGGCGGGAGCCACACCAAACAAGCTCTATATATGCTCACCTGAATGGTTGAGGTGGTCAACCTTATCTGTGACTTTGAGATAAGTGCACCTAGGATGTTCAAACTAATTATTTATCTTTACCATTTGAGTCATTGTGTCGTTAAGATTTGGATCTAGTGGTGTTGAAGGAGGAAAAGAAACTACACACACAAAATTCTCCAGTAGTCGGCCTTTTTTTTGTCTTTTTTCACTGCAAGTTTTTTTTGAAAATGCTAGCAAGATTTATTGAATCACAAATATGGATACATCGTTTACAAGGGGCTGAAAAATAAAATTGAGAGGATTGTCCACCAAAACATGAGAATTCTTCTGAAAATCTGAAGCCTAGATCTGTTGCAGTGAATAGAAATCTTTGCCCGTTTTTCTCAGAACATGGTGTATCCGTGTATGGGCCTCAATACGTCCAAACAATGTTAACCGGCCGCGGTATCGGCCCAAGCCCAATAACGCCGTTAGTTCCATCATTTCTCCTGGGAAAAAGACCTTTCATCGTCCCTCAACTATCACTGAAGTTGGTTTCAGTCCCTCATCCAGAAAACTGGGTATCCTACGTCCCTGAACTATCTAAACTGTCTATTTTTGGTCCCTCTCTGGTTTAAATGGTGATCTTGACGACGTGGCAGTGGGCCTCGCACGCTAGGGGTGGGCCACACATGTCAGGGGGTGGGCCCCTCTCTCTTCCCCTGGGTGATGCCTCGCCTCCCATGGACAGGGCCAACACCGGGTCGCCGGCGGCCATCCCGCCGCAGCCTCCGCCTCCCCGCACACCGGCGACAAGATGTACGAGCGGCCTCACCACGGTCCCCGCCTTCACGTGCCCCGCTGAGGACCGGAGCGTCCGAGGACCGGTGGATGGTCGCTCCTCAGTGTGATGAGTGATTGACAACGTGGTGTGGACTGACTCTTGGCCGAGAATTGCAGGTGCAGGTTGCAGTTCGATTGGCATTGGTGCAGGTGAAGAGCGGGCGCGAAAGGTCTTTGCCTTGCAGGGCCTCCGAGGAGTGGAGAGACAAGTAGGCTCGGCTCGAGGGACCCGGTGGCCATTGGGGTCAAGTGCGGGCTGCATGGTGGCAAGAAAAGCAAGACGAAGTCGTGGATAGGAGCTGGTGCAGGGTAGTGGCTCACGACCGGAGTCTGCACGCGGGGTTTGCGGCAGTTCACCACAAAACCGTCGGGTTACTTGGTTGAGCCACAAAACCAAGACCGGAGGCTCGGCGGGCGGAGACGGGATCCGGGTGCGTCGAGAGACTTCGAAGCGGAGGACACGCGTCGGGATCGCAAGGCTTGCGTCGAGGCTAAGCGAGGTGTGGTCGCCGGGCATCCGTCTGATGGTACGAAGACAAAGATTCCCAAAGTGCCCCTCGGGGGCGTGTATCCTAGTGTTAGGCCTTAGGGGTAGTTTCGTCTTTTGGTTGCCTCCATATAACCCAAGTGGTGAGAGGATGGCAGCCATCTCTTGAAACCCTAGCTCATTTGCTTTTGCTATTTTCCCTTCCTATTTTCCTTAGGTTTTCCATAGGACTAGCTTGAGAGCTTCATGGTGAGATCTTGAGAGAGGGATGGATGTTGTGGAGGCAAGCTAGACCTTGTATGAATCTTTCATGGTGTGTATAGAAGGTTTGGCGTGATTCCTCAAGTGTTCTTGTTGCTCCTCCCGTTTCTCTTTTTCGGTGATTTTCAGAGCCTTTTCTTGGGATTTTCGTTCGTCGCTCGATTCGTCGATTTGAGGGCATTTCTCTTCGGATTTCTTTGAGGGGATCATGGGTGAGTGCCTTGTGCCTCTTTGTGGATGATCTTGACCCTCAAACGCCGGATTTGGCCTTCGATTTGTTGATTTTTGGATGAACCCTAGTTCATAGTGTTCTTGGCCGAGATTTGCGATTCCCGGAGTTGTAGGGAGCTAGAGGCCGAAATTTTTGGGGCATATCTTCCCTTTGGGGTGCTCATCATCTCCCCAAAATTTCGTCTCAAGACTCCAAGCGGTTTGGGAGATCCATCGATCGAAAGTTTGGGGCTGTTTCGCGGGCTGTTTTCTGGGCTGCCCCGGATGATCCGGAGGTAAGGGCTGGGTGACCCGGTATAGCACTGTTGGCTGTAGGGTGATCCGGAGGTAAGGGCCGAGTGACCCAGTACGGTACTGTTAGCTCCCGGGTGATTCGGAGGTTGGTTCCGGATGATCCGGTAGGGGTCTGGTAACCTTGTTTTGGTCCGTCTTCCTCCGTGTTTGCTTCTGCTTTGCTTCTTAGCCTTTCAAGAATTGTTCCTAGGGTTGGTAGGTCCGTTGTGACTACGTGACCTTGACAAGCTTGTGTGAAATCCGTGGTTGTGATTTTGGGGCATAGCCGAGTTCTCACCGGAGAATTTTTATCGGCTCCCATTCACTCCCCCCCTCTCTGGTCGCCTAATCGGTCCTTCAATTTGTATCAGAGCCGGTTACAGATCTTCGTGATTCTAACCAGTCTAAGATCCAAAGATGGCGTACCAGGAATGGGGTTTGGGTCCTCCACACTTTGATGGTAAGAACTACCAGATGTGGCAGAGGCGGATGGCTGCTTTCCTCCGCGGCAAGGGTCAGATCCTTTGGGATGTTACGGTGAACACAGCTTATGTTCATCTGGTTAACTTCCTAGCTCCAGGATCGAGGAATATGCACAATGCCAACAATAAGGCGGTTGACTACTTGTTTCGTGCTCTGTGTCAATCTGAATTTGATTGGGTTCAGACAGAGGACTTGGCTTGTAGGATTTGGGAGCAGTTGAAGAATGCTCATGCTGGGAACGCTCAGGTTCAGGCTCGATTGTTCGTGACCTACCGGAGAGAGTACGAGAACTTCATTCATCTCCCCGGTGAGTCCATTGACACCATGTTCCAGCGGTTCACTGTGATTGTGAACAACAAGAGGGCTAATGTGGCCGTGCTCCCATACGATGATCATGACAGGGCTGTGAAGCTCATGCACTCTCTGGATCGTACCGTGTGGAGTGAGAAGGTCGAGGCCATTCTTGAGTCAGAGAAGTATGAGACCCTCACGGTGGACGAGCTATTCTCCAAGCTCAAGTCGTCCGAGGTGGACCGTGGGGTGCGAGCAAGGATCGAGAACCTGACTGACCCCCATAGTCTGGCTCTCGTTTCCGGTTCAAGGACTAATGCTAACCCATCCTCCAGGATGTACTCCTTGTCTTCTCTTGTGTCCTTGCCAGATGAGGATTTTGACGTGTTGGGCGAGGACGACCTAGCACTGTTGTCGAGAAGATTCGAGAGGATGTACGAGAACCAGATGAGCTCAAGGAGGAACTCGAGGACGTACTTCAAGTGCGGCAAGACCGGACACTTTTTCACCGAGTGTCCGAAGTTGAACGACAACGACAAGCACAAGTCCAAGGACAAGAGGAGGAAGTCCAAGAAGAAGGATCATGGACATGGGAGGAAGACATGGTCTCGAGAGAAGATGAAGAAGTCGAGCGACGTCGAATCTGACTCCGAGGACACGTCATCAAGCTCGAGTGATGAAGAAGAAGAGGGCGACAAGAAGAAGAAGAAGAAGAACCTCAGAAAGTACCTCAATGGCCTTTGTGTGATGGGCCTAAGCTCCAAGGATGATTTCTGCGGCATGGCTCGCAGCTCCAGCAGCAGGAGAAGCCAGAAGGACGCCTCGGACTCAGATTCTGAGGATGAGGTATGTGATGAGTTATCTTCCTTGCGCAAGGAGAATGAGGAGTTGGTTGACTTGCTTGATAACCGCGATCACATGCTTAGAGAGGCCAAGAAGCTTAGGAAAGAGCTTAGGGCTTCACTGGAAGATGCTAGGAATAGAGTAGCTGAGCTAGAAACCCAAAACCTTGAGGCCAAGCTTGAGATAGATTCACTTAAGGCCAATCCTGTTGTTTCTGATGAGGTTGATTGTGGTGATTGCTCTATCTTCCTAGCTGATTTAACTGCTCTTAAGGAAAAGCATGCCTCCAAATGTGAGGAACTAGATGTGCTTAGGGTTGAATTGGCTGAGATGCAATCTAGACCCACTTTGCTTGGTACATGCACTTCTTGCCCTGCTTTGCATGAAAAGATTGCTGAGTTTCGCTCTTGCATTATTTCGCTTGAGGTCGATTTGAAAGTTCCTGTTCCTACTTCCTGCTCTACTTGTGAATTGCATGCTGTGAAGAATTTGGAACTTGGACAATGTGTTGATCGCTTGCAAACGGAGAATGATGATTTGCGAAACTTGTTGAGTTGGTTGTCTAGCCAAGAGCCTCAACTTGGTATGATGATTGCGGCATTTAAGCGCTTTGATGGTCAAGCGCTTGGGTCGGATAAGGTAGGGGAGTGCAGTGGTGAGAGAGAAGGAAAGTTTGGGAAAACTCTAGTTCCACCACACACTACACCCAGGAACCAGTTTGCCCCCAAGCCAAACCAGACGCATAAGCCGAGAGAAAAACTAAGTGAGAAGCCGAGTGTGCAAGGCAACAAGCATGAGAAGAAACCACAACCAACACCCAAAGCAAAACCAGTCCGCTTCCATTGTGAGCATTGTGGGAGGGATGGTCATAAGAGAGAGTTTTGCTTCAGGAGGAGAAGGGAGGAGAGCTTGCTAGGGAGATGGCAAACAAGGACAGGTACTGCCCTTCTCGTGGTGTGCCTGAGCCTCGTGTTGTGCCTCGGAGTGAGGGTGTTGTGCATACGGTCCCATCTTGGAGGGATCGGGGCTTTCCTACCCAAGGTGCTCAGAGTTTCCGCTTTCGGGGTCGTGGTGATGATCGGTTTGGTTCCTTTGGTCGTGGTGAAGGTGATGGGTATGCTGAGTCTGGTGGTGGTATGTTTGCTGGACGTTCTCCATCTCGTGATCAATACGAGTTTGGGAGAGGTCGCAGTTTTGAGTCTCAGAGGGGCTACAGACCACGTTTTCCCCTTCGTGGTTCTCGTACTCCTCCAGTGAGACGTGAGGTGATTCCCCGTGGTGGTCATAGCTTTGACAGGATGGATTTTGCTAACCCCACTTTTGAGCAAATGGCTCGGCACTGGTTTGACTCTTTTTGTTCTAACCCCGGTGTTGAGTCGGTTGCTCGCTCTCGCTCTTGGTTTTGATTTTGCAGGCGGGAGGCTTGGAGGACTTTTGGTGGATCGACTCCGGAGAATGGCGACCGGAGATCGAAGGTGGTCCTCAAGCCTCACCCCGTTGATGTCAAAGGAGAACATCATTTTTGGGGACGATGGACGAGAGCGAGTGATCAGGGCAAGTAAATTCGAGACTTTGAGTTGTGTGGCTTCCGTCAGGCCACTTGGTCTCTTTTGCTCTTCGCCTTCTCACATGTGGCTAGAGTGCGCTTTGTATGCTATTTGGCCCTAGTGCATGTGTTTAGGGGGAGCTTGTGAGTTTTGTGCTCTTTCGCCCTTTTGAGCTTGGGTTGGGGATCTCATGTACATATGCATGTTGCATTTTCATTCTTGTATCATATCATGTTTGCATCTTTGTATCGTAGACTGCATTTGTATCATATGCTTTAGAGATGTGCTTCTCCTATATGCATTGATCACCATGATATGCTGGATATGAGCTTATGACTTGCTAGTGATGCTCATGTAATGTATAGCTGTGCTCTTGGTAGCTTTGGGATGTATATGCTTGTGGATGACTTTCTTTTGTAAAAATGCTATACATGATCCTCTCTTGTGAGTTGAATGCCTTTCATGTTCAAATTGTGCGCTTATGGCTATATCTTGCTTAATTTGTGCTTGGAACCACGTTCTTTTCATTCGGGGTCAAAGACCCATTTGCCATCATGATTGTTTAGCCTACATGCTACCTTGTGGAGAAGCCTAAGCTTCTTTTTGCCGCAAAGGCACTTCATGTACCATGCTTAATTTGTAAATGATGAAATGGGTATATGAAATGCTTATGCTTGAAAAATATTCTTCCATGTCAAATTTGCTTTAAATTCCTTATCTTGGGTGCTAAACCGTTGCATGATATTCACCAATGAGAAGTCTCATATCTAGAAGTGGACACATGGCTTGGTGGCTTTGACATGACATGAGATAGCTTGTAGGTGTTTGTGATGATCTTGTGATGAGAATGTGTGACCTAGCATGAAGTTTGTGGGCTATATGTTGTTCGTGCTCAATTTGACCATGTGTAGGTCCTATGCTCATGAGAGGGATATCTTTGTGAAAAATGCTTCTTTTGAACTTGGCTATGTCACATGTGTATATGACCCTATCTATCTTGTTGGCGATGCTTGTACTAAATTTGTGGCTATCTTGCTTGTCTATGTTTCTTTTTAGCATGTTGTAGTGCTCTTTGTATATTTGAGAAGCACATGCTTGCATTTATAGCCTTGATTCATGTATTACCAACAAGGGGAAGGAAAGTACCCAATTCATGCATCCAGGGGGAGTTTGGCATCGAGGGGTAGAAAAAATTGGGAGAATGCATTTGGTCAGGGGGAGCTTGCATTCATGCATTTAGGAGCTCTTTTTCGCCTGATTTTAGTTGTGCTCGTTTGCCGATGGTGTCGAACCATTTTGCCTCACCTTGAGGAGTCGGCAAATTTTGGAGCATTTTGTCTCGGTTGTGTTGAGTCGTTGCCCTTGCCTTAGGGGACCGAGACTTTCTCTCAAGTGATCTTCTTTGGCTTTTGTTTGGCTTTTGATCACTTGTTTGAGTTTTTGGTGAGTTTCTTTTCTTTTTCTTTCTTTCTCTGAATTGGTTACTATGTGTGTTGTCAATGCACTCATCAAGGGGGAGATTGAGGACCGGAGCGTCTGAGGACCGGTGGATGGTCGCTCCTCAGTGTGATGAGTGATTGACAACGTGGTGTGGACTGACTCTTGGTCGAGTATTGCAGGTGCAGGTTGCAGTTTGATTTGCATTGGTGCAGGTGAAGAGTGGGCGCGAAAGGTCTTTGCCTTGCGGGGCCTCCGAGGAGTGGAGAGACAAGTAGGCTCGGCTCGAGGGACCCGGTGGCCAGCGGGGTCAAGTGCGGGCCGCATGGTGGCAAGAAAAGTAAGACGAAGTCGTAGATAGGAGCCGGTGCAGGGTAGCGGCTCACGACCGGAGTCTGCACGCCGGGTTTGCGGTGGTTCACCACAAAACCGTCGGGTTACTTGGTTGAGCCACAAAACCAAGACCGGAGGCTCGGCGGGCGGAGACGGGATCCGGGTGCGTCGAGAGACTTCGAAGCGGAGGACACGCGTCGGGATCGCAAGACTTGCGTCGAGGCTAAGCGAGGTGCGGTCGCCGGGCATCCGTCTGATGGTGCGAAGACAAAGATTCCCAAAGTGCCCCTCGGGGGTGTGTATCCTAGTGTTAGGCCTTAGGGGTAGTTTCGTCTTTTGGTTGCCTCCATATAACCCAAATGGTGAGAGGATGACAGCCATCTCTTGAAACTCTAGCTCATTTACTTTTGTTATTTTCCCTTCCTATTTTCCTTAGGTTTTCCATAGGACTAGCTTGAGAGCTTCATGGTGAGATCTTGAGAGAGGGATGGATGTTGTGGAGGCAAGTTAGACCTTGTATGAATCTTTCATGGTGTGTATAGAAGGTTTGGCGTGATTCCTCAAGTGTTCTTGTTGCTCCTCCCGTTTCTATTTTTCGGTGATTTTCAGAGCTTTTTCTTGGGATTTTCGTTCGTCGCTCGATTCGCCGATTTGAGGGCGTTTCTCTTCAGATTTCTTTGAGGGGATCATGGGTGAGTGCCTTGTGCCTCTTTGTGGATGATCTTGACCCCTCAAACGCCGGATTTGGCCTTCGATTTGTTAATTTTTGGATGAACCCTAGTTCATAGTGTTCTTGGCCGAGATTTGCGATTCCCGGAGTTGTAGGGAGTTAGAGGCCGAAATTTTTGGGGCATATCTTCCCTTTGGGGTGCTCATCATCTCCCCAAAATTTCGTCTCAAGACTCCAAGCGGTTTGGGAGATCCATCGATCGAAAGTTTGAGGCTGTTTCGCGGGCTGTTTTCTGGGCTGCCCCGGATGATCCGGAGGTAGGGGCCGGGTGACCCGGTATAGCACTGTTGGCTGTAGGGTGATCCGGAGGTAAGGGCCGAGTTACCCGGTACGGTACTGTTAGCTCCCGGGTGATCCAGAGGTTGGTTCCGGATGAACCGGTAGGGGTCTGGTAACCTTGTTTTGGTCTGTCTTCCTCCGTATTTGCTTCCGCTTTGCTTCTTAGCCTTCCAAGACTTGTTTCTAGGGTTGGTAGGTCCGTTGTGACTACGTGACCTTGACAAGCTTGTGTGGAATCCATGGTTGTGATTTTGGGGCATAGCCGAGTTCTCACCGGAGAATTTTTATCGGCTCCCATTCACTCCCCCCCTCTGGTCGCCTAATCGGTCCTTCACACGCCACCCCTCCCGCCCGTCGCCGACGAAGCTACCACTGCTGCTCGTCCACGGCGGCGCCGTGAACCTCTCCCCCAAGGACGTCGAGCTGGGGATAGCCGGTGCGAGGCGAGAGCGAGCAGGTGTGGCGGCACCACATCAAGCTAGGGATGGTTGGTGCGAACGCGCCCACCGTAAGAGCCGCCGCAGACGGCGTGCCTTGGCCGCGTCCGTCTTGGCCAGGTCATCGGAGGCGAGGCAGAGGCGCACCGCCGAAGAGGGGTCGGCCACCATGTCAAGGCCCGTCCGGCGCAGTTGGAGCTCCGCGGCCGGCCACCGCGACGGGATCCGGCGCCTCGTGAGCACCGCCGGAGGTCGGGGTCCGGCCGCTCCGCCTCCACCTGCTTCGACTCGCGCCCTGCTCCGGCGGCGGCTCCATCCACGGATCCATGCACAGGAGGCCGCCGGAGGCCGCTCCGCCTCCGCCCTTGCTGGCGGTGCCCGAGCTCGGGGTTGGCACCATGCAGAGGCAAGGCCGCGGCCGACGCGGGGATAGCGGAGGGGCGGGAAGAGTAGGTGGAGCTCAGGGAGGAGGAGAGAAGGCGGCGTCGTGGTGGAGGAGGAGAGGAGGCAGCCGGCGGCGGGGCAGAGGAGCTGGCGGGCCACCATGTCGAGGCCCGTTCGGCGCAGTTGGAGCTCCGCGGCCGGCCACCGCAACGGGATCCGGCGCCTCGTGAGCATCGCCGGAGGCCGGGGTTCGGCCGCTCCGCCTCCACCTGCTTCGACTCGCGCCCTGCTTCGGCGGCGGCTCCATCCACGGATCCATGCACAGGAGGCCGCCGGAGGCCGCTCCGCCCCCGCCCCTGCTGGCGGTGCCCGAGCTCGGGGTTGGCACCATGCAGAGGCAAGGCCGCGGCCGACGCGGGGATAGTGGAGGGGCGGGAAGAGTAGGTGGAGCTCAGGGAGGAGGAGAGAAGACGGCGTCGTGGTGGAGGAGAGGAGGCAGCCGACGGCGGGGCAGAGGAACTGGCGGTGGAGGCGTTGACTAGTTAGGACAGGGGGGAGAGGAAGGAGGAGAGCAGAAAAGCTGTGGGGCCCACTCGTGACATGTGGGGCCCACAACCACGTCATACAAAACCACCGTCGAAACCAGCGTGGGACCAAAAATAGACGGTTTAGATAGTTTAGGGGTGTAGGATACCCGGTTTTCCGGATAAGGGACTAAAACCAAACTCCGGTGGTAGTTGGGGGACGGTGAAAGGACTTTTTCCTTTCTTCTGCATGTCACCTCCACCAGATCGGAATCCACAATCCAGTCACGCACAAGAATCCCCTGACCGGTCAGCATCGTCTCATCCGGCTCCGGTGATCTCCCGCTCCTCCACCGCCGCCGTCCGCGGGGTCCGGCCGAGATGGGGAGCACCTCCTCCATGCTCACCCAGTACGACATCGAGGAGGTCCAGGACCACTGCAACCACGCATGTGAGTCGCCAGCTCCGACGCCCTAATCCCCTTCTCCGATCTCGTCTGGTCTGATCTAATTTGATGCTTCGCGGCGATGGGCGCTAGTCTCGCAGCCGGAGATCGTGTCCTTGTACCACCGCTTCTGCCAGCTCGACCGCAACGGCGGCGGTTTCGTCTCCGCCGACGAGTTCATGTCCGTCCCCGAATTCGCCGTCAATCCCCTCTCTCAGGTGCGCTCCCCACCTACCTCACGAGTCACCCCACCTTACTAGTCACTCTCTTCCATTTCAACAGTGTCCTTAGTATTCTAGGCTAGAAACCATGCTACATTGAGGGCTTTTTTGGATGGTACAAGTGAATTGTGTGATCAAGGAGGTGTTGTTCCCTGATAAATTGCAATTGAAGGATGCTTTGTTTCTATCAGAGGCTCCTGAGGATGTTGGATGGGCTCAACTTCAAGGAGTTTGTGGCGTTTTTGTCAGCGTTTAGCCCCCGCACAAGCCTGCAGCAAAAATTTGAATGTTGGTACCGGATTATTAGATTCTCTATAAGTCTGCATGTTCTCTCAAATCTGTTCTATGTCTGATTACGTTGTTTTCTTTCTGTAGTTATTTTCAGGGTTTATGACACTGATTGCAATGGGAAGGTTGCATTTGATGACATCTTGAGCATCTTGCGAGATCTGACGGGTTCATTTATGACAGAGCAACAGAGACAGGTTATTTCTGGGCCCTTCTTGTGTTATCACACGTTGTAGCAGAAAAGGTCTGGCCCTAACAGCAAAATAATTAATAATCCTGACTGGATATCCATATGCTGCTTAATATGCCACATGTTTTTGCATGCTGCTTTTAGCCGGCGGTTGGGTCATAACCTTTGGGTGTGTCCATATGAACTCTAGATTTTGTGTAAAAATAGCTTTCTTATGCTGTTGTCTACTTTTTAGTTGTCATTGTTAGGCGAACTTCTTACGTTGTCATGAACTGCTGGATAGTTTCACCTGAGAAGTTATCATACCAAAACATAATGCCGTGTATAAGGAGTTCATCTGCAAATTATCTGTCTTTCTTCCCCAGTAAAAGGCACTTTTGCACCTACCAAACAGTTTGCTGTTTTATCATTCATATTGGCACCATGTGGCAGGTTATGTGGTATCCCGGAGTTGTTAACATTTATTACTTTGACTCAAAAGTAGCTTTAGAAAATGTTTATTAATGTACATATTTAGTGTGCTGTAGTCTTTTTCTGGATATACTTATGTGAAAACACATCTTGTGCATTACAGAAAGTCTTGACTCATGTGTTAGAAGAAGCTGGCTACACAAAAGATTCACATTTCACTCTCCCAGACTTTATGAAGGTAAGCTCTTCCTTCTTTAGCAGCTAAATTTACTCTGTCATAAATGTAATAAACATTCAGAATCTACTTCGGGTATAAAAAAAAAAACTTTCTGCATATCAGGGGTACTATATCTGCATATCAGTTTAATCAATTTAACTTATATTATGCTCGTATGTTGATGGCAGTTCAAAATTGAAATCTAAGTGTGATACTATTTGCTTACACTGAATCATCCTTAACTCAAGTGTTATAGTAACTTGAAAAAATGGCAAGTATCAGAGTACATGATATTTCATATCTGTTACTTGAAGGAGCGGCATTTTTGTGGAAGATCTCTTTTTTGTAAAGCTATAGAGAAATTAGCGTAACAGTACATATTAAAGCATTAAGAGGCTCCAGAACTTTTTCTGAATAGGGATCTTGATGTTGACAGCTTACATTTTAAAATATATACACCTTTTGTGAATATAAGTGAGAGTTGTTTCCTCAAATGTACAGTTTTCAGACAAGATTCAACTCATCCGATCTATTTTCTGCTGCTTGCGTACTGTTGAAATCCATGAATGAAATGTTTCTATTATGGCATCTGTCTGCAAATATCTTTATAACCAGATTTAGGCATAGTGTTGTTCTATCATCTGCCACCTGCTATTGTCATTTAGCTTATCTTAGTCATATATAGCACATGCACAACTGCACATTATCCATTTTTTTGCAGTAAATCAAACAAAAACCGTCGAACATGACCATATCACAAGGCATAGCAGAAGAAGAATATATCTGCCTTGTTATATTCTGAAATATATGAACTAGTTATTTATGTTGTAAACTCGTATCATTGTTTTGACATGCCATGGAAATGGCATGGTAATTCACTTATAAGACATGCCTCATCAATGTAGGCATACATTACATTATTTCAGTTGGAAGGAATCTTTTTTTTTTTGGCTGACAAACTTGGTGTTCCTTCAGATTCTTGGCAATTCCGAGCTCAAGATGGAGGTTGAAGTTCCCATTGACTAGTAATTTAATAAGTATATGTATAGTTTTACCGTCATGATGCTGCCCAGAGTGTATGCTAGATTGGGCCGATGGTTTACTTGTATCCTTGTAAGTCAAATCATGATCAGAGTTGTAATCAAGGATACATCTGTACTTGCTATTTGGAGGTTTAGTTGACTCCTACACTGCTCCATTCTGTTTGCCTATGCCTCATGTGACCTTCCATATCCTTATGGTGAAATGTGTTTTTTTCCTCCGGCAATTAAGACATCGGTGAATAAAGTTCTTATTAGTACTAATATTGCACTACTAGTACCACTAGTTAATATCTTGGGAAAGGTCATCATCCGAATCATTTATTGTTGGGATTAATCTTGTATATATGTGTTGATTAACTTGTGCCGTGCCAAAGAAGAAACTGGAAACATGGTGAATGTTTCAGATATAATTGAAACATAACTATGCTCGATTCATTTTGCCAGGGCCACTCAAGGATCTGCTTTTTTTTCTTTTTTGGAGAATCACACGGTATCTGCCTGGTTGTTTATTCTCAGATACATACGCAGGATGGCAGCAGCCAAGATTTATTTTCAGATAACCTGTAGATCCACACACCAAAAATAAATCGTGCCTTCCTGCCTTTCTCTCTTTAAAAGGTGGCGTCCAATGTTTTCCCCTACCTTTCTTTCTCTCTCTTAAGAGGAGGCGTTCAATGTTTTCCCCTATTAATAGGCAGTATCCTGATTACCTGCAGGTTTCTTCCTCCTATGCAGGAAGGGATGGCAGAGTTAGGGGAACATCTTTAGCTCGTTGGTGTCAATCTTGGTGAGTTTTCTGTAACTACTCTAATTTGCGTATATTTTTTTCCAAGTTCTGTCCAATCTTTAGAAATGATGAGCTCAAACAATGTATACTTAATTGTTGCCAAAATCTCTTTTGTTGAACTGACCACAAATCTCTTGTGCTACAGTGAACAATGTTGACCATCCAATCTGTATCACAATTCTTAGTTTGACATGTACTCTTGCATTTGCATGTTGCTATGACCTTTGCGGTTTGCCCAATTTCTGCTATTGGTTTGGTGGTTTCAATGTCCTTGGTTCCTGGTACGCCATTTCATTCCCTATGTTTGCCTTTTCATTTAAATCCTGAGATGAGCTTGATTGTGCATCTCCAAAATATTGTTGGCACATTCATGGATAGTCCATGGCAGAAGATCCTCCTTACCCACCATTTTGTGTTGTCTCCTGGCTAAACGGATTGGTGATTCTGTTAGCAAACAAAACTTGGGCCATGAAATTTTTCATTATATCAGCAAGTAGTTTAACCTAACCAATTGATTTTTTTCCCTTTTGTATTTTATTTTCTTGTGTTCCTTTTCCACGTGTTAAATGAATTATGAATATAGCGAGCTATCATGGTTGTAGCTTTGCCTTCTTGCCATAGATAATATTTAGTAAAGGAAAATTGACACCTGGTGTCTAATCAGTATTGAAGTTTGTAAATTATGGGTATCACAGAATACCTGTATGCAAAACATAAAGTATGTTATATTGAAGTAAGAGTGAAGGTAAACTTACAACTAGGATCAAGATCAAGGACCTAAGTAGATATTGAATTGACGTATATAGTTTGCATACAGGACTTATCATGTTTAGCACAATAGCACTTGAAGTGATGCTAGAAGGCCCAGTCCCATTTGATTCAAGCTTAAAAAAATGTTATATTGGAAATATTATAAGCTGCAACTGCATTGATGTGTAAATGATATATGGTCATCTAAGAAGACTAGATTAAAAAAATGCTTCTGGCTAGTGGCTAGGACTGACGATTTCATGACAAACAAGATATGTTGTACGAGGGAGATTATAAGATTCCTACACAATATAATACATTGTACAATCTCAGTGATGAATACATCCCTGTACTGAAGTTTTTACCACTGCTCATGCTTCGGTAAGGTAGTAAGACATAATTTCTTGAGGGCTAGTTACCCCTCTGGAACATAAAAGTTCTGGAGGATTCATCGAAGTTTCAATTGTTAACATACTGAAATGTGTTGTTCTTCTCTTCTCGAATTTGCAATTATCAAGTGATAGAGAGAACTCTCGTAAGGATAATTATGCCCATGTTCTAATGCCTCGATAATATTGATTTAATGCCCATGTTCTCCATCATAGGATTAGTCAATTCACACTTCTTATCCTAGTTTTTTGGTAGTGGTAGTACATCTTTCAGACCACTGATTGAAGTTTATTCGAATGGTACAGGTCAAACTGATGGATCCACAATCTCATGTTAAGGCAAATGGCAAACATTGAACATCAATCAGAGCCTTTTACCAAGATGGCAGAAAACGATACTATTCAGTTACAGAGAGCAATATTCGCCCAGTACATTATGATGAAGAAGTTATTTATGGAGCTAGAAGTGGAAAGAGAAGCTTCAGCTACCGCTGCAAGTGCAGCCATGTCAATGATTCGAAAGCTTCAGAAAGAGAAGGATGCAGAGAGGATGGAAGCATGGCAGTACAAAAGAATAGCTGAGGAAAAGATGAACCACACTGACAGAGCACTGGAGATTCTGAAGGAGGTGATGGAGCTAAAGGATTTGGAGATCACGTATCTGAGGAACCAACTGCAGGCATATAAACGCAAGTTATTAGATGCTGGCATTGATGATTCTGACATTGCTGATGAGACAATGGCTGGTAATATACCTTTGTTCGAAAGTAAGAACGTGGAGAATCTTTGTCGTAACCTCAAAAGAAATTTCTCTCTGCCAACTTTACAGCTTAATAAACTATATACTGATATTGACATCATGAAAAATGGTGGAGTACAATCAGCAAGGAGCAGGCCGAATGATGAAGTATGGGAGCATATTTCAACAGATAGTATAGCCTTAGAGGCCAATGAAAGCTTGTCAACAGATGTGGACTGTACGGAAAAGCAAAGTGAAGAACCAAAATCTCCAAGCAGTGGTGCTTTACAAGACTCAAAGCCATTGGGTGAGTCTTCAGATTGTTCCTCGTTCTCAGTGGTCAGTCAGCAGACAGAGATACTCAGTGAAAGAGCAGTACAGGTCAAGGAAGATGTGGAATACACGGTGAATCATGATAGACCCAAGGATTCTTGTTCAGGTACTGAAATGGGTGAACTACTTCAAATTCCAGAAACAAGCAATGCAACAACTGATTCCCCATGTACTGAAAGTGAAACAGTTACAGATGAACCAGAACTGTCTCCCACGGTTGCCGCAAAAGGGCGAGGGCCACGTCTATCCAGGTTTGCTGCAACAAGAAAAATTGGATCCATGAATAATGTTGATAGACATGCTCGTCGGAGCTCTGGGAGTCAGACGCCACGAGCTGGTGTTGAGAGAACCAGATCAAGGCTGAAGCGGGTGCAAAGTGAAAAGATGGTTGAGCTAAACGACCCTAGAACTAACAAGGAACAGATCATAAGGCTGAAGGAGGTATACGAGCAGCTTGGCATGATAGAAGCACACATGAGGACTGATTCTCAGGAAAGCCCCCGAAAGGACACATCACTAGATTATGTTCTGGAGGTATTTCTTTTAAGCCAACTTTATGGACATTTTTTTACTTTTTTTTTAGATAACCTGCATCATTCCAGTGCAATATCATAATTACTGCTTATATCATTGAAAAAAACTATGTCGATCAGCATTTCTAGAATGTCATAATCGGTAGTAGATAACAATATATCTGTCATTAAAACCAAAGTAGAGCCATAGATTATTTTTAGCAGTCCACTCCCAGCCCTTCTCTGTGCTGGTTTTGACCAGGAAACTGCTGAATGTTATGCCATGCACATGCACCAGCTAAATATGTTGATTCCTATTGTTTCATCTGTCTGCGCCCATGTATAATTGTATATAGAACAAAAAAAAGAAGGCAAATGTGAAATCAGATTCTCGTCAACTAAATGAGAATTCTCTGCATACGCACCGGCATTTGTTTTATACTTTCGTATATATAGAGCGCTATCTTCTTTAATAATGCAAAACTTTTGCAACAGGCGGCTCTTTCCTTCTCCATATAGCCCTGGCAGGCTTATGCCATCTGAAGCATGTCTTGAGACTGCCGGTGGCAATTCAAGTTTTGGGAACTGTGGAGGCTCATGGTTGCATCGCATACTTGAGAAATTTTTCAAGTCATAGCAAGAGTGAAAACTGAGGAATGTGTGAGCACAGTTCACATTGTTAAATCTAAATGTGCATACATTGTAAGGTTGTTTGCGCAGGCATTTGCCTGCTGGCATGTTCGATGATATCTGACATGTGTATAGATGAAGTCAAGAAGATAAAGGCGGGGTGTGGACAAGGGCAGAAGCAGGTTTTTTTGTGTGTTGCTGTTGCAGATACCCCACCTGAACACCTCAGCTAATGATTTTGCTAAGGCATGTATCTGCATCTACGTAAAACTTCAAATAAAAACTTGATCTTGACACACATAACAGAATGACAAATCATACCTATTCGACACTTTCTTGGCGACAAAGTGGGTTTCAGTATTTCTTGACAAATCAGAATGTCGGGTGACATGCCCAAAAGGTTCGCTCAGAGACCACCGTAGTACAATGCCAGCATAGCAGCAATTCCTAAGTAACTGTGTGCAGTGCAGTGTGCACCAATTGAATGGTGTAATCAAATCTGTTGGTCCAGAAGTTGGTTTCCGCAGGTTTTTTTTAGTACGTTTTCGCAGGTTTTAACGCTGCCTCTCAAGTCTCAACCATAGAATCCTTAGATCCACTATGCCTGGCTTAGCTATTTTCATAAGCAGCTACCCCTAAGCTAGCTGCCTTCCAAAGTTGTCGTTTCCATAGCTGGATGGTCCTTGAATTCTCCAGGTAGTACATTCCAAGATGTCCTTTCCATAGCTTTTTTCACGCGGAATGATGTGTGTTGCATCGTGTTAGTAGATGAGAACAAAGACATCTGTTGCTTTCGGACAACGCATTTTCCAAATCAAAAGGGGAAATTAAGACATGAATTAGCTTCATGGAAATTGCATTTAGCCTGGGGATCATACGCGATCGCACATTGTTGGCGTTTCTTGCACGGTGCAACTTGGTCAGCTTGAATGCTTGATCACCTAAAAGCTACCGGAAAATTTTTTTGTCAGGTCATTTAGTTGGTTGTCTCTGGTCAAATTTGCACGGTTTTTGCAGTGGCGATGGAATTGAAGGAGACCTCGTTGTCTCTGCGGTTCAGTGGTGATGGGCACACGTACGTGACGGGTACATGCGAGTCATGGGCAGCTGGCCGGTGAACACGAGCAACCGCCAACCGCGAACCAGCAGACACATTCTCCAATTCAGCTGGAGAACTGAAACTGGCCCTGACAGTGTAGTGTTGGATGGGGACTAGACCGACCGACAACATGGACCCAGAATTCGGGGATGTGGCTCCGTGCTAATGACTTTCGGGTGATGGAGCGCCATAAGGATTTTTGCTTCGTCGCAACACAAGCGTGTTGTGCTGTCATCAGGCGCCTGAAACTAGAACAGGTGTTTAGATGTCAAAATTGAACTGCTGCCCGAGTTGCTGCAGCTAAACAGTAAAGGACTTAAGGTGATGGCCTGCAGCTGATTGCTGCCGACCTTTCCTAATTGAATTTCATATATAGTTGGTTCTAGTTAGGGGTTACTTCTTATAAATACAAGTGGCTATTTGCTTTTTGACGGCGAAAATTCAGTTGGGGGTTGATCGGATCTGCCATAAAGTTGCGCTCACGATGCCACAAGATAATGAATGGTCGCTGCATATTCATGACTAGCTTGTTGTGTTCAAAATATTTGAGGAAATTCAGAAAGAAACAACAAATAAATAGGTTTCTTTCCTCTATCTCTTTAATCCATTTGCATTTCCAGCGAGTGAGTAAAAAACGAACTTTCTGAAACATGTACAGAGGACCATAAACAACCGGATGCACGAACGTGACAAAGATTCATCTTGACGACCATGAGATAAAGAGATGACTAGAAATAGGCCCGCCAAACCTGAAACGTACTAGCATTTCTTCTATGCTTGTTGTGCTTGGCTGCTTTCCGAGTCCACTGAGGAGCCTGGCCATAGGTTAGTGATACCATATCTTTCCCATGAGCAGTCAGCTCCTGTTGAACAGCACTAGGGGAGACACACAGAAAAGCTCGCCTCGCCAGGATATCACGCAAAGATTGCCAAACTGGGGGGGCACATTTATTCGTTTTTCTTCTCTCCCTTTTTTCTCTCATGGGAAAAAGATTTGCATGGTCAACCCTTTTTTTATATATAAGTTTCACCCTGCTTTTATAGAAAGCAAAAGGGTCAACCATTTTAAATCAGAGACTTTCAAACCCTTAATCCAGTCATCACGTTCAGAAATGGGCTGCTTTCAGACATCACGGGAAGTGACGACCGAAAAGCATCCGGATTTACGATGGGTCAGAGAACCGGTGCTGCGACCGCATGCCAACACGACCTCCGCACGCGTGGAAAATGAGAATTCGGCGCTGCTGCTCCTATCTGCTTCTCGCCTGGCCGAGTGGCCGACGGTGAGCGGCAGTAATCGGTCTCGCAGGGTTCGCTTGAAAGCAGCCGGCCAAGCCCCAATTTGTCAAATTTTGCTTGAACTCTGACATCTGAAAAATTCTGAATCGAACAGCGGCGCCTTTTCTGTGTCTCGTGTCGGCGGCGAGGCACGGCCATCTTGCTTGGACCTGGTAACCAGGGTGCGTGGCCGTGGCGGCACTCAAGGTTTGACCTCTCCGCCGGCCAAGGCTCGGGCTTGATCTGTGGGATCGGCAGTTCGCAATCTGCATGCCGTGCCCAGTCGCCCAACTAATCATGCTCTTGGCGTTCAGAACTTCTGCTGCTGGGTTCTGCATACCGGCTGCAGAATCTCTCGCTTACCGTTTGCTTTCAGTTTAACAACGGTTCGGCTTTTTCCTTTTTTGGTCAGTGTTTCTTCCAACCCTGGGAACTTTTGCTGTGCCTGGCACGAGATCGATGGCGACATCGGTTCCTGTTCTCTAGTGGGCCACCCCAAAGTCAAACCAAACACCGCCGAAGAATGTGATGGTCCGCACGCATGAACGAGGTTGTCAGTAGCTCAGAGTTCGGTAGAACTTTGCAGGTCAGAAATTTGAGGTTTCAGCGAAGCAGCTGGCACACGGGCGCGCAGAGGCTGACACGGCAAGTAAACCCGGTGAGATGGCGCCAAGATCGCCACGAGCAGAGTAACCAGTCGGGGCAGAGGAGCTAGAGAGAAGCTGCCCTGCCGGCGGGCTCCCTCCCTGTGCTGTTTCTCACATCATCTCGCTCGTGTGCTAGTTTGGCTGGCACGCTCGCGTTAAACCTGTCCCCGACCCCGAGCCCAACTAATCCCGCCGCCGCCGCCGCCGCCGCCGCCGCATCACCTCGCCTTTAAAAATCCCCCGGGAGCTGGCGCCCTCACTTCGCGACGGACTGGCCACCCCGCGCGCGCGACACCTCTCTCTCACTCTCGCTCGCTCGCTCCGTCTCTCCAATGGCAAGGCCCCGCAAGAACGCCGCTGCCGACGGGGATTCCAGCGCCGCCACTGGCGTCCGCGGGACGAAGCCGGCGACGAAGCGGGCGCGGAGGAAGAGCGGGCCGCGGGAGAGCCCCTCGCAGCGCAGCTCCGCGTACCGCGGCGTCACACGGTAAGCAACCACGCGGGGGCGGCGCCGGCCGGCCGGCTACCCTGCGCCCCGTGCGTGCAGTTCCCTTGCCTGATGCTGATGGATTGTGGTGGCTCGCCGTGACCGGTCGGCGTGCGCGCAGGCACCGGTGGACGGGGCGGTTCGAGGCGCACCTCTGGGACAAGGACGCCCGCAGCGGGTCCCGGGGCAAGAAGGGCAAGCAAGGTTGGTGCTGATCGCTTTCGCGACCCCCTCCCTCTTCGAAATATCATCAGACCATGGGTTCCTGTGACTTCCTGTTCGCGACTGACCTCTCTCTCCTTGCGCATGCCATCGCTCGGTGCTTCTTCTTCTTCCGCGGTCGAGCAGTTTATCTCGGTGAGCAAGCTCTTCGATCTTGAGTTCTTGAAGTTGAAACTTCACGGCGCCGCCGGCCGCATCCCTGGTGGTGTCATTGGGGGTTTCTCATCTAACTGTTCCTGCGTTTTTCCGGCGGCGTTTGCAGGAGCGTACGACGACGAGGACGCGGCAGCGCGCGCGCACGACCTGGCGGCGCTCAAGTACTGGGGCCCCGACACCGTCCTCAACTTCCCGGTACGCGCCCGCCGCGACCCAATTCTGAAACCAGAGCTTTTCAGCGCAGAGCTGCAGTGCAACCGAATCGGACACACTGAATTCTGAAAACTCTGCTCCGGAAATGTGCCCTGCAGCTGTGCGGCTACGACGAGGAGCTCAAGGAGATGGAGGGGCAGCCGCGGGAGGAGTACATCGGCTCGCTGCGCCGCCGGAGCAGCGGCTTCTCCAGAGGTGTCTCCAAGTACAGAGGCGTCGCGAGGTACCAATTGCCCATTGGCAGACCTCCAGATCGCGATGATTGCTGAAACTGATGGGGAAAAAATGCATCGGTGAATCGATTCAAAGGTGACACGTTCTGGCTCTTGTCGTGCACAGGCATCACCACAACGGGAGATGGGAGGCGAGGATCGGGCGCGTGCTGGGCAACAAGTACCTCTACCTGGGCACTTACGGTGAGCAGAGCACATACCATTTCGATCCTGTCCATTTCCCTGACGAGAATATATTCCTGTCGTATGAGTCAGCATGGGTTATCCAAAAGGACGCCGTCTCATGTCGTTACTAGATAGGTGGCTTTCATGATTTCATCTTCTCAAACCATAGAGGAAATTAGCAGAATTTGCTTTTTAGAGAGAAAAGAAATGATACAAACAACTGGAGGTGCAGATGTTCCTTCCACGCCTGCATTCTGAATCTTTGCTGATGTGTTGGTGTTGGTTTTTAGTACTGAGGTCAAAAGGTATGATCTTCACAGAGGACGTGTCCAGACTCCAGAAGAACCATAATCTTAATTCTTAAGTATGGAACTAGTTTAAAGTGAATTCGGTGGTCCACTTTACTGTTTTCAGCTGCATCTCAAAGTTGTAACGTAAAGTGCTCAGATTTTGGAGAAGAATCAAGAATTTTGTTGCAAATTAAGGACTCCTCTCAACTCTGCACGATTCTACGTGACAGCAACGCAAGAGGAGGCGGCGGTGGCGTACGACATCGCCGCGATCGAGCACCGGGGCCTCAACGCCGTCACCAACTTCGACATCGGCCACTACGTCAACCACTGGCACCGGCACCGCCGTGGCGCAGGCGGCGGCGGTGACAGCCTCGCCGGGACGGACGCCGCCAGCGCCGCCCCGGTCATCGTCCCGTTCCAGTTCCCAGACGACCTGTTGGATGAGCGCACCGCCGCCGCGGACTTGCACGACAGCGAGGACCAAATGCCGCACCACGCGTGTCCCTTTCTCGGCGACGGCGCGCAGCAGCTTGCTGATGATCAGGTGGGGCCGCCGGGTCACCATCACGACGCAGCGGCGGCGCCCACGCCGTCGGCGCTCGACCTGCTGCTGCAGTCGCCCAAGTTCAAGGAGATGATGGAGCAGGTCTCGGCTGCGGCGGCGATGGCGGACGGCGACAGCGGCAGTTCACCGGCGGCGTCGGCATCATCGTTGTCGTCTTCGCCGTCGCCCCCGCAGCCGTTGTCGCCGCAGCGGCAGCCTGAGATCAGCGGCGGCCGCGGCGGCACGCCGGCGCGGTGCAGCATCCCCTTCCCGGACGACGTGCAGACGTTCTTCGACTTCGAGAACGAAACCGACTTGGGCTTCACGTACGCAGAGCTTGACACGTTCCTGTTCGGGGACCTGGGCGACTACGCGGCGCCCATGTTCCAGTACTGCGAGCTGGACGTTTGATCTGCATTGGACGGCTGGCGTTAATACACTTTTTTTTGTTTTCTTGTATGCAATGACAGCGGTACCAAATCGTTTTATTACTCCTATACGGCGGCGGTCCTACCTTGCAAGTTGCAAGAGATCAAGAGATAGTAAGGTTTAATTGTTTCTACTAATTTTCTCTCCTAATTCAAATAGCTAGAATGGGGACTTTTTTGCGAAAAAGCTTGAAAGGTCGAAATTCACATATAAAGAAGCTAGAAAGGATTGACATTGGATGTCAAAATATACACAAAAATTATCACACCTCCGTACAAGGTTGTGTGTGTATTTATAGGGAGTAAATGTGCTACTTATGTGTGATCGTCTGCATTCGTACCGTGTAGGTCCCGTTTAGTTTCCAAAAATTTCACCAACTACCTATCACGTGAATCTCCGGATAATAATTAAGAGTATTAAATGTGAATTAATGAAAAAAATCCATTCTACCACCCCTACTTTAATTTTCGAGACGAATCTAACGAGCCTAATTATGTCATAAGTAGACAATGTCGTACTACAGTAACTAATCTCTAATGACGGATTAATTTAATGGATTCGTCTCATAATTTCTGGTTCATTCGTGTAATTATTTTTGTAACTAGTCTACGTTTAATACTCCTAATAGACCTTGTAAGAGGACCAAAAAATTTCACCACTCCAACTAAATGGAGCCGTAATGGAAGAGGAAGTCCAACAACGTCCATCGAATTTTGTTTAAGTGGAAGAGATTAACCAGTGATAATATTAAATGAAATTTAAAATTACTTCCACCATTTCAAATTGTAGATGGTTTTAATTTTTCTAGATTATATAACTAGAGAGACATTATATCTAACTGTATAGTAAAAATCTTGTGACCTACAATTTGGATGGTTTCCTCATACCTTTTTCATCGAACCTATTTACTCCCTCCGTCTCAAAATAAATACACATCACGCTTATCGAGAAGTCAAACTTTGATAAATTTGACCAAATATATATTGAAAATTACTAATCTCTGCAACGTATAACAAATATCATTAGATTAGTTGTGGAATATATTTTCATAATAAACTTATTTGAAGATCGAAATATTGATATTATTTTGTCTATAATTAGTCAAATTTTAAAAGAGTTTGACTCTTCAAAAAGTGAGATGCGTATTTATTTTAGGGCTGAGGGAGTATGTCTCTTTTTTTCCCTAGTAGTATATGACTTTTAGTATGAACAACATTTGGAAGCGACTTGATCTTCATATATACTAGGTGATTCCCCGCGCCGTGCTGCGGGATTTGAAGATCTTTTTAATAAATTATGAACCGCTACCGGTTCTGATTAATGCAAAGAAAAACATTCAAAAAATCGACATTGTGAATTTGTAATAACTCGAGATTTGACAGAAGGATTGGTTAAAAAATGATCATTCATTTTGTCTTGCAATACCAGTTTATGCAATTATCCTTAGTTGGTGAGAGCTAACATGAATCTCTTGGTCACCCCCTTTGCAAAAAACTAAGCCGGTGGGGGTAAGACCGCCCCCACATTTTTCATTAAGAGAAGAAAGTCAACTCCCGACTTAGAAAACCCCCGACCCCCGATTTCACCAGCGAGGGGAAATAAATCCCAGGAGAGGAAATCCCGCGCCGACAGGGAGTTGAACGCGGGATGGTGGGCGCTACACCCAGCAGCCGCACGAACCGAGTTAGGAGCCCGCCTCTTGGTCACCCCCTTTGCATTACGTGAATGCTGGATTTAAAAGGCTTATTCAATCGCTAAACATTTGTGAGGCACTATTATTTGTTTGACAGAAGCAATTATCAATTAACACACAAACAATCTATCAACCATGAACACTGCAACTTAAGTTTGGGTCCACTGTCGTACTTGATTTCCATAGCTAACAACCTCGTCAGCATCGTCTTCTTCTTCCGGTGAGGTGCCATAAGACTCTGAAGGCAGAGTGGCCAGCAGCAGGAGCACCACGGCCGGCACCAGAGCGACCTCCAGCAGGGCCATCACAACCGGTACCAGGGCCAATCTGGGTACCGTTGACGCCATCTGAAGTCGTTCCGAGCGCGTCTACTGAGCGAGAATGCGAGATCGACGGCGACGGGCGGGTCGGAGAGAAGCCAGCCCTGGGCAACTGATGGAGCTTCGACCGGCGACATAGGGAGGGGGATCGACGGTGACAGGCGGAGAACCTGGGCTGGGGCAGCTTTATGCAGAGCGGCAGGAACACGAGGAGGCAGGTGACACGAGGGAGTGTTAGCTGGTGGGAGGCGATGGGGCGGCGGGGATGCGAGGGGGCGTTGGTGGGGATGTGAGGCAGCGGGATCTGAGGGGACGACGGACAGGCGAGGGGGGGAGGCGGCAGGGCGGCGGCGGCTTTACCAACGTTGATCTCTAACGATTAATGAATGGCTGAGTTTTTTAGTGGATGGCCAAGAAATATAATGAGTTAGAGGCAATGAAGGTCTTTATTTTTCCCGAATCATAAATAACTATATAATTGGTACTCACTACAAATCCTACCTCTATTTCTCTCAACCCTCAATACGCCACGTCATCCGTTGATGTCATCGGCAATCAATTCCCCCGATCCCACCACGCGCCATCCCATCTCCCCAGTGCCCCACGGATCCGGTGGAATTTTTATATATATATTTTTATTCATTTTGGAAAAATATACGACCATTTTAAAATTTAGCAAATTTGACCTTCAACCGCCGTGGCGCACGGCGGCCGTCGTGGCCCACGACGGTTGCAGGTCCAACCGCCGTGCGCTACGACGGTTAGGCCAACCGCCACGGGGCCTAAGGGTGGGAAGGCCAGCCGCCGTGGGCCACGGTGATTGACCTCTATTCGCCGTGGGCTATGGCGGCAAGCCCAGCCGCCGTGGCCCACGACGGTAAGATCTGCAACTGCCGTGGTCCACGGCGGCAGGTCGTCAGCCCTCTATAAAACCCGAAAATTTACCCAAAATTGTCACAATAATTCGAAAAAAAGAAAGAGAGGGTTGGGAAGGAGAAGAGAGTGAGGGGCGGAGCAGTGAAGCTCTGTTGGTTCTTCGCTTCATTTGTAGGTATTTCGTTGATTTCAACCCTTTTAGCACCTGTACTTAGATGTAATGAAAGCGTAATTAGTACTGATTCACTAGATTTCTTTAGATCTGTAGTATGAAATAGTTCTTGTTTGTAGGGTTTAGGGTTGAGAAGGAGAAGAGAGGGAGGTGGAGGGGGCGTAGCAGCGAAGCTCTGCTGCTTCTTTGCTTCATTTCAGGTATTTCACTGATTTGAACTCTTTTAGTACTTTTACTTAGATATAATTACTATTAATTCACTAGATTTCTATAGATTTCTGGATGATATAGATTTCTGGAGTATAGATCTGTGGTTGTAGTTTAGATTTTAGTTTATATGTTTGACACTCATTAGACTATTTTAGGTAACATATTTATTGTTGACTATGTAGATTTTGGCGGATTAGTTTGCAATTTTTGTTTAGATATTAGTCTATTTGTTTGTTAGTCCCTGGATGTAGTATTTGATAGCTGTTATTGCTTTTTATTATGAATCAGACATGTCAGACACAGTCACAGTCCAATTGTATTATGGATCTGGAGAAATTATATATGGTCCACAAGGAGTTGACTTGTCAAAATTTAGTTCAGTTGAGAAATATGTTAAAAGAGCTGTAGAAGGAACTTGGGAGGGTATAACCAACTGGCTGGTCAAGTCATTTGCAGTAGATTTAGAGCACCAATGCCTGTCGGTGATGGCACTAATCAACAGAAGTAAACATGTGTATTGGGAGCTCATGCCACTTGAAGGGACTCCACAATGGAGGAGTTTTATCAGAAATGCATGCCGAGTTGGTTTGCTCGTGATTTTGTTTGTCCAAATTTTCCAGAAGGGTGGGTCTAGCAGTCAAGTGAATGAGGAAGCTGAGGATGTGGACGAGAGTGATGAAGAAGGGGAACAACAAGAGGAGGAAGCAGGGGATTCTGAAGGTGATGAGACATCTAGAGGTTATGTTGTCACTGGTTTTGTTGATGAGGGAGAAGGAAAACCCAGAGGTGATGAGACATTACCAGAGAGAGTTAGAAGCTGATGAACGTGCATTGGAACAGGACTCCTGGGATGATGATTATGATCAGTCTGAGGATCATGTGCCCTGGGATTGGCAGAACTACGATTTCTCACAGTGTACTGTTAATCGTGGTGAGAATGTGCCCTGGGAGTACACAGAGAATGAGGTTACAGTAGGCGCCATGTACCCTAGTATTGCACGTGTGAAGGATGCAGTCAAGCAGTGGTCCACTTTGACTCTGCACAGGGAGTTCAGGGTAATGAAGAGCTCTCCGAGGATATATGATGTGCATTGCAAGGAGGAGTGTGCTTTTCGAGTGTATGCATATAAGGGGAAGTGGGATCATTACTTAGAGGTCAAAGAAGTGGTGCCTCACAGTTTTACCCTTGATCGGATTGATGCAAGGCACCGAAACATTTCAGCTGATTTTGTTGCAAGCCACATGTACCTTATCATTGTGAAATGTACTACTTATGAGCCGAAGGCCATTATCGGTGCAATTGAGGAAAAATTCGGGTATACCATCAGTTACGGCAAGGCATACCAAGCAAAGAAGAAGGTATTGGAGCATAGGTGGAGTACTTATGAAGCATCCTACCACAATTTGCCTAACTTGCTGCACACAATAGTTCAGATGAATCCTGGCAGCTACTATGATATCAAGGACTATCCTTGTGAGGAGAAACCAGGCAAGCTTGTGCTTCAGCGGTCATTCTTGGCATTGGGTGCCTGCATTGAGGCTTTCAAACTGTGTCGACCGGTCATTTGCATAGATGGCACTTTTCTCACTGGGAAATACAAAGGAACAATCCTGACAAATGTTGTAGCTGACAGTAATAATCAGTTGCTTCCTTTGGCCATTGCATTTGCGGAGGGGGAGAACAGTGGCAGTTGGTACTGGTTCCTTGAGAGGTTGAAGAACATGGTGGTGCAGGATGTGCAGAATGTGTGTGTGTCATACACGATAGGCACAAAGGTATTTTGCAAGTAATGAGTGACATGAAAGATGGTAGCCAAGAGCGATACAGAGTTCTATTGTGGCCAGATGTTAAGAGCAGGTGATGCACTAGGCACATGAAAGCAAACTTCCACAGCCAGTTCAAGAACAAGGCCCTGTCTAAATTATTTGAGCGGTTGTGTGAGCAGACTCTGCAGAAGAAGTTCGATGTCATTTGGAAGAAATTAGATGACCTGACAAAAAAGGCATCAGAGGAGATAGCAAAGAGGCTAGTGAATCCTGAACCTAGCGAGGAGCCAATTTCTCTCGAGGATGTGGGATTGGATGGCCCTCAAGTTAGGCGGAGAAGAGGGCATGCTGTGAAGACCTTCAGCCAGTGAATTCAGAATGAGCCTAAGGAAAAATGGTGTCTCATGTTTGACGAGGGTGGAGCAAGGCATGGGATAAGGACCACTAATTTTGCTGAGTGTACAACTGTGTGGTTCGTGGTTCAAGACCTCTTCCTCTAGTTGGCATCATTGAGTTCTTTATGTATTGTACAATCCAATATTTTTACGAAAGGAGCAAGGCCGCAGATGAGGTTCTGAGGAACACTCAAATGGTGTACTACACCAGAATGACTGAGTATCTGGAGAAGGCTCAGGGAAAAGCACTTCTTCACAAGGTCAGAGCGCAGCCTTTGTACCAGTCTGCTGAGAATGAAATTATGTGGAGATATGAGGTTGAGTGCAAGGGGAAAATGCGTCTAGGCCCATCGTGTGAAAAGACGCAACAAGTGTGTGAACTTGGCAACCAAATCTGCAGATGCTCATGGCGGAAGCCACAACTACTACACATCCCTTGCTCACATGTGATTACCGTATGTTATGAACTTCAAAATTTCAGCCATCGTAGGTACGTGCCTTGGTACTACGAGAAGGAAACTATTCGGAACACTTGGAACCGAACAATTGAGGGCTACCTCGTGCAGAGTACTTTTACAGAGAACCCCAAGGAAAATGTTGTGCACATACCAAATCCAGATCTAGAAATGTGCCAAGGTGTTGGAAGACGGAAGAAGAAGAGGATTAGGAACAACATGGACGAAGCAGAAGCTGGACCTGCAGTAGTGATGTGCTACAAGTGCCACAACACGGGGCACACGTACAAGAGGTGCACAGCTCCAAATTATGCTTGCAACACACCAAGTACGGCCAATGTTGGCTCATCAGCACCTTCAGGACTCTCCCAACCCCCATCCGGACGTGGACGCGGACGTGGACGTCGGCGTAGCAACAATGCAGGATTCAGATGATCATAGTTGCTTGTAACGTTAGGACATTTAATTTCAGAATTTGTAATATTTGAACTAATGTTTCCTATACGAACTTATGCATGGTATTGTATTGTAATAATTGAACCGCTATTTCGTGTCATCTCAATTATGTTGTTTCATTTGTATTATTTTGCCTATTATTGTTCTCATCTTGTTTTGCAGGTTTGCAATGGCCTCCTCAGGTCTTGAGTTGGACTTGGAGTTCCTCACCAAGAGGAAGGACAATGTTGAGGTGCCAAAGGGGATCGACACTCCTATGTGCTTCTGCGGTGACTAGTGCAAGCTTGTCAGGTGCACGGTTCTCAGGTACGCCTACGGGATGAGGTTCTTCATGTGCGCCAACTATGCGCACGACCCGATCCAGCCATTCGACCGCAATCTTAGAGCCAAAGTAAGGACTTACTACATTTCTCGATTATTCATTTGTCATTTCTGTTTTATTATTTGCTGACATGTCTTTGAAAAAAGACTCCACCTCGTCTTTGTGATTTCATGCAGTGGCTAGATACCGAGCAGTCTGACTTCGACAAGA
Source organism: Cenchrus fungigraminus (assembly GCA_036936925.1). NCBI lineage: Eukaryota > Viridiplantae > Streptophyta > Magnoliopsida > Poales > Poaceae > Cenchrus > Cenchrus fungigraminus. Next base: position 64,003,288 of record CM072768.1, on the reverse strand, counting down.
GGTACGTCGAGGGAGCGGGCCGTGATGCAAGGGAGAGGTGGTTCCGCATGGTTGAGTGAGAAAAGAGAGGGAAAAAGGAAGGAGGAGCAGAAAGAAATGCGCAATCGTCAGGAGATGAGAGAACGTGAAGCGGCCCAGGCCCGTGAAGCCGCTAGAGAGAGGAAGAGGGAGTGGGCTCACCGGGGCAAGGAAGCTGGGCCGGATGCCATCAGGAAGGGGAAATACCCCCGTTGTACTCAGTAGACCTAGAGTATTAGTCGGATTGTATCAAATAATTCCGGATTTCATGACATTGTCAACTAGGGTCCTCGGTTTGTATCCTTAAGAACTTTAATCGAACTGCATTAGAGTGTGTTTTCTCCGTTACGTGTGTTTTGTTAGAGTGACTGTCATATGCAGAGTCGATGTGTTTCCTCCGAGTCGCTGACGCGTTCCCCTCCCATGGATCGACTGGCCCACAATGCGACAGTGCCCTAGTACTAGGGTGTGTTTTCTCTGAGTCACTGCTTCATTTCCCTTCCCACGGATCGAAGGGCCCACCACCCAGCCAACCTCCTTCTTCTGCCTATATGTAGCACTATTCACTCTATTGCCTTCTTCTCACAGCATTCAACAATGACTTCCTGGAGTGACACGGTTTTGGTCCTGAGTTGTGGCATCAGCAATCTCCAGATTTCGAAGCTAATTTCCCACTGAAAGGCAAGAGTGACTTCATATCGATGCGTGAAGTTAGAAGCTACGCACCGAAGCAAACGGTGTTGTGGCCTAGGTGTTCACACGGTGAGTTTTGCATGATGCAAGTGTACGAGGGATGGAACAACTCCGGTCGTTGCTTCTGGCACTGCCCATATGCATGGGTAAGCAATGTCCAGAAATTTGTTCATCATCTTTCTTTGGTTTGCTAACGTTTTCTTGCCTTTTGCAGTACTCCACCCAAACAGAGAACTGCGGTTTCTCGCAATGGGTGGATCCACCAGATATTCGCCCCTATCAAGAGTACATCGACTACCTCGAGGACGTCGTCATCTACAACCTGAAGAAGGAGCTGTCGGAGGCATTGACTTCCCCAGATCCATCATCTAGCATAGGAGACGGTCGATGCTGCAAATATTCGACCCGCACTTGTGAATGCCACAAGAAGATCAGCTCCCCCCCCCGAAAGATTGATCCACTCCACCTTCACCACCTCCACCCCCACCTAGGTAAGCCCAGGAGGAGGAAGTGTCCTGGAAGGTCATAATCGATCGGTGATCATTGATCAAAATCTTTCATGTTAAGCTGGTGATTACAGGACAGTATGTTTGACCTTGGATGTGGCAGGTCCTTGATAGAGTAGACCAATAATTAAAACATTTTAATCTTATGCAAGCTGAACTTTGCATCAACTACTTTAGCTATTAGTTTGAACCAGCCAATGAGAATGTCAAAGAAGAAACCATATGCTTGACATATCCAAAGTCACCGGAGTTGTATCTATATGATACAGATACATTAGGCCAAGGAAGGGATAATGTCGATCTTCCTTCACCCAGTATTGCATTTTTAATATGCTGCATTGTTGGTTGTTGAAATCTTAAGTTGTTAGTGTGACAGTGGCATACCTAGCTTCAGCAAGTTGAGAACACTATATTTGAGGAAAATAGTTTCTTTCTTTCATACACCAGGAGTAAACAATTACATCTTTCATGATAATATAATGAACAATGTACTTAATAATCAGTGTCGTGGACACTATTTTGTACAGTAACTAGGATGTTAACTACATATTTTCAAATGAGCTATACAGAATCTTTATTGGCATATTAATTTTATTTTTACTTTCAACATGATGCAGTTTTTTAAACTATAAATTTCATCCTGGGAAATGTTTCTTGGCCTGTTTCCAGATAACAATATAACAACTTACTTTTTTTTTGGTAATGTTAGGGTTTTTTTTGGTAATGTTAGGGTGAAACCTGAGTGTTGTAAAATCTATACTATAAGTGAGGAGCAAATTAAAAACAATTCTCACCAAGAGTTTAGTCTACCCACCTCTCACAGACTGGCCCGCATGTCATGTGTGACCCACCTGTCAGTCCTCAGATATGGAAGGAAAACGACGACGAAACCTTAAATATGGAAGTGAGGGGGTGTCTCTCCCCCCTTTCGTCGTCGTTCCCCCAAACTTTTTCACCCAAAGTGTACCCACCCCCCAAGTGTACCCACCCCATGGGTCAATGTTCACGTCAGCTGGCGCACACTATATGCCACGGTTCACGTACTCAAACTTTCTAATACGGTACACACGACGCCAATCCCACCCACCAATCACGATCACGCCCAAATTTATTTCCCTTTGTTTCCCCTTTCCGAATAGAACCAAACCGTGTGTGTCCGTTTCCTTTCATTCACACGAAACCTTCCTTCCCTCATTCCTTCCCTAACTTAAATTAAATCCCGCCCACCAATGACGATCACGCCCAAATTTATTTCCCCTTTGTTTCTCCTTTCCAAATAGAACCAAACTATGTGTGTCTGTTTCCTTTAATTCTTAGGAAACCTTCCTTCCCTCATTCCTTCCCTAATTTAACTTAAATCCCGCCCACCAATCACAATCACGCCTAAATTTATTTCCCCTTTGTTTCTCATTTCCAAATAGAACCAAATCGTGTGTGTATGTTTCCTTTCATTCACCGGAAACCTTCCTTCCCTAATTTAAATTAAATGTCACACAAATGTTTTTGTTTCCTTTTTAAATTAAATGTCATACAAATGTTTTTGTTTCCATTTAAAATTGTGTGCATGTCGTGACAAGTTTTGGCATGGGTGATTTGATTGCTGCGATTTCGGGATGGCCCTGATTGATTGCTGCAATGCTGCCTTCATTTCTCACAAGCCCAGCAATCCTTTATAGTCGTCCCATTGTTGCTTGCTTCTTCTCACGCGTGAGCCGCCAGCTCTCAAGTTAATCCCCGGATGATAATTTTCTTCTGGGGAGCTTTCGCAGGGCCGCGGGCGTGTGGCGGTGAGGCTATCAACTGCACATCGGCAAGGTTATCATCCGGCGAGGTCTCCACGTATCGCGCATTAGGGCGGTGATGACGGGGCTGTGCACTACTCCTTCAATCGTCCATCTCTGATCAGGTTTGTTCAGCTTTGTTGCCCTTCAGTCCGTGAACTGTGATATGTACCCATCTCCCATCTCTAACTCCCTGATTCGACGCTAAGACAGTGGCGAGGGTCTGTATCTAGTTTTTGCAATGAGTCAACGCATCCCCTTCGGTGATATTATGAACACAGGATCTCGTCGTGCCTCTCGCGGCTCGAAGAGGACAAATGATCAATTGAGCAATACTTCTGAAGGCGGTGAGTTCCTTCTTTGATGAATCCGCAAGGTTTTAACCTCCTTTTGTTATACCAATGCATTTTCATTTTTTTTGTTCGAACCTGTTACAGTCAACAAGAAACGTCGTGAGAGCTATGCAAGTTTACCAGCTGAAGTCAAGGAACAGAGGAATGCAAAGCAAAGACAACGTAACAACAACGTCAAGAGGTCACACCGGTTTCAAGAAACGTCGTGAGAGCTATGCAAGTTTACCAGATGAAGTCATTGAGAAAGAGGCGTCTGCGGCAGTAGCAGCAAACCAGTTTGTCAACGTAAAGGGGTGGTAACCTGGTAGCAGTGGCAGAGTTCACCCCGGATCTGTGTTGATTAATTCAACACCTAAATAAGGTTTTACAACATTCTGAGCTTGATTTTTGTTATTTTGTGGTATAATTGTTTTTATTTTGTATTTCGCCCTGATTATATGTCCAGGGTGTCCACATTATTTTGGTTCTTTTGCTGGTGGACAAGAATTTGCATCTTATACCGGTTGCCTATCTAATCATAGAATTGATTTGAGTACATCTGCATCAGGTGTGTTTCTTTCTGAATTAGTTCAATATAGTAGCTGTAGATTTTTTGACCCGTTGACATTAACATTTTCACGCGAAGCGGTTTTCCACGGTTATGGATCTATTACTGGTCGTCAAGGGTTTGCATCTTATACCTTTGGGCATGGAATTGATTTGAGTACACCAGCATCAGGTATGTTTCTTTTGCAATGGAATATATAATGTAGTACCTTGATTCTTTTTTACGCATTGACATGTAAATTTTCATGATGATATGTGAAGCGATTTCCCACGATCATGGATCTGTTAGTGGTCAACAAGGGTTTGTCTCATATTCTGGTTAGTTAATTATTTTACTTATAGTGTATTGATAATTATTACTAATTAAATAATCAACACAGTTTTTTTTGACAAAAATCAAGGGATGGAATTATTACTTATAGCATGTTTATTTTGCTAGCAATGTTAAGGGATGTTATTGACGACTATGACAATCAAGACGAGTGGCTTCATCAGAACAATAATTTTTCAAGCGACCGAATTGTAAACGTAGATGCTGTTGGTGATGAATCCACCTTGCTAGAAATTCTATTGTCTAAAACATGTAAGTATCTGTATCACTGATGCTGTTGGTGATGAATCCACATTGCTGGAAATTCCATTCTCTAAACGTACATTTTTTTTTCTGATTAGTAGGTGCCCTTGGTTAGACGTAGAGTTGTGGTTTTCAGTAACTAATTTAGTTTTCTCTTTTAGTTTGTCAGCCATATTAGAGGGAGGAATTGATCATGATGACAATCAAGATGAGTGGCTCCATCGGAACAATAATTTTGCACGCGATAGAATTGTAAATGTAGACGATGTTGGTGATGATGAGCCCAACATGCTAGAGATTCCGCTGTCTCAAACAGGTAAATATCCACATCAGTAATGCGAAGTACACTGTGGATTAAATAGATTTTTATTTAATTGGTTAAAGGACATGTCAAATTTTTTTGGCTGGATTAGTAGGTTTAGGGCGTCTCATTACGACTAAAGAACGTCATAAAGAAAAAGACCGTGAGAAAAAAAAAGAGGAAATACAATCTTTTTTATATCACGTGCGTGCCGCACGTGCACTTCCACTATTATTAGAAATAATTCTCCATAACATTTGTGAAATCTTCTTCTTTTTTAATGCAGGAACTTACAGAGTCCTTATTATGTTTTGACACTCCGAAACACATACCTTCTCTGCAAGCAAAAGACTGCAAGAGTAATATGTTACAGAAAAGTCATGAACATAATTCATTAATTAGTTTGTAATTCGATAGTCACATTTGTAATCAATAGTCAGATTGCATTTAATTGGCCTATTCTTTTTAATGGCTTGTGATATGGGTATTCAAAAGTCACGATTGGTAGGATAGTGAAACTTCTAGATGAGTGGTTTAACATTTCTTGCTGAGTTATCACAAAGGTAATTGTACTTAATTAGTTAGATCTCATAACAACGCTGCGGTGGCAAGTATTTCTTTTAAAAGTTCTAAGATAAAGCTTTTGGTTGACAATGATATTCTATATGAATCATTTTGATGTGTGTGGAGAGAATTTGTGTTGCCCCTAGTCTAAGGTAAAGGGGGCAAAATATTTGTTTTTTTATTTTTGTTAATTGTTATCTATGGTTGAGATGCAAACCTGATTCTAAGTCCAAGATATATTTGTTTACTGTTTTTGTTTATATAATAGTACAATGATTTTTTTTGGTCCAAGGTTTAGTTTAGTTGATCGTTGTGTATCTTGTATCACAGTAATATTGATTTTATGCTCGCAGCAATGTACGGACACATACCAGTAACAGAGAAGAAAGGGGACCTAAACACAAATCTTGGCCTCTTGCGAGCAACATGTTGTCCCGTTTTACAATCGGTGAACGAGATTTATCGCGAGTCACAATGAACTGGCCAGAGCAAGTCTGAGATGCAGGTCCAGCCCCATCGCCGAGGCTTCCTCGGCCTCGGCGTCGCCATCAGCAGAAGCGCACAGCTCGTAAGATCGAGCTCTGCTGCTGCCGGTGCCGCCGCACAGGATCAGCGGCTCCGGGCGGCACAGGCCTGGTGCAGCAGAGTGGAACGGCAGGCTCAGTGTCGGCTGGTGCGCGAGGTACACCCATTGCGGGACAGTGCCGGGCGCGTACGCATTCGACCCGGCGAGGCCCATGGCCACGACGTGCCCCGGACGCGGCGGTTCGAAGCCCGCGGCGCAGAACGCCATGCCCGCTGCGGGCCCGCCGACGGCTTCGCGAGTGACGTGCTGGCGCGCGCGCTTCAGCTGCTGGCGCTCCTTCTTGTGCGCGTTCTGGTGCCCGCCCAGTGCCTGTGAGTTGGCGAACTCACGGCAACAGTACTGGCACTCGAACCTTCGCCCGTCCGCCACTGGACGGCCGTCCCGCGGCGGCAGCGCCTGCATGACAATGTCGGCAGCATTTCCGCCGGCCACGTCGTAGCCGAAGATCCTCAGCGACGACGCGCTCGGCGTCAGCTTGGTGGGCTGGTCGCACAGTATGTAGTCCGCCATGGATTAGTGAACACTACTCCTAGATGAGCTGAATGATGAGCGTGTCAGGTCGTCGTTGCGGTTCAGGTGCTAGGGGTGCATGCGGCGAAGTGAAGGTGACATATATCAGAGCGCCCGGGGACCCGCGGGAAGTCGTACCTGCTTGGAGAAAACGAGGAGGATGGATGAGAAAAAGACGACACATCTAGCAAGATTGGAGAGTAGGTAGGTGAAGATAGAGGAGATGGCCACACGCAAGCTTCCAATCCAACTGGTGAATTATACTGTATACTAGTATGATCGTTCTAGAAATTGCATGTCAATAAATACACAGACTTGTTTTCTGCAACTTTCTGCAACTACTTGTTTTCGGTGAGTTACAGAGACTTGTTTAAGGGTGTATTGGCAACACTTTCAACACTATTTAGGAGTATTAAATATCGATTAATCATAAAACTAATTACACAGATGTATGAGAAATCGCGAAATGAATCCATTAAACCTAATTAATTCATCATTAGAGATTGTAAACTGTAGCACAACATTGTCTAATCATGACATACTTAGACTCATTAGATTGGTCTCGCAGTTTGGGCTGAGGTTATGGAATGAGTTTTGCAATTAATACAGGTTTAGTACTCTTAATTAGTGTTGCTTGTTTCGATGTGATGGGTTGTACGAGAACTAAAGATACCCTAAATTGTAATTTTCGAGAAAGTTTATGTTAAGCACCCGTACGTAGGCAATGGCACTCCTGTTACGGTGAGGCGTACGCAGACGAGCCACGGGTGTGCCCGGGGTACGGCCTGTTGCCTCGGAGGGGTTGGGGCCTGGATCCGCGTGTGACGGATCCCGTTCCGCTGAGGCGGATCCCGCGGCGATACACTGTAAACCTGCTACAGTGGACCCACAATGAGAACCATAACTCGGAGCGACCGAGTACTCTAAGTCTCCCACGAACCGCCTTCCCTCCCCTATAAAAGGGGAGGCATGCCTCCATCGAGGAGGCAAGGTAAGAGCTGTGAGGAAGCGCTACGCCAGTCTCCTCGCTCTCGCTCTCACGCACTTGTGTTCTTCTTTTTCCTTTTCACACCAGAGACTTGGGACAAGCTCCATCTCTCGACCCGTTCTGTAACCCCTACATAAACTCTGTGCGAATAAACTCGAGTTACACGAACAAGACGTATGACACACTTGCCTAAACTAGTATAATCCTTGGGTCTCCTTTCGCATAACCATTCGTGATTGACCCAATTTGACGGCAGTGATGAGGAGTCTGGGAGCTCTGGTGTCCCCCGCTCACGAAGTGGTGAGCCACTAGATGCTCGACGAGCTATGTGCTGTCTATCGTTATCTCGCTAACTTCCTGCCTGAGGGGTCTTGGGTGCTAGTGTCGTACTACGTCTGCCCGAGCAGTTATGTGACGATTGGTATTTCTTACGTCACAAATAAATCCGCAAGCGCACGGAAGATACCGTTGTAGCACTTCACCCAGAGAGTAGGGTATCGTTATTTATATTTTCCCAAAGGAACGGAGGTGTAACGGTCTGCTAGCTAGTCTAGTCCCGGGAGAAGAAAGAGGATGAAAGGATGGCCTAGGTAGCGTGGAAATCTACGGGATAGGCACAAAGAAAGGGTATACTCCGACTAATATTCACCTACTTCGGGCACCGGTCTACACTTGGTCTGCCAAGCGCCTCCGGCTATTAGCTCTACGCTGAACCCTCACGTGGGGGAATACAAAGGATCCACGGGGTTGTCACCACCCATGCACCTACCCCGCAGACGTTGAGAACGTGCGCAAACAAAGGGAACCTCTAGTCTAGACACCATGTCTACACTATCAACCCCAACTCTGACCATGGCCAGACTCCACCCTGCAGCTAGATTCATAAGACTAGAGCCCCCACCACAAGGACGAGCGATGAACCTACAAGAGAATAATAACGATAATATAACTTTACTGAGTACTGACCACCGTAGAAGACTCGGGTGCTCGCTCAAGCGCTCTTACCCGCCGAAGTACAAGCAGAGGGAGGCTAACAACTCCGGCTCTCCTCCGGACTTCTGCTCCGCACACTCCTCGACTCTAATACAAAGTGGAGCCTCTCTTCTACTGGCTTCTCTCTAGAATGGGTGTCCTCCAAATGAGAGGGGTAGGGGTCCTTATATAGGGGTGGAGAGGCGGTTTCCAAGGGTTCTTTGGCGGCAACTCCACCTCCACCACCTTGGGGATTATGCGGGAAAACTTGGCGCCAAAAATGGGTGCGAACGGCGCCTGAGGCGGTTCGGCTGAACCGCTGGGTCGGCCGTACCAGCCGAAGGCCCGTTCGCCACCGCCTTTGGCTGGTGGGCCGTCTGGTTGGGCCTTTGTTGCAGGTACGTGAGTTTTGGTGGATTTTGGCCTAGATAAGTGCTGGTTGTCGGCCTTCTTCCTTGGGTAGAGTGGACCGACGGTAAATGCTATGTTTTTCTTTATTTTTGGGCCCAATCCACCTTTGCTCTCTGAAATCTCATAATCACCAACACTCGTGGAACTCGTTACTGTTAAACTCCTATATCTATGTTTTCAGGGACAAAGTTGACGAAAAATATTTGCTATAAGGACCGTCAACAAGTTCCCCCACACATAGGCCTTTGCTCGTCCTCGAATGATAAGGGACTATGGTGGATGCATCTCCATTGAGCAATACCTACATACAAGTTATTCAGAGTTTCTCCATATTCTCGTGAACTTTTGAGTGGCTACCACACATTTCTTGGGCAATTAAAAGATGGAACAATATAGACATCAGGCTCCCATCACCTCTTGCTTAGAAACTTGGGTTTTTGAATTTTTTTGAAGACAAGGAATAGACTTGCTCCTCAAATTATTCTCTTGAGTCACTCTTTTTGTGTCTTGAATTCTCACCAAAGCAAAGGTGTTGCCTTCTTATTCCTATCATCTACGGGCTTTATCTGGAGTTGTGGGTAGGGATAAATGTGCATGCTTGCTTCGCATATGTTACTAAGTCAAAAACTGGATCCAAGAAGAAACGAGTCATGCAACCTTGATCAAGATGTGCAAGTGTGTGGAATGATAATGGTAGTGTGGCAAGGTGGACGCTAGGCCTGGAATAGGTGCTAGCTATTGCCACACATGAATACTCGGGATTACATAAGGTGGATGCTAGGTCCGGAATGGGTGCTAGCTATTACCGTAAATGATGATGATGATGGTAAGGTGGATACTAAGGCCCGAAATGGGTGCGTTATTACCATCATGATAAGCACAGAGGTGATGGCAAGGTGGACACTAGGCCCGGAGTGGGTTCTAGTTATCGCCATCTCTGAAAGAGTGCTTCTAAGGTATCATGGTAAGGTGGACACTAGGCCCGGAATGGGTTCTAGTTTTTACCGTGAACCATTATTGTGGACTCTATGCACATGACTCCCTCCTTTATTTATTTGAGACATGGGCTATCTCTCTCTTTTTTTCATGGACCAGGATGTGTCCATTATTCTTCTCTTTGCATAGACTTGGACTAGTTCATCTTTTCTTTTCATTTTTCCATTTGCATAGTCCATATCTTTTGAATGATGAATAGGGAGGAGTCACGACATAGAGATGCGACCTAACATTCTACAAGGATGAAAATGAATGTGTAACTTGCAATGTAGAAATCAGCATGAATAGGACTGTATGTGGTCTTGATCAAGAAAACATGACAAGCCTTAAACACGGGTCACAACATTTGACAAAGCTCAAATTAAAGTCAAGCAACATTTATGCTGGTTTTTCTATAACTATCCTACATGGCTCTAATGGGAATTTATATAACTTGAGGAGACAAGCTATTCATTTTTTTCAAAAGAAAATCCCAAGTACTTTTCAAGAGAGATCAAGGTTCCATCTATCCTAACTATATCACATCCGTTAATAACTTAGATAGTATGAGGTCCCTATTGAAAAGTTGTTCACAAGAATAGGAAAAAATAAAGAATAAAGAGTATGCAAATATTTATGAAGGAATGAGCATGGAGTGCATACTTTTATCTTGAGCAATTTTTATTTAGAAATATATGGAAACTCAGGGAGTAAAGTTAGTAGGGGGTGCAAACCGATGCGTGGGGGAAAGATGGGGCCGGTGGTTCAGCCAACCCAGCTTTGGGTCCTTTGGCCCTGAAGTTTCGCGTACTGTTCAATGTCGGTTTGTGGAGCGTCAAGGTGGGGTGCCTCCCCCACACTTGCTTCGGTACTTGGCTATTTATTCAAATACATGGTGGGGACAGGTATGACTCTACCAGGTGGAATCCCGGGGAGTTGAAATTTGATGAATTCAAATTATGTAGGGCGTATTACAATTGGAATCAAGTAAATTGATTAGAAAAAGAAATCAAGGAAAATTAAAAACACCCTGAGATAAAGCGGGTAGGCTAGTTGATGTGGACACCATGAGTACATCTACACCAGCAGTAGCTCAAGCGCCTCCAGATGCTCAGGCGCCACCCCCAGAAGCTCAGGCGCCACCTCCACATGTTCCACCACTTTAGGCGCCACCTGCTGGGCCAATTACTCGAGCTCGTACGAGAGAATTAAACTACATCATGCTGTTAAAGAATGAATGCCCAGAAGCATAGGAGGTGGCCCAACAAGGGCCCAGGGTGGGGCGCCTAGGGCTGGGAGCCGCCCCCTCTCCAGGCGCGACTCCCCTCGTGACCGTGCGCCCCCCTTCGTGGGTGCCACGTGCCCTCCCTCGAGGGTGCTAGGGGTTGTGCCCCCTTGTCCCCTATTTAGGATAGAGTCCTTTTCATTTTACAACTTGAGTTTTGTTTTACACGCACAAATACGTGTTGTCCTCTGTGATTCAGAACTCCACCTTCGAGTGATACTTAGATTGCTCGCCTCAAATTCTTGTTCGTTCTTTGATTGCGTACAGGAATTGATCTCTGTGATCAGGCTGATCTTGCAACAACAAGGTTAGGGAGTTGGTTCAGCGATTGCATTGGCACTCCGGACTTGCTCATCGTAGTCGGATCTTGAGGGTCTACTTCCGCCGAATCAAATTTACCTCCACTCACCGAAAGATCGGGCACTCCGCCTTTATCAAGTGGTATAAACTTTCTAGGTTGATCGGTGAGTTTATCGAGCGTTTTTATTTTCTACAGTCCACAAAAACCAAACAAAAATTTTTGTAGGGTAGATCCTTGTCCCAACAACCCTTTTTAGCCTCGCACCTTCATTCAATAACTTGCTTTGTTGAGTTTGTGTTCTTGTTCGTTCATTTGTTGCTGTTTACTTGTGTTTTTCCTTTTGTTTCTTGTTTTTATTCTAACCCTAGCCGCCACCGTTTTCTTTCTCTCCGCTGCTCGCCCCCACCACGCACTGTTTCCCTCCCTCCACGCCGAACCCTCCTCACGCCACGAACCCCCTCACGCTGTGGCCTTCCTGGTCGCGACTCGGGCTCCCCCGATCGCTCCCTCCCTGCCATGTTTTGTTTGTCAAGTATAAAAAAAGAGTAAAGTCCAAAAAAAAAACAAAAAAGGGAAGAGTCCAATAGGGAGAAGGAGGTCGATCCGGTTCAGAGAACCCCCATGCGTGCCGTCATTTTTCCCCTGGGTCGCGACGCGAGTCCCCTCCCCCCTCTCACACCGTGCCTTCCCCCCTCGCAGTTCCCTCCCTGGGCACGCCGCACCTATCCCCCATAGTTTTCCCCCCTCCACAGTTTTGTTTCTTTGCTCTCCTCCGCTTTAGCACTCGTTTCCAGCAGCGTTTGATCATATTTAGCACTACTATTCAACTTTGCATTATTGTTTGATTGTGCTAATCCTTCAATTTAGTGCAGCCTTCCCAGAACTCCACATAGTTCTATGACAAGCCGACTTTTTTCTCTAGGCAATCGCTACTCCAATCTTTCGCAGGTTCCACCGGTTGGTTGCAGTTCACCCTGTGTGCTTGGTAAGAATGGATAAGAATTTGATAACAACACTAGTTTGAGCGCCTTGTCAGCCATTAGACCCTGTTTTTGTCATCGATTTAGTTTTTGTGTTTACGCTAACCATGGCAAACAGCAATTCCACGAGAGATGACCAGCTGCAGGACTTGCGGACACAGATGGATGGACTGAACGCTGACATTAAGACGCTACATGAAAGGCTGGATTCAATGATTGCTTCGTCGACCGAGCGATGCGATCAGTTAGACCTGAAAGTGCATCTTGGCCCCTAATTGTTTTGGTGATACTGACAAACACAATTTGCGGTATTTAATAGATAATTGAGATGTGTGTAGGATAAAAGCAATAGAAAACTAAGCTTTGACCAAAGGAAGACCCCCCAACTCCAATTCGGTGTGAAACTCGATTGAAGGCTTAAATTCATTTTATTTTCGAAATTGAGTATAGGAAACACTGTACTATAAAGGGGGATGCGAATTGACCGTCTTGAGATGCTCAAAGTGCTTAGTAAGATGACCTAAGAAAGTGTGAGAGACACCGAGCCAACATGTGCACATTTGCTCTCTTTCCTCAAATTTCCAGGGTTTGTCGGTACCGATATGGGTTCACTGGCTGAGTTTTTCCAGACCCTCGGTAGTTCCGGCCCCAGGCCGGTACTACCGATAAAGCCTCACTGTTTCATTTCTAGGCACTTCTCGGTAGTAGCGACCTAAGGTCGGTAGTATCGATAAATGTCGTGTTTTGCACAGTAACGGCTAGTTTTGGGGGTGGGGTATTTATACCCCCCCTTCTCCCTCTTCATTTGCTGCTGACCAACCATGGGACAAACACGCCCAAGAGCATTCACTCCTCTCCTCCTCTCACCCCTAGAGCTAAGATTTGATTCCTTTGAGCTAGGGCTTGAGTGAGGAAGATTTAAGGTGTGAGATTGAGAAGCTTTGTGTGACCCTTTCCATCTCCTTCATCTCAAGAGCACTTGAAGCATCTCCGGGCATCGATTCACATTTGTTACTCTTGAAGCTTGCTTCTAGACGGTTAGGCATCGCCCGTTGAGTGCCCTCTTTGTGTGGAGCACCCGGGATCGTTTGTATTTCCCCTCTCCTTTGTGGAGAATTCTTAGTGAGCACCAATCTTCCTTTGGGGGGATTGGGTGAGGTAAGAGGCTCTTGGTGATAGCCCTCCCTTTGTGAGATCCTCAACGGAGACGTAGCTTCCTTGGTGGAAGTGAACTTTGGATCAAACCCCTTGTCTCTTGCTTGTTTAAGTTCTTTGCAATTTGCTAAGCCTAGCAGCTTGTTCGTGCCCGATCTACATATTTGTTGTGTTGCTATCTATATCTTTGGTTGCAGGAGGTTCCTAGCATTTAAACTCAACTTTTGATTCAAGTAGAATTGCTAGAATCGCATTACATTTAAAATTTTATTTTAGTCATCTCTTTCTGGTCGGTAGTACCACACCAGTGTCGGAAGTACCGAGACCCTCGGTAGTTCCAACACTGCGTCGGTAGTTTCGACCAGGGAATTTAACCGCTGCATTTGTTTCAGAAATTTGAAGTGATCCTATTCACCCCCCTCTAGGCATCACAAGGTCCTTTCAATTGGTATTAGAGCCTAATCCCTTGATTTAGGCTTACCCGCTAAGGGATCAAGATGTCGGGGAGTGGAGGTGGTCTATCTGCTCAAGAGATCACCGCCAAAGAAGCTCAAGAAAAAGAGCTTAAAGCCGCTCAAGATCGACTTGCTGCTCAAGGAGTCGACCCCATGGGGAAGGCCCCAAGTCGTACCCCATCCAACGTCGAGAGCTCTAATGATTCTTCCTTCGACTCTGACTCGGACTCCGACTCGAGTGATGAAGACATCAAGGATGGTGATGATGACGCGACAAAGAAAGTGGCAAAGAAGAGAAGGAAGGCCAAGAAGCTCCTCAAGAAGATGATCAAGAAGGAGCAAGCAAAGAATTCTCCCTTCGGCTACTACGAAGTGCCCTTCAACTACACGCAATATCCGGGCAACAACAACTACACGCAATTTCCGGGCAACAATCCTAACGACAAATTCTATTCCGTACATTTGGGAAAGCCTCCCCACTTTGATGGGAAAGACTATCCCAAATGGGCTTATGATATGCAAATGCACCTTTACGGGCTTCACCCTTCTCTTTGGAAAATTGTGTGTCTAGGTGTGACAATCCCCGCCGAAGGTGAAGTCCCAACAATCGAGCATGAGCAAGACCTCCACTGCAACGTGCAAGCAACAAGAGTCATCACGAGATCCTTGTGTGCTCAATAATTCAACAAGGTCCAGAACATCCAAATTGCCAAGGTGATTTGGGACACACTCAAGGAAGCACACGAGGGGACTGATCATGTGAGGCAAGGCAAGATTGACTTGATCCATGGAGAGCTTGAGCTATTTGTCATGAAGGATGGAGAAACCGTGAGACAAATGTATGATCGACTAATGCTCCTCGTCTTAGACATTAGATCACTAGGAAGCAATGATTGGGATGACTCCAAGGTCACAAAGAAGTTGCTAAGAGCTTTCACCCCGAAGAACCCAAACTTGGCAACCATGATAAGAAGGGATCCCAACTACTACAACATGACCCCCAATCAACTTCTTGGTGAAATCTTACATCAAGATCTAGTTGACCAAGACATGGAGAAGTCACTTAGCTTGAAGGTGAACAAGAGCCTAGCCCTCAATGCTAGCTCTAGTGAAGCAGTGGAAGTGAAGCACAAGACTTCCAAGACAAAGAATGAAGAATCAAGTGAAGAAGGAAGCACCGATGAAGACACCGCCTTTGCCATAAGGAAATACAAGAAATTCTTGAAATCAAGGGCATCAAGGAAAGGCGGTGATGAAAGGAAGAAGAAGTCTCAACGAAAGTGCTATGAGTGTGGAGAGTATGGACACTTCATTGCCGAGTGTCCCAAGAATAAGAACAAGAATGAGGATGAGAAGAAATACAAGGAGAAGAGCAAGGAGTTCAAGAACAAGTACCAAGGGCGTGCTCACGTGCGTCAATAATGGGACTCAAGTGATGAAGATGAAGAACCAAAGAAGCAAGGCATGGCAACAATTTCCATGGCACAAGGGACATCTTCACCACGCCTCTTCAACAACTTCTCCGATGATGAGGACAACTCTCACTTTTGCCTCATTGCAAGAGGGAGCAACGTACAAGAATCCACCACCTCGTCCTCTCTCACCTCCTCTTCATCCACACCTAGTGATATAGATGATCTAGATGATGAGGAAGAAATTGAAGCCAACATGATAAAACAATTTAGTAAAAAGGGCTATAAAGAAATCAAGAGGCTTTTGGAGAAATTAGAGAAAAAGAAAGTGTCTCTCCATGAGTAAGAAGACATGCTTATCCTTGAAAAGGAAAGAAACCTTGCTCTAGAGAAACGCCTTGCCGAGGAAATGGCTAAGGTGGAGAAGTTGACCACGGACTTGTCCTTGGCCAATAACACCAACAAGAGGATGTCACAGGATTACACTTTGGCAAATGAATCTCTAGCTTCCCTAAAGGCTACTCATGGTGAGCTTCAAACAAGCTTCTCATGCTTGAAGGATAAACAGGAAAATCTTGAAGCAAACTATAGTACCCTTTGGGAAAGCACCAAAGCAAATCCTAATACGGCAAAATTTGACTCTAATGCCTCCACTAGCAAAGGTTGTTCTAAATGCTCTAATGTTGATGTAAATGCTCTTAAGACTAAACTCGCAAGACTAGAAGAGACGTTCAAGAGCAAGGACAAGGAGATTGCCCGATTGAACATGTCGGTCAATCAAGGAAAGTTTGGTGCCAAGTCCACGGCAAAGGTAATTGACAAGTAAGGACGTGGGCACTACAAGGACAACAAGGTCAATGGTAGAAAGGTGGTGAAGGGGCAAGAGATCCCCTTGTGGAACAAGGGAGGCTAGCTCAACACTATTATAGACATAGCCCATGGAGTGACCACCTCTACCACAACAAAAGACAAGCCAAAGGTTGTGAACATCACACAAGGAAACAGCGGGGTTAATTCTCCATCAAAGGCATCGAAGAATGTGGTGGAACACAAGCCTTCACTGAACTACACTTGTGACTATGTTGTGACCTTGGACCACAATGGTAAGATGGTGGTCAAGTATGTTGGAACCTACACCAAGAAGGTCATGAGGAAGAGTGTGTGGGCTCCCAAAGTTTATGCTTCTAACCTCCAAGGACCCAAATCCTTTTGGGTACCTAAACCAAAAGCTTAAACTTGTTTTGTAGGCCTACACCTCCGGTGGAAGCGCATGGTGAAGGACCGAACTGGCGACCAGATAGGGGGGGAGTGAATGGGAGCCGATAAAAATTCTTCTCGAAGGAGATGACTTCTCCAACAAGATGAACACGGCCTATCCAACACTTCTCCGACTCGAACTAACCAAGTTTGCCAAAGTCACATAGCCACTGAAGTGCTACTGACCCTAGGAACAAACCACTCAACCAACTGAGACAAACACTCCAAACGCACAGCGGAAATCTGCACAACTTGCTGTCTGTGCCACACCGGTCAAACCGATGGCTCTCGCCGGTCAGACTGATGGCACCGGTCCGACCAGTGGACACTACCAGTCAGGCCGGTGGCAACAACAAATGTGCAGAAATGTTCCAGGAAGCATAATGCTCTCTAAATTTATATTTGTTAAAGTTCCATAATGAACTAGCCTTCATCCCTACGGAGGGTGGATATCAATTAAGTTCTTGCCACAAGTAATTAGTCATGCTCCCATATTTCAAATGAATCTCAGAAATTTTGAAGTGTAGAGTAAGATGAATAAAAAGAGCTAAACCAAGTTCAAAAATTAAACCTTCTTGCAGCTTGCTCATGAACTCTCATCTCATCTTGTCTCTCAAGCCTATTTGTTCTACTCCTTTCCCCTCTCAAAATATATATAAGTGGTAGGCTTTATATGGAGCTTTTGGGAAAAGTTTAGTCCTACCAAGATATTATTATTGAGATATTATCAAAACAAGATAAGCTTCTCATGGTCTTACCGAGACTCGTCAAAAAGGTCATTGGAAAATAATGTTGTTTCAAGGAGGGGGAGAGAGAAAAATACACACACTTGAGATAGCTGGACATGTGCAAATGGCAAAGAGTGATCCCGAGGCACAAGCAAAGTCCTCGTTATCGGATTGCACATGGTTGGAAAGATGAGTATGGGTCTTGATCTTGAATCCTCTTGAAACTCCTAATGCATCTAGAGAGCTGGGGAGCTTTATTTATTTATATATTTTTTCTTTCTCTCATATATTTTTTCTTCTCTCCTTTTTCTTTCTCTCTCTTTTTTTCATACTTCTTCTTTCTCTTTTTTTCTTCTTTTTTTATTTTAATTTTATACTCCCCTTGAACTCTAGATTACATTGTACCTACTCCTTGGCAGCTCCCCCCCATGCTTAGACGATTGCACGTCCTCGGGCAAAGAGGTGGAAAATTTTTTGTTTTGTGCCA
Organism: Cenchrus fungigraminus; assembly: GCA_036936925.1. Lineage (NCBI taxonomy): Eukaryota > Viridiplantae > Streptophyta > Magnoliopsida > Poales > Poaceae > Cenchrus > Cenchrus fungigraminus. The sequence goes on along the minus strand of CM072768.1, from coordinate 63,985,450 downwards.
AGGTAGGTACTAAAAGTTCTATGTTTTCCTGGAAAGAAACACTTGAAATCTTCTAGGGATCCTTCTCGCAATCTTATGTCATCTTGGAGGACTCCCAAAATTATACTTCAATCCTTGGCACCTTCATTCTTGTGATCTTCCTCGAAATATTCATCCATACTCAAATGATAGGTTGTGATCAAGGAGGTAAACACAAAAAGATATATTGGGTTTTATGGGTGGATATCCGGTGAGGTTTGTGAAATTTCCAATGTGGAGATTCACAATGCACGGATAGAAAAGGCTAGCAACAAGATAGGTACGCAAAAACGGAATGACCAGCTTCTTAGTCTCGGACCAGAGATATCAAGCCCTGAATTAACTCACCCAAAAATAAATCTTGTATACTAAGTTTTTGCACTCAGATAAATATAAGGCTTTGGATAGGTAGAGCAACATGCAAGTGGTATTAATGACGAGGTTAGCATAACTTTTTCAGAACAAAAATAAATCATCTTTAACCCATCCAAAATTGAGAGCATGAAAAGAAAACTATGGGTCTTATCTTTATCATAACCTCCGTGAGGGATTAAGCTAGCATTTAATTTAATTTCAGATTTGCATTTATAGAGCATTAGCTTAATCATGCATAAAACAAGTACAAAGATAAGCAAAGCGGCAACTTTCATCATATATCAACATGGCATCAACTTATTATCTTCACTAAAGGTGATAATCATGGTGGCAAACTTTATTAATGTTGATTTAAAGCAAACACTACTACTAACACATATGCTGAAAATAAATAAAAACTGAAAATGCTATGCACACACAAATTTGCATAAAAGCTGAAAATAAAGAAAAGAGAAAAGAGAAAATCGAACCGAAGTTGAAGGCGTCATTATTATTTTTCTTCTTCCTCCTTCTCCATTCTTCATCTTTCGGTGGTTGATATTGATGGTCTTGCACGCTGTATCCTTGCTTGTAGTGTGATTGCGTCGGTCCCTTCTTTGACCTGCATTGGTTGGGATGAGGCGCCATGAATGCTTTGTTAGGCGCCATGTATGGTGGAGGAGGTTGTGGCATGTCTGCCCCACTCCCCCATGCTTGAATCGGCACACTTCATAATATGGTGGAGGCATTGGTATTCCTCCATAAGGTGGTGGCATCGAGATCCCTCCATGTGGTTGTTTATTAGCTTGATGTGCAGCCCCTCCTTCATCTCGGGCTGCAGAGGATGACCCTTCTTCAACAATTCTTCTCCTTTTATTCTTCTTCACCAGCACAAGAAGTCCTTCCTCTAACCAATTTTTGTCTCCATTCAACAAATAATCTCAGCCCCATGTTGGAAAGAGGAACATCAACTTGCACCTTCTCCTCTCATTTTCACTAATATATTTTCCTTTCTTCATGTACTCGACCCCCAAAGAAATCCCAACAAGGAGAAATTTTGGGTTCCTTGTAATCTTCTCCCGAAATCATTCCGAAAAATCCTTCTAACATATTTTCTTGGACTTCAACTTGCTCCGGGGTTTCCTTCTTGGGACCGAGTAGCTCTATAAGGAACTAGTTGCTCTTCATCTTCAAGGCCAAATGAGAGGCACGACATTCCTTCATCAATGACCGATGCTAACGTATAAGAATTTCCAAGGTAAGCTCCTTGTGAGTGCATACACCAACTCCATTAAAGAATTTCACCCATCCAAGGTTGCTCCAGATTCGATTCGAGTAAAATCCCAATGCTTGGAGGGTGTCATCAAAGTCAACATTTGGCACGAGCCTCCTCTCAAGACGAACAAACCTCTCCTCCTCTTCCTCCTCCTCCGCCTTCATGATGAATCCATTGGAACACCTCGGAGTGTATGGTGGTGGAGCAGATGAACGAGTTGAGCATCATAGTGGAACGGGTGGCTCTTCCGTGTGTCCTCGCGGTTCGGTGTACCGCATGGACGAACTTCGTGTACTCCTTATGCCACCAAGGGGCAGCGTGTTGCTTCTCGGTGGTGCCATGTCTTCCTCCATGCTTCGGGGAGACTCAGAAATCGAGTGCCTCCTCGAAGAGCTTGATGATGACTCCGACGATCGTGTCTTCTTGGTGAAGACATTGGTGGCTTTCTTCCGCATTGTTGCTACACTAACTCACAACGAGTGCACTGGGGGTTGCTTGCCGGTGGGAAAAACACACAAGGGAAGTATATGGAGGGTGGAGTTTATGATATTTATTTTTTTTAGAGGGTGGAGCGTGAGGTGCACAAGATAGGATGGATATTAGCCCATAGGGTTTGTGGATACTTGAACATGCAACCGCCTATCATGGTGAGGCTAAACTAATTTATTGAGGTGTGAACATGAGGCCACTTTAGCTAAACCTACAAATGATATGTTGATGGGATCTACAGGAGTAGTGAGATCTATACTCCCGAAAAGCATGGTGGCTAGCCTTAGGCATCAAAGCATTATCAACATAAACAAAAGATTGAAACAAAATAATCGGCGATAACATGACAATATCCTCATCCCCATGGAACTGAAATATATCTAGGTTGTTTCTGGAACTTATGGGCTATGAACTCAAGAACACAAATTAACAAATGCATAAAATACTTACCAGGCGAAGGGGAGCATCGGGGGCCATAAGTGGAGGCTAGGCCGGCCGACCTAGGCTGATCGGCCTAAGAGCCCCCTACTCCATTTGCTTTGATCCTTCTCCGAGATAGTTCTTGCTCCCTTCTTGCCTTGTGTCCGTGTGATCCACGAGATTCCTCCACCCAAATGTTCACAACCACTCCTTTGCTTGGGCGATTAAGGGTTCCACCTCCATTGTTTTACTTCTTGTTCCATCTTGTTCCCTTACCTCTTGTGCTTCTACCAATTTCCTACAAAACAAAGCCCTTGATTCCCCCCCATGCTTGTCCTTTGCATGTGCCCAAGATGCCAAATGATGGATACATGATGCATTGTGGGGCACTATATGTTAATCAAGCTCAAAACCTCCTTTAATCATATTTAGATGCTAATCACTCCTCTACTTTTGAAAGTTTAAAAATTAACTCAGCGCTAGCGATGAGTCCAAATATATCATTAGAGGAGCTTTTAGGCATCAAAAACAATTATAAAATTTATTTTGGTTGCACCGGGATCGATTGCTTTCATTAATTGATAGCAAGTTCCTCCGGCTTGACCGTGGGGGTATAGGTTTAGGTTCTAATTTTGGCCAAACATGAGATATTTTGAATAAAAATAAAGTCAATGGAGCTTAGAAAAATTCTAACTAGAGAAACCGATGGATGTCAAGTTGAATGAAACCAAAAATCAAGTTCCTTAGGTTCACGCGAGTCCTACCATGCGTCAAAGATTAAAAACATTAAGAAACAAAGCAAGGCTCTACTCGTGTGTTTTTATCATGTAAAAGAAGCCAACCTTAACACCATGGATAGGATGAAAGGTTGGGGTAGGTTCTAAATTTTTGGTACTAGTTTCTCAAAAATAAGCAAACAAAACTTGGGATGGCTCAAGTCATCGGTTTATGATCAATATAAATTCAAATAGAACGACTGAGCAATTATAATGTCTCCAAAAATTATTCAACCACATAGGAATTTATAATATGTAATGCGTAGTAAATTCTAAGACCAACTTACTTAAAAAACTTGAAAAATTCTTCGGGTTGCCCTCCCGGTAGCTTGACTCTTCAACGTGTTGTCCTCTCGGTAGCTTATTCTTGACTCGACGATCGGGTTGCCTCCCGCAAGCGCTTCGTTTATAGTCTATAGCTAGACTTCTTCTCTTCTTCACTTCAGATCAACGCTCTTTGTGGGCATTGCAATCTTGGGGACCCCACTTCTACACCATCCTTGGCTTCGGTGTAGGTTTATTCTTCGGCTTAGTCATCTTTTTGGTCTTCACAGGCGGGCGTTGATTCTTGGTCTTGACGGATGCAACACCATTTGCGTCTTCTTCGCTTCATTCTCCCTTGACTCCTCCCTTGGGATTAGACGATGAGGTAGAATGTATTTAATATTGACCACTTTACATACCTCGAATCATGGTTGACTTGAATGCACTCCTCATGCCATCGATGTCAAACTTGATCTCCCCCTTGTCGACGTCGATTGCTCCGATGGTCTTGAGGAATGATCTCCCTAGGATGAGTGGCGGATGAGGTTGATCTTCTTTCGATCTTGGAGGTGGAGTTTCTCTTGTATATTCCTACGATGTTCGGCCTCCACTTTTAGATCTTGTGTTGCATGTCACCTTTTCCTGCAAATTTTTTTCTAGACCATCCACAATATATATATATTTTTGTTGGAGATGTAGCCGTCCATCTCCGATTAGGGTTAGCAATAAACAAAATAAAGAAAACTAGGGTTTAGCAAAACCCTAGATTAGATTGATTTTTTCGAGGATGGTCGAAATCAAGAGATGCAAAAGAAAAATCAAGAGAAAAACTGAAGATATTCACAAACGCAATACTAGATTGAATCTTGATTACTTGTTTCCCGGCAACGGCACCAGAAAAAGGGGCTTGTTGATGGTTTATATGTGTATCAAACTTCGTTTGGACTTGCAAGCGGACAAGTCCTCCGTCGTAGTCAAGGGACCCTTCTTCCCTTAAGTGTGAACCCAAGGTATCGAATCTGTGGAACAATGTGTAACGCAAGATCCAATCTAATAAAGCTAAGAACACTTTGATTATCAAGAGGAGAGCTAATGCATCTAATCAAGAAAACCAATCTAATCTAAGAAACACCAGAGGTAGCAAGAGATAGAGAGGGATAGGTAAAACCAATCTAGAGAGATTGGATCAAGCTCTTGTTGAAGTTCCAAGCAAAGATGAACAAAGCAAATCGAATCTCATAAAAAGCCTCTTTAAATCGCGGCTTTCGTTCTGACTCCGAAGACGCCCGCCTTTTGAAGCCACCATCCTATAATGACGCACCCCTATTCATGCGGGTTAGCCTAGGGCGAGTCCAAAGGACAAGATGAAAACGCTCGGGAGGTCAGGTATGCATCTCTAGCCACCATGGCTACAAGAACATCATATGCAATCTATCCAGAATAGATTGGAGAATAAGAAAACCCAAGCGAAGACAAAGTTGTAGAGAAAGCACTTGATCGCTAAAAATCGGATTGCAATTTGATAATTCAACATCACGAATGATACATGGACAAGATCACCACCGGGATCCTACCTTGATCTTGATCCTAGCTCCGGGAACTCCGACGTAGTCTTCCATGCAAGGTTCCCACGTCAGCTAGGGAAGCCCTAGTCAACCATCTCGACCCTCTCCTCTCCGAATGGTGTCCCTCTCTTCTCCACTCCTCGGCGGCGGATGACGAAATAATTCCTCCATGGCTCTTGGCACCGTGGCTTTAAATAGACCGAAGAGGGGCTAGGTCAAAGGGGGTGCCGAACCAGGCCCAGAATGGCCTGGGCCGACCGGCCTGGGCTCATTTTGGCCCAGTTCGGCCCCGGTTTCCTTCCCGTCTCTTCTGGTGTCTTCTGGAACTTTCTCTGAACTGCATGTGGGTCCTTGACGTCGTTTTCCCTGCAGTTTGGATAAGGGTGCTTGGCCCGCGAACTCCTGCATCTTCTGTTTAGGTCCTTGGTGTTTCACGGCTTCACGCTTTAGTCCTTGGATCACTAGGAGTCATGTTCACCTCGTATCTTGACTTGTGTCGGGCTTCATGACCTTCTTGCAAAGTGCTCGATGAACTCTACCCGGAAATCCTCGTTTAGGTGCTTAATCCCTGCTGTTGACGGTGTATATGCGTATCAAACTTCGTTTGGACTTGCAAGCGGACAAGTCCTCCGTCATAGCCAAGGGACCCTTCTTCCCTCAAGTGTGAACCCAAGGTATCGAATCCATGGAACAAATGTGTGATGCAAGAACCAATCTATTAAAGTCGAGAACACTTAGATCTTCAAAGGAAACTCTTATGCATCTAATCTAAAGAACACCAAAAGAAACGAATCTAATCTATGAAAACCGGAGGTAGCAAGAGATAGAGAGGGTTAGGTAAAACCAATCTAGAGAGATTGTATCAAGCTCTTGTTGAAGTTCCAAGCAAAGAAGAATAAACCAAGATCAATCTCATAAAAAGCTTCTTTAAATCGCGGCTTCCCGTCCAACTCCGAAGACGTCCACCTTTTGGAGCCACCGTTCTGTCACAACACACTCCTATTCGTGCGGGTTAGCCTAGGGCAAGTCCAATGGACAAGTTGAAATCTCTTGGAAGGTCAGGCATGCACCTCTAGCCACCACGGCTACACGAACACCCTCTATGATCTATCTCGAGAATAGATCTTAAAGTAAGAAAAGCCAATCGAAATCAAAGTCGTAGAAGAAGCACTTGATCGCTAGAAATCGGATTGCAACTTGATAATTCAACATAATAAATGATACATGGACAAGATCACCACCGGGATCCTACCTTGATCTTGCTCCTAGCTCCTGGAACTCCGACGTGGTCTTCCTTGCAAGGTTCCCACGTCGGCTAGGGAAACCCTAGACAACTAGCTCGACCCTCTCCTCTCCGAGATGGTGTCCCTCTCTTCTCTGCTCCTCGGCGATGAATGACGAATGAGTTGATGCGTGGCTCTTGGCAGGGGCGCTATAAATAGTCCGAGAGGCATCTAGGTCAAAGGGGGGCACGAATGGGCCCCGAAATGGGCTGGGTCGGCTGGCCTAGGCCCATTTCGCCCCACTTCGCGGCCTGCTTCGTGGACATTACTTCCCGTGTCTTCTAGAATGTTCTCCCTTCTGCATGTGGGCCCTTGATGTCAGTTTCTCCGCGGTTTGGATAGAGCTCCTTGTCCCGCAAGATTCAGCATTTTCTGTTCAGGTCCTCGGAGTTTTCCATCTTCACGGGTTGGTCCTTGGGCTTCTTGGAGTCATGTTCACTTCATTGCTTGACTTGTGCCGGGCTTCATGATCTTCTCACGAGGTGCTTGATGAACTTTACCCGGAAGTCTAGCTTTCAATGCTAAATTCCTGCATAAATATCAAACTCCAAAACCAACATGCACAAGCGAACTTGTTATATCAAGGGGGTTAGTACCAATGGATAAGATATCAAACTCATGCCAACACCGAAGGTAAACTCATGGCTAGGTTGACGGAATTTCACCGTCAACATCTCCCCCATGCTTAAACCTTGCTCGTCCTCGAGTAAGCCCTCGATGGATATCAGCGTTGCCATTCATTGCTCAAACCCTGCACTTGATCATACACGAGAAAACATAATGCTCTCAAAAGTTTAATTCGTTAGAGTTCCATAGAGTACTAGCCTTCATCCCTACGGAGGGTGGATATTAATTAAGCTCTTCCCACAAGTATTAAACATACTCCCAAAATTCAAATGGATCTCAGAAATTTTGAAATAAAGAACGAGATGAAAAAGAGCTAAACCAAGTTCAAAAATTTAAACCACCTTGCATCTTGCTCAAAAACTCTCATCTCATCTTGTCTCTCAGGCCTATTTATTCTACTCCTTTCCCTCTCAAAACATATATATATGTGGTAGGCTTTATGTGGAGCTCTTTGGGAAAGTTTAGTCCTACCAAGATATTATAAATGAGATGTTGTCAAAACAAGACGAGTTTCTCATGGTCTTACCGAGACTCGTCAAAAAGGTCATTAGAAAATAATGTTATATCAAGGAGGGGAGAGAAAAAATACACACACTTTGAGATAGGTGGACATGTGCAAATGGCAAAAAGTGATCCCGAGGCACAAAGGAAGTCCTCATTATCGGATTGCACATGGTTGGAAAGATGAGTTTGGATCTTTAATCTTGAAACCTTTGAAATTCCTAATGCATTTAGAGAACCGGGGAGTTCACTTTATTTTATTTACACATACTCATATATATATTTTTTCTCATACATACATATATATATTTTTTTTCTTGATCTCTTTCTTTTTCTTTTTCTTCTTTTTTGCACATTTTTTTATTTTACTCCCCTTGAACTCTAAATTGCATTGTACCTACCTCCTCCCCCATGCTTAGACGTTTGCTCGTCCTCGGGCAAAGAGGTGATAGAAATAAGGTAGGTACTAGAAATATTTTTCCTTTTGGAAAGATACTTGAAATCTTCAATCTTGGCACCATCTTGCGATCTTCCTCGAATCGACGATCCATACTCACAGGATAGGTTGTGGTCAAGGAGGTAAACACAAAAGATGATATTTTTGGTTTTAAGGGTGGATATCCCGCGAGGTTTGTGAGATCTCCGATGTGGGGATACACAATGCACGGATAGAAAGGCTAGCAATAAGATAGATACGCAAAAACGGAATGACCAGCTTCTTAGTCTCGGGCCAGAGAAATCAAGGCCTGAAATAACTCACCCAAAAATAAACCTTGTAAACTAAGTTTTTGCACTCAAATATATATATATATATATATTTGGCTCTGGATAGGTAGAGCAACATGCAAGTGGTATTTATGACAAGGTTAGCATTACTTTTAAGAACAAAAATAAATCATCTTTAATCCATCTAAAACTTGAGAGCATAAAAAAACTATGGGTCTTTATTTTTATCATAACCTCCGCAAAAGATTAAGCTAGCATTTAGATTAATTTCAGATTTGCATTTTAAGAGAGCATTAGCTTAATCATGCATAAAAAGAGTACAAAGATAAACAAAGCGGCAACTAACATCATATATCAACATGGCACAAACTTTCTATCTTTGCCAAAGGTAAAAACAAGGTGGTGATTTTATTCATGATGAAAATAAAAACTAACACACATGCTAAAAATAAAATAAAAAAAACTTGAAAACACTACGCATACATAGGCGCATACAAGCTGAAAATTAAAGAAAAAGGGAAAAGGAAAGATTGAATTAAAGCTCCTCCTCTCTCTAATCTTCCGCCGGTGGTTGGTATTGATAATCTTGATTGTTATACCCTTGCTCATAATAGGATTGCACCGCTCCTCCTATGAATTGCTCCGGCGGTGCTAGGTGAAGACGTCCAAGCTCAAAGGCGATGTTTGCATTTCCTTCACCCATTTGGTTTGCATTGGTTTGGATGGCTGTGATATTTTGCATGTTTCTTGCAGCGTATCCTCCAATGATGGCGACACTATGTTGTGGTTGAGGAAGGTGTGCATATTGTTCCGCAAAGGCTACGTTGGCTATCGCAAAATTTGGTGGGGGCATGGCTGCACTACTCCCCTATGCTTGCATTGGTACACCTCCGTAATATCTTGGCGGCGCCGGAATTCCTCCATATGGTGGCACATAATTTTGGGGCGCACCTCCTTCTTGGGCTGCGGAAGAACCTTCTTCTATAATCCTTCCTCTCTTGTTTTTCTTCACTGGCACAAGAAGTCCTTCCTCTAACCAATCTTCTTTCCCCTCAAGAAAAAGTCTTAGTCTTGCGTCCGGTAGGGGCAAATTCACTTTGGCCAATTTGAAACCTCCTCTCTCATCTCCACTTATATATTTGCCTTGCTTCAAATAATCAAATCCTAGGGAAGTCCCGACTAGGAGATGCTCCGGGTTTCCTGGAATTCTCGGTCTCAAAGAGATAGCCAACATGGAGAGGTAGCACCTCAAACCAATATCTCCCGATCCCGATGTTGCCTCACAACACCACCGGTTGATCATAAGGTGAGTGGGGTCGATTGGCTGCCCGGCAATCAAAGCCGAGTAAAGCCAATTCACCTCCATGTCGGTTATCTTGGTCTCTTTCATTCTCCCCAAAATCCTCTTGCTCATCCATGAGTGAAACACTTGGATGATGGGGTTCCGGATACTATTTCTTTGCCGGTTAGCTTCTCTCGCGATCATTCTCCAAAAACTTTCCAATGTGCCTCCATGCACATCTACTTGTTCCGGGGCTCCCTTTTGAAAACCAAGCAATTCCCTAATGTACTCATAGGGAACCACTTGCTAATCTCCCTCCAAACGGAATGAGAGACTCGACACTCCTTCATCAAGTATAGGCGCCATGGTCATGAGAATTTCCGAGGCGAATTTCTTGTGGGTGTTTGCCGACACTCCGTTGGAGAATTGCACCCAACCTAGGTGTCCCAACATGTAATAAATATCTGTATGAAAACCCAACACTTGGAGAGCTGGGTCGTCGAGGTCGACGTTCGCCACAAGCCTCTTCTCAAGGCGAGTGAGCTTCTCCTCCTCCTCCTCCGTATTGATAATAACCCCATACTTGGAATATCGCGGAGTGTATAGAGGTGGGGCGGATGATCGTGTCGAGCGACGAGGTCGGACGGGCGGCTCCTCCGTGCGTCCTTGTGGTTTGGTGAACCGCATAGACGAGCTTCGTGTGGCCCTCATGCCACCGAGGAGTAGAGTGTCGTTCCTCCTCGGCGGTGCCGTGTCCTCCTCCATGCTCTGAGGAGACTCGGAAACCGAGTGCCTCCTCGAAGAAGTTGTCGATGATGGCTTGGATGATGATGATCCCTTCTTGGTGAAAAGACTTGTAGTTTTCTTCCACATGGTTGTTGCACTCTCCCTCACAATTATATACTCGGGGTTTTCAACCAGTAACAAGGCACACAAAAATTATTTGGAGTATGGACTTTGAGTGGATTTAGGATGGATTTTGTTGGACGAACGAAAACTCGAAGTGGGAAGCTATGTTTATGGTGGTTCTGGACTAAGAGCTCGGGAACATGAACAAAGAACTAGATGAATGACTTACCTGCCGAAGGAGAGTACCAGGGGGTATAAAAGGGGGTGAGGCCGGCCGGCCTGGGCCGACCGGCCTAGGTGGCCTGCTGCTCCACTTGGCTCGATTTTTCTCCAGTGCACTCCATCCTCCTTTGTTTCTTTGTGACCGCGTGCTCCACGGGGTTGCACCGCCCAAATGCTCTCGTCCACTCCTTTGCTTGCATGATTGATCCTTCCACTTGATTGTTTTGCTTTGAGTCACTTCCATGCTCCCTTACCTCACATGCCTCCATGAGATTCCTGCAAGACAAAGCTTTGGCTGCCCCCCATGCTTGTCCTTTGCATGTGGTTTGATGGTAAATGTTGGACGGGCATCCCATGATGCATCATGGTGCATGTGTAGTTAAGTTAACTCAATTGCCTCCCTCTAAGCATGTTTTAATGCTAAGCACTCCTCTAATTTCGAAAAATAAAATTAAACTCAGAGCTTGCAATGAGTTCAAATATATTTAGAGGAGTTTTTAAGCATTAAAAACAAATGTAAGTCGAAAATGTTTTCCGACTATATTTATTTTGGTCTCACCGATATTGTTTCCTTCCATTAGTTGAGATCCAGCTTTCCCCGACTTGATCATGGGGGCATAGATTTAGGTTCTAATTTTGGTTAAGAGTGAGAGAGATTTTAAATGAAATAAAATTAAATGAGGCTTAGAAAAATTCTAACTCTAGAGAAACCAAGGATATGAATTTTTAAACCAAATTTTTTGGTTTTGGTTTCTCGAAAAGAAGCAAATAACACATAGGATGGTTCATGTAAAGGGTTTATGATCCAAATAAAATATCCAAACAAGATTTATGACTCTAAACATTATCCAACCACTTTAAGTCTATGAATGTCTTGCGTAGCAAATTTTAAAACTAACTTACTTGAAAGACTCGAAAAATCTTGATCGGGTTGTCCTCCCGGTAGCTTATTCTTGACTCGACGAAACGGGTTGCCTCCCGCCTAGCGCTTCGTTTATAGTCCATGGCTAGACTTCTTCACTTGATTACTTCGGATCAACGCTCTTCGCAGGTGTTGCAATCTTGGGTACCCACTTCCGTACCATCTTTGGCGCAGGCTTATTCTCCGGCTTAGTCATCTTTTTGGTCTTCACAGGCGGCTTTTGTTCCTTGATCTTGACCGATGCGACAACTTCTTTGATTTCCTTCGCTTCCTTCTTCTCCGGCTCTTCCTTCTTCCTTGGTTCTTCCTTAACTTGAATGAACCAACGGAACATGGAATCGTCAGGCATCCGGGGTCTCCTTGCTTCTCTAGTCCATTTGCAATAGCGGCGCTACATTGCACGGACATCTTGATATCTTTGAAGTAGCGAGAATACGTAGGAACTTGAAGGGCGTCTAATAGCGGCATGTTGATGCTCAACCTACGCACAACCTCCACAAACTTCTCAAAATGATTATCAAGTTTACCTCGGAAGTAGCGTGGCTTGAGTTGCGGTATCTTCGTGTCTTCTCCCGGCATCTCAAACTCGGGCTCTGTTGACAGTGCAAAACCGTGTTGAAGTTCACCGCAAGCATACGGGTGACTTGGTGCCTTTTTCACCAAGGAGGGTCCTCCCTAGATTTGTCAATCCAAGGATCGGAAGCAAACTCCTAAGGCTATCCATCTAATGTAATGATCTAACCTATCATGAAGCGTTGATTGCATAAAGGTAACATACAAACACGAAGGGATGTATGGATCTCATCCACCTAGCCATAAAGGTAAACACCAAAGGGTAACCCTAGCCTATCGTCTTCTTGTTGCCGTTCCGGCCAAGCAAACCTATGGTTTTAGGATTACTAAAGGTATGAGGGGTTTTTCCTAAGGGTTTAGGATGAGGCTAGTCATAATTTTAGTTTGAAAAGGGATAGAGATAGACTCGGTCGACTTGACATAAGTCGATCCCTCCTTTTGTTGGCTTGGGTTCTAAGTGTGGTTTGATAGGAAGGTTTAGGCAAAGATGTTTTTTTAGGAGAAGGGTTATAAAATATGAGATGCAACATGCAACACAATGCAAGGGTGGAGAACAATGTGGAATTAAGTGCAACATGATATGAATGAACAAAAATATATGACATGATATGGTGGCGATCTAAACCTAAAGCAAAAGTTAGATTAAGTTAACTAGCCACAAGTTTAGAATCAAAAGGGATCATGCTTCATATTTCTCTCTAAAAAGACATAAATAAAAAGACTCTAAACACTAATAAGCACACAAAAAAATGGTCTACAAGTTTTCCAAAATCAAGTAGCAAAGTGCTCCCTCAATATCTATTAAAGCATACAAAATGTGGTTGTGACATTTATTAGAGCAATGGTACAATGTTACTTGAAGTTTTCAAATAAAGAACACAATGTAGACTTGTCATAGTTTATATAGATATATAAAAAGATCGGGTTGCCTCCCGTAAAGCGCTTCATTTTAAGTCGTAGAGCTTGACTTTCTCACGTACCTTTTTATTGTCGTGAAGCCATGGTTCTTTGTGCGAGAATCCAAAGTAGCCATGTAGCTTGATGTTGCCTTACGAAATCGGTCATGGTTCGCTTCCCACATCATCATGTGTTGAGTGGCGCCTCTTGTGTCTTCATTCATCCTTGCTCCAGAGGGTTTGTTTTAGTCCTTAGGTTCTGAATTTCATCATGTACATGTTGTGGAACCGTTGCCCCATCTTCTCTTTATTGACACCATGTCCATCTCCTCTATCTTGTCGTCACCGCCTTGTTGCTGCCTCTTCTTCGTGGATTTACTCCTGCACCCAGAACAGAACATATACCAAAATATAGTTCTATTGAAAAATTTATAAAATTACCTTTCCAACGGGTACTCATTCGTCTTGATCGCAGTCCGAATGAGGGAGCTATGGCTGTTTCACTTCAGCACTTGCTGTCCAGAATTTCAGCACGTGCAACCTTCGGTGATTCGGCCATATCCGCTTGTAGGAACCTCCGATTGCCTTGCCGCTTGATTCGTTGGCATGTAGACTTCATGGGGCTTTTGAAAATCCAAATATATCTTGTTGTTTTCTGCTGAGGTTGTGCAAAATGTCTCGATGACATCGTTATCTTTTGTCCATCGATCCGGAGACGTACGTGTGGTCTTCATCTTGTAGTCTTTTAGGGCACCATATCACACATCCCTTGGCTTCAAAAATCATTACCATCGCTGCATGAGCATGATGGTAATGGAATCCTTCTCCATCGTGCTTGACATGGTCGTTTCCTAAACCTATAGCTTGAACATACAAACCTCCAAAAGAAATTAGTCTTAAAAACTTAATTGACACACGTAGGCATACCTTGTTCATCTTCGTTTGCTTTGGGTGGGGGCTCGATAGCGGATGTTGGGCCACTAACCAAGGTTAGCACCTACCACTAAAGAGCAATTCTTTGCGTAGCCATCAACTGGGTTCAGCGAGGTTGGACTTGTCGAAGTCCGAATGTTGAAAACTTCTCGATCGCTTTGTGTCTAGGGTTTTACCTGCATTCAAGGACACAAACAAGAAACACAGGGTATATGCAATAATAAAATTAGGGTTAGTTAAAAGAAAGGTAGATCGCCCAAGGGTTTGAGTTGCCGATCCCCGGCAACGGCACCAGAAAAAGGGGCTTGTTGACGGTGCAAAACCGTGTTGAAGTTCACCGCAAGCATACGGGTGACTTGGTGCCTTTTTCACCAAGGAGGGTCCTCCCTAGATTTGTCAATCCAAGGATCGGAAGCAAACTCCTAAGGCTATCCATCTAATCTAATGATCTAACCTATCATGAAGCGTTGATTGCATAAAGGTAACATACAAACACGAAGGGATGTATGGATCTCATCCACCTAGCCATAAAGGTAAACACCAAAGGGTAACCCTAGCCTATCGTCTTCTTGTTGCCGTTCCGGCCAAGGTGACAAACCAATCTAAACCTATACTATGATAAGGAGTACACTCGATATGGAGTAACCTGATATGGAGTGGTCCGATACACGTTCATTCGCCGCTTTCTCCTCCACCGTACTGTCACTACGCAAGGATATTCATCACCGAACGACAACCTCGGTCCGTGCACTACAAAGATGTATCCGCAAGAGATAGACTAACCACCACGATTAGACCTATTCCTACTAAAATCATATGCTAGTTACACATATGGATAAAACACTCATCGATGTAGATCAAAGTAGGACAAGATCTGATTACTTCACCATCGAATGTTGAAGGTACAAACGACTTGACGAATTCAAGTCGTGGCTCCGGAACTCCACCATGGCTTCACCACGTAGGGCCAACCATGGCGGCTAGGGCATGGCCTAAGCCATCTCCTAGGCAACTCGAGGACTTACGGCGGCCGTCAGCTTCCTCCCGGTGCTTCTCCTTCGTGTTGGCAGCTCTCTGATGAATGGATGGATGTGGCGGCCGACGGAGGCAGAGGCAATTTATAGAGAAGCACCTAGGTCAAAGGGCGTCACGAACCGGGCTCAGAACAGGCCATGCCGGCCGGCCTGGCCGACCGACCCAGGCCCGTTTCGGCCCGGTTCGCCCCCGTCTCGCTCCCTGATGCTTCTCGGTCAATTGTTGACTTGCTCCATTCTGCATGTGGGCCCTTGACGTCGTCATCTCCACGGTTTAAATAGAGCTCCTTGTCGCGCAAGCTTCAGCATCTTCTGTTCAGGTCCCTGGAGTTTTACGGCTTCATGCTTCGGTCCCTGGGCCATTTGAAGTCATGTTCATGATGTGTCTTGATTTGTGCTGGGCTTCATGATCTTCTCTTGAAGTGCTTGATGAACTTATCCCGAAAGTCTCCCTTTAAGCGCTAGTTTCCTACGTAAACAACAAACTCCAAAATCGACATGCAAGAGTGAACTTGATACCTCCGGGGGGTTAGTACCATTAGTTAGAATATCAAATACGTGCAAATGTTGACGGTAAACTCATAGCTAGGTGTACCAAAATCGACCGTCAACAGGCTCTTCGGTGATGATCTCGGTAACCTTCTCCTTAGCAAATTCCTCCGCCTCGGTAGATGGTTTAGGCTTTCTAGCTCCCGTGGGATGTTCTGGATCTTCGGTCTCCTTCCCCGAACAAGTTTGAATGGCCTTTGCCGTCTCGGGACCTTGAGGTTGTCCCGGAAGCTTCCCTTCATTAGCGGATAGGCGCCCGGCAAGTTGTCCCACTTGTGTCTCGAGCATCTTCATCATGTTGAGCACTTGATGGTTGGAGCTTCCGACCTCCGTCACCTTGCTATCGATGTTCTCCAACACCTTGTCTATGGCCTTGAACTTAGTGACGGTGTCCTTGTTGATCTTAGCTTGCTCGTCCATGAAGTCCTTCAATTGCATACGAAGGGGAACCGAATTCAGAATGGACGAACTTGCATTAAATTGAGGTCTACCTTGCCCGTAGCGGAAGTTCGGCAAATGTCCCTTCCTCATGCAATCGAGCATCTTGGCTTCCTCCGGGCAATCCTTTTGGACATGGCCATATTCTCCGCACTCTTCACATGTGGATCTTGCTTCGGCAGCCTTTAAGTCTTGAGCTTCTTTCTTCTCTATCTCCATCTTCTCCAACCTCCGCATAAGCGAATCGATCTTGCCTTCGAGTAGATCTTCCTTCCCCACTTGCAAGACTCCTTTGACATTCCCCGTGGGTTGAACCGGAAGTAAGCGTCCGGATGACGCCCATGTGTCATTGTCCGCGACCTTCTTGAATAAAGTGAACACTTCGGTCGGTGTAAGCTCGATGATGGATCCTCCCGCCGATGCATCGATGATTGTCCTTGACGCCATGGTAAGTCCTTGGTAGAACTTTTGAACGAGATCTTCCTTTGGGAATTTATGATGTGGCACCACCCGAGTGTACTCATTGAAATGCTCGAATGCTTCCGATATGGTCTCCGTAGGATATTGAGCAAAGGTAGCAATCTTATTGCGCAAGCTTTGAGTCTTACCCGGTGAGTAGTATTCCTTCATGAAGGCTCTCATCAAGGCATCCCAATTTTGCACCGTCTCCGCCAGTTGAGAGTAAAACCATTGCAAAGCCTTTCTGAGTAGCGAGAACAGAAAGAGCCTTGCCCTCATTTGATCTTGAGTCACCCCGTCCATGTTGAATGTTTGGCAAAGTTGAATGAATGCTTGGAGTGAAGGTTTGGATCCTCTTTACCGGTGAAGGGTGAATGTTGCACCATGCGGATTGTTGAGGTCTTGATCTCGAACGGCCTTCCGATCTCTGCAAGGTTCAAGATTGGTAGGTCGACGACGTCCGGGGTGCATAGCTCCCCGATCTTGCACTCCGGCTGCGGTTGATCTCCCATCGGTTGCGGTGGAAGTTGATTCTCCCTAGGGCTTGGAGGTGGTGATTCTTTTGGAGACTCCGACGATCCTTCGGCCTCCGCTTTTGGATCTGCAAATTCCAGCTTTTTAGCTTGTGGTTCACGTCTCCTTAGCCTGTAAAGTTTTTCTGGACCATCCACAAAATTTTCGGGTTTGTTGGAGAGGTAGCCGTCCATCTCCTGTTAGGGTTAGCAATAAACAAAATATATACAAAAACGAAAATAAAAACAAATCTAAGAAAACTAGGGTTAGTCAAACTAGATTAGATTGATTTTGAGGATGATCAAAAGTTAGTAGATGCAAAAAGAAAAA
The DNA here is from genome assembly GCA_036936925.1 of Cenchrus fungigraminus. NCBI lineage: Eukaryota > Viridiplantae > Streptophyta > Magnoliopsida > Poales > Poaceae > Cenchrus > Cenchrus fungigraminus. Next base: position 63,968,151 of record CM072768.1, on the reverse strand, counting down.
CCAAAAGAAAACTGAAAATATTCACAAAAAGCAATAAAAGATCGAATCTTGATCACTTGTTCCCCGGCAACGGCGCCAGAAAAAGGGGCTTGTTGACGGTGTATATGCGTATCAAACTTCGTTTGGACTTGCAAGCAGACAAGTCCTCCGTCATAGCCAAGGGACCCTTCTTCCCTCAAGTGTGAACCCAAGGTATTGAATCCGTGGAACAAATGTGTGATGCAAGAACCAATCTATTAAAGCCGAGAACACTTAGATCTTCAAAGGGAACTCTTATGCATCTAATCTAAAGAACACCAAAAGAAACGAATCTAATCTATGAAAACCGGAGGTAGCAAGAGATAGAGAGGGATAGGTAAAACCAATCTAGAGAGATTGGATCAAGCTCTTGTTGAAGTTCCAAGCAAAGAAGAATAAACCAAGATCAATCTCATAAAAAGCTTCTTTAAATCGCGGTTTCCCGTCCAACTCCGAAGACGCCCACCTTTTGGAGCCACCGTTCTGTCACAACGCACTCCTATTCGTGCGGGTTAGCTTAGGGTGAGTCCAATGGACAAGTTGAAATCTCTTGGAAGGTCAGGCATGCACCTCTAGCCACCACAGCTACATGAACACCCTCTATGATCTATCTCGAGAATAGATCTTAAAGTAAGAAAAGCCAATCGAAATCAAAGTCGTAGAAGAAGCACTTGATCGCTAGAAATCAGATTGCAAATTTATAATTCAACATAATAAATGATACATGGACAAGATCACCACCGGGATCCTACCTTGATCTTGCTCCTAGCTCCTGGAACTCCGACGTGGTCTTCCTTGCAAGGTTCCCACGTCGGCTAGGGAAACCCTAGACAACTAGCTCGACCCTCTCCTCTCTGAGATGGTGTCCCTCTCTTCTCTGCTCCTCGGCGATGAATGACGAATGAGTTGATGTGTTGCTCTTGGCAGGGGCGCTATAAATAGTCCGAGAGGCGTCTAGGTCAAAGGGGGGCACGAATGGGCCCCGAAATGGGCTGGGCCGGCCGGCCTGGGCCCATTTCGGCCCACTTCGCGGCCTGCTTCATGGACGTTGCTTCCCGTGTCTTCTAGAATGTTCTCCCTTCTGCATGTGGGCCCTTGACGTCAGTTTCTCCGCGGTTTGGATAGAGCTCCTTATCCCGCAAGATTCAGCATTTTCTGTTCAGGTCCTCGGAGTTTTCCGTCTTCACGGGTTGGTCCTTGGGATTCTTGGAGTCATGTTCACTTCATTGCTTGACTTGTGCCGGGCTTCATGATCTTCTCATGAGGTGCTTGATGAACTTTACCTGGAAGTCTTGCTTTCAACGCTAAATTCCTGCATAAACATCAAACTTCAAAACCAACATGCACGAGCAAACTTGTTATATCAAGGGGGTTAGTACCAATGGATAAGATATAAAACTTATGCCAACACCGAAGGTAAACTCATGGCTAGGTTGACGGAATTTCACCGTCAACACCTGCGTAAACAATAAACTCCAAATACCACATGCGAGTGCGAACTTGACATATCATGAGGGTTAGGATCGTTAGTTTGGATATTAAATCAATACCAACATTGAAGGTAAACTCGTGGCTAGGTTGACGGAAATTCACCGTCAACAAAGAACAAGCAAGATGAATTTGGTGTTGTCACAAAGAACAAAGCAAGGCTCGTGGGCAAAGGCTACACTCAAGTTGAAGGCTTGGACTTTGGAGAGACTTATGCTCCGGTAGCAAGGCTTGAGTCAATTCGTATCCTTTTGGCCTATGCTACTCATCTTGACTTCAAGCTTCATCAAATGGATGTGAAGAGCACGTTCTTGAATGGACCTCTCCAAGAAGAAGTTTATGTTGAGCAACCACCGGGCTTTGAAGATCCAAACTTCCCCAACCATGTGTACAAGCTCCATAAGGCGCTCTATGGGCTCAAGCAAGCTCCTAGAGCATGGTATGAATGCCTTAAGGAATTTCTTCTCAAGAACAGTTTTGAGATAGGCAAAGCCGATTCTACTCACTTCATTCAAAGAAATGGAAAATATATCTTTGTTTGTCAAATTTATGTTGATGACATTATCTTTGGGTCTACTAATGACAAGTTTTGTGAAGAGTTTAGTAGGATCATGACCAAGAGGTTCGAGATGTCTATGATGGGTGAATTGAAGTTCTTCCTTGGGTTTCAAATCAAGCAATTGAAGGAAGGAACTTTCTTGTGTCAAACCAAGTATGTGAAGGATATGCTCAAGAGGTTTGACATGGCTGATTCCAAGCCCATCAAGACCCCCATGGCTTTAAATGGACATCTTGATCTCAATGAAGAAGGGAAGTCGGTCGACCAAAAGGTATTTTGTTCCATGATTGGCTCCCTCCTTTACCTTTGTGCATCTAGGCTCGATATAATGCTTAGTGTGTTCATGTGTGCAAGATTTCAAGCTAATTGTAAGGAGTGTCATCTAATGTCCATTAAGAGAATCTTTAGATATTTGGTACACACTCCTAACCTAGGCTTATGGTATCCCAAGGGCCCCACTTTTGATTTACTTGGCTACTCCGATTCGGACTATGCCGGTTGCAAAGTAGATCGAAAGAGCACTACCGGGACTTGCCAATTTCTTGGTAGTTCTTTGATGTCATGGAGCTCAAAGAAGCAAAATTCGGTTGCTTTGTCCACGACTGAAGCCAAGTATTTGGCGGCCGGTGCATGTTGTGCACAACTCTTGTGGATGAAGCAAATGTTGAGTGATTACAGTTGTGAGTTTAGTAAGATTCCACTCTGGTGTGACAATGAGAGTGCCATCAAGCTAGCAAACAATTATTGACGGCTATTAAGTGCTTACTTTAGCCGTCAATTTACTCATGAATAAAGGAGCAAGAGGTAATTCTTACACGCATTTTGGTTAAGAATAATGTAGTTCCACTTGTCCTTGGAGATTATGTGATTGCAGGAAAATAAGCATAAAAGAAGTGGCAAACTCACCTTCTATGATTCATGCCACATCACCTCAAGGAGTGGCTACCACCTCAGGTGCCATGCATGCAAGCTAAGCCACCTCAGGTGCCACGCATGCATGCCATGTCATCAATCCAAGGGAGGCAAGCCCCGACGAATCAGAGCGTGACACGTGGACTTCACATGGATCCATGGGCCCACCAGAGCGCCTAAACCACCTCAAGAGCACGTGTACACCAGGGACCGACCTAAGGGCCCACAGGACAGCCACCCCGAGGAAGCACACCCCGAGTGGGGCCCACCTGGGGTCGGCCGACCCTAGGATCGGCCGAACCGACCTTGGGTCGGCTGATCCTGGGCTTCCACGTGGCGCTTGTCCATTGGTCCTAGAGGCCGCCCCCGGGGTGTTTCACTCCTTCTTGCGCCGGTGCTTTGGCCTATAAATAGAAGGGGAGGGGGTTCATTTCTTACCAACACACCTTACTCCTCCTCTCTCACTTTTGGTTTCTAAGGCTAGGAGGTAGGCTAGAGTAGTTCTACTTCAGGTTCCAAGTCTACTTTGGGATCTAGGTATGAGTCCTCTTGTATCTTTATTTTATTGTATGACTTTGATCTACTTCAGTTATTCAGCTATTTCATATAAAGTTGTGCTTGTATACATGGGTGATTTGTTCATGTGTTCTTCGCTTGTTCATCATTTAGAGGCTCATGTTCTTGATGAACAAGGCCTTTCGATCCAGTTGACGAGTGACTTATACATGTTTTCAGTGTTTGTTCATAAGTTAGAGGCTCGTGTTCTTCGTGAACATGACCCTTTGATCTTGTTGAATAGGCATAGGAAAGCACAAATCCGTTTGTGTACTTAGCCTAGTTTGATCTAGTTAGATCCCATGTTTGTGTTGTATGAAGTTCGTGATCAAGCTACGATACTCAGTGTAATTGGCCGGTTTATCTGGCGGCTCTGACCTGGGTCACAATAGCACAGGCCGGTCAGGGTCCTGCTAACAACGTAAGCGTGGTGCTTGGGTTGCGTAGCTACGTTGCTTATGAGTGTATCCCACAGTTTGTCTTGGGGTAGGCCGCGGTGGTGACAGCCGTTGGACCCTTCTGGAATCCCCCACGTCCGGATACACTGTAGGAGTCTAAAGTCTAACAACCGGAGTCGTGCGTAAGCGACGCGAGAGGTTAGCCCCCCGTTTGTACCTCGGTGCTTGAGCCAGCAATCATACAATGCTAGTGTGTGTCTAACTCGTCTGACTAACTTTGTATGCTTAGTACCTTAGAACCTAGAGCTAACTCGTATGTTGCCTCCTAAGCCTAGGACCTTTGGAGAGTGTGTGTTTGTGTGTTCACACTACCCTCTTATCTATCATATCTCACCCCTGTACTTGAGTGTCTGGTTCATTCCCGTCTATGATTTATACTCCTTGCAATAGTGTTGAACTTGTTAATCCTCCCAGCCTTCCTTGGATTCGATACCCTTTGGAATACTCCTTTGGGGAAATGCTACAATGGTACTTCCGTGCGCTTGCGGAATCCTGTAATCGTTAGGATTACCATCTGGTCATTTCTGACATCGTTGCTAGGAACTCATAACTTAGCATCGACGTTAAGAAATACCAACAACAATCCGGTGCAACACTCTAGAACAAAGCACATAGATATTCGACATCATTTCTTAAGGGATCATGAGGCTAAGGGAGATACTGCTCTATGTCATGTGAGCACCGAGAGGCAACTTGCCGATATCTTAACTAAGCCTCTAGATGAGCAAAGGTTTTGTGCTTTGAGAAGTGAGCTAAATATCTTGGATTCTCCTAACTTGGCTTGACTTGTTGCACACAATTGTTTGATGCCTAGATAGAGAGAAAAATGATTTATTTTTCCTTATTTTGTGTGAGTCTTACAAAATTGGTTCTTCCCATGATCTTTGGTGATAATAGCTTTGCTTGATTGATTGTGCCTGCGCACCTAATATTATGGTTGTTCTACATGTCCCTAGTTCATTCTCTCTATCTCTTTTAGCTCATGTCCTAAATATATCAAGAAAAATCTCAAACTCCTTGGTAGTACCGGCACAAGGCCAGAACTACCGGTATGACTTCACTGTTGGAATTTCGAAAATCTTCGGTAGAACCGGCCCTAGGCCAGTACTACCGCTAAGACCTCACTGGCAGAATTAATATGGACCTCGGTAGTACTGGACCTAGGTCGGTGCTACCGATAAGCACTCACGGGTTTAATTTCCCTGGACCCCGGTAGTACCGATGCCAGGCTGGTACTACCGATAATGACCGTGCGGGTATAAATACCCCCTCAGGGTCAGCTGAACTAGGGTTGCTCTTTTACAAATTGTTGCCACCCCTCTCTTCTCTCTAAAATCCTCAAGGAGATCTCGAGTTTCAACCGTGGGATCGTGAAGCCCTTCATTCCATTGGATTCCCCACTCCTCGGAACATCCGATTCCCTCCGGAACTCCCTCGATTCGCACGGGAAATCCTCAAGGTAATTGACTCAAAATCCCGACGCCCTATCTCTCAATGTTGTTGTTTCTAGGACCAATGCTTTAGGGAATCATCTCCATACTAGTCCTAGAACACATGCTTATGATCTTAGAAACTCTGGTTGGACGAATCTTCGTTTCCATGGATTTTTGTCTCAGCTCGGCAGTCATCAGTACTACTGGCCCCAGGCCGGAAGTACCGACAACTACCTTTAGTTGCTGATTTGATTCATGTAAATGCTTTCAACCTTAGTTCAAAATCAATTCTAGACATCTTATTCATCTATTCCATATCCTCTCAGATGGCTTGTGAAGGGAAACAAGTTGCTCAAGAGGAATCCGACGACGATGTCCCCATCGCTCAAAGGAAGAGGAAGGTGGGCACTAGCTCTCAACGCCCACGTGGTCGTGGTTGTAGGATCTAGGATACCGACTAGAGGGGGGGTGAATAGGTGGTTTAAAATCTAAAAGCACAACACTAGAGATTATATTGTATTCCTATGTTGGGAGTTTGCAACCTAAGGTGACAAGATATAATTCAATCTCTAGAAAGTAAATTCTCAAAGTAAAGTACTTGAAAGAAAATTGAGCAAAGAAATAACCGAGCACAAGAGACGAATTTTATCCTGTGGTATCGATGACTTGCCGGTCACCCCTAATCCACGTTGAGGTGGATTCAATGTTCAACCGCTCCTCTATCAAGGAACCGCTTGATCTTGAGCCGGTTAGAACCAAAGAACCACTCCACACCTCGATTCCACTAGAGTTGCTCTTCACCGCTCCGGCGAGGTGAGCACAAGACCTCTCACACCAATCTTCCAATGCAACTTCACAATCTTCTTGAAGTGCTCAATGGAATCACGAGCTCCAAGCCGTCTAGGAGGCGGCAACCTCCAAGAGTAACAAATCAACCCGCTCACTTGATGTTTCCCTAGTGCCACAAAGATCAACACTTGATGCTATGCACTAGATGCTCTCAATCTCACAAAGAATGCAACCTCAAAGAAAAGTGAGTGAGAGAGGAGAGGGGGAGCTCAAGAATGTCAAATGAACCTTTAAAAGTGCCAAGAGAACCTCCCCAATCCCGTGGGTGGAGTATAAATACCCCCACTTCTCGGAACTAGCCATTATGTTCAAAACACGTACCTCGCGGACTGTCCGCGATGACCTCACGGACTGTCCGCATTTGAATTCCAATGGTAAAATCGCAAAGTCAACGGCTGTCAGGGATGCCCGTTGGCCTGGGCGGACCGTCCGCCAGGACCCCGCGGACCGTCCGCCAGGACCCCGCGGACTGTCCGCCGGTAGCCCGCGGACTGTCCGTTTGGTCTGCCCGAGCTGCGCACCTTTCTGTTAGATTCGAGGTTAATTTCAGACCGTCCGCCAAGTACCCGCGGACTGTCCGCCCCAAAAAGATTTTTCTCGAAAAACTTTATCAAAAACCTCAAATAATCAATAAATCTCAAAAACTCGCGGACCGTCCGCCCTAAGGGCCCGGACTGTCCGCCCCACAGCAGAAAACTGACTTTTCTCAAGATTTTCAACAAAACCTCTTTCACTATTGAAAGTGCCACCCATCTAGATGCAATGCATGCAAAGTACAATCCAAGTGGCACTATAGAGATGTCAAGCCAACCAAGTTGATCCCTCTTGATAGTACGACTATCTATCCTATTAACCCGGTCATTTTGCATCCTCTAATCACCTCATGACCAGTCAAAGGAAAAACCCTATAATTTACCTTTGCCTTGAGCTTCCCATGGTCGAAGATGTCTGTGTTACCAACAACATTTCCATGAAGCTCAATTCAACTCCGGGACTAACCTATACTCATATTCTCGATGAAATTGTTAGTCCACTAAGATTGTCATTAATTACCAAAACACGAATTAGGGGCCTAGATGCTTTCAGTGTCCGCACCGCTCCTCCAGCTGCTCCTCGTCGCTCCACCGAGCAAGCTCACCGTGCCCGTACCAAGCATGCTCACGCCCCGGATGCACACTATGACGACTATGAAGACATCTCTTTGGACTCTCTCGCTCAGTTTTTTTTTGAGGTCCTGCATCCCTCCTCGTCCGGCTGTTCATAGTGTCATGAATATGGTAGATTACACTAAGGGCACTCACGATGTCTACAAGGAGAGGTACACTGACCCAGCTTTGTTTCAAAAGGAGTTTGACTCAGATATCTGTTTTTGGCTTCGTTTCCATACAAATTGGTATGAGTCTATCATTTTATCCAAGGGCAACCTCGCTATTGACATGAAGTCCATCCATTGGGAGCACTTGAGGTCTCTAAATGTGCCGGCCGTGAATGAGGCCATTGACATTGTCATGCCAAGGGGATGGCTCACATCATGGCCTTGAACTGTCATTGGAATGAGGAAGTGGTGGCACAGTTTTATGCAAATCTCTATGTCAAGCATGAAACCAAGACCTTCTATTGGATTATACAAGGTAAGCCCCTCTCGGTCACTTATGAGAGGTTTGCTCAGATTCTTGGCTTTAGCTCAGAGGATCTTGGTTGTCAGAAGATCCATGGTGGAGAGATCCCTCTTGACAGCGAGATGGCTGTTGACGGTTCAAAACCGTGCTCAAGTTCACCGCAAGCGTACGGGTGACTTGGTGCCTTTTTCACCAAGGAGGGTCCTCCCTAGATTTGTCAATCCAAGGATGGGAAGCAAACTCCTAAGGCTATCCATCTAATCTAATGATCTAACCTATCATGAAGTGTTGATTGCATAAAGGGGTTAGCATACAAACATGGAGGGATGTATGGATCTCATCCACCTAGCCATAAAGGTAAACACCAAAGGGTAACCCTAACCTATCGTCTTCTTGTTGCCGTTCCAGCCAAGGTGACAAACCAATCTAAACCTATACTATGATAAGGAGTACACTCGATATGGAGTAACCCGATATGGAGTGGTCCGATACACGTTCATTCGCCGCTTTCTCCTCCACCGTACTGTCACTACGCAAGGATAATCATCACCGAACGACAACCTCGGTCCGTGCACTACAACGATGTATCCGCAAGAGATAGACTAACCACCACGATTAGACCTATTCCTACTAAAATCATATGCTAGCTACACATATGGATAAGACACTCATCGATGTAGATCAAAGTAGGACAAGATATGATTACATCACCATCGAATGTTGAAGGTACAAATGACTTGACAATTTCAAGTCGCGGCTCCGGAACTCCACCATGGCTTCACCACGCAGGGCCAACCATGGCAGCTAGGGCATGGCCTAAGCCATCTCCTAGGCAACTCGAGGACTTGTGATGGCCGTCGGCTTCCTCCCGGTGCTTCTCCTTCGTGTCGGCGACTCTCTGATGAATGGATGGATGTGGCGGCCGTCGGAGGCAGAGGCAATATATAGAGGAGCACCTAGGTCAAAGGGCGTCGCGAACCGGCATGAAAACGGGCTAGGCCGGCCGGCCTGGGCCGACCGGCCTGGGCCCGTTTCGGCCCCGGTTCACTCCCCGACGCTTCTCGGTCCATTGTTGACTTGCTCCCTTCTGCATGTGGGCCCTTGACGTCGTCTTCTCCACGGTTTAGATAGAGCTCCTTGTCGCGCAAGCTTCAGCATCTTCAGTTCAGGTCCCTGGAGTTTTACGGCTTCATGCTTCGGTCCCTGGGCCATTTGGAGTCATGTTCATCATGTGTCTTGACTTTTGCCGGGCTTCATGATCTTCTCTTGAAGTGCTTGATGAACTTATCCCGAAAGTCTCCTCTTTAACGTTAGTTTCCTACGTAAACAACAAACTCCAAAATCGACATGCAAGAGTGAACTTGATACCTCCGGGGGGTTAGTACCATTAGTTAGAATATCAAATATGTGCAAATGTTGACGGTAAACTCATAGCTAGGTGTACCAAAATCGACCGTCAACAATGGCTTTTATGTATGACAGTGCTTATGGCAACATTGAGTTTGGCACCACTCATGGGATGAAGCCCGTCTATAGGATGTTGAACCAACTCTTCCGGCACACCATGACTCCTAAGATAGGCAACAACTACATGTCCAACATCACCAAAGATTTGCTTGTGAGGATGGGTCCCGATCAAGAGCCCTTTAGTGTGTTTGACTTCATTTGGGAAGAAATCATTGTGTGCTCTGTGTCCTCAAACAAGAGTTGCCAATATGCTCCTTGGATCTTCAAGATGATTTGTGAGGTCACCGGAGTTGACATTAGCACGGACAAGACTCAGTCTCTCTACAAGCCAGACAAGGGCAACATTGAGCGACTTCTCAAGTTGGGCAAGCATGCCCCTCCTAGGCCCTCATCCTCTGCAAGCCCCTTCTCAGCTGGTCCTTCTACTCATGATGCTCCATCATCCTCTCAGGGACCATCTCAGGCTAAGGGTAATCTTCCCCCCGGCAAGAAGAAGAGTATTCTCAACTTTCTATCTCAGGGACTCTTTGCTTGCTTCAATTTGGGAAGGCACAATGCCCAAGAGATCCGTGCCCACAGGCAGCATGTTGATGAGCAGCTCCTTAGGTTGGAGACTCGTCAAAAGGCCTTGCTCACTTAGCACAACATCGAGCACTCTCCCGTTCGTGAGCCTATGGACTTCCCTCCTCCACCGGTCTTCTACAACCATTGGGAGGCATATGGTGACACCTCCATGATGTATGGAGTGCCTCCGGTCGACATTGATGATGAAGACTTTGGTGGTGGTGAGACCGACGAGGAGGACTCCCCTCCAGCTATCCACTCCCCACATGATGATGCTTGAAGGGCCTCCTCCTTTTTGGCACTTGATGCCAAAGGGGGAGTGTGCTCACTAGTATGCATGTGGGAGATGTCGTGTATCATCTCGTGTATCTCGTTTCTTTATCTATTGTAGGCTCGTGGACATGTAAGAACTTATGTGTGATGGTGTGTGATGGATGATGAATTGGTGAACTAGAACTTTTTAAATTTGTAAGACCTATTTGTGCTAGTGTGATGTAAGAACCTATTTATCTATGTGTGATGCTATGTTTGTGTGGTGGATGTTATTTCTCACTTTGTAGATTTGAATATCATGTCATATGCATCACGGTTATTAATTCACACTTATGCACTTGTGTATGCAAATTGAGAGCGAAACTATTCCTAAATGTGTGATGGGCATTTGAGGCCTCTATAAAGATGAAGCACACATTTAGGGGGAGTTTCTCTCAAAATTGTTGGATACGCACATCTTTATTTGAAAATGAATTGTGTTGTCATCAATCACCAAAAAGGGGGAGATTGAAAGTGCATCTTGACCCCTAATTGTTTTGGTGATAATGAAAAACACAATTTGTGGTATTTAATGGATAATTGAGATGTGTGCAGGATAAAAGCAATAGAAAACTAAGCTTTGACCAAAGAAAGACCCCCCAACTCCAATTCGGTGTGAAACTCGATTCAAGGCTTAAATTCATTTTATTTTCAAAATTGAGTATTGGAAACACCGTACTATAAAGGGAGATGCGAATTGACCATCTTGAGATGCTCAAAGTGCTTAGAAAGATGACCTAAGAAAGTGTGAGAGACACCGAGCCAACACGTGCACAATTGCTCTCTTTCCTCAAATTTCCAGGGTTTGTCGGTAGTACCGGCCCTAGGCCGGTAGTACTGATATGGGTTCACTGGCTGAGTTTTTCCAGACCCTCGGTAGTTCCGACCCCAGGCCGGTACTACCGATAAAGCCTCACTGTTTCATTTCCAGGCACCCCTCGGTAGTCCGACCTAAGGTCGGTAGTACCGATAAATGCCGTGTTTTGCACAGTAACAACTAGTTTTGGGGGTGGGTATTTATACCCCCTTCCCCCCATTCATTTGCTGCTGACCAACCACAGGACGAACACACCCAAGAGCATTCACTCCTCTCCTCCTCTCCCCCTAGAGCTAAGATTTGATTCCTTTGAGCTAGGGCTTGAGTGAGGAAGTGATTCAAGGTGTGAGATTGAGAATCTTTGAGTGACCCTTCCATCTCCATCTCAAGAGCACTTGAAGCATCTTCGGGCATCGATTCGTATTTGTTACTCTTGAAGCTTGCTTCTAGACGGTTAGGTGTTGCCCGTTGAGTGCCCTCTTTGTGTGGATCACCCGAGATCGTTTGTATTTCCCCTCTCCTTTGTGGAGAATTCTTAGTGAGCACCAATCTTCCTTTGTGGGGATTGGGTGAGGCAAGAGGCTCTTAGTGATAGCCCTCCCTTTGTGGGATCCTCAACGGAGACGTAGTTTCCTTGGTGGAAGTGAACTTCAGACTAAACCCCTTGTCTCTTGCTTGTTTAAGTTCTTTGCAATTTGCTAACCCTATGAAGGACCGATTAGGCGACCAGAGAGGGGGGGGGAGTGAATGGGGGTCGATTAAAAATTCTTCCCGAAGGATGAACTCGACCTATGTCCCAAATCCACAACCAAGAGGTCCCACACGAACTTGCCAAGGTCACGTAGTCACAACGGACCTACCAACCCTAGGAACAAGTCCAAACACAAACCAAAGCAGAAGCACAACACAAGAGGCAAAGGACTAGGGATGGAACTAAAACATCCGAATTGTATCATAGATTGATTTTTTTAGATCACACTAAAATAAATTTGGTGCTAATTTTTTATGTATTATAACCAGCTAATTACTGGAAAAAATAAAAAAATTAGCTACAATTTTTTTTATGGATTATTTGCTTTTGATAGAGGAAAAGGTGAAAAAACATCCGTATCCGAATCCGAATCCGAATCCGAATTTCTTTTCATCATTTGATCAAAATATAGCACACATTTGGGGTTTATTTTGTATGAATCTTAACAAGCACAATGCCAAGAACAAGAATATAAATTTTTGGATACAAAATATTATGCCTAATTTAGCTAAAATAAAAAAAGAACGGCTAAAAAATGGTATCCGAATTACTATCCGTTTCCATCCCTACAAAGGACTTAGCCAAATCTGGAAGCCCCTGGGCGGACAGTCCGCAGGCGTACGGCGGACAGTCCGCAAGCCTGGCGGACAGTTGAAGGACCGGATTGGCGACCAGAGAGGAGGAGGGAGTGAATGGGAGTCGATAAAAATTCTATTCAAGAACTCGGCCTATGAACCCAAGATCACTCGGACACCTCCGTGCACTTTTCTTGCCAAATCCACATAGCCACTGAAGTGCTACTGGACCTAGGAGCAAGACCCACCAAAGAACTCTCGAAAACACGCAGCAGAAAACAACTCAAACACCTGCTGCCAGAGTAAAACTGGTCAGGCTGGTTTCTCAAACCGGTCAGACCGGTTTTGCAAGGGGAGAAAATGACTAAGTCACCCGAAACCGGTCAGACCTCTTTGCCAAACCGGTCAGACCGGTGTTGCCAGACTTAACCAAAATCCAACACACCAAAACCGGTCAGACCTCTTTCTGAAACCGGTCAGACCTGTTTCGCCTAGGGAGCTCCAACTCAAAGTCCCAAAACTAGAGCAAACGAACTCGAAACTAGACGAAACTTGGACCAGAGCTTCTTCTACCAAAAGGAAACTTATTCCCAGAAGATCTCCCCAAAAACACACCTTGGTCAAGGTGTTGACCAAACCGGTCACCAAACCAGTCAGACCGGTTTTTCCAGGACAGCACGGGAAGAACTCAAACCGCGGGACAAACTCAAACTTCCAACCAATCGATCTCCCGATTCACCCAACGGATTGCACCGAGACTTTGGGGATGCCTGGGTCACCTCATGGACGACCTCTCCCTCAAAGGAATTCCACCGAAACTCTCTCAATCATGGGGAATCGCAAACCAACCATCAAGAACACCTCTCCTCAGGTTCCACCAAAAACCACCAAATCGAAGGCCTTTCCACGGGTTTGGAGGGGCAAGATCACCAAGAAAAGAGGCACCACGTCCTCATGTGTGATTCCCACTACAAATCCCGCAAAGAAACTCCTCCAAAAACTTCCCCACGAAAATCCCTTCAAAAAGGCTTCGAAAATAGCTACGAAAAAGAAAAACGTAGGGAATAAAAGATACGGCACAAGATGAAGATGGAGAAATCACTATGAATCATGTAGCCATATCCGGTTACAAGCCACTCCCAAGAATCACAAATCTTGGATGGCAAAAAGCTCAATCAAAGAGCCACTCTCTCCTCTCTACCTCTCACTAAGAGCACTCCAAGAAGAAGGAGCACACCCACCTAACCTAGCCAAAAGAGATGGTTGCCCAACCAGCCACTCCTCCTACATATAGAGCCCTCCGGACAAAAGACCGAAGTGCCCCTACACTAGGAGTTACAACACAAGCCCATGCAAGGGCGTTTTGGTCAACACATGATTAACACCATCGGACGGATGCGCATCCACCGCAAGCCCGCGTACCACCGACGCAACTCTTGCGATCATGCCGCATGTCCTCCGCTTCAAAGCATCTCGGTGCCCTGCGACCCCAAACTGGTCAGATCGGTTTCACCAACCGGTCAGACCGGTTTTGGTCTATCAGCCACATGGAGTCTTCGGCCTTGGCTTTCTGGCTCAGCAAGTAACCCAGTGGTTTTCTGGTGAACCACTGGAAACCCCGCGAACTCGGTGTAGCCTCCGCCAATCACCACTCATGACTCGGCTCCCACGAAGTTCCGGCTCGACCTTGGTTTTGAGGCTCAACCAAGAAATCGTCCACGACTTCGTCTTGCTGTTCTTGCCACCATGCGGCCCGCACTTGACCCTGCTGGCCACCGGGTCCCTCGAACCAAGCCTACTTGTCTTCTCCACACCTGGAGGCCTCACCAGCAACGACCTTTCGCGCTTGTTCTTCACCTGCACCAACACTAGTCAAGCCGCAACCTGCACCTGCAATACTTAGCCAAGAGTTAGTCCACACAACATTGTCAATCACTCATCACACCAGGAAGCGACCATCCACCGGTCCTCGAACCACACATGCTCTCAATTTCCCCCTTGATGAGTGCATTGACAACACACACATTTGGTAACCAAAGAGAAAAGGAAAAAGAAAAGAAACGACCAAAGAAACTCGAACAAGCGATCGAAAGCCGAACACAAAGGCAAAGAGCAAGATCACTTGAAAGAGGAAAGTCTCGGTCTCCTTAGGCAAGGGCAATGTCTCGACACAACCGAGACAAAACAAGCTCACCACAAAAGAGCAACAGCTCACTCCAAAACCGGTCACATTGGTTTCCAAAACCGGTCCAACCGGTTTTCTTCAGCAGCTCGCTCCAAAGACCAAAAATGCAAAGGAAATGCACAAACTCCCCCTTGACAGCTGGGATAGGTTCTAGGGATGCAATGCAACTTTTCTCCACCATTCTTTCTCCCCCTTGTTGCCAATGCATGAATCAAGGCTCAAATTTGAAAAAAATGCTATCTAGAGCTTCTCAAGTATACAAAATTCATTACAAGATGCTACACATGACCAAATAAGCAAGCTAGATACCCAATAGCTTCATAAGGACATAAGCATCATGACCACCAAGTTTCATAGCCATCCGACAAAGCTAAGATCATATTGAGCATTTTTGCGAAAAACATCCCTCTCATGAGCAAAGTCCTAAACATGATCAAAACATGCCAAAGTGACAATATCACACAAACTTCATGCTAGGACAAGTATTCTAATCAAAATACCATCATAAACACCCACAAGCATCTCATGTCATGTCAAAGCCACCGAGCCATGTGTCTACTTCTAGATATGAGACTTCTCATTGGTAGATATCATGCAACGGTTTAGCACCCAAGATAACATAAATTAAGCACAAAAGACATGGGAACATAATTTTAAAGCATAAAACACTTCAATTTCAGATTTATACATGGTACATGAAGTGCCTTTGCGGCAAAAAGGAACTTATGCTCCTCCAGAAGATAAGCTAGGGGGCTAAACATTCATGATGGCAAAAAGATCTTTGACCTCAAATGATCAAAATACGCCATCCAACCATGAATTAAGCATAACAAAGCTACCAAGACATGTCATGAGCATATAAAGGCATTTACTCACAAGAGAGCCTACAACAAGCATTTTCAAAACTCATAGCATTCTCATATGGATATAAACCGAGACAATCAAGAGCTTAGCCAAACTTAACCATATCATACCAAGCTAGCTCACAAGATCATCCATAGCATGTCATAGTGAACAATGTATATGAGAGAAGCTTTCTTACCAAAATGCATATGATAAAATGCAATGCACAACCTAAGATACAAAGATGCATATACATCATGATACATATGCAATGCAAAATGCAAGAAATGCACAAAGGAAAGCTATACATATGCTACACAAGGAGCTCCGAACACCAACTCAGGAAACCAACCACACACAAAGCTCACAAACGGCCGGCTCCTCGAGGGGAGGCAAAAGGGCTCGACACCACCGGCAAAAGAGCAAAGGAGCAAAAGACTCACAAGCTCCCCCTAAACACATGCACTAGGGCCAAAGAGCATACAAAGCTCATCCTAAGCACACATGATAGAGCAAAGAGCACACTAAGCACACAGGCTCCCCCTAGACTCATGCGTTAGGGTCAAAGAGCATACAAAGCTCACCGTACACACACGAGATAGGGCAAAGAGCAAAAACGAACCGAGTGGCTTGACCAATGCCACACACTTTAGGGTCACCAATTTACTTACCTTGATCATTCCTTCAGAAGTCCCACGTCCTTGTTCACCATCCCCGAAAG
The DNA here is from genome assembly GCA_036936925.1 of Cenchrus fungigraminus. Lineage (NCBI taxonomy): Eukaryota > Viridiplantae > Streptophyta > Magnoliopsida > Poales > Poaceae > Cenchrus > Cenchrus fungigraminus. The sequence goes on along the minus strand of CM072768.1, from coordinate 63,952,025 downwards.
TGATATACCTCCTTGACACCACCGGGATATGAGGCCGGAGAACCACCCCCGATATCAACCACATGTTCTCCGAGCCTCCCACCTGCAACTCAAAACCAAGAACGAGAGCGAGCAAACGACTCAACACTGGGGTTAGTACCAAAAGAGTCAAACCAGTGCCGAGCCATCTCCTCAAAAGTGGGGTTAGCAAAACCATCCTGTCACAACTATCAAAGCTGGAACCACCACAGGGAAACCACTCCGATCTTGCTGGAGGAGTACGAGCACCACAAAAGGGAAAGCATGGTCTGTAGCTCCTCTGAGACTCAAAGTTGCGACCCCTCCCAAACTCGTATCGACCACGAGGTGGAGAGCGTCCAGCAAACTCAACATCCCTACCACCTGCACCTCGACCAAAAGAACTGAACTGACCAGCTCCATGAGCACGAAACGCAAACTGCTCACCCTGCTGCCTCCAAACCGGTCTGATCGGTTCTGGAACCGGTCTGACCGGTTTGCCTGTATGGGCAACCCAAACCGGTCTGACCGGTTTGCCTGTACGGGCAACCCAAACCGGTCTGACCGGATTCAAAACCGGTCTGGCCGGTTTGTCCCGGCCAGCAGTGTCTCTTCCACACGAAGCACTCCTAACTCCCCAAGCCAGAGCGCACACACAAACAGCCTCAAACGGGGCAACAGAAACCAAGAACCGCTCCGAGCGAGAGAAGAACCATCAAAGATCCCAATTGAGTACCATAGAAAAGATACCAATTGAAAGATCACAAAGCTATCATGAGCAAGGTGGCTAGCCTACCATGGTTTATACACAAACATGACACAGGAGCAAAGCATGCAACAAGTATATAAGTGAGTACAAGGAGAAAAGGAAAACTCACTATACATGTGTACAAAGGCTTTCAAGAGCCATCCAAAGCGGTGTGGAGAACCATCATTTCTTGATCACCTCACGGACAAAAGATCAAGTACCATCGAGCTCATGTTCTCCAACCGCGTCTCCATACCTACACACAAGGGGACGAAAAAGACCGAGTCTTGGATCCCAAAGGGTTAGCAAGCACATACTTGGGAATCCAATACATGGTCACACGGGTAAGGGACGCACTCAACTTATCAAGTGGGTTAGCATGATGCAAATGCCGGTTAGAATGAAAAAGTTTTCGAACACCCTTAGAACCATGCCTCAAAGAAGCGACCCGCGAAGAAAGATGAGTGCTACCACAAGCAAAAAGGCAAAGGTCCCTTGAGGTCGTATGAGAAGAACCAACACAAGCACCATGGGAAACATGTCGCGGACCAACACAAGAAGCACTAGAAGCATGTCCACGAGCATGGCCTAACTCACTAGAAAGAGTGTCATAAAACCCGTCCACAAATCGTGCCTTCTTAGGCGCACAAGTGTTCATGCCATGAGAAGGGTTATGAACAACCAAAGGCCTAGAAGCACCGGCTCGCCGCATTCTCCTTGCCCGGCGGTAGCAAAAGCTCTCTTGATGCCCATCCTTCCCATAATGAGAGCAATGGTATAAAGGCCTAGCGGGAGGCACGGTCCGAGTGGACGAATCACCATTCTCTTGTAAGTGAGAAGTCCCTTGGGACTTAGAGCAAGAAGCATCAACCCCAACACTCGACTTGGTGCCAACATTAGAATCACATGTGCCATGAGAAAGGCTACGTGGCTTCTTAAAAGCTTTGGCACGCACACGTCGCTCATGCTTCACACGGCGAAAGCAAAACTCAACGGTATGCCCATCCTTCTTGCAAAAGGTGCATTGAAACTTCGGTTTAGGAACATGAGTTCCAAAAATATGAGAAGCACCTTTGCCATTCGAATCACCTTGGGCAACACCGGAAGAAGCAACAAGCTTAGGAGTAGCTATGGGAGAGCTATCCGATGCACTAGCACACTTGCTACCATCCAAAGACTCACGCTCAAGAGAGGAAGTCGACTCCGGTTGAGAAGAAGCTATTTTGGAAGCATCAACATCGGAGTGACAAGAAAAGCGAGAATCCAAACCCTTGGCACAAAGACTCTTGCACCTTGTGCGCAAAACCTCATTTTGAAATTTGAGGCGCTCACAAGTACCACATGTCATGTTTCTCAAATTATCGATTTCCTTCTCAATGCACTTAGCATATGTGGTACGCAAGAGTTCATTTTCTTTCTCAAGGTTGGCACTCATCTCATCATGCTCAACCAACTTGGCGCTCATATCCTCGCGCATCTTTTTCAAAGCCAAAACTTCACTTTCCAAATCAATGCATGAGGTGCAAATGAAGTCACATGAACAAGCAACATCATGTACATCTAACAAAGCATCGACCTTATCACAAGAAGTATGGCAAGCATCCTCAACAAGCAACAAAGAGCACTTGCTACAAGGCATGGATTTCATATCACAAATTTCAGCCCTAGCATGCTCAAGTTCATCTACACATGTGGTGTGAGTCAATTTTAGTTCATTAATTTCAGCAAGCAAAGACTCACAAGAAACACATGGTAGAGAAGCACTTGACTCTAACAAAGCAATCTTACTCCTAGCCATATCAAGATCATCATTCAAAGCAACACAAGAGTTGCAAGGCATAGAAGTATTGGATTTCAACAAATTAATTTCAGATTGCAAGTTAGCAAAAGATGACCTCAATTCATCATTCTCAAAATCAAGATTGTCGCATGCTCTTCTAAGAGCTTCAACATGCTTATTGAGACAATTAGTTTCATCTTTTAGTTTCACATTTTCAGCACACAAGGCATAACAAGATTTGCATGGCAAAGGAGAATTCTTAAGCTCCACATTCATCTCACCATAGGCACAAAGGCGGGTGAACAAGCTAATGATACCTTAGGTGAGCTTTACCTTGCTCTTTTTCATGAGCTTGTCTTGGAGATCATCTTCTTGAGCCACCAAAAGCCGCATCAACGCCATTGCTTCCTTATCTTCCTTCAACTCATCACACTTCCGTCTCCACTTGTGGTCATCTCTGGAAGCAAACTCCATCTCATCAAAATCTGGAGACAAAGACTCACAAGACAAAGGCTTTGGTGCCATACTCAAAGCACCGATTAGGATTAGTTCAAAGCAAACTCGCAAACCAAGGTCGCAAGCAAAACAAGCTCAAAGCGACCAAACCAAGACCGCAAAGCAAATAACCCCTTCTCTTTTGTCGCCGTATAGATCTTAGACTGTTTAGAGTCGCAAGGACCCGCAACCGGCTCTGATACCACTTGAAGGACCGGATTGGCGACCGAGAGGGGGGAGTGAATGGGAGCCGATAAAAATTCTATTCAAGAACTCGGCCTATGAACCCAAGATCACTCGGACACCTCCGTGCACTTTTCTTGCCAAATCCACATAGCCACTGAAGTGCTACTGGACCTAGGAGCAAGACCCACCAAAGAACTCTCGAAAACACACTGCGGACAACAACTCAAGCACCTGTTGCTAGAGTAAAACCGGTCAGGCCGGTTCTCAAACCGGTCAGACCGGTTTTGCAAGGGGAGAAAACGACTAAGTCACCCGAAACCGGTCAGACCTCTTTGCCAAACCGGTCAGACCGGTTTTGCAAGACTTAGCCAAAATCCAACACACCAAAACCGGTCAGACCTCTTTCTGAAACCGGTCAGACCTGTTTCACCTAGGGAGCTCCAACTCAAAGTCCCAAAACTAGAGCAAACGAACTCGAAACTTGACGAAACTTGGACCAGAGCTTCTTCTACCAAAAGGAAACTTATTCCCAGAAGATCTCCCCAAAAACACACCTTGGTCAAGGCGTTGACCAAACCGGTCACCAAACCGGTCACCAAACCGGTCAGACCGGTTTTTCCAGGACAGCACGGGAAGAACTCAAACCGCGGGACAAACTCAAACTTCCAACCAATCGATCTCCCGATTCACCCAACGGATTGCACCGAGACTTTGGGGATGCCTGGGTCACCTCATGGACGACCTCTCCCTCAAAGAAATTCCACCGAAACTCTCTCAATCATGGGGAATCGCAAACCAACCACCAAGAACACCTCTCCTCGGGCTCCACTGAAAACCACCAAATCGAAGGCCTTTCCACGGGTTTGGAGGGGCAAGATCACCAAGAAAAGAGGCACCACGTCCTCATGTGTGATTCCCACTACAAATCCCGCAAAGAAACTCCTCCAAAAACTTCCCCACGAAAATCCCTTCAAAAAGGCTCCGAAAATAGCTACGAAAAAGAAAAACGCAGGGAATAAAAGATACGGCACAAGATGAAGATGGAGAAATCACTATGAATCATGTAGCCATATCCGGTTAGAAGCCACTCCCAAGAATCACAAATCTTGGATGGCAAAAAGCTCAATCAAAGAGCCACTCTCTCCTCTCTACCTCTCACCAAGAGCACTCCAAGAAGAAGGAGCACACCCACCTAACCTAGCCAAAAGAGATGGCTGCCCAACCAGCCACTCCTCCTACATATAGAGCCCTCCGGACAAAAGACCAAAGTGCCCCTACACTAGGAGTTACAACACAAGCCCATGCAAGGGCGTTTTGGTCAACACATGATTAACACCATCGGACGGATGCGCATCCACCGCAAACCCGCGTACCACCGACGCAACTCTTGCGATCATGCCGCATGTCCTCCGCTTCAAAGCATCTCGGTGCCCTGCGACCCCAAACTGGTCAGACCGGTTTCACCAACCGGTCAGACCGGTTTTGGTCTGTCAGCCACACGGAGTCTTCGGCCTTGGCTTTCTAGCTCAGCCAAGTAACCCAGTGGTTTTCTGGTGAACCACTGGAAACCCCGCGAACTCGGTGTAGCCTCCGCCAATCACCACTCATGACTCGGCTCCCACGAAGTTCCGGCTCGACCTTGGTTTTGAGGCTCAACCAAGAAACAGTCCACTACTTCGTCTTGCTGTTCTTGCGACCATGCGGCCCGCACTTGACCCTGCTGGCCACCGGGTCCCTCGAACCAAGCCTACTTGTCTTCTCCACACCTGGAGGCCTCACCGGCAATGACCTTTCGCGCTTGTTCTTCACCTGCACCAACACCAGTCAAGCCGCAACCTGCACCTGCAATACTTAGCCAAGAGTCAGTCCACACAACGTTGTCAATCACTCATCACACCAGGAAGCGACCATCCACCGGTCCTTGAACCACACATGCTCTCAACAGTCCGCGACCCCATGGCGGACAGTCCGTGAAAGGAGACCGAACCTCCAGTACCGCACATCGGAAAATCAGACAGTCCGAGCCGGGTCCGCGGACAGTCCGAGCTGGGCGGACAGTCCGTGACCTGCACGCGGACAGTCCGCAAACCACGCGCAACAAAACCCTAGCCCTTTCGCGGATCGAAACGACTCGTGCTCATGAATTCAAGAACATGCAACGAACAGGGGGCACGCGGACAGTCTGCGGGCCACAGGCGGACAGTCCGCCGGCCACGAACAGAACAGCCCGAGCTCAAAAACGCGAAGTCAACTCCACCAATCCATCCATGGATCTCCCAAACGGCTGAATGGATTGAGACAAGATTTGAGGGAGATGTGAAGCGTCCCTAGGGGATGCTATGCTCCAAAACTTGAGTCCTTAAACCAACTAAATCGCCGGGAATCGATCACGAACCGAGCTCTACCAAAAAGCTAGGGAACCATCCGAAATCCTCAAATCCAAGGTCAAATCCGGAGTTTGAGGGGTCAAGATCAAGCACAAAGATGCACTAGGCATCTATCCATGATCCTCACAAATAAATCCGAACCCAAACACCTCAGAATCGGAGGAACAAGCTGCGCACAAAAATCCAACGAAAATAGCTCGAAAATGACACGAAAATCACTCGAGCCACAAGAAGGAAATCTAAGCCTATGGAGCAGAGAAATGAGAAGCAGTCCAGATGGATGGTTTGCCCAGAAACCCTAGAGCTATATGTATGAGTCCCTCTGGGTTGGGCAAATGACTAAGCTACCCCTAGCACTTAAACTAAGATACAAACCCCTCAGGGGCAATATGGTCAAGTAGAACTCCTCTTCATCGCACGACCACGCCTTTGCCGCAGTCCACATCCTCCCAACGCAAGCCCTGCGATCCCGCCACGTGTCCGCCGGCATCGAAGCTTCTCAGCGCACCCGGATCCCGTCTCCGCCCACCGAGCCTCTAGTCTTGGTTTTGTGGCTCAACCAAGTAACCCGACGGTTTTGTGGTGAACTGCCGCAAACCCCGCGTGCAGACTCCGGTCGTGAGCCGCTACCCTGCACCGGCTCCAGTCGACGACTTCGTCTTGCTTTTCTTGCCACCATGCGGCCCACACTTGACCCCGCTGGCCACCAGGTCCCTCGAGCCGAGGCTACTTGTCTCTCCACTCCTCGGAGGCCCTGCAAGGCTAAGACCTTTCGTGCCCACTCTTCACCTGCACCAACACAAATCAAGCCGTGACCTGCACCTACAATACTCGGCCTAGAGTCAGTCCACACCACGTTGTCAATCACTCAACACAATGAGGAGCGACCATCCTGAGGACCTGTGTGGTTCGAGGACTGGTGGATGGTCGCTTCCTGGTGTGATGAGTGATTGACAACATTGTGTGGACTGATTCTTGGCTTATTATTGTAGGTGCAGGTTGTGGCTTGACTGGTGTTGGTGCAGGTGAAGAACAAGTGGGAAAGGTCATTGCCGGTGAGGCCTCCAGGTGTGGAGAAGACAAGTAGGCTTGGTTCGAGGGACCCGGTGGCCAGCGGGGTCAAGTGCGGGCCGCATGGTGGCAAGAATGGCAAGATGAAGTCGTGAACGGTTCCTTGGTTGAGCCACAAAGCCAAGATCGATCTGGGACTTCGTGGGGGCCAAGTCATGAGTGGAGATTGGCGGAGGCCATACCAAGTTCGCGGGGTTTCCAGTGGTTCACCAGAAAACCACTAGGTTCTTTGGTTGATCCACAAAGCCAAGACCGAAGACGGAGGTGTAGCAGCATCAGACCGGTCTGACCGGTGTGCGACAACGCAGTCCGGAGACTTCAAAGCGGAGGACATGCGTCGGGATCGCATGGTGTGCGTCGAGGCTACGCAGGGTGCGGTCGCCAGGCATCCGTCCGATGGTGCGACGACGAAGATTCCCAAAGTGCCCCTCGGGGGTGTGTATCCTAGTGTTAGGCCTTAGGGGTAGTTTCGTCTTTCGGTTGCCTCCACATAACCCAAGTGGTGAGAGGATGGCAGCCATCTCTTGGAACCCTAGCTCATTTTGTTTTGCTATTTTCCTCTTCCATTTTTCCTTTGGAATTTCTAGGACTAGCTTGAGAGCTTCATGGTGAGATCTTGAGAGAGGGATGGATGATCGGGAGGCAAGCTAGACCTTGTATGAACCTTCATGGTATGTATAGATGATTCGGCGTGGTTCCTCATGGCTTTGGTGTGTCTCTCCCGTTTTCCCTTTTTAGTGATTTTCGGAGCCTTTTCTTGGCGATTTTCTTGTGGCGTATTCGAGGCCTTTCTCTTTGGGATTTGGTGGGGGATGTATGCTTGAACCCTTCATGGTTCTTTTCCCTTTGATTCCCCTCCCAAATCCGTGAGCAAAAGGGCTCGATTTTAGGGTTTTCTCCTCTCTAGGGTTAGAGGCGTTCTTGGTGGGATTTCTTCGATTCCTCTTGATTTAGCAAGTTTTGGTGGACCAAATCTTGGCTATGGAGTGCCCATGAGGTGTTCCTACTTTCCCCAAAGTCTTGTGCGAATCCGTGGAGCGAATCGGGAGATCGAGATTTGGATTTGGGGGAGTTGACCCGCGGGTTGCTGTTCATCCCGAGCTGCCTAGCCTGACTGGTCTGACTGGTGCCTATGACCGGTCTGACCGGTGCAGAGGCTTTGTGGGATTTGCTTCGGGTGAGTTGCCTAGTTCATGTGGTTTTGGCCCGTGGTGCTGTTGGTCAGTTCTTGGCAGGTTTTGTGGAGTTTTGCTAGGCTTTGTGTAGGGTTTTCTTCCCTTGCAGGTTGTGTTTTGGAGGTGGTTTTTGTTCCAGGGCCTAGAGGAGTCACTGAGGTTTCCTGGAACATTTTTTGTGCGGCTGCTGTAGCCACCGGCCTGACCGGCTCTGTCCACCGGTCTGACCGGTGTCACCGGTCTGGCCGGCGCAGGCCATCAGTCTGACCGGTGTAGCACAGGTAGCAAGCCGTGCAGATTTCCGCTGTGCGTTTGGTGTGTTTAGTTGGAAGTTTGTTGTGTTGGTTCTTAGGACCAGTAGCACTCCAGTGGCTATGTGGTCTTGGCCAACTTGGGTAGTTGAGTCGGAGACGTGATTCGGTTAGCCGTGTTCGTCTTGTTGGAGTAGCCATCTCCTTCGAGAAGAATTTTTATCGGCTCCCATTCACTCCCCCCTCTCTAGTCGCCAGTTCGGTCCTTCAAGTGGTATCAGACCAGGTTTGGGTCCTCATTGACTTTAACCAGTCTAAGATCCAAAGATGGCGTACCAGGAACGGAGTTCGGGTCCTCCGCACTTCGATGGCAAAAACTACCAGATGTGGCAGAGGTGGATGGCGGTGTTCCACCGCGGAAAGGGTCAGATCCTTTGGGATGTTACGGTGAACACAGCTTATGTTCATCCGATTAACTTCCTAGCTCCTGGATCGAGGGACATGCACGACGCTAACAACAGGGCGGTCGACTACTTGTTTCGTTCTCTGTGTCAATCCGAATTCGATCGGGTTCAGACAAAGGACCTAGCTTGTAGGATTTGGCAGGAGCTGAAGAATGCTCACGCTGGAAATGCTGAGGTTCAGGCACGGTTGTATGCGACCTACCGGAGAGAGTACGAGAATTTCACTCATCTCCCCGGTGAGTCAATTGATGCCTTGTTCCAGTGGTTCACGGTGGTTGTAAACAACATGAGGGCCAATGTGGACATCCTCCCGTACGATGACCATGATAGAGTCGTGAAGCTCTTGCACGTGCTGGATTGTACTGTGTGGGATGGAAAGGTCGAGGCCATTCTTGAGTCAGAGAAGTATACCACACTGACGGTGAACGAGCTGTTCTCTAAGCTCAAGTCAGCTGAGGTTGATCGTGGTTTGACAGCCCATCTTGAGAGCCTGACTGACTCCCATAGTCTTGCTCTTGTCGGTGGCTCAGGTGCTAAGTCTAACGCTAACCCATCCTCCAGGATGTTTGCTTTGTCCTCTTTGATGTCTTTGCCAGATGAGGAGTTTGACGTGCTTGGAGAGGACGAGCTGGCGCTGCTGACCAGGCGGTTTGAGAGGCTGCACGAGAACCGAGTGAACACGAGGAGGACGACACAGACATGCTTCCAGTGTAGCAAGCCAGGACACTTCATCGCCGATTGTTTGGAGAAGATGGAGAACAAGGACGGCTACAAGCATCGGTCGAGGACGGACAACAAGCACCGATCGAGGCGCGATCACAAGCACAAGCATCGGAACAAGGACGAGCGTGGATCGAGGAAGAAGAGCGGCCATGGCAGGAAGGCCCGAGCGATGGTCGGAGCAAGCGACGTCGACTCCAACTCCGCCTACTCTACCTCGAGCTCCAGTAGCAATGAAGATGAAGGTGATCGGTGCAAGAACAAGAAGTCATCCAAGAACTTGAGCGGGCTAAGCTGTTTCGCAAGAGATGGCTTCTGCGGCATGGCACGCAGCTCCGGCAGCAAGAAGAGTCACCAGAGCGACTCGGAATCTAACTCCGAGGATGAGGTACATGACGAGCTTCCCTTCTTGCGTGAGGAGAATGAATGGCTTGGCAAGTTGCTGGATAACCATGATGACATGCTTAGAGAGGCAAATAAGATGAGGAAAGAGCTTAGGGCCTCACTAGAAGATGCTAGGAACCGAGTTGCTGAGCTAGAAACCCAGAACCTTGATGCTAAGCTTGAGATAGATTCACTTAAGGCTTCACCTGTGGTTTCTGATGAGGTTGATTGTGTTGATTGCTCTATTTTCCTAGCTGATCTTACTGCTCTCAAGGAAAAGCATGCCTCCAAGTGTGAGGAACTAGATGTGCTTAGGGTTGAAGTGGCTGAGCTTAAGTCTAGACCTGCTTTGCTAGGTGCTTGCACTTCTTGCCTTGTTTTGCATGGAAAGATTGATGAGATGCATGCTTACATTATTTCTCTTGAGGCTAAGTTGAAAGCACCTATTCCCACTTCTTGCTCTACTTGTGAATTGCATGCGGTGAAAAATCTGGAACTTGCACATTATATTGATCGCTTGCAGGATGAAAATGATGAGCTGAGGAAGTGTATGAGTTGGTTGTCGGGTCAGGAGCCTCAGCTTGGTATCATGATAGCGGCTTTCAAACGCTATGATGGTCAGGCACTTGGGGCTGACAAGCTTGGAGAGAACAATGGTGAGGGAGTTGAGAAAGTTGGAGAGATTCCTATCCCACCACAAAACACACACAAGAACAAGTTTGAGCCCAAGCCTAACCATCTCCGAAACAAACTTGACACAACTCCAGATCCACCCATATTCCCTCACCCAACAAATGATTTCCAAAAACCGGTGAGATTTGTAAGCCCAAAGGGAGGTGAGGATGGAGAGAAGAAAGGGGAGAAGCCGAGTGAGCAGCCCCAACCCAAGCCTAAGCCTAAGCCACAGCCCATAAAGTTCCATTGTGGGTATTGTGGTAGAGATGGTCACAAGGATGAGTTTTGCTTCAAGATGAAGCGTGAGGAGAGGTTGGCTAAGGAATGGGCTAACAAGGACAGGTACCACCCTTCTAATGGTGTACCTGAGCCTCGTATGCAGATGCCCAGGGCCAAGGCGATTGTGAGGACGGTTCCGGCTTGGGGAGATCGAAAGGTGGCAGGTGGTGCTGCTGGTCGAGCACCACCGGTCAGACCGGTGCTGGTCTGGGTGGCTGGCAGTTTGGTTCCCGTGCTCGTGTGGATGCTCGGTTCAGTTCTGGTGGTCGTGGTTCTGGTGGTTGGCATGGTGAGTTTAGTGGTGGTCAGTTTGCTAGACGTTCTCCACCTCGTGCTAAATATGAGGGTGGGAGGAGTCGTAGCTTTGAGATGGAGAGGAGGAACGGTCCACGGTCTTCCTTTCGTGGCTTTCGTTCTCCTCCAGCGAGGCAGGGGGTTCCCTAGTGGTGGTTCTCATGGTGGTAGCTTTGGTAGGCGTGATGCTTTGGATTGTGCTAACCCCACTTTGGAGCAAATGGCTCGGCACTGGTTTTACTCTTTTGGTACTAACCCCAGTGCTGAGTCGTTTGTTCGCTCACGTGCTCGTTTTTGAATTTCAGGTGGAGGACTTGAGGAACGTTTGGTTGATTGACTCCGGTTGCTCGAGGCATATGACCGGAGACAAGGGGTGGTTCTTAAATCTTGTCCCGGTGGTGTCCAAGACATACATCACCTTTGGGGACAATGGGCGAGGGCATGTACTTTCTGAAGGTGGGATAAGGATTAGTGACAAAGTCACTCTCAGGCGTGTTGCACTTGTTCAATCGCTCGGATTCAATTTGCTTTCTGTTTCCTAGCTTTTGGATGAGGGTTTTGAGGTGTTGTTTCGACCTGGTGGTTCTCGGATTTTGGATTCTCGAGGGGACCTGGTTTGCATGGTCATTCCCGAGGGTCAAGTTTTCCGAGCGGATTTCTCTCAGTCTTCTGGTGTGGCTCATTGCTTTTTGGCTGGTTCTTCGAGTGAGTTGTGGAAGTGGCATAGGAAATTGGGTCACTTGAGCTTTGACCTTTTGTCTCGCTTGAGTAAACTCAATTTGGTCCGAGGATTGCCACGGTTGAGGTTTGAGAAAGAGTTGGTTTGTGCGCCGTGTAGGCATGCCAAGATGGTAGCTTCTTCCCATCCGCCCCTCACCAATGTGATGACGGAGCGTCCATGTGAGCTGCTCCATATGGACCTTGTTGGCCCAGCTCGTGTGCGATCTGCAGGTGGGAAGTGGTATGTCCTTGTTGTGGTGGACGACTACTCTCGGTATGCGTGGGTCTTCTTTTTGGAGGAGAAGGGGGAGACGTTTGGTTTTGTTCGAGATCTTGTCTTGAGGTTGAAGAACGAGAGGCACGGAGATGCCATACGAGCAATCCGCAGTGACAATGGCTCGAAATTTAAAAACTCTCGTTTCGAAACCTTTTGCCATGACTTGGGTCTTGAACACCAGTTTTCAAGTCCGTATACGCCTCCCCAGAATGGCGTGGTGGAAAGGAAAAACAGAACCTTGTGTGAAATGGCCCGGACGATGCTCGACGAGCATAGGACTCTGAGGAGGTTCTGGGCTGAGGCGGTCAATACCGCGTGCAATGTCTCGAACAGGATTTTCCTTCGAGCATTCAAGAAGAAGACGTGCTATGAGATGATGCACGGTCGCACTCCCAAGGTAAGTCATTTCCATGTGTTTGGATGCAAGTGCTTTTTTTTGAAGAAAGGCAAGAATCTGGATAAATTTGAGGCTAGGTCAGTCGATGGTATTTTCTTTGGTTATGCTACTCACTCTAGAGCATTTCGTGTGCTCAATTTGGAAACTAACCAAATCGTGGAGACTTGCGAGGTTACCTTCGACGAGACACAGCCACGTAGCTCTCTTGTCTTTGACTGTGCAGGTGATGATGAGCTTGGCGAGGAGATCTTTGAGGAGGAGGAGCATGGACATGGTGGTGATGAAGATGGCGATGTGGTGCCCGTGGCTGAGCATGTACCTACTACCTCGACTACGATCGAGAACGGGCCCTCTCCTACACCTACAACGACAATCCCAGATCAAGGAGAAGCTGCAGTTGAGGGGGAGGTAGCTTCAAGGCGAGAACCTCCCCGGCAAGTTCAAGTGGATCACCCAGCTTCGAGGATCATCGGTGACATCAACGAACGCACTACACGGTCGAGGGTTCAAAACAATTCTCACTTTGCTCATGCTACTTTTGTTGCTACTTTTGAGCCCAAAGACATTAGACACGCATTATCTGATCACAATTGGGTTAATTCGACGCATGAAGAGTTGGAGAACTTTGAGAGAAACCAAGTTTGGGAGTTGGTAGATCCTCCACCGGGTTGCAAGCTGATTGGGACGAAGTGGGTGTGGAAAAATAAAGAGGGAGAAAAAGGAGAAGTGGTGAGAAACAAGTCGAGGTTGGTGGCGCAAGGGTATAGTCAGAAAGAGGGGATCGACTACGAGGAGACCTTTGCTCCCGTAGCTCGTTTGGAGGCGATTAGGATCCTTCTAGCTTTTTTCGTGGCTAAAGGGTTCAAATTGTACCAAATGGACATGAAGAGTACTTTCCTGAACGGTGTGTTGGAGGAAGAAGTGTACGTGAGGCAACCACTGGGGTTTGAGAGTGAGAGGTACCCCCACCGGGTGTACAAGTTGAGAAAGATACTCTATGGGTTGAAACAGGTGCCTAGGGCTTGGTATGGCAGGTTGAGGGGGTTCCTGTTTGAGAGAGGTTTTGAGATGGGGAAGGTAGATCAGACCTTGTTTCTCCTCAGGCAGGGCAAAGAGATTCTAATTGTGCAGGTATACGTGGATGATATTGTCTTTGGTGGCTCGTCTAACTCTTTGGTTGCAAGGTTTGCAGAAGACACGAGCTGGGAATTTGAGATGAGCGTGATGGGTGAGTTGCAGTTCTTCCTCGACCTCCAGATCAAGCAGTCGAAGGAAGGAACGTTTGTGCACCAAGCCAAGTACACCAAGGACATTGTGAGGAAGTTCAAGATGGAGGACTCCAAGGCCATGGCGACGCCTATGAGTACGACTACAGCTCTGGATGCGGACGAGGAAGGTGAACACGTCGACTAGGAGTACCGAAGCATGATCGGATCACTCCTGTACTTGACAGCGACGAGGCCGGACATCCAATTCTCAGTATGTCTGTGCGCTCGTTTTCAAGCGTCTCCGAGGACTTCGCATCGGCAAGCAGTCAAGCGCATTTTCAGGTATTTGCGTCATACTCCCGACTTCGGCCTTTGGTACTCCGCGTCTTCTTCTTTGGCTCTTCATGGATTTTCGGACGCGGATTTTGCTGTGTGTCGGTTGGATAGGAAGTCCACTTCTGGGACTTGCCAGTTCTTGGGTTCTTCTTTGGTGTCTTGGTCTTCCCGCAAATAGTCGAGTGTTGCTCAATCCACTACCGAGGCAGAGTATGTGGCCGCAGCTAGTTGTTGCTCTCAGCTCCTTTGGATCACATACACCATGAGCGACTTTGGTGAGGAGTATACCCATGTCCCACTTCAATGTGATAGCACCAGTGCCATAAGCGTTGCAAAGAACCTAGTGCTCCATTCCAAAACCAAGCACATAGAAGTGAGGTATCATTTCCTGAGAGACAATGTGGAGAAAGGGAAAATATCTTTGATCCATGTACCCACACATGACCAACTAGCCGATATCTTCACCAAGCCCCTAGATCAAGCAACTTTCACTCGTTTGCGGGGGGAACTTGGTGTTTGTTTGATTTCTTGAGTTGGGTGTGGGAGCTCCTTTGTAGCATATGTATAGCTTTCCTTTGTGCATTTCTTGCATTTTGCATTGCATATGTAACATGATGTATAGGCATCTTTGTATCTTAGGTTGCATGCATTTGTATCATAAGCATTGTGATAGGAAAAGCTTCTCTCATATACATTGTTCACCATGATGTGCTATATATGATCTTGTGAGCTAGTTTGGTATGCTATGGTTAGTTTGGCTTAGCTCTTGATGATCTTGATTTATGCCCATGGTTGATAGCTATGTTTTTGAAAAATGCCATATGTATGCTCTCTTGTGAGTAAATGTCTTTATATGATCTTGACATGTTTTTGTGGCTTGGCTATGCTTAATTTGTGGTTGGATAGCTTATTTTGATCATATGGTGCCAAAGGCTCATTTGCCATCATGAATGTTTAGCCCCCATGCTTTATCTTGTGGAGGGGCATAAGTTCCTTTTTGTCGCAAAGACATTTCATGTACCAAATATGAATCTGAAAATGAAATGTAATTTGCTTGGAAAATGTGCTCCCATGTCATATGTGCTTAAGTTATTTGCTTTTGGGTGCTAAACCATTGCATGTTGCTTACCAATGAGAAGTCTCATATTTAGAAGTAAGCACATGGCTCGGTGGCTTTGACATGACATGAGGTGCTTGTGGGTGTTTATGATGGTCTTATGCTTAGAATGGTTGTCCTAGCATGAAGTTTGTGTGGCTTTGCCATTTTGACATGTTTTGCTCATGTTTAGGACTTTGCTCATGAGAGGGTGATTTTTCGCAAAATTGCTCAATTCTATCTTAGCTTCGTCCAATGGTTGTGAAACTTGGTGATCATGTAGTTGATATTCATACGAAGCCATAGAGTATCTAACTTGCTCATTTCGACATGTGTAGCATCCTATGTTGAATTTTGTCTATTTGAGAAGCTCTAGGTTACATTTTTTGTATTTTTGGCTTGATTCATGCATTGGCAACAAGGGGGAGTAGTTTGAGCATGTTTTGGCCTACTGAATGCATCTAGAGGGTTTCCGAGTGGTTTCGAGCCATTTTTGGGCTTTTGCAGTTCCCAGGTTTTCCAGGTGGTCATCGGCCTGACCGGTGACAAGCACCGGTCTAACCGGTGTGAGTGTCAGGTTGCTGGGCGATCTTAGGCATCGGTCTGACCGGTGCAGGGGACCGGTCTGACCGGTCAGAGCAAGGCTGGAGCAGCTGCTCGGTTTTGCGAAGTGGTTTGCATGCATTCGTCCAGGGGGAGCGTTGCATGTGTGCAGGGGGAGCTCTTTGTGGTGATCGAGCTTTGGTTTGGTGGATCTCGCTCTTTGCTAGAGCTTTGTGTTTGTCTCGGTTGTGTCGAGCCGTTGCCCTTGCCTAAGGGGACCGAGACTTGTCTTCTTCAAGTGATCTTGCTCTTTGCCTTCTCTTTGGCTTTCGATCGCTTGTTGGAGTTTCTTTTAGTCGTTTCTTTTCTTTTCCTTTTCTCTTTGGTTACCAAAACGTGTGTGTTGTCAATGCACTCATCAAGGGGGAGATTGAGGACCTGTGTGGTTCGAGGACCGGTGGATGGTCGCTTCCTGGTGTGATGAGTGATTGACAACGTTGTGTGGACTGATTCTTGGCTAAGTATTGCAGGTGCAGGTTGCGGCTTGACTGGTGTTGGTGCAGGTGAAGAACAAGCGCGAAAGATCGTTGCCGGTGAGGCCTCCAGGTGTGGAGAAGACAAGTAGGCTTGGTTCGAGGGACCCGGTGGCCAGCGGGGTCAAGTGCGGGCCGCATGGTGGCAAGAACGGCAAGATGAAGTCGTGGACGGTTCCTTGTTTGAGCCACAAAGCCAAGATCGAGCCGGGACTTCGCGGGGGCCAAGTCATGAGTGGAGATTGGCGGAGGCCACGCCATGTTCACGGGGTTTCCAGTGGTTCACCAGAAAACCACTGGGTTCCTTGGTTGATCCACAAAGCCAAGACCGAAGACGGAGGTGCAGCAGCATCGGACCGGTCTGACTGGTGGAGGACACGGGTCTGACAGGTGTGCGACGACGCAGTCCGGAGACTTCGAAGCGGAGGACACGCGTCGGGATTGCATGGTGTGCGCCGAGACTACGCAACGTGTGGTCGTCGGGCATCCGTCCGATGGTGCGACGACGAAGATTCCCAAAGTGCCCCTCGGGGGCGTGTATCCTAGTGTTAGGCCTTAGGGGTAGTTTCGTCTTTCGGTTGCCTCCATATAACCCAAGTGGTGAGAGAATCCTAACTCATTTTGTTTTGCTATTTTTCTCTTCCATTTTTCCTTTGGAATTTCTAGGACTAGCTTGAGAGCTTCATGGTGAGATCTTGAGAGAGGGATGGATGATCGGGAGGCAAGCTAGACCTTGTATGAACCTTCATGGTATGTATAGATGATTCGGCGTGGTTCCTCAAGGCTTTGGTGTGTCTCTCCCGTTTTCCCTTTTTGGTGATTTTCGGAGCCTTTTCTTGGCGATTTTCTTGTGGCGGATTCGAGGCCTTTCTCTTTGGGATTTGGTGGGGGATGTATGCTTGAACCCTTCGTGGTTCTTTTCCCTTTGATTCCCCTCCCAAATCCGTGAGCAAAGGGGCTCGATTTTGGGGTTTTCTCCTCTCTAGGGTTAGAGGCGTTCTTGGTGGGATTTCTTCGATTCCTCTTGATTTAGCAAGTTTTGGTGGACCAAATCTTGGCTATGGAGTGCCCATGAGGTGTTCCTACTTTCCCCAAAGTCTTGTGCAAATCCGTGGAGCGAATCAGGAGATCGAGATTTGGATTTGGGGAGTTGACCCGCGGGTTGCTGTTCATCCCGAGCTGCCCAGCCTAACCGGTCTGACCGGTGCAGAGTCTTTGTGGGATTTGCTTCGGGTGAGTTGCCTAGTTCGTGTGGTTTTGGTCCGTGGTGCTGTTGGTCAGTTCTTGGCAGGTTTTGTGGAGTTTTGCTAGGCTTTGTGTAGGGTTTTCTTCCCTTACAGGTTGTGTTTTGGAGGTGGTTTTTGTTTTAGGGCCTAGAGGAGTCACTGATGCTTCCTGGAATGTTTTTTGTGCGGCTGCAGTAGCCACCGGCCTGACCGGCTCTGTCCACCGGTTTGACCGGTGTAGCACAGGCAGCAAGCCGTGTAGATTTCCGCTGTGCGTTTGGTGTGTTTAGTTGGAAGGTTGTTGTGTTGGTTCCTAGGACCAGTAGCACTCCAGTGGCTACGTGGTCTTGACCAACTTGGGTAGTTGAGTCGGAGACGTGATTCGGTTAGCCGTGTTCGTCTTGTTGGAGTAGCCATCTCCTTGGAGAAGAATTTTTATCGACTCCCATTCACTCCCCCCCTCTCTGGTCGCCAGTTTGGTCCTTCACATCCACCGGTCCTCAGACGCTCCGGTCCTCAATCTGCCCCTTGATGAGTGCATTGACAACACACATAGTATCCAATTCAGAGAAAAGAAAGAAAGAAGAAAAAACGAACAAAGAACTCAAACAAGTGATCAAAAGCCAAAGAAGATCACTTGAGAGAGAAAGTCTCGGTTCCCTAAGACAAGGGCAACGGCTCATCACAACTGAGACAAAATGTTCCAAAATTGCCGACTACTCAAGGTGAGGCAAAAGGGCTCGACACCGTCGGCAAAAGAGCACAACTAAAATCAGGCGAAAAAGAGCTCCCAAATGCATGAATGTAATCTCCCCCTGAACCAATGCAAAACTCTCCCAATTTTTCCTTTCCCTTGATGCAAAACTACCCCTGGATGCATGAATTGGGTACTTTCCTCCCCCTTGTTGGTAATGCATGAATCAAGCCAAAATGAAACCTAGAGCTTCTCAAATAGACAAAATTCAAGACAAGATGCTACACATGTCCAAATGAGCAAGTTAGATACTCTATAGCTTCGTACGAACATTAGCTACAAGACCACCAAGTTTCACATCTATTGAGCAACGCTAAGATAGAATTGAGCAATTTTGCGAAAAATCACTCTCTCATGAGCAAAGTCCTAAACATGAGCAAAACATGCCAAAATGGCAAAGCCACGCAAACTTCATGCTAGGACAACCATTCTAATCATAAGATCATCATAAACACCCTCAAGCACCTCATGTCATGTCAAAGCCACCAAGCCATGTGCCTACTTCTATGTATGAGACTTCTCATTGGCAGGCATCATGCAACGGTTTAGCACCCAAAGCTATAAAAATTAAGCACATATGACATGGGAGCACATTTTCTAAGCAATTTACATTTCATTTTCAGATTCATATTGGTACATGAAATGTCTTTGCGACTAAAAGGAACTTATGCCCCTCCACAAGATAAAGCAAGCGGGCTAAACATTTATGATGACAAATGAGCTTTTGGCCCCATATGATCAGAATAAGCTATCCAACCACAAATTAAGCACAGCCAAGCCACAAAAACATGTCAAGATCATATAAAGGCATTTACTCACAGGAGAGCATACATATGACATTTTTCAAAAGCATAGCTAGCAACCATGGGCATAAACCGAGATCACCAAGAGCTAAGCCAAACTAACTATAGCATACCAAACTAGCTCACAAGATCATATATAGCACATCATGGTGAACAATGTATATAGGAGAAGCTTTTCCTACCACAATGCATATGATACAAATGCAGTCTATGATACAAAGATGCAAACATGATATGATACAAGAATGCAACATGCATATGTACATGATACCCCCAACTGAAGCTCAAAAGAGGAAAACCTGTCACACATGGTTTTAGAAAAACAAACCAAGTGCATACCTATATGTATGCCAGGATCAAGTTTCATACATATAGTAGACATAAGTGAATAACCGTAACAGTATCACGTAAAGAACATAAACAAAACTTACTATTATACAGCTCAATCCTAGAAACGGAGGCGCCAACTCCACAAGCAATCGACTGGGGGCTGCGTACGCCTAGCATCAACATCTTCAACAGCTTCACACCTTTTGCTTCTGAGCAGCAGTAAGCAATGATGAGTACACTTATGGTTAGTACTCAGCAAGGCCACAAGAAATAGCCAGAAAGCGATTTAAAGTCCATCTTTAAGTTTATTAATCATGTGAGGGTCTAGGCCGCTCTTGACCGTGAGCACGGCTAATCGATTAGTTTTACACTCTGTAGAGGTTGTACATCTTTACCCACAAGTCGTGTAAAAGTCCCGAAGAACTTTAGACCCAACCATGCGATGCGGATCAGGCATCATACCACACTACCTAGGTGTGATTGCATAGGGACGCTATGAGGCCTTTACAAAGATTCCCTAGCACGGGCTGCTCGCTAGGTTTCCTGATCAGTGCAGCGCATAAAGCTCCCTAGCGGGTACCGTGTCTTAGCAAAGCCCAACTCCCCACCAGAGCAGGTCTATACACCATCTCCTGTCAGCCCCCAACCCCTTTCAGGTAAAGCATACCACATACTAAGGTTTCTAATTAATTGGCCAAGACAGAGTCATATGTCTTGTGGTAGTACGGTTGTCCTGGGTGGTTCTCCATGTTCCAATTAATGCAAAAGTATTCTTGTAAATAAAGCATAGGTAGAAGGATGGTTAAGGACACTTGCCTTTCGCCAAAGATAAGCTACTCTTACTGCTCTTTCTTCATCTCTTGCTTTCTTGGAACTCTTCATCTTCAAGGCAAACGAACAGCGATCCTTCTTCTACTCGAAGCAAACATCGGAAACAACCATACAAAGCAAACAAACAAGTACAACTAAGAACAATGCATCAATCAAAAGAAAAACTTTAAAAGAGCGCACTAAAGGATGGGCTCGATTCTATGGTTACGCAACGACGAAAGAACATTGAAAATGAAACTAAGGTCGAAGCTATCGAAAGATTATTATCAAACAACAAGAGTGCTTCATATGTTTTAATTAGAAAATCATGTGGCAAGAATATTTCAAAGCAGGTTATGTTTAATTAAGAAAACACGATAAACTTAACCATATTTTATTAGCAGATATTTAAGTACAAGTTATATCAGATTAACAATTAACATTAAAAGATAAAGCATGTGAAAGAATCTAATCGAATAACTTTATATAGCATGTTCAACTAAACATATTGATATTGAAAAGACATTTATAATATCATTAAGCAGATTAACTTTATTATGAAAACCGATGTTTAACACTAAGCATCTTTTATTTAAGAAAAGCTAGTTATAAATAAGAATTAAACAATTTACCTCATGATTAAAGAAAACCGAAATAGAACCTAATCACTTATTTAGAAAAGCAATGGAATAAGTATTAGTCAAGATTAACATGCAACTTTGATGCTAAAACAAGTAACAGGTGATACACATGCTAACACATAAGTTATGGTGATACGAACTATACAACGGCACAAACGAACTCTAGAGCGCACGAGACGAGCTTAATCTAAGGTTTAGGACCACTAGTCTTCAAAGAGAACTAGGCTGAAGGACTAACACACTAATCAAAGGTAAGTTGAACTGATGTTGAAAAGATAACAAGATTGGCTCTAAAGAAAGATAGTTGTGAAAGGCTAGACACAAGAACATAGCTAATTCACCGAGAGGCAACTAGGAAAAGGATTACTAGCTAGGAAACAAAGATAACTGAAATAGAGGTGACATACAATGTCTAACGAACAATTTGCATTTATGAACGTGAAAGACTATAAGCTTAGGCTCATTTTAATTAACAAAACAAATATAAAGGATATTTCAGAAATAAAATACCCTATGTTGACATTAAAGCAAATTAAACTTTATTTGCAAAAACCGGTGTATATAACCTAGTTAAGTTTTATTCTTAAACGTTCAAGTATAAATTATACCAATTACACACTTTACTTTAGAAAGGTTAGAACAACTAGTCGAATTAAAGCATATGGCGTGTTGAGCTAAGCACATTTTATTTAGAAAGAACATGCACATTGACATTAACTATTTTAGCAACAATTATGAAAACCGAGTTATAGCTTAATCATATTTTTAATTAAACTATGTGAGACATCTAAACGCAACTTTATGATTCACGTGGATCATATTATTATTATGAAAAAAATATCATTACTTTGGTATTAATCAAGTTAAGGTTTATTCATAAAATTGGTGTAAAGCCTAATCAACTTTTAATTAGAAAAGTTAATTAAATATTAAGCAGATTAACATTTGATTTATGAAAAACCGAAGTGTAGCACTAATTAGCTTTTATTTACAAAGCATATGAAATAATCATTAATCAAATTAAAATTTATTGCAAAGCGGTGTAGAACACTATATAGCTTTTAATTAAAGGAAGCATGTATACTAGGCATTAAACAAAATTAATATCAAATTAATTTTCAGAAAACATGTATGATGAAAATACACCACTAATGTGCACTTTATTTTATTATGAACCTAATGCAACTAGAACGGATTAAAACGGAGCTAAAACATGGAAGATATGGATAGAACAAGATTGGAAGGACCTATATGTGATTATCTAAAGATTTCAGGGGCTGACAGAGAAGATTCCCGAGACACATGGAATAGTGCTCGCAAAAAGGACACAGGACAGGGTTAGATCTATAAAAGGTCTTGGGTGGGCTTTGTGTGAAAGTGGGATTATTGTAGGGGGTTATCTGCAGATTTGCCAAGACACAAGAAAACAGGATAAAGATTAAAAGGAACATAGGGGCCTAATCGCAAAACAACCTTATCTTCTACCTCTGGTTCGATCCAGGGATGGAGCGTACAGGGGCGGACGGAAACTCCTGGTGTCTGCGTTGCCAGGGCTCCGGGCAGCTGGGGGCTCGGCTGAGTCGCGGAACGGAGAGAGGAGAGCGACGGGATCATGGGGAGGTGCTCACCAGCGGTGGGGACGGGGGAGGGCAACCGGATTTTTGGAGAAGGGCAGACCGGCGGGGGGTCTTGGCGGCCGGCTCGGGTTCCTGCCCGCGGCGGCGCACCTATGGTCCTCCGGTGATGGCAAGGGGTGGCAAGGATGCATCTCGTCCTGGAGAAGCTCATGGCGGTGTCGGTTCAGCCATAGGCGCACGGGAGGCGGACGGAACACGAGCTCGAGAAAAGACCGGTCATGGTGACTGCAAACAGAAACAGAGAGAGGAAGAGAGATGGGGATTTGATGGGGACGACCTCCAAACGTGCACGGGAATGGCAAAATGGAATGAGATCGACCAGGCAAACGCGATGGTATGCTCACCTTCGGCCAAAGATGAACGATGGCGACGGAAGAGCTCGCCGGAGTTGGGGAGGAGTCACCGGAGTTGGGGAAGACGACGGAGTCGACGTCGGATTCACGTGACCAAGCACATCACGGTGTAGAGCTCGACGAGGGAAACTCCACGGTGGTGTCCATTTGCACCGGAAGTGCACGGTTTCGCCGGAAAAGCTCACCGGAAAGTTCGTCGGAATTTAGTAGATGCAAAAGTTCGGTGACGGTTTGTGGGAGCTAGGGTTATCGAAACGGGATGAGGTTGGCGGCGTTGGAAAGAGGACGCCAAGAAGATCATCAGGAACTATTTATTGGCTGAGATTGAGCCCGGTTTTATTTCCCTTCTTTTTCTAATTTCAGAAATTAATTTCGGATTAAAAACAATTCCAGAAAATCCTGAAATCGTAATTAAACCACGAAAAATACTCCAAAAGCTCAGAAAAATTCAGGAAAATTACTAGAGATGATTTGGGATGTGAGGAACCCAAATAAAATATTTGGAGCTCAAGAAAAAGATTTTAGAGCCTTCCAATAAATAGAATAAATTCTAAAAAAACGGGAAAATTCTCAGAAGATTTTGATCAGCACTTAAACGTATTTGTAAAACCTTTTACACTCAACAAACACTAAGATGCATCGGCATGAATGCAACACTCACATCGAACTAATTTATTTAATTCAGAAAATCAAACGAAGGCTTTTTCTTATACTATATTTCCTATAAAGAAAAATAAATGTTGGAAAATTTTAAAATTATGAGAAAATTCTTGTTTAATTTTCCTTCTTATTCACATCCTGAAATTGGGAAATTTCAGGGTGTGACAAAACCACACCAAGCTCACCCCGTAAACGTGCAAATGTAGATTGGTCCAAAGGCTTTGTCAGGATATCGACGAGCTGTTTCTCGGTTGGCACATGGATGAGGTCTATGTTTCCCTTCTCAACATTGTCTCTCAGGAAGTGGTAGCGCACTTCTATGTGTTTGGTTCTTGAGTGAAACACAGGATTTTTGGCTACACTTATGGCAGTGGTGCTGTCACACATGAGAGGCACATGGGAACACTGCTCACCAAAGTCACTCAAAGTGTACGTGATCCAAAGCAGCTGGGAGCAACAACTAGCGGCAGTGACATACTCGGCTTCTGTGGTAGACTGAGCTACACTTGACTGCTTGCGAGATGACCAAGAAACAAGCGAGGAACCCAGAAACTGGCACGTACCCGAAGTCGATTTCCGGTCGACACGACACCCCGCAAAGTCGGCATCCGAAAAGCCAAGAAGCGAAAGGGAAGAGGACGTCGAGTACCAAAGACCGAGCTCAGGAGTGTATCGAAGATACCTGAAGATCCGCTTGACGGCTTACCGATGTGAAGTCCTCGGCGACACCTGAAAACGAGCGCACAGACACACAGAAAATTGGATGTCTGGCCTCGTCGCCATCAAGTACAAGAGGGAGCCGATCATGCTCCAGTACTCCTTCTGGTCCACGGGCTCTCCGTCCTCGTCCGCATCCAGTGATGTAGTCGTACTCATCAGTGTCGACAAGGGTTTCGAGTCGTCCATCTTGAACTTCTTGAGGATGTCCTTCGTGTACTTGGCTTGATGCACAAAGGTTCCCTCCTTCGCATGCTTGATCTGAAGCCCGAGAAAGAACTGCAATTCTCCCATCATAGACATCTCGAATTCTTTGCTCATGTCCTTTGCAAACCTTGCAACCAAAGAGTGAGACGAGCCGCCAAAGACAATATCATCCACGTACACCTGAACAATTAGGATATCATCGCCCTGCCTGAGGAGAAAAAGAGTCTTATCTACTTTGCCCATCTCAAACCCCTTGCTGAACAATAACCCCCTCAAACGGCCATACCAAGCACGGGGAGCTTGTTTCAGCCCATACAATGCCTTCCTCAGCCTATACACTCGGTGGGGAAACTCAGCACTCTCAAAGCCTGGTGGTTGCTTCACATAAACTTCCTCCACCAAAAACCCATTTAAGAAGGCACTCTTCAAATCCATTTGGTATAATTTGAACCCTTTAGCCACAGAAAAGGTTAGAAGGATCCTAATCGCCTCCAAACGGGCTACAGGAGCAAATGTCTCCTCATAGTCTATCCCCTCCTTCTGACTATAGCCCTGAGCAACCAACATCGATTTGTTTCTCACCACCTCGTCATTCTCACCCTCTTTGTTCTTCCACACCCATTTTGTCCCGATAGGTTTGCAATGTGGTGGTGGTTCTACCAACTTCCAAACTTAGTTTCTCTCAAAGTTCTCTAACTCCTCATGCATTGCGTTCACCTAATTAGGATCAGAGAGGGTGTGTCCAATGTCTTTCGGCTCAAAGGTAGCAACAAAAGCCGAATGAGCAAAGTGAGAAACATTCATGGATCTTGACCGTGTTGTACGTTCGTTGATGTCGCCGATGATTCTTGAGGGAGGATGATCAATCTGAATGCGCCTCAGTGCCTCTCACCTAGAGACGACCTCCCCCTCAGTAGCAGCTTCCACTTGATCTTGCTGGATCGTAGTCGGTGTAGGGGATGGGGCATCCTGCACCGTAGTCGTTGTAGTGGAAGTAGAGGGTACATGCGTGGCTGGAGCTTCACCATCATCACCATCATCTTCTCCAGCACCATCCTCCTCGTCCTCAAAGAGCTTCTTGCCAACTTCGTCATCACCTGCACACTCAAAGACAGACGAACTGCATGGCTGGGTCTCGTCGAAGGTAACCTCGCAAGTTTCCATGACTAGGTTAGTATCAAGGTTGAGCACACGACATGCTCGAGAATGACTAGCATAACCCAAGAAAATTCCATCGGAGGACCTCGACTCAAACTTATCAAGCCTACCCTTCTTGAGAATAAAGCACCGACAACCAAAAGCCCTGAAATGGCTCACTCTAGGTGCTCGCCCGTGTATGAGTGTTGACGACTGTTAAGTGCTTACTTTAGCCGTCAATTTACTCATGAATAAAGGAGAAAGAGGCATTTCTTACACACATTTTAGTTAAGAATAATGTAGTTCCACTTGTCTTTAGAGATTATGTGATTACAGGAAAATAAGCATAAAGAAGTGGCATGCTCACCTTCTATGATTCATGAAACGTCACCTCAGCCTAGGAGTGGCTTCCACCTCGGGTGCCATGCATGCAAGCCATGTCACCAATCCAAAGGAGGCAAGCCCCGACGAATCAGAGCGTGACACGTGGACTTCACATGGATCCATGGGCCCACCAGAGCACCTAAACCGCCTCAAGAGCACGTGTACACCGGGGACCGACCTAAGGACCCACAGGACAACCACCCCGAGGAAGCACACCCCGAGGGGGGCCCACCTGGGGTCGGCCGACCCTTAGATCGGCCGAACCGACCTTGGGTCGGCTGATCCCGGGCCTCCACGTGATGCTTGTCCATTGGTCCTAGAGGGTGTTCCCGGGGTGTTTCACTCCTCTTGGCACCGGTGCTCAGGCCTATAAATAGAAGGGGAGGGGGTTCATTTCTAACCAACACATCTTACTCCTCCTCTCTCACTTTTGGTTTCTAAGGCTAGGAGGTAGGCTAGAGTAGTTCTACTTCAGGTTCCAAGTCTACTTTGGGATCTAGGTAAGAGTTCTCTTGTATCTTTATTTTATTGTATGACTTTGATCTACTTCAGTTACTCAGCTATTTCATATAAAGTTGTGCTTGTATACATGGGTGATTTGTTCATGTGTTCTTCGCTTGTTCATCATTTAGAGGATCATGTTCTTGATGAACAAGGCCTTTCGATCCAGTTGACGAGTGACTTATATATGTTTTCGATGTTTGTTCATAAGTTAGAGGCTCGTGTTCTTCACGAACACGACCCTTTGATCTTGTCGAATAGACATAGGAAAGCACAAATCCGTTTGTGTACCTAGCCTAGTTTGATTTAGTTAGATCCCATGTTTGTGTTGTATGAAGTTCGTGCTCAAGCTACGGTACTCGGTGTAATTGGCCGGTTTACCTGGCGGCTCTGACGTGGGTCACAATAGCCCGGGCTGGTCAGGGTCCTGCTAACAACGTAAGTGTGATGCTTGGGTTGCGTAGCTACGTTGCTTATGAGTGTATCCCACGGTTTGTCTTGGGGTAGGCCGTGGTGGTGACAGCCGTTGGACCCTTCTGGAATCCCCCACGTTCGGATACGTTGTAGGAGTCTAAAGTCTAACAATCGGAGTCGTGAGTAAGCGACGCGGGAGGTTAGCTCCCCGTTTGTACCTAGGTGCTTGAGCCAGCAGTCGTGCAATGCTAATGTGTATCTAACTTGTCTGACTAACTTTGTGTGTTTAGTACCTTAGAACCTAGAACTAACTCGTATGTTGCCTCCTAAGCCTAGGACCTTTAGAGAGAGTATGTTTGTGTGTTCACCCTACCAACTTATCTATCATACCTCACCCCTGTACTTGAGTGTCTGGTTTGTTTTCGTCTATGATTTATACTCATTGCAATAGTGTTGAACTTGTTAATCTGCCCAGCCTTCCTTGGATTCGATACCCTTTGGAATACTCCTTTGGGGAAATGCTACAATGGTACTTCTGTGCGCTTGCGGACTCTTGTAATCGTTAGGATTACCATTTGGTTATTTCTGGCATCATTGCTAGGAGCTCATAACTTAGCATCGAGGTTAAGAAATACCAACAAGCATTTCTGGCGCCGTTGCCGGGGAAGGCTAAGGATAACACGTCAACACTTTGCAAATGTTTATAACCATGATAGGAATGAAACAGTTCTCAATGCAGGCTAACCTTGATTGTCTTCTTTGTCTATTGATGATGAAGACAGGTAGTGTATGACTGGTTTCGACTTACCGCCGAATTTCACTGAAGATCCTGAGTCACTCGTAAGGAGAGCTAGAACTCATTTCGGTTCTCCCCAACGTGTACGTACGGAAGTCAACCCAGCTTCCTTTGTGCCATCTACATCAACTCCTATGGCCAATCAAGAGAAGACTCTTCGCGAGTACTCTGCTCCCTCTGCTGATCAGGTGCCCACCGGCCCCGAGATCAACACCGGGAACGGAAACTTCGAGATCAAGACTAGCCTCATTACGATGGTACAGGCTAGCCCATTCTATGGCAAGCCTAATGAAGACGCGAGCGCCCACTTGCAACAGTTCCTGGAGCTGTGCAGTACCTTCACTATACGAGGAGTGGAGGAAGATGCCATCCGTCTGCGGTTGTTTCCATTCTCCCTCCTGGGAAAGGCGAAGCAGTGGTTCTATGTGAACCGTGCAGATATTGACACCTGGGAAAAGTGCTCCGCAGCGTTCCTCGCGAAGTTCTTTCCGTTGGGCAGGACCAATGCCCTCCGAGGGAGAATCTCAAGCTTTCAGCAAGCAACAAATGAAACCATTCCAAAAGCTTGGGTGAGGCTTCAGGAGTACATCCTGGCTTGTCCCCATCATGGGATGGACAACTGGCTTATTCTTCAGAGTTTCTATAATGGGCTGACTCCGACAGCCTGAGGTCATATTGATGCTGCTGCTGGAGGGGCTTTCTTCTCTCTTACTATCGCTGAAGCAACTAAACTTATTGAGAAGATGGTCTCCAACCAAGGGTGGAGTGATGATCGACTCCAGCCACGTCAGAGGGGTACACATACCGTCAAGGAAGCGGATATGCTGCACGCCAAGATGGACCTACTTATGAAAAGAATGGATGCTCTGACCAGCGAGAAGGCTGCCATGGTCGTCACTACTCACGCTATGGATTCTCGCATGACTTGCGAAGTCTGTGGTGACACTGGGCAATCAGGGAATTACTGCCCTACTACCTAGGAGGACGTGATGTCATGAACGGCAACAATAATGGTTATCGTCCACAGGGAGGTCAAACGTGGAATCAATCACGCCCTTATAATCAGGGAGGTAATCAAGGTAATTCTTTCAACCCAAACCAACCTTCCCTGAGAGATCTGGTTTTCGGGCAAGCTAAGATCAACGATGGTTTTAATAAGAAAATAGCTGCCTATGATAAGGCTTTGGAAAGCCTTAATGTTAAAATTGATAGCCTTTATTCTGCTCTTAAGAACCAGCTGAGCTTTAATAAAATGGTAGAAACCCAGCTGGCTCAGTTAGCTTCTTTGGTTCTCTCTGCGGAAGACGGGAAGATTCCGGGGCAACCCATGTCTTCTTGTGAGAATGTTTGTGCAGTGTCCACCAGATGGGGTAAGCCATCTGGGCGAGCACGAGCTGCTGACTATGCAGGGAGACCCATACAGCAGGTTCTTGATCCATGGGAATCTTCAGCAATTGTGCACAGGAGAGACACTGGTTATCCGGCTATCACTTGCACGATATACTATCAGAGAATTAGGAATGCTCTCTGTGATCTTGGCGCGAGTGTCAACCTCATGTCCAAGGCTATGTTCGAAAGATTGGGATATCCTGCTCTTACTCCAACCTCGAGGACAGTTCAACTTGCTGATGCATCAATCCGGTATCCGGAGGGGATTGTGGAGAGTCTACTGGTATTTGTCCAGGGTTCTTGAATCTTCACGGATTTCGTGGTCCTTGATATGTAGGGTGATGCGGAAATGCCACTCATTCTTGGGAGGTCATTCCTAAGTGACGCAAGGGCGAGGATCAATGTGGAAAATGGGACCATCCATTTCCGCATTGGGAAGAAGAACTTGATGTTCCGATTTCGACCAACAGAAGAGCAATGTTATTCAGTGCAAGGAAATGATGAGCAAACTGGGGAATGGATGGAGCCACAACCCCAGCTCAAGCAACCTCTGACCGCACCAAGAAAGTCAAGGAAAACACGAAAGGTGTGGCGGAAGGTACGAAGATCACACCCCTCTACTTCTCGGGAGTGGGGTGACGAGTGGAACTAATCACCGAGAAAAGTCTCGCTCTTGGACTTAAAATGACGAGTCCTTTCGCCAGAAGGTAAAATTGGTAGTTATCTCATATTTCCCTTTCCAAAATTTTATTTTTCCAATGCATATTTGAATTTTCCATTCTTGCATCTGCATGCTAGAATTTTTCTAGCCAATTCCCTTTTTCGAATAAAAGTTTCTGAAAATACAATTTTGAGTTGGAAAATCCTTAAAAATTCATTTGAGCAAGCTTTTGGGCAAGCTTGGACCGGGACACCTAGGCAGGCCACCACATGACCATTAGAGAGCCGTTGCAAAAGTTTGGAGGTGAGCGGACCCGAGGTGGGTTCGGCCGACCCCACAGGTCGGCCGACCCAGCCTAACGGCTACCTCGATCCTCCTTCCTCCAATGGCTCCTAGCCGTTGCACACGGCCCATGTCTCGGTGCCTGGCTCCATTGCCTATAAATACCAGGGGGTTTGAGGGGTGTCTTCACCCATTTCCATCACTCTCTCCCTCTCTTTCTTGCTCTTTGGTTTTCTTGGATTTCTTGCTCGAGATTGAGGTGCCAAGTATTCTCTCCAAGTACTGCTGAAATATTGATCATTGGTGGAGCAACCTCGGTAAGGATTTCATTCGGTTTCACTAACCCATCACCGAGTTGCTCGTATTGTCCGATTGTTGTGCAAGATGAGTTGGGCCTCCGGAGCACTCCGGAAGTTGACTCGCTCACGCCGTTCACGTGATGTGGGGAGCTCGTCTCGTCATTCTGAAGCTGCACCAAGCCCAATGTCAACCAACCGTGAAGAAGAGGGAGAGGAAGAGCTACCCACGCCACAAGCCGAAGAAGTGCACGCCGTCGACGCCGCCTTCATCGACTTGAGGAATGATCGCGAGAGACAAGCCTACACTCTCATCAAGGACTGAGTCTTCGCCAACACCAAGGAGTTTGACCCGGACCTTCTCGAGAAAATAGGTATGGACTCCGAGTTCGATTCCATTTGGCAAGCTCTAGGATGGGAAGGTTTTGTCCCAGTTCAGGAGGTTGGTTCTAGACCTACCACCATTCAGTTTCTCTGCACTCTTCACGAGGATGCGTCTGGTATTTCATTTCGATTTCAAGGAGTTTTGTATCGAGTTTCATGGAAAGATCTTAGTCGCACCCTCGGTTTTCATCGTCGCTGTGCTATTTCTCTTGAGCAAGCTTGCACCGGTTTTAATCGTGAAAGTTTTTGGGAAGAACTCTCTGGTCGGCCTGTCCGCGGCAAGTTGACACCTCGGTGCAACGATATCTTGCATCCTACTCTCCGACTGTGGCACAAGTGGCTTGCCATCACTCTCTTTCCAAGGGATGATGTACGAATCGTGCGCACTGACGAGATGATGATCTTATATGCCGCAGTCAGACAGATCAAGATCTCCCCTGTGCAAGCTATGATTCGGCAGTGGTTGACGAATTTTAAGATGACGGGTTCTATTGAGTGTACGTCTTTGATTTCTCACATCGTCACGAATCTTGGGATTACGCAAGGGCCCAATGTGCCCTCCATTGCTAATCCCCAGACTCAGATCGAGGAGGCTTATTTGACTCAGGGGCATATTCTTAAGAAGGGTCCGGATGACTCTTTGGTTTTCTTTTACCCAGGCCATACAAACCAGATTCGGTTACCTAACCCGGATTTTAGGTTGTACAGCCAAGGGCCACTGACCGTTCCTCTCAAGGAACCTCATCGTTCTAGTGTCTCTGGTGACAGGGTTACTAGGAGTGCATCGAGGAGAGCAGCTAGAGTGCAACAGTTGCCACCACAGCCGTCTCCGTAGCCGTCGCCTCAGCCTCAGCCTACCACACCTCCATCCGGTACATGGACCTCTGTCGAGTACATGCCTGGGGTTACTCCCGGGTATGCTCCCGGTTGGGACCAGCCCGTGTACCAGCAGGGTGCGAGTAGCTCGGCTTGAGCTAGTGC
Source organism: Cenchrus fungigraminus (assembly GCA_036936925.1). Taxonomy (NCBI): domain Eukaryota; kingdom Viridiplantae; phylum Streptophyta; class Magnoliopsida; order Poales; family Poaceae; genus Cenchrus; species Cenchrus fungigraminus. The sequence goes on along the minus strand of CM072768.1, from coordinate 63,920,646 downwards.
GGGCAGTGGCAAGTGGGCCGTCCCTGCTGGTACTGCCTACGGAGATGCGACATCTTCGTCGTTCGGGTTGCGCTCATCATCTCGTGGCCTCGTGGGGCCACCCTCACTCAGCAGATGAGCGAGCTCAACACACGAGTCGGCGACATGGAGGAGACCGTGCACCAGCACGTCGAGTCCACCCGGGATTGGCAGCGGATGTCTGGCGAGAGACTTCACGCCATCGAGCTGGCACAGCAGCAGCAGCTGGAGGAGCAGAGGGCCTACTACTGGTGGATGGGATTTCCCCCTCCACAGTAGTGAGCCTGAAGCTAGCTTGGGGGAGGACCCCCACTCTGAGGTAACTTGTATCTTTATTTTCAGAATCTCATATGCTAAAAACACATAAAAATCTGCAAAGTTAAAAAGACCAAAAATATTTATTTGCTTTCTTAAATTATTTTGTTTTCATATGCGCGGTAAGAATGCTTTTGTTCTCCATGGTTGAAATGATGAATAGTTGCCCTGTTTATTCCTTTTGTATGCCTTGCTACAGCTTAGTACCCTATTTAAGTTTTGAGTTTGTTGGCTTGCATGATCAAACCTTAGCTTGAAACTTGTGGGTAGCAAAAAGCATGACCTTTGTCTAGGTTGTTGTGAGGTATGACATGGTATAATAGGGTTGCTATGAGCTAGTGCTAAGTGATGTTTGATATCCGGAGTTTTCTTTTGAAAAAAATGATAAAATGATAAGTTCCGCAATGATGAGAAATTCCTATCCAAAGCCACATGTAGATCCTAGCTTTTGTTAGCCTTCACATATGCTACTTATTTTCTTCATTGAGTCTTGTCGAATTGTTGTGACCCTCGGTGAGAAACTTGTCATGCTCTCATGATCAAAATCACGTACACAGCCACTATCTGCTAAACTTCTACACCAGAAGTTAGCACCCATCATTTCATCCATCCCCCATCCATTCCACAAATAAAGCTCCGCGCATTGTTCCATGATTACTCTCTCTCCAAAAATATTCAGTGAGGACTATGGGCTTTGTTCAAAAAAAAGAGAAAGAAAGAATAAAGAGACATAGCCCAAGTCTCAAAAATCTCAAAAGGAGAAGAGAGAATCATATGCAAAAAGGAGTTCATCATCCATCCACCATATACACACACATGCACATCTTGATTAGGTTGTATGACTTGTTGCTCCCAAGGATCCGGTTTTCGACTCGACAATACATGAGAAACAGGTATGCCACATGTTTTCCCTACCTACAGCTCCACATATCAGCTTATTAGGAGTAGGTGGTGAAGGAAGGCAAATCAATGCCTTGGTGAGGAATCATACACAATGAGCGATCTGAGAGTATCATTCGAGGAATTTTGATTTCTTTGTGAAAATTTGCAAAACCTCCGGATTGACAACTGATCAAGGTACTTGTGATTAGTAATTCTAATACAACCGTTCTATCTTTCAACCGCCCGATGCAGGTGAAGCAACAAGCCCCATATCAATCAAGCATAAGGTAAGATTAATGCCAACTCATTCAATCCTTGATAGAGTACCTAGTTGTATGCTTGTCATAAATTAGGAATACAACATCGTAGCAACTCCAGATCAACCAACCTAAGTCCTAAGTGTCTTGCTCGGGACGAGCAAGAGGCTAGTTTGGGGGAGTTGTTGATGGCTGTTAAGTGCTTACTTTAGCCGTCAATTTACTCATGAATAAAAGAGCAAGAGGCATTTCTTACACGCATTTTAGTTAAGAATAATGTAGTTCCACTTGTCCTTGGAGATTATGTGATTGCAGGAAAATAAGCATAAAGAAGTGGCAAGCTCACCTTCTATGATTCATGCCACGTCACCTCAGCCTAGGAGTGGCTGCCACCTCAGGTGCCATGCATGCAAGCCATGTCACCAATCCAAAGGAGGCAAGCCCCGACGAATCAGAGTGTGACACGTGGACTTCACATGGATCCATGGGCCCACCAGAGCGCCTAAACCGCCTCAAGAGCACATGTACACCGGGGACTGACCTAAGGGCCCACAGTACAGCCACCCCGAGGAAGCACACCCCGAGGGGGGCCCACCTGGGGTCGGCTGACCCTTGGATCGGCCGAACCGACCTTGGGTCGGCTGATCTCGGGCCTCCACGTGGTGCATGTCCATTGGTCCTAGAGGGCGTTCCCGGGGTGTTTCACTCCTCTTGGCGCCGGTGCTCAGGCCTATAAATAGAAGGGGAGGGGTTCATTTCTAACCAACACATCTTACTCCTCCTCTCTCACGTTTGGTTTCTAAGGCTAGGAGGTAGGCTAGAGTAGTTCTACTTCAGGTTCCAAGTCTACTTTGGGATCTAGGTATGAGTTCTCTTGTATCTTTATTTTATTATATGACTTTGATCTACTTCAGTGGTGATTTGTTCATGTGTTCTTCGCTTGTTCATCATTTAGAGGCTCATGTTCTTGATGAACAAGGCCTTTCGATCCAGTTGACGAGTGACTTATATATGTTGTCAGTGTTTGTTCATAAGTTAGAGGCTCGTGTTCTTCACGAATACGACCCTTTGATCTTGTCGAATAGACATAGGAAACAACAAATCCGTTTGTGTACCTTGCCTAGTTTGATTTAGTTAGATCCCATGTTTGTGTTGTATGAAGTTCGTGCTCAAGATACGGTACTCGGTGTAATTGGCTGATTTACCTTGCGGCTCTGACCTGGGTCACAATAGCCCGGGCCGGTCAGGGTCCTGCGAACAACGTAAGCGTGGTGCTTGGGTTGCGTAGCTACGTTGCTTATGAGTGTATCCCACGGTTTGTCTTGGGGTAGGCCGCGGTGGTGACAGCCGTTGGACCCTTCTGGAATCCCCCACGTTTGGATACGTTGTAAGAGTCTAAAGTCTAACAACCGGAGTCGTGCGTAAGTGACGCGGGAGGTTAGCTCCCCATTGTTACATGGGTGCTTGAGCCAGCAGACGTGCAATGCTAATGTGTATCTAACTCGTCTGACTAACTTTGTGTGTTTGGTACCTTAGAACCTAGAACTAACTCGTATGTTGCCTCCTAAGCCTAGGACCTTTAGAGAGAGTGTGTTTGTGTGTTCACGCTACCAACTTATCTATCATACCTCACCCCTGTACTTGAGTGTCTGATTTGTTTCCGTCAATGATTTATACTCATTGCAATAGTGTTGAACTTGTTAATCCGCCCAGCCTTCCTTGGATTTGATACCCTTTGGAATACTCATTTGGGGAAATGCTATAATGGTACTTCCGTGCGCTTGCGGACTCTTGTAATCGTTAGGATTACCATTTGGTTATGTCTAGCATCATTGCTAGGAACTCATAACTTAGCATCAAGGTTAAGAAATACCAACAATGAGCTCATAGCACGTCTTGTTCAAGAAGGCCCGAAGAAAAATCCGATTCCCAACATGGCATGCGGTATTCACCGCCTCAGCCCAATATCTCCTCGGAGTCCTATGCGCGTCGAGCATTGTCTGAGCCATCTCACAAAGGGAACGATTCTTCCTCTCAACCATACCATTCTGACAAGCCACATAGGGTGAAGAGAATTGATGTTCGAGACCCAAATCACGACAAAAGGTTTCAAAACGAGAGTTTTTAAATTCAGTGCCATTATCGCTACGAATAGCTCGAACATCTCCAATCCTCTCATTCTTCAACCTCAAGATTAGATCCCGGACAAAACCAAATGTCTCCCCCTTATCAGCCAAAAAGAAGACCCAAGCATAGCGAGAATAGTCGTCCACTATCACAAGGACATACCATTTTCCACCCGCCGAGCACACACAAGCTGGACCAACCAAGTCCATATGGAATAGCTCGCATGGCCTCTCTGTCATAACGGATGTCAGAGGCGGGTGAGAGGCGGTGACCATTTTCCCATGCCTACACGGAGCACACACCAAATCCTTTTGGTACTTCAACTTAGGCAATCCTCGGACCAAACCTAGTCCACTAAAGCGTGACAACAAGTCAAAACTCAAGTGACCTAGTCTCCTATGCCATTTCCAAAGCTTCGCCGAAACACCAGCAACCAAACAACGAGAAGAGCCGACACACTGAGAAAAATCGGCTCTAAAAATCTGACCCTCGGGGATGATCGTGCACACAAGATCACCTCAAGAATCCAAAACACGAGAAGAGCCTATTTTGAAACGGACTTCAAAACCCTCATCAAGAAGCTGGGAAACCGAAAGAAGATTGAACCCCAAAGACTTGACAAGAGCAACACGCCTAAGAGTCACAGACTCACTCACCTTCACCGTGCCCACTGAAAGCACTCTACCATTCCCATTGTCCCCAAAAGTGATGTACTCTTTGGTCATCACTGGGGTGAGGCTAGAGAACCACCTTCGATCTCCGGTCATGTGTTGAGAGCAACTGGAGTCGATCAACCAAAAACCCTCCATGCCTCCCACCTGCAAAATCAAAAACGAGAGCGGGAGTGAGCAAATGACTCAGCACTGGGTTAGTACAGAAGGAATCAAACCAGTGTCGTGCCATTTGCTCAAAAGTGGGGTTAGCAAAATCCATCCTATCTCTCCTAGGTGGAACACCCACACGTCCCCTTGGAGGGCTACGCATACCACGAAGTGGAGACCGTGGCCCATAGCTCCTCTGAGACCTAAAACTACGATCGTTCCCCCATACTCGTATTGCCCACGAGTGAAGGAACGTCCAGCAAACTCACCTCGCCCGAACCCAACACGCCTACCACCATCTATCTGTGGTTGCTCACCTCGAGGCACAAACTCACGCCTCTCTCGAGGGTAAATGGTACGCACCACACCCTCACCTCTCGGCACCACACGAGGCTCAGGCACACCACGAGAAGGGCGGTACCTGTCCTTGTTTGCCATCTCCCTAGCAAGCCTCTCCTCACGCTTCCTCCTGAAGCAAAACTCAGCTAGGTGGCCATCCCTCCCACAATGGTCATAATGGAATGGGATCAGCTTTGGCTTTGGGTTCTCTCGTGGCTGAGGCTTCTCCTCACTCGATTTCTCTCCCTTCTTCACAAAGAACTCATTCCCCAAGTCACTCTTGAACTTGATGGGCTTCTGTAAGTTGTCGGTTTGTGGAGGAAACACGGGTGGAGCTGGGGTTGTGTCTAGTCAGTTCCTGTTGGTATTTGTTAAGCCTACAGAAATATTATGATGGATAATCCGCAAGCGCACGGATACCGGTGAGCATTCCACCCGGGAGAGGGTTTTAAATATCGAATCCACAAGGAGAATGGTAAAGAGAGTATCTGAGGTATATAACTAATCACTGAGTAGCTATCAAGGACTTGACAGAAAGAGAGATAAGGAAAACTTAAGGATGTCTGGTTCTTATTCTCACAAGCTATGTCTATATTGTTCTTATGGGGTGATTGTCTGAAGGCACACTTAGGAAAGGGAATCTCCCTAGAATCTATGGGGGGAATCCTACGGTTTCTATAGACGGGAGGTGGACTGCAAAGGACAGACGGGAACAAGGTCACTTCCCGCTTCTACCACACGATCCGGAATATAGAAGGCATTCATAAGCTAGCTAGTCTAAGCACCACACTTACACTAAACATGCTACTTTAACTCAAGAGCGACAGGAATTAAAGTACTCAAAGAGTTATGAACCGTAAGAACAATAAAAACAATGTTACTCACTTGAATAAGAAGTCGATCTTTCCACAAGGTCTCAGGATCAGGCTCCAATGGAGTTGATCCCAGAGGTAGAAGATGAAGAGGAGACACCGACAGGTCCGGGCCTTCCTTCAGCTTCGCCTCTACCGCTCTCTAATCCTCTCGAACAAGATTAGCTAGATCTAAATAGATTGTGGCTCTAATCTCTCAACTTGATACTAACTCTCCAACTCTAATTCTAATCTAGAGCTCTAATCTCAGATAGGCATGGAGGATCTGATAGAATGAATTGTTCTCTGCCCTAGGGTCAGGGGGTCTGCTTATATAGCCCGGAGGAGATGACGTGCACCGTACGATCAAACCGACCTTAACTTGTGGTTTAGATTGATCCTCATAGGCGGTGGAAGAACATTCCGGAAGCTGGGCCCATTTGGCGCCAGGGGGGCCGACCGGCCCCACCACCAGGCCGATCGGGCTGGGGTGGGCCCCCCTCGGGGTCCACTTCGGCCAGGTGGGTCCTTGATCCTTCTAGATGCTTCTTTCTTAGGTGCTAAGTCACGTTGAGTTCCGGAGCCTTCTGGAGTCTTCTAGAGTGGTTTCTTTGCATATTTTCTGAATAGTCCCTGTAAATTCATAGATTCACCAAAACTCGTGGAAATTGTCAATATAAACCCTAATAAGGTGATCTAATTATATTTTAGTCCTTTTTCCAGTAAATGTGAGGGGAAATATTTATAGATAAAATGTGCCAACAAACTCCCCCACACTTAGGCTTTTACTCATCCTCGATAAAAGGATGGTTTACAACCGTAGAGACAAGAATCAACATAATTATACTCCTTAGTCATATCTGTACTTAGGGGATATCTGAGCATAGTTAGAAACAGATCACCTTTATTTCTCAAATCAAGTCAATGGAGAGAGTTTGAATAAGTTTTTAAAAAGAAAATGCAGCCTTGCTTACTCCTTTGTGATACTCTCAAATATATGTGAAGTTTTTAGAATGTAAAGATGTAGCAAACTTACCTTGCATATATTGCTGGGTCAAAATCTGTATCCATGAAGAGGACTATCATAGGTCGTAGATCAAGATATGTGCGTGTGTCAAATTTTAAAAACCACTGCTCTGACTTTAGAATCTTCTATCTTTTCCCATTTTTTTAGAGGTATTCAGCTATTTTGTAGAGAGTTGGGTTCTACTCACCCTCAGACACGCGTCCATTATTACTCTCTCACTTATTATTTTAGAGAAGTGGGCCCTACTCACCCTCGGACACATGTCCATTATTCTTCTCTTTTTTTATGCCTTTTTTCTGAGAGGGGGGTTCTTCTGACCCATAGAACACTTGTCCATTTTCTCCTCTCTCTCACTTTTCTCTCCACTCATAATTTTTTTTCTTTTCTTTCTTTGGCTTTTTCTCTCTTCTTCTTTTTTTTAGCTGTACCTTTTTTATGATATGGGAGACAGAGATCAAAAATCTTAGAGCATAGAGACTTTTGTGAAAGCAGTGTACGTGATCTTGATCATAGACTTAGACAAAACTTCAACATAGCTCTTAGATTTGACAAAGCTCAATACAAGTAAGCAGCATTTAATCAAATTTATTTTCAATGAAAGCTCTGTTGAGATATATTATTGATCACAAAGGAGAAACTTAGCTAATGATTTTTAAAGCACACTCCATAGACAAGATAAAAGAAAGATGGTTCTCATTATTCTAACCTCATTCTGATCATCCCAAAAGCAATAAATATTTCTAAGAGCATAAACATGTGAAACTTTATCTTTTAGGTTATCAGAACATTTTAGCAGGGCATCTTTATTTAAATTCGAAACGGAAAGCAAATTACAAAAATTTAAAAAGTTCAGGAAGCAAACCGAGTGGTGGACGAGACGTGGCCGAACTGGGTTCTGCCGTGGTTCGTCGTGCGAGTCGTTTGTTCTGTGCTTTTCCTGTTTTTCTTGATTTTGGTCGTGGAAGATGCCGTTTGGTCGTCTGTTCTTCTCCCCCACACTTGTTTTCTGTTATCTTGCATGCACAGTATGGTGGAGACAAAAACATATCCAGAAAATATATATATAGGCAAAAATAGCTCAACTTGTGGAATACTTCTTTATTAATGGAGAGAGCACTTTATTAAACAACTCTAACAACTAAAGCAAACTAACTAACTCGAACTAACTATCACTAATGTGCTCTCTAACTAAGGTGTTTACAAAGGGCGCTTGCCCTTCTTAAGGTCGCGGCTATGGTCTTCCTCATCGTCCCTTCGCTTCTTTGATTCTAACAGTTTGAGGACGGTCTTGGTGAGGGAAGTGTTGACGCGGTGGATCTCTTTGCAAGTTTCTGCCAGGCTTGCTACTTCCTGCGCTAGCTCAGCTACGGTCTTCCGGGTCTTCTGTTTCTGCGGCATCCGCTGGCTGGCTTCGATGACCGGAATTCTCTTGATTTGAGGTTCTTTGGCACGAACTCCGTCGCTGGTGACACGGCTTGAGGAGGTGGTGTACTTATGCACCCTTGTGTTGCCATGCTTGTCCATGCGCACGTCAGCGAGTCGCTCACCATCCCTTGGTTTCTTCAGATCCATGTAGCTAGGAACACGGATCGGCTTCTTCTGAGCTGCTTCACGACGGCGATCGTAAGGCTGAGTGTACATCGCCTACTTGCTTTCTTTAGGCGGTGGCGGCGAACGTGGACAACTAGGCGAGAACAGCGAGAGAGGGATGTGATCAGGAGGCAAGGAGGCTAGCGGCTTTGCTTCCTTCTCGAAAGGAACAACCGCCTTGGCTTCAAAGCTAAAGGGGATAAGCTGCTTGTCGGCCATTGCTGCTACTTGGAGGCTTTGGGATCAGAAAAAGGTGGAGGTCTGCCCCTGCTTATATATCAGTCACGGACTTGCAGAGGGGGTTGACCTAGCGTGGAAAGGCTACGGGATATCTCGTAAAAGATCCCCGAACAAGTTTTTTCAAAACTGAGCACCTTAGAGATAGCGTGGGCGAAAGCTGGCGGCGCGAGGCGGTGGGCAGGGCCCGATCGGCCCAGTGAGGAGGCCGGTCGGCCCACCACCACGTCGTCTCGTGACGATCTTCGGTGCGGGGTGCTCTAACCGTGTGTTGATCCTTAAAAACCCTAAGACGGCCCATTACGGCCTAAAATTAATATTCATGGGAAAACAAAAGAAATCTATTTCATCTAAATCCTCAGACTCTTTATTGGGCTCTAAAAATATTTTAAGACGTTGACCATTTACCTTGAATAACGTACCTTCATCGTCTTGAAGAGTGACGGCTCCGTGTGACGATGAATTCACCACCTTGTATGGTCCGTCCCACTTGCTTCGTAGCTTCCCGTGCCCAAAGAGTCGTACCCTGGAGTTAAAAAGTAATACCTGATTGCCTGGGTTGAATTCTTTCTTTATGATTCTCTTGTCGTGCCATCTCTTGGTTCTTTCCTTGTAGATTTTGGCGCTGTGATACGCCTTCTCTCTCCATTCTTCTAGCTCGGACAGTTGCATTTTCCGTTTTGTTCCGGCTGCTTCAAAGTCCATGTTCCATCTCTTTATTGCCCAATGAGCCTTGAATTCTAGCTCAACCGACAAGTGACATGTCTTCCCGTAGACCAGTTGGTAGGGAGACATTCCAATGGGGGTTTTATAAGCTGTCCGATAAGCCCAAAGTGCTTCGGGTAGCTTGTCTTTCCATTTTATCCCCATTTGGTCCACCGTCTTCTGTAGAATGTTCTTGATCTGCTTATTGGACGTCTCTGCTTGACCACTTGTTTACGGGTGGTAAGGAGTAGCGACATTGTGCTGGATCCCATGGTTCATGAGGTATTTCTCGAAGCGCTTGTCAATGAAATGGGATCCTCCATCACTTATCACTAACCTTGGCGTACCGAATCTCGGAAATATTGTCTCTTCAAATATTCTTATTGAGCTTTTGTGGTCAGCAGATCTGCATGGCAGGGCTTCAACCCATTTGGAGACATAGTCAACTGCCACTAAGATGTACTCGAATTTTCCGGATTTTGGGAATGGTCCCATGTAGTCAATTCCCCAGACATCAAAGAGCTCGATCTGAAGGTTGGTTGTCAGTGGCATGGCATTTCTGGAATTGATGTTTCCGTGCCTCTGATAGGAGTTGCACCTTCGTACGAAATCTTTTGTGTCTTGATACATGGTTGGCCAGAAAAATCCGCTTTGCCAGATCTTTGCATGTGTGCGGAAAGCTCCATGATGACCTCCATATGGTGATGAGTGGCACTTCTCAATGATCTTCATTCCTTCTTCTACCGGTACACACCTCCTGAGTAACCCATCAGAGCATACTCGAAAAAGTTATGGTTCATCCCACAGGTGATGGCGACTCTCGTAAATAAGCTTTTTCTTGTCGGCTCCTGGTCGTACATACCCTGCAACCATAAAATTAACAATATCTACGTACCAGGGGTCTGACCGGGCGATCCGATAGAGCATGTCGTCCCTCATTGCGTCATTGATGGGTAGTTCCTGTGGTTTCTCAAAATACATTCTAGACAAATGATCGGCAACAGAATTTTCTACTCCCTTCTTATCTTTTATTTCTAAGTCAAATTCTTGGAGAAGCAGAATCCATCTTATTAATTTAGGTTTAGCATCTTTCTTAGTGAGCAAATATTTTAAAGTAGCATGATCAGTGTAAACAATAACTTTTGCTCCTACTAAGTAAGATCTAAACTTGTCAATGGCATAAACAACAGCTAGCAGTTCTTTTTCAGTTGTGGCATAATTGAGTTGAGGTCCTGTCAAAGTTTTACTAGCATAAGCAATGGCATGATGTTTCTTGTCCTTTATTTGCCCCAAAACAGCCCCCACAGCATAATCACTTGCATCACACATAATTTCAAAAGGTAAAGACCAATCAGGGGGTTGTATAATGGGTGCATAAATAAGAGCATTTTTTAGAGTTTCAAAAGATTTAAGACAAGCATCATCAAAGTCAAAGGGAACATCTTTGGCAAGCAAGTTTGTAAGAGGTCTAGCAATATGAGAAAAATCTTTTATAAACCTTCTATAGAAACCAGCATGGCCAAGAAAACTTCTGATTCCCTTGACATTAACAGGTGGAGGTAGTTGTTCAATTACTTCTATTTTAGCTCTATCTACCTCAATTCCTCTTTCAGAAATTAGATGGCCTAGCACTATTCCTTCTCTAACCATGAAATGACATTTTTCCCAATTAAGGACTAAGTGCTTTTCTTCACATCTTTGCAAAACCTTATCCAAGTTTTCTAGACAATCATCAAAAGTTTTTCCATAAACAGAAAAATCATCCATGAAAACTTCCATGATCTCTTCAATCATATCAGAGAATATAGACATCATACATCTTTGAAAAGAAGCTGGAGCATTACATAGCCCAAAAGACATTCTACGATAAGCATAAGTTCCATAAGGGTATGTAAAAGTGGTTTTGCTCTGGTCACTGGGATGGATTGGGATTTGGTGATATCCAGAATATCCATCAAGAAAACAAAAGAAAGAGTGATTTGCTAACCGCTCTAACATTTCATCAATGAAGGGCAGTGGAAAGTGATCTTTCCTTGTGGCTTTGTTGAGTTTTCTATAATCTATGCACATACGCCAACCAGTGATGGTTCTCTGAGGAATTAATTCATTCCTCTCATTTTTCACAACTGTCATGCCTCCCTTTTTAGGCACAACTTGCACGGGGCTCACCCACTCACTATGTGGCACAGGATATATAATCTCGGCGTGTAAGAGTTTCAGAACTTCTTTCTTCACTACCTCTCTCATCGCATTGTTGAGTCTTCGTTATGGCTCTCTACATGGTAGAACATCAGGGTTTGTAGGAATGCGATGAGTGCAAAGGGCAGGATTGATGCCCTTAAGGTCTTGGAGCGAGTAGCCAAAGGCTGAGCGATGTTGTTCTAAGATGGTTATCAGCCTATGAGTCTCTTCCTGAGTGAATTGGTCATTAATGATCACAGGAGACTCAGAATCATTGTGCAAAAAGGCATATCTAAGACCAGGTGGTAAAGGTTTAAGCTCAATGGGAGGTCTCAAGGGTTCCTCGGTTTCATCGAGGGGCTCAGATTCTGTAGGATTTTCTTCTTCCTCCTCGATGAAGAATTCAGTGACATCTTCTTGATTGGATTCTACGAAATGTTCTAGAGATGCTTCATTCACCTCTTCCATTGGGTCAGGTTCAGGACTGGGTTCGGTCTTAGTATGGATCGAATGTGAGAAGTGTAAGGGAACTTTAATGGTTTTGCCTAGGCAAACATCAAGTTTCCCTGGGTGTCCTTCTTTAAGGAGTTTTTCTAAAGGATAGCCTATTAAAAGATCGAACTCCTTAATATCACAAATGTGAAAGCTCAGGTGAATTGGCATGTCGTAAACTGAAATAGGTAAGACATAGAGAATTCCCGAACTTTGAATAATTTGTCCTGAGGAGCACTTTAATAATTTCGTTGTGGAAGATAATGGCTTGTTTTTGATAAACTGATGGAAAAAGGATAAGGCCATTATATTGATTCCCACAACTGGATTATAAAGGGCATCAAAGGGGGTTCCATTGATTGTACATTGAATTGGTATAGAAGGTGAATCCAGATGGACTACATCAGAGGAAAGCTCTGACTCTTCTAACCATTCCCCACTCATGATGGATGCAAGCTCCACAGTGTGTTCTCTTGAGAAGGTTTGCTCAAAAGGGTCTATCTTCTCATGTGAAGAAGATGTGTGCTTTCGAGGCCTCTTCTCTTTATGATATTTCAAGGTGTTTCCATAATCGGAAAATAAATCATCATCGATATCATTTATAAAATCAGGTAGAGGAATTTCTTCCTGTGGTGATTCTATATGTTGGATAGCTATAGGTTGAGATGTTTCTGGCATAGGTTCGGGTGTAGCTATCTCTGAAATCTCTTCTTCTAAAGTTTTCTCTTCTAAAGGACCATCATTAGTGCTGGCTAGAATGTTGTCTAGGACAGTTCTAGCTTCACTAGATGTAAGGTGTATGAATGATCCATGAGAGGAGACATTCAAATAGGCTTTAGATTCCTTATTAAGACCAATATAGAAATGTTGAAGGAGAATATGGTCTTGAAGGCTTAGATCTGGTCCGGATTTGCAAAGGAGTTCAAAACGTTCCCAGGATGAACTCATAGACTCATTATCCCCCTGTTTGAAGGATATGATCTTGATTCTGAGGTCGACTACTTTAGATAAGGGATAAAAATCCATGCAAAAATCTGCACGGAGAGTTCCCCAATCGCCTTTCATCTTCTCTTTGGTCCGGTCGTACCATTGGCGAGCTTTTCCTTTCAGAGTGAATGGAAAAAGCTTCCAACGGATAGTCTCGTCTGACATACCCTCAATGTGCAGGCAGTCACAAGTTTGCTCAAACTGCTGGAGATGATGATAAGGGTCTTCGTCTTCTATTCCTAAGAAAGTGTTGGTTTGGACCATCTCTATTAACCGTGGGCGCAGCTCATAGGCATCAGATAGGATTGGTTTCGATGATGGCATAGGCCTAAGGCTGAGCTCTGAGGGTGCCGAAAAGTCTTTAATGAGGGTAGTGTCCATAAGGACAGTAGATAATCTAAAACTAAAAAGAAAGAAAAAAAGATACAAGATTAGTTATACTCGAAGAGTTTTCTCTTAACCGTTCTCCCCGGCAACGGCGCCAGAAATGCTTGTTGGTATTTGTTAAGCCTACAGAAATATTATGATAGATAATCCGCAAGCACACAGATACCGGTGAGCATTCCACCCGGGAGACGGTTTTAAATATCGAATCCACAAGGAGAATGGTAAAGAGAGTATCTGAGGTATATAACTAATCACTGAGTAGCTATCAAGGACTTGACAGAAAGAGAGATAAGGAAAACTTAAGGATATCTGGTTCTTATTCTCACAAGCTATGTCTATATTGTTCTTATGGGGTGATTGTCTGAAGGCACACTTAGGAAAGGGAACCTCCCGAGAATCTATGGGGGGAGTCCTACGATTTCTATAGACGGGAGGTGGACTGCAAAGGACAGACAGGAACAAGGTCACTTCCCGCTTCTACCACACGATCCGGAATATAGAAGGCATTCATAAGCTAGCTAGTCTAAGCACCACGCTTATACTAAACATGCAACTTTAACTCAAGAGCGACAGGAATTAAAGTACTCAAAGAGTTATGAACCGTAAAAACAATAAAAACAATGTTACTCACTTGAATAAGAAGTCGATCTTTCCACAAGGTCTCAGGATCAGGCTCCAATGGAGTTGATCCCAGAGGTAGAAGATGAAGAGGAGACACCAACAGGTCCGGCCCTTCCTTCAGCTTCGCCTCTACCACTCTCTAATCCTCTCGAACAAGATTAGCTAGATCTAAATAGATCGTGGCTCTAATCTCTCAACTTGATACTAACTCTCCAACTCTAATTCTAATCTAGAGCTCTAATCTCAGATAGGCATGGAGGATCTGATAGAATGAATTGTTCTCTGCCCTAGGGTCAGGGGGTCTGCTTATATAGCCCGGAGGAGATGACGTGCACCGTACGATCAAACCGACCTTAACTTGTGGTTTAGATTGATCCTCATAGGCGGTGGAAGAACATTCCGGAAGCTGGGCCCATTTGGCGCCAGGGGGGCCGACCGGCCCCACCACCAGGCCGATCGGGCTGGGGTGGGCCCCCCTCGGGGTCCACTTCGGCCAGGTGGGTCCTTGATCCTTCTAGATGCTTCTTTCTTAGGTGCTAAGTCACGTTGAGTTCCGGAACCTTCTGGAGTCTTCTAGAGTGGTTTCTTTACATATTTTCTGAATAGTCCCTGTAAATTCATAGATTCACCAAAACTCGTGGAAATTGTCAATATAAACCCTAATAAGGTGATCTAATTATATTTTAGTCTTTTTTCCAGTAAATGTGAGGGGAAATATTTATAGATAAAATGTGCCAACAGTTCCTAAGTGGGTTTGCCTTAGGAGCATAGGTATTTTTGTGGTGGGTTTTTGGTGGTTCTGGGATATCACCGATCTTCCCCTCATTCTCACCACTTCCCTCACCAATCTTGTCCGACCCAAGTGATTGCCCATCATAGCGCTTGTATGCCTCAATCATCATCCTAAGCTGAGGCTAATGACCAGACAACCAACCCATCATTTTTCTCAGCTCATCGTTCTCATCCTGCAAATGATCAACATAGTGTGCAAGCTCCAAATTCTTCACAGCATTTATTTCACAAGTAGAGCATGATGTAGGAATAGGAGCTTTCAAAGCAGCTTCTAGAGATCTAGCATAAGCAACCAACACATCTAGTTTGTCATGCAAAACAGGACAAGAAGTGCAAGCACCAAGCAAGGAGGGCCTAGATTTCATCTCATCTAACTCAACCCTAAGCACATCTAGTTCCTCAACCTTGGAGGCATATTTTTCCTTGAGCACAGTCAAATCACCAAGGAAAACAGAACAATCAGTGCATTCAGGTTCATCGGTCACAATAGGAGCAGACTTCAGAGAATCTATTTGAGCCCTAGCATCTACAAGCAAAGACTCTAGCTCAATCACCTTCTCCTTAGCCTCTCCAAGCAAAGACCTATACTCCCTCTTCTCCTTGTTGGTCTTTCTAAGCACATCATCACGGTTGTCAAGCAATTCATTCAACCTAGCATTCTCTGCTACCAAGAAGGCAGGATCATTGTTTACCTCATCCTCGGAGTCGGAGTCCGAGTCATCCTTGTTGCTCTTCTTGCTTGCGGAGCTGTGTGCCATGCCGCAAAAGTCTTGGGCGACGAAGCACAAGCCGTTGATGTTCTTGCTTAACCGCTTGCCCTTGTGCCGGTTCTCTTCTTCATCACTTGAGCTCGATGAAGAGTAGCAAGAACTTGAGTCAATGTCGCTCACTCCGGCAACCATTGCGCGCTCCTTCTTCTCATGACCGCCACTCTTCCTCGGCCTCCACTCGGACTTGTTCTTGCCCTTGTGGTCGTCCCTCGAGCGGTGCTTGTGGTCGGTCCTCGGACGGTGCTTGTGCTCGGGCTTGATCTCCATGGCCTCCGGGCACTCAGCGATAAAGTGTCCGTGCTTCCCGCACCGGTAGCACATGCCCGAGCTCCTCAGAGCGTTCTTCCGGTTCGTGTACATGCGCTCGAACCGCCTGCTCAGCAATGCGAGATCTTCCTCGCCCAGCACATCGAACTCCTCATCTGGCACGGACACAAGACAAGACAAAGAGAACTGTCTCGAAGATAGGTTAGCGTTAGTCCTTGGTCTAGAAACGAGAGCCAAACTATGAGGATCAGTCGGGTTCTCGATCCTTGCTCGCACCCCACGGTCCACCTCGGATGACTTGAGCTTGGAGAACAGCTCGTCCACCGTGAGGGTCTCATACTTCTCCGACTCAAGAATGGCATCGACCTTCTCACTCCACACAGTACGATCCAGAGAGTGCAGGAGCTTCACAGCCCTGTCATGATTATCGTACGGGAGCATGGCCACATTAGCCCTCATGTTGTTCACAATCACAGTGAACCGCTGGAACATGGTGTCTATGGACTCACCAGGGAGATGAGTGAAGTTCTCGTACTCTCTCCAGTAGGTCGCAAACAACCGAGCCTGAACCTGAGCGTTCCTAGCGTGAGCATTCTTCAGCTGCTCCCAAATTCTACAAGCCAAGTCCTCTGTCTGAACCCGATCGAATTCGGATTGACACAGAGCACGATACAAGTAGTCGACAGCCTTGTTGTTGGCGTCGTGCATATCCCTCGATCCAGGAGCTAGGAAGTTAATCGGATGAATATAAGTTGTGTTCACCGTAACATCCCAAAGGACCCGACCCTTGCCGCGGAGGAAAGCAGCCATCCGCCTCTGCCACATCTGGTAGTTCTTACCATCAAAGTGTGGACGACCCGAACCCCATTCCTGGTACACCATCTTTGGATCTTAGACTGGTTAGAATCATGAAGATCCGTAACCGGCTCTGATACCAATTGAAGGACCGATTAGGCGACCAGAGAGGGGGGGAGTGAATGGGAGCCGATTAAAAATTCTTCCCGAAGGATGAACTCGACCTATGTCCCAAATCCACAACCAAGAGGTCCCACACGAACTTGCCAAGGTCATGTAGTCACAATGGACCTACCAACCCTAGGAACAAGTCCAAACACAAACCAAAGCGGAAGCACAACACAAGAGGCAAAGGACTTAGCCAAATCTGGAAGCCCCTAGGCGGACAGTCCGCAGGCGTACGGCGAACAGTCCGCGAGCCTGGCAGACAGTTCGCGACCCCACGCGCGGACAGTCTGTAAAAGGAGACCAAACCTCCAGTACCGCACCTCGAAAAATCGGACAGTCCGGGCCGGGTCTGCGGACAGTCCGAGCTGGGCGGACAGTCTGTGACCTGCACACGGACAGTTCGCAAACCACGTGCAACAAAACCCTATCCCTTTCGTGGATCGAAATGGCTCGTGCTCACGAACTCAAGAACACGCGACGAACAGGGGTGCGCGGACAGTCTGCGGGCTAGAGGCGGACAGTCCGCCGGCCACGAACAGAACAGCCCGAGCTCAAAAACGCGAAGTCAACTCCACCAATCCATCCATGGATCTCCCAAACGGCTAAATGGATTGAGACAAGATTTGGGGGAGATGTGAAGCGTCTCTAGGGGACGCTATGCCCCAAAACTTGAGTCCTCAAACCAACTAAATTGCCGGGAATCGATCACGAATCGAACTCTACCAAAAAGCTAGGTAACCACCCAAAATCCTCAAATCCAAGGCCAAATCCGGAGTTTGAGGGGTCAAGATCAAGCACAAAGATGCACTAGGCATCTATCCATGATCCCCACAAAGAAATCCGAACCCAAATACCTCAGAATCGGAGGAACAAGCCATGCACGAAAATCCAATGAAAATAGCTCGAGAAAGACACGAAAATCACTCGAGCCACAAGAAGGAAATCGACGCAACCATGAAAGCTTCCATACACTCGGAGGTCAGATTCTCTTCAAAACGGTGAAGAAAATCTAAGCCTATGGAGCAGAGAAATGAGAAGCAGTCCAGATGGATGGTTTGCCCAGAAACCCTAGAGCTATATGTATGAGTCCCTCTGGGTTGGGCAAATGACCAAGCTACCCCTAGCACTTAAACTGAGATACAAACCCCTCAGGGGCAATATGGTCAAGTAGCACTCCTCTTCATCGCACGGCCACGCCTTTTCCGCAGTCCGCGTCCTCCCGACGCAAGCCCTGCGATCCCGCCACGTGTCTGCCGACATCGAAGCATCTCGACGCTCCCGGATCCCGTCTCCACCCGCCGAGCCTCCGGTCTTGGTTTTGTGGCTCAACCAAGTAACCCGACGATTTTGTAGTGAACCGCCGCAAACCCCACGTGCAGACTCCGGTCGTAAGCCGCTATCCTGCACCGGCTCCAGTCGATGACTTCGTCTTGCTTTTCTTGCCACCATGCGGCCCGCACTTGACCCCGCTGGCCACCAGGTCCCTCGAGCTGAGCCTACTTGTCTCTCCACTCCTCGGAGGCCCCGCAAGGCTAAGACCTTTCACGCCTGCTCTTCACCTACACCAACGCAAATCAAGCCGCAACCTGCACCTGCAATACTCGGCCAAGAGTCAGTCCACACCACGTTGTCAATCACTCATCACACTGAGGAGTGACCATCCACCGGTCCTCGGACGCTCCGGTCCTCACCCTAGAAGCTTGTTCGTGCCCGATATACATATTTGTTGTGTTCCAATCTATATCTTTGGTTGCAGGAGGTTCCTAGCATCTAAACTCAACTTTTGATTCAAGTAGAATTGCTAGAATCGCATTGCATTTCAAATTTCGTTTTAGTCATCTCTGTCTGGTCGGTAGTACCGCCCCAGTGCCGGAAGTACTGAGACCCTCGATAGTTCTGACACTGCGTCGGTAGTTCCGACAAGAGAATTTAACTGCTGCATTTGTTTCAGAAATTTGAAGTGATCCTATTCACCCCCCCTCTAGGCATCACAAGGTCCTTTCAAGACCTCGCACAGACGGTGGCTAAGACCACACTCGATGCCGTCGTGGCACGACTCGATGCATTGCACGCGACGGTCATAGATTTGCAGAAGGATTATGGCAGTGACTGGGAGTTGGACACCGGAGACAGCCGTGGTCGTGCCCGCCGTGTACCACGCCGCCCTGGTAATGATTCCTTCTCTAAGATTAAATTTAAAAATCCACCTTTTAATGGCAAATATGATCCTGCTGCATATCTTGATTGGGAGTTAGACGTTGAACAAAAATTTTTCATGCCATGATATTGCTGCAAATTTTCAAGTTAAAGCTGCTATTAGTGAATTTACTGATTTCACTTTAATTTGGTGGCGTGAGTATAAAATTAAACATCCCATTGCCATTTCGACCACTTAGGATCAACTAAAAGCTGCTATGCGACATAGATGTGTGCCTTCTTATTGTGCCTTCTTGGGAATCATTATTATTATGCAGCGTTTTCAGCAAGGTTTTCAGTCTGTTGAGGACTATTACCAGGAGTTGCAAAAGGGTATGATTCCTTGTGGGATATTGGAGGAAAACGACGCTGCGATGGCACGTTTTCGTGGTGGTTTGAACCGCGAAATTCTGGACATACTTGATTATAAAGAATATGCAGATATGACCCAATTATTTGAATTTGCTTGCAAAGCTGAACATGAAGTGCAGAGACGCCGCTCGAAGACATATTCTAACTCTTTTGCAGGTAGAAGCTCGTCGTCCAGTTCAGCACCTGCTCTTCCTACGCCATCCACTCCCACCACTACACCGCGCGAGAGGACGGCCAAGCCCACAGGCGCTGCCCCATCTCCAGGCGCAGGCCCTCCTACCACAGGCCGTACACGGGATATTCAGTGTCATCGTTGCAGAGGGTTTGGCCACGTGTTTCAAGACTGCCCGAACAAGCGCACATTGCTCATTCATGACGATGGTGAGTACTCCTCAGCTAGTGATTCAGAAGAAATTGAACATACTATGCTTGCCACTGACCATGCAGCTAAGATGGAAATACATGTCAATCCGTGCGACACCAATAGGTATGAGAGTCTTGTTGTGCAGTGTGTTCTTAGTACACAGGTCGCCCCAGCCGAGAAGAATCAGCGACACACTCTGTTCCATACGATGGGTGTTGTCAGGAGCAGTCGATTCGCATCATCATCGACAGCGGTAGCTGCAACAATTTGGCGAGTACCATGCTGGTAGAGAAATTGCCGTTACCCACTCGTAAGCATTCGAACCAATATCACATTCAATGGCTTAATGATGGTGGGAAAAATAGAGTATCACGATTGGTGCATGTTCCTTTTTCTATAGGTGCTTACTCTGATTATGTTGATTGTGATGTTGTTCCTATGGAAGCATGCTCTTTGTTACTTGGTAGACCTTGGCAATATGATACTGATAGCTTGCATCATGGTCGTTCGAATCATTATTCTCTCATGTTTAAGGGTCAAAAAATAATTATACATCCTATGACACCTGAACAAATTGTTAAAGATGATCTTGCTCAAGCTGCTAAAACTGCTAAACAACAGGAACCATGACCATCGACCTCTGATAAATCTGAAATCAAGTTGAATGCTCCTATCTTACTAACTACACGTGCTGATTTTGATGATATTCGAGATGCTTATTTGCCCTGCTATGCACTTGTATGCTCTAGTGTGCTTGTGTTCACTTGATGATGCAACATCTTTGGATATTCCGCCTGCGGTTGCTAACCTTTTGCAAGAGTACGTTGATGTCTTCCCCAAAGACTTGCCACCGGGTCTTCCACCGCTTCGTGGCATTGAGCACCAGATCGACCTCATCCCGGGCGTCCAGCTTCTGAACCGCGTGCCGTACCGTACAAATCCGGATGAGACGAAGGAGATTCAGCGCTAGGTGCAAGCGTTGCTTGATAATGGTTACATTCGTGAGTCTCTTAGCCCTTGCTTGGTTCCTGTATTACTTACTAGGAAAATGCTCGTGCGTTGCTATGGGCGTCAAATATCTATAATCAAATACACAAAACATTCAATAAAATTATATAGTACAGAAGTAAAGTCAATAAATCATAATACTGAATTAAAATATATCATGCAAAAAAACATTGTATTTCTTAATTTGAGACATCATATCAGAATGAGCACACTTCTTGATGTTTGACAAGTAATTTGCCTTAGTGTGTGTGAGAAGTCATCTATTATATCCCTCTGTCTATTTTATCTCTTTGCCTGTGATGCATGAAAGCATCATAACGAGGGGGAAGAGAATGTTTCACAATGTATCAGCTCAACGTCTGCCATAGTTCCTCTTCTTGCTTTTGTGTTCTGCCACTTTTTCCTATACACTTACTCTTTGGCTTTAAATTCAACGCCAGGAAATAGTCCAAAGCCAATACTGATCATGTTTTAGACAATATTGCATCTTAGAGTTAGCAGTCTATTCCAACACCTAGCCTCGCAACCCCTCGAAAAATTTCACCAGCAAACTAAATATGAAAACTTAATAAATGAAGATATACTTCAACATTTTCATGCTATCTTCAAGTTTTTTCTTGCCAGAAATTTTCTTCACACATGCACCCTGTCTAATGACAAATATAATGTGAGCCGAAAAGTTAAATAGATGTGAAAGTGATATGAAAATTTCTTCACACATGCACTCTGAAATCCAACTTGCTGCCATTGCCCAATAGTGAACTTGGTATGCATCAATTACATTAATTTTGGCATTATAAAATAGAGTGATAAAGTGCACATGCAGGGCTGAAGAACAAATGTTGCCATCAAAAGGTAACAACTAACAAACATGTAGAATTCAAGGAACAAGGAGTCTGTTGTTATAGTTTATAAGTTACTGTGAGAATTCAAGACAGTCACAAATGCACTATCTAATCAAATCTTGAATTTGCCCCTAATTCAAGTCAAACCATGCATACCAACTATCACAGATCAAGACCTAATTACCCCTGCAACTGAAAACACAAAGCCACACGAAGGGGATTAACTAACCTGACCACGATTGTGCCCGACCAACTGCACTCCACATTTGAACTTCTATCAAGCCTACATTTGTGAAACAAAGAATAAGATAAAATAACTGATTAAACCAGCATGGCAGGATAGTAAAGGCCAATGCTACTTGCGTCGGCAATGGCAAAATAAGAGATCCATATGAGATCTTCAGATGAGAAATGCAGGTACATATATCTCAATAAAATAGATAAGCATGTTGTTGCATCCCTGTTGCTAATATATTATTAGCATTTAAACAATCCATACATGTTCCTCGGCTTTTCTCACCATTCAGTTCCCTAAAATCAGCAAATTTGTTTGTATCATAGCAAAATAAAAAAGTAGGTGGTTGTCATCCTTGTTTCTAGTGAAGGATCTGGTTAGGCATCTGATATGATAATATGATCAAATAAAATTAGTGCAAGGTCACACATTTCATCAAAAAGGTGTAGTGCAAATAAAGAAAAAAAAAGTAAACTTTTTTCCAAGTATTGCAAATATCTAACATGATGTCTAATATATGACCAGACACCATCCTTTCACCAAACCACCCCAATTAGGGATGGCAACGGGGACCTGATCCAAAATTTGTTCTGATTTGTTCTGACACTACATTTGTTTTTGTTCGAGATGACACACAAAATTGTTCCGACTATAATAGGATTTTGTTCTAACAGTTGTTCTCATTTGTTCTGACACTTTTTTTTGTTCGAGATGACATACAAACTTGTTTTGGCTATAATAATAAGTTGTTCTGGATATAATAATATCTTGTTTTGTCGATAATAATAACATGTGTCTGACCCTTGTTCTGATTTGTTCTGACACCATATTTGTTGTTCGGGGTGACATATAAAATTGTTCTGAAAGTTGTTCTCGTTTGTTCTGGCACTTCATTTGTTTTGTTCTAGCGATAACAGAATATATAACCGTAATTAAAAATACGAATAAAAAAATTTGTCAAAATATAGTCAAGTGGGATCTTGTTTCGAAGTTTTTAATGTCACAAATCTAATGGTGCGATCGGAATTTAATTTTGATGTTTGGTTTGTGATTTATAGATTTTTTTAGTTTCAATCAATGTTGCATGTGGCTGATGTCATCAATTTTGTTTTCTTTTGCATGCATGCACTCCAACCTCCGCGGCCTTCAGCGACAGGTTGCTATTTTGTCGCTGAAGCGACAGGGAAGAGCGTCCGGGGGGGCTTGGTTTTCTTTTTTTCATTTTTTAATTCTTTTCTATTTCTTTTTTTATTATTCTTTTCTTTTTCTTTTTCTATTTTTCCTTTTTATTTTTCTTGTTTCTTTTTATTTATTTCTACTATCTATTTTTATTTTATTTCTTATTTTCATCTTTTTTTATTTTTTGTTTCTTTTCTTTTTTATATTTTTCTCTTGATGAATATTTGTTTCTTTTTTACTTTTCTTGTTTATTTTTTATTTCTTCTTTCTTTTTATTTATTTATTTCTACTTTCTATTTTATTTTAGACTATTTGCATTCTTTTTTATTTTTCTTGTTTCTTCTTTTTTATTTATATTTACTTTCTAATACTATTTTTATGTTTCATTTTTATTTTTTCTTTTTATTCTATTTCTTTTATCTTATTTCTCTTTTATTTCTCTTTTCTTTTTATTTATTTATTTTCTATTTTTTTGTATTTCCATCTTTTTATACATATTCTTTTCTTTTTAATATTTTTTTCTTCCATTAATATTTGCAGATGAGATGTAAATTTGTTCTCGCTATAATACTAAGTTGTTCTGGCTATAAGTATCTTGTTCGGGCTATAATAACAACTTGTTCTAACCCTTGTTCTGATTATTCTGACACTACATATGTTTTTGTTCGAGATGACACACAAAATTGTTCCGACTATAATAGGATTTTGTTCTGATAGTTGTTCTCATTTGTTCTGACACTTTTTTTGTTCGAGATGACATACAAACTTGTTCTGGCTATAATAATAAGTTGTTCTGGCTATAGTAATATCTTGTTCTGGCTATAGTAATATCTTGTTCTGGCTATAATAATATCTTGTTCTGTCTATAATAATAACAGGTTCTGACCCTTGTTCTGATTTGTTCTGACACCACATTTGTTGTTCGGGATGACATATAAACTTGTCCTGACAATTGTCCTCGTTTGTTCTATCATTTCATTCGTTTTGTTCTAGCGATAACAGAATATATAACCTTAATTAAAAAATACGAATAAAAAAAGTTTGTCAAAATATTGTCAAGTAGCATCTTGTTTTGAAGTTTTTATTGTCAGAAATCCAATGGTGCAATCGGAATTTAATTTTGGTGCTCGGTTTATGATTTATAGATTTTTTTTAGTTTCAATCAATGTTGCATGTGGCTGATGTCATCAATTTTGTTTTCTTTTGCATTGCATGCACTCCAACCTCCTACTACCACCGCAGCATGCAAGACCTTCAGCGACAAATTGTTTTTTTGTCGCTGAAGTGATGGCTAGCACCTTCCCCCCGTTCCCCGCTACCCCCGGTTACACCAGCACTCGAATTTCAATTGTGCTCGGCCTAAATACTGAAGCCGGCCCACCGAGGCCCATTACAACCTAGCACCAGAGTATATAACCATCCAAACCCTAATCTTATCTACCCACCTCACCTCTTGTCCCTTCCCTCTCCCTCCGTAGCCGCCGGGCGCCTGGCGCCTGGGCGCAGGACCTCCCGTATTCTCCCTCTCCCTCCGTAGCCGCCGCGTGCTAGGCGCAGGCTACCGTGCTACCGCCGCCGTAGGTCCGACCAAGAGGCTGCCGGTAAACAAGCTGCCTTTGCTGCATCCCTTTGCGTTGTGCTCCCATCGATGCACAGAAGGCTCCAGATCGCGAGAACTGAGAGGATGCTCAGCGGCCAGAAGAGATGTTGAGTGGTGTTGACACCGTTTTTTGGAAAAATAGGTCAAAAAAGATAAGGAAGGGCAGCCGATAAGAAAACAGTGCAATCGGCCGATTGAAGAGAAAGAAGGGTGGTCAGCAAGGCCCGCCGATGGTCAAAGAAGTCCAACCTCATCTATCGACGGACTAGCAGGTCCAACCAATCGGCCGATGGTCAACCGGAGGATCGGCCGATAGAGAGAAAGAAGGCGGTAATCAAGAAGAAAGCACGGCGGAGGCGGGTCAATCTATGATTGGCAACGGGTTAAGAGTCAGTTTTTAGGAGAGTTTGACTCCTGCGCGAGTCTTTTTTCTATTTTTAGTAGCGTTCGTTTTCTTTATATGCAAGTAAACAGTGCCGTAATCGGCCAGGAGTCGGGTTGTCCTCATGACATAAATAGCAACCCTGCGTGGTCGGGAAAAAGTGTACACACCAATATCAAACAAACCACCTCCAGGCAAACCCTTTACAATTTACAGCATCTACTTTACAGCATCTACTTTTCGGCGACTTCGCCATTGTGTTTTTTCCCTTTTCTACAACGTCATTCTTCAAGTTCGTCGGGCTGCATCGATCGATCTCCGGCAAGCTTGTGAGTACCGTTTTACCGAATAACCCTAGGCTTTAACCTCCGGGCGCATCGCTGAGGTTTCGTCTAGTTCTTTATTCACCCCTTACCGATATTAGCTAGATCTGCAAGTTTTTGTACCAATTCTTGTAGTTTTAGCTTTTATCACCAATTTATCCCGCTCGATCTAGATCCTATCGGCTTCTAACACTACAGCCGATTCCGACCTGTTCGAGCGCTGACGTCACGATCGGCCGATCGAGCCGATCTATCTACTTACGCACCAGCGCCTCGGTCGCTCTCGAGCCGGCCGATCTCGCTTCTCTGTATCGGCCGATTGGCTGGTACACGTGTCACTAAAGGATCATCGGTTCTCTAGCCGATCCCTAATATTTTTCCATTGTCAATCAACAGGTCAGATTGGCTGGCACGCCTCGCTACAGACCGGGGAGTCAAGTGTGTCGCGCGCAGAGGTGACGTCCTATTTTCGCGTCAACACACTTTTGGCACGCCCGGTGGGACACGAAAAGGTCAACAATGACGAAGAACACGAAGAATTTCGAGGTTGACCCAAACAATGCTCAACCAATCACAAGAGATCAGCTGAAGGATGCAGATAAGGCCGAGTTTGAAGCTCACATGAAGCGTTATGAAGAACTATGCTTGGCTTCATATGGTCAAACCAAAAGTGGAATTTACAAGAAAAATCCTCTTCCAGCACCTCAGCATGTCACCTTCTCAGCTGATCCTCAAGGGCTTCAAGACATGATGAACAAAGCTATGCATCAGACTATGATCGATCAGTCAAAGGTCTTTGCCAACACCATCCAGAACTGTCTGACCGAGACGCTCAAGAAGGGAACAGAAGAGGGATACGTGAGACCTGCATACTTTCAGCCAAGGCGAACTCCTCCAGTGCTCCCAAAAGACCAATCGGCTTCTCTGCCAATTGATGATTCAACAGTAGGGGTTACACCATCTCCACAGATCAATGCAACTGCTCCTGGTTCTTCATCGGATTCCCAGCCGATTCAGAATTAGAATATTGGAGATACATCTAAAGACCCTTCTGTTACAATGTCTGTGGTCCAAACTTACTCAACACAGTCCCATGTCCAAGATCAGACATTTTCAGTGCAGAATCATCATCAGAAGTAACCTGCAATGAGGGACCAGATTGGAAGACTTTCAGGATGGGATCTACCTCACATTACTTCAAAACTGACATCTCAAACTTCTTCGAGCCTCAGCCCGAAGAGATCACAGAAGTGAAGTACCCAGAATCTTATCAGACTATGCTTAGAGGTACTCCAGGGACTGTGCATATGACCAAAGAAGGAGTGGAGTTTGTGTACTTTAATCATGGAACCAAGGCTTTTGAAAGAGTCAAGATCAGTCCAGCTCACGCCCATATGGTCATACCAACGGAAAGGAAAGCTCCTGTTCCACCTCAGAGACCGGCTCCTCAGCTGATGCTAGGGATGCCTGTGCAGACTGCCCCAATACATCAGTCAACATCAATGCAGCCTGTCTTAACCTTAGCTAATACAGTTGCTCATACAAGATCATCGCCTCAGCAGCCGATCAACCAGGGGATGACAGGACAGCCAACAGCACCACAGCAACAGATGGATACTATGCAAGCGATGCAAATGTTCCTAAATCAATTGGCCAGCTCGGGCCAGCTTCAACCGATTCCATCGGCTGGACAGCCGATCGGACAGACTCCACCTGTGATTAGTCAATCAAATACACAGGGTTCTTCCGGACCAAGGACATCTACAGCTCCAAATCCACAGCCAAGAACCTCATAAGAACAAGCTCCAGAGACTCCATCAGCTGAGACACGTGCAATAGAACTGATATCTGCTGAGTTGAAGTCTCACATGAAGCAAGAACTGATTGACAATCTTTCAGAGATGCTGCAGAGCCAATTTGGGATAAAACCCAAACAGCAGACCTACATGTACAAGATACCGTATCCATCTGGCTATGATCAGATACCATTCCCTCCAAGATTCAATGTGCTAGACTTCACAAAATTCTCTGGACAAGATGATACATCCACAATGGAGCATATCACTCAATTCATCACACAGTGTGGAGAGGCAGGGAATGTTGATGCACTAAGGATACGGTTGTTCTCTTCATCTCTCTCAGGACCAGCATTTTCATAGTTTACCTCATTGCCAGCTAACTCCATCATCAAGTGGTCTGATTTGGAACAGCAGTTCCATAATTATTTCTTCTCTGGCATTCATGAGATGAAGATTACTGATCTAACCAGACTCAAGCAAAGGAACGATGAAACTGTTGCTGGATTCGTTAAGAGATTCAGGGAGGTCAGAAACAAATGCTATAGTCTGAATCTGGGAGACAAACAACTGGCTGAATTGGCATTCCAAGGTCTCTTGCCGACCTTGAGGGAGAAATATGCATCACATGACTTCGAGAGTCTCAGCCAATTGGTTAGTCGGATGAGTCAGGAGACTGCAAAATCCTATGTGCCTAGAAGGAACTTTCAAAAGAAGGTGTCTTATGTGGATTGCTCTGACTCAGAAGATGAAGATAACATGATAGGGCTTGCAGAATGGGTCAAAGGCAAGAAGACAGTGTCCTGTCCCTTTGGCAAGAAGGAACCAGAAAAATTCGGCTTTGATATCACTAAGGCCGATAAGATATTTGATCTGTTGCTCCAGTAAGGGCAGATCAAACTCTCCCAGTTCCACACCATACCATCTGCAGAGGAGCTCAAAAGGATGAAGTATTGCAAATAGCATAATGCCACGTCACACGACACCAACGATTGCAAGATCTTCAGACAGCAGATCCAATCAGCTATTGAGCAAGGGAAACTCAAGTTTGAAACCCCTACCAAAGCTGAAAAGCCGATGAAGATTGATCAGCACCCCTTCCCAACTAATACAGTTGAGGTGTCTAGCAAAGACACGTCACATGTTAAGCTGCTGACGTCTGAATCGACTCAAAATAAAGGAGCTGTCGATCCCAAAGTACAAGCAACTGCTGCCGATGTCAAAGGAAAAGGGTTGCTACTTGAAGAAGAAGACTTGAAGCCACGCCGGCCTGTCACGTCCCAGATGCTGATCAACAAGTTCCAGTGTCGGCAGGGAAAAGCAAGAGAAAGAGAAGAGTGGGCTCGGCGTAATGAAGGACATTGGAGATGTCCGTTCTACAAGTACTGCTGGGAGGAAGGAATCAAACTGCCAACGGCAGAAAATTGTCCAAAGTGCAATGGGGCCTACAACAATAGCAACTCATCTAAAAGGGTTTGCTTTGACGACAGAAGGCCTACAGCTGGGGATCACCGTGAATTCAGCAATCAACGAATCCCAGTTCATCAACGGCTGGGGGGCAAAGCCAGCGTCTACGATCGGCTGGGGGGCAAGGCCAGCGTTCATGATCGGCTAGGAGGCCGAGTCAATGAAAGGTCAAACGATCGGCTGGAAGAGATGGCCGATTCCCTGGTCCCCGATGAAGATATCATGTGTCGGGCTCCTGAACGACGACGCACTCTGCAACTGGACGATGAAGAGTCAAGCCGATCATACAAGAAGCCTAATCCACAATGGTGTCCAGATGGCTTGACCAAATCCCAGAAAAGGAGAGTCTAGTGCCTACGACAGCTAGAACAACAAGAAGAAGAAGAGAGGCACGTGCTGGACAAGAAGAAGGTTCGGTCTAAAGTATGGCGTCCAAAGCCTAAGGCCGATGATGGGAAGGATAAAAAACCACGAGTTGATATAAATATGGTTGTCCTTCTGCCGAAAGAGTTCATGGCCCCAATTGATTTGGATGTGTCCGATGAGGAACTTGGCATGGCTCAATTAACATTGGAACCTACACAAGCTATCTTTGAGAAGCCAAAAGATGAGAAAAGACAACATTTGAAGGCATTGTTTCTCAAAGGTTTTGTCAACGGGAAACCAGTCACCAGGATGCTAGTAGATGGAGGAGCAGCAGTCAATCTGATGCCATACACCATGCTGCGCAAGATTGGGAAGTCTGATGAAGATTTGACCCAAACCGACCTGATGCTGGTAGACTTCGAAGGCAACATCTCTCCGGCTCAAGGTGCAATCTGCATGGAGCTCACCATCGGCAGTAAGACCCTTCCAACCGCTTTCTTTGTCATTAAAGAGAGGGGATCTTATAATTTGCTGCTGGGATGGGATTGGATATATGCCAACTGCTGCATACCATCAACAATGCACCAATGCATCATCCAATGGATCGGAGATTCAGTGGAGATGGTCAAGGGAGAAACCTCTTTGACAGTAGCAGCCACAGAAGCACAAGGATGGACTTATTGTTGGGGGTGCGCCTTAGGAGGGCTAAGGCTAGGGACCCCCATTGTGTATAAAAGAGGCCGAAAAAGGGATGTAAGAGCATTTTTGTAAGGGCCGAGGACCTAATTGTAATGTCTAGGGACTCAGTTGTATGGTCCGGGGCCTCGAGTGTAAATAACTAGGACCTGAATGTAATTCTTGACCCCACCAATGGAAATAATAAAAACAGCCACCTCCCCTCTCCCTATAAATAGACCCCAAGGGGTGGAGGAGGGGGACTCTTGGCTCTGGTGTTCATGGATTTCTCTTGTTCAATGTTCATTAGTCTCAAGTTCTTCTAAGTCTTCTCCTCTTTCTTCTTGTTCGGGATTCATGAATCCCAACATTGGCGCCCACCGTGGTTTTTGCACGAGAAAAAAATTCACGAATTACCACAACAAAAAGAATTCTTCAAAAATTCGAAACTACTACACATGATTGTTAGTGTCGTCATGGACATTCCATCACCTTCGATGGTGAATTTTCACTATGCAAATTTCACAAGTTGCTCTAGGGTACTCGAAGCTAGAGCTAACCTTGCAGATAAAATATACGTGACACTCAGAAAGCAGCGCAAGGAATCTTCGAAACTGCCGGTAAGCTACGGAATCTCGCAAAGCTACGTAATCTTGCAAGTTCAGCCTAGTGAATACAACAGCTCTTGCAACTCAAGTTACAAGAAGAAACACTCGAGCCACCTCACAAGTCAAGGCACGTTGATGAACCAAACTGCATTAGCCACCCGGGCCTGTGGAGCTACGATTGAAGCTTCGTGTCTCTTCGTGATATCAGCTCCGGTCAAGGAAAACCGTGATTTTTTTAAGCTCGCCATAACCACCGACTCCAACTGAACTCACGAAGTTCCCACAATTACACACATCTGAGGAACAAAGCTCAACATAACCCTCGAACAATGAATGTTTTTCTGGCCCCTGCATGGCACCGGTTGTCCGTGTCCCCCTAACAACGATGGTCAGGCCGAAGCTGTCAGGAAATCGTTTTCATTCTTTCAACCTTGAGCGCAATCTCGAAACTAACGGATTTTCAGAATCTTTGAATAAGCAAAATTTCAGAATCTTTGAACAAGCGAAGAAAAATTTCGGAATCTCAGAAGAAGAAAAATTTCTGAATCTCAGAAGGAGAAAAAATCTCGGAATCTCAGAAGGAGAAAAAATCTCGAAATCTCAGAAGAAGAAAAATCTCAGAATCTCAGATGAAGAAAAATCTCAGAATTTCATAAGGAGAAAAATCTCATAATCTCGGAAGGAGAAAAATCTCGGAATCTCAGAAGAACAAAAATCTCGGAAGGAGAAAAATCTCGGAATCTCAGAAGGAGAAAATCTCTGAATCTCGGAAGCTCAGAAGGGGAAAAATCTCGAAATCTCGGAAGGAGAAAAATCTCAGAATCTCGGAAGGAGAAAAATCTCGGAATCTTAGAAGGAGAAAAATCTCTCGGAATCTCGGAAGCAGAGAAATCTCATAATCTTAGAAGTAGAAAAATCTCAGAATCTTAGAAGGAGAAAAATATCTGAATCTCAGAAGAAGAAAAATCTCGAAATCTTGGAAGGATAAAAATCTTGAAATCTTGGAAGGATAAAAATCTCAGAATCTTGAAATGAGAAAAAATTCGGAATATTGGAATCTCAGATTCTCGAAATCTTGGAATCTTAGAATCTCGGAATCTCGAAATAAGCGAAATCTCAGAAGAAGCAGAATCTTGGATTTTTGGAAGAAGCGAAATCTTGGAATCTCATAATGAGCGTATTCTCAGAATCTCAAAGTTGCCGAATAAGAAAAATCTTGGAATCTCGGAACAAGCAGAATTTTGGAATCTCGCCAACCTCGAAACTTTTGAGATTGGCGAGATTCCGAAATTCTGAGGCCCTTCATGGGATTGTGTGTAGTTGTCTATTTTGATGATATCCTGATTTACAGCAAGGGCGGCCTAGTGCAAGTGGTAGTGCTTGCCGCCTGTGAACCGAGAGATCACAGGTTCAAGCGGTGGCCTCTACACATTGCACGATGTGTGGGAAAGACCTCCCGCTAATAACCTCCCCTAGACCCCGCACAGTGCGGGAGCCTACGGCACTGGGTACGTCCTGATTTACAGCAAGTCTATGGCAGAGCATTTAGAACATTTGAGTGCTATTTTTGACGTGTTGCTTGCTGCCCATTTATTTGCTGACATTGAAAAATGCATCTTTTGCACACTATGTGTCTCGTTTCTTGATTATGTTGTTACTCCACAGGGCATTCAAGTGGACAGCAGCAAAATTGATGCCATTAGGGAGTGGCCCACACCGACGACGGTCACACAGATTCGGAGTTTTCTTGGACTTGTGGGTTTCTATCGCAGGTTTGTGCGTGATTTTAGCTCCATTGAAGCACCTCTACATGAGCCTACAAAGAAGGATGTGCTGTTTGCTTGGAGTGATTTGCAGGAGGTAGCATTCAGCACATTGAAAGATAATTTAACCCATGCTCATCTCTTGCAGTTGCCTGATTTTAATAAAGTGTTTGAGCTTGAATGTGATGCTAATGGTATTGGGCTAGGTGTTGTTTTGTTACAAGAAGGCAAACCAGTAGCTTACTTTAGCGAGAAATTAAGTGGTGCTAGCTTGAAATACTCTACTTATGATAAGGAATTTTATGCTTTAGTGCGTACTTTGCAAACATGGCAGCACTATCTTTGGCATCACGAGTTTATAATTCATCCTGAAACATATTCGTACCCAAACAAATTTGAACCGTTGTCATGCTAAATGGGTAGAATGTATTGAGTCCTTTCCTTACATTATTAAACACAAGAACGGGAAGGACAATGTTATTGCTGATGCTTTGTCTCGTCGCTATACTATGTTGTCACAGTTAGATTTTAAAAATTTTGGCTTACAAACTGTGAAGGATCTATATGTTGTCGACCCTGATTTTAAAGATGTTTTCACCCATTGTATTAATGGTAAACCATGGGGCAAATTTCACATGCAAGAAGGGTTCCTGTTTCGCGCTAACAAGCTGTGTGTTCCAGCTAGCTCGGATCGTCTTTTGTTGTTACAGGAAGCGCACAGAGGCAGTCTCATGGTACATTTTGGCGTCTACAAGACGCACGAGGTGCTGGCCGCCCACTTCTTTTGGCCCCGGATGCATCGTGATGTCGAGCGCATTGTTGCACGTTGCACTACTTGTCAGAAAGCTAAGTCACGATTGACCAACCGTGGTTTGTATATGTCTTTGCCTGTCCCTACTTCTCCTTGGCTTGATATTTCTATGGACTTTGTTTTGGGATTGCGTAGAACTAAGAAGGGGAGGGATAGCATTTTTGTGGTTGTTGATCGTTTCTCCAAAATGGCTCATTTTATAGCTTGTCATAAGACTGATGATGCTAGCCATATTGCTGAATTGTTCTTCAGAGAGATTATTCGTTTGCATGGTATTCTGAATATAATAGTCTCTGATCGTGATACTAAGTTTTTAAGTCATTTTTGGAGATGTCCGTGGAATAAATTGGGCACTAAATTGCAGTTTAGCACCACTTGTCACCCTCAGGCTGATGGGCAAACTGAGGTGGTTAATAGAACTTTGTCAACCATGCTTAAGGTTGTTTTAGATAAAAATTTGAAACGTTGGGAAGATTGCTTGCCTCATGTTGAGTTTGCTTATAATCATGCAATGCATTCTTCTACAAAGATGAGCCCATTTCAGATTGTTTATGGTTACATTCCTCGGGCGCCTATTAATTTGTTTTCGCTTAATGCTGAGGACGCCCCGCACATAGATGTTGTTGAACATGTTGAAGAAATGATTAACAAACATGAAGAAACTCAACAAAACATTGTTGCTGCTAATGCTAAATATCAGGTTGCTAGTAGTAAAGGTAGAAAACTTGTTACTTTTGAACCTGGTGATATGGTTTGGTTGCATTTGAGAAAGGATCGTTTTCGTGCTTTGCGGCGTTCTAAATTGATGCCTCGTGCCGCTGATCCTTTTAAAGTGCTAACCAAAATTAATGATAATGCTTATGTCCTTGACGTGCCTACGGGGTTTGGTGTTTCCACTAGTTTTAATGTTGCAGATTTGAAACCATATGCGGGTGAAGATGAGGAGTTGTCGTCGAGAACGACTTCAGTTCAAGAAGGGGAGGATGATGAGGACACCACGAGTACATGTCGTCGCAACACTCCGGCGGCTCTATGCTCTCCGAGCAGTTCTCGTACAACTAGATTAATTAGGCATGTTGAATCAAATTTCTAAATTCCCTAAGGCATGTTATCAGTACGTAAGGTGCTTTGTTAGGGTAGTAGAAGCGTCGTACATGCCATTGCAAATGTGTGTGTTTTGTCTTCTAAATATTAAAAGAAAAACCAACCGATGTGGCCCACGACGGTTGGGCAGTCAACCGCCGTGGGCCATGGCATTTGCATGCTCGTTGCCTACCGCCACCCGGCGCCTGCAAGGCTGCAACCGCCATCCCTAACCGCCGTGGCCCACGGCGGTTAGGCTAACCGCTGTGGGCTACGGCGGTTGGTTCATCTAGGCATGCAACCGCCGCAGCGCACGGCGGTTGCGTGTCAAATTTGCTAAATTTTGAAACGGTGGTATATTTTTCCAAAATGAACAAAAAAAATATATACTTAGTAGGTAGTTGACGATTATAGTGGGCCGAGAGTGGCAAATGGCGAAGGCCTGTTAGGGCTGGTTCAGCCCATCCATCGCTGTACCCCACAAATCGGCCTAAATTTAAGCCCATAAACAAAGGAAACCGACCAAGTCGCCGCAACCGCTTTCCCATTATCCCTTCTTCTTCCCGCCTTCCTCTCCATCCTCCAGAGTCCAGACCACCACGCTCCCAACGCCGCTCCCCTCTACAACCGCTCAAGTTTTCCAACCCCCGCCGCGAAACGGAACCCTAGCATTAACCGCCTAGCTAGCCACGGCGGCGGCGATGGGTGGCCCTCCGGCCGCCGCCGCCTCCACCTCCTCCGCGCCCCCCGGGTCCCGGCGCTGCTCCAGCCGCCTGATCAACCCGCCGCGTCGGGACGATCACGATCTTCCCCCATGCGCGCTGTCTACCGATCACGCCTCGACGTCCTCGCAGCCACGACGCCGCTCCGCCCGCCTGATCGGGCTGCGGCGGCGGGGCGATCAGGATCAGCCCCCACGCGCGCTCTGTTCCGAGGCCGCCTCGACATCCTCGCAGCCCCGACGCCGCTCCGCCCGCCCGATCGGGCTCCCGCGGCGGGACGATCAACCGCCCCCACCCCCGCGGGCGTCCACGCCACCGCTAGCGGTCGAGGGGGACGCTACTCCTGCCTCTGCTGCGCCAACTCTCCGCCGCTCGGCGCGTGTCCACCTCCGCGTCCGCGGCCTCCCGTCGGCGGCGTCTCCCTCTACTCCCAGGCGGCGGCGGAGGCGTAGATCACCCACGGCGCCCCGGCCCAAGTCGATCGAGGCGAAAGCGGAGGAGTGGGGCAAGGAGAAGGCAGCGTCGGGTGTTCCGCAGGAGGAGTGCGTCCTTCCCTTTCTCCAGAAAGGCGCCCCCAGGAAGGTACGCATATGGCTGAACGAGTTCCTCTGTTTCGTGTCTCCTTTGTTTGTGGTGTTGTTGCGTCGGAATCGGCCTTCGAACAATCGAACCTTCACTCGATTCGACTCCTCGCTACTCTGATGGACTGATGCTTTGATTTGGTCACGGAATCCTTTTTTTTCCTTTCGGTTTGGTGCTGTTGAGGGGAAAACCAGAGCACTAGTATTGCCAAATATGCATCTCCAATTTCAGATTACTCATGTAGACCCGTAGGTTTTCACGTGCTAAGAACCCCTAGGTTACTCATGTTTAGGACCAAAATTTCCTGGAATTTATTTAGGCTGCACACGTACTAGTATATAAAACATATGAAAACTGAAAATACATTCATTTCACGTTGGATCTACTTTTCTTATAATGGTAGATTACAAGGCTGCTGTTCCTGATCAAATTTGGTCCTGCCAAGAATTTCATTTTATAGCAATCTGACTTACTTGAAAGGCTTCTGCAAGAAAGTGATGTCTTCACATTTCACACAGTACTGGTCCCGTTTATATTTAGTAGATCCTGTCTTAATGAGGTAGAAAAGGTACTATGAATCTATGATCCTGCTGATTTTCTGAAAGAAGTAATCACAAATTCCTTTGGATTTAGATGGAGTGCCTGATTTGCTCAAAGAGTATTCTGCCTGATGAAAGGATGCAATGTTCAGTTAATCACTGTGGTGTAACCTTACACAAGTCTTGTTCTGAAAAAAGAGATGGCTGCTGTCCTCGGCATGTGAGTTCTCTGAAACCAAGCTGCTGCAACTTG
The DNA here is from genome assembly GCA_036936925.1 of Cenchrus fungigraminus. Classification (NCBI taxonomy): domain Eukaryota; kingdom Viridiplantae; phylum Streptophyta; class Magnoliopsida; order Poales; family Poaceae; genus Cenchrus; species Cenchrus fungigraminus. Next base: position 63,884,848 of record CM072768.1, on the reverse strand, counting down.
CAACATGTTTTGTTAAATAGCCTTGCAGTTTTCACTTTAATTTTGATTGAATGCGGTCAGCATATAATTGAGTTGTGTCGATCTTTCAATCAAAAGCAACATGTTTCGAAGATCTTTTGTTGGCTTTGCTGAAAGTAGTAGAAGAGTTGGTAGATGTTGTGGCAGGGCCCTAGATTGAATCAACCTCAATGGACTTGTTAAATGATGATAATGTAAGACAACTCACACTTTTAACAAAAACCGTCAGAGGTCAGTTTCAGGTTGACAAAACCATGATGTACTAGGGATGTTTATCTGTGCATTTGATTGGTAAAGTTCTATTTAGTCTTAGATAAGTTTCATATAACTGGCAATGGTGTATCTTCTTATTCTTCTTAACTGCACAGATATGTTTTTACTGCAAAACGAGGACATCTAGACACTGTGTGCAACGCACTATGCCTGTGTGTACTGAATGTTTACTGAAGCAGAACAGGATGATTGATTCTGAAGATCCTTCAAGCTTAATGATTTGTTGGAGTATCTGGCCATCAACAAGTGAGGTTGATGCCATATTCATCCAATTTAATTGCTGCTTTGTTTTCAGTTACTCATATATATATAGTAAGCATCTTCAATGCTTGCAAAATTTAGAAGATTGAATTGTTTACATGGACATTACTGAGACTTTTAGTTACTGTGACTCTATGAGTTCATTTAGTCCTAGATGTCAGCGCATGAGAACTATGATAGTTGGGTATTGACTAGATTATTCTGTGCTTTTCTCATAATTTCATTAGCATATGTTCAAATAACAGATGATCGCCTGATCCTATTAGCCTTATGTATAAATGTTTGATTGTATACATGTTCATAATTTCTCTCAATACTAGTACAAAAGTAGCATACTGAACTACTCATATAGGTTATTTGCACTTTGTTTATAACTTCAGGTGTTCTAGTAGTTTATGATTATAGAATAAAATCATAAAATCACTTATACTATTAAAAGATATGGTGAAAATAATTGGCTATTGACAAAATGTCTTCGAAATCATCCTTATAGCTATGCAACTTCGTGTAGGTACATATACTAGCAAAGTCAATGCGTAGGCCATGGGATAGATAGATAGATTGAAACTTTCAAACTTCATACACCATCCCATCTTCTAACCAATTCGTTTTTCCTTGATCAAATCTTGAGCCACTGTAAAGGGCTAAGATTGCTACATATACTTACATGTGCAAGTGGTTTGCATTAGGCTAGCACTTTCAGAAACCTGCCTTATGTCAAGATTGGATGCTTATTTGTTACACCTATTATTTTATCGGCAATTTTTCTGATGTCATGATATGTGTTTCTTACAGGGTGCAGGCCCTACAAAGGACATAAAGGTGATTTATATAGTTTTATTATTTGTTTTTAATAAAGAAAAACTAGTTTTGTTATTTGGTATCTGTGTTATTAAACGAAATAGAACCTTTCACATTATTTTTGCCAAGTAATATTAACTTTTCCGGAAATGTGATCTCTGAGGCGAGGTTGGATCAATCAGCCAATGTGTTACTACTCTTCTGTTTTTGTTTTCCTAATTGCATCTGAAAATATTATATTAGTCAAAAAAAAATTACTATGGGGATTGCAATTGTGTTTTGGCTTTTGCATACTGTGGATGGTTATTATGTGGCAATGTGGCTTAATCCGGGGGGAAACCAGGTCATGATTTCATTTCAAAATTGTTACGTACTCTTATTGAGATTTGATCCATTTACAGGAAGCCTTCCGGCGCTTACCTCTCCCATATGCTAACCAAGAGTTCAATATCGACTCTATTAATAAACATGATATGGGAAATGAGAGCGAACCACCTCCATATGTGCATCTAAAACGCAGTATCCTTTTTTAGTTTTAACTTTAATGTTCGTAATTGCATATAGGGTCTCATATTTGTTAATCTGTAAGTTGTAACATTGACTACAGCAGCAATTGTCATCTCCTTAATGAACTAAGACATTTATATTGTCAAGAATAAATGTGAAAGTGATGCAACTGAAAGTGGATGTGTCAATTGTGATCATGACTCAACATGTGAAAGTTGTTCCTGCAGGTACGGCCATCTCTTTTGCTGAAGCTTGTCGCCAATTGTTTACCTTATAGCATAGATGGATATCTGAACTCCAATTACTGCACATCTTGTGCCTCCTGGAGTATTTGTAATTTGTAGCCTACAGACTGCTGAATAATGCTGTACTGTATGTGTTCAAGTTCAATGGATATACATACAGGTATAACTACTATCATGACATGCTGAAATTTTTCACAAAACCAAGACTATTATTGCAGATCTTCATTGGTTAGCTGCTCTCAGGCTTGTCGTTGCTCAGTTAAGTGCTCCAACAAACCATTTCGCAGAGAAAAGAGGATCAAGATCATTAAGGTAAGGTTTCAGTTTTCTCAAAAGTAAATTATAGTGTTTAGTGATTTTTGTAGAGTGCTTGCACTGTACTTAATGTAATGCTGAAGTGCTCTATTAAGTATCTACTGCTCCTGCTTGACGTGAGATTGTTCTCCATCAATATTAGATCGAATACACTTTTTGTCTTCATTTAGCACATTTTTGTTTTTCACATATAAAAGTTCGGACTAGCAAATAACTTCCTGACGATGGTGATCTAATTCTGCAGACAGAGAAATGCGGATGGGGCGCTATTGCTATGGAGACCATTGAGAAAGATGATTTTGTGATAGAGTTTGTTGGAGAAGGTACCAACTCTATTCTTCAATTTGTTACAGTTCACACATGTGGCATGTCAATATGAATTATAGGATTTTTGCTCAAAATGCTTTCTTTCTAATGACATTGTTTTCATATTTTGCCATCTACCTTCAGTTATAGATAATGCAATGTGTGAAGATAGGCTCCAGGACATGAAACAACGCAGGGATCAGAATTTTTACATGTGTAAAGTCGGCAAGGACTTCGTAATTGATGCAACTTTTAGAGGAAATGCTTGTCGCTTTATTAACCACAGTTGCCAACCTAACTGTCAGCTGGAGAAATGGTAAGAATTGTTCACCCGTCTTTTTTACATGCTATGCTAGCTTCTATAATAACTGAGTAATTTATTTGGGTTCCTTTGCTAGTTAAAATTGGCAGCTGGTCCAATTTATTTATTTATATACACTGTTTGATTTAACCTTCTTTTATTTGCCAGGCAAGTAAAAGGCAAGACAAGGTTAGGTGTGTTTGCTTCACAGACTATTAAAGTAGGAACACCCTTGACTTACAACTACAGGTACTTCAGACTTACATCTCGAGACCAGAAAAGTAATGAATGGCCAATTTTAATTTTCACATGTGGGATTTCTTGTCCCTTATATTATTTGCTGTTCAAGACCATAATTTGAAACTGAATTGTGTTTATCCAATTAGCACATGGTCGTGTGTTCTACTTATGAGTAGTAACACTGATGCTAAGTTTTCAAAGTTGTTAGTATTACATTGCTTTATTCAGTATGTCCACGTTCGTGCTTTTGACAAATACTTCCTCTATTCCAAATTGTAGGCCGTTTTGATTTTTCTGAGCACAAACCTAGAATAGCCAAAATGACCTGCAATTTGAAATGTAGGGAGTATGTAATAATAAGATAGACAGTGGAATTAGACTGCAAAATTGATATGCCTATGGTCATATGCCAATTATAGTTATGGATCCTTATTGCTATTTTTTTAGCATTTATTTACTACCAATTTTACAACTTGTTGAAGAGCAACTAGATTTAGGCTGAGCCAATAATTGTTCCTTTTTCCCCAGGCAGAGTTCCTATATTGTTTTTTCTGTTGAAAATTTCTGTTAAATCCACAGGAGATATGCTCCGGCTCTGCTTATATTTAGAAAATACTTCTTTGACGCATGATCTTCTCTTGTTTCTGTAGGTTCTCCCCTTCTTTTGGTCCAGAGAAAGAATGTTTCTGCGGGGCTCCAAACTGCCGAGGGAAATTGTGATAGAGAAAGATTGACCAAGGAAGATGTACACTGTCAGAGCCTCAGAGGTATATAACAGGAAGGCCCAAAACACTCGGAAATAACAATGCGGTATATACTGAGGGATGGTTGAGCAGAAACTCTCACCAGCTAGTTTTTTTATAAAAAATCATATTATAGACTTACTATTAGTGTTTGACAGATATCGCTACCACTGCTTCTTCTCACTGGCAATTAAGTCGGTGCTTTCTACTATTCTTTCAGCTGTACAGGTTTTACTCTGTAAATACTAAACACAAAGCATTCGTGGTACTGAGGAAAACTCTGACGGCTTAGATGTCCTTTTCCTCTATAAATTCTTTATAAAAACGTAAAATGTATGTGCTTGTTTGTTCGATCTCGCCTCCCCTGTATAGTGAGGCATATGGAGTACGATCCAGAATAGCTCGCATTCACTTGGTTAGTGACTTTGTCCCCCTGGACATTTGCTGTCCATTGGTTGCTTCCCGTTGGATGTTAAATTAGCAACTGAACTCTGTGACGATGCTTGAAATTGATCCGTACCATGGCAAATATTTATCAACTGCTTCCTCGTTTCAGACTTCCAAAAAAGTCCCCAAAGGGGAATTGAGCAGCTAGTTACCTTTACAGGTCACAAAAACAGTCAAAATGACTGCATATTCCCTACATATACATATGCTCACTGCAAAAGGTCGCCCTAGATCAGTGGACCGGAATACCAAAGGATTGCAATGCTGCATGTGCCCGTGTCACCGGATCAGCGGTAAGAGCAGCAGCAGCAGCAGCAGCAGCAAAAGAAAAAGAAGCCTGTGAAAAGAAGCAAAAGAGAGGAAGCCATCCTTTTTCTTTACCTCTTTTTCAGGGAAAAGGACGGCTCCATGATCAGAAACTACACACTGTGGTCTAGTACTAAACTCTAAAGCACCTAGTGGTAACTTTAATTCCAAACTGGCTCGCAACAAATCTAACCCCAACCCTAATCCAGAACACTCTGATCGACTGAATTTTGATGCTATGAATTATGAACTGGTTCTCCCCGTCAAGCGGGGGACGGACACGGCTGCTACCTGGGCCCTGAGAGCTCCATCTCCTCGACCATGTCGATGGACCGCGCCTCGTCGCTGCTGAGGCTGCTGTCGATGTCGTGGAAGTCGTTGAAGAACACGGAGCCGTTGGAGTCGTTGCGGTGGTCGTAGCTGAGCGCGTCGTGGCACGACGCCGGCCGGTTCGTGGCCTCCCATTTCTCGGCCAGGCCGTCGCCCTCCAGCATCCTGACCACCTCGGACATCTTGGGCCGGTGCGACGGCTGGAACTGCGTGCAGAGAAGCGCCACGTGCACCACCTCCGCCACCTCGATCCGGTCGTAGTGTGGGCCCAGGTCCTGGTCCACCAGCAGGTCAAGCATCTTCTCCTGGTGCACCTTCCTCACCTGTTGGGTATAAAACACACTGAAGAATTAAGCCAAATGCCTCACCGTGCAAGAACAGCATCAATGATCTCCACTTGTTTTCTTTCCCATGGTTAAAGAATAGGACCATTCAGAATGCAGATTTTGGATGCTAGGTGCTACACTACATTACGCAATCAATCAAAGGAAGAGTTGCAACTGAAAGGCTCAGGTGATCAACATTCAGGCAATCAGATGTGTCATCAGTTATGTTATGTATCCTCAGGAGCCAGGGTGGTTTATTGCAAGTATCCCAAACTGTACTTCCTGCAGAGTAGAGGAGGGTACACGGATAGGGGGACCGGAGTTCGGCTCAGTTATTGCAAATTCAGATCGATCTGATTCGACATCCTGTGCCGCATCAGGTATTCGATGCCGTCCTTCAGTACTAGGCTACAGTAGCACTTGCTAATGAATGCACACGGATGAATTCAGATCACCGAGCCCGCGCGCCTCTACCGAAAACGACATGAATTCAAAAGCAAGCTCGTCATTCTTTTCCAGCAGTTTGATCGTTTGTTTGTTTGCATTCTGAAGAACAGGAAGCAGCAGAGCAGAGAGAGAGAGAGAGAGAGGATACACGTACCCAGTCCAGCATGACGCCGCCCTTGTGGTTGTGCATGGCGCCGGATCCCTTGCCGAGCTGGAGCGCGCGCTGCCCCGTGACGAGCTCGAGCAGCAGGATCCCGAAGCCGAAGACGTCCGTCTTCTCCGACGACTGGCCCGTGGAGAGGTACTCGGGCGCGATGTGGCCGACGGTGCCCCGGACGGCTGTGGTGACGTGCGAGTCGCCGTGGTCCAGCAGCTTGGCGAGCCCGAAGTCCCCGACGACGGCCTCGTGGTGCTCGTCCAGGAGCACGTTGGCGGCCTTGACGTCCCGGTGGATGATCTTGGGGTCGCACTGCTCGTGCAGGTACAGCAGGCCCCGCGCCGCCCCCACCGCGATCCGCTTCCGCGTCGCCCAGTCCAGCGCCGGCTTCCCTGCACGCATCACACACGGCGGCGGCGGCTCGTGGGTTAATGCAACGGCCAACGGGGAGTATTTACAACGCGTTTGTTCGATTCGACGTGTACGTGACGAGGTCGATCTCGCGCGGGACGTCTTGTCGACGGCGTATCCCTGCCCTGGGATCCGGCTCGGGCACCGAGCCACACACACAGCGCCATGGCTGCTGTCCTGCGAGTGAGTGACAGTCCAGACATACGGTTGTTCGACAGCAACAGTAACCGCGTACGACGCGGGGATGAAGACGAGCTAAGCAGCTGGGGGGCTCAAACTAGCGATTAGGCAGCTGGAGAATGATGCCAACAAGTGCCGCGGAGCGCGGATTGCTTGGCATGGGACACGCGCGGAGTTGCAGGGCGGAACAGTGACCCAACGGGCCGGCACACGGGCTCGTAGTTCGCGCTACGCAGGGAGCTGTATCCTGTAGCTAGGTCCCCCATGCCCCTACCGGAACAAAAGAAGAAGCCGACATGCCATCGGCTGTGGTGTTCCCAGCGGCGCCCCTCCTGGACCACCCCACCACGGCACCACGATGAATAAGCGCTATAGCCTAGTAGTAACCCTGATCGACGACCTGGCCCATCATGAAATCAAAGCATCGAGAGAGCCAGAGAGAGCCCCTCCAGTAGGATGCCGGATTAGGGCGGACACGCGCGGGCGGCCGCTCCAAACCGGGCAACCGGCGGTTGGACTAATGGACTCGTCGGTCTCGTTGGTAATGCCGGCCGGCCGCGCGCTGCCCCGTGGGGACTGGGGAAACCGACCGCGCATTCAGTCCACCCATGGCGCGGACGAAACCACCACGGGAGCAGAGCAAGCTCGTGAGGACTGCGGCAGCCAACAGTTGCAGCGCCGCGCGGGACGGCGGGGTGCCCGATCGAGGCGGCTTCCTGCAGCCGCGCGGTGGCGCCTGGCCTGGCGCGCCGCCCGGCACGGGACCGCGCGTTCGACCTGGCGGCGAACGGCTACCACCGGCGATACCGACGACGACGGACGCGGGTGGGAGTGGCCTGTTACGTGCGTCACGCCAGGCCGTGGCAGCTGCATGCGACGCCGGCGATAAATACACGCCGCTGCCGCCTCGTCCCGTGGGTGGGTGGCTACTGCCCACTGGTGGTTACCCAGCCAGCAGCCAGTGTGCGCGCTCGCGCGTGGTGCTGCTACGCCACCAGAGTGTACCCGGGCCACGGCCAGTACGCGCAGATACGCACCCAAGCTTGTGCTTCGTGTCGCGACTGTTCGGTGGCGACTGTACCCGGGCGGCAGCGATGGCATGAGGCCGCGCCCAGGGATGAGGACAAATCGTGAGTGCGGTGGTGTGTGTCTGCCTCTGGCTCTGGCCTCCGGTGGTCTCCGCCCTGGGGCCCTGGCACACCCGCCAGCCATGGTCCCCCGCGCGGCAGCGCCCCCAAGTACAGCGGCCGCGCGACCACCCCTGGCTAGCTAGCTGCCCGGTACTGTGCACCTCCCCCATCCCATGACTCTTGCGTGCACTTCCGCGCGGGGGACCCGCAACCGGGCCGACCCCGCCGGGAAGGGAAGGACCCACCGCGCGCGCTCCACCTCATCGCGGCACGAACCTTGATGCGCCAGAGACCAGACCTCCTCCTCTCTCGGACAGCGATACGGCGGTGAGTGAACAAAAGCAGGTAACAGCGCGTGACGTGGCGACTGCGTACCTCGGAGACGGGACGCGACGCTGCCGTTGGGCATGTAGGGGTAGACGAGGAGGCGCTCCCCTCCGGCGGCGCAGAACCCAACGAGGCGGAGCAGGTGGCGGTGCACGGCGAGGCTGATCATCTCCACCTCCGTGCGGAACTGCGCCTCGCCCGACGCGCTCGCCGGGTCGTTGAGGCGCTTCACGGCCACCGTCGTGCCGTCGGCGAGCCGGCCGCGGTACACGTTCCCGAACCCGCCTTTCCCCAGGATGTGCCGCGCGCTGAACCCGTCCGTGGCGGCCTGCAGCTCCCGCAGGCCGAACTGGCGCACGTTCCCCAGCCGCGCCACCCCGCCGCCGCCGCCGCCACGCTCTGCAACAACAACAACAACAACCATGTTGTTTAGTTTCCACAGGAAGGTAACGTTGCTGTCAACAGCACGTTGGCGATGGGGACGTGGCGCTGCGCGCGCGCGCATGCGTACGTACCGAGGATGCCGAGGACGGAGGAGTGCCGCCGCTTCCGGCGCCAGAGGAAGCAGGACACGGCGAAGAGCACAAGGAAGGAGGCGCCAAGGCTTGCCCCTACGCCGATCGGCAGCCGCGCCGCGCCAGCCTTTGACCTCCTCGCCGCCGCCGCCGCCGCCGCCGCCGCTGCCCCTGCACGCACACACACAAGCACAAAACGGTGATCCCCAGGCAGAGAGAGAGCAGACGCACCCATTCTCATTCAGGCCAGACCGCGCCAGCAGCCAGCAGCCGCGACTGTTCCCTGCGCGCACGCCGCAAGCGACGGCGCCCCGCTCCGGCGGCACGATGTCTCCACGACTCGCTACACGGCGAAGCGAGCGCACAGGGAGCAACAGCGAAGGCAGCGACGCATGCGGCAGTTCACGGCATGCATGCGCGCCCACGAACGCCACGCACTCCAAGAAAAGCGAGCAACAAAAAAAAGCATGCACCGAGCGCGACTTGACACAGGAGCCGGAATGGTGGAATGGTCTACTGAGAGACAGTCAGACAGAAGAGTAGTGTGCTCACTGCTGCTGCCGCCGCCGGGAGTGGATTCCAGAGGGAAGGGCACGGTGACCGGCGCCCGCGCGGCGGCGCACTCCCCCGCGCCGGCGTTGCTCCCGCATATCATCGGGTTGCCCACGATGCTGCACGCCACACGGACATTAAACAAACACACAAACCTTGGCATTAGATTCGATGCTCACCACCACCACCATCAACCATCATCATGGAGTTTCAGGTTCTTTTAAAAAGCGAAAAGGTGATCAAACTAGAGTGTGGAATCGTGGATTTAGGATAAGACGAATTCGCGATCGATCCGTGCTTACTTGAACGTCCTTGTCGGGAAGACCGGGACGGGGCCAGTGAGGTTGTTGAAGGACAAGTCCCTGCGAGCGAAAAACCAACGACCAGACGCATCGAGTCACGGGGCGAATTCGATTTAAAGCGCAACAAAAAAGGGAAACCAAAGCAGAAAACAGCCAGCGGTGTGGAATTGAGGAACGCGACGGGCTCGACGACAAGACACACGTACAGGAAGGAGAGCTGCGGGATCTTGGCCAGCGACGCCGGGAACGGCCCGGACAAGCTGTTGTTGTTCAGCCTCCTGCGGCGAAGAACAGACGGGGACAAAAGAGAAGCGTGATGAGCACTTGAGCAGCCGTGACAACTACTTGGAACGGGGAACGGGATCATGGTCATGGGATGGGCTTCGCAGGGCGGGCGGGACTCACAGGTATCGGAGGGTGGAGACGCGGCCCAGCGTGTCGGGGACGCGGCCGGAGAAGCGGTTGTTGGAGAGGTCCAGCGTCTGCAGCCGCGGCAGCGCGCCCAGCTCCGGCGGCAGACGCCCCGAGATGTTGTTGTTCTGCAGCAGCCTGGAAACGAGAAGGCGAAATGGACAGAGCACCAGCGTCAAATTCAGTGATGGTTTCTCATTTGCCTCGCCATGAACCCGTAGAACACCCAAGGACTTACACTTGCTCGAGATGGGTGAGGTTGGCGATCCTCCCGGACAGAGTCCCCGACAGGCCCTGGCTCGGCGCTCCCCTGAAAACGCGAAGCAGCTGTTAATGGAGCCCGTGGTGGGTCGTGGCCGGTCACGAGACGAGGGGCAGAGGAGGAGGAGGTGTGGTGAGAGCTTACAGGCCGATGACGAGGTTCTGGGCGGAGCAGGTGATCATGGCCCAGCTGCAGGGGTCGACGGAGTCCTGGTCCCAGTTGCTGAGCACGCCGTGCGGGTCGACGAGACCCTGCCGGATGGCGATCAGCGCCTGCACTGCACGAAAGGAGCTCGCAACCAGAACCACGCGCGAAATCGATCAGCCACCGGACGGAAGTGCAATCGATCGGGATGTTGGCGGCATGATATAGGTTCATTGTTTACCTTCGGGGTTGAGGGGCTCGGAGGCGACGGCGAGCAGCGGCGCCGAGGAGAGGAGGACGACGGCGACGGCGACGGGGAGGGGGAGGAGGAAGAGGACGCCACCGGAGGCCATTGGAACTTTGGAAGAGACGACGGGGGAGTGAGTGATGGGGCGGCGAGAGGCGCCCCCCGAGTGGGGAGGAGGAGAAAGAAAAAGTGAGAGTTGCTGGGCTGGGCGGGCAGGCGGCAGGGCATAGAGTGGCTTTGGCCTCCTTTGGCGTTGCTTTTCCTCGTCGTGTCATGCAACAGGGAAGGGAAAGAAAGCGAGGCCCGGCCGGCCGGGGGCGCGCGACGGATGTGATGCCGATCGATGCGGTGTGGTGCCGTGGTGGTGGTGGCCTCTGATCTGACTGGCCTGCATGCCCGCCCACTCATCCCCGTTGCCATGGCATCTTTGGGTGACAGTGACAGGGGAGAAATGATCATGGATGGCATGGAACCTGACGGCCGGGACCCGGCGGCCGGCGGCGCAGTGGTGTGTGTGTGTGTGGGTGCAGGAGGGTTCTCGGCAAATGCCCGGTTTCTTTTCTCGGGTGTTTACGTGCAGTGTTTGCTGCTACTTACTTGGGAAGCGCACATGACTGGAGACTGAAGAGGTCGGTGGGGTTGATGATGGCTGATTAGGGGAGAGGCCCATTTGATGTTCAGTCAGGCTGATTCGTGCAGCTGTTGTTAATGTTGGTAAACAGAAAAAGGTTAGTAGATCCGATTGTCGGCTTATTTTTTTAGAAAACTCGATTGTCGGCTTATACAGTCTGTTATTATACTATAACTGCCGTCAGAGAATATCCATTTTTCTCAGTACAGTTTGATCTGCGACACTGGAGGAAAAGAAAACAAGTAGAAGTAGCAAAGGCTATAGTACGTACATGCGATCCTTGCCCACATCCACCGGGAAGAGAAGAAGCAGGAGTCGCGGACTGATTGAGCAATTTGGATCTTAGCTGGGAGCACCTACGCGGCTTTTTTTTTTTTGCGACCAGCACCTACGCGGCTTATGCGGTCGCCGTGAACTATCATATCAGCAGTGAGTTTATTCAGAAACTGTCGAAAACCGCCGTGATTCGCACGAGACGACGACGACGACGACAACGACAACAGCAGCGCCATGCTACTCTACTGCCCTGATTCTCCTTGCAGCTTCCAAAGGACGCGCTGATTTCTTCCTCAATCCTCATAGTTACTTCCGGTAGAGAGATAGAGGGAGGGAGAGAGAGGACACTGGAATTCGATTCGAAATCGGCATGGTGCTGATTGGTTCGCGCGTCGTCAGAGAACAGGGTCCCCCGCGCAGGGGCCGGGCCGGGCGGGGGTGTATCATCTCTCTGATCTCTCACTCCAGCAACTGGCGTGTGGCCCCGCGTGCAATGCAAGCGGCAGACCGGTACCGGTTCACGGCCGCGTCGGCGTGGAGTACCGACCGACCGACCGACCGGGTCAAAAGACAGGATCCACCCGGTAAGCCCTGACCCGGCTCTGACCAGCTGCTGCGTGCCGCACTGGCACTGCTGCCCGGTGAGAATGACGGTGGGACGCTAGGAGCAGCGCAGGCAGGCAGGCAGGGGCATCTTCCCGCAGCATGCAGCAGTGGCACTGGCGGCGGTCGTCGACCGATGGCTCGAATGCTCGCCACCAATGGGAACGCGTCGCGTTGATCCAGGACCGAGCGAGAGGGAACGCCTCGCGCCCTCGTCCGTCGTCGCCGCCTCCGGTTCAGCACGGGACGTACGCGCGCGGCGGTCGCTTTCCGTGCTCCTGGCAAAGCCGACCAAAGGTGACGAGCTGAGGGGAAGAGAACCAGGAAAGAGATTGGGAGAGAGAGAAAGTGCGTTGTGAAAGACTGATGGAAAGAAAGGGAGGAAAGGAAGCCGGGTGGGGTGGGGTTGGGCGAACAGCAAAGTAGAGAGTCCAAAGACGTGTAGTAGTATAGGACACTGGGCGGTGAGGTGACGTGGCGAAAAGAGGAGGTACTGAGGTCTCGCATGGCAGGCACCCGGGCGACAGGCACCATCTCTGCTTGCTGCTGGCGGCTAGCTCCAAGCCTCCAACATGCAGCTCCAGCGCCTCCCAGTGTGCTCGCGCTCGGCGCTCGCCGTGGCTCGGCCGGCCGGTCGGAAACTCATTGCCGCCCACCTCTTTTTCGGGCAAGCCTGGGGCGCGGGCACCGGGGCGGCACGGGCGCTGCCGGGCGCCGGATGGGAAAGGAGGAGGGGAATCATGGCCGCGCGTCCAGCCGGCCGGGGGTGCGGAATCGAGTGCGCTGCGCTCCTCCCCTCCATACGAGGCGGCGCGGCGCCCGCTTGCCGGTCGCCATTGCCCGTTGCCATGCTTATGATCCGCGGCGGCGCGCGTGTCGCATGGATTGCGATCGCGACGCTGGCGGGCGCTGGGGACGCGGCCGCTCGTGCCGTGCCGTGTCGCCGTGTCGGGGCGCCCCGCCGGCCGTATGGCCCGGCCGGGGGCTTCTTCTTCTACCGGCGCTGAGTTTGATCTGGCTGGACGCGGCCCACTAGCACCGGTTGGGCTTTCCATCCAAAGAGTCATGCATGAATGCAGGAGCCCATGACGGATTGAATTCAGCCGGCACGCGTCATTTTTCACTTTCCCTCCTGCAACTCACGCCGCGGGAAGCAAATATATCAAACTTTATTGGTTGTTGCCCTCTTGATTTGAATCTAGAGTTTCATACAACAGTTTACAAAACCAGCAAAACGGGGGTATCTTGATTGTGCCAATGCCCATGAGACTAAAATCTACAGACATGAGAATGGTACAGACTACAGTCCCATCTTCTTGGGTTACCATGCATGGCAGTTCACATTATGCCGAATGCGTGTGGCCCTTTACGTGAGCAGTTGCGGAACGCGATGGCAGCTACAGCCTGCAACTACGAGTCTATGACAATTGCCATCGTCCAAAGAAAATGAAGGGCGGGTAAATTTCTTGATAAAATTATGACTACTTAGTATTGGTATTTGCTGATGGGCACTACTTAGTGTTTTTTTTTGGCTATTGGACACTTTTGAATTATGACTATTTGCTCTTGGACATTATGACTAGTTTTATGTTGTAGATCACGCAGAGAAATTTACCAACGACCATATTGCGCCCTTTGAAGAGTTGAGGTGTAATAGCCAGAATCGTTTCTGAATTATGCTGCTAGGCTCAATTTAGTTTCTGAACTATGAAAACGTCCGATTTATTCCCCGAACTTTGCTAATCGGGTCAATTTGATCTCTGAACTACGAAAAAAATCCAATTTAGTCCCTGAACTATGCTAAATGGCTCACATTCATCCCCGATAGCACCAGTGACAGGTTGATAGTGAGGAGAAGAAAGGGATGTCGGTATTGTAGCAGTTCCCTATTTTCCTCCATTTGCAAAATTAGTTTCAAAATCATATAACAACATGAAAATCTCCAAAAATAAAAGTTACTCAACTTTTCAAGATCTCCAACTTTGCCTTTGGAACCATCTTTAAATTCTTCAAAAACATTTTAAAACACACACGCTCCCTTTTTATGGTCAACGGAGGGAGGAGAAAATTCCCCACCGGGTTCATTCATTAATGGCCCCAATCGTCCCGGGGATAGGAGAAATGCTATTTTATACCGTATGTTTATATATACTAGCAAAATGCACGTGTGTTGCTACGGCCAATGATTAGTTGTTTTTTTAATTTCTATCACTATAGTTTTGTTACACTTGTTGGATGTCTACACATGTTTGCTAGAAAAACTAACAAAATTTTTGTTTATTATATTTCCTTCAATTAAAATAAAATCATAATTTGACCACATTTTCGATTGTATTTAGATTCGTTTCTCAGTGCAGATAGCAAGTAGCGTGCAGCCACTCTGCGCCATCACTGCTCAATACTTCCTCCGTCTATGAAGAGTGCAATTCTAGTTTTTCTAGGACAGATTAGTGGTGGAATGACAAGACTCTAATACCCTTATTTGATTTCCAAATGCAGTAAGTTTTGACATGCAAATTAGATCTGATCACTTAATTAGGAATGTAATTACATCTATTTTATAGAATTGCATTCTGTGGGATTTTTTTTCAAAAGCTAGAATTGCACTTTTTATGGGACGAAGGGAGTATGTGGTAATTTATATTGCTTTATGTAATTTTCACTCTAGCATGTATTGGACTTTTCATAAATGCCATGTTCTTTTCAAGCAACAAATAGATTGAAAACATTCACGATGTTTGCAATAATATATTTTTACCATAATATCAAAAGGAACGTAGTATAATCAATGCCGCATATTCTTACTTCTAGATGAAAGATAACTCAACAAATAGCTTGAAAACATTCACGATGTTTGCAATAATATATTTTTACCATAATATCAAAAGGAACATAGTATAATCAATGCCACATATTCTTACTTCTAGATGAAAGATAACTCAACTGATTGGAGTACGTGTACACCTTTGGCACCTAGAGGTTCGCAGTTCGAATCTCCCCATGCCAATAATTTGGAGGGTTTTTGTCCCGGCGGGACGGGAGGAAGGTGTTTTTTTGTTTTTTTTTCAGGTTGTTTTATTCTTTTGTTTTTTCCCGGTTCATCACACGAGGACGGGCCCGCTAGGGAGCTAGCGTCGGTTCGGTAGGGGCCTCGGCCCTCGGGGGACTCGGTGGAGGACGGCGTTTTTTTTGTTTTGTTTTTCCGGTCCACGGGAGTCGGGAGGGCGGGCCGCGGGGGGCGATGGCGCCGGTTCGCTCGCGGGCGGGAGCCGGGAGGGCGGGGCTGCGTGGGACTCCGTTCGCTGGCAGAAATCGTTTTTTTTCTATACATCGATTTTACTTGTAGTGGTCGGTTTTCTTCCGGTTTTCAACATGGTTCCATACTTTTGACTTGGTCAATGACGTACCAAAAAGTTGGCAGAGACAATCCTTACTTTAATATTAGGTAGAGATGTTAAAACACTTGTGCTTTTACTTGCTTTGAATCGTATTAGTCTTTTGTTTTGCTTGCGGACGCAATAACTTTGCACTACTCCACAACCGTCACGCCGAGCCTCCGCCCGCAACGCCTCCAGTGGCGTGGCGCCGTGCTCAGCTCACCTTGCGTGCGAACGTGGTGGAAGAAGCGCACGGACATCCAAGCACTGCTCGCCATGCATGGGGATGGTGGGAGACTGGGAGGCGAGGCAGGGGCGCGGGGACGGAGGGAGGGGCGGCACGGGGACGGAGGAAGGGGAGGGAGTCAGGGGGTGTGACTACAGTTAAGAAAATGGAATACATCGAGGTGAGAGAAACCCCGACAATGCGGCTTCGGAGGCACCCGTGACGAGGGGATAAACCAGGGGTAATTAACTTAGCCCATAATCCCCCCATCTACAAGACCGAGAAGGCCCACGGTCACTACGGCCTAGCATCAACTCCAGGAAGGCCGACCCGAGGCCTCGCACGAGCGAGACGTCAAGGGATCATCGTCACCCAGTGTGAAGCCCGTGTCTCCCAAAGGGTCCGACTCCGACTTAAGCACTCGCCCCACGCGACTTAAGGAGGCGTCCCGACCTAATAGGTACCCCGAGGGAAGACTCTGCCTTGCACGACCTAAGACCTCGCCTCCCTCGACCAAGTGTTGGGCCCCCTCTGATGGGAACCGCAACGTGGCGGGAGCGGCTCCGCGCCGCCCGCGGGCGTGCCAAGGTCACATGGTATGATGATCCCTGCTGTCAGGTGATGATGATGAGATTTCCCCGGCGTGAGAGGGCCACTGTGAATACGCCCCATCACTTAAGAGCGCTACAGTGACCAGGGACAGGCGGATCCTTCGCGGATAAGTCATCGGACGGCGCGTCCCGACCAAGCAATCACCAGAGGTAAGGTCGGGGCTTGCACGAGAAGCTCCCGACCTACCAAGTGCACGGGACGGCAAGTCGAGGGCAGCCGCCTCAGGGCAGGGGCTCTCTGCCTATGCCGCCCTACACAAGGACTATATACTGTGGCTAGCCAGCATACGACGCCAATCAAAGATGAAGGCTCACATCACGGCACTACTCCGGCACTGTTCTGACGCTGTTACAGCACTGTAGCAGGTCACGATTTTACCTCCCTACCCTTTATACACCTACGCCCCTTTAATTATACAAGGGGAAGCAGGGACCCTCGACGGGAGACAAGGAAAAAAGAACATACGACAACGAACCAAGCAATAGACAACACACCCACACTCAACCACGAAAGCCAAGAGCACCGTACGCTCACCACACCCCCGGAGACTTGGGACCAGGTCCCTCTCCAGACCTAAGCTTGTATCCCCTACTACAAGTCCCTTGGGCATATAGAACACTTTCGAAGACTGGACGTAGGGACCCCTCGCGGTGGCCGAACCAGTATAAACCCTTGTGTCTCTAGTCCCAACCGTCCAGATCCGTCGTACGAACATACTAAAATTTACTTGCCGACGGTATCAAACTCCGACACCCCGTGCATAATGCAGATGCTTATGTGGGGAGCTGCTGGAACGTGTACAGTTGCGTTTTGGCCTCATTTTGCAGTCGCGCGCGGATGAGGGAACCACTGGAGTCAGTCTTAGTGGCCCAGTCGGCTCGGGGGATAGGAGAAGTGCTATTTTTTATGTACGATACTGTATGTTAAAACACAGTTGTGGTTTGACTTTCTTTGAATCGTATTAGTCTTTTTGTTTTGCTTTCGGCCATAATAACTTTGCACTAGTCTACAACAGCTGAAGTTTTTAATAAGAGAAAATGGTCGTTTACACGCCTTGCGTAAAGGCTAGGATATTCAGGGCATACAAACATTTATGAACTTAAAAATCAAAATAAATCTACAATTTGGGATAGAGGGAGTACATTTGTTTCGCTTTAAAAAACACATGGTACGAAACATGTATAACAACAAGAGCACACTAATTATAAATCTACAATTTGGGATAGAGGGAGCAGAGACAGAAGGCAAACATAGATTCTTTGCCTGGCTGTTGGTGCAAAGGAAAGTTTTAACTACTGACAAATTGCTAGCAAGGAACTGGCCATGTGACCCGATATGCAAGCTCTGCAATCAAGAGATGGAAACGGCTGATCATCTGTGTTTGCAATGCGTTTATGCACAGGAGGTTTGGCTGCTGGTGGCAAACTGGTCTGACGGTCTAGTGCAACTGCCTCAACGGTGTGCCACGCTTGAGGAGTGGTGGAACTCCAACCTGGTTGCTTCCTCGGGCCGTAGCAAGATACAAAAGGCGTCGATCATGATCTACATGGCATGGAATATTTGGAAGGAGCGGAATTGTAGAACATTTGACGGGGTTTCTTCTCCTCCAACGAGGGTGCTGCAGCTTATTAAGGATGAAATGGCGACACGACCTGCTGCTTGTGAGTTTCAGGAGCTCCCAATAGGTTCTTAATGG
Source organism: Cenchrus fungigraminus (assembly GCA_036936925.1). Classification (NCBI taxonomy): domain Eukaryota; kingdom Viridiplantae; phylum Streptophyta; class Magnoliopsida; order Poales; family Poaceae; genus Cenchrus; species Cenchrus fungigraminus. Next base: position 63,866,923 of record CM072768.1, on the reverse strand, counting down.
CAGACTCATTGTTGAGCTTAGAGTGTTTTATCCTTTTATGTAGTAACAAACTTGTACTGAACCGCATGCTTTCCTCTCTTATATGACATAGCAGTGCTCCTGCTTTTACGTTAAAAAACGGAGGGGGAGATCATCCCCCATCTGGGTCATTCATTAGTGGCCCCGGGGGATATGAGAAGTGCTATTTTTTATGTACGATATGTTAAAACACAGTTGTGCTTGACTTTCTTTGAATCGTATATATTAGTCTTTTGTTTTGGTTTGGGCCATAATAACTTTGCACTAGTCCACAACAGCTGAAGTTTTTAATAAGGAAAAATGGTCGTTTACATGCCTTGCGTAGTGGCTAGAGTATTATACTCCCATCGTTTTTCGAATTGTAGGTCGTTTTGGCTTCTCGATCTAGATTCGTAAATGTTTTTATGCATCTAAAGATACACAGATGCATACAAATATTTATGAACTTAGAAAAGTCAAAATGACATACAATTTGAGACGTAGGGAATACATCACTTTGTCTTTATTAAAAAAAAGAAACAGGGTACGAAACATGTAGAACAACAAGAGCTCACCAATTAAATAATAATAATAATCATAGCTGAACTCAGTTTTTGGCACGTGGTTGCATAGCTACTGGTCCAGTTACAGCAAGGGAAATTCTCAAAAAAACAAAAAAACAGTAATAACAAAATGCATACACCAACCCCGTTTTTGCTGTGAAAACATGTAAGATGGCCGAAGGAAAAGGAAACAAATTGATTGAAGGACTTGGAAATCAAATAAATGGAATAATGTGAAATGCATTCTTGAGCAAACACACCAGCAGAACAGGGTGGCCGGCCTTCTCATCGGTGCGCCTGCAAAATGAAACGATGATAATCAGTCACCGCGGGTTGGCATGCATGCAGATGCTGGCAACAACACAACAGCTAATATATAGCGCACGTACATTCGTGGATCAACGGCTACCCATCATGGGTTGTTTGGGTTGGGGATGGGTTTGGTGGGGTCGATGCAGGGTGGATATGAGGTGAGCTGCCATATGGCGGCGTTTGTTGCAGTTGCCGACGCGGAAGAAGAGATCATGATCGGGCTTCCGACACCTACGCGGCCGTTCCGATTCTGCCCGGCGATGAGTTTGAATTTCTTGTCCTTGTTAACAAACACCGGGGCAAAGCGGTCTTCGCGTGTCGGCTCGTCTTGCTTCCACAGATCCCCAAGCAAGGCGTCCCCTTTTGGTGTGTCGTCGAACCTGGATGACAGTCCCACCCGTCCGTCTCTTGATGGGATCGTGATCACCTGGCCCGTCGCCAAGTTCTGCAGCGCAAATGGCAGTGATCCGGGTCGGGTGGGAGCGCCGGGCACCATGATCCATTGCTGCATGCGCAAACACATGCAAAATTGGTGTTATTAACAGCTGACAGAACGATGCAAAGAGCCGTTTTAGTAAGGAGCCTTGCCTGTCTCCGGTCCGAGCAGCTGCCCCTGGCGAGGACAACTCTGCCATCATCATTTACGGCAATATTCAGCGTGGAGTCCTGCCTGCTGTATATCCTCACCGGCGGTGGCAGGGTGTCTTTGATGAACAAGCTTCCTTGACCGGCGACGAGCGCCGCACACATGAGCAGGATCGCCGCCCAAGCTAAGCCGGCAGCTGCTGTGGAGAGCCTTGCCATTGTCGTTGGCGTGTGTAGGAGACACTGCTAGCTAGCTTTGATCGGTGTGTATTCCATGGGGCTCGGCACCCTCTCCCTTTTATACACGATTTCGAAGCCCAGCTCCCAAGTAACGGCTCATACTACAGCTCCAGCTTTCTTGGACAACGCCTCATGGAACAGATCGCATGATGGCCTGGCCATGTGTGACAGCAGGCAATGCCGGAGATAAGCATAATTAATCATTTCAACGATGCACGTCGATAAATGATTGTTTGCGCCTTGATTTCAAATCGCTATAAGATAATAATGGAACACTACAAGCGCTACGTGCGTCCCTAAGTTGGAGCTATATGCCAACTCATGATACTGATCTAAGATCAGAGCAATCCCAACAAACTGGCTAGATCGTTTTCCTTCTGTAAAATAAAAGAGAAAAATGTCGTGAACACCTTTCGAACAGCCTCTTCACGCAATCGCAGAACCTCCGCTCGACATCTTTGGCGTGGGAGTTCGCCTCGCTATCTCCCCGCGCGCACTCCTGCCATCCCGTCCCATCATCTCCGTTCTCACCCGCGCCGAGTTCGACTGGCTGGCGCTCTACCGCAGCCTCACACGCGATGGGACGGGAGGCATTGGGCTGTCCTTGGGGGAGCTGCTGTAACCGGTGCCCCTGCACGGGGTCCACGCCTCGAAGCCGACAGCGGTGGCCAAGTCATAGTCCTCGTCCATGTACTGGCGAGCGCATCAGACCAACCTTGAGTACCTGTTGTACCTCGATCCCGACCACCTCACCTGACCTTCCTTCCAGGGCGGCCTACTGACCGTCGGCGCCCCCCTATGGTGGCTGGGAGGCGCCCGACGACCCGTCATAGTGTGTCGCCATTCCCCACAATGTGCCGCTGCCCTTCGCCGCTCACCCCACGCGCAGGGGTGGGCACAAAATACCGAGAACTGAACCGAAATTACCGAAAACCGAACCGAAATTTACCGAACCGAAATATTCGGTTCTGAGTTTTCAAGAACCAAAGTACCGAGGTAAATACCGAAACCGAACCGAACTTACCGAATTTACCGAAAGTACCGAAGTTACCTGAAATTTGATAAGTTTAAGTGTTATTATATTATTGATTGCACTATTATAGACTATTATATTATGTAATTTTGGCACTCACACTTATATTCATGTGGACTTTTATATGTATTTGTATTTTGCACTATTATTATCTATGAAATCATGTCAAAATTAGTTTTTGAACATGCTATTACATCTTCTTTGGGATCAATTCGGTACCGTTTGGTAAGTACCGGAACCGAACCGAATTTACCGATACCGAATACACTCGATACTGAGTTTTTTTAGGAACCGATCGGTACCGATTTCTCAGGAACCGAATTTACTTAGGTACCGGAGAACCGACCTGATACCGAATGCCCAGGCCTACCCACGCGGTCGCCGCCCCAGCCTTGCGCTCGCTGCTCCGACGGCTGGCTGCACGGTCGCTGTGTTCCCCGTCCACGTTCAGGCGACGTCCGACCGACAGTTGGAACAGAAAAAGAACTAGTCGCATATGAAAAAAGATGTGGATCCCACTGTTTGGAAAAGGAGAGTCAATTTGGAGAGTCTTTTGGATTACTCCAACATTTATTATGTTTTCTATTTTTTAAAGTCTTTCAAAAACTCCAAATTTAGCTATAATTATACATAAGTTACTCTTAGTACGTATGTATGTGAATCAATATAGATTTTTGGAAGGTGCTTTGATAGGATCTAAACGCTAAAGGCTGGTCCAAAGGACGACACTAGCTAACTAGCCGTTATATGTAATGCACTCCCTCCGTCGCAAAATAAGTGTCGCTTTTGCTTCTCGATGAACACCTTTGACTATATATATTTATAAAAAATATTAATACTTATGGAACAAAATTAATATCATTACATAGATATTTAAATCCAGTTCTTTAACAAATTTATTTAAAAATATAAATGTTGCACATATTTTCTACATATCCAATTAAACTTGTGACACGGAAACTCAAAACAACTCTTATTTTGGGATGGATGGAGTAACGACTTGGCAAAGACATGGCATAAAATGATCTCAAAACCCTCAGTGTTTATCCGAGATGTTTTTCTTTGGGTTTACATTACATGAAAATAATCAATATAGAGAATTTTATACAACAGTTCTTTTATACATTTCATAGGGGTAGTATAGATGAAGAACAACACAAATTTTAGCACCATGCCATACCAAAGCATTTGGGATTACCGATCATTGGCACGGAAATGAACTAGCATTGCCAATGGGAGAAGGGATCTTACGACATTATTACCAAAGTTTGGTAGCAGAAAAAAATGAAAACATTCATAACTAACAAACGCATTGTACACGCCATATTTGAAAGCTTTTTATTGGGCCAGTAGCAAATAAGCTTAAAAGCACAAAATGGTCGAATCACAAATAGTTGTAATGTTATCATGATAAGCTTAAGATCGAACATACCACTACTACATCTGCGGTAAAAGTTATTATAGAAATGTAAGATAATGGAGAATGATGATGAGCGCGTACACTACGTTGCACAACATTGAGCCAACTGTTGACGTTCAATATTCCAATTGCATAAAATCTCTGAAATTCTGCCAGTGGCACAAAGCATGGAGCACCTGCACTGTATTGTAGCGTTGTCACCGAACGGCGCCAGAAAAGAAAATTTGCAAGCGATCTTCCACTGCATGGCGCGTGATCTCCAACGATCGATATGCGGAGTTGATCGTTGGCACTCCAATGACAACTGTATAGCAACTTTATTTGGAACGAACTCACAATATCCATGCATATGCCACAGGTAGCTGGTTAGCCAGTTGGGATAAAAAAGTGAACATGTGTAGGGCATGAAAAATTCTTAAGCTAGTTTGGTTGACCAACAGATTGCCGTAAACCACATGGTCTACCAACCCGGGGAGTCGGGGTCTCGGGGAGAGGAGGAGGCAGAAGCTGGCAAAGCAGACGGGGGATCGAAGGGAGCTGCTCCTGGTGCACAGAAAATTAAAGAAGTCTTCTGAAGAAATTCTGGAGGAGGAAGTCAAATTAATTCAATGAAAAAGGTTTGTCAAGGTTTCACAAACCTACTTATTCTTTTAAAGGAAATGTATAACAAATTGCGTGTTCATTGTGCAATATATCACAAAAGTACATACACGGAGCTATAGAGATTTAGGTATGTAGTTTCCGATACATTATGGACTAAATTTGCACGTTGTGATAAGCCTAATTTGATGATTTTTTTATATTTTTTCTTGATTTTCCAAAAATAAATATATGATTCATAAATTTTCAAAAGTATAACCCAGAGGCCCGTTGGATCCAAACGCCGCACACAACGGCGCCTAGGCTAGCGAACCGCCACGAACAACGACTGTTGGGTCACCCGCACGCAGCAGGACCCAGACGCTGATGGCAACGACGTCTGCGTGGCCGCCCAGCCCAAACGCCGTGCCAATGCTGCCTGCGGGGGCCGCGCCTATAAAACGGTGCCCCCCTCCCCCGACGTCGCTTGCCCCTCCATTGCACTCTTTCTCTCTCACTTGGCGAAGCTCTGGTGCATATGTGCTTCGAGTCAGGTATTATTCTAGGTATTATTCTAGCCTATTTACTTTTTGGTAGTTTAGACATACTAGAAAAAAGTTAGAAATTTTAGTATTAGTTTAGAAATATTAGAAAATAGTTAGAAATTTAAGAATTAGTTTAGAAATAGTAGAATTTAGTTTAGAAATATTAGAAATTAGTTTATAAATTTTATAATTAGTTTAAAAATAATAGAAATTAGTTTAGAAATTATGAATTTAGTTTACAAATACTAAAAAATTGTTTAAAAATTCTGAAATTTGTTTACAAATACTAGAAAATATTTAGAAATTCTAAAATTATTTTACCAATAATAAAAATTATTTAGAAATTCTAAAATTAGATTACAAATACTATAAAATTGTTTAGAAATTCTAAAATTAGTTTACCAATACTAGAAAATTGTTCAGAAATTCTAAACTTAGTTTACAAATACTAGAAAATTGTTTAGAAATTATGAAATTAGTTTACCAATACTATAAAATTGTTTATAAATACTTTCAAATTAATTTACAAATACTAGAAAATCGTTTAGAAATACTTTCAAATGATTTAGATATTATTTTCAGATATTATTTGTTTGCAGCTATGGAACAACAACCTGAGGGACCGATGTACGTGCTTCCTGAGCTCCTTGACGAGAGGATCGTCAGGAAGCATTGGTTGTACCAGTTCGCTATTTGCGGTATGACACTGGGCACTATGCATGCTCGAGCTCTGGGGCACTATATGCCGCTACACCAGAGATGTATTCCGAAGTGCGTAGTATGATACTTGATTAAATATGCATTCATTAATATTTCTCTATACGTTTGATTGCCCTAACACCGATTATATTCTCTGGAGCAGGCTACGCGCAACAGGACTTCTTCCACTAGCGCGGTTGGTCGAGGGGGCCTGATGCGGAGTGCGCTTCGTCCGCAGGATCGTCACTCGTGGTTTGGGTTCGACTACGGCCTTGTCTGCGCACTGCTCGACCGGTGGCGCCCTGAGACGCACATGTTCCATTTCCCCTTTGGGGAGATGACGATCACTCTGCAGGATGTGGCCCTCTTGCTCGGGCTACCGTGTGGTGTCGAGGCTATGGAGCCGGTCGACATCCCTGAGTCGTGGCGGCAGGTCTTGCTTCAAAGGTTCGCGCCAGCGGTGCACAACCACCTTGCCGTCGGTCCAGCGTGGGACTTCGCTAACGTCCACGGACCCACCTCTTCTTGGTTGTGGCAGTACAACGTACATACCTCGATATCATTATTTATTATGTTTAAGTAATATTGCAACCACTTTATCAAATTACCTTTTTGTATACGCTGACTACATGTGAGATGACGCTGACGACGAGACTATCGCCAGGCACTTGGAGGCGTACCTATAGTATTCCAAACGGGTCGCCCGGCCCTATCAAGCACGATGGCAACTTCGTGCCGTGTCGTGTCGTGTCATCGTGCCTGACGGCCCGACTGGCCCATCGAGTTGGTGCCAGCCCATCGGGCTCGGCTGGCCTGTCGCCCCGCCACGCCGTCGGCGGCGGCGGCGGCTTCGGTGGCAGCCGGCACAAACCACGCGGGGAGGGGGCTGGAGAGAGGGAGGGAGATCTGACGGAGCTGGCCGGCATGCAGATCTCGGCGCGGGCAGCGGCTTGGAGAGAGGGAGGAAGATCCCGGTGGCGGGTGGCGGCTGGCACAGATCCCACGGGGGTGGCGCAGCTCCCGGCCAGCGCACCGAAGTAGAGAGAGGGTGGCCGGCGCGACACCGACTTGCGGACCCGGCGGCGACGACGGCCAGCGAAGCTCCGCACGGGCGCTGCGAAGGTGGAGGGAGGAAGATGGGCACGAGCGCTGCAAAGGTGGAGGAGGGAGGGAGGAGCACGTCGCGGCGGGCGGGCGGGCGCGCGAGCGGGGCGCTCGCGAGTGGGTGAGCCGCGTGGGTTGGGGCTGGGCTTCTGGAAGGGGGTGGCGGCGGCTCCAAGGGGCAAGGGGAGAGAAGTGAGGGGTGGAGAGGGGGATTAGGGTTTTTTCTTGTTTATATATATGGATGGATGCATTTGCAGGTTGGGCCGGCTATCGGGCCGCCCATTTTCGTGCCATGCCTCGGGCCAGCACTATGGGCCGAGATGGCGGCCCAGGCACTAAAAGGTCATCGGGCCGTGCCGGCACTAAGCCCTATTGATCGTGCCTAGGGCCGGGCTAGGACCGTGCTTTTTAGGGTCGTGCCTCGGTGCCGTCAATCGTGCCCGGTCCATTTGGAATTCTATAGGCACACCTACTGTGGCTGTTCGAGTACGTCATGTTCTACTGATCGCAGGGAGATTCAGTGTCGTTGTACTTAATCCCCCATGCTCGAGCGAGCACCGACGCCCCCCTGGATGACGTCCCCAGGTCAGCTGGGGTGCTGCAGTGTTGGCGGCGACGTACAGGGGTCTGTGCGAGGGTGTGGTGAAGGGCACGTCTAGCGAGGGGATTTTCCTCTGCTACTGCACCTCTGGTCATACGAGCACCTTCTCATTGGTCGGCCCTTCGTTGACCGGCACCCATTCCAGCTCCTAGAGCCTGGCCACGACCCAGTCGACCGGCCCATCGTGGGTTCGTTGTGGTACCGTTGACCAGTACGTGTTTCTTACCTTTTCTTTGGAAATTCTCATTTAATTCACACAGCAAAGTCTTGGTATGTTATGCAACTCTCTTTTACATAGCTGACCAGGCAGTCATACGCCGACTTTGTCAGGCAGATCGACGGCCTGACAGACTCTGACGTCGTTTGGTTGTCGTACACCGTTGATGTCATCGAGGCGTTGGCACCTCAGGCTCTCTCGTCGTTGTGCTATCGGGATCAGCCGTACTAGAGAACGATGACGCCGGTGGTGTTTGATATCCACGTCGAGGAGTACCACGTGCGCTGCGTCATGAGGCAGTTCGGCATGTACCAGGAGTCGCCCTTGCCAGTCGTTCACACGGTCGACGCTTGAGTGCACAGGTAATTTATCGTTAACTCTTTAGGTTTTTGATCACGTGTAGTAACTTTAATTGCTGACAGATCCCCTGGATTTGTGATAGTGGTCCAGGAAGGGTGTCAAGACTGGGTCGGTTCAGTGGCAACCTAAGCTGCTACCTCACATACAAGCTTGGGATCGCGTGTCTGAGGAGAACAACATTGTCGGCGAGCAGTGACCCCATGACGATGTGGCCTGGCTAGCATACCTGCAGTGGTACATGCTGAGGACTTCGATGCGCGTGACGTACGTGCCACCCGAGCTACCGCAGGAGCCAGCCAACCCCGTGGCGGGGTACCCCATCCGACGGAACCAGAACTATGGCACCGCGCAATAAGTTTGTGACTAAAAATTCATCCTTCTTTTATTATATTCGTTCATACTAATCCTTCTTTTGTTTGACAGCAAGACGTGCTGCACGAGATCTTTGGAATGGCGCAGACCGCGTATTCGTCGGCGGTGGACATGACGAAGTAGCAATTGGGCATCATAAGTAGGTGTACGAGAGAAAGATGGATGTCATTAGGAGGTACTGCCGCTAGGTGAATTTCCACAGCTACGATGCAGCTCTGCCTCCACGTATCCCCTCATCCTGCAGCAGCTCGTCCTCCGCTGCTCCTTCGTGCCAGGTGCCGTCGTCCTCCACACGGTCACCGTACTCCGCCACTCTGTCGCCTCCGTAGTACGTGCCTCGGTCATCCAGATTCTACACCGAAGGTACATCCTTTTTTTGTTCATTCTAATTTGCACAACTTGTTGTGTTGTTATGTGTTAATACATGATATCTAATCTTATAGGGAGACCACCGACACCGTCAGGATCGGGAACTTCGGCTTTGGTACCGCCGCCACCACCACCACCTACGTTTTTCCATCAGATTAGTCAGCCACCCTTTTTCAACAGGTGGGTCCCTAATCCTATCTCCAAACAAACTAGCTCTTCAAACGATATGTGCTGACCAAATTCTATTTGATGCAGGTTTCAATGCCGCTCCCTTACCTGGCTCTGGAGACCAGTTTTCGGCCTCCCTCGACGAGATGTTCTCGGGAGAGCAGACCAGGGATGTGCTCGGCCCTACGCAGTTAGGAGGAGCACCGGCTTTCAGGACCCAGGTGACGCAGGAGGAGCAGACGGCTTTCGAGGAGGCAGCGGCGGCGGGTTTGCAAGCGGCTGCGGCGGCAGGTGGTTTGGAGGCTGAGGACACGCCGGGAGTGGCGGCGGTGGCGACTGGATCGGGAGCAGACTTAGCGACACCACCCCCGATCCAGACGTTGCCCGCCGCCGCATGGCACCACCGGATCCCCTCATGTACCCTACCCTCTTGATGAGGGCAGCGCGGATTGCAGCCAGGAAGGTGGCTAAGGGGCCACCGCGACCATCGAAGTGCGGTCGTATTTAGAGATTGTATTCAGTGATGTTTGTATAAACTATGTCATTAGTGTATAAACTACTTTTGTCCTATCAATATTCCTATGAATAGTAGAAGGCTACCAAATGCATCCTATCGATATTCGTGTGAATTGAAAAACGCCAATAGAACCACATAAAAATACAAATGTTGTGGGACCAGACGCCGCTTCAAACAGCGTCTAGATCCTCAGACGCCGTTGCCAACAACGTCTCTTTCCTGCCTACCAAATGCTGGCACAACCGCTGATCTTGGGCCCCAAATGTCGTTTTAAATGGCTTCTGCTAGCAGACGTTGTTGTGTGCGGCGTTTGGATCCGGGTATACTTTTGAAAATTTGGAATCGTATATTTGTTTTTGAAAAATAAAGAAAAATATATAAAAAATTCTAATTTGATAAGCCGGGGAAATATGATAAGCCCAATCTGAAGTGGGCTGGCCTGCTAACGCTGCTCCTGCTAGCTAGGCCTATAACAAACTAGTTGGCATTGTGCATATGCATTGTCTAAGTCTTTTTTTAAGACGTGCATAGCACGTTTTCATTAAGAAGAAAGAAGTAGTTCGGAACAAGTTACAGCAGACAAAGCTCGGCCCGAGGCCCGAGCAAAACGAACAATCGAAAACTAAAGACTTCTTTTTCATGTCTTCTTCCTTGTTTGCTGCGGCTGCTGTAGAAGTGTATTCATGGAGATTCTGCGGGGAAGTATAACTCAATTTTATGTCGGATTGTTGTGTCCCATGAAACAGTGGCAAGCATCAACTCTGTGAAAGGGTCTTCTTTTGTCGAAATTTAACTTCAACTCACAAGTCACAACTCTATCACATCTTAAGCAAGAACATCTCACTGAACACATCTCATGTGAGGAGTACTTCAACAATCGTGTACATGCCAGGTTATTCATTTCATATAAATGTTTACATAGGAGTACATACTACACACCACTAGCACTTATTCACCGTTACTTATTTATGGGTTTACACACATAAAATGGGTTTACTTGTGGACACAAATAATCAGGCTGCAAACACTGAAGAACAAAGCAAGCATCGACTGTATCGGCACGGCATCTGAGCTCGCACACAGCTCACTTGCCGTGCCCTGGCATGCCAGCGTAGGAGCCGGCTCGAGAGCCAGCGTAGGAGCCAGCGCCAGCGCCCCCGTACGGGCCACCGCCAGAGCCTGCGTACGAGCCAGCATCAGAGCCCGCGTACGAGCCTGCTCCTCCGCCACCGTTGGAGCCCGCGTACGAGCCGGCGTGAGAGCCTGCGTACGAGCCTGCACCAGGGCCCCAGTGCGGGCCGCCACCTGACCCCGCGTACGAGCCGGCGTCGGAGCCCGCGTACGAGCCCGCGCCCCCGCCGTTCGAACCAGCGTACGAGCCCGCGTCGGAGCCCGCGTACGACCCTGCGCCTCCGCCGTTGGAGCCGGCGTTGGAGCCCGCGTACGAGCCCGTACCTCCGCCGCCGTTTGACCCTGCGTACGAGCCGGCGTTAGAGCCAGCGTACGACCCTGCGCCGCCGCCGCCGGACCCCGCGTTCGAGCCTGAGCTTGACCCGGACCAGGACCCCGAGCCGGACCCCGACCCTGAGCCGGAGCCGGAGCCGGAGTAGGACCCAGACCCTGACCCGGACGCGGAGCCTGCGCCGCCACCGCCACCGCCGCCACCAATGCCGATGCCGATCCCTGAGCCGATACCGAGGCCGCCGCCGACCCCCAGGCCACCGCCGCCACCGAGGTTGACGCCCAGGTCCTTCCGCGCAATGGGGCGGCTCTCAGCCGCGACAACCAACGCCGCGGCCACCACCGCTACGACGCCGAGGACGACGAGGGCCTTCGTGTACGCCATCGTCTCGTGCTCTCACGCCGCCGCGAGATCGAAACGAAGGCGGCGATGCTATTCTATAACGTGTCTGACTCGCGGTGGAGACGATGAGTCAGACGAGGATGCGCTTCAGCAAGCTCTGTCCGTGCATGCAACTCTGAGCGATGGATGCGGAGATGGCGGTGTCTGTGAGGCGGTATTTATAGGGACGCCGGAGCGCGACACGAAGACGTGGCGCGGCCGTCAGTGGGTTTGGAGTGGTGGCGCGAGCTCCGAGCTCGTGGCGCCGGCCGGCCGATCGAGGCCGCTCGATCAGCCTCCGCGCTGTAGGTGTAGTGGAGCAATGCGGTCGCGCAGATTGGCCGGCCTTTCCACGCGCCGCTCGACACGTGCGCGGCGTCGGAGGTCCAAGCCTCCAAGGTCTCTTGGTGGCATTCGGATGAGTGGCAGCTAGTTGCTCGTCCATGTAGCTTGCTTCTCAGGCAGTCATGGTTTAGTGGATTCGTCCATCGCGTGCAGTGACAGTGTGAGGCGAGCAATCGGCTTTGGTTATTGGAATTTGAATGTTCGAGAAAGCCGATCAACCATTCATCCCGTGCAAATTTGTCGATGATATGATATATACTGATCTGTGGAGTATCTGACTTATTATCTGGGTGCGTGATTGATTGACTGGCTACTGCGAGACTGCTGGCAGCAATGGGCTTCAGCTAGTGCTCGTCGTTTTCATTTGTCAACCTTGGAGTTGGCAGCAGCGGTGCCTTCAGTCGTGCGCCTTTCACCTTTCCGTATATATGGATCGAACCAACATGCGGTTTGGCTGGAGCTTCTGTGGGTGATTGCGCGGTACACGTGTTCTAATGAATCTAGCACGGTGATAATATAACACTACCAGAACAAGAACATATGATTGATTGGTGTGTCCGAAAATTTAATATTTCTTCTTAGATTTTGTTATGTAAGGATCACTGAGACACCTCCATTTTACTTATAATCTGTTGTAGGATCTTTCCCACGTGCACAATGCATGACCTATTCAATTTCTTGCATTGTCGTCTATTTTGTATGCTATCTTTTATATCATTTAGAACTCTAATATTTTCTTGCACGTGTCCTGTATATTTTCGTCTTAAGTTTAGCAAAAGTTTTATCTATTTTTCTCAATTATGTTTAATCTCTAGATTTTTGTACTTTCTACACTTCTCTGACAAAGTTTGCACACATTATTTGAAAAATCTACCCATTTATATTTGAAGTTTTGCACTCCCTATATGTCTCTTCTTATAGGACTGAAATATGATTTGAAAACTGTTGGAGTATATGAACATATATAGGGCTCATCAGAAGTCATATCAATAAATTCATTTTTTGCCGATCGTTAATACTATAAAAAATTATGTAAAATTGGCACTATATTACAATGATTTCCCAATCTCGGTATTATATACAAAACGAATGGACTGAGTAACTTGAAACTTAACTTCATGGTGTCATTTGACCCAACAAGTAAACTAAAGACAACTATCTATCTTGAACTATTTCATATATGAAGCAAAATGATGCATGCAACTAAAAACATGCTATCATGCATGAATGATATGGGTCATGAGGTGCAATATAAATGGTGAAATTTTGCTCCTAGTATAACTAATTTCTTGTTTGGTCCTAGCTGAATCTACCACATCTGATTTTCCTTATAATAATCTTCATACTGTTTCACCACATGATGGATTGATTGTAATTTTTGTACCTTTTATAATTATTAGTTTGTCCTAAACAACAGAGCTAGTAGGAATAACCTATATAATCCGTTATGCTGGGTAATCACGTACTCAGACACACGTCAACTCACATCTGTCTTTTGAGTAGCTAGAAATTCATTCAACTTACCGTACAGAGAAGTATCGAATCCTTAGTACATATATGCCAAAATATATTCACTAACACACAAATTCTTACAGCCATAATTCTAGCGCCCTTATTCATAATTATAGTGGGCACATCTCCAGACTTATTTACCGGTACTATCGCACAGGAAATGAGTACTATACACGGTGGAATAATACATGTAACAAGCTAATAACGTCGTGTTAGCACCAGAGAGTGCAGAGAAATCTTGGTATGCTGCATCTGCAATTCTGCATGCAAAGCTCGCTCACTTGCCGTGTCCACTGCCAGCATACGAGCCAGCCCGGGACCCAGCGTACGAGCCGGCACCAGAGCCGCCGTGCGGGCCAGCGCCGGACTCTGCATATGAGCCGGCCTCAGACCCCGCATACGAGCCCGCTCCTCCGCCGTTTGAGCCTGCGTGCGAGCCAGCTCTGGAGCCGGCGTACGATCCCGCGCCGCCGGGCCCAGCGTTCGAGCCGGCTCCTGACTCGGCGTACGAGCCCGCGCCGGATCCCGCCGGTGACGACCCCGCGCCGGAACTCGAGCCGGACCATGACCCAGAGCCGGACCCTGATCCCGAACCGGAGCCGGAGCCGGAGTAGGACCCGGAACCTGATCCGGCCGCAGAGCCGCCGCCGCCGCCGCCACCGCCGATCCCTGAGCCCACACCCACTCCGCCACCCGTGCCAGCCCCGAGACCGCCACCCGTGCCAACCCCGAGGCCGCCACCCGTGCCGACCCCGAGACCACCGGCGCCGCCGCCGCCGAGGCCGACGCCCAGGTCCTTCCGTGCAATGTGGCGGCACTCAGCCGCGAGAAGGAACGACGCGATCACCGCGACGCTGAGGATGGCGACGGCCTTTGCGGAAGCCATATCGTTCCTTCCGTCCGTGCGTTCACGCCTGATATGAGAGATCCAACCGCACAGAACAAGACACGCGTTTCTTCTCGATCGGCGGCGACTGCTGGCGGCTGGCGAGCTTCTTGCATCTAACTCGATTACTACGAGATGGACTGGGACCGATGCGGAAGATGGCGGGGGCTGCGACTTGCGAGCCGTTATTTGTAGGGCGCGGGTGGAAGACGACGACACGCGACGCGGCTAGTGGGTTTGTAATGGTGGCGCGAGCTTGTGGCCTCGGCAGGTTGAAGCCATTGCATTGCAGTAGTGGAGCAACGCCATCGCGCAGAGATTGGCAGCCGTTCCGTGCGCCGCTCGACACGTGCGGCGTTCCAGCTCCGAGGTAGTCGTCTTGGTGCATTCGGATAAGTCATAAGTTGCGTGAATACAGGCTAGTGACACCATATATGTGGGTGCTAATGAGCTCTTTAACGTGGACTAGCAAATTCAAGAATCAGATTCTATAAAGATTAGCCTATAATCATATACAATTTTAAATAAAAAAATAATAAATTATAGTTAGATTGTGAAGTATTACACTACTACACAAAAGGTTTGTAGGAGTGGCGGATTTGCATTTTCAGGTGCGGGCGCGAAACCCATCTTAGCTGCCGCTTTTAGAAATAGCGGTTTTTAGGTGTGGGTGTTAGGAGTGGGTAAAACACCCGCACCTAAAAAAAATCTTTTTTTGGCGAGGGGCCCCTCCGCGGGCCCAACCAGCCACCCACGCGCCGCTACGCGGTCGGCGGGGTTCGAACCCGCAACCTGCACCCTCGCGTAAAGCCTCCTCTACCACTACACCACACACTCATATGCATCCATATCCAGTTTTCATTCTACTCATATTATACCACACGGAGTGTAAATCATTTTTTTAGGCTCTAAACATATTCAAATTAAAAACTTGTCAACTACAAAGTTTCATAACTTTCTGAGATCTACAAATTTCAAGTTGGGAGTTTTTCCATTTGAGGTCGTTTATGAACTTTGAATTTCAAATTTGAGAGATTAAAATTTGAATTTCATTGACAATATGATTTCAAATAAAAAGGTTGTAAACTACAAAGTTTCATAACTTCTCAGGATCTACATCTTTCATGTTGAGAGTTTCCCCATTTGAGGTCGTTTGAAAAAGTCAAAATTTTAAATTTCAAAAATTCAGACGTACTTTACCTTGACAAAAGTAATTCAAATACAAAATGGTTCAACTACAAAGTTCTATGACTTTTGAAGATGAACAACTATTATTTTGGTCATTTGATCATCCGGTATAGTGGTAATAACATTCTTCACAAATTTTATACATCTCTCGTATAGTTTCATGAAACTATATAAGAGATATAGGTTTTTCAAACAATCTCATAATACTTAAATGGATATTTTGAAATATTAAACAACCTAAAATGAAAAACTTGTCAACTACAAAGTTTTAGGTCTCGTCGAGGTATACAATTTTGATATAAAGTTTGTCTTCATCCGAGATCATATGAAGAAGTTATGAATTTTTTGGCACAAGACCATTTCCAGGAGCGGGCACCTAGAAATCCATTTCTAAGAGCGGGTGACATCATCACCCGCACCTAAAAATGATTTTCAGGTGCGGGGAGCGGGTCATGACGTCACCTGCACCTGAAAATGATTTCCAGGTGCGGGTGATTGGGTACACGTCCCAAAAATAATTTTTAAGTGCGGGTCCCACTGCTACAGTACCGCATGTTTTTAGATCGAGCGGTAAAACCGTCCGCTCTTGAAAAAATTCGATAACTCTAACAAATGTTTTTTATAGTATTAGGAACATGGTCCGTTATCACTCCTGGTCATAGTCACGTAACCAAGCTCGTGCCGATGTATTTCCTTACGGTATAGCTGCTTTAGCGCATAGCGCCTGGGGCGTGCATGATTGATCGACTCATTGACTGGCTAGGGGCTACTGCAAGACGGGTGGCAGCAATGGTCGTCTAGTAGGTCGAGCTAGTGATTGTCAAAACCTACCTTGCGTTGGCAGCACGTGTCATCCGTCGCCTTTTGCACATGGAACCCAGCGATGAACGTGTAGTACTCTCTGGCGAAGCTAGGTTTAGCTATTAGTATGGGCTCTTCCCTTTTCTTCGTCCTCTTTCTATCTCATTTTCTCTCTTCTTCTTCCTTATTACTCCTGAGGGGTGGCTTCATGGCAAAACCAGCGGTAGGGTGGGGGTGGGGGGCTTGAGCCCCGGCCGCTCCAACGCTGGCTACGCCATTGGCACTCTCGGCTCTCTCGCTCGACTTGGCCGGGCTGCAGCTTGTTGCTTGTAGGTTTTTTAGAACTGGATTAAAACCCCTACCTCCACACGTAGTCCCTGGAGAATGCAACAACAAAAGCCCGCGGCTCGACCGACACGTTCCAGGCCGAGCTCATGCATGATGCGATTGATCGGGGGCACCGGGCAGCATCAGGGTCGTTGGTCTCCTGGCGCGGATCCACGCTGGCCAGATATGTGTGCTTACTGGCTTACTCCCTCCATATCGAAATACTTGTCGATATTGATTTTTTTTTCTACAACTTTGACCATTCGTCTTATTCAAAAAAATTGTGCAAATATAATTTATTTTGTTTGCTATAAGCTTTATTGTTGTATGTATTTTAAACTTGACTTATCGTTTCACATGTTTGCAATAATTTTTTAATAAGACGAATGGTCAAAGTTGTAAGAAAAAGTTAACAACGACAAATATTTCAATACGGAGGAAGTAGTTATCTTCTCACGTACGTAACTGGTAGTACCTATTATTACGTTTCATATTGTGGTATAATTTGGAGATTGGAAAGTTCGAGAAAGCTGATCAGCTCGTGTTCGTGCCTGGATAATATATATATCTGAATTATCCGGATGCGAGATTTGACTGATTTGGTAGTGCAGGATTATTGCTTGCGGTTGCGGAGGTGGTCTCTCGTGCGTGCACGTCATTTTCCGTCGTCATTCGTCAACCTTGCCAGTAGACTTTTCAATTTCACTTAGAGCAACTTTAGCAGCTTCCCTATCCCCTCCCAATAAAAAAAATAGTCATATAAGGAATGAAATGGCAAAAAAAAACTTCTCCAGCAGATTCCTTATAGCCCTTTTTTTTCTCCACTGACTAAAAACCTCTCTCCATCCCCTCTATAGAGGGTATCTCTCCTCCACCCCATATCTGTGGGACCCACTCGAAAACAGATCAGATCAGATCGAGCGAAGACGTGGTGCGGTGGTGGGCGCAATCAATTCGCTTCTCCCCTCTCTCGCTCGCTCGCTCACCTACTCCACAGCTTTGCTTGCTCTGCTCGCTCTCCCAGCCCAGCAGCCAGCACTCTCTCTGCCCCGCCTCTCCGCGAGCACTAGCTCACTACACTACTACCAGCCTGCGTGGAGGCCCGCAGGGGTCGGCGGTGAAGTCCCAGCCGTCGAAGAACGCCGACCCCGGCATGTCGTCCAGCGACCGCCGCACCGCCTGCAGCACCAGGAAGTCGACCGGGTCGAGGATCCCCGCCGCCGGGCGCGGCGCCGCCGCCACCGCCGCTAGGACGATGAACTCCACGACAACGGCGCGGAGCCGCGCGGTCGTCACCGCCATTGCCGCTCCTCTGCTCTGCAGCAAACCAAGGGGAACGAAATCAAAAGCACCGATCGACCTCGTCCGTGGCGCAAAGACTCTCTTCTCTCTCTCTCTTCCTCACTTCCCTCACGGGGGCAGCCAGCCTAGAACCTGCAGGAACCTCACCACGGAGTAGATCGGCACCAAACCCTACAAATGAGCTCAAGAGATATACAAGCATACAACAAGAGCAACAAACACAAAGAGACACAAGGATTTGTTACCGGAGTTCAACCTCACACCTTGAGGTCTACGTCTCTGTTGAGGAACCCACAAAGAGTGGATCTTTACACCTAAGTCACTTTCCTCCCTCTAGCGACCACAAAGATCAAGCTAGAGTTACTTACTCAATTTTGGGGTGATACAAACTTCCTTGGGCAGCCACAAACCTTTGGATGCTCCAAGGCAATGCCTAGCCGGCTAGGAGCTCAAATCTCCAAGAGTAACAAACACGAAATGTGCCAACCAAGCGAAGAACGAGGTGCTCTAGAGATGGGAAATCAGCTCACTAGCACTCTCCAAGATCTTGCTCTCAATCCCTCCTTAAGTCCCCAACAAATCTCACCAAACCAAGGTCAAGGGGAGTAAAGAGGGTGAGTGAATGTGTTCTGAAGCTTGCAGGTCGAAATGGGCAAGAGTGAGAGAGAGGAAAGGGTGGAGGGTGCTTTTATACCCCCTCACACAGAAAAGAGCCGTTACAGCTCTAAGACCCGGAATATCCGGGAAAACCCCGGAAACTCCGGGAAGTCCGGAAACTCCGGGAAAAACCCGAAAACTCCGGCCTTCCAAGGTCAGCACCCAAAAAGTTAACCCCGTGAACGTGTTGGTGCAAAGGTGTCTCTCATAGGTTTTGTTATGGCAACTAGAGCACCTCTTCAACTCTTGGAAGATACATTTCCTGTCCCTCTTTATAGTACGGCGTTCCTAGGACTCAAATTCAAAATATAAAGTAAATAAGCCTTCATAGGAATCCTTTATAGTATCACTTCCTTTTTGCATGTCAATGAATAACACATAATGCCACAATACAATTTTAATTCCTGCTCATACACTCGATAAATCATTAACTACTTAAGTGTGTGTCATTAAATCACCAAAACCCACTTAGAGGGTCAAGATACTCTTCAATCTCTCCCTTTTTGGTGATTGATGACAACACATTTAAGTCTTACAAGAGATAATCAATGAATATTGAAAGACATTTTGTAATACTCCCCCTTAATATGTGCATATCAATTTTGAATATCAAAGGTCGTTTTAGGACCAAACTTTGCACAAGGAAGGACAACATGAGAGTATTACAACAGTGGGGTGCTTGTGATGTGCAACAAATAAATAATGAAAATGCATATGTCAGTTCATGCACTCAACAGAAGTAGAAGGAGTCTGGTGCTCAAAAGTCCGGAATATCCGGGCCAGACCCGGAATCTCCGGAAAATCCAGAAACTCCGGGAAAAAGTCCGGACTCTCCGCGATTTTTGACCACCAGTGACAGTCATCAAGAATTTTCACACTAACATATATGCATCCTTAGACTGTAAAAACTGAGAAATCAACCACAAGCACACAAACATAAGTCTCAAGCTCACATAGTCTTACACGCATACGAAATTAAAGTTATTACAAGCCATTGTTCCAAATTCAAATCCATAAAGTTCCACACATAGATAGATAAATGTTTCACTACCTCTTTGGCATCAAGCACCAAAAAGGAAGTGAGGCAGCAACTGGATCACTCGAAGTCCTCATTGTCCTCCTCCTCTTCATGTTGTTTTTGTTGTCTTCCTCCTCTTCCTCCTCCTCTTGCCTTTCTTCTTCATCTTGGGCGTCCCACTCGGCGAAAGGATCATCAAAGGTGGGAAACTCACGGTAGGGGTCGGTGAGGAGGCCAAGATGAGACTTGATCTCAATGATATCCCGACGGTTCTCATTAGTCTCCGTGGCCATGATCTTGCACATGCTGAAAAAACTTTTGAGAACCCTCTTGATCATGGAGCCACGATGTCGACGGGGAGGCCTTGGTGGAGAAGGAGCAGATGGATAGTCATCATGACGAGGAGCTGCACTAGAGGAGTCAACAAACTTAGGAGCTTTAGGAGTCTTGGAAGCTTTCTTGGCTCGATCACGGAGGTGACGAAAAGGCTCATGGACCACATCCTTGGGATAGCGAACATTTGTGACTCTCTCAATCATATACATGAGATAAGGAGTATAGGGTAGATACTTCATGGGATCATTCATAGCCCTCCTTAGCTCATTCCAAATGAAGTCAAAGATGCAGAACCCTTCTTCATCCGGTGCCATCCTATTGAGAAGATTGGGAGCATAGTACCTAAGAGCGGTGGCATCTCCTTGTTTTGGATCAATGGTGGCTCGGAAGAATTGATTGAGATAGTAGTAGTATGGAAGAAGTTGATCCATTTTTCCCTCAATGGCTAAGGCACGACTTGGGAACATGTAGGTGAGATCCTTTGGCTTGTACTTGTTCTCATTGTGAATGGGAGTGCGGTCTTCATCCTTTGAGCCAAGTCCCAACAACCTAGAGAATGCCATGTAGTCAATGGTGCACTTGTTGCCTTGAGTAGTCCAAGTGATGGTGTTGTCATAAGGATTGTAGAAGTAGGAGCAATGGAATTGAGCTAGAATCTCCTTGTTCCAATTATAGCGAAACCCCATGATGTCATACAAGCCAACCTCCTTGCACTTTTCTATCACGGAGTTGAACACGGTATTGTTGAGGTCCTCATAGTACTTTCAATCAATATACCTCATCTTCACAATTGGCACGACATTCTTAGCAACCAACTTAGAATTCCTTATGACGGTTTGGTAGAAGTCCCTATGGAAGTCACACCAAAACCTTGCCTCTAGCCCTTCACCCTTGAGATAGCGATAGACATTGTCTTCCCTTTGCTCTCTAATTGCAAGAGCGTTCTTTGAGTAGTCACGAAACATGTGCTCAGCAAAGCCAAGGACCGATCCGGGCTCTCTAAGATTGATGGGTGTTGTTACCACCCGGACATTTTGTGGGAGAGTAGGAATGAGTCTTGGGGGTGTCTTGGGGCAGATATGGGCTGCTACGCCTTGCTTGTGTTTGGGAGGTGGACGCTTAACCGGTTGGCTTTGATTGATGTAGGAGGCTTTGTGGCTCTTTTTGGGATGAGGTTTGTATCGGGGTTTTTCTTTTGCAGACCCCTTTCCATGGCGGCGAGGAGGCTCGGGGGGGCTGCTCATAGGTGTCGTCCTCAACCTCATCATCATCACTTTCAGTTCCTTCCTCCTCCACAATCTCTTACTCCTCATCACTGCCCTCAGCATAAGATGGAGGGGGATCTCCCCTTCTTGGCCTGGCACTGCGCTGAGAGGACTCTTGTCCCAATGTCTCTTGCACGACCCTTAGAGTGGCGGGGTCATGCCTTGCCTTGGTCCACCTTTGAGTGGCGGGTTCACCCGTGTCACGTCGGACCTTGACCCTCATGATCTGAAGATATAGAAGGATATGGATATGAGAGAAATGAAATGGAAGAGATGCAAAGCACTGCAACTTGTGATTTTCAGTGTGAACCCCGGAGACTCCGGGAAAAAGTCCGGAGATTCCGGGCTTGAATTTTCTGGAGTTTCCGGTTTCACAGCCGAAACCCTAAATCGCAATGCCGCACAAATCAACCATGGAAACTTAGAGAAATTGCAGATCTAGAGCCTATAAAGCCTATTCCTACTATTCCCAAAGAGGATACTGAAAGGAAACGTGTAGGGAGATAGATTGGGTTAGGTCTTCATGGGATACCTTGGGGAAGAGAGGGGGGAAGCTTCAAATCTTTAAATCCGTTGTAGATCCTTGTTCTCCACCCCTTGGAGCCTTCAAACCCTCACTCTCACTCGATTTGGGTGGTTGGAATTGAAAATCGCCTAAGGGGGCGAGGAGAGGGAGAGGGGATGGCGACGGGAGAGAAAAGGTAGCCAGTCAACGCGGTAAGAAGTGAAAAAAAAGAAGTAACTGCGGTGAAAGGGTATTTATACCCTAAAAACCCGGAATGTCCGGACCCAGCCCGTAATCTCCGGGAAACCCGGAGTTTCCGAAAAAAGTCCGGAGTATCCGCTCCCCCTGAGACCCAGCGAGAAGATTTGCAAGGAATTTGATTTGGGATAGATTTGGATGACTATGCATGTAATATATGTGAGCCTGAGTAGTATCAACACTTGTGACTAGGCACAATCAATCAATGAGAACAATAGTCCAAGTGTTGTACCAAGATAAAATCCAAATATTTCAAAATAAAAGAACACAAGTTTTTGCAAATCTTTTCCTTTTCAAAAGTCCTATTCTAGGTCACTCAAATATGTGCATGATCTCAAGCCAAGTTACGAGAATCCAAGATATTTAGCTCACTCCTCAAAGCACAAAACCTTAGTTCATCAAGCGGCTTTGTGAAGATATCGGCTAGTTGCTTATCGGTGCTCACATGACTCAAAGTGATATCTCCTTTGGCTTCGTGGTCTCTTAAGAAATAGTGTCTTATGTCTATGTGCTTTGTTCTTAAGTGGTTTACGGGGTTGTTAGCTAGCTTGATGGCACTCTCATTGTCACACAAGAGTGGCACCTTGCTAAACTTACAACCAAAGTCTCTCAAAGCGAGCCTCATCCAAAGTAGTTGAGCACAACAAGCGCCGGCTGCAACATACTCGGCCTCGGCAGTGGAAAGGGCAACAGAGTTTTGTTTCTTGGAACTCCATGACACCAAAGATCTTCCAAGGAATTGGCAAGTCCCGGATGTACTCTTCCTATCTTCTTTGCAACCGGCATAGTCCGAATCGGAGTAGCCAAGTAGATCGAAAGTGGAGTCCTTAGGATACCACAAACCAAGGTTAGGAGTGTGCACCAAGTATCTAAAGATTCTCTTAACGGCCATTAGATGGCACTCCTTAGGATTAGCTTGAAACCTTGCACACATGCACACACTAAGCATGATATCGGGCCTAGATGCACAAAGGTAAAGCAAAGATCCAATCATGGAGCGATATACATTTTGATCGACGCTTTTACCTTCCTCATTTAGATCAAGATATCCATTTGATGGCATAGGTGTTTTGATGGACTTGGCATTGTTCATGTCAAACTTCTTGAGTATGTCATTAGTGTACTTAGTTTGACTTATGAAGGTGTCTTCTTTGAGTTGCTTGATTTGAAATCCAAGAAAGAACTTCAACTCTCCCATCATAGACATCTCAAATCTTTTGGTCATAATCCTACTAAACTCATCTACCCAAACTTGGTTAGTAGAACCAAATATAATGTCATCGACATATATTTGGCATACAAACAAATCATTGCCTTGTTTACGAGTGAAGAGAGTAGGATCGGCTTTGTCTATTTCAAAGCCTTTCTTTAAGAGAAATTCCTTAAGGCATTCATACCATGCTCGTGGGGCTTGCTTGAGCCCATAGAGCACCTTATGGTGCTTGTAGATGTGGTTGGGAAATTGAGGATCTTCAAAGCTCGGTGGCTGCTCAATATAGACTTCTTCGGAGATTAGACCATTCAAGAAACACTCTTGACATCCATTTGATATAACTTGAAATTGTGATGTGTGGCAAAGGCTAAGAGTATGCGGATTGCTTCAAGCCTTGCCACCGGTGCATAGGTCTCTCCAAAGTCTAAGCCTTCTACTTGAGTGTACCCCTTTGCCACCAATCTTGCTTTGTTCTTGGTCACCACGCCATTCTCATCTTGTTTGTTGCGGAAGACCCATTTTGTACCTATCACATTTTGCTTGGGGCGTTCCACGAAAGACCATATTCGTTCCGAGTGAAGTTGTTGAGTTCTTCTTGCATGGCCATCACCCAATCAGCATCCTCAAGTGCTTCTTCAACCTTGAGAAGTTCCAACATGGAAACAAACGAGTAATGTTCACAAAAATTTGCTAATCTTGAACGAGTTGTTACCCCTCTACGGATGCTTCCAAGAATGTTGTCGACGGGATGATCTCTTTGAACACTTTGACGAACTCTTAGATGTGGGTCAGAGGCTTCTTGTTGAATCAAATCCTCTTTTTCTTGACTGCCTTGTGAATCACCAGCAGAGGGTTCGGAGTTTCCGGAGTTTTCTCCGGAGTTTCCGGGAATCCCGGAATCTCCAGGTTTTTCTCCGGACTCTCCGGGGTTCGCAGCGGGAGTTGCACTAGGTGATTCTTCTATGATCTCGCAGTCCTCATCATCTTCTTCTTGAGGCTTGACTTCTCCAATGGCCATCTTCTTTATAGCCTTTTCAGCAGGTACTTCCTTGCCTACACACAATTCATCAACTTGCTCCACTTGAGAGCCACTAGATTCATCAAACGTCACGTCACATGTGACATCAACACAACCGGTGGTTTTGTTGAGGAGATGATAGACATGAGCGTATGAGGCGTAACCAAGAAAAATACCTTCATCAACTTTAGGTGCAAACTTAGAGCTTTTGGGCTTCTTGTTAAGAATGAAGCACTTACAACCAAAAACTCTAAAGTAAGACACATTAGGCTTTTTACCGGTTAGAAGTTCATAGGTGGTCTTGTGTCAAAGCTTGTGAAGATACAATCGGTTGATAGGATGACAAGCTGTGTTGATTGCTTCCGCTCAAAAACTATCCGAAGTCTTGTACTCATCAAGCATGGTTCCTGCGGCTTCAATGAGAGTTCTATTCTTCCTCTCCACTATCCCATTTTGATGTGGAGTGTATGGGACGGAGAGCTCATGACCGATGCCTTCACCATCAAGATACTCTTCAATATTGGTGTTCTTGAACTCAGTGCCATTATCACTTCTTACTCTCTTGATTTTCACTTCAAACTCATTTTGGGCTCTTGTGGCAAACTTCTTGAATATTTCATGAACCTTGCTCTTGTCTTTTATAAAGAAAACCCAAGTGTACCGAGAGTAGTCATCAACAATGACAAAGCCATACTTGTTCCCCCCCAATGCTAACATAAGCCACGGGACTAATGATATCCATGTGAAGTAGTTCCAATGGCCTTGTAGTGGTAAGCACGTTCTTGATGGGGTGAGGAGCACCAACTTGCTTTCCAGCTTGACAAGCGCTATAAATTCTATTTTTCCCAAAATGAACATTTGTTAGTCCTAGGATGTGTTCCCCCTTTAGAAGCTTATTAAGATTATTCATCCCAACGTGAGCTAGCCGGCGATGCCAAAGTCAACTCAAGCTAGACTTTGCCAATAAGCATGTATCAAGTTGGGCTTTATCCGATGTGAAATCCACCAAGTAAAGCCTTCCCTTGAGTTCACCCTTAAAGGCAACGGAGTCATCGCCCCTTCTAAAGACGGTCACACCCTCATTGGTGAACAAACAATTGTAGCCCATCTCACAAAATTGTGAAACGGACAACAAATTCTAGTCCAAAGATTCAACCAAATAAACA
This sequence comes from Cenchrus fungigraminus, assembly GCA_036936925.1. Classification (NCBI taxonomy): domain Eukaryota; kingdom Viridiplantae; phylum Streptophyta; class Magnoliopsida; order Poales; family Poaceae; genus Cenchrus; species Cenchrus fungigraminus. The sequence goes on along the minus strand of CM072768.1, from coordinate 63,841,602 downwards.
TCGGAAATTGAATGATTGATTGAGATAGCAATTTTACCAAGATCAACAACCGTTCCTCCACCATTGCCTCCAAAGGCAATTCTTTCCGTAGGATTTTCAATTATGTCACAAGAGGTAAACATCTTCTTCTCTCCGGTCATATGATTTGTGCATCCACTATCAATCACCTATTTGGATCCACCGGAGGAGTATGCCTACAAAATAAATTATGCTTTTGATTTAGGTACCCAAGTAGGTTTGGGTCCTAGAGCGTTAGTCACAAGAACCTTTGGCACCCACACATTCCTTTTGACCATGATTCCTTTTGTGCGGGGTCCCACATACTTGGCAACCACCTTACCCTTGTGGTCCCAAGTCAACACATAATCGGCATAGAAGTTGTCTTGTGAGGCATGTGGCTTGGACTTCTTGTTTGACTTGATTGGAATAGCCTTCGCCTTTGCTTGTGGTGCTTGTGTTGTGTCTTGAGTGCCTTTGAACTTTATAAGAGTGTTGTACTTGACTTGATTGTCATAGTTCTTGGCACCCAACTGCTTCATGTCATGCACCACATTCCTTGTTCCCACACCTCGAGTGTGGTAGTTCTTGATGAATGGTATGGGGTCCTTTGTACCTTGTTCTTGCTTACCTAGACCCTTCCCATCCATAAAGCCAAACTTCTTCATGTAGCTTAACCCAAAGCCTTTGGTATGGTTCTCAAACTCACCTCTCTTTGGTTCTTTCTTTTTCTCATCAATGAAGGAGTTTGACAACCTAGCAATTTCTTTCTTCATAGCATCCATTTCGGTAATGTTAGTAGCACAAGCATTTATGTCAATTTTATAGCACCGAGAACAACCATTGCTTGTTGAAGCTTTAGAGTTAGAGTTAGCATCATTAGAGGTTGTTGTAGCACTATTCTTGAGATTGTCAAGTTGAACTTAAAGTGCTATGTGACTAGTCCTTAAGCTTTCAAAGCTCTTTTGAAGTTCAAGCTTTTCACCCTCAAGTCTATTGCAAGCATCCTTAGCTAGGAAAGATTCCCTAGTTAATTCATCTACTATCAACTCCTCTTTAGCTTGGGATTTCTTGAGGCTAAGAATTTCTAACTCCTTTTCCTTAAGCAAGTCCTCTTGCACCTTGAAACCATTCTTTTCAATTGCAAGGGCATTCTCAAGGGTAATGGTTTTCTCTCGCTCAAGTCTAAAGAGTTCTTCTTGCATCTCTAGAGTCCCATCTCTATTCTCTATTTCTTTCATTAGAAACATGATTTTCTTAGTTGCCTTTTTACCAAAACCATTTATCATTTTTTCAAATTCAAGATCACTTTCAATATCATCATCTAGGAGCGGGGTGGGAGTGTCTACCTTAGAGCCCCTAGCCATGAGGCACGTGTGGGTGAAGTCATCTTCATCATCGGTGAGATCTCCAAAGAGTGGTGACTTGTTGATTGGTTCCCCAATAGATATAGTGGCAAGACCCACTTCACCATCGGAGTCGGAGCTATCATCATTTGAGTTCCACTCTTCACCCAAGTGTGCTTCACCAACTTCCTTCTTCTTATTCTTGTCATTCTTGTTGGTGTCCCTTCTTCTCACTTTGATGTTGGGGCACTCCGTAATGAAGTGACCCTCCTTGCCACACCCAAAGCATGGCCTCTTGAAAGTCCTCTTGGTCTTGACCTTGTCTTTGTCTTTGTTCTTGTTGAAGAAGTCACTCTTCTTGATCACTTTATTGAACTTTCTAATGAAGAGTGCCATTTGTTCGGGAGTCATGTTCTCATCACTATCTTCATCACTATCTTCCTTGACCATGGCCTTGGACGTTGATGAACTTGACTTCTTCTCCTTGCTAGATGCCTTGAGGGCTACCCCCTTCTTCTTCTCAAGTTGCTCATGCATCTTGGACATCTCTTGTGAAAGTTTTGACTCCTTGACGGTGATAAGATGTTCTTCAATTCTTCCAATCACATCCGCCGGAGTGAACTTGTTGAAGCCTCTCTTCTCTCTCATGAGTGTTGGGAGTTGCACATCCCTAGCCATGTATGCGGAGAGGATCTTATCAACTACTTCTCTTCTTTCCCATCTTGTGCTTCCAAGGGACTTGATCTTGTTGATGATCTTGTTCAATCAGTTGTACATGTCTTGTGGAGATTCATCTTTCTTGATAACAAAGCGATTGAGCTCACTTTCTAAGGCACGGATTCTTCCTTCTCTCACTTGCTTTGTTCCTTCATGGTTGATGAACAAGGTGTCTCACACTTCCTTGGCGGACTTCAACCCATCCACCTTGTCATACTCTTCGGACGTGAGTGAACTCTTGATGATGCGTATGGCTTGATAGTTTCTTTGTATCTCATTTGCTTGATCTTGAGTTAGCGTTGCATCACCACTAGGAAATGTAATGCCCCTGTTCACAATAGTCCAAAGTGCGGGATTTACCGCCATCAAATACTCCTCCATCGAGTTCTTCCACTTGGAATAGCCGGTTCCATCAAATTGGGGTATCTTCCCAATGTGGCTAGAACCCGATGGATGGTTAAAAGATAAACGAGAGTAATCGAAAGAGGTTCGAGTGTAATCCCTTGATGATGACGGGCGTCGAGCGGAGCGGTTTGATCTTGCATAATCAAATTCTTCATCCTCACTATCGGAGGACTCCCCACCATCTCCATTTGCTTGATGGCTTGTGCTTGCTCCACCGGCACCACTTCCTTAAGGTAGAACGGGAGGTGTACCACCAACATTGTTGATGATGTCTCCCCCTTCGGGAAGAGGTGGAGCTTGAGCATTTGGACCAGACATCTTCTTGACTCCAAGCGGTTATGCTTCAAATACGGAGCACTTGGCTCTGATACCAATTGAAAGGATCAAGATGTCGACTAGAGGAGGGGTGAATAGTCGAACCTGAAATTTACAAACTTTTCAAGCAGCTGTTAGACCAGGTCCGGAGTTTCCGGATATTTTTCCGGATACTCCGGGAAATCCGGAGAATCCGGGAAAATGTCCGGATTGTCCGGGCCTACGAGGGAGGATTCAAATCGACTGAAATCAAACTTGCTCAAACATAGATCTATGAAAATAGGTTATGCACTGGGATGAGACAAGCCTGTTTCTCCGCCTAGAACCTGCAGGAACCTCACCACGGAGTAGATCGGCACCAAACCCTAGAAATGAGCTCAAGAGATATACAAGCATACAACAAGAGCAACAAACACAAAGAGACACAAGAATTTGTTACCAGAGTTCAACCTCACACCTTGAGGTCTACGTCTCCGTTGAGGAACTCACAAAAGGTGGACCTTTACACCTAGGTCACTTTCCTCCCTCTAGCAACCACAAAGATCAAGCTAGAGTTACTTACTCAATTTCGGGGTGATACAAACTTTCTTGGGCAGCCACAAACCTTTGGATGCTCCAAGGCAACGCCTAGCCGGCTAGGAGCTCAAAGCTCCAAGAGTAACAAACACGAAATGTGCCAACCAAGCGAAGAACGAGGTGCTCTAGAGATGGGAAATCAGCTCACTAGCACTCTCCAAGCTCTTGCTCTCAATCCCTCCTTAAGTCCCCAACAAATCTCACCAAACCAAAGCTAAGGGGAGTAAAGAGGGTGAGTGAATGTGTTCTGAAGCTTGCAGGTCGAAATGGGCAAGAGTGAGAGAGAGGAACGGGTGGAGGGTTCTTTTATACCCCATCACACAGAAAAGAGCCGTTACAGCTCTAAGACCCGGAATATCCGGGAAAACCCCGAAAACTCCGGGAAGTCCGGAAACTCCGGGAAAAACCCGGAAACTCCGGCCTTCCAAGGTCAGCACCCAAAAAGTTAACCCCGTGAACGTGTTGGTGCAAAGGTGTCTCTCATAGGTTTTGTTATGGCAACTAAAGCACCTCTTCAACTCTTGGAAGATACATTTCCTGTCCCTCTTTATAGTACGGCGTTCCTAGGACTCAAATTCAAAATATAAAGTAAATAAGCCTTCATAGGAACCATTTATAGTATCACTTCCTTTTTGCATGTCAATGAATAACACATGATGCCACAATACAATTTTAATTCCTGCTCATACACTAGATAAATCATTAGCTACTTAAGTGTGTGTCATTAAATCACCAAAACCCACTTAGGGGGCCAAGATACTCTTCAGAAGGTGTCGAGCCACACGCGCGCCTTCCGCACGGGTCCCGGATCTCCGCCGCGTACCGGCCCCACGGCCGCTTCCGCACGCCGCGGAGCCTCGGCTGCTGCAGCTCCGTAGGCGCCGCGCCCACGCCCACGACGGGCGCGCGCGACGACGACGACGGCGGGCTCCGCGCCGTGCTGCTCCGCCTCCGCTTCGTGCGCCCGGCACTGGTGCTCACCAAGCAGCTCACCTTCTCGGACCGCAGCCGCGACAAGGCGTTCGCTGCTGACGCTGTTGTTCCTCGCGTCCTCGGATCCACTCCTCCTCCGAACCCGTGCCAGGGCGGCGGGTGCCTGGCTGGTTATGCCCATGTGCTGTCGACGGCGAGAAGCTGCACGTCCGCCGCCGCAGTTTCCAAAGATCCAAGATTTGGGGAGGGAATGAGAAGATGACATGGTATGGTGGGACATACGAGTTGGGAAGGAGAATAGGAAAACTGCTTGAACAAATTGTGTTTTAGAGATGAAAATATTTTTACTCCACCCCGGGCCAAGATACTCTTTAGAAGGTGTCGAGCCACACGCGTGCCTTCCGCACGGGTCCCGGATCTCCGCCGCGTACCGGCCCCACGACCGCTTCCACACGCCGCGGAGCCTCGGCTGCTGCACCTCCGTAGGCGCCGCGCCCACGCCCACGACTGGCGCACGCGATGACGACGACGGCGGGCTCCGCACCGTGCTGCTCCGCCTCCGCTTCGTGCGCCCGGCACTGGTGCTCACCAAGCAGCTCACCTTCTCGGACCGCAGCCGCGACAAGGCGTTCGCTGCTGACGCTGTTGTTCCTCGCGTCCTCGGATCCACTCCTCCTCCGAACCCGTGCCAGGGCGGCGGGTGCCTGGCTGGTTATGCCCATGTGCCGTCGACGACGAGAAGCTGCACGTCTGCCGCCGCAGTTTCCAAAGATCCAAGATTTGGGGAGGGAATGAGAAGATGACATGGCATGGTGGGACATACGAGTTGGGAAGGAGAATAGGAAAACTGCTCGAACAAATTGTGTTTTAGGGATGAAAATATTTTTACTCCACCCCCAATAACTTTATATAGGGGATCAAATTTACTCAAGCTGCTAAAGTTGCTGTGGGCTGCATGGAGCATGCATGCTATGCGAGCAGACTGGGCTCAGTTTATGGAGTAGCTCTTTGCATCTGCACTTTAGTATATACTTCACAGTTTTACGTAATCACCACAGTCTTTGAGAGCACGGTTTTTTTTAGCATTTGCGCTGAATTTCAAAGCTGCAGCTGGCTGGGTTCTGTGAACTTTGGTACCTCACCCGTCCCGCAGATCTCACGAGCAAGCATTTCCATATCTTCATGTGGGTGCTATGAAGTGATCTAAAAAACCCTACTTTAAGGGGGAAATCATAATTACTCCTTCCATTTCAAATTACTTGTCGTTTTGATTTTTTCTAGATAAATACTTTAAGAAAAAATCATAACTACTCCCTCTGTTTCAAAACGACAAATAATATGAAACGGAGGGAGTATGATTTATTTTTCTGTTTTGGCATTTTTAAGTCCTTTTTATTATTAGGTCCATGCTTGAACTGAACATGCGTAGTTTCGTTTCAGTCCAATTCAGGCAAGGTTTCCTTTCAAAAAAAATCTTTCTTTCAAAAATTCAGGCAAAAGGTTTGCCCAAATATAATGCCATAATGATCAGCTTTGGTTCTTGCTGAATTCATCGTGATCTTTGACTCGTGCTTGCTTGATCATGAATTCTTGCTGATATAACTTTGTTATTGTTCAGTTATGTTCGGCATAGCCACTTGGAACTATTGATTCTGTTTCAGTTCGACATGGCCAAATGCTCACCAATCTGAGCAAGTTTTGGGCACACCGCACACGGCCCTTTCAAGTTGAACGGGAGACGACCTATTCGAGCCCTTATGGTTTGGTTTCACATCACAAAGTTTGCACGTCTGCGTTCTATATGGTTTGTATAAAAATCAAAGAAAACCGTATAATGCAGTACCTAGCCTTTGTCTGAACCGAACCAAGCATCTACTTGTTTGTATGTTTGGCACTGTATGTATGTACACGTCCACATCCAATGCAAGCTAACACATGTTGGTAATTACTCGACAAATTAAATTACCTACCCCGTCATCACTACGAACTTAACCTCCACTAAAAAACACCACACTACGGACATATGCGGCGAACTAGCCGATCAAAGTTTCAAATGTCAGGTAGGAGTAGGACGCACGGAAGTTCACTTTTTATTTTAGACGGGTACTATACTACGCATATCGTACAAGCCGAGAGAAAGGTATGTCTTTGGATGGATCTTCCTCAATAGATTATTAATTTCATGAGAAATATATATATATAATTAAGTGAATGTGGAGCTTTGGCGCTAGTCCCTCTCTGGTATGCAAAATTTTTGGCCTCAAATCAATGTGGGGTCATTAACACTATTTGTTAGAGAAGCCTTACCGCAAACTTTGCAGAACATCGATCGTCATGCATGATTCTACGAACGAACGGAGCACAATGCACAAAGAATAATGAAACATGCAAGTTGGTCATTTGGTTTTTACTGCAACCTCAGCTCTCTTCCACGTTGGTATGAGCTTTCAGAAGTACACATTCCATTATTTTCCATTGTCTTGAGAGTTTGTTTTTTCGTTCATCAATAGTTGGTACTCCAAGTACACATTACATTATTTTCCATTGTCTTGAGAGTATCTTATTGCATTTTTTTATACGAGAGTGTCTTATTGTAGTTGGTAGTACGTGCCATTTCGTGGCAACACCGGCCACGTCCCCTTCAATATTAGGCCTGTCAAAAAAAAACTCAGAAAGCTAGCTGGTAAAAATAAGAGTGCACGTCGTCGATCACTACGTCAGAGGCGACGTCGCGCGCGGAAGGCTTTCAGCTCTTTGGTTACGAAATTCACCGACAGCTAGCTGGCCTGGCCGGCCGGCCGGACGAATATAGCTAGCTACTGCAATTTGCAAGACCAAGCTACCGCTACCGTCCATATAAACACATACCCACTGCCGATTACCTTTCAGCTAGCAGAAGCGCGGTAAAAACTTAAGCTATACCCTTCTATCTGTTCGTTCTCTCCTCCTGCAAGCAATGGCATCCCGTGCTCAGACGGCCGCCGGTGGCATGGCACTCGCCATCACCGCTGCTCTCCGGGCAACCAGCGCCGATGACGGCGTCCCTGCCGCTGCCAGCGCCACCGCGGCGCTCCTCCTCCTCGTCTCCGTCACCTACTTCCTCAATGTGCTCGTGGTGCACATGGAGCTCATTTTGGCGCCCCCCACCCCGAACGGGATCGTCGCCGTCGCCGCGCGGCTGAGGCTCGCCGCGGCCACCGCCAGCTTCGCGGCCGTCGTCGCGTCCCTACTTGCGTTGTTCGCCGCGTCGTATGAACGACGTGGCCGGTGGCCGTACTGAAAGGTGACAGCTGGCAGGTGATGTCGTCACGGAATAAGGTCCCGCGTGTTTAATTATTTGATTGACGTCTTTGAGTCGTGTGTCCGCCGCCGTCATATATACTTGCCAATCAATGGACGACATGTGTGTTAAATTTTTTTTCAATGACATGTGGGTTAATTATTACTCCCTCCGTCCCGCAAAGACTGTTCATATAGCTTTCAAAATTTGTCCCACAAAAAGTGTTCTTTTAGCTCGTATTAAATGCTATTCTCATTAAACTAACACCAAGTACCAAGAAAATATTACATTGAGAAACACAAAGAGCCAATGAAATGCTTATTTGATGCCTCTTTTCAAGTTCCAATGCATGATTAATTAGGGGCAACAAGGTCATTTGTCACAACTACTAGCATGTCCTAAATTTTCTAAACGAACGGTCTTTGTGGGACGGAGGGAGTATGTTCCTATTACCTGCATGGTGTGCTCTGTTTTTCTCCAGAGATCATGTCCTGTTCGTCTGGATTATCAACTATTAGTCAACAGTATTTTTCCTTCGAAACAAATCAGCACCAGACACTATTTTTCTCTCAGAACAAATCAGCAGCAACCACTAACCACGAGCTGCTAGCCTGCTCCAAGCTGATTGCATATATGCGCGTGAGCTCATCATTCCAACCCACAGCATATAATACCTGCCTATATATAGCAGCGACAACGAACATACATTAAAGATTGAGTTGTTGGGAATCCCAAATTCACAACAGCCTATACCGGCTGATTGATAGTTGGGAAATATTTTTGTTTACCACTATCATTTACTCAAGTAGAACCGTATGTAAACCCCCACGTGTCACGAACAGGATCTAATTTGCAACTATAAAATCTGCAAGGAGCTAATAATAACTTAAAACTTTGTGCAAGTAACAAGAAAATGCATGCCTGCCTATTCATATTTTTTACGAAAATTTCCATGCTTTTCTTTGTGTTTTTTCACGCGGCAGCACAGTAGAGTAGCCCCATATCTTCTTCTGCCCCTAGGAGGCACGTTATGTTATTAATTATTCCAGGCTAGCATTTCCCTAAAGAAAAACCTGACTGGGAGTTGCGCGCTGCAGGTAAAGAAAGAGAGATATGAAGTGAAACTACCGTTCACATCAAAGTATTAAATGTAGATTAATGACAAAACTCATTTCACAATTTCTACCTTAATTTTCGAGACGAATTTAACGAGCCTAATTATGTCATGATTAGACAACATCGTCTACAGTAACTAATCTCTAATGACGAATTAATTAGACTTATTAATGAATTCGTCTCGCAATTTCCGGTCCATTCGTGTAAATATTTTTTATAATTAGTCTACGTTTAATACTCCTAATAGACCTTGAAAGATGACCCAAAAATTTCACGAAACGAACTAAACACACGATACAGTTTATGACAAATTAGAGTAAGGTTGCATACTTGCATGATTAAAAAAATGCAAGTCACCATCATACTCCTAGCATAATTCCCCTGTCGCCCAGCATTAGGACAAGGATTTCTCCGTACCGAGTAGTAGCTTTCATGATTCCTCTCCAGCTCAATTTGGCGTCCGTAGCTAGTTCAATTATTTGTCCCGTTGGGATTAACAATATTTTCTCTTTTGAGATGACAGTGATCGTCTTGTTTCTAGTATTTCTTTTATAAATAGAGTAGGAACTACGCAGATGCTTGTCGTCCTACTCCTATCGCACGTAATGAGCACACAATGAGCCACGAGCCGAGACGACGACATATCCACTATAGCCCGACGTCAAGCTGGATACAATTGTACAAGTCTTTAGCACCTCACCTTTAAATATTTTTTGACGAAGAGATCTCATAGACCGTATGTTAATAACACGGAACGAATTGGTTCCACGTATTGCTAACATTACACTAAGTCAGGATTCCGATGAGTTTCGATGGAACCTACATCTAAATGGACAGTTCTCAGTGAAATCTCATTACCTGACAATGATTCGTGGTGATGCCACTAACTTAAACAAGAGTATGTGGAAGTTAAAAGTCCATTTGAAAATAAAGATCTTTATGTGGTACTTGCAAAGAGGAGTAATTCTAACAAAAGATAACGTAGCAACGCGCAACTGGCAAGGAAGCAAAATTTGTTGCTTCTGCCACAAAGATGAAACAATTAAACACATTTTCTTCGACTAGCGTTTTGCTCGGGTAGTGTGATCTATGATTTAGCGGCTTTGGGTTTGTCTCAACCTCATAGTGTATCCAATATGTTTGGGAGTTGGCTATGAGGTTTGAAAAAGATTTGAAACCACTGATTTTGTTAGGAGCGGCTGCTATTTGTTGGTTGTTATGGCTATGCAGAAATGATATCATCTTCAGGAATAAACATAATCATTTTCCAATGCAGGTTATCTACTCGATTATACACTTGCTTCGTACATGGGCCATTTTACAGAAGCCAACTTCACAAGATTTGGTTGTTGCGGCATCACTACGTTTGGTGCAGGTGGTCAAGGAGTTCTTTACCCTAGCACATGGGTGGTGATCTAATCTACGAATCGATTGTTATTAAAGTGTTTGAGTTTCTATCTTCTTTTTAGACCGTGTGCACCACGCTATGCAGAGGTCGGGATTATTTCAAGATATTGTATCAACTTGATGTAATGCCCTCGAAATTTAATAAAGAGATTTGCAAAAAAAAAACTATGTCCTGACTATATCACACTGAAGTAACAGATTGACAAACCATCGCACTGGTGGGCCCCACCTGTCAGCTCCATTTCTTTCCTATGGCGTCCCCCTCGAGCATCTCGCGCCGCAGCTCCCCTCCTCCTCCCCTACACCGTTGCTCGACGAGTAGACGATGCCTCCTTCTTCCTCCTCTTTCGCCGCTGCCGCCGTCGCAACCACCGGGGTTATGGTTTCAGGGTTGCCGGGGTTAGGGTTTCGGGTTGGAGTTCCCGGGGAACTCTATTCGTCGACGACTTTAGAAAGGGGGTGGGGGACGCAGGGAAGCCCGATGGCTGGAGGCGGGTTGTGGGGCGGGGATGCTAGCGGTCGGGGCCAATGACTTGACAGCTGGTAGGCCAAGGATCGAGCGAGGGTGGAGCTAGAGCTCTCTCCGGTGAGAGACCACCAGATTAGCGTGTGGGGGTGAACGACCATCAGATCTGGTGGCGGGAGCCGCTGGAGATAGGGGAGGAGAGCAGCGCGGGCACAAGCACGGGAGAGAGAGAGGTGATTGGCATGGATGGGTTTGCACGCGGGGGGATGGCTGAGGTCACCGACGATGAGAGTCGTTGGAGACACAGGAGGAGGGTGGTGCGGGGGTGAGTTGCACGGCCGCTAGCCGAAGGAAGGAGACATGCCCATTGCTCGGAAAGAATGGAGAAGAAGAGGAGCGAGAGCGGTGCACGACTGAGAGAAGGAGAAGGAGAGATGGACCATGGGCCTTGATGGGCCTGCGATATGGGATTCGAATCCATCGCTGATCGGAGGAGATCACGGTTCACGAGCTGCCGTTTTGGACTAGTTGGGCCCTTTTCAGATAAAATGTTGTCCGCTTTGCGTATGGACCACAGAGGCCACAAATGGGGCCAAGTTTTGGAACATTACTTTTTGACAATGGAATTCCTAAACATCCATCGGGTGTTTTCCTTCTTGTATTTCATCCAGATATATTTTGACAATGGCAACATTTGCAAATTCCAAGAAGGTTGCAGTGTGGTTGTTTTGTGAAGCCCATGTAGATGTTCTTTGGTCCTTTTTGTTGTTGTATTTTAAAGTTTTGTATATGCTACCGTTTCTGTTTTCCACCCAACATTAGGCTAACAGTTTCACGAGCACTATTACCAAAACTACAACATCAGTTTTTCAACTTGATGAAATTGTCATTCACACGCACGGTTTCATAGATAGGATATAACATTTAATTATTGATTGTGTTGAGATCAAATGTATCATGTGCACTATGTAGTTTTTTATATACATTAAAAACATCTATAATGCCATTTGTATAAACATATACAAATTATTAAACATTTGTGTCATGTAAAATTTTAATCTATGATTCTCTATGCAATATCATACGAATTTTTTATTATTTGAATATAACTAGTAAAATGCACGGGCAGCACACGTGTTTCTAATACCAAAGATGATCGGAAAAAGTTGAGAGTGCTCCATCAAAAAACTAAGGGTTGAAACAAGGAGAAGTACCAGGATAGATTACCTTATACGGATAGGAAATCAAATAAATAATAATTTTATATTCAGAGCAAGATGTTTGATTTGTTCAAAACTTGGAGAGATTTTGCTATCAGTGTTGTGTCAAGTTCTTTAGAAAAATAAATAAACAGATTCACAATTACATCACAACAGAAAGATGTCAATAGACTCATATTACAAACATATAATGAACTAAACCCTTCCGCTGATGTAGTCATGCATGACTAGAAAGCCATAGCACTATTGGCAGTAGTCTTGAATTATAGCTAATATTTAACCTGATCGCAATCTATTTAGAAGTATAAAATGCATTAATTACACTAACCTCAATGGTAGTGAACGAGACTTTGGTACGCCCATTTAGTCCTGGTTAAACTTTGGAGCCGGGACTAAAGGGGTTTCGTCGACGTGGTCTGAAATGGGTGTGGGAGCCCCCTGCCTTTTTGTCCCCGGTTGGTATTACGAGGCCGTGCCGCGCCGCTTGCCAGGCCGTGCCGCCGGACGAGCCCCCGCCAAGATACCCTGCGCAAGAAGAGAAGGAAGAGATAAGGATGGAGAAGAAGATAGAAAGAAGAGAGGAGAAGGAAATAATGACTTGTGTGAGAGGAGAGGAAAGATAAGGGGGGCGACGATGGGCTGGTGGGTGGGAGAGGGCTTTAGTGTTTCCAACTGAGACTAAAGGCTCCCCTTTAGTCTAGAGTGGAAACACTACCTGGGACTAAAGGTTTACGTGCCGCACTGGCTATTGGACACGAAGCCTGTGTTTGTGGCTATTTGAGGCCACGTCGACGAAAAACATTTAGTCCCGGCTCCAAAATTCAACTGAACTAAAGGTAGAATCAAAGGTTAGTTCTCTACCGGTGATGTCAAGTTAGCATTTTTGCTTATGTGGCCTACAATTAAATCCCCATAAAACTTTTATTGAGACTTATTGAGACCGACTTACATGACGAAAATTTTGAAAAAGATGTGCCATAAATTTTTGAAGGATCGAGTCCACGCTAACTTCGAAAGGACTTGATGGCATCGATAGGAACAAGTGCCGTGTGAATACCAGACCTGAAATCGAGATCCGCATCGAATCTGTCCCGTACTCGTGGCCATTTCACGTGCCCCACTTGCAAAGTTCGTAACCGCCGTCTGCACGACTACTCTGTGTCTGAAGGACTTGTGCGATGGGGTTAAATTAGGTCATATTTATTTAATTTCCTAGTTGAATCCGATGAGATGGAATTAAATTTTAATCAGTAAAATCAAACACGGTGTGTCAAGAGATTGCTAAGTGTTACCACATGGTAACACCAGAGCCAGCAATCCGGTTTTGACAATGGCGACATTTGCAAATCGCACGTTTCCTTGTGAATACAGTTTCTGTTTTCCAACCTCGACTTCACTGTTACCTGCCACTGCCAGTCCCACCTCCCACACTCAACCAAGGTGGCCAGAGGGTAATTAACCAATGCAACGAAACGTGAGTTCGTGGCGCGTCAGCTAACATATAAGCTTGACAGCTAGTGGCATCGTCAGCCGCGCGCATCTTACCAGCACCGAATTTCGTAAGGATCGAGTCCACGCTAATGTCGAATGGAGTCGACGACATCGACAGGGAACAAGCCAACAAATCAACCATATGCCCCCGCAATTCCTGCAGGGTTGTTCGTAACCGCTGACGCGTCTGAACGACTCTGTGTCGTCTGAAGCTGTGTGTGGACTCGTGTGTCGCTGCAAACTGTTGGCACTTGTACGCGATTGGCTGCGGAAGTGTGGAACCAACCACCGGCGCCGCGGCACCACCGCGGCACCACCGGCGTCCCGAGCAGCTGCGGCCTGCGGGCGTGCTTCCGCGACGCGCGACGAACGGTCTCGCCCGCCCGCACGTCTCCCTCCCCCCATTTACGAGAAGGCGGCGTCGCTGCGTGCGGACCTCACGTCTCGCGTGACCACAAAAAAGTCCAGAAACACTGAAGCGGTCAGCGGAGGCCAGGAGACTAGTCGGAGGTCACTGGATCAGCGCCTCAGCGGAGGAGCAACTAGGAGTAGCAAGCAAGCAAGCGCAGAGGAGTGGACAGAGGAGTGTGTCCACTCCCAAGGGGGTGTTTAGTTTTCAACTCTTTTTCCATCACATCACATTAAATACACCAAAAGACATATATTCGGAGCAGTAAATGTAGTTAAAAAAATTAACTAATCACACAGTTCTGTTGTAGATCACGAGCCGAATCTTTTGAGCCTAGTTAGTCCATGATTGGACAATATTTACCACAAACAAACGAAACGTGCTACAGTGTGCTACAGGAGTTCGAAACGTTGAAACTACAAATTTTCAGCCAACTAAACAGGCCCCGAGTCCCAACTCCTCACGCTGAACAGTAGCCCCAAAACAAACACACGGTTTCCGCTGCTCCCACCCGGTTAAACACACACGAACCTTCTTCCCTCGCAGCCGCCGCGGTGAAGCCGCGAAGTCATCTGAGCTCCCCCACTCCACGCGCGCCTCGCCACGGGACCAGACCACCGCCTACAAATATACGCAGCCGTGCACCAAGACCTGGCAAACCAACAGCCGCATAAACCGCGAGAAAGACGTAAAGAACCCTTCCCCGCGCCGCCGCCGACGCCAACGCCGACGCCGCACCCACCGGGGGACTCCGGGAAGACACACGACGCGAGACCTACGACCAGCCGGCTGGCATGGCGATCCGGATGAGCAACAACGTGATCTGCGCGCTGAACCTGGTGACGCTGCTGCTCTCGGTGCCCGTCCTCGTCGCGGGGGTCTGGCTCCGGTCCCGCGCCGACGGCACCGGGTGCGACCACTTCCTCTCCACGCCGGCCATCGCGCTGGGCGCCGCGCTCGCGGCCGTCTCCCTCGCGGGCCTCGCCGGCGCGTGCTGCCGCGCCACCTGGCTGCTCCGGCTCTACCTCCTCGCCACGCTCGCGCTCATCGCCGCGCTGCTCTGCTTCACCGCCTTCGCATTCGCCGTCACCGCCAGCAGGCCGGGCGGCGCGGCCGGGGACGAGCAGCAGCAGCAGCCCGGCTACTCTGCCTGGCTGCGGCGCCACGTCGAGGGCCGCAGGAGCTGGGCCCGGATCCGGAGCTGCCTCACCGACTCCGGCGTCTGCAAGCGCCTCGAGGGCGACGGCGACAAGAAGGATGCGGCGACGCTGGCCCAGCTCGCCGGCCTGTCGCCGGTCGAGAACGGGTGCTGCAGGCCGCCCGCGAGCTGCAACTTCACGTACGCGGGGGGCACGAAGTGGACCAAGCCCAAGCAGCAGAAGGGCCGCGCGCCGGCGGCCGCCGACCCGGACTGCGGGAAGTGGGACAACGACGACGACAAGCTCTGCTTCGGGTGCCGCTCGTGCAAGGCCGGCGTGGAGGGCGCGCTCAGGCGGGACTGGAAGCGCGCCGCCATCGTCAGCGCCGTCTTCCTCGCCTTCATCGTCGCCGGCTACGCCGTCGCATGCTGCGCCTTCAGGAACAGCCGCCGGGACAACTTCGCTTACCACAGGTCCACAGCAGCCGTGAATGGAAACAAGGCGTAGACGCCTAATCAAAACTGCTAACCTGGACAAGCACCGGTTGCTGCTGCTGCTGCCACAGCTAGCTGCAGCTTTCGTATGATTGGTGTTAGTTCAGTTTAGCATATGTAGCTTTTGTATATATGTGTATTATAGAATTTTGGCTGTATGTATCCGTAGGCTCTGAATTTCTTAATTTTTTTCATCTTGCATATAATTTGGAGTGTCTATAATTCACATAGTGAAATATGACCTTCCCTCACACGACTTTTGGAATCATTGGAAGTGAGATGAATGGCTAGGATCAACCCCTTCTCTCTCTCCACCCTATGCCTTTTCCTTTCCCTTTCCTTCTACCCGCCAGACCTACACCCGGTTTTCTTCTCGCGACCTGACGGCCTCCTCCCGCCACCAGCCACAGCCCGCGGCCCAACCCTTAATTCGCCCACCCCTTCGATGGCACCCTACCCCACTCGCGCCTCTCCCGCTGCCGCCGCCACAGTGGCACCCCCGCCCGATCCTGGCCCGACCGTCGTCCTCCATCACCCGGCCTGTGCCCCCTTCCCCCGCCGCCGCCGCGCCTCACCGCCTCCTCCGCCAGGCTGCCCTACCGCTGCTGACCCTCTCTTTATAGCCGGCGATGAAAAGTAGCCCCCTCTCCCCCGAAAATCCCGAATCCTAACCTCGTCGGAGTCTCGCTGGAGTTTGGAGAAGAATAGGGATGGGTGAAGGTGGAGGTGAAGAAAAATTTGTGTGAGGAGGTGCTCCATTTCACCCAGGTGAGATATAACTTTTCCTTATAGTTTGTCTTCCTTAATCCTTATAGAAGGTTAGTGTTGGGGATTTTAACATATGCAAAAAAATCCTGAGGATCTTGCATTGTCCTATGGGTGCGTGTCCGCTCGGCCCCCCGCACCTGCGTGTGTGCGCGTGCCCCGCCGACAGTATGACACTCTACCGCCATTTCATATGGCGGTTGGCTTAACCGCTACATGATAAGGTGGCTGCTCCCGTGGCCGCGCCACGTCATTAACCACCGTATCATATGGTGGTTGGCTCTGCAACTACCATTTGTAATGGCGGCCATCATATGATATGTCAGCTATAGTATAGTTTTGACAAAGTTTCCCACGATAATATATTTTCGTAAAATCGTAGATAAAATATAAAAGAAAATTCTCAACCTCATCAAGTTGACTGGGCTGACGGAGTCTTGTGAGCCCAACGAAGAAACGGTCGGAAGGCCCATGCGCGCCGCAGGCCATCCGCGCATGGCACTTTCTTCTCGTCGGCTCATCAGCGTCAGGCTCAGGCACCGCCCCTCCTCCCCGCTTAGGGATGGCAGCGGGTCGGGTACGTGCGGGCAAGGCATTTACCCGCCCGCGAGCATACCCGCGCTGCCGCCCTGTACCCGCCCGCGAGCATACCCGCGGGCGAAAAATCTTGCCCGTGCCCGCACCCGGCGGGTATCGGGTTTACCCGCACCCGCCGCCGCTGCTCTTCCCCACGCGCCGCTGCTCCTGCCTTCCCCACGCGCCGCCGCTCCCGTGGGCGCTGCCGCCTCCTCTCCCGCGTACCTCCTGGCCAAGCAAGCCCGCGCGCCCCCCGTGGCCGCGGCCTAGCTCCTTGTCGTGGCCGCCGCCTCCTCCTTGTCGAGGCCGGCGCCAAATCCGGCCGCCCCTCCTGACGTGGCTCGCGAACCTGGGGCCCTGCGCGTCGGCGCCGGCGCACGAGCGCCTTTCTTCTTCCGCCCGTGCGCCCGTGCCCGTGCGCCTCCCGAGGAGATCCGCCAACGGGGAGTGGAGCTGACGGCCGACGGGGAGTGGAGCTGGAGGGGCGAGGGCCCGTGCGCCGCCCGTGCGCCGCCGATCCACCCGAGGGAGTAGATGGCCGGAGGGGCGAGGTCGCGAGCGGAGCGAGGGAGGGCGTCGGCCGTTGGGCGAGGTCGTCGTCTCGACTCCCCGTGCGCCGCCGATCCGCTGTGGTCCGTGGACCCATGGTGCGCGGCGGCGGCGCGGTGCGCCGGTGCGGCAGTCCCTCACTCCCTCCGTCCCTCGGTCTCGGTCCTCGCCTCCTCGGATGCGTCTGCGGTGCCGCGCGGACGCCGGTGCGAAATGGGGAGTAGGAGGCGGCGGCCGTGGGGGACTGCGGTGCGGAGTGCGGACTGGGGCTGGGGGTAGGTAGGTCGCGGGGTGGGGGCGAGGAATAGGATCAATTAGGGTTTCTGTTAATGGGCTGGGCTAAATATTTAATGAGCTTTGTAGTTTTTTGCGGGTTGCGGTTATATCCGCGGGTGAATAGTTCCGCCCGCTTGCTGCCCGCGGGTGGAATTTGGCGCCCGCGCCTGCGGGCGGATTTTGGCGCCCGCGCCCGCACCCGTCGGGTCGGGTATCCGCGGATACCCGCGCCCGCGGGCAAAACTGCCATCCCTATCCCCGCTCCACCACCTCGTCGGCGACTCGGCCAGAAAACCCAAATCCACTTCACCACCATACCTCGCCGCCGTCCCTGTCGATCCAGACCCCACCCCGTCCCCATCACCTCACCGCCGGAGTCTCCGCCGCCCAGCCGCCTCACCGCTGCCCATCGCCTCGCCTTCCCGCGTGCCGTACCGGCTTTGCTCCCCGCAGGTCTGAGAGAACCGGCTACCCTAACCCTAGCATCCTCGGCTCGGTTGTAGAAGAGCACTGGGGGTGTGAGAGAGGGAGTCACCAGCCCTCGTGACCTCCTCCCGCTTCTACCTCGCCCCCGAGGCCTGCAAAAATGGGGATCGAGAGAAATTCCACCTCACTCCTCCCGTAAGCACCCCCATCCCTCTCCATCATCCGTTTCATAGTTCTCTTGTACGATTCCCAGAATCCAGCTATAAGTTCCGTTGTAGAGTGGCTGAGTATCATGAATTGCTGTACAAGTTTCTTATATAAAGGATAGGCCAAGTTCTGTTTGCACTTGTTTTTGTGGTAGAGCTCGATTCCAAGTTTATATAGTCTTCCTTCTCTCGTGCAATTATTTATTTGGAGGAATTATGCTTGCCTGTACGTGTGAATTGTGTTTCTAGTCTTGGCTAGCCTAGTTCAGTTTCTAGTTGGAATTGCTCAACCTCAACTTGTAAAGCTTAGCACTCCTGTTTATGGGCATAGGTTGATGATTGTTAGGTTTGTCTATCGGGGTCAATAGGCTGGGTTGTCGAAGATGGCATGTCGTTTAGAGTTTCATGTATTGAGAGTTATTTGTGCGGTGATGAGAGTATGAGACTTTTGGGGCTCGGATGCTTCCAACTTTGCTTTCAGAATAAACT
This sequence comes from Cenchrus fungigraminus, assembly GCA_036936925.1. NCBI lineage: Eukaryota > Viridiplantae > Streptophyta > Magnoliopsida > Poales > Poaceae > Cenchrus > Cenchrus fungigraminus. Next base: position 63,823,004 of record CM072768.1, on the reverse strand, counting down.
TTTACTCATGGGTGCGTATATATTTGCTTAGACATGCTATCAATACAAAATAGAACCCCTCCCTATATTTTTTTAGGCCTTGAGAAGAGCAGGGCTGGAATGCCATCGCTTCATTCTCCAATTCACCGATCCGGTAATGTTTAATTTCTTATACTGTGTTATTTCTTTCCACTGCACTTTGTGTCGTGCATTCGGCTCGCATAGTGGCTGGCACACATTCTAGTATCATCAGTGCCATCCAAATTTGGTTACCTCGATGATTGTTGTTGTGAATGTATGTGAAAGGATTCCTTGGACCGCAAGTAGTCACATTAGGTATTATTTCACAAAGCATTGGTCAAACTGGAATTGGTATGTAGTTTGTTCAAAACTTTATTTGCTATAGATGTGCACCTTAGGAAGGTTTGCCCCCTTGATGCAAGCAATGTCATCAGTTACAATAGTATTAAAACGCATTGATATTTCCCTACTTTGTAGTGGTGGTGTTTCCTTAAGAATTTTGTGTGATTATGGAGATGTGAGCATTCTAGGGTATTCATCATATCAAGCAATGACTGCGCCTGAAAACTGCCACATTTGTTTCTTTCTAGTGCTGAGCGTCTTGTAGCGTCTCGCTTCTTGTTAAGGTCGTGGTTCAGATTGCGTAGGAAGTAGCTGTGAGACACAGGCGGACGAGGTCGAAGCTCTCGTCGGCGGCTTCTTGTTAAGGTCATGGTTCAGATTTGATTCCTTAGATGGCTGGTGTTGAACTGCTCGTCATCTTATGTTAAACACCTGGAGAATGAATTATTCGCTGCAGTATAGCTATTAGGCTGCACAACATATATTTTAGAACTTTAATTATTGCTGCTTAAATATTGCAGAAGTAAGTACGAGTCAAGAATATCTAATATTGGTAGAAAATATTTCTTGCTTTGCAAGTAATTTCAATGTGCTTTTTGTGCAAGAAATTACTCAAATCTAAATGTCATCTCTCATTTCAACTTTCAATTGCTATGGCTTAATATGGTACACAAAGATTGAATCATCAATTTTTCTTCTATATAGGGCAAAAGCTATTTACATTACCAGAAAAGGGGTCAAAAATCAAATATCACACTCAATGCTGAATACTTGGTCTTGAGAAATAAATCGGGTTTCTTAAAGACTACTGGAGATTGGAAGCACCAGATCACTCTCTTTTTACAAAGAGGTCCTCTCTTTTTCTCAAAATCACTCCCAAACTCTAACCGTAGCTCCCTTCTTTCCTTAATTTCCTGGTCTCTCCTTCCTCTCTTCTCCCTGCCGCCGCCGCAGCCGCCCATCACTGCTTGCACGCGCGCACCTCCCTGCTCCCCTCCTTGGCCCGCTCGGCATCCCGGCGTGCCTCTCCTCGTCACGCTCTCCTTACCCATGAAGGACTCATCGTGGTGCTCCCTGTGGTGTAGAACCCGTCCACCCACTTCGGCATTCCCCAAATGGTAATGCTTACATACTTTACAGCACTATCAGAGAGTGATAACCCAAACCACTTTCACATGAATACTGTCACATTCCTGTTTGATCCCCATCAACTTGTTTTCGGGACAGGCTTCAACAACTAATTGTGGAGCTGATATGCCTGCTGCAGATTTTTTCTTAGGAGAACAGAAACATAGGCACACTATGGATCTTCATTTGTTTAAGGAACCAACTTGACTTTTTATTTTGTACTGTTGTTGTGTTGCATGCTTTATTCAATTAATGTTCGCTGTGCATTTAGTATATTTGTGTTGTGAGTGCTGGTGATGCTGTTCTACTAATGTCCCATTATTGTATTATCAACTTGTTCTAGAATCGTTATTCTGTCACAAAGTCTTGAACTGTGTTTTCTATTTGAGAGACATTTATTCATTATCTTATACAGGGCCATTTTCTAGGACTGAGATATTAAGATGAAGGGACACCTGCAATTGTATACATATTAGAGTTAGTTTTCTATTTCTATATTTGTTAGGAGTTAGAGGCAAGGCTTCTCATGGCATCACCACAAGAATCCAACTCTGTATGTTTGAAGCGAAAGCTTGTTGATGACTGCCTATCAAAAGACTGCAAATCTCGCCGTGTGAAATCTGAAAATTGGCCCTCGTTTGATCCATCTGCTAAACGCTGCAACTGTTGTTGCACACGACCTAACCTTGCCAATGATTGTGTCAATTTCCTGAAGAGTGGAGTGCCTAGCCGTATCATGTATTACAAACAAGGTTCTTGGCACAATTTTCCTGAGCAAATAATGAAGTACCTCATTGAAGAATTCAGAGGCAATAAATCAAGTGTTGTGTCTGTGATGGACGATGAGCCCATTCTTGTTGATTTCCTGTCGATGACCCTGGTCAACCTAAAAACCAGAAAGCAGCGCTCTGTTGCTTGGTTTGATGACACTGGCAAGCGTTTCTTTCCTTCTCTGTTCTTTGATGAGGAAAGTGATGAAATGTCCAAAGGGGATTCTGGTAACGTTGACATCACTGCACAGGGAATAATGGTAGACAAGGCTGCAACTTCTCCACCTGAAGTGGTCAAGCAAGTTGTTCTTGAATCTAACGCTCCAGTTCCTGATAAACCTTCGACTGTTGACGTATTGCGGAAGAAGATCACATCTGTGGAAAGAGGCAGTGAAAACTTTCAATTTGTCCAGGACCTTTTCCTCTCAGGCATGGGTCCATTTGCAACACCAAGTAACATTCTTCATATCCACCGCTACTCTCCAAATGATATCACTGCACAGTGTAGATTTGAAGCTTTTGAAAGACAGATGAAGTCAACTAAAGAAGCACGTGGTGATGCAAATGTAAGGTATGGATGGCTAGGATCTAGGAAGAATGACATAGTTAGGATTCTTATTAATGGATTGGGTACCACTGCAAATCCTGTTGAGAAAGCAGGTTTGAGTGCTGGTGTATACCTTTCACCAGAAAACCGAGCCTTTACCAGGTGTGCTTTACCAACTCTGTTTTTGTGGTTACCACTCTGTACGTTTATATATTGTTATATTAACACCACATTTTAATGTGTTTCAGTGTAGGTCTTTGTGATGTTGACGAAAAAGGAGTGCAGTATATGTTGCTCTGCTGTATGATATTGGGCAACATGGAAGCTGTTGAACCCGGATCACAAGAGTTTTTTCCAAGCAGTGAGATGTATGATTCTGGAGTTGATGATTGTTCAAACCCAAAGTGTTATGTCATGTGGCCATCACATCTAAGCACTCACGTCCGTTTAGAATATCTTGTTAGTTTCAAGCTTGTCCCAAAAGTTCGACGTAAGATAATTACTAAGAGTTCACACCTTTATCACTTGATATCACTAAGTGGAGTAAATATTAGTTTTAATTCCTTTATTTTTCAGATTATTTGCTTGGCTTGAAGGGTTTATGGTTTAACCCATCACCGAAGGAAGTTGCAATGGATATTTCTACCCTTCAACCTGTGAGGCAACCTGAATCTTGTTCACCATCGGCACACTAGTTTTCCTTTTAAATGCATATCTGCTGCTCACAGTGGGACGACAGAAGTTTTTTTTTGTAGATGTCCAGCTCTGCTGTCCATTGGTTCCCCTCTCTGCATCTTGCAATGGCGAATAATTTTATCTTTCGTATACAGTAGTTTCCACTTATCCAACCAAACAATGTGTCCGCAGGTAATGTCTGAAACAGGTGAAGGACCAAATTCACCATGGATATCATTCAGTGTTTTGTTTGGAGTGATTCAGGGCAATATATCATCTGTAGCAAAGGAGCTTCTCTTCCATCACTATGAAGAGCTGAAGGTACTATCAATAAATATGATTTACCTGTTGGTATTGATTGTGGTTTCTATGTTGAGCGCTGAACCATTTCAACTTTTCTACTTGACAGGAAAGCATAATTTCTCGTGAAGAAATGGTGAAGAAAATGATAGTAATAGTTGGAGAAAAAATACTTTTGGAGGCCTTGAAGAAACTTCATTACTGTGTAAGTTCCTATTATCCATTTTCTTGTTTCATGCCAAAACAAAGGAATCTTTCAAGACTTGTGCTGGTCCTTCCCCTTGTAATTTCAAGCTTGTAGAGGAAGGATTTAGTGACATGTTATGCTTACAAATTCACCTCCAATAACCTTTTGGAGGTTGTTATACTTAATGTGCATTGCATATAACATAAAATCAACTGTGATGATACGGCATTCAAGGGCATGAATTTGGCTGCATAAGTGAAGGTTTCTCTTCAGTTTTTGAACGCAAATACCCACTATCTTTTCTGATGCAAAATAATTTTAATGGATGTGCAACTGTTACTTACAATTAGGCACGTGAAGGCATTTCTGTGCTTGTATCTACTTTCAACGTTTCTGATAGTTGTATTGTCTGATGGTGCATGTTAAGGAAATTTGATATTCAGTATGGTTGTGATTGGTAGGGTGCACTAGTGGGAGCCTGGCTAAGACTAGCCCATGGATGATCCAAGCTGGTTTAGCACATGCAATGAGCTCGCGCTTGGTTGCCTAACTTAGCTTAGCTTGGCTTGTGCTTGAGTGTGTTTGGTTGGCTGACTAAGGTGATAATGGTTACCTTGGACTAGATGAAGGTGGAGTTACCGTCCTACTATCTTTCCGTTCTCTTCTCCCCGCTTCCATTATTCTATCGCTCACCAACAGTAATGCACTCTCTCATCTGATCCCAATCGATGAAGCCAAGGAGATGGTCAGCACACCAAAGTTGATGGTGTGATGCTTCTGTGCCGCCAAATGGATGTTTATTTGGCACTTGTGCGCCTGTCACTGAAGCAGCCAAATCGATGTTCCGGTGATGCTCGAGCTCGACATTGCCAAATCAATGCTTCCGTCGCACTGCTGCTGGCTGCGGCCTACACGCCCACTCGCTCGTCTAGCCCTGCGCCTGCCGCCGCTCGCAGGTGCCACGTGATGCTGCCACCCACTAGCCCGCTGTAACACATGCTAGACGCACCCGCTGTCGCGGTGCGGCCGCCCGCGCATCACCGTTCCTGCACGATGAACCCGCCGCTGCCCACCACGGCTCCTGCCCGGTGAGTCCGCCGCCACGCGATGTGGCAGCCACGAACTTGCCATGGTACCTGCCCGTCATGCTCGCCGCTGCGTGGTGCTCCTGCCCACGCATCATCACCCTTGCCTGACGAGCCCACCATCGCCATGGAGGAAAGGGCCCTTGACCTCGAATGGGCCATTAGCCTTGCAAGCAGGGACTTCAGGCGAAGCCATCAAATCTCGACGCCTCGGCATCGGTGCGAGTTCCTCACACAGCGCCGCTGCTTCTTCCCTCTCCTTGCACGCCCCCTGCTTGAGCGATGCGTGAGGAGGTAGGCGACGCGTCAGAGAGCCTCGTAGGTGAGTGGAAGTTGGAACTTGGCTAGCGGGGCGCTAGCAGGCCTGCATAACCGGAAACAAGATGGATTTTCGTTTCCCACTATACAGGCCGTACATGGCCTTTTCCACAGCCAAGCCTGTCTATCCCCTCCCATGCGAGCTACCAAACACTGGCAGGCTGCATTATACAAGCCTGTATAGCTCTTATGGATCCTACCAATCACAGCCTATTTATACCGCTTCATGCCTCTTGAGCACTAGTAATGATGTGCACATGGAAATCATCATAGTATTTCCCTTGCTCCTCAGTAATGTGCAACATCTCATTTCTTGCTGGTATGTTTTAGCATCACTTTTTTATTGGCTTTTATTGCAGCCATCATTATGGTACAAGCCTTCCATTGAAACGGTCTCTAGTGATCCTATGGCAGCACCTGAACAATCCTTGGACAAGTCAGTTGGGAATTGTTCATTAACTCTTAATGTTAACAACGGTGATTCACATACACCAAATGCTGTGGTTGGACATGCTACAGTTCTTAGCAATAAAGGATGTGATGCCCTTGCAACAGATATGGTGTCCGAAGGCCATGATTGTCTGGCAACAAGTGGTGTGCCAGAAAAATGTAGTTCAATCAGTGCCATAAGTGGGGTTTCTACAAGTGTGGAGGCCAAAGGCAGAGGTTCTCCTATGCAAATCATGCCACCTGGAAAACCAGCAACCCTGTGTGCCAAAAACCAAGATTCTTTTGTGGGAAGAGTGCCACCTATAGTTCGTGATGGCCTTTTGAGGACGATTTCTGGAAACTCTGCATTTCCTGGTCGGGAAGTTTGCAAATCTGCTACACCAAATGCAGGGTGTTCTGGTTATGCTTCTCTAGCACAAACTAATGCTTCAAAACCCCATGGAGTTTCTGCTCCAGGTCTCACTCCTAAGGGTTATGAATCTGTTGTGCCAAGCTTGGCACTTGGAAATTCTAAAAGCGCAGGCGTCAAACGTTTGAATTCAGCACCAAAAATGACACCTGAAGGCCAGGAATTCCTTTCACTGGGTATTCGATCACCAAGCCCAGTGCCTCATCTAGTAAAACTTCAGGCCATTTCAGCATCAGTTGCCATACCTCCAGTTCATGTACCAAGTAAGCCTCTCTGCAAGATAGATTATACCTACCTAATACAGATATTAAGGTTGCTATTTTTGTGCAGGCCTAAGGAAATCACCACCAATGAACACTGAGGGCCGTGATTCTCGGGGGCTGCCTATCATGCCAAATGGCAATGGCGGCTCAGCATTTAGTAAAGCGCCAAAGCGCCATGAATCTCCCATAGCTGATACAAGCACAAAGGTCCACGAATCTCTAGCACTGGGTATCTCGCCAAAAGGCAATGGCATTCCAGCATTAAGTAAAGCGCCAAAGCGCCATGAATCTCCGATAGCTGATACAAGCACAAAGGGCCATGAATCTCTAGCACTGGGTATCTCGCCAAAAGGCAATGGCATTCCAGCATTAAGTAAAGCGCCAAAACGCCATGAATCTCCGATAGCTGATACAAGCACAAAGGGCCATGAATCTCTAGCACTGGGTATCTCGCCAAAAGGCAATGGCATTCCAGCATTAAGTAAAGTGCCAAAGCGCCATGAATCTGATGTAGCTGATATGAGCACCAAGGGCCATGGTACTCTAGCACTGAGTATCACATCAAAAGGCCATGACGGTGCAGGATCAAGTAAAACGCCAAAGCAGCTAGCTGATATGCTGCCAAAGAACGGTCACTCTCAAGGTCAGGATGTGGCCAGTAAGGTCCATAAAGCCACAAAACCAAGTACGGTGCCTGAAAACTCACTCGAATAAACTATTAGCATTTAGCATTTCATTTTGTGCATTCGCTAAAGTTAATGTTTGGGTGGCGACTGCAGTAACAGGGGATCCGAAAAAAGAGCAGGCTGCAGTTCCCACCACTCAGGATAATCCATCTGGGCCGAATCTTGATGCTAGCAGCCATGTTACTGGGGCAGCCAGTGCCCTTGTCGCCCTATCAACTCTGCGAGAGAAGGGTGGGCACTAAGATCAGCAGTAACGGCAGGGTTTGCCTTGTTCGGATGGACCAGATCCTTGTTCTGTAGTCTGTACATGTGATGTTCCCTGTCTCCATGCAAAAATGTTAAGGAGGGGGATATGGAGAAGTCAGTGTCTAAAAATTAGTGTCCTGCATACTCCCTGTGTCTCGAAAAAGAATGCACCTATTAAGTTTTTATAAGTCAAATCATCTTAAATTTGATCAAAATAATATAAAATAGCTTTAATATTTATAACATCAAATAGATACATGATGAAATTGTATTTGATGTTGAATCTAATGTTATTTATTTGGCATTCTAAATATTTGTGTTAGAACAAGGGTATCGGGCCGCGGATTGCCGCCGCTGCCAGCGGCGGCAGCTTGAACTGGGAGGCCTCCGCGCCGCCCCCGCACCACCCCTGCAGGACCGCGGTGCCGGCGGCCACGACCGCGTCGGCGCGATCGTCCTCGATATGTGACCACCCTGGTGCGCGGCGCCGACCTCGAGCTTCCCGCAGCACGATGTCTGCCAGCGCGGCACCGCTCTGGAACACATCGGGTGGTCGCGGTCACCGCCCTGATCCGCGTCGTGGTTCTCGATCGGGGGGCCGCTTGGCGTCGTCGTCGCCGTAATGCTGGATGCAACGAGAAGGGGGCAACCGTCTTCATGCCGCGGCCCCTACCGGCGAGGAAGGCGAGCGCGGTACGTCCATGCGGGAGCTGACCGCCCCCGAGGTCAGCCTTCACCGCGCGTTCCTGCGCCCACGCGAACTGGCCGGGCCGCGCTGCCCTCCATCACCTGGAGGCTGGAGTAGGCCGAGGACGCAGCCGGCAGCGACGTACCTGACAAGTGAGTTCCGTTCGCCCAGTACCAGCAGCATGGCGCTGGTGAAGCTATCGGGGTCCAATCTGGGGGAACGCGGACTGAAACCACCTGATAGCGACCTTCGAGAAAATTGCAAACTTAGGACTCCTACCGAGACTTCGCAATTTTGTCCACACACGTAAATTTGATACTCCAAACATATGTCACTTGTTTGGGACTCCAAACAGAACTCAGAACAATCAAGAAGGGAATGTTGGGGTCTTGGGGGACGCGAATTATTTATATTCACAGTTTTTTCAATGTACTCCATTCTCGCATGGTATGACAACTAAGGGCTTGTTTGGCAGGGCTCCGGCTCCTCCAGAAACAGCTCCGGCTCTGGCTCCTTCGGTGGAGCGACTTTTCTGAAGGAGCTGAAGTCGTTTTGGAAAACGTTTGGCAAAATGGCTTCACCTGTTGGGTTGAGATTGTAAAATATCTAAATTGCCCTTTTTTTCTTTTTCCCCTTTTCTTTTTTCCTCTTCTTTTTCTCCTCTCCTTTTTTCCCTCCTCTTCTTCTTATCCATTCTCCTCCTTATCTTCTTGCCGACGCCTCCACCCCGCCGCGCCCCTGCCCCGTCGCGCCCCCGCCCGGCCGCGCTCCCGCCCCGCCGGTGACGTGCTCCGCCCTGCCCGGCCGCACCCCTGCCCCGTCGCGCCTCCGCCCAGCCGCGCCTCCGCCCCGCAGCGCCCCCGCCCGGTCGCGCCCCTGCCCCGCCGCGCCTCCGCTCCGTCGCACCTCCGTTCGCCGGCATCCCGCCCCGCCTGCGCCTCCGCCTGGCTCCAGTGTGCTCCGACCGGCCCCTGCACGGGGGGCAAAGGAGTAAAGGGGAGGCGGAGCCGGATGGAGCCACGTTTTCGTGGCTCCGCCTCCCTAGTGGAAGCTGTCCGCGGCTCCATCCCCAGCTCCATGGCCGGAGCCGCCCCCCAGCACCCCGTTTGGCAGGGCTCCGCATGGAGCCGGAGCTGGAGCTCCTTTTGGAGCCCTGCCGAACAGGGCCTAACTAATTTGAAAACGATAATGCTATAAGCCTGACGTCTGATAGCTTCGTAAATATCGGACACGCAGCAGCTGGAGGCCACGTGACTTTTCTCCTGTCCACATGTTGTGTCGTTCCTATCCACTCGTACCTCCCTTTCTTAGGGTCCCTTTGGCACAGCTTAAGGAGCAGCTTCGGCAGCTGTTTTTGGCACAGCTGTGCCAAAGGGGTCCAAAAAACAGTTTCGCCCACGAATCGCTTCGCCTCCTCCCGTGAATCCCGCTCTCTAGAGCGAAAACGCCCGGACGCAGCTGAAAAAGGGAGCTTCGCTTGTGGCTCCTCGCGTCCGTGGACTGCGGTGCCCTTCGGTGGGGCCCGCCAGGACTCCCTCGACTTGCCCTCGGGCGCGGCTCAGAGCTCGACGGCGACGGCGCTGGAGGACGGTGGCGCTGGCGCAGGGGAGGTGGAAGCCGGCGGCGGGCGCAGACGAGGCCGGCGGCGGGCACAGACGAGGCCGGCGGCGGGCACAGACGAGGCCGGCCGCACCGCTCGCCGGCGGGGGTAGACGAGGCCGGCGGCGGGCGCAGCTGGAGCCCATCGGCGGAGGAGCCGGCCGGCGCTGGGAGAGGTAGGTGGCGGAGCTGGGAGCCGGCCCGCGCGCTGGAGGACGCCGGCGAGCGGTGCGGCCGGCCGCCGGGGCCGGAAGGAGCGGCGTGGACGGAGCTCGGGTGAGCCGACCGTGGTGGAGACTGGAGAGAGGATAGGGATGAAGAAATGAGTGGTGTGGGATGTTAGAGATAAATAAAGGGAGAAAAGTTAAATAGGAAGTAAAAACGAAAAATAAAAAGGAAAAAGAAAAAAGAAAAGAGGGAAAAAAAAAGAAAAGGAAGGGTATTATAGACATTTCACTCTTTACACAGCTAGGAGAAGCTGTTTTGCCAAACGTTTCTCTAAAACTGATTCAGCTTCACCAGCGAATCCGCTTCACCAGCACAGCCACAGCTGAAGCTGCCACAGCCACAGCCGTGCCAAACGCACTCTTAATCTCGCAGCAGCTCTGCTCCTTATTGTGATTGACGCAATGCCCCCCTGTGCCCCGCGTACCTCCCCCTGCTCTCTGCTCGCTGCCACCGTGCTTGCCTCGGGGGCCGGCTGGCCGCGCGCGCCGCCGCTAAGCTGCTGCTCCACTCACCTGCTTCCTGCCCGCTGTCGCCGTGCGTGTCTCCGGGATGAGTCGACTGGCGCGCCGCCACAACGCTGCTCCCTTCCTCACATGCTTCTTGCATGCTGCGCCGTACGCGAGCAATCACGCACTCCCGTGCTCCGCAGCAGCTTCGAGCTCTTCAGTCGGAGGAGTTGCCCCGTCGGAGGCTGGAGATGCTCTGCGCGTGCATCTGCGGGAGTTTCGGTGCGGCGGCGAGGCCCCCACGGTGAGCTCGGAACCGGCAGCGGTGAGCTCCAAGCCACCGGCGGGTCGGAGATCCGGAGCGGTGAGCCCCGCGTGGGGGACGGTGTGGGCGGCGCATGAGCTCCAAGGCGGTGGCGCATGAGGCCGGCGGCGAGCTCCGTGATGATGTTGTGTTAAGCACCCCACGGTGTTGCAACAGATTTTGTTTGATGTTGCAGAACTCTATGCGTGTTGCAACACTTGTTTTTCTTATGTTCCATATGTTGATTTTTCATGTTGCAACCTCCACGTTTCCATGTTTCACCGTGCTATAGATGTTGCAACAGTTGTTTTTCGTGTTTCATCTGCTACTTTTTTCATGTTACGACATATGCGTCTCAATGTTTCAATCAACATGAAACATATGTTGCGACGGGTTTGCACCTCATTTTCGATGGATGATTACCAACATTTTAACATATTTTTGATGTTGCAAACATTAATTTTTGATGTTGCAGATGTTGAGTTTCGATGTCGCAGACCTGTGATGTTGGGTGTTGTGTCGAGGGAGGAGGGTACCTAATGTTGGATGTTGTACGCAACACGGGTCGCAACATGGGCCGCTTGGGTATTGTGCTGGGGGAGGAGGGAGGAGGGCCCCTGACGTTCGATGTTGCACGCAACATGCTCACAACATGGCTCGCAACATGGCCCTTGAACATTTTTTTGATGTTGTAAAAGTTTATTTTGAATGTTGCAAAGACTCATGTCTATGTTGCGAACATATTTTTGGATGTTGTGAAGCGTCCGATGGGAAACGTTCCCGTCGGACGTCCGGGCGCTAGCACAGCCGATTTGAAAAAAGCTCGACCAGAGTAAGATCACACTCATAGGGTATTGTATTTAGAAGAACTTCTCACACAGGTCGAGAAAATCTTCAAACCCCTGTTCCACCCATACACAGCAGTACACGTGAGATGAGACTGGTCTTAGACGTGGGACAGATGAGAAGATTTTTTTTACAATAACGAACTACTGGGAGGGCCACAAGGCCGCCCATGGCATTGTATTAAAAAAAAAGATCTTCTCACACAGCTTTAGCGTGGGAGAAACGAGGAGATTTTTTTTACAACAGCAGACTATTGGGAGTGTCACAAGACCGCTCAACCACCGCACACACGTACATCTGCTGGGAATAAATCCCCTGTGAGAGATGAGGTGTCGATTAGGCATCGAATTTGCGTTGGCCACTCGCACAACGGCACCCGAGCTAGGCTCGGTCCTCAAATTAATTAACTTAAAGATAGTTACTGTAGTTTGCAAAATGATAAAAGGTAGTGAGATCAGGGTCCGTTTATATTGAAAATTTGTGCGTATGAATAATTGAAATAGTGCTTTTCAATGAAAAGTTGCCGCATGTGACGGTGAAATAACGCCTATTTTTCAATCTAACTGGTCCTAAACCTTAGTGCTGAAAAAGAGAGGATTAAGGAATGAGAGCATGAATGGATTCGAAATAAATTATACAGAGAGATCAGAGGAATTGCGTTGCAGAAGATGGAACTAACAGTTCTTCCACTGCTCTTACCAGAGTACAACAGAAAGCAAGGTGCTCTCCGGTGAGGGAGGCGAGGAGCAACGTATTCGGCCGCTCGCATCTGGCCCGGAACGTTACAACGGTGGTGCAGAAGTCATGCGGTGCTTGCTGTGCAGACATGAGTGTAGCACCTGGAGCCACCAGCAGGCGTTTGTATTTCTTAAAATATAGTAGATGCTTGGAAAGGGCGATATCCCTCAAATAAAAGTAAAAAAAAAAAAAGACATCAGATCGTTGTATGCCATAAGGAATTTGCATTCCCCAACGAAATCATTCGCTACATTTTTCGTCCATATAACATTTGCAGACACTGCAGGCATCAATATCGCCATACATTCTCTTCACACTGATAGAGCACACCACAGACAATAGCAACATTTTCTTAACAATGCATACAGGTTCTAATTATCTGTGGATCATACAAATTGGTAGAAGATAAAAGCATACTGGAGCACATAGTACCATGATGGCTTATCTCTCCTTCCAAAGCATACTGGAGCTTGACATACTTTGCTGTCTTTTAATTCAAAAAAAAAACATACTTTGCTGTCTTGGTCACACTGAAATTATGTATGCATCAGTTTCTCAGTCTTCATCTCTCTCAGGAGGGAGGCCACAAGGAAGCAGCATTTTCTGTTACAGAAACAGTGAATTAATACTCCACATTGCAATGCCTCATCAATAGAACTGTTTGTTAGAAATGGTCAAAGATGCAAATGGAGTCTGTAAACTATGGGTCATGGCTACATATCATAATAAATGTCTGGTAAACAAGTGCCAATCTTCAGGTCCTGGTAACACTTTGCGTGGAAAATTGGACAGCAATCCAAAGAAGTTGATGGAAGGTAAGATGCCAACAGGCAACAGCCAAACTTACACTCGTGTATTGAGGCTCCTTAATAAATTTTCTGTACTCATAGTTCTGTTTTCCGTATACAGTTTCACATGCAGCAGCACTACTAAGCTGACCCCAATAGCTATGCCACCATTTATATGCTCAATACATATGTTCCAATGGAGACTGAGCAAATGTTTTGGACTCATTTGCTTCAACAGATACGCCATGAGTACAATCACTGATGGAACTGGTATTAATAAGTATTTAATCGGCTAAGATCTGTATTTGTTACTTGCAGCTATCATCTAGTATTAGGGTGTGAGCAATTAGTTATTTCAGAATCTCTCCTACCTACAACACATAATAAAGCATGTATGCAGTTCCCTGGCTATCTTATCAAAATCCAAAACTTTAATTTGAGTGCAATCACTTCCATAAATATAGTAAATGTATGTAGATAACAGAGCATTATATTTACAAGAGATTCAAAACATCTTTTTATAGCACTGTAGACTGTCACAAGATATGCATCATTTGTTAACTGTAAGCTATGCCTATTTACTTCATCTGCAGCTTGGCTCCCTTATATAAGTCCATTCGGACATCGACACAATCTCCAATAAAAACTTTGAATAGCAAAGTCTTTAGAATATATCACTACGAATTACAAATGGTTATATATTATCCGAGTATTTCATATGGAACTATTAACTTTGATTTACATGCTTTTATAGAAATTTATGTGCTTGGGATCAGAGGTAGTACTAATTATGCACTTCTCACCACAGGCAAATGAATGGCCTACACAAAGACAACTAAACTACAATTTATCCCATTTTGTAATGACATTTCACAAGAATTTTAATTATATAAAACTACATGGTTATAGACACATGGAAATATGTGTAGATGGCCAATTCAGTTTATAATGATAGTTTTAGGCGGTGTGTCAGCCTTTGTGTCAAGTAGTGAGGACTGAGGACAAACAGCATAGCAGGAGACTTTATCTACTCTACTTTATACCCAATCATCCCATCTTTCTTGAAGGGGGAGAACCTCCTAATTATGTTGGTAGCATCATGCCATCATGAGAAAACAATAATGCTTATAGCCTACAGCTATTTTCTGACAAAAGTAAGTTTTTAGTGTGGAAATCCGAACTAGATTGGAACTGTGGAGAGCAGAGAACTGGTGGCATTTAGGACTTGCAGAGACAATATGATAAATGCACCCCTGATATGTTCTACAGAATTTTTCAGATACAACTTAGTACGAGTGAAGACAAGTTGCCTTGTTACCTGCATGAAATTGTAACGTTCTCTTCCAATTGATTCATTCTCAGCAATGGCAAAGTATGCCAACATTGGATAGTGCCCAATATAAGAGGCGTAGCTGTCCCTCTGGATGTTCACAGCCCACTCACTGTATATAAATAAACATGAAGCTTAATATCTTAGAATTCAGTGACATCTTTACAAAGAACAGGATACTTACAATCTGGTCAAGTCGGCATGTCCTGTACCAACATATTTGGCTTGAAGATGCTCAAGCTGAGAGTTTATGTTGAACCTATCGCTAGCCTTTAAAATAGGAAATTGAGTTAGTAATGTTGCAGTCAAATTGTCAGAAAAATATAGCTTTAGGAACAGCACAACAAAAGATTAAGAGACAACTAAGGCAAAGTGAGCTTAAAGAAATCAGAAGCTCCACGAGACAAGGTAATATCCGCAACAGTTACTTAATATCATCCAACCAGAAATGAACATTGCAATAGCTGAAATTCGAAGTGTGCAAACACAAGTAGACTAAATAACAGACCAGCAAAATTCCTGCCATACACCCCGGGTTGTGTGAAATGAGCCATACACCGAGAGCCCTACTCCACAACACTCCTTGGAAGAAAACGAATGCACACCAGCAAGACTACATATCTTACACTAGATTAGCATCCTCAAAACATTACTACAAGTTCAGAGCAGCATGCCAAACATTCTCTAGTGCTTTGATTAGTATTATGACTAAAAAGAACAGCAATTCCATCACCAAGCACTCAACTGCACATTCGATTTTATACTACACCAAAATCATCAGACAAAAAGGGATTCAGGTCACTGTTTTACAGGCCTCTATCCTCACAATTTCAAAACAGGACAGGAACAGGAAAAGCATTGAGAACCGGTTCTCTCGTTCAACCAAAATGAAAACTGCTAGGATCACAGCATACAGAATACAGATGCACCAGTCTATTATTTTTAGGTGTCCTAACCGCAGAAGAGAAACAAGCGCCTGCATGTATCAGACACGCACACAGACAAGCAACCAATAGAGAGAGAGAGAGGCCAGGGACTAGTGGGCCACCAACCTGCATGGTGGCTGATTGCTTTGGTCCGGCACCTCACGCGGGAGCTGGGAACTCCTGAATCAAAAGCGTGCCTAGAAGCGAAAGGGAAAAAAAATAAGTTCGTGAGTCGGGAGGGGTTCCATGGCAGGAGGGGACTTAACGGGGGATCCACCTGCGGTATGGAGGGAGCCGGGAGGTGAAAGCGGCCGGCGTCGCGGGATTCACGGTGGTCCGCGGCAGATGGGCGGACCGGCGGAAGGCAGCGTCGGAGCAAAACTAGGGTTTGGAAAATTCGGAGGGCGATGGCCGATGGGTGGAGCTGGAGAGGAAGAAGAGATTTTTTTTTTACATTTTTTTTCTCTTTTTAGCAAAAATAAATGGTCCGCTAAAAAATTTGCAAAACTATACATCTACCGCCGTGCCCACGGCGGCCTACAGTACCGCGCGCGGGTGTACTGTAGCGACTAGCTGTGACATAACCGTCCAAAATAATTCCGTATTATCGCCTAAGCCGGTCCACGTGACCATTAAGCAATAATAAAGAAGTATTTTGTCGTCTCTGCCGGGTCATGCTCGGTGAATCACTTACAACAGGATCGCTGATATGCGCAAAGCCCACACGAAGGCGGGACCAGAGTACAAGATTACGTAAAAGACCACAAGTTTACATTATTACAAAACAGGTTTTGATACAAGAAAGTAAACATGGTTCAGAGTTTTAAACAGCGGAAATTAAACTAAGCGCGGGATACACATGGGAGGCCATCCACAACGTATCACTCATCGTCCTCCTGCTCCCACTCAAGCTCCCAACCATCTGGAATAGAACCAGGCCAGATGGGGTTACCTGAAAACCACAGATTAAGCAAGTCTGAGTATGCTAATACTCAGCAAGACTTACCCAACAAAAATAAAAGTACAACTAGACATGCAAGGTTTTTTGGCTGGTGTGTTTATTTTGCCAAAAGCGACTAAGAGTTGATCCTTAATTTCCAATTTTAGCTCAAGTTCTATTATGTTAACCATTCTAGGTAAGCACCTATACTAAACAAGTATGTTGTGCAAACAATATTACACAGGCAACAATATTAATCCAAATGTTCCATGAATAAATATGGGGTAGCCAGTGGTCAAGCCGACTCAGATAACGGCGAGTGACCGACAATCGATCGATTTATATCCTTGCAAGGTAAACCCAAGATACACGAAAGAAAGTAGACCAAATGCAAGGTCTACCTCAACCGGGCGGTTCTGTCACAGCTGGTATCAGAGTCGTGGCCTACGGCGGTAGGGGTACAGTCTGTTTTCAAAAATTTGTAACTTTTTTGTTTGAACTCGGATGGAGGTAAACTTTATATAAAAATTGTAGCTTTCGACGAGATCTACAACTTTGTAGTTCAAAGTTTTTCCATTTGAAGTCATCTTCATAGTGATCTGGATAGTATATCGATTATTTGAGTATGAAGATGACTTCAAATAAAAAATACTTTGAACTACAAAATTGTAGATCTCGTCGAAAGCTACAATTTTCATATAAAGTTTACCTCCATCCGAGTTCATGCAAAAAAGTTACAATTTTTTGAACATAAACTGAAAACTGAGATCTCGATATGAAAACTGAGATCTGGATAGTATATCGATTATTTAACTATGAAGATGACTTCAAATGGAAAAAACTTTGAACTACAAAGTTGTTGATCTCGTCGAAAACTACAATTTTCATATAAAGTTTACCTCCATGCGAGTTCAAACAAAAAAGTTACAAATTTTTAAAAACAGACTAGACCTCTACCGTCGTGGGCCACGGCGGTAGCAGTCGCTACATTACACCCGCGCCCGGTACTGTAGCTACCGCTGTGGGGCTCTGCTGCTGTGCCCTACGGCAGTAGATGTATAGTTTTGTAATTTTTTGGGCGGATCATTTATTTTTGCAAAATTGAGAGGGAAAAAATGTAATAAAAAAAATCGGAAGAAGAGGATGCGGCGAGCCGTTCAGTTGGGCTAACGGGCCGCGACTCAGGGACTAACTAACGGGCCGCACGCTGGTTGAATTTGTCGATACAGTTGGGCCGAAGCATTGAGCCCGGATTAACGGGCCCCCTTTTTTTTTTGTGGCTACACCGAATGAAATTGAGACCTACTTGTACCTACCATCCACGTATTATTAAGAATGAAATTGAGATCTATTATTAATCTACCATTCATGTATTATTAATATTATTGTAAAGATAGGAACTGGATGGTAGAAATAAGGTGGAAGAAACAAATCAACAACACGTGGCACAGTCTGAATAGGTTGGATTAGAGATGGCAATGGGTACCCGAAACCCGAGTACCCGATGGGTTTTACCCGATAAGGAGACGGGTATGGAATTATATTTCTACCCACGGGTACATAAATGGGCAACATCATGCACCCATCGGGTAAGCGCGTGCGGGTGTGGGTACATGTTGGGGGATCCGAAAATCGGATGGGAGCCCCGAACACAAGATTCCAGAACGAGCACAGGAAAGTGTGTAAAAGCGAGAGGACAAGGTTTCCCCGAAAGTCTGACTTCTCCTCAAAAGTTGTGAATCCATTTACACGTGCCCTCGAACCCCCTTTTATAGGGAGGCGAAGGGACTTTTACATTCCGAGACTACCCTCGAATCTAAAGAATATTCTAAGTGTGAACATGTACAAGAATGTCTTTTACATCCCGTGATTTGCGGAGCTAATTTCACATATTTACAAGCCGGCCATCAGTTCACACCCCGAACCCGGACTTTTGAGGCAACGCCTTTGACCTGGTCTCCCTTTGACCTTAGACCCTTCATTCACGAAAATCGCCAATCATCAAGATCTCCGAATCGAGTTTCAGCGTCCGCAGCCGAAGCGAAGTTCTTTTAGGTTCTCCGAAGTTTCCATCTTCACAATTCCTCGAACTCACCAGGTTTCCGCTGTCCTGAAACGGGAAACAGAACAACGATCCAGTGCTCATTCGACAGTTATTTCGCACGACATTAGGAGGTCAGTGAATCATGTAAGAAATACCAAAACACCTTCTCGAATACTTTCACGTCACGAAACAGACTTGCGACCCAGCGACTCATCTCCGAATACTTTCACGAATTTGCGGAAGTCTTAATTACTCCGAAGTTTCGAGGGTGAAAGGTTTTTGCCTAATTCCCCAACACTAGCCCCTCGGGGAAGCGGGTTGACTCCGACGATCCGTTTCCACGAACAATTCTCAGAATTTCGGTAAAAAACGTCACCCTCGGAACGTCGGAGTATACATGCGTCCCCCCTAAAAAGCGCAACGGTCATCTCGAGGCAGTTTCTTGAAACTACCCCCCTCTCACCCTATAAATAGAGGGCGGGCGCGGTAACTTTATTTCACCGCTTCGCCGCATTCTCCGACTTCCTGAGGTGTTTGCAGCGCAAAGCTTTTAAGGCTCCCGAAGTTCGGCGACTTCTTCAGTTTTCAGAGGTATCTTATTCGCCTTTCTTACATTTTTTCGGTCATTAGCCAACTGTTTCGTAGATTTTTGTTTCGTGTAAATTGACACGCATTTCGCGTTTATTTTTCTTTCGAAAAGGTGGCTCGCACTAAAAGTACTGCTAGGCCAATGACTTCCGAGGAGTTAGCTGCCGCTGGTGTTCCGCCGACTGAAGAAAACGCGCCTCCTAGTGCAAATGATCTAGTTGCTGAAGCCATTCGCGACTCCGGCAGTCGCGAAGATGGAGAGATAAGGTCTGAAAATAAATCCGAAGGTGGCGAAGATATTTCAAACGTTGAAGTTGACTTGAGTGAACTCGTTGCTGCCAAGACTACATCTTATCCTCCAGCCTTTGTCTTCGGCAAGTCAAAGGTTACTGCCGAAATTATTAAAGAATATGAGAAGGCTGGATTTTTCCCTGCTGGTGATGGACGCCCTCCTTCTGGTGAAGAGGTCCCTGCCCCCGAAGCCAACGAAGTCGTTGTTTTCAGGGATTTCTTTACCTGCGGACTTAGATTTCCTTGTGATCCTCATCTACCTTCCATTCTTGAGAAGTTTTCTGTGAAAATGCACCAACTGACACCGAATTCTTTCCTGGAACTTTCGAAGTTCTTCTGGATAATGAAGACTTTCAAGTGTACAGCTGGTGCTGACATATTCGCGCGTTTGTTCGAGCTTGTGACCGAGAAGGATATTCTTAAGCTTGATGATGGGAAATACTATGAAGCTCACTATGCATGCTGTACCTTCAACACCCGAAGGAAGAATACGCATCAAGGCCTCACCCGCATCCAGCTTGCACCTTGCAGCAAGACCAACTTCTCCGAAGACTGGAGCTCGTTTTGGTTCTATGTAAAGGTCGATATGTCCAAAGTTTCTGGCTACACCGGGCTAGCTTATCCGTTTTATTCGCCGATGGCACCTGTGACTGCTATCAGCACCGCTTCATACAATGGCCGGGCCCTTGGTTTCAAGAATTGTGAAAATGCTCTTTTCTTGGCTAGTAGCATTCTTGGAGGCCGCGATGCTATTGAAGAGTTTGTCGCAGCTCGGGTTTGGCCCTTATCAGATGGCTGGAAACCTTCGGATATTGTTTTCCTTGATGTGGATTGGGCCTCTCAGAAGGTGCCGTTTCCACGATTCAATTTGCAACTTAAGGATGGTCAGAGTCTTGACGACTTCATTCTTGAAGTTGAAGAGAAAGTTAACGAAATGGTCGGCGAATCTACTCTAAATGAGTATAAGGCCTACAAGAGCATTGTGAAGCACAGGAAAAGAGTGAATCATGTGTTTTCAGAACTTGGTGCTGAGACTGCTCTCCGATCTTGCCCACCAGGCGTGGACAAGAAGATTCCAGCTGTTGCCATAGCAGTTTGTTCGGCTGCCCCTCCTAAGGCTCGAAGGAGGAGGGCTTCAAAGAAGGAAAAGGCTAAAAGCAGCGCAGGCGACACTTCTTCTCCTGCCGTTCGCCCGGAAAAAACTAAGTCTTTAGAATCCAGCAAGAGGAAGAGGAAAGCTTCCGAAGATATTTCTGACGCTGAGATTCAAGCGGCTTCAAGTCTTGCGCAGCTGGGCAAGAAAAAAGCTAAGAAGGCTGTGAAGAAGGTTGCTGCTGCTATTGTCCAGCACGTTCCTCCGGCTTTTTCTGATGACGAGATGACTGATGAACCTCGCCAAACATGTTTCTCTTCTTGCTTGTGCTGTGCATTGAGATTTGGAGTTCGTCCTGTCTATACTCCAAGTTCTGAGAATGAATTTGTTGATGTTGAAACTTTTTCAGACATTGTCCCCGAAGTTCGGGAAACTCCTGTTGATTCTGCGGTTGCTGCTGAAGCTGAGGCTGGTTGTTCCCGAGCTCCTGTTACTAACGATGAGGCTTCTTCGAAGTTCGCTGAAGACTTAGAGCACACAGTGAGCAAAGATGGTGACTTGGTTGGAGACCCCTCACTGATTGGAAATCGTGAAGAAATTCCTGAAGATCAAGATCCCACGCCCTCAGTCACCGCTTACAACGAGAGTTTTGGTACGTCTTTTAGAGGTGAACTGTTGAGTGTTAGCGGTGAAGTGGTTGATGCGGATGGTGGTGTTCCTAAGTTTTCTTTGCTATGGAAATCCCCTAAACTTATGGGTGAAACAGGAGGAGATGCTCCGAAGAAGAAACTTCGACTGACTGGCAAGGCAATTTCTGCTGTTGAGAAGCAAACTTCTTCTTCCCTCCAGAAATCTGTGACGATTTCTGACTCTGTAGTCCAAGTTCCCCTATGGACACTTAATAGAAATGGTTTATATGTTACTTTCTTCTTTATATTATGCTGGTTTTCTTATTTTTCTTATATAACTTGTTGCTGTATCTCTTGTGGTTTTCGCAGGTTTTGAAGAGACTGTTCGAAAACTTTCATCATCTGACCTTGCAAGCTTCCGCAAAACCTATGACTTGAAGGCATCTATCGTTGGGAAAGTTGTCTCTGAACGGCTCCTCGAAAAGGAGGAACTTGTTGGGAAGCTTACAGATGAATCTCGAGAGCTGAAGCGTGATTTGAACAAGGCTCAGGCTTCAGGTCTTGATCTAGAGAAGCGAATCGTAGAACTAGTAGACTCTTTGAAGAAATATCAAGACGAGAAAAGTCTTGCTGAAGCCACTCTTCGCGATTCAAAGAAGGATCTTGAAAAACTCAACAAGGCTCGCGAAAATGACCTGAAGGTGATTGAGAATCTTCGCAAGGAGGCTGATAAGAACACAAAAACTGTTGATGAGCTTTCGTCAAAGAATTCTGAGCTCGCGAAGTCTTTGAGTGCAAAAGAACAGACGATTCAAGATCTCGAGAAGGCTCTGTCTGAGCGGAGTGAGACTTCAAGTAAAAATGTTGATGAGATCAAGCAAAACTTGAAACTTCTGTTTGAGGAATATAGGGAAGCCCTGAAACAATTCGGTACCCGTCCGAGCCCACTTCCTGAAAGTGAAGATATTTCTGATCTGATGGATTGGATGTTGAAGGAGTTACAGGCTCTTCCAACTGTTATCTCAGGAGCTAGCGATTTTGCTGCTCTTTTCTCAGTGGAAAGTCTTCTGAAGATTCTCTATGACTTCGATTGTGTCGACCTCCTGAAGTTTCGTGGAGCACTCTCACGATTTCCCAATGCTGTGAGTACTTCAGCTATCCGGGCCAACGAGGATGTCCGAGCTCTGAAGATTAAATTTGCGAAGGAATTTTGGATTGCGGCTGGAAAAGAATTCGCAAAGAAGATTGCCCGTGACAAACTTGAGGAGGTTGCTATTCTAGACTTTGCTGAAGTTCTAGTGCCTTACAGGTGTTCATTTCTTGATACTTACCAACTTCTTTTGCCCTTTTTTCAGATGATTCAGAAGGAGGTGCGTGCTAAGGCGGAGGAAATTCAAGAACCAACTTCTGAATCTGAGGAGATTGATGACAGTGGCAATGGGGAGGAAGATTCAGGGAGTGAGGGTAGCGGTGATAGCAGCAGTAGTGACAACCACGATGTACACTTTGTTCGAACTTTTGCTTTTGATGTCTGAAGGCTAGAAACTTGTATATTTGTGGGCTGCAACCCCTTCTAAACTTTGTCTTGTAAATTTTAACCTGCGCAGGTCCTGCAAGGTGGGCCTGTGCAGGATATCATACCTTTGCGAATTCATCGACAGGACCAGATAGTTAGTGGCGAAGCTTGGCGTTTGTACAAAGAATCCCATCCTGACTGCAAGTTTTCTGATTTCTGGACTTACTGTTGTCAGTACTTCTCGATGCGTAGCTTTCAACTGAGTTGGTTTTTTCTTCAACGGGATGGTTATGCTCTTACCAGTGAAGCTTCAAGTTCACGCTCCCTTGTGAAGACGGAGCCCCTTAGCCCTATTTCTGGCGACTGCAGTTTTGCTTATGCTAGTGATACTGTCAAAGAGAGAGGTCGTAAACCGGGTCGTATCGTTGAACTTCCTTTCTGAGGTTTCAGCTCTTCGAAGCTGTGTAACTGTTCTTTTATGAAATTTTGTATGAGACTAAGGTAATAAATTCATTTTTTAAGAAAAAACGTCACCCTTCCCACCTTGCCGTTTTCATGCAAAATTTCATGAATTCCCAGAGACTGATGATTCTCTAGTTTGTTCTTGCTTTTCCTTCATTGCATGATAACTTTGCACTTCATTATAGTGCAAGTCGACAAAATTTGTTTAACGAATTTTGTGGACTTGCGTCTGCTTGGCGTACTTGCCTAGGTTGATATCGCAACCCTCAGTTGCTTCAACCGTTTTGTGCGATTACTAATTTTCGGAGATGACTGAGCCCCTTGGCCCTTGGAATAAGATTTTCGGCTAGAGAAATTCTCCTGAAAAACTTCATATAGTTCTTTATGTATGTTCGCTACTATGCTGTTTTGTTCTTGCGATCGAAAAAACATTAACTTCTACTTCATAATTTTTCACACAAAAAATCCTGAGCCAAGACGTTTGCATTTTCCGGGCCACAACCTTCAGTTGTTCCCGCACTTTTGGTGGGATCTAGGCCACAACTTATTGTTATCTCAGGCCTTTCGGTAGGATATCCCTTTAAGGTGGGATCTAGGCCACAACTTGTTGTTGTCTCAGGCCTTTCGGTAGGATATCCCTTTAAGGTGGGATCTAGGCCACAACTTGTTGTTGTCTCAGGCCTTTCGGTAGGATATCCCTTTAAGGTGGGATCTAGGCTTTCACGGAGCCTTTGGCTATTAAGGAGCCTTTTCACAAAACTTCTCTTTCTCTTTCTGAACCTTAGCTATCACTGAGCCTTTTCATGAAATTTTCACTTTCTCTTTCGCATGATGGAATTTTGGCTATAACGGAGCCTTTTCACGAACTCTTCTTTCTCATGATGGAAATTAGGCTATCACGGAGCCTTTTCAAACTTTTCTTTCTCACGAGGGAATTTCGGCTATCACGGAGCCTTTTCACGAACTTTTCTTTCTCACGATGGAATTTCGGCTATCACGGAGCCTTTTCACAAACTTTTCTTTCTCACGATGGAATTTCGGCTATCACGGAGCCTTTTCACGAACTTTTCTTTCTCGCGATGGAATTTCACAAGACACATAATTTTGGGGGAACACTCTTTTCATATATATCACAAAGAGTATTTACATAGGATCCGCCTCGTTAAAAACCTTGCCCCTTGATTTAGGGCCCCCTTTGCAATGAAAAGAGTACGGTCCTCTTTATTCTAAGAAAAAGACGAGAATTAAATATTTTTGTTCCCAAAACCACTTATAGTTCCGTGGTTTGGGTTTTTACAATTTTATGGAATCTAAACTTGCGAAAAGAAATGCTTAATAATAAATCTAGCTACTTTTCATGATTTTCAAGGGTAATACCTCTTTAGGCTGTTTGCATTCCACGAATGCGGCAGCTCTTCGCCGGTCTGGTCTATTAAGCGGAAAGCTCCTGGCATGCTAGTTTCTTTTGCTATGTAGGGTCCTTCCCAAGATTCTTGAAGTTTCCCAGGATTCTCCCAATTTTTCTTTCTTTTCAACACTAAATCACCATTCTTGATGTCTTTCCTGACTATTTTCTTGTCCTTCCATGCCTTGGTTTCTCTTTGATACTTTTCAATGTTTTCCAATGCTTCAAGGATTGTGAGCTCGATCATGTCCTTCTCTACCTTCATGTCAATTTCTTCGATTTCTTTCGCTTTTTGGACTCTCAAGCTTTCATTCTTGATTTCCTCTGGTGTCATTGCTTCAGTCCCAAATAATAGGCGAAAGGGTGTGAAACCTGTTGCCCTTGACACCGTTGTGTTATGGGACCAGATTACCTTCGGTAATTCATCTATCCACTTACCTTTCTTCTGATCATATAGACATTTCTTGATTCCCGAAAAGATTAGCCCGTTTGCCCTTTCAACAGCCCCATTAGACTGCGGATGATATACTGAAGAGAACTTCGCACGGGTTCCCAGAGTTTTGCAATATTCCTTGAAAGAATAACAGTCGAACTGTTTTCCATTGTCAACAGTTAACTCTCTTGGTACTCCGAATCTGCAGATTATGTTCTGCCAGAAAAATTTCTAAATTGTTGGTGCTGTGATATTCGCCAATGCATTCGCCTCCACCCACTTGGTGAAGTAATCAACTGCCACTGCTGCGAACTTGCAGTTTCCTTGAGCTGTTGGCAATGGGCCGACCAAATCCATTCCCCACCTTTGCAGAGGCCATGATGGTGGAATTAAATGAACTGGCATAGATGGTAGGTTTTGCTGATTCGCTGTTTTTTGGCATGCTTCGCATTCCAGAACCAGCTTCTTTGCATCAAAGTTTATGGAGGGCCAATAGAATCCTTACTTTATTGCTTTGCTTGCAAGAGCTCTTGTGCCTATGTGTGCACCACAGAATCCACTATGGATTTCTTTAGAAGTTCTACATCCTTTTCGGAGGTAATGCACCTTAGCCATGGTTCGGTTACTCCGGACTTGTAAAGTTCCCCATTCACAACAATGTATCCTCTTGCTCTTTGCCTTAGCCTTTTTTCCTCCAATTCATCTTGTGGTTCATAGTGGCCCCTCAAGTATGCCATGATTTCGGCTCTCCAATCGTGAGTTTCTACAATGTTCACAGTTTTTTGCTTTGGATCTTTGATGGATGGCTCTCTGATGATTTCAAAGAACACGTCCGGAGGCATTACCTGGTTCTGAGCTGCTGCTTTCGCTAGTTTGTCTGCTTCGTTATTGTCATTTCTTGGTATATGTTGGACTGAATAGCCCTTGAAATGCCTTTTCATCTCTCTTTCTCAAGATACTTCACCAGAACAGGATTTCTTGCTTCGCTCTCTTTCTCAATGTGTTCCTGAATGACTTTGGAATATGTCTTGATGACAAAGGTTTGTTGGCCCAGAGCTTTCATCTTTCTCAAGGATAGAAGCAGAGCCTCGTATTCAGTTGTGTTGTTCGTAGAGTGTACATCATCCGCGAAATCAAGCCGAGCAGCGTATCTTATCACGATTCCTGCCGGAGATGTTACAATTGCTGATATTCCAATCCCTCTATCGCACCAAGCTCCATCACAGTGCACCACCCATGGTGTGACTATATCTTCACCGGGATTATGAGTTGGCGATGTCCAGTCCACGACGAAATCTGCCAAGACTTGCGATTTGATTGCATTTCTTCTTTCGAAGTCAACTGTGTATTCTGATAGTTCAGCAGCCCACTTAATGATTCGGGTCGATGCCTCTTTATTTGTGAACAAATCATTCAGCGGTTGATTCGTGATGACTCTTATTCTGTGACCCTCGAAGTAATGCCTTAATTTTCTTGCTGCCATAATGACTGCATATGCTATCTTCTCTAATTCAGAGTAAAAAAGTTTGGATCCCGAAAGAGCTTCCGAAGCGAAGTATACTGGAATTTGTTTCAATTTTCCTTCTTCCTCTTTCTCTTGCACTAGTACAGCACTCACGGCTGAATTAGAAGCAGACAAGTACAACATGAGTGGTGATTTTGGCTCTGGAGGGCATAGCTTGGTCATGTTTGACAAGTAGTCTTTGAGTTCTTGGAAGGCTTGCTTCTGAGATTCAGACCACTGAAAGTTCTTGGAACTTCGGAGAACTTGGAAGAGGGGCAAGCTTCTCTTTGCTGCTCTGGGGATGAATCTGTTAAGGGCGGCTACTCTCCCTGTCAGCTTTTGTACATCTTTCACCGAAACAGGATCTTGCATCTCAACTAGGGCCTTGATTTTGTCAGGATTTGCCTCAATACCCTTTGTCGAAACCAAGCACCCCAAAACTTTTCCTTTGTGAATGCCGAAAACGCACTTCTCAGGATTTAGCTTAAGATTTGCTGCTCTGAGGTTCGCAAAGGTTTCCGCTAAATCACTGATGTGGTCTCTTCTTTGAATGCTTTTGACGACTATATCGTCGACATATGCTAGAATGTTTCTCCGAAGCTGAGGATGAAGCACTATTGCTATCATTCTTGAAAATGTGCACCTTGCATTCTTTAGACCCTCTGGCATTCTGACGAAGCAAAAGGTTCCGAAAGGAGTGATGAAACTTGTTTTCTCCTCGTCTTCTCTTCGCACTCTTATTTGATGATATCCTGAGAACATGTCCAGGAGTGATAGCATTTCGCTGTTTGCAGCGTCATCAATGACCTTGTCCACCCTTTCTAAGGGGAAGTCATTTTTCTTGCAAGCCTTATTCAAATCTGTGAAGTCCACACACATTCTGCACTTCCCATTCTTCTTCTTTACTGGCACAGTGTTAGCTAGCCAGACAGGATACATGACTTCCCTGATCACCTTGGCATCCTGAAGCCTCTGTACTTCAGCCTCTACTGCTTTGACTTTTTCTTCGGACATTTTCCTGAGCTTTTGCTTCTTCGGAGTTATTTTGTCATCTGTGTCCAGGACATGCTCAATGATATCCCTATTGACACCTTGCAAGTCTTTGGCTGACCAAGCGAAGACATCTTTGTTCTTGTTCAGAAATTGGGTAAGCTCTTTCTCTTCTTTGGGACTGAGATGAGCCCCTATCACGACTGCTCTGTCGGGCATGTCATCTAAGTACACTTTCTTTGTTTCGCCGTCAGCAGCTATCTCAATTTTTTCTTTGTCCCTCTTGGCCTCAACATAGGGTTCTTTGTTTTCTTCGGCGGAGTTTAGCTGATGGACATTGCTTTGACCCGGCGTGAAGCCCTTCTCGATGTTTCTGGCTTCTTGTTGGTCACCAAATACCGTGATGACCCCTTTGGGTGCTGGGATTTTCATGCACAGAAACTGTTGCCTTATCACGGCATCAAATTTGTTGATGAACCCTCTTCCGAAGATCGCGAGGTATGGATGATACATGTCGACTACGTCAAAGGTTAGAGTCTCGGTTCTAGCATTATCCAGATCCCCGAAGGACACTGGAAGAGATATCTTTCCTGTCGGCTTGATTGGCTTTCCTCCGAAACCCAGTAGTGGGTATTCTAGTGGCTGCAGCATGTGTTGACTCAAGCTCATTTTCTCGAAAGTTTTCATGAATAAAATATCTGACGAACTTCCATTGTCCACCAGAACTTTTCCGATGATCCATCCGGCTATGTTCACCTCGATGACCATGGCATCATTGTGGTCTGTTGACTTCAATCTGAAATCTTGTTCGGTGAATGTTATTGGTACTTTGGCCCACTCTGGTTGCGCTGCTGGACCGTCATTGATGACTGTGTTCACAGATCTGAAGTAGTTGTTTCTTTGCCTCTTTGTTTCGAACTCCATGGCTGAGCCTCATGTGATAGGCATGATAGTTCCGAAGGAAGGCAACGCTTTCGGGTTGTGGCCTCTTGAACTCGACTCTGGCCTTGATGAATTATCTGGTGGCAGTGGCAATATTTCTTGAATTGGTTGTGGTTGCTGAATGGTTTGGATTGCCTGAGACTGAGGATGGAACTGTTGCGAAGGCTGCCAGGATGATTGTGCCTGTTGAAATTGCTGAATTGGAATTGGGCTTGGTTGAGGACCCATGAGTTGTGGTTGCCAGAAGTTTGGGCGAAATTGGTTCGGCATCGTGGAGGCAATGCTCATCATAGTTTTCTCTTGTTGGATTCTTGCTATGTTCTTTTTGGTTTCTGGGCACGCTTCGGTGCTATGGCCTCTGCCATGATATCGGCAGTAGAAGTATGGATCTCTTGGATCGTGGTTCTGCACTTTTGGGGGTCCTCTGCCCCTTCCTCTTCCTCTCGACGCAAAACCTCCTCTTGTGTTTGGTCTGTTGTCCTGGTTAAAATGAGGGTTTTCCACATTATTGATGTTTCGTGGGGTTTGAAACTGAGGTCTCCATGCTGTTCCTCTATTTCCTTGCCTTGCTTGATTTCGTTCGGCAACTCTTTTTCTGTGATCTTCATCAGACTTGATATATTGTTCAAGTTCATCAAAAAGTTCCTCGATGCTCTGAGGTTCTTTTCTAGTTAAGTGCGAAGCTGTTGGTCCTGGAGTCAGGCCTTTGATAAGTGCTTGGATTGTTGTTTTGTCATCTGTTCCCGGAATTTGGGACTTATGTTGCATGAATCTTCTCACGAAGCTCTGCAGTGGCTCCCTGTCTCTTTGCTTGCAGTTAAAGAGGTCTGATGGTTTTGCTGAAGTTTCATGAAACACTTGAAATGCTTGAATGAACTTCGTCTTGAGATCGATCCAGCTGCAGATTGAATGTGGAGGCAACAAGGAATACCAATTGAGGACTGGACCTTCACAAGCAATGATGAAAGATTTTGCTAATGCAACATCATCCCCTCCTGCCGAATTCACAGCTGCTTCATAGCTCATGATAAATTGCCTAGAATGCCCATATCCATTGTACTTTGGGAGAGAAACTGGTTTGTATTTCGGTGGCCATGGTGCTGTTTGCAGTCCTAGTGAAAGTGGTGACTCTGGATCTGCGAATGGCGAGATTCCATTGCCTGTGAAGAAGTTTTCTCTTGTTGTTCTTTTGTGCTGGCCTGAGTTCTGGTGCGGCGAATCGCGCCATAGTGAGCTGTTTTCTTGCTCTTTCATTTCATTAATTTCTCTTTGCATTCTTTCTATTTGCTCTTTTGCCTGGTTAAGTTTCTCCAGCTTCTCCAAAACTCTTCTTTTTGCTTCCAGTTGATTCGCGAATCTCTCTTTCTCTTTCTGAAGCAGCAGTACTTTTTGGTGCACTCTTTCTAGTTCTCTGTCAACAGCCTGATCATCTCCCTCATCAGCTTCTTCTTCAGTAAATGGTTCCAGAGTATGCGTCGTTTTCTCAGCTCGTGCCTTCTGAAGAGCTTCAAGTTTTGCCCTCCTTTCTTGGTCTGTGATTTGCGAAGGTTCTGCAGTGAAAGAGATTCCATTGTCTTCTTCAGCGTGATGATCTTCCTGGTTGGCCTCAGCAGATGTGTTCTTCTTGGACTTCTTCTGTGGAGGCATCGTGAGTTGTTTATCGGCTGAAACCACGGTGGGCGCCAATGTTGGGGGATCCGAAAATCGGATGGGAACCCCGAACACAAGATTCCAGAATGAGCACAGGAAAGTGTGTAAAAGCGAGAGGACAAGGTTTCCCCGAAAGTCTGACTTCTCCTCAAAAGTTGTGAATCCCTTTACACGTGCCCTCGAACCCCCTTTTATAGGGAGGCGAAGGGACTTTTACATTCCGAGACTACCCTCGAATCTAAAGAATATTCCAAGTGTGAACATGTACAAGAATGTCTTTTACATCCCGTGATTTGCGGGGCTAATTTCACATATTTACAAGCCGGCCATCAGTTCACACCTCGAACCCGGACTTTTGAGGCAACGCCTTTGACCTGGTCTCCCTTTTACCTTCGACCCTTCATTCACGAAAATCGCCAATCATCAAGATCTCCGAATCGAGTTTCAGTGTCCGCAGTCGAAGCGAAGTTCTTTTAGGTTCTCCGAAGTTTCCATCTTCACAATTCCTCGAACTCACCAGGTTTCCGCTGTCCTGAAACGGGAAATAGAACAACGATCCAGTGCTCATTCGACAGTTATTTCGCACAACATTAGGAGGTCAGTGAATCATGTAAGAAATACCAAAACACCTTCTCGAATACTTTCACGTCACGAAACAGACTTGCGACCCAGCGACTCATCTCCGAATACTTTCACGAATTCGCGGAAGTCTTAATTACTCCGAAGTTTCGAGGGTGAAAGGTTTTTGCCTAATTCCCCAACAGTACATACTACCCATACCCGCATACCCACGGGTAAGATAAACCCGTCTACAATATGTGATAAACGTGTAAAATTATACATTATTAGTGAAGGATAACTTAATATTGATAACTAACAAAAAAATTTATGCTTTATTAGACTATTAATTGGTTACAATTATCATTTGTCTTTTTTATCAATTAAATTAGTTGATGTATGCACTTTATCATGTGTTATGTTCTCAAATATATTAGTTTACAACGGGTATGCTATCGGGTATGGGTTACCCGATGGGTAAAAAAACCCGCACGGGTACGGGTATGGGTAAGAACTTGAACCCGCATGTGGGTATGGGTTTTTTATGGGTAGAGTTAGAGTTGGCGGGTGCGGGGATGGAATGGCACTACCCGACGGGTTTCTACCCGTTGCCATCTCTAGGTTGGATCCCAAACTTATAACCCCTTTTTTGCCAAACAATGAATCATACGCCCTTCACTCCAAATTACTTACAATTTTGACTTTTCTAGAGACATTTCATTTGTTATGCACTATAAGAAATATGCTTATGTCTATATACATAATAAAAGAAATGTATCTAGAAAACCAAAATGACAAATATTTTAGAACGGAGGGAATATGTTTGAAGCACTAGGTTGTTTAAAATGAATACAATCATATATGTTTGATCCAAATTACTTTATTAAAATATAATAAAAATTTAGATATAATCTACTAAAGTACTTCTTGGTTCGTTTTACCCCTATAAACTATATCCTCTTACAAAATTTGTCTTTTTCTTCATACACACAAGTGGAATGTTAAGTTTGAATTTTGTAAAAACGATAGAGACATCATGAGACATGTTTAAAAAATATATCATAATTGTTGGGGGAAATAATATTTGAAATATACCATTTCAGTATTTTGAATATGAGTTTTTAACTAGTGCCCGCGGCAACACTACCGCCCCCTTCTATTGTTCGAATTGACCTCTGTAACTTAATTCATGAAGGCAAGTAAAACGAGACAACCCATACGGCTACGGATCGTTTACGACCCAAGGGCCAAGTACAGCTTATTTTTTGCGAGGAAAACACAAGGAGTCCGGCTCTTTTCATGTGGTCATATATGTGTTGTACTTGCACAAGCACATCGACATCGTCGGTGTAACACATGTTTATCCGTTAATAAGCAAATATTTACGTTTGTGCTTTCAGTTGTAGGCGACATTCCCGTCGACAGCGAGACGTCTGTGTTGACTCGCAGCTCGGTTTGACTCGGCTCAGCTCGATCGATTTTGCAACGAGCCAAGTAGTTGTTTTTGCTCGTTTCACTAATGAGCTAGCTCGAGCCAGCTCGCGATCTGCTCGCGAGCCAATCAAGCTAAACACCTAGAGTAACATAGGGAGGTTGCTAAACAAGCCAAGGAAGCAGAATTGAATCCACTCGTTTTCTCCTCCAAATTTCTAATTAATTCTTGTCTGTTTGGTTGCTTTATTTAAAATTCGTTCAATCTTATAATGGATAGAAAGGGACGGCTAGACTTTAATTGATTTTTAATACATATCATATATGTAATCAGTATTATTGTTAATTAGTTGTGACTTGTGTGCTTCATTTGCACTTTCTATGCATGATGCATTGAAAGACTTAAAATTTTTTAAATTACTAATTATTTTGTGTTCATATATATTGAGGTGACAATGTCATTTCAAATTTACATCCAGCTTGAGTTTAATGAGCTAGCTCGAGTTATTAACGAGATGAGTTGAGCACGAGATGAGCTGACTTCTCGCGTCTCCATCAACCCAACCCCCGCTTCCTGCGTCTGCGTGGCTGCTTCTCTCCCCCGTCTTTTTTGCATAGATCGATCCACCTCATCCTATATAAACATAGGCGTGGCGCGTGTGCAGGGAGTGCGAGAGCTGATCGAGCACCCGCGTAACTCCAGAGCTCGCACGTAATTCGAGCACCACCCTGCAGCCAATTGCAAGTAGCTCATCTCTTACCTTCGATCAATCGAGAAGAGATCGAAGACTGTGTGCACGCATGGAGCCTCCAGTACTGGCTTCCTGGCCATGGGAGAACCTGGGCACCTACAAGGCACGACACGATCTTCTCGCCGCCCTTGCTTCATTCACTGGGTTTATTTTCTCTGACCTTTGTTTATTTGGTCCGGTTGCTAAATAAACTTGCCGCAGTACCTGCTGTGCGCGCCGCTGCTCGCCAAGGCCGCGGGCGGCAGGGCGTGGGAGAGCGGGAGCCCGGACCGGTGGTGCTTCCTCCTCCTCTTCTTCCTCCGGGCGGGGACCTACCACTTGTGGGGCGTCTTCAGCAGCATGCTCTTCCTCAACCGCCGCCGCGTCATCGTCCGCGACGGCGTCGACTACGAGCAGATCGACAAGGAGTGGCACTGGTAAGCAGCTCTAGGTCGAGTTTTTTTTTTTTAGATAAGGGAAAACATCCAGTCTCCACAGCCTGCCGGCTGTGTAGCTCTAGGTCGAGTTAGAAGCGCATGAAAAAGCTTTGTTTGCCCTGCCGGCTGCCGGTGGTTCTCTCATGGTGATGCATGGGCGCGTGTGTGCAGGGACAACTTCCTAATCCTGCAGCTCTTGCTGGCGGCCATGGCGCTCTACGCCTTCCCTTCCCTGAGGCACCTCCCGCTCTGGGACGCGCGGGGCGCGGCCGTGGCGCTCCTGCTCCACGTCGCCGCCACCGAGCCCCTCTTCTACCTGCTGCACAGGGCCCTGCACAGAGGCCGCCTCTTCTCCGACTACCACTCCCTCCACCACTCCAGCAGAGTCCTCCAGCCTTACACAGGTAAAACAATCTGATTAATTAATTGTTCTCCTGCAAGCAGAAACCTTTGCTCTCCCGATGCTTATTACCTTCCTGACGATCGATCTCGATGCAGCCGGGTTCGCGACGCCGCTCGAGATCCTGGCGATCAGCGGGCTCATGGCGGTGCCCGTCGCGGCCGCCTGCGCGGCGGGGCTCGGCTCGGCCTGCCTCCTCTTCGGCTACGCGCTGGCGTTCGACTTCCTCAGGGTCATGGGCCACTGCAACGTCGAGGTGTTCCCCGGCTGGCTCTTCCAGGCCGTCCCGGCGGCGAGATACCTCATCGGCACCCCAACGTACGTGAGCTCCTCGATCAGAACTGTCAGAGAGCTCGTACCATTCCCGGTCATATTCGTCGCTTTCGGGGCCGTTTGAAAAGGAATTGAAATGGCGGCGGATCGTTTCGTCAGCCGTGTGCGTGCCCGCTCAGGACTTCCTGTAGGTTTCCGTTGCGCGTTCACGTCTGACTAAATGCTCCGATCTGATTATTTGTGTTGGGATTCTTAGGTGAAGCAACACATCAACACTAACCACACATAGAGCTAGTAGCGGGCACTGTGCAGACAGGTAGCGGGTAAACGAGTCTTTCAGCCGGACAGCTTGGCAATTGGCTGCACGTACACCTATCCAAACTGCAGATGGTATTGTTGCCATGACGTAGACAAGATCACAAGATGCAGCACGCATATGCTTTTCTTTTCTGCACACGTTTCAGACATAAAACACGCTAAAAAAACGTTTCAGACATAAAAGCCGCATATATATAGTTTATATTTATTTATTGAGGATTAGTATTCCCCCCTGACCTTATTAAAACTATGTGAATTTGCTACTGAGACTTTTTTCTCCTCCATTTTTCTTGCTTGGTCCAGGTATCATACTATCCACCACATTGACAAGGACAGCAACTTCTGCCTGTTCATGCCACTATTTGATCTGCTCGGAGGCACACTGAATGGCAAGCCCTGGGAACTGCAGGAGAAAAATAGCGCAGGTACGCTGCAAAAATTTCAATAAGTCAATCAGTCCATTTTCTAAAAAGATTAACTCAATCAGTTTATGAAAGGGCATAGATATCCTATATATGAGAAAATGCCACATCACAGCTCTGCATCTTCAATGACGAATTGTTTTCTTGCATTGTTTCAGAACTTTTGATACGCATACGTCCAATTCATAT
This sequence comes from Cenchrus fungigraminus, assembly GCA_036936925.1. NCBI lineage: Eukaryota > Viridiplantae > Streptophyta > Magnoliopsida > Poales > Poaceae > Cenchrus > Cenchrus fungigraminus. Next base: position 63,788,459 of record CM072768.1, on the reverse strand, counting down.
CCAAAAGGAAAATTCCTTATGGACAGCATTGCAATATCGCTTGAATTGATGAAAAACCTTTGTAGGCACCCACCCTTCAAGATGAGTTTAACTCTAGAATATGATTCATTTGGAGAAAGAGATTAATAATATATTGTGTCAATGGAGAAAACACTATTATTGAAGCTGAGTTTTACCATTTGTGTTAACCATGACTGTGTGTTTCTTGAACGTGTTCCCTTGTGTGCATTTGTTTTCAGAGATGTAGCACCTCTAGCTTTTCCAGCTATTGGGCTTTGATGACACGCCGCACGTGCCTTTTTGTTTAAAACCCCAATCCTTCTTAATTGAACGATAGAGCCCATGCAACTTCCATTACAAAAAGAAAAGAAAAGAAAACAGTCTGTTATTTGATCTGGGGGCCAAGTTCTTAACAATTCAGAAGTTGACGTTCCAACCATTTGCCATAATATTGGACTATCAGTTTTAGCTTCTTTCTTTTCGTTTCTTGCCTCCTGTACCTGCTTGTGCCTTAGAGAGTTAATCATTTCTTCAGATTTAGTTGGGAGGAATCATCAATTTCAGAAAAGCACATCATTATTACTGTTTATTAAGAGAATCAATGAGTGGTTTGCCATAATAATTATCAACTAACCGGATCAGATCAGTTTGAGTCTATACCTTCTAGCGCAAGTATTTGTACGTGTTATCGTTAGAGACTTTTCAGAGACAAGAGTTTTCCTCTCTTGACTGATCAAACCAGCTTTATTCTCCGTTAGGCGAATTTCCTAAGGAGGAACAGCATGTGTCTGCATTACACGTAAACGCGCTTAACTAACAGTCCAAGATAAACAGCCATTGAACTAAGAGCCATTACACGTAAACACACTTTTCAGTCTAACAAAGGTGAGCTTTCAATATTCCAGATAGAACAGTTAATTGCAAATTCAAAAGGAAGATGAGCAAGAATCTGGACTTTGGATATAGTAGACATATCATCAGACGATAAACATCGTTACGAAGGGAGAATATATAACACCGAAGTTGATTTCAATCATGAGCAGTCCCTGAAAAAAAAATATTAAGTCGCAAACACAGTTCAAACTAGGGAACCTTCCTCTCGTAATAAGTAGCATATATCATCATGTTTTCGTCATCTCTATACTAGCACTAGTGTCTACTCCCTCGATTCCAAAAATTTAGGTCGTTTTGACTTTTGTAGATACATAGATGTCTTATATGCCCCTAAGTATAGAGTTATATGCCTAGATACGTAATAAAGTTTATGTATTTAGAAAACGACATGCATTTTGAAATAGAGTGGGTAGTGGGTACTACGTAGAGCCATGTCCAAGTGCCGTCATCTTTTGAGAGCAGCGCGCATTATTAAGCACCGTCTGAAGTTGACTAAATATCCTGTCACGTCACAAGGACACGTCAATCACTTGAATCACAAGAACTGTGTTTCCTTTTTTTTTAAAATAATAAGAAATATTTTTACACTGTCCGTTATTCCTCAGTCACTGTCCGCTTGTGTAATCCTGCTCTAGTGCTCTCCAAGTCTTCCGAAGCTATACTAAAACATGTTCCTGACGACCACCATGCAAGTCTGATTGCTGACTTCTACTTGGGCTAACTGAAACTTCAGTGAAATTGCTCACAGAAACAGTTGAATTCCGAGACATCTGGATTTCATTGTTTAGGATGTGTCTCATACATGTAAATTTCTTATACAACATAAGGTACGAATAATTTGTCCAAGGGTTTCAGCAATGGAAAAGTCAAATTTCCATTCTTCAACTATAAGTCTATACCATAAGTCTAATTTTCAGTCCACCACTACAAAACTGGATAGGGAGTCACCCAACTATCAAAATCCAGCAAATTTGACCATTTGGGTGGTTTCAAGAGTGGTTTTGCATTTTCTATAGTTTTTTTAAATAGGTTTGATTAAAAGTCGCAATTAATTCCTTTCAAATCAGAAAAAGTATCAAATTAGAGCAAAAAAAACTAAAAATGAAACCTATCTTGTGTTCTATTCGGCATTAGTTGAATCTTGATTGTTCATGCTCCATGTGTTTTATTATGAGCAATAAAATGCTACGGATAGCCTACCAAATAGAGTACCAACAAATAGCCTACAATTTTAGAAATCTTTTGATGCCAACTTCATATTTTTTTGGATTTGAAATGAATTAGTTATTATTTTTTATCAAGTCAACTTTTAAATTTCTATAAAATGTAAAACCACCCTCGTAACTGCCCAAAGGCCCAAATTTGTCCGGTTTTGACAGTTGGATGGTTTCCGGGATGAAAATAGAACTTTTCTCCTTTTAGCAAATGAGTCATTTGTATGTCTTTTCTTCCTTTCTTTTTTGTTAAAAAAGAGAGAATAAAGCAGCAGCACCTTAATCGCGTCCATGCAAGACTATTGACATTTCATTTCTGACAAAAGAAGGATCAATCTGTAGCACCAGCATTTAGTAGTTATTCTTGCAACCCCCCTTCGCCTGGTCTCGTTTGGATCACACGGTAGATTTTGAAAACCAGAATCTTAGAAGGTGGATTCTGGACAAAATCTGGATGAACTTGCATTGTTTGGATCACTAGATTCTAGAATCTAAATTTATGGCAGCTCGATCGATCTCAAGGAAGCGTGCCGGCTTACTATGGTGTCTCTTGGGGCTACTATGCTCTCGCTCCTGCAGGGAGTGACGAGATCCCCGGCTTCGTGTTCCTTGGTCACGTCGTCGATGTGATGTCGTCCATGCACTCGAGGATGTCCAGCAGGTGCCGCGCCTCGCTGCCGTACCGCGCCAGGCTGCTGACCGTGGTGTTCTGGCCCGTCGCGTTCGTGTTCATGCTCATGATGTGGGCGTGGTCCAAGACCTTCGTCGTCTACTTCTACAGGCTCCGGGGCCGGCTGTTCCAGACCTGGGTCGTCCCCAGATACGGCTTCCACGTACGCCACTTCTCTCGGCTTCTTGTAGTTTGTTTTGATCAACAACCCTGTTCAATCGATCTCTTCCATTCCGATAATTCCATGCATCTCTTGCAGTACTTCCTGCCGTTCGCGAAAGATGGCATCAACAAGCAGATCGAGACGGCCATCCTGAGGGCCGACAAGATGGGCGTCAAGGTGATCAGCCTCGCGGCACTGAACAAGGTCTGTCACTTCACTTGCAGTGAGAGATCCTCATCAGGCATGCCAGTAGGATCCGGTGATGTAGCAGTGTGCTTGCATTGGCACTGCTTGTGTTTATGCGCAGAACGAGTCGCTCAACGGCGGGGGCACGCTGTTCGTGACGAAGCACCCGGGCCTGCGGGTGCGCGTCGTCCACGGCAACACGCTGACGGCGGCGGTGATCCTGCGGGAGATCCCCGAGGGCACGGCGGAGGTGTTCCTGACCGGCGCCACCTCCAAGCTCGGCCGCGCCATCGCGCTCTACCTCTGCAGGAAGAAGGTCCGCGTCATGATGCTCACCACGTCGGAGGAGCGGTTCCTCAAGGTCCAGCAGGAGGCGCCGCCGGAGGCCCGGCAGCACCTCGTCCGCGTCACCAAGTACCAGTCGGCCCAGCACTGCAAGGTGAGTGAGGCCTGCTAGCTGCTACCTAGATTGGGGGAGATTAATTGGCCAGCAATGCAACCTGGTGGCCCGAATGCTAGCTGATCTCGTCTATTGATTCTGTTGTCCATGGAACGAACGCGCACGACGACGCGCAGACGTGGATCGCGGGGAAGTGGCTGTCGCCGGGGGACCAGCGGTGGGCGCCGGCGGGGACGCACTTCCACCAGTTCGTGGTGCCGCCCATCCTCCGCTTCCGGCGGGACTGCACCTACGGCGAGCTCGCCGCCATGCGACTCCCCGACGACGTGCAGGGCCTCGGCGTCTGCGAGTACACCCTGGGGCGCGGCGTCGTGCACGCGTGCCACGCCGGCGGCGTCGTGCACTTCCTCGAGGGGTACGAGGGCCACGAGGTCGGCGCCATCGACGTCGACCGCATCGACGTCGTCTGGGAGGCCGCGCTGCGCCACGGCCTGCGCCCCGTCTGATCCATCCAATCCATCCATCGCATGCCACCGGCGAAGAAATGTCACGTCTGATTTCAGGGAACAGTTCATAACAAAAGACACCAGCACAAACCGACAAACGATCGAGTGAATAAGAAAAATGTTTGAATTTTTTGGATGCTTCATATTTTGAGCCTTTTCGCCGTTCTTTCTTCTTCTTCTTTTCGCGATGCACCGTTAAAATGCTGCCTCCAGATTTCTTCTCCAGGTTCGGAAACTCAAGAAAGAAAGAAAGATCCACAAAAACAAACTCAGGAAGAAGGCCGTTTGTTCGTAAGAAAAAGAAGCTTCTTTGTTGAGGCCAAATATATGGGCCTCGTACAAGAGGCTTTCTGATGAAATGGGCCCAAGTATTATATTCTACTCCCTCCGTTTCAAAATACTTGTCGCCATTGACTTTTTTCTGCAACTTTGACCATTCGTCTTATTCAAAAATTTGTGCAATTTACAATTTATTTTGTTTGCTATATGTTTTAATGTTGGATGTATTTTAAGCTTGACTTATCATTTTACATGTTTACGATAACTTTTTGAATAAGATGAATGGTCAAAGTTGCAAAAAAAAAAGTCAACAGCGACAAGTATTTTGAAACGGAGGGAGTATTAAAATTCACACATTCTCCCTTTTCTCAGCATGCTCTCCTCTCCCCTCCTCTCTCTGCTTTTACTACTAGTGAAACAACCCTAGTAGTATTCTGCAATATTCAACGACAAAATTTCCCCTGCCTCTGTCAACTACACAAAAAGGTCTTATGCACTGGGATAATAACAAATTGAAGGAAGGGGTACCTTTGCTAGTTGCTACTAAAGTCTTAGAAGGTCAAAGGAGCATATGGAAGAAACAGCAAATTAGCTCCGATCCAATCTGCATGATACAAACGTTTCTATATGATGCTCGGGGGGAAGTCAAACATTTCACCGCCTTTACTGTAATCGCAAGGCTGCAGAGAAATCATACTGCTATTACCTGCTCCTCCTGCATCGCACCTAGCCTCGTCTCTCTGCCTCTGCACTGCTCTAGACTGCACTTTAATTCCTTCAGCCTCACGGCACGGAGTTGTCGTCTCTGTATGGTTAGCTGTTTCTTCAGTCGCAATGTCGCATGCGTTGTCCTCCTCATAATCACCCGGACCGTGCGATCTAACTTTTAATTTGCTGTCGCCTTGCTTGTTCGCGTAGAGTTAAAATGCATGGATCAGTGCAGGTAACTGCTCGAAGCTGCTGAAGCCTGAAGGCATGCAGATTAATGCGCCTTTTTTTTTCTTCTCTAAGCTAAGCCGACAGAACAATGCTTTTGGTGTTTGATCAGGCACTGAAAGTCTACGGCTATGATGGATAACTTCTGGTGCACATTACATGACCACTCACTGGCCAATCATTGATGGAGCTGCTCGTTCAGAAAAGGCTAAGCTAAAATGGATTGGCGAGTCAGATGGAACAGCAAGGAGGGGGGGGGGGGGGGCAGTGTCGACGTACAGGATAGCTATGCAACTGATTAAATATGCATGTTCTCTTAGTGTAAAATTAAACAGTATATGCGTGCTGACACCTCTTCACTCTTCAGTATAGTATCGTACCAGATTGCTCAACTAATTAACCAGCATGTAAGGTGAAAACAAAGCTACTTCCTCGCTGATAAGGTTGTTCGATCTTGTTCTCGTTTCGTATGCACTGCACTGCAATCTGATGATGTCTGAATTTTAGAGCACGCAGGAATGCATTTGCTCCGAATACACTAGAGCGAAGACACCATCGGTCTCATATCAAACAGGACTGATCACCACCCTATGTCGCGTCCATATCACGAATTAAAAGCTCGGTTTCCCCATCTGAAAAATTCTAGTGTATATCCTGGGACACTATCAAGAGTTCGCACCGGTACCGTACGTTACTGTTGTTAGCCATGGGGGGCAGCTCCCTAGTACACTGCAATAGCACAACAGTGTGGTAGATGCTGATGTCCCGGCCGGATGCATATACGTACTGGCATCTATTCAGAGAGGCCGGGCAGCTATGCATGCAGCAGGCAGCAGCGGCAGGATCCGTGCGAAGAATTCACGCGGATGGTCGAGCAGTGGATTTGCATCGCAAAAGTGTTGTAAAAGTGCGTATTGAGATCGGTAGTGATGGCGAATAGTGCATTTGCACATCCGCGTGTGAGAGAAGATGTGACTCGACGTGTGCATTTGCACATCTACTGCACAGCATATTGCATGGTGTAGCCGCAACTAACACCGTTCATCACCAGCCGCGGCCGGCCGGCCGGGTCGTCGGAACACAACGACTTCCATTAACCGTCCCGTTTTCTCACGTCCCTGTCAGCAACTGTTGCTCCATAACATCATGATTAGCTAGCCTTTAAGTGCCTGTCATGGCGTGTTTTCTTCCACTAGATAGCTAGTGTTGTTCATGGCGGACCTCCTGGCGATCGAGAGGCTGCTAGCTAGCTTAGCTTAGCTAGAGCTAGGCTAGTGTATGCACACGGTTGCGCGGGGTTCGCTCGCGGTCGGCACGTCACGTCGTTATGGATTCGATCGCCATCGCGCAAGTTCATTGCTCCCCACCACCACCACCACCATCTCGTCGCGCACCCGGCCCGGCCCCGTGGGTCGTCTGCGTCTACTATTCATCCTGTTCCCCATGAGGCCATGACGTGAAGAAAATGTATCTCTCTCTCCTGGGCTCCTGGTCTCATCGTCTGCCGAAAGCCAGGAACGCACGCGGAGATGAACTGGCATGGCACGACGTATGGAAACCCCCAGTTTCCGATCGGGCAAAGCCGGTGGCGCCCGGTCCGTGCATGGATCCCCTGGCCGGGCTGCCTGCCTGACAGGTGCAGGTGCATGCATGACGATTGACGCGCGCAGCTAGCACATGCAGCCAAGCGTGTGCGTGCACGCAGAGGTACGTACGTACGTGCAGTCAGTAATGGCCGCCGCACGGCTTTGCCGGCGATCACTTCATCGTCTCTCCGTCACGTAGCGCACACCACCAACCACGCCCAATCAAGTTTATTTCAGAGGTTTCCTCCGGAATTAATGTCTCACTACTGGTAGTACGGAGTACTTTGCAAGCCCTTGCTCTTTTAGTGACAGCAACGGCGTGGCGGTTTCACTTGGACGCCATTTGAGGAAAAAAACAGAGAAAGCCAGCCGCTCGATCGCCCCCGCGCGGGCGAAGGGCGGCCTCCCGGATCCCTAGCCGTCCCAACCCTCAAATCGCTTTCTCCTGCCGCGCCGCCGCCCGAGCGGATAGCCGGAAAGCCGTGCGGCCCGCGGGGAAGGCGGCGGCTAGGCCCTCCCTCTCTTTCTCCAGCGGTTACGGGCGAGCGCGGTCGTCCGGCCTCCCAGGAGCTTCTCTCGTCTGTGCCGGCGACCGGGCGGCGGAGGAGGAAGAAGGCCCCAGATCCGACGCCGTCCTGGCCGGATCCGGTGGTTGCGCGGTGAGGGCGCGCGTTTCCGTGGCGGGGCGTGGTGCGGGGTCCGGCGGCGGCGGAAGGTGCTGAAGGTGGCGGCGGCGGCGGTTCTGGCCGGCGCGTGCGATGATGGTGGCGGCCGTTGCTGTGGCAGTGTGGCTCCGGCGGTGCATGAAGCTGGCGCCGGACGAGACGGCGGTCTACGCAGGGGCCGGGGCGCACCGGCACGGCCCATGCGTAGGGACGGTGGTGGCGGCGGCGGCGGTCTGGAAGGTGCAGGGCGCGGCGGCCTCTTTGCCGCGGGAGGCCCTGTGTGGGGGGCGCCTGAGTGGCTGGCCGCTCTTGGCCATGGTAGTCAGGAGGTGGTGCAGGCGGACAACAGCGTGCGGGCAGTGGGGACGGAGGTGAGTTGGAGGTGCCCTCCTTCTCCTCTCCTCGACGACGGTTTCGGCGTCGCCACAGTGGCGGGGCCGGGTGGCTTGAGGTATGTTCTCGCGGTGCCGTGGCGGCACTGTTGGATGTTCTGAGCCATTCTTCCGGCGGAGTTGCAGAGGCGAAAGGGATCTTGTATGCTGCTACTTGTCTGAGGGCGTGCGTAAGGTGCGGCGTTGTTCCGGGCGAAAGCTTTCACCGACACTTGTGCAGGTGGTGGTGGTGGCGGCGCCATTGGGGCGTCGTTCTCCCCGTTGGGGGCATCACTATGGAGTGTCGTGTCCTGAAACATGGCGTCTCGGGGTGAAAACCCGGTCCGGTCGTTGGACGAGTGACGGTGGTTGTGACGCCCCAGGTTTTTAATTAGCATCATTAGTGCTAATGACCAAAACAACCGAGTCGAACACTGTTGACATTGGTCAAACCTTGGTCAACCTGGGTCATCACCTCGAAAACCTCGCCAACAATCACTAATGACCCTCTTAATCGAGTCAACCCACACTTGGAGTCAAACCTTGGTCAAAGGCACAGTCAAACCCTATTTAAACCCTAATGTCCTTGAGCATCCTCCAGAACTTTTGCCGTGTTCTCCAAATTTCGCCTAAACACTTCAAAATATCCCAATATAAAAGTTGTCCAGTTTTTCGAGGGACACAACTTTACTTTTGGGTGGCATTTCGAATTTTGAGTGGAAATTGGTGAAAATCTCAGTCAAACTCAGCTTTCACTGTTCATCGGCGCCATGAAAGACATCAACTTCGCCTACAGTTCATGCTCAAACGGTTGATCAAAACATAGGTCGGCCTTTACAAAAATTACTCTCCTATAGATGCTCTACAACTTTGGTATTCAAAGTTTTTGGAGTGTTGTTTGAAAATTTTGAGCAGGCGCCGGTCAAACAGGGTTAAACCGATTTGAATTGGCGACGTCGTGCCCACAGCGCGCTCCCGCGCCCAGAGCGTCGCGCCGCGCCGCCACGCGGCGTGGCCGTCCTGCCTCGACGTCCGCCCCCCCCGTGACCTCGAGCCCGGTGCAGTGGGTCCCACGAGCCGCACACTCCCCAAGACGCCGGGCCCCTCGCCGCTTCCCCCTTCCCCACGCGCGCCACGCGCCGCGTGCCGACGCCGGCCCCTACGGCGCGCCCGTCACGGCCGCCGGCCGCGCCGGGTCCCCCTCGTCCCCCTCCTTTGCTTCACAGCGAAGGCCGGCACGGCGCGCACCGCCTATAAAAGACGCCGCGCCTCTCCTCGCGCGCGCAAGCGCGTCGACGCCTCCCTGAGCGCTGCTTGAGCTCCGCCGTGGCGCCATGAGCGCAGCCGCCGCCGAGTTCCCCTCTCCACTTGCACCCACCGCCTAGAGGCTACCCTTTCGCCACCCCTAGGTCCCACTCGACCTCCCCGGCCCGCTCTTTGCTTTGGACGCGCCGCCCCTTCGCCGAACTTGAAGCCGCAGCGGCCGCCGCCGCCGGGCTCCGCCGTGCGGGCTCGCCGGCGCCGTTCCCGCCCCAACTCCGGCCACCAGCGACCCCGTGGAAGCCCCTGGACCGCCCTCCGCCTGTCCCCGGCCGGCCACGGCCACCGGACCGCCGGAATCCGGCAATCCCCGCCGACAGCCGCCCTCGAGGACCCAATTGCAAGCAATCATTTCTTTCCAGGGACCTGAGTGCAAAGCAAGGGCATTTCTGTAAGGCTTCAAAAACTTCCAGGGACTTGATTGAAACTTGCATCTTAAATAGTGATTTCAGTTTTTCTGATTCTTGTAAATTCCGTAGAAAATCATAGAAAAATCATAAAAATGCAAACCAAATTTTGTTGGATTCCTTGTGAGAAGAACTACAACTTTTGTAAAGCATGACCATAGTTTTTCCTGATAGTTTTTGCATGAAAAATACAAAACTGTAAAACCTAGATCTGTTGTATCTCAAAATCTGTATGTGATCTGTATCTAAATTTTGTATATGTTATGTGTTATGTCATTCTTAGCTTCTGTACCAAAAATTGCACAAATTTATGATGTATATATTTTATTATTAATTGTTTTGTATTTATGCAGAATCTGTCTAAATGATTTTTGTAGCTAAAAATAATTATATTTCTGTGCTCAAATTCTGCATGTGATCTTTTTATGCCAAAATGCACCTCTGGTGAATTAATCACAATTTTATATCTGTCAGAAATATTTATTCTTGAAATATGCTTGTTTTTCTTTGTAAATGCATAACCCAAGATCTATAGTAGTTCTAGGTGTATATGTTGCATGCCTAGCTTAGTTTTGGACCAGAGACCATGTGTGAGAAAGTTGGAATCATTTTGATGTGTCTTTATTTTTGTATGCATTTCTCTTGTTATGGTGGCTAGACTTTGTTATTTTCGGTATATTTAATTTCCTAGCTATCCTAAGGGTGCATGTGTGTTCAGTGGCTTTGTATAGGTGTTTAGTGCTTAATAAACCCTTCCACTGAATTTTATTAAATTATTTTGTGAATAAAAGCAATGGTAGCCTTTTTAAGCTTAATATTAAAGTTAAATTGGAAAATCATCAACTCCACACTAAATGACCTTGTGTATGTGATGTTAATCTTGCTAAGAAACTAAGTGACACCATCCCTTGCTGTTTGTGAAATTTAATTAATTTAATCACATAAATATGTACACAGTCACTGGTAAAAAGATTAAAATAATAAACCTTCACATATAATGACTTTAATGAAAAGAATTAGTAATTAAATGTTTGTTAAGGTGAATATGGTCAACAAGAGTTGGATAGAATAAATAACCTTTCACTCCACCTGAACCCTGCATTGCATTCCGTGTAAAACTCCCTGGCGGTAGCTACGCGCTCGTGCCGGAAGCCGAGGAAGGAGGAGCTGACGCGGAGCTGCAGTACGTGGAAGTGAGCGAGGACACCGAGGACCCTCAGGCTAACTGTGCTGACGAAGGCAAGCCCCGGATCATTAACCCCGTCTTTTAAAATAATGCAAATATCCTTGCTATGTTTGTGCATTTACGTTTCAGGAATTGAATTGAAACCCTAGATGCATGATCCTTAGGTACCTATGTCTTTTACTAGTATGTTAGGTCGATAGCTGCTATGCTATAGGACCGGTACAAGTCGAGTGATGTTCGTCACTCGCGAGAATATGTTCTTATGTTGGAATCATAAGATCTCGATAAATGGATTGCTCATGTGGTAAGAGCATGGGATTTGGGCTCCGGTCCAGTGGCTTTCGTGGGCTAAGCTTTTGAACGTACTAAGCACTTGTCGGAAATGGGACCGGTAAGCCTAGTACCTTAATGAGACGGTGCGGGAACTTACTATTACTAATCTCGAGTAATCACCGCCCGGTTAGCTACCGGGAGAGGGGGGTACATGTGCGAAGCTGGGTGCCTTGCGGGGTATGCCAGATAGCCTTGTACCCGGGACAGTAAGCTTCGATCCCAAGCCGAGGACTTTTGGGAACCGCCTGGTGGTTGTCCTCGCGGGGGCACCCTACCGTGTGTTTAGGTTTACCTTGCAAGGTTTAAATCAATCGATTGTCGGCCTCTCACCGTTATCTGAGACTGCTTAATCAACTGGTCATGATATCACTTAATGATGGAATTTGATGAAGTTTACTGCTTGAATTAACTGTTTGTACAATTCTTGATTGAATTAGTTGGCACACTTAGAAATGGTAATCAACTAGAACTTGGTGCTAAAATATTGAAAGTAAGGACATACTCTTCGTTGCTTTTCAGTAAAAGAACTCCACCGGCCAAAAAAGCCTCTCATGTATAGAGTTTGGTGATGTAGTTATCACCCGACGGTTAAGTCTTGCTGAGTATTAGTATACTCAGCCTTACTTTAAATCTGTTGTTGCAGGTGTTGTTTGATCTGGTGAGATTCCACCCGGCTGGGAGCAGGGATGGGTGGATGACGACGAGTGATGACATCACGGACGGCCTCCTGTGATGTTTACCGTTGCGCTAGTTTATTTTATTCCGCTGTTTTCGAACTCTGAACCTTTACTTCTCGTCATGAACAATGTTTTGGGATAATTGAACCCTTCGGGGTAGATGTGAATTTAATTAGTGTTTGTACTCTGGACTCGCCTTCGCGTGAGTTTTAATGCATATGTTCGATCCTCTGTGTGTTTTCCAAGTGATTTACCGGGCGTTAACCCGGCAACTAACGACAGGATGATACTTTATTATCGCTTAATGACCAAAGTGGATTGGTTTAGGCGATAGTACGGTATTTTTCTGGGCGGGTTGTCACAGTGGCGCCATAGGTGTCATGCCCTCCTTGGAGGCGTCGCTTATGGAGACTCTTCTCGGCTTGTGGCAGTGTGGGAGGTGGTCTGGTTGGCCCGTGTGCAGCGGCTAAGGAGGTGCACAAGGTCAATGTGTTGGCGGCAAGGTGCAGAGGGCCCATGGTGCTGGAGATCTTGAGTTGGCGCGCGAGGTGCAGTTGTGATCTCGGTGACGGCTGGGCGGAAGTGGTGCTCTCAAAGCGGCTTTCAAATATCCGAGTCCTTGGCAGAGGAGTGTGGCGGTGCAAGAGGCGAGACCCCCACGCAGAGGCCGGGATCAGTGTTTTTCAGCGGCGCCGCGACGGGATGTTTCCGCTGATGCACCGCTAGAGCAGGGGGGTCGGCGACCTTTCGTGTGCGGCTTGAGGGGATAGTCCCATGGTGGAGGAGTTTCGGTTAGCTGCTCGAGCTTGCAGCGGGTTGCGGCTTTGCGCGACACATCGTTGGTGACGACGGCGCGGCTCAACGGTTTACTTTCAGCTTCTCTCCCAGGTGGTGGTGGTGTAGCGTTGTGTTGTGTGCGTTTGTTTGTGTGGGGTGTACGCTTCGACGCGTTATGTACCATTGTTGCTTCTTCTTATATGATATGACAGTGCTCCTGCCCTTAATTAAAAAAAAAAAGGCGCGGCGGCATTTTACCTCGATCTGTACGTGCGCGCCGGCCGTGCGAGTCGTCGCCATTAGCACATCTCTCTCGCTCGCTCGCGCGTGTGTCCGCGGAGAGAAGAAGCTACAGCTGGAGAGAGAGATACAGCAGGCGCGGTCAGCGTCGCGTAGACCGGGGGTGGCTCCGGCCTCCTCCTCCAGTCCTCCTCCCACAGACGGTCAGACCTGACCGGCGCTCCGCGTCAGGCCGTCACCCATCCTGGCCAGGCCATCCCTCTCGCACGCCATCACGCTCGCGGACAGGGAGCTCACATCACAGGGCGCGGGGCGATGCTGGCTGGCCCCCGCCGCGAGTCCGCCGCTGCTGCAGTGCTGCGGGGGTGCGCGTGCATGGGGTTCAACGCTGTCCACGCGCGCGGCGCGCGGCCGAGGGCGACGCGCACATGCGCCCTGCTCCCCTGCTCCTGCCGCGCCACCACATGTATGCCTGCCCCCCCGTGCCCTCCCTCCCCGCCGGCCACCGCCCCGCCCCGGCCCCCTCCACGGCTCCACCAGCACCCCACCGATCGACGATGCCGCGCCGCGCCACCACCAATCCATGAACACGCGGGAAGAGGATCAGGTGGGTAATCAGCTTGCGCGTGGCGTGGGGGCTCCGATTGAAGAACGCGACGCCAAGCGGCCAGCTAGCTGGGCGGGTCCGATCGGCCGGCCGTCCGATCCCTATCGATCGCCCGCGCGCGCACGCTCTCGGATCCCCCCCTCCCTACGGCCCCGCTCGCCACGTGTGAAGCGGAGGGCCGGGAGCCCGGCCGCGCAGCCTGCGTCTGCGTCTGCGTGCGCGTGAGGACAAAGCTGGCGATCGAGCGCCATGGTTGGTTGCTTCGCTAGCCCCGCCGCTGCTTCCCGCACCAGCTGGCGGGTCTCACAGAGCTCTCTGCTGTGCGCGGGCAGCTGCAGCCAGAGACAGCAGCAGGTCCCTCCCTCCCTACCCTATCGGCCCGCGATGGGTTAGCTCTCGTTGACGTGCTCTCCCGGCCCGCCGCCGTCGTCGCCGCGCGCGCCCGCACCCACCAACCCACCCACGTCGTCGGCACGCGTGTGGCGCCTTGCGCGTGCGCGCGCCCTCGCAGCACAACGCGACGTGCCTGCCGTACGCGCCCGGCCACACCACCCCCTCCCTCCCTCCTGATCCTGATGGCCTGATCGATCGCTGCCTCGAATTATTTCGCCGGGATTTGGTTGTATTCGACCAATCATACGATGCCACCACCTGGGGGGCATTTGAAAATACAGGTATATCATCGTGTTGGGCTGTTGGCCGTGCTAGGCGCACGTGAAGGTTCACAGATAGAGCGAGCGGACGCAACGCCAGGCACCAAGCCCCCGCTGCCGGACGGCGGCCGGCCGATGAGAGGAGAACGCGACACGCCAAGGAGGAGGAGGGGCGCCGTGTTCCGGTGCTGTCTGTCTCCGGCGACTAGAGGCCAGAGCATCCCATACTCGCCCCCGTGCTTGCAGAAGCGAAGACCTGAGTCCTGAGCAAAGCGATCAAGGCCCGTTCACGCATGGTGGTGATCTGACAACGTTACGCCGCTGCGAGTTTTGGACAGCTCGGCGACGGCGAGGCCGCGCCCGCACCTGCGCTCTGCAGGCTACGCGCCGGGCGCGGCCAGCTAGCCGCCGCTACCCAGCCCGAGCTCGATCGCGGAATTCGAAAAGATTCGGCGCGTCGGCCTGGCCGGCCTGGGCGCCTCTGTCGACGGGCATCGTGGAGCTGTCTGGCCAAATTGCGAGGGGACGGCCGGAGTGACGGCACCACAGTGCCCCCCCGGCAGTGCCATATCGAGGAAACTCTCGGATCCCTACTACTCCAGTCTCCACTACTACCACCCGCTGTCCTTTACTACTGGCTGTAGCGACGCCAAAATGCAAGGGTGCCGACGACGACGGGGATGTGATCCACTGCGCACCCGCATACTGATGCTTGCTTAAATTCTGATAACGACCCTGCGTTGCGTTGTTGAATCGAATTGGGTCTCGAGTCGGAATACTTCTCAGTCACTGTGGATGGAATAATTTAGGGCAGGGGAGATGTGTAGAGGGGGAAAAGGGGAACCTCTGTCGGCATGCGAGGTTTCAGACACAACAGTATGGTCACAGTACACACAGGAAGAGCCATCGTCATCATCTCCTAATAAACGGGTGATGTTTAACCCTCATCACTACCATCTTTGACTTGTATCGCGATCTGATACGCCCGAAAACTGTAATCCCTCAATGCTTTTGCCTGCTGTAGTAACTCGATTCCAGAAGAATGGAGAGAACGAGATCGATGACGCCGGCGGGGCCTTAATTTGCCCCCTGTTTCTTCAACGGCGCCTTCGTGCAAACAGCAAACCAACACATGTTCCAGGACTTGCAGCTCCTCCTTGGCTACTGCTTGATTGCCAGGTTGAACCGTCTCCCAGCCGTAAGCTGATTTGCATCACTGTTTCCCTGCTAACGAAAACAGAGCCGAGTTAATCGTCTAAACTATCCGAGGCGCAGAATTAGAAAATGGCACACTGACGCAGGTCCAGGACACTGCATACACAAAGAACAAATGTTGCTTTCCTCCTGAACACTGGTAGACACTGACAGACAGCACGTGCAGTTCCATCTGAATCTGAAGAAGGGCTAAACGAGTAATGGGAATCCCCTCGCCAACCAGATCCATCACTCACCGTGTTGCGACATGCAGGTTTTATTGATCAATTGATGAACTGGATTAGCTCAGGTACTGGAACAGTTTTCTCCAGTCTTTCTATACTGGTATTCCATTATAATACGGATTGTGAAATGAGAAAGTGTGCGTCCTCAGACCAGTTGGTCTACTGTCTTGCAATGTTAAACTTAGTATTAACCTCCAGCCCAAGTTGGCCATGTGTGTGTGCAGGCAGGCTACAGCTGCTCGGGCACTTGCTCAGAGTGAAAAAAACATTTGCTATGGCAATATGGGGGTGTCGTAGGCCGTAGCTCACGTTTGTGCTTGTGCCACAACTTGACAAAGGTCACATGGAACCTCCCAATGATTGCAGGCACTGATAACCATCCAGTGATGATGATTTGAACAATAGTGTTTTGCGCTAGTTAACCATTGCAGCTAAGCTAGTCTATCAAGAATGGGTTGCTAACATTTGGCTACAAAATTTTATTTGCACCCTACAATACATACATATCTAATTATCTATACTCCACAAGCTACATGGGCTGGTCCAGTAGTCCTTACTAATTCCGTGCAATCCAGCTGTTAAATACGCCGTCTAAGAAAATTGGATATCTAGTAATTACTGCACCTAAAGTTATAAAAGGTTACCATAGAAAACACTTTCAAAAACCGCCATAATCCAAAGCAGAGATGCAGCTAAATGTTGTTTTCCCCCACAAGGGAAATGTTACTTAGTTAGTTGGCACACTTATTGCTTGATAAAAACAAAGATGATCAGCTATTATATGACCCTTTTATGCGGTTGAGCCGATTAGCAATCATGTGAAGTGGTTAGCTCTCAGAATGATGGGCAGCTATTTGCGCAGTGGCCATTTCGGCATCAGGTTGGATTGAGATAGACCGCACGAGAGGACAGAGCCCCATGGCAAGGAAGAAACAAGTGCACGAGACGTGGAGACGTCAAGCAATTATTACCCGATTTTCTCGAGCTGTCTTCTAGCCTCAACAGCTGCATGCCCCCCAAGCCAGCCAAGGCACTGTTCACCCTTACAAAAGGCCAGCAGCTGAACAGCCACGGCGATCCCAAGCGAGCTGAGCAATACCTTCTCATGGCCTGTTTGGAACCCAGCAACAAGGCCATTACCCGCACATATTCAGACTTCAGAGCACATAAATTTGAACAGAAACAAGTAGTCTTTCATGGTCCTTCTGTCATTTGCATTTTGTGGTTGATCCAGTCACCACCCAAACCAGTCAAATATCTTAACCAGTTCAAAATGGCCCAACTCACTGACATGACAATTGACCATACAGAAACAAAAACAAGAGTATAAGTAACTCTGTCGAGGGAGGCAGAAACCTATACCATGCCATATATGACTATGAGCGTTGGGAGGTTCTTATAGGTTTTCCTCTTTAGATTAAACTATAAGCAGGGAGCCACCCTACTCGTAGCCAATAATAGTTGCGCACAGTCATAAGATATGGGCAAGCTCACAAAAACTGATGGTCTGTGATGGCTCCAAGTATACCTCCTTACAGCTCAGTCTACAGCCTAGAACCTAGTTCTCTCCCACATGGCCAAGTGAAATCTCATGCCTCCTCTCTCAGATTTCTCTCCTATAAATACGTACCACACCCCTGAAGCTTGAGACAACTCTTCACTTGCTCGAGAGAGAGAGAGAGAGAGACAGAGAGAGAGAGAATCCATGGTGACACAAGGAAAAAACATCAAATTTAGCAGAGGAATGGTGTCCCTGAGGAGGAGGAGGCCGTTCCAGCTCATGGTGCTGAGGCGCCTCCGGGAGCTCAAGAAGATTGTGCCGGTGGGTGCTCGTCGCAGAGCTGACGTTGAGGCGGTGCTCCGGCAAACCGCAGAGTACATCTGCACGCTAGAGCTGAAGGTGGCCATCTTACGGAGGCTCTCGGACATCTACGGCGTGTAGAGAGAGCTCCGGTGAAGGCAGTCGATCGTTTGCATGCCAGTCACCATTGCACATGTAAGAGGGAAGAGAGAACCTAGCTACATTTCTTGCCATGGCCATCTCTGTTCAACTCCTCCCTAGCACCCACCAAACTAGTAGCATATTGTGCCACTGCAGCCTCACCCCTATGTGATCGATTGGTCGCATATGGAAGTGTGTCTATTAGTTAAATCTGGCTGGAAAAAGCCAGCCCTTTTATCCAGCTGATTGCAAGAAAATGCTTTGATTGGTGGTTGCCAATAGGCTAGCTGGTCTGCGTGCATGATTCAAGTATTTCATTTGTTTGTATGTCTCGGTGTGTGTACAATGGATTTTTGCATAGCTCTTCTGCCGTTTCTTGCCTCCTGTCAATGGCGCGACCTCTAAGACTATGCACAAACACATGCAGCCACATTCATACAGCAAAGAAAAAAAACAGTGTGATGATCCCTGCAGATACAGGATCATTTGGATGGCAGCATCCGTCGTATTACGACTAATGGATTCCTACTGAATACTGATCATGATCGAGCTACTAATTAGAAGGAAGCGTACTTTGTGTGCACCTAACAGTCACACTCTTAAAACCCTCCATAACCATAACAGTAAGGACAATGGAAAAATATTTGCGAAGTAATCCTTCTTTCAGTCCATACTAGTCAATCAATCAATTCATCAAGCTCTGGATTATTTAAATATACTTACAGTGCTGGATCTTGTTGAGATTGTGAGGAAAGCACAAGTAGCACAATGTATTCCCTTGTTCAGCCAGAATATAATCCGAGTGATGATTTTTCAAACATTGTTGCATCAGCATGCCTCCCTGTGGATCAAAACATCAGATGAAATGTTATTATATAAAATATGGAATTATTATAGCTTTGATTCCCAAGCAAGACCGCCAAATGGAGTGTCACCACTGAAAGGGAAGTTCTTTCTGTCAAGTCGATTGCTTCAGGTAGATAGATAGACAGACAGACGGTTGATATTGTGGGATTTGATCCGTTTTACCCAAGGAGAATATATGCTAACGTGTCACATCAACTGGGTGATCTACAGTCATCCTAGCTTGAAAAGGATGCTATGATGAAGATAGAGCACATAGTACGTGCGGGGATTTAATTCATGCATAAATGTACTGCTGACCAGATAGATAGCAGCTGGGCTACCAGAGGAAGCGTCCAAGAAGGGCATGTGCACGCAAGACTGCTCTCTGGCCTTTTGCTCCACATCATTGGAGAGGGCTGTCCCTTCTCTCAATCTCTCATGCCACCCTATAACCAATTTATCCTTTTGGGTGAAAACAATCCTGCAAAACAAGCCATGGTTTATCTGGAAGGGAGATGCGTGTATACCAATTAACATCAAAGGAACATTCTTGTGCGCTTCATATCTTGTCCAGGCTTGAGCAATCTTAGATGCAGAAGGTACATGCAGATACTCCATACTGCGATCAACTTCCTTAGCAGGCACATTGATTCCTATGCAGACGACCAGAACATAATGCTACCTTTCAACTTCAGGAAGCAGAGATACGCAGCCCTCAGGAAGAAGGTGGTCATTAGTTTGAATCTAGTGAGTTGTCTCTCAGTGGGTGACATTAAATTCAACCGTGGGAGCTAAGAGTTGTGCACTCTACTGAGCCAAGGCTTCCTGTCGGGACACTGGAGGAAAACAACACTGCAACAACGTGTGCCAGGCGACAGTAAGATTCTGTATTTTACAGCACAGCCATGTGGGATATTCCCCTTGGGATTATTGTTCACAGCCAGGCCAGCTATGGGCTACTGCCATGGCATTTCAGCTACAGCCTGCAGGTTGCCAACGCAGCTATGTCTACTTGGCGGTTTCCCAGTGGCACCAGATTTTACTATGTCAAGTTAGGTGGTCTATTGATGATTTGATATTAAGATTTTATTAACCTCTAACTTGATCCACTTAACATGTACTATACCACAGGTCTAGGACCTTGAGGCCAGAATTTAAAATCTTCCAAAAGTAGGGTCTTTGGCAGCAAATCAACTTGGCTCCAGATTAACAATGTAATTAGCAAGCATGTATTCTGGGAACATCAAGCCGCGCAGTTGCCTAAAGATGCAGCCAAGCCGGATTAAAGGTACGGATGACAATCGCACTGCTCTTAACTTTTGCGAGCTCGATAACCAATCTTGTCGAAAATCAAAAGTACCTCAGAAAGTAATCTGGGATCAACGCACAAGCTAGTGCGCGTACAATGATATGACCATCATATTATAGTGGCATCAAGACACCTTTACCTTAATGGTACAGCTCCAAGGGGTTGTGTGGCTTTATTGAAGCACCTGGAGCCCATCCATGTGTGAGCATGTGTCTCTGCGATGCTATGATTTGGACTATCCACCATAGACAAGTCGCAGCCCATGAAGCATGTGCTTGGCATTAGCCTGTGTAATGAGAGTACAATGGGAAAGGTGTTGGATTAGGGTGATTGCAACAGTGGTGGATTATAGCATATAAGTAGGAGCCAGAGATTGCAAGGCTGTAGTCCACTGAACCAGAGACAACAAAAATAGTAACACATGTTAGATTACCAAAATAATAATAATACATATTACAGCATCAACATATTAAACAGGAGAAGGCTGGAACTTATCTTTGTGAAAAGTAGAATGGCACATGCAATACACTTAGGCAATGTCAAATAACAAAAGGAATGGGAAGCAGCTGAAGCCCTTACCTGGAGCACCCATCAGAATAAGCGCAGCACAGAAAGCATTAACAGTCAGGGGTACAATGCCAAATTTTTCTGCCACCCCTTTGACAAAAAATTATATGCTAAACAACTACTAGTCATTTCAAGAAAGCCTCCAAATTAATTAATCCAGTATGTAGCTAACTTGATTTGGCCTTGACAGCATGAAGTCTAAAAAGCTTCGATTATCACATCGTTCACATTAGGAGGTTACATGATGCAAAACCAAATAGCAACAACCACAGATGACATGCAGACAAGAAGTCGCCATACTGTGGATCTGTCCAATGTTGTTTAGTAGGACTTTTAAGAACCTAAGACAAATGATGTCCTCTCAAAGCAATAGGCAATCATCAAAAACGAGATATGATGTATGGTGCATGTGCCTTGATAAGATGTTAAGAATACCCCTCAGGAGATAAAAGAAAAAGGGAAAATGAAGATGATGCATATGATTTCCCCATGTTTGATCTCCTTTGAAGACAAAAAAGAGGCACAGATGATGAGAATTATTTTATAGACTAATGGTGAGGTCGGTCTTCAGAGCATCTCCATCGCATTTAGAAGACCAGGGACTGCATTTGAAAAAGCAACTTTATAGCGCAATTTTTATCATCCAGACAGAATCTAGCAGAAAATTGTGGTGTCATAATTTTCATGCAACTCCTATAAGGGTTTCCATCAGATGTTCTGAGAATTAATTAAGATTTACATTTAACATTTAACTATGGGCAGGTAGAACACACCTGGAACCGTCAATATACACACAGCGTCAGCACATCCCCCCCGCATGATCAAAACATCCTTTATCACAACCACAAAAGGGCAGGCCTCCTGCACTATGCTCAGGCTTCACTGGAAGAAAGCAAAAGTACATAATGATCAGGAGACTATTCCCGAGTCTTAAGCAGTTAGACCAACCGGTACCATCTCCATGTCCCGCAGAAGGGAAAGGCCAATAGGTCTATTTTGAAGGAATCAGTTCAAGTATCACCATTGATTCTCTCACTGAACTACCCATGTGGATGCCACTGCACAGGAAATAAAGTGACTCAAAATACTTCACAGCAAAGGTTAACATAACATGACTCAAAACAAAAACATTGAAATCAGTCTATAAATAAAAAGAATTAGAACAAACAAAAAAATAGATGCTCAAAATTCAAAATGCAGACTCAAAGCGAACTAGTCCCTCACCTATAAAAACATCACTTCCATTTCAGTGTATGGACAACCTTTCGATCATATTTAACACTAGCAAATCAAGATTTTGTTTGCAGCTACATGCATATCCAAATTCAGTTGGAAGTCCATGCAGATGTGGGTCTCTAAGCCATGTGCACGCATGTGGCTGGTCCTATTCCTTATGTTCCAACCAACTCAGATAGGCCACCTTCCTTCCTTTCCGTATGGATTTTCTTGCTGTTCCGGACCACTGATTAAATATCATTTATCCCCACATTTAGCACCACAAAAATCTCAGTCATGGCCATGGAAATGTACTTCTCTGATAAGGCCCGGCACACGTAGTAGTCATATTCAACAATGCTTAAATCAGAGGAGATCTCATGATTGTCCATGCTTGCCATTGCCCTTGCCCCCACGGACTTATCATTCTGTGTGACTAACCTTATTAAACCCAAACAAAAGTTACATCGGAGAACAATAATGAAAGTGGCCCAAAAGCTAGAGTGCATTCTTTTCTAATCTTCACCATCAACAGATACTAGAAAGATGTTTTAAGCTCCTCAAAAGAAACATTAGTGGAAACACACCAGTCAAATATTCTTCGTAAGGAGAGAACAAAAAAGACAGCATAGAGAAAGGGAAAGGACCGAATGATACAAGAACAGCATAATCGATTTTATGGCTCAGGAGAGAACAAAATAGACAGCATGGAGAAAGGGAGGGATGTAAAACAAGAAATTAACACCTGTAATCCAAAACTCCAGAAAAGAGATATATCACATTCATGTTTCCCAAAATGCTCATTCTCTTTGCCTCTTTGATTTACATTAGCACAGGAAGAGCAGTAACTTAGATGGACAGCAAAATAATAAATGCCAACAGCAACATCACAATTCAGCCATGGAGAAAGATGCGAGGAAGATTAAAGACGGCAAATAGGCAGGATAATAGTAACTATGAAAACCATATTAAAACAGTGAGTGATAACATTAGAGCTCCAGAAGAAAGGTAGAATGCTAACCAACAGTGTCTAGGCATTAACATAACAGAGTATGGAAACGACAATGGTAGTGCTTTAGAAGTACACAGCTGCATGAACAACACCAACAACATGTCCACAAATGCTTCTAGTTGGCAGTAAAGGAAGCTTGCCAAGAGCCTCTGTGTTTTTGCACCAGTGTGACTTCTTTCTCTGCACAATTTGCATGGCAATGTATAGCAATGTGAACACTTCACACGACAAAGAAAAACTGACATTAATTAGCAGTGATCCATTAGATATAAATGTGCCGGCTATTAAGCACCGAAAAGGGGATACTACTGTAAGCTACAGATTCAATAAAAAGACATTGCCTCTAGATTATTCAATTCAAGGACATGAAGACTGCAAAAAAATTATGTTACCCTACTAAACAGTCTCTATAGGAAATTAAATTAGCCTCAAGTCACCAAGAAACATGTGGTTTTCTAAAACTATGACATTATCAAGGGTATGTACACCTAAATGAGCTGGGTTTGAATCCACAAAGTCTCTGAATGTTGTAATATCTGCTCCATCCCTATGCGGCACTGGCCTTTCACATTGGTGCGGGGAGTATCAGGTGCTTATCGACAATTTTGACATTTACAGCAACCTCAATAAATTGCATATTCATGATGTTCGGTATTTATTATATAATAACTAAAACTACTGTACCTATTCCAAGCATTGTCACAAACAGCCTGTTAATCACTTCATATCCTTTAAAATCCAAGCTCTGGGAATAAATGGTTGAATTGAACCCCCAGGATTTGCAGAGTTAAGAGTGCATCCCCAAAATGACCCTAGAAACTCTCGAACGGTAAAATTACATTCGACTTGTAGGCATTTCGATTCAACGCTGCAAATTGCGCTGTACAAATCGCGCGGTACTCACTATACTGTACATTTGGTGCGAAATTGAGCGCACGGAGAATTGACGCAGGAATTCACGTACCAGGAGTGGAAACAGGAGGCGCCGCGGAGGGCACCGCCGGCGGCGGTGGGGTAGTAGTAGGAGGCGGTGGAGCGGACACCAGCGGCGCGTACATGTAGGAGTCCGACGCGAGGTATGCGGCGACCGCCTTCGCGAGGCCCCGAGCGCCTCCGCCTCCGGAGGCCTTCGCGGGCGCCGCGATCTTGCGCCGCCGCTTCGCCGGCGCCGGCGGCTTGCGGACTCCGAGCAGATCCTTCTTCATCTTCTCCATCTTCTCCATCGTGTCGTGAGCGCCGGGGGGGTTTGGTGTTTCCGGGAGACAGGTTGCGTGCTTCTGCTGATCGACCGCGATCGGTGCGAGAGAGGGGAGAGCGTCTGGAAGCGGAGGGGGGAGGTGGCGGCGGAGGAGAAGCTCGACGTGGCGCTTTCTAGATGCTTCCTGCGGCTGACCGGCGACGCGTGGCGGCCGGTGCCTTTGGGAGGAAGCCGAACTCCAACGGTCGGGGTTGAGAGTTGGGCCTGAACTCTTGGGCCAGTTCTTTCCTGAGATGATTTGAGTGCGGGCTTGCGGGCCGACAGTTTCGGGCCCAAAATTGACGGCCTGTATAAAATCCAAAAAAAGTTCTCTAGACTCGGCGGAACTAGGCTTGAGCTGGGACTTGGGCCGTGCTATTTATAGGTCGCACGAAGCACGACATTTTGGCACGACCCAAAGCACGGCACGACACGATAAATTTTGGGCCGTGCCGGCACGACACGAATGCGAGGGTCGTGCCGGCCGTGCCTAGGATCTCGGCACGATGAGCGACACGGCACGACACGTATTTTGGGCCGTGCTTGGGCCGGCACGGCACGAAAATGACTCATTTGCAAATTCGTAGGTTATTCCCTCCTGATAGCATGCGTTACATGCATTATATAACCTAATATAACTAATAGCATAGAAATAGATCACAAAATCTACCTTACATGTATGAAATTGTGCTAACCATCATTCATATCATAATAAGATTGTGTTCTCGTATAGCCAGAAGTAGTCACATCGCGAGGGTCGTGCTTGGGCCGGCACGACACGAAGACGTGCCGCCGTGCCACGGGCCGTGCTTGGGCCTAGTAAAAATTTTGTCGTGCCATGCCGGCACGGCACGACGTGCCTCGCGTGCCTAAAAGTCTAAACATGAGGTGGCACGAGGCACGAGAGTGCCGGGCCGGACCGGCACGGCACGACCCAAGTCCCAGCTCTAGGCGGAACGGAACTGGGGAAATTGAAATTCAAAATCCAAAGTGCGTGCAAAAGTCGAGTACAAGAATTACTTTGGACGGAGCTTCTCATGACTTTGTACTGTGGTCGTGTTGTATAGCACTACGTATGCATCTTGCTGCGTACGTACGCGCGTCGCACTGAACAACCGGCACACAGCAGTATATACTGTGCGTCCGGGGCTCCTGGCCGGCGACCGCCAGAGTTCGGGCTCTTCTTCGGTCACCGGCAAAAGCTGGGGAGTAGGTAACGTGCCGGCCATGCCAGATTGCCAGGCCCAGGACCCAGGTGGAGAGTGGAGACGGTCGAGCAGCCACCACATCCGGGCACGGCGGCAGCAGCAGCAGCGCGCTGCCCTGCCACACCAAACCATGACACCAATCTGCGCGCCACGCCACCGAGCACCACCGAGCGAGGGGGTGAGGTGAGGTGATCTGACAGTCATAAGTGAGGCCGGCCTCGATACGGTGGTTCGCACTGGTTGTTGGGCGCTGCCCTGCATGCCGCACTGGACAGTGGACGATCTCGCGCCTCTCCCAATAGCGTGGCAACTGTTCCGTACCAGGACCTGACACGCCACGGAGATGAGGAGTGGGAGTACGTGCTAGCTCATCCTGCACTTTGAGCTGGCTTGCTGATCCACTCGTACACATACGTTGCTCTGCTGGCTTGCTGATCCACTCGTACATACGTTGCTCTGTTAGCTCAAGTTTAGTTTGCTGAAATCTCTGAGTGAAGGTTTTATACAAGTATTAAACATAGATTAATTATAAAACTCAGACGGACGGAAAATCGCGAGATGAAACTATTAAGACTAATTAATTTATCGTTAGAGATTGTTTGTCGAAGCACGATTGTCTAATCATGGCATAGTTAGATTCATCTCAGGATTTTACCAAGGGTTATGGAATGAGTGTTGTCATTACTCACATTTAATACTCTTAATTAATGTTCGAATATCCGATATGATGGTGAAATTTTTTTTCGTAAGGGCATGTTTGATTCACCAAAACTTATTGTAAACACATACTCCCTCCGGTTTGGCAAATAAAGTCGTTTTGGACAAGTTTGGAGTCAAACATTAGGAATATAAATCATGAATAACTTTTAAGTTGTTGAGTTTGAAATTGCGAAAATTACATGAATAGATTTGTCTTGCCAAATACTTTCATAAAAGTATACATATGTTAGTTTTTAATAAATATTTTTATAAAAATAAGAAGTCAAAGTTGTACTTTGGAGACCGTGTCGCTGTCCTAAACGACTTCATTTACCAAAACGGAGGGAGTACTGTACTCTTATTTGGTACTTATTACCCAAACACAAGAGACTTATTTATACTTATTTTCATAAACACTCCATAAAATCCATAAGTCTGTAGAAGGGTGCTTAGGGCAGTCTCAATGGAGAACAAATTGTGGTTTCTATCTCTTTTAAGGCTCTGTTCGTTTTTTTATTCGACTTCTTCCGCGGTATTTTCCTCTTACAACAAATCTATCATAAAACAACACACAATATGTTTCTCTTATAACAAATATGTCGTACAAGTTTGTTGAAGCCTGGAAATCTGCCGAACGGAGAAAAAGGCTGTCATGACAGTCAAATTAATGAAAAAAAGAGATGAAGAATAGAGTACTACTTATATACCCAGACTAGGTGATACCTCGCGCGTTGCTACGGGAATTTTTAAACAAAGTTGTAAGATGAAAATTTAAAAGTATAAACTATATATGAAAAATTGTTCATTTTGTTGAGAGAAAACAGTTGTTAAATGATTGATCTTTCACGTATTTCTATTATTAGAATTTTGGAGCATGGTACTCGTAAAGATGTATGGATGCTATAGTTACAGAAAATCGGTGGAGGACATAAATTGATGATCTAGTGGATGATGATGTGGCACGTGAGGTGGATGACTTGCATGTTGAGAGAAATATAGTTAATGTCTCTTACTTGGTTCCATCTATATACTCCCTCTGGTTTGGTAATAGAAGTCGTTTAGGACAGCGACACAGTCTTCAAAACACAACTTTGACTTCTCTTTTTCTATAAAAAATCTTTATTGAAAATTTATATATGTATATTTTTATGAAAGTGATTTTCAAGATAAATCTATTGATATGAATTTCACATTTCTAAACTCAATGACTTAAAAGTTATTCATCATTTATCTATACTATAAGGAGCGAAGACAATTGAAAACTTTTCTCACCCAAATCGGTTCCACTGTACCCCTTACGCCGGACCCACCCGTCATATGTTTTTAGAAATGGATAGGGTGGAAGGACTATGGAAGGACAAAAAATCGCAATTTGGAGAGTGTTTCTGCAAAAAACGAATTCTTTTTCTCACCCATGGCTTGTGTACCCACCCCCCTACCCACCGGGCCCACATTTCTGCTGAACTTTTTTTTATAAGAAACATGATATATTAATTAACAGCACAAAGTTGTTAGGTGGGTAAGGTTTACCCAGTGTACAAGATCAAGAGCATTCCTAATTGGACAGCTCGAGATATGGACCGCACTATGGCAATTTACAATTTCATTTGTAGCTTTATCTAGAGGATACCTAGCCTATGAAGCAAGCACATGAGCAGAGGTATTTAGAGTTCTTGATATTTTGTCGACCTTGTATCTTCGTCCTACCGCCATGTTCCTGAAAATTTGAGTGTATCTGCGGGCTTCCCATCTTGGAATTTCTTCATTAGAGTCAGTGTTCATATATGTGACCAGCTGTTGATTGTCAGAGAGGAAGGAGGCTTCATTGATGTCGAGGTTGCGAAGGATGGTACCTGCAAGAGCAAGGGCCACCGCCTCCGCCATGAACACCGAAGATGCACTAGCCAAATGAGCTTTTAGGTAAACATTGAACTGACGACCCAGGTTAGAGCATATGAGGAAAACACCAATGCCTGCATTTCTGTTAATAGGTTGGTTTTGATCAGGAGAAATAGAAGCATCTGTGTACACACGAATTCCATCGAGATTGGTCGGCAAGGTGATCCGGCACAGAGGCGCCTGGGGTTGTTCCGGTGTGGTAGCTGGGTTATTGTTGACATCCTGTTGTTGAGAAGGTAGTAAGTCTTCCTGAGAAATCTGTACTTCCTGAGCCATAGTGTTGGATACTAGGGATGGCAATGTGCAGGGTAGGGTAAGGGTAAACTAGGGATGGCAATGGGCAGGGTAGGGTAAGGGTAAAGCATTTACCCGCCCGTTGGCATACCCGTCTATCTCTTGTATACCCTTACCCTCCAAATGTAACAGGTAAGAATCCTTACCCTTACCCGTAGGGTACCCTTAGGGTAACAGGGTGTCCGCAGGGTATTAACATAAACATGTCAATAAGTTCATATCGAAGAGTACAATAATAATTTGATAGCTAAATAAGTCTCAAACTTCACAATCACACACATATTGACATAGAGACGGCAAGTTTGGCGACTCAGCCGAGGAGGCGGCGGCGGCGTCGTGGCTTGGACTGGCGCCGGGATCCGGCCGGGGAGGCGGCTATAACATCCCTGATGTTTGTTAAAGTTAATTACCTTCATTAGTTGGGTTAACCAAGATTAATTAGTCCCTAAGCATGTTTATCATGAATATGCTCACCTTTACACACACAACCTTGGTCAAGATCCCAAATCACGGTCAAACCCTAAGTGCACCTTAAAGCTGAAATGGTTTTCTTGCGTGTTCTCCAAAAAGTTCTATAGAACATCAAATTCGGCCAATATAAAAGTTATTCGTTATCTCCGGGAACACAATTTTCATAATTGGCGGACATTCAAATTTTGAGTGTAAATTTGCCAAAAACTGAGTTGAAGTTCCTGGTAACAGTGTATCGGGGCCGAGAATTCCTGCAACTTCATCACGATTTTCCCGTCAATCTTTTCATCAAAACATAGGTCGCCCTTTGTGAAAGTTGTAGTGCTTTAGTTCCTCTACAACTTCTATTTTTGGAGATTTTCGACTTAGTTGACACTTGTGGGAGTTTTGCAATTTCGAAAGTGTGCACTTGGAATTGAAACGGACGCCGGCGTCGCCGTTGTCGCGCCCAGCGCGCGCACGCGCGACCCGCCCGCGCCGGCCACGTGCCGCACACGCGTTGTTCCGGCGTACGGACGCTTCGGGCCCGTCGCCCTAGACCGCGCACGCGCCGTGGGGGCTCCGCACACCCCGGGCCGTATGCCGCGTCCAGGCGCACGACCGCAACTGGCGCGGGCCCGGCTGGCCACGCGCCGTCGCGCGCCTCTGCCGCGCACGTCGCGCGCATGCGTGCAGGGCCAGCTGGCCACGCTGCGCCCTTGGGTACCCCCTGCCTCGTCCGCACCGTGAGGCACGCGCGCCTTGGCCAAAAATCGCGAAGCCGCAGCTCGCCGTCGCCCCTGCTATCCGCCGTCGCAAGCCGTAGGCGTCGCCGCCGCGAACTCTCCTCTCATGCCAAACCGAGGCCGCCCGACTACTCCTACTCCTCCTACGAGTCCACCCGCACCTTCCTCCGCCGCCCTACACCGCGCATTGCCGTCGCAGCCGCCGGACAGCAAGCCGCGGCGGGCGCTCCGCCCGTGCGCCACCGCCGGCCGCCACCGGCGCCGCTCCGGGCCAAGCCGCCGTATCCACCACCTCCTACCACCTCTAGGTAGGTGCGCACACCCCCCAAGGTCGCCTCCCGACGAACTCCGGCCGGCAATTGCCGTCGGCGAGGCCTCCATGGCCGCCGAGGGCCGCATTGCGAAGATTGAGAAAGCTGCAGGGTGTTTTCTGTAAACTAAGGACCTTCTCGTAATTTCTGAAACTTCTTTCGAGGGCCGAGTTGCAAATGTATCTTTAGGGTTTCAGCTGAACCTTCGAAAATCCATTAAAAATCATAGAAAAATCAGAAAAATGCAAATCCAATTTTGTTGGTTTTCTGGTGTAGAACTCTACCATTTCTAGAAAGGCTGTATATGGATTTTCTGTGTAGTTTTTGAATTAAAAATTCAAACTCAGTTTGAGGTGTTTTTAGTGTAGTTTAAAATATACACATGCTATGGAGTTGAATTTTGGATATGTTTCTCTTTATGGCATGTTTAGATTTATGACCAAAGTTGGCATGAGTTTGATGTGTAGATAATTAGTTATGATTTATGTAAGCTTTATGCTAGTTTAATCTTGATGCTTTTTATAGCCCTTTTAGTAAACTTTTCTTTAAGCACAAGTGCACCCTAGGGCTTTGTCTTGATGAATAGCACCTCTGGTAGTTTGGATATGATTTTAGGATGTGCTTTGGTATGTGTTTTGGATTTAATCTTGTGTAGGAGTTTAAATTCAAAATTTAAAACATAAATTGAATCTGCACCTATGCTTTGGTCAGATGCTTAGCTTTGACATACTTGGTTTGTAGTAGAAAGTTGAGACCAAAAAGAATTGTAAATCTTTTTGTAGGATTTAATGTAGATAAACTAGGCTGAGATTTATCTTTTGCATATAAATTAATATATAGATGATCTTAAGCTAGATTTTGGTTTGTGAGCTTAGTTTAGGTATATGTTGCTGTGTACCAAAAATTAGGATCATTGGAAGTGTATTTAATTTTATATGAATTTTTGGATGAATGGCTAGCTAGAAATTTGAATAAATAGGTTTATCCTCATTTTCAGTTTAATTAAGGATTTCATGCTTAGTTCCTGTTTGTAATCTTTTAAACACACCTCTTGCTGTTTGGTGAAGTTAAGTAACTTGATTTGCTTAGATGTGCACACAATCACCATCAAAGTAGTGTTTAGTTCATCTTCACACCACCCTAATAATTTTTGTGAGAAAATAATAATGTTTAGATGAATATGGCCAACAAGAGTTGGTTTGGTGGTAATTCTCCCACCCTCACCATAATCTAATGCATATGCATGTGAACGTGTAGATTTACCGGACGGGACGTACACGCTTACTCAGGAGGAGGAGGGAGCAGCTAGTGGAGAGGTGAACCAGCTTAGTGTGCAGCAAGACTTGGACCAAAGTCCAGAAGAGCCCAAGGCTAGTGCTGAAATAGAAGAAGGCAAGCACCGGGTTGCATATAACCTTTTTGGATAAAATCCCTTCACTTTTACCTTTTCAGTATTTATGATTTACTTTGTGCATTTAAGTTTTAGGAGTTGTTTTGAAACCTAGATGCATGATCCTTAGGTTCCTATGCTCTTATACTAGTATTGTCGGGGACGGTCATTAGGGATCCCCTAACTAAGGGGATAATCACCCTCGTTAAACGCAAAATCGCCCAGGGACCCTTTATCCTTGGCTACAGGCCGGCACAGGCCCGCAGCCCACCACGGCCCAGCAGCGGCCTGGGAGGCCCGCTTGGCCGCCTCGCTCGAGGGCACAGGCCCCTCACGCGGATCTCCGCCTCGTTCGAGGGCTCCGGCCCCCCAAGCCGATCTCCGCTTCGCTCGAGGGGCTCGGACCCCCTCGAGCGGGCAACCGCCCCCGCTCCACTCGATAGCTGCATTTAATTCCCGGCCTCACAGCGGGACGCTAAAGTCAAGGAGGGAACCTTTCCTCCACGCCGCGCACCTGACACGGCCACAGTACGGCCTGACCCGTCACTGTGCGGCCATTCCCAGGCCTGTGCGGGAGCCGCGCGGTCCTGTGCGGACAGGCCGGTGTCATTCTGTGCTTCTGTACGACCTGCCCCCGTCCTCCCCTGCAACAAGACCCTCGAACAGGCATGGGACGCCCTCGAAGGGTGTACGGACGGTGGGTGGGCGCACGTCCCGGCTGACGTCGGCGTACGGGCGACGTGCGCCGCGTCTCCTCCGCCAACTCTGGCGCCGCCTGGCCATTCCGAGCGCTGTACAACTGCCCCGGGCGCTGTGCGGCCATCCCCAATACTGTGCCGCCATTCTGGCCACTATACGACGGGACGCACGTCGCTGTGCGGACAAGCCGATGATGCGCCGCCATCCCGCGCCAGCAACTCCAGTCCTTCCTCCGGCGGATGGGCCCTCGATTCGGCAGGGCCGCCCCTCGAAGTCAAGGCAGGGCAGGTCACGTCGACCACCACGCCGCCCGCGGAAGCCGGAGGGCGCCACCAACTCGCGCCAGGGACCATGACACGCGGAACAAGACTGCCGGCGCCATACTTAGTAGTACGTAGCCACTGTACCGGCTACTGTGCAGCACCTGTAACTGCCCTCCCTTGGCCTATAAAAGGGAGAGGCAGAGCCTCCTGCGCGGGGGGACATGACGACAAAACACGCTCCAGATTCACACCTCGCCGCCACACTCCAGATATTGGCACTTGCCTCAATCACTTAGACGGGACTTGGAGGGATTTCCTCCTCTCCCACCGTGCTTGTAGCCCCCCTCTACAGGCACCTCTGGTGCTAGCTAATACGAGTGCGGAAGCACACCTGCTGGACGTACGGCCGCGTGGCTGGAACCAGGATAAACCCCCCGTGTCACCTTAGCTAGCACCGACCATCGAGGAGCTGATCTCAGTGCAAATCACTAGTTGGTGCCGGTGCTAATCCGGACACCGACAGTTGACGCGCCAGGTAGGGGATCGCGCTGTGATCATCCAACCCGCTTTCTCGATGGTGATCGTCACCGAGCAGACGTCGGAGAGGCCCGCCTGGGGTGAATCTGACACGCTCCCGGCCGGATTCGAAATCTGGTTCGGGAGCATCCACTACCAGGCGACTGGCAATAGCTACCACATGTGCATCCTCAATCGGGAAGCGCTCAAGGCAGCGCCGCCCGAAACGTCGGCTGCTCCGATGCCCGCAGTATTCCCACCGCCACCCCGACGCCGCAAGCCTTCGGGGAAGCGCTCACGACGAGCGCGCACGGCGCGGCGCCAAGCGGCGGACGCTGGCTCCCCCCAGGGGGTCGAAGCCGGCGAGCTCCCGCCCATTGGGGCAGAGCGAGGAGACACACCTCCACCTGCGAACCCCACGGCACACCCCGCGGAGGGGACCGTGGCTGCGCAGCCACGATTCCCCCACGGGATGCGCGGCGCCACCGTGGCGTATTCTTCGTCGGTCGGCACCGACCTGGCTACCTACGAGGGCCTTCCGGACCGCCACTTCTGGTCCATCCGGAATCTCATCACCACCTCGCCTGACGACTCCTACCGCGACACCGACGGCGAGGAGTACGGGTACGGGCGTGGGGCGCCAGAGTGGGACTACTCCGGGCTGCGGGACCCCGACGCTTTTAGGCAGTTCCAGTCTGCAGCGACTTACTGCCTCACCTGCTCCGACGACTCCAGCGAGGGGGATTACGATCCCACCCGTGAATGCTTCGTCGTCGTCATCGGCGAGGGCGAAGGCGAGGTAGGCAGAGCAGGCGACACTGCGGTCCGCAACAATGTGGCAGTCACCCCGCCGGTGGGGGTGACGCCACTGCCGTACGACGCGAGCTGGAGGCCAAGCTGAACGTAGAGCGCGAGTAGCTGCGACAGCTGAAGGCCACGCTCGAGAGGGACAGGGCCGGCCCCTCAACCCAGGGGGCGCGCGCTACGGGTCGCGTGGTTCGCGAGCGCATCAACGCCGACACCGACGTGGACGAGATGCCGAACCTAGCAAGGGTCAGCCAGAAGCTCGTGGCCGCGACAACTTTGATTCGGGCCATGCCCGAGCCATCGACGCCCGAGGGACGCAACCTACGCCGCGAGGTGCAGGCCCTCATCGAGCAGGCAGCGGTGCAGCAAGCCGAAAGCTCCGCGTCCCGCATGCGCCATCAGTCTGCCACGAGGGCTGGTGGGGGCGGACGGGACCAGGAGGCATCGGTCCACACTCCGCACCGGGCGCCAACCGTCCACGAAGGCAACCAGAGGACCCCTGCCAAGGATCGGATTCGGGATACGCGCGGCGTGCTCAACGACGGCGACGCCCGCAACATCCTGAACAAGAAGAGGCAGGACGCCACACCGTCGCACGGCTACAACCCACGGTGTGGCGGGCGATACGACAGCTGGGAGGACAAGAGCCCATCGCCGGAGCTGCCGGGCACGCGTGTGTTCGGCCGAGCGATCCGCACGGCCTCGATTCCCTCGCGCTTCCGCCAGCCGACGACCGTGAACAAGTACTCAGGGGAGACGGACCCCCGGGTGTGGCTCAACGACTACCGCCTGGCATGTCAGCTGGGCGGCGCCACCGACGACGCCATGATCATCCGTAACTTGCCGCTGCACCTAGCAGACTCCGCGCGGACATGGCTCGAGCACCTGCCCGCGAACCAGATCCACGACTGGGACGACCTGGTCAGGACATTCGTGGGCAACTTCCAGGGCACATATGTGCGCCCCGGGAATTCCTGGGACCTTCGAGGATGCTCCCAGAAGGCCGGTGAGTCCTTGAGGGACTTCATCCGCCGCTTCTCCAAGCGCTGCACCGAGCTTCCGAGCGTCGGTGAGTCCGAGGTCGTGCATGCCTTCTTGGAGGGCACGACTTGCTGGGACCTCATGCGCGAGTTGGGGCGGAACCCTCCCACCAGCGTCAACGTGCTGTTCGACATCGCCACCAGCCACGCTTCCGGCGAGGAGGCAGTGGGGGCGATCTTCGACAGCAAGAAGGGCAAGCGGGCCGAAGAGGCGCCCGCGGAGGGCAGCAAGCCCAAAGAGCCCTCGAAGAAGCAGAAGCAGGGCAAGAAGGGCAAGAAGAACCTGGGCAAGAAGCCCATGGAACAGGATGAGGGCCCCGAGGAGGTCAACACGGTCGACGCCGCCAACAAGGAAGCTCGAGGCCCCCCTCGAGGTGGAGTGTTCGACGACATGTTGAAGAAGCCCTGCCCGTACCACAAGACCCCTGTCGCTCACACCCTCGAGCAGTGCGACATGCTCAAGAAGTACTACAGCCGCGTCGCCGCGAAGGAGGACAATGCCAAGAAGGACGCGGGCGACAGGGGCAAGGATGGTTTCCCGGAGGTGGAGAACGTGTTCTTCATCTTCGGGGGGCCCACCGTCGATATGACATCGCGGCGGCACAGGTGTGAACGTCGAGAGGTCTACTCCGTTCACCCGGCCGTACCGTCATACCTCGACTGGTCGGAGGAGACGATCTCCTTTGGCCGAGAAGACCACCCGGACCACATCCCCAATCGGGGGCAGTACCCGCTTGTTGTCGACCCCATCATCGGCAACACACGATTTTCCAAGGTGTTGATAGACGGAGGCAGCAGCCTCAACATCATGTACTCCTCCACCTTGGAGCTCATGGGAATCGGCCTGGACAAGCTGCGGCCCAGCAAGTCGCCGTTTCACGACGTTGCGCCGGGCAAGCGAGTCCAGCCTCTCGGGCAGATCGACCTGCCCGTCTGCTTCGGCACTCCGAGCAACTTCCGCAAGGAGGTCCTCACCTTCGAGGTGGTGGGGTTTCGGGGGGCGTACCACGCCATCCTTGGTCGGCCCTGCTACGCCAAGTTCATGGCGATCCCGAATTACACATACCTGAAGCTCAAGATGCCGGGGCCCAAAGGTATCATCACGGTGGGACCTTCATTCGAACACGCGTTCGAGTGTGATGTCGAATGTGTTGAGCGCGTTGAGGCGCTCGCGCATGACGAGGCCTTCGTGGCGGACCTGGAGAAGCTGGCCAACGAGGCCCTCGGCTCCCCCAACAAGCATGCCGGAAGCTTCGAGGCTGCGGAGCACACCAAGGCTGTGCCCCTCGACCCCAGCACCCCCGAGGGCAAGACGCTGAGGGTCAGCTCCTCCCTCGACCCGAAATAGGAAGTGGTGCTCGTCGACTTTCTCCGTGCCAACGCTGACATCTTTGCGTGGAGTCCCGCGGACATGCCGGGCATTCCGAGGGAAGTCGCCGAGCACTCACTTGATATCCTGCCCAACTCCAAGCCGGCCTCTCACCGTCTACGACGATTTGACGAGGAGAAGCGCCGGGCGATTGGAGAGGAGCTGCGAAAGCTCTTGGAGGCCGGGTTCATCAAGGAAGTGTTTCATCCAGTGTGGCTAGCTAATCCTGTACTAGTTAAGAAAAAGAATGGGAAGTGGCGGATGTGCATTGACTATACCGGTTTGAATAAAGCATGTCCCAAAGTTCCTTTTCCTTTGCCACGGATCGATCAAATAGTTGACTCCACCGCGGGGTGCGAGTTGCTATGTTTCCTTGATGCATACTCCGGTTACCACCAGATCAAGATGAAGGAGTCCGACCAGCTCGCCACCTCCTTCATCACACCGTTTGGGATGTTTTGCTATGTGACGATGCCGTTCGGTCTCCGAAACGCCGGGGCGACATACCAGCGATGTATGCTCCACGTCTTCGGCAATCACATCGGGCGGACTGTTGAGGCATACGTCGACGACATCGTAGTTAAATCCAGGAAGGCGGGCGACCTGGTGAACGATTTGCGCATTGCATTCGAGTGCCTTCGGGCAAACGGGGTCAAGTTAAATCCTGAAAAATGCGTCTTCGGGGTGCCGCGTGGCATGCTTTTGGGTTACATTGTCTCCCAGCGGGGCATAGAGCCCAACCTGGAGAAGGTGTCGGCCCTCGAGCGGATGGGACCGATACGCGACCTGAAGGGA
The DNA here is from genome assembly GCA_036936925.1 of Cenchrus fungigraminus. Taxonomy (NCBI): domain Eukaryota; kingdom Viridiplantae; phylum Streptophyta; class Magnoliopsida; order Poales; family Poaceae; genus Cenchrus; species Cenchrus fungigraminus. The sequence continues at coordinate 63,752,336 of CM072768.1, read as the reverse complement.
GTGCAAAGGGTCCTGGGCTGCCTTGCAGCCCTGAGTCGCTTCATCTCACATCTCGGTGAGAAGGGCTTACCCCTGTACCGACTTCTTCGAAAAAGCGAGCGTTTCTCCTAGACTGTCGAGGCAAAGGAGGCCCTCGACAAGCTAAAGGCGACGCTCGCCCACGCTCCGATACTAACTCCACCTGAGGAAGGCGAGCCTCTATATCTCTACGTCGCCGCCACGATCCAAGTGGTCAGCGCGGTCATCATGGTAGAGAGAATGGAGGAAGGCCATGCCCTACCGGTTCAGAGGCCGGTCTATTAGATCAGCGAGGTATTGTCGGACACCAAGACACGATACCCCCAGATCTAGAAGCTGCTCTACGCGGTGGTGCTCGCGCGGCGCAAGCTGCGACACTACTTCGAGGCTCATCCTATCACAGTGGTGTCCTCTTTCCCCTTGGGGGAGATCGTCCACAACCAGGACGTCTCGGGTAGGATAGCAAAGTGGTCCGTGGAGCTCATGGGTGAGGCACTCACCTACGCGCCACGAAAGGTGATCAAGTCGCAGGTCTTGGCGGACTTTGTGGCCGAGTGGACCGACATTCAGCTGCCTACTCCTCAGGTTCAAGCCGAATGCTGGACCATGTACTTCGATGGATCAGTCATGAAAACGGGCGCGAGCGCGGGCCTGCTCTTCGTTTCACTCCTTGGGGAGAACATGCGGTATTTGGTGTGTTTGCATTTCCCCGCGTCGAACAATATGGCGGAGTACGAGGCCCTCTTAGGCGGTCTCCGCATCACCATAGAGCTCGGCATCAAGCACCTTGACATTCGGGGAGATTCTCAGCTGGTCATCGACCAAGTGATGAAGAACGCGAGCTGCCACGACGAGAAGATGGAGGCATACTGCGCCGAGGTACGCAAGCTCGAGGACAAGTTCTTCGGATTCGAGCTCAACCACATCGCGCACAAGTACAACGAGGGAGCGGACGAGCTGGCCAAGATCGCTTCGGGGCGAATCACCGTTCCCCCGAACATTTTCGCCCTCGACCTCGCCAAACCCTCCGTCGACCTCAACAAACCCGTTGCTGCTTCTGGGAATGCCTCGGGGGCTGACCCCTCAAGACACACGGGCACCGACCCCATGGACAAGGACCCCACGAATGGGGAACTCAAGGCCTCGGGCCTCGAAGGGTCCCAGGCGGACGAGGTCGAGGCGATGGAGATTGACAACCTCCCGCCCCCTCCGCGGGACTGGCGCGACGAGTACCTTGCCTGGTTGGATCGGGGGGAGCTCCCTCCAGACCGAACCGAGGCAAGGTGTGTTGCCAGGAAGGCCAAGTCCTTCGTCGTCGTCAATGGCGAGCTGTACAAGCGCAGCGCCTCAGGGATCATGCAGCGTTGCATTTCCATTCCTGAAGGACGGGAGCTGATCCAGGACGTTCACGCGGGCGAATGCGGTCACCATGCCGCTCCGCGTACCCTCGTAGGTAAGGCATTCCGCCAGCGCTTCTACTGGCCGACAGCGGTCGCTGACGCCAACGAGGTGGTGCGCACCTGCGAAGAGTGCCGGTATTACGCGCGAAAGACTCATCTCCCGGCCCACGCGCTGCAAACCATCCCTATCACATGGCCCTTCGCTGTGTGGGGGCTAGACATGGTCGGGCCCTTGCAAATGGCGCCCGGGGGCTTCACCCACATACTCGTAGCCATCGATAAATTCTCGAAGTGGATCGAGGTCCGCCCCATCCGCAGCCTCAGGTCCGAGCAGGCGGTGCTTTTCTTCACGGACATCGTGCACCACTTCGGGGTACCCAACTCCATCATAACGGACAATGGCACTCAATTCACCGGCAAGAAATTCTTGGAGTTCTGCGACAGCTACCACATCCGCGTGGATTGGTCTGCTGTGGCACACCCGCAGACTAATGGCCAAGTAGAGCGTGCCAACGGCATGATTTTACAAGGCTTGAAGCCAAGAATCTTCAATAAGCTCAACCAATTTGGCCGAAAATGAATTCAGGAGTTGCCATCAGTTGTCTGGAGCCTCAGTAAACCCCAAGCAGGGCCACGGGTCTCACTCTGTTCTTCCTGGTCTACGGCGCGGAAGCCGTGCTCCCCACGGACTTGGACTACGGATCCCCGAGGGTCGGGGCATACCAGGAGGGGTAGAACCAGCAAGATCGCGAAGACGCGCTGGACTGCATTGACGGTCCTACACTCCAAGAAGTACCAGCAATCCCTGCGGCGCTACCAAGCGAGCATGGTCCGGCCCCGAGATCTCAACAAGGGAGACCTGGTGCTTCGACTCCGACAGAAGAATGAAGGACGCCACAAGCTCACGCTGCCGTTGGAAGGGCCATACATCGTTGCCGAGGTCCTCAAGCCTGGCACGTACAAGCTCGCAAATGAGAAAGGCGAAGTCTTCACCAACGTTTGGAACATCCAAGAGCTACGTCGCTTTTACCCTTAAAAATTCCAAGTCGATTTGTGCATATCCGGCGCCCCAGTCGGTTGTATATACATTAAGGTTGTGAATAAAGACAAGGGAGACTCGGTTTTCCCCCGAAAGCCAAGTCCCCCTCGGGGGCTACTACGGGGGGCACCCCCCCTAAACGGTCCCATTTTTTCGCAAAAACCTTTTTTTCCCAAAAAGTGCTAAGTATGTCATGCCCCGGGAGCTTAGACAGATAGAAGCAGGGCGCGAGTAGCTAAAAGGTAAATACGGGCGAGCCAGGGACGGCCCACGCCTCCAGCAGGATACGGCCTCTCCTCCTCACCACTTCGCCTACAAGCTGCTCGCGAAAACGATCGATCCCAGCTGAAATTTGTCCAGGCGACGGGAAAGGACACAACGGCATAAATAAAACAAGTCATACTTAAGTTACAAACTTCAAAAGTGGACTGTTTTGTTACAAGAGCCACCGGCTCGAATCCTGACTGCGACCTAAGGGCCTCGGTGCCTGACTACTTTCAGGGCTCAAGGCGACCCGCGGGGGGAGCATTCAGGAAGAGATCCTCCTCAAACGCGTCGGCAAGGTCCGCAGCAGCGTCCGCGGCAGCAGCATCGATCTGGTTCACGGCGTCCTGCGCCCCATCATCATCAAGATCGTCCGCAACGACGTATCCCGTGGCCAGCGCCGCAAGGTCGACGATGTAATGCGTCGTTACCACGCTGAGGGTCTTCTGGATGCCGAGGCGGAGGGCGCCTTTCATGCGCTCGGCAACGCGACCGCCCAGAGCCCGAAGGCGGCTCGCCACCGAGCTCCCCGACAGACCGGTGCCCTCGTCGATGCTCTAGCACGCCTCAAGGGCCGCCTGCTCCAGACGCCCCAACTCTTGCTGGGACGAGGTGTAGGCCGCCTGGAGCATTTCCACCCACGTCGCCGACTCCCCCAGAGCTTTCCGCAGTCCTGAGAGAAGAAAGGGTGAGTCGAGAGCAAATCTTGACGAACCTGATCAACAAACAAAGGGCCCGGGGGCTGCGTCTCACCTTCAACCTGCTTCCTCTCCTTCTCGAGCTCCGCATGAGTGGCTTCGGCCTCTTGCTGCAGCCACAGAACCGAAGCATCCTTCTCCGCGCCGGCGGTTCTCAGGGCCTCGACGGTGACGCCCTCCTGGACCAACTCCCCGGTGAGCCGCTCGGTCTCCACCTCTCGAAGTTGAAGCGTAGCCCTGGCCTCCGCCAGTGCAGTACGCTCCTGGTGGAGCTGAGACTGCGCCTCCTCTCGTGTCGAGCGTTCACGCTGGAGGGCGACCGAGCATCCTCAAGCGCGGCTCGCTCCTGCTGGAGCTGGGTCTCCACTTGCGCACGCGCGCTGCGTTCCTGCTGGAGTTGGCCCTCCACGCCAGAGAGTGCCACGACCTTTTCCTGCAGGGCAGCACCCAGTTTCTCGACCTCCTGGGTCTTCTGCTCGGCCTGGGTCTGCCAGGACCGCGCCCCCTCGAGGGTCGTACGATCCTGCAGGAGTTGGGCCTGTGCCTCGGCAAGGGCCGTCCCCTTCTGCGCCAGCGCGGCCTGAACCTCAGCAAGGGCATTGCGTGCCTTCTGCAGCTCGCCGCTCGCCGTCGCCAGCGCCTCCTCCTTCACCTGGAGCGCGGCCTTCATCTCCTCAGCCTCTTTGGTCTTTTGCGCCGCCAAGGTGCGCTGGTCGGTGTGAGCATCCTCCACGCCCATGAGGTTGTACTCCAGCCAACCATTGTCCTCCCGCAGGGCCTCCACCATGGCGTCCAGAGCCTCATACTGTGCCTGGTACCAGTCGAGGTTGGAGCTCAGCTCGGCAATGCGAGCGAATCTCTCGCCCGCCTGGCCCTGCAGCTCCTGCGGGTAATAATGGGAAAGCAGGGGGTGGGAATCAAATGAGAAACGCTCAAACAAGGAAAGCAGGGGAGCAAACGACGTTCAAATGGGGGTCCTTACCTGAAAGATCTGGAACGACCTGCCTCCATGGAGCCGGAGCGCTTCGACTAGAGCGGCGTTAAGAGAGGCGCCGTTGGCACGGAACTCCTGCCACAGCGCCCTCTCAGACCTCGCCTCCTCCAGTAGACTCGGCGGCACCCCGGGGAGACGGAGCCTTTGCTCCCACTTTGGCACGTCGGCACCGGGCGCCGGGACCGCGGCGCCGGACGTCGACGCCCTGGCATCGGACGTCGGCTACTGCGACATCACGCAACCATCGGGTCGCACCACCAGTACCCCGGGCGCGGCCCCGGGGGCTGATTCGACCACTGCCCCCACCCGACCCCCTCTGGGGGCAAAATCACCATCAGTAGGGGCCTCGGCCGCCCTGCGGCCCTCGACCCCCCGACTCGCCGTGCGAGCCCGCTCTCACCCTTGCTGAGCATCGCGGGTCACCGTCGCCCGCGTGGCCTCCATCGCCGCTTCCTCCCGCTGTCGTGGCCTCGTGGCCGCGGTCGTGGCACGCGATGCTTCGCCCGTCGCCGCCGTGCCCGCCGCCACCCGTGGTGTCCTCTCCGAGCGGGGCCTCGTCGCTCGTAGCTCCCCCAGCTTGAGCGCCTTAACAGGCGCGAGGCCGAGGGTAGCGGGCGACGTCCTAACAACGGGAGGGAGGAAAGGTGGGTGACCGGATCATGATATCAAGAACACGGAGGGAGGAACACAACGCACCTTAAGTCGGAGAAACCCCGCTTGCGCTTCCTCGAGGGCTCTGGGGGCGCCTCCCCAGAGCCTGCCGACGTCCTTGGCGGCGACCCTCCGACAGGCGGCACCGTGCCCGCCTCCGGGGTCGGCTCCGCGGCGACCCCCTCGACCCCCGGTGACGGGGGCGGCACGGGTTCCCACCTATCGGAGGTGGTCCGCTCCCCCTCGCTCTCCTCCTCGTCCGAAGACGAGTTTACTAGCTCTGGCGGAGGGGAGAGGCCCTGCTGCTCCCGCAACAAGTAATCCGCGTTGTACCTATCGAGGCGCTCCTGCCTCCTGATCCTCTTCTCCTTCGCCCGGGCTGCCCGGTCCTGCTCCCTCTGCTGCCTGGCGCGGTTGTCGGCCTGCGACCGAGGCGTCGGCGGATCCGACGTGGGGACATTGACGCCCACCCCCTGCCGCCAGCAGCCACCGTTACGCCAAACATGGAGATAAAGAGAGCAAAAGGCAAAGGGACGACACTCACTTGGCCGGCGTCCGGGAGCATCGCGAACGACCACAGGTCGTCATCGCTATTCCGCACCACCTTGGGGTTCACTGCGCGCCTCACCCGCGTGGCTGCGTACCCCCGGGCGAGCGGCTCCTCCAGCAACCGCGAGCGTGCCAGGGCAACAGGGTTGGCTTCGTCACTCATCTCGAAGATGAGGAGCTCCCTCTCCATGAGGGGAATCACCCGCCGGTGATGGAAATTGGCGATGACTGACGCCACTGTCAGCCCGGTGTTCGCCAACTGGCTTATGGCATTGGTGAGAGGCTCGAGCCTCCTCTGCCTCGACAGGGGTGACACCCCGTATGACCACGAGGTTGGCCTCTCCTTCAGCACCTTCCCGGTGTACGGCGGAAGGCCGGCGCCGTCGTTGCAGAGGTAGAACCACCCCTTCTCCCAATTGGAGTTGTTCGACGTCATCGTGCACGGCAGGTACAACTCCCTCCGGGAGTCGCGCACCGAGAGCGTGAGGCCTTCGGCGCAGACCGCTCGGCGTGTCTTCCTCTCTCCTGTGACGAGTGTGTGGAGCTCGCCGCTGAAGAGATGGACCCACAGGTCCCAGTGCGCCGGGATTCCCAAGAATCCCACACAGACGGAGACGAAGGAGGCCGCCTGTGAGATGGCGTTGGGGGTGAAGTTGTGGAGCTCCACCCCGTAGTGGTAGCACAGCCCCCGCATGAACTTGCTCGCAGGGGCGTTGAAGCCGCGCTCGTGCAGCCGCAGGAAGCTGATGACATAACCCGGTGGAGGGTTCGGTTCCTGGTTCGACGACGGCGGGATCATCCACGCCGGGTTCGGGCCGTCGCCGGCCGGCGCCAGCTGATCGCCGAGCACCAGCCCCTCCAGTGACCGCCGATCCGCCGTTGACCGAGGCCATGGGAACGCATCCAGCACCCGAACCGAAGACATGGCGGAGAAGGCGGAGGAGCGCGAACGACTGCGGGAGCGGAAGGGCGCGTAGTGCTGAGGAGGACGAAGTGCGTGGAACGGGTGCGAATGGCAGAGGTAAGGAGTTCCCCCCTGCGCTCCCTGCATTTATAGAATCGGAAGGGGCGGAGTCCCCAGAAGCGCAGCGTGCGGCGGCAGTTAATGCGGCCGGCGCCCCACGTCGCTGACGGCCGGGCCCCGTCGCGCCAAAACTGCCGCGCGCACACGCGCACGCCATGATTACCGCGCGGTAACCCAAGGGACGCAGTGTCCCGTCTCATCACCCTCACACGTCGCCCACGTCGCACCGCCTAAAAAGGAGCACCCACTCCGCACGACCCGTGCCACGTCGGCCGCCTGTGAACGACAGGGGTTCCTACTCGCGTGAGGATAGCCCCCTGTGAAACTCGAGCCGAGAACTCGAGGGCCGACCCCTCGACGGGACACGATTGACGCCCCGATCCAAAGCAGGTTGTGGCCGCTTGGCCACGGCCTGTCGATACGCCCTCGAAGAACGAACTCGAGGATCCCCGGGGCTCAGGCCCGCATAGCTCTACTGATCAGCGGCTCGAGGCCCAGCCCGCTGAGGGTACGATGGGCGCCGCAGATGCCCCTCGATCTGGGGATTTACTGATCAGTGGTTCGAAGCTCGACTCGATAACAGATCAGTGAGCGCCACAGATCCACCAAGACGGGAGCACCCGGTGCCACCCCGCAAAAGCCCTACTAATCAGAGGTACGGAGCCTGACCCCCGACGGGTTCGAACAGGCGCCTCAGATTGACAGAGTCAGGAACGATCGGGGCGCGCGCAATCGAGCCTGTCCCCGAATGCGAAGTTCGGGGGCGCTCTACATATCGTGTTCAAGGCCAGGACAGGGGTAGCCAATTGAGGGATCCCATCGAGGGAGTGCTTCCGCGCCCTCAGCCCCCATAGAACGGGACCGAGCCCTGCTTGACAAACCCCTGCAAGCGCTCACATGGGTGTGTCTCCGGACCACGAGCCAACCCCTATCGAACGGGGCACGGACGCCCACTTGAACTATCCGTTAACAGCTCGCCGAGGCAACCGTGCTCGCTGCCCGCTCGAGGGTAGCACAGCTTGCCTCACCCGTCTACCCTACGAAAGGGCAACGAGGGTCGTAATAAAGTCGAGAGTCTTCATCCGATCGCCCCTGATTGGGCCAGGGCTCGGGGGCTCCTCGCACCACGACCACCCCAACGGTCGCCGCACCAATTCGCCCAAGGTCACGCCCCCGAAAAAACGGTCGGCCTACCCGAACGTCCTGGGTCAGCGCGGTGCCTGCCCCCTGCATAGATCGCCGATGCCGGCTGAAATATCGCCGAGGCCGGCTGAAACAAATGCAAGGCAAGCCACGTTGCCCCACGTATTTAACCGCTCCACGAGTACGCGCACTCCTGCAGGGCTTCGGGGGCTTACACCCGCGGGTCTGCTAGCGCGTCCTCGCAGGAAAAACACGAACGATCGGACGGGATGAGACTCGTACACAGCACCCGAGAGCGGAACCCTTCGCTGGAATGGTCCCCGTTCCGGCAAAGGCTCGGGGGCTACTGTCGGGGACGGTCATTAGGGATCCCCTAACTAAGGGGATAATCACCCTCGTTAAACGCAAAATCGCCCAGGGACCCTTTATCCTTGGCTACAGGCCGGCACAGGCCCGCAGCCCACCATGGCCCAGCAGCGGCCTGGGAGGCCCGCTTGGCCGCCTCGCTCGAGGGCACAGGCCCCTCACGCGGATCTCCGCCTCGTTCGAGGGCTCCGGCCCCCCGAGCCGATCTCCGCTTCGCTCGAGGGGCTCGGACCCCCTCGAGCGGGCAACCGCCCCCGCTCCACTCGATAGCTGCATTTAATTCCCGGCCCCACAGCGGGACGCTAAACTCAAGGAGGGAACCTTTCCCCCACGCCGCGCACCTGACATGGCCACAGTGCGGCCTGACCCGTCACTGTGCGGCCATTCCCAGCCCTGTGCGGGTGTCGCGCGGTCCTGTGCGGACAGGCCGGTGTCATTTCGTGCTACTGTACGACCTGCCCCCGTCCTCCCCTGCAACAAGACCCTCGAACAGGCATGGGGCGCCCTCGAAGGGTGTACGGACGGTGGGTGGGTGCACGTCCCGGCTGACGTCGGCGTACGGGCGACGTGCGCCACGTCTCCTCCGCCAACTACGGCACCGCCTGGCCATTCCGAGCGCTGTACAACTGCCCCAGGCGCTGTGCGGCCATCCCCAACACTGTGCCGCCATTTCGACCACTATACGACGGGACGCACGTCACTGTACAGACAAGCCGATGATGCGCCGCCATCCCGCGCCACCAACTCCAGTCCTTTCTTCCGGCGGATGGGCCCTCAATTCGGCAGGGCCGCCCCTCGAAGTCAAGGCAGGGCAGGTCACGTCGACCGCCACGCCGCCCGCGGAAGTCGGAGGGTGCCACCAACTCGCGCTAGGGACCATGACGCGCAGAACCAGACTGCCGGCGCCATACTTAGTAGTACGTAGCCACTGTACCGGCTACTGTGCAGCACCTGTAACTGTCCTCCCTTAGCCTATAAAAGGAAGAGGCAGAGCCTCCTGCGCGGGGGGACACGACGACAAAACACGCTCCAGATTCACACCTCGCCGCCACACTCCAGATATTGGCACTTGCCTCAATCACTTAGACGGGACTTGGAGGGATTTCCTCCTCTCCCACCGTGCTTGTAGCCCCCCTCTACAGGCACCTCCGGTGCTAGCTAATACAAGTGCGGAAGCACACCTGCTGGACGTACGGCCGCGTGGCCGGAACCAGGAACCCCCCGTGTCACCTTAGCTAGCATCGACCATCGAGGAGCTGATCTCAGTGCAAATCACTAGTTGGTGCCGGTGCTAATCCGGACACCGACAAGTATGTTAGGACTCTAGTGCCATGCTTTAAGGACATGGTACAAGTCGAGTAATGACTCATTGCTCGCGAGATATAGGTTACTTATGTTGGAATCATAAGTTGGTTAAAATGACTCGCTCATGTTGTAAGAGCAATGGGTTCGGTCTCGACCAAGTAGCATTGTGCTGGTTTAAGCTATTGAACGTACCAAGTGCTTGTCGGGAATGGGACCGGTAAGCCTAGTACCTAATGAACCAGTGCGGGGACTATATCGCTACTACTCTTGGGATGCTTCTCCCGGTTTGATCCCGGTAGTGCAAGTGTGAGTCTAGACGTGCCGTGTGAGGGCGTTCCAGTAACCTTGTACTTAGGACTGTAGCGCATGTCCCTAATCTGGGGAATGACGGGAACCGCCTGGTCGGGGTAGACCCCGCATTCGCTTTTATTTGATTTCTTGGGGTCTACTTTCTTCCGTGTATCTTGGGTTTACCTTGCAAGGATATAAATCGATCGATCGTCGGTCACTCGCCGTTATCTGAGTCGGCTTGACCTTTGGCTACCCCATGTATTTAGGGAACAGTTGGATTAATATTGTTGCCTGTTTAATATTGTTTGCACAACATGCTTGTTTAGTACAGGTGCTCACCTAGAATGGTTAACATACTAGAATATGAGCTAAAATTTGAAAATTAAGGATCAACTCTTAGTCGCTTTTGGCAAAACAAACCCACCAGCCAAAAAGTCTTGCATGTCTAGTTGTACTTTCTTTTTGTCGGGTAAGTCTTGCTGAGTATTAGTATACTCAGCCTTGCTTATTTTGTGGTTTTCAGGTAACCCCATCTGGCCTGGTTCTATTCCAGATGGTTGGGAACTTGAGTGGGAGCAGGGTGACGATGAGTGATACTCTATGGATGGCCTCCCATGTGTATCTTCCACTAGTTTTATTTCCACTGTTTAATCTCTGAATCACCTTTACTTTCATGTATGAAAACCTGGTTTGTAATAATGTGAACTTGTGGACTTTTGTGTAATGTTGAACTTGTACTCTGGTCCCGCCTTCGTGTGGGCTTTGCGCTTATCAGCGATCCTGTTGTAAGTGATTCACCGGGCATGACCCGGCAGAGGCGACAGAATAGTTCTTTATTATTGCTTAATGGCCACGTGGACAGGCTTAGGCGATAATACAGAATTATTTTGGGCGGTTCTGTCACAGCTAGCATCAGAGCGATGATATGCACCAGAGTACTAAAAATACCTTAATAACTTGTTTTTGGAATAAAATTTGCCAAGAATAAGAATCTTGCAAAGTGCGTAGGACGTTAAGGTTTAAACTAGTCCGAGAGGCCCTAGAGGGAATTTTTGGGTTCTTTCAGGTGGCTAGTACTCTATGGTTTATTTAAACTGACTTCCAGCACATTTTATTCCTGTCAAAACTTACTTTCTTGCACAATCATACTAGTTCATCACGTTTTGCCATACGTGGTGGTACCACAGGGAAGTCCTGTGAGGGACTAGTGGGACCTATTCCAATGGGTGCCACGTCGCGTCTGCGTCTCGTCACGTTTTGCCATACGTGATGGTACCACAGGAAAGTCCTGTGAGGGATGGATGGGACCTATTCCAATGGGAACCCATGTCGCGTCTGTGTCTCGCCACGTTTTGCCATACGTGGACGTTCCGTATCACAAAGATGCGAGGCAAGGATGCACTCCATTCAAACGGAGAGTATCTGAGGTTGGACGCTGTCCATGCAGCGGCTTTATGCATGGATGCCGTTTCTATAGTGAACGGTAATGTATGTGGACGCTTTCATGAGTGTTGGCACGAAAGGTTCTGAATGTTCTGTGATTTTCTGCAGGTACACTAACCACGGTTGTTAGGTACGGTAATTAAGAAACGAATAGTTTTCGACTAGCTATTTTAGGGAAAGACGTATATATGCCTTGCCACCGGCACTAACTTCGATTTTAAGCTTAAATGCTTGGTGAGGACTTATAGGACGCTTTTGCATCATGTTAAAAGCTATCAAAACTGAAAATGATCCTAATACACCTTTTGTGTGATCTATAAGTTGAATTTATAGTTCTTAAGGACCATTCATGCTAGTTTGGTAAATTATGTGATGTGATCAAAAGTATGTCTAGTTGCTGTCCTAATTTTTCTAAGGATGATCTAGAAAGTTTTTGGCTAGGTGATCTTTAGGAAAATTGCTCATCAGCTAGTTAAGATTCTTCCATGAATTTTTCATAATTTTAGGATGAATAAAACTGAAGCTATGCTCAAATCACTAAGCCTAGGTCATGCTGAAATTCTGTCAAAATCATGAGTAAGACTGAAAACTCGAAATTTTACACCTAATTCCAAAAAGATTTTGACCAGAAGATCTATACCAAAAATGTTTCATATATAGCCTACTTTGTGCTGTCAAAATCGCATGGTCATAGAGTTCTTAATTTTTGAGATATGATCTTTTTAGTGAAGCGCTGTCCTGCTGAAAATTTCTGGGAAACAACACTCTAATACTTGATCAATTTGACCCTTTTCCAATCTGAATTGGTTCGACCTTTGAATACAAAAAATGTGAGTTATAACATTGTCGAGTTGCTCACAAAAATTTGGAATTTTTGGGGTACTGGTTTTTCAGTTATGAATTTTTGTTCAGAACTACCAGTTTTGCCATATTGCATGTTAAACTCATCTTTGTGGGTTCTAACATGTGTTTGTAATTATTTTACAGATGGCTGCCCCTGGGTTGGTTGCGGTGAACGCCGATGGTACGTTTGCTACCACTGGACTACACTGGGAGGGTTTCACCCGCATTGTGTGGGGTGCCCTTAGTGCCGTCGGCTACACCACTCCTCCCTTCTATGAGGGGGTGGAGTATGAGGAGATGGGCGTACCGAGCTGCCGAGTACGAGTCACCGTGCTTCCTCACCCGGGCCACCCCGAGTGGGCTGACTTGAGCATGGAGCTCTTGTGCTTCCGCTCTTTCGAGGCGGTTGAGTCGGCAGCTTTGATGGTGCTCCACACTCTCTCCATTCACCGTCCACAGGAGATGCTGAAGACTCCGTTGGGGTTGGTTCCTACCATGGACCCCAACGACCCTGTGTGGCTAGGTCGGATGGCCAACATAGCCACCCTTCTCGAGATCGTGCCTCCGTACGACACCGTGCGGACACTGGCCAGATGCTTGGGGGTGTTGTACCACCTCCAGGATATTCGCCGGGTTCTTTCTGACGACTTGGCCAGCCGACTTACTAGAGCTACTTGGTACATACACTGGCTTGTTGGTGTCTACACAGAGCAGCACAATGGTTTTGTACATGCTGTGCAGACCATTGCTGATCTCCAGGGGCAGGTACTACAGTTACAGGCTGAGCGAGGTGATCACTTGCAGCAGATTCTGGACTTACAGGCTGGGCAGCAAGAGCTGCAAGCTCAACTGGCTAATAGGGATGCCGAGAGGCGTGTGCACCTTCAGCACATCCAGGATTTGCAGGAGCAGGTTGAGGACCTAGAGCTCAATGGAGAGGCTTTGGAGGGTGTTGTGGGTTTGCTCCAGCAGATGCACCACCCACCGGCTATTGGAGAAGATGAGCAGCTGGAGATTCAGCTTGATCCTATGGAGGTGCAGGACGTGCCCGGACTTGACTAGTTGAGCTAGGCACACTACCTCTACCCACAGCTTATGACTCTCTAGCAGCTTGTATAGGCTCTATAGGGCTTAGATCTAGATGATGTAGTAGGAACTTCACATGTACTCTTTGGTTAGCCTCTTTTGGTTGGTTTTTGTGCTAGGCTGACTTAGGGTATTCTTTTGTGTAGCTAGATGCTGCATAGTAACCCTTATGTAATGGTGATCCACCAAATTTTGTAATCTTGTATTTATGGTGGAAAACACCTTTCCGGCAGCAATCTGCCTAAGAAATGAAATGAAGAAAGTTATGGGCATTTCTGGATTTTGCAATGAATACCAAAGTTGTTCGAAATTTTATAATGGTCATGCTCACCAAAATTCAGCATTTTTGCATGTGTAGTTTCAGAAATATCGAATTTTTAGTAAGCTACTGGTTGCTGTCCAAACTGCTAGACAGAGCTTTGGTAAATGAATTTTTCGACCCCTATAAAAGTTAAATCTGTCCTGGAGTTGAATACCAAAGTTGAAGCTTATGTAATTATACACATGTTGACCAAAATTTAAATTTTTTTGACATTTGTACAGAGATTTATGAATTTAATACTCAGAGCTGTGTTGCTGTCAAATTCTGAATTTTTCATAAGTTTGAATATTTGTATGCATATTCTACTTGTTATTATTTTGAGCAAGCTTTGAATATGTATCTAATGAAAGTTCAACTTTTCAGATGTCTGATAACACACAGAACAACTCTGGGGGTGTCGGAGGCAATGGTGATGGTGCTCTTCCTCCGCCTCCACCTTTGACACCCTCAGAAGCATTCATTGCTGCTCAGACTGAGGTATTGCGCCAGATCCTCCAGACTCAGCAGCAAATTGCTCAAAGGTTGCAACAACATGTGCACATTCAAGGCCATAATCAGAATGGGCTAAATGCAGTCATGTCTTATAACCAATTTAGGGCAATGAAGCCTCCTGAGTTCACTAAAGCAGAAGAGCCACTTGAGGCTGATTCTTTCATCAGGGCCCTAAAGGCCAAGTTCTCTGTGTTTGTGCTTCCATGCTCAGAGGAGAACAAGGCCGGCTTCACCGCTCAGCAGCTTAGGGGTGAAGCGCTGATTTGGTGGGAGCATTTTAAATCGATGCAGCCACAGGGCCACCAGATCACTTGGGCTGAATTCAAAAAGGCTTTCAAAGAACACTATATCCCTAGGGGCCTCATTGATAGAAAGATGAGGGAGTTAATGCACCTCAAACAAGGATCTGACTCCGTCTATCAGTATGCTCAAAAGTTCAACAGTCTCTGTCAGTACGGGGACTATCATGTGGATACTGATAAGAAGAAAATGGATCGACTCCGTGAGGGTCTTGATGGTGAACTTTATGAGAGGCTGAACCTAATCAAGATTGACAGTTATCCTGAGCTGGTTAATTTGGCTATCTCTCAAGAGGATGCCATGAAAAGGGCTCAACAGGATAGAAAAAGGAAGATTAATCAAGCTTCAGGCGGTGGCCAAGGAAAGAAATTTAAATTTGTTAAGAAGAATTTGCAGAGTTCCACCCAGCCATCTTCATCAGGACGTTGGGTGATGAAGCAATCTCAGTCTCAGCCTTCTGGCAACTTCAGCTACCGCAACACCCAGCAGTCAGCTTCCAGGCCTAGTGCACCCCCACCTGCCCGCAACAATGATGATCGCCGTTGCTATAATTGTGGACAGCTGGGGCACTTTTCCAACAGGTGTACATGCCCTAGACAGCAAAATCAGCAGAGTCAGGGGCAAGGTTCTAAGGCTGGGAACCAAGGCAAGAAACAAACTGTGCAAGTGAAACAGGGTCGTCTGAACTTCACCATAGTTGTTGACCTTCCAGAGGGAGCACCAGTGTTAACGGGTACATTCTCTATCCGTGGTCGTCCTGTTACTATATTATTTGATTCTGGTGCTACTCATAGCTTTCTTAATGTCAAAACCATGATTAACTTGGGTTTTAAGTGGAGTCATACAAAACAGGTCTATGTGATTTCCACACCGGGTGGAAAGGTTGCTTCACATCACATAGTTTCAAGGGTACCACTTGAGATAGGTAGCAAGACCTTCCTAACAAATCTTGTCACATTGAATCTTGAAGGGGTAGATATTATCCTAGGCATGGATTGGATGACTCAACAAAAAGTTGTCCTGGATATTTCTGAAAGAATGATAGAAATCAACTCGCCTAATGTCGGGAATTCAATTCTTTACCTTCCTCCCAAAGGCTATAAAGGCTCTTGTGTTTACGCAGCCATAGCTACTCAACTTGAGGACATTCCAGTGGTATGTGAGTACATGGATGTCTTTCCTGATGATTTGCCTGGCTTGCCACTAGACAGAGATGTTGAGTTTATCATTGAGCTATAGCCTGACACTGCTCCTATTTCTAAGAGATCGTATCGAATGCCACCCAAAAAATTAGCTGAATTAAAGAAACAACTTCAAGAGTTGCTTGATAAGGGCTATATCCTCCCAAGCTCTTCTCCTTGGGGCTGTCCAGCCCTGTTTGTGAAAAAGAAAGATGGTAGCCTGAGGTTGTGTGTGGACTACCGACCTCTCAATGCGGTGACTATCAAAAACAAATATCCGTTGCCCCGCATTGACGTGCTATTTGACCAGTTGGCTGGAGCTAAGGTCTTCTCTAAAATCGATCTTCGGTCTGGTTATCATCAAATTAAAATCCGGCCTAGTGATATTCTCAAGACGGCTTTCTCTACTCGCTATGGCCTATATGAATTCTTGGTTATGTCTTTTGGTCTCACAAATGCACCAGCCTACTTCATGTACCTTATGAATTCTGTATTTATGACGGAGTTGGATAAATTCGTCGTGGTTTTCATTGACGACATCCTTATTTATTCCAAGAATGAGGAAGAACATGCGGAACATCTTCGCATTGTCCTACAACGCTTGAGAGAGCATAAACTCTATGCTAAGTTCTCCAAGTGTGAGTTTTGGTTGGATAGTGTTAAATTTCTGGGGCACACTATTTCCAGCGAGGGCATATCTGTCGATCCAAGCAAAGTGCAAGAAGTTATGGATTGGCAACCTCCTAAATCAGCTCATCAAATCCGCAGCTTTCTAGGCTTGGCTGGTTATTATCGCCGCTTTATTCCAGATTTCTCTGGAATTGCCAAGCCTATGACTGAGCTGTTAAAGAAAGGCATAAAATTTGTGTGGAGTGAGGCTTGTGATAAGGCTTTTCGAAAACTAAGGGAACTTCTAACTTCAGCCCCAGTGCTAGCACAGCCAGACAATTCTAAGCCGTATGAAGTTTATTGTGATGCTTCAGGCACGGGTCTTGGCTGTGTCCTAATGCAAGAAAACAGAGTCATTGCCTATGTCTCACGGGCGCTTCGCCCTCATGAAAAGAATTATCCCACACACGACTTAGAACTAGCAGCGGTTGTTCATGCTTTGAAAATTTGGAGGCATTACCTGATGGGAAACCGCTGCAACATTTTCACTGACCACAAAAGCCTCAAATATATTTTCACCCAGTCCAATCTAAATATGAGGCAAAGAAGATGGTTAGAATTAATAAAAGATTATGATATCGAGGTTCATTACCATCCTGGAAAGGTGAATGTAGTTGCAGATGCTCTTAGCCGCAAGGCTCACTGCAATTGCCTATTAATGGAACCTTATAATGATACTCTATGTGAAGAGTTGAGAAGGCTTAACTTGGAAATTGTTGAACAAGGAAGCCTAAATACTATCTCCGCTGAGTCTAATTTATTTGATAAGATTATTAAGGCTCATCTTCAGGATGAGGGCATTCAATTAATAAAACAGAAATTGTTAGAAAAAGATCCCAAATATGATTGCTTCCATCATGATGAGAAAAACATAGTTTGGTTTGGGCAACGCCTTGTTGTTCCGGATAATTGGGATTTGAAAAAGGAAATCTTTGATGAGGGTCATCTCTCTAAATTCTCTATTCATCCCGGGAGTAGCAAAATGTACCAAGACTTAAAGGAAAATTTTTGGTGGTCCAATATGAAGGTGGACATAGCCAAATACGTATCGGAATGTGATACTTGTCAAAGAATTAAAGCAAGTCATTTGAAAGCTTCCGGTACTCTCCAACCTTTGCCCATACCTTCATGGAAGTGGGATGACATAAGTATGGACTTTGTGTCCGGATTGCCACTCACATCTAGGAATCATGATTCCGTCTGGGTTATTGTTGATAGATTGACAAAAACTGCACACTTCATTCCAGTCCACACCAAATATGATACCAAAGATTATGCGAGTCTTTATATTGAGCACATTGTTCGCTTGCATGGTGTTCCTAAAACCATAATTTCAGATAGAGGCTCTCTTTTTATGTCACGTTTCTGGGAACAGTTACATTTGTCTCTTGGCACAAAAATCATACGCAGTTCAGCTTATCGTCCTCAGACTGATGGTCAAACTGAAAGAGTAAACCAGATTCTAGAGGACATGTTGCGAGCATGCGTGATTCATTTTGATAAAAGTTGGGACAAGTGTCTCGCCTTGGCTGAATTTTCATACAACAACAGCTATCAAGCTAGCTTGAAAATGGCACCTTTTGAGGCTCTTTATGGACAGAGATGTCGCACTCCCTTGAACTGGTCACAGACTGGGGAGAGGAAATTCTTTGGTCCAGCCTTAGTTAAGGATACCGAAGAAAAAGTGAGGGTAATCAGAGAAAATTTAAGAATAGCCCAAGAAAGGCAAAAGAGTCACTATGACAAGGGAAAGGCACCTAGGGAATACAAAGTTGGTGACTTTGTGTATTTGAAAGTTTCGCCAACTAAGGGTGTCCAAAGGTTCAATGTGAAAGGAAAGCTAGCTCCTCACTACATTGGCCCTTATGAGATCATTCAAGTCTGTGGGCCAGTGGCATACTGTATTCGACTTCCTGAGCGCTTCTCTGCCGTACACAATGTGTTTCATGTATCACAATTGAGAAGATGTGCACATGAACCGGCCAGAGAAGTGATTGAAGAAGCTAATGCTTGGATTGAACCGGATCTCTCTGTCGTTAAACATCCTTTGAGGATTCTTGATGTGAAAGAAAGAAAAACTCGAAGGCAATCCGTTAAGATGTATAAAATCCAATGGAGTCATCATACTATAGAAGAAGCTACATGGGAAACTGAACATTATCTCAATGAAAAATATCCGGGTTTTCTTCAATCTAGACATCGTAAGTTCCTTCCCCTACTTTCATCTTTTAATTCCTAATCTCGGGACGAGATTTCTTTTAAGGGGGTAGGCTGTAACATCCCTGATGTTTGTTAAAGTTAATTACCTTCATTAGTTGGGTTAACCAAGATTAATTAGTCCCTAAGCATGTTTATCATGAATATGCTCACCTTTACACACACAACCTTGGTCAAGATCCCAAATCACGGTCAAACCCTAAGTGCACCTTAAAGCTGAAATGGTTTTCTTGCGTGTTCTCCAAAAAGTTCTATAGAACATCAAATTCGGCCAATATAAAAGTTCTTCGTTATCTCCGGGAACACAATTTTCATAATTGGCGGACATTCAAATTTTGAGTGTAAATTTGCCAAAAACTGAGTTGAAGTTCCTAGGAACAGTGTATCGGGGCCGAGAATTCCTACAACTTCATCACGATTTTCCCGTCAATCTTTTCATCAAAACATAGGTCGCCCTTTGTGAAAGTTGTAGTGCTTTAGTTCCTCTACAACTTCTAGTTTTGGAGATTTTCGACTTAGTTGACACTTGTGGGAGTTTTGCAATTTTGAAAGTGTGCACTTGGAATTGAAACGGACGCCGATGTCGCCGTTGCCGCGCCCAGCGCGCGCACGTGCGACCCGCCCGCGCCGGCCACGTGCCGCGCACGCGCTGTTCCGGCGTACAGACGCTTCGAGCCCGTCACCCTAGACCGCGCACGCGCCGTGGGGGCTCCGCACACCCCGGGCGCCGTACGCCGCGTCCAGGCGCACGACCGCAACTGGCCGCGGGCCCGGCTGGCCACGCACCGTCGCGCGCCTCTGCCGCGCACGTCGCGCGCATGCGTGCAGGGCCAGCTGGCCACGCTGCGCCCTTGGGTACCCCCTGCCTCGTCTGCACCGTGAGGCACGCGCGCCTCGGCCAAAAATCGCGAAGCCGCAGCTCGCCGTCGCCCCTGCTATCCGCCGTCGCAAGCCGTAGGCGTTGCCGCCGCGAACTCTCCTCTCGCGCCAAACCGAGGCCGCCCGACTACTCCTACTCCTCCTACGAGTCCACCCGCACCTTCCTCCGCCGCCCTACACCGCGTATTGCTGTCGCAGCCACCGGATAGCAAGCCGCGGCAGGTGCTCCGCCCGTGCGCCGCCGCCGGCCGCCACCGGCGCCGCTCCGGGCCAAGCCGCCGTCTCCACCACCTCCTACCACATCTAGGTAGGTGCGCACACCCCCCAAGGTCGCCTCCCGACGAACTCCGGCCGGCAATTGCCGCCGGCGAGGCCTCCATGGCCGCCGAGGGCCGCATTGCGATGATTGAGAAAGCTGCAGGGTTTTTTCCGTAAACTAAGGACCTTCTCGTAATTTCTGAAACTTCTTTCGAGGGCCGAGTTGCAAATGTATCTTTAGGGTTTCAGCTGAACCTTCGAAAATACATTAAAAATCGTAGAAAAATCAGAAAAATGCGAATCCAATTTTTCTGGTTTCCAGGTGTAGAACTCTACCTTTTCTAGAAAGGCTGTATAGGGATTTTCTGTGTAGTTTTTGAACTAAAAATTCAAACTCAGTTTGAGGTGTTTTTAGTGTAGTTTAAAATATACACATGCTATGGAGTTGAATTTTGGATATGTTTCTCTTTATGGCATGTTTAGATTTATGACCAAAGTTGGCATGAGTTTGATGTGTAGATAATTAGTTATGATTTATGTAAGCTTTATGCTAGTTTAATCTTGATGCTTTTTATAGCCCTTTTAGTAAACTTTTCTTTAAGCACAAGTGCAGCCTAGGGCTTTTTGTTGTTGAATAGCACCTCTGGTAGTTTGGATATGATTTTAGGATGTGCTTTGGTATGTGTTTTGGATTTAATCTTGTGTAGGAGTTTAAATTCAAAATTTAAAACATAAATTGAATCTGCACCTATGCTTTGGTCAGATGCTTAGCTTTGACATACTTGGTTTGTAGTAGAAAGTTGAGACCAAAAAGAATTGTAAATCTTTTTGTAGGATTTAATGTAGATAAACTAGGCTGAGATTTATCTTTTGCATATAAATTAATATATAGATGATCTTAAGCTAGATTTTGGTTTGTGAGCTTAGTTTAGGTATATGTTGCTGTGTACCAAAAATTAGGATCATTGGAAGTGTATTTAATTTTATATGAATTTTTGGATGAATGGCTAGCTAGAAATTTGAATAAATAGGTTTATCCTCATTTTCAGTTTAATTAAGGATTTCATGCTTAGTTCCTGTTTGTAATCTTTTAAACACACCTCTTGCTGTTTGGTGAAGTTAAGTAACTTGATTTGCTTAGATGTGCACACAATCACCATCAAAGTAGTGTTTAGTTCATCTTCACACCACCCTAATAATTTTTGTGAGAAAATAATAATGTTTAGATGAATATGGCCAACAAGAGTTGGTTTGGTGGTAATTCTCCCACCCTCACCATAATCTAATGCATATGCATGTGAACGTGTAGATTTACCGGACGGGACGTACACGCTTACTCAGGAGGAGGAGGGAGCAGCTAGTGGAGAGGTGAACCAGCTTAGTGTGCAGCAAGACCTGGACCAAAGTCCAGAAGAGCCCAAGGCTAGTGCTGAAATAGAAGAAGGCAAGCACCGGGTTGCATATAACCTTTTTGGATAAAATCCCTTCACTTTTACCTTTTCAGTATTTATGATTTACTTTGTGCATTTAAGTTTCAGGAGTTGTTTTGAAACCTAGATGCATGATCCTTAGGTTCCTATGCTCTTATACTAGTATGTTAGGATGCTAGTGCCATGCTTTAAGGACACAGTACAAGTCGAGTAATGACTCATTGCTCGCGAGATATAGGTTACTTATGTTGGAATCATAAGTTGGTTAAAATGACTCGCTCATGTTGTAAGAGCAATAGGTTCGGTCTCGACCGAGTAGCATTGTGCTGGTTTAAGCTATTGAACGTACCAAGTGCTTGTCGGGAATGCGGTAAGCCTAGTACCTAATGAACCAGTGCGGGCACTATATCGCTACTACTCTTGGGATGCTTCTCCCGGTTTGATCCCGGTAGTGCAAGTGTGAGTCTGGACGTGCTGTGTGAGGGCGTTCTAGTAACCTTGTACTTAGGACTGTAGCGCCTGTCCCTAATTTGGGGAATGACGGGAACCGCCTGGTCGGGGTAGACCCCGCATTCGCTTTTATTTGATTTCTTGGGGTCTACTTTCTTCCGTGTATCTTGGGTTTACCTTGCAAGGATATAAATCGATCGATCGTCGGTCACTCGCCGTTATCTGAGTCAGCTTGACCTCTGGCTACCCCATATATTTAGGGAACAGTTGGATTAATATTGTTGCCTGTTTAATATTGTTTGCACAACATGCTTGTTTAGTACAGGTGCTCACCTAGAATGGTTAACATACTAGAATATGAGCTAAAATTTGAAAATTAAGGATCAACTCTTAGTCGCTTTTGGCAAAACAAACCCACCAGCCAAAAAGCCTTGCATGTCTAGTTGTACTTTCTTTTTGTCGGGTAAGTCTTGCTGAGTATTAGTATACTCAACCTTGCTTATTTTGTGGTTTTCAGGTAACCCCATCTGGCCTGGTTCTATTCCAGATGGTTGGGAACTTGAGTGGGAGCAGGGTGACGATGAGTGATACTCTATGGATGGCCTCTCATGTGTATCTTCTGCTCGTTTTATTTCCGCTGTTTAATCTCTAAATCACCTTTACTTTCATGTTTAAAAACCTGGTTTGTAATAATGTGAACTTGTGGTCTTTTGTGTAATGTTGAACTTGTACTCTGGTCCCGCCTTCGTGTGGGCTTTGCGCTTATCAGCGATCCTGTTGTAAGTGATTCACCGGGCATGACCCGGCAGAGGCGACAGAATAGTTCTTTATTATTGCTTAATGGCCACGTGGACAGGCTTAGGCGATAATACGAAATTATTTTGGGCGGTTCTGTCACAGCGGCTGGCGAGCGGTGGGGCGCGGCTGCACGGGGGTTGTGCGAGCAGTGACCGGCGGGGCACGGGGGTAGGGGTGGGCACTTTGAACCCGAAACCCGAAAACCGAACCGAACCGAACCCAAATAACCTGAATTGTCGGCCTATTCGGGTTCGGTCCAGATAAATTTATAATTCAAAGTTCGGGTTCGGTTTCGGTTCTTGTGGTCTATAACCCGAATAGACCGAATAACCCGAAATTCAATATAGTTGCGTATTTTTATTCAAACTATGATGTTACAACTTTGTGTTTTAAACTATTTTTTGATTTTTTTCATTAACTTGTTAGTTACTTGCTTTAGTCGAGTAGTCCTTAAATCCATAGACTTAAAATGAGAGTGGAATTTGAATTTCTACCATAGAGTTTTGAGAGGTGACAAGGATACCTATGAAAATTCGGGTAATTTGGTGGACCGAATAGACCGAACCGAAATAATCGGTCTATTCGGGTTCGGTTCCTATTATTTTTTTAAAAAACTTCGGTCCTCACTTTTCCAAAACCCGAAATTCCCAAGCATCGAATAGACTGAACCGAAATGACCGAATAGACCGAACGCCCACCCCTACACGGGGGTTGTGCGAGCGGCGCTGGCGGCCTGTGGGGAAAAAATCGAGTGGCGACGTTGGGGGACTCAGGGGAGAGGCGGGACAGGCGACTAGGTGAGGCCGCGAGGCACAGCGTGGGCCACTGGGCCACGGCGGGGGAAGGGGTGTGCTAGGGTTAGGATATACGGGTCTAGTTGGGTCAAATGTTTTTATGGGCTTCATTAGTGCGGGTACCCTTGGGTAACCCACGGGTAGAGTTTTGTACCCTTACCCTTGCCCGCGGGTAGAGTTTCGTACCCTTACCCTTGCCCGCGGGTAGAATTCTGTACCCGTATCCTTACCCAACAGGGTAGGGTACCCGCGGGTACCCTTACCCGTGGGTAAAACTGCCATCCTTATTGGATACCTGCAAGTCAGCACTTACAGTACTATGCACCTGCCAAACAGTCCAGCTTTTGTTGTTAAAAGTTTTATCATTTCTAGCCTTCCAGATGTACCATAGAGTAAAACTAATTTTTACTAAGCTATCATCATTAGTTTGGTCATTGATTAGAGAGACTAGAATGGTTTGAACTCCATCATCATCATCAGGAAGATTAGAAACATGGATAGGAGGTTCAGAGGTGAACCAAACTGCCCTAGGTAAATGACATTGAAAAAACAGATGAGCGTCGTTTTCTAAAGAATTGCAGGTGGAGCAGAACTTGGAAATATTGTTAGAGTATTTACCTTCTCTCATACCTGTGGCCAAAGCTTTTCTAGTTAGTCTCCAAAAGAAAGTTTTTTTGGTTTGGGGGACAATTTTTGAGTTTCCAAACACGTGTCATCAGCTGCATGGCTTCTGGAAGCATACTTCTTGGTCCCTGATTTGGCAGTTGTATTTGGTTTTCTGCATTTAAAATTGAAAGGACTGTTTTGCAGTACAAATACCGTTAGGAGAGGGTTCCCATATTAGAATATCATCCCCATTAGATGGAATGACATCAATGTTTGTTATGGTGTATGCAGCGTGATTAGAAAAAATTTGATTGATGAGATCAACATTCTAAGTTTGGTTAAGATGGTTCCAAAGTTGTTTTACAGTCAGAGGTAGAGGACTTACTATTACAGGGAGGTTTAGTTCTGAGTGTATTGAGGCTCAGATATCACACCAAGGTGTATTCCAAATATTTGAATTACCTCTGTTTACCTGAACAACTGTATTGGCATGTAAGATGTCTTTGACCTACAGAATAGATGACCAGAAAATAGACTTTGGAGTGTTGTTTGAAGCGGTCTAGAAAGATTGATCAGGAAAATATTTAGATTTTAGCACAGTTGCCAGGAATTCATCCTTGGCAGTGGCAATCCTCCAGGCTGCATTAAGAATCAAACTTTTGTTAACAGTATAGAGGTCTCTGATTGCCAATCCGCCATTCTCCTTTGATTGACATATGTCCTGCCAGGACCTATAAGGAAACGGTGTGGTTGCATTGTCCTCCTGGACTCCAGCCCACCAAAATTTTCGGATGATAGCAGTTATACGACCAATAAAATCTTTCGAAAAAAGAACTATGGATAGGTAGTAAATAGGGATGGAAGCAAGAACCGAATTGATAGAAGTCAGTCTACCCGCATGATTGAGTTTATTTGCTTTGATGGTAGTGAGCTTAGCCCTAAATTTATTGATGATAAAAGCATACACTCTATTTCTATCTTTATGAGAGAATAAAAGAGGATGCCCTAGGTGCATGGTATTTGGATTGAGAGTGGCCACAGGAAAAATACCTGTGATAGTGGAAACCATAGTTGGAGACACATTTCTACTAAACAAAATAGAGGACTTACTTAGATTTGGTAGTTGGCCTGAAGCTTACAATAAAGATCTAGAGCTGATTTGATTGTCAGGGCTTCCTACTTAGTTGCTTGTCCACAAATGATTAGATCGTCTGCAAAAAGTAGAGAGTGGATGCTAGGTCCAGCATTACCAAGTTTAATCCCTTCTATGTCCCTATTTTGTAGGGCAATTTGTAGCATATCTGATAGCTCATTAATAGCAAGAATGAAAAGATAAGGTGACAAAGGACATCCTTGTCTGATACCTCTTGACGGGTAAATATACTCTGATGGTTTACCATTCACCAACACCTGCATTGAAGTTGTTGAAATACAAGTATGCAAGAGGTGAATGAAATGATCAGAGAACTAGTATTTTTTAAGAATTTGAGAGATAAAATTCCAGCTAATGCGGTCAAAAGCTTTGGCAAGATCCACCTTGAGCAAGAAAGCTTTAGAATTCCAGCCTTCCAGGTTTTTAAATGAAAAGAGTGAATATTGTCTTGAGTGATGATAATGTTAGTGGCAATACGTCTACCTTGCACAAAAGCAGATTGAGAAGGGTGTATAAGATGTGGCAAGTGCTCCCTAATAATGTTGTCTAGAGATTTTGCAATAATTTTGTAAGACACATTGCACAAACTAATTGGCACGAAATCCTGAGGAACCGTAGGAGTTGATTTTTTGGGAATGAGAGTTAAAAAAGTTTTGTTTATGTCCTCAGGCATAATAGCATGGTTATAGAAATCAGTAACTACCTGCATAAGGTCATGTTTAATCAAATCCCAAGAACTCTTATAAAAGGCAACTAAGATACCATCAGGCCCTAGAGAGGCATTCGATCGCATTGCCTTGATAATGTCATGGACGTCTTTCATGCCTGGAGTGGAGAAGGTGGGTGATTCCAGTTAGTTAGGAGTTGCTCCCCTCCCTGAAGGAATACTTGCAGTTTGATGGGTAGGCTAAACATTAGCTTGGAAAATATCAGTAAAATATGAGAGAAAAGTTGATTCAATTTGTTGAGGGGTTGTGGCTGTAGTGCCATCCGGGTTGGTAAGGTAAGTGATGTTATTTTGCCTAGATCTTTTAAGAATAGTCTGGTGAAAAAAATGTGTATTCCTATCACCTTTGATGGCCCAAGTCTTTTTGTACCTCTGACGGTGGTAGACTCCCTATTTCGCCAAAATTTCCTGGTGCTGGTGCATGAGGTCTTTTTGGATGGAGAAATTTTGTTGGTTTGGCGGCTTGGACTGGAGAAGTAGCAGTTGATCTTCAATAACCTGCAGGCTATCAGACAATTTGGGTTTGGTTTTTCTCCAAACCTTTAGATCAGTAGTGAGGTATTGAAGTTTTCGTTGAAAAGGTCTGGAACGAGATAAGGTCCAGCTTTGTTTCGCTACCTGTTTGAAGTCATTTTCAGCAAGCCAGAAGTTCTCAAACCGAAAAGGTTTTTTTCGTTTTGGCTCGGTTGGATTGAAGATCCGTCAAGATGGGAGCATGGTCACTTCGCATCATGGGCAAATGGTAAATTGCAGCTGTAGGAAATTGAGTGCACCATTCTGTATTGGCTAAGCAACGATCCAAACGTTCAAAAGTAGGATTAGTGCTAAAATGCTTATTACTCCAAGTATAAGTTGGACCATTATATCCCAAATCAAACAAGCCACAATTTTTAACTAAACAACAGAAATTGGAGATACGATTCATATTAGGAGGTCTAGGTCCTAGCTTCTCATTGACAGACATAATATTATTTAAGTCACCAGTACATAACATAGGCATGCCTGAATATTTTTTAACAAAATCATGAACCGAAGCCCATATAGTAGAGGTGATCTGGTGATGAGGGTCACCATACATGCATATAAGACCAAAGTTAAAACTAGACTGTTTATAAGTACATAAAGCCAGGATAATGTTTTTACTGGAAAATTCTACAGAAACAGCAACTTGAAGATCCCATAGAAGCCATAGGCCTCCAGAAAGACCTTGAGCTGGAACAATTTGAGCATTATCCATATGGAAACGATTAATTAAAGAGGTTGTAGTAATGCTGGAATTTCTAGTTTCCGATATAAAAATTACCTTAGATGAAGTTGATACTATAAGGCGTTGCAGATGAAGCATCTTGGAACTCACCAGGCTGCCGCCTATTCCCTGGCAGTTCCATGCCAGAATACTCATGATTCCCGTGGCGCCTTACTGGCTGGCGCCATAGCCACTGAAGAAGATGAGTAAATCTGCACACCAATGTTGTGAGCTCCAGACAGCCACTCTATCTGCTGCAGGGACTCTTCGGTGAATCCCATCCGGCAGATGTCGACGAAGAGGCTGAGATCCTTGTGATGGTGCATCCTGAGCTGCAGGTAGCCGTCAGGCGACAAGGCAGTGGCCAGGCATCCCCGACGACGGCAACACCGTTCCACGTCCTCGACTCCCTCCTTGATGGCGCTCCGGCGTCGATGTCGAGGCTGGCCGTCCGTTTTACTGGGCCGACGAGGTGGGTCCTCCCGCTCCTGCTCAACCCCGCGTTGCTCGGCCCGAGGGAGCTCCTCGTCGCCGATGTGCCCCCCACCTGGGACAACTCGTGGCAGCGCCTCCCGCACGACCTCCCGGCACTCTAGGTCCCCATCACTAGGAGGCGGAGAGGGGAGGGCCAGATCAGAAAGTGCCACCGTAATCACAGGTGACACACGGACGACCAGGGAGGTGGCCAAGCGGGGATCTGGGTGGAGATGGTGGGTCCGGGCGAGCGGGAGAGAGCAACGATGGAGGAAGGCGTGCAGAGGTGGTGGTGGGAGGAGCGGAGGACCAGACTTAGCCGCATGCGGCACGGGAACGATGAGAGCATCGCCGAATCCATCGTCTCCGGAGATGACGCGGCTGTTGGTTGTGAGAAGTTGACACCCCAGGGGCTGAATCAGAGTGGAATCCACCACCGGAGCCAAAAACAGGAAGATGAGGAGAATGGAGATGGATCAGGAATCGAAGTAGAGATCTAGAGATTTAGATGGATAATCACCGGTAGATCTAGGAATTTTCAGAGTTGGAGGGAAGGAAGGAGGAACACGGCATATCGCCCAATACTACTGGGAGCTTCGTCCAACACACAAGTTTGCCGAACTTGTCCGATCGCTGCCCGCTTGGCTAGCACCCGTGCAGTTGCGCTCCCGTGTGTGCCAGGCCCCTCCCCCTCCGCATCCATCGCCGTCTGAGTTGAGCCCGCATCCCCCTCCGCTGCCACCGCCGCCGAGACGCGCTGCCGGCCCGAGAGTCGGTCCCGTGGGGGAGCTCGCAGCCACTGCCTCCACGCGGGGCGGGATCGACCTAGGAGGCGGCGCCGGCGAGCCCGCGACTCGACCTCCGCATGGGAGAGCTTGTTTTCGGAAGCGGCACCGGCGAGCGCACGGCCCTAGCCTCTGCGTGGTGGACCTCGAGCCCCGGGGTCGCGCCGGCGTGCTCGCAACCCCTGCCTCCCTGTAGGCGCTGGCGGCGTGCCCGCGACACCGGACTCCCTCTGCGTGTGGAACTCGACCCCGGGAGGCGGAGCCGACGAGCCCACGACCCCATCCTCCACGCGGGGGACCTCGAACCAAGGAGCGGCGCCGGCGTGTTCGCGACCCCGGCCTTCTAACTGTGCCGACCGCCAGAGCCCGCAGCCATGCGGATATGAGCAGAGCTCTGCCGCCGCAGCGCAGGCAGGAGTGAAGCAGCGCGTGTTGGTCGGAGCCATCGCCGCCGCAGATGGCGTGCGTGGTCATTTGAGTTGTTGATGCTGCGCGAGGTGGCTGGAGCCACCGCTCCAATCGAATGCCCCTGCGCAGGTGGCCGGAGCCATACCTCACCCTTTTGCGCTGCCCGCCAGAGCTGCGGCCCCCTGCCCAGCTGCCTTGCCCTTGCACGAGCTTTGCCTGTTGATTGGATTGAGAATATGGATGGAAATGCTGCTTTTTCCATATGGTGGTAGCAGTGGCAAATTGGTTGCTGGCAATTAAACTTGCAAAACCTTGTTGCTGGTCAGCAGATTATGAGAATATGGATAGAAAAAAATTAAGGTTATATTACCTTATTAGATTTGCACTATTAGAAGCTATAATTTGGGGAAAAAATTCTAATATGTGTTTTTTTGCTGTCAGACAGTACGTCCAAAATGGCAATGCGCAAGATGAGTGGAGTAGGAGTTGTGCAGCCCCGCACAATCAGTGATTAGCTCATGAAGGTGCTCGAATGAGACTTTGTGCAAATTGATGCTAAGATGTCATTGGTGTGGATAGATTGAAAAAATTACTTTGTGAGTCTTCTTCCTGAAAGTGCATCTAGGCCCCAAAGTGGATTTTGGTGAATTGAATGACAAAGCGACTAAAGGTCTAACATATTTGTCTAAGATTGTGAGCATATTTTAATTATATATTCATGAGTTATTATTGGAATATTTATTTGTGAATGGATATTATTTGGCTCACATTAAAGAAGACAAATATATGAGTGATCCTAATGCATAGTGGCATATCAAGTAATAAAGGAAGATAAATATTGGGGATATTTTGAGAAGGTCAATTCATGGTCTCCGGTACAAGTCGTAGCTTGATTGAATTACAAGGATCATAAAAAGAGAATACGGTAATTCTCTAAATTAAATGCAAGGCTTCATGTGGTAATTGAAAGAGGACACAACGATGAGTGCAGACTTTATGGTCCTTAATTGGAAGCTTGCATATTCGTTATCAATCAAGAACAAGCATTTGAAGCGGGATTTCAAATGAAGATTAATTGTGGATGAAGCAAAGTGGAACTCAACGTGGATTGGGTAAGTGATGAAGAGATCAACCGAGATGACTATGGTGAGGGACTAAGCAATCTTTGGGGCCTTAGCTAAGCCGCCATTAGTGTTTTGCTAAGGTGAAGTTCTAGTATCCGTGGGGTCTCGAAGTATCATATCCGAGCCTTAACCAAGGGAAGTAATGCAACTCATCTACTTGTTATGATTGTCAATATGGAGTGACTTGTGGATCCAAGTGTGCATTCTTATGTGAAATGGAAAGATCCTAAGTCACTATCTCAAGTATGGACGTGCTCAAGACATAGGCTAAGTTGAAAGCCCTCTAGTGGATATTGCTCAAGTATGGCAAGATTGAAGACATTCAAGCTCAAGAGGTTATCACGGTGTTTTTACTTAATCTTGAGTATAGGTATGTCGTACTATCAAGAGGGATGCAACATTAGCGAGTTGACCAAAGTCAAAGTGCTCGTTAGTTGACCTAAGTGAGAAATAGCCTTGAGAGCCCAAAAGTGTGCTAACTAACCCTCCTAACCTAACCTGAGCCACTTCATCTCTTTGGTGAAGTGTTGGAGTGAAAGAAAGGGTTTTGGGGGTGTCTCGGGCCTGACCGGTCAGGGGCACCGGTCTGACCGGTGCCGCTAGCCCAACGACTAGTTTTTCAAACACCGGTCTGACCGGTGTGGGGCACCGGTCTGACCGGTGCCGCCTGACAGCTAACGGCTAGTTTTCTCCTTTGAGGAGTATAAATACCCCAAGCCTCCTACAGTGGAGGGTTGCTGTTTCTAGTGTTTGTGCTGAGCTCCTAAGCCAATTCTTGCAAGCCCTAAGCCTTAGTGGCTCTCCCCAACCTCTCTTTGTGAGATTTGTGGATTCAAGCCATATCCTTTGTGTTGGGTTGAGAGAGTGAGCTCAAGAGCGTCTTTGTGAGCTAACAAGAGCATTCCCATAGCTTGAACACTTCGGTTTCGCGTCTACAAGCTTTGAAGCGTTTGTTACTCTTGGAGGTTTGCCTCCTAGATGGCTAGACATCGCCGGCCAGCTCCCAAGGTTGTGGTGAGCAGCGGGAAGTTTGTGAGGGTTGTGATCTTGCCTCTTCGTGAAAAAGATCGCCTTAGTGAAAAGGAGGAAAGTGGTTGAAAGAGACCCGGCTTGTTGTGGGAATTCTCTCTTACAAGCTCCTCAACGGAGACGTAGCCTTACCTTAGTGGGAGGTGAACTTCGGGAAACAAATCCTTGCATCTCTTTGTGGTTTGCCTCTCTAAGTTGTTTTCTAGCATATTTGATTTGCTTCCGCTTCGATCTACTTGGGTGTGCTACTTGTGTGTGCAGGGCTTATTACCTTGCTTGTGATCATCTACCAAGGCCACTCACCAAGTTTGGTTCGTGCTAGAAGTCAAGATGAGCTTGAAGTTGTTTTTGCAGGTGCTCTGTGCTACACCGGTCTGACCGGTGCCAGGCAACGGTCTGACCGGTGCCTCCTGTGAAGCGTAGTCAGTGACCGGTCTGACCGGTCATCACCACCGGTCTGACCGGTGGACACTGGCCGCTCAAGTTTTCGGGGAAGAAAAGTTTAAAGTTGGTCATCACGCTTATTCACCCCCCTCTAGGCGACATCAAGGTCCTTTCACTTCCATCCTATTGTAATCATGGCTAATTTTAAGGTTTCCGGTCAAATTTAAGTAGGATACGATATTTTTTATTTTGATAGAGTAATTGTTCCATCCTATAGAGTAATTGTTCTTAATGATCTCCGTATGATACGATATTTTTTATTTTGATAATGTATTGAGCATTGAGAACGAGTACTGTTAGAGTAATTGTTCTTAGTAATTGTTCTTAATGATCTCCGTATAATACGATATTTTTTATTTTGATAATCTGTATTGAGCATTGAGAACGAGTAATGTTAGAGTATGCAGACTGCAGTATGCAGACTGCAGTATGCAGACTGCATAGAATCTAATGGCAAAGTATGTTCTGCTGAGGTTCTGTACTAGCTACAGAAATTATTCTTTACTACGCAGGGTAATAAGAATAGTAATAATTATTTTTCGAAACTATTCTTTACTACGTAGGGCAATAAGAATAGTAATAATTATTTTTATGACATGTTCCCCTCTTTTCCCTGATGCCGCCCTTCATTGTGGTGTTTAATTGGTTACTATTATTAGGCCGGAATGCAAGACACAACGGAGTGCAAATGTGCAATGAAAACCAATTATCTTAGTGAAGCATATCTCCAATATGCTTGAAGATTTTGTGTTTGGAAATAAAGGATGCAGCAAGGACACCCATCCTCAGGGAAAAATGGACACTACCTGATACAGGTTGGTTGAAGGTTAACGATGATGGTTTATGGCATGAGCCTTACAAGGGGTTAGCAGTAGTTTCTTTTGTAAAGAGCAAATTTGGCAGCTGACTATAGCTCTAGCCCAAGGAAGTAACAGACTCATTACTTATTTATTTCGGCAAGCAAATGTTGTCTATTTAATCATGTTGACAATCTTGTGCTCAAAAAATGATGGTATTTCATTAGTCATTTTAAAATTGAATGTTGGGCATGGAGACTATAACTTTCCTAACTTTCCATTATGATGTACATAACCAAGTTTGGTGACGGAATGGTAGATAATTGCCAAAAGAAAATTATAGCTAATGTGATGAGTTTCATTTGTTCAGAGAGACATATGGGTTGTGATTTTTTTAATCTAAGAGGCACATGGAAAATTGTGCGTGTTTTTCATAACTAAAAGGATGCGTTGATATGGATGCAGAGACTCATTATTAATAAAAAGAAGGCAGTAATTTGGAGCATAAGTGAACAAAGTTGAGGTGATGTATACACTTGTGATGGCAAGCTCAGGTTGCCATCGAATCTAGAGTCTACTTTTTTTTGAAATTAAAGGCATGAGCACTACCATGTCATATAAGAAGAAGGTATCTCGTATTATTTGCAGCGATGTAAAGCCCTGTTCCTGTAATTGGTTATAGAAAAGTTTGTTAGAAATCTTAGCTTTGTACACTATTTATGTAATCTTGGATGATTTTTTAAAATATAAATTTACATATTTTTACTTTATTATTCTGCTGTATCAAATGTGTATTGCAATATAAATATTTTGTTGCCCGAGGCAGGGTGTTAAATCATGATGAGAAATAGTCTGGCTTTATGTTACCAGTCTTGACTGAATTCATCTGCTCTCTTCGAGTACGAAGTAGGAACCATGTCTTTATGATGAAAGAGTAGTCTTTAGGCACATTGGTTCAACTTGGGGTGATGTCATCCTATATCTCATTACATGATAGACTTTTTTGCATTCTAGAAAATGTTAGATATGACAGGGATAACGATAGTATCAGGCATACTTTCACACATTGGAGATTGGGGAATTAAAGATTGGCACCAATTGTGAGTACAAATCATGTGTCTTCATTGCCCTGGATGCCTAATTTCTGTGGAAACACTTTTGGTCATGGAACGGGCCCATGGGGTGCATCTTGAGGTATGACTTCTAAAATTGTTGTAGTTTTATTGCGATATATACTCCATAGTCATATGAACATGTCTCAAGTGTGCTGAATGGAGCAAATAAACTCAAATCTACTTCTAAAACTTGGTATCAACTAAAATATTCAGTATTGCCTGATAAATATACCTGATAATATTCGGGTGGAGTAGATTGATAGAGCCTTTGCCTGTTTGAAACTATATTCAGTATTTTTAGCTTGTTGATAGGATCCTAGGAATGATATGCTTAATGCAAATACTTAGATCTATCATCCATATAATTTAGTTCTGAATCAAAAAGGTAGATATATACTGTAGTGTGTGCGCTTTGCTTATTCAGGTTAGCCTTTATGGTCTGAATAATATTAGTTTTAACCATACTCTGGAGTATCAATACCATCTTTTGTTGATATGAACTTCCTTTGTGTAATTCTGCTTGATATAGTTGGTGGAAGCATCAGCCTACTTCAGTACTGCAACCTCAACACCTCGAGAACAAAGTTAACACTCAACATTTCTTTATTCGTGGGATACTTAGATATATCACCCATATATTTTAGTTCTGAATCAAACATGAAGGTTCATTTGTTATAAAGAAACATAGGATTAGTTTAGTCACAGACAGTGTGATCATAGATGGGTATTGTAGTGATTAAGGTAAAAGCTATGTTTGTACCTATGCCATTTCACCAAGCATAGATGGCTCTGTTTCTTGACTAATTAAAAAAACCCAATAACTCGTTCCTTGCAATGTCTCTTTGATTTTGCCAATATTTAATTAAGCTTACAACACTAAAGATAAATTTGGTTAATCGATAGCAATTAGCAGTAGTCAAGTTTTTTTAGTAGTTGTTAATCCGGATGCATTTGGACATGAATACATCTGTAACTACTAGAGTAGCAACGACCAATAACTGTGGGTTTTCTAACTATGATATTAATTTGATTATGAATAACTTAAAAAAGCATTTATCTTAAACACGTGCGTGTCACACGTGCATTTTACTAATATTCCTAATGTTTGACTCAAATCTTGTCCAAAACAACTTCGTTTACCAAACCGGAACCGGAGTATATGATTACACCGTTTAGACCCGTTTGGATTTATTAGTTCCTTAAATTTAGAGGTACTTGGTTAGAAATTTATCGAAACTTATGAAGGTGAGCATATGGCAGGAGTCTGCCTGTCAACCGGCATGTGTCTGATGATTATATGGGTTGTTGACCGGCATTCATTTCTCCTGATCAGATACCAACACTCTCCTACCAAAGCTACCCGTCACTTCAAATCCCCAGACATTAATTAAGAGTATTAAATGTAGATTAACGACAAAACTCATCCCACAACCCCTACCTTAATTTCCGAGACGAATATAACGAGCATAATTATGACATGATTAGATAACGCCGTGCTACAGTAAACAATCTTTAATGACGGATTAATTATACTTAATGGATTCATGTTGTAATTTCCGGTCCATTCGTGTAATTATTTTTGTAAATAGTATGCGTTTAATACTCTTAATAGATCTTGAAAGATGACCCAAAAGTTTCACCTCACGAGCCAAATGGGACCAAGTCTTACGTACTACCTAGCAGTAATCAAGGAGTAGTATGTTCCAAAGACCAGGTTTATCTATGT
The DNA here is from genome assembly GCA_036936925.1 of Cenchrus fungigraminus. Classification (NCBI taxonomy): domain Eukaryota; kingdom Viridiplantae; phylum Streptophyta; class Magnoliopsida; order Poales; family Poaceae; genus Cenchrus; species Cenchrus fungigraminus. The sequence continues at coordinate 63,717,798 of CM072768.1, read as the reverse complement.
CCAAAACTGGATTGTGGATAACACGTCGGGCGTAGCAATTGATGGATCCGAGAAGCCTCTGGGCTGCCAGCCCGGCGTCCACCGCCAGGTCGTCCTCGCTTCCCGAGGTCGTCTCGCCTCACCCACATCCACACCCAGCGGGAGGACAAGGACCACGCGCACTTCGGGACGGAGGGCGGCCTGTTGCCGCCTGTTGGTCGCGCGGAGAAGCAGCTACGCACCGATCTCGGTACACTGTTTGTAACGCAGCGGAGCTGCGGAGGAGGGGAGACACTGATCTCAAGTTATCTCACAGAACTTTGGGTGAGCAGCAGCGGCAACTCGGCCTTGCCGTGATTGCAGAGGGTGGAGTCACAGCTCACAAACATGGCACACACCACCACCGCGCATGCAGCTCAGCAGCAAGCGATCGTGGCCCGGCTCCACCACCACCGGACTCCGAGGGTGATGCCCTACTTCTAGGGCATCTAGGCCAAGCCCCCATCAGCCGCCGCCCCACGACGAGGCCAAAAAGGCCCCGCGAGAACAGCACCACTACCACCAGAGCACAAACCGGAATGATCTCGACGGCAAAGCTGCCGCAGCCGGCCGGCTCCCCTGTGCGGCGGCTCTGTCGCGTATCGTAATCCAATGCGATGCGTTATGCATGGCTGGGGGGGTTCTGGGTACGTATTGGGCAAAGCGCGCAGCCTTTCCGTCCCTGATGCGGACCCGTCGCGCGCTCGGCCTCCCGCTCGGCCCGGCACGGGGTGGGGATACCGAGCGCGCCACCACGGGAGGGCGGCCGCGACAACCACCACGCGGCCGGGCTCGCGCGCACCGTCTCGTCGGGTCGTTGACGACGTTTCCCTCCACTCCACGCGGACCGACGAAAAAGCGGAAGCGAAGCGCCCTGCGCCCGTCGTTGCTCGCGGAAACATGGCGGAGGTGGTGGTCAACCCGGCCGCTCCCTTTGCAAAGGGAGAGGAAAAAGTGAGCATCCAGGCCAGGGTCGATCGGGGACGGGGAGTTGCTGTCCTTGGCCGTCCCGTCGTCCTGTTGATCCGGACGGATGCAAAACCGTTGCTGACTTGCTGTCCATGCATGCACGGCTCCGCTTGATGTACTCCGACTCCGAGAGTCCGAGCCGACTGACTCCGAGGCCGGCCGGCCAACCCAAGATGGACAGCCAAAACGACCCTGCAAAACGGAAGCACCCGCGCAAGATCATACGAGAAAACCATGTCCTTCACGGGGGAACGAACACTGCTCAGTGCTCACCCGCGCCGGAGTTGAACGGCTACGGCCGCCGATGGTGCTGCGTCCATACACGTACGCGCCGCCGGCGGGGAGGTCGCGCACCGACGGTTTTGCTTCTGTACCGCGTGCTGCCACGGATTCTCCCATTGAATCCCGGCAGTTGGGGCCTTGGGGGGCACACATTTATGGATGACAACGGTGCCTAAACCAACTCTGGCCGCGCTACGTTTTACACCTATCGGGCGCTTCATTATAGCTCGTTTCCTGCTTGATGACATATCAACGTCTTTCATCATGCTTTATTTAATTTTTTTTGTAGGGCTGACTAAAAGTTTTTATTTGTTTTCCTGAGAATCACGAATTCTTTGAACCCAAGCGTTACCTGGTAGCCAGGAGTTTACGGACAAAGTTAGATGATTGATGAACGACTCCACCTTATCGTTAGGATCCTAGCAAAAGGTTTGTTGTTGGAATTCACCGCGGCAATAATATTGAATTATCACGATTGACAAATTATATTGGCTGTTTTAGAATCAGTAAAAAAAACTAGTAGTTGAGCGTTGGGAGTACTTGTTTACAGTGGTGGATAGAAGGCTGGGGCCAGCCCTGCTGTGTACTCATCCGGGGCAACCGCCCCGGACCCCCAAAATGCTAAGGGCCTCGAGCAAGATACTTTGTATTGTACACTACTCTCATATGTATAGTTCATGTGTACTAAATCGAGTAAATAACTAGTCCAAGTTCATCCGGTCACCATTGGGTAGTTCATCTCCACCACCAGTCCATCCACACCTCCGATGACTATGGAAAAATATTAGTCCCCAACTAATTTAGATTAATATTTATTTCTTTACGGTATATTCTTCCATCCTCTCTTTTTTTTACACAAATTAAATCCAAATCAATTTTTAATAATGATTTTTTTAAAAAAACTCTACTTGGGTGCAGCAGCATGTATGCTTTAGTTTTGACTTTGCGCAGTATCACCAACTGCTATAAAAAAATTTGGTTTTTCTGGGTTCTAAGGGGCCTCCTACATAAGCTTCGCCCTGGGCCCCCGAAAACTCAGGACCGGCCCTGGTCATGACCCTAGACGTGGGTCGATTTTTTCCATACCGTAGCTACTGTAGCATTGAAGGTTCAAGTCTAGTATCTAGAATCGGCCCTTTACTGACCCTAGGCGTCGGCCTAGCTCCTGTCCGCCCCTGCTTGTTTACATGTACACATGTTTTATAGCAGTTAGCACCACACGTGGTATTTTCCAATATATTGACATACCTCCAGCGTTGGGACTTGGGAGTATCTGAAATTTGTGGGGTATATAAAATAAAATGTTTCAAGATATGCCTCTAGTCCAAAAGTAACAAAAAAATTACTCGATCAAATACTTTTGATATTGTGATCAGTCTAAAAGAATTCATCAGTATCATGTTAATCCAACAAATTTCAGAATAAGCAGTTTCGACCTGTGGTGAAAATGACGATCAACTTTGCCATGAATATATAGGCTAGCCGCATTCCCTACCCCCCAGCTTCAACAAAGATTGTTCATGTTCTACACTTCCACGGACCTCTAGCAAGTTGACCTACGAACCTAGTGGCATTTCATATCTCACAGTATAGGCCCGTACAGAAGCTCACCACCTCTCTCTATCTCTCTCTCAGGGCCCACAGACAGTGGTGGCAGGCTTCTCAATAAGAAAATGGGAGGAGGTATTTGATGGGGCTTTGAGCCGTTTGCTGATAGGTGTTCTTGCAAAGTTTTTTTTTTAAGGGAACCGCAAGAGATTTACCGTAATTTTTATTAGAAGAAGAGCGTGAGAACACGCAAAGGACAAGGCAAAAAAAAACAAAAGGAAAAAGAAAACACGCTAGGGCGGGGAAAAACAACTATCCAACCCAAAGCCGCACAACTAGAAAAGGCAACTAGAAAACGACTGAGAAAAAGAAAAAAAACTGTTAGCGCCAACAGAACAACTATTAGGCAAAAGTGGCCGGTGCAGTAGATGTCGCTGGAGTTGTCGTCCGCTTGAAAATCCTTGCGTCTTGGTACAACTTTGTATCACTGGTGATGCGTTGAGCTACTTCGACTACACCCAGGGAGCTATGTTGGAAGATCCTTCGATTACGTTCCTTCCAAATGCTCCACCAAAAATATAGCATGAGCCCATCAAACTTTGGTTTCTCTTTTTTAACAAAGGAGCGTCGTAGCTGTCTCCACCAGTTGCTGATTGTGCGTGGAGGTGATGTCTGGAGGTCTTGCCTTCCAAGCTGCGAAGTCAGATATGTCCACACACTCTGGGTGAACGGGCACTCGAGGCATAAGTGCGTGGGTGTCTCCGGTGCTGCTTGACAAAGCGGGCACAGTGGGTCATGCGGCCATCCCCGTTTGGCTAAGTTATTGGCGGTGAGGATTCTATGCTGAAGCAGGATCCAAGCAAAAATCCGGCATTTCGGCTCCGCTTGCGCTTTCCAAATTGGGGTGATAGCCGGTTTCTTTCGTCGTCCCACGAACTGTATCCGATAGGCGCTCTGCGTGGTATATTGGCCGTCTGCCGTCCATCTCCATTTAATCTCATCATCTGTGTCCTCCGCTCTGATGACTCCATCGACCCCTTCCCATAACGCGAGGAACTCCTGAAGCTCTTGTAGCGACCGGATGGGTGAGATATGTAAGATCCACTTGTTTTGGTCCAAAGCCTTCTTGACCGTAATATTTTTCCTCTTTGCCTTTTGGAACAAATTCGGTGCAATGTGTTGGGGGGCCTGACCGTTGATCCAACTAGAGTGCCAAAATATAGCTCTGTCACCTCTCCCGACAGTTACAACCGACAGTTCTTGCAAAGTCAAAATCAGCTTATCAAGATCCAACAAACCAGGCAAGTATGGAACTTCTCCTCGGAGTTGGTGCTGTGTGCTTCTAATCTCTCTTCTCTTTTGTCCGTATAGTTCGAAAGTCCCCACATCATCTCAGTCGTTGCCTCGTAGGAACTGCGGTCAGGACTAGGAGTGACACTAGTTTATGGCTCCCAAGAAAATGGTTTGGTTTCGAAAGGAGGATCAAATCTACATTCACACAAGTGATTTTTTTTATAAAAAGAAATGCATGCAAACCATCCATGCCCATATGTTCGCAGACATTTACTAGTTGTACGCATATAGTACAAGTGCACTAATTACCCAAACCTACCCTCCTCCTCGACCATGCGTCGCCATTAAACTCTAAAGGCATCAGCAATGGTTATAGTAAGGTGTTCTCTATAATGATGTACACATAGGATATAGCAGCTACTTGTAGCATATTCTAACAATCCTGCTATAGTAATTAATATTAGGACCCACGTGATATAATTGTTTAATCCTCCTCCCGGCCTTGTTCTGTTGCTTGGCTCGGAGAAAATCGATTGGTGGGACCCTCTCGCGTGAAAGAACGCACTGTCGACTCTCGCTACATGTAGCGGCAATGCTTTCTCTCTCTTCATATTTTAACTTCTCAAATGTGATGTGGATTCTTGTAAAGAGCACTAAAGGCCTCATTGCGGGTGCCCTAAGACTATCTCCAGCAGATGCTGCAGCCCGTGCTGCATCTGCATTTTGCGCGCGCCCCGCACTGTAGCAGCTCCAGCAGCTGCTGCAAAGCCTGCTGCATTTTGCAGCGATGCCCCCAGCTCGCGCATCCCCGGGGATGCTGCATCCCAACCGCTGCCCGCCCTCGCCCCTCCGCCCCACACTCTCCCTCTCCCTCTCCCCTTCCCCGACTTCACCAGCAGCTCTCCCCCGCGCGGCGGATCCAGCGAGGAGCGGCGGATCCAGCGACGCGCCTGCTCCTCGCCGTCTTCTTCCCCAGCGGATGGGGCCGCAGCGCGCCGTCCGACCCCGCCGCTGCGGAGATCCTGGTGCTGGCCGTCCTCCACGGCGAGCACGGCGGAGCAAGGGGAAGGGGAGGCGTCGGAGCAGGAGGGAAGGCACCCTCTCCCTCCCCAAGCCCGGATCCGGCGGCGCGAGGCGGATCCAGGGCCGGCGGCAAGGCGGACCCAGGGCCGGCGGCGAGGCGGATCCAGTAGGGGGCGGCCTTCCTCCTCCTCCAGAACGCGGCCGGGGAAGCTCCCCGTGCGCGCCCACGGTGGCAAGGGCGGAGCTCCGTCGCCCGCGCGCGCCCACGGTTGCAGCTCCTCTGCCGCCTCGGCGCCGCGGCCGCTGCCTGCCGCGAGCCTGCGCCCCACCGCGGGACCACCCCCAGCCTCGGCCGCGTCCCAGAGCGTGGGCCTGCCGCCGGACGCCGACGGAGGGAGCGACGAGGAGGGGCGGGAGCTCCTCTTCGAGCTCGAGCACGGCGGCGCCCTCCTGCTTCCCCGGCCTCCGACCGCACGCGGGAGCCAACTACCGCAGGTGATGCGCGAGGGGGTGCGCTCCACCGCTGGAGGCCGTCTTCCTTTGCGCGAGGAGAGCGTTTGCATACTGCCGTTTTTTGCAGATGCGCGACGGCAAGCTGCTGGAGACAGTCTAACAGGTTTTGAAATGAACTCCCTCCCCCTTCCATGATGATCTGGGATGGAAGCAAGATGGACTCGCTTTGGACCACTTCTAGATGGTCACTCTCTCTGAGATTTGTTTTGTGTCAATTAGAGTACGTGACAATTTTAATTATTGAAGAAGCTAAGAATTTCTTGAGTGTTTCCACCCTTGATTTTGTTCCTCGATACACATCAATCGGTGAAAGTGGCCGTGCTGATAAATGGAAAGTTGTTTTAGTTTTTTCTTCCAAGTACTATCTAACTTTTGACTGTAATAATTGTTACAAAAAATACACCAACGTCTATAACAATCAATTAATTTTATTAAATACACGGTGAAATATGCTATGTTACCATTTTTTCTAAAAAATTATGAATATAGAAAAACACACATTTCCCAAGGACGAAAGTTTGTTTGGGATCATTCACTTTTCTTTTTTCATTTTCGTTTTTTTCTCACCATCACCATCCTTCTCCCCTCCATTTTTTTCTCCCCGCATTAAGGATCCATCCCTTTCCAATACATTGACCTCCCTGGCTTCCTCCCGGGACCTCCCTCTCTCTCCAAACCCGCGTCTGTTTGTTCTTCCGCTCCTTCCTTCTTTCCATTACAAAACGCAAGATTCCCAGCGATGATCCCCTCTTCCTCCTTGGCTTCTGTCTCCATCGCGAGAAGAAGCGACACACAGGAAGACGACACCCGATTCAGGCGGCACTCCCACCATTGCTGCTGACCACCTCCAAATTGTCTTCTTTCCCCTCCGCTACCTGGCTCTCTCTAGATCGAGTCACGGGTCAGGCGCTTCCCCCCTGACCCGGGGCCATGAGCCACTACACCATGCATGCAACCATCAACTACGCCGCGCTGCCGCCCACGTCGCCGCTGCAGCTCCCCCTCCCGTACCTCCCGCCGCCTCCGCCGCCGCCGTTATCGCTCCCGCCGCTGCTGCCGCCGCCGGCGGCGGCGGCGTCCACTGACGCGGGCTTTCAGAGCAAGATCAGCCCCAGCGTCCTCCTCATCATCCTGATCCTAGCCGTCATCTTCTTCGTCTCCGGCCTGCTGCACCTCCTCGTCCGGTTCCTTCTCCGCCCGTCGCCGCGGGACGCCGGCGACGGGTACGGGGGCGAAGCGAACGCCACCGCGTTCCAGGGGCAGCTCCAGCAGCTGTTCCACCTCCACGACGCCGGCGTCGACCAGTCCTTCATCGACGCGCTGCCGGTGTTCCTCTACGGCGCCGTGGTCGGGGCCGGCAGGAAGGACCCCTTCGACTGCGCGGTCTGCCTCTGCGAGTTCGCGGACGACGACCGCCTCCGCCTCCTCCCCAAGTGCAGCCACGCGTTCCACGTCGACTGCATCGACACGTGGCTGCTGTCGCACTCCACCTGCCCGCTCTGCCGCCGCAGCCTCCTCGGCGACTTCTCACCCTGCGGCGGCGGGTGCAGCCCTCTCGTGTTCGTCCTCGAGTCCGGCTCCGAGGCCTCCGTCTCGGATCGCCTCGACGCGGCGTCCTCGGCGCGCCTCAGCTTCGTCATGGAGCAGGACGAGGCAGGGCCGGACCGGAAGCAGGTCGCCGCGGAGCCCGTGGAGAAGAAGGACGAGGTGGTCGTCCCCGTCAAGCTCGGCAAGTTCAGGAGCCAGGCCACAGAAGGTGCCGGCGGCAGCGCCAACCCTGGCAACCAGGACGTGAGGCGGTGCTTCTCTATGGGGACCTACGAGTACGTCATGGACGAGAGCTCCCTGCTCCGCGTCGCCGTCAAGCCGCCGGAGAAGAAGCGCCCGGCGACGCGCATGCCGGGGCACCGCGTCGCCATGTCCGAGTGCGACTGCCACTCCAAGCGGGAAGGCTTCCGCGGCTTCGACGCGCCGCCCAAGCAGCAGCAGCCGTCGAAGGCCGCGGTGGACAAGCGGGAGAGCTTCTCGATCTCCAAGATATGGATGCGCGGCGGGCCGCGGCGCAAGGACGTGTCCTCCGGCGGCGCAATCGCCGCCGGGTCGTGCTCGAACTCGCGCCGCGTCTCCTCGTTCCGGCTCTCCTCGGCGCTCCAGCGCGCGGCGAGCGACGTCGGGGTGACCGCGGCGGCGGTCCCCAAGCTGCGTGCGGACGCGGTGAGCCCCGTGACGGAGTCGGAGTACAACGTGTCGACGTGGGACAAGAGCGCGAGCGGCAGCGTCGTGGACTGGGACCTCGAGTCCGCCAGCGGCGGCCACGGCCTGAGCTCCAGGGCCGACGAGGCGCCGTCGTTTGCGCGGAGGACGCTGCTCTGGATCAGAGGCCACCTGTGAAGCAAAGCGAAGCGGAGATCCAAGATCTTCCACCTGGTTCCTCCTCCGCTCCCCGTGTAACTGTGTACGCCTGCATGCCTGCCTGCCTGCATCTTCTGCAAACATTGGATCGCAGGAAAATTGCATTGCTTGGCAAGGGGGAGAAATGGTGGAAGGATTTACGGCTTGGGATTTCCAGATGTTTTTCACAGAGCATTTCACAATTGTGTGTAGTAGATTATTAGATGTACTTGCATTGTTCTTTACTGTACATTCAACATTGCTTCAGTAGGGCTTTCTTCAGTTGGGTTTTCTTCAGTAGCTGGGAAGACATGATCTTAGGTTTGATAAAAATAATATGACCTAAACAAGAAAGGCATAGACATAATAATCCAATTTTTTTTTATTCAGACAGAATCTCTTTAGAACACAATGAAGTCAACCCAAAAAGTGAATGGAGTACAACAATTCAAGCAATTTCCCAGTCATGACTTCTTTCCCCTTCTCCCATTTCCTCTGAACTTGAATTGGATAGCATTTACTCTGGATCTGGTTGTACAACAGTGCAGGGAAGAGGGGCAGAAATTTGAAAGCCACAGCTCGAGCTGGTTGCATCCCGTCTCATTTACTCCTTGCCTTGTTCAATTGAGCAACACGCTGCCGCCATCATTGCAGCCTTGAATGCCGGAGCCAGGTAGTAGGTGCTCCACTCCTTCCATTGCTCCACTAGTGAAAACCGGTAACGGAGATATGTCAACAAATAAAGAAAATTAAATAAGAGGTGTTGTAATTGTATATAATGTACTTATTATATTCATAGTTTTTTTAAAAAAATTGTAATCTTGTTTCCCTTATTTATGATTGATAATATTTTATCAAATAACTACATAATGGTATACACAAATACATTTTTAGTTGATCTTTAGCTACATATACAAAGTATTAAACATCTTAAAGACGGACTCTATCTAAAGATTGTACTCCCTCCGGTTTGGTAAAAGAAGTCGTTTTGGACAAGATTTGGGTCAAACATTGGGAATATAAATGATGAATAACTTTTAAGTCGTTAAGTTTAGAAATGTGAAAATCATATCAATATATTTGTTTTGAAAATCATTTTCATAAAAGTATACATATATAACTTTTCGATAAATATTTTCATAGAAAAGAGAGGTCAAAGTTGTGTTTTGGAGACCGTGTCGCTGTCCTAAACGACTTCTTTTACCAAACCGGAGGGAGTATGAGTTGTTTTTTATAAATTCGAGATTTTACAAACCACCCGTTGTATATGAGTTGTACATGCCCTGAGCATGTGCACGTTGAGATGATTAGACCAAGGGTCAATGCGTGCATCATAAGAAAAATTATATAGTTGACCTGGAAACCATAGAAAGAATCAACGAACTTTCGAGCCGTTTATTTTTGATGGATCGAGCCGGTTTGGTGGTCGTGTTCTTTAATTTGTTGGTGATCGGGATCCGTTGATTGGGCAACCCAGGGAATCAGCCCGGGGCTATCTCGTGGCCCAAGTCCCTCGCTCTCACCACTAGGGGTCTAGGGCAAAGTGCTCGAAAGAAATGACACTAGTGCACCTCATCAATCGTGTTTGTTTTTAATGAGAGAAAAGTTGAAGTTACTTCACTCAAGTTTAACTAAATTCTGAATAATCTCTAAAGTATTTTTTTATTCAGTTAACTTCTAAACTATGGCCTTTAATTGAACTTATCTATTAACACATGTATCCTTTTTATTCATAACAATTGGAGTTTTAAGTTCAAATTTTGTAAGTTTATAACATGCAACATAAGATATGTTAGAAAAAACATATCATGAATTTTTCATCAAAATATAGGGTAAGATATTTAATAATAGTTGTTATCCTTAATATACAAAAATTTATAAAAACTAATGATGAAAAATTTGTCAATTTTTAAATATAGAATCTAATGTCCACTACAAACCTGCAAAGTCCACTACTAGAGAATCGTACATATATCCAGGGCCGTTTTTTTATTTGTACTGGGTATTTTATGCCCCGGTACAAATAACTACATTTGTACCGGTTGGAGGCACCAACTGGTACAAATGCCCTCTCACAGGGCCTCGCCGGCGTCATCTCCCACCTACCTGGTACAAATGCCTCACATTTGTACCGGTAGGTGGCTCCGACCGGTACAAATGTGAGGCTATCACATTTGTACCGGGCGAGGACACCACCCGGTACAAATGTATGCACATTTGTACCGGCCCGTGTCTTGGCCCGGTACAGGTGTGCAACGGCTATTTTTTCTTCTTCTTCCCCCCCTGCCCGAGCCCCCTCCACACTCTTCTTCTTCCTCTCTCCAACTCGAGCTCTCCCTCCCCAATGGCGCCCTAGGGAGTTTTTGCCCGATTTGCGACGATTTCTCCACGATTTGACACATTCAAGTAGTGTAGAGGTTAGTTACTTCATCCTACCTTCATTTACGGTTGCCATTTTAAGTAATATTCTTTGTACTTAGAGTATTTAATTACATTCCCAAATGAGATAAGAATGGTGGTTTTTATTATTTAGATGCATATTGGTCTATGTTTTAATAGAAAAGAAAGTGTTATGATAGATATATGAGATGTTGTGTGTCATGATAGATTTTTTATCAATTTATTTAATTATATTGAAAATTAGTTTACTCAATTGATTTAATCATGAGAAAATTAGTTTCTTTATTAGAAAATTAGTTTTCATCATTAGAAAATTGATATGTTTATTAGAAAAGTAGTTTCCTTATTAGAAATTTAGTATCGGGTCATTAGAAAATTGATATCTTCGGTAGAAAACTAGTTTCCTTAATACAAAATTAGTTCTCATTATATTTTCGTGTATTAAGAGAAAAAATAGTATTTCATAGTTTAGTCTTTCACATTTTTAGCATATGTACAAATAAGCAGCCAGTGGGAGTTGGGATGGTTGTTTAGGTAGAAATTATTAAATATAATTCAATGCATATTTTAGGTAAAACAATGGCAAGTCACTGTTTTGGTCGTGGTGGCCTTGGTCCTCGTCCTCCAGGGATACACTTCACTCATGGCGTCATTAACTTGCCTATCGGTGATCAACGTCAAGGATCTGCTCCAAACATAGTAATATTCTTTCCCTGTATAAATACAAATTTTATTACAAGTATAATAATTTTTATTTCATAACATGCAGAATATCGATCATATGAAGTGGTTCCGACATGTTCTCGATAATATTGGTGGTACCCCTCCTGTTGTACAATGTGCGATTGTCGGTCCAAACAACACCATTCAATTAAAAATCTCTTTTGACATACCTGTTCGAGGACCATTTCGCTCCTCGATGTCATCAGAACCCCCCACTCCACTGCTATCGATTGTTGAGTGGGGTAGCCCTTCACCGTTTAAGAGGACTTATGAAAGGACCGCCGTTCAGAAGTGCTTAGAACAACTTAGCGCTAATGGGTACTTTCTGCCAGATTACTCTTATTTTCTAATCAAGGCACTCGAGGAGGGAGAAAGTGTGACCACGACCACAAAGAGACTTTGTCGCCTGAATCGTAATGACATGGTATGGAACATAGAAATGGAATTGAGCATTTTTTTAATTTAACTACTTGTGCTACATTTTTTAACATTCGTATTTTTCTTAACTTTAGAATATCTTTGGTGAAACCTTCGCGCCAATGAGTTTTCATGCAATTCTAGAGCAAGGTGCGATGTTTTGAGATTTTCTTACGTGGAACCAAATCCGGAACGCACAAGAGATGGGAAGTTTCAGGCTCATCTTTCATTTTGCCTGTCGTATCAATTCGACTCTCCACTGTTTGAGATTTATGAAAGTCCATGTGACCGTGAGTGTGAAGCTAAGTGTTAGGATCAAGGCAAGTGGAGTAGAGGGGGGTGAATAGGCCTGCAAAACAAATTTAAACTTTTCTTGCAACTTCACTGCCAGACCGCAGAACCTCTGCGTTTTTTCGCAGAACTTCTGCGTTCTGGAACCTGCACCAGAGCTGCTACGGATTACTGAGTATAAAACAGATCTAGTGCAATGGAAAGGTTAGTAAGAAGATGAATTGAGGATACAACAACTTGGACTCCTTCCAAACTCGTCCCTAGCGTAGATCGAGGACAAACCCTAGATGAACAAGTAGGAACAAGCTAAAACCGAGCTAGCAAGATATATATATGAAATTAAAGCATAAGGGGCACGATTTATCCCGTGGTTCAGCTTGCCACAAAGGCTTGCCTATATCCACGTTGTTGAGGTAAGCCACAAAGGCTATGAGATCTCTTTCAATCCACTCCTCTCTCACACCTATTACCAAAGCAATAGATGGAGGGTTCCACTAAGCACAAAGGGGTAATACAAACTACTTGGAGCTTCCACATGAAGATTGGAGAGCTTTCAAGCAACCTCTAGCCGTCTAGGAGCAAGGCTCCAAGAGTAATAGATCCACCAAGTAGGCTAGGGTTTCACCAAGTGCACATGAACACAAGAGGGGGAATCCCTAGCTCAAACTCACAAGGAATCACCCAATCCTTCAATGAAGTGCTTGGATTTGGAATGGAGTAGGTGGGATTCAATGCAAGAGCAAGAGAGAGAGAGAGAGAGCTTGGGGCGGTTTGCAGCAGTGGGGAAGAAGAAGCTGACCGTTAGGTCGCAAGAGAGAATAAATACTCCTCAGATCTCAGCTGCAACGGCTATAAATGAAAACACAGAACTTCTACGTTTAAACGCAGAACTTCTACGTTCTGGAACGGCTGACAGAACACAACAGCCTGAAACTGACAGACGCAGAACCTCTGCGAAAATTCGCAGACCTTCTGCGTTCTGCAGGAAAAGAACAACAGGCTGACAGATCATTTGTGGCTGGGTTGAAGATTGTTGGAAGAGGTTTTTATGCACTTGGTTTCACCCAACCCACTATTAGAATCCCCCTTGATAGTACGGCTTGTCCTAAACTCAATTTCGAAAAATAAAATGAATTAAACTCAACTTGAACCAAAGGAAACCTTCTCTTTTTAAAATTAGGGGTCTCCATTTTCTCTTTTGCACCTATGGTAGAGTAGTAACCTATCACATACACTCAAAAGCTCATTAGTCCTCTAATTGTGTGGTCAACATCACCAAAACCCACTTAGGGCTTGATTGCACTTACACTAAGGAGAGTGCACTAATTCATGCTCTAGCATATATTAGTGAAGTTCTGGACTTCAAGATTGGAGACTTCAACTATATGGATTATCTGTTTAAGAAAAATGGAGGATCAACATGAAATATGTGTTGTGCGTGGATGTACCTTATGTTAAGACTTAAGTATTGATGTACCTTTTAATTTATGTGGTTTTGATCAACTTGTTGTCTTTGTTAATTTAGGCTCAAGTATTGATGTACCCTTTTATTTCTATAGATTTGAAGTTGTTGTGTTTGTTAAGATCGACTTAAGTATTGATGTGCCCTCTTATCTCTTGAATGCCTAATTACTTGTGAGTTTTGAAATACGCGTGAAATCGATCGGAGATCGGGTCAACATGGTCTACAAGAGTGTCAAGCCACTATATACTATTCTCTAGTCAATTTTTGTAACTATATCTTAATAAAAATAGTAACCATATTATAATTTAAAATAATAATTTTACGTAGAAATATACACGATCTCTTAGACGATGCAGATGTAAAATAAGTTTCATAACTTTGTGATCATGTAACCAAGGAACTATTTTCAGTAGTCAATCATTTTATCTAGCCCCGATCCTCCTATTAATAGTAACCATATCAATTTTTATAGCTTCATTAAATATAATAAATGAACTACCAAATTAAAAGTAAACAAAACGAAAAGCACATATTTAACATGGTTTACAATTGTCAAACCACTATGTACTATTCACTAGTCAATTTTTGTAACTATATCTTAATAAAAATAGTAATCATATCAATTTTTTTAACTTCAATAAATATAAAATAATAATTTTACGTACAAATATACACGAGCAAGACCAAATTATGATTACCATATTAATAAGATTAGATGTTGTACTTAAGGAGGATTTTGCATGAAAAGAAAAAAAATTACTTGTAGTTGTTGCAGTGAAGCAAAAAATAATGCCCATTAGAAGATATTACTCGTTCATGATAATAAAGTTGTCATTTTGATTGTTGAATGTATTGTTACCTAGTATATATGAAAAGGAAGAATACTAAGATTATTCTGCTATTCTTTGCGTTGTATAAAATTTATAATAAATAAACTAGAAATTTAGGATATTTAGAGCTAATTAAATTGAAAAAAAATGAAAAGCACATTTGTACCGGGCCTCCGCTTGCCCCGGTACAAATGTGGGGTGCTATATATGCCCGTTCTCCTTCTTCCCCTTGCCAGCTTCTTCCCCTTCTTCTCCAGAGCGCGCCCACGTACGGCACGCCTCCGCCGCCCGCCCCGCCTTCGCCCCCGCCCCCGGATCCGCTGTCCGCCGCCCGCCCGCCCCGTCCCCGCCGTCGCCGGCCGCGCCTCCGCCACCCTCCGCGCGTGCCGTCCGCCCCGGCCCCGGCCACCGTCCCCGCCGCCGTCCGCCGCAGCCGCCGCCCCCGCCGTCGTCTCCGCCATGCCGTCCGCCCCCGGATCCGCGCGCCCCCCGTCGTCTCCGCCCGTCGTCGCCCCCACGCGTGCGTCGCCATCGACGCCGCGCCCTCCCGGCCGCGCCATGTATCCGCGCCGTCCCCGACCCCGGCCACCGTCTCCGCGCCGTCCGCCCCCGCCGCCGTCTCTGCCGCGCCGTCCGCCCCCCGCGCCGCATCCACACCGGCGGTATGGCCGGCCGCCGCGCCGCCCCGCCTGCATTTGGGGGTTGACGTCAACCCGATGGTGGCTGATGTCAGCCCCCTTTATAAATTATTTGTATTTATTAATATAAAATTTGGTTTAGATTTGGTTATAGATTTTAATTTATAATTAGATGCTATTTAGAATTTAAATTTAGATTTAGATGTAAATGTTATTTGTAGAATTAAATTTAAATTTATATTAAATTTAGATTAAGATGTAAATGTTATTTGTAGAATCAAATTTAAATTTAGTTTTGCTCGACTCGACACGTTAGACTCCGCTCGATATGTTTTTTACTCGCTCGACACGACCTCGACACGGCACGTTAGACTCGATCAACACATTCGATTCGCACGACACGACACTACCGACTCGCCCGACATGCTCGACACGCTCGACACGACACTACACGTACAGACACTCCCGACTCACCCGACACGCTCGACACGCTAGAAAATTAGTTTCTTCACTAGAAAATTAGTTTCTTCACTAGAAAATTAGTTTCTTCATTAGAAAATAATGGTTATTTATTCTTGTTATTTAGTGACAATGGATTCAATAGCGGAGCAGCAACGCGAAAAGGCATTGTTAATGGACATAATTGCTAACAATCATGGTTCGAACAATCCGGTTAATGAACAAGATCAGCGCGAGGCTGACAGCTACCTGAACATGTCTGGTGATGGCATCGATGTGGAAGAGCAACCAGTTGCCGAGACAAGAAACGATGGGCAACCATCAGAGGTATACTTAGTACAAACTAGTACCACATTCCGCTTTAAGTTTAATTATTATATATATGTTAGTGGAGCAATCAGTTAATAGTCCTTAATTTTCCAGGAACCGTCATCGAGCAGCAAAAAGGCTCGTGGGATACGCGGTCCGAATAAGAAGCTAGAGGGTCGTTTCATCATCACAGAAGTTTCTGACGAAGGCATGCCATTAGCTCCACATGACAATGTCGTCAAGTTGACCAACCACATTGGGGCTCTTGTTAGGGATCACATCCCAACAAGCTTTCGATATTGGAAAGGATCTGAAGCTGCAGCTGAAGTTCAAAATGAAGATGAAGAGGCACAAGAAAATGCACAACAATATGTGGTCCCGGACATAGAGAAGAACATGATTTGGGCTGAGGTGCAATTACACTTCGCATTTCCAAAAGGTACAAATCTGGCAAATGTGAGGACTTGGGCGTTGCAGAAGGGTGCAATAGCCTTTCAGTCGTACAAGAAGCGGCTGAACAAAGACTACATCAAGAAGGGACTTGCACCCGATTTCACAAAGAAAGGACTTTCAAAGTTGCGAGATCACTGGGATTCATTTGTGCAGTACAAGCAATCGCAAGAAGCCGCCAAGATGATTGAAACCAACACCATCAATGCATCTAAAAAGAAAGAATTTCATAAGCTTGGGTCTGGAGGTTACAAGGTGGCTATGCCCAAATGGGATAAGATGGAACATGATTGTATGGCACGTGGACTCATACCGGCAACTATAGATTGGCCCGAACGTTGCAGGTTATGCTTGCTCTGAATCTTGTCCTGCACCAGGAGCCAGGTGAAGAATTGAACCCAGAGGGGAGCGCGGTTTTCCAGACGAACCGCGCGTAGGGGCAAGGAGTCGGCAAGGCGGCGGACGTCAGCGTCCGGTAGAGGCAAGGCGTCTTGAGTTGCCCTTTGGCGTTCACGAGGGGGGAGACCCGGATGTCGTCGCCGTCGGTGAGCGCCACAGCGCTGAGGAGCCCGAGGAGCTTGGCGCGCTAAGCGGCGCCCGCGCGCGTCAGCCGAGGCCGCAGGTGGGCGTCGATGCCGCCCTAGATCACCGAGCGCACGGACAGCTCGGGGTGGACGGCGTGACTGTAGAGAGCGGGGGAGGAGCTCTGCGAGGGGGCCGTTCGGGAGCCATGAATCCTCCCAGAACGAAGTACTCACGCCGTCCCGGAGGCATACTATGGTTATGGCACGGTATGTGGGGAGCAGTCGCCGCAGGGAGTTCGAGTGGCTGCCGTCGACATCACCTTGGAGAGTGACCATGTCAATCTGGCAGCGCACTGGGTGTGCCCAGGTGGAGCCAGCGGGGTGAAACAGGCGGTGTAGGAGCTTCATCAGCAGGCATTGGTTCTGCGTCCCCAGGTCTTTAAGCCCCAGGCCGCCGGCTTCGCGCGGCACGCACACGCGCTCCCAGGCGACGAGGCATTGCGCGCCACTAGCTTTGTCCGTGCCGGTCCATAGAAACGCTCGACGCTTGGCGTCGAGGCGGTCCAACGCTCCTTTCGGCAGTTCCATCGCGCACATGGCATATATGAGCAGATTGCCCAAGATAGAGTCGGCGAGCAGCGCCCGCCCCATCGTGTTGAGGAGCACAGCCTTCCACCCGGCAAGGTATTTGTCGGCGCGCCCGATGGAAGGCAGGAGCGCAGCGATCCTCACCTTGTCCGGCGACAGGGGGAGGCCGAGGTAGTTCTGCGGGAACGCCTCCTCCTTGCAGTGGAGGATGTCGAGGCAGCGTGCGAGGTCGTCGGGTTCCTCAAAATTAGTTGTCGAGGGTGTACTATTTTTTTTCAAAAACCATACAACCGCACAACAAAACATTAATAATAAACTTCCAATAGTCACGTTGCCGCCCCTGACCAACCTCCTTCGGCCCCGACCACCTTCTCTTCCTTTCTATCACCGTGGTCGTCGTAGTCGTGCACCGCTGGTCGCATCTTCCGTTCTCTAGCAGGAGCTCGGGCATGTCCAATAAATGCTTAGGTGCACCTCGCTTCATTGTAGGTCATGGTGGTGTCACCTTTATTCGTTTACCTCGATGGAGCCATTGACAAACCAACTTCCACCTCTTTTGTATTTTCAAGATGAACATTTTTATTCCGGCTAGCCGAATGAGCGACAACGACCAGTCAACGCCACATCCTCGTTGTTGAAGGCAAGTGCCGTGGGACTCGTACCTTCAAGATTGGTTGTGGTGGAGGTGCTCTCCTCGTGTAAGAAGCTCGTGAAGAGTCAAGTGAAGTAAAGCATAAAAAAAAAAGAAGATTGAAGTTCAGTCTTTCTAATTTTTTTTTATCTTTTGCGTTTTCAGTTTGAGATTGAAGTTTAAGGACTGATGTAACAACTTAGAACTACTCTTGTAATATCACGAACGAATATAGAGATCGGATCGATTTCCATCTTTATTAAGGCCTTGTTTAGTTCGTGGGAAAATTTGCCTTTTCAACGTTTTGAACTCCTGTAGTACACTGTAGCACTTTCGTTTGTTTGTGGTAAATATTATCCTACCATGGTCTAATTAGGCTCAAAAGATTCGTGTCGCGAAGTACATCAAAACTGTGCAATTAGTTATTTTTTTACCTATATTTAATACTCCGAACTTATGTCTTTTGACGTATTTAATGTGATGTGATGGAGAGAGTGTGGAAAAAATGTTAGAATTTTTAGCAAACTAAACCAGGCCTAAGTAAAAAATATCGAAAGGTGCTATGCATTTCCCAGCCACGTGCGACCTTGTAGCTGTTGGTCCCAGGGGCGGAGCAAGGCCTAAGGCCACTAGGGCCATGGCCCTAGGCGTGGGCCGAAAATCACTTACACCCCCTGTATTTCTTCTACACGGCCCAGCAAATATTTGGTCTTCGCCAGCACAAGTTATTTCGTGGCCCAGCCTCTTCTGTCCGCCTCGTCCGCCGGCCCAGAAAATCATTCCGCCCGCGGCTCCCTTGCGAGTCGCGAGTCGCTCTCCCTCCGTTCCTCCTCATACCTCACAGGTTGCAGTACCGGCGGCCGGCGGTCTGACGGGGCAAGGAGGGCAGCCATCTCCAGATCTCCGATACGGCCATACCCGACTCCACTCCCCAATCTGGCGGTCCCCATCCGGCCATCCCCCAATCGGGCAGCGGCCAAGCCCCAAGGCACCGGCGTGCGGCGAGACGGTGACCTAGTGAGGCAGGCGTCCATCGCCCAGCGAGGCGGCGCATCTCATTGGGCTGGGATGTTGCTGCGCTGGGAATGTGGAGCCTGGAGGCGAGCAGGGCGGCGGCGCATCAGGAAGCGAGGACGCGGCGGCGA
Organism: Cenchrus fungigraminus; assembly: GCA_036936925.1. Taxonomy (NCBI): domain Eukaryota; kingdom Viridiplantae; phylum Streptophyta; class Magnoliopsida; order Poales; family Poaceae; genus Cenchrus; species Cenchrus fungigraminus. The sequence goes on along the minus strand of CM072768.1, from coordinate 63,698,891 downwards.
CCACCGCTTCTCCTCCCATTCTTTGCGCCCGTGGATGTTCTTCACCGGCGGGCCGACGGCGACGGCCTCTCTGGCTGTCCACCACATCCCCACCTGCGGTTGCTACCCTACGCGGCTACACCAGCACAGCTGCGGTGCTGCGCCCCTGCCTGTTGTCCAGCATGCGCACAGGAAGCAGAGATCAGAGCAGCAAAAGTGCAGAGTGCATGCCTGACTGTCGGTCAGTAACTCAGCATCCTATCTCAAATGGTTCGATTTCTGGTGTCATCTGTCAATTAGTCAGTACTTATACTAGTTAATGCGCTACTAAATACTTGTAATTTCACAACATAGATTCAATAGGTGACTTGAGCTTGTTTTAATTTATGAATTTGTAGTTGCTTGCTGCTCCACGGAATTAACTTGCACATATTAGAGTTGTATGCTGGTACTGTCTTACTCACACTATTAAATTTATTTTTCTCATTCAGTGGATTCATCAGTCACTATTTATATTATGAGTATATTCTTTCTATGATAACTAAATATGTACTTAATTATCAGTTTATCACCACTATATGCACCGGTTCAAAGTATTTGTGGCCGGTTCACTTCAACGATCTATAACTATATATGAAACTGACAGTTCAACCAGCCCCTCACCGGTTCAATGTCCTGTCTGGTGCTAATAACTATGGTTTTTACCGCTATCATGTAGACTACACGGAGACTAAATAGTATAAGTGTTTACGAAATGGCCCTAAGCGTCAAAATCCGCCAGCTCCGCCACTGGTTGGTCCCATGGATGTGGAGCACCGGCCGCGGCCGGGGTTGCAGGGGAGAATCGAGGATTCCCTCATCAGGAAATGAGAAACATGGGTCGATCTCACACTGCCCTGTTGCTTCGTACAGTAATTTGCTTGGTTCTCTACATACGTAGTATATGCATTGCGCCACAGACGATTTATCCCTTTTGGAGTCACGATCCGTGGGCTGTGGCGCTATGACACGAATGCAAAATGCCTTGTCATCGCTGAAATCAATAACTCCCTGTAGTAACCATCGTACAGGTAACCGCCGCAATCACATCCTTAAAAACGGCTGCTAGCCCGTTAACATCTGAAGATCTTTCTGAGAGGTGGCCAGCAGTGATCGATTCAAGCGAAAGGGACACACAGCTCATCCGGTCAACAGGAGCAGGCTGCGCATTTACAGGCTGGACGAGCTGTTTAGGACTTGATGGAAGGCCCTGGTGCTAGCTGGGCCTGCGCTAGTACCGTTAGCATGTTGCTAGAATGTTTTATATATTTTTTCTTCGATTTTACGAAAATAAATAGTCGGATTCAACATTGTCGGAAATAGTCACGAACCGCCGTTTCCTACCGCCGTTTCAAACGGCGGTAAGGGCACGCCAACCGCCACTTGAAATGGCGGTTGGAAGCTCTCCCACGTGGCCCGCGCGACAGGCACCTACTGCCAAGGCCGACGGCGGCAGGAGGCCAACCGCCGCTTGAAGTGGCGGTTGACTGACCGTTGGGGACCTACCGCCAAATGAAGTGGCGGTAGGCCGCGCCTATATAAGGGCCGCAGCCCCTGCCGGCGGCTGCTGCCCTCCCCCTTCCTCCTCTTCGTTTCCTCCTCGGTGGCCTTCTTCGGTGTCCATCAGGTATGTTTCCAATACTTTCCTCGTATATTTAGTTTAAATATGGTAGAAATAGTTTAGAAATTCTAGAAATAGTTTAGAAATTCTAAAAATAGTTTAGAAATACTTTAGAAATTCCTAGAAAAACTTTAGAAATTCTAGTTAGTTTAAATATGGTACAAATAGTTTAGAAATCCTAGAAATACTTTAGAAATCCTAGAAATAGTTTAGAAAAATCTAGAAATAGTTTAGAAATTCTAGAAATAGTTGAGAAATTCCTAGAAATACTTTGCAAATTGTAGAAATACTTTGGAAATTCCTAGAAATAATTTAGAAATTCTAGAAATACTTTAGAAATTCGTACAAATACTTTGGAAATTCTTAGAAATACTTTACAAATTATAGAAATACTTTAGAAATTGTAGAAATACTTTGGAAATTCCTAGAAATACTTTAGAAATTATAGAAATAACAGGCACCCTCGTCCTCGACACGCCCACCGTTCGCGCCCACTGCGTCCGTTCCGTACCTGCCGCGGCCGAATGCTTTCTACGCCACAGGTACATGTTTTTTCTTCCTAGTTATATTTTGTAGAAAGACCACGTCATATTTTTTTGTCCATGACTGACTTATATTTTTATAGAGAGACCACCGATACCTACGGGACCGGGGTCTTCGTCGTGGGGAGGAGCTTCACCTGTTCAGCAGCCAGTGTTTGAGCCACCTACTTCGGATGACTACAACACTGGCGACACACCACCGCTGGAGTTTCAGTTGGATGACTTGTTCCGCGACACCGCCGACGAGATCGGTGGTACACAGCTGACAGGAGCCCCGCTCGTGACCTAGCCCGTGACCCAGCCGACGCAGGAGCAGTAGCGCGCGATGATGGAGGACTTCCACGACTTGGCACAGCGTGCAGGCGAGGCGTTGGCGGCGGCAGCGTCGGTGGAGGCGGAGGCGCGGGCGACCGGAGGGGGGCCCGTCCCGTCGGGCTCGGCTACTCCACAGGCAGCGACCGGAGGGGGGCTGTCCTGTCGGGCTCAGGTGCTCCCTTAGCGACACCGCCCCCCGAGCCGGCGGTCGGAGGACGCGATCGCCATCCACGAGACCCCCTCACGTACCCGACCCACCACACGAGGGCTGCACAGAGGGCGGCGGCAGCAGCGAAGAGGAAGGAGCACCAGGGCCCGCCACGACTGACGAAACGCGGTCGTATTTAGATTTGTTTTTGGACACTTGTCGTGTACATTACTTTGTTTGTTCTAAATATTTTATGTATTTTCGTATTCAGTTTTCCTGTTATTTCGCATTTATAGTATTGAGAAAAACCAAAAACCAAAAACAAAAAACACCTACCGCCGTTTGAAACGGCGGTAGGCTGCAAGAAACCACCTTTTTAGTTGGCTGCCTCCCAGCCAGCCGCCACCCAACCCGGTCCTGCCGCCACTGTTGCAAATCTACCGCCGTTTGCTGCGGCGGAAGACCTTACCGCCAGTTGAAATGACGGTAGGTTCCTACCGCCATTTCAAACGGCGGCAGGAAACCAACCGCTGTTTGAAACGGCGGTTCGAGACTATTTCCGGCAATGTTGAATCCGACTATTTATTTTCGTAAAATCAAAGAAAAAAAATATAAAAAAATTCATGTTGCTGCCGCACAGGCTAGGAACCTCCTCCACTCAAACCAGTTGCAGCAAGTGTGTCACTGTTCATGGTGCACGGGCCACGTCACATGGAAACCCTCATTTTAAGGCCGAAAAGATCATTAACCGTCGTCACGAGATATCTCTCTCTGTCTGGTCCCCGCAAAGGAAAGAGAGAGGTGCGATAGTGCTGTACACTTCCATTAAAGAGTTACCAGAGGGTACAGTAGCCAACTCGATAAATTCGGCCCAATATGAGATTCGAATAGTTTCCGGTCCAAAATCAAAGGAAAGCACGTATTGGGCCAAGACACTCTTGTTACGCGGCCTTTTGTTGTCCGGCCCAATCTAGCCCTTCACCGAGCGTCGCCGCCCCAATATAAGCCTCCTCGATCGTCGATCTCCCTTTCCCCATCACCACCCGACCCAAAGGAGAGCAGCTCACCGCCGCCCCGCCCCGCCTGCCCTAGCGCGCGCCGACGTCGTCGCGCCCCTCCCCCGCTCCGCTCCTCCCCGATACGACGGCGCCTCTTCGTCCCTCCCCGCGTCCCCGAGTAATGCCGCGCTCGCTTTTCGATCTCTCCCTAATTTGCTCGTTGCTCCTCCTCGTTCGTTTGTGTGGGTTAGTTATTGTTACACGGCATCGTTCGTGTCACGGATTGAACTTCAGCGAAGGGTGTTCGCATCGAGATGTTTGTGCGCACCGTGCTGTCGGTCTCAGTGACCCCATCCGATGCTTCCAGGCTGAAAATTGCACACCGGCACTAGGGTTTTGGCCTGAAACGTTTTGGTGCCGTTTGGATTGAATTGTTGGTGGATTCGTAGCCCAATTGGTGCTTTAGCTTAGTCGAGATGCTTGGTTTATTGATTTGTTTAATACCTTGTTCGTTATGCACCTGAGGATACAATGAAAATTTATGGTATGCTCTTGTCCTAATGATGAGCACTTTATAGGCGAGGATGAACTAAATACCTGTTGGTTAGAGTCTTAAGTTGACGTTTCTCGTTTTGTACTTTCTCTCCATGATCTTCCTATTTAGCCATAGGCCAACTGGCTAAGCATGTGGGTAGTATTTGGCATAAGTTTAGATAGAACTCAGCCTAAGGCTTGTCGGAATCTTGGTTCTGCTACTGTTTGCACAATGATATGCTATATAGTTTTGTTGACAGGAAACTTATGGAATGCTATTAATGTGGCAAATGGCCATAGTTTGATCTACATAATACTTTTTGGTAGATATAAAAGATTATAAGATGATGTACTTTCCCCCAATGTCTTATCCTATTGTGTGGGTTCATTGAAATCTTCAGTTGTGATATCCCTTTTTTAGGTTTTCATGTGATTGTTATGTATTTATGTCTATTGATTTGTGGTGTTTGAAAATTGGTCGTGCCATCTTTCTTATATTGGACTACTGGGGACATTTTACCAGCCAGGCTTAAGGATCTTATTATATCTGTCTTTTTGTATATCTCTACATTCACATGACTTTTTTTTTTGCTTGTTTTTAATTCTTAGAAACTGGAAAGAATTGATTTGTTCTTACTGTTACGAATGCAAAGCTAGTGTTGTGCAAACACCCTGAACTCCTGGATGACCGATCAACACTGAATATAGTCTGCCACAGAATGCTAAAGTTAGTTGTTGAAAATATGTCAGTTTTGTGTGCATCTGTTTGGTTCACTTTTCAACTGTCTGTTTAACTCTAACTTGGCAGTTAGAGTGTTAGAGTTTGTTGGATGTTTTATTACACAGTTTTCAGTTAAAAGGTTATTTTACTTGCACAATTTGTAGGTTCAGGAGATCCAAATAGTACAAAACAAGCCGAACGTCAGCCATGCAGAACTCACGCTTCTGGTTACCACAGGTACCCCAGTTTTCGGTTCTCTAGCATTTTGATTTATGACCTACGATGATTACGTTACCTGATTAATCCTAAGATTCGATTGCCTTTTGCCTTGTTTTCTTAATTTCAGGGAGATACTGACTCTGATGACGATGAGAGTATTACATCTGGGGGAAGTTTGTCTGGTGACATCTCTCCTTGTCCTATCAAGGATCCTGTGGACAGCAAGTATTACTTGGCCAACGCAAGTGACAGTGATGAATCAGATACTCATCGTGTGGTGCGGCCATTAAAGGTCAAACTTAATGAGGAGATGTGGTCCACTGTAGAACAGATACGCAATGCTATGAAGATCAATGATTGGGTTAGTCTCCAAAGTTGCTTTGAAAACCTCAACAAACAGCTTGAGAAGGTTCTTCGTGTCAATGAGTCCAACAAGCTTCCAAATGCATACATCCTTTCTCTTACATTGCTTGAAGACTTCCTCACCGAGTCACTCGCAAACAAGGTAAATAAGATGAATAGAAGCAATGAAAAGGCACTAAATTCAATGAAGCAAAATCTTAAGAAGAACAACAAGCAGTATGCAGAGCTGATACTGAAGTGCAGAGAGAATCCTGAGTGTTTTTACAAGGAGGGTGCAGATGACAAGGGCAATGATGACAGTGATGATGCATATGATAGTGATTCAGATGCTGATGTAAATCGGCTAGCATCTGATAAGGGGGAGGATAATAATCATCAGTCTAGACAGAATGAAGAACTTTTGAACAAGATAACCGACAAGGACAATCCTATGGACAAGCAGTTCTCTAAAGACCCAAGTGAGATAACTTGGGAAATTGTTGACAAGAAGCTGAAGGAAATCGTGGCATCAAGGGGCAAGAAAGGTACTGGGAGAGTTGAAAGGGTAGACCAACTTACGTTCTTGAGTCATGTGGCAAAAACACCTTCTCAGAAGCTCGAAGTTCTTTGTCATGTGATTTCAGCACAGTTTGACATCAATCCCAGCTTGCTTGGCCATATGCCGATCAATGTGTGGAAGAGCTATGCTAACAATATTCTTCTTGTGCTTGACGTCCTGCAGCAATACCCCAATATTGTGATTGACAACTTAGTTGAGCCTGCCGAGAAGGAGACTTGTAATGGTGCTGATTATGATGGAACTATCCATGTGTCAGGTGATTTGGCTGCCTTCCTTGAGAGACTGGACTCTGAGTATTTCAAGAGTTTGCAGTGCACTGATCCACACACAAAAGATTATGTTGAGAGGCTGCGGGATGAGCCCTTGTTTATGGCTGTTGCACAAAATATACAGGGTTACCTCGAAAGGGTTGGGAATTTTAGGGCTTCTGCTAAGGTTGCACTGCGTCAAGTTGAACTTATTTACTATAAACCCCAAGAAGTGTATGATGCAATGAGAAACTTGGCAGAACAGGCTGAAAATGAAGATGGGGATGCCAAGGCAATTGATGGATGTATCAGGCCAACACCATTTGTCGTCATTCCAGAAGTTGTACCTAGAAGGCCTATTTTCCCTCCCAGTAGTAGAACTTTGTTGGATGGATTGACATCTATAATTTACAAGTATGGAGATGAAAGGACCAAAGCCAGAGCAATGCTATGCGATGTATACCACCATGCAATCTCTGATGAATTCTCAGTTGCTCGTGACTTGCTATTAACGAGTCATTTGCAAGATGGAATCAAGCTTATGGACATATCTTCACAGATTTTGTTTAACAGAGTCATCACACAGCTGGGTCTTTGTGCTTTCAGGGCTGGATTGACAGCTGAAGCACATGATTGTCTATCTGAGTTGTATGCGACTGGGAGAGTTAGAGAATTGCTTGCACAAGGTGTACGTTATGGCCGTTATCATGAAAAAACCCCTGAGCAGGTAATACTCACAATCTCTCCTACATAACATACATGCTCGTACGCTCAGTTTCCGGAAGACAGAAGTACTTCTATTCTTACTAGATCTGTTGAAGAGTGAACATTTATTTTTTAGTGGATAATACTCCCTCCGTCCCATAAAATGTGTTTTGAAAAAAAAATCCCACAAAGAGTGCAATCCTAGTCTAATTACCTGCCTAATTAAGTTGCATGTCAAAATTTACTGCACATGGCCAACAAATGAGGGTATTAGAGTCTTTTCATGCCACCACTAATCTGTCCTAGAAAAACTAGAATTGCACTCTTCATGGGACAGAGGGAGTATGTATTAGGTTGTTTTGCTAAGTGGAAGCATTCTATCAGTTTGTTATCATGGCTGCTAAATATACTACTGGCAGACAAGTAGATTAAGAAAACAAATGCATGTGAATAATGTAATCTAATTCATGCCAGATTTCTCCCCCTTTTCTCCTTTGCACTGTTTTTTTTTTCTTAATTTGAGCTCCTTACACATGCCAAGCCTGGGAGTGATAAATTAAATAAATTAAGCATATTTTTTGACACTGAGATTCGGCACATCTGGATTACGGTGGATTTATCAAATGGATATTATGCGTGCCTAGAGAACATAGATGTTCATGTTGTTTGTGAATGTATGCTTTGGTTGTAGACAGAACAATATTTTGTCAAATTGATGTCTTATGGGCTCGCTTGGCATCTCACATGTAGATTAAAGTGTTTGTAGTATAATTTTTTTGGATCTGGAGTTCTGGATCCTCATGTTTCTATACTTACTGCAGTATTCTAATTTGCTTGTAACTGGTTCCAACAGGAAAGACTTGAGAAGAGACGGCAGATACCTTACCACATGCATATCAATTATGAACTTTTGGAAGCAGCTTATTTCATTTCTGCCATGTTGATAGAGGTGCCTAGCATGGTGGCCAGTACTTACGGCAGCCGGAAACCTGTGAACAAAACATTCCGTGGGCTTCTAGAATTCAGTGAGAGGCTGACTTTCGTTGGCCCTCCAGAGAATGTGAGAGGCCATGTTATGGCTGCTGCAAGAATCCTTAAGATGTCTGACTACCAAAAGGCTTTCGATGTCATCAGTTCTCTTGATATCTGGAAGCTTTGGAGGAGCAGGGAGCATGTTCTTGATATGCTAAAGCTTAAGATCAAAGAAGCCGCCCTGAAAACCTATCTCATTTCTTATTCGTCCTGCTATGGCTCCCTGAGCCTGGGCCAGCTATCTATGATGTTTGACCTGACTGAATCACATACACACAGTATTGTCAACAAGATGATGATACAGGAAGATTTTCATGCAAGGTGGGACCAACCAACACGGAGCATCGTCTTTCAGAATGCAGATCAAACCAGGCTGCAGAGGTTGCTCTCTCAGATGGCAGATAACCTTTCTGTCATTGTGGAGAGAAATGAGAAAGCTTGTGGTGTTAAATCTCTAGTGGAAGAAGCGCCAAGACGCCGGGCTGAGAATCAGGACCCTTCAAAATTTGGGAGGTTGCAGGAAAACTTTGTGTCATCGCAAGCTAAGCATGGTGGTGGACGTCCTGGTTACACTGGAGTAGCAGGCTTCAAGTCTGGTCCGATGCACCTGAAGGACAGGAGCGGTAAGGCCTTGCATGGTAACTATGGAAGAGTTAACAAAGAGGCTTATCCATCTGCAACGCGCATGGTCAATCTGAAAAAGGCTATTGGAGTTGGAGTTTAGAAGGTTGTTTGCTAGATAAAGAATGTGCCAATCACTTAGAGATTACGTGTTACTTGGCTCTTGAATTGTCTGCAAATACCATTTAGGTTTATTTTTTGTATTTCATCGCAACCTTAAGATTTTGTGACTCGTAAATGTTTGTTGTTTTGAGCATTATGGTTTTCGCGGGAGCTAATACTTAGAATTCTGAGATTTCTTCTCAGATAGTGAAATTCAAGTTTTCTTGATTGCGATTTCCTGACTAAAGTATCCGATGATGCATTGTTTCTACCAAATTGCTACTGCATTTAAGCATATTTCAGCTTCCCTAGGAATCCATGATGCATTGTTTCTACCAAATTGCTAGTGAATTTGAGCATATTTCAGCTCAATTTCTCTGGGCAACACTACATGTTATCAGGAAGAACGCTGCAGTGTCCATTTTGGTTCCAGTGAAAGACATTCCAGCTAAACTAGGTCTCACAACTTAAACAAATTCATACGCAATGCCACTGAACTCCAGAGGTTTGCTCTCCGCATAGCAACACCACCAAATCGCTGTTTCTTCCAACAAAATTGAATGTTATTTTAGGAAGTTGATAGCATAGAGCCTGGAACAAGGAGATCACTGGTTCTTCCAACAAAATCAAATGCTATTTTAGGATATTGATAGCATAATGCCTGGAACAAGCAGATAAAAGCTTACGTTCACCTTCCATTCTTTTATAATTATTCGACTGAATTGTGAAAGCCTGCCACATGGCCTCACATCACGTCTACATCGCATATACATCGCATTCTCATCTACTCATCTTAATTCAAGACGAGAAAGAGAGAAGCTTTGGAGCTCCGCCTGACTTGTGAATAGCGCAAGAACCATGGACGCACCCCGGGGTGTAGTCGCAGTTCTAAGCGAGGCCCTGTGCCTTGCACGGAGGAGCAAGAAGCACATGCTCCCATGCCTCCTGCTCGCTCTGATCCCGAGCTCCCTCCAGCTGCTCGGCGGCCATGTCCCCGTGTACTCTTTCCTCCTGGGCTTCATCGCCAGGCTGCACTCCCTCGGCCGGGAGCACCCCGTCACGCCGCGGTTCTACGACCTGCTCCTCCGCCTCAAGAGCGACGCCGCCGCCCTTTCGCACGCCAACGTCGCCCTCGCCGCCGCCTCCCACCTCGGCCGCTTCGCCTCCACGGTGGTCATCGTCCAGGCCGCCTCGGCGGCGTGCGCCGGCAGGCACCTGCCGGCGGCGAAGGACCTGCACCTGATGCTGGCCGCGTCGTGGAAGGCGCCCCTGGTGACCTATCTCTACGCCACACTCCTCTCCGTGGGCTACACCGCGCTGTCGGTCGCCCTCGTCGCCATCCCGGTCCTGAACATGTCCGCCGCCGCCGGCGGGCCGGCGTCCAGGCTTGCCGTCGTCTTCGCCGCAGCCGTCGCCGCCGCGGCGCGGCTCTTGTACGTCTACCTGGACATGGTGTGGGCGGTCGGGGTGGTGGTCTCGGTCGTCGAGGACGGCTGCTGCCGCGGCCTGTACGCGCTGCACAGGGCCGGGGAGGCGGTGGGCGCGCGGAGCGCGCAGGGGTTCCTGATCGCGCTGGTGCTGGCCGCCGCTGACGCCCTCGTCGGCGGCACCGGAGGAAGCGGTGGCCGGGGCTGGTGGAGGGACGCGTTCGCGTGCGCCGTTCGCCTCCTGCTCGGGATGTTCTCCCCCATTGTGTACACCGTGTTCTACCACGAGTGCAAGAGGAGCCACGCCCACGGCGACGACGACGGTGCACCGCCGCAGGAGTTGTCGCGTCGCGCCACGGTGGAACGTGATCACGGCACACGCGGGGAGGGGGTGGTTTGAGTAAGATTACGAAGAAAACTTTTTCGTGTGCTTCTAAGTTCTACTGCTCTGATCTTAGCTTCCCGATTCGCCGAAGGCTACGGGCGTTTCTAATTAATTTCTGTGTTCAGCATGATTTTAGAGGTGAGATCAACTGCAAATTATGGTGCTCTTTGATACTTTTTTTTTTGAACGAACCGGGCAGAGTACTCTTTGGTACTCCCGATCGCTTCTGTTTCAAAACTGGAAACGGTAGCGTTCAGCACTTTCCCTGGCTCTGCGGACTTCCAGGTTCAGATGAAGCTTCAGGTTAGCTGAACTATTCTCAGAGAATGTAACTCCCTGGCTCTGACGGTAGTACGTATTACATTTGAATATTTGATGTATGAATTCAGTTTCATCTCACCGCGTTTTCTTATTAGCCTATGAACTTCATGTGCTACAGTGTGTGTTTTTTTTTGGAGAATTTCATGTGCTACGGTTGTTCTGCTTTAACTGAACGTCTGAACTTCGTTTTTCATCTCTGAGTATCAACCACATAATTCTGAACATCTGAACGTTGACCCAACGACGGTCGTGCTCGTTTTCGCACTGCCCTTTCAGTTCAGCTCCAGTCGTGCTTGCAAAGCGAGACTTGTGCTTTTCACCGTTATATTTTTCCACACCCTGAAAAATTCCTCTCGGTTCCTTCCTATTTCATTCTCACTACCTCAACATGACTTGCCTTTTGAGTTTTTGCAAAGACCCAGCGGGGGTCACATCAAGCATGTACGTCTAGCTCCAACTCAAAAACAAATGGCCGGTTAGCATCGGCATTTTGCTTGGAGAACTGCCGGCCGGCCGGCCAAAACATTTTGTTTAGCCTGCATGCGCTGCTGCTCACTGCAGCCGGCCACTTGGTGGCACAAAAGTGAGGAGGGAACAAAATGAAATGTAAAGAACTCGTCGTTGAAGAAATCAACTCGGCCGGCCCTTGGTGGTGTCATCAGACTTGTCCAGATGCCTGCTCCTGCTATGCTTTGTGCCTCGGTTACGTGCAAGTGCAATGCGAACTGATGCTTGGAGGTGGCGTATTACTCGATTCTTCCGCTGTTATTCTCGGCTAAATCGATTTGCTCAGCTTTGTCATTGCCTTGAGAGGTTCAAAATTACGAAATGAGCTGGTGTGCCTCCAAGCCGTATTCAGTATCTGTTGAAATTTTAATTGGGCCTGACTCATTTATAATTAAATTCAAACTCTATGGTAAGGGCAGTCTCAATAGGACATTAACGATGATTTCTATCTCTAATAAATGAGATGTCATGTAAGCAAAAATGATGACATGACAGCTAATAAATGAGGAAAAAGAAGAAAAACAGTAAAAATTGTTTCCTCCTCAGGAGACGGCGTCCTCGCTTGAATCGAGAAGGTGAGAAACCGTGAAAACAGCGTTGGGGAGAAACGACCGCTCTCCAAGACGGTCGTCCGGATCCGGTGTGCTGCGCCGCTGCCCCGCCTCCACGCGCGCGGCCGCGCAGGCTCGACGCCGACGAGCGCTCGTGGGCGAGCTCCGTCCGCCACCACCTGCGAGGCGAGTCCCGGGCGGGCGTCGTGCCCGCGCCGACGAGTTTCGGCCGCCGCGCGCCCCTGGCGGGCGAGTCCAGGCCACCGCGCCGGGCCGCCGCTCCAGGAGAGCTCGACCGGGCAGCAGCTCGCCGTGGCCCGCGCGCAGCTGCTTCAGCGACAGGCAGCAGGTCGCCGCGGCCCTGGAGGACGCCCGCGCGCTGCTGCTCACTGCGACGAACAGCAGCTCGCCATGGCCCACGCGCGCCATCGCTACCGGCGGAGGGCAGCAGCTCCTGGAGGACGCTGCACGCGAGGATGCAGCCAGCACCAGCTCGCGGGGGCCTGCGCGCCATCGCTCCCAGCGGAGGACAACAACTCATGGAGGACGCTTGCGTGCCGCCGCTCCTGGAGATGGGCACCAACTCAAAAGAAATAAGATTGCAGTGCGCAAGTGCCCCACATGGTCACACGGAGAAGAAAGAAAATGGCAGATGAATGAGCGGAGGACGGCGACTTGGCTGGATAGGGCTCAACGCACAGTGCTGCAAAAGATCTGAAGATGGTAGAGAGGAATAAGATGGATGATTGGTCAATTCTGTGTCTGAAGGTTGTTAAGAAAATTTTGCATTGTGTACAAGTAGTTTCTTGAAACGATATCCTATACCATGAAAACTGTAGTGGTTTCTACTATTGGGACTGCCCTAAGTAATATTTGCATGGGAATAACAATAAACCGGATGAGAAATCCAAGAGTCCTTTACTCACATTAATAGTTGGATTTAATCTAATTAATTAGATAAGTTGAGGAAGAGTACTTAAGTGCCACACGCCGTGGCTGCCGTGGCTTGCGTGTATACCTGATCATGGGCTGCCCGACCCGATAACCCGACCCGACCCACCCGAAAAAAAAAACCCGACCCGACCGTGCGACGTGTCGGGCGCGGGCCGAAATTTTCACCCGAACTAAAAAAATAACCCGACTCAACTCGAAAATTATAACTAAAAACCCGAAATCCGACCAAACCCGACCCACACGTGTGACGGGTCGGGCGCAGGCCATGATTTTCGACCCGACAACCCGACATGACCCGACCCGAATCCGACACGACCCGACCCATGATCAGGTATAATTGCGTGAAGGTAGGAATGCATGCAGGCAACAAGTGAACGCCCGACTGGCTTGCGTGAGGGCTTGCATGCATGCAAGCAGCAAGGCAGCAAGCGTATGGCCGGACATGCATACGCAGGGGCGAATCTAGCCCCCTACTACCAAAAACACTATTAAAATCAAGGGAGAGGAATAAGAAAAATAAGAAAAATGATGAAAAAATGGTGAACAAAGAGTGAAAATAGATTTGAAAGAAGAAGTAAGCCCCTCCTAACTTCCAATCCTGGCTCCGCAACTGTGCATGCATGCAAGTAGTAAGGCAGCAAGTGGACGGCCGGATATGCATGCATGCATTCAAGTAGGCAGCGAGCGGACGGACGACCTGTTCGTTTCGTCCTCCACTAAGTGCTGAGTTACGAGTTGGATTTGATGGTAACTCGGTAACTCGCCGGTTTCGTCTCCTCTTTTCGCATCGCGCGGTGGCTCTATACATAGTAGAGTTTCTATCTCATCTGGGCTGGTCGAAAAAACAAACATAACTCTGCTGCTGGTCGAGAATCTCCGTCCGGTGCTCCTGCGCGCACGGGATCGCTAGAGGGCAGGTGCCTCCGGAACCGACGCCGTACGTGAACTCTTCTCAGGGTGTACGTCAATTTGGTTTTTGGGGAGCGTTCGCGCGACTGCCTACTTCGACAACGACGACTCCAGAGTCCAGACTGTCTGCAATGACTACTCTGCTACGACGACGACAACGAAAACATGGTTGATCCGGGTACCTCCAACACTACCGGCAATCCTGGGTATATGTTTCTATCTCTCATCTTTATTTATGTGTTGTTCTTCCTGTCTGCTCTTTATGATTTTTTTATATGCATGTTCAGAAATTGTTCTTTTCATCATGATTAGTTATATATATGTCATCATGTTTAAACCGTCAATTTTCTGGATTAAAATAATGTGGAAATTGCTTAGTTTTCTAACAATCTAAGAACCAAATTCTAGGCAATTTTCCGTTACTGGTTTTCCTGCCGTTTTGAAGCCAACTGCTTTTGATGGAAAGAATTTCATGATTTGGCGTGCTAAGATGGAGTTGTGGTTGACTGCTATATATGAATTGTTATCATGTCGCGGAGGGGAAGCCCGATAACTTGACTGCCGATGAGGAGTCTAAATTTCAGGCTGTCGATAACCTCTTCAGAGGCACCGTGATTTGTGCACTTCATAACAAATATGAGAAAAACTACATATCTTACACATCTGGCAAGCTTTTATGGGATGCATTGAATGATAAATTTGGAGTTTCCGATGCCGGAAGTGAGCTCTATCTCATGGAGCAACTCTATGAGTACAAAATGGTTGAGAGCCGCTCTGTTGTAGAGCAAGCTCATGAGATTCGGGCTTTGACTAAGGAACTGAAACATTTTCCATGTCTTTTTCCTGACAAGTTTGTGGCTGGCAGTATCATCGCCAAGTTGCCACCTTTTTGGAAGGATTTTGCCACCTCCCTAAAACACAAGAGACAAGAGTTCAATGTGGCTGACCTCATTGGTACTCTTGATATGGAGGAGAGGGCAAGGGGAAAAGACAACAATGGGAAAGATCCTGAGTCATCAGTGTAACATCCCTGATGTTTAAATGTGCTAATGACATTAATTAACTATGTTAATCAAGGTTAATTACCTCTTAAGCATGTTTGACATGATTTGTTACACTTTTGCACAAATGACCTTGGTCAAAGTTACAATTTTCCGGTCAAACCCCTTTTGATTCTAAAGAGCTGATTTGGAATTCTTCCGCGTTCTCCAAATTTTGCTATAGAAGTTCAAAATCGGCCAATATAAAAGTTCTTCGTTATTTCCGGAGACACATTTTTCATAATTGGCGGACATTCAAATTTTGAGTGCAAAGCCGCGTAAACTCGAGAGGAAGTCTCTGTGCACAGTAATTCCTGGCCGAGATTTTGCTGAAGTTCAACGCGATTTTGCCACAAATCTGTTGATCCAAACATATGTCGCCCTTGGCGAAAGTTTTAGGTTTATAGTTCCTCTACAACTTCTAGTTTTGGAGATTTTCAAGTTATATTCAAGAAATTGGAGATTCATATTTTTGAACTTGGCTAAATGGAATGAAAAACGGTCGAAGCGCCGGCGTCGTCGCGTCGCGTCGCGCGTGCGCGTGAGCCCATGCGCCACGCGTCCACCCCACATTGCCCCGGCGTACGGACTTCGACGCCTCTGTGATGGACCCGCGTGTGCCGTGAAGTCTCCGAAGGCCGTAAGCTCGTGCGCCGCGCCTAGGGAGGTTGGCCGACAGCCCGGCGCCATGCAGTGCGACACGCGCCGCGCAGCGTCGTCAGCATCTGCGCCCACCCGTGCATGCGCCTCTCCAGCTGGCTCGCGCCCGCGCCAGACGCCTCGCCCTCGACTTCGTCGTGAGCGTCGTCGCCCATTTAAGCACAGCCCGAGCCGGCCTCTCTTCTTTTTCCGCGCGCCGTCGAGTTCCAGCGCCGCCGCTCTCCATTGCTGCGCCGCCGCCGAGCGAGCTCGCCTGCACCAGTCCAGAGCCGCCCGACCTGCTCTTCTCCTTCCCCTGAGTCCCCTCTACTCCTCCGCACCACCACCAGCCTGCCGAGCGCCGCCGCCGGCCGCCACAGCGAGCTCCGGCGGGAGCAGCATTGCGGCTCCGCCGCGGGAGGTCGCCGGAGGCCGCTCGGGACCGGAGAACACCTTTCCCCACCCTACATGTAAGCCGCACACCCCCCACCGGCGGCTCCCCGGCGAAGCCCGGCCTCAATTCGCCGCCGGCGAGGTCCCCTGCTCCGGCAGGGACCTCTCGGTAATGATTGCAGTTTGTTTAGGGTTTAAACCGTGAAGTAAGGGCATAACTGTAAAGTAAGAAAAATACCCGAGGGTCCCGGTGTAAATGTGTGTTAGGGTTTTCGGCTGGAACTTCAAAAATTCATAGAAAATTGTATAAAAATCATAAAAATGCAAATCCAATTTTGTTGGATTTCTGGTGAAGAAACCTACCTTTTCTAGAAAGCATGTATAGGGTTTTTATGTGCAGTTTTTGAATGAAAATTCAAACACAGTTTGAGATGTTTTTAGTGTAGTTTAAAATATACATATGCTATGAACTTGAATTTTGGATATGTTACTCTTTATGGCATTTCTAGATCTGTGACCAAAGTTGGCATGATTTTGATGTGTAGATTTTCAGTTATGATTTATGTAAGTATTATGCTAGATTAAGCTTGATGCTTTTTATAGCCCCTTTAGTAATCTTTTCTTTAAGCACCAGTGCACCCTAGAGCTTTGTCTTGGTGAGTAGTACCTCTGATAGGTTGGATATGATTTTAGGAAATTGTTTAATAGGTGATTTGGATTTAATCTTGTGTAGGAGTTTAATTTTCAAATTTTCAAAAATAAATTGAATCTGAACCTAAGATTTGGCCAGAGGCTTATATTTAACATGTATGTCTTGTAGGAGAAAGTTGAGATCAAAAAGTTTAGTAAATCTTTTTATGTGAATTAATGGTGATTTACTAGGCTGAAATTTGTCTTTTTCGTATAAATTAATTTATAAATGTTCTTAATCTAAATTTTGGTGTGTGAGCTTAGAATGGGTATATGATGATCTGTGCAGAAGCTTAGATTTATTTGAGGTGTTTTTTATTTAAGATGGATTTATAGTTGAAAGGCTTGTTGTATGTAATTAAATAAAGAAATGGAAATTAAGGTGTTAAATTGAGAAAACATGTTATGGTTCTGTTTTTGAATTTTCAATCACACTCCCTTGCTGTTTTGGTGAAGTTAAATACTTTAATTTGCTTAGATGTGTACACAATCACCACCAAAGTTCACCTTAATCTAATGCATATGCATGTGACGTGTAGATTTGCCGGACGGTACTTACACGTTGACCCAGGAGGGAGACGGGGCTGTAGAGGGTGAAGTGAACGAGTTGGGTGTTCATCAAGACCTGGACCAAAGTCCGGAAGAGCCCAAGGCTGTTGCTAGTGTAGAAGAAGGCAAGCACCGGAGTTACATATAACCTTTTTTATTAAAACTCATGCTCTTTTACTTTTCAGCAATTAATGTTCCTTTGTGCATTTAAGTTTCAGGAGTTGCTTTGAAACCTAGATGCATGATCCTTAGGACTCCTATGCTTTTTTACTAGTATGTTAGGAACGCTAGTGCCATGCTCCAAGGATACGGTAGAAGTCGAGTAATGACTCATTGCTCGCGAGATATAGGATACTTACGTTGGAATCATAAGTTAGTTAAATTGACTCGCTCATGTGGTAAGAGCAATGGGTTCGGTCTCGACCGAGTAGCATGGTGCTGGTCTAAGCTATTGAACGTACCAAGTGCTTGTCGGGAATGGGACCGGTAAGCCTAGTACCTAATGAACCAGTGCGGGAATTTTATCGCTACTAATCTTGAGATTCGTCTCCCGGTTTGATTCCGGTAGTGCAAGTGTGAGTATGGGCGTGCCGTGTGAGGGCGTCCCAGTAACCTTGTACTTAGGACTGTGGCATCTTTTCCTAATCTGGGGAGTGACGGGAACCGCCTGGTCGGGGTAGACTCCGCATTTGTTTTTCTTTGGATTCTTTGGGGTCTACCTTCCTCCGTGTATCTTGGGTTTACCTTGCAAGGATATAAATCGATCGATCGTCGGTCACTCGCCGTTATCTGAGTCGGCTTGACCACTGGCTACCCCATGTTTAATTATGGAACATTTCGGATTAATATTGTTGGATGATTAATCTTGTTTGTACAACCATGCTTGCTTAGCTAGGTGCTTACCTAGAATGGTTAACATACTAGAACTTGAGCTAAAATTTGAAAGTAAGGATCAATTCTTAGTTGCTTTTGGCAAAACAAACCCACCAGCCAAAAAGCCTTGCATGTCTAGCTGTGCCTTTTATTTTGTCGGGTAAGTCTTGCTGAGTATTAGTATACTCAGCCTTGCTTTTGTTGTTGTTTTCAGGTAATCCCATCTGGCCTGGTTCCATCCCAGATGGTTGGGAACTTGAATAGGAGAACGATGATGAGGAGTGATATGCATGGATGGCCTCCTGTGTGTATCATGCGTTTAGTTTAGTTTACTTTCCGCTGTTTAAACTCTGAACCATGTTTACTTTTATGTACTCAAAACCTGGTTTGTAATTTTAAGTACTTATGGACCTTTTATGTAATGTAATGTTGTACTCTGGTCCCGCCTTCGTGTGGGCTTAGCGCATAATCCGATCCTGTGTAAGTGATTTACCGGGCATGACCCGACAGAGGCGACAGAATAGTTCTTTATTATCGCTTAATGGCCACGTGGACAGGCTTAGGCGATAATACGGAATTATTTTGGGCGGTTCTGTCACAATCAGCTGCCAACATGGTACAGAAAAGGATCCATAGGCCCTGCCGCAGGAGATGATCTCGTAATTTCAAGAATAAGAACAAGGGAAAACAAGGTCACAACCCTAAGCCAAAACAGACCACTGAGTTCAAGAAGAAAAATAACAAGAAAAAGAATGAAAGATGCTTAATGAGACTGGAGGAGGGACATCTGGGTATGGTAATTCTTTACCCTATGTTCTTTCAGTCTGTAATTCACCTGAATGGTGGATGGATAGTGGAGCTAATATCCATGTGTGTGCTGATATCTCTTTGTTTGCATCTATTCAGGTCGGTAGGACTGGAGCCTTGCTGATGGGGAACGGATCGCATGCACATGTTCATGGTGTTGGTTCCGTCATTCTGAAGCTTACTTCGGGAAAGACGGTGCTATTAAAGTACGTGCAGCATGTCCCCTCAATAAAGAAGAATCTTGTTAGTATTTCTTTGATGTGTCGTGATGGCTACAAAGTTGTTTTTGAGTCCAATAAGTGTGTCGTGTCGAGACATGGAACATTTGTTAGTAAGGGTTATGATTGCGGAGGTTTATTCTGCTTGTCTTTGATGGATGTGTGTAATAATGTCTTGAACTCTGTTAATGTTTGTGATGAGACAGATCTATGGCATTCACGTTTATGTCATGTTAATTATGGATGTTTGACGTGGCTAGCAAATATGAGTTTAATCCCGAAATTTAATCATGTCAAAGGCTCTAAGTGTCATGCATGTGTGCAATCCAAACAAACTCGCAAGCCTCACAAGGCTGCCGAGCCAAGAAATTTGACACCTCTAGAGCTGGTTCATTTCGATCTTTGTGAGATGAATGACATTTTGACTAAAGGCGAAAAAAGATACTTTATGACTTTTATAAATGATTGTACTAGATTCTGCTATGTGTACCTTTTGAAAACAAAAGATGAAGCGTTAAATTATTTCAAGGCCTATAAAGCTGAAGCAGAAAACCAACTTGAGAGGAAAATTAAACGATTGAGGTCTGATAGAGGTGGGGAATATTTCTCCAATGCTTTTGATGAGTTCTCGTTGAACATGGGATTGTTCATGAGAGGACACCGCCATACACACCACAATCCAATGGGATTGCCAAGAGGAAAAATCGCACTCTAACAGAGTTGGTGAATGCCATGTTAGACACTGCGGGATTATCCAAGGAATGGTGGGGTGAGGCGATTTTGACAGCTTGTCATGTCCTAAACAAAGTTCCTATGAAAGACAAAGAAATCACACCATTCGAGGAATGGGAAAAGAAAATATTAAATCTTTCTTATTTTGGCACTTGGGGTTGTTTGGCTAAAGTGAATGTGCCAATCAATAAGAAGCGCAAACTTGGACCTCAAACCATAGACTGTGTGTTCCTTGGTTATACTTTTCACAGTGTGGGATATCGGTTCTTGATAATAAAATCTGAGGTACCTGACATGAATGTTGGTACAATAATAGAATCAAGAGACGCTACATTTTTTGAAAATGAATTTCCAATGAAGTCTACACCTAGCAGTTTTAATCATGAATCTATAAGTTCCCATGAGCATGATAATCTCATTTCAGATGAACAATTTGAGGAAACCCATGTGGAAAGTCCAAAGGAGAATGCCATTGTAGTTACTCGAAAGAGTAAGAGACAAAGGGTTGCAAAATCCTTTGGTGATGACTTCATTGTGTATCTTGTGGATAATACTCCAACAACCATTGAAGTGGCATTTTTCTCTCCTGACGCTGACTTGTGGAAGGAAGCAGTTAGGTGTGAGATGGAATCAATAATGTCCAATGGAACTTGGAGGTTGTTGATCGTCCTTATGGGTGCAAACTTATTGGATGTAAATGGGTGTTCAAGAAAAAGCTTAGGCCTGATGGTATAATTGAGAGGTACAAGGCAAGGCTTGTGGCTAAGAGTTACACACAAAAGGAGGGTGAAGACTTCTTTGATACTTATTCACCAGTTGCTCGATTAACGAACATTCGAACTTTGCTTTCCGTGGCAGCCTCATATGGTCTTATAGTTCATCAAATGGATGTTAAGACCGTTTTCCTAAATGGAGAGTTGGAGGAGGAGATCTATATGGATCAACCTGATGGATTTATTGCAAATGGTCAAGAGAATAAGGTGTGTAAGCTTTTGAAGTCGTTGTATGACCTTAAATAAGCTCCTAAGCAATGACATGAGAAATTCGATAACACATTAACGTCTGCGGGCTTTATAGTGAATGAAGCTGACAAATGTGTGTATTATCGACATGGTGGGGGTGAAAGTATCATACTGTGTTTATATGTTGATGACATTTTGATCTTCGGATCCAATCTCAGAGTGATTGAGAAAGTAAAGCATTTCCTGTCAAACAATTTTGAAATGAAAGATTTGGGAGAAGCTGTTGTTATTCTTAATATCAAGCTATCAAGAGATGGTGATGGTGGGGTAACTTTGTTACAATCTCATTATGTGGAGAAGGTTTTAAGTCGCTTTGGTTATAGTAACTGTATACCTTCACCCACACCTTATGATCCAAGTGTTTCTCTGTGTAAGAACCGCATAATTGCAAGGGATCAATTGAGGTACTCTCAGATCATTGGTTCTCTCATGTATCTTGCAAATTCTACACGACCTGATATCTCCTATGCTGTGAGCAAGCTAAGTCGGTTTGTGAAAAACCCTGGAGATACGCATTGGGGTGCTCTTGAGAGAGTGATGCGCTATTTAAAGGGTATCATGAGCTATGGTATTCATTATTCAGGACACCCAAAAGTGTTAAAGGGATACAGTGATGCCAACTCGATCTCTGATGCTGATGAGCTTTACGCCACAAGCGGATATGTGTTTCTGTTTGGAGGTGGCGCTGTTTCCTGGAAGTCTTGCAAGCAGACTATCTTAACGAAGTCTACAATGGAAGCAGAGCTCGCTGCATTGGACACTGCTGGAACTGAGGCCGAGTGGCTTCGTGAACTCCTTTTGGATTTACCGGTGGTTGAAAAACCAATTTCGGCTATTTCCATGAACTGTGATAACCAAACCGTGATTACAAAGGTTAACAGTTCCAAGGATAACATGAAGTCTTCAAGGCATGTTAAGAGACGACTGAAATCTGTCAGAAAATTGAGAAACTCCGGAGTTATATCATTGGACTATGTCCATACGTCGAAAAATCTAGCAGAAGTGTGACTTATATGCTTCAAATAGAGGGGATGCCTTTTTGTAGCCTAGTACCAGTAAAGGACTTGAATGGACCCCATTTCACACAAAACTGTCAATTCAAGGCTTAGTCCATTGTATAGTTGTGATTGAGTAAAATTCTGGTTCTATATAGATGTTCAACTTAATAGTCTCCATCGAAACACTGGTATATCAAAGAGTTGTGATTTTATCATGCTTTATTAATTACCCTATAGTTTGGTGGGGATTGTTGAAATTTTAATTAGGCCTGATGCATTTATAATTAAATTCAAACTCTATGGTAAGTAATATTTGCATGGGAATGACAATAAATCAGATGAGAAATCCAAGAGTCCTTTACTCAGATTAATAGTTGGATTTTTTTTGAGCAAACACCGTGGGGCAACGCCCCCCGGCAACAGGGAAATATATTAAAGGAGCAGACAGAGATACAAAGTAAACTTACAGCAGGCCCAACCAGAGGTTAGGCAAAAGCAAAGAAAAAGCAAGCAAAAATTACAAGGCTTGGAGCCAAAGCTTGATTGAGGGGTGGAGGTTTGAATTAATTCTAACTAGGTGGTCCATGATCTGAGATTTGAGAGCAGTCTTCCATGCAGCAAGGCAGGGAGCTTTCCTATCAAAAATGACCTCATTTCTCTGCTTCCAAAGACACCAGAACCCAATCATAAAGATTTCCATGAAGAAGGGCTGACCAAAGACATGCTTGGCCTGGTAGAGCTTCTGGTGAATAGTTAAGTTCTCCTCCTAGATAATTCCCAGTGCAAACCATCTGCAAACTGCAGAGGGACAATCGAAGAAAAGGTGTTCGGCAGTTTCCTCAACATTATTATGGCACATAACACAATTGTAGCCATCCTCAAGCACTTTCCTTCTTCTCCTCAACATATTCCTCGTGTTCAATCTGTCATTGAGCAGCAGCCAAGTAAAGAACTTGATTTTTGGGACACATTTGGATTCCCAAATCCAAAGAATACATCTACTAGGCCTGAGCTCTCTGAACTGATATTGATAGTAGTGGCAGGCCATGAATCTATGCTACCCCCAGATGAAGTGTCAAGAGTCTTTGGAGTCTAGATCAATGGGGGGGAAGGTTATTGAAGAAATCTTGAAGTTCAAGAAGTTCATTGAAAGCAGCTCTGGTCATGGGAATTCTGAAATAATCAATCAAATTTTCAGCATGCCTAAGATTGCAAAGGGAGATGGCAGGGTCTCTGGCAAATTGAAGAAGGTGAGGGTACTTCTCAGAGTGAATAGCACCATCAATAATATCCTCCCAGAAGCTGAGGAACAATAATAGTTGGATTTTATCTAATTAATTTGATAAGTTGAGGAAGAGCACTTAAGTGCCACACGCCGTGGCTGCCGTGAAGCCGGGAATGCATGCAGGCAGCAAGCGAACGGCCGGCTAGCTTGCGTGAGGGCTTGCATGCATGCAAGCAGCAAGGCAGCAAGGGGACGGCCGGACATGCATGCATGCAAGTAGTAAGGCAGCAAGGGGACGGCCGGACATGCATGCATGTATGCATGATGCATTCATGTAGGCGGTGAGCGGACGGACGGCCTGTTCGTTTCGTCATCCACTAAGTGCTGAGTTACGAGTTGGATTTGATGGTAACTCGGTAACTCGTCGGTTCCGTCTCCTCTTTTCGCATCCCGCGGTGGCTCTATATATAGTAGAGTTTCTATCTCATCTGCGCTAGTCGAAAAAACAAACCAAACTCTGCTGCTAGTCGAGGATCTCCGTCCGGTGCTCCTGCGCGCACGGGATCACTGGAGGGCAGGTGCCTCCAGAACCAACGCCGTACGTGAACTCTGCTCGGGGTGTACGGCAATTTGGTTTTTGGGGAGCGTTCGCGCGACTACCTACTTTGACAACGACAACTCCAGACTGCCTGCAACGACTACTCTGCTACGACGACGACAACGACAACATGGTTGATCCGGGTACCTCCAACACTACCGGCAATCCTGAGTATCTGTTTCTATCTCTCATCTTTATTTATGTGTTGTTCTTCCTGTCTGCTCTTTATGGTTCTTTTTTATATGCATGTTCAGAAATTGTTCTTTTCATCATGATTAATTATATATATATGTCATCATGTTTAAACCGTCAATTTTCTAGATTAAAATAATGTGAAAATCGCTTAGTTTTCTAACAGTCGCCAACACGAATTTGGAAAGGAAAGGGAAGTGCAAGAAAGGAAGGCGACGGAGCATTCAGTTTTGCAGGAAAGAAAAACTGTGGTAGGGTTAGCTGATGGAAACTTTCCTGCGACACACACGCAAGAGGTTATGCAGTGTTTTTTTAGAGTAGCATAGCGAGAGGAAGAACTCCTATAAATATTCTAAGAGCAACTCCAAGAGACTAGCTATCTTTTTAGCTAAATTTGAAGTTTCTCCAATCTTGTAAAAAAATAAAGAGCCTCTTAAATGGTGGAGAAACCAACTGACTCTTTAATTTCCGGACTCCAAATTTCAACAGCTATATTCAACTCCTTACCCCACTAACACTGACATGTAGGTCCCGCACGTCATCTTCTTCTTTTCACTTTTCCCCGTCCCATCCTCACCCACTCCTCCACAAGCCACATCCCCCTCTCCTCCCGGCGGCCCTCCCCGCCAGCGCCTCCCCACGCGGCGGCCAACACCCCCACCGGCGGCCTCTCTCCAGGAGGCGGCCAGCCCCTCCTCCACTAACTCCCCCACATCCTCCTCCCTAGCCCGTCCGCCCGTCCCTAACCCCGGCGACACCCACTCTCGCACCCGCCATCCTCCCGCCCCTGCACCCGTCGGTGGCTGGGGCCTGGGGGATGGTGAGGCGCAGCAGGGAGGAGCTCGCGTGGCCGACAGCACCTCGCCCTCGCGTCCGGCTGTGCGGCCCGGTCCCGAGAGGAGCTCGCCCGGCCTGCGGTGCGACCCGATCCCGGGAGGAGCTCGGACCCGCCGGCGGCATGGCGGAGGTCTGGCGGTACCGGTGGCGCGGCCCGTTCTTCTCCTTCCTCAGGTGCTCACCATTCCTCTCCTCCAGCCATTTTACTACCCAGTTCCGGCGAAGGAAAAGGCAGCCACAACGGACAGGAGAAGGGCGGGAGGGATCGAGGCATGGGATCCGGCGCTATTGCGAGGCGGCTGTGCTCGCCAAAGGTCACGAGCGGAAGAGGGGGTGGCGAGGGAGATTGCGATGTTGGAAATTAGCGAGACTGTTGGAAGTTGCTTTTGTCGGTTTTTTTTATTTTTTAGCGATGAAAAAGGATATAAAGAATTTGCTGGAGTTGCTCTAAGCTCTAGACAATCTGAGAAAAAAGAAGATAAACAAAATCCCGGCCTAATAGAAGAGAGAGCAGGGACAAGCTAGATAGAAAGCCGTGCCCGTTCCCTGTCCGGCTGGTTCGTTTCCATCGGATTCAATCCAACCAGAAATGATAGAAATACCAAGAAAATCATGATAGATACTACAAAAATCTGAATTTATTCCGGATCAAGAACTAATTTACTCACCATGATAGGTATAATAAGAGATCGAAGTGTCGGATCATTCCACACTTCTTGACTAGTGGATTAATTCCGGGTCTCTTAGTGTACATATCATGAGTAAATTAGTTTCCGACCCGGAATAAATCCTGATCTTTGTAGTATCTATCACATGAGCATATCAATTTATCAAATCTAATGATTCCAACATAAGAATCTATATCTCGCGAGTGACGAACATCACTTGACTTATACCGGGTCCTTATAGCATAGCAACTATGGACCTATCATACTAGTAAAGGAGCATAGGTACCTAGGGATCATGCATCTAGGGTTTCATTTCAACTCCTGAACGTAAATGCACAAACATAACATAGATAGGTGCATAATTTTAAAAAGAACTAGGTTAATGTTCCAGGGCTTGCCTTCGACAGCAAAGCTAGCCTTGGGCTCTTCTGGACTCTGGTCCAGGCCTTGATCTACTGCCATGTAGTTCACGTCACCGTCAGCTTCCTCGTCTACTCCTTCCGGCACGATCATATAGCTACCGTCGGGGATTTCTACACGAAGGATGCATATGTAAGAATTAATTAGTGAATTTATTTTAATTAATTACAAAACAAGACATGACAAACATGAAGTGTATGGTTGGGCACATCCACCTAGATAAGCACATCTTAAGCATATTTTTCCCATAAACAAGTTATGATGTTGAGAGGAATTAACTATTCACTTTGACGGTGATTGTGTACACATCTATGCAAATAAATTAAATTAATTTCACAAAAACAACCAGGGGGTGACCCTAATCTCCTTAGCCCTATTAAAATCCACTGAGAAAAAGTTTACACTTAATTGAGCTATACATTAATTATACCAAAAATGACAAATCCTTGCTTCCAAAATAGGATAAATTCCTATAAAAATATTTAAACATCCTTTGGACCAAAAATTTCTCACACCTATCCTCTGACCCAAAACTAGGCTACACATCCAACAAATAGCTCATGGGCTTGTCTAGATTTTAAACTATGCAATTACACTTAAAACTAAGCATAAATCAATAATAAATATTTATAACAGTCCTAAAATCATGAAAATTTCACCAAAGGTGAATCTAGGCATATTAAGACGATAACCAGAAGTTGGGAACAAAAATCTATTTATATTAAGCTACAAAAATCATTTAGCCCGATCTAGCATAAACACAAAATGAATCATAATAAAATATCTACTTAATAACTTGGTGCAAAACCTTAGATCAAGCCTACACATGACATCTCTAACAACATATCCAAAGCTCAGCTCCAAATATTATTTAGTTTTTGAATTATGGCAAAAGTAGGTTAAAATAAGTTTGAATTTTCATTCAAAAACTAGCAGTCAAAAGTATGGTCATAATTTGTAAAAGTTGTAGATATGGTCATAGGGAAGCCAACAAAATTGGTTTTGTATTTTTCTGATTGTTCTACGATTTTCTATGATTTGTCTAAAATCTGGTCAAAAGGGGTTCAAAGGGGAGAATCTATTTCCACCAAGGCCCCTGAAAGATTTTTAGTTTCACAACAATGCCCCTGGTTTATAGAATAACCCCTAGATACAAAATCCCCCCTGCAATTGGGTCCCTGGGAGGCGGCAGGTGGCGGGGATCGCCGGATTCCGGCGGTCTGGTGGCCGGAGCCGGCCGGGGAGAGGCGAAGGGCGGTGACAGGCTCACCAGGGCTCGGTTGGGGGTCGGGCCGGCGCCGGTGAGCTCCGGCGGCGAGTTAGTGATGGTGCGGCCGCCGTGGCCTAGATTTCGGTGAAGCCAGCGACAGTGCGGCCCAAACGACAGTGTTGCGAGCTCGAGTGAGGTCCAGGGGAGGTGCAGGGGTGGTCAAACGATGGCGGAGGTGAGCGGCGAGCGAAGCTCCGCGGCGGCAGTGTCAAAGGCGTCCGGCGGCCGGCTCTCGCGCGCGGGAGAAGACTAGTAGCGCCTTTTGTAGGCGGGCAAGTGGGGAGGAGGCTCCAACGCTTCCTCACGAAGGCAAGGACGCGAGAGAGGAGACCCGGAGGCGGCGGTGGGGCTCGGCAGCGGCGCGGGTGCGGGTGCGGGCGCAACGTGGTGGGATGCGATCTCCCTAAAGGATTTGGTCGTCCGGCGGGACGCGTGATGATGGCGCGTGCGTACCTCGCCGTACCCGTGGTCGGGGGACCCCGGCGCCGGCGGTGAACACCGCCCGATGCGTGGCGGCGCGACGCGCGTGCTTTCGGCGCGGGAGCGCCTGCATCTCGGCGCGTAGAGCACCGGTTTCCATCGGTCAATGCCGTTTCACATGATTCAAATGCGAAAATTTTGAATAGTAGTTCAAATTCGCCGAATATAAAAGTTGTAGATGACTCTTCAGGCTACAACTTTTACAAAGGTCAACATGTGTTTTGTGGAATATTTTGACCGTGAACACGTGGCAAACCTGGAGATTTTCTCGGCGCCCGAAAATGCAAATCCTGCCATTGACCATGATTTTGACCAAATTCCACTCAAAATTTGAAATGCCGCCAATTATGAAATTTGTGTCTCTTGAAAAGATGCACAACTTTTGTATTGGCCTATTTTGAAGTGTTTAAGTGAAATTTGGAGAACATGGCAAAAATTCTAGGAAAGGGTATGGACACTAGGGGATTTGACCATGTTGACTAGGGTTTTGACCATGCTAATGATGGTTGACTTGGTTAAGGAGGTAATTAGCACTAATTAGGACTAATTAAAAACCTGGGGCGTCACAGTGGGATTGGCAGTATTTGATTTGGGAAAAAATTTGGGGGGAAATTTTTGGGGAAGGCTTTGATACCAATTGTTATGATCTCAGGTGTCTAATTCACAACAGGTACTATATAGATGGTAAAATGGGTACTGAATTGATACAAATCCGAGAGGAATCGAGAATCTAGACGAGGAAGAGCAAGGAACTGGTGGAAGAATAGCAAGAACACCTAGGGTTCAGAGAAGAGAGGTCCAATCAGAGGTGGAAAACGAGTTTGCTTCTCTGTTCGATCAGCGATTCTTCTGTCCGTCTCCTTTTATCTGCTACTGGCTGCCTATTCTTTCCTGGGCCGGCCCATTGGCCCAATGGCAGCCCAGTCCATACAAGGTGCTGCAGTGTTGAACAGTGAGCCCGAGCAGATTGTTATGTCAAGATCTGGTAACGAGTGTGTAGTTCCTCCAATGGACCAGTGGTATGTAACACATGGCGAGGTTGAATGGAAAAAAATTGCAAAGAAATGTCAGATGATGAAAGGATTTTCTCGTCGCTGAGAATCTTGATATCATTTGTGTTGCTAGGAAATTATGGGATCCTGGTGGTTTTCAACAGCGGCTTGAGGGCAAGCCGCATTTCAAGCGGTGGGGAATGTCATGGACTGAGCCGCCATTGGGCCAATGGGCCGGCTCGGGAAAGAATAGGAAGCCAGAGCAAATAAAAGAAGGAGAGGGACAGAGGAATCACCACAGAGAAGCAAACTCGTCTTCCACCTCTGGCTGGACCTCTCTTCTCTGAACTCTAGGTGTTCTTGCTATTCTTACTCGATTCCTTGCTCTTCCCCGTCTAGATTCTCGATTCCTCTCAGATTTGTATCAATTCAGTACCCATTTTACCATCTATATAGTACCAGTTGTGAATTAGACACCTGATATCATAACAAATGGCAACGATGCAAAGCAAAGCATGGCTGCATGCCGCATGCCGCGGTGGCGTGCTCCTGCAAAGCGGCGCGAAGGCCGGACAACATAACTAGAGAAGAGAGGGGAACGTGGCGGTGTGCTCACAAGATTTTTGGGATGAGAGGCTAGCAATTTGGGATAAAATTGGTAGCACACAAGTTCAAACAAAAAGTTTTAATTTTTTCAAAAATTTCACATATTCTCACACCTATTAAATCCTGGTCTGTTACAGTATGTTTCATGAATTTTCAATCATTTTTTTATATAAATATAAGGAATATGAAGCCAGGTCACGGAACAGGCAACAAGCCAAGACCTGCACCGGGCACTGCATGCCACACAGGACGCCACACCGGAGTAGATTTTTACAGTGAAAACCCCTGTACCGGGGAACGCTATCCCATACGGGAGCGTTGCGTACCAGCTCCCATGCACCAGATCCAATAAAGCCGATGTGGCGCGGGCCCCGCCGCCGACTGTTCGTCCCCGCAGTGTGCAGAAAGGGGCAGAGAGATAGAGGGGATGGACACTACTATAGAAAACATTTGTAAGAGTCACCATTTTTTTCAGGAGCGGGCGATTTTGCTGCCCGATCTAAGAAAAACGCGCGGCACTGTAACAGCTAGACCCGCACCTAAAAATCATTTTTGAGAGCGGGTGACCCCATCACCCACACCTGGAAATCATTTTCAGGTGCGGGTGACGCCATGACCCGCTCCTGGAAATATCCTCATTTCTAGGTGCCGGTGATGATGTCACCCACTCTTAGAAATGGATTTCTAGGTGCGAGTGATGACATCACTCGCTCCTGGAAATGGTCTCGTGCCAAAAAATTCATAACTTCTTCATATGATCTCGGATGAAGACAAACTTTACATCAAAATTGTATAGCTCGACGAGATCTAAAATTTTGTAGTTGACAAGTTTTTCATTTGAGATTGTTTAATATTTCAAAATATGCATTTAAGTATTATGAGATTGTTTGCAAAAACCTATATCTCTTATATAGTTTCATGAAACTATACGAGAGATGTATAAGATTTGTAAAGAATGTTACTACCACTATACCGGATTACCAAATGACCAAAATAAAAGTTGTTCATCTTCAAAAGTCATAGAACTTTGTAGTTGAACCATTTTTTATTTGAATTACTTTTGTCAAGGTAAAGTACGTCTGAATTTTTGGAATTTGAAAAGTTGAATTTTTCAAACGACGTCAAATGGAGAAACTCTCAACATGAAAGTTGTAGATCCTGAGAAGTTATGAAACTTTGTAGTTACAACCTTTTTTATTTGAAATCATATTGTCAATGAAATTCAAATTTGAATCTCTCAAATTTGAAATTCAAATTTCGTAAACGACCTCAAATGGAAAAACTTCCAACATGAAAGTTGTAGATCTCAGAAAGTTATGAAACTTTGTAGGTGATAAGTTTTTAATTTGAATCCGTTTAGAGCATAAAAAAATGATTTACACTCAGTGTAGTATAATATGAGTAGAATGAAAACTGGATATGAATGCATGTGAGTGTGTGGTGCAGTGGTAGAGGAGGCTTCGCGTGAGGGTGGAGGTCGTGGGTTCGATGCGCAACTTGTGACTTGATGATGGGTGGCTGGCTGGCCGGTGGGGCCCCTCCCATAAAAAAGATTTTTTTTGCTATTTATTTTTGGCTTTTTAACGCATCCACATTTTCTGTTTATAATCGATCACCCGCACTTGAAAATGGTGTTTCCAGGTGCGGGTGATGCCATGACACGCACCTGAAAATGCATTTCTAGGTGCGGGCGTTTTACCCGTTCCTATAAATCGTTATTTCTAAAAGCGACAGCTAGGAGTGTGTCTCGCGCCCACACCTAAAAATGCGAATCCGCCCGCTCCTACAAACGTTTTGTAGTAGTGGGACGTGAGGGCGGAAAAGAGAAGGGGGATGACCCGGGCTTCACTGTCGTCCACCTCGTCGGCCGAGGAAGGGGCCACAATGAGTAGGCCGCTGCCGTCGCGCCGCAGCACCCGAGCCTGTTGCAGCAGCAGCAGCAGCGAAGGATTAGGGTCGAGCACCACGGGAGTGGGGCAGCCACGCCATGACGGAAGAGGTGGGTCCGCGGAGGAGGAGGCCTGCGCCGCCATGTCTGCCTCGTCGCCATCGCCCGAGCCGCTGTCCCTCACACACTGGAAGCCACCGCTGAGAGGGAGGCCCCTGCTCCTATGCAGGACAGCCGGGGAGGGAAGCACACTGGATCGAGGAGCAGGCAGGCTGCGCAACTCAATTGGGATCTCCGTCGGGGAGGCAGGCCGCGTGCCAACCCCAGCCAACGCGCTAGGCCTGAGCTCGAGCTGCCACCGCCACGCCACGCCGTCACCGTCCGAAGCCGCTGTGAGTCCTACCGCCAAGGGAGATCTGTCATCGTCGTCCACCTTGCGCCACTATCGAAGCTCTGCCCGCTGTGGCTGTGGCCGGCCATGTGGGTAGGTCGAGGTCGTCGAGGAGCCACCGTCCGGACCTCCATGTGCCAAGGTCGGGCCACTGCTACGAGGAGTGACGAGGTTGTCGTCGTCCCGAGCCCTACCCCGTTGTGCTGCTCTTGCTCCTCTGCCGCCGGAGCTGCTATTACCGCAACATCGCCGCTGCCCCTTCTCGCCATGGATGCGGCATTGAGGAGCAGCCCCTCTCCCCCGCTCGCCATGGATGCGGCCACTGGCGTGGGGAATGAGGGGAGCGGCCAGTGTTGTGGGGGACGAGGGGCGCAACCGCCGCCGTGCGGAGGAGGTTGGTCGCTGGGAGGAGGGGCTTGAAATCGACGGTGGGGCTCGCGTCGCGTATCGCCATCCCCTTGCCGTTCAGCAACACCATGGGGGGGAGGGTCGTCGGAAGGTGGGGAAAGGAGAGAGGAGCGAAAGATGGGGAGAGGAGAGCTCCGCCTTTGGACGAGGCCGGTCGGAGGATCGACATGGGGCGACGCGGTCGGACTGCTGCGGGGGAGGGGAGGGGTGGACGGAGGGAACGAGGTGGGGGTGTTAAATAAACTTGACACGTGGGTTCCGCAGCCGGTAGTTGGCACGTAGTATGTGTCGGTGTTAGGATTAGCCCCGACACAAACTAGTGAGATGCGCCGTGATCAGCCTCTCGATGGATGGTGCTAAGCAACACGGGGACACGGGTTTATCCTGGTTCCGGCCACGGGGCCGTACGTCCAACAGGTTGCGCGTGTGCACTGTATTGCTCTGCACCGGGGGTGCCTGTAGAGGGGGGCTACAAGCGAGGCGGGAGAGGAGGAAAAGCCCCCAAGTCCCTGCTAGGTGATTGAGGCGAAGTGCCAATATCAGTGGATGGTGAGTGAGCGAGTGCGAGTGAAAATGATGCCCCGCAGTCGGGCGGCCACCTCCTCCTTTTATAGACCAAGGGGAGGTGGCTTACAGATGTGCCGCATGGTTTTTTGTACAGTGTCGCGGTACCGGTGTGCAGTGCTTGCGACTTGATGGATGTCCTGGCGAATCCTGGCACATGTAGGCGTCGTGATGGCTTCCGTACTCGCCAGGGAGTAGCTTCGAGGGTAGTCCGGCCGGCGTCTACGCCTGATCGTTGTCCGCACGTCGGGTCGAGGGTCTCGCTGACGGGAGAGCTCGGGCCGCACAGAGGCCGACGTGGCGGTGTCCCATCGGAACAGGACCCCACAGCGTTGGGGATGGCTCCACAATGCCCGAGATGGCGGCACAGGGCTCGGGATGGCCGCACAGGGCCGGAGGTGACGGAGGGGACGTGCTCCGCTCACCCCGCGTCACGACACCGTCCTGGGCGAGCGTCAGGTCGGCGGCCGTACGCTCCTCGAGGGCGTCACCATCTCCTTTCGAGGGGTGCGGCGTGGAGGAAGGACGGGAGCGGGTGGCACAGTGCCGCGGAATGACACCGGCCACTCCGCACAGCGCGCGCCCGCACAGCGCTGGGGATGGTCACACAGCGGCGGGCTGTCCGCACAGCGGCGGGCTGTCCGCACAGTGCCGGGACCGGATTCCCGGGCGCTGTCAGGGATTCGGTGTGGAGGGGATTCGCCCTTTGACCCGGGCGCCTGCGGCGTGTCAGGGCATTTAATGCTCCGGTCGGGAGGAGCAGGTGAAATGCCCCGGGCCGAGGGGGAGCCTCGAGCGAGGCGGAAACCCACTCGAGGAGTGTTGGGCCCTCGAGCGAGGCAGAAAGCCACTCGAGGGGTGCCAGGCCCTCGAGCGAGGCAGAAGCTCGCCCGCGTAGTGTCCGTCCTTCGAGCGAAGCGGAAGTTCGCTCGAGGGTGACTGGTGCGGTTGCTTGACGGGCCGTGGAGGCCGTTGGGCCGTGGGCTTTTCGTGTCCTGGCCGTGGTTGGTTTGAGGAGTGTGTTTAGCGGTTTTTGTTTTTGAGAGGGCGATTTTCCCCGTAGTTAGGGGACCCCTTATGGCTGTCCCCGACAGTATGATATATAAGGGGATGACAGGTGCAGGGAAATAACTGGACTGAAGAATCTCGATGACCAGGAAGAATATTCTCTTTTAGGAGATGAAAATGGAGTATGACGAGTGCGGACAGCCTTATCTAATGAGTACATCGCCATGGTGCTGGACATGCACACGCCACAGCCTTCTCTAAGTTGTACTTCGTCTACAACTCAGCTGCCACGTTCGGTTTGGAATCAGCCTACACCCCCACACGATTTCGTCGATATCTCCATCATACGACGTCGAAACGAGGCTTATAAGGATGTGTTAGAAAGGGGACACCACCGTCGTCGATTTGGTGCTGATACT
This sequence comes from Cenchrus fungigraminus, assembly GCA_036936925.1. NCBI lineage: Eukaryota > Viridiplantae > Streptophyta > Magnoliopsida > Poales > Poaceae > Cenchrus > Cenchrus fungigraminus. The sequence continues at coordinate 63,665,164 of CM072768.1, read as the reverse complement.
AGCTCCAGAACATTTGTGGATCATGCTGTGTGACCATGAAAAGGTGTTGTGTCACCTATTTTGAGCCAACTCAACCTTGTATCGAGTCAGGCCTTCAGCCCAAGTTGTGGGTGTGCCCCCCTCTGCCGTGCCCCAACCCGAGGACACCCTCATAAACTCAGTAGCTGCCGCCATTAGAGACTCAGGTTTTGCTTAGAGTTTTCTATCTTCGAACAGTCGCCATTCAGTTTGTGAAACCCCAACATTTTGTGATTCAATCTATCATCTGCAGACGTCACTATTATTTTGAGAGTTGCATATCTTCCGAGTTGTTACTTGTTGTTGACATTTCTTAACGTCATCACTAGGTTTGTATCCCCGGCAACGGCGCCAGAAATGCTTGTTGGTATTTCTTAACGTCGATGCTAAGTTTAGGAGTCCCTAGCAACGATGCCAGAAATGACCAAATGGTAATCCTAACGATTACAAGAGTCCGCAAGCGCATGAAAGTACCATTGTAGCATTTACCCAAAGGAGTATTCCAAAGGGTATCGAATCTAAGGAAGGCTGGGCGGATTAACAAGTTCAACACTATTGCAATGAGTATAAATCATAGACGGAAACAAACCAGGCACTCAAGTGTAGGGGTAAGGTATGATAGATAAGTTGGTAGTGTAAACACACAAACACTCTCTCTAAAGGTCCTAGGCTTAGGAGGCAACATACGAGTTAGTTCTAGGTTCTAAGGTATTATACACATGAAGTTAGAAAGACAAGTTAGATACACACTAGCACTGCATGAATGTTGGCTTAAGCACCCAGGTACAAACGGGGAGCTAACCTCCCGCGTCGCTTACGCACGACTTCGGTTGTTAGACTTTAGACTCCTACAGCGTATCCGAACGTGGGGATTCCAAAAGGGTCCAACGGCTGTCACTACCGCGGTCTACCCCAAGACAAACCGTGGGATACACTCATAACTAACGTAGCTACGCAACCCAAGCACCACGCTTACGTTGTTAGCAGGACTCTGACCGGCCCGGGCTATTGTGACCCAGGTCAGAGCCACCAGAAAAACCGGCCAATTACACCGAGAACCGTAGCTTAAGCACGAACTTCATACAACACGAACATGCAATCTAACTGGATCAAACTAGGCTAGGTACACAAACGGATTTGTGCTTTCCTATGTCTATTCAGGAAGATCAAAGGATCATGTTTGTGAAGAACACGAGCCTCTAACTTATGAACAAACACCGAAAACATGAGTAAGTCACTTGTCAACTGGATCGAAAGGGCTTGTTCATCAAGAACATGAGTCTCTAAATGATGAACAAGTGAAGAACACATGAACAAATCACCCATGTGTATAAGCACAACTTTATATGAAATAGTTATATAACTGAAGTAGAGCAAAGTCATACAAAGAAATAAAGATACAAGAGAACTCATACCTAGATACCAAAGTAGACTTGGAACCTGAAGTAGAACTACTCTAGCCTACCTCCTAGCCTTAGAAACCAAAAGTGAGAGAGTAGTAAGATGTGTTGTCTAAGAATGAGCCCCCTCCCCTTCTATTTATAGGCTGAGCACCGGCGTCAAGAGGAGCCAAACACCCCGGGAATGGCCTTTAGGACCAATGGGAAGACACCACGTGGAAGCCCCTGAGTGGAGGGCTCAAGGTCGGTTCGCCCGACCCCCTGTGGGTCCCACTTAGGGTGTGTTTCCTCTGGGTGGCTGTCCTGTGGGCCCTTAGGTCGGTCCCCGGTGTACATGTGTTCTTGAGGCGGTTTAGACGCTCTGGTGGGCCCATGGATCCATGTGAAGTCCACGTGTCACGCTCTGATTCGTTGGGGCTTGCCTCCCTTGGATTGGTGACATGTCTTGCATGCATAGGATCTGAGGTGGCAGCCCTTCCTTGGCTGAGATGACGTGGCATGAATCATAGAAGGTGAGTTTGCTACTTCTTTTGCACTTATTTTCCTGCAACCACAAGATCTCCAAGGACAAGTGGAACTACATTATTCTTAACTAAAATATGTGTAAGAAATGCCTCTTGCTCCTTTATTCATGAGTAAATTGACGGCAAAAGTAAGCACTTAACAGCCGTCAACAACTCCCCCAAGCTAGCCTCTTGCTCGTCCGAGCAAGATACTAAGGACTTAGGTTGGTTGATCAGGAGTTGCTACGATGTTGTATTCCTAATTTATGACAAGCATACAACTAGGTACTCTATCAAGGACTGAATGAGTTGGCATTAATCTTACCTTATGCTCGATTGATATGGGGCTTGTAGCTTCACATGCCTTGGGCGGTTGAATGATAGAACGGTTGTATAGAAGTTACTAATCACATGTACCTTGATCAGTTATCAATCCGGAGGTTTTGCAAGTTTTTTTCAAAGAAATCAAAGTTCCTCAAATGATACTCTCGGATCGCTCATTGTGTATGATTCCTCACCAAGGCATTGCTCTGCCTTCTTTCACCACCTACTCCTAATAAGCTGATATGTGGAGCTGTAGGTAGGGAAAACATGTGGCATACCTGTTTCTCATGTATTGTCGAGTCGAAAACCGGATCCTTGGGAGCAACAAGTCATACAACCTGATCAAGATGTGCATGTGTGTGTATATAGTGGATGGATGATGAACTCCTTTTTGCATATGATTCTCTCTTCTCCTTTTTGAAATTTTTGAGACTTGGGCTATGTCTCTTTATTCTTCTTTTTCTCTTTCTTTTTTTTCTTTTTTGCATGCCCCTTGAGCATTTTTTTTCACATAGCCCATAGTCCTTACTGAATATTTTTGGAGAGAGAGAGTAATCATGGAACAATGCGCGGAGCTTTATTTGTGGAACGGATGGGGATTGAATGAAATGATGGGTGCTAACTTCTGGTGTAGAAGTTTAGCATATAGTGGCTGTGCACGTGATCTTGATCATGGGAGCATGACAAGTTTCTCACCGAGGGTCACAACAATTCGACAAGACTCAATGAAGAAAACAAGTAGCATATGTGGAGGCTACCAAAAGCTAGGATCTACATATGGCTTGGATATGAATTTCTCATCATTGAGGAACTTATCATTTTATCATTTTTCAAAAGAAAACTCCGGATATCAAACATCACTTAGTACTAGCTCATAGCAACTCTATTATACCATATCATACCTCACAACAACCTAGGCAAAGGTCATGCTTTTTGCTACCCACAAGTTTCAAGCTAAGGTTTGATCATGCAAGCCAACAAACTCAAAACTAAAATAGGGTACTAAGTTGTAAGCAAGGCACACAAGAGGAATAAACAGAGCAACTATTCATCATTTCAACCATGGGGAACAAAAGCATTCTTACCGCGTATATTAAAGCAAACTAATTTAGGAAGGCAAATAAATATTCTTGGTCTTTTTAATTTTTGCAGATTTTTATGTGTTTTTATCATGTGAGATTCTAAAAATAAATAAAGATACAAATTACCTCAGAGTGGGGGTCCTCCCCCAAGCTAGCTTTAGGCTCACTACTATGGAGGGGGATATCCCATCCACTGGAAGAAAGCCCTCTGCTCCTCCAACTGCCGCTACTGTATCTTCTCGATGGTGCGCAGCCTCTCGCCAGACATACGCTGCCAGTCTCGGGTGGACTCAGCATGTTGGTGCACTGTCTCCTCCACGTCGCCGACTCGGATGTTGAGCTTGCTCATCTGCTGAGTGAGGGTAACCCCACCAGACGACGAGCGCAACCCGAACGACGAAGATGTCGCATCTCCGTAGGCAGTACTGGCAGGCATGGCCCACTCACCACTGCCTGCACTAGCCCAAGCTGAGCTACTCGCACCCTGCTGGTACATGGGCTGATCCCAATCGGGAGCATATCCGGGAGTAACCCCAGGCATGTACTCGGTAGAGGTCCATGTACCGGGCGGAGGTGTGGTAGGCCGAGGCTGTGGCTAAGGTGACGGCTGTGGTGGCGGTTGTGGTGGCGGCTGTTGTGCTCTGGCTGCTCTCCTCGATGCACTCCTAGTAACCCTGTCACTAGAGACACTAGAACGACAAGGTTCCTCTAGAGGAACGGTCAGTGGCCCTTGGCCGTACAACCTAAAATCTGGGTTAGGTAACCGAATCTGGTTTGCATAGCCAGCGTTAAAGAAAACCAAATAATCATCCAAACCCTTCTTAAGAATATTCCCCTGAGTCAAATAAGTTTCATCGATCTGAGTCCAGGGATTAGCAATGGAGGGCACATTGGGCCCTTGCGTAACCCCAAGATTCGTGACAATGTGAGAAATCAAGGACGTACACTCAATAGAACCCGTCATCTTAAAATTCGTCAACCACTGCCGAATCATAGCTTGAACAGGGGAGACCTTGATCCGTCTAACCACGGCATATAAGATCATCATCTCATCAGTGCGCACGGTTCGTACATCATGCCTTGGAAAGAGAGTGATGGCGAGCCACTTGTGCCACAGTCGGAGAGTGGGATGCAAGATATCATTGCACCGAGGTGTCAACTTGCCGCAAACAGGCCGACCAGAAAGTTCTTCCCAAAAACTCTCACGATCAAAACCGCTACAAGCTTTCTCAAGAGAAATAGCGCAGCGACGATAAAAACCGAGGGTGCAACTAAGATCTTTCCATGAAACCGGATATACCGTTCCCTGAAACCGAAACGTAATACTAGTTGCATCCTCCCGAAGAGTGCAAAGGAACTGGATGGTGATAGGTCTAGAACCAATTTCCGAAACCGGAACGAAATTCTCCCTACCAAGAGCTTGCCAAATGGACATAAACTCGGAGTCCATACCTGTTTTCTCGAGAAGGTCCTGGTCGAACTCCTTGGTGTTGGCGAAGACTCGGTCCTTGATGAGAGCGTAGGCTTGTCTCTCGCGATCGTCCCTCAAGTCGATGAAGGCGGCATCGGCGGCTCACACTCCTTCGGCTTGTGGCGTGGGTAGCTCTTCCTCTTCCTCTTCTTCACGGTCGGTTGACATTGGGCTTGGTGTAGCTTCGGAATGGCGAGACGAGTGCACCGGCGGCCCAACTCATCTTGCACAACAATCGGACAACACGAGCAACTCGGTGATGGGTTAGTGAAACTGAAATGAAATCCTTACCGAGCTTGCTCCTCCAATAATGAATATTTCAGCAACACTTGTACTTGGCACCTCAATCTCGAGCAAGAAATCCAAGAAAATCAAAGAGCAAGAACAAGAGGGGAAGAGAGTGATGGATATGAGTGAATGGGTGAAGAAACCCCTCAAACCCCCTGGTATTTATAGGCAATGGAGCCGGGCACCGAGACATAGGCCGTGTGTAGGCTAGGAACCGTTGGAGAAAGGGGGGCCGAAGTAGCCGTTGGCCTGGGTCAGCCGACCTGTGGGGTCGGCCGACCACACCTCAAGCCCGCTCGCCTCCAGTCTTTTGCAACGGCTCTCTAACGGCTATTTGGTGGCCTGCCTAGGTGTCCCGGTCCAAATTCGCCCAAAATCTTGCTCAAATGATTTTTTAAGGATTTTCTTAACTCAAAATTTTATTTTCAGAATTTTTATTTAAAAAGGGAAATTGGCTAGAAAGAATTCTAGCATGTAGATGCAAGATTGGAAAATTCAAATATGCATTGGGAAAAATCAAATAAAATTTTTGAAAGGGAAATATGAGATAACTACCAATTTTACCTTTTGGCGAAAGGACTCATCATTTTAAGTCTTAGAGCGAGACTTTCTCGTGGATCAATTCCATTCGTCACCCCGCTCCCGAGAAATAGATGGGGATGACTTCTTTACTTCCTGCCACACTTTCCGTGTTTTCTTTGGCTTAGCCGGTGTGGTGGGAAGTTGCTGGGGTTGTGGCTTCGTCTACTCCCCTGATTGCTCATTCGTACCCTGCAGTGTGTAACACTGCTCCTCTGTTGCTCGAAAGCGGAACATCATACTTTCTTTCCAATGCGGAAACGGATGGTTCCGGATCCGACATTGATCCTCGCATTGATGTCACTATGGAAATACCTCCTAAGAATGAGAGGCATTCCCCCATCATCTTTCATATCAAGGACCACGAAATCCGCGAAGACGCATGAACCTTGGACGAATACCAATACGTTCTCTACTATCCCCTCTGGATATGATCAATGAATCAGCAAGCTGGACTGTCTTTGAAGTTGGAGTCAGAGCTGGATACCCCAATTGTTCGAACATGGCCTTAGACATGAGGTTAACACTTGCACCAAGGTCATAAAGAGCATTCTTGATCTTTCTAAAATAAATCTTGCAGGTGATAACCAGATAACCAGGATCCTTCTTGTGTGTAATGGTTGAAGATTCCCATGGATCAAGAACCTGCGGTATGGGCTTCCCTGCATAGTCAGTAGCTCGTGCCCGCCCAGATGGCTTACCCCATCCGGTGGACACTGCACAAACATTTTCACAAGAAGACACGGGTTGCCCCGGAATCTTCCCGTCTTCAGCAGAGGGAACCAAAGCAGCTAATTGAGCCAACTGAGTTTCTATCATTTTGTTAAAGCTCAGCTGGTTCTTAAGAGCAGAAGAAAGGCTATCAATTTTAACATTAAGGCTTTCTAAAGCCTTATCATAGGCAGTTGTTTTCTTATTAAAACCATCGTTGATCTTAGCTTGCCCGAAAACTAGATCTCTCAGGGAAGGTTGGTTTGGGTTGAAAGAATTACCTTGATTACCTCCCTGATAATAAGGGCGTGATTAATTCCATGTTTGACCTCCTTGTGGACGATAACCATTGTTGTTGCCGTTCATGTACATCACGTCCTCCTGGGTAGTAGGGCAATAATTCCTTGAATGCCCAGTTTCACCATAGACTTCGCAAGTCATGCGAGAATCCATAGCTTGAGTAGTGACGGCCATGGCAGCCTTCTCGTTGGTCAGATCATCCATTCTTTTCATGAGCAGGTCCATCTTGGCGTGTAACATATCCGCTTCCTTGACGGTATGTGTACCCCTATGATGTGGCTGGAGTTGATCATCACTCCACCCTTGGTTGGAGACCATCTTCTCAATAAGTTTGGTTGCTTCAACAATGGTAAGAGAGAAGAAAGCCCCTCCAGCAGCAGCGTCAATATGGCCTCGGGCTGTCGGAGTCAGCCCATTATAGAAACTCTGTAGAATAAGCCAGTTGTCCATCCCATGATGGGGACAAGCCAGGATGTACTCCTAGAGCCTCTCCCAAGCTTCCGGGATATTCTCATTTGCCGCTTGCTGGAAGCTTGAAATTCTCCCCCGAAGGGCATTGGTTCTGCCCAACGGAAAGAACTTCGCGAGGAACTTTGCCCAGGTGTCAATATCTGCACGGTTCGCATAGAACCACTGCTTCGTCTTTCCCAGAAGTGAGAATGGAAACAGTCACAGACGAATAGCATCTTCCTCCACTCCTCGTATGGTGAAGGTGCTGCACAGTTCCAGGAACTGTTGCAAGTGGGCGCTCGCGTCTTCATTTGGCTTGCCACTGAATGGGCTAGCCTGTACCATCGTAATTAGGGTTGAAAGCGGTCGAACTCGGTCGGGATAACCCCAATATCATTTTCACTTTCACATTTGAATACGAAAACGAAATCGAATTCGGAAAGGTCAGAAACGAAAACGAACTTGCGGGATATCAACAGATTCGAAAACGAACTGATTCGATCGGGAACATGTCGAACACGATCGGAATACGAAAAAAACCAAAGCAGACAAGTCCACGTGACCAATACAGGATACATCACACATAATTCCATGAATACATGATACATATAACATACTAATATGAGAACATCAGTACATGACTGGATAATAAGCACGTCTAAATAGAATAAGCATAAGAGATCAAAGTCCACATGTCCACATGCTACATGCTAGCCAACAGGGCAACAGGCAAAAGCACATGCGCACCCACAGGCCAACAGCAAAGCACACAACCACAGTCCAGTAGTCCACACTCCACAGTTCCACACGTCCACTGTCCACATGACCAATTGACCACACGTCCACACCAGACACCACACATGTCCAACTGAAGCAAGTTCTGACTACTACAAGAAACAAATGCAAGCCAAAGTTCTGACTGTAAATGAAACATAATTAATTAGAACCATTTGATCTAGCCAACATGCTATATCTTCTCAGATCTCAGCAGTACTTTCCATAGGTTCTGAATCACTTCCCATGTCTTCTGCTTCCTCCTCATTCCTCTCCATTTCCTCCTGCAATTTTTTAGAAGTTGACATTGTAAAGAAAAACAGTAAGTCCTAATGAAAGGACTAGCAGAAGCAAATGAAGCAAAGGAACCAGAAGCAAATGACCAAATGAAAATATACCTCAAACTTAAGTTTTTCAATCATGGCAGTAGATAATGCCTCCACTTCAAGATCACTCACAATTGATCCAACAATTTTAGAATCTGAAGGCAAAAGGAAAAATAAGAAATCAATGCATTTTCTAGAACAAACATCAATATGGAACTGAAAAGAAAGTACAGATCAATAAATCATCACCTTTCCTTGATGCAGCTACCCAATCTTTGGTGCAAATCAATGCCTCTACAATCTCAGGGTCAAGACGATTACGATAAGGATCGAGAACACGACTAGCAGCACTAAAAGCGAACTCAGATGCAACAGTTGATACTTGTATGGCCATGACATCACAAACAATCTGTGAAAGGACAGGATAGTCTTCTCTCTTGTTCTTCCACCAAGCTAAAATGTCAAACTCACCAACAATTTTCACAGGAGACTCAGTCGTGTACTTGTCTAACTCATTTGACTCAGTCACACCATGTTCACTTTCAGAATATAGGAAGTTCTCAAGATCTTTATCTACATCACCCATTAATATATCTGATGCAATACTAGGTCCAGTTGTCTTCTTCTTTGATGTTGCAGTAACAAAACTAGCATAAAATTGATACAATTTCTTCATCACACTAACAAAGTTATCAAGTTCAACTTGATACCCATCACCATAGAACTTCCTCATATAGTACTCAATAAGTTTTTTCTTATATCTAGGATCAAGAAAACAAGCTACAGCAAGAGCAATGTTGGATTGCTGCCAATACTTAGCAAACTTCTCATTCATTGCAAGTGCCATTGAATTAATTACAACATCATCACTGAAGCACCAGTCATCAATCATGAGTTTTATATCACAAAAATCTTTGTAAAACAAGTTTGCAGTAGGATATGAAGTGCCAGACAGAATTTCAGTTAGGTCATAGAACTTTTTCAAGCAATGAAAAATTGTAAGCGCCTTATCCCATTCAGCCAGTGTGGCTGAAATTTTGGCATACCTTTGACGATTAGCAGATTTAAGCCTCACAAAAGCATCCTTATAGTACAGAGAATCCCTCAACATGAGATAGGTAGAATTCCACCTAGTGGTCACATCCATTGAGATGCCCCTTTTTGTGTCCAATCCAGATTCAGTGGCACACTTTAAAAGCATTTCCCATTGTAATGGAGATCCTTTCACAGCTAACACAAGTGACTTGATTTTTTAATTGTTGCTGAAATTGCTTGCAACCCATCTCTGGCAACTAAGTTGAGTATATGACAGGCACATCTGACATGAAAAAACATCCCATCACAAACTAGAGAGCCATTACCATTCTCTTTCAGATCTAAAATTATATCATTAACAGCCACTTCGTTGGAACTAGCATTATCTAAAGTCAAGGCAAACATTCTTTTCTCAAGGTACCAATTAACCATAACTTCAGTAAAGCTTTCTGACAGCTTTGCACCAGTATGCCTTCCTTTCACATTGAAGAAACCAATAATCCTCTTTTGCATACGCCACTCAATATCTATCCAATGAACTGTGACACACATATATCCTTTGTTTTGGCATGAGGTCCACATGTCCATGGTTGCACTAAAGCGGCATTGCATAGTTTTCAAGTAAGAATACAGAGCTTCCTTCTCATCCAAATATCTATCCATTATTTCTTTCCTAACAGTGATACGGGACTTAATCGGAAAGTTAGGACGGAGAGACTTTATGAAATCAACAAGATACTCATGCTCAACTATGTTGAAAGGATATTCATGCATGGTTATTGCCAAGTTTAACTTCTGCAAACTAACTTGAGGATCATATTTGTAGGGCTGAACATGAACAATTTCAGTGCCAGGGTCCTTACCAACTTTGAGTTGTTGCTGTCCTCTTGAAACACTATGTTGGGACTTCAAATGGTTCTTGAACCCAGTTGTCCCATTGCATCCTTCAGCTCTGTACCTCTGCTTGCACTTTGGGAAATTGCAGTATCCCCACAACTGCTCATAAGTTACTCCATTCACCTCTACAACCTCAAGTTTCTTTGTAAAGTACTTCCAGACAAATGATGTGCACTTCTTCCTCCTCTTTCCAGTAAGTTGAGCTTGGTCTTCTTCTTCCTCTTCCTCTGAATCATCCTCTAGGTCATCAACATTCACAACATCAGGGGCTGCAATTGGAGTTGCACCTTCATCAGCCTGAGTCGGCACATCTGGTGTTCCTGCCATGTCATTACCGCTGCCGCTGTTGCCCACATTTGTACTGCTACCAGGTGTGGAAGAACCCCTTGCAGATGGTGCAAGACTTGGAGTAGAACTAGGACTAGGTTTTTGAGATACAAGCCTTTTACTTCTAGATCCTGACAACAAACAAATAAAGCAATGCTACATCAGGATTCAGGACATTTCATCTACAAGTACACCACTATCTACTTGCACGAGCTACTAATTTGCTAGCTAGGAAATCATCAAGAAGAAAAATTACCTGGAGGCAGTGGCGGCGTGCCTGACGGTGGCGGCATCAGTGTGGGCGTGGCTGACGGGTCTAGAAGGCTGCGCACAGCCTTGGTCTTGGTCCTCCCCCTGGATCCAGTTCCTCGCGTGGCCGCACGATTTTTCTCCATGCGAGGCGGATTGGGTGGCCGAGCTACCGGCGAGGCGGATTGGATGGTCTTCCTCGCGGACGGGCAGGGGGCGCCGGGCGACGGCCGTCACCCACGGCCACGGGCCACGGCCACGGGGCTGGGAGAGGGAGGTGCGCGAGCGCGACGCGAGCTGCGGCCTGCGGCACCACACTGCGGCGTGCGCGTGCGTCTGCGTGAGTGCGTGACTGCGGGGTGTTGCCCGCCGCCGCCCGTGGCCGTGAGTAGAGGGGAGGGGAGGCCGGGGAACCCTAATTAACTTGGGCTGTGATGGGCTGAAACTTGAGAGTAGAGTAGATGGGCTCTCATCATGGGCAGGCTGGGCTTTTTTGCAAATTCAGGATGTTCCGGATTATTATGCGGGATATCCCGACATAAAAACGGGATAAACGAAAAAGGTCGAGATAGGACCCTTACCGATTTCGTCCCGTTTCCGAATTTGTCATTCCAATTTCGTTTTCAATTTCGCTTTTGTCCGCAAATACGAAAAAGGTCGGGATGAATGTAGAAAACGGTGCGGAACGGAACGGGATCATCCCGTCCCGTTTTCAACCCTAATCGTAATGAGGCCAGTTTTGATCTCGAAGTTTCCATTCCCGGTGTTGATCTCGGGGCCTGTGGGCACCTGATCAGCAGAGGGAGCAGAGTATATACTCGCGAAGAGTCTTCTCGGGGTTGGCCATAGGAGTTGATGTAGATGGCACAAAGGAAGCTGGGTCGACTTCCATACATACATGCTGGGGAGAACCGAAATAAGTTCTAGCTCTCCTTACAAGTGACTCAGGATCTTCAGTGAAATTCGACGGTAAGTCGAAACCAGTCATGCACTACCTGTCTTCATCATTAATAGACAAAGAAGACAATCAAGGTTAGTCTGCATTGAGAACTGTTTCATTCATGTCATGATTATAAACATATGCAAAGTGTTGACATGTTATCCTTAGCCTTCCCCGGCAACGGCGCCAGAAATGCTTGTTGACATTTCTTAACGTCATCACTAGGTTTGGATCCCCGGCAACAGCGCCAAAAATAATTGTTGGTATTTCTTAACGTCGATGCTAAGTTTAGGAGTCCTTAGCAACGATGCCAGAAATGACCAAATGGTAATCCTAACGATTACAAGAGTCCGCAAGCGCACGGAAGTACCATTGTAGCATTTCCCCAAAGGAGTATTCCAAAGGGTATCGAATCCAAGGAAGGCTGGGCGGATTAACAAGTTCAACACTATTGCAATGAGTATAAATCATAGCTTACGTTGTTAGCAGGACTCTGACCGGCCCGGGCTATTGTGACCCAGGTCAGAGCCACCAGAAAAACCGGCCAATTACACCGAGAACCGTAGCTTAAGCACGAACTTCATACAACACGAACATGCAATCTAACTGGATCAAACTAGGCTAGGTACACAAACGGATTTGTGCTTTCCTATGTCTATTCAGGAAGATCAAAGGATCATGTTTGTGAAGAACACGAGCCTCTAACTTATGAACAAACACCGAAAACATGAGTAAGTCACTTGTCAACTGGATCGAAAGGGCTTGTTCATCAAGAACATGAGTCTCTAAATGATGAACAAGTGAAGAACACATGAACAAATCACCCATGTGTATAAGCACAACTTTATATGAAATAGTTATATAACTGAAGTAGAGCAAAGTCATACAAAGAAATAAAGATACAAGAGAACTCATACCTAGATCCCAAAGTAGACTTGGAACTTGAAGTAGAACTACTCTAGCCTACCTCCTAGCCTTAGAAAACAAAAGTGAGAGAGGAGTAGTAAGATCTGTTGTCTAAGAATGAGCCCCCTCCCCTTCTATTTATAGGCTGAGCACCGGCGTCAAGAGGAGCCAAACACCCCGGGAATGGCCTTTATGACCAATGGGAAGACACCACGTGGAAGCCCCTGTGGGCCCCACTCAGGGTGTGTTTCCTCTGGGTGGCTGTCCTGTGGGCCCTTAGGTCGGTCCCCGGTGTACACGTGTTCTTGAGGCGGTTTCGACGCTCTGGTGGGCCTATGGATCCATGTGAAGTGCACGTCTCACGCTCTGATTCGTCGGGGCTTGCCTCCCTTGGATTGGTGACATGTCTTGCATGCATAGGATCTGAGGTGGCAGCCCTTCCTTGGTTGAGGTGACGTGGCATGAATCATAGAAGGTGAGTTTGCTACTTCTTTTGCACTTATTTTCCTGCAACCACAAGATCTCCAAGGACAAGTGGAACTACATTATTCTTAACTAAAATACGTGTAAGAAATGCCTCATGCTCCTTCATTCATGAGTGAATTGACGGTAAAAGTAAGCACTTAACAGCCGTCAACACTTGTGTTCTTCATTTTGCAGGCAGGGATTTAGCTATCACGGCAAGGTCAACTAGATTGTGACACGGTTGATAACCAGAGGAGTTGTGGTGCTAGGGTTGCAGGAGTTTGGGTCTTTGGATCTGTAGCCGGATTGGTGTGTCGCACTCCACCAAAATGAGTTATCCTCTCCTGACGGAAGATCGGGCACCCCGTCCCCATCGTTAAGTTCCGCCATTATTGGCGCACCTATACACCTACATCTAAACCATGGGGATGGAGACAGACCAGAGTACCAGACAACCAGGCCGCCACATGGTCTCGTAGTCGGCAGCCAATCTGGCGGTGGGCAGCCGCTCTACCTTCATCTCCATGGCAGTGGCTCCTCCCTCTACCTTTCGTCGTCCTCGATCCTCCCTCTACCTTCCATCCAATCCAGCTGTGATGAAGTTGGCAAGGTCATTCTATCAGCTTGGAAAGTTATTCCTGATGCGACATCAGCTGAGGAGGTAGAGTTGAGAGCTTGCAAGGAAGGTATCATACTAGCAACAGAATAGTGTGGAAAAAAGGCGATCCTTGAATCTGATTGCTCAGAAGTAATTAGAGCTTTGGTGATGGGTGTAAAAATAAATCCTCCGTTGTTTTTGTGATTAGAGAGACATTGCAAGCTAGTGCTAGTTTTTCGGAAATTAATTCGTTTCCAGGTGGTAAAGAGAGATCAAAATACATCTGCTCATGAACTATCACAGTTGGCAAACCATACTTCACATGCTGTATGGCGTACGCAGGTTCCCCTATGTCCAGGTCTATAGTTATTTAGGATTGTACCTTGTTCCTGAGTAATGAATGGATCTCTCTTTTCTTAAAAAAAAGAACTCTTGAAAAGTTCTAAATTGGACAACTTCTACCACTGCTTCAACAACAGTCTTTGCTTGTTGGTCGCCTTGAGGTTCGACGACAATTTGTTCCAGCCTCAAAAAGGAAAATAAGATGAAAAGTTAAAAAAAAATACTCACGTCCAAAGCGGCGCATTCAGTGGCAGCCAACGGTTTTTCATGTACTCTCCGGTGAGTATCCTGTTTGACCATCGCGTATCCTGACGTGCAAGTGTCAGCGAGATTTCTCCGCCTGAACAAAGATACAACGCAGGAATGTGATCCGATCTTTTGCCTCTCGATATGGTTGTTCAGCCTGCCGGTCGATCTGTCCTGAGCTTGCATCCTGGACGCCATATACACTGGGATGAAAGAAAGATTTGGTCCCTGCCTCAGTTCTTCAGCTTCAGTAGGTTGGGTTAAAACTTGGAAGGGCATGTCGAACTGCAAAGCTGAAATCTCGATCGAGGAGGATGGGATGACTCCGGACTATTTTGGCGTCCCTTGGCTTCAGCCCAAGGCGAGAGTTCGATACAAGAAGGACGAAGCTGCTATGAACTGGGTGTGCTTCATTCCAACTCCATTCTTTTCAGAATAGCTGACTATGGAAAGTTGGCGACCAAGAAAAGTCAACCGTCGAGCAAGGGTACAAATTAACGTATAGGGGCAGGGCAGTTCAATAGTTCATCAGTTAATGCTAAGGATTTCACCTTTCACTCTTTCAGAACGAACGACAGATGGTCCTCGCTCTACTCGTACTCGTCGTGCGCGCATTCACAAAACCCATGAAAAACGCTGGCGCGGGTGGAGTCGTCGTCGCGGCCTGCCAATGCCCAGCCAGGCCTGCAGTGCCGTTGGGAAATTTTGGTTGGCGTTCTTTCTGTCTGGCTCTGCCGCTCTGGGGGTAATCAACGATTTTCCATATAGCGCGTCCGTGGCGTACTGGCGTGTATGACGAACAGTTTGGGCTCAGCCCGGTACAGATCCAAAACGAATCCGCCGCGTTCGCTCAGGCAGGCTAGACGTGCAATTAGGAAAGAGGCCCAGCTGGTCGTGCAACCCATCCATTATTTGCCGTCAGAATGATGATCGAGATTGTGGCTGGCTGCCGCTGGTTTCGTAGCTCATTTCACTTTCTCGTGAGTGGTTTATCTAACACGAACCAGCCGAGTCCCCAAGTCAAACGCTAAAATAAGCAATACGGCCGGCGGCGACCACGCCACGTTTGACCACGTTGATCAAGTATTCTGGCTACTGTGGCCTCGTGTGCCTCCGTTGGTGGATTTACGACTACGCACCTCTCGCAATTCGATGCTCTTTGAAACCTTGTAAATACCATGGAATTGCGACAAGACTAGAAGGACCCAATCACTTGGACACAAACACCCCACGGGCTTACAAGGCACAATTCAACAGCTCCAGCACTACTCCGGGTGTCACCATCATTTGGAAGACTTGGCCCCCTGAAATGCAAATTTTTCACATGGTTAATCCACCAAAATAGGGTGTGGACTTCCGACAGACTAGCCCGTAGAGAGTGGGACCACTGTCATTCGTGCCCCCTATGCAGATCAACCATGGAGGCGGCGCACCACATGTTGGCAAATTGCCGCTATACGCATAGGGTCTGGAGCCTGGTTGCGGAGTGGACGGGCCTTCTCGAGCTCAAGGTGACCGAGTGGCCGTTTAGCATATTAGCGTTACAATGGTGGAAAAACTTCACAACACTTGCAGATATACCACGGAAATGTTGCGCTCAATTATCGTAGAGTACTTGTAATCTGAGAGGTCTGGAAGGAAAGGAAAGGAACGACAGAGTCTTCAACCGTAAGGAGGCATCAGCTTGGATCGCTGCGGGAGCGAAGGACCTTACGGTTCTATTAGCTAGAACGTAAATACACTTGTAATTATTTTTTCCGCGCGCCTCGGTTGGGGTGTCGTCGTTGTCCGTTGATCGCCGTCGGTGACTCCCGTGTTCACGTGCCGAATTCTTTCCATCGGCAAGCACCACGCCCTGCTGCTGTCGCGCGCCTTCCGGATGCCGAATTCTTTTTAGATAACGGAACCGAGTTCCGCGGGTGCCGAATTCTAGGAGAAATTCCAACTCTCCTCACCAACGCAATCCGGACGCGTGCACCTCGCTCGGACGTTCTCCCCGGCCGCCAAAGCGCGGTCCAAAAGTCTAACGCGAGCGCGGGTGCTAGTCATACTTGGACTCATGTAACTGGTGCCATATACGTACAATGCATATTCGGACATTTCCTGGACTCTTTTGTGGTCGAAAAGCAGCAAGCCAGCCAGCTATCGTCAATGGGCGGCCGAGTAGTAGAGCAAGCAAGAAGAAAACCGTCGTCACGGTTTCTCCGTTTCTAGCTGCGTTAGCATTGCAAGGGCGAGTTGCATACTAGACCAATTAAGTTGTTACAGTGTTACACCGCGTCGTGTCTCACGAGTCACGACGACTCGACGAGAAATGCAATCAGCCCTAGCTTTTTCAGGACGAGGTCGTTCTCCAGGTGCACATTTCCTCTTTTCGACTGAAAGCGATGGCACCAAAAATAAAAGTGAGAACAGGATCGCTACAGCGAGACGTACGCGAGCACCAGGACGAGTGGATAAAACCTTTGCTGCTACTTTGTCCGTTTGTCTCCGAACGGTCGCTAGCTAACTTGACATGCAATTAAAGCAGCGCATGAGTACGATTGACTATCATGGGTGTCGTCTCTTGTAATAAGCTGCTTGCTTATTTAGGTGGATCCGTTTAGTTCGTGGAATGAAACTTTTGGGTCCCCTTTCAAGGTCTATTAGATGTATTGAATGTAGATTACTTACAAAAATAATTACACGAATGGACTGAAAATTGCGAGACGAATCCATTAAGTCTAATTAATCTGTCATTAGAGATTGTTTACTGTAGCACAATGTTGTCTAATCATGATATAATTAGGCTCGTTAGATTCGTCTCGAAAATTAAGGTAGGGATCGTGGAATGAGTTTTGTCATTAATCTACATTTAATACTCCGAATTAGTGGAAAGAAGATTGATGTGACGGGTTGTTGGTGAAAGAAGATTCTTTTAGAACCATGTACTCTGTCAATGCTTGAAACACAAGGTTCTATTTTTTTAATAGAGTATGTGCCCAACAAGAAAGGGACATATACCATTTTTTATGAGACCGGAAGGTGGGTTACTATTACAGAATCGAGTATTAGTACAGGTCAAAATCAATATTTAGTACCTGGCACACGTCCGATACCGGCCAGGCTGAGCGGCAGTAAATAGGCATTTAGTACCAGAACTAAATACCTTTGAACCACCATAGTTATTTTTTCCTTTTTTTTCTATTTTCTTTTCTTTTCCTTTTCTTATTTTCTTTTCTTTTCCTTCACCATCATAATCACAAAATTCACCATAATAATGTAGGAATCGCAACCACAAATTTCACAGAATCAGTCACAAAGTTTACAAGAAATCAGTACATCACCATACTGCACAATTTAAGAATCATGAAAACAAATTTTCCTTCCTCAAGCTGCTTTACAAGAAATCTTGCCCAATGCCTAATACCTTGCCTTCTTCTTCTTTACTACATTGGCCTTCACGAGCGCTGCCTGTCGTCTGCGCCGGACGCCACCGGGAAGGGCCCCTCAGCTCCGGCTCCTCCTGGGAAGCGACAGACGGAGCGGCCGTTGCGTGCAGGCCTGCCCGACTCGAAGAGGGTCGCTGGCGATTCCCTTCCGAACCCAGCTCAGATCTGCTGGCTTCGCTGTCGGGCGGCACGCGGTGGTGGCCAGACTGTGCCACACGGCAACGACCTGCGGCCGTGTCGGCATGGCAGTGAGCGGCGTTTAGGGCGCGGCAGGGGTAGTTTCCGTCCTGAGGACCGACGATCCCCAGGTATGATGCCTCCCTACACTTGTGGCAGCCGTTCAACTCTGGAGGTCGTGGCAGCGGACGCATTGGCATAGCGGAGGTATGTGGCGAAAGCTTTGACGACGGTGCCTGTGGATATCGTTTCCTCACTGGAGACGTCTCCAATGTGCCTCCTCGTGCTCGTGCTACCTAGGTAGGTGATGCTAGTTTCGTAGGGGTGTTCATCAGGAGAAATCCTTACTCGGCATTGTCGATGCCGTCAATGACAACGCCCTCGGGTGCCGCTATCCTTCTTGGAGGCATTGACGAGAATGCACCCATTCATTACTGACATTGCCTGCTTCTGCCTTTGGAACTTCGTCTGGTGGCTCTACCAATGGTGATGAGGAATATGAAAGGTGAGTCCGTTGAGTCCATCCTTGGTCAAGTTACATGGCGGCTAGCATATTAGACATGGCGATGTTCGATCCACAAGACGTACACCAGGCTTGATCTTTTTTCATCTATGATTCAGTTCTACGCCGGTTGATGTTGTCATATGTCTTTAGTGATCCCCTCTTGAGTTTGAGATTTGTGCAAATGGTATTTAAAGCTGACAAATTGGATCTATGTGAAGACGTCAGTCTTGATGGTGGCATCTCTAAACTATGATTTAGGACTAAGGTGCATGGGACACCACTGTTTGCTATATGTGATTATGGTTGTAAAAGATGTGTCAGAACGTTAGGTTGGACAAGACTTAATGGTGTTGGAGGCTTAGAACTAGTAGCAACCAGTTATAACACAACTAAGGTTTAGGTTATACCACGTGCTTTTTTGTTGTGATGGTAGTCACATAGAGGTAGTGGTTCATTTGGTGGATACTCTGCTGCAGGATAGGTGTTTTTTTCATGCTCCTTTTCCTAGGCTTGTGTGCTATTAGGAATGGATCTTTTTCTCTTTTTTTAATAATGATCGCTATATGCATCTTTTTGAATGCAGAGACTAGACTATCAATATACCCCCATTTCTATAAAAAAAACTTCATAAGTAGAGTTAAATGGCTTGCATAACTAGGGTACAATGAGCAAGTTTGTCATTCTAGAGTTCGGGACCTAGATAACACGCGCACACAAATTCATGTACCGTTTATGCATTTTAATTACTTATCTTTTTTTTTATCTTAGTGCTTGATTAATTTAAAAGGCATAAGTTAATTGCATCTCTATAATCCTGTTGATTGACTGAGGGCCCCGCTCAGCCTAGAAAAACAGCCTAGAAATGCTTATATTTATAGTGTGTTCCCTGTCCAAATGTTAACGACGGTCAAATTTTGTTTGCCATAAATGAATTGGATGCATGTTTCTGAAAATTATATCAGCAATCTTGTACGTAGTACTGATAAAATATAAATTAGGAATCAACAACTTTGCGAGCAGTGGCGGATCCAGCGGTGGGTCGGGTGGGGCTCCAGCCTCCCTACCACCCTGGATCCCATGGTAATCCTCCAAGTTTCCCATGAAAATTTTGAGGAGAAAGAAGGAGAAAAAGGAAGAAGAAGGAGGGAGGAAGAAGAAGAGGAAGGAGAGCCCCCCTACCACTCAATCCTGGACTCGCCACTGTTTGCGAGGCAACTGTTTGTGTTAAGATATGATGGCGAGGCATATGTAATAATACCTAGACTGTGAGATGGCTGACATGAGACATGTCACGTGTACTCTAGAGCTAGTATGGTACTCCCGCCGTTTCAAAATATAAGTCGTCTTAGTTTTTTTAGTTCATAAATATTATTATACATCTAGACATACACTATATCTAGGTGAATAATAATATATACGAACCAAGAAAAGCTAAAACAACTTACAATTTGGGACGGAAGGAGCAGTACACTCGTCCACGTCAATTATCTCGTAGGACGTCCTTCTAAGAAAAAGATGTGTTAGAAAAATGTCATTTTATTGCAAAGCACGAAACGTTTCATATACGGAGGTGGTGGCATGGTTCAACTCCAGCAACTCTGTTTGGTGCATGAGTGGAAGAAAATTCTACCTGTTTGGTATAGCACGTGCCGTTCCCGTACCCCGACATCCGCCGTCCAACCTGCACCACACCACCCATGACCATGACCAACACGGCAACACCAAACCAAACCCGCATGCCTACTAGAGTTTCCACACACGCGGACAAAGGCGTCGGGTCATCGTGCACCGTCACCAGCTAGTCAGCTAGTCCCCATAGGCCTCCTGCCGCTCCAAGGGCAAGCTACTCAGATGGCTGCTTGCTTGCTTTCTTATCCATTGTGGATAAGTTCAAGCTGTTCGTGATCGGTGAAAACTGACGACGACGACGACGTCCTCGTCGTCGTCGATAAGTGGCCGATGAGCTGCGACGGCGCAGGCAGAGAGACGCGGGTCGGGCGCGCGGTGGCAGCTAGCGGGGGCCCCGGCGACCTGATGGCGATGGCGATGGCGATGGGGTACGATCTCCTGTACGTGCTCCCTCGTCGGCCCCGTCGTGGCGTCGTCCCAGACGCCGCGAGCTGGCAAGTGGCGACGCGTCGCCTGCGCGCCGTGCCGGGAGGCGCGGGGATCGATCGGAGCCTCCGTGCCGGGGCGTGCCGTCCTCGCGCCGCGCGTGATTGATCGCCTGGCGGCCTGGGGAGACCGCTCCACGGCGGCCCGTCAGCCGTGTGTCGTGTCGCTCGTCCCTCGTCTGGTGATGTGACGTGGCAAAGGAAGACGCAGCTTTTAAGTGCTTCTGTTCGTTTGGCTTATCAGCCACCCGCCAGCAGTACTTTTCTCTCAGAACAAACTAGTCACTAATAACCAACCAGCAGTACTTTTCTCTCAGAACAAATCAGCACCAGCCACCAGCTATCAGCCAAACGAACAGACTGTTAATATCGACGTTGACCTCGCTAGTGGGTCACCAAACTTTATCCTTTCCGACGCTTGTTTAGATCTTCCCACTGCGTGCGAACCTCTTCCTTCCGGGGCCGTGACAAAGATCTCGCAGTCGCAGTTTTATATTGCGTTTTTGCACTGTAGTATGTTTTTCATTAAGAAGAGAAGTTTGGATCTACAGAAAAAGGAAATCTGTAGATCGATAGTATGACTTGCCATATTTAGATGGTACATAGATTATTAGGTCATTAGGTGCAGTACTATAATTTAGGAGGGTACTAGATTAACAATTGCCTTTTAATTTTCTTGGCTATTTTACATGGTGATCTGATCAGTCCAGTAACTTTGCGAGGAGTATTTGCAGTAAAGTTTAAGGTGTACATTATGAATTTTAGCAGGGTTTGTGTGCATTGAGGAATTAGATGTTTCTGTGCTCCACGCCAGGAGAAGCAACAGGGCAAGCAAAGTGATTTTTTTAACAAACTTTTCCGACTCCTTCATCATCGTCAGCTGCATACATATACTGTTCGAACGAAGAGGGGTAGAGATGTAAAACAATAGTAATTAAAAAAGAAGAAGAACTAAAATGCTCGCTAATTCTGTAACTGCAGCTAATCCTAAACCACATCTTCTTCCCCGTCATGCATCATTGATTATTCTTGCTCGATGTGTACGGCATGCTATACTGCGCAATGAATTCCTACTACTCCTTTCCTCACGGCGAGCCCTCGAACGAGACCCAGAGCTGCACCGCCAGCCGGGGCCGCCGTTGCGACGTCGTCGCGTTGGCCAGGGCCTCCAGCATCTTGATCACGTCCACGGTGTCGTCCAGGTAGTACCTGGCCATGCTCGGCTTCTTGCCCACCGTGCAGGCGAACACCTCGCTGGTGGCCGGGAGCTTCACGCTTGCGTTGGACGACGGGCACACGATGCTCTCGAACATGTCCTCGTCCGACCGGTCGTCGCCGATGCACAGCACGAAGTCCGGCAGCTTCCCCGTTCTGACCATGGACGACAGGAGACTCTCCACAACCACGCCTTTGCTGATGCCCTGCATGACACCACCACATATTTTTTTGCGCATGTTAATGTTTATCTCTAGTTCAGAGCAAATCGAGACATTTCTAAAAGCATTTCCAAGAGACTCTGTATTCTTTCTAAATGGTAGAAATAATGATTTTGATAAAAAAAATATTTTCCGACAACTTATCTAAATGGTCATCCAAGTATAACCATCTTCTATTCTGAACTTTTCGCTAGTCAAATATAGAAGACGAGAATGACTCTCTAGAGTGCGCATAAAGAAATAACGATTTTTATGCAAATAACTCTCTAAATAATGATCTAGAGAGTAAAATTAAAAAAAAAAAACTCTCGGAGATGCTGTGGTTGTGTGCAGTGAGATAAATTGCCCTAAAAAGACCACAAGGCCGTCCTTCCTCTACTGAAAGCACGGGTCGGCTTACCTGCGGCTTCACCTCCACGATGTGCTGGCCCCGCTTCACCACCACGGGTTCGTTGGCGAGCACGTTTTCGAGATGGTCGAGCAGTTCCTTTGCTTGGCCGGAACCGAAGTCCGGATCCGCCTCGTGGTGGTGCCAGACGATGCCGCTCTCCTTTTGCTCGATGTAGGAGCCATCTGTCGCCTCGGTGTACATCTGCATCACCGGCTCGGCCGTCTTCTTCCAATCGAAGTCGGCGGCCAACGCTGAGGTCTCCCATGGCGTGTCCCTGCTCCACCTGCAGTCACAATGCAAGTGAGTCAACACGTATTGACCAACTCATTACAAATGCTCCTTGCAACCAGAACCAACAAAAGTGAGACGAACTGATTCATTAGGAATGTTCCTAGCATAAAAAAAAATGAGTTGAACCGAAAGTAACCGAAAGTAAATTAGTGGATAGCACATGCTTCAAGTACGGCTCCTAGATTGTTATGGAACAAAAGTAAGTACGTAGTAAATTAGCGTGTAATAAAATGTTTTCCTTAATTATATGTACGGCTTCTCATTGTACCATTGCAGAGCCCGTATCTGGAACAGTACAAGCTAGCAGATCTTCAGCAGTGAAAGAGTGCAAGGAGATTTTTATTACCTTGTGAAGTACCCGTGCTCCGCGGCGATGCCCAGCTTCTCGCAGGGGGCGAACCACTTGCTCAGCTCGTCCTTCCCCCGCCCGCTCACGATGAACACTCTGTTCTTGGGGTCCTCACAGAGGCGATTCAAGATGGAGATGACCTCACTGCTCGGCGTCTTGTCGATCGAATTCTCCGGCATCACAGTGCCGTCGTAGTCCAGGAGAATCAGCCGGTTCTCCGTCATCCGGTACGCCGGCACAATGTGCTCGACACAAAGCCGCCGGAAGTTTGGCCCGAGCGCCACCACCTTGAAGCTCATGCCGAAGCCGATCCCCCAATGCCGCCGCGAGAAATGGTCCTTGCAGGCGCGCTGCAGGTCCTGGTCGAACGACCGCGCCCAGTAGGCCACGTCGTGGGTGCTCACGTACTTGTAGTGCTTCTCGTGCCGCAGCCGCTGCTCGGCCTCGGGCATCTGCAGCGCGGCGTTCATGGCCTCCGCCACGGACTCCACGCTCCACGGGTTCACGCGGATCGCGCCGCTTAGCGACGGGGAGCACCCGACGAACTCCGAGAGCACGATGACGCTCCGCTTGGGGGAGCCGTCCCCCGGCGCGTCGCTCTCTTGCCGGCACACCGTGTAGATGTACGGTATCCGGTTGAGGCCGTCGCGCACAGCGCTCAGCACGCAGCACTCGGCCGCCGCGTAGTAAGCCGCCTTCTCCTGCTCCGTCACCGGGCCGTCGATGAGCACGATCGGCGTGTACCCGGGGGTGCCGAACCGCGCATTGACCCGGTCGCTAACGGTTTTGGCCTCATCCTGGACGCCCTGCACGTCGCGCCCCTCGCTGCGCGCCGGGTTGGCGATCTGCACGAGCACGGCGCGGCCGTGGAGCTCCGGGTGCTCCATGAGGAGCTGCTCCATCGCCAGGAACTTGAGCCCGATTCCCTTGAACAGATCGACGTCGTCGACGCCGATCATGAGGCGCCGCCCTTTGTACGCCTCGGCCACCCGCCGCACCACATCCCCCGTCTCCGGCGCCGAGACCACCGATCTCAGCTGCCCCATGTCGATCCCGACGGCCAATATCTTGACCGTCACGGTGCGGCCGTAGTACTCGATGCCGATGTAGCCGCGCTTGGACTGGTAGTCGAGGCCGAGCAGCCGGGAGCACGCGGACAGGAAGTGGCGCGCGTAGTCGAAGGTGTGGAAGCCGACGAGGTCGGCGTTGAGGAGGGCGCGGACGAGGTCATCCCGCACGGGGATTGTCCGGAAGATCTCCGATGAGGGGAACGGCGAGTGGAAGAAGAATCCGACCTTGGCGCGCGGGAATCGCTTGCGGAGGAAAGTGGGGAGCGCCAGGAGGTGGTAATCGTGGATCCAGACGAGGTCCTCGTCGGGGCTGAGCACCTCGGTGAGGCGGTCGGCGAAGGCCCTGTTCGCCGAGAGGAAGGAGTGGTAGAGCGCCCGCTGGAACGGGAGGCCGCCGAGCGACGACGACGGCGTCAGCGGGAGGTGGTAATGGAGGAGCGGCCAGAGGTAGTGCTTGCAGAACCCGTGGTAGAACCGGCGGTGGAGGTCGCTGGGCAGGTACACCGGCAGGCAGGAGAAATTGGCCAGCAGGTAGTTGGACAGCTCGTCGGAAGCCGCCTCCGCCGCGGCCGCCGGGAGGGTGCCGACGTGGAGGACTGGCGCGGTGGCGGGCAGCCCCGAGCGGAGCTGGTAGGCCACGGTTCCGGCGTCGACGGTGAAGGCGAATCCAAAGGGCGCGGCCGGGTCGGGCTCGGCTAGGAGCGGCAGCCGGTGGGAGACGATCACGCGGCGCGGCGGCGGCGGCGGCGAGGAGGTGGGCGAGGCCGGGGACGCGACGGCGACGGACATGGCACGCGGGAGGCGGAGCTGAGTGGGCGGCGGTGGGGGCACCTCGTCGGGCGCGGCGAGGTCGAGGAGGTTGTGGCAGGAGAACGAAGGCATCACAGTATCACACCAACCTGTCCCGTCCGTCCCCGCCGCTCCTATTCCTATCTGTGGAGGCGGCGGCGATGACGCATGATGAATAGAAGAGGATCGAAGCGCCCGCAACGAGGTGGATGGAGTTGGGAGATGGATGGATCGATCGAAATTGTTGAGAAATCCCTAACCCTAGGGATAATTATGGGCTCATACCAAATATACCTCTGGAGGGTCAAGACTATACAAAGGAACGTGTACCCATTTATGAATAAGAGAGAATAAGTTCCATCTACATTGTCTCTTGTGTGCTAATCTCGGGCGCTATTGGGAAGCGATACGGGTGATCTCCACATCTTCCTCACGTCTCATCTGCTATCGGGAGGGAAGGGAACTGGATCAGGAATCCTCAACTGCGTTGTTACTTCACAGAAATTACGCCTAAGAAGCATCAGCAGAGCTATCAATCTGATTCCGGAGACCAAACGCATGGCCTACCTGCAAAAACACGTCTCATCTGCTATCGGGAGAGAAGGGAACTGGATCAGGGATCCTCAATTGCGTTGTTACTTCACAGAAATTACGCCTAAGAAGCATCAGCAGAGCTATCAATCTGATTCCGGAGACCAAACGCATGGCCTACCTGCAAAAAAATTGAGATTATTGCCTATTTGACCCTAGAAAACTATTTGACCCTAGAAAAGTTATCCATTTCTTTTTTGACCTTGAAATTTTGTTTCATTCCATATTTGACATTGAGTTTAACTTTTATTTTATTTGACACTCCCGTTAGTTCGTTCAGTTATCTCGGATGAAAAGTAACTAGTACGTTTAACTAACAAAATGACATCCAAATCACCTCTAAAATTCATGAAAATTTTGTAGTGATACAAAAGATAGAGATGAACTCATTTCACACAAAACCTCACATATATAATTTACAATATTAAAACTAAAATTCACCAAAACACGCTACTTTTAAAGACCATGTGAATTTTTATTCTTTCAAAAAAATTATGTAAAAATATACAATATTCCTAACACATGATGAAGTAATTTATGAAATTATTATACATATAAAGTTACATAGATAAATATTTATTTATTACGTAAAATATTGTTTTAACCAACTTAAATAGTTATCTATGTAACATGCCATGGATAATAATTTTATAAATTACTTCATCATGTGAAAAGATTATTGGATACTTTTACGTCATTTTTGGAAAGAATTTTGATGCTATAAAAATTGACATGTTCTTTAAAAGTAGCGTGTTCTGGTGGCTTTTAGTTTTAATATTCCGGTGCGAGCGTTTGGAGTTCGCAGATTGCGGCCACGGCACCACCAGGGGGGACGTGAAAATATGACAGAAACATACGTAGCAGCGCCTCCAGCTAGCTCCTGATCCCCAGGCATGCACACCCATCAACCGATCAGCGCATCACCTCTCACTCGGGCAAACCGAGACCGAAGAAGCTAGAAGCACATGGACACATGGTGATGCTCACTACTACACAACCGGACATTCGTCCAATTCAGTTAGTACTGGTCGTGAGCTACAGTACCCTGACGAGTAACTTAGTACCGGTTGGTGTCCCTAGCCGGTACTAAATGGCACCGCAGACCAGGCTAACGCAAAGGAAGTGAGCTCTGCGAAGCCACCAGCCGGTACTAAATGACTTCACATCAAATTTGTGCCGGCCAGTGTCACCAGCCGGTATAAACTACCACAATTTAGTACCAGATTGTTACACCAGCCGGTACAAACACTCATACCTCCACCCTGCCAAAATTTTCTATCTCATTTAGCCCTTATCTCCTCGTCATCTCCACCACAACGTTCTCCTTCCCCCTTCTTCTTCCTCTCCTCTCTCTCATATCTCCTCCCTCTCCTCTCCTGCGGACCGCGGCTGCCGGCCCTGTGCGCGGCGCGAAGGGCGGCGCGGCCGCCCACCGACCTCGGCACGCGCGCGGCCCTGGCCGGGGGCGCGGCCACCCAACGGCCTCGGCACGTGCGCGGCCCTGGCCGGCGGCGTGGGCGGCGCGGCCCGAGGCCGGCGGCGTGGGCGCGTGCGGAGGGCGGCGTGACCACCCACAGGCCTTGGCACGCGCGCGGCCCTGGCCGGCGGTGTGGGTGGTGCGGCCCGGGCCGGCGGCGTGGGCGGCGCGACCCCAGTCGGCGAGCGCACAGGGCCTCGGGGAAGATGCGCTCCCGTCGATCTGGCTCTGCTGGGCGGTGAGTCGTCCCCTACTCTCCTTCCCTTCCCTTCCCCATCTACGATCTGCTGCATTGAGTTGACCAGGAGTGGCCGGCGTGCGAGAGGATGGGGGACGTCGGCGCGGGCGGCCACGGCCCACGGGGGACGTCGACGGCCGACACCACCGCGGAAGGCGGCAGCAGTGACGACCACGGCGCGGGACGGTGGCGCGGGCGGCCGCGCCCTCCCCGGTCACAATGGCGCAGAAGGCTACAGGCGTCGACGGCCACGACGCGGTGGTCAGCGCAGCAGCTCTGGTCGGCGCGAGCAATGATGATTTTTTTTTGCTAAGTGTACTGTGATTCGATGTGATTCGACTGTATTGTGATTTTTGTGGAGAATTCTGTTGTGGTTCTTATAAATTGTGTGGTATGTATGTGATTGTGATTTTGTGACTATTTGATTGTGATTGAATGTGAAAACAAAGATTGTGTGAGAAAAGAAAAAGAAAATGGAAAAAGAAATGAAAAAGGAAAAAAATGTACGATGGGTTGTGGCATTTTGTACCGGCGGGAAACACGGACCGGTACAGAATGACACTTTAGTACCCGGCGTGACGGCCGGTACTAACTGCCGTGGCAATTAGTACCGGCGAGCCTGTACCGGGCAAACTCCCGGTACTAACCTGACTTTTTGCCCGGTACTCATGCCCGGATCTGTAGCCGTGGCTGTTGCCGGCACGTACGGGCATCGCCATCGCCGCCGCAAGCCCGCAACGCAGCAGTGGACTGGCGTGATCGGCTTGCTCAAAAGCATGTGCCCAGCTGCAAGCTAGCCTGCAAATGCATGCCTTATTTGCTTCAGACCCTGGAAAAGCTGCCTGCGCCAGGCAGCTGATCCAGGCGCTCGATTTCGTACGCCTGCGGCCACGATCGCTGCCTGGGTGTAGCTGCCTGAGCCAGGTCCCATCCAAACGAGCCGTGCGCCTGCTGCGTGCCTCGGCCTTGGACTCGTTCGTGTCGACGGACGACGGTGTCCAGAATCCAAATTGGCCGTCGGGGGAGGCCCGCCCCCCCCCCCCCCCGCGCTCCGGGCCGGTGAGCGACTTCGGCGCCGCCCAGAAGGCAGAAGCAGCGCACGTTCCCCCCGGCGCCGCCGGGAGTTCTGGGTGCGGTGCTCACCTTTGGGGCGCGCCGCGGCGTTGCAGAGGACGTGACATGCGTGTCTGCGCAAAACGCAGGTATGGCCGGCGGCGTGATGGCGCTATCGAGCTGGTCAACGACTGGTTCTCGGCGTCCTCCCACCGTTGGGCGCAGTTGGCACATGGAGTTTTTGAGGCCGTCCTGGTCTGGTCATTCTAGTACATCACTACATCTGCCAGAAGAAAAATATGCCTGCCTTTGCTAGCCTAAAAGCCTCACGTTGGTTTGTCGCTGACTCGCGAGGGTCATTATTGGGCGCTCGTTCCCTGCTACAGTACGTGCCAATGGTCGGCAGGTACTAGCGGCACGCGAGCATTCCTAGGGCACACGGCGAACAAATTGTGGCTGTTAGCACTGTTAGCTCCGTGGTTAGCTCTGGCGGTGCCCAGCCAGCCCGCCATGGTTCCATCCCACCGGGGATGGTTTTGGTGTTGCACCGGGGACACAGGTTTATGGTCAACCTCATGTGCGGGCGTGCGGCGGTATTGAGATTTCTCGATCTGTACGAGAAGATCGTCTTCTTAATATAATGTCGTGGAGTTATCTTACTCACGACATGTTAACTTTTTTTCACACACGAACCAGCTACCTGTTCCCCCGGATTCCCCTACTCAGGTCTTTAATACCTTCATTTTTCATTTAGCATCCCCTCCAATCTACACGACTGTAGGCTTTTCCCATAGAGTTAGGGGGTGTTTAGTTGGCTGAAATTTAGCAAAAATTTTGCTACTTTTTCAACTCTCTCTCTATCACATCACATTAAATACATCAAAAGACATATGTTCGGAGCAGTAAATTTAGGTAAAAAAATTAACTAATCACACAGTTCTGTTGTACATCACAAGCCGAATCTTTTGAGCCTAGTTAGTCCATGATTAGACAATATTTACCACAAACAAACGAAACGTGCTACAGTGTGCTACAGGAGTTCGAAAAGTTAAAAAGCTAAATTTCAGCCAACTAAACAGGCCCTTAGCTTCTTCCACACACACTTAAATATTATTGATCCTCCCTGGCTCCACCGAACCCTCTCATAAACAACACAACTTTCCAACTTTAAACTTCTCTTAAACTATAAATTCTTTGTTTTTTATCATCAACCTTTTCAAAATTATCTATGAACATCAAAATTGAATTGTAGTCCAAAAGTGTCTAAGATATCAGTGTAAAATTTCTCAAAAAGTAGGTCCAAAGCTAACTAGTTGGTTCTGTTTTCAGACTAAGCAAATTTGATGTGTTGATTTAATAATACTTAGGCTATTTCAAAATTAAATTTATCACATTATACACCATAATTTGGAGTGCAAATAGTTAAAATGGAACACATGCACTCTATAGATCATACATCTCGAGTTTCACAAATTTCGAAGTTCATTTGATAATTAAAATGAAGAACGAAACACGACTAAATGAAAGCAGGAGTGCACCTGACCGTGACTCCTTCACGAGTCGCGCCATGCAGCCTCGCGTGACTCCGTCCGCCACGTCTGATGTGATTTTTTCTAATATCACTGTGTACATTAGTTGTGCCACATCATATGGCGTGACTCAAGTATTAGTCGCGTCATAAATCTTGGCACGACCAAAATGGTAGTTATTGGAATTTAGTTTAGGATGGGTTATTATGAAAATTTAAAAAAAAGTATATTTTACCTCCTTGGACACTAAGCTGAGTCCATGATTCCTCCTGAGACTCGAAAACCATATGTTTTGCTACTTTGGACTCACGAAACCGAGCATGTTACCTCCTTGAACCCAGTAACCCCGATTTTATCTCGACTGGGTCCACATGTCAGTCTCGCCGGCCTCCTCCCCACACCTCGCCGCCTTCTCTCCCGCGTCCGGTCGCTGGGGAAGCACGCACGGCCGCCCGCCGGCCATTGGCACCGGGCGTGGCTCCTGGGGAGCTCCCCGCCGGCCATAGGCACCTACCGCGATGCGTGGGGAGCTTGCCACCGCCGACGCCCTCACCGCGGTGCGTGAGGAGCTCGCCCCACCAACGCCGCCCATGGAGGGACTTCATGGCTGGCGGGCAAGCTCCGCGGGAGCGAGCACAAGAACGCGGAGGTGGGCGAGTTCCGCGAGGGCGAGCACAAGAAGGCGGAGGCTGGCGAGCTCCGTAGTGGCGAGCGCAACGAGCTGAAGGCGGTGAGCTCCGCGGCGCCCACCATGGCCGGCGCCGACGAGCTCCCCACACACCGCGTCGAGGGCACCGGCGGGGGCGAGCTCCTCAGGCACCATGCCTGGTGCCCATGGCCGGCGGGCGGCCGTGCGTGCACCCCCGGCGGCCGGATGCGGGAGAGAGGGCGGCGAGTGGGGAAGAGGCCGGTGAGACTAACATGTGGGCCTAGTGTAACATCCCAGAATTTTGAATGTTTTCCCAAGTGTGAATTTTCACAAAAATTTAAAACTTTTTGATTGAACATGTGTGACACCAGATTTTATCCCAAATTGCTAGCCCATCCCTTAATTCCATATAAATAAAACCAAAAATATAAAAATATATTTTCAAATTATGGTAAAATTATGGTAAAACCATCGCAGCTCCTCGTCGCGCTCCGCTGCACCGCGCCGCGGCTCAGGGCTTCCAGGCCCCGCGCGCCGATCCGCCTTGACTCGTTCAGGTCGACCCTGCTCGCACGCGCACGCACACGAGATGAGCACGCCCAAGTGCTCAGCCACGTTGCCGCCCGTGTCTGCTTTGCTCTTGTTCAGTTTCCGCCGCGCCACCGTCGCTGTTGATCTGCGCCGAGAGCGCCGCCGTGTCACCCCGCGCCGGCCAAGGAGCTCCACCCCAGGGGCTGCGGCTGCGCCAGTGAGACCGCGTGCACCTAGTGATCTCTAACCCTCGCTTGCACGAGTCCCGGGTTCACCCTCGCCGCCGTTCGCCGCGCGGCGTCGCCGCCGGACACAAGCCGGGACGCGCCGACGCGCGCGCGTAGGACTCGGGGCGCCGCTGAACCCCAACGAAGTACAAGGTGCAGTAGTAGACTTTTCTGCTGTTTGTTAAAGGTGGCCACGCATGGGCCGTAGCCCCTTTACAGCCCATGAGCTCGGCCCCTTTTCCTTTTTCTTCCAGGCTCTGTTTTTAGTTCAAGGAGGACAAGCAGACTTGGTTCTGTTGGCCCAACAGGCTAAGTCCGGTGGGCCGAATCTGGGCTACTAATACTTTTGGCCCACTAACGGCCCACCAGTTGTGGCGCTGACGTCATGATGACGTCATGCTGACGTCATCCCTATTTTCAAATTAAAAATCCTTTTCTGTTTTATAAATGATTTTGGAAATTGTTTTATAAACCCCTTTTCCTTTAAAAATTCATAACTAATTATCCGGACCTCCGAAAATTATGAAACCAGTTGCATTGGTTTCATAATTTCGAGACGCTCGCTGCTACCCTATCCTTATCCTCTCTTGCCCTTGAACCAAACCCCGTTTTTGCCCCGCGTACTTGGAGTAGGATTCGTGGCTGCTACCGCCACTGCGCTATTGTGGGTCTGGGACGCCGGAGCCCCGCAACTAGCCACTGACGTGTTGCAGATACGAATACTTCCCTGAGTCGTATTCTCATTGTTTTCCTTGCTTCCACCGCTTTGTGCCGCAACCCGCATACCCGCTCTCGCCTTACCTTGTTTTGTGCAGCGAAGCGTGCGCAGTACCAGGTGCTTGCAACTAGGAGGCCGCGCGTGATGGACGGCTGTGCCATGAGCAGTGGCCACTGCTACAAGCACGGCAACCCCGCGTTGCAACCTAGCCACTACGCCGTGGTTATCGTCGCTTTGCTAGCACTTGCTCCGCCGTGCTCCTGAGCACGCTATACCGTGTCGCCACCCTTTTTGGCCGACCGTAAGTCAACCCCATTCCTCCTCTCTGCTCTGCTACCGCACACCTTGTTCTGATAATGCCTTGCCTAACTCGTTTCTCCTTTCTCATCTCTCTTCATCCTCTGAGCTTCCGCCTTGTTGCACCTATCTATTGCGCTAATGCTCCACCGGCGCAATCACCAAACCATTAGCCTTTGATCGGCAACCCAACCTTGAACTAACCCTTCTCTCTAACTTGTTTCCTAGTATTTAAAGCTAGTAGCTTAAAACTATTTTAATATAAAACTAATTACTTTGATTTCCTTAAATTATACTAGTGCTGCTTGTAGCTAGTTCGGATTTATTTGGTTCTTCGAATTGATGTTATTTGGGGTTAATGCTTAGACGATTGCCGTTATTTATTTCCGCGTCGCATCTCGTGTAGGCTTGTGAACATGTTTGAAGACCTGAGCTGCGACGACGACCCGAGCTGTGACATTTGGGAAGACCTTCAACCCGAAGGAAGGGCCCAACCTCTACTACTCTACGACGACTACCGCGCAGGTGTCATGTCACTCCCGACCATGTAGATCCCATGCATGCTATTTAGTTGCTAGTGCTTTACTTATGATCCTTTGGATGTTTGAATTGCATAGACAATCTTTTAGCCATGCCTTGGATTTGATATACCCTGTTCCTTGAACTTCCTACCTTTGGGACTAGCTACAGACCCCTAGCTAGTCCCCTATATTTACTACCCATATATTTTACCTGCTTCGTGATATGGATGGATTTCTGATTGGGACTGAGATTGGGATATCTCGGTGTTCTAGCGTGTGTTTTGGGTGAGTGTGTATCCTTGACGTGTTACCGCGGGAGCGAGCGCTTTGGTTACTTGTGAACGCCTGTCTAGGGGAGATGCGACCTGGCCTCCCGCCCTAGCGGCGTGTCGGACGAATGGAGTTGGTGAGTGCTTACTCCCGCAATTAAGGTCCGATCGTCTGTGTGACCTTGATCTTTGGGCTATTTTCGTACAAACCGTTCGCCTTGTTATGGGCGGGGTTCGGTCCAAGAACTAGTAGGTGGATGGCATCCAGCCTGTAGGCGGACCGGTGTGGTCGTGTGAGGGGGACGGGTTATACCCCCCGAGTAGACGTCGCCCCGGCTCCTCCGGGGATGGTCTCACAGCTCTGAGGCCCTGCTAGCAAGTTTCGCACCCCAATTCAGGACGAGTCAGGCTTGGAGAGGCAGGAGAGTGCCATCCACTGCTAGGTCTCCGGCCGTTAGGTAGAGAGGTGGATCGGAGGCATCCGATTCTGCTCTACTCGGCGGGTCCAGTTGTACAACCTCTGCAGAGTGTTAAACCTATAGCTATAGTCAGTGTCCACTGGTATGGACAGCCCTTGCGATCTCTCACCTGGCTAGTATTTTCTTGTGCTGCTTCTCTCCCCCGAGTGTGTGAGCCCGGCTTCATGCCGTTGAGATGTGGGGATAGGAGTTGGTGACCCCACATCGCAGATGAGAGTGGGATGCTGTGTCTCGGTTGAGATCCAGTGTGTTGGTGTACTTTCCTTGGTTGGGGTGTTGACCCCGGAGGCGTTGGCCTCGGAGGTGTGGATCTCCTCGGAGATGGTGACCTCTTTGCATAACCGCTTACCTTGATGTTGCTACCGCCGCATGCATAAACCTTCTACAGCCATATATAGGCTTATCCATGCATACTAGATTCATCCACCGCTTTTGCTCTTTGTTGGGAAGCTGACATGACCTACCCGCTTATCGGGTAGATGACGATGCTTTCAGACTTGGTGATCGACTACGACAATGACGATGAAGAATGGGAAGAATAGAGCTGGCCCTACACTCAAGTTTGCCTGTGGAGCTGGAGACGCTTCGCTTCGATAGATCCGCTGCGTAGATGATTTATCTTTCTTGTTTAGTCCAGTTGGACTTGTACCCGGCTCATGCCGAAATGTTGTACTCTGATGTATTAATAAAATTATATAATATTTCCTCTATTCCTGTGGTGTATGGATTTGTACCACTTGAGACAGGGTTTGCACGTGATAGCCACTTCCTGGGACTATCACAGAGGTGCAGAGGATCGGGTTTCCAATTTCGGAAATCTGGTTCGTTTCAGGTGGTATCAGAGCCGTACTTGACTGTAGGACGAGCCCTAGCAATGGCCGATAGTTTAGGACAGCATAAACATCCTTGATTGAGTATATACTCCTTGAATTCTATATAAATCCCTTGAATTCTACTATTACACCCTTGACTTCTAACTAACTAACTAACTTACTAACAACGCTTCTTCGAGTTTGCTGACCTTGGAGAACAACGATTGTTGCTTGATCAAGACCGAGACATACTCAGAAGGATGCCCCGAACAAGACAAAGGCAACACCTGTAAAGGTAGTGATGGAGATTGGGTACAGGAAAAAGATGAAGATGACTCTACAGGACTTAACTGGACTATCCCCTGTTAAACCCTCAATACCAGATTTCACCATTACAGTTGCCCTACATTGTAATTCAGACTACCGAAGATGGAATAGACTACCCCTCCTTTCTGCTGCAGGAAGACTGCATACCAGAGAAGCAATAGGAATAATATGCACCCTTGCAACCCCCATCTCCGCTCAGGACAAAGCGTGGATGACACCACATTGAAGATAATGATGAGTTAAGATTCTAATTCCAAGTGCGCCAACATAAGGAACTAGTGATCTACTATATGGATATGGCACACGTAAGCTTGGTTGCAGGAGTCGGAACCCTTGAGATGCTCGTAGCTTAGCTTTTGGATAAGAGACCCATCAGCTTAAAGCTACAAGAATAGCCAAGTCAGACTGGATTAAGATAATGTAACTAGCTGCAGCTACAGGAGGCAAATAATGGATGGAACAGCTACGACCACCCTGGAAGTAAGCATCAAATACTTGGAATAAAGATTTGACAAGTTTATATGGAATTTCCCCTTTGATGAAAGGTGTGAAACTTGGATACTTGGACTTGAATCTCCCGAATTGACCAAAGGTGACGCTGGATCAAAATGAACAGATGAGAAACACGGGGCACGGATGTAATGATAAACATAGAGTACCCCCTCTTTGGAAGGACAAAGCCACGAGAACCATGGACGAAGAAGAGTAGTCCAACCAAGATGGAGTATCTGAATTGGAAGAATTGGACAAGAAGCATTGCACTAAGGTCATGAAGATTTTAGCTTCCTCCCACCGGACCTCATACACCTCATAGGCTATATATGGAACTCCTTCAGTTGGGAAGATGATTTTGGCAAGTGGACTCTAACCCGAAGGATTGTAAAGGTAGCAATTGCTACAGGATACAACCTCAGTACCACACGAATCAAACAGATAACAATAAGACTTGTGATTCAGAGAGGAATATGGAATACAATTTACCGGTTTCCAACCAAGCCAACACGGCGAAGAATTTCGTCAGCCTGCTTCAGGAAGTTCAACACCGAGTCATCAGATGGAATGTATCCTTTCAAGTGATGTAACACTAACCTTAGTGAAACTCCCTCAAGTGCCCACGATATATTAGTATGCTTTTCCCTGGTGTATTCTCAGAGGTCTTAGGAGTCAGCCTCGAGATACATGTTTGTTTGGTGCATTGCTTGAGTGATTGGATCTTTATGGTCTTATGGTTGTTATGCCTCTTCATGTTTGTGTGAAATTGTACTGAGTGCTCCTGATTGCTAGATCTTTAGATGACTCCTTTAGAAGCCTTAGCTTACCCATCCTACAAGATCAAGAGCTTGAAGAATGAAGACCGACGAGTCGAGCATACTGCAAGACCAATCTCCAGAAGAAAAGAAGAATTTCTTGTAAACCTCGACTAATCAGACCAAGACTTCGGATGAGTCACCCGATGATCATTGGAATCTAGCCCGCAAACCAGAAAGGAGTACCCGAGAATTTGAAACCTCGAGAGCTCAGAAGTATGTGTATCTCTATGGAAGCGTATATTGGTTAAGAGCAGTTGAGTACCCTAAGATGACAGTGACGCATTTTGGATAAAGTTCAGTCGGTACTCAATCATCAGATAAAGAGGAAGTACTCCATATGGAACAACAATCAGTACAAGAATTCCTAATTCGAGTACTTTAGCTTCCATAAGGTACCTTAAGAATGTCTACCTCTGGGATATGGCAAGGGAAAGGTAGTGGATACCAATAAGGGTTATTTTACCACCATGGATTAAACCATGCCGTCATTACGGATGTGCACCCATGCCTGGCATTCGGAAGTAACGAATCTAGGGACACCGATACCGATCTACGACATCACCGTGACATGGAAGCGTAGAGATTACAGCTAAATGGACAATACTCCGACCTGAAGGTAGCGTTAAAGTTTTGGATTGGAATCAGATGACTAAACTCAAAGGATACAAGGTTTGCACTACACGAGTAGTCATCCTAGAGTCATTCTAAGGGATTAATCACACTTACACCTCCTAAGTAGTTCTTTTAGAACTATTGTGTAACCAGTGTAACAGCTACGCACCACAAGGAGTGCTTTTGGAATATAATGCATGAAGGACATCTAAAGGAATTACGAGGTCGACATTTGGAATAAGACAGGATGTTCAGTCGAGCCCACTTTTGGAATAAGTAATTAATAAAGAAGCTCTATTGGACACCGTATATTGAACTAGTAGGAAGAAGAGCTACCTCGGTAACTATTGGACACAGGTTAGCTGCTCGACCTCACGGTTGGAACCAACCACCCTATTGGAGAATTAGTCAGAAGAGTTTGCTAAGCATACAAGAGTAAGTTAGATGTGACTC
This sequence comes from Cenchrus fungigraminus, assembly GCA_036936925.1. Taxonomy (NCBI): domain Eukaryota; kingdom Viridiplantae; phylum Streptophyta; class Magnoliopsida; order Poales; family Poaceae; genus Cenchrus; species Cenchrus fungigraminus. The sequence continues at coordinate 63,628,287 of CM072768.1, read as the reverse complement.
CCACGTGAAAATCCATACCAAGAAATTGGAACCAAATTGACTAGTGTGAGATTTCGGATGGGAAGAGTCACTCACACAGTCGAGGGTGTTGCAGATGACACCTCTCAACATGGACTGTCATGAATGGGAAGTAACCATTCAAAGTGTTTATGACCAGGAGCTGATCGAACATGTCGGATATTGCTAGCACTGTGACAAGAATTGTCGGAGACGAGCTAAACCAACAAATGGATTACCATAAGAGTGGCACAGGGAGATCGGTAAAGATTACTGGATGACTCACATAATTTCTGGAAGTTGAGAAATCGCCCTGGAACTTGAGGAACTTTGACTAACCGCATGAGGCCCTATCATGGAATACAAGTACTAAAATAAGGTAATTTGGATGTGCTGCTACAAGAAGCTGAGATGTTCCCTAAGCCTCGAGATGGTCGAGTAAGCAAAAGGAAGTTATGATCACCAAGAGCCGCTAGTTACTAAGAGTGCACGCCATAAGAGGTGTGACTGCACTATTGTTTTGGAAAAACTGGTAAATCTAATTATGGATCAAGAGATAATATTTTATATCTTCAACATATCCCAGATGGGTATGGCTTCAAGAGGATTTCTTGGATAAACTAGGGACACCTAGAGAATACATGAAAACATGGATGAAGAAAAGATATTTATGAGACTCAACTTCTGCTTAGCATACCCCTTTTGGAATAAGCCGTCAAATTTGGGAAGAAAATAATAATACACTTATGGGTATGCTAAGAATACAAGCTTCGGTATATGGCAATCAATTGGATAAGAGCTTGCCATATGCAAACCAACTACCTACCTACTACAGGTTAGGCTCAGAGATATTGCCGGAAATACAGACCTCTGCTAGGCATAAAGTATACGACTCCCTCCTATGGAAAGAAGTGGGAGATTCGTGCCTAATTGGATTAAAAGTACATAATGGACGCCTGGAGAATATAGCCGAGTTCATACAGAATAATTTTGGAGTAAGCTTAATTGTTAAGAAGGATGAAACCTCGAGCAGGAGGATTGGAATAGTATTAGACCATCATGTTCCAAACTAAGCCTACCAAGCTTATGTAGCATGGCTAGATGATACAGTTTAAGAAAAGGAGATATATAGCATATACTTGGAACTTGTCACAAGCTGGAACAAGAGTATGGATCCAGAGGTACATGGATCATACATCGCAAGTGCTTATGGATGCTAACGAAGGAGAACACGCGATAGCACATGTCTTCAGGGGAAACTCACATGGAGACAAAATAAGATGAGAGTAAGCACGAATGGACCTCTTTGGAAGAGAGAGAGAGAGACGTTTTCGATAAAGCTCTACAACGTCGAGGACATCAATATCTTGAAGACTTACCGGGAAGGAAACTCTCGCCACCCCCGGTACGAGCTTAATCTCGGGGACGAGATTCTTGTGAGGGGGGAGGAATGTAACATCCCAGAATTTTGAATGTTTTCCCAAGTGTGAATTTTCACAAAAATTTAAAACTTTTTGATTGAACATGTGTGACACCAGATTTTATCCCAAATTTCTAGCCCTTCCCTTAATTCCATATAAATAAAACCAAAAATATAAAAATATATTTTCAAATTATGGTAAAATGCTTGAGTTGGAGTTTATGGATTTTATTTGGTTTTTATTTGAGTGTGTTTGAATTTGAAAGTATTCAAATTCAAATATATGGTTTAAACTAAATTCAAATCTAATTTCAAAAACCCTATACTGACTTGGGCAAACTAACTCTCTCCTAAAGTCTATCGGAGCCCCTCCACTTCTTAAGCCGCGGCCTTCATAAACCTTCCCTCCTCTTTGGGCCCATCCACCGGTCCATCACGGCGCAGCCGCACAGCACTCCGACCCCTTCTCCCCTGTTCTTCTTCTTCCGCGCCGAGCCGCTCCGCCGCACCCCATCGCCCGCGCACACGCCAGACCGCACCTCCTTGACACGCTGGCGCGCCCGCCGAGGGATGGCCCGCACGCCGAGGGGCTCACGCGCTTTCAAGCCACCGCGAAACCACAACTTTGCCCCTGGCAAATCCCACACGCCAAGTTTTCCCGCGCTTCCCCCGCCGCGCCTTCGCCGCCAAGGAAAGGGAGGGGGACAAGCCCTGGCCCACGCTGCGTCGCGGTTCCCTTGACCCGCGCGCACCTAAAGCCCCAGTGCCCTGCTCCAATTTGGCTTCGTCGCCAGTTGGGGTTTCTCCCCCTTGGTTCCCTGTCCGCCGCCGAGAGAGGAGAGGAGGGGAAAGAGGAAAAGAAGAGAGGAAGAGAAGGTGTTGGAGGCGCTTCACCTCCGCACTGTGAAGACGAAGCCAGAGACAAGGCAGCCGGAGCCGCTCGTGAACCGGAGGAAGCTGTCCACAGGCGCACCGGAACCGAAGCAGAGGAGCTCGCCGCGTCGTCGCCTTCGCCACGCTGTCGCCGCCGTGATCTTCACCGCCGTGGACTACACGGCTTCGCCTACACCTCTGCCCCTCGGTGAGCCAGTGACCGCAACCCCTCTTCTTCTTCACCATGGGAGCGCGCCCCTGCGCCGCGCCGCCGGCCTTCGTGCCGAGCTCCGTTCGTGCGTTCACCGCCGTGGCGTACCCCAACGCCGCGCCGGTCGTCGCCGTCCTTTCCGCTGTGCAACCTCCGTTCGGTGGACCGGCCTTCGAGCCGGGGTTTCCTTGTGCAGGTGCTTGCGACGCCGTCGCTGTCACGCCGCGCCGTGACTCCCGGCCTTTGGATGCTCGCGCGCCGGCTGTCCTTGTCGCAGCCAGGGAAGGTCCTGTGCGTGCACTTGTGCCTTGGTAAGTACACTCAGGTGCTAAGCCACGCTGCACCGAGTTCCTGGTCGCATTTGCACCGTTTCGCGGCTGCTCGTGTTTGCACCATCGCAGCTCCTCGTCACGCTCCGCTGCACCGCGCCGCGGCTCAGGATTCCAGGCCCCGCGCGCCGATTCGCCTTGACTCGTTCAGGTCGACCCTGCTCGCACGCGCACGCACACGGGATGAGCACGCCCAAGTGCTCAGCCACGTCGCTGCCCGTGTCCGCTTTGCTCTTTTTCAGTTTCCGCCGCGCCACCGTCGCCGTTGATCTACGCCGAGAGCGCCGCCGTGTCACCCCGCGCCGGCCAAGGAGCTCCACCCCAGGGCTGCGGCTGCACCAGTGAGACCGCGTGCACCTAGTGATCTCTAACCCTCGCTTGCACGAGTCCCGGGTTCACCCTCGCCGCCGTTCGCCGCGCGGCGTCGCCGCCGGATACAAGCCGGGACGCGCCGACGCGCGCACGTAGGACGCGGGGCGCCGCTGAACCCCAACGAAGTACAAGGTGCAGTAGCAGACTTTTCTGCTATTTGTTAAAGGTGGCCATGCATGGGCCGTAGCCCCTTTACAACCCATGAGCTCGGCCCCTTTTCCTTTTTCTTCCAGGCTCTGTTTTTAGTTCAAGGAGGACAAGCAGACTTGGTTCTGTTGGCCCAACAGGCTAAGTCCGGTGGGCCGAATCTGGGCTACTAATACTTTTGGCCCACTAATGGCCCACCAGTTGTGGCGCTGACGTCACGCTGACGTCATGCTGACGTCATCCCTATTTTCAAATTAAAAATCCTTTTCTGTTTTATAAATGATTTTGGAAATTGTTTTATAAACCTCTTTTCCTTTAAAAATTCATAACTAATTATCCAGAGCTCCGAAAATTATGAAACCAGTTGCATTGGTTTCATAATTTTGAGACGCTCGCTGCTACCCTATCCTTATCCTCTCTTGCTCTTGAACCAAACCCCGTTTTTGCCCCGCGTACTTGGAGTAGGATTCGTGGCCGCTACCGCCACTGCGCTATTGTGGGTCTGGGACGCCGGAGCCCCGCAACTAGCCACTGACGTGTTGCAGATACGAATACTTCCCCGAGTTGTATTCTCATTGTTTTCCTTGCTTCCACCGCTTTGTGCCGCAACCCGCATACCCGCTCTCGCCTTACCTTGTTTTGTGCAACGAAGCGTGCGCAGTACCAGGTGCTTGCAACTAGGAGACCGCGCGTGATGGACGGCCGTGCCATGAGCAGTGGCCACTGCTACAAGCACGGCAACCCCGCGTTGCAACCTAGCCACTACGCCGTGGTTATCGTCGCTTTGCTAGCACCTGCTCCGCCGTGCTCCTGAGCACGCTATACCGTGTCGCCACCCTTTTTGGCCGACCGTAAGTCAACCCCATTCCTCCTCTCTGCTCTGCTACCGCACACCTTGTTCTGATAATGCCCTGCCTAGCTCGTTTCTCCTTTCTCATCTCTCTTCATCCTCTTAGCTTCCGCCTTGTTGCACCTATCTGTTGCGCTAATGCTCCGCCGGCGCAATCACCAAACCATTAGCCTTTGATTGGCAACCCAACCTTGAACTAACCCTTCTCTCTAACTTGTTTCCTAGTATTTAAAGCTAGTAGCTTAAAACTATTTTAATATAAAACTAATTACTTTGATTTCCTTAAATTATACTAGTGCTGCTTGTAGCTAGTTCGGATTTATTTGGTTCTTCAAATTGATGTTATTTGGGGTTAATGCTTAGACGATTGCCGTTATTTATTTCCGCGCCGCATCTCGTGTAGGCTTGTGAACATGTTTGAAGACCCGAGCTGCGACGACGACCCGAGCTGTGACGTTTGGGAAGACTTTCAACCCGAAGGAAGGGCCCAACCTCTACTACTCTACGACGACTACCGCGCAGGTGTCATGTCACTCCCGACCATGTAGATCCCATGCATGCTATTTAGTTGCTAGTGCTTTACTTATGATGCTTTGGATGTTTGAATTGCATAGACAATCTTTTAGCCATGCCTTGGATTTGATATAACCTGTTCCTTGAACTTCCTACCTTTGGGACTAGCTACAGACCCTAGCTAGTCCCCTATATTTACTACCCATATATTTTACCTGCTTCGTGATATGGATGGATTTCTGGTTGGGACTGAGATTGGGATATCTCGGTGTTCTAGCGTGTGTTTTGGGTGAGTGTGTATCCTTGACGTGTTACCACGGGAGCGAGCCGCTTTGGTTACTTGTGAACGCCTGTCTAGGGGAGATGCGACCTGGCCTCCCGCCCTAGCGGCGTGTCGGACAGATGGAGTTGGTGAGTGCTTGCTCCCGCAATTAAGGACCGATCGTCTGTGTGACCTTGATCTTTGGGCTATTTTCGTACAAACCGTTCGCCTTGTTATGGGCGGGGTTCGGTCCAAGAACTAGTAGGTGGATGGCATCCAGCCTGTAGGCGGACCGGTGTGGTCGTGTGAGGGGGACGGGTTATACCCCCCGAGTAGACGTCGCCCCGGCTCCTCCGGGGATGTTCTCACAGCTCTGAGGCCCTGCTGGCAAGTTTCGCGCCCCAGTTCAGGACGAGTCAGGCTTGGAGAGGCAGGAGAGTGCCATCCACTGCTAGGTCTCCGGCCGTTAGGTAGAGAGGTGGATCGGAGGCATCCGATTCTGCTATACTCGGCGGGTCCAGTTGTACAACCTCTGCAGAGTGTTAAACCTATAGCTATAGTCCGTGTCCACTGGTATGGACAGCCCTTGCGATCTCTCACCTGGCTAGTATTTTCTTGTGCTGCTTCTCTCCCCCGAGTGTGTGAGCCCGGCTTCGTGCCGTTGAGATGTGGGGATAGGAGTTGGTGACCCCACATCGCAGATGAGAGTGGGATGCTGTGTCTCGGTTGAGATCCAGTGTGTTGGTGTACTTTCCTTGGTTGGGGTGTTGACCCCGGAGGCATTGGCCTCGGAGGTGTGGATCTCCTCGGAGATGGTGACCTCTTTGCATAACCGCTTACCTTGATGTTGCTACCGCCGCATGCATAAACCTTCTACATCCATATATAGGCTTATCCATGCATACTAGATTCATCCACCGCTTTTGCTCTTTGTTGGGAAGCTGACATGACCTACCCGCTTATCGGGTAGATGACGATGCTTTCAGACTTGGTGATCGACTACGACAACGACGATGAAGAATGGGAAGAATAGAGCTGGCCCTACACTCAAGTTTGCCTATGGAGCTGGAGACGCTTCGCTTCGATAGATCCACTGCGTAGATGATTTACCTTTCTTGTTTAGTCCAGTTGGACTTGTACTCGGCTCATGCCGAAATGTTGTACTCTGATGTATTAATAAAATTATATAATATTTCCTCTATTCCTGTGTTGTATGGATTTGTACCACTTGAGACAGGGTTTGCACGTGATAGCCACTTCCTGGGACTATCACAGAGGTGCAGAGGATCGGGTTTCCAATTTGGGAAATCTGGTTCGTTTCACCTAGCCAGGGAAAACCGGTGTGGATTGGGTTCAGGGAGGTAACATGCCTAGTTTCGTGAGTCCAAGGTAGGGAAACAGACGGATTTCTAGTCTCGGGAGGAACCGTGGACTCGGTTTAGTGTCCAAGGAGGTAAATAGACTTTTTCCTTAATATTTTAGTCTAAGTTTTTCTGACTATTGAAGCCCATTTTCTGTGTGTTGTATTGGGGTCCACCGGACTGGAGAAGCCCACCCACAGTACGGCCGTATTGATACCTTTTTTTTTTGTTTGAGAATTGGCCGTATTGATACCTTAGTGGGCCTACAAAACACTTGCTTGCCTGGACCCCAAACTATCTGTGATTCGGCCGGCCACCGACCCAAACTAACGTAACCTAGCCGAGCCCAACACCCACGGCCCATGTTGTTTTTTTTTTGCGAAAGCACGGCCCATATCGTTGACTGATCCGCCGCTGCCGCCGCACCATCATCATCCAGCTGAAGATCTCGCTACTCGCTCGCCGCCAGACGCCAAGACGGCAAGACGGCCAGAGCCAGACCTCCCAAATCCCAATCTCGTTCTGCACGGACCGTTAGCTTCACATGAGCTCTCACTGAATGATGGATGCGAAGCCAACAGGTTTCAGAAGAACACAGCTCTCACTTCACACACAAGGCCGCCACGACAATGCAAGCACGTTGCTGTCTGGGATGGAGCCACATCTGTCTCGATCAAAAAAATTGGCCGTGGTTGAGCCTCTTCCTTCACCAAGATCGAACCAAGAGAGGTTACACACAACACTCTTCTTCACTAGAGACTACAAGCTACAGCTTTGTCTGAATCAGGAATCCTACTGTCAGTTCCAGCTGCTGTGGGACTGGGACCCCTGTCCCGATTTCCCCTGCTTCTTGGACAACGACCGGCCGGCGGCAGGCCTCGCGTCCGACAGCTCCTTCACGACGGCGCCCATCGGCGGCCTCTGGCTTGCCTCCCTGGCCGCGCACCGGAGCGCCAGCGACAGGACCTTGCGCACCTCCTCCATCTCCACCGTGCCGTAAACTTCCTCCATCAGGTCCGGGTCGCACACGGCCTCGATCTTGTCGGTGCCGTCCAGCGCTGCGGACACCCAGCCGACTATGTCCATGTTGTCGGGGAAGGACGGGTCAACCGCCTTCTTCCTGGTGAGCAGCTCGAGCAGCACCACGCCGTAGCTGTACACGTCCGACTCCATGCTGCACTTGGTGGAGAACGCCAATTCTGCAGGGCAGCGCACGGTCATCAGGTATGTACTGACTACTGTGTAATCTGAAGACCAAATTTCATAGTTTCAACATGGGGAGTTCACGAAATCTTATAAGTTAACGCAAATCATGACATGGCTATCTGACAAACTGAATTTCCAGAATCAGAATAGTGAATACTGAATAACCACTAATACAGATTTTGTTGCTCTAGAGCAAATCTGTGCATGCAAGATGGCAGAAAATCCTTCAAGATTAGCTTATTTCATAGTACCATCGACTAAATAGAAAAGTTTCAGTCATTTCCATGTGCCAAGGGATTAATTATTTGTAAGCTTACCCATGGCGCTTTGTGTTCTATTAAAATCTGTGGGATACTGCTGGTATTATGTATGTTTGCACTGAGATTTTGGGTACATAGAGATTTCAACAAATTGCTTCAGATTACATTAAATATGTTACAATCCTAAATTCCCAATCAACCATACATGGTAATATGGAAAAGGGAACATGTATGTAATGGTGTGTAATCTGAAGGCCGAATTTCATAGTCTTAAGGTGGCAATATCACCAGCAAATCTTATAGCATGAATGATGACATGACACTATCTCTATCTGATAAACTGAATTTCCAGAATTAAAATATTGAACAACCGCTAATAAATACAGATTTCGTGGCTCTAGAGGAAATAAAATATGTGCATACAAGATGATTGAAAATATTTCAAGATTAGCTTATCTGACAGGATGGTTCATAACTTGAAACAAAGGATTGAGGAATACATGATAACGAGGAAAAGAAACAAGGTATGTGTCATGCTTTGTTTCAAGTTCCAACCATACCTGGTGCCATATATCCAATGGTGCCAACAATTCCAGTGGTTTGTGGAGCAGAAGGCTGATCCATGAGCTTTGCAATGCCAAAATCTGATATGTGTGGCACCATGTCCTTGTCTAGCAATATATTGCTTGGCTTAATATCACGGTGAATGATTGCAGGTTGGCAATCATCATGAAGATACGCTAACCCATGGGCAGTACCCAGTGCTATTTCATACCGCACACACCAGTCTAAAACTGGCATTGGCTGAATCACGTGCAAAACATCATGAAGGCTGCCTTTATCCATATAATCATATAGTATGAACCCATTATCGCTCCTCAACCAAAACTCTTTTAGCTTTATAAGGTTTCTATGCTTAATTTTATATATTGTCTTCAGTTCTCTCAGCATGCTTTTGTATGAACCTTTGTGTGCAGAAATCACAAGCTTCTTAATAGCATACACTTCTCCTGACCTCAGTGTAGCCTTATAAACAGTTCCATGAGCACCGGTGCCGATAATATACTTGTCATCAAAATTTTCAGTCGCCTCTGTAACCTCATTTAATTTAGAAGACGAACCTTCAATCATAGTACTCATTGATTCCTCACTGTTCTTCTTATCTCGAGACTTCAGAAAGATGCAGGTGAGTACAAGTACCACAAGTGCTCCCCCAAACAATGAACCAAGAACTATGAGAGCAAGCCTGAACCGGCCATGTACTCCTCTTTTCTTTGACCCTCCACAAGGTTTCAAGACATCAGTTCCCTTGCAATAAGAGTTACTGGTACTGCAAGAGATACAGAGGCCCGGATTTCCACTAAAGGAACTTGGTGTGGAATTCACAAATACTAGAAGATTATCTGGGACTGGTCCACTAAATTGGTTATATGAAACATTCAAGGCATGCAAAATGTGTAGACTTCCTAATGTAGCAAGGCCTCCCGTGAGATTATTTAATGACAAATCTAAACTTACAAGCTCCACCAAATTCCCAAATTGTGGTGGAATATCACCCACTAGACCATTGCCACTAAGATTTAAGGTACCTAGTTTTAGCAACCTTCCTACTGCTGAAGGGATACTACCCCCAAGAATATTGCCACCAAGTTGCAGCTCAATAAGCATATCCAAATGAAAGAGAGAATCAGGCAAGCCTCCGCTGAGTTTATTCTCGTGCAACCGTAGGTGCAACAGAGACTTCAGGTTGCTTACTGTACTGAGTGCTGAACCATTCAAAGAGTTAAAACTCAAATCAAGTGAATTTAACTTGGAGCAGTTGGCAATTTGCACAGGGACCGAACCATGTAGAATGTTGTGTGAGAGGTTAAGTCTCCCTAGCTTCACTAAATTTCCAATTTCAGATGGTATTCTGCCTGAAAGCTTGTTTGCTGACCAGTTAATTTCAGTAATATTTACACATCTGCTGAAGCTTGCTGGAATGCTACCACTCAAGGAATTGTGACTTAGATCAATATAGCTTAGATTCACACAGTTCCCAAATTGCGGAATAGTCCCATCAAAATTATTGTTTTGGAGAATGACTCGCTCCAAACTTGGGCAGTCCACAACACCAGATGGGATAGTACCATTAAGATGATTCAACCCCAAGTCCAAAATTCTCAATGCTTTTCCTGAACAAATGTTTGGTGGGATACCACCAGTAAAACTGTTATTTGTGAAATCTATCTGGACCAAACGGCTATTAACTCCCAGCTTTTCTGGCATCACTCCACTGAAGAAATTACCAAACAGTGAAATGTTCTGAAGGAACTTTAGCTCAGCTAACACTGAAGGTAGCTTACCCGTGAAACTGTTACTGTAAATAAGGACACTCTCAAGGGTTGGGATACTCCAAATATTCTCAGGGAACTCTCCTATGAGGCGATTCTCGAACAGAAAGAGCTTTGACAATTTCTGTAAATGTGCCAATTCTTTAGGAACAGTGCCCTCCAGCTGGTTTGCATCCAACTCTAGCCACTCCAGCAAACGACAGTTACCGATCTCAGGAGGGATTGGTCCAGACAGGGAGTTCTGAGAAAGTATAAGATGTGTGAGGTTGCTCAATAAGCCGAGAGAAGTTGGAATTTTGCCAGACAGGCTATTATTGACAAATCCAAGTTCTTTCAAGCTCCTGCAACTCCCCAGCCATGATGGAATTTCACCCTTTATATTATTGAATGACAATGTGAATTTTTCCAACTTGCAGTTCTTGAAACTAAAAGTGATTTCTCCTGTGAAGCTATTGGTTGTGGCTAGAAATATCCTGAGGCCTTTGATCTTGCTCAAGGTTTCTGGAAGACTGCCGCTCAGTTGATTATCAAATAGATAGAGCTCCTCCAACTTGGTGCAGTTGCCAATTGAAGCGGGCAAAATTCCAGACAACATATTTTCATGCAACCACAAGGATGTAAGGTTTGTCATTTCACCAACCGAGAGGGGGATCGAACCACTGAGTTTATTCTGATGGAGGTACACTTGCTCTAGAAATGGGTTCTTGAACAACTCTTCTGGTATGGTTCCACTCAGGGAGTTGGTATACAGTGAGAGTGATGACAATTTCTTGAGGTTGCCCATTGATGCTGGTATCTTGCCAGAAAGGAAGTTTTGGGACAGATCCAATTGTTCGAGCATACTGCAGTTGCCCAATTCTGGAGGGATCGAACCAGATATATTGTTACCAGATAAATAGAGGATATGCAGGTATTTTAGAAGCCCAATTTCGGGTCCTAGTGAACCTGAAACTTCCGATGATGACAGGACAAGGGAAACCACTCTGTTCCTTTTATTGCAACTAACTCCATTCCATGTACATGGAGTTGCATCAGAAGCACTCCAGTTTGAACTTATGGAACTTGGTAGTATGAGACTTTTCGACAGAGCAAGAAGAGCTTGGCCATCTGAATTCAAACTCCAAGATGATGCAACAAAAGTGAAGAATAGCATAACCCAAGGCCAGAAAACCAGCCTCATTTTGTCCCTGAAAAAAGGTTTGATAAAAGTCAGCAGACAGTTAATTTTTCCTACATACAATTAGGTTGCAGGCGAAAGCATTTGAAAGTTCTATTCGTTTAAATTGGTATACAATTCAAGTGAATCCAATCTGCACCCATGGACCATGAAATAAACCTACTGGCAATTCAGATAACAGAACTAGCAGGGAAGCTAAATGCAGGATGACCCCCAACCTAATTTTGGCTTTGAAAGCAACGGCACACCGATTGGCGAGATGGGATCAGAGCTCGAGCGCATAAGCATTTCCCCCTTTTTCTAATTCCACTGTAAACGAGCACGCGTGCGACTACGCCACCACATGGGCGCCTTGAATCCACCGACACGACCCCGAGCAAGAAAACCTCTCGATGCGGCGGAAGCATGGGCTCGAGCTCAAAATTGGCACCCAAGAAAGCTTATTTCAGCGAGCTACAAAGGGAACCACCACCGATTTCGCTTCCGTTAGCATTACTCTGAAAAAACTAGTGGAAATTCATCGAATTGGGACTTGGGACTTGGGAGAGCCTGTGTGCAGGCAAAGAACCAAGGAACTGAGGCCCATTCAGACGGACAGGCAATGCAGGAGAGGAGTACACCCGAGGAGCGGTGGTTCCTCAAATCTTCAGGGTCAGCAAAAGATTCCGTCACCTACCGGCGGCTAGAAGAACAAGCAACACGCATAAGCAGCAACTGCAAGCCACGCCGCCCAAGCAGAGGGGGAGAGGGAGCGAGGGAGAGGGAGGGCAGCGCGTACCGGAGTAACTTGGCGCTCGAGGACGAAGGTCCCGGGGGCTTGGCCTGAGTGAGTGGGTGTGCGCTCGCTAACCCGTAGCGGCATCCATGGCGGACGAGGGAGAGGGAGCGCAGGCTGGACTGCAAGGAGGCAAGAAGGGTGGCCGTTCCAGAGAAGTGCCGGCTGCCTTTGCACGGAGCGCGTGTGGTGTGGACAGGTTCGGCGGTTGCAGCCTCTGCAGTGATCGTAAAGTGCGGGTGGGGCACAACTGCCTGCCAGCGCGGTTCACACTTCACACGCACGTACCGAGCGCGTTCGCACTCGAGAGTTCCCACGTCTCTGCTCTCGTCTCAGCGGTCAGGAACCATGGGCGCCGACGCGTTTTTTTTTTTGGTGAGAAATTTTAATCGGGGATTCGTTTTTGAAAAAACTTAATCGGGGATTCCTGGGGCGTGGCTAATACCTGGAACATTCAATCGTGGATTTTGGGCGTGGATATCTTATTTTTTACATTTGAAATGTAAATCTAGTAGAACAATGTATAGACTTTTTAGGATAACATAAAATACACATCTTTCAGTTCAGAAACGGGGAGAGAGCAGCGTGTTTCCCAAGTGGTTCTATCTAGCGCGTTGAAGTCAAACTTATTAACCCACGTTTCAGTAACAAAAATCGCAGCTCAATGCTATTTTAATAGTATTTCTGTTGATTAATCAACAGCAGCAGCATCCACGAGACATTCCTGCCGTCGTCCTGCGCTCAAGCAGGTTGACAACAGCAACCAAGCGCTAAGCCCCACAAGCAGGTTCGGTTCGAAGAAAGCGATGCGACTGTTGTTCTGTAGACTAGTACGGAGTATATGCGAGAAGGGAAGGCTGATTTGCTTCACCAGTTTGTTTAGATATGGCTACGTGCCAGGGTCTGTTCTTATCCTTCAAAAAGAATAGTGAATATCACTATTTACCTGTCACATCTATCACATCTTCTCTCACAAAAAATATTATTCTAATATTATTCATTTGCAACCTCACTATTCCTTTTCAACGAACAGAACAGGCCCCCAACTGCCAACTGACCCATCAACAACGCACTAGCTAGCGTCCAAACTCGCAAGAGTTTGATGTTGGGACGGTATCATCCGCAGACAACCAAGCACTCTAGCAGCGACTGTGAATTGTGTCATCGGCAGCTTCTTTTTTTTTTAAGTGGCGTGGAGGATCTGCTTTATTTTTTTTCACAAACGTTAACTTTTGGGAATTTTGTCCACAACACATCCTCAAAATCTCAAATGTTGGTTTGGGTGAGGCAATTCTTTGATTTTGTGGGTTGCACACTCTAATTTTGTATTTTTTGTCTCCACACACTGCAGCATATGAAAAAGACTACTTTCCCCTCCTAAAACCGGACCCACTCGTCAGCGTGCTCTCTCTCTCTTCAGACGGTATAAAGTAAATAAACGTTCATCTTACGCTAGTCTCTTCCTTTTTCACTACTGATAAATTAAATAAATGAATAAACTACCGATTCAAGCTCTAAGCTAGATTATATGAAAAAAGAGGTACACATAGTGGCGGAGCCAGCGGTGTAGCGGCTGGGGCTCAAGCCTCCTACCACTAGAAACTTTATTAAGCCCCTTCAATAAATTTGGACCATAGATAAAGAAGAGGAAGAGGAAGATGAAGATGAAGATGAAGAGAAGGAGGAAGAAGAAAGAGTAGATGAGCCCCTTTGGCTCCTAGGCTGGCTTCGCCACTGGGTACACACAACTGCACACAGGAAGTCAGAAGAGACATAGAAGAACGTACACGTACGGAAGCCAACGGAAAACCGTCGTCTTTGCAACGGGATCGTGGTGAAGCTCTGCAAGGGTGGGGATGAGCTGCAGGTACCTCTTTGCGGGCGGCGAGCACTTGGAGGCTGGAGCTGCAGGTGCCTAAAAAGGGAGCGCAGCTTGACCATTTGTACTGTACACCGTACCTGAGTACCTCAACACTACAAGTCAGGCAGTCCAGCCATCAGGCTACAAATTGACTCCAGGGACCACGGGCTCCACAGGCATCTGTTAAGAAAGTCTGCACACAAGTCGTCGTCCATGTGTGCGCGTGAGTTGCGTGACGACCCTGCTTTTTACGGAGTGTGCCCGCTGTTTGCAGTGGCAGCGTGGGTTCACACTGTCAAGGAGAGCGACACGACACGGGGGAAGCGTCAACGAGAGTCTGAATGATCTGAAACGCCTAGCCCGTTTCGTCAAAGCGTGTAGTGTAGCGCGGCTCTGATAGACACAAGTGTGATCGATACCATTCGCTGTCGTGACGTTTTAGCTAGATGAAAGCTTTATATATATACCAGTAACATAACATATCCGATGGTGGCTACGTGCCAACCGACCTAACAGGCTAACAACGCGCTATGGACAGGAGAGGTTGTTTGATTAATGACGGCATCTCTATGCGACGGGTCATTGCTTTTTCTCACGAGGTCGATGAGCATGTCAAGGATGCCATCTGCTCCGCTTTTTGTTTGTCCATTTTGTCCCATCTCCGGCGAATCGACGAGACAGGGCTTGCTTGCTCACCGTCGACCAGGTTGCCCCGGCGGGCGTACGTGCACGCGGAATGTGTTTCTCGAGTCTGAACCGAGGCACTCACTCTACGGTTGGAAAAGCAAGTCTGAACCTTGGGGTCATTGCTTTTTCTCACGAGGTCGATGAGCATGTCATGGATGCCATCTGCTCCACTTTTTATTTGAACATTTTTTTGTCCCATCTCCGGCGAATCAACGACAGGGCTTGATCACTGTCCACCAGGTTGTCCCGGGGGGCGTACGTGCACGCGGAATGTGTTTCTCGAGTCTGAACCGAGGTACTCTACGGTTGGAAAAGGCAAGTCTGAACCTTGGGGGTCTTCTGCTGGGTGACCAGTCCACGGGAAAAGTTGCCCACGACCAGTAAAGCAGCAGCGTAGCGCGTTCAGCCCATGGTTTATTTTTGTAACCGTTCGTTACCAAGGGTCCGGTCCGGTGGTGGTTACTGACACGGTAGAAGGAGACTGGGTGGCTGAAGGGCCTTGTGGGCTCAAGAGACGGATGCAAACGTTACACATTACAGTGACGTGGATCCATGCGTGATTGCGTGATCAACCTTTCCAAGCACGTAGAATTGAAATATCAAAACTAATCACGGCATTGGAACAAAGCTGAACAGGGATTTAGGAATGAAGCTACACCAAGTGATTAAGGCATCAAATTGAAGGTTTGAAGTTGCTCTACAAGCGTTAAGGCATCAAATGGAATATAATCGGATAAAATTTGGGAATCAAATTTTTCGAGATTGTTTGTGAGGTCTAACTGAGTGGGCGGTCGGTACCCATATACTCCCTCTGTATCGAAATATTTGTCGCTATTGACTTTTTTCTATAACTTTGACCATTCGTCTTATTCAAAAAATTGTGCAAGTACAATTTATTTTGTTTGTTATATGTTTTATTGTTGTATGTATTTTAAGCTTGACTTATCATTTAACATGTTTGCGATAATTTTTTTGAATAAGACGAATGATCAAAGTTGTAAGAAAAAGTCAACAACGACAAATATTTCGATACGGAGGGAGTACACCATTGGCAGTGGCAGCAAGAAAGGTTTGAACCGGCCAACAGCAGCCCGCGGACTGGTGACGAGGGGTAGAGCAGAGCAATGACAAAACTTTTGTTTAAGAGATTTTGTGAATTATGATGTGTGGTATGCAATTTAATGTAGAGTGAATATATGCTTATATTATTAGGATTTTTTTTAAAAAATAACTAGTGTACCTTACTTTATTAATGGTTAGTGCACATTTATAAAAATACATAATTTTTTTTTGTCTAATGTGATATTTCTAATCTATTTTGGAACTACGTACTATGGATCTCCTTGTGATTAAAGCACACAACAACATGCTTATCTTTTTTATTTAGATAATTATTTAGATAAAATTAATTTATTGATGTGACCACAATGGGTGGATTGGATGGATTATCGAGAGTCAGTCCCGTGCGTGCCACGTGGGCATGTTTATGTAAAATACATATGAATTGTTATGAATCAAGATAACGATGGTGGCCAATTATCAATGACCTAGAAAGTGCCCGAGAGACTGGCGGAGCAAGTGGCCTGGAAAGTGATCGGGGAAGTGGAGGAAAAGCCTCCAATACTGTAGCAACTTGTTTCATAGTCACTGTGCTCATCCTCTTTGTCCCCCTATAAATAAGAGGTCACTCTCACCATGGTACAAGGTCAATCATCCAGTGAATGAATACAAGAAAGAACTCCTTCCTCTCCAGTTCCTTCTGTGTGTGTTCTTGAGTGCTCTAGAGAACTTAATTTCTAAAATGAATATCACTTTCCTATTCTAGATACAACCAAGAATACACACATGTCATATGCATTTAATTTCTTGACTCTTATGGAGAGTTAGTATTTGTGTACAGTTCCCTCCCTCTATCTTCTTTAATTTCATGCCATGTCATAAAAAAATACTATGTGGCATATTAATTAATGAGGATGAAATCAAATGAAACTCCTCATTGTGAATAGCCTTTCCAAAACGTCCAAACTACATAATTGATCCACTGAGATTGTTATCTCTAAGAATCAACCGTTGCAGTCTTAGACAATCTGCAATACCGGTTGGGATGCTACCACTCAAGGAGTTTTGACTCAGATCTATATAGGCTAGATTTGCACAATTTCCAAATTGCGGAATAGCACCATGAAGATTATTGTTTTGGAGAATGACTTGCTCCAAACTTGGGCAGTCCACAACACCGGATGGGAGGGTACCATTAAGATGATTCGACCCCAAGTCCAAAATTCTCAATGCTTTTCCTGAACAAATGTTTGGTGGGATACCACCAGTAAAATTGTTATTTGTGAAATCTATCTGGACTAAACGGCTATTAACACCCAGCTTTTGTGGTATAACTCCACTGAAGAAATTACCAAACAGTGTAATGTTCTGGAGGAACTTTAGCTCAGCTAACACTGAAGGTAGCTTACCCGTGAAACTGTTCCTGTAAATAAGGACACTCTCAAGGGTTGGGATACTCCAAATATTCTAAGGGAACTCTCCAGTGAGGCGATTCTCGAACAAAAAGAGCTTTGACAATTTCCGTAAATGTGCCAATTCTTTAGGAACAGTGCCCTCCAGCTGGTTTGCATCCAACTCTAGCCACTCCAGCAAACGACAGTTACCGATCTCAGGAGGGATTGCTCCAGACAGGGAGTTCTGAGAAAGTAGAAGATATGTGAGATTGCTCAATAAGCCGAGAGAAGTTGGAATTTTGCCAGACAGGCTATTATTGACAAATCCAAGTGCTGTCAAGCTCCTGCAACTCCCCAGCCATGATGGAATTTCACCCTTTATATTATTGAATGACAAGCTGAATATTTCCAACTTGCAGTTCTCAAAACTGAAAGTGACCTCTCCTGTGAAGCTATTGGTTGTGGCATCAAATATTCTGAGACCTTTGATCTTGCTCAAGGTTTCTGGAAGACTGCCGCTCAGTTGATTATCAAATAGATAGAGCTCCTCCAACTTGGTGCAGTTGCCAATTGAAGCAGGCAAAATTCCAGACAACATATTTTCATGCAACCACAAGGACGTAAGGTTTGTCATTTCACCAACCGAGAGGGGGATCGAACCACTGAGTTTATTGTGATGGAGGTACACTTGCTCCAGAAATGGGTTCTTGAACAACTCTTCTGGTATTGTTCCACTCAGGGAGTTGTTATACAGCGCGAGCCATGCCAATTTCTTGAGGTTGCCCATTGATGCTGCTGGTATCTTGCCATAAAGAAAGTTTTGAGACAGATCCAATTCTTCAAGCATACTGCACTTGCCCAATTCCGGAGGGATCGAACCAGATATACTGTTATTAGATAAATCAAGGCTATGCAGGTATTTCAGAAGCCCAATTTCAGGTCCTAGTGAACCTGTAACTTCCGATGACGACAGGTTAAGGGAAACCACTCTGTTCCTTTTATTGCAACTAACTCCGTTCCATGCACATGGAATTGCATCAGAAGCACTCCAGTTTGAACTTACGGAACTTGGTAGTATGAGACTTTTCGACAGAGCAAGAAGAGCTTGACCATCTGAACTCAAACTCCAAGATGATGCAACAAAAGTGAAGAATATCAAAAGCCAAGGCCAGAAAACCAGCCTCATTTTGTCCCTGAAAAGGTTTGACAATTAACACCCTAAAAAAGTCAGTAGACAATTAACTTTTCCCTAGATACAATTAGGTCGTAGCCGAAGCACTAAATCAATGAGAATGACATATGTTCAAGTGTCGCATGTAAAACCTAATAAACAAGTCGAAAGAAGAGATAAAACGTACTGGGTTCTCAGAATATTTGATGCCGTAGGGAACCGGAGAACAAGTGGTCTCCTGCTGCCCTGACTCTTTTGGGTTCTCGGTCACTTTATGGCAAGCTCACGAAGACAGGAATGGAGCCTATAAAAAGGAAAGGGGGCCAGGGAGGGCATAGTAGTACCTGCAGCTCGCATTCTGGTCCAACGCGCGGTACCGTCATTTTATAATTGGATCAATCATTCATCCTTTAATACCAACTCTCCTACGTGTTTTGAAAAAAAAAATAATAATACTGTCACTGCTGGGATGTTCATACCGCAGATCGTCGTAGATCTCGCACGCGGGCGTTCCTACTGTGAATTGAACAGACTACAGAGGTTTTTTTGAGATAGGAATAAACCCGGTGTCAGCGATCAAGGTTTGACAGCTTACAACCGAAATTAACATACACCAAGCTGCAGACCGCTTACAGCTAAACGAAACATCTTTCAGCGATACAAAAATAAAGAAAAAAGAGACATCCTGCTGCTCAAAGCAAGAAGTAGACTAGTTCTTGATCCTCCTCAGGGCATTCCAACCGCCATTGTTGAAAAACTCCAAAGCTGTTATCTCCATACTCCGGCACCCATTCTTCAGACTTTCCCTCTCTTCCTCTTTACCAGCTCCTCATCCAAAACGTTCCTCTAAAAATCACCTACAAGACAAGAGTTAGGTTTTGTTCATTGGAAACAAGCCCTCGGCATCATGCCTGCTGGTTTGTAATGTTCACACTGCACACCAACCGAAACGCGTCGCGTCGCGTCCCACCTGCTGTTTTCTTTTCCACTAAGGGCCACGCCCGAATTTCATTACCAAGACAACGAAATTACAAGGTTCACAGTATTAAAACATACAACTCAAGAGGTTCCAAAAACCTAAAAGTTCTACCCAACCGTCAACGGTAGGAAACACCCAGGGTCCCCCCCAGTTGAGCACACAAAGTTTCTGAAAACCGCAGCTTGTCCTAAGCCAGCATAACACCTCAAAACACCCCAAAGGACCTGGAGTCGCACTATGCCCAGACCAGCAAACTAAAACTTCATACTCCAAGCACTCCCCCAGGCTTCCTTGATTCGCCTGAGCTTGCACCTCTTTTTTGCAGTCTCTTCTTAGCATAACAGCACCGTCCCTGCTGTTTTCTCTAACGACGCGTTTACTACTCCGAACTTGTCTGAACCATCAGCAAAACTTTTCCAAATCACCCACAGTTTCCAATTCAGCCGTATCGTTTTTATGGCCTGATCCATAACAACAACAACACACGAGATAGAATATGAGATGAACATATATTGCTGTTAACTGCAATAAAATTGTTCGCACCCAAAATTGGCAGGACTGAGTCGACCGGTCAGACCTGTGGGTCCCACCGGTCAGACCGGTATAGTAAAGTTGGTCAAAAGGCAAATTTGACTTCACCATTGGATAGGGCTCGTCGAGTAGGTCAAGATTCATATATAGAACGTCTAAATCGGAGTCCGGATGAAAGAGATATGCCTTCCGGAAGATCTGCACGTCCGGCGAGCCACACAGGTCTGACCGGTGCTCCTGAGTCCGAGCCAAATTAAGGAGTCCTGATAGATTTAGACTTGTAAAAGGATTTCCTTACGGGGTAAGTCCTCCCCACCCTAATATATATGAAGGGTCGTGGCCGATTGAGGAAGAATGACAATCGAATCTATCAAATTTATCTTTTATCGTATTTACCTTTCTTCCTCATTACCCTTACTTTTCCAACCCTACCATGTTGTTCTTCCTTCATCTCCGCGATGTCTGAAGACGTCATAGTTGGCCTGGCGAGCCTAGGACAACCCTGCGTGCGCCGCCCCGACGGGATCCTGCCCGGGCGACGTTCGTTGGTCTCTCGCCGGATTTTCCCGGCGACACCGGTCTAATCAGTGACCCGCACCGGTCTGACCGGTACGGCGTGGAGGTGCTGCAAGGAGCTCCTCCGCGTGCTTGTTGACTCCTAAAGGGCGTCAACAAATTGGCGACTCCGCTGGGGAACGAAGATCTGGCTATCATGGTTGATCTATCAGACATTAGCGTCAAATTATGCGAGGAATACATGAGAGAGAGTTGCTTGGCGGATAAAAGATTGTTCCTGTCCTGTTTTCGCAAGACGGAGCAAGGTGTCGTCCAGAGCAAGGAGTGGCAGCCACCATCCACCATCGACACATTGAAAGAGATGCAATCCTCAGATAACTTATCTGATGACCTATCCGAATTTGTGAATTATTATCTTGAATCTTTGATTGATAAAGAGGATAGTTCAAAGTCAATTCTTGTTAATCTAGAGTCAGTTGTTGAAAAGCCGACTAATGATATTATTAATCCTTGCAAAACCTTGCCAAATTGTGATGTTGTTGGTCAAGAAACAAATCGGCCGTCTCTAGCCGAAATTGTTGGACCAAAATCCCCTAGCAAGAGCATAGAGGTTACATCTAGTACTTCAACGCTCGGGGGACAACAAAACAAAGGCAATGGTGCCGATTGCGCTGTGACCGGTCTGACCGGTGCCCCGACCGGTCTGACCGGTGCCCACACCGGTCTAACCGCCTCATCTAGGATTTCGCAAAATAAATCAAAACCAAAGATGGTTAAACCCAAAAAGCCTGAGATTGGTGTTTGGAAAACTGTTGAATCTAAAGGCCGTAAGCATCAAAGAGAAAAGCCGAAGCTCAATGACAAACTTCGGGCTAAGTCTCAAAGACAAAATAATGTCAATGGTGCTAGTCGGTCTAAAAAATCTAAACGCCCAAAATCTTCTTCTAGAGAGAAGTTCCATAACGAGAATCGGCAATGGAGTAACTCTCACAAATCAACTCCGTTCCCTACATATGGATCATCTATGCCTATACCATGGGAAGATTATTTTAATATGTATTATTTTTGTCCTCCATGGTATTATAATTCATATATATCATCTGCTCCTAGTTACTTCCGATCTAATTATATTAATTATAGAGAGCCGATTATTGATGAGCCATCACCTATGCGTAGTGACCGTTTTGATCATCAGAATCGGTCAACACTAAAAAATAAGCGCAAGGTGATCAAACAAGTCTATCGTGTCAAAAAAGACGGTAGATTAAATAAAAATTCAGATTTGACACTAGACATAGAAAAGCCGCATATTGAAAAATCATTGGCTAGTTCTACTGATCAAATTGTCCCTGATGATAATGATGTCACAAATAATATAGCTGAGCAGCAATCTTGTTCGGTTGGGGAGCAAAAAGATCTCAACATGGCTGGTTCTAAAGGAACCGGTCTAACCGGTGTGCCGACCGGTCTGACCGGTCAGGCCAAAAATTTTGGGAGGGCCGCAAATGTCATATCAAACAGCAAGGTGATGAGAAACAAGCCAAGCTTTGATGAGTTGCTGCGTAAGTATCAAAAGATAGCCGAGCAAAAACAAAATAATCAGTTAGGAGATCAAAGGTGGAATTCTTCGTCACCAAAAGCAAAGAAGCATCGACAGACATCACATTGGTCTTCATCATTTATTCCATCGATGCATACGCCATGGAATGCTTATTCAGGTATAAACAATTGCAATTCATGGTTTTGGTATAACCCTTGGTCTTCTTTTTACAACTATCAATATTATGCTTATGATGTACCAAGGAGCTACGGTTGGCCTTCATGGCCACATCAGGACTTAAATTGTTAGAGATGTTGTTCAGAAGCCGAAATTGTAGTTTCATGCATGTTGTACTTATTAAGTTTTCATTTCGGTTAAAATGGCATCCATATAGAGTTTACATATGGGTGATGCATTGTTGATCATCGTCTTCAGCCAATTTTGATCTTTGTGAATATTTTTTGGCACGCAAGCTTTACCAGAAAACAGGAGGGCATATGTTCGCACCCAAAATTGGCAGGACTGAGTCGACCGGTCAGACCTGTGGGTCCCACCGGTCAGACTAGTGTAGTCAAGTTGGTCAAAAGGCAAATTTTACTTCACCATTGGATATGGCTCGTCGAGTAGGTCAAGATTCATATGTAGAACGTCCAAATCGGAGTCCGGATGAAAGAGATATGCCTTCCGGAAGATCTGCACGTCCGGCGAGCCACACAGGTCTGACCGGTGCTCCTGACCGGTGCTCCTGAGTCCGAGCCAAATTGAGGAGTCCCGATAGATTTAGACTTATAAAAGGATTTCCTTGCGGGGTAAGTCCTCCCCACCCTAATATATATGAAGGGTCGTGGCCGATTGAGGAAGAATGACAATCGAATCTATCAAATTTATCTTTTATCGTATTTACCTTTCTTCCTCATTACCCTTACTTTTCCAACCCTACCATGCTGTTCTTCCTTCATCTCCATGATGTCTGAAGACGTCATAGTTGGCCTGGCAAGCCTAGGACAACCCTGCGTGCGCCGCCCCGATGGGATCCTGCCCGGGCGACGTTCGTTGGTCTCTCGCCGGATTTTCCCGGCGACACCGGTCTAACCGGTGACCCGCACCGGTCTGACCGGTACGGCGTGGAGGTGCTGCAAGGAGCTCCTCCGCGTGCTTGTTGACTCCTAAAGGGCGTCAACAAAAATACTCCGCAAGATCAAAGGAGTATAGTCTTCCAACCGGGCCGTCCAGCACAGGCACGGCACTAGCCCAAAAAAGCACAGCACGAAAGTGGCTCGGCCCTATCAGGCAAGATAGCCCTTTAGTGCCGTGCCGTGTTGTGCCACCGTGCCTGAGTGGCGGCCCAAGCACGGCCCTATGGCCATTTTTTCGTGTCGTGCAGTGCCTAGGCACGGCGGTAGCACGACAGGCACTAAAGAGCCGGCCGCCGGGCTAGTGCCGTGCCAGGCACGATGGGCAGGCCGCCACTCAAAATCAACTTCACAACATCCAGAGTCATAATATAACACATATTTCACAAGATAACATAATTTTTCAAAAGTTTGAGCTGGTGCAATGGCTGTCTCATTAAAAACCTATTTAGTTAAAACTCACACCTCGTGAGAAACCCTAGATAGGAAAAAAAGTACAGCCCAGCTCAATCAAATAAAGTTCAAAGGTTCAAATTTTACAGACCAAGTTCATGAGTTACAAAAAATCCCTCACTCCCTCATTCTACTACTTCTGGCACATCCAAATACAACTCAAAGAAACATTCTTCTTTAAGTGACTTGTCCTCCACCTGTTGTTGTAGCCTAGCATCTGCAGCTTCCCAATCCTTGGTGCAGGTGAGGATCTCCACCATGTCCGGGCTCAATCGTCGCCACCGCTCCTCAAGGATCCTGTCGGCAGTACTAAAAACAGACTCTAAAGATACGATGGAAACAAGCACAGTCAAAACATCTCTAGCTAAGATTGAAAGGATAGGATAAGAAAGTTTGTATTCATGCCACCAGCTAATGATGTTGAACCTATCATCAAATTGGGTGAGAGTGTCACTGTCCAAATAGTTAGATAGTTCATTACCAACACCTATAGAAGATCCAGCAAAAGCAGAAGCACTAGTGAATGCTGCTTGCAGCAAGGCAGAAGCACTAGTCCTTCTAGACAAAGAGAGAGTAGGGGTACAGAAAGAGTTACCGGAACCAGAAGTTCCAAAGATATCATTATCATCATCATCATATGCAAAAATGTCATCCAAAGCAGTATTTTTCTTACCAGGGAGGTTGCAGACAAGTTTTCCTCTTAGCTGCACCAAACTTGCCATCATATCTCTTATAAATGATATTAAGTTGAGCCCATCAACACCAAGAAACTAACCCAACAACTTGCGAACCTTACTAAAACCCTTCAATTTACCTCTAGGATCCTGGATGAAAGCAAAAGAGTAAAACATGGGAATGTCCTTCCAGTACTTAATATAAACATCTTTCATATGAGTAACCATAGGCCTAAGCAAAGCATCAATCTCATAGGCCTTAAAGTGCTTGCAAATAAAAAGCATATGATGCAACATAAGAGGAGAAGTAGCATAATAACTACCAGAAAGTGCAACAGTAGCAGAGTAAAATAGTGCAAGGAATTCAAACATATTCTGAGCAATAGTCTAGTGATCATCTGTTAAAAGTAGACACTCATCAATTCTAGAATAGTTGTGAAAAATTTTGCTTGTAAGGGAGAAAATGCTTAAGAATGAGATATATAGAGTTCCACCTCACATCCATATCCAAACCAAATTTTTTAAGACGAACCTCAACAGCAACACAAAACCTCTTAAAGTTTGCAATGCATTGGTTAGAAGAATTAAAAAGAAACAGCAACACCAATATCATCAAGGTAAAGCACTTTTAACCATAGGGTTTATTATGTGACAAGCACAACGTTGATGCAAAAACAGAGTGCCAACATAACCAGAAATTTTAGGTTCTACAGAATCAATGGTGCCAACATAACAAGAAAGGTTAGGAGCTAATGTTTCAATGCTTTGTTATTAGTAGAAGCATTGTCTAGAGTGACAGAAAAAACCTTAGCCGTTAAACCATATTCATCTAAGACAGCAGAAACACGCTCGGCAATGTTGTCACTAGAATGAGATTCATCAATCTGCCTAAACCCAATTGCCCTCTTCTCCAATTGCTAGTCAAGATTAACATAGTGAGCAACAACACTAAGGTAATCCTCCTTAGCATTGCCAGACCAAATATCCGAAGTAATAGAAACAGATGAAACACCAGCAAAAGATGTAATAAATTTATCACGCAAACCAGAATGGTACTTAATCAAATCTCTAGTTGTGGTTTGTGTAGAGGTGGAAGTAAATCTAGGGTTATGACAATCCTTGATATACTCCTCAAAAGCAGGATGTGCACCAACACAGAGAGGAAGATCTAATCGGGCTATCAAACGACATAATCCAGTACGAGCTCATTCGGCACTATACTCCCAGTGATGAATACTACCATCAGAATTGAATGAAAGCAAAGACTCGGATAGGTGTTTTTTCTCCTTTCTTTTATCACAAGTCTGAATATGCCGCAACAGATGGCCAGTCCTAATAGCATTATGACTAGCATACTCATGACCACAATGGAAGCACTTGGCACCAGTCCTTACCTTCTTACCATTGATGTTCGAGTAGACCTTCTCAAAGTCGAGCCAGGCTACAGAGGTAGTGGGCCACTTCCTCCTGTCTCCGGCAGCAGCGCCTACGACACCATCACCGACAACAGCGCCTACGGCACCACCACTGGCAGCACCATCACCAGCAACACCACCATCGACATCACTAACCTCGATAAGGCCAGCAGCAGAGCCAAGCAGCTCTTGCCGATCGGCTTCGAGGTCATTCTTGTCATCTCCACGACTCCACGCAAGTTGGCCATACAGAAGTCATCATTGATGGAGTGACCCTGGTCCTCGTCGTCGCTCGACATCGCCAGAGCTCTGGTCCCTCAACGGATCACAGTGGCTGATGACTTGCAACACATAGAGCAGAGAGTGAGGGACAGGGAATCAAAGAGTGAGTGAGTGAGTGAGTGACAGAGACTCAGAGATTGAGAGACATAGAGTGAGAGACAGAGAGAACAAGAAGTTACCTCCTGCGAATCCGGAGCACTAGAGCGGCTGGCGACGCACAACCCACGGATCACCGGTTCCTCAACGACATCGCGGTGGCCGGCAACCTGCATTAGGTAGAAGAAGAAGAACAAGTAAAGAAGAGCATAGGAGACGACGAGATCTTGGGTTAGGGTTACAGGCTTAGAGCCCGGGCTTACCCGCGAATCCGAAGCACCAGAGCGGACGACGACATGAACAAGCAACAGAGGAGCGACCAACGATGACCGCGAACAGAGGCCAACTCGTAGATCTAGAGGTGGAGCGCGGACGCGGAGAAGGAAGGGAGAGACGGGAATGAGAAAGGGAGAGACGGGGAGGATGAGCTGTGCGGGGTGATCCAAAGGTCGGACGCCAGAGAGCCGCTCATCGTCGCCATCACTGGGAGGGCAACTAGCGATGTAGACGACGGTTGACGAGTGAGAGCAGAGGAGGAGAGGCGAGACGCGATGCGAAGCGGTGGAGAAATGGGGCTAGGGTTTCTAGGGGGGGAGGGAGGCTTGCCGCCACCGGGACTTATATAACCGCAATCCAATGGCCGGATCCAACAATCGGGAGTCGGTGATCCAATGGTCGACTGGCGGAGGCCGTTGGCATGTCGGGGTGGGCCTTTGGCATTGCAGGTCGTGTCGCCATCGTGCTTCAGGCCGGGCCATTATCGGGCCATGCCTCGGGCCGGCACTATGGGCCGGGTTGGCGGCTGAAGCACTAAAAGGTTGTCGAGGCGTGCCGACACTAAGCACTATTGATCGTGCCTCGAGCCGTGCTAGGGCTGTGCCTTTTTGTTCGACCCTTTCCCTTCTCTTATCTAAACGCTTGCTGGGCCTCAACAGGCCATACAAGCAACTGGCAAGAATTTTTTTTATAATTTTTTTCCAATTTTTCAAAAATAATTGCTTCTGCCAAACTTTTGCAAAACTATACATCTGACGTCGTTGGAAACGGCGTAAGGATCAGAAGCCGTTGCCAGTGGCGTCTGAAGTGGTAAACGCGGTTGGCAATAGCGTCGGGTGCAAACGCCGCTAGAATAAGGCATCTCCCCTGCGCACGCGGGTCCGAGTCATCTACCACAATTACCAGTGGTGTTTGACCGATCCAGGCTATCAAACGCCAGTGTCAACAATGCTTAAGGGTTTCAAACACCGGTCCCAACAGCGTTTGGTTCCCCCTCCCCCCTTAAAAGCTCGAAAAGTCTCCGGAATTCTCATAAAAATTCTGGAAAAAAAGAAAGAAAGGATGGAGAGGAGAAGGAATGGAGTGAGGTGGGGGTGGTGGAAGAAGCAGCGAAGCTTTGCCGGATCTCTCAGTTCGAGGTATTATGTGTATTTCAACTCTCTATGGTTATGTTTTGGTAGATTTTTTTACAAGTGGTATAGTTGTGTTTCACTGGATTAGCGTAGATCTAAACTATTATATGACAATTCTTTTTTCACTAGATTTACTTCGAGTAGTGAAATTACGATTTTTCAAAGTAGTGTACTTTTGTTCACTGGATTAGCGTAAATCTAAAATATTAGATGGCAGTTCTATTTCACTAGATTCACTCAAAGTATCGTAGAGAAGGTTACATTAGTTTTTAATAGTGTTCGTTTGTGTTGTATGATCTCAGGCATGTCAGAAATAGTTCGTGTCCAGTTGTATTATGGACCAGGAGAAGTTAGGTATGGTGAGAAAGGAGTTGATTTATCAACTTTTTTGTTCAATTGTGAAAGATGTTAGAAAAGCCGCAGATAGAAGTTGGGGTGCCATAACCAACTGATTGTCCGATAATCGCCGTTTTGGGAGCTTATGCCACTTGAAAACACTAGCACTTGGAGGAGTTATGTCACAAATGCATGCCAAACTGGTTGTCCGGTGGTCTTGCTTGTCCAACTTTTTTTGAAGAATCAAGTGAATCAAGAAGTCAGGGGTGGTGAAGAGAGTGAAGGTGAGGGTGGTGAAGAGGGTGCAGACGAGGGTGGTGAAGAAGGGTGGTGCAGAGCAACAACAAAAAGAGGTGGAAGGAGTTGCTGAGGAAGATGAGACACCTTTTCTAGCAGGAGGTGTGGTTGATGTGGGATAAGTGAACCCAGAAGTGCTAAGTTAGTACGAGAGGGAGGTCGAAGATGACGAACGTGGATTGGAAGAGGACTCCACAGATGATGAGGATGATGGGCATGATTAGCATGTGTCAAGGGGATTGGCAGAACTACGATTTCTCATGGCTCACTGTTAATGCTGGTGAGAATGTTCCTTGGGAGTACAAAGAAAATGAGGTTTCCGCCGGTGCTATGTACCCCACTTCAGAACATCTGAAGGATGCAGTGAAGAGGTGGGACACCTTGACTCTGCAAAGAGCATGGTGTTGAAGAGTTCTCCGAGGATATATGATGTACGTTGTGTGAAGCCTGATTGTGCTTTTCGAGTGTATGCATCTAATGGAAAGTGGAAGGATTACTTAGAGGTCAAATCTTTAGTGCATCACACATGTACACTTGATCATTTAGATGCAATCCACTGAAATCTATCTGCCGGCTTTGTTGCTAGCCACATGTACTCTCAGATTGTGCTAAATATTGCTTATGAGCCAAAGTCCATTATTGGTGCAATAGAGGAGAAATTCAGGTACACAATTAGTTACGACAAGGCATATAGGGCGAAGAAGAATGTGTTGGAGCATAGGTGGGGTACTTATGAAGCATCTTAGAACAATTTGCATTGCTTGTTGCACAAAATAGTTTAGATGAATCCTGACAGCTACTTTGATATTAAGACTTATCCTTGTGAACAGAAACCAGGAAAGCTCATGCTTCAACGGTCATTTTTAGCATTGGGAGCATGCATTTAGGCTTTCAAACATTGTCGACCGGTGGTTTGCAAAGATGGCACTTTCGTTACTAAAAAATACAAAGGTATAATCCTTACTAGTAACAATTAGTTGCTACCATTGGCTATATCTTTCGTGGAGGGATAGAATGATGACAGTTGGTACTGGTTTCTGGAGAGGTTGAAGAATATGATGGTGCAGGATGTGGAGAGCGTGTGTGTCATACATGATAGACACAAATGTATTTTGCAAGCAATCAATGACATAAAAGATGGCAGCCAAGAGCATAATAGAGATGCATTATGGCCAGATGTTAAGAGCAGGTGGTGCATTAGGCATATGAAAGCAAACTTCCATAGTCAATTAAAAAACAAGGTCTTGTCTAAATTGTTCGAGCGGTTGTGCGAGCAGAATCAACAGAGGAAGTTCGATGAGATCTGAAAGAAATTAGATGACCTCACAAAGAAGGCATCAGAAGAGCTTGCAAAGAAGCTTGTGAGTCCTGATCCTGGGGAAGAGCCAGTTTCTCTCGAGGACGTGGGGTTAGATGGCCCTAACATTAGATGGAGAAGAGGGCATGCTGTGAAGACCTTCAATCAGTGGATTCACAATGAGCCGAAGGAAAAATGATGTCTCATGTTTGATGAAGGCGAGGCAAGGTATGGGATAAAGACCACTAATTTTGTTGAGGCTTACAACACTGTGATGCGCGGTGCAAGAGCTCTTCCTCTAGTTGGCATAATTGAGTTCTATCTGTACCGCACAATGCAGTACTTTTATGACCAGAGCACTGCCACACATGCAGCTATGAGGAACAATCACTTGGTGTACTGCAACAAAATGACTGAGTACTTGGAAAAAGCTTAGAAAAAAGCTCTTCTCCACAAAGCCACTGTAGCACCTCTCCACCAGTCTGGTAACAATGAAATTCTGTGGAAATATGAGGTTGAGTGCAAGGCAAAAGCGCGACTAGGCCCATCACGTCAAAAGAATCATTAAGTGTGTAAAATTGGGAACCAGACGTGTAGATGCTCTTGCCGGAAGCCGCAGCTACTACACAAACCCTGCATACATGTGATCGCTGCATGTTATGAAATTAAAGATTTCAACCACAGTAGTTATGTGCCCAGTTACTACAAAAAGGAAATGGTGTTGGACACTTGGAACCAAACAATTGATGGCTACCTCGTGAATGGTTCTTTCATAGAAGAGCCCAAGGAAAATGAAGTGTACATACCAAATCCAGATCTAGAAATGTGCCAAGGTGTTGGAAGATGGAAGAAAAAGAGGATTAGGAGAAACATGTACAAAGCAGAAGTTGGCCCTACGGTGTTGATCTGCTCCAAGTGCAACAACACGGGACACACCTACAAGAGATGCACCAGTACATATTATGTTTGCAACGCATCAAGTTCGTCCAATGTGGATGCTTCAGGACCTTCTGTTGACGCGAAAATAGGACGTCACCTCCGCGCGCGACACACGTGACTCCCCGGTCTGTAGCGAGGCGTGCCAGCCAATCTGACCTATTGATTGACGATGGAAAAATATTAGGGATCGGCTAGAGAACTGATGGCCTCTTATTGACACATGTACCAGCCAATCGGCCGATACAGAGAAGCGGGATCGGCCGGCTCGAGAGGGACCGAAGCGCAAGCGCGTAAGTAGATAGATCGACTGGATTGGCCGATCATGACGTCAGCACTCGAACAGGTCGGAATCAGCTGTAGTGTTAGGAGTCGGTAGGATCTAGATCGAGTGGGGTAAATTGGTGATAAAAGCTAAAACTACAAGAATTGGTACGAAAACTT
Source organism: Cenchrus fungigraminus (assembly GCA_036936925.1). Taxonomy (NCBI): domain Eukaryota; kingdom Viridiplantae; phylum Streptophyta; class Magnoliopsida; order Poales; family Poaceae; genus Cenchrus; species Cenchrus fungigraminus. The sequence goes on along the minus strand of CM072768.1, from coordinate 63,597,691 downwards.
GCAGATCTAGCTAGTATCGGTATGGGGTGAATAAAGAACTAGACGAAACCTCAGCGATGCGCCCGGAGGTTAAAGCCTAGGGTTATTCGGTAAAACGGTACTCACAAGCTTACCGGAGATCGATCGATGCAGCCCGACGAACTTGAAGAACGGCGTTGTAGAAAAGAGAAAAAATGCAATGGCGAAGTCACCGGAAAGTAGATGCTGTAAATTGTAAAGGGTTTGCCCGGAGGCGGTTTGTTTGATATTGGTGTGTACACTTTTTCCCGACCATGCAGGATCGCTATTTATGTCCTGAGGACAAACCGACTCCTAGCCGATTACGGCACTGTTTACTTGCATCTAAAGAAAACAAACACAACTAAAAATAGAAAAGGACTCTCATAGGAGTCAAAACTTCCTAAAACTGACTCTTGACCCATTGTCAATCGTGGATTGACCCGCCTCCGCCGTGCTTTTCCTTTTGGCGTATCTCCTTGATTTCCGTCTTGTTTCTCTTCATCGGCTGATTCTCTGGTTGGCCATTGGCCAATCGGTTGGCCTCACCGGTCCGTTGATAGATGAGGTTGGACTCCTTTTGACCATCGGTGAGCCTCGCTGACCACCTTTCTCCCTTTCCAATCGGCCGATTGCACTCTGTTTTCATCGGCTGCTCCTCCTTATCCTTTTTGACCTGTTTTTCCAAAAAACGGTGTCAACACATGCCTCCCAGTTTCGGAGTAAATAATCTTTTACTCTGAAATTTACTCGAATCCGGTATTCTCCTTGATTCGAAGTCGGCTGCAGAAACCAAACAAATCTTAGGGGCCATAAATGCAACCGCCTCAGCTTTCTTTTCTCCCAAATCTCGTTGTTTCAACAGCTCAAGCTTCCGGACGACGAACCCTAAGCTGTAGAGTTCTTGCTGATTCATGGTGTCTTCAGGCTCCGCCGGAGGTTCTCATCCTGCCCCTGCGCCTCCGAAAGCGTCGCTCTCTTCAGTTCCTCCGGTATTTCTTTATCTCCTTGCTCCTGTTTGTCCTTAATGCCGCCACCCTGCTTTGCCTGAAGCCTAGATTTTCTTTCATTTATTTCTTCAGGACTTAGATCCAATCTCACCATTCCTGTCAATGATAAGCCCGGGCTTACTTTTCTTGGACCAATGGGTGATGTCAACCCCACTGAGATGATCAACTTTGAAACCGGCCGAATTCCTTTCAAACATGCTTCTCTGGATTTGGCCGATTGGGATGGTTGCTTTAGGTCTTGGACGGGGTACGCCAAAGGGTGGAGAAATTGGTATCGTAGGGTATCTGCCAAGAACAGAGGTTTCTGGGAGAAGTATAAGATCAATCAATGCATTACCCTGTCTTTGTCTGATATGTCCCGGAATGAGTCTCTACTAATAGCCGCCTCTTATTTTTGGTCTGATGCGCTTAATGCCTTCTTATTTGGTCACGGGCCGATGACTCCGACTTTGGCTGATGTTCTTCTGTTGACTGGTTTGGACATTTCTTCCTCGGATGCCCTCTTCAGTTGTCGTTACCTCAAACTTTCCCACCGTTTGAAAACTAAGAATGTGGGCGGCTGGTCGGGATATATTTCTGAGCACATGAAAGAAGGCACCGTAACTGACAGAGAACATGTGGCTTTTCTGAACATGTGGCTTGAAAAATTTGTCTTCTGTGGTAAATCCTTTGGCCCCACCTCCAATTATCAGATCGTAGCCGAACGGTTAGCTATTGGGTCTTCCATTCCTCTTGGCAAATACCTCTTGGGGGCAGTGTACAATCTCCTCCATCAAGTGGCAGTTAGCCTGTCAACTAATTCCCTAATAGGTACTCCGGGAGGTCCTTGGTGGTTTATCAACATGTGGTTGAATCTTTACCTCCGAGATAGATTGGAACAGAATATTTTTGATATGCGTTTTCCGGGAGACCAGCCAGATGGTGTTCCGATTGTTAAGCGCTGATGCATGAACTTTGGAGAAGCGGTCTCTACATTTCCAGGACATAAGAAGACTCCATCCCGTATAGCAGAACATTTCAGGAGTTTCTATCTCGGCTTTACTCCAGATTCCATTATCTGGTTTGCATATAGGGATGATAATACCAATTTCGAGACCATTTTCAGCTTCAACGATCTTCATGAGGATGATGAAAACAGGATGGTCTTTGTGGAGATGATCAAACCAGGACTTCTTCCATCCTGCGTTTTTGGGAAAGATTCCTCGGCCACTTATGAATTTTATAATCCTTTAGTGAGTGCTCGCCAGCTGGGGTTTGGTCAACTGCCGATTGGTCTCTACTTCTCCGATCTGATCAAACCACGGGAGGTTATCCCTAGTGGTACTCATTATCAGCGTCTCTTGGACCGGGTCCCTGACTCTGCCACCATTGATCTTGCTGCCTGGAGATTTTCTAGCTTCACATCTCCTCTTTTTAACATCTGGTGGGCGGAATGGTGCGATCATCTCTTCTGTGTCTCTCCAAGGATTTATTGTGAGAAGCTGGACCCTGCATATCATGCATCGACTGATGAGGTAATTTTCTTTTGATCAGTTTATGCCTTTACTCGATTGTGCTCTGATTGTTGTATCCCTTTTTCAGCCTGAAACTACAGAGCCTCCTGCTACCAGTAAAAGTGGCAAGCCGATTCATTATTGGCCACCAAGGCGAGTTTCGTATATCGGCTACAATGCTCCTTCAATCTCTTCAGTCATGTAGGGCCCCAAGATCAATCTTACTTCAGATAATCTACCTCTGTCGACCCTCAAAAGGAAAGACATGCCCCGCAAAGTTCTCGCCCGCAGAACGAAGAAGAAGATTGACACTGTGGTTGTTAGCATTCCTGACATGGCTGGAAAGTTGGCGGGCGCTTTTGAGGTACTGGCTTTCTTCAACATTTTCTTTTCCTCTTCGTATCTTTCACTGATCATCTTTTGTGTGGTCTTCGGGATTGATTGGTCAGTCAGTACAGACCAATGCTGCTGATTCTGATCAAGGTCCAATATTAGAGCCAATTCAAGAAGTTCCAGCCGACGATACCTTGGTTGAATCATCTGAGCCACCTGGTCCAGATCAAGTCGTGGAGAATCCAGCTGCTTCTCAGACTGAGAAAACTCCAACTGAGGTAACAAAAATTCTTCAGTCATTCCTGACTTTTTGTTTATTTTCTGAATTTCTGTTCCTTGTTTAGGATGTTGATGATACACTGGTTGAAACTCGGGATGTGCCTCTGAGAGCCTGTGTGGTTCGATGACCGGTGGTAGGTCGCTTCCTGGTGTGATGAGTGATTGACAACGTGGTGTGGACTGATTCTTGGCTAAGTATTGCAGGTGCAGGTTGCGGCTTGACTGGTGTTGGTGCAGGTGAAGAACAAGCGCGAAAGGTCGTTGCCGGTGAGGCCTCCAGGTGTGGAGAAGATAAGTAGGCTTGGTTCGAGGGACCCGGTGGCCAGTGGGGTCAAGTGCGAGCCGCATGGTGGCAAGAATAGCAAGATGAAGTCGTGGACGGTTTCTTGGTTGAGCCTCAAAACCAAGGTCGAGCCGGGACTACGTGGGAGCCGAGTCATGAGTGGAGATTGGCGGAGGCTACACCGAGTTCGCGGGGTTTCCGGTGGTTCACCAGAAAACCACTGGTTCCTTGGTTGATCCACAAAGCCAAGACCGAAGACGGAGGTGCAGCAGCATCAGACCGGTCTGACCAGTGGGTCTGACCGGTCTGACCGGTGGGTACCGGTCTGACCGGTGAGGAGCACCAGTCTGACCGGTGTGCGACGACGCAGTCCGGAGACTTCGAAGCGGAGGACACGCGTCGGGATCGCAAGGCTTGTGTCGAGGCTAAGCAAGTTTGTGGTCGCTGGGCATTCGTCCGATGGTTCCTACTATCCCCAAAGTCTTGTGCGAATCCGTGGAGCGAATCGGGAGATCGGGAGTTGGATTTGGAGGAGTTGACCCGCGGGCGCTGTTCATCCCAAGAGCTCAGGTCCTGACCGGTCTGACCGGTGCCTCTCACCAGCCTGACCGGTGCAGACCCTTGATTGAGTTTTGCTCTGGTGAACGTCTTGGTGAGTTCCCTGTTGTCCTGTGTTGCCACTATTTCGAGTTTGGTCAGTTTTGGAGCTCGGTAGGTCTGTTTGGTGGATTTGGGATTTCCTGGCTTGGACCGGTCTGACCGGCGAGCTACACCGACCTGACCGGTGTAGAGGCCTTCTGTGGAAGTTCTCAGGTTTTGCCAGGTTGCTCCAGCAGGGACCGGTCTGACTGGTGCTGCTCACCGGTCTGACCGGTGCAGGCCAGTGGTGCTCGAGTTGCTTGTTCCGCTGCGTTCTCGAGTATGTCTAGGTGGTTGTTGGTTCCTAGGACCAGTAGCACTCCAGTGGCTACGTGGTCTTGGCCAACTTGGGTAGTTCAGTCAGAGACGTGTTTTGGAAGCCGTGTTCGTCTTGTTGGAGTTCCCATCTCCTTCGAGAAGAATTTTTATCGGCTCCCATTCACCCCCCTCTCTGGTCGCCAGTTCGGTCCTTCAATTGGTATCAGAGCAGGTTCGGGTCTTTCGAGGCTCTAACCAGTCTAAGATCCAAAGATGGCGTACCAGGAACGGGGATCGGGTCCCCCGCACTTCGATGGGAAGAACTACCAGATGTGGCAGAGGCGGATGGCGGCGTTCCTCCGCGGAAAGGGTCAGATCCTTTGGGACGTTACGGTGAACACAGCGTATGTTCATCCGATTAACTTCCTAGCTCCAGGATCGAGGGATATGTTCGACGCCAACAACAAGGCGATCGACTACTTGTTTCGTGCTCTGTGTCAGTCCGAATTCGATCAGGTTCAGACAGAGGACTTAGCTTGTAGGATTTGGGAGCAGTTGAAGGATGCTCCTACTGGGAATGCTCAGGTTCAGGCTCGGATGTACGCGACTTACCGGAGAGAGTATGAGAACTTCACTCATCTCCCCGGTGAGTCCGTCGATGCCCTTTTCCAGCGGTTTACGGTGGTAGTGAACAACATGAGAGCCAATGTGGCCGTGCTCCCATACGATGATCATGATAGAGCTGTGAAGCTCCTGCACTCGTTGGATCGCACCGTATGGGACGGAAAGGTCGAGGCTATTCTTGAGTCCGAGAAGTATGACACCCTGACCGTGAACGAGCTGTTTTCCAAGCTCAAGTCAGCTGAGTTGGATTGGGGTATGACTGCCCGTCTTGAGAGCCCGACTGACTCTCATAGTCTTGCTCTCGTCGGTGGCAAAGGTGCTAAGTCTAACGCTAACACATCTTCTAGGATGTACTCTCTGTCTTCTTTGATGTCTTTGCCAGACGAGGAGTTCGACGTGCTTGGAGAGGACGAGCTGGCATTGCTGACCAGGAGGTTCGAGAGGTTGCACGAGAACCGGGTGAACACAAGGAAGAATCCACGGACATGCTTTCAGTGCGGCAAGCCAGGACACTTCGTCGCCGAGTGTCCGAAGAAGATGGAGAACAAGGACGGCTACAAGGACAGTTACAAGCACTGGTCGAGCAAGGACGGCAAGTACCGATCAAGGCACGATCACAAGTACAAGAACAAGCACAAGGACGAGCGACGATCGAGGAAGAAGGACGGCCGCGGCAGGAAGGCTCGAGCGATGGTCGGAGCAAGCGACGTCGACTCCAGCTCCGCCTACTCTTCCTCGAGCTCGAGTAGCAGTGAAGATGAAGGTGATCGGCACAAGAACAAGAAGTCATCCAAGAACTTGAGTGGGCTGAGCTGCTACGCGAGAGATGGCTTCTGCGGCATGGCTCGTAGCTCCGGCAGCAAGAAGAGTCACCAGAGCGACTCGGACTCCGACTCCGAGGATGAGGTACATGACGAGCTTCCCTTCTTGCATGAGGAGAATGAGCGTCTTGGCAAGTTGCTTGATAACCGTGATGACATGCTTAGAGAGGCTAAAAAGATGAGGAAGGGGCTTAGGGCCTCACTAGAAGATGCTAGGAACCGAGTAGCTGAGCTAGAAACCCAGACCCTTGATGCTAAGCTTGAGATAGATTTGCTTAAGACTTCACCTGTGGTTTCTGATGAGATTAATTGTTGTGATTGCTCTGTGTACCTAGCTGATCTTACTAGTCTCAAGGATAAGCATGCTTCTACTTGTGATGAACTAGATGTGCTTAGGGTTGAAGTGGCTGAGCTTAAGTCTAGACCTGCTTTGCTAGGTGCTTGCACTTCTTGCCCTGTTTTGCATGGAAAGATTGATGAAATGCATATTTACACTGTTTCACTTGAGGCTAAGCTGAAAGAACCTATTCCCACTTCTTGCTCTACTTGTGAATTACATGCTTTGAAGAATCTGGAACTTGCACATTATGTGGATCGCTTACAGGATGAGAACGATGACTTGAGAAAAATGATGGGTTGGTTGTCGGGTTATGAGCCACAGCTTAGGATGATGATAGAGACATACAAGCACTATGATGGGCAAGCGCTTGGGTCGGAAAAAATTGGAGAGTGTAGCGGTGAGGGAGGTGAGAAGATTGGTGATATCCAAGCTCCACCAAAAACCTTCCACAAAAATGCCTATGCTCCTAAGCCCAACCCACTGAGAAACAAACTTGACACAACCCCAGATCCTCCTATATTTCCTCGCCCTATAAATGACTTCCAAAAACCGGTGAAGTTTGTGAACCCCAAGGAGAGTGAGGGTGGAGAGAAGAAGGGTGAGAAGCCGAGTGAGGAGAAACCAAGTGAGCAGCCCCAACCCAAGCTTAAGCCTAAGCCCATACGGTTTCATTGTGACTATTGTGGGAGAGATGGTCACAAGGGTGAGTTTTGCTTCAAGAGGAAGCGTGAGGAGAGAATAGCTAAGGAGTGGGCTAACAAGGATAGGTACCGCCCTTCAAATGGTGTACCTGAGCCTCGTATGTAAATGCCTAGGGCCAAGGCGATTGTGAGGACGGTTTCGGCTTGGGGAGATCGAAAGGTGGCAGGTGGTGCTGCTGGCCGAGCACCACCGGTCAGACCGGTGCACTCCACCGGTCAGACCGGTGCTGGTCTGGGCAGACAGCGGTTTGGTTTCCGTGCCCGTGAGGATGCTCGGTTTGGTTCAGGAGGTCGTGGTTCTGGTGGTTGGCATGGAGAGTTTGCAGGTGGTCAGTTTGCTAGACGTTCTCCACCTCGTGCTCAATACAATGGTGGGAGGAGTCTTAGCTTTGAGATGGAGAGGAGGAACGGTCCACGGTCTTCCTTTCATGGCTTTCGTTCTCCTCCAGCTAGACAGGGATGGTTCCCTAGTGGTGGTTCTCGTGGTGGTTTTCGTGGTGGTAGCATTGATAGGTGTGATGATTTGGTTTGGGCTAACCCCACTTTGGAGCAAATGGCTCGGCACTGGTTTTACTCTTTTGGTACTAACCCCAGTGCTGAGTCGTTTGTTCACTCACGTGCTCGCTTTTGAATTTCAGGTGGGAGACTTGAGGAACATTTGGTTGATTGACTCTGGTTGCTTGAGGAATATGACCGGAGACAAGGGGTAGTTCTCAAGTCTCATCCCGGTGGTGTCCAGGACATACATCACCTTTGGGGACAATGGGCGAGGGCGTGTGCTTTCAGAAGGTGAGATTAAGGTAAGTGACAAGGTCACTCTTAGGCGTGTTGCTCTTGTTCAATCGCTGGGGTTCAATCTGCTTTCTGTGTCCCAGTTGTTGGATGAGGGTTTTGAGGTGTTGTTTCGGCCTGGTGGTTCTCAAATTTTGGATTCTCGAGGAGACCTAGTTTGCATGGTCGTTCCCGAGGGTCAAGTGTTCCGAGTGGATTTCTCTCAGTCTTCTGGTGTGGCTCGTTGCTTCTTGGCTGGTTCTTCAAGTGAGTTGTGGAAGTGGCATAGGAAGTTGGGTCACTTGAGCTTTGACCTTCTGTCTCGCTTGAGTAAGCTCAATTTGGTCCGAGGATTGCCACGGTTGAGGTTTGAGAAAGAGTTGGTTTGTGTGCCGTGTAGGCATGCCAAGATGGTAGCCTCTTCTCACCCGCCCCTCACCGATGTGATGACGGAGCGTCCATGCGAGCTGCTCCATATGAACCTTGTTGGCCCAGCTCGTGTGCGATCTGCAGGTGGGAAGTGGTACGTCCTAGTTGTGGTGGACGACTACTCTCGGTATGCGTGGGTCTTCTTCTTGGAGGAAAAGGGGGAGACGTTTGGTTTTGTTCGAGATCTTGTCTTGAGGTTGAGGAACGAGAGGCACAGAGATGCCATACGAGCGATCCGCAGTGACAATGGCTCGGAATTCAAAAACTCTCATTTCGAAACCTTTTGCCATGACTTGGGTCTTGAACACCAGTTCTCTAGTCCGTATACGCCCCCCCAGAATGGCGTGGTGGAAAGGAAAAACAGAACCTTGTGCGAGATGGCTCGGACGATGCTCGACGAGCATAGGACTCCGAGAAGGTTCTGGGCTGAGGCGGTCAATACCGCGTGCTATGTGTCTAACAGGATCTACCTCAGGGTTCACAAGAAGAAAACCTGTTATGAGTTGATGCACGGTCGCACACCCAAGGTGAGTCACTTCCATGTCTTTGGTTGTAAATGCTTCATTCTTAAGAAAGGAAAGAAGTTTGACAAGTTCGAGGCTAGGTCTGTCGATGGCATTTTCTTTGGTTATGCATCTCATTCTAGAGCATTTCGTGTGCTCAATCTTGAAACTAACCAAATCGTGGAGACTTGCGAGGTAACCTTCCACGAGACACAGCCACGTAGTCAGCTTGTTTTTGAGTGTGCAGGTGATGATGAACTTGGCGAGGAGATCTTTCAGGAGGAGGAGCATGAATACGGAGATGATGAAGATGGCGGTGTGGTGTCCGCGGCTGAACATGTACCTACTACTTCGACTACGATCGAGAACGGGCCCTCTCCTACACCTACGACGACAAACCCAGATCAAGGCGAAGCTGCTGTTGAGGGGGAGGTAGCATCAAGGCGAGAACCTCCCCGGTGAGTTCAAGTGGATCACCCAGCTTCGAGGATCATCGGTGACATCAATGAACGTACTACACGGTCGAGGGTTCGAAATAACTCTCACTTTGCTCATGCTGCTTTTGTTGCTACTTTTGAACCCAAAGACATTGGACACGCGCTATCTGATCATAATTGGGTCAATTCGATGCATGAGGAGTTGAAGAACTTTGAGAGAAACCAAGTTTGGGAGTTGGTGGATCCTCCACCGGGATGTAAGCCGATTGGGACAAAATGGGTGTGGAAAAACAAAGAGGGAGAGAAAGGTGAAGTAGTGAGAAACAAGTCAAGGTTGGTGACGCAAGGGTATAGTTAGAAAGAGGGGATCGACTACGAGGAGACCTTTGCTCCCGTAGCTCATTTGGAGGCGATTAGGATCCTTCTAGCCTTTTCCGTGGCTAAAGGGTTCAAATTGTACCAAATGGATGTGAAGAGTGCTTTCCTAAACGGTGTGTTGGAGGAAGAAGTGTACGTGACGCAACCATCAGGTTTGAGAGTGTGAAGTACCCCCACCGGGTGTACAAGTTGAGGAAGGCGCTGTATGGGTTGAAGCAGGCGCCTAAAGCTTGGTACGGTAGGTTGAGGGGGTTCCTGTTTGAGAAAGGGTTTGAGATGGGGAAGGTCGATCAGACCTTGTTTCTCCTCAGGCAGGGCAAAGAAATCCTAATTGTGCAGGTATACGTGGATGATATTGTCTTTGGTGGCTCGTCTAACTCTTTGGTTGCAAGATTTGCAGAAGACATGAGCAGGGAATTTGAGATGAGTATGATGGGTGAGTTGCAGTTCTTCCTCAGCCTCCAGATCAAGCAGTCGAAGGAAGGAACATTTGTGCACCAAGCTAAGTACACCAAAGACATTGTGAGGAAGTTCAAGATGGAGGACTCCAAGGCTATGGCGACACCTATGAGTACGACTACAGCTCTTGATGCGGACGAGGAAGGTGAACACGTGGACCAGAAGGAGTACTGGAGCATGATCGGGTCACTCCTGTACTTGACGGTGACGAGGCCGAACATCCAATTCTCGGTATGTCTATGCGCTCGTTTTCAAGCATCTCCGAGGACTTCGTATCGGCAAGCAGTCAAGCGCATTTTCAGGTACTTGCGTCATACTCTCAACTTCGGCCTTTGGTACTCCGCGTCCTCTTCTTTGGCTCTTCATGGTTTTTCGGATGCGGATTTTGCCGGGTGTCAGTTGGATAGGAAGTCCACTTCTGGGACTTGCCAGTTTTTGGGTTCCTCTTTGGTGTCTTGGTCTTCCCGCAAACAATCGAGTGTTGCTCAATCCACTACCGAGGCAGAGTATGTGGCCGCAGCAAGTTGTTGCTCTCAGCTCTTTTGGATCACATACACCATGAGTGACTTTGGTGAGGAGTATACCCATGTCCCACTTCAATGTGATAGCACCAGTGCAACAAGCGTTGCAAAGAACCCAGTGCTCCATTCCAAAACCAAGCACATAGAAGTGAGGTATCATTTCCTGAGAGACAACGTAGAGAAAGGGAAGATAGCTTTGATCCATGTACCCACACATGACCAGCTAGCCGATATTTTCACCAAACCCCTAGATCAAGCAACTTTCACTCGTTTGCGGGGGGGAGCTTGGTGTTTGTATGATTTCTTGAGTTGGTGTGTGGGAGCTCCTTTGTAGCATATGTATAGCTTTTCTTTGTGCATTTCTTGCATTTGGCATGGCATATGTAGCATGATGTATAGGCATCTTTGTATCTTAGGTTGCATGCATCTTGTATCATATGCATTGTGTAGGAAAAGCTTCTCCTATATACACTGTTCACCATGATGTGTTATGTATGATCTTGTGAGCTAGGTTGGTATGCTATGGTTAGTTTGGCTTAGCTCTTGATGATCTTGATTTATATCCATGGTTGATGGCTATGTTTTTCAAAAATGTCTCATATATGCTCTCTTGTGGGTAAATACCTTTATATGATCTTGACATGTTTTAGTGGCTTGGCTATGCTTAATTTATGGTTGGATAGCTTATTTTGATCATATGGGGCCAAAGGCTCATTTGCCATCATGAATGTTTAGCCCCCATGCTTGATCTTGTGGAGGGGCATAAGTTCCTTTTTGTCGCAAAGACATTTCATGTACCAAATATGAATCTGAAAATGAAATGGAAATTGCTTGGAAAATGTGCTCCCATGTCTTTTGTGCTTAATTTATATAGCCTTGGGTGCTAAACCGTTGCATGATGCCTACCAATGAGAAGTCTCATACATAGAAGTAGGCACATGGCTCAGTGGCTTTGACATGACATGAGGTGCTTGTGGGTGTTTATGATGGTCTTATGCTTAGAATGGTTGTCCTAACATGAAGTTTGTGTGGCTTTGCCATTTTGACATGTTTTGCTCATGTTTAGGACTTTGCTCATGAGAGGGTGATTTTTCGCAAAATTGCTCAATTTTATCTTAGCTTCGCCCAATGGTTGTGAAACTTGGTGATCATGTAGTTGATGTTCATACGAAGCTATAGAGTATCTAACTTGCTCATTTGGACGTGTGTAGCATCTTGTGATCAATTTTGTCTATTTGAGAAGCTCTAGGTTGCATTTTTCGCATTTTTGGCTTGTTTCATGCATTGTCAACAAGGGGGAGAAGTTTGAGCATGTTTTGGCCTACTGAATGCATTTAGAAGGTTTCCAAGTGGTTTCGAGCTAGTTTTGAGCTCGTGCAATTCCCAGTTTTTCCCAGGTGGTCATCCCTAACCGGTGGGATGCACCGGTCTGACCGGTGTGAATGTCAGGTGCTGGACGATCTAGTCCACCGGTCTGACTGGTGAGGTGGACCGGTCTGACCGGTCAGAGCAAGGCTGAGACAGCTGCTCTGTTTCGTGAAGTGGTTTGCATGCATTCGTCCAGGGGGAGTTGCATTGGCTCAGGGGGAGCTTGCATGTGTGCAAGGGGAACTCTTTGTGGTTTTCGAGCTGTGGTTTGATGGTTTGTGCTCTTTGCTTGAGCATGGTTTTGTCTCGGATGTGTCGAGCCGTTGCCCTTACCTAAGGGGTCCGAGACTTGTCTTCTTCAAGTGATCTTGTTCTTTGCCTTTCCTGTGGCTTTCGATCGCTTGTTGAGGTCTCTTTTAGTCGTTTCTTTTCCTTTTCCTTTTCTCTGTGATTACCAAAACGTGTGTGTTGTCAATGCACTCATCAAGGGGGAGATTGAGAGCCTGTGTGGTTCGATGACCGGTGGTAGGTCGCTTTCTGGTGTGATGAGTGATTGACAACGTGGTGTGGACTGATTCTTGGCTAAGTATTGCAGGTGCAGGTTGCGGCTTGACTGGTGTTAGTCCAGGTGAAGAACAAGCGCGAAAGGTCGTTGCCGGTGAGGCCTCCAGGTGTGGAGAAGACAAGTAGGCTTGGTTCGAGGGACTCGGTGGCCAGCGGGGTCAAGTGCGGGCCGCATGGTGGCAAGAACGGCAAGATAAAGTCGTGAACGGTTTCTTGGTTGAGCCTCAAAACCAAGATCGAGCCGGGACTACATAGGAGCCGAGTCATGAGTGGAGATTGGCGGAGGCTACACCGAGTTCGCGGGGTTTCCGGTGGTTCACCAGAAAACCACTGGGTTCCTTGGTTGATCCACAAAGCCAAGACCGAAGACCGAAGACGGAGGTGCAGCAGCATCGGACCGGTCTGACCGGTGGGTCTGACCGGTCTGACCGGTGGGTACCGGTCTGATCGGTAAGGAGCACCGGTCTGACCGGTGTGCGACGACGCAGTCCGGAGACTTCGAAGCGGAGGACACGCGTCGGGATCGCAAGGCTTGCGTCGAGGCTAAGCAAGTTTGCGGTCGCTGGGCATCCGTCCGATGGTTCGACGATGAAGATTCCCAAAGTGCCCCTCGGGGGCGTGTATCCTAGTATTAGGCCTTAGGGGTAGTTTCGTCTTTCTGTTGCCTCCATATAACCCAAGTGGTGAGAGGATGGCAGCCATCTCTTGGAACCCTAGCTCATTTTGTTTTGCTATTTTCCTCTTCCTTTTTTCCTTTGGAATTTCTAGGACTAGCTTGAGAGCTTCATGGTAAGATCTTGTGAGAGCGAAGGATGATCGGGCGACAAGCTAGACCTTGTATGAACCTTCATGGTATGTACAGATGATTCGGCGTGGTTCCTCAAGGCTTGGTTGTGTCTTTCCCGTTTCTCCTTTTTGGTGATTTTCGGAGCCTTTTCTTGGCGATTTTCTTGTGGCGGTTTCGAGGCCTTTCTCTTTGGGATTTGGTGGGGGATGTATGCTTGAACCCTTCATGGTTCTTTTCCCTTTGATTCCCTTCCCAAATCCGTGAGCAAAGGGGCTCGATTTTGGGGTTTTCTCCTCTCTAGAGTTAGAGGCGTTCTTGGTGGGATTTCTTCGATTCCTTTTGTTCTAGCAAGTTTTGGTAGACCAAATCTTGGCTATGGAGTGCCCATGAGGTGTTCCTACTATCCCCAAAGTCTTGTGCGAATCCGTGGAGCGAATCGGGAGATCGGGAGTTGGATTTGGAGGAGTTGACCCGCGGGCGCTGTTCATCCCGAGAGCTCAGGTCCTGACCGGTCTGACCGGTGCCTCTCACCGGTCTGACCGGTGCAGACCCTTGATTGAGTTTTGCTCAGGTGAACGTCTTGGTGAGTTCCCTGTTGTCCTATGTTGCCACTGTTTCGAGTTTGGTCAGTTTTGGAGCTTGGTAGGTCTGTTTGGTGGATTTGGGATTTCCTGGCTTGGACTGGTTTGACCGGCGAGCTACACCGGCCTGACCGGTGTAGAGGCCTTCTGTGGAAGTTCTCAGGTTTTGCCAGGTTGCTCCAGCAGGGACCGGTCTGACCGGTGCTGCTCACCGGTCTGACCGGTGCAGGCCAGTGGTGCTCGAGTTGCTTGTTCCGCTGCGTTCTCGAGTAGTTCTAGGTGGTTGTTGGTTCCTAGGACCAGTAGCACTCCAGTGGCTACATGGTCTTGGCTAACTTGGGTAGTTGAGTCGGAGACATGTTTTGGAAGCCGTGTTCGTCTTGTTGGAGTTCTCATCTCCTTCGAGAAGAATTTTTATCGGCTCCCATTCACTCCCCCCTCTCTGGTCGCCAGTTCGGTCCTTCAGCCTCTGGATGACCCTCAACCATTGATTGGTAATCAACCTCAATCACCGATTATTGAAATCCCTGAACCAGAATCGGTTGAAAACCCAACTGTTCAGACACAGGCAACATCTTCTGCTGCAGAGGTAAACTTCTTGATCTTCTTAGACTTCTTCTTCAATTCTTTTGCTCACTTTTGCTCTCTCTACAGGTTCCACCAACCTTGCCTCTTGTCGTTCAGAGTGTATCGACAGTTGCTCTCTCAAATGATGTAAAAGCTAAGCTGACTGAGGTGCTTCCACTATTGAACCAAAACATCGGCCAACTCGTACAAGATGCCGAGCCGATCAGGACTATCTTCAAGCAGATTCAAGGCCAGTTGCCTAGAGATCTCAAGGCGAAGATGCTCTAAGTTGCTTTCATTGAAAATCGGCAGCTCGTTGTCCAGGAAGCTCAAGATCGGCTAGATGAAAGGAGGCGTCAGGAGCAACTTACTCACAACAGGGAGAACCTGGATAACAGTATGGCCGATCTCGACAACAGGATCGAATTCCTGGCTTCTTCTCGTCCAGACATTGTCAACAGCATTGATCGTCGGAAGAGGCGTCGTGTTGACTTGATGAAAGAGCTTGGTCAAGTTGAGCAAGACTTGGCAACGGAAGAGCAAAAGCTTGCAGATCTTCCAGGAACCATTGCTGCCATGCGAGAGCAGAGGGACTCTGTCGCTCGTCGAGCTCTAGTTTTACGTGAGCAAGAGCAGCCGATTCTTGGTTCGGCCGATGCCGATCGTCAGGAGATAGAACCGGTCGACCAGCTGCGCCTGGATCTCATTAATGCCCTTCACTTTCTAGGCATAGTTTAATCTCCTTGTAACTCTTGAACTGTAACCGGCCTTTACTGGCCAACTTCCAACACTTGGCATTTATTGTTTTGACCGAACGTTCCGATCGACCTTTATAAGATTGCCTAGATCTCTTTTACCCTTTTGAACTGTGTTTCTCTTTTGAGATGGACTCCTTTTCTTCTTCCTTTTCTGTGAACCAGGTTGGTTTTCTCTCACCCTCTTTGCTTTTTTGTGATCCCTTTTCTGGCGTTCTTCCTTCTTTCCCCAGTCTCCAAATCGTGAAACCGTGGACAGGATCGTGTCGAGCATCAATGCGTTTGGAGCAAACAGACCAACCAAACCATCCAGGCAAGAACAGGGTCTCCGCCTTGTGATCGCAAGCGACGAGAAGAAGTTGGAAGTTCTTGAAGCCAGGAGGACTGCTCTTCTCCAGGAATTAGATCGCGTAGGTGAAGAAATAGTCCAGGTTAAGGCAGAGTTGGACAAGGCAAAGAGTCTTCTTTAATCCCTGATGTACTGTCAGCCGATGCAATCGGCTTTTATGAATAAAATCACTATCCTTTGATTGGCATTGATGGATTTAAATGTATTATTTCTCGGTGATGAATTCCCACCCATACTTGTAGGTGCTCTTTTATGATCTGGTTTGGCTTTCCTGCTATAAAAATGTAGCCGGCACCACAATCTTCTGACTATGAACCAGATTAGCTTCTATTAGGAATAAGAGGTAGGCCCCCTCTAGAGTGCTTTCAGGAAAATGCAGTCTTCCCCATTCCTTGACAAATTTCTCCCTAAAGTGCCCTTGTATCCAGATAACACATTGAAGCTTGCCGTTGTTGCTGGAAATTTTGATAGAGGAGAATCCTGATAGCCTCCTCTTCTGGGGTACAGAGTGGGGCCCTTCATTGTTATTCAATCTATCTTCAATGCCAGCCTCTGATTTTTGGGAAACGCATCACTGCATGACTGCCCATTGTTCAGCCTGAGGCTTTCACGGGGAAATTGTTCCTGCTTTGACTGCATCGGATGTCCTTCATTTTTTCTTTTTCAATTCCCTCTTGTAGTTATCCCTTCTGCTACCTGGGGCTATAAATAGACTTGGAGCTTGGTAGAGAAAACTCACACTCATCGGCCATGGCGCAACCAATCCTGATAGATCATAGACTCTTGTTGTATGACCGTTCTTCTTTCTTCTTTCCCTTTATAGCTAGAAGAATTCTTGAGAAGTAGTGTAGCGACCTCTCTTCTTCTTTGCCTCCTTTCGAAAAACCAGGAGGCACTATAGCCAGAAGAATCCTTGTGAGGATCTGGCTTTAGGAGAAGGAACCATGTAGGGTGTCTTGCTGCACATTTATCAGAGGAAGAGCGTGCCAAAGGAACGACCATCTTGGTCATCAACTCGGGCTCCTTTCGGTGGAAGATTACAGAATCGGGTGAAGATCTTAGTCTTTCGTTTCCTCTTCGCGATGTCCTTCTCTTATTCATCGATTCAATATCCTCATCACACTAGAGATAGGACCGCTTTGTGAACTCTTGAGAACACATGTAATCTTCAGATCTGAGTTGTAATATCATTATTGTAATCCAAAATAGAAGAGATGAAAATGCATTCATTTCGTTCTGAGGGCGACATGTGTATCGACCACAACCAAATATATTAATTGTACATCGGTATTTACATTTTTTGTACTAAAGGCGATTCTTTATAGATATCGGCTATTCTACTAGAAACGATTACATTTGCAATCGGCTATAGCTCGAAACTCAATCGGCCGATAGGCTCGATATGACAATCGGCTTACACAATTGTTTATATACTTGGGCGACCAATCCATCGGCTGCTGTGATTCCGTGCCCGAGCTTTCCTTCATCTTCAATGAACTGATCCATTAAATCTTGTCATCAGAGCCGACTGTTTGAACCGGCTTGAGTCCAAAATCGGACACTTTGAGATACTTGGTATCCCATGCCTTTCCAGATATGCAGCTCACTCAATCATAGGTCCATCCTTGTGCTTCCGTAGCTGCCACTGTCAAGGAGGTTTCTCCTTGGACCACCTCCACTGAATCTCCGATCCATTGGATGATGCATTGGTGCATTGTAGACGGTATGCAGTAGTTGGCATGTATCCAATCCCGACCCAGCAGTGGATTATAAGATCCCCTCCCTTTAATGACAAAGAAAGCGGTTGGAAGGGTCTTACTGCCGATGGTGAGCTCCACGCAGATTGCTCCTTGAGCCGGAGAGATGTTGCCTTCAAAGTCCACCAGCATCATGTCGGTTTGGGTCAGATCTTCATCGGACTTCCCAATCTTGCGCAGCATGGTGTACGACATCAGGTTGACTGCTGCTCCTCCATCTACTAGCATCCTGGTGACTGGTTTCCCATTGACAAAGCCTTTGAGAAATAATGCCTTCAAATGTTGTCTTTTCTCATCTTCTGGCTTCTCAAAGATAGCTTGTGTAGGTTCCAGTGTTAACTGAGCCATGCCACGTTCCTCATTGGACACATCCGAATCAACCGGAGCCATGAACTCTTTTGGTAGAAGGACAACCATATTTATATCAGCTTGTGGTTTATCATCCTCCCCATCATCGGCCTTAGGCTTTGGACGTCATACTTTAGACCGAACATTCTTCTTGTCCAGCACGTGTCTCTCTGCTTCTTCTTGTTGTTCTAGCTGACGTAGGCGCTGGACTCTCCTTTTCTGGGACTTAGTCAAGCCGTCTGGACACCATTGTGGATTGGGCTTCTTGTATGATCGGCTTGATTCTTCATCATCCAGTTGCAGCGTGCGTCGACGCTCAGGAGCTCGGCACATGATATCTTCATCAGGGACCAGAGAATCGGCCATCTCTTCCAGCCGATCGTTTGACCTTTCGTTGACTCGACCTCCCAGCCGATCATGAACGCTGGTCTTGCCCCCCAGCCGATCGTAGACGCTGGCTTTGCCCCCCAGCCGTTGATGAACTGGGATCCGTTGATTGCTGAATTCACGGTGATCCCCAGCTGTAGGCCTTCTGTCGTTGAAGCAAACCCTCTTGGAGGGATTGCTATTGTTGTAGGCCCCATTGCATTCTGGACAATTTTCTGCCGTTGGCAGCTTGATCCCTTCTTCCCAGTAATATTTGAAGAATGGACATCTCCAATGTCCTTCGTTGTGTCGAGCCCACTCTTCTCTTTCCTTTGTGTAACACCCCAGGTGTTTATTAAAGATAAATACCTCATTTAGTTGTGTTAATCAAGGTTAAATAGCTCCTAATCATGTTTGACATGTTTTGTCACACTTTTGCACAAATGACCTTGGTCAAAGTTACAATTTCCCGGTCAAACCCCTTTTGATTCTAAAGAGCAGATTCGGTTTTCTTGCGTGTTCTACAAATTTCATTATAGAAGTTCAAAATCGGCCAATATAAAAGTTCTTCGTTAATTACGGGGACACATTTTTCGTAATTGGCGGACATTCCAATTTTGAGTGCAAAGCCGCGTAAACTCGAGATGAAGTTCCTGTGCACAGTAATTCCGGGCCGAGTTTTTCCTGAAGTTCAACGCGTTTTTAACGCAAATCTGTTGATCAAAACATAGGTCGCCCTTTGCAAAAGTTATACCCCTATAGCTCATCTACCACTTTTGTATTGGCAGATTTATAACTTGTATTCAAAAATATATAGTTAGTGAATTTTGAAAAAGGGTAAACGAAACACAAACCGGGCCGCACGCCAGAGCCGTCGCGCTCTGCATGTCGCCCGCGCGCGCACTCCGTCCGTGCCAAAACACGTGGTGACTGCAGGGTCGTTCGGCGTACGGATGCCTCGGCAACGTCGCGATGGACCGGTGCGATTCTTGGCGCCTCCGCCTATGTAGCTCCTGTGCGCCGCGACCACACCGCATGCCGCGCCGCGGCAGAGCCACGCGCCCGCGCGCGCGAACGTCGCGCGGCTTGCACACATGCGTCAGCCCAGCTGGCCGTTTCCGCAGGGGCGTAGGTAAATAGGCAAGCCCCAGCTCCGCACGCCCCTTCTTTGCTCGCCTCGTCGATCTCGCAGCGCCGCACCACCTCACCGTCGTGCTTCCCGCGCCGCCGGCCGCCATTGACGAGCCGCCGCGCGCGTTCCGCCGCTCGCTCCAAACCATTGTCGTCCTTCCACTCCTACACCTTCTGCACGGCCTAGGGAAGCTTCCCCTTCCACTCTTTGCCCCGCATTGACGCCGCCGCCGCCGGTTTCCGGGCTCCGGCGGGCGCAACACCTGCGCCCCGCCGTGGGAGCTCGCTGGCGAGTTTCCCGGCCGGACTTCTTCCTCCAGGTGCTGCAGGTGAGCGCCCTAGTTGCTCCTAGCCGCACGCCCGCCCCGCTCCGGTCCTCCTCCGGCCGTCGGCGATGTCCCCTGCGCCGGCAGGGCGACATTGCGAGGATTGATTTCTTTCCAGGGGTTTTTCTGTAAACTAGGGGCTGTTGCGTAATTACAAGAACTTATCCAGGGACCCGGCTGTAAATGTATCTTTAGGGTTTTCGGCTGCAACTTTAAAAATTCGTAGAAAACTGTAAAAAATCATAAAAATGCAAATCCAATTTTGTTGAGTTCCTGGTGAAGAAACCTACCTTTTCTAGAAAGCATGTATAGGGTTTTTCTGTGTAGTTTTTGAATTAAAAATTCAAACTCAGTTTGATGTGTTTTTAGTTTAGTTTAAAATATACACATGCTATGGACTTGAATTTTGGATATGTTGCTCTTTATGACATGTTTAGATTTGTGACCAAAGTTGGAATGAGTTTGATGTGTAAATATTTAATTATGATTTATGTAAGCTTTATGCTAGATTAACCTTGATGCTTTTTATAGCCCCTTTAGTAAACTTTTCTTTAAGCACCAGTGCACCCTAGGGCTTTGTCTTGATGAATAGTGCCTATGGTAGAATGGATGTGATTTTAGGATATGTTTTGACATGTGTTTTGGAATTAATCTTGTGTAGGAGTTTAAATTCAAATTTTCAAAACTAATTTGAATCTACACCTATGCTTTGGCCAGAGGCTTATATTTGACATGTATGACTTGTAGGAGAAAGTTGAGATCAAAAAGTTTAGTAAATCTTTTTATATGAATTAATGGTGATTTACTAGGCTAAAATTTGTCTTTTTCGTATAAATTAATTTATAAATGTTCTTAATCTAAATTTTGGTGTGTGAGCTTATAATGGGTATATGTTGCTGTGTGCAAAATATTAGGCTCATTTGAAGTGTTTTTGATTTAATATGGATTTATGGTTGAAAGGTTTGTTTTGTGTAATTAAATAAAGAAATGGAAATTAAAGTGTTAAATTGTGAAATCATGTTTGCTCCTGTTTTTAATAATTTAAACACACCCCCATACTGTTTGGTGAAGTTAAATACTTTAGTTTGCTTAAATGTCTACACATTCACCATCAAAATAGTGTTTAGTCCATCATCACACCACCTTAATAATTTTTTTTGTGAGAAAATAATAATGTTTCGATGAATATGGCCAACAAGAGTTGGGTTGGTGGTAATTCTCCCACCCTCACCATAATCTAATGCATGTGCATGTGATGTGTAGATTTACCAGACGGGGCGTACACGCTCACTCAGGAGGAGGAGGGAGCAGCTAGAGGAGAGGTGAACCAAGTTAGTGGGCAGCAAGACCTGGACCAAAGTCCAGAAGAGCCCAAGGCTAGTGTTGAGTCAGAGGAAGGCAAGCACCGGTTTCATATAACCTTTTTGGGATAAATTCTCCACTTTTACTTTTAGTAATTATTGTTTACTTGTGCATTTACGTTTCAGGAGTTGCTTTGAAACCTAGTTGCATGATCCATAGGACTCCTATGCTCTTTTACTAGTATGTTAGGAACGCTAGTGCCATGCTCTAAGGATACGGTAGAAGTCGAGTAATGACTCATTGCTCGCGAGATATAGGATGCTTATGTTGGAATCATAAGTTGGTTAAATTGACTCGCTCATGTGGTAAGAGCAATGGGTTCGGTCTCGACCGAGTAGCATGGTGCTGGTCTAAGCTATTGAACGTACCAAGTGCTTGTCGGGAATGGGACCGGTAAGCCTAGTACCTAATGAACCAGTGCGGGAATTTTATTGCTACTAATCTTGAGATGCATCTCCCGGTTCGCTACCGGTAGTGCAAGTGTGATTCTGGACGTGCCATGTTTGGGCGTACCAGTAAACCTTGTACTTAGGACTGTATCATCTTTTCCTAATCTGGGGAATGACGGGAACCGCCTGGTTGGGGTAGACACTGCACTCGGTCTACCTTCTTCCGTGTATCTTGGGTTTACCTTGCAAGGATATAAATCGATCGATCGTCGGTCACTCGCCGTTATCTGAGTCGGCTTGACCACTGGCTACCCCATGTTTATTTATGGAACATTTCAGATTAATATTGTTGGATGATTAATCTTGTTTGTACAACCATGTTTGCTTAGCTAGGTGCTTACCTAGAATGGTTAACATACTAGAACTTGAGCTAAAATTTGAAATTAAGGATCAATTCTTAGTTGCTTTTGGCAAAACAAACCCACCAGCCAAAAAGCCTTGCATGTCTAACTGTGTCTTTTATTTTGATGGGTCAGTCTTGCTGAGTATTAGTATACTCAGCCTTGCTTTTGTTGTTGTTTTCAGGTAACCCCATCTGGCCTGGTGCTATTCCAGATGGTTGGGAGCTTGAATGGGAAAACGATGATGAGGAGTGATATGCATGGATGGCCTCCTGTGTCTATCATGCGTTTAGTTTAATTTCTGCTGTTTAATCTCTGAACCATGTTTACTTTTATGTACTCAAAACTTGGTTTGTAATTTTAAGTACTTATGAACTTTTATGTAATATAATGTTGTACTCTGGTCCCGCCTTCGTGTGGGCTTAGCGCATAATTCGATCCCGTGTAAGTGATTTACCGGGCATGCCCCGGCAGAGGCGACAGAATAGTTCCTTATTATTGCTTAATGGCCAGGTGGACAGGCTTAGGCGATAATACGGAATTATTTTGGGCGGTTCTGTCACACCTTGCCTTTTCCTGCCGACGCTGGAACTTGTTGATCAGCATCTGGGACGTGACAGGTCGGCGTGGCTTCAGGACTCCTTCTTCAAGTAGCAACCCTTTTCCTTTGACATCGGCAGCGGTTGCTTGCGCCTTGGGATCAACAACTCCTTTATTTTGAGCCGATTCAGACGTCAGTAGCTCAACACGTGACGAGTCTTTGCTAGACACCTCAACTGTATTAGTTGGGAAGGGGTGCTGATCAATCTTCATCGGCTTTTCAGCTTTGGTAGGGGTTTCAAACTTGAGTTTCCCTTGCTCAATAGCTGATTGGATCTGCTGTCTGAAGATCTTGCAATCGTTGGTGTCATGAGACGTTGTATTGTGCCACTTGCAATACTTCATTCTCTTGAGCTCTTCTGCAGCTGGTATGGTGTGGAACTAGGAGAGCTTGATCTGCCCTTGCTGGAGCAACAGATCAAATATCTTATCAGCCTTAGTGATGTCAAAGCCGAATTTTTCTGGTTCCTTCTTACCAAAAGGACAGGACACTATTTTCTTGCCTTTGACCCATTCTGGAAGCCCTATCATGTTATCTTCATCTTCTGAGTCAGAGTAATCTACATAAGACACCTTCTTTTGAAAGTTCCTTCTAGGCTTATAGGATTTTGCAGTTTCTGACTCATCCGGCTAACCAATTGGCTGAGACTTTCAAAGTCATGTGATGCATATTTCTCCCTCAAAGTCGGCAAGAGACCTTGGAATGCCAACTCAGCCAGTTGTTTATCTCCCAGATTTAGACTATAGCATTTGTTTCTGACCTCCCTGAATCTCTGAACGAATCCAGCAACAGTTTCATCGTTCCTTTGTTTGAGTCTGGTCAGATCAGTAATCTTCATCTCATAAATACTAGAGAAGAAATAATTGTGGAACTGTTGCTCCAGATCAGACCATTTGATAATAGAATTGGCTGGAAGCGAAGTGAACCACGAAAAGGCTGGTCCTGAGAGAGATGAAGAGAATAACCGTATCCTGAGTGCATCAACATTCCCTGCTTCTCCACATTGTATGATGAATCGAGTGATATGCTCCATCGTGGATGTATCATCTTGTCCAGAGAACTTAGTGAAATCTGGCACTTTGAATCTTGGAGGGAAAGGTATCTGATCATAGCCAGATGGATACAGTGTTCTTTCATGCAGGATTGCTGCTTAGGTTTCATCCCATACTGTTTCTGCAGCATCTCTAAAAAGTGATCAATCAATTCCTGCTTCATGTGAGACTTCAACTTAGCAGATACTTGTTCGATTGCTTGCAACTCAGCTGAAGGAATCTCTGGAGGTTGATCTTCCGAGGTTCTTGGCTGTGGATTTGGTGCCGTTGATGTCCTTGCTCCAGAAGAACCCTGTGTATTTGATTGACCTATCATAGGTGGAATCTGTCCGATCGGCTGACCAGCCGATGGAACTGGCTGATGCAAGTTCAAATGGCCTGAGATAGCCAATTGATTTAGAAGCATCTGCACCGCTTGCATAGGATCAACTTTTTGTTGCGGTGCTGTTGGCTGCCCTGTCCTCCCCTGGTTGATCGGCTGCTGAGGCGACGATCTTGTATGAGCAACTGTATTAGCTGGGGTTAAGACAGGCTGCGTTGATAGTGATTGTTGCAGTGGAGCAGTCTGTACAGGCATCCCTAACGTCGGCTGAGGAGCCAGTTTCTGAGGTGGAACAGGAGCCTTTCTTTCTGTTGGTATGACCATGTGAGCATGAGCTGGACTGATCTTGACTCTTTCAAAATCCTTGCTCCCATGATTGAAGTAGACAAATTCTACTCCCTCCTTGGTCATATGCACAGTCCCTGGAGTACCTCCAAACATAGCTTGATACGATTGCGGGTACTTCACTTCTGGAACTTCCCCAGGCCGAGATTCAAAGAAATTTGAGATATTAGTCTCAAAATGATCCCGAGGCAAATCCCATCCTGCAAGTTTTCCGTCCTGATCTCTCATTGTGGGATATCTTTGATGAAGGTCCTGCACTGAGAAGGTCTGATCCTGGACGTTGGACTGTGTCGAGTGAGTTTGGACCACTGGCATTGTGACAGCAGGGTATTTAGTCATATCTCCAACACTTTGATTCTGAATCGGCTGGGAATCCGATGAAGAACCAGGAGCAGTTGCATTGATCTGTGGAGACGGTGAAACCCCGACTGTTGAGTCATCAATCGGTGGGGAAGCCGATTAGTTCTTTTGGAACACCGGAGGAGTTCACTTTGGTTGGAAGTATGCAGGTCCCAGGTATCCTCCTTCTGCTCCTTTCTTGAGCGTTTCAGTCAGACAATTCTGAATGGTGTTGGCGAGAACTTTAGCTTGATCAATCATTGTCTAATGCATCGCCTTGTTCATCATATCTTGAAGCCCTTCGGGATCGGCTGAGAAGGTGACCTGCTTAGGTGTTGGCAAAGGATTCTTCTTGAAAACTCCACCTTTAGTTTGACCGTATGATGTCAAGCACAGCTCTTCATAATGCTTCATGTGGGCTTCGAACTCAGCTTTATCTGCGTCCTTCAGCTGATCCCTGGTGATTAGTTGAGCATTGCTTGAGTCAACCTCGAAATTCTTCGTGTTCTTCGTCATTGTTGACCTTTTCGTGTCCCACCAGGCGTGCCAAAAATGTGTTGACGTGAAAATAGGACGTCACCTCCGCGCGCGACACACGTGACTCCCCGGTCTGTAGCGATGCGTGCCAGCCAATCTGACCTATTGATTGACGATGGAAAAATATTAGGGATCGGCTAGAGAACCGATGGCCTCTTATTGACACGTGTACCAGCCAATCGGCCGATACAGAGAAGCGGGATCGGCCGGCTCGAGAGCGACTGAAGCGCAGGCGCATAAGTAGATAGATCGACTGGATCGGCCGATCGTGACGTCAGCACTCGAACAGGTCGGAATCAGCTGTAGTGTTAGGAGCCGATAGGATCTAGATCGAGTGGGGTAAATTGGTGATAAAAGCTAAAACTACAAGAATTGGTACGAAAACTTGCAGATCTAGCTAGTATCGGTAAGGGGTGAATAAAGAACTAGACGAAACCTCAGCGATGCACCCGGAGGTTAAAGCCTAGGGTTATTCGGTAAAACGGTACTCACAAGCTTGCCGGAGATCGATCGATGCAACCCGACGAACTTGAAGAACGGTGTTGTAGAAAAGAGAAAAAAACGCAATGGTGAAGTCGCCAGAAAGTAGATGCTGTAAATTGTAAAGGGTTTGCCCAGAGGCAGTTTGTTTGATATTGGTGTGTACACTTTTTCCCGACCACGCAGTGTCGCTATTTATGTCCTGAGGACAAACCGACTCCTAGCCGATTACGGCACTGTTTACTTGCATCTAAAGAAAACAAACACTACTAAAAATAGAAAAGGACTCTCACAGGAGTCAAAACTTCCTAAAACTGACTCTTGACCCGTTGTCAATCGTGGATTGACTCGCCTCCGCCGTGCTTTTCCTTTTGGTGTATCTCCTTGATTTCCGCATTCTTTCTCTTCATCAACCGATTCTCTGGTTGGCTATCGGCCGATCGGTTGGCCCCACCGGTCCGTCGATAGATGAGGTTGGACTCCTTTTGACCATCGGTGAGCCTCGCTGACCACCTTTCTCCCTTTCCAATCGGCCGATTGCACTCTGTTTTCATCGGCTGCTCCTCCTTATCCTTTTTGACCTGTTTTTCCAAAAAATGGTGTCAACACCTTCAGGACGTGGACGTGGACATCGTGGTCATCGCAACAATGTTGTATTCATATGGTACTATTGTGGATGTGGACAAATCAATTTATTCGTGATGTCCTGTTGTAATATTTGAACTACCATTTTCTTTTATTCATAGTACCGTAATGTTGATGTGTAACAACTATTGAATGCTATCGTGTTGTAATAATTAAACTACTATTTCGTTATGTATTATTACGTTGTTGCCTAAAAATTTATCCATGGCTAAATTTGTATTGTCACCTTGTTTTGCGGAATGCAATGGCTTCCTTAGGTCCTGAATTGGACTTGGAGTTCCTCACGATGAGGAAGGAGGAGGTAGTGGTGCCAAAGGGGATGAGGTTCTTCATGTGCGTCAACTATGAGCACGACCCGATCAAGCCATTCGGAAATGTTTGACCCAAAGTAAGAACAAACAACATTTCTGAATTATTTATTTGTCATTACTACTTTATTATGTGCTAACATGTATTTGCAAAAAGACCCCACCACATCTTTGTGATTTCATGCAATGGCTAGATACTGAGCAGTCCGAAGCCGACAAGCGCTACATCGAGGAAGCGGGCCGTTCGGCAAGGGAGATGTGGCAACACATGGTTGAGGCGGAAAAAGAGGGAAAAAGCAAAGAGCAGCAGGAGGAAATTCACCTTCGATGGGAAATGAAAGAACGTGAAGCGATCCAGGCCCGTGAAGCAGACAGAGAGAGGAAGAAGGAGAAGGCTGGTGGGAAAATAATAGCAACATTTTGTAATTAGTAGCCATGAGGTGGGCTGGTGGGAAAATAATAGCAAGCAAGTTAGATGGTCTTTAGTGGGCTAGAAGTTCAAACCCATATCCAACTTCCACAATACATATAGGGCGCGTTTGTTAAAATGGTCCGTCTCAGCCTGGCCCATGAGCCTGGACCCAGCCAGATGAGCCAGGCCCACGAGATGCACAGACTTCATTTGGTAATTTAGCATCTCATGGGCTCAGATGTTGTTTGGTGGGCTGGTTGAATTGATAGAGTTACCTTGGACATGGGCCAAGGTATAGTAACCTCATGCCCCCCATCTCCCTCGACTCCCTGCTCCTTCCCACCGGCGCCGCCGCCCTCGTGTCGCACCTCCTCGGCACCGCCGCCGCAGGCACTCCTCTGCGTCACCCCGCCCCCTCCCCCGCGGACCGCCTCCTCCGCGACGCGGTAGCCGCTGGCCGCCTCCTCCACGTCGCAGCGGTCGCGCCTCCTCCTTGGTGCTGCTGTGGCCGCCTTGTCGGTGAGCCACTACGGTCGCTGCCTGCCTGCCTAAGAGAGTAGCAGCTCTATTGCGCTGGTGGCTAGCGTCGCACCGGTAGGAGGGTCAGTGTTTCTAGGCGAGAATCGAGGAGGGTCAACGTTTCTAGGAGAGAATCGAGGTGGGGACAAGGGCCGCGGGTGCCGACGGTGGGGACGGTTCCTCCATCTATCTCTGTCCCCTGCTGCGGCGCCGCCGGTGCAGCCCCACGGCCATCGCAAGCCTCTTCCTCGCCTGGCCTGAACCAATTGCGGAGGGCTGAGGGAGCCGCCGAGGGGGCGGACAGCTGTGGGAGTCGGTGATGAGGCGAAGGGCAGAGCATAGCGGGCGTGACGCCGTTGTTCCTCCTCGTATGCAAAGTGGATCTCCACGCGGCAGCGACCGCTCCTCTCCTCTGTGCCACCGCGGTCGCTCACCCTCTTCCTCTGCGCCGCCGCTGTTGCTGCCCCTGCTCTGCACCGCCGGCACCCGGGCCGCCCCAACCACGCGGTGGCGCAGCCTCCTTCACAGCGCCGTGGTGGCCACCACAGGCCGCCTCCTCGTCGCGTTCACCAAGGAAGCAGAGGACCTCAATCTCCTTGGATGATGCTCAATTTGGGTGATCGGGATCTCGATTTTGCAGGTTGGAGCTTGAATTTGGGTGGTCGGGAACCCGTCGGTGACACGACAGAGAGGGGCAGCGCCACACGGTCCAGGCGCAGGGAGCGCTAGCTGCTGTTGCTACGGCGGAGGTTAGAAGGGGTGAAAGACCGGAGGTCACCATATAGCGACGCCTTCGAGCCTGCATCGCGAGGAACGACCCCTCCGGGCGTTTCACGGGGTGCAGGCTCGTGGGCTGATTTTGCATCCCGCGAACTTGGCCCGAGAGGCCGTGCAGGCCACTAAACGAGGACGTTTGTACCCCGCGGGCCTGGCCACACGGTGAGGCCGGCTAAGAAACGTGCTATAGGAGCCCCCTCTCTTCTCTCCCCCGTTCCAACCTAAAAATTGAGAACTTGGCGCGTCTCGCTACAACCTTCCGTCCGCCAAAACGGTTTTTTCTTTCCTCCCACGTCGGCAAGTCGCCCCAGCGCCCCCTTCCACGTAACTTTTCTACAGTTTTTCCCATGTCTATGCCCCTTCTCCTAATCCTCCGCGAAGTCATCCTCAACTCCCCCATCTCAGATGGAGGGTTTTATGTATGACATTTAAAAAGTTGTCTTCGAAGCTATTGAAAATTTTGTTCGCACCCTCATGCCAACGAGTTAAACTTTTGCAATCTGTGTGCAACCTGTTGTGTACCACAAGTCAATCTTCGCGAAAATATTTGGAGAAATTTTTGTGATCCACTTTAAAGGTCTATTAGGAGTATTGGACGTAGACTAATTACAAAAATAATTACACCAATAGACCGGAAATCATGAGATGAAACCCTTAAGCCTAATTAATTTGTTATCAGAGATTGGTTACTGTAGCACGACGTTATCTCATGGACTCGTTAAATTCGTCTCGAAAATTAAGATACGAGTCATGAAGTGTGTTTTGTCATTAATCTAATCCATATTTAATAATCATAATTAGTGTCTGAAGATTGATGTGACATATATAGTTGGTAATTTTTTTGGAAACTAAACACGACCGCCTCGGACTCCGACGGCGGCACACGGCTACCCTGCCACAGAGCCCACAGCTATACCTAAGCATTTTTCGAGTCGGGTCGGGTTCGGGTCGGGCCGAAAAAACCCGATTATTTCAGGCGGAGAAAATCCTGCCCATGACCGTCCCACTGAACACGGCGGGCCTCAATTTTTGGGCCAGGCTCAGGCCGACCCGGGCTTGGGCGGGCCACCCATGCGTTGTGTAGTGTAAAATAGCTAAAAACAGCATTTCGGACTGGGCTCGGGCCAAGATTTTTCCGCAGGTTGCAAGATCTGTGTCCAGGCCCATCCAATAAAGCCCGTTGCGGGCCAGGTTCGGGCCGGACAGCGGGCCGAGCCGGGCTAAAAATGCTCAGGTCCCACAGCCATTGCAGAGAGCTTAAAAAAAGTTAGGGTAATTGGACGCTGAGGGCATGTACAACAGTGTAGACAACTGCTGTCTATTTGACATACACAGACAACTAAATAGACAGTTTATACAATGGGTTGTCTATTTAGCTGTCTACAAGTCATTTAAACTAGATATGGGCACATGAATCATGGTGATACACTAAAAAGTTGATCTTTGTAGCCTTATTTGTGCTACACAATAAGATACGTGATATATTTAAATAAGTACATGAAAAGAGTTGAAAAATAAAATTCTGAAATAAAACAAAAATGCTACTATTAAAAACAAAATAACCATGCATCCTACTCCTTCCAAAACCAATCAAACAAAACGAACTGAATCCAACATGCTTACCAGATATTGGTAGCAATGAACAGAGAAATGACAAATCTCAAACCATGACTTCAGTTCACAAATGACTTCTGTCATTCCTATAGTGCATTTCAGTTCACACATCAATTCCCATTACAATTCAGTTCACACATGGCTACTGCCATTCCCACAATTTTAGTTCACACATGGCATATTCTCTGGTTTCAGATTACTAATAAAAAGAGCTCCAACTCTAAATGAAAATAATTGAAATGTGACAAAATAATCATCATTCAGTTCACAAATGGCTTCACCCAAACACAACAGGATACTGCAACAGCCTTTCAATGGTTTCACCTACAGTTCACAGAAGCAAAATCAGTAAACTTCAAAATATCAGTGCACAGGACAGCTTATATTATCCATAGAAGTGACCTCAATCGTACCCATAGAATAATTTGTTCTTCAAACATTTGTTCTTGTGGAGCTTGCTCTCCCTCCTGTGCAGTTGACACAGAATTTGAATAGTTCTAACAGTTCAAAGATCTCACATCGATATCAGTTCAGAGGTTACATAGACAAACAGTTTAGCATTCAGCTACAAATAGAAGAGCAGCTACAAGTAGATCGAAACATTTCAGGCATTCAGTTTAGCATTCACACAGCTAAATAGAAGAGAACCTGAAACCAGAGAATATGCCATCCATAGGAAATTTATGTCATCCATAGAATTTTAAACTGACACATTGATACGCAAGCTGATAGTTAGATGCTCACCTCAGTTGTAATCTGAAAATATGTTCAGTAAACAATGTTCATGAATCACAAGCAGCATGCTATCTGTTCATGAATCATACACATGTTATTTCTATATGTTCAGATAAATTCTATCTTCTCAGAAAAAAATCACAATAATTTTATTATCTGTGCTCTAATGGGTGGACTTGGATAAAATCAGAAGTATGAATTGGTTTTGCATCAGCATTCACATTTCAATGCTTGTCAAAATGTGTAACTACACAGCAACATGTGAAGCTTACAAAATTTTACCTCAACCATTCCATTTGAATAGTACACAAATTATGGTTCCATAAAGGTATGGATCTGTAATACTTCAACCCTAGTCTTAACAGACTGCTAAGTCTGATTGCACAAAGCTATGATATAATGAAACAGTATGTTGTCTGTTCATGAATCACACACATGCTATTTCTATATGTTCAGAAAAATTCTAGCTGCTCAGAAGTAGTAGTTTTCTGTATTCTAATTCTACTCATCAAAATCAATCCTCTAATTGTAGTAATCAAAGTAGTGGTCATGTATATGATAAATCTGTGCTGCTACTACATTAGCTATGCAGAGCTCTTGCAATCACTATTTCTTCAGAGGAAAATCATAGAAATTGATCTGAGAAAGAATTGTTACCATGATGATGGATCCAAAGCTTGAGGATGCATCCATGGATGACCAATTAAACTAACACCAACTCCTTGAGTCCACGAAGCTCCACTCAGCAAGGTATGCCCGCTGGCTGCCGGTGAAAAAATAGTCACTGGAGGAAGGGGCGCTGATGATTAAAGGGAGGCAGTACCTTCCGTCGATATCGAGCCTTGCTGCTCCACCGCGACAGACGCACGAGCCGGGGCCTTCCTCGCTGCTGTCCCTGCGCCATTCTCGTTTCTTTTGAAGGCCGATGCAGCCCCCTTTGGCATCTTTCCAGCCGCCGCCGCTGCCTTCCGCTCCTGCAGCGCTGAGGCCTTCCGCTCCCGCGCCGCATCTGCCTCCAGCAAACCACGGGCCGCCGCCAATCCGCCATCGCTACCTGATCTTGACGCATCGCCGCCGGATGGAAGGTTGGAGGGATTGGAGAGCTGGGAGACGGACTGGATTTATACCCGGAAAAAATTGGCGCGGAAGGATAAAATGTGGCGGCATCTTCCCGCGCTGGCGCGCCAAATCGCCGCCGCCGCACCAGATCGAGCCGCGGCGTCGTCTAGGAGAGCAGGGTCGTACAACGGTGCTGGAGGCGACGCTATTGCTTCGGAGCACGAGCTCCCGTCGTCCTTTCGGGAGGCGACGACGCGGTCGTCTGTTCGCTTGGCCGGGGGGATTTCTGCAAATATGCCATCACGAAGACGGGAAATAGACGCCCGTTGTACGTGCCCTGATGCGGCGGCCAAGGGGCATCGCTAGTTTGCGGGCGCCCGCACGGAAAGCAACTAGCGGTCGATCAGACAACATGTCAGCCAGTCTGCCCACGTGCGTCAGTCCTGCTGCTCGCCTGCTCCTACCTGGTGACGACCTGACGTGGTCGTGGTTCCCGAGTCCCGACCCACTGCATCCGCCACACATATACGATCCGCCGCCAAACAAAACGTTAAAAGAAAACGCAAAAAATATTGTGATAACTTTTTAAAAAAAATTATGCACGAAAATTATGTAAAAAAGTTTGAAACAAAAAACTTTGGCAGAAATGTATAGAGCAAAATCCCAACACAAAACTTTTAAGGTAATTCTAGCTGAAAAAATTCTACCTGAAAAAAAAAAGAAAACACTTCTAAATAAAAACTTTTGAAGAAATTTTCCTACAAGAATTGCACAAACTTTTTAAAAAGTTTATTAGGAAACATGGAAAAATTTTGTAAAAAGTTTTGAAACAAAAAAATTTGGCAAAAATATCAAGAGAAAAATCCCAACACAAAACTTTTGAGGAAAATATTGTTAAAAAAACTTTTGAGGCCAAAACTTTTGAAAAAAACTTTTCAACAAATTTTCCGAATAATTAATAAAATTCTTAAAAGTTGCAAAAAGATTTTGAAAAAAGTTTATCGACAAACATGGAAAAAATGGATAAAGTTTTTGCAGGAACTTTTGGAACAACAAAACTCAAAAAAAAAATCCAAAAGGCACGAGATCAGCCGCTCCTCACCGGAACCTGCCGCTGCTCGCCGGGGAGCTCGCCCGCTCTCACCCGTGTCGTAGCTCCCGCTGCTCGCCAGCTCCGCCGCCCACGCCGCTGCTCGCAGCTTCCGACGGCGCGCCGATCCGGCAGAGCTCGCCGGAGCAAGCACCAGCGATCCCCCACGGGCGGCTGCGGGTGGGGCTCTCTGCAACTTGCTGGAGACCGCGACTGCTCCCGGATCGGCAAGCTTGCACAACGTCTGCTCTCCCGCCGGAAGTCAAAGGGAGGGAGAAAAAAAGGCTGCGGAATGCAAGGATAGAGAAGATGGATGGGAACGGGGAAGGCAACAGGGTCCCACCACTTACGGCAGTTGCAAAAAAAGAGAAGCCGGTGGGCATTCATCGACCGGAAGGTAAGAAAGAAGCGGACGACAGCTAACTCAACATTGCGGGCGGCCAAGCCCTACCCTACCCTACCACTCCCCAGTCAAACCCTGGTCCCCACCCTCACAGAGTCACAGGTGGCCGCCACCCCTCTCGTCCCGCCAGAGAGCAGAACACGACGACCCCCGAGATGCGCCGCCTCGGGGCGTCCCCGAGCTCGCCTTGTAGGGGCCGACCCTTCGCCGCAGCACCATTACCCCGCGCTCGTCTCCAGCCGCAAGTCAGCTTCCCTGCCGACGCTCGCCTGGTGCACGCGCGCGCGGCCGCGGGGGCGACGCGGGCACCGCCTCCGCAGCAAAGGTCTCGTCCTCTCTCCTTGCGTGCCCGCGCGGCGCGGCTTCCCCTTCTGTTAAATTCTCCATGAGTGTATTGCTCTGCAAGTGTCTGCTTCTCTTATGAGCAAGATTGATGCTAATTTGTCTCAACTCTGGACATCACTTTTTGGATAAGCTAATTTGCAATCTTATATAATTTAATTGCGGTGGCCCGCTTGCATATAAACTTACAATTTCACATAAATTTTATTTCTTCCCTAATTTGTCCATGCATACTACATGTTGCCAAATATTACCCACGTGTATAGCAGGCTAGGGATGGTCAGTTAAACTGAACCTCAGATGATGCTATACAGATGTCTGAACTCTGAACATGGCTTTTGGATAAGTTTGTTTGCAAGTTTAGATTCTAAATGCAGTGGTTAATTCCTCGCAAAAAAATGCAGTGGTTAATTTGCAGACATAGACAAGGGAGAGTGTCGAATACATTCATCCTTCAACCAACATATTATTCCACACAAATTTTCTTTCTTGCCTGATTTTTCCTATGTAGCCGCGAGGGATAATTGCTGCATCATTAAAACTTTTTCCTACTTTTGCACTCCTGAGTTGCACCTTCCTTTTTTTTTTTTTGCTAGGATTTTCAGCATTAAGTATGTGGTTCTTGTTGGAGCCCAACACATCCACAGCCTTCTACCAGGGTAGACTAGGACTGGTTGATCCTAGTTCTCACTTATGTTGCTCTAAAATTGTTTTCTTTCAGTTCTCTTAATGGCATCAATGCATTTCTAGTCACTTTGTTTCTGTTGCGACAATATATGGAACATAAATCAAGATTTCTGTTCCCACTTCCATTTTTTGCATGCTTAGGTGCTTCTACTGCTTTACCTGATGCAACAAAGCTCACGTTGCTCCACAGGCTTGACGCAGTAAGGCATGACCAGGCTGAAGTGATTCCTGAAAGGTGACTTTTTACAGTTTCTAAGCAACACCCTTCTTTCATCGATGAATGTTGATGCTGATATTTGGTAAAAAAACGCCAGACTAGAGGTGGTCACAGGTGGAAACAAAGGAGTTGGCCTGGAAGTATGCCGCCAGCTTGCTGTCCAAGGTGTGACGGTTATCCTTACAGCGAGAGATGAGAAAAGAGGAAAATATGCTGCTGAGTCCCTTTGCCGTGAATCCAAACTCCCCAACATAATCTTCCATCAGCTTGATGTCAGAGATGATAATAGTGTCATCTCGTTGGCCCAGTATATTGAAAGCAGATATGGGAAGCTTGATATCTTGGTAAATGGAGTTTATTCCTATTCATAGTATCAAATGACATCACGTTACCTTTGAGAATACTTAAGTGACGATACAATGGTTGATGCAGGTGAACAATGCAGCCATTACAGGAATTGTAGCAGATGAGGAAGACCTGAAAGCTCTCAACATTGATTCAGAGACATGGGTACTAAGATTGTTCATTAGCTTTTGGCATCTTATCTGTCTGTGCTGTTTACTTTGGTTTTAACCAGGATCACTAATTGTGAAACTCATGAACACTTGTTTGTAGGAGATAAAAAAGAAGCACATAAGATTTTTTGTGGTGCAGAACAACTAGAACCACATTCTCTCTCATATTTACATGAGAGTACCTAGTTAATTTAACCCTAGAGCAACTTGTAACACGATCAGCACGTTTTGAGTTCACATTGACTTTGATAACTTGACTCTTGAAGTAACACAGCGCACGCTCCTCATGTTCAAGCTAAAGCTAGACAACAAGATTAATTCTAACAGAGAATGCATCTATAGTCTTTTGGAGTCAGGATCTCAACGCATGTTTCAATTGCTTTGTGTTTTGCGAGAACTTTATTATGGATGCCAGTAGAATTTTTTGCTGGCATGGCTACAACCAATGGTATGTGCTTCACTCATTAATATTTGTGTTTCAGACATCTGGCAGGGCTGCTAATCTTCTTAAAGAAGTATTCCAGAATACCTATGATGAGGCATTTAACTGTCTCAATACCAATTACTATGGATGCAAACGGGTAACAGAGGCTCTTCTTCCACTTTTGAAGCTATCTACGTCAGGAGCAAGGATTGTTAATGCTTCCTCCCTTGCATCAGAGCTGAAGGTGCATCATCTGTATCCTTTTTTTCCACCCCTGAAATTCCTGCATTTCCACACAAACTGAGAAGATATTGATTGATATTACCATTACTTACCGTAGCTCATATATTCAGTTTTACGAGAAGCTTCGAAATGATTTAAGCAACATCATGATCTGGGATGAGTACCGAATAGAAGCAGTGCTGAACACATTTTTGGATGACCTGCAGAATGGGCGGCTTGAAGAGGCTGGATGGCCCATGATGCTACCAGCCTACAGCGTATCAAAAATGGTTATCAATCTGTACACCAGGATCATGGCAGGGAGGTATCCGGAGATGCGCATCAATTGTGTGCGTCCTGGCTTTGTCAAGACCGGCATCAACTGGAATCCGGGGGTCTTGACACCTGAACAAGGTGCGAGAGGGCCTGTCATGCTAGCTCTGCTCCCCGACGATGGACCAACTGGGTGCTATTTTGACCAGACAGAAATGGTGAACGTTTGGTGATCAGCGGCTCTGTGCGGCTCGGACGATAGCGACTGTGTCACATGATCTGATGCAGCTGATTGGAGTTTCGGATGTAGAACAGGCCTTGAAACATTGCAGCATACATGTTGTTGGGCTGTGCAGCCTGTGCTATACTTGTTTGAACAATATTTACAGGGTTTTATCTGTGTGTTGCTGTTTGTTCCCTCTGAACCTATGGTCGATCATCTTTTGAGTTTCAAAGTCAACACTGTTGATTTGGTAATCCCAGCATCGCCAGAGCCTTTGGGAGCCTTTGTCTGAAGTCTGATATTATGAGCTTTTGCGACCTTTCGCCAGCACTTCTGCGCTGCATTCGATCGACGACACGAATGAACAGCGTCGTGGCAACCTGTCAGAAGTTAGAACAGCACCGTGGCAAGTCACAGTTGTACGTGTCCTTGTCCATGTGACGTTATCCATACGTGTCCCTCGGTTGAGGATTACGTGTCCATCGGAGGCAACCTCTCCACCCATGTATTTACGCTCCAGGTTGCCTTGCGTTCGTTCGCGAATCATCGTTAAGGATCGTCCCAAAGCTACAGGACCATTCGAGTGCGACAAGACAACCATGTCGTCGAGGCAGGAGCAGCGAGCGGCCAGCAGCGAGGGCGAGGAGGCGCAAGCGCAGCGCGCCGGCGAACACATCGCGCGCGCCGAGGCGCACGCCCGTGAGGCGGCGCGGGAGATCGCGCACGAGCGCACCGAGCGCGCGCGCGTGGTCGGCGCCGGCGGGCACGAGGAGACGGCGGAGACCCAGCGGCGCCAGCCGCCCGAGGAGCGGCACCGCGCCGGGATCCTTGAGACGGTGCAGCAGGGCGCCAGGTCCCTGGTGAGCGCCGTCGGCCGCACGCTCGGCGTCGCCAGGGACACCACCGCGGACAAGGCGAGCCGGGCAGGCGAGGCCACGTCGCAGAAGGCGAGCGAGACCGCGGAGGTGACCAGGGACAAGCTCGGCGAGTACAAGGACTACGCCGCCGACAAGGCGACGGAGGTGAAGGACTCCGCCGCGCAGAAGGCCAGCGAGGCGGCGGAGGCGACGAAAGGCAAGCTGGTCGGGTACAAGGACTACGCCGCGGACAGGGCCATCGAGATGAAGGACGCCGCCGCGCATAAGGCTGGCGAGACGGCGGAGGTCACCAAGGACAAGGCATTGGCGATGAAGGACGCCGCCGCGCAGAAGGCCGGTGAGACGGCGGAGGTCACCAAGGGCAAGGCATTGGCGATGAAGGACGCCGCCGCGCAGAAGGCGAGCAACACCGCAGAGGCTGCCAAGAACAGGGTCGGGGAGTACAAGGAGAGAGCCGCGCAGGCAGCCATGGAGACGAAGGACACGGCGGCAGAGAAGGCGAGCCGGACGGCGGATGCCAGCAAGAACAAGCTAGGGGAGTACCGCGACGCTGCGGCGGAGAAGGCGCGCGAGACGACGGAGGCCACCAAGCAGAGCACGGAGGAATTATTCAGCAAGGCTGCGAAAGGCGACGACAAGGCCATGGAGAAGGACACGACGGAGTCCCCGGAGGAGAAGCTCGAGGAGTACAAGCAGCTGGCCGCCGACGCGACCCGCAAGGCCATGGAGTACCTGACCTTGCGAACAGAGGAGGTCAAGGAGAAGTCCGGTGACAAGGTAAGCTGTAATTAAGCAACGTAGAGTACTGGAAGTAAAATGTGTTGGATGCTCAATTTACTGCCAGATCATCGGGTGGGGGGTGAATTCGCAGGCGAGCGCGGACGCGACGGAGGAAGTGGCGCGGCAAGAGGTGGAAGCGACAAGGCAGCGGACGGAGGAGGTGGCAGAGCGCGAGCGGCGCTGGAAGGAGGAGGCCAAGTGAAGGGGGCAGCTTGCAGCGGGCAGGAGGAGCGTCGAACAAGACGGCACGCCATGCCATGGTTGAGCAGTCCATGGAGTTTGAGGACATGCATGTTCTATACGGGACTCTGTTTTTTTAGCAGAAAATTAAAGCTATGTGAGTGTGTGTAATCTTTCCAAGCATCAACTCACGTGTTGGATCGATGTAAAAACACTTGACTTTGGATTTCGTTCAAAAAACAACTCTTTTATTCGTGGCTGAGGACTTCCCAAATCACATCCCAGTCGAGCCACAAAACCAAGAACAAAACTCGGCAGTCAGTCACGAGTAGGGATGAAATCGGTCGGAAACGATCGAAAATATGCATTATCATTTCCTATCATATATTTTTTACTCGGAAACGATACGGAAATGATATCCTCGAAACGATACTGATAATGAAAAATCGATACATCGGAAACGAAACCATCAGATCGAAAATATGTCGATATCGATCGATAACGGTATCTCAAATCGAAAACACCGAAATCATGAATGGACATATATGCAACATGTTTACAACCAAATGAGTGACCAACAATCCAACATGAATATTACTACACCATATATGCTCATACTATAACCACATGTGACTCACAATTACTAAATTCTGCAGCCAACAAGTTTCTGTCACAGCAGCCACCCTGCCGGCTAGCCTGCTGGCGACGGTTGTGTCCGCGAGCTGGGGACTACGAGTGTACACTGAAGTTATATACGTAGGGTTGTGTTATTTGGGTCATGTTGGGCCTCGGTGTTACCTAGGCTTATGGGTCATTCGTTGACAATCCGGAATTCCGACGGAATTTTCCAAGTAAAAACGGTCGATACATGTATTCGGCGGAACAATGTCACTATCATTTCCATTTTCATTTCCACCAACTTTTTCCTATTTCCATACCATTTCCAGCTCCTACCATTTCCATTTCACCGTTTCTCATATTTTTCGGAAACGAAGCTCGGTCAATCGGGAATTTCCGTAATTGTTTTCACCCCTAGTCATGAGAATACCGGACGGGAACGGGATTTTTGCCCTGCGTTTTCAACCGTGGACGACAGACAGACGTGGCTGTCTTGATAGACCTGAAGCCCAACCCAATCTGTTTCAACGTAGGACTCCGACTGTGCCTGTGGTAGCTGTGACTGTGGCGAAAGCGTTTGGCAAAACTACTCTTGGGTGGCTAAGAAGGTGAAATATCAATAATGCCTTTTTTTCTTTTTATTTTTTCTTTTATTTTCTTCTTTATCCCTTTTTCCTTATCTTTTCTCCGGGCTATCCTTATCTTCTGATCTCCTGGAGCCTTCCCCCGTCCTTCAGCTCCACCGTTTACTCTACCCGCGCCCCCTAGAGCTCCTCACCAGCCGCCTCCACCCGTGCCCTGGAGCCCGTCG
Organism: Cenchrus fungigraminus; assembly: GCA_036936925.1. Taxonomy (NCBI): domain Eukaryota; kingdom Viridiplantae; phylum Streptophyta; class Magnoliopsida; order Poales; family Poaceae; genus Cenchrus; species Cenchrus fungigraminus. The sequence continues at coordinate 63,558,956 of CM072768.1, read as the reverse complement.
CCGCCCACCTCTTCCGCTCTGCCACTCACCACCTCCTCCACCTCCAGCTGTCGCCGCCGCCAAGCTCCCCACACTTCCGACGGATGACCCCATCCCGATCCGCCACCGCCCTCCACCACGCGGTGGCCGTCGTGGCCTTCCCTCCCTCTATCGTCGTCTCCTCCTCCTCCTTCCTCCGTTTTCCTTGCCACCAAAGCTCACGCGCCGCCGATCGCCCCCGCCCACCTCCACTGCGCTGCTGAGCCCCGTCACCTCCAGCTCTCCGCTGTGCTGTCGTGCTCCGCGCTGGTGCCGTCGTGGAGCCCCATGCCTTGCCGACGCCGAGCCGCTCCCCCGTCCTCCGTCGGGCCCGCATACGCGCTACGCGGTGGGAAATCTATGCGAGGGGCAGGAGGATGGGGAGGGGGGAGCATGGTGACATTTTTGATGTTATTAACACAAGCAGTAGGGGTAATTGGGTAGCGACGAGGGGGGTAGGCCGCGGACGAAGCGGGGGAGGGGGGGATGGGTTTTGGCTCCAGAGAGCGGAAAAAACGGTCAATTCTAATGCGGAGCTGTTTCCTCTAGCCTTTTGGTACTACTACTCCGGATCGGAAACAGCTCCCGAAGCCTTGCCAAACGGACTCTCTGAGTCTCGACTTACCATGAAAGCATATTATCAAAAATCTTGGCTATAGTTGAATGCATGCTATCAAAACATCATCCAAAATTAGCAGCAAGTTATCTGTTGCTGCCCCGCCATCCGGAATGGAGGGACGGCGCCGGGTACGGGAAGGGCGTCATCGTCGGCCTCCTCGACGTCGGCATCTACCGGGCGCACCCTTCCTTCGATGACCACGGCGTCGCGCCGTCCCCGGCCAAGTGGAAGGGCTCCTGCGCTGGCTCCGCGTCTCGATGCAACGACAAGCTCGTCGGCGTCAGGTCCCTCATCGGGGACGACGCTCGGGACGACTTCGGGCACGGGACGCACACCTCGTCCACGGCCGCGGGGAACTTCGTCGACGGCGCCTCCAAAAACGGCATGGCCGTCGGCACCGCGTCGGGGGTCGCCCCCGGCGCACACGTCGCCATGTACAAGGTGTGCACTGGCAACGGGTGCGCCGACTCGGCCGTGCTCGCCGGGATGGACGCCGCGATCAAGGACGGGGTGGACGTCATCTCCCTGTCCCTTGGCGGCAACGAGACGTTCCGGTTCGATCACGATCCCATCGCCATTGGCGCGTTCAGCGCGGTGGCCAGGGGCATCACCGTGGTGTGCGCCGCCGGCAACAACGGCCCCAAGCTGGCGTCCGTCGTCAACGACGCACCGTGGTTGATCACCGTCGCTGCCAGCTCCGTGGACCGGAGCCTCCTCGCGGAGGTCCAGCTTGGCGAAGGCGTCACCGTCGCCGGCGAGGCGATTAACCAGATGACAACGAACTCGAGCACGAAGCCAACGTACCCCGTCCTCTACTCCGAGGAGCGGCGCAACTGCGTCTACCGTGGCGAGGAACGCAAAGTCGTGGCCAGCAAGATCGTGGTCTGCGAGGCCGTCGACAACCTTCTCCCCTACAACACGTCGGAGAAGTCCATCCTCCGTGACATAAAGAGCGCCGGCGCCGCCGGCGTTGTGCTGATCAACACCAAGGCCGACGGCTACACCACCGTCCTCTACGACTACGGCTCCGACGTGGTCCAGGTGACCGCTGCCGACGGAGACAAAGTCACCAGGTACGCGTTGTCGTCGAACTCCGCGACGACCCTCGGCGTCAGGTTCAACAACAAGACGGTGCTCGGCGTCCGCCCGTCTCCGACCGTGGCGTCGTTCTCGTCCCGTGGTCCAAGCACAATAACCCCGGGCGTGCTGAAACCTGACGTCTTGGCTCCGGGGCTCAATATCCTCGCCGCGTACCCGCCCAAGACCCTCCTCGGAGCCGGGCCCTTCGACGTCCTGTCAGGCACGTCGATGTCCACGCCGCACATCGCCGGCGCCGTCGCGCTCATCAAGAGCGCGCACTCCGGCTGGTCGCCGGCGGCCATCAAGTCGGCCATCATGACGACCTCCGATGCCGTCGACAAGGACGGCAGCCCGATCTTGGACGAGCAACGCAGGAAGGCCAACGCGTACGCGACCGGCGCCGGTCATGTCAACCCCACCAGGGCCGCCGATCCCGGCCTCGTTTACAACCTCGACGCCGCGGACTACGCCAGCTACATCTGCGGGCTTCTGGGCGAGGCCGCGCTGGCGGTCGTCGCGCGCAACTCGAGCCTGAGCTGCGAGAAGCTGCCCAGGACGGCGGAGGCGCAGCTGAACTACCCGACGATCAAGGTGCCGCTGCAGCCGGCGCCGTTCACGGTGAAGCGGACGGTGACGAACGTGGGGCCGCCGGTCTCGACGTACACGGCGAAGGTGGACGCGCCCAGTTCCCTGACGGTGCGCGTTTCGCCCGGGACGCTGGTGTTCACCGAGGCCGGGGAGAAGAAGACGTTCAGCGTGACGGTGAGCGGCCACGGCGGCGACGTGTTAGAAGGCAGCTTGAGCTGGGTGTCAGGGAAGCATGTCGTGCGAAGCCCGATCGTCGCCGCCGTGTAGGTTCAGCTTAAGAAAAAGATCCAACAATAAACAAATCCCATCACATCTGATAGCAAATTAGCAATAAGTACTTTATATATATATGCCACTAAAATGATATAATACAGATGAAAAGGCTGCCTGGTACCAATTGCCGCTGATCACATCTGCACCCACAATCCATGCAGCAGTACTAGTTCAAGAGCAACCTCAACAAACCAGATCAGATGGCAGCAAATACCCCAGGACTCAAACCATCTAGCAAGTAGAAATTTCAAAACATGACACCTAATAGAAGCGTCTCACGCCATTTGACATCTAATTCGTGAGCCTTTAAAAAACTGACATTGGGGACACGGATTACCTGTAAGGAATCGGATGCTCGTTAGCCTAAGAGGGGGAGGGGGTGAATTAGACAACTAAAAACCTTAACCTATGGCTTCACTACTTTTACACAAAGATAAACTAGAACATAATATCTAGATGTGCAACTAAGGTTGTTCTAGTGTGGAACTTCCATCCCAAAACAAGGTTTGCAACCTATAGCTAATCCTAGCATGATACTACTCTAGGAAAGTAAAGGCAAACAAAGATTGTAAGAGAGTAAATGCGGAAACGTAAAGAGGGATGAGAGGAAGCAAACTCTTTACACGCGATTTATCCCGTGGTATCGGTAGGCACTAAGCCACCCCTAGTCCACGTTGTTGAAACACTCACACAAGAGTATTGCTTCCCGGTCACCAAGTCTCTCCCAAGAGCACCACTTGACTCGCCACTAAGGCTCGCCACTTAGGCACTCGCCAAGCTCCCTTGGTCACCTTGATGCCGCCTCCACTAAGGAGCTTCTCCACTTAGGAAGGGGATCTCCACGTCCCCCGCACAAAGTGTCCTCGCCACTCCACACCAAGCCGGAGGGTCGAAGACGATTGCCGGTGAGCCTAGGCCCCAAGGCTTCCGGCGAACCTTGTACACCTTGATTCACTCAAGAATCATCTCACAAGGTTGGCACAACCTTGCACTCACTCAGCTCTAAGCTAAACCTAGCACTAAGCACATACACTAAGCATATGCAAGTCTATGGATGAACAATTAAGCACTTTGATGGATTGGATATGATCTTCTAGGTGTCTTGCACTCCTCTGCACTTCCACACAATCCAGCAACTTCAAATGGGTGAGTGGATGGAGTATAAATAGCCCAAGGCACCCAAAGAGCCGTTGGCTAACGGCCACTGAAAAAGTAAGTGTTGGATGAACCGATGCTATGCTTTTCCAGGGCGTCGGTTCATCCGGTGCCCTCCACGTCACTTAGCTGTTGCATCTCCACTGACACAACTGTTCCGACACTATGCTCCGACGGTGCGTCGGATCATCCGGTGCTGTAGGACTTCTCGCCAAAATGTCTCTGTCTGTTTCTTCGTGACCGTCGGATGGACCGATGCTTCCTCTAACCATGGCGTCGGTTCATCCGGTGCTTAAGGCTTCGTCTTGGCGCGTCTCTGTCTGGATTCAAACCAAGCATCGGTTAGACCGACGGTGTCCCCACTCAGACCGTCGGATCATCTGGTGCTACTGTCTTCGCTGCTTCTCCTCTGCAATTCATCCGACGCATCTAGAATATCGACCGTCGGATCATCCGACAGTGCCTATTGACTTGAGGCTTCTCGCAGTGTACCAACTACACCGACGCTTGCACCGATGGTTCCGTCGGTTCATCCGACGGTGCCCTTTTTCTTCTTTTCCTTTGCGTCTTCAACTTGTCATTGCTTCAACTTAACATACTTAACATGCCATCACTTATTGTGTCCTCATTTTTGCTATGACATACTTAACATAATTAACATGTGCATGGTATGTTAACTTGTGGTATGACATGTTAACTAGGGCATAGTATGTTAACTTGGGGTAACATCCATGGGACCTAGGAATGCCTACAAAGACATGCTAGACAATGTGGTTAGTCCCATTACTTGTGTTAGCATGAATCACCAAAATCAACTCGAACAAATGGCAAATGGGGCTATGTTCGCTACATTACCTCAAAATGAGAGACTCCATTCTATTTCTCTCTTCAGCCTTAGTAAAAAGACCATAATACCCTCTCTAATGCCTTCTCCCTCCCTAATTCATCTCTTTCTTCTTCTCCCCTACGCTGTCACGGTGCCGCCATCCCCACGCAGGACAAGCACCCCCACGGCCGACCAGCAAGCCAAAATGGCAGCGGCGTGCGTGGCCTGAGTGAGCGGCAGCACGGTAAGGTACGGGGCACAACGACATCGCCTGCAGCCTCGGCACCCTCGTGGCCGATCAGTAGGCCATGAGCTCGAGGATGGGCAACAATGGCGGCGGGGAAATTTTCAATCCCCTTTGCATCTTCTTCCCTACCATCTTCCCCTCCGCTGTCGCCCCCTAACGGCGCGCCGACAGCCGCCTCCGCCGCGCCTGCCCTTGATGCGCTGCCGCCCGCTAGCCCCCTCCGTCGCGGCTGCCCCTGATACGTCGCCGTCGCTTGACTGCTCCTTCACCCTCACTAGAGCTGGCACTGCCTCCTCTCCGTCGGTCATCAGTGCCGAGCAGCAGAGAAGCGCGGGTGGGGAGGCCAACGGAGGAGAGGGCGGAGAGCGCTGTGATGGTGTGGGAGGTGAGCAGCGGTGCGAGGGTCGCGTCGATGTCGGCGAGGAGAACCACGCGGGCGAGTCGGCGAAGCTGGGCGATAGGGACGGGGACCTCGGTTTTGTCAGCGGCCGCAACTGCGGTGCAGAGAAGCCGACGACTGGCGGCGGCCATGGATGCGGTCCGGAGGTGCAAAGCAGGACAAGAGAATGGAGAGACATGGTTGAAGATGACCCTGACATCCAGGTCCCACACACCAGGGGCATTTTCATCATTTTAGTTGGGGTTGGAGGAAGAAATTAGAAGGAAAATAGTCCCTCATTTTGAAGCAAATCACGTCTCCGGTGTCAGTTTTTGAAAAGCTCGCGAATGTCAATTGGGCGCTCGTATTGGGTGTCATGTTTTGAAATTTCTCATCTAGCAAGAAGTAGCAGCAAACGGATGCTCAAAGGGTGAGGTTTATTCTGCTCATAGCCCACTTGTACTCAATTTTACATCCCTGCCACTTGTCTCATTTTCATGACAAAAACAACACTTAGTGCAGCCCTGCCAATTCCGTTTGGCCAAATTGTCTTTGGTTAGTGTCACCCTTTTTTTAGAAACCACAAAAAGATTTTGATCTTTAATGGAATTTTCAACTTCCAATGTTGACAATTGGTCGGGATTCCTTGGTTTTTCAGTAAATCTCTATACATAGAGCTTAACGTGAAACCCTTCTTGTTTAATTCCCATTTGAAAATATCCTTTTGACCATTCAACCTGACCAAACACACTTCCCCCAACAAGTTTATACCACTGCACATGCCCGTTGAATATCTCAAGGGTTGTATCATGGTGTAGAAAAAAAGCACAGAGACGAATTACTCGAAAGAAGGTGGCAGGAAAATATGAGCAAGTTTGAACCTCTCCGGGGGCTGACGTGCAGGAGAGAGCAGCTGCAGCGGCGATCCACCTCGGTGACGAAGCTGGGGTGGGGGTGGGGTGGAGCTGGAGGACAATCGGTCCCCGCGGAGGAAGGACGGGGGTACCCTGCAGGCGGCGGCGGCGGGAGCAAGAACGGTAGGGTTTGGGGCTCCGGGTTGCCGAGCGGGCGGTTGCCGCGGCGAGGAGGCCCGCGGGTGCCAGTGCAGGGAAAGGCCACTAGGGGACAGGCGCAACGGCTACCATATAGGGATATGGCGGGCACGCGCGTCGCCGGCGATGACCTCGGAGGAAGGCGGGGGTATATCCGCCGGGCCCTTGTCTTGTTGGGAGATTGGCGGCGGTAGGTATGGGAAAAAGGGAGGTGAGCCGACGAGAGCAGAGGGGAAGGTGACGAGGGCAGGGGTGGCGAGGGCGAGGCGGCGGTTATATACGTCGGTGGCTGCCTATGTGTTCGCTCATCTCCTCTTTCCTGCAGCGGCGGAGGGATGCAGGCTTGGGGAAATCACGCTTTTGCCGAGGGATCCGGGGTTTGCCGAGAGCCCTCCTTCGGGCACTCGACAAAGAAAGGGTTTGCCGAGAGCTGTCAAGAAAACTCTCGGCAAACAAAAAAAACCCTCGGCAAAATTTGGGTTTTCCGAGAGCTTTTCTTACCCGTCGACAAAATAGGGTTTGGAGAGAGCTTTTTCCTGGCAAACAACTATTTTGCCGACGGTTTTCATTTGGCCTACGGCAAAATATATTTATCTACTCTCTATATTTATCTTTTATACCCTCGCCAAAACACTTGTGAAGAAACCCGTAGTTATATGTATCTTTTATATCCTAAAGTTTTTCTACTCTCTACATACAATATGTGGTGGTACATGTTAATTTTTGGTACAATTTTGAATTTGTTTTCTATATTTAACTAATTAATTGCATTTCAAGTATTTTTTCAAGTCAAGTCAAATTTGAACTGCAAGTGATTCAAATAGTAGAAGAAAATAAATGGAAAAATGATATCCATGTCATTTAGCCAATTTTAAGACCTTATCCACAAAATCAAAAGAAATTTCGAACATCTTGTCCAAGAAACACGATCAAAGACGCACGTGTCAATGATTTAAAATTCTAGAAAACGCAAATTAAGTCTAAAAATTTATGAAATTTGTCAATATCTCATGATATCTTACACAGAGGTTATGGTAAGAAATTGAGTGAGTTTTGCACATTTTATCACGCCCGATGTTTAGAAACCCAAACATCTCCGTAGAAGTTTCATAGAGTTATAAAGGAAGCATATAGGTTCGTAGGCAAAGTGATGTTCAAATTGGAATTTCAATTCAAAATTTTTTACTCTCCACAAACAACATGTGCTACTCAATGTCAAAATATGGTAACTTTTTACATTTACTAGCTATATTTAACTAATTAAAAGCATTTGTTTCGATTTTTGGAAACAAACCTTTACCGTGGGCCGAATTCTGGGCTCACGCAAAGCCTAATTGGGCCAGCCGGCCCATCATACATGTTGGTGACAGGTGGCCATAGGATCTGTTGATCCGACGGTCCCAATCGCACTCCGTTCGGATAAAACACCTCCCCCTCTCAAACCCTAACACACACACACACGCGCGCAGGAGGCGGTGGTGCACCCTCCTCTCCTCTCTCGCCGGCGCGGCCGTGACACCCTCCTCTCCTCCCTTGCCGCCATTGTGACAACCCTACCCAAGATAATCTTGTATTAGTGCCTAAACCAGTTCACTTTGGCCATTAAGCACTAACACAGGATTAGCTCATCGTTGTTGCCGGGTCAAGCCCGGTGAAATCACTTACATAGCAACAAAGGATCGAACATATGCATTAAAAACTCACACGAAGGCGAGTCCCGAGTACATTACAAAATTTAAATCCAAATCTACCCATAAGGGTTTAATTATTACAAATCATGGTTCATGACATGATAATAAAAGGTTCAGAGTTCGAAAACAGTGAAAATTAACTCAGCAATACGATAAACATCATAGGAGGTCATCCATGATGCAATCACTCGTCATCATCCACCCATTCCAGCTCCCTGCCAGGTGGAATCTCTTCAGGCCAATCAACATCACCTGAAAGCAACAATTAGAGCAAGGCTGAGTATACTAATACTCATCAAGACTTACCCATACCAAAAATTAAATTACCTCCATGCAAGGCTTTTTGCTAGTGGGTTTATTTTGCCAAAAAGCAACTAAGATAACTGATCCTTACTTTCAATATTTTAGCTCAAGTCCTAGTGAATTAACCATTACTAAGTAAGTAATCTATTGCAAGCATAAGTTGTGCAATACAATTAATCAAAGCATCAATATTCACATAGTTCCATCATTAAGGGATCACATGACCAATTGATTAAGCAATCTCAGATAACGGTGAGAGGCCGACGATCGATCGATCAATAAACCTTGCAATGTAAACCTAAACACATGGAGGGTGCCCTCACGAAGAGTTCACCAACCAGGCGGTTCCCGTCATTCTTCGGTTTAGGATAAGGGACCACAGTCTTAGGTACACGGCTTATTTGGGCTACACCACACAAGGTCACCCAGCCTCACACGTGTACCACAGGTGGCGAGCCCGGGGGCACACCACAAGATTAGTGATCGAAAAATCCTCCACCGCCTCAATCAGTTACTAGGCTTACCGATCCCATTCCCGACAAATGCTAAGTACGTTCAAACGCTTAACCCACGAAAGCCACTGGACCGGAGCCCAAATCCCATGCTCTTACCATGTGAGAAATCAATTTATCAAATCTTATGATTCCAACATAAGAACCTATATCTCGTGAGTGACGAACATCACTCGACTTGTACCGGGTCCTTAGAGCGTAGCAACTAGCGGCCTAGTATACTAGTAAGAGAGCATAGGTACCTAAGGATCATGCATCTAAGGTTTCATTTCAACTCCTGAACGTAAATGCACAATTATAGGTAGAGATAGTTGCATAAATGTAAATAAATCATGGGTTAATGATCCGGGGCTTGCCTTCGTCGACAAGGTTGGCATTGGGCACTTCTGGACTTTGGTCCAAGTCCTGTTCTACGTCCACGTACTGCATGTCACCGGCAGCTCCCTCATCTCCTCCTTCCGGCACGAGCGTGTAGCTACCGTCGGGAAGATCTATACGACGGATGCATATGCAAGCATGAATTTGGTGAACTTAATTAAATAAAATGCTATGCAACACATAACAAACATGGAGTGTATGGTTGGGCACATTCACCTAGATAAGAATATATTAAGCATATTCTCCCCATTAAAATAAGTGATGATGTTGGAAAAATTAAACACCTAATTTGATGGTGATTGTGTACACATCTATACAAATAAATTAAATTAAATTCACAAAAACAACAAGGGTGTGATCCTAAGCTCCTTAGCCCTATTCGAAGCCACTGAACAAAATACCATAAGCATTTGAGCTATAAATTAAACATGACAAAAATCACAAATTCTAGCTTCCAAAACATGATAAATTCATATAAAAATATTTACGAATACTCTGGTTCTAAATTTTGGTACACAGCAAGATATGAGTGTAGCAATGCCTCATGCCAAAATTTGGGCTAGCAACCATAAATAATTTTTATAGGAAAAACAACATGCTTCTGAAGCCAAAACCTCTACCACATGTTTCCTATGCTAAGGCCAGAGTATACACCAAGATTTAGCTCATGATCATGCCTAGGTTTCAAACTATGCATCTATCCTCAAAACTAAGTATAAATCAAGAATAATGATTTCTAGCAGTTATAAAATCATGAGAAGTTCACCGGAGGTGAACCTAAGCATAATAAGACTATATCCAGAAGTTGGACATAAAAATATATTTAGATATGGCTACAAAAATCATTTGCTCGGATCTTGCTTACATACAAGATAAATCATAATAACATTATCTACTCAGCAACTTTGTGCGAAAACTTAGGTAAAGCTTACACATGATATCTCTAATGACATATCCAAAGCTTAGCTCAAGATCTTATCTAGTTTTTGAATTATGGCAAAAGTGGGTCAAAATGAGTTTAAATTTTATTTCAAATACTAGCCATCGAAAGTATAGTTATGCTTTGCAAAAGATGTAGATATGTTCATATGAAAACCAACAAAATTAGTTTTGCATTTAGGATTTCTCTATGATTTTCTATGATTTTTTCTAGATCTGATCCAAAGGGGAAGAATCTATTTTACAAGGAGGTCCCTAGGTTCAGGTTTTACTTTACAGATAAGCCCCTAGTTCACAGAAAAGTCCCTGGAAGTTTTGAGATTCTTGCAATGTGGCTCCTATGGGTGGGAGGAGGCGTGGCTCGTCGGAATCCGGCGAGACTGGCGGCGGCACCGGCCAGTGAACGAGCGGAGAAGGGCCAAGGGGCTCACCTAGGGGTGGTTGATGGCTGGAGACGGGATCGGGAAGGCGCCAACGAGCCGTGTGGGGGCGCTCAGGAGGCGACGGCCGCTCCGGCGAAAAAAGTGGTGGGGTCATCTAGGGGGTGGTGAAGGACCACGTGGAGCTCGGGAGGTTGTTTGGGTGGTCGAGCGGCGGTGGAGTCGAGTGGACAGGGGACTTCACCGTGGCGGGGCGGCCATGGCGACGGCGGAGAGCAAGGCCAAGTGGTGGCGGCAGGTTCTCGCGCGAGGGGGAAGTCCAGCTCTTTTTTTGTAGGCGGTCGTGGCTTGTCTTCCACGCCGAGGCACGTAAGGGGGGATAGCACGGCGACATGGGCGCACGGGGACAGGAGCACGGCCGCGACGCGCCGGGGGGTGGGGGTCTGACGCGGCGGCTCGGCGCGTGGCGCGCTAGGAGCGGCGACTGCTGAGGCCGGAGACAGGGACGCACGACGCACGCCTCACGCCTACCACGTGGCGCCCCGGCCCTCGGCGTCCAGGCCTCGGGCGACCCGTCCGCGACACGCGTGGGCGCCGGTCGGCGCGGGAGCGTCACCCCGGCGCGCCAGAGCATGGGAGGAAGCCGATCAATGCTGTTTTGACTGCGTTTTGCTCCAAGGAGTTGAACTGTGCACCAAAAACTTTGAATACTAAAATTGTAGATGGCACATAGGGCTACAACTTCTATAAAGGTCGAAAGGTGTTTCATGGAAGAATTGACCAGGAACGTGTGGCGAAAAATAGGACTTTCTCGGCCCCATAAACAGCAGATCCTGCCGTTGACCAAGCTTTTGACCAATTTTCCCTCAAAATTTGAATGTCCACCAATTATGAAAATTGTGTTCCTCGAAACAACACACAACTTTTGTATTGGCCGATTTTTAAGTGTTTAAGAGAAATTTGGAGATATGCTTGAAGTTCTAGGGAAAGGTCAAGATGACTAGGGGTTTTAACCATGTTGACTAGGGTTTTGACCATGCTAATGATGGTTGACTTGGTTAAAGAGGTAATTAGCACTAATAACACTAATTAAAAAACTAGGTCGTCACAGCCAGGGTTCTAATTACCGTTCGTAACCGCTCGGAATTCCGCGGTTTTCGCTAATACCGGTCCGGTCCGGTAGCGATTTCGACCGTTAATCGCTCCCTAACCGAACCTAAAACAGCCCCACGCCGGTTAACCGACCGGTTTCACCGGTTAACCGGTCCGGTTTTTGTGCTTCGAAAAACCGACCGGTCCACGGTAATGTGAACCCTGGTCACAACCACCTCCTTCGCTCCTCACTGCGGGACGGCAGTGACCTCCCTCCCCCGACCCCTCTCCTTCCCCCTCTGCTCGCCCCTCACCAGACCGGTGAGGAGGGGCGGCGGGGCGAGGAGCAGCGGCCGCGGCCAGCAGGAGCCCCGGCGGCCTCTCCCTCCTCAGATCTGACGTGTGGCGGCGGCAAAGCGACTGGTGGCGGAGCGGATGCGGCCTCCTTCCCGACGACGAGATCTGCGACGGCGGGCACGACCTCCTCTCCCCTGGCGGCGGCCAAGGCCTCTTCTCCTCCGGTGCGGCAGCCACGACCTCCTCTCCTGCGACGCGACGGAGCGGCAACCTCCTCTTCCTCCGGCGTAACACGAGCATCGAGATCCGGTGGTGGCCGAGGTGGTGGTCCTCCTCCCTCTCCCTTTCTCTATCTCCTTGCGTCTGGATCCGGTCGCGGGTGGTGGTGGTGGTGGTGCGGCGGTGTGGTGTGGGTGGTGGTGATGATGGTGGTGGCAGTGCAGATGGAGGTTGCACGGAGGCGGCGGCGGTGGGGTGGGGCTGCGGCGGCCGGTTGGTGGGACCACGGTGCCGGCCGTATTTTTTTATTCCTTTGAAAAATTCTTTGTTGGGAGTGGAATAATCCTCACGGCACACATTTGCCGAGAGTGAGGGGGACGGCTCTTGGCAAACACCCCCTTTACCGAGAGAATCTTTGCCGAGAGCTACTCTCGGCAAACCATTTGTTGAGAGTAAACCGTTCTTTGCTGAGAGTATCAGGCTCACGGCATCTTCACGGTTTCCCGTGGTGCTTTTTCCAAATCACCAACCGGTGGAGCAAATGATTGGCATAGACACGGCTGGGTTTGGACAGAGGTACAGTGATGATCGTTCGAATGCTGAGTAGGCAACTGTGGAAGCTAACCGGCTGGGATATTGCTCCACACCTGGCATCCCTACAGGATCTCTGGTCTCTCCCTCAGCTCGCAGATACTCACTCCCTGAAGACCCCTTCCACCGTTGTCTCGGCTGTCACATGGCACATATGGAAACGGCGCAACAAGTTTGTCTTCCAGTAGCAGCTTATCCAACCACACGCTTGCATTCAGGCCATTGCTCAAGACCTTGCTTTTGAGTCTCTCGTGTCACCGTGCGCGGCGGCCTCCAGACCGACTCAGCATTTAGCAGTCCGATTTGCGTAAATACTATATGTCGCTTCAGCGACAGATTCACAATCCATCACGCCGGTGTGGGCCCCACCTGTCAGCGACCGGCCGCTTCTTCTTCTCCTTCCTCCGGCCATGGAAAGTTGCCGGCCGGCCGGGGGAGGTAGGCAGGCCAGGCGGTCGGGATGGTCGTGGGGCGGCTTATGGCCCTGGCGGCGAAAGCGGCGGCCGGGCCAGGTCGGGGCGGGGGAGTAGCTCGCCGGCGGTGGGCGGCTAGGGTTCCGGCGGCGGGGGGCAGTGGAGGGGAAGGGGAAGAAGGAGGCCGCCGCGGGCGCGGTAGGGTCTCGCCGGAGCACCGCGGCGGCGGAGCTCCGGCGAGACCCTACCGCGCCCGCGGCGGTGGGCGGCGAGGCGGGGGCGAGCACCGGACGTGTTAGAGCGTGGGGGGAGGCGGCAGCCGGATCCGGCGGCGGGAGCCGCCGGAGACAGAGGAGGAGGGCGGGGCCGCGGGGGCGAGCGAGAGGGAGGCAGGGCGAGCGAGAGAGAGAGGCGGGGCAGAGGCCTTCAGTGACGATTTGTTTCTTGTCGCCGAAGCGATGGGTAGGAGCATCCTCTGATTTGATTACCATCGAGCGCCATCACATGGCGTTGTTTTTACGGAGTTTACAGCATGGGGGGTTCACAAATCCTGATTGTAATATAACCTGATGATGCTGTAAACTTCTCTTTTCCCTAGCTTCACAAACCTGTATGAACATCACCTTTCTTTTTTTTAAGACGTGCAAAATACGTTTTTCATCAAGAGAAGAGAGAACAAAGTCATATAAGGTCCAACAGGTTACCCAAGCCGGGGGACAAAGAAAACAAAAGATAAATGCTAAAAAAGATTACAAAGCCGAGACAAAAAAAGAGCTACATAAGCCTCAAAGGCCGGACACCGAGGAGGCAACCAATCGGGAGGAAGCGCACACGCGCCCAAGTCTTGGCTTCGTCGCCCTGTATGAACATCACCGTCATACTTAATTCTGGCTGGCTCCTTGCCCGTTTTCCTAAAATAAATAAATATATGACTTTCATTAATTTTCTTTTGCTGCTAACCTTGAAAAGCATACTCCCTCCATACCCATAAATCAAGTCGTTTAGGACAGCGACACGGTCTCCAAAGTGCAACTTTGACTTCTTATTTTTATAAAAATATGTATTAAAAACTAACATATGTATACTTTTATGAAAGTATTTTGCAAGACAAATGTATTCATATAGTTTAAATATTTTTAAATTCAACAACTTAAAAGTTATTCATGATTTACATTCTTAATATTTGACTGAAATCTTGTCCAAAATGACTTGATTTATGGGTATGGAGGGAGTACGTCTTGCTTTTACACCCGAATTCGTACTGTCAACGAGCAACTGGTTGGAACAGAGACAAAAACAAGGTGCTCCCAATTCCAGAACCTTTTATGATAAAACATGTTGCTTCGACCGTGCACACCTCGTTACGTTTAACCACGCTTTTGGTATGCATGTGCTACTACGAGCTACGAGTTTCTCCTTCCAAAACTACACTCGCTTTTTGTCTAAAACAACGGCATAACTGTAAATATCAAAGGCTAATGCTTTTGCAGAAGCAAAGGCGAGACACTTTATTTTATTTTTGAACGGAAGACACTTGTTTTATTCTATCATTCTTTTTTTTGAAAGCGTATTCTATCATTCAAAGATCACATTAACTGTAAATCACCTTATCTTTTATGAGTTACAGCTTACAACGAACACAGTAAGCATATTTTGGCGGGATTTTGCCGGAAAAGATGTTGTAACTAATATCTAAAACACCTAGGTTTGTACAATTACTGAATCCCGGAATGGATCCGTTCAGGTTGTTAGCTTGGGGACTGATTTGCAGCGAACAAGGGCAGTCTGGAAATATATTTGGTGGGACTGGACCATCAAAACCATTGCGACTAAGATCTATGTAACTTAATCCCATACAATTTCTGAATTCAGGAATGTGTCCACTGAAATTGTTGCCCTGAAGAATGAATCGCTCCAGACTCGGGCAGTTCGCAACCCCGGATGGGATGCTACCACTGAGATGATTAGAGCCCAAGTCCAGAATTCTCAACGTTTTCCCTGAACAAATGTTTGGAGGAATCTCACCAACAAAACTGTTGTTTGTGAAATCAATCTGGACTAAACGGCTGTTAGCACCCAGTCCTGGTGGTATTCCTCCGGTGAAGAAATTATCAAACAATGTAATGTTCTGCAGGAACTTCAGTTCAGCAAGCACAGAAGGTAGCTTCCCGGTAAAACCATTTCGATATATGAGGACACTTTGAAGGCTCTGGATGCTCCATATACTTTCAGGGAACTCCCCTGTGAGATGATTTTCGAAAAGGAACAGCTTCTGCAAATTCCTCAAGTTTGCTAGTTCTTTTGGAACAGTGCCCTCAAGATTGTTTGCATCCAACTCCAGCCACAAAAGCAATCCACAGTTGCCAATTTCAGTAGGTATCGGACCAGACAAATTGTTCTGAGAAAGTAGAAGATAAGTGAGGTTTCTCAGCAAACCAATTGTAGGTGGTATATGTCCGGACATACTGTTGTTGACAAAGGCAAGTTGAGTCAAGCTGCTGCAGTTCCCTAACCATTTCGGTATCTCCCCTCTTATTTGATTGAATGACAAGCTGAATATTTCCAGGTTGCAGTTATTCTCAAAACTGAAAGGAATCTCGCCTCTGAAGCTATTGCTTGTGGCATCAAATATCCTGAGGCCTTCGATCTTGCTCAAGGTTTCCGGAAGACTGCCGCTCAATTGATTGTCGAGTAGATAGAGGACCTCCAGCTTGGTGCAGTTGCCGATCGAAGCGGGTAGAACCCCAGACAACTTATTCTCATGCAACCACAAGGACGTAAGGCTTGTCATTTCACCAACCGAGTAGGGGATCGAACCACTGAGCTGATTGGAATGGAGGTACACTTGCTCCAGAAACTGGTTCTTGAACAACTCCTGTGGTATAGTTCCACTCAAAGAGTTGTTGTACAATGATAGCAGGGACAATCTCTTGAGATTTCCCATTGATGCTGGTATATTGCCGGAAAGAAAATTTTGGGACAGATCCAACTGCTCAAGCATACTGCAGCTCCCTAATTCCGGAGGGATCGAACCAGATATGTTGTTACCAGATAAATCGAGAATTTGCAGATATTTCAGACGACATATTTCAGATCCTAGTGAACCTGAAACTCCTGATGATGTCAGGTCAAGAGAAATCACTCTGTTCATTTCGTTGCAACCAACTCCGTTCCATGTACAAGGAGTTGCATCAGAAGCGCTCCAGTTGGACCTTATAGAACTTGGCAGTATCAGGTTTCTCGACAGAGCAAGAAGAGCTTGGCCATCTGAACTCAAACTCCATGATGACGTAACTAAAGAGAAGAACAGTGAAAACCAAGGCCAGAAAACCAGGCTCATTTGGTACCTGTAAAAGGTTTCATAAAAATTTGCAGTCCGTTAGCCTTTTCCCACTAGCCAAAGTGTATAAGTGTTGTGCAAAAAGAATGAGAATTGTATTATGTGCAAAAGTGTTGTGACTAAGCCACTAGCTGCTCTGAAATTTTTTAGGCTTCCCACCTTAAAAACAAGTGAACTCATGTCCATGTCTTTGAATCTTTGAAGAAACATGTCTTCAATTCTTAAACGAATGTTCGAAAAAATTTTATCCGTTCAATACAATTTACTCATAAATTTGTAGAACTAACCCATGCTCTCCCACTAGCTACTAATGTTCGAGAAGCAAAAGCACTAGAAATTCATAAAATATTTTTTCCGCCCACAATCAAAATTGCTTACTTTACTCTCATTAGTTCAATATTCCAACACATCAGGCAACCAAGAACCCTGGATATAGCGGTAAATAAAGGTACGAAGAAGAACATACACGTACAGGAGCAAACTGAAATCCTGCAACGGGCTTGTGTCCGTGCCCAACTGCTGATCAAGCTGCGGCGAGCACGGCGAGGTTGTCTGCTGCTGTTCTGATCGCACGCAGGTGCTTAAAAAGGGAGCGCGAATGGCCTTCCCATCTAGTATAGAGTAGTCATGCAGTCCAGCCGGCACGCTATGGGTTGACTCGAGAAGGAGACTCGAAAACTCTGCAGTCCGCGTGTTCGGACTTCAAACGGGGATTCAACGGCGGCCCGGGTTCACATTGGCGAGGAGAGAGGTAAACTACTAACTCATTCGGCTCCACCGGATTGAATCCGGCCGGAATTGATAAATATAATAAGAAAATTATGATAGTTATTATAAGCGATCCGGATTTATTCCGAGTCGGAAACTAATTTACTTATGATATGGACATCAAGAGACTCGGAATTAATCCACTAGTCAAGAGGTGTGGAATCAATTCGACTCTTTAGATCCTTGTTATTAAGCATGCAAGTGGGTACCTATTGAGTCAACCAGTGGCTGACCCAAACAACCCATTAATATTTTTTTGGTATTTTGGGTTACACTGACCCATAACAACACTTACTCATGGGTCAACCAAAATCAACACCAATCCATCTACACTATAATACACTTCAAAAACCAAACCAATCCAAATCATTTACTCATTTTTCTTTTTATCTCAAAACTAACGAAATCAGTTCAATTATCTAATTTTAAGGTCTAACTTTGGGTGTGGACCCCACATAAGGATCTGGCTTCATCAAGTTGCACGGAGTAGCGGACTGTCATATTAAGCATCTTCAGCAAATTTCGGTCAAATCTGCTAAAATTTTATAGTGTGAACGCGAGCTTTTAATTCTAGGGTCCGGCTCTAGAGGTGGGTCCCACATATAGATTTGAGTTCACCGATTTGCACAGAGTAGCGGACTATCATATTAAGTATCTCCAGCAAATTTCGGTCAAATCCGATTAAATTTTATAGTGTGAACGCGAGCTTTTAATTCTAGGGTCCGGCTCTGGAGGTGGGTCCCACATATAGATTTGAGTTCACCGATTTGCACAGAGTAGCGGACTATCATATTAAGCATCTCCAGCAAATTTCGGTCAAATCCGATTAAATTTTATAGTGTGAACGCGAGCTTTTAATTCTAGGGTCCGGCTCTGGAGGTGGGTCCCACATATAGATTTGAGTTCACCGATTTGCACAGAGTAGCGGACTATCATATTAAACATCTCCAGCAAATTTCGGTCAAATCAGATTAAATTTTATAGTGTGAACGCGGGCTTTTAATTCTAGGGTCCGGCTCTGAAGGTGGGTCCCACATATAGATTTGAGTTCACCGATTTGCACAAAGTAGCGGACTATTATATTAAGTAATCTCCAACAAATTTCGATCAAATCCGCTAAAAATTTATAGCGTGAACAGGAGTTTTAAATTTCAAGGTTCGACTCTGGACGTAGTTCCCACATAGAGAGGATGAGCTTGGGATGAGACCTTTATGTAGCAATTGGGTTACCCAAGTAACCCACAACGCTCAGACTGTCCGCACGGGGGCCTGGATAGGGCCGGCAAAGCGACCTGGAGGTCACTTTAGCCGTTTTTTCTCCCGCACCAGCGACCTGCAGGTCGGACGCCAAGGTTCCGTTCGGCCACCCAGACGCCAAATCCAGCGCGGTTCCAGGCGGCCTGGACGCGCAGACGTGGCGCGGGGCCCGCGCCCGAGCGCGCCATCCGCAACCTCTCACCTCTCCGCGGCTCGGCCATGGGGAGGAGGAAGGAGGGAGCGGCCGCCGCCAAGACAAGCTCCAGCCGCCGCTCGCTGCCAAGACTGCCGCACCGAGGCGACGAGCTCGACGGAGTGCCCGCGGGTCCCCTGCTCCGCCGGCCATCACGAGCAGACGCGGGTGGAGCCCGACGGGAACGGCACCATCTCCGCGCCGCCGCCGGAGCTAGACCCCTGCTTCCGCACAGCTCCAATCCGTGCCGCGCGTCCCAGCTTCCACGGGCGTGCGCCCCCAGCTCCAAGGCCGTCGAGGAGCTAGCCGTCGCCAACGGCACCAATGGAGAGCAGGGGGCGGCGCGGGCGCGGCTTCCTCCGCCGCCGGAGCTCACTCGCGACGAGAGGAGGCGGGGCCGCGGACGGGGCGGCGGCCAATCGAAGGACGGGAGGGCGGATGCGCGGCGGCGTCCGGCACTCGTCGATTCGCGGCCTCCCCGCCGGCGATGCCTGGAGGGGAGCTTCGGCGGCCACGCATGGAGAGAGAGAGGCGCGGTTGAGATGGGAGGCGCGGTGGAGATGGGAGGGAGGAGGAGCTGGGAGAGGGAGCTCCGCGCGGTGGAGGTGGGCGGCGCGGTGGAGCCGACGGAGCTCGCCTGGGCCGGCGGAGCATGCGCGCCTACCGCCCTGTCGCCGTGGTAGGTGGAGATTGGGGAAGGAGAGAGAGTGGAGAGGGAGGGGGAAGAAAAAGGAGTATGACGCGTGGGGCCCGCAGCTGGTAGTTGATATGGAGTTGGAGACATAGAGGTTGACGGGTGCGGAGAAACTGGAACTGGACTGGAAAATTCAGATGACTAGGCGGGAATATTCCTTTTAGGGGATGAGTTTGGAGGTCGACAGGTGCGGACAGTCTCAACACTACTTAACACCAAAGTTTTAGTGGGTCGACCCAATGAGTAATTACACCACTTTTTATCTTTTGGGTTTTGGGTCTTTGGGTCAACCCACTAAAATCTGCATCTTTGTTATACTTATCATGTTGAGTAAATTAGCTCTCAAACCGGAATAAATCTGGATCTCCATAGTATCTATATTGATTTTTTTTATAGTATTTGTCATTTCGGGCCGGATTGAATCCCTTAAAAACGAACGAGGCCGACCGAGGAGTCTTAATCTGAAACGCCTAGTCAATTTCGTCAAAGCATAGTATCCCAACGACTGCAAGTCTGCAACGACGCGTTACTATGCGTGCGTGTCCGCGTGACCCTCTCTCTGCTGGCCGCGTCGTGTAATCCGGAGGTAGATATCGGTCGTTTCTCCATGGGCAAAACGAAACCTGTGCTCGTCTCGTCAAACTGTTCCTCTCTTCTTTTGTGAAACGAATTTCATTCATTTTCTTTTGTTGCTAAACTTGAATTTTAGACTATTGGTACTGTCAAGTGTCAACAATGCAAGCAACTGGTGCAGACTGGTAGTAAAACAAGGTTTGATACTTTGATTTGATTGCCAATTGTCTATAAGTTAACCCGAGCACTAGCAATCAGCATGTTAACCTTCACCTGAAAAGAGTGACATATAATCTACAGCTTGTCAGATTTTGTGTCTACTGGTATGTTTGCAGTCCCAATATTGCAATTTTTTAAAAGTTTTTCAGAGTTGATACGGTTCTACAAACTGCTTTTATTTTTTTTTCAAAGCGAAGAGGTGTTTCGACATAATAAATTTTATGTATCTTTGAAAACATAGTTGTCCTCTTTGAGTATACTAGTATAGATGCACGTGCGACACGCACGTGATTTAAAAAAATTATTTACCTCTTATAGTCACAAGAGCATGAGCATCATTGCAGTAGTTATTGTTAACCATACCAATATGTAATTCATTATGTAGTAAATGAATTTTGAATCTACTGTCGATCTTATCGTGTTTCCTTCCTTGTTGGTTGCGCAAAGAACTCAGTGCTAAATGATGGGGAGACACTGATGCAATGTTGTTTTACTGGTATTTTCGACAAAGAACCCTTGCTGTTGCTGGCTTCAGATCAATGTCGCCCATGCCAAATTCTTCTTCAGATAGCCAAGAACTCTGTCCAAAAGAGTGTTCAGCTCGTCTCTGTTGTGTATTATATAGATGTCTCCTAATGGATAGGGGGGAACACTGATTAGGAGCATCGTTGAACTTACCTTGCGAGCAGCTAAAGCAGCAGCTACACCAGTAGCAAGAACTTTAAGATCTTCTCTTTCATCCCCTTTAAGTTTAGCCACCTGATTAAAGAGATTGGTGAGAAACATACCAGCAGCATAACATAAGCAAATACTGGTAAGGGGCTTACCCGTTTCTCAAGATTGATCCCACTTTTACGAATTACAGGAAATACACTGGAAATCTTTGTAAGCACGATTAGGGCATTCCGGATTTCCATGTATTCTTTTGATTCCATGCATTGGTTAAGAGCCTTGGTGATTCTTGAACTCCACTTCCAATAAACCTTTCAAAAATACAAAAGTACATTGAATAACAGAATCAGTTACAACATTTTTCCTAAATTTTTTATTCAAAACCAAAATATAAATGGGAGCATCATACCAAAATATAATAATACTAATGGGTATTTCAAGTATATTGAATTGATATCATGGATTGGGACAACAGAAACTCCACTGAAAATATGGACGTGAGCATGACCAAATATACATACATACAATGGCAGATACTAAAACATACTAATTCAATGAGTAAGTTCCGCCTCTTCAATACCCCACACATTCAAACTCTACTGAGCAATCCAGCTTGTCTTGAACACAAGACAGCCGCATACAGGTTCTGATTGTTTTTCGTTTGATGACAATAGTACAAGTAACAAACAACTAATAATCGAAAGCACTTCGTATAAACAACAGAATAACTTTGCTTTCCTAAATTCTGGAATTTTGAGAAGCAAATTATACTTTTTCGCATATATGTCATTAGGTCGGTCTCGGGTGTTAGCACAATAGCACCACCCATGAGACATCAGACAAAGGGCGCCAAAGGTAGGTGGACTTGTGGAGGCCAGATTTCTAAGACATAGGAACTTCATAAAATTTCAAGGAACATTTGCATAATCATGAGCATGCGCTCTGATCTATCAAAAAATGATGCATCAAAACAACATCCAAGGGCATGTACAGGTCTCCTGAAACCTCCACAAAATCTTAAGGCGAGACGACTTAATAACCAATCCCTACAATGAGATGTTTTTTCGACAAAGAACCCTTGCTTGAATTTTCTGTGTGCTGAAATTCAGAAGTCTATCATTTAGCATATAGTGCACTGTGTGTGATGTATTTCCTGTTTGTGCGTAGACATAAAACTACCATGAATATATTGAGAACTATTTGTGTAATAGTGCAGGTAGATGATGTTATTGATGAATATATCATTTTTGTGTCTCGACAATATGTCTATTTCCATGAAGTCCATAGCAGTTCACCATGTCATTCCACCCAAGATCGAAGGCTGCTGTTGTTCTCCATGTTGTGGGAACCTGGCTGCAATCCATATGCAGAGGGCATGCTTTGTGCTAGGAAGTTCCTTTTCAATTGCTTCCTTGAGACACATATTTTGGTCAGTGAATACGATCTGAGGAGCTTTTCTGTTCACGAAGTTGAGAAATACCTGTCAATAAGAAATGTTGCCTAAGTGAACAGTTCAAAAAAAGTAACACTGAGTTTTCACCCTGATCTGTATTACCTGCAATGCCCATGCAAATGATTCCTTATTCACTTCCCTTAGAAGCACGAAAGCAAAGAAGCAAGGCATTCCATGATTGTTCAATCCAACCCAAATTTCAAGTGCCATGTCAAGTGCAGACAACCGATGAGTGGTGCCAAATATCTGGTAAGCCTGAACCGAAGCCAAATATGTCCAGGCAATGTTCTGCAGACGGTTATTCACGTCTTTGGTGAATTCAAATATCAAACCGGGATTCTTCTTCTCTTCGAAATTCTTGCACATCCTAAGCAGATCGATGCTCTTGTCCTCTTCATGTTCGATCTTCCTGGAGGACTGCATCACTGCATGAGGTCATCTTTCTTAGTGAAAGGCAGGTTCCCAGGCTCGACGTACTTTTTCAGCTCCATTATCCTCATCATCTGAAATCTGATGCACGTAGATCCCGGCCTTGGTAAACATCCATGGACGCAGGCGCTTCCCGCAGAGGTGGAGCGGCGAGGGAGGCGCCGGGATGGAAAAGCAGCGGTCTCCAGCGCGCGCAGCACGGCAGCATCTCCGCCCGGGCCCCAGGCTCCGCCTCCCCACCAGACGCGCTGACAGACGCAGGCACTTCCCGCAGAGGTGGAACCGGTTCACGTACTCCGCCCAGAACCGCGCCCGTGTGCGCTTAGGGGTCGGACGCCGGCGGGAGTAGCGGCGGCGAACTCGAGCAAGGGCGCTGCCGCGGCCAGCCGCGCAACCATGGCCACGCGTGGCGTGCAGACTGGCTGCCATTATGCACGACAGCGCGCAGGTCGGCTGCGGCGGCGCACTACGACGGCGGGGTCGGGCCAGCTGCCATGGCGCATGGGCTGGCTTCGGCGGCGGGGGTCGGGCCGGCCTCGGCAGGGCTCCGGACAGGGTGGCGGCAATGTGAGGTGGAGGAACATGGGGACTCGAATCCCCGATGGCGAAGGCGGCCCTCTCGGGCTCGGCCCCAATCCCGACGGAGGCGGCCGGCGGTAGAGCTTTCCGGCGGCTCGGAGGTGGGGAGGTGAGCGCCCAACACGGCCCAGGGATCCCGACGGAGGCAGCCGACGGTGGGGAGGTGCGAAGGAAAGGAGCGGGCGGGCTTGCGCGGCGGAGAAAATTGAGATGTGCTCGGGTTCGAACTGGGCGGCGTTTTTTTGCATTCACCGCACGGTGTCTGGTCGGGTGGGCCCGATGCGGGTACAGGTGGGCGGGTACGTCGAGTGCGGGTGAAAAATTTATGTGTTTTTGGCAGAAACGCTCTCCAAATTGTGATTTTTTGGTACTTCATAGTCCTTCCACCCTATCCACTTCCAAAAACATATGACAGGTGGGTCCGGCGTGAGGGGTAAGACGGACCTAAATTGGGTGAGAAAAGTTTTCAATTGTCTTCGCTCCTTATATCTTTGAGTATATAAGAGACTGACTTGGGACTTCCTTTTCCTAAACTATTTCTCTTTGTTAGGTATCCGATCTCTTTCTGGTTTTGAAAGAAAAATTAATCATTGTGGTTTGCACGATATGGGTAATCTAACAACTGCATAACTGTATGTATGCTAAATCTAATAGCAGATTAGCCAATTGGTTGGGGAAATTCTTCACTGCGGCTGGAAGAAGAACTTTGGTTAAATCGGTCTTAACTGCTCAGCCGGTCTACTATCTATCGGCTTTAAATGCACCAGATGAGGTACTTGAGGAAATCGACAAACGCCGCAGACGCTTCCTGTGGACCGGAACGGATCAGATTGCGGGGGGGCAAATGCAAGGTGGCATGGCCAAAGGTTTGTCTCCCTACTAGGCTGGGAGGGCTCGGGGTCCTAAACCTGAAGAAATTTGCACGCGCTCTACGGCTTAGATGGTTGTGGCACGAATGGAAGGAGCAGGACAGGCCGTGGGTTGGCATGCCCATTCCGTGCAATGAGGAAGATCGTCGCCTTTTTGCAACAGCAACCACCATAACAATTGGTAATGGGATGACGGCACAATTTTGGGAGTCAGCTTGGCTGCAGGGTGTTTCGCCCAAACAAATTGCTCCGACCATCTACAACCTTTCTAAAAAGAAGAGAAGAACGATACAAAATGCACTGGCTGATGATTCTTGGATTCAAGATATCAATATCGGGCGACTGTCATCGGCCGGACAACTGGCGGAATTTACACAGCTTTGGGTGCGTCTAAGAAGTGTGCATCTTGACCCTGCTCAGCCAGACTCGATAGTTTGGACTCTCACCAAACATGGTAACTATACAACGTCCTCCGCCTACAACGCCCAATTTGCTGGTCTACAGTCTTCACCCATGGAGAGTCTGATTTGGCGAGTCTGGGCCCCGCCGAAGTGTAAATTCTTCGCTTGGCTAGCTTTTCAGAACCGAGTTTGGACGGCGGATCGCCTGATCACTCATGGGCGGCCGAATGAGAAAGTTTGCTTGCTCTGCCATGTGCATGATGAGAACTCCCTGCATCTCTTCACTCAATGCTGTTATAGCTTAGCGGTCTGGAACGGTATTTTCGCTTGGGTCGCAGCACATGTTCCTGCAAAAACCGACTGGACGTCATTCACGTCTATTGATGAGTGGTGGACCCAGGTGGGGTCCTTGAGCGGTGCTCCCTTAAAGGGCTGGCGATCCCTGTTAATCCTAGTTTCTTGGGAACTATGGAAAGAGCGCAAAGCCAGAATTTTCCGACATACCTTCCTCCGCCACAGTCAACTCTTCGCCAAGATTAAAGAGGAAGCGCGATCCTGGGTGCTAGCGGGTGCACGACATCTGGGTGCACTAACCAATTTTGAAGACTAGTTTACTTTTTGACTTTGTATAGTTCCTTTCAGATTTTGGGCTTAGGCCTTGTTTCTCTTCTCTATTAATTAATAAAATCGGCGGTCTGCCGGCTTTACGTTCAAAAAAAATGTATGCTAAATGTGAGTTTCAAGATTTTTACCAAGGTGTTGACAAATAGGCTCTCCTCTGTAGCGTGTAGGATTACCAAGCCTTCTCAATCGGCTTTCTTACCTAGAAGATATATTTTGGAAGGAGTGGTAGTCCTACATGAGACAATTCATGAGCTTAAAAAGAAAACGCAAAGGGGCCTAATTCTCAAGCTAGACTTCGAGAAGGCATACGATAAAGTTAACTGGGCATTTCTACAGCAGGTGCTTAGGCTTAAAGGCTTCCCAATGAAATGGTGCCAGTGGATTCAGAAAATAGTCACGGGAGGAAGTGTTTGTGTGAAGGTGAATGACGATTTGGGGCCTTATTTTCAAACTAAGAAGGGATTGAGACAGGGCGACCCGTTATCGCCTATTCTCTTCAACCTTGTGGCAGATATGTTGGCGGTCTTGATTGAGAGGTCAAAGAATTTGGATTACTTTGACGGTTTGGTTCCTCACTTAGTGGAGGATGGCCTCTCCATCTTGCAGTATGCGGATGACACAATTCTATTTCTGAAAGATGATTTAGGGAAGGCTAAAAACCTGAAAATGGTGCTTAGCGCTTTTGAAAGGTTATCGGGTCTTAAGATTAACTTTCATAAGAGTGAACTATTTTGTTTTGGGGATACAAAAGATAGGACGTCGGAATATGTGGAACTCTTCAACTGTAAGGAGGGTGAGCTCCCTTTCAGATATTTGGGGATTCCGATGAGTCCACATAGATTATCAAATAAGGATTGGAGAGTGGTGGAGGAGAGATTTCAGAAAAAATTAAGTAGTTGGAAGGGCAAGTTGCTTTCGTCAGGAGGGCGTTTGGTTTTGATTAACTCGATCTTGTCAAGTTTGCCGTTGTTCATGATGTCTTTTTTCAGAATACCTAAAGGTGTCCTGGAAAAGCTAGATTATTATAGATCAAGGTTTTTCTGGCAATGTGATGAGCACAAAAAAAATACAGACTTGCCAAATGGAACATCCTTCGTAAGCCTAAGAGTATTGTGGGGATGGGCATTATGGATTTAGACATCCAAAATACATGTTTGTTAAGCAAATGGATTGTTAAGTTAATGAGCGAAGAGGGCATGTGGCAATCACAAGTAGAAAGAAAGAAAGGGGATTCTCACTTTTGGTCAGGGTTAATGGAAGTTAAAAGTTTGGTCTTGGAGAGAGGCAGATTTAGAGTTCAGGATGGAACCCAAACTAGATTTTGGGAGGATCGATGGATAGGAAATGAACCTCTAATGGTAAAGTATCCATCTCTCTATAATATAGTTAGGAAGAAACATGCTTCGGTTGCCCAAGTGCTAAGCACTACCCCATTGAATGTCTCTTTCAGAAGAGCATTAGTGGGGGAGAACTGGGTTCAGTGGCTTAATTTGGTGGGGAGCATTCTGACGGTAAATCTTACTGAACATAAGGACGCCTTCGTATGGACGGCTAGTAAAAGTTTTTCAGTCAAAAACATGTATAATGATCTGGTTTTGAAAACTGGGATTCCGGTAAATTGCTCAACTTGGAAGGCTAAGATTCCATTAAAGATAAAAATTTTCCTTTGGTACATCAAGAATGGGGTAATTTTAACCAAAGATAATCTTGCTAAAAGACAATGGAAGGGGTGCATTGATTGTTGCTTTTGTAGTGAGTATGAAACCATTCAACACCTCTTTTTTTATTGTCCTATGGCTAGGTTGATGTGGTGTATTATAAGCTGCTCTTTTGGTATAACAAAACCGGCAAGTATGGATGATTTGTTTGGTCCTTGGCTTAGAAGTTTTTCAAAGAAGCAAAGGAACCTTGTGTTGGTTGGTGTTGCTGCCTTTTGTTGGGCACTATGGATTAGTAGGAATGATTTGGTGTTTCAAAAGTCAAAATATAAGTCTATCTTGCAGGTGATATTTAGAGGAACGTTCTGGATCAGGAGTTGGTCCATCCTCTCTAAGGAAGAAGGAAGAATTATGTTGAAGATTGGAAGTCGTCTGCTAGAGACCATGGTTATGGAGATCATGAGCAAATCAGGTTGGAACACTTTGAAGCGTCTTAAGGACTAAGATCTAGTTCAGGTTGTGGCGGTTCTTCCTTGAGGGCTTTAGAGTGTTTTGTTTGTATCTGACTATTTGCAGCTAAGACTGTCACCTTCGTTGTAATGATGGTTGTAAACAGACCCTCGGGTCTGTTGAGACCGGATTTGTTTCCGTTATCTAAAAAAAACTGTAATAATCAAAGGCTTCCACAAAAAAAAAAACTGTAATAATCAAAGGCTAATGCTTCTGCAGAAGCAAAGGATAACTGTTTTCTTCTATCATTCAAGAATCACATTAACTGTGTAAATCGCCTTCTCTTTCTCCAGTTACAAAAAACAAGAACAGTAAATATCCTTGCTTATACCGTTTCTAAAAACCACAAATCCCAATATTTATATCAAAATTTCCCTGGACATATTTGGTGGGATTTTCTTATATCCATGTGCTCCTCCTTTGTTAGATCCTCCACACGGTTTCAAGACATAAGTTCCCTTACAATAAGGATTGCCGGTACTGCAAGAAATACAGAGGCCTGGATTTCCATGGAAGGAACTTGGTGTGGAATTCAGAAACACTAGAAGATTATCTGGGACTGGTCCACTAAATTGGTTGTAAGAGATATTGAAGGCATTCAAAATATGTAGACTTCCCAATGTCGCAAGGCCTCCAGTGAGATTATTAAATGACAAATCCAAACTTTGGAGCTCCACCAAATTACCCAATTGTGGTGGAATATCACCCACAAGACCATTGCCACTAAGATTCAAGGCAGTACCCAATTGTACCAACCTTCCTAATGCTGAAGGAATACTACCTCCAAGAATATTGCCACCAAGCTGCAGCTCAATAAGCATACCCAAGTGTGAGAGAGAATCAGGCAAGCCTCCACTAAATTTATTCTCCTGCAACCGTAGCTGCAACAGAGACTTAAAGTTGCTTACTGTACTGAGTGCTGATCCATTCAAAGAGTTAAAACTCAAATCAAGGGAACTCAGCTTGGAGCAGTTGGAAATTTGCACAGGGAGAGAACCATAAAGAATATTGTGTGAAATGTCAAGTCTTCCCAGATTCACTAGATTTCCAATTTCAGGTGGTATTCTTCCTGAAAGCTTGTTCGCTGACCAGTTTATGTCAGTTACATGTACACATCTGCTTAAGCTTTCTGGAATGCTACCACTCAAGGAATTGTGACTCAGATCTATAAAGCTTAATTTTGCACAGTTTCGAAATTGCGGGATAGTCCCATCAAGATTATTGTTTCTGAAAATGAGACGCTCCAAACTTGGGCAGTCCACAACATTGTATGGCATGGTACCGTTGAGATGATTGAATCCTAGGTCCAAAATTCTCAATGCTTTTCCTGAACAAATATTTGGTGGTATCCCACCAACAAAGCTGTTATTTGTGAAATCAATCTGGATCAAACGGCTATTAACACCTAGCTTCGGTGGTATGATCCCGGTGAAGAAATTATCAAAGAGTGTAATGTTCTGGAGGGATTTCAGCTCAGCTAATACCGCAGGTAACTTCCCCGTGAAACTGTTACTATAAATAAGAATGCTTTCAAGGGTTGGGATACTCCAAATATTCTCAGGAAACTCACCGATGAGGTGATTTTCAAACAGAAAGAGTTTTGACAAGTTCCGTAAGTTTGCCAACTCTTTAGGGACAGTGCCCTCCAGCTTGTTTGCATCCAATTCTAGCCACTGCAGCAACCGACAATTACCAATCTCAGGAGGGATTGGCCCAGACAGGGAGTTCTGAGAAAGTAGAAGATATGTTAGGTTGCTCAATAAGCCGAGAGAAGTTGGAATTTTTCCAGACATACTATTATTGACAAATCCAATTTGTGTCAAGCTCTTGCAATTCCCCAGCCATGATGGAATTTCACCCTTCATATTATTGAATGACAAGCTGAATATCTCCAACTTGCAGTTCTCGAAACTGAAAGTGATCTCCCCTGTGAAGTTATTGCTTGTTGCATCAAAAATCCTGAGGCCTTTAATCTCACTCAAGGCTTTCGGAAGACTGCCACCTAGTTGATTATCAAGTAGGTAGAGCTCCTCCAACTTGGTGCAGTTGCAAATGGAATTGGGGAGAGTACCCAATAACATATTTCCATGTAACCATAAGGATCTAAGGCTTTTCATTTCACCAACCGAGAAGGGGATTAAACCGGTGAGCTGATTGTAATGGAGGTACACTTCCTCCAGAAATTGGTTCTTGAACAACTCCTCTGGTATAGTTCCATTCAGAGAATTGCTGTACAGTGATAGCAATGACAATCTCTTGAGGTTTCCGATTGACGATGGTATATTGCCAGAAAGGAAGTTTTGGGACAGATCCAAATTTTCAAGCATACTGCAGTTTCCCAATTCCGGAGGAATTGAACCAGATATATTGTTACCGGATGAACTGAGTTCTTGCAGGTATTTGAGATACCCTATTTCAGGTCCTAGTGAACCAGAAATTCCTGATGATGTCAGGTCAAGAGAAATCACATTACCCCTTTTGTTACAAGTAACCGAATTCCATCTACAAGGAGTTGCATTAGAAGCATTCCAACTGGAGCTTATGTTGCTCGGTAGCATGAGGTTTTTGGAAAGAGCAAGAAGAGCTAGGCCATCCAATGTCAAACTCCATGACGACAAAACTGATGTGAAGAATAGAAAAAACCAATTCCAGAAAACCAGCTTCATTTCACCCCTGAAAAAAATTGCATAGAAGTCAGAACGAGATTATTTTTCTAAAAAGTAGGTTGGTGCGCAATCAAATGGGAATTACATAAGCAGAAGTGTCTTAATCCAAAAAATTACATGGTCTGTGGTTAATGTTATTCAGTAAATTACATGGCCTAATGTGCAATAAAAACAATCACTCGATACCCTAAGAGCGAAACCTGATATAAGAAATGTTTTTTATAAAAAAACCAAGATAATTCCTCAAAACCATTCTCAAATGGGGCAGTACACGGAAACACGTCTCTTATGAGGGACAAAAAAAAACGTGCCTGGGCTGGAGACAATACGGCAAAACTGAATGTTCGCTTCTCTGTTGAACATTACTCTGAAACCTAGCGAAAAGGGGTCGAACTGGACAGCCAGTGCAGCCAAGAACCCATGAACTCTGATATCAATTCAGGCAACAGGCAAGCAATGCGAATACATGACACATTGACACATTATACAGGAGAACCCCGAGAGGTAACAGGAATTAACCTAGCTAGGGAGCCCCGGCCAAAGACTTCGTCACCAATCACCACTGATCTTTCCGCTAAAAGAATAAACAAAAACATAGGAGTATAGGATGTAACTTCCACTTGGTGACGCGAACGAAGGGGAAGCGAAGGGAACAGCGCGTACCAGTCAGTAACTCGGTGCCCACGGATGAGTCTCCTGCTGGGAAATGGGGGGCGGAGGGCAGGATTGGTGTGGGGAGGGAGACCTCCTTCCTTTGTAGTTTGCACGGTGTTTCCTTGGTACTGCTAGATCCTAAAATGATGTGAACCTCAGTCGAAGGGTAACATTTTTGTAGGGTTATTAAGAAATAAAAAACTATTAACTGCATTTAATTGTCAAAATCCTTTCCTTTCAGATCTTTGTCATTAAATTCTTTGCATTTCCAGCTGTTATTTCTTTCCCTCTCCAGTTGCTCCATTCCTGAATTGTCAAAATATTTAATTGGGAATTTGGACATGGATAGCAAAGAAATAAATGCCTTGTTGAATTGTCAAAGATATCTTTTGTGGAGTAAATGATTGGATTTGGTTTCTGAGTTTTTTCTTTCGGTCTTATATTCCACAAAATCGTCTCTTAATTTATTTCTAGATATGGTAGATTTTTATGTTATTTTTCTCTCAATTAATTTGTTCTTTTTTTTGCAATATTATACTACTCAATCCGTCGTTCTACAAACAAGTCATTCTATAATTCAGTATTTATCCTAAAAACAAGCTATTATATTTAATGCACTGTGTGTATGTACATTTGGGCATATGATAATTAATTAGTGCTAAATATGACTAATAAATAGGGGAAATCAAGGTAATTTATATTTTTGTTAATTTGTTAAAAAAATAGAATGACTTGCTTTTGGGGATTTAGGGAGTATGTGAACACTACGTAGATCTCCGTATTATTGTAGTAGTCCTTCTACATGAGAATATGCAGAACTTAATGAATATAGCTTACATAAAAAGCTGAAAATTAATGAATGGTTAAATTTGATGTTGGTGGTTACAAAGCCCAAACAACAAAGGTGGGGATCTTGAGCCGTACAGAGGGCCCAGAAGAGCTATTAGCGGACTGAGTGACTAGTATATTGAACGTGTAAGGCTATCCGCAACAGGGTCCCATAAAAACCATCCCCTAAATCAATTTTTGGAGGGCCCCTTAAACAATTTGATCCACTAAATTTCTTTTTGCTGCAGCAGTATGCTCTATATGCCTCCCCCATTTGTGAGCCCACTTGTCAGATGAAAAAAAATCCCCTCGCAATTCGCAACCAGCCGGCCGCCTGGCGGCCAGCGATCCCCCCGGCGCCCAGGCGCTCGGGCGCGGTGGCTCTTGGCCGCGACAGAGGCGCCCGACGTCGGCGCTGGTTCCCTGGCCGTTGCCCGCACCGCGGCGGCCTGGACGTCGCACGGCGTGGCGTAGGCCGGACGCGGAGCGCCGTGGCCATCTCCGGGAAGTTGAGGATGGCGCCGGGCTGAAAATTAATGAATGGTTAAAATTGAATTAGCATAAAGGACATGGGCTTGCAGCCCAAGCAGCTCTCGGGAGTCGGGACTGTTTTTTTTTAGCACAGCTCTCGGGACTGTTGTTTTGTGATGGATGTTATTGTTTCGTGCCTTAACATTTCTACAACGAAAAACGAGTACTAGAGTCATCATCGGCGCTGCGCTGACATGCAAGTTCTGTCGTACAGTAAACATGACAATTACTGTACTGGACATGCAAGCATATACGCGTCATGTTCTATCTGAATTCCGAAATGCAAATTCAAAATCTGGCCTACTACCAAACACTCTACCATCCATCTCAATGCCAACAGTAGCAACGTAGCATCTCCCTCTCATAGTTATCCAGAACAAAAATCGCTCAGTTTCAAAACATCAATGATTGGCGCCCAAAATATCCACTGCAACAAGTACGAAACGATTCCGGGCTAGCAAACGAGCTACCAAGCTAGTGAAAGTTCAGCAACAATGCTGCACCACCTTGCACGGGATGGAATTGCGCATCTTGCGAACCAAACAAAAACCAATAAAATAAGGCCAAAACCAAAAGGCAGGTTCCCCTGGCCATCTCATCGTTTGACATCACAATATATACGGCGGATCTGGTTCGGTGCCTGGAGGCAGTAGTGGATATGTGATTCACCAACCTCTCACTCATGGCCATTGGCCAATGCAAGTGAGTGCTTCCAACGTCATCGAGCAATGAGCTCATGCAGATCCCGTTTAATTTGTCGTCTCTAGAGAAGAAGCAGGTGCTGCCGATGAAACTCTGCAATTAACCAATTATTATGCATTGCTTTGCGTTGATATGGTTAGGTGAAACATTATCCCTGAGTTTCGGTACCTCCTAGAACTTTTGCGGTTCTTTTATGTAAGCTTAATTAGGGCAGTAACGATTATGCCAAGTTGGGAAAAAGAAAGCCGTGCAAAATGAAAGAAATATTTCATTGCGCCAATTTGTTGCAATATTACGACATATTCATTTTGTTTGTACTCACATGTAACACAACATAACATAGCTTTGTTCGTTACAATGCTTTTAAAGTATCGGCGGTACTTGTAGATACTTTCATTTCTTACCTTTTCTTATTATCAAAAAGAATTAAATAGATTTACATACACATAATTAAAAGGCCATCATAGTAATTTCTCAGAATTTTTGGTACTTGGTCTTACCAAATTGGTACCTTTTTTCAGGTACTTCATGATATTTACTTTGTTTCCACCATTCGATTCTCATGATGGACATACGACGGCTCTCATTTTTTTATGAATTACTCTAAGATCTCTATTAAAACTATATTAAAAGTACAACTAATATTCTTATGTGTAACTTGGAGTCGTCAAACCATATTTTCCGGTCCATATTTTCCCACATATCCATGGTGCAAACCGTTGTACGTTTCTTGATTAGGTGAAAATCGGAGTGTAACAGGTCGAACTGAACTTTCAAGTTGGATAAAGTAGTAGACTTCCCATCCCTTTTTATAGGTTTAGTCTAAGGTTTCAAAACTAGAGTTGAAAGTGTGTTGATCTTATCTGTCGTACCTTTATAGATTTGGTGAAAATATTGTATTTGAAGGAAAAAGGGAGGCTACGCTAGCGCAAAACAAATTTTTTCTACCCTATAAACCAGAAACCGCTGATGTCCAAGATCATGAGATTACCATTAGATGCACATTTGCAGCAGAATCGTCTCGATGTAGACGAATGTGTTGAGGGTAGCAGGCAATGTAGTTGCTCACGTCCTTCACATCCTTTACGTGTGGCCCGTCCTACTGCTCTAGATGCTGCACCTCCTAGGTATCCACATGTATCGGGAAGGAAGCATCGCACATCAGACTACTAGGTCCGCGGGCGCGACGAGGAGAAGAGGCATGGGCGGCGTGGCTGCTGCGAGGCAAATGGGATTAACCCTAAGCCGCGCCCCCACCCCCCACCACCCATTATATAGGCGTCCCTAATGGGCTTCTGGTCCCGAGGCCCGTTAGTGCTCCTAAACCTGGTCTAATTCAGATCCTATCCGAATTAGGGTTCCAATTCCTTAAGTGTGCGAACCCTATAAGTTCACGCACGCATATGGATGGAAATATGAAAATGGAATCTGAATTATCCGATATCCGTACCCGCTAAAATATAAATATGGATATCCGTATTCGAATTCAAATGTGGTGGTAAAGTGGATACATCCGAATTTGTTTTTATCGATTTTCTCTATTCGATTCCACATCTGTATTCGGCAATATCCGTCACTATTTGTATTCGATTATATAAAACTGTCAGTTATCTTTATAACTAATGGCAAATTATGTTCAATAGAATACTAATAATGATTGTGTATGATTGAAAAAAAATGTATCCATAACTAATGATTATGACATTAATTTTAATATTAAAAATATTCCATCCATAAAACAATTTTAAAGTTATATTTAAATTTAATGACCAATACCATTAAATTTAATAATAAAAATAATTAATATAATTTAACTTTTTAATTACTCTAGTTTATTTACGTATTGATGAAAATATTTTTCATATACTTTTTGTTATTTTTTATAAATGTATATTTATTAATACTTTTATTTATTATATGATTAATTATTAAAATAAATATGGATGAATATGATATTCTTAATGAGCGATCTCTATCTAGACTTGTTATGTACTAATACTTTAGTCTTTATATGATTTTGGAATTGTAAATTATCAATAAGAAAATTGGTAAATGTTGTCTTCCAAATCGAGTAAATACTCGAATGTGTATTCGAATTTGAGACATCCGTTTTGTATTTGTATTCGAGAACATTCGAATTTGTATTCGTTTCCGAATAAAAATGTGGTAAAAGGTGTTATCTGAATCCGATTCTATGCGAATCCGATCCGTTTCCATCCACATGCACGCATAGACATGGGTCGAGTACTCCTACTCAGCCCAATAGTTGATAGCGGTCTCTAGCAAGACGTGTCGACTCCTATACGTACATAAAGATTGTATCGGACGAACCATCACTACAAGCTATTCCCTTTGCCTCACAATGTTTCGTCCAGCTCCAAGCTGACCTCTCTTTCTCGATCCAGTGACTCGGAATCCCTTACCAGGTTAACTCTTAACCTTATGTAGCACGGCCATGCATTTCTGGATCCGATCACTCGAGGGGCCCAGAGATATCTCTCTCAAGTAGAGAGGGGCAAATCATATCTTGACTGACCATGTCTCATAGCATGGTTCTTGACAAACCCGAAAGCTACCTTTATGACTACCCATTTACGGAGTAGCATTTGATAGCCCCTAGATAAGTCGATTCACATATTGAGTACATATGACAGTCTCAGGTCTAAGGACAAAGCGTATATGTTGTGTAAAAACAGAGCCATACACCTATGTCTCGTATTGGGTCAGTCTCAGTACATGTCTCCACATGCACCCACATGATTAGCTTAACATCTCCATGTTCATGACTTGTGAAACATAGTCATTGACTAACTCACGTGCTAGTCTAATATTCATGTGTGTCCTCACACGAACTCCGACTAAGGACAACATTTAGAATAACCATACAAGTAAAAGAGTTTCACAAATAATTCACATAATTGCCAATCAATACAAGTAGTCTTTAGTGGATATTCAGTGAACATAACACAATATAAATCATGGATACAATGGAGCATAATCATCTCTATGATTGCCTGGGCATATCTCCAGCAGTATTGACAGTTTGCAAAACATCATATGTTTTAAAGAGTATATTTAACAAAAATGCAAACAAGTTTATCTTGAGTTGGAAACTTTAGAGAAAGAGTTGAAAGGCGGCATATGTATGACTCATATGTTTAGTTTTGAGTTAAGTTTGCTCGAGGAAAGAAGCATGAGGGTTGAGGGCTCACAGCAAATTTCAAGACAAACAGCAACAACATCAGCAGGGCGTTGGCTGTTTTTCCTTTACTAACTGGTGGATGTTAGCTTGACAGTTCTCCCATGGAAATAAAATATCCATCTCAAATCTCTGCAATATTCCCCTTGGCATCATCTAATCCTAATAGCACCTCCATTTGCAGAAAAAAGCTCCCTTATTTGCTTTTATTTGCCAATGCTGGAATTCGGAGGGGTTGTTATAAATACAATATGTGGTACTTAAGATCATGAGCATCTGTAAAGGAGCCATAATATAAACTTTATGACAGTACACAATCTGTTAGAGATATATCTCAAGTGGAGAAAATATTATAAAATAACTAGGCCCTACCATATAGCAACATCTTCAGAAAACAGAGAAACATATATAAATGGAGATGAATGCACATATGCACTACACTTTACCTTTATTTTTAGAGAAGGAAAGATTTAGCACTCAAATTCGTACATTGACACGGCATTGAGAGTTAATAACAGTTCTGTCACTCTCTTCTTTTTCTGCACTTGGAGAAAACATAGTGCTGGAGTGGAAATTCCGCGCATGTACGCGTATATCCCCATCACATTTTCAGGTCCACACACTTCTTCAAACCACATTTTGATTTATGAGATAACGAAAGCATGCACCCACTTCACGGCATGATGAACTAACTGATGATGCATGGTTGATGGATGAACGAGTTGATTGGGTGGATGATGGATTAACAAGTTGATTGGGTCAGTGGGTGCCTGTGAGCTTGTCAAAACTCAAACAGAGATATTTCAGATTCCACGCCAAAGATAGCAGCAGCCTCCGGAATTCAGACGCCAAAACGAAGCTCATATTCGTCCCTATAGCCGTGATTTTTGAGGCTACGATCACCGCCATAACAGAGCCAACTGATCGTTAATAGTATGTGCCTTTCTGTTAGAGAAGACATGGCTCATTGGCTCATATAGCAATTCGACATGTCAGCGAGGTTCAGGCAAGACTGCTCTAAAGCAAGATGGCGTGGTTGATAGCTCGAATTTGTTCCTACACTTGACTGATGGTTCGATGACAGAATTACATTCCGTTACCAATGCCGGCAGTGAAGTTTTATTTGGACTCTTACTCAGATGCGTGATCCCTCTGGCAGTGTGCAGAATACTAAGCAGCAGAAATGCAGAATCTTAGTTTACTACTTAAAGACCTCTTTTAAAGGCACACATATATTTACATATTATTTAACTGTCGTCTGATGTAATGTGGATTGTGGAGTGCATACAAGAAACAATTCCATTTTCCATAAACGGAGCTGGCAGGACATTCAGATGGTTCTATGGATCAACTCGAAGGCAACAAAAGCATGTCACTAAGTCGGTGGAGGTAAGACCGCCCTCACGGTTTTCATTAAGAGAAGAAAGTCTCCTCCCAGCTTAGAAAACCCTTGAACTCTGACTTCACGAACCCAGGTCGGCGGCATGCCCAGCTGCGATGCCTACCAACCGAGCTAAGGCTTGTTCTCGCAACAAAAGCAAGTCAACCCATCATTAAAAGATGTTTTGCCTTCAATCCATTTTTGCTGGCTTGCCAATGCTTTGTAAGGCCTTCTCTAAAAAATGGTTTGTAAGTATAGATGTCCAAACGGGCCACCCGGCCCGGCCCTGGCATGGGCCCGGGATGGCCCACTCTTTATCTTGCTGTGCCGAGCCCGGCCCTTAGTTCCACCGTGTCGTGCCGGGACAGCCTACGGGCTGTGCCGATGGCCCAAGCACGGGCCCGTCGTGCCGTTTCGTGCCGGGTGGCCCGACATAGCCCGACACTGACCCACAGGCGGGGCCGCCTGCAGTCCGCGAAGGGCGCCGCTGCCTCCCCCACCTCGGCTACTCCGCCGTCCGCAGCCCGCAGGTCCTGCCTCCCGCGGCGAGCAGATGCATGGAGTCGGGAAGATGGAGGGTGACGCCGAGAGGGTGGCGGCGCGGCAGCGCCGGCGGAGGGCAGAGGTGAGCGACGGAGGGAAGGGGGGCGGGGACTGCCGGACCGGAGAGGGAGACGAGACGGGCGCCGTGGCGGGGAGATCGGGAGAGGGAGACGGATGGGAGCCCGAGAGAGTGTGGGGGCGGTGGCCGCGCCGGAGCCGGCACTGGAGTTCTGGAGCGGGGGAGCGGCGCGCCGGCGGCCGGCGCTGGTAGTGGAGGAGGTGGGGAGCGGCGGCGGCAGTGGAGGAGGTGGGGACTGGGGAGAGGTGGGAAGGCCGTCGCGGCATCGCCCGTCAACCGTCGTGTACTCGTGTCGTGTGGCCGCGAGCGCGAGGAAGAATGGGCAGGCGGCGGCGGTGGGGTGGAGGTAGAGCAGGGTTAGGTTTTTTTCCTCCTTTATATATGGGGGTTAGGGTTATGCGGGCCGCTGACGGGCCGGCCTGGAAATTTCGTGCCGGGCCGTGCCGCCCGGCATACCGGGGTGGCGGCCCACGCACGTGCACGCTCTACGGGCCGTGCCAGCCCGAGCACGGTGAATGACGGGCCGTGCCGTGCTTGGGCCGGGCCAAATTCGTGTGCTTTCGGGTGGGCCACCGTGCCGCGGGCCAAATGGCCATCTATATTTGTAAGGCTGGTTCTCTTGAACTGTAAACTGCTAGACACTCTTTTTTCTAGTACAAAATTGTGACTAAGCTGTGTGTCCTTCAGTTCTAAAATGATGAAGAGTGGAAATTATAAGGGGTGTAGTTGTCTGATGTGAGTTTAGCTCATATGTGTTGGAATCCATTTGGCTAGCTAATGGTTCCCACAAAAGTTGGCTACATCACATTATTTGGCCCTCACTTTTGCCTGCAGGAAAGATTTGGCCATCATTAGCTCGCAGAAGGTGAAATATGCGTGAACGCTGGGTGCTAGCTAGGTTAGCTGCATTGGATAACCAAAAGCCTCTGCATAAATATGACTTTGGAAAGCTGGAATCGACTTCTTTTTGCACTGGATAGTGGAATGGTTGGCCTCCTAAAACTATCAGCTAATTAGTCACTGTCAGTTCAGTGTCACCTCACGGCAAACCAATCTCTCAAGAGCCAAGGAAGGGACGACGACAACGAGATAAGCAGAGCACACAACAATGCCCAAGAAATACGGCACTGATCTGGGGTGCCTTCGAGTACTTGTTCCGGTGAACTGACCATGTTTCCTAGCTATAAATATTTTTTTATTGGTGTTTATTCATGTTCTTGATATTTGGAGTACCTCAGCAAAACCCGAAGAATAAAGATTCATAATCAATTCATTTTCTTCTATGTTTCAGCGATTCATGTTGTGGCGTAATTAACATATATAAAAACAAAACACTCGAGAAATCTACGAATGATATTATTTCAGTTGTATGCTTGCATTCAAAACAGGCATGGTGAAGACATGGCACCCGTGAAAGAAGGTGTTTCTTTTTATAAGTGGATGGCGGTTGCATCATAAGTTGAGGTAACCATGTCAATATTTGGTGCATGAGGACAGTGTGCACACATCCAATATTGTAGGATGATGAGAAGGTTTTTTAGTGATCATTTAATGAGCATTATTAACTCTAAGTAGTCAATGTGCTTTTTATATAAAAAGTATGGATTATCTTATACTTTTTTGTTAATTTATTTTCACCTTCTTTCGAAAAAAATGGTTTCACCATCAGAAAATTTCTAAATGCACCATAAACCCTGGGGAATTTCCATGGTAACTGCACCGAAGAAGTTTGGAATTTTAATAGTATCAAACACAACCATCTTAGCAGTGGTTCTATTGTTTATTGCTTTCAATGCATAACTGCATGATTCTCAAGATATCTCAACTTTTCAAATGTGTTTTTAAGTGGTCGATCATATGTGAGAAGGTCTTCTTAATACAATATCGTGGGGGTGGTCTTACTTCACGCAGGTCGAGTTTTTTTTGAAGTGCCCGACGGTTATTGACCCTCTTTAAAAACTTTTAATAGCCAAGGGATTTTAGTAAATCAAGATTATTCAAGATTTATTTACTAAGTAGTTAACATATTTTTTTATTAGAAATGCCTTTGAGTGCAAATTTGTTTAAATGCACGGGGAATCACCCAAGTTAGACTATCGCAATGTCAACACCTCGTCACTGCGCGCATGGGGGAAGGAGCGACGGCAAGGAGCTGCGTGCGACGGCGGAACATCGGATCCCGGCGGAGGGGGTAGAAACGAGTGGTTTCTCCCCATCGCGGTTTTCATCGTTTCTAGGCGTCTCGGTGCAAGAGTCGACGCCGTTTCTTAGTGTAGAAATCGTTTCTCCGTTTTCTCCCTTCTCTCTTCATTAATACATGTGCCACATCAGCAAAACACTGAGGTGTCATGACAATAAATGAGGATAGAAACCACAATAAATTTCCCATTTGGACTGCCCTTAAAAAACTAAAAGGAGCAATAATTGTTGGCCCTTATATACTTAGTTAATATAAACTTGTACAGCAAATAAACACATTCTACATATCATAAACTTTCTCATGGGAGTACATTAGCTCCAAGCACAAACACATTTTGTAGACTTGTGAACAGATAAGATACCATATTTTCTTGCATTTACAAACACCTTCCTTAACATATATAGGGGGGGGGGGGCGTTTCTCAAGCAACATCATACTTCCTCCGTCCCAGAATAAGTGTCACTATAGTATTCGTAGCGGTCAAACATTCTTAACTTTGACTACTTTGTAGAAAATATTAGTAATATTAGTATCTCTAAAAATGTTTATTATGAAAATAGATTCAAGGATCTATCTAATGATACTAATTATGTACTATAAATATTAATATTTTCTTATCTATATTTGGTCAAAATTAAAATAATTTGACTTCTCGAAAAGCGAGAATGACACTTATTTTGGCACGGATGAGTATAGCTGAAGCAATGTCAAAGAACGCCACTCCTTTCTATATTGTGTTTTGGAAGTCACATCTACCATTTAGAATAGTACGTGTTTTATTTCATCATATAAAAAAGTGTGTCATCCTATGATTTCCTTTCCCCCAAGAAACTGCATGCGAAATTACCTGTG
The DNA here is from genome assembly GCA_036936925.1 of Cenchrus fungigraminus. NCBI lineage: Eukaryota > Viridiplantae > Streptophyta > Magnoliopsida > Poales > Poaceae > Cenchrus > Cenchrus fungigraminus. The sequence continues at coordinate 63,518,030 of CM072768.1, read as the reverse complement.
TGCAATGTGTGGGTACGAATACGATAAGACTGCCTTGTCATGTCACGGAAGTTTACTTGCACATACGCGGGCGCATTCGGCTGCAAACGAATAAGCTTTTTCATGGTGGGAGGTGACGATGGCGGTGGGCCCAGCATCGGGGAAAATGTAGTGGGTCCCACGGGCTTGTGGGTGTATCATCGTCATCATTATCATTCAGCGAGTAGGGGAGTTGGCAGACAGGGCACAAAGCGGTGGGCCGAGTGGATGGTAATCGGAATTATTTCACCCTATCAGGGTTGTAATCATTTGTCTTTCTAGTCCTGATATGTGAAAAGCTCAGGGTTGTAATCATCAAGTTACGGCTGAGTAGCGTGAGTGGCAGTGAATACCGGAGGCAAGAAGATCTCACAGATTTTTACAGTGGAGACGCCATTGTGCACGGGCACGTAGATAGTGAGCCCCATACGTAAGCGTAGCAGGTGGTGGTGAGCGCAGAAAAGCTAAGCACCTGACACCAGAAGTTGATTAATTAGTGCATACTTACTACAATTTATAATTTAAGCTGGAAAAGTTATAGTTTACTTTACTCGGGTGAAATAGAGTCTCTACTTACGCAAAATTTCTTCCTCCCGTATGCACTTTTCCTTCTCCAACTCCGACCAAATTTCGATGAGATTAGAAACAACAGGGTTAGGGGCCGTTCGAGATTTCTAGGATTAGAGGTTTGGAGTTTCCGAGGTAGGCACTCACCACCAACCCTAGAGGGAAGGTAGACCCGACGGAGGTGGCGGGTACGGGGGCGCCCTCAACTAGCGGTTATGTAGAAAGTGGTTGGACAGTGCTGGAGCAGGGGAATTGACGACGACGGCGGTGTCCGAAGGGATTTGAAGGCGGCGGGCGCGAACGGGTGGGGGGTGCTGGATAGTGAGTGACGAGAGGTAGAATGGGAGGTCGGGAAGAGATAAAGTAGAGAGAGGGAGAGTTGATATCCAAGCCATTGATTTTGATCCAATGACTCAAAAATTCAAGTGAGGTGAGTCTCTATTTCACTAGAGGAAGTTATAGACATAGTTAGTTAACCCAACATAACTCGGATGGCCAGCGCCGACGGATGTTGGGTTGGCCCGCGCAGGTCCTACTCCCTGGAGTCGCAACCGCGTGTCCTACTGGAGATTTATTCCCCCACGCAGACGCACGGTAGTGTGATGGTTGAGCGGTCGTGTGGCCCTCCTAGGAATCTGCACCTGCGCCTGTGTGCGCATTGAAAAAAATCTCCTCGTATGTTCCACACCAAAGCATAGGTCTAAGGCAAGTCTAGTATCATGTGTTGTGATGCCGTTGTGTACGGCTGGGACCAAGGTTCGGGGATTTTCATTCTCAACCTGTACGAGAATGTCTTCTTCTTAATATAATATCGTGAGGTGGTCTTACTCGAGTTTTTTTTAACGTGGCAACATGAACATGAAATGTATGTTTCCGCAGCTAGATCGACTCATCACCGTGCGAAACGTGGCACTGGTAATGCGCTGCGCTAGCCGTGTGGTACGACGTTGCTCAAAGATATGGGATCAGATTATACCCACTCTAGAACCGGCAGACCACAGAGATGTACACGCCCACGCATGTTACTACATGTCCACGATTACGAGGACGACGACGATTAGATGGACCGATGGACCTCCATTACCTCCAGCTGCTGCTACCGAGTGCCGCCGCCGCCGTCCTCGTACGTACGCCACGGCGGCGCGCACTAGGCGACCTGCTGCGCAAGGTTAGGCGAGCACAGCCATGGTACTGTAATATTGTCACCTGATCATCATATCTGAGCTGCCGTGCGCGCGGACGCGAGATCGGCAGGGAATCTCCCGGAGGCGACCGAGACGGCGGCGTCGCCCGGAATGGCGAACCGCCGCGGGGCCCGGGCACCCCGGCCGCGCGCGCGCTGTGCCGCGGTCTCCGTAGTATATGAGGCCTGAGGGTGATCGATCGGTGTGACCCCATCCCAATCGATCGACGCGAGCCCGGCTGACACAACGTAATATTCGCGCGGCCACCACGTCCCGCGCGGAATCGCCACCACGTCCATCCGACGCGACGCCGCGCGCACTCTAGTGCCCGCCTCGATCGCCACTGGCGGGGTCGGAGTCGGAGCCCGCTCGTGCGCGCGGGTTGGTTGCGCGGCCGGGGCGTCCAGTCCACCGAACTGTTAAAAATCGGGGCAAGGACCCGTGCCGGGCCGGCCGGGGTGGGGGTGGCTGAGCGCGCCTGCTGGGGGCACTAGCGCTTGTCTTTTGCCGCCAACGGCATATGCACGGGCATATGCCGGCGCCAAGACTGTAAAAATTGTTAGGTAGGATCCATGTTTGGGTTGACTCGTCAAAAGTTTGGCCCCCATTTGGAGGCTGGTCCGAGGGGAGCAAAAAAATCTACCATTTCGGTAGGCATTTCAAACATTTTCTCATTTATAGTTTCCTTTTCCAAATTTTTGTTTCCATGAAAAATTCTATAGTAGGTTGTTTTACTAGCAGCTGCTTCCTCCGTTTACGAATTGTAGGCTCGTTTTAGCATTTCTAGATTCGTAATCTTTGTTGTGTACTTGTATACATGGACATTGTGTATATCGATCTAAATAAATAACAAAATCTATGAACATAGAAATACCAAAACGACCAACCATTTGGAACAGAGTGAGTACTACACTACTCCGTAACTGAGTTCCACTAACAAAAAAAAAATCTTTATATTCGTTGTCGTTGCATTGTTGGAGATTCATTGTGATTAGGATTTTTCTTTTAGATTCGTTAGAGAGAGGAAAAGGTTTTCTTCTAGAACCCATGGACTAATTAACCGGTGCAAGTGTAAACAAGTGCTAGCAACGTGAAAAAAAGGGTAAGACAGAATAGTAGGATCCATCCATTTTCCGACGTTTTGCTCATCATGCATTGATCCGATCAACATGAAGAGTAGTAGTCCATAAAGGGGCAGAGCAAGTTGCTACTGTCCCAACCCATCTTACAGCCCCTCAAAGTCATCAAAGGTTGAAGAGCTGCGTCAAAAAGGCAAATTATAGTGTTGGCTAAGTGCTCCAGCCTCTCCTCCGGATAAGATTGTATCAAGGTATCTATGTAGAATGTGAACAGAATCCCACATTGACAGTGTGCACATCCAGAGGAAATAAAAAGGAAGAAGAGAATTGGGTGTGGGACAGGAATGTTTCTGAGGTTTCTGTAAAAACTAGTGCATCGCTATGCACTTCAAGATTGTTTTGTTTTTTTTTAAATGCAGTTCAAGATTGTTAAGTCCTAATAAGCCCTCTGGTTCGGCTGTTTGGCTTTTTTTACTTCTTGCACAATCTTTTTCTCTCAAAACAAATTAGTCGTACAAATCAGTGCGTAGTATTTTTTTTTCTCTCAAAACAAATCAACCGTACAAATCAGCAGAAGATCTGCTGAACAGACTGACATGGGAGCACGCGACACCCACATTATGTATCATTTTATAAGAAGAAAACAAGACAGATAATTTATTACTCAATGTACGTTTGGTAGAACTGCAACTATATGGGAGTTGATTCTCTGTGATTATGTGGATGAAAGTGATTCTCTTTGATTCTCTAGCATCTAGGTAAACTCTTATGATCAGGACTGAGAATAACTTCACAGAATCAGGAGAAACTGCTATTTTCAGCTCCCAGTCTCTTAGTTCTTTTCAGGCAAATGAACTCCTAAAATTTATGTTTGAAGCCCCCATCAACTTCTTTGTATTATCGTACGTGATGGCTTTTTTCCAAAGTGATTATTTTGGAGGTTTTTTAGGTACACAATACGACATGTACGACCGGTTGAAAAAGGACTCGTATGTAATAGAAATGGACCTATATGTAAGGATCTGACGGTTGAGACTAATTCTGTACGACTGGTTTTTTTAGCTGTCGTACGGTAGTATTCAAAGGTCGTATGAGTAGTATAAGGGTATTATCGAAAATGTAAAATTGTATTGTTGTAATATAGGAAATGAAATGTTTTAGATAGTATAAGGGGCAGCGGGGAATTTTTTTCCAAATAATATATATCTATCAAATTACCATTTTACCTATTGGGAAACAACCGAAGAAACGGATAATACAACCGTACGACCGTTGGGTCGTATTGTGTACCGTAAAAAACCTCTTATTTTGCCTAGTGACTAGTTGAAATTTCAAAAGGCACCTTTTGTGGACCATTTATAAAATCTGATTGCAATAACCGTAACCAACTTGAACACAATTACACATGTTGTTTAGCACGACATACTGTAACAAAACAGCTATGATGGTACCCAATAATTGCCTGAGCAGTGATTGCTCGACATGCATATAGGTAGACTATTTCTAAGTTGTAAATCTGCAATTAATTAAATTGCTTTCACAAAACAGATTTTCAGACAATCACGATCAAAATGCAGGAATAAACGTTTTATATCGATATCGATTTGAGTAGGAAGTAATCCGATGACCCTTTTGTTGAGGCCGAACCCAGCAAAAGATGAAAGTCCTACCATTTAAGGGTGGTACTCTAAGCTTTTCTTAGTGCGACATAACACATAGGGATGCCCTTATCCTGTAGCAACATAACAAAAGTTGGAGATGCACCATTCTTGTGGATAAGCACATCATCCCCCATGGTCCAATATAATACCCATCAAATGCTAGAATACTCCCAAAACATTTGAGAGAAGGAGCAAAAGTGGCTCTAAAGAAGAAACATGGAGCATAATAGGTTTCCTTTCCAATTTGCATTTCCACCCCTGTGCCAACTCCCATGGTTGTCCATAAAAGCAAATACCGTACCTTGAGGAGCCCCTTCATGCAATTTTCTAACGCAAAAATCATGTAGTACTAAACTTTGCTCACATAAAGTGGCTGAGTGACCTCATAATCCATTCTGTGGTTTTCTTTTAGCCAATCCACCCAAGCAGTGACAAATTTCCCTCCTTTTCCTCCTTATAAATAACCCCTCTACCCGTTGCCCTGCAGGCTCACACACCATTACAGCAAATCAAAGCAGAGCAAAAGCTCTCAAGAACTCAAAACCGCCAGAAGCCGGCCCGAGTATCGGAGAAGCGTAGTACAAGAACATCGCAAAGCAATGAGGCCAGGAGCAGGGTTCAATGCCACGGCGGCAGCGGCGGCGAAGGCCGTGATCGCCCCAGCGGCCGCCGGCGGCGCCGCGCATTCGGCGTGGCACTCGCCGGTGCCGTACCTCTTCGGCGGCCTTGCCGCGATGCTGGGCCTCATAGCCTTCGCTCTACTCATCCTCGCGTGCTCCTACTGGAAGCTCTCCGGGTACCTGGAGGGCCGCGCCGGCCGCGGCGATGGCGACGGCTCCGGCGCCGACGGCGCGAAGCCGGCGGCCTCGGACCTGCCGCCGCCGATATGGGAGGAGAAGATACTGGTGATCATGGCCGGGGACGTGAAGCCGACGTACCTTGCCACGCCCATGTCGAGCAGGGCGTCCTCCTTTGGAGATCGGAGCAACAAGGGCGACGACGAGGCCGAAAAAACGAAGGTGCAAGAAATCGCCATGGCTAGCATCAAGGACGCCGAGCAGAATGGTGAGCACAGTGAGAGCCGGCGAGAAAGAGAGGAGCACCACATCCCTGAGGTGTGAGTGTTCCACTTTTTTGAAAGATTTTAGTTTAGGTTGGTTTTGGTTTTTCCGATCGGTGAGATGGTGATCAGAGCGGTTTGGAATCGTTTAGAGAGACGCCGAAACAAAAGGCAGAACATTTTTGTGTTGGTTTGGTGAAGATGAAAAAACCATGCATCTCCGAGATAATCCCGACCGAAGTCGTAATTTTTGGGGTTGTCTGTAATTTTTGCAATGAGGAACAGAGAAGGATGGGGGCCTGATCAGGGCCGTAATTTTGCTCAGTTAAATGTAATTTTTGCTATAATGGGAATGAACGAAGTTATAGCATCATGATCTAGAAGCAGATCTTTCGCTAAGGACTTTTGTTTCATGAGAAAAGATTGTGCTGCTTGTGGTCGCCTTTCGTTTTTGCTCTCTAGTGAATGGAAATGGGAATATAGGTTTGTTTTTCTTATATATTTGTTCTCCTCATAAGTGGCCAACTGGGATCTGTGTATGTGTGTGTGGGAGTGGGAATCAGGTAGGGCACACATACACTTTGCATGTAGGGGCAGTAGAGTAAATCAAGGAGCAAAGTGGATGAGGATTATTAGTTTCAGGTAGTATAGGGCGCCGGACGCGGTGCGTCGATGGGCAAAGTCTCTCATGATTGCGAATATTATGATCAGGTCAGCAGCAACTAACAACAGTGCAAATATTCTCCCTTTTGGAGGAGAAATATATATGGAGAATTCAGCAGCTGTTTTCATTGTGGCACTGTTGTTTTCAGAATATCCAGTCAGCCTCATTCTGGAGACACAGGGTATAGTGAACAGATTCCTGACATGGACGTTTCATGTGTTCATGGTAAATCGTGTCAACTCGCTCTCAATGCGTGAGACATCCACCATGAATCCATGATGCTGACGTGCATGGACGTTTCACCCGGATTTACCTGTTAGTACGACTGTACGAGCAAGCTAGCGTAGTTAACACAAGAATTTCAGAGTGGTGAAGAATTTGGACTTTGGAACTGCTATTAGGAGGCGACCTGCACTAGATTTCTCCATGTTACTGCATTTCCTGAGCACATTGATGAGTGAAATACGTGTAAGATGCACATTAGTTTCGAAACCATAGTTGTGTTATTTATCTGTTAATCTAAGAGGAGCGTATTGGACAAGATCATGGTGTTGTGTACACAAGAAGAAGAGCTGCACCAGAGCCTGACACGGGAAGACCGGAAGCACGACGCGAGGAGATCGTGGGGGAGCGTCGGCGCGCGCTGATGTTGTCAGTTTCATCTTGTTTTAGCCGTGTGTTATAACTGTGTGTGTTTCGTCAGTTGTGGATTTGATAGTATATAAACCTAGGACCCGTGTACGGTAGCAGGCAACTAGAGATTGAACTCGATCTCTCTGGTTCATTCAGTTTCAGTGAGCTATTCGTCAGTTCCTGTTCACGATCACGCTGCTGCCGTTTTCCCCTCGCCTTGGACGCCGGCTGCTTGGACGGCGTCCGAGCACCGCCGCCGCCGGGGTCCTTCGCCTCGCCCTCCCGTCCACCACTCCTACCATCTCCGCCGATCTACGAGTCCCAACACATGGTCGCTGTTATATAAAGAGGAAGCACAGTTTGCACTAACGGAAAGTTGTCGAATTAGGTTGGAGATGATAACGGCCATGATGGAAATATTCAACAAGTTTGGATGGAGCTCCAGAAATAGGATAACTACCTAAGCTAATTTTGTTGCTTTGGTAGTTTTTGAACTAAAGTAGCCTGATGGCTTGTGGTAGTTAGTTTAAGTACTGCTTGTTTCATCATTATGGCTGTAACCATTTACTACTTGTGAATGCTAAGGCTGCTGGATTATTTCATTATATCAAAATATATGTTAATCTGTGTCTCAATACGTACTTTAGTCCATGTCAAGCAGGGCAACTTTCTACATTAAGAGTTGATGCAAAGCCAACTAGTCAGTATGACGTGTCTACAAATGTTAGCACGCCACCAAAGTATGCTAATCATACAACATTCTTAGTGGTGTGGTTGGAACTTTGATAGAGCCAATTCGATCGACAGGGCTCTTCTTGAAGCAATGCAAAGAGCTCGTCAAGTCGTCATGGTGCGTCCAATAACCTACTACGTCCTCACGGATCGGATAAGCATTGTGCTATAGCCTCTGCTACTATAGGTACTTTAGACGTGAGTTTACACTGATCGCTCTCTCCATTATCGGTGCTAGGTTCTGACACCACAAGTTCTAAACCCCCAGAAATTTAAGGCTGCGGTTGTTGCGCTTTAACCCCGTGCAGTTGTAATCGCTGACGAGAGCCATTTTACCACCACCTGCACAGTAGCGGCCCCAGTTGGTGAAGCTGGAGCTAGCAGTGCCTCTCCATGTCAAAGCACGGTGAAGATCGTCATCAGGTGCGCCGGCGACGGTGAGCTCGGCGGGGACGACGACGACGACGTCCTGGGCCGGTCTGGCCATGGCTTTAGTTTCCGCTTCAATTTGGCGATCTGCTGCTGGACGCCTAGTGGTTGGCGATTTCGTGGAACAGGAGCGCACAAGAGATGCCGTTGTTAGTGCATGCATGATTGATGACTCCACCCAAACAGCAATTAGCCACAGCTAGCAAGCAAGCAAGCTGCTGCTGCTGCTGCTTTATGAAGTCATCCTTCCATTGATTGAACGAAGTTGTGGAGGGCCTGGAGGCCACTTGCACATGAACTTCCTCACCGGAGAGAAAAAGGCCTCTTTATAGATAACAAAAAGTTTGCTCTGGTTCATTAGAGTATACACTAATGAGATCTTGTGATGAGAGATGGGATAACGACGGTTTTTTGGGCAGGGTTATGAACTCGGCAAGTAATGGTGATGTCGAACGGAGGTGGACAGGTACGAATGGAATGTATCTGAGGCTGCACGACGTCCGGCAGATTCAGTGGAGCTATCAGACGACGACGACGTCGACGGACACCACGCACCCGTCTAATTTGCTCGCCGCATCACAGGCGACTACGACCGGAACTTTATTTACGTCCGGCCATGACCACGGATTGTACAATTTCCGTCCTGTTTTCCTCTATTTCCTTCAGAATCGTCCTCTTTTTTCTTTTTTGTTTTTGTTCTTGTGCAGTGTAATATATAATACCGGCCGTACGTACCTGAAAAAAAAACAAAACAGTACCGTATGGTTTTGTTTGCACATAGGTATATATAGATATGTTTACGTCGTCTAAGCCTTTTGGGGTGCTTTTCTTATAAGGAAAGGCATCTGCGGAACTGTACTAGTCCGTACTGTTAAGTTCACACCAAACAAGAGGTTCTAAAATGTCTTGAATCCTGATGCTGCGGTGATGTTCATCTTTTCACCGGTATTATATATTCTTGTGAGCTCTTTGTGGTGTTCTTGGTTCATACTTCTGTCATCATTCGTTTCCCAAGTGCAGTTCCATCTCACACACATGGGCCATGGTCCCTTATCAGCAACTTGCATATATGGTATGTGGCAGCGGCCGGCCCGACCCCAAGTGGTAGTGGCTCGCTCTCGCGCTTCTTGTTCCGGCTGCTCGCAACCAGGTATAGAGCTACCTAGCAGTAGACCAAAGTCGTGTTCGAGCGTAGGAGTAGGACCATCACCACCACCGAGAGTCCAAGAGACGGAGGGTGAGAGATGGCCGCAGTGCCCCGCGGCCGCGGGCGCCACACATCGCGTGATCCCGAAGCGAGCATCGACCCCGGACATGGACTAGGAGTGATCAAGGGCGAGTGCGCGGGGCGCCAATGCCGTAGTGGACGGACATGCCGGACAGGCCGCGCCCGCGCGCCATCCATGACGGGCTTGTAGGCCGCCGCGTCGCGTCCGTATCCAACCGGCGGACGCCGCCGTGCGTGGCGTGGCGTGGCGTGGCGTGGGTTGCCACCAGCAATATGCTATGGCACTGGCACCAGCAGCCACCAGCAGCGGGCGGCATCATCATCGGTGCTGGTGCTGGAGCGTGCGCGCTACCTCCATTATTGGCGCGCTCGTCCGCCGCTTCCTCGCGATCGTATGGCTCGGCCGAGGCTCAGCGCGTCGCCGAGGCGGCCGCGACGGACCGGACGCATAGTCACCGGGATCGCAGGTCGACACGGCGATCCTCGTTCCCGGGAACGGCGTCCCAAATCGCGGGACGGGAACGAGCCGGGACGGCTGCTGGAACGCCGGCGGAACTCGACCCCGCCGCCCGCCCGCGCTGCCCGCGGAACTTGACCGCGCCGCCGCGGGTACTCGACCTCGCCGCCGCGGGAACGGAAGTCCAAGTGCCGCATCGACGCGTCTGCATCGGGGCAAGGCGAGGGAGGCGAAGCGCAAGCGGTCAACTCCCATTAATCAACATCGGGAAGGCCAAGTGCTTTATTAGGTGAGTCCGTTGATCTCCTGCACTTCCCCCTCAGGCCTCAGGCCTCAATTCCTCGTCCCTGACCTCAATCCCTCGTCCCTCTTCTCTGCTCCGCTCCCTACACTTCTACCTCGTTCCTCTCGTCGTTCCGGGAACGTCGTCCCAAATTAACTTGGATCACGATCCATGTTAATTTGGGATGTGCTGAAGATGTATACTCATCGTTCCAAACAGTTTTGAAAATCGGCGTACCACGTTCCTCGTCCCCGTTCCTCGACCCCGTCGACCCGGGAACGCGGTGACTATGACCGGACGTAGACACGGTGGGAGCGGCCACTGGAAATGGGCAGCATCCAGCGTCTGGGAATAGAGAGAATTCCTTATTTGACACTGAGAAACTTACACATCTCTTCCTTGGCTCTCGAAATTTTTTCCTTCCCTATTTGACACTTAGTTGAAACTTCCTTCCCTATTTGGCCTTCTGTTTGGTTTTCCATCCGATTGATGTCAACTGTCATGTGAAAAGACGATTTTGCCCCTAAGGGCCCACCACCCTTCTCCCTCTTCTCCTTCCTCTCTGCGCGCCACCGAGCCAGCCGACAGAAGGCCAAATTGGGAAAGAAGTTTCAACTGAGTGTCAAATAGGGAAGGAAAAAAATTTCGAAGGCCAAAGAAGGGATGGGTAAGTTTCTCAGTGTCAAATAAGGAATTCTCTCCTGGGAATAACGCGGGAGACGGAGAGCGACGCGTGGCTGCGTGGGGCGGCGTCCTTCAGGTGCTGCGGGCGGAAAGATGCCGTCAAGGGAGGGGCACCTGTGGGCGCACCGGCACCAATCGACGCGGGGGCGTTGGGGGGTGGCAAACGCTGCTGCACTGGACCATGCACGAGGGGGGCGCGTCGTCAACTCGACTCTCGAGTATGATATACTGAATTCTCAAAAAAAAAAGTACGATGATACACAATTGGCCAATTAGCAGCTTGTTAGTTTGGCTGGTGGAGTACTGTTGGTTAGTTGCTGGTGGCTGATAAGCCAAGCGAACATTACGTAGGTAGTTTTGGCATTCCACCTCACACTATTGGTTGGTCCGCTACTCCTCCGATTCATAACAGAGTATAAATGTTTTTTTTTCTGTTACAGGATAACAATATAAATTATTTCTGTCGCTACATCAACTAGAATGCCCAAAGCTGTATCCAATAGGCGTGGTAATGGGCCCTCCATTTTGTACTAAGAAATTTAAGGATCGTGCCCTATAAGGATCGGGTCATAATTCTATACAATTTTGAACTAAAAAATAAAAGAGCCTAGTTAGATTGTGAATGATGCATTAGGGCCATGGCCCTTTACCACCCCTAACTATGATACAGTGAAAAAACTTATTTATTGCATTACCTGCATTTGCTCCAAAAATATGTCTCTCACACATAAACACGCCACTTAGGTTCAACTCAAACCACCCTATGTATCCATATTCCTTTCGATAGTTCACAATCAAAACCAACGAATAATCTTCCATTGCAACACCTTATCAATACAGTAGTATACACACATTAGCAAAATCACAAAATGTGAGTGCATGAAAATCGTATTACCGCGGGCCGGCGGCCGTGCGTGCACAAAAACAGGGGCATCTTAAGGTTTAATTTTAGGGCCCATGGAGGCCTAACAGGCGCGTGTATAGTAGGCTTTGCAGGTATTGTCGTATTGAGTCCACTTTTGTAAGGCCCACTTAATATCAGAGATAAAGCCCGATCCACAGATTGATTTTCTTGTCTGCCTGACTGCCTTTGAACAAAAAGAGAACCATAAAGAGTTGAGCACCTGCTGGTTTCTGAGCCAGAATTTTCTTCCAACCAAAGTCCAGTATTTGGGATCGTACATCGTAGAAACAATATCACAATTTATTGCATCACACTCCAAGGCAGTACAGAAGGTTTGGATTTCTGACGGTGATGATGTTCCTAGAACCACGCATGAGGCATAACGCCCAAGATACACACAGTTTATACAGACATAATAATAACGCCATACATATATGATAATATGATATATCTTATTCTGAGTTTCAGGCAGGGGCCAACCCAAGGCACCCTTCACATACACTGCTACTTCCTGACGTAAAAAATGTAGAGGTCCCGAAACAGACAGGCAGACCGACCGACCGACCCGATCACGGATCGCGTTCTTCCCGGTTGTGGCCAAATACCAAGTTCATTACTAGTACTACCGTAGTCTCAATCCTACTGAAAACTCGCTATCCATCATAGCTCGAGGAACACGAACTCCTCGATCGCCGGGATGGCCCCGATCTTCTCCAGCGTCTCCTTCTCGGGCTCCTCGTCGACGCCGATGGCCATGATGGCCTGCTTGCCGCGGAACGTCCGGCCGACGCTCATGAAGCTGATGTTCACGTTCCTCTGGCCGAGGATGTTCCCGACCTTGCCGATCATACCGGGCTGGTCGATCTGCCGGCACAGGATCAGGTTGCCCTCCAGGCTGACGTCCACCTCGTAGGGCCCCACGAGGGTGAGGTGCGGCACGCCGTACTTGACCCGGCCCTCCAGGACGATGTCCCCGCCGTCGCTGATGGAGCCGGCGAACTTGGACTGCACCTGCGAGAGGCGCACCTGGATCGACTCCAGTGGCGCCTCGGCGGCCGGGCTGTCGTGCGCCACGCGCTCCTCAGTGATGCGGAGCCCGCGCTGCTTGGCGGTGTAGTCCGCGTTCACCAGGTTCACGAACGTGCTCGACACGGGCTCCACAAGGCCCTTGGTCACCATCGCGCGGAGGAGCCTCGTGTCCAGGTCGTCAGGGCCACGGGCCGTGGTGTACACCACCTTCACGCCCTTGATGCCACTCTCGCCGGCGACGAGCTGCACCGCCAGCCTGCCGAGCTTCTCTGCCAGGGAAACGTAAGGAGCGAGCTCTGACATGACCTGGCGAAAGAAGACAAGAAAAGTATTAATCATCTCCCTGTACGTACAAGTGTACATTCACAATTGAACGATGCCGCGCTGACAAGTGACATGTCGGGAGAGAAAAGCTTTTCTCACCTCAGCTGGGACCATGGGCGCATTCACCGCTGTCGCTGCGAGCTCGCCCTTCAGCGCACCAACCACAGCTTCAGCAATCTCGATAGCGACACCTTCCTGAAATTTTGGCGAGTTCAGTGAAGTTAGTACATCATCTGAGACAGGCAGACAGCGGCTAGTGGTTTGCATGCAGGGCGTGGTTTTAGGTAAAGATGCAGACCTGGGCTTCCACAGTACTTGCTCCAAGGTGGGGCGTTACAGTCACGTTCTCATGTAACACCAGCTTGCTGTCCTTAGCTGGGGGTTCCACGGTGAAGACATCAAGAGCCGCCTGTCGACATTGGCAAAGAAAGAAACTCAGCTTTCAGCTGAATCTATCTTCACAACAATGAGGTAAAATGACACTTGAATTGAAGAAACGTCTGATGATCACCTGAGCAACTTTGCCTGAATCAAGGGCCCTCACTAGAGCATCTTCATCGATCACTCCACCCCTGGCCACATTAACGATCCGAACACCAGTCTTCATCTTGGCAAAGGACTCGTCGTTGAAGATCTTGTTTGTTGTCGGTATCAGTGGCATGTGGAGTGAGATAAAATCGGCTCTTGCTATGGCCTCATCGAAAGAAACGAGCTCAACTCCAATGGCACGCGCCCGATCGGCAGGGGCATAGGGATCATGGGCGATCACATGCATCCCGAGCCCTTTTGCTCGGCGTGCTACCTCTGAACCAACCTTACCGAAGCCCATGATGGCAAGGGTCTTCCCAACCAGGGAAACTCCCACGTACTTGCTTCTTTGCCATTTACCTGTGTGAGATGAAAAAATATATATCAGAACATTTCTTTGGAGAGGATGATTGCAAAGTTGCATCAAGACGTGACAGGTCATTTCAACAACAACAGCACAACAAATTTTCCTTTTTGGCGATGGCATACATCATTTAATTAGCATAACAAGATGGAGTATTTACTTTTGTATTATTCCTCAGGTCACAATATCATATAATTAGCATCCGCAATGTATAAGCACTTTCCAGTAATGATTTCAAGTTGGCAAAAGCAAAAAATCATCCGAACCGGGAGGCAAAAACAGTATCCCTTTGTTTCAAGTAGTCTCAAGAAGTCAAGCTATTAATTAGTGATTTGGCTTATACAATTAGCATTATTGCCTAGAAAGTTTTAGTAAATAGCTATAGTCACTTTCCAAAAAGATTAGATTTGACACAAGCCCTTGCAGGGATCGTATTCTCCACTAAACTGAGGCACCAGGTTCTTTTTAAAATAAAAGCTCGATAGGGACATATTACCGACTTGGAAACGTAGTTGTTGGTAGATTCGTCAATAAGCAATCAGCACCTGAATTTGAAGGACTTTTATCTCACAGTAACACCTTGAGGGTCATGATTACTACATGTGTAAAGGTTTGTTGCAATAATGCATTCGAGAGGAAAGAGCAATTTGAGGTTCCAACCTCAATGTACAGGCACACTAACAGCGGACACACTCAGCCTATCCTGAATTACAATGCATCTCTTTTGGTCAAACTGATAAAGAGGTACTTGCCTTTGGTAAATTGGTAGGTTGTCATTATCTGAAATGGACTTAATAGGATTTAAAATGGCATTGGATTCTCAATCAACTGTGCAGCAGCAATCAGGCTAGCACTACAAACAATTAAAGCGACTGAACGTTTCAGTAGCTTAACCGAATCTTAGAAATTGTCTCTTCCATTCCCTAGCACACCCTCTTGTAGGGTCAGCTGATTATGTGAAGTAGAGTTGTCCTTACATGTGTGCAGTATTCAGTAAATAAGCTCATCATCAGATCTGCAGTGGCCACTTTGTTTGGTGTTGGTGGTACTGATGGTCTGTTAGTGCGGTAGAGTGCTGTTTTAGATTACTTTATTTATTCATTCACCGGAACTCCGGAAGCAAGATCCCTCAAATGCCTTCAATAATTGATTTTTTATTAAAAAACAATAATTGAATCTTTACACAGGCCCATTTCGCTGTAGTTCCTCCACAGCAGGGCAAGAACAGGCCCATTACTCTATACTACGGAGTAGCATATACCAGTAATTAAATAAAGTGTCGCATGGGCTTGCTTCAGATTATGTATCAACGTGCCAATGTAAAAGCTTGATTCACTGTGAAATCTGACTATCTGAGATGGGCCCAGGCGCACAGCCGCACAAGCTGCAGCAGGTAGAGAAACTGCAGGCAACCAGATTCATTGAACCTGCCCGTCTTTCAGCCCCATCCAGTGTTATTGGTCTAGAGATTCGAACCTCAATAAGCACAGTATCTAGTGGGGACCACTGGAGGGTTAATCACCATGTGGTGAAATCAAGGCTATTATACTCATGTGAGAAGCACGTGAAGTCGTGAACGCAGCAAACTTGCAAAGCTGATGCGCAGCATGGCATAGTTGAACTGTAAAACTAGGGGGGAAAGGTACAGATTACTGTAGAAATGGATCGCACTATCTTAAAATAGTTGCCATTTGTCGCTTAAGAACAAAAACTATAGCCTAAGCTGTGATGCTCATGCACGTGCTTGTCACGAGGCAACGTAACAAAATGTCAGTGCTCTCCTCTGCCACTAATTATCCAAATGGGAATAATCTATTAGAAGAAAGTTTCCCACAAACAACTCGTTTTAGGGTACCCTTAGCCACCAGAAATTATTTTAAGCGCCCCAGCTCTATTTTATTGTCTACCATGGATCTGCCAGATTCGATGGTGACATCAAACAAGTGACCATAAATTTCTTTAAGATGAAAATTGCTGCCTAAACTGGGATGCTCATGCGTGCCGTCAGGCAACAAGAGCCAGTGCTATCCTCAACTTTCTAATGGAAATACAGTACAGTATTATCTAATCAGATGAAAGTTTGTAATGGACTTGGTGAAATGGTGTATCACAGAGCACCAGAGAGGCCGAGACTGTCTAACCGCTCCAGTTTTATTTTATCTGCGTTGCCAGATTCGATGGCGACATCAAAACAATGCGCCCTAATAATTAATATAAACTAGTAGATTCTAGAATGACCCACTGTTCATTGGTTTGGCCTCTCTCTGAAGTCTGAATAGCACGTCAACCAAGCCTAAACATGATTAACCACCCGCAGCAGGCAGCACACGACAAATGAAGATGGAGGCGATGGAAGCCAAGCTAATCAACCAACCAATGGAGGAGAGAGAGAGAGAGGAGGCAAGAGGTGAGGTTCGATCGGGGTCAGGTCACTCACCGGCCTTGAGCGCGGCGTCGGCCTGCGAGACGTTGCGAGCCATGGAGGCGAGC
Source organism: Cenchrus fungigraminus (assembly GCA_036936925.1). Lineage (NCBI taxonomy): Eukaryota > Viridiplantae > Streptophyta > Magnoliopsida > Poales > Poaceae > Cenchrus > Cenchrus fungigraminus. The sequence continues at coordinate 63,501,712 of CM072768.1, read as the reverse complement.
AGCGCGATGCCGTGCTCGGCGGCGGCGACGGTGTTGGCGGTGGGCGCGTTGACAACGAGGCACCCGGCCTCCGTTGCCGCCTGGAGGTCGACGTTGTCGATCCCGACGCCCGCGCGGCCGACGACCCGGAGCCGTCCCCGCCCGGCCTCCAGCACCTCCCGCGTCACCTTGGTGCCGCTGCGCACGATGAGCGCGTCGAACTGCGCCACCTTGGCGAGGAGGTCCGCGGGGGACATGCCGTAGGCGCACTCGACGTCCGCGAACTCCCGCAGCACCGCCAGCCCGGCCTCGCTCAGCTTCTCGGCCACCAGCACCGCCGGCTTGGGCCGCAGCGCGCCGTCCGACCCGGCCCGCGAGATCCGGCGAGCGGGAGACTCCGAGGTCGGCGGCGCCGCCACGGGCGCCGGCGACGACGCCACCGCGCACCGGACGCGGAGCCGCGCCGTCGCGGGCGCGAACGGGAGCGACGCGGCGGCGGCGGCGGGGATGCGGCGGGCCCGCGCCCCCGCGGGGCTCGCGGTCGCGTGCGGGGTGGGGAGGAGCGCGCGTGAGGCGGCCATGCTCGTTCGCGGCGTGGGTAGCTGGTTCGCGAATCGGGCTGGTGATCTGCGCCTGTGTGTTGCTGGCTGTGGTTGGCGAGGAGCGAAGGGGACGGTGCTTCGGTTTATAAACGCAAGAGGTGATGGTGAATCGGTGATGAGAGCGGAGACGGAGAGCCTGAGGAGGGGGAGAGGTAGGTGGGGTAATTATTCTGGGGAGTGGGACCCATTTTCTTACAAGGGTGGACCCACCCCGGGGAATTATTGCTCGTGGATCATCAGTGCGGCCGCGGCATCGGGTTCGTCAGATATTTTGCTCCTTGCTCCAGTACCAACGATGCTGAAATCTGAATTTCCTCCGTCGTGATCAAGCAGCAGGGATCAGAATTGATTAGCAGTAGTAGGTGGGTAGTGTTTTGGCATGCATGGTTGGCTAATTTTGGAGATGTGGATAAAAAAAAAGAGACATGGATAATGCTGGAGTAGTAGTAAACCATCTCCGGTCGTCCAGATATGGGCACAGATTTTCTGTCCAGTGGTTGACTGCCCTGCCCTGCCCTTAATCCATTCCTGGGGTTTCGGATGGGTGCCCAATGTTTTTCCGCTCCTCACGGACGGCCGAGAAGCTCTCCCTCCGAGTATCTCGCTCGCCCGGTGGTAAGGGCACTCCCAAACAGACTCTATGATAGAGTCTATAGTTATTAATTACGCTGTTATGTAGGCAAATTGTTGATGTGGTAAAGTATTTATTGAAGAAAGAGAGGGGAAAACAAAGACTTCGTTTCTAATCTGGACACCGAGTCTTCCTCAGCATCGAGGCCGTAGACTCCACCGAAGACTCGCGTTGGCGAGGGCACCGTCGTTTCCATGGATCCGCCGCTCCCGTCGCCCGCCGCCGCCGATTTTCTCCCTTCCGCGCGCGCTCGCCTCCCCCGTGCGCGCCTTCCCCCCTCCACGTGCGCGCCATTTTCTTCCTTCCACGCTCGCCTCTCAATCGGTCCCGCGCGCTCCCGCCGTCGCTAGGAACCGCTCGACCGCCGTCGCCAGGAACCGCTCGACGCCGCTCCATCCCCTCCGGCATCAGGTAAACACCGCCGCCCCCTCCCCCTCCGGCATCTTCCCTGTACCGCCCCCTCCCATTCGATTCCATCTTCGCCGGATTGACTGCAACACGAGCTCAAGTTGGAGCCACCAGTGATGCTGGTGTTCCTCCTCGATCTGGTGCTTCCCCTGGTTTTAGTTGGCCAATGTCATCTCCTAGCGAAGGATAAGTAAACTCCGACTGAATCCTACTAAACCTAGGTTTTCTTGGTTGAGCTCAATCCTCCCTGATCACTGTGTTACTGATTGTATATTTCCTACTGCTCATATGCAGCAACCAAACTTTTTTCTCATAGATTTAACTATTTTACCTACTGATCATATTGCAGCTATTAAATTGATTTGCCAACTGTACTAGAGATGCTTAAATTCGGAAGTTAAGATACATTATCTACACGTATAGATAGAATTAGGAAAAGAGAATATGTATACCTGATACATTATCTGCACCTTATTCTTGTATGGATCCTTCTTCAGATTGAAGTAGCTCTCAGGATTGCGTGGTTCAATGTTGTGCTTGCACTGTTTAATATTTTGCAGTCCTGGAATTGATTAGTCTAAATTGGAGAATCTACTATACAATTGTTTATGGAGGCCAACAGATTGTAATAGTTTTTTTTTGTGCTTGGCATATTGTGCAATTTTAGTGAACAAATAATTGATTAGAGCTTGGAAATTCATATGGTTGCAGGTTATACCCACCAGGAGGGCTCACAAGCAACTATAATCTGATTTGATTGATCATATCTAGCAAAAATTTGAGAATAGAACTCGTTAGGTAGATTTATGACTAAATATTGCCTTCATGTTCAACCTCCTGTATAATTCAAGCTCCTGTATAACTACAATCTGATTATGTTTTTTTAACTGAACCTGTATAATTTTGTTATTTTACCTATCCCTTCTCATTTTGTAACAGATATGCTTGGAGTACAATGGACATGGAGTTCTATGCGGAGGATGATGATGGATGTCTTATTATTTTCTATATATTATTATTATTTAGTTAGTTTGCATTTCATATCCGTATTGCTATAAAGTTTGCCGGTTCAGTGATACATTGTTGTTTGCATCTGGTTATATTGTTGTATACAAAACTGAACCCGATTTTCGTTTCATACACTACTGTTAGCTTCTGATCATTTTGCTGAACTGCATGCATGAACGGAATTTGCTCCCTGAAAAGCTTCTGGTGATATGCTACTGTATGCGTGAAATTTGTCGGTTCAGTAGTTTGCTTCTGGTCATATGCTACTGAATGCTATGGAGATATGCTTCTGGTTCTCACGATGTGCTTCTGGTGATATCCTACTGTATGCGTGACATTTGCTTATAGTGATTTGCTAGTTCATTCGTATTTCAATATGATGGTATGGTGATATTAGGTACGGTGGATCACATAGCTATTATGCCACAGCTGATCACCCTTTTTTTTGTGTTGAGTAATAAATATCTTTATCTATAGAAACTACTACTACAATCTTTGTATTGGGGACTATAGTTTCTTGTGTTAGATTCTTAGATTCATGAACTCTATGGGTAGAGTCTGGACTGTGAGTGGCCTAATCGTCCGTTCTAAACGCACGGAATTCTCGTGGCCCGGTCTGTCCGTCCCGTCCGTCAACAGCTCTCCGTCACCATTTTTACTCTCCAATCCCAAAAACTTGGAACCCCCGTGAGCCGATCTGTCTGTCAATACAGTATTATACTCCCTCCGTTCATCTATGCAAGGCCTATTGTGAAATCTTAAAAATTCACTTTTGCAAGATCTATTCTCATTTTTTCTTGGGAGTGACGCATTGGGAATTGGTATGGCAGTAATTTTTCACATGCACACCTCGGGAATGAAATACATGCAGAGAGGAACCGAGTCCGCAATAAAAGCCGATTGTTTTTTCTCAAGAAAAACTAATGACGAGAGTGCTTCCCTTGGTCTTTGAACCAAGTAAAAATAGGCCTTGTATAGATGAATGGAGGGAGTATATCATTAGCATACTACCTTCGTGTGGCAGCTACTCGCCAACAATACTTTTCTCCCGAAACAAATCAGCCATCAGCAACTAGCCAGTATTATTTTTCTTTTAGGACAAATCAACACCAACCACCAGACAAATGAATAGGCTGGAGTACATTGTTTCTGACTCCGGCTATCTCAGAATTAACAGAACGCAAATCCGAACAACTGACGCGGGTTGAGATGTCCACTCCGCCTAAAAAGTGCAACAAAAGCAGCGTCGATGCAAGTTGCACGCACACAAAGCGACCAACTGGTTCACACATCACTCACTACACTCGAGAACTCGCTCGACTCGAGCAAGTTGCCGCTCGGTCGGCACTCGGCAGTGACATCATGGGTGCACCAGGGCCGGTCATAGCCCGTCGTTCTCCAAAGCTGACGCCGCCGGGTTTCTGTGTGTGTGGAGAAGTGGAACTTTCCCTCCGCCGGCTGCTGCTGCCCTGCGTCGGCCAGATCCTCCTCCGCCTCTCCGGGAGCGAGCGAAGCTTCCTCGCAGTTTCCACCCATTCACTCACGTAGTCACGTGCGGCCGCAGCCCGCAGCGACCAGCAACTGCGGGCTACAAGAAGTCAAGAAGTGGACTCGCCCGCCGCCGTGCGTGCCTGCTGCTCGTGTCGTGCCGCCCCCGATCCCTCGCGGATCCCGCCGTTGCGTTGAGTCGCGGAGACCTGGAGACGCCGTGCGCGCGCGGAAACGTGGCTCCGCGCAGCCGGGAGGGCGACGGGGATCACAGGATCGGATATGCGGATCTGCGCCCGGGGCCGGGGGGATCACAGCACAGACGCGCACGTCGCACAGATTCACTGAACACGCAGATCTGCACGGCCGGACAGTGGAAGGAACCGCCGCCGCTCGTGTACCACGCGACGGGTTAGGTGGGCAGACAAATCACGTTGCGGTTGCACGGCGACATGGCGCGGGCGTACTGTCTCACTTGGCCTCCGCCCGCCTACAGCTCCGGGCGGACCACGCTACAGTGACACGCTTGTCTGTTTGTTTGTCTGTTTATTTACTCTCTCTCTCTCGAAGGAGAAGGGGGGAAAAAGAGGAAAAAAATTGGGTGGGCGCCCCGCGCACCAAGCGCACCGTGCGCACCCCTACGTGGCGTGTCGCGATTGGGTAAGAGGCCCGCGGAGGCCGCGCGGCTCGCCTTTGCTCCATGCGCTCGATCGCTCGAACCGGCTCGGCTCGGATTTTGTCATGTTCGCACGTCGCGCAGGTCCTGGCCATCGGCTCCGCGTGAGGCTCAGCTCGGCTTGCGTCGAATCGTCTTGTTGCGGACTGAATGAAGGCAGATTCAATTTCGTCAGTTAACGGTTCAAAACAGTGACAAAGTTCTAACTTTGAGCTTCAATTAAAATTAGTGACCATTTTTTACTCTTCCAACTAATCAAACCATGTTAAACATTGACTTTCAGAGATTCCATTTTGCTACTGTTCAGCCATGGTGTGAATGATAAATAATTTTTAATTCCTTTTCAAACTTGGCTAAACAATGCTGTTTTCAGACTTACATTTTCAGATTGTGAATAGTAACCTCTAGTCATCAACTTTGAAGATTCAATTGACGTGCTTAGGGACTGAGTTTAAGTTCCAAAACACTCCCACTAAGTTCTGAATGCTCAAAACCCCATATCCCATATTTTGCACATTTTTTCCGAATTTGAAACTTCAAATGTTGACTTTGGTCAAATTTTACCCAAATTTGACCTTTACTCACTATGACTATTACAATATCACATAAATCACATAAATGAGCATGTGTCATCAATTGCGTATGTCAATTATATATGACAAAAACACAAAACAACACTAGTTAATACTTAAGTACTGTGCAAGTGGACATATTTTTTCTCTTTCGATACCCATTCAAAGAATGGAAATTCCGTATTTCTGTTACAGAAGAGAAGTTCTTAAAGAGGCTAGAACTTGAATGAACGAGAATCCATGGATAAGATGAGGAGCATGACAGACATCTTGTATGGAACTACTGTGCAATACCAATGTAGCCTAGAATCTGGTGTTCATAATACATAAATCAAATGGTGTTTGTATGCCAAATTAGCACTGCATAGACAGCAGGTTAGCAGTAGCCAGTGCAAATGTCAGCGGTTCAGTCGTTCCCGGTGGTCGGCACCCATGGTTTCAGAAGCAATGTACACCGTACGCAACAATCTGAATTGGTGTCGTTGCTGGCTGCTGCTTTCTTGACAACGAACAATCTACACCCTCTTCTCCCCCAACGTTCGCGACGCATTACCACCACCTAGCTCGGAGAACGGAGACCCCCCGACTCGGAGAACCCCCGGTGGGAGGACTGAGGAGCACTTCAGCGTCGACGTCGCCCACGCCGCCGCCCGCGTCGAGTCCCACGTCAAGGACAACGACGTCTTCGGCGCGCAGCTCATCGCCGTCGCCTCCGTGCCGGCGAGTCGATGACGAGGAAGGCACCGCAACCTCTCGAGCGGGAGCCGAGCCGAGCGACGAAGGACGGGGCGACGCGAGGGGACCCGGGAGCCGCGCGACGCGGTAGCCGGACAGCGAGCCGTGCGCGAGGGGCGAGGGCATCGGGGACCCGGGCCGGGCGTTCGATCGCGGATGGGCGGCATCGCGCAGGGGTGCGCACGGAGGCCGCGGTGCGCGGGGCGTCCACCCAATTTTTTTCCGAAAAAGAAGGCAAGAGAGCACAAACTCTGCTGGAGATTTCCTTCCCCCGGTGCCGGTGGCCATGTTGGACTACTGGTGGAAGAAGAGGGTTAAGATATTGCATCATGATTTATTGCCCATGCTTTTATCAGTAATAGTTTATACTATCCTTCTTGGTGGAGCAACAGAGCATCAGATTCCGGGTATACATCTTGGCTGGTGTGGAGAAGTATCCGTTTGACGCATCCAAGAGGCAGGTGCTACATACAGCTGCGCATTGTCATCGTCCATTCCCTCCGTCGCAACGAGACGCTTCGCAGGAACCAATAGTAGGTACTCCAAATTGCACTTCGAATCGGTGACTAAAAAACAGATCAATTTGGGGGTACGCTACGCTACGCATCTTGCAGGGTTTTTTTTTTTTTTTTTGCAAAGTGACTGCCTTGACTGATGCATTCCATTGTTGGAAAATGCACTTGATGACCATCCAATTTATGTCTCTTCGCATCCTTACAGAATTCCCAAAAGGAAAAAAAAACATAAAAGGCGCTTTTACGACTGCACTGCTGGCTGCTCCCCAAACTGATGTCTCACGGACTTCGCAAGCATATGCTGCAACTATAAACTTTCTTTGTTTTTTGAAAGAAAGCTGCAACTATAAACTGATCACAGCATACACCACTCAATCAAACTCGATGTGACTTTTTGATCTGTTTCCGTTAGCTACCTCTGCTTATCAAGATCACGAAAGAATGCCCCTCCTAGTGCACAACAGAAACGTCAGGTTGGTATAGCTTCCTCGTATATCCATGATGTTCTGCTTCACCCAAATTAGCATACCCATTTAGGCAGCTACAACTGCTGCACGTATTCAAAATGTAGTAACGCTAACGCCAGTCCGCCACAGTGGACAAGTATATGTAGGTAATCCATATACTTGTCAAAAACCCCATACAAGAATGTCTCAATCCAAGTTGATCCCTGTGCCTTTTGTGATAAACTGATAATCATTATCATATATAGGCCAGAAATGCCATGCCATGCTGCTGGATTCCATTTTTCGACGTTTCGATACGAGTATGATATGGAGGTGACAGAAGCCATTCCATCACAATAAGTCAGGTAACCGCCCATAAATGTAAGATATGTTATTATTCCTATATTTCTCTAGATCTCTCGTGTACACTAAACACAAAATCACGACTTTTTACCATCTGGAGGTACCTTTACACCCATAAGTCCTAGCAGATTCGAAGCTGGACCAGGAAGGCCTTGTTGAGAAGAGTAAGAGTTCAGAATGCTCTCCACAAGGTTCAAATCCACATCAACTGGAGTCATTTCCCCATCAGTAGCTGCAGCATTTGATGGACCCTGCAAGGCTCCACGATGTTTTGGATCAGTAAAATCAAACTACTTTTCTAGCAAAAATGAACATAGTGCCTAGTTTCTAATTAAGAGTTGGAAATAAGTGAGAACCAGAAATATGGAACTGGAATCACCAAATACATGTTAATTGATCATGAGTAGTTGGATATGCAATACAGACTTTTGACTGATTATGCAAATGTGCTAAAATTTATAGAGAAAGATGCCAAGCGATAAACTTCAACTTCAAGATTAGATGACCATATTTAACTAGTCAATCCAACTATGTCAGTAGCAAGATCTACAACACGTCAGCAGCCTCCTTGGAAATTTAAAACATGGCACAGAAACCTTGAGTTCAAACCAAGGTATAGTGTATAGGAAATAAATTGAAAAGCAATGGATATGGGGAGTCATTATGGCCGTTGGGAGATCTTTAGTGTTCTTGTGGAACCTTCATGCCCTAAGATGGTCCCCATTCAGACCTCAACATGGGGGGTGGGGGGGGGGGGGCTGGCTATCCATTTAGGAACATTTTTTCCCAAAGAACATCAATTAACTAATACAGAGATATAAAGTTTATCAACCTTTCCTAATTTGATTCAAGAGTCCACAAGCCCTATCCTAAGCACAAGAAAACGGAAATGAGCAACATCTCAACTACACAAGGGTTACCTCATCAATGGTGCCTGTGTGTGGTGCACGAGCAAAGCTTTTCTCAAGTGTGGTGCTGCTAAGTTCTTTATTTAAAGCATCTGAATATGATTCCATAAAAGAATCATCTATATCCTTGTCACCTAATTCCTCATCAACAGCGTTCTCTTCATCAGAATCATCTGTACCACAACAAACACTCTTAATCAGTAACTTCAAGTTCATACCGAAGTCCAAAACTAGGATTACAATACATTCAAGTATCAGAATGAAGCAATAAAAAGGTTTGTGAGACATATACTAAAGAACCGAAAAATAACTAGCAATACATGAACATATGAACTGGAAGAATGTACAATATAGTTTATACTGTTTAACAAATCCCAAAAATATCATAGTTACTTTACAGCCTCTTACCCTGTTACTACATTTATTCAGTTTCCATTTAACCACACAAAAGATCACACATTTAGTATGTCAGCAATCTAATCGTCACATCCAACAAAAGACATGAGCAAATAGAGGACCTCAGTTTGCAAAGATCTCAAATTAAGCCATCCCGACCCCGAAAAAGAAAAAAATCTCAACGACATCAGGTAAAACAACCTAATAATAATAATAATAATCTTTTTTGGAATAGCCAACACCAATAACTAACCATGTGGCATAAATAAAAGAAAATAAGTGAAACAAACAACTCTCGTGAATGACATTTGGAAATAAACACATACCAAAGTCCATGTCAGATAATGAGGATTTTCTATCAAAACCGTCATCACTGTCAGCTTGCTCTCGTGAACTTCCACCAAAAACCGACTCCATGGCCTTGAAGAACTGGTTGACATCTAGGTCAACTGATTCCATCTCTCTCCTACATAAGAAAAAAATGAGTTGATGAACACCAAAAGAACCTTTTTATTTTTTAGTAGCAAGATGCTCAGTTAAATAGATATAGAAAGAAAAGGTTAAATTGAATCATTTAGACATTTAGGTAGCACAATCGCTAGCAAAACAATCCAATTGCAACTCAAACACGCAAAGAAAATAGTGTAACATCTGTTTTTGCTCTACCTTTTATCTATTAAATAAAAATGATTTGAATCTTGCGAATATCCTTCAGTCTCAACTTTCAAATATTATGTCTATAACTTAAAGTCACCCAGATCTAGGGCAACATGCATAAATGATAAACCTATACTCAATGCAAGAACACTGTATGCAGAAAACTGTGAGCTCAAGACATTTCCCAGGTTATCCTATATCCTCATATGATAAGGGCACAGGGCCATCACACAATGCCCATTGATGTATTCTTAGATATTACTGTAGGCACACTCTGAAAAGATGGACTACAAGCAGCATCTCAAACACGAGACACAAATTCACATACCTAGTAACTATATATATCAATCACCCATAGCAAAAGGTGCAGAGATGACAGAAATCACAGCTGACTAGCTGAGAGGTGACAAATTTGCAACATAGTGTCCTTGGGGTTACTTGTTCTGTAGTCGGATTAAAAGTTTTCCTGGAGTTTTAAAACTGATGTTCTACTCACAATCTTGTCTGTATTTGGTCATTCCAGATGTAGTGATTGTAAATGGACATGAGAAGTTTGGACATGAACTATCTTTATCTTATAGAAGACAGACGCCAGCAGACAATCGAAGAACAAAACTAAATTTCTGAAGAACACCAACTGACAAGTTCTATCAGTGATACAGTTAATCAAAACAGATACCTATATTATAGAGATAAATGAGTTTAGAGGGAAACCTGTTTGCAGGAACTTCAGCTCCCTCGAAGCTGGACATTTTGCGAATGAAATCTTGCATGGACTCTGTAATCTCTCCAAGCTTAAACTGGTCCTCTTGGGATTTAGAACTGTCAGAGACATTTTGCTTTTGGCTTTTTCTGTGTTTTTTTGCAGCTTCATACTCTTCCAATTCTTTCTGCCTTTCACGGAGTTCTGCATTTAACTCCTCCTCCCCACCATGTAACCATGAGTCACCATCACTGGGAGGAAGATCATCACCTTTAAATTCTTCGGCTGAGTATGGCATTGATAGGATTTCATCAATTCGACGGACTGGTTCACTTAGTATTTCCCTGTGACATACCACAAGAGTGTTATAACATTAAAAAAATTGTCCCTGGTAATTTAGTTCAAAAGATATTATCACTTGGCCCATTAGGTGTTTTTGACACTATGGTAAAGCTAGCCAGGTAGCCTCAAGAATGATCTGGAATGCCATTCATTACCTATCATTTACCTGGAGAACATGGCTAATGAATATAGCCAGATAGGTTTTTCTCAAAGGTAGAAATTAAACAGTTTATGATTGGAATGGTTGCTAATCACATTGTTTGCCATAAAAACTAAATAGATTGCTAAATCCACAATGTTAGAAAGGGCAACTCGACATACCTAGTTCTTGAGTATAAAGTGGAGCTCTTGTAATATTGCCTTGCATTCTCCATAACCCTCTTATACTCCTCTGAACCAGGAAGAAGCCCGTCGAAGCACCCAGTCGCCTCCAAGGTCTTCCTGTAAATATCCCACGTGCTCCCTTTACCTTCTTCCCCCTGGCGTCGTCTCTCCTGGTACATCATCTCGAACCCGCAGGCAATCTTCATCCCAAGCTCTGCCTCCATCCATTTCTCCGGCCCCTCCTCCCTTCTCGGCATTGGATAACCCCTGGGCGCCTGGAAGTTCTGCTGCACGAGCTGAGCGTACATTGCTCGCGTCATCCGCACCGAGGTTCTCACCATCTCAACTCCCTCCCCGCTGGGCCCCTTGAGGAACTTCTCCATTCTTGCCGCGTGCTTCATGGTGTCAATGTCCCGGTCATAGAACCCCTCGACGGCACGCGCGATCAGGCACGGCTCCTCCTTGAGCACCTTCGCCACCGGCGCCGGGACGATAACGCGCGCCGTGTGGAGGTTCTCCGCCGCCCGCTCGGGCAGCCCGGCGATGCGGCGCTGTATCGCCGCCTGGACGGCGTCGGGGGCGCGGGTGTCGATGGAGTCGTCGTGGACGGCGGCGAGCGCGGCCTCTAGGGGCGGCGTCTCGGGGAAGAGGGAGGGCGGCAGGATGTGGAGCTCGCCGCGGAAGATGAAGACGCGGTTGGGGGCGGATTCCGGGTCGAGCCACCGCGGGAGCGCGAAGGCGGCCTCGATGAGGAGGAACTCCCCGTCGGAGTCCCAGGCGCGGGCGGCGATGTCGGGGAAGGCCCGCGTGAGCGCGAAGAGGAGGGAGGCGGCGAGCCACTCGTCGGGGAGGGAGTCGCCGAAGCGGAGCGCGCCGTGGAGGTGGGGCACGGGCGGCGAGGCGCAGAGCGCGCAGTGGACGGTCGGGTCGGCCGGGAGGGAGAGCGTGAAGGGGTCGCGGTGGAAGAGGTGGGAGGAGAGGAAGGGGCCGAGGTGGGAGAGGAGGGAGAGGTGGAGGGACTGCAGCGAGGCGACGAGCGCGGGCGCGGGGAGCTTGGTGGGGAGGGGGAGAGGGTAGACGGCGTAGAAGAGGGTGTCGTCCGGCGGGCGGCGGGAGGGGAACGGGAAGGGGTTGGAGGAGGCGGTGGCCGCCATGGAGACTGAGGCGAGGACTGGAGAGCGGCGCGGAGTTGGGTCCGATAAGAGGAGAGAGAGAGAGAGAGAGAGAGAACGGGTTTGGTGGGATTTTGGTAGAGACGGACGGCGGCGCCGCGGCGGTGCGCGAAGGTGCTGGATTTTGGTTGCACACCTTTGCAGGCCAAACGGCCAGGTGGGCTCTGGTCCATTCCAAAATGGAGACAGGACTCAGGAAAGTCCAGAAAAAACATTCGCACTTCGCGAAGCCTCGTTTCGTTTTAAGCGATGCCGTTTCTTTCTCACATTTCCCAATTTTCATGGTATAATTCATATTTTTATTAAAAAATCACGTTGCAAACAGAAACTTGCTTGAGAAAGATAGTGCAATGAACCGGAACTTTTCTATTTTTTTTAAAAAAAATAGTATGATGCACGCAGTGCAAGTTTGTCCATGGACCATGGATCAGTCGAATATTGCAAGTTTCAGTTTGCATGCCTGCCAATGGAATCAGACAGGAGGGATCTATTTCCAGCAACATCTGTTGACTAGCTTAACTATGCAATACATACAATTATACAAGAGAGATTATGGCACAGTTGGACGAGCTAGCATTGCTGCTGGAGGACGATTAGTTGGACAGTGGGCTCTGCTCTGCGTCTGCAGCACACGGGCCTAAAGAATCAACCACATTACCTGGGACAGGTAACTGCAACCTACAAGGGGAAAAAATGGCCAAGGCAAAATTGAATGATCACTGATCAACAAATTGCGACAGGGGCATTCGCCAAACCCACAATGGAGGCTCCACGGGCTACACGATGAAATTGTCCATCATGTGGTTGATCACGTCTGCTCCATCCGAGTTTAGCCAGTAGCTTTTCACCTAGCATTGGCAGTGCAGAAGATATTGTCATGGGCATGTGCCAGGCATACACAATTTCAGGATAAAACGCATAGAGAAAGTACAATGATTGTTTCGAGGCAGAGCTTACACAAGCAATGACATCTTTAATAAGGGGATTCAAGGTAGCTTTAATAATGTTAGTGCCAGAAAATCTTGCACCCACAAAGAGATTAAAAATTAATTTACTATGCTCGGAAGGTTGGTGTGTAACATAATACTACAATACAAGCAACTGTAGTAGTGAAAGGTACCCATGCAAACAAGAGGTCCTACACTTTGACACAAAATGGAAGTCATCCAGTGAAAAATGTGAAGTTAATCAAAAGGCACTGCAGTTTGTTTTTTTTTTCATAAAAATACCTGAATGGTGTTATGCGCAACTAATCTTTGGCTGCTTTTCTGGAAGCTCACATCAACACGTTCCCATGGAACTTGCGTAAGGCCTCTTATCATCTCCTCTGCAAATAAGAGGGAATTCTTGTCAGCTGTTGTTGAGCAATCAATCTAGGGTTTCAGGATAAAGTAGCAGCTTAATCTGAAGAAAGTGTACGTTCAGCTAAGATAGGGTATGCAGGAAGTTAAGAAATATATTAAAATCGTCAATGGGCGGTAGAAAAACTAGTCCAAGTAGCAAACTTGACCAAAATGGTTGGAGTCTTGGATATACAAATTTTATAATTTCATTTCAGAAAAATATGTCCTTGTTACTATGCAGAAACAGAGTTTGAAGATGCAGCACTACCAGAAGACATGCATACTTGCCACAGGGGAGAAAAAGAAAAGGTATGTGATTCATTTTTCTCTAGGCAGCCAGGTGTTAGCCGAAACTACAAAGTACGGCGCACAGCCATGAGGGAACTTAAAAATTCCAGCAAATGGCTCTTCATAAATTTCTCATAAAAAACAGATTCAACGAGAGGTCAGCATACCTTCTGGGTCATAGAGATCAACATGGGCTTCTGTTTCATTATTGTTTGTAACTTCCTTTTCAACATAGACAATGTGTGGATACTTTTCATCACGAACAAGTAGACGATGCTACAGGTGTTGAATAAGGTAAATCGGTTCAATAAGTTTCAGTCTATTTATTCCAGAGCGAAAACTATATACATGAAAGTACCGCATACTTTTGGCAACTCATGTTGACGCCGGATTGATGACGTTCTCCACCCAACCATATCTTTTCGTTTAGTTAAGTGGATAACATGTCAGAGGTAAAAAGTGTAACTCAATATGAATAAGTGCAGAAACAAGAAATGAGGATCTTAAAGGATACGATCAAAATTAGCATTAGCATATGCTACACGCCGTTTGAAAGAGCGCAATGCTGATCTGCATAAAAGAATATACTGTACTTAGACGACATGACTGAGAGAAAGAACAAAAGGACCTGATGTCCATACAAACACATATTATCAACTATTTCAAATCTAAAAGAGAAATGTACATTAAATAACCTGAATTGTAAACCATCAGAGTCATCAACCATTCGAAGGAGGAGTGGACGTCTACCATCATCATTGTCTGTTAGGAATAAATGCTTTCCAGTTCTCCCAACAATCAAGTGTGCAGTTTCTGATGCTCTTCTCTCAAGGAAAGGCAGGCCACATAAAAAAGGTAACTGGTGGAAGAATCTGAACATGAGACTAACATTACTGAAGAATTTGAATGTTATTGCTCTACTTCAAGTAAAATGGAAGCACATTGTGATTATACATAATGAATTGGAAAATTATATTTTCAGAAATAACATAAGTATCCATTAAATTAGCAGAAATCACAGGATAAAGTTCTATGAAGTTGCATGGCTGGTTAACTTGCACAGATTTAACTAGAACCTAAGATTCCAAGATTTATAATAATTACTTTAAACCATGGTAGGGTAGCAGGTAGCCATGTGAAGTTAACACAGGAAAGAATAAACTGGCTGATTTTAACTCTTGTTATAAAACCAGTGAAAGGGATCAGTCTTACCTGTTTGTTTCCACTTGAACCCAAATGTGGTGACGCAAATGTTATAAAATTCATAGGTTCTAAGCCAGCAATGAGACCTTCCAAGTGCTCAATGTCATCTCTGCTTTTCCCGGCAGAAGACTTACTTCTGTAATTAGGTTCATAAAGCCTTCCTATAGCATATCTGGCAACAAGACCACCAAGAGAGTGTGCCACAAACGAGATCTTCTTCACACCACTTCTTTGCTCTACAACTGATAGAACCTATAATAATTCAGTTAGATCCCAATATGAAATGATAAGGTTGAAAATATAGTACTTCCATACATAAAAAGAAGCCCAGATGACATCAACTTGACACAAACTAACACACTGTCGACATTATTAACTTCTACATGGCTTGCATATAATAACAAACACCATAGGTTGTCGTTAATTTTACATAAAGAGAGATGGATTGGCCAAGCATGCACATGCAGTTAAATTATATCAATCACAGAAATGATTAGTCAAAACAAAATATATACCTCATTCGCAAGCCTTTCACCCATCAAGTCAACACCGTCAAATGTCTGAGTGGCAGAGTTGCATTGACTTCCTGCACAAAAAGGTTAAGTCTAAATCTATTTATGTGAAAAGGAAAGAATCGCAGAACGAAGAGGAGATGAATGTGCCAATAGCAAAAGGGATTTTTATAAAACTAAATGCACACTTTCAAGCTATAAAAAATATTATACTTCTATGGACTTATTTCAAAAAAGAACTCTTTTTAAAAACAGCTGCACTTTTAAGGGCTGGAACAACAATGACAAGTGTGGTTGACTAGGCAACAAGACAGTTCATCCTAACACCATTACACTGCAAGACTAACTTGCCACACATGCATGATGTCACCGTGTTTAAAAGTGGCATTGGGAAGAAATAGTGTGGCCCAAAACTAGTTATTACAAGTGCAGTTCTTAGTTTGAGTACAAGTTCAGATGCAATGCACGGTCCAAGAAAATAAAACATAAAAGATCTATGTTCTTGCAGCGTTCTTTGAACTTAGACATACAAGAGAATTCCCATTGGATTATAACCACGTCATGACAACTGAGACTTCTCAGATCAAGATTACAAAGATGCAGCATGCAACTAGCTAACTAGGTGATGCCACAAATGCATCTTGCGATTGCACAGGAAGAAAGATTCTCACAAACTAATAGTAGCTAATACAGACTCTCATATTAACATTTTGCTAGGTGGTCTTAGGAGGGCACAGTTACCTCACCTCCATGCCAAGTTGTTTCGCACATCTACATCACTGTCTCCTAACAGATTTGTCAGAGCACTTAGTCACACTGTGTGGTGGATCAGCTAACAAACTCATGGTTCTCTTTCAAATAGTAGCTGGTGTAGTAAATAGAGTGAGAAATTGAGAAGTGCCTAACCTCCCACTTTCTCGTCAACTGGACAACTATTTGCAAGTTGCCATGGACTGACAGACACTCATTCTTCCATAATTATTTCATGTTTATCAACTAGTACATGTTGTCAGACCATCTAAAAAAATTGATGTTGTCACCATCATGTTTACTCTAAGCATTCCTTCAGTACACGTCTACACTCTGTTTTCTAGATACTGTATTTCAGCCGTCCAAAATCGAATAATGAATTGGAGTATTAAACCCATATCCCAATAACCTCCCTAGAAAAAATTAAACACACGCACAATTGCTCGAATGAAGATATCTTGCAACTCAGCTCGAAATGGAATGCGGAACGGATTAGTCACTCACGGTGCACGATCACCTTGTCCGGCATCTGCCTCACGAACTGCTCCGCCGCGAACTTCCAATCTTCCGCGCTGCAAAACAAAAAACAGGGCGAGAAAACTTAGCCGCGCCAAACCAACAACTCGCAAGCGACTAAGCTGCAGTGCACGCGGATCCACCTCCCGACGAGGCCATTGACCATGATGACGAGGTGCTCGGGGAAGCCCCCGCCCTGCGCCAGCTCCGCGTCGGCATCAGCGCTCCACAAGTCCTCCCCTCCGCCGCGCGCCGGCTCAACCTCAACCTCCGGCGGCTTCCCCTTCGCCTCCTTCACGACCGCCGCCCCGGCCGGCGACGGCGCCGGTTTGAAGCACGCCATCCACCGCCCGCTCCCGCTCCCCACCGCCGCCGGCGCCTCCGAGGAGGAGCGGAGCGCCAGCCGCAGCCTCGCGACGGCGCGCGGCCACCGCGAGGACTGGGCTCCGGTAGCCGGAGTAGCGGCGCTGCCCATCGAGGCGGGGCCGGCGGCGATCATCCGGCGGGAGGAGGATGTGGGGCGAGGCTGTACCGGCCGCGTAGACCCAGATGCGGCGTGTGGAGTGGACCGACCGGTGTCTAGTGGTGGTTACTTCGCGGGGAAGGTGGGGGCCCGAGGGAACGTGGAGGTGAGGAGGGATTTGAAGCTTCGGGGCGAGGGCGAGCAGGGGAAGATGATGACAATGATTGTACTGTGCCAATGGAGGTGACGAGGGGAAAACCAAAAGGTAGGCGAAAATGGCTTGTCGAGCTCACGCCTTCACGGGCTGTAAAGCGCGTAAAACCAACCAGGCTTGATCCGGTGGCTGACGATTGACAACCAACCACCACTCGGCTTCATGTTGCAACGTTTTCTTTTTCTTTTTATTTATATTCTTTTAAGTAGGGTTAATTGGAACCGTGCCATTATAACTTTGCTGTTTTTGAAGTACGCCATTACTATTCGACTTACTACGTCAGTACCATTATAATTCTGATGTTGTTTGAGATATGCCATTATGTACGCTTAGAGACCATTTTGGACCCACTGTCAGGTGTATAAGGGGTATGTATATTCGTATGGACAAGATCCCCCTGCTCAATTTTCTTTTTCCCTCTCTCTCATCTCACTGACGTGTGGGACCCACACGTCAGGCTTCTTCAACCTCCCGCCGTCTCTCTCCTCCCACGTGCGCTCTCTCTCTCCAGGTCGGGCCAAGCCCCTGCTCTCCCCGTGCCGCCTGTCCCCTGCTCGCCCCCACACCGCCCATTCTCCTGCTCCCCTGCGCCAGCGGATCCCGGGCCCGGCCGCGAGCTCCCGCGTCAGGAGGCCGCGAGCCACCGCATCGGGAGGCCGCGAGCCACCGTGCCGGAGGTCGCGTGCCCCGCGCCGCAGGCCGCCGGGGCTCGCCACAGCATCGTTGCCGGCGGACCGCCCTGCCCCTCCGACCGCGCGCGGGGAAGGGGATGGCCGCCAGGGCTTGCCGCGGCACCATCACCGGCGGCCCGCCCTGCCCCTCCGGTCGCCTCCGGCTCCGTCGCGACCTTGATGCTCGGCTCCAGCGTGGACGGGCAAGCGAGTGGAGGCCGGAGGGGATTCATGCGCGGGCATGAGCTACGGAGTCAGGGGAGATGGACAAGGTCTGCCGGAGGGACGACGACGGGACGGAGGAGAGGGGTGACGGGAATGAGGTGGAGGGGGCGACAGAGGTTGAAGATGAAGGCAAAGAAGACATTTCTCTCCCCTTCTTCACTCCAATACTCCTGCAAGTGGGCCTGAGACGGTGTCAGAGGTACATAATGGCATATCTCAAACAACTTTGAAATTGTAATGGCACTGACATAGTAAGTCGAATAGTAATGGTATTCTTCAAAATCGTGATAATTATAATGGCACAGATGCAATTAACCCTTTTAAGTAGGTTGTAAACTTGTAATGTTGGATGACCGTTTGACAAAATTTTTAATTATTAGTATTTTATATACAAATCTTGTACCGCTCTATGTTTTACTAAAGATTAAATTTATTTCGATAGTATGAACATCGATAGTGCTATGTCACGGTCCTCCAACTTTTTAAGTAGATTGTAAACTTGTAATG
The DNA here is from genome assembly GCA_036936925.1 of Cenchrus fungigraminus. Lineage (NCBI taxonomy): Eukaryota > Viridiplantae > Streptophyta > Magnoliopsida > Poales > Poaceae > Cenchrus > Cenchrus fungigraminus. Next base: position 63,483,095 of record CM072768.1, on the reverse strand, counting down.
TTGGATGACCGTTTGATAAATTTTTTAATTATTAGTATTTTATATTCAAATCTTGTACTCTATGTTCTACTAAAGATTAAATTTATTTCGATAGTATGAGCATCGATAGTGCTATGTCACGGTCCTCCAAAGGCATCAAATGTCACAAGGTCCACCGCTCACCTCTTCAGTCATTTATTCACCAGTCCACCGCTCACCTCTCGTGTCCTTTACTCACGTTCGTCCGTTTCTCTTCCCCCATATGGTGTTACCACATTATTGTCCTCTCACCCCATAATTGTTTGATTATTTTTCCTTTTTTAGAGGCGGGTTGTAAACGTTAACGTGGATGTCTGCGTGATAAAAGGCTCTGTTAGTACTTTATTACAAATCTTGTATCACTCTATGTTGGATAAATTTGTTTTGATAGAATGAAACATCAGTAGTACTCCGGTCATCCAAACTCATCAAACATCATCAGCCCACCATCCACCAGTTTGTCCACTGCTCATCCCTCGTGTCATTCCGTTCATTTGTTTCTCTCCCACCGACTAACGATATCACATCATTATCCTATCCCCACTCACTTTGAATATTTTCCTTATTTAGGAGCAAGTTGTAAACTTATTACGTTGAATGCCTGCTTGATAAAAGCCTTCATTGGTACTTTATACAAATCTTGTATCGCTTTATGTTCTTGTGAGGGTTAAATTTGTTCTGACAGAATGAAACATCGGTAATGCTATACCCTGGTCATCCAAACTCATCAAACATCATCAGCCCATCATTCACTGGTTTTGTCGTTTTTTCACCGGTCCACCGTTCACACCTCGTATTAGAGCCTCTTTGGGAGGGCTCCAAGTCCGGCTCCAGGAGCGGCTCCGGGCGGAGCCCTGCCAAAGGGTTGTTTTGGCCCCGGCTCCGGCTCCGGCTCCGGAGCCCCACGAATCGCGCTCACTGGAGCTCTTTCGGCTGCACGGAGCCACAAAAGAGTGGCTCCGTCCGGCTCCATCTGGCTCCACGCCACTTTTGCCAACCCTGCCCTCAGGCGGGCATGGGCGGGAGGCCGAGCGGCGGCGGGGAGGAGGCTCCGACAGGACGGGGCAGAGGTGTCGCCAGGGCGGAGGCGCCGACGTCGAGGAGGCCTCCATGGCGACAGATCCAGAGCAGGCCGGCGCAGGGGAGTCAGCGAGGCGGGGTGGGGCGCTGGCGCGGCGGTCGGGGCAGGGCGGGTCGCTCGGGAGAGAGGGAGCTCGGGCAGATGCGGGTCCGCGGTGGGCCGGTGGATAAGAAGGTGAAGGAGAGGAGGGGAAAAAGTGAGAGGAAAAAGAAAAGATGAGGAAAAAGGAAAATAAAGAAAAGGAAAAAAAGAAAATAGGAAAGGGCAATTTAGACATTTTGCAACCTCAATCCAACAGGTGAAGCCGTTTTACCAAACATTTTCCAAAACGGCTTCAGCTCCATCAGAAAAGCCGCTCCACCGAAGGAGCCAGAGCCGGAGCCGTTTTTGGAGGAGCCGGAGCCCTGCCAAACAGGCCCTTATTTATTCTCGTTCATCCATTTCTCTCTCACTGACAGGCAATATCACATCACTATCCTCACGCCTCTCATTGTCCGAATATTTTCCTTTTCTAGGGGTAGGTTGTAAACTTGTAATATTTGATGTCCGCTTGATAAAAGCCTCCATTAGTACTTTATACAAATCTTGTATCGCTCTATGTTCTTGTGAGGTTAATTTTTTTATAGAATGAAACATCATTAATGTTATACCTCGGTCATCCAAACACATCCACCTGTTTTGTCATTTATTCACCAGTCCACCACTTACCCCTTGTATCATTTATTCTCGTTCATCATTTTCTCTCCCACTGACAGGCGATATCACATCATCATCCTCTCGCCCCAATCGACACAAAAACCAGCCCACCATCCACCTGTTTGTCCACTGCTCACCTCTCGTGTCATTTATTCTCGTTCATATGTTTCTCTCCCACCGACTGGCGATATCACATCATTATTCTCTCGCCCCTCACTTTAAAAATATTTTCCTTTTTAGATGCAGGTAACTAGTAATGTTGGATGCCTGCTTGATAAAGTCTCCATTATCACTTTATACAAATATTGTATCGCTCTATGTTGTTGTGAGGGTTAAATTTATTTTGACAAAATGAAACATCAGCAGTGCTATACCTCATCCAAACACATCAAACGTCACCAGCCCACCATGCAACTTTTTGTCGTTTATTCACCTGTCCACCGCTCGCCCCTCGTGTCATTTATTCTAGTTCATCTGTTTCTCTCCGACCGACTGGCAATTTTACATCATTATTCTCTTGCCCCTCATTGTTTGAATATTTTCCTTCTTTTAGGGGTTGGTTGTAAACTTGTAACATTGGATGCTCGCTTGATAAAAACCTCTATTAGTACTTTATACATCTTCTATCACCCTATGTTCTTGTTAGTGTTGTATTTGTTTTGTAGAATGAAACATCGGTAATGCTATCAAACGTCACCAGTCGACCATCCACCTGTTTGTCCATCGTTCACCCCTCGTGTCATTTATTCTTGGTTATCTGTTTCTCTCCCACCGACAAGCGATATCACATCAATATCCTCTCGCCCCACACTGTTTGAATATTTTTCTTTTTTAGAGGCAGGTTGTAAACTTGAAACGTTGGATGCCCGCTTGATAAAAACCTCCATTGGAACTTTTTACAAATATTGTATCGCTTTATGTTCTTGTGGGGGTTAAATTCGTTTTGATAGAATGAAACATCGGTAATGCTATACCCCGATCATCCAAACGCATCAAACGTCATCAACCTACAATCCACCTGTTTGTCCACCGCTCATCCCTCGTGTCATTTATTTCCGTTCATTTGTTCTCTCCTACTGACCGACAATATCACATCATTATCCTCTCGCCACTCACTGTTTGAATATTTTCCTTATTTAGGAGCGGGTTGTAAACATATAATGTTGGATACCCGCTTGATAAAAGCCTCCACTGGTACTTTATACAAATCTTGTATCGCTCTATATGTTGTTGTGAGGGTTAAATTTGTTTTGATAGAACGGAACATCGGTAATGCTATACCCGGTCATCCAAACTCATCCAACATCACCAACCCACCATCCACTTGTTTTGTCGTTTATCCACCAGTCCACCGCTCACCCCTCATGTCATTTATTCTCATTCATCCATTTCTCTCCCATCGAATGGCGATATCACATCACTAACCTCTCATTGTTTGAATATTTTCCTTTTCTAGAGGCTGGTTGTAAACTTGTAATATTTGATGCTCGCTTGATAAAAGCCTCCATTAGTACTTCATACAAATCTTGTATCACTCTATGTTCTTGTGAGGTTACATTTGTCTTGATAGAATGAAACATCATTAATGCTACCCCGATCATCCAAACACGTCAAACGTCACTAGCCCACCATACACCTATTTTGTCATTTATTCATCAATCCACCGCTTACGCCTCATATCATTGATTATCGTTCATCTGTTTCTCTCCCACCAACTGGCAATATCCCATCATTATCCTATTGACTGAATATCATTGATTCTTGTATCGCTCTATGTTCTTGTTTTTTACCGAAGCTCTATGTTCTCATTGGGGTTAAATTTGTTTTTATAAAATGAAACATCGGTAAGGCTATCAAACGTAACCAACCCACCATCCACTTGTTTGTCCATCGCTCACTTCTTGTGTCATTTATTGTTGTTCATCCATTTCTATCCCACCGACTGGCGATATCACATCATTATCCTCTCACCCCTTACTGTTTGAATATTTTCCTTTTTAGGTTAGGTTGTAAACTTGTAACGTTGGGTGCCCATACTTTATACAAATCTTGTATCGCTCTATGTTCTTGTTATGTTAAATTTGTTTTGGTAGAATGAAATATCGATAATGATGATATCAAATGTCACCAGCCCACCATCCACATGTTTGTCCAATGCTCACCCCTCGTGTCATTTTTTCTCATTCATCAGTTTCTCTCCCACTGACTGGCAATATCACATCATTATTCTATTGCCTCTCAGTTTTTGAATATTTTCCTTTTTAGAGGCAGATTGTAAACTTGTAATGTTGGATGCCTGCTTGATAAAGCCTCAATTAGTACTTTATACAAATGTTGTATCCCTACTTGTAAATTTATTTTTGATAGAATAAAATATTGTTAATGCTATACACCGCTCATCCAAATGCATCAAACATCATCAACCCACCAATGTTGGTATTTCTTAACGTCGATGCTAAGTTATGAGTTCCTAGCAACGATGCCAGAAATGACCAAATGGTAATCCTAACGATTACAAGAGTCCGCAAGCGCACGGAAGTACCATTGTAGCATTTCCCAAAGGAGTATTCCAAAGGGTATCGAATCCAAGGAAGGCTGGGTGGATTAACAAGTTCAACACTATTGCAATGAGTATAAATCATAGACGGAAACAAACCAGACACCCAAGTGTAGGGGTGAGGTATGATAGATAAGTTGGTAGTGTGAACACACAAACACACACTCTCTAAAGGTCCTAGGCTTAGGGGCAACATACGAGTTAGTTCTAGGTTCTAAGGTACTAAACACACGAAGTTAGTAAGACGAGTTAGATACACACTAGCATTGCATGACTATTGGCTCAAGCACAGGTACAAACGGGGAGCTAACCTCCCGCGTCGCTTACGCACGACTCCGGTTGGTAGACTTTAGACTCCTACAGCGTATCCGAACCTGGGGATTCCAGAAGGGTCCAACGACTGTCACTACCGCGGCCTACCCCAAGACAAACCGTGGGATACACTCATAAGTAACGTAGCTACGCAACCCAAGCACCACACTTACGTTGTTAGCAGGACCCTGACCGGCCCGGGCTATTGTGACCCAGGTCAGAGCCACCAGATAAACCAGCCAATTACACCGAGTACCGTAGCTTGAGCACGAACTTCATACAACACGAACATGGAATCTAACTGGATCAAACTAAGCTAGGTACACAAACAGATTTGTGCTTTCCTATGTCTATTCAACAAGATCAAAGGGTCGTGTTTGTGAAGAACACGAGCCTCTAACTTATGAACAAACACCGAAAACATGAGTAAGTCACTCGTCAACCGGATTGAAAGGCCTTGTTCATCAAGAATATGAGCCTCTAAATGATGAACAAGCGAAGAACACATGAACAAATCACCCATGTATACAAGCACAACTTAATATGAAATAGCTGAATAACTGAAGTAGATCAAAGTCATACAATAAAATAAAGATACAAGAGAACTCATACCTAGATCCCAAAGTAGACTTGGAACCTGAAGTAGAACTACTCTAGCCTACCTCCTAGCCTTAGAAATCAAAAGTGAGAGAGGAGGAGTAAAGTGTGTTGGTAAGAAATGAACCCCCTCCCCTTCTATTTATAGGCCTGAGCACCGGCGTCAAGAGGAGCCAAACACCCCGGGAATGGCCTCTAGGACCAATGGGGAGACACCACGTGGAAGCCCCTGAGTGGGGGGCTCAAGGTCGGTTCGGCCGACCTGTGGGGTCGGCCGACCCCCTGTGGGCCCCACTCAGGGTGTGCTTCCTCTGGGTGGCTGTCCTGTGGGCCCTTAGGTCGGTCCCTGAAGAGGGGAAGAAACCGGGGGTAATCATCTCAGCCTCTAATCCCCAAAATCAGGAAGACTGATAATGGGCCGCATCAACGAAGGCCCAACAACGGCCGCCAACAAGGCCAGGTCCGGCTTTCCCACCGTAGGGACAGCGGTCCGGTTTCCGTCCGTAGGGCCGCTTCTGACTCAGGCAGCCACCTCGGTTACCTCGACAGGCAGCTCCGCCTCGCACGACCTAAGGCTCCTTCTGCCGTAATCCGTCGGCCGGGGCCCCCCAGGGGGTGGGCTGCAACGTGGCGGAAGCTGCCCCGCGCCGCGCGGGACGTGCAGCTGCAGCGGGGCACGTGGATCTGCCCTGTCAGGAGGTCAGGAAATGATGAGATTTTCCCTGGCGTGGAAGGCGGACTGCCCCGGCGTCCCATCACCTGGATGCTGAACAGTGGCCAAGGACACGCGAATCCTTCGCCTGTAAGACATCGAACAACGAGACCCGACCCAGCAGGTATCAGAGAGAAGGTCGAGGCTTTGAAGGGAAGCCCCGACTTAACGTGACTAGCGCACTACAGATCGGGAGAAGCCGCCTCGGGACGGAGGCCGAAGCTACGCCGCCCTACGAAGGCTGCCATGACTGGTGCAGTTGACGGCGCCAACGAGAGACGAAGGCCCATGGCGTGGAACTGTTCCGGCACTATAGCAGAACATTATTTTACCATCTTAGCCCTTATACACCGGCCCTCCTTGAACTATAAAAGGGGAGGTGGCACCGTAAACGGGGTGGGGGGAGGGACGAAAACAACGGGAAAAAAGAGATCGAACAACGCGCACCACACCCATTAATCGAGCACCGGCTGCTCTCATCCACGCACAGAGACTTGGGACTCTTTCCCTCTCTCGACCTAAGCTTGTATCCCCTACTACAAGCCCCTGTGGGCATATAGAACATCTTCCCGAACTGGACGTAGGGTACCCCCTCGGTGCCTGAACCAGTATAATCCTGGTGTCTCTAAGCCCAACCATCCGGATCCGACGCACGAATCATACCAAAAATTACTTGCCGGCGGTATCAAACCCCGACAGTTGGCGCGCCAGGTAGGGGCACTTCGTGTGTCACGACGCCAAACAAGGGTCCGGATGGCCCATTCTGATGAACAGCCGGCGCGCACCACCGTATTGCACTTCGGCTCCCTGGACTTTGTCTTCGATGGTCCAGTCGAGTCGCCCGCTGGGGCCGTGTTCTCGCGGTCCCAGCCCGACGCGCCCGTGCCACCTCAGGACCAGCCGCTTGAGGAGCCACGGGCAGCGAAGTCTGCCACTGACTGGGTTTGGGATCTGGTCGGCCGCAACATGGTGGTCGCTCTAGGGCCGAACCCGTCCCAGGAGCTCTTTTGCTTCGCGGCGTTCGCCACCTCCATGCTCGTGTTCGGGTTGCAGGAGGAGGAGACGCTGACCTGGGATGAGTTCAAGCTCTGCTACGACTCCGTGTACCCTGAGGGGTAGGCGTGGCTCCCCTGTGGCGGGACGAATGCTCCCGCCACCATGGGAGACACACGGCCAGTCCCCTCGGGGGCTTCTCAGGCAAGCTGTGACGAGGCTGAGAGCGCGCCTCCCGGCAAGAAGGCGTCGATGCCCCATGACCCGAGGTGCGAGTGCTTTGTCCTCCAGCAGCAGACCGACGCAGTCCACTCCACCAACTCCGACGACAGCTCCGCGGAAGGTGAGCCCACTTCGCCCGACGCTTCCGCCAGCGAGGAACCCCCACAGGACGAGTACGAGCGCGAGCGGCAGCAGGCGCGCCTCGACGAGCTTGACGAGGCTCAGAAGGCTCTCGAGGACGAGCAGACGAGGCTCCACCACGCGCTCGGCGCAGAGGCTGTGGCAACACCCGCGTGCGAGCGAGCACAAGAGGTACGCCGCTGCATCATCGGTGATGTTCACAGGACTCCCGTCGCCAAACGGGCCTCTCAGAACCTCGCCACAGTAGCTGTACTCCTCCGGGCCGGCCCTGAGCCAACGACCCCGGAGGAAAAGAAGCTCCGTCAGCACCTCCAGACGCTCCTCAACACGGCCGCCGAGCAGCAGGCGGAAAGTTCGGTGTCTCGGCGCCGTGAGGCACGGGCCCCGGACAAGGAACACTCGGTTCACCGTGGGTCCTCACGCCCATCGGGGCAGCCGGGCGCGGAGAGCGTGCACTCGCCCGCCGGCCGCAAGGTCGACTCCAACCACGGAGCCCAAGGCGCATCCTCGGCGCGTGGGAGGACGATGACCTGAGGTGGGTCGGACGGCGAACACCGGCCGCGAAGGGAGTACAGCCGGAGGCGCGGGGGCCGCTACGACAGTAGTGAGGATCGAAGTCGGAGTCCGATGCCTGACCGCCGAGGTCCGTGGGCTTTCGGCGCCAACGTTCTCACTGCAGCCCCCCCAGCTCGATATCGTGCCCTGACCACCGTTGCGAAGTACAACGGGGAGACCAACCTGAGCGTATGGCTTGAGGACTACCGCCTTGCCTGCCACAACGGCGGGGCGACTAACGATCTGTTCATTATCAAGAGCATCCCGCTGTACCTCGCCGACTCGGCACGTACCTGGCTCGAGCACTTCCCTCGAGGGAGGATCAACAGCTGGGCCCAGCTCCGAGACGCCTTCATAGGGCACTTCCAGGGTACCTACGCGTGGCCTGGCAATGCGTGCGAACTTTGCCATTGCCGGCAAAAGGAGGGTGAGAGTCTCCGTTACTACATTCGCCGCTTCTCAAAGCGCTGCGCTGAACTCCCCGACACGGCCGACAACCAGGTCATCACCGCTTTCCAAGATGGTACCACGTGCGAGACCCTTGTCCACCGGATAGGGTGAGTCAAGCCGAAAACCATCTGCAAGCTCCTTGACCTGGCCACTGACCACGCCGACGGGGAAGAAGCCATCACTTTCAGCAAGAGGAAGCCCGAGGAGGAGAGGGTGAAGCTCCGGCTACCCGCCCGGAGAAGAAAAAGAAGAAGGAGCGCAAGCTCCGCAACAACAACCTGGTGACGGCGGCCGACAAACAACCGTCCAAGCCAAAGGCAGGTCCCCTGAGGGATTACTTCGAGAAGATGCTTGAGGCACCTTGTCCTTACCACGAGACTCCGGTCAAGCATGCCATGAAGGACTGTAACCTCATGAAGAGATACCTCGGCGGGAAGAATAAGCCGCAAGACGCGGCCGACACCGGCGCCGCCAAGAACGTCGAGCACGATGATTTCCCCAAGGAGGATGGCGCTGTCATGATGATCTTCGGTGGAACACCTGCTCGCCCTCCGAGGTGCAAGCATAAGCGCATCCTGCAGGAGATCTACCACACCAAGGCGGTCGTGCCTTCATACATCTGGTGGTCCGAGACGGCCATCACGTACAACCGGGCGGATCACCCCGACCACATTCCACAGCCGGGGGCTTACCCCCTTGTGGTGGCACCGCTCTTCGGCACCAAGCGGGTGCACAAGGTGCTCATGGACGGAGGGAGCAGCCTCAACATCGTCTACATGTCCACCCTCAACAGCATGGGGATCCAGCGGTCTCAGCTCCGCCCGTCATCGAACCCATTCCACGGAATCGTTCCCGGGATGGAGGCAGTCCCACTCGGACAAATCGACCTACCGGTCACCTTCGGCGACGAGGGGAATTTCCACAAGGAAATGCTCACCTTCGAGGTCGTTGGCTTTCCGGGAACGTACCACGCGATCCTCGGGAGGCCGGCATACGCGAAGTTCATGGCGGTCCCAAACTACACCTACCTCAAGTCGAAGATGCCCGGACCCAAGGGAGTGATCACCGTCAGCACCAAGCTTCAGCACGCATACGAATGCGACGCTGAGTGTTTCCACTTCGCGGATTCTCTCATCCGCTCCAACGAGCTCGCCGAGGAGCCAGTTCCGGAAGTGCTCGACATCCCGGAAACCGCCAAACGGGCGGCGTGCTCGTTCGAGCCCGCGAAGGACGCCAAGGAGGTACTCGTGTCTGATGACGGGCGCACCCTCCGCATCAGCTCAACACTTGAGCTGGAGCAAGAGGAAGCACTCGTGCATTTCTTGAAGGTGAATCTTGATGTCTTCGCATGGAAGCCGTCTGACATGCCGGGCATTCCAAGGGAAGTCGCCGAACATAAGCTCAACATTAAGCCGAGTGCCAAGCCGGTCAAGCAGAAGTTGCGTCGTTTCGACGGCGACAAGTGCAAGGCCATACGGGAGGAGATCAAGAAACTCCTTGCGGCGGGTTTCATCAGGGAGGTTTATCACCCTGAGTGGTTGGCCAACCCCGTGTTGGTGAAGAAGAAGAACGGCAAATGGAGGATGTGTGTCAACTACACTGGTCTCAACAAAGCGATCTGTTCCCTCTGCCGTGCATAGATCAGGTTGTGGATTCGACCGCAGGGTGCGAAACCCTCTGTTTCCTTGACGCCTACTCCGGGTACCATCAGATTGCGATGGACTCAGATGATCAGCTCGCCACGGCATTCATCACTCCTTTCGGCTGTTTCTGCTACTCCTCCATGCCTTTCGGGTTGAAGAACGCAGGCGCTAGCTTTCAGAGGTGCATGCAGCGCGTCTTCGGCGAACTCATCGGTCAGTTGGTCGAGGCATATGTCGACGACATCATGGTGAAATCTAGGCAAACGGGAGACCTGGTCCCTGACCTAACAGCCGTCTTCGAGAAGCTGAGGAAATTCCGGGTCTGACTCAACCCTGAGAAGTGCGTCTTCGGGGTCCCGCGGGGGATGCTCCTCAGTTTCGTCATATCGGAATGCGGCATAGAGGCCAATCCGGAAAAAATCACGGCCATCACCAGCATGGGGCCGATTCAAAACATCAAGGGAGTCCAACGAGTAACCGGGTGTCTAGCGGCCCTTAGCCGATTCATCGCCCGGTTGGGCGAGCGAAGCCTGCCTCTCTATCAACTGCTGAACAAGTCGGAGCACTTCGCCTGGACCGCGGAGGCCCAGAAGTCTGCAGCTTGCCAACAAAGATACAAGCTGAAGCATGAGTTCTTCGATCCTTTTCCTCTACACTTGGTTAGAAAAACTTCTCCTGTCAAATCAACAAGTAATGGACAGTGGATGGCTCTTGTGGAGTCATGGAAAACTCCCAAGAAGATGGTAATTTTCCTGAACCCAACTGCTTTGCCTTGTACATGCTTATTTTGCAAGTGGCTTACATTTATTTTGATTGATGTAGAGGGCATGCCAATCAAATAAAGAAAATCGAGAAAATGTCAAGTTCCATTAAACTACTGGTTCTTGTAGTTACCCTGTTGCTGTAGAAAATTTGGTAAGATATAAATGTCGACTTGTTGTTTGTACAAATATCAGTTCATGCTCAACAATATAAATGTCGACTTGTTGTTTATTCAGTTTTTTCATATAGTGCTCCATATAAATGATGTTTCGGGGAGATGACTTTAAGGATAAAGAAGCTGATGCTTTTGAGCTATTCAAATTATGCCACTATAGCAAGAAAAAGAAAGGATGCACGCCTGTTGTACAGTCGGCCATTGTAAGTCATCCTTCTAATGGAGCTCTCTATTAGCTATGCTTATCTTCAACATCTCATGATCAAAAATCATGTTTGCTTGCTAGACTGATATGGAAAGCCAGCTGACTGCACCAATGGAAGGTGAACCACCCAAGTCTGCAACTGAAGTTGTGTTTGATGTGCTGCATAAAAACACAAAGACTTGTCACTTCCTTCAGAATGTGGGCATCAAGATTGTGCCGCAGCATAGGCGTGGTTTGTCTACTGTTGAAGCTGAACTAGAAGTGGAGAGGAGCAAAAATGCTGCGTTGGAGGCAAAAATTAATGATCTTTCAACTCATGTGCAACTGAGTCAGTCGAAGCAAGCTGAGTTGGAGGCAAAATTGGACTTTTTGCTGAGTCAAGCCAACTAAGCAAAAAAAGATGGTTTGTAACCTTCTTGGTGCAAACTTTGCAGGAGCCAAACTGTGCAGCGGCTGCACCTGGTGTTTTGCCCAAACTTTTCTTACCTATTTTTTGCTGATATTCTGGTGTAGTTTTGATGTAGTGTTCAGAAATGTTAGTGATATTCTGGTATATGGTGATATGGGATCTGGGGTTTTGATGTCATGCTGGACATAAACATGCTGGGGTTCTGGTGATATATGTTTTATACATATGCAAATATTCTGGTGAATACTGTTGATCTGGTTAAATATATGGTGATTTGGGCTGATATGTTGATTTGGTGATCTCTGTTATAGCTGTTGTGTTGGGCTGAAATGAATATGTGCTGAAATGTATATGGGCTGCAATGTATATGGGCTGCAATGTATATGGGCTGAAATTCGAACTGGTTACAAACTATGACATCATCTGCCACGTTAGCGCCACGTGGCAGCCACGTCAGCGACACGCGGTAGCCACGTCAGCGACACGTTGCCAGCCACGTCAACGCCGTGTGGCAGCCACGTCAGCGTCGCGTGGCAGCCACGTCAGTAGCCACGTCAGCGTGTCGTCATCTGCCACGTCAGCAGCCAACTCATCTCTATAAGTGACGTGGCGAGTCAATCCATGACGATCACTTTCATCACAGATTTTGGGCTTCGGGCTGGGTTCAATGGGCTTTACACCAATCTATGACGACTTGAGAACGTCATGGATCACGCTTCTATGACGAAAATGTTAGTTCGTCACGGCGCTTAATCTGTGACGGTCAATACATGACGTTTTGAAATTTCGTCATAGATGTCGTTTTATGACGAAATTGTGATGATCCGTGACGAAAATCAACCGTCATGGACCGCAGGATGTTTTGTAGTGCAGAGTCCCTCAAGAAGCTGCTCGAGAAACCACCAATCCTCACGGCGCCAGCGCCGGGGGAACCGATGTTGCTATACATCACTGCCACGACTCAGGTCGTCAACGCGGCTCTGGTGGTCGAGCGCGACAAGCCCGACAAAGTGCTGAAAGTGCAGCGGCCTGTCTACTTTGTCAGCGAGGTACTTTCTGACTCCAAGACCCGCTACCCGCAGATCCAGAAGCTCGTCTATGCCGTATTGATCTCCAAAAGAAAGCTCAGGCACTATTTCGATGCACACCCAATCATGGTGGTTTCGAAATACCCGCTCAAAGAGGTGATCCAGAGCCCAGAAGCAGAAGGGAGGATTGCTAAATGGGCCTTGGAGCTGATGGGGCAGAGCATCACTTACGCTCCATGCACCGCCATCAAGTCCCAAGTCCTGGCCGACTTCGTTACCAGATGGACGGAGATCCAAACGCCTACGGCCCCGATCGAGCACGAGACGTGGGCCATGTACTTCGATGGATCCCTCACGAAGGAGGGGGGAGGAGCCGGGCTCGTCTTCATCTCGCCTCTGGGCGTGCGCATGGAGTATATGATCCAGCTCCACTTCCCAGTATCCAACAACGTCGCGGAGTATGAGGCTCTCCTCAACGGGCTCAAGATCAACCTCGAAATAGGGGTTCGGCGCCTCGAGATACGAGGGGATTCCGAGCTCGTTGTCAACCAGGTGATGAAAGAAGCCAACTGCGTCAATCCGAAGATGGCAGCTTACTGCAAGGCCGTCCGAGAGCTCGAGGATAAGTTCCATGGGCTTGAGCTCAAGCATGTACTGCGGAAGTACAACGAAGCGGCCGACACTCTCGCAAAGGCGGCCTCGAACCGAACGCCAGTCCCAAATGGTGTTTTCGCAAGCGACCTACGGGAGCCATCCGTCCGCTACGAGGAGAACGACCATCCCTCACTGCCAGATCTTCAAGAGGTCATGGCGTTGGGAGAGGCTTTAGAGCCCAATCTTGAGGACCCTGACTGGAGGATCCCAATCCTGGAGTGGATGGTGGAGCGGAAACTCCCGAGTATTAACAGTAATCACCTTGCTAATGAAGTCAAAACATCATTAGCATAGTAAAGCCTTGGTCAACATGGTCAAAAACCCTAGCTTTCTAGACCTATCTCTAGAACTTCTTCCAAATCTCCAAATTTCTTTTAGACACATTAAAATCGGCCAATACAAAAGTTGTGCATCTTTTCAAGGGACAGAACTTTCATAATTGGTGGACATTCAACTTTTGAGGGGAAGATGCTCAAAGACTCGGTCAAAGGCAGTTTCTGCATTTTTGGGGGCCGAGGAAATCTACATTTTCATCACACGTTCCTAGTCACAGCTTTCACCAAAACATATATCAAGCTTTGTAAATGTTGTAGAGGGTTAACTACTCCACAACTTTAGTATTGGGTGGTTTTGGACTTTCAATTGAAAAAATTGAGTTTGCGCAGCTAGAAGTGGCGTTGACCGATTTTTTCGTCACTCTCCCGCGTCGAGCGCGCACTCTCGAGCCGTCCGCGCGCCGACCGGCGCCGCAAATCCCGCGCCGCTGCCCCCGGGGCCCGGACGACGAGGCCTGCGGATGCCACTTGGCAGGCGCAGGGGAGCGGGGGTCGTGACCCGCCCGGGTCCCCCTCGACCGTGTCGTCCCCTGGCGCCACGCGTCGGACCCCTCCCCCGTGAATGCCGCCGCCGGGTTCCCCTGCCTCCGCACACCGTATTGCCGCCAAGGCCATCCTTCCCACGTCTATACCTTAGCCTCGAAGGGAAATGACCCCTCGGTCGCCCATAAAACGGAGTCGAGCTCGCCACGTGCGCACACACACACTGCTGCCGCTCACCATTGTTGCCCGCCACTGTGAGCTCCCTCTCTCGAGCCCTATCTTGTTCGCTTGAGCTCTCCACTGCCACCTCTAGCCCCTACTCGAGCTCCCTAGGCCACCAGCCCACTTCCATCGCCGACCACCTCGCCGGAGTTTCCCTCGCAGCGGCCACCGTTCCCCTGGTTCACTGCCGGCCATCACCGGCCACACCTCCGACCCTTCCAAGCCCCAGAATGGAACCCTAGGTGAGCCTACACCACTTCCCCACCTTTCCCCGGCGATCTCCGGTCGCGACCTCGCCGGATTCCAGCCGCCCGCACCGCCGGCCGCCCCAGGGACCACATTGCAAAACCAAAACTCTTCCTAGGGGCTTGGATGCAAACCGAGGGCATAGTTGTGAGGAATAAAAACTTCCAGGGGCTTCTCTATAAATAGATTCTTTAACCTTTAGAGTGTTTTGGCTGAATCTTGTAAAAATCATAGACAATTGTAGAAAAATCAGAAAAATGCAAAACCTATTTTGTTGGGTTCCTTGTGCTAAAGTCTACCTTTTACTCATTTTGAGATAGATTTGTTGTAGTTCAAAATCTATAATATATATAGGGCTGATATTTGGATATGTTGTGTTTGATGCAATGAATAGGCTTAGGTCCAAAGCTTGCCCTAAGTTACTGAGTGAATTTTTTATTATGATTTATTTTGTATTTATACTATGGAAGATTGATTTTTGTAGCACTGTCCAAATAGATTTTGTAGCTCAACTTGTTGGTATGGCCTAGCTATGGTTAGATGTAGCTCTGGTAAATAGTATAGAATTTTATGGCTCTGTTATAGTCATGTTTTGATTTACGCATGTTTAGTTAAATTCATATTTTGGAATCTACTATGAATCAAGAGCTGAATTTTGTTCCAGGCACTAGAATTAACATGTTTAGCAAATGGAAGAAAATTTAGCTCTAAACTAGTTATATATTTCTCTGAATAAATTGTGTTTGCTATGCCAGGCTGAAATTTGTTATTTTTGTAAGAATTAATATAATTAGTTTCTGAAGCTGATTTTTGGTGTGTGACCTTGTTTTATAACCAAGATGTTGTTGTGAAAAATTAGACCCAGAATCTGTCTAAATATTTTTATATGAATTAATCTTGTTTTTGACAGCTAGAACTTGTTGTAGTTTTCATACTTAGCATATAGCTCAGATTGATGTGAGTTTTGGTCTGTGGCTTAGTGGTTGAACCATGAGCTTATATAATTTTTCTCTTTGTGATATTGTGTGTAGTTTTACCAGATTTAGTTTTGAAAGTAAATACGGCTTAATAGAAAAAATAGGAAAATCCTTTTTAATCCTAATGCACCCTAAACCTTAGGCTCAAAATTCACTAAATCCCCTTCTAAGTGGCCCCTACTGTCTTGTGAAGTTAAATAAAGTTAATTTGTAGAAGTGTGTACACAATCACCATCAAATACACTACTTAATTCTTGCATATGCATCCTTCGTATAGGAATCCCCAACAGTATCTATACTCTCGTGCCAGAAGGTGTTAGAGGTTTAGGTCTGAGCAGTCCACAGGGGGGGCAACCCCAGTGGTTTATTTGTTCGGCGCGGAGATCTAGAGCTAAGAACATGATGGTTATGCAATGGCACACGGAACACGAAGGACACGGCGAGTGTATACTGGTTCGGGCCTCCGGAGAGTAAAACCCTACGTCCAGTTCTTGATTGTATTGCTTTGGATGAGTTATCGATGGTCCTCGGAAGGGCGCCCTTGCCCATCTTATATTGGCTGACGGACAAGGTCAGTGGACCTGAGTCCAGGTCGGTTACAACAAGGAAACCTATCTCTAGTAGATTACAACATAATCTCGTGATCTTCGGACTGTCTGGCGGCGCAACCAATGTCTTTATGTCTTGTCTTGCACGCCAAATTACCTGAATGGATCAGATAAGGTCGTCTGGGGGAATCTTCTGGAAGGTCTTCGAGGCCACAGATCAGGTCTGTTGGACCCACTGTCAGGTCGGTGAGTCTTCTGGTGGGCCGGACCCACTTGTCGGGGACGACCGTGAGCCCGGTCGGTGGGGGGCCAGGGGTACCCATGTCTCACAGAAGGAGGAGACGAGAAAGCTGACGGTGAAGTGCACTACGTCGTTGTAGAGCAAGACCTGGACCAAAGTCCAGAAGGGCCCAAGGCCAGCCTTGCTGACGAAGGCAAGCACCGAAGCATTAACCCTTCTTTTTAAAATTGTGCAACTATCTTTGCTATATTTGTGCATTTATGTTTTAGGAGTTGAATTGAAACCATAGATGCATGATCCCTATGTACCTATGCTCTTTTACTAGTATGTTAGGTCAATAGTTTCTATGTTCTAAGGACATGGTACAAGTCGAGTGATGTTCGTCACTCACGAGATATAAGTTTTTATGTTGGAATCATAAGATTTGATAAATGGATTGCTCAAGTGGTAAGAGCATGGGATTTGGGCTCCGGTCCAGTGGCTTTCGTGGGTTAAGCGTTTGAACATTCTAAGCACTCGTCGGGAATAGGACCGGTAAGCCTAGTACCTGATGGACATGGCAAGAGAACTTTTCCCTACTAAACCTGGGATACATAGATGTATCCCCCTGCTTGCAATAGTGTGGTACCTATGTGAGTCTGGATGGTCGTGTGGGAACATGCCAGTAAGCCTTGTACCAAGGATTGTAGGTCTGATCCCTATCCGGAGAATGATGGGAACCGCCTGGTCGGCGCATACCCCGTTTTGCATTTATTTGACAGTCTTGGGGTATGCATTCTTCCATGTGTTTAGGTCCACCTTACAAGGTTATTAATCGATCGAAGTAATTTAATTCTGGGACGGGTAAGTCTTGCTGAGTATTAGTATACTCAGCCTTGCTATAATTGTTGTTTTCAGATAATGTTGTTTGGCTTGGAGAGATTCCACCTGGCTGGGAGCTGGAATGGGTGGATGATGACGAGTGATTGCATCATGGATGGCCTCCTATGATGTTTATCTTATCACTTAGTTAATTTCAGCTGTTTTCAAACTCTGAACCTTTTATTATCATGTCATGAACCATGGTTTGTAATGATTAAACCCTTATGGGCAGATTTGGATTTAAATTGTGTAATGTACTCTGGACTCGCCTTCGTGTGAGTTTTCATGCATATGTTCGATCCTTTGTTGCTATGTAAGTGATTTCACCGGGCTTGACCCGGCAACATCGACAAGTTAATCCTGTGTTATCGCTTAAGTGTCAGATGGATTGGTTTAGGTGATAATACGAGATTATCTGGGGCGGGGTTGTCACAACAAATCTTGTATCGCTCTATGTTCTTGTTACGTTAAATTTGTTTTGGTAGAATGAAACATCGATAATGATATCAAATGTCACCAGCCCACCATCCACATGTTTATCCACTGCTCACCCCTTGTGTCATTTATTCTAATTCATCAGTTTCTCTCCCACTGACTGGCGATATCACATCATTATTCTCTCACCTCTCAGTTTTTGAATATTTTCCATTTTAGAGGCATGTTGTAAACTTATAATGTTGGATGCCTTCTTGATAAATCCTCCATTAGTACTTTCTACAAATATTGTATCGCTCTATATGTTGTTGTGAGGGTTAAATTTGTTTTGATAGAATGAAACATTGTTAATGTTATACCCCGGTCATCCAAACGCATCAAAAGTCATCAGCCCACCATCCACCTATTTTGTCATTTATTCACTAGTCCACCGCTCACCCCTCATGTCATTTATTCTCATTCATCCGTTTCTCTCCGACCGACTGGCAATATTACTTCATTATCCTCTTGCCCCTCATTGTTTGAATATTTTCCTTCTTTTAGGGGTAGGTTGTAAACTTGTGACGTTGGATGCTCGCTTGATAAAAGCCTCTATTCGTAATTTATACATCTTGTATCCCTCTATGTTCTTGTTAGGATTATATTTGTTTTGATAGAATGAAACATCAGTAATGCTATCAAACGTCACCAGCCCACCATCCACCTGTTTGTCCACCGCTCACCCCTCGTGTCATTTATTCTTATTCATCCGTTTCTCTCCCACCGACTGGTGATATCACATCAATATCCTCTCACCTCTCACTGTTTGAATATTTTTCTTTTTTAGGGGCAGGTTGTAAACTTGAAATATTGGATGCCCGCTTGATAAAAGCCTCCATTTGTACTTTTACAAAGATTATATCGCTCTATGTTCTTGTGAGTGTTAAATTTGTTTTGATAGAATGAAACATATGTAATGCTATACCCCTATCATCCAAACTCGTCAAATTTCACCAGCGCACAATCCACCTATTTTGTCGTTTACTCACCAGTCCACCGCTCACCCCTCATGTCATTTATTCTCATTCATTCGTTTCTCTCCCACCGACTAGCGATATCACATCATTATCCTCTCGTCCCTCATTGTTTGAACCACATCTGCATGCTTCTCTCCTATGCTATCGAGCTACATGTTAATCCCGTCAATTTCTTCATTGCACGCTCAAATCCTATGCAATCTCAGGCCTTGATCTTGGTGTGATATGGTCATGATGGCGGCGGGGCATTCCCTTCCCATCATAGATCTTTTCTCATGGAAAATGAATGGAACAACATGGAGTTCGAGGTGAGTTGGGCGACTCCAACGTGTCAGAGGGCGCGGACTAGAAAGTGATGGGCTAGGAAGGAGAGATACAATATGTCGTGAAGGGTTGCAATTCCGCACCAGAGGTCCGCAATGAGGACGACTACCATGCCCTCCTTCGAGCTATAGCAATATAGTGCAAGTGCAGTTGGGTGGAGCTCGGGTGGTCAATGGTGGTGATGTCATTGGTGATGGAGGAGGATGACGAGAAGCATGTTCTACTTATATTGATTGAGTCTGAGAATTTTCGTTGCAAGAGCTCTTGTACTTTTTGCAATAGGTCTTTCGAGATTCTTCAACGGATCTAATTATTTGTATTACTGTTTTTATCCATTTCAGTTCCTTTTTTATATGTTGGTATACATTCAATTTGAGATGTTGCAGGGGTTGTCATTTATGTTACATAGTTGTGATTCAAGATGTTGCAATGTTTTTTAGTCATTTTTTTGGAGTTGTTGTAATGATTCTTTGATGTTATAAGGGGTAAATTTTTTTTGTTGCAATTGATGATTTCCCATGTTTCTAAAATAACTTGAGATGTTGCAATAGATGATTTCCTATGTATTGTTCGTGATGTTTCAATACTAGACTGAGGTTTTCTTTTATGATATTTTTAATGTTGCATTGTTTCATTTGAGATGTATCACCTAATTTTGTACTTTCTAGTGTCTCCTCATCTCTTGATATGCCCTACGTGATGGGACTCGTTCGAAGAAATATTATCAGCACGTTCAGATGTTGCGCACAAACATGAAATGCATGTTGCGTTGGGACTTTTCCCGTCACCCAACCGTCTGATGTTAGCGTTGATCCGGGCGTCAGAGCGCTACTAGCTCTGAATGAATATAATCCTTAGCAAACCAACTGATCCGGGCTGTCGTACCAACAGAGAGAAAGAAACTCACACACTAGGAACTAAAAATCCTTCAACTTTGTTTTTTTGACAACAAAAGGGTTTTGTAGTAAAAATTTTATTTAACTGAAAAATGCGACAAAGCTGAAAGTAGGGACTTCCCATGGCCGATCTCAGTTCCAGAGCACAAGAGCGTCATCATTTTATTGCGTTTGTATTCATTCCAAGCTTCAATCTGGACCTAGACTGTCTGGTGTCTGGTCTGACGTCTCAGATGACTCGACTTGAACTGAGTTTGCACCTACTCTCAGCTCATTCGAGCTATGTAGATTGTGATGGCGCTTAGACGACATGCTGGATGGTTGCATGCATACCTTGTTTAGTAGCAGCAAGTTTCGCAACTTTTCACTATTTACCCGTCACATCGAATCTATAGACACTAATTATGAGTATTAAACGTGAACTAATGAAAACTCATTCCATAACCCATCTGAAATTGCGAGACGAATCTATTGAGCCTAATTAAGTCATGAATAATACTCGTCTTGTGATTTCCCATCGCAAATTCCGCAACAAAGAGATCGCAGACATAAGATTCCTAAACTAGGCCCGACGGGGTAAGACCGCCCCACGAGTTTTCATTAAGAAGAAGGAACCTTCTCCAAGCCTAGAAAATCTCCGAACCCCGGCTTCACCGGCGAGAGATTTTTTTTAAAAAAAATCAGCTCCATAATTCGCTCTAATGAGAAATCGAACTTGGATCTCCTGGTTATAATCATATCTCAGCCCCTCTAGTCGACATAGGATCCCTAGTTAAGCTAAACTAAGCCGGTGGGGGTAAGACCGCCCCCACAGTTTTCATTAAGAAGAAGAAACCTTCTCCCGGCTTAGAAAACCCCCGAACTCCGGTTTCACCGGCGAGGGGATTTTTTTTTTAAATCAACCCCATAATTCGCTCCAACGAGGAATCGAACCTGGGTGGTTGCGACCATACCTCAACTCTACTAACCAACTAGGAGTAGAGTGCTTTGGTATCCCTAGTTAAAGCTCAGATCTTCCGAGATCACTGACATAAGATTGAATACGCATAACCCACTAGATGTGTTAAGCTAGTGGCGCACATGTATATTCGTCATCAGAGACGGAGGTTAGTGTCTTAATCGGGCACTTACCCATTGACTTCGCAACGGTTGATTGACCTCGGTCTGGATTTGTTCTGGCGGATAAAAAGCGTGCGTTCAGACTAGACAAGGATGTCTCAACGAACTGCAGGTCTCTGGGCTCTGGCTGTCTCAGTCTGCCTTTGCAGAGTGGTTCGGGTTCCCGTACGCTCCTGTCGCCGTGCATTCTGTAACTGTCAGTATTGGCAATTGACGCAGGCAATATCCAACCACATGATCCGAGGCTGGTAGCCAACAACATGTACCATCAACTGCAAACTACCCAGATATTGTAATAACATGTTATGAGCATGATGTAGCTCAAGAACAACATTAAGAAAAAAATGATCTAGAAAAGAATAGATTGATTTGTGAGCTAAGTTTGATACTTTTGTGTACAACATACAGGCCGTGAATTGGTACATACACAGGCAGGCACAGAAAAAACACGATTTTCTCGCCTCAACTCAGCGACAGTCATGGAACCAACCTGACTGTAATGCTCAATGCGACGAAGCAACAGAGAAAACAAATACAATCCTCTGCTGACCAGTGTACTGATTAAGGGCACACTGTGGGACAAACAAGGTTTCAGCATCGATCTGCCTGGCTGATATTGCAGCAGAGCACAATTTTTGCTGCTGTGCATTTCAGCGCTTTGAATGATCCACAGGTTTATCAGGGACTGAAAGTTCATCTTTGAGCATAAAGGACAGATCATGCATCTGTGCAAGCAACTGTTGTACACTTGTATCAACAGATTCTTGTTTCCTAATAGCATTATTGTTAGTTGGCCATAATGAAGATAGTGGATCAACATCGCCCATATGCTGCATTGTGCTGCACATAACATAGATGTGTGAATAAATAATATCATTAACAATAGGATCACTTGACATAACATTAGATAAACATTATATTACACGAACCACGAGAGGCAAAACATCTAATGAACATTCATCTCCTAGTTTCCAATTTCTGGCACTGAGTGTGGGATCAATTTATCACAAAGTTTTGGGTGGGTTAAACAAGTCCACTGCAAAGGCTTAGCTTGGACCACTTTTACAATAGTTTTCTTTTTTGTTTACAATAGTTTTATTTTTTGGCTACATCTGCTAAGCCTTAGGGCGTGATTGGTTGGTTGGTCCAGCGTAGCCTGGCTTGCACCTGTCAACCAGGCTCCGGTCGGCCAGGCTCGTTCCATGCATATGCAGTTGATTGGTTACTCATCCTGCACGCTGCACCGCATGAGCCAGGCTCCACAGATACGCCCGATTTACTCATTCCCCCAGAGCCTGGCTGGAAGGGTGATTTTGCATCAACAGAGCCTAGCTGCAGGGGTGAGTCAGGCAACCAAACTACTCCGTGCTGCATCTGACGGGCCTGGATCGACCATATCCAAGAAACCAATCACGCCCTTAGGTTTTGCCGTAAAACCCAGGGAAATAGATAGAGAGGATCAGAAGAGTCTTCCAACCTATAGCACCACATACACTGGTACCAAGTCCTAACCACCTGTTGATTTGCCTTATTAAATTTTATACATGGACCAAAGGTATTTGTTTTTAAATAATTACAATAATCCCCCTAATTCGGCAGCATAATTTGAAGGCTTTGAGTTTCGCTAGCTAGGTTCTTGGTTAATATGCGTGAGTTTAAATGGGTGATAGGGTCATTAGTTAGAAGTATTTATAATTGATAGCCTAGTTCCTCCCACACTATAAACAGAAAAGTGCACATGATCACAATCCGTAATATCACTAACCTTTTCGAGTGTTCATCAGATGGAACTGATTTTGCTTCATTAGAATCCTCCTTTTTATCCTTTTGGTTTTCAGATGAAGCAAGCTGTAAAATACTCCCAGATGCTAGCCCTCCTAAAGCATCAGGCCTAGATGCTGAGGGTATATCAAATAACGAAGCATCTGAAGAAACTTGTAAGTTTGTTTGCTGTGGACGGGAGTTTTGGAAATCTTGCCAGTCATCAAATAGATCATTGTTGTCACTTATCTGTTCAAGGTTCAGTTCATTAGCATGACTCGAGGCCCACAAATCCAAAGATTCAGTTCCTGGAGGATTTTTCACCAACTGCCCTTCTCCAGGAATTTTAGTACTTGTCTGAGTTTGATCAAAACTGGCAAAATCCTGCCATCCATCAGATGAGGCATCAATTCTCCCAGCACCTTCACTGCTTTTAGATTCCTTGAAGTTGCTGATTAGCCACAAATCCAAAGAATCAATTTGTTTAGCTGGCTCAGGTGAGACACTAGTCACATTTTCTTGCACATGGCCTGATTTAGTGAAATCTTGCCAGATATCATATGTATCACTTTCTACATTTGTTGAGGATGCCTTTGCAGCTTCCTTATTGCCGCCATGCAGCCACGATTGGACCGAAACAGTTCCTTCTTGCTGCTCAGACAAAGCACTCATCATTTCCCCACCTGTGCTAGATGAATTTTGCTGTGCTTGATCTGAACCGGTGAAACCTTGCCAATCATCCAACATATTATCTCCATTCACTATACCAGTATTTCCTGGCTCCCTAAAATCTCCCATGAACCATGAATCCATGTCTGTTTCTTTGTGACTGGCTTTTGGGACTTCCATCATGTCTCCAGTTTGATTCAATGAAATGGCCTGCACTTTACTAGAGGTAGCAAAATCTTGCCAATCATCAAAAGAATCATTTGCTTCCTTGCCTGTTTCTGCAGTGTTATGTGCTTTATCATTGCCAACAGGCCACAAATCAACAGGAATAACTTCTGAAGAATGTTCAAGCGAGATGCTGCTCATTTTCTCTCCAAATGATTCCACCAAATCTCGCCCGTGACCACTTGTTGATCCTTCCACCGATTTGGCTATATCTCCTCCTTGACCAGAAATAGAGGCAAAAGCTTGCCAATCATCAGAGGAGTCTTCATTAGCATTGGTTGTTGATTCCGTGCTACCTACTGGCAAGGGATCTATTGCTTTTATTTCAGAGGAATCTCTCTTTAAAGGATCCACTATGTCTTCTCCTGCATTTGATAGGCTGCCCTGATTACCACTTCCTGCAAAATCTTGCCAGTCATCAAAAGCTTCATCATCATCGACTCCAGTATCATCCCTTCCAGGCAATTCATCGCTCTTAGCAAAATTCACACCAAAGTCAGTGAACTCAAGAGCATTATTTTCAGGAATGGTTCCACTGTTGCTCTCCAAGATAGGGGCAACCTTTTGATTAGAAAGGTTATCATCAAATAATGTACCACTTGCTGAAGCCAAATCTTCTGAATGATCGTCTAGGATGGCACTTTTCGCATTTGTTTTATTTTCAGTACCTACTGCAGGGTTAATGGCAATCACAGGATCTGGGAAACTAAAAGACTCAGCAGCAGAAGAGCTCTTAAATAGATCAGGTTGATTGGAGTCTCCGGTAGCACTTCCTGAGCTAGCAGACTGAAAATCAGCATCCCAACTTGCAAATGCTGGGTTAGCTTCTTCTTGGTTTGTTCTTTGAGAACTCATTAATCCTTTGGATGCAGCATGCACCTCTAATCTTGAAGATTCATTGCCTTTGCTATCTGTTCTTTTCTTTTCCTGCACCACAGTATAAGTTTGCGGAAGCGGAGAAGCCGCAGCAGTCATCTCTTTTTTTCTTTCAATGAAAAGCGAGTCTAGGTTAGCAGCTGATAGATTCAGTGAATCCACAGAAGATGATTGCTCCTTTGTTGTGGAACTTGTAGGTGCTTCCTTATTTTCTGGGAGGCAGGTAAGTTTTAAGTCTAGTAGATCAGATAAGATCATCCCACTGCTTGGTGCTTCCTTGCTTTTATTTGAACCCCTAGTATCACTATCAAACTCTACAGACTCCTGAATGAAAAGAGGAAAACAAAGAAGGAAAAAAATCCTCCATTAGCTATGAGTAGAACCAGGATTAAGCTTTAGATATGGGACTACAGTTCCTGCCTACTTTGAATTTAAAGAAAGTACTCGGACAGTGATACAAATTCTGAAGAATTAAGTACTAAAGACAGATGTATACAGTGTACACCTTAATTCTATTTGACCAAAGGATCAATAAAGTCTACTTGAAGATTTAAGATTATTAAAATTAATCCATAACAGCAATTTATGCAAGATGCAAAATTAATTTTCCTTACGGCTACGCAAGTATCCATGCATATTTTACATTGAACACGGGCTATCAAACATATGAAGCATTCTCAACAAAAGAAAGTACATTCTCTACCAAATCAGTGCCACATCAAACGGTGGTTAATAATACATTTAAATCAAGATTTGGTACATACATGAAGATTTTGCTTCCCTGTGTGTAACACTTAGTAGCCATGTTCCCGTTCCCGTTCCCGGAACCGGAACGTTCCCGGAACGAGGAACAACACTTATGAAGGATTTTTACACTAAATTGTTCCCGGAACGTTGCCGTTCCCGGTCCCGGAACGAGGAACGTGGAACGAGGAACGTGGCCACATTCCACGTTCCCGGCTTCTAAGGTGTAACACTTCTAGCTTCTACGTAAGAAAATAGCGACCCGCCAACCCCCACCCCACCACAACAAACAAAGGGAACTGTATGGCCAGAGCAAATGAAATTACTCTAGAATGTGCAGTTGTAATGTACGTGCTACAAAAAAGTTATTTAGATTTATATGGTAAGCTCGATTATATGGTGGATAGATCAGAAATCCAGATTTCTTGTAAACTAGTTTGGTACCATCAATGAGCGCACCTGGTAACCAAGAAAAGTCTGAGCAGGCTACTCAGAACACAACAAAAGAAGGGTGCATTTGATCTCAGCAAGGTCTCGCTCAAAGTCATAAGTTAACTGAAAGGGGGCTTCTCAACACAGCCTAATTAAATTGCTAGAGCGTTGATAAGCAGGAAATAAATCCTTTTGATGAATTATTTAAATGAATATCATGTGAAAAAATCAATGAAAAGAAACAAACCTGAAGGTGAGGTCCTAGTTATAATGTCCTATTATATCATAATGTGCATTTCATTTCCAGTTCCTTTTCTTTACATTAGTAGCATCTTCAGGAAAACAGTGATCACAATGTTTGAATTAATTGATATTTTCACTAATAGTAAGTTTATTGCTTTGAAAGTCAATTAGTATTTGAAATTTATAAGCTACAAAGTCCAGACAGATTTAACTAGGATATGCTTCATGTGTGGCTTGCTCCTGCCTAAATAGCATGATAAATCTTCTCCTATATACTATAAAAAAGATGTACGGACCTGTTTACAAGGGACAATTCTCTAACTACCTGTCACTTCTTCAGAAATACTAACAGAACAGTGAATAAGTAAAAGTGTGTAATATTAACTCTACTATAAGTTATCCAGGAGCACAACATCCACATAGAGAGAAATCCTAATTCTCTTCCTTTTGGCCAAATGCCCGGGCTCAGCGTTGCTAGAAAGAAAAGCTCAAAATTTCTAAGCAACCAGACCCAAAGGTAGAGATTCTTAGCGCCAAATAATGTAGGAAGGAGAGCTCACGGATCCGTCGAACCCCAGCGAGCCAAGCAGCCACCGGTAGGCCGCGCCGTCGCGGAAGGCTATGCCGCCGCCTTCGGCCTCCTCCCCGCCGCGCCTGGGGCACCCGCAGTAGACGCATAGCGCGGACTTCGCGCCGCGGAGGAGCCCTCCCGCTGCGCCGCAGCGCTCGCACCGGACTCCCGCCGAGGCGGCGCCGGAGTCGAAGGCCGCGACGGCGTCGGCGACGGAGGGGAAAGGAGGGGCGGGCGCGGCGTCCGCGGCGGGGGCGCCGGCGGCCTCCCGGAGCGAGGACTGGATGCGGTGGATGACGGCTGTGGGGATCTCCATCGGCGGCGAGGAGCGGGGAAGAGAACTGTGCTCGGAATTCAGATCTCTCCGGCTGTGTTGGGCAGTTGGTGTAGGTGCTTCGCCCCCCTGTCTCTCTTCCAGGTGGGACCTGACGAATTACCGGCGTGGCAGACTGGCAGATGGAGATGGTTTTGCTCGTTTGCAGCAGCGTGCCAGCAGTGCTCCCTGAAGCGTGTTTTCAAAGGAAATAACCGCCTACGCAGTTTAGTTTTAAAAAATTTCACCAACTATATACATCAATCTCCGGACACTAATTAATATTATTAAACGTGGATTAATGACAAAACTCATTTCATATCCTACCTTAATTTTCGAGACGAATCTAACGAGTTTAATTATGTCATGATTGAAAACGTCGTGTTATATTATAGTAACCAATCTCTAATGACGGATTAATTAGACTTAATGAATTCATTTTGTAATTTTCGGTCCATTCGTGTAATTATTTTTGTAACTAGTCTACGTTCAATACTTCTAATAGACTTTGAAAGGGACACAAAAATTTCACCACTACAACTAATCAGGAACCGCCGCCAGATTTGGTCGCGATCCGCCCTCGCCCCCCCCCCCTCTCATCTACCCTTCGGTCACCGGTGGCCTTGCCGGCGCCGGTACGGAGAGGAGGAGCGGGGACACGTCCCCTTTGTGGATCTAATTTTTTTCCCTCATAGATTTGGTTTCTAGCGACATTGACAAGGTGATGGTGACGATGACGCTAAGGAATAATTGAATAAGGTCTCTGTGACCTCTGCCTACCTCGACGACGTTCGTTCCGGCATCGACGAAGGACCAATGAGAGTTGGTTTTGCCAGATATGTAGGTTCTCTTCAGATATTCGCAGTTGGTGTGTCAGGGCTTGTTTGGGGACGCTTAATTAGATTATAAGCGAAATAAGCGAAATAAACCCGCCAAACGGGCCGCTTATCCCATCGCGGTATGAGATCGCCATCACAGAAAAATCTGGCACAACACTGCATTTTGAGAAGCGGCCCGCACCTAGCGTCTTCGCTTATCCTCGTCCCCCTCCACCCCGATACCCCCGACCGCATCTGGACCGCGCCGTCGTCGCCTCCCCACCGCGGCCGTTGAGCGCCGACTCCTCCCCTCACCACTGCGCCCTCGTCGCCTCCCTACCGCGGCCGCCGAGCGCCGACTCCTTCCCTCCCCACCGCGCCCTCCCCATGCCGGCGGCCGAGCACCGTCTTCCTTCGCCAGGAGCTCTCGCCGCCATCTCGCCAGGAGCCCGCGCCGCCGTCTCCTCTCTCGATCAGCCAGCCCGCGCCGACGTCCTCGGCCTCGTCCAGATGTCCTCTGCGCAATCTCATGAGGAAGAAGAAGACAAGGGCAAAAAATGATTAGAAACTCTTTCTTGGTTCCTGATGCAAAAGTGCCAGAGAGGAACTTTCTCATGTTTGGGCTTGGTTGATTTGTGATACCTGCAGGGTCCTTGTTGCATAAATGTTTTGCTATTAGACTTAGGGGTGTATCAGACATTTTACACTCAGAATAGATAATCTACCAGAAATAATCAAAGCAGCCAAACACCTTGCTTATTTAGACAGCAGATTCTCTAGATCGCGGCGTACCAAATAAGTTTGCTCAACTTATAAGCGAGCTCCAGAAACGCGGTCCCAAACAGAGCCTTAGTCATCAGATGCAATTACGTGTCCTTTGTTCTGGCGACTTTGATCTCTTTCTTCGATCTATTCTTTGTCAGGATCTAGTTTCTTCAACCCTCTATTTTGGTGATGAAGGATTGCAAGCATGGGTTGCTTGGGGTGTTGCCCCAGCCGATGTTCTTTCAGCGGTTGCTAGATTTCGTTGTAAACAACGAGTGGTTTTTGCATCTTCAAAGCCTTGTGTGGTGATGACGTTTGTAGGTGCTCCTTCCCCTTATTGCTTTTTTAGTGCATTTTCAAGCTCTGGTGAACGATGAACAATGGAAGGAAGCAGGCGGCCATAGAGTTCTTCAATATAATTTTATTTTTTTTGTGTTGTTTTGTGTCAAATTGTCCTTCGTTTGTACTGCCGATTATTTTCCTTGATATGAATCAAATATGAGACATCTTTTTGTGTCTTTTTTTAAAAAAAAACTAGAACTAAACGGTCTGATAAACTTTATGTGTTTTCAGTTGGACTTTAAAAGGTGTGCGTCCTGAGTAAGAGATTTGCAAAGGATGAATTGTCTGTGTCGAAATGTTTGTCATCATTATTTTTTTCTACAATTTTTACCATTCGTATTATTTAAAAAATATTTATCATCTATTTTATTTGCTACATGCTTTATTATTGAAAGTAGTTTAACCTTGACTTAACATTTTACATATTTGTAATAATTTTTGAATAAGACGAATGGTCAAAGTTGTAAGGAAAAGCCAATGACGACAAATATTTCAATACGAAAGGAGTATTTCTAAATGGTAAACATATTTTTAATGAAAAATTTTGGGTTCAACCACCTTAAATAGGTGGAACTAGATACGTGGAATCAGTCCACTGACATGCGGCATGCCGGCATGCGCCCATGCCCAACATTTTTCTGCCGTGGTTCCGTGGACTCGCGTACGAACAAATGTCCAGCGACACGGTTCTCTCGGGCCTCGGCTCCAGCTTCCTTCCGCCAATCCCTCTCCCTCTCCAATGCATGGCCTGCCGTGCGCGAGTAACTAGCGACTCTCTCTGGTATGGTTCCTATCTCCAATGCCCATCCCCCCCTCGGCCTCCTCCTAGCTAGTGACCTGTTCCCAAACGCACAAACGCCATGGGGGATCCAGCCTTGATAGGCAGGCTGGAGGCGGCGGTGTCCCGGCTCGAGGCACTCACCGCCGGGGCTCATCACCCGTCGATCGCGCCACACGGCCTGTCCCACAATGCGTCGGCCCAAGACCCGGCGATCTTGGCCTTCGACGATCTCATCGCCAGCGCCGTGGGGAGGGTGTCCGCGGCGGCCGTCAAGATCGGCGCGGAGGTCGCTGAGGTGACGCAATTGGTGGAGAAGGCGTTCTGGGTTGCGAAGGACCTTCTTGTCAGGACTAAGCAAACACAGGTACGTGCTCTTCTTGTTCCATCCTCTAGTCATTCACTCCCACTGTGAATAATCTCAACAAATAAATAGCATAAATTGTTTGCGCAATGCGGATGTGTTTATCGTTGATCTGATTAACAGTGCTTGTACGCATGATCGATTTGGCAGAAACCAACAATGGAGTCCATGGCAACGTTCATGGGGCCTCTGAATGAAACGATCTTGGAGGCCAATACACTTGCGGAGGGGACGAGATCGAGCCATGCCAACCATCTGAAAGCAGCAGCCGGTAGCCTGGTCGCTTTGGCGTGGATTGGGTACACCGGCAAAGGGTGCGGTGAGTATAAAGTTCCAACCTTTTGATAGGTTTCATTTAAAAAAAAAGAACATTTGATAGGTTTATGTGGCGATGCAGAAACAAATGCCAAGGTCAGCTGCACATGCACACTTAGTTAGGATCTAACTGTTTCGTGGATCTATCTTCAGGTATGCCTCTTCCAATGGCACAAGTCGAAGAGAGTTGGCAAATGGCAGAGTTCTACAACAATAAGGTATGAGGCTGATTGACAATTTTCAAAGTACCTACTTCAAAAAGAAACAGACAATTTTTTGAAGTACCATAGGAAGGCTAGTAGTTGAATGTTGGCAATGGACCATCCAAATCTGGGACAAAGATCTCGGACAAAATTTGTAAACGACACCTTGGAAATTGAAGGCTCCTTTTAAAACAAAAAAAGAGAAATAGCCCAGACATGTTTCACTTTGTTGTCAGAATTGATATTAATAAAATAGAGTGTTTGTTTTTGCAAGTGAAATTGACTCAGCTAATAATTCAAAATGATTAGAATAACACCATTAATTTATTTGGCGCATGGCACCTAATAAAGTCCTCAACCAATCGAGCTTATTCTGAAATTTTAGTAGAGTTGATGATTTCTTAAGCATATATAGGCTAAATCTTACTAGTGTTAAATAACAAAATCATCAGGTGCTTGTGGAATGCAAAAATAAGGACCCTGATCAGGTGGAGTGGGCTAAAGCCCTAAAAGAGCTTTATGTGCCCAATTTGCGTGATTACATAAAGAGGTTTTACCCATTGGGCCCTGTGTGGCAACCGCCAGGAAGTGCAACAAACAAGACACCCTCAGCTCCATCCCCTCCTCCTGCATCTCTGGCAATCTCTTCAGCCTCATCATCCCAACCAAAGTCAGGAATGTCAGCAGTATTTGCTGAAATCAGCTCAGGAAAACCGGTGACACAAGGTAAGATGGATATTAGTTTTCATTTGACTTTTGGTTAATCAACTTGTACCATATCCCTATTCAGGCACTAATATGTTATGACTTTTGCTTCACCTTTTATTGTCATACAGGCCTCAGGAAGGTGACAGATGACATGAAGAGCAAGCATAGAACAGACAGAACAGGTGTTGTAACTGCTGATGGAAAAGAAACTCGAAATGCATCTTCCTTTGCCTCAAACAAAGGTCCTGCTAAATTTGAGCTCCAAATGGGTCGCAAGTAAGTACCATTTTCCTTCATATCCATAAAATGAGCCATCATAATGACATCTACGACAATATCTCACAACTCATATCAGATGGGTTGTCGAGCATCACATTGGGAACAAGAGCTTAACTATTGAAGATTGCGATACCAAACAGTCAGTGTATGCATATGGATGCAAAGATTGTGTGCTTCAGATCAAAGGTAATCTCTCCTGAATGATGCAGTCTTTTTTTGTAAGAGCAAACAATAATTGACTAAGTGTATTTGTGCATATCTGTAGGAAAAGTGAACAACATAACAATTGATAAGTGCACCAAAGTTGGAGTTTTATTCAAGGTAAATTTGTTGACACATAAACACGTGTTTCCAAGGAATTATTGTTCCACCGTTACCTCATCATGTATTGTTATCAGGGTGTTGTAGCAGCTTGTGAAATTGTAAATTGCAACAGTGTTGAGGTCCAATGTGAGGTAGATTTTCTTCTGAATATAGCAACCATGTGATTTTGCATGCATCAGTTGATGAAAATATCTTATGCTTCTTTGATTCCTAATGATACTACAGGGCTCGGTTCCAACAATATCAATAGACAACACATCTGGTTGCCAACTTTATTTAAGCAAGGAATCTTTAGATACATCTATAACAACAGCTAAATCAAGTGAAATCAATGCTCTTGTTCCAGATGCAAACAGCGATGGTGATTGGGTGAGAAGTCTCTTTACTTCTTTTATTTAGCTATCAAAACATTATTATTTTAACTTTAAAACTATAAATATAATGGTTAGAACAAAAATAGGTTAAATTAAGTACATTCGAGAAACAATTGTGGTTTCTTTTTTTGGTGTATGTTTCAAAGCCCTAAAAGTGTAGTTTCATATTCAACCATCCAACATTTACACGATCATTATGAGAAAATATGAAGAAGTTAAATTACAAGAAAATATTAATTGTTTTGTATACCTGATAGAATATATATGCTAGACTTGACTTCTTTTTTACTAACTATTTTACAAATTATTGCAGGCTGAACATTCCTTGCCCCAACAGTACATTCACATGTTCCAAGATGGACAATTTACAACATCTACAGTGTCGCATTCTGGCGCTTGATCATCAGCATGGTTGCCCATTTATTATCTTCTGCTTATTTCGTCAGCTTGCTTGCCTGCCATTTGGGATTGTATATTGTAGGGACCAAGGTAATGAGATATCTAGAACAATTGGATTTTGGTCATTTGGCTTTTTCATGTATCATTTTGTCATCCTATATGTTGTGGACTCTTTTTACTTCAAGCACACATATGAAAGTGGCTAAGTTAGTTCAGGTTGTGATCTATACGAGAGAAAGAATAGAGATAAGTTAGTTAGCAGATTGGTTTAGAGATAAGAGGTTGTTAGCTAAGTTGTTGGCTCTCTACTCTATAAAGAGAGACTAGTAGTTTGTACCAGGGAACTATCAAAGAAATAAAGCTCTCCCCTGTTCGTGTGGGAGCTGTTCTTCGACGGTGGCTGCCACGGCCGCCGGCGATGACAGCTCTCCACCACCTCCACGTTACCTTCTCTGTTCCTCTTCCCAAGTTGCTCTGCTCTTGCATTCTCCCCTGCGCACTCCTCATAGGCCTCGCCGTATCAATTTGGTATCAGTGTCTGCCGTCGAGGCATCGCCAACCATGGCCAGCCCTGGCGACGATCCTGAGACCGATTCGGCGAAATTAGATCGAATCCTGGCCAGCTCACCACCATCAACAACCGCCTGGACTCGCACAACAGGCGCATCGCGCGCATAGAGAAATTCCAGTGCGGGGATGACGTCGACACTGAGAAACAGAAGACGACCCACCCAAGGAGCCTGGCGACGGAGGCGGTGGCGGAGGCGGATTCGGTGTTGGAGGCCAAGACGACGGCTTCTTCCGCGGTCGCGGCGGCCCGCGCGAGACGAAGTTGTCGTTCCCCCGCTACGACGGCGACTCGGACCCACTCCCCTGGCTCAACAAATGCGAAGGCTTCTTCTGTGGCTACCGCACCCTGGAGGAGGATAAGGTGTGGATGGCCTCGCTGCATCTGGACGGCACGACGGCGCAGTGGTATTTTCAGCTAGAGCGCGACTTCAGCATCATCTCTTGGCCGCGCTTCGTAGAGTTCATGAACCTGCGCTTCGGGCCGCTGATTCGATCCAATGCTCTTGGGGAAATCAAGGAATTGCAGTGCACAGGCACTGTCGAGGAGTATCAGCGCCAATTCTTGGCTCTCCTGTGTCGCTGAAACCATCTGACACGGCAGCACCAGATCGACTTGTTCACCGCCGGCCTGGGCCAACCCCTCGCATTGGATGTGGAGATGCAGCGGCCGGCGAACCTTCAATCAGCCATGAGCTTGGCACTGGCGTATGAGCGCCGCTCTGCTGAGGTTGTGCGCGCAATCCACGCCTCATCGCCTCGCCCATCGACCCGTCCGCGCACCCAGCCGACGCCGACACCGACGCCATCACCCAAGACAGCCACCACTCCGCCCAAGCCTGATGAGCAGCAGCGTTCCAGGGTTCGCCGTCTGTTCCCAGAAGAAATCGCGGAGAAACGGGCGAACGGGTAATGCTACTTCTGCCCGGAGAAATTTTCACGCGACCACAAGTGCACAATGCGTGGTGGTGTGTTCAGCATCACGGCGGACGACTCCGTGGGCGACAATGACGCCATCACCGACGAAGACCTCCACATCTCGATGCATGAGCTTACTGGAGTCGCTCCTAGCGACACTATCCGCATCCGCGTCAAGATCAACGACGTCGAGCTCAACACCCTGGTCGACTCTAGCTCAACCCATACGTTCATCCACGGTGGCGTCGCGCGCTGCCTCGGCCTCAGCATCACGCCGTGCTCGGACCTGCGGGTCACGGTCGCCAACGGCGAGCGCCTGCGTAGCCCTGGGGTTTGTGTTTCCACACCAGTCTCCATCCACGGCGAGCAGTTCACCATCGACCGTTATGCTTTGGACTTGCAAGGGCTCGACGTCGTTCTGGACGTCGCTTGGCTAAAGACGTTGGCGCCTATCACGTGGGACTTCGACGCACTCACAATGGCATTCTGGTACAACAGGCGTGCGCTGCTTTGGCATGGCGTTAGCGGTTCCGGCGTCAGCCTCTCCGTCCTCACGGCAACGCGAGACCTCATGGACGCCCTGCTCCACGACTTCACCGACCTGTTCGCAGCGCCTAGGGGTCTCCCTCCAGCACGCCAACATGATCACTGCATCCATTTGCTGCCAGGAACCGCCCCTGTCGTTGTGCATCCATATCGATACCCCCAGCTTTTGAAGGACGAGATCGAACGACAATGTGAGGAGATGCTGGTCCAGGGGATCATCAGGGAGACGACCTCGCCATTCTCCGCTCCCGTTCTCCTAGTCAAGAAGCCTGACGGGACTTGGCGATTTTGCGTCGATTTTTCAGGGCTTTGAATGACAAGACGGTGAAGAACAAATTTCCCATCCCGATGGTTGATGAGCTTTCAGACGAGCTCAAGGGGATACCACCAAGTGCGTATGCATCCGGACGACATGGCAAAGACGGCATTCCGCACTCATCATGGGCACTTCGAGTTCCTTGTCATGCCCTTTGGGTTGACGAACGCCCCATCAACTTTTCAAGCTCTCATGAATGACATCCTCAAGCCCT
Source organism: Cenchrus fungigraminus (assembly GCA_036936925.1). NCBI lineage: Eukaryota > Viridiplantae > Streptophyta > Magnoliopsida > Poales > Poaceae > Cenchrus > Cenchrus fungigraminus. The sequence continues at coordinate 63,448,118 of CM072768.1, read as the reverse complement.
TCCTTCGTTGGTTTGTTCTTGTTTTTTTTATGATATCCTCATATATAGCTCCACTTGGGACGAACACCTACAGCAGGTTCAGATCCAAGTGCTTCTTCGGACAGCTATCAGTCGCCTACCTCGGGCATATCATCTCGGCTGATGCAGTGTCCATGGATCCAGCGAAGGTGTCCGCGATAGCGGCGTGGCCCCGTCCTTGCACGGCGCGTGCCCTGCGAGGTTTCCTCGGTCTCACCAGGTATTACCGCAAGTTCATTGCGGGGTATGGCGCCGTAGCGGAGCCCCTTACAGCGCTGCTGAAGGGCTCCTCTTTCACTTGGACACCCGCGGCGGATAGCGCGTTCTTGGCGCTCAAGCAGGCACTCATCCAGGCGCCTCTTCTCAGGCTGCCAAATTTCTCCAAGCATTTCTTTGTCGACTGGGACGCTTCAGGCACTAGTTTTGGTGTTGTCTTGCATCAAGGGGATGGAGCAGTGGCTTTCTTCAGTCGTGTCATAGCTCCTCATCATGCTAAGCTGCCTGCATATGAGCGGGAACTTATTGGTTTGGTTAAGGCTGTGCGTAATTGGCGACCATACTTGTGGGGGCGGGCCTTCACTGTTCGTACTGACCATCGCAACTTGAAGTTTCTCCTCGATCAGCGCCTTACGACCATCCCTCAGCACCAATGGGTCACTAAGCTGTTTGGTTATGATCTGGAGGTACATTATCAACCGGGGAAGCAGAATGTTGCAGCTGATGCTTTGTCACGGTGTGATGAGGAAGTGATGACCGTCCATGCCATGTCTACTGCCAGGTTTGAGGTTTTTGACCACCTCCGACAAGCCAGGCTTCTGATCAACATGCCCAAGAGCTGCAAGATCAGCTAGTGGCTGGGAAGGCCCCCCTGGATGGTCTGAGGCTGATGGACGACTACTTTTTCAGGGCAAGGTGTATGTTCCTGATGTTTCTTCACTGTGGCCTCAGCTTTTAGAAGATGCTCATGCTGCTGGACATGAGGGAATTCAGAAAACAATGCATCGTTTCCATCTTTCCTTCTTCAGTCCTCATCTCGGCCGTATGGTGCGTGATTTTGTTGCAGGATGTGCAGTATGTCAGTGGAATAAAACTGAACATCTGCATCCGGCCGGGTTGCTGCAGCCATTGCCTGTTCCATCTGCAGTTTGGAGTGACATTGCCATGGATTTTGTGGAGGGGTTTCCAAAGGTGGGTGGCAAGTCTGTGATTTTGACAGTAGTCGATCGTTCTTCTAAACTAGCAAGTTGGCCCGCGCTAATAGCGCGGCTAGATTTGATAAACCATATTTTTCTAAAATGCTATGTTAGCATTGTATTGTATTTATCCATCTTAATTCATTATCCATCCTTTTGAAATCACTAATACCGATGTAAATATTGGAGCTCAAAATTCAGAACTGATATTGATACACTCGAATTTTGTTATTTGGATGGTGTTTTAATTGGTGGATGGAACCTGACCTAATAACGAATGTCATTCGACGCTCTGTTGCACCCCTGCATACAATGTCAACCTCCGAGCTCTGTATTGGGCAGAAATTGTTGTTCACCGTCTCATCACTTAGTCCCCGCCTCAACCGACTGAGCCTCTTACCCCCCACTCTCGATGGTCGAACTCTGCCTTGTTGATTCTATGGCTCCTGAGTTTAGCTCAGTTGTTGACCTTACGCAGAGTCTAGGTTCTCCACTTTCTGATCGCAAATTCAACTCCTCTAGCAAGCTCGTCGTACCTCGTGGCACCGTTGGTTGTCGACGTAGGTGACCTTGAAGCTTGATCTGGGGTGGGCTCAAGCAACGTTAGCGTAGGTCCTCCTCTCTTTCCATATGGGTGCACCCCCTTCTTCATCTCATTCAATGGTATCTTCTTACTCTCGTCCGAAAGTCTCTCTTCCTTACAATCAACGGTCGATGCCCCTTTCTTTTTTTTTTCTTCCAGCTCATCGATGGCCCCACCTTCATTGATGGTGCATGGCGGTCGGTTCTCTCCTTTCTAACTTGCGATCTCGACAAATACATAGGATGTTTCTTATATATACATATTGTATCATGTCTCCTAGGATATATATTTATTGTTTGAAATGCTATGTCCTTAGTCGTTGTTGAATATACCTTATGTCTTCTAAAATGTAACCATTATGTTTGACAATACTTTTATAACTTCCAAGATAACTACTAATCATCAATAGTAGGTAACATTATTCATTGTGGGCATACTTGTAACACCCCGGATTTTTGAGCAATAGTAACCATCTTAATTAGTGGAGCTAAGCATGTTCGCTAACATGGTTACAAGGTCAAACCCCCCAATCTTGGGTCAAACCCCTCAAAAACCCAAGTGTCACCCCTAGAACCCTAGACCTCTTTGCAGTAATCTAGCGCGTTCTCAAAATTTTTCATAAGCACATCAAAATTGGCCAATAAGAAAGTTGTTCGTTATCCCCGGGGACACATTTCATCTAATTGGCGGCATTCCAAATTCTGAGTGGAAGGTGCCCAAAATTTTGGTCAACGGCAGGATGCACGGTTTTTCTGAGTTCTGCATCGGGCCAACTTCCACTCGCGTTCCCAGCCAAACCACACCTCAAAACATATGTCGACCTTTACAAAAGTTGTAGCCTGGTCTACCAGCTCAAACTTTTGTATTTGGAGTTTTTGAAGTCTAGTTCAAATATTTGGAGTTATCCACAGTCAAACAGGCCTTCACTGAAGTGAAAACAGGGCTTGGCGCCCTGGAGCGCGCACCCGCACTGAGCCAGCGCCGAGCGCGTTGCGCGCGCGTGCTGACTGTGTGCCGTGGGTCCCGCCCCGACGTCCGTGCCCGCCGTCAACGCCGTCAGCCGGTCCCACCTCACTCGTCGCCGCGCCCTCGCCCTTATCCACTCCGCAAACCCCGTCGACACGCGCCGGCCGTCCATGGCGTCGCCGCCGCGCCCAACCCCGTGCGCCACTCGTCGTTCTTCGTCGTGCGGCCCAAGTCGAGGCCGTGGTCTCCAAGTCGTGCTCCCCGCCGCCTATAAAAGGGCGCGCCAGAGCTTGCGTTCGAGTTTTCCCTTCCGCCGCAGGGGTACGCCGTCAGGCTGCCACCACCGCTCGCCATGGGTGCCGCCGCCGAGGAACTTCCCTTTCCCGTCGCGCCCGTCACCGTCTCAGCTGCTCTCCGCCTCCCCAGGATCTCCCTGGAGCTCCCCGAGCTGTCACCCGAGCCCCATCGAGCTCCTGCTCGCCGGCGCAGTGCAAGCCACGGACGCCGAGCACCTGCGCCGCCGCACGCCCACAACCGGCGCCGCCCGACCCAAACAGGCCCCCGACACCAACCCTAGGTGAGCCCCTCGTCCTATTCCGCCACTTCCCCGACCCTACTTCGCCGCCGTTGGCCGTAATTCGGTGAGCCCGCCGCCGGCCATGGCCAGGGGGGACATTGCAAGGGTTCTGTTCTTTCCAGGGGTCTCAGCGCAAATTACAGGGACCTAGATGTAAGAAACAATCTTCAGATCTAGATTCAACTTACAGGATCTTGTAAATTGCACCAAAAATCACAGAAAAATCGTAAAAATGCAAACTCAATTTTGTTGTGATCCTTATGGTCAGGAGCAACTTTTCTACAAAGGAAGTTTTCAAACTTCTATGTATTTTGTAAAATATTTTGAAATCATCAACTTGCTTAGATTTGAAATAATTCAAATTCTATAAATGATCTGCAAGTGAATTTTGGATATGTTGCTAGTCTTGCCATGTATGATCTTGTGTCCAAAAATGGTACATAGATGTCTTGTAGATCTTTAGTTATGAATTAATTTTGATATGTGTAATGCTCCTATTTTTTTTATTTTTATAAACTAATCTGTTGATCAAGTGATGCCCATCTTTTTGCTACATCCCTGTGTAATGGTTATGCACCCTTGATAAATAGTATATCAATTTTGGACATGTGTAGCTTAGTCATATAATTTACCATGCTATATTAAGGCTAATTTCATGTGCATAGTTTAAATTAATTTCTTTCCTGAGTAAGTGCATATCTCTGCTAGAAATGCCTCTGTATAGCTCCATAGGAAGTTTCATCTCTTTTGGTGGTATATATAATTTTGTTTGATTTAATCTTGCATGGCTAGGTGTAGCTTTGTGTGATGTTCATGCTAGCCATAATTGATGAGATGAGTTAAACTTTGGTGCCATAGTATAATTGTATACCTTGTGCATGTATGAGCTATCTTGTGGTTAGTTTATGTGTATGTCTTTTGGAATAAAAATTCTTGAAATAAATCAAGGTCAATTAAATGGATAGAAGGAAAACCAATATCATTTGTGTGCAACTCAAATTTTAAATGCATGAACCTCACCAAGACACACCCTAAACAGCACCATTACCTTGGTGAGATAAAATAAATTACTTATCTTAAATATGTGCACAGTCACCATCAAAGGGGAAATAAAAGTCACCTGCACGCACCTTTCTCTAATAGAGGAAGAGTATGCTGAATATCTTATCTAGGTGAATGTGGTCACCCTTAAACCCCACATTTATTTCTAAGTTTCAAAAGTGAAATCTCATTTGAATTGGACAAATAAATCTTATGCATATGCATCTCGTGTAGATTTTTCTGTCAGTAGCTTCGATATCGTCCCGGAACAAGACGAAGGATCGTTCGAGGGACAAGTGGACATCGTGGAGTACCACAAGACCCAAACCAAAGTTTGGAAGGGCCCAAGGCCTAGTTAGAACTAACATCGGTTTGAAAGGCAAGCACCGGAGCATAATCCTATGATTTTAACTTCCTGCAACTATATATGTTATGTTTGTGCATTTAAGTTTCAGGAGTTGATTTGAAACCAAAGATGCATGATCCTAGGTTCCTATGTTCTTATACTAGCATGATAAGACGTTAGTTGCCATGCTTTAAGGACCCGGTAAAAGTCGAGTGAAATTCTTCACTCGCGAGCTATAGGTTCTTATGTTGGAATCATAAGATTTAAACTGATATGCTCATGTGGTAAGAGCTTGGGATCGGCTCCGGTCAATAGGTGTCACTGGTTAAGCTTTTGAACGTACTAAACATTTGTCAGGAATGGGACTGGTAAGCCTAGTACCTTCTGGATCCGGCTAGGGAACTTGGAACACTAATCTTGGGAAGAGTCCCCCTGCTGCAGTAAAGGTGATGCATGAGTGAGAGTGGGCGGCGAGGCCGTAACCACCTCACCTTGTACCAAAGACTGTGGACTCTGGTCCTGAACCGAGGATGGCTGGGAACGGTCTGGTGGGTGCACACCTGGGGTGTGCACTTTTCCGTGTGTTTAGGTCCACCTTGCAAGGTTATTAATCGATCGATCGTCGGCCTCTCACCGTTACCCGAGACTGCTTAACTATACAGTCTATTTCCCTTTATGATGGAATTGAGAATTAATATGGATGTCTGATTAATTGTTTGCACAACTTATGTTTGCTGTAGATACTTACTTAGTAATGGTTAATCAACTAGAATTTGAGCTAAAATTTTGAAAGTAAGGACATACTCTTTGTTGCTTTTCAGCAAAATAATCCACTAGCCAAAAAGCTTTGCATGTCTAGAGAGATTTCCATCACCCGTCGGTTAAGACTTGCTGAGTATTAGAATACTCAGCCTTGCTTTTGTTGTTGTTTTCAGGTGAAGTTTGGGATGGGAAGAAGACGATGTTTATTGGCATTATGGATGGCCTCCTATAATGCTACTTTGTATCGTTTAGTTTTATTTCCGCTGTATTTATAACTCTGAACAATTTACTTTTATGCAAAAGACTCGGTTTGTAATTAAATAACCCTTTATGGGAATTGATGTAATAAATTGTGACTTGTTTATCTCTGGACTCGCCTTCGTGTGAGTTTTGATGTACGGTTGTCGATCCTTTGTTACAAGTGATTTACCGGGCTTGACCCGGCAGAGACGACAAGTTAACTCGGTGTTATCGCGTAATGACCAAAATGAGTGGTTTATGCGATAATATGGAGTTAATTTGGGTGGTTCTGTCACAATACTTGTGTTCATCATCGTGTTCATTGTGTTGTTTGGTTCTTCACGCATCACATACCAATGTAATTCCAAAAGTTTCCAAAAGATTAGAAGATATACGACAAACCAACTTGATCTCATTACTTTCATTCTTGTTTGGAAGCTTACTATGCTTATAGATATGTGTAGTCAAAAAAAATGTTCCTCTTTATTTATTATAGAGGATCTCATGTCACTAACAGGTGGCCTATTCGCAAGCAAGCCCATGTTCTAGGGACACAAAGTCCCTCTACTGTAGAGCATGCTTATCATAAATGGTGACATCATACTGATAATTCAATTTATCTCCCTCATGTCTATTGTGCAAGATAGATATTTGCATTAGGTAGTTTAAATTTCTCCACACATCGTGCTAGCTTCTCGGATGTATCACAATATTTGTTCATATCACGATGCTTATGTTTTCTCTTGTTGTCTTCCCTCTTTTTTCAACCTTACACCTTGTTTTTTCGAGCATTTTGCCAATTTGTTGTAGCCATTTATGACCATCTGATTTGTCCACCATTGTTGTTTACTACCTCATTTCTTCTCTGACCAAAGCAGTCGTATCATGTTGGTCGCTATCTAGGAAGCCATTGTCTCGCTTTTTGTCTCTAAACCCCATATGGTTGATGCCAAACCATACTTAACATCTTTTTTGTCAAATTACTGCTATGCAAACCTACAAGAATTGCTCATCAAATCTATCTTATCTTATCATCTCCTGTGGCATCCGATTTTTTTTGTCTCCATCACGGTTGTAGGTTTGCATGTGCCAGAATCAAGTATTTCCTCTCCCTAGCCTTCAACCCATGTTGTATTTTTCAGTGCCTATTTCCAAAAAAAAATCGAAGAGACTTAGAGCATGCTTGGTACACTTGTTGCTGCTTGTACGCCTTGTCTGCTTGCCTCATGTTGGTAGGCAAATCAAGGTGAGCTCCCATGGGAGTGCTTGCTTTCCTTGCTGTTGCTCGCCTTGTAGCTCGATCCAGCAGTGTCATAGACGCTCGATCGATAGCAGCAAAGGTCCATCCGACCATGGTGGAGGTTAATCCAACAACAGTGGAGGTCGAATTGACGACATTAGATGTCAAATTGAAAGTAGTGGAGGACGATTCAGTTTTAGTGGCCGAAGAGTTTGATTCAGTAGCTAAAGAGCTTGATTTGGTTCTTGTGCACCTGAATTTTACAACGACAGAGCTTGTTTCTAGATCAGATTACAAACATTATCCCGTGATATCTGGACTGATTGACGTTGTGTTTGTCTTGACTTTTGCACGCCAAATCTCCCGTCGTCTCGGGCTCGCTTGCCAGGATGGGCGGGCCCACCATCAAGACTTAACTTCAACCCTTTGAACAAAATTCTTCCATCTTCATGTCCCTGAGCGACGGCCCAGTTAAACAATGGCTAATGTGCAATTGACTGTGTATATAAACAAAACCCCCCATCTTCGTCTCCCTATGCGATTGCACAATCTCTTGTCGCTATCTCTCCATGCCCATGGTTGCTTTCTCTAAATAGTCTACCTAGTTCGTACTCTAAACATCTCTTGCCGCGCTTTATGCTCTGTTCGTGTCTTCTTCTCCGACTTTCGGCATTAAGTGAATTAAACCACTGGCTGAAAATAAATAAACAAAGCAGTAAATCAATTACGCTCTGTCCTCCTTGCACCCTTTTTTTCGCATGAAGATGTTGCCGAGTTAGATTATTTGATCGCTTGCTCAAGGGCACCGCACTATAATCCCTTATTTTGGGAGGGAAAACGGACTATATCCAACTCCCGTATGTATTTTTATCCGGCGGTTTTTTACATATATGAGTGGTTTTCTATGAAGTATAGTTTAGGGAAGAGCTTTTTTGTTGACTCTAAAGTCATCATGAGGCCAAACTTGGGGTCACGGTTCCTCTCTTCTTTATTTGAGAAACAATTTTATGTCCATCTCATATATATAGTAGAGTCATGTGAGGCTCAACAAAGATATTGATTTTTATTTTCTAACAGAAATTTATGTTCATCATGTGCCATGTCTTATCAATGTTGGCATTTAGAGCCTTACAAGGCTACATGCCTATGCGAATAAATATTTCATGAGCTTCCTAATTAGTACTTCAGCAAGGATAGAGAGCTAATTTAATGGCCATCGTGTGAAACTTTCTAAATTATAATTGTATTTGTTACTTACTCTTCAATTAGTTATTTTTTTTGCTTTCCCAATATGTGTAAATATTAACTACTATTTTTCTTATTTTCAATTCTAAATTAATGTATTTATTAATTGTATTTGTATTGGATATGGACTCTTTGGATTTCCTTATTTTAATTCCGAATTTATGTATTCTTTGGATTAATCTGGACCTTCAGATCTTCATAAAATCCAACGGTGTATATTCTTTTTTTTGGATTAACGTGGAAATTTCTAGACCCTCTCGGCGAACGTGGTGGCTTCTTTTAACACTCAAGTATAAAGATAATATTAGATACACGGTGTCAAAAATTCCGCGTGATGACAACTCTATTGCAGATTCTTTAGCCAAATTAGCTTTCAACTCCCCTCATATTCAGTCCATGGCTTATGTTTCGGGTTGTAGTTATGAAACCCATTCTACACAGTGCCCTTTGTTGGGAGTACTGCCTCATGTAAACTCTACCCTTCAAAGGGTTCTTGCAGCAACTTGCTGCTAATTAATATATGCTCTTTGTCAAAAAAAAGATAATATTAGATATTGTTTTTTATTTTCTAACAGAAATTTATTTTCATCATGTGCCATGTCTTATCAATGTTGGCAGTTAGAGCCTTGCAAGGCTACATGCCTATGCGGATAAATATTTCATGAGCTTCCTAATTATTATTTCAGCAAGGATAGAGAGCTAACTTAATGGCCATCGTGTGAAACTTTCTAAATTATAATTGTATTTGTTATTTACTCTTCAGTTAGTTAATTTTTTTGCTTTCACAATATGTGTAAACATTAACTACTATTTTTCTTATTTTTAATTCTGAATTTATGTATTTATTAATTGTATTTGTATTGGATATGGACTCTTTGGATTTCCTTATTTTAATTCCGGATTTATGTATTCTTTGGATTAATCTGGACCTTCAGATCTTCATAAAATCCAATGATGTATATTCTTTTCTTTTTTGGATTAACGTGGGAATTTCTAGACCCTCTCGGCGAACGTGGTGGCTTCTTTTAACACTCAAGTATAAAGATAATAGATTTTGCTTTCCCAATCTGTGTAAACATTAAATACTATTTTTCTTATTTTTAATTCTGAATTTATGTATTTATTAATTGTATTTGTATTGGATATGGACTCTTTGGATTTTCTTATTTTAATTCCGAATTTATGTATTCTTTGGATTAATCTGGACCTTCAGATCTTCATAAACTCCAACGATGTATATTCTTTTCTTTTTTGGATTAACGTGGGAATTTCTAGACCCTCTCGGCGAACGTGGTGACTTCTTTTAACACTCAAGTATAAAGATAATAGATACGCTCATTTTATTCCCTTAGGTCACCCATATTCAGCAAGCTTAGTGGCTAAGGCTTTTTTTTATGAGATTGTGCGTCTGCATGACTTTCCTTATTCTATTCAATAATAGAGATCCAATGTTGACCAACAGTTTTCGGCAGGAGCTCTTTAAGTTGGTTGGTGTGCACCTTTTGCTTAGCTCTGCATTTCATCTGCAGACTGATGGCCCTGCGCACTCCTCATAGGCCTCGCTGTATCACTATATAGTGATAATGTGTTTTTTTGATATATCAAGTGCATTATTTGATTTTTTTCAAAGAAATGAATATTTTACACAGAAGTGAAACTGCATAAGTGACTCATCAATGTACCCTGTACTAGCAAAACTCACAACTTCCATTAGTATCAAGACAACATACTTTTACTTCTACATGGTTAACTACTTTTGGTTAGAATATTTTCTGTATCTCCATTTACGATGACTTAAATATAGTCTGCATGTTATTTTAGTCTTTTTACATCCGCACAGGTAATTAATGTAGTATTAGAGCAAGTTAATTTTGATTATTTGGCTCAATTATTGAGACTTTTCTTCTTCTCATCTGAATGTGTCCTTTTAACCGCTGATAATGTCAACCGGAGGTACATATATATCAATCAGTGTTATATGCTTTTTTTTTGGAGAAGATCAAGTGAATTGTTTGGTTCTTCCAAAAATGAATGTTTTTCACTAAAGTGCAATTGAATAAGAGAATGATCGCACTAGCGAAACCACCACAGTTTTCATTTATATTCGGATAACATACTTCTTGCACATGGTTGATTGCTTACTTAAACCTTTTCCGTATACCTTTTTAGCATGATCAAAATAAATAAATACTACTAAAGCCGGGGTGCTTTCACACAGAAACATCTCAGGACCATCAGCACGCTGCCAACTTGGCTCTCAAGTCCTTCCTCAAAATTTTGCCAGATGGCGCCTTAGGAATAGTCTCCACAAAGAAAATCTTGTGTAGCCTCTTGTAGAACACAACCTAAATACAGTGATAAGTTTAAAGAAATTTAAAAATTAACACTGCTGTACATGCTCTCTTCAATGATAGTAAGCAAGAATCGGCAAGTAATCTCACCTGTTTTTTCACGTACTGCTTGAGCTCGTCCTCTGTAATCTCGGAGCCGTCTGATGTGACCACGAACGCCACCGGGACCTCGCCGCAGGAGTCATCCTTCATCCTGCATCGGAGCAAGTAGCAGGGAACGTTGTTCAGAACTCGTGCAGCTCGAGAACGCGCAGGAAGGTAGTCCTCGCTGGCCGGAAGTCCGGCGAGCGGAGAGGTAGCTACTTACGGGACGACGGCGGCGTCGGAGATGCCGGGGTGTGCGATGAGCATGGCCTCGAGCTCCGCGGGGGCGACCTGGAATCCCTTGTACTTGATGAGCTCCTTGAGCCGGTCCACGATGAAGATTTCGTCGTCGTCATCGACATATCCAATGTCGCCGGTGTGCAGCCACCCCTCCGCGTCGATGGTCTTCGCCGTGGCCTCCGGGTTGTTCAGGTACCCTGCGCGTACCAAGACCACCGGCAACGTTGTCACCTTCAAGTTCTTTGCTTGGATATGATGTTCACATAAACTTCGTTCGCTGGTCGGTGCTTGGAAAATCAGGTAATACCTTTCATTATCTGCTTGCCCCTGATGCAAATCTCCCCGGGCTGGTTGCGGTGGAGGGACAGACCCGTCTCCGGGTCTATGATCTTGAGCTCGGCGTTCCTCACCACCGTGCCGCAGGCGCCGGACTTCACCGGCGACGGCTCCTTGGCAAATGCCATGCACATTGACAGCACCGGCCCTGCCTCTGTCATCCCATAACCCTGTTTAGAGTGACAAAATTCTAGGTTGTTAGTCAAAATTTCAAGCGTCCTTAGTCGTTCTCTGGTCGCGTGTTTAGCTATAGTTAGGCACCTGTCCGAGCACGGCGCGAGGGAGCTTCGCGCGCAGGATGTCCTGCAGCTCCTTGCCCATGGGCGCGGCGCCGGAGATGACCATGCGCACCGAGGAGAGGTCGTGGCGGTCGATGGCGTCGGTCTTGGCTATCTCCACGGCGATGGGCAGCACGAGCGGCACGACCGTGATGCCGTGGCGCTCCACCAGCTCGAACATCCGTACGGTGTCGAAGCGCTTCATGACCACGAGGGCGGCGCCGGCGCGCATCCCGCAGAGGAGGATGGAGTGCAGCGCGTACACGTGAAACATGGGCAGCACGCAGAGGACGACGTCGTCCTCCCGGAGGTGGAGGTTCGGGTTGTCGCCGTCGACGACCTGCGCCACGCTGGTCACCAGCCCGCGGTGCGACAGCATGACCCCCTTGGGGAGGCCCGTCGTGCCGGACGAGTACGGCAGCGCGACCACGTCGTTCGCCACGTCGATGGACACCTCCGGCATCGCCGCCGAGTCGCCGTCGTCGTTGGCGGCGGCGGAGACGAGGTCGGAGAACGAGACGCACCCCTCGGCGCCCTCGCCCGTGGCGACGACAGCGACGCCGGCGAGCCCGCGCACCTTGTCGACGAACGCCGGCTCCGTGACGACGACGGTGGCGCCGGAGGCCGCCGCCTGCTTGGCGATCTCGGGCGGGGTGTGGAGCGGGTTGGCCGTGGTGGCGGCGGCGCCGAGGCGGGAGCAGGCGAGGAACACGAGCGCGAACTCGACGGAGTTGGGGAGCAGCAGCATCACCGTGCCGCCGGGGCGCACGCCGAGGGAGGCGCGCATCCCCGCGGCGACGCGGCGAGACAGGCGGTCCACGTCCCCGAACGTGAGCGTCTCCCCCGTGGCGCCGTCGATGAGGCAGGCGCGGTCGCGGCGGTCGGCCAGGCGCTCGAACACGTAGTCGTGGAGCGGGAGGTGGTCCGGGATGGCGATGTCGGGCAGCGTCGAGCGGAACACCGTCTCGGCCCGCGGCTCGGCCGTCAGCGAACCCATCGTCGTCTTCCTGGTGGCCGAGGCGTGTCGCGCTGGAGCTATGTGCAAGCAAGGGCAGGAAGCTCTGCGCACGACTGCAACTCTGCAGGAGTGGAAGGATGGCAGGTAGCAGCTCCTGAGGAGAGGAAGGAGGTTCAGAGCTGAACTGATATAGGCAGTGGTGTTTGGTGGGGAGCTGGAACCGGAAGATTTGGAACTAGGTTTGTTCTACCAGAGCGTGATTTTACCTGGACCCGGTCTACAGGTTTGCTGAGAACTTTAATTTACTGTCCACACTTACAGATGAAAACAGATCCGACACGAACAGATAACGTGAATACAAATGCATATAATTTTTTTCTCATATTGAATTTAGATACATATAGTGTCATGATGTTATTTATCATATTCGGATCATAGAAATCTAACTTTTAGTATCTGAATACGGATGTGGTAAATATAAGTTTGGATATCGAATGCTCGGATTCGAATACAAACTATCCATTTGAGTGTCTAACCCATTCATTCGGACGAACGGACATATACTATCTATACCACTTTCATCCTTAGTTCGTCTCATTTCACATTTAACACCGTACAAAGTGACAAACCGTGTACAAGGTGACAAACTGTGTGATCAGCACGGTAACAAATCACACTCATTGGCTGTTACCCAATCAATGCTGAATGCATATACTGTGCGCCGTGAAGCTGCGTCGTGGGCCATACAGGCAATGGACCTGCTCCATTGACCATTGGAACGAACCGGTCGGTGGCGACGGTTGGTGGCGTCTGACCGAGCGTCTGACTGAACGAATCCACCCATGGCCATGGTCCATGGACCCTGGTCGCCTGAGTAGCTCCGTGCTCTGCTCACCATCACCAACCATGTGTGCGTGTCAAGCGTCTACGCCTCCAGGGGCGCGCGTCCCCGTTGGTCTGTTGATCGAGGCGGGTGCCACGCCCTTGCCACCGGCCGACCGGCGTCGTCGTGTCTGCGCGCGACTCGCGAGTGGCGTCGTCAGCGGCTTTGATCGTGGTTTGGAGGGTGAGGAGGCGCCAGCGGTGGTCGGATGAGAGGGGTCGTGGGCTCGTGGCCAATCGTGGCCGTCCGAATTGGGGCGTGAGTCAAGCTCGTGCGGCTCCGACTTTCTTCGCATGGCTACCAAAGTACCAAGTACCAACCCCCCCACTTTGGCACCTCCCTTTCATATTCTACTGCAGCATCGTCAGGTAATTCTGGCGTGTTCAATGCGCTGGGAAAGAGAGTGCATGCACGCACGCACACTCTTCCTGCACTCGGTTGTTAATATATCGAGAAGCAAAACGTCCGGATTGGTTTTTGGATAGTGCTGGCCGCCTTTGGATGCTATGGAGGAAGCAAATTGCTGATCAAATGAAATGTGTGTAATTCATTTGTTAATAGAGTTTATTTTTTTATCGGCGACGTGCGCGCCAATAATTATATGTTTGTGATGACTCTGCCAACCTCAAAAATTGATGATTCAATCTTGCTGGCTTTGAGTTGGCACGGGTCGGTTGGAGGAGCGTAGTTGTGGTTGGTGCTTTTTCATTTTCCGTGTTCTTGTTTGGGTTTTACGGTTGTGGTTCCTTTTCTTCTAATAAAAATTACAGTAAATTTTTTGTCGTTTCATTAAAAAAAAACCTTGCAAGATGTTTACAAGGACAATACTATAGAAAGTATACACCTTAAAGTCAATGAGTATTGCATTCCCATGCTTTTCCATCTCACTTGTATGCTTCTTCGAACATATTTATTTTCAAACCACATAGTTTTTGCTCATCCCCCATTGTTTCCCTTTTGATAATGCTTTATAAGTGTTGAAAAATATCTGAATAACCATTTAAGATGGATGTATAGAACTATAGAAGTCACATACTACATTTTGCTTACCGTTATCTTTACGGAATTCTTTATGGCTAATATTGCGAAATGCAAAGCTGAAAAAAGTAATGTTCATATGCAAAGCTGGTTTTTTTTTTTTTTAAAGTTCTTTTTTTAGAGAAAAAAAGTTCATATGCAAAGGGCTGAAAAAGGCACTCAAAGTGTTGTGATTGGGCCTAATTGTCCGTATCTATATGGGCCAAAATTTCTATAAAATCGGGCTAGAGTTAAATGAACTTTATAGGCCTTTCTTAGTTTTTTAGGGGGCTTTCTTAGTTTGAGCGGGGAAGTTAGGCCTTTTCCATTCATTTATCGTTGGAGCAAACCTGAAAGAAAAGTGTACAGGCCTGGGCCCATAAAGTAAATGGGCCCCAATTGATTGAGACCTCCGTCAATGTCCCCCAACCGTTCGATTATCCTCTCTCTTTTTTTCCTAATTACTCCTACAACGCCAAAATTCATGCGTCGAGCAAGTTATCTTCACCCTTGATTATTTTCGCTTCGCGCCGCTTCTTCTTTAATTAAGCTTTAATTTAGTTAGTCGCTGTCAGACGCGTCACCCTGCCATCCCCATTCCAAGCAACAGCGGCGCCCCCCGATTGGCCACAGGACCATCATAGCTGAACCGATCGTCACGTAGTACGGTCTGTTATACACTCTCTTCTCCGGAATAAACTTTTCAACGCAGACACAGAATACCGTTTCCTTTCCGATCCGATGGGGGCGAAAAACGCACATGATCCTGTATGCCCCGACCCTTTGTCCAGTCGCCTGTTCTAGTAGAATAGTAAAGACCACCGCTAGCTGCTGCCGATGTCGGTAGGATCGGCGTATCGTGTTGGCCGCGTCCAGCTACCTGCAATTGTAAATCCGAACCGACTTCAGCTTGCCGATGCGGCGATGCCGAGAGCGGGATTTGTTTAGCGGGAACATATCAGGTGGAAACCAATCCCTCCGTGCAAATTATGGAAACTTCAATCTGAGTCATACGATGTTGATCCAAGGGAAGGGAAGACTTATAAAAAGTGGGAGGGGTAATGTGCAAAACTCATGAGAGGTGGAAGGGATGATTTGCAAATGCACTTTTGCAAATCACTCCTCCCACCTTCTATGAGTCTTCCCTTGGATCAACATCGTGTGACTCAGATTATAATTTCTATAGTTTGCACGGAAGGGTTGGTTTTCACCTGATATGTTGCTTGTTTAGCTGGTTTCGCGTCGAAAACGTGCTGGTTTGACTGGACTAATAATCGACCCCCAAGTCCCCCGTCTCATCTGCCTGCGTACCCGAGAGATGCGAGGCGGCGTACAGAGGCGGCCGGGTAGGGGGAGTAGGCAGTTGGCGCACGCGACCGTCGGGGCCAACCAGAGCAGAAGCAGAGCACCCCCCGGCTGCGGGTAAAACTTGGCGCCGAAGCACTCGTCGCCTCGTCGGGTCGCGCCCGCAGAAGTCGCGGTTGGGCGGTGGTGGCTTGACCGCGACCGTGCCCGTGCGTGCGCTCACCCGGATCGGGGCAATCGTTTTTCTGACCCGGTTCCGCGTCGTCCGCCCGGCGCCGCACCCCCAACGTGTTGCGACGCGCCGTCGCCGTCGCGTCCGGCACGTTACCGACAGCGATCGCCAGCCAACTAACCTCCGGCTCCAGCCCCACCATGCTCCAGCACGTTTCCAAGGGATCGGATTGGCAGGCCGGGCTCGGCTCACTGCGTCCATTCCGTTGCCTCTTGTTGCAGATGCCGCCGCTGCTGCGATGCGATTCCTTTTGATGTAAGCAATGATTGCACGTGGAAACCACTTTGTACGCGTCTTGTACAGTTATACAGGGTGTATTTTCGGACACGCCGATACATTCTCTGCAGTTTCTTGGCACCGAGTAGCTTGCTGCACTGACCAACGCAGCGCCGGCGACCTTTCAACGTCGGCAGAGCTATATAGGCTATATAGGCTCGCGGGTCGCAGCCAGCGCACAAGACAAGGCCACCCCTCCTGCTTTCCAATTCCACATCGACGCGCACCAGCAAACTCGATCGCCGGCCGCCCCGCGCGCTGATCCACCCGCATCGCCCGTCACACCTCCGCTGTCCGCTCCGACGCGTCGAGACAAGCGCAAGGAGAAGCCCGATCGTCAACCGGCTCCTGCTCATGGCGGTCTCGGGGGTCCGCCCGTCGTGCACGGAGGAGGAGGCGTCGAAGGGCAAGGGCAAGAAGCGGTCGTCATCGATCCTGGGGACGCTCCGGGAGGCGATCAAGAAGGTCCGGTTCCTGCTCTCCTTCAGCGCGACGCGGTGGATGCTGCTCACCTCCGCGGGCACGGCGGCGCGGGGGACGCGGCGCGCCCTCAGCTTCGACTCGCGCCCGCCGGGGCTGCTCGACGCCGAGGGCGGCATCGTGTCCCCGGCCAGCTCCAGGACGTCCAGGTCGGCGAGCATGGGGACGGCGACGACGAAGAGCCTGTCGCGGGCCAGCAGCGCGGCGTCGCCGTCGCCGTCGCCGCAGGTCCTGACAAGGGCGTCGTCGTCCAGCGGCGGGTCGCCGTCGGCGGGGGACGACGACATCGACCAGCGCGCGGAGCAGTTCATCGCCAACTTCTACCGGCAGCTGCAGATGGAGCGGCAGGTGTCGCTGCAGCTGCGGTATGTTAGGGGGAACAGCTGGGACAGGACTCCATAGGCCTTCTCCTTCCTTGTGATCATCCGGTCCGATCTTTAGGCGGCGCGTACTAGTAATCACAAGGGTGAGGTAGAGATCCAGTAATTCACAATTCTAGATCCTTTCATTTCCGGAGGGCGTTGGGAATGAATTTAGATGGGTATTTTTCAGTCAATTCTTTGCACATTCTTTTGTTTTGTATAATACAGTTTGCGATTTTTTTTGAACTGATGATGATTGAGAGTGTGAAACTGTGAATACAAACAACTAGTTCACATTTGGTTGGCAATATATGAGCATATGTTCAGTTTTGACTTTTGGTTATGATTGACAGTGTTTGTGTTCGGATATTTGATTGATATGTTAATCACAACATTCAATTCAGATGCCTCATAAGAGAAGAGTCAGAGAGCATCGCTAGCATTTCTGTTGAAATAAGAACTCTATGTCGACATTTGTAATTCAATTGTTGGTTTAGCCACATTATACACGTGGCTATGGTCTGAATCCGAATGATGGAACTGTGTAAGCAGGAGACATTTTTCTACACCGCATGAGTATCCCATGAACTTAACCAAAGTAGTAAAATTGTTCAACTAAAGGACACAACCAAAACAATCCCTTAGGATCTCTGCCTTTCACATATTTCGATTTGCCTCTAGGCCTAACAAAACCAACAATTCAGGAGTTCCTCCCCCTAATCAGCAAATGTGAAAGACGATTGGTCAGCACTTCAACATTCTTGTCACAGGCAGGCAGGTTACAAATGACAAATGCAGTTCTCTCAACTTTACCCACATTCTATATGTGCACATTCAAGGTCCATAGGACTCTTTTTAAACAAATAGACAAGTACAAGAAGCATTGTCTTTGGAGAGAAGCTGATATTAATACCAAAACACCACCTAAAGCTGCATGGGACATGGTATGTCTCCCAAAATCAGAAGGTGGTTTGGGGGTTCTTAATCTAGAAACTCATAATGAAGCCTTGCTGTTGAAGAATTTTCATAAGTTTTACAACAGAGTTGACATTTCTTGCGTTCATTTAGTTCGGGAAAAGTACTACTCTAATGGCAAACTCCCCAACCATACTCTGAAAGGGTCCTTTTGGTGGCGAAACATTCTAAGACTGCTGAACATTTTCAAAGGTTTGGGCTCTGTCACACCATATAGAGGAGATACTTGCTTTTTATGGTTGGGCTTATGGAACAATTCAGTTCCCAGCCAAGACTTTTCAGAGCTATTTTCCTTTGCTAAAAGGAAAAAGTTCACTTTTGGCCATCGAACTATTGGACGAGTTCACTTTTGGCCATCGAACTCTAAAACCAGAAATGTTTAGCCATCGAACAGTTAAAACCAGACACATGTGACCATCATGCCCATTCGACGGCGGTTTCCCCTGCCATGCTGGATCCCGCCGCCATGTCAGCATGCTGACTCAGATGTGCCCCCCTCGTCAGGTCGTTATCCTCTCCAAGTCTCCATCCCGACTCGTCCAAATCCTCTCCCTCGTTCAAATCCTCTCCGGTCCCTCACCGTCCAAATCTTGTCCCCTTCCCGTCCGGCGGCCTGCTGCGGCTGGCTGGAGCAAACCTCGACGGTGACTTGCGAGATGGACGGCAACCTGCGGCGGCTTGCTCGAGCAGACCCCTACGGCGAGTTGCGGGACCTGCGGCAACCTGCGACGGCTGGCTCGAGCAGACGCCGGGGGCGAGTTGAAGGACCTGCTGCGACCTGCAACGGCTCGCCATGGAGAGCTCTTGGAGCTCCATCAGCTCATGGCGTCCAGGCGGAAGCGGCGGCGGGGGCCCCTCCCATTCTCTAGTGCCATATAGGTAGGGGCCTTTTCTTCTGTGCCGAACCCGACGAAGCACAGCTGCTCCGCCGCCCAAATCTGTCACGCCCGAGCCCCCTCCGCTCAATCCCTCTCAACCACAACTCCTCCACCTCCCAAGCTTGCTCCCCGACCACTTCAAGCCAAGCGCCAGTAGCCCCATCGCTGGGAATCGTGGGTTTGCCACCCGCCATGGCCGCCGCCGCCCTGAGCTCATGCGCCAGCCAAATCCGTCGAGCTCCAACCACCTCCCTCCAATTCCTCCCACATCAACCTCCACCATCCCCTCCTGTACCCATGGAAGCTCACCTCATCACCGGCAAGGGCCACCACGGCCGGAGATTGAAGATCCCCGAGCCGCCTTTGCCGCTCGACCCACTTTGCCACCGGAGTTTGCGCCACCGCTTGCCGGCCACACGCCAGCCAGCCAAGGGAGGGGCACCCCAACCTCCTCCTCCACACGCCAACCAGCCCAGGGAGGGGCGCCCCAGCGGGTGGGACAGCGGCGGCGGCCAGACGGCGCCCCATGCGAGAGAAGAAAGAGAGATGAGAGAGGATGGCTGACAGGTGGGCCCGTCACCACGTGGCGTCCACGTCAGCGAAAACCGCCTTCCAAAACAGCCTGATGGCCAAAGTTGTCCGGTTTTCGTAGTTTGATGGTCAAAGTTGTCTGGTTTTGGAGTTCGATGGTCAAAACCAAACTCAGCCAAGAGTTGGATGGTCAAAAATGGACTTTTTCCTTGCTAAAAACCAAAACATCACTCTGCAGAAAGCTAAGGAAGCACCGAGTATCAGGGACCTATTTCATCTACCTATGTTAGCATTGGCTTTTGATCAGCTTTTAGAGCTTGTTAACCGGCTGCAGGCTTGCCAGATGAGACCGTCTCCAGGAGATGCTGCAGCCGGTGCTGCATCTGCATTTTGCAGACGCGGGCCACACTGTAGCGGCTCCAGCGGGAACCGCAGAGCCTGCTGCAAAATGCAGCAATTCCCCCGGCACGCGCATCCCTAGGGACGTTGCATCCCAACCGCTACTCGCCCCGCTCTCTCTCTCTCCCTCTCCCTCTCCTCGACTTCACCAGCAGCCGGCCCGTGGTGGATCCAGCGAGGAGCGCGTGTCCCCGCGCGGCGACGGCGTGCTCCCCGTCATCTCCTTCCCCGGGACGGGGCTGTAGTGCGCCGTCCGACCCCGCCCGCGAGATCTGGGCGGCGGGAGCGGAGCTCCCTGGGCGCGGCGGAGATCCTGGTGCTCCACGGAGAGGGCGCGTCCTCCACGGCGAGCACGGCGGAGCAAGGGGAAGGGGAACTTCGTCCTCTCTCGGCGCGGAGCAGAGGAGCGGCACATCCTGTTGCTGAGGAGATCTTTTAATATGATTTATTTTGTTTTTATGATGAATCTTCCCTAATGAATTTTATAGCTTAAAATAAATATACTTTTGTGCCCAACTTCTGAGTATAGTCTTCATATGCCTAGATTCACCTTTCCTGAATTTATCATGAATTTATAACTGTTAGAAATATTTATTCCTGCTTTATGCTTGGTTTTAAATATAAATCCCTAGTTCAAAATCTCAAGCAGCCCTTAATATACTTGTTAGGTTCATAGCCTAGTTTTAAGCCAGAGAATAAGTGGGAGAAAGTTTGGATCCAGAAGTCGTTTATTTATTTTTATATGCATTTATCGTATTGTGGTAAATAAAAATTGCCATTTTTGGTATAATTAATTTATAGCTTAATTAAGTAATTAAGTGTGCACTTGTGTTCAGTGGCTTTGTATAGGGATACAGAGCTTAAGAAATGTCACCCACTGTATTTTATGAATAAGAATTTGGAAGCCAATTTAAGCTTAATAATGGAGTTAAATTGGAAACCACCAACACCACACCTAATGACCCTATGGATGTGTTGTGGAACATGCTAGAGAGCTTAGGGTCACCACCCCTTACTGTTTGTGTAAATTTAATTTAATTTATTGTGTAAATGTGTGCACAGTCACCATCAAAAAGAATAATTAATAAAACACCACATATTGTTCCTCTATTGGAAGAGTATGCTTAATATATTATTATCTAGGTGAATGTGGTCAACCAGGCACCCCATGGTTGTCATGTGTTGTTTTGTAATTAATTAAATCAAAACCGTCAATTAAATCTTGCATATGCATCCTCGTGTAGATCTTCCCGACGGTAGCTACACGCTCATGCCGGAAGGAGGAGACGAAGGAGCTGACGGGGACGTGCACTACGTCGCTGTAGAGCAAGACCTGGACCAACATCCAGAAGCGCCAAAGGCCAACCTTACCAACGAAGGCAAGCCCCGGATCATTAACCCATGTTTTATTTAAATTTATGCAACTATCTTTGCTATGCTTGTGCATTTACGTTTCAGGAGTTGAATGAAACCCTAGTTGCATGATCTCTAAGTACCTATGATCTTTTATTAGTATGCTAGGTCGATAGTTGCTATGCTATAGGATCCAGTAAAAGTCGAGTGATGTTCGTCACTCGCGAGAATAGGTCCATATGTTGGAATCATAAGATCTTTATAAATGGATTGCTCATGTGGTAAGAGCATGGGATTTGGGCTCCGGTGTAGTGGCTTTCGTGGGCTAAGCTTTTGAACGTACTAAGCACTTGCCGGGAATGGGACCGGTAAGCCTAGTACCTTAATGAGACGATGTGGGATCTTACTATTACTAATCTTGAGCATTCTCCTGCCCGACTCATAATCGGGAGAAGGGTACTTGTGTGAGACTGGGTGTACTATGGGGGGCATGCCAGATAAGCCTTGTACCCAGGACTGTAAGCTATGATCCCAAGCCGATGATTTTTGGGAACCACCTGGTCGATGCCAGCTCTGTTGGGGCACTACTCCGTGTGTTTAGGTTTACCTTGCAAGGGTTTTAATCAATCGATTGTTGGCCTCTCACCGTTATCTGAGACTGCTTAGTCAACTGGCCATGATATCCCTTAATGATGGAACTATGTGAATATGGCTGCGTGGTTTAATTGTATTGTACAATTCTTGATTGCAATAGTTTGCTTATCTTAGTAATGGTTAACTCACTAGAATTTGAGCTAAAATATTGAAAGTAAGGATCCATGATTCTAGTTGCTTTTTGGCAAAATAAACCCACTAGCCAAAAGCCTTACATGTCTAGAGGTAACTTTTGACGGGTAAGTCTTGCTGAGTATTAGTATACTCAGCCTTGCAATAAATGTTGCTTTCAGGTGAAGTTGTGTGGCCTGGAGAGATCCCACCCGGCTGGGAGCTGGAATGGGTGGATAACGACAAGTGAGGGCATCACGGATGGCCTCCTGTGATGTCTATCGTATCGCTAGTTTATTTTCCGCTGTTTTAAAACTCTGAACATTTACTTATCATGTCATGAACCATGGTTTGTAATAATTAAACCCCTATGGGTAAATTTGGATTTAAATTGTGTAATGTACTCTAGACTCGCCTTCGTGTGAGTTTTAATGCATACTTTACTATCGCTTAATGGCCAAAGTGGATTGGTTTAGGCGGTAGCACGGTATTTTCCCCGGCGGGGTTGTCACATAAAACCCGAGCTCTTGTATCCACACAGCGAAGAGGTTGTCCCCGTGTGACTCCACAAGGTGGGCGACACTATACCCCGTTCCGATGATTTCTTCCTCACCAGGGGCGGGCCCAGGATTTCGACAATGGATATTCAAAATTTGAAATGACTTAAGTTTTGCAGGAGCTCTTTGCTAGAAAGATCTCCTAAATCAGGAGTAGCACTCCTACCTTCTTCCTCCTTATGCTTTTTGGGCTCACGGAGGCTGGGATAGGTTGAAACCTTGCTCTGTGATGCTATATTTTCTTATTTTGAATACATATACATAACATATACTACATATATAATGTTTCTTTGCCAAAAATAATAGGCATTCAGTTGAATACCCATGAATACATGTAGGCCCGCCCCTATTCCTCGCACTCGATAGTTCCCATTATAGATGTCAATTCGGGCCGCCCGGCCCGGCCCTAGCCCGGGTCCGAGGTGGCCCGCTAAACTTCGTGCTGGGCCAGCCCGACACTGATTCTGAAGAGTATCTTGGCCCCCTAAGTGGGTTTTGGTGATTTAATGATACACGCTTAAGTGGCTAATGATTTATCTAGTGTATGAGCAGGAATTAAAATTGTATGTGGCATCAAGTGTTATTCATTGTGTAAGCAAAAAGGAAATGATGCTACAAAGGGGTTCCTATGAAGGCTTATTTATTTTATATTTTGAATTTGAGTCCTAGGAACGCCGTACTATAAAGAGGGACAGGAAATGTATCTTCCAAGAGTCGAACAGGTGCTCTAGTTGTCAAAACAAAACCTATGAGAGACACCTTCGCACCAACACGTTCACGGGGTTAACTTTTTGGGTGCTGACCTTGGAAGGCCGGAGTTTCCGGGTTTTTCCCGGAGTCTCCGGACTTCCCGGAGTTTCCAGGGTTTTCCCGGATATTCCGGGTCTTGAAGCTGTAACGGCTCTTTTCTGTGTGAGGGGGTATAAAAGCCCCCTCCACCCTTTCCCTTCTCTCTCTCTTGCCCATTTCGACCTGCAACACTCAGAACTCATTCACTCCCCCTCTTTACTCCCCTTGGCCTTGGTTTGGTGAGATTTGTTGGGGATTTAAGGAGGGTTTGAGAGCAAGAGCTTGGAGAGTGCTAGTGAGCTGATTTCCCATCTCTAGAGCACCTCGTTCTTCGCTTGGTTGGCACATTTCGTGTTTGTTACTCTTGGAGCTTTGAGCTCCTAGCCGGCTAGGCGTTGCCTTGGAGCATCCAAAGGCTTGTGGCTGCCCAAGGAAGTTTGTATCACCCCGAATTTGAGTAAGTAACTCTAGCTTGATCTTTGTGGTCGCTAGAGGGAGGAAAGTGACCTAGGTGTAAAGGTCCACCCTTTGTGGGTTCCTCAACGGAGACGTAGACCTCAAGGTGTGAGGTTGAACTCCGGTAACAAATCCTTGTGTCTCTTGTTTTCGTTGCTCTTGTTGTATGCTTGTATACCTCTTGAGCTCTATTCTAGGGTTTGGTGCCGATCTACTCCGTGTTGAGGTTTCTGCAGGTTCTAGATGGATAAACAGGCTTGTCTCATCCCAGTGCATAACCTATTTTCACAGATCTATGTTTGAGCAAGTTTAATTTCTGTCGATTTGATTCCCCCCCTAGTAGGCCCGGACAATCCGGACATTTTCTCGGATTCTCCGGATTTCCCGGAGTATCCGGAAAAATATCCGGAAACTCCGGACCTGGACTAACAGCTTGTTTAAAAGTGTGTAAATTTCAGGTTCGACGATTCACCCCCCCTCTAGTCGACATGTTGATCCTTTCAATTGGTATCAGATCCAAGTGCTCCGTATTTGAAGCTTAACCGCTTGGAGTCAAGAAGATGTCGGACCCAAATGCTCAACAAACACCTCCTCCCAACGGTGGAGACAACACCATCAATGTTGATGGTCCTCCTCCCGTTCTACCTCAAGGAGGTGGTGCCATTGGAGCAAGCACAAGTCATCAAGCACATAGTGAGGGTGTGGAGACCTCCGATAGTGAGGATGAAGAATTTGATGATGCAAGGTCAACCCGCTCCGCCCGTCGACCGTCATCATCAAGGGATTACACTCGAACCTCCTTCGATTACTCTTGTTTATCTTTTAACCATCCATCGGGTTCTAGCCACATTGGGAAGATACCCCAATTTGATGGAACCAGCTATTCCAAGTGGAAGAACTCGATGGAGGAGTATTTGATGGCGGTGAATCCCGCACTTTGGACTATTGTGAATAGGGGTATTACATTTCCTAGTGGTGATGCAACGCTAACTCAAGATCAAGCAAATGAGATACAAAGAAACTATCAAGCCATACACATCATCAAGAGTTCACTCACGTCCGAAGAGTATGACAAAGTGGATGGGTTGAAGTCCGCCAAGGAAGTGTGGGACACATTGTTCATCAACCATGAAGGAACAAAGCAAGTGAGAGAAGGAAGAATCCGTGCCTTAGAAAGTGAGCTCAACCGCTTTGTTATCAAGGAAGATGAATCTCTACAAGACATGTACAACCGCTTGAACAAGATCATCAACAAGATCAAATCCCTTGGAAGCACAAGATGGGGAAGAAGAGAAGTGGTTGATAAGATCCTCTCCACATACATGGCTAGGGATGTGCAACTCCCAACACTCATAAGGGAGAAGAGAGGCTTCAACAAGTTCACTCCGGTGGATGTGATTGGAAGAATTGAAGAACATCTTATCACCGTCAAGGAGTCAAAGCTCTCACAAGAGATGTCCAAGATGCATGAACAACTTGAGAAGAACAAGGGGGTAGCCCTCAAGGCATCCAGCAAGGAGAAGAGGTCAAGCTCATCAACCTCCAAGACCGTGGTCAAGGAAGATAGTGATGAAGATAGTGATAAGAACATGACTCCCGAACAAATGACACTCTTCATAAGAAAGTTCAACAAAGTGATCAAGAAGAGTGGCTTCTTCAACAAGAACAAGGACAAAGAAAAGATCAAGACCAAGAGGACTTCCAAGAGGCCATGCTTTGGGTGTGGCAAGGAGGGTCACTTCTTTGCGGAGTGCCCCAACATCAAAGTGAGAAGAAGGGACACCAACAAGAATGACAAGAACAAGAAGAAAGAAGTTGGTGAAGCACACTTGGGTGAAGAGTGGGACTCAAATGATGATAGCTCCGACTCCAATGATGAAGTGGGTCTTGCCACTATATCAATTGGAGAACCAATTAACAAGTCACCACTCTTTGGAGATCTCACCGATGATGAAGATGACTTCACCCACACATGCCTCATGGCCAGGGGCTCTAAGGTAGACACTCCCACCCTGCCCCTAGATGATGATAGTGAAAGTGATCTTGAATTTGAAAAGATGATAAATGGCTTTGGTAAAAAGGCAACTAAGAAAATCATGTTTTTAATGAAAGAAAAAGAGAATAGAGATGGGACTCTAGAGGTGCAAGAAGAACTCTTTAGACTTGAGCGAGAGAAAACCATTGCCCTTGAGAATGCCCTTGTAATTGAAAAGAAGGGTTTCAAGGTGCAAGAGGACTTGCTCAAGGAAAAGGAGCTAGAAATTCTTAGCCTCAAGAAATCCCAAGCTAAAGAGGAGTTGATAGCAGATGAATTAACTAGGGAATCTTTCCTAGCTAAGGATGCTTGCAACAAACTTGAGGGTGAAAAGCTTGAACTTCAAAAGAGCTTTGAAAGCTTAAGGACTAGTCACATAGCACTAGAAGTTCAACTTGACAATCTCAAGAATAATGCTACAACAACCTCTAATGATGCTCTCTCTAACTCTAAAGCGTCAACAAGCAATGGTTGTTGTCGGTGCTATAAAATTGATATAAATACTTGTGCTACTAACATTACCGAGATGAATGCTATGAAGAAAGAGATTGCTAGGTTGTCCAACTCCCTCATTGATGAGAAAAAGAAAGAACCAAAGAGAGGTGAGTTTGAGAACCATACCAAAGGCTTTGGGTCAAGCTACATGAAGAAGTTTGGCTTTGCGGATGGGAAGGGTCTAGGTAAGCAAGAACAAGGTACAAAGGACTCCATCCCATTCATCAAGAACCACCACACTAGAGGTGTGGGAACAAGGAATGTGGTGCACAGCATGAAGCAATTGGGTGCCAAGAACTATGACAACCAAGTCAAGTACAACACTCCTATCAAGTTCAAGGGCACTCAAGACACAACACATACACCACAAGCAAAGGCAAAGGCCAATCCAATCAAGTTAAACAAGAAGCCCAAGCCTCATGCCTCACAAGACAACTTCTATGCCGATTATGTGTTGACTTGGGACCACAAGGGTAAAGTGGTTGCCAAGTATGTGGGACCCCGCACAAAAGGAACATTGGTCAAAAGGAATTTGTGGGTGCCCAAGGTTCTTGTGACTAACGCTCTAGGACCCAAACCTACTTGGGTACCTAAAACAAAAGCATAATTTGTTTTGTAGGCATACTCCTCCCGTGGAACCAAATAGGTGATTGATAGTGGATGCACAAATCATATGACCGGAGAGAAGAAGATGTTTACCTCTTGTGACATGATTGAAAATCCTACGGAAAGAATTGCCTTTGGAGGCAATGGTGGAGGAACGGTTGTTGGTCTTGGTAAAATTGCTATCTCAATCAATCATTCAATTTCTGATGTTTATTTGGTTGAATCTTTGTACTACAATTTGTTGTCCGTTTCACAACTTTTGTTTGTTCACCAATGAGGGTGTGACCGTCTTTAGAAGGGGCGATGACTCCGTTGCCTTTAAGGGGGAACTCAAGGGAAGGCTTTACTTGGTGGATTTCACATCGGATAAAGCCCAACTTGATACATGCTTATTGGCAAAGTCTAGCTTGAGTTGGCTTTGGCATCACCGACTAGCTCACGTTGGGATGAACAATCTCAATAAGCTTCTAAAGGGGGAACACATCCTAGGACTAACAAACGTTCATTTTGAGAAAAATAGAATTTGTAGTGCTTGTCAAGCCGGAAAACAAGTTGGTGCTCCTCACCCCGCCAAGAATGTACTCACCACTACAAGGCCATTGGAACTACTTCACATGGATATCTTTGGTCCCGTGGCTTATGTTAGCATTGGGGGGAACAAGTATGGCTTTGTCATTGTTGATGACTACTCTCGGTACACTTGGGTATTCTTTATGAAGGACAAGAGCAAGGTTCATGAAATATTCAAGAAGTTTGCCACAAGAGCCCAAAATGAGTTTGAAGTGAAGATCAAGAGAGTAAGAAGTGACAATGGCACCGAGTTCAAGACCACCAACATTGAAGAGTATCTTGATGGAGAAGGCATTGGTCATGAGCTCTCCGTCCCATACACTCCACAACAAAATGGGATAGTGGAGAAGAAGAATAGAACTCTCATTGAAGCCGCAAGAACTATGCTTGATGAGTATAAGACTTCGGATAGTTTTTGGGCGAAAGCAATCAACACGGCTTGTCATGCTATCAACCGTTTGTATCTTCACAAGCTTCGACACAAGACCGCCTATGAACTTCTAACCGGTAAAAAGCCTAACATGTCTTACTTCAGAGTTTTTGGTTGTAAGTGCTTCATTCTTAACAAGAAGCCCAAAAGCTCTAAGTTTGCACCTAAAGTTGATGAAGGTATTTTTCTTGGTTACGCCTCAAACGCTCATGGCTATCGTGTCCTCAACAAAACCACCGGTTGTGTTGATGTCACGTGTGACGTGACGTTTGATGAATCTAATGGCTCTCAAGTGGAGCAAGTTGATGAATTGTGTGTAGGCAAGGAAGTACCTGCTGAAAAGGCTATAAAGAAGATGGCCATTGGAGAAGTCAAGCCTCAAGAAGAAGATGATGAGGTCTGCGAGATCCTAGAAGAATCACCAAGTACACCTCCCGCTGCGAACCCCAGAGAGTCCGGAGAAAAACCCGGAGATTCCGGGATTCCCGGAAACTCCGGAGAAAATTCCGGAAACTCCAGACCTCCTGCTGGTGATTCTCAAGGCAGTCAAGAAAATGAGGATTTGATTCAACAAGAAGCTTCCGACCCACATCCAAGAGTTCGTCAAAGTGTTCAAAGAGATCATCCCATCGACAACATTCTTGGAAGCATCCGTAGAGGGGTAACAACTCGTTCAAGATTAGCAAATTTTTGTGAACATTACTCGTTTGTTTCCATGTTGGAGCCTCTCAGGGTTGAAGAAGCACTTGAGGATGCTGATTGGGTGATGGCCATGCAAGAAGAGCTCAACAACTTCACACAGAATGAAGTCTGGTCCTTGGTGGAACGCCCCAAGCAAAATGTGATTGGTACAAAATGGGTCTTCCGCAACAAACAAGATGAGAATGGCGTGGTGACCAAGAACAAAGCAAGATTGGTGGCAAAGGGGTACACTCAAGTAGAAGGCTTGGATTTCGGAGAGACCTATGCACCGGTGGCAAGGCTTGAAGCAATCCGCATACTCTTAGCCTTTGCCACACATCACAACTTCAAGCTACATCAAATGGATGTCAAGAGTGCTTTCTTGAATGGCCCAATCTCCGAAGAAGTCTATGTTGAACAACCACCGGGCTTTGAAGACCCACAATTTCCTAACCACGTCTACAAGCTCCATAAGGCGCTCTATGGGCTCAAGGAAGCCCCACGAGCATGGTATGAATGCCTTAAGGAATTTCTCTTAAAGAAAGGCTTTGAAATAGGCAAAGCCGATCCTACTCTCTTCACTCGTAAACAAGGAAATGATTTATTTGTATGCCAAATATATGTCGATGACATTATATTTGGTTCTACTAACCAAGTTTGGGTTGATGAGTTTAGTAGGATTATGACCAAAAGATTTGAGATGTCTATGATGGGCGAGTTGAAGTTCTTTCTCGGATTTCAAATCAAGCAAGTCAAAGAAGGTACATTCATAAGTCAAACCAAGTACACCAATGATATGCTCAAGAAGTTTGATATGAACAATGCCAAGCCCATCAAAACACCTATGCCATCAAATGGACATCTTGATCTAAATGAAGAAGGCAAAAGCATCGACCAAAAGGTATATCGCTCCATGATTGGATCTCTACTTTACCTTTGTGCATCTAGGCCCGATATTATGCTTAGTGTGTGCATGTGTGCAAGGTTTCAAGCTAATCCTAAGGAGTGTCATCTAATGGCCGTTAAGAGAATCTTTAGATACTTGGTTCATACTCCTAACCTTGGTTTGTGGTATCCTAAGGGCTACACTTTCGATCTACTTGGCTACTCCGATTCGGACTATGCTGGTTGCAAAGTAGATAGGAAGAGTACATCCGGGACTTGCCAATTCCTTGGAAGGTCCTTGGTGTCTTGGAGTTCCAAGAAACAAAACTCCGTTGCCCTCTCCACCGCCGAGGCCGAGTATGTTGCAGCCGGCGCTTGTTGTGCTCAACTACTTTGGATGAGGCTCACTTTGAGAGACTTTGGTTGTAAGTTTAGCAAGGTGCCACTCTTGTGTGACAATGAGAGTGCCATCAAGCTAGCTAACAACCCCGTAAACCACTCAAGAACAAAGCACATAGACATAAGACACCATTTCTTGAGAGACCACGAAGCCAAAGGAGATATCGCTTTAAGTCATGTGAGCACCGATAAGCAACTAGCCGATATCTTCACAAAGCCTCTTGATGAACTAAGGTTTTGTGCTTTGAGGAGTGAGCTAAATATCTTGGATTCTCGTAACTTGGCTTGAGATCATGCACATGTTTGAGTGACCTAGAATAGGTCTTTTGAAAAGAAAACGATTTGCAAAACTTGTGTTCATTTGTTTTTGAAATATTTGGATCTTATTTTTGGTACAACACTTGGACTATTGTTCTCATTGCTTGATTGTGGCTAGTCTCAAGTGTTGATACTACTCAGGCTCACATATATTACATGTATAGTCATCCAAATCTATCCCAAATCAAATTCCTTGCAAATCTGCTCACTGGTCTCAGGGGGAGCGGAAACTCCGGACAATTTCTGAAAACTCCGGGTTTCCCGGAGATTCTGGGTCTGGTCCGGACATTCCGGGTCTTTAAGGTATATATACCTTTTCACTGCAGTTATTTCTTCCTTTCTATCTTTTACCGCGTTGACTTGCTCTCCACTCACTCCCGTCGCCATCCCCTCCTCCCCGGTCGCCCTTAGGCGATTTTCACTTTCCACCGGCCAAATCGAGTGAGAGTGAGGGATTGAGGGCTCCAAAGGGTGGAGAACACGGATCTACAACGCATTTGAAGTTTTGAAGCTTCTCGCCCTCTCTCCCCTAAGGTATCTCATGAAGACCTAACCCGATCTATCTCCCTATGCGTTTCCTTTCGGTATCCTCTTAGGGAATAGATGGAATAGACTCTATAGGCTCTAGATCTATAATATCTCTCAGTTTCCATGGTTGATTTGTGCCGCATTGCGATTTAGGGTTTTGGCTGTGAAACCCGAAAACTCCGGAAATCTCAAGCCCGGACATTCCGGACGTCCCGGAGTATCCGGACTTTTTCCCGGAGTCTCCGGGGTTCACACTGAAAACCCTAAGTGGCAGTGCTTCGCATCTCTTCTATTGCTTATCCCTCATATCCATATCCTTCTATATCTTTAGATCATGAGGGTGAAGATCAGACGCGACACGGATGAGCCCTCCACTCAAAGGAGGACCAAGGCAAGGCATGACCCCGCCACTTTGAGGGTCGTGCAAGAGACCTTGGGCCAAGAGTCCTCTCAGCACAGTGCAAGGCCACGAAGGGGCGATTCCCCTCCATCTTATGCTGAGGGAAGTGAAGAAGAAGAGGAAGAGATTGAGGAGGAAGAGGGGACCGAGAGTGATGATGATGAGGTCGAGGATGACACCTATGTGCAGCCCACTGAGCCTCCTCGTCGTCATGGGAAGGGGCCAGCTAAAGAGAAGCCTCGCTACAAGCCCCATCCCAAGAAGAGCCACAAAGCCCCCTACAACCAACAAAGCAGAGCGGCTACACGTGCACCTCCCAAACACAAGCAAGGAGTAGCAGCCCACATCTGTCCTAAAACACCTCCTAGGCTCATTCCCACTCTCCCACAAAATGTCTGGGTCGTGTCCACACCCATCAATCTTAGAGAGCCCGGATCCGTCCTTGGATTTGCTGAGCATATGTTCCGTGACTACTCCAAGAATGCTCTTGCAGTGAGGGAGCAAAGGGAAGATAATGTCTATCGCTATCTCAAGGGTGAGGGGCTAGAGGCAAGGTTTTGGTGTGACTTCCATAGGGATTTCTACCAAACCGTCATAAGGAACCCCAAGTTGGTTGCTAAGAACATGGTGCCCATTGTGAAGATGAGGTACATTGATTGGAAGTACTATGAGGACCTCAACAACACCATGTTCAACTCCGTGATTGAGAAGTGCAAAGAGGTGGGCTTGTATGACATCATGGGCTTTCGCTATAATTGGAACAAGGAGATCCTCGCCCAATTCCATTGCTCTTACTACTACAATCCATATGACAACACCATCACTTGGACTACTCAAGGCAACAAGTGCACGATCGACTACATGACCTTCTCTAGGTTGCTGGGACTTGGCTCAAAGGATGAAGACCGTACTCCCATTCACAATGAGAACAAGTACAAGCCAAGGGACCTCCCCTACATGTTCCCTAGTCGTGCCTTGGCCATTGAAGGAAAAGCGGATCAACTCAACCCCTACTACTATTATCTCAATCAATTCTTCTGAGCCACTATTGACCCTAAGTAAGGAGATGCCACTGCTCTAAGGTATTATGCTCCCAATCTCCTCAATAGGATGGCACCGGACGAGGAAGGGTTTTGCATATTTGATTTCATTTGGAATGAGTTGAGGAGGGCCATGAATGACCCTATGAAGTACCTCCCCTATGCTCCCTATCTCATGTACATAATTGAGAGAGTCACTAATGTCCGCTATCCCAAGGATGTTGTCCATGAGCCCTTTCGCCAACTCCGTGACCGAGCCAAGAAAGCTCCCAAGGCTCCTAAGTATGTTAGCTCCTCTAGTGCAGCTCCTCGCCATGATGACATGCCCGCTGCACCTTCTCCACCTAGGCCTCCCCGGCGGCACCGTGGGTCCATGATCAAGAGGGTCTTAAAGAGCATTTTCAGCATGTGCAAGACCATGGCCACGGAGACAAATGAGAACCGCCGGGATATCATTGAGATCAAGTCTCATCTTGGCCTCCCCACCGACCCCTACCGTGAGCTTCCCACCTTCGATGATCCTTTTGCGGAGTGGGACGCCCAAGATGCGGAAGAGAGGCAAGAAGAGGAAGAGGAAGAGGAGGAGGAGGACAACAACGACAATGAAGAGGAGGAGGACGACGAGGACTCCGAGTGATCTAGCTGCTGCCCCACTCCCTTTTTAGTGCTTGATGCCAAAGGGGGAGTGAACATTTATCTATCTATCTAGTGTGGAACTTTATGGATTTGAATTTGGACAATGGCTTGTAATAACTTTAAATTTGTATGCGTGTAAGACTATGTGAGCTTGAGACTTATGGTTGTGTGCTTGTGGTTGTTTGCTCAGTTTTTACATTCTAAGGATACTATATGTTAGATTGAAAATACTTGATGAATGTTGTTTTTCACTGGTGCTCAGAAAGCTCAGAGAATTCGGACTTTTTCCCGGAGTTTTTGGGTTTCCCGGAGATTCCGGGACTGGCCCGGACATTCCAGACTTTTGAGCATCAGACTTCTTTTGCATCCTTTTGAGTGCATGAACTGTCATATGCATCTCACTATTACTTGTTGCACATCACAAGCACCCCACTACGGTAATACTCTCATGTTTTCTTTCCTTGTGCAAAATTTAGTCCTAAAACGACCATTGATATTCAAAAATCAATATGCACATATTAAGGGGGAGTATTACAAATTGTCTTTTAATATTCATTGATTATCTCTTGTAAGACTTAAATGTGTTGTCATCAATCACCAAAAAGGGGGAGATTGAAGAGTATCTTAGCCCCCTAAGTGGGTTTTGGTGATTTAATGACACACGCTTAAGTGGCTAATGATTTATCTAGTGTAGGAGCAGGAATTAAAATTGTATGTGGCATCAAGTGTTATTCATTGTGTAAGAAAAAAGGAAGTGATGCTACAAAGGGGTTCCTATGAAGGCTTATTTATTTTATATTTTGAATTTGAGTCCTAGGAACGCCGTACTATAAAGAGGGACAGGAAATATATCTTCCAAGAGTCGAACAGGTGCTCTAGTTGTCAAAACAAAACCTATGAGAGACACCTTCGCACCAACACGTTCACGGGGTTAACTTTTTGGGTGTTGACCTTGGAAGGCCGGAGTTTTCGGGTTTTTCCCGGAGTCTCCGGACTTCCCGGAGTTTCCGGGGTTTTCCCGGATATTCCGGGTCTTAGAGCTGTAACGGCTCTTTTCTGTGTGAGGGGGTATAAAAGCCCCCTCCACCCTTTCCCTTCTCTCTCTCTTGCCCATTTCGACCTGCAACACTCAGAACTCATTCACTCCCCCTCTTTACTCCCCTTGGCCTTGGTTTAGTGAGATTTGTTGGAGATTTAAGGAGGATTTGAGAGCAAGAGCTTGGAGAGTGCTAGTGAGCTGATTTCCCATCTCTAGAGCACCTCGTTCTTCGCTTGGTTGGCACATTTCGTGTTTGTTACTCTTGGAGCTTTGAGCTCCTAGCTGGCTAGGCGTTGCCTTGGAGCATCCAAAGGCTTGTGGCTACCCAAGGAAGTTTGTATCAACCCGAATTTGAGTAAGTAACTCTTGCTTGATCTTTGTGGTCGCTAGAGGGAGGAAAGTGACCTAGGTGTAAAGGTCCACCCTTTGTTAGTTCCTCAATGGAGACATAGACCTCAAGGTGTGAGGTTGAACTCCGGTAACAAATCCTTGTGTCTCTTGTGTTCGTTGCTCTTATTGTATGCTTGTATACCTCTTGAGCTCTATTCTAGGGTTTGGTGCCGATCTACTCCGTGTTGAGGTTTCTGCAGGTTCTAGGTGGATAAACAGGCTTGTCTCATCCCAGTGCATAACCTATTTTCACAGATCTATGTTTGAGCAAGTTTAATTTCTGTCGATTTGATTCCCCCCTCGTAGGCCCGGACAATCCGGACATTTTCCCGGATTCTCCGGATTTTCCGGAGTATCCGGAAAAATATCCGGAAACTCCGGACTTGGACTAACAGCTTGTTTAAAAGTGTGTAAATTTCAGGTGTTGTGCTATGCCGAGGCTTAGACACGAACAATGAAAGGAACGAAGGGGCTCAAGCAATAAACTTAAAGGAAGGCCGAACAAAAGGAAGACAAAAAGCAATCTCTCAACAGTGTAATTCTCAAAAGCTGATCCCCTTTACAAGTGCCGGTCGACCTCCTTTTATAGGGAGACGAACGGACTTTTTACATACCGAAATTGTCCTCGTGTAAAACGGATCAAACAAGAATGTACTAGGCTAATTTTGGGAAATCTCCATTAGGTCTTCACGTAATCGGCCCTCCCTGACGTCACGCCGCATATCACGACGCTTTTCTCGGCATCAGCACGTGCACCTGTCGGGTGAAGACCATCGATCTTTGGAGATGTCCCTTTCGCCTAGTGACTTCTTGTTCCCCTGCACCATACACAAAGCCAAAAAGCGAACGGATAAGATGTTAGAGGTGACGAAACCCCCGGGCGGATTATAGACTAACACTCACTGGACAGAGAAGATTCGGCTCTGGGGTTTCGTCACGTAAAAAGCTGATAATCATTAAGTCCGAAACTTGGGGAATCGAACCCTTCGCCCTGCGCTGAGTCTTTCGGGCAACGAAGGGTGCGACGCGAAAGCTGATGTAGAAAAGGAGCATATTTAGAGATTGGTACCTCCCTCATCACTATGGGTTTCAAGTGACGAAAGGTGCCCATCGAAAGCTCATGGGCTAATGGAGAGGACAAACCAATTGGCTTCGAGGGCTTCGTCACTTGTACTATTGAAACCATCAGATTGAATGAGCGCGCTTCGATGGTTCCAAAACGTTGACTTTGTCAACCTTGATTCCGAATCCCCCAACAGAAGCCCCTCGGTGGCGAAACGTTTGCGAGACCAAAAACTTGAGCCACCGAAACTTAAGATTCGAGAATCGAGGCAAAAGAAAACGTCTTCCACGGCGTCGACTCCCGAGACAACCGCGCTAGTTACCAAAATGCCCTCACTTTTTAGCCGTTAGGTTCAAAATTTCGACCGTTACCGCCCACTGCCTATAAATAGAGGGGGGTCGACACCACATTCTTACTACTGTCACTTTCACCACCTCCTCTCTCTTTTAGATTTTGCGATTGAGGTCTTGGGCTTCGCTTCCTACAAGTCACGCTCCACGGAAGCTGACCATCTTTGAAGGTTAGTTCCTATCTCCTGACGGACAATCTTTTCAATCTCCTACCTTTCGCCATGGTGTATTTTGATATTAGGGCTTTATAGATACATGGCTCGTGTTAGGCACACGGCGAAAGTGATGGAAGGCGACGGTTCCCCGTCAAACCAAGAGGAGCGTCCTGCTTCACCCGCGGCTGCGGATGCCGCCGCTGCTTCCTCGTCTTCGTCAACCAGCTCGGAATCTGGTAAGATTTCTGGCTTGGATGGGTCTGCTAGCTCTCGCGAGAGCGGCAGTTCCACATCTACCTCGAATAGCGATGCAAGTAATGATTCCGATAGCGGGGGTGATGTGGAAATAATGCTGAGCGACACAGATGCCAAGAAACCCGCTGCCGGCGTTGAAGAGGGCGAAATTGCCGAGGGAAGCGGCAGAGCGGCTGCTGAGGAGTCAGGGGAAAACCTAGCCGGCGAAAGTGTTAGTCCTGAAGATTTGATTAAACCCAGCACCTGCTTTATGGGTCGGTCGCTGATGAAGCAATCAGATTTGGACGCTCTGGTTTCAGAGGGCTGTTTTACACTTGATGACTGTCGTCTGCCTGGCAAAGAGACCACACCAAAACCCAGAAAAAATGAGAGCATCGTATTTCGCGACTTCTTTACTGTGGGTTTCCGGTTGCCAGTATCGAAAAGGTTCGCTGAAATTCTGGCTGCCTACAAGGTGCCAATTCATCAACTGACCCCTAACTCGTTTCCCCAAGTTTTGAAGTTCTTGTGGGCTTGTCGAACTTTTGCTGGCGACAACGACATAGAAACTTTCGTTCGTCACTTCGAGATTCACTAGGCTAAGATACTAGTGACTGTTGATGATGAAGACAAGGAAGCTCAATACGGCTGCTACACTTTCCAGACTCGCCGGGTTAATAAGAATCAGGCTCCGGTGGAATCAGCCCCAGCTTACAAGAACAAATGGGCTAACAGGTGGAACTCTTATTGGTTTTACGTCACCATTCCTGTGGTTGGCATGAATGCGAAGCATGAGGAGGTAATAACCTACGACCTGGCCAGTCGTATGGTTGATTTGGATGTTGAGTTAGCCCCGGAGCTTACGAAAGCAAGCCGCAGCTCCGCCAGCACTAGTGCGTTCTTCCAGGCCACTCATGTGATTACTACACGAGATGCTCTTTAAGAATTCGTGGCAGCTGATATTTGGCCCTGCAAGCCTCGGTGGGGTTCATGGGCTTTCAAGATGAAGAAACTGCCCGGATTGGACTTCGAGACCCGCAACCCCAAATTCAACGTCAAGCGTCCCGAGGGGAAAACTGATGAAGAAATTTTGGCTGAAGTTGAGAGGAAAGTTATTCAGATGATCGGCAACTACACTCACAAGGAGTGGGAGTGTGCTCAAAAAATTTTGAAGCATGAAGGCCGTGTTAATCGCATCCTGGAAGAGATGAAAGTCCAGTGCCCTCCGCGGCCGAAACCTGTAGCCCCGGGCAAAAAGATGCAACCTCCTGGTAACATTGGGTCCGAGCCGGCGGAGGCTTCCAAAAAGGGAAAAGCGGGCAAGACTGCTGTTACGACGGAGGGCACGTCAAAGAAGGCCACTGAGGTTTTGGCGCAGCACAAGGCTGAGGCTGCCAAAACCACACTTCCTCCACTTACTGAGAAATCTTCTAAGTTGATGAAGATTAATGAAAATTTGATCCGTCGAAAGACTGAGGCAGCGAAAGTGGCTGCCGCGGAGAAAGAGAAGAAGAAAATTCATGACGCGTCTCCCGACTGTTAATCTTGAAAAGAAAACGTCTGTCAAGAGAAAAGCCCCAAGCGCATCAGAAAAAGACAAGGGGATTGTCATTGAAGAACAACAGCCCGAGGCTGCGAAACCTCAGGGAAAAAAGTCGTGGACAGAGCCGGCCGCCGAGACGGATGAAAATGTGGATGTTTTAGCGACGCTTCAAATTCAACCTTCAACTTTTTATCCTTCGAGGGCTAAAGAAGTTGAAGAACCGAAAGATCAGTCTGTGATTGTTCCAACTGATCCGGTCGAGGCAGCAGAGATTGAACCTAGGAGTGAACGCACGCGAATATATTTCTCATCCACTTGTCCTCCTGGGGAACGCATGAAACAAACCCCGGAGGAGGAGGCTGCCGGTAAGAGGTACTGGGATCACTACGAGCGGACTGGGGAATTTCTGATGACTGGTCCCGTGCCGGAGAAGCATGTTGCTGGCTTGATGGATGTCATTGATGAAAATGAAGAGCTATGCTATATTGACGACGGTACTCCAATGGAAATCTCATAAAAGAATCCATCTGCCTCAATGCCTGTCGAGGCCAGGGTCAACCCTATGCCAGATGAAGGACAAGGCTCAGGCCTGAAATCGAGTGATCCGATTGATTTGGGCTCGTCCGAGATTGAGAAACCCATGGAAAACCTATCTCGGTCTCCACCTCCCACATTCGAAAAAGCCAAAAAGACTGTTGAAGGGACAACTGGAGGTGACACCATTCTGGATTCCAAAAGTGACGACACCCTTCTGCTCGAAAATGCTGGTGCGTTTCTTTAGTTTGCTTTCTTTCTGACAGATCCCGTTGATAAAAGCTTACCGTTTTCCATGTTTTTTTTAGTGGCTACAACTTTGGTCACCCTAATTGGCAGGGAGAAAGACCCACTCGATCAGCAGAATTCCTCACCTTCATTTGGATTGGGCACCGACCCTTCGGTGTTGGAACCTGGTATGCATCATTAATTGACTGATTTCCTGAATGAATTTCGGATTAAGCTTTCGCTATTGAATGCGTGATGCATCTAATTTGTTGCTTTAACTTACGACCCCTCGTCGCTCTGTGATTGTAGATTTCTTCCAATCCTTAGAGGGCCTTAATGGGAATCAATTGCTAAGGATGATGCAATCCTTTCTCTCAAAAGGCATAACTACTGGCCAGAAGGGGTTTGAGCAAATTGCAAACGAAGTGAAGGTCTCTTGTGAAGAAAAAATTCACATGGAGGAAGAAAATCGCAAGTTGTGTGAGGAAAATGAGAGATTGAAAAATCATTCTCAGCAACTTGCGAGCCAGGTTCAAACCTTGATGGGACAATGCTCAAATCAGAAAACGGCGATGGACGCTCTGAAACAGGAGCTGGAGAAAAGCATGAAGTGCTATGATGAATGTCGCGTCGAGCTTCGCGACCTTGTTGCTCAGTACGATGCCCAACAAGTGCAGATACAGACCCGTGACAATCTGATCGCGGAATTGAAAAGGGTGAAGGGCGAATTGGAGGAGACTTTGGAAAAGAATGAAACTTACTGTCATCAATGGGGGGTACACCTGGCCACAGCCTATCATCATGCGCTTGAACGCTACGGTGCCGAGACCCAAGAATTCAAAGTTACTGACAATATAGCGAGCTACTGCCTATGGATGAACAGTGAACTCAAACTTTTGCCCGATACTATGTCCAAAGTTGGGGATTACGGCGCGGCGACGTGCTCCGAGGCTATTTTCCACCTGCTAGAGCAACAAGGCTGTGAACATTTCAAAACTTTTGGCGCTCGAGGTTTTGAGTTCCCTTCTTCGGAGGACATGCCAGCCCCGAGCAAAACTGTCGACCTGATCACCAAGATAGTTCTTCGTAATTTCTAGATGAAAAGCGGTCGAGAATATGCTCGGAAGAAAGCTGTGGACCGTTTGACTAAGGTTAGACCTTTCGTCTTGTTTGCACAGTTTCGATTGTCCTTATGTATTTTGATCCTAATGTTTGGTGTTCTTGATACATTTCCTTTCTCATAGTTCTATTTTGGCCAGGCGAAACAGGCTTTGGAGCTTCGTGAGCACCGTGCAACACATGGCGCGGAGGCGACTCTTGGACCTTATGGGTCGTACAGAAATTGGCCGCCGAAACCCAGTGCTGATGAAGGCGAAACCGTCATCCCTGGAGCCCCGGTTCGCGAAGCGGCAAGTACCGAAAGGGAGCATGTGGATCCGGTGACCGGCGAAACCCTCGCTCCATTGCAACACAAAGTGTCACCCTCCAATCCGGCCGCCGACCCAACCTCGGAGGTGTAGAACGAACGAAACTCTTAGGGAATTGATCAGCGTAACCTTGCTTAGGTCCTCAAAACTGTGGTGTAAATTTTGTGTGAATTGTTTTCACAGACGCCGAACGGAGGTGTAGTGTTGGATGTGATGCCTAGGACTTTCAGCCGTGCCAACACCTGCATCAACGGTGCATATTGGAAGGTTTTCCAACGTCGATAGCCCAATAAAACTTTCAAAGAGTTTTGGGAATTTTGCTGTCAATACCATTCGTTGCACAGTTATCCCCTTCGCTTTTTTATGACCATGAACGACAATAACAAAGTTGCTCTAGTGGAACCGGAAGCTCGCGAAGCCCCGGAGGTGAAAGAAGAGTCGTATGAAGAGGAAAACATAGATCATTGCTTCGTGTATGACCTGGCTAAGAGTCGCGGAGGGTGGTATTCAGATGGTAGTTGTATAGAGCTACCCTTCTCATGAAAACGATATACTTAGATTAGCATTCTTGCTGGTTTCGATTGATGTTTCTGAAAGAAAACGTCTTCCCCCCTTCGAAAACTGGGAGAATGCGAGTTGAACACTTCAAGTTGTACTGAGCGAAATCTCGTACTGTAAACTTTGTTTGCCGGTTTGTAATAAACAATGCTTTGCCTATGAATTTTTGCGTTGATGAAAGACCCTGTATGAGATTTTTCTGATTGCTTCTTTCGTCGTAGAAAGACTAGCCTACTATGCGACGCCTAGGCGTGAAATGCATTGTAGGACTAGGAACTGAACGGAAAAAAATGTCGAATATTGCAGCTTTGAAGCTGTTTTTCGACAACGAAAGTTTTTTGTTGCTTGACCTTGATGCCTCGGTGCGAAGCCAGGTTTCGCTTACATGAAAACTAAAAATTGACTTGAGACTTGGCAACTTTTTGTTGCTGCTTCGATTCAAAGTTGAATCGCTTTTGACGCATCCTTTGCGGATGGGCTGTTGCGAAAACAGCTCTTAAAAATATTGACTCTTGTGAATCATTTATGTTTCACCACTTGTGGGTGGGCTACTTTCGCGTAGCACTTCAATTCACTCGCTTTTGGAGTGGGCTATCCGTGGATAGCACTTTAAAGCATGCATGAATGTAAAAGGCAAAAAATGTAGGGAGGAATTATTCCATTCATTGAGGAAGGGAAATTTTACATCAAGGCTGCCTTGTTAAAAACCTCACGCTCCAGGATGGAGTCCCCCCTCTGTGAGTAAAAGAGTACAAACCTTGTTATTGAATTTAAATTGCGCGAAAGTAAGAACTAGAAAAAGTAAAACTTATGAGTCGTTCGCATTTATAGTTCTATGCGACCGACTCCTACCAATTTACATTATGGAAAGAACTTGCACAAGTTATCCACATTCCACGAATGCGGTAACTCCACACCTTCTTCGTCCTTGAGACGAAAGGCTCCGTCTCTAACACTGCTCGCGACAATATAAGGCCCTTCCCATGCGAATTGCAATTTGCCTACTGAGTCGGCGTTCTTTTTTCTTTTCAAGACAAAGTCTCCGACTTGGATATTCTCCAAAGAAACCTTCTTGTTTCTCAATTTTCTAGTTTCCTCCTGATAATTCAGCAGATTTGCAACTGCGTCGAGCCTGTCAATCTCTACCAGGTCCTTGTCCACTTCTTCGTTCTCACGAGAGCTCCCCATCAAAACTCTAGCACTCTCATTGGCTACCTCTTCGGGACACATAGCTTCGGCTCCATACAACAACCTGAATGGGGTGAATTTGGTAGCTCTAGATTCGGTGGTGTTATGCGACCAAATGACTCTGGATAACGCATCAGCCCACTTTCCTTTCTTCTGATCGAAGAGACACTTCTTTATAGCTGAAAAAATTTGGCCGTTGGCTCTTTCGACTGCGCCGTTGGACTGAGGATGGTACACAGAAGCGAAACGGAGCTTCATCCCAATTGTGCGGCAATACTCTCTGAAATCCTGGCAATCAAACTACTTCCCATTGTCAACTGTGAGCTCTTTGGGTACGCCGAATCTGCAAATGATTTGCTGCCAGAAGAATTTTCTGATGGTGGCTGAAGTGATAGTAGCGACAGGCCTTGCTTCAATCCACTTGGTGAAGTACTCGACCGCTACCACGGCAAATTTGAAATTGCCTTGAGCCGTAGGTAATGGTCCCACGATGTCCATGCCCCAACGCTGCAACGGTCAAGTAGGTGTGATGAGCTGCGAAAGAGCCCCTGGTCTTCACTGATGTTTTGCTGTAAACTGACAGGCCTTGCAAGTCTTGACAATCTGCTCGGCGTCTCTTATTGCCATTGGCCAATAGAAACCTTGCCTGAAAGCCTTTCCAGCTAAAGCTCTTGCTGCAATGTGAGATCCACACATTCCACTGTGAATTTCTCTCATGAGCTCAATGCCTTGCTCTTGCGTGATGCACTTCAATAGCGGTGCACACACTCCCAACTTGAAAAGATTGTCATCTTTGAGGATGTAACCCTTCGCTCGAGCTTGCATCCTTTTCATGTCATGAGCTTCGACC
The DNA here is from genome assembly GCA_036936925.1 of Cenchrus fungigraminus. Taxonomy (NCBI): domain Eukaryota; kingdom Viridiplantae; phylum Streptophyta; class Magnoliopsida; order Poales; family Poaceae; genus Cenchrus; species Cenchrus fungigraminus. The sequence continues at coordinate 63,405,820 of CM072768.1, read as the reverse complement.
GGCTCATAATGCCCCCGAAGGAAAGCAATGATGGGAGCTCTCCAATCTAAGCTTGCGATTGCATTGACCGTACTGAGGGGTTACTTGTCTGGTTTGATGGATGGGGCAGTGAGAATCTCGAAGAATACGTCTGGAGGCATCGCCTCCCCTCTCGCAGCTTTCTTTGCCAGTTCATCAGCTTCCCCATTCCTCTTTCTCGGCAGGTGTTCGATAGTGAAACCCCGAAAGTGTCTTTCCATCTTTCGTACCTCTGCAAGGTACTTGACAAGCTCCGGCTCTTTGGCCTCACTCTCCTTTTCGACATGGTCCTTGATGACCTCAGCATTGCACTTGACTAGAAAATTGTTTGCTCCCAAGGCTCGCACCTTTCTGAGGCCTAAAAGGAGTGCCTCATACTCGATGGTATTGTTGGTGCACCTGTCGGATGGATCTGAATAATCCAGCCTAGCGGCGTATCTCAGCTTGACTCCTGCTGGTGAAGTAATGATAGCTGCAATTCCGGCGCCTTTGCGCCCCCATGCTCCGTCGCACCTGATTTCCCATACAGGAATCAGCTCCTCATCCCCAACAGTGTTAGTTGGTGAGGTCCAATCGACCACAAAATCTGCCAAGACTTGAGATTTGATTGCTGATCTTTTCCCAAAATCGATTGTGTGCTCCGATAGCTCGGTTGCCCATTTGGCGATTCTAGACGAAGCTTCTTTGTTGATGAAAAGATCATTGAGAGGCTGGTCAGTGAGCACGGTGACTTTGTGCGCTTCAAAGTAATGCCTGAGCTTTCTTGTGGCCATAACCACTGCATATGCAATTTTCTCTAGTTCCGAGTACAACAGTTTGGAACCTGATAGAGCCTCTGAAACAAAGTACACTGGGCTTTGGTATTTCCCTTTTTCGCCATCAACCTCTCGCACAAGGGCCGCGCTGACTGCTGCTTTGGATGCAGCTACGTATAGAAAGAGTGGCTCAGACGGGAGAGGTGGTGAAAGTATTGCCATCTCCTCGATGTAAGTCTTTAGCTCAGCGAAAGCTTTGCTCTGCTCAGGTCCCCACTCAATCTTGCCTTTGCCTTTCAATGCTCTGAAGAATGGAAGGATTCACTCGGCGGATCTGGAAATGAATCTATTCAAAGCCGCTACTCAACCATTCAACTTCTGAATGTCCTTCTTCGTTTTTGGCTCCTCCATTTCCCTGATGGCCTTTATCTTGTCCGGATTCGCCTCAATCCTCTTGGCTGAGATTAGGCATCCCAATATCTTTCCCTTTGTGACTCCAAATACACACTTTTCTGGATTCAATTTCAATCCTGCTCTTCTCATGTTGGCGAAAGTTTCTGCCAAGTCACTGATATGGTTGGCCCTTTCGCCACTTTTGACTATGAGGTCATCGACGTAGGCCTGTATGTTCCTGCTGATTTGTGGCTTGAATACTTCCCCAGTCATTCTAGTGAAAGTTGGGCCGGCATTCTTCAGACCTTTGGGCATTCGCACGAAACAGAAGGTACCAAAAGGTGTGATGAAGCTAGTTTTTCCTCGTCCTCTTTCGCCATCCAGTATTGATGGTAGCCAGAGAAACAATCCAAAAGAGACATGATAGCGGCACTGGCAGCTGAATCAATGACCTGGTCCATCCTCGGAAGCGGGTAATTGTCCTTGGGCGTGGCCTTGTTGAGGTCTGTGAAATCTATGCACATCCTTCATTTTCCATTCTTCTTTTTTACTGGCACAGTGTTAGCTAGCCATTTTGGATACATGACTTCGCGAATGACACTGGCGTCTAGCAACCTCTGGACTTCAGACTTGACTGCTACCACTTTGTCATCAGACATCTTTCTGAGTTTTTGCCTTCGTGGCTTGATTGTAGCATCAATGTTCAATTTGTGCTCGATGAAATTGCGATCCACACCCGTGAGATCTTTAGCAGACCAGGCAAACACATCTCTATTCTTCTGGAGGAATTGGATCAACGCCACCTCTTTGCTTGATGTGAGATCTGACCCAATGACGACGGCCTGATCCCAAACCATTTCATCCAACAAGACCTTCTTAGTGTCACAATCTGGCTGCACATTGATTTTTTCCCTGTCTGCTTTTGGCTCCTTCTCCAGATCTTTGGCCTTGACTGCCTCGTCAAGAGCATTGACATTTCTTTGTCCTGGAGTTCTGCCTCTCTCTAGGTTTCAGCCATCATTTTGGTGACCCCAGATTGTGATGACCCCCTGCGTCGCTGGTATTTTCACGCACAGGTAGGCTTGATGAATGATAGCTTCAAACTTGTTGAGAAATCCTCTCCCGAGGATTCCGTTGTACGGGTAGTACATTTCCACCACATCAAAAGACAAATATTCTGTCCTAGCATTCTGAACAGTGCCAAAGGATACCGGAAGCGAAACCTTTCCTATTGCGTGAATGACACGCCCTCCAAAACCATACAATGGTGTGTCGGGGGGCTGTAAAAGATTTCTGCTCAACCCCATTTTGTCATACGCGTCGGCGAAAATTATGTCTGCCGACGAGCCATTATCGACTAGGAGCTTTCCCAAAGTCCAGCTTGCTATGTTGGCTTCGATTACCAAGGCATCGTTGTGAGGAAAGCCTTGTAATCTCACATCCTCCTCTGAAAAGGTGATCAGAATATGGGACCATCTTATTCTTTCCACTCTCCCTTCCACACAAATATTCCGGACCTCACGGAAGTAATGCTTCCTATCCTTCTTGCAATCAAATTCCAGAGCGGAGCCACCCGAAATGGGGAGGATGGTTTCGACAGATGGTAATGGGTCGTTTTGGCCCTCAAGCTTTGCTGGTAAAGGTGGAGCGGTTGGACCTTTGTATAGGGGAGGAGGGAGAGCGATGGGATGTTGATCAATGGGTCTGCGCTCAACGTTTTGAGCTTGGAAAACCTGGGATTGCCAAGGTTGTGGTTGAGTATAGTTTGGGATAGGCGGTGAGAAGTGAGGTTGTTGAAAAGGGTTGGCGAAAGGGTTCCTCCCAAAGTTTGGGTTTTGCCAAGCTGGGGCGGAGTGATTGACAAAACTGCTTCTCTCTTTCTCCTTTTTCTCTTCTTCTAAGATGGCCTCAAACATCTTCTTATCCGGACAATAGTTGGAACTGTGGTCATCATTCTCTTTGTGAAAAATGCAGTACCAATTTCTTTTCTCTTGGTGGCCTCGGCCCCTGCCGCGACCTCTGCCTCTGCCGCCTCCCCTTCCACCTCTGCGGCCGCCCCCTTGATTTTGATGCGGTGGGCTGGGTGGGCTAGAGTTTTGGTTTGGAGTGTCGATGTGAGCGTTGGAGCTTTCCTGAGCATTTTCTCCCTCTAGGCCAAAAACATTTCTGGGGTTAGCGTGCGAGGCGTTCCTGGGATTGGACCATTCCCTTTCGCTGGACTGGTTAGCTTTGGCAGACTTCTTTTGCTGAGACTGCTCTTCCATACACATTCTGAATTCATTGTCTGAGCGACAATACTTCTCGAATTCCTCATACAAGCGCTGGATTGTTTTGGGCCTTTCGCGCATAAGATGCGAGCGAAATTGACCTGCCCTCAACCCCATGATTGCAGCATTGATAGCGACGGCGTCCAACACATTTGGTGCCTGGGCTCTGAGGTGAACGAATCTTCTGAAGTAGTTCTGAAGAGGTTCTTTGTCCTTTTGCTTACAAGAGAAAAGATCACTCTCGGTAAGCTCTGGACGCTGGAAACCCTGAAAATTCGAGAGGATCCGCTGCTTTAAATCTTCCCATCCATGTATCACTCCAGGGCTCAGGAGAGAATACCACTGCGCTGCCGCTTCATCAGCAGCGATAATGAATGACTTTGCCAGCACTGAATCATCACCCCCGGCCGAAAGGATAGCAGCCTCATAGCTCATTAGGAATTGTCTAGGGTCCGACTGGCCCGAAAACCTAGGGAGTGGAACGGGCCTGTAAGACTGTGGCCACGGAGTGATTTGGATTTCTTGAGACAGAGGCGATTTAGGGTCCCATGATCTTGTGCGGATGGTGTGAGTATCGTGGTTCGAAGGACCAGACTCGAAAGGGTTGATGAAAGGATTACGGCTGAAAGTGGTGTACGGAGGGGGTTGAGTGAAATGCATGTTACCCTCCGTATATGTGGGCTGGTTGGGTACGGAGTATTCAGGCGAAGGCTGGTTGAAACTTAAAGACTTTTTGGCTTTTATGAGACGCAACTCTTCTTGCAGTTTGGCGATTTCGGCCTTGTGCCTTTGGATTTCCTTGGCTGCCTCAGCCTCTTGTTGCACTGCCAAAAGCCTCTTTTTAGTTTTGGCCAGCTCATCGGCCTCCTTCCGCAACTTTGCCAGCTCGGCCTCATATGTTGCCTTGGCCGTGGCCGTAGTAGGATTTGGTTCTGGGAGCTCCTCTCCCTGAGTGAGCAAGTTAGACGGGTTCAACTCCTCGTCAAGGGATGACGAAACCCACTTGCTGGAATTAACAGTGGTCCTCTTCTTCCTTGCGGACATCTTGGGTTTCTTACTCGAGCCAAACACAAACGGTGGGCGCCAATTGTTGTGCTATGCCGAGGCTTAGACACGAACAATGAAAGGAACGAAGGGGCTCAAGCAATAAACTTAAAGGAAGGCCGAACAAAAGGAAGACAAAAGGCAATCTCTCAACAGTGTAATTCTCAAAAGCCGATCCCCTTTACAAGTGCCGGTCGGCCTCCTTTTATAGGGAGACGAACGGACTTTTTACATACCGAAATTGTCCTCGTGTAAAACGGATCAAACAAGAATGTACTAGGCTAATTTTGGGAAATTTCCATTAGGTCTTCACGTAATCGGCGCTCCCTGATGTCACGCCGCATATCACGGCGCTTTTCTCGGCATCAGCACGTGCGCCTGTCGGGTGAAGACCATCGATCTTTGGAAATGTCCCTTTCGCCTAGTGACTTCTTGTTCCCCTGCACCATACGCAAAGCCAAAAAACGAACGGATAAGATGTTAGAGGCGACGAAACCCCCGGGCGGATTATAGACTAACACTCACTGGACAGAGAAGATTCGGCTCTGAGGTTTCGTCACGTAAAAATCTTATAATCATTAAGTCCGAAACTTGGGGAATCGAACCCTTCGCCCTGCGCTGAGTCTTTCGGGCGACGAAGGGTGCGACGCGAAAGCTGATGTAGAAAAGGAGCATATTTAGAGATTGGCACCTCCCTCATCACTATGGGTTTCGAGTGACGAAAGGTGCCCATCGAAAGCTCATGGGCTAATGGAGAGGACAAACCAATTGGCTTCGAGGGCTTCGTCACTTGTACTATTGAAACCATCAGATTGAATGAGCGCGCTTCGATGGTTCCAAAACGTTGACTTTGTCAATCTTGATTCCGAATCCCCCAACATCAGGTTCAACTATTCACCCCCCTCTAGTCGACATCTTGATCCTTTCAGATTCCCACCGTGCCGTGCGGGTTGTGCCGACAGCCCAATTTCGGGCCCGTTGTGCTGTTTCGTGCCGGGCCAGCACGAAGTAGCCCGGCCCTACGCGTGCCCGCCGGCGGCTCGAAGCCCACGTTGCAGGTCTGGTTGCAGATCTCGCTGCAGCTTCAATTGTGCGCCGGCAGAGGGGGGCGGCATCCACGCGAGAAGGGAGTAGGGGGCAGGAGAGAAAGCGTCGGGCGCCGACGTAGATCTGGAAGAGGAGGGAGCTCCGCCTCTGTGCGCACCAGTGTCACCACTCGTCGGCGGCCGGCTTGAAGCAGATGCAGATCCGCGCGAGGGCGATGCCTAGGCCAGTGGTGAGCCTCAGGTGCGGCGGTGCTCGGTGGTCGGTGCCTTCGGCCTGCGCGGAGCAGGGGATGCGGGTTGCGAGAGAGTGAGGGCGAGCCGGAGAGGGGCGGCGGAGCTGGAGTGCGCGCGTAGGCGGCTGCTACGAGGGGGCGGGAAGGCCGCAGCTCGCGCGCGCGAGAGAGTAGAGAGCGAGGGGCAGGGAGTGGGGCGGCGGCGTGGTGGGAGGTAGGAGATGGAGTTAGGGTAGTTAGGGTTAGTATTTTCTTATATATGGTTGGGGTTATGCGGGCCTTAGTCGGGCCAACCTGCTAATTTCGTGCCGGGCGGGGCCGCCCGGCGTGCTGGGGTGGCAGCCCGCGCCCGGGCACGACATACAGGCCGGGCTAGTCCGGGCACGGAGTTTAACGGGCCGGGTCAAAAATGCGTGCTTTCGGGTGGGTCTTCGAGATGCTGGCCAAATGGACATCTATAGTTCCCATCTGCCGCACTCGGACCACGCCATCAACCAGGTCTATCACGATGAGAGTGCTGGGGGAAAACAGGCTATTATGAACTTTTCCTTTACAGTTGATCCATCTCGCTAGAAAATGTAACGTCGCCGTCGCCGACGGCTGTGGAAGTGTGAAGGAAGGGCTCCCCTGCATCTGCTGTGCTGGAGACCAACACACGGTGAACTCCGGGTTCTCCGGCGACTCGAGCGCCGCGCACATCCCGAGGAACTCCAGAGGCTCGCGCAGCGGTGGCAGGTTTGTGCTCAGGATTGAATCTGACACGGCAAGGGAGCCAAGGACAACTGGACAATACAGATCGAGTTCATGTCCGTAACCAACTTTAAAGTGGACGAGGACATTAATTGGCTTCTCGTCCAACTGCAACACTACTGGCGTGGATGCAGCCGGCGTGTGCTACGATTTGGAGGCAAAGGTTTCCTGCACAACCACCGTTTTGCTTGTTGGGGCAACCGCGCGAAACAGCCTCCGCGTCGCCACGAGGCGACTCGGGGACCCCTCCGCGTAGTCGCCGCCACCGCAGCCTTGGCCCCTGTTCCTTCCGCCTCCGGCCTTAAGCCGGTGGCAAACAGTGACGGAGCCAGGAAAAAAATAGAGCTAGAGCGAATTTCTAATGACCAACTAAACTGTAACTAAGAACATGGCAATCTAGATCACATTGATGCATTCATATATTGCAATCACATCATTTTAATGTGAAGTTGAGATATTATCTAAAATTTAAAGAATAAATTGATAGTTCCTGCACCAACACACTAAAATGCAAAAAAATAGAAATAAGAGCCGAACCTGTAAATTGCAAAAGACATCAGTTAGCAAATCTTGTCCCGGCCGCCAGAGCCCCGGCCAACGCAAAAGCTCCGCGGCAACCGCCAGAGCCCCGACCGCGGCGCCCGCGGCCATGCCCAGCCACGGCAGCGGCCGGTGCGATCTCGTTGTCCTCCTCCATGAGCCGGCTGGAGGCCGGAGCTGCCGCCGCGCGCCACCCCCGCCGCGCCGCGCCGTCGCGGGACACCGGAACCCTAGGGTCTGCGTTGCATCTGCTGCTGTGCTGCGGTCTAGTGTTGTTGGTCTGGAGCTGGCCGGTGGACTTGGTTTTGGAATTTGGGCTGCTGGGCTAGTGGGTCAGAAGTTAAGAGGGCAAAAAATAAAGGCCCAGCTGAGGCTATTCTTCAACCTTCGTCGACCAGGCGTCCAGGCAGCCGCCATGGCGGCCAATGGGTGTTGTCAGAGCTCGGATTTTCGCCGGAGAAGAAGGGGAGGCACTTAGTGCGATTCCAAATCTAGCTGGGGCGGCCGCCCCACCTCGCCCCAACATAGATCCGCCACTGGTGGCAAAGGGACGGGGTCCCTCCTTTCAGTAGATCGAGTCATAATTGAGTCCTTCTAGGTCTAGAGTTTGCTCGCCGCCGATGTTCGGCGGTGGAGTTAGGTTTTGCCGGAGGAGCGTGGTTCCTTTGCGGCTTGGTTTTCCTGGCGGCGTTGGCGATGCGGAAGCGACGACGTTGCAGAGAAATAATTCCTCCCAGCTTCTTCCGTTCTCCGATGGCGATCTACTCCGACGTCAACGGAGAGGCTGGGGAGACCTGTCCTGGAGTCGAGGGTCGGCACATCGCCGTCTTCTTCAGGTGATGATGTTGTTGATCCTGTTAATCTTGAGGAAGATGATCTTTGGTGAAAATCTGAGTTTTGCTCGGGTTGCCGGCGGTGGAATCGAAGGATGCGTCGTGGGTACCGGAGTTGGCCGATGCGCCTGGGAGGCAGTGTACTCGGCTGATTCACCTAGAAGTAAGCCCTCCTCTGCGGCCTCCACCTTGTGGAGATTGGCTCTGGTCCCCGGCGACGATTGGGAAGCGGATTCGACGGCGGTGACGAACGGATCTCCGAAGGCATCGAGGAAGATGAACAGGAGTTTTAGACTTCTTTGTAATTTTTCTTTTCTTTGGGGTCCTGTTTGTAAAAGGACCGGTGTAATGCACTAAGATTAATGCATCTTTCTTCTAAAAAAACCACCGTTTTCCTTGACCAAGTTGAAGTTGGTTACGGACAAGAACTATACCGTCCTTGGCTGCTGGATATGCTTCAGATCTGACGTTGCACAATTGTCTGATGCTAGCGCCCGAAACAGACGTCCGGGCACTGGCAGCTACGGGAAATTAATTGGCTTCTCATCCATCTGCAACACTGGCGTGGATGCAGCCGGCGTGTGCTACGAATAGGAGACCAAGGTTTCCTGCACAACCACCGTTTTCCTTGACCAAGTTGAAGTTGGTTACGGACAAGAACTAATCTGTACCGTCCTTGGCTGCTAGATTTGCTCGCGGCCCCAACTTCACGGCGCGGAAAGGCGACAGGCCGGCACGGGATGGCTGCACGAGAGGAGAGCTCCTCGCTGCCGGCGGGCTTCGGCACGAGGCCATGGCTCGTCCAAGCCACACGCGGCAAGACACTGACCCTCGTCGACCCGTCGGACCAGAAACTGCACGAGAGCGTCATTATCCCGGAGGTCCAAGGGAAGACGTGCCTGGGCTGCGTCCACGGCGGCGACTGGCTGGTGATGCTGGACGAGTCCACGAGCGAGTGCTTCCTCCTCTCCCTCGCCGCCGGCGTCAGCCCACGGCGTCGCCACAAGACGGTACCGCTGCCACCGCTGCGCGAGCCGTTGGAGTTCCTCGCGACCTGCGTGGTGCTCGGGTCGCCGGAGACCCCGGGCTGCACCGTGCTGATCTCCAGCACAGCCGAGGCAGAGAAGCGCTTCATCCTCCATTGTCGCCCGCGTGACCGAGAGTGGACCAGGCTGATCTCCCCGTTCAGGAACGTTAACTTTCACAGATTTATCGTCAGCTACAAAGGGAAGCTCCATGCCTTCGCTTCCTCGAATAACCTCATCGTGCTGGACGTGGTTAAAGGTGTGGTTCGACCACGGTTGATGGGAACCATCGAGGAAGCAAGTCGCGCACCGGGCCACTACCGCCTCGTCGAGTCGTGCGGAGATCTTTTTATTGTGTGGATTCAGGAGCTTGGGTGCTTGGGAGACGATGGAGTGCCCACCGACATCGCCGTCTATCGCCTACACCACTATGGCACTAAATCAATGGCGTGGACGAAGGTGAAGAGCATCTGTGATCACCGAACCTTTCTTATCTCCGGCGGCTATGGCTTTTCTTTCCCTGCAACGACAGAAAGTAAAATGCAGGGAAATTGTGTCTATCTCGTATGGTCATGCTGTGACTGTGAGAGGCTCTACAAGTTCTGCTTGGACGATATGACCATCAGAAGTGCGTGGAAAATCCTTGACAAGCCAGAACCAATCCATGCTGAGATGGAATTCTTCGACGAGGACCATGAGGGAAGAGAATTCTGTTACCTAGTTGAGCTTCAAGGGGAGCTAATGTCCGTGTTCATGCGCAATGCCGCTGAGCCACCACGGGTTTTCAAGCTCAACGAGACGAAGATGGCATGGATTGAGGTGGAGGACATCAGTGGCGCAGCTCTTTTTCTGGACATCAGGACGTCGTATGCCGTGGCATCGCCTGAAGGCGGGTATGGCGACAAGATTTTCTTCCCTAGTTATTCCAAGGATGGGAAGCAGCCAGCGTTTTATGATATGAAGACCAAGATGTATCATCCATCGTTCTACGGTCTCAAACAACCATTGAAGTGTGTCTGGATCGTGCCCAGTCTCCATGTTGATGAAACATGATCCTAGCTAGGACATGGATTGCAACCGTGTGGCACGTGCACAAACTATAGATTTGCACTAATTTTTTTTTCTCTGAGCCATGTGATGTGATCAAACTTCAAAGGGTGTGGAATTATAAGGAATCTAATCATGTAACACTTAGAACAACCCTGTTTAGACATTCCATACTCTCTCTCAACATAAAAAATGCAAGCTTGATTCCATCACCGGCCACATCGGAATTTGTGGTTTCATTTGGTGATAAAAATTTCGTCCAGAAATTCACAAATTGTTCAAAGCTTTGATACCAATTGTTGGGTTTAGTCCCACATCGGAAATTGATGGTGAGGGAGCACAACATATAGGTGGGGGCAGTCCTCACCCATCAGGCTAGTCTTTTGGGTTGAGTTAGGCTCAGGACCTTGTTTGTTATGGGCTCCGATGGACCTAGGTCTGGTGAAGCGCCGGCTCGTGGGTATAGCGGGCCGGACCGAAAGCCGCTGCGTACGCTAACAGGTCAAAATAAAGGTTGAAACGAGATTGAGAACAATTGAAGTGCGGAGTCAAAATAAACGCTAACTTGGTTTCAATCAATACATTGAAGTGCGGAGTCATCCCTTGTATTTACTTAAAAAATATGGTCTATGTCCGAGTAATTTTGAATCCAAGTTAAAGGTTATGCTACCCACATAAATGTAACACTCCATCCTCTAAACTTTAGAGTCTAAAGTGAAGGACCGGGTTGGGAGACCACATAGCCACTGGAGTGCTACTGATCATAGGAGCAAACCACACTTCCAACCTACTCAACCACGCAGCGGACAAACTGCACAACTTGCCACATAGCCACTGGAGTGCTACTGATCTAAGGAGCAAACCACACTTCCAACCTACTCAACCACACACACCACGCAGCGGACAAACTGCACAGCTTGCTGCCTGTGTCTCACCGGTCAGACGCACTGGTCAGGCCGGTGAACTCAGCAGCTACCCAGAAACGTTTCAAAAGCCTCAAGGACTCTGCTAGGCCCTGGAACAAAAACCACCTCAAGAACTCGAACCGAGGAAACCTCAAGGACTCTGCTAGGCCCTGGAACAAAAACCACCTCAAGAACTCGAACCGAGGAAATCAAAAATCTTCACAAACTGAGGCAAATCGACATGATTCTTGCCAAGAACCGACTCAAGACAACTCACAGGGACTACCAACTAAACCAGCAATTCACCCGAGACAAAAACCCACAAGGACTTGCACCGGTCAGACCGGTCACGCCTGGGCAGCTTGGGATGAACTCCACCCGCGACTCAACTCCAAGAATCAAGCCTCCTGATCTCCCGATTCGCTTCACAGTTTCAAGAGAAACTTTGGGGAAGGTCGGAACACCTCATGGGTGATCTCTAGCTCGAATCTCAAGCCCCAAATCTCTCTAGAAAAGGAGGAATCGCAAATCTTGGCTCTCTACCTCAAGAACACCAAGAACCCGAAAACCATCAAAATCGAAGGCCTTTCCACGGGATTTGAGTGGCAAGATCACCAAGAAAAGAGGCACACCAACCTCATGTGTGATTCCCAACACAAATCCCGCAAAGAAACACCTCCAAATCCTTCCCACGAAAATCACAAGAAAAGGCTCCGAAAATCACCAAATAGGAAGAACGGGAGAGGCATCAAGAACACTTGAGGAATCATGCCGAACTTTCAGATTATTGTTTATAGGTCTTATATTAGTAGTGTCATTAGGACCCTTATGGGTATCATTGTCTAGGCTTCAACGGTAGTGTGTTTGGAAGCCTAGTTAAGGGCCCAAACTTAGTCTCTAAGGAGTGTGTTGAGGGTACAGTTTTAGTATTTGGGACTCTAGGAGTCTAAGAATGTGTTCAGGGTCCTAGACTCTATCTTTGGGAGCCTACGAGTATATTGTGGGCTCCTAACTTATTCTCGAGGATTATGTTGAAAGCCCTAGACTTCTCTAGGAGTCAAGAAGTATATTGCCCCTTAGAGTTAAGTCATCAAGGTCCCTTGACCTATATTCATGGATTATGTTCCTAAAGCTTGAAGATACATATCCAACAGTATAAAATATGACCATGTGTATACATGTAAAGGAAACTATTAGAATATTAATGTCCATGTTAAACATAGATCCAAGCCTCGAACTGATGGTTAAATTAAATGCACATTATATATATATAATGAATTCTAATCAAAAGTCTATCATAAGTGGATAAATATAAATACATAGTGGCGGAGCCAGCTTTGCTAATGACTAGGGCCCAAATTCAGCCTCACTCCTGCAGAAGTACTACAAAAGTACGATGTTAGCTTGGGTTGCTTAGTTTTTGGGCCAAATATTGAGGTGTGGTTGTGGTCTTTGTTGGTCCATGACTAGGGCCTCAGCCCGGGAGGCTTGGGTCGCAGCTCTGCCACTGTAAGTACACATCTATTTGAGAATTGTGTTAGAATAATTTAAAAATAAGATAGGGAGGGCATATGCAATTTTTATTGTTAGCTAGTGTGTTAACTAATTTTTCATGAATTTATAATAAATAATTATGTATATTAAAATTGCTAGCAGTGTGTTATCATGATTTGCGTAGCAATATTTCCAGGCATCATTATGATCCAAGATTTTATTGACTTGGTCATTTTTCAAAATAATTTTGTTCGTAATTAACAATGATTCAGTCCTCATTAACTACTCATACTTACCACTTACCTTAGGGCCTAGACTCTCATCAGATCTATCTAAACCCAAAATATAGAGACAAATCAAAGAGAATTGGTAAACTGATAGGAGTCTATGAATTCTAGTAGGCATAAGGCCTTCATCTGCTTTGGTGGCCCATCTAAATGTCATTCTATCCAGAGATTCAAATTTTTCTTGTATTGATTTTTATTTGAGGCATTATAGTAAAAAAAACTAAGGCTGTTCATTGTGGATATATTCTATATCTTGCGGATATGCTCATGTGTCGTGTTGCAGCATATATATAACAGCCATATCTTCATGATATTGTTACTATATTAGAGATATTGCCTGCATAGCGGTAAGATGTTGATTCTTAGCCTAGGGATATCCTCGACATATCTTAAAGATGTTAGTATAGCGGCAAATTACTTGTACTCTATCTTGAAGATGTCGTTACTACTATTTTTATTATTTATCTATCTTTGTGATATTGTTACTACATTAGAGATATTTCCTGCATAGCTGTAAGATGTTGATTCTTAGCCTAGGGATATCATCGGTATATCTTAAAGATGTTAGTATAGCAGCAAGTTGCTTGTACTCTATCTTGAGGATGTCGTTAGTACAGCCAAACATTCCTATATAAACATGTCCATTCTAGCTTCACTCCTCAACAACTCCATACAGGCCATTCGATATCAAAGGTTGCAGAGTCGACCTCAAAGGAAAGAAAAGGAAGTTGTGTAGAAACTATCATGGCCACTCATGTTCTTTTAGTTGACGACTCTTGTGTGGACCGTATGGTCGCATCAAGGGTCTTTGAGTTTTGCAATGTTAAAGGTAACATGACTAGTATGAATTTCTCATTTGCATTCTACAATAAACCATTTATGATTTATTGTTTTATAGGTTTTTTAAATATAAATTTCACACTTCTTGAAAATTGAGATTTGTGATATGCAATAGCGACTTGCATTGCCATAGATGCACTTATGTCCTTGTAAACTATTGTCACTAAAGATGTTACTTGGTCCAGAATATGAATGGTATTTTATTTATTTATAACAAATTCAATAAAGTTTCATGTCTTAATTTAATATGTTCCTTTATTGATCCTATTTGCAGTAACTGCAGTTGAAGGTGCTAAGCAAGCCTTGAAGTTCTTGGATATGGTATATCAATAGTTTATATACATGAATGTGTGTACTTATTTAAATTAATTAGATTATTTATTAAAAATCTGTCTACGTGCACTTTGAATATAGGAAAATGATGTGAAGTTGATTCTGACGGACTATTGTATGCCTGATATGACTGGTTATGATCTTTTGGTTGAGGTGAAGGTATGATCTTTGCATAGATTTTTTTTTAAAAAATCATCAAATGTAGCATGAAGTGTTTATACTCGTACACTAATGTTTCAAAATTAATAACTAACAACAATCCCCCCCCCACACAGAAATCTCCCAAGCTTAATCATATCCCTGTGGTGATTACATGCACTGATGTTGTCACTGAAAAGGTTAAAAGGTGAGTAAATAAAAAATTGTCAATTCATATAATAGCTACACAGTTTGATATTCATTTTTTATATACTCCTATTTTGTATGAAGGTACCTTGATGGTGGTGCAAAGGACTTTATCACCAAGCCTATCAAAGTTGATGACGTGCCTCGCATTTTGAGCTACATCTGATAAAGCTGATGAAGGCAATGAATAAAGATGAAATGATATAACTCTCATGTAGGGTTATATTTCTCATTATCTAGTAATCGCTATTTGGATATGACCATATATGGTCCTCTATTATATATCATCATTTGTTTCCAATCAGTTTAAACCTATGTAAGCTATGTGACCATCGTTATTTAGATATCATCATGTATGGTCCTCTTTTATGTCATCATTTATGTGTGACCATTTAAAGTTATGGAAGCTATGTGGCCATTGTTATTTGGATGTAATCATATATTGTCCTCTTTTATGTCGTCATTTATGTGTGATCATTTGAGACTATAAGAATTTTAGGTGTCTTTTAAGTATTTTGTGTCATCACGATCATACCTTTGCACTAAAACCTAGTTGGCAAATTCATAGAGCTTCATGCCAGGGGCAGATCCAACATGGGGGTAGGGGGCTGGCGCTCCCCACCCCCTACAAATTTTAGTTGTAGATGAAGAGGGGGAAGGAAAAGAAATGGAGGAGGAAGAAGAGGGAAAGAGTACTCCTACACTTGAACCTTGGATTCACCCCCTGCTTCACGCTAAGATTCACTATCATTTTAGGGTCTATAGATTATCATGTGTCATGTTAACACGGCGAATATGTTGGTGGTTTATTAACTTTGTATTGCAATGGAAGATGTGCTAGAAAATGGAAGCTAAATTATACAATTTTTCACAAAATAAGAAGGAAAAGGTCCATTTTACTCCCCTCACATATGTACTTTGTCCACTTAACCCCTTAAGTTACTCCCCCAAAGTATTTCATTTTGTCTAGTTTACCCCCTAATAAGATTTCTCTTTTTGTTTCTTTGTGTACAAATTGAATTTTAATTTCATATTTGTAAGACTTATAACATGATACTCTATTTTAGAAAAATAGTATATTTTTTATGTTACTTTTCATACAGTTTTGTATAGCTAAGATCAATTTCGTACTAAATATTACTAACCGATGAAAATAACCATGAAAAATTCTTAGTATAAAATTCTAACATAAGGCATCATGTTTTGTATATGCTCACAAAATTCGAACTCAAAATTCAACTCACACACGAAGAAACAAAAAAGAAAAACCTAATAGGGTGTAGATTGGACGAAATTAAATAGTTTAGGGGAGTAAAATGAGCCAAAACTTTGTTTAAAGGATTAAGCCCGCAAAGTGCATATATGAAGGAAGTAAAATGAACTTTTTCCAGATAAGAACATCCGTCCATCAATCTGGTGACTTTAATCATTATACGTATTGGATCTGTTGTATTCTCTAAAATTATCCACATCTGTTTATTATGAAAATAGTATAAAGTAGCCCATTTCCAAGAAAAAGGTATAAAGCAGCCGCTAAATCTATATGTAAGTTAGTGACCTTTGCTATCATGTAAAATCATCTAAATTCTAAATGTAACCCTCATCTAATTACACACCTACTATGCCATTTTGTAAGTAACAACTTAAAATGTCAATCTAAATGTGTGTAAATTACCATCTTAGTATCACTAATTAGAGACTCCTTTTAAAGCCTTCACATGAAGCCACATAGGAATCCTAGATGGACACTCTAAGAAAAAGATAAATCCTAAAATCCTTCACGTGAAGCCACCTAAGAATCCTAGATGGACACTTTAAAAAAAGAAGTCCTAAAAATTATCAAAAAAAAAGAAGAGCAAAACATCCCGTCATCAACTTGTGTACCGTATGTTGGATGTATGTTGGTTTTTTCTAAAACTACAACCTATGCCATTATGAACTTATAAAAATAACCCCCTATATCTATTTATAAATTATTAACATACTCCCTCCGGTTCCATATTAGAAGTCGTTTAGGACAGCGACACGGTCACCAAAGCACAACTTTGACTTCTCTTTTTTATAAAAATCTTTATTGGAAAGTTATATATGTATATTCTTATAAAAGTAATTTTCAACACAAATCTATTTATATGATTTTCACATTTTCAAACTCAACAACTCAAAAGTTATTCATGATTTATATTCCCAATGTTTGACTCAAACCTTGTCCAAAACGACTTCTAATAGGGAACCGGAGGGAGTATGTGAGAAACATGGGTACCCGTGGGTCCCCACTGGCCAGGGTCCCAGAGGTCCCTGTCAAGTGGACCCGACCTGCCAGAAGCCCCGCCGACCTGCAAGTGGGCCCGGAGACCTTATCCACAACCCCGGCGACCTTGGAAGACTCCAGAAGACCTTATCCAGATCCCGGAAGATCCGTCGGGCTTGGGGCGCAAGGCACGCTGCTAGGTCGCGGCTCGGCGCTACCAGTAGGTCCGTAGATCACGGGATTTCCCTGTAATCAAGGAAGATGGCCTTCCTAATTTGTAACTGACCCCGATGAGGGTCCACCAACCTCGAATGGAAGCCCTAGCCCGTTGACCATATAAGGCGGCCTAGAGCTCCATTCGAGGGGACTTCCCTTCCACGCATAATCCCACCTCATACTGGACGTAGGGTTTCACTCTCCGGAGGCCCGAACCAGTCTAAACCCCTGTGTTCATTGCCATTCTTGCCGTGTTCTGAGTTCCACACGCGAACTACCACCTACGCTCTTAGTTCCCGATCCCCTCCAAATTAACTTACAACCGCTTGGGTCGCCCCCTTGCGGATCTGTCCAGGTCTCACCCCCTGACAGTTGGCGCGCCAGGTAGGGGCGACCGGGAACTCGCTGTGCAGCATGGGCCCGATCTGGTGTCGTTTTCCCGGCAAGCATGGCGGACATCCTCGCCAACCCTGTGGAGATCTGCTTTGGTTCCTTCACGGCGACCTCGGCCATTCCGGCGGCCACGACCACTCCGGTGATCGCTGCGAAGATCACAACGGCATCTGTTGCCACCCTCGTTTCCGATCTAGCATCGGAGACCCACCCGCCCAAACCCTATGACATCATTCAGGGAATGGAGCGTGTCATCGGCATGATGGAAGAGACCCTCTAGATCTGCGAGAGAGCCTAGCGCTCAACGCAGATGGCATCGTGCCCTGGGACCTTCCCCTTTGGTCTGCGACCACCCAGCGACGTCTACGCTCACCAGGCTACCAAGTCCTCCCAGATCCAATCTGGGCAGCGGCGGCCATCTGGCGACCTCAAGCCCGAGCTCCGCGCACGCCGCGATCCGCTCGACGTACCATGCACCTACCACAAGGGCACATGGCATACCCTCCGCGACTGCCGGCTGCGGAAGAAGATCGATCAGGAGCGTTCCCCCCATACTACGCGAGCTCCCGCATCTCCGGATGGCGGCGAGTTCCAGAAGGTCCGGGTCCACGTCTCCCCCAACGACTCGGGCTCCATCCTTCGTCGGGTCTTGGTGGTTTCTGAGAAAACCACCACGTCGCAGTGCAACAGATTATGAGGAGGCGCGGCGGATTCAGGGCAACGCCAACCGCGCCCAGCGACGTGCAGAAGAGCAGCGCTGTGTGGTACCTCCTTGCGGTCGAGACCTTCGTCTCGAGTTCAAGGAAGCGGGGCTACCGACGTTCAACAGCCCCCAGGCCAACCTGGGTGCTGCCACGGCGCGCCTTCAGCAAGCCAACCCCACACCCGAGGCCGAAGCAGCGATGGCTTACCTTCGGGTCGCCATGGCCCTGGTGGAGGAGAAGAGCGCAGCAGCCAAGTCCGATGCATCTTCATCGAGCCGACACTCACGCAGTCGATCTAATCAACCTGTGCGCAGCAACCTCCCCCCATCCAGGAGGAGGTCGATCAAAACAAACCCGATCAGCCTCGGGCGAACGGCACCAAGGACGGCGACCTCCGCGCCAACCTCGACAAGAACAGACGTGCCCGCGACGCCCGTGACTACATCGACCAGCGCCATCGCGAGCGTGAAGAGAGGAAGATGCGGCGTCGCGTGGAGTACGACCGTGAGTACGGCCCTCCTGGTGCCGTCCATCGCATCATGGAGCGCGAGGAGCGCGACCGACACGACGTCGAGAACAGGCGCCGTGCTCAGTACGAGGCGGACTACGGCCACCCGGAGGACGGTGTCCCGAATCCAGATCGCCAGCCCCAGTCCCAGATCATCGCCCCTGCGCAGAGCAGAGGCGGTGCTCAAGCTGGAGCTGCCACTGACGACATGGCCATCACCGCCTTCCCCGCGTTGGCTGTCGGTGTTTTAACCCGGCAACCTACCAAGGGGAGTACCAGAGGTAGATGTTTGTGGCCTCGCCGAGATCGGGAACTCGAAGGAGAGACACGTGGCATACAATTTAGACAGGTTCGGGCCGCGATGTGCGTAATACCCTACGTCCTATTTGCTGCGTAGCTCTGAATTGATTGGGTGTGTTTACAAGATGATGCGGATGAAGAGATAGGGGTCACTGCCTCGCCTTATATAGTCCGGGAGGTAGGGTTACAAGTCAGTTTGACAGGGGAGTACTAGTCGTGTACGGCTAGGAGTACTCTACATGGATCCGGACATGTCTAGCTTCCTAACCGAGTACTAGTCCTCCGTAAGCCTTGCGCTTCACGCCATCAGGTGCCGTGCAGCCGAAGTCGAGTAGTCCCAGGGGCCCACGGAGTAGTCGGTCTCAGTACCCACCTGTGTAGTGGGCCTAGGGATGTCCGTACGACAAGCCCCCGAGTACTTTGTAGTTGAGTAGGATGTCTTCGAGTAGTCTTGATGGCCTTGGCGAGTAGTCCTTGAGCGTCCCCGAGTTCCACAAGCCGAAAGTCCTCAAGAATGCTTGAATCATCCCGAGGCTGGAAGGTACTCCAGCTGAACTTTGAGTAGTCTTGAAGTCTTCTCGAGTAGTCCCAGGGGCGTAGCTGCAGGGTATGCCGGGTGGGCCGCGGCATACCCTGCAGAATTCAGCTCAATAGAAGTGGGTATACGATGCCATGCTGCAAGATTGCTCCAGCACTCCTCTCTGTCTCGTCGTTTCAGACTTTCAGTTACATCACGTGCATCCAATCTGATCCTTTCCTGTCTGCCGTTCTTCTGGCTGTGGATTGCTTTTCTGCTGCCCAGCGCCCAGCGCCCAAGCAGAGATGCAACAAAACCGTGAGAGCTAGCCGAGCAATCCTAGCACTAGCAGCATGCAGGCATGCAGTGGCCAAGGGTGCGTAGCCACCGCTGGGCACGATCGAGCGCCCACACCGGCCAGGCTATATGCATGGGCCCTGAGGTATGTACGCAAATTCGTTCTTGCATTCTTCAATAATAATCTTATAAGTAAAATAAATAATGATGCGTTTTTATTTATAGTATTGTTGAATTATGAAGCTGAACCATCGCATCTCTTCTCCAAAAACATGTGCCATCTTGGAATTGTATAGAGAATAGTACAATTTATATATCGATTGAACTGAAGGGTATATGAAAAAATGTCGTGGCAATGATTTAGACTTCAATTTTCATAATTTTTGGTCATCACCAAAATTACAGAATTTTTGAAGTTTTGGTGAAATTTCACCAAGTCTTTCTTATATTTTGCCAAATTTTGGCCCTAGCTGAAATTACTGAAATTCGTGAAATTTGAAGAATTTCAGCCAAAATTAGGAATCTTACTTGTGGCATACCCTGTGATAAAATCCTAGCTACGCCACTGAGTAGTCCCCAAGCGTCCTCAAGTGCTTCTCCCGAAGGTCTTCAATAGTACTCGTGTTGTCTTGATGAAAAACCATATGGAAAATGCGATTCGGAGAATCGCATTCCATATGGAATGTAGCCCCCGAGCCTTAGGTCGAATCGTAGATTCAAGCTGAGGGTGTCGGTGTTTTAACCTGGCAACCTACCAAGGGGAGTACCCGAGGTAGATGTTTGTGGCCTCGCTGAGATCGGGAACTCGAAGGAGAGACACGTGGCACACAATTTAGACAGGTTCGGACTGCGAGGTGCGTAATACCCTACGTCCTGTATGCTGCGTAGCTCTGGATTGATTGGGTGTGTTTACAAGATGATGCGAATGATGAGATAGGGGTCCCTGCCTTGCCTTATATAGTCCGGGAGGCAGGGTTACAAGTCGGTTTGCCAGAGGAGTACTAGTCGTGTACGACTAGGAGTACTCTACATGGATCCGGGCATGTCTAGCTTCCTAACCGAGTACTAATCCTCTGTAGGCCTTGCGCTCCACGCCAGCAGGTGCCGTGTTGCCCAAGTCGAGTAGTCCCAGGGGCCCACAGAGTAGTTGGTCCCAGTACCCACCTGAGTAGTGGGCCCAGGGATGTCCGTACGACAAGCCCCCGAGTACTTTGTAGTCGAGCTGGATGTCTTCGAGTAGTCTTGATGGCCTTGGTGAGTAGTCCTTGAGCGTCCCCGAGTTCCACAAGCCAAAAGTCCTCAAGAATGCTTGAATCATCCCGAGGCTGGAAGGTACTCCAGCTGATCTTTGAGTAGTCTTGAAGTCTTCTCGAGTAGTCCCCAAGCGTCCCCGAGTGCTTCTCTCGAAGGTCTTCAATAGTACTCGTGTTGTCTTGATGAAAGAACCATATGGAAAATGCGATTCGGAGAATCGCATTCCATATGGAATGTAGCCCCCGAGCCTTAGGTCGAATCGCAGATTCAAGCTGAGGGTCAATCTGAAGTTCTGCCAATCTTATCCCGAAAAATCCGGAGAAAAATCCGAAGGACACGTGGCACGGAGCCCCCGAGCCTTGAGTCGAGTACTTTTCTCTCGAATTGAAGGGTCATCTTGACTGTAGAATGTGTCCTGAGTGGGATCTGGATCTGATGTAGCCCACTTAGTCCATCTGGTGTAGTCGAGCCCTCGACACTGAGAGCGTCGAGTACTGGAATATGAAGAGTCAGGCTGCCGCCGCTGAGTCACCCGCCTGGCGCTTATCCGCCCGTTCAGAACTGAGCCGTCCGATGGGTTATAAATAAGCGGTGAGCCCCTTAGGGTTTTTGCACTCCCAGCAGTTGCATTCACAGATTAGATCTGCGCCCCTGCTCCTCTGCTCCTCTGTCGCCGCCGCCGCCGCTAAGTAGTTTGGATCTACACCAGCGCGCCACCGTAGTCCATCCACCTCCGTAGCCCCCGAGCGAATGCGAGTGAAAACACCTGTGACTTGGAGGATGAAGGGATCCCCGACGAAGAGCTCGAAGACCGGCGCGTCGAAGAAAAGGAGCTGTGATGAGGCCGGAGACGCCGGCCAGTCGTCGTCGTCGCCACCCTCCTCCCCTCGCCTCAATCCAGCGAAGGAGTGGAAGAAGGCGAAGTTCAAGACCGAGGACCTCCTCGCCCTAGTCAACAGCGGGTTCCTCCGCGAAAAGGAGATGGATCTGTTCAGTGCCGCCATGCACCCGGTCAGCTTCTGGACATCCTTGATGCAGGTTGGAGCTTTCATATTGGTGATGGTAGAGATCTTCTCAGGGTTCGCTTCGATGCCGTGATGGCTGATGATGAAGTCGAGTAGTTTCCTAGATGGTACTCCGAAGACGCACTTGTTGGGATTGAGCTTCCATTGGTACTCTCGCAGGGATGCGAAAGTCTCTTCAAGATCGGCGATGAGCGTATCGGAGTTTCTGGTTTTGACGACCACGTCATCCACATAGGCTTCGACGTTCTTGTTGAGCTGCTTCTTGAAGCAGGCCTGGATAGCTCGCTGGTAAGTAGCGCCGGCATTCTTCAACCCGAACGACATTATCGTGTAGCAGTAGGCGCCGAACGGGGTGATGAACGCAGTCTTGTCCTGGTCTTCTTCCTTGATAGCGATCTGGTGGTACCCGGAGTAGCAGTCGAGGAAGCAGAGCAGGTCACAGCCCGCCGTGGAGTCGATGACTTGATCAATCCGCGGCAACCCGAAGGGGTCCTTGGGGCAATGCTTGTTGAGGTCGGTGTAGTTGACGCACATCCTTCACTCGTTCGTGTTCTTCTTGCGGACGAGGACGGGGTTGGCGAGCCACTCAGGATGGAAGACTTCTCAAATGAAGCCAGCCGCGAGTAATTTGGCGAGTTCCTTCTTGATGGCATCCTGTCGGTCGTCAGCAAAACGGCGGAGGTGTTGTCGCTTGGGGGTAGCTTTAGGGTCGACGTTGAGTGAGTGCTCGATCAGCCTCCTGGGCACACCTGGCATGTCCGCTGGCTTCCATGCGAAGATGTCTCGGTTAGCCCGGAGGAAGTTGACGAGCGCGTCTTCCTATTTCGGGTCGAGGCCCGCCCCGATCATGGTAGTCTTGCTGTTGTCGCCCGTCCCGAGGTCGATGGCCTTCACCTGTACTTCCTCTGTTGGCTGAGGCTTGTTTGCGGTGTCAGTCTTCTCAGGTATCTCGAGTTCGGTTGGGGTAAGCTTCTTGGACGCAGCGAAGATTTCCATCATTGCGTTGGGTACTTGATTAGTCGCTGCGAGTTCCACAGCTTCGGTGTCGCAGTCGAAAGAAATCTTCAAGTCGCCTTGCAACGTGAGTACTCCGGCAGGACTTAGCATTTTGAGTACCAAGTAGGTGTAGTGAGGCACCGCCATGAACTTGGCGATGGCTGGTCTGCCGAGGATGGCATGGTAGGAGGTCTTGAAGTCCGCAACCTCGAACTTGATGTACTCGGTGCGGTAGTTCTCCCTTGAATCCCCGAAGGTAACTGTAGGACCACTGAGCCAAGTGGTATAGCCGTGTTACCAGGGACGATGCCGTAGAAGGGTGACGCGCTCTTAGTGAGCATGTCGGTGATGTCGAGCTTCATCTTCTTCAAGGTCTAGGTGAAGAGGACATTGAGTCCGCTCCCGCCGTCGATGAGTACCTTGTTGAGTCTGGAGCCCGCGACTACTGGTTTCAGAACAAGTGGGAATCGTCCTGGCTCAGAGAAGCTTGTCCATTGATCCACACGGGAGAAGGTGATGGGTACCTCCGACCACCTTAGAGGTGTCGGCACCGCTGGTTCAATGCTCAAGACTTCCCGTCGAGTGAGCTTTTGAGATCGGCTGGTGGGTAGTCCGCCGAAGAGGACATTCACCGTCTTGTCGGGTTCTTGGAAGTCACTGTTGCCTTCGTCGACTTTCTTCTTGCCCTTCTTGTCGTGAGGAGGCCGTGGCTCGGGAATATCCTTGAGTGCTCGCCGGAGTTGGTAGCACTGGTCGGTCGTGTGATTGCCATCCAGATGCCACGGGCACTTCTCTTTGAGCAACTCTCTGAAGCCGCCGGAGGTCTTTTTCGAGTTGTCCTTCGCAGGGCGCTATATAGCCACAACTGTATTGTCTGGCTTGCGCTTGCGGTTGGAACCCGAGTAGTTGTTGTTGTTGCGACCCCCTTGATCCTTGTTGTTGTTGTTGCCGCACGTGTTGTTTTTGCTGTTACCGCGAATGGAGTCGTACTTGGCGTTCGCCTTGTCCTCTTCGTCGGCCCATGATGTGATCATGTCCTTGAGCTTGGTGATGGAACTCAGGCGGCGGTGACCGAAGTCTTCGAAGGTGCGACGGTGATAGAGCCCGTCCTGGAAGAGGTCGATGACTTCTTTGCGGTGACGTCGACTACGGTCGCGCGCTTGTCGAAGAAGCGACGCATGTACTGGCGGAGCGTCTCGCCTTGCTCTTGCTTGACCATCGCCAAGTCCATGCAAGTACCTGAGCATCCCATGGCACCTGTGAAGTTGCTGGTGAACTGGGCCTTCAGTTGGTCTCGCTCGTCAATTGAGTTCTTTTCGAGTGACTCAAGCCATGTGAGTGGAGCTTGATCCAGACAGAAGGGCAAGAAGAGGCACTTTGCATCATTGTTGCCACCAGCGTTTTCGATGGCTAGGGCATAGCACCTGAGCCACTGAACTGGGTCTTGCTTCGTGTCGTACTTGGTGATCCCGAGAGGTTTGAATTTCTCAGGAAGGAGCAGGTTGCGAAGTCGTGCGGAGTAGGCGGGGAAGTCGTCGCTGTCGCTTGCTTCAGTAGCCTTCTTGCGGCGGATCTCGTCGATCCTGTGGCGGGCGTCGTAGCCACCACGTGCATTGCCGGTGGCATGGCTATTCGCGTGGCCTCGGCCTCCGCGATCGTCGCTGCCACCAACTCTTCTGCCGGCGCCGTGGGATGAACTTCCGCCGCTGCTGCCGCCACCACCGCCGCCGCTGCGACTACCGCCGGCGCCGCCGCGACTACCGTCGGTGCCTGCTTGGCTGTTGCCACCCTATGAAGGTCCTCCCACTGAGGCTCTAGAGCAGTTGGGGTTTGGCTGGTGTTCGCCATGAACGCGGTTGCGTCCGCCGTCTGCTGGGCTGCGACTAGTGGCTTCGTGGTTTCCAGCGAGGGCGTCTGGGGCGACTCTGTTGTCGACCCGCGTGAAGTATGCGTCTTCAGCAAGCTTGGCGATGAGTTCGCCTGCACGGTGCCCCTGAGCTGTTCGTGCTATCGTAGTGATAGACATGAGGCATTACTCAGGGGTGGTGTGTACCCGGTTTTTTACTTGATCCAGAGCCTCTGTGAGGTTCCGGATGGGAAAAGCTTCTCGGAGCCGCCTGCGCCGATCAGCTCGTCTTCTGTTGCGCTCGCTCCGGGCATTCTTGGCCTCTGTAGTCTCATCTGGAGGTGCATTGGCTGATTCCTCGTCTGCTGAGATGTCATCAAGGTACCGATCGACTTGGTTGCCTGAGGTTCCAACTTCTCCGGCAGCCATGAATACTTCGCGATCGGGGGTGCAGAGTCCAGAATTAGTAGTCGCCACCTCGGTTGGCGTGTGCTCTTCCTCTGCTGGGGTCAGCGGTGTCCCCTCCTGGAAGGGGAGTGTCTCGAGGTAGGCGATGCAACGTGAGTTGTCGTTTATCAGGTCTGCGAGCTTGCGGCCGGGCCAGTAGACAAATCTGCCGGCAGGAGTAGACGTGATGACCAAGCCAGCAGCAGGACCTGACAGCGGTTCCTTGATGGAGTTAAGCACGGACTCGGACTCGATCGGATCGAGACCGAAGTCGAACTCGTAGGAGGAGTCCGAGTTGTAGTCGGAGACGGTGTTGGAGTCCGAGGAGGACTCGGAGATGATCTCCTTGCCGGCCCGATGCCCGGTGAGAGCTTCCGCGTGGGCCCTGCTGGAGTTGCAGAGGCCGTATGGGAAGTGCTCGTGGAGGAGGACCGTTCCACACGATGGCTCGGGAGCCAGCTCGCATGATTCGATCCACGGTGACGTCGAGTTCGAGTTGGAGGCGGATCCAATCTCAAAGTCGGCGACTTGGTTGCAGAGCGAAAATTCGTCGAATTTCTCGACGAGTTGGCCCGTGACGGCTTCGGGAAGCGTCACGAGTCCGGTCTCCGAGTCCGGGGTCATTGTGAGGTAGCGCTGGAACAATCCAGTGCCATCAGCGGTGCAGACCCAGGAGCCGAAGACGAAGGTGTCACCGCGGTTGAAGGCGGCGATTGGCTTGATGACGATTGAAGCCGTCGAGTTCGCCATGTGATCTTCGGCGAGATCCCCTACCTGGCGCGCCAGCTATCAGTGTTTTAACCCAGCAACCTACCAAGGGGAGTACCCGAGGTAGATGTTTGTGGCCTCGCTGAGATCGGGAACTCGAAGGAGAGACACGTGGCACACAATTTAGACAGGTTCGGGCCGCGAGGTGCGTAATACCTTACATCCTGTATGCTGCGTAGCTCTGGATTGATTGGGTGTGTTTACAAGATGATGCGGATGATGAGATAGGGGTCCCTGCCTCGCCTTATATAGTCCAGGAGGCAGGGTTACAAGTCGGTTTGCCAGAGGAGTACTAGTCGTGTACGGCTAGGAGTACTCTACATGGATCCGGGCATGTCTAGCTTCCTAACCGAGTACTAATCCTCTGTAGGCCTTGCGCTCCACGCCAGCAGGTGCCGTGTTGCCCAAGTCGAGTAGTCCCAGGGGCCCATGGAGTAGTTGGTCCTAGTACCCACCTGAGTAGTGGGCCTAGGGATGTCCGTACGACGGAGGGTCAATCTGAAGTTCTGCAATCTTATCCCGAAAAATCCGGAGAAAAAACCGAAGGACACGTGGCACGGAGCCCCCGAGCCTTGAGTCGAGTACTTTCTCTCGAATTGAAGGGTCATCTTGACTGTAGAATGTGTCCTGAGTGGGATCTTGATCTGGTGTAGCCGACTGAGTCCGTCAGATGTACTTGAGCCCCCGAGACTGAGAGCATCAAGTACTGGAATATGAAGGGTCAGTCTGCTGTCGCTGAGTCACCCGCCTGGCGCTTAGCCGCCCGCTCGCAACTTAGCCGCCCGGTGGCTTATAAATAGCAAGTGAACCCCCTTAGGGTTTTTTACTCCCAGCGATTGCATTCTTCTGAGATTAGATCCGAAGTCACTGCTCCCGCCGCTCCTCTGTTGTTGCCACCGCCGAGAGGTAGATTAGATCTATGTTCGCCCACTGTCGTAGTCTGCCGTCCTCCGCAGCCCCCGAGCGAATGCGAGTGAAGACACTGTCGGTGTTTTAGACCGGCAACCTACCAAGGGGAGTACCCGAGGTAGATGTTTGTGGCCTCGCCGAGATCGGGAACCCGAAGGAGAGACACGTGGCACACAATTTAGACAGGTTCGGGCCGCGAGGTGCGTAATACCCTACGTCCTGTATGCTGCGTAGCTCTGGATTGATTGGGTGTGTTTACAAGATGATGCGGATGATGAAATAGGTGTCCCTGCCCCACCTTATATAGTCCGGGAGGTAGGGTTACAAGTCGGTTTGCCAGAGGAGTACTAGTCGTGTAAGGCTAGGAGTACTCTACATGGATCCGGACATGTCTAGCTTCCTAACCGAGTACTAATCCTCTGTAGGCCTTGCGCTCCACGCCAGCAGGTGCCGTGTTGCCCAAGTAGAGTAGTCCCAGGGGCCCACGGAGTAGTCGGTCCCAGTACCCACCTGAGTAGTGGGCCCAGGGATGTCCGTACGACAAGCCCCCGAGTACTTTGTAGTCGAGCAGGATGTCTTCGAGTAGTCTTGACGGCCTTGGCGAGTAGTCCTTGAGCGTCCCCGAGTTCCACAAGCCGAAAGTCCTCAAGAATGCTTGAATCATCCCGAGGCTGGAAGGTACTCCAGCTGATCTTTGAGTAGTCTTGAAGTCTTCTCGAGTAGTTCCCAAGCGTCCCCGAGTGCTTCTCTTGAAGGTCTTCAATGGTACTCGTGTTGTCTTGATGAAGTACCATATGGAAAATGCGATTCGAAGAATCGCATTCCATATGGAATGTAGCTCCCGAGCCTTAGGTCGAATCGCAGATTCAAGCTGAGGGTCAATCTGAAGTTTTGCCAATCTTATCCCGAAAAATCCGGAGAAAAAACCGAAGGACACGTGGCACGAAGCCCCCGAGCCTTGAGTCGAGTACTTTTCTCTCGAATTGAAGGGTCATCTTGACTGTAGAATGTGTCCTGAGTGGGATCTTGAACTGGTGTAGCCCCTGAGTCCGCCAGATGTAGTCGAGCCCCCGAGACTGAGAGCATCGAGTACTGGAATATGAAGAGTCAGGCTGCCGCCGCTGAGTCACCCGCCTGGCGCTTATCCGCCCGTTCAGAACCGAACCGCCAGATGAGTTATAAATAAGCGGTGAACCCCTTAGGGTTTTTCACTCCCAGCGGTAGCATTCCCACGGATTAGATCTGAGTGAGTGCCCCCTTTGCTCGTCTGCTGCCACCGCCGCCGCGAGCGTAGATTAGATCTACTTGCGCCCGCCGCCGCAGTCCGCCCACCTCCATAGCCCCCGAGCGGATGCGAGTGAAAACTCTTGTGACTTGGAGGATGAAGGCGTCCCCGGCTAAGAGCTCGAAGATCGGCGCGTCGAAGAAGAGGAGCCGTGATGAGGCCGGAGATGCCGGCCAGTCGTCGCCGTCGTCGCCCTCCACCCCTCGCCCCAATCCGGCGAAGGAATGGAAGAAGGCGAAGTTGAAGACCGAGGACCTCCTCGCCTTGGTCAACAGCGGATTCCTCCGCGAGAAGGAGATAGATCTCTGGCGCACCGCCACCGGCGATCCGTACCCGATGGAGCAAAACCCAGACGAGATCCCTATGTTCGCGTGGTTCATGGAGCGCGGACTGGCGCTGCCGGCCAGCGATTTCTTCAAGGGGCTGCTCAGGTACTACGGCATCGAGTACGTCAACCTCAACCCCAACGGAATCTTCCATGTCTCCATCTTCGTCCATTTCTGCGAAGCCTTTGTGGGGATCAAGCCCCACTGGATCTTGTTCCGGAAATTTTTCTGGGTGAAGCCGCAACCAAGCACCGATGACCCGCGAGTAGTCGGAGGTGCCGGGATTCAGATGCGCGAAGACGCCACCGGCCAGTACCTGCCGTACAAGCTTATTGACTCCAATCAGGACTGGAAGGCGAGGTGGTTCTATATCAGCAACCACCACCCCGAGCTGCCGAAGCCGAGCGGCCGTCAACCAAAGCATGCGGCGTGGTGGAACACGGAGCCTACCATGCAGGAAGGTATCCAACTACCTCCCTTGCTGAAGAAGATCAAGGTCCTGCGGGAGGCCGGACTGAGGGCCGAACATGTAGCCTTCAGTTTCATGAAGAGGAGGGTGCAACCACTGATGGCGCGAGACACCCTCGGGTACCAGTACACCGGCGACGAGGATACGTCCCGGATGCCTGGTGAGGAGATTGATGATGACATCATCATCGACAGGCTGGGCAGGATCTTCAAGGATATGCCCCCGTACACGCCGTGTCCGGTGCCAGAGTACTCCGCGGCGCGGCCGCCAAACCAGGTCAGTAGTCGTGGCTAGAGCCCCTGAGTACTGATTGGCTTTATGTAGTCGTACTGATGATTTACTTGATGTTGCAGGACGACTTGAAGAAGTACATCTCCGTTCCGCCATCCCCTCCGCGACTTGAAGATCAGGCGCAGGGGAAGACGGAGCCCAAGGGGAAGGAGCGCCGCGAAGTCGGTGAAGGCAGTGATGCCGTCGTCATCGAGGACAGCTCCGATGACGAGGATGAAGAGACACTGCAGCAGCGGTTGCAGCTCCGCTCAAGGTTCAGCCGGGCTGGGATGCCCAATATCCCCGTCATCGAGAAGCCATCTAGCCTCGAGGCTAGCTTGTTGGCGCCGCCCAGGAAGCCGCGCAATGCGGCGCGGAAACGCGCCATCAAGAAGTTGAAGATCTCAGAGTCCACTAGCCAAGAGGTGAGTAGCACGACTAGAGTAGTCGAGTACCGCTGAAGAGTAGTCTGGAGCTGACAGTATGACTTATGTTGCTGCAGGACATTCCCACCTCGGACCCCATTGATCAGGGTGATGAGGACGTCTAGGAGACGGTGGAGGTGGCAGCTGAGAGGAGCATCAGCCCGCCTCCAGCCACTGATGAAGCCGTGCCAGAAGGGGCACAACAACAAGCCGGCGCCGTGGAGCCGCAGGTGTCGGTTGAAGAAAGACAAAGCCCTCCTCCGGTTGCGGCTGTAGAGCAGCCAGAGGAGGCTCCTGTTGAGGCTGGAGCTGCCAGCAAGGTTGGCATAGTTGATATTGCCAAGATACTGGGAGCTCCAACCGTGACCGTGGTGCGGTCAACTCTGTAAGTTCCCTGAACTCTCGAGTAGTCGTGTAGTCGTCAATCTTTACATGGTTGACTGAGTACTTCGTGATGCAGGAAATCCACGGACATGTCGTGGGATGGTGGGGAGACCAGCACTCCGGCCGATGGAGAAGACCGCTCGGCGGAGGTGTGCGAACCCACGCCACCACCACAAATTGGAGCTGCAGTAGAGCCAGCACTTGAAGAGGCCACCTTGGTCGAAGGTATGCTCCCTGCCACCACGAGTAGTTATTGTGAAGGGTAGTCGTAGTCGTTGATTTGACTTCTTGTACTGATCCTGACAGGAGCACAAGCCGAATGAGCCACGATCCCAGAAGCTGTGGCCATGGAGACGGCCACTGTGGAAACAGAATCCACAGAGCCCATCGTGGAGGCGGCGACAGCAACAGCCCCTGGGTCGAGGACTACCGTAGCCCCCGAGCTGAGCGCGGAAGTGCGGATTGATCCGCTCCCCGGGGCGAGTACTGATGTCGTCGTCCGCGAGGCGATTATAGAAGAAGCTGCGCCGCTTCGCTCGGCGCCCATGTCAGAGGCGGCATCTTCCAGTCGTGGAGAACTTGAGTTGCTGGAAGACAACCTTATTGACCCGGCTGTTGTCGCTCTGAGCATGGAGTCGTGGCGCCGCACCGAGCAGTGGGTCAAGGTACGCTGCGAGTACCCTGAGTAGTCTTGCTTTGTTGAATACAGAGTACCCATTAATTGTTCTGTCTTGCGCAGGATGTTGTTGAAAGGTCCCGCCAGAAGTCCGAGCTTCTGAAGGGGTATGGCGACACAGTTCTTCATGCCGAGAGCTTGGAGAAGGAACTGGACAAGTCGAGGAAGCATGCAACCTTGCTCCAGTCCAAGCTTGACGGCGCCTTCGCCCAGTACCACAACGAGGTACAAGAGATGCAGGCGAAGAGGGACGACTTGATCCGGAAAAACAAGTCATTGCGCCAGAAGAACAAAGGTATGTCTTCCGCCAAATCCACCGAGTACTTGTTGTAGTACATGTGAGTAGTCTGACCTTGGGATGAGTTGTCTGCCGAGCTTGAGGCAAAGGTTGACCAGCTGAAGGCGTCGGAGACGGACCTCAAGAATATTGTGTACCGTGAGACCGACAAAAGAGAGGTACTCGAGTACAAGTACACCCAGTTGAGTCATGAGTGTATCAAACACATGGAGCTCCGTGAAGCCTCAGACCGTGACCTTGTCAATTGTTATAAATCTCTGCAGAAGCTTAATGAAGATTGTGAGAAGCTTTGAGGCCAGCTGAAAGAGCTTGAGGAAGCCGCGCTGCCCATTGCGAGGCTGCTGGTGCCACATCCAGGCGGGCCTAAGATTGCGCCACTGGTAGACAGGTTGAAGGAGGCCCCCGGGCGTTTGGCGACGTACGTCAAGCACCTGGCGAAGTCGATCCCTAACCAGGTGTTGGCGTATATGAAGTCGTACTTCCCCAAAGCACCTGTGGATGTGGTGGCCAGTGGACTTGCGGCGAACTGCACGGATGAGCAGTACAAAGCTCTTCTTGAAGAGATGGCGCCCATTGTTGAGCAGGTGGCGGAGAAGCTCAATCTCCAGTAGATGTATCTGTAGAGGTAGCTTAGAGCAGTTTATGTAAAAACAAACAAAGTAGTCAGGAACTTGTTTGATTTTATCAATGGGAGTTAGCCATGTCTTGTATATGTAATAAGTACTCGAAGCCGCCACTTGCAGCGAAGTGTGCGGAGTACCAAGCCGTGGTCGATGTGATGAGTAGTAGTACTCAGTAGAGTCTGCCTAGTTGGAAGGCACAGTAAATGAGTTGAGTAAAATCAAACTTTATTACTGATGAAGAAGTACACCTGGGTGGCCAGGGCCGTTACAATGAGTAGTCGCCAGGACCCGTAGGCCGCCTACGGCTAAGTGTTTGCTAGGGCCCTTGAGCCGCTTACAACTGAAGATTCGTTAGTAGCCGTGTAGGCTGGATCTAGAGTACATGGTCTGTAGACCGCTGCTAGAGTCCTTCCGCTTTGAGCAGCCCAAGATCCGTTAGTAGCTGTTAACGCTGGATCTTGGAGAAGAGTAGTCTGGAGACTAGTGCTAGGACCGAGAGGCCGCTTACAGCGAAGAGTCTGTGAGTAGCCTGTATAGGCTGGACCCGTATAGGAGTAGTCGAGTGACTACGCGTAGAAGCGACACAGCTGGTCGACGTTCCACGAGTTGCTGATGGGCTCGCCTTCAAGTGTTTAGAGGCGATAGGAGCCTGGTCCGGTCACCTTGGAGACTAAGAAGGGACCTTCCCAAGGCGAGCTGAGCTTGTGTAGTCCGTCCGTGTTCTGGATACGACGGAGGACTAGATCACCGATGTTGAAGGAGCGTTCCTTGACATTGCGATCATGGTAGCGTCGGATACCCTCTAGGTACCTTGCTGACTGGATGAGGGCAGCGCAGCGGGCTTCTTCGAGGCTGTCGATATCAACCCGTCTGCTGTCTTCTGAGATGTCCTCGTCGTATTGTTCTACTGCCGGGGATTCCCACATCACGTCGGCTGGTAGAATAGCTTCGGAGCCGTAGACCAGGAAGTAAGGCGACTGCCCTGTTGGCTTGGTAGGTTGAGTACGAAGCCCCCAGAGTGCATTGGGTAGTTCCTTGATCCACTTGCCTCCTTTAGTGTTAGCTGCGTCGTGCAATCGCTTCTTGAGGGCGTCGAGTACCATCCCGTTGGCACGCTCGACTTGTCCATTGGCGCGCGGGTGGGCAACTGAGACGTACCGGACGTCGATCCCGCTATTCTCGCAGTACTCCCAGAACTGATGGTTGTTGAAGTTGGAACCAAAGTCTGTGATGATGCCCAGTTCGACCACCCACTTGGTGATTCTTCCAGTAGCATCTTGATTGCGAAGTATGTCACCGAGCGGATAGTCGGTGATGACGACAATCGAGGACTCCTGGAAACAGTGTCGTAGCTTCCGCGAGGTGATGAGTACTGCGTAGAGTAACTTCTGGACCGGCTGGTACCGTGACTTGGACTCTGACAGAACCTCACTGACGAAGTAGATTGGTCGCTGGACTGGGTAGGCGTGGCCTTCTTCCTGCCGCTCGACAACGATGGCAGTACTGACCACGTGGGTAGTCGCAGCGAGGTAGAGCAGCAGCTGCTCCTTTTTGTGAGGAGCTGTGAGGACCGGTGGCTTGGACAGGAAGTCTTTAAGCTACGCCAGAGCTTGATCAGCCTCCACGGTCCACATGAACTTCTCTTGATGCTTGAGTAGTTTGAAGAAGGGTAGTCCCCGTTCTCCAAGCTTCGAGATGAATCTGTTAAGTGCCGCCATGCACCCGGTCAGCTTCTGGACATCCTTGATGCAGGTTGGAGCTTTCATATTGGTGATGGTGGAGATCTTCTCGGGGTTGGCTTCGATGCCGCGATGGCTGATGATGAAGCCGAGTAGTTTCCCAGATGGTACGCCAAAGACGCACTTGTTGGGATTGAGCTTCCATTGGTACTCTCGCAGGGATGCAAAAGTCTCTTCAAGATTGGCAATGAGCGTGTCGGAATTTCTGGTCTTGACGACCACGTCATCCACATAGGCTTCGACGTTCTTGTTGAGCTGCTTCTTGAAGCAGGCCTGGATAGCTCGCTGGTAGGTAGCGCCGCGTTCTTCAACCCGAACGACATTGTCGTGTAGCAGTAGGCGCCGAACGGGGTGATGAACGCGGTCTTCTCCTGGTCTTCTTCCTTGATAGTGATCTGGTGGTAGCCGGAGTAGCAGTCGAGGAAGCAGAGCAGGTCGCAGCCCGCCGTGGAGTCGATGACTTGATCAATCCGCGGCAACCCGAAGGGGTCCTTGGGGCAGTGCTTGTTGAGGTCGGTGTAGTCGACGCACATCCTCCACTTGTTCGTGTTCTTTGCGAACGAGGACAGGGTTGGCGAGCCACTCAGGATGGAAGACTTCACGGATGAAGCCAGTCGCGAGTAGTTTGGCGAGTTCCTTCTTCATGGCATCCCGTCGGTCGTCAGCGAAGCGGCGGAGGTGTTGTCGCTTGGGCGTAGCTTTAGGATCGACGTTGAGTGAGTGCTCGATCAGCCTCCTGGGCACACCTGGCATGTCCGCTGGCTTCCACGCGAAGATGTCTCGGTTAGCCTGGAGGAAGCTGACGAGCGCATCTTCCTATTTCGGGTCGAGCCCCGCCCCGATCATGGTAATCTTGCTGCTGTCGCCGGTCCCAAGGTCAATGGCCTTCACCTGTACTTCCTCTGCTGGCTGAGGCTTGTTTGTTGTGTCGGTCTTTTCAGGTATCTCGAGTTCGGTTGGGGCAAGCTTCTTGGACGCAGCGAAGATTTCCATCATTGTGTTGGGTACTTGATTAATCACTGCGAGTTCCACGGCTTCGGTGTCGCAGTCGTAAGAGACCTTCAAGTCCCCTTGCAGCGCGAGTACTCCAGTAGGACTTGGCATCTTGAGTACCAGTAGGTGTAGTGAGGGACCGCCATGAACTTGGCGATCGCTGGTCTGCCGAGGATGGCATGGTAGGAGGTTTCGAAGTCTGCAACCTCGAACTTGATGTACTCGGTGCGGTAGTTCTCCCTTGTCTCCCCGAAGGTAACTGGCAGGACCACTGAGCCAAGTGGAATAGCCGCGTTACCCGGGACGATGCCGTAGAAAGGCGACGCGCTCTTGGTGAGCATGTCAGTGATGTCGAGCTTCATCTTCTTCAAGGTCTTGGTGAAGAGGACGTTGAGTCCGCTCCCACCGTCGATGAGTACCTTGTTGAGTTTGGAGCCCGCGACTACTGGTTTCAGGACCAGTGGAAAACATCCTGGCTCAGAGAAGCTTGTCCATTGATCTGCGTGGGAGAAGGTGATGGGTACCTCCGACCACCTTAGAGGCATCGGAACCGCTGGTTCAATGCTTAAGACTTCCCGTAGAGTGAGCTTTTGGGACCGCTTGGTGGGTAGTCCGCCGAACAGGACATTCACCGTCTTGTCAGGTTCCTGGAAATCGCCGTTGCCTTCATCGACTTTTTTCTTGCCCTTCTTGTCGTGAGGAGGCCGTGGCTCAGGGGTATCCTTGAGTGCTCGCCGGAGTTGGAAGCACTGATCGGTGGTGTGGTTGCCGTCTGGATGCCACGGACACTTCTCTTTGAGCAAGTCTTTGAAGCCGCCGGAGGTCTTCTTGGAGCTGTCCTTCGCAGGGCGCTGTATAGCCGCGACTGTGTTGTCTGGCTTGCGCTTGCGGTTATGACCGGAGTAGTTGTTGTTGTTGCGACCCCCATGATCCTTGTTGTTGTTGTTGTTGCCGCCCGTGTTGTTCTTGCTCTTGCCGCGAAAGGAGTCGTACTTGGCGTTTGCCTTGTCCTCTTCATCGGCCCATGATGTAATCATGTCTTTGAGCTTGGTGATGGGACTCGGGCGGCGGCGACCGAAGTCTTCGAAGGTGCGACGGTGGTAGAGCCCGTCTTGGAAGAGGTCGATGACTTCTTTGTCGGTGACGTCGACTACGATCGCACGCTTGTCGAAAAAGCGGTGCATGTACTAGCGTAGCGTCTCGCCTTGTTCCTGTTTGACCATCGCCAGATCCATGCAGGTACCCGAGTGCCCCATGGCGCCCGCGAAGTTGCTGGTGAACTGGGCCTTTAGCTGGTCCCACAGGTCGATCGAGTTCTTGTCGAGTGACTCGAGCCAAGTGAGTGGAGCCTGGTCCAGACAGAAGGGGAAGTAGAGGCACTTCGTGTCGTTGTTGCCACCAGCGTTTTCAATGGACAAGGCATAGCATCTGAGCCACTGAACTGGGTCTTGCTTCGCGTTGTACTTGGTGATTCCGAGAGGCTTGAATTTCTCGGGAAGAAGCAGATCGCGAAGTCGTGCAGAGTAGGCGGGGAAGCCGTCGTTGTTGCTTGCTTCAGTAGCCTTGTTGCGGCGGATCTCGTCGATCCTGTGGCGAGCATCATAGCCGCCGCGTGCATTGCCGGTGGCGTGGCTATTCGCGTGGCCTCGGCCTTCGTGATCGCCGCCGCCACCAGCTCTTCTGCCGGCACCATGGGATGAACTTCCGCAGCTGCTACCGCCGCCACCACCGCCGCCGCGACTACCGCCGGCGCCACCGCGACTACCGCCGGCACCCGCCTGGCTGTTGCCGCCCTGTGAGGGTCCTCCTGCCGAGGCTCTG
Organism: Cenchrus fungigraminus; assembly: GCA_036936925.1. Classification (NCBI taxonomy): domain Eukaryota; kingdom Viridiplantae; phylum Streptophyta; class Magnoliopsida; order Poales; family Poaceae; genus Cenchrus; species Cenchrus fungigraminus. The sequence continues at coordinate 63,369,925 of CM072768.1, read as the reverse complement.
GAGCGGTTGGGGTTTGGCTGGTGTTCGCCACGAACGCGGTTGCGTCCGCCGTCTGTAGGGCTGCGACTAGTGGCTTCGTGGTTCCCGGTGGGGGGAACTGGGGCGACTCTGTTGTTGACCCGCATGAAGTAGGCATCCTCGGCGAGCTTGGCGATGACTTCGCCTGTGCGGTGCCCCTGGGCCTGTCGTGCTATCGTGGTGATAGACATGAGGCATTGCTCAGGGGTAGTGTGTACCCGGTTGGCGACTTGATCCAGAGCCTCGTTGAGGTTCCGGATGGGGAGAGCTTCCCGGAGACGTCGGCGTCAATCGTTCCGCTTCCTATTGCGGTCATGCCGGGTGTTCTTGTCTTCGGTAGTCTCGTTTGGAGGTGCGTTGGCGGAAAACTCATCCTCTGAGATGTCGTCGAGGAACCGGTCTGGTCGGTCTTCCGAGGTTCCAACATCCCCGGCCGCCATGAAGACTTCACGGTCAGGAGTGCAGAGGCCGGAGTCGGTAGTCGCCACCTCGGTGGGGGTGTGCTCGTCTTCGTTTAGAGCCAGCGGGGTCCCCTCCTGGAAGGGGAGTGTCTCGAGGTAGGCGACGCAACGCGAGTTATGGTCAGTCAGGTCTGCGGGCTTGCGGTCGGGCCAGTAGACGAATCTTCCAGCGGGAGTCGATGTAATGACCAAGCCAGCGGCAGGGCCTGACAGCGGTTCCTTAGTCGTGTTGAGCTCAGACTCGGACTCGATTGGGTCCGAACCGAAGTCGAACTCATAGGAAGAGTCCGAGTTGTAGCTGGGTGCGTCGTTGGAGTCCGAGGAGTACTCGGAGACGATCTCCTTGCCGGCCCGGCGTGCGGCGAGAGCTTCCGCATGGGCCCTGCTAGAGTTGCAGAGGCCGTATGGGAAGTGCTCGTGGAGGAGGACTGTTTCACACGATGGCTCAGGAGTCGGCTCGCTTGACTCGATCCAGGGTGACATCGAGTTCGAGTTGGAGTCGGATCCAATCTCGAAGTCGGCGATTTGGTCGCAGAGCAAAAATTCGCCGAATTTTTCGATGAGTGGACCCGTGACGACTTCGGGAAGCGTCACGAGCCCGGTCTCCGGGTCCGGGGTCATGGTGAGGTAGCGCTGGAACAATCCAGTGCCGTCAGCGGTGCAGACCCAGGAGCCGAAGACGAAGGTGTCGCCGCGGTTGAAAGCGGCAGTTGGCTTGATGACGATTGAAGCCGTCGAGTTCACCATGTGATCTTCGGCGAGATCCCCTACCTGGCACGCCAACTGTCGGTGTTTTAGACTGGCAACCTACCAAGGGGAGTACCCGAGGTAGATGTTTGTGGCCTCGCCGAGATCGGGAACCCGAAGGAGAGACACGTGGCACACAATTTAGACATGTTCGGGCCGCGAGGTGCGTAATACCCTACGTCCTGTATGCTGCGTAGCTCTGGATTGATTGGGTGTGCTTACAAGATGATGCAGATGATGAAATAGGGGTCCCTGCCTCGCCTTATATAGTCCAGGAGGCAGGGTTACAAGTCGGTTTGCCAGAGGAGTACTAGTCGTGTAAGGCTAAGAGTACTCTACATGGATCTGGACATGTCTAGCTTCCTAACCGAGTACTAATCCTCTGTAGGCCTTACGCTCCACGCCAGCAGGTGCCGTGTTGCCCAAGTAGAGTAGTCCCAGGGGCCCACGGAGTAGTCGGTCCCAATACCCAACTGAGTAGTGGGCCCAGGGATGTCCGTACGACAGACACCCGTGACTTGGAGGATGAAGGCGTCCCCAGCGAAGAGCACGAAGACCGGCGCGTCGAAGAAGAGGAGCCGCGATGAGGCCGGAGATGCCAGCCAGTCGTCGTCGCTGCCGCCCTCCTCTCCTCACCCCAATCCAGCAAAGGAGTGGAAGAAAGAGAAGCTGAAGACCGAGGACCTCCTCGCCCTGGTCAACAGCGGATTCCTTCGCGAGAAGGAAATGGATCTATGGCGCACCGCCACTGGTGACCCGTACCCGATGGAGAAGAACCCGGACGAGATTCCGATGTTCGCGCGGTTCGTGGAGCGTGGACTCACGCTGCCGGCCAGCGACTTCTTCAAGGGGATGCTTAGGTACTACGGCATCGAGTACCTCAACCTCAACCCCAATGGTATATTCCACGCCTCCATCTTCGTACACTTCTGCGAGGCATTTGTGGGGATCAAACCCCACTGGATCTTGTTTCGGAAGTTCTTCCGGGTGAAGCCGCAGCCGAGTACTGACGACCCGTGAGTAGTCGGAGGCGCTGGGATACAGATGCGCGAAGACGTCGCCGGGCAGTACTTGCCGTACAAGCTCATCGACTCCAACCAAGATTGGAAGGCGAAGTGGTTCTACATCAGCAACCACCACCCTGAGCTGCCAAAGCCCAGCGGCCGACAACCGAAGCCCACCATGCAGGAAGGTCTTCAGCTACCTCTGCTGCTGAAGAAGATCAAGGCCTTGCGGGAGGCCAGACTGAGGGCCGAGCACGTGGCCTTCAGTTTTATGAAGAGGAGGGTGCAGCCGCTGATGGCGCGAGACACCCTCGGGTACCAGTACACCGGTGACGAAGGTACGTCCCAGATGCCCGGCGAAGAAATCAAAGATGAAGTCATCATCAAGAGGCTGGGCAGGATCTTCAAGGACATGCCTCCATACACGTCGTGCCCAGTGCCAGAGTACTCTGCGGCACGACCTCCAAATCAGGTCAGCAGTCGTGGCTAAAGCCCCCGAGTACTGATTTGCTTGATGTAGTCGTACTTATCCTTGCTTGGTGTTGTAGGACGACGTGAAGAAGTACATCTCCGTTCCGCCCTCCCCTCCACGACTTGAGGGACAGACGCAGGGGAAGGCGGAACCCAAAGGGAAGGAGCACCGCGAAGTTGGCGAAGGCGACGATGCCGTCGTCATTGAAGACAGCTCCGACAACGAGGATAAGGAGACGTTGTAGCAGCGGTTCCAACTCCGCTTGTGGTTCAGCCGTGCTGGGATGCCCCACATCCCGGTCATCGAGAAGCCATCAAGCCTGGAGGCCAGCTTGCCGACGCCGCCCAGGAAGCCACGCAATGTGGCGCGGAAACGCGCCATAAAGAAATTGAAGCTGTCGGAGACCACCAGACAAGAGGTGAGTACCACGACTAGAGTAGTCGAGTACTGCCGAGTTGTAGTCTGTTGCTGACTGTATGACTTGTATTGTTGTAGGACATCCCTTCCTCGGACCCCGCGGACCAGGGCGAGGAAGATGTCTGGGAGACTGTGGGGGCGACGGCTCAAGGAAACACTAGCCCGCCTCCAGCTACTGAAGACGCTGTGCCAGAAGGGGCACAACAGCAAGCCGGCACCTCGGAGCCGTGGGCGTCGGTTGAAGAAGTACATGGCCCTGCTCCAGCTGCGGCTGTGGCCGTTGAGCAGCCAGAAGAGCCTCCTGTCGAGGCTGGAGCCGCTAGCGAGGCTGGCATCATGGATATCGCCAGCATACTAGGCGCTCCGACCGTCACCGTAGCACGGTTAACTCTGTAAGTTCCCTAAACTCTTGAGTAGTCACATAGTCGTCAAGCTCGTGTTGTTGACTGGGTACTTCATGATGTAGGAAATCCACGGACTTGTCGTGGGATGGAGGGGAGACTAGCACCCCGGCTGATGGTGAAGACCGCTCGGCGGAGGTGCGAGATCCCACACCACCACCGCAAGCTGATGCCGCGGTAGAGCCGATGCTTGAAGAGGCTACCCTGGTTGAAGGTACACATCCTGCCACCACGAGTAGTTATTATGGAGGGTAGTCGTAGCCGTTATTGACTTGCTTAGTTGATCCTGACAGGAGCACAAGCCGAGGGAGCTACGATCCCTGAGGCAGTAGCCATGGGAACAGCTGCTGTGGAGACGATGGCCACAGGGCCAGTTGCTGAGGTGGCGACAGCAACAGCCCCCGGGCCGGGGACTACGGTAGCCCCCGAGCCGAGCGTGGAAGCGCGGGTTGATCCGCACCCCGAGGCGGGTACTGACGTTGTTGTCCGCGAGGCGATAATAGAAGAAGCTGCGCCGCTTCGCTCGGCGCCCATGCCAGAGACAGGATCCTCGAGCCGCGGGGGTCTTGAGTTGCTGGAAGACAATCTGGTTGATCCAGTCGTCGTATCTCTGAGCATGGAGTCGTGGTGCCGTATAGAGCGATGGGTCAAGGTATGTTGCAAGTACCCTGAGTAGTATTACCTTGTTGAGTACTGATTACTCATTGTCCGTTCTGTCTTGCGCAGGACGTGGTGGAGAGGTCCCACCAGAAGTCTGAACTCCTGAAGGGGTACGGTGACACAGTTCTCCGCGCCAAGGCCTTGGAGAAGGAGCTGGACAAGTCAAAGAAACATGTGGCGCTGCTCCAATCCAAGCTTGATGGCACCTTCGCTCAGTACCATAACGAGGTACAGGAGATGCAGACGAAGAGGGACGACCTGATCAGGAAGAAAAAGTCGTTGCGCCAGAAGAACAAAGGTGTGTCTCCCGCCAAGGTCACCGAGTACGTATTGTAATACTCGTGAGTAATCTGACACTGTGGCGAGTTGTTTGCAGATCTTGAGGCAAAGGTCGACCAGCTGAAGGCATCTGAGACGGACCTCAAGAACATCGTGTATCGCAAGACCGACAAGAGAGAGGTACGTGAGTATGAGTATGCTCAGTTGCGCCATGAGTGTATCAAGCACATGGAGCTCCGTGAAGCCACAGATCGTGACCTTGTAAACTGTTATAAATCTCTGCAGAAGCTTAATGAAGACTACGAGAAGCTTCGAGGTCAGCTGAAGGAACTCGAAGAAGCTGCGCTGCCTATCGCAAGGCTGTTGGTGCCACATCCGGGCGGACCCAAGATAGCCCCTCTGGTAGACAGGCGGAAGGAAGCCCCCGGGTGCCTGGCGACGTACGTCAAGCATCTGGCGAAGTCCATACCAAACCAGGTGCTTGCATACATGAAGTCGTACTTCCTGAAGGCGCCAGTGGATGTGGTGGCTGGTGGTCTTGCAGCGAACTGCACCGATGAGCAGTACAAGACCCTCCTGGAGAAGATGGCGCCCATCGCGGAGCAAGTCGCGGATAAGCTGAATCTCCAGTAGATGTACCTGTAGAGGTAGCTCATGTATAGAGTAGTTATTGTAAGACAAACAAATTAGGAACTTGTTTGAAGTATTAATGAAGTGTGTCCACTTCTTGTAATGTAATGAGTACTCATTGCCGCCACTTGCAGCGAAGTGTGCGGAGTACCAAGCCGTGAGAGATGTGGTGAGTAGTAGTACTCAGTAGAATCTGCCTAGTTAGAAGGCATAGTCAACAAGTTGAGCGGAACCGAACTTTATTACTGATGAATAAGTACACCTGGGTGGCCAGAGCCGTTACAAATGAGTAGTCGCCAGGACCCGTAGGCCGCCTACGGCTAAGTGATTGCTAGGGCCCTTGGGCCGCTTACAGCTGGAGATCCGTTCGTAGCCGTATAGGCTGGATCTAGAGAGTACATGGTCCGTAGACCGCCGCCAAAGTCCTTCTGCTATGTGCGGCCCAAGATCCGTTAGTAGCTGTTGACGCTAGATCCTGGATAGAAGTAATCTGTAGACTGGTGCTAGGACCAAAAGGCCGCTTACAGCGAAGAGTCCGTGAGTAGCCGTATAGGCTGGACCCGTAGATGAGTAGTCGAGCGACTACGCGTAGAAGCGACAAAGCTGGTCGACGTTCCACGAGTTGCTGATGTCGTCGCCTTCAAGTGTTTGGAGGTGATATGAGCCTGGTCCGGTCACCTTGGAGACTGAGAAGGGTCCTTCCCATGGCGAGCTGAGCTTGTGTAGTCCGTCTGTGTTCTGGATGCGACGGAGGACTAGATCGCTGACGTTGAAGGAACGTTCCTTGACGTTGCGATCATGGTAGCGTCGGATACCCTCTAGGTACCTTGCTGACTGGACGAGGGTAGCGCAGCGGGCTTCTTCGAGGTTGTCGATATCAACCCGTCGACTGTCTTCTGAGATGCCTTCGTCGTATTGTTCTACTGCCGGGGATTCCCACATCACGTCGGCGGGTAGAATAGCTTCGGAGCCGTAGACCAGGAAGTAGGGCGACTGCCCTGTTGGCTTGGTAGGTTGAGTACGAAGCCCCCAGAGTGCATTGGGTAGTTCCTTGATCCACTTGCCTCCTTTGGTGTTGGCTGTGTCATGCAATTGCTTCTTGAGGGCGTCGAGTACCATCCCATTGGCGCGCTCCACCTGGCCGTTGGCGCGCGGGTGGGCGACTGAGACATATCGGATGTCGATCCCGCTGTTCTCGCAGTACTCCCAGAACTGATGGTTGTTGAAGTTGGAACCCAAGTCTGTGATGATGCGATCGGGTAGCCCGTAGCGATGCACGAGTTCATCCAAGAAGTCGAGTACTCTGTCGGCCTTTGGGCAGGTAACCGGCTTGACTTTGATCCACTTGGTGAACTTGTCGATGGCCACCAAGACTCTGTTGAATCCTCCTGGCGTAGTGGGCAGAAGCCCAATCATGTCGAGCCCCCAGCAGGCAAAGGGCCAGGTCGGTGGTATGGTGACTAACTTGTAGGCCAGGACGTGTTGCTGCTTGGCGAAGAATTGACATCCTTGGCACCTTCTGACGAGTTCTTCAGCGTCAGCCAGAGCTGTGGGCCAGTAGAAGGCTCGTCGGAAGGCTTTGCTCACCAGCGTGCGAGAAGACGCGTGGTTGCCGCAGACGCCCTTGTGGATCTCCTCCAAGATGTCCTTGCCTTCATCCCGAGGTATGCACTTCATGAGTACTCCAGAAGTAGCACCCCGCCTATAGAGCTTATCTCCGACTAGTACGTAGGTCTTGGCTCGGTGGACGAGTTGTTCGGCCTTGTTCTTGTCAGAGGGTACCTTCTGCTCTCGGATGTAGTCGATGAAGGGTTGCCTCCAGTCCACATCGATCATCATGACCTCCTGACCAGGCTGTGGTGGCCCAGGGTCAGTGGTCGTTGGCGCCGGCTCCGGTATGGATGGCGCGTGAAGCTCGTGGACGAAGACTCCGACGGGTACTTGAGCGCGAGTAGAACCAAGCTTCGACAGGATGTCCGCTGCAACATTGTTGTCGCGGACGACGTGGTGAAACTCGAGACCATAGAATTTGTTCTCGAGCTTGCGGACTTCAAGACAGTAGGCGTCCATGTTCTCCTTGTTGCGATCCCAAGACTTGTTGACTTGGTTGATGACCACTGCGGAGTCACCGTAGACTAGTAGTCGCTTGATGCCTAGTGAGATTGCGAGGCGGAGCCCATGTAGTAGGGTTTCGTACTCGGCTTCATTGTTTGAGACCTTCCAGAAGATCTGCAGGATGTACTTGAGTTGTTCGCCCTTTGGAGAGATCAGGAGTACCCCTGCGCCCGCGCCCTCGAGCTTGAGTGAGCCGTCGAAGTACATCACCCAATGCTCTGGTCGCTCTGTTGGAGTTGGTAGCTGATTCTCTCGCCACTCTGCCATGAAGTCGACTAGTGCTTGAGACTTGATAGCGGTGTGTGGCTTGAAGTCGATATTGAGGGCGCCCAGTTCGACCGCCCATTTGGAGATTCTTCCAGTAGCATCTTGATTATGGAGTATGTCACCGAGCGGGTAGTCGGTGATGACGGTGATCGAGGACTCCTGGAAGTAGTGTCGTAGCTTCCGCGATGTGATGAGTGCTGTGTAGAGTAGCTTCTAGACCGGTTGGTACCGTGCCTTGGACTCGGACAGGACCTCGCTGACGAAGTAGACTGGTCGCTGGACTGAGTAGGCGTGGCTTTCTTCCTGCCGCTCGATGATGATGGCAGTACTGACCACATGAGTAGTCGCAGCGAGGTAGAGCAGTAGCTGCTCCTTTTTGCGAGGAGCCGTGAGGACCGGTGGCTTTGACAGGAAGTCTTTAAGCTGCGTCAGAGCTTGATCAGCCTCCGCGGTCCACACAAACTTCTCTTGGTGCTTGAGTAGTTTGAAGAAGGGTATTCCCCGTTCTCCGAGCTTCGAGATAAATCTGTTCAGGGCCGCCATGCACCCGGTCAGCTTCTGGACATCCTTGATGCAGGTTGGAGCTTTCATATTGGTGATGGCGGAGATCTTCTCGGGATTGGCTTCGATGTCGTGATGGCTGATGATGAAGCCGAGTAGTTTCCCCGAGGGTACGCCGAAGACGCACTTGTTGGGGTTGAGCTTCCACTGGTACTCTCGCAGATGTGCGAAGGTCTCTTCAAGATCGGCGATGAGCGTGTCGGAGTTTCTGGTCTTGACGACCATGTCATCCACATAGGCTTCGACGTTCTTGTCGAGCTGCTTCTTGAAGCAGGCCTGGATAGCTCGTTGGTAAGTAGCACCGGCGTTCTTCAATCCGAACGACATTGTCGTGTAGCAGTAGGCGCCGAACGGGGTGATGAACGCGGTCTTCTCCTGGTCTTCTTCCTTGATAGCGATCTGGTGGTACCCGGAGTAGCAGTCGAGGAAGCAGAGCAGGTCGCAGCCCGCCGTGGAGTCGATGACTTGATCGATCCGCGGCAACCTGAAGGGGTCCTTGGGGCAGTGCTTATTGAGGTCGGTGTAGTCGACACACATCCTCCACTCGTTCGTGTTCTTCTTGCGGACGAGGACGGGGTTGGCGAGCCACTCAGGATGGAAGACTTCTCGGATGAAGCCAGTCGCTTGTAGTTTGGCGAGTTCCTTCTTGATGGCATCCCGTCGGTCGTCAGCAAAACGGCGGAGGTGTTGTCGCTTGGGGGTAGCTTTGGGGTCGACGTTAAGCGAGTGCTCGATCAGCCTCCTGGGCACACATGGCATGTCCGCTGGCTTCCACGCGAAGATGTCTCGGTTAGCCCGAAGGAAGCTGACGAGCGCGTCTTCCTATTTCAGGTTGAGCCCCGCGCCGATCATGGTAGTCTTGCTGCTGTCACCGGTCCCGAGGTCGATGGCCTTCACCTGTACTTCCTCTGTTGGCTGAGGCTTGTTTGAGGTGTCGGTCTTCTCAGGTATCTCGAGTTCGGTTGGCGCGAGCTTCTTGGACGCAGCGAAGATTTCCATCATTGCGTTGGGTACTTGATTGGTTGCTGCGAGTTCCACAGCTTCGGTGTCGCAGTCATAAGAAATCTTCAAGTCCCCTTGCAGCGCGGGTACTCCGGCAGGACTTGGCATTTTGAGTACCAAGTAGGTGTAGTGAGGGACCGCCATGAACTTGGCGATGGCTGGTCTGCCGAGGATGGCATGGTAGGAGATTTCGAAGTCCGCAACCTCGAACTTGATGTACTCGGTGCGGTAGTTCTCCCTTGTCTCCCCGAAGGTAACTGGCCGGACCACTGATCCGAGTGGTATAGCCGTGTTACCTGGGACAATGCCGTAGAAAGGCGACGCGCTCTTAGTGAGCATGCCGATGATGTCGAGCTTCATCTTCTTCAATGTCTTAGTGAAGAGGACGTTGAGTCCGCTCCCACCATCGATGAGTACCTTGTTGACTCTGGAGCCCGCGACTACTGGTTTCAGGACGAGTAGGAAACGTCCTGGCTCAGAGAAGCTTGTCCATTGATCCGCGCAGGAGAAGGTGATGCGTACCTCCGACCACCTTAGAGGTGTCGGCACCGCTGGTTCAATGTTCAAAACTTCCCGTAGAGTGAGCTTCTGAGATCGTCTGGTGGGTAGTCCGCCGAAGAGGACATTCACCGTCTTGTCAGGTTCTCGGAATTCGCCATTGCCTTCGTCGACTTTCTTCTTGCCGTTCTTGTCGTGAGGAGGCCGTGGCTCGGGAACATCCTTGAGTGCTCGCCGCAGTTGGTAGCGCTGGTCGGTTGTGTGATTGCCATCTAGATGCCACGGGCACTTCTCTTTGAGCAAGTCTCTGAAGCCGCCGGAGGTCTCTTTGGAGCTGTCCTTCGCAGGGCACTGTATAGCCGTGACTGTGTTGTCTGGCTTGCGCTTGCGGTTAGGACCCGAGTAGTTGTTTTTGTTACGACCCCCTTGATCCTTGTTGTTGTTGTTGCCGCCCGTGTTGTTTTTGCTCTTGCCGCAAATGGAGTCGTACTTGGCATTCGCCTTGTCCTCTTCGTCGGCCCATGAGGTGATCATGTCTTTGAGCTTGGTGACAGAACTTGGGCGACGGCGACCGAAGTCTTCGAAGGTGCGACGGTGGTAGAGCCCGTCTTGGAAGAGGTCGATGACTTCTTTGTCGGTGACGTCGACTACGGTCGCACGCTTGTCGAAAAAGCGGCGCATGTACTGGCGGAGCGTCTCGCCTTGCTCCTGCTTGACCATCGCCAAGTCCATGCGAGTACCCGAGCGCCCCATGGCGCCCGCAAAGTTGCTGGTGAACAGGGCCTTCAGCTGGTCCCACTTGTCGATCGAGTTCTTATCGAGCGACTCGAGCCATGTAAGTGGAGCTTGGTCCAGACAGAAGGGGAAGTAGAGGCACTTGGTGTCATTGTCGCCACCAGCATTTTCGATGGCTAGGGCATAGCACCTGAGCCACTGAACTGGGTCTTGCTTCGCGTCGTACTTGGTAATCCTGAGAGGTTTGAATTTCTCGGGAAGAAGCAGATCGCGAAGTCGTGCAGAGTAGGCAGGGAAGCCGTCACTGTCGCTGACTTTAGTAGTCTTCTTGGCATGACGGATCTCGTCAATCCTGTGGCGGGCATCGTAGTTGCCACGAGTGTTGCCGGTGGCGTGGCTGTTGGTGTGGCCTCGGCCTCCGCGATCGCCGCCGCCACCGGCTCTTCTGCCGCCACCGTGGGATGAGCTGCCACTGCTGCCACCGCCTCCACCACCGCCGCCGCTTGGTGCTCCTGCAGAGGCTCTAGAGCGATTGGGGGTTGCCTGTTGTTCACCGTAGATGCGGTTGCGTCCTCCATCTGCTGGGGTGCGGCTGCGACTAGTGGCTTCGTGGTTTCCGGCTCCGGCGGTTCTGTTGTTGACCCGCATGAAGTAGGCGTCCTCAGCAAGCTTGTCGATGAGTTCGCCTGCGCGGTGCCCCTGAGCTGTCCGTGCTATCATGGTGATAGACATGAGGCATTGCTCAGGGGTGGTGTGTACCCAGTTAGCGACTTCGTCCAGAGCCTCAGTGAGGTTCCGGATGGGAAGAGCTTCTCGGAGCCGCTTGCGTCGATCTGCTCGCTTTCTGTTGCGTTCGCGCCGGGCATTCTTGGCATCAGTAGTCTTATTTGCGGGTGCATTAGCTGATTCCTCGTCTTCTGAAATATCTTCAAGGTACCGATCAAGTCGGTTATCTGAGGTTCCAGCTTCCCCGATTGCCATGAATACTTCACGGTCAGGCGTGCAGAGTCTGAAGTCGGTAGTCGCCACCTCGGTTGGCGTGTGCTCTTCCTCGTTTGGAGTCAGTGGTGTCCCCTCCTGAAAGAGGAGTGTCTCGAGGTAGGCAACGCAACGTGAGTTGTCGTTGGTCAGGTCTGCGGGCTTGTGGTCGGGCCAGTAGACGAATTTGCCGGCAGGAGTAGACGTGATGACCAAGCCAGCAGCAGGACCTGACAACAGTTCCTCAATAGAGTTGAGCTCAGACTCGGACTCGATCGGATCGAGACCGAAGTCAAACTCATAGGAGGAGTCCGAGTTGTAGTCTGGGACGGTGTAGGAGTCCTAGGAGTACTCGGAGACGATCTCCTTGCCGGCCCGATGCGAGGTGAGTGCTTCCGCGTAGGCTTTGCTAGGGTTGCAGAGGCCGTACGGGAAGTGCTTGTGGGGGACCGGTTCGCATGATGGCTCGGGAGCCAGCTCGTGCGGTTCGATCCAGGGCGACATCGAATTTCGAAGGTTGCAGAGCGACTTGGTTGCAGAGCAAAAATTCGTCGAATTTCTCGACGAGTTGACCCGTGATAGCTTCGGGAAGCGTCATGAGTCCAGTCTCCGGGTCCGGGGTCATGGTGAGGTAGCGCTGGAACGATCCAGCGCCATCGGCGATGCAGACCCAGGAGCCAAAGACGAAGGTGTCGCCGCGGTTGACGGTGGCGGTTGGCTTGATGACGATTGAAGCCGTCAAGTTCGCCATGTGATCTTCGGCGAGATCCCCTACCTGGCGCGCAAGCTGTTGGTGTTTTAACCCGGCAACCTACCAAGGGGAGTACCCGAGGTAGATCTTTGTGGCCTCGCCAAGATCGAGAACTTGAAGGAGAGACACGTGGCACACAATTTAGACAGGTTCGGGCCGCGAGGTGCGTAATACCCTACGTCTTGTACGCTGCGTAGCTCTGAATTGATTGGGTGTGTTTACAAGATGATGCGGATGAAGAGATAGGGGTCCCTACCTCGCCTTATATAGTCCAGGAGGCAGGGTTACAAGTCGGTTTGACAAGGGAGTACTAGTCGTGTACGGCTAGGAGTACTCTACATGGATCCAGACATGTCTAGCTTCCTAACCGAGTACTAGTCCTCCATAAGCCTTGCGCTTCACGCCATCAGGTGTCGTGCAGCCCAAGTCGAGTAGTCCCAGGAGCCCACGAAGTAGTCGGTCTCAGTACCCACCTAAGTAGTGGGCCCAGGGATGTCCGTACGACATTGGCCCCTCGCCTTAGGTCGGTGGCCTACCCCGACAACTTCAAGCCTAACATCCAGAAGTACGACGGCCGCTCCGATCCTAACATCTGGCTATCGACCTACTACGTCACCGTCAAGGCGGCCGGCGGCAACTTCGACCACATGGTGGTGTACTTCCCGCTGGTGATGGGTGACGCGTCGTCACTCTGGCTCAACAACCTCCCGGCTAGCAGCATCACCAGTTGGGCCGACCTATCCCAGGCCTTCACGTCCAACTTCCAGGCGACCTACAATCGCCCTGGGAACGCCTTCAACCTCGGGAGGGTGACCATGAAGCCCAACGAGCAGCTCCGCGACTACAACAACCGGTTCTTCGAGAACCGCAACACTTGCGTCGGTGTCAGGGACGACCAGGTCGTCGATAGCTACAAGAAGGGCGTCAGAGATCGCAAGATCTTCGAGAAGATTCACGAGTCCGGGGCCACCACCGTCGCGGCCCTCATGGACGTCGTCAACAAGCTCATCGACACCGACGAGGCATTGGTCAACCAGTTTGACTACGACGCCAAGCGCGATGCGGGCACTTCCGACACTGCTGGAGACTCGAGCTCCAAGCTGCGCAAGTGACCCTCAAAGGTGCTTGCAGCGGAGGCACGCCGACCTTTGACGTTCAACGTCGACGAATTCAACACGGCACTCGACAGCCCCTGCGCATTCCACGAGGGGGCCACTCACACAGTTCGTGAGTGCACGCAGTTCAAGAGGGCGTTCTGTACCCCCAAAGATCCCAAGCGACCTAGAGGTGACGACGACTGGTCGTCTTCACGTCGCTACAACAACAACCGCCGCGACGACCGACGCGGCCGTGGCGACGACGGCCGCCGCGACGAGCGACGTCGCGACGAGCAGCAGCCAGAGGATCGCCGCGACGAGCGTGACCTACCTCCTCCACCGGCGACGGGCAACCCCAACGGCCCCTTCCAGCAGGCCAAGCGATCGATCAATATGATCGTAGGCGGCCTTAAGTCTCACGTGAGCAGAAGGCAATATTGCAAGGACAAGCGCGAGATCCACCTCATCCATACCAAGCCGTCGCAGCCTCTGCGTTGGTCTGAGCAGCCGATCGTGTTCTCCAGAGCTGATCACTGGGTCCACATCCCAGACCCCGGGTCCTACCCACTCGTCGTCGAGCCTATAGTGGAGGGAGCCCTGCTTCCCCAGACCCTTATCGATGGAGGGAGCGGGCTCAATATCATCTTCGTTGAGACCTTGAGGAAGATGGACTTTGACTTCAAGAGGCTGACAGCATGCGACGAACCTTTCTTCGGCATCGTCCCCGGCAAGGCAGCCTACCCCCTGGGTCGGGTCTCCCTTCCTATGACCTTTGGCACGGAGGACAACTTCCGTACGGAGTATCTCAACTTCGAGGTCGCTGACTTCAAGTCCTCCTACCACGCCATCCTAGGTCGTCCCATGCTGGCCAGGTTCATGGCCATCCCGCACTACACCTACTTGGTGTTGAAGATGCCGACTCCAAACGGGGTCCTCTTCGTCTACAGCGACCTCATAGTCTCATTTAAGTGCGACAACGAGGCCCTCGACATCACCAAGACAAACGTCTGCGTCGACGCCTCGGCCGTCATGATCGCCGAGGCCGCGATGGTCGCTCCAAGTGACCTAACCGTCCTAGAGCAGCAACGCACCGACACCGCCCTGGATGCCACACCGTCAATGAAGAGGGTCCGCCTCGGCCTGCCCGACCCAAAGAAGACGGTGGTCATCGATGACAACCTCGAGGAGAAATAGGAACTCGCGCTCACCAGTTTCCTCCGGGACAACGCGGACATATTCGCATGGACCCCATCGAATATGTCGGGTGTTCCAAGGGAGCTGGCTGAGCACTCCTTGGATGTAAGCAAGACGGCCAAGCCTGTCAAGTAGAAGCTGCGCCGCTTTGCGAAGGATCGCAAGGAGGTCATTAGGGTAGAGATAATAAAGCTCCTAGCTGCCGGATTCATCCGTGAATGTAAAAACCCGGTTTGGCTCGCCAACCCGGTGCTTGTACCCAAGAAAACCGGTCAATGGAGAATGTGTATCGACTACATTGATCTCAACAGACACTGCCCTAAAGACCCCTTCCCTCTTCCGCGCATCGACCAGGTCGTGGACTCCATGGCCGGAAGCGTCCTGCTATGCTTCCTCGACTGCTACTCAGGGTATCACCAGATAGCCCTGAAGGTCTCTGACCAAGATAAAACGGCGTTCATAATGCCGCACGGCATCTACTGCTACACGGCCATGACGTTTGGTCTCAAGAACGCTGGAGCGACCTACCAGAAGGCCATCCATAAGTGCTTAGAGTCTCAAATCGGTGACAATGTTGAAGCCTACATCAACGACGTAGTTGTCAAGACAAGGGAGGAGGACAACCTCATCACTGACCTTGCCCAGACCTTCGCCAACCTCCGACGCTACCGCTGGAAACTCAATCCAGAGAAATGCGACTTCAGTGTACCATCCGGCAAGCTCCTAGGCTTCATGGTCAGCCACCGGGGCATCGATGCGAATCCCACCAAGGTCGACGCCATATGCAAGATGAAAAGACCTACGGGGAAGAAAGACGTCATGAAGCTCACAGGCATGATGGCCGCCCTAGGTCGCTTCATCAGCAAGCTAGGAGAAAAAGGCCTATCCTTCTTCAAGCTGCTCAAAAAGTCAGACAAGTTCGTGTGGACGGATGAGGCCGACCGGGCACTAGAAGAGCTGAAGACCTTCCTCACAACGGCCCCAGTCATGGTGCCCCCGGCACCAAAAGAGACCCTGCTGCTCTATATTTCCGCAACCACCCAGGTGGTCAGCATGGTTCTGGTGGCGGAGCGACCTGAGGAAGGCCAACCCTACCCCAACCAGCGACCTGTCTACTATGTCAGCGAGGTCCTCTCTGATAGCAAGATCAGATATTCACAGCCTCAAAAGATGTTGTACGCTCTCCTCGTTACTTCGCGCAAGCTTCGGCACTACTTCCAAGTGCATAAAATCAAGGTCGTCTCGAGCTTCCCCCTAGGAGAGATCCTGCATAGCCGCGACACCACGAGACGCATCGTCAAGTGGTCAATCGAGCTAGGCGAGTTCGAACTTGAGTTCTGTCCACGACAGGCCATCAAGTCGCAGATCATCGCGGACTTCGTCTCTGAGTGGACAGAGACCCAGCAACCTCCACCGTGGAAAAACCTGAGCACTGGAAGATGTACTTTGACGGTTCCCTGAACCTCGAAGGAGCGGGGGCAGGTGTACTCTTCATCTCCCCCCAAGGCCATAACCTGAAGTACGTCCTGCAGATCCACTACAAGGCGTCCAATAACTGTGCCGAATATGAGGCCCTGATTCACGGGCTGCGCATCGCCGTCTCCCAGGGGATTAAGCGGCTCATTGCCTACGGCGACTCCAAGGTCGTCATCGACCAGGTCAACAAGACGTGCGACATCAAGAAGGACACGATGGATGCCTACTGCGCCAAGGTCCGGAAGCTCGAGGCTCACTTCGAAGGTCTGGAATTCCACCACGTCTGCCGCGACAACAACGTGGCAGCAGACGTCCTCTCCAAGCTGGGCTCTAAGCGCGCGCTGGTCCCAGCCGGCGTGTTCGTCCAAGACCTGCGCAAGCCTTCCATCAAGCTACTAAGCGACCCAGACCCGGCGCCCGGTGACGTGCCCCCACAGGGCAGCTGGGACGTCCTCATGACCGAGGCCGAGGATGATTGGCGCCTCGACATCATCGCTTACATCCTGGAGCATCGGGTCCCTGAAGATAAGGTCGAGCGTGAGAAGGTCACGAGGCGCAGCGCCAATTACGTCGTCATCGGCACAGAGCTTTACCGGAGGTCCGCTTCC
The DNA here is from genome assembly GCA_036936925.1 of Cenchrus fungigraminus. NCBI lineage: Eukaryota > Viridiplantae > Streptophyta > Magnoliopsida > Poales > Poaceae > Cenchrus > Cenchrus fungigraminus. Next base: position 63,353,554 of record CM072768.1, on the reverse strand, counting down.
AATGGCGTGCTGATGAAGTGCATCCTAAGGTCTGAGGGCCTCAGACTCTTGCAGGAGATCCACGGTGGAGAATGCGGCAACCACGCAGCCTCCGCTAACCTAGTGGGAAAGGCCTTTAGGTCCATATTCTACTGGCCTACCACCATGGCTGACGCTCAGGACCTAGTCCGGCGATGCAAAGGGTGCCAGTTCTTCGCCAAGAAGCAGCACGTCCCAGCTCAGGCCCTGAGGACAATCCCTCCATCCTGGCCCTTCGCCATATGGGGCCTGGACTCGGTAGGGCCCTTTAGAACCGCCCCTGGAGGCTACAAGCATATCCTCGTGGCGATGGACAAGTTCACCAAATGGATCGAGGTTCGAGCTGTCGCTAGTGTCACGTCGAAGAAGGCGGCGAAGTTCATCGAGGATATCACTCACCACTTCGGGGTCTCCAACAGGATCGTCACCGACCTAGGTTCGGCCTTCACAGGTGCCGACTTTTGGGATTTCTGCCAAGATAACCTCATCGACGTCTATTATGCCTCGGTGGCGCACCCGTGCTGCAACGGCCAGGTCGAGCGTGCTAATGGCATGGTCCTTCAAGGCATCAAGGACCGAATCTCCGACGACACTTCTCAATATGCCACCAGGTGGCTAGCGGAGCTCCCGCACGTGGTCTGGGGTCTCCGGACCCAGGTCAGCTCAGCTACAGGATATTCACCATTCTTCCTGGTCTACGGGTCGCAGGCTATCCTCCCAACCGACCTTGCCTTTGGCGCCCCCCGCATCCAGCATTACGAAGAGCTTGCGGCAGAAGAAACACGCAAGGTCGACCTCGACAGCATTGAGGAGCAACGCGTGGCCGCACTGTTGCGGCACACCCGTCACGAGCAGCAGATACGTCGCTACCACGACCGCAACGTGCAGGAACGTTCCTTCAATGTGGGCGACCTAGTCCTGCGGCGCATCCAAGACACCAAGGGCATGCACAAGCTCTCCGCACCTTGGGAAGGCCCCTTCATCGTGAAAGAGGTCATTGGACCAGCGACCTACCGCCTCCAGTGGGCCGACGGCCAGGGCGTCCCGAACGTCTGGAACATCGAGCATCTGTGTCGCTTCTATCCTTAGAAGATCTATACCGAAATAAAAGCTATGTACTCTCACCTCTTGTAAATTTCCAGTTAATAAAGAATGAGGTTCCCCTCGGCAGGCCTTCTGTCGACCTACACCTGGGTCTCCTTTTTTACTTTCTGTTCTGTTTTCCCTTCCCCCCCGAAGTGCTCGGAGGCTTGGTCTAAGTTAGGCCCGACACGCTCGGGGGCTTGACTTTGCCAACCTAAGAGTCTCGCGACCTGAAGGGGTTTCTTATGCTTTACGTTTTTACGCGTTCCCCATCTGCATAGCTTTTACTCTCTTTGTGCATGTTCCTAAGATACTTGATTGTGAGACCTAGGGTCCAAGACCCCCCTCCACGCACCGGTGTTACTTAAGCCTCCACGTTGAGCCGTACAGTCGGTAAGCCGTTCCTCCACTGAGTTGGGTAAGCGGAGGGCACACTTCGCAATTTCATTACTTTCGAGCTTACATAACGAGCGTTTTCGCTGTTAAAGTGGGATGCGCACTTTAATTAAATTTGCATGTCTTTATTATGGCAAAAGTACTTTTTACATTAATAGGCCCTAGGCCTAAACCTACATCTACACCTTGATACAGCTTGAATTTTGAATTTCAGAGGTCGAACTTCTTCACGACCTCCTCCGCGGCAGCCTGGACGTCCTCGCGGTTCACCAGCTCGGACAGATCGACGTCCTCCGCGACCTTCTGCAGGTTGAACGATGGCTCGTGGAACTTCACCGCCGCCAACGCCGCGGCCGCGGCGAGCTTGCTGGTGTCTAGCAGCAAGGCCTTCATCCGGCCGTCAGCCTCGTCCAGGCGATCTAGCAGCTCCTTCGGCTCCGCCCCCTCCTCCAGAGGAACATAGATGTCCATTAGATACTGGGCGGCCTCCTTAAGGTCGGTGAGCTGCTTCTCCAGACCTACATAAACAAGAGAAGGTTGGTTCACATCTTGGGCGCAACGACGACAAAGACACTAGGGAGATGAGGTCGCTCACCTTCCTGGACCTTTGCAGTCCTCTCCTTGAGGACCGTCACTTGGTCCTTGGTCTCCGCGAGCTCCTTCTTGAGGGCATCCTCTGTCTCCTTGGCGCCTGGACACATCAAAGGTCAAAATCAGGCAAAGACCTAAAAGAGGCACGAAGACAACACCCAGCGACCAAACAAACTTACCGTCAACCACAGCCTGGAGGTCGTCTGCGGCGTCCTTCGCCTTCTGCTGCGCTGGCTCCAGCTTTTTCTTCAAGGAGCTCACCTCCTCCGCCTGACGGGCCAGGGTCTCCTTCATGTGCTTGACCTCCTGCGCGGCTTCGACCCGAGCCTGCAGCAAAGCCTCCCGAGATGCAGCCGCCTCCGCGTGGGCATTAGCGGCCTCCCTCACCAAGGTCGCTTGGGCTTGCGCCCGCTCCGCAAGTGACTACAAACAAGACAACGAACCTTACATCAAGACCTCGACAAATAGCAATACCAAACGTCAAAGAAACCACGGCAGTAGCACCAAACTCTTACCGAGAGCGTCTGCGCGATTGTCCGCGATGCCTCTTTGAAGTCGTCAACGTCGCGGCGGTCGGCGATGACGTCGTTCTCCCACTGGGTCCCGACGTACAAGCACCTGTTGTTGTCATCCTCGAGGCTGGTGCCGCCCACCTCCGCGGTCTGCTGGCCCAGCGTTGGCCGCGGGGCAGACATACACAGGTCTTCTTGGTGACCTCCCACGGGTGGGGCAGCGCTAGCGCCGCCCTTCTCCGCCTCTGACGCCGCCGTGGCCCCGGCCCCAAGGGCCTGGCTCGAGACCTCCGCAGTTGAGGCTGCCGGTGACTGCTCCACTGGCGCCTCCATCCCCTTGTGCCCAAACGCCTCCTAACCTGAGGCATTCTTGGCGCTCCCGGACGTCGCCGGGGTCGACCTGCGTTCAAACAAATACCTCCGTCAGCAGAACGACAAAATCGGATGCAGCACGCAACGACGGGCACGGGTTACGTGACTTACTAGCTCGCGGACCTAAGTTCAGCCTTGACGGGCTTAGGTGGGGCCCTCCTCGCCCTCTTCTGCGACTGAAGGACCGATTGGGCGACCAGAGAGGGGGGGAGTGAATGGGAGCCGATAAAAATTCTTCTCGAAGGATGAACTCGGCCTATGCCCCAACTTCACAACCTAGGATTCCCACACGAGCTTGCCAAGTTCGCGTAGTCACAACGGACCTACCAACCCTATGAACAAGCCTCAAACAATCCCTAAGCGAAAGCGCAACTCAAGAAGCAAAAAGACTTAGCAGCTCTGTGAGGCTCCGGGCGGACTGTCCGCAAGGACCGGGCGGACCGTCCGGAAGACCTAGGCGGACCGTCCGCGGGTCTGCGGCGGACCGTCCGAAAATAGCCCCCGAACCTCCAGTACTGCACCCCAAAAAACGGACTGTCCGTGCCCTACCCACAGACCGTCCGCACTCTCCTCGCGGACCGACCGTTCGGCAAACTTCGAGCAAACAAGAACACCGGACAAAGCGGATCGAAACGAAGCGACGTAAGAACTCGCGAAGAACATGACGAACACTTGGTCAGTCGGCTCCTCGCGGACCGTCCGCGATCACCTGGCGGACTGGCAGCCACGAGCGGACAGAGCAGCCCAAACTCGAAAACGCGAACACGACTTCACCTATCCGTCCATGGATCTCCCAAACGGCTTGAGCTCTTGAGGCAAGATTTGGGGGAGATGTGAAGCGTCCCTAGGAGATGCTATACCCCAAAACTTGAGACCTCAAACGAACTAAATCGCCGGGAATCGAATCGCAACCAAGCTCTACCAAAAAGCTAGGGTTCCAACCGAAATCCTTCAATCGGAGGCCAAATTCGGAGATTGGGGGGTCAAGATCAAGCACAAAGATGCACAAGACATCTATCCATGATTCCCCCAAGAAAATCCGAACCCAAACACCTCAGAATTGAAGGAACAAGCCGCGCACGAAAATCCAATGAAAATAGCCCGAAAAAGACACGAAAATCACACGAGCTACAAGAAGGAAATCGACGCAACCATGAAAGCTTCCATACACTCGGAGGTCAAATTCTCTACAAAACGGTGAAGAAAATCTAAACCTATGGAGCAGGGAAATGAGAAGCAGTCCGGAAGGATGGTTTGCCCAGAAACCCTAGAGCTATATATATGAGTCCCTCTGGGTTGGGCAAATGACCAAGCTACCCCTAGCACTTAAACTTAAGATACAATTCCCTCAGGGGTAATATGGTCAAGTAGCACTCCTCTTCATCAGACGGCCACACCTTTGCCGTAGTCCGCGTCCTCCCGACGCAAGCCCTGCGATCCCACCGCGTGTCCTCTGGCATCGAAGCTTCTCGGCACGCCCGGATCCTGTCTCTGCCCGCCGAGTCTCCGGTCTTGGTTTTGTGGCTCAACCAAGTAACCCGACGGTTTTGTGGTGAACCGCCGCAAACCCCGCGTGCAGACTCCGGTCGTGAGCCGCTACCCTGCACCGGCTCCGGTCGACGACTTCGTCTTGCTTTTCATGCCATCGTGCGGCCCGCACTTGACCTCGTTCGGCCACCGGGTCCATCGAGCCGAGCCTACTTGTCTCCCCACTCCTCGGAGGCCCCGCAAAGCTAAGACCTTTCGCGCCCGCTCTTCACCTACACCAACACGAGTCAAACCGCAACCTGCACCTGCGATACTCAGCCCAGAGTCAGTCCACACCATGTTGTCAATCACTCATCACACCAGGGAGCGACCATCCACTGGTCCTCGGACGCTCCGGTCCTCAATCTCCCCCTTGATGAGTGCATTGACAACACACACATAGTAACCAATTCAGAGAAAAGAGAATAAGAAAAGAAACGAATAAAAAACTCAAACAAGGATCAAAAGCCAAACAAAAGCCAAAACGAGATCATTTGAGAGAGAAAAATCTCGGTCCCCTAAGACAAGGGCAACGGCTCGACACAACCAAAATAAAATGCTCCAAAATTGCTGACTCCTCAAGGTGAGGCAAAAGGGCTCGACACCATCGGCAAAAGAGCACAACTAAAATCAGGCAACAAAGAGCTCCAAAGCACATGATAGCAAGCTCCCCCTGAACAAATGCATTTCTCCCAATTTTTCTCCCACTTGATGCAAAAGTCCCCCTGGGTGCAACTTTCTCCCCAAAGCAAATTGGGTACTATTCCTCCCCCTTGTTGGTAATGCATGAATCAAGTCTACAAATGCGACCATGTGCTTCTCAAATAGACAAAGAGCACGACAACATGCTAAAATTGAGACATAGACAAGCAAGATAGCCACAAAATTAGTACAAGCATCGCCAACAAGATAGATAGGGACATATAAGCATGTGACATAGCCATAAACAAAATAAAGCATTTTTCACAAAAATTTCCCTCTCATGAGCATAGGACCTAAACATGATCAAAATGACCAAACAACATATAACTCACAAACTTCATGCAAGGTCACAGATTCTCATCACAAGATCATCACAAACACCTACAAGTTATCTCATGTCATGTCAAAGCCACCGAGCCATGTGTCCACTTCTAAATGTGAGACTTCTCAACGGTGAACATCATGCAACGGTTTAGCACCCAAGATAAGGAATTTAAAGCATACATGACATGGAAGCATATTTTTCAAGCACAAGCATTTCATATACCAATTTCATGATTTACAAATTAAGCATGGTTCATGAAGTGCCTTTGCGGCAAAAATAAGCTTAGGCTTCTCCACAAGGTAGCATGTAGGCTAAACATTCATGATGATAAATGGGTCTTTGACCCCAAATGAGAAGAACATGATGCCAAGCACAAATTAAGCAAGGTATAGCCATAAGTGCACAAATTTAACATGAAAGGCATTCAACTCATAGGAGAGGATCATATATAGCATTTTTACAAAAGAAAGTCATTCACAAGCATATACATCCCAAAGCTATCAAGAGCATCGCTATCCATCATATGAGCATCACTAGCAAAGTCATAATCTCATATCCAGCACATCATGGTGATCCAAGTATATAGGAGAAGCACATCTCATATGATACATATGCAGTCTATTATACAAAGATGCAAGCATGATATGATACATAAATGAAAATGCAACATGAGTATGTACATCAAACCCCCAACCAAAGCTCAAAAAGGAAAAACAATACCAAGCTCCCCTCGCAAACGGGCAAATGTAGCTTGGTCCAAAGGCTTGGTTAGGATATCGGCAAGCTGCTTTTCGGTTGGCACATGGATGAGGTCTATGTTTCCCTTCTCAACATTGTCTCTCAGGAAGTGGTACCTCACTTCTATATGTTTGGTTCTGGAGTGGAGCACAGGATTTTTGGTGATGAGGGCATCACCGTCTCGGATATGACCACAATAGCATGTTTTTATTCCAAGGTGAACCGATTCCTTATCATCATTGTATTCAATACATTTGATGAATTGTTGCTACACTACGATGTTTGTTGGTTGTCATATTCAGAAATACTTACGTGGATCAAAAAGGGTGCTCAACACATATGGAAGCGATGGAGGACCAAAGAAGTTGATTGGGGACCAAATCCAAGTAATCCCCGCGCCCTCCACCAAGCCACCACATCACTTTTGGCCCAAAGATGGAAAGAGATCAAGGCCAACACGTTTTGGGCGCTGGATTCAGATTGCATGACTGAGCCAACTTGCAATGGACGCCACGACCTCATACGGACTCCGTTTGGGACGTTCTTTATATGGTTGGAAAGATAATTTGATGGACCTTCCAATGGCACCGGTCGCATGTCAAAATAATATCTGAGTCGACGGGAATCGTCGAAACAAGTGGATGTCAAAAATCTGTATAGGTGCTGCGTCACCCGGTTTTGGCCCGTTGGCCCGTATATCATGTCCGAGCTCATAGGGGCGCGTCCTAGGGTTGGAGCATGACCCCCACCAGGTCCTGGCGTGCCCCTACCCTCTCATATACCCCCATAGCCACCACAAACAGATCGGGTTTTGTTTCGTTGTAAGTTTAGCCATTGCTACTTCCTTGTAGACGCGTGTGTTGGCTAGACCACCCATTCTACCTCATTCGGAACCCCAACTTTGAGATATCATATTCATTTCCATCTCCATATTTTTCAATTTAGTTGCTTGTTATACTTGTGAACACGCTAGGGTTTATGCCCGATCTTTCGATGAGAGGTGTGGGGGATAACTCGATTGGAGGAGATGACGTTCACGGCCCGACTACAACTTTTCCAAGGATGCGCCTTAGCAACCGATACACCACCTCCTATGGCTGCTGCGATCTTGTGGAGCGCGTCAACCGCCACTAGGGCACCCGTTCCTGCAAGCAATCGAGGAACAAGCAAGAACAAGTATAACAACCAACTAAATTGAAAATATGGAGATGGAAATGAATCTGATATCTCAAAGTTGGGGTTCCGAATGAGGTAGAACAGGTGGTCTAGCCGACACACGCGTCTACAAGGAAGTAGCAATGGCTAAACTTACAACGAAACAAAACCCGATCTGTTTGTGGTGGCTATGGGGGTATATGAGAGGGTAGGGGCACGACCAGGACCTAGTGGGGGTCGTGCTCCAACCCTAGGACACGCCCCTATGGGCTCCGACATGATACACGGGCCAACGGGCCAAAACCAAGTGACGCAGCACCTATACAAATTTTTGACATCCACTTGTTTCGATGATTCCTGTCGACTCAGATATTATTTTGACATGCGACCAGTGCCATTGGAAGCTCCATCAAATTATCTTTCCAACCATATAAAGAACGTCCCAAACGGAGTCCGTATGAGGTCGTGGCGTCCATTGCAAGTTGGCCCAGTCATACAGTCCAAATCCAGCGCCCAAAACGTGTTGGCCTTGATCTCTTTCCATCTTTGGGCCAAAAGTGCCATGGTGGCTTGGTGGAGGGCGTGGGGATTACTTGGATTTGGTCCGCAATCAACTTCTTTGGTCCTCCATGGCTTCCATATGTGTTGAGCACCCTTTTTGATCCACGTAAGTATTTCTGAATATGACAACCAACAAACATCATAGTGTAGCAACAATTCATCAAATGTATTGAATACAATGATGATAAGGAATCGGTTCACCTTGGAATAAAAACATGCTATTGTGGTCATATCCGAGACGGTGATACCCTCATCATTTGGCAACACTAATGGCACTCGTGCTATCACACATGAGAGGAACATGGGTACACTCCTCACCAAAGTCACTCAGCGTGTATGTGATCCAAAGCAGCTGTGAGCAACAACTAGCGGCAGCAACATACTCGGCTTCTGTGGTAGACTGAGCTTCACTAGATTGTTTGCGAGAAGACCAAGAAACAAGCAAAGATCCCAAAAACTGGCACGTCCCCGAAGTCGACTCCCTATCGACTCGACACCCCGCAAAGTCGGCATGCGAAAACCGAAGAAGCGAAAGAGAAGAGGACGCCGAGTACCAAAGACCGAGCTCAGGAGTGTATCGAAGATACCTGATGATCCGCTTGACGGCCTGCCGATGTGAAGTCCTCAGCGATGCCTGAAAACGAGCGCACAGACACACAGAAAACTGAATGTCCGGCCTCGTCGCCGTCAAGTACAAGAGGGAGCCGATCATGCTCTGGTACTCCTTCTGGTCCACGGGCTCTCCGTCCTCGTCCGCATCCAACACTGTAGTCGTACTCATCGGTGTCGACACGGGCTTCGAGTCATCCATCTTGAACTTCTTGAGGATGTCCTTCGTGTACTTGGCTTGATGCACAAAGGTTCCCTCCTTCGCCTGCTTGATCTGAAGCCCGAGAAAGAACTGCAATTCTCCCATCATAGACATCTCGAATTCTTTGCTCATGTCATCTGCAAACCTCGCAACCAAAGACTGAGACGAGCTGCCAAAGACAATATCATCCACGTACACCTGAACAATTAGGATATCATCGCCCTGCCTGAGGAGAAAAAGAGTCTTATCAACTTTACCCATCTCAAACCCCTTGCTGAACAAAAACCCCCTCAAACGGCCATACCAAGCACGGGGAGCTTGTTTCAGCCCATACAACGCCTTCCTCAGCCTATACACCCGGTGAGGAAACTCAGCACTCTCAAAGCCCGTTGGTTGCTTCACATAAACCTCTTCTTCTAAAAACCCATTTAAGAAGGCACTCTTCACATCCATTTGGTACAATTTGAACCCTTTAACCACAGAAAAGGCTAGAAGGATCCTAATCGCCTCCAAACGGGCTACAGGAGCAAATGTCTCCTCATAGTCTATCCCCTCCTTCTGACTATACCCCTGAGGAACCAACCTCGATTTGTTTCTCACCACCTCACCATTCTCACCCTCTTTGTTTTTCCACACCCATTTTGTCCTGATAGGTTTGCAATGTGGTGGGGGCTCTACCAACTCCCAAACTTGGTTTCTCTCAAAGTTCTCTAACTCATCATGGATTGCGTTCACCCAATTAGGATCAGAGAGGGCGTGCCCAATGTCTTTCGGCTCAAAGGTAGCAACAAAAGCCGAATGAGCAAAGTGAGAAACATTCCTGGACCTTGACCGTGTCGTACGTTCATTGATGTCGCCGATGATTCTTGAGGGAGGATGATCAACTTGAACGTGCCTCGGTGCCTCTCGCCTGGAGACAACCTCCCCCTCAGCTGCAGCCTCCACTTGATTTTGCTGGATCGTAGTCGGTGTAGGGGCTGGACCATCCTGCACCATAGTCGTCGTAGTGGAAGTAGAGGGTACATGCTCGGCTGGAGCTTCATCATCACCATCATCCTCTCCAGCTTCATCCTCCTCGTCCTCAAAGATCTTCTTGCCAATCTCGTTGTCACCTGCACACTCAAAAACAGACGAACTGCATGGCTGGGTCTCGTCGAAGGTAACCTCACAAGTTTCCATGACTAGGTTAGTATCAAGATTGAGCACACAGAATGCTTGAGAATGACTAGCATAACCCAAAAAGATCCCATCGGAAGACCTCGACTCAAATTTATCAAGCCTACCCTTCTTGAGAATAAAGCACCGACAACCAAAAGCCCTGAAATGGCTCACTCTAGGTGCTCGCCCGTGCATGAGCTCATAGCACGTCTTGTTCATGAAAGCCCGAAGAAAAATCCGGTTCCCAACATGGCACGCAGTATTCACCGCCTCAGCCCAATATCTCCTCGGAGTCCTATGCTCATCGAGCATCGTCCGAGCCATCTCACAAAGGGAACGATTTTTCCTCTCAACCACACCATTTTGAGTCGTCCTTGTTGCTCTTTTTGCTTGCGGAACTATGTGCCATGCCGCAAAAGCCTTGGGTCGCGAAGCACAGGCCGTTGATGTTCTTGCTTGACCGCTTGCCCTTGTGCCGGTTCTCATCTTCATCACTTGAGCTCGATGAAGAGTAGCAAGAGCACGAGTCGATGTCACTCGCTCCGGCAACCATCGCTCGCTCCTTCTTCTTGTGACCACCACTCCTCCTCGGCCTCCGCTCGGACTTGTTCTTGCCCTTGTGGTCGTCCCTCGAGCGGTGCTTGTGGTCGGTCCTCGGACGGTGCTTGTGCTCGGGCTTGACCTCCATGGCTTCCGGGCACTCAGTGATAAAGTGCTCGTGCTTCCCGCACCGGTAGCACATGCCCGAGCTCCTCCGGGCGTTCTTCCGGTTCGTGTACATGAGCTCGAACCGCCTGCTCAGCAATGCGAGATCCTCCTCGCCTAGCACGTCAAACTCCTCATCTAGCATGGACACAAGAGAAGACAAAGAGAACTATCTCGAAGACATATTAGCGTTAGTCCTTGGTCCAGAAACGAGAGCCAGACTATGAGGGTCAGTCGGGTTCTCGATCCTTGCTCGCACCCCACGGTCCACCTCGGACGACTTGAGCTTGGAGAACAGCTCGTCCACCGTGAGGGTCTCATACTTCTCCGACTCAAGAATGGCCTCGACCTTCTCACTCCACAAGGTACGATCTAGAGAGTGCAGGAGCTTCACAGCCATGTCATGATCATCGTACGGGAGCACGGCCACATTAGCCCTCATGTTGTTCACAATCACCGTGAACCGCTGGAACATGCTATCAATGGACTCACCGGGGAGATGAGTGAAGTTCTCGTACTCTCTCCGGTAGGTCGCAAATAGCCGAGCCTGAACCTGAGCATTTCCAGCATGAGCATTCTTCAACTGCTCCCAAATCCTACAAGCTAAGTCCTCTGTCTCAACTCGATCAAATTCGGATTGACACAGAGCACGAAACAAGTAGTCGACCGCCTTGTTGTTGGCGTCAAACATATCCCTCGATCTTGGAGCTAGGAAGTTAATCGAATGAACATAAGCTGTGTTCACCGTAACGTCTCAAAGGATGAGACCCTTGCCGCGGAGGAAAGCAGCCATCCGCCTCTGCCACATCTGGTAGTTCTTACCATCAAAGTGTGGAGGACCCGAACCCTGTTCCTGGTACACCATCTTTGGATCTTAGACTGGTTAGAATCACGAAGATCCGTAACCGGCTCTGATACCAATTGAAGGACCGATTAGGCGACCAGAGAGGGGGGAGTGAAATGGGAGCCGATAAAAATTCTTCCCGAAGGATGAACTCGGCCTATGCCCCAACTTCACAACCTAGGATTCCCACACGAGCTTGCCAAGGTCGCGTAGTCACAACAGACCTACCAACCCTAGGAACAAGCCTCAAACAATCCCTAAGCGAAAGCGCAACTCAAGAAGCAAAAGACTTAGCAGCTATGCGAGGCTCCGGGTGGACTGTCCGCAAGGACCGGGCGGACCGTCCGCGAGGCCTAGGCGGACCATCCGCGGGTCTGCGGCGGACCGTCCGAAAATAGCCCTTGAAACTCCAGTACTGCACCCCGAAAAACGGACTGTCTGTGCCCTACCCGCGGACCGTCCGCGCGGAAGAGACCGTCCGCACTCTCCTCGCAGACTGTCCGGCAAACTTCGAGCAACCAAACACACCGGACAAAGCGGATCAAAACGAAGCGACGTAAGAACTCGCGAAGAACACGACAAACACTTGGTCAACCGGCTCTTCGCGGACCGTCCGCGACCACCTGGCGGACTGTCCGCCACGAGCAGACAGAGCAGCCCGAACTCAAAAACGCGAACACGACTTCACCTATCCGTCCATGGATCTCCCAAACGGCTTGAGCTCTTGAGGCAAGATTTGGGGGAGATGTGAAGCATCCCTAGGAGATGCTATACCCCAAAACTTGAGACCTCAAACGAACTAAATCGCCGGGAATCGAATCGCAACCGAGCTCTACCAAAAAGCTAGGGTTCCAACCGAAATCCTTCAATCGGAGGCCAAATCCGGAGATTGGGGGGTCAAGATCAAACACAAAGATGCACAAGACATCTATCCATGATTCCCCCAAGAAAATCCGAACCCAAACACCTCAGGATTGAAGGAACAAGCCGCGCACGAAAATCCAACGAAAATAGCTCGAAAAAGACACGAAAATCACACGAGCTACAAGAAGGAAATCGACGCAACCATGAAAGCTTCCACACACTCGGAGGTCAGATTCTCTACAAAACGGTGAAGAAAATCTAAACCTATGGAGCAGGGAAATGAGAAGCAGTCTGGAAGGATGGTTTGCCCAGAAACCCTAGAGCTATATATATGAGTCCCTCTGGGTTGGGCAAATGACCAAGCTACCCCTAGCACTTAAACTTAAGGTACAATCCCCTCAGGGGCAATATGGTAAAGTAACACTCCTCTTCATCAGACGGCCACGCCTTTGCCGCAGTCCGCGTCCTCCCGACGTAAGCCCTGTGATCCCGCTGCGTGTCCTCTGGCATCGAAGCTTCTCGACGCGCCCGGATCCCGTCTCCGCTCGCCGAGTCTCCGGTCTTGGTTTTGTGGCTCAACCAAGTAACCCGACGGTTTTGTGGTGAACCGCCGCAAACCCCGCGTGCAGACTCCGGTCGTGAGCCGCTACCCTGCACCGGCTTCGGTCGACGACTTCGTCTTGCTTTTCTTGCCACCGTGCGGCCCGCACTTGACCCCGTTCGGCCACCGGGTCCATCGAGCCGAGCCTACTTGTCTCTCCACTCCTCGGAGGCCCCGCAAGGCTAAGACCTTTCGCGCTCGCTCTTCACCTACACCAACACGAGTCAAGCCGCAACCTGCACCTGCAATACTCAGCCAAGAGTCAGTCCACACCACGTTGTCAATCACTCATCACACCAGGGAGCGACCATCCACCGGTCCTCGGACGCTCCGGTCCTCAGCGACCCCGCGTCGCCCGAAACATCTACGCCCACCTCGAGCGCTCCTACGCCGCGACGGCCTTGCGGGGCATCTCCGTCGCCCGCTCCTCCGCTGTGGCGACCTTGCGAGGCATCTCCGTGGGCGGCGCCGTCACCGCGCCAGGCGACCTCGCATCGTCCTCCTCCTCCTCGACGTTGATGGTCTCAACGTCGGAGCTGATCGTCGCCGTATCCACCGATACAGCGGGGCCAGCCCTCTTCCTCTTCTTCTTTTTCGCCTCCGCCGTCTGGGTGGCGGCGATCGTTGCTGCGGCCCGAGACGCGGAGATCTTGCCCGCAGTCTGCCGCGTGCGCCGTGGCGGGGGCGCGGCGACCCTCGGCGGCACCCTCCTCACGGTGGGGTCTTCATCATCGCTCCCCACCGATGAATCAGAGATGTACTCCTCAATGCATTACTGTGGAGGGACCTACACGTCCCCCACAGCACGGACCTTGAAACTCTGGTCCTCTTCGTTGCGCAACGGCGTCGGGCACCAGTAGATGCCTTCACGAAACTGAAAAAAAGAAAAGACCTACGTCAAAACCGCACAAGCTCTCGGATGCAAAGAAACAAGGTCGAAGACTTACAGCATCGGAAGGCCGGTACACGCTGAGCGCCTTGGGGCACGCCCGGTTGCGGATGCGCCCGGCGAAGATGTTCTTCACCCGCACCACCATCTCCTTCTTGGAGACCTTGCGCCGGACGACCCTGGTGGGGTCAGACTGCCCCCAGTATTCGTAGGCTGGGTGTACCCGGTCTTAGATAGGCTGCAGCAGCCGGCGACTGAAGCTGATTGCCACAGCCCCGCCGGTCAGCCCCTCCATCTTCAGCCTCTCAAGGTCCTCCAATAGCGGCCGTAGCTCCTCGGTCTCCCGCGATGTCAGCAGGTTGGTCCACTTCGGGAACGGCACGGGAGCGCGCCCGGACCTGGCGGGGAGCACCGGAGCTGGGTTGTCGAGGTAGAACCACCCCTGCTTCCAGCCAGTGGTGTTGTCGGGCAGCACCAGCTCGACGTACTCCGGCTTCATGTACCGGCGTAGCATGAACCCGACGCTCCCCACGACGTCGGATTTGCCCGTCTTCTTCAGCTCGAAGAAATGCCGCCACAGGTGGAAGTGAGGCGGTATCCTGAGGTAGGCCTCGCAGAGATGGATGAAGGACGAGATGATGGTAATGGCGTTGGGGACGAGATGCACCACCTCGATCCTGTAGAAGTACATGAGCCCGCGGAAGAAGTCGCCGGCTGGGACCCCGAACCCGCGCCCGATGTGCGCGAGGAAGACGACGGCCTCCCCGGTCCCCTCGGTAGGGAACGCCACGCCCGCCGCCGGCCTCCAGCCCACCTCCGCCTTGGGCCTTAGCAACCCACGGGTCGCCAAGGCCTGGATCTGCTCTTCTGTCACCATGGACGGCTCCCTGACGGTCTCCGGCGCCGGCACATGCACAGGTTCCATCTTCTCCTAATCTACTCCGGTGGATTTGGCTCTAAACAACACAAGTGTCTTCGTTCGCATGCGAGGACGTGAGGTGTGGCGGACCTAAGCACGGTGGCGCTGTTATTCTCCCTGAGCAATCGAGCGGCAACACAACCCTAGCGCGGAGCGAAAATGAAAGCAAGTGGAGGTCCCCAGCCCGCGGCTCGGCCTTTTATAGTTGGGCCCCAGCGGCGCTACGGGTCGTTGCGCCCAACGTCTCTCTAGCGGAAGTCACGGCGACCCAACGGATCTGCGCCCCCCGTGGATCTATCCCTCAACGGCTCTTTCGGCCTAACGAAAAAAGGCAACAACAGCTAGTTCCGTGCGGGAATCTGCGTCCATCGCCTTTGGTCAACACCCCGGCGGCCGTGGACCCGTTATGCCCCCACATTCAAGCCCCCCAAACATAATATTTTTACTGCAACACTCAAGGTTGTCACGACCCACGGACGACCTATGGACCAGTTCCACCACCTCCTTGAGGTCGTCAAGAGCCCGGCAGCCTCCTAGGTCGCCTCGGCCTCCAAACGGCAGGTTCACACCGCGCCTCCTAGGCCCAGCTGCCTACATGCATTCTAGGTAGCCACGACCTACAGCGGCTAATTTCAGCAACAGCTCCGTGCTTAAAGGCTCTACTGCCCGTTGGCGACCTCTTGGTCTCACGAACAGCACCTTGTTGAGACCCTGCTGCCTTCTAGGTCGATAAAGACCTACAGCTTTCAGGTTGACACCCTGCGTTGTGCCACTGCACAATGGCCGTGTTGACCCAGGTCGACACGGGTTCTTTTGTCGATTTCCATGACCTCCTGAAGGTCGGCGCGCTTTCATAGCCCCGCCGGGACCTTGGCCACGCCATTGTCGCCTGGGCACCTCTACGTAATGATCAAGATACATCGTTTGCCATGCAAGCATGTGTATAAAAGCTTCGTAAGCTACAAAGGACTGCGGCCCATGGCCAATTACAAGATACAAACATATTAAAGGTCATGATCTACCTTACATGATGCCTACGGCGCAACCTAGACTGATGAAGCGTGTCGCAAGCTTTCTTCTAGCTTCAAGACCTAATTGGAGACCTCCACCGCCGCCGTTGTCGCAGCTGCCACACAGCCACCTCTACTCTAGCCCCAGAAGGTTTCCTGTGGTGCCCCCACTTTTGCTAGGGTGCTCCCACAAGATTCCAAATCGGGCAGCGTCACCTCGGGCCTTCCCCGGTACAGCATGGCGATCTCCAGCACCACCTTAGGCCTCTGCTCACAAGGTCCGTCAAGGCATATACTGCCCCATGCTGCACCTGGATTCCTCGCTGGGCGCGGGTGAAGCTGCTGATGGAGTTCTCTCAACTTCACAAGCACTCTTCTATCTCCGGATGATGATAACCTAGCGTTATGCTCTGGTGGACGGACACAAGCCCAAGGCGCTACAAAATTACTAAGCTGTTTCGCCATGATGCTTCTATCTGGTTCATGTGGTGAGCTCTGTGGTCGCCTATTTATAGCCGCGGAGCTTGGCCTCGGACGCTGTCTACACCTCAGCTGGCGTGGCGTCCTTATCCAGTCACTGTTACCACGTGAAGCATGATGTCCCTGTTACCTGTGGAAAGCACTGGCGCACCTGTCACCTACCTGGCGACACGCTGCTCAACCCTTGTCTTTTGCGAGCTGTGACTGCAGCTCTGCTCGGAGACAGGTCCCGTGACCGTACAGTACACCTGTGGTGCGCCACGTGACAAGGCCACTGGCGCCTGGTACTCTCCTCGAAGATACCAGTCGGTTTGTCCTATACGGTGGGCAGAGCATCTCAAGGAAAGCAGAAGGCCGTAGGTTCTCCATTTATTTATTCTTCGAGCATCAATCCGACCATCCTGGCCGACTTACTGCTCGAGGGCTACTCTACGAGTGCGTCTTACGACGCCCTCTTTTTCTACGTCGTGACGACCTACTGGAAGCCCGCTTCCACCACTTCCTCGCTCGACCTCCCTTCGATCGGCAGAGGGACCTTCTTCGAGGTCACGACGATTCTTTCCTGATTGCCTGACTCAGGTCAGGTCGGCGGTTCTTCAAGGACGGCGCCTTGTCTTCGCTTCGACCCTCTGGACCTACGCTCCAGGGGCTCGATATTTGACGACGTACGCGCTGGAGGAGTTTCCTTTCTTTTTTGGATCCCCGTGCACCCTTCACGACCTTGATGATGCCAAGACTTCATCTCGGCCGCTACGCCTACACGGCGATCGGGGGCTTGAGAGACATGGGTACCCGTGGGTCCCCACTGGCCAGGGTCCCAGAGGTCCCTATCAAGTGAACCCGACCTGCCAGAAGCCCCGCCGACCTGCAAGTGGGCCCGGAGACCTTATCCACAACCCGGCGACCTTGGAAGACTCCAGAAGACCTTATCTAGATCCCGGAGGATCCGCCGGGCTTGGGGCGCAAGGCACGCTGCTAGGTCGCGGCTCGGCGCCGCCAGTAGGTCCGTAGATCACGGGATTTCCCTGTAATCAAGGAAGATGGCCTTCCTAATTTGTAACCGACCCCGATGAGGGTCCACCGACCTCGAATGGAAGCCCTAGCCCGTTGACCATATAAGGCGGCCTAGAGCTCCATTCGAGGGGACTTCCCTTCCACGCATAATCCCACCTCATATTGGACGTAGGGTTTCACTCTCCGGAGGCCCGAACCAGTCTAAACCCCCGTGTTCATCGCCATTCTTGTCGTGTTCTGAGTTCCACACGCGAACTACCACCTACGCTCTTAGTTTCCGATCCCCTCCAAATTAACCTACAACCGCTTAGGTCGCCCCCTTGCGGATCTGTCCAGGTCTCTCCCCCTGACAATATGACATTGTAGAATATTTTAATTTAAATCATCTGATGATCAACATAATAAATCTTTTTGTGTGAAATTAAAAATCATCTAACTTTGTTGTCGTGACTACCTTTCACATGCAACAATTATCTCTCTCCCATATTTAAATCACAAACAGAATCTATCCTCAAAGGATTTTTAGCTAATACAAATAACAAACTATAGATACCTACGTTCATATAGGGATTGCCTGCCGATCAGATATACAGTAACATAGTTAATCTCTCGCCTAAAACTCTCTCCCATATTTAATTATTTAAACAATCTATCTATCCTAGGGTTGTCAGGTAATATAACAAATACTCTATTGATGCTGTAAAATTAGGGAACCATGATGCACGGTGTTATCACTAAGGTCTATATGGAAAAGTTCAAACCATTGATTGAAGAAAGCAACGTATACATAATTGCAAATGGCAGAATCACAATAGTGTCACGGAAGTATCAACCAGTGGAAAACGACAATATAGTCAACTTTGCCCACAACTACTCTAAAAAAGTTCAAAGATACTGGAAAAATTCCAAAGCATAGTTTCAAGTTCATAAGCACAGAGATATGCTTTCAGTAGGAATAAATGTGGACACGTGCCTATCAGGTAATACATTACTGACTTTATAATTTTTACACTTTCACTCATTATAGGACCATCTAATAATAATTCATATTTATGTTTCATAAATGTTATAGGAGTAGCAACACAGAGTGGACCGGTCGAAGAAACAAGGACAAACTTCATTTTACCAAGATCCGTGAAATTGTTCTCCCGATCGAGTAATTATCTTTTATTTGTAGAAAACAACTACGAAACTTTCAATGTTTACATGCATGCTAACTTATGTTGAACTAAAAAATATTTATTATAGTAGCCCTCAGAAAAATGTATTTTGCAGATACATATTTAAAGTATTATTTCGCACTTTGAAATTTGTAGGGACCATTTGCATATACTCAAATGGTCTTGAAAACTGCAACATTGTGATGCAAACTATAACAAGAGGAAGACATGTTGTGGTGGATTTTAAATGAAAACCAAGTTAATTGTCCTTATCATTTTTTTTCAAACATAGTATGCAATGCAATGTCAAAATTATATTGATCTCTTCCCCCATTATGTTGAGCATATGCTCATTACTATATTATATTTACAATCCACATTGCAAAATTGTGTGTACCTTATTATGATGCTCCTAATAAAATTAAACAACAATATGTAATAGTTAAAATAAAGTGCTAGCCCGTGTGGATGTACGGATTGATGGACTAGTTTGTAAATTTGTGTAAACTACCATTTGCGTAAAGTAGTAACTGGAAACTTTATGCGCACATTGCATGGGGCTCCGATTGCTCTACAACCGGCGGCGACGGGTGAGCATCTCCAACTGGTGCCCACTCCACTCCACTCCCCTCTCCCCTCAGCAGATCAGAATCCTCGGCCGTCCCGACGTGCACCGCATCTACTAGTAGCACAAAAGGCAGCAGGTCGCGCGCTATACTAGGTCGCTTTTGCGGGCCGCTTTACACGCACAACGCGGTGTGGACGCGCCGCGCATGCATGCACGCGACGCAGCAGCCTGCTGCATCCATCCAGTATTCCCAGTGCGCTGCGCAACTGGAGGTGTCACTTGTTAGGTGTGGCCGGCCGGCCCCGTCTGGACCGGGGCCGCGGGGCACAGCGCACTGGGAATACTGGATCGATGGCGCCGGCACTTCACGAAGCCAGGCAGAGCGAGAGAGAACGTGAGAATGATCAGAAAGAGAGCCTCGCCGCCCGCGTGTACGGGGAGGACGACCAGGCGACCAGCAGCACATGCATGCCACAAGGGTCACGTACTCGGACCCGAATCAGGGTCACATCTGCGAAAGCGAAGCCGGCAGCGGCAGGGCCGATCGGACCGGGACTGGACGTACTGAAAGCACCTCTGCTGCTGCCTGCTGTATGCAGGGATTCTCGATCTTTTTGGGCGTTGTCCTCTGCACCTGCATTGTCCTCATCAAAATCACCGTGATCTTTATTCCGTGCAGGAAGCTGATCATCAAACGAAGCAAATAAATTTACACTGTAACTTAGGACTCGTTTTGCAGAGTCGTGGCTGTGTAACTGTGGTTGAATTGACTCCAACTTTGACTCCAAAAGGCCTTAAGCTTTGCATACCAATAATGTTGGGGTCTATCCATGGAAAACCGAGTGTTTTCCTCGAATACTCTCAAGTGTCATTTAGCTTTCTCCCTGTTCTAGAACTGATCCACCGACGGTTGAGCATGACAAGCACCTGTAACTAGAAGCACTAGCCCACAGAGAGCAAGCCTCCAAAACCTCTTTCTCTGTACGGTTCCCTGCCCTGACAACCTTACCAAAATGCCCTGTTCAGCGACACCGCGCGTCCCAAAACTGTTGGTCGCTCAGCACAGTTGCCTGTACTGCTCCGTTTGGTTTGGGACCCTGTCCAAACCGCCGACGCTGCCATGTTCTCTAACATACCAGCACCGACTCACCGTCGGCGTCATCTATTCTCCCCCACCGCCGTCTGATTAGCAGTCAACTGTGCAGCTTATATAGACCCTCCAAGCAGAACACACGCACTTTGCCTCCCGAGCTAGAGCGAGTGAGAACTGAGAAGACACATGGCGTCATCGGCGTCGCTGCGCACCACCGCGCTCCTCCTCGCGCTCTCCTCCCTGCTGCTGCCAGCGCTCCCCCTCGCCAATGCGCACCCCGCGACACCGTCCTCGCCGGCGCGCGCGCCAGCGCACGCGAAGGCAGCAGCAGGGGAGGCGACGGGCGTCCTCTCGGCCGGGCTCGTCTCGACGCTGCGCGAGACGCTGGACGCGATAAGGGGCGTGGCGGACATCATCTCCTCGTTCCCCATCGGCGGCATCCTCGGCGGCGGCGGCGACCTCCGCCTCTCCTCCGCCGTCGCCGACTGCCTCGACCTCCTCGACCTCTCCTCCGACGAGCTGTCCTGGTCCATGTCCGCCACCTCGTCGCCTTCGGACTACAGCTACAGCTCCGCCTCCGGTGCGGGCGGCCGCCTCGGCACCGGCGACGCCCGGTCCGACCTCCGGTCCTGGCTGAGCGGCGCGCTCGGGAACCAGGACACCTGCAAGGAGGGCCTGGACGACACCGGCTCGGTGCTCGGCTCGCTCGTCGCCACGGGTCTCGAGGCCGTCACGTCTCTCCTCACCGACGGCCTCGGCCAGGTCGCCGCCGCTTCCTCCTCCTCGTCGCGGCCCTCCCGCCGCGGCCTAGTAGGCGGCGCCGCCCGGCCGGCGTCGCCCCCGCGGTGGCTGCGCGCGAGGGAGCGCCGGCTGCTGCAGATGCCCGTGGGGCCCGGGGGCCTTCCGGTGGACGCCGTGGTGGCGCAGGACGGGAGCGGCAACTACACGACGGTGAGCGCAGCCGTGGAGGCGGCGCCGTCGCAGAGCGCGGCGCGGTACGTGATCTACGTGAAGAGGGGCGTGTACAGGGAGACGGTGGACGTGAAGAAGAAGAAGTGGAACGTGATGCTGGTCGGCGACGGAATGGGCGCCACGGTCATCTCCGGCCACCGGAACTACGTCGACGGCTACACCACCTACCGCAGCGCCACCGTCGGTGAGTGCATGCGCCGCGCCCGTCGGTCCTAGTCCTACTACCGTTCTTTTTCGTTCTCTGCTCCAAATCTCGTGAAAGAAAACCCCCGACCACGCCACACCGGAGACAAGCCATTCAAACAAGCTCAAACGACTTGATTGCAGACAACACGTCGTCGTAGGACGTGTAGAGGATCGTGGTGTGGTCCATCTGTTCATGCACGGAATTACTAGTACAGATGGTAGGCCTACCAATGGGGGCTCGATCTGCTAAGCGATTATCATCTATCGTATACGAGAGTACGATCGAGAGCCTGGCACCCTGCAGAGTGGCGACGTAGGGGAAGAATAAGATGGTCAAGGTGGCATCATTGGACACTGCGGTTTGGCTACGGCGACGACGACCGACCGCACGGTGCGCGTCAGGCATGGTATCATGTCAGTGGTCATCACTGGGGAGCAGTAGTGGTAGACTGGTAGTGCCGTAGTGGCAGTGTAGCTCGCCAGCTCGGGGTCGATCGGTACCAACACAGGGGTGGTACCAGTCGACAGTCGTGGATCGATCAAGTAGCTAGCGACATGGTCAGAGGATCCTTACCTTCTGCTAGCATGGGCTTGACGGTAGTAGCTGTGGTTGCGGTAGAAGTCCTGGGCTGGAACGCACTGTGCCCGTGCTGCACTGGTGATCGAGCACGGAAGATTCCACGGACATGCATGCACGCCTGTAGGGATGAAATCGGTCGCAAACGATCGAAAATATGCATTATCATTTCCTATCATATATTTTTTACTCGGAAACGATACGGAAATGATACGCTCGAAAACGATACCGATAACGAAAAATCGATACATCGGAAACGAAACCATAAGATCGAAAATATGTCGATATCGATCGATAACGGTATCTCAAATTGAAAACATCGAAACCATGAATGGACATATATGCAACATGTTTACAACCAAATGAGTGACCAACAATTCAACATGAATATTACTACACCATATATGCTCATACTATAACCACCTGTGACTCACAATTACTAAATTCTGCAGCCAACAAGTTTCTGTCACAGAAGCCAACCTGCCGGCTAGCCTGCTGGTGACGGTCGTGTCCGCGAGCTGGGGACTGCGAGTGAGTGTACACTGAAGTTATATACGTAGGGTTGTGTTATTGGACCATGTTGGGCCTCGGTGTTACCTAGGCTTATGGGCCATTCGTTGACAATCCGGAATTCCGACGGAATTTTCCAAGCAAAAACGGTCGATACATGTATTCGGCGGAACAAAGTCACTTTCATTTCCACCAACTTTTTCCTATTTCCAGCTCCTACCATTTTCATTTCACCGTTTCTCATATTTTTCGAAAACGAAGTTGGGTCAATCGGGAATTTCCGTAACTGTTTTCAGCCCTACACGCCTGCCTGTACTGCTGTACACGCCCACCCGTCCCATACAATACAATGTGCCATATCACAGTGTGCAGCAAGTGTACACGCCTCCAAACTCTGTCCAAGACAAGTACTGTAGCAAGTGTGCAGCACGTTCAACCCCCACCACCCTCCGCCTTAAATACGTAACGTGCCGCATTAAAAACTGATCAGTTTGGGTGTGGTTGCGAACCTAGCTATGCGATGCCATGCATCTGTGCGGTGCGGGCTCGGCGTGTGGGGCTCTGCCGGCCAGGAGATCTCTGACTCCGGTCAATAACCCACTCTGCACTGCACCTGGACGCCCCGCACCCTCAACCCCACCACCGTACATACAGGCGCAGAGCACCGGCACGCAGACACGGAGCGGCGTGCCTGCCATCTCACACGGAAAAGGCACCAGGAACAGGAATTCGCCTCGCCGCGAGCCGTGCTCTGGTCGATCTGGTGGGTGGCTACTGGCCAACGAGCCGCCGCCGGGGGATCGATCGGGTCATCGAGCACCAGAAGTCCAGGACCGAGAACTCACCGACACTGCGAGAGCGAGATGCCGATGCCGCGCGCGATTCAGACGTACTGCACTGTGCAGTGGCAGTGATGTGTACTCCTACCTTGTGCTTGGATTTCTGGGGCGTCCAGCATGTGCCGGTCGGTGCTGCTTTCTCCGCCTCCCGCTCCCGGCCTCGACTGTGGATTCGTCGGTCGTCCAGCCTCGGCGCACTCCGCGAGTACCTCCGTGCTAGCTGCCCTTTGCAGTCTCGTTTACCAGCATGCTGCTGGTGGTGTAGTGGTGTGCCAATTGCATGCCGAAACATCGGCGTCGCGTGCACAGTGATCAACGGATCATTTGCCCATTCGCTCGCCGGTGGTTGGGGCGGCCAGGCGACCAGCTGGAATATGATGTGCTCACAGCTCACTGCTCAAATTGGCAGGACGTGATTGCTACGGCTGTTGCACACTTGCACTGCATCTGAGGCCTTGTTTAGTTTGCTAAAAATTCTAACGTTTTCTCCACTCTCTCTCCATCACATCACATTAAATACGCCAAAAGACATAAGTTCGGAATATTAAATATAGGTAAAAAAAATAACTAATTACACAGTTTTGATGTACTTCGCGACACGAATCTTTTGAGCCTAGTTAGGTCATGGTAGGATAATATTTACCACAAACAAACGAAAGTGCTACAGTGTGCTACAGGAGTTCCAAACGTTGAAAAGGCAAATTTTCCCACGAACTAAACAAGACCTGAATGAACAAACTCAGCGACGTCCTTGTCAATATGACCTGTGGGCCCGCCTTGTTTCCGTGATCAATGTGAGGGCGCGGCGCAAGGGTGGTCGAGCCCGTCAGCCTGGCTGTGGCCAGCCACGGGCCCAGTTGAGTCACCCTGATGATAGAATCCAACCCAGCAACTTTTTCTCTTTGATTTCACTCGCAAAAGTCAGACCCAAGGCCAAAATCGCCTATAGTCGCGCCCAAAAGAGCCCACCAGAGCTCGGGGCGCGCCTGGCTCAAAAAAAACGGAAGGGGAGGGCGTTTCTTGGGATGCAGGAGAGAAAAGACTTTACAGGTGTGAGGCTAGGTTGGGAAACAATAAAAACGAATCAAACATGGGGAGCTGCACTTGGGGGGCTTAGACCACCCTAAATGCCCCACATCAAACGCACCCTCAGTGCACATTCTGTGATGAAGACATCTCATATAGATGGCCAGATGAGCCCTCCAACCTTAGCCCGATTTGGCCCGGCCTACTTAGGCCCAGCACTACCCCAGGCTCGATGTCTTTTTCATGTCCCCACCACCACCACCAACACCAACACACGGATAAAAAGGGAGTAAACAGGGATTAATTCTAACTCCCACATGATAAAGCGTGGGAGATGAGAGGCCTTCAACAAGTCGGCTGGTGTCTTAGGCCTGCAAGGTTAACATACCACCATCATGCTGGGCATGGGCCTGCATTACATGCTGGTGAGCCAGCCCACCACTAGCTCGAGCATAAAAGGCGCTCATACTGAAAGGTGGATAAGAGTTGAAACTTTCACCCCACCTAAACTCATCTAAAACATTTTTTTATAATAGTTGCACCAAAATTTGTTTAGAGAAAATATTTTTAAAATGTTTTATCAACATTTTTATGAAAATGTTGATAAAACATTTTTCGAAGAAAATCAACATTTTTTTTATTTTGTTTCTCTCTCTTCCCAAAGACCGGCGACCGGCGGCACACCGAGGCGCGGTGCCGGAAAGCCACGGCGGCTGGCGAGCTCACGTGCGGGGCCACTGTGCGCGCCCGGACGTGGGCGCACAGGTCGGGGCCGCAGCGGCAAAGCCTGCCAGCCACCAACAGGGCTCGAGGTGGCGCGGGGGTGGCCACAGTGTCGACACGCGCGGGCAGGGTTGGCCGGTGGTGCGCATGCGCGCCGACGACGGTGCGACCACGAGTGGTGTCGTGGGCTCGAGGGTGCGAGGAAGTAGGAGAAGGTGAGTTAGGGCTAGCGGATCCAAAAGACACAAGTGGTTGCACGAATCTTGAACAGTGGAAGTTCCAACTTATAATAACTTTTGGAAGGTATATAGATTCCCAAGAATATGACTACAGTGGATCGTGTTCGGTCCAGGCCTTGCGCCACCCATCAGTCTCACGTCAATCTAACCAGTTTCTCCCAGTCTCACCTTGCTTGTTTTTGTACGCAGCCGTGAACGGCAAGGGTTTCATCGCGCGGGACATGACGTTCGAGAACACGGCGGGGCCGGCCAAGCACCAGGCGGTGGCGCTGCGGTGCGACTCGGACCTCTCCGTCTTCTACCGCTGCGCCTTCGAGGGGTACCAGGACACGCTGTACGCGCACTCCCTCCGCCAGTTCTACCGCGACTGCCGCATCACGGGCACCGTCGACTTCGTCTTCGGCAACGCCGCCGCCGTGTTCCAGGGCTGCCTCCTCCTCGCGCGCCTCCCGCTGCCCGCCCAGAAGAACTCCGTCACCGCGCAGGGCCGCCTCGACGCCAACATGACCACGGGGTTCGCCTTCCAGTTCTGCAACGTCTCCGCACACGACGAGCTCCTCGCCGGCGCTGGGAACGGCACCGGGAACGGGACCGCCGCCGCCGCCGTTTTCCCGACGCAGACGTACCTCGGCCGGCCGTGGAAGCAGTACTCCCGGGTGGTGTTCATGCAGTCGTACATCGGCGGCGTGGTGCGGCCCGAGGGGTGGCTCGCGTGGGACGGCGAGTTCGCGCTCGACACGCTCTACTACGGGGAGTACATGAACACCGGCCCCGGCGCCGGCGTGGGCGCGCGGGTCAGGTGGCCCGGGTTCCACGTCATGACCACCGCTGCCGAGGCCGGCAACTTCACCGTCGCGCAGTTCATCGAGGGCAACATTTGGTTGCCGCCCACCGGCGTCAAGTACACCGCCGGCCTCACCTCTTGATTCTGCAGCAGTCATGGTGCCAGCTCTAGATTTTTAGTACTATATCGCTTGTCAGCATACTATATATATAGCACAACAGTTCTACTCTTACATGAAAGAACGGTGGATGAGTTAATTATCTGTCGATTGGGGTTGTTTCGAACACAATGCTCCATGAGAACAGGGACTGAGATCAGCAGTACATCTCTCTGAACTTCTGAAGACTGAAATGGTTTAGATTCCTGTGCAGCCGGCACCAATTCCTCTAAAACTTCTGAAGAATGAAACGGCCTGAATGCATTTGTAATTCACAAACAAATCCCAAGTATCATGCTACAACCTGTCAAGTTCTGATGTTTTTACATTCATGTATCAGCAAAGTTAGTCCTTTGGCCCGTAGATATCACCTACCCTCTTTTCTGCTTTTGTAACTCATAATATGGTAATATGGTACACTGAAAACAGAATCTGATACAACAATACATGTACACTGAAAACATACAATGTACAAGGATTATGGTCAGTATCGCAGCAACGTCCGATCGTCTCGTCCATGGATCAGATCTCCTCTGCTTCCGTCACTACATGCCGCATTTCTCTGATCCCGTCGGAGTCAGATGCGTGCGCGCCAGGAGAATACCCTCACGCCCAGAAGCCGTACTTCACCGGCGCGCCGGCGGGCTTGAGCCACGGCTCGGCGTGCAGGAAGTTCTGCACGGTGAACTTGGCGGCCTCCTCCTTGCCGATCACCTTCTGGTACCCGGGCCAGGTGACGCGGCCGGCGGTGTCGGCGCCGGGCCCCCGGTTCGCGTACTCGGCGTACCACAGCGTCTTGAGCCCGAAGTCGCCGTTCCACGGCAGGTACCCGGCCTTGTCGATGAACGCGGGGATCTCCGACTCCATGATGAGCGTGCGCGAGAACTCGCGCCAGGGCCGGGCGAGGTAGCTGCGGATGGCGGGGCGGGACGCGTCCTTGAGCGCCGACTCGGCGGTGAAGCGGCAGTACTGGAACACGAATCCCGTGCTCTCGCGGCCGTCGGCGCGGCCCTGCGCCGTTGCGATGTTCTGCTGGTTGTCCATGGGCCGCCGGAGGACGAGGATGCAGTTCTGGAACACGGCGGCCGCGTCGCCGAAGACGAAGTCGATGGTGCCCGAGATGACGCAGTTGCGGTAGAACTGCGCCTTGGAGTGCGCGTACAGCGTGTCCTGGTACGCGTCCATGCGGCAGTTGAGGAAGATGGACCGGTCGGACTGCACCAGCAGCGCCACCGCCTGGTGCTTCGCCGCGCCGGCCGTGTTGCGGAATCCCAAAGCGATGGCGATGAAGCCGTCGCCCTGCGCATCTGCGTTCAGGTTGGAGCACGCCGCGCGCCGTGCATGTGTCAGCGATTGAGGCCACGCGTACAGAAGCGATCGATGTGCAGACGAGAAGCACAATGGCGTTTGTTCTTACCGAAGGTCGCGGTTTTGTAGGTGGTGAGTCCGTCGGCGAAGTTCCTGCTGCCGGTGATGATGGTCTTCATGGCGCCATCGCCGTACATGGTCACGTTCGCCATCGCCTTGGTGATTGTCACGTACTCCTCGTACACTCCCTCCTTCACGTAGATCAGGTACCTGTCTCGCGCACACGAGAGAGCAGAAGGGTCATCGGCGTATGCCCAAGCTTCTCAGTAGCTATATTAATTTGACGAGAAAGCTAAAGAGCATGGATGAATGGATGCACGCGCGCACGCGCGTGCGCCGGCACCTTCCGGTGTACGTCGCCGGCATGGCTTTGAGCGCGTCGTTGATGGTCTTGAACTTGCCGCTGCCGTCCTTGGCTACCACCACGCTGGGCGTGAGCCTGCCCTGGAAGTTGTTGCCCTTGAGCAACCTCCTCTCCTGCCCGTTCACCCACGGCGGGGCGTCTTCCTCGATGCTGAGCAATCTCCGGCTCTCCGGCGCCGGGCTATCGCCGCGCTCGCCGTGGAAAGTGCCCGAGTAGTTGATTTCGGGCTGCTTCTCCACATCCTCTTCTTCCCGAATGCTGAACAGCCTCCGGTGGCTGGCCGCCCCCGCGATGTGGAGCGCGGCCAGGAACGACGAAGCCTTCTCGATGATGGCCAGCGCGTTGCTGGTCAGCTCCTTCCCGGACTCCATCGCGCCGGTCATGTTCTTCTTCAGGTCCCCTTCGGGGAACCCGTCGACGCACGTCTCCATGTGCGCGATCACCGCGCTGAGCCAGATGCGGAGCTCGTACCCGCGCCTGGTGACCTCGTCCAGGCCACCGGCGTCGATGCCGCGGAGCGTGCGCGCGAGGTCGTCCTTGGCGTTCGCGTAGATCTCCTTGCAATCCGCGCCAGCGGCCTTCACGCGCGGGTCGTCGCTCGTGGCCAGCGCCGACTGGTCGAACGCCTTCCCGACGGCGTCCCCGATCACGGCCACGGCGGCGCGGACCATGTCCTTGGGCGACGACGCGCTGGCGTTCGCGGCCTTAGACAGGCTCTTCTCGCACGCGTCCCTGTAGTCGGTCTGCGCGCACATCATCTTGACGCTCTTGGACACGCTGAGCAGGCTCGACCCTGAGCCGCCGCCGGACGGGGAAGAGGGCGAGGAGGAGGACGACGACGAGGAGTCGTCGTCGTCCTGGACGCTAGCGTTGTAAGCGACGGCAGCGCCGCCCATGACAATGAGGATGAGGATCACCGACGCGCCGCCGGCGGCGACCATGACGCGCCTGCGCTGCTGCCGCTGCTTCTCGATGCGGCGCCGCTCCGTGAGCGGGCCGAAGTCCGAGAATGCCGTCGACATGGTCGACGGCGTTTACCCCCTCCCCCTTTCTTCTTTCTCCCTCTGCCCTTACCTGGTGAAAGGCAGAGAGGACGAAGAAAGAGCAAGCGAGTGAAGGGAGGTGGCCTCGTTTCGATGTCGTTCTAGGGAAACAACGGCGCTGAGAGATTTGAGGAAGTCTGGTTAATTTTGGGAGTTGGTTTAAAGTTCCACAAATTGCATGTGCGAAAAAATTATAACTAATGACGTCACACTCACACATTGCAATAAAGTTTTAGAATATGTAAAAGGAACAAATTGGTGACATCACCTTACATGCATTTTTTTAAAAGTTATGCAATTTTTTAAAAAAATTGGAACGCATAATTTCACAAACCGAGCATCTATTGGTAAAAGTCCCCGGTTCTAGCATGTAAGAGTAAAATGCACGAGCGGTCCTCAAACTTGTGCTGCTGTGTCATGTCGGTCCACGAATTCATAAAGTGTGTCACTCAGGTCCGTAATCGTTGTTCTGGTCTTACTGCACATCCAAACGGGTCTAAACCCGTGACCCGTAAAGACGTGGCATACTTATGTGGCAGTAATCTCCATCTACGCGAGGCGCGGTGTGAAATGGTTGCCAGGCGCGCAACACCGACCTCTGCTGCCGCCGTCGGCTCCTCACGGCGCGAGGCGAGCACCCCGACGGCGACGAGGAGGACCCGCCGGCGCCGGCGATTAGTGGCAGGTTCGACGTGGCGGAGCCACGGGCGAAGCTACACTATAGCTAGGGGGTGCAAATGCACCCACAGAATTTTGCAAAAATAGTGATTAAGATCAAAATTTCACCATATATGCATCTCTAATAGCTCAACTCTATGCACCCACGACGGAAATGCACCCCCCCCCATCCGATTCGCTCTAGCTTCGCCACTAGGCGGAGCTCTAGTAACACGCCGAGGACCACACGCGGACGCTCCTCCACGACATCCTCCAGTGCGCCGTCGGATTCCACCACCTCTTCAACGAGGTATTGACCCATTGATCGATCTATGAACTCTGAATTTGTTTGATGTCAACGATCCAATTGATGGAGCACGTGCAGAACCACCGCGGCGTCATGATGGTGCTCGGTGAGGGCCTCTACAAGCTCAACCTCGCCGACGATGGCCACGATGTCGACCCCTTCTCCCGGTTCCGGTACAACGTCGCCGTCGTCCTGCAGTTCCTCTACCGCACCCAAAAGGAGCTCGCCACATGTACGTACGCGCGTGCAAACTTAACTACATGTCTCGTCAATTAGCAATCTTTATATTCTGAATCCGATCAAATCGACTCTTTCATTGATTGATTCAGGCACCGATCACCTATGCTTTTTTTGAAGGAACAGGAGGTGCATGGAGCCCCTACTGAGATTTATTAAAACAATAAAAGATCAGAGTACAACGAGGAAAAAACAGAGAAAAAAAGAAAGAGGAGAGAAACTAGAAAAAGAAGAAACAACAAGGGCTCTCACAGAGACAAGATAAAGAGTCTCTAAAACTTAAAGGAAAGCTTCAATCCAGTCTGTCATTGCCGGCAAAAGACTTGGTTTAGCCCTCAGAAGAAGCAATTTAAACTCTCTTTTGAATATCCTTCTGCAGCCATCCACTGATGGATCAATATTGTTGAAGATCCAGTCGTTCCGCGTGATCCAAATACTCCAGACTATGATTATAATAGGGAAAAGCTACACGTTGCTCGGGTATTTTAGGAGCCCTTGTCACCCGATTTTGGCACCGTCTAATATTTGGGTCTGTTATTTTGCGTCCCTCTGATCCTCCTCCACGCTCATCGGTTTGATTTGTTTTTTTATGTTTCTATGACAAGACAGTCCCGCGTGGTAGTGATTATATTTGTTTTCTGCATGTACTATTTGATTTTTTGTGAACCGTGGCTTTTTTTTTATTTTTCCCTTACAGATGAGACCAACACCATTTCGCCCCCTCCTTTCCCCTCTCGCTAATTGTTTTGCTCTCGTTCTTATCATCCAAACTCGAGAGGTGCGGTGATTTGGTCCATTTGCATTCGGTTCATCAATTCCCCTCGTAATTACGTCTGTTATTTGTGACATTTGGTTATCAACCTCTTACTTGTTGCTGTTGTGTTGAATAATTTCGATTTCCTGAACTATTTCCATCCTTTCTGGTTAGTTCCCTCACCAATTTAGGTCGATGATGTGAAATTGTGTTTTCCTTGTGGTGCTTATTATGATTCATTGTTCTGCTTTGCTCTAATTTAATATCCTCGTGGAATTTACATCTAGCATTTGTTTTGCGGGTTATTCTCCTAAGGCTATAGGTGATTGTGGTCGATGATTTTTCCCCATCTCGCAGTGATTAGATATTGCCCCATTTTTTTTATTGTTTCCTCTGTCGAATTTAGTTGCAGTTCGTTTTGTTTGGTGTCTTATTGTTCAAATAATGTTTGGTAGGCTGGTCACTCTTCTTATTAATGATTTCTCAGTCCCGAAAGTTGTGAGTTTTGATGAATAAGTGGGTACTGACATATATTCACATTCAATGAATTTTGTGTGTCTTATTTTTTATTTGACTATTATCAGTCTTTTTGTGAATACAGAACCAAAAATTCACAGCACAATCTATTTAATTTGTCACCCTAGGTTTCATTGTTCTGGATGAAACTATAGCTTATGTTTTCTATATCTGATTTCTGCTAAAATATGGTCTGTGATTAAGATGGCTCATAGCATATCTACGATTTGTTGTTTGAGATTATTTTTTCGAACAAATGTTTGGGATTATATTGTAGCTATTGTTTCATGTCGATTAGATTTTACTTGTAGATGTTGAATCCTCTTATCAGTGACTATGTAACCAATTCTACTGGTTCAAGCATTTACAATATGGAACTGATTCATGGTTAGTGCCTTCAGTTACAGTTAAATATCTTATTTTATCATGTGAATAAGATGTGATTTTTTGTTAAAATATTGTGTTTGTATTTGCATTTGAGGGGGTTCCTCACTCTACCAAAATCAATTTGTTATTTGACTGACTACAGTGAATATCTTAATAGTTGTAAAATTTTGGTCTGTCTGCTTTTTCCTGAAGTGTTGCATTTAATGTACCATTGTACTCTTATGTTCAGATTTGTCCTTTTATAAATTATTCCTCTTGTAATAATTTGAATTTGCAATCTAGAAGGGTTGTCATGATGAAAAGCCTTTTGCCAGAGACATCGTTCTCATGACTCATGAGAAGATGTCCAATCTTTGTATCAAAACAGTGTTAGGACTCATTTGTTCTAGCTTAGTACCTATTGATGAAATTCGCAACCTGTTCATTACCACTGTTCGTGCTTTAGAGAGATCTGCACATGTTTTTAGCACGACTTTGAATTTATTATTAGCCTTGACCATGAGATTGCGGAGTCGCTTCGCTCTCATTATTATGTTACAGTTGGGCTGGAGAGAATCTTATTTGACCTCGTGGCCATGGGAGATGATGGGAGATGATGTGCTTTGGTGATGATGTCAGTACCTAAGGGTTTCCAAATGGGTGTAATTTGACAACAGATGAGGTACCAACCTTTTGGTTAGTTATCTCTCAATCTTTCTTTTTGATCTGATTGCATTATTTACTTGATTGATTTTTACTTTGATTACTTACCTCTTCAAACTCATAAAAAATGATAGTTATTTTTTTAAATGCTAGGGTTTTCTCTAGGTTGTTATTCTGTTTAATTTCTTATTTCTAATCTGCATGTTTTTTAAATTTATCAAGTACCCAAGGCTTTCCAAGATGATCCCCTGATAAACTCTTTACCTATACCTGTGTTACTCTAATTCTCAATTCCTTCTATTATTAATATTTTTCTTTACATCTGTGTATATCATATTATAATTTCATTTTATTGCTTGAGTTAGTGCGTGGAAACTTTTCTAGTCTACTTGACCATAAGCATATTTTGTACCTGCAACTTGCTATTTACATTACTGGATTCAATAATTTACAGTGTTATTGTAATTGTAAATCTAACTATTTATTACTGTAATTTGACTAGTTAAGTTGAAGTGCATCTGATTTGGTGTGTTGATTGATATGTGCGATTAAGGCTCTTCTTAAGTGCTTTCTTTCATTCTTGTTGATAGTATAGTATGAAGTGATTAGAAAATCTAATATTTGAGAATTTTTTATCGTACCAAAAATTTAAGTTACTTGACATAGTATAGTAAAAACCTGTTCAATTGTTCTATGCCGTTTGATTTGGCTCTTCCATCTTTACTTTGGTTGGCCTTTATTCCTATAGTTCATTCCAATGACTCATGTTTCTCTGCCAATGGTAATCACCTAAAAGTTACAGTTCTAGTAGGTTCCATTTACACCATTTCTATGACTGTAAATTCCATTGGTTTGACATGTAAAAAGGAGGGGTTCTTAGTTTTTTCGTATCTAAATTTTTGAATTTGGATTTGAGGGGTTTCCACTACCCTAAACATTCTGTTATTTGATAGACTATAGTAAAATTTTGTGCATTTGCAATCTTACTATTCTTTGTATCTGAATTTTTCGTATCTGGATTTTTGAATCTGCATTTGAGGGGTTTCCAGTGCACCCAAAATTTTTGTTATTTGACAGACTATAGTAAAAATTTGTGCATTTGCAATCTTACTATTCTTTGTATCTGAATTTTTCATATTTGGATGTTTGAATATGCATTTGAGGGGTTTCCACTGCACCCAAAAATTTTGTTATTTGACATACTATAGTGAAAATTTGTTTAGTTGCAATCTTACTACTCTCTATGTGTAAATCAATTTTCTAATTTTTTTATTTGAATATGTTTTTTGCTGTTTAATTTTTTTGCTTTCCAAATTTACACTTTTAGAGAAGATTCTGGAATATACTGGAATATATGCTATGATGTTCTTGGAGAACTGAAAATCACCTAGGACTGTTCTTCCCAAAGTATTTGACTCTACTTGTTGTTCATCATTAGAACCACTATGTTATTCATTTCTTGACGGACGATTTTTTACATTTTCTTTGATTGCTTCAGATTGATCATAGTATTTTCTTTGATTATATTTTTCACTTTGGATGCATGTTCTGAAGTATGATGATTTTGCAAGGAAGGATGTTTCAATTAGCCGTGACAATCTGTGCTGCTCAAGCATCAAAGATAGTGCTCAAGATTGTTTGGTTGTAGTGGTTTGAAACTGACGATGACAACAATAGATGGATGACCATACTCCATGCATTGAAGAAGTTTGTTGGTGAAATGTGCCTTTGTTCAAGATTGCAGTAGACCAAGGGCACAGGTTCAGGTTTATTCTTTGCCATGATCACAAGTTTGGCGAATTTTTTGGATCTTAAAGTGTTTGACCAACATCAAAGGAAGAAACAACCACATATGTCCAACCGAAGCTACTGTCTTCTTTTAAACTTATCTGTCTTTTTATGAAACCTATGTTTGGTAAACAATCTACTATGTTTAACATGTCAGTTGAAGTTGGGACATCCAATGTGGTTCTATGATTATCTATTATGAACTTCTGTTTATCTAGTGGTTCTATGTGTGTTTGCTTCATGAGTTCAACTACTGAGATGAAGCAATTTTTTATATGTCTTGTCTGATTCAGTTTTAGATTTTTGCTATAGGTTTAGTTATTTGCTGGTGGTTTTTTTCAACCACTAGATCTTAATCTGATGGTCTAAAAATTCGTGTGCTAGGCCCCTCTCCAGCACTCGAATTTTCAGAATCATATATTTGTGTGTTTCTGCAAAGAAAATTGCCTGAGCATCAGATCTAAACAAAACACTCAAGTTCCAGGTAGACAGATCCTTATAATAATGTCCATAGAGAATGGCACAGCCAATTTCCTTTTAATAGCTCTGCATATTTGCAAGATTGTTCTAGAAGATATATATGTTACCCCCAACGTTTCCCAGTAGGCCTTGGCGAAGTTACACCAGAGAAAAAGGTGTGCAGCAGTCTCTCTTTTTTGGAGGATGCAAAGATCACACGTATGAGAATCCAATTCCATATCCTTCCTTCCCAGAATATCTCTAGTGCTTAATCTGTCCTTCAGAAACAACACGAAAAATACTTTATGTTTCATTTGACATTTCGTTCTCCATAACCATAGGTACAATTGATGAGCAGAGTCTCCAGCCATCAGGAGTTTATACACCTTGCTTGTGGAAAAGGATGGGTTCCCCAGTTATATACCCATTGATCGTAGCCCTGGATAGCCTCTGTACTCATGATGTCATTGTGAAGATGTAACAATTGTTGATGGGCTTGGGTGGAAAGGGGAAGATGTAGGTTCTGTAGAAAGTCCTCTTTGCTTATGGCCAATTGAAATGTAATGTTTTCATTCCTTGCAAAGGAGAATAGTTCAGGGGCAGTTATCTGCAGTGGAGGTCCCTTCCATTTATCTTTCCAAAATAGTACAGAGTCTCCATCTGCAATTTTGACTGATGTGAAATTCTTGAATTTGTCCAATAGGCCCACAATGTCCGTCCACCAGAATGATCCTTTCTTATATTAGTTCACCCAAGGAATGTCAGCTCTGGAAAAGAATTTGTGCAGAAACTTCAGAAGCATAGCCTCATTATGTGTATTCAGGTTAATAACTCCTAGCCCCCCTTGCTTTTTAGGCACACACACCATGGGCCAAGCTGCTTTGGCAGGCTTCTTGGAGTTCAAATCTGATCCTCTCCACAGACAATGCCTGCGGTATTTGTCGAGTTGCTTTATGACACTCTTATGCAATTTCAGAGTTCCAATATAAAATATAGCCGAGGATGAAAACACCGAGTTGACCATTTCAAGCTTCCCGGCTTGGCTGAGAAACATCACGAGGTGCAAGAGAGTCTTTTTTCAACTTTCTGCAAGAGGGGAATGAAGTCTTCAACTTTAGGCCGAGTAGTTCCCAATGGCAGATCGAGATAAGTAAAAGGGAAGGAGCCTTTTTGACAATCAAAGACTGAAGCAAGCAGATCCAAGTGCGTCTCTTCAATATTCAGTGGAACCATCATGGACTTGTTATAATTTACTTTGAGGCCTATTGCTACTGAAAAGGTGTGAAGTATTGCCTTAAGATGTGCAAATTGGGTGGGACATGCCTCCATTATGAGCAATGTATCATCTGCATATTGGATTATCGGGAAATCCATGGTGGCTGAAGTCTGTATTGGTAGATTGAGAAGTCCTTGTTCCCTTGCATCGTTAATTACTGACTGAAGGAGATCAGCTGCAAGAACAAATAACAACGGAGATAGAGGATCTCCTTGCCTAACACCTCTCTTGCAGTGGAACACTTTCCCAGGCACACCATTTAGGAGGACTAAAGAAGTTGCAGTGCCCAAAATTTCTTTAATCCATCCAATCTATCTTGAGGGGAACCCTTTAAATCTCAGAATCTGTAGTATAGCTTGATGCTCAATTCTGTCGAATGCCTTTTCGAAGTCCAGCTTAATAATAACCATACCTTTCTTAGAAGCTTTGCAGTTATGCAGGAATTCAAATGCCCAGGCCAAACAATCATGGATTGATCTTGATTTAATGAAGCCATATTGGTTCTTATGGATCAGCCTCAATATGACTTTTTGTAGCCTTTCTGCCAACAATTTTGTGAGTATCTTTAATGAGGAATTTAATAGAGAAATCGGTATGAAATCCCCAACCACTAATGGGCTATCTTTTTTAGGAACTAGAGTTATGTATGAGGAATTAATGCTTCTCAGAAATAATTTCCCTTCAAAGAAATCCTCACAGAGCTTGTAAAATTCATGTGTCATTTGGCTCCAGCATTTCTTGATAAATTCTCTATTAAACCCATCAGGACCAGGAGATTTGTTGTTTGGAAGTTCTGCTATCACAGCATCAATTTCTTCCTTTGTAAAAGGTTCAACTAATGCACTAAGATCCAGATCTCTTCTAAGCAAATTCCCCAAGTCATAGTACATGTGAGTAAACTCAGATGTACCCATTCTCTCCTTGAAAGCTTTGCATTCCAAATGAGGTTGGCCTTCTCTTCATGCAGAAAAAATTCCTGTCCTGCAGCATTTTTGAGGGATGTAATAGTATTTCTCCTATGCCTAATAGAGGCATTAGCATGAAAAAACCGTGTACATTCATCTCCAAATTTAACCCAGTTATTAGTGCCCCTTTGTTTCCAATAAATTCGTTGTTGGTGTAACAGACTCTGAAGATGGGAGCTAATAATGTCCTTGAAGTTCCATTCCTCTAGAGTTAGATCCCTGCTTTCCTCTATTATATCCATAAATTGAACAATATCTTTATTATGCTGTATGGCAGAGGCTAAATTAGGCAACTGGGATTTCCAATCTTTAAACACTCTTCCGAGGTTCTCAAACTTTGCACTTAGATTCTTTGCACTGTCAGTTTGGGCTGTTGGCAAGTTTCACCCTTGCTGAAAAATATCCATGAAATCTTCATGTTCTAACCAATAGTTCTCAAATCTGAACACCTGGGGTCTAGGGATATTAGTTGTTGCTGAGATCACACATGGGGTATGATCAAGACTGTACCGATCACCTATGCTTGACCATGCTCGGCAACTTCACTGCCGGCCAGCAGCTCTACCGGTTGGAAGCTGCTCATGATAATACACATCACAACGATGGCCCCTCCAGCATCATTGTCTTCTCTGTTTCTGACCATTCACAAGCACCTGACCAGCCTCACCAAGCGGTGCTAGCACGGGGACCCGGCGCAGCGGCCGACGTTCGCGTGCATCTGCCGCGTCCTCCGCTTCGTGAAGCGGTTCCTTGTCCTGAACCCGGCGCCGTTAGCGGGAGCAGCGCCGTCCATGCGTGCTCCGCGCCCACGCCTCCGGACTCCAGCACGCGGCAGAGGTGGGCCACCAGGACGCCGGAGTCCTGCGCCAGGAACCGACACGCAGTGTACGTGGACGCGAAAGCCGCCAAGAAGGAGATGACGCACTCGCGGGAGGAGGAGGTCCCACTGGTGGAGTCGAGCAGTGCCGCCACCGGGGATACGGCCGTGGCGGCAGTTTCCACGTTAAGAGTCCACGCTGGCCGATTGGACCCGATTAGAACTTAATGAGACCCAAACAATGATTATGGACCTGAGTGACACACTTTGTGAATTTGTGGACCGGCATGACACAGCAACACAAGTTTAAGGATCACTCATGCATTTTACTCCGCATTAACAACAATTGCCTCTGTTTGCTTGCAGTAAAATTTTGCACGTTTTAACACGTTTCGCACCGTATCGAAATATTTGTCATCATTGATTTTTTCTAATAACTTTGACCATTCGTCTTATTCAAAAAATTATTGTAAATATGTAAAAAGGTAAACCAAACTTAAAATATGTACAATAATATAGCATGTAGCAAACAAACAGATGGTACTTGCATAATTTTTTTTGAATAAGATGAATGGTCAAATTTGTAGAAAAAAGTCAATTATGACAAATATTTTGATTAAGGGGGGGTATTTCGTTACTACCACGGGTCTTGTTGGGATGCCATCATCATCGCAACAACCACATGCTATTGAAATCAGTCACCTTGGAGAGTTGGAGTGGCCTTGCTAGGAAAGAGCACATGAGTTTGAGCATCTCTAAGAGTTTGCCAAAATTTATTTGACAAATGATAAGATTTGTCATCTCATAGAAAAAGACAAGTTAAAAAAGGTAGTGTATCCTATGGGAACCAACAACCCTATAACAACCCTATGCAAACTATGGAAACTCTAATCTGAACCATAAGATCTCCATCCGATGGATAGGGGTGGATGTGGGACAAATTTACGATAAAGCACCCGCAATTAGCCTTCCTAATTCTATTCTTTTGCAAATGACCCCCTCCCTACCGTCTGGATCAGGAGACCCCGCGTCGATTCGTTTCGCAAGCGGACGTGCGACTCGCGGAGGGCACGTCGATTCATTTCTACGAACGTGCGCCGGTGGCGGCAAACTCTGTGTCGGCACCTCTAGTCCTTTGACGCTGCTCTCTCCAATAGTTTGGTATAATTCACTCCCCAAAATAGAAAAGAGGTTTTGCAAAGTGAACACAAAACTTTTCGTAAATTAACCAAACCCATATATGTAAATCTATGTGTCTGGCATTTATGCAAAGTGAACACGCAAAAAGTTTCTATTTACACATGGGTCCTTCCACCTATAGTATCGAAGAATGGACGGACGACTGTGGCTGCTCACCCCGCACGCGCTTGGACGCCGCTGCGGCGCTACCGCTCGGGATCATGCTCTGCACCGAGTCCGTCTTGTTCCCGCCGGCCTTCTCGATTGGACTTCGACGACCTCCAGCCTTCTCAATCGGACTTCTATCACATCTAGCCAAGTGACCTTCTCGACCGGACTTCGACGACCTCCGGTCAGAGTCTGTCTCCTTCTTGCGGTCATAGGGCATCCACGACTTCGACTAGGCACGTGTACGTTGCATGAACTCCGCGGCGTTCGCGGCCAAGCTCGCCGCCGTGCTGTCCGCAACCCGAGCCGCGACGAGATCACCTGGACCCCCCTACTTCCATGCGCGTACCAAGGCCGATGCCAAGTGAAGGAGTGCGTGCATTGCGCGCGGAAGGCCGCTTTTTGGCAACTTGGCAACAGATGCCCTGTCAATTGCCAACAATCTGTTGGAGGCTAGTTTTTCTCATTTTTGCAATAAAAAAATCAAAGATGCCAATCCACTTTAGTCTTGGAGATGCTCCTAGGGCAGAGGTTGGGGAAAAAGAAGAAATGGGGGGAAGGAGTTAGGATTAAGAGGATCCAACGGGTATTATTATTTGTACAAATCTCAAACATCAGACGTCATATAGCATATGGGCTTCTGAAAGTCGGATAGGATTTCCGGCTTGTTAGCCTGATGACAATTTTAAGCCTGTCATTGAGCCCAACCCAGATCATAGGTTTGTTGGGCCTGGTTGTTCTATTGTCATTTTTTTAGTACGTTGTTCTATCGTCAATTGACTCGCCTTTGAGAGCGCCGTGTAGCTCTAAGCAAGTCCCATCTTCTAAAAAAGAAGTTAAGCAAGTCCCACGTGGACAAATTATGACCTCTGCTGAAAGCTGAATCCTAGCTGTGCAAGTGCAAATCTTGGGGTAGTTGGTATCAGGTTCTCGTGCAGATCTAACATGGCTCCATCTAACAAAACTAAAGATAGAGTCATGTTAGATGGAGTTCATTATTATATACTAGGTGATACTCTATGTGTTGATGTAGGAATTTTTTTAACAAAATTTAAGACGAAATGTGAAAGTAGAAACACCAAAATGATTGCATGATAATATTTTTGAAACAACATTATACAGAAAGCATGTTAATTTTGTTGAGAGATAATCGTTTCTTAATGTATGATTGATCCTACATGTATTTTTATTACGGAAATTTGTGGTGCGCTACTCAGAAAGACATGCTATTAGTCACAGAAAATCGGTTGAAGACATAAATATACGGTCAGTGGATGGTGACATAGCTACTCGTGCTAATTCATTTGCAACTCGATCTAGCTCTATACTCACTTGGATGATCATCCTCTCAGCAATTGACCTGCTCCAAGGCTTCTTTCACCAAGAAGTTCACTTCTGACCTGTCCCTTGCCTTTTGAATATCATTAACAATCCTTGCACAATCGGATTCAATGGTCACGAACCAAAGATCTTCTAACCTAGTTGATTAGAGGGGTTGAGGTATGATTGCAACCGGTAGATTAGGACTTGAATCTTCACGGGAGAAAAATTTCGAGACTGGTTTAAAAAAATTCCCCGAAACCGGGGTTCAAAGATTTTCTAGATCGGAAGAAGATTTCTCCTTCTTAATGGAAACACGTGGGGGCGGTCTTACCTCACCTGTCTAGCTAGTTTTGGATTCAATGATCACTGGGTTGTGCAACCATTGAGCAGCAAGCCAAAGGTCTTCAACGCAAGCTCTTGCTTATGCTTCCAACACGTCCGCACACCTGAAGGACAAAACACTTCTAGAAGGTGTTTGGTTCGAGAAATGAGTTGATCTATTATCTTCTGGCTCCTCACTATTTTTGTTTGGTTTGAAAAACAGAATGGATTGATCCCTCACCACTTCATCCCTCACAAGCTAAAAATTAGTATAAACACGAGGGATGAGATCATCCCACCAACTTTTATAGCACCAACACATGATGGATCATCTCATCTAGGATGAAGTGATTCCTCAAACAAACAGCTCACTGGTGCTCCACCCCTTCCAATACTTTCCAATACTTCTGTACTCCTTCAACTAGAAATATGGATGGATAGAAATATGGATGGATAGAGGATTTTGAACTCGTAAACTTACGTTTAGCCGCCAACCGAGCTGTTGGAAAAAGGATTTTGTGCTCTAGCAGCCGATTAACATAAAAAATGCCCTCTCTTCTCAGCTGATTAATTCTAGGCCTCGAATTTTCTCCAGGTAAATTACACCGATAATAACTCACAAAGTCACAAGCGGCAGAATTGTCGCTTTCGGACTGTTTGCGTCGCTCTCCGGTTGGAAGACATCCCGATACTCCCCTCCATATCACATCACATCAACGCACAAGGGAGACATATATGGGTGTGTGGATATTGTTAAAAAATATGATAGAATCATACACCCTCCGTCTCAGAAAAAGTGTCGCTTGAAAACCGTGTTTGTCTCACAAACACGCTTCTCGGACGACACTCCTTCTGCGACAGAGTAGTAGAAGCTAGCTGTTGCGAAGGATTGGTTCGTATCGTCGTTTACGGCGAAGCAACGATCACAAGTGCACAACCCTCCGGCGGCGGCTGCTGCTGTGTTTGCCGAAACAAACACACGAATAATCATCTGCATTTTTATTTCAAGGGATCTGATTATCTGGACTGCCGGGTTGCGTTGGTAAGGGTCAAAATCACGTACTACTCTGAATCGAGAACGTTCCGTGCATGCTTGCTCATTCGAATAATGAAACAGTACCGCGTGCCACTGGCCATCATTTGTCCCGTCTGGGCGCCTGCATGAGCAGCACGGTGGTGGTGGAGTGGAGTAAGGATGGCAACAGGCAAAATATCCGCGGATTCATACATCTCATGCCCGCGTCCGCAATCAAAATCGCATGCCCGCACCCGCGCCCGCTATTCGTCACGGGCA
Organism: Cenchrus fungigraminus; assembly: GCA_036936925.1. Taxonomy (NCBI): domain Eukaryota; kingdom Viridiplantae; phylum Streptophyta; class Magnoliopsida; order Poales; family Poaceae; genus Cenchrus; species Cenchrus fungigraminus. The sequence continues at coordinate 63,311,580 of CM072768.1, read as the reverse complement.
AGAAACTGTGCCCGCGCCCTCTATCCGCGGGCATTTTGTGCCCGTCAAATATTGTTCCCGTCCTTAGTTCCTCACCTCACACCACACACTTTCAGCATATATCATCACAGTTTGTCAAAGAGTCCATGAATCAAAAGTCAACTTGGTATTTTACATGTACATCAAACACTAATCCTAGGATCTTCTGGCGCTCGGTGATGATATACCGCGGAGTTCTACAAGTATAATGGCAAACTGCAAAAGGAGAACCATAATCCCCATTAATAGTCGAATATGCAAGAAAGGGAAAAACAGATCGACGCCCTAACATGTCGCAGCACAAAGATCCAGAAACAACTAGCTTTTTTAAGGAAAGAAAATCAAATCGAAATGATTTGGGATTTTGAGATTTGAGAACCTTGCTCTGGTTGGCTGCCTGTCTCGACAGAGATCTCATCTCGCGGCCGCTGGGGCTTGCGGGGGTGGGGTGGCTTGGATCTACGGCGGTCAGGCAGGGGCGCCGCAGCTCGCTCGCGACATCTTGCGATGCAGCGCTAGTGCGCCCGTGCGCGACGAGAGAGGAGGGCTGGAGGGCAAGACCGCAGGAGGGGGCGGCGGCGGGGACTGGATGGGTCGGGGATTGGGCGTCCGGATAGGAACAGAGGGGAGAGGAAGTGTGTAACCCTAGGATCTGTGTTTATATATGCATATTTGCTTGCAAGTCCCACATGTCAGGCTTGCGGAGCGGGTCTGGTGGGTACGCGGGCGCGGATAGCAATTTTCTTTGCCCGCGAGCAAGTATCCTCTGAGTTCAGGATGGTGGCCGCACCCGTGCCCGCGGGCACGCGGATATTGTGTGCCCGTTGCCATCTTTAGAGTGGAGGCGTGGAGTGAGACAGAAACAGAGCGCATCGGCATCGCGGCGGGCGTTTTTCTTTTGGGTTGGGCGTTTTTCCAGAACTAGGATCGTGCCCGTGCGTTGCTACGGGCAATAAAATATTAGCACAAATATATAGAATAAGAGGAACATGATTTTTTTAGATACAGAAGGATCAATTTTATTAGATTTATACATAACTTCTCTTAATTTATACATAAAGTGTTTGGCCACAAAATAAATACATAGTCTTGGTGATACATAGTTGTATAAAACAAATTCACAAGCATGTTTACGAGATACAAATACAAACAACCACTATACACATGCAGCGTACAGAAACCGTCACGTACTGAAAGTTCGGTCAACAAGCAAGAACCCCATCCTCACAAGCAGCAACTTCTGCTTCCTGAGGTCATAATCAAGTCCCTCCATGATCAATGCAGTGTCATCATGTGCCTCACCAGCAGCCCCTATGAGGACCTGATGGTGTAAAAAGTTTGATAAACATTCAAAATTCAGAACATAATTAAAATCAATAACCAACGTAACACTGTGATGAAAAAAGAAAACATATCAAGAGCATGTTTCATGTTTCTGACAAATTAGCAAGAGTACAAAGAACATGGAAATATTATCATGCTGAACCAAGAATTTAAGTGCGGCAAAATAAGTAAACGGGGATATTCGCTCAGTCATGACATAACATAAAGTTATTTATCTGTACTTCCAAAAACAATAGCATAAGCACTCTGCACTTGAAATTCATTTAATTATACTTGCAAAAGAAATGTAACCACGATCCTCAACTTTAGAAAGTCTAAATTTATATGTTCTCACAGACTCAAAAACTCAATGACACTAAAATTCCAAATCGAAAATATTTATCTCACCTTGCAAGTTATTTAATCACATACCTTTTTGTTGCAGGTTCTTTTGATATCCCTTTCTGGTTTCAAACTCAATTGATTTGTCTAAGTTTTTCATTTGCAATACAAAATGGATCCAATACTCTTTATGATTAGAAGGAAGATTCTAAAAAAAAGGGAGGAAGATACAATCTTCTAACTTAATACTTTAATAACACTTCCAAAGAACATTGCACAGTGGATGACTGCTCCTGGTGAATGAAAGTAAATTGAACTGATAGCATCAGATATTAGCTACCTGTACTGAACATGGAAATGTTGGGTCAAAGGGCCGAGCATAATTCACCAGACAAAACAACAACCGCCACAAAAGGATCCAGGTTGCATCAACTACAAAGCCTGTTGACAGAAGGAGGTAGTGGCTGATCAATAAACATACATGAGATAAAGTGCAGATCTGCAGACAGTTTCAAGGGCAAGCTAGACATACAGGAGACCAGTTATCAGGATACTACCTTAAAAAAACAATTTAGAAACCACATGATTCATAACATTTGGAAGATTAGCAAAGAATATTGATCCAAACATATACTATCATATATTGGCAATCAAAATTAGCCACTGTTGTGCATAGTACCAAGTCTTAGGTTGGCTAATCAAGTCAGCAACTTTTGGATGTATAGTAATGCATCTTTGTTATTTGTAAAAATAAAAGAACTGGCATCATTACATTATTACCCATACAGGCAAGACTCTTGAAGTCAAGTTATAAGTAACAAACTCACTCTTCCTCTTATGTTTGAGCAAGCAACCCAAACATCATCACAAAAAGAACATCATTAAATATTCAAGATTTGGTAAAGTGCACTCAAGCAATAGGAAGTCCAGAAAATTCCAACTGATACAATTTCACCAAACAGGTGCAGCCCAAAATAAGACATTTAAGCAGTCTATGCATTTTGACCATATAATTCAGAAGATAGTTAAAATGTAAAATACTATCCAATGATAAAGTAGGCCACAGGTGGTATATGATAAAACATCCTGCAATCTGATACATCAGAATCCATATTAACAGGGTATTTTTATCAAGTTTATATTCCCTACAAGAACACAACCCCTTCTCTCTGTTGTCTGCAGGATTGGACAGAGATATGATGATAATCAGATCAAATAATTTTCTTATTAACAAAATTATATTAGAAACCAAATCAATTTTCCAAATGGTTTGCAGCATGGGATTTCCATGTGCACATGTCACTATCCATTTTCAAGTTCATGTCTCAGTCGCTATCGCTTTCTCAAAGAAAATCAGCTGATCAGCTAGGATACAAAGAACCTTTTCATCCAAAAAAGAAAAGGTGAAAGGAAAGTAGAAAACTAAGCAAGATTGCTTTGACCCTAATAAGTTCATGGTCCCATTTGACCGCACAGATGCAGAGGAGTGTAATCTACAGAAGCTAGAAACCATGCAGTCCTATCCAAACTTGAAAAATGCAGAGGAGAGGAGGGACCTAATCTCTGAATCGGAATTACAAAATCTATTCGACATCTCTGAATCGGAATTGCAAAATCAGCGAAAGAGCAATCTCCTAATCTCAGATATTGTATTTCCTCACATCCAGTCTGCACAATAAGATGACTCATGTTTTTGTCTAAGAAATACATAGTAGTTTTAACTACTTTTTTATAACCGTTGTTTTTTCTCAACATTTGGCAAGCCATTTTAACGATTTCACTATCATGCCTGTCAAGAACAGCTGTATTAACTGCTGTATCAAACAGATTCGAGATGTTCTACACCACCAAATACTGCATTTAGACTGTGAATACCGCAATTCAAAATTCAATGCTCTAACTCTATAGAGTTCACAATTCAGTTCTGTAGTGAGAAGAAGCCAGATTAGTCTGACCCTATCAAATTCTGAAAGCTCAAACCCTAAAATAAGACGTATAGATTTGGTTATCACTGGCCACATCTTGACCATTCCATAGGCTCTAAGAAATGGAAATGGTAAGATCAATTGAAAAGGTTTGCATTCTACTATGCACAACTTAACTAAAAGGCCAAGGCGGCAAGCAATGAATCACCCATGCAAACGGCACCCAAGCTAATACAGTTGTTTGCTGTTCTTTCAGTCTATGAGCCAAAAACTAACTAACGAACTACCACAATTTGGCAAGATTTCAACCTATGAGCAAGAAGAAATATAAATAGCTCAATTGAAAGAACAGTGGCTAAGCCAACATACCCATCTGGTGAACATAATAATATAAAATATAAAAACAAAATGCAGTAGAGTCAAGAGGATGCAGAAATGAATAGAAGAATTTGTTTGAACTTATTACCATTGTCCATGAAATTAGGCAATATGTGCAGTCCCCTATTCCTGTAAAAAGGTTTATGCGCTGAACAACCTTTCGTGTGAAGGGTGAACCAGATGAGATTTTGTGTCCCTAATTCGAGTAAGAGAAATGATAAAACAAAAAGGAAAGCATCAGATTTTTCACATGGAGCAGTGGAGCACGTCTCCAACCATTCTTTGAAACTCTCCTCAATTCGGCTCACCTTCTTAAAATATACAAGTTGAGGGATGAGTTCCTTGGTCTTCGATCCATATTCTTCATGAGCATGCAGATCGCACCCTCTTCCCCATGGAATTTTAATAGAGCGGAACGCAGTTTGGCCAACTACTTGAAAGGGATTTAGACAAATGGCTGCTCAGTTCCAAACCGTGCGAAGAACAAGATCTAAGATCCATGTGGATTAACTGTATAAAACCGAATTATCTCTGACCATAATTAAACAGGGAGCACCAGCTGTAGGAAAGACCGACCGAGCTTCTGTTCCTCATGCAGCAACTCATCCATATGCTGGGCACAATTTAGATAACTATCTAAAAACACCCAAAACACGAGAGATTACAACAAAACACAAGTACATTTGAAGAATCCAATCGGGTGCCATCTTACCTGGCGTCGTCCTGTGATGCAAGTGGCATTAGAAATTTAGAATCACCATCAGGAAATCACCAATGCGAAGGCGTACGTGGGAGGACAACGACGATGTCGTCGAGCAGTGCGCCTCACGCCCGAACCGCGGAAGCGAGCGTGGCTGGCTGGTCCTTGACGGTGACGGATGGCAGCACGGGCGCATGTCCCTGCAGAGATCGATGCGCACGGAGGAGGTCAGCTGGCGGATGGCCCCAATGAGGCTGGGCCACGTTGCTGGCGTTCATGAAGTCAGCGTTGGTGGCGTATGGGGACGTCGTCGACGGCGGATCGTGTGCGGGGGACGGCGCTCTGACGGAGGGCGGTTCCTCCTGGCGCGGGTGTGGGTGATGCCTTGGCTCGAGGACGACGGCGCGGCCATTGCCGTCGATGGCGACGTCTCAACTCGACGGCTACACCACCCGGAACTGGAGGTCGTGCTTGCGCCTGTTCGTCCCGGCACGAGGCACTCCGCGTCTACCGCCGCTGCTGACTCCACGTCCGCCGCCGCCGCCATCGACTGGGGGTGCGAGCGGATTGCATTGGGCATGGGGGGCGCCAGTCGTAGGAGCCGAAGGGGGAGGGAGGAGGCTGACGATGGGATGGGAGGCGAGGTGAGGGAGATCGGCGTGGCGGCTAGGGCGACAGGATGGGAGGCGAGGGGTGACGTGATGTGATGCGAGGCGAGGCGGGGGAGACCGCCTGTGGCGGCTAGGGTTCCGAGGGGAGGAAGCGAGGTGATGGGAGAGGCGTCTCTCTTTTTTTTTCCGCGAGGGGCAACGCGGAGGGCGGACGCGCGGGGTTGGGAGGCAGATTCACGGGAGAGCGGAAAAAAGTAGGAACATGTTTTTGTCTCCACTTCGTACTTTTTAGGAGTAGAGAAAATTGGTGATGTTTTTTCGTTGGGTGGTTGGTTTGGGTGTTTTGGGGTCGGACGGACGCGCGCGCGCGTGATTTGCGTGATTCTCACCGGATCGTGAGGGGCACAGCTGTGGTCGGCCGAGTGGGCCCACCTGAAAGCGACCTTCGCGGAGCCCCTTCGGCGCGCGTATAACATGCCAGCAGTCCAGCACAGAGCGCTCCAAAGTCTCGCCTGAATATTTGGGTTATTTTAGGCCTGATGACTCACATGAGCTGATCAGTGAACAATGGAGTTTCAGTGTAGCTTGTACCCAAACTATCCCACATATTCCTGAAATTGGAATGGTCTTCCAGTCTTAAAAACGGGCCCTTTTTTGACGCGTAGCCTGCACTACGAACTTCGTAGTGGAGGCAGGGTTTTTTTTACCGCTTACCGACTGGTAACCGACGGGAAAAAAACCGGACCGGTAAACCGCACAAACCGCTCGGTTTACCGAGATCACTGGTTTTGCTATGTCGGTTTTAACGGTTTACCGGGCGGTTTTTATTACCGGACCGCAGCGTTAAGAGCGGTAACCGCGGTATAAATTGCGGTAACGGTTGGTAAAAAAACCCTGAGTGGAGGATCTAGCAGTTTTGAAAGATCACGCACTTTAATGTGTCGTGACATATCTGCATGAGGGAAACTAATCAGGCGACTGGAAGTTTAACTTTTGCAAACGAAATAGGAGTCACACTTGAGCAGAAAAGGACCTGCAGTTAATAAGAGGATATGAATGTGCTTCCAGTCCAGCACGTTTGAACAGAACAAGTCCAAGATTCAACCTAATGATGCGATTATTGAACACGAGACCGTGACCTATTACGTGTCCGATGGGAGTTCTGTACTTCTGTTCAGATCTTCCCTGTGTGTATTTCACCACTAATTAACCAAATCTGTAGTATCTTATTAAATTGTTTGCCAAAGCTAATAAGAGCACGCGACTCTAGTGATTAATCTCCAATTCAAAATTGCCGCTGAAAATTAGCAATTTTTTTAGGTGTCTATGCGACTCTATAAAGTGTTAATAATTAATGACATTCAACCTCCTGAGGAAAAGTGTGCAAAAGGAGAACATAGGTGGTGTGCAAAGTATATTGGTTCCATCGAATTAATTAAGTTTGGTTGTCTGTATCATTTGATTTATGTATAAAATAATTTAAAATAACCATGTTTTTTTGGTTGGGTGAATTGTACCGACTTATTCAGAATGAAACCATCCCACTTAATTAACTATTCTTTGATTGAACAAATTGGTTGAACTCTACCATACATGATCATCTATACATGCATCATATGGTGCATGAAAACAAATAAATTCTAAGACTTTTTTTTGACAAGAACCACTTTATCTTTATAGATATTATGCAGCCAAATTACAGAAAGGACCTTCGAAGAGGTCCGAATTACAAAGGGGTCCCAAGACCGGATAAGCACCACGACAACAGTGGAGGAGGCATCGGCGAGCACGTCGGCGGTGGGCCGTAGAGGCGTCGGAGACGCTTACACCCGGGTGGAGAAGCTGCGCCAAGCGTCGGTTGTAGGCGGGTCGACGGAGCCGTTGAGGGAGATCACGCCGGGCGACCGAAGAATCATCTGGAAGCCGTCGCCGGTGGTAAATGGAGGAACTCAACGTCGAATCCCAGGGGATGACGAGCTCGTGAAGCCTGCGCCAGATGACGAGGAGCCCGAAGGGAGCCCGGATCTGCAGATTTGTTGGCCGCATAGAGGAGATGGAGGCGGATTGGAGATTCAGAGGAGGTGGATTGAGGGGCGGCGGATCTCGTTGGTGGAGAGGGCGAGGCGGAGGTGGAGGAGTGGGGACGAGATCCGCTGGGTGGGGTGAAGAAGGTAGTTTATTTAAGCATACCAGGGTGATGGAGACGACGACGACGAGGCCGACCAAAGCGACGACGACGACGAGGCCGACCAAAGCGACGGCGACGGCGGCAACACAGCGGCAGCACTTACCACTTAGGGTTAAGGCCATGAAGGCTACAGGTAAACTAAAAACAGTAAAGAAAAAGTGGATCTACTAGGAGGGGGTCCCCTACCCCTTCTCGCTGCCGGCGAGCTCGCCGGAGGGGAGGAGGGGGGGCGAGCGGGAGGAGGCGGGGGAGACGAGGGTGGAGAGGAGGCTTCGAGGGGAAGGGAAGCAAGCGGTTTTGAAACTTTAAACTCCTCAAATTCTAAGACTTTGAAGCGTACCAGAAGCTCGGCCTGAGCCCGGTGAGTTCGCTAGCTACTAGGCCAGGCCTCGTTAGCGAAGTTTCGCTAAAGTTTGAAAAAGTTAAGCCGGTCCAAACGATTTGTTTATTTATTTCTCAACTAAAAAAAAGAAGGGAAGTATGATTGTCGAGGTGTAACTTTTCAGCTCGAAATGAAATCGAGTTTTTTTTGTAGTCTGACCTGCAAAATGTTAAGATCTACCTATAAGTTAAATGTATACAAACGACTGTTCGTTTAACTTATCAGCCAACAGTATTTTTCTCTCGGAACAAAACAACCACCAGCACTTTACTTTTTTTTCAGAATAAATCAGCCAACAGCCACCAGCTACCAGCCAAACGAACAACCGAAAGTTCCGATGTCGGGCACAACAATCAATGCATTTATAAAAATAATAAATGTGTTACACTAGGACAGCAAAGGGCAACTAATGTAAAGAAAGGCTTCGAGTCATCCCTTCTTCAAAAGTGTGAACCAATATACGCTTGAAAACCAACCATCATACATGGATTAATAAAATTAATTCACTCTTAAGCGTACAAAATAACATATTTGGATTGATTACTTTTAAAATTATAGCGAGTTGGTAGTCATAAGGCGAGGCACAAAGTGTCGTGAAAAAGATAGCGTAGTCACAGTGCCATCTAATAGAAAACATGTAAAAGAAAAGAGATACAAATACAAAATTACTCCCTCTGGTTCCATATTAGAAGTCGTTTAGGACAGCGACACGGTCACCAAATCACAACTTTGACTTCTCTTTTCTATAAAAGTCTTTATTGGAAAGTTATATATGTATATTCTTATGAAAGTAATTTTCAAAACAAATCTATTTATATGATTTTCACATTTTCAAACTCAACGACTTAAAAGTTATTCATGATTTATATTCCTAATATTTGACTCAAATCATGTCCAAAACGACTTTTAGTAGGGAACCGGAGGGAGTAGTTGGACATCTCCTCTTTTCGCATATGCAACGCGCCGTTTTACAATACATCATGATTACCAAAGAATGAGTCACTGACAAATCAACCTTACACATGTTGACATATCACAATGCGGCACACTGCGAAGGTATGGTCCCGTAAGCAACGCAACCCCCCTTGGTCTTTCACAATTGCTCTTTTATAATAAACTTGATGGATTTGTTCGAGGAGCACCGTAATTTGTCTGCAGGGGAGTTGTGTCTGCGTTTGCTATGCAAGAAACGGCTATCCCTGCTGGTCATGGAGAAAGCGGCCAGGTGGAAACAAAGGGGTAAATTCAAAGCAATCCGGGAGGGGGACGAGAACACTCGTTTCTTCCATGCTCGAGCATCCTTGAGGCTGCGCAAGAATCAGATACGAGTAATTGAAGCTGATGGTGCTGTACACTGCTCGCATGAAGGCAAGGTCACCATCCTGACAGCGTACTACAAAAACCTCCTGGGGGCTGCCGACGCCACCTCCTGGGATTTCAGCGTGGAAAATCTGTACAGTGGCTCGCCGAGGGTTCATGCCGACCCTTTGATTGCTCCGTTCACCGCCGAAGAAGTGAAGCAGGCCATCAGAAACATGAACCCCAACAGCGCGCCCGGGCCTGACGGAGTTGGGCCGGCTTTTTACTCTGCCGCCTGGTCTGTGGTTCGGGATGATGTCATGGCCTTCCTCGCTGGGTTCCACAGTGGGGCAGTGGACATGGAGAGAATCAACAGAGCACACATCGTTCTCCTTCCCAAACACGAAGGTGCCACTGCTCCGTCCGCTTTCAGACCAGTGTCCTTGCAGAATTGTCCAGTGAAGCTCATCACGAAAGTACTCACCACAAGGCTGCAACAACAAATCGCCAGCTTGATTGACCTCGACCAAACTGGGTTCCTCAAAGGCCGGTCAATATCTGAGAACTTTGTGTATGCCACGGAGCTGGTGCAATGCTGCCACCGCCGCAAATGCCCAACCATGGTGCTGAAGTTGGACTTCGCGAAGGCTTTCGATTCCGTGGCATGGGACAGCCTGTTACGGGTGCTGGCGGCGCGCGGCTTCCCCCCGCTTTGGTGCGACTGGATCAGTACCCTCCTCTCCACCTCCCGATCGGCTGTGATGGTGAATGGCTGCCCAGGCCCATGGATCACTTGCAGGAAGGGGCTGCGGCAGGGGGACGCCCTGTCACCGTATCTGTTCCTCATCGTGGCAGATGTGCTCCAGCGCCTGATCAAAGAAGACGCGGGCATCCGCCATCCCATGGCTGACAGCAGCTGCCCGGTGTTGCAGTACGCTGATGACACACTGCTACTGGTGCGGGCAGCGGTGCCGGACATAAGAAGGCTGAAGAGGGTGCTTGACATGTTTGCAGCTGCCACTGGGCTCAAAATCAACTTCACCAAAAGCACGGCGGTGCCAATGCATGTCCCCGTGCCCACCCTGACCCGCCTAATTCGCATCCTTGGCTGCAAACAGGAATGCTTCCCCCAAGTCTACCTTGGTCTGCCGCTCTCCAACAAGAAATTGCCACTGTCAGCGTTCACGCCGCTCATCACCAAGGTTGATCGTTACCTGGCTGGGTGGCAAGCCCAACTACTCAACTCCGCTGGCAAATTGGTCCTCATCAACGCAGTGCTCGACGGTCTTCCCACGTACCTCATGTCGGCCCTTCCGCTCCTGCCAGGTGTGCAGGATCAGCTGGACTCGCGGCGCCGGGCGTTCCTATGGTCGGGCACCGGGACTACCTCCGGTGCTAAATGTCTAGTCGCCTGGACCAAAGCTTGCCTGGCGAAGGAAGACGGAGGACTCGGGATTCGTCGTTTGGACTGTCAAAACTCGTGCTTACTGCTGAAACTCCTCCACCGTCTTCACCATCCTGAAGGTTCTGCCTGGGCCACCTGGGTCGGTGGGCACGTCAACCTCGCTACCTTGGAAGGGGGCACTGCGGGGTGCCATTGGTCAGCGCTACGCTCGCTTCTGCCGGCCTACAGGAAAATTACTCGGGTGAGCGTCGGAGATGGCCACGCTTGCTCGTTCTGGCACGACATCTGGGCTGGGGAAGAGTCTTTGGCCGAGCTGTTCCCAGCCTTGTACAGCCACTCCACGAAGCCGGAGGCGACTGTCCATGATATCCTTTCTCATGGACTCGAGGGCGCCCTCGTCTGTAGGATCAGTGCCCAGGCCGCGGAGGACAAGGTTGTGGTGGAGGACCTTCTCCTCTCCACCCAACTCTCCGGCGGCAGAGACCACCGCACGAGCTGCTTCAAGAAACAAGGGCGACAGCTCCACTCCTCCCAACTATACAGGGTCTCCACCAGGGTGGGTTTGGAGAATGACCTCTTTCGCTTCGTGTGGCGCAGCCATGCCCCACCCCGGGTGAAGTTCTTCGGCTGGCGCCTCCTCCAAGAGCGCATCCAATGCAAGAAGAACCTTCTGTCCAAGCACATCGTCGATGAAGCTGTCTGTGAGCTGTGCCATGCAGCGGTTGAAGACTGTGACCACCTCATCTTCAACTGTGCCCTCGCTCGAGCATTCTGGACGCATCTGGGCGTCGCCCCCACGGCCACCCCGCCGGTCAATCGCCTGTGGGAACTGAAAAGCCTTCACGGGGTGCCCCCCGCATCCCTTTCCACCGTGTTGCTTCTGTGCTGCTGGCAGATTTGGAAGCACCGGAATGGTGTCGTGTTCCGCCAAGAGACGCCCAACCTGTCTGGCTTGCTAGCAAAATGCCGTGAAGACTGCGAGCTGTGGCAGTACCGCCTCCCCGTCACGTTGAAACATGCTTCGGATGCCTGGTGTACTTTGTTCCAAATGAATTAGTCCTCTCTTTCCCTCCTGGCTGTTGTAACATTCTCAGCCTGCGGGCTGCACACCTGTACTTGGAGCCCAGCTCCCTCCATTACCGGCACGCCCGGGATCTGTGGTAAAAGATGTAGATGGGGATACTCATCCCCTCCGAAGTTCCCCTCAAAAAAAATGTGTGGAACAAGCATGAGCCAGCACTAAACCATCATATCTACAAGCCCCTAGCCTTAAGACGTGTCACCGGATATACCGTGCAAAGATAGCCCAAAAAGAAATACAGTAAATATTTCTTAGAACGATTGGTTTTATCTCCGAATGAAAAAACCACCAGTACAGCGCAAACCAATAAATAAGAGGATAGCGAAACGCAGAGAGAGAGAGAGCGCCGGTGCCTGGTGGTGGCAAGAAAAGGAAATAATCTAAAGCGAAAAGCAGGGGGAAATTATAAAAAAGCAAAAGGTAGGGGAAAAAGGAAAACGCAAATCCAAAATCGCGAAAAAAGATTTGAAAAAAGAGACGCGTCAGTTAATCCATCTCCCCCTCCCTTTTCTATCTCCGTCCCCGTGAATCGGCACCCTCCAGCCTCCCGTGCTCTACTGGCGCCCTTCTGGAACCCTCAGCCCCCCCTAATCTCAGCCCAAGTTATTAATCTCTTTTTTCTTAAGCCAAATCACTTCCCCTCCCGCCGCGGCGCGATTCCTAGTTGCTTCGCTTGGATCCAGCCGCGTCCAATTCCGGGTGGCGCGAGGTCGGAAGTCTTGCGTGCCCAATTCGCCGCGGCCGTGAGCTGCTGCCGCTGCCGCCACCGAGGTGGTGAGTGATCTGATCTGGTGGGCGGGTTGCGGCGCGGAGGTGGGAGCGGCTTTGGCTTGTGAGAAGCTTAGATATGAGGATTGAGGCGTCGCCGGATTGAGCATGAGGGGTGGTGCTGCTGGCGGTGGCGGTGGCGGTGGTGCGCGTGGCGTGGATGATGGGATCACCGGAGGGGCGCCTTGTGGAGCTGTTCGGCGCCGTGAAGTCGTGGATGCCTCGGCGGGGCGATCACTCGCCGCCGCCGCCCGCTCCGCAGTCGGCCGTGGCGGCGGGGCAGCCGCAGCCACAGCCGCTGCCGCATGACCTGTCGAGGGACTTCTGGATGCCGGACCAGAGCTGCCGTGTGTGCTACGACTGCGACGCGCAGTTCACCATACTGAACCGGCGCCACCACTGCCGCCACTGCGGCCGCGTGTTCTGCGCCCGGTGCACGGCTAATTCCGTGCCCCGCACGCCCGGGGACGCCGCGAGGGAGGACGGCGAGAGGATCAGGGTCTGCACCTACTGCTTCCAGCGCTGGCTGGAGGAGGAGGCCGCCGCGAGAGGGGACATGGCGGCGCAGCAGCCGTGCAGCCCGTCCGCTAGCGTCGGGAGCGACAAGTCCAGCTTCACAGGAATGAACGGGCAGATGTCGTCCTATGCCAATCTTAGCTACGCCGACTTTGCGTCGATGCCGGTCCACAGTGATGGCAACTGCGGTGAGGATGAAGGCTACCCTGAGAAGCAGCAACCTCGGATGGAGCTGGCTCCAACCATGGAGCCTGCAGCTTATGCGGACAACTCGTCAGATCCATTCAACTTTTGTGTGCAGAGGTAAGGTCTTTACCTGATTCATGCTCTGTTCTTTAAGAATTGGAAAGTTAACTTGTAACATTGCCATTGAGAAGAAAGATTATGTGTCAGTTGAAGACCATGTGTGCATTGATTGACGATTAGAATTTCGCATCCATGCTTGCGAGATGCTGTTGCAGGTTACATTAGTTTTCGGTAGAGGTATTGGAAAAGGTGTACTGCATACTAAATGAGCCATTGTATTTTCGCTGTGGATCCTGGAACATAGACAATCCCAGTTTTGAACTTTTTGAATATTTTATTGGAGAGATGATGCTTTTGGTATCAGGTGCACCTCAACTCTCTGAAACTATTAGCTAAAATTCTGAGTACATACTGTTATTTGGGCCAGATGTATGCCTCATGACATCTGCTACTAGGCCAGCACATATCAGGTAGACTTGAGGAGACATAATAAATTTTCTCTGTCCATGCTTGGACATAAAAATTCCTGGTATTTGAACCTTTCTCGACATTTTCTCTAGAGATCACCTGTTCACTGACATTGCTATTGGTATCGTGGTATCAGGGCTTTTCTCTGTACATTAGCTCAAACTGTAAGTATGCACCAATGCCTAGGGCCTTGTGGGGAATGCTCCAAAAGACTCAAGACCTGCTTAGGAGATAAGTTTCATTTGAAAATTAGATTGCTATCTGTTATCTGCGAATTAGTAGGTTTGTTGCGATTAGATATGATCTGTTTGGAGGTTATCACTATTTGAAGGGATGATATATTTATTGGAAGTCAAGTAAGCAATACGTGTCGATATATTCTTCCACCTTTCTGTCTATGTCTTCAACTCTCCTTGTGTAACTATTAGCGCTTCTCTCCGTCTTCACCACACGCCATATGACCAGGCCGGTCAGGTCCTTGACCTCAGCTTCACGCGTTGGATAGTTCATAGTTATCAACTGTGTTTTTTCCAAATACAGTGTCAGTTACTACTTTTGATTATCCGTGATTCATATTGGTTCATTTTAGTATACCACTAGGGTAGTCTCACAGCTGCGTATTCCAATGTTCATTTTGAAATGACCAGTTATTCGTGAAAGTGCCAAAAGAGCGTAGGAAATTTCATAAGCTGCTGACTCATTGTTAACCAACAATGTGCGACTGGAATTGGGTAGTCACGATCATCCCTTGGATCAATTAGAAGAAATGTGGTAACCGAGATATTGTCATCCCATCAATTTTTTCTTCTTAATCTCACCATGATGCCGTGCAGTCCGTTATACTGGCATTCTGTCTTGCTTGTCCTTATTAGGTCTCCACCCTCTTAAAACGAAAGATACTCAGTTTGAGTTCATCTTATCTATTATCCTTTTTCACCTTTTTCACTTCATTTACCAAGGAATGTGTCTGTTCTTTAGAGGATCAGCAATTTAGCTAGATTCATGACGTTACTCTGCACTGAGCATTTTGTTTCTTGCATTAGTTGATTTATCTTCTGCAGCTCTAATGAATGGTAATATCTGCACTGTAATCAACTATGAATAAAATAATATGACCATTTTTTTTGTTAGGAGTGACGATGAAGATGATGACTACACAGTTTTCCATTCAGATTTGGAAGGGCAGCACTTGCAAAATTCTGATGAATATTATGGACCTATGTATTATGATGGCCATCAAGTTGATTGCAGTGATGATGCAAAAGAATCGACATCCCCAAGGAAAGATGTGGCATCCTTAGTTAATTCCTTGGGAGCAGATAAGAATGAAGACCATAACGTCGATGAGTGCTGCAATGCTCGGTCTTCTTCCATGTACAGCATGGAAGTGCTGGATAATGAACCTGTGGACTTTGAAAACAACAGCTCACTTTGGGTGCCTCCGGAACCTGAGGACGAAGAGGATGATCATGATGGTGAACGTGATGATGATGAGGGGGTGGATGCCACAGGAGAGTGGGGATATCAGCGCTCAAGCAGCTTTGGCAGTGGGCACTGTCGAAGTAGAGATAAATCGGCCGAGGAACACAAGAAAGCCATGAAAGATATAGTTGATGGCCATTTTCGTGCATTAGTTTCTCAACTTCTTCAGGCTGAAAAGGTACCACTAAGTGATAAAACTGGCAAAGAGAGTTGGCTAGATATAGTTACTTCTCTGTCCTGGGAAGCTGCATCTCTTTTGAAACCAGATACCACCAGCAAAGGTGGTCAGATGGATCCTGGTGGTTATGTTAAGGTGAAATGCTTGGCTTGTGGGCACCCAAGTGAAAGGTAAACAAATTCTATCTTACAATTTCCATGCATCAGAACTCACATTCATGTATTTTGATCAATATCAATATGTTTCTTAGCATCCATAACCTTATAGTTATGCAAATTGAATGCTTTGTAATTCAAATGTCGTCATGTCACTTTCTGTTGAACTTGCTTGCCCCCCCTAATTTGTTGCACTTTGAATTTCATATTGTTTTATTGTCCTTGCATTTCGTTGATATTCTCTTGTGTTTTTCCGTTGTAAATTCCTTTATTTGCAGTTTCGTAGTAAAAGGAGTTGTTTGTAAGAAGAATGTTGCTCACCGGCGTATGTCATCAAAAAAAGAAAAGCCACAAATCCTTATTCTTGGTGGTGCACTTGAATATCAGCGTGTATCAAATTTGCTTTCAAGTTTTGATACTTTACTGCAGCAGGTATTGCCTGCTTTCCCAGTCTATTTTCACACATATGTTGTGAACACAAAGCACGGTGACAGGGTTGTAGACAGCTGCTGTTAACGATGCATTCTCATAGCTTTTCTTTTTGATTCCAGGAAACTGATTATTTGAAGATGGCTGTTGCTAAGATTAAAGCACACCAACCGAGTGTTGTATTGGTAGAGAAATCTGTGTCTCGTTATGCTCAGGATTTATTTCTAGAGAAAAACATTTCACTAGTTCTGAATATCAAAAGGCCACTGCTGGAAAGGATATCTCGCTGCACTGGTGCTCAAATAGCTCCCTCGATTGATTATTTGTCGTCCCAGAAGCTAGGGCGTTGTGATTTATTCCATGTAGAGAAGTATGTTGAAGAGCATGGGACTGCTGGGGAAGGTGGGAAGAAAATGCTGAAGACACTCATGTTTTTTGAAGGCTGTCCCAAACCCTTTGGTTGCACAGTAAGTATTCTGTATTCACCTCTTGTCTCACCTATAGTGCTTACCTACCTACTAAGGGGGGTAACCAAGGTCACTGCTGGGGTATCTGAAAACAACATAATGAATGGGAAGAACATTTTTAGCAATCCAGTAAGTTCTGTAACAAAGGACAGTAGAGTAGGTGGAAGGTACTTATACAGTATACGATATACTGGAAAAGTTTGGAATTAAACTAATTTGAAGTATTCATTTCAGCATGGAGATTGGTAGTTTTATCATCAGAAATGGTTAATGCCATTGGGGTTGATTTGTTAGTTGTGAAATAAATCTGGCTGGGCTAATTGCTCTATCCATGAACGCCAATTTTCATTTTAGAAAATGAAAAGCCTTTTTGTTTAACTGTGGATATAAGTTCCTTGAATGTTTTATTAGGAACTTTCTCATCACCTCATGCAGTCAAATGATCTGCGTTACTTCTTGTCAGGCAACAAATGCATAATAAAAAAATAGGCTGCTGCCACATGTCTAACTATGTCTAATTTTCTGTAGATCTTGCTCAAAGGTGCTAATGGTGATGAGCTAAAAAAAGTGAAGCATGTGGTGCAATATGGAGTGTTTGCAGCCTACCACTTGGCTCTTGAAACATCATTCCTGGTTGATGAAGGTGCTACTCTTCCAGAACTCCCACTGAAGTCACCAATCATTGTTGCATTGCCAGATAAACCTTCCAGTGCTGATAGATCCATCTCGACAATACCTATCTTACCAATCCCTGCTTCATCACCAAATAGTAGCCTGCAAGCCCTTGAGTTGCGAAATGATGATTTGACATTTAGTAGCACTAAAAGAATGGAACAGACAGCATTGGGAGTTCGTTCCGATGAAATCAATAGCCAAAATGGACACAATACCCATTTACTGGACGTGGCTCCTCAATCATATATTGGTCCCTTGGTTCAGCATTCAAACATTTCATCTTGCCAATGTCTTGATTGTACTAGAGATGTGAATAGAAATATGAATTTGCAAGACATCCAACCTGGAACCACTAGACATGAGCTGGCTAATGTCTTTGGTTCATTGCCTTCTCATTCTACAAATTTGTTGTCTGTTAAGAGTGACAATTCATTGGCCAAGAATTCTGAGATTGGCAACAAGGTAGAAGATATGCCAGCTGCTCCTCTCAATGTACAGATTTCTCATGATGATGGCAACACAAAGGATAATTCAATTGCTAAAACAGAGGAAATTCCAGCATCTCCTGCTGACAATCAGAGTATATTGGTTTCTTTGTCTTCTCGATGTGTTTGGAAAGAAACTCTGTGTGAACGGCCACACCTTCTTCGCATAAAATATTATGGTAACTTTGACAAACCTTTAGGCAGGTTTCTGCGTGACCAGCTATTTGATCAGGTTAGACTGAGGTCTTCATACATCTATATTGCTTCACAACCTTATATTGTACTTAACTTACATTTTTTACTTCAGAGCAACCTTTGTCAGTCTTGTGAGCTGCCACCAGAGGCCCATGTTTATTGCTATGTTCACCCCCAAGGCAGCTTAACAATATCAGTAAGGAAACTTTCAGTAAAGTTGCCTGGTGACAGTGAACATGATGGTAGAATTTGGATGTGGCATAGATGCTTACGCTGTCCTCGAGTTAATGGGCTCCCTCCAGCAACTAAAAGAGTAGTGATGTCTGATGCTGCCTGGGGCTTGTCTTTTGGTAAATTTTTGGAACTTAGTTTTTCAAATCATGCAGCAGCAAGTAGGGTAGCCAGGTGTGGTCATTCGCTTCACAGGGATTGCCTTCGCTTTTACGGGTACATTCTCATCTCTTTTCCATTTTATCAAATTGTTAAGGGTTGTGCCTTACTTGTTGGTATTTCAGCTTTGGTGAAATGGTTGCTTGCTTCCGATATGCGTCAATTAAGGTCCACTCTGTGTATTTACCACCACCAAAACTTGATTTCACTTCCCAGCATCAGGAATGGGTAGAACAAGAAGCAAAAGAGGTAATGTGCAAATGTGCTTAATGTTATGAGTCTTTGTATGCAATAATCCCTCGCTGATGCTGATTGTCAATGATTCAGGTGGATGACTCAGCCGAACTTCTGTTCTCTGAAGTTCTAAATGCACTACACAAAATTTCAGGAGGAAGGCCGATTACAGGTTCTTTTGATGGCAACTTGAAGATTCTTGAGTTGCGCAGAAATATCGGAGAGCTGGAAGAGATCCTGCTGGCAGAGAAGGCTGACTTTATGGTTAAGTAGTTTGGATTTCTTTATATAACATTTTAATTAATTGAACACTGTCCTGCTTATGTCTGCACAACAGAATTTCGTTAGTAAAGCTGTATTCTGATTATTGGAATTTTCATCTCCCAGGAGTCACTAAAGAATCTACTGAAAAGTGATATGAGAAAGGGACAGCCCTTTATTGATATTCTTGAGGTTAACAAACTAAGGAGGCATCTATTATTTCTGTGTTACTTGTGGGATCAACGACTGAAATTCATTGCAAATTCAGGTGGCAAGTACTGTGATGCACTCACTGGTTTACGGATTGGGAGTGGGAATTGTGATTTTAATGATAAATCAGTTGGTGCTAGTGCAGCTCCAAAGTTAGAGAAGGGCTCAAAGGTCATAGAAGTTCCTTCAATTGGTAAGGAAGGGCCGTTACAGCAGAGCTCTAGTCACCCTCTTAATGGTGAAGATGAGGGACTCAGCAAGGCCCATCAATCTAATGAAAATAGCTTGAGGAATGTTGCGGAGCTGAATCATGCTACCAGTGCAAATGTTAAGGATCGACTGGATAACGAAGAATCCAGAATTGGGGTTCGCAGGGTTGTTTCTGATGGACAATTCCCAGTTACTACCGATATCCCGGACACATTGGATGCAAAATGGAGAGGTCAGAATGGACCTGCTCCTGATTCAACTTCGGCAAAACCACTACATTCAGCTGAAGGCACAGCAGTTGATGTTAAAAGTCAAACCAAGGCTGTACCAACCCATACTTCTACTTTCACTGTCCGGTCTGGTGATGCAGCAGAAGAATTACTCAGATGGCTTAAGGTGCCATACATGGCATCAAACAGTTCCTTAAACACAACCTCTGGTTCACCACTGAGATTTGCTTCCTTGACCGAATACACTCCTAAATACGTTGAATTGTTTTGCGAGCTATCACAGAAAGGTGGAGCAAGGTTTTTCTTGCCTACTGGAGCTAATGACATTGTCATCCCAGTATTTGATGATGAGCCAACAAGTGTCATTTCTTATGCACTTGTTTCACCCATGTACTGCTTCCAGTTGTCCGACGAGAGCATCAAAAATAGAGAGAAAGATTCTTCGCTTCCGTTGCCTGTCTATGATTCAGGAAATTTTAATCCATTTCATTTATTTGACGAATTTGGATCCCACTATGATGTTACTTCATCAGTATCTGGAGGTAGAGGATCCTTTGCTCCTGATCAGGTGCACTTGAGTGTTTCTTTTGAAGATGGTGGGCCACTTGGGAAAGTCAAATATAATGTGACATGCTATTATGCAAAAAAGTTTGAAGCACTGAGAAGGTCTTGCTGTCCATCTGAGCTTGATTTTTTGAGATCTATCAGTCGATGCAAAAAATGGGGAGCACAAGGTGGTAAAAGCAATGTGTTTTTTGCAAAATCTTTGGATGATAGATTTATAATAAAGCAAGTTACAAAGACAGAGCTCGAATCATTCCTAAAGTTTGGCACAGAATATTTTAAATATCTGTCAGAGTCGATAAGCACTGGAAGTCCTACATGCCTAGCAAAAATTTTGGGGATCTATCAGGTATGTTCTTTTAATTTTCTTCAGTATTATTACACTTCAACTGTGTGAAAGAATTTTCATCTACCCATTGATTTAATACAATATTACGGTCCTTTTAAATTATAATTAATGGGCAACTTGTAAGAAAAATAGCACTGGCAATCAACCAGAAAGTTTCAAAAACACAGTTCTGTCTATCAAGCATGACACCTGTTCAAACACATCAAATTGTACATTTAGGTTGGTAGAAGCAATAAATAACATCTTCTGTTTTTTGCATGCAAGTCATAAATATTGCCATACTATATTTGTATCCTTTTGTACCCCTGCGTTCCTTCTTGAATTATTTGATAATTCTAGACTCAAATTAGAGTTCTTCTTAAGTCAAAACTATCTTTTCACCAAATTGGCACAAATTAAAACTTATATATGTTGTGGACTCTTTCTACTATAAGCATACATATGGGCGTAGGAGGAAATCCGGTGAGTCCACAACTGCAGCTAACCGTGGCTAAGTTAGTTGCTAGAGGATCTTATCCACGTGAGAGGAATTTAGTTAGTTGTTAGCAGATTGGTTTGTTTCCTTGTTAATTAAGTTTATAGCTCTCCTTGATCTATAAAGGAGAGGCTGGTAGCTTACTAGGGGTATCGAAGAAATAAAGCTCTCCCTTGCCGGGTGGGAGCTGTTCTTCGATGGTGGCTGCCTCGGCCGCCGGGGACAACAGCTCTCCACCGCTCCCACGCTACCCGCTCCGCTCTTCTTCCCAGGCTACTCTGCTCTTGCATTCTCCCCTACGCACTCCTCGTAGGCCACGCCGTATCATATATGTTTTGGACTTCCAAATTGCAGTTATTATAAGTCCTTGGTTGGGATCAGATTCAGAGGCAATAGAGCATATAATCAGCAAGAAACAGATATACTCCCTTTTGTTGAAATTAGTACTAAGATCATGAGCAGTAAAGTTGTATTAATTGTGACTGAAGTAATTTCTGTAATAAATTCCATTAATTTATATGAAAACTTTGTGAATAAGCGTGCCATTGTAGCCTATTGTCAAATTTTATGAACAAAATTCAGTAGTCAAACAGCATCTTAACTTCAAAGTGTAAAAATTGGCATTTTTTTTTCTGATTGGAGGGTGTAATTTTCTTTTGTGACCTGTGTGCATAGGTTACAATTAAGCATGTAAAGGGCGGCAAGGAGTCAAAGATGGATTTGCTTGTGATGGAAAATCTTTTGTTTGGACGGAATATCACCAGGCTGTACGATCTCAAGGGATCATCGAGGTCAAGGTATAATGCAGATTCGAATGGCAGCAACAAGGTCCTTCTTGACCAGAATTTAATTGAGGCGATGCCAACTTCGCCGATTTTTGTTGGGAACAAGGCGAAGCGGCTACTGGAAAGAGCTGTGTGGAATGATACTTCTTTTCTGGCTGTAAGTTTACATCAATTTGTTCTCATCAAAACTTATTGGAATGTAGTAGTTTCCAGGGTTATATTTAATGCCACCTTTTTGTGTTCAATAATGTTCACCCTGGTTTTTATCAAAATCTGACTAACGGAGTGGTCGGCAGCTTGCGACTCATTACTGTGCATCCTATTTTCAGTTTTTCTTTTTTCCCAGTTAATCCTTTTTTGGCCAATATTATTTTGTGTATGACTTACCAGACCTATGTTCATTTATTTTCCTCAAATTCTTGTGCCGCTGTAGTATGTACGTGGACCTTGTTTTTTAAGGGCTAGCCTTTAATACAGTATAAACTAGAAGATCTCAGATTCTGTTTGTCTTTTCCATTATTTGGGGAACAATATAGAACTTTACAGACAATGAAATATTAACCTGCTCACCTTCTTTCCACTATACTTTGACTTTTGATTTACATGGCCCTGAGCAAAATATACTTTTGGACCTCAAGCAAATCACATACTACAAGCCTTTGAATTGCTGTCATTTATCCTTTGAGAATACCAAACACCACCGTGGGCTGATTACTTGTTATAATATGTTAAGCCATCTTGGTCACTATTTGGTCATTTCGAACACAATAGAAGCCTTTGAATTGCTGTCTTACAAGTTTTTAAGCAGTCACACAACGACAAGACACTATTTGTAATTAGACTACCTTTTTTAGGCATTTGATTATAGACCCCCCTTCTCCCCACCACCACACATCTTAGGACTTGTAAAGTTCGCTGCAGATCAACATTAGGTGATAGGTGTATAGGTAGATCATATACAATTGCGTAAGATATGGTAACTGGAAGTACACTCTAAACATAAATTACAAACCGTGAATACATGGATTCATTAATGAGCTCCATTTTTTCAGGGGATTGATGTGATGGACTATTCCTTGCTTGTGGGAGTTGATGAGGAGAAACATGAACTAGTCTTAGGAATTATTGATTTCATGAGGCAGTATACATGGGACAAGCACCTTGAGACATGGGTAAAATCTTCTGGCATTCTTGGTGGGCCAAAGAACGCCTCTCCAACTGTGGTTTCACCTATGCAATATAAGAAGCGGTTCAGGAAAGCCATGTCTGCTTATTTTATTGTGATTCCTGAGCAATGGATGCCCGCGATAATCAATCCAAGCAAATCATCATCAAATGTTTGTGAAGAAGATTCTCAAAGTGCTTCGCAATAATGACAAGATTTTATGTGCATTATGTTGGATTGACGATGGCCGGTTTTGTAAAGAGTGCTGAATTGGTCAGTCAGGCACTCAGGCTTGGTTGCTCCAGGTGGCATTCGAAGTGATCTTCCTACTTGGACATCATTTTCATGTGCTAATTGGCACAGATCCGACGCATCATTGACCCTCCCAAGCATCGGATGTGTATATTCTTGAAATTGTAATTATGCCCTAGTTTTAGTTTTCTTCTCTCTTCGTTTATAATAAATCAGTTTATAGTGTCATTGCTCCTCTGTGGTCGTCGCATAATTTTGGTTCGATGTATAGAACGAGCAGGGGAGTTCTTTTGTTTTTGTAAGTGCTATAAGCGGTCGTTGTATATTAAGTTCTCCATCTGTCATTTATTTGGGGGCTACTATTGCCATCTGTCATAAAAAATAAACAGTTCCAGGCAAACGTTGAATTCAAAATTCTTCAGACAATCGCATATCAACAGTTAATGTCTGCAACAAATCGCAAATCTACAGTAGTTCTTTGGTTGCAGCCCTGGTAAAGTTGCCTGGCGCATGCAGCTCTCCCAGGCGTCCGATTTCGGTAGCCTGGGGCTGGATGATGCTGCCTGGTCGGCAAGCTGCCTGCCAGGCGCCAACCAAACAAGCCGGAAGTTGTCATTGTAGAAATTTTCATCTGTCGTTGTACTCCCTGGTTACAAGGTCACAATCTTTTTGAACATACTAATACGGCCTCTAAAATGTTTACCTCCAATTAATACTTTTTATTATAAAAATAGTAAATATATACCTTTATAAAAGTAACTTTTGAGACGAATATATTGTGTTACAAAAATACAAATGTCCAATCTTAATGAATGAAAAATAATTTATAACCAAAGTTTAGAATTGTTTGACAGCCTGCAATTCATAATGTAACTTATCTGTAATTGGACAGAGGCAGTGGATAAGCCAGGTAATAACCTACTATCTCCTAAATTATGTTTAATTTTAATTTAATTAAGGAGTCTTTTTCTAAACCTATTTTCTTTTCCTTTAACATAATAGAAGGCCCAGGTCTAATAGACAAAGTGTCCTCCGCAAGGCACCTAAAAATTATTAAGTGTTGTGATTGGGCTTGTAGTTCAATGGTAGGACGGTCCAGTGGGACGCTATCCACCAGGGTTCAAATCCTGGTGCTCGCACCTTTTTCTGGATTTTTCAGGATTTACCAGCGTTATGCGTTAAGTGGTAAGCGACGTTCCCGTCGACGACGAGGCGCCATTGGTGACTTCGGGAACCTCCAGATCTGCCGGTGCTCAGTCCTTCGGAGGTGCTCATAGGGTAGAGTTTGCGTACGTGTATTCATAGGGGTGAGTGTGCGTGCGTGTCGTGGTTTAGAAACCGCCGGCAAATAAAATCAAGAATTGCGCATCGAGTCTCGGATGGTGTGCAAACAGGGACACAAGGATTTATACTGGTTCGGGCCTCCGTGGAGTAATACCCTACGTCCAGTTCGTGCTGCTCATGTTGTTTGCAGGTTTGTAGTGGGGCGATACAAACTGGCGAGAGAGGGAGCTTGACCCAAGTCTCTGTGGTGTGCGTGCGTGGTTCTTGCAGCAGAAGTCTGCGTACGAGTGTGTGTAGGAGCCAAGTTTGGCTGGAGGAAGAAGAAGAACAGTGAGAGAGAGCTCCATCAGAGTGGAGTGAGAAAAAAGAAACCCCCCTGTTGCCTTCGGTTCCTTTCCTTTTATAAGCCAAGAGAAGACTTACAAATAAAGGCAACAAGAGAGAGAGTATACGGTCTTCGAGACAAGTTAGACCTATGCATGCATGGCTTGCAGGCGGGTGACTTTGCATGCATGGCTTGTAGTCTTGTAGGAGTAGAGTAGGTGCTCAAGTGCTTTAGGTGTGCATGCAAGTAACTAGTGTAGGCACTCGAGTGTGCATGCATGTAGGTGATGTAGGCACTCGAGTGTGCATGCATACACGCAGCAAGTTTGCATATGGGTTTAATAAAAACCAGAGCATCCCATGCGTGTTTAGCAGGAGTTGGATGAATCGCATTTTCACGCTCCTGTTTGATCGGATCGGGTGAAGCGGCGATTTATTTGGCCAAGGGCTATTGTCATTGATCCGCTGTCTTTGGGTACCCCTAATATAGGACCCCGTCAGTAGCCCCCGAGCCTGGGAAGGAGTCTCGGACTCAGTTCCTAGGTTTAGTAGTTGTAGTGTGGAGGAGACGTCGTTGTCCGTTCGAACAGGGGGCGTGCGAGCGCACCCGCCGGGTGTAGCCCCCGAGCCCGCGGGGGAGTCGGAGACTCGTTCGTGGGGTTAGTGATTTTGTGCTCGATATTCGTTTCATTGGGAACGGCGTCGTCCCTGAGCTTTTTGGATCATTCGATTGACCGCGACAGCTGGTTGCCTGTTTATTTTTTATCTCGCGCGTCCCTTTCGTTAGGGAAGGAGGGGTGAGCATTGCCATAACTTACCTCGGTGGCCGAGTCATGGTGCTCGTCGAGTTACTAGCGGGTTAGTTCGAGTAAGACCTGGGTCCCGTTCGCGGGGTCCCGACAGGATTAGCTGGTGATAGATCTTATTAAACCCCTTCGAATATCTCATTTATCTCTGGGGTCGTTCGATTGACCCCGACGGCTCGTTGCCTCCCCTCCGGCGGGGATTCCGTGAGATTTTTCGTCTGGGGCTCGAACACGAGCCGGAATGCCCGTGGCACTCGTGTGCCTAGGTCGTGGCCGCTTGTGGGCCCATCCCTTTTCGTCCCTTGCTCTGGTGCCAGCGGCGGCTGTTCGGAACCCTTCGCTGGGCCAGCCTTCGAACCGCGTGTCGGTTTGAATCCGCGAGATCCATTTGTCAGGGGGTGAGACCTGGACAGATCCGCAAGGGGGCGACCCAAGCGGTTGTAGGTTAATTGGAGGGGATCAGGAACTAAGAGCGTAGGTGGTAGTTCACAGATGGAACTCGGAACACAGCGAGAATGGCGAGGGACACAAGGGTTTAGACTGGTTCAGGCCTCCGGAGAGTAAAACCCTACGTCCAGTATGCGGTGGGATTATGCGTGAATGGGGGAAGTCCCCTCGAATGGAGCTCTAGGCCGCCTTATATGGTCAACGGGCTAGGGCTTCCATTCGAGGTCGGTGGACCCTCATCGGGGTCGGTTACAAATTAGGAAGGTCATCTTCCGTGATTACAGGGTGAATCCCGCGATCTGCGGACCTACTGGCAGCGTCGAGCCGCGACCTGGGGGAGAGTCTTGCGCCGCAAGCCCGGCGGATCCTCCGGGATCTGGATAAGGTCTTCTGGAGTCTTCCAAGGTCGCCGGGATTGTGGATAAGGTCTCCGGGCCCACTTGCAGGTCGGCGGGGCTTCTGGCAGGTCGGGTCCACTTGACAGGGACCTCTGGGACCCTGGTCGGTGGGGACCCATGGGTACCCATGTCTCTCAAGCCCCCGATCGACGTGTAGGCGTAGCGGCCGAGACGAGGTCATGCCGATGGTTGGCGAAGTCATGGCATCGTCAAGGTCGTGTAGGGTGCACGGGGATCCAAAGAAGAAAACCTCCTCCAGCGCGCACGAAGTCGAACATCAAGCTCCTGGAACGTAGATCCAGAAGGTTGAAGTGAAGACAAGGCGCTGTCATGTTGAAGAACCGCCGACCTGACCGGAGTCAGAGAAGATCGTCATGCCCTTGGGGAAGGTCCCTGTACTGACCAAAGGGAGGTCGAGCAGAGGCACAGTGGAAGCTGGCTTCCGGTAGGTCGATGCGATGTAGAGGAAGAGGGCGTCGTAAGACGCACTCGTGGAGTAGCCCCCGAGCAGGAAGGCGGCCTGAAAGGTCGGGTTGATGCTCGAAGAATGAACAGAGAACCTATGACCTTCTGCTTTAGTCTTGAAGATGCTTTATCCACTGAGTAAGACAAGCCATCCGGAATCTCTGCAAAATAATGCCAGGCACCAGCAGTCTCGTCGCGTAGCGCCCCACGGGCGTACTGTACGAGCACGGGACCTGCCTCAGGCAGAGACGCAGTCGCTGCCGATATGGGACAAAAGCTGAAAAGTTGTCATCAGGCAGGTGACAGACGTGTCAGCGCTCCCCGGAAGCAGACAAAGACCTCGCGCTCCACGTGGTAACAGTGTTGTGGATAAGGATGCCGCGCCAGCTGACGTGCAGACTGCATCCAAGACCAAGCTCCACTGCTATAAATAGGAGGCCTCATGACTTGCTTCTTGAACCAAGTAGGAGCGTCACGGCGAAGCAGCTTAGTAATTATGCAGTGCCCTGGTCGTGTGTTCGGCCACCAGAGCGTAGCGCTAGGTTATTGCCATCTGGAGCTAGAAGAATGCTTGCGAAGTTCGGAAAACTCCATCAGCTGCTCCCCCCGCGCCCAGCGAGGAATCCAGGTGCAGCATGGGGCAGTACATGCCTTGACGGACCTTGTGAGCAAGGGCCTAATGTGGCGTTGGAAACCATCAAGCTGCGCTGGGGAAGGCCCGGGGTGACGCTGGTCCGATTTGGGATCTTGTGGGAGCACCCTAGCAAAAGATGGGACTCCACAGGAAACCTTCTGGGGCTAGAGTAGAGGTGGTTGTGTGGCAGCCGCGACCTCGGCGGCGGTGGAGATCTCCAATCAGGTCCTGAAGCTAGAAGAAAGCTTGCGACGCGCTTCATCAGTCTAGGTTGCGCCGTAGGCACCATGTAAGGTAGAACAGGACCTTTAATATGTTTGCATTTTGTAATTGGCCTTAGGCCAAAGTCTTTTGTAGCTTACGAAGCTTTTATACACATGTTTGCATGGCAAACGATGTGTCTCGACCAATGTGGAGAGGCGCCCGGGCAGCAATGGCATGGCCAAGGTCCCGGCGGGGCTGTATTAGCACGCCGACCTTCAGAAGGTCATAGAAATCGACAAAAGAACCCGTGCCGACCTGGGTCGACACGGCCGCTGTGCAGTGGCACAACGCAGGGTGTCAGTCCTGAAATCTGTAGGTCTTTATCGACCTAGAAAGCAGCTGGGCCTCAGCAAGGAGCTGTAATTGGGACCGAGAGGTCGCCCACGGGCAGTAGAACCTTTAAGCACGGAGCCGTTGGTAAAGTTCGGCCGCTGTAGGTCGAGGCGACCTAGAAGGCATGCAGGCAGCTGGGCCTAGGAGACGTGGTATGAACCCACCGTTAAGAGGCTGAGGCGACCTGGGAGGCTGCCGTTACGTTGACGACCTTGGATAGGCGATGGGGCTGGCCCATAGGTCGTTCGTAGGCCGTGACGACCTTGAATGTGGTATCGGAAATATTATGTTTGGAGGGCTTGAATGTGAGGCATAACAGGTCCACGTCGGCCGGAGCGCTGACCAGAGGCCGGCGGACGCAGATTCCCGTACGGAACTAGCCGTTACTGCCATTTTCCCGTTAGGCCGAAAAGAGCCGTTGGGCGGCAGATCCGCGGGAGGCGCCGAGCCGTTGGGTCGCTGTGATTTTCGCCAAAGAGACGTTGGGTGCGGCCGCCCGTTGCGCCGCTGGGGCCCAACTATATAAGGCCGGTCCGTGGGCTGGGGACCTTTACTTGCTTTCATTTCCGCTCCGCACTAGGGTTCCGCCGCCACTCCATTGCTCGGAGAGAACAGCAGCGCCGCCGTGCTTAGGTCCGCCGCACGCCGCGACCTCGCATGCGAACCAAGACCCTTGTAGTGTTTAGATCCAAATCCATCAGCCTAGAGGAAGAGAAGATAGAGCCCGCACCAATTCTGCCGCTGCAGACCGTCTGGGAGCCATCCGTAGTGACGGAGGAGCAGATCCAGGCCTTGGCGACCCGCGGGTTGCTGAGGCCCAAAGCAGAGGTCGGCTGGAGGCCGGCGGCGGGCGAGGAGTTCCCGACGGAGGGGACCGGCGAGACCGTCGTCTTCCTCGCGCACATCGAGCGCGGGTTCGGGGTCCCGGTGGGTGACTTCTTCCGCGGCCTCCTGCTCTTCTACAGGATCGAGCTGGTGCACCTCGTCCCCAACGCCATCACCATCATCTCCTCCTTCATCCACCTCTGCGAGGCGTACCTCGGAATAGCGCCACATTTCCACCTGTGGCGCCACTTCTTCGAGCTCAAGAAGACGGGGAAGTCCGAGGTCGTGGGGAGCGTCGGCTTCATGCTGCGCCGGTACATGAAGCCGGAGTACATCGACCTTGTACTCCCCGACAACACCACCGGCTGGAAGCAGGGGTGGTTCTACCTCGACAACCCGGCGCCGGCGCTTCCTGACAGGACGGGGCGCGCTCCCGTCCCATTCCCGGAGTGGACCAACCAGCTCACCTCGCGGGAGACTGAGGAGCTGCGCCCACTGCTGGAAGACCTGGAGAGGTTGAAGGCGGAGGGGCTGACCGGCGGCGCGGTGGCTATCAGCTTCAGCCGCCGGCTGATACAGCCCATCCAGGACCGGGTCCACCCGGCCTACGAGTACTGGGGGCAGTCTGACCCCACCCGAGTCGTCAAGCGCAAGGTCTCCAAAGAGGAGATGGCGGCGCGGGTGAAGAACATCTTCGGCGGGCGCATCCGCAACTGGGAGTGCCCCAAGGCGCTCGGTGTGTATCGGCCCTCCGATGCGGTGAGTCTTCGACCTCGTTTTCCTTCTGGTTGAAAGCTTGAGCCTTTGTGATGCAGGTCTTTCATGTGTCTTTTGCTTTTCAGTTTTGTGAGGGCATCTACTGGTGCCCTGCACCACCGCGCAATGAAGAGGAGCGCAGTTTCAAGGTCCGTGCTGCGGCGGACGTGCAGGTGACTCCGCAGCAATGCATCGAGGAGTACATCTCCGATTCGTCAGTGGGGAGTGATGATGATGCTCCCGCCACAAGAAGGGCGTCGCCAAAGGTCGCCACATCAGCGCCACGGCGCACGCGGCAGACGGCGGGCAAGATGTCCGCGTCCCGGGCTGTGACCACGATCGCCGCCACCCAGACGGCGGAGGCCAAGAAGAAGAAGACGGTCGGGCCTGCTGTGTCGGCAGATACGACGACGGTCAGTTCCGACATTGAGACCATCAACATCGAAGATGAGGAGGATGACGCCAAGTCGCCGAGCGCGGCGACGGTCCCGCCCGCGGAGATGCCCTGCAAGGCCACGGCGACGGAGGAACAGGCGTCGCAGACACCCCGCAAGGTCGCCACCGCGGAGGAGCGCTTGAGGTCGGGCGCGGACGTCCCGGGCGACGCGGGGTCGCAGAAGAGGGCGAGAAGGGCCCCGCCTAAGCCCATTAAGCCTGGACTTAGGTCCGCAAGCAAGTAAGTCGTGGTCGCGTTCTGGTTTCAATCGTAGATTTTTACTTCGCTGCTGGTTTTGCTGATGAAGGTCTTTTACTTGGATGTAGGTCGACGCCAGCGACGTCTGACAGCGTCAAGAATGCCTCAGGTCAAGAGGCCTTTGGGCGCAAGGGGAGTGAGGCGCCGGTGGAGCAGTCACCGGTCGCCTCTGCTGCGGAGGTCTCGAGCCAGGCCCTTGGGGCTGGGGCGACCGTAGCATCTGAAGTGGAGAAGGGCGGGGCCAGTGCTGCTCTGCCCGTTGGAGGTCAGTAGGACGACCTCTGTGTGTCCGACCCGCAGCCGACGCTGGACCAGCAGACTGCGGAGGCGGGCGACGACAACGTTGAGGACGACAACCACCGGTGCTTGTACGTCGGGACCCCGTGGGAGAACGACGTCATCGTCGACCGTCGCGACGTCGACGACTTTAAGGAGGCGTCGCGGACGATCGCGCGGACACTCGCGGTAAGGACTTGTACCCTGATACTTTAATCCTTGTCATGTATCCAGAGCGTCTTGTTAGGTCTTGAAACGAAACAGGTCTTCTTGTGTTGCAGTCGCTTGCCGAGCGGACGCAGGCTCGGGCGGGCTTAGTGAGGGAGGCCGCCAACGCCCACGCGGAGGCAGTCGCGGCTCGAGAGGCCAAACTGCAAGCCCAGGTCGAGGCCGCGGAAGAGGTAAAGCGCGTGAAGGAGGCCATGGCCCGCCAAGCAGAGAAGGAGATGGCCTCCCTGAAGAGGAAGTTGGAGGTGGCCGAGCAGAAGGCCAAAGATGCCGCTGACGACCTCCAGGCCGTGGCGGAGGGCAAGTGTGCTTGGTCGCTGAGCATTGTCTCCATGCATCTTCCTCGTCTTTTGCTGATTTTCGACCTTGAGTGAGTTCAGGCACCAGAGAGACGGAGGGCGCCCTCAAAAAGGAGCTTGCGAAGGTCAAGGACCAAGTGACGGTTCTCAAGGAGAGGACGGCAGAGGTCCAACGAGGTGAGCGGTCTTTATTTCCCGTAGGTCTTTGTCGTTGTTGGTCAGAGGATTGAAGCGACCCGCCTTTTTCTTGCGCAGGTTTGGAGAAGCAGCTCTCCGACCTCAGGGAGGCCCCCCAATACCTGATGGACGTCTACGTTCCTCAGGAAGAGGGGGCGGAGCCAAAGGAGCTGCTGGAACGTCTCGATGAGGCTGATGGCCGGATGAAAGCTCTGCTGCTCGACACCAGCAAGCTCGCTGCGGCTGCGGCGTTGGCTGCGGTGAAGTACCATGAGCCAACCTTCGACCTGCAGAAGGTCGTGGAGGACGTTGATCTGTCGGAGCTGGTTGAGCGCGAAGACGTCCAAGCCGCCGCAGTGGAGGTCGTGAAGAAGTTCGACCTCTAAAATTAGAAGTTGAACTGTATCAAACTGCAGATGCAAGTTTAGGCCTAGGGCCTATTGATGTAAAGAATATTTTGGCATAATAAAGACTTGCAATTTAAGTAAAGCGCGTGCTCCACCCGAACAGCGAGAACAGTCATTATGTAAGCTCGAAAATAACCAGATTGCGAAGTATTCCCTCCGCTAAACCAACTCAGTGGAGGAACGGCTTACCGACTGTGCGGCTCAGTGTGGAGGCTTAGGCACAGCCGGCGCGCGGAGGGGGGTCGAGGACCCTAGGTCTCGCAATCTAGCAACTTAGGAACATGCATAAAGAGAGTGGGGGCTAAACAGGTGAGGAACGCGCATAGACATAAGACATGAGAATTCCCTTCAGGTAGCGAGACCCTTAGGTTGGCAAAGTCAAGCCCCCGAGTGCTTCGGGGCCTAACCTAGACCAAGCCCCCGAGCGTTTCGAGGGGGAAGGGTAAAACACAACAAAAAGTAAAGGGAGACCCAGGTGCGGATCGACAAGAGAGCTGCCGAGAGGAATCTCATTCTTTATTAAATGGAAATTACAAAAGGGGAGAGTACATAGCTTTTTATTTTGGTACACATCTTCTAAGGGTAGAAGCGGCGCAGGTGCTCGATGTTCCAGACGTTCGGGACGCCTTGACCATCGGCCCACTGGAGGCGGTAGGTTGCTAGCCCAACAACTTCCATCACGATGAAGGGGCCTTCCCAAGGCACGGAGAGCTTGTGCATGCCCTTGGTGTCTTGGATGCGCTGCAAGACTAGGTCGCCCATGTTGAAGGATCGTTCATGCACATTGCGATGTTGGTAACGACGTAGCTGCTGTTCGTGGCGAGTGTACCGCATCAGCGCAGCCACGCGATGCTCCTCAATGCTGTTGAGGTCGACCTTGCGCGTCTCCTCAGCTGTCCCTTCTTTGTAATGTTGGATGCGGGGGGCACCGAAGGCGAGGTCGGTCGGGAGGACGGCCTCCGACCCGTACACCAAGAAGAATGGTGAATAACCCGTAGTTGAGCTGACCTGGGTCCGGAGGTCCCATATCACATGCGGCAGCTCCGCTAGCCATCTGGTGGCGTATTGGGAGGCGTCGTCGAAGATGCGGTCCTTGATGCCTTGAAGCACCATGCCGTTTGCGCGTTTGACCTGGCCGTTGCAGCGTGGATGCGCCACCGAAGCATAGTAGACGTCGATGAGGATGTCTTGGCAGAAGTCCCAGAAGTCGGATCCTGTGAAGGCCGAGCCTAGGTCGGTGACGATCCTGTTGGGGACCCCGAAGCGGTGGGTGATGTCCTCGATGAACTTTGCCGCCTCTTTCGACGTAACGCTGGCGACAGCTCGAACCTCGATCCATTTGGTGAATTTGTCCACCGCCGCCAGGGGCCGTTCTGAGGGGCCCCACTGAGTCCAGACCCCATATGGCGAAGGGCCAGGACTGAGGGATTGTCCTCAGGGCTTGCGCTGGGACGTGCTGCTGCTTAGCGAAGAATTGGCACCTTTTACATCGCCGGACGAGGTCCTGAGCGTCGGCCAGAGCAGTAGGCCAGTAGAATCCCGATTTGAAGGCCTTTCCCACCAGGTTAGCGGAGGCTGCGTGGTTGCCGCATTCTCCACCGTGGATCTCTTGCAAGAGCTGGAGACCTTCAGATCTAAGGATGCACTTCATCAGTACGCCGTTGGAGGCGGACCTCCGGTAGAGCTCTGTGCCGATGATGACGTAGTTGGCACTGCGCCTGATGATCTTCTCCCGTTCGACCTTGTCCTCAGGGACTCGGTGCTCCAGGATATAGGTGATGAAGTCGAGGCGCCGATCATCCTCGGTCTCTGTAATGAGAACGTCGCGGCCACCTGGAGGGGGCACGTCGCCAGACGACGTCTCTGGGTCGCTGAGGAGCCTGATCGACGGCTTTCGCAAGTCTTGGACAAATACGCCGGCCGGGACCAGCGCGCGTTTGGACCCTAACTTGGAGAGAACGTCGGCCGCCACGTTATTGTCGCGACAGACGTGATGAAACTCCAGGCCTTCGAAGTGGGCCTCAAGCTTCCGCACCTCAGCGCAGTAGGTGTTCATCGTGTCCTTCTTGATGTCACACATCTTGTTGACCTGGTCAATGACGACCTTGGAGTCGCCGTAGGCGATGAGCCGCTTGATCCCGAGGGAAACGACGATACGCAATCCGTGAAATAGGGCCTCGTACTCGGCGTCGTTGTTGGACGCCTTGTAGTGGATCTGTAGGACGTACTTCAGGTGGTCACCCTGAGGGGAGATGAAGAGTACGCCCGCGCCCGCTCCTTCGAGGTTTAGGGAACCATCAGAGTACATCTTTCAGTGCTCTGGCTTCTCCGTCGGTGGGGGTTGTTGGGTCTCTGTCCATTCAGAGACGAAGTCCGCGAGGATCTGCGACTTGATGGCCTGTCGCGGGCAGAACTCAAGCTCGAATTCTCCTAGCTCGACCTACCACTTGACGATGCGTCCTGTGGTGTCGCGGCTGCGTAGGATCTCTCCCAGAGGGAAGCTTGACACGACCTTGATCTTGTGCGACTGGAAGTAGTGCCGGAGCTTGCGCGAGGTGACGAGAAGGGCGTACATCATCTTCTGAGGTTGCGAGTACCTGACCTTGCTATCAGAGAGGACCTCGCTGACGTAGTAGACAGGTCGCTGGACGGGGTAGGGTTGACCTTCTTCAGGTCGTTCCGCCACCAGCCCCGCGCTAACCACCTGGGTGGACGCGGAGATGTAGAGCAGCAAGGTCTCTTTTGGCGCTGGGGGCACCATGACCGGAGGCGTCGTGAGGAAGGTTTTCAGCTCTTCTAGCGCCTGGTCTGCCTCATCTGTCCATACAAACTTATCTGACTTTTTCAGCAGCTTGAAGAAGGGCAGGCATTTCTCCCCAAGCTTGCTGATGAAGTGACCTAGAGCGGCCATCATGCCGGTGAGCTTCATGACGTCTTTCTTCCCGGTAGGTCTCTTCATCCTGCGGATGGCGTCGACCTTGGTGGGGTTCGCCTCGATGCCCCGGTGACTGACCATGAAGCCTAGGAGCTTGCCGGATGGAACGCCGAAGACGCACTTCTCCGGGTTGAGCTTCCAGCGGTAGCGCCGTAGGTTGGCGAAGGTCTGGGCGAGGTCAACGATGAGATTGTCCTCCACTGTGGTCTTGACAACTACATCGTCGACGTAGGCTTCGACGTTGTCGCCGATCTGGGACTCCAGGCACTTCTGGATGGGTTTCTGGTAGGTCGCTCTAGCGTTCTTGAGACCGAACGTCATGGCCGTATAGCAGTAGATACCGTGCGGTGTTATGAACGCCGTTTTGTCTTGGTCAGAGACCTTCAGGGCTATCTAGTGATACCCCGAGTAGTAGTCGAGGAAGCATAACAGGACGCTTCCGGCTGTAGAGTCAACGACCTGGTCGATGCGCGGAAGAGGGAAGGGGTCTTTAGGGCAGTGTCTGTTGAGATCGGTGTAGTCGATACACATTCTCCATTGACCGGTTTTCTTGGGTACAAGCACCGGGTTGGCGAGCCAAACTGGATTTTTACATTCGCGAATGAAACCAGCAGCTAGGAGCTTTATTATTTCTACCCTAATGACCTCCTTGCGATCCTTCGCAAAGCGGCGCAGCTTCTGCTTGACAGGCTTGGCCGTCTTGCTTACATCCAAGGAGTGCTCAGCCAGCTCCCTTGGAACACCTGGCATATCCGATGGGGTCCATGCGAATATGTCAGCGTTGTCCCGAAGGAAACTGGTGAGCGCGAGTTCCTATTTCTCCCCGAGGTTGTCGCCGATCACCACCGTCTTCTCTGGGTCGGCAAGGCCGAGACAGACCTTCTTTGTCGCCGGCGTGGCGTCGAGGGCGGTGTCGGTGTGCTTCTGCTCTGGGACGGTTAGGTCGCTCGGAGCGACCTTCGCGGCCTCGGTGATCATGACGGCAGAGGCGTCGACGCAGGCATTCGTGGTGGCGATGTTGAGGGCCTCATTGTCGCACTTGATTGAGACGATGAGGTCGCCGTAGACGGTGAGTATCCCGTTGGGGGCCGGCATCTTCAACACCAAGTAGGTGTAGTGCGGGACAGCCATGAACCTGGCCAGCATGGGGCGACCTAGGATGGCGTGGTAGGAAGACTTGAAGTCAGCGACCTCGAAGCTAAGATACTCCGTGCGGAAGTTTTCTTCCGTGCCGAAGGTCACAGGGAGGGAGACCCGACCCATGGGGTAGGCCGCCTTGCCGGGGATGATGCCGAAGAAAGGCTCGTCGCACGCTGTCAACCTCTTGAAGTCGAAGTCCATCTTCTTCAAGGTCTCGACGAAGATGACGTTGAGCCCGCTTCCTCCGTCGATGAGGGTCTGAGGGAGCAGGGCGCCCTCGACTATTGGCTCGACGACGAGGGGGTAGGACCCAGGATCTGGGATGTGGACCCAGTGATCGGCCCTGGAGAACGTGATTGGCTGCTCCGACCACCGTAGGGGCTGCGACGGCTTGGTGTGGATGAGCTGGATCTCGCGCTTGTCCTTGCGATACCGCCTCCTGCTTACGCTGGACTTTAGGCTACCGACGATCATATTGATCGACCTCTTGGCCTGCTGGAAGGGGCCGTTGGGGTTGCCCGTCGCCGGTGGAGAAGGTAGGTCACGCTCGTCGCGGCGGTCCTCCAATTGCTGCTCGTCACGTCGCCGGTCGTCGCGGCGGCCATCGTCGCCGCGACCACGTCAGTCGTCCCGGCGGTTGTTGTTGTAGCGGTGTGAAGACGATCGGTCACTGTCGCCTCTAGGTCACTTCGGATCCTCGGGGGTACGGAACGCCCTCTTGAATTGCGAGCACTCGCGGACGGTGTGGGTGGCCCCCTCATGGAATGTGCAGGGGCTATCGAGCACTGCGTTGAATTCATCGACGTTGAACGTCGAAGGTCGACGTCCCTCTGCCGCAAGCACCTCTGAAGGTCGCTTGCGCAGCTTGGAGCTTGAGTCGCCAGCGGTGCCGGAGATGCCTGCGTCACGCTTGGCGTCGGAGTCAAACTGGTTGACCAGTGCCTCGTCAGTGTCGATGAGTTTGTTCACGACCTCCATGAGGGCCGAAACTGTGGTGGCTCCTAACTCGTGGATCTTCTCAAAGATCTTGCGATCTCTGATGCCCTTTTTGTAGCTATCGACGACCTGGTCGTCCCGAACACCGATGCAGGTGTTGCGGTTCTCAAAGAACCGGTTGGTGTAGTCGCGGAGCCGCTCGTTGGTCTTCATGGTGACCCTCCCGAGGTTGAAGGCGTTCCCAGGACGATTGTAGGTCACCTGGAAGTTGGACGTGAAGGCCTGAGATAGGTCGGCCCATGACGTGATGCTGCCCACTGGGAGGTTGTTGAGCCAGAGCGACGGTGTGTCACCCATCACCAGCGGGAAGTACGCCGCCATGTGGTCGAAGTTGCCGCCGGCCGCCTTGACGGTGACGTAGTAGGTCGACAACCAGATATTGGGGTCGGAGTGTCCGTCGTACTTCTGGATGTTCGGCTTGAAGTTGTCGGGGTAGGCCACCGACCTAAGGCGAGGGCCCAACGCGAGGAAAGCGGTGATGGCCATGTCGTCGGCGGCGGCTCCAGCTTGGGCGCCACCTCTGCTCTGGGCGGGGGCCACGACCTGGGATCTAGGCTGGCGATCTGGGTTCAGGACACCGCCCTTCGGGTGGTCGTAGTCCGCCTCGTACTGAGCGCGGCGCCTGTTCTCAACGTCATGTTGGTCGCGCTCCTCGCGCTCCATGATGTGATGGACGGCACCGGGAGGTCCGTACTCGCGGTTGTACTCCGCACGACGTCGCAGCTCCCGCTCCTCACGCTCGCGGTGGCGCTGATCGATGTAGCCACGAGCGTCGCGGCCACGTCTGTTCTTGTCGAGATTGGCGCGCAGGTCACCGTCTTTTGCGTCATTCGCTCGAGGCTGATCGGGGTTGTGCTGATCGACCTCTTCCTGGATGGGGGGGGAGGTTGCTGTGCGCAGGTCGATTGGATCAGCTGCGCGAATGCCGGCTTGACGTCGACGTAGCGGACTTTGCTGCTGCACTCTTCTCCTCCACCAAGGCTGTGGCGACCCGAAGGTAAGCCATGGCTGCTTCGGCCTCGGGTGAGGGGTTAGCTTGCTGGAGACGTGCCATGGCGGCGCCCAGGTTGGCCTGAGGACTATTGAACGTCGGTAGCCCCGCTTCCTCGAACTCGAGACGAAGGTCTCGAGCGCAGGGAGTACCGCGTGGCGTTGTTCTTCTGCCCATCGCTGGGCGCGGTCGGCGTTGCCCTGGATCCGACATGCTTCCTCGGAGTCCGTCGCGCCACGACGTGGTGGTTCATTCGCCGACACCACAAGGACCCGCCGCAGGATGGAGCTCTGGTCGTCGGGGGAGATGTGGATCCGGACCTTTTGGAACTCTCCGCCGTCTGAAGACGTGGGAGCTCGCGTGGCGTGGGGAGCGGTACGCTCCTCATCGATCTTCTTCCGCAGCCTGCAGCCGCGAAGGGTGTGTCGTGCGCCCTTGTGGTAGGTGCACAGTACGTCGAGCGGATCGCGACGAGTACAGAGCTCGAACTTGAGGTCGCCAGATGGCTCTCGCCGCCCAGATTGGATCTGGGAGGACCTGGTCACCTGACAGGTGTAGACGTCGCTGGATGGTCGCAGACCGAAGGGGAAGGTCTTGCGGCGCGACGCAACCTGCGTTGAGCGCTGGGCTCTTTCGCAGATCTGGAGGGTCTCCTCCATCATGTCGATGACGCGCTCCATTCTCTGAACAATGTCATAGGGTTTGGGCGGGTGGGTCTCCGACACCAGATCGGAAACTGCGGTGGCGACGGGTGCCGCCGCGATCTTCTCAACGGTCGCCGGAGAGGTGGTGGCTGCCGGCACAGTCGAGGTCGCCGTGAAGGAACCGAAGCAGATCTCCACGGGGTTGGCGAGGTCGTCCGCCATGCTCGCCGGAAAAACAACACCAGATCGGGCCACCATGCTGCACAGCGAGTTCCCGATCACCCCTACCTGGCGCGCCAACTATCAGGGGGTGAGACCTGGACAGATCCGCAAGGGGGCGACCCAAGCGATTGTAGGTTAATTGGAGTGGATCAGAAACTAAGAGCGTAGGTGGTAGTTCACAGATGGAAGTCGGAACACAGCGAGAATGGCGAGGGACACAAGGGTTTAGACTGGTTCAGGCCTCCGGAGAGTAAAACCCTACGTCCAGTATGCGGTGGGATTATGCGTGAATGGGGGAAGTCCCCTCGAATGGAGCTCTAGGCCGCCTTATATGGTCAACGGGCTAGGGCTTCCATTCGAGGTCGGTGGACCCTCATCGAGGTCGGTTACAAATTAGGAAGGTCATCTTCCGTGATTACAGGGTGAATCCCGTGATCTGCGGACCTACTAGCGGCGTCGAGCCGCGACCTGGGGGAGAGTCTTGCGCCGCAAGCCCGCGGATCCTCCGGGATCTGGATAAGGTCTTCTGGAGTCTTCCAAGGTCACCGAGATTGTGGATAAGGTCTCCGGGCCCACTTGCAGGTTGGCGGGGCTTCTGGCAGGTCGGGTCCACTTGACAGGGACCTCTGGGACCCTGGTCGGTGGGGACCCATGGGTACCCATGTCTCTCACCATTGACTGTTCGCGTCTCGGCGCCTAGCCCCCGTGCGTAGGCGGCAGGCTAAGAGATCCAAGAGTCGTTCTTGGAAATATAACATGAAGACGATAGCATGTGATGTCGCAAATACTAACTCCGAAGCAAAATGCATTTGACGATGCATAACAAAATTTCTAATTCCAACTCTTTTAAGTCTATTAATTTCTTCGGGTAGTTATCATTATACGTTTATGCACCTGACTCCTGATAGCCGCATCCGTAGCGTAGGGAGCTGGCCGCATGCACACGTAGGAAGTGTAGGCGCAGAGTCGAGGTCTCACGGTCTAAGGCATGTGCTCCCCGAGTACTTTAGTGACTTGTGCAAGAGAGGAAAAAAAGACAGTAAGCGACGAAGAAGTGATGTATGTGCAGTGTTTTCCCAGACGGAAACGGTAGACAAGTCGGTCGACCATCGTTTAGCGTTTAATCTGTTTAAACGTCTGTTTAAACGGGGCTAAATAGCGTTTAAATGGGATAAACAGTGTTTAAACAGGCTAAACAACATAGACGGTGTTATCCCGTTTAGCGTTTAAACCCGTTTAAACCGCCTGTTTAGGCCGTTTAGGATAACGCTGTGCATGTGGCACGCCCGTTGGTCATTGGCCCAACTGTTCGTGTAGCGCTCAGGCTGAATAAGCAGTCGGGAACAAGCCAAGGGTAGCCGGTGGTAACCCGGAGATGCATGCTAAGACAAGCGGTAACCGAGAAATGGTAGTATTAAAATAACACTTAGCTCGTTTTGCGTTCATGTCGGAGGAGCTGGCGTGTCGTCCTTGGGCCCAGGTGATAAGCCCCCGAGTCTCGCGTTGCCCGTTGTGGCCGAGCGGGAGGTCGCCGACGAGGTCGGCGACTGGTCGGGGTCGTCGTTGCTATGTCAACAAATCACAAAGAACATCGTCCCTGGAGAGACAATTACTTTTAATAATGGGGGCGGTGTGCCCCAAAAATCATAATGGCGAATTCAAGCTACATGTTGACTTGGTCGAAGGGACTTCCAGCTATTTCATTTATGCAAAAAGAGTTATTGTTGGCCGACCCTTTCTTAGTGTCGAGGTAGTAGAGCCCGGGTTCGTACGCGGCAAAGGTCAGTCGTGCTGGTGAGCAAAGGCACCGAAGCCGCTGGGGCGTAGGTTTCTCGCATTCCGACCAGTCGGACCCGATTCGCTTCGTCGTAACTCAAGCCCCGACCTTGGCGCAGACGAAGGGGTCAGCCAGAAAGGTTTTCGCAAGGTCGTTGTTGCCCGACCCTTTTCTCATGATGAGGTGGCGGTAATCGAGTTTGTGAGTGGGAGAGACTACCTGTACTACTGAGCGAGGGAGCCGTAGCCCCGGGGGCGTAGGTTTCTCGCAGTCCGACTAGTCTGACATGGCTTTTCCCATCACAGTTCGTTTACCGATCTCATTGCTCGAATAAGGGTCGGGAGCGACTCGTTTTAAGCGAAAGAACTACCAACTGTGTATATTGCGAGAAAATAGATGTTCGAGTAACGTAGCTGTTTCGGTGTTTCGTGCACCAATGTCGTTCTTGCCGTTGGTGGTTCGGAGACCGTAGATGTTCGGACGGTGGTCGTCGCAGGCTCGGTCGGGGCAGTTATCGGGAGCCGGAGGAGGCAGGGCAGCGGCACCGAGGGGGAGATGCGGGCCCGCCGCACCGTGCAGCCCTGCGCCCTGCCGCTGCTTATTGTGGTCGGAGGAGGAGGCCTCCCGCCGTCGCGTCGGCCGGAGATGGCAGAGAAGCGGGCGCCGAGCCGCCGTACGTCGGGGAGGAGGCGGAGCTGGGCGCCGTGTCGCTGTTGCTGCGGCCGCCGTTGTCGTCGTCACTGGCGGAGTCGCGATTGCCGTTGGCGTCGTTGCAGCCGTCGGCTCTGTGCCGCCGTGGTTGCCGTCGGCGTCGCTGCGGCCGTCAGTTTCGCCCTGCTGTCGTTGCCATCGGCGTCGCTGCGGCCGCTGTTGTCGTCGAATTCGCGGTCGCCGTCAGCATCGTGGTGGCCGTCGGTGCCGCGACTGCCACAGTCGTCGCTGGAGGGGTCGCGGTACATGTAGAGGAGCTGCGAGTCGTGTCAAGTCAGCTCTCTGTCCGCGGTGATGACGAAGTACGAGGCTGCCGGAGCGCTCGCGCCCCCCGGCAGTCAACTCTCGATGGTGCTGGCCATCTGAGACTTGGTGAAAAATCGTCGTGACGCGCAAGCGGCCCCACAGTGGGCGCCAACTGTCATGGTTTAGAAACCACCGGCAAATAAAATCAAGGATTGCGCATCGAATCTCGGATGGTGTGCAAACAGGGACATAAGGATTTATACTGGTTCGGAACTCCGTGGAATAATACCCTACGTCCAGTTCGTGCTACTCATGTTGTTTGCACTGGTTTGTAGTGGGGCGATACAAACTGGCGAGAGAGGGAGCTTGGTCCCAAGTCTCTGTGGTGTGCGTGGGTGGTTCTTGCAGCAGCAGTCTGCGTACGAGTGTGTGTAGGAGCCAAGTTTGGCTGGAGGAAGAAGAAGAACAGTGAAAGAGAGCTCCATCAGAGTGGAGTGAGAAAAAAGAAATCCCCCCTGTTGCCTTCGGTGCCTTTCCTTTTATAAGCCAAGAGAAGACTTACACATGAAGGAAACAAGAGAGAGAGAATACACGGTCTTCGAGAGTAGAGGG
Source organism: Cenchrus fungigraminus (assembly GCA_036936925.1). Taxonomy (NCBI): domain Eukaryota; kingdom Viridiplantae; phylum Streptophyta; class Magnoliopsida; order Poales; family Poaceae; genus Cenchrus; species Cenchrus fungigraminus. The sequence continues at coordinate 63,269,848 of CM072768.1, read as the reverse complement.
AAGAGCTTTTGCCCATGCCATGGGCCCCCTGTCCTCAGGAGTAGCTGACACAGTAAACTTGTCAGGCAATTTGGGAGCTTTGGGGAGTTCTTAGCTGCGAAGGAGCAATTGGTCGGAGACGGAGACTCGGAGCTCAGTAGGTCGCAGGAAGTAGAAACCAGCAGGTCGTGCGAGGCGGAGTTTTAGTAGGTCGGACAAGTTAGCTCGGGGGGCTTCCGACCTATGCATGCATGGCTTGCAGCGGGTGACTTTGCATGCATGGCTTGTAGCCTTGTAGGAGTAGAGTAGGTGCTCAAGTGCTTTAGGTGTGCATGCAAGTAGCTAGTGTAGGCACTGAGTGTGCATGCATGTAGGTGATGTAGGCACTCGAGTGTGCTTGCATGTAGGTGATGTAGGCACTTGAGTGTCCATGCATGTAGGTAATGTAGGCACTCGAGTGTGCATGCATACACACAGCAAATTTACATGTGGGTTTAATAAAAACCAGAGCATCCCATGCGTGTTTAGCAGGAGTTGGATGAATCGCATTTTCACGCTCCTGTTTGATCGGATCGGGTGAAGCAGCGATTTATTTGACCAGGGGCTATTGTCATTGATCCGCTGTCTTTGGGTACTCCTAATATAGGACCCGTCAGTGCGTGGTGTGAGCATCTGCGTTGTACTGTGTAATTCTCAAAAAAATTATTATGTGTTTTGCCCATCCAACAAATCCGTAAAGAGATTAGGTATGTAGCTTTGTGAACATGACCATGAAGGTAAGAGTGATCTGTGAAGTTCATTAAACATATATTCTCTTGACAAAATTAATACTCCTAGTTGTACTAAAATTCAAGTTTGTTACTCCCAAATTGTTTGATGTTTCCAATGGAATTGAATTGCCTATGTAGTTCAACAAGGCTTTTATTCTTCACCAAGCAGTAAATTTGTAAACTTGCATGGTTTCAAAGTTAAGCTTAAGATGCGAATTGGCTTGTAGTCCAATGGTAGGATGGTCCGGTGAAACCCTACCCACTAGGGATGAAATCCTTATGCTTGCACCTTTTCCTGGGATTTACCGACTCTTTTTATGTTTTTTTATCCTAATTTTCATGTGGGAAGTTTACTAGTTTATACTTTTTTCCCTACATATGTCATAGACTACGATAGCTTGAAAACATAGGCATTTTAATCGATGTTAATTGTCGGGGTTCTCTACCGCCAGCAAATAAATCTGTATCGATCGCGTGTCGGATCCGGGTGGCTGGCGCAAGAGACACAAAGATGTATACTGGTTCGGGCCTCCGGAGAGTAATACCCTACGTCCAGTCTCGAGGGATGTGTTCTTATGCCAGGATGTTTGTAGTAGGGGGTATAAACTGGTCAGGAGAGGGGAACGAGGCCCTCCCTGGTGTGTGTGGTTCGAGTAGCTTGAAGGCGTACATGTGTTGTGAGTGTGAGAGTCTAGCCCCTAGAACGGTTGCCCTCCTCCCCCTTTTATAGTCGCAAGGGGGAGGGGTAAGAAGGGGATACAGAGTTACGCTATAGTGCTACAGTGTCGGGGCATCCTTCCCCACGTCGGGCGTCCGTCAGTAGGCGGGGTGAACAGCCTCGAACTGTTGCAGAGTTGGTGGTGACCGTACGGGCGTCCCGGAGTGGTTGACTCCGAGTAGTTGCCGCCGGTGACTTCCCGGGCACTTCTCCGAGTAGTCCGTCACTGTGGAGGGTTGACCCGGCGTGCCCGCGTCCGGCAGTGTAGTAGATATATGTCTTTCGAGGAGTGGTTGGGTCCATGTTCCGATGAGATGGCGCGTGTTGTGTCAGACAGGACGGTGCGCACTGTGGCACGCGTGGGCCGCACTGTGCCATTCGTGGCACCAGTCAGCGATGGTCGCCCATGCCGTCTGACACCGGGCGTGCCCTTGCCAGTACGGCCTGGTATGGGGAAATGGCGCCTTACGTGGCGTCGTGGGAGCGGGCGCGCGCAGGGGGCCCGCCACGCCTGCGTAGCACCGCCTCGGGCTTGACTTCCGCACGAAAACTTGACCCTGGGCGGAGGCGGAGAGCTACTCGTATGAGCGGAAACTTGTCGTGCGAATGGGTTGTCGTGTCGGAGGTTGGAGACGGAGAAGTAGTCGTGTGAATCGCCAAGTACTCGGAGATGGGGGTATCTTGTCGTACGGGCCGTAAAGTACTCGGACCGTCAGCCGTACGCCCCTTGCTTGATGATCGCTGCTCGATGGGCCCTAGTCCAGGTCCTCGTCATTAATTTTATCTATAGGTTTCTTAGTTATTGGCAAGGATTTGATTGAATATAATTTCACCATTCCCTTCAAATAAAATTCGGCAACAATGTTTTTTATCCTAATTTTCATGTGGGAAGGCTACTAGTTTATACTTTTTTGCTACATATGTCCTAGACTACGATAGCTTGAAAACATAGGCATTTTAGTCGATGGTAATTTTATCTATAGGTTTCTTATTTATTGGCAAGGATTTGCTTGAATATAATTTCACCATTCCCTTCAAATAAAAATTCGGCAAAAATTTTTGCTGTCCGTTCAATAATAATAATAATTTCACCATATACTGAGAGTTGCATTATAAGACCACATGCACTTGTGTTCACATGCATGGGGCAATCTTGACCGTCATTTCTCTCACGTGATGATTTTCATCGAACCGTTGATTCTCCTACATATGCATGATTTATCTAACTATTGATCCAAAATGAACAGTATAATTCATGCATATGCGAACAATCAGAGTTAGGTAAGAGTGATAGCATGGCCAGCAATAGGAGCGGATCTTTTTTTTTTAAGATCTCCATAGGACTATAGGAGCGGATCCACCATTGGAGATATATGCATATTTGGAGAGCTGTAAATTTGTAATTATAAAAAATATGTTATTTTGGAAACTGTGATTTTTCTCATGATCACTGTTTTCCCACGCACGACGTTTTCCACTTTTTCACGGAGACAAATTTTCCAATACTACTAATTCCCCTATAGCATTTATATACCACTCATGTATACCACCATAGCACCGGTGCAAATTTTAGTAATATACAATTAATCTTAACTGTCAGATTAGGGTTTAGTATCAGTCCTTTTCAATCAATGGTTCAGGTGATAAGCCCTCCACTCCGAGCTTTCCATATCCCACGCGATTCCCAATTTCCGTTCCAGCGTGGTGACGGGTATAATAGGCGATGCGGCGCGACGTAACCTAATCCAGCCTCGTGCCGGCGCGGCCGCTCGCTCTCTCGCACCGAGCGGCATCGTGTTCTACTACGCCCGCACGCGCTCATGGCGGCGGAGTGCGGCGAGGGCAAGGCGGACTGCAAGAAGACGCCGTGGGGCGCGGAGGAGGACGAGGCGCTGCGGGCGGCGGTGCGGGAGCACGGGCGTCAGAACTGGGCGGCGATCGCGGGCGCGGTGGCCGGGCGCGGCGCCAAGTCGTGCCGGCTGCGGTGGTGCCAGCACCTGGCGCCGGAGCTGGACAGCCGGCCCTTCACGCCCGAGGAGGACGCGCGCATCGTCGAGCAGCAGCGCGTGCACGGCAACAAGTGGGCCACCATCGCGCGCTACCTCCACGGCCGGTCCGACAACGCCGTCAAGAACCGCTGGAACTCCGCCCTCCGCAAGACGATGCAGGTCGGCAACCCCGCCGCCGCCGCTGATGCCGACGCCGCCGTGGACCACGAGGCGGCGGCTCCGGCATGCCTCGATCTGTTCCCGTTGAGGGCCGGGGAGATCGGGGAGGCCAGTGCGACGGACCGGTTGGGCGTTCGGGCGGAGGAGGAGGAGGTGGAGGATGAGGAGGACGTGGCGTCGATTGGCCTTACCCTGGGGTCGCCGCCGGCGCTGAGCGACGCGGAACTGGCGCTGAGCCTGGGGCCCGTGCGGCCGTCGTCGAATCTTGGAGAAACACCTTCCTTTCGCCAGTTCCTCTGATATACTGTTTCCATCCATGGCCATTGCAGTTGCAGATTGCACCGGGCGTGAAATTTTATTGTAGACTAGCTTTTGCTAGCACAGTTTGACTGCTTGAAATAAGCAGCGTCTCCAATTCTACCGTAAAGTTAGGGCTAGCTTTTTGTGCAGGAACAAGTCCATTTTTCACCTTGCTCTCTAAATCCTCGGCTTTGCTGCTCTTTGAAAACCAGATTACTGATCAGGGGCTAAGAACTCCCAAATTCTCCCAAATTCTGACTGGAGTATAGCACATTCCTACCTTTTCTCGCGTGCATTTTGCACGAATTTACCATATGAATTTTCAATGTAATAAAGGTGCTTGAGTATTCAACAATATTTTGTACGTACTCTTATGGTAAATAATCACCGGAGTAGTTAGATTTAGTGATTACGATCTCAAACCTCCGGCGCGACTTGTATTAAGAATCATGATGTAAACAACCTCACATGCACTGTGAGAACAAAAGTCTTTTTTCAGAAGATGAGGACAAACAAGTTTTTCAGAAGATGAGGACAAACAAGTGTCTCAAACATATCTTTGACCGACAATCTGAATCAAGGATTCGCCCAACCACACTCTCTCAAAGAACATCACAACCTGGAATCAATAGACCAGGAGCACCAATTGGGAGCCGATGATGCGACCGCTTCTGTAATCTCTCAAGGAAATCACAAGAGCAAAGGGGTAGAGATCACTCTCTGAATTTGTTAGCACACATATGAACAAAGGTGGTTCTATTTCAATATCAAAGTCTTAGTATTTCAGAGATACATAGGGGTATTTATACTAGGAATATCCCTCCTAGTTGGGTGTGAAATGGACTTGAAATTTCTAGAAAGAAACTATGTGAAAGGTCACCTCGAACTGAAATCCCGAACAGCCTCGCATGGTTGTTGGCCTTCTGCGCAGTCTCCACTAAACGGTCATAACTCTTTATTGGGAAGTCCAATGAACATGCGGTTTCTTGCATTAGAAATTTGACTTCAAACCCGTTCCATCAAGTACTCATGGAGCTCCAGAGCTGTCGGGAATAAAGAGTTATGGTCGATTCTTTATGCAGGTCCGAACTTGTGGTCAGAACTGATCTGTCTGAACTGGTCCGAACTGAGCCACATGTTTCTTCTTCTTTGCTTCCTCTCTCTGTATAGCTGCACCACACCCTTCACATATATACCTAAGTACAACCAATGTAGAACATTTAGGTAGTATAACATTCTTAGATGTGTTAAAGTTAATTTCAGCTAGGAAAGAGTTCACCTCTTGTTGTGGTTTCCTTGCAGGACTTCGTGTAATTGGTCCAATGTGCACTTCTTTTTGTGTAATCGATGCATGATCTTGTGTAACCGACAATGGATCCGGCATAACCAAGGCATCTGGGTTACATATGGCTGGGATGTCCTCATCATAAGGGTTCCACAGCAGTAGGGGGGCTTGAGCCCCCCTCAATCTATTGAGAATCATGATCCCACACCGCGATTGTACTTATAATCATGATCTTAACAACCTGACTTAGGCCCTGTTTGGGGGAGCGGTAGCTTCTCCAAAAGCTCCTATTTGGAGAAGCTCCACCCGCTGGTCCAAAAAGGCTACTTTTCCTAGAAGCTCCACCTGCAAAAGCTTGTTTGTTTGGCATCCAGCTTCTTGCACATCAGAGGGAAGAGGGCTGGTCCAGGTGTTGAAGGGAGGTCGCCTCTGGACGTTGAAGATGGAGCCCGACGGAGGGGTAGTGAAAACCGACACGGAGGTGACGACAATGGCGACGGATTGGAGGGGAGGAGCGGCGCGGGACTGCCTCAATGTGAAGGGGAGGGGCAACGGGACTACCTCGGTGAGGTGGGGAGGGGCGACGGCGGCCGACACGAAGGGAAGGGGGTTGTCTGCACGGATTGGAGGGGAGGGACGACGACACGTCGATCCGCGCGGAGGGGAGGGGCGTCGGCGATGCGGGCAACGGGGAGGGGCGGCGGCGGGTGGTGGGGGGAGGAGCTTCGGCTGACGTGGGAGGGGGTTCGGGGCGGCGGCGCGACCATCGGGGGAGGGATGGCTCGGTGCGAGACGGGGTCAAAAGCTCGGGAAGCTCCTTCTGAGCAGCTTCTCTGCTTGTAGTGTAAATGGAGCTTTTGGAGCTTCTGGATTGTGGGAGAAGCAACCCTGTTTGGGGGAGCTTTTAGCTTTCAGAGCTTCTGGGAGAAGCAGAAGCTCTAAAAGCTTCCCCCAAACAGGGCCTTAGATTAACAACCCGACTTAGATTGAGAATCATGATCTTAACAACCTGACACTGTGATTGTGAGGGCAAACTACTAGACAAGTGATTCGGCTACATGTTTCGAACATAGGTGGGCTTCAATTACGACGTAGCCTAGGCAAGCCCTTTGAATAACTGCAAGCACAACTTACATGCCCATTAAATTAAGAGAAAATTCCGTATTTGACACTAGAAGATGACTAAATTCCTTTCTTAACACTAATTTTTCGTCCCTTATATGACACTAAGTTGAATCTTTTGTTCCTTATTTGAAATTTTCATCACTTTTGTCATGTAAGTTGAACAAAAACAACCATAAAAGCACCTCTAAAATTCGTGAAACTTTTTTTTTTGATAATAGAACAAATGAAGATGAGTTCATTTTGCTTAAACATGTACATGTAGCTTTGCCATTTTCAAACTAAAATTCACCAAATATGGCTATTTTTGAAGCATATTTTATTTTTTATGGTGCCAAAACACTTTCCAAAATATAGAAAAACAATTCTTTATAATTATAAGGCACTTATAAAAATATTTTATATCATAAGTTACATAAAGAATTACAAGGTTTTTAAATATTTCTGCAAATTAACAATTCTTAATAATTCTCTATGTAAGCTTTGTTATGAAATAATTTAATGAGTTCCAGCATCCGATGTGAGAAATATTAATTATTTTTTAATAATTTCTAAAAATGTTTTTGGTGCCATAAAAATTCAGAGAACTTATAAAAGGGGTCTAATTTGGTGAATGTTAAGTTTAAGGTTGTAAAGGTATATGTATTCTTTTAATAAATATGACTTCATATTCATTTGTTGTGTCACTATAAAAAGTTTCATGATTTTTAGACATGATTTGCATACCGTTTCACCTAACTTAACTAATACAAGTGACGTTAGAAGTTGATGTCATATTAGGAAGGGAAAACTTTTGAGTGTCAATAACCCTCTAAACTATGTTTTGGTTCAACTTACCTCCTAAACTATGCTAATTGGTTCAAATTACCCCAAAAAGAATTTTTTCATTTTTCTCCATACACAAGTTGAATTGTAATTTGAGACTCTGCAAGACGGTAGTGGACATATAATATACATTAAAAAATATTTGACAGATTTTTCATCTTTAGATTTTACACAATTGTGTTAATTTTCATATTAAATATTTTATACCCTATCAAAATAGTGATGAAAAATTCATGATATATATTTTTATATATCTTATGTTGTGTGCTATAAACTTGCAAAATTTGCACTTAAAACTCTACTTGTGCATGGAGAAAGAAAAAATATAAATTATGTTAAGAGATAAATTGAACCATATGGTATAGTTTAGTAGGTAAACTGAACTAAGAAATACTTTATAGAATTATTCAGACTTTAGTTATACTTGAGGGAGTAATCTGAATTTTTTCTAATAAAAATTTCCCCTTAAATTAACGGGCCGCTGTAGAGTACATAGCACGACAATTTGTGTCACAGCCAAGCCCATTTGTGTCACAGCTAACAGTATTAGGCTAACCGCACCACAGGCCCATGTCCAGTTACTGTTAGCTGGTGTGCCCGCACACAAAGCCCGATGATCGCTCGTCGTGCGTCTCGGTCACTCGCTCCGCTTCCCTCCGCTTGACGCGAGCCGCGCGGGAGCACCACGCCCAGCCCATGGCGACGACGCCGGCGCCGGCGTCCGCGCTGCCCAAGTCAGGGGCGGTCTCCAAGGGCTACAACTTCGCCTCCACTTGGGAGCAGGTTAATTTCCGTGCCCTCCGCCTCTGGCAGATCTGGCCGTGGCCGGACCCGAGATCTCGCACAGGTGCGATCGGCCGTTTCGTGGATCTGACGCTTTTTTTTTTCTCCCGCGTTCGCGTATTCTGCAGAATGCGCCGCTCACGGAGCAACAGAAGGCCGCGATCGCTGCGCTCTCCCATGCCGTCGCCGAACGGCCGTTCCCGGGGAACCTGGTGAGCCTCCACATCTGAGGATTGTCTGCATATTTTGTATGCATGCTTTACTTGAATCGGTGAATGTTGAGACCTCGTAGAGCTGTAAGGTCTTTTTCGGTGCTGTTAATTATATGCCTGGCTGCACTGAGCCCTGTGAAATTGAGGTTTGAGTTGGCAATGCAGGGTTTAGCTTACTAATTTTTGTGGTGTTGTGAACTTGGGATCAATTGTAGACTAGCGCACATGCTATACTATAATTTCTGCATGTGATGCTAAGTGCATACTTGGCCCTGTAGGGTAATTTCATTGAATAGCTTCTTCTGAACAATATGTTTGTCCTGTTGTAATGTTCCTTTTTTCTAGCTTGGATAATATAGTTCATAAATAGTTCCTTAAATGTGTTTTCTGGGTGTTTATCAGGAAAAGAGTTCCGGGAAGGATGGAGGTGCTGCAGTTCCAGAGAAAGAGTCTGCTTTAGAAGAGGCTGGTGCCATGGATGCGGTCTTGGTGAATACACATCAGGTTTTTTTTTTACGTTCCTTGACTTTATTAGGCTTAATGTCTGTAGTACTAATTGTAACTGACTGTCATTGACAATGCAATTCTGCAATTACACTTTTCTTTCCTGTAGTTTTACAAGTGGTTTGCAGAACTGGAGTCTGCTATGAAATCTGAGGTTTGTTTAATTTCACTATTTCGCTAGGAGATGGATAGATTGTGACAACATTGTTAGCTCACTCTGGTTTATTGACAGACAGAGGAAAAGTATCGTCTCTATGAGAATACATTGGCGGAGCGTGTCAACACATGTGACGGTATCCTTAAGCAAGTAAGCCTGCAAAACATTTTGTTGGTTTATGCTGAAAAAGAGATGTAACAGATGTATGCACCTTTGTCCTTTTAACTTTAACCTTTTAAAGTGCGTCTCTACAGGTTGATGATACATTGAACTTATTTGAAGAACTGCAGTCTTTGCACTCGAGTGTTGCCACGAAGACAAAAACTTTGCATGATGCTTGTGACCAACTGGTATATCACTTTTGCGCTACTTATATTATTACTATCATTCTTGCAGTTATGTTCGTGCTTTTTGACTCTTAATAGTGAAATATCAACCAGAGAGGAAAAGAAATAGCCAACAGAGAGAACTATTGATTCATCTACTTGTGCACATAAGACATCTTGAAGAGTAAAAAAAAATAAAAATAGAGCAGTGCTATTCATCTGACGTTCATACATAGGTCTCACAGCTCACTCATATCTGTTGTCTTTCTCAGGAAAGAAAAAGAGTAACTCTACCCTCAAAAAAAAAGAAAAAAAGAAAGAGTAACTCAACCAACCTAGGAGGAACTAGTTGCCATTGGAAATGATAAGAATAGGCACTCGAAGTTCAAGTTGAAGAGGACTCGGACCTGGGTGGTGGAAGTGTACACCATACCTTGTATTTCAGTCCATGGTCCCTTTTTTTATACACTTTGTATCTTCGTCCGTACTTGATCTAGTATTGCATAGGAGACTCCTCGTACACATTTTTTTTTGTGTGTAGCCTTACTGAATTTATGTGTAAAATCCACAAAATCAGTTGAGACATGTTATGGTACACAAGGTAAACTACACAAAATTTTTATCCTCATGTGGAAGTGTTGTATGCGGCATCAACCCAAGTAATTGTTTTGACAGGTTCCATTAGGTTGGCATAGCGGTCCCTCAATAGCCTAAAAACAAACTGAAAAAGCTCTCTGTTTTGGTTTTTAGCAAGTGCATTCTGATATATGATTCCGTTTAGCCCATTAAAATCCTACACGGTGGTCAGCTATGTCCATTTAAAAGGCCATTTAAACAGTTAAAATGGACATTTTAGCCCATTTATAAGGCCATCTTGCCCGGGTATTGGCTAAACAATGGGTGCATGCTGTTCAGCATTTTTGCGTTTAGGTGACCACAGATGAAACCGAACACTTCATGTCATTACTGGATGCTGGTGTCCTTTTACTTTTTGTACTAAACAAATATGTTAATTCCTTGTTGATATTGAATGGATTTCTTTGTGGCAAAAGCATTTTTTCTTCAATCATTCTAGTTCCCCTCCTGAATGTTATTTCTATTGATGTGCAATGCAGTTGGTTGAGAAACAAAGGCTGATTGAGTTTGCAGAGGCACTTCGAAGTAGGCTCAACTACTTTGATGAATTGGAAAATGTAAGGTTTGCAACCCTAATTGGTGTCTTGCAAAGATTTTTCTATTCTAGTTATGAAAAATTCTAGTTCAGTTGCTTCTGGAACTCACATCCCTGTGATTAATATGCTACACTATGTAACAAAAATATGAAATTATCTTACTACTTTATGTGAGAGTTGCTGAACCTAACTATGAAAAACTTTCTACACTTGTATTATTGCAGCCTGTGGTTGTTTTGTGCAAAACACAAAAACTGATATCTGGTTGTTGTGAGTAATGTCTATTTAACTTTCACACCCTGCATTGTAACCTACAGTTAATGTTGTATTGTTATCTGGATTGGTGTGTATGTGTCCCCTAGGCCCTTCTCTTCGTGCTGTTTTAAAAATACTCTATATCTACAAGATTAGAACGTGTTCAGCTGATGAATATGCTTTTCAACTGCTAGTATGGTGTTCAGGATAGGCTTACAGCATGTAGAGTAATGACAAAAAAAGAAGTCAATGAGAGCTTTTCCAAATTCCAACATAACCACTCTTTAGTTGATGACATGTGAATCCTGTTGAATTGCTTTGTCATTAATTCGCATGACTACCTAGTTTTGCCATGTGCACGCCACTGAGCTAACCACATGGTTCCATTTTACAGGTCTCAAGCAGCTTTTACTCCCAAAATATGAACATTGGAAATGAACAGTTTCTCCCACTGTTGAAGCGCCTTGATGATTGTATCTCGTAAGTAGTAGCTGCATACTGATGCTTTCTGTTTGAGTGTAGTGCAAATGTTTTCAGAGCTAATGCAACCTCCCTTGTTGCTGGTTGCAGATATGTTGAAAACAACCCACAATATGCTGAATCTGCTGTTTACTTGGTCAAGTTTCGCCAACTTCAAGTAAATGACTACTAGAGATCCAATAGCTACATTCATAGGCACAAAGAATTAGAGCACATGACCTGATAATTATTTGATCATTTTTATGCAGTCTCGTGCATTGGGTATGATTCGCTCACATGTGCTTTCAATACTTAAAGGTGCTTCATCCCAGGTGATTCTCAGTTTTGTTTCCTTGGGTACTAAAAGTGGAGTAAATAGACAGCTATAGATGATATCATGATACTTGGTTGAACCTTGCAGGTTCAAGCTGCAATTCGAGGCAGCGATTCTGGCAAAAACATTGTCACAGAGGGTGTTGAGGCATCTCTTATCTATGTTCGCTTCAAGGCGGCGGCTAGTGAGGTACAATTTTTCATTATATGATGTTTGATATTATAGCAAATTATACTGTCTCTAACATGATCCGACATCACAGTTCTGATGCAACTTTTTTTTTTATTATTGTCAACCAGCTAAAACCAATATTAGGTGAAATTGAAAGTAGATCTTCCAGAAAGGAGTACGCGCAGATTCTTTCTGAGTGTCACAATTTGTTTTGTGAGCAGCGGCTGTACTTGGTAAGTTACAAGGGTATTTCCTTTGTACTCTGTTCCTCCATAACTTAAGCCTTAAAATTTGATTTGACTGCTAGGTACGAGGCATGGTGCAGCAACGAATCTCAGAGTTTGCAAGAAAAGAGGCTTTACCTTCTTTAACAAGGTCTTGCTGTGCCTATCTGATGGAGGTAACTGCATACTTTCTAACTTCTTGTTTATATTTCATCTTTGTAGTGAAATGTTGTTTTAGAAAGTTGCAATCATGGTAGTATAAGAAAACATGAGCATACTGAAAGGAAAAAGAAATTCAGGCAAGTTTCTACAATACTCTCAATTAGAGATATTGATTCATTTTGCTTTGTTAAAATTTACTGGCTAATATTAAAAGCTCCCCATACATGTTTAGTCACTATTGTACTCATACTTTGTCAGCTCCTGAGCTGTATCCACATGTATTTTGTTTGTGTTTTTCTAATGATAGTGATGAATTGTTGCTTCTGTTTGATTGTTAGGAAAACATATTTACTAGTTTTAGTGTTGCTTGTCAGGCATGCCAGTTTGAGCATCAGCTTTTTGCTCACTTCTTCCCATCATCTGCTGCAGATGTTTCGAGTATGGCTCCTTTAATGGACCCCCTGTAAGTTAGTTTGTTCCCCGTCACGATTTCTTGTTGCATTATTTGTATATGCTGCCATGCTGGCAACTTACTTTTTGTTGAGGCGATTAGTTTGTCAAATTCACTAATCTTGATTTGTGAAGCATAAGATTGTACAGTACAGATCAATAACCTGTAATATGTCCTGAACCCTAGGGGTTACTTCGAACAGATAGTCAACGTAACAATTCAGAAAACATAGAGTACAGTTCATATACAGCCTTAGATGTTTAGATGTCAATATGCATGGGTATGTAATTATGCATCAACTATTATGCTGGAACTCCGGTAGTAGGTCTGAACTGTTGGATCGACTGGGACAAGATGTTCATCCGTTTCATGCTTGGAAATTAGCATTGCCAGTATGGATGTATCTTGTGGAAGCTAGCAGTGTTAACACCCCTTGACAATTTATTGTGTCATTGACTGTCACCAAACAGCTATCGTAAGTATCCAGCCTCCAGCGTACGGCATAATGGAGGGAGCCTCCTACTTGACTAGCTGGCTGAGTGGTTAACTCTATATCGACTATTCAGTCATCCAACTTGGCCTGATAGTCAAGTAGGAGTCTCCCTCCAGTAGGTGGTAGACCATCTAATCACGGACATATTTGTGGTGTAGAAGTCCGTGATGCAGTTGGACTAGAATTAGGCTCATTGGTCTCTTGTAATGTTGTCTGATCTAAATACTCATTGTTAAGAAGATTAATGTTTTCTTTTATTCAGGTGCACATATTTGTATGATACTCTAAGGCCTAGACTGATATATGAAGGAAATATCGATTCTCTCTGTGAACTTGTTGATATTCTGAAAGTTGAAGTGCTGGGAGAACAATTAAATAGACGTGGTGAATCAGTAGCCGGTCTCCGTCCAATATTGCAGAGGATACTTGCTGATGTTCATGAGCGGCTAGCATTTTGTGCTCGGACTCATATCCGTGAGGAGGTAGCATTCTGCCTGTACATATGTTGACTAATGACTCTTGCCTTTCCGTCAGCATTCTTTTTTTGGCTGCTACACTCATGTTTGAATTATATTTACCCCATATATAGTACGAGCATTTTTCCTTAATATTCAGAAGCTTCCACTGTTTGAGTTTGTACTTGATCTTCAATGCTTTGATGTGAGAACCTGACACTTGGTAATTGAAATGCACTAATGGCATAAGAATCATTTTAATCGCTTGGTTCTCATTTAGTTATCTGTGCAAACTTGAGTAGTCGAGTGTACATGTCTCCACATATGACCATATATCCTGCACTCGAGAGCATGCATATTTGTTATCAATGGAGATTTTTGGAGGCTGTTATTTGGACTATATTATAAGCAGAGTTCCAGTTTACTTTAGACGTGCTTAAGCTATATTTTTAATGACACCCTTAATATATTCTCCAGCATACATGCTTTTATGACATGTAGAGTAAGCATGAGCCCCTTCAAATAAGATCCTGAAGTCTGCCTGAAAGGTGGCAACCTTCCGAGAATTGATTGGATGCTTGGACCTGACCTTATAAAATAGCTCTTTCATTTTCATTATCCCTCAAATATATCTTTATATCTTTAGGGCTTTGAGCAGCAATAGTTTTCTTAATTAATACTTCTGCTTAACCTTTATTGTCTTCCTTTTTATCAGATTGCAAATTTCCGCCCTACTGATGAAGATCTGGATTATCCTGGAAAGCTTGAGCGATCTGTGGATACGTCTTCAAGTGCTACTGTTAGACTTCTCACTTTCTAGCCACAACTGAATTTTATATTATCTATTCCCACATACTGAATACACACAGTTTTTTACTAATAGACATGGTTCCTCTGTAACTTCTATATGTAACTAGTGCTGCTCCCTCGAGTCATAAAATAGTGTACCATTTTGGATATGAGCACAGTGAATAACACACTACTTTGACCACTAGTTAGCCCTCTCTGTCTCAGATAATTCCATTTAGCTTTGTCCTAAGTCAAACTTGTTTAGCTGTTTGTTGTTGTTACATCTGTTTTACACATGGTTCTTAGTACTTGTTATATTTGTCTCAATCTGTAGGTTGGTGACAACTCAGACGTATATGTGACATGGTACAGACCATTGGAGAAAACAGTTTCATGCCTATCAAAGCTATATCGCTGCTTAGAGCCTTCTGTCTTCACTGGATTAGCCCAGGTATTAGACCTCTTAAAGCCAAGACCATTTGTCTCACTAAATCTTCCATTTGCTGGTCAGACCCTTTTCATTTAACTTGACAAAGATATATTAATATGATTGACACCAGGAAGCTGTAGAGGTTTGCTCAACATCTCTTCAGGTTGGTATACAATTTTCTACCATAACACGCCCTTTTCTATTTTTCCATGGGATCAAGCAAGCACACTTTACTTTTTTTATGCTATGATGTATCATCTTACTGTTGTTATTCTGAGAAACACTTTATTGATGTTGTGAACAGAGTGCAAGCAAGGTTATCTCGAAGAAAGCAACCCCAATGGATGGCCAGCTTTTTCTGATTAAGCACCTCCTCATTCTTAGGGAACAGGTGGCCATCATCTATCTACCTTTCATGAAGATTTTCTCTTATTTGTTCATTCATCTTGCAACTCATACGGTACCATACATGTTTTCAGATTGCTCCATTTGATATTGAGTTCTCTGTCACGCACAAGGAGCTGGATTTCTCCCATTTGTTGGTATTTACAAATTTATTCATTCCATTTGAATATTAATTATTTTTTATTGCATATGGTTTGCATGGTAACATTGAAATTCTTGATATACATATATGTTCCTTTGAAACTCTTGTTTATTCTCATAATTTTGGTTTCTCTGAGGTAAATTCCTTAGGTCTGCTCCTTTCTTCTATACATTTTTAGTTTTAATTGGTACTTTCGAAAGACAATTAGGATGCAAGTTATAAATACTTTGGGTCATTGGGTTGACCCAAAAAGTTGATAAAATGTAGAATGGCATTCCATGTAAATAATTTGGAAGGAGAAATAAACTAGAGTGGCATGCCACATTATTAATCAGCTGACCCAAAAAACCCACTTGCATCCCTACATACAGTCATTGTATTTATTTGGAATAGGTAGTTTCTGGATGCTAATTACATCAATTGATGTTTTGCAGGATCACCTAAGAAGGATTCTCAGGGGTCAGGTCTCATTGTTTGATTGGTCAAGATCAACATCACTAGCCAGGACCTTTTCTCCTCGCGTTTTGGAGAACCAAATTGATGCCAGAAAAGTAACTAACTTTACCTGATGCCTTTTTTGTGGTTCAGCCTCAAATTTGAAAATGCCTATTTGTTGCTTCTCCTAGAAATTTAGTATTCCACATTAGTCTAGATAAGTGCATGCATTCCATGCTCAGTACTCTGCATATGCTACTGAAATGGATTTAAGTTGCGACATTTGCTAAACAGATAAAGTAGGCAATATTTATTTATCTGACAGGCTTAATTGTTGCTTTAGTTGCTGACTTCTTCTCAGTTTCCTTGATTTTGGCTTATTTCGCTATTGCTGTTTTTTTTCAGGAGTTGGAGAAAAGCCTTAAAGCTACCTGTGAAGAGTTTATAATGTCCATCACTAAGTTGGTAGTGGACCCAATGCTTTCTTTTGTTACTAAGGTAGCCATATCTAGCATTCTGCAGACCTTACTGCATAATTTGGGCATCCTTTAATGTACTTGCAGTTCATCTTTTACCGTCGATATGTTTTGTTACTATATCCATCAACCATTGAAGGCACTGAAAATTGTTAGTTGTATGCTACTAAGAGCGAACTTTGAGGCTTTGCACTTTGTTCTTCTGTAAATGTAGTTTGCCTGAGCGGCTGAGCCCCTTTTAGGTTTTGACTGTTCCATGTTGTACTGGAAAGTCCCTACTAGTCAGGTAGCATGGTGGCAGCAATTGTAAATGCCTACTAAGATGTAATTCCCTTGTATATTTTGTCTGCTACTGTATACATTAACGTGGTTATGACATGAATCTGTGGCAGGTAACTGCCGTCAAAGTTGCATTGTCCTCTGGTAGCCAGGGTCAGAAGTTGGATTCTGTTCTAGCAAAACCCCTGAAGACTCAAGCTTTCGCTTCTCCTGATAAAGTTGCAGAGTTAGTTCAAAAGGTGCATTTTCAAATTCTTCAATATATGATGCAAGAAAATATCTCTATTTCTTTTCCAAATGTTATATGAAAGTTTTTCCCCTAAACAGGTTGCCACCGCTATTCAAGAAGATCTGCCCAAAGTAATGATCAAGATGAGGTTGTATTTGCAAAATCCATCTACTCGGATGATCTTATTCAAACCTATCAAGTAAGGATATACATCCAGACATCCATACATTTCCGTTTTCCTTCTAGACTTTTCAAGGAATATCGGAACTCACAAGATTGGTTGAAGAATTAGTTGTTTCAGCCGAAACCAGCATAGTATTTTCCCCTATGTTCATAATTCAGCACAAAAAGGGTTGAGTTGTATAAATCCCAAAAAAAACAAATTGTTTTAAACACCTTAGCCCGGTCTACCAGTTAAAGCATATGAACTCAGTTTAAGGAGACATGCCCACACATAGCCAGCATGATGAATTAATTGTAACACTTGTAGCTGGGCCACCATTTTAAAATATTTAACTGCCGTACTTTCTACCTTGAAACTATGAATCCTGCTCTGTTTATTTGTGCCATGTACTGATATGCCATTCATATAGAATCTTTTGATCTTAGTTCCGTGTTTATTAATTCAAAACATTCATGATCTTTCCTCATGAATGTTTTGAATTGTAGACAGCAGGTTGCTGCAGTTTAGAATGTGCTATCTGCTAGGGCGTGTGTACTGCTACTTGGTGGTGTGATGCCAGTATAGCTTGTAATATTTAAGTTTTACATGGTGAAACTGCATCCGAAAGGAATATTAGTTTGCTACGACCGAAATTAACCAACTAGAATAATAATCGTAATTAATTCTTGAATTATTTAGCTGTGGTGTATTCAGTCGCAAAAATAGAAAAAAAAGCTGTGGTGTATTAAAATACCCAATAGAAGCTTTCTAACTTTCAGTATTCTTATGCCTTTCTCTTCCATCCCAGGACAAATATAGTGGAGGCTCATATACAGCTGCAATCCCTTCTGAAGTCGGAATACTCGACTGAGGAAATGCAATCCATCGGTATGTTGCCGATACCTGAATTGCAGTCTCAGCTCGATAGCCTGTTGTAGCCCGTATACAGTTGCAAGCCTGCCTGCAAGTCCCCTTGCAGAAATTGCATTGCAGTTCTTAAAAGTATAACCAAAGTTGTTACCACACTTACGGACCTCTACCAGGTTGTTGTAAATGTGCATTTTTTATGCTGATGGAAATGGTGCTGAACAGACATGATATAGCTCATAATGGACAGCTTTTACGAAGGGCGGTTGTACCATTATTGTTGATTTTTGTATATCGCACACGCATGGTTGGTTCCAACTGCTGAAACTGATTTAGATTTCCCCTCTTATATAAAGCATATTCGTAGTAGTTTGAGGCACATGCATTCCTTTTCTTGGAAGTAAATCATTGGAGTTATTGCATTTTGGGCTAGTAGCATTTCAGTGAAATCCATGAGCACATTCTACTCTTCTAAACGTCCAGGCAGGACGTCCACGTATGCAAATGGCTCAGCCAACATTTTGTTAAAAGTGCCGGACCACTCGGTGCACCAGATTCCTGTCATCTGGTGACTGGTGGTTCCCTCACTGACACGACGTCCGAGCGACGTTGTGCTGGTCGGCATCAGAAACTGCCACCACTGGCTTGCAGCCTCCGATGCCATCTCCCAGCCGCTGCCGGCCACCGCAGTGAACCATGCCGCGGCCCGCGTGGCGCTCTGCTCGGCGACTTGCACCGGGCCACGGCGCACGCTGCTTGTTTCGTTCGCCGCCCGGCGCGAGATGTCTAGTAGGGGCGGCCGGCCTTGCGCCTTTGGCCGAGCAGCTAAGGGAAGGGAAGAAATTCCACCGGCAACGGGCGGGGCCACGTCATGTCACTTTTCGACACTCTTTCCAGCGCAAGGCTCGTCGGGTTGCGCGTGCCCGGCCGTCGCTGTCATCCTAGCTGGCCGCCGGGGTGATCGATCGGTCGCGTTGCACCTTGCACGCCTCCTCGCCGTAGAGGACTGGAGGTATGCTGTATACTGCTAGTGCTGCTACGCGGACGCCGATTCTCCGGCGATACATTCCTTGGGTTTTTAAACAACCTAATCGTTCGTCTTAAGGCCTTGTTTAGTTGGTAGGTTTGCTTAGTTGGCCAGTTGGGTGAATGAAAATTTCACATCAAGTTTATCTAATTAAAAAGACTAAATATGATCTAATTATAAAACTAATTACACAGATGAATTGGAAATCATAAGATGAATCTATTAAGTCTAATTAAATTATCATTACAAAGATGTTTATTCTAGCACCATATTGTCTAATCACGATCTGATTAGGCTTATTCGTCTCACAAATTTACCCGGGGTTATAAAATAGTTTTATCACTAATCTATCTTTAATACTCTAATTTGCTTGAAAACGTCCGATGTGACGGGTGAATAGAAGAAACTTACCGATCTAAACAAGACATATTTAAAGGTGCAGAATGTAAACAAGTGACAAACATTAGAAATGGATGGATGGAGTGTTTCTAGAAACAGACGGAGTATATGGATCGGTTGGGTTCGAAGATCAAACCTGAGCACAGAGGCGAAAGATAAGGATTTCGTTTCTTTTTGGATGGGCATACAAAGATTCACGTGATCGTTATAGTTACCCACTTGCATGAGTTGCATCTCTGCACCACTCGTACGCGTAGCAGCAGGTAGCCCGCTCACAAGGGACGACGGGGAATCCTGTTCCTCTCCACTGCTATATACACCTATACACGCTGCACCGCGCCGTAGACCGGAGGTAGGGCCGCCGTATTTTGGACTATGATTGGATTGGACGTGGCGTTGTGACTTTTTGTGCGGGGATGTTGTGTTGATTCGTACTTGGCTCGCGTGGGGGGATATTTCCGGTTGGGGTGGAGAGGGACAAGCTGGGGGCCGCCGGGGCATCATCCATTGGATCACCCCCAATGCACTGCAGTGCAGGCGTGCAGCACATAGCACGAGATGAGATGATCGAAATGAAGAAGCTACCGGGGGCTAGGTGCAAAATTGTTTTCGGACAAAGTTGCAAATCTTATCCCTTGGCAATTTAGAATTTGTCACTAGTACGCAGTGTCCTCTCGGTTTCAAATTATAAGTTGCCTCGCAAAATTGTTGATTAGCAATTTATATTTTATCAGTACTACAAGATTGCTGATATAATTTTCAGAAACATGCGAAAGGGGTTGTAGCCTAGTGGTTACCATAGTCTCGGTAGCACTTTAGGTCCTGGGTTCGACTCCCCGTAGGAGCAAATTTCTCAGGATTTAACGGCGTTTGTGTTTTCAATGATAGGCGACATTCTTGTCGACAACGATACGCCTGTGGTGACTTCGTCAATCTTAAAGATTTGTCAGCCTAGTCTTCGAAGATGTTCATAGAGGTAGGGTTTGTGCACGTGTGTTCATAGGGATGAGTGTGCGTGTGTTGTGAGTGTCTCCGATGTACTGTGTAATTCGCAAAAAAAATTTCTAAACATATAAAGTTTGACAAATTTATATAATAAACTACTAACACTTATGATACCAAGTAAGTACAACTAGTTTCTTTATTAAATACCCACAAAAAAGTTCTTTATTAAAATTTTGAGATCTTCCAATAATTTTGATCGGACATAAAATATTTTTTCAAAAAAAAAACAGAATAACTTAGAATTTGAAACGGAGGGAGTGGTACAGTACATGGATAGACATCCATTTCTAGTTGTGCACGTGTGTTCATAGGGATGAGTGTGCGTGTGTTGTGACTTGTGAGTGTCTCCGATGTACTGTGTAATTCGCAAAAAAAAATGTAAGTCATTCTAAACATATAAAGTTTGACAATTTATGTAATAAACTACTAACACTTATGATACCAAATAAGTACAACTAGTTTTCTTTATTAAATACCTACAAAAAAGTTCTTTATTAAAATTTTGAGATCTTCCAATAATTTTGATCGGACATAAAATATTTTTTCAAAAAAAAAAACAGAATAACTTAGAATTTGAAACGGAGGGAGTGGTACATTATTACATGGATAGACATCCATTTCTAGTCTGGGACCCATGCTGGGTCTTAGGACTCGGGTAAATAGATTCCACTACTAGTAGAAATTTAGAATTCTCCGATGCATGCACTAGCTGTTGGTATCCGAATACATGCAGATATTTTCCAATATTCCATTTATCCAACCAACCTTTGTGCATTTATGAACCAGAAAAGGCATATATATTGGCTGTAAATTGTAAAGTTTGAAAAGGGACAAATATGATATGATCTAGCCTCCTTTTTGCCTGTTAAAAACTAACTTAAATTGACCGTATGGATAGAACTAGCTGCGGTTGGTATCAGTGACGAACAAGGCCGATGGGAACGCGTAACTAGTGTTTGATAAAATAATTAATTTGTTTATGGCTATGTATTTGCCACGTGAAATAATATCTATACCTACATCTATTTGTAACCCTTGGCTGGATAGCTGAGGGCAAACATCTATCATCCACTCGGGAGCACGAGGGTCTTGAGTTACCTTTGTGCCTACTGTTAAGCATAGTGCCCCCAACAAAAAGGAAAAGAACGAAAAGAAAAGGGAGAAAAGATGACAAAGACGTAAGCTTGGGGCGCAATATTTTGTTGACTTTATTGACTTGCCTTTGATTTCACCATACTTTTAAGAAAGTCCAAATTACTCCCCTCAAGTATAACCAAAATTTGAATAACCCCTTAAAGTATTTTTGGTTCACTTTATCCCCAAATTATGCACATTGGTTCAATTTACCCCTTAAGACAATTTGTCTTTTTTGTTTCTCCATGCACAAATGGAGTTTTAAGTCCAAATATTACAAGTTTAGAGCACACAACATAAGTTATGTTACAAACATATATCATGAATTTTTCATCAGTATTTTGATAGGGTAATATATTGAATGATAAAATTGATCCTTAAGATACAAAATTATATAAAAACTAATGATGAAAATTCGTAAAATATTTTTTAAATATAGATTATGATGTCCACTACCACTATGCAAAGTCTCAAATTAAAATTCAACTTGTGTACGAACAACCAAAAGTGACAAGTTACCTTATGGGGTAAGTTGAACCAAATAGCATAGTTTAGGGGGTAAATTGAACCAAAACATACTTTAGGGGGTTATCTGGACTTTCTCTATTCTTGAAGGGAGTAATTTAGACTTTTTCCTAATAAAATAGTCTTTATGCGCATGCATACGGTGCAACTATTTATTAACCTTGGGTGTGAAACTGCCCCGAACTAACTCGAGTCTCTCGCGTCGACCCCAAACCCTAGCCACCGCCGCCCCCTCTCCAGCTCCATCCCGCCGCGCCGTCGCCTGAGCGGGCCACCGGCAACTCACGCAGTCCATGGGGAAGGCGGCGGCGGGGCTTCTCTCCTCCTCTCCGGTTGAACATAGGCGGGCACGACCTCCCTGGAACCCCGGAGCGAGCTTCGACGGTGCGGGCTGCCCCCGCGGTGGCGTAGGCAGAGGCCTTTAGATCTGGCATCGTCCCGACCGGATCTGGGGACTGCGCGGCGGGGGTGCGCGTATCTGTGGCAGGACACGCGGAGTGGGGTCTATCGGCGGCAGGAGGTGCTGGAAGACGGCGGTGGCAGGGAGCTCGGCCGGTGCGGGTGGCGCTGGCGGTGGTGGCGGCCATTGCAGTGGGTCTTGTGGTGCCTGCAGTCGGCGTAGGACGTGGACGACTATCGACGCAGGGGCCGGGGCGCACCGGCGCGGCCCTTGCAGGAATGGTGGCGGCGACGGTCTGCGAGGTGCAGGCACGGCGGTCTCTTTGCCGCGGGGGGCCCTGGGTGGGAGTCGCCTGAGTGGTTGACCGCTCTTGGCCATGGTGGTCAGGAGGTGGTACCGGTGGACATCTGCGGGTGGGCAGTAGGGGCGGAGGTGAGATGGTGGTGCTCTTCGTCTCTTCATCTTGACGGCTATGCGGTTTCAGCGTCGCCTCGGTGGCAAGGCTAGGTGGCTTGCGCTGGGAGCTCCTCTAGCTAAGGTATGTCCCTGCGACGCCATGGCGACATTGTTGGGTTGCACCCAGCCATTTTTCCACCAGAGGAGATGCGGAGGCGGCGGGGAGCTTGTTTGCCACTACTTGTCTGGGTGCGTGCTTGAGGTGCAGTGTTGTCCGGGCGAAAGCCTTCATCGACACTCATGTCGGTGGTAGTGGTGGCAGCATCCTTGGGTGTCACTCCCTCATTGGGGGCACCACTATGGGGCACCATGTCCTGAAGCGTGTGGTCTCAGGGTGAAAACCCGGTCCATTGTTGGACGAGCGACGGCGGTGCCATCGGCGTCGCACCCTCCTTGGGGGCGTCGCTCATGGAGACTCGCCTCGGTTTGTGGTAGCGTGTGAGGTTGCATGGCCCGTGTGCAGTGGCAGTGGAGGTGCACAAGGTCAATGTGTTGGCGGCAAGGTGCAGAGGGCTCATGGGTGCTGGAGGTCTTGAGTTGGCATGCATGGTGCTGTGGTGATCTCGGTGACGGCTAGGCGGAAGTGAAGCTCTCTTTGCGGTTTCAGATACCTGAGTCCTTGGCAGAGAAGTGTGAGACGGTGGAAGAGGCGAGACCCCCACGCAGGGTGGCCAGGATCAGTGAGTTTCAATGCTGTCGGGACGGGATTTCTTCGCTAACGCATCGCTAGAGCAGATAGATCGATGATTGTGGGTGTGTAGTTTGAGAAAGATAGTCCTGTGGTGGAGGAGGTCAGGGAGTCGCTTGGTCTTGCAGCGGGCCATTACTTTTGGTGTGGCACAACGTTGGTGATGACGACCAAGCTTGGCGGCTTACTTTCAGCTCCTCTCCTAGGTGGTGGTGGTATAGTGTTGTGTTGTGTGTTTTTGTTTGTGTGGTGTGTACGCTTCGACATGTTATGTACGAATACTTCTTCTTATATGATATGATGGTTACCTTAAAATATCACCACAGTGTAGTATAGTGCGGAGCTTTGTTTTCGCCAAGAACGCTGAACGCACAGCTGTTCACATTGCTGCACTGAACTCAGAGAGCAAATCGATCAGCAGTATAATGACTTGAAGGTACAAAGATGGCTGCGTTGCATTGCATGCGATCCATTGGACATCGTGAATTGTCACCGTGTTTTTTTCTAACGCAACTGCCTCATAGGACATGATGTATTTTCTCATCATTGTACCTGCAGTCTGGATGGATGGGCATTAGACATGGAACACATAGGGTGTGATTGGTTGCCCGCGTGATTCTAGCCTGGCTTGCATCTGGGAGCCAGGCTCCCGTGAGTCAGACTGAGTGCATACAAATCCTCGTGTTTGGTTGTCTGTACGTGTCCAACCTGGTTGAGAAGAGACGGTGTTTGGTTACCCATATATATCATGTCGCATGAGATAAGATTAGGGAAAAAAATGATTTCACAATGTTTAGTTTATAAAGCTGTATTTTAAAAGTTTTATTTTAACTTAATAAACCTTAATCTAATTTATAATATGTTAATATTGATTAATATATGTTAATTATGTACTACAAACATCATTAAATAAACTAATCATCAACTACGGCCGGCTCCCGCCAGCCAGGCCCGCGAGAAACAGCCGATTCGGGCGTTCCCCGCGAGCCAGGCCTGGACGGTACGGCTGCATGCGCCGAGCCAGCCCCAACCGCCTGCACAGGCATCCAATCACGGAGCGCATGCACGCGGGGAGCCAGGCCGGGGGTCATGCAGCGAACCAATCACCCCCATAGTGTTTCTACTTGATGCATGGCTAACAGGGATAGCCATTATGCCAAGCTTGTCCGACATCTATATGCAATGCATGCTGCTTCAGGCATTCTAGCTATATGTTTGGGTATTGATAGGCAAGCAGTTGGATATTGATCTGGCGCAAACCATATACTACCTCCATCCTTAAACATATGTCGTTTAGGACAAACTAGTTAGCTAAAAATAAACTAATTTGTTTATCCTAAATGTCATATTAAAAAGAACGGAGCAAGTCGATGTACAAGGTTTCAGATTTATTTAGTAGTCAGAAATTGAAAATTCTTACCACATCTATGCAAAGTCAGTATAAACATTGATTTGTGTAAATAATATATGCAAACAATATCACTATGATTTATTTTATTTCGTGGTATCAATATATAGTTGCTGGTTCATGTAGCCATGTAGGTGATCAAATTCAATCCCTCGCAAAAACAAAAGCAAAAAAGAAGTCTAGTAGGACCTGCTGTGAGCCTGGGAATGAATCCCTAGTCCCGACAGAGCTTCCGTGCCCTTGTTTCCCACCGCATTGCTTTGCATGTTCAGCAACACCAAATGATTCCTTGTGAGTTTTCTCACACAGAAAATGACCTTTTCCATTTCTCCTTGAAAGAAATAACGACGTGAAATATTTGATTAATTTCCTGAAAAAGACCTCGCAATTATTGAGATTCGTTTTTTGCTTACTCCCCCACATGAGTGGGGAACAGCTTACACCCAGACAAAAACATCATCTTTGCAGAAATATTAAAATACATTATATGGCTTCTAGGACCACTCATTATATCATTTTGATAATTTTCGGAAGTGATCATTATTTTTTCCAGCTCATAAATATCCCATTATTTTCTTTATTACTTTTACCCTTTTTGCTTTGCTGGCTTGGCCTTTTCCATGACAAGTACTAGTGCTCTATCCCCTCTATCTTTTTCATAAAGTTTCAGACGATGAGGTGGTGAAGGGGATAGGAGTAGTAAAGAAAAAAAAATAAAGTGAGCATTTAGAGAGAGACAACATAGCTTCAGTCTGTTTGCATTGGATGCATGCTCAGAAGAATTGGTGCAAATTATGGGAATCACAATAAGATTTGTTGGCATAAAACTAATCAGTCTGTTAAAGCTTAAAAACGAATCAATATAGCAGCTTCCTATACACAAATCGAATCTGACTTTCAAATCCAAAGGATATAACATTAGAGATCAATATTTTTTGTTTGATCAAATGAATCAATTTACATTATCATATAGGCTAATTAAAATACATATAAAAAACCAGAAATGCTAAACCCATGCATGACCCATTAACAAGGACGATTTAACCACCCGGCAACCTCCTAGCCAGCCACGAACGGAGGTAAAAGTGGCTATGTAAATGATGAAGAGTGCGGGAAGAAACAGTCTCCATCATTTACTAGTGCTCTGTAGCGAACATGGCCTCATATGCCATTAGTTCGAGTATGATTTTGGTGATTCATGACAACATGATCAATGGGACTAACCACATTGTCTAGCATGTCCTTGTAGACATATCTAGGTCCTATGGATGCAACCACAATCAAAGAAGCAAAGAACCAAGTCAAAGACGCAAGAAAACAAGGAAAAGCCACCGTCGGATGAACCGACGGTACCATCGGTGCAAGCATCGGTGTACTTGGTACACTGCGCAGCAGGCAAAATGAAGATGACACCGTCGGATGATCCAACGGTCCAGTTTCCAGATGCGCCTGATGAATTCCAGAGGAGGAGCAGCGAAGACAGTAGCACCGGATGATCCGACGATCTGAGAGAGGACACCGTCGGTCTATCCGACGCTCAGTTTGAATCAAGACAGAGACGCGCAAAGACAGCCTCTTCAGCACCGGATGAACCGACGCCTTGGTCAGTGGAAGCATCGGTCTATCCGACGATCACGAAGCAGCATACAGAGACGTTTTGGCCGCGAGGTCTTCAGCACCGGATGAACCGACGCACCGTCGGTGTATAGCATCGGAACATTTGTGTCAGCAGAGCTGCAACGGCTAAGTGACGTGGACGGCACCGGATGAACCGACGCACCGTCGGTGTATAGCGTCGGAACAGTTGTGTTAGCAGAGCTGCAACGGCTAAGTGACGTGGAGGGCACCGGATGAACCGACGCCCTGGAAAAGCATAGCATCGGTTCATCCGACGCTTACTTTTTCAGTGGCCGTTAACCAACAGCTCTTTGAGTGCCTTGGGCTATTTATACCCCCTCCACTCACCCATTTGAGGGTGCTGGATTGTGTGGAAGTGCAGAGGAGTGCAAGACACCTAGAAGATCATATCCAATCCATCCAAGTGCTTAATTGCTCATCCATAGACTTGCATATACTTTGTGTATGTGCTTAGTGCTAGGCTTAGCTTAGAGCTGAGTGAGTGCAAGGTTGTGCCAACCTTGTGAGGTGATTCTTGAGTGAATCAAGGTGTACAAGGTTCGCCGAAAGCCTTGGGGCCTAAGTGGCTCACCGGCAATCGTCATCGACCCTCCGGCTTGGTGTTGAGCGGTGAGGACACTTTGTGCGGGGGACGTGGAGACCCCCTTCTTTGGTGGAGAAGTTCCTTAGTGGAGGCGGCATCAAGGTGACCAAGGGAGCTTGGCAAGTGCCTAAGTGGCTAGCCTTTGTGGCGAGTCAAGTGGTGCTCTTGGGATAGACTTGGTGACCGGGAAGCAATACTCTTGTGTGAGTGCTTCAACAACGTGGACTAGGGGTGGCTTAGTGCCTACCGATACCACGGGATAAATCACGTGTCAAGAGTTTGCTTCCTCTCACCCCCTTTACGTTTCCGCATTTACTCTATTGCAATCTTTGCTTGCCTTCACATTCCTAGAGTAGTATCATGCTAGGATTGGCTATAGGTTGCAAACCTTGTTTTGGGATGGGAGTTTCACACTAGAACAACCCTAGTTGCACATCTAGATAGTATGTTCTAGTTTATCTTTATGCAAAAGTAGTGAAGCCATAGGTTAAGGTTTTAGTTTGCCTAATTCACCCCCTCCCCCTCTTAGGCTACGAGCATCCGATTCCTTACAAGTGGTATCAAAGCCGGGACTCACTTCCTTCACAAGGAAACGCCAATTCGATTGGTAAATTGTGAAAACCGGCTCATTGGAACGGTTAGGCTTCACCGCCTAGTGAGTTGCTCTCTAGAGATATGAAAGGGGTGGATACCATAGGTTTGGCTCCACATTTCGATGGCACGGGCTATCCTCGTTGGAAGGTGCTTATGGAAGCATACCTCCAAGCGAAGGACCTTGATGTTTGGAGAGTCGCCGATGAGGGTATGAAAAATGGTACTAAGAAGGAAAAGTAATTTGATGTGATTGCTAAGAGTATCATTTTATCCTCTCTAGATGTAGGTGTTTTCAATAGAGTCTTTACTTGTGAAAATGCTCATGAGCTATGGAAAACCATCAAGGAGCAAAATGAGGGTTCAAAAGAAGTTGCTAATGAACGCTACGGTTGTCTCCTTAAGGAATTCAATAGCTTTAAGCAACTTGCAAATGAAAATACCGAATCAATGTACTCACGCCTAAATGTGCTTGTCAATGAGATTAATGCTTTAGGTGTGAAGAACATCACGGACTTGAACATCAACCGCAAGATCCTTCAAAGTCTCCGGAAGCCCGATTATGACTTGGTGAAGGCAATCATCTATGAGAAGAAGCTCGAAGAATTGAAGCCATCTCATATCTTGAGCAAGATCATGGCACATGAGCTTCAAATCATGCCCAAGTCCAAGAAGGCGCCCCAAGAAAAGCCCCAAGAACCATCTTCTCCAACCACAAGCCATGCCCTCTCAAGCCAACAAGAGAAGGTGATGAGTAGGATGGCTACTCATGGAAGCTCAAGCGAAGATGATGGTGATGATGGTGACGATGAAGATTCCTCAAGTGATGAAGAGGTTGAATCCATGTTGGCCGAGTACGTGAAGAAGATCTTCAAGTATGTGAAGAAAGTCAGTATGTACGGCTACAACGTCCACTTAAGAGAAGGGTGTCATCATCAACACATCAAGTTCACCAAGATCGAGCACAAGCCCAAGAAGAAGGTGGTCAAGGAGAGAAGACCAAAGCAAGAAGCAAATGTCGTCGTCCGTAAGTGGACAAGTGGTGGAGAATCAAGTTCTTCTAGCTCAAGTGATGAATCAAAAAAGAACTTCACCACCCGCTTCATGCAAGGTCCTTCATCATCACCACACATGTGCCTTATGGCCAAAGGTATGGAAAGCAATGTAAGTGATGATGAATCTGACACCACCTCTCTCGATGATCTTGTTGAGCTAGTCCATGAGCAAAAAGGAATGCTTAAGAAACAAGCTAATGAAATTAAAGAACTCAATGCTCTCAATGATCTTAGTGCAACCCTTGCTACAAATTATGAACATTTATTGTGCAAATTCAAATTGCTTAGCAAGGAGTGTGATGAGCTAAAATCTAAGCTTGAGAGCAATGGGACTAAAACAAGTAATTCCTTTGAGCTTGATGAATCATCTATCCCATGTGCAATTCCTATCTCCAAGGTAGATGCTTCAACTTCTTGCATTGATTTAATTGATGAATCTTGCTCACCATCTTGCAATGAGAATGTTGTAGAAACATGTGATTGTCTCATAATCAAGAAAAATGATGAGCTCAAGCAAGAAGTGAAATGGCTCCGAGAGAGGTTGTTTATCTTGATGGGCAAGGGCAAGAACAATGAGGAACAAGTGGACATCTCTCAAAACATGAAGAGCAACGTCCAACCTTCTCAAGATAACCGTGAGCCCATGGTGAAGAAGCTTGAGAAGGGTGAAACCGTGACTTGCTACAAGTGTCATGAAGAAGGGCACAAGTTCTACAAATGCCCTCAATTTGTCAAGAAGATGGACAAGGGCGAGAAGAAGAAGATGAAGCCTATCATCAAGAGCTCCCTCATCTACACCAAGCCCAACCGCAAGAACAAGATCAAGAGCAACACCTACGTCATCAAGAAGAAGGCTAATGGCAAGGTGGTTGCACACAAGGTTGGGAAGATGAAGGAGGAGCGGGGTTGGAACCAACCCATTTGGGTGCCCAAGGAAGTCATCACCAACATGAAGGGGCCTCAAATGGTTTGGGTTCCAAAGGCCACTTGAAGGCCATGAGGGCGGGGACTTGGGAGGCTTGGCACAAAGAAGATGTGAAGATTCAAGCCTATAAGCCAAGCTTGCAAGTTGGACATGTGTTGCCCAAGATCCCCGGTTGAGGTAATGGAAACTAGAACTCACCTCTTGTATCATTGTAGCTTCATTGCCTTGTTTAGGTTGCATTTGTTGCAATATTTACATATGGTAGGTTGCTTGTGTCATGTGCTAACCCATGAGCAACCTACATGGTTTGATTAGTGTGTAGGAAAGCTACACTTGCTCTTTCATGATGCATATTTTTCATTTACATCTCTTTGCATCATGAGCAAGCTATAGGGTTAGCTTTCCTTTTGTTGTCATAAATAATGTGCATACATTTGGTTGGTGATTCAAACACTAAATGCACACATTTAGGGGGAGCTCATCCTATGGTTTGGTTATGGGACTAACATTATTTCAAGCTTATCTTATGTAGTCTCTTGGCGACGCGTTCCGGTGCGGTACTTCATTCTAAGAGAATGCTATTTCACTCTCAATGTGATCTAACATCTCTAAAAGAGTGAATATAGCAATATGAGCTTCGTGCCATTGAGTCATGTCCTTGCGAGCTTATGTCTCTATATAAGTTTAAAGGCAATGTACTCATACATTCCTAATCCTTGTGGTACCCCAAGTGTCTTCTATGCAAGCTTCTTTCAAATGGTGTCATCCTCTAGTGATATCATTTCCAAGTGGCTCATCTCAATGTGGTGCCAACAAGGTAAAGAGGATCATCCCCTGGAGGTATGCAATGATCAAAAGACTACAAGTGATATCTACAAGTGGTAATGTAACAAGAACCCATTTGTCTTATCTCTTGTCCTTTAAGCTACCTCCTTGCATGATATGCTCTAAGCTTCCTTACCTTACAAGTGTTTGAAGTTGTGCACTTGATTTTCACACTATCATATTGTGCACACACTTAGGGGGAGCTTAGTTTGTATCATGCTAGTCTCATGAGCTTGTGATCCACCTTAGTTATTCACACATGTGATGTCTTCATTGATATCATACATATGGATCATGGTTCATGCGACTTTCTCCCTTGTTTCTAACATTTCTCTTTGAGCTATGTTTGTTAGGACTTGTTAGTTTCCTTAGAGACCTTTTGTTTTGGTCACTTTTTGAAGATTTTATTCCAAAGGGGGAGAATGTGGGACCAAAGCAAGCTAGAGTTTCCAAAATGGGAAGAGGCAAGCTATGTGTGAACATAGGAAGAGAAGATCAAAAAGGAGGAAGTTTGATCTAGGGGGAGTTTGGATGATGGTAAGCATCCAAGCAAGTGTAAGTGGTTCTAATTTTGTCAAATTTTGCAAATTTATGCTTGCTTTGATTGTGTTATCATAAATCACCAAAAAGGGGGAGATTGTAGCGAACATAGCCTCATATGCCATTAGTTCGAGTATGATTTTGGTGATTCATGACAACATGATCAATGAGACTAACCATATTGTCTAGCATGTCCTTGTAGACATATCTAGGTCCCATGGATGCAACCACAATCAAAGAAGCAAAGAACCAAGTCAAAGACGCAAGAAAACAAGGAAAAGCCACCGTCGGATGAACCGACGGTACCATCGGTGCAAGCATCGGTGTACTTGGTACACTGCGCAACAGGCAAAATGAAGATGACACCGTCAGATGATCCGACGGTCCAGTTTCCAGATGCACCGGATGAATTGCAGAGGAGGAGCAGCGAAGACAGTAGCACCGGATGATCCGATGGTCTGAGAGAGGACACCGTCGGTCTATCCGACGCTCAGTTTGAATCAAGACAGAGACGCGCCAAGACAGCCTCTTCAGCACCGGATGAACCGACGCCTTGGTCAGTGGAAGCATCGGTCTATCCGACGGTCACGAAGCAGCACACAGAGACGTTTTGGCCACGAGGTCTTCAGCACCGGATGAACCGACGTACCGTCGGTGTATAGCGTCGGAACAGTTGTGTCAGTAGAGCTGCAACGGCTAAGTGACGTGGAGGGCACCGGATGAACCGACGCACCGTCGGTGTATAGCGTCGGAACAATTGTGTCAGCAGAACTACAACGGCTAAGTGACGTGGAGGGCACCGGATGAACCAACACCCTGGAAAAGCATAGCATCGGTTCATCCGATGCTTACTTTTTCAGTGGCCGTTAACCAACGGCTCTTTGAGTGTCTCGGGCTATTTATACCCCCTCCACTCACTCATTTGAGGGTGTTGGATTGTGTGGAAGTGCAGAGGAGTGCAAGACACCTAGAAGATCATATCCAATCCATCCAAGTGCTTAATTGCTCATCCATAGACTTGCATATGCTTTGTGTATGTGCTTAGTGCTAGGCTTAGCTTAGAGCTGAGTGAGTGCAAGGTTGTGCCAACCTTGTGAGGTGATTCTTGAGTGAATCAAGGTGTACAAGGTTCGCCGGAAGCCTTGGGGCCTAAGTGGCTCACCGGCAATCGTCATCGACCCTCCGGCTTGGTGTGGAGCGGTGAGGACACTTTGTGCGGGGAACGTAGAGACCCCCTTCCTTGGTGGAGAAGCTCCTTAGTGGAGGTGGCATCAAGGTGACCAAGGGAGCTTGGCAAGTGCCTAAGTGTCTAGCCTTTGTGGCGAGTCAAGTGGTGCTCTTGGGAGAGACTTGGTGACCGGGAAGCAATACTCTTGTGTGAGTGCTTCAACAACGTGGACTAGGGGTGGCTTAGTGCCTACCGATACCACGGGATAAATCACGTGTCAAGAGTTTGCTTCCTCTCACCCCTTTACGTTTCCGCATTTACTCTATTGCAATCTTTGCTTGTCTTCACATTCCTAGAGTAGTATCATGCTAAGATTGGCTATAGGTTGCAAATCTTGTTTTGGGATGAGAGTTTCACACTAGAACAACCCTAATTACACATCTAGATAGTATGTTCTAGTTTATCTTTATGCAAAAGTAGTGAAGCCATAGGTTAAGGTTTTAGTTTGCCTAATTCACCCCCTCCCCCTCTTAAGCTACGAGCATCCGATTCCTTACATGCTCTTTATCCATTTTGGCTAGACTTCAAATTGAGTCCAAAAGGGTCATCCGGATATTTTCCCCTCCCAAATTAAAGTTCACCCCTTTTTTCTTTCTGCACTGTTGTACTTTATTCCTCTGTTTCAAATTGTATATCGTTTTGATATGTCTAAATTTATAATTTTACTATGTACCTAGACATAATATATATCGAAATGCAATTTAAGATGAAGGTAGTATTTCTTTTGTTGCACACTGCCACGCAAGCACTGGTCCCAGCCTAAAGAGATTCTTCTTCTATTTGATCATGTGGCAAAAGGCCTTTTGTGGACATCAAGCGGTTTTAAATACCCATCACTCCTCTCCCCTTCACCACCTCATCTCCCTTCTCTCTCTCCCTGCTGGTGCTCATCACCACCTCAGGTGAGGAGGCGACGCGGCCCTCTCCCACCCTCCTCCCCTCCCCGCTTCTCACCGCCATGCTCCCGAGAAGGCAGAGCATCTTCCACCTCGGGGAGGAGGGTGGCGCCGCCGTCGTCCACCACCACCACCGCCGCGTCGGCGTCGTGGGCGTGGCCGCCATGGTCGGAGCCAACGGCCGGCGCGAGCGCGAGCGCCTCGTCGTGGGTCTCCAGATCCTGGTGCACCACCAGCATCACCACCACCAGCACCAGCACCACAACCACCATCATGGCCGGCACGGGCACGCGGCGAACATCGTCTTGAAGCAGGTGGTGTGCCCCCGCTCCGCCGCCGCCGCCTCGCGCCACGGCGCCGTGTCGTGCAGCTTCCTCAAGGCCTGCTCCCTCTGCCGGCGGGACCTCAGCCCCAGCAAGGACGTCTACATGTATAGGTACATACACAAACCGACCATCAACGAAGAACCCGGAGATGCCGACGTCTCTTGATTAACGTTAACAGACGGCGTCGCTCATGGATGCATCTGCTTGTTCTTCGTTCACCTTCATGCAGAGGAGACCAGGGCTTCTGCAGCGAGGAGTGCCGGTGGGAGCAGATCCTGGTGGACGAGGCGCGCGAGCGCCAGGAGGCGATGGGCAGCAAGGAGCGGCAGCGGCGAGGCCAGGCTCACCACCACAGCCCCCACCGCACGCCCAACCGGGGCAGGCCGCCGCCGAGGAAGACACTTGCCGTAGCCTAGATGAGAAAAAGGCAAAACCAACCGATAGCCGAAGGCCAAAACATGGTGTGCAGTATCACTACTACTACTACTAATTAGTTAATTAATCAATCAATAATCCGCTCTTCTCGTCACCGGAGGAGGATATATATGATGAGTACTGAAGCAAGCTAATGATATATAAATATCAATCAACAGGAGCATGTATCATGTATGCATGGCAGCGAAGCGAAGAATATGATATATCGTGGCGAAGGAAGAAAGAGTTTAGAAGGAAACAACACTTGCTTGAAGAAGATGATTGGTTGTTTTTTTTTTGGTATGTACAGTATATTTTTGCATGTTGCAGTCTTGAAAGTAAGGGTGTAATTTGCTCGTGTACTCTACGACATCCAATTGATTGGAGAAATTAAGTGAAAAAGTGTGGAAGAAGAGTTTTTGGAAGAAATTAAGTGAACGAATCAAGATGAGTTCTATTTTCTAACTTCTGTCATGCTTTTAGTAATGTCTTTTTGGAGAATCTCATTAGGTTTCAGTTGCCTTGGAACCTTCCATGCTCGGTCTCATTTTACAGATCGACTCAGCATGTAGTGCTTCTATTTTCTTGGGATTACATGTCCCTTTCAGCCTTGCAGGAATAGAACATACTCCATGCATGTGGATATGCTCGGTGATAGTGTGTGATAGATCATGCTATGAGACCATGTTATCTCCGTTGTAGTCTAAATTAATGTGTGCTAAGGCACGTCCGACATGGATTCAAGTTGTGTGCTTGAGTGTGTTCATCTTTGTACAAGCTAGGAAAAGTAGTACTCCATCCATCGAAATTACTCATCGTTTTGGTTTTTTTATATATTTATAACTAGATACATAATAAAAGAAATACACTTACAAAAATTAAAATTATAAATAATTTGAGACCGAGGGAGTAGTTAGGTTTCAGTTGTGTCCAACGTGTGACCGGCGCGGCCGGAACATATTCTCGTCACTAGGTAAGTGGTTGCTAAAGAGGATGCTGAATTCGACTGATACCTAGCTAGCTAAAGGAATTTTGGGAACTGGCTGGAACAATATGATGCCATGCCATCTACCACTTGTGCCTAGGAAGAACCAGTAGGGTAGGCTCGGACGCGTGTGGAATCTCTCTTGCATCAACGTGTCCTCGAGCCAAAGAAGAACTGAAGAAGATTCGGAATTGATCGGAACTGAACTTTTTGCTGCACGCCTGCCCCCGGCCGGTGCCTTTTTGGCGCTCGCTGATCTTATTTTGAGAGAGAACTTCAGGCCCGGCCTAGCTAGCACATGAGTAAAATAGAAGGATCGCTTGAAGGCCCATGGGCTGGAGAATTGCATCAAATCGCCGTCGTAACCCACCCAGTCGAAAAACGAAATCGAGCTGGATTCCGCGCCGCCACCGATTCTCGCCCGCCTATAAAATGTGCAAGCCGCGCCGCCGCGTGCGTACCTGCAATCACAAACCCGATCACGTCCGCCGGCAAAAACCCTAGCGCTCGCTCCTCTTGCATTGCAGCAAGCTTTCCCCTGGGCCCTGGCTCCGTAACAGCGATGGCCGCAGCGCGCGCTCTCCTCTCGTCCCGGCTCGCCGGCGCTTGCGGCGCGAAGGTGGCGGACTGCGGCCGCCGGACGTACAGCGCCGCGGCGGCGGCGGTGGTTAGGAAGGAGCCAGTCGAAGTGGCCGCCAAGGCGAGCCTGCCAGCAAAGGCCACGGATAAGGCGGCGGTTAAGGCAAACAAGGAGGAAGCCGAGAGCTTCTGGATGAGGGACCCCAAGACGGGCTGCTGGATGCCGGAGACCCACATGGGCGACGTCGCCGACGCCGCCGACCTCCGGGCGCGGCTGCTCTTCGCCAGGAAAGATTAGGCGGCGACCGGCGAGAGTTCCGGGGATCCGAGAATTCAGCGGATGGGTTTCTTTTGCATGCGTGCACGCAAAGCTTAATCGTGGCCGAGAGAGATTATATTCATCATCAATTTGTTCGTTGTTTTGTAATGCATGAGTCATATTTGACGTGGAAAGAAAGTGTTCGTCGACATGTTTGATTTCATAGGGTAACTTCAACATTATAAAGTGTTCGTCGACATATGTTTGATTCCATAGTTTAAGATAAACATTAGGTCCCGTTTAGATCCCTTCATTTTGACACAAGATAAATATGAGACTTCTCAATGGTAGACACCATTCAACGATTTAGCACTCAAGATAAGAAATTTAAATCACATATGACATGAAAGTATGTTTTTTCAAGCATAGACATTTCATGATACCATTTAATAACATGTTTAGAATTAAGCATGGTACATGAAGTGCCTTTGCGACAAAAAGAAGCTTATGCTCCTGCAAAAGGTAACATGTAGGCTAAACAACCATGATGACAACAAGGTTTTGACCTTAAATGAAAAGAGCATGTTTCCCAAGCACAAATTAAGCAAGATATAATCATTTGAGCACAAAATGAACATGTAAGGGATTCTACTCACAAGAGAGGATCAACTTAACATTTTCTAAAAAGCTAACCATTTCACATGCATACATATCCAAAACTATCAAGAGCATAGCTATACATCACAAGAGCTCACAAGCATGATCATAGGCTCACATCCAACATATCACAATGATCAATGTATACGAGAGAAGCACATCCTCTATAGCATATGATACAAATGCAGTCTATGATACAAAGATGCTAAGCATAATATGTTACATGAATGAAAGATCGATGAAAAATGCATATGTACATGAGATCCACAACCCAAGCTCAAAACGGATAAACCACACCAAGCTCGCCCCGCAAATGAGAAAATGTAGCTTGGTCCAAAGGTTTTGTTAGGATATCTGCAAGCTGTTTCTGGGTTGGCACATGGATCAAGTCTATGTTTTCCTTCTCCACATTATCTCTCAGAAAGTGGTATCTCACCTCTATGTGTTTGGTTCTGGAGTGTAGCATTGGATTTTTGGCAACGCTAGTGGCACTAGTACTATCACACATGAGAGGAACATGGGTGCACTCCTCACCAAAGTCACTCAAAGTATAGGTGATCCAAAGCAGCTGGGAACAACAACTAGCAGCAGCTACATACTCGGCCTCGGTGGTAGACTAAGCTACACTTGACTATTTGCGAGATGACCAAGAAACCAACGAGGAACCCAAAAATTGACAAGTACCCGAAGTGGACTTCCTATCCACTCGACACCCAGCAAAATCAGCATCCAAAAAACCATGAAGTGCAAGAGAAGAAGATGCCGAGTACCAAAGACCAAGTTCAGGAGTATATCGGAGATACACTATAAGAAAATCGTTGACTAGTGACGCAACCACATTTTAGCGTCATTGATTTATGACGTTCCTGGCTGATCTCGTCATAATATTTCACTTCCGAGCAAATTTAGTGACAAAAAAAAATTTCGTCATTACAGTTGGTACTGTAGCTGGGCGTTCCCTGTTCCATGCTGTTTTGTGACACCATAAGCTCTGAAAAAACGTCATAAATCAACATCGGTCCCACATGTAAGCATTATTTTAAAAACAGAGTGTTCCAAGTCGTCATAAAATTCAGTAGGGTCCCACATGTAAGCATTTTTTCGAAAATAGAGTGTTCCAAGTTGTCATAAAATTTTCCACGGTCCCACATGTAAGCATTTTAGCCATGTCAGCGGCGTCATAAACCAACTTTGGTCCCACATGTAAGTATTATTTTAAAATAGAGTGTTCCAAGTCGTCATAAAATTCAGTTGGGTCCCACATGTAAGCATTTTTTCAAAAATAGAGTGTTCCAAGTCGTCATAAATAATTTCAGGGTCCCACGTGTAAGCATAGGTCACGAAATGTTACAAAAATAATATTCTAGGGTCCCACGTGTAAGCATAGGTCACGAAATGTTGCGAAAATAATTTGTCATGGCATGGGTTCGAACCAGGGACCTGAAGGAACAAGGGTGTGCTGTTTACCACTGCACCACTTGTTGGTTATGATACGTTTATGGGAAACTGTACTAATAGTTCATGCAAATTCTTTACTGTGACCAGGTCCCACATGTAAGTTTCAGTTGAGCCTATAATTACGTATCGAATGGCTGGCGAGACACTTCACTCAGACTTCGTAAAGACTTTTGACTTCCGCTACGCAGATCTGCAATAGTTCGTGGTAGGAATGGCGGATCCTAGCGGTGAGGGGAAGATGGTTGCGCCGCCACATCCCAACAACAAGAGGATGAGACAGCAAGACGAGGTTGGTCCTCTGGTTTGAGCCGCTATATTTTCTCCTATCTTACTAGGGTTTGGGATATCTAGATTTGGGGATCTGGAGGATTGATGAGCATATTTGGTAGATTTAGATTGCATTAGCGTACCTTTAGATTTGCACTTCGATAGGTGTTAGAAGCTGATAGGCTATAGACAATTCATGTTAGATTCAGTTAGTTTTCAATTTGCATCGTCTTACAGTAGGTTTTGTATTTTAGTAGCTTCTAGATGTGCTTCAAGCCACTCATTTTATGGATTTTTGTGGAGGTGCACAATTGATAGGATTGATAGGTCCATCGTTTTATGAATTGGTAGATTGAAGATACAATTTCGGAGCTGCAGACCGTTGAAGGGACATTTGGATTCTGCCACGATTGTTAACGTTTGCACAATTCACAGGTGTTAGATTCAATTAGTTTCCAATTTGCATCGTTCGATGGATCGATAGGTTCATTTAGGACAACCATGCCCTTGCTGAGTTTATGTAGGTAGCAAACAACCAGGTTTTGTGGCGTGTGGTGGTTGTTTTACTGTACTCATACAATTGAGTTCAAGGGATTCAGGTTTTTTTATTGACTGAGATGAGTTTATTTTTCAGATCGAGATGAGTTTTCTCCAAGGATTAGTTTAGTTCTACAAGAACATCTTAATGTTATTTTAGAAGATCTGGATGCCTCATCTCGGGGGAGAACTCTATTAGGATCTCCAAAGAGATCCAAAACATGATAGAACAACTAGCTGAAAGAGAGAAACAACTTCAGTACACACCTAAGAACAAGAAAACTGAGGGCGGAGATTATTCTTCTTACCATAGACATTGGAATAAAAACGTCAATAAATGGGTAGGACATTGAGTTTGTTTGGTCCGTCTTTTCTTTTAAATGTTCAAGAAGTTCGTTGTCAGTTGGACTGAAACGGGTACCCTTGCCTATTAGTACCCGTTTCAGTCCAACAGACAACGAACTTCTTGAAAATTTAAAAGAAAAGACTGACCAAACAAACTCAATATCCTAACCATTCATTGACGCTTTTATTCCAATGTATATGGTAAGAAGAATGATCTCCGCCCTCAGTTGTCTTGTCCTTAGGTGTGTACTGAAGCTCTTTCTCTTTTTCTGCTAATTGTTCTATTATGTTTTCGATCTCTTTCGAGATCCTATAGAGTCCTCGCCCTGAGATGAGACATCCAGATCTTCTGAAAGAACATTAAGAAATGCAAGAGAGTCCCGCAAGGCCACAAAATTCACGGTAGGAGGTGCAGAAGGTGAAGGAACAGCTGCAGGAGGCCAAACATGAGATGGAGTTATGATTATGAATGAGTAGTGATGATTATTGTGAAACTTGTATCATGATTGTGTTTTGGTGTTGGCTACCGGATCATCGAATGATGTTTGCTATTTGTTGGTGGACTGGTGGTGTGAACTTTATGGTGATGAGTTGCTATGAGATGTCATCTTATTATGCCGATTTGGTTTAATCTATTCCAAATTGATTCGAGCTTACTCACCATTCGGAATTCATACGCATTGCAATGGAGGTCATTAAGAATTGCAGTTAATGACTGGCACCGGGCGTTAACCGACGAACTTGTGTGCACACCCCCTCTGAACGGACGTGTCGATCATTGTGAATCGCAATGCCTGGCCTTATTTACTCTCGGTCACCGACATGTACCAAGTCGAAAGGTTGAAGCTGCACTGTGTGTCAAAGATGTGGGACATGGCAAGCGAGGAAACTGTGACTTCATTTCTACGATGGGCAATTCAGGCTAACTGCACACAATTGCAGGACAAGTGCATGTCTCTCTTAGAGCGAATCTTTCCTCACGGAATACTCACATATGATTGGGCGGTTGTATGCACTGATCATCCTGAATTTGTGCACAATCTCCGTAGAAGATCCAAACTCATTCATTTCGAGCATACTCACTATTCAGAATTCATACGCGTTGCAATGGAGGTAGAGGAAGAACAATGGAGGTATGGTGGTAATAGATAGAGAAGGGGGGAAGTTTTGATTGAGGAAACTCCGGCCTGTTGATGTTTCGCAAGGAGGACCTTCCTAGTGGTAAAAAGGGAGGAAAAGCTAAGATGTTGTTTGTTTGGATTGATCCAGAATCGGATCGTTCGTCCTTTTGATGGTTTGCAGGAAGGACCTTCCTGAGAAACAATTGTGTAACTGCCCCAACAATAGCACGGAGCGGTTCTGGTAAGTTGGCGGGAGAAAAGCGCGTGCGACAGCCAAAAAAAAGTTTTCCCGCAGACACGTGTATATATCTCATTTCTCTCGACGACGCGGCGTACACTACTGCAACTCTGCAAGAGACTCGCCGGCACCACGCTCCTTTTCCTTGTGGTAAAGACTAGAGCTAGCGTCGGTGCTTAGATCTGCTGTTGCCCGTGGCGGGAATGGCGAATCATAGCGACCCTAGCGGCGAACGGAGAAGCAGGACTCGCTCCGGTCAGGTCAGTCCTCTGCTTAGCCATGCTACTTTGATCTGTCATACTAGTTACGGGGAATTCTGGATTTGGGGATCTGGGTTAACAGACTATATTCATATATTTTAAAGGTGTTTGGAGTAGACTCCGAAAGCTCCAGATCGCCGATGTCTGGGCCTCGTGAAGTCAT
This sequence comes from Cenchrus fungigraminus, assembly GCA_036936925.1. Taxonomy (NCBI): domain Eukaryota; kingdom Viridiplantae; phylum Streptophyta; class Magnoliopsida; order Poales; family Poaceae; genus Cenchrus; species Cenchrus fungigraminus. Next base: position 63,229,376 of record CM072768.1, on the reverse strand, counting down.
CGTTATAGATCCTAATGAAAACGAGTGCAAGGACGGGTTGCCCATCCATCTGAAGTGTGACTAGACAGGCGCCAACCCTGGGCGTCGATATGTATGTTGATGTGAGGTAAACGATAACCTGTATCACTTCTAATAAATGTTGCTTCTGCGTTTGATGTTAGTGTGGTCAATCGCTAATTATATGAACGAAATCGGTGACTGCAGACTGATGGCATGAAGTGTGCGTCGTTTAGGTGGATAGATCCTGAATGGGATATTCAGACTCTAAAAGTTCTAGAGAAACTGATGGAAATGAATGGAAAAGCAGAAGAGGAAGCAAGGTCGTGGAAAGAAGCATGTACAACTGCTAAGGAGGAGGCCAATGTCAAAGCAGTTGAGCTGCAGACGATAATGCGATACTACAGGGAGGTAACTCATAACCTGTTTGAGACGAGAAAGAAAATGAGAAACGATGCTCTGTTGTCTCCTACAGAAAAGGGTGAAGCCAACAGGTACCTAAAAGCTGAAAGGGAGGCAAGGATGTGGAAGGAAGAATGTGCAAAGGCTAAGAGGGAGATTCAAGAGACTGCCGCTGAGCTGCAGACAGTCAAGCAGCTCCTGGATTCTGCAACACTTGTGGTGAAGAAGGTGAGGGAATTGCTGAGACATGCCTCATATAAGAGGTCGCTCAGCAAGGACAACAATGAGGAATAATGTGATTCGTGGTGTTATTGCTAGGTAGACGGTTTAGAGGTGCTAATCATGCTTGTAATTTGGTATTTTCTACTTGTTGGTGGTGTGAACTTTGTGGTGATGAGTAGCTGTGAGATGCCATCTTATGATGTTTGATACTTGTCCGCTCTGTTGATGTTTTGCGGGAAGGACCTTCCTGATTATCGAATGTGTAACTGCTTGTTCCCTATGGTGATTGTGGTAGAAACTCATACATATGCGCGGAATAATTGACGAAGGATGATAATTTAGATATTTGTACATTGAATTGCGTTACAGGTGGTACACAATCGAAGTTCCTCATTACGGATAGCTAGGCAACAGCCGTGTTCCTCGCGACCAAATCCAGTCCCCACGAACCTGCTTAATGCGGATCGCCGGAGTAGTGTTGACGCCTGGATCAATACCTATTCCCTGTTGGTAGATCCAGTATTCATTCTTTTCATCGTGATGATAAGTTCGTAGGAAGTACATGTGATTTGCCCTCAGGTCAGCCAAACCAGAAATGGCATGCTCTTCTGTAACAATGCACTTGCCAGGACCAAACAAGATGATCTTATTCCGGAACTCAGGAGCTCTCTCCCAGGGAATAGGCTGCCAAATGTCCTCGACGAAGGAATGCAAAGTTAATTCTACCACCTCAGCTTCTTTCTCCTCCAGAACAACAAAGAATAATCGGTCTTCACCTTCGAGTAGAGAAGAGTTGCCCATGCCAATGACCCATGACAACCAAAGTCCAACAGGATGGGGAGGTGCTGAAAGATCTTGCCCCAAGTAGATCCGCATGTGTTTAGAAGAACTGCACCAGAAATCTTCCGAAGGTAGTGTAGTCTAGCCGGATTGGCTACCCAAATGCCAAATGGAAACGGGCAATGACCCAAGCGCTGCAAAAGATTTCTCTGGCCAAAAGAAAGTAATCACGACAAATGACTCTGCACCAGCTGTTGTTTCAAGGCACAAGATACAAGCTTGGAGAGTAGCCATTTGGCTCCATTTTGGAAGTTGAGGAAGGCGAATGTGCTTCCGAGGAGACAAAGGATTCAGCATGAGCACGTTGCACCAATCTCTGCAATCTAAGGTGACTAGGCTTCCAGATCCGCCGCAACCAATCAATCTAGTCCTTTTCCCAGCCAATGCAGGAAAGGAGACCTCAAAAAGCCGCATATCAGCGACGGATGCGAATGTCACTGCTCCAGATTCACTGATAAATTCAGATTTCAGAATCTAAGGGTCAAACGGGCATGCCTCACCTGAACGAACACAGTTCCAACCCTTGCAGACAGCTTTGAACATGATGAAATCTCTTGCATCACTGATCTTATTCGCGACGCTCACAACAATGTCAGGAATAAGATTTGCCCAGGGACGAGGCATCATTGACAGGATAGCCAAAGAACAAGGTTGTGGGAGAACAATGGAGGAGTTACAGCTCCAACAAAGACAAATGAGTGGAAAAGGTAGTCCAGAAGGTCCGGTATACTGATGTATTGCTAAAAGGACCTTCTGGACTACAATTATTTCTTCCGGTCCGTTACCATTCCACTGAACGGTCTTTCCCCCTTCTTCAGAACGTCCTCCCTCCATCCACAAAAAAATGCAATTCTCACTTTCCGATAAGTAGATATAAGTGTAAATTTGGTCAAAATTGAATTAGTTTGAACTGAACGGATCCCACAACTACTCTAATCTTTTCGGGAGTAGTTTTTTCAATAATGGCTGAATGGGTTCCTCTGGCTATAAATATCCCCCTTCCTCCCAGCGCCCTCTTCCGCTCCCCACTCTTGCAACCAACAAAAAACCCCATTCTCGCACAGCGCCCTCTTCCTCTCCCAACTCTTGCAACCAACAAAAAAACCCCATCCTCACACAGTGCTCTCTTCCTCTCCCCATGGAGCCATTGTCTCCTAGAGGTGCGGCGCAAGCCACATCCTCCTCCTCTTCTGATGAAAGGGAGGATCTCCAGTGGTCTGATGAAGAGGAGGCAGAGCGGAGGCCCATTCGGGTGGTGGTTGACACATCCTCTGATGATTCAGAGTTTGTGGAACAAAATGAAATCCAAGATCATGTGCCTCTGAAGCATCGCACCCCTCGCAAGTCAGTAAGAGGTGCCAGGGGTCAGGGGCGCGGAAGCACCGCCACTCGGCGGGGAACTGTCGTCTCCAAGCGTCGTCATCCTCTCTCATCCTCATCGGTCAGCGGCAGTCGATCTCTGCCATCCTCGCCGAGCAGAGGCCATCATCGACCGGCCGTCATCATCCGCCATGGAGCGGCGCCAAGGCCGTGCTCGACCGGCCGCCATGGAGCGGCGACATCATCCTTTGGCGGCGGCATTGGAGGGACGACCTCATCCGCGGGCGGCGCCCTGGGAGGTCCGCCACCATCTTCCACGGGCGGCGGCAACAGAGCAACATCCTCGTCCGTGAGCAGCTGCAACAAGGCGCCGGGTGCACCATCGACAAAGAAGCGGCACCTTGATTAGTGGATTAGTGGTAACTGCTACTAGTAGAAGTAGGAGTAGAAGAAGCAGAACAAAGATTCGCCTTCTGTTCATCTGGTCTGATTGAATACTACTACTACTGTTTTTTCCTTGTAAGATGTTGGTTTTCTCATTACGTAGCAGTGACAGTTTAATCCGGTCCGACTGAAAACTACAAACCGGACTTTCGTCTGTGTTCTTCCGGTATTTAAGAAATCAATGGAACGGAGTTTTCGTATACAATGAATTTGTACCGAGGGAGTACACACACAATACCATTTTTATTAGAAACAACACAATCCAAATACAAATGACACAAATGCATGCATACGCATTGATTACACATGAGGATGGATGGATCCACCGTAGTTCGAACTACAGCGACATACTCTGAACGACATACTACTAGCATCTACCATCACGGCTCATACTACTACCATCACCACATACTACTAGCATCTACCATCACGGCTCATATACTACTACCATCACCACTTACTACTAGCATCTACCATCGCTGCTCATACTACTACCATCACCACATACTACTAGCATCTACCATCACGGCTCATACAACTACCATCACGGGCTCATGGAAATCCAGCCGCTGCACGGAGTGCAGCAAAATGTGTCTCCTGGATTAGATACTCCTCCAAAGTGTGATGCCTCGCCCTTGCATCCCAAATCCAGGCAGGCGAAATGGCGATGTTATGCGCGTGTAACAGCAGGTCACGAATGGTCCATTGCCTGTGACCCCTGTGGCAAAAAGGGCACACCCACATTCCTTCGTGATAAACACGGGCGGGCCCACCCTGCTAAAGCCAAAGCAACACAGACCATTTCAGGTCATGCGATTCATCTTGTTCAATGAGCACTGGCCGCGGGGGTGGCATTTCAATGGGCAACAGCAGAGGTGGCGGCCTGGGCCGTGGGCGAAAAGGTGGTGCCATGAGGTTCAGCTGATCCTGAGCTGCCGTTGCCAGCGGCTGAACTGGAGGTGGCATCACCCCCGGGTGTTGCTGAGGTGTCGATGCCAGCGGAAGTGGAGGTGCCATTGGGGCCGGGTGCTGCTGAGGTGCCGATACCACCGGAAGTGGAGGTGCCATTGGGCCCGGGTGCTGCTGCGGTGCCGATGGTAGCGGCTGAACCGGGTGGCGGTGAGGTGCTATTACGCCCGACAGCTCCCCCTTCCCCGACTCCTCCAAGTTCCATGCTCCGTCCCTTCCTTGCCCGGCCATTCCCCACGTACTGCATACACAAACGAAGAACAAACCCTACATAAGCTAACAATGTGACCGTCTCGATACCATGCATACATAAAGTAAACAAGATTAGCCAACAAAATGATCTCACCCTTGTATCCCACTGAAGTAGAGAAATGCAAGACGGGGAACCGATGAGTGTTGGCCTTGCCTTTCAAGAACGCTCTACTACACTCGCCTATTTATCGAGGACTACAGCGGTCACGTGAGCTCGGTGTACCATTGCTAAAGTTACTAAGGAAAACGTGAGATGCTCGGAATATAGTCAGGCCTACGCGTGATAGGAATCTATCTAGGTCAGAATCCTCAGTGGCGTGCATCGATTACATGTGTGGACGATGGGTATCACGGGATGAGCCCGACGTGTCTAGGTATGTGTTTACTTCCAGACTTTCCTCTCTGTAGAGCACAAGAAAGTCCTACGGACAAATCACGCCACATCAGCTGCATCTAATGACTGTCTCACTGCGTCAGCTCATGCCGCATCAACAACGAGACAACTCTCTACCGTTTATTTATGTAATGGTTTAGGTGTCAATTGCATCTGGAGAACAAGATTGGGCGCTGTAATCAGATGGACCGGATGGTCCTTGCATTGCAACACGCAGGGTACGGGATGACGTGACAAGTCCTCCTCAATCAGGTACGCTGCGTGAGTCGTGACTGTAAAGGTCTACGAATGGTCTGGATTCGCACTTGATGATTCCTGCTGGCCTTAGAGACTGAGAAACGTGATGAACTTGTTGACGCGACAAGACCAAAACGGAATAAGATGGAATTGGAATAGCAATATATGTTTTTTTGTGTGTGTGTGTAATATTAACATGCATATAAGCACAGAAGGGCATCTCGAATGGGTGTTTGGGAACGACACGCTCTCACAAGTTGATCCACATGTCGATCATTGAGAATTGCAGTTAAGCACTGGCACCGGGCGTTAACCGATGAACTTGTGTGCACACGCAGCACACCCCCTCTGAACAGATGTGTCGATCATTGTGAATCGCACTTAAGGACTAGAACCAGGAAGTTCATGACCCGAACGTGGCCACACCCTTTCTGAAGGGATGCATCCATTCCGAGTGGTAACTGATGTCCACGAACGGACATTTCGGAACGACACATTCACTCCCGGCCCACTATAATAAGAGACACTTTAGGCACGAGATGATCAATGTAGGCCATTTGTGTTAATGGCTTTAGACGCTAAAATGATTCCTTCCATGCAAGTCGACTTCTCAGTCTCAAGCCAGGAAGCGAAAGCCGAAGGAACCGCGGGCAACTTCAAGGAATCTGGTACGTTCATGGTGGGAGGCCGTCAATGGAAACTACGTTGCTATCCTACAGGTATGAATGATCATCAGTGGATGGATGTTCCAGACGGCATTGCTGTCGTCCTCGTTCCTCTGCACAAATCCCAAATGGTACGTGTCTCGTTGCTGCTATGAAGACACACACTCACACATGGCGATACGGTCGTATTATGTTATTGTTTGTCAAACCTGTGACTGCTTCCACGTTGGTGCGAGTATTGTTGCGTGCGATGGCTGGAGACCCAAACGATGAAGATGATACGTTTCGAGTTCAAGCTACAAAAGAAGTTTGGTTCATGAATCGGGATCTACAAGCAAGAGGATTTGAATGTCTGGTGGAGCATCATGACATTGAGCACGTGACATCCAGTGAAGATCGCATACACATATCATGTGTTGTTTCAGTACTGGAGGACGACTGCATTGAAGTTCCTCCTCCATCAGTGCAAAGAAGCATATGCCAAACCGTTGCTGCCCAAGCCCCTGTGGAAGTTGTGTTCCACGTAGGTGCGGAATGCCGGGTGATACGAGAGATACGTGCCGATGTGGCGAAAGTATCTTGTGTGATGGAGGCAATGCTCTACGGCCCAGGAGTGGAGTCTAGCTCTGAAACTGTCACAATTATTGACACACACCCTGATGGCTTCTCGGTCCTGATCAAATATGCTAGTGAAGGATCACTCCCGGAGGAGGCTGATTTATGGGACACTCCTGCCAATGCCTGGCCCTATTTACTCTCGGTCGCCGACATGTACCAAGTCAAAAGGTTGAAGCTGCACTGTGCATCAAAGATGTGGGACATGGCAAGCGAGGAAATTGTGACTTTATTTCTACGATGGGCAATTCAGGCTAACTGCACACAATTGCAGGAGAAGTGCATGTCTCTCTTAGAGCGAATCTTTCCTCACGGAATACTCACATATGATTGGGCGGTTGTATGCACTGATCATCCTGAATTTATGCACAATCTCCGTAGAAGATTACCTGAAGGGTTGTACCAGGGTCCCCTATAGTTTTAATGTTTTATTTAAGTGTTTGTAGTCATGTAATAAACAGTTGAAACGGTACGTTATTTTGTTGCAGTGTGTACATTTGTAATGCAAATATCGGATCATCCGTCTAACGTGAATATGAAGTAGAGTATAGTCATGTGTGTGTTTGTCCATTCCATGATCCATGGTGGCACGGACAACCCAGTCAACAACTTGCCTCTCTGTGTTAGGTCACTTACGTTTGGGTCCGATACCCAAGCGGTCTTTCGTTTGGGTCACTGACGTTTGGGTCCATGATCCAAAGTCTTTCGTTTCCCGCTCTGGACTGCAAAGGCGGGACTTGAAATTTTGAATTCCCCGCTCCTCCTTCTGGTCCTCCTTGTTTATATATACAAAACAAAGAGGGTAACCAGATCTCCCAATTCCCTCCTGGTAATTTTCCAAAATCAGGGGATCTTCTCCTCGACCGCCGAAGAGACCTAGATCTGCGGCAGAAGCAGCAACGGAGGCCTTCCTCTTCTACGAGCGGTGACCTTCCTCGGCAACGTCCTTGAAGCTACAAGATGGTTCAAACTCGTTGCTCTGTCGGCTCCCCCGAGGCTCACCCTAGCGGCCGCAGATCTGCAACAGTTGCGCAGAACATCGTGCTGAAGGCGCAAGGTCGGGCTGCTAAATCGAGACGGCATTCGACACCTTCTTCCCATCCTATTCGTCAGGTCTGCGGTCTCCTCCCTGTATTGATCGATTGAATTAGATTGCTTCCCCATGCTCTTTGGCTTTCTATAATATTCTTTCATGTTTGTGTGATTGTGGATCTACTGTACTCTATCGCAAGAGTTTGTTAGAAGTCATTTTATTTGATGTTTGTAGAAATTTGTAGATGAAATTGTTGGACTGCTTCCCCATGCTCTTTGCCTTTGAATATTGTTGTTGCATGCTTGGGTGATTGTGTATCTACTGTACCCTATCGCACGAATTTGTTCGAAGTCATTTTATTTGAGGTTTGTAGAAATTTGTAGATGAAATTATTGGACTGCTTCCCCATTCTCTTTGCCTTTGAATATTGTTGTTGCATGCTTGGGTGATTGTGGATCTTCTGTTCCCTATTGCAAGAGATTGTTCCAAGTCAACTTATTTGAGGTTTGTAAAAATTAAAGGATGAAATTATTATATTGCTTACCCATGTTCTTTGGTTTCCATATTTTTGTTGCATGCTTGGGTGATGATGGATTGGGTGTGATCGTTCATGTACCGCATTGAACTTAATAAATGAAATTGCTTCTGATTGCTAATGATCTCAACCCTTATCTCTTGTTCTTGTACTTGTTTCAGCGGGCCAAAGGGTCAACATCTGTAGTCGCTCCTGTTCAGACTAGCTCCAAGGTAACCAACTCAACACCTTCTTTGTTTCCGATTGCGAATGATCTCAACCCTAACCTCTTGTTCATGTACTTGTTTCAGTGGGCAAAAGGGTCAACGTCTGAAGTCGCACCTGTTCAGACCTGCTCCAAGGTAACAAACTTAACACCTTTGTTTCCGATTGCGAATGATCTCAACCCTTACCTCTTGTTCTTGTACTTGTTTCAGCGGGCCAAAGGGTCAACATCTGAAGTCGCTCCTGTTCAGATCTGCTCCAAGGTAACAAACTTAACACCTTTGTTTCCTTAGTTCGAATCAATTACAAGGTCCTAATCTGACTTGGAATCCACTGTTGCTAGATGGAAGCTACCAAGTCAATGATGCTTCTTCCCGAACAAATTAAAACAGAGGCAGCCGAGTACTCAAGAATGGGTACCAAATCCTTATGTAGTAGTGTTGATGAAGAGCGAGTTGACGCTCCCAATCAGAATGGGGTACAACTTCGACAACGGTTTGTTGCTCACCAGAAAGAGTTATGTTGCTTGAAGAAGAAGACCGAAGAATAAAAATCAACTCTGAAAATGCAGTCTGTTGAGATTAAGAGGTTGCAGAAGCTAACCGAAGACTGTGAGGACCTCCTTCGTCTACTGCTTAGCAGTAAAAGATGAAGAGGTTAAGATCATTAGATCAAATCTCCACTTTCTCTTGTGATTATGAACTGGATTTAGCTTTGTTAATCAATATTCCTTGTGATACTGTTATCTTGTAATAGTTTGTGATATGTGATGAACAATATGGTCGTGCTTGATAATAAACAATAGTTTGCTTTATTGTATAAAGAAATATGTGCTGATTACTATTTTGCCAACCAGATCGGAATTATTCAAAAAAAGGATCAGAATTGAAATTAAATCCATTAATACTGATGCATGATTAGTTAATTTTATATTGTCCTTCAGTGGGCTTAGCCCACTTTTAATTGGGCCAAAAGTTATTTTTTTTGTCAAATTAACATGACACAGAAGGCCGCAACAATGTGCGCACTTGTTGGACTCGATCCAACTAAAATGGGCCCACCCTAATCAAATTTCATCTGAAAAAGCTACAATTGGGCCTAACAAAATCTTTTTTGGGCTATATGAACAACGCCAGCCTACAGGAACAGTTTTGGGCTCAACCCAGCTACTAACGGGCCAAATTCGTTTTATGACGCATACGATTTGTCACAATTAGCCTGCCACATCGGATGCCACATCAGATTCTGTCCAGCGTGGTGCAGGAACGAAGTTATGACGCATTGTATAGAAGAATTTCCACGCGTCATTAAACTCATGACGCCGGGAAAAAGGTCTCGTCATTAATCACGGTTTGTGACGCTCGATTAATGATGGAGTGTTTTCGTAACAACCGGCATCATTAATCGCAGTTTATGACAAAAACGGCCTTTTTTTGCGTCACTAGTCGGCGTTTTTCTTGTAGTGATACCTGAAGATCCGCTTGACGGCCTGTCGATGTGTAGTCCTCGGCGACGCCTGAAAACGAGTGCACAGACACACACTGAAGTGTATGTCCGGCCTCGTCGCCGTCAAGTACAAGAGGGAGCCGATCATGCTCCGGTACTCCTTCTGGTTCACGGGCTCTCCGTCCTCGTCTGCATCTAGCGCCGTAGTCGTTCGGTGTCGAGAGGGGCTTGGAGTCAACCGTCTTGAACTTCTTGATGATATCCTTCGTGTACTTGGCTTAATGAACAAAGGTTCCCTCCTGAGCCTACTTGATCTCAAGCCCGAGAAAGAACTGCAATTCTCCCATCATGCTCATCTCGAATTCTCTGCTCATGTCCTCTACAAACCTTGCAACCAAAGAGTGAGACAAACCACCAAAGACAATATCATCCACGTACACCTGAACAATCAGGATGTCATTGCCCTGCCTGAGGAGAAAGAGTGTCTTGTCTACTTACCCATCTCGAACCCCTTGCTAGACAAAAACCCCCTCAATCTACCATACCAGTAGGGGTGGACACTTTGAACTCGAAACCCGAAGACCGAACCGAACCGAACCCAAATTACCCAAATTGTCGGTCTATTCGGGTTTCGGGGTTCGGGTTCAGTCCAGATAACTTTATAATTTAGAATTCGGGTTCGGTTTCGGTTCCTATGGTCTATAAACCGAATAGACCGAATAACCCAAAATTCAATATAGTTGCATATTTTGATTCAGACTATGAATGTTACCACTTTGTGTTTTAAACTATTTTAAATTTTGTTCATGAACTTGTTAGATACTTACTTTTGTCAAGTAGTCCTTAAATCCATAGACTTCAAATGAGTTGAGAATTTGAATTTCTACCATAGAGCTTTGAGAAGTGACAAGGATACCTTTGAAAATTTAGGTAATTCGGTGGACTGAATAGACCAAACCGAAATAATCGGTCTATTCGGGTTCGGTTCCTATTATGCTTTTTAAAACTTCGGTTCTCACTTTTCCAAAACCCGAAATTCCCAAACACTGAATAGACCAAACCGAAATAACCGAATAGACCGAATGCCCACCCCTACATACCAGGCCCAGGAAGCTTGTTTCAGCCCATAGAGTGCCTTCCTCAACTTGAACACCCGGTGTGGGAAATCTGCACTCTCAAACCCTGGGGGTTGCCTCACATACACTTCTTCCTCGAACACTCCATTCAAAAAGGCACTCTTCACATCCATTTGGTGCAACTTGAATCCTTTAGCCACAGAAAAGGCTAGAAGAATTCTAATCGCCTCCAAACGGGCTACAAGAGCAAATGTCTCCTCATAGTCTATCCCCTCCTTCTGGCTAAAACCATGAGCAACTAGCCTAGCTTTGTTTCTCACCACTTCTCCATTTTCTCCCTTTTTATTTTTCCACACCCATTTTGTCCCGATAGGTTTGCAATGTGGTGGAGGCTCTACTAACTCCCAAACCTCATTTCTCTCAAAGTTCTCTAGATCCTTATGCATGGCATTCACCCAATTAGAATCAGAAAGGGCGTGTCCAATGTTTTTGGGCTCGAAAGAAGCAACAAAAGCTGAATGAGCAAAGTGAGAGATTCTTTGGGACCTTGACCATGTGGTTCGTTCATTGATGTCGCCGATGATTTTTGAGGGAGGATGATCAACTTGAACTCACCTCAGTGCCTCTCGCCTGGAGACAACCTCCCCCTCAGCAACAGTTTCCACTTCATCTTGCTGGATCGTAGTCGGTGTAGGGGATGGGCCATCCTGAACCGTAGTCGTGGTAGTGGAAGTAGAGGGTACATGTGTGGATGGAGCTTCACCATCATCACCATCATCCTCTCCAGCTTTATCCTCCTCATCCTCAAAGATCTTCTTGCCAACTTCGTCGTCACTTACACACTCAAAAACAGACGAACTACATGGTTGTGTCTCATCGAAGGTAACCTCACAAGTCTCCATGATTTGGTTAATGTCAAGGTTAAGCACACGATATGCTCTAGAATGATTAACATAACCTAAAAGATGCAATCGGAGGACCTTGCCTCAAACTTATCTAACTTGCCCTTCTTGAGAATAAAACACGGGCAACCAAAATCCCGAAAATGGCTCACTCTAGGTGCTCGCCCATGCATGAGCTCATAGCACGCCTTTTCATGAAAGCTCGAAGAAAAATCTGGTTCCCAACATGGCCCGCGGTATTCACCGCCTCAGCCCAATATCTTCTCGGAGTCTTATGCTCATCGAGCATCATCCGAGCCATCTCACAAAGGGAACGGTTTTTCCTCTTTACCACACCATTCTGACAAGCGACATAGGGAGAGGAAAACTGATGTTCGAGACTCAGATCATGACAAAAGGTTTCAAATTGAGAGTTTATAATTTCTATGCCATTGTCGCTACGAATAGCTCGAACAACATCTCCATGCCTCTCATTTTTCAACCTCAAGATCAAATCCCGGATAAAACTAAACGTCTAGGAGGCATACCTCCAAGAGTAACAAATGCTTCAATGCTTGTAGACGCGAAATCGAAGTGCTCAAGCTATGGGAATGTTCTTGTTAGCTCACAAAGGCTCTCTAGAGCTCACTCTCTCAACCCAACTCAAAGATATGGCTTGAATCCACAAATCTCACAAAGAGAGGTTGGGGAGAGCCACTAAGGCTTAGGGCTTGCAAAGAATGGCTTAGGAGCTCAGCAAAGTGACCAAGAACAGCAACCCTCCACTGTAGGAGGCTTGGGGTATTTATACCCCTCAAGGAGAAAAGTAGTCGTTAGCTGTCGGGCGGCACCGGTCAGACCGGTGCCTCACACCGGTCAGACCGGTGTTTGAAAAAACTAGTCGTTGGGCCAGTCAGCAACGGTCAGATCGGTGCCCTTGACCGGTCAGACCGGTCAGGCCCGAGACACCCCCCAAAACCCTTTCTATCACTCTAACACTTCACCAAAGAGATGAAGCGGCTCAGGTTAGGTTAGGTTAGGTTAGGAGGGTTTGTTAGCACACTCTAAGGCTCTCAAGGCTATTTTCTCACAAGGTTTAACTAAGAGCACTTTGACTTGGTCAACTTGCTAATGTTGCATCCCTCTTGATAGTACGACATACCTATACTCAAGATTAAATAAAAACACCATGTCAACCTCTTGAGCTTGAATGTCTTCAATCTTGCCATACCTGAACAATTTCAACTTGAGGGCTTTCAACTTAGCTTATGTCTTGAGCACGTCCATACTTGAGCTAGTGACTTAGGTTTTTTCCATCTAGCATAGGAATGCACACTTGAATCCATACGTCACTCCATATTGCCAATCATAACATGTAGATGAGTCGCATTGCTTTTCTCGGTTAAGGTTTGGATATGATACTTTAAGACCCCACGAATGCTCGAACTTCACCCTAGCAAAACACCAATGGCAGCCTAGCTAGAACCAAAGATTGCTTAGTCCCTCTCGCCCTAGTCATCTCGGTTGATCTCTTCATCACTTACCCAATCCACATTGAGTTCGGCTTTGCTTCATCCACAATTATCCTTCATTAGAAATTCTGCTTCAAATGCTTGTTCTTGATTGACAATGAATATGCAAGCTTCCAATTATGGACTATGAAGTCTATACTCATCCTTGTGTCCTCTTTCAATTACCACATGAAGCCTTGCACTTACTTTAGAGAGAATTACCGTCTTATCTTTCTATGATCCTTGTACTTTAATCAAGCTACCATATTTACCGGAGACAATGAATTGACCTTCTCACAATATCCCCAATATTTATCTTCATTTGTTGCTTGATATTTAACTTTGTTCATGAGGATCATGCATTTAATTGTCTTCTTCATTGTGAGCCGTATAGCATTCATTTATCCATACATATGTCAACAATATCTCAAGAATAAATAATAAAACCTGCTCACAATCTTAGACCAATATGTTAGACATTTAATCGTTTTGTCATTCAATTCACCAAAATCTACTAGGGGCCTAGATGCACTTTCAGATCATTCCCCCATACTCGTATTGCCCACGAGTGAAGAAACGTCCAGCAAACTCACCATGCCCAAACCCAACACGCCTACTCCTATCCCTCTAAGGAGGCACACCCCGTGTAGGAAACTCACGCCTCTCCCGAGTAGGGATGGTACACACCACACCCTCACCCCTAGGCACAACACGAGGCTCAGGCACACCACGAGAAGGGCGGTACCTATCCCTGTTTACCATCTCCCTAGCAAACCTCTCTTCCCTCCTCCACCTGAAGCAAAACTCCGCTAGATGCCCATACCTCCCACAATGGTCATAATGGAATGGGATTGGCTTTGGCTTTGGATTCTCTTTGGGCTATGGCTTCTCACTCGGTTTCTCTCCCTTCTTCCCAAAGAACTCATTCCTCAAGTCACTCTTGAACTTGATGGGTTTCTGGAAGTTGTTGGTTTGTTGAGGAAACACTGATGGATCTGGGGTTGCGTCTAGTCGGTTTCTAAGTGGGTTTGGCTTAGGTGCAAAAGGTGTTTTGTGGAAGGTTTGTGGTGGAGCTGGGATATCACCAATCTTCTCCTCTTTCTCACCACTGTCCCCAACCTTCTCCGACCCCAAGTGCTTGCTCATCATAGCGCTTGTATGCCTCAATCATCATCCTAAGCTGAGGATCGTGACGCGACAACCAACCCATCATCTTCCTCACCTCATCATTCTCATCTTGCAAGCGATCAACATAATGTGCAAGCTCAATGTTTTTCAAAGCAGTGACTTCACAACTATAGCAATATGTAGCAATGGGAGACTTCAAATCAGCTTCAAGGGATTTAATGCAAGCACGAGATTCATCTAACTTAGCATGCAAAATAGGGCATGAAGTACAAGCACCCAGCAAAGCAGGTCTAGATCTCAACTCATCAAGCTCAACCCTAGCAACATCTAGTTCCTCAACCTTGGAGGCATACTTCTCCCTAAGCACAGTAAGATCACCAAGGAAAACAGAGCATTCATTGCATTTAGGTTCATCGGTCACAATAGGAGCAGACTTTAGAGATTCAATTTGAGATCTAGCATCAATAAGCATAGACTCTAGCTCAATCACCTTCTCCTTAGCCTCTCCTAGCAAAGACCTATACTCCATCTTCTCCGTGTTGGTCTTACTAAGCACATCATCACGGTTTTCAAGCAATTCATTCAACCTAGCATTCTCCGCTATCAAGAAGGCAGGATCATTGTTTACCTCATCCTCGGAGTCGGAGTCTGATTCATCCTTCTGGCTCTTCTTGCTCCCAGAGCTGTGGGCAGTGAAGCACAGGCCGTTGATATTCTTGCTTAACCGCTTGCTCTCGTGTCAGTCCACCTCTTCTTCTTCATCGCTTGAACTTGATGAAGTGTAGTAGGAACTCGAGTCGATGTCGCTCGCTCCAGCAACCATTGCATGCTCCGTCTTCTTCTTGTGGCTGCCACTCTTCCTTAGCCTCCACTCGGACTTATTCTTGCCCTTGTAGTCGTTCCTCGAGCGGTGCTTGTGCTCGGTCTTCAGACGGTGCTTGTTCTTGACCTTGACCTCCATGGCCTCGAGGCATTTAGCGATGAAGTGCCCATGCTTCCCGCACCGGTAGCACATGCTCGAGTTCCTCCGAGCATTCTTCCGGTTCGTGTACATGCGCTCGAACCTCTTGCTCAGCAGGGTAGCGTTAGACCTTGATCCAGAGACGAGAGCCAGACTATGAGGGTCAGTCAGGTTCTCGATCTTGCCTCTCACACCACGATCAACCTCAGAGGACTTAAGCTTCGAGAACAACTCATGCACAGTGAGCGTCTCATAGTTGCCAGACTCAAGGATGGCTTCGACCTTTGCGCCCCATACGGTACGGTCAAGTGAATGAAAGAGCTTCATGGCTCTGTGTTGACGGCTGTTAAGTACCTAATTCAAGGCCGTCAATCCCTGCATTTCATCATGAGAATCATGCATCCACACTAGAATAGGGGTTTAAACTAACAATTTCCACAAGTGGTTGTATGAAGATGAATGCAGCTGTTTAGCATAAGAAATAAAGAAAAAGCACACCTCTATGATCCTAGCACTTCAGGCTCAGCCAATGAGGGGCTGCCATGCAAGCATCCCCTGGATCAATGACGTCACCAATTCAAGAGAGAGAGCCTCGGCGAATCAGAGACCACCACGTGTGCATCACATGGATCCTATGGCCCACCAGAGCGCCTAAACCGCCTCCAACACACGTGTACACTGGGAACCGGCCTCAAGGCCCACCAATTAGCCACTCAGAGAAAGCACAAGCCGAGGGGGCCCACGTGAGGATCGGTCGACCCTAGGATCGGCCGAACCGACCTTTGGTCGGCTGATCCCAAGCCTCCACGTGGTGCTCGCCCATTGGTCCTAGAGGCCATCCTCGGGGTGTTTCACTCCACTTGACACCGGTGTCCGAGCCTATAAATAGAAGAGGAGGGGGTAAGAATAGGACAACACACTTGAAAGCAACTTCTTACCATAGCCTCCTCTCCTCCCTCTCATTCCCTCTAGGTGGAGGTGAAACCTCATCCCACCATGAGTGTGAGTGTGAGGAAGATCTAGCTTAGGTGGTGCTAGGTAGAGAGGGGAGTGTGTGGGTGAGTAGAAGGGAGATGTGATGATCCGTTCTTTGTTCATCATTCCCTTTGTACCTCGTGAGTGATGCTGTTCTTCATTTAGACTAAAGTGAGTATTTTGTTATATTCCAATTAGACTAAAGTCGTACTCATACATGGGTGATATATTCTAGAGTTCTTCATCTGTTCGTCATTTAGAGGCTCATGTTCTTCGTGACACGATCCTTTGATCTTGTTGACTAGATGAATAGTTCTGCTTTCCGTTTGTGTGATTGCTTGTCAATTAGAATATAGTGAGTACTCTGCATATCTGAATTAGACCAAAGTGTCATTCATATCTCTTTGTATCGTCTTGATTCCATGATGGGTAAGGTCTAGTTGTACTCGCGGGTTCGTCACTTCGTATTTCTACGGAGTGCTATAGTGTTGCTACGGGACGTCAGACGTAGCCGTGCTATAGTAGTAGTCAGTGGTGCAGACGTGGTGTCTGGACTACGGGTTATCCTTCGATTGCCCTGTATCCCACGGTTTGTCTTGGGGTAGGCCGCGGTAGTGACAGCCGTTGGACCCTTTCGGAATCCCCCACGTTCGGATACAGGTGTAGGCAACCCTTTGCCGTGAACTGACTGTTATAGCCAGGAGGGTCCGGTGTCCGAAGCGAGATCTTTTGCAGCTTGTACCCCCCTAGAACCAAGTACCTACAAGAGATACCATACCTCTCACCTACCTCAGCAGAGATCCTGTGTCGTTGGATAAGTCGCTTGTAGAGTACCCCATCCGTTCCTTGGATAGATACCCTTTGGAATACTCCCGAGAGAGAAGTGCTACAACGGTGTATCCGTGCGCTTGCGGACTCGTTCGCACCCGTCAGTATACCCGGGTGATTCTCACACGCTCACACTATCCTGGTGCCATAGTGCTCAAGAACATGACAAACACGTGACGAACGCCGGCTCTCGCGGACCGTCCGCACACCCCGGACGGACCATCCGTCTTGCTCACAGAATGCGAACAGAAGCAGGAAAACGAGGGTCAACCACACCTATCCATCCATGGATCTCCAAACGGCTGCACGGATTGAGACAAGATTTTGGAGAAAGGAGAAGCGTCTCTAGGAGATGCTATGCCCAAAAACTTGGAGCCTCAATCCAACTAAATCACCGGGAATGGATCACAACCGAGCTCAAGCACAAGCCTAGGGTTCCAACCGAAATCTGCGAATCAGAGGCCAAATCTAGCGTTTGAGGGGTCAAGATCAAGCACAAAGATGCAGAAGACATCTATCCATGATCCCCACGAACAAAACCGAACACAAACGCTTCAGAATGGACGAATCGAGCTGTTCACGAAAATCCCACAAAATAGCTCGAAAAAGACACGAAAATCACTCAAGCCAAGAGAAGGAAATCGAGGCAACCATGAATGCTTCCATACAACCAGAGGTCAGATTCTCTACAAAATCATGAGGAAAATCTAGCTTAAAGAGCACGGAAATTAGGAAGCAATCCGGATGGATGAGTTGCCCTCTAACCCTAGAGCTATATATATGAAGTCTCTCCAGGTTGGGCAAATGACCAAGCTGCCCCTAGAACTCAAATTGAGATACACACCCCTCAGGGGCAAGATGGTCAAGTAGCGAACATTCTCATCTAGTGGCCACACCTTCACCGCAGTCCGTGTCCTCCCGATGCAAGCCCCGTGATCCCACCACGTGTCCCCCGGCATCGAAGCTTCTTGGCGCACCCGGATCCCGCCTCCGCCCGCCGAGCCTCCGGTCTTGTTTTTGTGGCTCAACCAAGTAACCTGATGGTTTTGTGGTGAACCACCGCAAACCCCGCGTGCAGACTCCGGTCGTGAGCCGTTACCCTGCACCGGCTCATGTTCACGACTTCGTCTTGCTTTTCTTGCCACCATGTGGCCCGCACTTGATCCCGTTCGGCCACCTGGTCCTTCGAGCCAAGCCTACTTGTCTATCCACTCCTCGAAGGCCCCGCAAGGCTAAGACCTTTCGCGCCTGCTCTTCACCTGCACCAACGCAAATCAAGCCGCAACCTGCATCTGCAATACTCGGCCAAGAGTCAGTCCACACCACGTTGTCAATCACTCATCACACCAAGGAGCGACTATCCACCGGTCCTCGGACGCTCCAGTCCTCAGATGCGTCAGCAAGTTGGACTTTTTTCAAGGTTGGAGTAAGAGCAGGATACCCCAATTGTTCAAACATGGCCTTGGACATGAGGTTAACACTTGCACCAAGGTCACAGAGAGCGTGCTTGATCTTTTTATGATAGATTGTGCATGTGATAGCCGGATAACCAGGATCTTTCTTGTGTACAATTGTTGACGATTCCCATGGATCAAGAACCTACTGTAAGGGCTTCCCTGCATAGTCAGTAGTTTGTGCCTGCCTAGATGGCTTACCCCATCTGGTGGACACTACATTAACATTTTCACAAGAGGACACGGGTTGCCCCGGGATCTTTCCATCTTCAGCAGAGGGAACCAAAGCAGCAAATTGAGCCAACTGGGTTTCTATCATTTTATTGAAACTTAGCTGGTTCTTAAGAGCAGAAGAAAGACTATCAATTTTAATGTTGAGGCTATCCAAAACTTTATCATAGGCATATGTTTTCTTGTTGAAACTCTCATTAATCTTAGCTTGACCAAAAACAATATCTCTCAAGGAAGGTTGGTTTGGGTGAAAGAATTACCTTTATTACCTCATTGATAATAAGGGCGTGATTGATTCCATGTTTGACCTTCTTGTGGACGATAATTATTGTCATTCATGTACATCACATCCTTCTGAGTTGCAGGGCAGTAATTCCCTGAATGCCCAGTGTTACCACAGACCTCACAGGTCATGCGAGAATCCATAGCTTGAGTAGTGGTGGTCATGGCAGCCTTCTCATTAGTCAAATCATCTATTCTTTTCATTAATAGGTCCATCTTGGTGTTCAGCATATCCGCTTCCTTGACGGTATGTGTACCCCTTTGATGTGGTTGGAGTCGATCATCACTCCACCCTTGATTGGAAACCATCTTCTCAATAAGCTTTGTTGCATCAACAATGGTGAGTGAGAAGCATAGTTATTAGGACCGGACCGGACCGGCGGTTGAACCAACAAAAGACCGAACCAGAGCCTATACCGGTCTGGTTCACTTAAAAGACCAACCATGCAATCAAACCGGAAAAAACCGGCTGAACCGGCTGATTTTTTACGGAACCGGCGAACCGGGCAGTTCCATGCGAACCGGAGTGGTTTTGTTTCTAGCCTTAGATTAGCTCTGGTGGTCTCCGATGTTGGGCCAACAAACGTCCAGCCCAAGCTGAGAGCACCCACCCGTCGGCTCATTAACCCCACGCACGCAGCTGCTCTGCACACACGGCGGGCCGGCGGTGGTGGCGCATCGCGAAACACGGCGGCCACGAAGGGTTGGCTGTCGGCAAGCGGCAGCGGCACTGCAGTAGGGGCGCGTGCGACGGCCGCAGGCGCGGGGGCCCGGCGTGCAGCGCCGAGCGCAAGCGTCTAGCGACCGGATCGAGATTCGTAGGTGCGGCAGCCACGAGGGGCCGGCAAGCAACGCCATGCGATTGCCGCGGGGGCCCGATGTGTCCGTGCAGGCGTGCAGTAGCCAATTGGCAGCACCACAGCAGTAGGTGCGCGTCAGCTCATTCTTGTCGTCGACGATTCTGATTATCTGATTTCTATCTCCCGGATGCTGCTGTACAAGTAGAGGACGTCGGTATGCTGATTTTAAAGTTCCACACTTCAATCACTCGTTCGTACACTGGTTAATGTTCAGAGCGCATAGATCTAAAGAAACGAATTTGCTTGCACATAGTGGTTAATGTTGAGTGCATAGATCCAGAGAAACGAAATTGCTTGCATTTTAATAAACTTATGCATAGATTTAGTTACTTTATACATCTAGAGAATCAAAAACTTCTTTGTGTACTGAACATTTAGTGTATAATTTCTTAATTAGCATATTTTTCTTAATAATCAGCTATATAATATGTTATGTACAAGTAATTATCACCAGTATATTGGACCGGTTCAATTGCATTTGTGGCCGGTTCGCTTCATCGGTTCACTGTTATTGAACCGGCGGTTCAAACGGTTCATAACGGTTGAATCATTGAACCGAAGGCATCACCGGTTCGATGACTGGTCCAGTCCTAATAACTATGGTGAGAAGAAAGCTTCTCCAGCAGCAGCATCAACATGTCATCGGGCTGTCGAAGTTAGCCCATTATAGAAGTTTTGAAGAATAAGCCAATTGTCCATCCCATGACGAGGACAGGCTAAGATGTACTCTTGAGGCCTTTCCCAAGCTTCTGAAATAGTTTCATTTGCTACTTGCTGAAAACTCGAAATCCTTCCCCGCAGGGCATTGGTTTTACCCAATGGAAAGCTACTTGCTGAAAACTCGAAATCCTTCCTCGCAGGGCATTGGTTTTACCCAATGGAAAGAACTTCGCGAGGAATGTCGCGAATCATTTTTCCCAAGTATTAATCTCTTCAAGCTTCGCGTAGAACCACTGCTTCACCTTTCCCAAGAGTGAGAACGGAAATAGTCGCAGACGAATAGCATCTTCCTCCACTCCTCGTATGGTGAAGGTGCTGCACAGTTCCAGGAACTGCTGCAAATGGGCGCTCGCGTCTTCATTCGGCTTGCCACAGAATGGGCTAGCTTGTACCATCGTAATGAGACCTATCTTGATCTTAAAGTTTCCATTCCCGATGTCCATTCCCGACGTTGATCACAGGGCCTGTCGGCACCTGATCAGCAAAGGGAAGGTACTCGCAGAGAGTCTTCTCGACAATAGGCTCGGCCAAAGGAGTTGATGTGGATGGTACTGAGGAAGCTGGATCGACTTCCGAACGTACACGCTGAGGAGAACTGAAATGAATTCGAGCTTTCCTCACAAGTGACTCGGGATCTTCAGTGAAATTCGGCGGTAAGTCGAAACCAGTCATGCACTACCTGTCTTCGTCATCCAAAGATAAAGAAGATGATCAAGGTTAGCCTGCATTGAGAACTGCTTTACCCTGTCATGATTATAAACATATGCAAAGTGTTGTCATGTTTATCCTTTTGCCTTCCCCGGCAACGACGCTAGACATGCTTGTTGGCATTTCTTAACGTCGTTGCTAAACTCGTGAGTTCCTAGCAACGATGTCAGAAATGTCCGATGGTAATCCTAACGATCACAATGAATCCGCAAGCGCACGGATATACCATTGTAGCGTCTCGTTGAAGGTTACCCCGCAAGTCTCCATGATTTGGTTAGTTTCAAGGTTGAGCACACGATATGCTCAAGAATGATTAGCATAACCAAGAAAAATGTCATCGAAAGACCTTGCCTCAAACTTATCTAGCTTACCTTCTTGAGAATAAAACACTTGCAACCAAAAGCCCGAAAATGGCTCAGTCTAGGTGCTCGCCCATGCATGAGCTCATAGCACATCTTCTTCAAGAAGGCACGAAGGAAAATGCAATTCTCCACATGGCAAGTGGTATTGATCGCCTCAGCCCAATATTTCCTAGGAATCCTATGCTCATTGATCATCATCCTAGCCATCTCACAAAGGGATAAATTTTTCCTCTCCACAACACCATTCTGGCAAGTGGCATAGGGTGAGGAAAACTGATGCTCAAGACCTAGATCACGACAAAAGGTCTCAAAACGAGAGTTCTTGAACTCTGTGCCATTGTCACTACGTATAGCTCTAATGGCATCACCATGTCTCTCATTGTTCAACCTCAAGATCAGATCCCGAGCAAAACCAAAGGTCTCACCCTTGTCGGCCAAAAGAACACCCAAGCATAGCGAGAGTAATCGTCCACTATCACAAGGACATACCATTTCCCACCCACCGAGCACACACGAGCTGGACCAACCAAGTCCATATGGAACAGCTCACATGGACGCTCTGTCATGACAAGGGTCAGGGGTGGAAGAGAGGTGGCTACCATCTTGCCATGTCGAAATGGAGCACAAACCAAATCCTTCTGGAACTTTAACTTGGGCAATCCTCGGACCAAGTCGAGGCCACTCAAGTGATACAACAAATCAAAGCTCAAGTGACCCAACCTCCTATGCCACTTCCACAAATCAACTAAAACACCCACAACAAGACACCAAGAAGAATCAACTGATTGAGAAAAATCACCTCGGAAAATCTAACCCTCAGGGACGATCGTACAGACAAGATCGCCTCAAGAATCAAGCACACGAGAAGCGCTCTCTTGAAACGGACCTCAAAATCCTCATCAAGGAGTTGGGAAACTGAAAGCAGATTGAAACTGAGCGACTTAACAAGAGCAACACGCCTCAGGGTCACACTATCACTTACCTCATCGTGCCCACTGAAAGCACTCATCCTCGTCCGTTGTCCCCGAAAGTTATGTACTCCTTGGACACCATCGGGGTGAGGTTGAAGAACCACCTTCGATCTCTGGTCATGTGTCGTGAGCAACTGGAGTTGATCAACCAAAAGTTCTCCATGCCTCCCACCTACAAAATCAAAAATGTGAACGAGAGTGAGCAAACGACTCAACACTGGAGTTAGCACAAAAAGAGTTAAACTAGTGCCGAGCCATTTGCTCAAAAGTGGGTTAGCAAAATCCATCCAACCACTCCTAGGTGGAACACCCTCATGTCTCCTTGGAGGACTATGAGTACCACGAGGTGGAGAACGTGGTCCATAGCTTCTCTGAGACCTGAAACTGCAATTGTTCCCCCCATACTCGTATTGACCATGAGTGAAGGAACGTCCAGCAAACTCACCACACCCAAACCCAACACGCCTACCACTATCTCTCTGAGGAGGAACACCCCATGTAGGAAACTCACGCCTAGCCCGAGTAGGAATTGTACGCACAACACCCTCACCCCTAGGCACAACACGAGGCTCAGGAACACCACGAGAAGGGTGGTACCTGTCCTTATTTGCCATCTCCTTAGCAAACTCCTCCCTCCTCTTCCTAAAGAAAAAGTCCTACTTATGCTCATCCCTCCCACAATAGTCACAATGGAATAGGATTAGCTTCGGCTTTGGCTTTGGGTTTTCTTTAGGCTGTGGCTTCTTCTCACCCTCTTTCACAAAACTCACGGGTTTCTGGAAATTGTTTGTCTTGGGTGGAAAGATGGGTGGATCTGGAGTTGTGTCTAGCTTGTTCAAGAGATGGTTTGGTTTTGGGTAAAAGTGGTTGTTGGCTGGGGTTACTTGTGGTGGTGCAAAGGTATCCCCAATTTTCTCTTGCTCACTCGGCTGAGGGTTACATTTGGTGGAGTGGAGCTGCTCCTCTCTTTCTCTCTCACCACTGCACTCACCCACTTTCTTGAAACCCAACCCCTCACCATCATATCTCTTGAACTCGACAATTTTCATAACCAACTGCGGTTCCTGGGCACTCAACCAACCCAATAACTTTCTCATGTAATCATTGTCCTCATAAATGCGAACCAAAGCAGTTTCAAGCTCAAGATTTTTCAAAGATACAACCTCACAGCTAGAACATGCAGTAGCAATAGGGGACTTCAAAGTAGCCTCAAGTGAAACAATGCGAGCATGAGATTCATCTAGTTTCCATGCAAAAAGGGCAAGAAGTGCAAGCTCCTAACAAAGCAGGTCTAGACTTCAACTCATCAAGCTCGACCCTAGCAACATCTAGTACCTCGACCTTGCAGGCATACTTCTCCCTAAGCACAGTCAAGTCACCAAGAAAGACATAACAATCATTGCATTTAGGTTCATCGGTCACAATAGGAGCAAACTTCAAAGACTCATACAGAACTTTAGCATCAACAAGCAAAGACTCTAGTTCAGAAACCTTCTCCTTAGCCTCTCCTAGCAAAGACCTATACCCCCTCTTCTCCTTGTTGGTCTTTCTAAGCACATCATCACGATTGTCAAGCAAGGCATTCAACCTAGCATTCTCCTCTAGCAAGAAGGCGGGGTCAAGATTTACCTCATCTTCGGAGTCAGAGTCTGAATCGTCCTTCCAGCTCTTCTTGCTTCCAGAGTTGTGTGCCATGCCGCAAAAGCCTTGCGTGGAAGCACAAGCCATTGAAGTTCTTGGTTGACCGCTTGTCCTTGCACCGGTCATCTTCTTCTTCTTCTTCACCGCTTGAGCTTGATGAAGTGTAGCAGGAACTCGAGATGATGTTGCTCGCCCCAGCGACCATCACATGCTCAGTCTTCTTCTTGTGGCCGCCACTCTTCCTTGGCCTCCGCTCGCTCTTGTTCTTGTTCTTGCAGTCGTTCCTAGAGCAGTGCTTGTGTTCGGTCCTCAGACAGTGCTTGTGCTCGACCTTGTTCTCCACGGCCCCGGGACACTCGGTGATGAAGTGCATGTGCTTCCCACACTTGTTGCACATACCCGAGCTCCTCCGAGCATTCTTGCGGTTCACGTACATGCGCTCGAACCTCCTGCTCAGCAATGTGAGATCCTCCTCACCCAACATATCAAACTCCTCATCTGGCATGGAGACAAGAGCAGACAAAGAAAATTGTCTGGTCAACAGGGTAGCGTTAGACCTTGATCCAGAGACGAGAGCCAGACTATGAGGTCAGTCGGGTTCTCGATCTTGCCTCTCACACCACGATCAACCTTAGAGGACTTAAGCTTTGAAAAGAGCTCATCCAAGGTAAGAGTCTCATAGTTGCTAGACTCCATGATCACCTTGACCTTTGCGCTCCACACGGTATGATCAAGCGAGTGCAAGAGCTTCAAAGCTCTGTCATGGTCATCATACGGAAGCACGGTCACATTGGCCCTCATGTTGTTCACAATCACGGTGAATCGCTGAAACATGGTGTCAATTGACTCACCGGGGAGATGAGTGAAATTCTCATACTCCACCCAGTAAGTAGAAAACGAGCGAGCCTTCACCTGATTGTTCCCAGCATGGGCAATCTTAAGCTTCTCCCAAATCTTACAAGTCAAGTCCTCTCCAAACACCTGATCGAATTCGGATGCACAAAGACCGCGATCGACCGCCTTGTCATTGGCGTCTCTAGATGTGAAGCATCTCTAGGAGATGCTATGCCTAAAATCTTGGATCCTCAAACCACTTCAATCAATCGGAATCACAAATCTCGTGCACACAAGGCACCACCTCGAGCTCTACCAAAAACTCGCAAATCGAAGGAGATTCCCAGTGTTTGAGGGGTCAAGATCATCCACAAAGAGGCACAAGGCACTCACCCATGATCCCCTCAAAGAAATCCGGAGAGAAACACACTCAAATCGACGAATCAAGCAACGAACAAAAATCCCCAAAAATAGCCTCGAAAATGACACGAAAATCACAAAGAGCTAAGAGAGGTAAATCATCACAATGCGGCCTTGATCTCGTTCGGCCACTGGGTCCCTCGAACCAAGCCTACTTGTCTCTCCACTCCTCAGATGCCCCGCAAGGCTAAGACCTTTCGCGCTTGCTCTTCACCTGCACCAATGCAAATCAAGCCGCAACCTGCACCTGCAATACTCAGCCAAAAGTAAGTCCACACCACGCTCTCAATCACTCATCACTAAGGAGCGACCACCCACCAGTCCTCGAACACTCCGGTCCTCACCAGCTGTCGATCATGTTGCGCGGTAGACCTGCGAGCCAGTTCCTGCCTCCTTCGTGAGCATGATAGGAAGATAGTTTGTCATCACGTCGGAGTTTACGCCCGTCGCTTTTACGGCGTTGGAGTAGATCTGCAGCCAATGCGTCGGGTCAGACTTCTCGTCAAATTTGTCGATCTTGGAAAGCTTGAAACCACGCGGCCAAGTGACCTTGTCCAATCTCTTCATCAGTGAGAGGAAGCCATCGTAAGATGGCGGGTTCCCTCGATCCTTGTGGCATCCGTCGATTGATCTCTCGTAGGAGCTGTAGCTCTCGCTGGAGTATCCACAGGAGTTTAAGTAGTAGTCTTCGTAGCCATTGAGGACTCAAGTTACGCCTACCATGCCAAGTGGGGGACCCGTGCTTCTGATCATAATCGCGACGACATCTTGGTTCGTTCCTGCGGCGCTCCAACACGCGGCGGTTGATGGTGTCCCGGGGTCACGGTCGTGGTTGAGATGGTGACGTAGGTCCTCTTTGTTGTCGTGGTGCACCCTTTTGTGTCGTGGGTGGTGCGACCCGCTAGCGCCTCCCTGGCCGACCGGTTGCGAAGGATCAATCCGGTTCACCTGGGTGGCGGCGGTCTGCACCATGGCTTGTAGGTGAGCAAGCCTGGAGTCCCTTGGGGGAGCTTCTCGAACTCCTTATTGACCATAATGAGGTTCTCCTTTAGGGTCGAGTAGACCCAGTGGTCATTGTAGTCAAGGGTGAACTCCTCCTCAAGCCTACAGGGGCGGATAGTACGCGAGCACCGGGTACAACGCTTCCTTCTGTGGCGAGGGTGATCGGAATACGAGTTGTCATCACCGTTGTCATTATCGTAGTTTTCCTCGGCACGCTGTGCCTCCTGGCACCGGCGCACTCAGTCTTGGTTTTTCCTAAGACGCTCCACATTCTGCTACTGTGTCTCACCATCGACGGTGCGCTCGTCCTCCGAAATTATTCAGGGCGGCGACCGCTGCAGCGTAGACGAAGGCAAGCGATTGGGCTCCATCAGATGAGTCCGAGAGCGCCGCGGTGGCGACATTGGATTGGATCTCTGAGGAGTTGGTAGACCCAGCAATGAAGGTGGTGTCTTTGAGGCCAAAGCTTGATCCAGAGGACGAGTTGGTGAGGACTATGGTGTCCTCATGATCTGTTTGCTTAGAGGAGGGACGTGGCCTCCGCAGGTCGCTAGGTGAGTCTGTTGACCACTCTCCCACTTCACCATCCCCCTCAATGATCAGGAGGAGGGACGCGTCATGGTCGTTAGATCCTAGAAGGGTGATGATGGCGGCAACGAAGCGCGACGCATCTCGTCCGAGCAGTACTCGATCAGATCTGACGGAGAAGCTGCAGCTAGGTTTTTCCTCGCCACATTGTGGGCCTTTACGGCTGCGCTCTCTGACCCGAAGGGAGAGCTTTCGTGGGACGCAGCATCGATCGCGGACTCACAGATCGTGATGGTCTGCGCCATGTTGTCAATGATCCATTCCATAGACTGGACCAAATCGTTGGCAGGAGGGTTCGAGGACCCTTCGACCGTAAGATCTCAGCCGGAAGGCGTGGCTTCTCGGCTGGTGGCACACACGTTCTCTAGGTGTGTCCTAAAGATGAGATTAAAGGCCGATCTCTAGATGGAACTTGGCTTAGGGTACCGATAGCCCTAACTTAACAGGCGACTTCGACACACGGATCTGTGTGGAGCGTAGATCTATGTTGTATCCACGATGGAGGATCAACGAAGGCCAGAAGGGTTGTCACCACCTATTGGACTACCTCTACCAAACTTTGGGATAAGCCGAACGAATGATAACCGACAGGGTGTCACTATGCCCATGTTGTGGTCACTGTCGTAGCTAATGAGCTACGACACTCTGTACTAGCAGAACTACGACCATGAAAGAGAACTGATCTCACTCAACTATAGGTACTACTAGCTTATACTAAAGGCATGCAAGAGAGCACTCAACCCCATACTATGCTGGCAACATATACGAACGTCATACACAGACGAGCATGTAAACGGCAGATCTATGCATTAGCAAAGGAAAAAGATTACTCATGCAACCAAGCATAAAGCGATTCGGTCCCGACACCACGTGGGCCGTGTTGTGGCGTCCTACGCATCCGTGCACCAGCGCCAGTGGCCAATGCGGCGCTACCGCGTGGCGGCCGTCAGTGATCTCCCGCGTGGGCTGCTGTATGGTGGAGAGGTTGTGGTTCCCGCTGGGCCCATATGACGTCGTCATTGTGTGTTATTTTGTCTATTTAATATCTCCTTCATCTGAGCTCTACAGTAGGCAAATTATATAAATATTTGGATCGTCTTGGCGAGCCTGTCGCAATGATGTAGTCCAATTTGACATTTGAGACTATTTGGTATGACGTCATGTTTATGCTATAGGTTCACTTGCTCCCAACTATATCATTTCGCGTGTATTTGATGTGTCATGCAATAAAAGATAAAAACAACAACAAAGTAACTCATATCACTATGTTTATGCTCATATTCTACTCATTTATGTAGGAGTTGATGGCTTAAAAGTGGTACTTAACAGCCGTCAACAGCTGGTTGTGATCGGTTAGACCGACTCCCTTAGCAGTCTGATCGGTTGAGTCCTGTAGTCGGTCCGGCTACGGCTACACCAGTCTGACCGGTGGCCTCGACCAGTCCCCCCTGAGACCGAGTAGAATTGAGGAGTCATGGTTGTTTTCGAGTTGTAAATGATTTCCTTATGGGGCAGGAGACCTCCCCACCCTATAACACGGCCGATTGAGTGCCTATCAACCAATCGATCAATACTTTCTTCAACTTTTATCTCCAAACTTTAGCTTTTTTCAACCCTTTTGCTTTCCTTTCTTGTTTGGACGGCGTTCAAGAATGTTCTGAGTGGTCTACCGACCTCAGAGTAACTCTAGGCTCACCATTACTAACGGGGTCGATGTTTACTACACACCTCGAAATCAATCCGCGGCTTGTCTACTACATCGGGCCCTATATGCGTGTATGTGTGGCATGCTGCATGTACTCCCTGCCTCTGGTAGATCATCAATGCCCTCCCCAACTTAAAACATCGACCTAGCCAAATCAATAGCTGCAAAAAAAAAAGAGATAGTTTGACTAACAAAAATAAGAAATGCCCCTTAGAAAGATCAATGGGTATACGTTGAAAATAATTCTTTGGTCAATGGTGCGAAAACACGATTCTAATCAATTAATTTGGACTGCCCTTATACTACTTGATAACTTGAATGCGCACACCTGGCTGCCCAATAGGTTCTCCTGGTCCAAAACTAAACATAGCTGCCAAATAAAATAGTGCACTTGCGTTGGGCGAGCTTAGCTTGGCCTGTTATGTAAGGTGACAAGAGAATTAAGGAGGAGGGAAAAAAAAGAAAAGTGTTTCTCATGCAAGAAACTATGTTTACATGAGGAAAAAAGGAGCAAGGAAAAGAGAAAGACCAGAGAAGAGAGAGGATTTGTTGATAATTTATTTTGAAAAAAAAAACTGTCCATTAGGAATGTAATTTCTATGGGTAGTATATGTCATGTCAAGTATAGAAACTATTAACTAGCTAGTGTCTGAGTTTTGACTTCCCTAAAGAATTGAATTAGACTGTAGGGAATGCACTGATGCTGATTCATGCATATTTAAGCTTATGTGCTAGCCGCCATCCTTGTGTAGTTGTGAAGAATGCAGAATAACTAAACTAGAATAAAATCAATGCTGAAATCTCCACCCAGCATAAGCAAAGCAAAGTCAATGGTATACTGTCCATTGAATTATATAGTGGAGGTTGGAAGCAAAGAGAATTGCATTTTCTCGGTTCAGCAAAATTAAACTTGAGACCAGCAAGATACAAGCGTGCCTATTTAAGGGGCTGTCATGGATCGTGAAGCTATAAGTCTCCCACAACTAGAATCGATATTCTTGGCTAACCAGTCTAGCCATGGAGCCCATATATTCCAAAATATGTGTCTCTCTGCTGGTCATAGTCATGATCCCCATCACCACCACGATTTCATCAGCTGCAATGGTGCTACCATCACTTGAAGATCAAGCACGAGCGGTCCTTGCCTGGAAGGCCAGCCTGCAAAGCCAGGACACACTGCTGCCATCTTGGGGTAACACGTCCATGTCGTTGTCCCCTTGCAACTGGAGTAGCATCACGTGTGCTGGTGCTGGTACACAGGCAAAGAACAGCGTGGTGATCACCAGCATCTCTTTGCCAGGGATGCGGCTAAGAGGGACACTTGACCCGTTCAATTTCTCGGTCTTGAGGACCTTGACGAGTCTCGACCTCTCTGACAACCAACTTACTGGGAGCATCCCTCCAACAGTTCAGCTCTTGGGAGAGCTCCAGGCCCTCCTGCTGCACAACAATCAGATAAGTGGCTCAATACCACCTGCTTTAGCGAACCTTACAAGACTGCATTCCCTGGTGCTCGATGACAATGACTTATCCGGAAGGATACCAAGGCAAATAGGTGAAATGAGTAATCTTGTGACCCTAAACTTGTCAAGGAATCACTTGGTTGGTCCACTCCCATATGACATAGGCAACCTACAGCAGTTGGTCATGCTAGGTTTGTCGCATAACAAGCTTTCTGGTCCAATCCCAAGCAACATAGGTAACCTGACCAAACTTACAGCCTTGTACCTTGACGAAAACAACTTTTCTGGACACATTCCGCAAGAACTGATTCTTTTGGTCAACTTAGAAGTTCTTGAGCTTTCCTTGAACAAACTATCTGGTCCCATCCCAAAGAGCTTAGGGAATATGACCAAACTCGCTTACTTGTATCTTGCTGGTAACCAACGACTTTCTGGGCACATTCCTCGAGAATTATGTTATTTGGTCAACTTACGCAACCTGGAGCTTAGCATAAACACACTAACTGGTCATATCCCAAACAATATATGGAATTTGACCAAGCTCACTAGCTTTCTTTCTTTTCAGAACCAACTTTCTGAAACCATTCCTCAAGAACTAGGTTATTTGGTGAATTTAAGAGAGCTAGATTTAGCCAGCAACACACTAACAGGTCGCATCCCAAACTTCCTAGGGAATCTGACAAAGCTCAATCGTCTATACCTTGGCTTTAACCAATTTTCTGAAACCATTCCTCAAGAAATTGGCAAGCTAATGGATTTGGTTCGGTTCGAGGTCCATTTTAACAATCTATCGGGTGCCTTGCCATTGGGCCTTTGTGCGGGAGGGAAGCTGCAGCGTTTGGCGACTACTCGCAATAACTTGGTTGGACCCCTGCCGGCAAGTTTACTACGCTGCACAAGCTTAGTCAGGGTTCGTCTTGAGCAAAATCAGCTTGAAGGAGACATCTCCGAGATGGGAAGTTATCCGAATCTTACCTACATTGATATGAGTTCAAATAAACTATTTGGCCAATTATCTCCACGCTGGGGTGAGTGCCACAAACTTACCCTGCTACGTGTCTCAAACAATGCTATTTCTGGAGTGATACCAGCAAGCATAGGGCAACTATCTCAGTTGGGGTTACTTGATATATCATCAAATAAATTTGAAGGGCAGATTCCTCCAGAGATTAGCAATATGGTGTCGTTGTTCAGCGTAAGCCTTGGTGACAACTTGCTTCAGGGAAGTATACCACAAGAGATTAGATTGCTAAACAATTTAGAGTATTTGGATCTATCATCAAACAACCTAAGTGGGAAGATACAAGGGTCAGTTGACAAATGTTTCAAGCTTCGTTTCCTTAATTTGAGCTACAATCACTTCAATGGCAGAATTCCTATCGAGTTAGGGAAGTTGGTAAACCTACAAGATTTGCTTGATCTTAGCCATAATTCATTTGATGGCCTGATACCAAGTCAGCTAGGTGATTTGAGATTTCTTGGAGCCTTGAATCTTTCACACAATGAATTGAACGGAAAAATTCCATTCTTATTCCAGAGCATGATTAGTCTCTTCTCGTTTGATGTGTCGTATAATAAATTGGAAGGCCCTGTGCCACAATCTAGGTTTTTTTATGATGCTCCAGTCGAATGGTTTGTGGGTAACAAGCAATTGTGTGGTGTGGTTAAAGGTTTACCCCCTTGTGATATTTCTCTAAGTTATGAACAAAAGAAGTCTGGAGCTATATTCCTAGTTGCGATACCATGTGTTGTATGTTTTTTACTTATCATATTGGTACTAGTAACATGGCTGTGCAAGAAGAATAAATCCAAGGAAGAAAGTGCAAATGAATCACGACAAACAAGCTTGTTTTCAATTTGGAATTTCGATGGAGGAGATGTGTACAAGAAAATTGTTGAGGCCACAGAAAATTTCAGCAGCACTCACTGCATTGGAGTTGGAGGGAGTGGATCTGTCTATAAAGCACAATTACCAACAGGTGAGATATTTGCAGTAAAGAAGATTCATATGGTGGAAAATAATGATGATCTATTCAATCGTGAAATTGATGTCTTGTTGCATATTCGACATCGCAACATTGCAAAGTTCTTTGGCTATTGTTCTACTAGTGATGACAGATTTCTTATCTATGAATATATGGATAGAGGTAGCTTAGCATCATTATTGAGGACCCAAGAAACTGCAGTGGAGTTGGATTGGATAAGGAGACTCAATATTGTTAAGGATGTTGCACATGCTTTGGCTTACATTCACCATGATTGCTTCCCCCCAATAATCCATCGAGATATAACAAGCAACAACATATTGCTTGATCTAGAATTCAGAGCATGCATATCTGATTTTGGTTTAGCCAAAATACTATATTTGGATTCAACAAGCTGTTCAAAGCTTGCTGGGACAAAAGGATACCTTGCCCCAGGTAAGAACACATATATTTATTTTCTAATTAGTTTGTTGCTATGTCTTCTTAGTGGTGCGGTTTTCATAACTTATGTTAGGTGTTATATAGTTTATAGTCAATTATGAAATAAATGGCAATTCGAAGTAGTGTACTGCATAATATTGATTTTGCTGTGATTATTCAACTATTTAATATCGATAAATTATTTATGTAATCATACAGACACAATGTCTATTCTCTACGATTTCTTTTTCATTCATCAGTAGAGATATCAGATATGACATAATCGGTCAAAATTAACTTGTCTATGTATATATTTGTATTGGCACATATATCAGAGCTTGCATTCACGACAAGGGTGACGGAAAAATGCGACGTGTATAGCTTTGGAGTGCTCGTGCTTGAGTTGTTCATGGGACTCCCAGGCGACTCCCTTTCATATCTGTCGTCCATGGCCAAGCAAGGTGCAGTATTGTGGGATTTTTTGGACGCCCAGCTCCCAGTCCCCGAAGCTCAAACCGCAAGGGAAATCTGTGAAGTGATCAAAGTTGCCGTGCAGTGCATAGAACCGAACCCATCAGACCGTCCAACAATGAAAGATGCAGTCAAGGTGTTCTCCACCTGTCAAAAAGACCCCAATAATCAAGATTATTTGCAAAATGAGATTATGACATCCCCGCTCAATGGCCGTGAATATTTTTAGCCACGCCTTGCAATCGAAAACTTCTTGTTGTACAGAGAATTAAACAGATTGTGCAACACCTACGCTACACAAGGGGATGATTTTTCATATATATCTATATACAGCTTGAGCTACACGAAATAGCTAGCGAACTATTTGTTAGTTTGGCTATACATCTGTTAGACAAGAAGTTTCGGTTTCTCTATAGTTATCAACTCCAAATGTGACTAAAGTAGAATTTTGTAATTTCCTTTTTTTTTTTTTGCCTCATGTCATACATCTGTCTGATTAGTAGTTTTCCAAGTTGTCTTGTCCATTGTATGCGATTTGAAGATTTTTCATGAGACATCAACTGCTAAAATATTCTAAATGTGTGGACAATTCTGATCCCCACAGGCCTACAGAGAACTCGAGATCTTGATACCGTTGATTTGTTTGATCATCTACGACCAATACAGCAGCTCCTTTTTCTTCTTGCTTGTGCTGTGTGTACTTTTGCTCCCATTTCTGTTATCTCAATTATAGTATTTCATTGCATTATTTGTTTCATTGGCACTTTCTTTTTCATTTCTTTATGCCCTTTATTTTCTTTATTTGAATGTAAACCTTAATTAATTGAATCTGTTCTAGTTTCCAAACACTAGCACTTGGAATAAATTTCCTGAAAAACTTGATAGCACAAATTTAAATCCATTTGATAGCATTGAGTTACCTCGAAAAGGATGAATATTCATTTTTTTAAAACCCATTTGGCCATTTGTTCTTCATGTTAGTTTTTTCTTTCAATATCTTTCCTTAGCAGTGGCTAACAATTGCAGTCTCTAAAAATATCTTCAGTGTATTCATTTTCAAATTTCAGTCTATTTAGGTTTCTGAATGTTCATTGTTCACTGATATATTCAGTTCTAAATACATTTGGTGTTCAGTAAACTCAGTTTTCAACTAGAGAGTTTTATTTCTTAGTTTCTGAAACCACCATATTAGCAGGTTGAGAATTTCCTACAAACAAGAGCAATTGGTCATACTTATTCAATTTGTCAAGCTCACATGGTGTTATGAGTAAGTTCAATTTTATCTGTGACAAAATAATCCAGTGTTTTCAGCATGTGTAAGAGAATCCATAGGAGTCTAGAAAATGCAAAACTATACATAAGTTGTTGGCTACACAATTTCTATTTTTTTCAGTCACCAGGTTTATAATGGTTTGTTTACATATTCACGAAAGGGTACCTCATAATTTATGAACAATATATATCTTAAAGTCCAAAAGCCCCCTAGGAGTGTACTTTATCGAATCAACCAATCAGTTAAACTAATCTTACAAACTTTCAGGAGAATGAAATCAACCAATCAGTTTGTTACGCTCCATTATCGTTTAAGTGATAACATCGGCCAACCTTCGTTTGTATTCGGCCAATGTAGGATGGGTACCAATATACTAATGAAATACAGCCAGATTCAATTGGCACGGGAACAGAAATACAAGTGATATGATCACATAATTTTGATTGCCCATGATTTGAAGCTATATATAATTTCTTGATGTGTTGCCAATGATTACACTACGCTCGGTCAGCCAATATTCTGCACCCAAACTACTCCCAAAAAAGTGGCACAAAAGGCCCGGGGGGTTTAGTTAATTTTAATCAACAAATCGTGGTGCAGAATCTGCTGATGCAACAAAGCCATTGCCTACTCTAACAGGGAGTGGTGGCTTCTTTTTTTTCGCAAGGCTACACTGGGGGCAAATGTATTCCAGCCCATCTGTCTTCGCATAGTCCTGTTGGCACAGCAGCCAAAGATCAATATATAACCTAAACTTTGACGATCTTGAAATTTAAACAAATATTACTCTATGATTAGCAAGTATCTACCTTGAAAGTGCCCAGACCTTGCCGTCTATCACAGCCAAAGTGGGCCCATTCTCCACACAACCCACAGTTCACCCAATCACCAAGAGCACTACTGCAAATACATTTAGGAACATGTCAGATTCTAGTGAAATGGAATAGAGTATCAGCAGGTACACTAGAATGAAACCAAATCCTTAAACCTGTGGCAAATCAAGCAACACTCCCCATCGACATCATCATGTGCAAGTTCATATTCCAGCAAATATGTCTCATAATGCCTCTTTAGTGTGTTTCCAACACCCTATATATAAAACGAAAGTGTGCATAGTGAGAGTTGTATTACAATGGAAAATGAGCCTGATTGAAAGATAGCAGTAATTTCCCAAAATGATAAATTTTCAGTAAACTGGCACCATTTATTTATTTCATATAATAGCTGAAGCTGTGCAAAAATTGAAACAACTTTCTACATGCTGGGAAATAGCTCTAAGGATGTTAACTATAAAAACATGGTAGCACAGAAAACAACAAATCCAGAGCCTTATTGGGGAAGACCGTACTAGATATACTACATACCTGTCATTTTGTTTGTAACTGTATGGTTGCTCATCTTTGAAAAGACTTGACCTTTCCAATTTATGCCATTACCGACATAAAAGCCACCTCGGGATACCACCTGGACAATAGCAGTCAGATTATTTGCCAGCAAAATCATCAGAGCATCACATGTTATTTTCTTTAGTTTATTTCTTTTTTGGCAATATCTTCTAGTTCTATGTGACAGCAAGATCTCTATAATGACAGTACTTTAGAAGCTTACAGTTTTCACGTTCAGTTGTTTTTTGCAGTAGTTTAGGAAGTATTCTAGTTCTCTATGTCCTGGATCTGTGATACCATCCATGTTGAGTAGATGTTTTTGTTAAGTTTTAGGATACATATACTGGTTCATGCCGGACTGATTTCTCTCAGTATCAAGGGCATTGAGTTTGCCCCATACAAGAGAACAGCAGAAGTGTGCAATTACCTCTTTGTATAAATTATATAAATCAAGGCGCCTTGTATTTAGGACTGCATCAGGAAATTCTGCCAGTCCTCCTTGAGGTACAAGTCGGGTGTGGCCCCTCTGAAGTAGAAACTGCATTACATCTTTCAAGAAGTCTCCCTGCAAAAGATACCATAAAAATATATGGCTAATTGCTAGGAACATGTAACAGCACAAAAGGGGAGAAAAGGATGGTCCAGAAGTGTACTTCAGAGCAAATACGGATAGGCAACCGATCGCACCCATGTTTCTTCATTGGCAGAGGATTCAATGGAACTGATGGTGGAACACGTGGCCCAGATGATGATTTTCTTTGAGTGGCTGGGACAACAGGTACCACAATATGCTTTACAGGTGGAGCTGGCAAGGTAGGCTTAACTTGACTAGCATCATGAATGATAGACTGAGGTAAACCCATAAAGAGATGCATTTGTTGCTTAGGAGAGCGGGGAATGGGTCTCATTGTTGCAGGCTTCAACCTTGGCTTCAATGATGATAGATAAGACCCTTCAGTAAGATGCTTCCTGTCCTCTGTAACTCCATTTGTGTCGGATGAAATTTGTTTTGACTCGAGACTTCCAGTGATTCTATCCTTAGTAAGGGACGCCGACCATCGTGATAGATGGGCATATGGACCATTTTGAATATCTTGATCTTTGCACTTGTTAGAGCAAAAGAAAAGAAGACGATCTGCATCCTGCCTATCAAATGAAGACACTGGTGTGCCATTTACACAAGCAATTCCAAGTGCAACCAAGCTTCTGTAGGAAATTTCTGGCGCAAGATGTTTCAAAACCTAGGCAATGAAACATAATCTCCATTCAGAGATGAAATAGGATCCACTCATACAAAGTTATGCAAGAAAATGGTAACCCAATCAACACAAGGGAAGTAGAAATATGGCTCAAACAACCCAACTATTTTGTAAATGAGGGATCTTGATTAAGAAAAGACACGTTAAAAGAAAACAGAGTCTTCGCAGCAGATTTATGTAAAAAGTGCAGGCTCAAAACATTATCATATTATCATTAAAACCTTGTTATCCCGTAGACAAAAGGCATTGCCCAGCATTGCTACTAAAATCATGTTCAGATGATTAGATTGAAGCAGATAGAGAACAAGGGACACAATTATATACAAGCATTAGGCACTAACACAAAAGGTACTTGCAGCAAAACATAAACTTAAACATCAGAATAAAATCCCCAAAACAGAACGCCACCAAAACAGCGGGGCACAGTTCTACAGTTAGGAATGAACTTTCTGTATGAGATGGAGATACTTTTCCAAGGGAAAGTGCAACTCAAGACCTGGAGTACTAAACAAATCTCTCGTTACAAAATGGTTGAAACAAAACAAAGCCTTATGAAACAACATATTTTTAAACATATGAAATAGAATATATAACTGAAAAGGCAGAAAAAAAATGCTATAAAGAAAGGTTTGCTGTTGCACCAAATGATGTTTTGAAATAAAATTGGGTAAATTTTTAGACATAAACATAACTAACAATATCCTTAATGCATCAATTTAAAACATTGCAGAAAATTAACCTGTGCTGCCCATTTAGGCAGGACCATCCAGACTTCAAAAGTAGGAGCTCCACAAGCCAAGCACATAGAAGGCAAAGGCTCAGCTGAAGATGGCTTGTTATCCTCACCATTCGATAGAGCATGAACTAGCTGGCTTTTCTCAATAATTTCATTCTTGATATGGCTCTCTAGGAGCTACATATGTCATAAGGCAACATATGAATTTTTTCACATAAAGGCAAGGGCTAGGAAATGATAAATCGCTGCAGAAATTCTGAAATTGATACCTGATCATCAAAACAAGTTTGAGGGCTACCAGAAACAAGAAGTGACACATGCGAAGAACTGCAAGTTGTGATATCACAGCGCATTGTAACAACCCCATGTGAAAGAGTTTCAGCTTGCAGGGGTGGAGGAGCAGCACTAAAAAGAGAAACCTTGTGAGCTTACATCTCTGATTAAAAAACTCACAAACAATAATATTTCTATTTTTATTTTGTTAAGACCACAAACATTGATATTCACAATAAAGAACTACAGTCTGAAGAAAGCATAGGATCTAAAATATCATTAGTGGACTTGGTGAAAATATAATTTGAAGCTACCAGGTAATACATGAAGATATAATCTGCATCACCAGTTTTCTTTTAAATGGACTGAACTGAAGTTTCAGTTTGGTTGACACTTCATAGGCAGAAAAAATTAAGATACATTTCATTTCCATGCCATCAAATTCATGCTTCAAAACATGCTGAGATCAAATTTATAAAAAATGATTACTGAAGCAAGAGCCCAGAATACAACGCAAAGAAGCATTCTGAGATCAAGAAAATTATAATATATTTACTAAAGCAGAAAAGGCCAATAATACATTGTGAACGCAATCCACACACAAGTTCTAAAATGTCTGATACACCATAAGTTATGAGATATGTTGCTTAATATGTAATGCACAGCAATTCAAGATACCTGACTCTGTTCTGAAGTTTACTCCCACGAATCTGAGAAGTAAATTGGGAAAGCTCAGTCATCAAGCAGGTTCTAGCAAATATGCTAAAACTTAAAATAGAATGCTAGAGTTGTTGGCTCAAAACATTTTGGCCTCTAAAGACACCTCTATTTAACAGATCAAAACAATGTATGAGTTGAACTTTAACACTAGTATTAACTTAAAATATTCAACCCTTTGATATACATCATATTTTACTAGGATTCTCATTTGAAATGCAAGCTAATTGAATAAAATTAGAACATATATCCAACCAGTGTCCTAAATAGTAGCAAGCAGCTGGTGGGCAGTCACCCCACTTGTCATGTGAGCAATTCACTTTTATCAAGGCTGCCTTGCATGAGAACAACTGGCAAAAGGCATCGCATTGCCCTTTTTGTTAGTATATTTAGTTTCTTAAGTTGGCCAAATGTGTAAACACTAAACTATATGAAGCAAAAGCGGATCCTCAGCAGTGCCTCTTCCGCCTGCATTAAATGACATTTACTAAATCTAATTATATGAGTATATGCTGCATATAGATTTGTGTTCCTATAGTGCCTACGGTAATACTTAAGAAACAAAAACTCCCAGTTAACATCAGCATGCTGCATATAAATTAGTGTGCTTAGCTCTAACTTGTTATAGCTGCTTAAAATGGCATAGCTGCTATTCCTATAGTTCCTACAGAAATACTAAAAAACTCCATCACCTCCTCCCAGCAGTTCAATGGACTAGCACTTTCATATATTCAAACTCGATACTTTTCTGGAACCTAATATTGATTACTAGAACTCTAGAAGGATGGGCACATACCTCAATATTCAACAAAGCATTTAAACCATCCTCCAGTGCACCCAACAAACATGCATCCTGCAGTTGATACAGCTGCACAATCATTGATTGGAACAAGGAAAACATCAAATGATTAAATGAGGCATAATCTCTAAACTTACCAAGGTGCATGGCAATCCACAGACAAGAACTTTCATGTTCACATCTTTGTCATGTATTTTTATAGCAAGAGAAGCTTCAGAACATTCTCCCTCATCCATTTCATTCTCAGAAGGGATGATATTTATCTTTGGAGCATCCCCAAGCAGGCGAGGGCCAAGCTTAACACTTTGTACATGATTATTGCTTACACAGTACAGTCGAAATGAGGCATGGGCAAGTTGAAATGCATCCCATATATGGCTGCAGGAACTACAACCAGAATACCAAAATGCTAGGTGTGAAACAGAATAAAATGGCACTGACCAATAATGCATTTATGATGGTTGATACCTTTGAATGACTGACAATAATGCCTGGCGAAAATGACATGCTGCATACATTGAAAATGAATTCCTCCAATATATTACATATGGTATTCCCTGAGGAAAGGAGGTCAAGATTACATATTGCTCAATAAGCACCTAAATTCCATAAATAACAGTCACTTTGTGCCGGGAAAAGATTTATTAGCACATTTTAACAACCAGCACCACCTAAAGTTTGTCCAAATGAGATATTACAAACATATATGCTCTATTTCCAGACTAACTCTGGCAACTGTACAATAAGAACCAACTCCTTGAAAAGAGGTCAAAACAATTATTAAAAATAGTAAAAAATACCTTTGAATGAAGTGACTGGGCAAGCTTTTCCCCTATGGGAACTTCCAAATAAACCTGTGTTTAGTGCTTACATATGTTAGTAAATATATAGGAAAAAAATAAATGAAAACCACATATTAAAAGTAAATTGAATAGGGACATCCAATCAACATGCAACAAAATCACATAGCAGTTATATTATCCACATCGATAAAATCTCAACAACACAAATTAAAGTTCAGAAATTTCAGGCGACAATGCCCAACCAGTCATCTATCCGTGTCCCTCTTATAGAGCAATCTGAACAGATTCAGCATCCAAGCTGTACATACCATTATCAGAATGAACATGTTATCATCGAATGCAATTTCTATAGAAGCGGAGTTGTAGCCCTAGCTAAGCACAAGGAAATAGTTCCCCGAGGATCACCAAGTTCAAATTTGTCACTATCTCCATAAAGTGTGTGCATAACTCCTAGTGCTTTTAATAGAATGCTTTAGCAGTGTGCAATGCAGTCATAGTGCAGTATGGTAATTGTCATGCTATCTTTTTCAAGGCTAAATATGAAATGGTAAGCAAAAGTGTGCAAATGCATCTTATTTTTAGCAGTCAGGTAAAAACTGATGAACAGAAAATTACAGCAAGGATTGCACACTATCTATTCAACAAAAGTTTGGAGCTTACTATGGTGGGAAATGGTGGGCTGATGAGTGAGATAAACGTCTGCGGGTCAGATAAATCAGTATCACCCCAGACAAGTGAACCTATCTCCTCATTCCCAAACTGCTGCCCTTGAAGATACAACAAGTTAGGTTGCACCGCCTGCTGCGCCTCTCTAAATTGCTCCACCGAGGGATTGATCAGCGTGTGCACCTGCATCCCGAAGTCCTCCTTTAACTGAGAACTCAAAAACAAGCATCCGTCCATACAACACAGCAAACAAACTGACCTCCAATTTCCCAGATGAGATGAGGTCCGGGAAGGGATACGACGGCCGCACCCGCTTCGGCTCGGGCGCAAGGCGAGCCGGCGTCGGCTGCTTCTCGGCAAACTTTCCGCATAGCACGGCGAGGAGCACGCTGTTCCGCCTCGAGGTGATCTGGATTTGAGACATGGCTGGAGGGATAACTAGTACCTGTACCTCAGCTCATGCTGCCACTGAACCTGCAACAGGAAGATTGAAATCCGATCAAAACTCGCCAAAACCACCTCCAACGTAACCAAATCAAACCAACAGGGACAGGCACACATAGATGCAGAAGTTGAAGCCCACGGCTGCTATAATCGGCTTACCCAAGGCTGCAAGGACGCCGGCGGCGGCGCAAGCAGGGAGCAGCTGGGGCTCGATTTGGGACACAAAGGAAGGGTAAAGTGGGGGCGAGAGAAGGACGAAACCCTAATTTCTCTCCGAATCCCCCACCAGAATATCGACGGCGATGCGAGGGCCGCAGGTGGGGTGGCGATCCGCGAATCGCAAGCGAGCCTCCCGTCCCAATCCAGTCAAACAAACATTCTAATCTCGAAAAAAATTCCCTACATAACTCAATTACTCGAACAGACACCACCAACCCTTACAGATTAGGAGCCCAAGTGCCCAACAAACAGCTAACCGAGCAGGTAGGATTAGGAATCCAGACGAAAACGAACGCGCTAGGACGCGTGCTAATTGTTGGGGGGACCAGGGGGCGTGACGAACCGCTCGGATTTGGAGAATCGCCCTGCGGTGCGCGTGGGTGCGGATTTTTCTCACGCGGCTTCTGATCGATGCTGCCGCTGCCGCTGCCGCCGCCGCCGCCGTGCACTCCCGTTGCTGCTTGTGGGCTCGGCGACGAGGATCAGGACGATGCATTATTCCTGAATGTGAAATCAAAAGATGAATGATTTGTTTTGTTTTTGAGGATGAGAAGATGGATGGATATGGATACCTGATGCTGCCGCCGCACGAGGCGACGATCCGACGACGCTTTGGCGGCTGCGGCTGTGGCGCGGTGGATTTTCCACGCCCATCCGCCCAATCGAATCTGCTCGACGGATGTTTCGCGGCTGGAGTACTCACTTTTCCTCGACTATCAAACGACCAATTTTTTTTTCGGGTAAAATATCAAACGCCGTTCACCATTCTTATCCAGGTCAAAGCAGTCATATATTTTTGAATTTTTACTGAACTTTGAATTGATGATTTTTTGTTTCGATTTGGCTGGTTTTCAAGGGTCATTTCTCCCATTCTTTTTCCGAAAAAACATTTTCTCGCATACATGTACAAAAATGTGCTTGTACAAGCACATTCGAGAAACTGGCGCGGATGTTCATATACATACTTCTATAAGCAATTTGTTTTCAAACACAACCTTTAAGGTGTGCATAGCACGCTTTTTCATTAATAAGAGGAGAATTACAGTGAGAGTGGAGAAACACTGTTGGAAAAAGTCCAAAAACCGGAAGAGGAAAATAAACATTGAAGAAAACCAGGTAACCAACTCAACAACTCCACTGTTCTTACTCAAAATGATATCCTGATGATAGCTAAAAGTGTAGATGTAGGTATTAACAATTCCAATGAGCTTAATACCATCATCAACTCTATAATAGATTTGGATAGAGATAGAAATAGCACTTTTTCCTTCTCATGTAAAGAACAGGAATGCAATGAAGTAGTACTAGAGGATAGAAATTCTCAGCCGGTACAGGGAGAGGCCCCTGGAACACCACCCGAACAAATAAAGGCACAAAAGCTAGATGAGTTGATTGAGTCATTCCTAGGAAAAAGATAACAAGAAAGAAAAAAAAATGATAGGTTTATTCTGAAATATTAGAGGCTTGGGCTTACCTGGTAGGATTCCTGCTTTAGTTAACAAAATTAGAAGTAACCATGTGGATTTCATAGGAATTATGGAAACTAAGAAAACTACCTTTTCTAGTGGCTTGTTGAAATCCCTAACAGAAAATATTCCTTTTGATGGGCACTTCCTCCTTGCAGTAATCAGTGTAGGAGGTATTCTAGTAGGAGCAAATTCAGAGATGTTTACTGTCACTGTGGGTGATATTCTAAAATTTTCTGTGTCTATCATCCTACGAGACAAGAAAGTGGGCTTGAATTGGAAGCTGGTAGTTATATATGGCAGACCTTAGGAAGAAGGAAAATAGGAGTTTATAGATAAACTCCACAAGATCATGCATTCATGGCAAGAGCCCATCCTGTTGGGAGGGAACTTCAATTTAGTTAGGAGTGTCATGGATAAAAATAATAGGAACATCAACCATAAGTAGGTTGATGCTTTCAATGACTGGATAAATAGGTGGGGGTTAATAGAGATAAACCCTAATAATAAGCCTTACACCTGGACCAATAACC
Organism: Cenchrus fungigraminus; assembly: GCA_036936925.1. Taxonomy (NCBI): domain Eukaryota; kingdom Viridiplantae; phylum Streptophyta; class Magnoliopsida; order Poales; family Poaceae; genus Cenchrus; species Cenchrus fungigraminus. Next base: position 63,185,751 of record CM072768.1, on the reverse strand, counting down.
AGGAGGTTCCAATTTTAGCTAGAATAGATAGAATCATAGTTTCCACATATTGGGAGGCGAATTTCCCCTTAACCAAGGTCAAGCTTTAGATAGAGTTCCCAGTGATCACAATCCTTTGTTGTTAGACACAGGGGTCAACATGGCCAGGCCCAAGAAAAAGTTTAGACTAGAAAAATGGTCGTTAGTAAAAGAAAGATTCAAAGATGTGGTAGATAAAGCCTGGTCCAACCCTTGTAGAGAGGAGAAACCCATAGACATCTGGCAATTCAGAGTCAGAAACCTTTAGGAGGTTAACCAGAGGTTAGGCTTCTAATGAGGTAGCAGCTATGAATAGAGAAAAAACAACTATTGCCTTGGAGTTCAACCAATTGGAAGCAAAAGTAGAGTAAAACACTATCCTAGAAGTAGAAAGGAGAAGGCTAAAGGAGGTAGCTGAATAGCATTTGGGCCCTAGAGGAGATCAAAGCTAGGCAAAGATCCAGTGATAGAGATATTTTGGAGGGGGGCAGAAACACAACATACTTTCACGCTATTGCTACTCAAAGAAATAGGAAGAAGAGGATAGATGCTCTAGAAGGTCCTAATGGTGTAGTGGAAGATGAACAGGGGATGATGAAGGTTGTTATAGACTTTTATAAAGACCTGTTCAAGAAAGAAGATAGAGGTGATATATATATCTAAGAGAAAATTTCTGGAGTGAAGGAGACAAGGTCACCCAGGAGGAGAATGTCTCCTCTCGGGACCTTTCTCATAGGAGGAAATTAAAGCTGCCATTTTCAATTGTTATGTAGAAGGGGCACCTGGGCCAGATGGACTCCCTTTTCTTTTCTACCAAAAGTTCTAGCATGTTGTAAAGAATGACATAGTAGTCCTCTTCCTTGACTTTTACAATGGAGAGCTAGACTTATATAGATTGAATTGTGCCCTTCTAACTCTCATCCCTAAGGAGCTAGGGGCCAGATCCATGAAGAAGTATAGGCTTATTAGCCTCTGCAATTGCAGCTTTAAGATCTTTTCAAAAGTCCTGACCATAAGACTATGGAAGATAGCCAATAGACTTATTTCCCCACAACAAACTGCCTTCATTGGGGGAAGGTATATCCTAGAAAGTGTTGTGGTGGGCTGGTGGCACATGAAGTAGTTCACAACATAAACAAAAGAAAAGAGCCAGGTGTGATCCTCAAACTAGATTATGAGAAAGCCTATGACAGAGTAAACCTAGATTTTCTATTTGAAATCCTAACAACAAGAGGCTTTAGTAGGAAATGGATTAGCTGGGTAGAAAGCATAGTGAAGGGTGGCTCTGTGGGAGTAACCCTGAATGGAAATGATAGTTCCTTCTTCAAAACAGGAAAGGGCCTAAGACAAGGAGACCCCTTGCCCCCTTGCTGTACAACTTAGTTGGAGATGTCCTGACTAGAATGCTAACAAAGGCTGTTGAGAAAAAACCTAATTAAGGGCCTCTCTACTAGCCCTAGTCATGAGGTGATCTCTCTGCAATATGCAGACGACACCATCCTCTTCTCAGACATAAACAGTACCCACCTGATAAATTTGAAAGGAACCTTAGCTATCTTTGAGCAACTATCTGGGATGGGGATCAACTTTCACAAGAGTGAATTGATCCCCATAAACCTTGACCACAACCAAACCCATGACATTGCCCACCTCTTTAGCTGCCCTGTGGGTAATTTCCCCATTAAATATCTAGGAGTTCCCTTGCATTTTAAAAATTTGAGTAGGGAAGATATACAACCCTTACTTGACAAAATCCTGAATAAGATCACTGGATGGAGAGGAAAGCTGCTATCCCATGCAGCCAGGGTGATGCTGATACAAACCTGCATTGCCTCCATTCCAATTTATCTCCTCTCCTTCATCAAATTCCCTAAATGGGCTATTAAGGCAATTTCCTCACAAATGGCAAATTGCCTTTGGAATGACAATGAAGATAGACATATGTGGCACCTAGCCAATTGGGAAAGCATTAGCATGAGGAAAGAATATGGTGGGTTGGGATACCCAACCTAAGAGACCTCAATATTTGCCTTCTAGGCTCCTGGCTGAAAAGGTACCAAATAGATGAAGGGAAGCTCTGGAAATAGGTGTTAGATGAAAAAAATATAATACCAATAACCCTAATATCTTTTATAGCTCTACGGAAGGTAGCTCCCAATTTTTTAGAGATGTAATGTGGGCGGCCAAGGCAGCCAAAATAGTTTATAGATGGAAAATCGAGGATGGTAAGAAAGTCAAATTTTGGGAGGATAACTAGCTGGGCACTTCCAGCCTAGCCATTCAATTCTGGGATCTATATGTGATTTTAAATGAAAAGAACAACACTATCCATGACCTTTGGGATGGTGTTAATCTGAAATGTACCTTTAGAAGAACAGTGAGTGTTGAAATGATGAGAGCTTGGGAGGAAATCATCCAGATAGCCACAACAATAACCTTTAGTAGGGATAAGGATGAAATGATTTGGACTTTTAGTTCAAATGGTGTGAATTCCTCCCAATCCCTTTATAAGATAGTCAACTTCAGAGGAATAAAACCAACTCACACTCCTGTAGTGTGGGGCCTAAAAATCCCACCAAGAGTGCACTTCTTCTTATGGTTGCTTACTCAAAATAAAACTCTAACTAGAGATAATGTAGGAAAAAGAAAGCATGTGGATGACAAGAGTTGTCTATTTTGCAAAGAGAATGAATCTGTACATCATTTATTTTTTTAACTGTGTAGTAGCAAGACAAGTTTGGGCAAATATTTCAGAATGTCTGGAGTTGTAGTGTGGAGATTGCTTTGAATCTGTAGGAAAGATGTGGCTTAGCAATAAGAAACATATGATAGCTAACATCTTTACTTCAGCTGCCCTGTGGGGGCTGTGGAAACTAAGAAATTTTCTCTGTTTTCATAATGGACAATGGAAAGATGTGAATTGTTTACTACAAAGGATAGCAACACTGATCTACAATTGGAAGCTCCTCTGCCCAGTCAAGCAGATATCAGAGCTAGAATCAAGGATGAGCAAGCTGAGATGCTTAGCAAGACAACCTGGCAGGTTGGCAAACTAGCCGGCCTGCTCAAAGACAATCTCTTCAGTTTCCTGGCGAAGCATTGAGGCGACTGGGAAGAAGAACAGGTTCCCTCAGAGCTGGCGCACTTGCTAATTGATGGGAGAATCGATCTGGCAGCTTGACAACAAGAACAAGAAAACTGGTACCAGCTGAGCTCCCCAGCTGGAGTATCAGAATGACATGCTTCTCGTGTAATAAAAGTAGCTTCTTGTCAACTGTCTTCCTTTCTCTTCCCAGGCAAGGCTTCAAAGCTTCCCCTGTTATGTACCCGTGGCGCTGTAAACTTTCTTGAATGGTCTTTCTATAAGTAAGACTGGGGCATGTCCCTAAAACTCTAAAAAAAGAGGAGAATAACAATTATGCAACCTTAGGAGAATCTCTAAGGTGCGAAGATACAAAGAACAACCACAACTACCAAAGGTAAACAACAATGTCGACCAGCACGAATAGCGGAACACCAACAGAAGAAAACACACTACAACCTAAAACCTAAAACCTGCACGAAAGAATACATGAAGAGCGCGAGCACATCACCGAAAAACTCACAACTAGGCGCCAGTGGAAGAGGAGCGGGAAGGACATGCAAGATGATGCCCGGGGGAAGCGACGCCAACACCGCCATCATCCGTCTGTCCACGAAGGAGCAAAGCAAGTTTTCACCTGGCAAGACAAATGGACGAAGGCTGAAACAACACCTCCAACGAGGTGAGATACATTCCAGAAACGCACCCATTGTTAGCATAATGAAACCAGACCATACCCTCAAGAACCAATTTCACACAGTCGACCCCCAAAGTTTGGAAGGGGCTAATCAATGGAAAGACAGCTTGCAACTCTTGATGACGATGATGGTAAGCTTCTGCAAGCAGGAAAGACGGCCAAGAGCGCCCACAACTACTAAGAGAGGGAAGGAGCCAAATCTCTCCCTCATCCCCACTCCACGCGACCGGCCAACCCAACACCACCCACTACGCCGATTCTCTAAAGATGAGTGACAACCCGAAGGATCAGGGGAATGACGAAGATCTGTCCTACCAATCTGCCAGCGAAGAAGACAGCTGGAGGGGAAAGATCTCCCGAGTGACAACCAAGATCCAGCAAACAGCTCAGCGATGGCAAGGTAGGCCAGTGGAGTTGACCAGGACACCGGGGAGCCCTCGACGAATGATGCGACATAACAGCGAGGAAGAAAGGCGACGTCTCCCAAGACCTCCCAACAACAACTCCAAGAAGGGAAATGACACCCTCAGGCGCTGTCGTTGTTGGCCCATCACGGAACTGAGCAGGGTTTCGCCCGAGCTTCATGAGCGCAAGATGACAGCCGTCCTCCAAGCTCACAATAGACAACACCGACTCCGTGTGTCCCACGCGGAATCCAACGACAATGACCCAACGACCTACATCAGCGACCAAACGACTCCAAAAGGACATGCATTTGAAGTCCCCGACCGGATACAGCCCCCCGCGAGTGCTGGCAACGAAGAGGACAGCCGGCGGAACCAATACAGACCACAGCGCCCCGCCGCGGGACTGCAGAGGGTAACTCGCACCGAGGCCCGCCCATAGAGGGGCGCCGGGACCCTCTCACAGCGAGCGCGCACATAGTCACCGCCGTCATCGGCTCCGGCGTGCTCTCGCTACCCTGGGCGGTGGCGCAGCTCGGCTGGGCGGTGGCCCCGTCGGTCATGCTCGTCTTCAGTGACGTAATGTACTACACCTCCACGCTGCTCTCCGAGTGCTACCGCGCCGGGGACCCCGCCACCGGCCGGCGGAGCTACTCCTACATGGAGGCCGTCCGAGCCATCCTCGGCGGCGCCAATGTCACCTTCTGCGGCGTGGTCCAGTACGTCAACCTCGCCGCCATCGCCGTCGGGTACACCATCGCGGCCTCCATCAGCATGCAAGCCATCGGGAGGGCCAACTGCTTCCACGCCAGGGGCCACGCCGTCGCGTGCCGCAGCTCCAGCGTGCCCTACATGATCGCCTTCGGGGCAGTGCAGGTCGCCTTCTCGCAGATCCCAAACTTCGATCAGATTCAATGGCTGTCCATCGTCGCCTCCGTCATGTCCTTCACCTACTCGGGCATCGGGCTCGGCCTCGCCGTCGCGCAGACCGTGGCGAACGGCGCGTTCCGGGGCACCCTCACCGGCGTCTCCGTCGGCGCGGGGCTCACCGTGCCGCAGAAGGTCTGGCGCACGATGCAGGCGATAGGCAACATCGCCTTCGCCTACTCCTTCTCCAACGTGCTAATCGAGATCCAGGACACCATCAAGGCGCCTCCGCCATCGGAGGCGGCGGTGATGAAGAAGGCCACGGCGATCAGCATCGCGACCACGACGGCGTTCTACACGCTGTGCGGGTGCATGGGGTACGCGGCCTTCGGAAACGCGGCGCCGGACAGCCTGCTCACGGGGTTCGGCTTCTACTCTGGCTCGTCGGCGGCGGACGTCGCCAACCTCGTCGGCGCGTACCAGGTGTTCTGCCAGCCCATCTTCGCGTGGCCGGACAGCGCCTTCGTCTCCAAGGAGCTCCGGGTGGGGCCCTTCGCGCCCACCGCGCTCCGCCTGGTGTCGCGGTCGGCGTTCGTTTGCCTCGCCACCGTGGTCGCCATGGCGCTGCCCTTCTTCGGCAGCATCGTCGGCCTGATCGGCGCGTTCTCGTTCTGGCCGCTCACCGTCTACTTCCCGATCGAGATGTACATCAAGCAGCGCGCCGTGACGCGCGGCAGCATCAGGTGGATCTGCCTCAAGGTGCTCGCCATTGTCTACCTCGTCGTGTCGATCGCCGCCGCAGCAGGGTCAATCGCCGGCTTCGTCAGCGCGTTCAAAGTTGTCCGGCCTTTCAGTGGCTAACCTCGCAAGGGAGCTCAAAAGTTTTTGTATTTACTGTAGAAGCTGCTACTGAAACTCGCAGTGGCTGAGTTAATAAGATTGTTCAAGCAACTGTTCGTTTTATAGCTAATAACTAGAAAAACACCCAATAACAGTAGAAATTTATCGAGAACAAAATTTAGCATAGAAATAATCATATGTTATGACTGATATCAAAATTCTTATAATGTTTGTTGATGGTTATTCCACGGCTACCGAGCAGTTCTAGCACGGACATTTACTTGTTCACCTTCTCGAACTTGATCGACTTCTGTTCGGTAGCCGTGGAATAACTTAGGGCACCCGCAACGGGTGCCGTTAGGCTCTCTATAGAGAAACACGTAGGAGAGAGAAATAGGAGAGAGAAGAGAAACGTCGACAGGGCGACATGCTTTAGCACGCGATTCCACGTGCGGGCCCACAGCTCTTTCCTATCCTCCTCTGTGTCCGCACGTGCCGCAGCTTGTTGCCGCCCGGAGCTCGGACCGGCCGGCGAGCACGGGCAGAGCTGGACCCGCCGGCGAACCTGGCCGCGAGCGAGATGGGGAGCGCGGCCCGGCATGGAGTACTGGGCGGAGAGATTCAGCTGCCAGCGGAGGCTGCCGGAGTGCCGGTCCGCCGGCTCGGAGCACCGCTGGCCGTCGGCGTGGGGCGAGGCCGGGGAAGGACGGTGCCGGGAGCTCGGCCTCGCTCGGCGCGCCCGATCGTGGCAGCGCGCGCATCCGAGCTCGCCACCGCTGGCGAGCACACGAAGGTGGAGGTGGAGGCGCGCGGCCGGTCGTGGCGGCGAGCGGATCCGAGCTCGCCACCGCTGGCGAGCGCGCGGAGGTGGAGGCGGAGGCGCGGCCGCCGGCGCTGGATGCGACCACCGTCTTCAGCGCTGCTCCGGCGCAAGGGTAGGTAGGGGGTGGGGCTAGTGGCCGTCGAGCCATCGCACGCGGAGGAGTTTCGCCGCCGCCAGACCACCGGCGAGCAGGAGGAAGAAGTGCGGGCGCGGGTGGAGGTGTGACGGGCGGCGGCCGGCGTGTTGTCGGCGCCGGAGGGGGTCAGCCGGGGCGGCGTCGGCTCCCCCGGCCATGACGCCATGGCCACAGGAGAGAGGTAGCGTGAGATGCTAAGAGCTAGGAGAAGGGGGGAGGGGATGAGGTTGGAATGTGGGACCCACAAAAAGTTAATGCTATAGCACAATTGTTGGACTGATCATCTACAAAACATGCTATATCCTACATGAACATTGTTATAGAGAGTATACCTGAGCATTTTCAGCCCGGCCCGAACCCGGCCCGCCCACGGACCTTACTGGACGGGCGTGGGCACAGATCTTGCAGCCCGTGAAAAAAAATCTTGGCCCGAGCCCGGCCCGAAATGCTGTTTTTACCTATTTTACACTATAAAATGCGCGGGCGGCCCGCTTGAGCCCGGGCCCGACCCGAGCCCGGCCCGAAAACTGAGGCCCAACGCGTCCCATGAGACGGGCATAGGCAGGATTTTCTCGACCCGAAAAAACAGAAATTTTTTTCGACCCGACCCGAACCGGCCCGAAAAATACTCAGGTCTAATAAAGAGCAACTTACTATAACTATTGCTGGTGCCCTTAGGGCAGTCCCAACGGTAATTAAGAGGTCGTTTCCATCTGCATTTAATAGGGCCCCACGTAAGCAAAAATTCAATGCAACGAGAAAAATCAACGAAGAAAGAGAGAGCTCGACGAAGAAATCGTTTCTTGTCCACGAAACGGCGTCGAGGCTCCAAGAAATGAGCAAAACGCCGATGGGGAGAAACGACTCGCGTCCATGGCAGTGATTGCAGCCGCGCGAGCTCGCTCGTCGGCCCCGCCTGCTCGCCCGTGCGCGCCGGAGCTGGTGCTCACCCGTGCGCGCCCGAGCCGCCACGCTCGCACGCCGGAGCAGAGCGCACGCCCGCAGGAGCCGCCGCGTGAGCTCGCTCGTCGGCCCCGTCTGCTGCCTGCGCCGCTCGCCCGTGTGCGCCGGAGCCGGTGCTCACCTGTGCGCGCTTGAGCCGTCACGCTCGCACACCGGAGCAGAGCGCTCGCCCGCGGGAGCCGTCGTGTGCTCGCACGCCGCCGCCGCGCACTCGCCCGTCACAGCCACGCGCCCGCCTGCGCTCACTCTTCACTGCCGCACGCTTGCCCGCGGCCACCGCGCGCGCCGCCGCAAAGCAGTAGCACGCTCGCCCGCAGCCGCGACGCGCTCGTCAGCGCCGCCCCGTGTGCTCGCCTGGGCCCGCCGGACTCGCTGCGGCCGCCCACCAGAGCAGCTGCGCTCGCCGCGCATGCGATGCGCTCGCATGAGCCCGCCGAACGGCGCGCTCGCCCGTGCACCCGATGTGCTCGCATGAGCCCGCCGTACAGCAAGAGCTAGTAGCCTAGTACTAGTTTGCTTGGTAGAGGTCACGAGAGAGAGCACTCGGAGGACAGAATCACAGAAGAGATAAGGTTGGGAGAAAAAGACATGAGGGAATAGTGAAATATTAATTGTCTTGGACTTCCCACCATAGTAGAAAATGGTTTCTAGTGATCATTTTTTCTGGGGTTATTTGGGACCAAGCCATTACAATTTTCCGAAGTTGGAGAAACGCCACTACTATTCGCGTATTTTGAAATTTGCCATTGCAATTCTTGACTTCCCTCAAATATGCCACGAAATACGTATAAAGACGACTCGGGCCCAGCTGGAAGCTATACGAAGACGTACATCACATTGTATTTGTGCCCTCCTCTCAATGACATGTGGGTCCCACTTGTCAGCATCTTCTTCCTCCTCTCATCCTCCACAAACGAGCTCCCCTACATCTTGCCTACAGGTTCGAGAGGAGGCCGCCGGCGACCGCCACCAGCCCGCGCCGCACCTCTAGCCACCGTTGGACGACGACGACGAGGAGGAGGAGGCCACCGGATGCGGGGCGGCGAGAACCGCGGCGCGCGGCCGCGACGACCGGCCACGGCCTCCGCGCGCGGGCCAGGCGTGGCGGCCTCCGCCGCGAGCAGGTCGCGCCGGCGTCGGCCGCGGCGCGGCCCTGCCTATTCGCCTGGTAGGCGGCGCCGCTGCCGGCTCCAGGGAAGATGGGGAGGGCGCGCGATGCCGACCGCAGGATGGCCGGCGGGGGAAGCTCGATCCCCGAGGTGGCGCGAGCCACCCCAGATCCCAGCGCCGCCGGCCGCAACCAGGAGGATCAGGAGCAGAGCAGCAGTAGCGCCGCCGTCCCCTCGCCGTCTTCTGCAGCCGGATCCGCGGCGACCAGGAGGGGCGCGACACAGGAGTCCCCAGCTTCTTCGCCACGCCACCCAACTCCGGCCGCCGGACCCGCTGCCGAGCCACACCGCCACGCCTCCCAACTCCGGTCGCCGGACCCGCTCTCTGCACTGACGCGTGAGAAGAGGAGGAGGAAGGGAGATGAGAAGATGGGAGGAAGATGAAGATAATGACAAGTGGGGCACGCATGTCATTGAGAGGATAGCACAGATACAATGAAATGTACGTCTTCCTATACACCTGCAGCTGGGCCCGGGTTGTCTTCATACGTATTTTGTGGTATATTTGAGGGAAGTCAAGAATTGCAATGGCAAATTTCAAAATACGCGAATAGTAGTGGCGTTTCTCCAACTTCGGAAAATTGTAATGGCTTGGTTCCAAATAACCCTTTTTTCTGATATGATTGTGTTGACTTCGCACATGGTGTCTACCGTTCGGGCTGCCCTTAGGAGTAAAGAAGAAAATTTTAGCACCTGAAAATTAGCACCTTCCTTTAAATGCAACCGGGAATGCGGGTCTCTCGCTCGCCGTGCAGGCCCTCCCCCGCGAGGCCCATCCACCCCTTGTGCGCCTGCCCTATAGATGTCCAGATGGGTTAGACACGATGGGCGGCACGACGCACGACACTAAAAAACACGACACGAACACGACACGACACGATGGACGTAGTGTCAGTGCTGGCACGACATGATGGACGGGCCATGTCTGGCCACGATCTCGACACGCAGTGCCGGCACGAACACGACACAAAAAGGGCGGCCCATCTAAACACGACCGCAGCCCATCTAAACACGAGTACACGACCGCAACCCATCTCAAAGCGGCCCACCACAGCCCACGACTCCTACATATATATACACAAACAAACCCTAATCCCCCCAACCTCCTCATCTCCAATCCCGCCGCCGCCGCCCGTCACCCCCTTCTGCTTCCACTCCAGCCTCCTTCGTCCCTCCGTCGTGGGCGCGCGAGGCTGACGAGCGCCACCGTCGCGCGGCCCCGAGGCGGACGCGTGCCGCCGTTGCGTGGCCACGAGGATGGCCTGGCGCGGCCACGAGGCCGATGAGTGCTGCCGTCGTGGGCATGGCCACCAGGACGACGAGCGCCGCCGTCGTCCAAGAGGGCTCGCCGTCGCCGGCAGCCGGCCAGGATTTTTGTTTGTGTGTATTTTTGATGAATTTGTTGATTGATTCGATTTACTCCTCTTCCTCTCTCGATTTGCTCCTCTCTTCCTCGTGCTAGCCGTGCTTGTTCGTGCCAGTCGTGCTAGCCGTGCCAGTCGTGCCGGCACGACACGGCTAAGTGAGGTCCGTGTCGTGCATGGGCCAAGGAGCTAGCACGGCACGACACGGCTAGCCTCTCGTGTCAACTCGTGTCGTGCCGAACCGTGTCGTGTCGAATCGTGTTCGTGCCGTGTCGTGGTGGGCGGCCCATCTGGACATCTATAGCCTGCCTATGGAGCTCCGCCACGTTGCTGCCTGAGCTGCGGCGGCGCGCTATGGTGGGACAGCGGCGGTGCGAGAGCTCCTCGACGGCTGAAGCACTGCGGTCGCCAGTTCTAGTGCAGCTGTCGCCGATTTGACCACGCCGCCGCTGCCCCTGATTTGACCCGCCGCTGCCTCCGGTTCCTCAGCCACCACCGATTTAGCCCCGTCGCTGCCTACAGTGCCATGCGGGAGGAGGAGATCGGTGCGTGGGAGGTGGACCTGGCGTGCGGGAGGATGGGCAGCGCATGACAAGGCGGCGCCTGCACAAGGACATGAAAAGCAGCGTGGACGGGTGGATTTATTGGCGTGGGAACGAATTTGGCGCGAGGAGAGGGCGGGAGGGATCGCTGCGCGGGGGATTTGGCCTTGATAGCGAGGCGCGCGCGCTCGTGAGCTGTGGCGAGCGGAAAGAGGGGGTTGACGAGGGAAATAGAGTTTTGGAAAAATATCGAGCCTGTTGAATGGCTTTTTTGGTGTGTTTTTTTATTTTTTAAGAAGGAAAATGATGAGAATCTGTTGGAGTTGCTCTTATGACTGATAACAAAATTCTTATAATGTTCGTTGATGGTTATTCCACGGCAACCGAGTAGTTCTTGCACGGACACGCTCACTTTGATCGGCTTGCTCATCACACACAAAAAAAAGCCACCATTTACTTGTTCAACCTTCTCGTACTTGATTGACTTCTGTTCATCAGTCATCACCTAGGAGGAGTAAAGAAGAAAATTTTAGCACCTGAAAATTAGCACCTTCCTTTAAATGCAACCGGGAATGCGCGCGGGTCTCGAAACCAGCAGTAGCGATCCAAATTCCCACTCCGGCTAGCAGTTACCGAAACGACGTTCTGGCTTGCAAATTAACCCGCCTATTAAATCGGCCACTCCAGCAGTCCATCGACCATTGGACCAAACGGGAAGTACGGGACCCCCTCCCGGCTTGCCGCTAGCCCCTCACACGAAATGACAGCCGGGTCTTCCAGTGCAGGCGTCGTCGTCGTCGGCGAGGTCGACGACTTCTACTTCTCCGTCCTCGCCCACGGGAGAAATGACGACGACGACGACGACGAGCTCTTCCCGATATCCGACGAGAAGTACGCCGCGGAGCTCCAGCTGCAGGAGGTGATCATGTCCTCCGCCGTCGCGGCCACCGCGGGATCGTCCTCGTCCTCGCCACGCCGCAGCAGCACGGCAGCTGCCGCCGCTAGCAACAGCGCCGCAGGAGCTCTGGCATTGTGGGCTCCCGGCAAAGGTGAGTGCTCCTACGCCTCGTCATCGTCGTCCCGGCCGTCAACGCCCCTTGCCGCCGCGGCGGCGTCGCTCGTCTTCTGCAAGATCTGCATGGACGCGGTGCCGCCCTCGGATGCGCACCGCGCCGGCCACGGATGCTCGCACGCATTCTGCGGCGGCTGCCTGGGGCGCTACGTGGGCACCAAGATCCAGGAGCGGATCGCCGACGTCCGGTGCCCCGAGGAGCGGTGCGGCGGCGCGCTGGACCCGGAGCTCTGCCAGGGGATCCTGCCCCGGGAGGTCTTCGAGCGGTGGGGCGCCGCGCTGTGCGAGGCCATGCTGCTGGGGTCCGAGACGACCTACTGCCCCTACAAGGACTGCTCGGCGACGATGCTGGTTGACGGCGGCGGCGTCCGCGACGTCGCGGAGGCGGAGTGCCCGAGCTGCCGGAGGCTCTTCTGCGCGCGGTGCGGCGTGGCGCCGTGGCACGCCGGCGCGACCTGCGCCGAGTTCAAGAGGCTCGGGAAGGGGGACAGGGGCAAGGAGGACCTGCTGCTGCTCGAGATGGCCAAGGGGAAGAAGTGGAAGCGGTGCCCCAAGTGCATGTACTTCGTGGAGAAACGCACGGGCTGCCTGCACATTACCTGCAGGTACGTTGCCACTTGCTCTTGCATTCGATGAAGCCCTTTGCCCTTGGAGAGAAAAAAAACTTGATGTGGGTGTGAGATGTTGCAGGTGTGGCTTCGAGTTTTGCTATGGGTGTGGCGGCACGTGGGGGATAACTCACTCAAGCTGCAACACAGCATGAGATGTGATCATGGAAGCAATTTGGAGTTGATCTAGTAGGTGTTTTGAACTACAAAGTCTTCAGTGTTTTAATCATATCTCGGTTATCAGACTGATATGTAGTATCTGAACCTAAATGTATTGAAATTCCGATCGGGATGCCATGTAGTTTTGTATGGTATAAACCTGAAGATCAGTGTCCATGTTGAAGTTTTTTTCTCAATATATATTTTCTGTTCTTTTCAATTTTCGGTTACAAAACGAAGGAGACACGCAAGCTACTGAGTTTGGGTGTGCTCACTGCTCGGCATGCATATCACCAGCTATTTCTTTTTGAAACGTGTCACCTGCAAATTTCATTACTGAAATCAACTGCATCTCAACAAGATCAGTAACATATTTGTCCATTAGACTTTGATATACACATGGATATGTACTATGTCTGGATATATATAGTAAAATTTAAGGGAAAGCTATAGCTCACCCAGGTGATTTGGAGACCTCTCACACGAATTTTTTCTCACCTCCACCCACCTTCTTCTCCAACTCTGGCGACACTACGGCGAGGTTAGGGTTTAGGTTATGGTTCGGGGTTAGGGGTTCAGTGTTGCTGGTGGAGGGGCTGCTGTCACTGCCGGCCATAGAAGGAGGGCCGACAGCGGCAGGCCGGCCCGGTGGTGGTGGCTGGGCGGCGAGTCCAGACGGCAGGGGAAGGTGGTCGGGCTAGGGTTGGGCGGGGGCGCCACAGCTGCGCCGGAGGTGGGGTGGGGGTTGGAGGCGGCGGTGGGAAGGGCGCGAGGGTGGTCGGCACCAGCGGTGTGGGGGCGGCCTTGGCGGCGGGTGGCGGACGGTGGGCGCGAGGAGGAAGACGAGTCGGGGTCCAGTCATCTGGTGCGTCGATGGCTGGGGAAAGAGGGAGGTGAAGAGATAAGGTGGAGATAGAAGGAGAGGTTAGATCTGAGTCCCTGATCTGAGATTCGACGGTCCAAAAATTCGTGTGACGGAGGTTCCTAAATCACATGGGCGAGCTATAGACAGTCCCAAAATTTATGTGTTTAGAAAAGCTAAAAAAATAAAATAGAGATAAATTCGTGTCCAGACCCTCAACTTGGCATGGGGTGCCACCCAAAACACACATCTAAGTTCCTGGACTTATTAATCGGTTCACGTGACATGCAGACCACGTATTAGATACAATTTCTACCTCTCCCTCTCTCTCCCCCTGTCGCAGCTGGTGACGTCACTGCTCCCGCTCGGGTCTAAGCCCCCCCACACGTTCACCAGCAAGCTCTAGCTCGGGTGTCATCTGCCCCCGCCGCACGCACTTGCTCACCCACCATCACCGACGGAAGCTCTGCCATTGCTTCCTCGACGAGGACTTCCTCCCCCGCCATGCTCGTTGGGCAGGTGGCGGCATCCGGTGCTGACCCCTCCCGGGCCCTTCGTTCTCATCGACGACGCTGACAAGAAGCGGGGTGGCAGCTGGCCTCGCCGTGGATGCGGCCGCCTTAGGCCATGTCGTTGGCGCGCATGATGCGCGGCGAGAGCGGCTTGGGTCGGAGTTGAGGGTCGAGGCGGCGAGTCTGGCGGATGCGGTCGAGGGCAGGCTGAAAAGGCTGCTGCTACACACGGGGTGGGTGGCTGAGACCTAGGTAGGAGCGGTGGCAACTGTGCGTGGCTCTATTGGGGTGGAGCGAACAACAGAGGAGGGAGGAGCATACGGTGATGGGGAGAGAGGAATGTCGTGCAATCGTCCTAAATATAGACACTATTAAGCATCTAATGGTTTACTAAGTGTATGAGCGGGGATTAAAATTAAGTGATGACATCAAGGTGTATAAGTTGGTTATCCAACAGGAAGCGATGCTTGGAGACGGGATTCCATGAAGGCTTAATTGTTTTGTATTTTGAATTTGTGTTATAGAAATGTCGTACCATCAAGAGGGATACGAAATTTACTTTCCATGAGTTGGAAAAGGTGCTCTAGATGAACTAATCAAACCTACGAGAGATACCTTTGCACCTTCACATATACTCCAGACTCCCTGGTGACTCCGGACCTAGTCCGAATACTTCGGTCCTTAGAGCTCCAATGGCACCCCTTTCCTCTCTCTCTCTCTGCTCATTTCGAACTGCAACACTCACACACATTGACTCTCCCTCTTTACCCTTTTGCTCTTGGTTGGTGAGATTTGGTGGGGATTAAAGGAGGGATGCAAGGCTAGAGCAAAAGAGAGTGCTAGTGAGCTCATTTCCCATCTCTAGAGCATCTTGTTCTTCGCTTGGTCGGTAATTTCGTGTTTGTTACTCTTGGATCTTTGAGCTCCTAGCCGGCTAAGCGTTACTTGCAGAGCATCCAAGCTTGTGGTTGCCTACGGGAAGTTTGTATTACCCCTACGTATTGAGTAAGTGGCTCTAGCTCGATCTTGTATTACCCCTACGCATTGAGTAAGTGGCTCTAGCTCGATCTGTGTGGTCGCATAAGGGCCTCTCCAATGTGCAGAAATACTTGGTCCTATGCAATTAATGCTACCAAAGATCCAGGATCTAAACATTGTGTGGTTGGTTCCATGAAGAACCCAGCTCCATGTATGGATCCCGGTCCTATGGAATAAATAAATCAGATCTCTGACGCAAGCACACAACATCCAACTCAAAGAGCCACAAGTTTAATTCAGCAGCAAATTTTTAATTGAGCAGGAACCACACTTGGATTCAACAAGTCGTTCCTATACATTGTGCACAAAGTAGCATGTAGCATCACATCTTTGCGGGACCCACATTAGGACTAGGTGTGGTACCATACATTGCTGGTGCCCTAAGCCCACACCCTTTATGGGTTCCTCAACGGAAATGTAGACATCAAGGTATGAGGTTGAACTCTGGTAACAAATCCTTGTGTCCCCTTGTGATCGTTGCTCTTGTTGTTTACTTGATTGTCCCTTTGTGATTGTTGCTCTTGTTGTTTACTTAATATTCTCTTGAGCTCATTTCTTGTTGTTTGGCACACATCAGACAATAATATTCAAAAGCTCGATGCCAACGAGCGATCGAAATGCCCCATCCGAAGAACAGTAACTGCAGCTATTCCAAATAGTGCTATGCCAATGCATGTCTAATAATTGTCTAAAAGAACACTTATGACTGCTTTGAGCTTCCCTTGTTGTTGGTTTCGTCTGTCTTTAAACATCGATAATTTGAGTATTTGAGTGATGTGCAGATTATTAGACACAATTATAGATAGAATTATCTGATATGTGATTATTTGTTACTCTCTACGTCTCAAATTATATAAATCATTTTGTCATAAATGTATACATATTATAATGCATCCATACATATATATACTTAAGTGTATAATAAAATCTATGAATATAATAAAAACTAAAACGACCGAATGAATGAAGTTGTGTTTATAATTAAACAAGACCAGCTCTGACTGTCATGTGGGAAACAAGAATCATCTCCAGCTACTTCGTGCATTAGTGGCGTTAGATCGAATTTTGGTTCATTGTAAGGAATCATTGCTCGTAGTTTAAAAGGAGGAGAGGGGGTGAATTAAGCTCACATAAAACCTAAAAACCATAGCTACCACTATTAGCTTGCTCCAAACATAAATTAGATATGCTATCTGCATGCACAATTAGCATGTCATCCTTTGCTTCTTCCTTCCCATCCTTTCGGGAGGGACTGTGTGGAATATATCCTCATTTTTTAGAAAGATATTTAATTTGTTTTGGAAAGGAAATATCCCTTGGATTAACCTTTAGATTCCTGCCATTTGTATTCGCAACTACTGCACCCAGAGATGCGAACAGACTCCCCCATGATCGCCATCTCACCCTAAAACATAGGAGACGAGTTAAGTTCTCGCAGTCTTCCCAGGTATATAGTAAATAAAAGATAATAAGTTAAGAGAAGACGGGCAGTCACCATTCATCAGCTCGAGAGATTTGTCAGTTGTAACATCTTTGTCTCTTCCCTATCCTACGGCAATGGCGGGAGCCGAGTCGGGGCAGCAGCAGCACCACCACCACCCCTGCAGCATCTGCATGGAGCCCAACGAGACTCACCGCGGCGGCGCCGCCTGCGCGCACGCGTTCTGCCGCGCATGCCTCTCCGGCCACGTCCGCGCCAAGGTCGAGACCGGCGACGGCGCCGTGGTTCGGTGCCCCGACCCGTTGTGCGCCGGGGCGCTCGACCCGGAGCTCTGCCGCGCGGCACTGGCCCCCAACGTGTTCGAGCGCTGGTGCGCCGCGCTCTGCGAGTCCCTGTTCCCCGCCGCGCGGCGCACCTACTGCCCGTTCCCGGACTGCTCCGAGATTATGGTGTCCGACGGCGACGGCGGCGCCGAGGGGTGCGTGACCCAGTCCGAGTGCCAGGTGTGCAGGCGGCTGTTCTGCGCGCGGTGCCGCGTGGCGCCGTGGCACGCCGGCGTGGCCTGCGACGAGTACCAGCGGCTCGCCGTGGGGGACAGGGGCAGGGAGGACATGATGCTTCTCGAGATGGCCGAGGCGATGCGGTGGAAGCAGTGCCCCAAGTGCGAGTTCATCGTCGATAAAATTGATGGCTGCGCACACATTACATGCAGGTACCGATTACGGAACGAAAAGAATTCCCTTTCTCCTTTTTTTTTTATTTTTAGTGAGAAACATTGGGACATTTATAAAACTGTGTTCTTTCATTTCACTGACACCGGACCATTTTGTTTTTGTTATCCTTGGCAAAGGGGAGACTAATATATATCGACCATATATATTTGTTGACAATGGCGAATTTGTAAACTCTGCAATGCAGCTCTTACTTTTATTGTTTGTCAAATTTTGCAGGTGTGGCTTCGAGTTTTGCTACCGGTGTGGAACGACGTGGGGTTCGGCTCATTCTAATTGCAGGGGTTGAGATTTTACAGAAGCTACATTCTAGAGTTGCAAGGCTTCAAATATTTCGGTAGAAACAATTCGTTTTGTCAGAATTTCTAGAGCTAGATGTCAGCCATCAATTTGTGGTGTGGGGTGTGTGTGTGGGTATAGAAGAGGGAACAGGCAGTTTTTATTAGTTGAAGGATGATTGAGCAATGGACGCGTGTCACCGATCATGACTTGCAAAATACTATAGATGAATGCAGGGGCGAAGCCAGCCTCGAGAGCCAACGATGTCAGGTCTATTGAGCACTGCTGTCATCTCCTTGGAATAACAGTGCATAAGAGAGAAGAGAGAATTAGTACTGATTTGCAAAAAATCATCGATGTCGGCTGACATCATTAAAAAGGGCTGGCTCCGCCACTGATGATGAATGGAAAGCAAGCTTAATCTTTTATTTTGAGCCTTGGAGTATGATACTTTTGAGTTTGGCATGGGGCAAGGTGGAGGTGAACCACATCTTACAAGTACAATTTTATTCTTTAATTTCTATAAGAATTATATTCCCATTTGTAGCTGTGTATGGTACTAGTATTTTAGAGGAGAAGCCTCTTTAGTAGGAAATATTTACCATTTCTTCGAAATAATACAATACAATACAGAAAAGCTTTTGTGGTCCTTTCACCAAAGCATGACGAAACAACATCCTCTAAAGGGCATGTGTTTGCTCACACGATTATCTTACTGTCGCTTGCTTGCAGCACATCAAAATTCAAAATCTATGCAAAGAACTTGGATCTGAATCGGTAAATATTTCCAAGTTCTATTTTCCTAAAAAACCTTCAGACTTTTCTTAAACTCAAATGGGGATTAATGTGAGTTTCAATGGAGAGTTTCATGTCACTAAATTCAATGTCACATCTGCAAAAATGTTGACTTGGCATAGAGTACTTTCATCATATGAGAAGGAAGTTTCATTCCTCATAACACTCATATGGCACAATTACCTAGTTCGGTAACTGCACTGATACTACTTTAAGAGTTCACTTGCCACTAACATTTAGAAAAGAGCGGTTAATTTAGCTTCCAAACTGCCTCTACACAAGTACTAGGGTTTAGGGGAAGGAGACCCTAAAACCTTTAGTATATGCATAGTTTTTTCTTTAGACCAAGTAGTATATGCAGAGTTGGGCAATAAAGCAAGCCATCACTTGCTCTTCAAAATGATGTTCTGTCCCTAGAAATGGTCTTGCACAATGACCTCGTATAACCTTTTTATACAATCTTGGATCAAAATTAAATTTATACCAAATTTATAGATTGAAGGAGGTCTAAAATTTTATGAGATTGTTTAGTATTTAGATTGTCTAATTTTGAAATCTAGAATTCTATTTTTTTCAAATGATCTCGTAAATTAAAAGACAACGTGAGGAGGGCATGCACCACCGCACCGGCGAACCGACGCGCGGGCACAGCCATCGGTGGCAGCCTCGATACGGTGCCGCGGCGTGGTAGGTCCTGAGCGAAACGAGGGGCTAACGCCGAGACAGCAGGTTGGACAGAGCCGGCTTGGCTCGTTATCGAGCACTGGCCGAGACGCCATAAGAATGACCCCTCTCCTAAAGTTCTAACATGTAAATTTCTCATATTTTAAGAGCATCTCCAAGACTCTTTTTAAATTTTGCTCTTTAAATCATCATTTAGAGAGTCATTTGCATAAAAATCATTTTCTATATCTTTTCACTTTCCAACAACTTTTCTATTTCTTATGCGCACTTTAGAGAGCCATTCTCGTCTTCTATATTTGATTAGCAGAAAATCCAGAATAGAAGATGCTTATATTTCGATGACCATTTAGATAAGCTGATAGAAGGTATTTTTCACCAAAATCTCTATTTCTACAATTTAGAAAAAAAGCCTTTTCAAAAGTGAATAGTTAAAATCCTGATTAGCTATTATGTAAAATGAAATAACTAGTAAAAAAAATGATCAAATCCAACAACTTCTCTAAAATTAGCTTCTCTAATTCCATGTGGCGCCAAAGCTGGAGGGGGCCTCGCAGATCGCACCGCTGTGCTGCCGCAGCTGGCTTGCAAGCGCAGTGCCGCTGCTTCTAGCTAGCCGCACGCGGGGGTGAAGGGCTTGCTGTGCCAAGGCTCCAGGTGTCGTGGTTTAGAAACCGCCGGCAAATAAAATTAAGGATTGCACATCGAGTCTCGGATGGTGTGCAAGCGGGGACACAAGGATTTATACTGGTTCGGACCTCCGTGGAGTAATACCCTACATTCAGTTCGTGTTGCTCATGTTGTTTGCACTGGTTTGTAGTGGGGCGATACAAACTGGCGAGAGAGGGAGCTTGGTCCCAAGTCTCTGTAGTGTGTGTGCGTAGGAGCCAAATTTGGTTGGAGGAAGAAGAAGAACGGTGAGAGAGAGCTCCATTAGAGTGGAGTAAGAAAAAAGAATCTCCCCTGCTGCCTTCGGTGCCTTCCCTTTTATCAGCCAAGGGAAGACTTACATGTGAAGACAGAGAGAGAGTACACTGTCTTCGAGAGTACAGGGAAGAGCTTTTACCCATGTCGTGGGCCCCGCTGTCCTCAGGAGTAGCTGGCACAGTAAACTTGTCAGGCAAGTTGGGAGCTTCGGGGAGTTCCTTAGCTGCGAAGACTCGGGGCTCAGTAGGTCGGATGGAGCAAAACTCAGTCGTGCGAGGCGGAGTTTTAGTAGGTCGGAGGAGTTGGCGCATGCGAGGGGAGCTCCCGACCTATGCATGCATGGCTTGCATGCAGGTGCATGAGTATAGCTGAGTGCTAGCTAGGAATGCTAGCAAGGTGTGAGCACGTAGGTGCTATCTTGTGGGGTAGGCTTTTTAGCTAGAAAGCTAGCAAAGTGTGAGAGCATGCATGTGCTAGCTAGGGCTTACTAGCTAGGAAAGCTAGCTAGGAAAGCTAGCAAGGAGTGAGCTTGTAAGTGTAGGTGCATGCATGTGTTAACTCGGGGGCTTCCGACCTATGTATGTATGTTTTAGCTCAGGGGCTTTGCATGCATGGCTTGTAGCCTTGTAGGTATTTGAGTGTGCATGCATATAGGTGATGTAGGCACTTGAGTGTGCATGCATGTAGGAGAAGTAGGCACTCGAGTGTGCATGCATGTAGGTGAAGTAGGCACTCGAGTGTGCAGGTGCATGCACGCAGCAAGTTTGCATGTGATTTTTAATAAAAACCAAAGCATCCCATGCGTGTTTAGCATGAGTTGGATGAATCGCATTTTCACGCTCCTGTTTGACCGGACCGGGTGAAGCAGTGATTTATTTGGTCAGAGGCCATTGTCTCTGGGTACCCCTAATATAGAACCCCGTCAGTAGCCCCTGAGCCTGGGAAGGAGTCTTGGACTCATTCCCAGGTTCATTAGTTGTAGTGTGGAGGAGACGTTGTTGTCCGTCGGTGCCGCGGCCGCTGCCGTCGTTGTGGCCGGCGGGGTCGCGGCTGCCGTAGGTGTCGTCGCGGCCGCCGGTGCCGCGGCCGTCGTTGTCGTCGTGGCCGGTGGGTCGCGGTTGCCGCAGGCGTCGTCGCGGCCGCCGGTGCCGCGGTTGCCGTAGTCACCGTTGGTGGCGAGGAGATAGGCTCGAGCGTAGCGGCACTTTGGATGTCGACGACATTGCCGACGCTTGGCTTGCCGTCCGACGGCGACGGAGGTCGCAGGTGACAGTAGGGGTGCAAGGACCGGGACATCGCTGCAACTTCCAGGATGATGAGGAGCGTGGCCAGGACGCCGTAGCTGCTGTGAGGCCGGTTACGAGCGCCGCCGGCAGCTCCGTGACGGGTGCGAGGCCAGTATGGAGCGCAGCCAGGATGTCGCGATGGTCACGAGGTTGGCGCGGAGCGTCACTGGGACGTCGCGACGACCACGACGCGGAGCGCGGCCAAGACTCCGCAACGAGAGCCTCGATGTTGAGGTGCATGGGGCTGGGGATCGACTCCGGTTAGCTCCACCCGCGGCAATGATGAAGTACGAGCTGCCGGAGCGCTCGTGCGCCCCGGCGGACAACTCTTGACGATGTTGGCCATCCGAGACTTTGTGAAAAATCGGCGTGACGCGCAAGCGGCCCCACGGTGGGCGCCAACTGTCGTGGTTTAGAAACCGCCGGCAAATAAAATCAAGGATTGCGCATCGAGCCTCGGATGGTGTGCAAACGGGGACACAAGGATTTATACTGGTTCGGGCCTCCGTGGAGTAATACCCTACGTCCAGTTCGTGCTGCTCATGTTGTTTGCACTGGTTTGTAGTGGGGCGATACAAACTGGCGAGAGAGGGAGCTTGGTCCCAAGTCTCTGTGGTGTGTGTGCGTAGGAGCCAAGTTTGGCTGGAGGAAGAAGAAGAACGGTGAGAGAGAGCTCCATCAGAGTGGAGTGAGAAAAAAGAATCTCCCCTGCTGCCTTCGGTGCCTTCCCTTTTATCAGCCAAGGGAAGACTTACATGTGAAGACAGAGAGAGAGTACACGGTCTTCGAGAGTACAGGGAAGAGCTTTTACCCATGCCGTGGGCCTCGCTGTTCTCAGGAGTAGCTGGCACAGTAAACTTGTCAGGCAAGTTGGGAGCTTCGGGGAGTTCCTTAGCTGCGAAGACTCGGGGCTCAGTAGGTCGGATGGAGAAAAACTCAGTCGTGCGAGGCGGAGTTTTAGTAGGTCGGAGGAGTTGGCGCATGCGAGGGGAGCTCCCGACCTATGCATGCATGGCTTGCATGCAGGTGCATGAGTATAGCTGAGTGCTAGCTAAGAATGCTAGCAAGGTGTGAGCACGTAGGTGCTATCTTGTGGGGTAGGCTTTTTAGCTAGAAAGCTAGCAAAGTGTGAGAACATGCATGTGCTAGCTAGGGCTGTGCTAGCTAGGGCTTACTAGCTAGGAAAGCTAGTAAGGAGTGAGCTTGTAAGTGTAGGTGCATGCATGTGTTAGCTCGGGGGGCTTTGCATGCATGGCTTGTAGCCTTGTAGATACTTAAGTGTGCATGCATATAGGTGATGTAGGCACTCCAGTGTGCATGCATGTAGGTGAAGTAGGCACTCGAGTGTGCAGGTGCATGCACGCAGCAAGTTTGCATGTGGTTTTTAATAAAAACCAGAGCATCCCATGCGTGTTTAACATGAGTTGGATGAATCGCATTTTCACACTCCTGTTTGACCGAATCGGGTGAAACAACGATTTATTTGGTCAGGGGCCATTGTCATTGAGTCGCTGTCTTTGGGTACCCCTAATATAGGACCCCGTCACCAGGCGCCGCCGTCGTGCTGACCGGCCACCGGGGCTGGCTCCGACTTCTGTCGTCTGCAGGTCTCCATTCCATCCATTGATGAATCACATTGGTCGTGTTTAGATTCCTCTCCAAAAATTTTCGGAGAAAGGAATCTTGTATGCATGGAGCACTAAATGAAGTTTATTTGTAAAACCTTTTCACAGATGAGTGTAACTTTACGTGCTGAATCTAATAAGCATAATTAATTTAATAATTTGCTACAGTAATGCTACAGTAATCATCCTCTAATCTTGTGGTCAAAGTCCTCATTAGATTCCTCTCGGAAATTTACATACGGGTGTGAAAGTAATTTTATAAACTGACTTTATTTAATACTCTTAATTAGTGATCAAAGTTGTATTTAATACTTCAAAATTTTTTGCTAAACACGACAAAGAAGCAACCAGAGCTTCATGCTACACAAATCTGAGCAGAAATACACGGTACATCTCCACCAACACCGACCGGCGGAGGCTCCACCTGCACCCCCGGCCGTGGAGGGCACCTGCGCCGCGACCGCCCCCGGCCGTGAAGGGCTCAGCGGCGACGGCCCCTGCTGCGCGTCTCCTATGCCAGCGACACCGACCGCGAAGGGCTCGACAACGGGCCCCATGTTGTGCGCCTTGCGCCTCCGTGCGGTGGCAGCTGCCTCCCGGCCACAGAGGACTCGGGGGCTCGGCGGAGGTCCCTCTGCTGCACGCCTCGCGCCTCCCTGTGCGGACGACCGCCTCCCGGCCTTGACGGCGACAACAACCCTCCATCTCCGATGACGGGAATAGCAGGACCAGCGGGAGGCGACGGGGCCGGCGGTAGGCGGCGGGACCGGCGGAGTTGTCCACGGCGCCACTCTCCTACATCTCCGGCGACGGGAGCAGCGGGGTCGGTGGTACGCCGAGTCGGACCGGATGTGGATGGCGAGCCTGCGGAGGTAGGCAAAGAAAGCTAGCGGAGGCATCCCGATAGCTAGCGAGATATTGAGGGAAGGGAAATAGAAGAGCCGTAGGATCTAGTTTTTTCTTCTTTATAGCTATTTTTAACTATCTAATTCTTTCAACATAAGCCCTTGGAGATGCTCACTATTTTATGTAAAAAATCTACTAATCTAAAAACTTGCCATCGGAGTCTTGGGAAAGATGGCGGGTCTTCTCAACTGAGTTCCAAGAAATTTCTCCATCCACTTGTCACTAATTTGAAGCATTAAATGTGGATTAATAATAAAACTTATTTCATAAACTTCATCTTAAAACTTGAGATGGATCTAATAAATCTAATTATGCCATGATTACACAGTGTCGTGCTGCAATAATTAATCTTTAATGATGAATTAATTAAGTTTGTGGATTCGTCTCATGATTTTTCGTCCATCTATAATTAATTTATATTTAAATCTCCAAATAGATCTTGAAAGGGACACCTACCAATTTTCCCCAAAACTTTTGAGCAACTGGGGCCTGACTCGTATCCAGTTTGTTTATTACTAAAAGAATTACTAAAATGAATGCAAATTTCATTTCTAAAATCCGGGTGTGTTCCAAAGGAGAATACTACTCTACTCCTACTTGGGAACCGGCAGGCTTTTGCACTTCTCCTTCCCCTGGAAACCTCCCAGCTCGGGAAAAGACGGAACTGCCCTTTCGAATCCCAACTGAACCGATGACTCATTGACCAGAATCTGATCCTTTTTTGAAATAATACCAGAATCTGATCCTTGCCGAAGAATTCGCGGAGATTCTTCTCCACTTCGTCCGTTTCCAGTAGACAGAAACGAACCGGCGGTGAGCCGGAGAGATTCCAGCCGCCTGCGCACCAGGTCGAGGGAACCGTCGCCTCCCCTTTCACTCCCCTCCGCCGCCCACCGCAAAATGGCCGGAGCCGAGGACGCGCAGCGCAACCACCCCTGCAGCATCTGCATGGAGCCCATGGCGCCCGCCGCGGCGCACCGCGGCGCCGCCGCCTGCGCGCACGCATTCTGCGGCGCGTGCCTGTCGGGCCACGTCCGCGCCAAGCTCGAGTCGGGCGGCGCCGCAGGCGGCGGCGCGGTGCGGTGCCCCGACGCGTCCTGCGCGGCCGCGCTCGACCCGGAGCTCTGCCGCGGGGCGCTCCCCTCCGAGCTCTTCGAGCGGTGGTGCCGCGCGCTCTGCGAGTCCCTGTTCCTCGGCGCGCGCCGCACCTACTGCCCGTTCAAGGACTGCTCCGAGATGATGGTGGCAGACGACGACGGCGGTGAGGAGTCCGTGACCCAGTCCGAGTGCCAGGGTTGCCGGCGGCTGTTCTGCGCGCGGTGCGGTGTGCCGTGGCACGCCGGCGTGTCCTGCGAGGAGTTCGCGCGGCTCGGCGAGGGGGAGCGCGCGCGGGAGGACCTGCTGCTTGTGGAGGCCGCCCGCGAGGCCAACTGGAAGCGCTGCCCGCGCTGCGGGTTCTACGTCGACAAGTCTAGTGGCTGCCTGCACATTACCTGCAGGTGAAAAAGGCCTCTTTTGTCACAGTGCGGAAAATTAACCAAAGTGATTGCCATCGTTGCAACTTCGATCTACCTTGGTGTTTCGTATTACATTCAGTTTGCTTGATTGAATTATGCAGATGTGGGTTTGAGTTCTGCTATGGATGCTCTAAGCCATGGGCGCTGATACATGACGACTGTCCTGGGGCTTGAAACAGGTGTGAATGATGCTAATTAGTGTACTTTATCTGGTTTATGTATCCTGGGGCATGAAACAGGTGTGGATGATGATAATTAGTCCATTGCAACCATGTATCGTGTCTTTGTCTCTTCCTCTGGTCTAAATATGCTGCGGGGTCCATCTAGCTTTGTTTGACCTTAGTGATTTCTTTAGTATGCCTTGCTCTGATTTGAGCTAACTACTAAGTATGTATCCCTTATAGTTTTGTGGTGCTATGTGCGCAACAAAATTATCTTAACAAAACTATTGTTCGCTAGTTCAATTAGCTGTTCTTGTTTAGTACTGTAAATCTGCAATGAGAATTTGTTGATACACGGAAATTCTTCTTTTTTTGGTGCATAATGGGAACTTTTACCATTTCATAATAGCTCTTACTATGGGCAGAGGGTGTTTAACTGTTCGATAAATGTCTAGTTGTTGCCTTATTTGTATACGCCTGTTTCAGTATTTGGTTTTATACTGGACTGAGCAGTAGGGTTCAGTTTGTCAGTGGATTTGTGTGAGCTCTGCCTTTAGTTGGAAAATGAGTTGTGCTGTAGAAAACAAAGTTTATGCATATACTTGGTCTTCTTTGAGTTCTGCTCAAACTGAAGCTATTCAGATTTTGTGTTAATTATTCTTGCGTAGCACTCCTGAAGAGCAACAAAGGGTTGTTCAGTACTTCTCTTGGTAGCTTATGGTCGGTCATATCCTCATTTCTATTATCCTTGCTGAATTCAAAGCTTACAGCTGACAGATAAATTTAATGGCAATTTGTGTGGAATTGTTAGTTTTATTTAGTGGGTGATTCTAAGAACTGCTGTTGGTAATTGCTATGTTGTGGGAGTCTATTTTGATTACTTTATTCTCAGATTTACTATGAACAAACTGTTTAATCTTCGAAACAGAGAACTTGTGAAATATGCTCCTGTGCATATTATATTGTCTGTTTCCTTAGCAGCTGCTATGTATACCTTCAGATACTAACCTTGTGCACTGTCGCATTGCAAAGTTTGGAAATGGAAAAGGAAATACGCAACATTTCTGCCTAATTTCCATTGTTTTATTCTAGCACTTGCATCTTGCTTACAAAAGTAGGTAGACCAAATGTCGCACTGATCTGTTGTGTTTTGTGCTCACCACATGTTGCCATGCCATTTGTGTATTACACCCCTACTAAGTTAGTTATAGTTGAGGAAAATAGTGTAATGATTTTGTGCTCAGGACACAGCACCATGCCATTTGCCTATTACACCCCTAACAAGTTAGTTATACTTGAGGAATATAGTGTAATGAGAAGGGTTAGTATCTTGGGCTGGCATCATGAGTGTATTTTTCCTATTGAACTGGACTATGGGGAGTGTATAAGGTCTCCATGAACCTTAAGGTGGGTCAAGTATGCTTGTCATTTAGATCAAGTTGGGGGCTTTAAAGTGGATCCCACTCAAACAAAATTCTCCCCTGGCCACTGCAATGGTGGAAACAAACATTCCCATGGTAGCAGGAGCAACATCCCAGCCATGGTTCATTTGTTTATTGCTTGAGGGTGGTCTCAAGGTTGAGACTAGTCTTTAGACTTATCTTTTAATGCTGGTGTTCGTTATGTATAGTGTTGGCCTCAAGAATGTGCTCATCCTTAAAGAGTGCTGCCCTAATTGTTGCAACCCTGTTTCTTTTTTTAAAAATATATTTTAGTTGGCATGCAGAGAATTAACATATGTAATACTAGTATTACATTGTACCTTATCGTTGCAGTTGTCATTTGATCAGGTTTGGCTTCATTTCTGCGGTGGTGGCTCCGTGAAGCAATGGGAGCTGATACATGGCCGGTTTCGAGCTTGAAGTAGGTATGGATGTTGCTATCAGTAGGATTTCTCTGGACTCATGTAAACCATGAATCGTCGACACTCCACAGCCTCCTCTGCAGAATTTTGGAAGGTTCTTATTCTGTATGGTGTTGGTCTTAACAAAAACCTTTGTTGCATACATGCGGTGCCATACGCCTTTCTTAATTTAATCTGAGCTTGACGGCAGGGAATTTGCCTGATGAAACTATTCCACTGGAGTCTACTAACTGTCTTATGTCTGATGATCATGACATGAGGGGTTATATAGGCTTGTGATCTTTTTTAGTTTCCTCAGCCGTGTCAACTGAACGGAACGACAACTGCAAACAGAAAATTGGTCCTTCTCGGATTTGAGTTGTTGGCTGGTACCTTTGTAGACCTTCCAGCATTTTGCTGTTGCCGTTCTTTCCTTTGATGTGTTTGTGCAACTTGATAGGAGCTTAAGGTTGGACTTGGACCGGAGAAACTCGATTCAATGCCAGTCTTGAACTCAAATACCAGGAGAAGCTCGAAAGGCCAAACTTGAGGCATGGAGGAGCACGTGAAGAGAGATGCCTATGCCTTGCAGCGATTACACAAAAGAATCCAGATCGCAAGCACAATCCAGGTTCATGAAACTCCGGGTTCGTCAACGTCAATCCGGCGCGGTCGCACGGATTCGGCTGGTGCTGATGGCTGGTCGTTTGAGAAAATTACTGATGACTGGTGACTACGAACACGGCGATTGTTAATGTCTGCTGCAGTGGTGCTGAAGGGTCAAACAGGTGGGGATTTCTCGTTGTGCTCACCTTTGTGGGAATGCCAGATCCTTGAATTGCATATTTGCATCAGAGATTCGTACGACAGATCTGTTGCGAAAAAAAAATATGTGCAGTTTTTGTGACAGATTTATTTTGAAAGAAAAATATTACATAAGAAGCCAAATAAGAGAAGTCGAACAGAGCCGGCTTCCCCGTCGTCGTAAGTCAAGCTGGTCTCTCGTTATTCTCCTGCGACTGGGCGCGAGCGGTGAGGTGAGACGTGCCCGACCCTTTGGCAATTTGATCGGTCGTCTCCTGTGCGGATCTCGCGTTTTCAGTTCGACTCCTTGCATTGCATGCCAATAATGTGCGTTCGTGTCGGCTTGGATGGCCACATCCCAGACACAGAGGCGACGACGGCCAAGTGCGTCTTCGCGCTGGAAATGGCAATGCCTCGCGGCTTGAGAATTGTCCAAAGCAATCTTTAATGCATGGAACACTAAATGAGCTTTGGACAAGTCGCCATTAGCCGTGTTTGGTTGGCTTTGGACAAAAAATTGTCCAAAGGAATCTTTAATGCATGGAACACTAAATGAAGTTTATTTGCAAAACCTTTTTACAGATGAGTACAACTTTTCGTGACGAATCTAATGAGCATAATTAATCGATGATTTGCTACAGTAATGCTACAGTATCATCATCTAATCGTGCGGTCAAAGACCTCATTAGATTCGTCTCGTGATTTGATTAGAGGTTGTGAAGGTAATTTTGTAAATTAACTTTTTAAATACTCGTAATTAATGGTCAAAGTAGGTGAATATTTTTTGACACTTCCAACCAAACACAGCCACGCAAGGCCCTCGCTCTCCTGTCTCCTTGCCACTTCAACAGTGCCGCAGCAAATCGATGACGTGGACGGACATGTGACACAACAGTGCGCAAGTTGACTCCAGCTACGCTGTGCGTTCCCCAGCAGCAAACACACAGAATCGACTGCAAATGGTAACAGCAGTTCTTGGAGATGCCGTGGCGTGCGTGCGCTAGCCCTGAACGGTGAATCGCAAGGGATTTTTACAGGTTCCGAATCTACTACCTCGGCCTGCCATTTTCAAGCCGTCCGTCCTCCCTTCCCCACCCCGCCACCCGTGACCAGCAAGCACCATCCAGCAGTCGCAACTCGCAACACGTACAAAACAACAAGCCGGCGAGTGGATCGGAGACCCAACACGCTGTGGCCCACGCCCGCGTCGGCCCATCCATCCTCCTCCACTCTTCCCACTCGCTCAGCGTCTCCCTCCTCAGTCCGGCCACATCCACGGCCGCGCCGCGTCACCGCTTCCCCGTTCCCCGTCCCCTGCTCTCTGCCTCCCCGTACCGCACCGCCCACCACCACCGCATCTGGCCTGGCCACCTCCGCCTCCTCTTCTTTACCCGACGTGGCAGCGAGGCGCCTTCGCTTTCCGCTCTCCCCCACTCCCTACTCTCCAATCGCCCCCACTCCGCCTCCGCCCGATCCCGCATTGCCTTGCCCCCGATGGCGCTGCAGATGCGGCCCCACTGCTACCACCACCACTACCCCGTCCTCCTCCTGCTGCTGGTGGTGGCTCTCGCGGCCGCCGGCGACGCGGGTGGCGGAGGGGAAGCGGAGCGGACCTACATCGTGCGGGTGGACGCCGACGCGAAGCCGTCGGTGTACCCGACCCACGCGCACTGGTACGAGGCGGCGGTGCTGTCGGCATCGGCGGCGGGGGAGGACTACGGCGGCGCGGGGGAGTGGCCTGAGGGTGGCCCGCTGATCCACACCTACTCCGCCGCCTTCCACGGCTTCTCCGCGCGGATGTCCCCCGCGGCGGCCGCCGCGCTGGCCTCCGCCCCCGGTGTCGCGGCCGTGGTGCCCGAGCGCGTGCGCCGCCTCGCCACCACCCGGTCCCCGCGGTTCCTCGGCCTCCTGTCCTCCCCGCCCTCGGCGCTCCTCGCGGACTCCGACTTCGGCGCCGACCTCGTCATTGCCATCGTCGACACCGGCATCTCCCCCGCGCACCGCAGCTTCCACGACCGCGGCCTCGGCCACGTCCCGTTCCGGTGGCGCGGGGTGTGCGCGTCGGGGACCGGGTTCCCGCCCACCTCGTGCAACCGCAAGCTCGTCGGCGCGCGGTTCTTCTCCAAGGGCTACGAGGCCACCTCGGGGCGGATGAACGAGACTGCCGAGGTCAGGTCCCCGCTCGACACCGACGGCCACGGCACGCACACCGCGTCCATCGCCGCGGGGAGGTACGTGTTCCCGGCGTCCACGCTCGGGTACGCGCGCGGGGTGGCTGCTGGAATGGCGCCCAAGGCGCGCCTGGCGGCCTACAAGGTGTGCTGGGCCGGCGGGTGCTTCGACTCCGACATACTCGCGGCATTCGATGCCGCTGTTGCGGACGGCGTCGATGTGGTCTCCCTCAGCGTCGGCGGCGTCGTCGTGCCGTACTACCTCGACGCCATTGCCATTGGGGCGTTCGGCGCCACCGAGGCCGGGATCGTCGTGTCGGCTTCCGCTGGGAACGGCGGCCCCGGCGGGCTCACGGTCACCAATGTGGCGCCCTGGATGGCCACCGTCGGGGCCGGATCCATGGACCGCGCGTTCCCGGCCAACGTGCGGCTCGGCGACGGCCAGGTGCTCGACGGCGTGAGCGTGTACGGCGGCCCCGCGCTGGAGACCGGCAAGATGTACGAGCTGGTGTACGCGGGTGCCAGCGGCGGCGGCGGCGGCGGCGGGGCCTCTTCTGCGGCAGACGGCTACTCGGCGTCGATGTGCCTGGACGGGTCGCTCGACCCGGCGGCTGTGCGGGGCAAGATCGTGGTGTGCGACCGCGGCGTGAACTCGCGCGCCGCCAAGGGCGACGTCGTCCGCCGCGCGGGCGCCGTCGGGATGGTGCTGGCCAACGGGGCGTTCGACGGCGAGGGCCTCGTCGCCGACTGCCACGTCCTGCCGGCGACCGCCGTCGGCGCGGCCGCAGGCGACAAGCTCCGCAAGTACATCGCGTCGTCCACCAAGCAGAGGCCGGCCACGGGCACCATCGTCTTCGAAGGCACCCACCTCGGCGTGCACCCGGCGCCGGTGGTGGCCGCGTTCTCAGCACGCGGCCCGAATCCGCAGTCCCCGGAGATCCTCAAGCCGGACCTGATAGCCCCCGGCCTGAACATCCTCGCCGCGTGGCCGAGCGGCGTCGGCCCCGCCGGCATTCCCTCCGACACCCGGCGCACCGAGTTCAACATCCTGTCGGGCACCTCCATGGCCTGCCCGCACGTGTCCGGCCTTGCGGCGCTGCTCAAGGCGGCGCACCCGACCTGGAGCCCGGCGGCCATCAAGTCGGCGCTGATGACCACGGCCTACGTGAGGGACAACAGCAACGGGACGATGGTGGACGAGTCGACGGGCGCGGTGGCCGGCGCGTTCGACTTCGGCGCCGGGCACGTGGACCCGATGCGCGCCATGGACCCTGGCCTCGTCTACGACATCTCGCCCATGGACTACGTGAGCTTCCTCTGCAACCTCAACTACACGGAGCAGAACATCCGCGCCATCACGCGGCGCCAGGCGGATTGCCGAGGCGCCCGGCGCGCCGGGCACGCCGGGAACCTCAACTACCCGTCCCTCTCCGCCACGTTCGTCGCATCCGCTGGCGGCGACAGCGGGAAGACGACGACGATGCGGACCCACTTCATCCGGCGGGCGACCAACGTGGGGGGCGGGCCGGCGGTGTACCGCGCGTCGGTTAGCGCCCCCGAGGGGTGCAACGTGACGGTGCAGCCCCGGCAGCTGGCGTTCCGGCGCGACGGGCAGAGGCTGAGCTTCACGGTGCGGGTGGAGGCTGCGGTGTCGGCCGGTGGGGAGAGGATGGAGCCCGGGAGCTCGCAGGTGCGGAGCGGCGCGCTGACGTGGAGCGACGGCCGGCACGTCGTCCGGAGCCCGATCGTGGTGACGGTGCAGGCGCCATTGCAGTGACGACCGGGACCGATCGATCACGAGACACGACGGAGCAGGCGGGAGCCCGCTCCGTGGAACTGGACCATGGAGTCCGTAAGGTATGAGTCGTTGTGTTTTTAAAGGTTGCTGTTAGCTCCTGTAGTATACTCCACCATGGAAGAGCTGTACAATTAGTAGTAGTATTTAGCTACGTAAGCTAGTATACGGGAGGGGTCTGGCTGGAACTCTGCCTCAGAGTTCACCACTTCTCCTGGCCTGGCCTTCTTCTCCGAGACTCCGACCCATTTCTGCACCTCCTCTTGCTATCTTTTTTTTTTGTTTTTGCCTGAAGCATTGCAATGGTGCAGTGGTTTTGTGACTGATACGCGTGCATCTACGTCTCTGGTACCACCGGTCACTGAGAGAAATGGTCCTCACATGAACCCGTGCCAAGTGCGATGCTGATGCGTCGCTACTCGCTAGTGAGATACTACTCGCGGTGTGTGTACTTGTACTGGGATCCTGCTTTTCATTTCGCTCCGGTCACCCGCTTTTTAAAAATTTCGCGAGCAGATGGAGGGAGAATGAATGGCTGCTTGGTCCTGGGCGCCGCGCGCGCGCTTTGTCAAAAGGCGATCGCCGTAAGCAAAGCGGCGTCCGTGACACACACGGACATGGTGGTGGTACTGAAGATACGGGCGACGGATATCTGACCTCACACATGTGTGATTAATGAAGAACATGCCACCATTAACAAGACGCCCGTTCAGTTGTACTAGTAAGTTGTTATTGTGGAATGGCCGGGGCCCAAGAGCAGGTTTGCAGGGGTGCCTGAATGGCTGCAACTTGATACCGCCTTTTTCGTGAATCGGATGACTCCAGCCTACTGTACCAGTAATTTTCTCGTACTGTCGTGATCAGTAAAAGGTGTGACGTGTGTGTTTGTTGACCTGACCTTTGACGTGCGTTGACGACCGGAACCCCTCTGTCTGCTTCGTGTGCTGCTGCGCTAATTAATCATTCCGGGCGGGTGACGGCATGACGGGACGAAGCATCAAACATGCCCCGGCCCCCCCCCCCCCAACACATGCTAGTAAGTACGGTGTACATTGCTGGGACTGGGAGTGACTGCGATTCCAGAGTGCCGGCACAGGGCTTACTACAGCTTGTGCTCCATTAACAATAGATGGCACACGGGGGCACGAGCGGGAGCGGAGCGGCGGCACCGCGACGTGGACTGAGAATTTTCTTTGTTGGTTGTTTCGGACTTCCGGTGGTTTTGTTCCCGCGCGCGGGTGGATGGAGTGGTGATTCGCCCGGCGGCGATACACTCTGACTCTCTGAGACGGACCTGCCTGCCAGTCACTCTGACGCCTCTGCTGGTGTTGGATGCGCTGCACCCCATGTCTAGTCCTCCGTCGACGCGTAGTGCATGCCAGACGACGATTGTGAAAAAGGGAATGACTGTCTCCTAAAAAAAAAAAAGGGAATGACTATAGTGAAAATGAATGAGGGAGACCTCTAGTGAAAATGAACGGACGACGATTGAAAACAACCAGAGTTCTATTCGAAAAGTACTTTGGAGTTTCTTCTAGAAACTTGGCACAACGGTGGCTTATGTCACTACAAGAGGAAGATGTATTAACAACGGGATATGTGGTCGTTAAAAGTCAAGATGTGGTCGTTAAAAGTTATTAGCGACCACTGTTAGCAATAACGACCACATTTGTTGCTCCAAGTAATATTTCACCACATTTGTTAACGACCACTTTTTTAGCACTGATATTTTCACATTGGCCGTTAAAGATGATAGTTAACGACCACATGTATAGCATCTGCCACCACTTTACGACATATACAATCACTTATTTGTAACAACATGAGAATGGCAATTGGCAAACGATACTAAGTTAAATTGTTTATTTACAAGAGAAAAATTAGGCATTCTTAAACATGAACAATCGTATAGGAAACAATATGATAAGATTAATGTCTTATGAGAAAAGCACACTATAACAGTAAGCTGTTGAAGTGATGCAGGTATCAATGGCCTCCTCATGAACAGTTCTTGTCCCACCTATGTAATAATAATGTTCTTCGTCCTTATCCTTACAATATGCATATATATTATATCAGCACACAAACAATATAGAAACAAATAAGGTAACTTTCTGAGCATACTTGCTTACAGCTAATCCTTCTGATTCATGTTGGTCAAATTGTCCCACCGGCCATCAAATTGATAAATTCATTTGTGATAAAAATTGAAGCCAGAGACGACAAATTTACACTATGACAACATACACATATATCCCTGCATTGGTGGATACAAATGGTGATCAGTTGATTCAGTAGCAGGATTTGCCAACAGGAAGAAAGTAGCTATACATTAAAATTGCCTGAGGTATATATACTTACTGTTAAAATCATTTTAACCATTATAAATCTTGTTTGTGCAGATATCAAACATTGAAACATCTAATAAAACCAGCTGTATAGGAACATAGGGGGGGGGGGCAGTAATAACTATTATTGCTGAATAGGATGAGATTTCTGATCATATATGAACTTGCCTAATTAGAATATGACAGTTCAGCAATTTGAAGAAAACATGTGCAACAATTAATCAGAAAATTATTAGACTGGTTGTATAAAGGATCATTATCCTAGACTAAATGAATGGATAGCTCTGATTCAGCTAAGCCCAAACCTATACCTGAAAAATGTAAGAGTTGCCTTATTTATATTAGTCAAGCAAACAGAATTTCAGATAACTACTGATATTATTCTTTTTGGAAGGGAAACTTCTGATGATTATTATTGGATGACTAGTTAGGGTAACATCATCGAATGCAACTATCATCTATCTCTTTCTGATATAAACATGGATGCTGATTTCGTGCTAGATACTATACTATGTGGCAATAAATCTAACACATACTCTTGAAAAAAATAAGTTATAGGTCAGAAAAAACGAATTCCAGGTCTGAATATACATTAATTCATTTATATAATTTGTCATCCATAACCCATACGTGCAATAATTTACTCAGAGCAAACCCAGTCTATATCTGATCACATAAGCACCCGTGCTGAAAACATATAAGATTTCCTCTAGTTCGTTAATAAATTGATGGATGAGCTGGTTATATAATTGACTAAGTACTCTGAACACCATCACAACTTTTTCTTATTAAGTTTGATTCCTTGCGATTACAGAGTTAAGATCTACTCCCAGTACAGCGGTAAATTGTAGAGGGGAAATAGACAGAATGCCCTTCATGCACATTGATTAATTGATATGCTAGGCTAGAGTAACACATACCACTTGAGATGAAATCTAGTCACGCCCTGGTCCTTGATAATGGCACCACCAGCCTTGTCCTGTAGGTCTGATGGCCAATCTGCCCCTGCGCCATCCACTGGTTCATGTCACCCCTGGGGCAAAGGTGAGACGACGGAACCGTGGCGGGGTAGAGGGGCGTCGTGTGCCCGTGAGTCGGACGAGGGCGGCGTCCGAGAGAGGCAACGGCACCGGCGGCTGACGCAGTCACGAACTACCCTGAGAAGTGGATATGAGGAAGGGAGAAAAGATTTTGTTGACTTGACATGAGAAGATGCGCAACATACCTGGTAGGAACCAACCTCTTTGTAAATCACCCCTCCCTCCTGCCATGAGCTTTGCAAATCACTCCTCCCACCCCTTTGTGACAACCCGTCCGAGAAAATACCGTACTATCGTCTAAACCAATCCACTTTGGTAATTAAGCGGTAATAAAGTATCATCTCGTCGTAAGTTGCCGGGTAAAAGCTCGGTAAATCACTTGGATAACACACAGAGGATCGGACATATGCATTAAAACTCACACGAAGGCGAGTCCAGAGTACATTACACAAATTAAATCCAATTTACCCCTAAGGGTTAATTATTACAAATCATGGTTCATGACATGATAAGTAAAGGTTCAGAGTTCGAAAACAGCGAAAAAATAAACTAGTGATACGATAGATATCACAGGAGGCCATCCATGATGCCATCACTCGTCGTCATCCACCCATTCCAGCTCCCAGCCAGGTGGAATCTCTCCAGGCCACACATCACTAAAAGCATTACCTGAAATCAACAAATTATAGCAAGGCTGAGTATACTAATACTCAGCAAGACTTATCCGTCGGGTGATAACTACATCACCAAACTCTAGACATGAGAGGTTTTCTGACCGGTGGAGTTCTTTTGCTGAAAAACACCAAAGAGTATGTCTTTACTTTCAATATTTTAGCTCAAATTCTAGTTAAATACCATTTCTAAGTGAGCCAATTATTACAATCAAGAATTGTACAATACAATTAATCCACGCAGCAATATTCACATAGTTCCATCATTAAGGGATATCATGGCTAGTTGATTAAGCAGTCTCAAATAACGGTGAGAGGCCGACAATCGATTGATTTATAACCTTGCAAGGTGACCTAAACACATGGAAGAATGCATACCCCAAGAAAGTCCAAACAAAAGCGAAACAGGGTATGCACCGACCAGGCGGTTCCCGTCGATCTTCAGCTCGGGATCGGAACCTACATTCCTTGGTACAAGGCTTACTGGATCGCTCCCACACGAACGTCCAGACTCACACAGGTACCACACTGTTGCAAGCAGGGGGACACATCCTTGTGCCCCAGGTGTAGTAGGGAAAGGTTCCCTCGCTGCGTAAATCGGGTACTAGGCTTACCGGTCCCATTCCTGACAAGTGCTTAGTACGTTCAAAAGCTTAGCCCACGAAGCCACTGAACCGGAGCCCAAATCCCATGCTCTTACCACATGAGCAATCCATTTATAAAGATCTTATGATTCTAACATAAGAACCTATTCTCGCGAGTGACGAACATCACTCGACTTGTACCGGTCCTATAGCATAGCAGCTATCGACCTAGCATACTAGTAAAAGAACATAGGTACCTGGGGATCATGCATCTAGGGTTTTAATTCAACTCCTGAAATGTAAATGCACAAACATAGCAATGGTAATTGCATAATTTTAAAAAGAAGGGTTAATGATCCGGGGCTTGCCTTCGTCGGCAAGGTTGGCCTTAGGCCCTTCTGGACTTTGGTCCAGGTCCTGAGCTACGTCCACGTACTGCAGCTCACCGTCAGCGCCTTCGTCTCCTCCTTCCGGCACGAGCGTATAGCTACCGTCGGGAAGATCTACACGAGGATGCATATGCAAGATTTAATTGACGGTTTTAATTTAATTAATTACAAAACAACATATGACAACCATGAAGTGTATGGTTGGCCATATTCACCTTGACAAACACATATTTGGTATATTCTTTCTAATAAAGTAATGTTATGCGGTGCTTTATTAATTATTCTCTTTGATAGTGACTGTGTACATATTTATACAAATTAAATAATTTAGTTTCACAAAACAGCAAAGGGAGTGGTCTCAACCTTCTTAGCATGTTTCACATCACAACCATAGGGTCACTAAGTGAGGATGTGGTGATTTTCCAATTTAACTTTAACATTAAGCTTAATTTGGCTTCCAAAGTTTGTATTCAAAAATGAATTAATAAAACATAATGGGTGGTGTTTCTGAAGCTCTATAGACCTACACAAAGCCACTGCACAAAACTTCACCTTTAATTGAGCTATAAATTAATTATACAAAAATGACAAATTTTAGCTACCAAAACAAGATAAATGCATATAAAAATAATTAAGCAACCAAAGGATCCCAAATTTCTCCCACTTGTTCTCTGACTCAAAACAAGTCTATTCACACAACAAATAGGTCAAGGGACTTTCTAGATCTTGAACTATGCAATTTCATTTTAAACTAAGCATAAATCAAGAATATATATTTCTGGTAGCTATAAAATTATGATTAATTCTGAAAAGGTGAAACTAGTCCTATTATGATCATAGCCAGAAGTTGAGCACTAAAATCTATTTATAATTTGCTAAACAAATCATTAAGACAGATTCAGCATAATACAAAATAAATCATATTAAAAGATCTACTCAGTAACTTTGTGCAATTTTTGATCTAGAGTCTACACATGACATATCTAGCAACATATCCAAAATTCAGCTTGAGATCACTTGTAGATTTTGAACTACAGCAGATCTAGGTTAAACTGATTTCTATTTTTCATGCCAAATATATCAGTCAAAGGTAGGGTCATGCTTTGTAAAAGTTGTAGATTTGCTCACAAGGAAACCAAAAATTGGTTTTGCATTTTTCTGACTTTTCTGTGATTTTCTACGAATTTTACAAGATTCAGACAAAACACTAAAAACACTAAGAATCTATTTTGCAGTGAGGCCCTCAGAAAGATTTTCAGACTCACAACCGTGCCCTTGGTTCGCATTTAAGCCCCTGGAAAGAAATTTACCCCTGCAATTGGGTCTCTAGGAGGCGGCCGCCGGTGGGGACGTCGGAATCCGGCGAGGTCTCGCCGGAGTTCGGCCGGGGAAGAGGAGGGGGAGGATCTAGGGATTACCAAGCTCGGTTTGTGGCCGGATTTGGGGGTCGAGGGGGTGCACCGGCGAGCCTGCGCGGTGGGGCCAGGCGGCGGCAGCCGCTGGAGCGGCTGCTCCGGCGAAGCTGCGGCGCGGCCGGGGCAACAGGCGGTACGGGAAGTTCTAGGGGTGTAGTAGGAAGGCTACGGAAGGCTGTAGGGGTGACGGTGTGGTCCGGGAGGGGGAGCTCGTCGTGCGGCCTCCAGTGGCGAGCGACGGCAGTGGCGAGCGACGGCGGCGCAATTGCTCGCGCGGGGGAGGAGATGGGCGTCTTTTATAGCCAAGGGAGGGGGAGAGGACGTCCCTACCTTCGCCGCGAAAAGAGCGCGGCGTGGTGGGGGACCGAAGGTCGCGGCGCGTCGGAATGCGCCCCGGCGTAGTGCGACAGGGGAGGGGTCCGGCGCTGCGCGGCTCCGCGTGTCGCACGTGTGCGTCGGTGGAGGGGAGGGCCAGGGGCAGAGGCGCGGCCAAGGGCTCCCGCTCGCCCACGTGGCTGCCTCGGGGTCTCAGCGTCCGGGCCCTGGGGGCAGCGGCGCGGAAAAACCGGGTGCCGGTCGGCGCGGTGCACGGCGCTCTGGAGCGGGGTGCCGACGACGTTGCCGTTTTTCAACCAGTTTAACACGTTTGACTGATTCAAACTCCAAAAACGTGAACACAACTCCAAAAACTCTAGATACCAAAGTTGTAGAGGAACTATAGGAGACCATTTTTTGTAAAGGCCGACGTATCTTTTGATCAAAGGTTTGAGCATGAACTGCTGACAAAGTCAGTGTCTTTCTCGGCTCGGTCAAAAAGTATCGGCTGGCGTTGACCGCGTTTTTGCACGTTTTCCACTCAAAATTTCCAATGCCGCCAATTATGAAAAGTGTGTCCCTCAAAAAGACGAACAACTTTTGTATTGGACGATTTTGAAGTGTTTAAGTGAAATTTGGAGAACGCGGCAAAAGTTCTAGGAATGGGGTATGGACACTAGGGTTTGACCGGCGGTTTGACTCGGGGTTTGACCACTAACGAGTGTTGACTTGGTTAGCGAGTGTATTAGCACTAATTAATGGTATTTAAACACCTGAGGTGTTACAGCCTACCCCCTTAAAAGGAATCTTGTCCCGAGATTCAGAAATTAAAGACAAAGGTAGGGGTAAAGTTCTTACGATTTCGCAATTGAAGAAAACCCGGATACTTGGTGTTGAGAAAATGCTCGGTCTCCCAAGTAGCTTCTTCTTCAGTATGGTGACTCCATTGTATCTTGTACATCTTCACGGTATGTCTCCTGGTTTTTCTTTCTTTTTGATCTAGCACTCTCAACGGATGCTCGACCACTGAAAAATCTGGCTCGATCCAAGCATTCGCTTCTGTTATTACTTCGGTTTCAGGCACCTTCACACCTTTCCTCAATTGGGTCACATGAAACACATTGTGCACAGCCGAGAATCGATCCGGAAGTCGGATGCGATAAGCGACTGGTCCGCATACCTTGATGATCTCGTAAGGGCCGATATAGCATGGGGCTAATTTCCCTTTGACTCCAAACCTCTGTACACCTTTGGTCGGTGAAACCTTGAGGTATATGTAATCACCCACTTCATAGTGTCGGGGCGCTGTTCCTTTATCATGATAACTCTTTTGGCTCCTTTGAGCTAGCTTCAAATTCTCTCTTATCACCTTGACTTTCTCTTCTCCATCTTTAACTAAATCTGAGCCAAAGAGTGTTCACTCTCCGGCTTCTGACCAATTCAAAGGAGTTCGGCATCTTCGTCCATAAAGAGCTTCAAATGGTGCCATCTTCAAACTAGCTTGATAACTATTGTTATAGGAGAATTCTGCTAACGATAAACACTTGTCCCAACTCTTATCAAAATGCATGATGCTTGCTCTCAGCATGTCCTCCACAATTTGATTGACTCGCTCGGTCTGACCATCGGTCTGAGGATGATAACTTGAGCTACGAATCAATTTGGTTCCCAAAGATTCATGCAATTGTTCCAAAAAACGAGCCACAAATTGGGTACCTCGATCAGAAACAATGGTTTTGGGAATCCCGTGCAAGCGCACGATTTGATCGACATAGAGTTCTGCATAATCTTGAACGAAGTAAGTGGTGTGTACTGTGATGAAATGATCAGTCTTGGTCAGTCGGTCCACTATAACCCAGATTGAATCCTTCTTTCTCGCAGTCAGGGGTAAACCCACAATAAAATCCATACTTATGTCATCCTATTTCCATAAAGGTATGGTCAACGGTTGAAGTACACCGACTGATTTCAAATGGCTGGCTTTGACTCGATGGCAAGTATCACACTCTGCCACATATTTAGCTATGTCTACCTTCATGTTTGACCACCAAAAGTTTTTCCTCAAATCTTGATACATTTTGGTGCTTCCGGGGTGAATAGAGTATTTGGAAAGATGAGCTTCGTCAAAAATTTCCTTTTTGAGTTCCGGATCAGCAGGAACTACAAGACGTTGCTCAAACCATACTACATCTTTTGAATCCTTATGGAAACAAATATATTTGGGGTCTCCTTCAGCTAATTTCTGTTTTATTAGCTGGACGCCTTCATCATTGAGTTGAGCCAAAACGATTCTGTCATATAGATTGGACTCAGCAGAAATAGCATTCCAATTTCCTTGCTCTACAATTTCCAATCGAAGTTTCATCAAGTCCTCACATAAAGTCTCACTATACGATTCCACAGTTAAGCAGTTGTAGTGAACCTTACGGCTAAGAGCATCTGCAACAACATTGGCCTTTCCGGGATGATAGTGTACTTCTAGATCATAGTCTTTTATCAATTCTAACCATCTTCTCTGTCTCATATTCAAATCCGATTGGGTGAAGATATATTTAAGACTCTTGTGATCGGTGAAGATATTACAGCGATTTCCCATAAGATAATGCCTCCAAATCTTGAGAGCATGAACAACCGCTGCTAACTCAAGATTGTGGGTCGGGTAATTCACTTCATGGGGTCGAAGCGATCATGAGGCGTAGGCAATGACTCGATTCTCTTGCATGAGAACACAACCGATACCAGTACCCGAAGCATCACAAAAGACTTCAAACGATTTAGAATTATCCGGCTGCACAGCACTGGGGCTGTAGTCAAATGTTGCCTCAACGTGTGGAAAGCTTTTTCACAATCTTCGCTCCACACAAACTTGACTCCCTTCTTTAACAATTCAGTCATAGGTTTAGCGATCCTGGAAAAATCCGGGATGAAACGACGATAATAGCCTGCTAAACCCAGAAAACTGCGGATTTGATGTACGGTCTTAGGTGGTTTCCAATCCATAACCTCTTGTACTTTGCTAGGATCCACAGATATGCCTTCCTTGGAAATAGTGTGCCCCAGAAATTTCACACTATCCAACCAAAATTCATATTTGGAGAACTTGGCATAAAGCTTGTGATCTCGCAAACGTTGTAAAACAATTCGAAGATGTTCTGCATGTTCTTCTTCATTCTTGGAATAGATTAAGATGTCATCAATGAATACCACTACAAACTTGTCCAGTTCCATCATGAATACGGAATTCATGAGATACATGAAATAAGCGGGTGCATTGGTAAGACCAAAGGACATCACCAAATACTCGTAAAGATCGTATCGGGTGGAGAAAGCTGTTTTGGGAATATCACATGGCCTGATCTTTATTTGATGATACCCTGATCGAAGATCAATCTTGGAGAAAACCTTGGCTCCAGCCAACTGATCGAAAAGAACATCGATGCGGGGTAAAGGATATTTATTCTTGATTCTTACCGCATTGAGAGGTCGGTAATCCACACATAACCTCAAGCTACCATCTTTCTTCTTTACAAATAGAGCTGGGCAACCCCAAGGTGAAGAACTTGGGTCAATATAACCCTTATCTAGCAACTCTTGGAGTTGTGTCTTCAATTCTGCCAATTCCTTGGGTGGCATACGGTAAGGTCTTTTGGAGATAGGAGCTGTGCTAGGCTGCAGTTCGATGACAAACTCGACATCTCTGTCGGGTGGCATACCCGGCAATTCATCGGGGAAAACATCCGCAAACTCTCGAACCACTGGAATTTCTTCCAGATGAGAAGTGATTGCCACATAAGAACAAGGATTCACACCATCTTTGAAAGGTAGGTATAAAGTCGTGGTGCCAACAATTGGTGAGTTGATCTCTACCATTCGCTCAGAAATATCCAAAATAATCTTGTGCCTGTTCATCCAGTCCATCCCTAGAATAATATCAATGCCTTCCAACTCTAAGAGGGTAAGATCTGAATGAATCGTCTTGCTACCCATCACCAAGGGTACCTTTCTGGTTATACGATTAGAAACAACTTCACCCCCTGGTGTGGTTATCTTGTAGGTCTTATTAATGGAGTGGGCATCGAGCCCTAGCTTTTCGCGTGTCTTTCCATTAAGAAAACTATTAGTGGCACCAGAATCAAACAAAATTATCATCGGCTTGTCCCGGATAGAGAACGTGCCCATCATTACTGGTGCTCCTTCTATAATATTAGCCTCAGATGTGAAATTGAGCTTCCCTTTCTAGATTTGGATCTTCTGCTTCTTGCCTTGTTTGTTTGGCTTAGGACCTAGTCCCTGATTTGACTGTTTCGGCTTGCTCTGTTTACAGGTCGGGCATTCCTTAGCAAAATGTTTTGGGTCACCACATTTGACACAACGACGCCCACTGCTCGCAGGTGGAGGTGTAGGTACGGTCAGCTGGGGGGCCTGTCGTTGGGGGTTAGGGAAATTAAAAGTCTCTTGAGATCGATCCTGGGACTGCTTAGTCCAGCTTCCCGACTGTAATGCTTGCTGGAAGTCCGGTGGAGTCTTCTGTACCATATGAAACTTGCGAAGCTGTGCATTATTGGGCATGGAGTTAGTCTTTCTTTTCCTCTCGGCTTGGGCCCTCTTCATGGCATCTTCCTGTGAGATAGCTTTATTCACTAGCATGTGGTAGCTGTCAAATTTTACCAGATTCAGCCATCCAAACAATTCACTATTTAGGCGTTCACGAAAAAGCTCCATCTTCTTCATATCTGTATCCACATGATATCCTCCATACTGGCAGAGGTTATTAAACTTCTGCACATATTGGTACACCGTGTCTGACCCTTGCTTGAGAGCCAATAACTCTCTCATTTTCCTGTCGATAAGTGCTTTAGGAATGTGATGGTCTCTGAAAGCCTTTTTGAATTCTTCCCAAGTGATTTCATACCCAGGCCGCTGTTGCATGGATTTGTAGTGTTCCCACCACATCAAGGCAGAACCACGAAGCTGCAATGCCGCGAATTTAGCCTTGCGTCCTTCTGAACATGGCAAGGTGAACACCGCGAACATGGCTTCAATAGCCCGAATCCAAGCGTCAGCATCAAGGGGTTCTTCCACCTCAGTGAACTGCGGTGGATTCATATCCAGAAAGTGCTTGTACTCGGTCACTTGACTTTGGGCATCAATTCGATTCCCATGGAACTACTGCTGCTGCGATTGTTGCTGCAGGTGTAGAAGAATTTGGCGCATCATCTCGGTTTGAGTACCAATTGATGTCGTGTCCGGTGGTGGTGGCGGCTGGTTGCGGCCACTAGAATCACCGAAACCATTCGGAGTGCTGCGTGTCGAGCCTACCATCTGAAAAATTTGAGTTTTCATTAGTCACACATTCGTAAACTTGTTCAACAAGTAGAACATGTACGACGAAAACTCAAATTGACCAAATAGTCACACTCGAGACAGTCGCACCGCACCGAAATGACAAT
Organism: Cenchrus fungigraminus; assembly: GCA_036936925.1. NCBI lineage: Eukaryota > Viridiplantae > Streptophyta > Magnoliopsida > Poales > Poaceae > Cenchrus > Cenchrus fungigraminus. The sequence continues at coordinate 63,141,421 of CM072768.1, read as the reverse complement.
TTCAAAATTCCAAAACCAAAGTTCCCAAAATTTTCAAAATTTTCTGGCAACTTGGTAAGTTCGTGAGACAAAACTTGGCATTCAAGGGTTAAGCTAGGCTAGCTTGGATCAAGGTCCAAAGGTGCAAGATTCGGAGTGACGTGTTCCAGAAAAATGACAAGACCTAGGTTCATTATCTGAGCATAGCTTGAGATCTGAAAGCCTATGATCATGAAATGATTTTTCAGCAGAAACTTGGATAGATATAGAGTACTTGGGGATAGATCGCCTATACGGAAACTCTGCAGAACGGGTCTGAGAAAAGGTCACGACAACGGGGTCAACTAGACGGTCCAACAACAACACTTAAGATTCGATTTAAAGATTGTTATTGTTGTTATTATTATCATTATTTAAGGAGAACAACACATGTGATCTTTTTAACATTCAGCAGGTTCTTATCATGATGCAAGAATGACCTATTCGTCCTCACTAAGCAATTAAGCCAAAAATCGAAGTTAGTGCCGGTGGCAAGGCTTTTATACGTCTCTCCCTATAATAACTAGTCGAGAACTATTCGATTCTCACTTAGAGACTTACGAAACGTTGTTAGTGTACCTGCAGAAAAGAACCTTCCGTGCCAGCACTCACGGAAGCGTCCCCAAACATTACCGTTCGCTATAGAAACGGCACCCATGCGTTTATCGCTGCATGGACAGCGTCCAACCTCATACACCCTCCGTTTGAATGGAGTGTATCTTTGCCTCGCATATTCGTAATGCGGAACACACACGTATGGCAAAACGTGGCGACAACACAACCCATGGCATGTTCATCTTGAATAGAGCATGTCATCCTTCGTATGAATCGCATACGGAAAGCGCACATATAAAACACGTGGCATCCAACCGAGAAGATAGGATCCGTGGAATGGATTGCCCTATCGACCCTCGCATACTCGTGATGCGGCACATCACACGTATGAAACACGTGGCTTAAGAAGTGCTGGAAGTTAGCAAAATAAACCATAGATTTGTAAGCCACCTGAAAGAACCCAAAAATTCCCTCTAGGGCCTCTCGGTCTATTTCCATCCCTAACGAACCAACGTATTTTGCAAATACAAGCAATGTTGGCAAGTTTTATTCAAAAACCAGTGATTAAGGTCGTTAATTAAACTCTGGTGCATATTAATTGCTCTGGTACCAGCTGTGACAACCCGCCCGAGAAAATACCGTACTATCGCCTAAACCAATCCACTTTGGTCATTAAGCGGTAATAAAGTATCATCCCGTCATAAGTTGCCGGGTCAAAGCCCGGTAAATCACTTGGATAACATATAGAGGATCGGACATATGCATTAAAACTCACACGAAGGCGAGTCCAGAGTACATTACACAAATTAAATCCAATTTACCCCTAAGGGTTAATTATTACAAACCATGGTTCATGACATGATAAGTAAAGGTTCAGAGTTCGAAAACAGCGGAAAAATAAACTAGCGATACGATAGACATCACAGGAGGCCATCCATGATGCCATCACTCGTCGTCATCCACCCATTCCAGCTCCCAGCCGGGTGGAATCTCTCCAGGCCACACATCACTAAAAGCATTACCTGAAATCAACAAATTATAGCAAGGCTGAGTATACTAATACTCAGCAAGACTTATCCGTCGGGTGATAACTACATCACCAAACTCTAGACATGAGAGGCTTTTTGGCCGGTGGAGTTCTTTTGCTGAAAAACAACAAAGAGTATGTCCTTACTTTCAATATTTTAACTCAAATTCTAGTTAATTACCATTTTTAAGTGAGCCAACTATTACAATCAAGAATTGTACAATACAATTAATCCACATAGCAATATTCACATAGTTCCATCATTAAGGGATATCATGGCCAGTTGATTAAGCAGTCTCAGATAACGGTGAGAGGCCGACAATCGATTGATTTATAACCTTGCAAGGTGACCTAAACACATGGAAGAATGCATACCCCAAGAAAGTCCAAACAAAAGCGAAACAGGGTATGCACCGACCAGGCGGTTCCCGTCGATCTTCAGCTCGGGATCGGAACCTACATTCCTTGGTACAAGGCTTACTGGATCGCTCCCACACGAACGTCCAGACTCACATAGGTACCACACTGTTGCAAGCAGGGGGACACATCCTTGTGCCCCAGGTGTAGTAGGGAAAGGTTCCCTCGCTGCGTCAATCGGGTACTAGGCTTACCGGTCCCATTCCCGACAAGTGCTTAGTACGTTCAAAAGCTTAGCCCACGAAGCCACTGGACCGGAGCCCAAATCCCATGCTCTTACCACATGAGCAGTCCATTTATAAAGATGTTATGATTCCAACATAAGAACCTATTCTCGCGAGTGACGAACATCACTCGACTTGTACCGGTCCTATAGCATAGCAGCTATCGACCTAGCATACTAGTAAAAGAACATAGGTACCTGGGGATCATGCATCTAGGGTTTCAATTCAACTCCTGAAACGTTGTTGACGGTCGATTTTCGTCAACCAAGAGCACTTGTTACACTTTGGTTTGAGCTTTGAATTATGACTAACCCGCCACTAGGCATACTAATGATGTAACAAGTTCACACTTGCATGTGGTTTTTGGAGTTTATTGTTTACGCAGGAAATCAACGTTAAAGAGGTGACTTTCGGGATAAGTTCATCAAGCACTTTATGAGAAGATCATGAAGCCTGTCACAAGTCATGCCACGTGATGAATATGACTCCAAATGGACCAAGGACCGAAGCATCAACACGTAAAACTCCAGGGACTAAGAGGTTTACCGACGAGATCAACTCAGCCCGAGAGATATTCTCGCAGCCCAGAACAGTATGATCTTTCGGTGCAGATTCGGAGACTTAAACGGCCTCTAATGGCAAACGTTTGACTACCAAAGTTGTGGGCCTCGATGATACCTTTGATTTGGACATGTGGAAGGCCCAATTCGGGTCAAGGAGCTAGGAGATATGGCCCCCGAAATGCCAGCTGCGCAGACAAGTTCGAAATCAGACAGATTATCTTCCGAGGCTGTTTTGGGGATCTTATCTTTGTTTCCAAGGAAAGCAATGAATACCAAAGTTGGAGATAATTTCGTGGCACACAACCTGGACACCGAATTTGCATTATTTGGAGTCCGGACGTGGGAGATATGGTGCCGGTAAGGAAGGGCTGCGAATCAGGAAAATCTGGACGAGGCTGAGTTTATGGAAACCAAGTTGGCTTCTCTCCCAAGGATGATCTCGTGAAAGGCAAGGTGGAGCACGCCCCAAGGCTCCCCAAGGGCATAAATGCAACCCCCTAGGCACCCAAGGAGGGATTAACATTCAGATCCAATCATTCTACCGACGCCATTCACCAGAAAACCGCCGCCACAAGATGAGGGAGAGAGTTGGATGAGCTCGTCGCAAGGATCAACACCGGCGGAGGGAAGGAAGCAAGAGGAGGACTCCAAGCCGCTAGCCTAGGGGTGTTCCCAAGCTTCATCACCGCCATCTTCATCGACGACGTTCTCCGAAGTCTTCATCACCCCTATGTGCTTCAATCCGTGTAAGATGATGGGGTAATGCCTCCGTTCGTCCCTAAGGTTAGATGGATGCATGATATGTAATATATACATGAATCTTATGTCTATCGATGCTTTATGGTCTATGTCTTCGCGAATGCTTTGTTTACATATGTTTGCGCAACATGTGGTCTTAGTAGGGTTTGTGGTAGTCGTGGTGATTAGCTTAACCCTATGGATGCTTAGGTATAGATGCGGTTATACGTAAAAGTGTTTGATTACCTTACGTAGTGACAGTACGGTGGAGGGAAAAGGCTTAGCGGCCGCATAACCGCCATGAAGCTAGTGAAGGCAACACCCTTTTCATGTAGTAGATGCATGTTCATGAGATCATAAACCCTAGGGAGGGAACGCTTATCTACCTTAATCTCTCTCTTGTACCAACCCTCACCATCTAGTTTAACATTAGTTTAGTCTTAGATTAACATAGGTTAGATTGCTTTTACTTTAAGATTAATCCCCTTTCAAAGGCTTTCCAATCAACTAGATTAGTACTTGGTTAAGCGCTAGCAATCCCCTTGCTCCGCGGATTGACAAGAACCTTGGGGGTCACCCCGTGGTGAAAATGTGTAGGTCCGTACGCTTGCGGATCGAAGGTTGTTACGTGTTTCAACCATCAACAAGCCCCTTTTTCTGGCGCCGTTGCCGGAGAGCAAGCCAGTTTGCTACGTTTAATCTTGTATTAGTTTTGTTGATTACTAACATCTAACCCTTATTTTCTTGAAAAAATTCTTTTTTTTGTTTTTCTTTCAACTTCTCTTGTGCCTAGATGGATTTGTTCACCTCACCATTGGAATATGAAGAGATGTCGCTAAGGGAGCTAGCGATGCCGTCAATGGAGGACATTGAGATACAAAAATCAGATTTGATGCTTGCTACAACCCACTACGAAGTGAAGCCTAGAATCATCAAGTTAGTAGTGACAAACCCCTTTAGAGGATTGGAGGATGACAACCCATATAGACACATTAAGGAATTCATGATGATATGCAACACGGTGCAACAAGAAGGAGTTCCGGCCGCTTGGTTCAAGTGGAATCTTTTTCCGTTCTCTCTCGAAGATGAAGCGCGAAGATGGTACACACTTGCATCCGTTGAAGCAAAAGGAAATTGGGATGAGCTAGTGAAGAAGTTTCTTTTGAAGTTCTTTCCCATAAGCAAGGTTCAAGACTTAAGGAGGCAAGTGCTTAATTTCAAGCAAGGAGAAGATGACGAAATTGATGAAGCTTGGGACCGTTTTAATGAACTACTTGAGCAAGGCCCGAACTTGGGATTTTCCGATGACTTGATGTTGCATACATTTTATTTTTCACTAACCCCTAACTCCGCTAGTTTTGTAAGTGTGTGTGCAGGTGGTGATTTAATGGGTAAAACAATTAGTGAAGCCGCACAAATCTTACAAAGGATAAGTAATGGAAAAAGAACACGAGATTGGCAAAGACATTGTCGGGAGGAGCAAAACGACAAAAGCAAGACCGAGGTGCTTGCTGAAATTTCTAAAAAAGATGAACCGGAGGTCAAGGAAGATGAACCGACCATACAAGAGATTGAAGAACCACTTCCTAAGGTAAGCGAAGTCATTTTGCATGATAAAAATGTTGAAACTAACATGAATGTAGGCCGAAGTATGAGGAATGCTAGACCATTGGCGGTGTTCAATCAATCCGATTGGATTCAAGTTGATTTTGCCCCCCTAATCAACTACCGAAGGAAGGAGGAATGCCGACACGTTGCCAAACAAGTTGAGGATATATTTGATCAAGAAATGAGTGGAGAATCGATCCAAAATATGTTTGAAGAAGAAAGAGATGAAGAAGATGAAGGATGGGTCGATCAATTTGACAACTCGAAGATTTGCAATGAAGGAAGAGAGGAGTACAACCGTGATGAGCCTAGTGACTCGAAGGATAAATGGGAGAAGATAGGTCTCAAGCTAGAAGACGAATGGCAGGGAGATGACATAGAGCAAATTCTCCAAGAAGGGCCATCTCCACAAGGTTATAGCTTGTGTGCTATTGAAGCCTACACACTAGCAAATCAAGACATGGAAGTACTCAAGGATGAAGAAAAGAGTGAATCAACGATGAGCGATCTTGACGACATGTGGTACACGGAAGATAAAAAAAGCAACATACAAGACTTTGAAGATGAAGATTTGGTTGATAATGAAGACTTCAAAGAAGAGATGAATGCGTACATAGTTGAAGGATTACATGTTCCACATGATGAGTTGAAGAAATTGCAAGATGGTGATGAAGAGACAACTCCACTTGTTGAGATTGACTTGATTTCAACGCTACAAGACGAACCAAACATCACTCTTGTTGAGGGAGCTTTGAGGCCAAGGTACACGCTGAAATCTCAAGATATTATTGGTATTGATGATGATAAACTCAAATACTCATGCTCAACCAATAGAATAAATGAAATTTTAAATTCTATGCCTTATGATAATAATTATGATGTTTATAGGCTAGATTATCTTGAGAATCATAATGAGGTAATGTTTATGTTGGAAAAAATTAACTCTATGCCTAAAGAACCTTTGCCTAACCAAGAGCTAAGTGCTTTGCATGAAATATATGCTTCCTTTATTTACACCTTGATATGTTGCTACAATTTGCTTGTGGTTGTAATTATGGACGCGTATGTTTACAATAAGTTTTGTAAATCTCGATCATGCTTTGTGCTTGGTCAAGCTAATGACCTTAAAGAAGCACATGTCGGGAAAATGCCCGATTTTCACTAACCATGTAGATAAGGCCTGAATAATAAAAAGAGAAGTCATGCCTAAAGAATTGCAAGATAAATCATCAACCTCTCCAAATTCCGCGACGGGTGCTGCTGTCTTCATCAATTTGAGAGCTTGTTCAGAGGTGTACAAATGAAGAAAATGAGATATTCAGAAGCTCCATCAAGTTTCCATTCCAACGCATCAAGAACCAACGGAGTTATGGAGTTATGGAGAAAGCATTGAGCGTTGCGCATTCTGAAATTTCAGGACAGATTTCATCGCCGAAGTGAAACGGATGTAACTCTCTTGTTCGGAGTCTGATTTGGGCAAATAAGGACTTGTTGGAAAGGAAATTTTGTGCACTTTGCAATGGAGTAGATTTTTGGTACACTTTCTGTTCTGAACATTAAAGAAAAACTCATGGAGTGAAGGTAGCACCGAAGGGTGACAAGGAGGGAGATAGCGATGAAGCAAAAAGATATCATGGGCAAGTCTTCTATTAATGATCAAGTACAACATGGGAAGTGGATTAAAGCTGCATTGACACCTTTTATTCTTGCATGAAGGGCCATGGCTTTGCGACAATAAGAAGGTATGTGAGAAAGTCGAGCTTTATGACTTTAAATGAAGCGTTTTTCGGGAGGCAACCCGTTTCTTTATGTTTTTATTCCTTTCTTAGAGAGAATAAAGAATGGCACCATCTTATGATGATCAACTTGTGGCTAATTAATCTAAGTTTAATTTTCCTTTTTAGAACCACCATCATGTTCATGCTCATATTTATTTATTTGCATGCATTGAACTTTGTTATCAACGTGAGGTTTCTTTGCATATACATGTTTTGCATATAGTTGGCTTGGTTGTTTTATATACTTAATGATGTATGATTCATTTTCCATGTTAATGCTTCATAAGGCCTTATGAGTATTTCCCTTTTGCAATCTTGCGTGAACGTGGTGTTTAAACATGATTGCGGACCATCATCATTACGTTCGATAAACCTTGCTAGCTTTTCATATGTTTTCATGTTGCATTGGTTAGTTTATAAGCTTTGCAATGCGCTTAATTTTTCTTGTGCTATAAGAGTTATTGATCTAGGTATAGACATGGTGTTTTAACCCTAGATAAATCAACCTTTATGGCTATGGAGAAATTCGGCAACCTAGTTGTAAACATGGTGTTTAGAACTAGGTGAAAACATTGTCTTTGTTTATATGCTTTCCTATCATGTGCATACACACCTTGCACCACGTACACTCATTAGGTTTTTATTTCTCATTAGACTAATTATGCCACAAGTTAAAAGTCCTAAGAAACATTGTTGGATTGTTGGCAATTCTATCTACTCCCAACCGTCACCTTGGGGGTAGAATGTGCGTTTAAAATGTCTTGCAGGCAAGATAAAGACTCTCACTACAAGGAAATTAAAGGGTGGCTAAGATAAAAATGTTTTGTCTTCTTCTTCCATGCCTAGTAAAATGCTAAGCATGGGGGAGACCCTGAATCTTCAACACGGAAGTGCAACATGACGCTCTAGAAGATAGAATGATCAAGATCATTAACATCTCCGGATCAATGCATAAGAAGCTATTGATCTCATCAAATTTCTGCGTGGTCTCGAAGGGAAAGCACTGAATACTTTTGGATATTTAGAAGCCCCATGAAGTTACGATTCCAACAAGTCAAGAACCAAGACAATCGGAGGTCCCTACAAGCGGTTATGCCCGAATCACCGAGTGCAACACGTCCTAAAATCAGTTTTGGACAGCACGCAACACTGAAGTAAAACGGACATAGTGCCCTTGTTTGAACTCCGTTTTCGATGAATGACCACACGTTGGAAATGTAATTTCATAAAATTTTCGATAGATCTATATTTCGATATATGTTCTATTCTGTACAGAGAGGAAATCCATGAAGAAGAGACAGCAAGGAGATGATGAGAACAAGAAAGAGGAGATGGTGATGACAACATTGAAGAGAGGGCGACCATTGGCTCCATTAAGCATGCATGATCAAATTCAGAAGTTTAGGAGCATTGGAAAATCAAGACAAAAGTAAAGAAATATTCGATACATGGAGATGTCAGGAGAAGATCGCGAAAAACAACAAAAGACGGTAACACCTCCATGGACCTTCTCTTTTCCGAAAATAAATGCTTGTAAGTATGCCTTCAACCTTAGGTGCAACTTTTGTTTTCCCTATTGCAATGACATGGCTACTAGGAGGACAACCTAGCTTTCTTTTTATTTTCAATAAATAGGCATGACCATGTGTTCACCTCGATGTTTTATATTGCCTATGCTTATGGAAAAATGATGAAAGTTGCCGCTTTGTTGTACCTACATGAAGTTATACATGTCTTGGCTAATTGCTCTCTATAACATGATCTGAAATTAATTTAAATACCGTCTCTTTTATTTGTGGAGGTGAAATGACTATACTCTAGACCCACATATATATCTTTGCTCTTTGATTTAAGTTTATGGATAGCCGGATAACTTGTTGTTTTTTATAAAAACTTAACTTTTATGCTATCTACATATTTGTGATGCTCTTGCAAAGTTCTACCTACCAAAGCCATATACATATATGTTCTATGATAACAAAACCCGTAGATTGTAAACATATGTTTTGATGAGTTGCACTAGGATTGATTTCTATGGTTCGAGACTAAGAAGCTGGTCATTCCTTTGTGTAACTTTTCATGCTAGCCTTTTTGTCCATGCATTGTGGGTTTTCACATTGAAAATTTCACAAACCTCGCTGGGCATCCAACCTAAACCAAAAATATCTTTTTGTGATCACCTCCTTGTCCACAACCCAATTTGAGTATGGAGTAAAATTCTCGATGGAGATTCAAATATTCCGCAAGATTATGGAATTTATGCTTACTTTAGCAGTCATTTCCCCCTCTTTTATGCTCGAGGACGAGCATCGTTCAAGCATGGGGGAGGAGTCATCACATCATCTCTGACAAATGCTATGTAAGTATTATGTTGCAAAAGTTCTGAGGAGCAAAAGAAAAAAAATGAAAAATGAAAAAAAATATGATGAGAAGAAAAGAAAAGTAAGGAAAAAGGGAAGAAGAAAAAAAAGGAAAGAGAGAAAAATGAGAAGGAAATAAAATAAAAGTAAAAAAATAAAATAATAAAGTTGCTCCTCGGTTCTTTTTGCTTCATAAGTTCTCAAATGCCTTGAAGACAAATCCATACTCAAATCTTCCAACCATGTGCAATCCGATAACGAAGACTTCACTTGTGCCTCGGGATCATCCATTTGCCACTTGCACATGTCCACCTATCTAAATGTGTGTCTTTCATCCCTCTCTCTTTCCAATATTTATTTTCCATGGCCTTTTTGACGAGTCTCGGTAATTCCAGTAGATCTCTCTCTTAATTTGACAATATTTCGGATGTATGTTTTGCTAGGATTGTTTTTAACCTTCCAAGCTCCACATAAGCCTTCCACTATCACATAAGAGTATAATAGGTTGAAAATAATCTAGTATAGGCTTGAGTGACTTGATGAGATGAGTGTTTCCATGAGCTTTTGCAAGAGATTTTCACTTATGTTGGATATGCATCTTTTTGAAAATTATTCCATGGAACAAGGTAACGGCTTGAAGTTCACTTAAGTTTGAGAGCATCATGTTTATTAAATGTGGCTTGTTCTTTATTGTTAGTCTATCTTTCATAATGAAAAAGAAGCCGGTCACAACTTGAACTTTAAAAATAAATTCTTAAGAGAGAGCAATTTGCCTCGTCATGAATGACTAAGTGCAGGGACAACATTGGAAGGCAACGCTGATTTCCCTTTTAAGCAAGGATTACTTACTCGAGGACGAGCAAGGTTTAAGCATGGGGGTATGTTGACGGTCGATTTCCGTCAACCAAGAGCACTTGTTACACTTTGGTTTGAGCTTTGAATTATGACTAACCCGTCACTAGGCATACTAATGATGTAACAAGTTCACACTTGCATGTGGTTTTTGGAGTTTATTGTTTACGCAGGAAATCAACGTTAAAGAGGAGACTTTCGGGATAAGTTCATCAAGCACTTTATGAGAAGATCATGAAGCCCGTCACAAGTCAAGACACGTGATGAACATGACTCCAAATGGACCAAGGACCGAAGCATCAACACGTAAAACTCCAGGGACTAGGAGGTTTACCAACGAGATCAACTCAGCCCGAGAGATATTCTCGCAGCCCAGAACAGCATGATCTTTCGGTGCAGATTCGGAGACTTAAACGGCCTCTAATGGCAAAAGTTTGACTACCAAAGTTGTGGGCCTCGACGATACCTTCGATTTGGACATGTGGAAGGCCCAATTCGGGTCAAGGAGCTAGGAGATATGGCCCCCGAAATGCCAGCTGCGCAGACAAGTCTGAAATCAGACAGATTATCTTCCGAGGCTGTTTTGGGGATCTTATCTTCGTTTCCAAGGAAAGCAATGAATACCAAAGTTGGAGATAATTTCGTGGCACACAACCTGGACACCGAATTTGCATTATTTGGAGTCCAGACGTGGGAGATATGGTGCCGGCAAGGAAGGGCTGCGAATCAGGAAAATCTGGACGAGGCTGAGTTTATGGAAACCAAGTTGGCTTCTCTCCCAAGGAAGATCTCATGCAAGGCAAGGTGGAGCACGCCCCAAGGCTCCCCAAGGGCATAAATGCAACCCCCTAGGTGCCCAAGGAGGGATTACCATTCAGATCCAATCATTCTACCGACGTCATTCACCAGAAAACCACCGCCGCAAGATGAGGGAGAGAGTTGGATGAGCTCGTCGCAAGGATCAACACCGGCGGAGGGAAGGAAGCAAGAGGAGGACTCCAAGCTGCTAGCCTAGGGGTGTTCCCAAGCTTCATCACCGCCATCTTCATCGACGACGTTCTCCGGAGTCTCCATCACCCCTATGTGCTTCAATCCGTGTAAGATGATGGGGTAATGCCTCCGTTCGTCCCTAGGGTTAGATGGATGCATGATATGTAATCTATACATGAATCTTATGCCTATCGATGCTTTATGGTCTATGTCTTCGCGAATGCTTTGTTTACATATGTTTGCGCAACATGTGGTCTTAGTAGGGTTTGTGGTAATCGTGGTGATTAGCTTAACCCTATGGATGCTTAGGTATAGATGCGGTTATACGTGAAAGTGTTTGATTACCTTGCGTAGTGACAGTACGGTGGAGGGAAAAGGCTTAGCGGCCGCATAACCACCATGAAGCTAGTGAAGGCAACACCCTTTTCATGTAGTAGATGCATGTTCATGAGATCCTAAACCCTAGGGAGGGAACGCTTATCTACCTTAATCTCTCTCTTGTACCAACCCTCACCATCTAGTTTAACCTTAGTTTAGTCTTAGATTAACATAAATTAGATTGCTTTTACTTTAAGATTAATCCCCTTTCACAGGCTTTTCAATCAACTAAATTAGTACTTGGTTAAGCGCTAGCAATCCCCTTGCTCCGCGGATTGACAAAAACCTTGGGGGTCACCCCGTGGTGAAAAGGTGTAGGTCCGTACGCTTGCGGATCGAAGGTTGTTACGTGTTTCAACCATCAACAAACGTAAATGCACAAACATAGCAATGATAATTGCATAATTTAAAAAAAAGGTTAATGATCCGGGGCTTGCCTTCGTCGGCAAGGTTGGCCTTGGGTCCTTCTGGACTTCCTGAGCTACGTCCACGTACTGCAGCTCATCGTCAGCGCCTTCGTCTCCTCCTTCCGGCACGAGCGTATAGCTACCGTCGGGAAGATCTACACGAGGATGCATATGCAAGATTTAACTGATGGTTTTAAATTAATTAATTACAAAACAACATATGACAACCATGAAGTGTATGGTTGCCCATATTCACAACCGTGCCCTTGGTTCGCATTTAAGCCCCTAGAAAGAAATTTACCCCTGCAATTGGGTCCCTGGGAGGCGGCCGCCGGCGGGGACGGCGGAATCCGGTGAGGTCTCGCCGGAGTTCGGCCGGGGAAGAGCAGGGGGAGGATCTAGGGATTACCAAGCTCGGTTTGTGGCCGGATTTGGGGTCGGGGGTGCGCCGGCGAGCCTGCGCGGCGGGGCCAGGCGGCGGCAGCCGCTGGAGCGGCTGCTCCGGCGAAGCTGCGGCGCGGCCGGGGCAACAGGCGGCACGGGAAGTTCTAGGGGTGCAGTACGAAGGCTACAGAAGGCTATAGGGGTGACGGTGTGGTCCGGGAGGGGGAGCTCGTCGTGCGGCCTCTAATGGCGGGTGGCGGCAGTGGCGAGCGACGGCGGCGCAATTGCTCACGCGGGAGAGGAGAGGGGCGTCTTTTATAGCCAAGGGAGGGGGAGAGGACGTCCCTGCCTTCGCCGCGAAGAGAGCGCGGCGTGGTGGGGGACCGGAGGTCGCGGCGCATCGGAATGCGCCCGGCGCAGTGCGACAGGGGAGGGGTCCGGCGCTGCGCGGCTCCGCGTGTCGCACGTGTGCGTCGGTGGAGGGGAGGGCCAGGGGCAGAGGCGCGGCCAAGGTCTCCCGTTCGCCCACGTGGCTACCTCGGGGTCTTAGTGTCCGGGCCCTGGGGCCAGCGGCGCGGAAAAACCGGGCGCCGGTCGGCGCGGTGTACGACGCTATGGAGCGAGGTGCCGACGACGTCGCCGTTTTTCAACCAGTTTAACACATTTGACTGATTCAAACTCCAAAAATGTGAACACAACTCCAAAAAATCTAGATACCAAAGTTGTAGAGGAACTATAGGAGACCATTTTTTGTAAAGGCTGACATATCTTTTGATCAAAGGTTTGAGCATGAACTGCTGACAAAGTCAGTGTCTTTCTCGGCTCGGTCAAAAAGTATCGACTGGCGTTGACTGCGTTTTTGCACGTTTTCCACTCAAAATTTCTAATGCCGCCAATTATGAAAAGTGTGTCCCTCAAAAAGACGAACAACTTTTGTATTGGCTGATTTTGAAGTGTTTAAGTGAAATTTGGAGAACGCGGCAAAAGTTCTAGGAATGGGGTATGGACACTAGGGTTTAACCGGCGGTTTGACTCGGGGTTTGACCACTAACGAGTGTTGACTTGGTTAGCGAGTGTATTCGCACTAATTAATGGTATTTAAACACCTGAGGTGTTACACCCTTCTGAGCACCCCTTGGATCAACATCGTGTGACCCAAATTGAAGTTTTCATAGTTTGCACTGAGAATTTGTTTCCCACCAGAAACATTGCCAATTTATCCATCAGAGATGTCACCACCCTAATTTAGCGACGACAATTTCCTATCAAAGGGCTACGACAATTTTTTCGGTTGTCGACTCGTCATGTAGCCCGCTTAGCGCCGCGATGGACCTCACAAGGCACACGACGACCACATTTATTTGGAGGTTGTTAATCCCTGGTCGTTAATACCAGGTCGGGTAGTAGTGTGTGTTGATAAACTTTGCAAGGAAATTTTAGGTTCGAACTGGTTCTTCTTCAATTCATACAAAAACACAAGTTCACAGCGAATATGCATCAGAAGGGAAAAATATCATATATATAGAATGTAACGACCCGCCTCCCCGAGGCGGGCCCGCCTACGCTTGGCAGCTCTCTAGGACCCCAAGAATATCCTCACAGACCAACACATGTCTTTTTTGCGCACTTTGTCCTCACTCATGCGCACCGGGAAAGACTTCCCGGCTTAACTTTGGAGTTTTTTTGTGATGGGCTTCCGGAAAAGAAGTTGTAACTTATTGGTATAAGTATCCTTATCAATCCTATTAAGCCTTGGGTCAAGATGTCACATAGTATAGAGAAAATTCTCTATATGACACTGGAAGATAGACCAATTCCCTATACTAGTACAAAAATGACATTTGATCCTACTACTTTAGTCCTGGATGAATTTGGACCCTTGACTAAAGATCTTTAGTCCCAGTTGGAAAAAGTGGCCACCGGTGATGGGAGCTTGCATCTCGCTTGGTACAATCAACCGAGACTAAAACCCCCTTTAGTCCCAGTTGTAATAGTCTAGTGGCCAGGGTTTAGTCCCAGGTGGTGTTTCAACTAGGTCCAAATCAGGGTCTTTTAGTCTTGGTTAGTAACACCAACTATGACTAAGTCCCCCGATGACTCACCGCACCATCTTACCTCCACATCGGCCTCTTAGGGTCCTTATCCTGCTCCACTCATTCCTCCTCTCTCTCTCTCTCTCTCTCTCTCTCTCTCTCTTCCAAATCTCAAAAAGGGGGTTCCATCAATCCCACTCTCAGCGCACGTTCACCATCATATACCCTTCACAAGGGTACCATGTGGTATATCCCTACTTGTTGTGTGCCTTTAGCTATGAGTCCACCACTGTTAGTATCCCCTCTACATGCGGTAGTGGTAGTTTAGCTTTCTTATTTGTGTCTTTGGCTAGAACCCCCAAAGAAAGATGTAATATAGTCCCTGGTAATGGTTTCAGAAGTGAAGCTTGGGAATTTGTTCAATTCAATTTTCTTGCGCCTCTCATTCAATCTTCAACATGTTGGCTTTAAGTGTGGTATCTTGTGGTAGATAGCTATGGTGCATCAGGAACACATTTAGAACCTCTACTAAATATGGTTGCCATACATATACCCTATTCATAGTGCAGTCAAAGGAAAAACAAAGACCTAGGTACACCTAAGTTCTAAGTGAACTCCATTTCAAAAACTTAAGGTGCATAGTCCTTAAGGTTCATGCACCTTGCCCCTACAACACAATAATCATAACAGGGGCACCCTAATTGATATACGTGAACAATTTTCATTGTCCCTTCAAATGATGTCATTAGTCACCAAAATTGAATTAGGGCACATCATATTTCATTTGTCCCTTTTTGGTGATTTATAAATTATAACAACACAAACTCAAATGTATAGAAATGAGAGTTGATATATAAGCAATATGAAGCAATAACACAAAAGTAATGAGCATATATGTGTTGAACAAATAACCAACAGTTTATATATCAATGGACATAGGTGAATCATATACAAGCAGAAATATAGCACTATGGCATATAAATACATATGAAAGGATAAGCAATCCATGGTTTACAAACTATGCCATGTAACATGCTGACATGATATTGGCCCAGAAAAGTTATAGAGAGGCTCAGAAAAACGATAACATAGTAACACCGAGACAATTCTCATTTTTATGAATTTAACCTCCTTTTGTTTCCAATCTTGTGACGTGTAATGCTTCATGTGAACCTTTCATAGTTGGTCTATAAAGTATCATGTTGTCAGTGTTAAATTTGTTGAAACTTGCCTGCTCTATCTTGAAACGTCACAAAATCTGAAACGCCACATCAACATATGAGTAGAGAACAAACCCTCATGCATACTTTCTTATTATTATTAAGATAGAAACATGATGGAGATATATTAAAAAAACTAAGGTGAATACAATAGGAAAAGATGGGCATACTAAAGCAAAACTTGGACACAATCAACTCTTCAAAGTATCATCGTGATGCATGCATGACGTCCTACTTTTCTCAATAAAGAATGTCGTGCAAGAAATACATTCCTTCACATGATTTTCCCCCAAAAATCACATGTTTCTTAGGCCTTATGGCATATTCCATCGTATCTTTCCAAAACAATCCGGTAGGGTCTATAAATACAATGCCACTACTCCTTCCTCCACATAATACTCATTCCTCTGTCGAATTCCAGGCTGTCAAATCTCAAGTTCATACAATGTGTAATGGCTTTGTCATTTCCGATTTAAATATCAGACCACCGATGAGCACAATCACATCTAAGCCGATTGCGAAGATGTCTCGAGAGAGAATTCGGAAGATTGAGAACTATGGTAAATATCAAGCAAAGAGGGCGTGGAAGATGGATGAGGATGTGGAAGACTATGAAGCTGATTTCCAAGTTTTTTTAAAGGAAAGCAATGAAGAAGATAATAAGCACCACAAGTTTATAGAACTAATGGATGTCACGAGGGCAAGAAAAGGGAAGCTTGGACCCAATCTTCTAAAGAAAGGTAAGGATTTACTAACAAATTCATGTACTTCTATGCACAAATAGGACATTCATGAAGTTAATTCTATTCTTTGGAGTGGGGAGGGGAGTTGAAGGATTATATTTTACCGCTCCTGATGGTTGCAGTAGATGGTGATCGATTTGATTGATTGGTGGTTAGATACTTGCACTTAGTTTTTTCGGGTCTTTTCTTGTTGATTTTCTATAAAAATTTAGGGGGTGGGATGGGGTACGGTATTTGGTTGTTTTCAGCTATAATTTGGCACATAAGAATTGATATAACTATACCACTAATTAGAACGGTTGTCAAATAAATATTTAATATTTTCTTCTAGAATACATCAACTGAGGTGGCTTATTTATTTTACATTTCACATGAACATGGCTCGCTCTGATTTTCAGTTAGTTCTTGAAAGTGTAAATATCTATGAGGCCCCATTTGGATCCTTGGACTTTAATTTCATTCAACTAAACTAATTTAGATACAAATTAATTAAGCTAATATAGTTATTTGTGGAATATATTTGTATATTATTATCTGTCATATGTGAGAGATGCTTATGTGCCACACTTATGCTATAGGGATGTGGGTCAAAGATCATGATACAAGTTCCACATTAAAAACAGAGTGTGAGGATTTAGAGAATCAATTTTCATCTCACACCCCTCCATGAATTTAAAGTAGGCTTATATCTAAACTTTGGGAAGTTGTGGAATGCCACATCCAAGACAAATAGCATACTCCATTAAGTAGATTCTGGTTCCTTGAAAATGAAGGGATCTAAACGGGTCCTAAAGGTAAATTTAGTGGCATTCTTATGTATATTTCTTCTTGCAAAGAACTGACAAATTCACCTTATCTAGTTGGTCAGTCATGAATAATTGTTATTCCTCTTCATTTATGTATTCTCAAAGCTCTATTTCCAAATAGATGAAGTTAATTTAGTACCAACACTTTTAATTGCAGATGTCATGTTGATCCAAAAACCACCTCCTACTGATAAAGGACCTATTGTAAGGACAAAACACAAGCGCAAGAACCCATATAGGGGCATTCGCCGACGACCTTGGGGCAAATGGGCCGCTGAAATTCGTGATCCTAGAAAGGGTGCTCGTGTTTGGCTAGGCACATATAAAACAGCAGAAGATGCTGCAAGGGCCTACGATGTTGAGGCCCGTAAGATTAGAGGTAACAAGGCAAAGGTGAATTTTCCTGATGAGACACCACCAAACATGATGAGTAATACAACAAAGCCAACTACTATTGCAACGCCAATAGATCCTTTTTCAGCAGAGAAGTTTAGCACCAGTTCCCTGCTAAGCTATTCAAAAAACTCAAATGAGGATCTATTCTCTGTGGTGAACTTCAACGGAAAGAATGCTTACTCAATTCCTACTGAGGAAGAATTTGGGTCACTCCATACGAAAATGTCTCATGCCCCTTTTGAGACCCTAAGGATGGGCCAATATCCAAGTCAAAATAAATTTTCATTTGGTTCTTCAAGCAATGGATTGGTGAACCTTAGTGGAAGAAGTGCTTGCTCAATTGATACTACGGGTCTTGGGTTACTCTCTATGCAAAATCCTCATGCCCCTTTTGAGACCCCAAGGATGGGCCAGTGTTCAAGTCAAAATAGTTTTTCAGTTGATTCTTCTAGCAACAGATTGGTGAGCCTTAGTGACAACAATGCTAGCTCAGTTCGTAGTGAGGGTTTTTGGTTACCCTCTATGCAAACGCCTCAAGCCCCTTTTGAGACTCCATGTAATGGCCAGTGTGCAAGCTCAAATATATATTCAATTGGTTCTTCAAGCAACAAATTAGTGAACCTTAGTGGAAACAATGCTAGCTCAATTCATAACAATGAGGTTTTTGGGTTACTCTCTATGGGGTATTGTCCAAGTCAAAACAATTTTTCAGTTGGTTCTTCAAGCAAAGGATTGGTGAATCTAAGCGGAGACAATGGAAACTCAGTTAGTACTGAGGGTTTTGGTTTACTCTCGATGAAAATGCCTCATGCCCCTTCTGAGACACTAAGGGTGGAACAATGGCCAAGTCAAAAAATATTTTCAGTTGGTTCATCAAGTGTTCCTACTTTGAGTAATAATGCCACACCCAATGTTCTCTTTGACATGGAAGGTGCTGATGATAGGACAAAAATAAATCAGCAGCCTACCCCCCGAGTGATGGGAAATGAATCCATTCCTTTGATTTTACATGATGATGTTAGTGAGGATGTGGCTGCAGAGATTAGTATGTGGAAATTCTATGACCGGCTGCCAACTAATGAAAATTGATGGAACAGCCCATATGGCTTGTGCCTTTTGGATATCAATGAAGTGGTAATGAACCCATTAATTACTACAATCATTGATAATTTTTCTGATTTGTATCCTACATTTTTTTTTACTTTCACACATTTTTATGAACTAACCATCTGAATCCTTGTAAATGTTGTAGGCTTGACGCATGGATGACTCTGCAGTTTCTCAAAAAAAAAACAAAAAAAGATGCATGGACAACGGGGATGGAGCTGTCACAAATATAAAAGGCTCATTTGTGGTACATTTTATTGCCAAATAAGCACAATTGTTTTTGCCTACCTTTTTATTGTGTACCAGTTTAGTATTTTCCAAAAAAAAAACAAATTGGTTGCATGACTCCAGTACTGGTTGTGGAACTTAATTAGTTTTGTGTCATTATGTGTATTGTAATGGTATATGGTTTTGAAGCTTTATCTATGGCATAATCTTACTGTAAGTTTTGAATGTGTCGGTGTCGGTATGGAATCGGGTTGTGAGTTGTGACAGCCACAGCATGTGATTTTTTGCCTTTCTTGTGATGCCATATGCTTGTTTATATGTCTACATCTTCCAGGTATATTATGCCTATGTTCCTTGTGCACCCCTTTTTGCTCAGAATCTGTGGGTAAAATAAAAAAAATATTGCTGGGCCGTGTGTAGTCGAGTAACTTTGAGCTTTGGGATTTATTTCTTTTTTTTTTTGTGGCGGATTGGCGTGTAGGGCTGGATGTAATGGGCCGTAGGAGTGCAGGCCTGATGGATCGGCGCTGCCTTGTGTCGATGGTTGCTGTTGGTCTAATTAATCTACTTATTTGGGGAAATCGACCTAGTTAGTTTTTACATGCATGCACACATGGGGGATGGATTCTGGAGCAGCAGCAACGCATGGCGTCACCGCCACGGTCACTCGCACGCAAGCTGCGTGCAGGCTAGCTAGCTGCAGCGGTCGCTGGTTCTGTGTGCGCAGCCGCACAAGGTTTGTACCCACAGGGCACAGGCTCAACGGGCCACGCAACGTGCACGGCGGCACACCACACAAATACACATACACCGCGACAAAAGCGTAGGGACGCGGCATACCAGCAGGCAGGATAAAGCGGTAGCTGCTGGTGCCCGGTGGTGAACAGTCAGTACAGCACCAGCGTGCGCGACACATACACGTTGTCTTGCTCGCTCCAAACTGAGGGCTGTGCAGAAAGGGGGGCAAAGCCAAAGCGTGTACGTACTGTGCACGCCTGGAATAGGGATGGCAACGGGGCGGGGCGGGGCCGGGGGACGCTCTCCGTCCCCGCCCCGAGCCCCGATTGCTGATCCCCGCCCCGGCCCCGACAAGCCAATCGGGGGGAAAACGCGCCCCGTCCCCGCCCCCGTTGGATCCCCGAAACCCGATGGGGCCCGTGGGGATAAACATCCAGCAAAAAAGATTGCAAATCACAAGTAAAAAAATAATTACAGATCAAGCACAATGCTACAAAACTGACAGATCGAGCATTACAAAGCATCAGAGAAGAAGCTAACAGATGCAGAAGAAGCCATTACTACCAATACTACTTAAACGTCACTACTAATCTTGAATAACTGGTACATGGTGATGCAGATTTGCATGGTGATTTGAGGGATGGCCGGATGGCATCTTCACGGATGGCCTAGAGTCCGCAGGCTCTGGACGGAGAGCAGAGTCGCACAGCAGCTTGGCTTTCTTGGTTGGCGCGGCAAGACTTCGAGGGTTCAGCCTTCCGCTCGGCACTCGCGTCCCTCGCGTCAAGCTCGTGCGGGTGGCGGGCTGGCGGCCGTTGCTCGCCCGCCTAGTGCGTGGGGGGCTTGGGGATGCGGATGCGGAGGGAGGGAGAGGAATGAGAATTGTTAGGGTTTGGAAAGGGTGTCCTTTATTGAAGCGTCCCCTCATCAGAGGTGACTAAATGTGATACAAATACCAGTCTCAGGAGGCTGGTAACACATTTATTAGATCAGATGGTTCATGGTCGTACAACACTTCGAGGCTGTGGGCATGGGAGCGCCACTGCCACGAGAAACAACATAAGAGCTACTAACCAAACTACGATGGAAAAGGCTTCTAAAGCCTCATCAGAGTCTAGCACCATGGAAGCTTCCTGTGGCGACCCTGATTCCACAGGCACGAGTTGGGTGTAGGACAGCAACCTACTCGACGTCTTCGGGGACGAAGTCGGGATCCTCCTCTGAAAAACAGTTAATTAAGCAAGGGTGAGTACATACGTGCTCAACAAGTTCAACCCCACCCACGGAGGGGCTAATAAGCAATCATGCACAGGATATATCAAGGATCAGGATAAGGTTTATTTTGCAAACGCATTCACTCATGCAAGGGTTTGTGAAGCGTCCCCTCATCAGAGGTGACTAAATGTGACATAAATACCAGTCCCAGGAGGCTGGCAACACATTTATTACAACAAGTGGTTCAGTCCCTTACATCACGGCGGCATAGTGGGCACGGGAGCGCCACTGCCACGAGAAACAACACAAAAGCTAAAGACCAAACTACAACGGCGAAGGCTTCTAAGGCCTCATCAGAGTACCACGCCATGGAAGCTCTCTGTGGCGACCCTGAGTCCACAGGCATGGTTGGGTGCAGGACAGCGACCTACTCGACGTCCTCGGGTACGAAGTCGGGATCCTCCTCTGAAAAACAGTTAATTAAGCAAGGGTGAGTACATACGTACTCAACAAGTTCAACCCCACCCACGGAGGGGCTAATAAGCAGATCATGCACAGGATATATCAAGGATCAGAATAAGGTTTATTTTGCAAAAGCATTTACTCATGCAGAGGTTTGCTTTTGAAAAGGATTTTCGCAAACAGTTTTTGTAACTCAGGTAACTTAGTTGTTTTGTGAAAACCAAATGAAGACTACCGGACTCCCCGTCCGCAGTAGCCCAGGCACACAGCCACACACTTCTCCAGAAAACAACTTGCGCCATGAAAACATCCCAAACCCAAACACTAGTTTTGTGACCCCACCGTGACTCGTCCAATACCGTGGACACGGCTATTCGAATAGGTTTTACACTCTGCAGAGGTTGTACATCTTTACCCACAAGTAGGGTACCGCCACACGAACACCGTAGTGCCGGCGCGGATCCTATCAAAGCCATTACCCACCTTAGCTAACCCTACGAGCCATCACGGGAGCAACCAAGGGGTTATCTCTCGTAACCAGGGCGTACCTCACACAGATCGTACCCCTACTCCTTGATCTCCCGCTGCTCACCCGCACTCCTGATGGCAAGTAGATTAACTAGTGGGATTTATGCTAAGCCGTTGCCACATACAACGGTCGAGTGGTAGTACGATAATTGGGTCAGGTGAGATGTCACGCAACCCGGTCCTTAACGACAAGATGGACATCTCCAACACGCTCAACCACAAAGGTACGAGCTCACCCATACTCCTGACACACGCGTCCATCCCGTCTACCCAGTTCTTTACTCATTTTCCAAAATATCCCATTCCCATTTTTAAAGCACTCACACATTTTAAAGCAATCATTTAGGCCAAACCTAGTTCAATCATAGCAATCAAGGGTGGCTATCCTACCGGGTTTTATCAGTAAAACAATATGCAATTTATAAAACGGGTCACATGGTTGTATTTATAAAACTAGGATCAAAGCATGCATCAAAGGATGAGATTGAACTTGCCGTCTTCGAAGTCTTCGGGGAGTGCCGGCTCGGCGTTCGGGACCTCGGGCTCCTGCTCGCAGTAGTCGGCTTCGATCTCCGGCTCGGGGTACCTTCCTCCGTCTACTCCGTCGGCTATGGCGCACACACAAGCAAGCAAGCAATATTAGCACACATGTTTTCGGCCGAGCTCGGGGAGGGGGAGTGAGCGGAGAGGGGGTATATATTAGCCCTAGGGGGGGTTGGTCCGGCGGAGATATTACTGGGAAGGGTGAGGGAAAAAAATTGGATTTTAATCGGAAATAAAATCGTGCATGAAATGCCGGGTTAGAGAGAGGGTATAGGGGCTAAGGACCTATTAGTAATTTTTATTAATGGGGAAAGGGTGTGGTTATACTGGGTTAGGGTCACTTTGTAAATTGTTTAGGGTGTAGTAGTGTTCAATCTATAATTAGGTATTAATCCAGGGGCTAATTGAAAAGAATAAAGAGAGAGAGAGAACAAAGCTCGGTTTTGAGGAGAATAAGGGGGAGCAGGGGGGGGTCTTGGCAAAAATGCCATCTTCTTCCTCCCCCTCGAATCAGAACAGAGAGAGAGGGGTGGCGCGGGCATGGCCGGCCGGCAGGGGCGCCCGCCGGCGGTCCTGTCCATGGCCGCGGCTGGGGAGTGGGGCAAATCGGAGAGGGGGACGAGGGGATCTCATCCCCGTGCTCACCTTGGGCTAGGGCGCGCTGTGGAGGCGGCTCCGCGGAAGGGCAGTGGCGCGGCGGCGGTGCTAGGGGGCGACGGCGCGGTGGGGCTCGGGGAAGAGGTTGTGCGACAGCTCGAAGGCGGTGTGGTGCGGCGAGGGGGGTGGTGGTGGCGGCCTTAAATAGGCGCCGAAGGTCGGTTTGGGGGGGAAAGGAGATATTTCCGGCGAGGCCGCCGGCGAGCTCGGGCTTCTTCTCGAAGTCCGGCCGGACTCCTGCGGCGACCGGTGATGCGATGGCACGGGCTGCTGCGGTCGACCTTGTGCAGGGGAGTTAGGCAGCCGCCGTCAGCGGCGAGGGGCAGGCGGCGGTCGGGCCGGTGCTGTAGGCCGGAGGTGATGGCTCGGGCGCGTCGCCGGCGCCAGGGAGAGGTCCCGTCGGCCTGTGCTTGAGCAGTGAGGAGAGGAGGCCGGCGCGGTAGCGTGCTGGGAGGGCGGCGCGGTCGGGGCGCGGGCCCGAGGTCAACGGCGCCAGGGCGCCGGTCGGGCGCAGGGCCTGGCCGCGCGGGAGGAAGGGGAAGGAAGGGGAGAGAAGAAGAAGAGAAAGGAAAAAGAAAAAGAGGAAAGGAAAAAGAAAAGGAAAAAGGAAGGGAAGAAAGAAAAAGAAGAAAGGAAAAAAAAAAGAAAGGGGAGGAAAATGAAGAAGAAAAAGGAAGAAATAGGGAAAAGGGATTTTAGAAAATCTGGAAAATTGTTAGGGAATTTAGGGGAAAGGTTCTTGCGGGATTTTTCCAATTTCCGGGCGTCGGCGCGTTTTCCGGGGCGGCGGTGATGGCGAGGCGGACCGGTCGGCGGGACCGCAGCGTGCGCGGGGTTCCCGGCCGGTGGCCGACCGCGGCGTTGGGAAGGCGCGCATGGGTGCTGGCCTGGGTGCGATGCCGGCGGGATTCGCGGCACGCACGTCAGGGAGAGAGCGGGGAAAACAGTGGCTAGGGTTTGAAGGGTAATTGAGCTCGGCGGGTCGGTTTTGAAAATACGCATGATTTATTAGGTGATTTATTTGGAGCTAAAAACGCGGGCGTTACAAACCTACCCCACTTAAAATGAATCTCGTCCTCGAGATTCGGCTAAGTTTCAAACAGGTGGGGAAACTCCTTCTTCAACGCGTCCTCTCGTTCCCACGTGGCTTCTTCTATTCCGTGTCTGCTCCATTGAACTCTGCACACCCGTACTTCTGAGGTTCTTGTTCTTTTGACCACTGTGTCCAAAATCTTGACGGGCACCTCCTGGTACCTAAGATCTGGCTGTAAGTCAATTGTTTCCACCGGCACTCGTTTCTCTTCGATCACTCTCAAACACCTTCGTAGCTGAGAAACGTGGAACACGGGATGTATATCCGCCATTTCCTCTGGTAGCTTCAACCGGTATGCTACTGCTCCAACTCTCTTTAGCACTTTGTACGGTCCAATGTACCGAGGGGCCAACTTCCCGTGTACTTGAAATCTCCGAGTCCCCCGGATGGGTGAAACCTTGAGGTAGACGAAGTCTCCTGGATTGAAGCTTGCTTCACGCTTTTTCTTGTCTGCGTAGCTCTTCTGTCGGGACTGGGCGGCTCTCAACTTTTCTCGGATATCAGCTACCCGCTCCTCAGCTTCTTTTATAAGTGCGGGCCCAACCAGGGCACGCTCTCCTACTTCTGACCACATCAGGGGTGTCCTACATTTCCTCCCGTATAGTGCTTCGAATGGCGACATTCCCAGACTTGCTTGGTAGCCGTTGTTGTAAGAAAATTCTGCATATGGCAGGCTCTGCTCCCAATCTTTGCCATAGGTGAGGACGCATGCTCTCAACATATCTTCCAAGATTTGATTCACCCTTTCGGTCTGTCCGTCTGTCTGCGGGTGGTATGCTGAGCTGAAGTCTAGCTTGGTACCCATGGCTTTGTGCAGGCTTTTCCAGAACCTAGAGGTGAACTGGGTCCCTCTATCCGAGACTATTCTGCTAGGCACTCCATGCAGCTTCACTATATTTTCTATGTAGAGTTTCGCCAACTTCTCCCCACCATAAGTGGTCCGTACGGGTAGAAAGTGGGCGACTTTAGTGAGTCGGTCCACGATCACCCATATGGAGTCATGTCCCTTCCGAGTCCTTGGCAACCCTACTATGAAGTCCATGCCTATCTCGTCCCATTTCCATACCGGGATTGGTAGAGGCTGCAACAGTCCTGCGGGCTTCTGATGTTCGGCTTTGATCCTCTGACAAGTGTCACAGTGGGCGACGAACCGTGCAATGTCTGCTTTCATCCCATTCCACCAATACTTCTGTTTTACGTCCATGTACATCTTGGTGGATCCCGGGTGAATGGAGTATGCTGAGTTGTGTGCCTCATCCATGATGGTCTGTCGAAAATCTCCACCTTCGGGCACGCATATCCTGTTCTTGTACCACAGGGTGCCTTGGTCATCTACCCTGAAGTCAGGGGCCTTATTTTCTCCGGTATGCTTGCGGATCCTCATCAGATTTTCATCGGTCTCTTGGGCCTTCCGGATCTTTTCCTCTAGTGTAGGCTGAACACTTAGCTGGCGGACGTAGCCTCGGGGGACGATGTGTACGTTGAGCCGTGCCATCTCCTCTTGCAACTGGGCACTCTTGGGTGCTGCCTTCTCGTAGGTTTTCCGGCTTAGTGCATCTGCTACCACATTGGCCTTCCCCGGGTGGTAGTGAATCTCTAGGTTATAGTCCTTGACTAGCTCTAGCCATCTTCTTTGCCTTAGGTTCAGGTCGGGCTGGGTGAAGATGTACTTTAGACTCTTGTGGTCTGTGTAGATTTCACACTTGTTCCCGATCAGGTAGTGTCTCCAGATCTTCAGGGCATGCACTACGGCTGCAAACTCCAGATCATGGGTGGGGTAATTCTGCTCATGGGGTTTGAGCTGACGGGAGGCATATGCCACCACCTTCCCATCTTGCATGAGAACACATCCCAACCCTTGTCGGGAGGCGTCGCAATACACGACAAAGTCCCGTTGAATGTCTGGCAGGGTCAGCACTGGGGCTGTGGTCAACCTCTTCTTCAACTCTTGGAAACTTCTCTCGCAGGCCTCGGTCCAGTTGAACTTCTTCTCCTTCTTGAGCAGCTCTGTCATGGGCCGGGCGATCTTGGAGAATCCCTCGATAAATCTCCGGTAGTACCCTGCTAAACCTAGGAAACTCCTGATCTCGCTCACGTTGGTCGGTTGCTGCCAGTTGGAGACTGTCTCAACTTTCCCGGGGTCTACAGCTACTCCTTCTGCAGTCAGAATATGCCCAAGGAAGGATATTTTCTCTAGCCAAAATTCACACTTGCTGAACTTGGCGTATAGCTTGTGTGCCCTCAACTTTCCCAGCACTACTCGAAGGTGTTGTTCATGCTCCTCCATGCTCTTGGAGTAAACAAGTATGTCGTCAATGAAGACTACGACAAACTTGTCCAGCTCTTCCATGAACACCTTATTCATGAGGTTCATGAAGTATGCTGGTGCATTGGTTAGTCCAAAGGACATCACCGTGAACTCATATTGCCCGTAGCGAGTTACAAAGGCGGTCTTGGGGATGTCACTTTCCCTAATCTTGAGCTGATGGTATCCTGACCTTAAGTCGACCTTCGAGAAATATTTGGCTCCCTTTAGTTGGTCAAATAAATCATCTATTCTGGGGAGAGGATACTTGTTCTTGATAGTGACCTCGTTTAGTGAGCGATAGTCCACGCACATCCTCATGCTCTTATCCTTCTTCTCCACGAAAAGCACTGGGGCTCCCCATGGTGATGAGCTTGGTCGGATGAACCCATTTCGCTGAAGTTCTCTTAGCTGCTTCTTTAACTCTGCCAATTCAGGGGCTGCCATCCTATAGGGCCTCTTGGCTATGGGAGAGGTTCCGGGAATAAGGTTGATAACAAACTCTATATCCCTATCTGGTGGCATTCCGGGGAGTTCTTCGGGAAATACATCTGGGTACTCCCGTACTACTGGGATTTCTTCTAGGGACTTGGCCTCCATGCTAAAGACCATTATGTCTGGTCTGCTTCCTCGGGTACGGCAGGTTACTTGTACTCCATCTGGGTTGGTTAGGTGTACCACCTTATCGGCACAACTTATAAGGCCGTGGTGAAGGCTTAACCAGTCCATCCCAAGAATCACATCTATCCCTCTGGACTTCAGTACTACCAGGTCCGCTAGAAACTCTACCCCACTTAAAATTATTCTCACCCGGGAGCAACCCAGTTGACACTTGATGTCACCTCCGGGTGTTCGGGTTAACAAGGGTGCTTTTAGTAGTACTGTAGGTATTTTATGCTTTTCCACAAAACTTGAAGATATGAACGAATGTGATGCTCCTGAATCAAATAATATAGTTGCCAAGACTGAGCTGACCAGGAACTCACCGAGCACTACGCCTTGTGCTTCTTGAGCCTCCTGGGCGTTGATGTGGTTGACGCGGGCTCGTCCATAAGACTGCTGGGGCTGCCTCATCTGCTGGTTGTTATTACCAAAGTTGTTGTTGTTGCGAACTGGCACGCGGTTGGCTCCAGATACAACCGGTCTCGGCCCATTCACGGAGTTGGAGAAGGCTGAAACTGTTGGCCTTTTGGCATATGGGCAGTTGGCGATGAAGTGTCCGGTCTCACGGCAGTTGAAACACACCCTGGAGTTGTTGTTGTTGTTGTTGTTGTTGTTGGCAGTGACCTGGCTAGTGTTGCTCTGTGAAGGCTTCATGGTGTTCTGGTTGTTGTACGGTTTGAACTGGGTTCTGGGGCCTTGGGAGCCCGTGGCTTGGGACTGGGTTCTGTACTGCATGGGGGCTTGGAATCTGGACATGGGGTGTCCGAAGCTTCTCTGCCTCTGGGAACGTTCCTGCTGTTGAGCCTTGTGCTCCATGAACTTGCGCTTGTTTTCTTTCTTCTCCTCTGCTTTGGCTCTTTCTGTGAGGATGGCCATGTTCATAAGTGTGTTGAAATCAGGGTAGATCTGAGGGGTAAGCAGAGTCCTCAGTTCCGCAGTCAAACCCTTCTTGAACATCTCCTGCTTCTTGGAGTCCTTATCCACCTCCTCAGGGGCGTAACGAGCCAACTCTATGAACTGATAAGTGTATTCCTCCACGGACTTGTTGCCCTGGCGGAGTTCACGGAACTCATCTGCCTTGCGCTTCAGTGTAGCTTCTGGGATGTGGTAGCGACGAAACTCTTCCACGAACTCATCCCAAGTGATGGCGGAGGGATCTTTGGCCGCTGCACAGTAGTTTTCCCACCAGGCTAAGGCTGTTCCGGTGAGCTGGTGGGTGGCCAAAAGAACTTTGTCTCGATCCTCACAGTTGAATGGCTCTAGTTCCCTTAGGATGGCCCTCAACCAGTCATCGGCATCCAAGGGATTCACTGATCCACCAAACGTGGGTGGCTTTGTCCGGAGAAATTCTATCAGTTTCTCATTCATGCCCAGAACACGGGGCTTTGGGCGGGTGATGGCATTGGCTATGGCTTCCAGCAACAGGGTCTGGTTGGCCAACACTTGCGCCAGGTCTACGGCAGGTGGTGGTGGAGGCGGAACCATGTTTTCTCCTCCATTTTCGTCCTGATATACTTCTTGGTCGTTAGGGTGCTCCCTTCGTTCAGCATGCGATCCTTCCGCGTTTGGGTCCATACGACCGGAGCCTTGGAAGCTCCTGGCGGGGCGCCTTGAAACCATCTGTAGGGAAGCGGGTTTCTAAGAGATTTTAGGTGATGTTTAAGTTGATTAAGACGGGCTTTTGAAAAGACAGGATCTGACTCCTGCCGTCAAGCACACAACAAGCACACATGACACACAAGCACAACCAACTTCATTTCCACCATGAGAGGAGGATACATCCCGAACTACTCGACTGATACAACGCTGGTACACTACACGGCTTGGTACCATGACAAAAGCTAAGAGGGCGACTCTAAACTTGGACCAGCACGGCTTCATTCCTTGGCAAGGGCCTCTGGGGCATGCTACTCGCGGGGCGAGCCATCTTCTGGGGCGGAGTGTGCTTCCAGCGGAATGAGCAGCTCATCGCCGTCATCATCCTGGGGGTTCCCGTTCTCTTGGGGCTGGGCGGAAGTTCCTTCTTCGGTGGTTGATGTTGGTTGCTCGGCGGCTACAGACGGTGTTGGGGTCTCAGGAACTCCTCCCCATCCTATGAGGGGTGTCCCAATTAGGACTTGTGCTTCTCCCACAGCCGGAACGGGTGTTCCACTGTTGGTCCATTCCTGTATGCGCTGGTCCTGGATTCGCCTGAGGCTTTCATGGGCAACGGCTTCACTGCTTATGGCGGCTGCGGTCCTTGCTTCTGCTTGGGCCACTCGGACTTGGTGCATCCTCACTGTGACTTCAGCTTGCTCGGCCCGACTGATTTGCTCCCTCAAGTGCTTGGCTTGGTCATCGAAGAGCTTATCCAGGGAGACAAGGTAGGCAACTACGTGGTACAGCAGGTCTTCTTGGTGGCGGCGTCGTTCCAGGTTCCTCATGCGGGCCTGCCAAACTGGGGTTCTGATGGCGGGAGGAAAATACCTCATTGGTGTGGGGACGAGGTGTTCCTCGTAGATCCTGCACAGGTAACGGAGAGTTTTTCGGAGGGCCAAGGGATAGGTATCCCGATGTCGAAAACCTGTGGCGGTCACGCGCCACGGCTCGACGTTGGGGTAGCGGGTGCTTCTGGCGATGGAGAGGACCACCCTACAGCGAAGAGTGCCGAGTTGCTCGTACTCTCTACTGTAGTACCTTGGGCGCTCAGTGATACCGAGGCGCTCCAGGGAGTTGATAAGAAGGCGAGCAAAACCAGGCTCCTCCTGGCACACGCCTTGGGTCCATCCATCTTCGGCCATCTGAAAACAAGGGTAGAGTTGAACAAGTTGTGCAAAGGGTACAAAAGATAGATAGTCTTATTTATTCACAAAGGTTGGGTACACTCCTCAGGGGTACACTTATTATTATGACGATAGTTCTAGCCTAGGCGTTCCATACTCTTCTTATGGGGATTCTTCCTCAGGCTGAAAGCGACGCTTCTTCGGTGGAAGATCTTGTTCCAACATCACATCCTCGGTCTGGGTTCCCTTATCCCAGTGGGTTTCTTCGGGTTCATCCTCCATCAACCCAGCTTCTTCTCTTCTCCTACGTTCCTTGTGGAGCTCATCCCATAGGTTCTTGTGGAATACTTCAGAGCGTTCCCTTTCTCTGGCGTAGTCCCGCTCCATGTTGCGTAGCTCCACTTCCGCCATGGTTGTCTTAATCCTTTCCAGCTCTATCCTTTGCTCCGCTCTTTCCGCTCTGTCAATCTGTTGCTTCAGTTGCTGGGCTTGCTCCTGGTAGAGGTGGTCTAGGCCTCTGAGGTAGATGGTCAGGTGAGAAATCGTATCTTCTAGGTCTTCTTCTTCTCTTCCGAGTCCTCTCATCCGGGCGATCCATGAGCGTCCTCTTCCTCCAGAGGGTGGGAAAAATCCCATCGGAGTCCGTCGAAGGTGTTGCCTATAGACCATTCGTAGGCGTCGCAGGGCTTTCCGAGCAGCCTTTGGGTAGGTGTCGGCGAAGCGAAACCCAGTGGCGGAGACGAACCAAGGTTCTATGTCGGGGTAGAGCGTGCTTCTTCCCACGAAGATCAGCAGCTTACACCGAAGGGTGCCGTAGCGTTCGTACTCCCGATAGACGAACTCCGGCGGATCCCTTACTCCGACGCGTTCTAAGCTGAGTAGCAACAGGTTAGGGAGGCCAGGCTGGACAGGGCAGACTCCTTCGTTCCATTCGGGGTTAGCCATCTGGAATCAGGCAAGGATCAAGGTAAAGATTTGGGAAAGGATGAGCTTAGCAAAGGAAAGATTAAAGAGGGGCCAGAGGAGGTCTCGTATCCTAGGGGTCGCGTCCTACGGCCAACCTACGGCTCTGATACCACCTGAAGCGTCCCCTCATCAGAGGTGACTAAATGTGACATAAATACCAGTCCCAGGAGGCTGGCAACACATTTATTACAACAGGTGGTTCAGTCCCTTACATCACGGCGGCATAGTGGGCACGGGAGCGCCACTGCCACGAGAAACAACACAAAAGCTAAAGACCAAACTACAACGGCGAAGGCTTCTAAGGCCTCATCAGAGTACCACGCCATGGAAGCTCTCTGTGGCGACCCTGAGTCCACAGGCATGGTTGGGTGCAGGACAGCGACCTACTCGACGTCCTCGGGTACGAAGTCGGGATCCTCCTCTGAAAAACAGTTAATTAAGCAAGGGTGAGTACATACGTACTCAACAAGTTCAACCCCACCCACGGAGGGGCTAATAAGCAGATCATGCACAGGATATATCAAGGATCAGAATAAGGTTTATTTTGCAAAAGCATTTACTCATGCAGAGGTTTGCTTTTGAAAAGGATTTTCGCAAACAGTTTTTGTAACTCAGGTAACTTAGTTGTTTTGTGAAAACCAAATGAAGACTACCGGACTCCCCGTCCGCAGTAGCCCAGGCACACAGCCACACACTTCTCCAGAAAACAACTTGCGCCATGAAAACATCCCAAACCCAAGCACTAGTTTTGTGACCCCACCGTGACTCGTCCAATACCGTGGACACGGCTATTCGAATAGGTTTTACACTCTGCAGAGGTTGTACATCTTTACCCACAAGTAGGGTACCGCCACACGAACACCGTAGTGCCGGCGCGGATCCTATCAAAGCCATTACCCACCTTAGCTAACCCTACGAGCCATCACGGGAGCAACCAAGGGGTTATCTCTCGTAACCAGGGCGTACCTCACACAGATCGTACCCCTACTCCTTGATCTCCCGCTGCTCACCCGCACTCCTGATGGCAAGTAGATTAACTAGTGGGATTTATGCTAAGCCGTTGCCACATACAACGGTCGAGTGGTAGTACGATAATTGGGTCAGGTGAGATGTCACGCAACCCGGTCCTTAACGACAAGATGGACATCTCCAACACGCTCAACCACAAAGGTACGAGCTCACCCATACTCCTGACACACGCGTCCATCCCGTCTACCCAGTTCTTTACTCATTTTCCAAAATATCCCATTCCCATTTTTAAAGCACTCACACATTTTAAAGCAATCATTTAGGCCAAACCTAGTTCAATCATAGCAATCAAGGGTGGCTATCCTACCGGGTTTTATCAGTAAAACAATATGCAACTTATAAAACGGGTCACATGGTTGTATTTATAAAACTAGGATCAAAGCATGCATCAAAGGATGAGATTGAACTTGCCGTCTTCGAAGTCTTCGGGGAGTGCCGGCTCGGCGTTCGGGACCTCGGGCTCCTGCTCGCAGTAGTCGGCTTCGATCTCCGGCTCGGGGTACCTTCCTCCGTCTACTCCGTCGGCTATGGCGCACACACAAGCAAGCAAGCAATATTAGCACACATGTTTTCGGCCGAGCTCGGGGAGGGGGAGTGAGCGGAGAGGGGGTATATATTAGCCCTAGGGGGGGTTGGTCCGGCGGAGATATTACTGGGAAGGGTGAGGGAAAAAAATTGGATTTTAATCGGAAATAAAATCGTGCATGAAATGCCGGGTTAGAGAGAGGGTATAGGGGCTAAGGACCTATTAGTAATTTTTATTAATGGGGAAAGGGTGTGGTTATACTGGGTTAGGGTCACTTTGTAAATTGTTTAGGGTGTAGTAGTGTTCAATCTATAATTAGGTATTAATCCAGGGGCTAATTGAAAAGAATAAAGAGAGAGAGAGAACAAAGCTCGGTTTTGAGGAGAATAAGGGGGAGCAGGGGGGGGTCTTGGCAAAAATGCCATTTTCTTCCTCCCCCTCGAATCAGAACAGAGAGAGAGGGGTGGCGCGGGCATGGCCGGCCGGCAGGGGCGCCCGCCGGCGGTCCTGTCCATGGCCGCGGCTGGGGAGTGGGGCAAATCGGAGAGGGGGACGAGGGGATCTCATCCCCGTGCTCACCTTGGGCTAGGGCGCGCTGTGGAGGCGGCTCCGCGGAAGGGCAGTGGCGCGGCGGCGGTGCTAGGGGGCGACGGCGCGGTGGGGCTCGGGGAAGAGGTTGTGCGACAGCTCGAAGGCGGTGTGGTGCGGCGAGGGGGGTGGTGGTGGCGGCCTTAAATAGGCGCCGAAGGTCGGTTTGGGGGGAAAGGAGATATTTCCGGCGAGGCCGCCGGCGAGCTCGGGCTTCTTCTCGAAGTCCGGCCGGACTCCTGCGGCGACCGGTGATGCGATGGCACGGGCTGCTGCGGTCAACCTTGTGCAGGGGAGTTAGGCAGCCGCCGTCAGCGGCGAGGGGCAGGCGGCGGTCGGGCCGGTGCTGTAGGCCGGAGGTGATGGCTCGGGCGCGTCGCCGGCGCCAGGGAGAGGTCCCGTCGGCCTGTGCTTGAGCAGTGAGGAGAGGAGGCCGGCGCGGTAGCGTGCTGGGAGGGCGGCGCGGTCGGGGCGCGGGCCCGAGGTCAACGGCGCCAGGGCGCCGGTCGGGCGCAGGGCCTGGCCGCGCGGGAGGAAGGGGAAGGAAGGGGAGAGAAGAAGAAGAGAAAGGAAAAAGAAAAAGAGGAAAGGAAAAAGAAAAGGAAAAAGGAAGGGAAGAAAGAAAAAGAAGAAAGGAAAAAAAAAGAAAGGGGAGGAAAATGAAGAAGAAAAAGGAAGAAATAGGGAAAAGGGATTTTAGAAAATCTGGAAAATTGTTAGGGAATTTAGGGGAAAGGTTCTTGCGGGATTTTTCCAATTTCCGGGCGTCGGCGCGTTTTCCGGGGCGGCGGTGATGGCGAGGCGGACCGGTCGGCGGGACCGCAGCGTGCGCGGGGTTCCCGGCCGGTGGCCGACCGCGGCGTTGGGAAGGCGCGCATGGGTGCTGGCCTGGGTGCGATGCCGGCGGGATTCGCGGCACGCACGTCAGGGAGAGAGCGGGGAAAACAGTGGCTAGGGTTTGAAGGGTAATTGAGCTCGGCGGGTCGGTTTTGAAAATATGCATGATTTATTAGGTGATTTATTTGGAGCTAAAAACGCGGGCGTTACAGTTTGTTTTCGAAAAGGTTTTCGCAAACAGTTTTTAAAACTCAAGTAACTCAGTTGTTTTGTGAAAACCAAATGAGTACTACCGGACTCCCCGTCCACAGTAGCCCAGGCACACAGCCACACACTTTTCCAGAAATCAACTTACGCCATGGAAATCATCCCAAACCCAAACACTGGCTTTGTGACCCCACCGTGACTCGTCCAATACCGTGGACACGGCTATTCGAATAGGTTTTACACTCTGCAGAGGTTGTACATCTTTACCCACAAGTAGGGTACCGCCACACGAACACCTTAGTGTCGGCGCGGATCCTATCAAAGCCATTACCCACCTTAGCTAACCCTACGAGCCACCACGGGAGCAACCAAGGGGTTATCTCACATAACCAGGGCGTACCTCACACAGATCGTACCCCTACTCCTTGATCTCCCGCTGCTCACCCGCACTCCTGATGGCAAGTAGATTAACTAGTGGGATTTATGCTAAGCTGTTGCCACATACAACGGTCGAGTGGTAGTACGATAATTGGGTCAGGTGAGATGTCACGCAACCCGGTCCTTAACGACAAGATGGACATCTCCAACACGCTCAACCACAAAGGTACGAGCTCACCCATACTCCTGACACACGCGTCCATCCCGTCTACCCAGTTCTTTACTCATTTTCCAAAATATCCCATTCCCGTTTTTAAAGCACTCACTCATTTTAAAGAAATCATTTAGGGCAATCAAAGATCAATCATAGCAATCAAGGGTGGCTATCCTACCGGGTTTTAACAGTAAAACAATATGCAATTTATAAAACGGGTCATAGGGTTGTATTTATGAAACTGGGATCAAAGCATGCATCAAAGGATGAGATTGAACTTGCCGTCTTCAAAGTCCTCAGGGAGTTCCTGCTCGTGGTTCGGGACTCCGGTCTCCTGCTCGCAGTACTCGGCTCCAAGCTCCGGCTCGCGGTACTGCTCCTCGTTCACTCCGTCGGCTATAGCGTACACACAAACAAGCATGCAATCAATACAGGCACACAAAAATCTACCGGCTGAGCTCGAGGGGAAATAAATAGATAATAAAGGAGTAAATATTATTTAGGGGTATATAGCTGGATGGGAAAATAAGTGGAGGGTCGAGGCAAGAGCTGGGATCGGTCGGGCGAAAATATGAACATGAAATGACGCGTTAAAGGCGTCATTAGGATTGATCTAGAAAGATTAAGGACTTGGTTGTAGTTAGGTTTAAAGAAAAAGGGACCTAAGTATAATATATAAATACGGTGGGGGTCTAAGTAAAACAGCCTAAGGGTCTGTTTGTAATTGATTTTGGGATGGCAGGGGTTGGTTTGTAGTGTGGTTTAGTGGATAGGGTTTATTTGAAAGAAGGTAGAGAGAGGATATAAAGAAGAGAGGGGCTCGGTGCAAAACAGAGGAAAGGGGAGGGGTTCCTAGCAAAACCACCATCTCCTTCCTCCCCCTCGATTCAGAACAGAGGAGAGGGGGATCGGGGGCGGCCGGTCCGGCCGGTGTCGGCGATTGCCGGCGCTCTCGGGCACGGCAGCGGCTGGGAGGTGGGGCAAAATGAAGAGGGGGCCGAGGGGGTCTCAACCCCGTGCTCACCTTAGGCTGAGGTGGCTTGTGGAGGCGGCTCCGCGTGAGGGGGCGGCGGCCGGTGTGCTTCGGCGGCGGTGCTCAGGGGCGGCGGCGCTAGAAGGCTCGGGAGAGGGAGTGAGGCTGCTGTGGAGGTGCGAGGCGGGGTAGGGAGCGTCGGCCCCTACTTATAGGCGCGGGGAGGCGGTAACTCGGGTCGGGCACGCGGAGCTTACGCGGCCGTCCATGGCGGTTCGGGAAGGATCCCGGCGTGGACTCGGCCGGCGGGATTCGCGGCCAGCTAGGTGGCGGCGCTGTTGGACGAGACCCGTCGGGCAGGGGTGAGCCGGCTGTGGCAGCGGCGAGCGGCGACGCGGTGCGGACGGCGGGTTGCGGTGGTGCTGTTGGCGTGGAGGCGACGGTTCGTGCAGGCGGAGTAATGGCGGTCGTGCCAGAGCACGGTCACGTCGTGGGGACGTTGCGGCGTGCAGAGGAGGGGGGAGCCGGGCGTGGCGTGCTGGGGCAGAGGCGCGGGACCGGCGACGCGACGCGTCGCGGCAGCAGTGCAGGGCCAGCGCGCGCGTGCGGCGTGGTGCGCGCGGGCGCGGCCGGGGGCGCCGGCTGGCGCGGCCTGCGCGGCCTGGCGCGTCGCGCGCGGTGCGCGGGAGGCGTGGCGTGGCGAGCGACGAGCTCGGGCTCGGGCAGGGGAGGGCGTGCCCGGGGGAAGCAGCGGTCGTCAACGCGGAGCGGGTGATGGTTTGCGGCGGTGTGGCCGGCGTGACGGCCGCGGCGGGGCCGAGCTTGGTGGCGTGCGGGCTGGCGGTGTGGCGCGGAGGTGATGGGGCGGTGGAGTTAATGCGGCCGCGGCAGCGTGCGGTCGCGTCACGGCCGGCGCGGCGGACAGCAGCGCAGGGCAGGGGCCGGGCGTGGCGTGTTGCAGGGGCGCACGGTCGGGCGCGGGGCCGAGGCAGAGGCGCCGGCCGAAGGAAGGAGAAGGGAGGAGGGAAAGGAAGGAAATAAAGAAAAGAAGAAAAAAAAGAGAAATGAGAAAAGAAAAGGAAAACGGAAAATAGGGAAAAGGAAAAAGAAAGGAAAAGAAAAAGGAAAAGAGTTTAGAAAATTAGGAGAAATTCTAGGAATATTAGAAGGAAGGGAAAAAGGGATTTTTGTGGGATTTTTCCCGGGTTCGAGCACTTCGCGGGCTGACGCGGTGTTGACGGTGACGCGGGTCGGCTGGCGGGACCGTGGCTGGCCCGGGATTCCCGGCAAGGTGGCCGACCGCGGCGCTGTGGCAGCACTGACGCGGTGAGCGGCGGTGGCCCGAGTGATGGCGGGCGGGATGGGCGGTGCCGGCGGGATTCGCGGTACGCGCGCCGAGGGAGGGAGAGAGGGAAACGGTGATCGGGATTCGGGGGAAACGATTGAGCTCAGCGGAAAATTTTTGAAAACACGCGTGATTTTGCAGGTGATTTAATAGGAGCTAAAAACGCAGGTGTTACATTTATATATGTTGTGGATCTTTGCTAAGTCCTTGTTGGGCTAGATTGGGCTGCCAATTTACCATGGATCAGAAGTATTTCGGGGTCCCCGTGGAGGCCCGCGGGAAAAACATCACCCCGTCCCCGCCCCATGACCATTTCGGGGCTCCGCCCCGCTTCCCTCACGGGGAGAATTTTGCCCCCGTCCTTGCCCCGTTCGGGTCGGATCCCCGCGGGGAAAATTGCCATCCCTAGCCTGGAATAAGGGGGAGGCCACGGCAGCAAAGCTCCTGCCGTCCTTAGACCGTCCACAGCAGTCCCCTCATCCACTCCCCCAAACTCAAAATGGGCAACAGAGGAACACTGTATCCCTTCCAACAGCTCCCGCACCCTCACCTTCATTTTGCAGTTCGCAGCCTCCCGTCCTCTACACACAGGTATTCTCTCTCCTCTCCCCCATCTTCACCCGCGCGCCTCCCTCCCCTGCCTCCACCGCGCGTCTGCCTCCACCTCGCGTCCGCCGCCACTTCCCCGCCGCCGCCTCCATTTCCCCGACCGCCACCTCCTCCTCGCGTCCGCCTCCACTTCCCCAACCGCCGCCTCCATCTCCTTCCCTGGGCACCACCTTCCCCTGTCGTCTTCTCCACCCCCGCGGCCACTTTCTTCCCTGACGTCTTCACCGCCGCGGCCCCGCCTCCACAGCGGCGGATGCAACGGGGACCAAGAGGGTGGGCTCGGCAGCGGAGCTCCCTCGATCCGCGGTGGAGCTCCCTCGATTCGCGGTGGGGCTCCCTCGATCCGCGGCGGGGCCTCCTCGATTCGGCGTCCTGCCGTCACCTCCAGCAGCAGCAGCAGCTCTGCCCGTTCGCCGCCCGTCGCGGCGGATCCGGTTGCTGGCTCCTCCATCGACCGCCGTCCCGCGAGCCAACGGTAGGATGCAGAAGGGGATGGGTGTGGACTGCTGTGGGCGTTGCTCTCTGGGGGATGGGATTCTTCTCTCTCCCCTCCCTCATAAGGTGGATTTGAAGGTGCCTATGAGTGTGATTGTTGTGGACAGTCTTATACGTGCACGGTTACTCTAATAGGACGTCCTTGTACGTCACGCACTCACGGTCGCACGCGTTACGTACTTGCGTTCCGCCCAGCCGGTAGCGCACACTGCTAGTAGCGAGCTTGACCGGGAAGGAGCAAGTGAAGAGAGCAAAAGGCCAAGACCCAGGAAGGCGAACCCGCGCGTATTCAGCTTCAGCCCGGAGTGGTCCAAGTAGTCGTCTAGTGCTCGGCCTAGATGGCCCGTGTAATATCGCTATTGGAGTAGTTAGCCATTTTTTTTTTGAGGTTGGAGTAGTTAGCCGTTGTGAGGAGTGGAGAGCAGGCTCACTTAATGAAAACCGTGGGGGCAGTCTTACCCCCACCGACTTAGGTTTTTTTAAGAAGTGGAGATGTAGAAAGGTGGGATTGGTATGACTCGATGGATGTATTGCATTGAGGCCTCAGCCGGTATATATGAGAGTACATGACTTGGGAGGCAAGACTCCCCTGGATACATATGGCAGTCTACGATACGTATATCTACAACTACCAAATATACTCTAACATCCCCCCGCAGTCACAGC
This sequence comes from Cenchrus fungigraminus, assembly GCA_036936925.1. NCBI lineage: Eukaryota > Viridiplantae > Streptophyta > Magnoliopsida > Poales > Poaceae > Cenchrus > Cenchrus fungigraminus. The sequence goes on along the minus strand of CM072768.1, from coordinate 63,102,790 downwards.
GGGAGCACCGCAGACGGTGAGACTGGAGAAGAAGCCGAAAGCAATAAGCCGACGGACTGACATCCCCCCGCAGTTGGAACGTCGGTGCGGTGCGGACGCTGCGACTGGAGAGAAAACCGGCGAGTAACTCATGCGGATGGTAGCCCTTTGTGCCGATGTCGAAGAGGCCGAACTGGAGGGTGAATAGCCGTGGTCGATGATGCCGTGCGTAGGGTAGCCGTGGTCGACGTGGAGCTGTCGAGGTTGCCGAGGGTAAGGAGCCGCACAGGAAGCCGCGGACGCTCGAGGAGGCGTCGTGAAGATGGTGGCGCGAAGGGGAAGCCACCATGGACGAAGACGGCGACGCGTCGAGGCAGTCGAAAAGGGGGTCGATGCCGAAGTCGATGCAGTCAGTAGCCGACGGGCGAGACGTTCCCGAGTTTGCCAGGCTCGGAATTGCCTCGGGGACGATGGCACGCACCGGTGTTGCCAATACCGGACGTGCGAGGGAGGGTGCACCACCAAGTGTCGTTGTCTCAGGGACCAGCAGAGAAGGCCTCCACGACGGTCGCAGGCGCAAAATGGCAGAGTAGAAGATGCCAATGCAGCCCGCTGTTGCTGGAGTAGACGAAGGGGTAGAACAAGACGGCGACGCTGGCAACGAGGTGGTGCTAGATGAAGCGAAGAGATGAACCCAGATGATCTAGCGCATGGCCTGATGATCCGAATGACGCGGCGGCGGAGCTCGAAGAAGACGACGAAGAACCCGAACAGCCTGATGAAGACCGTGCACGCAAGATGCGCACTGACGTAGTCGTAGACAAAGTCGATGACGTAGTCGACGGCGATGAAGATGCAACGGCGGAGGACCAGGGAGTGCTGCACTACTGCCCGAGGAGGCGATGCAGCCGCAACCCTCATGTCGGTGGAGGTGCACGCGTACCGAAGACACTCGTCCCAAATCCGTGCGTGTCGGGACCGTACGCCTGTCAGTTGATCAGACCGAGGGCGCACGTACGAGACAACGGACGACGATGCCGCACAAGACGAAGTCGTGGCGGAGAAGTCGGAGACTGCCGGCATGGGGATCATGTCGCGGAGGGGCCTGGCGGCGCTGCGAGAGGGCCCTACGCGCACCGCACACCAGCCCGGGCGAAGAACAGCCGGTGATGATGTCGAGGTAGAAGCACGCGGTCGACGGGCGGTGGGCGACTCAATCTCGATCAGTGATCGAGCAAAAATCAGAGAATTTACCAAAAAAGAAATAAGCAGCAGCTTCTCATGTAGCACCTCGAGTGCGTGTAGCAAAGACCACCCACCCTTATCTTTTTCCCTATCTGCTCGCGACGGTCAACGACCGTAGGGAGAGAGAAGAAAAGAAAACGGAGGGACAGGGCGGTCTTGCGGGAGGCTTGGACGGGCGGCGCGGCAGAAATTGCAGCCGGTCGAGGGTCGTCGTTCCTTGCCGGCTGCGGCGGGGGCGGTGGGAACCGCCAGATCGGGCGGCGCGGTTCCAACCTGGAGGCAGCATAGGGTTCCTCCGGGACGTGCGGCGCATCTCCTGGCCGGCCCGCCTGCGTGAGGCAGAGCAGAACAACTGGACGGAGCCGCACCGCCGGATGGGGAGCAGGGCGACGCTGCCGGCGATGGAAGGCTCCGCGCAACGCGAGATCTGGACGGAGATATCGAGGCGCGACCGCAAGGTGAGGTGGACGGGGCGGAGCGGCGCCGCCATGCAATCCGTCGACAACGAGGTGGCCCGCCGCGCAGAGGCCCCTGCTGCCACCACGGCAGCATGGGGTAGGGCACGGGCACCGCCTGGAGAACGCGGCCGCCACCACGGCGGCACGAGTCAGGGTCGCCATCGGCAGCTTTCACGGCGGACGACGAGGTGCGTGTCGATCCGCTGCTGCTGGACACTCTAGATGGCGGCGGATGAACAGAATCCGCCGCGTTGACGGAGGGCGCTGCCCCCAGCGGAGATCGGCATGGGTGATCTCCCCGGGGGCGCGCTAGGTGGCAGTCAAGGGGTGCTGGAGGCGCACCGTGGAGGACGACCGGCGGCGCGAGGAAGGCAGGGCGCGGCCGGCGGCAGCGGAAGATTAGCCTAGAATCTCAAACTCTAATCTCTGATACCATGAAGAAAGGTGGGATTGGTATGACTCGATGGATGTATTGCATTGAGGCCTCAGCCGGTATATATGAGAGTACATGACTTGGGAGGCAAGACTCCCCTGGATACATATGGCAGTCTACGATACGTATATCTACAACTACCTACGATACGTATATCTACAACTACCAAATATACTCTAACAGGAGAGCAAGGTATCAATAAACATTGTATTAAACATTATCAGTGTTCTTCTCCCTTCTCACGCTAGGGTCCTCGTTGGACCCCTGCCGCTGCCGGTTCCTTGAACTCTCATGTTCTTCTGCCTTTTTCTTGGTTCCTGTGCTTCCAATCCTCTTCTGCCTTTACTCTGTTAACACACTCGACACTGGGCAGTGCCGCTCGCTCGCTGTGATTTGGGCCTTGTTTAGGGCCCGCTCATTTACTTCTGAACAGCTAGAACTGTTTCAGCTGGAATGGTACTCCCTCCATACTTATAAAACATGTCGTTTTGGACAAGATTTCAGTCAAACATTAAAAATATAAACCATGAATAACTTTTAAGTTGTTGAGATTGAAAATGTGAAAACTACATGAATAGATTTGTCTTGCAAAATACTTTCATAAAAGTATAGTTATGTTAATTTTAAACAAATACTTTCATAAAAATAACAAGTCAAAGTTATGTATTGGAGACCGTGTCGCTATCCTAAACGACATGTTTTATGAGTATGAAGGGAGTAGGTTTATTTGTATTAACGTTGAGCAGCTGAATAGTTACTGACTTCAATCCAAATTAAGCGAGGCTTTAGTTTCCTCGGCTTTAGTTTCCTCACTTTTCACCCCAATTCACATTACATCAAGTCATATCTTCTCTCATAACGCGCACCTCTCCGACAAGGGACGCGGAGGCCAGCTCTTTAATATTTTAATCGCGAAACAGTGCTATTTTCTCCACACTAGCGTGCTGCGACGTGCTAGCTCGCACACCCTCCCAAGTCTCTCCCTCTCTTTTTTTTGAAAGATCCAAGTCTCTCCCTCTCACACAGATATGCTTTTTGAATCACTATGTTCTACTATTTTTTTTTACTATATCACCACTAGTCTAAGAGCTATGTTAGCTTGGATTGTTAGAGAGAAGGCCTAAGGACACCCGGGGCCTGTTTAGATGGCTAAAATTTAGCAAAAAACACTGTTTGAATCATATAGCACTCCTGTAGCATTTTCGTTTGTTTGTGGTAAATATTGTCCAATCATGGACTAACTAGTCTCAAAAGATTCGTCTCGTGATGTACAACAGAACTGTGTGATTAGTTAATTTTTTTACCTACATTTACTGCTCCGAACATATGTCTTTTGGTGTATTTAATGTGATGTGATGGAGAGAGAGTTGAAAAAGTAGCAAAATTTTGATAAATTTCTAGCCAACTAAACAGGGCCCCGCAATGAGCGTCGACAGGCTCTCTACAAGGTGGCAGGTAGGAAAGAGAATAGATGATAGATAAGAAAGTGTCGCCAGCCTTGGCGAGAGTCGCTAGGCATGTGCTCCCGTGCGAGCAATCCCCACCATGTGCGAGCGGTCCCTTGTCCCTCCTCGCGACAGACAAGCGTGTAGGCAAAGGCAGCGAGCTCGCCGCGCGGCCTGGCTGGAGAGCACAGAGGTGTAACCGGCGATGAGGGAGGCTGCTCGGGTGGCCTTTGGCGGGGTGAATCTCGGCTTATGTGCCCCGGGTGGTGAAAAGCTCCTCTTGGTGCGTCAACGCGGCCAGGGGTATGGTGCTACGCGGTCGGAAGTGGGGAACAGACGAGGATCTGCTGCTGGTGTTGCTCGGCTCGGCCGCCGGCCCGCATGTGGGCGGGGCCGGCCATGGTGGAGGCAAAGCGAGGTCCAGCGGCGCGGCCGGCAGGCGCGTGGCCATCAGAGCATGGTTGTTGCCATGGCAAGCCTTCGTCGCGCTGAAGCTCGCCACAACCACAGGCTGCGCCTTGTAGCCGCCTCTGCCACGGGTGAGCATGTCCTTCGCAAGCTTCAACAACATCATGGCAGTCACCAACTTCTTGTCTGGCCTCGGGATGCTCCTCTAGCTCGCCGCCATCGAAGATGGACCGGTGCCCCCATGGCTGGCGACGGAGGTCGGGAGCGGCGCCTGCGTGCACGCAGGAAGACAAGCAGAGAAAATGCCGGTAGCAAGGCCAAGATTTGCGGGCCAGTGCCGGCGGAGGCAGGGTGCGTTGACTCCTTTGCCTCCTATGCAAGGATGTGGGGTGGCGCTCGAGGCCAACCGAGTCGCTGGTGCGGGTGGAAGCAGAGGGATTGCAATAGAGGCTGAGGTTGGGGTCGCCATCACCGGACCTCGGCGTGGGGAAAGCCCGAGTATGACCGCGGGTGGGGCACACACCACCGGAGGAGGCTGAGGCCAGCAGGGAGTTGGTGGAGGTCCGCCATATGTTGAGGCCGAGGCTGGGGCCGGACGGACCCCGACGTCGGCATAGGGCCGGTCGGGAGGCCATGGTGCCCTAAGATGCGTAATCCTCGATCTGATTGTGTGCATGCGTTATGTAGTGAGGCTCCTGCGCATTTGATATACTGTGTATTGCACATATGCACCTCCGTAGCCACCTAAAATATTTCCTTCGTTTTTAAATGCAATAGGTAGTAAGAGCAACTCCAAGAGACTCACTAAATTAGACTAGCTAAATTCACATTTAACTAGTCATTTAGCTAGTATTCTTCCTCTATATTTCCTCTTCTTTCAACAGACTAGCTAAAATTACTATCCATCCCACAACTAGGCCCACGTGTCAGCCGCTCGAGGGAGGTGGGAGCAGGAGGGGACTGCGCGGGAGGTGGTGGGGCCGCGAAGGATAGCTAGTAGAGGGCGGTAGCCTTCTTTGGCTAGCGAATGCACAAGTTTAGTTAGCGAGGATAGCTAGCGGATTGTTTAGCTAGTCTGTTGGAATGCTATTTTTGTTGATTTTTTTTTTCATTTTTTAGCTAGTCAAACCAAAATAGCCAGTCTCTTGGAGTTGCTCTAAGGCTCGGGGAGGGGCATAGCCCCCAAGGTCATACAATTTTTTCATCATTAATTAAAAATTAAGATACTACATTTGAAGACTTGATGTTATTGAACCTGTGATAATAAATTCAAATTTGAGTTTCCGGTACGAAAGCACTAATCAAGGGCATGTTTAGATGGAGGGGTAAATGGAGCTAATGGAGTAAATTTGCCCTAGATTAGCCTCAAGGGTGCCAAACATATGGGGTAAATGAGATTGAGAAAATGTGTAGCCCCTCCAATTTTATTTGTCCCTCAAGAGTGCCAAATTTGAGGTAAATTTGTGGTGAGGTTCAGAAAAGGCTAACAATAACCACATCTTTATTAGCCAAATGGCTCTTAAATCTTTAGCCCCCCTCCCCCCAATATTTGACCTCAATCCAAACATTCCAAAGGGACAAATTTGTTAAGGGCAAATGGAACGGGCAATATTTGCCTTGGGGCAAATATTTACCGCAACAATCCAAACACGCCCAAGGTTCTTGAAGGCTTTTTTTTTTGAATTTACTCTTTGTCAATCAGGCGAGATTCTGCTTATCCTTCAATCCACAGGTTCTGAGTTGAGGCCGGGGATTGGGCGTTGGGCGGGAGGTGGGTGGAGTGGCCGGCGGCCGGCGACGATGGTTATAGTGTTCCGAGGTTTTCGGGGTTCAGGGGCTCCATGGCCGTCGGCCTTAGAGAAGAAGGTTCGGGGTGGGAGGAATCGACCGGCGATGGGCAGCAGTGTGTGGGCAGCCGGCAAGGCGGCGAAGAGCCGCCGGCCGGGGTGGTGGTTGCCGGCGGTCGGGCCAGGTCCTGGGTGGGGGTGTGACATCAGAGAGGTTAGGGGAGGGTTAGGGTTTGGGGCTTTATTACCTTTGTGCCCGACTATGGAGGGAGGTTTGAGACGGCTCACCGTCCTGCAGTGGAGGCAAGAGAAACGACGGCGGAGCAGAGGCGGCGTGGGTGTCGCCGGAGCCAGGCGGTAGAGGCGCCGGGGCGTTCGGTCCAAATGGGTTAGGGCCAGGCGGCGAAGGGAGCGGCAGCAGATGTGGCTAATAAAGCCGCTGGAGACGAGCGACGAGGCGGCTGCGGCGGGGGCATCGCAGTCTCGCATCGCGTTAAGGAGGTCACGACGGGAGGAACCAAGGAAGAAGAGAATCGATGAAGAAGAGAAGAGATAAGGAGAGATAAAAGGAGGCATTTTTTTTAAAAAAAACATGAAAGTTGTATTGAGCATTGCGGAGAGTAGTATTGCGCACGGTCTGTTTTTCATTATTAAACCATATTGCACATATAAAGCTCTAACGATAGCCACCTAAAACATTTCCTTCATTTTTAAATGTAAGTAATGGTGCGGGGGGTGGGGGGCATAGTTCCCCACAAAAATTTTCACTAGAAAATATAATGCCTAAATTTGAAAATATTAATAATATTGGACTTTTAATAAATTTTAATTTGAGTTTCAAAATTCAAATTGATGCAGAGAGCATAGCTGTGAGGACGAGCACTAGCCTGGTTGGTGAGGCTGCTGGTTGTAGCGCCCACTGCCCACGGTTCGAGACTCACTCGGGCGTGGGTTTCTCGCTGAGGTCTATCTGCAGAAAAAATCCCCTCGCTGGTGAAGTCGGGGTTCGGGAGTTTTCTAAGCCGGGAGGAGACTTTTCTCACTGGGGTCTATCTACAGAAAAAATCTCCTCGCTGGTGAAGTCGGAGTTCGGGAGCTTTCTAAGTTAGGAGGAGACTTTCTTCTCTTAATGAAAACCGTGGGTTAGGAGGAGACTTTCTTCTCTTAATAAAAACCGTAGGGCGGTCTTATCCCACCGATTTAGTTTTTTTAGAGAGCATAGCTCTAATTAAACAGCGTGAAGAACGACAAGGGTTGCGTGCTCTGCGTGTCTGCGTCTCCTGTGCTTCTTGATTTGGTGTGGTCGACATGATGGGCTATATGGGTGAGATTCGAAACGAAACAAATGTGCCCTACATTTTCTATATATTCAGTACAATTAGGGGTGGTAACGGCACTCCATTTTGTACTAAGAAATTTAAGGATCAGACCCTATAAAGATCGGATTATAATTCTATTCAATTTTGAATAAAAAAAAAGACCCAATTGGATTGTGAATGATGCATTAGTAACATGGTCCTTTACCACCTCTAAGTACAATATCACTACCTTCTCTTCAAAAAATAAAAATAAATAAAATCGAGGTGTGGTTGGCATTACCGCATTAGTTTGGTGCCCGATCGACACCCTTCCCATGATAGCAACGTTGATGCATGTCTTTCATAATCCAAGTCCCTGCTGCTAGTTGACTAACACGAGCGGATACTTAACATTTGACGAAGCCAGATTGGCTCTATCTTTAACCACTCATCTAGTCTTGGATTAGTGTGTGCTAGGCGGCCTCGAGCTACCATGGAACGAATTTGACCTCGAGCTACCATAAAAGTTTGAGGTGGAGGTTAGAGAAGAATCTAAAAGGGCACTGTTGGACGCCTCTGCAAATCATATACAGGAACGGATAATGGTCCACAAACTAGCTCGTAAAAAGGCAGATGGGCGAGTGGCTAGCTGCCTTTTAGCTTTGTTGCTTCCTTTGGCCAGTTGCAATCTTGCAGCCAGCGCCCTTGATTCCTGCAAGGCTAAGGGGACACCAAATGATTAGCAGTAGTTGCTCCGATTAAAATAGCTAAACCGGTACGTGCATTCGAGTAACAATAAAGGTACTGTGTGGCATGCACTACACGTACAGTGTTACACACATATGAATTGTATTGGTGTCTCGCACTTCCGAGTGCAAGAAATTATAAAAGGTGGTTGGTCTTGGCCCTCAGAAAGAATATGAAGTCCATTTGGACTTTGGAGAGTTTAGACCTTATTTAAATTTGAGTTGAGAGGTTGGAGAGCCAACTACCACACCATGCTTGCTGGTCTAGCTATAGGGACAGATGGACGCAAAAGCGCGAAGCAGAATCATCCATCAGCACCTAATGCTAAATTGTGTGTTCAAATGTACTCATATTAGTATTCAGCAGTAGTACAATTCCGAACCCAAAACTCAATCAGGAGGTTGACACGACGTTGACGTGCAACACGGAATCTAATTAAGCAACGTACCTTAATTGGTGCAATCTCGGACGCAGACTGACCGACGACGTTGGACTGATGAACGCATTGTTCATGGCTTCATGCTCGTAAATTTCAGAGGGGACTTCCTCTCAAAAACACATACTACACCGTATAAGCTTAGACTGAGAACAGAGAGTTTGCTTACCTTGATAAATTCTTTCTCGTGTAGATTATTCACAAGTGCTACCAGCCTACTACATACCTAGCTATATTTAAATTTCTATATAATAATGAAAAATTATCAGACTGTCGCATCGCCGATCGAACTCAATCTCCCTGAGATAGCGAGGACCCTCCAACACCAATCTACACTAGCTACAGAACAAGGCAGAGCGCCGGCGGATCAAGCAGAGAGTATCTTTTGCCGAAACATGCATGTAGACCTAACCCATTTTATTACTCCAAACCGATCTGAATTGGAGTAACAAGAGCAGGGAATGAGTTAGACGGCGACGGAGATGCTCGCCCAAGTGCTCAACTCCACTGCACATGTCTGTCACTGTCTATCCGTAACCTAAATTTGTTTGCTTGACCAATCCCGAATCAATAGGGTTTCCCTCTCATTATCTTTGTATTTTTAGTGACATACTAGGTGCTTCTTTGTGTGGTTGGTACGTGCTGCTAGCTGTTATATATAGGATAGAGGACTAAAGAGCATCTTCAAGAGACTATGTATAATTATAGTCAAATTTTAAGTTTTGGAGCTTTGTATAAAAAATACTTGTTTTTAGATGGAGTAAACCAACAGCCTCTCTAAAATTGAACTCTTTATATGTTGCATTACTGGTAGGCTCTGCATGTCATACTCTTTATCTTCTTCTATCTCAGGCCCGAGCATGAGCTCCTTCTTCCCTACAGCTCTCCGGCCGCCCGACCGCCTCCGCTGCCCCTGTCTCCCATGAGCTCCCCCTGGCTCCGTCCATGCTCCTCCCCCAGGGGCGGACAGAATTTGGCCCAAGGCCTTGGGCCAGCCAAAGGAGGTAATGGACCATCTGCATTGGGCCTTAAGTAGCTACAGTAGCTACAGTGTGGAGAAAACGGCCCAGCGCCTAGGGTCGTGGCCAGGGTAGCCCTAGGCGCCCATCCGCCACTGTCCTCCCCCATCCTCCGCCAGACTCCCCCAGTGACGCTCGAACTCTGCCTCCCCCAGCTCTACTCCGCTCGAGCTCCGCTTCCCGTCGACGGCAAGATCCCGACGCAAGCGCTCCTTCTTCCCCGGCTGACCTAGGGTTCCCAAGAGCCATCACCGGTGGAGAGGGTTGCTAGTCTGTTGGTGGATTTGTGCGTACATGAAAGGAGGAGAGGGCGCAGGAGCGCTGGCCGCGGACCGCGCGGGAGATGGCGAGGCGAAGCGGCTAGGAAAAGATAGCTAAGCGGGTGTCGCAGATAGCTAGTCAGATAGCTAGGATGGGAAGATAAAGAGACTCATGGATCCAGTTTTTATCTCAATTTGCTTAATTTTAGCTATCCAGCTGATTTTAGAGAGACTCTTGGAATTGCTAAAGATCAATGGGCTAGAAAACTGTAAATAATGTATAAATCATGCTTACATCACTTGATATGGTGTAGACATTTGGCCATTTGTTTGTCTCACTAACAGTTGCCAAGACATCAGCAGTGTTGAGTTACGATCCAAATTCAGTTGCACATATTAAAGGCCGACTTCCGACAAAGCGAAGGGGAAGCCCGTCGCTGGAGGCTTGGGTATATATTATATACCCCATTAGGGTGTCTCCTGGATTATTATCTCTTCTTTTGTAAGACGTCGTTCGGCGTTGTAACCTGACTCCCGATACAGTGAAGATTTGTTGGCTGGCGCCCGTGTTGTCGGCTTTTTATGTCCGGCAGCCTACCAAGGGGGTACCCGTAGTAGTAGGTTGTGCGGTGGGGGATCGTGAGAGTTGTAACTCGAAGGTAAAAGCGAGGACGCAGGACACAAATTTATACAGGTTCGGGCCGCCAGAGTAGCGAACCCTACATCATGTTTGTAGTATCGTATGTGGCGCCCTGCGCTTGGGTGTTGAGATGTTGGCCTCATAGTGTCTGTCCTCTTAGGAACCCGGACCCTCCTTTATATAGTCCATAGGGCGGATTCCTAGTTGGTTATAAGGTAGGAGTCTTAGTAGGATTACATAATATGAGTCTTAGTATGAATACAGAGAAATTTTAGTAACCGACTAATATTCCGTAGCAACACTCGTATTTAGAGATTATTATGGTGGAGTGACAATTCAAGGTTCAGAGTGCGCTCTCAACTCGAAACTAAAATTCTGAAGTAAGAAGAAGACTCGTCTTCACGATACTCCCTCCGTCCGTTTTTTTAAATAAAAGCAGGAGCACCGCTATGTCATATAAGAAGAAGCAACATTGGTACATAACGCGCCGAAGCGGATACCACCACATGAACAAACCTCTGAATAGAAACAAAATGCACCGGACACAGCACACCACCATCCTCAACCACTTGGGAGAGAAGATCGAAACAAGCCGCCGACACCTACGCCGTCGTCACCAACGCTGTGTCACGCCGAAGCCGCAACTCGTTGCAGGCCCGAACGGCCCCTCCTGAGCTCCTCCACCATGGGACTGTCACCCCTCAAACTGCACATACACGATCGTCGATCCCTACGATTCAGTGAAGTTTCAACAAACACTCCCATCTCAGTACCATGGGCAACCACTGATCATGGCCACTCTGCGTGGGGCCTCACCTCTCCCACCGCCTCACTCCTCTACTAAGGACTCAGATATCTAAGACCGCAATGAGAGCATCTCCTCCGCCCAGCTGTCACCGAGTTCACCACTGCACCATGCATGGCAGCTCAAGCCCTCAAGCACCCATGAGCCATCTGCACCTTGACAGCAACACGGACCAAGCGCGCTTCCCGCAGCACCTCCAGATAACCTCCACCACCACTAGCACAAACGACGGAGCAAGCTCAAGCCCTCAAGCACCCATGAGCCATCTCCAAGAATGTCACGACGCCAAAGATGCCGTCGTTGCACGTCCAGATGGACGAGGTCATCACCCTAAGAGCCCCACACGACGAGAGCATAGTGCCTCACTGTTGGTATTTCTCAACCTCACCACAACGGCGCCGGGATAGCATGAGCGTAAGAATCACCTAGGTATACCTATGGGTACGAACGAATCCGCAAGCGCACGGATATACCGCTGTAGCACTTCACCTAAGAAGTATTCCAAAGGGGTATCGAATCCAAGGAATGATGTGCACTACCTTCTATCCTAGCAGAATGGTCCAAGGACACCAAACCCCTGCTATGGTAGGGAAGTGATGAGGTGCTTCCTATGGGTATTGATTCTAAAGGAGGAGCAGACTCGTCGTTAATACTCGCTTCGGGCACCAGTTCCCTCCTGGCTATAACAGGTCGGTTCTGGCCGAAAGCTCTACGCCGTATCCGATCGTGGGGGAGTACAAAAGGTCCAACGGCTGTCACTACCGCGGCCTACCCCAAGACAATCCGTGGGATACAGGGCAAACGAAGGATAACCCCCAGTCTAGACACCACGTCTACACCACCGATCACTACTGTAGCACGGCTACGTCTGTCGACCCGTAACAACACTATAGCACTCCGTACAAGTACGAAGCGACGAACCCGCGAGTACGAAACTGGTCTCACTTATCATGGAATCATATAGGCGACAGGAAGAACGACTTGCCACAGATTAATGTACTCCAGCAAGATCTAACGAGATAATTCACACAAACGGATATGTAGAATTGAGCACCTAGTCAACAAGATCAAAGGATCGTGTCACGAAGAATGTGAGCCTCTAAATGATGAACAGATGAAGAACTCAAGAACATATCATCTTATGCATGAATACCACTTTAGTCTAAATGGAAAATACAGAAATACTTACTTTGCTCTAAATGAAGAACAAATGGGCATCTCACCCACACCACTCTATACATAGCACCTACACCCAACTACACATGGAGAGGTGAGAACTCACCTCTCCAAGTGAGCAAATGAGAGAGGAAAGGACTTGGGATGTTGTGTCTCTATTCTAGCCCCTCCACCTCTATTTATAGGCCAAGAGGAGCTCTAGGCTGCCTTGGGCGCCACCAATGAGGTGGTGACACGTGGCGCTGAGGAGTGGGGTCCAAGTTGGTGAATCTTTCATGAGAAGGAGCTGCAGGAATTCGAAGGGATATTCGGGCAGGCACCTGGCACTGCCTTTGGTTCGTCACGACAAGCCGACACGTGGAAGGGCGGCGCGAGGGGCCTCAAGGTGGGATCGGCCGACCTGGGGGGCTGGCTGATCCCTGGGTGGCCCCGTTCGCGCCGTCTTTCGTCCAGGTGACTGCCAGGTGGGTCCCAAGGTGGGTATGAGGGTGCTTGCGGTGTTTCTAGCCAGTTATCTCGTGGTTGTGGGCCCTTGGATCCGCGTGCTTGCTCCTGATTGGTCGAGAGTGTGTTTCTTTGGATTGATGATGTGGCATGGCCACGTGGACTCCTGTGTGGCAGGACGTCGCCACGTGGCCTGGTGTGGGTCCCACCGGGCCCACATGATATCTTGTGCGTATCTCTTTCATCCGAACTCCAAAGTATGCAAATGATATATCCATTTCGATCGTCTCGACGAGCCCGTTGCAATGGTGCAGACTAGATTGACATTTGAGGTTGTTTATGATGATGCCATATCTATACCATTGGTTTACTTGCTCTCAATTGTATTATTCCATGTGCATTTCGTTGTGTACTGCAACAAATGATAGAAACACCAATACTTGTGGAAATTATCAGTATAAACCCCTATTCTAGTGTTGATGATCACTTTCCATTTATTTTATGCAGGAATTGATGGCCTAAAAGTGGTACTTAGCAGCCGTCAACACTCACCATGATGCCCCCAGCAGGGAGACCGACGCCCTAAGGGCGCCACCATCATGCCCACCGTCATCCGGTGAAGGCTTTCACCCGACTGCACCATGCCTGCCGCCTGCTCGTGGTCATGGTAGTAGCAGTCTGCTCCCGGTCACCTTCGCAACACCGCTACCAGAAGAGGCACGGCACATCTCGAAGCACCACTCGGCGCCGTAACAAGCACCGGCCATCCCCTGTCCCCACCACCATGGTGGCACCAAACCGGCAACACTGATGAAGGAGGGAACCGCCGGCCAGCCGGTGCCCGCAGCTGCCGCTGTCGCCTGCGCCACGCGGGCGCGAGCGCCGCCACCGGCATCTGCGCCGGCCAAGGTCGTCGCTGCTGCTATTGCCTGTGCCACGTTGGCGCAAGCGCCGCCGCCAGCATTTGCGCCCGCCGCTGACGCTTGTCGGTCGCCGTTGTCGAACTTGCCGCAGACTGCCGCTGGCTGCAGCCATCCGAGGCCGTTGCAGGCCGCAGTTCCGCTGCCCGTGGCCGCTAACCGCCATTGCTGTCTTCCTCCAGCCCCTCTCTGGTCAATACACAAGAAGCGCGCCCCTTGCCGCGTTGGCCACCAGTTCCGATGATCCGTGGCCTCCCGCCTCCACCGCCGCCGCAGAGGCCTCCACTGCCGCCGAGGTCCACCGGGACCCGGACGGCCACGGCCGTCGCGGAATCCCCGTGGAAGGGGAAGAGGGCCGCGCCACTGCCTGCATTAGGCCCTCACGGGCTTTCGGAGCCGCCCTCGGGATGCTGCGGCGGCTACAGTCTGGTCGCCTACAGGCCTAGTGCCGCCCGCGCAAGAGCGACGCTAGGCGAGAGAACATAGCCTGATAGCCACCCTTTCCTCGGTCCTAAATTACTATTCGAAAAATAACAAGTTTGCCACAAGTACGGCGTTGGAGACTTAGATGATCTTGGAAGACATATCCCGTGGCCAGTGGGATCCTGGATGGCCCTGCTGAAATTTTACTTTGCTTCCAAAATCCACACAAACTCAGTGATGCTGGTAAGCTTTGTCTCGTAGCTTTGCATGCCCGGTGAATTTTTGGGCCAGTTGGGGCATGGTTCCTGCACTGAGTGGACGAGTGGTCCAGCTTGACCCCCCCTGGCGAGCGGCGACCTGGCGTTTTCTAGTACCAGTACCACTCTCGGTCTCGGATACAGCTTGCACACAAAAAGCTTATAGCTGCACTGCACGCCCCCAGTCGGTCACACACACACACTCTCTCTCTCTCTCTCTCTCTCTCTCTCTCCCGTCACGTGTGTTTTGTTGCCAGCCACAGCTCCGCGTCCGCGAGAGGCCGGCCGATGCAGCAGCCTACGAGGAAGTCGCTCGCCCTAGGCTCTAGCAGCTGGTTCATGCATGAATACGGCAATTGGCAGAGGACCACCGAATGAAGCAGAGCACGAGGCTCGAGCAGAGCAGGCCACGCCAAAGATCGATATTTGGAGCCGGAGGCCGGAGCTGGAGACAGACAGGGCCGCGATCGATCGATCAAGCACACAGTTTTCAGCAGCTGTACCTACCCACAGCTTCAAAATGTACAGCAGCGGAGAGGCTTCAGTAATCTTTTTTCTCTTGCCTCTTCCATCGTAAAACATGCAAACATGGTAAAACCAGCTCTTGTCCGTCGTCAAAATGTACAGCAGCAGAAGGAAGGAAGGATCCATGAGTCCGGCGGGCCACCCATGCATTTCCTCCTCTGTCTGCTCCCCGGCGCCGCGGCGGCCCACGGGATGCGCGCACGCCGCCCGCGAGGCATGGGACAGCCCGGCTGCTCCGGAGAGAAAACGCGGCGGGCACGGCCAGTTGCCGCTGCTGCTCTGGTGACGGCTAAGCGGCAGCGGCGGCTGCCTGCCTGTGCCTGCCTCTCGACCTCGCCGAGACGCCGACATGCGGTCCCCACATCCCCCGTCTCCGACCCCCTTCCTCCCGATTATATATAGCCCACACCAGGCCGTCGCCTCCCCTGCATTCTCTCTTCTCCTCCCAATCATCACCGATCTTCCTTCCATTCTTCCTCAACTCTCACTTTCTCCCTGTTCTTGAACCGCGCCGCGGGTGTCGCTTGCGTCTGCCGTCTGCTGTCTCTGCGTTGGCCGCCGGTTACTCCCACGAGGATCGGAGGCGGAGGCAAACAATGGCGAAGGGCGGGCTGGGGAAGCTCCGGGGCATGATCAGGAGGTGGCACTCGTCCAGCCGCATCGCCCGCGCGCCGTCGTCGCCGGGCGAGGACGACGGCGCCGCCGTCGCCGGCGCGGGCCCGCGCGGCGCGTCGTTCCACGGAGCGGACGAGGTGCCCAAGGGCATGCACCCGGTCTACGTCGGCAAGTCGCGCCGCCGGTACCTCGTCGCCGAGGAGCTCGTCGGCCACCCGCTGTTCCAGACCCTCGTCGACCGCACTGGCGGCGGAGGCGCCGCTGAGCCGGGCTGCACGGTGGTCGGCTGCGAGGTGGTCCTGTTCGAGCACATGCTCTGGATGCTGGAGAACGCCGACCCGCCGCCGGAGTCCCTCGACGAGCTCGTCGAGTACTACGCGTGCTGAGAGAACAACAAGCGGCAGAGCCACCGACTGCGCCCGGCCCCGGCCGCCGCCGGAGCTGGAGGCTTGTCGAATCTCGAAGCCGCGGCGGCGGTAAATCATCGCTCTGCAATTCATGTGTTTTGGAGTAGGATTAGAGTAGGAGAAAACCATCGTCCATCGCCGCCGCGTCGGTAAATCTTTCGGCTCCGTTGATTCAATTTCGACTGCTTCTAGTTGCTACAATTTTTAATGCTATCCCTCTAATAAGACCTCTGGGAGTCTGGACAAATGCATGCGTCCACTCCATGTACATTGCAATGCTGCAAAGGAAAAAAAAAATCTCCCGTTACGAAATGATGTGTGATTCTCGCAGAGGTTGAATTTATTTTCATTATCAAAAAACGAAATGATGTGCAATGTTCTGCGATCTTGTTTTGGTCCATGGTGCAGTAATATAAGAATTAATCAATCATCTACCTTGTTCGTTTGGCCGGTGGTTGGTTGCTGGTGTTAATTTGTTGTGAGAGGAAAGTACTGCTAGTTGGTGACTAGTTTGCTCGGAGAGAAAAGTATTGCTGGTTGGTGGCAGATAAGCTAGACGAACAAGATGTATGTGTATGACTTCATTATTGCATTGCATGATATGCGGCCAAACAATGAACAATCTATGTTGAAGTGTCAGCAGTCATGAGTGTTTTCAATACATTGGATCAACTTGATGGTTTCTTTCGACTTCTTGCATAATATTTTTTAGAACAAATCAGCGTACAAATGAAACTTTGTTGTCAAAAAAAAAGAGAAATGTACAATAAAACTAAACACAGTCACACTCATACATACTTGGAACATAAGTCTCGGTGAGCACACACAGCACAAGTTTGCACATATCATTGAGCAATTCATGATGCGTTCTGTGTTTTATGAAGGATGATAGTATGATACAAGAACACCTAATTCAATTTGGGCCAACATATATTATCATAAAATGTACTCCCTCCATCCAAAATTATTGTTTTTTATTTTTCTAAATTCATAAATTTTTGCTATGTATTTAGACACAACAAAGTTTATAAATTTAAAAAGTCAAAAAAAATCTGAGATTTGGGATGGAAGGAGTAGCATATAATGCTACGACGTTTCATTTGACATGCGCAAATCTTCACCATGATTGTACAATTTTGCAACTTTTTAACAGTTTTGACTATTTGTAAAGTTATTTCCTAGAAAATTGTAGTTAGTTAGCAAGTATGTTAGTATCTGCCACTTAAAAGATGAAAGGATAAAAATATGTAATATTGCAGTTTTTGTCCTGGACTGATGATAGCCAGCTCCAGCTGCTACCCAAGCTAAATGAGCCTACAACTCATCAGCAATGAATTCAGAGTGGTGTGTGTGGCGGACTCGACCTGGGGCCCTACCACAAGATTACCCGAAGGAAAGCCCCTCTGAAAGCTGCGTGTGCTAATTACAAAATCAGACACACGTTGCTGTCAGGCCAGGGTTTCTCTCAACACTTTGGACCCAATCCTGCTCATCCTCTTTGCTGTCTCCATCTAATCCATGCTTAGCCAGTTTTTAAGGACATGCAACACGACATGGGGGCGTGTATTCTGCTGCTGAATAAGCTTGATTTGTAGTCGCCGATTCCATCTACTGTTTCTGCTAAAAAAACGCGCTGCCCTCCAACGTACAGCCCTGAGCATTTTGTAATCACCGATGTGCTCAAGATGATTTTTTAAAACGATATAAAAAATGCATTGCACTGTTTATCATTGTTTTTATATAAAAAATATAGTGTAGTTGAGGCATTAGTTTTGGTGTTCTATCCACCTTCCCATGATTGCAAGTGTCCTTACTGCTAGTTGACAAACATGACCTGCTATTTCAAACTTGACCAAGTAAATTACCTTTTAACCACCTTTCCAATAAGTCGTAACCTTAGATTAGTGTGTGGACCTCAAGCATATACAATTCAAAATTTGGTTGGAGGTTGGAGAGGAGAACAGTATAAAAGGAGCACTGTTGGATGCATGCCTCTGTGAATCATTGGGCAGAGAGGAGAAGATATTCAAGAAAAATGGAAGATGGGTCGGCAACACAGTATTTAATTAATATGCAAATGCCGAATGGTGTATGGCGCCTTTTGGCTTTGTTGCTTCCTTTGGCCAATCTTGTGGTTTGCTCCCTTGATTCTTGCCAGGAAAATCAAAGGGAGACACCAAATGATTAGCAGTGGTTGCTCTGATTAAAGTAGGCTGATGCGTGCCTTCGAGTAAGGTACTGTCAACTGTGTGCATTGCATCCCTCTGTTTTATATGCACCTGGCATACGCTTGTGAATTTTATCGGTGTCCAGCACTTTGTCTTTGCACAAATTATAATAAAAAATAAAATAAAATAAGTAAAAGGCAGGTCATGAAAAGAATATGAAATATATTTGGACTTTCGACTTCCGAGTTTATTTAAATTTTGGTTGAGTGGTTACATTGCCAACTACTACCATACATGCAAGTCTAAGCACACCTTTCATCAATCATCAGCACCTGTTAGGACAAAAAATGTGTGTTAAAATGTACTAATATCACTAGGACAATTAAAGGCCCAAAATCATTTAGGAGATTGACACTATCTGCAACACGCAATCTAAGCGCCTTAATTGGTGCAATCTAGTAGATTGCTCATTGCTCATAGCTGGGACGCAGACCGACTAACGACGTCGGACCGACAGGTACGTGCATCGTGGTATTTAATTCCTGATGATCGTTAATTTTCCAGAGAGGGACTACTGCTGATGTTTCAGCTCAGCACACACTGCTGTAGCGATATCAGAACACACTGCAGAGATAAGTTTCGGCGAGACGTGTGGCTTCAATTTGCAGCGTTCCTGGAAAACATTTTTCTGATGAATTCAGTCACTGTTTCACGTGGCGGATCATGGAAACGTCACGTCATAGCAAGCTGCATGACGATCGTTCTTCCCAATCAGTGTTCAGAGTTCAGAGACCAGTTCGGCGCGACCCAACTGGCCGGTGTGGTGTGCATATTATGCATGTGCGCGCGGCCCGTAAAAATGGAGCAAATTTGTAACGATTTTGTAGCGATAGGTGTGGCCATGCATATGGGTCGTCGTCGTTCCTATAAAATTCACTCGATCCTGTACCAAATCATTGGAGAGAATCCGTCGATGGAGATCACTCATTGGGCACAAGGGCACGCAAAGATATCTCCCAACGATTCGCGCGATCATCCTGCAGTGATCTACTCTAGCTACGGTACAGCGCAGAGCGCATCCGGATCAAATCCTGCGGCGGCGGCGGATCAAACAGCTAGCCTTGCTTGACAACAAGAACATGTGGACCTAATCGATTTCATTACGCGAAAACCGATGCGATTATTATCAGCCAGAGCCTGAATTTGAACAAGACCAAGGGGGGAATGATCTAATGAGTAAGCCGCCGGCCAGGGATGTGGACGCTCATCCAACCCCCAAAGCACATGTCCGTCAGTATCAGCAATCTAGCTAGTCTTGTTTTGCTTGCTTGATCAATCAGAAATCAGTGGAATTTCTCCTGCGTTATCTTGAGCTCGGATGTTTAGAGACCTGCTCTAGATGGCTACGTGCTCTCTGTTCGATCGTGCGTGGTGGGCACACACATATATATGGTGCTATTGTTTGAATAGAATTGACTAAGGATGCTATTAGATCGTAGACTTATGTTCTGCATCGCTCATAACCTCCCAGACGTCAAAAGTTCATGTAGGGAAAGAGTGCTCCACTGCTCCGATTCGTTCCTGATGTTCTTGGTGAAAGCAACCCGTGATTCAGACTCTGGATGTTCTTGAAATACCTCATGATCTTGATTCGGGCTCCATAACTTCAAAACTTTCACTTATTGGCTCGCAGATAATTTCAGGATACTGGTAAAAACAGCATCAGCGCCCAAACTAAATTTGTCTTCCCCTTGGCAGCAGACACCTCATCAATTCTTAAATTCTCTTTGTAGCGCCTATTTTTGCCTAGTGTATGATACAGTAGTACGTATTGATATTGACTGGTCCATGCCTAGTAGTTGACGGTACTACTACATTTTTTGTACACTAGGACGGTACTGAGCGCTCCAGTAGTCCAGCTGATCTGTGGCGTTTTGCAGCGCACCAGAACTGTTTTTGGGTCCAGTCCAGCTTGCACACAACCTAGCTGGTACTGGTAGCTGCGCACACGCCCACACTCGCACTGGCAGCTTGCACACTCGTTGTTGTTGTTGGGTTGCGAGACGCTCGGTCTGCAGATCTGCAGACTCTCCGGCAGGTTCACGCATCACGCCGCAGCACGGTGCAGCCGCACAGCGCGGCAGCAACACAGCAGGGCCAGAGCGAGTCCAGAGATGTTTCGTCGCATTATTGCCGCGGTAATATTTGGGTGCAGTTAGTTTAACAGATTAAACCTCAGTCTGCGGCTTGGAGAAAGGCAGCTAGCTAGATCCCTCTGCTCCGGGCATGGCGAGCAGCTACACCACGCGGCCGGCGCCCAGATGGCCAGCGGCTGGCTGAGATCGTTGTCCCGCCGACAAGCGGATCCCCACACCCCTCTTGGGCTCCTCCCGATTATTTAAGGCCCCCGTCGGCCCTCCCGATCACCACGACACCACCTCCATTCCTTCTAGTACTTGTTGACGAATTGCGCGCGCGTGCGCCCGATCGAAGAAAGAGGTCGCGCCCGAGGCGAAATGGCGAAGGGCGGGCTGGGGAAGCTCCGGTGCATGATCAGGAGGTGGAACTCCTCCAGCCGCATCATCTCCCGCGCGCCACCGGCCACCGCCGACGACCGCGACGGCGGCGGCGGCGCGTCGTCGTTCCACGGCGCGGCGGACGAGGTGCCCAAGGGCCTGCACCCGGTCTACGTCGGCAAGTCGCGCCGCCGGTACCTCATCGCCGAGGACCTCGTGGGACACCCGCTGTTCCGGACCCTCGTAGACCGCACCGGCGGCGGCGGCGCCGGTGGAGAGGCGGGCTGCACCGTCGTCGGCTGCGAGGTGGTCCTGTTCGAGCACCTCCTCTGGATGCTGGAGAACGCGGACCCGCAGCCGGAGTCCCTCGACGAGCTCGTCGAGTACTACGCGTGCTGAGAGTCTGAGACACAGACTTCGCCGGCGCGCCCGGCGGTGATGGCAGCACATGGCCTGCCGGAGTTGGAAGCTGCGGTAAACCGATTCATTCGGCAGTCGGCACCCGTGCGTGTGTATTGAGTAGGGTAAACTTGTAGCATCGCCAATGTCTTTGTAGACTCGATGACAATGGAAAAAATCGGCTGATTGCAGAGGTTGAATTTAGCAGCACAAGCATACTCTGTTCTAACCTTGGGCCCCAGCTGTGATGCCAACCAACCGAGCTAAATCTCGTTCTCCACTCGCCTTGTTGATGGGGGTGAGTCCGTGAGTGTGCTCCGCTAACTTGATCTGTCGCTGATTCCTTCCACTACTGCTCCCAAACACCGTACCTTGTGCAATTTTCTAATCACCGATGTGTGTGACCTCAAGATGAAAATAAAAAACGACAGAAATATGTTCTGCCAAATTTCTCTCTTCACTAGAAAACGTGATGATGCTTAGTTGAGGACTTGTCCGCAACGACATTAATTTTGAAATACTCGGATTACTGGGCGCCAACCTCAAGCAGGCATAAGAACTAGAATAGAGATTCTAGATTTGTAAGCTCCTGAAAAATATTTTCCGTATTCAGTCGTTTCACGTGGAGTGTCGTGGAAATGTCACGTTGAGCATGCTGAGCTATTGCTGGCTGCTGGCTCATCTCGCATTGTCTGCACACATTAGCTCAGTAAAATTGCAGAGCTTTTGTAAGAACATATTGTTTTGACATGTATTGCAGTGATAATGCCTACCAAAATTGCTTGACACTTCATTGGAATCTCAGCTGCTAACCTAACTGAAAAACAGAGACGATGATTAACGATCATTGGACATAACAAAATCCGCCGACCGAGAGATCACTCATTGGTGTCACAAGGGCAGAAATCTCCAAGCGATTCCCGCAAATGCCCACAAGGCCCGACACCAATCTACACTAGCTACAAAACAAGGCAGAGCGCATCCGGATCAAATCCTCTAGCTCTGGCGGATCAAGAACAGTATCTTCGGCGCCGGAACTTGTAAACCTAACCCATTTGATTACTCCAAACCAATGCGATTAAACGTCAGCGTAGAATTAACAAGACCATGGGGAATGAGGTCGCCGGTGATGGGGCCGGGACACTCGCCCAACCCCCAGGCACATGTCTGTCACCATCATCACTAATCTAATTAGTTTGTTTTGATCAATCACAGAAACGAATAGAATTTGGCCTTGCATTATCTTTGGATTTTTGGTGACCTAGCTAGGGAGGTTCTAATTTTGCGTATGTCCACGTGTGATTGGCTCACGCTTCTTCGAGTACAGCATAGATGCATGTTGCTTTCAGCTTACTGCAAGACGGATAGCACAAATTAAAGCCAGCTTCACCAATCACGATATGACTCAAAGTCACAAAGTCACAAGATTAAATAAGACTAGTGGTAGGCTGGTAGCCGGATACAATCGGAGTCCAATGATACGCACCTTCCACCACCTTAATTATGTCCTTATTCCTCCTTTCAGCAAAGCTCTAGGGCTCTAGGCCCTGTTGTTGTTGGGGTTTGGCTTTGAGGCCAATCTCCCCGACCTCCTGACGACATCTTCTAGAGCATTTGGTTGGGTCTGATCAGGTTCAGATTCAATGCGCCTCCGTCTTGATGCTTGGTTGGTTGCCTTCAGATTCTTCCGTTTCGTAACAGTCTGAGGATCAGGCGATGGCGATGTCGACGGAGACGGATTCGACGGCGGTGGCTGATGCCCCTCTGGAGCGGGAGAGGTCGTGGATGCTGCACGAGCTGCTTCTGCTGCAGCCACGGCGTCGACGACGCCCTCTGGAGCGGGAGAGATCGTCGTGGATGCCGCACGAGCTGCTTCTGCTGCAGCCACGGCGTCGACGACGCCCTCTGGAGCGGGAGAGATCGTCGTGGATGCCGCACGAGCTGCTTCTGCTGCAGCCACGGCGTCGGCGACGGCGTTGGCTTTGGCGGTCGCAGCCGCTTTCGCCGCGGCGGCCGCAGCATCTAGGTTGGCGTCGAGGAAGGATTTGCGGAGAGGATCCGAGAGGAAAGCCCACGCCTCGTCCACGCGGCGAATGGCGACGTCGAAGGCTAAGCCGACCGCGAAGGGGCGGTTGGGGCGAGAGCGACTGATCAAGTCGGAGATCCGACGATACTTGGATTCGATGGCGCCGAGGTCGCGGGAGTATTCCTCGGCGGAGTCGAGGCCAAGGACTTCGTAGGGATCGGCGGGGTCGACCTCGGCGGCGAGGAGGGCGGTGCCGGCGGCGAGAAGGGCGGTGGCGGCGGAGTGGAGGCGGTCGTCGTCCGGGATGGAAGGGTAGTCGTAGAGGGCCTCAGTGGCGAACTTCTTGCACAACTTGAAGTCGCCCGCTGTAAGGCGCGACTCGGCGACGCTCATATTTGTCTCCGCCAACCTCCGCCTTTGGTAATCCATGACGGGCAGGATCCGCCGGCCAGCTGGCGTCCTAGACTTCTGGCGACCTGGCCCTGGAAAAGGGAAGGTGGGAGTCAAGAGAGGACAGATCGATGAGGCGGAGTCACGGCGAGCGGGAGAGGCGCCGGCGGCGGCAAGGGCTTTCGACGTCGTGCGCCTGCGGGGGTGAGGCGGTTTGACTATGAGGGCCTGCGACTGCGGGGCATAAGAGAAGCCCTAAGCCCTAATAGAAAGGCAAAGCCCAAAAGGCCTGCCGAAGCCCATAGCTCTCTACATCCAAGAGAAATTTTGGTCAGTATTCTGGTGCGGGTTTCCTAATTCGTCGATCTCGATCAATACCTTCGCTAACTATTCAATAACCACTCGAGATATTCAAACATTATCACTTCACTAGGGATGAATTTTTCGATCCAATTTGTACCCGAACAGGCATCTCCAATTTATTGTTTGTTTGCTTGTTGCTTTGCTTCTGCATGTCACTTTTTTAAGAAACATTGTTATTTATATTAAAATAGTCCATTTTACTACCCTGAGCAATGGACTTTGTTCATTTGAACTCATAACGAAAATATTAGCTAAATTTATGCTCCTATATGTTTTTCAGTTGGTCCAATATGCCTCTTATTGAGATTTTTTTCTTAAAAAAGAATCTCAGTATATATACAAGTTGGATTTTAAGATCACATTTTGTGAGGGGATACATAATTTGATATATTATGTTAGAAAAATACTTACAAAATTTTCGTCTTTCTTTTCATGAAATTTTCTTAGGACTACTTGTAGCTTGAATAAATAATTATAAAAAAATCTGGATATATTTTCTAATATACGCTGTGATGTTATGTCAAAATTGAACTTTAATCCCAACTTGTTAAGTAGAGAAATGAAAAGGAAACATCCCAAAAAAGGTAAACTAAACCAATTGAAATAACTCAGGTGGACTACATATACATTGAGCCAGTAATTTTTTTCTACCCAGTAACTGGTCCGGTATTGTTTTTTTCATGGCATTTTGTAGGATTCCCCTACCAGTAGTCCAGTACTATACCACTTTCGATACAGCTAACACACCTCAGTCCGTCAGTCACTCAGTCGGTCGTGTTTTGTAGTGTGTCTGCGTTCATACAACTCTAGCTGGACGACGAGCCGGCCTACAAAGTCGTCGTCGTCGTCGTCGTCGCGTTCTATAGATTGCAGGGAAGAGCAGTCGTGTTTTCGCTTTCTAGTGCAGGCTCGCTCTCATGTGTCATGCATATGTGTGCCACAGCAAAGGTAATGCCAGCGAGGCGTGTAGCAGGCCAAAGATGCTACGACGTCGCGTGCCGGCCGTACCCTGTGGAAGCAGTGTAGGCGTTGTCCTTGTCCAGCTCCACCGTTGCACCGTGCTAGCGAGCTGAGGATTACCCTGTTGAAGGTTCGAAGCACAGTAAAATACTCCCTCCGTCCCTAATCGCTAGATCAAGACGACGGGGAAAGAAAGAGAGAGGAGGAATGCATAGGAAGAAGAAAGGTCGACCTGATATGTGGGATCATTCACATAATTAATTAGATTCACATCATGGTATAGTCAATGTGTCATGTATGCAGTTTAACCTCACGTGAAATGATTAGCAAATTTAACAATTTTGATTTGCACTTTCACAGTTCGAGAACCTCTATAACACTCATTGCCTACTCCCTCCGTCCCATTAAAAAATGTAATTGTAGCTTTTGAAAAAAATCCCACAAAGAATGCAATTCTAGAAAATAGATATAACTATCTTCCTAATTAAGTGGTCAGATCTTATTTGCAGGACAAAACTTACTGCATTTGGCAAACAAATGAGGGTATTAGAGTCATTTCATTCCTCCACTAATCTGTCCTAAAAAAACTAAAATTGCACTTTTTATGGGACGAAGGGAGTAAGTTCATATACCCCGTCGCATTTTAGGCCTTATTTGGTTCCCATAAATAGGGTGACTTAAAGTGCAAAAAGTGCAAAATAAGTCGCATGTAAAACCAAACAGTCTTGACTTAATGACCTGACTTATAAGTCTCATAAGTAGCTCCACCCCTATTTAAAGTGACTTATTTCCACCTTTTCCTCCTCCTACCCTGGGTGGGTCCCACCACTACCCTATCCACCCACCCCTCAGTCCTCACAAGGGTGTACCGTGGTGGCACTGCCATATCGGGCACTACGGAAACAATTCATATCCTACATGTGACAAGTTCAAAGGATAGACGACGTCGACAGCACTGAATGGCACACACGGCCACCAACCAGATAACTGGTAAACAGTTCGGCGTGCGCCCGAGACCGCGCATCGTTTCATCCCTCGAAAAGAGGGCTGCACAGAACGGAGGAAGAACACACGTGCGCTAATTCGGCACAATGTAATCACAGGTCACGGCTCACGCAGCAGTTAGCTTTGTTTACACACGAGCTCCCATGCTAGTCGTGCTCTTGCAACAAGAAGGAATGTTGCATGAAGGCTGAGGACTGGGAGCGTCTGAGGATTGTTAGATGGTCGCTTTTTAGTGATGAGTGAGTGACAATGTAGTGTGAACTGACTTTTGACTTAGTATTGTAGGTGTAGAACGCGACTTGGTTTCCGTTGTTGCAGGTGAAGAACATGTGTGAAAGGTCTTAGCCAGAGTGACCTCCGAATGATGGAGAGACAAGTAGGCTTGGTTCGAGGGACCCGGTAGACAACGGGATAAAGTGTGGTTGACATGGTGCAAGAAGAGCAAGATAAAGTTGTGAACAAGTTGCCAGTGCAACGGTGGCAGCCAAGTCAAGGAACGAGGCTAGACCGAGTAACTGTCCGGGCGCCGGAAGTGAAAGGTTTGACGTGCTCAAAGCTTGACGTGGTGAGGTCAGGTCGTGCACGCAGGGTTTGGTGGTTTGGCCACAAAACCATCGCAGGAGGGTTTCTCGGTTTGGGCCTCAAAATCGAGCCCGAGGGCCCAGCGCAACAGAGACGAGATCCAGGTGCAACGGGAAACTTCGAGGCGGGGGACACGCGGCGTGATCACAGGACTTGCGTCGGAGGGAAGCAAGATCGCGGTGGATGCATGTCCGCTCGATGAAGATACCTACATCTTTCCAATATTGCTCCTGAGGTGTGTGTGTATCTGAAGAGTATCTTGGCCCCCTAAGTGGGTTTTGGTGATTTAATGACACACGCTTAAGTGGCTAATGATTTATCTAGTGTATGAGCAGGAATTAAAATTGTATTGTGGCATCATATGTTATTCATCGACATGCAAAAAGGAAGTGATGCTACAAAGGGTTCCTATGAAGGCTTATTTATTTTATATTTTGAATTTGAGTCCTAGGAACGCCGTACTATAAAGAGGGACAGGAAATGTATCTTCCAAGAGTCGAACAGGTGCTCTAGTTGCCAAAACAAAACCTTTGAAAGACACCTTTGCACCAACACGTTCACGGGGTTAACTTTTTGGGTGCTGACCTTGGGAGGCCGGAGTTTCCGGGTTTTTCCCGGAGTCTCCGGACTTCCCGGAGTTTCCGGGTCTTAGAGCTGTAACGGCTCTTTTCTGTGTGAGGAGGTATAAAAGCCCCCTCCACCCTTTCCTCTCTCTCTCTCTTGCCCATTTCGACCTGCAACACTCAGAACTCATTCACTTCCCCTCTTTACTCCTCTTGGTCTTGGTTTGGTGAGATTTGTTGGGGATTTAAGGAGGGATTGAGAGCAAGAGCCTGGAGAGTGCTAGTGAGCTGATTTCCCATCTCTAGAGCACCTCGTTCTTCGCTTGGTTGGCACATTTCGTGTCTGTTACTCTTGGAGCTTTGAGCTCCTAGTCGGCTAGGCATTGCCTTGGAGCATCCAAAGGTTTGTGGCTGCCCAAGGAAGTTTGTTTCACCCCGAAATTGAGTAAGTAACTCTAGCTCGATCTTTGTGGTCGCTAGAGGGAGGAAAGTGACCTAGGTGTAAAGGTCCACCCTTTGTGGGTTCCTCAACGGAGACGTAGACCTCAAGGTGTGAGGTTGAACTCCGGTAACAAATCCTTGTGTCTCTTGTGATTGTTGCTCTTGTTGTATGCTTGTATACCTCTTGAGCTCATTTCTAGGGTTTGGTGTCGATCTACTCTGTGGTGTGGTTCCTGCAGGTTCTAGGTGGAGAAACAGGCTTGTCTCATCCCATTGCATAACCTATTTTCGTAGATCTATGTTTGAGCAAGTTTGATCTCAGTCGATTTGAATCCCCCCTCGTAGGCCCGGACAATCCGGACATTTTCCCGGATTCTCCGGATTTCCCGGAGTATCCGGAAACTCCGGACCTGGTCTAGCAGCTGCTTGAAAAGTTTGTAAATTTCAGGTTCAACTATTCACCCCCTCTCTAGTCGACATCTTGATCCTTTCAGTATCTTACTTTCAAGTTGTAGAGGTAGTGTAGTCTTTTACCTCCACCAGATGACTTAATATAAATAGGTGCTAGGGGTGGATGGTATCCCATCCTTTGGTCTGCTTCTCATTTTCTTTTTCATAGGCTAGCCATGAGCATCATGAGCATCTTCTAGGGGTTGAATGCAGGGAGGAGGGTAGCCGCGCTTTGTAAATAATATTTACTCTTATGTATGGAAGATTTGGCATTCTTCCTTTGTCTTCGATTTCTTTCTCGTGTTTTTTTTTATTTTCAAAGGAATTTTCGTTCATCGGATTTGAGGGAGATTCCTTGTGTTCTAGGTGTTCTTGACTCTGATTCATAATTCTACGAGATTGAGAGCATTTGGGGACTTGTCCTTCTAGGTATAGCTTGTCCATGAGGCATTCCTACTTCCCCTAAAATTTCGCATCTTGGGTGAATCAGAAGATCGGTTAATTCGAATTTTGGAGTTGACCCGTGGGGCTGTTTTCTGAAGTGTATCGGATGTTCCAATATTGTGTCAGATGATCCGATGATCTTTTTGAGGAGATCTTTTGAGAGAAGTTTCTCTATGTTGTGGTGGAGTTGTGGTTAAATTTTTGTGATTTTTAGAGTCCATTTGATTAAGTTTTGTATTTTTCTTGGTCCCTTATGCAGGCTGTCTCCGTGCAGTCCCGGATGATCAGGTATAATGCCGGATGATCCGATGGATGTTTCAAAATTCTCTATTAGTGATCCGATGAGTGCCAGATGAACCGGTGGATGTTCCGGTTCCTCTTTGATTTGTTCTTTGTTTGCTTCTGTGGTGTGTCTTAGCTTCTCAAGCATCGTTCCTAGGGTTAGTAGGTCCGCTGTGATCATGTGATCTTGGCGATTGGTCTGTAGTTCTATTTCACTTGTGCGAGTTACTTGAAGTTGATTTTGAGACAAAGGCTGAGTTCATCTCTTTGAGAAGAATTTTTATCGGTTCCTATTCACTCCCCCTCTGATCGCCAATTTGGTCCTTCAAAGACTATGAGCTGGCTTCCTCGTCTTTTAATTTCATAGTCAATTTGGAGAAAGGGAGGAATGACATGGCAAAATCGCCAAAACACTTGAGACCAGTCCCCACACTTTAATTTCCTAGAATGAGATCCTCTAACGTTGCTCCCTCTACCATTTAGTAACTACCATGTGGACCCAAGAGTAGTGGGTCCCGCATGGCGGTGACCCAAAAGGCAGAGTTAGGTTCTGCTTCCTCTCGTCTCTACCGTCTCTAACGATTCTGCTCCATCTCTTTTTGAAGGGGGCCAAACCCCTACTATTCTACTCCGTCTTTACTCGCTGGAGGGGCTGATTAGCCACCAACTTATTAGAGAGCACAGCGGAATCCGGCCCGGGAAGTTATACCCATGAGTCGGCGTGCCTAGGTCCAACAGAGTCCACAACGACAAGAACATGGCCTAACTCAACCCAAAAGACTAGCCTGATGGGTGAGGACAGCCCCCACCTTTATCTTGTGCTCCCCCACCATCAATTTTCGATGTGGGACTAAATCTAACAATATCCCCCGTCACACATCGAACCCAATTCTTCTATCACATGACAACCCATGTTCACTCCACCTCTGATCGCCAATTTGGTCTTTCAAAGACTGTGAGCTGGCTTCCTCGTCCTTTAATTTCATGGCCAATTTGGAGAAAGGGAGGAATGACATGGCAAAATCGCCAAAACACTTAAGACCAGTCCCCACCCTTTAATTTCCTAGAATGAGATTCTCTAACGTTGCTCCCTCTAACTGCCATGTGGACCCAAGAGCAGTGGGTCCCGCATGGAGGTGACCCAAAAGGCACAGGTTAGGTTCTGCTTCCTCTCGTCTCTACCATCTCTAACGATTCTGCTCCATCTCTTTTTGAAGGGCGGCAAATCCCTACTATTCTGCTCCGTCTCTACTCGCTGGAGGGGCCGATTAGTCACCAACTTATTAGAGAGCGCAGCGGAATCCACGATTCTGCTCCATCTCTTTTTGAAGGGGGGCAAACCCCTACTATTCTGCTCCGTCTCTACTCGCTAGAGGGGCCGATTAGTCACCAACTTATTAGAGAGCGCAGCGGAATCCGGCCCCGGAAGTTATACCCACGAGCCGGCGTGCCTAGGTCCAACGGATTCCACAACAACAAGAACATGGCCTAACTCAACCGAAAAGACTAACCTGATGGGTGAGGATAGCCCCCACCTTTATCTTGTGCTCTCCCACCATCAATTTTCGATGTGGGACTAAATCTAACAATCTCCCCCGTCACACATGGAGCTCAACTCTTCCATCACATGACAACTCATGTGCACAACATGGAAGGTAAATCTAACAATCTCCCCCGTCACACATCGAGCCCAACTATTCCATCACATGACAACCCATGTGCACAACATGGAAGGTTATTAAATCTCATTTCTGATGTGGGACTAAATCTAACAATCTCCCCCGTCACACGTCGAGCCCAACTCTTCCATCACATGACAACCCCATGAGCACAACATGGAAGGTTATTAAATCTCATTTCCGATGTAGGACTAAATCTAACGATCTCCCCCGTCACACATCGAGCCCAACTCTTCCCCACATGACAACTCATGTGCACAACATGGAAGATTATTACAGGCTCAGAGTGCAATTCTCCAGTCACAAGGTTTTTCGTAACCCATGTGCACAACATGGAAGGTTATTAACCCGTATTAACCCGGAGATGTTTTCACAGGTTAATACAACCTTCGGCTCTGATACCACTTATTAGAGAGCGCGCGGAATCCAGCTCGAGAAGTTATACCCACGAGCCGGCGTCTCAACAGGCCTAGGTCCAACAGGTCCACAACAACAAGAACATGAGCCTAACTCAACCCAAAAGACTAGTCTGATGGGTGAGGACTGCCCCCACCTTTATCTTGTGCTCCCCACCAATAATTTCCGATGTAAGACTAAATCTAACACAACTAACTCCTGCTCAAACAATATTTCTAATTAAACCGACGGACAGAGGATTAACCGACAACGCGGAACACGACATGGGGGCGCGTACTCGCGTAGCTTGGTCGATTCCATTTCGTCGCCGATTTCTCCTAATCGCTAATTAAGCATCATCTCTTTTATAGATATTGTATTTTAGGTGTTGTTGGTGTGTACATATTGGCAGTTCGATCGGTCTCCGATCGACCCTCACCCTCCCCATGATTACGCAGCGTTGGTGCGTGTCACTCAAACCAGAACTGGGAAACCAAATGCGAATCCATCCTTGAAGTTGACTAACACGAGGCAAATTTTGCTAACTTCCTCTCAACTTTGAAGAACGAGCAGTGTATAAAGGCTAGCAGAATGGAAGACGGCCGCGGCCCATGGAAGCAACAAGGGTTTTTTTTTTTTTTTGTTGCCACGTACTCTTGTGGAAGGCAGCTGGCTGGCTCCCTTGATTCTTGCAAGGAAAAGACTAGGAGGAGACAGGAGAGACACCAAATGATTAGCAGCAGCTGTTGCGCTGATTAGAGTAGACTGATCCAATGCGTGCACTCGAGTAAGGCCCTTGTTGTTGGCTTCCTCTCAGTACCCTTTGCTTTGGCGCACACCTCTGAATTGTATTGTATCGGTGTCACGCACTCGTCCTTGCAAGAGAAAACAAAGCAAAATGAAAAGGCAGTTGGTCCTTGAAAAGTCAGGAGTATGAAATCTCTATTTGGACTTTGGACTTTAGAGGTTATTATTCAAATTTGAGTTGAGAGGTTAGAGAGCCAACTACTGCCATGCAACAAGCGGTCGCGAGGACAGATGGATGCAAAAGCGACGTGTGTGTGGTGGCGATCAGCACCTACTTGATTTTGAGTCCAAATTTGATGTACTACATCAGTATTATTTATACTAGAAATACAACTGATAATTCGTGCAATCCCGGACGTCCTCCTCGGAAAATAACAACCTGTAGGCTGTAGTGATCATGTCAGTACAGAGAAGAAAACTCAGTGATGCTGTATGAGGAGGCCACGGGCTTTCCTAAATTCTGTCACTGTTTTCAACGTGCTTGGTATCGTGGAAGCGTCACGTCGGAGCATGCTATAGCTGCATGATCGTTCGTCCCGGTCCATCATGTCAAGAACAGGCGGTGTACATGTTATACATGTGCATGTTCAGACTCTCGGACGATCGCCGTAAAACAAATTTGCAGAAATTTTGCAAGAATGTTGTGTTGTGGAATTACCTGATTCTATACGGATCGTGATCATGCAGAGTCCGCGGATTAGGACCACTCGTTGCGACGCAGGGCAGAAACCTCCGAGCGATATGATTCCCATGGTGATCCTGCGGCGATGTACAATTATATAGCTACGGTACAAGGCAGAACACATTCGGATCAATTCTCTAGCTCGATTGGCAAGATCAAACAGAGAATCTTTGCCGAAACCTGTTAACCTAACACTATGCGTGTAAGCATCAAACCAGGGGAATGTCCCAACTCCCTTGCACATGTCTGTCACTATCATCACTAACTAATCTAGTTTGTTTGTTTGATCAACAAGAAATGGTCATCCTTTCAATTTTTGGCGACCTATATATATCTCGGTGCTCTGTTCTTGAAACTTAATAAAGTTAATTAAAGGTAATGCAAAGCGAAATAATAGTGTGAGTAATTTTGTTTAACCTGTTCAGTAACTCCACAATAAATTGGAGAATGAAGCTCCTCATTATTAGACTCTCGATTGCTTTGGATGTATCACTTTTTGAGGATTAGTTTAATTGAAATTATATATTTTGAAATTGCAAGCAATTACATATATCTCATGGATCGTTTGTTCTTGTTCCCTAGCTATAACCATGTGTTTGAGATTGCGGCCTGATGCAGTGACGTGGAGATCTTCCAATTTGCAAGAGATTGAAATTGTTTAGAACAATTGGAAGCTATAATTGGAGCAAGAAAAGAATTTTAAAAATTGAAAACGCCAAAGATATGTGACGGATGGAGACGAGATAGAGAGGAATTTCACTTTAATCTTCTGTTTCGTTTGTTAGTTTTTGTAGTTCGTCAACCCTTGCTACTACGTGGATTACCAATAGTTGGACAATATGATAAAAAAGAGTATAAAATTAGAAAATGTACAAAATATGCAACGGAGAAGAGATATTGAGGAATACTGTATAATCTCTTGTTTTCGTTTGCTATTTTTTTTTGTTAATGCTTTTATCAGCATATAAAATAGGTTGCATTTGTAACATGGTGATTTATGTTTTTGCAAATCAGGACGGTCACTTGTTTCATTTTTTTTCTTTTATTGAAAAATGAAGAAATTAATCTACCCTTGCTTCTGAACCGCTCATAGGCCCTAGAAGTATTTCACTAGAAACAAAGTAAAGGGTTTGTCACTATACTAAGAAAATGCTTATTGTTGGCTTACCCGTGCAATCAGAATCCTCAAAGATAAATCCCCAAAGTGTGTTCAGTGGTACGATAACTTTGGAGGCTATATGCATGTGTATACTCTTGTTATGAGAAAGCATGGATAATAAATACTACCTCCGTCCCAGAATATAGGTACCTCTAACATTCAAAATTTATCCTACGATATAGCAATTTTTAAGCTTTCAAGTGGCTTATTAGGCATAATAGGTCTAAAATACCCTCCATGCATACAAATCAATTATGGCAAGCGTTAAACCATTTTTTTTAGGATGCGTGAAACCAGTTAAACATGAAAGATATAATTATTCTAATGAGGAGCAATATAGACTTTTAATCTATATCCTTATCTATTTGAATTGAAAAACTCTAGAAATAGTTATAATTTGAAACCAGTATATGTGCTACCTCGTAACAAGTTTCTAACGTATGTATGCCATCTCTAACTATGAGCTGATAATTAAAACATTGTCAGCATTTCTAGTTTGAACTACAATATAGCTCGTTTCTTTATTGTAAGTTTGTAACGACTTGGATGAAGGCATTATTAAATAAAACATTATCTATTTCCCATTGATGTTTCGTTCCCTACCTGCAAGCATGTGTTGAGATCACGGCCTGATGTTGTGACCTGGAAATCCTCCAATTTGCAAAGAGATCTTACTTGTTTAGAACAACTGGAAGCTGCAGCTGGAAAGAAAAAACAAAGGGAAACAACTGAAAAACAGAAAAAGGCCCGATATATGCCACGGGGAAGAGATAGAGAGGATAATCATTTCAACCTTTTATTTTTGTTTGCTAGCTTCTGTTCATGATTCCCATCAACACACGTTCATTCCTCCTGAGCCCGAACCAGCTGTCTTCCCAAATTTCACCTCGAGACAATTTCAGCGTACTAGGCCGTCAACCCGTGCCTCTGCACGAGCTAGCACTTTACTTTAATTATTAGTAATTATTATTTACTTTTATTAGGAGCATCATAATAAGGTTCACACAATTTTGCAACATAGACTGTAAATATAATATATTAATTAGCATTTGGTCAGCATAATTTGAGAGACATCCTTATAATTTTAAGATTGTAATGCATAATATGCTTGAAAAATAATAAGTACAATTAACTCTGTTTTATTGAAAGATCCACCGCAATAATAAGACGCAAATCTCAGTATTTCTTATCTTCTTCTTGTTACAGTTTGCTCCCAATGTAGCACTAATCAAGAGATAATTTAGTTTGAGTATATGGGTGCGTCGGAGGCCGGTTTTCTGGAATTGAACCACGTAAATATTTGCATTTAAAATGACGTCGGTTAGTTTATGATTTATAAATGAATAATTAATAACTAAGAGTTGTTCAGATCATTATATGTGACGGTTCCACCAGTGTATTATTTGTTTTTATGTGTTTCATGATTTGCTTCATTTTCTTAGACCATGTTATGGTTGATGTCAGGTATCACTGGTAAACTATTTTGATGGGCACTATGGAAGATATTTTTAATTCAATGTAGGTTTTGTAGCATGCATGTAAGTGTTGAAAGTTTTTTAACTGCTTTCTACTTAAAAAAAGGAGAATTACTCAATCAAGAGCCAAATATCACAGATTTTGATAAATCCGAATTTTGTCCTTGTTTCTTCTACGGGTCCAATGTGTGTTGTGACTCCTATAAAATCTATGAAACATAAATTTGAAGTATTGTTAAATGGTCGTAAAATGAGTGAAACTGTAGAAATTGTAAAGTCAACAATGTTTTACTTGATAGGTACGTGTCCACATTTATTCTTGTTGAAAGCATATCCGTGCTCATGAACTTGAAACTATACTTTGGAATATTTTCATTATCTTTTAACCTTTTTAGAGTAGTTGTGGGTAAGAAGTTGACGTACGATCCTGTTATTTTCCATTAGTCGGTACTTCTATGTTGTTGGTGTGACTTTGACATTTGCAATTATGTACACTTTTCCTTCTTAAATCAGTGGTTTAAACTTTTCCATATAGGTCTTATTGATAACACCGTGCATTATGGTTCCTTTTTTTCATCATCATTAATAATTTGAAAATCGAAAACAATACAAAAAGGCCATCAAACGGAACATAACCACAATTTGGTTACCCTTTCCTTGATGTTCCACAATTCCTTTCCCGGTCTAATTTCACTTAAGGTTTTATTCACCATTGCAACTTCTTTTTTTTTTATCAAAGTTCACAATTGCAACTTGTTCAACTGCATTAGCAAAAGATGGTGATGGATCTATTTGTCTTATTTTTTCATACAAAAGACATAATATACAAATTTGAAAAATTTCTATACATAAGTTATGGTACACAAATAACAATCAAGTAAAATATAATTCGATAGAAAGAATTGAAAATAATAACAGTTTGAGAACAATTTTGGGAAGCAAGACATCTATACCTAGCACGCAGCAGACCTAACAATAAACAAATAATTTAGTAGTCATAACATATACTATGAAAAATTAATCTAATTGTAGCATGCAACAGGACAAATAATAAACAAATAATTTATTATTCGTAACTTATGCCATGAAAAATTAATCTAACTGTAGCACACAACAGACCAAATAATAAACATATAATTTAAAAATTATCTAATTGTAGAAGAGAAATCAAATAAACTCGAAAAACAATGTCTCGTCGTGGATGGATCTCTAGTGTTCTAGTGACTAATGGGTGTAAAAGGTTCCGTGCAGCCATAGAATACTTAGGTTGATCATACATTTCTGTTGATAGCAGTAGGGGACCTAGTTCCGTTGGTGAAAGTAGCAGCAATCCCTAATTGATGGAAGCAGTACAAAAAAGAATTGTTTTTGAAAGATGTAATCTCTCATTTTATAATTTTACATACGCACGGGTAAAGTATATAATTTGTTGTATTTGCTAACAACCTTCTAGGATAGATTTTTTTATGGTTAAAGTATGAAAGAGAGATTCAAGACAAGAAAAATCTAATCGACATATATACACACGCACGTTCTAGTTTTTTAGTTGTATTATCTAAAGATCCTTTAGAATAGATTCTTTTTATGATTTAAACATGGGAAAGAGATAAAAGTTAAAAGACTAATTATGTTACATTATATTACATGTGACAGGCACGATAGGATAGTTGGACAATTTTGTATTTGAAGCAAAGGGATTTTTTGTGTTAGATGTGACTGGGAGATGGTTTAGATTCAATTTTTCTATAGTGTCACATGTGGATAATTTCGACAAAGATATAGGAGGGTTGCTTTTTTGTTAATTCCTCATAATGGCAGGCACGATAGGATAGTTGGACAATTTTTAATTGAAGCAAAGAAATTTATTCTGTTAGATGTGACCGAGGGATGTTTTAGATTTAATTTTTTCTATAGTGGCACATGTGGATAATTTAGACAAAGATGTAGGAGGGTTGTTTTTGTTAATTCTTCATAATGGTATAGGTGGGTAATTTTAGAAACAAAATACATCTAACAGCTATTAAAATCAATGATATTTTTTTAAAGCGTCCACATAGGACTCCTAGGTGGCTTCATGTGGAGGCTTCTCTTTTTTTTAGACTGTCCACCTAGGATTTCAAAGTGGCTTTATGTGGAGGCTTCAAAAGGAGTCTCCAATTAGTAATAGTAAGATCCTAGCGGCGGATCCAGGGCGTCAGGTATGCACCGGTATATCCTGCAATTCCGACCAATACAAATATATATGCCAAGTCGCGAATGTGCTGCTGCTGCACGACTGAGTACCTGAAATTGAGTTGTGTTACTTAGTGGTTAGTGCACATATACCGAATTAGTTAAATTGATTTACCAAATTGTATATGATATTTTTGAGTGGTATACCTAAATCCTAAGATTCACCACCTCTATTGGGCATTGGCAGCCTTGCCTGACTGGTGTCCACTGAAAATTTTGCGTATAACGGAGGGCAGCATGCACCGACTGTCCGACTGGGTGGGTGGTCCAGTAGCCCGTGGCGTTTTGTACGTAGCACCTGCGCCACGTTTGGAATTTGGATAACAGCTCGCTGTAGATGTCAAAAACCCCCAGCCCGGCAGCCCGCCCAAAAGCACTCTTTTTTTCTCGGTTCGAACCCGACACGGCACGGTACTCTGCGGGCTCGGGCTGGCCCGGCACGGTGCCTCGGGCCGGGCGTGGGCCGCCACCCCAGCCTGGCATGAAAAAACAGTGCGGCCCGATATGAGCCCGCAAATACTCATCTTCATATATAAGGAAGGAAAAATCCCCAACCCTAACTAGTGGTCACCCTCTCCCAGCCTCCTCCTGCAGCCGCCCTCCACCTCTCGGTCTCAGTCTCCCTCTCAATCTCTCCGCGGATGCGCCTCCTGTCCCCGTGACCCGTCTGACTCCCCCTCTCCGCCCTTCCCACCGCTCGCCTCTGCCGGCAGCGGTGCCGCCGCGCGACCGCGACACCTCGTCTCCCTCCCTCTCCCCGCATCCCCTCGCCACCGTCGCTTCTCTCCCCTCCGTCGTCTGCTGCTACCCTCTCCCCTCTGCCAGCGCCGACACGCCGTTACCCCTTCGGCCCCTCCTCCAGTGCCGGCGACCGGCGACTGGCGTTCCTGCACTTCCCCTATGGCGCGGCGGCGCGTGGAGCTCCAGTCACAGCGCGGGGAGCTGGAGTCAGCGGTCTGTGCTGCAGCGGCGAGGCCTCCATCTGAATCCTCCACTACAGGCGCCCCCTCCCCTCTGCTCTCCTCCGGCGCGCCCAACTACTGTTGTGGGCTTCGGAGCTACTTCATGCTGGCCCCGCACGACGGGCTCGGGCTTGGGCCGGCGGCACAGCCCGTGGGCGGGCACGACACGACACGGTGAGGATTAGTGCTGGCTGGCCCGGCATGAAGTTTAGCAGGTCACCCGGGCCTGGGCTAGGGCCGGGCCGGGCGGTTCGAATGGACATCTATACAGCTCGCACCCAGACTAGAGTTATTTGCATGCATTCCCGGGTTCAGGCGCACACGGCAGGCCGTGGATACAATTCAGTTCAGCACACAGTTTCGATCGAGCTCTCGCGACCCGATTGTACTCCATCGCTGTAGCCAGCTCCACGCTCACATTGTTGCCAGGTCCACCGTGCAACCAAGTTTAAACCCTCACCAAAGTCGCTTTGCTCTAAGGACGACGATGAACAATTAATCCCCTAGAAAATACTACATGTCAGATAGCAGGGGTCTTTTGTCTGTTCGTTCTCAGTAAACGATTCTGGAATTGCGTGTGCCGTGAACCTTAAAAGTTGTAATTTTTCTTGCTTCTGGTAATGAAATTCGAGTAAAGTTCTTGGTGGGAAAAAAAACGGGGAAATGCGGCGGCCAGCTGCTCCCGGCGCCGCGCCGGATGGATGGCCGGCGGAGGGCGGAGCGTACATGCACGCGGCAACAGCCCGGCTGCTACAGACGAAATGCCCCCGGCCAGTTGCCGATGGCCGCTGGGCTGGCCCTCTGCTATCGCCCGCCGACACGCGGTCCCCACCTCCCCTGTCCACCACCAGCCGATTATATAAAGCAGACACCCCAGGCCGTTGCCTCCCCTGCATTCCCAATCATCACCGTCGTCTTCCTCGATTCTCTCTCTAAAACCTCTCCGTTCCTCTCCCTCTCTCTCTCTCCACTTCGTTCGTGAACCGCGCGTGCGTGTGTCGTTGGCCGCGCCGCGTCCCGTGCGTCGCCGAGGGGGTGGGGAGTCGACCGATTGGGTCGATCGATGGCGAAGGGAGGGCTGAGCAAGCTGCGGTGCATGATCAGGAGGTGGCACTCGTCCAGCCGGATCGCCCGCGCGCCGCCGTCGCCCGGCGAGGACGACGGCGGCGCCATCGCCAGCGGCGGGGGGAAGGAGGACGCGCGCGGCGCGTCGTTCCACGGCGCGGACGAGGTGCCCAAGGGCCTGCACCCGGTCTACGTCGGCAAGTCGCGCCGCCGGTACCTCATCGCGGAGGACCTCGTCGGCCACCCGCTGTTCCGGACCCTCGTCGACCGCACCGGCGGCGGCGCCGAGGCAGGCTGCACCGTCGTCGGCTGCGAGGTGGTCCTGTTCGAGCACCTCCTCTGGATGCTCGAGAACGCCGACCCGCCGCCGGAGTCCCTGGACGAGCTCGTCGAGTACTACGCGTGCTGACCGCGCGCCCTGCTGCAAAGCGCCCGGTCGGTCGTCGGTCGGTCGTGCCGGCTGCCGCCGTGTAAGGGTAGAGTCGTGGCGACGGCGAGCTCCAACCGCCGGCGGCAGAAAGCGTAAGCGCAAGGACCCTGCTCTCTCGGCGGCGCCGTTTCTTTCATTCTCGCTAGTGATTGCTTGCTTCTTGTAATTGACTTTATTTTGCCTTTCTTGAGAATTTTTCCCCCTCCCATTCCTTCCTGTCAATAAGATAAATCTCTGGAGTCTAGCTGGCAGGCAGAGTGTGCGTCCATGTACACTGCAAAATTGCAACCGAAATCTTCCATTCCCACTCTTGGAATTCGTTCATCTGTCGTGTTAATCTGTCCTTGTTCATGGCCTCGCTCAGCAGCAGGATGCTCTTCTCCTCGAGCTTCCCTGAATAAGCACGTCGTGAACGCAATTTCACACGCAATCTTCAGTGAAAAAAATGCATTGCTACGTTCCTGAATGAATGAATGAATGAAAGAAAGAGTTGCTAGAAACTGTCACTTTTTCAAGCGAGACCATGGGACAGACTGAAGAAAAACACGGTCACTTTCCGGCGCGCCCCCGCTGGACCCTGGTCGTGTTCTTGCTTGCCATGGAGATTGTGGACGGAGAGGAGAGGAGAGGAGGCGTCGCTAGCATACCCGCGGGCGAACAGCTGTGCGCCAAACCCAAAAACAAACACCATCTGCCATCGACAGCGACAAGCGTTCCGTTCAGACTTTGATTCAAGTTGGCAAATACGAGGGCGCACGTCTGGACGGCATGGGCCATGGGGGCCAGCCCATCCCCTATTCAACACTAGTCACCAGGGCGGCGGCGGCCATCTCACCCTACAGTATCTCTCTAGCATAACACTGTACTGTACTATCTTATTTTCACCAATGGCAGATTAGGCCGATGCAAGAAACCCTTGACAAATGCAGTAGTGTTCAGAAATCAGAAATTCAGATTTCAGAACCAGAGGATGAACTGAATTCAGCAACTAACCATCGTCTGTCTCCAACAAGGAGCGGATTCTGCCTGCACGGTCATGGGCGGTTGAGCGCTACGACTACGACCATTTGGCGGCCAACACGGTAGTCAGCTACTCAGCTCCGGGGCGCCAAGCAAAAGCTGGTGGCCCTGCTTGGGCCAGCAGGGTGTGTGGTGTGGAAGAGAGGAGGTGCTGGCTGCTGCTGAACAGGCGTCGCCGGCCAATCATGGCACACGGAAACAGTGCTTGGCTGCCTCCGGCTGCGAGCAAGCTCCGCTCCCGGGTTGTTGCCACCACTTGCTGCGACTGCGAGAGCGTGTGTGCGTGCGTGCAAGCTCATTTGGATGCTTGCTTGCCACCTTCTTTATTCGTCGCCCCGCCATTAGTCTACACGACTGCTGGAGCTGGACCCCCATTTTCTCCTCATCGTCCACTGCAAATCGCAATGATCATCTCATCGGTCTGGAGCCCTAACGGAGATAAGATAATCAAGAAGGAACTCTTTTTCCCAGGATCACCGAACCTGCAGTTAGAGGACGTCTGAACTTGGTTAGTTTAATCTCCTTAATTTTTTTCCTCCGGACAAGAAGGGTGTTTAAAAAGTTTGATGAGATACAACTGTTGCTGCCGGTTAAAGCATGGTTAGAGTACTGAAACGGTGTTCAATTCTTCAATTTTAGCAGGGGGTAGAGACAGAGCCCCTGCTGGTAA
Source organism: Cenchrus fungigraminus (assembly GCA_036936925.1). NCBI lineage: Eukaryota > Viridiplantae > Streptophyta > Magnoliopsida > Poales > Poaceae > Cenchrus > Cenchrus fungigraminus. Next base: position 63,061,897 of record CM072768.1, on the reverse strand, counting down.
TGAGGCGCCCTGGCTGGCAACAGAGCAGGAGATATACGAGACGAGAGAATATCTTTGGCAATTTGGCTTCAGCTTAGGCTAGCTGCTCGATGAGGTTAGTTGGCTGTTGCCGGCTGGTAGCAGGTCCGCTGTCTGCGCTGCCTAATCCAACCTACCAAGGGCCTGTGGTCGTCTTTGGTCTTTCAAGAGAGAGCCTTTATTTGAGAATGCTAGCTGAACATATATATATTGACAAATTAACAAACCCATGCATGCAGTGTTTCACTGATTACTACTCTAGTCTGGTGTTGTAATACAATCTTGCACCGAGTTGAAACCTTCAGTCCGAAACCCATTTGCATGCTAATGATTGTTACCAAAACCTTCAGTCCGAAAACCATTTCCGATGAATTTCGCAGGCGCGGTTTGAATTTGAATTTTGAAACCTGTACTAGCAGAGTTGTGAACAGCTAGCACTAGCAGCATCGTCCCTCAATCAGCGGAAGGAACTGTGGCCGGCGCTCTTCTACTCTAATTTGGAGGCCCGGTTGATGCTTACCCGTGGCCTAATCAATAGTAGGACCGCCACCTGTCATCGATAAGAGAACAAAAGCGCTCTATTAAAACCCATTCTTTCTTCTTTTGAGTACACACGCATACTCCCCTTTTTGGTGCTCTCTCTCCGCGTGCCATCAATAACGGGGAAGCTTAAATTCGACATAGTAGTAGTACAAGCGTAATCAGCTCTTGTGATCATGCTGCTAAGAACACTTCATCTCAGCACTGTAGCTAGCGGTCGGCCCAACCCAGCTAATCAAAGGGTGGTGTTAATTGGGATCAGAGAGTACTGATACTGACTGAACCAGCTGCAGGCATCGTCGATCGGTCCCAAACTCCCAAGTGGATTCTGCACTTTTGAAAGTGCATGCCTTTTTTAACAGAAAATTACCCAATATGGTACGTTTTCACCAGATACTTACTTGCCGGAGAAATATGGCGAAACTTGCTTGGATTTTTGCTTTGCTCCGGCCAGTTTACTGAAAATCATCTAGCAAGGTATGCAGTGGGGGGTAGGAGCGTAGGGCGGCATTGACGGACGTGCCGGCGTCGAGGATTTGAGCTGACCTCTCGGCCTGTTGGTTTCCGAAAGGAAAAAGTTCTTTCACCGTCCCTCATGTATCACCGAAGTTCGACTTTCGTCCCTCATCCGAAAAACCGGGTATCTGTCATCCCTCAACTATCTATACCGTTCATTTTTGGTCCCTCGCTAGTTTTGATGGAGGTTTTGGGATGACGTGGTAGTGGGCCCCACATGTCATGTCAGCGGTGGGCCCAATGTCTTTCTTCTCTCCTCCTTCTCTTCCCCTCCGTCGGCTCCTCTCCTCCGCCACCGGCCGACTCCTCTCCTCCTCCTCCGCCAGGCCGCCGCCTCCTCTCCTCCTCCTCCGCCAGGCTGCCGCCTCCTCCTCTCTAAGCTCTGCGTGCTCTACCCGCCTCCCTGCTCTCCCCGCGTCGCCCCTGCTTTCCACAGATCGAGCAGCTCGCGCAGCCGTGGCCTTGCCTCTGCGCGGCGCCAGCCCAAGCTCGGGCACCGACGGCGGGGTCGGGGCGGCCTCCTGAGTCGGAGCGTGGATGGAGCCGCCGTCGGAGCCGGGCGCGGGTCAGAGCAGGTAGAGACGAAGCGGCCGAACCACGGCCTCCGGCGGCGCTCCCGTGGCGTCGAATCCCCGTCGCGGTGGCCGGCCGCGGAGCTCCAGTTCTGTCGGACGGGCCTTAGCGTGGCGGCAGACCCGACAGCGCGCCCATGCCTCGCCTGCGAGGACCTGGCTAAGGCGGACGCGGCCAAGGCACGCCGTCTTCATCGGCTCCGGCGGTGGGCGCGTTCGCACGGCCGGCGAGCTGCTTGATTGGGCGGCGCGGGGAGAGCAGGGGCGGATAGAAGAGGCGGAGCTCAGGGAGGAGGAGATGAGGCAGCGGCGTGGTGGTGGAGGAGGAGAGGAGCCGGCAGAGGGGAAGAGGAGGAGGGGGAGAAGAAAGACAGGGGGCACACCCCTGACGTGTGGGGCCCACTGCCACGTCATCCAAAACCATCATCAAAACCAGCGAGGGACCAAAAATGAACGGTATAGATAGTTGAGAGACGGCAGATACCCGGTTTTTCGGATGAGGGACCAAAGTCGAACTTCGGTGATACATGAGGGGCGTTGAAAGGACTTTTTCCTTTCCGAAACCATGGTGCGGATCCAATGGGCTTGAAACCAAACTTTATCAGCATTTCCAAGTGTTGTGCAATGTGCAGTAAACAAGTTTATCTGCAGCATCCGAAACCAGTGGGCGGCGGCTGGGCGCGGCATCGATCGATCGGGTTCCATTCCATTCCTCGTGTCCTCTAGTCTACTCCTCTCCTTGCCGGGAAGTGAGAACACGACGACGAGACCACGGGATGATGGTGCGTGTCGTCGTCGGGCCCGCCCTAACTGCTGAAAGCCGGCGACGCATGCATGCATGGGCTCACGCTGCCCACCTGACGCTTTCCTGTTCCTCCCTGCAGTGCGATGATAGGCCGGCCGCGTACGGCAGAATTCGCGCGACAGCTGGCGTAATGATCTCGTCGGCCACAACTTGGACGAACGATATGCTAAAAACTCCTGTTCACAACGATACGGGTTGTTCATACGTCGAGTCGCGGAGTTTGACCAACTAACGAGGGAGATTAGTTGTGCTAATTTTATTATTATAGTAAACATAATAAACAGTACCCGGTTTACTGTTCATACATTGGTACTCTCACCGGATCGATTTACTTGTCGTTCCCGGCCAATTCGTGAAAAATAAGGGAGCTGTGAAATTACCTTTTTGCCCATCCTGATTCAATCGTTCCCCGTCAGATTCGCTAGCTAGCGCCGCTGCCCCTCCGTTCTGCCTAGGTTCGCTAGCACCGCCGCCGCCGCGGTTCCTCACGACGATGGCACCGCAAGTGCGCCCGTCGTGCTTCGCCGTCCCAGGATCCTCCTCCTCCGCTAAATCTGAGGTCCTCGCCAACCCCGCTCCCTCCGCTGCGGCCGCTCGATACCGCGGCACCGGCCGACGCGCTGCAGTCGACGACACCTTCTGCAGCGGGTCAGCAGCAGCCGCAGACACCAGAGGCGGTCCGGTGGGGCATGCGGCAGATGGGTCCACCGGCTGCGCCCGGGGCGCATCCGGAGAACCAGGAGGCGGCGCGGTGGACGGCGCCGCGCGGGAGCCCCTGGCGGCGCCGACGCAGCAACAACAGGGTGGGAAAGACGACAGCCCCATGGAGCACCCTGGACTTGTCAAACACCTGAATTTCCCTTCTCCATCGACTTCTTCAGCCCCATGGCGCAGCAGCAACAATATGAGGTATGGCGAGTTCAATCTTTTTATGATGGTGATTCTAGGCTGTAAGGAATCGGATGCTCGTTAGCCTAAGAGGGGGAGGGAGTGAATTAGGCAACTAAAAACCTTAACCTACGGCTTCACTACTTTTACATAAAGTAAAACTAGAATATACTATCTAGATGTGCAACTAAGATTGTTCTAGTGTGAAACTCCCATCCCAAAACAAGGTTTGCAACCTATAGCCAATCCTAGCACGATACTACTCTAGGAAAGTAAAGGCAAACAAAGATTGCAAGAGAGTAAATGCGGAAACGTAAAGGGGATGAGAGGAAGCAAACTCTTGACACGTGATTTATCCCGTGGTATCGGTAGGCACTAAGCCACCCCTGGTCCACGTTGTTGAAGCACTCACACAAGAGTATTGCTTCCCGGTCACCAAGTCTCTCCCAAGAGCACCAATTGACTCGCCACAAAGGCTCGCCACTTAGGCACTCGCCAAGCTCCCTTGGTCACCTTGATGCCGCTTCCACTAAGGAGCTTCTCCACTTAGGAAGGGGGTCTCCACGTCCCCCGCACAAAGTGTTCTCGCCAGTCCACACCAAGCCGGAGGGTCGAAGACAATTGCCGGTGAGCCACTTAGGCCCCAAGGCTTCCGGAGCACCTTGTACACCTTGATTCACTCAAGAATCACCTCACAAGGTGAAAGGACCTTGTGATGCCTAGAGGGGGGGTTGAATAGGATCACTTCAAATTTCTGAAACAAATGCAGCTGTAAAAACTCCTGTCGGTACTACCGACGCTGTGCCGGAACTACCGAGGGGGCTCGGTACTTCCGGTACTGGGTCGGTACTACCGACAGTTCAGAGAGACTTAGGACGAAATTTGAAATGTAAATCGATTCTAGCAATTCTATTTGAATCAAGAGCTTAGATTAGAAGTTAAGAACCACCTGCAACCAAAGATATGAGTTGGAACACAACCAATTTAGAGATCGGGCTCAAACAAGTTCTAGGGTTAGAGAGAAACAAAGAATTCAAGCAAGCAAAGGAGACACAAGAATTTAATCCGAAGTTCACTCCCACAAAGGGAGGGCTATCACCAAGAGCCTCTTTTCCTCACTCAACCCCCACAAAGGAAGATTGGTGCTCACTAAGAATTCTCCACCAAGGAGAGGGTAATACAAACGATCCCGGGTGCTCCACACCAAGAGGGCACTCAACGGGAGACGCCTAACCGTCTAGAAGCAAGCTTCAAGAGTAACAAACACGAATCGATGCCCGGAGATGCTTCAAGTGCTCTTGAGATGGGGAGATTCGAAGGGGCTCTCAAAGCTTCTCTAATCCTCACTAGGAATCACTTCTCTACCCAAGCCCTAGCTCAAAGGAATCAAATCTTGGCTCTAGGAGGGAGGGGAGAAGTGGAGTGAATGCTCAAGTGAGGGTTTGTCCCGTAGTTGGTCAGCAATCAGTGAAGGAGGAAGAAGGGGTATTTATACTCAGCCCTGAAAACTAGCCGTTACTGTGCTCTCATGGCTTTTATCGGTACTTCCGACACGGGGTCGGAACTACCGATGGGTGCCGGAGAAACCCAACAGTGAAGCCATATTGGTATTACCGGCCCGGGGTCGGTACTACCGAGGCCCTGGCTAAAACTCGCCAGTGAGGCCTTGTCGGTACTACCGACAAAGGCTGAGAATTGAAGGAAAGAGGAGCAAATGTGTACGTGTCAACTCGGTTTCCTTCTCACTCACTTAGGTCACCTCCTTAAGCACTTTTAGCATCTCTTGGCAGTCAATTCGCATCCCCCTTTATAGTACGGTATTTCCTATACTCAAATTCAAAAACAAAATTAAATTAAGCCTTGACTTGAGTTGAAAACGCCGAATTGGAGTTGGAGGCCTTCTTTTGGTCAAAACCATGATTTTCAATAAAGTAAATCCTGTACACATCTTATTCAACGATTAAATACAACAAATTGTGTTTGTCACCATCACCAAAATAATTAGGGGCCAAGATGCACTTTCAATCTCCCCCTTTTTGGTGATTGATGACAACACAATTCATTCTTAAATAAAGATGTGTGTATCCAACAATTTTGAGAAAAACTCCCCCTAAATGTGTGCTTGAACTTTTATGAAGGCCTCAAATGCCTATCACACATTTAGAAGAAATTTCACTCGCAATTTGCATACACAAGTGAATAAGTGTGATACAACAACCGTGATGCATATGACATGATATCCAAATCAACAAAGTGAGAAATAACAACCACCATTTCATACAAAGCAACACAAATATATAAACGAGGTTCCACACTAGCACGATTAGGTCTTACAAATTTAAAGAGGTTCTAGGTTCACCACATCACCATCCATCACACCAACCAAATAGTTCATACATGTCCACAACCTAAGATAGATAGATAGATAGATAAATGAGCGAGCACGCGAGCGATCGAAGGTACACACTACCACATGGATAATTGTGAGCTCACTCCCCCTTTGGCATCAAGCGCCAAAAAGAGGAGGCCCTTCAATCATCTCTACCATGTGGAGAGTGAATGTCCGGAGGAGAGTCTTCATCGTCGGTCTCACCTCCACCAAAGTCCTCATCGTCAATGTCGGCCGGGGGTGCGCCATACATCATAGACGTGTCGCCGTACACCTCCCAAGGGTTCTAGAAGACGGGTGGAGGAGGGAAGTCCATGGGCTCACGAACGGGAGAATGCTCGATGTTGGCTTGAGTGAGCAAGGTCTTCTGGCGAGTCTCCAACTTGATGAGCTGCTCATCCACATACTGCCTGTGAGCGAGGATTTCCTGAGCATTGTGCTTCCCAACATTGAAACAAGAGAAGAGGCCCTGAGATAAGAAGTTGAATATGCTCTTCTTCTTGCCGGTGGGAACGGTGCCTCTAGTTGATGATGGTCCACGAGAGGAAGAGGGAGCCTCATAGGAGGAGGGATCACCGGAAGAAGGTCCAGCTGAGGTAGGAGCTCTAGGAGGGGCATGCTTGCCCAACTTGAGGAGACACTCAATGTTGCCCTTGTTTGGCTTGTACCAAGTGTGAACCTTGTCGTTGAGAATATCAACCTCCGCAACCTCACATATCATCCTGAAAATCCAAGGGGCATACTGGCAGCTCTTGTTTGCAGATACGGAGCACACAATGATTTCCTCCCAAATGAAGTCGAACACACTAAACTTCTGGCGACCCGGTCCCATCTTCACAAGAATATCCTTGGCAATGTTGGAGATGTTGTAGTTGTCGCCTATCTTAGGAGTGAGAGTGTATCGGAAAAGTTGGTTCAACATCCTATAGACAGGCTTCATACCATGAGTAGTACCAAACTCAACCTTGCCATAAGCGGCGTCATACATGAAAGCCATCTCACTATCAAGTGGAATCTCTCCTCCATGAAGCTTCTCACGACCAAGATCCTCCTCACTAAATCCAAGAATTTGAGTAAACCTCTCATATGAGACCGAGAGAGGCTTTCCTTGCAAGAGCCAATGAAAGGTCTTGGCTGAGCGCCGAACATAGAGATTGGCATAGAATTGTGCAACGACTTCCTCATTCTAATTGCAATTCATAGCCATGATGGAGGTCATCCCTTTTGCATGACAAATATCTATGGCCTCATTGACGGCCGGGATGTTGAATGACCTCAAAGCTTCCCAGTTGATGGACTTCATGTCAATGGTCATGTGCTCCTTGCATAAGATGACAGATTCATACCAATCGGCATTGAACTTGAGCCAAAAACGGATATCTTCAAATTCCTTTTGCCATTGAGCCGGATCGGAGTATCTTTCCTTGTACACGTCATGTGTTCCACTCTTGTAATCAACCATCTTCAACACGCCTAACATGGTAGCCGGGCGAGGAGGCCTAGACGGCCTTAGCACAAACCGAGAAAGAGATTCCAAAGAGATGTCTTCGTAGTCATCATAGTGGTCATCCGGTTCATGGGCTTGCTTGGTGCGTGCACGGTGACCTTGACCGGTAGAGCGACGAGGAGCAGCTGAGGATTGGTGCGGCCTCGACCACGTGGGCGTTGAGCACTTGTGCCCACCTTCCTCTTCCTTTGAGCGAGAGGAATGTCGTCCTCATCGGACCCTTCTTGGACCACTTGTTTGCCGGCACGACCCATCTGAGAAAGTGTGTGAAGATTGCATAAGATGGGTGTAAAGGATTGAATTGAATTGACTTGGTTCATGGACAACCCCCTGTGACAGGCGCCTGTCGGTACTACCGACCTGGGGTCGGTACTACCGACGGGGCCTGCTACAGTGTGGTCGATCCATGAATCAAGAGATTCAACTGATGGAATACTGCAAGATCATGGGCAAGTGTTCTAGGATGGATATAAAGATGATTCCCTAAAGCATTCCTTCTAGAAACAATGGCATTGGGAGATCGAGCAAAAGAGGATTTGAATGAGATACCTTGAGTGTTCCCGCGCGAATCGAGGAACTCCCGGCGAGGATCGGATGTTCCAAGGGGTGGAGAATCCAATAGAGAGCCTAGCTTGAAGTTCCCACGGTCGGATTTATGGATCACCTCGCGGATTTGAGAGAGGAGAAAGAGAGGGGCGGCAACGGTCTTGTGAAAGAACCCTAGGAGGGCTGTCGGGTTCGTCGGGTATTTATACCCCTACGGTCTTTAATGGTAGTACCGACAGGGGCTCGGTACTACTGGGGGTCTAAGGAAATTCAGCCAGAGAGTCCATATCGGTATTACCGACGTAGTGTCGGTTCTACCGTGGATTTACAGAACTCCAACAGTAAGCTCATATCGGTACTTCCGGCCTCGTGTCGGTAGTACCGTGACTTTTCGAAATTCCAACAGTGAAGGCTTACCGGTACTTCCGACCCTGTGTCGGAAGTACCGTGGATCTATAAGATTTCGAAGATTGGATTTCAAGAACAGCAGAAAGAGATAGAGAGAAATAGCTATGGACATGTAGAACAACCATAATTTTTGGTGATTAGACACAATCAAACAAACAAAGCAATAATCACCAAATTTTATGGAAAGAACCAGGTTTTGTAAGACACACAAAGAGTAGAAAATAAAACATTTTTCTCTCTATCTAGGCATCAAACAATTTGTGTGCAACAAGTCAAGCCAAGTTACGAGAATCCAACATGTTTGGCTCACTTCTCAAAGCACAAAACCTTTGCTCGTCTAAAGGCTTAGTGAAGATATTGGCAAGTTGCCTCTCGGTGCTCACATGACGTAGAGCAATATCTCCCTTAGCCTCATGATCCCTTAAGAAATGATGTCGAATATCTATGTGCTTTGTTCTAGAGTGTTGGACCGGATTGTTTGCTAGTTTGATGGCACTCTCATTGTCACACAAGAGTGGAATCTTACTAAACTCACAACCGTAATCACTCAACGTTTGCTTCATCCACAAGAGTTGTGCACAACAAGCACCGGCCGCCACATACTCGGCTTCGGCCGTGGACAAAGCAACCAAATTTTGCTTCTTTGAGCTCCACGACACCAAAGACCTACCAAGAAATTGGCAAGTCCCGGTTGTGCTCTTTCGATCTACTTTGCAACCGGCATAGTCCGAATCGGAATAGCCAAGCAAATCAAAAGTGGAGCCCTTGGGATACCACAAGCCAAGGTTAGGAGTGTGCACCAAATATCTAAAGATTCTCTTAACGGCCATTAAATGACACTCCTTAGGATTAGCTTGAAATCTTGCACACAAGCACACGCTAAGCATTATATCGGGCCTAGATGCACAAAGGTAAAGGAGGGAGCCAATCATGGAGCGAAATACCTTTTGGTCGACCGACTTCCCTTCTTCATTGAGATCAAGATGTCCATTTAATGCCATGGGAGTCTTGATGGGCTTGGAATCGGCCATATCAAACCTCTTGAGCATATCCTTCACATACTTGGTTTGGCATAGAAAAGTCCCTTCCTTCAATTGCTTGATTTGAAACCCAAGGAAGAACTTCAATTCACCCATCATAGACATCTCGAATCTCTTGGTCATGATCCTACTAAACTCTTCACAAAATTTATCATTAGTGGACCCAAAGATAATGTCATCAACATAAATTTGGCATACAAAGATATCATTTCCATTTCTTTGAATGAAGAGAGTAGAATCGGCTTTGCCTATCTCAAAACCGTTCTTGAGAAGAAAATCCTTAAGGCATTCATACCATGCTCTAGGAGCTTGCTTGAGCCCATAGAGCGCCTTATGGAGCTTGTACACATGGTTGGGAAAGTTTGGATCTTCAAAGCCCGGTGGTTGATCAACATATACTTCTTCTTGGAGAGGTCCATTCAAGAATGCACTCTTGACATCCATTTGATGAAGCTTGAAATCATGATGAGTAGCATAGGCCAAAAGGATACGAATTGATTCAAGCCTTGCTACTGGTGCATAGGTCTCTCCAAAGTCCAAGCCTTCAACTTGAGTGTACCCTTTGCCAACGAGCCTTGCCTTGTTCTTCGTGACGACACCAAATTCATCTTGCTTGTTCCTAAAGACCCATTTGGTGCCGATCACATTTTGCTTTGGTCTTGGCACAAACTCCCAAACTTCATTCCTCTTGAAGTTGTTCAATTCTTCCTCCATGGCAATAATCCAATCCGGGTCCTCAAGAGCTTGTTCCACACTAAGAGGTTCCAAAGAAGAGACGAACGAGTAAAATGCACAAAAATTTGACAATCTTGAGCGAGTTGTTACCCCTCTTTGGATACTCCCAAGTATGTTGTCAACGGGATGATCCCGTTGAACCATTTGATGTACTCTTGGGTGTGGTGCTTGAGATTGACGTTGAATGGGTCCATCATCATCTTCATCTTGTGGGGCTTCTTCTTGAGCTTCACCACCTTGTTCTCCCCCTTGATCAAAGCCCCGTCCATGATCGTCACCATGAACTTGACTTGTATCTTGATGAACTTGAGAACTTGGTGGTTCCACTCTTGTTGATGATGATGGATCTTGATTGCTTGTGTCGCCCGGAGCTTGAACTTGAGCCTCACGAGGCATCACTTCACCGGTCCCCATTCTAAAGATTGACACACTTGGGGGTTCTTCATCATCTACAAGGTTTTCACTAACTTGCTCTCGTTGAGAGCTGTTGGATTCATCAAATTTCACGTCTACCGTGGTCTCAATACAACCGGTGGTTTTGTTGAAAACACGATAGGCATGTTCGTTAGTTCCATAACCGATGAGAAAACCTTCATCAACCTTGGATGCAAACTTTGAGGCTTTGGGTTTCTTGTTAAGTATGAAACACTTACACCCAAAGACCCTAAAGTAATGCACACTAGGCTTCTTACCGGTGATGATCTCGTAGGGAGTCTTGTTCAAGTACTTGTGGAGGTAGAGGCGGTTGGCGGCATGGCATGCGGTGTTGATGGCTTCCGCCCAAAATGAGTCCGGAGTCTTGTATTCATCAAGCATTGTCCTTGCCGCTTCAATCAACATACGGTTCTTCCTCTCAACGATGCCATTTTGTTGAGGTGTATATGGAGCGGAAAGTTCATGCTTGATGCCTTCTTCATCGAGGAACTCTTCAACTTGAGTGTTCCTAAACTCAGAGCCATTGTCACTCCTTATGTTCTTGACCTTGAGCTCGAACTCATTTTGAACTCTTCTAATAAACTTCTTGACCACTCCCTTTGCTTCACTTTTATCTTGCAAAAAGAATACCCAAGTGAATCGGGAAAAGTCATCAACAATTACTAAACCATATTTGTTACCACCGATGCTTATGTAGGCAATTGGTCCAAACAAGTCCATGTGTAGTAGCTTCAATGGTCTTGATGTTGATAGGATGTTCTTGGCGGGATGATGCGCTCCAACTTGCTTTCCCGCTTGACAAGCACTACATAACCTATCTTTCTCAAAAACAACATTTGTTAGTCCTAGGATGTGCTCGTCTTTTTGAAGTTTGGCCAAGTTCCTCATGCCAACATGGGCTAGTCGGCGATGCCATAGCCAACCCATGTCGGATTTTGCCACTAAGCAAGCCTTAGGGTCCACCTTTATTTTGGTGAAGTCCACATAGTAAAGCTTTCCCCTTAGATGACCCGCAAAGACAATAGAGGAATCCTCACTTCTAGAGACGGTCACACCCTCTTTGGTAAAGAGACAATTGTAGCCTTTCTCACAAAGTTGTGAAACCGACAACAAGTTGTACCCTAAACCTTGCACATGAAAAACATCTTCAATTGAATTTGTTGTTGAGATAGCAATTTTACCTAGACCGATCACATCTCCTTGACCATTGTCTCCATAGATGATAGTTTCCGTAGGGTTGTCATAATGGTCAAGGGATGCAAATAAGCCTTCATCTCCGGTCATATGATTAGTGGCACCACTATCAATCAACCATGCGCTTCCAACGGAGGAGTAGGCCTACAAAACAAGTTTAGGCTTTTGGTTTAGGTACCCAAAAGGATTTGGGTCCTTGGAGGTTAGAAGCATAAACTTTTGGAACCCACACACTCTTCCTCATAGCCTTCTTTGTGTAGGCCCCAACATACTTGACCACCATTTTACCATTGTGGTCCAAGGTCACAACATAGTCACAAGTGTAGTTGGGAGAGGGCTTGTGTTCAACCACATTCTTCGATGCCTTTGATGGAGAATTAACCCCACCATTCCCTTTTGTGGTGTTCACAATATTTGGCTTGTCCTTTGTTGTGGTGGAGGTGGTGACTCCATGGGCAATATCCATAATAGTGTTGAGGTAGCCTCCCTTGTTCCACAAGGGGATCTCATGCCCTTTAACCACCACCCTACCATTGACCTTGTTGTTCTTGTAGTGCCCAAGTCCTTGCTTGTCAACCACCTTAGGGATGGACTTGGCACCGTTCTTGCCTTGAGTGATCAACATGTTCAATCGGGCTATTTCTTTGTCTTTGCTCTTGATTGTTTCCTCAAGCCTTGCATGGTTAGTCTTGAGAGCATTCATATCAACATTAGAGCAAATAGAACAACCTTTGCTAGTGGAGGCACTAGAGTCAAGTGTTGCCTTAGAATTGGCTTTGGTGCTTTCCCAAAGGGTACTATAGTTTGCCTCAAGATTTTTATGTTTATCCGTCAAGCATGAAAAGCTTGATTGAAGCTCACTATGAGTAGCCTTTAGGGAAGCTAGAGATTCATTTGCCAAAGTGTAATCCTTTGACATCCTCTTGTTGGAGTCATTAGCCAAGGACAAGTCCGTGGTCAACTTCTCCACCTTAGCCTTTTCTTCGGCAAGGATTTTCTCTAGAGCAAGGTTTCTTTCCTTTTCACGGATAAGCAAGTCTTTTTGCTCATGGAGAATCTCCTTCCTTTCCTCTAATTTGTCCAAAAGCTTTTTAATTTCTTTATGGCCCTTTTTACCAAATTGCTTTATCATGTTTGCCTCCATTTCTTTTTCCTCATCTAGGTTGTCTATATCATTACTAGGTGTGGAAGATGATGAGGTGAGAGAGGATGAGGTGGTTGACTCTTGTACCTTGCTCCCTCTTGCCATGAGACAAAAGTAAGAGTTGTCCTCATCGTCGGAGAAGTTGTTGAAGAGGCGTGGTGAAGATGCTCCTTGTGCCATGGCAAGTTTTGCCATGCCTTTCTTCTTTGGTGTTTCATCTTCATCACTTGAGTCCCATTATTGACACACGTGAGCACGCCCTTGGTACTTGTTCTTGTACTCTTTGCTCTTCTCCTTGTACTTCTTTTCTTCCTCATTCTTGTCCTTGCTCTTGTTCTTGGGACACTCGGCAATGAAGTGTCCATACTCTCCACACTCATAGCATTTTCTTTGTGACTTCTTCTTTCTATCATCACCACCTTTCCTTGATGCCTTGGACTTCAAGAACTTCTTGTATTTTCTTATGGCAAAGGCGGTTTCTTCATCCGTACTTCCTTCCTCACTTGAATCTTCATTCTTAGTCTTGGAAGTCTTCGGCTTCAATTCCACCACTTCACTAGAGCTAGCATTGAGGGTTAGACTCTTGTTCACCTTCAATGTAAGTGACTTCTCCACGTCTTGATCAACTAGCTCTTGATGCAAGATTTCACCAAGAAGTTGATTGGGAGTCATGTTGTGATAGTTCGGATCTCTTCTTATCATAGTTGATAGGTTTGGATTTTTCGGTGTGAAGGCTCTTAGCAACTTCTTTGTAACCTTCTCATCATCCCAATCATTGCTTCCTAGGGCTTTGATGTCCGAGACAAGAAGTATTAGCCTATCATACATTTCCCTCACGGTCTCTCCATCCTTCATGACGAAAAGCTCAAGTTCTCCGTGAATCAAGTCGATCTTGCCTCTTCTCACTTGATCGGTACCCTCATGTGCCTCCTTGAGTGTGTCCCAAATCACCTTGGTAATTTGGATGTTCCGGACTTTGTTGAACTCTTGAGCACACAAGGATCCCGTGATTACTCTTGTTGCTTGCACGTTGCGGTGGAGGTCTTGCTCATGCTCAAGTGTAAGAGCTTCTCCTTCGGCGGGGATTGTCACACCTACAACCATAATCTTCCAAAGAGAAGGGTGAAGCCCGTAGAGATGCATTTGCATATCATAAGCCCATTTGGGATAGTCTTTCCCATCGAAGTGGGGAGGCTTTCCCAAATGTACGGAATAAAATTTTTCGTTAGGATTGTTGCCCGTAGGTTGTCCGTAGTGGAATGGCACTTCATAGTAGCCGGAGTGGGAATGCTTTGCTTGCTCCTTCTTGATCATCTTCTTGAGGAGCTTCTTGGCCTTCTTCTTCTTCTTAGCTTTTCTTCTCTTCTTCGCCGCCTTCCTTGCCGCATCATCATCATCCTTGACGTCTTCATCACTTGAGTCGGAGTCCGAGTCGGAGTCGGATGAAGAGTCATCGGAGCTTTCTCCGTTGGAACGGCTTGGGGCCTTCCCGGTGACTTCTTGGGCTGCCTTAAGCTCTTTCTCTTGAGCTTCCTTGGCAGCGATTTCTTCGGCGGATTGGTTGTCTCCGCTCCCCGACATCTTGATCCCTTAGCGGTTAAGCCTAAATCAAGGGATTAGGCTCTGATACCAATTGAAAGGACCTTGTGATGCCTAGAGGGGGGGGTGAATAGGATCACTTCAAATTTCTGAAACAAATGCAGCGGTTAAAACTCCTGTCGGTACTACCGACGCTGTGCCGGAACTACCGAGGGGGCTCGGTACTTCCGGTACTGGGTCGGTACTACCGACAGTTCAGAGAGACTTAGGACGAAATTTGAAATGTAAATCGATTCTAGCAATTCTACTTGAATCAAGAGCTTAGATTAGAAGCTAAGAACTACCTGCAACCAAAGATATGAGTTGGAACACAACCAATTTAGAGATCGGGCTCAAACAAGTTCTAGGGTTAGAGAGAAACAAAGAATTCAAGCAAGCAAAGGAGACACAAGAATTTAATCCGAAGTTCACTCCCACAAAGGAAGTTACGTCTCCGTTGAGGATCCCACAAAGGGAGGGCTATCACCAAGAGCCTCTTTTCCTCACCCAACCCCCACAAAGGAAGATTGGTGCTCACTAAGAATTCTCCACCAAGGAGAGGGTAATACAAACGATCCCGGGTGCTCCACACCAAGAGAGTACTCAACGGGAGATGCCTAACCGTCTAGAAGCAAGCTTCAAGAGTAACAAACACGAATCGATGCCCGGAGATGCTTCAAGTGCTCTTGAGATGGGGAGATTCGAAGGGGCTCTCAAAGCTTCTCTAATCCTCACTAGGAATCACTTCTCTACCCAAGCCCTAGCTCAAAGGAATCAAATCTTGGCTCTAGGAGGGAGGGGAGAAGTGGAGTGAATGCTCAAGTGAGGGTTTGTCCCGTAGTTGGTCAGCAATCAGTGAAGGAGGAAGAAGGGGGTATTTATACTCAACCCTGAAAACTAGCCGTTACTGTGCTCTCACGGCTTTTATCGGTACTTCCGACACGGGGTCGGAACTACCGATGGGTGCCGGAGAAACCCAACAGTGAAGCCATATCGGTATTATCGGCCTGGGGTCAGTACTACCGAGGCCCTGGCTAAAACTCGCCAGTGAGGCCTTGTCGGTACTACCGACCCAGGGTCGGTACTACCGACAAAGGCTGAGAATTGAAGGAAAGAGGAGCAAATGTGTACGTGTCAAGTCGGTTTCCTTCTCACTCACTTAGGTCACCTCCTTAAGCACTTTTAGCATCTCTTGGCAGTTAATTCGCATCTCCCTTTATAGTACGGTGTTTCCTATACTCAAATTCAAAAACAAAATTAAATTAAGCCTTGACTTGAGTTGAAAACGCCGAATTGGAGTTGGGGGCCTTCTTTTGGTCAAAACCATGATTTTCAATAAAGTAAATCCTGCACACATCTTATTCAACGATTAAATACAACAAATTGTGTTTGTCACCATCACCAAAACAATTAGGGGCCAAGATGCACTTTCACAAGGTTGGCACAACCTTGCACTCACTCAGCTCTATGCTAAGCCTAACACTAAGCACATACACAAAGCATATGCAAGTCTATGGATGAGCAATTAAGCACTTGGATGGATTGGATATGATCTTCTAGGTGTCTTGCACTCCTCTGCACTTCCACACAATCCAGCAACCTCAAATGGGTGAGTGGAGGGGGTATAAATAGCCCAAGGCACTCAGCTAGCCGTTGGCTAACGGCTCACTGAAAAGTTGACCGTCGGATGAACCGACGCCTACTTTTCAGGAGCATCGGTTCATCTGGTGCCCCTCCCACGTCACTTAGCTGTTGAGGTTTCCTGACAGAACTGTTCTGACGCTATGCACCGACGCACCGTCGGTTCATCCGGTGCTGAAGGACTCCTCTCCAAAACGCCTCTGTTGGTTTCTTCGAGACCGTCGGACGACGCTTCCTCTGACACAAGGCATCGGTTCATCCGGTGCTAAAGAGCTTGTCTTGGCGCGTCTCTGTCTTGTTCAAACTTGATCACCGGATAGACCGACGGTTCCCTCCAATGGACCGTCGGTTCATCCGACGCTACTGTCTTCTTTGCTTCTCTTCTGCAATTCATCCGGCGCATCTAGAATATTGACCGTCGGATCATCCGATGGTGCCTATTGACTTGAGGCTTCTTACAGTGTACCAACTACACCGACGCTATGCACCGATGGTACCGTCGGTTCATCCGACGTTGTGTTTTCTTTTCCTTTCTTCTCAATTTGGCATGTGGTATTTTGCATCTTTGGGACCTAGAAATGTCTACAAAGACATGCTAAACAATATGGTTAGTCCCATTGATCATGTTGTCATGAATCACCAAAATCATACTCGAACTAATGGCATATGAGGCCATGTTCGCTACATAGGCACAGGTTTTGACAGAGAAAATACACACACACACCGTAACTTGCTCATCATTTTGATTTGAGTGTTGTGAGAACAATCGTTCTGCTTCTTGAAAGGAATATGAATGGAAAATCCATAAGTTACCTGCAAATCATTGCACAGCTGTAATATGCCTTCCACCATTACCATATCAGCATTTGTTTCTGAGAAACCATGACACAAAATGATGGTACAGAGTAGTAAAATTACCTTGTGGTTGCAACAACAATCAACTTGTGGTTGGCTGTAGAAAACATCTAAAGCTCCTTCCAAGTGCCAGTCACTAACTTTAAGAGCCTGAAGGGCGACCTTCTCACTGTGGAAAATATGATGCTTAACGAATTACTGTCAGTAATGAAGTGCCAGTAACAGAAATGAAGTGAATTAAAAATAAATAAGAATACTCATGCTCTCCTTTTTAGTACTCCATCTACACTTATTTTATCTATGTAAAAATCGACTGTGTAATTTAAACTAACCATCTACACTTATTTTATTCATGTGTTTGATGAACCTGGACACATTTTATGAAATGTTCTTGATCAGCATTACCTACATTCAGGTTACATAATGAACCTGGGCATGATGGGATAAATGTTGAAGAAGTAGTGCAGAGGATAAGGAAAAGAAACCGTGCTTATGAGCAAAGAGTATTGTATATGCGCAGCATACGTCATGATCCAGTGTTCATCCCAGGACTGTCTGATCGTGTGTTTGTCGATAGCGATGAAAACGGACGGAAACAGACGGAAAATCCCTTAACCGTGCCCCGTCCCATATTATTTCACCGGTAACGCTAGCGGTAGCGGGACAGCCGGTAACGGGACGGGAAGCGGGATAAACGGGAATACGAAAACGAACAAATACGAACGAAAATACAACGGAAACGGGCAGGAAGCGGGACCATACAACGGAATGACATAATCATTATAAACATGTAGGATCCAGTACATGTCCAAGCGACAGGTGCAGCCACCAAAATACAAATCGACACTTGCACCACCAGACATACAGTAGTTTAGTTCAATGCAAGACAAATAAAAAGACAACCACAACCACGGTCGATAGGCGTACAACACCAACATGTCCAGGTGACAGGCGTCCAGCCACCAAGCATAAAAATACCAGTAATTCCAGTTCACAACCACAATCCACAACCACAGTAGTTTAGTTCATTTTACAACACAAATAAAAAGACAGGCGTCTGACACCGGCTCTATCAGGGCAGAAGGCCGCGACCGGCTGGTTCGTACTCCTGCTGCAGCTCCACTGTGCGGGCGCGGCATCCTGGTGGTGCATCCCGCGTGGGCATGGCCACTGGGATGCTGGGCGCTGGCCGCGTCTGTGCTTCAGGAGTCAGGACGGTGAGTCGGCGACGGTCAGCGCGGCACGGCGCAGAGGCGAGGCTAGCGAGGCTTCGCCTGGAGCTGGAGGCGCGGCGCAGGAGCCAGGGGCAGCGCGCGGCGCGGGAGCCAGGGCAGGGGCGGTGCGGCACAGGAGAGGAGACAAGGGCGGTGTGGGTGGCGGGGTGGGGAACTGGGGGCTGAATGGATTGGGATTAGGGTTAGGGGAGAGCTTTTATATGTCTTCGATGTTGGGCTTGATGGCTTGTTGGGCTTGGGCTGAGGGGAGTTGTGGTATGCTGGGCTTATCCCGCTAGTTTGAAAACAGGATGAATACGGGATATCCCGGTTGAAAACGGGATACCGCTAATACGGACCGAAAACCCTTCAACTGTATCCCGTACCGCTCCCGCAACCTCCCGTCCCGTATCCCGTACCGTTATCGGAAAAAACCGTCCCTTTTTTGTTTAGGTCAAAATATGGGACAAATATGGTAAAACGGTCGGGCGGTAACGGGATTTTGTCCGTCCGTTTTCATCACTATTTGTCGACACTGGGAGTGTGACACCCCAGGTTTTTAATTAGCATTATTAGTGCTAATGACCTAGTTGAAGGACCGGAATTGGCGACCAGAGAGGGAGGAGTGAATGGGAGTCGATAAAAATTCTTCTCGAAGGAGATGGGGACTCCAACAAGACGAACACGACTTCCAAAACACGTCTCCGACTCAACTACCCAAGTTGGTCAAGACCACGCAGCCACTGGAGTGCTACTGGTCCTAGGAACCAACAACCACCTAGATCTACTCGAGAACGCAGCGGAACAAGCAACTCGAGCACCACTGGACTGCACCGGTCAGGCCGGTGAGCAGCACCGGTCAGACCGGTCCCTGCTGGAGCAACCTGGTAAAACCTGAGAACTTCCACAGAAGGCCCCTACACCGGTCAGGCCGGTGTAGCTCGCCGGTCAGACCGGTCCAAGCCAGGAAATCCCAAATTCACCAAACAGACCTACCGAGCTCCAAAACTGACCAAACTCGAAACAGCGGCAACACAAGACAACAGGGAGCACACCAAGACATTCACCTGAGCAAAACTCAACCAAGGGTCTGCACCGGTCAGACCGGTGAGAGGCACCGGTTAGACCGGTCAGAACCTGAGCTCTCGGGATGAACAGCGCCCGCGGGTCAACTCCTCCAAATCCAACTCCCGATCTCCCGATTCACTCCACGGATTCGCACAAGACTTTGGGGATAGTAGGAACACCTCATGGGCACTCCATAGCCAAGATTTGGTCCACCAAAACTTGCTAAATCAAGAGGAATCGAAGAAATCCCACCAAGAATGCCTCTCACCCTAGAGAGGAGAAAACCCCAAAATCGAGCCCCTTTGCTCACGGATTTGGGAGGGGAATCAAAGGGAAAAGAACCACGAAGGGTTCAAGCATACATCCCCCACCAAATCCCAAAGAGAAAGGCCTCGAATCCGCCACAAGAAAATCGCCAAGAAAGGGCTCCGAAAATCACCAAAAAGGGGAAACGGGAAAGACACATCCAAGCCTTGAGGAACCGCGCCGAATCATCTATACATACCAAAGAGGTTCATACAAGGTCTAGCTTGCCGCCCGATCATCCTTCCCTCTCACAAGATATCACCATGAAGCTCTCAAGCTAGTCCTGGAAATTCCAAAGGAAAAATGGAAGAGGAAAATAGCAAAAGAAAATGAGCTAGGGTTCCAAGAGATGGCTGCCATCCTCTCACCACTTGGGTTATATGGAGGCAAGCCGAAAGACAAAACTACCCCTAAGGCCTAATACTAGGATACACACCCCCGAGGGGCACTTTGGAAAACTTTGTCTTCGCACCATCGGACGGATGCTCGGCGACCGCAAACTTGCTTAGCCTCGACGCAAGCCTTGCGATCCCGACGCGTGTCCTCCGCTTCGAAGTCTCCGGACTACGTCATCGCACACCGGTCAGACCGGTGCTCCTCACCGGTCAGACCGGTACCCACCGGACAGACCGATCCGATGCTGCTGCACCTCCGTCTTCGGTCTTCGGTCTTGGCTTTGTGGATCAACCAAGGAACCCAGTGGTTTTCTGGTGAACCATCGAAAATCCCGCGAACTCGGTGTAGCCTCCGCCAATCACCACTCATGACTCGGCTCCCACGTAGTCCCGGCTCGACCTTAGTTTTGAGGCTCAACCAAGAAACCGTCCATGACTTCATCTTGCCGTTCTTACCACCATGCGGCCCGCACTTGACTCCGCTGGCCACCGGGTCCCTCGAGCCAAGCCTACTTGTCTTCTCCACACCTGGAGGCCTCACCGGCCACGACCTTTCGCGCTTGCTCTTCACCTGCACCAACACCAGTCAAGCCGCAACCTGCACCTGCAATACTTAGCCAAGAATCAGTCCACACCACGTTGTCGATCACTCATCACACCAGGAAGCGACCATCCACCGGTCCTTGAGCCACACAGGCTCTCACTAGTTAACCGAGTCAAACACGTTGACTTTGGTCAAACCTTGGTCCACCTGGGTCATCACCTCGAAAACCTAGTCAACAATCACTAATGATCATCTTAATCAAGTCAACACCCACTAATGGTCAAAACTTGGTCAAGATCTAGTCAAACCCTAGTCAACACCCTTGAAACCCTAGAACCTCTCTAGAACTTTTACCGCGTTCTCCGAATTTCACCTAAACACTTCAAATTCTCCCAATATAAAAGTTGTCCAGTTTTTCGAGGGACACAACTTTGCTTTTGGGTGGCATTTCAAATTTGGAGTGGAAAACGGTGAAAAACTTGGTCAACTGCAGCTGAGTACTATTCACCAGCGCCGTGAAACATTCAAAGTTTGCCAGCAGTTTATGCAAAATCTGTTGCTCAAAACCCCTATGAGCCTTTCTAGAAGTGGTAGAGGGTAGCTAGTTCTACAACTTTGCTATTCAAAGTTTTTGAAATTGGTTTGAAAATTTTGAGCAAAACTCAGTCAAACAGGAGTAATTGGAATTTTCACCGCCGACGTCGTGCCGCGCCGCGCTCCAGAGCGCCGCGCGTGCGCCGCCGCGTGGCGTCCCTACCGCCCTCATCATCCGGGTCCCCCACGACAGCCCGCGCATCCCGAGGTCACCGCGCCCCCCTGGCCGCACGCATCCCGAGCAACACGTCTCGGGGCTCGCGCTCTCGCCACGCGTCGCCCACGCCGCGCGCCCGCGCCGGCCCCTACCGCGTCGTCCGCCGGCCACGGGCCGCACGCGTCCGCAGCGGCCGGGCCCCCTTCCTCGCCTCCTTTGCTTCGTGGAGAAGCGTTGCCCTCCCGCGTGCTGCACGCTGGCCTATAAAAGTCCCCACCGTGCCTCCTCACGTGAGCACGCACCGCCACCTCCGCCGCCATTGCTGCCGCCGCCGAACTCGCCTTCCCGCTCGCTCCTGGCGCCGTCCAACCACCTGAGCCTCATCCCTAGGGCATGCTCGAGCTCTAGCACTCGCGCATTGGCCAGCTCCGCCTCGCTGCTCGCCGGAATCCAAGTCGCGGCGGCCGCACAGCCACTGCCTCGCCGCCAGAGCTCGCCGGAGCCGTCTCCGACCCATCCACCACCTCCAATCAACCTGTGGTGAGCCCAATCGCATCTACAGCTCCCTTGTTGGCCACCTCCGGCCCCCACCTCACCGGCGGCGAACTCGCCCCGCCGCCGGGGGCTTTTGTGTGAGGGAAAGTTGTCCCGAGGGCATGGTTGTGAAGCTGAGAGTAGTTCCAGGGACCTAGGTGTAAATAGATTCTACCCTTTTGTTTGACCCTGACCTGAATCTTGTAAAATCCGTAGAAATTCAAGGAAAAATAAGAAAATGTAAAACCAATTTTGTTGGTTTCCATGTGAATAACTCTACAACTTTTGTAAGCATGACCATACATTTGACTGATAGATTTTGCATGAAAAATTGAAATCAGTTTAGCCTAGATCTGCTGTAGTTCAAAAGCTACAAGTGCTCTCAAGCTGAATTTTGGATATATTTCTAGATATATCATGTCTAGGCTCTGCACCAAAAATTGCACAAAGTTACAGAGTAAATCTTTTAATATGATTTATTTTATATTTATGATAAATCTGCCTTAATGATTTTTGTAGCTAAAAATAAATAGATTTTTATGCCCAAGTTCTAGATATGATCTTTCTATGCCTAAATACACCTCTGGTGAATTAATGATAATTTTATAACGGTCAGAAACATTTATTCTTGATTTATGCTTAGTTTTAAATGTTTTTCCATAGCTCAAGATCTATAGTAGCCCTAGGTGTATATGTTAGTTGCATCGCTCAGTTTTGGACCAGAGAATCAGTGAGAGAAAGTTTGGATCCAAAAGTGCTTTATTTATTTTTATATGTATTTCTCATGTTTTGGTAGCTAGAATTTGTCATTTTTGGTATAATTAATTTCATAGCTCTTTTAATTGGGCAATCGTGTTCAGTGGCTTGATTAGAGCTAAAGAGCTTTAAAAATGGCACCCTCTGCTTTTTATGAATTTATTTATGCATAAAAACAATGGAGGCTAATTGAAGCTTAATATTAAGTTAAATTGGAAAAAACCACCAACACCACACCTAATGACCTTATGGTTGTGATGTGAATCATGCTAAGAAGCTTAAGACCTACCCTTTGCTATTTTGTGAAATTAAATTAATTTATTTGCATAAATATGTACACAGTCACTATCAAAAAGAATAAATAATGAATCACCACATGACATTACTTTAATAGAAAGAATAAGCCAAATATGTGGTTGTCAAGGTGAATGTGGCCAACCATGCACTTCATGGTTGTCATAGGTTGTTTTGTAATTAATTAATTTAAAACCGTCAATTAAATCTTGCATATGCATCCTCGTGTAGATCTTCCCGATGGTAGCTATACGCTCGTGCCGGAAGGAGGAGACGAAGGTGCTGACGGCGAGCTGCAGTACGTGGACGTAGCTCAGGACCTGGACCACAGTCCGGAAGGGCCCAAGGATCATTAACCCTTCTTTTTAAAATTATGCAATTACCTTTGCTATGTTTGTGCATTTACGTTTCAGGAGTTGAATTGAAACCCTAGATGCATGATCCCTAGGTACCTATGCTCTTTTACTAGTATGCTAGGTCGATAGCTGCTATGCTATAGGACCGGTATAAGTCGAGTGATGTTCGTCACTCGCGAGAATAGGTTCTTATGTTGGAATCATAAGATCTTTATAAATGGATTGCTCATGTGGTAAGAGCATGGGATTTGGGCTGCGGTCTAGTGGCTTTCGTGGGCTAAGATTTTGAACGTACTAAGCACTTGTCGGGAATGGGACCGGTAAGCCTAGTACCCGATTGAGGCGGCAAGGGATTTGCTGTTACTAATCTTGAGTAATCACCTGCCCGATTTGCAACCGGGAGGTGGGTACATGTGTGAGGTTGGATGCACTGTGTGGGGGCATACCAGATAGCCTTGTACCCGGGACTGTAATCCTTATCCCGAACCGAAGATCGACGGGAACCGCCTGGTCGGTGCCAACTTTGTGAGGGCATCGCTCCGTGTGTTTAGGTTTACCTTGCAAGGGTTTAATCAATCGATTGTCGGCCTCTCACCGTTATCTGAGGCTGCTTAATCAACTGGCCATGATATCCCTTAATGATGGAACTATGTGAATATTGCTGCGTGGATTAATTGTATTGCACAAATCTTGATTGCAATAGTTGGCTCACCTTAGAAATGGTACTTAACTAGAATTTGAGCTAAAATATTGAAAGTAAGGACCTACTCTTTGTTGCTTTTCAGCAAAAGAACCCACCAGCCAAAAAGCCTCTCATGTCTAGAGTTTGGTGATGTGGTTATCACCCGACGGTTAAGTCTTGCTGAGTATTAGTATACTCAGCCTTACTTTATAAAATGTGGTCGCAGGTGATGTTGTTTGGCCTGGAGAGATTCCACCCGGCTGGGAGCTGGAATGGGTGGATGACGACGAGTGATGGCATCACGGATGGCTTCCTGTGATGTCTACCGCATCACTAGTTTTTTTTATTCCGCTGTTTTCGAACTCTGAACCTTTACTTATCATGTCATGAACCTTGGTTTGTAATAATGAACCCTTCGGGGCAAATTTGGATTTAATTTGTGTAATGTACTCTGGACTCGCCTTCGTGTGAGTTTTAATGCATATGTTCGATCCTCTGTGTGTGACTCAAGTGATTTACCGGGCTTTGACCCGGCAACTTACGACGGGATGGTACTTTATTATCGCTTAATGACCAAAGGGGATTGGTTTAGGTGATAGTACGGTATTTTCTCGGGCGGGTTGTCACAGCTGGTACCAGAGCGATTAATATGCATCGGAGTTTAATTAACAATCTTAATCACATGTTTTTGAATAAAACTTGCCAAGATTGTTTGTATTTGCAAAATACGTTGGTTCGTTAAGGATGGAAATAGACCGAGAGGCCCTAGAGAGAATTTTTGGTTCTTTCAGGTGGCTTATAAATTTATGGTTTATTTTGCTAACTTCCAGCACTTCTTAAGCCACATGTTTCATACGTGTGCTGTGCCGCATCACGAGTATGCGAGGGTTGATAGGGCAATCCATTCCACGGATTCTATCTTCTCGGTTGGATGCCCACGTGTCTCATACGTGCGCTTTCCGTATGCGAGTCATACGAAGGATGACATGCTCTATTCAAGATGGACATGTCATGGGTTGTGATGTCGCCACGTTTTGCCATACGTGTGCGTTCCGCATTACGAATATGCGAGGCAAGGATACACTCCATTCAAACGGAGGGTGTCTGAGGTTGGACGCTGTCCATGCAGCGATAAACGCATGGGTGCCGTTTCTATAGTGACGGTAATGTATGTGGACGCTTTCGTGAGTGCTGGCACGAAAGGTTCGATGTGTTCTGTGATCTTTTGCAGGTACACTAACCACATTTCGTAAGTCGCTAAGTGAGTATCGAATAGTTCTCGACTAGTTATTATAGGGAGAGACGTATAAAAGCCTTGCCACCGGCACTAACTTCGATTCTTGGCTTGATGGCCTTGTGAGGACGAATAGGACGTCATGGATCATGTTAAAAAATGTGGAAACTTAAAACTGAACCCATACAAGTTTTGTGTGCTCTCTAGGTGAATTTTTGCTAGTATGTGATTCTTGCATAGCCTCTCACGTGTGTAGATGTTGTGCTGTCCAAAAATCTAGTGTGGCTGCTTGCTTAAATTTTTTGCACCCTGTTCAAAAATCAATTTGACTAGATGATCTATACCAAAGTTTCTCCATGTCTAATCTAGTTTTTGCTCGCAAAAATTCACGGTCATAGCTTCTGTATATCTCAAGTTATGCTCAGATTAGTGAACCTCTGTCATGCTGTTTTCCGGGAACCTAATCTGAAACCTTGCTTAATTGAAGCACCTTCCTAACCTTTCTAGATCAACATTGAAATACCAAAGATGTGCCTCATAATCTTGCTGAGTTGCTACAGAAATTTGGAAATTTTTGGGGCTCTGGTTTTTAAGTTATGAATTTTTGTTCACAACTGCCAGAACTTTGCCAAGTTGTATGTTCGTACCAATGGCTACCCCATTTCTTAACCACGTACTCTTTTTATCGTTGACCGAATCTATCCTTGTACACTCACATCCGTCTGGTTCTCACTTTTGTCGTTATGTCCAGATGGACAACATTGGATCTGCGTCGGCTGATGTGGAAGCATGGACTCTCGTGAACTGCCTCGAGGAGGGTGGATTCCCTACGCTCTTGTGGGACACCCTGAAGGACTTTGGGTACACCGCTTATCCAGAGTACTTGACACGTGAGCTCATGACCACAGGCCAGCTCCTTCGTTGTGAAGTGAAGGTGAAAATCCTCGTGTGCCCAACAAATCCTGCTTGGGAAGCATGGGAGAGTAAGGCACAAGGGTTGAACCTAGCTGACACTGTGCAAAAGGCTGCTCTTGCAGCGCTCACAACTTTTTGTGGGAAGCATCCTGACTCGGTAGCTGGCACCGCAGCCAAAGTGATTCCTTTACCTGAGCGACACATTGGACCATGGGTCGAACACGAAGCTTTTCTCTACGCTCAGGGCAACTCTCACTATAGTCCTGACCTTGTTACCTCAGTCCGTTTCTCCAAAGCTATGTTTGACACCTATCAACTGATGGTGGGAGAAAGTGTGTTCTATAGACGCCAAGTTTATAGGCAACGAGTTAAAGAAGTGGAAAGTACCACCCAAGAGTTGAAGGAAGCCTGAGCAATGATAGCCAATCTCAAGAAGACAAGACGCAAGGATAAGGCAAAAATACGAGAATTGAGTAAAGTTATTCATGAGCAGAATTTCCTACTGCAACATAACGACCAATATATGCTCGAACTAGATAATCAACTGGAAGCGATAGCAGCCCCACCTCCGGAACCTGTCTTTCCCAGACCAGAAGAAGAAGGAGATGCTGAGGACATTCAAGGAGAATCTGGAGTAGAGTCTGGACCTGCTTCACCTTGAGCCTTTCTTCGGCATGAGAAGACCAAACCAGTAGGAAGTAAACCTAAAAGACTAGCTTGTTATCTAGTTGGAAGTTGGTACACTTGTAATAAAGTAAGGAGTTGTATGAGTGTGATAGTAGGAAGGAACCCCATAGTGTGTGCAGCCGCTTTTTGGTTGGTTTTTGTGGTAGGCTGAACTAGGAGTTTCCTCTTGTGCGGCTAGGCTGCATGGTAACCCCATGTATTATTATGGTGATCCAAAGACTTGGCATCGATGTAATGCTTTGGTTGAACATCTTTCCTGCAGTGATCTTTGTAAATGGAATTAATTAAGCTAGTTGTCGTCAGATCTGAGTTCCATGATGAACACCAAAATTGTCCAGAATTTTATGACGATCGTGTTCACCAAATTTCAGCATTTTTGCACGTTCCTACCGGGAGTTATAAATTTTTTAGTGAAACTCTGCTCGCTGTCCAAACCAGCTAGACAAAACCTCGGTGATGGAACTTTTCAGGCATGTTAACTTCGGAGTTTGCCTCGGAGTTGAATACCAACATTGGAGTCTCTGAAATCATACACCTACTGACCAAAAATGAGAATTTTTCGGTACATGAGCAGAGATTTATGAATTTTATGCTTATGGCCGCTGTGCTGTCCGGTTTCGAAAAACTTGCCATGAAAGAGTTTTCGTCGTGCATATTCTACTTGTTAATTTTATGAGCAAGCTTATGAATGTGTGTTTAATGAAAACTCAAATTTTCAGATGGTGGGACCGACACGCAGCTCCCCTAACGGTTTTGGTGCGTCGGGTAGTGGTGACCTACCACCACCGCCACCCATGACGCCGGCAGAGGCATTCATAGCAACGCAAACCGAAGTGTTGCGCCAGATCCTACAGACACAGCAGCAGATGGCCCAGCAGCTGCAACAGAGACCTCCACATGGGGCTAATCATGATGGACTGCATACGGTCACCACATACACCCAGTTTCTTGGGATGAAGCCCCCAACGTTTACTAAGGCAGAAGAACCCCTTGAAGCTGATGCATGGGTCAGGGCCATAGAGGCCAAATTTTCTGTGTTTACCCTGCCTTGCTCTAAGGAGCGCAAGGCCAACTTTGCGACCTTGCAGCTTCGTGGTGAAGCACTGATGTGGTGGGAGCACTACAAGTCCATGCAACCTGCTGGACACGAAGTCACTTGGGCTGAATTCAAGCAAGCTTTCAAGGACCACCATATCCCTAAAGGACTCATGGATAGAAAGATGAAAGAGTTGTTGGCTCTTAAGCAGCGAGTCGATACCGTGTATCAATATGCGCAGAAGTTCAATAGTCTCTGCCAGTATGGAGGACATCACGTGGACACTGATGCTAAAAAGATGGAACGTTTCCGTGATGGTCTTAATGGTGACTTGTACGAAAGGCTGAATCTGCTAGAGCCCAATAGTTATCATGAGTTGGTAAACAAAGCTATCTCTCAGGAGGATGCCATGAGTAAGGCACAGAAAGATAGGAAGCGACAAGCCGACTTTACTTCGGGAAGTGGATCGGGCAAGACGTTCCGCTTTGTCAAGAAGAATGCTCATGGGTCTTCCCAATCCTCTTCATCTGGGCACTGGAGAGTGACCCCTTCTCAGAATATGCCCTCGGGAAATTTCCAGTACCGGAAGGAGCAGCAGCAAGTTTCCAAGCCTAAGGAACTTCCACCCCGCATTTGCTACAATTGTAGACAACCCGGGCATTATGCAAATGAATGCCCGAACCCTAAGCAGCACAAGCCCCAGTAGCAGAATCAGAACCCCGGAGCAGATAAGGGCAATCACGGCAAGAAGCCGACAATTCAAGTGAAGCAAGGCCAGCTTAACTTCATGGGTAACATCTCTATCTGAGAACACCCCTCCTTACGTTCGTCTTTTACTTTCGAATCTCGGGACGAGATTCTTTTTAAGGGGGGTAGGCTGTGACGCCCCAGGTTTTTAATTAGCATTATTAGTGCTAATGAGCTAGTCAACCGAGTCAAACATGTTGACTTTGGTCAAACCTTGGTCCACCTAGGTCATCACCTCGAAAACCTAGCCAACAATCACTAATGATCATCTTAATCAAGTCAACACCCACTAATGGTCAAAACTTGGTCAAGATCTAGTCAAACCCTAGTCAACACCCTTGAAACCCTAGAACCTCTCTAGAACTTTTGCCGCGTTCTCCGAATTTCACCTAAACACTTCAAATTCTCCCAATATAAAAGTTGTCCAGTTTTTCGAGGGACACAACTTTGCTTTTGGGTGGCATTTCAAATTTGGAGTGGAAAATGGTGAAAAACTTAGTCAACTGCAGCTGAGTACTATTCACTAGCGTCGTGAAACATTCAAAGTTTGCCAGCAGTTTATGCAAAATCCGTTGCTCAAAACCCCTATGAGCCTTTCTAGAAGTGGTAGAGGGTAGCTAGTTCTACAACTTTCCTATTCAAAGTTTTTGAAATTGGTTTGAAAATTTTGAGCAAAACTCAGTCAAACAGGAGTAATTGGAATTTTCACCACCGACGTCGTGCCGCGCCGCGCTCCCGCGCTCCAGAGCGCCGCGCGCGCCGCCGCGTGGCGTCCGGGTCCCCCACGACGGCCCGCACATCCCGAGGTCACCGCGCCCCCCCTGGCCGCACGCCGCCCGAGCAACACGTCTCGGGGCTCGCGCTCTCGCCACGTGTCGCCCACGCCGCGCGCCCGTGCCGGCCCTGCCGCGCCGTCCGCCGGCCACGGGCCGCACGCGACCACAGCGGCCGGGCCCCCTTCCTCGCCTCCTTTCCTTCGTGGAGAAGCGTTGCCCTCCCGCGCGCTGCGCGCTAGCCTATAAAAGGCCTCGCCGTGCCTCCTCGCGCGAGCACGCACCGCCACCTCCGCCGCCATTGCCACCGCCGCTGAGCTCGCCTTCCCGCTCGCTCCTGGCGCCGTCCAACCACCTCAGCCTCATCCCTAGGGCATGCTCGAGCTCTAGCACTCGCGCATTGGCCAGCTCCACCTCGCTCCTCGCCGGAATCCAAGTCGCGGCGGCCGCACAGCCACTGCCTCGCCGCCGGAGCTCGCCGGAGCCGTCTTCGACCCATCCACCACCTCCAATCAACTCGTGGTGAGCCCAATCGCATCTACAGCTCACTTGTTGGCCACCTCCGGCCCCCACCTCGTCGGCGGCGAACTCGCCCCGCCGCCGGGGGCTTTTGTGTGAGGGAAAGTTGCCCCGAGGGCATGGTTGTGAAGCTGAGAGTAGTTCCAGGGACCTAGGTGTAAATAGATTCTACCCTTTTGTTTGACCCTAACCTAAATCTTGTAAAATCCGTAGAAATTCAAGGAAAAATCAAAAAAATTTAAAACCAATTTCATTTGTTTCCTTGTGAATAACTCTACAACTTTTGTAAAGCATGATCATACTTTTGACAGATAGATTTTGCATGAAAAATTGAAATCAGTTTAGACTAGATCTGCGGTAGTTCAAAAGGTACAAGTGCTCTCAAGCTGAATTTTGGATATATTGCTAGATATGTCGTGTCTAGGCTCTGCACCAAAAATTGCACAAAGTTACTGAGCAAATCTTTTAATATGATTTATTTTGTATTTATGATAAATCTGGCTTAATGATTTTTGTAGCTAAAAATAAATAGATTTTTGTGCCCAACTTCTGGATATGATGGTTTTATGCCAAAATACACCTCTGGTGAATTAATCATAATTTTATAACTGTCAAAAACATTTATTCTTGATTTATGCTTAGTTTGAAATGTTTTTGCATAGCTCAAGATCTATAGTAGCCCTAGGTGTATATGTTGGTTGCATCACTCAGTTTTGGACCAGAGAATCAGTGAGAGAAAGTTTGGATCCAAAAGTGCTTTATTTATTTTTATATGCATTTCTCATGTTTTGGTAGCTAGAATTTGTCATTTTTGGTATAATTAATTTCATAGCTCTTTTAATTGTGCAATCATGTTCAGTGGCTTGATTAGAGCTAAAGAGCTTTAAAAATGGCACCCTCTGCTTTTTATGAATTTATTTATGCATAAAAACAATGGAGGCCAATTGAAGCTTAATATTAAGTTAAATTGGAAAAAAACACCAACACCACACCTAATGACCTTATGGTTGTGATGTGAATCATGCTAAGAAGCTTAAGACCAACCCTTTGCTGTTTTGTGAAATTAAATTAATTTATTTGCATAAATATGTACACAGTCACTATCAAAAAGAATAAATAATGAATCACCACATGACATTACTTTAATAGAAAGAATATGCCAAATATGTGTTTGTCAAGGTGAATGTGGCCAACCATGCACTTCATGGTTGTCATAGGTTGTTTTGTAATTAATTATTTTAAAACCATCAATTAAATCTTGCATATGCATCCTCGTGTAGATCTTCCCGACGGTAGCTATACGCTCGTGCCGGAAGGAGGAGACGAAGGTGCTGACGGCGCGCTGCAGTACGTGGACGTAGCTCAGGACCTGGACCAAAGTCCAGAAGGGCCCAAGGCCAACCTTGCCAACGAAGGCAAGCCCCGGATCATTAACCCTTCTTTTTAAAATTATGCAATTACCTTTGCTATGTTTGTGTATTTACGTTTTAGGAGTTGAATTAAAACCCTAGATGCATGATCCCTAGGTACCTATGCTCTTTTACTAGTATGCTAGGTCGATAGCTGCTATGCTATAGGACCGGTATAAGTCGAGTGATGTTCGTCACTCGCGAGAATATGTTCTTATGTTGGAATCATAAGATCTTTATAAATGGATTGCTCATGTGGTAAGAGCATGGGATTTGGGCTTCGGTCCAGTGGCTTTCGTGGGCTAAGATTTTGAACGTACTAAGCACTTGTCGGGAATGAGACCGGTAAGCCTAGTACCCGATTGAGGCGACAAGGGATTTGCTGTTACTAATCTTGAGTAGTCACCTGCCCGATTTGCAACCGGGAGGTGGGTACATGTGTGAGGCTGGATGCACTGTGTGGGGGCATACCAGATAGCCTTGTACCCAGGACTGTAATCCTTATCCCGAACCGAAGATCGACGGGAACCGCCTGGTCGGTGCCAACTTTGTGAGGGCATCGCTCCGTGTGTTTAGGTTTACCTTGCAAGGGTTTAATCAATCGATTGTCGGCCTCTCACCGTTATCTGAGACTGCTTAATCAACTGACCATGATATCCCTTAATGATGGAACTATGTGAATATTGCTGCGTGGATTAATTGTATTGCACAAATCTTGATTGCAATAGTTGGCTCACCTTAGAAATGGTACTTAACTAGAATTTGAGCTAAAATATTGAAAGTAAGGACCTACTCTTTGTTGCTTTTCAGCAAAAGAACCCACCGGCCAAAAAGCCTCTCATGTCTAGAGTTTGGTGATGTAGTTATCACCCGACGGTTAAGTCTTGCTGAGTATTAGTATACTCAGCCTTGCTTTATAAAATGTGGTCGCAGGTGATGTTGTTTGGCCTGGAGAGATTCCACCCAGCTGGGAGCTGGAATAGGTGGATGACGACGAGTGATGGCATTACGGATGGCTTCCTGTGATGTCTACCGTATCGCTAGTTTTTTTTTATTCCACTATTTTCGAACTCTGAACATTTACTTATCATGTCATGAACCTTGGTTTGTAATAATGAACCCTTCGGGGCAAATTTGGATTTAATTTGTGTAATGTACTCTGGACTAGCCTTCGTGTGAGTTTTAATGCATATGTTCGATCCTCTGTGTGTGACTCAAGTGATTTACCGGGCTTTGACCCGGCAACTTACGACGGGATTGTACTTTATTATCGCTTAATGACCAAAGGGGATTTGTTTAGGTGATAGTACGGTATTTTCTCGGGCGGGTTGTCACAGGGAGGGAGGTACCCCGCCGGTGGCGGCGGCGCGGAGCCGGGAGGTCCCGTGCCTGGCGGCGGCGCGCACCAGGCAAGTTGGGCAGCAGAGGCCGGCGGGTCGAGGCCAAGAGCGAACCAGCAAAGCAGAGCCGAGGGGTAAAATAGGAAATACATATGCTGGTGCTTATACGGACGACAACTAATTTGACTCATTCTCATTTGTACTGCGTGCGACATCTAAATTGATCCGGAGGGAGTATTTTTGTGTGTGTGTGTGCGGGTGGGTGGGTGGGGGTGGGGGGCATGACCCCGTAAGAGCAACTCCAAGAGAATGTGTATTTGTCTCCCAAAAACCATTTTTAGGGAGAAAATTGGGAAAATAGGACTCCAACAGCCTCCCTAAACCTGCCCTAATACTTTCACATCGCGAAAAAAAAAGCACCGTGGTTGCGCAAATATTAGTGGCACCTCCTCCTTCCTAATCCTCCGCCCGGCAATTTTCCCGCGATAGAATGAATTCAACGAAGGCAAGCCCCGGATCATTAACCTTTCTTTTTAAAATTATGCAATTACCTTTGCTATGTTTGTGCATTTACGTTTCAGGAGTTGAATTAAAACCCTAGATGCATGATCCCTAGGTACCTATGCTCTTTTACTAGTATGCTAGGTCGATAGCTGCTATGCTATAGGACCGGTATAAGTCGAGTGATGTTCGTCACTCGCGAGAATATGTTCTTATGTTGGAATCATAAGATCTTTATAAATGGATTGCTCATGTGGTAAGAGCATGGGATTTGGGCTTCGGTCCAGTGGCTTTCGTGGGCTAAGCTTTTGAACGTACTAAGCACTTGTCGGGAATGAGACCGGTAAGCCTAGTACCCGATTGAGGCGACAAGGGATTTGCTGTTACTAATCTTGAGTAGTCACCTGCCCGATTTGCAACCGGGAGGTGGGTACATGTGTGAGGCTGGATGCACTGTGTGGGGGCATACCAGATAGCCTTGTACCCGGGACTGTAATCCTTATCCCGAACCGAAGATCGACAGGAACCGCCTGGTCGGTGCCAACTTTGTGAGGGCATCGCTCCGTGTGTTTAGGTTTACCTTGCAAGGGTTTAATCAATCGATTGTCGGCCTCTCACCGTTATCTGAGACTTTAATCAACTGGCCATGATATCCCTTAATGATGGAACTATGTGAATATTGCTGCGTGGATTAATTGTATTGCACAAATCTTGATTGCAATAGTTGGCTCACCTTAGAAATGGTACTTAACTAGAATTTGAGCTAAAATATTGAAAGTAAGGACCTACTCTTTGTTGCTTTTCAGCAAAAGAACCCACCGGCCAAAAAGCCTTTCATGTCTAGAGTTTGGTGATGTAGTTATCACCCGACAGTTAAGTCTTGCTGAGTATTAGTATACTCAGCCTTGCTTTATAAAATGTGGTCGCAGGTGATGTTGTTTGGCCTGGAGAGATTCCACCCGGCTGGGAGCTGAAATAGGTGGATGACGACGAGTGATGGCATTACGGATGACTTCCTGTGATGTCTACCGTATCGCTAGTTTTTTTTTATTCCACTATTTTCGAACTCTGAACATTTACTTATCATGTCATGAACCTTGGTTTGTAATAATGAACCCTTCGGGGCAAATTTGGATTTAATTTGTGTAATGTACTCTGGACTAGCCTTCGTGTGAGTTTTAATGCATATGTTCGATCCTCTCTGTGTGACTCAAGTGATTTACCGGGCTTTGACCCGGCAACTTACGAAGGGATTGTACTTTATTATCGCTTAATGACCAAAGGGAATTGGTTTATGCGATAGTACGATAATACTTTCGCATCTCGAAAAAAAGCACCGTGGCCGCGCAAATATTAGCGGCACCTCCTCCTTCCCAATCCTCCGCCCGGCAATTTTCCTGCGATAGAATGAATCCTCCGCGCGCGCTATTTCTTACCGCGCCTATTTCTTCTGCGCGCGCAAGAGGGAGGGCGGAGGTCAACGCGACAGCAAGAAGGGGGCGGCGGCGGTAGCAAGAGGGTAGGCGGCGTCGGCAGTAGGGCAGAAGGCGGCGGCTTCGGATCCGCGGATGCAGGCCCCACGGCCAACCGGTCCTGTCCGGCAAGCCCAACAAAGGCGCGGCGGCGTGCTGCCCCAACGCCGCCTGATGGCCATTCCTGGCGGCCAGCTCCCTCGAGTCCTCGGCGGACAGCACCCTCAAGTCCCCGGCAGCCTGCTCCATCAAGTTCCCAGCGTGCAGCACCCTCAAGTCCTCGGCGGCCAGCACATCGGTCAATGGACGGGCGGCGGCATCAATTTGCAGAGTTCCGGCGGCGACGACCTCGACCTGGCCGGTGGTGGGGATATGCAGGGTCAAGTACATCCCCGTCCGCCGATGGCAGCCCTTGCCGGTGGAGATTCCGATTTCGTTTGAGGGATGCCGTACTCTTCCAGCGACAATCGATATACTACCTTGGAAGACACAAGCAACGACAACTCCTTTGTCAATGGTATGAATCTCAATCTCATGATTTATATTCTCTGTTAAATGACATGGATCTTGATTTCAATTATACCGAGAGATGCTATATGTGTGAGCAAAAAAAATAATTCTCAGAATGTCTGTGTTTTGTTTCATCATTAATTCTGAAACCAATTGTTACACCTACATCTGTAGTCTAAGGTTCAGAATTCAGATTTAGTAATAGTAGGACACACGTTGGAGTTGTAACCAACAGTTATATGCAATAGATTTTTTTTACATTTAGGCTTCAGTGCAATCTCCTTTTGCTATTGTTCAATTGTAAATATCAATTTCAACAGATTACCCTTCAAAGGCAGTGTCAAAGCATTAGTTCTAAATGGTTGTCTTCTATCTGGCTGGGGACTGACATGTAAGATCAGGGCATAAACTCTAGAAAGATAGGAAGTTATGGGCATAAACTCCGGCTTCACAAATTGTAAAAATTGGTGGGAATAGGCTCTGTTGTTGCTCTTAGGTTGGCCTGTTTCTTTGCGGACTTCAGAGAGTTTAAATTTCGAAATACATCATACATACACATCTTAAAAGACTAGTGTTTTTGTTTTTTTCGGCAGTCTGGTTAGGAGGCTCGAGCAATTCTTACTCCAAAATTTAAATGTTTCTCACCGTCGCAGCAACCAAGAAATTGAATGGAATGTAAGCAAACTAGTAGTAGCTACAATTCTGACAAAGCAAACCGATGAACAATAAACTGTGGTAGAGAACCTGTGTTAATTTTCGAGCTCACATGAAAGCATATCAAACCGCTGACAGAAATTCTAAGAGGAGAACTGCAATATTCGGCTGCATGCATGTGCTGTGCAGCAAAGACATACAGGAAAGTAATGTAAAGTAAAGCCAGGCTACCACCATTTCCACAGCCAAGGTAGCGAAGTGCATGCTATCTGTTTAAATTCACTTTTGCAAAGAGGGCAGGGATTTGTGATGGCAGCCCAGTTGTCAATGCATGTATAGCAGAATCTGGTATTTGAAAATTCAGATATCTATGCATCACACTACAGTCTAAAGGAATCTTGATATCAGTCTTTGGAAAATAATAACTATATCGGTACTTATGCTAAGTAGTATGCTACTTAATAGGTTTTGTGGTCTAGTTGTTTTGGCTCACTCATTATTGAGTGTCGACATATCAGATGCTTGTAGCGGGAGGACTGTTTCATGCCACTACAT
The DNA here is from genome assembly GCA_036936925.1 of Cenchrus fungigraminus. Taxonomy (NCBI): domain Eukaryota; kingdom Viridiplantae; phylum Streptophyta; class Magnoliopsida; order Poales; family Poaceae; genus Cenchrus; species Cenchrus fungigraminus. The sequence continues at coordinate 63,025,834 of CM072768.1, read as the reverse complement.
TATTGCTTTACATAATCAGATTAGGTGTTACTCAGTTGCTTCCTGTATATGTTTGATGATAGGTCTGTTTTCGTACTAATACATAACTACAACTTATCATGCCTCTCAGTTTATCATGCATCACAATTTCAAATGTTATCTGCGTGCAGGAAATGGATATTTTTCCAACATGATGATGGATGACACCAATCAAAACGATATTTATAATTCTAACAACACATACGTGGACCAGCAGTCACAAGCAATGCAGGTCGTTCTAGCACCTACCTCCACGAGGCCAAACCATAAGAGGCAAAAGAATTTCAGTGACCACGAAGATGAGATTTTAGTTTCCGCGTGACTGAACATAAGCTTGGATCCGATCGTAGGCAAAGATAAAAAAGGTAGTAGGTATTGGGATCGTATCAGTGAGTACTTCCATACACACAAGACGTGCCAATCAAAGCGTACCATCAATTCTCTCTCGCACCGGTGGGATACCATACAGAGATGTGTGAACAAGTTTTGTGGGTGCCTATCACGGATTGAGTTCAGACCTCAGAGTGGTACTACATCATCAGACAAGGTTCATACTCACTTTGCAATTCCAGGATTTATACTAGCTATTTTTTTATAGCTCATAACTGAATGTCCCATGGTTGTTGGTGTGTGCAGGTTGCAGAGGCATGTGCTTTGTACAAGTCTGAAGACGAGCATGACAAACCATTTCAGTTCATGCATTGCTGGAATAAGCTGAGAACACAACCAAAATGGCTTGCTAAACTTGATGAATTGACTGCTGGTAAAACATCTAACAAGGAGCAGAAGACAAACTCTACTGATCATCCGAGTGCACCTTTACCAAGTGAAACTGGACATGATGAGGGGGAAGGGCTAGAGGCAAATGCGTTGACAAGGCCAATTGGTAAGAAGAGGGCAAAAGCAGCACTGCTACAAGAGAAGAAAAAAGTGTGACAGCAACCTTAGAAAATATGTGGGCATCAAAGAAAGAAACAGATGTGGAGAAGGAGAGAGAAAAAGGTGAGAGGTTCAACAGAGCATTAGCTCTTGAACAAGAACAATGTGCAAATGAAAAATTACTTGTTGAAGCGAGGATCCAGGAGGTCCAGTTGCAGAAAAAGAGGGATGAAGAGAGGATCATGACCATGGACCTTACTTTCTTGCCAGATGATCAAAAGCAGTACTACATGTGCTTGCGGGCTGATATCATGAGCAAACTCTCTATGCCTAGTACTTAATCTTCTATGATTTTGATTCTTCTAAATAATAGTACTAGTATTCATTGGCCAACAACATGTACTGTTGTTGCTATCATCAGCCAATGATCAGTGTGTTTTTCCCATATAGACTTTGCCAATTTGGTTCCATTTACCTTCCTGTTGCTATTTTTGCCTATGAAAGATGAACACGTTGATGGATGTCATTGTGTCTCTTTATTGTTTCAATTTACCTTACTTCCTTGCCAGATGAGCAAAAGAAGTACTACATGTACTATTCTTACTAGAATTGGCCAACAACCGTAATCATTTTCAGAAATATCTTTGAATTGAAGTTTAACATGCCTGGTCATACATCCATTTACTTAAACATAAAGGAAAAATAATAAACTTTACAATGTTTAATGAAAGTAAAATTAAACGTAAACTCTAGTAAATCATTTATAAAGGTCTGGATGATGCTTATTGAAAGTAAATTAAATGTAAACTCTACTAAATCTTTTTATAGAGGTCTAGATGATGCTGCCACAGGTGCTCAATCAAGTCATCTTGAAGTTGTTTGTGAACTTCTTTGTCCTTTATACTTAGGTAATTTTTAATAAATTCCTTAAATTCAGGTGTTTTTTTGTGAGAAGGCTTCACTTGTTCTCCCATTTGATCATAATTGAAATCATCTTCTTCATCGCGCTCATCCTCAACTATCATGTTGTGCATAATAATACAAGCCCTCATGATTCGTCCGAGGGTGTCTTCATCCCAAAATCGAGCTGCCCCCCTCACGATAGCGAATCGAGACTGTAAAACTCCAAATGCTCGTTCCACATCCTTCCTACAAGATTCTTGGGCAAGTGCAAAATATTTCTTCTTGTTACCTTGTGGCTCAGGTATGGTCTTGACAAATGTGGCCCACGAGGGATATATGCCATCAGCAAGATAATAACCTTTTGTGTATTCATTGCCATTAATGGTATAATTTACCTCTGGAGCTTGACCTTCGGCTAGCCGCGCAAATAGAGAAGAGACCGATGCAAAACGTTGATGTCATTGTGCGAACCAGGCATCTCAAAGAAAGCATGCCAAATCCAAAGATCTTTATCTGCAACTGCTTCTAGTATAATTGTAGGCTCATGCACATGCCCAGTGTACATACCTTGATGTGATGAAGGACAATTTTTTCACGGTCAATGCATACAATCAACCGATCCCAAATTACCGAGAAAACCTCTACGCTCGCCAATTGCAAGTAATCTTGCAGTATCAACTTCATTAGGCTCCCTCAAGTACTCATCTCCAAAAATCTCGACAACAGCAGTGACAAATCTTCTCAGACTCTCAATAACAGTACTCTCAGCAATACAAACATACTCATCGGTAGCATCTGCTGCTACTCCGTAACTTAACATCCGAAGTGCAGCAGTAATCTTTTGCAGACTAGAAAGACCAAGTACAGCAGCAGCGTTTCTTTTCTGCACGAAATATTCATCGTGTTGTTCTACAGCTTTCCATATACGTACAAACAATGAACGCCTCATTCGAAACCTGCACATCAAAAGTAATGAGACACAAATATGAATTTATATATAAATGTTGCCTATCAATTTATTATTTACATACCGGCGTCTGAAATAAACATGTCCGTACGTAGGATTTTCTGAAAAATAATCTTGGTACAACCTCTGATGTCCCACTTCTCTGTCTCGCCGAAGTACTTGATGCCCTAGGATAGAACCACGATGTTTTGGTTCATCATCCGACTCATCCGCATTAATAGCCACATGAGTAACACCGAGTAAGAAATCTTCTTCATCATCATCTGACAATGAATCCAGCACCATCTTCATGGAAAGGCTTCGTAGAGAGGGCGGCATAGGGAGGGCAGCAGCGCATGGAGGGAATCCGTTTTACCTATCTCTAATTGGAATTGTAGAAGGCGGCATAGGGAGGGCAGCAGCGGCGCATGGAGGGCGGCGGCGTAGGGAGGGCGGCGGCGCAGGGAGGGGCGACGGCGTGGGAGGACGTGACGAGGGGGTCGACGACGTGCGTCACGCGTGAGGGATAGATGGCCCAAGTGATGGCCCATTAAGATGACCTGGCGTGATTTAAAATTTTGGGGAGGTAATTATTAGGAAACTGCTGTGGGAAGCAAAATTTTGGGGGCAACTTAATTTTTGGCAAACCTCCCATACATAGTTTTTGGGGATAGTTTTTTCACATTCTCTTAGAGATGCTCTAAGCTGCAACCCTGGTGCAGAATGCCGAACATTATCCACGGCGACCGGCGAATACCTCTACTGACTACTGTTACGGTTTCGAGAGCACGACACGCGCACACAACGGGCAATGTGTGCAACCAAACACTTCACATTTCTTTGCCCTACGACTTTTGTTTAGGATTTTTTTTTGGGAGCCATACTTTTGTTTAGGGTTTGATATGCTGTTTTCCCCCCCTCCGAGACTCTCCAAGACTCTAAGCTGATTCGCAGTTCGTTAGTGTGGACGGTATTCTTCGAGCCCACATCAGTGGGCCAGGTCTTTCGGCCTTTCCGCCCCGGCGGAACCAACCACAAAAGGCCCATCTTATGGCCCGTTGATGCAGTCATTTCCCCCGGCCCACATTATATTTTTGACAAAAAAGAACAAACAATGATTTCAGTTTAAGACCTATGCTGACTACCAAATAAATATAAATTACCTAAAACTACGCCCACCTGTAGTAATGTCTAGACTTGAGTTGAGTTGGAAAATTGGGTTCGCACATCCTAAGCAAATTGTACATGGTATCATGGTTGTGAAATTGTACATGGTCCAGCTTCTTGGGCATCAGCTTCTTGGCGCAAAGGTGACGAGCTGCGGCGGCGGGCAGTGCGGAGGTGAGGATTCACGGCAGGAGGGTCGGCGGCGGGCAGCGCGGAGGTGAGGGGCGACCAGGACTGCCTCGGCGGTGAGGAGGGGCGACCGGGATTGCCTCAGAGGTGGATGATGCGGCGGCGGTAGATCTTGAGGGGAGGGGAGGACGGTCGTGGCGGCGGTGACGTACCTCGAGAAGATGGGAGAATGCGGCGGCGGAGGATGTCGAGGGGGGGAGGAACGGTCGCGGTGGCGGCAATCGAGCGGAGGAGGAGATGGGTGTATGCAGCGGCGACGGACCTCGAGGAGATGGGTGTATGCAGCGGCGGCGGACGTCTAGGGAATGGGAGGATGTGGCAGTGCTGGACCTCGAGGAGATGGGAGGATGCAGCGGCGCCGGACATCGAGGATCGAGGGGATAGGAGGTCGCGACCGGCGCACAGGGGAGAGCTGTCGCGGCCAACGTGGAAGGGAGGGCAATGTGGGCTGCACGCGGGGAGGGACTCGGGTGTCGGGAAGCTGGCGCGGAGGAGGATGGTGGCCGCCAGCCTGAGAATGGTAGTGGCGGTCGGGTCCAGGAGCCGAATGAGGACGATGGTTGACAGGTGAAAGGAGACGGAGGGGAAAACGATTGGGGAGAAATGAGGCGAGGGGAGGAAAGCTCGGGAAGCTCCTCCCGAGCAGCTTCTCTGATTGTACTGCAAACCAAGCTTTTGGAGCTTTTCGCTAGTTGCATAAGCGACCCCGTTCAGGGGAGCTAGTAGCTTTTAGAGCTTTTGGGAGAAGCAAAAGCTTCAAAAGCTACTATATTGAGTCTATCGAATAAATTGTGCTGGCCTTCAATCGAGATGGACAACTCAGTTCGCACATCCCGAGAAAATTGTGCATTGCTCGAACCACAACCAGAGAGATAATCCCCACGAACTAAACAAGGGCAAGCTGATACGACGGCGAACTAGCTGCAAAAATTCGCGCTGAATGTGAAAGTATTAGCACTCGATCGATTACCAATTTGGGGGGTGTTGTCAGCGGGTTCGATGATCGAGTTGGCAACTTGCGCTCAGCATTATTGGAGGGCATGGCAGACTGATGTGACCAAGGAATATATGATCTTATTAGGCCATATATGCTGCTGCCCTAGGTCCATCGTATTATATTTTGACCACTGTTAAATTATTTGCTTTGCTCGTGGTTGCAAGCTGCAAACGCGTGAAAGAACAAAACGAAGTACTGGCCTTCGACAGTGGTTTTTCATCCTAACGGGAAGCTATTCTTAGAGGGCATTCTAACCACCACTTACGATAGTTTTTCTCCTCTCCTGCTACAACACTCCTACTCTCTCGGTCCCAAATTAAAGATCCTATTGACTTTTTTATATGTTCAGAGGTATTTGTATATATCTAAATATAGTGTATGTTCACTGTTTATATGTGTATAAACACCTACTAACCTATCATAAAAAATCACACCAATTATAATTTGAAATGGAAGAAATATTTGATAAGGTTTGGATTTGATATTGTGGGTTCAATATTCGAGGTTTGGAATTTAAGATTTATGGTCGTACTCTAGAGTTCGGTGAGACTAGGACATGATGCCACGGACCACGACCGTGGGCTGGGCACTGAGATTGCAAGGGTACCACCAGGCCCGATCGCATGGGTGTGCTGCCAGTGCACAAGAACAGGGCCCCAATTTTCTTAGGGCCTCTTTTTTTCCTTTGCTTTACCAAGTAACCTATCAGCTTTACCAAGCAATCTATATATCAGCCAGGAAGAATAATGCAACGCCAACAAGCTAACCCCTTATCTGCAAGAGTCGCTCGAGTCTTTAATCATCTCCGGAGTTCATTGTGCGAAGGCTGCCGATTCCCTCACAACCTAATGCATGACTTCTTTTTTCATCCGATATCACGCCAGACAGGTCGCCAACGCAGCAGCCTCGTGCCCTCATCTCCCAATTGGCCAATTAGTTTTTCTATCCCATCTGCATCCGAGTGATGGGTGAGAGTGAATTTGATGGGCCAAGCACCCCAACCGTTGAGGCATCAACAACGAAAAAACAATCAAGGCCTCCTAAACTCCTACGAACATAGTCGAATGATTTATAAATAATAGAGAACCACACGATTCATGACGACTATAGTTTCGTACAGGGCCTCAATTTATGCCAGCACGACCCTGGGTACCACTAAGGACCGACAATGAGCATTGTGAGGGTGCAGGTGATGATGGCTACAATAGTAATAAAAGAAAATGTAGGGGGTGTATAGTGCAAAAGGGGGGCCAGTGCCCCTATACCAGATCTTGCATCCACCATGTGTGCAGTTTTTTGTCACCATATACATGTCTCTAAAATACAAATTTAGTTCCTCTAAATATTTATAAACTGCTAAATTTCTTTCTAACTTCATCCCTCTTGATTGAGGTTGTATGTAATCGAAGCCGTTCTTGGTAGGTGGCAACCTGCAAACAACGAGGCGCTTTTAGTGAATTCATTATTGTCAAGATCTACCAGTGCCGCAGTGCAATCTCTTAATAAAACAATCTATAAACGATTGGGACTACTTTGCACGTGTTTGTATAGGTGAGTGCATGCACATGGGTATGTATACACTACATTAGAAAAAGAATGAGTATGTAATTTCTAGAATTGTCACAAATGAAATCCATGAGTACGATCTAGACTTGAGCTAACTTGGTCCGACCCGACGGCCCGACCCAAGCCTGGCATGTGGCCTCTATAGAGGGTTGGTCATGATGAGCATTTTGCCAACTCAAATTTTTTTTGAACAGACCGTTTTTTAAAGGAAAAAGTCTATTTTACTCCCATCACGTATTTACTTTGTCTACTTAAGCCCTAAGTAAAATTTAGACTCGCTTTACTCCTCAAACTATTTCATTTGGTCCAATCTACTCCCTAATTATATTTATAATTTTTGTTTCTTCATGTACAAGTTAAGTTTTAATTTCAGATTTTGCCACTTGACTTATAACATGATGCTCTATGATAGAAAAATACGATAGTAATTTTCGTGACTAATTTTTGTACAATTTTGTATTGAATGTTATTAACTATTGAAAAGAATCATGAAAATTCTTAGTATAATTTTTTAACATAAGGCATCATGTTTTGGACCTACTCACAAAATTTGAACTCAAAATTCAACTTGTACACAGAGGAAAAAAGAGAGAAATCTAATTAGACAGTAGATTGGACCAAATGAAATAGCTCAAGAGAGTAAAGTGAGCCTCAATTTTGTTGAGGGGTTAAGCGGACAAAGTGAATGGTGAAAAGAGTAAAATGAACTTTTTCCTTTTTAAAATTGGTTACCAACTTAAAAGAGCGGGTTGCGTAGCCCGTCCTGAGCTCAGCCCGGAAAGACTCGAAATCACCTTCCTAAAAGTTGTTCCTTGCCAAGCTTGGTCATATTTTTAGTCCCAAATCATTCCATGTTTTTTTCCGACCTAGCTCGCATTTTGCTCGTGTCTAGCACGGTCATGACATGGCATTTTACCTCACATCAACAGCACGAGGATCCATATGTCATTAAGAGAAATGTGGTAAATTATTGGCAAAATACTCAATTTGATCCTTGAACTTTAATTGCTTCACGTGTCAAATTCGTCTTTTAACTTTCAAAATAGTCAATTTAGTCCCTCAAGTTTTGTTTTTGGATCAAACATGTCTTTATGTTGATACAAGGCTCCATATTATCATTAAACTAATGTTCAAAATAGGAAAAAAATATATTATATTTTCCTCACCTATTCACTTTGTCCAATCTACCTCTAACCAAAATATTAGCTTAATCTACTTCCTAAATCAGCTCCTTAAGCGGGATTACTATATGATTACAATACATATGCCACGAAGCCGAGCCAATCCAAACGTCGTGATACCACTGAACCCAAGCCTTGGTGTGGCTGCGCCTGGTTCCTTGTACATGGTCTACAGCAAATGATTCATGGAGTAAATAATGTAGCATACATTTTTATATATCAGTTGAGAAATACATATATTGCTGACTATAAGTATATGCATGTGACTTATATGAGTTAAAGGTAAAACAGACTTTTCATATTAGTCTCATACTAAAATTAGCAGTACATCAGCATAAGGATGAGTTTGACCCGAAAATGAAAGTTAAGGGACTTAATTTGACCTATTTCAAAGTCGAGGAACCAACTTAACTCTTGGTTTAAAGTTCACTATTTTACCTAAATTATTGGAACACACCAACTTAATCGGTGGCAAAATCTAACAGCACCCCCAATCGATCGGAGGTTATTATGCTCGCACCTGCTATAGGCTGCAGCACAAGCAGAGTCGGTTAGAAGAGCATCCAGCAAGGCAAGCGTGCCTCCAAATTCCAAAACACTAGAAAGCCTCGCGGCCTTGCCGCGAATAGCCAGTGGTGAAGCCTGTTTTTTTAAGAGTTCAATTATGTTGGAGTTTTGTTGTATGTGTAGATAAGTTTTATGTTTTGATTTTTGTTGTTTCTGTTTCATGTTTTGATCCTTGTTGTCTCTGCGTGTGGCATTTCTGCTTGAATTCTTGCTCATTCCGTGTTGATTTGTTGCCACTTAATATGGTGGGTCCTATATGTGGTTGTATGCTCAATGGAGAAGTTGTATTTAAGGATTTGAGTCAACAGCACGATGGTTATCAATCTGGGCTCGGATATGAAATGGTATGCTGAATAGAAAAGCAGGTGAGCTATGTTTAGAAATAATTAGGTGGAAAAACAATTTTGATTTTTTTTCACTGGTTGATGCGGAAGGTAAATGTTTTTTGTTAGAGGTACAAAATTTATACAAAACCTATGATCGCAACATCTGCTTTGTGTTGTGAGTTTCATGTGCTTCTGTTGTAGTCCATTCAAAATTTTTTATCGTCGGGAATTCACAGTCGTTGCCATGTTTCTGGAATATTTTATATTCGAAATTGGTTGTGAGAGTAATCATGGAACCAATTTTTGGTGTATCTAATGGATAGTTCTAGAGAGAAGTTAATTAACCTTTCGCTTGATGTGTTGATATTTTTGGGAAAATCAGAGGTTATACGAAATACTGAAGCAGAGGCACGAAGCATGTGGGTTCCACACAGTTTTCACTTTGTATTTTTCATGACCCATGTTATCTGTTCCTGTGTCGGTAGGAAATCATTGGATACACTATATATGTCTGTCCCTCTATCTTTCCCTCTCTTTCTCTTAAGCGACAGCAGCGTGGTGATGGCAGTTGAGGCAGGCAGAGGGCGACGGCAGGTTTGAGCACCAAGCGTGGTGACGGGCATCAAGCTTTGCATAGGTTTATTGCTAAGTTTACGAAAAATAATAAATTGATTTGGAGTTTAAATGGAGTAACGGTGTAGAGCTGAAGATTTAAAAGATTTAGAGGTTTATATGCAATTATCAGTGAAGATCTTGTGTTACTAAGTTTCGCTAAACACAGTGGACAGGCAACGTGAATAAGTAGAACTGAGGAGTTAGTTCTTAAAGAACAGAAATGTCCTGGATTGCACGGAGGGAATCTCGACGGGGTGTTTTATGCAAGATTTTCAATAAATAAGTTTTGAATGGGATTTGTTTGGTCTTGAAGGTTTTTTTGCAAAAGTTTGCATTCTTATCTTCTCCTATCCGTTCGCTGGATCCCTTCCTTCATCTCACGTGGTTGCCTCGCGAGGCAGTTGCGGCTGGCGGTGCGCGGTCTGCACGGCAGTGGCACAGCGGAGTGCCGACGCGGGGTCTTCTCGTGGGGAATCTGGTGGCTCAGCAGCACGCGGCGTCGCCGACGGGAGCGCTGCGGCCTCGCCGAGGGGGTGGGAGCCCGCAGCGACGACCCTCCTGGCACCCCTCGGCCTCCTTCCCTCACCCTCGGACCCGCGGCGACGCCCCTCATCAGCCGCTTCTCCCCGCCTCTCCTCGATCCGGCGGTGGCCGTCCTCCTGATCTGAACGCTGGCCACACCTCCCCCTCCGCCGCCGCCGAGGCTGGTGCGCGGCCGGGTCGTTTTCCTCTTCGGCGGCCTCCTCCTCCCCGACCACGCTGTGCTCGAGCACGCCGTCCTAGAGGCCAACGCGGAGGTAGGCGTCTCCCTCCTCGCTCGGCGCGGCGGCTGGGACTCTCTGGTGCCACCCCTTTCTCCTACCTCCTATCCTCTTCTCCGTTGTCGATCCCTCGATTTGCACTCCGCCGCCGCCCCTTCCTCGTCCCTGCCCTCCTCTTCGGCATGTGCCTTGCTCGGGTGTGCCGTCGCTGCTCCGGCGACCCGCGCCCCAGCCCCGGCGATGCTCTGGCTGCCCGATGGCCTTGCTCTTTTCTTGGACTTCGGGATGATTCTAAGAAAGGTCAGGGGTTTATTTGCAAAACGACCGCTTTTTGCCCGATCTAGGCCGTCCACACGCCGATCCGATGGCCGAGATCGCGGAGTGACGTGGCCGCTCTTCCTGGCCGCGATATTGGCCAGGAATACTAATAAGAGATGGGGGCTCCGACTAGAGGCCGGTGATAGGACAGGCCGGCGGTGTACGTATGGGTCGTGCGCACGGGGCAATGCCCTGAGCCTCGAAGCGCTGGAGATCCATTGAACTTCACCGCGCCGGTTCCGGCGAGCGGCGAGCACCTCCCCGGAGACGAGGACTGTACGCTGCACCGTTCACCCCCACACCGTATGTCCGTACCCTACTGCGCTGGGGGTTGGCCCCGGCCGGAGCACGGCAGGGTCACTCACTCACTCTAGCTCATCATCCGCTGTCACCTGTCAGTCAGCAGGCGAACGAGAACGAATGAACGCGAACCAGTGGCCCAGTGATGAGTGAGCGAGCGGGTAGCTAGCTAGTGACCTGGGCCTTTTTTTAGCCGGACTTGGACGGCGACGGCAACGGCGACACCGCGCGCTGCCGCTGCTGACCGATCGACGCCGCACGCCGTCGCGTGTAAAAAAAATAAATATCGCGAGTGCGCAAGTTGCCCCCCTTGCGCTTGCTGGCGCTGGGATTCCTGGTGCAGGTGCAGCGCACGAGCACTGTCTCGGGTGCGCATGCGCGCGCGTGCCGCCGCCGCCTCTTCCCCTGCCTGCCCCGGTGCCGCGGCTATAAGTAGCGCGCCAGAGCACTCCGCAGACACACGGACAGGCACACGACGCCGACACAGTCACAGAGAGAAAGAGAGGTCGAGCTCGAGCTCGCGGCGAGTAGAACGCAGACGATGGCCGGCGGCGGCGGCGGCAAGAACAGCGTGAGCCTGTACGCGGTGCTGGGCGTGGCCAGCGACTGCTCCGACGCCGACCTCCGCAGCGCCTACCGCAAGCTCGCCATGGTCCGTGCCTCGCTCGTCTCTGTTGGTTCCTCTGCTTTTCTCTCGCCCCCTTGCTCAGTTGCTCTGTTCCGCTGCCTCCTCGCTCGCCCGCTCGGGCCCCCTTTCGCTTTGCTTGCTCACCCCGCGCTTGCACGGTCTTGCTTGGGCAGAAATGGCACCCGGACAAGTGCGCCGGCGCGGGGAGCTCCGGCGGCGCGGACGCGGCCAAGGCGAGGTTCCAGAAGATCCAGGGAGCCTACGCCGGTAACCAACCAGTCTGCTCCACTCTACTGCATTTTCCGCCGGCTTCGTCGTTGAGCTGAGGCCTTTGCTGATGCTTGGATGTCGGATAGTTTAAAAAAAAATAAAACTGGTACGATAATAAAGGCTGGAAAAGTGTACGATGGTTTTTAACTGAATTTTTTTAAGCAGTGCTGTCGGACCCCAACAAGCGGATCTTGTATGACGTCGGGGCCTACGACAGCGACGGCGACGATGACGTACGCACCCGCACCACACCACAAATCTGCCACAGTTAAGAGATATTTTCGTGCCCGCCGCCCAGCTGACCCTTCCCCGTTTCGGTCCGGCAGGGCGCCGGCGAGATCCTGGGAGATATTCTGGACGCCATGAGCCAGAGCGGGCCGGAGGACGGCAAGGGCGAGAGCCTTGAGGACACGCAGCGGCAGTTCGAGGAGCTGTTCCTCCGGCCGTCGCCGTCGTCCTTCTTCCCGCCGGTGCGTGCTCATCTTCACCATTTCGTTCCCCCTCTTCCCCGGAGCCGGCCGACGAGACCGGACCATCCGTCCACCGTGGTGGCCGACTGGGACGCGGTCGCGGACTTTTTCCGGCGCAGATGCTGTCCGGGCGACATGACTAGTTGGCGGGTCCGGTCCCGTCGACCTCGCGTCGCTTTCCAGCAGATGGCCCGGGTTGTTTAGTTTGATCAGGGGGTGGTGCTTGTATTGTGAGTTGAGACCGACCGGTCGCCGCGAGACCGGGTGATCTTTAACCCTGCGTGTTTGTTTTTGGCTGCAGGACGACGCTGGCAAGTCGGCGCCGTCCAAGCGACGGGCTGCTGGACGGAAGTAGGGGAGGGTGACGAGCCGACCGGCCGGCGGCTCGACTCGAGCATGATGATGAACACTACTCTACTCCTACGTCAACTCGAGATGGTTTAAATTATTGCACACGTTCCGTGCGTGATGTTGGATAAAAGCCGGAAAAAAAAGGATATAATCTACTACTACGACGACCTACTGATCGAGCCACGACAGCGACCTGTGATGAGATGAGCAGGCTGCCAAGTCCCGTGACAAAAAAAAAAAAGCAAAAAACAAAAAAAAAACAGCGCGCTACAGCAGATTCTGAATTTGCAATGCATGATATAGCTAGTTAGCTACATTGGTACCATTGGGTAGAATCACATGGCCACATCACCACCTCACACCCATCTTTGTATGCATGCAGCACGATACACACTTTTAAGTGTTGCTGGAAATCTTTAAGTGTTTGCTACCTGTAATATAACCGTCCAATATTGCAGAGCTCCTCGTAGAATGATGTGACTCGATGTGATAGATAGTGTATTTGTAGCGCAAAAAGTGTGTATTGAGGTGCGTGTTGTGAGATAAGATGTGACTCGATGTGATGGATGATAGTTCATTTGCCGTGTAAATTTACGCATCTAAACAACATAGATCTCGTTCTCCGGCCAAAACTAGCATGCGACACCGCTGCACGCGACGTGACAACCGAGCCAAACGACTGGCCGGCCCCGCACGTGGCGGGAAACGTGTGCCTCGCCAACAGGAGCAGGTTACCTTTTTCCGATAGTTGAAATTAATTCTATACTACCGATTTTTTACTGGCAGTATGTGTAGTATTAACATGTAGTATGAGTAGTGTAAATGTATAATTGGAATATGGAAAAACAATATATTGTTGTAATATGAAATCAAACATATGAAATCTTTTATGTAACTTAATCTCATGTTGATTAATATATTTCGAGCAAATTACCATTTTACTCATAATAAAATGTCGCGCTGCAGTCCCCTGCAACATGCATCTCCTCTCCTGAGTCCTGAGTCTCCTGACCCACACGCGCGCGGACTGCGCAAACCAAGCGGTCGGCCGGCGGCACACATGGCACGCGTCCTTTTCAACGGGATCCCGGCGGCGGCGGCAACTTGACCGACGACCAGTTCAGGTTCAGGAAGAAAGCGGACTGCCTCTCGGCCTCGGCCGGACCCGGGAGGGGGACCCTCTCGTCGGCTTGGTTCACAGTCTCCACACGAGCCAGGTGAGGTTCACGGCTGGGCAAGAAGCATCCACGGCCACGGTGCTCTGTTTCGCCGGCATCTCGTCGCGTCACAACTTGCAGGCGGCCGACCGTCCCCCGGCCCCACGTCCTAACCCGGGTCGACGGCGACGGGGCAATTACCGGATCGAATAGGCGATCGGCATGCAACTTGTGCCACAACTTGGGGGATTAATTTCTCCCCGTAGATGAATCGATTTTGGTCAAGTGTGCGTGCGGCGGGTCTGCTGCCTCACTGACGCAGGTGATTGACTCACTGACGGGAGGGAGGATCGGATGAAAGGGGGGAAGGAGAACGATTCCTTTTCGGCAAGTTGGGGGCGCCGATTGGCCGCAGCTCCTGAGCCGACTAGTATGTCCAAGTGGATTGGATGGGGTCGTCGGATCGATGCCGGCGGTGATCCATCATGGCCTTTTGGTGGATGCCAGGCAGCAAGGCGAAGTGGAGCGCCGCCGCTGTTCGGCTCACCTGCTGACCGAGCTCTACTCTACTACACATGCACGAATACGACACTGATGCCTGCGTGCAAACGGTTTAATGGTGGTGTCTGATCGGCCAAGCGAAAAACTCCTTCGCGTCCTCCTAGTTCTCCGGTAGGATTAGGATTTAGTTAGGCATTTAGGAATAGGATTAGGACCACAGCTTACAATTTGAAACAGAGTGAGTATACAGAAATGGTTCCTATGATCATGACCTAAAAGATGATACACCATCTCGTTAGTTCAGAGCTACGATACCTATAGCCTACATAGAGCTAAATTGAAATAGCTTTGGACTTTGGAGTAAAATATGTACTTGCAATTTGGTTATGATTCCTGCAGAAATTCTCAAGGAATCGTACGGAAAAGGTTATGCAACTTTTAAGTGTTTCTCTATTTTTATTACTTTGTGCTCTTGGTTTAGCCAAGTTCTGTTTGGCTATATCAAGTACTGGTTGTAAACTACTTTATTTTTAATGAAATACGTGCTATGGTTCGGTGGAAAAAAGTTGAAGTACGGTTGTATATAGGGATGAAAGTGGATCGGATCGGATAATACCTTTCCCATATGCACATTCATATTTTTTTTTTGTCGGATGTGAAGTGCAGCGGATATTACACGGGTGCGAATGTTTTCGGGTGTCGGAAATGGTGTGGAGTTGGATCAGTGTAGGAGCGGACACAGATGCAAATAATTCGAATAATACATGCTTATGTGCAGCTTCTTGTGGTGATTAATAATTTTTAAAACAAACTGGTAAAGTAGCAAGATAGTATGCAAAATACTCTTTATGGTTCACAAATAATGAAAGTGATCTTTACCGTTGAGAATGACACTTCATACTCAACATCAAATAAAAATTATCACCAAGTCATAGTGTATGGGTTGTATTGGGCTTACCATAGTAGTTGGATATCCTATTATAAGCATAGGATTATCCATTTTCAATTATCGGATAATCTATGTCCATCGGATTATGCTAACATCATATCCTACTCCGCATCCATACACACAATCGGGTTCGGATTATCCATATCCTCGTACGTATCAAAAATTCATCCCCATATTCACAAAATTCGGATTCATATTGGACCAATTATTCACACCACTTTTACCCCTAATTATACATAGTCAACGTCAATCGCGAACTCGCATCAACATACAGGTGTATTTGTTTTCTTTTGAAGAGACTTGAAAAAAAAAAGATGAGCTCAACCTAAATGTATCAGTCCCTGATGGGCCGTGACCTGTCGGCCCGTCGGAGAGGTCAGAACTGGAGAGCCCGAGCGAGCCAGACGCCGGACCAGCAGGCCGCTTGCCAGCCCAGCCACCGCTCCGTGTGCATCTGGCCTTCCACGTGAAAGCTGATGGCCTTTAAGGCCTGCTTGGCCAGCGGTTTGTGGGAGTCAGACTCAGACCCACATCCGCTCACCTACCTCCGAATATTCCCTACCTCCCTGCCCCTCGCACGCTCCGTCGCACCAGTCCGCCGCCGCCGCTTCTCCAGGCCACTTGCGCCGTCGATCTGCCGCCGCCGCCGCTTCCCATCGACGCCTAGACTGACATTCTGTCTGGAATAAAGATAAAGGAAACCTACTCCCACCGGCGCGCAATCCGCGATCCGCTCGCCGGAGCCGATGGGCGCACCCAATCCGCGCGAGCTCGCCGTTCCACAGGTCTCCTCCGGTAAGCACGCTGAGCATTCGGCAGATCCTCTCTCCGTTCATGCTCCTCTCACTAACGGATCTGGGGTCCCCTCCCCCTCCGTTCTCTTTTGCAGATTAACTGCTTCCCGTCTCCACTGCAATGGCGGGGGGCGCCAAGAGGGTGGCGAGGGGCTCCAAGAAGAAGAAGAAGAAGAAGAAGGGCGGGGCGCAGGACGTGGTGGCCGACCTCACCGACGACGTCCTCGTCGACATCTTCTCACGCGTGCCCGTAAAATCGCTCTGTCTCTGCAAATCGGTGTGTAGGCGCTGGCGCAAACTCATCTGTCACCCAGACCACCGCAAGAAGCTGCCACAGACACTTGCCGGCTTCTTCTACATGAGCTACGACAGAAGCCGCTTCCCGAAAGTGGCTCGCCATTTCATTAACGTCTCAGGAGCAGGCTGCGCTCTGATCGACCCCGCCCTGTCCTTCCTGCCCAAATATGAGAGCATTGACATCGTCGACAGCTGCAATGGACTACTCCTTTTCCATGGTTTGAAGTTTACTGATCGTGTGACAATGGATTATGTCGTGGGCAATCCCGCCACCGAAAAATGGGTGGTCGTTCCTGACTCCGGCTGGTCTAACAAGGGTGGATTTAATGGCAACATGAGTTTCGCTCGCTTGGGGTTCGACCCAGCCGTCTCCACCCACTTTCATGTGTTTGAGTTCATACCAGATGATGTTTGGCATATGGATGATGTGAACCCAAAATATTTTGATGGAAGTATACAAGTAGTGGCCATCTATTCGTCAAAAACTGGAGTTTGGAGTGTCAACGAGGTCCATTATGAATTGGGTTGTGATTTTGCAATGCCCAATGATTCAAAAAGTGTCTTTTTCAATGGGGCTCTGCATCTAACTACTTATGGCATGGTATTAGCCATCGATGTGGAGGGAAATATTTCAAGATACATCCCTGTTCCTATACCGGACTATGAATTTGAGGATGATGAAGGTGCCGGTGATGTTTACCTATCTCAGGGACACTTGTATTTTGCAGCTAGATATGTACGTGATGGCTATGAACTACTATCAGTTTGGGTTCTCGAGGACTACAATAGTGAAAATTGGTCTTTGAAGCACAATATCCAACCTCTGAATCTATTTGGAGCACATTATTATTTAAAGTTTCAATTTGATTTCAGTGTTATATCAATCCATCCAGAACATGATACGATTTTCATGGTTTGTGGTAAAGACAAAAGACTAGTGTCTTATGATATGGTTCGCATGAGGCTCAGTTTGATAAGTCGACTTGGATGTCATTGCCGGACTCCTTATATTCCATATGTTCCCTTGTTCTCAGGGTCATTGGCATGATTGTTGGACTTATCCGATGATACTGGACTTAGTGTATGAGCAGTGTTGTCATGGGTAGAACTTTAGGAAGTTGTGACATTGTTCCGTGGTGCACTCGTGGAGTCATGTACCTGACTTTATGGAGCTCGGAGTCGAACTGATCGAGAGGATTCTGAACTGACAACCAAACCGTGGCCAATCAATCTTCAATCCCATGGAAGGCCAAAAGGAAAAGAAGGGAACTGTCGCTTGCATCCTGCACCGCCGTGTCCACGTATAGATTCCATTTACTTTTTTTTCTGCTATTTTTTTGTTGAATATAAATTGTTTCTTCTGTCCATCTCGGCAAGCTCCCTATCTGATCCGAACCCCGTGCCACGTGACGAGGCCGACCGTGCGCTAGGTACCACGTGACGATCTGATGGCGAAAATGCAATGCCATTGCCATACAAAAAAAAAAAGCGCCCGACAGGCACGTCGCCGATCGAAGCGACACCAGCGGCGCTGCGCAAAAAGGGCAGCCGCGCGTCGGCGTCGCCGTCGTCCACCGAGTGGACAGACAAGTGGTGGGAAACGCGAGGCGCTCGCCGGCCGGCCCGTCGCCGGCGCGGCGCGACGCGGTGGCGGTGGCGACCGCTCGGCTCGGCTCCGCCACTGGAACTAGCAGAGGTTCCGGTGTCAATGCAGTGGACACAGCCAGGTTCACACTTGTGTGTTAAAGGCGAGAGATCCTGCATAATGATCGCGGAAATGGAGATGAAAACCAAGGCCTTTAGTTGGTGGAAAAATTTACCTTTTCAACATTTCGAACTCTTGTAGCATACTGTAGCACGTTTCGTTTATTTGTGGTAAATATTATTCTACCATGGTCTAACTAGGCTCAAAAGATTCGTGTCGCGAAGTACATCAAAACTGTGTAATTAGTTATTTTTTACCTATATTTAATACTCCGAACATATGTCTTTTGACGTATTTAATGTTATGTGATGGAGAGAGAGTGGAGAAAACATTAGAATTTTTAGCAAACTAAACAAGGCCCAAACAGAATTCTTGCCGTCTACTCTAACCGAAACCACACGTCGTAGCCGATGATTTTGCTGTCGTGATCAACTAGCGTCCACGGCAGCGCTGTCGTCGTCTCGTTAATGGCTTCTTTCGCGTACACATTTCTTCTCCCCCTCAACTAGCGTCCACAACGACGGTAGCCATCAACCAGCTAAATAGCTAATTTGCAAATGCACCCTTGCTCAAACAGTAAAGTGATAAGCAAATTAAAGTCGACGTCACCCTCATGCTCTCTAGAACCATCTGATTCTTTCGTAGCATCATCAACTGCGATTGGGCTTGTAGTCCAATGGTACGACGATCCAGTGGGACGCTACCTACCAGGGTTCAAATTTTTGTGCTCACACCTTTTCCTGGATTTTCCAGGATTTACCGGCGTTATGCGTTAAGTGGTAAGCGACGTTCCCGTCGACGACGAGGCGTCATTGGTGACTTCGGGAATCTCCAGATCTGCCGGTGCTCAGTCCTTCGGAGGTACTCATAGGGGTAGGGTAAGCGACGTTCCTGTCGACGACGAGGCGCCATTGGTGACTTCGGGAATCTCCAGATCTGCCGGTGCTCAGTCCTTCGGAGGTACTCATAGGGGTAGGATAAGCGACGTTCCCGTCGACAACGAGACGCCATTGGTGACTTCGGGAATCTCCAGATCTGCCGGTGCTCAGTCCTTCAGAGGTGCTCATAGGGGTAGGTTTGCGTAGTGTATTCATAGGGGTGAGTGTGCGTGCGTGTTGTGAGCGTCTGCGTTGTACTGTGTAATTCTCAAAAAAAATTTGAACAAATTAGCCCAAGCAATTTTGTATCCATTCCATGTATATTGATTCATGATGCGAGCTGGGAGCTACTTCCTCCGTATCAAATTACTTATCATTTTCACTATTCTACATACATTTTTTTATCATTATATATATCTATGTGCATAACAAAAAGAATGTATCTGGAAACGTAAAAAGACAAGTAAGTTGAAACGAAGGGAGTATGCTTTATACATCAGCGCCAATCAAACTTACAAAGTGAGTCCGTTGTAGGCTTGCAACATAATGCAGGGTTTATCCGCCCCCAACCCACCCCTCTCCGTAACAGATAATCAATTCTGCCAAACCACCCTGTCTTGAATAATTAAGAGCAACTCCAATAGTTTGCTATCATAACTTGTTATCCATCTAATTTTGCCAAAACATGAAAAATTAGCCTCCAACAGTTTGGCAAAACAACTTGGCATCAATAGCAATTTGGCGTCCCTCCCCTCGGCGCGCGCATATATGCGTGCGCGTATCCGCGGCGCATCCGTTCTGTAGCAGAAGAGGCGGAAGGACACAAAAATAATTTTGTTTCTATCTCGGGGATCCTGATGTAAGTTTTCAAGAGGTATAAGGGCGTAATATAATTTTGTTTCTCTCTCA
Organism: Cenchrus fungigraminus; assembly: GCA_036936925.1. Taxonomy (NCBI): domain Eukaryota; kingdom Viridiplantae; phylum Streptophyta; class Magnoliopsida; order Poales; family Poaceae; genus Cenchrus; species Cenchrus fungigraminus. The sequence goes on along the minus strand of CM072768.1, from coordinate 63,006,192 downwards.
GGGTTCCTGATGTAAGTTAGATCTGGATTTGTCGAGCGAATTATGCCAAACTGTTAGAGATGAACTCTTTTTTTACGTGACATATCTTTTTAGAAGTTGTTAAAACACAAGATTTGCCAAGTAAAATTTGGCAAGCTCTTGAAGATGCTCTAACTTGTCTATCCACCATTATGACTGTGGTCTCATTGTGTAAGGGTGTAAATGGGTTGTAACTATTTGCTTTTGTTGCTTGCAGCACTTACCTCATCGGACCCTAAAACTAAAACTTGGCGTTCATGCCTCAAAATTTTAGAGAAATTGACTTAAAATTGTGCAGATGAATCAATTTGATAGCCCGCTACTTTGTGCAAAGTGGTGCGCCTAACTTGTGTGTGGGTTCCACATCAAGAGTCGGAGCCAAAAACTAAAGCCTGACGTTTTACACCTTAAATTTTAAAAAGTTGAATGGAGTTATTGCAGATCACTTAATTTTATAGTCTATTACTTTGTGCAAAGTGGGGCTGTTGGACTTATACTCGAGTTTCGCATCAAACGTAAAGGAGAAAAAATTACTCCCAACCAGCATTTTTCTTGTACTCAACCCGTCCCAACCCATTAGATACTACTCTGTAACATCCCTAATGTTTAAGTGTACTAATGACATTACTTAGCTATGTTAATCAAGGTTAATTACCTCTTAAGCATGTATAACATGAGTGTACTCAAATTTACACATCAACCCTTGGTCAAACCCTCCTTTCTTGGTCAAACCCCTATAGATCCCAAGAGGCTGATTTGGTTTTCTTGCGTGTTCTCCAAATTTCTCTATAGAAGTTCAAAATCGGCCAATATGAAAGTTCTTCGTTATTTCCGGGAACACATTTTTCATAATTGGCGGACATTCCAATTTTGAGCGCAAAGCCGCTTAAATTCGAGTTGAACGCGCTGTGCACAATAAACCGGGGCCAAGTTTTCCTGCGTTTTCAACGCGATTTTTCCCACAAAACCGTTGATCCAAACATATGTCGCCCTTTGGAAAAGTTGTAGGTCTATAGCTCCTCTACAACTTTTATTTTTGGAGATTTTCAAGTTCTATTCAAGAATTTTGAGATTCGCATTTTCAAAAAGGGCTGAACCAAATAAAAACGAGCACCCTTGCGTCGGGCTCGCGCTCTCGCGCCATGGACGTCGCGGCCGCACGTGCCACGCGTCGCCGTCCGCGTTCTCCGGCGTACGGACTCCGGAAACTCCGTGGTGGACCGCGCGCGACCTTGGGACCTCCGAAGACCCGCGGGACCATGCGCCGAGTCCTGGGGCGAGTTGCCGATCGGTCGCGGGCCCCCTTGGCCACGCGCCGTCGCGCGTCCGCGCCGCGCGCTCCGCGCGCATGTGGCCGAGGCCCGACGGCCGCCCAGCTGGCGCCTTTAGGCTCGCCACCACCTCGTCCTCGTCGAGCATGCGAAGCTTGTCGCATAAAAACCAAGCCAGGAACCTCGTGCTCGTTTTTCCCGTCCGCCGTCAAGTACGCCATAGCCGCCGCTGTGAAGCTCCTCTTCCGCTTCGAACTGCGCCACTCCCGACCGGCCCTCCTACCCCTTCCTCGAGCCTCCTTGAACACCTCCACGCCACTGCCGGCCCGCCGGACCAAGCCGCCGCCGGCCACCGGCGGACGCAGCGGGCGCCAGGCCGCGCCGGGCCGCCGGCTAGCGACGCCGCCGTCCCCAGTCCGGCCAAGGCCGGCCACCACCCTAGCATGGTTAGTGGTAGCCCCTGCCACCTTCCCCGGCGAGGTCCGGCCGTCGCCGGCCGTGAATTCCGGCCGCCGGTGCGGGCAGTCCGCCCCAGGGACGACATTGCAAGGGTGCGGATCTGTCCAGGGAGTTTTCCGTAAACCAGGGACCTCTGCGTAATATTGGAAAATAAGTTCGAGGGCCCGGCTGTAAAGTTGTTTAGGGTTTTCAGCTGCAGCTTAGAAAATTCGTAGAAAATTGTATAAAAATCAGAAAAATGCAAATCCAATTTTTTTGGGTTCCTGGTGAATAAACCTACCTTTTCTAGAAAGCATGTATAGGGTTTTTCTGTGTATATTTTGAATGAAAAAATCAAACTCAGTTTGAAGTGTTTTTAGTGTAGTTTAAAATATACACATGCTATGGACTTGAATTTTGGATATGTTTCTCTTTATGGCATGTTTAGATCTGTGACCAAAGTTGGCATGAGTTTGATGAGTAGATTCTTAGTTATGATTTATGTAATCTTTATGCTAGATTAAGCTTGATGCTTTTTATAGCCCCTTTAGTAAACTTTTCCTTAAGCACATGTGCACCCTAGGGCTTTGTATTGGTGAGTAGTACCTCTGATAGGTTGGATATGATTTTAGAAAATTGTTTAATAGGTGATTTGGATTTAATCTTGTGTAGGAGTTTAATTTCAAATTTTCAAAAATAAATTGAATCTGAACCTAAGCTTTGGCCAGAGGCTTAGATTTGACATGTATGACTTGTAGGAGAAAGTTGAGATCAAAAAGTTTAGTAAATCTTTTTATATGAATTAATGGTGATTTACTAGGCTGAAATTTGTCTTTTTCATATAAAATAATTTATAAATGTTCTTAATCTAAATTTTGGTGTGTGAGCTTAGAATAGGTATATGATGATGTGTGCAGAAGCTTAGATTTATTTGAGGTGTTTTTTATTTAAGATGGGTTTATGGTTGAAAGGCTTGTTGTATGTAATTAAATAAAGAAAGGGAATTAAAGTGTTAAATTGAGAAAACATGTTATGGTTCTGTTTCTGATTTTTCAATCACACTTCCTTGCTGTTTTGGTGAAGTTAAATAATTTAATTTGCTTAGATGTGTACACAATCACCACCAAAGTTCACCTTAATCTAATGCATATGCATGTGACGTGTAGATTTGCCGGACGGTACTTACACGTTGACCCAGGAGGGAGACGGGGCTGTAGAGGGTGAAGTGAACGAGTTGGGAGTTCATCAAGACCTGAACCAAAGTCCGGAAGAGCCCAAGGCTGTTGCTAGTGTAGAAGAAGGCAAGCACCGGAGTTACATATAACCTTTTTGATTAAAACTCATGCTCTTTTACTTTTCAGCAATTAATGTTACTTTGTGCATTTAAGTTTCAGGAGTTGCTTTGAAACCTAGATGCATGATCCTTAGGACTCCTATGCTCTTTTACTAGTATGTTAGGAACGCTAGTGCCATGCTCTAAGGATACGGTAGAAGTCGAGTAATGACTCATTGCTCGCAAGATATATGATGCTTATGTTGGAATCATAAGTTGGTTAAATTGACTCGCTCATGTGGTAAGAGCAATGGGTTCGGTCTCGACCGAGTAGCATGGTGCTGGTCTAAGCTATTGAACGTACCAAGTGCTTGTCGGGAATGGGACCGGTAAGCCTAGTACCTAATGAACCAGTGCGGGAATTTTATCGCTACTAATCTTGAGATTCGTCTCCCGGTTTGATTCCGGTAGTGCAAGTGTGAGTATGGGCGTGCCGTGTGAGGGCGTCCCAGTAACCTTGTACTTAGGACTGTGGCATCTTTTCCTAATCTGGGGAGTGACGGGAACCGCCTGGTCGGGGTAGACTCCGCATTTGTTTTTCTTTGGATTCTTTGGGGTCTACCTTCCTCCGTGTATCTTAGGTTTACCTTGCAAGGATATAAATCGATCGATCGTCGGTCACTCGCCGTTATCTGAGTCGGCTTGACCACTGGCTACCCCATGTTTAATTATGGAACATTTCGGATTAATATTGTTGGATGATTAATCTTGTTTGTACAACTATACTTGCTTAGCTAGGTGCTTACCTAGAATGGTTAACATACTAGAACTTGAGCTAAAATTTGAAAGTAAGGATCAACTCTTAGTTGCTTTTGGCAAAACAAACCCACCAGCCAAAAAGCCTTGCATGTCTAGCTGTGTCTTTTTTTTGTCGGGTAAGTCTTGCTGAGTATTAGTATACTCAGCCTTGCTTTTGTTGTTGTTTTCAGGTAATCCCATCTGGCCTGGTTCTATTCCAGATGGTTGGGAACTTGAATGGGAGAACGATGATGAGGAGTGATATGCATGGATGGCCTCCTGTGTGTATCATGCGTTTAGTTTAATTTCCGCTGTCTAAACTCTGAACCACCTTTACTTTTATGTACTCAAAACCTGGTTTGTAATTTTAAGTACTTGAGAACTTTTATGTAATGTAATGTTGTACTCTGGTCCCGCCTTCGTGTGGGCTTAGCGCATAATTCGATCCTGTGTAAGTGATTTACCGGGCATGCCCCGGCAGAGGCGACAGAATAGTTCTTTATTATTGCTTAATGGCCACGTGGACCGGCTTAGGCGATAATACGGAATTATTTTGAGCGGTTCTGTCACATACTCCCTCCGTACATCTATGCAAGGTCTATTATGAAATCTCAAAAATTCTCTTTTGTAAGGCCTTGTCTTTTTTTTTTTGAAGTGATGCTTCAAGGATTATCGCAGCAGTAATTCATCTATCGGATGCACGCCTCGGGAGTGAAACGTAGATGCAGAGAGTAATCAAATTAGTAATAAACGTTGGTTGTTTTTTGTAAAAAAAAACTAATAACGGGAGTGCTTTTCTTGATATTTGAGCTAACGAAAATAGATTTTGATAGATGAATGGAGTAAAACTCATTTTCACCCATTCAAACACACTCCATTTCATAAAACTTATTTTAGCCCGCTCCATTAGGCGTCAAAAATATCAGATCGCCATCTGGCGTCGTCACGTCCTAGTCGGCGAACCAGAACCGGCCAATCAGGCGAGCCATCCCGTTTCTCGCATGCCCTCTTTTTCCTACCCTCTACCCAAAAACCTCACGATCATGGACGACCCTCAAACCCAACCGCTGACTTGGCCCCTTGCCGACCCTCTCGCGCCACACACCACACCCACCCACCACACCACTTATCGGCGGCGAAAGGCCGCCGCCGCCGCCGCCGCGATGAACAGAGTAGTGGCGCAGCGCACACCGGTGTGACCAGATGCTGACTCGGCACTGCCCCAGGCCTTTGTGGCCATTGCTTTGCTACGCCCGGCAAGCTCAGCACAGCAGCCATCGCCCCCCAATAATTGGAGGTTGATTAATCGCTTGTCTGTTTGTTTGTACACTGTATTGTAACAGTTGGTGATCGAAGAAATAAAAAATGATGTGTTGTGGTCGTCATCGTCGCTGTTTTTTTTTATGACCGAAAATTGCCGGTGGTGTTCCGCGGTTGCGTTGACGCGGCGTCTGAATGCGACATGATTAGTAGGAGCTATAATAAGAATACTTATTAATTACTACAGTGAGTATTTATATTAGTAGTAGTACAAGGCGAAATATCCCGTAGCTGATCTGTACGTACCCGTTTTCACTGTATACGCATGCTTGCTTATACATCTTCATCAGTTCTGCTTTATGATCAGTGATTCAGTATGAGCTCTGTCTGATTAATTGATGCATGCATCAAGTAGTCACCGGGAGAGATCATTATTTCTCCTCATTAGATATTTCTTAATTTCTTTCTTTCTTTCTTTTTAGCGAAAGCAGGATGGGAAATAAACCTAATTAATCATCAGGTATCGCTGCACGCATGTCCCATCGGCCACATGCTTTAGCCTTGAGCATGCATCGATTTTGTGAGGCCACGTACGTACTGTCACTGTCCCACACTTCCACCACCGTGCATGCATCAGGCAAAACAACGCTGCTCCAACCCTGTGCTTCCGCAGACAATTAATTTAATTAAAGACGCTGGCTGTTCTTCTCCTCTCATCAGTTTTTTCTTCCCTTAACGTAGGGCAATCGCGAATCGATCTCGACGACTATAGCATATTAATCCGATTCAAGTTTTGGCTCCTATTTTTGCTGGAGGTTTTCATGTTCCAGTTCTCATCATCTAAAGTCTATAATAGGACAGGCGAAAGCAAATTAAGGTGTGATCGTGCGGGTTTAATTTCTGTGGCGATTATTATGAAACTGGCGTCGTGACGGGGAGCCGGGCCCACTGCTGAGAGCTACGGATCTTATCCTGTGGTGGTACGTGGACGCTGCCGCGTGGTGGGGCCCTGGATTTGGTGGACCCGGACCGGTCAAAACTCCCTCCGAGTCTCCCGCGCCGGTCCAAAGCTCATGGGGAGAGAGAGGAGAGCCCAGCCGCGAGCCCAGCTCGGCTCGGGCTGCCGAAGCCACCAACCCAGGGCTCTCCTCTCCGATCCTTGAAGAAATAAATACGTTTATAGCGCTAATAAAAATGCAATGATGGTTGACCGGGAACAAATTGTGGATGGCTATTTGGACTATTATTACTAGCTGTATGCTGGCAAAACTTTTTGTGTTGATGTGAAATTCACATAGCTATCATTTCTAAACTTAGCTGACGATCCTAATACTCAATCGATGATCTTATAAATCTCCTTATCCTTGTCTTTCTCTAGGACAATATATGGGGCCCTTGTTTCCTCAAAAAAATATATGAGGCCCTTGAACTGGAGTTCACTCAAATGATAACAAAATAAAAAGTAATGCTTGCAGGTTTTTGACATAGTGACAGGTAGTACAAAGGAGGTGGGTAGAAGGGCTCTCTTTAGTTTATTCATCTTCCTCCTCTCTCCTTCTAATCAAACTTTTCTCTCCAATGGATTTTTAATGTGTTCTAGTCTTCTGGACATGGGATACGGAACCAAAGCTTAAGTCTTTTTTGCTTGGTTGCTACTTTAAAACAAACTTTGGAGTATACAATGTTGTCTATGCAATAAACAATAATAAGTTTGCAAAACTAAGTTTGGAGTATAAAACTAAGTTTGTAAATAATGCATTGATCAGTGACAATCTTCCATTCCTAGATAAAGGATTGATCATTCGTCTCACGACAAAGCATAGTTATACCTTGTTGAAATCATGATCCACAAATCATGAAGCATTTGACCATCGTCATCATTGTAATAATATAACTTTTTTTTTGCAATAATCCGCCCAAGTTCCCATAACCGACAAATGAAGTGGTCGAGCGGTTGTCATCAACGGTTTTTTGTGCAAATATTTTTTAAAAGAAAAACATTTAGAGTATGCTAACGGCTAACTACAAGGATGTGGGAGTGTCTTTACTATTTATTTTGCAATTTAAACTAGAGAAGTGCAATATGCTTTAAAAAAGGCTAGTGGATTACATGCAGGATTAGGGTCTGATGGACAATCATCAGAAAAAAAAAGAAACAAAAAAGAAAATATCGAAGCCAGTCCAGTCCAGCCAAGCCAAGCCGTGTCTACCGAGCCAAGCCGAGCTAGCATGCGAAGAGGTGAAAAGATGGTGAGCGCAGTTCTAAAATTTACACCAACACCCCCCTAATATCTCGCCTGAATCCTCTCTCCACCCCAACCCCATCTCTTCGCTATAAAATCCTCCCCAATCTGCCCTCCCCGAGACGAGACCAGGGGGATCGTCATCCGCCACCAGGCTCACCCGCTCAAGGCACGGCACGGCGAGCTAGGAGACGACGCGCGCATACGTCCAGCCACGCACGCAGGGGGCCAGCCATTCAGCCAATCGCGCACGGTTCCGGTCGGAATGGGCCTCCTCGACCAGCTCTGGGACGAGACGGTGGCCGGCCCGCGCCCGGACTCCGGCCTCGGCAGGCTCCGCAAGTACTCCTCCTTCTCCCCCTCCTCGTCGTCCTCCCTGGCCCCCTCCGCTGCGGCGGCGGCGGCTGCGGCCGACGCGCCGGCGCCCGCCGTGACGCGCAGCATCACCATCGCCCGCCCGCCGTCGCTCTCCGTCGACCAGTCGCCGCGCGGCGAGTCCTACAGCTCCTCCGTGCCGTCCTCCCCGGCCAGCGCGCCGGACTCCCCGTTCGCCACAGGTTCGTACTACCGGCCTCAGGCGCCTCTGTTTCTTCGAAAAGCTTGTTCCTTTTTTTAGGATCGGTCCCTACAGTACTGCGCATGCCACAATTGGGGATTGGATCTCCGATGAAATGGGAGGGGGGGACACGAATGGTTTTGATTTATTTATTTGGTTCTTGCCGTTTCACTCATGCCTTGCACACCTTCTTGAGCATGATGCAGTCACAGATCTGACACTTTTTAATAGTTGGTAAAGGTAAAACACTACAAGAATTTGGTCATGCATGCATAACACCCTGAAATTTCTGTGTTTTTCTCTCTCAATCTATATGACTAACAAACTATTTGTGGAAAACCGGAAATTCAATGGTGCGCTCAAAGATTAAAACTTTGCAGAGCCCGGTTCATTCAGAAAAAGACTAGTGCATGCATCTGAATATCTATCGATACCATGCCCTGATCCTCTGACTTGGTGGTGTGTGTTGTGCATGCAGCTACCACGCCCAAGGCTGATAGCTGGAGGAGGCTTCGCCGGAAACCCAAGGCCACCGACGGGCCGGAGCCTGCCGTCGGTCCGAGGAGCCCCACCGTGTACGACTGGTGCGTTCGCCGGCCTTCTCTTCTGTCACTTCAGAGCCTCTTTTGTTTCGCCACGATGCGGCCGGCTCTGAATTCTGTGACTTGTGGATCTCAACACCTGATGGCTGATGATGTGCTGTGCAGGGTGGTGATCAGCTCGCTGGACCGGTGAACGCAGCGCGGATCCGGCGACGTCGGCGGAATAAGCAGCCGAGCAGAGGACGGGCGTACAGAGGAAGCTAGCAGCTAGTAGCGTGTGTGTTTTGCCAGTTTGAGGCGCCCGCGTCGTGCTTCTACATGCTTGTGTTCTGTGTTCTCCCGAATCCGTGTCTGACAGCCTGGGGTGGCATGTGTAGTGTAGCGTATCTGGACTTCTCGAGTCCTGCTGGTAGGATGATGATGATGATCAGTTCGTGGGGGGTTGGAACTTGGAAGTAGGCGGCGACAGGTCCCTAGTTCAGTTCTTCGATCCGTGGAAGAAGTGAATGAACTCTGAAATGAGGATGCCATGTACGCCCACCTGTGACCTGCCTGCTTTGTTTTCTGCTCTCTCCCTGTCTGTAATTACCTAGTACTGTGTTCAATGCAAAGCGTATGGCTGATGGCTCTAATGCTCTGATGTTGATATGACTCCAGCATGAAGCTGCGTTTTCCTGCATTGATAATCTCAAATTGACTGAATACTGAACACCAGTTAACGATACAAAAGTCGTTTTTTCCCGTCAGTTGGCAGGTTGCACGGCGAGGCAGATTAATTCTTCAGTTGCAATCTGGGAACCCACGACTCCGGATTGGAGCCTGATCCCCGAAGCCAAGCTGGTGGCAAACCTGTCGACGCAGCTCTCTGCTTGTGATCCGAACCTTCTTCTAGCGAGTGAACAAACAAATCTTCCCAAGATCCAACTGGATAGGATCCCTTTATCTCACGGACTCCGGCTACTTATTCAAGCATAGTATTATTAGTACACGTATGTCCCGATCCCCCTCTCGTCATTCACTTATCCGGACAAACAATCTCATCTGAAAAAAAAGCTGAAAAGCAAGCAACCAACTCATTCCAAGATCGGCACGGGTGACACCTGAACTTAAAAAGTGGTAGCGGCAACGGATCAGGTCAGGCCGGCCGCCGGCACCAGCAAGCAATCAAGTCCAGGTGAAAACGCCGGGACCATTGCCGAGCTCAAAGGCTCGGCAAGGCCTCCTCCTCCGGCGCGGACGCCGCCTCCCCACCTAATTTCGTTAGGTCTGGCAGTGGATCGGAGTGGGAACATTCCATGTGAGGGCTCTGCAGCTCGTGCCGATCCTGGCCCTGCAGGAAATGTTGGTGCCCGGATCGATGGAGCTGAACTTGGCGTGTCTCGTCCGTGGCACCCCCTCCTCAAGAACATCTCTATCACATCGTGGCCCGGTGTACTCGCCGCCTGTACTGTAGTCTGTACGTGCTCGTACTGGTTTCCTGAGGGCCGCGGCGGGCGTGGTGACGCACCGGCGGCTTGTCCGCACGTGTGGTGTGGTCGCCGGACGCCGGCGATGAGCGGCCGTTCCTCCATCAACTAGGCACATGGCACCCAGGTTGTGGAGGACGCAGGGTACGTTGTGGTCTTGTGGGATCGATCGATCGCAGGACGTTAGTTTACGATCGGCACGCAACTGCTGGCACTGGCATTAATAGGGCCCGTCTGCGTGCCGTTTTGGTTTGATTTTTGAAGGCTTTCCTGAAGAGAAAACTAGATAAAGTAAAAGAAGTTGCACAGAGCATCAACGGGGACGTAGCTCATATGGTAGAGCGCTCGCTTCGCATGCGAGAGGCACGGGGTTCGATTCCCCGCGTCTCCAATTTCTCCTTTGCCGTTTTTTTTGTTTGGCGGTTCTTGCGTCTACGCTTCATCGATGGCTGTTGTTTCATTTTTTTGTCATTTTGCCTTCAGAAGTTCAGACTTTTGGACTCTCTGCTCTGGGCCTGACTCTGGACATATCTGCTTCTCAACACGTTTGTTTGGTGATGCTCAAAACTAAATACTACCTCCGTTCGGTTATAATTTCCATTCCAGACACATATTAATTTCAAGTAGCGATAATTTCTTTTTTACTTATTGGTAACGTCAAATAAAAAGAATCGGAGCTAGTACCAAGTATTTTTTTTAAGACGTCCAACACACGTTTTCACTAAGAGAAAAGAGAAAGTTGTAACACAAATATACAAAGCGGCTTAAAAAGGAGTTAGGCAGAAATACTAAGGAGTTAGGGCCATATTGGGCAGATGGCATAGGAGTTGTAACACAAATATACAAATATACTAAGGAGCAACTTCCCCCACAGAAATTTGCAGATGACATATTTGGCCCGAATCAGAGAACAAAAATACTAAGCTAGGAATCAAAAGAAGAGAAGACAGCAAAAATAGACATTACAATGGGCTTAAATGGGCTGAAAGGCCGCACACGCTAGTACCAAGTATTCATATTCAGAATGCTTGTTATCTGAATGCGTGTTGACGTGTGGAGAGAAACAGTAAACCAAGATGTATTCCGACTGTATTATCTATCCATGACACCGAGCCATCTGTCCTTCTCATTGTGATGGTTGCTGCCTCGCAGATGTTCTTTCTGTCCCAACTCCCAAGCTCCGGTGAAGAGTTCACCTGCTCCGTCGCCGGCCATGGTACCTTGCGATTTGCGAGTGCGAAAGGGCGCATAGAACACACAGGCACGCAGTAGCTGTTCTGTTAAGACCGTATGACAGTAGCCTTGGGCTGGTTTCGTAGGTGAACACGAATCGTCGATGAATCGTCACGGAGGACTCACGAGCTCACGGCACTCATTGTGTCTCGGCTAGGTTTATCTCGATTTATTTCCACCTCACATGATACTATTCAATCTAACATACGAAACACTATTCTTCGTACCAGTCGAACAGGTTAAGACTGCACATTGTCAGTTTCTCGCTAAACATGCTCGTAACAGAATTTTAGTTTAGAGAGAAAAAAAGGACTTCCAAATAAAAAAGCAAGCACTCTGGCCCGTCATGTCCTACAGTAGGAGCCCAACAAGAAGATCTCAACATGCCTACCTGTCCAATGCACATGCACTTCAGTTTCAGCCCACGATACCTCAGGCGCAGGGAAATATTAAACGAGCTTGGTGCGTTGTTTTCCGACCTGTGCATTCCCTAGAGAATGAGCTAAGTACAACACCGGTTCATGACAAACACAAAAGCAGTGCTCAGACTGCAACAAAGCAACGACACTCCAACAACGAGCAACCGACTCCTAACTCGAGCCTAAGAACAACCCTAAACATCAATTCTAAGTTTGTTTTTCCATCTGAAATTACTGAAAATATCCATGGACGATACTTTTAGAAGGCAACATTTTTCCTTTGCAGTGGCTTTCTCTTCCTCTTTAGACAACATCGACCAACATCTTGCCCAATGTGTCATCTGCAAATTACCTTCACAAAGGAGTTAGGATTTGTATTTAGGAATATCACCTCATTTCTATTCAACCATATGGCCCAACAAAGAGCAACTTCCCCCACAACACTGGTTTCTCAGCGATTTTCAAATACCCCTCAACAGATAAACAAATGGTGTATTGTTTCTCTCGAATTGCATAAACAACTCCATTGCCATTTTCTCTTGGTGAGATTATCTTTTGGAAGAATGACTCCTTTCCACAAATACCACAAGAAAATCTTAATTTTTAGTGGAATTCTTAGCTTCCAAAAAGTACAATTCGAAGGTATTCCTTATTGTTTCATGATGGCTGAGTACATTGATTGACCGTAAATTTCTTCACTTTGCCCAACCCCAAATGAACACATCTTTCTGATCATTTAATTTTACATTAATAATTTTACTCACCAACTCCAAACCATTTGTTTAAGACATTCCCCCTTAGTGTTCTTCTAAAGGACACTTGTAAAGAGCTGTGTCTAGCACATTCACCACTGTATCATTTTTTTTCTTACGATGTTGTAAAGACAAGAATAATAACTATCCTTTAGCCTTTTGTTATCCAACGAAACATCTTCCCAAAATCTAGTTTGTTTTTCATTTCGAACCGAAAATGCACCCTTAGGCAATGTTTGGAAGAGAGGAAAAAAAGTGCGTCTAAAGGGAATCTTGCATGCATGGAGTACTAAATGAAGTCTATTTGTAAAACTTTTTCACAGATGAGTGCAACTTTGTGCGACGAATCTAATGAGCATAATTAATTCATGATTTGCTACAGCAATGCTACAGTACCCATCCTCTAATCATGTGTCAAATACCTCATTAGATTCGTCTTGTGATTTTACCCGAGCTTGTGGAGGTAGTTTTGAAAACTGACTTTGTTTGATACCCTTAATTAATGGTCAAAGAGAGGAAAAAAATTGTCCTCTCCCCAACCAAACACTGCCTTAGAGAAAAACTGGTCCTCGATATCCATTAGACGCGACCAGAATTGTGAGTCACCATATTTCCTTGATAGTTGGGATAACATTTTGTTCTTCAATTATTTTTGTCGGACCAATTTCTGCCACACTCCTCCTTCACTTAGAAGTTTGAATAACCACTTGCTTAGCAAGCTAATATCCTGAACCTCAAGATTTACAATTCCCATACCTCCCATGCTCTAGGTTTGACAAAGAATACTTCATTTTGTTAACAGATTTGCTACACATCAAATGCTTGAAATTTGATGTTTCCTCAATCACTTTTTCTTGGACCGCTAGATCCCATCCCAACGGCTCACAATACTTTTTGTGTATCTTTTTTTTCCGGGTCCGCAACTGCTTTTCACACGTCACAACCCAGATCCATAACTCGCAATGACTCCAAACCCACACTCGCAACGGCAACCGAAGCACCAGTCAACCTTATCTTTTCCTTTTCCAAAAAAACATTATCTTTTCTTCTCATTCCCATTTCCCACGACCCCACTTGTGTTTGTCGCATTGGGGGCGGCGCAATGGCGATCCGGACAGAGCAAGGGCGACGCGGAAGCGATTTGGCAACTCAAGCAGGTGGCGGTGAAGCAAGGGCGGCGATTCGATCCCGTGCGGGCACCGGACCTCCTCCTTGGCGGCTGTAGCGACTATGTGTCGCTGGTCGGGGTGGAGGTGTGAGGAGGTGATTCGGCAAGGGAAGGGGCATAGGCGGAGCGAATGGGTGGTTCGAGCACGTGCGGACGCCTATCTCCACCGGCGGCTGTGACAACGATCTATCGATGAATCAATTTCTCTGACGGCTTAACCATTTTGTCACTGAGGTTCCCAATCACGGGCTCTTGAAGGTAATCTCCCTAACTTATTTTCTTAATCAAATCCAATCGAATCGCAATAGGGCTCACTTAGGGTTTCGATGAATGGAGTCTTTATCACTGCCACCGCATCATTTGTTTTAGTGCACGCTCCCACCTTTGAGATTTTTCTCTACGATAGGGTGTTGTTATTCCTTCCATTTTCAATTTTTTCATTCCACTCCCAATGCTAATTTTTAGGCTACCCAATAGGTGTTGTCCACTCGCAGCTTGCGCTAGTGTGTGTGTTTTTGCGATTCACTTCTATGTGCAGGTGGAGGCTGCAAAATGGATGAATGCCTTTTTTATTTTCTTAAGTTAAAGATGGATGATTTAGGGGTACAGAACATTAGACGCTTTTTGCAATGGATGAATTTTCTTTTGCTATTGATGAATGCCTTTTAGGGATTTATGGTCGTTAGGAACCTCTTCCCCGATTAGGCAATTATGCCATTGATGCATCTGTCAGCCATCTATGTGTGTACTGCAGACATCTTGGTCCCTGAACAATATATTATTTTGTTTAGAGGGGTTTTTTTACGGTTGCTTGCTAAATTGTGAAGTACTATACATCATCTTTTGCACAATTAGATTTGGCTTCATGTAAACTTGGTTTTCCATGGTCTCATTAATTATTAGAGCCATTTTTTAATCAATTACAGCAGGCCTGGGCAAACAGGTTCTCATCAGGTAGCACTAGACATCAATTTTCAGGAGCTCTATTTTCCTCCATAGAAGTGCAATCTCAATCCCTGTTTTAAATGAACGCTAAATTTATAGAGACGGGTTAGGCGAAGGAAGTTTAAGTGGCATGAGAGGAATTTACGATTTCAAGGAGAATGCACATTCTGGTTTTGTATTTTCTAAATTTGTCATACAATTTCATATTAAATTTAAGGTACATGCCTATTAGCTTTTAATCATTGTGCATCATTTAGTTCTTTTTTCAATTCCTTTGCTTAGCAATAGGCTGACCAACGAATCCCTATATGTACCAATTAGCTATTCATTTTTTTATGTCATGGAAAACTTGCATGATCATTATGTAATTTTAATATGTATTTTTTCCACATTGTAAAATTTTGTGCTATGGACTATGGAGACACAATGCTGCCGGGATATGTGAATGTTTTGATTCCAGAATTCAATTCTTATGGGTTCTGTGTGTGTACCTTAAATTATTTTTGATTTTTGGTTTCTTGTTGATTCGTGTCCAACCACACACTCGATTAGATTTGATTTGCGTCATGTTTGTCCAATATAGGATTTTTTTCTGTACATGTGTGTACCATTCGTGGTCTGTAATGTTTTGATTGAATTATATTGGGGCACAATTTGAGGATTTTTGGGTAGATTCCTTCACTTCATGGTATTTTTTGAATAGATACATTTCTAAAGGTTACAGCTCAAAACTTCTTTACCTGTGACTTTTTTAATTTGTTTTCTTTTTTTGGAGATTTTTTAGCACAAAAATTACTAGGGAACCTTAGCATTATTTTCTAATTCTTGAACTTCTGCTCTCACAATCTCGGATAATTTTTTTCCGCTGAGAGTGGATAGTTTGTCATGAAATTTTAGAGAGGAAATTGAACATTTTTTCATATACCCATGGTCGCAAGTGGGTAGTGGATAGTCTGTATTCAATATGATTGTGTAATTGAGCTTGTGCTTGGTGTAGGTTTGCACTTGTGTTAATTTTACCTGATATGTCTTTTGTGCAGTTTCATTATGGCTATGATGGATGAAGCCGCGAACCAGTCACTTGTAATCTAACTAAGGTATGTAACTAACTACTTTTAATTAGTTTTTAAATCAATTTCCTATGGAGTTCGTAGTTGCTAAATGAATTCAACATTTTCTAAAACAAAATTCATACATGATCAAGAAAGTATTGTTTATCTGCCAGGATAAAAAATTTTCTGCATATCTGCAGCTACTTCTAGCTATGTACATCAACTAATAGCAGGGATCTTTAAACCACCTACTTGCATAATGACCGATTGTATAAGTGAAATATCAAAGGATTCTTTTCCTTGAGTAGTTTTTTTTATTTGTCGGCATTCCATCTCATTTCAGTTATGGCTGTATTGGGGAATATGGTATGTTGCTGTCCATTTATGCATCTATTGTTTGTTTAGTTCTTGTGAATTAGACTTACATTTGTTCTTTTGTTTATTCTATTGTGTTGTTGCAGTATTGGCCCATTTTTTTGGGGGCAACTCTGCGCTCTGTTGCTTACAGGGATTAGTGGGAGATGGGAGGTAGTGATGGTGATTTTGTGTCTTGTATGTCAAGCCAACAATTTTTGTAGATATGTATATTATGCAAGACTTCCTCCTTCTAGGCTTTACTGAACAAGCAAGGGGCTTACCATGCTTATGTAGAGTTAGTCTATAGACTATAACATTGTAAAAGTTGCAATGATGGCTCTAAAGAACACACTATTTTTTTTATTTTGAATTGTCTTTTGGGAAATGGGTCTTTTGTGTGAAAATAGACATGATATTTACTGCCCCGCAGAGTAGCTAAAATATCGCCATTAGTCTGTAAGGTTCTCAAGTTAAGCTTGCCACTTTCCTTTTCCTTTTACCCAGCCAACTATTTGTTTATCTTTCTTTTTAGATTTTTCTATTTCTTTATGTGTAGATCACATAATAATATACTATTTATTTAGGCTCTCAACTAAATTAATCACCTATTTTTACAACTTCCCAATTGATTGTAAAATAATTGAACACATTTACTTCAATTGTATGCCTTTTCCTTAGACTAAGTTTATCTTCCTCCTTGGTTAGAAGTTATTTTATACTTGTGTTTTTAGAGAAAAACTAGTCTGTTTTTCTAAAAACTACTTGTGTTTTTTCAAGAAATATTTTGATTTTTTACATGATGACGCACTCATGTTTCACGGAAAACTTGCATGATCATTATGTAATTTTATTATGTATTTTTTTGCATAGTGAAATTCTGTCTGGAGACACAAGGCTATCGGGATATGCAACTGTCCTGACTCCATAATTTAATTTTTGTAGCCCTTTGGTATCCAGTTTGTGGTTCCTTGTTGGTTTGTGTTGAGCCACACACTCGATTATACTTGATTTGTGTCCAATCTGGGATTTTTTCTAGACCTGTGTGTACCATTCGTGGTCTGTAATTTTTTGAATTATATTGGGACACATTTTGGGGATTTTTTTGATAGATTCCTATCCACATCATGGTTTGTAGTTGTTTGATTGCGATCCATTGGGCCTCAATCTGGAACATCTAATGAGTTTTTTATTGGTGCGTAATCACACTTTATTCTTTGTTATATTAGAGTTTAGTTCCATAAAATGAAGGGTTCAGCCTAGTGCTTGATATTTTTTGTGAGTTCTTTTGGATTTAAATGTATGGTGTGCATATTTCACTTGTTAATAATACCATTTTTCTTATCTTGGTATTTTTTACAAAAAAATAAAATTTTCTATTGCATTTGTGCAGGTTTTGACGATAACTATCATCTACTAGATAATTCTCAATTGATGATATTGAGTTTGCACAGGAACCTATCTGCTAGAGAATTTTTCAAGGTTACAACTCAAAACTTCTTTGCCTGTGAATTTTTTAATTTGTTGTCTTTTGGAGATTTTTTACCATAAAATTAATAGGAAACCTTCAACCTTAGCATTATTTTTTAATTCTTGTACTTCTGCTCTAACAATCTTGGATAATTTTTTCTGTTGGGAGTGGATGGTTTGTCATGAAGTTTTAGAGACAATTCAGAATTTGTTTCACAATCCATGGTCACAAGTGTGCAGTGGCTAGTCTGTATTCAATATGATTGTGTAATTGAGCTTGTGCTTGGTGTAGATTTGCATGTGTGTTAATTTTTCCTGATATTTGTTTTGTGTGCACTTTCAGTATGGCTATGATGGATGAAGCCATAAACAAGTCATTTGTAATCTAACTAAGGTATATAACTAACCATGTTTTGTCAATTTTGAACCCATTTTCCAGCGGAGTCCGTAGTTGCTAAATGAATAGACCATTTCTTTAAACAAAATTCATACTGGATCTAGAAAGTATTTGTGTGTCTACTCTGTTACGATTCCTAAGATAACTTAGCTTCCTATGCTAGGTGCATATATTCATCCTCTTTTTCTCTATTATACTAATTTAATTTTTGCCCCAGTTTCTTAAATAATTGTTTCATTATTAACCTCAACTTTTACAATCATGCTTTTAAGAAACCTTTCTATTCTTCCAGTTGTTATGTTTGTGTCTGTGTTTTTTGCTATTTACTGTTCTTGGATTCCTTTACCATTAGGAGGTAGCTATATACTAGTAGGATCTGAAATTTGAGTGCATATGTGAAAGCAAGAGTACTTGGGTGTTGGGTCTGTGTTGTCCCAGCTGCATTGTGTGTCTTGTTGTTCTGTTGCAGTTTTTTTACATGATCACCCCACTCATGTTTTAGGGGAAGAAAATGTGTACACTTATTAGCACCTTTGCTTTTTTTCAAAATTAATTATATGGTCAATGTGACCGATTGAGAATTCAAAAGGATATATTTTCTGTATACTTTTGTGCGTTTAAATAACTTAATTGGCATTAACTATTTCTTTCTATTCATATACCATCATTAAGGCCATTTAAATCATGTCACAATTTATTTTTTCTATAGGTTGACAATTGAAAATTAGAATTAATGTCTCCTTTCAGGATTTAATGTGCCCCATTACCAAGCATGTGCTTTTAAAAATAGCAATTACATATTCTCTTTATTCCTGTTGCAAGGAGAGTCTCCTTAAGCTGCCACCCGAAGCTTAGTTTTTGTTACTATTTTTTGTGTGTACATTAAAAGGGTGAGTTCTGCCCAATAACTTGATACACGTTTGATGCATTTTCCCTGGTTGTATGATTCTATATTTGTATATGGTTTAAGAAGTGTGGTTTGTGGTTTTCAGATCATTTCCAGCAGTGGCGAGGAGGATTCATTATTATTGTCTGCACCTTACTGAAGCTTAAAGTTGTTGGTTCTTCCTCTCATGTGTTTACACAGAATTCCAAAAGTGAGTTCAGTTTCCCTATGTATTTGACCATATGGCCATGTGTAGTAGATGGTAGGAGTTTATTTGCTTACCTGTCTAGATGTGTTTTATGTGTTACTAAGCCTACTTATTAGGAGAGCAGGACCATATCATCATGTTATTATTATTTAGTTAGTTAGTATCACCAAAATTTGTTGTAGCTAACCTTGTTACTGATTTATTTCCGAAGAATATTTATATCTAGGCTTGAAATATTGCACTTGAATCCCCATAGTATTCTCTTGTTTTGTGCACACTACTATTTATATCCAGGCTTGAAATGGTGCACCTGAACACCATAGTTTTTCTTTTCGGGTTGCTAACTTCAAAAAATATACAAATTCATTTTTTCCCCAACCGAACACTAGATATTTGTTTTTTAACTTATAAAAGCACAATCTCCCAGGCACTTTTTTAATAGAAATAGCATGAACAATACATATTCTCATATATTTCCAAGGAAAAATATGTTGTTTCACATATCTCATCATCATAATTTTGTTTCATATTGTTTTTATTCAGAAATTCTAGTTTTGTGTCATCTAGATGAAACACTCATCCACACATGTCTTTTTATGTTATGAACAGGAAAGTTGAGAGAATTGTGGATCACACACAAGAAAGCACTTGGATCTAGCAGAAGAAAACTTGTTTTTAGGGGAAAGTGGAAATCAAGACAAAACTGACATGGGAAGCAACCGTATCTCATTGGTACCTTGTTGTTTTCTCAAAATCATCTCCATTTGGATTTCTCAAGGCATCTTCCACCTAGATATCTTCTTCTATCTCCTTTTTCAATGAGGGGTTTGGTTTTTGAGTTGTAAATTAGGACTCTTTAAATAGGCAGAGGTGCATTGTCACAAATTACTGTTTTGACAGGCTAAAACTCCAGTTTTCACTATCTGCCATCATTTGGGCTTTTTTCATCAAAGGCAATTTTTTTAAAAAAAAACTTAACACAAAAAGGGGCTTGAAGTTGAAAAATATGCAGCCCCAAAAAGGCCACCGGGGTCCACCTGAAACAGGACCGTTTTATTTTCTTAACGGATCTAGCAGTACCGGGTCCAATTTGGAAAAGTGATTGAGATTACAAATAGATCTCAATCGATTCTGATGACCAGACCAAAAAAAAAAAAATCACCTCCTTCACCAGCCGCTGGATCTAGAATCTACGGTTAAAAAAAGTGATTGAGAGTTTGTTAAAAATCAATCATTTGACATCTAGACACACCCAGATAATCTATATTTCTTCTTGTGTTCACCGCACTGAAAAAAAATCTTGATCTTGTTTTTAGATTTCTTCCACGTCCCTTTCCCTATCCATATCCATACGATCGAGTATACGACCACATACTACCCGCCCTTGTGCCAGGATTTCTCCACGTGATGCACCGGAGAGCTCGCCGCGATCGCTCGAGTGAGATCGATCCCCCGGCCTCATCACCACACCACAGAGCACGAAATCAACACCAATCCCCGTCGCCAGATAGATTGTTCACCAGCCCAAACTTCCTTTGACACGAAGAAACCCCTTTTCGTTCGCCTCGGCGTCGGCCGCGCCGGAACCCGACAACTCCGTTCGCTAGCGTGTCGCTCCCGCCGTTGAGCCGAAATCACAACTGCACCACAACAACCGCGACGTGCGCGCGCGCGCTGTTTCACTCCCCGGCCCGCCGGTCTCCACTCCGCCGGCTCCGGCGAGTGCTCGCGCGGGGGGCATGCGTGGACTCGTGGTCTCACGGTGGCCACGCCACGCCACGCCACGCGTGTGCCTGGTCACGTACGCGCACACACCGGTGACCGTGGTTGGTCGTCGCCGTGTCCCTGTCGACTCCTCCGGCGCGCGCGGCGCGGCCGTGGCCGTGGGGAAAACACCGGATCACGGCTGTCTCTTCCGTGCGCGCAGCTAGCGCTAGTCCTCACCTCACCAACCGGCGGCCGGCCCACGCCTCCTCTCCCAGCTGGTCTCGCCAGCTTCTCTCTGGGTTTGTCGTAGCTCCCATGGCTCCTTCCTCTCGTGTGACCGCGTAACTAAAAGATCTCATCGAAATGGGACCCTTTTTTTAGTTTCCACTAGCAGGGATTAACACTACTACTGGCAGCAAATTGTTAATCGTTCCGTCAAGATCATCCACCGCGTGCGAGTTATACATAAATTCACCGGAGCAGACGCCCATCGGGACAGAAGCAGCGGCGGCAGCAGTCACGGGCGCCGCGATACATCGATCCTCCCCTGCAGGCCCTCATGCGCATTTGCAGTAGTGTCACCTGCGCAAATCACTAGCCAGCCACAACATTTCTCTGCATCTAACAAACAGGCCTGCCGCCATGACCGTGACGAGCCCGACCGCTCCTTGCATGTCCTATGCTGAATAATGCTTGTCAGAGAGTCAAATCCTCAATTGAAATTCAGGTTGTTCTCTGCGGACTAGCATAAACAACAGAAACTGCTCTTTCGGACGCGACGTGCGTATAGTAGTAGACTAGAATAGCGCGCTGTGCCGGACCACGGCAGCAAGTTGCGATGGGCATTGGACTGGCATTCGTCTTGTGCTCTCTCTTGTAGCATCGCCACCTATACGTACGCATCAATCGTTGGTTGGTAAATGTCCAGTTCACTCCACCCCAGCAGAACATCACCATCTCCTTGGTCGCCGTCGTCTCTGACGGGTCACGCTTACTACTTCTCTGTACATGTTGATCGTGCGTGACCATTTGAATACTCCCTCCGTCTCACTATGTTAGCATTTGCAGCATTCAAAATTTTGTTCACAATATAACCATTGTAGTGAACATGGCCGTCTAACCATTTGTTCGGGTATGATTTTAGTGATTCATGACAACATAGTCAATGGGACTAACCATGTGGTTGAGCATGTCTTTGTAGACTTTATAAGTCTCATGGATGAAACCACAATCAAAGTTAACATACCACGGATTAAACATAGCAAAAATCTAGAGTGATGAGTTAACGCAAGTTCAAGAGGAATAACAGAGAAGAAAAAGAGATTGTCAGATGAACCGACGGTACCTAGAAGCAGGCGTCGGTGCAATCATCGGAGGAACTGGTACGTTGTGAGGAAGGCTCTGTCAACATAGACCGTCAGGTGAACTGACAATGGGATTTTTAGTTGCACCAGATGATTGCCTGAGCGTCGGTGCAAGCGCTGGATGAATGGGGCCATAGAGGAGAAAACGGTAAGTAGCACCAGATGAACCGCTGGAGGCATCGGAAGAATGTGTCGGTTCATATGATAAATTATGTAGTCCAAAGACAGAGAGCAGCTATGGATCCGGCCTTCAGCACCTGATGCACCGACAGTCAGTTTTGGAGCCGCGGTGTATGCGTCGGATGATTGGCGTCAGCAGAAGTCTGCGGTGGAAGGCAACGACTAGTAGCACCAGATGAACCGATATCCCTAGAAGAAGGCGTCGGTGCAAACGGCAGATGAATTGGTACACTGTGTGAAGACTCATGTCAACAGGGACCGTCAGATGAACCGATGACCTACTTTTTAGACGCGTCAGATGAATACCGCGGGCGAAGAATCTGCGAAAAAGACTGTCGGATGAACCGATGGTGCACTGGATGAAGGCATCGGTTCATCTGATAAATTATTTGGTCCAAGACAGAAAGGAGTTGGCGCGGGAGCCATCAGCACCGGATGAACCGACGATCACCAGAGGATCGTCGGTGAATGCGTCGGACGAATGACGTCAGCAAGATTCGCGACGTCTATATGACGTGGAAGGACACCGGATGAACCGACAGTTATAAAAAGGGGAGCATCAGTTAATCCGACGGTATGTTTTCAGCAGCTTTAGCCAACGGCTAGTTTGTTGCCTTGGGCTATTTATACCCCTTCCACCCGGTCATTTGAGGTTGCTGGTGTGAGCTGAAGTCCAGAGGAGTGCAAGATACAATGAAGATCACATCCATGCCATCTTAGTGCTTAAATGTTCATCAAAAGGTTTTGCACATGCTTAGTGTGTGTTTAGTGCCAGACTTAGCTTAAGGTTGAGTGAGTGCAAGGTGGGGCTAACCTTGTGAGGTGATTCTCGAGTGAATCAAGATGTACAAGGTGAGCCGGAGCCTTGGAGCTTAGGTGGCTCTCCGGTGAACGTCTTCGATCCTCCGACTTGGTGTGGTGCGGCGAAGACACTTTGTGCGGGGGACGTGGAGACCCTCTCTCTTGGTAGAGAAGCTCCTTAGTGGAGACAACATCAAGGTGACCAAGGGAGCTTGGCTAGTGCCTTTGTGGCAAGTCAAGTGGTGCTCTTGGGAGAGACTTGGTGACCGGAAAGTAATACTCTTGTGTGGAGTGCTTCAACAACATGGATTAGGAGTGACTTAGTGCCTACTGATACCACGGAATAAATCGCTTGTCAAGAGTTTGCTTCCTCTCATCTCTCTTTATGTTTATGCATTACTTTTTTGTAATCCTTACTTGCAAATACTTTCCTAGAGTAGTATCTTGCTAGAATTGACTTTAGGTTGCAAAACTTGCTTTGGGATGAGGGTTCCACACTAGATTAACCTTAGATTGCATATCTAGGTAGAAATGATCTAGTTTACTTTATACAAAGTAGTGGAAATCATATGTTAAGATTTTAAGTTGCATAATTCACCCCCTCTCTCTCTTAGGCTACGAGCATCCGATTCCTTACCAACATTTGTTATGTGGGCCCCACACATGGAATTAAAGAAAAACCAATCTCTATTGCTTCCTTCACAGCTGCACGAGCCCCTCAAATCATGTTCGCCTTCCCCGCCGGAGTCGCGCCCCTCAGTTGCGATACCGCGCCACCGCCGGACCACAGGGGAAGCGCCGCCTGCCTCCTGGCTGCCGGCGAGCGCTCCGGCCACGGAGAGAGGACGCTACAACACTGAGCGGGGACTACCTGCGCCGGAAGAGGAGGGGCCGGCATGCCACCACAGCGCCGCGCTCCAGGTCGCCAGTGAGGCAGTCCGCCTCCGCCTCCCTCTCCCTGATGCAGATCTGGGCCCAACCGCACCTTCACCAGCGACGATTGAGATTCTCCACATCTCCTTCCCCAGCCACGAGCTCCCCCGCCGGAATCACAAGGCGGTGGAGCTACACCTGGCGGTGCCACGGAGGTCGGTGCGTAGGGCGGGGTCGTGTCGTCGGGTGGGGGAGGAGGCCGAGGTTGGGTCTATCACTGGGAGGAGCAGGCCATCGGGAAGGGGAGGAGGCCGGCCGGATCTCGCACCTGGAGGAGGGAGCGAGCTTCTAGATCTCGCGCGGAGAAGAGTCGGCCGCCTGGCGCTTGGAAGGAGGGAGGAAGGAATTGGGGAGAGAGAGGAGATGCCAAGCTGCCAGCGGTGGGATACATAGGGCACATGCCTCATTTCGCAGGTTCGCATGGTCGTTATGTTTTCTATTTGATTGCTATAAATGCTAAGATTGTGGGAGGGAGGGAGTATTTCATCAGTAGCCTCGAGGTTGCAGGTTTGCAGCTAACAATTAACCTCTCCTTTGTTTGAAAGCAACTTGAAATAGTATGTAAGCTTGTTATAATCACCATACAGCTCGCTCTGACACTTTTTATTATCGCAGTCGAGTCCGATTCAAGTAAAACTACAAACTTTGTTAATTCCAAACTTTGGCTCAAAGATCGATCAGCCGCGTGATTATCGCGCAGGCGTTGTTCATTTTTTTACTCCTAATACAAGGGGAAAAAAGTAAGATTTGTTTCGCTTTCATCAGTTAGTGGCATAACGGTGAAGAATATTACCCTGCAACAACTGCACTTGTCGTTTCATTCTGTCCGGTGACATGCTACTGCTGGAGTGCTGCCTGCGGTTGGTTTCTGACCTGTGTCATCTGAAGATCCTCCTCCTTCTAGACGCTTAACAAGAACAAACGACCTAACAAGGCGTGCAAACCAAGATTTGTCTCTCTCTAAACGCCCCTAACCACTCCCATCACAGACCCTCCAAAATTTTTTGCCAGTAAAGAACAAAAAGATGAAATCCTTTCATAGAAAAAGGAGGTATATAAGGATCGATCATGACCTACTTTTACCTTTGAGAGAGTTGAGGTCGGTTTCCATTGACATCACCATTTCAACGCCAAACTTTTTCCACAACCACCACCATATTCCGACTTATTCGTTTCGCCCACGATCTTGGAATCAAGGAAGTGTCTATGCTTGATCCGAATTTCCGGTGAGAGCTAGAAACGATGCTACCATCAGTTAAGTGATCGCTGAAACTGAAGTCCTAGCCTTCATTTAAGGTTACATGGACTATCCTTCCTAGCCTGCTGGAAGTCCTTGTCCTTTTCTGCAGAATTTTCAAGATCCGTATGACGCGGTTCCATGCATGCACGACCGATCGGTCTCCGTCAGATCAATCAGCGGCGAGATTAACGTCGCTCTAACTGAAAGTCTCTTTTGCGCTGGTTTGTTCTGATAGAGTCTATATGACGATGGTTGTTCAGAGTGTATATATTTACGTCAGAGAATGCGAACGAATGTTCAGACCCAAGAACTGCAATCATGCAATAGGTTACAGCGTTACAGGATAACAAGCTGGTGGTAGCTGCTAAAAATGCCGGCCGGTAGTGAGTGAGACAAGCGCAAACTGGCCCAAACGATAGCAATCTCCTGTTGCAGAGCAGAACAGAGGACTTGATGAACGAATCGGCACTAGCAGTGGTCTTCCATTATATCCGGGCTTAGTTAATCAAGCATTATCTTGGCCAAAACACATTAGAAAACGTAACCTTGGATAGGGTTAGGGGCCGCCTCCTAATCTACGGCTCACTCCTGCAAAGGGTCCCAACTACTCATTTGCTGGCAAGACTGAACTTGGCCCTTCTGAAATTTGCCTGCTGTTTATTTTGTTTTTCCGGTTGGGGATACGTGTGGCCAGAGGCGCAGAGCATAGGCACGCAATGCAGACGTGCCAATCAGACATGCACACATGTAAAATACTTTGTCTCTCTCAAATTGTAAGTCGTTTTGATTTATGTAAGTTCATAGCTTGTATATGCGTATAAACATAGATAGATGCATAGAAATGCTATGTACCTACAAGAACCAAAACAATTTAAATTTGGAACAGAAGGAGTACGTGTTCTTATTTTCTCAAAATGTTTACATGATCATGCAGTTACTGTATAGTTTCAAGATAGCACAAGGTAACGATAAGGATACGCCCCATGTTTTTTTTATCAAGATACTCTGCAACTAGCCTTTTAAATGGAAGCATGGAGCTGTGCTTCAACGTAATGCAGAAAAAAAACCCCACCAATTCTCAACTCGTTCATGCTCGTGAACAGGGAATTTTATTTAAAAAATGCACAGTTAATTTCTGAAATAATTTTATGAAAGTATCCGTCCGAGTCACTGACTCAAACCCATGTGAGCAGTTGTACACAAAACTAGTTGACAGGTGCATCAGTGTTGTGCCCACACGGAAGAATCAGAGAGAGCAATTTTTCGTTTACATTCACATGTATCCTTCACCAGCCAAAACCCAACAGATCAACACTGAGACTTGGACGCTACGAGTCAGTATGTCGATGAACTAAAATCGCCCAAAATACGGCGCCCGAACAGTTTGCCATAACGACAACCGTCATCTGCAGAGGGATCTCGCCAATTCATGGTGTACCCCATGGACGTCCCAATCCGAAGAAGTGGCCATATGACGTTTTGCCTCTCCAGTGCCCTATCTCATGGCATCACTATTTCTATCGATCTGTGCATCTGTTTATCGGCATTCGGCAGCCCATCTTGTGGTTTTGGCTTCTAGACATAAGTATACATTCCTTTTGTTATGTATATCTAGACATAAGTATATATCTAGATGTATGTAGGATCAATGGCCCGTAGAAGGGGGTTGAACCTTAACCTATCAACTAGTGTTGCTCATCTAAAAAGGTTTTTCTCTACTCGATTAAGCACACTAGCAATGAGTTTTCTTAGCAAGGATCACATTCACAAGAATGAAACACCCTAGTCAAGATATGAAGCAAGCAAGCTACACAAGAAGAACTAGAGCAAGGAAACTTAAATGCGGAATGTAAGTGCTGAAATTAAGTGCAAGAAAAGTATAGAGACACACAAGAGACAACCAGATTTTTTCCCGTGGTATCGAGGAGTTGGCGCTCCCCCCTAATCCACGTTGGAGCACTCACTTAGAGTATTGCTCCCCCTCAAGTCACCAAGACTCAAGTGCTTACTAAAAGTATCTGTTCTCCATCTCCGGAACGGTGGGTCTCAAACCGTTTACACCAAGAATTTCTTGAGGCTCCCACAATCTCCAAGAGCTCACCAAGAACCCTCCAAACACCAAGACCGTCTAGGAGCCGTCAATCTCCAAGAGTAACAAGCCCACACACCTTCACTTGACTTGAACACTAAGCTAAGACATGATATGCACCTTGAAACCTTTGATCACTAAGAGAGAATCCCCAAACAAGAGGAAGATGAATCCCAAATGAGCAAAGCACTATCTCCTTCTCTCCTTGGCTGTTGTAGATCTTCAAAATGGCAAAGGCAGCTCAAGAGACACAAGGGGTCATATATATAGGCCTAGCAAGGGAGGCTAGCCGTTGGAAAAGTCCCCTGAAAAGTTGTATCGTCGGATGAACCGACGGTTCCCCCTGTGCTAGCGTCGGATCATCCGGTGTCTCACAACCATCCAAATAGCCGTTGGAGGCAATTGTCACAGTCAATGCACCGACGCTATGCTCCGACGCACCGTCAGTTTATCCGGTGCTGAAGGCTATCCACTCGGTGCGTCTCTGTCTAACTTAAACACAAGCGTTGGATGAACCGCTGGGTATGAGGTGAAGCGTCGGTTCATCCGGTGTTGAAGCAAAATTCTTGACGCGTCTCTGTATGATTCAAATGAGGGCATCAGATGAACCGTTGCTCTGACCGTCGGTTCATCCGGTGCTGAAACAGTTGAAGCCTGATCCTTACTGTTGCGAAACCCTAAGGCATCGGATGAACCGATGTTGTACCGTCGATTCATCCAACGGTCACTTTTGAAAATTCCAGTTGCTGAATTCATCCGACGAATCTAGAAATCAGGGCATCGGATCATCCGACGCTATGATTTACATTTCAACTCATCCAATTCAATCGTCTTTGAGTTTTCCGTCGATTCTTTTGCTTCCAATGTGCTTCTATGAGTACTTTGAGCTGTTTAGCATCCAAGGAACTTGAGTGTGCATATAATTCATGGCATTTGGTGTATGGTCAAGCTACTAGTGTATGAACCCCTCTTAATAGTGTCCTTCATCTCCTTGTGACACTTGGAACTAACAAAGTCCTTAGCCTTGTAGCATTTGTCCATTGATTATCCATAATTTCAAATTGAGGGGTCTCATTTCATTGTTTACTTATGACAATAACCCAAGATATAATCCGTTACAAAACAAAGGTTAGTCACAAGTATATAGTTGTCATTTATCATCGAAACACACCCTTACCAAAAGTGCGAAAGGGCCTAGATGTTTACAGTGTATAACAAAATAAATGTATCTAAAAATGCTAGAATGACAAGTATTTTGGGATGGACGGAGTATTATATTGCATGAGGTTACATCATGCGTGACCACTACTCTTTTGGCCTGGCACACGTTGCCATCCAAAATTGCTCTGGTATGTGTTTGCGCACACATTTAAGATCTATTCTGTTTGGTATAGCTCCATCTAATTATAATTCTCTATATCTAGGAAAAATGATTTCGTGGTTGAAATTAATTCTATTTAATTCTCTAGCGTACATTCCTTAAATCGGGATGGAGAATTCATTCACAAAACCAAGAGAAACTACTTTTCCAGCTCCCAACCTCTTAGTTCATTTCAGAAAATCATTTCATAGAATTGGTAGAGAATCACTTCTCTCTGAAATTATTTTTGGCACATCTCCTATTTGAATTAGCATAGAATCAACTTCAAAAGCTCTGCCAAACACATAAAGTGTCAAATCATCAAAACGTTCAAGTGACAAGCAAAGTGGGGCTTAGTGTCCCGACTCTCGACGAAACTTCCATGTATCCCTATTTTTTTTATTTTTAATATATTAATTAAATATAATGAATTTAAACTTATCATGAAACTATTTTTGAGACATAAGCACTTTTATATTTCCTAACTACACGGAAGAATTTAACAATGATCAAAGTTTAAATTTCTCAGCTACATACTGGCATCCATACTGAAAAGTTATTTGACTTGAGGTAGTCTATATATAACTATATATGTACTAAGATTTGATATACCAGAAGTACCACTCACAAAAAAGTCATACCATCCTTTTGAAAGAAAATGGCATACAATGTTTATATGCATGAGATGTATAAGATTGTTGGTAGGTTGACTAATGTGCTATATAAGAATCGTGTTCTCAAAACAAGTACATTATCCTTCGAATTAAACAAATGGGATTTGAAGTGCAAAATCATTAACAAAACACTCCGGTGATGAATAAGTGGGTCTCTAGTCATGGATGCAGTCCTGGTAACATAACTTTCATTCCTATTTTTAATATATTAATTTAATTTAATAAATTTATATACTTATCATGAAACTATTTTTGAGGCACATGCACTTGTGTATATTTCCTAGATATTCTAATGCAATACATGGAAGAATGTAGTGACGAACAAAGTTTAAATTGCTTGGCTAAATATTGGTATCCACAAGTAGAAGTGGGCATTCGGTCTATTTGGTCATTTCGGTTTGGTCTATTCGGTGTTTGGAATTTTGGGTTATGAAAAAGTGAGGACCGAATTTTTTAAAAGGGTAATAGGAACCGAACCCGAATAGACCGATTATTTCCGTTCGGTCTATTAGGTCCACTGAATTACCCGAATTTTCATAGGTATCCTTGTCACCTGTCAAAACTCTATGGTAGAAATTCAAATTCCAAACTCATTTCAAGTCTATGAATGTAAGGACTACTCGATGAAAAGAGTGTACCAGAAATACCCCTCACAAAAGGGTGTACCATGTATATATGAGTGAGATGTATATGATGAGTCGTAAGAGTAGTAGGTTAACTAATATGCTATATCAAAGACGTTCTCAAAACGAGGCCTGGTTTAGATGGCAAATTTTTTGACAAAAATTTGCTAGTTTTTCAACTCTCTCTCCATCACATCACATTAAATACACCAAAAGACATATGTTCGGAGCAGTAAATGTAGGTAAAAAAATAACTAATCACACAGTTCTGTTGTACGTCACGAGACGAATCTTTTGAGCCTAGTTAATCCATGATTAGACAATGTTTACCAAATACAAACGAAAGTGCTACAGGAGTGCTACAGGAGTTGGAACAGTGTTTTTTGCTAATTTTTAGCCATCTAAACAAGGCCCGAGTACACATTATCCTTGGAATTAAACAAACTAACAAAGGGATTTATGTTTCCATGAGACAACAAAAGGACCTAAGCATGCAGTAGTACTCAGAAATAAGCCTATCCTTGTGAAGTGAAAGCATCCAAAATTATTCTAATTTTTTCATGGTTATCACTTTGATAAATCTTATTTTAGGTATGTGAACATAGTCCAAGTGATAAATGGGTATGTACACATACACAAAGTGGTTTTTTAAACGTGGAAGTAACTACACCCGGGAGTAGAATGGATTATATATATATGTGTGTGTGTGTATGTATGTATGTATGTATATGTCGTTTTGGCATGTCTGTATTCATAGTTTTTCATGAGACGGAGGGAGTACAAAATTTCCATTGTCTTCATGTCTTGTGCCAAAAAAAGCAGCTAGGCTGTGCCTGTTTTTTTTTTTTTTTTGAGATTTTTTTTTTTGGGAAACAGGCTTGTTTGTGCCCGTTGGTAGCACGTACGGTAGCAGGCTCGTCCACGGAGTTTGTTGCATATACTCGCACATTCATATATACGGATATACACGCAGGGATTCCTAGTACTTATCGTCACCCCAATCGATGAAATGACAACTGAGTAGTCATCGTTGCAACGCAGCAGCCTGTTCACTTGGCTGGCTGCTGGTGGCTGGTGCTGGTTTGTTCTGAGAAAAAAGTATTGCTGATTGGTTGTTGTTGGCTGGTTTTTTCTGAGAGAAAAGTACTGTTGGATGGTGGTTGGCTGATAAGCCAGACGAACATGGCGCCCACATGCCTGATAAGGTTTTCAGAGAATTGAATACAACCGTTTACTTGTTTTTTTCCGAAAGGAATAATCGTTCCTTGTTGGCTAGTTAATTCCGTCTCAAACTTTCATTTTTTTTTCGAGGAAATTCTCTCTCAAGCTGACCAGAAGGAATCGACAAATTAATTCTTGGCCGACTAGTTTCAGCTGTCGGTTTAACGGCCGATGGCTTGCTCATGAATGAACTTCGATTTCATTAATTATTAGTTAGCACTCAAAAAAAGATAGACAAGCATGCGGCAACAACTAAAGAAAGGCCCTGTGTGTGTATGGCCATGTGAACGATTGTCGTGTCCAGGTTCACATGCAAAAGCGAGAATGGTTTTTTTTGTAAGAGATAAAATGGCTTTTGTAAAATGGTATTGCTATATATATGTCATGTTTTTGTTCTTTCTGGAGGGAAATAAAGGTAATATTGTCACAATGTCACTGTTAAGTCATGCACAATTTCTCTCTAGAGGACTCATGCTGTCATGCATGTAATCCTGCTCCTGCTACTGCTGGGGGTAGAGGATCCGTGTGACCCAACTAATCAATTGTTCATGAGGTTGGCGACGCCGCACACAGGCGAGACTCTTTCCGAGCACACGCGGCAAACAGAACGCTAATGGCCAATTCACCCTTCGATCAAGACGGGGAAAAGCAACGCACACCATAGGCAAATCGCGAGAGCACCTGTCGAGATCGACGCCGATTGCTCTCCGGCCATGGCGGCAGCCGTGCTCCTCACGCTGCCCTCCCTCTATGCTGCCTGTGCATATGCTATACCTCGTCACTCGATCAGCGTCGCGCCGTTACCGCGTGCCTTTCACGGCCGCTGTCACAAACGTTGATGTGTTCTAGCAAGCAGTAGGTGAAAAAAAGGCTAATCATTAGCAGTATTGTATTAGCAGCAGCTTACTGTCGTCGCCGGTTTTCACCTCCTGCAATTAGAAAAAATCACACGTTGGTGTGTCTTAATCACCGTGCTGTACTACCCTCCCTGTTCCGACAGATGGGCGCCATGGATGGAAGTCGACGCCGATCGAGCTTGGAGCAGCAAGCGTTTCAGCCGCTTGTGCAGCCAAAGGGGCAAGGGCCGCAAGGCTACAGCCATCCACTGCACTACTGCAGGCAATGGCAATCAGAGGACACTCACTGCTGTCGGTTATCATCCTGCTGACAGACAGAAAGACAGACAGGGCAGGCACAGGCAGGCAGCACTCACTCACTCAACGAGTGCAGACAGTCATGCAGGAGAGCATGTTGCAGCTCAAAATTACAGTACAGTCCATCTGCAGAGTGAACAACATGCAAGGGCTAAATCTTCACGACAACATTTGCAAATGTTTTATCATTCAGATTTTAGATACAGTCGAATTCCAGCGTTTCCAAATTTGTAGTTTTGCAAGTTTAGAAACCCGAACCTGTCTGTTTGTAGGGCCGGCCGGCCTGCACAGCTCCACTGACTGTATGGAGTACGTAGATGGATGCCCGTATCACACGACGAGCCCACCGCCTGCCTACTTTTATCCGGTCCGGTTGGAAGCGTCCGCGGCTCGGCGCACCGAATCCCAACCACCGGGGGAGGGGGTCGCGGCGCTCAACGCCCGGCGGCCGAGCAGTATACATCGCCCTGCCCCCTGCCGCTCGCCTCTCGTCTCAGCTCGCGACAAGCAGGTGATCACCTGATCGAGCACGAGCCAGGGTTGAGGCAGAGAAGAGCAGCGGTGATATGCTGCGAGGACGACGGCAGGGGCGTCACCAAGCGTAGCGGCCATGTGGGCGCCGTCGCGGGTGTCGTCGTCGGGGAGCGGGCGGCGGACCTGGCGCCGGCGCATCGCGGACTACCTCGCCGACGACCAGACCGACGCGTCCGACAATGAGTCCTTCATCACGGCGCACAGCGACGAGTTCGCCGCCGGAGCCTCGGCGGCGGCGGCGTCCGCCGCGGAGGGGATGCTGCCGGCGTTCCTCGCGGACCAGGGCGACCTCGTGGAGGTCATGCTGGAGCTGGATGAGGAGTCCATGGTCGTGCGCAGCGTCACGCCCACCGCCGCCGCGCTCTACGGGCCCACGTCGCTGGCCCCCGCCGGCGCGGGGGGCGGCGCCAGCGGTAGCGGGCGCACGCCGGACGGCGCGCGGAGCCTGAGCCGGTGCTCGTCGACGTCGTCGCGGATACGCAGGAAGTTCGCGTGGCTGCGGTCGCCGTCCCCGTCGCCGTCGCAGCGGCACCCGGCGGTCGTCCCCGCGACGGCGGTGTCCGACCAGCAGGCGGTGCGGGAGGCGGCGCTGGCGGCCCGCGAGGGCCGGCGCGTCCAGGCGCGGCTGAACCGGTCGCGGTCCGGGGCGCGGCGCGCGCTCAAGGGCCTCCGGTTCATCAGCCGCACCACGGGCGACGACGCCGCTGGCGGCGGCGGCGACCTCTGGCGCCGCGTCGAGGAGCGCTTCAACGCGCTCGCAAGCGACGGCCTCCTCGCCCGCGACGACTTCGGCGACTGCATCGGTACGTACGTGCGGAGAATTCTCAGCTCTCGTAGGCAGTCAGGATGGACGAAGACGATGCGATGACGATTGACGACGGTGACGCGCATTGGCGCCGCTGGCCCTGCAGGGATGGCGGACTCCAAGGATTTCGCGGTGGGCATCTTCGACGCGCTGGCGCGGCGGCGGCGGCAGAACCTGGAGCGGATCGGCAAGGAGGAGCTCTACGAGTTCTGGCTCCAAATCTCCGACCAGAGCTTCGACGCGCGCCTCCAAATCTTCTTCGACATGTACGCGCTACCCACCCGCTCTCCAAAATCCCTCCCTGCTCATGATGAATCAATCAGTTTTTTCCTGCTTCCTCGTGACCTTTCTTGGCATATGGAAAACAAATTCATTTCAGGGTGGACACCAACGTGGACGGCAGGATCACAAGGGAGGAAGTGCAAGAGGTAATCAAGCTAAGCTCACTGGATTTACCACTAATCAGTCAACACAATTTAGTTGAAAGTAACATGTCAGTATTACTGGCAGTCTGGCACTGCTGTAACTTTCACTTTGGGAGAGTTTTTGTGCATGGAATTTCACTGTGCCGGTAATTAAGTTGGGAACGTATAAGGTGGAAACTAATCCCTCCATGCAAACTATGGAAAGTAACACAATTAAGTTGGGAAGTTTGATATCGAGCACGTGGTTAACTAAAAAAAAGTTTTTTTTAACCTTAGCTGATCGTTCTGAGCGCGTCGGCGAACAAGCTGGCGAAGCTCAAGGAGCAAGCAGAGGAGTACGCCGCCCTCATCATGGAGGAGCTCGACCCGGAGAACCTCGGCTACATAGAGGTACATACACTGTTGCTGTACACGCTGCCACGTGTCTGACACGCTCCTGCTGACTCGCCACGTACGCAGCTGTGGCAGCTGGAGGCACTGCTCCTGCAGCGCGACGCGTACATGACCTACAGCCGGCCGATGAGCAGCGGCAGCGCGGCGCAGTGGAGCCAGGGCCTCAGCGCGGGCGCCGCCGGCGGCGGCGCGGGCGGGCAGCAGCAGCAGCAGCGGGAAGGCGGCGTGGCCGGCGTGGCGTCGCGGGTGCGGCGGTGGCGGTGGAGCCCGCGCCGCGCGGCGGCGAGGGCGCGCGTGGCGGCGGCGGAGGGGTGGCGCCGGGCGTGGGTGCTGTCCCTGTGGCTGGCGGCGATGGCGGCGCTGTTCGCGTGGCGGTTCGTGCAGTACCGGCGGTCGTCGGCGTTCCGGGTGATGGGGTACTGCCTCCCGACGGCGAAGGGCGCCGCCGAGACGCTCAAGCTCAACATGGCGCTCGTGCTCCTCCCGGTGTGCCGCAACACGCTGACGTGGCTCCGCTCCACCTGGGCCCGATTCTTCGTCCCCTTCGACGACAGCATCGCCTTCCACAAGGTAATTAAAATTAAAACAAGTATTTTTTGTGTGTGTCGGCGGCGGCGGTCGTTAGGGTGTCGCCGTCGACGGCGAGACGCCGGCGTCCGTCGCCGTCGTCACTTTGCGTCGCGCGGGGCGGGGCTTTTGGATCTCGTGCGGCTTTGCCGCGTGACTTTTTGGCCTCTCGGACCGTGGCGTACTTTGGGCTCGCGGTGGGACCCCTCGCTCTCGCCGTGCGGTCCAACCAGAAATAAGGATGGCGGCGGTTTGCGGTGAGGCCGGCGAACTCGACGGCGCAGAGGATCCCCGGCCGCCGCGCCTCCCGCCGTGGCTGTGCCGCGCCGGCCGCCGGGTACGCGCGCCACGGCAGCGGTCGCGTCGGGGTCAAAACTTCCGGTCCGATGAAATGTGAATGGAATGGAAGTCGCCGGCCGGACCGACAGGTTTTCCGCTGCCAGGTGGGCCCATGTCCGGCCGTCCGGGAAGGGGGAAACGTGTTGAAAATGAGATGTGCGCAAGCGTGCGTTGATCCAAGTTGCATCAGGTCGTGCACAGTGAGCTTTTTACGATTTTGCTCGGGCTAAAACTTTTTTTTTAAGTAGGTCGGGCTAAAGCTTAAGAGTTGGTTTGAATGTTGAAACATGCGCACTATTCACCTTTTGTTCAGTGTAGTCTAGTTCACCAATCAACAACAGTCCATGCAAGTGTTTGCAAATTGCAACTTAGAAAAACATAAATTTAATATAAAAAAAACTACTTTAGGTTGCTTGTGGTCAACATATATACCTGTTATAATTAACTTAGACCGTCGTAATATTGTTTTTTTAATTTAGACCGTCGTAATATTGTTTTTTTAATTTAAAGAAAAGGTGCCGCTATCTCTCTATTTCGAAAATAGTTTCAGTGTTAAAACTTCCCGATATTTTGACCACATTTCCTACTACTTATAATTAGTGGTGAGACCAAACCACTTGCTCAAAATATTTGAATAATTGAGGAGTGCGATTAGCCTGACAAGACGGCAAGCGGGGCAATCATAGAGAAACAGATTTCCTGAGGGTCTGGCCTCTTATTGATGTCGCTTTTGCCACTTCGTTAACACCTCGATTCCTTTCTTAATGCAAAGCCAATGCATTATCGCGTTCTAGTATAGCGTGTGGTCATCAACCATATAGCATAATTAATCAGCTTGTCATGATTAATTTACTAGTAATTTGTCATGCGGTAATCATGC
Source organism: Cenchrus fungigraminus (assembly GCA_036936925.1). Classification (NCBI taxonomy): domain Eukaryota; kingdom Viridiplantae; phylum Streptophyta; class Magnoliopsida; order Poales; family Poaceae; genus Cenchrus; species Cenchrus fungigraminus. The sequence goes on along the minus strand of CM072768.1, from coordinate 62,970,154 downwards.
CAAAATTAAGCTTCGATTCACGCACGCAGATCATCGCGACGGCGATCGCGGTGGGCATCTGCCTGCACGCGGGGAACCACCTGGCGTGCGACTTCCCGCGGCTGATCGCGTCGGGGCCCGACGAGTACCGCCTCGTGGCGCGCTTCTTCGGCCAGGAGAAGCCCACCTACCGGTCCCTCCTCGCCGGCGCCGAGGGGGTCACGGGGATCGTCATGGTCACGCTCATGGCCGTCTCCTTCACCCTCGCGACGCGCCCCTTCCGGAAGCGGGAGGAGGTGGTGGCGGCCAACAAGGGCGGCGGCGGCGGCGGACGGCGGGGCCTCCTCCGGTGGTCGTCGCTCCCGCTGGGCCACCTCGCCGGCTTCAACGCCTTCTGGTACTCGCACCACCTCCTCATCGTCGTCTACGTCCTGCTGCTCGTACACGGGTGGTTCATGTTCCTCGTCGACAGGTGGTACCAGAGGACGGTACGTATATATGCAGCTTCGATCGCTTCCCCTTGCTTTACTTTTTTTTTTGTTTAGTTTAATTTCTGATGTCGTCGTCTTGGGTATTAATGAGGTTGGGTATGGCCATTGGATCAATATTGGACGGTTAATTAGAGCTTTTCCATAAACATAGAACACCATTGCTGCTCAGAGCTTTCAGAGAGGGGATCGAAGGTCGATGAGATTGCATAAATGTGCTCCGAGCCCACATATATACAGAGACAGCTAGCTTGATCATGTCCACGCACGAAGTTAGATTTTTTCTGATGAAAATTTTAAATTTAGTCAAATCTCATCATGGGGTTCCTGCCTCCGTGTGGCCGGTCCAACAGTCCAACAGTCCAAGGTGGACGTGCTGGTCGACTGCAAAGCGTAGGACCATGCATGCTGCTGGTTGGTGGTGTGTTGAGGTCGGATCCGACTTGGACAGTATCTGCTTAGCATTAACCCCAGCGTGTGCTACCTGCTTGTCGGTTGGTCAATCAATCACTTTTGCACCAATCGACGATCAGGCTTTAATTAGTGTTGTAGGGCGCGGCATTGCTGCACAACGAGAGAACAATTTGCCATGCACTGCACCCGTACGCTCTCAGGGACGATCGTGAAGAACCAATGAGGGCGCTGTGATGTGCCGTTTCGGATATGCGTGTACACGCCTTCGGAAGTGGACACGGGGGGTTCCACCTAACTGACAGATATGCCAAGCCTACGATCTAAAAAAAGAACTATTATGCATAATAATAGAAAGAGTCTTATATTATGCATTTTTTTCATTTTATTACTACTAGCTACGGCCATTATCAGAAAATCTGCATTAGATCAATTGCATGAAATAAATCATCGCTAAACATTCTGATATATTTTTTAAAATTACTTTTATAGCATCACGATGCTCATTGTGGCATCCACAGTTCATAAATATGTATGGAAAGCCATCAGCCTTGACTTAGCCTCAGCAAGCCTGCATTAGATACTTGTAATCCCAAAAGCCTCTTTCATTCAGCACCACCTTTGCCAAAGCTAGTATTTTGTTTTGTTTTGCCCGGAAAGCACATGGCCACGCAAACAGGACTTTTGACTAGAAATATCAATCGCAAACAGTGAGTGTGATCATTGTTCAACGACATGGTAGACTCGATGATTGACACCCGTGGACAATGTGGTCTCCCTTCGCGTTTCCTAGAGTACACGCGGTTTAGACTTTTGTTCTGATCTTGGCTTGATTGCTCCGTTTCTGACCCCTAGCTTGCAATCAACAACCTTTCTGAACTGTCTGAGTTTTTTAGAGAAATATTCTTGTGAGAAGAATCCTGATTTATTTCGTCCAGTGCCACATGTTGGCTGCACAATGCTACAAGCCTACAATGATTGCATTGGCCAATGCAAGCTAGAGGTCCTAGTTGTAAAGGTGTCACGGATTTGGTATCTAGAAATCAATTCGCCAAAAAAAGGAAGATGCTAGGGATCAGTTCTGTCAAAGGAACTACTAATGAAATGCAGAAGAATACAACTTTTGCACTCACCTCTACAACTGCCATTCTCGATCCCATTGCATACTAGAATGATCATTCCTAGGGAATCTGACAGCTGGCAAAACAGTTTAGTGGCTGGAATTTCTTGGTGCAGTTCAGTCCAAACTATTCACATGGAACTTTAAACAGTGCTGTAGGCTACTCTCTCTGTCCCTCGTTTTTGGTATTTTTAGGTCCATGATATTGACAATATATCTAGACGTAGTATATATCTTAGATGAATAGCAAGAATAAGAATCTAGAAATGCCAAAACGACGTATAATTTGAGATGGAGTACTAAACATTATAGTACTATAACCAACCATTGCTTTCTGCACCCTATTTTCGCAAACATTTCTGCATGCAATTTAGTAAGACAGTCTTCCATTGATCTGTTCATCAGATATCCTGATGCTATTTTGAGACATTCTGCACATGTGTTGAGTTATTTGCTCTGAACCTCTTCATTCTATCTTTAACGTCATGGTGCGACTCTCCTGCTACAAAAACTTGATGCTAACTGTGCGATCTCTTTGATGGTCTCCAGACATGGATGTACATTTCTGTACCATTCGTGCTTTACGTTGGGGAGCGGACGCTACGGGCCTTCAGATCCAAGGCGTATGCTGTTAAGATCCTCAAGGTAACTGAACATCCAAGAGCTCCACTAGCATCTCGTTATCTGGATGCCAAGCACCAGTCCGCCCCGTCAGCACCCTCTGACAAGAAACGATCACCCTATCATCTCCAGTTGGTCGAAACGACAAGCAGAGATAACATGCTTTTTTGGGGGGCATGTGCATGTTTAGTGTCTTTCAATTTGTTGCAACCATCATTGCCCTTTTCAGAATGGAAGGTTTCAGAGTCATATTAAAAGTTATGGCATGTGGACAGTTAGATGGGGATATGGTGCTAGGTCATGGTGGCACTGTGATATGCAGGGGACAGGGTCGTGTAGGCTTAACTGAATATTTGTCTCATTTTAGAACAAAATGCTCATCACTAGCTGGTCACCTCACACCAAGTCTTCATTTAAAGATGAATCTAGATGAGAAATATTGAACAAATACCTGATGGTTGGAATTAGGTGTCAAAAGTTCATGCATGTTCTTATAGTACTCGTATTCACTCAGGTGTGCCTTCTACCGGGGAACGTCTTGACCATAACAATGTCAAAGCCATATGGATTTCGCTACCGAAGTGGGCAGTACATATTTCTCCAGTGTCCAACAATCTCTCCATTTGAATGGTATGCCTGACTCTTCATTCACCAATCACTCTTGTTGCCAATATATGTCGTTTGGTACAGTTATCCCTGATACTCTGTTGCACACTTGCAAGGCATCCTTTTTCCATCACTTCAGCTCCTGGAGATGACTACATCAGTGTCCATATCCAGACCAGGGGGGACTGGACCCAAGAGCTCAAGCGCATCTTCGTCGAGAACTACTTCACGCCATGCGTGCCCAGACGAGCTGCGTTCGGGGAGCTAGGCGCAGCGGAGCAGAGGAGGTTCCATGCATTCTCCAAGCGTGTCTGTTCCTCTTTTGTCTGTTTACTCCCAGCCTGAATGAAACTGAGCAACGGCTTGCATCTAATGCAGTCCGCCAAGGTTGCTGGTCGATGGCCCCTATGGTGCCCCTGCGCAGGATTTCAGGAACTATGATGTGCTACTCCTCGTCGGTCTTGGGATTGGCGCCACACCTTTTATCAGCATCCTGAGGGATCTGCTGAACAATATCAAGCTGGCTGATGAGCTGATGGTATCGTTTCGTCTGTAGCATCCAGTTTCAGCTTTCTGTGACTCAAATCTTGCTTGCCTAACTGTCGTTGCTTTCTGAACCTTTCAGGACCTGGCAATGGAGACCAGCAGGTCTGAGGACAGCGCCAACAGCTTCAGTGTGTCGACCGCGAGCAGCAGCAACAAGAGGCGGGCGTACAGGACGAGCTGTGCGCACTTCTACTGGGTCACAAGGGAGCCAGGATCATTCGAATGGTTCAAGGGGGTGATGAATGAGGTCGCTGAAATGGACAAGAAGGTGAAGTCTCTGCCAGTCTGCCCCCTTTCCCTTTCTCTGTGCTGTTGTCCCCTGCAAATGGTGTACTTATGAGTTATGATGGTGTTCCTGATGGTTCAAGCAGGGTGTCATTGAGCTGCACAACTATCTGACAAGCGTGTATGAGGAGCGTGATGCAAGGACGACACTACTGTCAATGGTGCAAGCACTGAACCATGCCAAGCATGGCGTAGACATTGTATCAGGAACTAGGGTAAACACATTTTATTTGAGCAAACAGAGTATCATGATTTCACAGGCGAATGATCTGGGAGGAATTTGATGACAATGATTGCAAATTACATATAATTTGTACTCACATTTCAGGTCAGGACACATTTTGCAAGACCAAACTGGAAGGAAGTCTTCACAAGAATTGCTTCCAAGCACCCAAATTCCACAGTTGGTAATATTTTACCCCTATGTGTTTGTTTCCCCCTCAAATGACATCAAGTTATTGGCATGAAATAACCACTAGCAGTTTACCATGATGACTCAGGTGAATATAGTTCTGTCAATAAGATTTTATTATGCATGCAGGGGTGTTCTACTGTGGGAGACCTACACTTGCCAAAGAATTGAAGAAACTGTCACTAGACATGAGCCACAAAACGGGAACACGCTTTGATTTTCACAAGGAGTACTTCTGATGGAGAATGCACTCCTGAATTCCTTCATAGTAGTAGATACAGATAAAACAGTCACAAATTTTGCATAGAAGCAAACTGACCCTCTTCACCATATGTAAATGTACATAGTACAAGGCGGAGGGTAGTTAGAAGCATTTTTATTAACAAAACGGGAGGGTAAAAATATTTGTGTGTTCTCAGACAGGCATTGGTTACTGGTTTACTACAGGTATACATGTATAGCACATAGCTACTCATTGTATGCTAAGCATACAAGAGACTGAGGCCACCAACCTGAATGTATATCATTCGATTAGTAGTTCATCGTTACTTTATTACTCACTGGCATTGTGTAGAAATCAAGTATTGTTAATTGGTTGCTCACTTACATGCCAGCACTGGTTTTTTTAATTAGCTTAGAGGCAGATGCACTCCATATAGCATTCACTAAACACTTTGTCATATAAAATTATACCAAGAAGAATCATTCTTGTAATGAATTAATGATAAATACAGTTTACCATGAGTAACAATGTACAACGTCTATGTATCTATTTAAAGCTAAAACAGAAAGTTAAACTGCTCGCTAGCCCTAATCCAAGGTCAGCAGGAGAAACAAAGACTTCAGTCTTCATGTAGTACTTACACCAATGAGATCCCCAGAGAAGGTCCGATAAGGTCAAAAGACTCAATCCACACGAGTTTAGTTGATGAAGTATGCTGCATCAAGAGCATCTTTTGCAGATATTCTCTGCAAACAAAGGCACCAATTATTTGACAGTTTGTCAACAAATTTCAAAGAAGGTACAATTTGTATAGCAGGTTCATTTAAACTCCTAAACATGGTTACAAAAAAGACGATACAAAGTTTTTAGTTAGCGTGCTTCATATTGAACCTCAGATAACAAATTAAATGTTGTAAACATAGATCTGTGTGAAATAAAACATACCTTTGTAGGATCAAGGATCAACATACGTTCAATCAAATCGACAGCATGATAGTCGAAGCTGTAGAGAATTTTTTTGCCACATTAAATTCAAACCTTAAAAGAAACTAATAACTACTCAAATACATAGGTGCAAAGAGATAGTAAGTGGATTACTTCTGTAACATATCTCTCAGGCGTCGCTTGCTAGGCGTTGCAGGATGGGTAACCATAGTTTTGTACAGTGCTAGCTTGGATACACCAGGCCAGTTTTCCTCATTTGGAGATCCACACAGTTCAAATATTTTGGATAGCTGGTCTTGCTGAAACAATATACAAGCATCTGTCAAGGTTTTATGCATAAACATATACTCCCTCCATCCCAAAAAGCATGTCATTTTAGAATTGTCTTAAGTCAAAAAATTTTAACTTTGACCAAGATTATAGAAAAAATTACATACACTTATGGTATGAAATAAGTACCATTAGATTTATCATGAGATCTATTTTTATATATATCTATTTAATGTCACAAATATTTATATTTTTCTCTATAATTTTGGTCAAAGTAGAGAAATTTTGACTTAGAACAAATCTAAGACCACACGCTTTTTGGGACAGAGTAGAAAATTTTGAATTTAAGTACTCAAGCCATATTTGAGGAAACATTACAGAACAAAATACCGATTCACATAAGTTCCATAAATCAGCAACGAAAGATAATATACAAGACCATAATCAGGTTATCAACATCCAATTTGTTTAAAGGTTGCCCAAAGAAAAGTTCTGCATATTCTATGAAACTAATAATTCCAAAGATTTTGAAGTGGATACCAGTGGTGATGGAAAACGGATGACAGAACATATTAGGACAGATAGGGATCATCACACTATTCCAGTAATAACAACAGATACATAGGAGTAAAGAGCTCAATTTGTGCATGACGCCAAGCCTCATCACATGTTCAAATTCTTTAAAACAAAATTCTCGTTTAAAGTATAATACAGTGATTATATACTAAATAGCACCAGGAGCAACAGTAGAAGAAAAGAGGAAAAAAAGATGTATATCATACCTCGGTTCTGCCAGGAAACAATGGTTTTTTAAGCAAAAATTCAGCAAATATGCAACCAACAGACCAAATATCCACAGCTTCAGCATAATTTGTGGCACCAAGAAGCAACTCTGGGGGCCTGTAATGATGGAAAACGTCATGTTGACATAACTGGGTAAACAAATGTGGCCAGACGGGAAAGATAAATATGATGATGTTATCTCCCTGATTCCTCATTCCACTTACCGGTACCATAAAGTGATGACATGATTTGTTAAAGTTCCTTCTCTAGTGAATGGCCTTGCAAGGCCAAAATCAGCAAGCTTTAAAAGTTTACCACCACTTATTAGAAGATTAGCCCCTAGAAACAGTTCCAAAAATAAGCAATTCTGAGATAAGAATATCAGAGAGGTAAAACTTGAAGCTAAATCCAAATAAAGTAAACCTTTGATATCACGATGAAGCACATTATTGACATGGCAGTAGTGCAATCCTTTTAGCAGCTGGCCCATATAAACCTAAACAAATGAAAATTTGACAATGATACATTTTAAGAGCAGCAATGACACATCTCACTGTTAAATTAATATTTTTCCAGTAGGTACATTTGAGTACCTTAACTTGGGATGGGGTACTATGGTGCAATACTTTCTTCAAATCATGGTCCATGTATTCAAAAACCATGTAGATATCTCCTCTATACATCTGATTATTATCTGCATATGTTTAACACAATTCTAGGATCAAATATATGCAGATAAAATCAATTAAATGGGTCAAAGTTCAAATCAGTCATCATGAACCACAGAAACGAAAATATAAGCAACTAAACAAAATCAAACTTAGTGATGTACCTGATCCCCCTGTTCCATGTGCAGAACCTGAGAAAATTTAGAAATGGGTGAGCAATGCCCTCATACTCTAATGTATATCTAGAAATGACTAGATGAACATTTGTTACCAGGAGATACTACAATCTCTTTCAATCTGATGATGTTCTCATGATCCAGCTTTTTTAATAGTTTAATCTCACGCAAGATTTGGCGTGGAAACTACAGAGGTACTGAATAGTTCAGAGGGGTCTACAATGTGCTTGCAAATCATAAAAGGACTAAAAGAGCATTAATTAGCTTTATTGATATCATAAAGCTTACCCCTTCTTTGCCATCATCCAGTTTTATTTTCTTGAGCGCTGCTCTTTCCCCAGTAATATTATCCACTGCCTCAAATACCTCACTGAGATTTGTAGGAAAAAAACATGGCAGCGACAAATTAGGTGGTTATGCAGATCATATACATGTATCTAGTAGCAAAAGCTTTGCCAACTTGAAGTTTGATGGTGGTGAAATACAATCTACAAAAATAATGGCGGGCAACTATTGTTATATTTTCTTATATCAGAAAATGATTCCAGAGATAAGAACGAACAGCAAGACTAGAAAGCTGGCATTTTTATTTCAAAGAGCTTAAGACAAAATGGGAGATATTACAGCCCACCCGATTCAGTGAGATTTCAGAAAGGATTGTAGACTTATTGTTAGTGCAAAAGACTATCTTATGCCTCTATTTATTTTCCATGAACGCTACAAATTTCTCAAAAAGTTTAATTTTTGAATCTTCATAGACCTTGTATATTGCACCAATGCATACTCAAATTTGCAATTGAAGTGCTTGCATCAATTACCAATTATAGATATAGAAAAGAAAAAATGTTCCATTCAAACAATCGAACGGAAAGCTCAACCAACCTAGGAGGAACTAGGTGGCACTGTAAGTAAAAAGAAATAGGCACCCAAATTCAAACAAAACAGTACCCAAACTTCGATGATAGGGGTGCACACCCACTCCTCCCATCAACTGAGATAGGCTCAGTTCCTACAAGATCAAACACTGAGAGCATACTAGGCGAGCTACCTGAGAATCGGGGAATTTCCCAGCCTAGCTGGCCAAGGTGGAAAGGTAGGGGTTTGGTTCTCCTGCTGACTACTCCAGATTCCTTATTCACCTCCTTTTCAAAAAATCACTGCCACACTACCATCTAGGCTATAATCGACAACATAAAAGAACTACAATGAGACAGGTTCATTACTTATCCCTGATAGCTATCTCTGTGAACATGAACAAGTGGAAAGAATAAAGAAGGAAAATAAAGGAGAAAGGAATCTCATCATCCAAACTCCAAAGTCCATGTGAGTAATTGATCCAGAACCTCCTTACAGGCAATCAGTCCAGTCCGCTTCTTCGAAGTCAACTAGTTTGCTCTTTCTGAGACCATGATCACTCCTTGGCAATGTGCCAGAACTGCAATCACCCTAAGCCCACCACCTCCACCTCCTCCCTGGCACTGTGATCCAAGGTCCCAAGGAGAAAAATGATGGTCTTCAGTTCAGTTCATGTTTTGAGGTCATGCTGCTACGAGGTAACAACTGCTCATAAAGGTGGTACGCTGCGCAGCCTTGCTCACACAGGAGAACTGATTCGGCTTGCCTGCACAGGCAAGGATATCATCTCCTGAGTGGGCAGGTTTGCAAAGCGAAGCATATTTTGATTCTCATATTTCTTAGAAACCAAGCATACCCTTGAGTTGACAACTAATTGCAAAATAATTCTTGCAGTTATTTAGGATTCAGTGTGAATACTTATATTTCTTTTCTGTTAAGTAAAGTACAGACTTTTCAGTGAAAAGAGGAGGAAGGCTAAGGTTAAAGTAGAAACAATAATATATACTACTTAAAAGAGTGAAAAAGTCCTTTCCATAACAGTGCCCGTTTCTTAGCCTGAACTAGCCCAAACAAGTACACCATCATTTACAGACACAAGAAAAGACAATATTGGGTTCTTTCTTATCTGCAGAAGTTGCATAGTGGGATCTCATCACCCAAGACCTCAATGCCTCCAACTCTCCGTCATAAGTAATTTGACGGTGCACCTACATTATCTACTGAATGAAATGTGTGTGATGGTCCTAACGTGCTCCAAAACATTGATACATGAATTCAAAGAAACCCACTTTGCACAGAAGATGGCCTAGCTATGGAAAATCACATTGGAGAAAACAGCACCATCAGGATGTCATAAGAAGATTATCTTTCCTTTCATCAGATTAAAAAAATGACACTACCTAGCTGCATTGTACACAGATGACAAATTTCCATAGTTGTTGTACACCAGAACTTCAATCTATACTACTCTGTATGTTCCTAACAAATAAAGAGTCTGCAAAGGCATGCTGACGGAAACACCTAGTGCCCAACAAAGAATCCTAATAAATAACAAATCAGCCACCAGCCAGCAGTACTTTTCTCTCACAACAAATCAGCCACCAATCACCAGTCAGCAGTACTTTTCTCTCAGCACAAATCAGCACCGGCCACCAGCCCTGACTTTAATTAGGCCCAATAACTGACGGCATCTAGGTAGAAGCAATAAAAAGCACAGCTGCTCGACGCACTAGTGACGCTCACACAAAGTCTTCTTCGACAATTGGCTCCAAGCACGCCACGAATCGGTGCGACCACGGACCGAACGGATCATCACCACTCCGCCGTCGGCGCCGCCGGCCATACGATCCGAGGGCTACACACCATCCACGGGTCAATTGCGGCGCGCCGCTAACAATCCAGGTGGACCAGGACGTAATGCGAGGGGAATTCTAACAGGTCAGCCGCGTGCGGGAAGGGGAGGGTTTCGGTTCAGCTTCGCTTACCCGTAGGTGCCCTCGCCGATCTTGCGGATGCGCTTGTAGCAGTCGACCGTCCGCGCGCCGGCGGGGGCGTACTCGGACAGGTTGAGCGCGCCCAGCAGCGCCTCCTCGCCGGCCATCGCCGGCGGAGGCCTCTGCGGTGTCGCGGGACGGGCAACCGCTCAGCTGGGAGTCTCCGGCGCTTGGTTGGGCAGCAGAGGGCAGCGACGGCACGACGCGGAGGCAGCGGAAGCCCCAGGGGAGTGTACGACGCAAGTCAAAAGGCCAGCCGTTCGGCTCCTTCATGGGTCTGGGCTTGGGCCGCCGCATCGACATGCCGGCTGACCCGTTTCGAATCCAATTTGCCAAAATTGTGCAAAAGCAATAAAAATTCAAATAAGTGCGTGTTTGGCAGAGGTACGCAGCTTCAGAAAAAAAAAATCAGCTCTGCTCTGTATTTTTGTAGTCAAACGGTTTCAGCTCCAGCAACTCCACCGTAGATCTATACTATAAAGATCGAATAATTTGAAAAACTTTTCTCACCCAATTCGGGTCCACCGTACCTAGACCTGAGCATTCCAGGGGTCGGGCCGGGTTCGGGCCGGGCCGAAAAAAATCCGGGTTTTTCGGGCCGAGAAAATCCTGCCCATGACCATCCCATGGGACGTGTCGGGCCTCAGTTTTCGGGCCGGGCTCGGGCTGGGCCCGGGCTTGGGCGGGCCGCCCGCGCATTTTATAGTGTAAAACAACTAAAAACAGCATTTCAGGCCGGGCTCGGGCCAAAAAAAAATTTCGCGGGCTTCAAGATCTCTGCCCACGCCCGCCCAGTAAGGTCCGTGGGCGGGCCGGGCCAGCGGGCCGGGCTGAAAATGCTCAGGTATAACCGTACCCCTCACGCCGGACCCACCTGTCAATTAATTGGGAAGTGGATAGGGTGGAAGACCCATAGAATCACAATTTGGAGAGCGTTTCTGCCAAAAACAAAAATATTTTGTCACCGTAGCTTTGCCTTTACCCGCCCTTGTACCCGTGTAGTGTAGGCGTGTAGTAGTCCTATCTTGTCCCGGTATTATACCTGAGCATTTTTGGCCCGACCCGGCCCGGCCCGGGCCCGGCCCGCGCCAGGCCCGCCCACGGACCTTACTGGACGGGCGTGGGCAGAGATCTTGAAGCCCGCGAAAAAAAAACTTGGCCCGAGCCCGGCCCGACATGCTGTTTTTAGCTATTTTACAGTGTAAAATACGCAGGCGGCCCGCCCAAGCCCCGGCCCGGCCCGAAAAACTGAGGCCCGACACGTCCCATGGGACGGTCATGGGCAGGATTTTCTCAACCCAAAAAAACTGAATTTTTTTTCGGCCCGGCCCGTGAAATGCTCAGGTCTACCCGGTATCCCATCCGTATTTATTTTCTTGCGGCCCCTCGTCCTCCACGCCGATTCTCCCCGCTCAGCGGACGACGTCCCTAACTCCCTATGCCTCCTTGCCTTGCCCTTCCCAGCGCCCATGGTCTCTACTCCCACGCCGCCCTTGATCTGAAATACCTCACACCTCCCAGCATCGGCAGCCATGGAGGATTGTTGAACAATCCACTACAGATCAGGAGGAAGACAACATATGCGAAACCACAAGATCTCCAAAACCCGCAATCTCCACGCTCTACTACTCGCCGAAATCCTCAATGTGGTTGCCCACCTGTCTCCTCCGCAACAAGTGCACCGGTTGCAAAGTCGTTGCTGTAAGTTCCCTCTTCTATTCTCCTAGGTAGATCGTGGCCTTGATCAAATACTGTTATGTGTAGAAATTTTATGCTTGTGGAGTCAAAGTTGCAACTAATACAAGCCCCTGACTAGCACTGTTGTTGATAACTTCAGATTACTAAATAGATCAGCGGCATGCTGTCGTTTTATTTGAAAGTCGTGCACATAGTATATGTTTTGATGCATCTATTCCTCTCTTTCCAGGCTAAATATAGATTGGATTCCGAGTGTAAGCGAATTAATATCTTCTCTTTCAATTACCTTAACTAAATTTTAATTTACAGAAGGTCATCGATTAATTACATGTAAAAAGGCGGTGAGCTTATGAATTTCTGGATGATAAACACAAAACAAAACAAAACAAAACAATGGTATCTGAATTTCATTGGTTACTTCAGTATACATCAATATACTTATGAGTTATGACGGTATTCTTCTTTTGATCTCAATAAATAGGAAAAACAAAGATATCCGATTTCGCTGGTTGCTTCATCTTGCTAGCATAGCTAAGATATAAGATTAAACCTAGGTATGACATTGGACCCCTAGTTATTATTGATTATCTATCTCAAATATGAAAATGATTATTTGATTATTATATATAATTTTAATTGTTATCACGCGCGACACGCGCATTATTGCTAGTCTGCTTAAAAAATGGTGGAGCAAGCCTTAAATTCATGGATTTTGTGGAGTGTCCAAGGGGTGCTCCACCAAATCCAAGTTTCCTAGAGTTAAGATAAATTACACACTATTGCCACTGGTAAGTGGAAAATCACTGGTTTGCTTCTTTTTCCGCCGCTCGAGGAGCCCATCCGCCCTCCCACGCGCCACCGGCCCACACCCTGCGCCGCCCGAACTCCCCTCCTGACAACACGCGGCAAATCATGGATTAATTATGCTCATTAGATTCGTTGCACAAAATTGCACTCATCTGTGAAAAGATTTTGCAAATAGACTTCATTTAGTACTTCATGCATGCAAGATTTCCTAGGAGACACTTCTGTTTATCCCCAACCAAACACAGAATTCAAATCTCGTAGCCCATCAACCACCAGCAACCGCACACCATTACCCAGCAGTGCGTTGTCACCCAATGACCAACAAGGCAACAACAGGGTGTCGACGCCGCGCACTAGAGGCATGCGACCAACGCCGCCGCCGCCACCACCACCACCAAGGATGTGCCTGGAACTCCGGTGCCTGCATGGATGGATGACGGCCATTGCGTCGGGTCAGCTCGTCTTTCATTTGGGCTGATGGGCCAATGCACTAATTGAAAACAGTAATGCTATACCCCCGGTCGTCTGACGTGCCGAGAAATTTCCGGACGCCCCTTCACGTGGACCCGTGCCTATCCATCTTATCCTTTCACCATTCACCTGCCCCTTCCGGCATCGTCTCAGTGGAGGGGGTCATAGGGGAATTTTCAAAAATGACACATCATCTTTACTGTATTGGTTTGCGGGATGACCTACCCTCTCTCAATGCACAGGGTCATAGCACAGTTTCATAGGTTCCTGTAGATATTTAATTACTTCATATTGGTTGGTCAATTGTGCTTAAAAATTGTGTCAACTTGTCTCAGTGGGAGGGTCATAGGGGTGTCGTTCCTAGGACTCCGCGCCGATCCAGGGTCATGAGGATGACCCTGGTTTCCTCTATCTCCTATTAAATATCATGTCATTCACCTACCCCCTCTTGTCTTCTCTACTGCAGGTCTGCAGCCATGGCGGAAGCTGAGCTCCACCGGCGCGTGTGCCTTGAGCGCAGGAAGCGCTACCGAGAGCGAGCCATGCCGGGGCGCTCCCTACGCCAGTGCACTCCCCTACGCCGACCGTTAGGAGGAGCTCCTCCACCATGCCAACACTCTCCGGCGGCGATGTGGAGCCCACTCCGGCGGGGGTGCGCCTCTCCGGCCAACATCCGGCAGCCGGGTGGCTCCTTCCGCCCTCCCACGCCCCGGATCTGGCGGTTCTCCCTCCTGCACGGTTCTCTCCGCCCCACGCGCCCGCCAGCGCAAGTGCTCCTCGATGAGGGGTCTCCGCGCGTGTCATCGGCGCTGGTGCTTCCCGGCGAGGGAGATCGCGCGCTGCCAGCGTCGGTCGCCGCGCCGCGCGCCGCCGCCCACAGTGAGCTCGCCCCGGCCTCTGACCCTGCGCTCCCACCGCCGATGAAGCCGCCCGCCCGCCCCTCCATCCGGAGGAGATTGCCGAGGTCGGCCGGAGATCTGTCCTGCAGAAGCGCCTATGGGGCCGCCCATGCTGGGGATCTCTTCCCTTTGAAAGCACAACCAAAAGAAGGCACGTCACAGGGCCACGCCGACTGTTATTTTTATCTCCGTTGGATTTTGATCGGGTGATCCAAAACGGTGTTCCAGACTCTTCTCGTCTTCCCAAGCGCAAGACTCTTCGTCTCTTTCCCCACCGCGACACCGCGTGTGTCCGCACCGCCGTCGCCGCCGCTCAAACCCTCGGCTCGGCTCGGTTGCGCATGCTTTGTGCGTCTTCGACATCGGCGCCGTCCGCCTCCAAGAGGCCCCAGCTCAATCCTCCCCAATCTTCCACGCCATCGCCTCCTGTTGCCCGTCCAGGAAGCAGCTCCGGTGACTCCTCCCGTGCGCCCCGAGGACAAGGATAGGGGGCCGCATGATCCGCGCGGGAAACGAATTGGGTGCCTTGCGCCGGAGCTCGGAAGCGGCCGGAGGCGTCCGCAACCGAGGCACAAGGAGGCACCTGACGCCTGGCAGCCACACAGCTCGAGGGACCCGTGGGCAGGGACCAGCGCTTACACTCGTGGTCGCCTACCTCCAGACGCCGCGAAGCAAGAATGCAACACCAGCAACAGCCCTTCACAGCTCCACCCTCCTCCATGCTCCTGTGCATCTTCCGCTACGCAGAGGACGCATGTCATTGCCTTGGAAGCAGTCATGCTTGGAAGGTGGAGCTATCCTCGACGCCCGGTAGCTGCTCGACGAAATGCTAAGCTGCTCACTGAACCAACGCTTGGCCCTGACGTCCGGCCCTCATGGGGAAGCACTGTGTGTGGCTCGTCCTCTTGCACTTGTGGTGCTATAGGTGCAGTAGCTCTTGCGAATCAGAGCAGCTAATTATTTTGCAAACTCTTGCCCCCAAAGAAAGGCATCTTGCTGACATAACTTAAGCAAGCTGAGATGCCCATGCAACCATGCTCTTGCTCTATATATATTTGATTTGATGAAATGCACAAATGTGGACCTGTTACTCAGTCGTCATAGCTGTGGCTAATGCACGCAACATAAAATCTTTAAGAGCTAGATCACGGATAATGGCAAGTACAAATGAGTTTCAAACCCAAGGCACATTCTTTTAAGCCTGGCTATTACTATAGAAGTAAAAAAATGACGAGAGTATCTTGGATTCGAATTGTTGTTAGTAAAATATAATATCCAAGAAAGATACAAGTATATAGTAAGATTTGATTTAGTTCCTCAGCCTTGAGCTCTGTAATATCAGCACTAACCTTTTATATCATACAACTGCAGGATACTATGATATTTATGACTGGCTGAGACTAAACTTGCGAAGGCATCTAAGTCTGTGATGTGCTTGAGTCACATAAACATAACAACAAGAGAACACTCCAAGTAAACTGCTACATGTTTTCTTTAAAAAAAAGTTAACTTCTACATGCAGCTGTATTTTAAATGACATTTGCAATACCTACATGTAGGACCATGCTTGATGATAGCCAAAGTTGGCTGCAGCTACTGCATGTTGTCTGTCTGAAAGCACATATATGGTTTTATCCTAATGTTTTATAGTTTACTCAAATAACAGAGCATAAGGTACTCTATAATCACTGAACTTGACTTTACTAAAAACTTATTGTAATTTTTATTATCACTTATATTTTAATACCTTGTCTTTTGTATTCAAACCTGTTGTGTCTTTTCCCAGAGCATTTCTGAACTTTGGTGATTGTCAAAATGTTTTTGTAAAGATTGCATACACATATCTTTTACCATAATTATGATCTCATCTGCTACATAAGTCATATTTAGCTCACTTCCACCCCTATGTATTAATTAAACAAAATTTGCTTGGTTCGTAATGACAGTCTATACGCAAGCTACCATAATGTAAGTTTGCTAAGCTACATAATAAAGATATAGCAGCGCAACTGAACACTGGGCTGGCGACTGGCGTCCTCCAAGGAAGGCGCGGCAAAGCTGCGCTAGGTTTTCTAGTACGGCTTGGAAGAGCACCAGGATGAAGCTCGCCGGGCAACGCGGCGGCGCGAGCTCCCACGGGCGTCCACACGAGTTCCCCCGACGCCCCGAGGCCGATGTTGCGTTTTGAGATGTTTCATCTGGTGCTATTTGATGTTGCGCGAAGTGATTTGAAATGTTTCATTTGGTGGTGTTCGATGTTGCATGAAGTGATTTGAGATGTTTCACTATTGTTTGGATGATGTTGCAATATTTGTTTTCCGTGTTTCATCTGCTACCTTAACATGTTGCGACACATGCATCTTAATGTTTCACTGTGGTTTAGCAAATGTTACGGATGTTGAGTTTCGATGTTACAGACATATGATGTTGGTGTTGTGTCGAGGAGGAGGGGGAGGAGGGCTCCTGATGTTGGATGTTGCACGCAACACGGGTCGCAACATAGTCGCAACATGGTCGCAACATGGGTCACTTGGGTGTTGTGCCAGGGGGAGGAGGGAGGAGGCTCGCTGATGTTTGGATGTTGCACGCAACATGGCTCGCAACATGGTTCCTGAATATTTTTTTTTGATGTTGTAAAAGTTTATTTGGAATGTTGCGAAGACTCATTTCTATGTTGCGAACATATTTTTGGATGTTGCGAAGCGTCCGATGGGAACGTTCCAATCGGACGTCCGGGCGCTAGTACGTCCGAATACAGTTATATTCTTGGCTTTATTTTTAGAAATAATTAATTTCTGATCCACAAAATGTAGGCTCCGATTCACATAGTATTTGCCTATTTTGTTCTACAAATGTTGGCTTCGATTCACACATTTGATTCTACAAGGTTCTTCTTAATTTTTAACTGTCCACTGGATAGCTACAAAACCCTCAAGCACAGTAAAAACTCTCTTAAAATAAAATGGGAAAATTACAGCTTTATACGAAAGATGAAAAGCTAACTGAACTTGTGAATCAAATCAGTGCCTTTTCATTTGCAGCTTCGTGACACACACTGACACACATACTCAAGGCCCGCGAAACACTTGTAGCTTTGCTTATAATGGCCGATTTTAAGTCTTATACACACACATCACACATCGACACACCGTGGAAGCAAAACAAATGGTTCGAAAAAAAAAACAGGTTCCTCGCAAAAAAAAAAAAAGGGTAGGAACCCCTGTTAACTTCAATCAAAAAACTGTTTAGATATGTTTTATAGTGTGTTTAATAAAATTAATTTGATGTTGTATGGAATAGTTGACTTAGACTAAGACATATAATATTTTTAAACTGATGTATCGCTTCTAAATAATATTTTTTATGCATAGCAATGCATCAAGAGAGAGATAAACTCCGTGTCTCACCCACACACAAGCTTCAATAGAGTAAATGTTCTACTTGTGAGATGGGCTGGTTTGGTTCCTTAATCCTTATACGATGGACTCTATCTACTTGTGTTTGAGTACTCGACTTAGTATGGATGTTTGTAATTATTTTAAATTTATTTTAGATAGCATTATCTTTCAGTGGCAGGGGATATGCTTATTGACGATGGTACACGTGGTTTCGTCAATCTCAACTCTCAAGATCCACCGATCCAATTTCTCTGAGGTTCCACTCAAAAAACCCGAATTTATACTATACTAGCAAGATGCCCGTGCGTTGCTACGGTTACCTTCAGTTATTTTTATTCTACCTCTATGTTTTTTGTTACGCTCAATGAATCTCTATGTTTTTCCAAAAAAAAAACCAGAAGATTTTGAATTAACATCGTTGTTGGGTGAACGTAGTGTTGACTTGTGTCTCAATGCAACTAGCAGTTGGCCAACAAGTTGATTACACTGCTTAATTAGCATCCAACATTACTATCACCATGTATATCTAAGTCTAGGATGTATTATCTCCATTCCAAAATATAGCTGTGTTTAGAGATATTCAGACAGATTAAGAAGAGAGATAGAAGGTCTGATTTGCCCCTCATTACTTATCCTCCACATGCGGTTTCATGGTGCCAAGAGGTGCCAAAAATCACGTCACATTGATTAGATTGCTTGCTGCATGAGGGGTATTTTGGTCAGTACATGTGTAAAAAGTGGGTTAAGAACTCTAAATCTAGCTATAATTGGGACAATTTTTGAATCCTTAATGAAGTTATATATTCTGGGATGGAGGGAGTATTGCACTCCCATGCATGATTTTATTTTTTTCAAGCTGTTAACGATCCTTAATGTTTAGTAATTAAACAAATGGGTAGAAACTAAAAATAAACATGACATTATGTGTGGAATGCACACACGTTCTTTTGCAAACCGAAGTATGGTCATATTTTTTCCCATATATGATGAGGAGGAGCAACTAATTTAATCCTAGAGCTGCGGTTATGTAAAATCAGATGCATTTCAAGAGCACAAATAGATCTTAGTTCGATTGGTGGGTAACAACCTGGGAACCTCCAAGTTGAGGGTTTGAACCCCTGTCCATGCACTCCTATTTTTAGATTGCGTTTCGGCAATTGGTTTTTAAGCGGTTCGGTTCGGGTTCCACAGGGTGGGCTGTGGGGTTTTCCGATTTTATAGCATGGGTCCCTGGTTGACTCGTTTTTAGCATCAGTGCTTGCATTTTTTTCTCTAGATTTGGTACCTCAAGCGCCAGTTCACGCGGGGTTTTCCCCGATTTAGTGTTGACAAACGAAAATATGGGGTGGAACTTGGAAGCAGTCCTTGCTTTAATATTATAATAGGTAAGATAGTTTCTAACATTGATACCATTATGGAAACATTATTAAAACACCAGCAAAAAAAGTTGTATGTTCTTAAGAGTAAAGTGCGTTGTTTTGTTAACTTTTCTACATTCTTATGTATTGTAGGTTTATAATTTTTTGATAATGGAAAGCTTTATTAATCTTAGATAATTACATCAAGATGGTATCATAGGACTAAGACCATTCTCGGCCTCTGCAATAGTTAGGATGCACACAACCTATAAAAGAAAAAATGACATGACAACATATAACATGTTGTAGCGAACTACAATACACAACCTAATAATCTTCAAAACAAAGCACTACTCTAAAAACAACTGAACTAAAAAAGGCTCTCTAAAAACAACACTTTCAACAAGGAAACAATATACAAACACACACCAAAATTGGAATGTAAGTGCACACCATCGTTGCCATAGTTCAACTAGTTAAAGCCAGACTATCGGTTTTCACCCTAGAGATCAATTCCTCGTGTCAAGCACAACCAGTTAAGGTCAGACCTGGGGATTTCTCCCCGGAGTCGAGAAATGAGTACCCAAAATAAAGACACTCAGATGTTGTCCTCCTTCTATCTGATTAGTCAAACCATAACACCTACTCTTAGCTAATTTCAATCGGGCGTGAACTCTCACCATCCCACGATAACCTTACCATGAAGTGCCTAGAAGGCACACGCATAAAGTCTGTAGGAACCATCTTAGAGTAGGCTGTAGCCTGTAGGCGATACCATGAATCAAAACTAAGATATCTGGAGTAGGAGATACAATGAATCAAAACTAAGATATCTGGATTTGTATTGTGTACGAAGAAATCACTATGAGAAGTAGTTGCACCACATGTGTCTAAGAAATCACTGAGCACCCACCATTGGAATCTCAGCTCCAGCAGCGGCGACAAAGGTAAAGCGACGGGCAGTGGCCATGAGATCGCCATCGTGAAAAAAGCCATGTTGTCATTCCCGCACCTCCCATTGTCGTGCAGCCGTGCACCTAGCAACGAATATGATGTCACGATCACCGGATCCGGTCGTGGAGGGCCCGGATCCGTCTCACCAACGCCGTCGCGATCTGCCCGACGAAAGTGCCCGGCAAAGAGGCCCCCCCTCCCCGCCGCCGTCCCTGCGGCCACCGGGCTCCCGGCCGACCTCTCAGGTGGAGGCGAGGGGTGGGGGCAGCGGTGCCCTGGTGGTGCGGTGGTGGGGCCGCCTGTGTCGCCTGTGGGGGCGACGTGGGGGCTGGATGCGATAGGTTTGAAAATAAACTCTCAATAATGCAAAGTCAACATATTGGTCATTCAGACTTTTAAGAGGTTCCACTTAAGTGAAAATCCAGATCCAGTTGAGTCGCTTGAAAAGTTCATGGATGCTCACTATTTGCAAACTTTATGGTCCTAAACAAGAATCCAAAACAACAGTTAACCTAGAGCACAATTTACTCAATCCTAATAATCTTCCATTACAGAACTATAATTTCTTTTATGCACGACAACATAAGGTTGTCGGATCAGAACTATGGTGACAACTGAGAAGCAAAGGTGGTGGAATGCAAACCTTTTGCGCATAATTGTTGCATATACAAATCCATGCATGGTGCGCGGCTGCTTTTTGCATATTTTTGTTTTGTTCAGGCAACTACAGTAGACATGATATGAGCGTGACCTCTCTTTTTTTACGAACCGCACAAGATAGTGTGTGTTTTAGTGAACTTTCTTAATAAACAACGCACTATAAGAAAAAGGTGTTGCACCAAACAACGTCTTTCTGTTACTGTGATGTCTTTGATTTATCCGACACGATTGGTACTACGTGACAGGGAATGAACATATATACTTGTGTAAGTGTGTAGTGTGTGCCCGCAAGCTAACTTGTATTTCCTACTGATTGGTACTTAAAAGTCCAAAGTGGGAGACAGAAGCTTTTTTGCTGTCGCGCATGAACCGTGCATGCCGGTGCAGAGGCAGCTACCCGGTCACGGTCTCAGCATTGATTGAATTTTCTTTGGACTCCATATGTGTGCAGCTAGATTAAGTTCGTACAACAACAAAAACTGCCCCAACTAAGAATTTCAGCCTCCATTTGACTATTAGGGTAGGGCAGCAACATCCTGTCTCCATGAAGCCATCCACTAGACTTAGGGGTGTTTAGATTCGCGGGACTAAACTTCAGTCCTTGTCACATCAGATGTTTAATACTAATTACGAGTATTAAATATAAATTAATTATAAAACTAATTGCATAGATGGAGGTCAATTTGCAAGACAAATCATAATCCCGACTAGTCCATGTTTGAAAATATATGTTACAGTAAACATGTGATAATAATAGATTAATTAGGCGTAATAGATTCGATTCGATTCGTCTCGCGAATTAGTAACCTCCATATATGTGTAATTTGTTTTATAATCAGCTCAAGTTTAGTTCTCCTAATGAGCAGTATTTTTTTATATGATTTGGATATGCACTTCCAGGATTTTTTTGAATATTTTACGAATTCAAATTTGGAGATACAGTTTTTATGATGTTGAGTTAAAGAACAACTTCTTCACCTTCATTTTTTCCTAACAAACACGATCGAATGAGGGATCTTGCTCTATTATACGCACCTGTTGGTGGTCTGAGCTTGGGATCAGGGCCGGCCTTGGGCCAGTGCCAGAGGGGCGACCGCACTGGGCCTCCAAATATTTCTAGAGACATTTCTCTTGTGTATTTTATATTGATTCTGCATCTAAAACTGTTAAAAAATTATTTTAAATGATCTAGAGAGACATTTTCCTTGTGTATTTTATACTTACTAGGTGATACCCCGCGTGTTGCTGCGGGAATTTCTACAAATTTTGAAGATCAAATTTGAAAGTGGAAACACTAAAGTGATTGCATCGCAACATTGTACTGCAAACAACATATTGCATACATGGATGCTATTAGCCATAGAAAATTGGTAGAAAAATAAATTGATGATTTTAGTGGATGGTGATGTGGACAACTTGCATGTTGAGAGAAGACATAGTGTATGGTGATGTGGCACGTTGAGGGTTGAGAGAAATCCTAAGTGGGGTGCTTCTATATAGTTTTGTATGATGATTATTGTGATTGTGCTAGAGTCATTAACTCGTTAATATGACAATGACTCTTTCAATATTATCTTGTATTTTTATGGTGAATGTAGGCCTCCATTTTTTGTTCAGCACCGAGCTGCCGAAAAGTCAGGGGTGGCCCTGCTTGGGATTGTAGCCCGGGGCCTGCAGGCGCATGCATCCGGTTGAGTCATATGTGCATGGCACCAAGTCTGTGAATCTTTACACTATCAACATTTAAACTAGAGTTGATTTAACTATGAAAGGTTAGGCTAAGAACCACATGGTGGAGGCCAGGGGCTCCCTGGCCTGGTGACACCCACTCCATTTCACAACACACAAGGCCAGCAGAGGACTACTGGATTCTTTGATTAGAACAGGAAAGCGACTTAACTCTTAGAAACTCCAGCTGTTGGTCGTACTTTCCTTAATTAGGTAGTATGAAACATGTCTGAGATGGTGATTAACTTTCCAGATAAGCGCACTTTACTGGTGAGGGTGTCACATGCAGTCAATTTACCTGGTTATATACTCCATGAGAACATATCTGGCGGAAACCACCTTCTCCGTGAAAACTCGTGCAAACCACGACAAAAAAATCTTCTAAATTCACCAAAAATCAAATATGTAAATGATATGATGATACACAACCTTGCAGAATATATTGTACAAACTCGACTTCATTTGTGAGATATAAAAATAACAAATTTCAACAGCTTCCTGGCTTGAAATTTGTTGTTTTTATCTCACAAACGAAATCGAGTTTGGACAAGATATTCTATAATATTGTGCATTATCATATCATCTACATGTGCTATTTTTTGTGTGAATTTAGACGAATTTTTTGGCATGATTTGCATAGATTTTCATGGAGAGGCTGGTTTTGCACCGGATACATTGCCTACTCCATATATTATTTTTAACGTAGCAAGCCTATGGGAACAAAGATGCTGAGTGCTTTGCAGGACACGCACAATGTGAATGGGAACAATAGAAAAGTGCACGATTGATTATTCCACAATGTTTTGCTTTGGTATGGCAAGTGTGATACCGGCATAATGTTTCAAAAGTAATCAAATCACAAGCAGAAGCCAAACTATCCAACGTCAACCTACGGTACATAGGACAAAGACAGTTAATTCTTTTCATTTTCATTGCCCTTAGAACAAGACCAACTCCATTGGCCCATTCAGAAACACTTTCATATCATGAAATCTCCAGATATAGTGAAGGAACTCCTCATTATAGGAGTTTAGCCAAAGGCTGGTTTTATTTCCTATCTGTGTTTACATATAATGTACATAATTTATATATATGTGTGTATCTTATCATGCGCAGAGGATGGGATAATTTTATTCGGTTATCTAAAAATAATAGTATATATTAGGCAGCATCTACTGGATTTTTTTAAACCTACGAAACCGAGTTTTTACAAATGAAATACCTTTGTTCGACCTCTAGCTAGTATATATATATGATGGGAAAAATGCCAAAATGGCCCACCATGTGGGAACAAATGGACATGAACCTGCACAATGCAAGCCCGCGCGCCTGGAGAATGAAACGCATGCAGTGTATATAAAGATGGCTACAAAACCGGCCTACAATTATCCCCGTAGTGACGGCTGGGTATTGAGTCTGACTCGGCTCGTTCTAACTCGTTATCTTAGCGAGTTAGAAACTCAGCTCGGCTCATCTTGTTAAGAAACTCGAGCTGGCTCGTTAAGCTCATGAGCTAGCTCTTTAACAGTTATAAATTCAAAAAATCACAGCCAACAGGTAACGAACCATGAAACCAATTGGCCAACAAATACAATATGTTTACAAGCTAACAAACCATGAAACCAAGTAGCCAACAAACAATCTAGTACTCAAAAAATTACTACTCTGTCAAAACAAGCAATTAGCTCGTTTGTTGGCTGCTGCACTGGCTCGTTAGGGCTCGTGAGCGGCTCGCGGCTCGAGCTCGGCTCGCTATTGTGGCGAGCTAAAACCCTGAGCTCAGCTCGGTTCAAATTTACTAACGAGCTGAGCCGAGATGAGGCACTAACCAGCGAGTTCGAGTGAGCTAACGAACTTCAATTCAAGTTTTTCATCTAGCCTTAGTTACTGCACCAGAATAAAGATTTGACAGAATGACAGACTGAGACCATCCACACTTGTCATCCTTCATATTTTCCTTCAAAACGGAATATTCTTACCTGGTCAGCGAGATTCTTTCCTTTATATTCACTTCTCTCCCATCCATCATCCTTTATATTTCTCCTTCATCCCAACTACCCGCACCGGGACCCACATGTCACTCTCCCTCCTCCTCCTCTCTCTCCCTCTTTTCTTTTTCTCTCCTGCGCTCTCTCTCCATCACTCTCTCTCTCTGCCTCCCCTCGCATCCTCCGCCGGCACCCCTGTCCCCATCCTCGCTCCCTCCACCAGCCGACGACGCGCCCCGCCTCCCTTCCCCTTCCTTGCCGCCTTGCCGGCGTGGCGTCCCTGCAGCTCCTCGCCTCCCCCCTTCCTTGTCGGCGTCCGAGCCAGCGAGCCCCGTGCTCCCAACCGAGCGCACCGGAGCTCGCATGGAGGAGTAGGGGTGGCATCAGCGGTGGATATAGTACCTACGTCGCGACCCTCCCTGTGTCGGAGGCCACGCGAGGTGAACCAACAGCGGTGCGGCCCTCCTCCGCCCCCTCCTCCCACCGCCGCGTGTGGAGGTCGGCGCCCCTCTTCCCCTGTTCCGCCGCCCCTCCCCTGCTTCGGGAGACTGGAGGCGCCCCTCCCTCCCATCCATCCCACGCGTGTGGCGTGCGACGGCGGCGGCCTCTGGCGCGACCTCCTCTGAGCTCGAGCAGCATCGCGAGGGCAACTTCGGGCCGGCTCCTCCCTCCCCAACGGCCTTGTGGTGGCGCGCGAGCAGATTCCACGGCAACGACGACGGCGGAAGGAGCATCGGCACGAAGCGGCGGCGGATGGAGCTGTGCCATTCTGTGGCGGAGAGAGCTTGGAGGCGGAGCGCGGTCCCGGAGGCGGGCTCGTCGGTGCGGGGAAGGAGCAGGTGTTGGCTAGATCTGCAGGCGCCCTTCCTTTGTCTCGTCGGCACGGCGGCAGAGCCTGGATATGCGGCGTCGCCCACAGCTCCGTGGCGGAGGCGGCCCCTCGAGCTCCGCGTGGTGCAGGAGGAGGACAGCGAGCTCGGGTGGAGGAGCAAGGGCGGCGTCAGCGGTGGCCTCGAGCTTAGGCCGAGGTGGAGGGGGAATGGGACGGCAGCCTCCACGGCGGCAAGGACGACGTTGATGCGGGCCTCTGGACCTCCTCGCTCCCCTGCTCGTGCGGTGGCGTCCAACCCTTCCTCTCCGACGCCTCCTCGTGCTGCCCGCCAACAGATGGAAGGCGGCCTGACGGAGCTCGCCGCCATCACTGAGCAAGGGCGCAAGGCCGTTGGGGGTGGCAGTAGCAGGACTGTGGTGGGGCCGGCGGAAGATCGAGGAGCTTTTCGATCCCTCTGGATCTACAGGAGACAGGAAGCTGACGTTGGTTTTGAAGAAGACCGCTGCCGCGGTTTTTCCTAAAAAAAACGTCGGGAAAGGGATAACGTGTGCTATCTCGCCCCCCCCCCCGGCGCGGGCCGGGTGGTCTGAGAGAAAATGTTTTTGTGCATGTGTGTAATCTAGGAGGACTGATGAGGATTTGCTCTTTTGAATCCGGCCAGCTGTTTCGGCAGGGCATATCCCGTGGCCAATTAATGCAGGCTCTCCCTCCTCTGTTGGACCACGTTTAACCTGCAGCTTTTTTTTAGAAAATTGATAAATATTGAGCCTCTGTTTAACCTGTTGGACCACGTCTAACCTGATTTACATTCACATAGCGAAGTTATACAGTATTAATTCCCAACACATCACACAAATAATAAGAGAAACAACACTCAAACGAGAAGATCAAATAAGAAATCAAAAGTAAAATCTAAAACTAAAATCTATTATTGTTTCTGCGTCCATTCTTGGTAAGATATCTGTGGCGATGATCTCCAAATTAAAGGCTCTTGCTAGAGAGCTTGTCAGATGTATGTTCCTAGATTTTGCACAGCACCCAATGCACTGCTAAAGACAAATTAACTCACATTGGTCGTCTTGGTGCCATCAGCGGGAAGCAATTGATCTCAGAGTTTGATTGTTTCTTTCCCTGATGAAAAGTTGCCAAGCAACACATGAAATGAACCTCTATACTATATATGCACTCCAAACTTCTTCATTTTTATAGCGTTATTATATATGATTACTGTACACAAACAAGGACTTGCATTGTGTGCTCATCACTTTTGGCTACTGTTATCATGTCTCCTACTAACAATAGAACCGGATATTGCTCATCACTTGCTTAAAATTAAAGAACGTTTTTACTAGCCAACTATATTCCCAAAAAATTATCTAGGGAAGTAGGGATCCCGTACGTTATGGAAACTAAATTATGACTAGAGGAGGATGGAGACGGTGTGTGTTCTTCGAATCCAGCCAACTGTTTGAGCTTGTCCAGCCAAATTAAGACTAGGGAAGGATGGAGGGTGCGTGTTCTTTGAATCCAGCCAACTGTTTGAGCATGACCAGCGTCCCGCATTCGATCCAGTCACGCGCCTCTCGATCCCTCCCTTGTCTATCTGATCACGTTTAAAAGGATCTCACACCAAAGATTCTTGCATACTTTATCACTGGGGAACAAAGCTCATCAGATGATATATTCCTAGATATTTTTGCACGGCATCCAGTGCACTGCCAAAGAAAATAAGCTCATTTAGACACTTGCTGCCATCTGGGAGAAGCGATTGGTATCACAGTTTGACTGATTCTACCCCTGAACCCCCTGATGAAGTTGCCACATGCGAAATGAATCTCAATATGCAGTTTATGCACTCCAAACTTATTCTAATATTACTGTTACTGTGCACACACATGGGTTCATCACAATATTTTTCCAATCAGTATTTTTTTAGCGTAGTAAAAATGTACCCTTACATGAGTTTCTTTGCAAGTTCCAGATCTAGCTCACAATATGCCCAAACTTATTCAGTAACTGCTTGGAGGACTTCAGGCTATACTTGCAGATCATAAAGAAATGAAGCCCAAGCAGCTATGGCATGTGTCCTAGATCATATCATTATTAAGATACAGATCTGACTTTATTAGACCTGAAAGATCACCGTGGCTTCAGACAGCTGGGACAACACAGCAAAAGGCACAGACCTGCCATATATACTATTGCATCAGCCACGCATTTGCATTTCCGCAACGTGCTCGTCAAACGGAGTCACATTGACGTATTGGTAGAGATGTATAATTTTCTAATTCTCTGCACCAAACTACCTGATGCACCCATCAACCTCCTTCCTCTCTTCCCCTATCCCCTTCTCCCCCATGGCGAGGTTGACCATCTATCACCGTCGTGTTATCCATCGGTCGCACACACGGAGGATTAAGGTCATCGACCCCGCGTCTTCCATGTAGTATAAATCTCTCTCTCGGGTGGTCCAAGCTTCTTCATCACTCGATCGATCACTAGCTAAATCAAGCTTAATTGGCGATCGAGAGTCCTTCCACACACACACACACCACGAGCCATGGATGATGGCGCCGGAGCAAGCCGCAGCGACGGCGAGGGCTCGCCGCGGCTGGCACCGGAGCGGCGCTACAAGGGCGTGCGCCTGCGGAAATGGGGCCGATGGGTGTCGGAGATCCGGATGCCCAACAGCCGCGAGAGGGTCTGGTTGGGCTCCTACGAGTCCGCCGAGAAGGCGGCGCGCGCCTTCGACGCCGCCGCTGTCTGCCTCCGGGGCTCCCGCGCCGGCTCGCTCAACTTCCCGGAGTCCCCACCCAACGTCCGGCACATCCCCGGCGCGCTGCTGACGCCTGAGCAGATCCAGGCCGAAGCTGTCAGGCACGCCAACCAGCCGGCGAGCCCGCTCGCGACGTCGGCGACGAGCACCACGTCGCCGCCGTCACAGCAAGCCACCACCCCCGGGGGAGGAGCAAACACTGACAGGACGGCCTTGTCGTCAGTGCCATCCACTTACGGTGGTGGAGCTGCACTCGCCGGCGGTGACGACGCGCTTGATTGGTCTTTCATGGATACATTGCCGTCAATGCCGGCGGCGGGGACTAATGCCCATCATATTGTTCCGGCCTTGGATGATTTCATGTACGGTTCCCCGCACCCAGTGATGCCGCCGAGTGGAGAGCCGTCGTCACAGGATATAATCGACGGCGATGATGATCATACATTCATCTCATATGATCTTTGGAGATTCTGACGGTTACAAAGACTTGTGAGAATTGAGAAGGTTTTGCGTGGGTGGATAGAGTTGGATCTACCATATGCATATCCCTCACCAAGAGGTGGTCCCCTAAATTAAAATAGTTTTATTTTTAGTATATACACTATATATGTATACATGGAGTACACAAACATGGATATATATACATATTTGAATTATACTTCATTACAAGCAGAAGAGGTAAGATGCTCAAGCTGGAGTAGAAAGGAAGTGGTGCTCATAGCCTAAGAGGGAAAAATGGTGAATTAGTCAATCTAAAACATTAACCTATGACTTCCACTATTTTTGCATAAATATAAACTAGATCATGATATTTAAAAGTGCAACTAGAGTTGATCTAGTGTCAAACTCTCATCCAGAAAGAGTTTTGCAACCTATAGCCAGTCAATTGTATCAAGATTATACTCTAGAAAAGTAAAAGCACAAGTTGCAAGAATGAAATATGAAAATATAAAAAAAAGGAGACAAGGGGAAGCTAACTCATGACACAAGGATATATCTCATGGTATCAGTAGGCGCTAAGCCACCACACTAGTCCACATTATTGAAGCATTTACACAAGAGTATTGTTTCCCTATCACGTACCAAGTCTCTTCCAAGACATTCCTTGACTTTCCACAATACCATAGAATAATCCTAAATATCATGGTTTGGTCACTTGAATACTATCGGTTAGATGCTTGAATATCTTGACTTGAATACTCCCTCTATTCATCTATGCAAGGCCTATTATAAAATCTCAAAAGTTCATTTTTGCAAGGCACATTCTCATTTTTTCTTGGGAGTGATGCTTTGGGAATTGGTACGGCAGTAATTCATCTCGGGAGTGAAGCACATGCAGAGAGTAAAACAATTCACAATAAAAGCTGGTTGTTTTTTCCCAAGAAAAACTATTGATGGGAGTGATTTCCTTGGTCTCTGAGCCAAGAAAAAAATAGGCCTTGCATAGATGAATAGAGGGAGTACCATACAACTTGGGTAACAATAATACCATCATTTGGACCTTGCCATGATTTGACTTACATTCTTGGGACTTAGAAAACCTACAAGACTCATGCTAGACAACACATTAGTCCCAATGACTATGTTGTCGCTCAATCACCAAAATTACAAACTATGGCCTAGTGAGGTCATGTTTGGTACATGAGTCTTTTAAGAAATCGGGCATTTTCCAAAATTCAATTTATTTAATTTCTTTGAAGATTGATCTCTAATTCATGGATGCATGATCATCATCTCCATTTGATGGCGGTGGCTTAGTGTGAAGCGGTGAAACTAGGTTAATCGTGTTAATGTGTATAATCGTTGAAGTTAACAGGGAGCCAATGCAATACATTTTTATTGGCCAGCATCATTTTTTTTATGAAACATGACTAAATTTAGAAAAGGAAAAAATACAAGTAGATCAAATGAAGTCTGTTTAATTTAGATCTAACTAAACATACCAAGAAGACAATATTCCATATGTGCCACAATGGTAACCAATAACTTGTCAAATATAATGTTGACCAAATTAAAGAATCATCCACACTCACGGCAGATAGACTTGTAGAGTCCAAGTAGATGCTAATTAAGGTCCTTATCGGAAAAGAAGGTAGATGTTAGGGTGGGTTATCCAAGTAGTCAATCCTCAGCGCGCAATATATAGTCATGGCTGTGTTGCGACCTGAGGCAACGGAGATAAGTGACAGAGACCGTACCCTGAGAGGGTGAGTGTGGTTAGCACAAAATTTTATTGGCCAACAAGTTTGTGATTTATTTATGACAGCTGGAATTTAGAAAAAAAAAGAAATTGATCAAATTTTGTCCACTAAGAAGACCATGCGTGCAGTAACCTTTGTAACTGGCCAAATTCAGACTATCTAGATGTGGTAAAGGGCACATTTAGGGCTGATTGTAGAGTCCAAGAATATGTTAATTGTGTGGAGGACTGGAATTCAAGCTGTCAATCCTTAGCGCAGCAGTACGTCATGGGCTTATATGGCTGCGTTCTGACTTGATCAGAGAGGGAATTTTTTTTATATATTTTTTCTTTGATTTTACGAAAATAAATAGTCGGATTCAACATTTGCACAAATAGACGGCGGTAGGGACCTACCGCCGCGGACACTGACGGTAACGACCTGCCGCCGCAGCAAAGGGCGGCAGGTTTGCGACAGTGGCGGCAGGCCGGGGTTGGGTGGCGGGTGGCTGCCTGGCAGCTGCCGCCACTTGAAACGGCGGCTGGGTGCAGCCAACCGCCGCTTCAAATGGCGGTTGGTTTTTTTGGTTTTTTTTGGTTTTTAGTTGGTTATTCCTGAAACTATAAATGCGAAATAACACGAAACTGAATATGAAAATACATAAATTAATTACAATAAACAAAAGTAGTTTACACGACAAGTGTCCAAAAAACAAATTTAAATACGACCGCGCTTCGTCGGTCGTGGCGGGCCCTGGTGCTCCCTCCTCCTCGCCGCTACCGCCGCCCTCTGTGCAGCCCTCGTGTGGTGGGTGGGGTACGTGAGGGGGTCTCGTGGGTGGGGTACGTGTCCTCCGGCCGCCGGCTCGGGGAGCGGTGTCGCTAAGGGAGCACCTGAGCCCGACGGGCCGGCCCCCTCTCCGGTCGCTGCCTGTGGAGTACCCAATCCAAACTGGACGCCCCCCCTCCGGTCGACCGCGCCTCTGCCTCCACCGACTCTGCCGCCACCAACACCTCCCCTGCACGCTCTGCCGTGTCGTTGAAGTCCGCCATCATCGTCGCGTGCTGCTCCTGCGTCGGCTGGGTCCCGACGAGCGGGGCTCCTATCAGCTGTGTAGCACCGATCTCGTCGGCGGTGTCATGGAATAAGTCGTCGAAGTGAAACACGAGGCCCGAGCCGAGTGGTGGTGTCTCGCCACTGTTGTAGTCCGAATGAGGTGGATCAAACACCGGCTGCTGAACCGGTGAAGCTGCCCAAGACGAAGACCCCGGTCCCGTAGGTATCGGTGGTCTCTCTATAAAAATATAAGTCAGGCATGAACCAAAAAAATATATCGTGAAAACTAGGATGAAAAAACATCTACCAGTGGCGTAGAAAGGACTCGGTCGTGGCACGTACGGAGCGGACGCAGTGGGCGCGAACGGTGAATGTGTCGAGAACGAGGGCGCGAACGGTGGATGTGTCGAGGACGAGGGCACGAACGGTGGACGTGTCGAGGACGAGGGTGCCTGGTACGAAGCTGAGGTGGAGGCACAGCTGCTGGAGGACGAGGGGTTGCGTGGAAGGAGGAACCCCTCGTCGCCGCGGAAGTTCACCGCGTGCATCAACCGCCGGCTCAGGCCCACCATCTTCTGCATCTCTGTCCGTATCCCATCCAACATCATGTGGTCCATCGTCGTGCCCACGTGCTGGGCCAGCAGGTACATCTCCCGAGCTGTGTCGTACTGTCAAGATTGGACGGATTATTAGTACGAACGAATGTTAGCAAATGTGACTTAATTTGATGTAACAAAAAAAACTTACTAAGATGTTGTGGGTCTGATCCCGTCGGTAGGGGTACGCCGACGCTGGCACGAGGTCGAGGCGAGGGTTCGGTGGGACGTACGTCACGCGCCGTGTTTCACTGCAGGTACGCTCTCCAGGCGTCGTCGTCGTGTAAGCGTGGCTCGACGACGACGTGCTCCGGGGCGGTGGCGTTCGCCCACGCGTCCAGGTACTGCTGCAGCTTCGCCAAAAAAGGGGCCGAAGTCTTCGACCCCTTCCTCGTCTACCTACAACAAGAAACAACAAATTGGTCAGCAAACTAACTTCGTTACTCATCAACAGAAACTAATGAAGTTTTGAATGAACTTACTGGTGCATGGCCGGGTCGACGGTGTGTGCGACGGGCACAAGCGAAGCCTGGTAGAGGCCGAACTGCCTCATCACGCGCTCGACGTGGTACTCCTCGACGTACATGTCGTGGACGAGCGGCATCTTCGTCATCCAAAAGTCACGACCCCGAAAGCACAGGGACGAGAGACCCTACGGTGCACGCGTGGCGACCACGGCGTCGGTGAACGGCTGCCAGATAACCTCAACGTCCGTGAGAGCTGCAAACAAGAGAATAAGTTATCTCGACGAATTGCATTAGTTTCTGATAGCTAACAAACGAAGTTAGCTTGAAGTACGAACCTGTCGGCGGCACCACATCGACCCCATGGTCGGCCTGTCTACTGGGTCGTGCCCCTCCTCCAGCGTGGGGGGGGGGTCAACAGCCCCCATGGGCTCCCCTGAGCACGGTAGCCCGAAGAGGAGGGCCACGTCCTCCAAAGTCACCGTCATCTCCCCTCAGGGGAAATGGAAGTTGTGCGTCTCGGGGCGCCACCGGTCCAGGAGCGCGCAGACCAGCTGGTAGTCGAACCCAAAGCGCGATCTGCGCTCCGCCGGGCGCAAAGCGGCCCGCATGAGGTCCCCCTCGACCAAACACGCTAGGGGAAGAATCCCTGCTACGCGTAGCCTGCACCACAAAATGAAAATAAATATTAATTACCAAATTAAATGAGTAAATAAAAAGAAACCAAGGTATAGCATTACATACTTCGGACACCAACCGGGGTGAAGCGGCATGTAGTACCCCGGGCCTCTAAAATGCACGGTGCCTAGCTCTGCCCCGCAGGTCGCGGAGTGGTAAGACCGGTGCGACCTGTCTGTGGCCTCGTCGAAGAGCTCGGGCAGCACGTACGACAGCGGCTCCCGAGGAGGACGAACACTACCAATAGGCGGCTGCGGAAGCAGCGGCGCCTGCTGCTGAGCCATAGCTGCAAAACAAATTGAAATATAAAGTGACACACAATTTCTAAAGTATTTCTACAATTTGCTAAGTATTTCTAGAATTTCTAAAGTATTTCTAGGAATTTCTAAAGTATTTCTACGAATTCCAAAGTATTTCTAGAATTTCTAAAGTATTTCTAGGAATTTCTAAAGGATTTCTAGGATTTCCAAAGTATTTCTAGAATTTCTAATGTATTTCTAGAATTTCTAAAGTATTTCTAGGAATTTCTAAAGAATTTCTAGAAATTTTAAAGTATTTCTAGTAATTTCTAAAGAATTTGTACAGTTTCTAAAGTATTTCCAGGAATTTCTAAAGATTTTCAAGGATTTCCAAAGTATTTCTAAAATTTTTAAACTATTTCTAGGAATTTCTAAAGAATTTCTTGGATTTCCATAGTATTTCTAGAATTTCTAAAGAATTTCTAAAGTATTTCTAGAATTTCTAAAGTATTTCTACAATTTCTAAAGAATTTCTACAAATTTCTAAAGAATTTCTACGATTTCCAAAGTATTTCTACAATTTCTAAAGTATTTCTAGGAATTTCTAAAACATTTCTAGGATTTCCAAAATATTTCTAGAATTTCTAAAGTATTTCTAGGAATTTCTAAAGTATTTCTAAACTATATCTAGGATTTCTAAACTATTTCTAGAATTTCTAAACTAACTATATGAGGAAAGTACTAGAGACATACATGATGTGGAGAATGTACACCGAAGAAGGCAACGGACACGTACGTGGGGAGGAGGAAGAAAGGGAGGGGGGCAGCCGCCCGGCGGCAGGGCCGCGGCCCCTTATATAGGCAGGGGGCTGCCGCCGTTTCAAGGGGCGGTAGGTCCTACGGCCACTTGAAGCGGCGGTAGGTCATCAATGGTCGGTCAACCGCCGTTTGGCACGGCGGTTGGCCACCTGGCGCCCTTGGCGCCGGCGGTAGGTGCCAAGCCCGCGTGCCACGTAGCGGCCCACCCAACCGCCGTTGCCAGCGGCGGTTGTCAGGTCCTTGCCGCCACCGAGTGCGGCGACGGCGGCAGTAGGGTCCTACCGCCGTGGCAAACGGCGGTTCGAGGCTATTTGTGCAAATGTTAAATCCGACTATTTATTTTCGTAAAATCGAAGAAAAAAACATTAAAAAAATTCTCAAAGAGGGTGAGGGCGAGAGACCATGAGAGGGTGGTCGATCAGCTAGCACAAATTAATTTAGAAAGGATTCCATATTTCCATAGTTGTGTAGAGGCGGCGGGTGACGGGAATATTCGAAGTTGCATATACCCTTTGTTGTGTGGACAAAGCTTAATAGCTTATCATCAGGTGCAAAGTTTTTAGAAAAGTAATTAATACTCAAGCAAGTCTTCTTGGTACTGTCCAAATGAGGCGATGTATCGATGCATGTGCCCTCGCCTTTTTAGTTTGGACAAGCATCTTCGTATATCTTAAGTTTCAAGAGACCTGTCCTATTCTCTTGTTTATTACTGGTTATCAAATCTACAGTTTTAAAATCGCAAAACTGGTGTGCAAAGCGTGCTCTTTTGGTGTCTTCAAATTGTTTGCTAAAGCACACCTCATATGGAGACACATGGCCGCCTGCTAGTCTAGTACTACTACTGATTACTGAGCACCATTAGTACGTAGTTTAATCTCATAACCCATACTACTACATCACCATGCCTTGAACCTGACCTATAGCCTTCCGGATGATCAACACGTACAGATGTAATTAAATGCGCCCACAATGTCAGTGACTGATGCACGTCGTATTGTACGCCAGAGAGATTCTTTTAGATAGACGTCAAAGAGAGATGAAAGAGGCCAAAACAAAGGGATCCGCAAAGCTGCACTACATGAGCGCGCATGCTAGGGCCAGCAAATTAAACCAAAAATTTAACCAACTGCTTCGATCAGGGGAGATTATAGGATTTGTTAATTCAAAAGGCGCCAACTGCTGGGTTCATAATGGATCTCTCGCATCGCATATGATAAACTATAACGGACAGTGCACACGCCGGACCATGCCCTAGATCAATATAAATTCCTATATGCAAAGCGAAGATGGCCGCCCTATATCGCATGAGGAACTAATGGCAGCTGGTGGTGTGTAGAAATTAAATACTACAATACGCTCTCCATCACAGAATGGCAGAATCTAGTGGAAAGTGAGAGAAAAGGCATGTGCCATGCCGTGCATCCATATGTTAACGTTGGTTCGGCCGTTCGGGGGATGGGTCGAGGAAGCAGGGAGAGGGAGGCGAGACCGAATAATTCCTGAGATTATTCTGAACTTGCGCTCCCACTTGCTTAGTCCGCTCGAGGAAATAAAGAAAATGATGAATGATAGTGTTATACCTCCATCCATCATCATCATGATGCAATCGTGTGACGTACCAAAATTATTGGTTTATTAATTTGCATTTATTTCTCAACACAAACACTTACAGATCTCATGATGCGATCCTGAGACCTGTATGCAAGAGGTTTCAAGTCTTGGAAAGAATGTATACAAAATTCTTTGTAGACAAAACCTCCCTCCCTCCCTTTCCCTCTCGATCCCTCTCATCAAGCTATCTATCTACTCCCTCCAGTGTGTTAAATGAAGTCGTTTAGGACTACGACACAGTCTTCAAAGTACAACTTTGACCTCTTATTTTTATAAAAATATTTATTAAAAACTAACATATGTATACTTTTATGAAAGTATTTTGCAAGAAAAATCTATTCATGTAGTTTTCACATTTCCAAACTCAACGACTTACAAGTTAGTCATGATTTATATTCCTAATGTTTGACTCAAATCTTTTCCAAAGCGACTTCATTTACCAAACTGTAGGGAGTATCACCACCCAAAATTTTGTTACCATATCATCGGTTTTATCTATGTGGTATTTCATTTGTTAGAAAGAAATCTATATATGTGCCAGTTCGCCAGTTCAGCTTCCATCAACATTTTACTTAGTAGAACATCTAATAATCTAGTCAGTTGTTTGCTTTAATTTATACTAGTGTCATGCATGCATGCATTGTCACATATAGTCAATCTAACTAGAAAGACTGGCGCGGTGTTGCCACGACCTGTAGCCCAGTGATTGGTAGGAAGGGTAGGGATATTTTTTTAGAATTTTAGGCTGTGGATTAATTTCTTAAAACTTTAGGGTATTTTTATGTTAAAGTGCATGGACCGTGAATTGATCGTGACAAAGCTGGGTCTTTCTGCAAAATTTAGGACTATGGTTAGATTTACAGAAAGTTTAGGGTTTTTTCCGTAAAAGCCTGTGGACAGTGCGTTAATTTTTGTAAAGCTCAGGTTTGTGATAGATGCATAGATCGCAGGTTGATTATCATAAAATTACCTGATAGGTGGCTCGATCGAGAGAGATGTCATGAAATTGTTTGAGAGGTGGCTTAAATAAATGGTAATTATGTAAAGCTTGAGTGGACTTCATTAAATTATCAGAGCAGTGGTTGAAGTACAATTTAATTATTGGGGGTTTGTAAATTTGGCAGTCCTCTCATCATTTCTTCAAAGCACGAGGGGGTTTCTATAAAACTTCTTGAGAGGTGGTTTGAGCAAATGCTATTTCTGCAAAGTTAAAGTGGATTTTCATATAATTACATAAGTGTGGACTACTATATATTAATTTCGATCAAGTACAAGGTTTTTTTTTTGTAAAACTACCTAGCCTCATGGATAGATCCAAACCATCCATGCGCGATCCAACATCCCTGAAATTCTGGCTGGCGTGGCGCAATGTGGGGGCAAAAATACCCCCCGCTTTAGGACTATTAAAGATAGCCCAGCCACAGTCTCGTCATAGTGTCGTTCTCCACCTTGGGGTGTTGTCGAAGATACCCCATGCTTGTGTTGCGTAACCTCTAGGTGAAAATCAATTCTGGTCATGTCGATGGGGCAGTGGCGGTGCCTTTGATATATACCTGAGCATTTTTAGCCCGGCCCGGCCCGGGTCCGGCCCGCGTCAGGCCCGCCCACGAACCTTACTGGACGGGCGTGAGCAGAGATCTTGAAGCCCGCGAAAATTTTTTTTAGCCCGAGCCCAGCCCGAAATGCTGTTTTTAGTTATTTTACACTATAAAATGCACGGGCGGCCCGTCCAAGCCCGGGCCCGGCCCGAGCCCGGCCCGAAAACTGAGGCCCGACACGTCCCATGGGCAGGATTTTCTCGGCCCGAAAAACCCGAGTTTTTTTTGGCTCGGCCCGAACCCGGCCCGGCCCGTGAAATGCTCAGGTCTACTTTGATGTCATTTCCTCCATGGAGGTGCCGCTTAGGAGGTCTTTTTCATTTCGGCAATGTCGTCCTTATCTATCGTTGCTAAGCATCATCGTGGGTGGACTTTGGTGGAGTGACTGCAGAAGGGCTACATATGGTTGAGGTCAAGATCGCCTCCGCTCAGCATCAAGTTTCTAAGCGGACAAAAGATGTGAATGGATTGGCGACAATGCAAGGTACAAGTTTGGACGAAGAAGAAGAATGAAACTCTTCTAATTTCTTAGAGTTTTCTTTAATCTGTATTTGAGCTCATCTTATGTGAGGACTAGAGTTTACGAACTCTTTATAACCTTTGGTTGTATATATCCACCATGTGGATATAGAGGCTAGATTTTATTCTTTATCTAAAAAATAACCACGGTCTCTGTTGACGGATAAAACTCGTATCCACCTACGATCTGCAAGCTTACGGACCTACACCTTTTTCACCACGGGGATTCCCTAGGTTCTTGTCAATCCGCGGAGCAAGGGGATTACAAGCGTTTGATCTAGCACTACCTAGTTAACTAACCAAACCCTAAACTAAAGACTAATCTAAAGACTACTACGCTACACTAGAGAGGGTTGTGAGACTCACAAGATATAAAAGACACTTGCCCATAGGGTCTATGATACTTGAACATGCAACCGCTAAGAGATACAAAATCCATCTAATCTACCGGGGGTTGTGACCACAGTTTCGCCCTCCCCCCCGTACTGTCACTACGCGGAGGTATTCATGACTAGACCTATGATGATCACGGCATATTGAAGAGTTTTAAGGGAGAAGTGAGATCTATACTCCCGAAAAGCACGGTAGCTGACCTTAAACATGAAAGCATCTTCAACACTAGATGATAGATTGAAACCATAAAAGTAGCGATTACATCTCAAGATCGTTTACAACCCATGGACAAATGAGAAGATTACCCCATCAAGGCGCTAAGCATGGCGCCATTGATCATGGTGACGCTTCCGATGGTGTCTTCCTTCTCCTCCGGGGGTGTCGTGGCAGGGCCTCGACGTCCTCCTCCACTTGTGGTTGCCTCCTTGGACTCGAGCGATCCTTCTCGTGAATGATCTCTCTCCTCTCCTTCCTCTCTAGCTTATGGACGGCCTCTCGGGCGAATGGCTCTCTCTCTCTGCGAATGGTGGCGCCCACACGTACTTAGGGTTGCATCATCTTCACGCTCAAGAAATGAGGGGCCGAACCGCCACGGAAATGGGCCAGGCCGGCCGGCTTGGGCCGACTGGCCCAGGTCCATCCCAGCCCGGTTCGGTCGCCCCTTCGCTCCCGTGGGTCCTCTTTCCATTTTGCACTTTGCCCCCTCCAATTACATCATTTTGACGACGTCATCCTTGCGTCCAAGATAGAGGGTCTTTGTAACACCCCAGGTGTTTATTAAAGATAAATACCGTAATTAGTTGTGTTAATCATGTTTAATTGGCTCATAAACATGTTTGACATGATCTTGCACACAGTTGCACAAAAGACCTTGGTCAAAGTTCAAATTCCCGGTCAAACCCTAGATCCATAAAAGCTGAAATGGTTTTCTTGCGCGTTCTCCAAATTTCACTATAGAAGTTCAAAATTTGGCCAATATAAAAGTTTTTCGTTATCTCCGGGAACACTTTTTTCATAATTGGCGGACATTCAGATTTTGAGTGCAAAATTGCCAAAAATAGTGTTGAAGCTCTCATGAACAGTATTTCAAGCCGTGAAAAATCTGCAACTTCGTCAAGTTTTTCCCGTCGATCTATTCACCAAAACATAGGTAGCACTTTGTGAAAAATATACTCCTATAGCTCCTCTACAACTTTTAGTTTTGGAGATTTTTAAGTTAGTTGTCACTTTTTCGAGTTTTGCATTTGCGAAGACGCTTAAGTGGAATAAAAAGTGAGGCACCGGACGCCGTCGCCGCGCCCCGCGCGTCGTGCGCGCGCTTCGGCCGCGCCGGCCACGTGGCGTCCTCACGATGCCCCGGCGTACGGTCGACCTCGACATCTTTGTGGTGGACCGCGGACCGCCGTGGGCCCTCCGCCTCGCCATTTCCCCCTCGTGCGCCGCGTTCAGGAGCTCGTCCGCACCGGGCCGGGGCCACGCGCCCGTGCGCGGACGCGCCCGTGCCAGCAGGCGCGCATGCAGGGCAGGCCAGCCGGCCGTGCTGCGCGCTAAGCCGCTTTGCCTCGCCTCGGTCTCCTCGTGCACGCACACGCTTTAGTTCACTTCGTTCGCGCGCCGCCGTCCTCTGCCCAAGGCGAGCAGAGCCACCGCCGCCGCTCCATTGCCGCTCCACCGCGCGCTTTCCCCTCCGGCCAGCCGTGCACCACCTTCCACCGTCCGAGGCTCCACCTCCCCTCCCGGAACCCTTCTTTGCTCCTCCCCCGACGCCGCCAAGCCGCTGCCGGACCCGCCGGTCGTGCCGTCGCCGGTCACCGGCAGACGCAGCGGACCTCCTGGGTGCGCCACGCCGCCGGCCGCCGTCACTGCCATTTCCAATCCGGCCGCCGCCCTACAACCCTTTGGCAAGGTCAGTAGGAGCCCTAGCTCACTCCTCCGGCCAAGTCCGGCAACCGCCGGCCGGGATTTCCGCCGCCGGCAAGGTCCAGTCTGTCCTGGGGACTACATTGCAATGATTTCTTTCTTTCCAGGGTTCAAATCGTAAACCAAGAGCATATTTGTGATTTCTGGAATTTAAGTCAAGGGTCCCCCTGTAAATGCATTACTAGGGTTTTGGCTGTACCTTCAAAAATCCATAGAAAATCGCAGAAAAATCAGACCAATACAAATCCAATTTTTTTGGGTTCCTGGTGAAGAAACCTACCTTTTCTAGAAAGAATGTATAGGGTTTCTCTATATAGTTTTTGAATCAAAAATTCAAACTCAGTTTGATGTGTTTTTAGTGTAGTTTAAAATATACACATGATATGGAGTTGAATTTTGAATATGTTGCTCTTTATGGCATGTTTAGATTGGTGACAAAAGTTGGCATGACTTTGATGTGTAGATTTTGAGTTATGATTTATGTAAGCTCTATGCTAGATTAAACTTGATGCTTTTTATAGCCCTTTAAAATAAATTTTATTTAAATCACCAGTGCACCTCAGAACTTTGACATGATAAATAACACCTCTGGTGAAGTGGGTGTAATTTTAAGAAATTCTTTAATAGGTGTTTTGGATTTAATCTTGTGTAGGATGAAAAATTAATAACTTGATTTATATAATAGGTCTACATGTGTGCCTTGGTCAGGAACTTGGTTTTGTCCTATTTGAGGTGTATGAGGAAGTTGAGATCAAAAAGTTTAGTAAATCTTTTTATATGAATTAATGGTGATTTACTAAGCTGAAACTTGTCTTTTTCATATGAATTAATTTATAAATGATCTTAAGCCAAATTTTGGTGTGTGAGCTTAGATTAGGTGTATCTTGCTGTGTGCAGAAGCTAGGATTTATTTGATGAGTTTTTCTTTTAATTTGGATTTAAGGTTGATAGGCTTGTTTTAATGAATTAATAAAAATAATTGGTAAATAAAGAGTTAAATTGCAAAACCATGCTATGTTTCTGTTTTAAGTTCACAATCACCACCCCTACTGTTTTTATGAAGTTATTTAGTTGATTTGAGTGTATATGTGTACACCGTCACCGTTTAAATGAATTAAATGAACTCCACTCCACCCCACACACCCACTTTTATGGTTATGAGTAAAATAGATAGTTATAGATTTATGTGGCCAACAAGAGTTGGTTAGGTGGTAATTTTCTCCCATCATAACCATAACCTAATGCATGTGCATATGTCGTTCGTGTAGAGCTCCCGGACGGCACGTATACGCTCGTGCAGGAGGACGAGGTAGCAGCGGAAGCTAACTACGCCGTAGTGCAAGAAGACCCGGGCCAAAGTCCGGAAGAGCCCAAGGCTGTTGCTAACTTAGAAGAAGGCAAGCACCGGAGTCACATATAACCTTTTGGATTAAAACTTATATTCTTTTACTTTTTAGCATTTAATGTTACTTTGTGCATTTAAGTTTCAGGAGTTGTTTTGAAACCTAGATGCATGATCCTTAGGACTCCTATGCTCTTTTATTAGTATGTTAGGAACTCTAGTGCCATGCTTTAAGGACACGGTACAAGTCGAGTAATGACTCATTGCTCGCGAGATATAGGATGCTTATGTTGGAATCATAAGTTGGATAAATTGACTCGCTCATGTGGTAAGAGCAATGGGTTCGGTCTCGACCGAGTAGCATGGTGCTGGTCTAAGCTATTGAACGTACCAAGTGTTTGTCGGGAATGGGACCGGTAAGCCTAGTACCTAATGAACCAGTGCGGGAATTTTATTGTTACTAATCTTGAGATGCGTCTCCCGGTTCGCTACCGGTAGTGCAAGTGTGATTCTGGACGTGTGAGAGCCAGGTGTGGTTCGAGGACCGGTGGATGGTCGCTTCCTGGTGTGATGAGTGATTGACAACGTGGTGTGGACTGATTCTTGGCTAAGTATTGCAGGTGCAGGTTGCGGCTTGACTGGTGCAGGTGCAGGTGAAGAACAAGCGTGAAAGGTCGTTGCCGGTGAGGCCTCCAGGTGTGGAGAAGACAAGTAGGCTTGGTTCGAGGGACCCGGTGGCCAGCGGGGTCAAGTGCGGGCCGCATGGTGGCAAGAACGGCAAGATGAAGTCATGGACGGTTTCTTGGTTGAGCCTCAAAACCAAGGTCGAGCCGGGACTACGTGGGAGCCGAGTCATGAGTGGTGATTGGCGGAGGCTACACCGAGTTCGCGGGGTTTCCGGTGGTTCACCAGAAAACCACTGGGTTCCTTGGTTGATCCACAAAGCCAAGACCGAAGAACCGAAGACGGAGGTGCAGCAGCTCCAGACCGGTCTGACCGGTGGGTCTGACCGGTCTGACCGGTGGGTACCGGTCTGACCGGTGAGGAGAACCGGTCTGACCGGTGTGCGACGACGCAGTCCGGAATCTTCGAAGCGGAGGACACGCGTCGGGATCGCAAGGCTTGCGTCGAGGCTAAGCAAGTTTGCGGTCGCTGGGCATCCGTCCGATGGTGCGAAGACAAAGACTTCCAATTTCGCCCTCGAGGGGCATGTATCCCTAGTTAGCTAGTAAGGGTATTTTAGTCTTTCGGTTGCCTCCATATAACCCAAGTAGTGAGAGGATGGCAGCCATCTTTTGGAACCCTAGCTCATTTGGTTTTCCTATTTTCCTTCCTATTTTCTTAGGATTTTCGTAGGACTAGCTTGAGAGCTTCATGGTGAGATCTTGTGAGAGGGAAGGATGATCGGGCGGCAAGCTAGACCTTGTATGAACCTCTTTGGTATGTATAGATGATTCGGCGTGGTTCCTCAAGGCTTGGATGTGTCTTTCCCGTTTCTCCTTTTTGGTGATTTTCGGAGCCTTTTCTTGGCGATTTTCTTGGAGCGATTTCGAGGCCTTTCTCTTTGGGATTTGGTGGGGGATGTATGCATGAACCCTTCGTGGTTCTTTTCCCTTTGATTCCCCTTCCAAATCCGTGAGCAAAGGGGCTCGAT
The DNA here is from genome assembly GCA_036936925.1 of Cenchrus fungigraminus. Taxonomy (NCBI): domain Eukaryota; kingdom Viridiplantae; phylum Streptophyta; class Magnoliopsida; order Poales; family Poaceae; genus Cenchrus; species Cenchrus fungigraminus. The sequence goes on along the minus strand of CM072768.1, from coordinate 62,927,134 downwards.
TTTGGGGTTTTCGTGGCTCTAGGGTTAGAGGCGTTCTTGGTGGGATTTCTTCGACTCCTCTTGATTTGACAAGTTTTGGTGGACCAAATCTTGGCTATGGAGTACCCATGAGGTGTTCCTACTATCCCCAAAGTCTTGTGCAAAACCGTGGAGCGAATCGGGAGATCGGGAGTTGGATTTGGAGGAGTTGACTCGCGGGCGCTGTTCTTCCCGAGCTGCCCAGGCACGACCGGTCTGACCGGTGCTCTTGACCGGTCTGACCGGTGCTAGCCCTTGGTGGGTTTTTGTCTCGGGGAACAGCCTTGTCCGTGTGGTTTTGTCCCGTGGTCCTGCTGTTCAGTTCTTGGAGTGTTTGGAGTTGCTTTGCTAGGATTTGTGAGGGGTTCTTCTTCCTCACAGGTTGTGTTTCGTGGTGGTTTTTGTTCCAGAGCCTAGAGGAGTCACTGAGGCTTCCTGGAACGTTTGCTGTGCGGCTGCTGTATCCACCGGCCTGACCGGCTCTGTCCACCGGTCTGACCGGTGTCACCGGTCTGACCGGCGCAGGCCATCGGTCTGACCGGTGTAGCACAGGCAGCAAGCCGTGCAAGTTTCCGCTGTGTGTTTTGGTGAGTTCTGGCTAGGAAGGTTGAGTGTTGGTTCCTAGGACCAGTAGCACTCCAGTGGCTGCGTGGTCTTGACCAACTTGGGTAGTTGGGTCGGAGACGTGAGTTGGAAGCTGTGTTCGTCTTGTTGGAGTTCTCATCTCCTTCGAGAAGAATTTTTATCGGCTCCCATTCACTCCCCCCCCTCTCTGGTTCGCCTAATCGGTCCTTCAATTGGTATCAGAGCCGGTTCGGGTCTTTATTGACTCTTACCAGTCTAAGATCCAAAGATGGCGTACCAGGAACGGGGTTCGGGTCCTCCGCACTTCGATGGGAAGAACTACCAGATGTGGCAAAGGCGGATGGCGGCGTTCCTCCGCGGAAAGGGTCAGATCCTTTGGGATGTCACGGTGAACACAGCTTATGTTCATCCGATGAACTTCCTTGCTCCAGGATCGAGGGATATGTTCGAAGCCAACAACAAGGTTGTCGACTACTTGTTTCGTGCTCTGTGTCAGCCTGAATTCGATCGGGTTCAGACAGAGGACTTAGCTTGTAGGATTTGGGAGCAGTTGAAGGATGCTCATGCTGGGAATGCTCAGGTTCAGGCTCGGATGTACGCGACTTACCGGAGAGAGTACGAGAACTTCACTCATCTCCCCGGCGAGTCCGTCGATGCCCTTTTCCAGCGATTTACGGTCGTTGTGAACAACATGAGAGCCAATGTGGACGTCCTCCCATACAATGATCATGATAGAGCCGTGAAGCTCTTGCACTCGTTGGATCGTACCGTATGGGACGGGAAGTTTGAGGCTATTGTTGAGTCCGAGAAGTATGACACCTTGACGGTGAACGAGCTGTTCTCGAAGCTCAAGTCGGCTGAGTTGGACCGTGGTATGACAGCCAAGATCGAGAGCCCGACTGATTCTCATAGTCTCGCTCTCGTCAGTGGCAAAGGAGCTAAGTCTAACGCTAACGCATCTTCCAGGATGTACTCTCTGTCTTCTTTGATGTCTTTGCCAGATGAGGAGTTCGACGTGCTTGGAGAGGACGAGCTGGCGTTGCTGACCAGGCGGTTCGAGAGGCTGCACGAGAACCGGGTGAACACGAGGAGGACAGCACGGACGTGCTTTCAGTGCGGCAAGCCAGGACACTTCGTTGCCGACTGCCCGGAGAAGATGGAGAACAAGGACGGCTACAAGGACGGCTACAGGCACCGATCGAGCAAGGATGGCAAGTACCGATCGAGGCGCGATCACAAGCACAAGAACAAGCACAAGGACGAGCGACGGTCGAGGAAGAAGGATGGCCGCGGCAGGAAGGCCCGAGCAATGGTAGGAGCGAGCGACGTCGACTCCAGCTCCGCCTACTCTTCCTCAAGCTCGAGTAGCAGTGAAGATGAAGGTGATCGGTGCAAGAACAAGAAGTCATCCAGGAACTTGAGCGGGTTGAGCTGCTTCGCGAGAGATGGCTTCTGCGGCATGGCCCGTAGCTCCGGCAGCAAGAAGAGCCACCAGAGTGACTCGGACTCTGACTCCGAGGATGAGGTATGTGACGAGCTCTCTTCTTTGCGCAAGGAGAATGATGAGTTGGTTGACTTGCTTGATAACCGCGATCACATGCTTAGAGAGGCCAAGAAGATGAGAAAAGAGCTTAGGGCCTCACTAGAAGATGCTAGGAACCGTGTGGCTGAACTAGAAACCCAGAACCTAGATGCTAAGCTTGAGATTGATTCGCTTAAGGCTTCTCCTGTGGTTTCTGATGAGATTGATTGCTGTGATTGCTCTGTGTACCTAGCTGATCTTACTGCTCTTAAGGATAAGCATGCTTCTACTTGTGATGAACTAGATATGCTTAGGGTTGAAGTGGCTGAGCTTAAGTCTAGACCTGCTTTGCTAGGTGCTTGCACTTCTTGCCCTGTTTTGCATGGAAAGATTGATGAGATGCATGCTTACACTGTTTCACTTGAGGCTAAGTTGAAAGAGCCTATTCCCACTTCTTGCTCTACTTGTGAATTGCATGCGGTTAAGAATTTGGAGCTTGCACATTATGTTGATCGCCTGCAGGATGAAAATGATGAGCTGAGAAAATGTATGAGCTGGTTGTCGGGTCAGGAGCCTCAGCTCGGTATCATGATAGCGGCTTTCAAACGCTATGATGGTCAGGCACTTGGGGCTGACAAGCTTGGAGAGAACTGTGGTGAGGGAGTTGAGAGAGTTGGAGAGATTCCTATCCCACCACCAAATAGACACAAGAACAAATTTGAGCCCAAGCCCAACCATCTCAGAAACAAACTTGACACTACTCCAGATCCACCCATATTCCCTCACCCAACAAATGATTTTCAGAAACCGGTGAAGTTTGTGAGCCCAAAGGGAGGTGAGGAAGGAGAGAAGAAGGGTGAGAAGCCGAGTGGGCAGCCCCAACCCAAGCCTAAGCCTAAGCCACAGCCCATAAAGTTCCATTGTGGGTATTGTGGGAGAGATGGTCACAAGGATGAGTTTTGCTTCAAGAGGAAGCGTGAGGAGAGAATGGCTAGAGAGTGGGCTAACAGGGACAGGTACCATCCCTCTAATGGTGTACCTGAGCCTCGTATGCAGATGCCCAGGGCCAAGGCGATTGTGAGGACGGTTCCGGCTTGGGGAGACCGGAAGGCTGCAGGTGTTGCTGCTGGCCGAGCCACACCGGTCAGACCGGTGTACTACACCGGTCAGACCGGTGCAGGTCTGGGCAGACAGCGAGTCAGGTTTCGTGCTCGTGAGGATGCTCGGTTTGGTTCTGGAGGTCGTGGTTCTGGTGGTTGGTCTGGAAAGTTTGCAGGTGGTCAGTTTGCTAGGCGTTCTCCACCTCGTGCTCAATACAAGGGTGAGAAGAGTCGTAGCTTTGAGATGGAGCGGAGGTACGATCCACGATTTCCCTTTCGTGGTTTTCGTTCTCCTCCAGCTAGAGAGGGTTGGTTCCCTCGTGGTAGTTACCGTGGTGGTAGCTTTGATAGGCGTGATGATTTGGTTTGTGCTAACCCCACTTTGGAGCAAATGGCTCGGCACTGGTTTTACTCTTTTGGTACTAACCCCAGTGCTGAGTCGTTTGTTCACTCACGTGCTCGCTTTTGAATTTCAGGTGGGAGACTTGAAGAACATTTGGTTGATTGACTCCGGTTGCTCGAGGCATATGACCGGAGACAAGGGGTGGTTCTCAAGTCTCGTCCCGGTGGTGACAAAGAAGTACATCACCTTTGGGGACAATGGGCGAGGGCGTGTGCTGTCAGAAGGTGAGATTAAGGTAAGCGATAAGATCACTCTCAGGCGTGTTGCTCTTGTTCAATCGCTTGGATATAATTTGCTTTCTGTGTCTCAGTTGTTGGATGAGGGTTTTGAGGTGTTGTTTCGGCCTGGTGGTTCTCGGATTTTAGATTCTCGGGGGGATCTTGTTTGCATGGTCGTTCCCGAGGGCCAGGTGTTCCGAGCTGATTTTTCTCAGTCTTCTGGTGTGGAGCGTTGCTTCTTGGCTGGTTCTTCGAGTGAGTTGTGGAAGTGGCATAGGAAGTTGGGTCACTTGAGCTTTGACCTTTTGTCTCGCTTGAGTAAACTCAATTTGGTCCGAGGATTGCCACGATTGAGGTTTGAGAAAGAGTTGGTTTGTGCGCCGTGTAGGCATGCCAAGATGGTAGCCTCTTCTCACCCGCCTCTCACCGATGTGATGACTGAGCGTCCATGCGAGCTGCTCCATATGGACCTTGTTGGCCCAGCTCGTGTGCGATCTGCGGGTGGGAAGTGGTATGTCCTTGTTGTGGTGGATGACTACTCTCGGTATGCGTGGGTGTTCTTTCTTGAGGAGAAGGGGGAGACGTTTGGTTTTGTTCGAGATCTTGTCTTGAGGTTAAGAAACGAGAGGCACGGAGATGCCGTACGAGCGATCCGCAGTGACAATGGCTCGGAATTCAAAAACTCTCGCTTCGAAACTTTTTGCCATGACTTGGGTCTTGAACATCAGTTTTCGAGTCCGTATACGCCTCCCCAGAATGGCGTGGTGGAAAGGAAAAACAGGACCTTGTGCGAGATGGCTCGGACGATGCTCGACGAGCATAGGACTCCGAGAAGGTTCTGGGCTGAGGCGGTCAATACCGCGTGCCATGTGTCGAACAGGATCTACCTCAGGGTTCACAAGAAGAAAACCTGTTACGAGTTGATGCACGGTCGCACACCCAAGGTGAGTCACTTCCATGTCTTTGGTTGTAAATGCTTCATTCTGAAGAAAGGGAAGAAGTTGGACAAGTTCGAGGCTAGGTCTGTCGATGGTATTTTCTTTGGTTATGCATCTCATTCCAGAGCATTTCGTGTGCTCAATCTTGAAACTAACCAAATCGTGGAGACTTGCGAGGTAACCTTCGACGAGACACAGCCACGTAGTCAGCTTGTTTTTGAGTGTGCAGGTGACGACGAACTTGGCGAGGAGATCTTTCAGGAGGAGGAGCATGAACATGGAGATGATGAAGATGGCGGTGTGATGCCCGCGGCTGAACATGTACCTACTACTTCGACGACGATCGAGAATGGACCCTCTCCCACACCTACAACGACAAACCCAGATCAAGGCGAAGCTGCTGTTGAGGGGGAGGTAGCATCAAGGCGAGAACCTCCCCGACGAGTGCAAGTGGATCACCCAGCTTCGAGAATCATCGGCGACATGAATGAACGTACTACACGGTCGAGGGTTCGGAACAATTCTCATTTCGCTCATGCTGCTTTTGTTGCCACTTTTGAGCCCAAAGACATTGGACATGCGTTATCTGATCATAATTGGGTTAACTCGATGCATGAGGAGTTGGAGAATTTTGAGAGGAACCAAGTTTGGGTGTTGGTTGACCCTCCCCCAGGGTGTAAGCCGATTGGGACAAAATGGGTGTGGAAAAATAAAGAGGGAGAGAAAGGAGAAGTGGTGAGGAACAAGTCGAGACTTGTTGCTCAGGGGTACAGTCAGAAAGAGGGGATCGACTACGAGGAGACCTTCGCTCCTGTAGCTCGTTTGGAGGCGATCAGGATCCTTCTAGCCTTTTCCGTGGCTAAAGGGTTCAAGTTGTACCAGATGGATGTGAAGAGTGCTTTTCTAAACGGGGTATTGGAGGAAGAGGTGTATGTGAGGCAACCACCGGGGTTTGAGAGTGAGAAGTACCCTCACCGGGTCTACAAGTTGAGGAAGGCGCTGTATGGGTTGAAGCAGGCGCCTAGAGCTTGGTATGGTAGGTTGAGGGGGTTCCTGTTTGAGAGAGGGTTTGAGATGGGGAAGGTCGACCAGACCTTGTTTCTCCTCAGGCAGGACAGAGATATCCTGATTGTGCAGGTATACGTGGATGATATTGTCTTTGGTGGCTCGTCTAACTCTCTTGTTGCAAGGTTTGCAGAAGACATGAGCAGGGAATTTGAGATGAGCATGATGGGTGAGTTGCAGTTCTTCCTCGGGCTACAAATCAAGCAATCAAAGGAAGGAACATTTGTGCACCAAGCTAAGTACACCAAGGACATTGTGAGGAAGTTCAAGATGGAGGACTCCAAGGCCATGGCGACGCCTATGAGTACGACTACAGTTCTTGATGCGGACGAGGAAGGTGAACACGTGGACCAGAAGGAGTACCGGAGCATGATCGGGTCACTCCTCTACTTGACGGCGACGAGGCCGGACATTCAATTCTCGGTGTGTCTGTGCGCTCGTTTTCAAGCTTCTCCGAGGACTTCGCATCGGCAAGCAGTCAAGCGCATTTTCAGGTATTTGCGACACACTCCCGACTTCGGCCTTTGGTACTCTGCGTCTTCTTCTTTGGCGCTTCATGGATTTTCAGACGCGGATTTTGCCGGGTGTCGGTTGGATAGGAAGTCCACTTCTGGGACTTGCCAGTTCTTGGGTTCTTCTTTGGTATCTTGGTCTTCCCGCAAACAGTCGAGTGTTGCTCAATCCACTACCGAGGCAGAGTATGTGGCCGCAGCTAGTTGTTGCTCTCAGCTCCTTTGGATCACATACACCATGAGTGACTTTGGTGAGGAGTATACCCATGTCCCACTTCAATGTGATAGCACTAGTGCCATAAGCGTTGCAAAGAACCCAGTGCTCCATTCCAAAACCAAGCACATAGAAGTGAGGTATCATTTTCTGAGAGACAACGTAGAGAAAGGGAAGATAGCTTTGATCCATGTACCCACACATGAACAACTAGCCGATATTTTCACCAAACCCCTAGATCAAGCAACTTTCACTCGTTTGCGGGGGGAGCTTGGTGTTTGCTTGATTTCTTGAGTTGGCGTGTGGGAGCTCCTTTGTAGCATATGTATAGCTTTCCTTTGTGCATTTCTTGCATTTGGCATGGCATATGTAACATGATGTATAGGCATCTTTGTATCTTAGGTTGCATGCTTTTTGTATCATATGCATTGTTTAGGAAAGGCTTCTCTTATACACATTGTTCACCATGGAATGACATATATGTCTTTGTGAGCTAATTTGGTAAGCTATGGTTAGTTTGGCTTAGCTCTTGATAATCTTGGTTTGTATCCATGGTTGATGGCTATGTTTTTGAAAAATTTCATATATATGCTCTCTTGTGAGTAAATGCCTTTACATGATCTTGACATGTTTTAGTGGCTTGGCTATGCTTAATTTGTGGTTGGATAGCTTATTTTGATCATATGGGGCCAAAGGCTCATTTGCCATCATGAATGTTTAGCCCCCATGCTTCATCTTGTGGAGGGGCATAAGTTCCTTTTTGTCGCAAAGACATTTCATGTACCAATTATAAATCTGAAAATGAAATGTAAATTACTTGAAAAATGTGCTCTCATGTCATATGTGCTAATTTTAATTTGCTTTGGGTGCTAAATCGTTGCATGATGCCTACCAATGAGAAGTCTCATATATAGAAGTAGGCACATGGCTCGGTGGCTTTGACATGACATGAGGTGCTTGTGGGTGTTTATGATGGTCTTATGCTTAGAATGGTTGTCCTAGCATGAAGTTTGTGTGGCTTTGCCATTTTGACATGTTTTGCTCATGTTTAGGACTTTGCTCATGAGAGGGTAATTTTTCGCAAAATTGCTAAATTGTATCTTAGCTTCGCCCAATGGTTGTGAAACTTGGTGATCATGAAGTTTATGTCTTTACGAAGCTATAGAGTATCTAACTTGCTCGTTTGGACATGTGTAGCATCCTATGTTGAATTTTGTCTATTTGAGAAGCTCTAGGTTGCATTTTTTGCATTTTTGGCTTGATTCATGCATTGTCAACAAGGGGGAGAAGTTTGAGCATGTTTTGGCCTACTGAATGCATTTGGAAGGTTTTCAGGTGGTTTCGAGCTATTTTTGGGCTCTGTTGTGCACCGGTCTGACCGGTTGAGGTCACCGGTCTGACCGGTCAGAGTGCTGGTCCTGTTCACATGTTGCCCACCGGTCTGACCGGTGGTGTCGACCGGTCTGACCGGTCAGAGCTGAGCTGTTGCAGCTGCTCTGTTTTGTGAAGTGGTTCGCATGCATTTGTCCAGGGGGAGTTGCATCGGTTCAGGGGGAGCTTGCATGTGTGCAGGGAGAGCTCTTTGTGGTTTTCGAGCTTTGGTTTGATGGTTTGTGCTCTTTGCTTGAGCATGTTTTGTCTCGGATGTGTCGAGCCGTTGCCCTTGCCTAAGGGGTCCGAGACTTGTCTTCTTCAAGTGATCTTGCTCTTTGCCTTTTCTTTGGCTTTCGATCGCTTGTTGGAGTTTCTTTTAGTCGTTTCTTTTCTTTTCCTTTTCTCTTGGTTACCAAAACGTGTGTGTTGTCAATGCACTCATCAAGGGGGAGATTGAGAGCCAGGTGTGGTTCGAGGACCGGTGGATGGTCGCTTCCTGGTGTGATGAGTGATTGACAACGTGGTGTGGACTGATTCTTGGCTAAGTATTGCAGGTGCAGGTTGCGGCTTGACTGGTGCAGGTGCAGGTGAAGAACAAGCGTGAAAGGTCGTTGCCGGTGAGGCCTCCAGGTGTGGAGAAGACAAGTAGGCTTGGTTCGAGGGACCCGGTGGCCAGCGGGGTCAAGTGCGGGCCGCATGGTGGCAAGAACGGCAAGATGAAGTCATGGACGGTTTCTTAGTTGAGCCTCAAAACCAAGGTCGAGCCGGGACTACGTGGGAGCCGAGTCATGAGTGGTGATTGGCGGAGGCTACACCGAGTTCGCGGGGTTTCCGGTGGTTCACCAGAAAACCACTGGGTTCCTTGGTTGATCCACAAAGCCAAGACCGAAGAACCGAAGACGGAGGTGCAGCAGCTCCAGACCGGTCTGACCGGTGGGTCTGACCGGTCTGACCGGTGGGTACCGGTCTGACCGGTGAGGAGAACCGGTCTGACCGGTGTGCGACGACGCAGTCCGGAATCTTCGAAGCGGAGGACACGCGTCGGGATCGCAAGGCTTGCGTCGAGGCTAAGCAAGTTTGCGGTCGCTGGGCATCCGTCCGATGGTGCGAAGACAAAGACTTCCAATTTCGCCCTCGAGGGGCATGTATCCCTAGTTAGCTAGTAAGGGTATTTTAGTCTTTCGGTTGCCTCCATATAACCCAAGTGGTGAGAGGATGGCAGCCATCTTTTGGAACCCTAGCTCATTTGGTTTTCCTATTTTCCTTCCTATTTTCTTAGGATTTTCGTAGGACTAGCTTGAGAGCTTCATGGTGAGATCTTGTGAGAGGGAAGGATGATCGGGCGGCAAGCTAGACCTTGTATGAACCTCTTTGGTATGTATAGATGATTCGGCGTGGTTCCTCAAGGCTTGGATGTGTCTTTCCCGTTTCTCCTTTTTGGTGATTTTCGGAGCCTTTTCTTGGCGATTTTCTTGGAGCGATTTCGAGGCCTTTCTCTTTGGGATTTGGTGGGGGATGTATGCATGAACCCTTCGTGGTTCTTTTCCCTTTGATTCCCCTTCCAAATCCGTGAGCAAAGGGGCTCGATTTTGGGGTTTTCGTGGCTCTAGGGTTAGAGGCGTTCTTGGTGGGATTTCTTCGACTCCTCTTGATTTGACAAGTTTTGGTGGACCAAATCTTGGCTATGGAGTACCCATGAGGTGTTCCTACTATCCCCAAAGTCTTGTGCAAAACCGTGGAGCGAATCGGGAGATCGGGAGTTGGATTTGGAGGAGTTGACTCGCGGGCGCTGTTCTTCCCGAGCTGCCCAGGCACGACCGGTCTGACCGGTGCTCTTGACCGGTCTGACCGGTGCTAGCCCTTGGTGGGTTTTTGTCTCGGGGAACAGCCTTGTCCGTGTGGTTTTGTCCCGTGGTCCTGCTGTTCAGTTCTTGGAGTGTTTGGAGTTGCTTTGCTAGGATTTGTGAGGGGTTCTTCTTCCTCACAGGTTGTGTTTCGTGGTGGTTTTTGTTCCAGAGCCTAGAGGAGTCACTGAGGCTTCCTGGAACGTTTGCTGTGCGGCTGCTGTATCCACCGGCCTGACCGGCTCTGTCCACCGGTCTGACCGGTGTCACCGGTCTGACCGGCGCAGGCCATCGGTCTGACCGGTGTAGCACAGGCAGCAAGCCGTGCAAGTTTCCGCTGTGTGTTTTGGTGAGTTCTGGCTAGGAAGGTTGAGTGTTGGTTCCTAGGACCAGTAGCACTCCAGTGGCTGCGTGGTCTTGACCAACTTGGGTAGTTGGGTCGGAGACGTGAGTTGGAAGCTGTGTTCGTCTTGTTGGAGTTCTCATCTCCTTCGAGAAGAATTTTTATCGGCTCCCATTCACTCCCCCCCTCTCTGGTTCGCCTAATCGGTCCTTCAATTGGTATCAGAGCCGGTTCGGGTCTTTATTGACTCTTACCAGTCTAAGATCCAAAGATGGCGTACCAGGAACGGGGTTCGGGTCCTCCGCACTTCGATGGGAAGAACTACCAGATGTGGCAAAGGCGGATGGCGGCGTTCCTCCGCGGAAAGGGTCAGATCCTTTGGGATGTCACGGTGAACACAGCTTATGTTCATCCGATGAACTTCCTTGCTCCAGGATCGAGGGATATGTTCGAAGCCAACAACAAGGCTGTCGACTACTTGTTTCGTGCTCTGTGTCAGCCTGAATTCGATCGGGTTCAGACAGAGGACTTAGCTTGTAGGATTTGGGAGCAGTTGAAGGATGCTCATGCTGGGAATGCTCAGGTTCAGGCTCGGATGTACGCGACTTACCGGAGAGAGTACGAGAACTTCACTCATCTCCCCGGCGAGTCCGTCGATGCCCTTTTCCAGCGATTTACGGTCGTTGTGAACAACATGAGAGCCAATGTGGACGTCCTCCCATACAATGATCATGATAGAGCCGTGAAGCTCTTGCACTCGTTGGATCGTACCGTATGGGACGGGAAGTTTGAGGCTATTGTTGAGTCCGAGAAGTATGACACCTTGACGGTGAACGAGCTGTTCTCGAAGCTCAAGTCGGCTGAGTTGGACCGTGGTATGACAGCCAAGATCGAGAGCCCGACTGATTCTCATAGTCTCGCTCTCGTCAGTGGCAAAGGAGCTAAGTCTAACGCTAACGCATCTTCCAGGATGTACTCTCTGTCTTCTTTGATGTCTTTGCCAGATGAGGAGTTCGACGTGCTTGGAGAGGACGAGCTGGCGTTGCTGACCAGGCGGTTCGAGAGGCTGCACGAGAACCGGGTGAACACGAGGAGGACAGCACGGACGTGCTTTCAGTGCGGCAAGCCAGGACACTTCGTTGCCGACTGCCCGGAGAAGATGGAGAACAAGGACGGCTACAAGGACGGCTACAGGCACCGATCGAGCAAGGATGGCAAGTACCGATCGAGGCGCGATCACAAGCACAAGAACAAGCACAAGGACGAGCGACGGTCGAGGAAGAAGGATGGCCGCGGCAGGAAGGCCCGAGCAATGGTTGAGTGTTGGTTCCTAGGACCAGTAGCACTCCAGTGGCTGCGTGGTCTTGGCCAACTTAGGTAGTTGGGTCGGAGACGTAAGTTGGAAGCCGTGTTCGTCTTGTTGGAGTTCTCATCTCCTTCGAGAAGAATTTTTATCGGCTCCCATTCACTCCCCCCCTCTCTGGTTCGCCTAATCGGTCCTTCAACGTGCCATGTTTGGGCGTACTAGTAAACCTTGTACTTAGGACTGTATCATCTTTTCCTAATCTGGGGAATGACGGGAACCGCCTGGTTGGGGTAGATACTGCACTTGGTCTACCTTCTTCCGTGTATCTTGGGTTTACCTTGCAAGGATATAAATCGATCGATCGTCGGTCACTCGCCGTTATCTGAGTCGGCTTGACCACTGGCTACCCCATGTTTATTTATGGAACATTTCGGATTAATATTGTTGGATGATTAATCTTGTTGGTACAACCATGCTTGCTTAGCTAGGTGCTTACCTAGAATGGTTAACATACTAGAACTTGAGCTAAAATTTGAAAGTAAGGATCAACTCTTAGTTGCTTTTGGCAAAACAAACCGACCAGCCAAAAAGCCTTGCATGTCTAGCTGTGTCTTTTATTTTTTTGTCGGGTCAGTCTTGCTGAGTATTAGTATACTCAGCCTTACTTTTGTTGTTGTTTTCAGGTAATCCCATCTGGCCTGGATCTATTCCAGATGGTTGGGAACTTGAGTGGGAGAACGATGTTGATGAGTGATACTCTATGGATGGCCTCCCATGTGTATCTTCCGCTAGATTTATTTCTGCTGTTTAAACTCTGAAACACCTTTACTTTCATGTACGAAAACCTGGTTTGTAATAATGTGAACTTATGAACTTTTATGTAATGTAATGTTGTACTCTGGTCCCGCCTTCGTGTGGGCTTAGTGCATAATTCGATCCTGTGTAAGTGATTTACCGGGCATGCCCCGGCAGAGGCGACAGAATAGTTCTTTATTATTGCTTAATGACCACGTGGACAGGCTTAGGCGATAATTCGGAACTATTTTGGGCGGTTCTGTCACAGCTGGTACCAGAGCGAGTTTATGCACCAGAGTAATTAAAACACCTTAACAAACTTGTTTTTGGAATAAAATTTGCCAAGATTAATAATCTTGCTAAGTGAGTAGGACGTTAAGGTCTTATCTAGTCCGAGAGGCCCTAGAGGGAATTTTTGGGTTCTTTCAGGTGGCTAGTACTCTATGGTGTATTTAATCTGACTTCCAGCACATTTTATTCCTGTCAAAACTTACTTTCTTGCACAACCATACTAGTTCATCACGTTTTGCCGTACGTGGTGGTACCACAGGGAAGTCCTGTGAGGGACTAGTGGGACCTATTCCAATGGGTGCCACGTCGCGTCTGTGTCTAGCCATGTTTTGCCATACATGTGCGAACCTACAATAGGCGGAAAGGACAACTCCATTCAAATGGAGGTGTCCGAGGTTGGACGCTGTCCATGCAGCGGCTTTACGCATGGATACCATTTCTATAGTGAACGGTAATGAATGTGGACGCTTTTGTGAGTGCTGGCACAAAAGGTCTTGAATATCTGTGATTTTCTGCAGGTACACTAACCACGGTTGTTAGGAACGGTAATTTAAGAAACGAGTAGCTTTCGACTAGCTATTATAAGGAGAGACGTATATGTATGTCTTGCCACCGGCACTAACTTCGTTTTTGGGCTTAAAAGCTTTGTGAGGAAGTTTAGGACGCTTTTTGCATCATGTAAAAGCTATCAAACCAAAACTGAACTTAAATTATGTGTTGCTTGGTCTCTATTTAATTTGTGTTTCTTAAGGACCAATCATGCTAGTTTGATGCTTTGATGAAGTGATAAGCATAGATTGTAACTAGATGCTGTCCAATTTTTCTAAGGATTATCTAGAAAATTTCTGGCCAGATGCTCTTTAGGAAAATTGTTTATCACCTAGTTATGGTTGCTCTCTGAATTTCTCATGGTTTTAGGATGCTTAAAACTGAAGTTAGGATCAAATTTGCTAGGCAAGGTCATGCTGAAATGTTGTCCAATTCCTGAGTTAATCTGAAAACTCGAATTTTTACATATAGTTCCTAAATGTTTATGACCAGAGAATCTATAGCAAAAATGTTCATTATCTATCTTAGATCATGCTGTAAAAATTTCATGGTAATTGGGTACTCAATTTTTGAGATATGGTCTTTTTAGTGAAGCTCTGTCCTGCTGAAATTTCTGGGCAACAGCACTCTAAAAATGGACCTTTTACACCCTTTTCCAATCTGAATTGGTTCGACCTTTGAATACCAAAAATGTGAGTTATAACATCGTCGAGTTGCTCACCAAATTTCAGCATTTGTGCATGTGTTTACTAAGAGTTACCAAATTTTTAGTAAACCTCTGTTCTGCTGAATTCCTGAGGTGCATCGATCTGAATCATGCTTAGTTAGGCCTTCTTCCTAGCAGTTTTATCTTGGCCTTTGAATACCAAAGTTGCTAGATATCTTCCTTTCGGCATCCTCGTAAAATTTTAGCACCATGGCTTTGCTGTACCGAGAGTTGTGGACTTTTTCGTGACTCTCGGCCTGCTGAAAAACAGCAGGAACAGAACTCCGGTATGTGAATTTTTCAGGCATGAGGATCTCAGCTTTTGGTCTCAAGTTAAACACCAATGTGATAGCTTATGAACCTATGCTCTTGCTGATCGAAGTTGAGCAAGGTTCGATTTTTGAGCTGAAAGTTATTAACTTATTGTTTCAGAGTAGCGGTAATTGAATTGTTGGGCATTATTGACCCCCAACCTTGAAATCTTCCTTCTTAACCTTGCTTATCAAGTTTTGAGTAAATGATAACTTTAACACAAAGTTTCAACATCTTCTTGTCTACATAATGAGCATAACCATATCCTTATCAAGTCAACTGGAATCCCGTTGTACTCTTTTTGTTGTTTCTATACACTTTCACTAGTTTATAAGCAATTCCTCAATTTCCTTTGTCCAGGAAATGTCGATCACCCAAATTTTCTGGCATTGATGTCTCTACGCTTACCACTCTCACTTTTCTGTCCTTGACCATGAAATCCTTGTGCTTGCTCGCAAACAATAAAAACCTGGTTATAAAGCATCAACACCGGTTGGTAAGCACGTGAGCATCATCACCGCATGCATATCTTGCAACCTTAATGACATAAATCATGAGCATGGAAAATGCATTGCACAACATGTGCATTTGGGACATTGGATGAACTAACATGCATATGTCCTGACGGTTTTCCACCTTTCCACTCTATCGCCCTTTTTGCTGGTGATGTTGTTCCATAAACGAAGGTGCCGCGACGGAACCTAGGGTATCATGTGTGCTGCAGCCATGTGATTACCACCAGAAGCGCGCTAGGTATCTTGGTTTTTGAGAATGCGATTCACCGCACCTATTACTTCTCAACTCTATGTGTATCCTCTCTACCTTGACTAACCTCATGGGTGAAGCAAGTCATGCTGACATTGCATCATAAGCACCATACCACATAAGCATATGCATCACTCGTTCATCAGCATATGCATCATCATGCATGCACCTCATCATATACATATCATGTGCATCTCTCACTATGCACCATGACATATACACTGAAAGTTCATATGCATAAAATCATATGCTCATATACATGTACATCATACTATATGCACTTCATCATGAGCATCCACATGTGCACCATCCCATTGTTGCACGAGTCATTTCCCATATGCATAAGCATTGTCATCCCATGACTCATCAAGTGCATGAGTTTCAGCTCAAAATCATTACGCCCTGGTGTGGTGCATAAAGTAATTAAAATACTTCATTAAGATAAACCTTGAGCAAGGGTATTTTCCTCACTCCCATCCCAATTTTGTTTCCAAAATCTTGTCACTTGCCATTGACAATTGTACTTTCCAGGATACTCTAGGAGTTGATCTTTTTATTGATCTCCTAAAAACAAATTCATGAACCTCCGTAAACAAATTTACCCAAATATTTGAGGTTTCCCTTCTTTATGGGAATCTTTTTGGAACCTTTCGACTTGGTATTCTTCCTTCTAAATTTCAAAATTCACTTGGTAGTAACTCAACTAAGCTGGTTGAAGGAGTATGAGCAAATTCTCCAAAAGTTAAGATAAGAGGAGCCTTCTACTGAGTTAGTGATCTTTGGTCCTTTAGCACGTTTCCTCCTAATCAAAGGAACCGGGATACCAGTAAATAAAGGATGGGCAAAATCCTTTGATATGTTTTCCTTGGTACAATCCCAATTTAGGATGGTAGATACTCCAACTCTTCTCTTTCTCCCAAAGTCACGGTCAATCCTCTCGAGGGCCAATTTGACTCCTCCATATCCATGCTTCGCCTGTTCTGTGCTGCGGCTGATCGTGGCCGTCTTGTCGTCAAGGCATCCAATGCCGGCCACCATCGTGCCACATGCCGCCACCACACCTCCTCGCCACCGGCCCCTACCCAAGTGGCGCGAACACCACCGCCACTACATCATGGTGAACATCAATAAAAGGAGCATCTCCCCGTCGACTCTCACCACTCAGAGTTGCATCCAGTTGAGCCACCACCTTCCGTTGCCCTCCCTTCTCTCCAAATATTTCTTTGAGCACACATCGGCCACTTTTGCCGCTTACGGCATTCCTCGTCGATTAAGCTCTTTCCTCTATCTTCCCCAGCAATGTGGAGAAGAGTCAAGCTCCTCCAGCTATCGGTGTCAAGTCCGAGCCTTTCCCTGAAGCTCGTCCACTGAAGGTTGGTGCCAACATCACAAAGAAGAAGCTCGAGAAGAGAGCCACAAGAGGGAGCCAAGCCCACATCATCAACTATGGGTCGTTTTCTGGAGATGTTTGATTCCATCTGCTGGACTCTAGTAGGACTGTATGTCTGCTTTGTGTTCCAATTCTTGATGATTTTAGCTTTTCATGTGTGCATTCATCGCCCGCTTCCTCACGAGCGACATTGATGATGTGTGAGGCAGCCCATGTACCTTTTATCATCCTTGAGATTTAGATACGGAAGAGTTTATCTTTGCTCTGTGGTTTCCTCATGAAACCTGTTATCTCCCCAAGAGGTTTTCCTCTAATCTTGTGTTGAATCTCGGGACGAGATTCCTTTTAAGGGGGGTAGACTGTAACACCCCAGGTGTTTATTAAAGATAAATACCTTAATTAGTTGTGTTAATCATGTTTAATTGGCTCATAAACATGTTTGACATGATCTTGCACACAGTTGCACAAAAGACCTTGGTCAAAGTTCAAATTCCCGGTCAAACCCTAGATCCATAAAAGCTGAAATGGTTTTCTTGCGCGTTCTCCAAATTTCAATATAGAAGTTCAAAATTTGGCCAATATAAAAGTTTTTCATTATCTCCGGGAACACTTTTTTCATAATTGGCGGACATTCAAATTTTGAGTGCAAAATTGCCAAAAATAGTGTTGAAGCTCTCATGAACAGTATTTCGAGCCGTGAAAAATCTGCAACTTCGTCAAGTTTTTCCCGTCGATCTATTCACCAAAACATAGGTCGCCCTTTGTGAAAAATATACTCCTATAGCTCCTCTACAATTTTAGTTTTGGAGATTTTTAAGTTAGTTGTCACTTTTTCGAGTTTTGCATTTGCGAAGACGCTTAAGTGGAATAAAAAGTGAGGCACCGGACGCCGTCGCCGCGCCCCGCGCGTCGTGCGCGCGCTTCGGCCGCACCGGCCACGTGGCGTCCTCGCGATGCCCCGGCGTACGGCCGACCTCGACATCTTCGTGGTGGACCGCGGACCGCCGTGGGCCCTCCACCTCGCCATTTCCCCGTCGTGCGCCGCGTTCAGGAGCTCGTCCGCACCGGGCCGGGGCCACGCGCCCGCGCCAGCAGGCGCGCATGCAGGGCAGGCCAGCCGGCCGTGCCGCGCGCTAAGCCACTTTGACTCGCCTCGGTCTCCTCGTGCACGCACACGCTTTAGTTCACTTCGTTCGCGCGCCGCCGTCCTCTGCCCAAGGCGAGCAGAGCCGCCGCCGCCGCTCCATTGCCGCTCCACCGCGCGCTTTCCCCTCCGGCCAGCCGTGCACCACCTTCCACCGTCCGAGGCTCCACCTCCCCGCCCGGAACCCTTCTTTGCTCCTCCCCCGACGCCGCCAAGCCGCCGCCGGACCCGCCGGTCGCGCCGTCGCCGGTCACCGGCGGACGCAGCAGACGTCCTGGGCGCGCCACGCCGCCGGCCGCCGTCACCGCCGTTTCCAATCCGGCCGCCGCCCTACAACCCTTTGGCAAGGTCAGTAGGAGCCCTAGCTCACTCCTCCGGCCAAGTCCGGCGACCGCCGGCCGGAATTTCCGCCGCCAGCAAGGTCCAGTCTGTCCTGGGGACTACATTGCAATGATTTCTTTCTTTCTAGGGTTCAAATCGTAAACCAAGGGCATATTTGTGATTTCTGGAATTTAAGTCAAGGGTCCCCCTGTAAATGCACTACTAGGGTTTTGGCTGTACATTCAAAAATCCGTAGAAAATCGTAGAGACATCAGAAAAATACAAATCCAATTTTGTTGGGTTCCTGGTGAAGAAACCTACCTTTTCTAGAAAGCATGTATAGGGTTTGTCTGTATAGTTTTTGAATCAAAAATTCAAACTCAGTTTGATGTGTTTTTAGGGTAGTTTAAAATATACACATGATATGGAGTTGAGTTTTAGATATGTTGCTCTTTATGGCATGTTTAGATTTGTGACAAAAGTTGGCATGAGTTTGATGTGTAGATTTTGAGTTATGATTTATGTAAGCTCTATGCTAGATTAAACTTGATGCTTTTTATAGCCCTTTAAAATAAATTTTATTTAAATCACCAGTGCACCTCAGAACTTTTCCATGATAAATAACACCTCTGGTGAAGTGGGTGTAATTTTAAGAAATTGTTTAATAGGTGTTTTGGATTTAATCTTGTGTAGGATGAAAACTTAATAACTTGCTTTATATAATAGGTCTACATGTGTGCCTTGGTCAGGAACTTGGTTTTGGCCTATTTGAGGTGTATGAGGAAGTTGAGATCAAAAAGTTTAGTAAATCTTTTTATATGAATTAATGGTGATTTACTAGGCTGAAACTTGTCTTTTTCATATGAATTAATTTATAAATGATCTTAAGCCAAATTTTGGTGTGTGAGCTTAGATTAGGTGTATCTTGCTGTGTGCAGAAGCTAGGATTTATTTGATGAGTTTTTATTTTAATTTGGATTTAAGGTTGATAGGCTTGTTTTAATGAATTAATAAAAATAATTGGTAAATAAAGAGTTAAATTGCAAAACCATGCTATGTTTCTGTTTTAAGTTCACAATCACCACCCCTACTGTTTTTATGAAGTTGTTTAGTTGATTTGAGTGTATATGTGTACACCGTCACCGTTTAAATGAATTAAATGAACTCCGCTCCACCCCACACACCCACTTTTATGGTTATGAGTAAAATAGATAGTTATAGATTTATGTGGCCAACAAGAGTTGGTTAGGTGGTAATTTTCTCCCATCATAACCATAACCTAATGCATGTGCATATGTCGTTCGTGTAGAGCTCCCGGACGGCACGTATACGCTCGTGCAGGAGGACGAGGTAGCAGCGGAAGCTAACTACGCCGTAGTGCAAGAAGACCCGGGCCAAAGTCCGGAAGAGCCCAAGGCTGTTGCTAACTTAGAAGAAGGCAAGCACCGGAGTCACATATAACCTTTTGGATTAAAACTTATATTCTTTTACTTTTTAGCATTTAATGTTACTTTGTGCATTTAAGTTTCAGGAGTTGTTTTGAAACCTAGATGCATGATCCTTAGGACTCCTATGCTCTTTTATTAGTATGTTAGGAACTCTAGTGCCATGCTTTAAGGACACGGTACAAGTCGAGTAATGACTCATTGCTCGCGAGATATAGGATGCTTATGTTGGAATCATAAGTTGGATAAATTGACTCGCTCATGTGGTAAGAGCAATGGGTTCGGTCTCGACCGAGTAGCATGGTGCTGGTCTAAGCTATTGAACGTACCAAGTGCTTGTCGGGAATGGGACCGGTAAGCCTAGTACCTAATGAACCAGTGCGGGAATTTTATTGCTACTAATCTTGAGATGCGTCTCCCGGTTCGCTACCGGTAGTGCAAGTGTGATTCTGGACGTGCCATGTTTGGGCGTACCAGTAAACCTTGTACTTAGGACTGTATCATCTTTTCCTAATCTGGGGAATAACGGGAACCGCCTGATTGGGGTAGACACTGCACTTGGTCTACCTTCTTCCGTGTATCTTGGGTTTACCTTGCAAGGATATAAATCGATCGATCGTCGGTCACTCGCCGTTATCTGAGTCGGCTTGACCACTGGCTACCCCATGTTTATTTATGGAACATTTCGGATTAATATTGTTGGATGATTAATCTTGTTGGTACAACCATGCTTGCTTAGCTAGGTGCTTACCTAGAATGGTTAACATACTAGAACTTGAGCTAAAATTTGAAAGTAAGGATCAACTCTTAGTTGCTTTTGGCAAAACAAACCCACCAGCCAAAAAGCCTTGCATGTCTAGCTGTGTCTTTTATTTTTTTGTCGGGTCAGTCTTGCTGAGTATTAGTATACTCAGCCTTGCTTTTGTTGTTGTTTTCAGGTAATCCCATCTGGCCTGGATCTATTCCAGATGGTTGGGAACTTGAGTGGGAGAACGATGTTGATGAGTGATACTCTATGGATGGCCTCCCATGTGTATCTTCCGCTAGATTTATTTCCGCTGTTTAAACTCTGAAACACCTTTACTTTCATGTACGAAAACCTGGTTTGTAATAATGTGAACTTATGAACTTTTATGTAATGTAATGTTGTACTCTGGTCCCGCCTTCGTGTGGGCTTAGTGCATAATTCGATCCTGTGTAAGTGATTTACCGGGCATGCCCCGGTAGAGGCAACAGAATAGTTCTTTATTATTGCTTAATGGCCATGTGGACAGGCTTAGGCGATAATACGGAACTATTTTGGGTGGTTCTGTCACAGCCTTCTTTCATGAAGTTCGGTCTTTTACGCTTCAATCCTCGGGGATGTTCCTTTGTAACACTTTGGTCCTTGCCACCTTTGGTAGTGATTTCGTTATGCACTTGAACACGAACGGGACTCCTCATTTACTCCTTTGAACTTGTTGTGACTCCGTCCTTTTAGTTCATGTTTTCCTGCAAAAACACAACACTTCCAAATGCACATACAAAGATGAACTTGTTATATCATTAGTGTGCCTAGTGGCGGGTTAGTTCCATAATCAAGCCCAAACCAAAGTGTAATGAACATGTTTGGTGTACCCAAATACATCGTCAACATATCCCCCACGCTTAGATCTTGCTCGTGCTCGAGCAAGTTCCTTGCAAAAGAACTTTTGTCCATGGTGTTGAAAACATGCTCTGTTAATTCTTCCTTCACAAGTTAGTCAATCCTTTATCTTTAATATAATAAACATGAAGCAATGATCATGATACATAAACATGGGCGTTTAGAATCTTTATCAAATCGAGATCTACCCCACAACTCATACCTTTCATTCGAGGTCCTTAATTCCAGTCATGCTTACTTCTTTGCTTCCATTGGAGGGTTTTCATGAGTTTTCAAAAATAAAATTCCTGCAACAAGTATTAGACAAAAACCTTTCTCCAAGTTCTCACATGTCGCTCATTTGAAGTGGCTATCCTAAACAATTCATAAACTCTTACCTGCCACAAGTCTCTCATATATCATGTAAGGTGGAGCTATAGGTATGGCTAGTGAAATCAACACAAGTATTGTCAAACTAAGAAATTTCTCTAGTGGTTGTTTACCTTACAAGCCAATGACCATGAGAATTAAACCATGATGTGGGGATGTCAAGGGTAAGAAGATATAGAATGGTGGACATGTGCAAGGGCAAAAGAAAATAAGACTACGAGGCACTGATGACGTCCTCGTTGTCGGATTGCACATGGTTGGAAAAATAGAAGAGTCGTCTCTTAGCAACAATGTGGCATCCTTCCTTACACTTCATTTAACCTTCACTTGATTCATCCCTCTTCATACCTTTCTTGCTTTTCCTCTTTCTTTCTCTCTTTCTCTCTTTTTTTCCTTTTCTCTTTTTTTCTTTTCTTTTCCATACATATATTTTTTTTTCCTTTACTTCTCTCTCTCTGTCTCTTGACATCTTTACCTCTTTTCCGAAGCTCTTTGCTCATCTCTTTTGCATAAACACAATCTGAATTTTAAACAAAAACCATGCTAGGAGCGAGACGAAACTTCGAACATAGGTTGTGTTCAAGGAATACGATGTACAAAAGAGATATTATGGGTTGGGTATGGAATTCGGTGATGTACGGGACTTTCGATGTGAGAGTCTCGTTACCGAATACATGACGATGCTAGCAATAAAAGATATATAAGACAAGGATATGATCATTGCTCGAAATTAAAACTTCCAAGAGAGAAAGATCCTAGCCCAACTCATCATGCTAATCGCACTTATGGTGGAGCGGATATTGAGTTGGCCTTGTATAGGATTTTTCTTTGTCTCTCAACTTGGAAAAAGAGCTTTCGCTAACCTTTATTACAAGGGTTTTTCATATAATGTTCAGAATTAAACTTCTCCAACATTAGCATCAAACTTAGCACAACCGAAACAAGGTTCTAGATCAAAGTATAGTGCGAGCACTTTTAGAGGTGAAAACTCCACTAAGCACCACGGTAAACTTTTCAAACCAATTGCTCATGCTCATATATAAAAAATTAAAGAAAAACATACGAGTAAAGAAAGAAAAAGCATCGCATGAGACAAAAATAAAAGATACTTTTTATTTGATTTTTTTCGACTCAACACTAAATTAACACACTTCAAGCTGAAAATTTAAAAACACACCTAAAAGTTTAACTCGCGAACTGTAAACCAAACCAAACTAAACTTACTAAGGCAAAAAAAAAATTAAATCTAGCTAGCTAGCTCTCCCCCACGCTAAAATCATACGACGACCTCGTCGTATTTTACAAAAAACCTAAGGGGGAAAACCCTAACTATCTAGTGGAACTTCCCACAATCCTTGCTCCACTTTCTCTTCATGTTGCCGACCATCCCGAAAAGCTTCCAAACATTCCGATTAAGGAATTTGTAGTCGTCATCGACTACACACTCCAAGTCCTCCGTTCTTTGCCTCATTGCTTCCATAGCTTGGAAGCACTCCTCGACCGACGCATAGAGGTCCGATATGGAGTGGCGGCAAGCCGCACAACATAACAGGTGCATTCCAAACGGGTCGTCATCAACGGGGTCGCCACCGTCGTCGGGATCACCGCCGCCGTTTGGACTTTCGGGAGTCGGCTCTTTAGGCACCTCCTCCCAATAAAAGAGGTCATTGTCATCCCTCCCGGCGGCTGTCCACGAGCTCGGGCTGCGATCGTCGGAGTAATCGCTCCCCCCGTAGTGCTTCGACTCGGGCATCTCCTCCTTGTAGTCTTTCCTCTTCATGCCCCGAAGACGCTTCGATCTTCGGACGGGAGTTGAGACCTTCTCCTCCTTGACATGGTGGCGGGATGCGATTGGCCCGGTCGAGACACGCCCTCCGCAACGGATGCAGGCGGTCCTCTTGATCTCCATTGCAGGCTTGAGCTCGCATCGCTTCACCTCCTCCGGCTTCAAAGGCTTCTCGGCACCTAGCTTGACCTCCTCGCTCCTTGGGGACGTCATGGCTGCTGCTTGGGGGCAAAAGGATGTGAATTGGGATGGATTCCCGAGGTCCAATCTCGTTCCTTTAAATAGTCCGAGAACGTTCCTTTAAATAGTCCGAGAAAGAATGCCCTAGAACCCATCTTTTCCTTTTCTTGACTTCCCCAAAATTTTCTAACCAAACATGGAAGTCGAAAACGCGCGTCCCAGAGAAAAATGGGGGCGAACCGCCGCCCTGGCCCTCTGGGCCGATCGGATCGGGCCGGCCGGCCTGCCCTGGTTCGCGGGCCGGTTCGGTCCGGTTTTTCTTGTGCTCCACTATTTTTTGATTGTTAGCCCGTGTAGGAAAGTTGGCCTGGTAAAACTTCACGAAAAACTCCAGAAAAATAAAATAAAACCTATTTACAAATCGCTCACCATGTTTTACGTCCTAGGCTCGATGTTCGGGCCCATCCTCCATGATGAAAACATCAATATGGTGAAGGGGCACGACATCGGGTTCGAAATACACCTTGAGCCATTGACCATTCACCATGAATTGATCTCCTTTCATATCCATGATGGTGACCGAATGAACAATGTAAGGTCCATCCCACTTGCTTTGCAACTTCCCTTTTCCGAAAGTTTTGAATCTTGAATTGTAGAGGAGGACCTTATCTCCTTCTTTGAATTCCTTCTTCTTAAGTCTTTTGTCGTACCATCTCTTTATTCTCTCTTTGTAGATGCTTGCATTTTCATAAGCTTTTAACCTCATCTCCTCTAGCTCGCTAATTTGGATTCTCCGTTTTACTCCCGCGGTGTCTAGATCGAGGTTCATCTCCTTTATTGCCCAATATGCCTTGTGTTGTAGCTCAACTGGAAGATGACAAGCCTTGCCATAAACAAATTGGTATGGAGTCATACCTATCGGTGTCTTGAACGTCGTTCGATATGCCCATAACGCTCCATCCAACTTCTTTGACCAATCCTTGCCTCCTTTCTCTATAGTCATATTGAGGATGCTCTTTAGTTGCCTATTCGATGTCTCCGCTCGTCCATTGGTTTGTGGGTGATAAGCCGTAGCCACTCTATGTTCAATCCCCAACTTGGACAAGCACTTCTTAAAGTTCTTCCCGGTGAAGTGAGTTCCTCCATCGCTTATCAAGATCCTCGGGGGTACCGAAGCGAGGGAAAATCACAATCTTAATCATCGTGATGGATTCTTCCGTGGAAGCTTTACGACATGGGATGGCCTCTACCCACTTGGATACATAATCAACCATAACTAGGATGTGCTCAAATCCATGTGAGTTTTTGAAAGGCCCCATGAAGTCAATTCCCCAAACATCGAATAAATCGATTTGTAGATTGTAATTCAAGGGCATAGCATTCCTTTGAGATATGTTTCCGGTCCTTTGGCATTCGGGGCATGACACAACATATCTTTTAGTATCTTCATGCATCTCCAGCCAGAAAAATCCGCTGGACCATACTTTTGCTTGTGTTCAAAAATAACTATAGTGTCCACCGTATTCCGCCGAATGACACTTCCTCAAAATTTCTTGTCTCTCTTCTCTTGGTACACATCTTCTCATTACTCCATCATTCCCAAGCTTAAAGAGGTAAGGTGAATCCCAAAAATATTTTCGACTTTCGGATATTATCCTCCTTTGAGTGTTTTTATCTAGGTGATTGTGACGCCCCAGGTTTTCATTTAGGGTTAATTAACCCTAATGACCTAGGCAATCCAGTCAAACACATTGACTTTGGTCAAACTTTGGTCAACCTGGTTCATCACCTCGAAAACCTAGCCAACAATCACTAATGATTATCTTAATCGAGGCAACACACACTAATGGTCAAACCTTGGTCAAAGATCTAGTCAAACCCTAGTCAAAACCCCTAATGCCCTTGAACCTCTCTAGAACTTTTGCCGCGTTCTCCAAATTTCACCTAAACACTTCAAATTCTCCCAATACAAAAGTTGTGTTGTTTTTCATGGGACACAACTTTCATGTTGAGTGGCATTTCAAATTTGAAGTGGAAAGTGGTGAAAAGGCCCAGTCAACACCTTCAATTACTATTCACTAGGGCAGAGAAAAGTTCCAACTTGGCCAGCAGTTCATGCAAAAACCGTTGATCAAAACACCCATCGACCTTTGTAAAACTTGTAGAAGGGTCAGAGACCTACAAGTTTGATATAAATATGTTTGTGCACTTTAGTTCAAAATTTTGGAGTAATTATCGGTCAAACAGTGCTAAGCTGAATTGGCAGACACACCGGAACATGCACGCACGTGCGACGTCGCGCCTGGCGCGCGCCGGCGTCGTGGACCCCGCGCCGTGGGCCCGGCATGGACGTCGAGGCCCCACGAGCGCCACGCGGCAAAGCAGGGGAATTGGGCGGCACTCCCACCGTCATTCTCCCGCACTCCTCGCGTGCCACGCGTGTCCCGCGCGCACCACCCATGCCGCCGCCCGGGCACTCACCTCGCCGCTGTACTCCGCCGCATGTCGCCATGCCTCCGAGCCCATACCGCGACGTGCCCATAGACTTGACGTGCGCGAACCGCCCTTACTCGCCCGCCTATAAAAAGGCCGCCGTGCGTCCCTCCTCGCGCGAAGCTGAGGGCCGCGGTCCGCCATTAGAGGCCGCACGGTGAGCTCCCTCTTCCGGCCCGCACCGTCGCCCCTAGAGCTCTCCGCCTCCTTCCTCCCGCGCCACTAGAGCTTCCCAGGCCGCTTGCTGCCCAGGTCGAACCACACCCTCGCCGGAGCCGCCGCCGCCTGGCTCCGCCGTACCCGCTCGCCGGCGACCTTTCCGCCCCAACTCCGGCCACGAATCGAGTCCGTGTACGCTTGTGGTCGCCCCCAACCACTCCCCCGGCCAGGAACATCGGCGAGGTCGCCGAAATTCCGGCTGCCGCGCCGTCGACCCGCCCCAGGGACCCCATTGCAAGGCCCCAAATCCTTCCGGGGCCCTTTGCGCAAACCAAGGGTATGGTTGTGAATATCAAAAAATTTCCAGGGGCCTGAGTGTAAAGAGATTCTTCCCTTTTTGTGTGGTTTTGTTTGAAACTTTGAAAATTCATATAAAATCACAAAAAATAGGAAAATTGTAAAAACCAATTTTGTTGGCTTCCTTGTGAGTAGAACTACATCTTTTGCAAATCATAACCATGCTTTTGAGTGATAGTTTTTGCATGAAAAATTGAAATCGGTTTAACCTAGATCTGCTATAGTTCAAAATATAGTTGTGATCTCATGCTGATCTTTGGATATGTTGTTGTAGATGGCATGTGTAGGCTCTGCACAAAGATTTGCACAAAGTTGCTGAGTAAATCTTTTATTATGATTTATCTTGTATTTATGCTATTTCTACCTTAATGATTTTTGTAGCAAAAATTAAATAGATTTTTGAGTTCCAATTCTGGATATGATCTTAATATGCCTAGATGCACCTTTCTTGAATTAATCATGATTTTTGGACTGTTACAAATATTTGTTCCTGATTTATTCTTGTTTTTAATCATAAATGTTTAGTTCAAGATCTAAATTGGCTCTTGATATGTTGGTTTCCTAGCCTTGTTTTAAGTCAGAGGTGATGTAGGAGAAAATTTGGATCCAGAAGTGATGTATTTATTTTTGTATGCATTTATCTCATTTGTGGTAGCTAGAAATGTTATTTTTGGTGTATTTATTTTTCTAGCTCAAGCAAGGGTGCATGTGTGGTCAGTGGCTTAAAGTAGAGTTAGTGAGCTCAGGGAACACCACCCATGGCTTTTTATAAATTATTTTGATGAATAAAAGTGGAGAAGCCATTTTGCACTTAATAATAAGTTTAATTGGAAAACCATCCCTACTATCTTTATGAACCCTATGAGTGTGTTATGGAAATGGTTTAGGAGTTGAAAACCACCCCTTGCTTTTTGTGCAAATAAATTAATTATTTATTTAAATATGTACACAATCACTATAAGGAGAAGAATAAATAATAAAGCCTTCATAATATTCTTTAAAAGGAAGAGTATGATGAATATATTGTGTCAAGGTGAATATGGTCAACCATGTGCTTCTAGTTGTCATGTGTTGCTGTTTTTAATTAAATTAAATTAAATTCACCACTAATTTGCATATGTGTAGAAGTTCCCGACGGTAGCTACACGCTTGTACCAGCTGACGAGGACGAGGGAGCAGGAGGAGACGTGCACTACGTGTCCGTAGATCAAGACCCGGACCAAAGTCCGGAAGTTTGTTTGACTGCTTGTGCTGATGAAGGCAAGCCCCGGTTTAAACATTAACCTATGTGTTTCTTTTAAACTTCTAAATTTATCATTGCTTATCTATGTGCATTTACGTTCAGGAGTTGAATTGAAACCCTAGTTGCATGATCCTTAAGTACCTATGACCTTTTACTAGCATGCTAGGTCGCTAGTTGCTATGCTCTAAGGATCCGGTACAAGTCGAGTGATGTTCGTCACTCGCGAGAATAGGATCTCATTTATGGAATCACCATATTTATTAATGGATTGCTCATGTGGTAAGAGCATGGGATTGGGCTCCGGTCCAGTGGCTTCGTGGGTTAAGTGTTTGAACGTACTAAGCACTTGTCGGGAATGGGACCGGTAAGCCTAGTACCTTAATGATACGGTGCGGGATCTTACTATTACTAATCTTGAGCATTCTCCTACCCGGCCTGCAACCGGGAGGAGGGTACATGTGTGAGACTAGATGTACTGAGTGGGGGCATGCCAGATACGCCTTGTACCCGGGACTGTAAGCTATTATCCCAAGCCGAGGATTTTTGGGAACTGTTTGGTCGGTGTCAGCTCTGTTGGGGCACCGCTCCGTGTGTTTAGGTCTACCTTGCAAGGGTTTAAATCAATCGATTGATGGCCTCTCACCATTATCTGAGACTACTTAATCTACTGGCCATGATATCCCTTATGATGGAACTTTGTGAATATTGTTATTTGATTAATTGTATTGTACAACTCATGATTGCAATAGTTGCTTATCTAGTAATGATTACTTCTACTAGAACTTGAGCTAAAATGTGAAAGTAAGCATTCACTACTTAGTAGCTTTTTGGCAAAACCAACCCACTAGCCAAAAGCCTTGCATGATTAGAGGTAAAGCCTTTTATTTTAGATGGGTAAGCCTTGCTGAGTATTAGTATACTCAGCCTTGCTTTTTAAATATTGTTTCCAGGTAATGCATGTAATGATGTGTGGCCTGGAGAGATTCCACCCGGCTGGGAGCTGGAATGGGTGGATGATGACGAGTGATTGCATCATGGACGGCCTCCTATGATGCTTGTCGTACCGCTTAGTTATTTCCGCTGTTTTAATAAACTCTGAACTATTTACTTCATGTCAAGAACAATGGTTTGTAATAATGGACCCTACGGGGAAGATTTACTTAATTTGTAAGGTACTCTGGACTCTCCTTCGTGGGAGTTTTAATGTATACGTTTCGATCCTCTGTGTGTGATTCAAGTGATTTACCGGGCTTTGACCTGGCAACACTCAACGGGATGATTCTTTATTATCGCTTAATGACCAAATGGAGTGGTTTAGGCGACAATACGGAATTATCTCGGATGGGGTTGTCACAGTGATCAAGAGGCATTTTCCGAATTGCCCGAATGATATCGATCATCCAAGTATCCTTGTTGATTATTCGGTAGAGGTGGTCATCTCTCATTTTATCCTCTATGGGCTCCTTGTCATCTTGTCTGCGGTTCATCCTTGACAAATGATCGGCCACAACGTTCTCCACCCCCATTTTATCACGAATTTCAACATCGAACTCTTGGAGAAGAAGGATCCAATGAATCAATCTTGGTTTAGCGTCCTTCTTAGCCAAAAGATGCTTGATTGACGCATGATCGGTGTAGACAATGACTTTCGAGTTCATGATGTAAGATCTGAATTTTTCAAAGGCAAACACTACTGCTAATAACTCCTTTTCCGTTGTGGCATAATTCAATTGTGCCTCATTAAGAGTTTTACTAGCGTAGTATACGGCGTGAACTCGGCCTTCCTTTCTTTGCCCAGAAACTGCTCCTACGGCATAGTCACTTGCGTCGCACATGATCTCGAAAGGTTGACTCCAATCTGGAGGTTGGATGATGGGGGCACTCACTAAAGCATTTTTCAAGGTCCGAAATGCTGCTAAGCACTTCTCATCAAAGTCAAAAGCCACATCTTTTTGAAGAAGTTGAGTTAAAGGCTTAGTGATCTTTGAGAAGTCCTTGATGAATCTTCTATAGAATCCGGCATGGCCTAGAAAGCTTCTCAAAGACTTTACATCCGTTGGAGGCGGGAGTTACTCAACCGTCTCCACTTTAGCTTTATCCACTTCAATTCCTCTCTCGGATATAACATGTCCGAGCACTATGCCTTGCTTTACCACGAAGTGGCACTTTTCCCAATTTAGCACTAGATTGACCTCCGCACACCTCGTGAGAACCTTGTCCAAGTTTGCCAAGCAATCCACAAATGTTTTCCCATAAACGGAAAAATCATCCATGAACACCTCGACAATTTCCTCGATAAATTCCGAGAATACCGCCATCATGCAACATTGAAAAGATGTCGGAGCGTTGCACAAACCGAAGGGCATCCTTCTATATGCAAACGTTCCATAAGGGCAAGTAAAGGTTGTCTTGTGTTGATCATCCGGGTGAATAGGAATTTGCATGAACCCCGAGTATCCATCGAGAAAGCAAAAATATGCATGGTTTGCTAACCTCTCAAGCATCTCGTCAATGAACGGCAAGGGGAAGTGATCTTTCTTTGTTGCTTTGTTCAACTTTCAATAATTGATACACATCTGCCATCCTGTCACGGTTCTTTGTGGTATTAATTCGTCCTTCTCATTCTTCACCACGGTCAAACCTCCTTTCTTCAGCACACAATATACGGGGCTCACCCACTCGCTATGCGGTACCGGGTAGATGATTCCGGCATCAAGTAACTTGATAACCTCCTTCTTCACTACCTCTCGCATGGCGTGGGTTAACCTCTTTTGATGATCCACTATGGGCTTGCATTGGTCTTCCATTGGTATACGATGAGTGCAAATGGCTGGGCTAAGCCCTTTGAGATCGTTTATTGAATATCCGATCACCTTCTTGTGCTTTTTCAATAAATTCAGCAACTTCTCATTTTCTTTGGGACTCAACTCATCGCTCACAATGACTGGATCCACCTCGGGCACTTGTGGTTCTTCGGGTTTAGTGTCTCCTATGTCTTCGAATTTTTCTTCCTCCACACTTCCATCTTGTGGTTCTAATCCTTTCGTTGCTTCCTCTAGTTCCTCGTCTTGTTGATCATTGGATTGGTTCTCCATCGCTCTTTGCAGCGGGTATCTAAGGGTTTCAACAAAACAAAGAATACCTACCTCCTCTTCTTCTTCATCCTCGGGAGGAAAAGGTGAAGCATGACTAGAAGTGCGAAGAAAATTATATGTGTACTTATCTCCATTAAGGTTTATTGTTACTTTGCCTTCTCCGGCATTCAACACGGCATCAACCAACTTAAGGAAAGGCCGACCTAAGATTATGTGATCATGATTATCATAATAGGCATCTATAATAAAGAAATCGGTTGGTATGCACTTTCCGGAGATGATTACATTAATGTTGCAAGCAATACCTAGAGGTTTAATAGTTCTACCATCTCCCATAATTAACTTTGTTGAAGATGGAACTAAGTCTAGGTTATGGTCTTGAACTTTATCGTAAATCTTGGAGGATAGGACACTTACTTGAGCTCTGATGTCGCATAAAGCCTTGCATTGAATTCCATTGATCTCGCAACTCAAGTGTGGTGTTGTCTTCTCTTCTTGATCGGATCCTATTGCATAAACTTTGGCGAGGCGAGCGTATGGCGATGCTTCGGGCTTGATTCCCATGATTCTTTTCACCTCGGCTATGTGATCCGGATCCACTTCATCATCGCTAAAGAGCGTTCGAAAAATCTCACCGGTGGTTTCAAGATCATACGAATTTTCCGCTTGCTTTTTTGGTGGTAAGTCCACTTCGAATGCTCTTGCCATCCCCTTTTGGTTAGGGAACGGTCTTCTCTTGTCGAATACTTCTCCATAATCAATTGGAACCCAATCCATTTGCTCGAACTCCCTTAGTGGCTTCGCGCTTGACATACTCCTTTTGTTAGTTTCATCCGACTTGGCGAAGTCAACGCTCGGGGTAGTTCTTGTCTCGGTGTGTACTTCTTCAAGCTTTTCCGGGATTGGCTCCTCCTTCTTGTCTTCCAGGGCTGCCTTTTTGAAAATTTCAGCATGCGTCTTCATCCGTGAATCGTGTTTCGGCCCTCCCGAAAGTCGTGTTTCCCAATCTCTTCGCATGGCCGCCGCTTTGCTAATCTTTTGTAAAAGTTGAGCGCCTTCCGTGAGTGTTTTCTCCATGAGATCCCCACCTGCACACATTTGAACATGTTCCATGCAACTAGAGGTTAGGGAAAAGAAAAATGTATGCAAAAGTACGTCACCAGAGAAGCCGAGTCTTGGTCCTTGTGCAATCAACTCATTAAATCTATTCCAAGCTTGGTCTATCCCTTCCTCTTCTCCTTGCGTGAAGGTGATCACTTGCCTCCTTAGATGTTGAACCTTGCTTATTGGAAAAAACTTCTTGCAAAATTTCTTCGTCAACTTGTTCCAATTCCCTTCAACTTCAAAGGACGCAAATGAGTACCAAGTCTTTGCTTCGCCGGCAAGTGAGTAGGGAAAGAGATTCCACTTGAACCATTCGTCGGGAACTCCTTCTTGACGCACCGTGTTGCATAGCGTCGTGAAATGCTTTATGTGTCTATATGGGTTCTCCGTCTCCATCCCTCTAAATGGGGTTGCCGCCGCCATCTCGATGATCCTAGCTTTGATTTCATACTTGGTCGCTTCGAGCTTCGAATCCGACTCTTGTACTTTGATGTCTTCACATCGAGGGCTAGCGTAATCACGTAACGATTTCTCCGGTTCTTCCATAAGGTGGTTGTCAAACGCCATCTAGACAACAAAATAGAAAAAAACGAAAACAAAACAAAGTGGTTTTCTAGGTAATAGGGGTTAGATGTTAGCAATAAACGATAAATGAAAATAAATGCAAAACCAAATGATGTAAACTGGCTTGCTCCCCGGCAACGGCGTCAGAAAAAGGGGCTTGTTGACGGATAAAACTCGTATCCACCTACGATTTGCAAGCGTACAGACCTACACCTTTTTCATCACGGGGATTCCCTAGGTTCTTGTCAATCCGCAGAGCAAGGGGATTACAAGCGTTTGATCTAGCACTACCTAGTTAACTAACCAAACCCTAAACTAAAGACTAATCTAAAGACTACTACACTACACTAGAGAGGGTTGTGAGACTCACAAGATATAAAAGACACTTGCCCATAGGGTCTACGATACTTGAACATGCAACCGCTAAGAGATACAAAACCCATCTAACCTACGGGGGGTTGTGACCACGGTTTCGCCCTTTCCCTCCCCCCGTACTGTCACTACGCGGAGGTATTCATGACTAGACCTATGATGATCACGGCGTATTGAAGAGTTCTAAGGGAGAAGTGAGATCTATGCTCCCGAAAAGCACGGTAGCTAACCTTAAACATGAAAGCATCTTCAACACTAGATGATAGATTGAAACCATAAAAGTAGCGATTACATCTCAAGATCATTTACAACCCATGGACAAATGAGAAGATTACCCCATCAAGGCGCTAAGCATGGCGCCGTTGATCATGGTGACGCTTCCAACGGTGTCTTCCTTCTCCTTCGAGGGTGTCGTGGCAGGGCCTCGACGTCCTCCTCCACTTATGGTTGCCTCCTTGGACTCGAGCGATCCTTCTCGCGAATGATCTCTCTCCTCTCCTTCCTTTCTAGCTTGTGAACGGCCTCTCGGGCGAATGGCTCTCTCTGCGAATGGCGGTGCCCACACGTACTTAGGGTTGCATCATCTTCACGCTCAAGAAATGGGGAGCCGAACCACCACAGAAATGGACTAGGCCGGCCAGCCTGGGCCGACCGGCCCGGTTCGGTCGCCCCTTCGCTCCCTTGGGTCCTCTTGCCATTTTGCACCTTACCCCCTCTAATTACATCATTTGACGACATCATCCTTGCGTCCAAGATAAAGGGTCTTCTCGCATGAAGTTCGGTCTTTTACGCTTCAATCCTCGGGGATGTTCCTTTGTAACACTTCGGTCCTTGCCACCTTTGGGAGTGATTTTGTCATGCACTTGAACACGAACGGGACTCCTCATTTGCTCCTTTGAACTTGTTGTGACTCTGTCCTTTTAGTCCATGTTTTCCTGCAAAAACACAACACTTCCAAATGCACATACAAAGGTAAACTTGTTATATCGTTAGTGTGCCTAGTGGCGGGTTAGTTCCATAATCAAGCCCAAACCAAAGTGTAATGAACATGTTTGGTGTACCAAAATACACCGTCAACAGTCTCATAATTTTTTTTAGAGGTCATCTCAACTGACTATAGTTTGCATTCCTCTTTTAATCTCTCTCCTCCGCCTTGGCGCCAATCTCATGTTGCAAATTCTAAGGTTGTGTTTGTTTCAACTTCTAGAAACTTTTGGACAACTAGCTTTTCATATATCTAAAAGGCAGAATGGCCGATTCGGTCCCTCAACTTTGCTCCAAGGGTCATGTCCATCCCTCAACTTTGAGATAGGCCATCTAGTCCCCCAACTTTCATTTTTCAATGAAATCCATCCTTGTACTGATATTACACTTGTTATTCAAATGAAATTAATGTGAAAAGTCATTTTTACCCTTGACTCTTTTTCTTCACCACCTCAATATTCACCAGCTGCAAAGGGCAAATCAACTAACCAAAGGGACAGTGCTGATGAGGTGACACTTACTCATTTGAATCGGTCAGTTTTTCAATTGCTAACCAATCACTACTACTGCTCACAGACATTGAGCTATAATTGAAAAACTCACCAATCAAATCGAGACAACACACTATTCTTCATTGTTCTATATACCTCATCATATCTCTCATCGTATCTGACTTATTTCTGCAAACCAACAGGCAGGAGCCTTTGCACCACCATTTTTATGCTCTAGTGCACTCTTGACTCTCGAGCTAGTAGCTCAAAAGTCCTAGTTCACTCTTCACACAAGCAATCACAAAAGATGCAGAAACACACAACATAGTTGCCAGCTGGCTGCTCGCTTGTTGCTTGGGTCTGATTTGAGATACGATGGTATAGGCTTGCTGCTATAACCTTGCTTGTGTTGATTTGCTCAATAACATGTGGCCAAGTTGCAAATGTGCAGATGGAAAGTGGGGAGGGTAACGATTTAAGGGCAAAAAGGACTTTTCATATCAGTTCCATGCTAGTATGAACCACTGTATCAGCATAAGGATGCTTTTGATCCAAAAACGAAAGTTGAGGGACTAAATAGACCTATCTAAAAGTTAAGGGACGAACTTGACCCTTAGAGTAAAGTTCGAGGACCAAAGCACCTATTTAACCTATCCAAAAGCCAGATGTCTCAAAAGCTAGAAGCTAAAAAGCTGATGGGAAGTGAGGCTTCTGACTTTCGGCTTTTGGAGACATTTAATTTTCGGATTTATGGAAAGCTATCCACCCAAATTTATCGTTAGTTGCAAACAAACAGGGCCCTAGCTATACAACCTTATTATACTTGATCTTATGTCACATAATAAAGTTGATGGCATGTAGACAGACCCATACTAAATTTGAATAATGCACTATATTCACTATTAGAGAAATGACTTTTCGTCCTCAGCTTTAAAACCGGTTGCAATTGACTCGGTAGTCGGTACTAATGTGAGCATTAGTACTGGGTACAAATGCTAGTTCTCTAATGTGCTGCTTTAGTACAGGTTGGAGGTTCACTCAGTACTAAAGGTTGCCAATTAAGACCAGTTGGAGTCTCCACCTGGTATCAATGTGAATGAGGACCTTTAGTACCGGGTCGGACCTTCACTCAGTACTAATTGAAAACCTTTGAAGGACCGATTAGGCGAACCAGAGAGGGGGGGAGTGAATGGGAGCCGATAAAAATTCTTCTCGAAGGAGATGAGAACTCCAACAAGACGAACACGGCTTCCAACTTACGTCTCCGACCCAACTACCTAAGTTGGCCAAGACCACGCAGCCACTGGAGTGCTACTGGTCCTAGGAACCAACACTCAACCTTCCGAGTCAAAACTCACCAAACCAACACGGAAACTTGCACGGCTTGCTGCCTGAGCTACACCGGTCAGACCGATGGACTGCGCCGGTCAGACCGGTGACACCGGTCAGACCGGTGGACAGATCCGGTCAGGCCGGTGGCTACAGCAGCCGCACAGCAAACGTTCCAGAAGGCCTCAGTGACTCCTCTAGGCCCTGGAACAAAAACCACCACGAAACACAACCTGTGAGGAAGAAGAACCCCTCACAAAACCTAGCAAACCAACTCCAAAACCGCCAAGAACTGATCAGCAGGACCACGGGACAAAACCACACGGACAAGGCTGTTCCCCGAGACAAAAACCCACCAAGGGCCAGCACCGGTCAGACCGGTCAAGAGCACCGGTCAGACCGGTCGTGCCTGGGCAGCTCGGGATGAACAGCGCCCGCGAGTCAACTCCTCCAAATCCAACTCCCGATCTCCCGATCCGCTCCACGGTTTTGCACAAGACTTTGGGGATAGTAGGAACACCTCATGGGTACTCCATAGCCAAGATTTGGTCCACCAAAACTTGTCAAATCAAGAGGAATCGAAGAAATCCCACCAAGAACGCCTCTAACCCTAGAGCCACGAAAACCCCAAAATCGAGCCCCTTTGCTCACGGATTTGGAAGGAGAATCAAAGGGTAAAGAACCACGAAGGGTTCATGCATACATCCCCCACCAAATCCCAAAGAGAAAGGCCTCGAAATCGCTCCAAGAAAATCGCCAAGAAAGGGCTCCGAAAATCACCAAAAAGGAGAAACGGGAAAGACACATCCAAGCCTTGAGGAACCACGCCGAATCATCTATACATACCAAAGAGATTCATACAAGGTCTAGCTTGCCGCCCGATCATCCTTCCCTCTCACAAGATCTCACCATGAAGCTCTCAAGCTAGTCCTACGAAAATCCTAAGAAAATAGGAAGGAAAATAGGAAAACCAAATGAGCTAGGGTTCCAAGAGATGGCTGCCATCCTCTCACCACTTGGGTTATATGGAGGCAACCGAAAGACTAAAATACCCTTACTAGCTAACTAGGGATACATGCCCCTCGAGGGCGAAATTGGATGTCTTTGTCTTCGCACCATCGGACGGATGCCCAGCAGCCGCAAACTTGCTTAGCCTCGACGCAAGCCTTGCGATCCCGACGCGTGTCCTCCGCTTCGAAGATTCCGGACTGCGTCGTCGCACACCGGTCAGACCGGTGCTCCTCACCGGTCAGACCGGTACCCACCGGTCAGACCGGTCAGACCCACCGGTCAGACCGGTCTGGAGCTGCTGCACCTCCGTCTTCGATTCTTCGGTCTTGGCTTTGTGGATCAACCAAGGAACCCAGTGGTTTTCTGGTGAACCACCGGAAACCCCGCGAACTCGGTGTAGCCTCCGCCAATCACCACTCATGACTCGGCTCCCACGTAGTCCCGGCTCGACCTTGGTTTTGAGGCTCAACCAAGAAACCGTCCATGACTTCATCTTGCCGTTCTTGCCACCATGCGGCCCGCACTTGACCCCGCTGGCCACCGGGTCCCTCGAACCAAGCCTACTTGTCTTCTCCACACCTGGAGGCCTCACCGGCAACGACCTTTCACGCTTGTTCTTCACCTGCACCTGCACCAGTCAAGCCGCAACCTGCACCTGCAATACTTAGCCAAGAATCAGTCCACACCACGTTGTCAATCACTCATCACACCAGGAAGCGACCATCCACCGGTCCTCGAACCACACCTGGCTCTCAATCTCCCCCTTGATGAGTGCATTGACAACACACACGTTTTGGTAACCAAGAGAAAAGGAAAAGAAAAGAAACGACTAAAAGAACCTCCAACAAGCGATCGAAAGCCAAAGAAACGGCAAAGAGCAAGATCACTTGAAGAAGACAAGTCTCGGACCCCTTAGGCAAGGGCAACGGCTCGACACATCCGAGACAAAACATGCTCAAGCAAAGAGCACAAACCATCAAACCAAAGCTCGAAAACCACAAAGAGCTCCCCCTGCACACATGCAAGCTCCCCCTGAACCGATGCAACTCCCCCTGGACAAATGCATGCGAACCACTTCACAAAACAGAGCAGCTGCAACAGCTCAGCTCTGACCGGTCAGACCGGTCGACACCACCGGTCAGACCGGTGGGCAACATGTGAACAGGACCAGCACTCTGACCGGTCAGACCGGTGACCTCAACCGGTCAGACCGGTGCACAACAGAGCCCAAAAATAGCTCGAAACCACCTGAAAACCTTCCAAATGCATTCAGTAGGCCAAAACATGCTCAAACTTCTCCCCCTTGTTGACAATGCATGAATCAAGCCAAAAATGCAAAAAATGCAACCTAGAGCTTCTCAAATAGACAAAATTCAACATAGGATGCTACACATGTCCAAACGAGCAAGTTAGATACTCTATAGCTTCGTAAAGACATAAACTTCATGATCACCAAGTTTCACAACCATTGGGCGAAGCTAAGATACAATTTAGCAATTTTGCGAAAAATTACCCTCTCATGAGCAAAGTCCTAAACATGAGCAAAACATGTCAAAATGGCAAAGCCACACAAACTTCATGCTAGGACAACCATTCTAAGCATAAGACCATCATAAACACCCACAAGCACCTCATGTCATGTCAAAGCCACCGAGCCATGTGCCTACTTCTATATATGAGACTTCTCATTGGTAGGCATCATGCAACGATTTAGCACCCAAAGCAAATTAAAATTAGCACATATGACATGGGAGCACATTTTTCAAGTAATTTACATTTCATATTCAGATTTATAATTGGTACATGAAATGTCTTTGCGACAAAAAGGAACTTATGCCCCTCCACAAGATGAAGCATGGGGGCTAAACATTCATGATGGCAAATGAGCCTTTGGCCCCATATGATCAAAATAAGCTATCCAACCACAAATTAAGCATAGCCAAGCCACTAAAACATGTCAAGATCATGTAAAGGCATTTACTCACAAGAGAGCATATATATGAAATTTTTCAAAAACATAGCCATCAACCATGGATACAAACCAAGATTATCAAGAGCTAAGCCAAACTAACCATAGCTTACCAAATTAGCTCACAAAGACATATATGTCATTCCATGGTGAACAATGTGTATAGGAGAAGCCTTTCCTAAACAATGCATTTGATACAAAAAGCATGCAACCTAAGATACAAAGATGCCTATACATCATGCTACATATGCCATGCCAAATGCAAGAAATGCACAAAGGAAAGCTATACATATGCTACAAAGGAGCTCCCACACGCCAACTCAAGAAATCAAACAAACACCAAGCTCCCCCCGCAAACGAGTGAAAGTTGCTTGATCTAGGGGTTTGGTGAAAATATCGGCTAGTTGTTCATGTGTGGGTACATGGATCAAAGCTATCTTCCCTTTCTCTACGTTGTCTCTCAGAAAATGATACCTCACTTCTATGTGCTTGGTTTTGGAATGGAGCACTGGGTTCTTTGCAACGCTTATGGCACTAGTGCTATCACATTGAAGTGGGACATGGGTATACTCCTCACCAAAGTCACTCATGGTGTATGTGATCCAAAGGAGCTGAGAGCAACAGCTAGCTGCGGCCACATACTCTGCCTCGGTAGTGGATTGAGCAACACTCGACTGTTTGCGGGAAGACCAAGATACCAAAGAAGAACCCAAGAACTGGCAAGTCCCAGAAGTGGACTTCCTATCCAACCGACACCCGGCAAAATCCGCGTCTGAAAATCCATGAAGCGCCAAAGAAGAAGACGCAGAGTACCAAAGGCCGAAGTCGGGAGTGTGTCGCAAATACCTGAAAATGCGCTTGACTGCTTGCTGATGCGAAGTCCTCGGAGAAGCTTGAAAACGAGCGCACAGACACACCGAGAATTGAATGTCCGGCCTCGTCGCCGTCAAGTAGAGGAGTGACCCGATCATGCTCCGGTACTCCTTCTGGTCCACGTGTTCACCTTCCTCGTCCGCATCAAGAACTGTAGTCGTACTCATAGGCGTCGCCATGGCCTTGGAGTCCTCCATCTTGAACTTCCTCACAATGTCCTTGGTGTACTTAGCTTGGTGCACAAATGTTCCTTCCTTTGATTGCTTGATTTGTAGCCCGAGGAAGAACTGCAACTCGCCCATCATGCTCATCTCAAATTCCTTGCTCATGTCTTCTGCAAACCTTGCAACAAGAGAGTTAGACGAGCCACCAAAGACAATATCATCCACGTATACCTGCACAATCAGGATATCTCTGTCCTGCCTGAGGAGAAATAAGGTCTGGTCGACCTTCCCCATCTCAAACCCTCTCTCAAACAGGAACCCCCTCAACCTACCATACCAAGCTCTAGGTGCCTGCTTCAACCCATACAGCGCCTTCCTCAACTTGTATACCCGGTGAGGGTACTTCTCACTCTCAAACCCCGGTGGTTGCCTCACAAACACCTCTTCCTCCAACACACCGTTCAGGAAAGCACTCTTCACATCCATCTGGTACAACTTGAACCCTTTAGCCACGGAAAAAGCTAGAAGGATCCTGATCGCCTCCAAACGAGCTACAGGAGCGAAAGTCTCCTCGTAGTCGATCCCCTCTTTCTGACTGTACCCCTGAGCAACAAGTCTCGACTTGTTCCTCACCACTTCTCCTTTCTCTCCCTCTTTATTTTTCCACACCCATTTTGTCCCAATCGGCTTACACCCTGGGGGAGGGTCAACCAACACCCAAACTTGGTTCCTCTCAAAATTCTCCAACTCCTCATGCATCGAGTTAACCCAATTATGATCAGATAACGCATGTCCAATGTCTTTGGGCTCAAAAGTGGCAACAAAAGCAGCATGAGCGAAATGAGAATTGTTCCGAACCCTCGACCGTGTAGTACGTTCATTCATGTCGCCGATGATTCTCGAAGCTGGGTGATCCACTTGCACTCGTCGGGGAGGTTCTCGCCTTGATGCTACCTCCCCCTCAACAGCAGCTTCGCCTTGATCTGGGTTTGTCGTTGTAGGTGTGGGAGAGGGTCCATTCTCGATCGTCGTCGAAGTAGTAGGTACATGTTCAGCCGCGGGCATCACACCGCCATCTTCATCATCTCCATGTTCATGCTCCTCCTCCTGAAAGATCTCCTCGCCAAGTTCGTCGTCACCTGCACACTCAAAAACAAGCTGACTACGTGGTTAGTTTCCACGATTTGGTTAGTTTCAAGATTGAGCACACGAAATGCTCTGGAATGAGATGCATAACCAAAGAAAATACCATCGACAGACCTAGCCTCGAACTTGTCCAACTTCTTCCCTTTCTTCAGAATGAAGCATTTACAACCAAAGACATGGAAGTGACTCACCTTGGGTGTGCGACCGTGCATCAACTCGTAACAGGTTTTCTTCTTGTGAACCCTGAGGTAGATCCTGTTCGACACATGGCACGCGGTATTGACCGCCTCAGCCCAGAACCTTCTCGGAGTCCTATGCTCGTCGAGCATCGTCCGAGCCATCTCGCACAAGGTCCTGTTTTTCCTTTCCACCACGCCATTCTGGGGAGGCGTATACGGACTCGAAAACTGATGTTCAAGACCCAAGTCATGGCAAAAGGTTTCGAAGCGAGAGTTTTTGAATTCCGAGCCATTGTCACTGCGGATCGCTCGTATGGCATCTCCGTGCCTCTCGTTTCTTAACCTCAAGACAAGATCTCGAACAAAACCAAACGTCTCCCCCTTCTCCTCAAGAAAGAACACCCACGCATACCGAGAGTAGTCGTCCACCACAACAAGGACATACCACTTCCCACCCGCAGATCGCACACGAGCTGGGCCAACAAGGTCCATATGGAGCAGCTCGCATGGACGCTCAGTCATCACATCGGTGAGAGGCGGGTGAGAAGAGGCTACCATCTTGGCATGCCTACACGGCGCACAAACCAACTCTTTCTCAAATCTCAATCGTGGCAATCCTCTGACCAAATTGAGTTTACTCAAGCGAGACAAAAGGTCAAAGCTCAAGCGACCCAACTTCCTATGCCACTTCCACAACTCACTCGAAGAACCAGCCAAGAAGCAACGCTCCACACCAGAAGACTGAGAAAAATCAGCTCGGAACACCTGACCCTCGGGAACGACCATGCAAACAAGATCCCCCCGAGAATCTAAAATCCGAGAACCACCAGGCCGAAACAACACCTCAAAACCCTCATCCAACAACTGGGACACAGAAAGCAAATTGTATCCAAGCGATTGAACAAGAGCAACACGCCTGAGAGTGATCTTGTCACTTACCTTAATCTCACCTTCTGACAGCACACGCCCCCGCCCATTGTCCCCAAAGGTGATGTACTTCTTTGTCACCACCGGGACGAGACTTGAGAACCACCCCTTGTCTCCGGTCATATGCCTCGAGCAACCGGAGTCAATCAACCAAATGTTCTTCAAGTCTCCCACCTGAAATTCAAAAGCGAGCACGTGAGTGAACAAACGACTCAGCACTGGGGTTAGTACCAAAAGAGTAAAACCAGTGCCGAGCCATTTGCTCCAAAGTGGGGTTAGCACAAACCAAATCATCACGCCTATCAAAACTACCACCACGGTAACCACCACGAGGGAACCAACCCTCTCTAGCTGGAGGAGGACGAAAACCACGAAAGGGAAACCGTGGATCGTACCTCCGCTCCATCTCAAAGCTACGACTCTTCTCACCCTCGTATTGAGCACGAGGTGGAGAACGCCTAGCAAACTGACCACCTGCAAACTTTCCAGACCAACCACCAGAACCACGACCTCCAGAACCAAACCGAGCATCCTCACGAGCACGAAACCCGACTCGCTGTCTGCCCAGACCTGCACCGGTCTGACCGGTGTAGTACACCGGTCTGACCGGTGTGGCTCGGCCAGCAGCAACACCTGCAGCCTTCCGGTCTCCCCAAGCCGGAACCGTCCTCACAATCGCCTTGGCCCTGGGCATCTGCATACGAGGCTCAGGTACACCATTAGAGGGGTGGTACCTGTCCCTGTTAGCCCACTCTCTAGCCATTCTCTCCTCACGCTTCCTCTTGAAGCAAAACTCATCCTTGTGACCATCTCTCCCACAATACCCACAATGGAACTTTATGGGCTGTGGCTTAGGCTTAGGCTTGGGTTGGGGCTGCCCACTCGGCTTCTCACCCTTCTTCTCTCCTTCCTCACCTCCCTTTGGGCTCACAAACTTCACCGGTTTCTGAAAATCATTTGTTGGGTGAGGGAATATGGGTGGATCTGGAGTAGTGTCAAGTTTGTTTCTGAGATGGTTGGGCTTGGGCTCAAACTTGTTCTTGTGTCTGTTTGGTGGTGGGATAGGAATCTCTCCAACTCTCTCAACTCCCTCACCACAGTTCTCTCCAAGCTTGTCAGCCCCAAGTGCCTGACCATCATAGCGTTTGAAAGCCGCTATCATGATACCGAGCTGAGGCTCCTGACCCGACAACCAGCTCATACATTTTCTCAGCTCATCATTTTCATCCTGCAGGCGATCAACATAATGTGCAAGCTCCAAATTCTTAACCGCATGCAATTCACAAGTAGAGCAAGAAGTGGGAATAGGCTCTTTCAACTTAGCCTCAAGCGAAACAGTGTAAGCATGCATCTCATCAATCTTTCCATGCAAAACAGGGCAAGAAGTGCAAGCACCTAGCAAAGCAGGTCTAGACTTAAGCTCAGCCACTTCAACCCTAAGCATATCTAGTTCATCACAAGTAGAAGCATGCTTATCCTTAAGAGCAGTAAGATCAGCTAGGTACACAGAGCAATCACAGCAATCAATCTCATCAGAAACCACAGGAGAAGCCTTAAGCGAATCAATCTCAAGCTTAGCATCTAGGTTCTGGGTTTCTAGCTCAGCCACACGGTTCCTAGCATCTTCTAGTGAGGCCCTAAGCTCTTTCCTCATCTTCTTGGCCTCTCTAAGCATGTGATCGCGGTTATCAAGCAAGTCAACCAACTCATCATTCTCCTTGCGCAAAGAAGAGAGCTCATCACCTACCTCATCCTCGGAGTCAGAGTCCGAGTCACTCTGGTGGCTCTTCTTGCTGCCGGAGCTACGGGCCATGCCGCAGAAGCCATCTCTCGCGAAGCAGCTCAACCCGCTCAAGTTCCTGGATGACTTCTTGTTCTTGCGCCGATCACCTTCATCTTCACTGCTACTCGAGCTTGAGGAAGAGTAGGCGGAGCTGGAGTCGACGTCGCTCGCTCCGACCATTGCTCGGGCCTTCCTGCCGCGGCCATCCTTCTTCCTCGACCGTCGCTCGTCCTTGTGCTTGTTCTTGTGCTTGTGATCGCGCCTCGATCGGTACTTGCCATCCTTGCTCGATCGGTGCCTGTAGCCGTCCTTGTAGCCGTCCTTGTTCTCCGTCTTCTCCGGGCAGTCGGCAACGAAGTGTCCTGGCTTGCCGCACTGAAAGCACGTCCGTGCTGTCCTCCTCGTGTTCACCCAGTTCTCGTGCAGCCTCTCGAACCGCCTGGTCAGCAACGCCAGCTCGTCCTCTCCAAGCACGTCGAACTCCTCATCTGGCAAAGACATCAAAGAAGACAGAGAGTATATCCTGGAGGATGCGTTAGCATTAGACTTAGCTCCTTTGCCACTAACGAGAGCGAGACTATGAGAATCAGTCGGGCTCTCGATCTTGGCTGTCATACCACGGTCCAACTCAGCCGACTTGAGCTTCGAGAACAGCTCGTTCACCGTCAAGGTGTCATACTTCTCGGACTCAACAATAGCCTCAAACTTCACGTCCCATACGGTACGATCCAACGAGTGCAAGAGCTTCACGGCTCTATCATGATCATTGTATGGGAGGACGTCCACATTGGCTCTCATGTTGTTCACAACGACCGTAAATCGCTGGAAAAGGGCATCGACGGACTCGCCGGGGAGATGAGTGAAGTTCTCGTACTCTCTCCGGTAAGTCGCGTACATCCGAGCATGAACCTGAGCATTCCCAGCATGAGCATCCTTCAACTGCTCCCAAATCCTACAAGCTAAGTCCTCTATCTGAACCCGATCGAATTCAGGCTGACACAGAGCACGAAACAAGTAGTCGACAGCCTTGTTGTTGGCTTCGAACATATCCCTCGATCCTGGAGCAAGGAAGTTCATCGGATGAACATAAGCTGTGTTCACCGTGACATCCCAAAGGATCTGACCCTTTCCGCGGAGGAACGCCGCCATCCGCCTTTGCCACATCTGGTAGTTCTTCCCATCGAAGTGCGGAGGACCCGAACCCCGTTCCTGGTACGCCATCTTTGGATCTTAGACTGGTAAGAGTCAATAAAGACCCGAACCGGCTCTGATACCAATTGAAGGACCGATTAGGCGAACCAGAGA
Source organism: Cenchrus fungigraminus (assembly GCA_036936925.1). Lineage (NCBI taxonomy): Eukaryota > Viridiplantae > Streptophyta > Magnoliopsida > Poales > Poaceae > Cenchrus > Cenchrus fungigraminus. The sequence goes on along the minus strand of CM072768.1, from coordinate 62,882,446 downwards.
GGGGGGAGTGAATGGGAGCCGATAAAAATTCTTCTCGAAGGAGATGAGAACTCCAACAAGACGAACACGGCTTCCAACTTATGTCTCCGACCCAACTACCTAAGTTGGCCAAGACCACGCAGCCACTGGAGTGCTACTGGTCCTAGGAACCAACACTCAACCTTCCGAGTCAAAACTCACCAAACCACAGCGGAAACTTGCACGGCTTGCTGCCTGAGCTACACCGGTCAGACCGATGGACTGCGCCGGTCAGACCGGTGACACCGGTCAGACCGGTGACACCGGTCAGACCGGTGGACAGATCCGGTCAGGCCGGTGGCTACAGCAGCCGCACAGCAAACGTTCCAGAAGGCCTCAGTGACTCCTCTAGGCCCTGGAACAAAAACCACCACGAAACACAACCTGTGAGGAAGAAGAACCCCTCACAAAACCTAGCAAACCAACTCCAAAACCGCCAAGAACTGATCAGCAGGACCACGGGACAAAACCACACGGACAAGGCTGTTCCCCGAGACAAAAACCCACCAAGGGCCAGCACCGGTCAGACCGGTCAAGAGCACCGGTCAGACCGGTCGTGCCTGGGCAGCTCGGGATGAACAGCGCCCGCGAGTCAACTCCTCCAAATCCAACTCCCGATCTCCCGATCCGCTCCACGGTTTTGCACAAGACTTTGGGGATAGTAGGAACACCTCATGGGTACTCCATAGCCAAGATTTGGTCCACCAAAACTTGTCAAATCAAGAGGAATCGAAGAAATCCCACCAAGAACGCCTCTAACCCTAGAGCCACGAAAACCCCAAAATCGAGCCCCTTTGCTCACGGATTTGGAAGGAGAATCAAAGGGTAAAGAACCACGAAGGGTTCATGCATACATCCCCCACCAAATCCCAAAGAGAAAGGCCTCGAAATCGCTCCAAGAAAATCGCCAAGAAAGGGCTCCGAAAATCACCAAAAAGGAGAAACGGGAAAGACACATCCAAGCCTTGAGGAACCACGCCGAATCATCTATACATACCAAAGAGATTCATACAAGGTCTAGCTTGCCGCCCGATCATCCTTCCCTCTCACAAGATCTCACCATGAAGCTCTCAAGCTAGTCCTACGAAAATCCTAAGAAAATAGGAAGGAAAATAGGAAAACCAAATGAGCTAGGGTTCCAAGAGATGGCTGCCATCCTCTCACCACTTGGGTTATATGGAGGCAACCGAAAGACTAAAATACCCTTACTAGCTAACTAGGGATACATGCCCCTCGAGGGCGAAATTGGAAGTCTTTGTCTTCGCACCATCGGACGGATGCCCAGCAACCGCAAACTTGCTTAGCCTCGACGCAAGCCTTGCGATCCCGACGCGTGTCCTCCGCTTCGAAGATTCCGGACTGCGTCGTCGCACACCGGTCAGACCGGTCTGGAGCTGCTGCACCTCCGTCTTCGGTTCTTCGGTCTTGGCTTTGTGGATCAACCAAGGAACCCAGTGGTTTTCTGGTGAACCACCGGAAACCCCGCGAACTCGGTGTAGCCTCCGCCAATCACCACTCATGACTCGGCTCCCACGTAGTCCCGGCTCGACCTTGGTTTTGAGGCTCAACCAAGAAACCGTCCATGACTTCATCTTGCCGTTCTTGCCACCATGCGGCCCGCACTTGACCCCGCTGGCCACCGGGTCCCTCGAACCAAGCCTACTTGTCTTCTCCACACCTGGAGGCCTCACCGGCAACGACCTTTCACGCTTGTTCTTCACCTGCACCTGCACCAGTCAAGCCGCAACCTGCACCTGCAATACTTAGCCAAGAATCAGTCCACACCACGTTGTCAATCACTCATCACACCAGGAAGCGACCATCCACCGGTCCTCGAACCACACCTGGCTCTCAACCTTTACGCTAAACGTCTAGCCTGTGGTTGTCTCTCTCCTTTATCTAGCATTTATCTCTTCTCTTAGTCTCTCTCTCTCTCTCTCTCTCTTATCTCTTCTCTCTTACTCTTAGCCAACGCAAGCAGGCATAGGGAATGGAGGCCGCAAGACCAACGTGGACGTAGGCTAGCAACCATTGTATCGCGGGCCACCACCGCCTCTAAGCATTCCAAAGCAGGTCGCGTGCGGGCCACCATGGGTGCAGGTGGTTGCCCACTTGCCCCCCCCCCCATGCAAATGAAGGTGATGATGGATGTGTTGCTTCTCTTTGTGTTCAGGTTTATTTCTTGAGTCGAAATATGTGTTTGTGATGTAATAGTTGAAGACTTGTTTCTTGGAGTCGAAATGTGTGATTGTGATGTAATAGTTGAAGAATTGTTTCTTTAGTTAAAATTTATAATTATGATTCGTATTGTGATTATGTGAAATTTTTGAGAAAAAATAAATGAAAAGGACGGAACAAAAAAATAAAAGAAAAAGAAAAGGTGCTCAACCAGGGTTTGCGGTGCAGGCAAATTAGTACCGATTGGGGACCAATCTTTAATAGACGAAAGCTGGGTCGATTCCGTGGGTGGGCAGTGGGTCCACGTCGCCCGCTGGCCGTCAGATCCGCCCAGCTCGCGATGTGAGCCGTTCGATTGCCGGTCGGTTCGGATCCTCTCGCCCGTTAAGCTATGCACCCCCGAACACTCCCGACTCGTCACGAACCCGCGTGTTCCTCTGGTTCACCGTCTACCACGCCTCCCCTCCGCTTGCAGCGCCTCCCTCCTCTTCCAGCCCAGCTGCCTGAGATGCTGCCCTCCGTTGACCGCGCGTTTGACCCATGGATACACCCCTCCGCCCTGCGGCAGCGGCAGGCTAACCCGCCACCGTCCGTCGAGCTGCGCACAGTGCCTCGCCCCGCCGAGCGCGCTGCCCGATTTTGGTTGCAAGCACCCACCTGACAATCCCCCTTCCTCGCCTGTTGCTGATTGACGAGTCACTGAGCACGTTGCAACGCAGATGCCCCATCCTGAATTCCTGATAGGGGAGCCACTGCAGGTGGTAACATCCTCTTCCTTCCGCTGCTCTACTCACCCGCTAAGGGGTGCTGCTTGGTAAATGCTCGATCAAATGTCTAAAAGACGGATCTTTAATTTGAGCTCATGGCCGTTGCTGGCTTGGTGCGGTGGTGCCGCTCTTATTCACAGGCATTGCCGCATTCTGCTGTGCCTATGCGAAGTGGGAACCATGCATGGTCTAAGCAACTGGCCAAGTCTCTCTTTGCTGCGATATCTAGTCAGCTACTGCATGCACAACTTTTACTGTAAGGTCTTCAATTACATGTATATTTGATCTTGCATCCTAGGCGCTTGATGATATGTCTCTTTTGGTGTTGTAGTTCTTTTTGTATTTTGTCTGCACTCAATTTTACCTATGAAAAGAAGCTATCACAAACATTTTGTGCAATTAATATTGATTCCAGTTTATATGTGTCCTGCTAGGAATATTTAGTGGAGATCTTTTGATAAAAATGCAAAATTACAAGACGATGTGAATAGTTCATGAATTTTTATTTCGCTTCCACCTACACATGACTCTCAAGGTAATATGAATGGTTTGCCAGAAACCAATTAGCAAAGTTGAGTGTGTGAAGGTACTCTGAATTTCAGCCAGGCTATGTGATTTGAAATGTTTAATCGGGAAACACATGATAAGTGGTGACGAACCGATTACAAGAAATATTGTGGTATGTTCGTTTTAGTTTACAGAAGAAGTAAAGATATATGCCTTCACCTCATCAAGTATGATACCCGATTGTCACTCTTTCCCTGCTACCCCGACCAGTGCCACCAGCATGCAACTTGACTCATGATCAAACCTTAACCGTCATGGTTAGATAACTGAATTTTCACCTATCTGCAGTTTTGCTGTACATATTGTTTCAGTGTCTCATGCTATTCGGATAATGGATAAATGTGTTTCCAAATTCCTTGTATGTCAACCAATGATTAAACACACATCTATTGTGCAAATATTTTTAACTGGCCTCATAATTACCAAGAGCCGAAACTATATTTTTAATCATTTCTTATGTCGTCTTCCCGTGCAGCAAAAACAAGTGGACCTTCCAAGTAGCTTTGGCATAGTGAGCGACTCAGTGGTAGCTATCAATTAAGAGAAAACAGATAGTACTAGCTCACGATTAACCATACTCTCCAGTCCATGCAACATTAAAATGTTAATCCAGCTTAGCCAGGGTGACTATCCAAAGCCTGTGTTAGCACTTCTAATTGCAACTACAACATGCCTAGGCTTCTAAAAAAAGGGGGGAACCAAGCAAAGCTATAAGATCAACCTTTTGGTATACAAAATTGCAAGTAACGAATACTTAACATTTCACCTGTATATTAGGCTCAATATCAACAAGATACACTGGCTAACTCATCAAACCAGGCGCGGCAACGCCACGCCCATGTTTCTAGTAGGTACTAAAGGCCCTCCTTTAGTACTGGTTATTTCACCCGATACTAAAGGTCATCCCTTTAGAGCCAGCTTAGCAATACCAGTTGTGTAAGGCATATATCATTGGCATATTGTCTATTATGCTATACTTGGATGACATGCATATTTATTTTTTACATATAGTGGTTTGACTCTATCTCATTTGAGATGCTCTAATATGACACTATAGATAGACATTTATATTTGGTGGTCAACTATATATAGACATCTTAGAGATGTATTCAGCACTACCATGTTACCTTACTCCCTCTATCGTAAATTGTAAGTTGTTTTGATATTTATATATTCATAACTTTTACTATGCGTTTGAATATAGCGTATATATAGGTGAATACAAAAAAAATGAACCTAGAAATGCCAAAACAAGCATTTATGTGAAATGTTGAAAATATATCTAAATGTGGAGCATGTGTATTTCAAAATATAATGATGAAGTAGTACATTCTAAATGTCGATTTAAAAAAAGTAAGATAAAAATGTCAAACATACAAATATTAGATCTCAAATAATTTCAATTATAAACAACATGTTGGTTCATACAAAATTAAAACTAGACTCACGACTTGAGAGAAATGTGTTTTACATTTAACATTCAAACGAATTAACATACCCTCTACAAATTATGCCACAATACCACATGTCCTGCACATGGCTGGTTGGCTACTTGGCTTGTTCTCTCACTTTTGTATCCATCTCCTAGAGCACTAATCTTGTCTTCGAGTGCGGAAGACGTGAACTCGTCAAATATTTTGAAAGATCAAAGATGCCTGCCTTTCCGGGGGGGCTCCTACTTCCCTTCCGGAAGATGGATAAGGAAGTTATCTTCCAGCCCAATAGCGGCCCAACAACTTCATCTTCTTCCCCAGCTGCACACCAACCCCGCCGCCGCGCCGCCCGCCCGCGACCCACCGCCGCCCTCCACCCCGCCCTTCCTAACCCGAAGGCTTCTCGCGCCCCCGCCACCGGTCACCGGCCCACCGGCCATCCTGCCCTGCCGCGGCGCTACCGCGCCGCCTCACCTCCGCCGCTGGCCGAACCGCGACCACCGCCGGTCCTCCGGCACCCCCGACCCCCTCCCTTCTATAGGTCCGATGGACACTGTAACCCCCCGGAAACCCGGAACCCTAACCCTAACACCACCGCTACCACCGCCACCGACGGACGCGACCACCACCCAGGCCGGCGGCGCTACCGCGCCGCCTCGCCGCCGCTGGCCGAACCGCCGCCCGAGCCAACAGCCGGCCCTCAGGCCAATCTTTCTCGAGTGGAGGAGAAAGAGCTGAGGGAAGAAGATGAACCATGTCCGTTGGATTTTGGTCTTGCACGAATCTTAAAGTGGAAGATCAAATGAAAAAAAACTTCCGGAAGATATACAGGATCTCCGCTTTCCAGGCCTGACAGAGTTGGGCCGGCATTGTTTGTACTGCAATTCCGTCGCGTGGGCCTTCACCTAAAATGTTCGTTCTCAAATTGCGTCTTCTGAAAATGTTCCCAGGCCGGCCGGACCATATATCTTGGGCTAGCCACTGCCTTTTGTAGATCGGCCCGCTGCCCGTTTGGCGGCAGTGGGTGGCGGCGTGTGCTGTTCCCAACTGGGCCGTGAGCTTTCTCTCGTCCGTCCCCTCGCGGGGCAGCGGCGATTCACAGGGACCCGTCCGGCGAGCCGCTCTTCCCGTCGCCACCCGTCCCCGATTTGGCAAGTCGCCGCGGGCCAAGCGTTTGCGCGGCATAGAACGGGGAACCGAGGCAACCAGCTCGCACGACACGCGGGCCCCCCCTCTCGTCTTCCCCCTTCCGCCCGTCCCAACAAGGGCAAGGCCGCCCGCGCCTGCCCGGCCGGACCAAGGACGACGACGTACGAGAGGCTCGCCGCCAGTGATACAGGTACGCGCGTGCGTGATGGACGGTGCCGCGGTGGAGGAGCTGATACGGCGGCTGCTGGAGGGGAGGATGCACGGAAAGGCGGCGGGGAAGACGAAGGTCCAGCTGACGGAGGCCGAGATCCGGCACCTCTGCGCAACCGCCAAGGAGATATTCCTCTCCCAGCCCAACCTCCTGGAGCTCGAGGCCCCCATCAACGTCTGCGGCGACATCCACGGGCAGTTCTCGGACCTCCTCCGCCTGTTCGAGTACGGCGGCCTCCCGCCGGCGGCGAACTACCTCTTCCTCGGCGACTACGTGGACCGGGGCAAGCAGAGCATCGAGACCATCTGCCTGCTGCTGGCGTACAAGGTCCGGCACCCCAACAACTTCTTCCTCCTCCGCGGCAACCACGAGTGCGCCTCCATCAACCGCATCTACGGCTTCTACGACGAGTGCAAGCGCCGCTTCAGCGTTCGGCTATGGAAGCTCTTCACCGACTGCTTCAACTGCCTCCCCGTCGCCGCCGTCATCGACGACAAGATCCTCTGCATGCACGGCGGGCTGTCGCCGGACCTCGACAGCCTCGCTCGGATCAGGGAGATCCAGCGCCCCGTCGACGTCCCCGACCAGGGCCTCCTCTGCGACCTCCTCTGGTCCGATCCCGACCGCGACAGCTCCGGGTGGGGAGACAACGACCGCGGCGTCTCCTTCACCTTCGGCGCCGACAAGGTCGCCGAGTTCCTCAACAAGCACGACCTCGACCTCATCTGCCGCGCGCACCAGGTAATAATTCTTCCTTTAGCCTTTTGAGTCCATGGCTACGATTTCAAAATCAGTTCTTTTGCCAAAAGCCAAATGTCCATTTTTGCTTGCAACGATCGGCAGGTCGTGGAGGACGGGTACGAGTTCTTCGCCGACCGGCAGCTGGTGACCATCTTCTCGGCGCCCAACTACTGCGGCGAGTTCAACAACGCCGGCGCGCTCATGAACGTCGATGCCAGCCTGCTCTGCTCGTTCCAGATCCTCAAGCCGTACAGGGGTAAGGCGCAAACGGAGTGACGACGACGGCTGGGACAGACACGGGAGATGTTCATTAGAGGTGTTCTTGTTTAGAATTGCAAGGAGATGTGCCTGCGCAGGTGTTTCCTCTCGCAGTTTTGCTGCCCCAAGAGCTGTCGGCTCAGTCCGCGGTTTCTCTTGATCTTTTGCTTGTATACCTGATTCAATACATGTACATGTATATATATATATAAGATGGGATATAGTTTCTGAATTGCTTTCACCTTATGATCATGTTCATGCGAGGAGCGAAATTCCATCTCAAAGTTCAGTTCAGAAGCAGTGTCTTAAGAGCATAGGACAGACCAGAAATCAAGATTTTTCATATTTTAGCAAATCACAATGGATGCACCGATGCAGTGAGTCTGCAAAGGATTTCCCTACTTTTTTTTCTTTTTGCTTTTCATCTCTTTCCCCATCTGCAAATAAGAAAAATTCAGTTTGCTCTTTCTTTTTTTCAGAAATTTCTCTCAAAATTAAATTGCGTCTGACAACTTGAACTTAACAGCATTTCAATAAAATTAAGCTCGTCCAAAATTTTGCACAAATAGTCCAGATGAGATAGAACGGTTAGTGATTGTCTTAATTGCACCAACAACCAATTCACAACCATTTTCAGACCAACAAAACCTGAATTCCGGATCATATCATTTGAGATCTTCTAAGATATCACCATTTTCTGAAACTTTTCGCAGCCGTTAGGTGTACTGTTGCTCATAAAGAACAAGCATTTGAGTACCTTCTTCAGATTATTTTCAAGAATAAATCTTTCAGTACTTCAAACTTGAGCACCTGCAGGATCTGAGGATTGATGTCCCTTAGCGGCTTAGCAGCCTTAAGATGCCTGCAGACAAAAATTTCACAGAGGAAAAACTATGCGAAAGGTGCTTCCAATCAAGCAGTCCTAAGCAAACCTGGCAGCTAATTTTCGGGTAACTTCATCTGTAGATCGATAGGAGGGTAACAAAGAAATTAAGTGCTGATGGCAACCTGTTGGACAGCCACAGTACGTACTAACCATGGGTCTTAAGATGTTTATAAGATGAAGTGATGTCATGTTGTACCACTTATCTGAATATTCAGCAGTGCCCATGGTACTGCCATTTCACAATCAAGCGAAATACTCTTTCAAGTCTTCATTCAACAAGGACCTCGGCCTTTTCGGCATCAGAATGAATGCCCGGGCCCATGATAACAAAATATCAGCTGATTTCAATTCAAATTCTTGGAACTTGATTGTTCATTAGACATTTACCACTCTATATGGCTACTCCTTCCATCAAGGAAAGAAAATAGTGACAGCATATATGATTCAAAAGCGGAATACAAATCTCAGGAAGAAGATTCTCTAATGCTGTCTTAACAAACGTCATGTGCGGTGTACACATGCGTAGTGCTACAAAAAATGAACCTCTGCGGAAAAAAGGTCAACCCATTACTCTTGCATATCTTCTTGCTCCAGATATACACCTGCCAATGCCTACCTAAACATTGATCCAACTTGGATGACAACTAAATCCTGCATTTTAGTAATGCAAACGAAACGCAAGATAACAAAACTGAGCTCCATTATAAACAGAACAAGTTGACATCACGAATTTGTTTAAGATTGTTTGCCCGTGCAGTCTAGAGATTTGCAACTTTTGGCCTGACAATCTGAAAGATATCGTTTGCATTTCACACTGACGAGCATGCAAGTTCACAATGCTGATGATGCCGCCCTCGCCACCCATGATATCGTCGTTGGGCACCATCCACTTGTCGATTCTTAAAAACTAAAAATCGTCTCCCACACAATATCTTTCATTTGGTATATGTTCTCACATGAAAACATATTTTTAGCTAACACTTGATGATGCCTAGCCTAGTGAGGCATGAAACACAGGGAGCCATATCATTTTTTTTTCATATTCCCATCCATGCCATATGCAGGTGATCGAAAAAATCGTATAAAGTAATATTGACAATTCTGTACAAAGTCTAGCAGAAGATTTTCAGGATTGCTGACAGCTCCTGATGTGAAGGCTCGTCCAAAAATATAAATTCTAGCTATATGATTCACTTAAATGATCTGGTACAATATACAACCTCTGAAGGATCACACGTGTCTCCTGATACGAAATCACCTTACACGAACACACGAACTCCAACACTAGGAAAATAAGAATATGCAAATACTATATGCTAAATAATGGATGCTGCTCAAGCCAGATCGTTGAAAACGAAGCAGTTTCTAGACGCCAGGAGCTGTCAGCTGAATGATTGGTGAACACCCCTTCCATTTCTTTTCCTTTTTGATATCGTGATTGGTGAACCCTTAGTTGTGCTTGTGCCTCTGCATGCCCTGAAAAGAATGGGGGGAGCAAAAACAAAATGCCTGCGACGACCCTACAGCTACAGCCTACAGCATGGAGCATTAGCATAATGTTGCTACGCTAGCCTGCTCCCTCTGCTCCCTGCGTTTGTGAACAAGATGCCTCTTGTCAAACCAAGGGAAGGCAGGCGTTGGCGTCGTGTCCTGGACATGTTTGAGCAACGAATAATCCTGCAGGCGTTTTCTACACGGAGACCGCCATTCGCATCGATTGGGGAATTTAGGAGACCATCACAGGTTGTCATCGTCGTTACCGGGGCGTAGTACGTGTGGATGCCTGAGAATCACTGATTAGGAGGAGGAGAAAAGAAAACACAAATGTTCAGAGCAGAGAGAGGTCGAGGTCGTGGCATGCCGGCATGGCATGGTATCCTTTGCTGCCCTGCTTGTCACCTTACGACATCCATGGCTGTAGCCTCCATGGTTCCATCTCCAGTGTGTTTTTAAAAAGCCCTAGGCGCCTTAGAGTTGCGGCGGGACAACGCCAACTGCTGGCTGTGGATCGTGGATTGGATTGGACACACGACACAGGTTGTTGACGGCCGGTTCGGGAGCGATGGCCAGTAGTGCTAGTGCAGAGGAGGTACAGAACAGGAATGGTACTACCTAGCAAGCTCGCCGAAAGCATCAACCCTTTTTCCAATTTATTTTTTTTTTGAAATCCTTTTTCGAGAGGAACAGTAGCATGCATTGTACCTCGGTAGGCCATAACTCGCTCCAAGGCATACTACGGATTAAGAAGGGATCAAGATTTGCATTCAGTGGGCAGTTCCTTTACAGAGCACAGTAGGACGACACAGTGGCCCATGATCTTGGTAGGGCCTCGCTCGTCTCTAGTCCCTCCCTGATGGAGTGTTGATGGTCACTGAACTATCACATTCCATTGTTCGTGCAGTACAGATGGATTAGGTTGAAAGATCCACCACTGATCCACTCTCTCTCTCTCTCTTCAAAAAGAAATCAAGAAAAGGAGAGAAAGCAAGACCCACAGCTGAAATAAGTGGAGCCTGGAGAGGAGCCGCACCAGCAGACACCCACAGGCCACACATGCCTTTCGGCGTAAAACCCCTAATTAATCAACCAACGAGAAAATTAGAGATCTTTTACGGTAGACCATACCACTCTATATCACTGTTAGAAAAGGATCAGTATGAAAGGATTCGACGGCTGAGACTAATTGTATACCACCACAACTTGTACCTGTGGTATAGAGTGATATACATAGGTGGTATGGGTGGTATAAAGGTATTATTGGAAGTTTTATCTTGGTGGCGTAAATGAAATATATGATTTTTTTTCATTTCATTTTTTTTTCATTTGGGCGAGACGTACTGCGCCATGGATCGGTGACGACGGTGTCAATGTACATGTACCCATGTTCGGCCACATGCGTGCGATAATGCCAAACCCGCCGTCACCATTGGAGCCGGAGCCCGAGCCCTCGGTGCGAATGAACTGGGCGAGCTCGGGGTCCGGCCGGAGGACATCGGCGACTGCCTCGCGCACTGACGGGTCGGCGACGCGGTCGGTGAGCACACCGGCCTCGATGTCGACGGCGAGCTGCTCCTAGTTAAGCTGGAAGAAGCGGATGGCCCGGAGGAGGCCGGAGGCGAACACGGTGCCGGCACGCACCACGCGACGGCGTTGTCACAGCCTGCACAGCACCTACGCGTACATGCTCTGGGACGCGTCCGGGCAGAGGACGGCCGCCACAGGGCTCGTGAAGGCGCCGAGAGGGAGCTTCTGGAATGCATCGCTCCTGAACAAGTTCGTCAGGGCCGTCCGCGCCGGCAGGCCTCCCGGTGTCGTCGTCTCCGACTTGGCGAAGTAGAAGTACAGACCAGACCCCTCATCGAGACCAGACACATACATGCACGCCGCACGCGTGTGTTCGGCGTTGTTCAAAGCATGCTCCATGGACCATGGCCGCCCTTACTGGTAGTACAGAGTGCCAACAAGCTAGATGTAGTATTAGTAACTTACTGGTTGATGACGACATTGTCGCATTGACGAGGCCTTCTAGCTGCCAGCAGCGGTGGAACTTATCCTCGACGACGGGGATGAGCTTGCGCTCGCCGCCGAACGTGCCGGAGCTGGTGAAGAACTCCCGCTGGAACTTATCCTCGACGGTAGGGATGAGCTTGCGCTCGACGCCCGACGTGCCGGAGCTGGTGAAGAACTCCCGCTAGAACTTATCCTCGACGGTGGGGATGATCTTGCGCTCGCCGCCTGACTTGCCAGAGCTGGTGAAGAACTCGGTGACGGAGTGCGTCGGTCCGTGAGGATGGGCGAGCGATCGCCGTCGGTGATGCAGCAGATCCTCGTTCTCCACCATGGGAACCTTGACCGGGAAGGAGTGGTCGGTGGCGCCGGCGAGGCCACACTTGCTGGAACTGGAAAGGTACTTTGCATCGGCGTTGCGGACGAGGATCTCGGCCAGCACACGCGCGAAGCTTGTTGGCGTCCGTCTCTTTCCATGGTGACGAGGTCGAGATATGGGTCGCCACACACAAGCGGCGGCGGCGGATGCACACGGAGTGCGACGCAGAAGGTGGTTGCGGAGGGGGCGGCTGCGGGGTGGAATTAAAAAGTTGTCAAAATTAGTAAATTTACAACAATTACCTAGTTATCCTTACTAAAAATAGATCCATACTGCATACCACCACTTTGTGGTATGGTCCACCGTAAAAAAGCACGGCTTGCTCTGATGGTCGCTCTGATGCCAGCTTTACTCTGAAGAATTGAAGCTCGATGAGTTGACGCAACTCGCATAGTCTCACATGCCGATGCAGATAAATAAACTAAACAATCTCCGAGATAAAGAACCAGTCGTAAACAACTGACGGCCGGATAATTAGTTAACTAATTATACCTGCTGTAAATCGGCGATTAACAACTGGTGATCCCATCATATCCACGCGTAGGTTCAGCGCACGGGCGCACAAGAGAGTAGGACCAGTGCTCGAGGAGGAGGAGGAGGATTCCGTCGCCATCAGCGCTCAGCACTTCAGCATGCACGAGTACAGCGAGGACAGCACAGGCGTTGGCGCCGATCTCACCGTCTCTCTCTCGCCGGCAATAAAGTATGCCGCGAGCCTGACTTGGGTCTTGTTTAGTTTGCTAAAATTTCTAACGTTTTCTTCACTTTCTCTCCATCGCATCACATTAAATACGTTAAAAGATATATGGTCGGAGTATTAAATATAGGTAAAAAAATAACTAATTACACAGTTTTGATGTACTTCGCGACACGAATCTTTTGAGCCTAGTTAGGTCATGGTAGGATAATATTTACCATAAACAAACGAAACGTGCTACAGTGTGCTACAGAAGTTCCAAACGTTGAAAAGGCGAATTTTTCACCGAACTAAACAAGGCCTTGGGCGGCGGCGAAACCCCCGTCGGTTCATCGCACCCGGCGGCCCCCTCCTCCGATCCATGGCTGGCACTGGCAATCGGAGTGACGTGTGAGATCCATGGAACATGTCTGCTCCTTGTCATCCAAAGGCGTGGTGATGTACGAGACAGAGGTATCTGGTACAATCCTACTCGGTTTTTATAATGCGTGATTGAGGTAAAAGAAGGAACAGGGGAACAACGTCTTGGAGTTTTGAGGGACGGTGGTACATTTTAGTCTATGTTTTTTACTTTAATCCTGTATCAGACGAAGACGAAATATTGGTAAAATGAAATAGAATTGTTGACTTAAGAGAACATAAAGTTCATTTTTGGCCATCAGAATATGTATATAGCTGCCATTTGTTCTTTGTCATGAAACTAAAAAACAGTACTCTTCAACCATCAAACTAACAAAACTTTTCATCTTTGAGGTAAATAAAGGGGCACAATTGAAAGAAGGCACAGGGAACAACGTCTTGAGTTGTGTGGGTGTGGTACATTTTGGTCTAGTATGTTTTATCTGTGATCCTGTATCACACGAAACGTTGCTCAAATAAGAAAAAGGAAATTGAATTGTTGACTTGAGAGAACATAAAGGAAATGAAGAAGAAAATGATAACAAAATCATGAAGAGAAAACCTAAGACGGTAATTTTTTTAAGAGTAAAGTATCTTTTTGACCACCAAACAATAGCTTGGGAGGTATGGGAATTGGAAATCCAGAATATTTGCTTGCTAAGCAAGTGGTTATTCAAGCTTCTAAATGAAGAGGGAATGTGGCAAGAAATGGTCCGACGAAAATATTTGAAGAATAAAACGTTATCTCAAACGTCACGGGAACCGCGTGACTCCCAATTCTGGTCGGGTCTAATGGACATCAAAGATCAGTTTATGTTTAGGGGGTGTTTCTCGGTTCAAAACGGAGAACAAACTAGATTTTGGGAAGATGTTTGGTTGGATAACAAAAGGTTAAAGGATAGTTATCCGTGTCTTTATAACATAGTTAGAAGGAAAAATGATACAGTGAAAAATGTGCTAAGCACAGTTCCTTTGAAGAGTTGGTGAGTAAAATTATAAATGTGAAACTAAAGGATCATAAAGATGTTTTCATTTGGGGGCTGGGTAATGGGACGAAATTTACTGTTAATTCAATGTACTCAGATATAATGAAACATCATGGATTACCCTCAAATTGTGCCTTTTGGAGGCTGAAAGTTCCACTAAAAATTAAAAATTTCTTTTGGTATTTGTGGAGAGGAGTAATTCTCACAAAAAATAATCTTCGCTGAGACAAAGTGGCAAGGCTGTGTTAAGTGTTGTTTCTGCAGCTCCAAAGAAACAATACAACATTTGTTTTTTTATTGTCATTTAGCAAGGAACATTTGGAATGTGGTTTTTAGTACCTTTGGAATTCAACCGCCGACTAGCTTTTATCATTTACTTGGTTCTTGGCTGAGAGGGTTCTCAAAATCGCTGAGAAACCAGTGTGTTGTGGGGGAAATTGCGCTTTGTTTGGCGATTTGGTTGAATAGGAACTAGGTGGTATTTCGAACTACAAATCCTAATTCCTTTGTGCAAGAATTTTCAAGGGACTTATTGGGCAAGATGTTGGTTGATGTTGTCTAAAGAGGAAGAGAAAGCTGTTATAAATGAAATCTGTCACCTACTGGAAGTGGCATCCATGGAGATTTTCATTAGTTTCGGATGGAAGTCAAGACTTAGAATTGCTGCTTAGGGCTGTTCTTAGGATCCAGTTATGAATTTGCTGAATTTTGTTAGCGTGGTGTGGTGTCTTAGCAATCTGAGCACTGCTTTTGTTTCTGTATTGGACCAGAGTTACTTCAGGCTATGCACATTCTCTAGGGAATGTGGAGGCCGGATTTTAATCTAGTTTCTAAAAAAACAAACAATAGCTGGGATTTTGTTTTGATCATTAAACTTGAAAACCAGAAAAGTTCAACCGTTGAACTAACAAAACCGTTCATCCTCAAGGTAAAAGGCACAATGAAAGGAAAGACCTCTTGAGTCATGAGATGAAAAAGTGGTGGAACATCTTATACTGTTGTTTACTTGTATCGAACATAATTTTGCTAAATAAGAAACAAAGAAATAGTATTGTTCAGTTAAGAGAACATAAAGGAAATGAAGAAGAAAATGATAACAAATCATGAAGAGAAAAGACAAAAGACTGAGTAATTTTTTATGTCTAAAACTTTGTTATTTGATATTTTAAAAATAACACGAACTGGAATTAAAAACATAAAAGGTTGAGCCTTTTATCTAACAACTCATTTTCACTAGATTGCAAATTAGCAATAAATATCGGAAGGAAATAGAAGTAGTAGAGGAAACGTGTCAGTGTAGGAAACGAGCTTGAGTTGCTAGCATATTGATTATTTATATAAACAAAAAAAGATTGGACGTGTTACAATTATATTTCATTTTCAAAAAAAATATAAAACGTGTTATTAGACCCATTCTACTTAATTTTGTGCACTTTTTACCCTCTCTCTTTCTCCATACCATCTTTCTTACCATTCCTCCTTTCATAGGTCTCACCAATATAATCATCATCACCAAAGGGTAGCATTTGGATAGTTATTAACGCTAACTCACCGCTTGTTTTTCCCCTCGTTCTAACTTTCACTGTTATTGTAAACCATCATTGCGACCAAGCAGGTGTCAAGCTATACACATTATTTTTTTTGGGTGTAACGGGTTAGTAAATTTAATTTAAATTTGTGTTTGGAGATATACCATGGAGCTTCAATGGCATTGATGAGCCACGGTTGACAATTATATTGAAATGTAGACCTCGTCAATTTTCAAGATTTTGGTCTTCATTTTTTATGCATCCATTGCCATTCGACTCACATTGTTGACATTTTTTTGCCTACCATAGATTATGGATGTCTAACTATACTCACAATTGTAATTTTACATTGGGAATATCATTTCTACCAACAAAGCTTATGGCTCATTTTTACTAAATAAAAATAAGAGAAAAGAAAAAGGGAAATAACGTTTGTGGCTCTCGCTCCCTAGTCCTGGCGAGTCCATCCAAACAAAAAGGGTAGTTCACGACGCGAAAACAAAGCGCGACCGGCAGCTGAGCTGAGCTGAGCAGAGCAAGCAGCACAGAGCGGAGCCAGCTCGCCTTCGGCCTCCTCCACTTCTATATCACTTCCCCCTCTGCCCCGGCCCCGTGCGCCATCGCGCACATCCACGCGCGCGCGCGCCCACACGTGCGGCTCCCCGGATTCGCGCCGCCGCGGCAGAAGCCAGCCAGGCAAAGCCGGGCCAGCAGCTTCGGATCGAGGAAGAGCAAGAGCCAGAGGAAGACGAGAAGGAGGCGAGGAGGAGTCAACCCAGCTTGCCAGCCATGGACGGATCGGCCGCGGAGCTGGAGGCGGCGGAGCGGGTGGTGATGCGGTGGGACTCGGCCTCGGCGGGCGCCGGCGCCGACGAGCCGATGCTGTTCGACGGCGCCGGGGACCGGGCCGAGGCCGACCGCTTCCTCCGCGCCGTCGACGACCTGCGCCGCCTCGCGCCGCCGTCGCCCGCCGCCGTCGGGAGCCCGCGCCGCCTCTCATCGTCCTCGGGCTCCTCCGCCGCCGCCGCCGGGAGCGGCGCCGTGCAGGTCGCCATGGCGCGGCTCGAGGACGAGTTCCGCCACGTACTCTCCTCCCGCGCCCTCGACCTCGAGATCGAGGCGCTCGCCGACCTCAGCTCGCTCTCCATCAACAGCGACCGCTCCAACTCTGCGTCCTCCGCCGACCTCCCCGCCGCCGCCGCCGCCGACGATGACGACTCCGTCTCCGCCTCCATCGGCCGCCGCAGCAGCGCCTACCGCTCGCTCCGGAGCATCCGCGAGATCGACCTCCTGCCCGACGACGCCGTCGCCGACCTCCGCGCCATCGCGTCCCGCATGGCCGCCGCCGGATACGGCCGCGAGTGCGCGCAGGTCTACGCCTCCGTCCGCAAGCCCGCCGTCGACGCCTCCCTGCGCCGCCTCGGCGTCGAGCGCCTCAGCATCGGCGACGTCCAGCGCCTCGAGTGGGACGCGCTCGAGGCCAAGATCCGACGCTGGATCCGCGCCGCCCGCGCCGCCGTCCGCGGCGTCTTCGCCAGCGAGCGACGCCTCTGCTTCCACATCTTCCACGACCTCCCCATCTCCAGCAGCACCATCTCCGCCGCCGCCGCGCCCGCCACTCACGACACCCCCTTCGCCGAGGCCGTCAAGGGCGCCGCGCTGCAGCTCTTCGGCTTCGCCGAGGCCATCAGCATCGGCCGCCGCTCCCCGGAGAAGCTCTTCAAGATCATAGACCTCCACGACGCGCTCTCGGACCTCCTCCCTGACGTCTCCGACATCTTCGCCGCCTCCAAGGCGGCGGAGTCCATTTACGTGCAGGCCGTTGAGATCCGGTCGCGTCTCGCCGACGCCGTGAGAGGCATACTCTCGGAGTTCGAGAACGCCGTGCTCCGCGATCCGCCCAAGACCGCGGTGCCCGGCGGCACCATCCACCCGCTCACCCGGTATGTGATGAACTACAGCAGCCTCATTTGCGACTACAAGGTCACGCTCTCCGAGCTGATCGTGTCGCGTCCATCGGCTAGTGCGCGTCTTGCTGCTGAGGGCAATGAGCTCGTGCCGTCCTTGGCGGACCTCGAGCTCCCTGAGCTTGAGAACCAGTTGCCACTTGCCTCCCACATTGTCTGGATCATTGTTGTTCTTGAACACAACCTGGAGGGCAAGGCGGCACTCTACAAGGATCTGGCACTTTCACATTTGTTCATGATGAACAATGTACACTACATTGTACACAAGGTGAAAGATTCGCCAGACCTCTGGGGCATGATTGGTGATGATTACTTGAAACGTCTCACCGGCAAGTTCACAATGGCTGCCACAAACTACCAGCGGACATCGTGGTTAAAGATCTTGAATTGTTTGCGTGATGAGGGGCTCCATGTAAGTGGTGGATTTTCGTCAGGAATATCCAAATCGGCGCTGAGGGAGCGGTTCAAGTCCTTCAATGCTGCGTTTGAGGACGCGCATAGGGTGCAGTCTGGGTGGTGTGTGCCAGACAACCAGCTAAGGGAAGAGCTAAGGATCTCAATTGCGGAGAAGCTGCTACCAGCATACCGGTCGTTTCTTGGCAGGTTTCGGCATCATATAGAGAATGGGAAGCATCCAGAACTTTACATCAAGTACTCTGTTGAGGACCTTGAGATATCAGTGGGTGATTTCTTTGAGGGTGTTCCTCCTTCCCCGCATAACAGGAGGAGATCGCATGGATGAAGGGCTTGTACTGCAGGCATTCAACTGGACTGCTGTTGCTATTTATTCTTTTATTCTTCACACGGAAGCTGGTGCTGGCATTTGGGGCTCTGTTTAACTGTTCTGATACTTGAGAGTATAAATTGCTGATCTTCAACCAGAGATGGCAAAACATGAATACATTTTGGATCTTGTTGAAGCTGTCAATCGCCCCAGTGGTTCCTGCTCTGTAAGAGAACTTGTTCATTTGTTACACTATTATTATATAAATTTTGCAAAGTAGCATGTCCATATAGGAAATTCTTTCAATGATGTTTGATAGTTGAAATGCATGGCATTTCTGCCCCTGTTTTGCATCAGCCTCTGTTGCCCTTTTCATTGTTAACAATTATCCAAAGGGTCTATGCTTTGTGGATTAGATGTAAAAAGATTTATATGACTCTCATGTACCACATGATTTTGTAATATGATAATATCATGGTGTTACAAATTGAAACAAAACTTCGAGTCTTCGATATAGTATAGTTCTTTTCAGGTTTCAAAACCAAAAGAGAAGTTAAACAAACTATGCTGCATTGTTGGTACCTCCATATTATTTGCACTTTGTTTCTATTTTATCATACGATCAATAAGTTATAAAATGGGTGCCATCCTATCAATTTTTTTGTCCCTCTTTTTTTTTCTCATGGGATGGATCATGGATGTCAAACCTGTGATCATTTCAGAGAGAGAAAAAAGATGAAAATGAGGAAATGGAAATGCTGAGAATAACTCAATCATGTCATGCTTGTCATGGACTTGACTTATGGTCCTTGACTCCTTGTTCTAAACAAGTAGGCACTTGTTCCAAAATAAAAATAAATAAAATTGCACTTAAAATGTGTATAATTACGTGCCTAGTCAACTATGAAAAGTTCTAATACACCCATCTTTAATTTTATTATATTCACCCCTTTTTTCTTGACAAATGCACAATATTTACTTATCAATGTGTATAACTGAAAATAATATGCCTGCATTGGTGCTGTATATATATGTTCTGGCTTTTTGATCCAGCATTGCCTATGATTGAGTGACAAACATACCTTCAAATGTCATTTGCTATATGCCTAAATGTATAATCTTGGAACACTTAATTTGGTGCACGCAGCTGATTCCTTCTTTATAGCTCTAATGTTCTCATCTTCTTGATGTAATTCTTTTCATTGGAATACTAATGTAACCTGAACATTGATATATGTTTTGAAGCGAATTGACCATCATATCTGTAGGCTACAGGTATGCTTTGGCATCTTCTCTATATGCATACTGAATTTTTGCTAGCATACTACTGTCAAATTGAGACAATGCTATAATCTCAGTGCCTAGCTAGCCAGCCTTTCCAGTTGCAGCTGCTTCAATCCAGTCCTGTAGTGTGACAATTGCTTAGTATCTGCACTATCTCTTCTCTCCTTTCCCTTTTGCCTTGCAAATGACTAAATCACAGGTTTGTCTTTGCTAATTAAATATTCCTTCTTTGAGAGGGCAGACCATTGGGCCTTTTTGTTATTTTCAGAAAACACAAAGAATGTTGGAGTACATATTTTTCAAAAAAAAAGGAGAAAAGAATTAGACATTCCTTGTTCTTACAATCAGTATGGTACTAACTTCTCAACAGGTACAGCAGTTTGATCTGACATCAGGCGCATATCATGAGTACATATTTTTTTCTAACACCTTTTGTAAATAACTTCTGCACATAAACATTATATTGCACTGAATAGGCAATAATTTGCATGTGATAACCAATTAGCACTGCAATAATCCCTCCGTTCCAAATTATAGTTTTTTTGGCTTTATTAGATTCATAGATGATGTGCATAATAATATCTTTGAATCTAGAAAATCCAAAACGACCTATAATTTGGAACAGAGAGAGTAGTTGATATCAATCCAACTTTTTTTCCCCGCATGTCTTCCCACAAAATAGAGCTATGCATATGCTGAGATTGAAATGCACGAGCTGTACATATCAGGCCAAGCAAAATTTCAGTTATACGAGTTCCTGTTATGAGCTATCCTGATCATGTTTCAGCCGTTCAGTAGCTGGTACGTTGGCATATATACATACTGCTCTGAATCTCTGCCCGTTCGTGCATACTGTATCTGTTTATTCTCCCTTCCTTCTCGTTTACGTGGCCTGTGCATATAATTACAATGGTTCATTGAATAAGCCCACCGAATAATTCGCCGATAATGGGGGGATATTCTCCGAAAACAATACCCCGGTGTTAATCAGGGAAGAACGTGACGCTCACCATTCCAGAGCTAGTAATCATGTGCCCCCCGTTGCCGTGTTGCTCTGCTTTCTCTGCTCAATGATTGTTTTCTGCCGAACTAATCTTGCAATGCCCGTGTGAATGAGAGGAAAATGGATGGTTTTCGATTGCCTTTTCGTAGGCTCTTTTCTCTTGCCCCCACTTCGAAGGTTGTAGTAATGGAGCAGGATGTGGATTCATGCCGTGATGTCCACTGAATGATTCGGACCAGCAGCCAGCGTCAGGTCGCAACACCTCTCCACGACTCCAGCCATCGACGGGCTCAGCCCGGCGTCCATGCGTACGACGTCCGTGTTGTCGTTTCATAAGCCGTTGTGGACTTGTGGATCCATCCAATCAAACATTTTAAACTTGGTTCACAAATTACTTTTTAGTTTTTTATGTGCGATAACGTTAGATGCTTAAAAAATGGATTTGTCGATGAATGGAGGCTTCTTTTTTTAACTACTACTCTCTCCGTATTGAAATATTTATCACCAGGTAAAGACTTTATTCCAATCGGCTGTAGCCTCAGCTCTCGTTACAGCCGACCCTATCCGTTCGACGCTCAGCATAACATGGTGGGACCCACGCTCTTATCTCATCTCTCCGTCCAGACCTCCACTCATTCTTCCTCGCGCGAAGGTGAGGCAGGCGAGGATGACGAGGATTCCCGGGAGGGCGATGGAGTGCGGCGGTCGGCGGAGGCCCAGGTTATGGCGCGTGATGGAGGGCCCCTAGTCTATGGCGCGCAACGGCGGGAACTCGGCGAGGGGTGCACGGTGGGGATCCAGCGACCGTGATCTGGCGGCAGCACCTCCTCGCCCGAACGACGGTGACCCTAGCGGCGCCCCCCGCGGCGCACGACGACGCCTCTCCGCGGAGGCCCGTGCCACGGCCCCCACCGGCGAGGGCGCACGCCGCACGGTGGCCGCCTCTCCCCTCCCCTCTGGGGGCGCGGGCGTGCGGCGGTACCTCCTCACCCCAACGACGGCGACCCCAGCGGCACCCCTCGCGGCGGTGACCCCTTCCTCCCTGCGACGGCAACCCCCATGGCATCCCCTCCCCTACCCGCCCACACCCATGTACGTAGTGCTTCTCCCCCCTGTCCACCCACATTTTTTCTCAATGGTTTTGTCCTCCAGATCTAGGCAATAATATGGATATGTTTAGGAAAGTTTATTAATCCAGATAAGCAATAGTTTAGTCCCCACTAAGTAACTTCATATTCTAGGTTTTTAGATGTCAACTATATCAACTATTATTTGTGGATATGTTCATTTCTTTATGTGAAAGTGAAATCATTTTGTGGATGTGTTCATTTCTATATGAGAAAGTGAACTGTGAAGCGAAGTGCTTGGCTAGTGCTAAGAATATGATACAGTTAATTCTAAAAAAAATGATACAATGCCTGTATAGCGTAGAGGTGATAATAAATGATATTGTTTGCTTTTGCTCTTAATAATAGATGATTCGTGTCATCCCCTTCTGTCGATATTGCAGAACCTATACATCTACGTGTATTTCTCTTCATTTTACCTTTATTTGTTGCATTTCCCTCCAGAAACATAAAGATAAATTGACATATTTATGTCGGCGACTTGCACTAGATCAACAAAAAATTTATCCATTGTGGTTCAACATTTTTGTGTTCTGGTTTTAGCAAATTTACATATTTTGGAATTTTGCCATAAACTTTATACTAACATTAAGGTTACTGTTTTGTTGAATTAAATAAATCATAGCTACACTAAGTATTCTCAATGTGCTTGCTCTTTTCATAATAGCTTTCTATAAATGGTGCTAGTGTGCTTTTGCTGCAGAAAGACATGATTACATCTTTGAGATACATTTCTAATTAATTCTGATAATTTTTTCATATCTGTGAGGATGTGCCTAGCATTTTCTCACTTTTCTCCTGCAACTTACAAAACAGTAGTGTTGCCCCCGTCCAGATTTTGGTGTTACTCAGGACTTGATTAGCTTTGTGCTCCTAATTCTGTTCGAGCTAATTCGTCTAGTGTTCCTATTTAGTTGGCAGCGAATTACCATACGGTTCTAGGCGCTGAGCTTTCTTTGCTCCATTCTTATCTCAATTTTATTTAGCAGCTTGGCTTGCTTTTGCTCAAGCTCAGCTTCTTTGTGCTTTACAGGCACCATAGTACAACAATGCAATCAGCTCTCCACTCTTTTGTTTGTGTGTGCATGTAAGCATTGACTCTTGATTTAGTGTAATAGCAGCATTTTTTCAGGTCTATTCAGAATGTTTATTTCCTTGCTATTCTCAAGTAATCATAATTCATAACATACATGCTTTATCTCTTAAGATTGTTGGATTCTTGTAAGCTTGGTGTTATGCGATTGCATAATTCAAGCTAAATGTTTTTTTCTTTTTGGCTACTAATTTCAATCATGTGTTATTGTAGTTATTTTCACCCTCACTGGTTAAATTTTTTAAAGCATATTTGTTTAGTACTAGTAGTTTGTAGCGATACTATGGAGGTATACTAGTAAAATTAGGAGTTTTATTTGTTGACAACAAACGGCTCATCCTACCTTTTATTCATGTGTAGGTATATTTTTTAATTAAACCCAAGTCATGCTTTTATATTGTTCAGGCCTTTGCATGCTATTTTCTCGTTATAGCATGTCTAACATTTTTTAGTTAAAGCTAAGCATATTATTGATCATTCCTTATCAATTTAGTAATTTAACCTAAGCAGTTATATTAAAAATATGATTCTCAAGTGTGCAATAATTTGTTTTGGTAGGCACTATCCATTGTTATAAGCTATCAACTATAGTGTTACAGTATTACACACATGCACCAAAATGATAGTGTTTGTTATCCCTGGGCACTCACCAAAATGGTAGTATCTACATTAACCATTGAGTACCAAGTCATTTATACCAATTGACACAACAACTTAGCATTTTGATTTAACCAATTCAGTTACCGATCACTACCAATTTTTACATTGAACCATGCATGTAAAACACTGTAATTCATTAGGAGAAATATGCTATGGAGGTAGGCAACCCAGTATACTTTAGTAGGCAATAATACGGTTCTGAATTAGCAAGTATAAGGGTACGTGTTCTTCATCCATTCTATATTCGACAAAAATATTGTTCTGCTAGGTTCTTGCTTCTTTTATGCTTCTCTTACTACATGTTAATTTCTTACTCCTAATATTAATTTCACTTTCTATTGTTTCACTCATCTATATTTCCCTTTTTCTCTTTCAGTGAACCTGCTGGCAGATTTCAGGTTTGCTTTGGTAGATATGCTACAACTGCAGCTCGGCAAGTTATTTCTGATTGCAGTTTCCAGCCACAACTTGTGTTGTTTTTGTATTTTAAGTTCATGCTGGTAAGCAGCACAATGAGGTGTGATTTCGCTTATCAAGTATATGTGGTATTATTTTCAGTAAATAGTGATCCAACTTTATTTATGCATCGCATTTATATCTGAACACTCTGTTACACAATTGCTCTGTACCAAAAAGCATCACAAAGCTGACTTGAGCAGGATTCACTTTACCCTCATACACTAGTGGATATTTTTTTCTTTGGTGAAAACAGTACTGTGCCAATTATCTAATGTGCCCATTCTAATTTAGTTACATTCTATGAGCATCAGCAAAGAATGATTTATGAGCTTTGTTGAAATAGTCAAAACTTGAGTTTGATATTTTAAGCTTAAATTATGCGTGCTGTTTTATCGAGTCTCTCTGTATAGCCAGTACACAATTCGTAAGCAATTATATAACTCACATCATGCATTTTTTTTGTTATGAATTAAGCAAAACAATGCAAGTTCCAAGCAATTTTTGGTCACCCTTTTTAGTGAGCGATTGTTGATTATTAGGGATATGCAAGCTAGTGTGTCAGTTCATCCAATTACATTTTTCTTGCTTTTCTTATTATGTGATACATGCTAATTGATTTGATTTTTTTTTCATTTAATTGCAGTTCATGAAAATAGATTTTGCCTCTCCTGCTCCTGGTGGACTCCTGGTGGCCGTCTCGATGACCGTGGCGTCGGCAGCTGAGAAGCACGACAGATGGAGGATGAGCGGTAGGGTCGACAGCCAGGTGGTGGAGAGGAGAGGCGATGGTGAGGACGGCAGCGGAGGCCGATCGGCACGGTGATGGTCGTGGACGTGGCTGACACAGTTTGCATGGTGTCGTCTGCACTTCATCACCATGGATGTCAGCGCATTGTTCCTGCCGTGCATCTGCACGTCGACATGGTCTGTGTTCTAAGTTGGCAATTATTTGTCCTTGTACAACAAGCTTTAGGGTACCAAATACAAGTGCACACTCTTTATCCTTTTATAAACAGTTTTTGTTCATATTTTTTTGGGTATTATTGATTCTCTGGTTTTGTTTTGTATGTATCCGCAGTGATATGTTTAAAAAAATTGAGCGGGCTGCGGGCATGCAAACACCACATGCAGCACACAGCCGCACAATGGAGGTCTCTCGGTGGTCTTCCGTCCAGGAAAAGGAACTGTGTTTTTGTTTGCTTTCTAAAAATAGAGGGGCTGTAAGATAAGTTAATTAACAACTGACTGTAAATTAGCCAAGTTCTTATCACCATTGATTTTTTTCTACAACTTTGATTATTTGTCTTATTAAAAAAATATGCAAATACCATCTATTTTGTTTGCTATATGTTTTGCTATTATAGGTATTTTAATCTTGACTTACCCTTTTACATATTTACGACAATGTTTTGAGTAAGACGAATGGTCAAAGTTGTAAGAAAAAATTAACGAGAATATATGCGTGTATTCCTTGAAGAAAAACCTGTCTCATGGGATATTGGATACGAAAACAAATAAAAGGACATGAAAAAACTATCTACTCAACTTACATGCCTTACTGATAAACTCAAAACCTTCAGAGAAAATCGTAGGCGCATAAATAATCCGATGTTTATAACAAAAGATCTATGAGAAAAACATACTTTGACCAAGTCGTAATGACATACTTTGACCAAGTCATAGTGAGACATGTGAGAGTGGTGGTCCACTGATATGAGAGAAAGGGTGGCAAATCTTGGAGGGGAGCGTATCAGGTGCAAACTAACCCACCTATGCAAACTATGTAAACTCTGATCAAGGACGCACGATCTAGATCCAAAGGCTATGAAGAGAGGTGGTGGCAATTTGCAGAAAGCCTCCCGCCAGCCCCCACTAGTCGATGCACTTTTGCAATAAACTCCCTAATCCCTGCGGTGCACGCCGACCTGACGGACTCC
This sequence comes from Cenchrus fungigraminus, assembly GCA_036936925.1. Taxonomy (NCBI): domain Eukaryota; kingdom Viridiplantae; phylum Streptophyta; class Magnoliopsida; order Poales; family Poaceae; genus Cenchrus; species Cenchrus fungigraminus. Next base: position 62,856,487 of record CM072768.1, on the reverse strand, counting down.
GCACCCCTGGATCTTCTCCGCCGTGATGGGCTCGCCGGAGTCTGGCGACCAGGCCGCGGCCACCTCCGCGCACGCGGGCGAGCACGTCCGGGTGGTGGAGTCCAGCGCCGAGACGACCCAGCAGAGGGACGAGGTGGACGCGTCCTGCGCTGCGAACAGGAAATCGAACATGAACCCGCCGATCTCCTCGTCGTCCAGGAGTGTGCGCTTGGCGTCCATGTGGTTACGTTCTCGTGGTCGAGGTGCCGGAGCAGCTTGATCTCCCGGAGCGTGCGCTGGCGTCCATCTCCCAGAGCAGCTTGTCCCTCGTCTCGAAGTTCATCACCGAGCTGCGCGCATCCGTACAGAATTTTCTTTTTTCAGAACAAAATCAACCACTCATGATAAAAGGTGAAGCGTGTTCATTCGATTCGAGAGCTCACCAGCCACTGCTATACTAAATTTAACCAAACTTGCTTCAACTGCAGTACTCTCTCTAGTATTTTTTTAAAAAAAAACGAAATGATTGGCCCTATCAATCCATGACCCTATGAACTATAGGGAGCGTATCAAGTGCAAACCAACCCACCTATGTAAACTATGCAAACTCCGATCAAGGACGCAGGATCTAGATCCAAAGGCTATGAAGAGAGGTGGTGGCAATTTGCAGAAAGCCGCCCGCAAACCCCCACTAGTCGATGCTGCACTTTTGCAATAAACTCCCTAATCCCCGCTGTGCACGCCGACCTGACGGACTCCGCACCCCTGGATCTTCTCCGCTGTGATGGGCTTGCCGGAGTCTGGCGACCAGGCCGCGGCCACCTCCGCGCACGCTGATGGAGGATGAGCGGAGGAGGCATGGATGGGGCTCTGCCGGTCGCCAAGTTCCGGCCCATGGTGGCCGGTTCCTCCAGTACAACATCTTCGGCAACCTCTTCGAGATCACCAACAAGTACCAACCGCCCATCATGCCCATCGACCGCAGCGCCTACGGGATCGTTTGGTACGTTGTTCTCCGTTCGACCCTTGCGGCTGATCGATTTCATGCGAGTCGCGAATCTGGTTGCAGATGATTTGCAGGCGTTAGGGTTATAGTTCATGGGAGCGTATCAGGTGCAAACTAACCCACCTATGCAAACTATGTAAACTCCGATCAAGGACGCACGATCTAGATCCAAAGGCTATGAAGAGAGGTGGTGGCAATTTGCAGAAAGCCTCCCGCCAGCCCCCACTAGTCGATGCACTTTTGCAATAAACTCCCTAATCCCTGCGGTGCACGCCGACCTGACGAACTCCGCACCCCTGGATCTTCTCCGCCGTGATGGGCTCGCCGGAGTCTGGCGACCAGGCCGCGGCCACCTCCGCGCACGCGGGCGAGCACGTCCGGGTGGTGGAGTCCAGCGCCGAGACGGCCCAGCAGAGAGACGAGGTGGACGCGTCCTGCGCCGCGAACAGGAAATCGAACATGAACCCGCCGATCTCCTCGTCATCCAGGAGCGTGCGCTTGGCGTCCATGTGGTTACGTTCTCGTGGTCGAGGTGCCGGAGCAGCTTGATCTCCCGGAGCGTGCGCTGGCGTCCATCTCCCGGAGCAGCTTGTCCCTCGTCTCGAAGTTCATCACCGAGCTGCGCGCATCCGTACAGAATTTTCTTTTTTCAGAACGAAATCAACCACTCATGATAAAAGGTGAAGCGTGTTCATTCGATTCGAGAGCTCACCAACCACTGCTATACTAAATTTAACCAAACTTGCTTCAACTGCAGTACTCTCTCTAGTATTTTTAAAAAAAAAACGAAATGATTGGCCCTATCAATCCATGACCCTATGAACTATAGGGAGCGTATCAAGTGCAAACCAACCCACCTATGTAAACTATGCAAACTCCGATCAAGGACGCAGGATCTAGATCCAAAGGCTATGAAGAGAGGTGGTGGCAATTTGCAGAAAGCCGCCCGCGAACCCCCACTAGTCGATGCACTTTTGCAATAAACTCCCTAATCCCCGCGGTGCACGCCGACCTGACGGACTCCGCACCCCTGGATCTTCTCCGCCGTGATGGGCTTGCCGGAGTCTGGCGACCAGGCCGCGGCCACCTCCGCGCACACTGATGGAGGATGAGCGGAGGAGGCATGGATGGGGCTCTGCCGGTCGCCAAGTTCCGGCCTATGGTGACGCATGGCGGCCGGTTCCTCCAGTACAACATCTTCGGCAACCTCTTCGAGATCACCAACAAGTACCAGCCGCCCATCATGCCCATCGACCGCAGCGCCTACGGGATCGTCTGGTACGTTGTTCTCCGTTCGACCCTTGCGGCTGATCGATTTCATGCGAGTCGCGAATCTGGTTGCAGATGATTTGCAGGCGTTAGGGTTATAGTTCATGGGAGCGTATCAGGTGCAAACTAACCCACCTATGCAAACTATGTAAACTCCGATCAAGGACGCACGATCTAGATCCAAAGGCTATGAAGAGAGGTGGTGGCAATTTGCAGAAAGCCTCCCGCCAGCCCCCACTAGTCGATGCACTTTTGCAATAAACTCCCTAATCCCCGCGGTGCACGCCGACCTGACGGACTCCGCACCCCTGGATCTTCTCCGCCGTGATGGGCTCGCCGGAGTCTGGCGACCAGGCCGCGGCCACCTCCGCGCACGCGAGCGAGCACGTCCGGGTGGTGGAGTCCAGCGCCGAGACGGCCCAGCAGAGGGACGAGGTGGACGCGTCCTGCGCCGCGAACAGGAAATCGAACATGAACCCGCCGATCTCCTCGTCGTCCAGGAGCGTGCGCTTGGCGTTCATGTGGTTACGTTCTCGTGGTCGAGGTGCCGGAGCAGCTTGATCTCCCGGAGCGTGCGCTGGCGTCCATCTCCCGGAGCAGCTTGTCCCTCGTCTCAAAGTTCATCACCGAGCTACGCGCATCCGTACAGAATTTTCTTTTTTCAGAACAAAATCAACCACTCATGATAAAAGGTGAAGCGTGTTCATTCGATTCGAGAGCTCACCAACCACTGCTATACTAAATTTAACCAAACTTGCTTCAACTGCAGTACTCTCTCTAGTATTTTTTTTTAAAAAAACGAAATGATTGGCCCTATCAATCCATGACCCTATGAACTATAGGGAGCGTATCAAGTGCAAACCAACCCACCTATGTAAACTATGCAAACTCCGATCAAGGACGCAGGATCTAGATCCAAAGGCTATGAAGAGAGGTGGTGGCAATTTGCAGAAAGCCGCCCGCAAACCCCCACTAGTCGATGCACTTTTGCAATAAACTCCCTAATCCCCGCGGTGCACGCCGACCTGACGGACTCCGCACCCCTGGATCTTCTCCGCCGTGATGGGCTCGCCGGAGTCTGGCGACCAGGCCGCGGCCACCTCCGCGCACGCTGATGGAGGATGAGCGGAGGAGGCATGGATGGGGCTCTGCCGGTCGCCAAGTTCCGGCCCATGGTGGCCGGTTCCTCCAGTACAACATCTTCGGCAACCTCTTCGAGATCACCAACAAGTACCAGCCGCCCATCATGCCCATCGACCACAGCGCCTACGGGATCATCTGGTACGTTGTTCTCCGTTCGACCCTTGCGGCTGATCGATTTCATGCGAGTCGCGAATCTGGTTGCAGATGATTTGCAGGCGTTAGGGTTATAGTTCATGGGAGCGTATCAGGTGCAAACTAACCCACCTATGCAAACTATGTAAACTCCGATCAAGGATGCACGATCTAGATCCAAAGGCTATGAAGAGAGGTGGTGGCAATTTGCAGAAAGCCTCCCGCCAGCCCCCACTAGTCGATGCACTTTTGCAATAAACTCCCTAATCCCCGCGGCGCACGCCGACCCGACGGACTCCACATCCCCTGGATCTTCTCCGCGTGATGGGCTCACCGGAGTCCGGCGACCAGGCCGCGGCCACCTCCGCGCACGCGGGCGAGCACGTCCGGGTGGTGGAGTCCAGCACCGAGACGGCCCAGCAGAGGGACGAGGTGGACGCGTCCTGCGCCGCAAACAGGAAATCGAACATGAACCCGCCGATGTCCTCGTCGTCCAGGAGCGTGCGCTTGGTGTCCATGTGGTTACGTTCTCGTGGTCGAGGTGCCGGAGCAGCTTGATCTCCCGGAGCGTGCGCTGGCGTCCATCTCCCGGAGCAGCTTGTCCCTCGTCTCGAAGTTCATCACCGAGTTGCGCGCATCCGTACAGAATTTTCTTTTTTCAGAACAAAATCAACCACTCATGATAAAAGGTGAAGCGTGTTCATTCGATTCGAGAGCTCACCAACCACTGCGATACTAAATTTAACCAAACTTGCTTCAACTGCAGTACTCTCTCTAGTATTTTTTTTAAAAAAACGAAATGTTTGGCCCTATCAATCCATGACCCTATGAACTATAACCCTAACGCCTGCAAATCATCTGCAACCAGATTCGCGACTCGCATGAAATCGATCAGCTGCAAGGGTCGAACGGAGAACAACGTACCAGACGATCCCGTAGGCGCCGCGGTCGATGGGCATGATGGGCGGCTGGTACTTGTTGGTGATCTCGAAGAGGTTGCCGAAGATGTTGTACTGGAGGAACCGACCGCCATGCGTCACCATGGGCCGGAACTTGGCGACCGGCAGGGCCCCATCCATGCCTCCTCCGCTCATCCTCCATCAGCGTGCGCGGAGGTGGCCGCGGCCTGGTCGCCAGACTCCGGCGAGCCCATCACGGCGGAGAAGATCCAGGGGTGCGGAGTCCGTCAGGTCGGCGTGCACCGCGGGGATTAGGGTGTTTATTGCAAAAGTGCATCGACTAGTGGGGGTTTGCGGGCGGCTTTCTGCAAATTGCCACCACCTCTCTTCATAGCCTTTGGATCTAGATCCTGCGTCCTTGATCGGAGTTTGCATAGTTTACATAGGTGGGTTGGATTGCACTTGATACGCTCCCTATAGTTCATAGGGTCATGGATTGATACGCTCCCCCATCCGGCAGCCGAGAATCCCTTGCAGAGAAGCCACAGCATCAGGATCAGAGTGCATGGGGACCATCGTACTTTTGTTGTAGTTGATTTTCAATCCGGTGGCAGCGGAGAATTGGTCGAGGACGCCTTTGAGGAGCTCCACATCCTGCTGTTCCGCTCGGGCGAGGAGCAGCGTGTCATCCGCGTACTGCAGGACCGGGCACTGAAGGTCCGGCGCCGCGGGGTGGCGGATGCCCGATTGATTCTTGATCATCTGCTGTAGCATGTCCGCGACAATGAGGAACAGGTAGGGGGACAAGGGGTCCCCCTGGCGGAGCCCCCGTTTGCAGCAAAACCATGGCCCGGGAGCGTCGTTCACGAGGACCGCGAGCTTGGTGGTGGTGAGGATGTGGGAGATCCATTGGCACCACTGGCGGGGGAACCTCCGAGCGAGCATGATTTCAGACAGGGCGCCCCAGTCCACCGAATCAAACGCTTTCGCAAAATCCAGCTTCAACACAAAGGTCGGGAGCTTCCTCTGATTGCTGCACTGGATCAATTCCATGGCGTAGATGAAGTTTTCTGAGATAGAACGCCCACGGATGAAACCGGTTTGGTCCACATCAATCAGCTTCGGGATTTCAAGCTGGAGACTTGTTGTGAGCATCTTGGAAGTTATCTTCAGGGAGCAGTTCTGGAGACAGATGGGGCGGAAGTCGCCCGGGTGCCTGGCCGCCGCGAGCTTCGGGATCATGACGATGTAGGAGCGACTCAGGCACTCCAGGTCCGCGACGCCGCGATGAAATTCCCCAGCCAGGTCCATCACAGCGGCAGAGACAGTCGGCCACGCCGCGGCGTAGAAGCCATGGCCAAAACCGTCCGAGCCAGGGGAGCTGTTGCGGTTCATGGCCCGGACGGTGCTCCTCGCTTCAAGTTCGGTGAAGGGGACGACCAGGCGTTCCCGACTTTCGGGGCCCAACCGCGCTGCCCCGGGTGTACAGCACCCGCACGTCGAGGTGGTCAGCGGGCACCGCGGTATCGAGGAGAGCACGAAGGTGCGCGGTGAGCGCGCCAGTCTTGCCTTCGTGCGACGTGAGGAGCACCCCCTCGACCTCCAGGGCCCTGATCTGGTTGCGCCGCATGTGGCAGCTGGCATGCGCGTGGTGGAAGGCGGTGTTCGTGTCAGCCTCGCGGATCGCGCGCTGCTTCCAGAACGCCGCCCGTTCGCGCAGGGAGACCGCGAGGCGGTCCCTGCACTGTTGTCGCAGCAGCAATTCTCCTGCAGAGAGAGCACGCCCTTCCTCGAGCACATCAAACAGATAGATCACAAATTTGCAATTAAGGTGGAGGGATGGTGGGGCACGCTTACTCCGCGCCCACACCTTCGACGCGCCACGGACCGCCTTTAGCGATCCAACCAGAGCGGCCACAGCGCCCCGAGCATGCAGACCTTGCCAGGCAGGGAGAACAGAGGGGAGAAAGTCGTGGTGTTTGAGCCACCCGTTTTCGAAACGGAAGACATTCGGCTTCGGGATGGAGGTGGAGAGGGAGAGGAGGATGGGCGTATGGTCGGAGGTGGGCTTCGGTAGCGAAGTGAGAGACGAGTTGGGGAAGGCTGCCGCCATGGGGGCGTTGAGGAGGACCCTGTCCAGGCGGGCAAGGGTGGGGTTGGCTTGGTGATTGGACCACGTGAAAAGGCGGTCGAGGAGAGGTAGATCGAGTAGCCCGAGGGCGTGGATGGTATCGTTGAAAGCATCAGCGAGGTGTTGGTGAACGTTACCATTGTTGTTCTCCTCAGCTCCACGCGTAAGGTTAAAATCCCCGGCGAGGACTCAGCAGGCAGGGACATGGCCGGCAACCTCAGCGAGGTCCTCAAGGAAAGCGAGGGAGTCATGGTGGTCGGCGGGAGCGTAGACGTTAGTGACGGTAAACTCTAGGTCGGAGGCCGTCGAGGAGAAGAACGTGGTTAGAGTGCGTTGCCGTTTGATGAAGGAGGTTAGGGAGAGCGCTCTAGCGTTCCAGGCAGTGAGCAAGCCACCGCGAGTTCCGTTCGTATCGACGCAGGAAAAATCAGAGAGAAGGGGGGGGAGGAAGGAGAGAGTTTTCGCCGAGTCAGTGAAACTGAGTTTGGTTTCTTGGATGCAAGCAACGTCAAGGCGAGTGGAGACAAGCGCGTCCTGGACAGTTTTGCACTTATCTACATCGCCGAGGCCACGCACGTTCCAAGAGGCGATCGAGTAGGAAATAGTGTTAGCGTTCATTGAGCCACAAGAGTCACCCGGTTACATACCAAGGCAGCGGCCGTCAGACCACCGCCTGCCACCCCTGCGGCACGCCAACAAAGGCACACAGTTTCAAGACAAGCGACGGAAGAACTGGAGTTCAAGCTGAAACAAAGACAGGAGCTACTAAAATTATGCAGCCCCAAAAGGAGGACACGGGCAACAGTGCCGCTAACAACAGGCTAAGCAGCACGCCCGCGGGCACCAGAGAGATCAATCATCCTGCACGGTGGAGCACCTGATCCAGAGCCTGAGAGGCGGCGTCGCCGATCTCCAGCACGCGGTCCAGAGCGCGAGCAGTAGCCGTGCAGAGGCCAATGGCATCAGAGAGCTTGGAGAGATCAGCGGCCCCAATGGGCTTCTTGGTTTTGTGCAGCAGCTTCCTCTTCTCCACATGGGTCTGGACTGACTTGGAGCAGAGGGACAGGCTGTTCTTCAGTGCCTTCAACTGGGTAGCCTTGTCCGCGACACTAACGAACACCCCGGCGTCCTTGGCCGCAATCCGGTCGCTGTTGCGCGTCCCCACCCCGCAGCCGGGATTGCGCCCAACACGGCGGCGCCCGCGCTGCCCGGGGGCGGCGAAGGAGAGCGCACCGGCGGCGGCGACGCAGCGCGAGGTGGTGGGGGAGAGGGAGTAGCTGCAGCAGGAGGTGTGTCAGGGTGCCAGGTTAGGAGAAGAACAGGTGGAACGGGAGAAGACGGAGGACCTGGCACCGGATCGGTGAGCTGGACGGGGATCGGGAGCTCCGGCATCGGGGACAGCGGGAAGGCGTTGAGGAAGCCGTGACACAGGATCGTCGCCCCCAGGAAAGCGTCGGGAGACATCCGCCGCCGCTGCTGCTGCGGCGGGTGCGGCGGGGGAGCCGGGCTGAAAGCTTGGGGGGCGGAGTCGGGGGCGTCAAACCGGCCCCCGCAGGAGGCCCACCCAGGAGGTGCGGCGGGGCCAGGCCGAAAGCCGGAGGGGGCGGGGGCGGCCCAAAGAAGGGGATCCAGTCGCTCGCCTCGTCGAACTGCTCCGCGAGCGGCCAGAACGTGACGGGATCCTGGCGGAGGGTGATCCCGCGCCCCCTGCGCGTGTGGACCCCGACGCGGTTGGGGATGTGGGGATGGCAGAGAGCGATGACGAACCGCAGGCAGGAGCGGTCATCCCCCGGGATGCACTAGGGGTCGATCTCCATCACGTCCCCCATGCAAGCGAAGATCTTGTGCACTTTCGGCGCCGTCCAGTGTTCCTCCGAGAAGTTCCACACGACGACGTGCGAGAGCCACGCCAGCTCGCGGAAGAAGCGGTCGTTAGTATCCTCGACGCGCAGCAACTTGATGACGTCCCCACGGTGGTGCACCGGCTGCACCTCCATGGCCGTCTCACGCTCCGCCGCGGAGTCAAACTCCATGAGCGCAACCCCGCGGGAGGAGGGGCGCAGGCGGAAGCGCAGAGCGGGCGCCACGCTGAGGAAGGCAGAGCGAATGCACGGGCGGGGATCGCCGCCGCCATCACCGGCTCCAGCTCAACGAACGCGAACTGGGCCGCTCAGTCCCAATCCCCGTCGTCCACCCAGATCTAGAGGTAGGATGGGCCGTCGAACGCCAGCTCGTCGCTCTCCACAGATTCCTCCTCCTCGTTGTCGTCCGGAGTAGGGACGTTATTGTCCGACCCAGACCCCAGGCCCTCGGCATCCTAGGGCGGGACGGGGGACAGTGGTTGGGGAGCGATGTTCGCCACAGAGGAGGGGGGAGACCGCGCTCCGCGGGCCCGGCCAGTGGCGCGGGGGAAGACGGGCGGCGAGGCCGCGCCGACCACGCGGATATCTCTCGCATGGGGGGTGCGGCGCGGGGGATCGCCAGCAACAACCTTGCCAAGGTCCACGGGCTCGTGGAACAGGTCGCCCAGGAAGAAAGGCCCCTCATCCCCGAGGGCCTCGACAGCGGCCGGGGCCGCGGCGGTCGGCGCCGCAGCGGGAGCGGCAGCCGCAGGTGCCACCACAGGTGGCCGAGTTAGGAGCCCGGGGGGAGTAGAGCTGGAGGACGCGATCATGTGGAGCGGGTCGAAGGCGGAGGTGAAAGGCGGCAGGTTCAGGGGGTGGGTGGTGGCGTCGGGGTGGCGGACGGAGGTGGGGAGGAGCGAGGAGAGAACGGGACCACGGCGACGGGGACGCGCGAGGCAGGGAGGGGGACGGTGGGGTGGCGACGCGGGTGAAAGGGGGTTTGCTCTCATGGGAGAACCATGGCGCAGGCATAGCTCCGATGGCCGGTGCCGCGGCAGGTACGCAACGGATGGGTTCACGACAGTCACGGACCTGGTGGTCGCGGGAGAGGGACCAGAAGCAAGCGTCAGGGTGGAAGGGGATAGGAGGAGTGCGACGACAGGGAGGTGGGGCGGGACGCGAAGGAGTTAGGGCAGCCTGCAGGTAGGAGCGCGGCAGGGGAGTGAATGCTGACGCGACCGGGGCTGGCGGGGGTGTCGCGTTGTCACCCAAGCAGCCGTGTTGCGGTTGGGGGAGCAGGCCGGAAGCGTAGGGTACAATGAAGCCCGTATCCAGGGGGATATCCCTGTCAGAGCCCCCGCACGCCCCGTTGGCCAACAGGGGGAACTCAGCGCAGCGCCTCGGGACATGCTCATTGCCCCGACGGGGCCTCGGGAAGCGCCACGGGTGGGGGGCAGCTCAGCGCAGTGAAGGCGGGAGCGGTGGGGAGTAGTAAATGCTTCTTCCTCGCGGAGGCGGCCCGCCATAGCTCGCGCTTGAGCTCCGGTGCTGTGCAGGGTGAAACAGAGGCGATTGAACTCCACACGACCACGGACAACTGCGAAGTTAGCAACGTTTTGGTTAGCGACCCTAAAACAGAAAACTGATCGGCCCACCGACCACGCACGGAGGAGGTGCGGGGGACTCGTGAACCAGTAGGACAACATCGACGAGATATAGAAGGAGTTGAAACAGGCGGCATGGAAAGGCGGAGTTAGCCAAAGAAGAGCGGAGGGGGTGGACGGGGCACCTGGGAGAGCGGTAACGTAGAAGTCACGAAGGAGGGTATCTTGGAGAGCTTCCCCCGGCCTGGCAGGGGACACAAGCTTCGTCCGGCGTGCGGCAGCTCTGGGGGCGCGAGCGGCGGTCCCGGGCGCGTCGACGGCGGGGGTCAGGTGGTTTGGTGGCGGCGCCGGCGCTCAGGGCGCCAGAGGGGGGGGGGGCTCTGCCTCGCGAGAGACGAGAGGAGCCATCCGCTCAAGACCTCGCGATGATTTCATTTTCCCGCGCCATTGTTCCACCCAAACCGTACAAACAAAACTTAAGCTAAGTCACGTAGAGCTAGCTACTACACCCAAACCCAATGCTTTAACATAAGAGTACAACGTATCCCTTTGCTACATGACGGGGTGCAACCGCCCAGTGGCCAGTGTATGCATTTCTCATAACTCATACATTTGCTGCTAATGTGTGCTCAACTTCACATAACTTTGACGACTTCAGGATCACTATGTCCATCACACTGTCACCATGATTAACTATCTTTTAAGTTCCCTACCTTGAAAATACTAAACCATAGTTTTGATCGAGCTCTTGAACTTAAAAACCATTGTTCAATAAAACATCTCTTGTAAAATTGTGAAAGCGAGAAATTAGATTCGTTTGAGGAAGAATTTATTGACAGACTGGGACTGCGACCATTGTTCGATGAAAAACTCTCTCAAATTTCGCAGCAAGGCGTGAAGAATCATCTAGTTGTTATCATATACATCATCCCTTGGCCACTCAGTGTATGCATTTCTAATAACACTTAATACATTTTGCTGCTACTGTGTGCTGAGCTTCACATAACTTTGACGACTTCATGATCATGATTAACTATGTTTTAAAAGCATGTGCGGCTGATCTGTTGAACAATGTTCCACTGGTAGATAAAATAGTGTTGAAACAAGCCGAACTGAAACAAGCCGAACAGGCTCTAAGTTCCCTACCTTGAAAATACTAAACCATACTAGTTTTGATCGAGCTCTTAGAACTTAAAACCATTGTTCAATAGAACATCTCTTGTAAAATTGTGAAAGCGAGAAGTTAGATTCGTCTGGGAAAGAATTTATTGACTCTCAAATTGCATTATTCCATGCATAATTGCTAGAGCTGGGACTTGGGCCGGGCCGTGCCGGCACGGCCCGGCCCTCTCGTGCCTCGTGCCGCATCGTGCTTAGACTTCTAGGCACGCGAGGTACGTCGTGCCGTGCTGACATGGCACGACAACTTTTTTACTAGGCCCAAGCACGACCCGTGGCACGGCGGCACGTCTTCGTGCCGTGCCGGCCCAAGCACAACCCTCGCGATACGACTACTTGTGACCATATGAGAACACCACATTATTATGTTATGAATGATCATTATCATAATTCCGTACATGTAAGGTAGATTTTTTATCTATTTATATGATACTAGTTATATTAGGCTATATAATGCATATAGTGAATGATATTAAAATGGTATAACCTACGGATTTGCTATTGGGCTATTTTCGTGCCGTGCTGGCCCAAGCACGGCCCAAAATACGTGTCGTGCCGCGCTACCTGTCGTGCCAAGATCCTGGGCACGGCACGGCTCTCGCATTCGTGTCGTGCTGGCACAGCCCAAAATTTATCGTGTCGTGTCGTGCTTCGGGTCGTGTCAAAATGTCGTGCTTCGTGCGGCCCATAAATGGCACGGCCCAAGTCCCATCTCTACTAATTGCATAGGAATATAGGATTACCGAATAACTTTCCATGATTCAACCACCAAATTGACTTGACCAGCGGAAGAAAATGCTGGCCACCACCAACCACTGCGCTCCACACAGCCGTCACGTTCCAGCCGGGCTAAACAAACACAGGCGGAACCTGCTGCGCCGTTTGGAATTCAACGAACCACAATCAGCCAAAATCCTCCGCGAAAAATCCGAGAAGCCCCGGCGGCGAGCAGGGGCACGGCGCCGGCCGACCGGATCTAGGCGAGGGTTCCGGCGACGAGGAAGCCCCGCAGGCGAGCGCGCGAAGAGCAGGCGGTGGGGGACGGGATGGCGTCGGAGGAGATGACAGCGACGGAGGTGGCGGCGCTGCTGGATCTGAAGCCGCACCCGGAGGGCGGCTTCTACAACGAGACCTTCCGCGACGGCTCCATCACGCTCTCCACCTCCCAGCTCCCGCCCCAGTGTACGTACGCCGCGCGCGCGGTTCCTTCCCGTATCGTTTGATTATTGGTTGGCGCCGAATTAGTGTTCGCTTCACTTCCTCGCGGCGTGGGGACGGATTGTTGCATTGCGCGGGCTATATGATGCGATCGGACCCGGATTTAGGTGGGATTTATTGCGTCTTCGGCTTGGCATGTGCAGACCTTAGCTTATTATTATTAGGTGCTTAGATATTGATGGCCATGATGGGGGTACGGGTAGTCCATGATTCGATGCCGTTTGACTGAATTTGTGAGGTTCAGTCACTAGGGTGTGTCCTGCAAACTAGGAATTCCAGGCAGATAATCTGGCAGTGTGTGCTACTTTTCTGTGTGACGGCAAAGTGAAGGCAAGCTCTCTATGTATCACAATTCAAGAAGTGAGCGAATCGGGAATGGTATGGAAGCGAATGATAAATTTCTTGGTTTTGGTTCTTTTCTTTGTTCAGCTAAGCAAGGAATGGTGCTCTTTTATTGCATACATAATATGACTCGAAGTAATGTACTCTGCGACAAGATATCCCTGATGTTCTTTCCTGTTTCAGGATTGTGGCATTATGCTTCCTCCTTTTCTTTTAAGACCTGCAATAAAAAAATGCAGTAACGCTTATATTTATATCAGTCAAATTAGGTTAAGTCTGTTCAGAATCCTGAAAGTCTGTTCAAATCCTGAAAGGCTCCTTAGGAAAGGGTAGATGAGGATCCAAATCCTTCAGATTTAGTTCAAATTTGTGTTCCTAGTCCTAAAAAAAATCATGGGGCTTCCAAACAGGCAGTGATGTTATGGATGCTGTTCATTTCAGGTCGTATGCTTGTAGTGTTTTGCTTAAGGTCTTATGTATACATTGATGTTCTTATATGATCCGCTGAGGTTGAAAAACTTACCTGCTTCTTTCATAATTCAACTTAGTGTATATCCATGTATGTGAGTATGTAGCTGTGGAAACTTCTCTTAGTAACTTCTTATCCTTTTTATTCTTGCAGTAACTAATTGTTAGCTAAGGGTGGGCGGGGTGGATCTTCTCTAGGTAGAGGGACTGAATAATGTCTCAACACACAATATATCTACTGGCACCCATTCGATTGTTTTAAGTGTGGTGTCAGAAACTAAACTCACTATACCCTCAAAAAAAAAAAAACTAAACTCACTAAGTGAGTCATGAACTGGATATGGAATGAAGCTGCAATAGGTTTATATTCGGATGGCATGTGAATACGAAATCAAGCTGCTTTAGGTTTATATCTGTCTGATATCTCCTAACATATACTGCAGATAAGGTCGATCGTGCTGTGAGTACTGCAATCTACTTCTTGCTTCCTGCAGGGAGTGTTTCGCGTCTCCACCGCATTCCCTGTGCTGAGACCTGGCACTTCTACAAGGGAGAGCCTCTCACGGTTAGCACCACCTATTTTGCTTTACATCATTGAGCTGTCTCTTCTTGCTATTCCATGACTAAAGCAATTTAGGCAACTAATTGGGATGCTCTATCAAATATGGCTGCTTTGTATCTATTTTAGGTCTTTGAGCTTCATGATGATGGCCACATTGACCTCACCGTCATCGGCCCGCATCTCGAAGCTGGCCAGCGCCCCCAGTATACCGTGCCACCGAACGTTTGGTTTGGTTCCTTCCCTACACTGGATGTTGAGTCATTCGCTTCCGACGGCAGTGTTATTGTAAAGTCTCGGAAGAGGGATCCTGAACAGCACTACTCGCTGGTTGGCTGCACCTGTGCCCCAGGCTTCCAGTATGAGGACTTTGAAATGGCCACGTTTGAGGACGTGAGATCAATTGCTCCCAAGGCTGAACCTTTCCTCAAGTTCCTCATTCCTTGCACCGAGTAACTCTGGACCAACCTAGGTTGATGCTGGATGTTATTTTCAGCCACCCCGGCATTTTTAGCGTGATTCCGTGAGGGTTGCCCTTTCAATATCTTGTAAACCATGTACTGTACCCATGTGCTTGGTACTAGTTGCAGCATTTTGTGCACTGAAACAGAATAACAGTTTACAGTCGAGCTCATGCTGAATCGATGGATGGTATATTTTGGAATGACTTGAGTTTGGTCGATGAATTGTGCCATGTATAATATGATGGGTAACTGTTTGTCAACATACTGGAGGCGTCACTTAAGATCTTGCGTGTTCTGCATGTGATCAGAGATTTAAACATCCCAGGTGTTCAACGGCGCCGTACTTCTGCTGGAAAGACTAAACTCTTGTACGGTTATCTATGACAAACATAAACTTTCACTAGGAGTCTAGGACAAAGGGCGAGGGAGGAGACACCAAAATGAAGCAGTATTGTAACCACACTCTTAAGGTTACATAGTTTTATTATCTATGACAAACAATTGACCGAAGAAAAAGGATCGATACATAAAAATTGACTGAAATCAAGAGCTGGATTAATCGAAAACTATGTAACAAGAATAGAAAAACTAACACAAAATCCATGGCAGATGTTGAGTGAGTATAGAAAAGGGTTGTCATAAATACACCCTATCAAATCTGATCTGATGTCATAACAAGGGTCTGTTTAGTTTTCCACCATAAATTTCACCTGTTACATCAAAACTAACGACATTAATTAAGGGCATGAAACATGAATTAATGGCAAAACTCATTCCATAACCCCGGTTCAAATCGCGAGACGAATTTAATGATCCTAATTATGTCATGATTAGACAATGTCGTGCTACAACAAATAATATCTAATGACAGATTAATCTATACTATAAGGAGCGAAGACAATTGAAAACTTTTCTCACCCAGATCGGACCCGCCTTACCCCTCACGTCGGACCCACCAGTCATATGTTTTTGGAAGTGGATAGGGTGGAAGGACTATGAAGTACCAAAAAATCACAATTTGGAGAGCGTTTCTGCCAAAAACGAATTGTTTTTCTCACCCAACCTCGCTTTACCCACCTCTCGTACCCGCGTGGGCCCACCCGCGTCGGTCCAGCGCCCCGTGCCGCACCCGCACTCGACCACGCGTCGGTCGCCTCCAAGGGCCTCCTCGTTACCGTGACCACCGTTCCCCACGAGGTCCTGAAGCTCAGGCACAAGCATGTTGGAAGCACCATGGAGGACGGAGACGTCGTGCGCGGCGGCGTGGCGGTGCGGTATGGGCCACGGACGACCCGCGCCACCGCGACCCTGACGAGGTGGCGCTCCACCTCGACGACGTGGCCACCGCCGTGCTCATGGAGCTCATCCGGCGCCAGGTCGGCGCGGGGCGACCTGTGACGTTCGTCTTGGCCAACCTCTTCGCTACGTGGGCGTTCGCCGCCGCGGCGACTGTGGGCGTCCTGGCCACCATGCTGTGGACGCAGTCCTGCATGGTCCTGTCACTGTACTACCACTACTTGCTCACCGCGTTCCCCTCCTGTGAGGCTGGGCCAGGCGCGCCCGTCGTCAACGTTGTCCCTGGGCTTCCCGCGATGTCCGCCGGTGACCTCCCGCTGGCACTGGCGGAGCTACATTTAGGCGAGCTGGCCTGGGGCTGCCGCCCCAGCTACCGGCGAGGTCGGCCTACTACCTCCCCTACCTCCGTTAGTCCCTGGATGCCCTGCCCCTCTGTATTTTCGAAGTGGCCGTCAACCGGCATGGCGAGGACGAGGACCAGCGACCTGCGAGCCACGAGGAAGAAGAAGATGCGTGTCCTGGACTCGTGGTCTCTTTTTTTCCTGGCCGGCCCAACAGCAACGCATAGATGAAGGCCCACGAAGTAGTAGTAGGTACTGGCTGGCAGTCCGGCTGCATGGACAAGCCCCACGCGTGACCGTAACAGTGATGACTGTGGAAAAGTAAGAGGGCAAAAAAAAAAACGGGGGTAGCATTGTGGTTTAGTTAAAGGGCACCGTCTAATATTTTCATCGGAAACTTTGCAGATGGCAATTCAACTATTTCTCGATCAGCATGGCAATTTGGCAAGCAAATTTAATGTTTCACATTATCTTTACACAATTTTTCAATTGTAATATGAATGCCGCATGAATTAGTGGTTCCGCCCCAGATATATTTTTTGCTACACCGTTGCCCGCTGGTACACTTTCCGAACGTGTCGACAATGGTGATGGGCTGCCCTTTGCTTTGCTCTCGCAATCTATTGTTCGGCATCTCCATGCTTACCACCCCTACCCTCACCATCGTCGGACGGGCCATGCCGCCGTCGCATCCTCCGCCCTCCGTCATGTGTGCTCCTATTCCCGCAGGAAACCGCTCCCCGAGGCGCTCCGCGAGGTCGCTCCTCCGCCATCATGAGCGTGTCTCCATCGGTCGAGGACCGGCGGTCTCCGGCACTCGCCACACTGCCACAAAGGGAGGTGGCGGCGGGTGACATGCTTGCAGACTACACCATTTGTACCGCCGAGGTCGCGCGCAGACGATGCCGGCTTGTGCCCTGCTCCCGCTGCCGACGCACATCTGCTTGTGGGCGGCAAGGGGACCGAGAAGGCGTCGTCGAGCGCCCCGTGCCGTTTCACCGTTGTGCCTCGTGTCGCGTCGCGCCGGGGCTGCTAGAGGCAGGCCCGGCGGAGCTGCGCCGTCCTCGGTGCGCATACTCCTTGCTCGATGCCGTCGGTGAGGTTCAGCGAGCGAGTAGTGGAGGAGAAGAGATTAGGCAGAATAGAAAAGAGAGGGGGAAGAGGACGGGAGAAAAAAACAAGTAGATGACATGTGGAGTCATTTATAATGGGTAAAATGGACTTTTCACAACAAGATCTTTATGTTTCCTGAGTTAGAGCACTGTAGTTGGCCAAACACATACAACAACTCCATGTTTTTCTGAAGTTGGTGGAGTGAAACCGAGAAAGTGTAGTTGGTGGAGTGGAGCTGGTTTTTGTGACATGGAGTGATGTCAAATACCCCGCATCCTCTCACATCCATCCTTACTCGCGGTGTCCCAAGGGACTACAAGGAGACGACCGGAGTGGACCAATTTCACCCGCCCCCATGCGCTTCTCTTTGTGGAGAGCCTCATTTAGCATGGCGATTGTGGCAGCAGTGTCTGGACGCCGTCCTGTCAACACTCATCACTTCCTATTGTTGTTTTCACTTGAGTACGTACTTAGAGTGCTCAGCTGCTGATTTGTACAGCAGATTTGTTGTGAGAGAAAAATATTGTGAAAGAAGTCGAACGAAGCCTTAGACTCTGTATCTTTGTCTGTCACCCGACTATTCCGAATCCACTCTTCAAAATGGTGCTCAAAAAAGCTGAGTCAACAAACGATGCGGCTAACCGTACACAAACGATGCGGCTAACCGTACGGGACATTGTTTCATAAGTATGTTAACTAATGAAAAATATGTTGAAAAATTGGTCATTCATCTCCATGATAACATCCACCTCAAAAAAAATCTTCATGATTACAAAAGTTAGTTAGTTTGTGTACAAAAAGTTATTATAAAAAAATCAATAGAAGAATTAAACCAAGGAATGTAATTATGGAATGAGTTAGGTTTATTATGGAATAATTTTAATGTGCATGATGGTCTAAAATGATTGTTTATTATATTCTAAAAATGCATTTTAACATTCTTGATAAAAAGTTCATAATATATTTTTTACTCTGTGATTTTGAAAACACGTACGTGCCGCACGTGCATCTATACTAGTTAGGTAAACAGATCATATAATTCTCACGACGATAATGAATGGTTTAGCTAGCGTAAGTGTTGATGTGCTGCTGCTATTCCCGTCCGTGGCCCATCGTGCAGCCCAGGAAGCTAAAGCCCACATCAGGTTGCGCAGTAGCCACCATCAGGTTCCATATTCCGACACGCTAAAGCCCACAGCCCAACCCGAAAAGCAACCCGGATAAAGGTTTGCGATCTGCTTGATCTGCAAGTGTCACGTCCGCCGTCAGCGCACCGCCACCTCTGCCACCGGCCTGCTGCTCACATCTCGCAGCCGCCGGACGAGCACGGGCGGCATCCGAGGAGGAGGAGGAGCGCCAGAGGAGGATCCCCGACGGCCGACGCGTAACGAACGAGACGACCCCGTGTGACGGGGCCACGGGGGTGAGCGAGCCCGACCCCACGGCCTCTGCGGCGGCAGCGTGCCCACCCCCGGGCAGGCGCGCGCGCAGAGCCCCTCACGTGGCCGTGCCGCTGCCGCCGCTTTTCCTCGCGGCCGGGACAGGCGTCAGAGGCGGGCAGTCAGGGTCAGCCCGCCCGGCGGCCAATCCTTGCGGCCGCAGCAGGGAATGAGATCCTCTGCCATTGCCCCCTCTACCATTGAGTGACTGTCATGTGGGCCCGAGGGCAGTGAGTCCCACATGGCGGTGACACAAAGGTAGAGGCTGAATGTCAGAGGATCCGCTCCCCGCAGCAGCCCCGAAGCCTCACGGCGTGGTGGGGGGGGGGGAAGAAAAGGGATATTGAAAAATATTTTGTCATTTTCATTTTTATATAATAAATAGTATTCATAATTAAAAAGTTTTAAACCTATTTCATTATTTTTAACTTTATAAAAATATATTTTACTCTAGTTATTGAGATTCTCTGCCCCATACTAATTTATTCTCACCCATCATAGTCTATATATTTTTTCCCTCTCAAGCCTTCATCACCTGTTTGGTTTGAAAAGGCTTATAATAAGCTCATTAACCAAACAGATGGGATTTATAGGAGTTTATTTTTATAAGCCTTCCATAAACCCATAAGCCCCTCAAAGGATGCTTATGAGGTTTATAAACTCTATTTCGCGTGAGCCTCACCACAATCACTACACCTTTCCATCCACCGCCACTATAAAAGGAAAAGAAAAATGTACATTAATTAGAAACATGGAGGTCATTATCCACTATGAATGTTTATTATAAGCACACACTACTTGAGGTTTATGATAAAGTTCTTCATAAGAGGAACTTACGAAGCTTATAACTAGTGTCTCTCAAAACTAAACGAAGTTTGCAGCAAGCAATTCAGCTCGAGTGAGTCCTAGCGCTTCGAGTTTTGTACGGCCGTGGATGCGTTGATCCCACCCCACAAGTGATAGGACGCATGGTGTCGTGATGGCACACACTGTTTCCGAAACCAAACAGCTCGTACTTAGGAGGAAATTGAAGAAAAAATAAAGACTGGCCCATGTTCCTCCGCCCGGCCATGGCTGCACTGTCACTGTGAAGGGCACCCGCATTGTAGTTATGCCCTCTGCAAGCCTCCAGTTAGGAAAGAGAAACAAGAGAGGATGAGGTGTCCCTAGACATGGCGAGAGCCGATAGCACGCATCGCGGTACTGCGTGGGGCCCATCACGTTCTCGCCTCTCTTCTTCTTCTCTCTTTGCTGCAGGGGCGCGGAGAGGAGCCAACGATTGGTGCGAGGAGGTCGGGACTGGGGCCTGCCATGGTGGGGAGGAGCCGGTGGCCGATGCGAGGAGGCTGAGGCCGGGCGCGGGGAGGAGACGGCGACCGGCGCGGGGAGGAGACGGTGGCCGACGTGAGGAGGCCGCGGCCAAGGCGCGGGGAGGAACGGGCGGCGAAGAGGTGGAGATGGCGGACGGGCAGACAACGTGGATGCCGACATTGGGGAGGAGGCAAGAGAGGCAGCGGTGAGGCAGTTGAGCCGCACAGCGGGGTCCAACCATCCTCCCGGTGGAGGGGAAGCAGGGTTCAGTCGCTTGCATGGAGGGCAGAGCAGGTTGGGCCGCCGCCGGCGTGGAGGGCGGAGCAGATTGGAGGCAGGATGTGGCGCTGGCGCAAGACAGGGGTGCGGGAGAGGAGCATCCATGACCTGCTCGCGGGCTCCGCCCGGCCGGCAGACCTCATCCTCACGCTCCTCGCTCCATGGCCATGGGGACAGTCCCGGTCGGGGGAGGCGGGGCCAGTTGCGGCGGGCGACACGCCGGCAGGCTCGAGTAGTCGAGTGCTAGGCAGGCCGGAGGAGATGAGGAAGAAGGCGAAGGATCGGGAGGGAAGATTAAACAATAAGGATGTGTGGGTCCCACTAAATAAATGTTATATGGTGAGTGCTCTGTAAGAATTGGCTATTGCTGATGTGTAAATGTTACAGAGAACCCACTATCTATAACCATTGTCGGTGCCCTAATCATGAGTTACTGCTAGCTCGACCGACGAAACTAGAGGCGAGTGAGCCACCTTCCTGTAGGCGCAAGTTCAGCAGCAGCGCATAATACTATTACGCTTATTTAGGCTTGACTTATTTCGACCTATTTCCTCTGACACAATACTATTGAATCTACCAGCCGAGTACTATTTATTCTACCAGCCAAACATAGTAGGTCGAATGCTCGAATGATCTCTAGAGTGTCGTCGGTCGGCATCTGGGAAGAAAGTGGTACGGATACTACATGTTTGTTCGTCCGACCGAAATGGTCCGGTACTTAAATTGTAAGATCGTATCTGAATCTAAGCATCACATATCCGGATTTATTTGTACTTTATTCATATCCAAATATTCAAAGGTGGATTTTTAAGATCTGAATATGACGAATATCACTATTCGACACATCATGATCTATTTGAATCCGAATTTGATCGAAAATTTAATTTGAGAGAAGAAAAACTATCTGTGTTTACATCTGCAATATCCGTTCATATTAAATTCGTTTTTTCAGCTACGCAAGGCACGACCCGTGGAATGTTTGGACACGCGCTGCCCAGTTTCCGGTGGAAGAGCTGGAAGTGTCGATCAGTGTCCAGTGATCCATCCCCATCCCCGCCCTCCCACCGTACATCCATGGCTTCCCCTCGAGCGCGCGGGGGGTCCGCGCGCCTGCCGCTTTTCTGATGAGCGACGATGACACGTCTGAACACACTGTCTCGTACCGGCAACGTGCGCACACCCAGTACCCCCAAAGCGGCCACGGCGATCGAACCACACAGCCCGCCCCCCGGCCGCGCTTGCGTTCGTCCGGCACGGGCGCACCGCACGGCGCGCCGGGTCTCGCTCGCTGTCTCGCTCCCGTCGAGGCCAACTCCGAGCTATGATTGCCGAGTCGCAGGCTCGCAGCGCGCACGGGGCCGGGCCGGGGGTCCCCGCCGCCGGCCGGCTGGCCTGCTGCGGCTGGCGCAGACGCGCTCGCGCCCCCACCTGCCCGCTCCGATATCCCCCCCACGCGCGCGCCCAACTCTCATTTTCGCGTCGCGCGGCGCCCAGCCAGCAACCCGAGCGAGAGCCGCCGCCCGCCGGTTTATAAACAGGCAGCCGCCGGGCGGTCGCCACCTTTCCCGGCCCAGCCTCCCTCACGCTGAGCCCCCTCGCTTCCTCTCGCTGTCGCGCACGCCCACACCGGGCGGACCCGCGCTACACACACGGCCAGGCCATAGTGTAGCTAGCCTCGTAGGATTTGGTATTTTGGTTTGGCCGTTGGACGATAAGTTGGGGGGTGTGTTGGCGCGAGGCCGGCGGGCGGCCGCGCGATGGGGGAGGAGGCGCCGCTGCCCAGGTCGCCGCCGAGGTACCCGGACCTGTGCGGCCGCCGCCGGCTCCAGCTCGAGGTGCAGATCCTCAACCGTGAGCTCGGCTTCCTCGAGGTACGTACTCCGTACATGCCCACCACCACCAACCTCTCTTCTGCCTGCCTCTGCCTGCCTGGGAGTTCATCATTTTTCGGGTCTCGAGACAGTGGGAGGGGAGTTCGTGGCCGCGAGACCCGAGGCCCGCGCGGACACTAGTGCCCCCTGGCCGGATGAGTCTCCTCTGCTCGGATGTCCATGCCGCACGCGCACGGCCGCACGGGCTTTGTGTTGTCGATGCCACCCATGGTGTTCTTTTGCAAAGCCTTGGTGTTCTTTTGCAAGATTGAAAGGAGTGTTGCCAAGAGAAGGGGGAACACGAGTGAAGAACACCACTACGAGTGTGGCCAGTGCCTGTGCTCTTAGTGTGCTGTCACTCTGCATCTTGCAAGAAGTAGCTAGTAGCTCGGGGGCATCTGCCGCTGCCCGCTGCTAGCGGTAAAAAAAGGGTCTCAGATCTTTGCAGCTTTGCTCGATGAGCCATGGCGTTTGCGTGCATCGGCACGGCCGCGCGCACGGGCATGGCAATCAATTCAATGGCCACACGCTCTGCAGCAGCGCGTTGCTTTGCGCCTTTTTACTGCCGGCCGCTTCCGTTCATGGCACATGGACGGAGCAGAGCAGCACGAACCATGTCTCCTCCCTCTCTCCATCTCTCTCTCTCTCTCTCTCTCTCTCTCGGCCTGCAGATGCAGAGCGTGTGGCGTGGCTAGCTCATGACCGACTGACTGACGCGGGGGCCTTTTGCAGCAAGAGGTACAGGGGCTCGAGCGGATTCAGCCGGTCTCGCGGTGCTGCAAAGAGTAAGAACACCTCTCCCTCTCCGAATACTATCACTGCCTGCTCTTTGCTATGATCGTTCGTTGTTTCATTGTTTTGCCTCCGATCGGCAAGTGGTCAGAGTAGTCCCCTGCTTGTTCATACTGTTTCCATGCTCCATGCCATTATTTTTCTTCAACAAGAAGACAACAGCTAGTGCCATTTCATTTCAGGATCGTTGCTCTTGATGTGTAGTTACGTACTACTTGATTTACCTCTGTAGTGTTTGCTATAAGAGAAGAAGAAAATAGATTACAGAAAACGGAAATATCTTCACATTGAGGCTAGATATTCCTTGACCCCACACATTTCCCCCTTGAAAGGAAACAGCCTCACATGAACTGCGACATGTACACTGGTTTTCTCGAACGTTTGCTTGCTCCGTAATAATTGTATTTTGTTTTATTTCAAAAAAAAATTGTATTTTGTCCTGAACCTCCTGGTGGTCCAGTGCTCCATATTTGGACTGTTCAAACATAGCTCGGATTCCATTTATATTCCTATTTGAGGCTGGAGGATAAATGCTGAATGCCAGTAGTGTATCAAAGAATTAACAGTGTATATCTCTCTGTCACTCTGTGTATCCTTAACCACCAATGTTCTGCCCGCCAAGTTGCTAATGTTTTCGAGTGATTCCTGACAGTGTCAACGAGTATGTCAGCGCGAAGGCCGATCCCATGATACCAGTGTATGAATTCTTGATTTGATTCTCGCATGTCAGTCGGGTCTTTGCGTTGCTCCTGCTTATCAGTTGTTTTTTTCTTTGGATGGCTCTGCTACTTGCAGAAGCAAGAGGCAACATGGATCTTGCAGCTTCTTCCGATGGATCAGGTAACACTTTCTGCATTTGAAAACTATTTGGATTGATGGACAGGAATATTCAAGATTTATAAATTTCTTGTTTCAAATTATTTGTAACACTAGAAATGACACTGATTTGAAGATACGATGAACCAGTGAATCTGGTAGCACTATAGTAGTACTAGAATTTGTTACAAACATCAAGCACATACCAGTGATCAGTGATGACCAGCAAAGTGACGACTCAGATATGTCGGGGAAAGTAAAGATGTCTGACGTCTGTTCAAAGTGGCTTTAAATCATTTTTTCAGCCTTGCCGAAGCCTATGCTGTCCTCTCAACGCTCAAAATATTACATTTTTCCTACTGCATTTCTTGATATTGCATATACCGTATAATTGAACTGTCAAAATATTCAGAGAACCTAATAACACTGTGCAGATCAAAGTTGGGCACGTGCTTTTCATGCCTGTGCTGCTGTTGCCACTGTCTGCCGAAGCCCAAGGCGCCGAGCTGCTGTCTCGGCTGTTCCTGCTGCGCCTGCCGCGACACGCCGTGCTGTGCACCGCCGAGCTGCAGCTGCCCGAAGGCCCCCTCGTGCACCGGCTGCTGCAGCCCAACAACAAGCTGCTGCGCCTGCAGCCTTCCCAGCTGCAGCTGCAAGCCGGGCTGCGGCGGCTGCAGCTCCTGCGCGGGTTGCTGCGGCTGCGGCGCCCTCGGGCGGTGCCTGTCGTCGTCGTGCTGCAGCGGCCTGCTGCGGCGGCCTTCCTGCTGCAGGTGCCAGTCGTCGTGCTGCGAGGAGGAGACGTCCTGCGGCGGCAAGGGGGCCTGCTGCCGCGGCTCGTGCCTCGGCGGCGGCGGCGGCACGGCGGCGCCGTCGTCGTGCCCGGAGTGCTCGTGCGGCTGCGTGTGCTCCTGTCCCCGGTGCAGAGGAGGGTGCCGGTGCCCGCCCTGCGGTAACAATCCCTGCTGCGCGGCCTGCGCCGGTGGATGCCTGTGCTAGGTAGATTATTAGTATTACTGTAGTAGCTAGCGCGGTTGTTACTCTTTTTTTCCCTTCTTTTGTGCTGAATTATATGGCACCTACGTGATGTGAGTGAAACTACGGTTGTGTGTGTATTGACTATTCAGCGTAAAGAATCAAGTAATCAACCTGCTGGACGCCTAAAAGGTTCAGATGAAATTACACCGTGGAAGAATTTGCGTTCATAATATTTTTTTGAACTGAATTTTTATTAGAAGAATAATAAAAAAGTTTAGAATCAAAATACAACCGGCGGCGCAGGGGCCTGGACTGTACAAGAAAAACCAAACAACTTAGAAACTACTAAATCAGGAAAGAAAACAGAGGATGATACAGGAGCTTGATTTGCGTTCATAATATTACATCAAAGAATGAACCGACGGCCAAAATTTTAAGCTGGTTACATTTTCACTGTACAATGTTTACTTTTTTTTTACCTTAACTCTAAAAGTAGGAGTCAGCCACGAACATCAAAGGCCCAGGACCGAATCAACACATTTTGTCGTTAGTTCAAGCTTTTTCTAAACCATAATCAACTCACGCCCCGGTCGCATCGACCAAGTAAACGTATCCTTGCACTAAGTAGTAAGTACATGCTACACAAACAAGAAAACCAACAAGAGACCGCACAATGTACGTTGAGCGACGCGCTTGGCCCGCGGCGCCCGCGCGGCGAGCTCTCCGCTCGCCGTGTTCCCTGTCCGGGCGCCGTCCGCCGTGATCACCCACGACCTGGCAACGAAGACCCTGCCCCGAGGTCGTTTTCTCGTCGTGTTCTACCATACGCGGTAGCCTTTTAATTCGTGATCAGACAAGTCCGATATATGAGCGTACGTTAGGACTTAGGAGCTTCAAACGAACGAGCAGCTCGAGTTCGCCGCGCACCGCCGTCGCCGCCGGCAGAACACGCAGAGGCGATGGCCGTTCCGTTCTTCGTCGCCTTCTCCGGCATCCTCCTCCTCGGGAGGTACCTGCCCTTCCTGCTCCCCCCGACCGCGCGCGCCGTCCTGGCGCCCACCGCGGCCGGGCCAGCTTCCACCGCGAAATGCGCCGTCTCCGTGGCCGTCGCGTGGCTCGCGCTGCTGGTGTCGTCCATGCAGCAGTGCTCTTCCGGCGACCAGTGCCCGGCGGCGGAAGTGGTGATGGACGGGAGGGCGCTGTGGCTGAACTCGGCCGCGCTGTTCCTCGGCATGGTCCTCGGGGGCGTCGCGGTGGTGCGGCCGCCGCCGCACGCCGGCGCGGCCCCGATCGTCGCGGTAGCCGTCGACCACCTGGCCATGTTCACGGAGACGATCACGGTCACCGCGCTCGCGCATGATGCCTGCATTTTCTTCAAGGTTTTGGTCGTGGAGATGGCACTGTGAAGTGTGAGACGACGGCGAGGACTGACCGGAGGGCGTGCATGTGCCCGGTAACACAGCTTAATTTGGTTGGTGCTTTTTTTTTTATAACAGACATTTATAGATTAGCAGCAGCAAGCTGTTAAGTGGGAAAATATTTCCCACAGTACATGATCAAAAGCATTCCGGATAGGACAGCTCGAGACGTGGGCGGCACAAGTACAAGCAACTGCTACACCTGGATTTACATTAGAGTTATGCCTGGCTTGAGTAGCTAGTGAATGAGCGGCAAAATTTGAATTTGTTGCTATTTTGTAGACTCTATAGTTGTTCGTTGTGGCTAAATTCTTGAAGCATTTAGTTTGCAGTTTGGCATCTCACCTTAGAATTTGTTCCTCTATAGTATTGTTAATGTAGGATACTAGTTGCTGATTATCATAGAGGAAAGAAGCCTCATTGATACCAAACCTGCTTACAATTGTTCAAGCAAGAGCAAGCGCCGCTGCCTCAGCCATAAAAACTGAGCAAGCATTGCGGATGAAATCTTTGATGTAAACATTGAAGCTTTGGTGCATCCTGTGGCCTATGATGAAGACACCAAGTCCTGCACTACGAGGAATCATGTTACTCTGATCAGGAGGGAGAGAAGCATCTATATAAATTCGGAGGCTCAGAGGCCGTCCAACATGATGGGCATGCTGATCCTGAAAAGAGGGGAATGTGGTTGTATAGGGGTAACAGCATTGCAATGGAAGGTAGTGACAGGGATCATAATTTGATTGTCAACTGTATTATTAGTGTCGGAGTCCTAGGTGTTGGACTATCGAACATCAAAATTGGTCACTGGTCCATGTTGATTGCTTGTACAACACTGTTCGCCATCATTGTTATTTCTGTTCTTCTGCAAAGTCTTATGAGTGATTTCAAAATCAGCATTAGCTATATATAGAACTTGCCTGGGATTCCATTCTTTATTGTTGTAGCACTTGTCATTTCTAGCTTTTATCCTAATTTAGCTGTGTGACATATGCGTGGGCTTGATCATTATCAGGGCTCCTGCAGACTCCAGTCGGATCTACCTATACCTATGGTTGCCAATTTGCCATGCTGGATCGGTGTGCGCAAAGCATAGAAACATCATGAGGCTGTTTGCAGGAATGCATGAAGGCAACCATCGCAAAGATGTGTGGTCTTTTATTTGGGGTAGCAAATATACTCCTCACATAAATATTATCTCTATTAGTTCCAAAATGTGCATCCTGAAAGGTCTATTGTCTGGATTTGGAAGACTAAACGTGTTCCTAAGATAAAATTCTTCGGTTGGTTGTTTTTAGTCGACAAAATCAACACGAGAAACATGCTTAGACGAAGAAAGGAAGTTCTTTATTAGGAAGGATACCATTGTGTCATGTGCCAGGATGGCATGGAAGAGACTGCTGAACATCTATTCTTTTAGTGCACCTCTGTTGTTAGTAGGTGGTTTGCTCTTGGCATCATCTGGCATGAACACTCTAACATTCACCAAAAACTCTACATTGCCAAAGATGATTTCAGTCAACCTTTGTTCATGGAGATTTTTTTTGATTGGGGCCTGGTGTTTTTGGAATGAAAGGAATGACATTATCCTCAAGAACAAGCTGCCAAGTATTACGGCCTGGAAAGCTTGTGTCAAAGACACAGTTGCTAGTCATCTTATCAGGATCAAGAGATGCTACCATAGTTCAATTTTGAGCTAGCTGGATGCCTTGTAATGTTCGTTTGCTACCCCCTCTTACCCTTTTTCTTCTTGTTTTTTCTTTCTTTTCCCCGATCGCTGGTTGGGATGTCTGTAAGCTGTTCTCTTGTTACTCCTTTTATTTAATATAGTTGCTGGGTGGTTTTGCCCTACGGTTTTCACTCAAAAGAAAAACCATCGACAAGCTGCTCTGTTCGACTTGTCTTGTTTCAGCATCTTGTGCCGTCTGCCGTACAAATCAACACGTAATGCTTTTCTCTCAGAACAAATATGGCCATATACATCTGCAGAAATATGTCGAACGGAGCTTAAGTCTGTTTTCTTTTCTCTCGACGACCTAGTGCATTTTCCTCATTGGGTTTCTTCAGCTGTCACCTCTCCTTCATCTTCTACCTTCCAATACCGACACCGTTCCCCCCTCCCCGAGCTCTCTTGCCCTACCCCACCCCTATCCCTGCCCCATGTGCCTCTACCCTGCGGTGGGCGGGTGCCGATGCGAAACTCCAATGATACCTTAGCCCACCCACGGGAGCCACCATCCTTCCCCTCCCTTGTCACCTCCTGCTGTTGTTGTCATCGCAATTGTCACCTCCTCTCTCGCCCAACTAGCCTCCACACGACAAAAAAAAAATGTACTCCCTCCGTTCTTAAATATATGATGTTGTTGACTTTTTTATTTCAATTTTGACCAGCAATATCCATTGAACAAGTTGGTTAACTAAAGTAAAATATATACCATTATGTTTATTGTTAGCTGTACTTTGGATTTAACTTGTAGTTTTATCAATTTACAAATAAATTTGCAGAAAAGACGAATAGTCAAACGAATGAAAAAAAGTCAATGGTGTCATATTTTAAGAACGGAGATAGTACAACGGAGGTGGGAGCGGCATATTAAAGCGTGTGGCGGCAGCTAGCTTTGACAAAAAAAAATGTACCTGATAAAAATACACATATTCCTGAGCTTATTATTATACATCTTGAGGTGTCATTTGGGTCACTAAATTCTCAAAATGTGCTATCAGATTTCCAAATTTATCTTAAGGTGTCATGTAGATTCATAAAACTCTGTAAGTGGATATTTAAGCTTCCAAACTTGTCCTCAAATTTCATCTAGAACTCTAAACTCTTAAAATACGTGCATGTGTTGTTTGGCGCTTGATGGGGATCTTAAACTGCATTTTTTTTTAACAATTTGAGGACTCAGATGACACCCCGAGAGAAGTTAGAGGATCTGAAGATGTATTTTTAGAGTTTAAGGATCTCGAATGGCTTCTCAAACAAGTTCATAGACCTGAAATACATTTTAAGAGATTGAAGTCATACAAATAAATCTCTGTCCCTCTCCGGATGTGCAACGATTTGTTGTGAGAGAAATATTATTGGCTGATTGGTGCTATGTGTTAGTGTTGATTTAATGTGAGAGAAAAGTACCGCTGGCTGGTGGCTGATAACCCAAGCGAACTATAGCGAAAGTTGAAAACGACCATGCCATCTTCACCCCTACTGGACAAAACAAACCGATAGTAAAGTAAAAAAACGCGAACCGTCCCCCGCGTCACCCCGAGGGGCGACTCGGGCGGATAGCGCAGCCGCTGTCTCTGCGTCGCCGCCGTCGTCCACCTCTGGCCCCCGTTCTCCCTCGTCCCCGGCCTCCTAGCCGGTGGCAAGGGGAGCGGGGGTCCGTCCCTTTAGTAGATCGAGTCCTAATCGAATCTGTCTAGGTTTAGGGCTCGGCGGTGGAGTTAGGTTTTGCCGGTGGAGCGTGGCTCCTCTGCGGCTTGGTTTTCCTGGCGATGCCGGCGATGCGGAAGCGACGGTGTTGCAGAGGAATAATTTCTCCCAGCTTCTTCCGTTCTCCGATGGCGATCTACTCCGACATCAATGGAGGGACTGGGGAGACCTGTCCAGGAGTCGAGGGCCGGCGCATCGTCGTCTTCTTCAGGTGATGATGTTGTTGACCCTGTCAATCTCGAGGAAGATGATCTTTGGTGAAAATTTGAGCTTTGCTCGGGTTGCTGGCGATGGAATAGATGGATGCGTCGTGGGTACTGGAGTTGGCCGATGTGCCTGGGAGGCAGTGTACTCGGCTGATTCGTCTAGAAGTAACCCCTCCTCTGCGGCCTCTACCTTGTGGAGATTGGCTCTGGTGTCCGGCGATGATTGTGAAGCGGCTTCGGCGGCGGCGACGAACGGATCTCTGAAGACTTCGAGGAAGATGAACAGGAGTTTTAAACTTCTTTGTAATCTTCTTTTTCTTTGGGATCCTGTTTGTAAAAGAGCCAGTGTAACGGGCTAAGATCAATGCATTTTCCTTCTCTTAAAAAAAACCGATAGTCGAAAATGGTCCAGGAATGTTCCAACATTGAACGTTCCGTTTTGAGCTCCTCTACGAACTACGAAGAGTCAACTATGATATCGATCTCAACGAAGGATCCAAGTCCAGGAGACCAAGACCGAATCAATACACTGCACCATCTATGGAGACAGGCATTTGAACGTTTCATACATGGTTTCGTTGAGTTTTTCAGGTAGCAAAGCGAAGTACTCCTACCATATGCAAACTCGACACTCCCAAAGACCCAAACCATCCTGTCCGTCCAGCAACGCGCTTAGCCCGCGGTGCGAGCTCACCGCTCGCCGATGTTCCCTGTGACGATGAGCCGCGGTTGCCGCGGCTAGGCGACGACCCGACGACCTCGGCTCGGTCGTCTCGCTCTCGTCGTCTTCTACCTTACGCGGTAACATATACTGTATTTCTTCGTCGCCTTCTCCGCCATCCTCCTCCTCGGCAGGTACCTCCCGTCCGCGCTCCCCGCGAACGTGCGCGCCGCGCTGGCCGACGGCGCGGCGTCGCTGCCCACCCGCACCGCCAAGTGCGCCATCTCGGTGGCCGTCGCGGGGCTCGTGCAGCTGGTGTCCATGCAGTGCTCCTCCTCAGCTGGTTCGGGCGGCCATGGCCACCTTCAGCAGTGCCCAGCGGTGGAGGCGAGGGCGCTGTGGCTCAACTCCGCCGCGCTGTTCCTCGGTATGCTCCTCCTCGGTGCCGCCTCCGTGGCGCTGCACCCGCGCGCGCCGCCGATCGTCGGGGTCGCCGTCGACCACCTGACCAGGGTCGCCGAGACCATCGCGATCACCGCGTTCGCGCACGATCTCTGCATCTTTCTCAAGGTCTAACAAGTTATCAAGTTTCACGACGGCAGCATCATCAGAATTCATTGCTTGTTCCTCACGCTGTTAAGTGTTAACACATAGTAGCCCACTGTTCTTTAATTACTGTGGAATATGCTTCATCTGTTTTAATTTCACTTATTAATCATATATTCATATTGAGGGAACGGAATTACTATTGACCGCCAATCAAGTGCGATCTCCATCACCTGTCAACTGCCACTGACCGCGTCATAGATTAATTAGAATTATATGCAGATCAACAATAAGATCATGGAAGGTCACTATCTCCTATAGTCCCATGATCCACTAGAACTGTACTGGTGCAGGAAATTCTGCTCGTATTATCATATCAAGGGGCTGTTGGCGGGTCAATAATTTTCCTTTTCGACAACAACGTGTGGCGGCTCAATGATTGTTGTCGGATTAACTAGATGATGAAAACGTGGCTCTCCCAGATTACAGTGGCCAAACATTTTTGGGCCTTCGCCGAGTCTGTGGCAAGGCGTGTGTTCAGCGCGCCTCGGCGCAGCATACCACGGGCGCGGACCCGAGTATGGACTCGTTAACATTTTCAGCTAAATTTCTTGTTTTTTCATGATGAGTGAAAAATATTTTTTGATAAAAAATCAAAAATTTTGAATTAAGTTGCTATTATGTGAACACATAGAAAATAGCGGTGCAGAGGAACATCTCATTGTACAAAAACTTAAGATGTCGTGTGTTTGATTCTTATTATTAGGTCATTTGTTTTTTCTCATCACAAATTAAAAAAATTAAGCCCTTTAAGGGTTGAAACCAGGGCGCGTGCCTAATACCAGCAAAACAAGCCTAGGCACTGCACTACACATAAGGATATGAATGCAATACATGTATACATATTATAGCCTTTCTCATATATCAATTTTTTTAATTCCAACAAAATTTGGTCGATTTTTAATTTTATGAAATTCTGGAAAATTTGCTTTTTTTTGAGGGGGTTGGAATTTTTTTTCAACCAAGCTGTTGGAGAACATGATGATGCGCCCAAATGCGCACATGGAGCAGCGATATCTTAGGCTGCTGAATCTTGCTCAACCAGGACTAAAGTAAAGTGAAGAAAAAAAAAGAAAATGAAGCGATTAGCTAATGCAAATTTTTGCTGCGAGACGCCACTCTTTCATGAAATAAGTTTAAAATAACCCCAAAATTTTTACCTAAATTTCTCAGCACTAAAATTATAGGAAAAAAAACTAAAGTAACCCCTTAAATTTTATCTAAATTATTCACTTATGCAATTATTGAAAATAACATGAATTAACTCTAAATTTGAATCCAAATAACCTTATTTGAAATTACATGCAATGGTGCAACAATATATGATTCTAAAATTATCTATTTTTCAAACTATTGGTATAGAAAATAAAAATAATATATAGACACATGATGTATATCGTCATTTATAAAATATACAGAGGATAATTGATGATGAAGTGAACCGCTAGCGTTTATTTCCGATTTTACGATGAGAGAAGGTGGATAACTCAATTTGGGGATGAAGATAGCATTCACGGCCCAACTACAACCATCCAAAAATGTTGCATGTTAGCAACCGATACACTACTTTTAATAGTTACCGCAATCTTGTGGAGCACGAACCAAACAAGTAATAATAAGTAGAATAAGCATCTCAATTAAAAATATGGAGATGATAACCAATATGAAATAACAAATATGGGGTTCTGAATCGAGTAGGATGGATGATCTAACTGACACATGCATCTACAAGGAAGTAGCAATTGCTAAACATTCAATAAAACATAACCCAATGGCACATATAAAAGTATATGTGGGGGTAGAGAATGACCAGGTCATGGTAGGGGTCATCCCACCCTAGTATGTTTCCTTATTGGGCTCCGCTTAATACCTAGCCCATTGGGTCAAATTAAGGCGACACATCACCCTGTACAGAAAAGCCTCATGATAGAAATTTTGTGAGTAAATTGTACCAACTAACAACTTATCATGTGGGTACAAATTAGTCTAACAACTTGTAAAATGCCCGATTTAGTACAACAACTTGGTAGGTGGGTGCAAATGGATCCAACAACTTGTAAAATAATTAATTTAGTGCAATAACTTGGCAAATTAGTTAACAAATAGTCCAAATTCTACAATGACAACATAAAAAGCAAAGTAGATTGACATGTGAATTTCCTTCCAATTAATAATTCTTATTTTTTTGTCAATAAAGTCATTAATCATGGCCAATGTATTGCTTATTACCTTTGTATATAACTTATTTGTACATCACTTAAAATTGAATCAAATTTTAGATTTATGACATTGACATTACTGAAAACACTAAAGTCCATAACAGAAACCCTAGGACCTTATGTTTCTTCTACAGTTCTGTTTATTTTAGCTTATTTCACTTTCTAAACAAGTACATGAACTTTAAAAAAAATATTTATGTCAAACTTCTAAAGGTATTGTCAATATGTATTAGCATATTGAACTTTTTTAGCTGAACAAGAAACACATATAATTAAACGTGTAAAAATAGTAAATGTGAATTCATCAATATTGAATAGGAAATTCTTGTAAAAGAATATTGAATAGGAAATTAGATGTGTTTGATCAAAATTAAAGCATCATATAAAATTAATTAATATGAGGACATAACATTAATTTACTAAACATCAAAAGTTCTAGTTGTGCCAAATATATTACCATTGGGACACTAATATCAATGGTCAAATAACGCGTCTTGCGGCAAATATGTTACTTGTTATAACATTTGGACTATGGATGCACCAATTTGCCAAGTTATTGCACTAAATTGAGTATTTACAAGTTCTTAGACCAATTTTCATCCACCAATCTAGACTTCATAAGGATTCTATGAAGCACTTGCAAGTCAGAAATGAAGTCTAGACGAAGTTGTGACGACAGTCGCAAGTTAGTGGTTTGCAGCAGTCCGAATCCAGCTCTGAAACATGTTGGATTTGACGTCTTTCTTTCCTTTGCATAAAATAACATGGTGGCCTAGTGGAGGATGTTGGAATACTTGGACTTGGCCTCCAATGAAGTTTTTTTTTCTCCATATCTTTCATGTATGTTTAACACTTTTTTGGATCCACATATATTTATTTCTGAAAATGACAATGAACACCCATCATGGTGCGATTCATCAAATGTATCAAATCAATCATGATGAAGAATTGTTTCACCTTGAATCAAAAGTTTCTAATGTGGTTGCATCAGAGCATGTAATATCCTCATCAGATGAGATTATATACTAAACTTAGGACCCATTAAACAAATTCAAGCATATCATTTACGATGAATAGTGAGAAAATAAAAATTATAAATGGAACTGAAAATTATAGAGTAAATACTAACTAAAGTATATATCGTGAAAGGAACTTCAGCTTAGTGGTTAGAGTACCTGAGTAGCATAACATGGCAGTTAAATGGGACTGGAATAAAAAATTATAAAACATTAATTATGAGCTTTCCATCCTGACTTTGATTAAAAAAACTAAAGTATACATCACAATCGGACGAAGATAACAAATAACTTATAACTATACAATATATAAGTATTGTGTTATAATTTCTAGCAAATGGGAGGGTTAAAGGTAACACTTTTAATTGTTGGATATGTACTTCATTTTTTCCAATTGAAGACTCTACACTAATCATCACAAGGCACACATTAGAAAAATAAATTCTAGAAATTCCCAAAAAAATCAGAAACATCGAGCATCAATCATGTAAAGGCCATACATGTTACTATAAAAAAAAGCATAAAATACCTTTTTAATTTTTTACCCACATATGGTGCTATTAAGAACACCATAAATTAAACACCATTTTAATCTAATTATTTGCATGTTATTCATATAAAAATGTCCAAAAGTAACCAATAATACATGATTATAAATTACCCATCGCTATCACGGCTAATATACAAATATTATGTTAGGGTACATATGCATGATGGGTGTCACCATGTAGATTATTTGTGCATGTATGATAGGAGAAGATGAAAAAAAATATTGATTTTCATGTTAAACACAATAATGTACAAAGGCGCGATGCAAAGCAAAGAAAAGTATGAATATTGATGAAAATGTGTATAGAGTAATTATTTTAGTATAAAAGTCAATCACAACTGAACAAATTAAAAACAAATACATATCTAAATAAACATCGTGTTAAAATATTAAATGAATAAGAGATTTTGATTATTAGCTTAGAGGGTCCAATTTTTAAAATATTCTTTATAATACGCTTGCTATTGAAAGTATTAGTCCAGGCTTTGATGGAGTAGTAAACATAAAGGTCATCCTGTTGCAAAATTTCTCGTAACTATAACTGGGTCGTATTTCAACAGCGAAAAGAGCCGTGGTGGGTCACTTTTTATGGACTGCAAGATAGAAAAGACGTGGTCAGAGCTTGCATATTTGGCTCCGATCGAGTATATATGTGGACCATAACAATTCTAGTAAACACGTCCGATCCCTTTCTCGAGTTTTGAATTTCTAAAGAACGGTGCACGACCTAGTAAATGCGATGGATTTGGCGCGAGCGCGACCGGCACGGCCTACCTCCCATGTCTCCGCCGCGCAGACAAAACTCCACACGCTGCGAACTCAACTTGAAGTACGATCTCATTTCTGTACTTCAGCACGCCCTCAATGCACCTCGACGTACGATCTACTCTTGAATCCTCTTGAACTGCTGCTTTCTTCACACCACCACCCTTTTGTAGTTTTGTTTCAAGAAAGATATATACGGTTCAAATACGACAGTAAAAGCGGCTGAAACCGCGTGAATGCGCCATGGCTCGGTGCGACCGGCACGACCTCCGTCCCATGTCTCCGCTCCGCAGACAAAAACTTCACCCCAGCGTCCGTCCCAGCAGCACGCTGCCAACTCAACGTCTCAACCTGAAGCTGCCTTGCCATCCACGGCGACGACTCCTAACTGACCGACCAACGGCTTATAAAAACGGCCTCCCTACCCCACGTCCTCGCAACCACAGCCAACAGCAGAAGCATCCTCCAAAGCTAGCTCCTGGATTGCTGACGATGGCGTTCAACTTCCTCCGTCCGGGAGCTCCCCACAACCAGCCGCCGGTCGACCTCCCCACGGCGAGGACGGCGATCGCCGTCGCCGTCATCAACGCCGGCATCACCGTGGTCGCCGGCGGGAACTCGGAGCAAATGTACTACGACCTCTACCGGCGCGCCAACTTCGCGACGGCCGTGCTCGGCGTGGCGCTCCTGGTCGTGGGCACGGCGTGGCCGTGGCCTCCGGTGGTCATCAAGAGGATGGTCTGGGTCACCAAGGTCTTGACCGGTGTCACCTTGACCTACAGCCTGAGCGTCTTGCATTCGTATCTCAGGATGCACGCCGGGCCACTATTTGACTGGCTCAGCCATGGTTTTTACAACCATTTTTTCCTTACCGCAGCAGTTGTTTTCCTGGGTAACATTGTGTTGTTTTATTCGGTGTATTGTTTTGAGCTCAGGCGTGTTGACGCAGAATAGTGTGTACAATCTTTTGATAAAAAGAAATAGCGTTCACTTGCTACGAAGATCGAGAGCTGTTACCACTTTTCCACAAGTATCTGAAGCACATGCTACCAGTTGGGCAGATTTTGTTTTTTAGAGAAGAGTCAACACTAGAATCATTATTGAAGCTGTGGTTCCTGCTTTCTCGCTAAATCCTACTCTATCTGTTTCAAACTGTAAGCCATTTTAGTTTTATTAGATTCATAAACTTCGTTATGCACGTAGAAAAACTAAAACGACTTATAACTTGAAACCAAAGGAGTATTTCGATAGCTCATTTGGTGCTCGGTGCCTTTCTTCACGCTTTTGACTTTCCAAGCATTATGAAACTTCAACCATTTTTAAGCGAAACAATTAGGCAACAATCGATGGTGAAGCGGAGATCAGAACCACGATCGCAAATGCAGCACCCGTAAGCACAGTATCCTCTCTTGGGAAAGCAGAAACGCGTCGCAAATGCAGCAAGCCAGCAATCAGTAATAGAACCCTCAGGCTAAGCACCCACTGACCCAACATGGGTTACGCTTACGCACACTGCCTCCCGGGTAACATTGTTGGGGTTTCTTCTGCATTCGCATGTTCAACAAGACAAAAGATCCAACCGTCGGGAGCTTTTCCGGTGATGACGTACATCACGTTCATGGCGGTGAGCCACAGGGTGGCCAACTCACGCCATCTCTTAAAGTTGGAACCATCAAAAAGTTTTGGTTTAATTGCATTTGCAAAGCTAGTTGCACCAAACATACTCCTATCAACATAATAAGGTTTTTGGATTGTTAGATGATCAGCAATATTTCGGTATATTTTAATTCCATAATTAAATATACATTTCAATATTACGGTGAGTGAAACAATCCATGTGCAAGTGTTTATGTTTAAACAACAATTAAACATAAAAATATTCATGATTATACAACTAATAAACATGAACACTAGTTTGAGAAAGTACTCCGTGGAAGGTAAGGTGACGGAGTCACCCGACTTTCCGCTATCACTCGGATCAGTCATACTGATCGTAGAGTGACCTCAATCGACGTAGCCGTACGAAGTCGGTGCAGGTAGATGATCGCAGTGAAGACCCGGCTCCCGGCTGTAGACGAAGTAGTCGTACGGAGTCGATGTAGAGGAAGTAGTCGTTCATAGACGATGTAGAGAAAGTAGTCGTACGGGAGCGAGCAGTCGCGTGAAGACGCTCCCCAAAAACCTTATCGCCCGCCTATCTCGAGCAGGATCTCAGCAGCAGGACGAGGTTCCGGAGGCTCTGCTCTCGTACCGTGCGCGCGGTGCAGGCGATGGGAATGCGAAAGGGAGCAGCAAACAAAGGGAGAGAGGGAGAGGTCTCCTGAACAGGAATACCTTAGTGTGAATTGGCAATCTCCTAAACAGGAATACCTTAGTGTGAATTGGCAATTTGAGCAGGAGAAGGCTCGACTCGACTCGACTCGACACGCCCACGCCCACGACCTCGGCCCGGCTCGGCTCGACGAGCGAGCGCGCGCGCGTGTGGCACGCCTATCTCCTTTATTCAACTTCACAAGAGGTGTACCGAAAGGCTACCTCATAAGTTGGATGGGAGACTCCTCAAATACCCATACGGTATTTCTCTCTTTTCCCTAGCATTAAATAAATAGACTTTAATTCTTTTATTATTATAATAAATGGCTCTAGGCCCATTTATTCTAACATTGGCCACTCCATTTTGTTGCATCTTCCGGTGGACCCAGACCCTGAAGTAGGTTTTCCTAGGTTTCACCACATTTAATCTAGACCCCATAAGGTTTTCCTGTTGAATTAGTCCCACATCGGAAATTGCTGGTGGGGGAGCACAACATAAAGGTGGGGGCAGTCCTCACCCATCAGGCTAGTCTTTTGGGTTGAGTTAGGCTCATGTTCTTATTGTTGTGGACTCCGTTGGACCTAGGCCTGTTGAGACGCCGGCACATGGGTATAAATTCCCGAGTCGGATTCCGCTGCGCTCTCTAACAAGTGGTATCAGAGCCTGTTCCAGACTAGGGTTCCTTGATGTCGCCGACGATGAAGTTCGATCTATCCCTGTTGGATTACAAGACGAGGTTCTCGCTGTGGCAAGTGAAGATGCGGGCTATTCTGGCGCAAACTCAGGATCTTGATGAGGCGCTGGAAAAGTTCGGTGGCAAGTCGTCCAAAGATTGGAATGATGAGGAGAAGCGCAAGGATCGTAAGGCTCTGTCTTTAATTCAGCTTCATCTATCTAATGATATACTGCAAGAATGTCTGCAGGAAGAAACTGCTGCAGCACTCTGGTTGAAACTGGAATCGATCTGTATGTCAAAGGATCTAACCAGTAAGATGCATATGAAGATGAAGCTGTTCACGCTTAAGATGGAGGAGGGTGGTTCGGTGTTAAGCCACATATCTGTTTTCAAGGAGATTGTTGCCGACCTAGTGTCGATGGAGGTTAAGTATGAGGATGAAGATTATACCTGAGCATTTTTGACCCGGCCCGACCCGGCCTGCGGGCCCGGCCTGCGCCAAGCCCGCCCACGAACCTTACTGGACGGGCGTGGGCAGAGATCTTGAAGCCCGCGAAAATTTTTTTTGGCCCGAGCCCGGTCCGAAATGCTGTTTTTAGTTACTTTACACTATAAAATGCGCGGGCGGCCCGCCCAAGCCCGGACCCGGCCCGAGCCCGGCCCGAAAACTGAGGCCCGACACGTCCCATGGGACGGTCATGGGCAGGATTTTCTCGGCCCGAAAACCCGGATTTTTTTCGGCCCGACCCGAACCCGGCCCGGCCCGTGGAATGCTCAGGTCTAATGAAGATTTAGGCCTCTTACTGTTATGCTCTCTGCCCAGTTCGTTTGCATCCTTTCATGACACCATACTTTTGAGCCGTGATGAATTAACCGTCTCGGATGTTTATGAGGCACTCCAATCCAGGGAGAAGATGAAAGGCATGGTGCACTCTGATGGGTCGTCCTCCAAGGGTGATGCTTTGCAAGTGAGAGGCAGGCCCGAACAGAGATCCTCCAATGATGGCAATGATCGCTACAAGAGCCAAGAAAGCAGAGGACGTTCAAAGTCCAGACCGCCCAAGATGTTCTGTAAGTATTGCAAAAAGAAAACACATTTTATTGAAGAGTGTTGGAAACTGAAGAACAAGGAGAGCAGGAAAAATAATCCTGATGGTAAGGCATCTATTGTCACCGGTGCTGCTTCAGATTCTGGAGATTGTCTAGTAGTTCTTGCTGGTTATGTTTCTGGTAATGAAGAGTGGATACTTGATTCTGCATGTTCGTTTGATATCTGCACTAACAGAGATTGGTTTAGTTCATTTAAGCCTGTGCAGAAAGGAGATGTGGTGCGTATGGGAGACGACAACCCGTGTGACATTGTGGGTGTTGGCTCAGTTCAGATCAAGGCTCATGATGGTATGACATGCACGCTGCAGAATGTGAGATACATACCAGGGATGACCAGAAATCTGATTTCTCTCAGCATACTTGATGCAGAAGGATTTAAATACTCCGGTTCAGGCGTAGTTTTGAAGGTATCAAAAGGTTCCCTTGTTTGTTTGGTAGGTGATATGCATTCTGCTAAGTTATATGTCCTTCGAGGTAGTACTTTATATGGTTCTGTTTCCGCTGCTGCTGTTACTGATGATAAACCTTGTGAGACTAACCTTTGGCATATGCGTCTTGGACATATGAGTGAACTTGGTATGGCAGAATTGATGAAGAGAAACCTACTGAAGGGCTGTACGCTGAGTGGCAAGAAGTTTTGTGAGCACTGTATTTTCGGGAAGCATAAAAGGGTAAAGTTCAATACCGCTGTTCATACCACCAAAGGTACTCTTGATTATGTACATGCTGACTTATGGGGTCCTTCTCGTAAGCCTTCTTATGGTGGTGCTCGTTACATGCTTACTATCATTGATGACTACTCTAGAAAAGTATGGTCTTGCTTTCTGAAAAATAAAGATGATACCTTTGCTGCATTTAAAGATTGGAAAGTGATGATAGAAAGGCAAACTGATAGAAAGGTGAAGGTGCTTCGTACTGATAATGGTGGAGAATTTTGTTCTGCTGTGTTTAGTAATTATTGCAGGCAGGAAGGCATTGTCAGGCACCACACCATACCGTATACTCCTCAGCAAAACGGTGTGGCTGAGCGCATGAACAGGACCATCATCTCCAAGGCCCGCTGCATGCTGTCCAACGCTAAGATGAACAAGCGTTTCTGGGCTGAAGCTGCTAACACCGCGTGCTACTTGATAAACAGGTCGCCTTCTATCCCACTTAATAAGAAAACACCTATTGAGGTATGGTCTGGCACACCCGCTGATTATTCACAGTTGAAAGTTTTTGGATGCACTGCTTATGCTCATGTTGATAATGAAAAATTAGAGTCTAGAGCTATTAAATGTCTTTTTCTTGGTTATGGTTCGGGAGTTAAAGGATATAAGCTATGGAATCCCGAAACAAGAAAGACTTTCATGAGCAGGAGTGTTGTTTTCAATGAATCTGTGATGTTTTATGACAGTTTGACCTCAGATCATGTTCCAGATAATTTTGATAAAGAGCTACAGCATATCAGCGTGCAGGTGGAGCATGTGGATGATGAGGATGGTGTGCAGGTGCAGCAACATGTGCAGGTGCAGCAACATGTGCATGATGATACAGGCGTGCAGGTGGAGCCGCCTGTGGATGACCAGGAAAATGAAGCTGTTGATAATGAGGCTCATGATGATGTTCAGCACTTACCCCCTGTTTTGCAGCTAGATGAGGATTTGCCCATTGCTACTCGCAAGTCTAAGAGGGGTTGTGGACGACCACGTCGTCTTATTGAGGAGTGTAACATGATTTATTATGCTTTGAGTTGTGCTGAACAGGTTGATAGCAGTTATGAGCCGGCCACATATTCTGAAGCCATTGCTTGCAGTGACCGTGAGAAGTGGATTGCAGCTATGCAGGATGAGATGCAGTCTTTGGAGAAGAACTGCACGTGGGATGTTGTCCCTTTGCCTAAGGGTAAAAAGCCTGTTCGCTGCAAGTGGATCTACAAGAGAAAGGAGGGTTTATCTCCTAGTGAGCCTCCAAAGTATAAGAGAAGGTTAGTTGCTAAAGGCTTCAGTCAGATTCCTGGTGTTGATTATAATGATGTGTTCTCTCCAGTTGTTAAGCACAGTTCGATTCGCACTTTATTTAGTATTGTTGCTGCACATGATCTTGAGCTTGAGCAGTTAGATGTGAAGACTGCATTTTTACATGGAGAGCTTGAGGAGGAGATTTACATGGACCAGCCTGAGGGGTTCATAGTGCCTGGCAAGGAGAATTATGTCTGTAAGTTGAAGAGATCCTTGTATGGTTTGAAACAGTCTCCCCGTCAGTGGTATAAGAGGTTTGATTCATTTATGTTGTCACATGGCTTTAAGAGATCTAAATATGATAGCTGTGTTTACATCAAGCATGTTAATGGGTCACCTATATACTTGCTGTTATATGTTGATGATATGTTGATTGCTGCCAAGAGCAGGAAAGAGATCACTACATTGAAGAAATTGTTGAGTAGTGAGTTCGAGATGAAGGACCTTGGTGCGGCTAAGAAGATTCTAGGTATGGAAATTACTAGAGACAGAAAAGCTGGTTTATTGTTTCTTAGTCAGCATGCTTATATTGAGAAGGTCCTTCAGCGTTTCAACATGCATGATGCACAGCCTGTTAGTACTCCTATTGCACCGCATTTTAAATTGTCTGCTGAGCAGTGTGCTAGTTCAGATGAGGATATTGAATACATGTCAAAAGTTCCATATTGCAGTGCTGTTGGTTCTTTGATGTATGCTATGGTTTGCTCTCGTCCGAATTTATCTTATGCTATGAGTATTGTTAGCAGATATATGTCTAATCCTGGTAAAGAACACTGGAGGGCAGTTCAGTGGATTTTCAGGTTTCTCAGAGGGACGGCAGATCATTGTTTGTAGTTTGGCAGGACAGCTAAGGGACTTATTGGATATGTTGATTCAGATTATGCTGGTGATTTGGACAGGCGAAGATCACTCACAGGTTACGTGTTTACTATTGGCAATTGTGCTGTGAGTTGGAAGGCTGTTTTGCAGCCTGTTGTCGCATTGTCTACTACTGAGGCAGAGTACATGGCTATTGCTGAAGCATGCAAAGAGTTGATTTGGCTAAAGGGATTGTATGCTGAGCTTTGTGGAGTTGATTCTTGCATTAACCTGTTTTCTGATAGTCAAAGTGCGATTTATCTTACTAAAGATCAGATGTTCCATGTCAGGACAAAACACATTGAGATCAAGTACCATTATGTTCGAGATGAGATCGAAAAGGGTAAGCTAAAGGTATGCAAGATAAGCACTCATAATAATACAGCTGATATGTTGACAAAGCCAGTTCCTGTTGCTAAGTTTGAGCTTTGCTCAAGCTTAGTTGGTATAATTAATTAGCCCAAGGGGTTGTTTGGCGTCAGAAGTATTTTGTTTCTTGTGATGTGTTCAGGATGAAGGTTCTTTGTTGATGCTACAAGAAGGAATTTGTCTCAAGGTGGAGTTTGTTGATTGATGATCCAAATTCATTGTGCACAAGATAGAGGCCAACTTCTGACGAAGCATAGCGGAGGCCCGTCGGGAGGCTAAGGCCGGAGCGGAGCGGACGCGTGGACGGTGAACGAACGCGGCGGGTTGCTACGCTCCCGTACGTTACGGGTCGCCAGGACGCGGCTAGCTAGTTTGTTGTGATCATGTGGTAGGAGTATATCTCACCTGCTGCTTGGCTAAACCAAAGCTGCTGGGACTACTCCTCTGCAGGCCATGAAGTCAAGCACAAGTCAACGCTACTAAGCCGGTGAAGTCAGGCTCTGGAATACGTATACCCGTCTTTCAGGCTCTGGAATCTGAGCCTTCCCCGATCATTCTTCTGCCGCCTCCGATCCCCTCCCCCATTTCCCCACGCCTGATCCCGAATCCTGATCGAGTGATCGACGACCTTCTTCCATGGCGCTCAACATCCTCCGGCCAGGCGCACCCGGCGTCCAGCCGGTCGGCGACCGCTGCACGGCGAAGTCGGCCATCTTCATCGGCGTCGTCAACGGCCTCGTCTCGCCGCCATTCCTGCAGCGCTGCCTCTGCGCCGGCCGGTGCGGCGCCGGCGACGGCGACGACGGCGACGTGGAGGAGAGGTGCTACCAGCTCGTCAACTTCGTGGTCGTCGTGCTCGGCGTGGCACTCCTGGTCATCGACATGGCGGCGCTCTCGCTGACGGCGGTCCTCAGATCGCCGCGGTGGCCGGCGGCGGTCCGGTGGATGGTCTGGATCACCAAGGTCTTGACTTGCGGCACGCTGC
The DNA here is from genome assembly GCA_036936925.1 of Cenchrus fungigraminus. Classification (NCBI taxonomy): domain Eukaryota; kingdom Viridiplantae; phylum Streptophyta; class Magnoliopsida; order Poales; family Poaceae; genus Cenchrus; species Cenchrus fungigraminus. Next base: position 62,812,828 of record CM072768.1, on the reverse strand, counting down.
AGCTTGGCGTCAACGTCCTGTATTTTTGTGTCAGGATGTTGTGCGCCAGGTTGGTTCTCGTTTCACCTGACGTCAGCCATTGATTCTACCAGCAAGAAACCCACTCCCCATTATTTGATTTCCGTTCCCGCGATAACCTAGCTAGCTAATTCATTTTATTTTATTTTTCTAAAATTGTGTACTATGAGATTATTCTTTTAGCAAGATTATTCTTTTTCTGCAGTTCTAAATAAATTAAAGTCAGGTGTTTAAAACTCACAATGGTGCAGTGTAGTAGTAGTGTACTGTGTACGATCGTTTTGATTGTTTCAAGAACAGTATTCGCTTGCTAATTGCTATTCATAGTGTGTGTTCACAGTACTGCTTGATCAGATACAGTTTTTTGTGCAGTAAGAAATGGCAAACGGAATTAAATCAACTACATATCATTGAGTAGCACATTTACTACCGGAAACGGAGCCTATGCCGTGAGCCTGAGGCTTCGCCGAGAGCTAAAGACCCAGCTCACGGCAGAGGGGCTCTTTGTCGAGAGCAAGTAGGCCCGCTCTCGACAGAGATGGGGCCCACGACGCAGAGCGCCTTTGCCGAGAGCCAGGGCCCCCAAGCTCTCGGCAAAGGGCAGGCCCCCGGCGCAGACATTCTTTGCCGTGAGCCAGGGACCACAGACTCTCGGCAAGGAATGCAGCTGATGGCGCATGAGCAACGTTGTCACAGCCGTTGCCCGGCCGTCAATTTTGCCGAGAGCCAGGGCTCCTAGGCTCTCGGCAAAGAGGTGACCCATGACACAGGGAGCACCTTTGCCGAGACCTTCCACTCTTTGGCGAGTGCATGCTCCCTACTCACGGTAAAGTTTTCAAAAAAACTTCACATTTTCGACTTCAAATTTTTTCCTTGCTCAACATACACTCATACAAAGTACATGTTCAAAATTGGTGCCATATTTTGTCTTAGTTTGCTATATTTAACAATTTTACTTCATTCTACGTATTTTTTTCGTATACGTCCGTATGAACTGCAAGTGCATGAAATAATCATAGAGTAAATTTGTTCGAAAAATGATATTCGTGTTCACGAGACATCTCTAACACTATGTACATGAAATGAAGCTAAATTTCCGGCATTTGGTTCTCTGATCATGATGAAGATCGTGTGGTAGAAAGGTTAAAAAATGTATAAAATTTAAATGAAGTTTGAAAATCACGAATTTTGTCGAGTGGTCATGATATCATATGTAGAGATTGTGATAAATAGTAGAGAGCATTTCGAACAATTTGACACGTACACTCTTTAGAAACCGGAACATCTCACGAGAAGTTTCAGAGAATTTGAACTAATATCACTAGGTTTGGTCTCTTGGAGAAATTTAATTTTGAATTAGACTACAACAACTTTTTTATAAGCAATACACAACATATCTAGTGTCATGTTAAGTTTTGAAGAAATTTTGAATTTGTTTGCTATTTTTAAATAAAATTTGGTGAAAATAATCTGTGGCGAGTGATGCTTGGCTCTCGGCAAAGAGGAGGTGCGGCCCACTGGCAGAGACCGCTGTCAGGCGACGGCCGACGCGTGGGCCCGCTGCAGATCTTCGCCGAGAGCCCTAGATCTAGGCTCTCGACAAAGGGGTGTGGCATGGCCCACCTGCAGTCACACACGCACAACACACTCACACCACACCACTCACACCACACTCAAACACACCCCGCACCGCCACCCTCTCCACCTCCGATTCGGTGTCGCTGCTGCTGCTGCCCCACCACGCCGACGCGCCACCGCTCCAACACGCTGCCGCCCCGCCCCGCTCGCGCCGCTACGCCCTGCCCCGCCCCGCCCCACTCGCGTCGCCGCGCCGCGCCCGCGGTGAACCCCTCCCCGACCATGCATGCGACCGCCTGTGGACGAGGAGAAGAAGGTCATGCCCGCGGCCGCCCCCTCCCCTGCCGCCTCCCCCACCGCGCCACCGCCCTCCTCCCCCGCCGTGTCTCCGGCGTCGCTACCCCTGCTTGCCCGGAGGAGAAGAAGGCCGGAGGAGGAAGTTCATGAGGGGGAGAAGGGACCCGCCACCCCTAGCCCCAGTTGGGCCTCGCTGGCTGCCAGGGAGAAGGAGGGGGTAGAAGGAGGAGGAGGAGATGGAGAAGGCCGACAGGGAGGAGGAGGGTTAGGAGACGTCGGAGCATCCATTGTCACAGCCGCATCGGGCGCCGTTGCTTCACCCCCCGTGTGTGCTCTTTCGACCTCCTCTCGATTTCAGTAATTTTGTTACAAATTAGTGATGAATTAGTGATGTTGGATATATAATTATAGATACATATAGACATGTATGTATAGAAATGTATGTTTAGAATTTTTGATATAAAATTATAGATAGGTATAAAAATTTTGGAATTAGAATTTTAGATATAGAATTTTAACTTGTCATGCTTCTCAATTTGAATTGTAATACTTGTCAATTTGATCTCGTGTCGTGCGGCACCACGTCATGTGTCCGGCCATCGAGCCGTGAGAAGAATTTTTTTGTGTGGCCCGACCTTCGTGTTGTGGCTTTTCTTGCAGGTTTTGAAAACATCACAGTGCATGGGAGGTGCTGTCGAAATTTTTAATTGACACTATTATGTTCATTTTTTCAGGAGTTGAGCACCGCCTCCGTCATTGGGTTCCTGCTGCCTTCCTCTATTGTCTTCAAGCGAACAAGGTGAGACATCGTCTTCAACGCACATGTGATTTGTCCGGCCATCGAGCCGTTGGAAGAAAACCCGTGGTAGCTCGGCCTTCGTGCCGTGGCTTTTGTTGCAGGTTTTGGAAACGTCACCGTACAGGGGAGGCGCTGTCGAAATTTTTATTTGACACTATTATGTTCATTTATTTCAGGTTCCCGTTGCCTTCCTCCGCCAGGGGTCCATAGCTGCATCCGCCCTCGTCTTCAGCCCAGCAAGGTGAGACAAATTTCATTCTCTTTACATATGATGTCGTAGATCGCGAAACCTAGTTAGGCGTCTCCCCCGTTCGGAAGAGGTACAGTTCGAAATATGCAGAACTTTGCATATTTATGGTTGTATCTGCTTCAAATTGTCCACTTTTTTGGACAGCCCATGGATGCGTAAATGGAGTTAGTTTCTATGGTCTACTCCGATCCGAGACAGAGTTTCGGTATCGCCTCCCCGTTGTTCTCCGGATACACAATCTCCCTAACGGGATGTGTATTTGGAGAACATCGGGGAGGTGCTGCCAAAATTCTATCTCGGATCGGAGTAGACCAAAGGAACTGACCTCATCTACGCATCCACAGGTGGGATTAGGACCTATCTTTACCTATTAGAACGTGTAGACATCGTGTAGATGATGCAATGCATTTTATATGACTCGCTGATATGATAGAGAATGGGTGACCGTGAGTAATGTACAACGGATGGGCACCAAATGGTCGTTTGACACAAGAATGGATTGACAACGCTCAAGCTTTCATGGATGAAGCATTTAGAAAGGTTGAAGGGCCTAAAGACAGTAAAATGATATGGTGTCCCTGCCGCAAGTGCGGAAACTCGAGCCAAAGGACAAAGCAGGTCATGGCAGCTCATCTCCACAACTATGGTTTTACGAAAGACTATTCCAAGTGGACCTTCCATGGTGAAACCTGTTGTATGAGATCCGAGGACGTGAGACAACGCATCGGAGAACTTGATGGTGATGCTGGAGTAGCAGACATGATAGATGACTTTCATGAAGCATATTTACAAGGAGAACGTCTAAAGGAGGAGCCAGAGCCAAGCGTGAAGGCGTATTATGACATGTTGGCTGCAGCACAAAAACCCCTTCACCATCACACCAAACTATCTCAACTAGATGCCATCAGCCACTTAATGGCCTTAAAGTCCCAGCATAACCTAAGTCGAGAATGCTTCGATGCTTTGGTGACCGTTTTTGGCTACATGCTTCCAGAAGGTCACATTTTGCTGAAGAACATATATGAAGCGCGAAAAGTCCTTCGTGCACTTAAGATGCCATACGAGCAGATACATGCCTGTCCGAAAGGATGCATCTTATTCAGGAAAGAACATGAGACATCAACGCACTGTCCGAAATGTAAAGTGTCTCGGTACGTTGAGGTAGACTGTGGTAAGGGTCTTCCAAAGACGCAGCTCACGATCCCAGTGAGTGTCCTATGGTACCTCCCTCCCATACAGCGGATCCAACAGATTTACATGACCGAGGAATTTGCGAAGCAAATGAGTTGGCACAAAACGGGTCGCCGATACAGTGATAACCTGACACATCCATCACATGTTGAAGCATGGACCCGTTTTGATGAGATCCATTGTGACAAAGCTGGTGAGGCTCGCAATGTATGTGTTGTGCTGACGACAGATGGGTTCAATCCTTTTGGAATGATGGTTGCCCCGTACACTTGTTGGCCTGTGTTTGTAATCCCCCTCAATCTACCCCCCGGCATTGTCTTTCAACGACAGTACATATTTGTGTCGTTGATAATTCTTGGATACCCAGAAGATAATATGAGTGTGTACATGGAGCCTCTTATTGGTGATTTGCTCAAGGCTTGGAATGAAGGGGTGTTGACATACGACCGAGCTACAAAGACAAACTTCAAAATGCACGTGTGGTACATGTACTCCTTGCGTGACATACCGGCTTATGGGTTATTTTGCGGCTGGTGTGTCCACAGGAAGTTCCCTTGCCCAGTATGCAAGGCAGCTCTGATGTTCATTTGGTTGAAGAGGGGTGGCAAGTATTCTTCGTTCGACAAACATCGACAATTCCTCCTTCTTGACCATCAATTTAGACGAGACACAAAGAACTTTATGAAAGGTGTCGTAGTTAAAGATCCACCCCCGCACATGATGACTGGTGCCGAGGTTCAAGCTCAGTTAGATGCTCTCGTGCTCAAAGAAGGAGAACATCGTTTTGTGGGATATGGTGTGCAACATGCCTGGACTCAGAAGTCGGGCTTGTGGAGGCTACCCTACATGAAAGATCTTCTTCTTCCACATAACATTGATGTGATGCACATTGAAAAGAATGTTTCCGAGGCACTATGGGGTACAATCATGGACATACCAGAGAAGAGTAAGGACAATGTTAAGGCTAGAGTCGATCTAGAAATGTTATGCGATAGGCCAAAGCAAGTCATCTCGAAGCCTGTACCGGGCAAGACATGGAAAAGGCCTAAGGCTGATTTCGTCCTTAGTAGGGAATAAAGGAAGGAAGTACTAGAATGAATCCAAAAATTTAATGTTCCCTGATGGGTATGCTGCGAATCTGAGGTGGGGAGTCAATTTAACTACTCTGCGATTAAAGGGGCTGAAAAGTCATGACTACCACATTTGGATCGAGCGGCTTCTTCCGGTGATGGTTCGAGGCTATGTACCTAAGCATGTGTGGCAAGTGCTGGCAGAGTTGAGCTATATCTTCCGTCAGCTTTGCGCTAAGGAGTTATCTCGTGCTGTGATTGACAAACTAGAACAAAGTGCACCTGTGTTGCTTTGTAAGCTAGAGAAGACTTTCCACCCGGCTTCTTCAACCCGATGGAACATATGATTTTGCACCTCCCGCACGAGGCACAATTAGGGGGGGCGTGCAGAACTGTTGGTGCCATCCAATTGAGAGGGTTTGCAAGGTTCTTCGAAGAACATGTAAAAATAAAAATAAAATTGAAGCTTGCATTGCAGAGGCACACATTCTGCAGGAGGTGTCAGACTTCACAACTAAATACTATGCTGAGCACCTTCCCAGCGTGCATAATCAACCTCCTCGGTACAATGCTGGCGAAAATGAATCGAACCTTAGCCTTTTCCTTGGACAACTCGGAAGTGCAAGTGTTCAGATGCGCAAGACCTTATCTTTTCAAGAGTGGCGCACTATCACGATATATGTTTTGCGCAACCTTGACGAAGTATGGCCATACATAGAGTAAATTGTCAATAAAGCTCATCATTTCCTTTCTCGTATGCTGCCTCATCCGCATCCAACCTCATTTGATTTGGTGTAGTGAATTTATTGGGCAATTTTGGGGTCATTCAAGTCCGTCTAACGACCACGAGGAGGAAACCCTTCTTCGCCAAGGTGCGGGAACCAGAAATCCCGATTTCATTGCCTGGTTCAAACAAAAGGTAATTTAGTTCGTACTCAGTACATTAAAAGTAATGTAGCTCTTACTCGGTATCACATTAACCACTATCCTCCCTGAACTTGCAGGGCCAAACCGATCCATTGATGAATCCTGAGGTGAGGCAGGCTTCCGGAGGTTTCGCCTTTAGGGTCAACTCATATGCTGTTTATGACGTGAATGGGTATCGCTTTCACACGACAAAATACGAGGAGCAAAGGCCCAATCGAAGAACCACAAATAATGGAGTTTGTACGCGTAGCCGATCCGATGGGGTAGATTACTATGGAAGACTTAAAGAAATATACGAACTCGAGTATCATAGTTGCAAACCTCTTAAACCTGTCATATTCAAGTGTCATTGGTTTGATCCAAGCGCTAGCGCTATGAGACAGAATAAGAATCTTGGGCTCGTCAAAATTAAACAGTCATCTGTGTACCCAAAGCACGATGTCTATATTGTGGCCCAACAGACCACACAAGTATATTACCTCTCATACCCTTGTAAAACTGACAAGCGTCTTCAGGGTTGGAATGTTGTGTACAAGGTATCGCCACACGGTAAGCTACCTGCCCCAAACAATGAAGATTACCACCTACTAGACCCAAACACATATGACTGAAATTTCTTTCAAGAAGATGTGCTAGAAGGGATGTTTGAGATAGACTTAACCCAAGCGATCGAAATGGAAGTAGACAATGAAATGGTTGTCAACGACGATGATGCAGAAGAGGTTCAAAATGATGATGACTTAATATTACTTGAGCGATTACGTTTAGGCAATGGCAAGGATGATGATGACACCGTTCTGCCTTTGGAGCATGACGTTGAGTCTATGGACATGCGAGATAGTGATGATGAGTATGATCCGGATATTCCGGATCATGATGAATATTTCTAAAACATGTAAGATCCGTACTAATTGTAATTATGTTTCTAATTTACTAAGATATTTTGTTTCATGTACTAGTATAATTTGTTTCTTATTTACTCAATGATATTTAAATGTAATTATGTACTGATTGATTTACTCTTTTTTATTTCAGGTGATTGATCCAAGATGCCGCCAAAGAAGAAGAGGGTGCCGAAGCAGCGCGGCCCTGTGGTGAGGAACCTCAATGATTTCTACCAGGGCGAGGCTCAGGGCTCCGGGACGATGAGGAGGGTGTCGAGGTCCCCCTCCGCGGCACCCTCCAAGTCATCTGGAGCCAGGGGGTCGCAAAAGTGCACCCTCTCCAGCTGTTGAGTTGTCAGATGAGGAGTATGACAACAGGGAGGAGGAGGAGGAGGTGCAGCATGAGGATGAGGAGCAGGCGGGGCAGGGGGAAAGAGGAGGAGGAGGAGGCGGGGGCGGGGACGGGGCCGAAGGTCTATATTCGAGGCCCTGTGACGCTTCCGGAGCGACCCATACAGCCCGCAAACCACCCGATTATTAGACCCGAGGGAACACGGTAACTTATCTTAACCTTTTCATTGGTTCTGTTCAAACTCACGATTCAAACTAATACATTGTGTGAATCATTTTTGCAGGGGGTGGAAGATCGAGACTCCAGGTGCTCATAACCGTCTTCCCAATGGCATCTTTGGTGTTTTGACCAGGCTTCACTACCCCGGGTTCGTGTGGGTTGGCGAGGGAGATGCTCGGCGAGAGGTGCTGGTGACGTCGTTTGACCACTACGCCCTCATGCAATTTCGTTGATCTGACTAGTCGGGTGTTCTAGAACAAGGCCGCCTAGGTGGTTGGCGAGTTTTGGGTGAGTCTTCCTAGCAATATGTTTCTGAATAAATCGACTTAATTGGATTTTGCTCAAGTATTGACAACACTTTTATATGCAGGATTTCTATAGATTGCCTGCCGGGATACGAGTAGGCGGCGGCTGACAACACCATGTTCATCTGTCGGAAGCTTGTGTCAAATATGATTTATGAATCGCGCGTCTCGCAAAACATCGTCTGGAAGGCTAAGCATCATAAGAAAGTCCAAAAGCAGGACGTGCGAAATCCGCGGCTCACTCCAGAACAATACATCGAGGTAAATATGCTCAATTCATCTTTTTAGATTACATTTGCTCAATTTGATGTTCTTGTACAGTCTGCACTTGATGGTGTGCAGGTGCCTTCGTGGTGGGTTGCCGACCGGCCTCAGGTTTGGAGAGCGATTATGGACAAGTGGTTTCAGCCAGATTGGGAGGCAAAGCTCCTCGAGCGCCGGCAGCGGCGTTTGAAGATGGCAGGTCCGGCACACCGCCAAGGCCCCATTAACCTTCGCGGGTTTGGTCGTAGATGGATACGTTAATTTATTTCTTTATTTCAATTTGTTGCTATCTAACTCTCAATTATTCTAACATCCACTCTGTTGTTTTCTTGCAGTCTCAGGTACCTGAGAATCGGCCTTGCAACAAGCTCCAAGCATATGGCATAGCACACAAGGCAAGGCGACGTCTGACGTCACCTTCAACGTGGACGACTTGCCCGAGGCGTACGTACAACAACCTGACAATCCAGCCCCACATCACAAAGTACGTCACGATGACAAGGGAGGTTCGTGGGTCAGACTTAGATCCGGTGACAGAGCCTCTTGATGGAGAAAGCGACGTCAGGAGTGGAGAAGTCAGGATACATGGACGGTACCATGTTGGTGACAGTCTCCTGGTCCCGTCTTCTGTTCTGACACTCTCAGTGGTTCGATCTCGAGAAAGGGGCACGAGCTCAGCCCCGCTCATACAACGGCGGCCCACCGTTACGGAGACCTTGCACGAGCAGTTCCAGGTTATTTCTGTTCTCTCCGTCGTCCATTGACATTTACATATGTTTGCTTTGTATTCTAATGTTTGGATCAAATATTGTAGACCCAGCTTGCAGCAGAGAGGGCCGAGCGGGAGAGGCAGGTAGAAGAGACGCAGAGGCACTCCCAGGAGCAGATGCGACAGATGCAAGAGGCCCACCAAAAGCAGATGGAAGTGATACAAGAGGCCCATAATCAGCCGTCTGCCTCTGTGCTTCAGTACATGCAAAACCTTGGTCACGCGGTGGCGCCACAGGCACAACTCCCTCCACTACTGCAGGTGCTCTTGCCTCCACTCCCTCGACCGGCTGCTATTTCTCCGGTGAGTTACTTTCGAACCCTGCTTTTTTTTGTTTCTCGTAGTGACCTAGAATGACTTCATATAAATGCTTAAAACATTGTACATTCATTTCTCATTGTGGTATACAACTTATAAATGATAGCAAAACCTTGTATTATCATTGTGGTATAATAAATGATAGCAAAACCTAGAATGACGTAGAAATCGAAAATGCCTTGGTAGAAATGCTCAAAATCTTGTATCTTCGTTCCTGACTTTAAATCCTACGCAGGATCTATCGGCGGCATCAAATGATGGGCCTATAGGATATGACGGGTCGCCGCCAGCTCAGCAGACTCCTTGGGGCGAGATGCGGTGGGTGCCGCCTGGCCCTCAGCATCCGCCTCACAGTTGGCCGGGGATGATACAGCCACAGGCGTCTGGGTGGGTGTCGTGGCCACAGCAGCCGCCGACCGGGGGGGGGGGGACGGGGGTCGGGGTCCCAATCGCCGCATAATCAGCGGCCGAACGAGTGAGTTCGTGGACTTAGCTACTTTTATTTGCATTTGGACATTTGTGACTTGCACTGGACTATTGTGACTTGCAGTTCATGACTTGCACTTGCATTTGGACGTGTTATCTGCATTTGTCGATTATGTGATCATTTGTGGACTATGTGATGATTACGAACTGCATGTGATGAATATTAGCTGCCTGTAATGAATATTACCTGCCTGTGATAATTTTTGTGATTTGTACAAATATTTGAGGCTGCTGGAAAAAAGGGAAAAAACATTGTCTTTGCCGAGAGCTATGTCCATTGCTCTCGCGAAAGAACCTCCGTTTGCCGAGAGCGAAACACGCTGCTCTCGGCAAAGGGCGGTGACGTCACGGGCATGTTCAGCTCTTCGCCGAGAGCGGTGGTCCATGGCTCTCGGCGAAGGCGCGGTCTCTGCTGTGAGCCTGGTCCACGGCTCTCAGCGAAGGCGCGTTCACTGTCGTGAGCCTGGTCCATGGCTCCCGTCAAAGCCGCGGTCTCTGCTTTGAGCCTGGTCCACGGCTCTCGGCGAAGAACCGGAACCCCACTCGTAACGGCGTGACCCGGCGTGACCCGTGGGAGTGCCTGTGCCGAGGGCCAAGTGAGCCTCTCGGTACATATCCGCTGAGAGGGGTCCCACCTGCTCTCGGCAAAGGCTCCTTGACCGGTAGAATTGCGCCGAGAGGCCTTTGGGCTTCGTCGAGAGGAATACGCCCTTCGCCGAGAGGATGCTGGCTCTCGGCGAAGGCTCGGAATCCGGTAGTGATTGATATCCGATCGAATTGCTATGGTTAATGAGAGTGTGGTATCGCCTAATGCAACACTCCTCACAAAGACTTTGCTGGAAATTCTTCTCCACCGAGCAACCTCGACATACAGTTGAGAAAAAAAATGTTAGTCTTCCCGGCCGTCAGCTTCAGAGTTATTCAGTTAAGTAGAAGACAGAGCCCGGCCCGCACCAGGCCGAGCTGCAGCTAACCGCTGGCCTTGACATCAGGCAAGACTCTTCCCACAAGTGCACACTAGCTCCTGCCGGCAGGCCTACACAATGCACGACCTTCAGGTTAACTGTCCGCTGGTCATCGATTCATTCGTCAGATATGTTGGACAAGCCTGACTCATCCAAAGATCCAAATCCCAGCCAGATCTGCTGCAGTCTCGCCCCACTGCTTGTTAGGGCACCCGCAATGGTTATAGATAGTCATCTCTCTATAATGTGTCCACATCAGCTGTAGATAGTACTTGTAGACTAGTCACCCAACAATGTATCTACATCATTTATTTCTAAATATACTGGGTCGCACACATCAGGATTTTATAATCATCCCCTCCTTCCCTCCGTGCTCGCCGGCCGCGCCACCCGGCTCCGCCATGGCCAGCCCTGCCCGCATGCAGGCCGGTGACCCACGCCGGCAGGCATGCGTGCCGACCGCGCTTGGCCTCCGCCATGGAAGGCTCCTCCCGCAAGCGGGCCGGTGGCCCCTAGCCCGCCGGCATGCGCTCCGACCGCGTCGCCGGCCGCTCGTGGCCTTCGCCATGGCTGGTCCCGCCCGAGCCGAGCACCACAAGCAGCAGATCCTGTGCCTGACCGTCCTCTCCGATCTTGGCCTGATGTCCTCCCCCACGCCGGCGGACCCCGAGGCGGAGCTTCACCACACACAGAAATCGAGATTCGCGGCCGTCCAACTCCTCCGAGCGCGCCCGATTTCTCCCGTGCGGCGGCTTGGCCGTGCGGTGTCCGTCTAGCCGCCGCAGCCCCCACGGCCTCCTCTGCGGCGGAGCAGCGCGCGAACGGCACTCCAGTAGACCGGCGGTCGCGCCCCTCCTCCGGCCACCGCGGCTCGCCGGCGTACTGGCGGCCGCGCCCTACCCCGCCCACCTCTCTCGACGCCGGCGCCTCGTTCCGCGTCGGCCCCGCTCTTCTCCTCTGGCGCCAGTGCGTCCCCGTCCACGTCCCCGTCTGCGACTGGTGGCACCAGCTCCGGCCATAGCCACGCCCGCGCCGGCAGATCCGGCGGCCACGCCGCCTACGGTAGCAGCGGCGGCACCTCCTTCGGCCCCCGACGTCGCCGTTCACACGTGCAGCCTCCGCTCGCAGCTGCGGCGGCGGTGGCGGCCGTGCTCCCCCAGCTTGCGACGGCGGAGGCCTCCCGTGAGCCCAGGATGCCTCCTGCCAGCCGGATCTCACGACGACCGTGCTCCTGATTATAGAGCGTGGGGCCCGCTCAGCACCGGGACGCACGCTAGCGAGAGCCGCTACATCTAGCGACGTTTCCTTCTCTCTCCTCCCCTCTCTCTCCTAAGTGTACTCTTATAGAAGGCCTATCGGCACCCATTGCGGGTGCCCTTACGTTATAAATTTCATACAGGAGTAGTTATAGTCTCGTCCAATGGGTAGGGATGCCCGGGTGGATAGGTGAGCTCAGTTTCAGTCTGGCGACCCGGGTTCAAACCCCGCGGTGGTCTCTCGCTAGCGTAGAAGGAGTCACCAACCGGACGTATCATAGAGAGAATCAGGTACCCAGCGTCGTAGATGCAGGAGGCTACTACGCTAGCCTCTGGCCTCTATAGTCTCGTCCAAAGATCTTTATTGATGTTTACGTTCAAAGGCTAGCGTTGTCGATCGACTGTAAAACGTTCAGAGATGAGTGAATAACACTCATGAGGAAGTAGATCACTACGAACTGCTAGTCCCTGGGACCTGTGACGTTCAGAGAGTAGTACGTCACAGTCCTAACAAATGCAAAACACAAAATAAACCATCCAGGTAGCATAGGCATATCCATATGTTCGTAACAAAATGACACCAACCCATGCGGGTATTGTTGAAGCTGGATACAGCAAATAGACACACAAAAGCCAAGTGTCGCGCGCAGCAAAGGCTAACTCACTCAGCGTGCATTGAGCCCTGTTGGCACCCAACAACCAGGGTGCATCCACGGCGCTAACCTGTTGTCTACAGTCTCAGAAAAGGTAAAGGGACGATCGTGCGTTGGCCACTGGTACTTGATCTCACAGCCGCATTGCCATCCAAATCCCCATGCTCAAGATCTCGCTGATAGGGCGCAGGGTTCCCAATCAGCTCACAGTCGGTTTGCAGCACCTCAAAAGTGAAAATGATGATCCTGAATTTAGAAACCAGCAGCATAAAGATATTTTTAGGACTCAGAATATAGCATCAACAGAGCAGACATGGATCGACAACAGAACACTGTGAATACATTAGATACCTTATGTGTAGGAGTTAATAGATCCATGCATACCCCCTTCAATGGAAACCATTGTTATGTAGATTATGTGTTCAACCTCATCAAGTGAACTTGCACAACTATCACCTTTTTTTTCTCTTTTTAAAAGGAACCAAGATCCACAAGTTGATCCCATAAATTTTAGTGATCAAGATTACGCCATGTTTATACTATGTGTATATGAGAAATTAGTGGCGGTGGATCAGCCAATTACGTTCCTCAAATCAAACAAGAACTTGAGAAGGGTGATGATGATGGACATCTCATTATATTCCAGACACAGAGACACAGACCTATGAAATTAGTTAAGATCATTGCATCATTTTTTTTGAATGCTAGATGCATCATTCTTCAAAATGAAATGTTTCTTTGCAAGACAATTAAATCTAAGACACTAAAACCCCAGTCCCTTCTGTAGGACTCTTGTTTCTTTTTAACTTTCTTTGTTTCTTAATCCTTTTTGTAAGACTCTTGTTGTTGTTCCTTTTTTTTAATATATATAGTCAGTAGGGGTTTAACCCCTCCTGTTTCATCAAAAAAAACCCAGCCCCCACTTTTCTTTGCAAGAAAAAGCCTCTCAAATAGCAAATGCCGTTAGATCGGATGATTTAAAGATACAGAATCAGTACTGCATAAGACCGAAAAAAGGATTGGGCTATTAAGCACTTGTTTTTGAGATTCGACTATTAAGCACTTAAGCAGCAAGACGTACGTACTTGTTGGTACGGAAGACGTTGCAGCAGAAGTGGTGGAGCCGGAGGACGGTGCCCTTGGGGATCCGGCCGTCCCTGACGTAGTGCTCCACGGGGGTCGAGAGGCTGACCTGCCCCAGCGTGTGGACGCCGTCGGAGACCACCATGATGGGGGACACCCTGTTCGGGCGGCGGCGACTGGGGCGGCACCGCCCGTTGAGGTCGAACGGCGGCACGACCTCCCACGACACGTCCACCACTTGCACCACCGCCTGTCGCGCCGCCGGAGCAACCGCCCACATCTCGCTAACGGCAATGGCAGCCACCGCTCCACGCGTCAGGAGCGCCTCCATGGTAGGGGAAGTGGAAGAGATCAGCGAGATGGGAGGACGCATAGGACTGGGGGCTGGAGGCGAAGGAGAGGCGGCGCTGCCTATATATATATATATATATATATATATATATTCCTAGTGGGAGGAATACCTGGCGTCGCACGACGCTCACCATTCACGGCACCGCGCCATCGGCCAATCAATATGGCCCGCAGAGCGGCAGCCGCCAGCGCACGCAGGAGACGAGGCGAGGACAGAGGCAGCCAACATTGACTGGCACATGTTTGGTAGAGCTCCAGCTTTGCCAAACTAGCTCTGGAGCTGCGCCCTACGTAGTTGATCAACAAAAAATAATAAAAGAAGAAAGAATACTAAGAGAAAATAATCATAAACAATGTCTAATATTGCATATCCATCCATTTCTTAGAGAAAACCTAAAGCTTCTATTGCTATTCTCGTTCAATAGACGATCTCCCTTAGGTTTTATTCTCTTACTGCATGAACCTCGAGATGTCCTTTGAACTCACTAAGGCCAGTCTTAGTGGAAGGGGTCACGGGGGAGTTTTCAAGAGTGACACATCATCTTTACTGTATTGGTTTGCGGGATGACACACCCTCTCTTAATGCACAATGTCATAGCACAGTTTCATAGATTCCTGTAAATATTTAATTGTTGCATATTGGTTGGTCAATTGTGCTATACAAATTGTGTCACTTGTCTGAGTGCGAGGGTCATGGGGGTGTCATTCTTAGGACTCCACACCGACCGGGGGGTCATGAAAATGACTCTGGTTTCCTCTCTCTCATATTAAATATCATGCCATGTCATCTCTTTTGCATATGTGGCACCCTATTTAATGTCTATAGCCCTCCCATTGAGATTGGCCTAATTACTTCTCTCTTTCCCTCTAAGCTAGCAGTTAGCTCAAACTGTTGGAGACGCCTAAGATACCATCTTTTCAATATTCTATCTTTAACCACATACTATCCCATAATATAAATAATCACACACATCATCCTCACATAGCATTGAAGTATGTGCATAAGACTATCTTTTGAACAAGAGACAAAAGAGAAAAGCTATCTCTTGGTCAAAAGATAATCCTTACCCGCTCTTGTTTACAAACTTGTGGCTTTCATTTATTTGCCTTCTTCCGTCGCAATCCATACTCCCTCCGATTCAGTAATAGGAGTCATCCTACGCGCGACGCTGATTGCGCAAAAGGAGTCGTTTTGCACGTGCCCCCCCCCCCGAGTTATGGACGTCGTTGGCCCTCGTAATTGCGCCACACGTGATTAACGTTGAGCACTTCATTTTCCTCGTCGCACGTGGCACGCGATTAACACCGCACACGCCTCCCTTCCTTCCTCGCAACCGCGCAAAAGGGCGCCACGATGCCATGACGTGAAAAAAAGGGCGCAACAGAAAAAAGGGCACCACGACGCCAAACCAACGCACCCAGGCAACAAACACCGATAAAACGGGTGACACCAATTGCGGAAAAGGAGTCGTTCTGCGTGTGACCCCCTAGGTTTTGGACATTGTTGCCCCTCGTAATTGCGCCACTCGTGATTAACGTCGAGTGCTTCGTTTTCCTCAGGGCACGTGGTGCGTGATTAACGTCGCACGTGCCTCCCTTCCTTCCTCACAACCGCGCAAAAGGGCGCCATGGTGCCACAATGTGAAAAAAGGGCGCGGCAGAAAAAAGGGCGCCACGACACCAAACCAACGCACCCAGGCAACGAACACCGATAAAACAGGTGATACCAAACCAGCGCACCCAGGCAATGAACACTGATAAAACGGGTGATGCCAAACCAGCGTGCCCAGGTGACGAGAACGAAAAAATGGCTACAACACCATGTCCTCCTTGCGCGATCGACATCCATTAGTATGCAGCAGGCAAATGAACACCGATAAAACGGGTGCCACAACGCCAAACCAGCGCGCCCAGGTGACGAGAACAAAAAAACGGACGCAACACCACGTCATCAGGATGCATTGCGCACCAGTCGATCGAGACGACATTGCTACTTACAATGCACCCGTCCCCTTATTTATGAGGGGGAAACATGGAAAAATTACCCTTAATAAATGACTCCTTGGTATGTGTGTAATCATGTTCTAAACGACTTCTATTACTGAATCGGAGGGAGTATATTCTAAAATCCATTCCGTTGCTAGCATTACTTCACGCTCAAGATGGAGGAGGATGAGGTGCGCCTACTCCAGGAGGCGGCTCAAAGGATGCTACAGGAGGCGACACTAAGGATGCATGACCTTAAGGCCATGTACAACACTGTAGACGGTTGTCATCTGCTAGGTACTTGCCGTATCACGATGTAACGATAAAAATTGAATGTGCAAGCTGTATAAATAAATTTGCATAACATCAATTAAAATGATGGTATTTGTCCTCAATTTAAGTATCATATTACAATTGCATGGGCAACAAATTGATTGATTAAACAATAATTGAACCATGTCACTCGTGCGCAATGGCATCAACAATTTATATACAATCACAGGTACACCAATTTATTTATTCGAATCGTAGATAAAAACTTAGCACTATTACAATCATTTAAAGACATGTAGAAAAGAAAAAAGAGAAAAGATAGAACAAATGTCAGGTTAGAAAGGGCAACAAATAAAACGAGGACCTAACAGCCACACACTAACTCAAGCCATCATTTTAGCACATTAATCATGTCTGCTCTAGCTACTCCCCACAACATCACCATCCAACCTTCACAGCCTGCAAACTCTAGAAACAGTTAAAACATCCAATGTTCGCAACTTGAAGTGCAAGCACAAGTTGAGATATTTACTCTTTACTGTGTTTCTGATTAACTGTTGGGGTCTTATTTACAACATCGCAACCTGAAGCTGAAGTGTTCACAATTTACTAATTTTATTTTATTTGAAACATCTAGTACTCCACAACCAAAGTTGATTCAAAAGCCAGATATAATGGAAGTGTTAACAACATGCAGCATATAATGTTGACCACATTATTATTTTTGTTTCTGGACACAATAATCCTTAGTTTCTGAAAAGTGTGTTACAAATGACAGTCCCTGGACCATGTAATATAATTCCAATATAAGTACTTGATTCGCATTTAGCAGCTAAAATACGAAAAATACTTACCAATGACCATAAGAGGGTGCTCTTGGTTCTGATTTCTCAGCCATCACAACACTTATTTTATAGCCTCTCATGTCATAATCTGGAACATGAGCAGAATAGCTGCATTAAAAACAGAACTGACATTGTTCGAAGAAAAACAAAACTGGACTAATGCATTGATATTATTGAACATAAAAAAACTGAACTGGACTAAGGCAAGTATCTCCTTTAATTTGGTTCTTCCATATTCATCAGTCCTTAGCCTATATCATTTGTTTGAACTAAGCCAAATTGTTTCTTGACTAAGGCAAACATTTCCAAAAGGAGGACTAAGCCAAACATAATTATTTGTTCAGTGGGAGGCAGGAAGCATACGTAGTGGGAGAGATAATGGGCAATACCTTGCTTGCAAGGCTGAGCTACTGCTGACTTCATTCGTCAGGCTGAGCTTCGCCAAGCACCACCTAGACCTGAAAGAGGAGGAAGAGCATTAGCAACTGGAATCAAGCAACAACCAATTCATAATTGAAACCATGAAAACAAATAGACATTATAATTGATATTTTCAAAGTTTATTCCATGAAGGTATACATCATAACACAAACAACAAGGCACAAATATGAATATACAAGCAGAGTGATACCTAAGAAAATTGGTGATTCGAAAAAAAACAAAATACCTAAGGAAATCTGGGGACTATGCTTATTGCTTCCTCAGCATCCTCAAGCGTGCACCAGATATCTCCCCTATTGCCAGTCTCATCTTAGACCTGCATAATTTCTACAAATCGTCACACGACAAACTTACATGACGACAAACTTACATGAAGCACACTGTTTGAGTTAGAAACATTAATTCACACACCAAATTTGGAACAGAAGAATGCAACCTACTCCAACAACCTAGTGTAATCAAAGTTAGAACCAAGCAACAGACGAACTATGTACAATGCCGAGAGTGCATTTATCCAAACCTTATTCCGAAACACCTCCGCATCGGTCGTGCAATAGCATAACTAGGAAAAATGTGGCTAATGATATGTGCATATTAGTCCATGCGCAATACCATAGGATGAAAATGATTTACCATGGAGATCTTAGATCCAGGCGATCTGCGCACCTGCAAGAGAGACTCGTAGAGGGGCAAGGGAAGCAACAAGAGAAAGGCAATCACCTGCAAGAAGAGAGCACCGATCTGTGCACCTACAAGAAGAGGATGACGTGGGCGCTGGCCATGGACTGAGGCCGCGCCTCTGCATGCTCTCCAACTCGTACGACACAGAAGGGGGAGTGAAGGGGCCGCACCGGCCTCCGCCCGCCGTCGCACGATCGTGTCATTCGCCGGAGCAAGAGACGGAAAGGCCGGAGAGGAGGAGGCAGCGGAGGGAGCCATTGTCGCGAGTGCGGATATGGCTTAGAGAGGAGCAACACAGTGGGGGAAGGCATAGGTGGGCCGCGCCAGATCTGGTGCCCCGCCGCCTGCCGAAGTCCTCCATGGCCGCCAGCGTCGGTTCCGCCTCCGCGCGCTCGGCTCCATCTTGCCTCCCACCACTGTATCTCCGCGCTTCTCCGCAACGCTCCATGGCCGACCACCGCGAGTTGGGGAGGAGCTGGTGGCCCCGATGTAGGAGGCCGCTCCATGGCCGATGCACGCGGGCAGGAGATGGGTGGCGGAGCACGGGACTGGGAGGAGCAGGAGAGGGGCGGCGGAGATCCTCACAGCATGTTGGGGAGGAGGGAGGGAGGAGATAGAGAGGAAGGGGTAGGCGGCAGGGAGGAGAGCAGGGTGAGAGGGGCGACAGGGGAGGGGAGGGGAGTTGGCGTTCGAGACGCGGCGGGGGAGGGGGTATTAGGCGGGGGTAGGGTGGTCTTGTGTTGCACGGATACTCCTAGGGGGTGGCGTATCCGATATGTATCGGATACCGATACACCTCAGATACGCTTTGGATACTTTTCCAGTCGTATCCCAAAAAGTCGGATACATATTGACTTGGATACACGTATTCGATACATTTAGTCAGCTCAATTAGTCCATACCAGCTACACTACACCCCTCCTACGTGACCTAGCAGTAGCCACAATAATGATTTTCTCTTCAAAACAAGCAAGTTTTTTCGTAGACAGCTACTCCTTGCCATGTTTTGCACCTTCTGCTCTAGTGCTCTACAGTGAAGCTCCATTTTCTTCTTTCTTTTGATATTTAGGTAGTACTAGCAATTATGCCCGTGCGTTGCAACGGGGTATACTCGTCTGGTTGTCATCCGTCCTGGTCATGTTGTCCCCCCACGGCTTCCTGACCTCATCGCCGTCCCTTTCTTCGCACTCGCACCACCCTAACCTCGCCTAGCGTCATCTGCACCTTCCAAACCTCATCTGCCCAATTTCGTCTTTTCTGACATCCTTGTTCCATCGCGCATGCGCCAACCTAACCTCGCTTGCAGCCCGTCCGCAGCTTCGCCATCATTCAACCCGGCCAAGGCATCATCCATGCCTCTCCCTCCTCAACGTTACGCTTGTGCCACTCTGACATCGCCCGCTGTCATCCGTCATCACCCATCACCCCTGCACCTCCCGACGTCGCTGTCGTCCCCATCGCGCACGTCTCACTCTAACTTCACTCATCATTATCAGTGTCTCCCGAACCTCGTGGTTGTCTACTCGACGTCACCTTTCTCTGGCGCACCATCGTTCCCATCGCACACATTAATTTATTGTTGTTTGAGGACCCACCAGTCAATAACTCGTGCGAGTTGATTATAAAAAAGTGAGAGACTTTCTTGCAAAATAATAATGACAGTGGAATAAACAATGACGATTTAATATTATATAGCAAATATGTCCGTACGTTGCAACGGGTGGAAAGAAAAATTTTGCACTTGTTGATTTTGCCACCAACAGTTACGTATAATGATGAAGATGAAGCCCAAAAATAATAATATGGGCAAATGATACAAAATAAATAGACAGTATGACATCAAATAAATGAGAAAAATTATACATTTTACTCATCCACCTCTAACTACCATCTCTAATTAAAAATTCATTTGTTATCTCTTTATTAGTACTAAAATGTGATAAAATAAAGAAGTTAGTATTAGAAATTAGAAGTTTTAGAGACCAATAGAAAAGGAAGGGGCAAAACAAAAAAAAACCAATCTTATCTCTACCTGGCTCTCTCGGTCCCTCTATCTCACGGTCTCTCTTTTCTCGCTTCTCTCTCGGGGCGGCGCCGCTCCAGATCAGTAGCTCCGGCGGTGCTCCTCCTTCCCCAGCGGCCCCTCCCTCCTAAGCGGCCCGTGCTGCTCCTCCGTAGCACAGCTCCTCCGCTCTCCACCGGCCACGCCGCCTCCTTTGTTTAATCAAGCCTCAGGAAGGAAGGGGGAGAGGCATCGATGGCAGCATTCTTCTTCACCTCCGGCTCCGGCGCCTCCACCTCCTGCGGCTTCCCCGGCAGACGGCGACCTCTCCCTCAACCTTCTTCCCCACCCCTCTCGGCTCCCATGGCGGGTTCGGGTTCCAGGCGAGCTCCTGGCTCGAGCATGGTCAGCGCGGGGCGCGCAGGCGCGGCACCCGCAACCGGCGGCTATCGTGGAAGTTGTTTTTCGACCGCTCCTTGTTTCCTAGTAGCTAGCAAACGAATTTGTTGGATTTGCTTCCATGAATTTCATTGATTTGGATCTCTCTTTTTTATATCTACTCTATGTGACTCTTTCCAATCAGATCGATCTCCGTCCTAGGATCCATATCGATTTTCTGTCCTGTTTTCGATCGAGTTGTTCTCCGTCGTGGGATCCATATCGATTTTCTATCCTGTTTTCAATCGATCTGTGATTTGATGATGATTCCGCGGACTTGATGTGGACCGGGGTCAGATGCATATGGCCCTATATATGTCAACGCCAGGGAGAGGCGACGGACGAAAATTTAGGCCAGAAGCAATCCTTGCTTTAATATTAGGTAGAGATGAGATGGCACCGGTAGAACTAATGAGCAGCAACTGAAGAAGAATCTCTTATGAAATAACGTTATACTTTTAGAGGTATAAGGTATGTTGTGTGGTGATACAAGTATTGCACGTTAGAGTATAATAAAAGTTACTCGAGAGTAAAATCTCTCTTGCTTTGGATATATATCTGATATTTTATATATAATTATTAATTATCCTAACCATATCCCTGTTTTTTTGGGAAAGTGTGTATCCGCGTATCAGATACGTAGCGTATCCGATACCCGTACCGGTATCCGTGTAACATAGGTGGTGGGAGGAGGTGCTTGCAAAAGTGGCTCCAGGTGTTTGTTAAAACTACACCTATCTCTTCGTCGTGTGGAAATAAATTTTAGTTAAGGGTTTATGTGCAACATATGTGAACATGGTTGTTGCACAATCTAAACATGCTGGACCAACTCGAGATTTGTAGCAAACCGGAGGTGTTTATTGCAAAATGTCGGCGCGCTACGGGAGTCTCGCACGGCACATGTCGAACAACGGAGAGGCCACTGATGCCTGAAATTCTACCATGCGAGGAGACTGAGGTGATCTTTCATTTCCCCGATATCTTGTTTTGTTGTTTACGTTCAAAGGCTAGTGTTGTCGAGTGTAAAACATTCAGAGATCAGTGAATACTCATGGGGGAAGTATATTAGTGTGTCAACTGCTAGTCCCTGGGACCTGTGACATTCAAAGATCAGTATGTCACAAAGTCCTAACAAATCCCAACACAAAATGAACCATCCAGCTGGTAGCGCTAGACACATAGCAAAGACAATGTTCGTAACAAAATGACACCAACTAACCCATGAGGGTATGATGAAGTTGGATATAGCAAATAGACACACGAAACCAAAGTTTTGTGCACACCAATGGGCTAACTCAGTGTGCATGAGCCTATGGGGTGGACCGGTTACTCGATATCATAGCCGCATGGCCATCCAAATCCCCATGCTCGAGACCTCGCTGATAGGGTGTGGGGCTCCCAATCAGCTCACACTCGGTTTGCAGCACCTCAAAAGTGAAAATGATGATGATCCTGAATTTAGAAACCAACAAACTCCCTTTATTTGTATCCTACTGCTTGATGAAGGTGCAAAATAGTAGTCGTTGCACTCTGAGAAGCCCAAAATGGACGTGTTTACCCCTTATTAAAGATGCATGCCCGCACACATTACCGCTGAGTATGCGACCATGGATTTCCATATGCGTGCCGTGCTTGCGTTCCACTGTTCGTCTCGTCCTACGCGCACCTGCTCACCCTCGCTGTCATGCCTACTCGCTTAACTCGCGCCAGACTCCATCAGCTTCACACCAGACTTCATCCTTCCTGTCAGTCGGAGCACGCACTAGAGTTGGAGCTCGTGTCGGACTCATTGCCGAACTTCATACAGGACTCCATTATTGGGCCAACATCACAGGAGCTCATCGCACCGAACTCCATCGTGTTGGCGTCACAGGAGCTCGTCACACTAGCCTCCATTGCGTAGGTGTCACAGGACCTTGTCGCGCCGGGCTCCATCGCGCTGAGCTCTTTTCTGTGTGCTTGTTGTCATCTCTTCCATGAGGATCGGGAAGCATGGAATCGTTTGCACTCGCGGTATCGTCCATACTCTCGCTGTGGGCTCATCCATGCAGAATACTTAGTCGGCACCATGCTTCATGTCCTAGAGGAGTTCGACTGCAAAATGTTCATTCCCGTTCTCGACAATGTCGTGATTGATTGCAAGACTCTTGATACCTCCACATGTGCTCAAGGTGCTCGACGAGAAGCGCGAGCGTGAGCTTGCTGTCGGGAAGGATAACGCCAAAGCATCGATAACATACTCTAAATGTTCATGCACATATTTAACTAGATGTTGCAACAAATAGAAAACTCTCTAATTTACCCACCACAATTAAATTAAAACAGAAAGATTTATAGGCTAACTAGATTTTTTGCTACTACTTTCAAGCAGCAAGTGTAGTCTCAGTTTCATCTTTCAAAGATGGTGGACAAGGGATAGAACTTTACAACCGTCCTTTTCTTTCTGATTTCTCATTTTCATGTGAGGGATCTTAAAGTTGTTGCACCCATTCTTCTTCATTGCTTCCATCAGAACAGTTTGTAGTGTAAGAAAAATTATGTTTGCTATACGTGGAGATTACTCCACGTATCAATCACGACAAAAATCAGTGGCAAAATTAGTTGCTGGAATAATGAAATATGTGTGGAAAATACGACCATCAATGTGTGAATAGTACATGTTGCACTATTGGAATTAGTTCTTGAATACTTTTTACATTCTTTGTGTATTGAATTGCTTGAAGTTCTAAAAAAACCCAAGTCCAAAATGTAAAATCAGAAGAATTTGGTGGTTGACAAATAAGGCGAATATCAAATTCATCTTGTTTTGCAGCATTACAAAAAACTAGATCATCCAACTTTAAATGAGAAGGTGTGTTGTCTTGTTGAATGAAAACATGGCAGACAAAACTTTGTTAATCATGAATTCTCTAATGACATCTCTTGTTATAAAAAAATGAGCTTCATAACCAAGTCTCAGTGGACACGGTCGGTAATTGCATTACCTCTTATACCCGATTCATAAGTGACAAGGGGAAAACATTGAATCCTACCATACAAAAACATTCATCATCTCTAAACTTTGACCGAGCACATACACACAAGAACATGAGCCTAGGGATGTAGTTTTTGTTTTTACAATTCCAATGTGGGTCATCTTCTTCGGGTAGCAAATAATATTTTTCAGAGTTTTGGGAGAGGTACAACAATTTCTCATCAATGAACACAATGTCTAAAAATTCCTTAAACATTGGATCATCATTCAACCCCCTCTTAATTATGTCAATAGACCACTTTAACCTAGTCTTTTTGTTAGCTTCAATGAGATAGAGTTTGATGCTACTAGAATGGCGCCTAAGCAAGCCTTTTTTCAAATACCTTTGCAACTTCGATTTGCTCATGTGTAGTGTTTCATTTGGAGGAATGCTGCACAATGCTTCCAAATCAACATGGATTACTTTGCGAAAACTCTACCCTTCTTCACACTAGAAACCACTTCATATTAGTATTAGAAGTGATTAATTAGGGTGGAGTTTTCCATATTTGCCCTTGTTAAATTGGGTTGTGGGTGCATCGTAGGCACCAAAGAAATCCTGCTCGGTTGGTTGTAGTATTAGAAGTGATTAATTAGGGTGGAGTTTTCCCTATTTGCCCTTATTAAATTTGGTTGTGGGTGCATCGTAGGCACCAAAGAAATCCTGCTCGGTTGGTTGTTGGAGTGTGTCCCGAGGTAGCCCAGTCGGGAGGTCTCCGGCTCGAGTCTTCAAAAGCGTAGCTTTTTGCTGCATTCGTCACTTTCATGGCGTGTTGGAGGCTTGCATGGCACTATGCGTGACGTTGGGTGCAAGCGCATTTGCTGGCGCTCGTTTTTTTGCTCGCGCGTGTTGCTGAGCCACTTTTTTTTGTCAGGTGCACAAGCTGGCCTAGTTTTTTTTTTTTTTTTTGCTTATTGCCCTTTTTTCCCTAAAGCATGGGTTCGAGTCAGACGCCTATTTAAAAATCCCCTGATGCAACTCTTTTCTACCAGTGCTAACTAAACAGCAATTATCTCACACTCACACATGGCCACCCCGTTTGATCTAAATGAGCTTCCAGTTGAAGATGAAGGCAACGAGCAGTTGGAGGGTAAAGTAAAGAAGGTCGTGCTTTTTAGTGTAAAGAAGGGTAGAGTTGGTGGCAAAGCAATCCACGTTGATTTGGAAGCATTACTCATCATTCCTCTAAAATAAAAAATGACCATAGAGGATGTGTGCAAAACTGCACATGAGCAAATGAAAGTTGCAAAGGTATTTTTTAAAAAAAACTTTGCTTAGGCGCTACTCTAGTAGCATCAAACCCTATCTCACTGAAGCTAACAAAAAGACTAAGTTAAAGTGGTGTATTGACATGATTAAGATGGGGCTGAATGGTGATTCAATGTTTAAGAATTTTTTTGACATTGTGTTCATTGATGAAAAATGGTTGTAGCTCTCCCAAAAATCTAAAAAGTATTATTTGCTACCCGAAGAAGATGATCCACATCGGAATTGTAAGAACAAAAATTACATCCCTAGGCTTATGTTCTTGTGTGTATGTGCTCGGCCAAGGTTTAGAGATGATGAATGTTTTTTTATGGTACGATTCAATATTTTCCCCTTGTCACTTATGAACCGGCTATAAGAGGTAATGCAATTACCGACCGTGTCCATTGAGACTTGGTTATGACGCTCATTTTTTGATAACAAGAGATGTCATTAGACAATTTATGATTAACAAAGTTTTGTCTACCATTAGAGCCAAATGGCCAAGAGAAGATGAGAGCAGACATGTTTTCATTCAACAGGACAATACACCTTCTCCTTGATATTCGCCTTATTTGTCAACCACCAAATTCTCCTGATTTCAACATTTTGGAGTTGAGTTTTCTTCGAGAACTTCAAGCAATTTAGTACACAAAGAATGCAAAAACTATATAAAAACTAATTCCAACAGTGCAACATGTAGTGTTCACACATTGATGATCAAATTGTTCACACATATTTCATTACTCAAACAACTAATTTTGCCACTGATTTTTGTAGGCATTCGTGGAGTATTCTCCACATAAAGCAAACCAAAATTTTCTTACACTAGAAACTATTTTGATGAAAGCAATGAAAAAGAATAGGTGCAACAACTTCAAGATTTCTCACTTCAAAATGAGAAATTAGAAAAAGAAGGGTGGTTGCCAACTTCTATCCCTTGTCCACCATCTTTGCTACATGAAGCTGAGGCTAAACTTGCTCCTGGAAAGTAGTAGAGAAAATCTAGTTAGCCAATAGATCTTTTTTGTTTAAATTTAATTGTGGTGGTTCAACTAGAGAGCTTTCTATTTTTTGCAGCATATAGCTAAATATTTGCATGAACATTTAGAGTATCTTACCAATGCTTTGGCGTCATTCATCCTGGCAGCGGGTTCACGCTCGCGCTCCTCATCGAGCATCTTAAGCACATGTGGAGGTCTTAAGAGTCTTGCCATCCATCATGAACAGGAATGAACATCTTGCAGTCGAACCCCTCTAGGCCATGAAGCATGAGAGTTTTACCTGTATGCCATTATAAAAGTTGTTTGTGACCTGTATGGCACCGAAAGTTGAGTTCGCACCCATATGCCACTGACTCAAACTTTTGCGACCCTTGTGCCATTCCTTCCATTTGTCCCTCTAACGGTGTGAAATGGACATGTGAAATGACCATTTTACCCATAAAGCGGGGTCCATTTATCAACCACTGCAATTTCTTCTTTTTCTCATCATCTTCCTCCCCACCGCCGATGGTCACCCGCAGCTCCCCCTCGCCGCCTTGCCTCTGCACGCATGCACGGCCACCTCGTGTTCCTTCCCACCCTCTCGGAACCTGCAATGTCACGTGCATCACCACCGCATCGTGCAGCTGCTCCAGCCGGCTGCGCGTGTAGGACGACGGTGGCACCGAGGTCGAGGCGGCGGGCGAGGTCGCGCACCGCGCCGCCCATGCCGATGCAAGCTCCACAGTCGGGCTCCGTGGACGAGCCGGGGGCATACTTGGTTCCGCAAGACCTGTTGGCCGCTACTCTCGGCCTCGCTGCGACAGCATAGGCGCCAGACGGCGCAGGCGGCGCGGCCAACCATTGGCTACCGACCGGTCCACCTCATTGCCCTGCACCATGCAAGAGCATTGACGTCTTGCAACTGCGGATGTTAATTGCCCTCTATGGATTGCTTGCTCGACGATTAAGATTTTGACCATATAAGAGCTATTGTGCCTTCGTTGGTGGATTTGGTTTGGATTTTATACAGACGAAACTCCGAGTGCTAGATTTCGTTGGGTCTCGGCGTGCGCTCCAGGCTCATGCGTAGCCCCTGACCTGCCGCCCGGCGAACCGGCGCACCCTCCAAGCACTGCATAGAGTCCGTCGCTTGCAGGCTCACTATTGCAATCTCCGTGGGGAGGAAAGGGGTAATTTGTACTTCTTCACTAGCTGGCCCTACATGTCAGACGAACTAAACGGTGAAATTGGATGGAACTCAAACGGAATGGCGCGGGGGACACAAAAGTTTAGGTGGATGGCACCAGGGTGCGAACTAACTTTTCAGTGCACGCAAGTATTGAGCAACTTTTTCAATGGCATACAGGTAAAACTCTCATGAAGCATGGCACCGACTAATAAGTATTTCGCGTAGATGAGCCTGCAGGAGAGCAGGGGTGATACCTCAAGTGCGAAAGATTCCGTACTTCCCGATCCTCATGGACGAGACGACATCGAGCACATAGAAAAGATCTCAGCGCGATATAGCCCTACGTGACAAGCTCCTGTGACGCCGGCGTGATGGAATCCAGCGCAACGAGCTCCTATGACGCCGACCGATGGAGTCCGGTGCGACAAGCTCCTGTGATGCTGTCGCGATGGAGTCCAGCGTGACGAGCTCCTGTGATGCCGGCGTAATGGAGTCCGGAATGATGTCTGGCAATGAGTCTGCTGTGAGCTCTGAATCCGCCATGTACTCTGACTTCATGTCGCCAGGAAGGATGGAGTTCGGCTCGTGCTCCATGGAGTCTTGGTTCGAGTCCAGTGAGCAGGTGCGGAAGCGAGGGTAATCAGGCGCGGGGGCAACGAGGCGAGCAGACGTGGCAACACGCAGATGAGCTGCACGACGCAACATTAAAATTGTGGCGCATGGATGGAAATTGAGGGTCGCAAACTCATCGTTAATATGTATGGGCGTGCAATGACAACTATTTTGCATTTCGTCAAGTGGCTAGAACGACTCCTATATATATTACGAAGGGAGTATGTGGTGTTTTGGGGTTTGAGGGGTGCAGCAGCGGAGCCAGCGGTGGGTGGGGGGGGGTTCCTACCACTCTGGCTCCCATTGTAGGCCCTCCAAGTCCCCCCTAGAAATTTTGAGGAGGAAGAGGAGGAAGAAGGAGGGAAGAAGAAGAAGAGGAAGGAGAGCCCCCTACGGCCTAATCCTGGCTTCACCACTAGAGTGGTGTGGTGCAACATTGCAGCATGAGTTGATCCACTGGCGGACTCAAGGCCCGGCGACCTTGGCCGTTTGCCCGGGCTCCGTGAGCAAAAGTGCATGGCAGTTTGCACTTGGCGGTTGAGCCGGGTAAAACAAAATACCTTAGCTCAACACATAACAAAGGCAAGCACCATTAGCATATCAGCGTGCTGCAGATTTTGCACACGCTCTGGACAATCTCTAGGTCCGCCACCGAGTTGATCCCATAAACTTTGGTGAGATTACTCCCATGCAGCCATGCTTACACAAATTATGTGTATATATGAGAAATTAGTGGTGATGAATCAGCCCATTACATTTCTAAGACCAAACAATAATTGAGAAGTGTAATGACCATTATGGATACCTCATTATATTGCAGAAACGGAGACACTGGTCCTAGCTAGGAAACCAGTTAAGATGCATCATTCTTTTCATTTTCTGGAAATGAGATGCTCCATTCTTCAAAATGAAATGTTTCTTTGCAAGAAAATTAAATCTAAGACTAAAACCCCAGCTCCCACTTGTTTGCAAGAAAAAGCATCTCAAACATAATAAAATTGCGTAATAGAAGTTAGCAAATGCAGTGTAAGACTGAAAAGTGATGGATAATTAAGCAGCAGGATGGCGTTTGGCGTACTTATCGGTACGGAAGATGTTGCAGCAGAAGTGGTGGAGCCGGAGGACGGTGCCCTTGCGGATCCGGCCGTCCCTGACGTAGCGCTCCACGGGGGTCGAGAGGCTGACCTGCCCCAGCGTGTGGACGCCGTCGGAGACCACCATGATGGGGGACACCCTGTTCGGGCGGCGGCGACTGGGGCGGCACTGTCCGTTGAGATCGAACGGCGGCTCGATCACTCACGACACGTCCACCACATGTAGTACCGCCCGCTGCGCTGCCGGCGCCACGCGTCAGTTGCGCCTCCATGGTAGTGGAAGTGGAAGAGATCGGCGAGAAGGGAGGACGCGTAGGGCTGGGGGCGGAGGCGAAGGAGTGGCGGCCGGCGCTGCAGGAATGAACAGGCGCTGCCTCTTATCTTCGCAGTGGGAGGAATACCTGGCGTCGCACGGGACACACGGCAGTACGGCACCGCGCCATCGGTCAATCGAGTGGCCGCGAATGGGTTTGTATTCCAATGGTAGGACGGTCCAGTGGGACGCTACCCGCCAGGATCAGGGTTCAAATTCTGGTACTCGCACTTTTTCCTAGATTTATTCCGGGATTTTCCGGCGTTATGCGTTAACTGGAAAGCGACGTTCCCTTCGACGACGAGGCGCCAGTGGTGACTTCGAGAATCTCCAGATCTGCCTGTGCTCAGTCCTTCGGAAGTGCTCATAGATGTAGAGTTTGCTTACGTGTATTCATAGGGGTGAGTGTGCGTGTTGTGAGCGTCTGCGTTGTACTGTGTAATTTTAAAAAGTTAACAGAGTGGCCGCAGGGCGGCAGCGCACGCAGGAGTCGAGGACTGGGGGCACCGGAACAGAGAGTAATGATGCATCATTCTTCTTTTTTTTCTGTTCCGTAAAACGTGACACTTTGAAAAAAATTTGGACACAATAATGGTGTGAAATGTTTATATTATTTATAATAACTAATATTATTTTTTCCAAAAAACTAAGACTATTTTTGTATTGAAAATCATGATGCTTGTTTAGTTTTCTGAGTCCTAATAAATAATAAATGCACATGTATTTGAATTAGACAAATAACATTGAGTATTTGAGTGGCTTTGCACACTTCATACATTTTTTTGTTGGTATAAATGTTACTTTAACTAGATGTGACTTATTATAATGTAAAACTATAAGAGAACACTTTTTTGCGGGACAAGATTTAGAGGCTAAAGATACATTTTTTTTCAGAACTGAGAGAGTACGATTTCACTAACTCTAAGATTCTAAGACTAGACTCAGTGGAGAGTTTTATGACATTAAATTCAGTGTCACATCAGCAAAAAAAGATTACCTGACAGATTAATTGATAGAGAGAGTTTCATCCCCATGACACACTCATCTAGCAGAGTTACATGTTTTCAGTCTAGGTAGATAACTGTGCAATAAAATTGTGCACTAAGATTGGCCTAAGAACTCTTCTATTAGCTCATACTCATTCTCACTTGACGTCGAAGTACTCCCTCCGGTTTGGTAAAAGAAGTCGTTTAAGACAGCGACACGGTCTCCAAAGTACAACTTTGACTTCTCTTTTCTACAAAAATATTTATTAAAAAATTATATATGTATATTTTTATGAAAAGGATTTTCAAAACAAATCTATTGATATGATTATCACATTTCTAAACTCAACGACTTAAAAGATATTCACCATTTATATTTTCAATGTTTGACTCAAATCTTGTCCAAAATGACTTCTTTTACCAAATCGGAAGGAGTACATGCTTGTGACTATTCTCTCTCCTATTAAAATACCAGAAAAAGATTTTATACGCTAGCCATGAGTTAGCCCTTGGATAAAACTTAGGAGATACATTGTTTCCATTGGCAAAATAGTAAGTTGGTTGTTGAACTTTTGCTCGCGGGTCAACGAGGGAGCTCCCATCTTCTTCTTCCTTCAACCTCTTTTTTTTTTCCTTCTCAAATTTGTAGGGCCTTCCTCGTACATAAGAGGGGCTCGAGACACCCCCACCCCCCACCCCCACACACACTCCTTACCGTGTGGCTTCGTCCCTGTACATATACAAATATATTTCTTATTTTAGATAATATATGGTGTATGCTATGGAAACTAATATGATCATGTCAAGGACTGTAGTGTAATATTATTATTACATTTCCTACCTTATTGCTTGTCTAGAGGACCAATGTGTGATTTCTTAATCTGTCAAGAAAAATATGGTTTTTTACATTCACAAACTTTATATATTAAGCAGCCAAGTTAAAAAAGGTCCTCCAAAGAAGACTAAATTACAGAAAGGTCCAAAAACCCGATAAGTGCAACATAGACGTCAAAAGTGGTGACGATGACGAGCTCCCCAGCGAGGGGCCGTAGGGGCGCCGGAGGCGCATACACGCGGATGGAAGGACCGCTCAAAGCGGTTGTAGATGGGACGACAGAGCCGGTGGAGAAGAACATTCTAGACGACCGAAGGATTTGAAGCTTGTCGTTGCCGGATGAAGAAGATGAATCTCAATCGAATCCCTAGTGGTGGCGAGGCCGTCGAACCAGCATCTGATGATGAGGTGCCTGGTAGGAGTCTGGATCTGCAGGAACAAAGGCTGCTTGGTGGAGGACGGGCAGAGTGGAACGACGATGGCGGCGGGGCGAAGAAGAGCGGATCTCGAAGGTGATGCGGATCGAAGAGGCGGAGTAGATGGAGCGGGGGTGAGATCCGCAGGGTGAGGGGGCGATGCTATTTTATTTAATAGGCCGCGAGGTCGACAGCGACGAGGAAGCCAATGAAGACGGCGGCGGCGGCGGCGTCACATCCACGGTAGTACTTACCACTAGGAGCTAAAGCTGGAGAGGCGGAGGGGACGCCGATCACCACTGCCATTCCATAAGGAAAATATGATTAAAAGGGCAAGATCTATTTGAATTTCTCTCGCTGTCGTTGACTTCAGCATCCTTTCTCTCTCAGTTCTATTCTACCGCTGATCTGTTCAAGCGGCGTTACCGGCGCCCCGTCGTCTGGCAGCTCGGCTCCGGCGGCTGGTGCGGAAACTTAGCCGTGTTACGAAGGCCCGTAACGTACGCCACACGGGCACAAAACCACCGTGTCTTCTCTTCCCCTACGCGCCTACGCCTAGGACCCCACGCGGGCAAAAGCGACGTCCGTCGATCCCCACGCTGCAAGCTCGAGCCGAGCAGTTGACCCCTCCCATGGCGATGACTTCGGCTAACGAACAGCTCTGGTCATGATAAAATAGCTCACGATCCCCTCCCATCGGTGTATCTGATTCTGATCACTTTGCCCTCCGTCCATTCCCCTCGATCATCCGCTTCGCCTCGACCGGCCTGCTGATCCATTCCGTCCATGGCTCTGATCAACCTCCTCCGGGTGTGGCCGGGGCCGCCGGCCGAGCAGCCGGTCCGGGACCTCTGGGCAGCCAAGTCGGCCATCTTCGTCGGCGTCCTCAACGGCGTCACCTTCGCCGCCTCGCCGTCCTACCTGCAGCACCACTGCATCTGCTGCGACGACGGCGCCGCCGGGAACGCGGAGCGGCGGAGCTATCACCTCTACCAGCTCGCCAGCTTCGCGACGGCCGTGCTCGGCGTGGCCCTCCTGTTCGTGCACATGGCGTTCTCGGCGGCGACCGTGTTCGGCTCGCCCCTGCTGCCTCCCGTGCTCCGGTGGATGGTCTGGCTGACCAAAGTCCTGACCGGCGGCACGTTCCAGTTTGGCCTCAGCGTTCTCCATTTTTGCCTGCGGATGTTGTTCGCCAGATTCACGTTCTCGGCCTGACTCTGTCTTTGAGGGACCTTACCATTTTATTCATTTCATTTTTTTCCCTCTAAATAAACTTTCTTCTGAACAAATAGCATGCAAAAATTAAAGTCTACATGCACGCTTCCGTGAAACCGTGACACGAATCGCAAGGAATAAATAGTCTTGACAGCTGAGGTAAAACTGCTCCAAGTAAAAGTCGAATCACCCATCATCATCCACAAAGCAAACGTTTATTTGGTGACACTGAACAGATCGAACTGTGGAGCACGCTGACGATGCACGCGAGCCTTACCAAAATTGCAGGCATCCTGTACAAGATTCAGATTTCAGACCAGAGTCAACGCAAGCTGCAGCTTGTTGTTGACCTGACAAGGTTACCTTACCTGAGCACTGTGGGCTCTGTTATGTCTATTTAACAAGTCATAGCCAGCCCAAGGCAAGACTAAAACAGATGCTACGAAGAAAGGATCAGGGGAACAAGGAAGAAAAGAAATTCAAATTGGAAAACAAAGAGAAAAGGAAAACATCTTCCTCCTCAAGTTACCGAGGTCCAAATTCTTTCTCTTTCATCCTGGGAGCTCTCTGTTTTATCCTGGGATGATTGCTCACGTCCCGGCTTGGGTATCGTTGGTGGCCAACGGTGAATGGCCCCGGAAACCAGTCGATTGTATCACTCTCAGCACCTCCTGCTGGGATGTCGGCATATTCAAAGAAAGTTGGGGTCCCGAGCAGCTCACAATTCCTTTGGAGCACTTCAAGTTGCAGAATAAAGAAAATCCTGAATTCAGAAACCAGGAAGCCAGCACATAACAGGTTAGGTACCAGAGGGTGTCAGTCTTTCCTTTTCATTTTCCTCCTTTTCCAAAGTGGCAAGTAGGTAAAGCATACAAAATCATGATTGGAGGAGGCCAGGACGGTGTCCGTTTGTTAGGATGTATGTGTCCTAAATAAGAACTTGTTTAAGCAATAAAAAGGTCCACCTTATGACGAATCATAAATCTTCTAAACAAAGTGTGCAAATGCAAACAGGCAAGCCATCTGTCCTGCACAAATCTAATACTATGACATTATTTAAATGAATGAATATCTATAAGCCTTGAACAAGATAGGCACCATGCAACATGAATCAAGCTGGTAACTCCGCCACAAAAGGAACTGTCAAAATACATGAAAAAGGGTCTCATACCCGAAATTCTCAAAGGTGGCAGAGCTGAACTTGAGGAGGCGAACTATGGTTCCATTGCTTATGTGATTGTCATCAACCAGGCGTCTTAGGTTGGATAAGAGAACACTGTTCATCCAGTTGACACCATCAGAGAGCAAAATACGGTAGTAGGGCTTGTATGTTGAGATATCAAACACTTGCAGAACTGGCTGCTGCCCTGCAGCCAGATCACCCCCCAGTATAGCCGGCACTGCCCCCAAACTCAGATTCCTCTTGAAGCCTTGGCTACCAGAACAGGGTCCATCCATTGGTTCAGCATAATTGGCCACTGATCTGGGATATGGTAGCCCATATCTACCCTCAGGCACATACTGTTTTTCAAATAAGGAGGGCTCATATGCTTTGTGGCTTCCAATTAGTCCGCACGTTTGCAGTACTTCAAGTTGGATAACAATGAACACACTGAATTCAGAAGTGAGCAAAAAATCAATAAAGTGTGATAATTTACTAGATAAGTGTAATTATTTTTGCTGTACCGAGGAATGCACTTCATGAAATAAATTCAAACATTTATAATGAGCAGCACCAACCAGAACTCAGCAAAACTACTAACATGACATCCAGACCTACCTTCAAATGCTATGACATTGAGTTAGGAAAACTTACAAGATCTACCTAAAACATGACACCATGCAGTAAGTAGGATGCACAGAGTAAAGGACAAACCGAGAAATAATAGAGCACTCGACCAAAAGTAAGAATAAACATATTGGAGTGTAAAAACAAGAAATTATTTGCACCTAGGTCTTCGGGAGGTGCACATGAACTCAAGGAGGCGGACAGTGGTACCCTTGCAGAGAAGTGTGTTCTTGACCAGGTGGTTTAGGTGGGTTGCTAGTGTAGCATCCTGTTTGTGTGCACCATCAGATAGTATCAAGTGGTATATCTCAAACGTTTTCAACTCTGATCTCATCATCGACACATCAACCACCTGCATCACAGGCTGCTGCAACACTGCTACCACCCCCTTGTTGTCAGGACTTCCTTCAAGCCTTGCCCCGCAGAATACGCTCCAGAGTTCATTTTGCAAGAACCAGACACTGATTCAGCATCCAATTCCTCACACTTGTCTTTCAAGTTACCAAATGGATACCATTTGGGATTCCCAACCATGACGCAGTCTGTCTGCAGCACTTCAAATTTTAGCACAACGATGATCCTGAATTTCAAAGACGGCACATATGAAAGGGTAAATAGAAGTTGAGATGGACATATTGCATAAATACAACGGTAGATTAAATTGCATATCCCTTCAAACATGTTGTTGCCAGCAGTGTTACATGGACATTGCTGCAGGTGCTAGTGTCCAACATGGTGCGACCGTGCGAGTATCAAATTCAGCAAAATTTTTAGGGACACGCCACATGCCCACATACCACTTGGAATCCAAAATGGGTGTCGGAATCTGACACGGTCACACGGGTGCAGGGTGATTGACTTGGCTTAAAAAAGGAAATGGGTGTCCAGGTAATACTGGGTAGCAGCCCAAGCATAAGGCTATATTATAAGGGCCCCTTCAACAACTATGGGCAGATTTAGCTATTTAGGGGAATATGTGGCCATGAAAATCATTCAGTTGACACCACAAAAGCATTAAACTGTAGAATCACATTACAACATGACTACTAGAAAATAGCACAGGCGAACAGCTAAACCAAAAATTGAGCCAAGTCATCATAAGGAAATCAACGTATAGTACCATAACAGGATGTTATACAGGTTTATAAGCCTAATATGCCACTCAAAGCTTAAGCATAAAAAAAATTGCAAAATACAACTTCCCCTACACCAATATCGCTGAATGATAGCATAGGTGCCAAATCATTAAGCACTGAATGAAAACAGAACAATTAACAAATAAACTTGAAAAATCACACACACACATCCCCATGTGCAGAACCTTTTTTTTTTTGCAGAAACATAACTGGCCATGACAGCATCTACATCAAATTATTCCTATATAAGCAACCCATACCTCTCACTTCTATCATTGTGGCAGATGAAGTCAAGGAGGCGGACTACTGCACCCCTGTGGAGGCGGTCGGTTGTGAACATCGGTGAGCTGATTATGTCAGGGGGGATGCCACCACGGATCAGGTGGGCTCCATCCGAGAGCAAGATAGGGGATAACATTGACACCTCCATTTTCGGGAGCAGGTCGAATACTTGTAGTAGCACTGGCTGCATCCCCGCTGCTGCATCCTCCCAGATGGCCGCCACTGCCCCCCAAGTCAGGCTTGCCTCAATCTCCATACCTCGCTGATCCTTGTATAAGCTTCCTGAAGCAGGACGCTGCGATCCTTGAGGGAAGGGTGTGGAGGTGAAGGGTATCAAGTTGGGGTACCTCTGTTTGCTTCCAAGCTCATAGAAGGTGGGGCTTCCAATCAACTCACATTCTGTGTCAAGTACCTCAAGTTCCACAGCAATGGTAATCCTGAATTTTGAAGTCAACATACAACAGGTGAAATAACATAAGATGAATGAGTTCATTTTTAGCATATTCTGAGACTTAAAAATTGTCAATGGAGGGTCCACCTTATTAAGATGTAAGTGGTGCTCAACTTGTTTCAAGCAATAATATCACTGTGAGGTCCACCTGATGACAAATAAAATTTTTTCCAAACATGTGTGAAAATGCACGGGCAACAAAAGATACTATGTCATGCATTAGACTAAGACTAACATATTTGGTGGAGGAACACATACAAAGGCCAAGTTAGCCTCAAACAAAATAAAGCAAATCTCTTCCAGGAAAGATAGAAGATGCAAG
The DNA here is from genome assembly GCA_036936925.1 of Cenchrus fungigraminus. Taxonomy (NCBI): domain Eukaryota; kingdom Viridiplantae; phylum Streptophyta; class Magnoliopsida; order Poales; family Poaceae; genus Cenchrus; species Cenchrus fungigraminus. The sequence goes on along the minus strand of CM072768.1, from coordinate 62,776,242 downwards.
GAGGCTTTGCACTCACTCAAGTAATTAGTTTTAAGACCTTAAGAACATATCCATACCTGGCATTCTGGTCCTGGTCAAATGTGTCACACATGAACTTGAGAAGGCGAACTCTTGTACCTTTACGAAGGCAATTTTCCTCCACCAGGTGGCTTAGGTGGGGAAAGAGATTGGCATAAACCTGGTGGTCACCATCAGAGAGCAATATACGGTAAAAGGTGAACCCTTTCTGACTCACTAGTGAGAAATCAACCACCTGCATCACTGGCTGCTGCTCCAATGTCATCTCACCGTTCATTATTGCCGATATTGCACCCTGTGTAAGGTACCATTTCAAGCCTTGACAACTAAAATAGGGTCCATTATTTGGTTGAGAAGAATTGGCCACTGATCCAGAATATGGTTCACCACAATTATTCTCGAGTCCATAGGCTTTTTTTATGCAACAGAGCTCATATGTTTTGGGGTTTCCAATCAGCTCGCACTCTATCAGCAGTACTTTGAGGTCGTAAACAATGATAATACTGAATTAAGAAACATGCAACAGAAAAAAACAACAAATAAATATAGCATTGAGAATTTTGTTGGACAAGTAGAACTATAGAAATAATACCAAGCAATCTAAAGCATGCCATAAACATATTCCTAATATGAAAGTATCATGCTCTTCTTGCTTACCAATAAACATATTTCAAGAAACAAACCTAGTCACACAAGGATTCTAAATTTCTAATGACAAGCAGGTAACATAACTCATGAAAAATACTAAAATGGTTACAACACTTGATTAAAACAACTTAACAAACATTATTTGAATAATCACACCAATTGTAGTTAGCAGGATATGGGGGGCTAAGAACAGATCATTCAACCCACACAGCCACACTAAGCACTAAAAGTTTGAACCTAAGCCATAGAAACTTAAAAACTTAAACACTATTACAGAACTAAGAAATCTAGTTACTACAGTCAAGCTCTAAAAAATCACTCCAGTCAAAGAATAGCTGACTGACCAACACATTCATCGCTCTTTCACTAGTCTAACCATATGGTTGCATCAGGTGCAAGTATGGCATGAAATGATTAATGTGACGGTGAATGTGTTTAGACAATGATTAAGTAATACTTGAAAAGCATCAAAGAACTAACATGGTATACACTCAAATCAAGATGGAACTATGGAAGTGGTGAGCTCTATAAAAAGATAAGAGAATCTGGAAGGCCAGCTTCACAATAAGGAATAACAAAAGGAGCGGATAAATAAAAGCGGCATCACTCAGATTGTTACAGCCTACGACCCAGTGCCTCTCCAAAATCAGTAGGCACCAAAATGGTATCCTATGATTCTAAAAGAATAATTCATCAGAATGGAGCACTGAACATTCAAACAAATTGGGCAAACAAAAATGATAACACAAATCACACGGCCAAAAGCCCAAAAGAGCAAACACTGTTTAAGATTACACTCACTTAGACCAAACCAAACATGATATTTGGTTTTTTTTTTCCATTACTTTAATATGAAACTAAAGACTACAGCTTTTTCAGCATTGAAAACAGTTGCATCCTTTACACCACAATGAGCATAATCAGTTAACATGCAATTAAGTTGTAATAGAAAACAGAGAACATAAAAACAGTGACATTGTGGCTTTCGTCAACACAATCATTGTTTAGCCAAGCAGGAATCCACAAAAGATTCATCATAAGATGAACTTGTGTCAAATTCTGCAAAACATCACCCATAATAGTATTGGAAGAAATTATACACTCACGAATAGCCTATCTATCTGTTACCATTCCTGTATGAAAGCTATCCATAAGCATAGAGGCACTGAACAAAAGAGTGTTGCCCAGACAGACAAATTTGCGCATTAAAGAAATAAAGAATCCCAAAGAATATAGTGATGGGAAGAGACCATAGGCATCAAGGATCCCATTTCAGAAAAAAAAAGAAATTATTCGCACCTGGGATTCTGGACGTTATAGCAAACAAAATTGAGGAGGCGGACAATGGTGCCCCGGCGAAGGTGATTCTCCTTGACCAGATGGTTCAGGTGGGGTTCTAGTGTAGCATTCTGCGTATGCACACCATCGGATAGGATCAAATAGTACCTCTCAAAAATTTTCAGCTCCGATCTCATCGGCGAGACACCAACCACCTGCATCTTAGGATGCTGCAGCATAGCCACCACCTCCCTAGTTAAATGCTCTTCCAAGCCTTGCTTGGCAGAATAATCTCCAATGTTCAGTTCAAAAGCTAATTGAGCATCCAATTCATTATTCTTGTGGATAAAGTAGCCAGATTGATAGTGTTTGGGATCTCCAATCTTCACACAGCCAGTCTGCAGAACTTCAAATTGTCTGGAGATTATATACCTGAAATTCAAAGATACGTATGAAATGGTATAACTGAGGATGGTGAGTTCTTTGGAATAACAGAAGATGGTGAATTAATAGAATTGAAAAAAATCCATAGATATAGCAGTGAAATCAAATAGCATATCCCTTCACTTATAGTTAGCTCAAGCATGCCATGGTTATATGAATAAACATGCTTTACACAGGATTTATCTTATTCTTATGATCAAGAAGAAGCATATAATCTAATGAAAGGCGCTATGAAAACCAAGCCCTAGTTAGTTGTTACCACATGAGCATCACCTCCAGAATCACCTACCTCCAACATGACTACTATCACTATGGTAGCACAAGAACAACAGCTAATCAAAACTTGAGCATGCCACTGAATCAAAGTACCAAACGAAAGAGTGGAAGCCATCCGATAATAAAAAGGGAAAAAGTTGTTCTAAAGTCAAGTAACTTAGTCGATATTTTAGTACTATGAAAACTGATATCTGTAAGGCATGGTTCAAAGCTTTCTTAAAGCCTAATAACACCCCTCAAAATTAAGTTCTCATTTTTTAGATAATGGAAAATTAAGTTCCCATCAAGATTTTGAATGAATCGCAGCAGTTTCCTCTGTACTAACCAGCTCTAGTTATAGCATCAAGGCATAAAGATATGCCACGAGCTAGTCAGCAAGAAACACATGAAAAAAACACTAATAAACAGCTAACGTTAATAACATGATATCCGCATCAGCTCCCTGCAACTTACTGCATATCTAAAGTGGGTAGCACAACATCTACTGCTAACTGCTACGTGCTACTAGATGTACTCAATGAATTGTTTTCTGCTGGAATCAGTGATAGAGAACTAGAGTATTCCTGCTCGTGCAGACGCACAAACCACTTTTCTTTCTACGCCATGAACGCGAGGAACCCCGAAACCTCCCCACCCAACTCTCTGCCCAGCTGCAGAAATCACACGAAACCCCCTCGTGGTTCGTCTTCCTTTGCGCCACATAAACTTGACAGAGTTTAAAACATTCATAAAATTCCCCAAAGAGTTGGAGTAAATTAATAAACCAGCCCTAACTCACCATCGAACTGTTCCTACGAAACAACGCGATCCGAACCACGGAACCAGGGGTGGGGGGAAACGATGCGCACCTTTTACCCAGACCTGTTTTGGACTCGTACTCGAGGAGGCGAAGCACGTCACCGTAACGGAGGGGATCGGCCCCGGCGGCTGCCTCGGCGGCGGCGGTTTCGAAGAGGTGCAGGGCCGCGACGACGAGGTGAGCCCCGTCGGAGAGCATCGTGCCGTACCATCCCGGCGAATCCTGCCACGGGCACACCTCCAGGATCTGCAGCACCAGGGGCATTCCCGCCGGCTCCCCGCCCTCCCAGATCGCCGCCACCGCCCCGCGCGATAGGCACGCCTCCATGCCTCTCCGGCCCTTCTGGAAGCTTCAGGAAGCAGGCGATTGCGATTGCGATCGCCGGTCAGCGAGGTCGTGGGGACGAAGGGTTTTGGTTTTGAATTTGGGGGCGCCGCGGCGGTTGTTGGGAGCGGGGTGTTGGGGAATTTGGGAGCGGGTGGAACTGGAAGGATGGTCGGATTTTTTGAGCGGGTGGAAGGATGGTCGGATGGGAATTGGTAAGAGGTGCATGGGCCGGGTGTACCCGCCTGAAATGGTTTTTGCGTGCGAGGAAAAAATAAACAGCTGGGCTAGATGGGCCGTTTACAAATCGTGTGACGGGTTCTCGCATAGGTCGGTCTCCGTAGAATTTTTTTAATTTTATATTTTTTCTTTGATTTTTCAAAAATATATGTCTCCTCTCAAATTTTGCAAAACTACACCATTACTGTCATATGATACGGTGGTTGGGCATTGTAGCACCCCAATCGTCGTATCACACTGCGGTTGTGAACACTACCCGCGTCAGGTACTGTAGCGCCTGCAACCGCGGTATCAAATGACGGTAGGGGTCAATTCATTTTCAGAAAAATGTAACTTTTTTGTATGAACTTGGATGGATGTGAACTTAATATGAAAATTGTAGATTTTAACGAGATCTACAACTTTGTAGTTCAAACATTTTTTATTTAAAGTCATCTTCAAACTCAAATAATCGATATACTATCCAATAATCGATATACTATCCAGATCTGAATACCGAAAACTGAGATAGAATATTGATAATTTGAGTTTGAAGATGACTTTAAATGAAACAAGTTTGAACTTAAAAAAGTTGTAGATCTCGTCGAAATCTACAATTTTTATATAAAGTTTATCTCGTCGAAAATGAACTAACCCCTATCGTCGTTTGATACGGCGGTTGCATGTGCTACAGTACCCCGCGCGCAACAACCGCCGTGTCATACGGTAGTTGGAACACTGTAGCACCTCCAACCACCGTATCATATGACGTTGGATCCAAACGTCATATCATACGGCAATGGTGATATAGATTTGCAAAATTTGAAATGGGACATATACTTTTGAAAAATCGTGAAAAATAAATATAAGAATAAAAAAATGTCTCTGTAGCTGGTTCTGGTTGGCTGCTGGTGTTGATTTGCTGTGAGGGAAAAATACTGCTAGCTCAGGTGTCAGGTGGTTGTTGTTGATTTGTTGGGAGAGAAAATTACTGTTGGATGGTGATTGAAAAAGGAATAATTGGATCCATACCATTAAAAGATCCAAAGTTTAGATGTATACCATTGATCCCACATGTCATTGACTCATGTGAACCCCACATGTCATTGACTTGTAATGGTATTTATCTAAACTTTGGGATCTTTTAATGGTATGGATCCAAATTTCCCGTTGAAAAACTACGGAAATTTTTAAACAAAATTTTAAGGTAAAATTTGAAAATAGAAACACTATGGTGATTGCATGGTAATGTTATTTGAAATGAAGTAGAATTACTAAGGTAATTGCTTGATAACATTCTTTTGCAAATGACATTATACATGAAAACATGTTTATTTTGTTAAGAGAGAATGTCTATTAAATGATTTATTGATCCTCCATGTATTTTTATGGTAGCAATTTGATAGTGTGATACTCACAAAGATTAATGAGAGACTATTGAGAGAGATTATTTGAAGCTTTTAAAACTGGTGAAAGATTCAAAAATTGAACTCCTGATCCCGGTGATCCCGGTGCACATCACCCTGCAATGTATCTATTACACTCCATTTATTTGATATGAAAGATGATGTGATTCCATTGTAGCAAAAACTTGATATGTAAGATTATTGAGATGCCAACATATTCTTACATCAATGAAAAAACTAAATTATATTTTTGAAGAATGATGAAAGTTAACCTAATCATATCATATACAACCATATAGATGGAACCCACTATAAGTCATGGATAAATTTCTCTAAACATGCAAGCATTCTACGCACCATCCACTATACGTCGTGTCACCATCCACTAGATCATATATTTATGTCTTCAAATGATTTTTTGTGGTTAATATCATGTCTTTGTGAGTAGCATGCCACAAAATTCCCGTAGTAGAGGAAAATATAGGATCAATAATTTAGAATGATTCTCTTTCAACAAAATTATCATGCTTCTATGTATAATGTTGTTTATGTCATGCAATCACTTTGGTGTTCCTACTTTCACATTGCACCTTAAAATTTTATTTAAAAAATTCCCGCAGCAATATGCGGGGTATCACCTAGTAACCTAAATAGAAGCACCCCACTAAGGATCATTAAATATATTTCTCTCAACATACAATCTATCCATCTCATCATCCACACCAACACACATCCCACTAACGGGCATTACTCTATTTCTCTCTTCATTCAATACAAGTTATTTATGCAATCTCACATGAAGTACAAATCTGGCCGCATTAATAAATCAAAGAGGAACTCAAAAGTTTATGATTTTTTATCCAAGAGGTCGCTTACATGATTCTCAACGTAATCCCTACAAGTACACCATTTATATGAGGAATTAAACAACTACATTGATTTATAATTTATGGAGAACCTCTTTCAAACCTCACAGCGACGCGCGGAGAATCACCTAGTTTGTCAGGTTCGATGGTTTTGCTAGCATGTTGAAAGGCCAAGTTACTTGGCCAATACTGATGAAAGATCCGAGAGAGATAGGAATATTTCCAGATAAGAGATTTTCCCTAAGATCTTAATTAACCATGATAACTGCACCAACTTACAAGTTTTGGAACTCTTGAAGATGGCCAATAGTCAGGTAAAGTCATTAAAAATATTGGACAATATTACATTGCTGCCACTTTTCGGGTTAGGTGACCAGAAGGAGCTGAATAGGAGCTGATACAAATTTCTCTGAAAGAAAATCAGCCTAAATTCCAAACCAAGCCCCAAGTGCTTTTCCATTCCTCTCCAAGATCAAGTGGTCACAACGGACCTACTTACCCTAGGAATAGTATTAGAATGGCTAAGGAAACAGCGGAACCAAAGAAACATCATCAAACACACAAGCTCACTTGAAATTTATTGTTGTCACCGACTAAATCGATGAGCACAAGAGCCCCTCACGAATCTATTGGGGGGCGTTACTATCGTCGAATCAATCAGTGGAAATAGTTCTCACAAAGGCAAAAAACACTGTAGTCACCCATCGATTCGCGCGTGGAGTTACAAACAATTCACATAGGAAACAACCCGAACCGACCAAGAAACCTTCATGACTCCAAACAACCTCCAAACCGAGTGAAATTTTAGCCAAAGTTGAGAAAGGCCATGAGGAAATCTTTGCTCAAAATATCTTAATGAAAAGATCAAGATTTTGCCATCAATTTCTCAGTTTTGCTCAAGAATCACTTCAAAGTTGCTCACAAGGATCAACATAATCCCCAACAGATTTCTTAGGATTTGGGCTCAAACAAGAAGAACAAAAATAACCACAAAAGTGCTCCTAAAATCGATAAAAAGAAAAATAGGAGAGATTAGCCTTAAATTAATAATGAAAAAATAGAATTCGTTAATCTTACAAGATACTATAGCTAGGAAGCCTCCCACATCCTCCCTCTGTTGGGTAGGGACTCAAAGATTAAGAGGAATCACTCCTCTCTAATTAATCCCCTCTCATGATAGCACACCTAGCCTAATAGCAATAAAATGAATTAGGGTTCCAAAGATACTCCCCCAAATTAAACCAGCAATCCATTCCATATAAGGTCCATGGCCGGAGGTGAAAATACCCCATAGTAGTAACTAAGATAACTACCTACTCCCTCCGTCCCGTGAAGAATGCAATCCTAGCATTTGAAAAAATCTCATAAAGAGTGCAATCCTAGAAAATAGATCTAATTACCTGCCTAATTAAGTAATTGGATCTTATTTGCATGTCAAAACTTACTACATGTGGCTAAAAAATAGGGTACTAGAGTCTTTTCGTGCCACCACTAATTTGTCCTAGAAAAACTAGAATTGCACTTTTCATGGGACGGAGGGAGTATACACATGGGTGTTTTGGTCTAGATTCTTGTAGTCTCATCGGACGGACACACCACCTTCACAACTTTGCTTCGCCTCGATGCAAGCTTCACAGCGATGCCACATGCCCTCCATCTCAAAGCTTAGGCCGCACTAGGCTCTCCCTTGGTTTAGATGCCCAAATCGGGAAACTTGACTACATGGCGGTTTTGAGGCCAAAACCACCCAAACCGTCTATCTCTGCTTGGCCGCCACACAACCTCTTCAATGTAGATGTGTGTTCGGTCTCCCAAAGCCTTTGACACCTTCAAGTGTGTTGCTCCTGCTCTCGGGTTGCCTACTCGACTTGTCTCTATCCCGCATGACTCGACCTATCTCCGTCCCAGTAGCATTGGCTCGACCGACGCTGTCTCCATCTCGTCTTGTACTCTTGCTCCTCCATGGACCATGTGGATCGCCTATGACTCTGCTCGAACTCCTTGTGTCCCTCACTCCAAGCCTACTCGCGTTCACCTTTCACCACCCTTGGTCCATCGGCATGAATCTTTCGCTTGATCTTCATAGCATGATGCCATATCGCATCCTACACCTTCACATCACAAGCCAAGAGATCTATACATCATTTCCACAACCTTTTCAATCATTAGGATTACCACCATTGATCATCACATGTTATATGTCTGTGAACGACGGTACAAAATCTACCATGACATGGAGGAGAATGGTAGGTTTGTGAGGACACAACCTAATTGGCACCACACCACCTCTCCTCATGCTGCAGCCACCATTTTAGGTTAGGGGTCTTTTTTCTTGGGGAGGGGGGGTAGGCTGGGTTGCTATATTGATACCAAGAGCATCTACAAATAAGGGACTACATAGCGCAATATTAACTTGAAACCCACGCGCTACTTCTCCAATCAACAATCGATCGGACTGCTTCCTTGCTCCCGAAGTGATGTTGGGTGCGTAACGACAGACGACGTGACAACACGCGTGAGTGGTAGGAAGACCCGCGGCAGCCTCACACTGTTGTGCAATGTGCATGCACCTGTCGACACGTGACACGTCTGTATGAGTTTTTTCCTTTCCATTTCTTTTCTCACATTCAATCATTTTTTATCACTCAAGAGGATATCACCTGTGTTAGTACTCATAAGTTTTGCATTCTATCAAATTTGTGCTTAAAAATATCATGTAAGTTGATTTCTCAAAAAATTTATTTGCAAGTCATTCTTAAAAAAATTGTGCATATAAGTTGTACGCATGAGTTCTGCACCTCATCAAAGTTGTGCTTAAAAATATCATGTAAGTTGATGTTTCAAAAAAAGAAGTTATGTGTATAAGTTATTCTCACAAAATATCATGTAAGTTGATGTTTCAAAAAAAAGAAGTTATGTGTATAAGTTATTCTCACAAAAATGTGCGCACACCATCAGAGTTGTGCTTAAAATAAAAAGATTGTAGTTCGAAGTTATGTGTCGAATAATTTATGTGTATAAGTTATGGTATTTCGAAATTAAAAAGCTGTAATTGATGTATGGTCTCTGTGATATCAAAGTTGTGGCACTCCTTGTGATATCAAAGTTGTGATATGAAAAGCTGCAACCTATGTAAAGCTTACATATATATGGTCTCCTTGTGATACATAAAAAGCTGCATGACGAGGGCCTGGATTAGGGCCCCTTAAACGTCAAGATAATTACTCCCGAGGTGGAGTCTTCTGACACCATTGACAATGTGAAGGCCAAGATTCAGTATAAGGAGGACTGAGGATCTCTGTCAAGACCATCACTGGCAAGACGTCTTGTTTCTGACCAGTTGGAAGCTTCCTCGACAAGTCTCCTGCTGAGAGAAGGCTTCTCCGACAAGTCTCCGCCTCGCAGGAGGAGTCTCCGCCTCGCACGAGGAGTCTCCGCCTCGCCTCCGACAACCTGCTCGTTCGCACCAGCAGTTTCCGTCTCCGACTAAGGCGAGGCCCGCACATGAAGGTCGGAGCGAGGAGACCGGGGCCCACACGAACGTGGCGCCATCCCGATGACCGGGTGTTGGGTATTTTAGCGACACACGAAATAAATCCGCAAGCGCACGGATACCGTTGTAGCTTTCACCTCAGAGTATTCCAAGGGTATCGAACCCAAGGGAACGTGTGTGTACTACCTTCGTACAGTGGTCCAAGGACACCAAGCCCCTGCTTGGGTAGAGAGATGATGGGATGCTCAGTTCTAGGGGGATACAAGCTGCAAAGGATCTCGCTTCGGACACCGGACCCTCCTGGCTATAACAGTCGGTTCACGGCAAAGGGTTGCCTACACCTGTATCCGAACGTGGGGGATTCCATAAGGGTCCAACGGCTGTCACTACCGCGGCCTACCCCAAGACAAACCGTGGGATACAGGGTAATCGAAGGATAACCCGTAGTCTAGACACCACGTCTACACCACCGATTACTACTATAATACGACTACGTCTAGGCACTCCCGTAGCATACTATAGCACTCCGTATAAATACGGAGCGACGAACCCGCGAGAACGGCCCGACCTTGCCCATCATTGAACCAAGGTGGTGCGAGGTCGAACGACTAAGCACCAATTTATGTATTCCAATAAGATCTAATGAGATAACTCACACAAACGGAATGCAGAGTTATTCATCTAATCAACAAGATCAAAGGATCGTGTCACGAAGAACACGAGCCTCTAAATGATGAACAGAAGAAGAACTTGTTGATGGTCCGTACAACAAATATTTGACTGTCATTATCTCAAGAATGAGAGGAGGATATAACAAACTTCATGCACATTTTAAGTACTAATGAGGTTCCACGAGCTTTGTTGGTATTTTTACTCGTAGGTACACCAATATGGGAATAACAATGAACAAATGAACCTTAGAGGGCTGCACCAAAACAATGGTGTAGGGCCGGCCGCACCTGGCCAGGTCCGGCCGCACATAGCCAGGTTCGGCCGCACCACAGCCGGCCGCAGCTGGCCAAAGCCGGCCGTAGCTGGCCAGAGCCGGCCACACCTGGCCAGGGCTAGGCTCAGCCGCACCAACAGGTGCGCCCGCACCTAGTGGTGCACCCGCACCTACCATATGCCACGTCTTGGGTCTACGACACCAACAATCCCACAAACACACCTTGGATGGATGAGATACACCGGTGAATGGTCGGTTTGATCAAAAGGCTAAGGTTGGAAGCACTTGGATCGCTGAACCCACACTTAACCGCCGCAACCGCCATCAAGGAGTGATCCTGGACGTCCCTCAACACCGTTGGTGCATCACACGGCAATTGGGTAGGGCCGGCCGCACCTATCAACTGGCATGCCGGGCGAAACCGACCCAAGGAGCCGACCTACAACCGCCTCAGGAGCAGTGATCAGGGTCGTCCAAGTCCATAGGTGGTGGATCACAGGGGCTGGCCGCACCTGGAGATACGGCTGCACCTCCTTGCTCGGCACTGCAGCTCCCTCTCGCCTACAAGTACCCCCTCCTGCAGCCACCGACCCACTGGGGCTATATATAGTCCCCGGCACTTCATAGAAGAACACACAAGGTGAATAGAAGCAAGTGGCGGTGCCCTACACAAATTAATACTTAGAGAGTAGGGAGAGAGCGTTGAGTGCTGGAGTAAGAAGTCGGAGTGCCGGTCTTCTTCCTCTTTGTACCTCGGCGGGTGCGGTACTACTAAGGTCGTCCACACCCGGGATACTTTGTAAGTTCGGATTTGTGAGTATCTAAGTCTCAATTCATACTCTTGCTCGCTATTAGGTTCTTCGATTACGGTTAGTAGTTCTGCTGCTTATCGTGATTGCTTTGCTCTGACGTCGAGTAAAGTAGTGCTTGGTTAGTGTAGACGCGGTGTCTAGACTCTCCGGTACCTTGGAATGCCGCTCTGATCAACGGAATAGTTGTGGTACCCTAGGGAGGTGACAGCTCCGGATGGGCTTTGTAGTCCACTACATTAGTTCAGACGGGTAGGAGATACGACATCAGAGCCCCCTTCTCATCCCTTTCTGTGGCTCTTTTCCCTCTGGCCCCGACGAGTGACGAGACTTGATTTGATTCTACCGTGACCCTCACGAATCCTTGACTTCCTTAGCTAATCCCCTCTCTACTGAAATCACCACTTGCCTCTTTACCCTTTGTCGTCATATCCCCTAGGCGGATTAGTTCAGGTTCATTACACTCCTCGTTCCCTGTGGAAATCGATACCTTGGAATACTCCCGGGTGAAAGCTACAACGGTATTCGTGCGCTTGCGGGTTTATCTGTGATCGTATAGTATACCAACAGGCTTTCTAGCGCCGTTGCGAATTTAGTAACGACGTAAGAAACGCCAATAAGCTTTCTGGCGCCGTTGCCGGGGAACGGTAGCTGTTCTGATCCCGAACCTAGTTCGTCCGTGTATCACCCCATTTATCCCATGGATTCAAATCCAACCCTTTTTGATTTTTACACTCCAAAGGGCGATCATTTGGAGCCTCCACCTTCATCACATTCCATTGAAACATCTAGCTATGAGCTACGTCCCGGCTTCATAGCTATGGTCTGAGAGCAAAGCTTCTCCGGAGATAAGGATGAAAGTCCTTATTCCCACCTGCGCAAGTTCGAACAACTTTGTTCGTGTCTTGTGATCGTAGGAATGAGTCAAGATACCTTAAAATGGAAACTCTTTCCGTTTTCATTAACGGGGAGAGCAAAACAATGGTATTCGCTCAATGTGAGAAGAATGGAGGGAGATTGGGAAAGTTTACGAAAGGCTTTTTGCCTAACATTCTTCCCGACTCCCCAAGTAGTGAAACTCCGACGAGAGGTCATCTGTTTTGAGCAACGGAAGACCGAATCTCTAGGAGCCACATGGGCAAGATTTACGAAAACCATAGACTCTGGTCCAGACCTTGGTATCGCAGAGCCCATTCTTTTGCAACATTTTCGCGATAGTCTTGGACCAGAGTCAGTAATTTTCTTAGACTCTTCTTCCGAAGGATCTTTCACTCATCTCACCTTGTCTGAGTGTAAGGACATTCTAACAAAAATCCTTCAAAATACCCCTTACACGGGTGTTTATGATGAATTCCCGGATGAGGAAGAGATCACTCAGGAGGAGCACATGCCAAACACTCTCTCGGAACCAAAACCCATAGAGGAGGAACCCACTTTCCCAACTATCCAATCCGTAGAGGATTGCACTCCTCTAACAAAAACATGGTTCACCAATGAACCATTCCAACCTTATCGAGAGTTCGATCACCCCTCGTGTGACTTCGTCTATGAATACTATGATGAGTTATTTGATAAACATTGGACGGAGAAATCCTTCCCGAGAAGGGAAAGAGACTCAACACACGAGAGAGAAGAAGTCAACTTACCCAACCCAAAAGAGGTAAAAAGACGGAGAGAAAAGTTGGAATACATCTCCGCAATTAGTAGCCGGGAATGGTTGAGAGAAGCAGAAGGCATGGATCAAGTAATCCAGCTATATCCCAATCTAAAGTCACTCTCATGCCAAGTAGGAAACCTCTCTTACCAGGATGTGTTCTATGACCCTAGGGTCGATATCAATATCATTCCTAAATCCTTAGTATTAGAGGCCTTTCCGGACGAACCCCTCTCTTTCTCTCAGAAGCGTCCCCAATGGATTTCGGGTCAAACCATAGAGACGGAGGGAATCCTTAGAGTCGTCCAAACAAAGATTGGAGAGTATGGGATCTTCCTAGATTATCATATCTTTGACATCCCAAAAGGAGATCCATCCTTCATTCTCATCAGAAGACCCATTGAAGGGGTATTGAGTAGTGTGCTCGACCATGAAAAGCAGCCATATCATCTTGAGGTTCGAGATACACATCTTCAATGTCATAGACCTGAGGTTAAGAAAGAACATGTGTGGTCTATGGACATTCTTAAGGCGTCGACACTGGATTCTCAAAACAGACTCGAGCATGAAGGTTTGACACTAGAGGGATCACAAATCCCATGCTCACATCAAAAGTTTCCAAAGTTATCAAGCCCCATTACCAATGACCTTTACGAAACCTACAACCTCCTCATTTTTCTTGTGCGTGCTAACTTTGAAAGGAAGGTTGTAGATGATTTTGTTTACCATAAACATTGCAAATTTCGTGGTCATTTTTTTTGGTACTAACCTTGCAGCTAGAGCTATGATGGTTTCATCATCTCGATTGGCTGCAAGATGAAGATCTCCAGTGGTCGAGCTTATGACCCAAAACAAAGCACTATCGGGAGATAGCCCGAATAATCATTTAGATTTCCTTTTCAAATAAAAGCAAGAGCATCTTTTTAGGATTAGTCGTCCTTCGGGTATTTTTGGTCGCTAAAGTTTCAGGTGGAGATTGAAAGAACTGATGGATAGGCAATGCCTAAAAACATAAGAGCTACACCAACTACAACACCAAGGTAATTCAGGGAGAGAAAGTATTACGAAGGAAGGTTGAACTCCGCACACTTGAGTTGTGTTGCCTAGCAATGCAAACACCAAGTGTGGGGAGATATGTGAGTATCCCGAGTAAGTTTCTCTCATACTAAATCTTATTTTGGTTTGAAGATGGTGTTGGTTCTTGCATCTTGCCCTCCTAAAAAAACACAAAAATATTTGAATTTGAATAAAGGCTTCCTAGCTCTTCAGCTAGCAGAGCCTCCCTTTTTGTTTCCATCTTTTTCTTTGAATAATAACACCAGGTACAAGAGCAAGTGTGGGGGAGATTTCTCAGGCTCGTCGAAACACAAAATTGAGATCTCCCGCCATGGTGCCGCACAACACCGACTACGCTAATCGACGAGGGATAAGGTAAGTGCACTAGACCAAGTCGGTCGCCCCTGTCGTTTGGCCGAATCACCATTTGTCTACCTCATTCCCCACTTTCTCCAAGAGCGATGGTATGTGCACCCCTACCTCTCTACTTTTGGAAATCGTGAGTTTAAATGAGCTTTAAATCCGATCATATAAATCAAACTCAATTGAATCCTCATGCACCCAATGCTCGACATAATTCCTATGGTTGGCTTGCATATGTTTTATTCCATACTTATTGCCCTGATGCTTGTGAACAAATATTTTTAAGGAACCATGCCCATCTAAGTAGTTGATGTTTGAGATATGGTCCGATGAAATGATCTTTGCTCCAAATGTTTGAGTGCTTGGGAAATTTATTTGAAAACTTTGAAAACCCTTTGCAAGGCTCCTCTTTGATATGCCCAAGTCCTACCAAAGCCATATGATGAGACATCTTGAAAACCTCATACACATATGCTACTTGTCGTTGCATTGAGCTTTGTCAAATTGTTGTGACCCTTGTGAGAATTCTTTTCATGCTTTCATGATCAAGATACACGTACACACCAACATCCTCCTTGCTATGCTCAGTTGAGAGCTAGCATTGTACCATCTATCTATTCCACAAAATAAAGCTCCACACTATGTGTTGATCTCTCTCTCTCCAAGTTAATATTAAAAAAGAGACATGGCTATAGAAAAAAAAAGTTGGACACATGAAGGTCCAAGAAAAAAAAAGAGAAAAGATAGCCATGTCCACAAAAGAGTCAAAATAGAGAGAGAGGATCATGCAAAATGGAGTTACAACAAATCAGATGGTAATAACTAGCACCCATTCCGGGCCTAGTGTACACCTTACCATCATCACAACATTCATTATACATATGGTAATATCTAGCACCCATTCTGGACCTAGTATCCACCTTACCATATCCATCATATCCCTACACATGCACATCTTGATCTGATTGTATGATTTGATTTTCTCCTTGGATCCGGTTTTTGACTTTGCAATAAATGTGATGCAAGTATGCCTCATCTTTATACCCTACCCTGAGCTCCATATATAGCCATCTTTAGAAGTAGGATGAAGAAAGGCAAGTCTAATGCCTTGGTGAGGACTATACACATAGAGCGATCTGAGAGAACCAAATGAGGAGCCAAGAAAGGTTTGTTTTGAAAACTTATTGAAAAATCCCAATCTACTTGACATAAGGAGTAGAATGATTTGATTCAAGATCGTTCCATTCCTCAACTACCCAAGATGGCATGATAGACACTTCAAAATTCACAAGTACAAGGTATGGTTTGGAATATCTCTTATGCTTGCTTCATACCTTTGGAATTATGTTTTCACCTTGGTCCTTAACCTTCACTCGAGGACAAGCAAAGGACCAAGTGTGGGGGTGTTTGTTGACGGTCCTTACAACAAATATTTGACCGTCATTATCTCAAGAATGAGATGAGGATATAACAAACTTCATGCACATTTTAAGTACTAATGAGGTTCCACGAGCTTTGTTGGTATTTTTACTGGTAGGTACACAAATATGGGAATAACAATGAACAAATGAACCTTAGAGGGCTGCACCAAAGCAATGGTGCAGGGCCGGCCGCACCTGGCCAGGTCCGGTCGCACATAGTCAGGCTCGGCCGCACCACAGCCGGCCGCAGCTGGCCAGAGCCGGCCACACCTGGCCAGGGCTAGCCTCGGCCGCACCAACAGGTGCGCCCGCACCTACCATATGCCACGTCTTGGGTCCACGACACCAACAATCCCACAAACACACCTTGGATGGCTGAGATACACCGGTGAATGGTCGGTTTGATCAAAAGGCTAAGGTTGGAAGCACTTGGATCGCTGGACCCACACTTAACCGCCGCAACCGCCATCAAGGAGTGATCCTAGACGTCCCTCAACACCGTCGGTGCATCACACGGCAATTGGGTAGGGCCGGCCGCACCTATCAACTGGCGTGCCGGGCGAAACCGACCTAAGGAGCCGACCTACAACCGCCTCAGGAGCAGTGATCAGGGTCGTCCAAGTCCATAGGCAGTGGATCACAGGGCCAGCCGCACCTGGAGATACGGCCGCACCTCCTTGCTCGGCACTGCAGTTCCCTCTCGCCTACAAGTACCCCCTCCTGCAGCCACCGACCCACTGGGGCTATATATAGTCCCCGGCACTTCATAGAAGAACACACAAGGTGAATAGAAGCAAGTGGCGGTGCCCTACACAAATTAATACTTAGAGAGTAGGGAGAGAGAGTTGAGTGCTGGAGTAAGAAGCCGGAGTGCCTGTCTTCTTCCTCTTTGTACCTCGGCGGGTGCGGTACTACTAAGGTCGTCCACACCCGGGATACTTTGTAAGTTCGGATTTGTGAGTATCTAAGTCTCAATTCATACTCTTGCTCGCTCTTAGGTTCTTCGATTACGGTTAGTAGTTCTGCTACTTATCGTGATTGCTTTGCTCTGACGTCGAGTAAAGTAGTGCTTGGTTAGTGTAGACGCGGTGTCTAGACTCTCCGGTACCTTGGAATGCCGCTCTGATCAACGAAATAGTTGTGGTACCCTAGGGAGGTGACAGCTCTGGACGGGCTTTGTAGTCCACCACGTTAGTTCAGACGGGTAGGAGATACGACATCAGAGCCCCCTTCTCATCCCTTTCTGTGGCTCTTTTCCCTCTGGCCCCGACGAGTGACGAGACTTGATTTGATTCTACCGTGACTCACGAATGATTGACTTCCTTAGCTAATCCCCTCTCTACCTGAAATCACCACTTGCCTCTTTACCCTTCGTCGTCATATCCCCCGAGCAGATTAGTTCAGGTTCATTACACTCCTCGTTCCCCGTGGAAATCGATACCTTGGAATACTCCCGGGTGAAAGCTACCGCAGTATCCGTGCGCTTGCGGATTTATCTGTGATCGTATAGTATACCAACAGGCTTTCTGGCGCCGTTGCGAATTTAGTAATGACGTAAGAAACGCCAACAAAACTCAAGAACATGTCACCCATGCATGAATATCACTTTAGTCTAAAAGGGAAATACAGAAATACTCACTTTGCTCTAAATGAAGAACAAATGGGAGTCTCACCCACACCACCATCTACATAGCACCTTCACCCAACTACACATGGAGAGGTGAGAACTCACCTCTCCAAGTGAGGAAATGAGACAGGGGAGAACTTGGGATGTGTCTCTCATTCTTACCCCCTTCCCTTCTATTTATAGGCTCGGGTCACTGCGCGAGAACACCCCAAGCACCACGGGAATGCCCTTAGGATCCAATGGGGAGATGACATGTGGAAAATGGAGGCGAACTGCCTTAAGGTGGGGTCGGCCGACCTGGGGATCGGCCGACCTGGGCCCACCACGTTTTGCGCTGTGCTTTCTCCCAGTGACTGATATGTGGCCCCTTATGACGGTTCCAGGTGCCCACGCGGTTTGGAGGCGGTTAGCTCGGGTTGTGGGCCCTTGAATCCTTGTGCTGAACACGTGGCGGCGTCTGATTCGTCGGGAAGTGCTTCTCTTGGATTGATGAGGTGTCATGGACACATGGCATCCTGTGTGCCAGCACATCGCCATGTGGCCTGGTGTGGGTCCCACCGGGCCCACATGATGTCATGTGCATATCTTTCTCATCCGGGCTCCGATGTATGCAAATGATATATCCATTTCGATCGTCTCGACGAGCCCGTCACAATGGTGCAGTCCAAATGGGCATTTGGGACTGTTTATGATGATGCCATATTCATGCCATCAATGCACTTGCTCTTAATTGCATCATTTCATGTGCATTTCGATGTGTCCTGCAACAAAAGCTAGAAACACCAACACTTGTGGAAATCATCAGTATCAAGCCTTATTCTAGTGTTGATGATCACTTTTCGTTTATTCTATGCAGGTATTGACGGCCTAAAAGTGGTACTTAACAGCCGTCAACACCGCGCTTCCCCGCAACGACACGTGGGGCGCCAGATCCCCACGCCATGCAAATACGCCAGCTGGCGTCTCGCGCGGGCGGCCGACTCTGACGAGAGCCTTAATGCGGCACTGTTCGGCCGCGCAGCCCTCGACGCGCCGTCCCATCCGACCCTGCAGCACGCCAACTCCGTCAGAGGCACTCGAGTGCCCCCTACGATTAGTGCTGGCCTACGATTAGGCCCCAACGTGGCAAGCTTATCCCGTGCTCAGGCAGGTTGAGTCAGCACCAAAGAGCTCGGAGGAAACGCCAGGTGCCCAAAATAAACAGCCCCGCCCGGCCACGCGGCGGCCTCGACGACCACGCAGTTCAGCCCCCCTTCAATGCACCCTGACGGACAGCGACGTGCGAGAAGACATCCCAGCGGCTAGGACTGTAGCTTTATTTTGTATTCCCTTTTTGCCCCTCCCCCTTGCGTCTATAAAAGGGAGAGGAGGGCAACCGTCACAAAGGTTGACGAACCGAACTCTCACACTCCAGGGACTTGGGCTCGATACCCTCTCCCGACAAGTTTGTAACCCCTACTACAAACATCCCTAGCACAAGAACACGGCAGCTCGATACTGGATGTAGGGTATTACTCCTCGGAGGCCCGAACCAGTCCAAATCCCGGCGTCTCTCGTGCTAACCATCCGGGTCGGACACACGATCGATACAAATTTACTGCTCGACGGTAGAGAACCCCGACGGTTGGCGCGCCAGGTAGGGGCGCATCGTGTGTCTCGCCGAACTTCACCAACGACTCGGATGGAGGGCCGCAGGGTTTCGCTAACCCCAGGGGCCACCATGCGTTTCGGCTCTCTTGGCTTCGTCTACACCGGGCCGGCGGAGTCCGTCGTCGGGCGCACCTTTGCCCGGCCAGCTCGCCCCAACGCCTTGACGGCGTCGGTGGGGCACGCGGCGTTCGTCCGAGGCTTCTCGGACGAGACGATCATGGCCATGTTGGGGCCTAACCCAACAAAGGAGCGTGTTAGGCTCGCCGCCTACTACCTCACCGACCTCACTTTCCAGGCCAGCGGAGACGAGCCGCTTGCCTGGGGCGAGTTCATGGAGTGGTACACCGCCATGTACCCCCGTGGACAGCAAGGCCTCCCGGACGACCCGGTGACGGCCTACGTGGATGCGCTACGAGCATCCTACACCGCCCCGGGCTCCGTGACAGCCCGGAGGGCACCTCCGACACCCGCGCACGACCCCACGCGCGAGTGTTTCGTCTGCGTGGCTGCGAGCTCAAGCAGCTCCACCAACACGGAGCCAGCACCACGTCATCACGCCACGGACGCCCAGCGCAGGGCGCGCCTCGACGAGCTCGCCGAGGCCAGGCGCCAGCTCGACGAGGAGCTGGCCAACCTTCACCAAGAGCTCGAGGAGGATCGGCCGCGAAACCGGCAAGCGGACCCGCAGCAGGTCCCGGTGCGGGAGCAGTGCCGTGAAGGAGATGGCGAGCGGCAGGAGCGTCGACCTACCGCCGAGTAGTCCAGAGCCCGCGCGCCGACACCGCCAGCTCGGGGACGCGCGCGTGACAACAACCGACGCGCCAATGAGGGCGCGAACGTCGACGGTGACACCCCACCGCTCTTTAGGCGGGCGTCGCAGAACTTGGCAGCCGCGGCGATGCTGCTGTGCGGCTGCCCGGAGGTCGCCACCCCCGAGGAGAGGAGGGTGCGACAGCAGCTCAAGGCCCTCCTCGAGACGGCGGCAGCACAACAGGCGGAGAGCTCCGCGTCACGCCAATGGTCGGCACGCGACGGGAGAGCGGCACCCTACGCGAACCGCCAAAACCCGTCCCCCTCGCGGCATCAGAGCCGCGGGGACGGAGCTAGCGGGCCGGCGGTCAAGCAACGTCTCGGGCCAGACCGTGACGCCTGGGGCACCATCGAGGCTCACCGTCGAGCCGCCAGCGTCGACAACTATGGCGAAGGCAACAACCGCGGTCACCGCGACGAGCGCCGCCTGCGCCGACAAGACGACCGGAGGCGCGGTGGGCGCTACGACAGTGACGACGACCACGATCGCAGCTGGTCGCCAGACCAGAGGGGCCCGCGAGCCTTCGGTCAGAAGGTGCGGGACGCGAAATTTCCCTCACGCTTTCGGGCTCCGACCAACATCCCCAGGTATGACGGGGAGACCAACCCGAGCATGTGGTTGGAGGACTACCGGCTCGCGTGTCACGCGGGCGGAGCGACAGATGACCTCTTCATCATCAAGAATCTGCCGCTCTACCTCAGCGACTCCGCGCGGACATGGCTCGAGCACCTACCGCGCGGCAAGATCAATGATTGGACGGAGTTGCGTCGTACCTTCGTCGGCAACTTCCAGGGCACGTACGCCCATCCCGGCAAGCAGTGGGAGCTGCGCAACTGCAAACAGCAGCCGGGGGAGAGTCTGCGCGACTACATCTGGCGTTTCTCCAAGCGTTGCACCGAACTCCCCGGTGCGACGGACAACGACGCCATTTCGGCGTTCCAGAATGGCACGACCTGCACCACCCTCATCCATCGACTAGGGCGTCGTACCCCCCGAACCACTCGGGAACTCCTCGACATCGCGACCAACCACGCAGACGGCGAGGAGGCGGTCGCGACGACCCTCAACACCCCTCAGGGCAAGGGGAAACAGGTCGTAGACCACGGCGAGGGGCCGTCCTCGCACCCCAAGAAGAAGAAGAAGAACGACAAGCATCGTCGTGATGACAACTTCGTCGCGGCGGTCGAGCGCAAGGCCTCGCGCCCCAAGAGCAACCCACCCAAGGTTGGTCCCCCGAAGGACCACTTCGAGAAGCTCTTGGAGGCGCCGTGCACCCACCACGAGGTCCCCGTCAAGCACGCGCTCAAAGACTGCCGCCTCATGAAGAACTACGTCAACGGCATGCTCAAGACCAAGGCGGTAGATCTACAGAAGAAGGTCGCTCCTCTCCCCGACAACGACGACGACGACGCGGGGGCTCAGTACCCAGGTGAGGACGGGGCGGTCCACATGATCTTCGGCGGATCCCCGGCGCGACCCTCAAGACGCCAAGAGAAGCTGATCCGGCGTGGGGTCTACAACGTCGAGTCCGCGACGCCATCCTACCTCAAGTGGTCGGAGGTTCCGATAACCTTCGACCGCAAGGACCACCCCGACCGTGTGCCGCAGCCGGGAGCCTACCCACTAGTGGTAGCTCCCCTGTTCAGGTCCAAACGGATCCACAAGGTCCTGATGGACGGAGGCAGCGGCATCAACGTGCTCTACGCGTCGACGCTCGACGACATGGGCATCCTGCGGTCCAAGCTACGGCCATCGACCGCACCATTCCATGGGGTCGTCCCTGGGATGGAGGCACTCCCTATCGGGCAGATCGATCTGCCTGTCATGTTTGGGACGCTGCAAAACTTTCGCATAGAAACCCTCACCTTCGAAGTGGTGGGGTTCTCGGGGATGTACCACGCCATCCTCGGGAGGCCAGCTTACGCGAAGTTTATGGCCGTGCCCAACTATACGTACCTCAAGCTGAAGATTCCCGGTCCGAAGGGGATCATCACGGTGGGGACTACGTTCCAGCGCGCATTCGAATGCGACGCTGAGTGCTTCCAGTTTGCGGAGGCACTGATCCGGTCCGAGAGGCTCCATGCCGAGCCTCCCTCCGAGGACCAAGACATCCCCGAGTCGTCCAAGCGAGCGGCCTGCTCTTTCAAGCCCGCCAAGGACGTCAAGGATGCGGCCGTCTCCGACGATGGCCGCACGCTCCGTATCAGGATGGCGCTCGATCCTAAATAGGAAAGCGCGCTCGTCGACTTCCTCAAAGCAAACCTCGATGTGTTTGCATGGAAACCCTCCGACATGAAGGGGATCCCGAGGGAGATTGCCGAGCACAAACTGAACATCAAGCCGTGATCGAAACCGGTGAAGCAACGCCTTCGCCGCTTCAACGACAAGAAGTGCAAGGCGATCGACGAGGAGATCAAGAAGCTCCTTAGTTCAGGGTTCATCCGAGAAGTATTCCACCCCGAGTGGCTTGCTAACCCTGTACTTGTAAAGAAGAAGAATAAAAAATGGAGGATGTGTGTTGACTACACGGGCCTTAACAAGGCATGTCCCAAGGATCCGTTTCCTTTGCCTCGCATAGATCAGGTAGTCGATTCAACAGCTAGGTGCGAAACCCTCTGTTTTCTCGATGCGTACTCCGGGTACCACCAGATAGCGATGTGCATAGCGGACCAACTCGCGACTTCATTCATCACTCCGTTCGGCGCCTACTGTTACAAGACGATGCCCTTCGGGCTCAAAAACGTGGGCGCTACGTTCCAGAGATGCATGCGACGCGTCTTTGGAGACCTTATAGGACGAATCATCGAGGCGTATGTTGATGATATCATGGTCAAATCGAAAAAGACCGGCGATCTAGTCCCAGACCTCACGGAGGAATTCGCGAAGCTGAGAGAGCACGGGGTGAAGCTTAACCCCGAGAAGTGCGTTTTCGGGGTCCTGAGGGGTATGCTCCTCGGCTTTGTCGTGTCGGAACGCGGCATTGAAGCCAATCCCGAGAAGAACTCGGCCATCACGGACATGGGTCCGATCCAAAACCTAAAGGGTGTACAACACGTCATGGGCTGCCTCGCGGCTCTCAGCCGTTTCATAGCGCGACTCGGGGAGCGTAGCCTGCCGTTGTATCGACTAATGAAGAAGTCCGACCACTTCGCGTGGACGCCCGAGGCTCAGGAAGCCCTCGACTCCCTCAAGAACCTCCTAAAGAGCCCACCGATCCTCACAGCTCCGGCGCCAGAAGAACTAATGCTCCTATATATCACTGCGACGACCCAGGTGGTCAGCGCTACGCTGGTGGTCGAACGAGAAGAACCCAGGAGGTCACTCAAGGTGCAGCGCCCAGTCTATTTCATGAGCGAGGTACTCTCCAACTCGAAGACTCGTTACTCGCAAATGCAAAAGCTCGTGTACGCTGTCTTGATCACCAAACGCAAGCTCTGCCACTACTTCGACGCGCACCCCATAATGGTGGTGTCCAAGTACCCACTCGGAGAGGTGATCCAGAACCCCGAGGCCGAAGGGAGAATAGCCAAGTGGGCACTCGAGCTGATGGGGCAAAACATTTCGTACGCGCCACGAAGCGCCATCAAGTCACAAGTGCTGGCGGACTTTGTCGCTGAGTGGACGGAGATCCAAACTCCGCCGGCACCCATCGAGCACGAGACGTGGATGATGTACTTCGACGGCTCGGTCATGAAGGAGGGAGCGGGAGTAGGCCTTGTCTTTATCTCACCTCTGGGCGTGCGCATGGAGTACATGGTTCGACTTCACTTTCCCGCCTCCAACAACATCGCCGAGTACGAAGCGCTCATCAACGGCCTTCATATTGCGGTTGAGCTCGGGATCCGCCACCTCGAGATCAGAGGAGACTCAGAGCTTGTCATGGATCAAGTCATGAAAGAGAAAAATTGTGTTGATCCGAGGATGGTGGCGTACTTCCAGGCCGTGCATGAGTTGGAAGGCAAGTTCCATGGGCTCGAGCTTCATCACGTACTGCGCGACTACAACAAGGCCGTAGACGTCCTTGCCAAGACTGCCTCAAGCCGCAAGCCAGTACCGCATGGAGTGTTCGCGAGTGACCAGCACGAGCCATCCGTGCGCATCGAAGGGGAGAAGCCACAAGAACCCGAAGGGCCGTAAGTCATGGAGATCAACCAGCCGCCCGAGCTGAACCTCGAGGACCCGGACTGGCGCTTCCCCATCCTTGAGTGGCTTGTCGAACGGAAGCCGCCCTCCGACCAGACGGAGGCACGCCGCATCGCGTGATGAGCTAAAGCATTCGTCCTCATCGAGGGTGAGTTGTACAAGCGGGGTGCGGCCGGCATACTCATGCGATGCATCTTAGGAGATTAGGGCAAGGAGCTACTTCGCGATATCCACGCTGGCACATGCGGACATCACGCCGGTCCGAGAACTCTTGTAGGAAAGGCTTTCCGACAAGGTTTTTACTGGGCCACAGCAGTGGCCGACTCCAAGGACATCGTACGGCGTTGCGAAGAATGCCAGTTCTACGCTCGACAAACTCATCTCCCGACGCAAGCGCTACAAACCATCCCCATCACATGGCCCTTTGCTGTGTGGCACCTCGACATGGTGGGGCCGCTCCGACAAGCGCCCGGGGGCTTCACGCACCTGCTCGTGGCGGTCGACAAGTTCTCCAAGTGGATCGAGGCTCGACCCATCGTGAACGTCTGCTCCGAGGAGGCCGTAGCGTTCTTCACTGATATCATCTATCGCTTCGGCATACCTAACACGATCATCACCGACAATGACACCCAGTTCATGGGGAAGAAATTCCTCAACTTCTGCGATGACAACAACATTCGCGTGGACTGGTCCGCCGTAGCGCACCCAAAGACGAACGGGCAAGTCGAAAGGGCGAACGGCATGCTACTGCAAGGGTTGAAGCCTCGCATTTTCAAGCGACTTGAGAAGTTCCGAGCGAGATGGGTAGCCGAGCTACCATCCGTTCTCTGGAACCTGCGCACCACGCCTTGCCGAGCGACCGGCTTCACGCCGTTCTTCATGGTGCATGGGTCGGAAGCAGTCCTCCCCACGGACATCGACTACGACAGTCCCAGGGTACGAGCCTACACCGAGGAAGGCAACCAAGTCGCGCTCGAGGATGCGATCGACCAGCTCGACAAGGCGTGTGACATGGCATTGATACACTCGGCAAAGTACCAACAAGCCTTGCGACACTACCACGAGCGCAACGTGCGCACCCGCGAGTTCCAGGCCGGGGACCTGGTCCTCCGACGGGTTCAAGGCAGCAAGGATTGACACAAACTCGCGCCCCCATGGGAGGGGCCATTCATCATCGACCAAGTACTCCGACCCAGAACATTCAAGATCCGATATGAGGACGGTCGAATCGTCTCCAACGCGTGGAACATCGAACACCTGCGGCCATTTTACCCTTGAGTAAATGTTCATATCTTGTGAATCAGTGAATAAATGCCGCATGCTTTGTTCATACGTCTTTGAGTTCATAAGCTTTTTAGTTGCCATGTTTCTACGTGTTGCAACTTTTCTAAAGGCTGAGCGGCGAGCACTCCTGCACCTGTGCAGAAACGCTCACCGCTCGGGGGCTACCCAGGGCACGATGCCCTCCTTTCGATTTTCCGTTTTGAAAACAAAAATCGACAACTATGTCGTGACTGATCGCACGTGCGAGAGGTTTTTTGGCGGAGGGCTCAACCCTGCGAGAAGTAAAGATGACGGCCCGCGCGGGACTTGGCACTGCTGCTCGTTCAACGCTCTTAGCACCTACGCCTCCGTGGCTACGGTGCGAAGGCTTGCGAGCATAGTCTGAGTTCACGGGTTTTAATCCGACCTTTTTCGAAGGCGCTCGGGCAACCGCTCAGGCTTCGGTCTAAAACGATTTCAACAAAAAATACGCGAGTTACTTTTCAAATTCTCCTGAGTGCTCGGGGGCTGCGAACGCATAGCACCTCTTAATGGCTTGAGATGGCTGGGCTTTCTGACTCCTACGCCCCTGCGGCTCCAGAGTAAAGCTCGGTCAGCTAAAGTTCCTAAGTTTTGCTACTCGTTGCCGTGGTCGTCCCTTGGTGCTCGAGAATGTTTGAGCCGCAACAGAACTAAGCAAGTTTTAAACGAAATAAAACTGTTCAAGGCTTTACAAGCATATCTTGTTCTTAATAGCCTACGAAAAAAATGATACATCTAATGTGAAGGCCTGGAGCTTTCTGGGTCTTCTGGTGTGTCTCGTGGAATCAGGTCCAGGTCCTTCATCGCGACGTCGGCCATGGCGCGGGCGAAGGAGGCACAGTCTTCCTCGAGCTGGTCGCAGTGATCATCAGAGCTGCCAGGCGCCCGGCCGCCGCTCAGCGCCATGCGGTCCAGTCCTTGATAATGCGAGTCGAACATGGCGAGAACCCGATGCACCACCCTCCGAGCAGTTGATAGCTCCCGCCCCTTGACGACTTCCGGGAGGCACTCGACTTGTTTCACAAGGGTGTTAGGGAGCATCGGCCCGACGTGGATGCCGAGCTCCGACAAGACCTAGCCAAGGAGTTTCCCAAGCTTGGTGTGCTCCAGGATGCTCTGCCGGTGTGACGTCTCCGACTCACGCCGGGCGTTCTTGACTTCTTCGAGCTCAGTCCTAACCTGCTCCTGGGCCATCCGGGACTGCTCAAGCTCGGTCTTGATCTCTGAAAAGGGTCGACAAGTTGGAATAAACAAACATGGTGCGACCGAGCGGAAAGAAGAGCGAGGCAGGATCGAGGGGACTTACTCTCAAGATGCTCCGACAAACGCTTGATCGACCCGTCCTTCTTGATGATTTTGAGCTCGGCGGCGTTCACTTCCTGCGATTTTTCTGTGAGCTTCACAGTCATCGCAGCGCGGTGCACTCGCAGCCCTATGACCGCGAGAAGACGAATCAACACCGACAAAAATCGACGAAAAGAAAGAAACCCACGGCAGCATTCGAAGCCCACTCACCATCGATATCCTGCGCCAACTGGGAGTTGGCATTCCGAAGCCGGGTCACCTCGTCGGTGGCATCCTGGAGCTTGTTGGCCACCTCCGAGAATTGCTTGTTGGCCGTCCGGAGGTCCGCGCCGGCGGTGGCCAAGTCTTGCTCCAGCCCGGCCACCTTCGATTCGAGCGTCGTCCACTCCTGGGCAGCGGCCTGGGCTGTGGTCTGGGCGGCGGTATCAGCGGTGGTGGCGGCGGCTGTGGCCTTCTCAGTGGCCTCGTTGGCAGTCGTCACAGTGGCCCGCAGCTCCTCAGCCGCCGCCTCCGCTTGGGCTAACTTCGCCTCGAGGGACTCCCGCTCCGTCGCGGCGTTGGCAGCCGTGGCCGTGGCACGGTCCTCCGCGGACTTCACGGCGGCTTCGAGCGTGGCCCTCGACGACGCTTCATTCGCCACCGCCCCGGCGTCGGCCAGGCGAGCAACCTCCAGCTGCATCTCCAGCTGGGACCTCTCCGCCCGGAGCTCCCTGATGGTGCGCGCCTTCCTTGCGCCGCACTTCGCGAGCGTCTGTTCCGGGCAAGAGAGCATCAATTACAAGACTTGCAATAATGGAAAAACATGGTTAAGCTCCCAGTTCAAAGGGACTTAACGTCATCGCGGGAAGGATAAGCTCGTCGAATGCACAACGCGCCCATCCTAGACCTCGCTCGAGGCGGCGGCAGGCTGCGGCCTCCTCCTCTTCGTTGTCAGACGCGCCAGCCTCGTAAGCAGCCGCCCACGTGGTCAGAAATCCTCGCGTCATTCTCCTCTGACTCCGACAGCAGCCCTGCGCCTGAACCCTCCCCGACCTCCTGGATCTCCGGGGAGGCGCCTCTCACAGCGTTCCCGGGGACATCATGTTCCTGCGGGACTGGGCGGGTTGGGCTTGCGATGGGCGCCACTTCGATGACGGGGGCGGCGAGCCGGGGTGGCGACGGCTCCGGTGCGCTCACAACGGTCGATCCCGCGACCACGGCAGGGGACGAGGACGCGGTAGCAGCCAGCTCCGTGTCGGCTGCGAGCTCTCCGAGGACCCCCTCGGCTGCCTCGAATGTGACTGGGGCTTCAGGGGCCCCGCCGGCTCCGACCGGGCCCGACTCCGGCTGCTCGGCTTCGGCCGCGTCAAGCGCGGGCTCCTTGTCGCCGGGCTCCGCCGCTCCGGCTATGGTTGCAGCCTCGAGCACGGCCGGCTCAGAAGCCTCGACCCCCGACTCCTCCGGACCTGCCAGCAACCGCTCCAGCACGACCTCGAAGCTAGTTGGATCGCCGCCCGAGAGGTCGGGACTGTCAAGGTTGATGATCTCCCGAGGGCGGACAGCCGCAACGTCGGCTGCCGGGGCCTCCACTGCGTCCCCACCCGCCTGCAACGCCGCGGACGTCGAAGCTTCAACCACCACCGGCATCTCGGCCTCGTGTCCGCCGGCTGATGGCGGCGGGGGCACGATCTTCTCGGAAGACGCCGCCAGGGCGTCGCCGCCTCCCGCGGTGGCCTCGATCGGCGGCTCGATCGCCGCCTGGATGTCGCTCGCCTCAGGGGCCACCCGCCCCTCGATCAAGTTGTCGGCGTCTGACGCCGGCCAAGGCGCCGCTGTCTCGACGACCTCAGGCGCCGCAGTAGGCCCTCTCCCGACCTGCCCCGCCGACGGTTTAGTAGGACGAGGCGTCGGGTGGGGATCAGGCTGAGGGTTGCGCGCGCCCAGCGCAACGCATTTTTGTGGCTCGAGGCTGAGCAAGCCGGTGTCGGCACGGCTGAGGCAAGGACAAGTTAAAAAAGAAGCAAACAAAGACGAGGAACAGTAAAACAATAAAGGGTAGCGAGCAAGCGCTTACATGGTGGACCGAACGCAGGCTCGCTTGACGGGCCTGTCTGATGGACCCAGTTCGGGGGCTGGCCTTTTGGCCCCCGCCGGCTCGGAAACTAGTTCCCGACGCTCCGACGGCTCGGGGGCTGGCCCATCACCCCCCGACGGCTTGGCAGCGGTGCTCCGATCCCCCGACGACTCGGGGGCTGCCCTCCCGGCCTCCGCTGCGCTGGAGGTCAGCTCCCGACTCCCGCCAAAAGAAAGGGGCACCTGCACGGTCGGGACGCCGCTGCCGCGGATGACTAGAGATTGGAGGTGCTGCTGAGGAGCGCTCGGTGCAGGCGCCGGCGGGGTCGACCTCACCTTGGCTGACGAACGCCTCCTCAAGGAATCCGAGTCCGATCGCTCGGCGTTGACAGAGGAATGGTGGGAGGAAGAGTCTCCATCTGCCGACCGCCTGGGCGAATCATCCCGACCTGGGGGCTCCCTCCGCCCCTCGGAGGCACGTGAACCACCAGGGGCCACATGGGAGCGGGTCACCCGTTGATCTTCTCGGGCGGGGCGGGCCCCCGGCCGCGAGCTGGAACCCGCGCCTTTCTCACGAACGACCGGCTCCGACCGCCGCGTCGAGCTCACTTCTGCGGCCCACCGCGGTGAAGACAGGGGCGACCCGGACATGCCACTCCAATCGACGTCCGCGCTCGGCTCGTCCCCGCTCCACGGCGGCGACGGCGATGGATCTTCGTTGGAGGAGACATTGGCCTCCCCCGCTTTACAGCGCTTGATGCGGTCGTCGTTCCGATCGCGCTTGGTGATCTCCTTCTCCTTGTGCCGCGTCTTGCACTCACCCCTCCGTCTCTCCGCGGCCGCCTTGTTGCGGTTGAAGATCACCTCCTGAGGGAGAGGGGGCTTCGCGGGCACAAGGTGGGAGCTCCTCAGCTACAAGTAAAGGAAGCGAAGGAAGTCAGCGGCCATCAAGAGTTTCCGAGAAGATCCAAATTAGATGAAGACCTCGGACTAGTCGGAAAACTTATCGGAAGAAGAAACCACTTACAAGCTTTTCGGTCCCCTCGTTGGGGAGCATCGGCAAGAGCTGCGACAGCGGCCACGATTAGGACGCCTTCCCAATGGCCACCGACACGCGGTGCTGGACCTCGTCCAGCGAAGGTGGCTCGGGCGCGGTCACGGTCCCTGCCCAAGGGGCCCTCTTGGCCGTCATTTCACAGAGACGAAGAGGCCACCTCCGAAGCGGGACGACCCCTCGGGTGTGGTACTGGCTGATGACGGCCGCCAGGTTGACTCCGGCCTTGCGAAGGCGGGCCAGCACCGCCCAGTGCTCCTTGAGCAGTTTCTCCTGCTCCGCCTTCGGAGGCCCGTCGCTCCAACTTCTCGGCGCCTGGGCGATCGAGACTCTGGTGAACTCCGGCAGCGCATGCTCAGGGTCGTTCTTGAGATAGAACCAACCCTTGTGCCAACTGCTGTTGGAGCTCGTCAGCGAGAAAGGAATGTACTTCTCACCCCTACCCTGCTTCATTCGGAGGTTGGCGCAGCCGATGGTCGCCGAAAGGGGGCCGTCCTTCAAGCAGGCGAACATGAAGAAATACTTGAACAGGTGCCAGTGAGCACCGATCCCCAAGTACCCCTCGCACAACACCTCGAATGCCGCCATTTGCTGGACGCTGTTCGGATTGAGGTGTTGGAGTTGAAGCCCGTACTCAAAAAGTACAGCCCGGATGAATCGCCCGGCGGGGATGGAGAAGCCACGCTCGTGGAACGCCACGAACGGGACGACGTACCCCCTCGGCGGGCGCGGCACGGACTCGTCCTTGGGCACCCTCCACTCGGCGTCGGTGAGCGCAGGGAGCTGCCCAGCGGCGACCAGACGGTGTAGCATTGAGCGGGACACGTTGGAACGCGACCAGTTCGACATGGCGACGGCGGGCTCTCGCACACGGCTCAGGTGGAAGAAGCGGCTGTGGGCGTGAAGGGCAAAAGAAGCAGGCGGCAATGGTAGTGGAGAAGGTATGAGAGGTAAAAGTTTTGAATCCTTCGCCGGCTCACAGTTAATAAGGAAGGGGCGTGGCCACCGACCTTAAATGCTGGGCCCACCACGCCGAAAAGACGCCTGCGCACGCGCGCGCCCCGGGGTAACTGACGCCCGCCTGCGCGGCGCCTCGATGCCCGCTGGGCCCGGGAATCTGAACCGACCACGCTCCGTCTTTTCAAGCCGTCACATCCGCCACGTCGGCCACGTTGGCCACGACCTCCATGACGCCCACGACCGCCGCGACTGCCTCGATCAAGGGCCCCGGAACCACGACAACATCTCTGAAGATAAAAACCCTACAAGCGAGTCTACAACTCACTCGTGGGCTTGGGGGCTACATCCGGCGGATGCGCTCGCGCGCATCCACCGAGAAAACCAAGAACGGAGATCATCGCGACGCTTCTCATCTGAGACTGTGAGCGAGTCCTTGACTCCCACTCAGGCTCGGGGGCTACTGACGAGGGCCTGGATTAGGGCCCCTTAAACGGCAAGATAATTACTCCCGAGGTGGAGTCTTCTGACACCATTGACAATATGAAGGCCAAGATTCAGTATAAGGAGGACTGAGGATCTCTGTCAAGACCATCACTGGCAAGACGTCTTGTTTCCGACCAGTTGGAAGCTTCCTCGACAAGTCTCCTGCTGAGAGAAGGCTTCTTCGACAAGTCTCCGCCTCGCACGAGGAGTCTTCACCTCGCCTCCGACAACCTGCTCGTTCGCACGAGCAGTTTCCGTCTCCGACTAAGGCGAGGCCCGCACATGAAGGTCGGAGCGAGGAGACCGGGGCCCACACGAATGTGGTGCCATCCCGACGACCGGGCTTCCCCGCAACGACACGTGGGGCGTCAGTTCCCCACGCCATGCAAATACGCCATCTGGCGTCTCGCGCGGGCGGCTGGCTCTGACGAGAGCCTTAATGCGGCACTGTTCGGCCGCGCAGCCCTCGACGCGATGTCCCATCCGACCCTGCAGCACGCCAACTCCGTCAGAGGCACTCGAGTGCCCCCTACGATTAGCGCTGGCCTACGATTAGGCCCCAACGTGGCAAGCTTATCCCGTACTCAGGCGGGTTAAGTCAGCACCAAAGAGCTCGGAGGAAGCGCCAGGTGCCCAAAATAAACAGCCCCGCCCGGCCACGCGGCGGCCTCGACGACAACGCAGTTCAACCCCCCTTCAATGCACCTTGACGAACAGCGACGTGCGAGAAGACATCCCAGCGGCTAGGACTGTAGCTTTATTTTGTATTCCCTTTTTGCCCCTCCCCCTTGCATCTATAAAAGGGAGAGGAGGGCAACCGTCACAAAGGTTGACGAACCGAACTCTCACACTCTAGGGACTTGGGCTCGATACCCTCTCCCGACAAGTTTGTAACCCCTACTACAAACATCCCTAGCACAAGAACACAACAGCTCGATACTAGACGTAGGGTATTACTCCTCGGAGGCCCGAACCAGTCTAAATCCCGGCGTCTCTCGTGCTAACCATCCGGGTCGGACACACGATCGATACAAATTTACTGCTCGGCGGTAGAGAACCCCGACACTGCACTTTATAATATTTCAAAAATAAAAAGCTGCAATAATTGATGTATGGTCTCCTTGTGATATCAAAGTTGTGAAATCACAGATGCAACCTATGTAAAGTTCTAGCTTACTTTACATATTCGGACTTAATATTTGTAGCCACCGAGACCATACACAAAATACCTTACTTTGCCTTATACGTGCAAGAAAGCTCTAGCTTGTACTTTATTGGCTCAACACACTTGATACTAAGTGCAGCCTGGAATGTATGACAGAGTAACAGATACACATACGCCATGCTCCTTAGGACCTAGGAACAAGTTGGATATGGTAGCCCTCAGGAATCACCATCTCGGCAAAACGTTTTACTCCCCCTCCTTTTATCTCGATCCACCTACAGAAAATTAAATTCAATATGAGTGCGGTGCACATATAAGTATGCTGCAGATGGAAACATATATCACACATTGTTACGGAGTATATTGTAAAGTCATCATGTACCTGTACTTTGTCACCAAAACATGGAGGAAAAGTGAACTAAAAAGTTTGCTAAAATCTGCCCCGAGGCAAAGCCTTACGCCTCCTCCGAACGGCATGAAATTCATCTTTTGTGCTATTTGTTTCTCCCGGTCCTGAGTCTGCTAATAATTCCCAATATATGGTTGTCATATATTAAAGATGTTATGTTCATATAGTTCAAAGTTCAAACTTGAGGATTGAAAATAATGCATCTGTTGCAGTGTGTGTTACTTACCGACCACCTCCATGGATTGAATTTGAGCGGATCCTCAAAAAAATTTGGGTTTAGGTGTACGGACATGGGGCTAATCAAGACTAGCCAGCCGGCTGGAATTGTATAGCCTTCAAAAGACATGAATAAACCAATCACCAACCCCATCCCGCAATTATGATTTCATTTTATGTATATAAAATACATAAACTATGTTTTTTTTCTTTTTCCTCTCCCTAGAATTGCGCAGGAAGTATATACCATTCAATTGCACATCTGTCAGGGTTTTCCTGAAAATCCCAGGTGCGATGTTACTCATTCGATTAATCTCATTCATTACCTTCATATGTAAAATTAACTAGATCAGTTAAGATGGAATGCCAGTAGGAAAGCTTCAAAATAGCACAAATAATGCTGAAAAAACATTAAACAACACCTGATAGTGAATGTAAATGACTTGTATTCCTCCCATGTGAATCTAAAATTCTTGTCTTCTCGTTTATTTACTATCGTTTCATGCTCCTCCTGGGACACGTGAAACTAAATATTAGGATTAATTATTCAGTTCAAATGCATAAATGTCATAGCATTATTTGTTTCATTCCAGGCTGAGTGATTCAGGGCCAAATTGCTCGAGCACATCATGCAAGACAGTTGAATAGTGACCTTGAGCGTTTCGACAACGTCAGGGTTGTCTGTGAGGAACTTCAAACCTATGGTGAGGAACGTTGATATCGTCACGAAGCTGCCAAACAAGATGGCAGAAAGTATATCTGTAGAGAAGTCCTCATCTATTATCAGCTTTTCGCTCCGTAGTTCTTCCACAAGTACGTCAATAAGGTCGTCGTGTTTCTGCTCATGAGTGCTTAATCTCTCTTTCAGTAGATCAGTCAATACCCTACGCACGTTACTCCTTCCCTGTGAGCAAAAGAAGAAGAAGAAGTGAATTACAATTACTCATGGAGACAAGCAAAACAATGTGAATACAAATTGTTGATCCTATTGGTAAATATACCTTCATGCACTTGTAAAATAATGTCCCTGGAAAGTTTATTGTAAAGCAGAGCATCCCCCTTACGAAGGTCTCAAAGTTCTTTCTCAATTCTCTTGACTTGGCAGGTTCCATGCTGATCATCTTCTTGGCGACTAGGTCAAATATCATCTGCAACGTAAGTACATAAATGTAAATATGTAATCATCATAAATCACTTCATAGCAAAAAAAAAACATTTTATTATTAAAATAAAGAATGAGCTACATGGCTGTACTTACATCAGCTATGCCATCCTTGACTTCTACGCTTGGTTTGGCAGCCCACGCTGCAAGGCCCTGCATGACGGCGTCCTCCAGATCTCCGAGGAGCACTTCCCTGAGGTTTTCGACGCCCAAGAGCTTGGAAGCAAAGCTTCGGATGAACTTGTGGATGTTGACGTTGAACTTGGTGAAGCTCTTCTTGCCCAAGATTCTGTTTGCCGCCTCCGGGTACCAGCTCTGGAACATCTTGCCTTCTTGCTGGAAGATGAATCGGTCCACATCCGGGTCGAGGGAAATAACCACAGGCTGCCCGACTAGGCTCGTCTTGAACAGGGGACCGTATCTATAGCATACCAACAACAACAAACAACCTCAAGGGCCAATACAACACTTCCTTACCAGTTGTCACCAATCAAATTATTGTGTGTAGTAGTAGTAGCAGCAGCAACAACAACTAATAATAATAATATTATTATTATTATTAACAACAACAACAACATTATATTGTGCATATGGATAGTGATTTTTTATAATAAGTCAAATTAATGGTTTTTTTCAAGCCACATTGGTGAAAAGTGAAAACATATGTATACTAATAGTCATGCCAGAGTAAAATTAAATGTCACCTCTCCCGGCGTTCTTGATAGTATCTCGGGATGCCGATAGAAGGGCTTGGTTTGAAGAATCGGAATGTCTCAGCGATGATTGGGAACCCCATGGAGCCCGGAGGAAGGGTTCCTTTACATGGGGGATTTGCCCATTTGTATGCCCAATGCACTAACCACCCGATGATCAGTGTAACGCAACATAGGCTTGGATACGAGACCAGGAAACTCTCCATCTCTATCTTTCTGGACTAGTACGTAGGAGAAAGTGATGGCAAGCTAGCTTGGATGTTGTGCCATATTGCAGTCGATCTCTACTCTCTAGCACCTTATATATATATAGGAAAAATGCCGTGTGTGACTGCCAATAGAGTCAGTGTACCTTTCAGTGTTTTTATTACAAATGCATGCGTGCACCTTTCAGTGTTGACTCTCGATTAAATTACTTGCGCGCTTGAGGGTTGGAGGGTGGAGACTACGAGTTCCACCGCTATTTTTAGTTTGCGCGCGCGCGCGATCCAATTTTCTAGCTTGTGTGCGTCGGTGCCGTGTACGAAGGTCAGAATGAGACGTGCATGGCAGATGAGGGAGGAGCCACCAGACTATGCTAGTTCTCAGGCTCTCACAGAAAATATGGATGTGGGGAAGGATACACTGCCTATGAGTCCCGGCTCAGTTCAGCTATGAACACAAACACAGCCAGCTACAGATGATGTTCGTCCAAACAGTCACTGAGCTCGACGATGACATGACAAGTTGGGAACTCCTGGGGATCCTGTAGGTCCGTACACAATATAATAACCTACAAAACCCAATGCAATTGCATCTAAGTCTTAATCTTATCGTGGAGTACATCGACAAGCAAGGTAAATCAGATCAGATCAAATCAAATAAAAATAAATCAGATAGAGTATGTACTTACGTAAGATCTCCAAATCGGTCAAGCACCGATTCCGCCGCCCGTCACGCACCCTGATCAGGCGCTGTTGGTGGACAGCCTTGGGATTGGGATGGACTCCGTTAGTCTCCGAAAGATGCTTCGAACTGGGCTCAGGCTCCCTCTATAACGGGGATAATCTATCCGAAGCTCCGTCTGCTAGAACCAGGTGATACCCCGCGCGTTGCTACGTGAATTTCTACAAAATTTGAAAGTAGATATATACAGTAAGATGATTACATCGCAATATTCTTTTGCAAAGAACACTATGCTAAAAACCTATGCAATACGGATACGGAAACGGGTATCGGTATGAGAAGGATACAGATAAGCGGATACGGCAATTTCTCAAAAAACCTGATACGTGGATACGTTTCGACAATTTTTAAATAAATAAATAAACAAATAACAATGCATATTAATTTGCAAAATAGATGGTCAAGTTCAACAAGAGACATTAAGGTTTGTTACATTCAAAATAAAATGATAGCAGCAGCCAGCAGGTTCAAAGTTCGATCTAGCAATATAGTACTATAGTAGGATAGGATAGCATCAAGCCGTCAACAATCAAGCTTGTTCCTCCTCGATTTCCTCATTGTTCCTCTATATGTGCCCCGATTTCTTTCACAGCAAGAAGAGGAGGCTGGACAATGAATATTGGATAAAATTAATCGGTGCACTAGCTCAGCCCTATATTGGATTAGGGAGGGAGGGAAACTCACCTCAGCAGGGGGCAGAGGCAGGGCGCAATCGGTCGCCGTCGCTGGAGCTCCTCCTCATTGCCGTCGCGGGGAGGCCAGACGCACCTCTTTGTTGCCGTCATGGGGGACTGCCTGTGGGCGCCGGCGGGCGGCCGCCACGAGCGGGGCGGGCGGGCGTGGTGGAGACGCGGACTGGAGGCAGAAGGGGCGGCGGCTGCGTCGGACTGAGCCGGGGGCGCACGGGATGCGGATGGATAGCAGGATAGGTAGGGCATCATACTGTTAGATGGGTTGGGCTGTACCGATACGTGGGCCAAGACGTCTCCAATTGAGGGTTTTTGGCCCATTTAAAATAGGATACGTGGAGACAGCACGGATACGTATCCTGGGCGTATCCGCGTAGTATCGGATACGTATCCGAAACGCGAAACGGCACCAAACTGGCGTATCTGTGTTTCAATTCATAGCTAAAAACATGTTCATTTTATTGAGAGATAACAACTTGAGAATTTTGTAGCATGATACTCACAAAGACTAACACGTTGCATGCATGGATGCTATTAACCATAGAAAGGTAAAAGACATAAATTGATGGTTCTAATTGATGATGACGTGGGCAACTTACATGTTGAGGACCTTTAGTGGAGTGTATTTGTATAAGTTATATAGATTACTACTATTTCCACTTCTGCTCCAAAACTATAATCTTCTGTTTGGTATGGCTCTAACTTTGACCGAAGTTGCTCCACTTCAAAACTTCAGGTGGAGTCAACTCTAAGTGGAGTTGGAGCTGTCCAAAATGGCTGTTTGACTACCCACTTCAGAAATAAAATGCAACATCGTCAAATGATATGTGGGTCCCACCTGTCAGCCTCACATCTACCCTTCCTCCTCTCTATTCTCTCATGCAACAGAGCACACCTGGCGGGATGAGCTACGGTGGCAGCGGGAGGTCAGCAGTGGCGCGCCGAGCGTGAGGCCCTGGTTGCAGCTGTCGTCGACGTTATGGCTCTGCCTTTGTGCACTCGCAGCCACCATGATGTCGTGGCCTCGCCGCACCCCGGTGTGGTGGTGGCCGGCTCGGGCCGGACCTCCGCACCCCAGCACTTTTTTGATGGAATCAACGGGGGGCGGAGTGCGCCCACCTGAACATTTTCATTCAAAAGGCCGCAACTGAAAGGTCACGCCCAGGTTTACAAGTCGGCCAAAGCCGGGATTACAAAGCACGGGACAACAGTAGACTAAGAATTACAAAGCAAAAGAGCAGGCCACAATCCACTTTAGGGAACACGACCAAGCGACATGCTTGCCAACTCCACTGAGACCATAGCGCTACCCTCCACCCCTCGTGGCTGCGCGCACTCTGCCGCCGCCCTCAATGTCCAACCGGGGGAGGAAGCCCTGAAGGAATGAAGGACCACACGACAGAGAGGGGACTAAGAGTGGGGGGAGCACGCCGACCACAACCTTATTGAACACGCCGATCTCCCTTAGAGCTAATGGTAGCACCTTTAGAAGCATGTCCGGGCCTCCACCTACCGCCATCCAACGCCCTTCAAGGGGAGGAATCCTCAAAGGAGGGAGGGTCGGCTACTATGAACGCACTCGGCAAAAGATTTGATGACACCACAAACAAGGAGCGCAGCGACGAAGCAGAGGTGCCAGAAGCGAACACCAAACGAACCGCGGACGAACCCAAACAGCCGAGCAAGACGAAGCCATTACCGAGAGGGGAAGAGTGTGGACCACGGTGATGCTGAGAATGGCTGGCCAAGCGAAGATCCAAGACCTCCCCACGCACCGGGCGCGACACTTTCGCTGCAAGGCCACCAACATCACCAAAAAGAGCTTGCTCCAACAGCGAAGGACAAGCATGGAAAGCAAGCTGCCACCATGACAACCATGACAGGACCTTGGCCGTAGCAAAATCATCGCGGATTCACCAGGCCGTGCGAGGTGTAGATGCCCCCTGCGCAACGAGCGCAGCACTTTCGCTGCATGTAGTCCAGTGCACATGGCGCATCTCTGCTGGAACTCCACACTGCTCGTCAGCAAGAAGCAACGAGAGGGGCGACCACCATGGACGCACCTTCGCCCCCCTCGATGGGGAGCAGGTTGATTCACACAGCCGCTATGCCAACCATGCAGAGAACTGGCAGGAGACGACGACGAGCACGTGAGGAGGGACATGCCCGCCCAACACCATTCGCCTCCCCAAGCAGCATCTGCAGCACGCTACGAAGAGGCTCACGGTGCCGTGTGCTCGTCAGACGGCAACAGCAGCACATGCCGGCGGCCCAGCCTGCACGTACGGCGCAGAGGCGCGCAGGCAGGCACGGACGCCGGGAGCTGGCCGCTGCGCCCGCCACCCGCCAGGAAGGTAGACCTCCCGCCGCCGCCCCAGGGGGGGACACGCCGGGGGGCCAGCCACTGCGCCCACGCAGGCACCCTCGCGCCGCCGCACCCATGGCAGCCGAGCGTTGGGAAGACGGTCATGGACCGCAGATGCCTGGGGAAGCGCGGACTCGCGTCAAGGGAGGCAACGCGGGCATCACGATGGAGCAGGCGACTACCCGCCCAACCGCGGCCAAGGAGCACGAAGGAGAAGGGGGACGGGAGGGGTGGGGAAGGACGAGGTCGCCGGGGGGGAGCTCGGTGTCCCGAGGGGCGCCGCGCCCGAGCTCGGCCACCGCGCCGCAAGGGGCCGCTGCACTGAGCAGATCCGGCATGGGGACGCCGGATCCGGGGCCCGGCACCCCGGATCTACCACTCGCCGCCGCCCACCGCCACATCGGTAGGCGCCGCCGCGCGAGCAGAGAAGGGCCGGGGGAGGCACAGCTGCCCGGAGGAGATCCCGTCGTCGCCTTCCTCGCGAGGGAGGCCCGTTTTTTCTGGGGCCCCTGCTCCGGCGACGGCGAGTGGGGGGCGCCGGAGGGGAGGGGCTGGCGGCGGCGGTGGGGGGAGGCCGCCCGAGTCGCCTCCTGCGAGACGACGCGGGGGCGTTTCACCCCAGCACTTCAAGTGACAACAAAAAATTTGAACAAAACATGTGGTATTTTGCACAACTTTTTTGCTAAGAGAGTGGTCAAACTTGAGGGTTAAAAAGTTAAACAATTTACAATTTGAAACGGAGTGAGTAGATTCTAATTCAGGTCGACTAGCTCATGTAATTAATCACAACAACCGTTTCGAGAAAATTAAATCAGCTCCTCCAAGGGTCATTGTAAACTATTTCTACATTTAGATACAATGAACTTTTAATGAAGTAAGTCACAACAAAAAATGTGGTATTTTGCACAACTTTTTTACTAAGATAATGGTCAGACTTGAGGGTTAAAAAGTTAAACAATCTACAATTTGAAACAGAGCGAGTAGATTCTAATTCGGGCCGACTAGCTCATGTAATTAATCACAACAACCGTTTCGAGAAAATTAAATCAACTCCTCCAAGGGTCATTGTAAACTATTTCTACATTTAAATACAATGATTGTTTAGTTGGCATATCACGTCACCCCTCTAGTTCGGTATAAAAATCGTTTTGGACAAAGTTTGAGACAAACATTGAGAATTAAATCATGAATAACTTTTAAGTCGTTGAGTTTAGGAATGTGAAAATCATATAAATAGATTTGTCTTAAAAATTACTGTTATAAAAATATACATATATAACTTTTCAATAAATATTTTTATAGAAAATAGAAGTCAAAGTTGTACTTTGCTGACCGTGTCGCTGTTCGAAACGACTTCTAATACCAAACCGGAGGGAGTAGCTCGGATCTTGAGATGTACAAAGTCAATTCTGCACGCGAATTGTGATGTGCGTTATTGCCAGTTTGGCCTTGAGTTTTGGCTGATGCAAGTTGGACTAGTTGTGCACTGCTAGCAGCCTAGCACTTGTTTTAGAGAAACTGACAGCAAATCAGGTGGAGATGCTCCCCCGTTGACTCAAATTATAATTACTTGCGACGAGCGAGGTAAGTAATTCCGTTGGCGCTGCTTCCGGCAAGGTCAGAACGAGAGAGATAGCAGCTCTGTTCGACTTGCTTATTGTATAGTATTTTTCTTTTAAAAAAATCAGTCAACAATATTTTTCTTTACAAATCAGCACAAGATCTGTTGAACAGAACTGCCGTACAAATCAGCACATGATCTCTGGTCGCCGCCGGCTGGTGTTCAGTGCTAGCCAGCCCATGCTGTCCACAACTGCAAGCACTTAATACCAATCTTGGTTAGTTCGGCAAATTTTCATTATTCATCTGTCACGTCAAAACTAGCCACATTAATTATAAGTACTAGATTAATGAGAAAGTCCATTTCATAACCTCGATTAATTCGCAAGTCAAATCAAATGAATATTTGGCTATGATTAGATAATGTCATGCTGGAGTAAATAATCTCTAATGACATATTAATTAGGCTTAATTGGTTCGTCTCGTGATTTCTCGTCCATCCGTGTACATACTTTTACTCCCTCTGTTCTTTCACGTTTAGGACAAACAAATTAGTTGATTTTTGAACTAATTAGCATGTCCTAAACATCATATATTTAAGAATGGGGTAGTATAATTATTCCCTTCGTATTGTAAGGAAGTCGTTTTGAAGTTGTCCTGAGTCAAATTTTTTAAACTTTAAATGCAAATATTTTTTATGTGTTAAGTTTAGAAATGTGAAAATGGTATGAGTAGATTAAAATATCGTTTCATATATAAAAGTACTCTATAAATATATTTTAAAAAATATTTTATAGAAAAAGTATTAGGAAAAGCCAACTTATCATCTTGAGGGATCGAAACTTTTTCCTTCTCCTCTAAGACTCCCCTTGCTCTCGACCTCCTCCGCCCTCCTAGCTCAGGCCCCTCCCTTCCTCCCCTCCGGCGGCCTCGCCTGTGGCGAGAAGGGGTTAGGGAGCCCCCATCTTATAGATCCACTACTATTTTACCTTTTCAATTTTAGTTGTTGCCTATATGGCGTTAGCCCCTAGTCGTATGTGCTTCCCCTGGTAGCATCGCCGCCGCCGACGTCGCCGCCGCTGTTGTGGTCAGCCTCTTCGTCGCCGTCGTCTCCATTGCCCCAGTATGCTTAAATAAACTAGATCCTTCTCCCCACCCCACGGATCTCTCACCAGCTCCACCGAATCTACCTCATCCTCTCCGCCATTGAAATCCGCCGCCCCTCGATTCACCTCCTCCGACGCTCCAACCCGCCTCCACCTCTACTATGCTGCCATCGAATTTGCAGATCCAGCCCCCCCTGGGCATCTTGTCATCTGGTGAGGGCTTCACGAGCTCGTCTTCCCCTGGGACTTGACGTTGAGCTATTTCTTCTACCACCAGCGACGGCTTTCTAATCATCCTTCGGTCGCCCGACGTGATCTACTTCAACGGCTCCGTCGACCTGCCTGCAACTGACGCTCTGTGTGGCCTCTCCACCTAGGTGTAAGCGTCTTCGAAGCCTCTACGGCCCCCGCCGACGTGCTCGCCGTCGCCTCCGCCTCCGATGTCGTGGTGTTTATCCGGTGAAGGACCGGAAAGGCGAACCAGAGAGGGGGGAGTGAATGGGAGCCGATAAAAATTCTACTCAAGAACTTGACCCGTGAACCCTCTATCACTCGGAGACCTCCACAAACTTCTCTTGCCAAATCCACGTAGCCACTGAAGTGCTACTGGACCTAGAAGCATGACCCACCTAGCAGCTCTCGAAAACTTGCAGCGGAAAACAACTCGAACACACCTGCTGGAACCAAAACCGGTCAGGCCGGTTTCTAAAACCGGTCAGGCCGGTTTCTAAAACCGGTCAGGCCGGTTTCTAAAACCGGTCAGACCGGATCTCTGGGACTTAGCCTCTCACAGGCAGGGGAAACCGGTCAGGCCGGTTTTGTCCAGGAACTCCCCAAAAGGCCAACGAGGCCAAAAATGAGCGAAACAAACTCGCAACCCAACCAAACTTGAACAGGGAAAGCCACCACCAGAGAGAGACTTTCCTGCCAAAAATTCTTCTCGAAAGCCCACAGGGAGCCAAACCGGTCAGACCGGTCTATGAAACCGGTCAGGCCGGTTTTGCCTGGGCAGTCGAGAAGAACACAGCCCGCGGGAAAAACTTCACCTTCACTCCAATCGATCTCCCGATTCACTCCACGGATTCAAGTGAGACTTTGGGGATAGCTGGGGTACCTCATGGGCTACCTTTGGCCAAAAGCTCAGCCCCCAAAACTCATCAAATCAAGAGGAATCGAAAGTCAACCTCCAAAACCACCTCTCTAAGAACTCCACCGAAAACCACCAAATCGAAGGCCTTTCCACGGATTTGGAGGGGCAAGATCACCAAGAAAAGAGGCATCATGCCCTCATGAGTGACTCCCACACCAAAACCCGCAAAGAAACACCTCTGAAACCTTCCCATGAAAATCAAAAGAAAAGGCTCCAAAAATAGCCAAAAAGGGAAATCGGGAGAGGCATCAAGGACACTTGAGGAATCATGTAGAACCTTCTATACATACCATGAAAGATTCATACAAGGTCTAGATTGCCTCCTCAACAGACAACATCCATCCCTCTCTCAAGATCTCACCATGAAGCTCTCAAGCTAGTCCTAGAGAAAACCTAAGGGAAAATAGGAAAAACTAGGGAGCAAATGAGCTAGGGTTCCAAGAGATGGCTGCCATCCTCTCTCCACTTGGTTTATATGGAGGCAACCCAAAGACAAGACTACCCTATTACATAATAGAAGACACACACCCCCGAAGGGCACTTTGGGAATTTGTCGTCGTCACACCATCGGACGGATGTGCATCCACCGCAAGCCTGCATAGCACCAACGCAACTCTTGAGATCATGCCATGTGTCCTCCGCTTCGAAGGTTCTCGGCGTCCTGCGACCCCAAACCGGTCGACCAGTTTTGGCCTTACAGCCACGTCGAGTCTTCGGTCTTGGCTTTGTGGCTCAGCCAAGTAACCCAGTGGTTTTGTGGTGAACCACCGGAAACCCCGCAGACTTGGTGTGGCCTCCCACCAATCTCCACTCATGACTTGGCCCCCACGCCGTCCCGGCTGGATCTTGGCTTTGAGGCTCAACCAAGGAACCGTCCACGACTTCGTCTTGTTGTTCTTGCCACCATGCGGCCCACACTTGATCCCGCCGGCCACCGGGTCCCTCGAACCAAACCTACTTGTCTGCTCCACACCTGGAGGCCCACTAGCATAGACCTTTCGCGCTTGTTCTTCACCTGCACCAACACCAATCAAGCCGCAACCTGCACCTGCAATACTTAGCCAAGAGTCAGTCCACACCACGTTGTCAATCACTCATCACACCAGGAAGCGACCATCCACTGGTCCTCAAACCACACAGGTCCTCATCTAGTCCAGGGACCCCTTTGTAATTCGGCCTTCTTCGAAGGTCCTTTCTGTAATTTGGCTGCATAATATCTATAAAGTGTTGTAAAAAAAAGTCCTAAACTGACTTACTTTACAATATGAAATGAGTATATCATATTTAGTACTCCTAATATTTGATTTGCAAGTTGCTACATTAAATTTTGGCAAGTTGCCAAATGAACTAAACAACTTGTAATTAGTACATGGATCAGAAGGGTACATTATCAAGAAGTCATATCAAAAGGGATCAGATAAAAGAGGCATCAAGGATACAACAATATAAACCCATTTGCCTTCTTAATGTGAGTTTTAAAATTTTCACCAAGGTCTCTACCAACAGACTCATGATGGTGGCTAGCAAAGTAGTTCGACCCTCCCAAACAGCTTTTATGCCAGGTTGGAATATTGTGGAAGGAGTAGTGATATTAACATGAAACTATCCACAAATAATACACCAAAAAAATGTAATGGTGTGATTCTCATAATTGACTTTGAAAAGGCCTATGAGAAAGTAAAATGGTTTTTTTTACAACAAACACTCTGAATGAAAGGTTTTAACCCACAATGGTGTACATGGGTTCAAAAGTTCATTTTTGGAGGTAGTGTGGGCATCAAAATAAATGATGACATTGGCCACTATTTCCAAACAAAGAAGGGTCTCATACAAGGAGATCATATGTACCCTATCTTGTTCAATATTGTGGTAGATATGCTTTGTATTGTAATTAAAAGGGCTAAGGATGATGGACAAATTAAAGGAGTAATTCCTCACTTGGTGGAAGATGGATTGTCTATTCTGCAATTTGCAGATGATACAATTATATTCATCAACCATGATTTAGAGCAGGCTAAGAATATGAAGGTATTGCTCCGCGTCTTTGAACAATTGTCAGGTTTAAAGATCAACTTCCACAA
The DNA here is from genome assembly GCA_036936925.1 of Cenchrus fungigraminus. NCBI lineage: Eukaryota > Viridiplantae > Streptophyta > Magnoliopsida > Poales > Poaceae > Cenchrus > Cenchrus fungigraminus. Next base: position 62,731,271 of record CM072768.1, on the reverse strand, counting down.
AAGTGAGATGTTTTGTTACGGAGAAGCAAAACAATATGAGCAAGAATATACACAACTATTTGGTTGCCAAATAGGATCATACCCTTTCCGGTACTTAGGAATATAATCCCGATGCACCACAACAAACTCCGTAGTGTGGCTTGGAGTGTTATACCCTTTCCGGTACTTAGGAGTATAATCCCGATGCACCACAACAAACTCCGTAATGTGGCTTGGAGTGTTATCGAGGAAAGATTCAAATGTATGCTAAGTACCTGAAAGGCTAAACATCTGTCTTAGATAGGCAGGGGGGTGTTGATTCTTCTAAATTCAGTCTTGAGTAGCCTTCTTTGAAATTCCTAAAGGAGTCCTAAAAATATTAGATTTCTACCGATCTTGATTCTTCTGGTAAGGCAATAATGATAAACGAAAATATCGCCTAGCCAAATGGGAGATCTTGTGCTGACCTAAAGACCAAGGAGGTCTTGTAACAGTAGACCTTTGGATAAAAAATAAATACTTGCTCAGCAAATGGTTATTTAGCTTGCTGAATCAGGATGGCACGTGGCGAACTTTACTTAGAAATAAATATCTAAATTCAAATTGTCTCTCTCAAGTTAAAATTAAACCTGGAGACTCACATTTTTTGGAAAGGTTTGCTAAAAGTAAGATATAACTTTCTGGGATGCGGAACCTTCAAAATAAAAGATGGTTCACAAACCAGATTTTGGGAGGACATTTGGATAGGCTCTACATCACTTAAGGAACAATATCTCGTTCTTTATAATATAGCCATTATCCCCATAATATATTCGCAGATGTCATGAATCAAATGCCATTGAACATATATTTTAGAAGGCCTTTAGTTGGAGATAAACTAACTTCATGGCATAACCTTTTAGCAAAAATAGCCAGCTACCAGCTTTCTGATGGGAAGGACAATTTTACCTGGGAGCTGCATAGACATTGTAAATTTATTGTTCAGCCTATGTAACAATATCTCATGAACCAGGATAGTCCCTTCCATAATAAATTTATATGGAAGTTGAAGATTCCTCTTAAAATAAAGATTTTCCTTTGGTATTGTGACAGACCCGTCCAAAATAATTCCGTATTATCGCCTAAGCCTGTCCACGTGGCCATTAAACAATAATAAAGAAGTATTCTGTCGTATCTGCCGGGTCAAGCCCGGTGAATCACTTACAACACATGATCGATAATATGCACAAAACTCACACGAAGGCGGGTCCAGAGTATGAATTCAAATTACAAAACATCCCACAGGGTTACTTTATTACAAACCAGGTTTCATACATAAAAGTAAAAGTTCAGAGTTTTTAAACAGCGGAAAGTAAACTAGTTGTATGATACACATGGGAGACCATCCACAGCATATCACTCATCGTCATCACCATTCTCCCATTCAAGTTCTCAACCAGGGGGAATTTGGCCAGGCCAAATATCACTACCTGAAAACATCAACAAAAGCAAGGCTGAGTATTCTAGTACTCAGCAAGACTTACCCGATAAAATAAAGTACAACTATACATGCAAGGCTTTTTGGCTGTTGGGTTTGTTTTGCAAAAGTGACTAAGAGTTGATCCTTATTCTCAAGTTTTAGCTTCAATTCTAGTATATTAACCATTCTAGGTAAGCACCTAAACTAAACAAGCAGTTGTGCAAACAATATTATTCAAGCATCAAAATTAATCCATCTGTTCCATAATACAAGATGGGGTAGCCAGTGGTTAAGCACTCTCATGTAACGGCGAGAGACCGACGATCAATCGAATTTATAACCTTGCAAGGTAAACCCAAACACACGGAAGAAAGTATACCCCAAGAAGCCAAATAAAATCGAATGCGGGGTATACCTCGACCAGGCGGTTCCCAGCGTCCCTTAGTTTGGGATCAGATGCTACAAACTCTGGTACACGGTTATCTGGAGGGTCTATACCGACCAGTCTGGACTCACACACTATACCATGGGTAGCTAGCCCGGAGACGCAACCCAAGCGGGTAGCTAGAAAGATCCCGCCTCGGTTCAGAAGGTACTAGGCTTACCGGTCACTTTCCCGACAAGTGCTTGGTACGTTGAAAAGCTTAACCAGCACATACTACTCGGTCGAGACCGATCCCATTGCTCTTACCACATGAGCGAGTCAGTTTAACCAGACTTATGAGTCCAACATAAGTAACCTATATCTCGCGAGCAATGAGACATTACTCGACTTGTACCGTGTCCTTAAAGCATGGCACTAGCGACCTAACATACTAGTAAAAGAGCATAGGAACCTAAGGATCTTGCATCTAAGGTTTCAATTCAACTCCTGAAACTTAAACGCACATACATAACATAAATACATAATTAAATTGCGAGTTAGGAAATTTGGGTTAATGCATTCCGGTGCTTGCCTTCCTCTTCTGCAGCACTAGCCTTGGGCTCTTCTGGGCTTTGGCCCAGGTCTTGCTGCACACTAGCTTGGTTCAACTCTCCCTCGACTCCTTCCCCACTACTCTCTTGCATCAACGTGTAAGTACCGTCCGGAAGTTCTACATGAAGCATGCATATGCAACATTAGTTAGAATTAATTAAGCAAGGTTTCATTCTGAAAATTAGAAACAAAAACAGAGGTAAAACATGTGTGTTTATGCTGGCCACATTCACCTTGACAAGAAATATATAGCACACTTAAACTATATAAGCACTAGGTGGTTTTGGACAAGATTAAGCACCATTTTGATGGTGGCTGTGTACACATTTAAGTAAAATAAATTAATTAACTTCACAAAACAGCAAGGGGTGGGTACTAATGGTTTTGAACAAATCTATATCACCACTTTTCAAAATAACAACAAAAAGATGTCAGTTTGTTATTTACTGAAATCTACCTAGCCTTTCATCCATAATTCATATAAAAGTAAATATACCTCCAATGGTCCTAAACTTTGGGATACAGCAACATATACCTAAACTAAGCTCACATGCCAAAATTTAGCTCCAGATTACATATATTTTAATTTATATGAAAAAGACAAATTTCAGCCTAGCATAACACAAATAAATCCTACAAAAAGATTTATTGATCTTTTTGGTCTCAACTTTCTACTACAAGCCATTCATGATCATTCTAAGCCGTTGACCAAAGCACAGGTGTAGATCTAATTTATTTTTTAAGTTATTAATTTAACATCCTACACAAGATTAAATACAAAACATAAATCAAACAAAAGCTTAAAATCATATCCATTATACCAGAGGTGCTACTCATCATGACAAAACCATGGAGTGTATTTGTGCTTTAGAGAAAGTTTATTAAAGGGGCTATAAAAAGCATCAAGATTAATCTAGCATAAAGATTACATAAATCATAACTAAGTCTCTACTTATCAAACTTATGTCAACTTTGGTCACAAGTCTAAACATGGCATAAAGAACAACACATCCCAATCTCAACTCCATAGCATGAGTACATTTTGAACTACATCAAAAACACTTCAAACTGAGTTTGATTTTTCATTTCAAATCTACACAGAAAAACCCTATACAACCTTTCTAGAAAAGGTAGATCTCATCACAAGGAAACCAACGAAACTGGATTTACATTTTTCTAATTATTCTATGATTTTTAACAATTTTTTGAAGTTGCAGAGAAAACCTAAAACAACTTTTACACTTGGGCCCTTGATCTAACTTTTCTATATTACATCTAGGTCCCTCGTTTACAGAAAACACCCTGGATGATTTGCAGTCGCTGCAATGCGGTCCCTTGGCGGCCGTGGCAACTTGCCGACAGCGGCTTCCGGCCGGGCTTCGCCGGGGATTGGCCGGGGAGGCGTGCTATTGACGGTGTATTTTGGTACACCAAACATGCTCATTACACTTTGGTTTGAGCTTGATTATGAAACTAACCCGCCACTAGGCACACTAATGATATAACAAGTTCATCTTTGTATGTGTATTTGGAAGTGTTCTGTTTTTGCAGGAAAACATGGACAAAAAGGACGGAGTCACAACAAGTTCAAAGGAGCAAATGAGGAGTCCCGTTCGTGTTCAAGTGCATGATGAAATCACTTCCAAAGGTATAGATGGCCAAATGGGCCGGGCTAAATGGGCGGCACGAGGCCCGGCCTGTTTTGGCCCGGCCCAAGCACGGCCTGCCACGGAACAGTAGCAGGCCGGGCCGGCACGGCCTGATGGTGCAGGCCGGGCCTGGGCCGGAGGTACGGCCTGTCGGGCGGCACGCCGCCCGGCCTGCATAAGGGGTCGGCCCGTCTAAGGCCCGCGAAACCACCCACCCGGCCAACGGTCCAATGCCCAGCGCCCATATATAAACCACCCGGCGGCCCCCCGGGCTAACCCTAACCCCCGACCCCATTCCCCTCGTCCGCTCCGCTGCCGCCGCAATCCAGCGAAGCCGAGCCGCGGACCCTAGATCTAGACTGCTGCCTCACCGCCGCCGCGTCGGCGTCGCTGGACTCGACCTCTCCCGCTCTCCGTCCTCGGACACGCCCTCTCCTCCGCCGCCCTCGGCCCTCCTCCCGCCTTCTCCAGATCTCGACTCCCCTTCCTCCCCGCCGCTGGAATCGCCCTCTCCGCTGCTCGGGTGCTCGGTGCTCCGGCAGCGCAAGCCGCACCACCGCAGCTCGGCAGCCCGCAGGTAAGGTGAGATCTGAGATATCATCTTCTCGTCCAGTCGTCCTCCTCTATCTTCTATTCCTCTTCTGTCTTCTCGGCTCAGTTCTGCACAGCCCATTCTGATGTTGTCTTGTAGGTCGACGTCGACGATGCTGTCGTGCTCGTGCGTGTGTGGCCGCCGCTGTTGAGGAACCTGAGGAACCCGAGCCGCTGAGGACTAAGGTGGTCGGAGATGGATACTGATACCCCGACCTCTGACACACCTTGGACCTCAAGGAGGATGCTCGTCGTCGGCGGCGGGTTGGCGCTGTCACCGGCGTCATCGACCTTTCCGGTGACGGTGGTGCTGCTGGTGATGGTGTTGGCGCCGATGGTGCTGGCACCGGTGCTGGTGCTGCTACTAGCGCCGAGGGGCTGATGCCCACTACTGTCGGCATGGCCGTCGGCAGGAAGAGGAAGTCCACCTCTAAGGTATGGCTTGATTTCGATGAGTTGTTCACCATGAGGAACAGTAAGAAGATCAGGTATGGCGCTAAGTGCGAATACTATGGTACTGAATACTCTGGCAAGTCTTCTAGTGGTACTGGTCATTTGAAAAGGTATGCTCTTGTTTGTGGGAAGAAAAAACAGACTGATCGTATGTCTCAATCTCTTTTGAAGTACAACCCTGATGGTTCTATCCATCATTGAGAGTACAAGGAGTCTGTTGCTCGTATTGAACTTTGTCGCTTGATAGCTAAAATGGATCTACCTTTAGGTTTTGGTGAATCTAATGCTTTTGAAGAGTATATAACCCGTGCTCATAATCCTAGGTTCTCTAAATCCTCTAGGCAAACCACCACCAGAGATTTTGTGAAACACTTTGATGACTGTCGTGCTAAGCTTAAGGAAACCTTGCTGTCTTCTGTTTCCTCTGTTTGTCTTACTTCTGATATATGGTCTGGAAATGCCAAGGAGGATTATATTAGTGTGGTTGCTCACTTTGTTAATGCTGATTGGGAGTTAAAAAAAAGATTGCTTGCTTTGAGATTGATTGATGAATCACATACTGGTGCTGCCATTGCTGAGCGTATATCCATGGTTGTTGAGTATGGTTTAACTGATAAGATCTTTGCTATTACTCTTGATAATGCTTCTTCTAACTCTACAGCCATGGATATATTGTCTCCTATTTTTTCTGGTTACATATTAGCTGCTTTACCTCCTAATGCAACTGAAGATGAGGTAAAAGAAGAGCGTTCTCTTTTCATGCATCAACGTTGTGCTTGCCATATTATAAATCTTATTGTTAAATCTGGCATGAAACGTTTGAAGCCTTACATTGAAGATTTTAGAACTGCTATATCATTCTTGAATTCATCTAACCAACGCATTGCAGCATTCAAAAGCTTTTGTGCATGCAATGGTGTGCGTCCTCGTAAGTTTGGTTTGGACATGGATGTTAGATGGAACTCTACCTACCTAATGCTCAAGCATGTTGTTCCATATCGTAGTACGTTTTCTACCTTCATCCAAACTCATCATCCTTTTCGTAATGGCTTGCCCCTACTCACTGATAACCACTAGTATGTTGCTGAGAAAATATTGTAATTTCTTGAACTATTTTATGACTCAACTGTTGCTTTATCTGGTGTTTATTATCCTACATCTTCTCTAATGTTGCATCATATACTTGAAATTGCTGCACATCTGCATGAATATGAGAATGATGAATTGCTTAGACCTGTTGTTGTTCCTATGAAAGATAAGTTTTTAAAATACTGGAGAAAAATACCTATGCTATATGCCTTTGCTTTTGTTTTGGATCCTAGAGCTAAGATGAAAGGCTTGCATAATATTCTTTGCTTGTTATCTGACCATACTGGTGCAGATTACTCCAGATTCCCAACTGAGGTGCGAGGTAAGTTAACAAAGGTCTTTGAAAGGTATGAAACTAAGTTTGGTGATGCTCGCTTGCATCGACCCCAACAGTCAGCAAGTGTCAGTTCTGGTAAGAACAAAATGGCTTGGAATAAAATTTTTGCTGCTGATGTTGGTAGCTCTTCTAGTTGTGGTCCTTCTCCACTAGGAAGGAGGATAGGTACTTCTTTTCCATCTCCTGCAGCTCTTTCAGAGCTGTCCTCCTACCTTGACAGTGATTGAGTCGTCCAGTACGACAAGGAGTTCAACCTTCACAATTGGTGGCATGAGCATAAGCGAACTTACCCTGTTCTTTCTTTACTTGCTAGAGATGTGCTAACTGTACCTGCTTCCACAATATCATCTGAGTCTACTTTTAGTCTTGCTGGCAGGGTAATTGAAGAGAGGCGACGGCGGTTGACAAGTGAGATGGTGGAGGTGTTGTCTTGCTTGAAGGACTGGGAGCTTGCTGATGCTCATCTGCAGCACAATGTCGAGAAGGAGACCAAGGAGCTGGAGTTGGCTTTTGACAACATGTACCTAGATGAAGATGCTGCTGCTGCTCGGAGTTGAAGGAGCCGAGGACAAGGAGGCTGTTGGCTGTCTGTCTATCCCTTTTGTTTTAGTACTGAACTATTTATGTAATGGACATTATGTAATGCTAAGACTTTAAGAACTCTATAGCTGGGGGATGTACTCTTTTCCTTTCTAGGGTTTTATCTCACGAGGTGTGAGTTTTACCTAGGAAGGTTTTTAATGAGGCAGCCCCAATAAAACAACTCCCAAATTTAAACTTTTATCTATATGTCTCTGTCTCTTGTTTTGATCTAATGTTTCATTCATACATGATACATGTCATTGATGATTTATTATATGATGTTTGACAGTTTGAGAATTGAGAGTTGTGAATGTGTTAACAGAGTTCTTTGTATTTTTCTGAATCTACAGATGGTATTATTGGTATTGTTTGAGCGGGCTGCCCGGCCTGTTTGGCCTGACGGGCCGATGGCCCGGCACGACCTGCATAAGTGACATGTAGGCCAGGCCTGGGCCGACAGGTCGGCCTGCCGAGCGGCCCGGCCTGGCACGATTAATAGGGCGGGCCAATGCAGGCCGGGCCTATGCAGGCCGAGCCAGGACGGGCCCGGGCCAGGCCAAGCCGGGCCGCCCGTTTGGCCATCTATACCCAAAGGTGGTGAGGACCGAAGTGTTACAAAGGAACATCCTCGAGGATTGAAGCGTAAAAGACCGAACTTCATGCGAGAAGACCCTCTATCTTGGACGCGAGGATGACGTCGCCAACATGATGCAAGTGAAGGGGGCAAAGTGCAAAATGGCAAGAGGACCCACCAGGCCGGCCGACCTGGCCCATTCCGACGTCGGTTCGGCCCCCTATTTCTTGAGCGTGAAGATGATGCAACCCTAAGTACGTGGGGGCGCCGCCATTCGCAGAGGGAGAGCCATTCGCCCGAGAGGCATCCACAAGCTAGAGAGGAAGGAGAGGAGAGAGATCATTCGCGAGGAGGATCGCTCGACTCGAAGGAAGCAACCACAAGTGGAGGAGGACGTCGAGGCCCTACCACGACACCCCCAGGAGGAGAAGGAAGACACCGTGTTGACGGTCTATATGTGTATCAAACTTCGTTTGGACTTGCAAGCGGACAAGTCCTCCGTCGTAGTCAAGGGACCCTTCTTCCCTTAAGTGTGAACCCAAGGTATCGAATCCGTGGAACAATGTGTAACGCAAGATCCAATCTAATAAGCGGAAAACACTTTGATCTTGAAAAGGGGTTTTGCATCTAATCTATGGAAGAACCATAAAACACAACTAATTTACTAAACACCAGAGGTAGCGAGAGAAAGAGAGGGGAGAACCAATCTAGAGATTGGATCGGGTCTTTTGTTGAAGTTCCAAAACCGAGAAGAATAAAGCAAACGAATCTCATTAATAGCCTCTTTAAATCGTGGCTTCCGTTCCAACTCCGAAGACGCCCGCCTTTTGGAGCCACCGTTCTGTCACAACGCACTCCTATTCGTGCGGGTTAGCCTAGGGCGAGTCCAAGAAGAACAAGTTGAAAACGCTCGGCAGGTCAGGTATGCACCTCTAGCCACCATGGCTACAAGAACATCCTATGCAATCTATCCGCGGAATAGACTGGGGAAGAAGAAAACCCAAGCGAAGACAAAGTCATAGTGAAAGCACTTGATCGCTAGAAATCGGATTCAATCTTCCAAATTCAACATGAAAGCATAATACATGGACAAGATCACTACCGGGATCCTACCTTGATCTTGATCCTAGCTCCGGGAACTCCGACGTGGTCTTCCATGCAAGGTTCCCACGTCGGCTAGGGAAACCTTAGTCAACCATCTCGACCCTCTCCTCTCCGGAATGGTGTCCCTCCCATCTCTGATCCTCGGCGGTGGATGACGAATGAATTGATGCGTGGCTCTTGGCAGGGGGACTATAAATAGTCCGAGGGGCGTCTAGGCCAAAGGGGGCGCTGAACCGGGCCCAGAATGGGCTGGGCCAGCCGGCCTGGGCCCATTTCGGCCCAGTTCCGCCCCGGCTTCCTCCCTGTTGCTTCTTGTGTCTTCTAGAACTTTTCACTTCCTGCATGTGGGCCCTTGGCGTCAGTTTCTCCGCGGTTTGGATAGGGCTCCTTGTCGCGCAAGCTTCAGCATTTTCTGTCCAGGTCCTCAGAGTTTCACGGCTTCACGCTTCAGTCCTTGCGCCACTTGGAGTCATGTTCACTTCGTGTCTTGACTTGTGCCGGGCTTCATGATCCTCTCGCAAAGTGCTCGATGAACTTTACCCGGAAGTCCTCATTTAGGTGCTTAATTCTTGCGTAAACAATAAACTCCAAAAACCCATGCGAGTGCGAACTTGATATATGTTGAGGGTTAGGATCGTTAGTTTGGATATTAAATCAATACCAACATTGAAGGTAAACTCATGTCTAGGTTGACGGAAATTCACCGTCAACATCTCCCCCATGCTTAAACCTTACTCGTCCTCGAGTAAGCCCTCAATGGATATCAGCGTTGCCTTTCATTGTTCATACCCTGCACTTGAACATACACGAGAAAACATAATGCTCTCTAAATTTTAATTTGTTAAAGTTCCATAGTGTACTAGCCTTCATCCCTACGGAGGGTGGATATCAATTAAGCTCTTCCCACAAGTAATTAGTCATGCTCCCAAATTTCAAATGAATCTCAAAAATTTTGAAGTGTAGAGTAAGATGAATAAAAAGAGCTAAACCAAGTTCAAAAATTAAACCTTCTTGCATCTTGCTCATGAACTCTCATCTCATCTTGTCTCTCAAGCCTATTTGTTCTACTCCTTTCCCTTCTCAAAATATATATAAGTGGTAGGCTTTATATGGAGCTTTTTGGGAAAAGTTTAGTCCTACCAAGATATTATTATTGAGATATTATCAAAACAAGACAAGCTTCTCATGGTCTTACCGAGACTCGTCAAAAAGGTCATTGGAAAAATAATGTTACAAGGAGGGGGAAGAGATGAACACACACTTTTTGAGATAAGTGGACATGTGCAAATGGCAAAGAGTGGTCCCGAGGCACAAACAAAGTCCTCGTTATCGGATTGCACATGGTTGGAAAGATGAGTATGGGTCTTGATCTTGAATCCTCTTGAAACTCTTAATGCATCTAGAGAGCCGGGGAGCTTTATTTATTTTATTATTTTTTTCTTTCACCTTTTTTCTTCTCTCCTTTTTCTTTCTTTTTTCTTCTCTTTTTTTTCTTTCATACTTCTTCTTTCTCTCTCTTTTTTTTCTTTTTTCTTTTTTTATATACTCCCCTTGAACTCTAGATTACATTGTACCTACCTCCTTGGCAGCTCCCCCCCATGCTTAGACGATTGCACGTCCTCAGGCAAAGAGGTGGAAAAAATTTTTTGTGCCAAGGTAGGTACTAAAAGTTCTATGTTTTCTTAGAAAGAAACACTTGAAATCTTCTAGGGATCCTTCACGCAACCTTCATGTCGTCTTGGAGGTCTCCCAAAATTATACTTCAATCCTTGGCACCTTCATTCTTGTGATCTTCCTTGAAATATTCATCCATACTCATATGATAGGTTGTGGTCAAGGAGGTAAACACAAAAATATATATTGGGTTTTATGGGTAGATATCCGGCGAGGTTTGCGAAATTTCTGATGTGGAGATTCACAATGCACGGATAGAAAAGGCTAGCAACAAGATAGGTACGCAAAAATGGAATGACTAGCTTCTTAGTCTCGGGCCAGAGAAATCAAGCCCTCAATTAATTCACCCAAAAATAAATCTTGTATACTAAGTTTTTGCACTCAAATAAATATAAGGCTCTAGGCCTGCCAAAGGTTCAGGTCGACCCGTTCGTGAAGCCGCTCCGCTCCTCAAATCAGACTGTGGTTCGATGCGGACCGACCCGAAAAGAAAACGAAGCGACAGGGTCATGACCCTGTAGACCCACGGTGCCCCCCGGGGCGAACCTCCCACGGCGGTGCTGTTCTCGGCCGCATCGCACTCCTCGCATCCCTGCCTCCTCTTCGGCCTCAGATCGAGGTCGTCGTTGCCGCCGCCGCCGATGGTGCCAGAAGCTACCTCTCCGGCCTCACAGATTGGCTCCATGGCCGGACCCTCCTCGGCAATCATCTTGCCTTTGACTTATTCATCCCCAACCACATCATCTCACCACCACATTGTGCACAATCGAAGCTTCGATCCCACATCTCACACAATCACACCCCGCATCATAATCTATGTTGAGACATCTGCGGTCTGCGCAAATCAGCTTCTTATTACACTTGCAATTTCTTGATTTTTCATGTTCATTGCCCATGGAGGAAGTAATCTGCAACCTGATGCTTCAATTCGCGCCGTACTTGCCTTCCTCCTCTCCCTGATGCTTGCCGCCGCCGCCTCCCTCCTTGCGGCCGTACTGGTGGAGGTACTCCTCAGCCTTCTCGAGGTACCCACGGACAGGCTTGCGGCTTGCCCTCGAGCTTGCCGTAATGGGAAGTGGCGTGGAGCAGGTCGGCCGCCACCCCGGCGATTCGGCCCTTGTCCACCTTCTCCAGGCTGTGGCCTAGGAGGGCAAGCTTGGCCGCCTCCGCCATGAGCGTCCCTGCTGCCCATGCCGGAGTCCTCGTCGCTGCGTAAGGAGGCCATTTGCGAGATGTGAATCTAGAGAGAGAGGAACGAAGAACAGGGGTTCACGCTTTGGGTGTGAGTGCGCGATGCGATGAGCCGACGATGCCCATGTCGCGGTGTCTAGCTTGAAGCAAAACGAACCATGCGCATGTGCGGTTCGACCCTCGGTGCACCGCGGATCGGCAAAGTTGTTTTGACAAGAGGAGCGGTTTGATCCGTGGACCTCATTTTTCTTTGACGGGCCCGAGGGGTAGCAAGAGGGGCACTCCGAACCGCACCCTTTGCAGGCATATAAGGCTCTGGATAGGTAGAGCAACATGCAAGAGGTATTAATGACAAGGTTAGCATAATTTTTAAGAACAAAAATAGATCATCTTTAACCCATCCAAAATTGAGAGCATGAAAAGAAAACTATGGGTCTTATCTTTATCATAACCTCCGCAAGGGATTAAGCTAGCATTTAATCTAATTTCAGATTTGCATTTATAGAGAGCATTAGCTTAATTATGCATAAAACAAGTACAAAGATAAACAAAGCGGCAACTTTCATCATATATCAACATGGCATCAACTTATTATCTTCACTAAAGGTGATAATCATGGTGGCAAACTTTATTCATGTTGATTTAAAGCAAACACTGCTACTAACACACATGCTGAAAATAAATAAAAATAGAAAATGCTACGCACACACAAATTTGTATAAAAGCTGAAAACAAAGAAAAGAGAAAAGAGAAAATCGAACCGAAGTTGAAGGCATCATTATTATTTTTCTTCTTCCTCCTTCTCCATTCTTCATCTTTCGGTGGTTGATATTGATGATCTTGTGCATTGTATCCTCGCTCGTAGTATGATTGTGCCGGTCCCTTCTTTTACTTGACTTGCATTGGTTTCGATGAGGCGCCATGAAAGCTTCGTTGGGCGCCTTGTATGGTGGAGGAGGTGGCGGCATGGCTGCCCCACTCCCCCATGCTTGCATCGACACATTTCATAATATGGTGGAGGCGTTGGTATTCCTCCATAAGGTGGTGGCATCGAGATCCCTCCATGTGGTTGTTTATTAGCTTGATGTGCAGCCCCTCCTTCACCTTGGGCTACGAAGGATGATCCTTTTTCAACAATTCTTCCTTTTTATTCTTCTTTGCCGGCACAAGAAGTCCTTCCTCTAACCAAATTTTGTCTCCATTCAACAAATAATTTCAGCCCCATGTTGGAAAGAGGAACATCAACTTGCACCCTCTCCTCTCATCTCCACTAATATATTTTCCTTGCTTCATGTACTCGACCCCCAAAGAAATCCCAACGAGGAGAAATTTTGGGTTCCTTGTAGTCTTCTCCCGAAATCATTCCCAAAAATCCTTCTAGCATATTTTCTTGGACTTCAACTTGCTCCGGGGCTTCCTTCTTGGGACCGAGTAGTGCTTTAATATATCCATAAGAAACTAGTTGCCCTTCTCCTTCAAGGCGGAATGAGAGGCACGACACTCCTTCATCAATTACCGGTGCTAATGTATAAGAATTTCCAAGGCAAGCTCCTTGTGAGTGCTTACACCAACTCCATTAAAGAATTTCACCCATCCAAGGTTGCTCAAGAGTAGAATCCCAACACTTGGAGGGCATTGTCATCGAAGTCAACATTTGGCACAAGCCTCCTCTCAAGACGAACAAGCCTCTCCTCCTCCTCCTCCTCCTCCGTCTTCATGATGAATCCATTGGAATGCCTCGGAGTGTATGGTGGTGGAGCGGGTGAACGAGTTGAGCGTCATGGTGGAACGGGTGGCTCTTCCGTGTGTCCTCGCGGTTTGATGTACTGCATGGACGAACTTCGTGTACTCCTCATGCCACCAAGGGGCAGCGTGTTGCTCCTCGGTGGTGCCACGTCTTCCTCCATGCTTCGGGGAGACTCGAAAATCGAGTGCCTCCTCGAAGAGCTTGATGATGGCTCCGACGATCGTGTCTTCTTGGTGAAGACAGTGGTGGCTTTCTTCCACATTGTTGCTACACTAACTCACAACGAGTACACCGGGGGTTGCTTACTGGTGGGAGAAACACACAAGGGAGGTATATGGAGAGTGGAGTTCATTATTATGATTATTATTATTATTTAGAGGGTGGAGCGTGAGGTGCACAAGATAGGATGGATATTAGCCCATAGGGTTTGTGGATTCTTGAACATGCAACCGCCTATCATGGTGAAGCTAAACTAATTCATTGAGGTGTGAACATGAGGCCATTTTAGCTAAACCTACAAATGATATGTTGATGGGATCTACGGGAGTAGTGAGATCTATACTCCCAAAAAAAACATGGTGGCTAGCCTTAGGCATCAAAGCATTATCAACATAAACAAAAGATTGAAACAAAAGAAACGGCGATAACATGACAAGACAAGATCCTCATCCCCATGGAACTCAAATATTTCTAGGTTGTTTCTGGAACTTATGGGCTACGAACTCAAGAACACGAATTAACAAATGCATAAAATACTTACCAGGCGAAGGGGAGCACCGGGGGCCATAAGTGGAGGCTAGGCCGGCCGGCCTAGGCTGATCGGCCTAGGGGCCCTCCTACTCCATTTTCTTTGATCCTTCTCCGAGATACTTCTTGCTCCCTTCTTGCCTTGTGTCCGCGTGATCCACGAGATTCCTCCACCAAATGTTCACAACCACTCCTTTGCTTGCACGATTAAGGGTTCCACCTCCATTGTTTTACTTCATGTCACATCTTGTTCCCTTGCCTCTTGTGCTTCCACCAATTTCATACAAAACAAAGCCCTTGCTTCCCCCCATGCTTGTCCTTTGCACGTGCCCAAGATGCCAAATGATGGATACATGATACATCGTGGGGCACTATATGTTAATCAAGCTCAAAAAAAACCTCCCTTAATCATGTTTAGATGCTAATCACTACTCTAATTTTGAAACATTAAAAATTAACTCAGTGCTAGCGATGAGTCCAAATATATCATTAGAGGAGCTTTTAGGCATCAAAAACAATTATAAAATTTATTTTGGTTGCACCGGGATCGATTGCTTTCATTAATTGATAGCAAGTTCCTCCGGCTCGACCGTGGGGGTATAGGTTGAGGTTCTAATTTTGGCCAAACATGGTTGAGAGATTTTGAATAAAAATAAAGTCAATGGGGCTTAGAAAAATTCTAAATCTAGAGAAACCGGTGGATGTCAAGTTGAATGAAACCAAAAATCAAGTTTTCTTAGGTTCACACAAGTCCTACCATGCATCAAAGATTAAAAACATTAAGAAACATAGCAAGGCTCCACTCGTGTGTTTTTATCATGTAAAACAAGCCAACCTTAACACCATGGAGAGGATGAAAGGTTGGGGTAGGTTCTGATTTTTTGGTACTAGTTTCTAAAATATAAGCAAACAAAACTAGGGATGGCTCAAGTCATCGGTTTATGATCAATATAAAATTCAAATAAAACGACCGGGCAATTATAATGTCTCCAAAAATTATTCAACCACATAGGAATTTATAATATGTAATGCGTAGCAAATTCTAAGACCAACTTACTTGAAAAACTTTAAAATTCTTCGGGTTGCCCTCCCGGTAGCTTGACTCTTCAACGGGTTGTCCTCCCGATAGCTTATTCTTGACTCGACGATCGGGTTGCCTCCCGCAAGCGCTTCATTTTTAGTCCATAGCTAGACCTCTTCTCTTCTTCACTTCGGATCAACGCTCTTTGTGGGCGTTGCAATCTTGGGGACCCCACTTCTACACCATCCTTGGCTTCGGTGTAGGTTTATTCTTTGGCTTAGTCATCTTTTTGGTCTTCACAGGCAGACGTTGATTCTTGGTCTTGACGGATGCAATAACTCTTGCACCTTTTTCGCTTCATTCTCCCTTGACACCTCCCTTCCGATGCGACGACGAGGTAGAATGTATTTAATATTGACCACTTTACATACCTCGAATCATGGTTGACTTGAATGCACTCTTCACGCCATCGATGTCGAACTTGATCTCCCACTTGCCGACGTCGATTGCTCCGACGGTCTTGAGGAACGATCTCCCTAGGATGAGTGGAGGATGAGGTTGATCTTCTTTCAATCTTGGAGGTGGAGTTTCTCTTGGAGATTCCGACGATGTTCGGCCTCCGCTTTTAGATCTTGTGTTGCACGTCACCTTTGCCTGCAAAATTTTTCTAGACCATCCACAAAATATATGTTTTTTTCGAGATGTAGCCGTCCATCTCCGATTAGGGTTAGCAATAAACAAAATAAAGAAAACTAAAAGAAAACTAGGGTTAGCAAAAACCCTAGATTAGATTGATTTTTTTTCGAGGATGGTCGAAATCAAGAGATGCAAAAGAAAAATCAAGAGAAAAACTGAAAATATTTACAAACACAAAACTAGATTGAATCTTGATTACTTGTTCCCCGGCAACGGCGCCAGAAAAAGGTGCTTGTTGATGGTCTATATGTGTATCAAACTTCGTTTGGACTTGCAAGCGGACAAGTCCTCCGTCGTAGTCAAGGGACCCTTCTTCCCTTAAGTGTGAACCCAAGGTATCGAATCCGTGGAACAATGTGTAACGCAAGATCCAATCTAATAAGCGGAAAACACTTTGATCTTGAAAAGGGGTTTTGCATCTAATCTATGGAAGAACCATAAAACACATCTAATCTACTAAACACCAGAGATAGCGAGAGAAAGAGAGGGGAGAACCAATCTAGAGATTGGATCGGGTCTTTTGTTGAAGTTCCAAAACCGAGAAGAATAAAGCAAACGAATCTCATTAATAGCCTCTTTAAATCGTGGCTTCCGTTCCAACTCTAAAGACGCCCGCCTTTTGGAGCCACCGTTCTGTCACAACGCACTCCTATTCGTGCGGGTTAGCCTAGGGCGAGTCCAAAAAGAACAAGTTGAAAATGCTCGGTAGGTCAGGTATGCACCTCTAGCCACCATGGCTACAAGAACATCCTATGCAATCTATCTGCGGAATAGATTGGGGAAGAAGAAAACCCAATCGAAGACAAAGTCATAGTGAAAGCACTTGATCGCTAGAAATCAGATTCAATCTTGCAAATTCAACATGAAAGCATAATACATGGACAAGATCACCACCGGGATCCTACCTTGATCTTGATCCTAGCTCCGGGAACTCCGACGTGGTCTTCCATGCAAGGTTCCCACGTCGGCAAGGGAAACCCTAGTCAACCATCTCGACCCTCTCCTCTCCGGAATGGTGTCCCTCCCTTCTCTGCTCCTCGGCGGCGGATGACGAATGAATTGATGCGTGGCTCTTGGCAGGGGGACTATAAATAGTCCGAGGGGCGTCTAGGTCAAAGGGGGCGCCGAACCGGGCCCAGAATGGGCTGGGCCAGCCGGCCTGGGCCGACCGGCCTAGGCCCATTTCGGCCCAGTTCGGCCCCGGCTTCCTCCCTGTTGCTTCTCGTGTCTTCTAGAACTTTTCACTTCCTGCATGTGGGCCCTTGGCGTCAGTTTCTCCGCGGTTTGGATAGGGCTCCTTGTCGCGCAAGCTTCAGCATTTTCTGTCCAGGTCCTCGAAGTTTCACGGCTTCACACTTCGGTCCTTAGGCCACATGGAGTCATGTTCACTTCGTGTCTTGACTTGTGCCGGGCTTCATGATCCTCTTGCAAAGTGCTCGATGAACTTTACCCTGAAGTCCTCATTTAGGTGCTTAATTCTTGCGTAAACAATAAACTCCAAAAACCACATGCGATTGCGAACTTAATATATGATGAGGGTTAGGATCGTTAGTTTGGATATTAAATCAATACCAACATTGAAGGTAAACTCATGGCTAGGTTGACGAAAATTCACCGTCAACACACCGTCGGAAGCGTCACCATGATCAACGGTGCTATGCCTAGCACCTTGATGGGGTAATCTACTCATTTGTCCATGGGTTATAAACGATCTTGAGATGTAATCGCAACTTTTATGGTTTCAATCTATCATCTAGTGTTGAAGATGCTTTCATGTTTAAGGTTAGCTACCATGCCTTGTTGGGAGTATAGATCTCACTTCTCCCTTAGAACCCTTCAATACGCCGTGATCATCATAGGTCTAGTCACGAATACCTCCGCGTAGTGATAGTACGGGGGGAGGGAAAGGGCGAAACCGTGGTCACAACCCCCGGTAGATTAGATCGGTTTTCATATCTCTAAGCGGTTGCATGTTCAAGTATCGTAGACCCTTGGGCAAGTGTCTTTTATATATCTTGTGAGTCTCACAACCCTCTCTAGTGTAGCATAGTAGTTCTCTAGATTAACCGTAGTTTAGGGTTTGGATAAGTTAACTAGGTAGTGCTAGATCAAACGCTTGTAATCCCCTTGCTCTGTGGATTGACAAGAACCTAGGGAATCCCCATGGTGAAAAAGGTGTAGGTCTGTACGCTTGCGGATCGTAGGTGGATACGAGTTTTATCCGTCAACAAGCCCCTTTTTCTGGCGCTGTTGCCGGGGAGCAAGCCAGTTTACATCGTTTGGTTTTGCATTTATTTTTGTTTATCGTTTATTGCTAACATCTAACCCCTATTACCTAGAAAACCATTTTGTTTTGTTTTTGTTTTTCTATTTTGTTGTCTAGATGGCGTTCGCCAACCACCCTATGGAAGAACCGGAGAAATCACTACGGGAATACGCTAGCCCTCGATGTGAAGACATTAAAGTACAAGAGTCGGATTCGAAGCTCGAAGCGACCAAGTATGAAATCAAGGCTAGGATCATCGAGATTGCAGCGGCAACCCCATTTGGAGGGATGGAGACAGAGAACCTGTATAGACACATAAAGCATTTCACGACACTATGCAACACGGTGCGTCAAGAAGGAGTTCCCGACGAATGGTTCAAGTGGAATCTCTTCCCCTACTCACTTGCCGGCGAAGCAAAGACGTGGTACTCGTTTGCGTCCTTTGAAGTTGAAGGGAATTGGAACAAGTTGACGAAGAAATTTGCGAGAAGTTTTTTCCAATAAGTAAGGTTCAACATCTAAGGAGGCAAGTGATCACCTTCACGCAAGGAGAAGAGGAGGGGATAGACCAAGCTTGGAATAGATTTAACGAATTAATTGAACAAGGACCAAGACTTGGCTTCTCCAGTGACGTACTCTTGCATACATTTTTCTTTTCCCTAACCCCTAGTTGCATGGAACATGTTCAAATGTGTGCAGGTGGGGATCTCATGGAGAAAACACTCATGGAAGCCGCTCAACTTTTACAAAAGATTAGCAAAGCGGCGGCCATGCGAAGAGATTGGGAAACACGACTTTCGGGAGGGCCGGAACACGATTCAAGTACCAAGACATGTGCTGAAATTTCCAAAAAGGCAGCCCTGGAAGACAAGAAAGATGAGCCAATCCCGGAAAAGCTTTAAGAAGTACACACCGAGACAAGAACTACCCCAAGCGATTACTTCGCCAAGTCAAATGAAACAAACAAAAGGAGTATGTCAAGTGCAAAGCCACTAAGGGAGTTTGAGCAAATGGATTGGGTTCCAATTGATTATGGAGAAGTATTCAACAAGAGAAGACCGTTCCCTAACCAAAAGGGGATGGCAAGAGCGTTGGAAGTAGACTTCCCACCGGAAAAGCAAGAGGAAAATTCGTACGATCTTGAAACCACCGGTGAGATCTTTCGAAAGCTCTTTAGTGATGATGAAGTGGATCCGGATCACATAGCTGAGGTGAAAAGAATCATGGGGATCAAGCCTGAAGCATCACCATACGCTCACCTCGCCGCAGCTTATGCAATAGGATGCGACCAAGAGGAGAAGACGACGCCACACTTGAGTTGCGAGATTAACAAAGTTCAATGCAAGGCTTTATGTAACATCGGAGCTCAAGTAAGTGTCCTATCCTCCAAGATTTATGATAAAGTTCAAGACCATAACCTAGACTTAGCTCCAACTTCAACAAAATTAATTATTGGAGATGGTAGAACTATTAAACCTCTAGGTATTGCGTGCAACATTAATGTAATTATCTCTGGAAGGTGCATACCAACCGACTTCTTTCTTATAGATGCCTATTATGATAATCATGATCACATAATCTTAGGTAGGCCTTTCCTTAAGTTGGTTGATGCCGTGTTGGATGCCGGAGAAGGCAAAGTAACAATAAACCTTAATGGAGATAAGTACACATATAATTTTCTTCACGCTTCTAGTCATGCTTCATCTTTTCCTCCCGAGGATGAAGAAGAAGAGGAGGTAGGTAGTCTTTGTTTTGTTGAAACCCTTAGAGACCCGCTACAAAGAGCGATGGAGAATCAATCCAATGATCAATAAGATGAGGAACTAGAGGAAGCAACGAAAGGATTAGAACCACAAGATAGAAGCGTGGAGGAAGAAAAATTCGAAGACATAGGAGACACTAAACCCGAAGAACCACAAGTGCCCGAGGTGAATCTCAAACCTTTGCCCAAAGGATTAAAGTATGAATTTTTGGGCCCAGACAAGACTTATCCAGTCATTATGAGCGACGAGTTGAGTCCCGAAGAAAATGAGAAGTTGCTGAATTTATTGAAAAAGCACAAGAAGGTGATTGGATATTCAATCAATGATCTCAAAGGACTTAGTCCAGCCTTTTGCACTCATCGTATACCAATGGAAGACCAATGTAAGCCCATAGTGGACCATCAAAGGAGGTTAACCCATGCCATGCAAGAGCTAGTAAAGAAGGAGGTTATCAAGTTACTTGATGCCGGAATCATCTACCCGGTGCCGCATAGCGAGTGGGTGAGCCCCGTACATTGTGTGCTGAAGAAAGGAGGTTTGACCGTGGTGAAGAATGAGAAGAACGAATTAATACCGCAAAGAACCGTGACCGGATGGCGGATGTGTATCGATTATCGAAAGCTAAACAAAGTAACGAAGAAAGATCACTTCCCCCTACCGTTCATTGATGATATGCTCGAGAGGTTAGCAAACCACGCATATTTTTGCTTTCTCGATGGATACTCGGGGTTCGTGCAAATTCCTATTCACCCGGATGATCAACACAAGATGACATTTACTTGCCCTCATGGAATGTTTGCATATAGAAGGATGCCCTTCGGTTTATGCAACGCTCCGGCCTCTTTTCAACGTTGCATGATGGCGGTATTCTCGGAATTTATCGAGGAAATTGTCGAGGTGTTCATGGATGATTTTTCCGTTTATGGGAAAACATTCGTGGATTGCTTGGCAAACTTAGAAAAGGTTCTCACGAGGTGTGCGAAGGTCGATCTAGTGCTAAATTGGGAAAAGTGCTACTTCATGGTAAAGCAAGGCATAGTGCTCGGACATGTTATATCCGAGAGAGGGATTGAAGTGGACAAAGCTAAAGTGGAGACGGTTGAGCAACTCCCACCTCCAACGGATGTTAAGTCTTTGAGGAGCTTTCTAAGCCATGCCGAATTCTATAGAAGATTCATTAAGGACTTCTCAAAGATCACTAAGCCTTTGATACAACTTCTTCAAAAAGATGTGGCCTTTGACTTTGATGAGAAGTGCTTAGCGGCATTCCGAACCTTGAAGAATGCTTTAGTAAGTGCTCCCATCATTCAACCTCCGGATTGGAGCCAACCTTTCGAGATCATGTGCGATGCAAGTGACTATGCCGTAGGGGCGGTTTTAGGGCAAAGAAAGGAAGGCCGAGTTCACACCGTATACTACGCTAGTAAAACTCTCAGTGAGGCACAATTAAATTATGCCACTACGGAAAAAGAGTTGCTAGCGGTGGTTTTTGCTTTCAAAAAATTCAGATCTTACATCATGAACTTGAAGGTCATTGTTTACACCGATCACACGGCAATCAAGTATCTTTTGGCTAAGAAGGACGCTAAACCAAGATTTATTTGTTGGATCCTTCTTCTCCAAGAGTTCGATGTTGAAATTCGTGATAAAAAGGGGGTGGAAAATGTTGTGGCCAATCATTTGTCTAGGATGAACCGTGGACAAGATGACAAAGAGGCCATAGAGGATAAGATAATAGATGACCACCTCTACCGAATACTCGACAAGGATACTTGGATGATCGATACCATTCAAGCAATTCGGAGAATGCCTCTCGATCACCTAGATAAAAACACTCAAAGGAGGATAATCTCTGAAAGCCGGAAATATTTTTGGGATTCACCTTATCTCTTTAAGCTTGGAAATGATGGAGTAATGAGAAGATGTGTACCAAGAGAAGAGAGGCAAGAAATTCTGAGAAAGTGTCATTCAGCGGAGTATGGTGGACACTATAGTCATTTTCGAACACAAACAATAGTATGGTCCAGCGGATTCTTTTGGCCGGAGATGCATGAAGATACTAAAAGATATGTTGCATCATGCCCCGAATGCCAAAGGACCGAAAACATATCTCAAAGGAATGCTATGCCCTTGAATTACAATCTACAAATCGATTTATTCGATGTTTGGGGAATTGACTTCATGGGGCCTTTCAAAAACTCACATGGATTTGAGCACATCCTAGTTATGGTTGATTATGTATCCAAGTAGGTAGAGGCCATCCCATGTCGTAAAGCTTCCACGGAAGAATCCATCGAGATGATTAAGAGTGTGATTTTCCCTCGCTTCGGTACCCCGAGAATCTTGATAAGTGATGGAGGAACTCACTTCACCGGGAAGAACTTTAAGAAGTGCTTGTCCAAGTTGGGAATTGAACATAGAGTGTCTACGGCTTATCACCCACAAACCAATGGACAAGCGGAAACATCGAATAGGCAACTAAAGAGCATCCTTAACAAGACTATAGAGAAGGGAGGCAAGGATTGGTCAAAGAAGTTGGATGGAGCTTTGTGGGCGTATCGAACGGCGTTCAAGACACCGATAGGTATGACCCCATATCAATTTGTTTATGGCAAGGCTTGTCACCTTCCGGTTGAGCTAGAACACAAGGCATATTGGGCAATAAAAGAGATGAACCTCGATCTAGACGCCGTGGGAATAAAACGAAGGATCCAAATTAGCGAGCTAGAGGAGATGAGGTTGAAGGCTTATGAAAACGCAAGCATATACAAAGAAAGAATCAAAAGATGGTATGACAAAAGACTTAAGAAGGAGTTTAAAGAAGGAGATAAGGTCCTCCTCTATAATTCGAGATTCAAAACTTTCGGAAAGGGAAAATTGCTAAGCAAGTGGGATGGACCTTATGTTGTTCATTCGGTGCTCTCCAATGGAGCGGTTACCATCATGGATATGAAAGGAGATCAATTCATGGTGAATGGTCAACGGCTTAAGGTGCATTTCGAACCCGATGTCGTGCCTCTTCACCATATTGATATTTTCATCATGGAGGATGAGCCCGAACGTCAAGCCTAGGACGTAAAACAAGGTGAGCATTTTGTAAATAGCTCTTATTTTATTTTTCTGGAGTTTCTCGCGAAGTTTCACCAGGCCAACTTTTCTACACGGGCTAATAATCAAAAAATAGTGGAGCACGCGAAAAACCGGACCAAACCGGACCAAACCGGCCCGCGAACCAGGGCAGGCCGGCCGGCCCGATCCGATCGGCCCAGGGGCCCAGGGCGGCGGTTCGCCCCCATTTTTCTCTGGGACGCGCGTTTTCGACTTCCATGTTTGGTCAGAAAAGTTTAGGGAAGTCAAGAAAAGGAAAAGATGGGTTCTAGGGCATTCCTTCCCGGACTATTTAAAGGAACGAGATTGGAGCTCAGGAATCCATCCCAATTCACATCCTTTTGCCCCCAAGCAGCAGCCATGACGTCCCCAAGGAGTGAGGAGATCAAGCTAGGCGTCGAGAAGCCTTTGAAGCCGGAGGAGGCGAAGCGATGCGAGCTCAAGCCTACAATGGAGATCAAGAGGACCGCCCGCATCCATTGCGGAGGGTGTGTCCCGACCGGGCCAATTGCATCTCACCACCATGATAAGGAGGAGGTCTCAACTCCCATCCGAAGATCGGAGTGACTCCGGGGCATGAAGAGGAAAGACTACAAGGAGGAGTCGCCCGAGCCAAAGGACTACGGGGGGAGCAATTACTCCGACGACCGCAGCCCGAGCTCGTGGGCAGCCGTCGGGAGGGACGACAATG
This sequence comes from Cenchrus fungigraminus, assembly GCA_036936925.1. Lineage (NCBI taxonomy): Eukaryota > Viridiplantae > Streptophyta > Magnoliopsida > Poales > Poaceae > Cenchrus > Cenchrus fungigraminus. The sequence continues at coordinate 62,707,574 of CM072768.1, read as the reverse complement.
ACCTCTTCTATTGGGAGGAGGTGCCTAAAGAGCCGACTCCCGAAGGTCCAAACGGCGGCGGTGATCCCGACGATGGCGGCAACGGCGACAACGGCGGCGACCCCGGCAACGACGACCCATTCGGGATGCATCCGTTATGTTGTGCGGCTTGCCGTCACTCCATATCAGACCTCTACGCGTCGGTCGAGGAATGCTTCCAAGCTATGGAGGCGATGAGGTAGAGAATGGAGGATTTGGAGCGTGTAGTCGACGACGACTACAAGTTCCTTAATAGGAACGTGAGGAAGCTATTCGGGATGGTCGGCAACATGAAGAAAAGGTGGTGCAAGGACTGTGGGAAGTTCCACTAGATGGTTAGGGTTTCCCCCCTTAGGATTTTTGTAAAATACGACGAGGATGTCGTATGATTTTAGCGTGGGGGAGAGCTAGCTAGCTAGATCTTAAAAATTTTTGCCTTAGTAAGTTTAGTTTGGTTTGGCTTAGAGTTTGTGAGAGTTTGTGAGTTAAATTTTTAGGTGTGTTTTTAAATTTTTAGTTTGAAGTGTGTTAATTTAGTGTTCGAGTCGAAAAATCAAATAAAAAGTGTCTTTTAATTTTTGTCTCATGCGATGCTTTTTCTTTCTTTACTCATATGTTTTCCTTTAATTTTGATATATGAGCATGAGCATTTGGTTTGAAACGTTTACTGTGGTGCTTAGTGTAGTTTTCACCTTTAAAAGTGCCCGCACCATACTTTGATCTAGAACCTTGTTTCGGTTGTGCTAAGTTTGATGCTAATGTTGGAGGAGTTTAATTCTGAAAATTGTATGAAAAACCCTTGTAATAAAGGTTAGCGAAAGCTCTTTTTCCAAGTTGAGAGACAAAGAAAAATCCTATACAAGGCCAACTTAATATCCGCTCCACCATATGTGCGGTTAACATGATGAGTTGGGCTAGGATCCTTCTCTCTTGGAAGTTTTAATTTCGAGCAATGATCATGTCCTTGTTTTATATATCTTTTATTGCTAGCCTCGTCATGTATTCGGTAACGAGACTCTCACATCGAAAGTCCCGTACATCGTCGAATTCCATACCCAACCCATAATATCTCTTTTGTACATCGTATTCCTTGAACACAACCTACGTTCGAAGTTTTGTCTCGTTCCTAGCATGGTTTTTATTTTAAATTCAGGTTGTGTTTATGTAAGAAGAGATGAGCAAAGAGCTTCGAAAGAGAGGTAAAGATGTCAAGAGAGAGAGAAGTAAAGAAAAAAAATGTGTATGGAAAAGAAAAGAAAAACAAGAGAAGAAAGAGAGAGAAAAAGAAAAAGAAAATAAAAGAAAAAGAGAGAGAAAGAAAGAAAGAAAGAGGAAAAGCTAGAAAGGTATGAAGAGGGATGAATCAAGTGAAGATTAAATGAAGTGTAAGGAAGGATGCCACGTTGTTGTTAAGAGACGGATCTTCCATTTTTTTCCAACCATGTGCAATCCGACAACGAGGACGTCATCGTGCCTCGTAGTCTTATTTTCTTTTGCCCTTGCACATGTCCACCATTCTATATCTTCTTATCCTTGACATCCCCACATCATGGTTTAATTCTCATGATCATTGGCTTGAAAGGAAAACAACCATTAGAGGAATTTCTTAGCTTGACAATACTTGTGTTGATTTCACTAGCCATACCTATAGCTCCACCTTACATGATAATATGAGAGATTTGTGGGAGGTAAGAGTTTATGAATTGTTTAAGATAGCCACTTCATATGAGCAATATGTGAGAACTTGGAGAAAGGTTTTTGTCTAATATTTGTTGTAGGAATTTTATTTTCGAAAAAATCATGAAAACCCTCCGATGGAAGCAAAGAAGTAAGCATGGCTGGAATTGAGGACCTCGAGTGAAAGGTATGAGTTGTGGGGTAAATCTTGATTTGGTAAAAATTCTAAACGCCCATGTTTATGTATCATGATCATTGCTTTATGTTTATTATATTAAAGATAAAGGATTGACTAACTTGTGAAGGAAGAATTAGCGGAGCGTGTTTTCAACACCATGGACAAAAGTTCTTTTGCATGGAACTTGCTCGAGGACGAGCAAGATCTAAGCGTGGGGGAGATGTTGACGGTGTATTTTGGTACACCAAACATGTTCATTACACTTTGGTTTGAGCTTGATTATGAAACTAACCCGCCACTAGGCACACTAATGATATAACAAATTCATCTTTGTATGTGTATTTGGAAGTGTTATGTTTTCGCAGGAAAACAAGGACAAAAAGGACGGAGTCACAACAAGTTCAAAGGAGCAAATGAGGAGTCCCGTTCGTGTTCAAGTGCATGATGAAATCACTCCCAAAGGTGGTGAGGACCGAAGTGTTACAAAGGAACATCCCCGAGGATTGAAGCGTAAAAGACTGAACTTCATGCGAGAAGACCCTCTATCTTGGACGTGAGGATGACGTCGCCAAAATGATGCAAGTGAAGGGGGCAAAGTGCAAAATGGCAAGAGGACCTACGTGTGCGAAGGGGTGACCGAACCGGGCCGAAATGGGCTTGGGCTGGTCGGCCCAGGCCGGCCGGCCTGGCCCATTCCGACGTCGGTTCGGCCCCCCATTTCTTGAGCGTGAAGATGATGCAACCCTAAGTACGTGGGAGCGCCGCCATTCGCAGAGGGAGAGCCATTCGCCCAAGAGGCCATCCACAAGCTAGAGAGGAAGGAGACGAGAGAGATCATTCGCGAGGAGGATCGCTCGACTCGAAGGAAGCAACCACAAATGGAGGAGGACGTCGAGGCCCTACCATGACACCCCCCGGAGGAGAACGAAGACACCGTCGTAAGCGTCATCATGATCAACGGTGTTGTGCCTAGCGCCTTGATGGGGTAATCTTCTCATTTGTCCATGGGTTGTAAACGATCTTGAGATGTAATCGCAACTTTTATGGTTTCAATCTATCATCTAGTGTTGAAGATGCTTTCATGTTTAAGGTTAGCTACCATACTTTGTTGGGAGTATAGATCTCACTTCTCCCTTAGAACCCTTCAATACGCCATGATCATCGTAGGTCTAGTCACGAATACCTCCGCGTAGTGACAGTACGGGGGGAGGGAAAGGGTGAAACCGTGGTCACAACCCCCGGTAGATTAGATCCGTTTTCATATCTCTAAGAGGTTGTATGTTCAAGTATCGTAGACCCTTGGGCAAGTGTCTTTTATATATCTTGTGAGTCTCACAGCCCTCTCTAGTGTAGCATAGTAGTTCTCTAGATTAACCGTAGTTTAGGGTTTGGATAAGTTAACTAGCTAGTGCTAGATCAAACGCTTGTAATCCCCTTGCTTCGCGGATTGACAAGAACCTAGGGAATCCCCGTGGTGAAAAAGGTGTAGGCCCGTACACTTGCGGATCGTAGGTGGATATGAGTTTTATCCGTCAACACATGCGCGAGCCTACCTGGAGGTGGTAGCAGCGGCGGCTTGGCTCGGGACGGCGCCGGCGGCCCACCGCGGCGCGGCCACGGTGCTACCCCCGCCGGAGCTCGGTGTCCGGGCAGCGGCGACGGGTGAGGCTGCAGGAGGACCTAAGGGTGGTGTAGGAACGGAGAGGTGGCGGAGAGGAAGAGCGGAGGATGTAGCTCAGCTTGGCTCTGCTTTGGCGAGCGGCGACGGCCATGGAGGGGACGACGGCGTTCGGCTTCGAGCAGACGGCGAGCACGGCGAGGCGGACGAGGAAAACAAGCGTCGGCCCACCTTCTCTCTCCCTCTTTTATCCGTGGCTCAGCCTGTTGAGGCGCACGCACGCGCGTGGCCGCACGACTGGCAGCCGTCGCGCACGACGCGTGTCACGGGCCGGCGCAGAGGCCTAGGTGGACGCGGCGTACGGCTCGGCGGACGGGCGGAGGGTCCACAACACGGCGCGGTCCACAGCGGAGATAGCCGAGGCGTCCGTACGCCGGACGAGCGAGCGAGCGACACGTGGGCGGCGCTGGACGGGCGCGCACGAGAGAGAGAGAGCGCGGCGACGACGGCGCCGACGCCCAGTTTCATTTCGCTTAACCCTGTTCGACGGTTCGAAACTCCAAATTTTCAAAACTAAGTTGAAATTCTCCAAATACGAAAGTTGTAGAGGAACCATAGTACTACAACTTTTACAAAGGGCGACATATGTTTTGATGAATCGTCTGATGGAAAAAACGTGGTGAAGTTACTGATATTCTCGGCCCCATTTTACTGTTCATAAGAACTTCAACTCAGTTTTTGACCAATTTGCGCTCAAAATTTGAATGTCCGCCAATTATAAAAGTTGTGTTCCCGAAAACAAGGAAAAACTTTTATATTGGCAGAAATAGAAGTTCTATAGTGAAATTTGGAGAACGCGCTAGAAAACCATTTCAAGAGTATAGAGCTCTAATGGAGTTTGACAAGAACTAGGGTTTGACTTTGTCAATTGTGTGTCAATTTGTACTGAACATGATTTGGTAGTGGTAACACCTGACATTAGGATTTTTGGATGTTATAGGTATCTCCAACGAGGTGTTATTCTGACAAAGGATAACTTAGCTAAGAGGCTGTGAATAAAAAAATGTTGTTTTGTGATCAAAATGAAACAATTAAGCATCTCTTTTTTGATTGTCATCATGCCAAGATCATTTGGAGAGTTGTTAGTATAGCTACTGGGTTAACTCCACCAAAATCAGTATCTCATATGCTTGGAAATTGGTTAAGAGGCATAACTAAAAAAGATAGAAGATTATTTTTTTTGTTGGGGTGACGGCTGTCATGTGGGCAATTTGGTATACGCGTAACGATTTGGTCTTTCAAAAGAAACGATTTTCCTCTTTCATGCAGACTGTTTTCATAGGAGCGTATTGGCTACGACATTGGTCTTTGTTGCAACGTGAGGATACAAGGGACTCTGTTCATTTAGCAAGCAAGGCTTTGGAAATTATCGCTTCGGATATCTTTACTAATAATGGATGAAGAAGCAATAATAAATTTTTCTTTTAATTTGTTCCTATCGTTTGCGTACTATTTTCCTTCATGATCATCTAAAAGCTGAGAATTATGTAAAAAACTGATGGTGTGCGGTTGGAGAGGCCGGAAACTATTCATTTTCTAAAAAATATCAGATACACATGGATTAAAATTTCATTGTGTGCGTACGTTAGCAAGAAGTCAGATCAAAAGAAATCAGATACACATGGATGGGCACTTGAAGTCTTAAAAAATTGCAAAAAATTGTAAATAAATAACAGAATATACTGAATAACCGGACACCGGCGGCGCCGACGCCTACGACGTTCCAAAGCCCGATCCCGTTTCCCGATCCGTACTACGCAACCGTCATCGACGCATGGACGCTCTCGGCGGCGGCGCAACGTCGGCGAGGTGAGGGATCAACTTTGATGGTTCTGGAAGCTAGCTTGCCGGTGCTGACCTGAAGTATGCTAGGTGAATCCCCGCACGTTACTGCGGGATTTGAGAGAGCTTTTCGATGACACGTAGATGGTTCAGATTTAATAAAAAGGGTTAAAAAATGATCATTCAATTCATCTACCATTACCAGTTTATGTAATGACATTTAGTTAGTGGCTTCAAGAATGATGTAATTAGTTTCATCTCAAATAGCAGTTTGACAATAGTAATTTTGTTGCTATATTTTGAATGTGTTTGATATTATAATTTATGATCAATTAAAGTATTGTTCCGGTGACTATTTGTGAAGATCGGAGACTTGCGTACTACTATCCATATTAGTGTTCAACAAATCATGATGCGCACACACAACGCAACTAAGCACATGCGTACTATGAAGCAATCATCAGCAGAAAATATTAAGGTCTTTTACAGCGCACAATACAACCTTGTACTACCAGTTCAAAAGGACTCGTATATAATAGAAAAGGACCTATATGTAAGGATCCGACGGTTGAGATTAATTCTGTACTACCGGTTTTTCTAGCTGTAGTATATATAGTATTCATAGGTAGTATGGTAGTACAGGGGTATGATTGGAAATAGAATTTTTTTTTTACATTTTTCCCCCTCAATTTTGCAAAAATATATTGTCCGCAAAAAAATTTGCAAAACTATACATCTAGCGTCGTGGGGGACGGCGGCAGGGACCTACCGCCGTGCCCCACGGCGGTAGGAACACGCGCGGTACTGTAGCGCCTCCTACCGCCGTGGCCCACGGCGGTAGGGGTCCAGTCTGTTTTCAAAATTTTGTAATTTTTTTGTTTGAATTCGGATAGAGGTAAACTTTATATGAAAATTGTAACTTTCGACGAGATCTACAACTTTGTAGTTCAAAGTTTTTCCATTTGAAGTTTATCTTCACAGTCAAATAATCGATATACTATCCAGATCTCAGTTTTCATATCGATATCTCAGTTTTCAGTTTATGTTCAAAAAATTGTAACTTTTTTGCATGAACTCGGATGGAGGTAAACTTTATATGAAAATTGTAGCTTTCGACGAGATCTATAATTTTGTAGTTCAAAGTTTTTCCATTTGAAGTCATCTTCATACTCAAATAATCGATACACTATTCAGATCTGAAGACTGCAAACTGAGATCTGGATAGTTTATCGATTATTTGACTATGAAGATGACATCAAATGGAAAAACTTTGAACTACAAAGTTGTAGATCTCGTCGAAAGCTACAATTTTCATATAAAGTTTACCTCTATCCGAGTTCAAACAAAAAAATTACAAATTTTTGAAAACAGACTGGACCCCTACCGCCGTGGGCCACGGCGGTAGGTCCCTGCCGCCGTCCCCCACAGCGCTAGATGTATAGTTTTGCAATTTTTTTTGCGAACCATATATTTTTGCAAAAAAGAGGAAAGAAAAATGTAAAAATAAAAAAAATTCTTGGAAATATGTGAAATGACATTGTTGTAATATATCAAATATTTCTTAGTTATCCTATCTTTATTTCCTTTTTATGGAATATTTATTGCCTTAATCACTTATGGATTTGACGGCTGAGGAGATCCATCGCGGGACACCGGCGGCGTGGCGCTGGGAGCAGGCCATTGGACGGATGCACTCCGTCCGGGTCTTTCGCAACGGGAAAAGGATCGATCTTATACTTAATTTAGAAATACTCTAGCTAGTAACCAATGGCAGTGGATTGGAATGGTGAATCGATCGGTGGCAGCGGCGTCCTGCGAGGCTGCGAATGACGGAGGCGGCGGAGTCCGGGGAACGGCGATGTAGTACAAACAATCTTAATAATGTAATCCATGTAAATTACAATTTTACCTATACTAAAAAACTGGTTATACTACGATACTACCATATAGTCGTATTGTGCACCGTAAAAGACCTTAAAATATTTGTTCTCTCACCTTGCTGCGTTCCCCTCATCCATCCTCTCTGCTAGCGGTTGCCGCAACCGGCACCTTGTCGCGCGCCAACCGCGCGCCATCGGAACCTTACCGCCGGATGGAAAGATGGCTGCTGCCGTTGCCGGATGTTGCTGCCCGAAAAATCCAAATCATTGGAGACTCCAAATCAGGATCCGGAAATGACCTCACCTCCTACTACGTACCATGGGAAACTTCAAATCAGGACCCAGAGAGAAACACGAAGAAGGTGATGGTGTTGCTGGCTCCGGTAAGAAGGACGCCCACGGGGTGGAGAAAGATTGGGGAAAGGTGACTGCTAATAACGCGGAGCCGTGGAGGCCTAGTAGCAAGCGCCGCCGAGGATGAGAAAGTAGGAAATGGGCACAAAAATGTTGAGGCAACCGTCTGGTCCTTTTTATCTGTCCGGAGAGCAGACGTTTGAGCTGGCCGCCCCCTTCGTATTCCTTGGAGGTCGCTTGAGCTGCCATACGTGGTGATGGTGAGTAAAGAAGAGCCACCATGCATGCGAGCCGTTTTAGCTGCCGGTCTGAGTAAAGAAGTGGGAAGGTTAGGTGCTGACGTGGCACGTGGGATGGAGTGGATGACGTCAGAAGTGGGGCCAGGAGATGACGTGGATAGCTAAGAGTTGAGAGAACTTCTTAGTGGGAAGCTCTTATATAGTTTTGTATGATATCTTGCAATTTGTACACGGTGCACAACTCAATGTAGTAACCATCCAGTCATCACGTACCCAATGTAGTAACCCCTTACGTAGGACAATGAGATCCCGAGCAGCTTAGTTGTTTAGTTGGTGAAATGTGATAAGAATAAATAGTAGGTGAATAGTGCAAAGTTGGAGTTGGAATGTTTAGTTTGGAAAAAGTGTTGGGGTTGTGATAGAAATAATAGTGAATTAAGGAGAAATTTGGTGAACTAAAAAGCGTGTGACGTCGTCCATGGTCAGTTGGGCCCTGAGTTTCGTTTTCAATTTGCGATCGAGTTGGGATATAGTATAACTAGGTGATACCTCGCGCGTTGCTGCGGGAATTTTTAAACAAAGTTGTACGATGAAAATTTGAAAGTATAAACTAAGGTGATTGCTCTGCAACATTCTATTACAAACAACATTATATATGAAAATATGTTCATTTTGTTGAGAGAAAACGGTTGCCAAATGATTGATTTTTCACGTATTTCTATTGTTGGAATTTTGGAGTATTGTACTTGCAAAGATGCATGGATGTTATAATCACAGAAAATCGGTGGAAGACTTTGATGATCTAGTGGATGATGATGTGGCATGTGAGGTGGATGGTTTGCATGTTGAGAAAAATATAGTTAAGGTCTCTTAGTGGGTTTCATCTATATAGATTATATATAGATAGATATGGTACTTTTCAGTTTTGACTCTGATTTGTGCAACGTTGGAATCAAACTGTGATCTTCCACATTTCTTGGTGTGGTGCTGTACCTGTGTTGACATGGGGACTTATGCCCAAGAGTCATCAGGTTTGGCCCATGCGGCTGGCCCTTGTGCTTGGCCTATATAAAGCTAATCACCTGCCAGGTGGTGATTAACCCTAATCAGCTAGGCCACCAAGAGCTCCTACCGCCACACGTGAGATGTGCTTGTTGCCATCTGCTGTGCGTGGTGCTGCTGTCGGAAAAAGATCCAGTGAGCGCCGCGCGCATAGCGCGCACGGTGCCCCCCCTCGTGGCGTGACGGGATTGGACGGAGCGCGCGGGTCCCTCGCGCGGCTCGCCCCCTCACGTCCGCGACAGCGTCTCGGCTCGCCCCCTCGCATCGGCTCGCGACGCAGCGCCCACTGCCCCGCTCGGCTCCCACATCCTGGTCGTCTTCAACCTCCAATCGGTACCGTGCCGCAAGTAAGCTCCGCGGCACCAAGAGCTCGAGCTCCATGACTGCCGCACGCGCCGCAAGTGAGTTCTGTGGCACCGCGAGCTCGAGCTCCATGGCTGCCGCACGCGTCGCAAGTGAGCTCCACGGCCCCTTGAGCGAGCTGCCTGGGTGCCGCGCCGCCGCGGATGAGCTCCAGGAGTTGAAGGAGGATGGTAGGGCCGCAGGAGCACAATAACCTACTTGGCAGTTGGCACCACACCACATCTACTCATGCTGCAGCTACCATTTTGAGTTCGGTGCGGGTGTGCAGTGTGATGGAGGAGTGCCGTTGGGTGGCAAATATGGTGAGGTCATCACGACAATACCACATTACACACTAGAACCACAAGTAACGTAATACTCCACAAAGCTTTATTGTACTCATTTTCAGACACACACAATCACCAAGACCGTACGTGCAATACTGCACTGCAACTTTACATATTCGGGACTTAATACTTGTAGCCACCAAGACCAAACACACAATACCTTACTTTGACTTGTACGTGAAATTAAGAAAGCTCTAGCTTGCACTTTCTTGTCTCAATACACTTTGCTAGTGCAGCTTCGAATGTACGACAGAGTAACAGATGCACATAGGCCATGCTCCTTAAACCTTAGGACGTCGACGTTGGAACAAGTTGGATATGGTAGCCCTCAGGAATCAAAATCTCCCCAAAACGTTTTACTTCCCCTCCTTTTATCTCGATCCACCTACAGAAAATTAAATTCAATATGAGTGTGGTGCACATATAAGTATGCTACAGATAGACACATATCACACATTATAATTATATTGTAAAGTCAATAATCTACCTGTACTTTGTCACCAAAACATGGAGGAAAAGTGAAATAAAAAGTTTGCTAAAGTCTGCCCCCAGACAAAGCCTCAAGCCTCCTCCGAACGGCATGAAATTCATCTTTTGTGATATTTGTTTCGCCTTGTCCTGAGTCTGGTAATTCCCAATATATAGTTGTGTCATATATTAATAAAAATGTGTTAATAGTTCAAAGTTCAACATGAGGATGAAAATAATGCAGCTGTTGAGTGTGTTACTTACCGACCACCTCCATGGATTGAATTTGAGCGGATCCTCAAAAATTTTTGGGTTTAGGTGGACGGACATGGGGCTAATCATGACTAGCCAGCCGGCTGGAAGTGTATAGCCTTCACAAGACATGAATATACCAATCACCAACCCCATCGCACAATGATGATTTCATTTTACGTATATAAAAGATATGAACTATGGTTTTCCTTTTCCTCTCCCTAGAATTGCGCAGGAAGTATATGTACCATTCAATTGCACATCTGTCAGGGTTTTCCTGAAAATCCCAGGTGCGATGTTACTCATTCGATTAATCTCATTCATCACCTTCATGTAAAATTAAACCAGATCAGTTAAGATGGAGTGCTGGTGGGAAAGCATCAAAATAGCACAAATAATGCTGAAAAAACATCAATGGTACATATATATATAGGCATCACCTGAGTGGTGAATGTCAATGACTTGTATTCCTCCCATGTGAATCTAGAATTCTTGTCTTCTCGTTTCTTTACTACCATTTCATTCTCCTCCTGGGACAAGTGAAACTAAATATTAGGATTAATTATTCACTTAAAATGTTCAACTCATAGCATTATCATTTGTGCTTATTTGACTCAAGGCTGAGGGCTTCAGGGCCAAATTTTTTAGAACATCAAGCAAGACAGTTGAATAATAACCTTGAGTGATTCAATAACTTTAGGGTTGTCAGTGAGGAACTTGAATCCTATGGTGAGGAATGTTGATATCGTCACGAAACTGCCAAACAAGATGGCAGTAAGTATATCTATAGCGAAGTCATCATCTATTAGCGGCTTTTCGCTCTGTAGTTCTTCCACAAGTAGGTCAACAAGGTCGCCGTGTTTCTTCTCAGGTGTTCTTAGCCTCTCTTTCAGTATATCAGTCAATATCCTATGCACGTTTCTCTTTCCCTGTGAGCCCAAAAAAAATTAAAGTGAACTACAATTACTCATGGAGACAAAACAATGTGAATATGAATTGTTGATTGGAGAGAACTACTTGAACTTTGCATTGGTAAATATACCTTCATGCACTTGTAAAATAATGTCCCTGGAAAGTTTATTGTAAAGCAGAGCATCCCCCGTACAAAGGTCTCCAAGTTCTTTCTCAATTCTCTTGACTCGCCATGTTCCAAGCTGCTGATCATCTTCTTGGCGACTAGGTCAAATACCATCTGCAATGTAAGTACACAAATATAATCATCATTAATCACTTATAGCAAAAAATAAAGCATCTTAGTATTAAAATAAATAACGAGCTACATGGCTACACTTACATCAGCTATGCCATCCTTGACCTCTACGCTTGGTTGGGCAGCCCACGCCGCAAGACCCTGCGTGATGGCGTCCTCCAGATCTCCAAGGAGCACTTCCCTAAGGTTTTCGACGCCAAAGAGCTTCGAAGCGAAGTTCCGGATGAACTTGTGGATGTTGAGGTTGTACTTGACGAAGTTCTTCTTGCCAAAGATATTGTTTGACGCCTCTGGGTACCAGCTCTGGAACAGCTTGCCTTCTTGCTGGAAGATGAACCGATTCACATCCGGGTCGAGGGAAACAATCACAAGCTGCCCGACCAGGCTCGTCTTGAACAGGGGACCGTATCTGTAGCATAGCAACCACAACAAACTAACTAAGGCGCCAATATAACACTTCCTAACCGTTTCTTTGATAATCAGTCAAAAGTTAATTATTTTGAGTCACTCTAGTGAAAAGCCAAAACAGACCCTTTTACGGTGCACTATACCACCCTATACGAATGTCTGCAAAGGACTAGTATGAAAGGATCAGACAATTTAGATTTATTATATACCACTAAACTTACACTTGTGGTATAGATGGTATACATGAGTGATGGGTGGTATAGGTGGTATAAGGATATTGTTGGAAAATTTATCTCGGTGAAAAAGTGGAAATCGCCGTGCGTGGGAAAACGAAGTTCAGAGAAAAAACACAGTACCCAAAAATAACATATTTTTTTGATAATTATAGATCTACCTATTTCAAAAACAACTTATACCTTATACCACCACCTGGTGGTATGGTGTACCGTAAAAGAACCCAAAATATATAATCTCAAAAAAAACCCAAAATATATGTACAAATAATAAAGACAGATTAACATTAAAGATAACCTCTCCCGACGTTCTTGATAGTATCTCGGGATGTCGATAGAATGGCTTGGTTTGAAGATCCGGAAGGTCTCACCGATGATTGGGAACCCCATGGAGCCTGGAGGAAGGGTTCCTTTGCATGGAGGATTTACCCATTTGTATACCCAATGCACTAAACATGCCATGATCAGGGTAACACAGCATACAGGTAGGTACGAAATTACCAATATCTCCATCATCTCTTTATGCGAGCTGCTACTCGTGGATTTCTTCCGGACTAGGAGAAAAGCGCTTCCAAGCTAAGCAAACTAGCTTTGGTTTTTGCCACAGACAGTGCAGATCTCCAGCAGTTTATATAGCAGAATTGTAATGTGCACATTGCCAGTTTATTCTTAGTCCTGAGTTTTTGTTCATGCAAGTTGGAGTACGTAGTTGTGCACTGCTGACCCTGTATTGCTTTGACACGACCTTCGTAACTCCCCGATCCGTCGGCGCCGCTTCCGGCAAGGTCACAACGAGAGAGGGTACGTAGTTGACAGATTTTCTTACCATTTCCGATAGCCGCCGGCTGGTGTTCAGCAGGTTTTCTTATGATTTCCGATAGCAGCCGGCTGGTGTTCAGTAGTACCCGCTAGCCCATGCTGCGCAGAACTGCTAGCAGTTCTAAGGACAGTCGCTTCGGAAAGTTCTATGGCGGAGTTTAAATTTTCATTGCGTGCGTACAGTAGCAACAAGCCAGATCAAAAGAGATCAGATACAATGTACGCACATTTGAATACCATGTTGAAATATACTCCCTCAGTCCCAGTCCCAGTCCCGGAACGTAAGCATTCCGGACATTCAAAAGCGAAAAACAGCAGTAGATGAAAATTACGTGTATGTCCCTGTCCCTCCTCCCGTCGGCCTCCCCCTCTGCTGCTCCGCTGCCCATCTGCACCGCTGCCCATCTCCCCTCCCGAACGGCGGCAAACCATGGCGGCCCCTCTCCTCCTCCCTGGAGTTCAACGCCGCCGCACCCGTGCTTGCTGATAGGGATGGAAATATGTAAATGAAATCCGAATTATCCGATAACTGTATCCGCTAAAACATAAATATGGATTTTCGTATCCGTATTCGAATTCAAATGTGTTAGTAAAGTGGATACATCCGAGTTCTTTTTTGTTGATTTTTTCTCTATCCAATTCCATGCGTATTCGGCAATATCCGGCACTATCTGTATTCGACTATATAAACTGTAAATTATGTCTATAACTAATGACAAATTATGTTCAATAGAATACTAATAATGATAGTGTATAATTGAAAAATATTATATCCATAACTAATAATTATGACATTAATTTTAATATAAAAATATTACATCCATAAAATAATTTAAAATATATATTTAAATTTAATGACCAATATCATTAATTTTAATAATAAAAATACATTAATATAAAGTTTAATGTTAATTACTCTAGTTTATTTATGTATTGATGAAAATATTTTTCATGTATTTTTTATTATGTGTTTGACAAATGTGTGTATATATATATTTAAAAATGTATTTATTAATAGTTTTATTTATTATATGATTAATTATTAAAATAAATATGGATGAATGTGATATTCTTAATGAGCGATCTCTATTATGTACTAATACTTTAGTCTTTACATGATTTTGTAATTATAAATTTCCAATAAAGAAAATTGGTAAATGTTGTGTTCCAAATCGAGTAGATATTCGAATGTGTTCCCAAATCAAGACATCCATTTTGTATTCGCATTCGAGAACATTCGAATCTGTATTCGTATTCGAGTAAAAATGTGGTAAAAGGTGTTATCCAAATCTGATTCCATGCGAATTTGATCTGTTTCCATCCTTACGTGCCGAGATCCCCGCCTCCCACCCCAGCCGCAGCAATCGCTGATGCCGCCACACCTGCGTGTGCCTCCCACCCCTATAGCGGCACCAAATCGGACATTGCCGCCACCGAATCAGGCTTGCCACCGCCGAATTCGAGCCCGCCGCCGCTGAATCACGACTCCCTCTTCTCCACTAGGGCCCAACTCCATCTTCTTCACACTGGATGTTGGAGCTAAGGGACGTCGCTGCAGGGGACTCCACACCCAAGCTCGTGAGGCCTGGGCCACCGCTCCTTCGCCGGCGACATCGAGCACGGGCGCACGCAGAAGGCGGCGCCACCGGTCTCTTTCTCCCGGTCCTCTCTGACAGCGGCGCGGGATGACGCTGCAGGGACGGCCACCCGCTCGTTTGCCAGCAACGTCGAGGACGGATGCGCGCAGCAGGCCGCGCCGCCGGACTCTCTTTCTCTCTCTCTCTCTCTCTCTCTCTCTCTCTCTCTCTCCGGTGGCACGGGGTGGTGGATGCTAGCGAATCTTTTCCCCACCGGCGGGCCGACCTCCTTCTTCCCCTTGCGGTCTGGAGATGTGGTGCAGCTTCGGCGCTCCGCGGTGCTCCCTGGCGGCCTGGACACGAGAGTGAGTGACGAGAGATGGGAGATTTGTTGAATGGGAACCAATGTGCGTGGGGTCCACAAAACACCTACAAATGCTTACATTGTGGACAAAAAATTGAATGCTAGGAGTGCTTACATAGTGGGACGGAGGGAGTACTACATTGAAACAATCATGCATCACTCGTCACTCACTCTCGTGTCCAGGCCGCCAGGGAGCACTGCGGAGCGCCGAAGCTGCACCACATCTCCAGACAGCCGGGGGAAGAAGGAGTAAGGTTATGGAAATTAGTCGCCCCGTTTAGTTGGAGTATTAGTGAAATTTTTGGGTTCACATACAAAGTCTATTAGGAGTATTTAACGTAGACTAGTTACAAAAATAATTACACGAATTAACCGGAAATTGCGAGATGAATCCATTAAACCTAATTAATTCGTCATTAGACATTGGTTACTGTAGCATGGTTGTCTAATTATGACATAATTAGGCTTGTTAGATTCATCTCGAAAATTAAGGTAGGGATTGTGAAATAGGTTTTGTCATTAATCCACATTTAATACTCCTAATTAGTGATCGGAGACTGACGTGGCAGGTAGTTGGTGAAATTTTTGGAAACTAAATGGGGCAAATTTGTTGTGCATGGCTAAGTGCTGATCCTAAATTGCCTGGTCGATCGGCTGGTGGCTGGTGCTGATTTATTGTGAAAGGAAAGTACCGGTAACTCACTGGTGGCTGGTGTTTGGTACTGATTTATTTTAAGAGAAAATTACTGATTGCGCCATCATCGCAGAGATGTTTGGCGGGTGCCATTGCAGCACAGCGGACGGGAGGCACCGCCCACACCCAGACTGCAGCAGCAGGTATTATTTGGCCCCAGAGTCGCATCAGTTTCTTTATTAATTTCCAGTTTATTCCCCTGCCAGCCTTCTACTCCCCTGCCAGCCTTCTACTCCGAGAGATGCATCATGTACAGGTACGGAGATGTCTCCGTGTGCATGG
The DNA here is from genome assembly GCA_036936925.1 of Cenchrus fungigraminus. Lineage (NCBI taxonomy): Eukaryota > Viridiplantae > Streptophyta > Magnoliopsida > Poales > Poaceae > Cenchrus > Cenchrus fungigraminus. The sequence continues at coordinate 62,691,710 of CM072768.1, read as the reverse complement.
TAGGGTGTTGACACGCAAAAATGGTACATAAGTCAGATCAGGCTGGAAAGGCCGGTCAGACTAGGTTCCATGAGCGGTCTGACCGGAGTGCCCTGTAGCCGGTCTGGCAATAGGTCAGGCGGTCTAACCGCCACCCAGGGCTGGTTAGGCCGCCCTCCCCTGAGTCCGAACCAAATTGAGGAGTCCTAATAGAATTCGAGTTGTAAAGAATTTTCTTGCGGGACAAGAACTCCTCACCTTATAAATATAAAGGGCCCGTGACCGATTGAGGGCTATCACCCAATCGCAACACAATTATCTTACTCTTTATCTCCAAACCCTACTTTTCCAACCCCTTTACTTCCTTCTTCGTCTATACGGTGATTTAGGGCGTTCTAAGTGGTCTGCTGACCTTAGAACAACCCTAGGCACGTTGTCCCTGACGGGGTCCCTCCCGGGGCCGTGATCTTAGGTTTTCGGTGACGTTCCTGACCAAGACGGTTAGACCGGCCCGTACTGGGAACCTCGACGAGGTGATTTTTGACGACCGCGCGATCCAGCGCACTCGTGTGTTCGACCGAAAAAAACATCAACACACTTTTGACGACTCCGCTAGGGAAAGATATTGTTTTAAAACCGATTTGTCAAACATCATCATGGTGAGCATCGAAGAACTCAGCGAAGAAGACCAGAGCAAGTACATTGAGCTTCAGGAGTACATTAAGCAGCAATTTCTCTCTGGTTCCAGGAAAGATCGCTCAGGCAAGGTGACGATGGCTCAAGAATTCGAGTTGTCGGCGATCAAGGTTAACAACGACAAGATTGAGGTAATCACCGCTGTAAGCAAACCTGAAACTGATTTATCTACGAAGCTTACTAAATTATCTGATAAATTTGAGTGTGTTTTTAGTAATCAGCATAGTCAGGTTGCTAGTATGATTACTCGCTTAGAAAAAGTTGAGGGTAAAAGTAGTAGTTTTAATTTCCCTAATGATTCCATCCCTCAATTAGCACAAGGGGTGTTGCAAACAAACTTGTCAGCAATGTCAAGAACCTCAATTGAGACACCTGTGTATGGCATGCTGACTAGTTTTTATCGGGGACAGTCATCATTGCCAAAGCCGACCCCGGTCAGACCGCCACCCATGGCCGGTCTGACCGCCCTGTCTGGCCAGATGATGAGTGTTGGGCAACCCACCCCTGTGAATAGAGTTGATTTATCAGCTACAATGCAATCCCAACTAGCTGCTATAAGTGAATTTTCCAAATTGAAAGAAGAAGTAGCTAGCATGGTGAAAAACAAACTCGACATTAATATGGTAATTCTAGGCATGGAAAAAATAGTGCACTATGAAGAATAGTGTTGTTCATTTCTGGCCGCTATTGCCGCTGTAGCGGCGCTGTAGCCGTGCTATAGCGGCAGCTTCGCGCTGTAGCGACAGCTGGCTCCTCACGCTATAGCGCGCTATTTGTTTGGAACCAGAAAATATAAAAATAAGTTTGTCTTTATTTCCTCAATCACACTGATAATCATGTCACATTCACATATGACATATCAATATATCATAAATCATTCATAATCATAAGTTCATAACTGAGAAAGTGATCACATCCACATCCACCATAAAAGTTTTAACAGTGAAAGGGATTATTAAAGTTCAAACTAGCATAAAGATTAAAGATATAAACTCATAATTCTTAAATCTTAATCATTCAGCCTCAGAATCAGAACTAGCATCAGAACTCAGAAGGCATATTGTCATCTTCTCCATCATTTGGGCTAGCCACCAATAGCGGCTAAATAGCAGCGCTACAACGCTATTTGCATTTAGCGGCGCTTTAGCGCCAAATAGCACCAATAGCGTGCATAGCGTGAAAAAGAGTAATAGCGTTGCGGCATTTGCTTTGGTGCGCTATAACGCGCTATTTTTTTCCATGATTCTAGGTTATACCAAAAACCTTATAAAGCCGATTTTGATCTTATGGCTTATACCTCTAGTTGGCATGTCCCTAATTTTGTTAAATTTAGTGGTGAAGACAATCGTACAACTAGGGAACACATAAGCCAATACATTGCTCAACTAGGTGAAGCAAGTGCCCATGATTCTTTTAAAGTACGTTTGTTCTCTTTATCTTTAACGAGTAGCGTCTTTGCTTGGTTTTCATCTTTAGCCCACAACTCTATTGATTCTTGGAATCAATTAGAACAAAAATTTCATGATCACTTCTTTAGTGGGAACTATCAACTAAAATTGACAGATTTGCATCGGTTAAGCAAGGTAAAGACGAAACAGTCTCTAATTAGTAATTACCTTAAGCGTTTTAAAGAGGTTAAAAACCGATATTTCAATTTGTCGCTTTCTGATTCCGACCTAGCTAGTCTTGCTGCTAAAGGTTTAAAATCTGCTCTTAGAGAAAGATTAGAAAGTGAGGATTTTTATTCGCTTGATTCTATTCTTGTGAGAGGTATGGCACAAGAATTGAAATTGAATAAAGAAAAAGAAAAACTTGAGTCTCATCGGTCCGATATTCATGTGGTTGATTACGTTTCTAATAATTTGAATGATGAGACTGAAATTTATAGTGCTGAATTTGTGTGGCCTTCTGAAGATAAATCTTTTTCCTGTGCATCACTTAAGCCGGCTAGTAAAGGTCGGCAAGAAGAATTAAAATTTACTTTTGATGTTTCTAAGTGTGATCGCATTTTTGATGAATTGTTTAAACTTGGAAATATTAAAATATCTCATACCATGCCTCCACTTGATGAGATAAAACGACGTGCATATTGTAAATATCATCATTCTTATTCTCATGCTACTAATGACTACAATGTGTTTCGTCGTAAAATTCAATCGGCCATAAATGAAGGTCGTTTGGTACTTCTTGAAAAGTAATTTAACAAGCATCCTTTTCCTATCAATACCATAGAATTACAGCAGCGCAAGGTTCTGGTTCGGCCACATCAAGTCGAAGCAACCAAGGGCAAGAATGTGGTGGTCGGGGAAGCGAATCCCAATTTGAGAGGAAAAGAGTTAACAAAACAAGTTGCTTATGAGAAGACCCCTGAAGGCAGAGAAACATTCAAGATCACTGTCAAAACTTCTGGACATGGGGGGCAAGGGTCGTCTGCGCCTGTCAGTCGGCAACAACTTGAGCCTAAAAAGGCTTAGGCGGTTAAACCGGCTGGGGTAGGCGGTCAGACCGCCCCTGCCCATGGTCGCCTAAGGATACTCAAACCAAAGCGACCGGAGATTGGAAGTTAGAAGCTTAATGTGGCAAAAAATCAGGGGAGTGGCACAAGGTCAAAGGTCACTTTTGATATGCTATTTGATAAATACTCCAAGCAAAAGACCGTTACAAGTGATCGGCTGTTAAAAAAATATGAGGTTACCCACACACCAAGAGAGGCCATCCTCGCCTCCTAGAGTAGCTACAAAGTTCAGGGTGAATCATCTCAGCAAGGAAGACACTTCGCTCCATCATGGGCTCCTTCAAGTTCAAATCTGCTTCACCCAATTTATGATGACAATGGAGTGATGTGGGTGTCGTATCAGTAATCCTTCTTTCCTAGATGGGAAGGACCAAGGAAACCAGCTCTGGACAGGATAACACGACCTATTCAAGACTGATGTACGTCACGACAATCTGGTTAGGGTCAACAGACCAACCCGGTCAGACCACCCCCTGCACGCGGTCAGACCGCCCTGCCTAGGAAATTTACTCAATCTTCTCCGAAGCAAGTTTACAAGCCCAAGATCAGAGAGGATGAGGTTGATAAGATGGATGTCGACCTAGAAAGGACTACTAGTCAAGATATCATCTAGATTGGGACGATGGACGTTCATGTTGAGAAATATGGCAAGAGACCAGTTGTTTTAAACGATCAAGTTGGAACATCTGCTCAAAAAGTATCTGTTGCTACTAATGATCATGAGGCTAGTGGAAGTGGTTCCAACTCCAAGTACTTTCTACAGAGATGGTGTCCTCCCGGTTTGACTCACACTCAAAGGAGGAAGCTTCAACGATTGAGGTTGCGGGAGAAGAAGGAAAAGGAGCTGGAAAAACAGAGGGACGAGATCTTCAATAGCTGCAGGCCCATTGTACCACAAGGGAAGGAGTGGAGAGCCAAGACAGCACCTCAGGCAAAGGCGGTCAAACCGGCTGACCAGGCGGTCAGACCGGGTTCACCAGAGACGCCGCCCGGTTTCGCTTCTTTAGTCCCCATGGCTTGCGATGATAAGTTGTCGTCGGTACCTGCTCCAGAAGACGACGAGCAACTTATTAACTACAGTTCTTCTCCAGAGCGCATGGATCTTGAAGACAATTGAGAAGACATGACCGATTTCAATGAGAATCGCCCTTAGGATAAAATGGTCGGTGAAAATGTTACATCAATCTTAGAATTGTTTTTTATGCACAAGCTTTAAAAAAACAGAGAGGCATATGTTGACACACAAAAATGGCACATCAGCCACATCAGGCTGGACAGGCCGGTCAGACCGTTCCATGGGCGGTCTGACTGGGGTGCCCAGTAGCCGGTCTGGCAATAGGCCAGGCGGTCTAACCGCCACCCAAGGCCGGTTAGACCGCCCTCCCCTGAGTCCGAACCAAATTGAGGAGTCCTAATAGAATTCGAGTTGTAAAGAATTTCCTTACGGGGCAAGACCTCCTCACCCTATAAATATAAAGGGCCCGTGGCCGATTGAGGGCTATCACCCAACCGAAACACAATTATCTTACTTTTTATCTCCAAACTCTACTTTTCCAACCCTTTTGCTTCCTTCTTCGTCTCTACGGCGATTTAGGACGTTCTAAGTGGCCTGCTGGCCTTAGAACAACCCTAGGAGCATTGTTCCTGACGGGGTCCCTCCCGGGACAGTGATCTTAGGTTTTCGACGACGTTCTTGTCCAAGGCGGTTAGACCGGCCCCCCAGGCAGTTAGACCGGCCCGTGCTGAGAACCTCGACGAGGTGATTTTCGACGACCGCGCGATCTAGCGCACTCGTGTGCTCGACCGGAAAAAGCGTCGGTATACATCGTGGCTTCAAAGGTGAGAGCAGGACTACGTCCAAATCTAAGTCTTGTTGTGTCTTTAAAAAATATTTTTTCTTGCCTTCTCTTGTTCAAATACTTATCGATCTCCATCTGAATCCAGATCATTTTTCTAATATACCCTTCCTTTCCTCTTAATTAATAATGCAGATTAGTCTCTCAAACGTTCAAGTGATAAAGTACGAAGGATTCTTGAAGGAACAGGCAAAAGGATGGATCTGATTTTGTTTCACAAGTAGATTTTGTATATAGCTTTAGTATCTGAGAACATGTACCTGACTACTGTGTACCGATTCTTTCACGACTGTTTAATTGTTATGAAAGTTCTGCCTTTATGAAAAGCATATGCAACATGGAAGTTTATTCCAGCAGTGTGTTATATTATGGGCTCTTTTACTGTGGGTCAGTATATAGTGTCGGTTCATCTCTCGGTACAGAGACTTAATTACCATCTTCGCTACATGTACGTTCAATGTTCATTATTACAGACCTTAGTAGTTCAGAATTTCATATGCTGCTCCCCAAAGGAAAAAAAAAGTACTCTAATCTTGATAGATCATCTGAATATAAGAAAATCCAGAAATCACTTTAAAATAGTCTACATGTTTGGCTTCTTTTGAGCCATTTGGGCTAAAGGCCCAATTTAGTTTGCCAAAATTTCACCAACTACCCATCACATCAAATCTTCGAACACTAATTAGAAGTATTAAATATAGATTAATGACAAAACTCATTCCACAACCCCTACTTTAATTTTCGAGACGGATCTAACGAGTCTAATTATGACATGATTAGATAACGTCGTGCTACAGTAAACAATCTCTAATGACGGATTAATTAGACTTAATGGATTCATCTCGCAATTTCCGGTCCATTCATGTAATTATTTTTGTAACTAGTGTGCGTTCAGTACTCCTAATAGACTTTGGAAAAGACCCAAAAGTTTTACCTCACGAACTAAATAATCATGCAAGTCAAACACCCCCCATTGTGTCATCATGTGTGAGTTGTAGCTAACTTTTCATAACATGATTAAAATTGCATAGATGGATCGTAATATTTATTTTCCTCCGTGACATGAGTAAGTTACGATATTTTATTTTGTAACATGAAAGTTGAGACAAATTTTCCTAACCTGACATGGCTGTCATAACAGGTGTGGCTCAAGCAACTGGGGACTTCGCAACTCCAATCAATTTTATGATGGCTAGCGGCTGCTATATGACGAACTAAAGCAAAATCCATAGCTTAAATAACAGGTATGTCCTGATAGAGGAGGGATTCTGAAACCTAGCATCCCGTTCGTCTGATTGATTGTTGATTTGTACTAACTGGTTTGTTCTAAGACTAAAATACTATTGACTGACTAGTTTGTTCTAAGAGTAAAATATAACAGACGGACGGATGGTGGGTGCGGCCCCCAAGGGTGTCTTTTTATTACTGGTATTGTTTCCTCACTAATTTGATCACTACCACTATAAAATACATCAGTTTGTTCTTTTCTAAAGTGACACAATCAAATCTCCCTAACAGTCATTACCAAACTAAGTACACCTACCTAAGTGTACCCAGCAAACATCCACTTTCTTTCACTCACTCACATCCAATAGACCAAATTACTACAAACATCCACTTTCTCTCACTCACTCACATCTAACGGCTCAACTCCTCCGGATCAAACCTCAGCTTTCTCTGCTTTCTGCTTTCTCTCACATATCCGGTAGGCGCGGGATCCTGTGGCAAGGATTCGGCGCGCAGAGACGAGCGCAGGACAGGGCCTTTGTGACCAGATCCGGTGCGGTCCTGCCGTCCTGGTCACCGACGAGGTGTCGCGCGCGCCTCAAGCGGCACACGGGTTGGCCGTCGGTCGCCGAACCACGCGCGCGGCTAGCCGGAGGCCTGGCCCTCGGTGGTGGCGCTCCATGGTTTGCGGCGCCGCACCGTGCTCGTGAGGTGTACGGCGATGACACCCATCTACGGGGTGTGGCAGCGGCGAGCGTGGGTCACGGCGGCGCCCATCATGTGGGAAGACGCACTGGAGTAGGAGCGCGCGGCGCGGCGCGGCGGCATGGGCCGCTGGTGGTCGACGCGACGCCAGACTGCGACCTTCGTCGCAGCTCTTCGTCGATTGCGTCCTCCTCTACGTCCTCAGCGGTCGGCCTCGCGGAGGTCCTAGTTGTTGGGGTTCTGCCAGGCGCCGGTGCCGACGTTGTTGCCTGAACCATGGATGCAAACGCGTCGAGGAGTCGTATCGGCACAACAACTTGATCCCCAGGCCGATTTTCGATTTCACCAGCCTCAACGACAGGTGCCACAACCCCATCTTTGACTTCACCCCAGCCAATTTCAGTGCCTGCCGATGCGTGGTCTTCCATCATATTTCTTCTAGGATACTCATCTTGCATCAATTGGGACGTTGGACACCAACTGATTAATATTGGGATATTGGAAGTGGAAGCTACTTTGTTTCTCTTCATGCGTTCAGGAGGCAATGCCACCATCTGATGCAATGGAGTATGGATTTCTCCTCCACCTTGCTTGTTCTTGCAGGTGATTAGCCGTCAAGGATCTTTTTCAGATTAGCTGCAGCAACTTAACATTATGCTTTTTTTGCTGGATGCTCAAAGGATTTTTTTTGTGCCTGCAAGTTGCTCGATGAAATGCCAGATGGTTGCTCGACAAATGTTCATATAATCCACATATATGTTGGTTAACATCATGTCATTTTTATGTTTTGATCAATGGATCTTTTGTGCTGATTGTTTCAGGGTAACTGTGCTGCATGTGATTTCGCTTCAAACAAGGCTAGGGTTCAAACCTCTTCTTCAGCTTGGTAATAAGCACTCTACTCAATATTTATTATTAACTTTTTTCTCAAGAAATTGACATTGTTATCACTTTTTGTCTACATATTGTATGCCCTGGTATTTTCTTTTGCAATTTTGCGGGGTGTCCAAGCAGCCAATTTGTGGAAGTACATTGGTACCAATCATGTTCTATCGAACCACCTCCATCTCTAGCTGTCTAATAATGAATATAATTGACAAATAAAACATGATGCCAAATTTAGTGATTTACATCTAGCTTATGTTTTGGTCTTTGTAATCAGCAGGTGATGTTCTTGATTAATTATGCTTTGGCAAACTGCAGGAGTGAGACAGAGAAGGTCGTAAACAAGGCAGGGAAAATGGCTGATATCAGAGAGGCGTCAAGGGATGAACCGGAATTCCTCCTTAAACATGAGTCATGGTTATGTCCTCTAACACAAGGTTAGTGTGCAGCTAACCAAATCTGATTTGGTTTGTTAGCTTACAGATCTCACTTATATTAATTTTAGGCACTCCAAATATTAACTTTGCCTACAATTTGATCCAGATAAATTTATTAACGGGTAGTTCTGCTTTTCAACACATACCGAGTGCTCTAGAAATTTAATTGACAGTCAACTCAATTTGAATCCATAGCTCATGTATTTGATAATGAATTCTTTTGGTTTCCAATACATGGGCGTTGTTGAAGGGACAACGAATAGAATCACAATGTTTTCATATCATTTTCCCTATATAATCCACCTTGAGTTTATTTTTTTCTTTTGTGCCACAAATTTGTAGGGAACAATGGGTGATAACTCTGGAATTTGGGGGGAAAAAAGCTGACGTCTAAGGAATTCTGAAGAGGAAACTAAAGAATTTTTTCTTTGCTTTATTGCTGGAAGAAAGAAACATTTTCCGGGATATCATCTTGTAAAAACCAATTGAGTGTTCATTGCAATGTGGAGAGCTTTTTTATTCGTTTATCTGAATAATTCAAAGCATCAGGCAATGAGGCAAACTGAGTTATGATGGTAGATTGTGACATCCTGTTACTCTATATGTAGTCTGAATGTGCCGCTCAAATTAAAAGCATGTTGCACCAAATTAGTAAAGTAAATTTTGAGAAAGGGCCAAGAGGAAGGCATTTGAAGGTGAGATATTGCACCTCATATATCATTGTTTCTACATGGCAAAGTAAAACTGATCTTTTCTGTGTACACTTTTTACATGTACATTTGTATCTAAATCATTTTATGGTTAATGACAGATTTGTACCATTTGACAACAATCGATGATGAAAAGGTTTTGATTGAAAACACTGATTGCTGGAATCCAGAGTGCTTTGCCCGTTGCGTGCTGTAGTCAGCTTGATCCTTTAGCTTGGTGCTGCAAAAGCAAATGTATTTGTATGACTAACTCCCTATTAATGGGGAATACCTCTATCAATAAAATAACATCTGTATTTTTTTTTCTTCTACGTGCGAGTCTTCAATTTGTGCAAGACCAGTATGAGCCATCAGCTGGATCCGGCATATCACTGGCAGGTCAGTTGTTTTACCACTGGTAGCATCCTCAATAAAAGACGGTGGTGTACACGGACGCATGAATATACACAGTGAATGCAGATCAACTCTCTGAACCTATTTGCAGCCATTTGCAGTTATGAAAAAAACTGTTTAGAAAGATTTTTCAGAATGCTTATAACAGATGGTTTTGCATGTTTCCATTGCTTCAGTAACTCTGGAGATGTCATATTTTTTTCATTCACTTCCTGAACTCTCATAGCTCACTGCAGTGGCTCGTGTTGCACTCTTTTTTTTGAGACCTTGTCATTCATAATGTATTCCTGCAGCTATATGAGCATATTCCATCAGCAGAGTTTCACGCAGCACCTGGATCACTGAATGGAGGTGCTCGGAGATGGCCGGGCGCTTGTACAGGTGGAAACTCGGTATGCTGTGTGGGAGAAGCAGCAGAACGTGATTCAAGTGAGAAGGTTTACTTTTGCATAAGGTTTGTTGCCATTTGGCAACCATTTGCCAAAATAATTCCTTGTATGTACTTGCAGATGCTGCTTACATGATCTCTTTACTTGAATCCTCATTTGAAAAAAATAGAAGTTTTGCTCGGTATTATCAGAACTGTGTGACTTCAATCAATATTTGTGTAGAGGTATGGATATGCCGCAATGAAGCAGAAAAAAAAGTTTAATAGATTTCAATCAATTATATAGCTTCTTATTTCACTCTATGCTTGCTTATCAAATTATGGTTTTTTAATATGCCGTAGCGTTAGCACGGGTATTATACTAGTGATCTAAATATTTCAATTCTTACCTCCTACTACTACCCGGTACGGGAGTATTTTTTCTTAGACGATCTCGACAGCTTTATTAGAGCTCGTTCGCTTCCATCGGATTCAATCCGACCGGAATAATAAATATATCAAAGAAACTATGATAGAGACTTGGATTCATTTCGGATCGTGAATTATTTTACTCATCGTGATAGATAGAATAAGAGACCGAAGAGCTGTATTGATTCCACACCTCTTGACTAGTGGATTGATTCCGAGTCTTTTGGTGTACATATCATGAGTAAATCAATTTTCGATCCGGAATAAATCCGAATCTCTTATAGTAGCTACCAGCCTATCATGATTTTCTATTTATTAATTCCGGTCGGAATCCAATCCGGTGGAAACGAATAAGACCTTAAAGAGAATCAGAGTTACAATCTGCTTCAGCTACCGGGAGCAAACGAGTAGGGAAGGCATCTACTTAAGATAAATCCAGGTTTGACTCCGAGGCTAAACTCGCACATACATGTGCTGCCTCGTTGCCCTCTCGGTACACAAACGAACACACTTAAAATCAATAAAACTCCTACCAAGCTCTCGCATCTCTTGCCAAAGACCAGCAATATTACACCGCTCACCACACCTGATTGCAGCATGTTGTAAAGGCCAAGATTGTCCACTTCCAAAGTGACTTTCAAACCCCCTCGATCTATTGCCAGGAGGAGCCCATCCCGGGCTGCCATCACCTCTGCCGTATGTGCATCCATCAGGTGTGTGTACCCGCTTTGCCGCAGCAGCAACCAACAATCTTGTATCATCTCGGATCACCATCCCCCCAGCTCCAGCAGATGAGATGTGCCTAAATGAAGCATCTGTATTGATGTTCCACCAGCCAGCATCAGGTTTTTTCCTCCCAAATCCATACATAGGAGTTCTTCTACCATTGAGGCAACATATTTTAGAGCCGCCCTTGCATTCCACTTTTCTCTGCCATGGCGACGTGCATTCCGTCCCGACCAAAGAGACCAGACTCCACATATAATAAGTGTCGTATCCACCTCTGTGCAGTGTTCCCCCGATAGTAGGTCCCAAGTTCATGTTGTCGAGTGTAAATTTGGAACCCTGCAACCAGTAATGGACCTAGGTGCATCCCAGAAACGTTTTGCGAAGCTGCACTGGAAGGCGACATGGAATAAATCCTCTCTCGGTTCCCCACAAGCCTCACAATGATCTTTATGGCACACATGTCTCCGCTTCAACTCTGCTTTGGTGGGGAGAAAGTTGTTCATCACCCGCCACCAGAAAATAAGCACCACTGCTATTCCATCACATAACATCTCTGTTCAAATCCAAACAGGTACTTTCCTACCGGAGAACACATCCAGAACATCTAACTACATCCGTTGGAACCAAACCTTGTCACTGATTACTTTATCTAATCCAATTCTTCCATCTACAGGACCATGTGAACAGAAGAGAACCCAAAATCAAAATCATGGGGGAAATGAGACATGCTCCTGATGGAACCAATTCAGATATGCTCCAGTACCCTACTTGACATTTCTTTTTGAAACAATCTAACTTGATGAACTGCAAGTTGAACCCCAGAATTCCATGAGGTGACTGAAATCTTCACATGTAAAAAAAGCTATGCAAAAACACCAAGATTTAAAAACAAATCATGAACACTAAAATGTACAGGGAATTGGAGTAAAAATATGATCAGGGGATAAACGAGGGGATTAAAAAGCAAGAACAGATGATTGACAAATAAACTCATAGCTGAAATGCTGAATAGATGTCAATCAAGTTTTAGACTTCACAGAAAATGAACAATTGATAGAAGTGCTTTTACATTCTGGAGTTCCAGATACAAACATGCATTTGAAATGCTAATTCTTCATTATTCCAAACCTTGGTAGTTCAAATGTAAGAACCAACATTTAGAAATCACATTTGACAATGGACATGCTTCAGTGCCAACTCCACACTTTTTTTCAAACAATCCCAATTTGAGAAACTGCAAGTTGAAACCCAGAATTCCACCGGGAAGTAGCTGAACTGAATTGTTCACAAGAATCACAAAAAGCAAAGCAGCCCAGACTTTAAAATCACCAAAAACATCTCAAATATTCTACCGGGAGTAGTAGTCGTATCAACATCACGGAATATCAAAGAGATTAACAATGATTCCACAAATCAACACATAGCCGATTTAAATAAGCACCATCGCTATTCCATCAGATAACATCTCTGTTCAAATCAAAACAGGTACTTTCCTACAGGACAGAACACATCCAGAACATCTAACTACATCCATTGGAACCAAATCTCGTCAGTGCGCCAGCAGGTTGCACATGATGACAAGAACAAGAGACAGGAATCTAATACACAGGCAGGCAAAGCTAGCCTAGGAGGAGGTGAACTTGGTGACAGCCTTGGTGCCCTCGGAGACGGCGTGCTTGGCGAGCTCACCGGGGAGTACGAGGCGGACCGAGGTCTGGATCTCGCGGGAGGTGATGGTGGGCTTCTTGTTGTACCGCGCGAGCTTGGCCGCCTCCGCCGCCAGCTTCTCGAAGATGTCGTTGATGAAGGAGTTCATGGACATGGCCTTGGAGGAGATGCCGATGTCCGGGTGCACCTGCTTCAGCACCTTGAAGATGTAGATCTTGTATGTCTCCACGCTCTTCTTCGCCTTCTTCTTGCCCTTCTTCTCGCCGCCGTCCTTGCCGGCGGACTTGCCGGCCGGCAGCCGCTTCTCGGCCTTGGGCTTCTTCCCCGCCGGGGTCTTCTCAGCCTTCTCGGCCGCCGGCTCCTCCTCCGCGGGCTTCTTGGCGGCGGGCTTCTTCTCGGCCTTGGGCGCCATCGGTTGCGGTGAGGGCTCGCGGCTGCTCGGGTTCGCGGTGGATTGGGGGATTTGGGGGGAGAAATGAGAGCAGAGAGGATTGTGTTTGCTGGGAGGGAGATGCGGGGCGGTGGGTTGGTTTATAGGAGGGCAGAGGCGAGCGCTGATTGGTGGAGAGGGAGGTGCCGCGGATCGATGGCTTGAAGCGGCGTGGGCCGTTGGTGCTTCCTCGCACGGACGGTCGCGATGCGCCCGCGACGCGGATCGCTGACGTGGCGGACAGAAGGGCAGGAGTGAGCACCGGAATTTGGAATTGGAACCTTGACTAATTATTTTCAGTTATGCTTATAAGATTTTTTTGAAACATCAGGAAGATCTTTGGTGTCCGGTATGTACTGTATTAATAAGAAGAATTTTTTTATAAGATTTGATAGGGGGCGTGTTCTAAATTTGGTGCCAAAAGAAAAAGATGGTGAGAAGTTTGATAATGTCCGGTTTTTCACAATCCAACTCAGTCGTACTCACTCCGGTTTGGTAAAAGAAGTCATTTAGAGCAGCGACACGGTCTTCAAAACACAACTTTGACTTCTCTTTTATATAAAAATATCTATTGAAAAAGTTATATATGTATATTTGTATGAAAATGATTTTCAAAACAAATCTATTGCTATGATTTTCACATTTCTAAACTCAACGACTTAAAAGTTATTCATCATTTGTATATTCCCAATGTTTGATTCAAACCTTGTCCAAAACGATTATTTTTACCAAACCGGAGGGAGTATCTGTTTTTAGTTCTAAATCATATAATATTATAACTCGATTTTATTGACCTCATTTTTTAAATTTGCTAGGTTAAATTACAAGGTCATTTACCTCCCCTACCTTAAAGAACTCCAGCTATTGTACATGCTTTAGATTCTTAATTATTCTTATAAGTTGGTTATTTGCTCTAATATGTCTATTAGACCTGAGAAAATATCCATTGACATATTGTTTAAACCAAAAGTTCATTGGATTAGTCTATGTTGCAGATTTAAGCTCATTTTAAAATGTTTCTCTATTGTTTTTCGAGCTTTCCCATTCTTTAGACCTACATAATAATTTCTTAATTCATATGCTTTTCTGTAATAACTCCCTTTTTTGGAAAATAAATTATTTGTATTAGCCATAGCCACCAAAGTTATTCGCCATGTTCGTCTGGCTTATCAGCCACCAGCCAGCAGTATTTTTCTCTCATAACAAACTAGCTACCCGCAACAGCCAGTAGTACTTTTTCTCTCATAACAAACTAGCTACCCTCTACCAGTCAGCAGTATTTTTCTTTCAGAACAAATCAGCACCAGCAACCAGCCAGCAGTCAAACAAACAGCCTATTCTATATTGCAGTTGTAAGCTCATGGCTCTTTAGGCTCACATTTTTTCTTATTCACATGCTCTACTATAAACTTTTATTTTTGGATTAATATATTTGATGCACACTATTAACTAATGTCATGACCTGTTAAAGCATGTCTTCCTTGATGAAATCTGTTTTCTATCTCATGACAGGATCAAGGTTGTTGATGGTAGGTTCAAGCCCTGTGCTGATATTGTTATTTTAATTTAGAAGCTTTTATTGAAATAAATCAACGTTCCTGGAAGGTTCTTCTACTTTGGACATGCATATTTTTTGCAGGCAATTTTGGACATGCATATTTTTTTTGAACGAACAGGCACAAGATAGTGCTTATTTTATTGATATAGAGGAGAAGTACAGCCGGCTAACCGGATAAAAGGAAACAGGGTATTTACAGACGCGCATTAAGGCTCGCCAGGCACTTGGCACCTGCCGACAGCCAAAGGGAGGCCTCTCCTTTTATTTTAGCTACAAGGGTAGGTACAGTAGACTCTGCACGATAAAAAACGCGGATGTTTCTTTCCTTTCAAATCTCCCACATGATAAGTAGCGCCAGCGAACGAACAGTTGTACGGGGGGTGTGCGGCCGAGAACTAATGGCGAGCCACCATTCAATTGGTAGCGTGGAGGTAGGGGGAACAGTTGGTTTAAGGTCCGGAAGACCCAGCCAGTTTGCAATCTCGATCCAAACTCGACACGTGTAGCGGCATTCCTCAAGGAGGTGGTGCGCAGTTTCCATAGTGCGTCTGCATAAGGGGCAGGAGGGGCTGTGGTCCCAATTTCTACACGCAAGACGGTCGGAGGTCCAGACGCGGTCCTGCAGGATGAGCCATGCGAAAAACTTGCACTTTGGTGGCGCCCAAACTTTCCAAATCGAAGCGAGAGCAGGTGTGGGAGTGCAGTCCGCAAATTGGACTTTGTACGCTGAGGCGGTGGTATACTCACCATGCTTCGTTAGAGTCCAAGTGATCTTGTCATCATGTTGGGGACGCAGAACCGTCGGTGCGACGAGGTTCCAGAGGGTGGTGAATTGAAGTAGGTGTTCCGTGGTGAAGCCTGCGCGGAGATTGATGTCACGGATCCAGCTATCGTCGTGTAGGGCTGACGCAACCGACCGTTTTTTCTTCCTTGTCTGGGTGAAGAGCAGGGGCGCCACGTCCTTAGGTCTTACGCCTTGGAGCCAGGCTGAGTTCCAGAAGCTCGCTTTGTTGCCGTCTCCCAGAGTGATGCAGGTGCACTGAGAAAAGAGGAGTCTGTCGGCTTCGTCGCACGGTAAATCCGTTCCGGTTCAGGCCTTCTCGGGCGCAGTTCACTCAAGCCACAGCCAGCGGAGTCTCAGCGCTCGCGCAAAGCTCTCTAGGTTCAGTATGCCCAGGCCGCCGAGATCTTTGGGTAAGGTCGTGCGTGTCCAATTCACCTTGCATTTGCCGCCCGAGATCTTTGGACATGCTGACATGCATATTGATGCAGCTTGTACCTCATCTCATCTTCTCCATCTGCTCCTTGCTCGTAGTGTTAGTGTTCAATTTGCCTGAAGAATTAT
This sequence comes from Cenchrus fungigraminus, assembly GCA_036936925.1. Lineage (NCBI taxonomy): Eukaryota > Viridiplantae > Streptophyta > Magnoliopsida > Poales > Poaceae > Cenchrus > Cenchrus fungigraminus. Next base: position 62,675,781 of record CM072768.1, on the reverse strand, counting down.
TACTTCTAGAGAACATAGTAATTGATCCTTACTTCAATCGCATCACTTCTTTGGTGAGTTTAAAGTGGACGCGAAGTTGTTGTAAAACAAAAAAAACAAAAAAAAAAAGTGGACGCGAAGTGTTGCTTCCCTATCTGCATTTTTTAGGCCTGCATCATTGCTAACCTGTTGCATTTTGGTTATCCAGATCAAAAGCTGTGGAGACGATGAACCTGAGATTGGTGTCATGCCCGATGGTAAAGGATGATAATAAAAAAGACCCGTTGCCATAATGTCATCTTAAGTTGGGAATTAGAAAAGACAGCACGGCCAATGGGAAATTAGCAGGAGAGGGGATACTGATTCGGTGCTGTCTTGTAACCACGAGCCCACGACCCATTCAAGACGCATGGAAGATAAAAACTGCATCACTCTGGCAAAGAGATTGCAAAGAATTGATTGACTGGTTGTCCTATATTAACTCGTTGCCATTCAATCTCCGGTCGGAAACATGTCGATCCGAATAGAAATAGAAATCGAAGTCGGAGTCCCGGTGAGGCGGCAAGCAGTTCTTTTTCCGACCCGGAATCAAATCAAGACACAGATGCCGCCGCCGTTGAAGTGGTAAACAACTCGATTGATCTTGCTGCTGTACTCTACCTTCCCCTCCTTCCTCCTCCGATGGCCGACGATGCGCCGCAAGGCCCATGGTACCCGCGGATTATCTATGTTCAGCGCGGCCAGACTCCGCCGTCGCCACCGACGCCGAAGCTGCCCGCCTCGACGACCTCACGCCCCCATGGCTGTTCGAGCCAAGTTTTCAACGCTTTATGGACACAGCCACCACTGGCCATCGCAGCCGCAAGCGTGCTCGCGTCGCCGACACCAGCGAGTCCCTCCTGGAGGAGGTGACGGCGAGCGACGCGTTGCAGTCGGAGTGCGCCGTCTGCCTGCAGGATTTCGACGCCGGCGAGACGCTGAGGGCGATGCCCTGCTCCCACGCCTTCCACCACCACTGCATCTCCGAATGGCTCGGCCGTAAGGCGTCATGCCCTCTCTGTCGCCGCCACCTGCCCACTGATCCCACTCCCACGCCGGAGGATGATGACGAGGAGGAGGGCGGCGTTGGCGGGGTGGAATGGGTGGACACCAGCGGCGAGGTGGAAGTGGAATGGGTGGACGGCGGCGTAGGCGAAAGCAGTTGAGGCCACCATACCAGAGCAAAAGCTTTTGCGTCTTTTTCTGCCCACTAGAGGATGTTGCGAGGAGAGGTGAATATTGTATAATCCAAAGAGAGGCAGCTTGTTTGCCATCTTCTGTTGAGAAACTCAAATTCATGCTTGAGCAAGCATCACATTCTCTTCAGTCAACTTTCTTCTTCGTGTTGCTTAAATTCATAATCTTGCTTCCATTCGACATCTTTTGCACCTCAGCAACATCTTTGTCAACACAGTGGAAATCATGAAATTTCCCTCACTGGCTTTGGGCAATAAGTTTGAACTGCTAATTCCTATTCTCTCATAAATGTAAAGGCCTTACCTTTGTAGTCAGAAGTAACAAGAGAAGCTCCATGAAGCTCCACAAAACAGTACTGAAACAGCTAGACCAATATAGAAAACACCTACTCTGGAGAGGATCAGACCTGAATGCTAAGAAACCTCCAAAGGCAGCATGGCCTAAGGTCTGCTTACCAAAAGATGAAGGTGGTCTGGGAGTTATTGGTTTAAAGGTTCAGAATGAAGCACTGTTACTCAAATATCTGCACAAATTCTTTAACCATGTAGACCTCCCATGGGTCCATTTAATATGGAATAACTATTATAACAATGGTCAATTACCAGGTTTCAGTAAAAAAGTCTCCTTTTGGTGGAGGGACATCGTCAAATTAATTGATCAGTTTCGAGGACTGGCAATGCCAAATGCTGGAAATGGAAAATCAATTTTCTTGTGGTGATTTATGGTGTGGTACTATCCCTAAATTAAAATTCCCAGAGTTTTACTCCTTCGCAAAAAAGAAATCTATCTCCCTCAATAAGGCAGCTTCGGCATTGAACTTTCACTCCCTCTTCTGTCTTTGTCTGCAGAAGCTTTCACGCAATACATTAGGTTGCAAAATTCAGTCCTTCAGCATCATCAGGCAAATGCAGAAGATAATTGGTCATATATTTGGGGAAATGGGATCTTCACCCCAAACAAAGCCTACAAAGCAATGAAGGGGCACAGCAGGTTCACCCAGCTTTCAAATGGATTTGGCATTGTAATTGCCTTACCAAACACAAGATTTCCTTCTGGTTAGTCCTAAAAGATAGACTAAGTACAAGAGAACTCCTCAAAAGGAAAACAATGCTGCTACCTTGATACTACCTCCATCCATAAATAAATGACGTTTAGGACAGGCTAGTTAGTTCAAAAATGAACTAATTGGTTGTCCTAAACATCATATATTTAAGAATGGAGGGAGTATAACTGTGTCCTGCCAATATAGTGTGGAAGAGTCTGTTCTACACTTATTTCTTTTCTGCCCATTCTCAAAACAGTGCTGGAGCTCCATTGACCTTCAAGTAGATGATTCTCTAACTGGCTACCAAACTCTATAATTCTTCAGAATGCAGATTGACAAAGCTTTCTTCATGGAGATAATAATAATCATGTCTTGGGTATATGGACTACGAGAAATAAGTTAATCTTTGAAAACAAGCCAGCCTCTATTCAAGGTTGCAGAGACATATTCATCATAGAGTTCGCAGTTTTTCTCCATAAGGCCAAGTCCAAGTACTTCCCAGAAATTAGAGATTGGTTTCAGTCAATTTTGTAATTTTTCTTGCCCTCTGAGGTTCTGTAACTGTCTTTACCTATTAATATATATCCAGTAGGGGGCAACCCCCTACTGTTCTATCAAAAAAAAAAAAAAAGAAGTAACAAGAGATTGTAAGAACCTAACAGAAGTAAAGCAAAAGCTAATGACTTTATGATTTATGAAAGTATCCTAAATTTGCTCTATATTCAGAAACAGAGCACGGTCTGTGTGCTTTGAATATGTTTTGTATCACTGAAAACAGGGACCTTGTTCAAATGAGATGAGTGCTAGAAAGCTGCATAACTGAGGAGAAGCAAGAAGAATGGAGAACTGAAAAAATACTCACTATTTGGACTACTTGCAAACAGATTGTCTCTACAATCGAAAGTTACCTCATTTTGTCATCAGTTTGGTACGAAGAAGCAAGCAGAATGCAGAACGAAACAGAGATCGGTACGATTTATTGGTACAGCAAATCTAGAGCCATTTTGTCTCATTTTGCATTTTTTTCGAGGATAATCTTATTTTTACAGTTGAAACAAATCTTCGAAGGGAGTTTACCTTAGATAGCAATCATTCTTTGGTGATCAATACATTCGAGTGGCTGCAGGTTGCAGATGGAATTCCAAAGGTACTTTTGGGCTAAGGGAGGTATACAGCTGAAGCACTCCAGTGTGGCGAGGAAGCAACCCAGTAAGGCCTCGTTCGGTTGCTCATGCTCCATTCCTGCCCAGGATTCATTGTGGGCCAGGATCAAGTGGAACCATCTGTTTCACTCAAACCCCCTGGTCTCATTCCACTCTTAATTTTTATAATCCCCATGATCTTTTTTGCTGTTCGGTTGGGCATGGATTCATGTCAGATCGGAAAACTCTAATGTCTGTACTAGAACCAAAAGATAATAGTACAAGGAAATTTGTCTTTCTTTAGCATTGCTCTATCTCAACAAGAAAATTATCACAACTATCAAAACTAATCACATACATACATACATAGAAATTATCACAACTATCACAGCATACATACATTTGGGTACGGTACATTGAGTTGGGTTTAACTATCAAAACTAATCACATACATAGGAATCTAATTTAATTGTCAAGACACACTTTGCTTAGGACCATATTTCTCTCGAAAAATCAGCTGCATCTCCTCCACCCACTCTGCTCCATTGCCGACGCTTGCGCCTCCACTCTGTCAATATAAGAATTTTAGATCATAACACTATAAAAAATTAAAGCATCAAACTAGGCTAAATGTGGAAGACAAAATTGACTTCGGATGATCAAATCCTAGGTCCTAGACTTCACATGTTTAAGATACAAAATAGAAGCAGCATAAGCCTCCAGATTGCTTGAAGAAGCCAATTACAACTGCTGAATTTTGTTTCAGGGCATTTAGTGAATAACACAATACATGTATATATGGATTTTGTCAGTACGACAACACAATACATAAAGTGAAGTGTTTGCATGTTAGAACCAACACAAGACAGGCCAACAAGATCAAGATGGCAACATATTATATAGTGACTAGTGGCCTGTCTCATGAATTTTGCATTCCATTACCACTGAACCTTTTTTCATTGTAAGAAAAGGGAATTTGTTTCTCAGTTTGCCTGAGCATGCTTTTTTAGCTGCAGAAGATAATCCTAGCTACATGATTAGTTCATCAGACTATACATATCCTAGCTACATGATTAGTTAGCTTAGTTCATCAGACTATGAAAGCAAATATAGCAGCAATCACAACTTATTCAATTCGAAGTTATAGTAAATAGATCAGACACTAGTTAGCTGGTATCGTGGACTTTAGCAATTTTAACACTATCCGTAACATATCTCTTTATCAGCACATGGTTAGCTAAACACCGATGCCCACTTGAAACTAAAATAGATCCACTGTCCTTACATCAGGCAGTACAAGAATAGGAGCACGAATTCAACACCAAACAGAGCACGAAACTTGATCTTCAGATTTGAACTTTGGAAGAGGGGCGCGGTGGGTGAACTCCGGTCCGGTAGGCTCGCCGCTCACTCGTCACATCGCCGGGACATCTGAGGTGCCGGAAAGCGACGCGACGCGGCACTGCATGTGGCGGCGCTGTGGGCGTGTGGTGGGCTAGTGGCCTCGTTCTTGGCTGACAGGTTGGCTCCTCGGGGACTCGAGAACAAGAACGCGAGGACGGACGGCGCCTTACCGGGGAGGAGGTGGAGAGGGTGGACACTGGTCGGGAGCTTGTCTTCGTCGAGGAGGTGCCGCACCGCCACGCCGTGACCTCATCGCCAGGCTGCCACCTCGCACCGCCGCCTTGTCGCCTCCCGCGCGGCCAGTTCCCAGAGTCGCCTCGTGCGCCGCTGCCTCCTCCTCCTCCTCCTCCTCCTCGCGCTAGGGCCTGCGTTGCCGGAAGGCTAGGGCCTAGGGTGTGAATCGCCGAATCGGATGGGATCCGGAGGTCCCGAGTTGGGGATGTATTCCGGGGGCGTTGGAGGGTAAAATTGGCCGTTCCTGGTCTGCTACGTTTCCGGGCCGGTCCAAAATCGATCCAAAACGAACAGCATTTTTGTCATGGGCCGGTTTTCAATCCGCTGAAAAGAAAACCAGGTGGAACGGGCTCGTTCCGGAACAACCGAACGAGACCTAAAGCAAGCAGAAAACCAAAGAATAAGGATGTGTAATTATTGTATGTGAATATGCAAAGAATAGTAGCAGGAACTTACAAAGAATAAAGCTTAGAATCTGGTTCTCTAATCATCACAACTCACAGTTGCCTCTTAGAATGAATGAATTCTGAGCTTAGAGAAAAGTGCAGAGAACTTATTCGACTAAGGTAATCTTGAAGGAGACCCTTTCAGTTGAATGGGTGAAACTTTCCGGACCAGTCGCTAAAGGTTACTTCATGCTATTTCATTGCATAACATCTCAGACAGTCTCATTGTCTCAATTATTGCATAGTAATATAATACATTTGAAGTCTTCTGAATTGTTTTTTATCCAATCTCCTACCCAAATTTTCATATATTTGTATGTTTCCAACAAACTTCGATAGGATTTTTTGAGCTGCTGGAGGCTCATTCAGATCATCAGATGGATGGGTGAAACTTTTCGGTTTTCAGAGCACTCCCTGAAGGCTGAAGCAGTGAAGCATACACTTCAGTAGTTCAGTCCAGTTCATTGAGTAACGTCTCAATTGTCACATACTCCTGCATATTAATCTGAGAAGGACCAGAGCTGGAAAGTTTCAAAGCTTTTGAATGCACTGTATATGCTCTTCGAGTCGAATCCGTAAACACGGTCACAATGTCCACATATTGATTGTTTACCTGCCCATTTATGCATTTTCATTGCCAGTAATTGCAATTGTTGAGCAATCAGCATAATATTGCTTGTATCAGCTTTATGCTAAGTATTTTCACTCACAAAAAAGTTTCATATGCTAGGTGAGAATAAAACCGGCAAGATATGCCAAGGGTTTTTTGTGCGATGGAATCTTTTTTTACCTAATACTCCGTAGACGATTCTGCAGGACTTTAGCAGGTAGGCAAGAACTTTCTTTATACAGGAGGATTTCAGTATACAGAAACTTCTATTGTTCCGGTGCAGCTGAAGGATTGGTCCTCAGTCAGGACCGCTGCTTCAGCCTTCACCTCTGAAACAAGGGTCCTGGAAGAAATAATGGTCCTGGTAGCGTTACTCCCTAAAGAAACAATGGTCCTGGTAGCATTACTCCCTAATCATCGAACTCTGTGGAAAAAGATGACACCCAACAAAAGCAGCTGTAACTCATTTTTTGAACCAATACAGACAATATCAAATGTAGTCATACAAATATTTGAATTTTAATATGTGTGTGCCCCTTACAAACAAAAAGGATGAAGTGCAAATTAACATATGAAACAAAGTTATTACATTACTATCTACCAAGGGTGCTAGACAAAGTCGGATGATTAACTGTATATGCACTTGTCTTCGCAATCATGGACGCCTCTTCCTTTGTCACCCTTACATGGAAATATCCTGGGTGCTTAGGCTCGGGCAGGGTCACCTTCTCACTGCCTAGCATTGCAACCACATCTGACATAGTAGGCCTATCAGTTGCATTTTCTTGCACACATAACAACCCAATGTTGATGCACCTCATCATCTCTAGTGTACAGCCGCCACCTTTAGCCAATGATGTATCTACAAGTTCGAACCACCTTTGCTCTTTCCATAGCCGCCACGCCTATGAAAATTTTGATCATAGAATATGTAACTGTAGAGGTTATGATAAACCAAATTAAAATTACACATGTGAATATCAAATAGACTCACGTATCCGAGTAGGTTTATAAAGTCTTCATGGTAACGAAAACCTGAATTTCTTTGTCCAACGATGACTTCAAGGATTAGCACACCAAAGCTAAATACATCAGATTTTGTAGAGAATAGACCTTCCGATGCATACTCTGGAGCCATGTAACCACTGAAAGGGCAAGCATTTAATACAACATATAAGAGATATGTGTTAAGAGTTGTTGAGCTTCATAAAGTAAATACTTCCTCTATTAACTACTAGTAGTCGGATTGGGATTTGAAAATGGAAATTTTCTAGCTCATGAGAAATTTAATTAATAAAAGTCAATTCACATCGGACTATATAGTGATGGTTGCTTCAACCCAGCATGCAATCATCGTTAAGTAATGATTAATTATATTATTATATGTCATAAAACCGCTATCAGATGGAACTATATAAACTGTTGTTAAGCCAAGGTGAGGATAACTAGTGCACCAGTTTAGTTAGTTAAGAAGTTTATTTGCACCAATTCAAACATAAGGGATGAAAGTCACAATTTTGCAAAAATAAGGATGAAAAATAAAAGGATTAGAACCCTAATTCACTTACTAAAACAAAAGGCAGGAGTAACATATATAGAATGGAGTTATGTTTGCGAAAACGAGCTTACAAAGTTCCAACCAGCCTTTGTGTGCTTCCTTCAGCATCATTTGAGCTAAACATTTTTGCCATCCCAAAATCTGAAATCTTTGGATTCATTTCAGAATCTAAGAGGATGTTGCTTGCTTTAACATCTCTATGTATAACACGTAACCGAGAGTGCTTATGCAGGTACAAAAGTCCTTGTGCAATTCCTTCTATTATCACCAGTCGTTTATCCCAATTTAGTAATGTCCTTTTTGTTTCATCTGTGTACCAATTAAACATATAGACAGAATAGAGAAATCATCTTCAGAGTTCAGAAAACTGCAACATGTCCATACAATTGTTGAAATAGTTAATACCGAATATGAAGAAATCTAAGCTTTTATTCCGCAAATATTCATAGACCAGCAATTTCTCCTCCCCTTGAAAACAACATCCCAACAGTCTAACCAGATTTCTGTGCTGGAGTTTCGCTATGAGTTGGACTTCATTTTTGAACTCTTTAAAACCTTGCCCTGAGTGTGAATCAAGTTTTTTAACTGCTATCTCCAACCCTTCAGGAAACCGACCCTGTAGAAAAGAGTATTTTGAATTGCTCAAGCAGAATTAGCAAACTATGAACTATGATATGTACAATCAGTCTTTGCATTATGCAAAAATCTTAATCTCTCTTTCCATTCATGTATGCAAGTTTTCACTACCTTGTACACAGGGCCAAATCCACCTTGCCCAAGTTTATTTTCTACTGAGAAATTATTTGTAGCTTCCAAAACTTGTAAATAATCAAAATATTTGAACTCTGAGTCGCTCCCTTCTATTCTTCCCCATACTAGCTCTTCATCTTGGTGTGCAATCATCTTTGATCTATCCCTTACTCTCCGCTTACCTATATTAAGAGCTGATATAATCCCATCAGCCAGAAACATGCCAACAAAATACATGATAAGGAGAGGGATGTAGCAGATAATAAGTATAAACAAATTTCCGTACTTGACCTTTTATGAGTATTCTGAATATGATCAATCCAGAGCAAAAGATAATGCAGAAAATAACTCCCACTAGTGAAAAAATAGTGGCCAACGTCCGAACATTGCTTTTAGTATTAGGCCCTGACATAATGAAAAGCCATCAAGTTTAAACCATGGCATTTCATTAAATAAATTTAACCCAAGAAAAATGAACTTTCCCTGTAGGCTGAGCACATTTTACCTTACTGTGTTGTTAGGTGATGGTTATTACATCTTTACAGACGAAAGGAACTCACCATTTTTATATGGATTGAGATGTTGCTTTGTAACTTACCTGTATTAATTGCGCGTTTTTCGCATGGAGTAGACTTTTGGCTACAGTTCAAGCGATTGCCTGTATAGCTGAAAATAAATACAACATTACACTTATTCATTCAAATGTAAAGAAGTAAACATAAAATTGTTTCTGTAACCTGCCGTAGTGAAAATATGACATACTTGTATTGAGCCACCTGGAGTAATCGTTCTGGTATTTCACCGCTAAGCTTGTTGTCTGATAGATTACTGAAAAATTGAGTTATGATTATGATGTGGCTATGATAGTGCACTAATTGTTGATGTTATTGAACAAATAAAATAGAAGTGAGCACAAAAATAAAATACATGTCAAATTCATTGGTTTATCAGCATGAACAAGGCTAACTTACATATCATTCAGCGATGAAAGATTTGAGAGAGAGATTGGGATCTTCCCCGCTAATAAATTTTCGCTTAGATCCCTGTTTAGGCTATCACATTGTTAGAGTTGTTGATCAACCATGATAACATGTGTCATTGACTGACTTACAGGTTTTGAAGTTTTGAAAGTCGACCAAGAGAGTCAGGTATGGAGCCATTAAACCAATTTCTTCCTAAATTTAGAGTTGTCAAACTTAATAGGCCCCCAAGCTCCTCAGGAATTCTACCTGTTATGAGATTCCCATCTAAAAACCTGAAACCATAATATGTAACAATCAGGAAATATATCCATTAGTGATACAAAAGTAAGTTTGTCTGGGACAGAAACCTCATTTGTGAGAAATTGATGTTGTATAATATAAAATATATCATTGAGCTTACAGCTTTTGTAAAGTTGTTATCTTTGCTATGCTTGGCGACAAGATTCCAGCTATGTCTGTTGAGCTCAAAGATCTACAAGCACAGAAAAGGAAATGAAGAGAAAACCATGTGAACACAGAAGTGCAAGGCGTTACGATCTTGTAATAGTGAAAAAAGGAAAGCATTTGCATCAATTCGGTGCTGCTCTCTCTAAATAAAAAACTCGTCTCCTGTCATGTGTGGGCAGAAATGTAGTTCACAGTTCAGACAGTTGAGTCAATAGCTCGAACTTACATCTCAATAACTTCGTTGCCTTGACAAATGACGCGAGGCCAAGAGCATGGGGTCGTTTGGTTGTCCTTCCATTCATTTAGGACACCACCATCATCGCTGAGCTGTATCCTCATTTCATACAGTGCTTTGACTGTGGATAAAACAAAGTTCATTTGCAAAGACTGAGGTCGGTAGGTGCGAGAGAACAAAAGTCGGTGAAATACTTCTGATTGACATCTATTCAACATCTCGCATGCAAATATGCAATCTTGATCATTTATAACTAATTAAAAGCCATGCCAAATAGTTTTAACAAAGAAAATTGCCGATATTCAATAGGTGTTTTTATATCTACCCTGAAAGGAATATGAAAAAATAAATGAAAATATACTGTGCTTCTGGAGTTTCAAATTAAAATATTTGGCTGCTGATGACTTCTACAAAAAGTGGGCACATCTCTGATGGACGCTTCAGCGTTTAGTACAAATAGTCTGTCCATAGCATAATAAAATCTCAGCCCCTTGTAATGCTTGTCAGTTCAGAGTCAATTTCACAATTTAAGTATCTTTATTGATTTATCTAATTCCTGCAAAATAAGAATATCTGCCGTGGAAAGGGACATAAAACTGTAGAGATTTTTTTAGTGTGCTTGAAAAAATTAGAGCTATCCATCCGACGAAATCGAACGGTAGAAACAAAGGAAGTACCATGAAATACCAAAGGAGAAGTATCAAGAAGTATTAGGAAGGACCAAAAATAGTGAAAAAATACCATGATATCCTTTTAATAATGTGTAAATCTATTTAATTCTTTTTTCATAAGAAGGATAAGAAAGGAAAGTACCTACAAGTACCGCTGATACTTTCTAGTACCTTCTGGTACTTTACAAGTACCGTAATAAAACTTGCATTGGTCACAAAAAAAAAGTATTATAACAAGGTTCAAAACTGTAAAGAGCATACCTTGGTAGTCAGAAGTCACAAAAGATTGTAAGAACCCCAGTAAAAGTAAACCAAAAGCTAATGACTTCATGCTTTATGAAAGTATCCTCAATTTGTCCTGTATTCAGAAACAGGCCCGGTCAGTGTGCTTTGAATCTGTTTTGCTTCACTGAAAACAGAGGCCTTTTCGAAATGAGATGAGTGCTAGAGAGCTGCATCACTGAGGAACAAAACTAATAAGCGTATAAAGAGGAGAGCCAAGTGAGAAGAATGGAGAACTGAAAAAGAGTACATTCAGGGAGGAAATCCAATAAGTTCCTGCATGGTAAGCAATTTTTTTTTGAAAATATAGCATGAACACTGCTCTGTCATATAAGAAGAAGCACTCGTACATAACACACCGAAGCGTACATCATCACCACACAAACAAACTCACACAACTCAATGCTACACCACTGCCACCACATGGGAGAGGAGCTGAAAGTCAGCCATCGAAAACTGCGCCGTCGTCACTAACGTTGTGCCACACCAAAAGCCGCAGCCCGCTACAAGTCCAACCAGCTACCTGAACTCCTCCGCCATGGGACTATCACCCTCAAACCACACACACACACACACGATCGTCAACCCCCCTGCTCCAGTGTTGCTTCAGCAGAACACTCCCGTCGCAGCACCAATGAAAACCACTTTTCCTGGCCACTCTGTGTGGGGGCCTCACCTCACCTATCGCCTCACACTCATCTGTCAAGGACTTAGATATCTGAAACCACTTCGAGAGCATCACCTCCACCCAACCGTCACCGAGAACACCATTGCATCTCGCACGCCAACGCAAGACATCCAACATCCATGGGCCCTTTGCACCTCACTGCCAACCCGGAACCTGCACACCTCCACTGCCGCTGCACACGGCCAACACCACCGAACCAAGCACCACCAACACTGCCGCAAAGTTGAGGCAGGTCTCCAGAAACGACACCTCCAAGGAGGGCACGGCGCCAATGGTGTCGTCGTCATTCATCCATACCCGGACAGGGTTTTCACCCCCAAGAACCCTGTGCTGCAGGGTAGGATGCTCTACAATGGCGCCCTCAACAGTAGAGAGAATGACGCTCCAAAGATGCTGCCACCATCACCACCGACAGGAGCGTCGGTGAAGGCTTTCGCCTGGATCCCAAGCCTGCAGCACGCACACGACCATATCGCCGCCTCCGCAACACCCTTGTTAGAGAGGAGGCCCGGCACAGCCCGGAGCGCCACCATGACGCCACAAGTGTACCCTGTGCTGGGGGCAAGCAATATTTATTGGATGGTAACTTAAGCAGATAAATAAATCTACTTCAGCATTCCTAAGTGGGTACATTTTGGATCCAGCTGCAAGGTACTATTTGGACTACTTGCGCACAGATTGTTTCTAGAATTGAAAATTTCATCATGATTTATTGATACTGGCAATTTATATTCTATTTCGTTTCCTTTACAATTTTTTTTGAGGATAATCTCATTTAGGAGTTGTTGGAACAAGAGCTGCCTCAGATATCTATCATTGTTTTACGAATTTGGTGATCAAGATGTGAGAGCGAATTTCATATCTATTAGCTCCCTGTCAATTTAGGCCTGCACCTCGGGTGCAGATGGAAAGCTTCCAGGAACTAAAGGTACTGTTTGTGCTGAGGGAAGTGAAACCTACAACGCTCCTCAATCGTCTAAATTAAACCGCAGAACCACTCCAGTGTGGAGAGAAAGTAACCACTCCAGTGTAAAGCAAACAGAAAACCATAAAACAAGGAGGAGGTGCCATACTTGTATGTGAACATGCAAGGAATAGTGGCAGGAACTTACAAAAGATTAGCCGAACAGGGATGCATGCATGATTCTGGTGCTCCTACTTCACAGTTCTCAGTTGCCTCTTGGAATGAATGAACGTTGAGCTTAGAGACGAGTGCAGAGAACTTATTATACTAGGGTCAAGTCTTGAGCTTAGAGACAAGTGCAGAGAACTTACTACACTAATACACTATGGTAAAGTCTTGAGCTGTCGGGGGCCGGGAGACGCTTTCAGTTGAATGGGAGAAGCTATTTACTTTACTACTCCCTTCGTTCCAAATTGTAAGTCATTTTGACTATTTTCTAAGTTCATAGATATTATTATGCATCTAGATATATAGTGTATGTCTATATCTAGATGCATAGTAATACCTATGAACTAAAAAGCCTAAACGACTTACAATTTGGAATGAAATGAGTATTGTTTAGAGCTGTCGAGGAGACGCTTTCAGTTGAATTTGATGAATCGGTCTGAGGCTATTAGGAATTTTAGGATGGGTGGTGCGCGATTTGCCGCTCCTGTGAAGGTACGTCATTGAGCGTGATTAGAATAATTGCGTGGTCTACTGGTCTGTGTGAAGCATGTGCGGACGTATAGTAGCACAAGCTAAACCTTTAAGAGAATATATATGTAAATCATGGACCTCTTCGTGTGAAAGAATTATCCAACGAAATAAGCATAGCTGCCTGTATTTTAGTAACACGTGTAACTTTTTGACCGAATTAAATGAGAATACATATCCATGGGAATTATAGGAGCAGGAATAATGCTAATTAAACAAACACTGAAGCAGGTAAATGCTTGGATGTTGAATATATGTTGTTATCATAAATATCATGAGTTCTCCCGCTCTAAATGCTTGGCACAAAACTATTATCATGATGTTAAGGAAAGAAGATATCATGAGGGGTGTGCATGAAAGTAAAATGGTTTGTTGAATGGCTCTAAGAAAATTTCGAAGTAGGTCATGTGGCTATAACATGATATAGAAGAAATAAGAGTGTCAATAGGCTTAGGGCCTATTTGTTTGAGTGCAGTTTTAGGAGTTTTCTGAAAGGCTACGGCAGATCTTTTTTTTAATGAAAAGCCAACAATAACTTAAGATGTGTTTAGCTTCCTGGGCTGGAAAATTACAAAAAATAAAGAAAGCTGAGCTTTTCAACCTTTTCATATAAACTCATTTTTTTCTAAGCTTTTAACTTTTTCTGAAGCTGCACGTGAAGTTCCATTTTGCTCGAGTTTCTCGCTTTTCACGCTGAGGTCTTTTACGGTGCACAATCCGACCTATACTACCGACTAAAAAAGACTCATATGTAATAGAAAATGACCTATATGTAAGAATTCGACAGTTGAGATTAATTCTATATTACCGGTTTTTTTAGCTGTAGTACGGTAGTATTCATAGGTCGTATGGTAGTATAAGGGTATTATCAGAAATGTCAAATGGTATTATTGTAATATAGGAAATAAAATATATGAATCGGGTGCGTCTCGGCTGAATGGGCAGCGGGAGAAAATTTTCCAAATAATATATTTTGAGGAAATTACCATTTTACTCATAGTAAAAAACCGGTAATACTTCTGTACTACCGGAGGGTTGTATTCTGCGCTGTAAAAAGCCTCTTTCACGCTAAGAAGCCGTCAAGAAGGTCAAACAAGCAGGCCTAGTTATTAACGCAAGCAAGTGTGCATAGATAGTATAGACAACAAAAAGGCTGTAACCTCAAGTTTGTCATAAGAATAACATTGCGTTGGTGTTGCAAAACGGAAGAAGCCTGCAATCAGCCTTTGTTTTGACAGGGAAGTAATCAAAACTATGAAACGCAAAAACAGAGAGAGGGTAACAACAACCCCCTATGCTTGACGATGTCCATGTATCATGGCCCTTCCCATTGGCTAGTAATGGTGTTGAGGTGTGCAGTCGGTGATGACCTCGATTAACCACAATAAGGAGGTCTTCTAAAAGCAAGATCAAGGTCACCGTATTTGTCAACCATTGTGTAAAGGTGCGCAGATCCAGTGATGATGGGGTCACTGGTGGTTGCTTCTCCGGTGGGAGAGATCAGAGCAGCACCTTTTGACCAGCACTTGAATATTTGTTTTGCCATCAGAAGCCTCTCCATGGCTAGAGATAGAGTGAGGCTGTGGTTATACCTGGCCATTTGGCACGAGCACGATGGGCCGGCACGAGCACGGTCCGAAAAAGCACGACACGAGCACGGCACGACGTAGTGCCAGTTCCTGAGCCGCCATTGTGGCCCATAGTGTCGGCCCCGCCTGGCACGGTTCAATAGGCCGGCACAGTTGCGGCCCGTTAAAATCCTGCATTCCGGCCTACCCTAGCCCACATAGACTACCTAGTATATAAGCAACTCACAAACCCTAGATCCCATTCCCCTCACTCCCCCCCCGGCCGCCGCAACCCGCCACACCCCTACCTGGGCGACGCCCCGCCGCCGTCCCGCACCCGCACGCCCCCTCGCCCTCGACTCCGCGCTGCCCCCCTCCGCCTCTCTGCGCCGGCCGGTCGGCCCCCTCCTCCGTCGATTCCGCGCGCGGCCCCCTCTACCTCGGCTCCGCCGCCACGTCCGGGCGCCACACCGGCCGCATCCAGCGTCGGTGAGGGCCGCGCCAGCCTCCTCCGCCTACGGGAGCATGGGCAGCGACCTCCCTCCACCGCGGACGGGAGCATGGGCGGCGACCGCGCCTACCTCCGCCAGTCCGCCGCCACTGAGAGCCACCGCCGGCCGCCGCGGCGGTCACCGCCTATGTATTTGTGTGATGGATTCGTCTATTAGTCGATGAACTTGATGATTTGTGATGGGTTTTCTTCGATTCTTGATTTGTGTGTGATGGATTTGATTTTTCTTATCTTTACTTGTAGTGCCTGCCATGGCACGAGCACGGCGTGCCGCCGTGCCCAGAGGCACGGCACGACACGCTCAAAGAGCTATAGTGTCGTGCCCGTGCCCGTGCCTGTGAATGAGCACGACGGCACTGATAGACACGGCACGATTACTTCTCGTGCCTGTTAGGGTCGTGCCCAACCGTGCCCGTGCCTAGCTGTGCTAGTGCCGTGCCGTGTCGTGCGGCCCGTTTGGCCAGATATAGCTGTGGTGGTGAAGACAAAGCAAACAGAAAACCAAAGAACAAGGATGTGTAATACTTGTATGTGAACAACAAAAGAGAGTCGCAGGAACTTACAAAAAATAGAGAGGGAACCGTAAATCTGGTCAAAACTCACAGAGTCACAGTTGCCTTCTAGAATGAATGAATGAATACTGAGCTTAGAGAGGAGTGCAGAGAACTTATTCGACTATAGTAATGTCGAGGGAGATACTTTCAATTGAATGGGTAAAACTTTCCGGAGCAGTTGCTGAAGGTTACTTCAGGCTATTTCATTGAATAACAAAAATCCAGACAGTCTAAAATATTGTATAGTAAAGTGATATGAGACATATGAAGTCTACTGAATTGAATTTTTTTCCTACAACCTGTCAAACTAACTCCTACCCAAATTTCCATATCTTCGTCTGTTTCCAAAAAACTTTGTGCTGCTGGAGGCTCATTCAGATGGATAGGTGAAACTTTTCAGTTTTCAGAACACTCCCTGAAGGCTGAAGCAGTGAAAGTATACACTTCAGTCCCCTTCATTGAGTGACGTCTCGATTGTCACATACTTCATATTAATCTGAGAAGGACCAGAGCTGGAAAGTTTCAAAGCTTTTGAATCCATAGACACGGTCACAATGTCCACATATTGATAAGTAATAAATACAATTTGGAACAGGGGGAGTATTTACCTGGCCATTTATGCATTGATCCTGCCAGCAGTTGAAGTTGCAACCTGTTCAGCAATCAGCATACTGCTAATAGGAACTGTCAGCTTCATATGCCAGTTCATCTTTCTCTTCCATTGGAAAAGTCATCCTCGAATAAGTATGCAGGGACTCAATTTTTCAATTTTTTATAGGTGAGAAAAAAACCGACAAGTACATGTAAGGGTTTGGTGTGCGCCGTGAATCTTTTTCATCTCATTGATGATTCTGCAAGACTTGACGCGCACTAGGCCAGTGGACCAGTGATGATTCTGCAAGACTTGACTTTACATTCTCTATTGTTGCTTCTTCATCCATATATGGCAAATATTTCCAAGCCACGATATCTAATGCTTTGCTTGCTATATAAATAGCTATGTGCGATCATAGAGGTCGGAAACAATTCCATCTTCTAAAAAATGTAAATGGTCTCTCTTGTGTTTTCATGCTGCAATAGAGACCAATTGAAGCCAATATACTACTCTAAAAATGACTTGCATAAACGAATTGAAATAGTTTTTTCTCAAACACCAAATCATGTTCTGCAATGCACGCTAATCAATTTCCAAGCATATGTCTTACTGATTTAGGTGAGGTTAACCTACTAGCTATCTGAACAACTCTCCAAATATTTTTATTTTGTTGACAATATGTTTGATTATTTCATTACAATCCAATAAACAACACTTTTGACTCACAACCCAATTCGTCTTACTTAAATTATCTTTTGTGAAATGACATCTTGTTGCTGGTACCAAAGGAAAAAATTATCTTTAGAGAAATCTTTAGCTTTCATATGAATTTATTATTGAATGGCACATCTTGGTTTATCAAATATACTCATACATAGATCGAACTTAAGAATATCTATGTCGATGTAGGTCCCAGATGACAGTATCCCTCCCTAAGACTGTCTGCACTGGGGTACGGGATAGCCCCCGCTATCCCGGTCCTGTTGTCCTTTCCAGTAGAAAGACCCCACAACGGGGGACTGGATGATGAACGCGACCGCCCGCGTGCGTCCCGTTCATGCCAAAGCTAGCGGAGGTCGCGGACGTCCTGGAAGCTGAAGTTGGCGGGGCCCACGGGAGGGTGGTTGGGTCCGCGTGGGCAGTAGGAAGGGAGACGGAGAAGAGGAGCTCGTCGTCGGAGTCAACGGCCGCCTTGTCGCTGGGATCCGCCTCACGCTCGTCGTCGAAGTCGCCGTCAAGCCCCGCCAGCGCGAACGCCTCCGAGCACGACGGCCGGACGGGAGGGAGGAAGGCCGTCGACGTAGATTGAGGTTCCTCCGGCCGGCCCGAGCAGAGGAAGAGGAAGAGGAGCAGGGGACCGCGTGGAGTGTGCCTAGGTCCCTGCTCCGTCGTGGATGCGCCGCCGCCGTCGATGTGCCATCGAGATCGGCCCCACCGTCCGCCGGAGATGGGGAGGACGAACTCCTCCGCCCAAGCTCAAGGCCGCCGTTCGCTGGCGCAGGGAGCTCCGCACTGAGGGCGGGGACCACTAGGAGGAGCGCGCGGTGCGCACGTCAGTGTCGGACGCGGGGAGGAGGGCCCACTGCTGCTCCAGCTTCCCTGCCGCGGATCCGCGCAGATCGACCGCTGCCTGCCACCGCCTACCTCGCCGTCCATGGGGACCTCCACCGGGCACAGCAGGAGGCGGCACGGGGGATCTAGCTAGAGCCGCCGAAGGGAGCTCGCCCTCGCTGCCGAATCTAGGAAGCCACGAAGGCAGCGGCTCGCCCTCGACGCCGCCCTCTGTTGACCGAGCAGGGGACGGGGTCGAGCGCGGGACGGAGCAGGGATCCCCCTCGCCTCGTCACCTCCGTCGCCTTCGTGCCGGCTTCCACCTGAGGTCGAGGAGGAGCTTGCGCGGCACGAGCGCTCCTTTACCTCGCTGAAGAGAAGGGGGAGAGACGGAGAGGCAGGGGAGCCCTTGGGGCAGAGAAGGGAGGGGGTGCGGCGGCGGCGGCGGTGCGAGCCGGCACTAGGAGGGAGGAGGACACCGAGGCTGCGGCGCCGGCGCACCCACACAAGCTGGCAGCGGGGCCGCCTGCCGCCGCGCCCTCCCCTTCTCCCAAATCTCGCCGGCCGAGCGCGGGGTGTTGGGGGAGAAGCAGAGTTGGGTGGGTGCCTGGGTGGGAGAGGGGGAGGGGGAGGGGGGTTGTGTAAAAAAAGTGAGAGGGGTCCCGATGTAGGTAGTTGGGATAAAAGACATGACATATAAAGGATGACGAGTGCGGAAGAAAGTTGTATAAAAGAGAGAATCTCGATGATCAGGCAGACATATTCTAATTTAAAGGAGGATATGAAGTATGACGAGTGCAGATACTCTAAATGCTGAAGCAGTGAAGTATACACTTCAAACCATTTGCTCTGTAATAACGTCTTTGACCGATCAATCACGTCACAGTATACTGCACGGTAATTTGAGAAGGACCGGGAGGGGAAATTTTCAAATCTTTTGAATGCGCGGAAAATGCTCTTCGAGTCCAGTACGTAGACGGGCGTAACAATGGGATGGTGGCAGATGTCCATTATGCATTTGTCCTGCCAGTAGTTCTAACCTGTTTAGCACGCTGCTAGCAAGGTCTGTCAGCTTCATATGCCAGGCCCTCATTCTCTTCCCATGGATAAGGTATGCCATGACTCTAGTGCAGTGGCGTAGCTAGGATTTTATCTTAGGGTATGCCATGGTAAATTTTTTATACATAACTTGGCTTGGTAAATATATAAACGGTAAATTCCATATATAATTCAGTAAATAATTTCAAAAAATTAGATACTAAGTCTTAAATTCAACATTTGAGTAGTTGCTTATAGTAGTATAATACAAATAGTCCAAAATATGTCTCAGTTCCTCTTCATAATTCAACACCAATATTTGTTTTAATTACAGTAGTATGAATGAAGAAGAATTGAGGATCACTTCTTACTGCATGCATCAATATTTGTTTTAAACTTTAAGAGTATGATTGTATGAATGGAGGAAAAAAGCAACACAAGAAGTACTTCTTAGTGCACCTGCGCTGGGTCCTGCAAGTTGCAACAGGAACTGAGAAAAAAGTTTAATTAGATTTAGATGCATGAATGGCCGAATGGGGCAAGGCTAGCTGCTGCCTGCTACGCGCCCACATGTGTGGTGATGGTCGAGTGTGAGTGCCTCTGGGCAGCTGGGCAATGGCCGGATGCCTGATCCATGGTCGCGCGAAGACACACTAGACGACAGGCATCACTGCTACGTGCATACCTATAGCTCTGCTGGGCCAAAATACAGGGTATGCCGTGGCATACCGGGCATACCCTGTAGCTACGCCCCTGCTCTAGTGAGCAATCCTTTTCATCTCATCGATGATTCTGCTGCAGGACATGACTCGCCGCCACTCCGTGGAGCAGGAAGGCCTTCTTTAGGCCTCGTTTGTTTAGTCAGGAACAGGCCCAATCCACAGGAAATACCTTGGGCCGATTTCAAGTCACGTCTGGAATTTTTTATATTTATTTTTTCACGATTTTACAAAAATAAATGAAGCTTTGAAGATTTGTCAAAAGTATACTATTGCCGTCATACCACACGGCGGCAGGGTACCAAACGCCGTGTGGTATGGTGTTTGGTGACTTGTCATATGGAATCAAATCCAAACACCGTACCATATGGTATTTGGATTAAACGCCATATGTTACGGCGTTTATCATCCTACCGCTCGGCGTTTGCACCCCTGCAAACACCAAAGTGTGAGCCGGGCGTCTGCAGGGTCTAAACCCCATATGGTATGGTGTTTAGGTTCTAGCGCCATATCATACGGCGTTTAGGTCCTAGTGTCGTATGGTATGGCGTTAGCTTTTTTTTACTTAACTAGAATGCATGAAATTGCTAACATGAGACGTACACTTAACATGTGACGTACATGAAACAGACACACAATTTTGCAATGGCATGTACGGCGCTTCTACCACCCTAACCATGCGCCTTACCTAGTCCTAACATGCCTTAGGGAATTTAGAAATTTGATTACAACATTCCTAATTAATCTAGTTGTACGAGAACTGTCCGGAGAGTATAGAGTCGTCGGAGTGTTGTGACGGTATGTAGTAGTACCCAGGTGGGGGTGGAGGTGAAGGTGGAGGGGACCAATCTTTCAGGGGGAGCTTATCTTCATGTGGCATTCACAAGTGCAGGTCGAACATTTGCAGCATCGGTCGTCTCTTGCGCTAGACGATGGATCTGGAGAAGCTAGTGCCTCCGACAGCTCCCGCTTCAGGTTGTACATGACGATGTCCTCGAGGTAGTCGATGTACTCCTGATAGGGGCGAATAGCTGGTGGATCCACCCATTGCGAGAAACAGCAGTTCTCTGTTTGGGTGGAGTACTGCAAAAGGCAAGAAAACATTAGCAAACCAAAGAAAAATGATGAACCAATTTCATGGACATTGCTTACACATGCATATGGGCAGTGCCAGATGCGACGACCGGAGTTGTTCCATCCCTCGTAAACTTGCATAACGCAAACTCACCGTGTGAACACCTAGGCCACAACACCGTTTGCTTGGGTGCGTAGCTTCTAACTTCACGCATCGATCTGAAGTCACTCTTGCCTTTCAGTGGGAAATTGGCTTCGAAATCTGGAGATTGCTGATGCCACAACTCAGGACCGAAATCGTGTTCATCCCCACTCCAGAAAGTCATTGTTGAATGCTGTGAGAAGAAGGCAATGGAGTGAATGGTGGTACATATAGGCAAAAGAAGAAGGCTGGCTGGGTGGTGGGCCGTTCGATCCGTGGGAAGGGAAACGAAGCAGTGACTCAGAGAAAACACACCCTAGTACTAGGGCACTATCGCGTTGTGGGCCAGTCGATCCGTGGGAGGGGAATGCGGCATTGACTTGGAGGAAACACATCGACTCTGTATGTGGCAGTCATCTAACGAATCACACATAACGAAGAAAACACACTCTAATGCAGTTCGATTAAAGTTCTTAAGGATACAAACCGACCCTAGTTGACGATGTCATGAAATCCGGAATTATTTGATACAGTCAAACTAATACTCTAGGTCTACTGAGTACAACGGGGGTATTTCCCCTTCCTGATGGCATCCGGCCCAGCTTCCTTGGCCCGGCGAGCCCTCTCCCTCTTCCTCTCGCTATCTGCTTCACGGGCCTGGGCTGCTTCACGTTCTCGCATCTCCTGGCGATTGCGAATTTCCTTCTGCTCCTCCTTCCTTGTTTCCTCTCTTTTTCCCCCTCAACCATGCCGAACCACCTCTCCCTTGCATCACGGGCTGCTCCCTCGATGTACCTCTTGTCGAAGTCAGACTGCTCGGTATCTAGCCACTGCATGAAATCACAAAGAGGAGGTGGAGTCTTTTTTCAAAGACATATCAGCAAATAATAAAACAGAAATGACAAATGAATAATCGATAAATGTAGTAAGTCCTTACTTTGGCTCTAAGATTGCGGTCGAATGGCTTGATCCAAGTCCAACTCGGGTCCTGAGGAAGCCATTCCAAACCTACAAAACAAGATGACAACGAAATTTCAATTCAATTTAAATGTTACAACAATACGTAAGGAAAAGATAATAAATATGCAGACAAAAAAATAATAACAAGCAATGAAATATTGGTTTCATTATTACAACATGATCACAACAAGCAAGGAAACAGTAGTTTAATTATTACAACACGATAACATCATCTGTTCGAATGTTACAACACGAAAGCATGAATAAAATGGTCCATTATTACAAACAAGTAGGGCTATGACAGTCAGTGCATTCCTTGGTTATAGTGACTGCTACGACGTGCACGCCCACGACCACGTCCACTTCCACTTGCTGAAGGTGCTGCACCATCATTGTTCAATGTGTTGGGATAATAAGATGTTGTGGTGCATTTCTTGTAGGAGTGCCCTGGAGTATTGCACTTAGAGCAAAGCTGCACAGAAGGGCCAGCTTCAGCTTCATCCATGTTGTTCTTAATCCTCTTCTTCTTCCATCTACCAACGCCTTGGCACATTTCTGAATTTGGATCAGGTATGTAAAGTGTGTTTTCCTTGGGGTCTTTAGTGAAAGAACCAAGGTAGAGGTAGCCCTCAACAGTGCGGTTCCAAGTGTCAAGAATGGTTTGCTTCAAGAAGTATCTAGACACGTACCGACCCCAGTGCAAACCTTTAGCTGGATAACATGCAGCGATCACATGTGTGCAAGGTCTATGTAACAGATGTGGCTTCTGGCAAGAGCATTTGCACGTGTTGTTCCCAATAATAACAAGTTGCCTTATTTTCTTGTTTCCCCCCTTCTGTGATTTGGCCTTGCACTGAACCTCAAACTTCCACTGAGAACTTCAGCGCCGGGAGCACGTGCCAGAGGTACTTGTTCCGCTCTGTGAAGAAGAGTCTTTTTCTGTGCTTTGTCAAAGTACTCTGTCATTTTGGTTGAATACACCAGCTGAATGTTTTGCATAGTGGTATGTGCTGCATCTACACGCTCAAGAAAATACTTCATAGTGCGGTACAGGAAGAACTCAATGATGCCAACAAGAGGAAGAGGTCTGGCACCACGCAAAATCGCGTTGTAAACCTCAGCAAAATTAGTGGTCTTTATCCCATACCTTACCCCTCCCTTATCAAACAGGATAGACCATTTCTTCTTCGACTCATTCTCAATCCACTGGCTAAAGGTTTTCACTGCACGCCCCCTTCTCCGTCTGACGTTTGGACCATCAAGGCCCACGTCCTCAAGAGAAATTGTCTCTTGCCCAGGTTCAAGATTGATTGGCTTATTTGCTATCTCTTCTGATGCTTTTTTTTGTGAGCTCATCTAATTTCTTCCCAATCACATTGAACTTTCTCTCCTGATTCTGCTCACATAATCGCTTGAACAATTTAGTCAGTGCTTTGTTCTTGAACTGGCTATGGAAGCTTGCTCCCATATGCCTAATGCACCACCTGCTATGAACATCTGGCCACTGTGCTGCTCTTTGATGTTCTTCGCTACCATCTTTGATGTCATTCATCGCCTGCAAAATACCTTTGTGCCTATCATGTATGACACACACGTTTGGCACATCCCCCACCACCATCTGCTTCAATCCCTCCAAAAACCAATACCAACTATCACCGTTCTCTCCCTCTGCAAAAGCAATAGCCAATGGCAACAACTCATTGTTACCGTCTGCTGCCACAGCTATAAGGATTGTGCCCTTGTATTTTTCCTGTAAGGAACGTGCCATCTATGCAAATGACTGGCCAACACTATTTGAATGCCTCAATAGTGGGACCCAATGCTAAGAATGCCCGCTGCAGAACTTGCTTCCCTGGCCTTGATATAAGATTATAAGTCTTGATATCGTAATAACTGCCAGGATTTAGCGCAGCTATTGTGCTCAACAAGGCAGGCAAATTGTCATAAGATGCTTCATATGTACCCCACCTCATCTCCAATACCTTCTGCTTCGCCCTATATGCCTTGTCGTAACTTATCCTGTACTTAAATTTCTCCTCAATTGCCAAGATAATGGATTTGGACTCATAAGCAGTGTTCTCCACAATCCGAGAGTACATTTGGCTAGCGACAAAACCGGTCGAGAGATTGCGATGGCTTGCATCTAACTAGTCAAGTACACAAGTGTGATCCACAATAGATATGACCTCCCAATACTCCTTCCACTTGCCCTTGTAAGCATACAATTGAAAAGGGCAGTGGGGTTCAGACAACGTACATCGTATATGTGTGGAGAACTCTTCAATACCTTAAACTCTCTTTGCAAAGTCAAGGTGGCCCACCTCTTCACTGCATCCTTGAGATCGACTGCATTTGAATACATGGCGCCGACTAAAACCTCATTCTCTCTGTACTCCCAGGGCACATTCTCACCAGGATTGACAGTGAGTTGTGAGAAATTGTAGCTCAGCCAGTCACTTGGCACAAGCAGTTCATCCTCGTCATCTGAGGAGTCCTCTTCCAACCCAAGTTCATCATCCTCAGCCTCCATTTCGTACTGCCTTAGTACTTCTTCATTTTCGTCCCCCTCGTCAATCTCACCACCAGCTTCAAAGGGTGTGCCATCGTCTTCCTCCTCATCTCCTCCTCCTCCCTCAGTTGCAGCACCATCTCCCCCTTCCGCCTCAGATGCAGCACCATCTCCCCCTGCTGCCTCAGCTTCACCATGATCAGCACCATAATCTTCCTCAGGGACTTGACTACTAGACCCAGCCTTGTGAACAACTTGCACAAGCAAAACCACAGGCAAACCAATTTGGCAGGCATTTCCGATATAACTCCTCAAATGTGCAGTGCCTTGAAGTGGCATAAGCTCCCAGCACACCGGATGACTTCTGTTGATTAGTGCCATTATCGACAGGTCATGTTGCTCTAGATCTACTGGGAATGCCTTGTACAACCAATTGGTTATGGCCCCCCAAGTTATTTTTGCTGCTCTTTTAATATCTTTCTCGACTGAATTAAATTCTCCCAAATCAACTCCATGTTCACCATATCTAATTTGCCCGTTACTGAAATACAATTTGACACGAACTATTTCTGACACGAACTATTTCCGACATGTCTGACAACATAAAAAACAATAATCGCTATTAACAAATACGTGTGGTGACTAACAAATGTTACACTAGCAAATCTAAACTAAGACTGTAATTTTATTATGTCATCTAATAGTGTAAATCTAATTAAATCTATTTAATCTACACTAACTATATCCTCAATCTATTTAATCTACACTAACTACATCCTCAATATATTGAATCTACACTAACTACACTAACTAAGTATGTAGATTAACAGAGTTAAGATTAGCATATTACCTCCAACGAGACGAAAAATCGGCAGCACTTCGCACCTTCTACCACCTCCACTCACTCTCCCTTCTCCTCTCCACCCTCTCTTTCTTTTTTTCTGATTTTTTTTGACAATTTCGGCTGAAATTCGCCGCTTTATAGTGGGGGGCCCAAACATCATATGGTATGGTGTTTGCAGGCCTGCCACTGCCTGCAAATGGTGCAAACGCCGTATGGTATGGCATTTAGGACCCTGACACCATACCATACGGCGCTAGGTGCTGCACCCGGTCAAACGACTGGTCAGCACCCTAAACGCCGTACTGTATGGCGCTTAGGTCCCTGACGCCATACCACACGGCGTTTGGCACCCTGCCGCCGTGTGGTATGGCGGCAATAGTATACTTTTGACAAATCTTCAAAGCGTCATTTATTTTTGTAAAATCGTGAAAAAATAAATACAAAAAAAAATTCCTAGGTCTGCCACAAAAATGTTCTTCGGATAGGCCTGTCTCGGAAGCGAAACAAAAGTGGGTTTCACTCTTGAACCCTAACCCACAGCTAACTCCATTCCCCGTCTCCCAACATCCGGATCGAAGCCGAGGAGAAGCGACGCACACGACGCTGAGGGCTGGCAGTGCGCACGGGACAAGCTGGCGACGTAGGAGGCAGCGGCAAGAGATGTCGTATGGTGGCGCGAAGTGACGGGTGGCGGCACAGCACACCTTCGATATCACCTCCGCGACGCCGACCGTCTCCTTCTTGCTGGTAAGCCTCCGGCTTCCCCTCTTTTCTCTCCCTCAACACCCTAGCTTTCTTGCTTCCTGGGTCTTCCGCTCGATCTAACGCTTGACCTAGGTGGGGACCGTGGTGTTGTACTGGATCTGTTGTCGATTTGGTTTGTTGGATATGCTCACAATTAGACCGTCTCCAGCAGCACCTCTATCCCAACCCCTTCGCGCAAAATGAAGAATAAATCGGGACTGTAGCCCCTCCAGCAGTCACCGCATCCCTTCGCCCATTTTACGTGTCTGACCTCCGTACCTCCATATTAGGAGATTCTCTCTCTTCTCTTCATCTTCCCCGTCCCAACCGCCGCCTCCTCCACCCCCGCTCCACCTCCAGGGTGGTGCTCCACCCCCGCGGCCACCTCCTCCGCACGCCAGGTTCGGATCCGGCGAAGCTGCGGCAGCCTCCCCGGCGAGGGCCGGCGGCGGAGCTGGAGGTCGCCGTCGCGGAGCCTCGTCGTCGAACTCGAGGTCGCCACGGAGCCTCACCGTTGAGCTCGAGATCCAGGGCAGCAGGCGTCGTCGGGACCCGCACCACTTCGGCATAGATCCGGTCGGCCGGAGGAGCGGTAGCGACAATAGAGGATGCGACAACAGGGGAGGAGGAAGGGCCAAGATCCTTGGCTTGGCGCGCGAAAAGGTCGACAGGGACGGGGACGGGGACGGCGATGCCCTCTCCTTCCCCGACCGCCTCCGCCTTCCCCGGCCCCTCCTCCTCCTTCCCCGGCTGCCTCCTTCTTCCCCGGAGGCGGCTCGGGTGCGCCAAATCGAGAACTACCTCGCCGCGCCGCTTCCCTCGCCGGCGCGGGCAGAGGAGCGGCCGGGCATGCTGCCTCGGTTCCTCCGCCGGCCTGGAGGGCGTCCGAGCTTGACGGGGAGGGAGCGCCGGCGCGTGTTGGTGGTGCAGGTAGAAGAGGAGCTCCGTGGCGGGGAGGTCGAGGAAGGGAAGCGGTCTCCCCGACGGCGGACGACAGATCCAGGGCAACGCGGGAGCCAACTGCTGTGGCTGCTGCGCGACGGGATGCAGCTCCTCCGCTGGAAGCGGCTGTGTTTTGCGGTGCCTCTTTCTCTCTCTGTTGTGCAGAAACACACCTTCTGCAGATGCAGATGCAAATGGATTGCTGGAGACGGTCTTAGGAACCTAGGTACTCGCACGATTTAGACCAGGACCACGTGTGGAAAATTGATGCTTGCAATCTTGAATGCTTGCTTCCTAACACAAATGTTTCGGTCCATGGTTGGAAACTTTGCTGTAAGCCTGGCAATCATTTACAACAGTAAAGAATCAGCATAGAGATTATTATGATGTATAAAAATTACTCAAACTCCAAGTCATGTCACTGTCAGTTGGTGTGCTTGTATTTCATTCATGTTGGTGCACAGTTAGACTGTAGTTTTGTCCTAGGATGGATTTGAAGATACAAAAATAATTGCTTGTAATTTGTAAAGCACTGACCTGACCGGTTTTATTATCACTATTGTCTGCTATTTGTAGTTTTGTCTAGAATGGATGGCGATGTTCAAAATCATCAGCTAGTGAATTTCGTGCGTTGTGGGTCAATCACGGATGGTTATGCAAGAGGAGACTGATTAGGGCATCACCGTCTCGGATACGACCACAATAGCATGTTTTTATTCCAAGGTGAACTGTTTCTTTATCGTCATTGTATCCAATACATTTGATGAATTGTTGCCGCACTATGATGTTTGTTCATTGTCATTTTCAGAAATATGTATTTGGATCAACTGATACGAACCCGCTAGTAGGGTTTGTAGCCGATCTTTCGATGACAGGTGTGGGGGGATAACTCGATTGGAGGAGACGATGCTCACGGGCCGACTACAACCTTTCCAAGGTTACGCCTTAGCAACCGGTACACCACCTCCTATGGCTGCCGCAATCTTGTGGAGCGCGTCAACCGCCAATAGGGCACCCGTTCCTACGAGCAATCGAAGAACAAGTAACTAAATTGCAAATATTGAGATGACAACCAATCTGAAGTAACCAAGTTGGGGTTCCGAATCGGGTAGAACGGGTGGTCTCGTCGACACACGCGTCTACAAGGAAGTAGCAATGGCTAAACTTACATCAAAACAAAACCACATCTATTTGTGGCGGCTATGGGGGTATATGAGAGGGTAGGGACACAACCATGACCTGGTGGGGGTCGTGCTCCAACCCTAGGACGCGCCCCCTTGGGCTCCGACATGATACACGGGCCGATGGCCCAAAAGACTGTGACACAGCACCCTGACAAATTCGGGACGTCCACTTGTTTCGACGATTCCCGTCGCGTCATATATGATTTTGACATGAGACTGGTTCCATTGGAAGCTCTACAAAATTTTCTTTCCAACCATATAAACAATGTCCCAAACACAGTTCGTATGAGGTCGTGGCATCCGTTGCAAGTTGGCCCAGTCTTGCAGTCCGAATCCAGCGTCCAAAACGTGTTGGCCTTGATCTCTTTCCATCTTTGGGCCAAAAGCAGTGATGTGGTGGCCTGGTGGAGGACGTGGGGATTACTTGGACTTGGTCCCCAATCAACTTCTGTCCTCCATGCCTTCTATGTGTGTTGAGCACCCTTTTTGATCCACGTAAGTACTTCTGAAAATGACAACCAACAAACATCATAGTGCAACAAATGTATTGAATCCAATCTATACTAGAAAAAATGAACCCTACAGCGACAAAGAATAATGATATCTCAAATGACAAACAATATTTAGCTATACATCTAACTAACTTGAATGTCTAGTTGTCTTAACTAAAATGTAAAATAGAGCACACAAAAGTAGATGACTTTTCTTTGGGTAGAATTGTACCCTGAATGTCTAGTTGTCTTGACTAAAATGTAAAATAGAGCACACAAAAGTAGATGAATTTTGTTTGGGTAGAATTGACCTTAACTGTACCTACTCACATTCAGAAAGAGCATCACATCTACAATAGATGACCCAGTGCCATGTTATGAACCTTGTGCTAGGTAGTCATCAGTTAAATCTAATTTGGATTGTTCAGATTCATCCTGTTGTTTATCACCACCCAGTTTATCTGATTCAAACTCAATTGATTCAGAACATTTTCCATTTTAACCTTTTCTTGATACAACATTGCAAGAATCTACTCTCTGGAAAAAGTAAAAAATGATAATTATCAAATTAGTGACTATAATTGGCTCAATTTAAATTAAATGAATAACAAAATAAGTAACATGTGATGATGTCGTGATAACTGGTGATGGAGACGACGGTAGTTCGTCAGTCATTTATTTGTTGTTCTGATCCAATAACTCTGACTAATCAGTTCTAACAAGTAACAACAGTACATAAGAAAAAAAACAGGGGTCTATGGCGAGGACGTATTGTTGAGTGGAGAACTGGAGGTCAACAGGGGTCGTTCGTCAATCTTCCTCCAACATTGCACAGGAGCGGCAGCAGGGACCTCCAGCGACGGCGTAGCACGCAGAGGCGAGGCGATGGATTGGGAGATGGTGCCAGAATGAGGTGCCTCGCCATGGTTATGTTCTGCTTGTCGCCAAGCGGAGAAGGCAGGGAATGAGCAGGCCTTCATGGAGGCCGCAGGGTCAACAACTAAGCTCGCGGAAGAAGCATTTCTGCCAAAAACATAATGTTTTTGTCACCTGTTGGCACCCTACTCGCCCGCCGTACCCGTGTTGGGCCTACCCATGTGAGTTAGACCCGCCGGGCCACCAACCCGCACGGCCGCACCCCGCGTGATCGCACGCCACATGCAGCCGCGTTGTGGCCCTCGGCCTCGCCTACGCTGCGTGACCCCGCGTGCGGCGTGCCGCCACGTCCCTCCCACACGGAGCTGGCCGAGCTGCACCTGTGTCGGACCCACCCGCGGCACGCCCGTCATCGGCTTCCTCTTCCCCGCCTTCGCCGCTGGCACCGCCCGCCACACTGGTGCGTGCCACCTGCAACTTTACGAGACCACGGCCTACCCCGACCTGTGTATCCGCGTGGAGTTCCTGACCCGTCCAGCGCCGCCGCCGACGTGCTCAGCCGGCGGCCCCGTCGAACTCCGTTGTCCTGAAATCAAAACAGTGGCAGCCCCACTCGAGTTGAGAACCGTGGCACGAAGGGGCGGAGCGGTGGCATGGCTGGCCCGGAGGACATAAGCTGCGGCGCCCTCCTTCCCCTGGGGGCCAATTGCTGGAGCCATCAATTTTGCTTGGGGGACGGCATCACGGTCGCGAAGGTGGCGGCGGACACCCCTGCCGTGCCAGGCCGTCTTTCGCGCTCGCCTCCGCCACGTCCTCGCTCACCTTGCCCATCTCGACGTGGGTTGTGCAGGGCGCCAGGGCCTGCTCATCCCCAACTCGGCCTCGCCACCTCCACCGGCACCATGCCGGCATCCACGCTCGCCTCCTCCTCGCCCACCATGTATCTTACGCCACAGCTGCCTCTGCCTCGATGTCATTCCTCCTCCGTCGTCATCTCAATCTTGCCTGTACGATGGTCTATTTCTGTATCTCAAATTAGCTTCGTACAATTCCATTTTTCTGCCATGTGCTCATGTTTTTGCTGGCTCCATGCAATTATTATAGCTATTTTGTTTCGTTTTCTTTTTAATCTTGTGTTGTGGTTCTCCATATGCCAGTATAAATTCACTTGAATGTTATTAATCATCATTGTGCACTCATGCTGATAAGCATCCTCATCTTGTGCAGTACAGGCAGCCTCTGCCCCTTTGCAAGCTAATTGTCCTCATATTGTGAAAGAAAAATGTGATCTTTTTACACATTCGTAAATCTCATTTGGTGAAGCCATCAATACCGGCTAGGAGCTTGGGCATTGATCTTGTATGCTCACCTGATCTACAGCAGATGCATGCATTTTCTGAACAACCAGTCTGAATTTCGTACCTGCATCAAGGCATAGTTGCAATTTGATTCGGAGGTTCACTGATGATCAGCAGTAAGAAAAGCTTGGCTTATCATATACATTACAGGAAATACATGGGAACATTAGGGCCAAAGAGCTCAGGATGCAAGCCTGTCAGTGTGGAAACTGACCCCCAAATTTTCAGGAGTAATCTTCTTCATCCTGTTGATCCCAACCCACTAGCCCTCCATTTGAAGTTTTGAACTATAAGATGAGGGTCCCTCTTCACCATTGCTGAGGGACTATACCATCCGAAGTTCTGAACAAATAAGCTTTATCATCTGGTTCCAGACTCTAATCACCAAATTCATGTCTTGCTTTCACCATGGATACTCTGCTCTGTGGGTGATCCGGGGGAGAAGGGCACGAAGCCACGACCACCGAACATGGGCCGCATCAGGGCATCATCGAACTTGCGCCAGTAGTAATGGACAGTGTGAGTCGGTTTGCTGAGAAGCATATGAAGGCTAGACAGCCTGACAATGTTAGCAGTGGCTGTCTTGAGGTCGGATCCCTGCATGCTCATCAGGAGAGGGGAATGCAGGGACTTGGGTGAAGATGGCTCAGAGGTGACGGTGTTGCTGGAGGAAGGAAGTAGGAACCGGATAAATGGCTTCGTCATCATCCCGAACACCCGACAAACATTGCAAAGTTCAGAAGCTGTAAGGAATCAGATGCTCGTAGCCTAAGAGGGGGAGGGGGTGAATTAAGCAACTTAAAAAAAATCTTAACCTATGACTTCACTACTTTTGCTTGAAGTAAACTAGATCAAATCTATCTAGATGTGCAATCTAAGGTTGATCTAGTGTGAAACCCTCATCCCAAAACAAGTTTTGCAACCTATAGCCAATCCTAGCATGATACTACTCTAGGAAAGTAAAGGCAAGTAAGGATTGCAAGAAAGTAATGCGGAAACGTAAAGAGGGATGAGAGGAAGCAAATTCTTGACACACGATTTATCCCGTGGTATTGGTAGGCACTAAGCCACCCTAGTCCACGTTGTTGAAGCACTCACACAAGAGTATTGCTTCCCGGTCACCAAGTCTCTTCCAAGAGCACCACTTGTGTGGTGATGATGAAGGACTAGCTCAACAAGATCATTGAGAGAGGTGGTATCGGATTCATCATCACTTACATTGCTTTCCATACCTTGGGCCATAAGTCACATGTGTGGTGATGATGAAGGACCTAGCATGAAGCGGGTGGTGAAGTTCTTTTCTTGATTCATCACTTGAGCTACAAGAACTTGATTCTCCACCACTTGTCCACTCACGGACGGTGACAAGTGCTTCTTGCTTTGGCTTCCTCTCCTTGACCACCTTCTTATTAGTCTTGTGCTTGATCTTGGTGATCTTGATATGTTGATGATGACGTATTTCTCTCAAGTGAACATTGTAGCCGTACATGTTGATTTTCTTCACATATTTGAAGACCTTATTCATGTACATGGCAACCATTGACACGACCTCTTCATCACTTGAGGAGCCTTCATCATCACCATCATCACTATCATCTTCGCTTGAGCTTCCATGTGTAGCCATCCTACTCATCTCCTTCTCTTGTTGGCTTGAAAGAGCATGACTTGTGGTTAGAGAAGATGGTTCTTGGGGCTTTTCTTGGGGCATCTTCTTGGACTTGGGCATGATTTGAAGCTCATGTGCCATGATTTTGCTCAAGATTTGAGATGGCTTCAATTCTTCGAGCTTCTTCTCGTAGATGATAGCTTTCACCAAGTCATAATCGGGCTTCCGGAGACTTTGAAGGATCTTGCGGTTGATGTTCAAGTCTGTGACGTTCTTCACACCTAAAGCATTAATCTCGTTGATAAGAACATTTAGGCGTGAGTACATAGATTCGACATTTTCATTTCCAAGTTGCTTAAAGCTATTGAATTCCTCAAGGAGGCAACCGTAACGTTCTTTAGCTACTTCTTTAGAGCCCTCATTTTGCTCCTTGATGGTTTTCCATAGCTCATGAGCATTTTCACAAGTAAAAACTCTATTGAAAACACCTACATCTAGAGAGGACAAAATGATACTCTTAGCAATCACATCAAATTACTTTTCCTTCTTAGTACCATTTTTCACACCATCATTGGTGACTCTCCAAACATCAAGGTCCTTTGCTTGGAGATAGACCTCCATGAGAACCTTCCAATGAGGATAGCCCGTGCCATCAAAATGTGGAGCCAAACCTAAGGTATCCACCCCTTTCATTCCTCTATAGAGCAACTCACTAGGCGTTGAAGCCTAACCACTCCAATGATCCGGTTTTCACAATTTACCAATCGAATTGGCGTTTCCTTGTGAAGGAAGTGAGTCCCGGCTCTGATACCACTTGTAAAGAATCGGATGCTCGTAGCCTAAGAGGGGGAGGGGGTGAATTAGGCAACTTTAAAAAAACCTTAACCTATGGCTTCACTACTTTTGCTTAAAGTAAATTAGATCAAATCTATCTAGATGCGCAATCTAAGGTTGATCTAGTGTGAAACCCTCATCCCAAAACAAGTTTTGCAACCTATGGCCAATCCTAGCATGATACTACTCTAGGAAAGTAAAGGCAAGAAAGGATTGCAAGAAAGTAATGCGAAAACGTAAAGAGGGATGAGAGGAAGCAAACTCTTGACACGCGATTTATCCTGTGGTATCGGTAGGCACAAAGCCACCCCTAGTCTACGTTGTTGAAGCACTCACACAAGAGTATTGCTTCCCGGTCACCAAGTCTCTCCCAAGAGCACCACTTGACTCGCCACAAAGGCTCGCCACTTAGGCACTCGCCAAGCTCCCTTGGTCACCTTGATGCTGCCTCCACCAAGGAGCTTCTCCACTGAGGAAGGGGTCTCCACGTCCCCCGCACAAAGTGTCCTTGCCACTCCACACCAAGCCGGAGGGTCGAAGACGATTGCCGATGAGCCACTTAGGCCCCAAGGCTTCCAGCGCACCTTGTACAACTTGATTCACTCAAGAATCACCTCACAAGGTTGGCACAACCTTGCACTCACTCAGCTCTAAGCTAAGCCTAGCACTAAGCACACACACAAAGCATGTGCAAGTCTATGGATGAGCAATTTAGCACTTGGATGGCTTGGATATAATCTTCTAGGTGTCTTGCACTCCTCTGCACTTCCACACAATCCAACACTATCCAGCAACCTCAAATGGTGGGGTAGAAGGGGTATAAATAGGTCAAGGCATCAAACTAGCCGTTGGGCCAAACCTGCAAAAAGTAGTACCATCGGATGATCCGACGCTATGCTTTTTTTGGGTGTCGGTTCATCTGGTGCTACTAGTTGTTGCCTTCCACCGCACATGACCGTTGACACAATTCATCCGACGCTCCAACCGACACACCGTCGGTTCATCCGGTGCTGAAGACTTCGTGGCCAAAACCTTACTGTTAGCTTCCTCGAGGCCGTCGGATGAACCGCTGCTACACTATCAGTTCATCCGGTGCTATTGTCTTCTAAACCAGCTGCTCTCTGTCTTGAACTCACGGACCGTCGGATGAACCGCTGCCTCCGCGTCGGTTCATCCGGTGCTGAAGACTCCTGTCTTGGCGCGTTACTGTCTTGTTCAAACTAGTCATCAAATAGACCGATGGTCGAACCAACCAGACCGTCGGTTCATCCGGTGCTACTGATTCCTGCGAGCTGGCCGTTGCTACTCTTCACTCAATCATCCGACACTACTAGAATTGGGGCCATTGGTTCATCCGACGGTGTCCTTTTGTTGTTTTCTTGCGTCTTTGACTTGTTTCTTTGCTTCTTCCACTTGCCATCACTTGAACTTAACATACCATCACTTAACATGTCATCACTTATAGCCTCAAAATATATACTAAGTCCTCATTTTTGCTATGCACATGTTAACTTGCGTATGGTATGTTAACTTGTGGTATGACATGTTAACTTGGTCATGGTATGTTAACTTGTGGTAATATCCATGGGACTTAGGAATGCCTACAAGGACATGCTCAACAATTTGGTTAGTCCCATTGATCATGTTGTCATTAATCACCAAAATCAAACTCGAACAAATGGCTTATGAGGTCATGTTCACTACAGAACCATTCAGAGAAAAAAAAGTTGGTTGCTATATTATTCATGTGGTCGTAGTTCTACACGGTATGCATAATCCTAGGACATTCTCAAAAGAAATACTTGTGGCAGTGAAAGATAAGCAGCAGATAGCATTTCTTCAGCTATTGTGATATTTTGAAAGCCATGCTGTGAACAACAGAAATCAAGGAAAGGAGGGTGTCTTCAGAAGGGGTAAGAATAATATGAGTCCAGAGTATGAGTTCTTATAACATAACCTCACATTCCTGTGAGTTATCTACTCCCTCCGTTTCATAATACTTGTCGTTTTGGCTTTTCTAGATACATTCATTTTGCTATGTATCTAGACATAAGTATATATGTAGGTGCATAACAATATGATTGCATCTAGAAAAGCTAAAATGTCAAGTATTATGAAACGGAGGGAGTATTTATAAGATCCTTCTCACTACCACAAGCTTTCAGATTTAATTCCCAAGACATTGACTGGTGTTATGTGACAATCGCCTTGGAGCTTTTTTGGGTTAGCTAAATGGTGAGTATCCATTCAGGTTGAGAATGCATGCATATATGTTCCACAAATGATGCAGAGCAAAAAAGAAAAACAAAAACAAAAACAAAATAGACGGGGTGGAATCGGACTAAGGAAAGAATCCATGTCGTTTGCGGATAGGAACTCTCTTCATTGTACTCCAAATCTGTCTATACTAGAGTAATTTGAAACCGACTCGGTGATCCTCCTTCGGCATATAAATCAACACTATTATCTCTCTACAAATAACCAATCGCTCCAGATTGATCTTGCGAAAGAGCTAGGGCTCTTTCCACAACAAGGTGCCTAAGCGAACGAGGAGGCAAACTCGGCACGTGGTTCGTGCAGCACCATAGCAGCGTGATGGCATCAGAGGGGTTGGGTGACGAGAAGGCCGCGGTGGTCACGATCACACTCATCAGTTCGGACAATGCGCGCTTCGAGGTGGCGGAGGTGGCGGCGACCCTGTCGCAGACCATCCGCCACATGATCGACAATGACTGCACCGACGGTGGCGTCACACTCCCCAACATCATCAGCAAGGTCCTCGAGTTCTGCAATGACCCCTGTGAGCAGCGTCGAGGCCGCCGGAACTTCCTCGCCCCCAGACGCCGCCACGAGCACTGCCGAGGGGGAGGCCGCCATAACCTCGTCCTCGGCCGCGGTGTTGAAGCACCATATCAAGAACTTCGACAAGGCGTTCATTAACGTCGATCAAGCCACGTTGTTCGACCTTATTCTAGCCGCCAACTACCTCGACATCAAGGACATCAAGGGCCTGTTGGACATCACCTGTCAGAAGGTCGCGGAGACGAAACGTCTTGTTCAGGTTGTATGTTATTGTAATATGTAATATTACTAATTATTCACAGATCTTTTTTCACACAGAAACAGCTTTGGTTGGTTTAATATTTCATCTAGAGCAAGTTTTCATGTGTTAATTCAAACATGGTGCAGGGAGAGATTTCGCCACCTATTATCAATGAGGTGTCAAGCGAATAGGAAACACAAGTAGATGTTGAGATGACTAACGAAGACGACAGCCAAGAGATCAATCTGGAGTTGGACGAATCACATCAAGAAGAAGAGGATGACGGTAGCTCCAACAAAGAAAATGTTGACAGTGAATGGCAGCCGGAGGACGAGAAAGAAGAGGACAAAGAATATAATGATGAAGACTTAGGGGAGGAAGAGCTGCAAACATTATTCAATACAACATACGCAGAGTCCAAAATGAAGTCTTCATATTCTTTCCTAAAGTACGTGTTTGAATACATATATCACAGGCCACATCTTTCACGACCAAGATGAAATGTTGAAGTTTTTGACATGTCCTTATATGAATCAGTTAAATAATTGTCATAGATTATTAGGGTTTGAATAAATTGTGTCCTTGTAGCAGTATTTGTGAACTCTATTAAAGTCAAAATCTAATAACAATCTTATATTTTTTAAAGAAAAATATTTTTATTCTATTTTTTTAAAAAAACATGTGCATCTGGCACGTGTCCACGGCTCATCTTCGCTTGACGTCGATATCTTCATCCGGCAGTGCTCAAATACAACAAAACAGTGATGGCCGACGACGCTCTACTCGGCTGACGAGCGGTGCGAGTTGTTACATACACGTGAAATATTTTTTTTGTTTATTACGAATTTTTAGACACGTACCGCACACACGTGACTTTACTATATAAATATAATTTTTAGTTATTATTTTTTAGACATGTGCGTGTCGCACGTGCATTTTACTAGTGATGATAAAGAAACGGTTCACCTTGGAATAAAAACATGCTATTGTGGTTGTATCCGAGATGGTGATGCCCTCATTAGAGACAAGGATTATACTGGTTCAGGCAAGTGTGCCCTACGTCTAGTTTGTGTAACTCGTGTTTATTCACACAGAGTTTGTGTAGGGGGTTACAAACGGGTCGAGAGAGGGACCTTGTCCCAAGTCTCTGGTGTGAAATGGAAAAAAAGAACACAAGTGCGTGAGAGCGAGAGTGAGGAGAGTGGCGGAGCGCTTCCCCACGGATCTTGCCATACCTCCTCGATGGAGGCATGCCTCCCCTTTTACAGCGAAGGGGAAGGAGGTTCGTGGGAGACTTTGGAGAGAAGGGGATGGTGCCTTGCTCTCCAAACTCCCGTAGCGTACTCGGTCGCTCCGAGTTATGGTTCACATCGTGGGTCCACTGTAGCAGGTTTACAATATATCGCTTTGGGATCCGTCTTAGCGGAACGTGATCTGTCGTACATAGGGTATCCAGACCCCAAACCCTCCGAGACGACAATCTATGTACGACTCGCCGTAATAGTAGTGTCATTTCCTGCGTATGGGGCGTGTCGCGAAGGCGGCACGCCTGTCCTTCCCACTCGGCTGGAGAGGATCCTTTGTACAGGGCATTAACTCTTGGCTGGTGGGAAAGCTCCGGTTCCCATCCGACCCCTGGCGTTCAGGGTCAAGTGCATTCCCGACCTTGTTGGCTAAGAGTCGGGCGAGGCGGTGCCCTTCGACCCCATTAGTGGGATCGGGGAGGCGGAGGCGGTTCCTCTGACGATGGTTGTAGTCGCGACCATTATTCTTGTCGGGCCTTCGTGGGCCCTTTGGTGGTAACTTGGGCCTTCAGGCTTCTTATCACTCTGTTTAATCGAGCTAAACCCTGAATGTTAGATACCTCTAATATTCACCCCTGACAATGGATTTCAAGGAAGCTGCTAAAGGTGATGACTTCTCCATCAAAAGGTGCATTTCAATTGTCAGCACAACGGAAGTCACCAAACATGAAAAGGCCAAAGCATATGCAATTTTTCGTAAGAGCAAAGAAAACAGAGAAACTTTCATCCGTGCTAGTGAAGAAGATCAGGAAGCTACATTTTTTGCTCAATTATGAAATGAATAGCAGGTACTTTCATAGTTGGTCTTAGTAGAAACTTTCTTTGGTTTAGTAGCAAGTGTCATTTTCAGTTCTTTGATGGTTCTACTTCACTTACCTCTGAAACTGATAATAGTATAGTACCAGTAGACAATCTCAGTTGCTTGTGTTCCCAGTTGATGGTTGCTTGTGCTTGTAGTTTTTACTATTGGCCTTTGAAACTGATAGTATAGTACTAGTATTTCATAAAGACTATATTCAGTTTTTTATTTCTTGGTCCCACCAATTCTACATGAATACATGTTTTATCAACAACTTTTGCAATATCTGCTTCTAATGATTTTGCACCATTGGTATGAAAGATCTTGTTTCCATCAGGCATACTGCAAACATGTTAGTTTGGAAGCAGTTTGGATGCATTTTTTAGTGGATGCATGCAATCTTTCTGAAATACGAGTTCCCAGAAATCCTACCCTACAAATGTACTTTTCTCTGATATTTCAATTTTGCTTTGTTTCTTGCTTCTTATCTTGTTGCTACGCAGCCATGCTTGCAACTATTGTGTATTAATGCAGCCATCCCTGTAGTTGGAGTGGTTATTATGTTGTGTAGTTCAGAGTTATTACTCTTGCTCTTCAATATACAGGTTAAATTTGGATTGACTTGTTCTTGGATGCCATAATTTGTGTAGGGGTGTCATGTGACCTGTTCAATGGCCTGTGCTGCCCGCAACGATCAACATTGCTCAAATTTTAGACAACTTGCTGTAGTGCACCATCTACAGTTATGTCAGAACAATTTGCCTGTAACTCAAATTTGGTTGTGCTGAACAGTTTGGTTGTAACGATCTATTTATCATATGTCTAGTAGCTGGCACACATACTGTTGCATGCTTAGATTTGGTTTCTCTGGAATCACTTGGTGAACTCTGCATAATATGCATGGGATTGAGCTGTTTGTTTGATTCCATCTGTATATTGTGCTCACATGATTAATTCTATCTATGTTGTTCGTTTTGGTCGGATTGGTCGGAGACCGGATTGAGTGACACGGGTGGATTCACTCAAAATAGGCTTTAAATCAATCATGGCCGGAATTCAATCCTATGGAAACAAATGAGGCCTTATACAGGATGAATTCCAGGACAGAAAAGGAGAGTAGAAACTTCTCTAGACTGAGAAGAAGGGGCGTGTGCCGTTCCTGCGACCAGCGGGAAAGGCCATGCGGATTGAGGAGTTTGACTTGATCCATAGAATAGGGGCATTGCAATGCAACAAGCAGCGCATATAGAGAGGGAGAGATATCAGAATTTTTTGTGGCGGAAATGGCAGGGTGGGGCCTCTCGGCCTTCTTTGCTCATGGGCTGAGCTAACATTTCTCGAAGGGAGCTGCTAGCGCCCGGACGTCTGATCCGGGCTAGCGGTCGGATGGTGGGCCCCACCATTAAAAATCATTGTCTAAACGAACACGTCTGTGCTTTGTTTTGCGTGCTCACGTGGTGTCAGTGTCACCCTTTGCTTCAAGCAAGTGCACCCCCTCCGCTTCACGCGCGCATGCGCTCGCTGAGCGGGGCCTCCAGCCGCCAGTCCCAATCCAGTTTTGCAACACTCAGCAGAAATTATTTAAAAAAGATCACTCCAAACATATGCAACAAGGCATAAAACACTATGCAACATGAAAAATAACTAATGCAACATCGATCGATAATCATTGCAACATCACATGAAACACTTCGGAACATGAAAAGAAAACACTAATGCAACATCGATGTTGATAATAATTGCAACATCTGTAGATAACGTTTGCAACATACTAAAAATCTCAATGATAATGATTGTGACATTAGAACATACTAATGCAACATCGGTAGACAAGGACTGCAGCATTAGAAGACAACGATTACAACATTTGAAAACAACGATTGCAACATCGAAAATCTCAAATCAACATGGAGAGGGGGGGACCACCCATCGCTCCTAGAGAAGACAGCCGCCGGCATGACTCGCCCTCGCCGAGGCGAACGACATCCCGCTAGCACCTGACCCCCTTGGCCGCAGGAGGGAGTAGCGCCCGACAACCAGTCGTGGGGGAGCGGCGACCTGGCCGCGCTCAGACGCGCCCTGGTCGGGGAGGGGAGTGAAGGCTCGCTCCCGGCTGCGCCGCGTCCCGAAGTAGAGCTCCCGTTTATGGCTAGCCGTGGAGGGGCCTCCCGCCATGCCACGCCAACCATGCATAACCACTCGCTCCCACCAGCCTCCATCGGTCCCCCATGAGCTCGCCACCGGTCACGAGCGGTGCTCGTCGCGAGCTCCCCCGTCTCCTTGCCGCTGCACCCCTTACTACCGCTTCCCGCGGGTGGACCTCGCCACCGACTGCAGCTGCTCAGTTGTGGTAGCTCCGCCTCCGCTCTGGGACAGAGGGGGAAACGAAAACGGCAGAAACCATGGGAGACGTGCGGCTGGTAGAGAAACGAGCGGATAGCAATCGTTTGGAGCTGATGGAGTGGGTCCTGCGTCTAATAATGTTGTGCAGGCTCAGAGAATTTTTTTTATATGCATGTTTTCTTCGATTTTCTAAAAATAAATACTTCCAAACAAATTTATCAAATCTATACACTTGCCGCCATATCATACGGCGTTAGGATCCAAACACCATACCATACGGCGGGAGGATCCTAACCGCCGTACCACAGAGTGTTAGGTTCCAAACGTCGTGTCCCACAGCGGTAAGACCCCGACTATGGCATTTCCCGCCTCCTAAGAGGCGGTAGGACCAACCGCCGTATGGTACGGCGTTAAGGTCCAAACGTCGTGTCACACGGCGGCTCGCCGATAAATAAAGTATTTTTTTCATTGTCATATAAAGAAAACTAAATTAGAGCAACCATATAAAAATAGCAATTAGAATAACTTGTTGCATATAGAAAACCGATTAAAATAAAACAACGAGTGAAAAGTTTATACACGATAATGATCAAGTACTGCTGTCAAAAAAAATCACAACTAAATCTAAATCCGCCTGCCCTCCTTCGGCCTAAGTGCTCGAGCACCAGCCCTCGTGTGGTCCTGGTCGTACGTGAGGGGATTACGTGGTCTAATGATCTGACGTCGATCATCGTCCAGAGGCGGTGTCGCCATCGGCACCTGCGACGACCCTGCCTCCGCCTGTGCCTGTCCGTCCGCTTGCGACGACCCTGCAACCGCCTGGGCCTCTCCGTCCGCTTGCGACGACCCTCCTGCAGACACCTGTGTCTGCTGCGTCCCGTGGAGTGGCACATCTGGTAATTGTGATCCGCTAACCACGTCAGGGCCCGTGAAGTACTCGTCGAGCCTGAACTCGTCGAACCCCAGCCCGTCATCATCTAGGTCAGAGTCAGGAGTAGCACCTCGCATCGTAGCCTGCAACGAATAGTATTAGTTAAGCGCATATCATATTTATCGTATTTAATGAATAGTAGTATTGAATTAGTTAAGGACGTCACCTGGCTGCTGCAAAATAGGTGCAGTGGACAAGGAAGGAACGTTTCTTGCTGCAGGTGGCACCGTATATGTCGGTCGAGCCCAGGTGGAAGGACCGGGTCCCATCGGATAGATCGGAGGCCGCCCTATACGAATTTAAGGCAATTTCCAAGAATTTACAATAGTTTCCAGTAAATTCTACTAATTTCTACCAATTTTCACGAATTTAGAGCAATTTTTAAGAATTTATAGAAATTTCATGAAATTTACCACAATTTCTAAAAATTTAAAGTTATTTCCAGCAAAATATAAGAACTTCAAGAATTTTTTAAGAATTTCTAGCAAATTTTAAGAATTTAAAGTAATTTTCAAGCAATTTCTACGAATTTATACAAATAGCTAGCAATTTACACGAATTTGTACAAATTTAAGACATTTTCAGCAAATTCCAGCAATTTCCAGTAAATTCCGTTAATTTCTAATAATTATAAACTACTATTTCTAAATTTTCAACTATTTCTAAATTTTCTAAACTATTTCTAAATTTCTGAAACTATTTCTAATATTGCTAAACTATTTCTAATTTTCCTAAACTATTTCTAAACTAAAAGAGCTAGATGTAGAAAAATACCTGGATCCAAAGTGCTCCGCGAAGGTCACGAGGAGACGAGAGGGAGAGGGAATTAGAGGAGGGGGGCAGGGCTGGCGGCAGCCTCCGCCTCCTTATATAGGCTTGAGGCTGCCGCCATATGGCACGGCGGCAGGTTCCAAACGCTGCGCCATATGGTGTTTGGACCCTAGCGCCGTGCCGTATGGCGCTAGGGTCCTGGGCCCACTGGCAGGGCAGCCCCGCTCCCCGACCGTTAGCGCTAAGGCCTAACGCCGTACCACACGGCGTTTGACTGATCCTGCCGCCGTATGGTGTGGCGTTTAGACCCTGATGTAGTATGATAGGGCGGCATGTGTATAGATTTGATAAATTTATTTAGGAGTATTTATTTTTGGAAAATCGAAGAAAATAATATATAAAAAATTCAGGATCGGACGTGCGGATCGTAGCAATTCCGTTTCTCGAATTGGGCTTTGATTTCTGCCGCACACGATTGGCCCCCTTGTTCGTGAGCTGCTGAGGCGCATTTCTTGAACTGCTGCTACTCTACCCTTTTGGGCTTCGATTTGTCTCTCTACCGCACACACTTGCGACCAACATCTTCTCAGGGCGTTAGGTTCTTTCAGCCTTTGGTTTTACAACAATTAAAAAAAGATTTTGTTTTACTAGTACCTTTCAACTGAGGTGAGAACTGAGAACATTAGTGAAGCACTGAAGCCATGGACTAGAAAATGAGCCCATGAAACTAACATGGCAATTACACCAAGTATCACTATCACGAACAAAAGAATTGAATAAAAAATTATGGCAACCAAACCAATGCGGCATGGTCTTGTTTGTGTGGCTTCTTCTGTCACACACTCACACCCCTCTACGATCTAGCTTAATTATGTACACAATCAATCTCCCCTTTCTCATGCTCCTTTCCTAATATCTAACACGCTAATTAACCGATCGGATCTAAGCTCCTCTCTCCTTGACGTAGCTT
This sequence comes from Cenchrus fungigraminus, assembly GCA_036936925.1. Taxonomy (NCBI): domain Eukaryota; kingdom Viridiplantae; phylum Streptophyta; class Magnoliopsida; order Poales; family Poaceae; genus Cenchrus; species Cenchrus fungigraminus. The sequence continues at coordinate 62,632,150 of CM072768.1, read as the reverse complement.
GACGTCCTCCGGTGCCGCCGCAGCGCACTGATGTGCGTCCCGAGCTCACCGTCCCTGTGCAGCACCACATCGGCGTGGACCGCCGAGTTCGGGAACTTCTGTCGGTACCGGTCCTGGTGGCTCTGGCGCTTCTCCTCCACTGTCGTCTCGATCCTCATGTTAACCTTCTCACCATCAATCATCTTTCCCTTGCCCTCATCCTTCGCGTTGATGTCCTCCACTATGACTGTGAACACGAACGGTCCAATCTCGAGGTAATCGTCCATTTTCAATATGGGCTCGAGGGCTTGGACCACCTCCCTCATGGTGGGCCTGGATTTTGGGTTCTGGCTCAGGCACTTGTACGCCACCATAGCGGCCCGTTCGGCCCCTTTGCACGAGTATTGGCATTCCATGGCTGGGTCCATGACCCGGTGAAGCTTGTCGGCCTTCTTGAGGTAGGGTCTGGCCCAATCCACCAAGCTTTGCTCCCTGGGCCGACGAGCCCGATCAACGGACCGACGACCTGTCAGAAGCTCAAGAAGTACCACTCCAAAGCTGTACACGTCGCTCTTAGCGGTCAAGTGTCCCGTCATGATGTACTCGGGCGCCGCGTACCCGTTCGTCCCCATGACACGTGTCGTGACGTGGGTCGCGTCGCCCTGAGGCCCATCCTTGGCGAGCCCAAAGTCGGACAGCTTGGTGTTGAAGTCCTGAAAATCCAGAGAACCAGATTGGGTTAGGCAAAACATCACGCGTGACAATTACAGTGATCGAGATACGTTCAAGGTACTAGCGAGACAAACGCCTCCATCTGACTGTCACCGTCGGATCGGCATCAAGTTGTTAAGCTGCCGATGCTTTGATGCTAAGGAAAATTCTAATGGGGTACGGATGAGGCAGGTGCCAATTCTTTATTAGTAAATGTGTGTACCCCATTATTTTAGGTTGGACACTGGCACTGCATGAGCTGGGACTGATAGGAATTGGGCATCCAAGAACCTTCCAAGTCGCAATCATCAGCCTGTTCGTTTGGCTGGTGGCTGGTTGCTGGTGCTGGTTTGTTCTGAGAGAAAAGTACTGCTGGCTGGTTGCTGGTGGCTGATTTATTCTGAGAGAAAAGTACTGCTGGCTGGTGACTGATAAGCCAAACGAACAGGCCGCATGTCGGGGCCTGGTGGGCTTCCAAACGAGCTTAAGCCAACAATTTTTGAAGCGCGTCGTAGTACGTGGCAAGACGACGTTGACATCCATCTATCTCCTACGTGCGATTCAGAGTCAAAATCTCGAAAAGTGGACTTCCACTTGAGTTTTTCCAGATTTTTGTGGTGAAATTTCTTCTGAATTCTAGCTATTCAGACGTACTGAATGTTCAACAGCTACACACCAAGCTGGTGTCGTCACCATCCTTTTCTACAGCGACGCAAGAGCTAACGTGTGTGCGTTGGAAATGACCGTGCTTTTCGTAACCACACACGACTTGACGACTCCGGCCGGCAGCTCGAGCGCAGCGAAAAGGAGTTACGTGGAAAAAATTTCGAGTTTGGATGTGGATCGCTCACCTCGTCAAGCAGGATGTTGGACGCCTTGAAGTCGCGGTAGATGACGGGCGTGTCGGCGTGGTGGAGGAAGGCGAGGCCCTTGGCGGCGCCGACGGCGATCTCCATCCTCCTCATCCACGGCATGGACCCGTCGAGACTCTTGAAGAGGTGCTTCTCGAGGCTGCCGTTGGCCATGTACTCGTAGACGAGCATCCGGTGCTCGTCCTCGTAGCAGTACCCGACGAGCCTGACGAGGTTCCCGTGGCGGAGCTGGCCGAGGAAGAAGACCTCGGCGAGCCACTCCCGGTGTCCCTGCGTGCCGCAGTCGGCGTCGAGGTACTTGACGGCCACCTCCCTGTCCTCGTCGATCCCGGGGCGGAGGCCCGCGCCGAGTCGGCCACTGTAGACCGGCCCGAACCCGCCGCACCCGAGGTAGTTGGCGCGCGCGAACCCGCCCGTGGCGGCGCGCAGCTCGGCGCGGGTGAAGGCGTGCAGGTCGGACCCCGATAGCGTCACCGAGAGGTCCTCCGGCGTGAGCGGGCCCGAGGCGGTGTCGAGGCTCGACAGCGACACCCGCGACGCGGACGACGAGGTGGACGCCGGCAGCAGGTGCCGCCGCTCCCTCGCCGTGCGCGCGCTCCGGGTCCGCCGCATGCCGTCCGCGTCGCCCGCCGCCGCGCCAGCGCCGCTCACGCAGAAGAGCAGCGACCTCCACGGCTGCGCGGCGCCCATCTCGTTGTTGTCGTTGACGCCAAGGTTTTTGTTTTTGCTTCGACGTTCGACGACGACACCGAGAACTGATCGGAGGCGAGCGAATGCGAGTGCTTGGTTGAGTAGTGCTTCTGTTGATTACGGCGGCGAGGAGATCGATCGATCGTCGTGGGCTTGCTTGATCTTGGGAGCGAAGGAGGAGGGGGAGAGGTGAGGAGAGAGTTGAGGGAGCACAGGCGGGGAGTGGGCGAATATATAGCGGCACTACGGCAGGGGCAGCTGGAGGTGGTCGTCCAACCGTGCGGCGTCGTAACGGAACCGGGCGCGCGCGGCTGGCTTGCCTGATTGCCTCTGCTCTCTGCGGTATGCCTTGCCTTGACCCTGTCGAAGGGCGCAGCCGGGAAACCGCGGCACCCGCACGCACGGACGTCAAAAAACCGGGCAGAAACGCCAGCGGAGTGGTTGGGCACTCTCCCCATATGCCTTTTTGGACCCACGACCCAGCGGTCGTGTGGGTTGCTGCTTTGCTGGTGAAATCCTCAACTCTCTGCCGCGGCGGCCGCGGACGGACGCCTCGTCCTGCCGGCTTTGGGACTTGAGAGACCCCGGATGAGTCATGAGTGGGTGGGGTTTCGATTTCGACGGATCATAGCCTTCACCCGATCGGGGATCGATCGGGCAAGTGAAAAGCAGGAGATTTCCCAGGGTATTTTAGGTTACTTTCTCTGTTGGTGCAATGACTAGTCAGTAGTCACTGGTTTTTGGAGGAACCAGGTTGTATGGGTTGTGCTAGAAGCTAGCGAAGCTACAGCCCGGTGCAGAGCAGGTGACTGAGACCGTTAGCTCTGCATTGATCTACCGGCCACCGGAAGCCGGCCGGTGGGATCGAGAGCTGCCAGCAGCAACAGCAACGGAATAATAATGTTCTCCGGCCAGGCAGGCGCCAGGCCGGCGGTGCACGAATGAACGCCCTGATGAACAGTCTGGACGTCTGGTTTTTGAACGTCCCGGCCGGCTCTGAAGTGCGGACACGATCTGGGCTGGGGATTCTGCTAGGCAGGCCGGCCGGCCGGCTCTGAAGTGCGGACACGATCTGGGCTGGGGATTCTGCTACTACTACAGGAGGATAAGGTGCGAGGTGGAGAGGGAGGAGGACATGGCGCGGCACCTTGTCTTGCGTTGCAATGGCACTCCCAATCATGGAGCACGTCCGCTGGGAGCACGTAATCGGGGCCTCCAGATTAGCTGTTGGCTAGCCGGGATCCAGCCTACCTGTCGTGTTTATCGTTACAGTTTTAGCTAGTTGCCACTATTTGTCTCTGGAATAATTGTTGAGTTTTTCATTGCTTCGATCGGGTGGACTTGGGCGCCTGCTGGGGTTGGGGTTGGGGCACAGGCGACAGCTCGCATGGTCACCGATAAAAGAATGTTCTGGCCTTTCTGGGGATCAGATTATGCCAACCCCATTCCGATAAAAGAATGTTAGGGCCTCGATCGGATTACTATTCGCTCCTTTCCCTCAATCCGCGTTTCAAAATGTTAGGATTATACTATTCCCAGGGTCTAACAACTCGCTCTGTGTTCCTGCTGGCTGCTGCTGCGACGCAAGAAAAAGGAAGCAACTAGTACGTGAACTCGTTCGTTCTTTGGGGCCAAGAAACGCAGCAGAAAGCAGTGACGAACGCAAACACGGTCTGACTGATGATGATCCGCGACGCGAGCGAGCTCTCCACTTTCCTTCAGCGTGCGTGACCAACACGAATCGGCGTTGAAACTTCTGCTTGATATATGATTCGAAGAAGCTCGCGTCGTTGTCGTCGCAAAGCATATATATCGACCAACGTGATTGTTTTCGACTTCTTATTGTTTTTTTTTAGTTATCTGTTTTTGTACTAGTATAGCTGTACGTACAGGATGAGCACAGAAACGTATCTCTTACGAGTTGACATTTTACCCTCTCTTTTGAGAGGTGGTTGAGGGGGGCTTCGCGACTGGGGAGCCATCGCGGCCCTTCCGCCAAAGATTTACGAGGAACAGTGGATGTGGCAAACAATGTAGCTCACTTTTCATTTTTTTTAAATCATCGGTCGTTTCCAAATCAAATCGGTTGAATGTTTAATTCACTCCTGTAGCAACCTCTGATTACTGAATATAATGATAAGACACAAGTGGGTCTCTGCGATCCTGTCCTCTAGATCTTCTGACCTGCTTTTACCTAGATGATCAACCGTTTACTAACCTTTCCATTTTTTTTCAAATCTAAAAAGAAGGAAGCTAATTACTGTGCACCATGTTTCCACGGTTTGGGAAATTTACAGCCTCTGCTTCTCCGACGGATGGAATTTTTGCTCTGACGATCACGATCCTAGACTAACCAGCGACGACGTAGGGGAGCGGCGGAGGAGGAATTCAAGATGCCCGAGGCGACCAGCCAGCCGGCCACGGCCACGGCCACGTCCACGTCCGTCCGTCCAGCCAGCCAGGCCCACCAGGAACGCGCCGCGCATCTTCTCGTGCCCCGCACACTGCGCCCGCACGCACGCAGGATTCATTGCAACCTAACGGGAACCAATCATACGGGGGAGCCACGTCACGCGGACCCGGCGCCGGCCGATCGCATCATCGCCACCCCCCGGGGCTCGAGAGCGGAAAGCGACGCCGCGCCGCGCCGCCCCCGGAGGACGAGGACCCCCGACGCCGAGACCCGAGAGCACGCAACGCCCTCCGCGCCGCGCTCGTGGGGGTTCGCGCGCGGCCGGCTCGGCGCGCCGCGAAAAAACGTGCCGGAGTGACCGCGACCACGTTTTTCCTGCCCGGGCCGGCGGCAGGAGTACCCCGCACGCGCACGCCGCGCGATGCCATTGTTGTCAAGTGCCTCGGCCACGACGAGCAATTTACACCTGTTTTGCAGGAGTACTGGCATGCATGCCACTGGGATAGTAAATAGGAAAAAACTAGGGACACCAGTTGGCTGTTTCTTTTCTTTCTTCTCTATGACGATGACGAATGCACGCTGGCATTCGAGAATAGAGATCTCAACTCAAGTGGGACTCATGTAAGAAAATGGGTCTCTAGTCTGGTAGTTAGAACTTAGAACACCTCGTAGTGATTCAACTCTCGATGAAATGAATTGAACAAGTTTGAAATAAAAAATTATAAAAAATATATATAATTAAGTAAGGATTACTCCTGTTGACTTCCTTCAAAAAGGTCGGACTATAGCTAGCCATTTGGCACTAACATGGGCTGACACTAGCACGGTTCTAAAAAGTACAGTTCTAGCACGACACGGCCCGCGGACAATAGTGCTAGGGCACAACCCGCCATCGTGCCAGTGTCTAGGCTACCAATTCGGCATGTAGTGCCGGTACAAGCACGACACTACTAACGGGCATGCACGACTGCGGCCCGTATATTTCAGCCCATAGCCAACCCAAGGTATAAATCAGCCTCTCTCATCCCACTAAGTCCCGCGCGCCACCGCCCCCTCTCTTCCCTGCTCTGCCCGTTGTGCCCCATGTCGTCACTGCTCCTCTCCAGCTCTCCCTCGCAACCTCCTCCCTCCTGCCGCCGCATCCCCTTCGGCTCTGCCTAGAGTTGGGGACGGTGGCGTGGTACCACGGTCGGCGCCCGAGCCGACCACCGCAATATATCCTCTCTCCACCTCCCTCCGCCACAAGGCTATTCCACCCCTCTCCACCTTGGCTGGCGGCCACAATGTCCTTCGCCATTGTGGGGCCTCCTTCACCATCAGGGGACCCTTTAGAGTCGTGCCAGTGCTGGCGTGGTGGCACGACAGCATTGTTAAGCACGACACAGCTAGTCATTGTGCCACTTAGGGCCGTGCCTTGGCGTGCCGTGCCTCGCAGCATGTTTGGCCATGTATAAGTGGGACTCGCATACGCGAGTGAGGCTGCGTGCGTGTATACGCGGGCGTTACCCCTGCTGTATTTTAAAAAGCAGCAGTAGCCATTTATATTCCGAGCTAGTGACAGTGAAAATTAATGAAATTAAATACGGATATCTAAAAAAACGTGGAAAACAAAATGTTGACGAGTGTGATGGCTGCAAATGTGCATATGATTGGGGTGGCGGGGCCGCTTCGTACTATCCGCTCTTCAATTGCACTTGACCGAGATTTGATTTGGGAAATAATTTGGACCTTCTCAGCCAGTGATGGGGGCCGGGCCGCCACAGCTTCGTCGTCTGCATGTTGTAGGATAAATCCAATTCCAACTCGTGGTCTTTTGAACATCCGTCCAGAGGTCCACGCGCCAGCTGTGCACAGTGCACACACCCTCTCGTAGTCTCGTCGTAGGGGCTTAGCTCCATTGGTCCACCATGCTATGGATCGATGGCGTCGTCGTTTGGAAAATTTGACCATCGTGCTCGATCGATTATCCGTGATCGTTCTTCCAAAGTGGAATTGAATATTTCGTGATCGATCTGAGATATTTTTGCAAATCGATGGCGGGCGTCATTTTAGCTCGCTCGTCGCTGGAGAGCAGTTGGGGACTTCGGAAGTTATACTGACAACCACAGTTGACAGTCCTAGCTATTAGTGATTAGAATTTTGGAAGAAGCTAGAAAAATCTTGCCCGTCTCTATTCATCGCTGCTGACTGACTTTGCTCACTGACGCGAGACGCGCGGCCAATATCAATGCTCCTTACTGGACGTTTTCCATCCAGTTTCCAGTCGACCAGGCATGCAGTCACTGTTCATGCACGACGACGTTGCTGCCAGTTTGGAAGTTTTGGGGGAGTTCACGGACTCGGAAATTCGTGCGGTAGTGATCACCAAACCTGAAAGCGACGCCAGCAAAGTAGAGAGCCGGTTAGACAAGGCAGCCAAGTGAGGAAGCTTGCAGGGTTGGGGTCATCCTGTGGAAAATTTCATACTAGTACGAATGGCGCTGAAAAAAAATCTGATCGACTGGAAATTAAAGTATCATGTCCATTCACTATATCAAATTCACTGAATTTCAAGGCAATTTCGGTATTTCCATCTATCTTCCCTTATGCCGTGAGGCGATCCATTCGCTCATTCAGGATGCATCTCGTGTGTTTCCTATTCACGTGGTGTTGCACTGAACTAGCATGGCAGCATCTAGTTCTTTTTCGTTCTTTTTGTTCCTGTGTTTTTCATGTGCCATGCAGTTACTTCCAACTAGGCTTTTACACAGCTGTTTTCTCTTTGCATTTGACCTTTTCAAGTGCAAGGATTGTTTTCTCTGTTTCATTAGGAAAGTAATGTAAACTAAAAAACACGTTATCAAGGATTTTGTGTTGATCGAGACCGTGTACACATGGAGCGAGGCCATCTGGTAGCTAGCAAGAACATGAATGCAAATGGCTTTAGGAAGAAAGTTCTTACCCTTTTTACACTTCTTTTATGTTTGAATTGGCGTAGGGGGTTAGTTGGATGAACAATTTCACTAGGTCAAAGTATATATTAGCGACATCGGTCTAACTAATCCCTCCATGACATGAGATGTTCAAAGAGAAATGAAGATAAAATCACCATTAGTTGAGGCATTCCCATATGTCATCATTCCCACACCTTTGCTTTCTAAACTTTGAATTTGTCCTTGACAGCAAGTCTGCAACCAGCAGATCATTTCCAGCAGAGGCGCACGCACAGCTAGCAGTGATCAATCTTTTGGTGAATGCTGATAAAATTGACCCGCATACACAGAAACACTAGTAATTTGTCCCATAGAAATGCTAGCTAGTATGTCATCATGGTTTAGCTCTACTCTCCTAAAGTACATGAGATCTTTTTTTTCTGTTTACTCTGCATTATTCTACTGCTAGTAACAACTCATATGCTCCATTCGACATTGTTCGTGCATACATCGTTGTCAACCTTTTTCTGATCAAAGTAGCAAAACTCATACTCCCTCCGTCCCAGTTTAAGTGCCATCCTGGCATTCAAAAAATTTCTCAAAATAAACGCTCAATAGCTAGGAATCCTCATCCGTCTAACACTTCAATCTGTCATGCACCTGTACGGCTGTGCACGTGTGCTCATTTGTTACCACAAGTTTGTCATCCTGGAATTTAAAAATCTGAAGTTCTAGCATCTTCCCCACTCTGCCGGTTGCATGATTTGGCTTTTACCCCACCATAGGTACAGCGCAGGCTTTTACTCCAGGGGCAATAATGTCATTTCCCACTCTTGCTAATTTTGCACTTCAAATCCTCCAAGTGCACTTATAATGGGACAGAGGGAGTATTATATTGCAGCACAAATATCTTTTTCATGGATTGAACACGATCAATAACTATCTGAACAGTAATGAGAGTACAATAATTTCGCATTGACAGGAAGCCAAGAAGCGATGCTAATCACAATTCCTTTCATTGTTAGGACTAGGCACGCTAATTTAGCCAGTGTCATTATCGTCGCACATCACATCAAGTTACAAAAATATCTTGCACGGTGGAAGTAATATAATAGCTACAGTCCACAGAAAAACGCAGGGCCACAAAAAACAGATTTATTTAGAGCTTCAAAATTCATGGTTAGGTGTCCAAAATCCGTGGCTGTGAAGCAAATTCATCAATTTGAAAGGGAGTGGTAAGGACTAAGGACTGAAACTGAAATAGCTACAGTTGTTTAGATGTTTAGGGAACCCAAAGAAAATATGATATTCCCTCCGTCCCAGAATATAACTTTGTTTAGACTTTTTCAAAGTCAAACTTTTTCAACTTTGACCAACAATAACTCTTAAAATAATTTATTTTAAATAGGTAAAACTGCATATTTTTATAGTTGATTTCATGGTAAATCTACCAATATCATTTTTACGTTATTAACATTTATGATTATTTCGTTATTCACGGTCAAAGTTGAAAATGTTTGACTTTGAAAAAATCTAAATGTAGCTATATTTTGGGACAGATGGAGTAGTTCATAGTTGTCCACAAAGCTTGGCCAGTTCAGAGCCTCATCAGACACAAGACATGTGGCTGATTAGAGGCAGGGACGGAGGCAGGATTGGATGGTTGGAGGGGCTCATTTCTCTTCTTCTACCTCCAGCCCCCCCCCCTTTTTCTTCATCTTCCCTCTTTTTTTGCCTCTTCTTCTTCCTTCTTCTCTCCTCTTATTTCCAAGGAGTTTCTGGCTGTAGGGGGGCTTGAGCCCCACCTGCCCCACCGCTAGATCCGTCCCTGATTAGAGGACAGAACCTGCAAATATCTAACAAAAATGTTCTTTTCAAGATGAAATTGGAAAATCATTTGATGTTGAAGCAGGAATCAAACCTGGATATACTTCAAAAAATTATATAGCATGCAGTCAGATGTCCCCCTTTTTTATTTTTGCAGAATGAATGTATCTAGAAAAGTCAAAACGACAAGTAAATTTGGAAAAGAGAGAGTGCATTTTTAGTGTATATTTTTGCAGTTGAGTTTTTAATTTTTTTCTTTGGAAGGAATGCATCATGCTTGTACTCCTAAGTCATTGCTGACATGTAATAAAATGATACGATCTTCCTAGGTTTTCTTAATTATGCATCATCTAGGAGAAGTTTTCCATTCCAGGTTGATGAAAATCACGCGGCACGCTTCTGAGTTTCTGACCCAGGTTATCCTACCTTGTATCCCAAGTCTCCGGCAAAATTACTAGATTCACTTACTCAATGACATATCCGACTGATATTCCGTTAAGATTTTGTTACGATGACATGTGATTACGGATGATTTATGCAACTATGCATGGGTGATCTCATCGATTTCGTCATGCGAACACTAAACAAATTAAACTAGGAGACATTTGGAGCAACGAAGGAATGATGTGTCCGTTCCAATGTTTTCGTGATCCGAAGAACAACTTTAAATAAGTGATTTGGTCACCAACTGCATAACACGCTCTAGCTAAAAAGAAATGCACGGAGACGCCTAGACCAACAAGCAGCAGCACGAAGCAAAAGTCGAGGTATAAAATTTCAAGTTTTAAACCACCAGCTTGGCAGAGCAGTCGTCAGACCAAATCGTCCAATTAAAGAGAATCCTTGCCTTCTTAGTTTAATCGCCCTGACGCTGCTTGCTTTTGAATGTGGTTTTTCCCGTGTGAAGGGACGGAACGATGTTGAAAACCTGCGGATCGGAGGTGGTTTTGGATGATCGTTCATCGGTTAGGTGAAACCAAACCTGGCCGCCTCCGATGAGATCACCGTATACCCATGGTGGTGGTGACACTAGACTGGTTTTCTGCTTGGAGGTTGAAAGCATCAACCTGCTGCTTGTTTACTCGTGATCTTTTCTGAAGAGGCAGAGAAGTCAGCTAGCTGTGCAAACAACGTCGAATTCAATTATTTTTTCAATTGTGTGTGTGGACAATTTGCAGCAAATTATTTGCTATGTTCAGATAGCAACTCACACAGATAGAGCGCAGCAGGAGAGCAAACACTACCGGATTCCGGGTCTTCGCCGAGAGCGGGGTTCCTCTCGGCGAAGGCCCCTTTCCTCTCAGCGAAGCCTTCACCGAGAGTTTGCTCTCGGCGAAGGCGTCTCGGTGGACCTGTACCGGCGAAGGCCCCTTCGCCGAGAGCGTGGGTGGACCCTCTCGGCGGATATGCGCCGAGAGGCACAAATAGCTCTCGGCGAAGGCTTTTTCCTAAAACAAAAAAAAATCCCCAGGCAGCGGGCCCACTACCCAGGCACCGCCGCCTCTGCCGGCTGGCCGCCAGCGCCGCCGCCAGCCACCTCCACCACCGCGCGGCCTGCCTCCTGCACCACCGCGCCGCCCGCCACCTGCACCACCGCGCCGTCCGCCACTTGCACCACCACGCCGCCCGCCACCTCCATTACCGCCGCCGCACAACAACACCAAAAAAACACAGAGAGAGAGACACAGAGACAGACATAGAGAGAGAGAGGTCGAGCCGGGGGAGGTCGCGCCGGGGTGGAGCTCTCAGATCCGCCGCCGTCCGGCCTCGAGCTCCTCCCCTGGCGGCGGATCTGAGGGCGGCGGCGAGCCGTAGCCGCAGGTGTCCCCGGGCCTGCGCCCGGCACGCATCTTGTCGGCGGCGGGCAGCGCGACGAGCTCCTCGACGCGGACCAGGAGCCCCGCGGGGACGCCGTGGCCGGTGAGCAGGAACGAGGCGACGGCCGGACAAGGGAGGGAGCCAGCTGGCCGAGGAGACGAAGCGGCGCCGGCGGACGAGGAGACGAAGCGGCGCCGGCGGACGAGGAGACCAGGCCGGATCCGCCGCCACCTCACCTCGCCCCGCCGCCGCTCCTCGCCACGAGGTGAGGGGCGAGCGGAGGGGGGAGGTGGGGGACGGCGCGGCTGTGCCCGGCGGAGATTTGGGGAGGAGGGGGAGGGAGAGGAAGGGGCGAGCGGAGGGGGGAGGTGCTGTGCCCGGCGGCGATTTGGGGAGGAGGGGGAGGGAGAGGAAGGGGCGGCGGCGGTGGCGGCAGGAGGCGAAGGGGGGGAGGGGCTAGGGTTAGGGTAGCCGGGGGAGGCGAGTTTATATAGGAGGAAGGGTTTTGGGCCGGCGGATGGAGGTGGGCCGGCGGATGAGGTGGGCCGGCGATGCTATTTGGGCCGGCTTGTGGAATTTCGTCGAGAGCCCAACATTCTGGCTCTCGGCGAAGATTTAATCCAAATGCATTTAATTGGTTTAAAATAGCAAATAAATTCAAATATTTACCAAATTTCAGTTTGGAGTAACATATGTTGTATATTACCCTATAGAAAAGGTTTTGTAGTTAAATTCAAATTTCATTTTCTCTAAGACTCCAAACTTAATGACAATAGTTCAAATTCTCTGAAACTTCTCGTGAGATGTTCCGGTTTCTAAACAGCGTACGTGTCAAAGTGCTCAAAATGTTCCCAACTTTTTACCACAACCTCGACATATGATATAACGAGCGCTCGACAAAATTCGTGATTTTCAAACTTCATTTGAATTTTATATAATTTTAAAACCTTTCTACGACACGATCTTCATCATGATCAGAGAACAAAATGTTTGAAATTTAGTTTTATTTCGTGTACATGGTCTTAGAGATGTCTCATGAACATGAATATCATTTTTCCAACAACTTTACTCTATGATTTCATGCACTTGCAGTTCATATCGGATGTCTTCAAAAAAATTACCTAGAATGAAGTAAAATTTTTAAATATAGCAAACAAAGATAAAATTGCGTCAAATTTGAACATATCCTTTGTATAAGTGCATGTTGAGGATAGAAAAAGTTTGAAGGTGAAAAAGTGATTTTTTTTTTAAATTTCTTCGCTGAGAGTCGAGAAAATACTCTCGGCGCCTGAGTTGTTTTTTTTTTTGGCTCTCGGCGAAGAATTCTTAGCCGAGAGTTTTGTTCTTCGCCGAGAATTTTTTTTTTACTCTCGGTGAAGAGCTCTTCGCCGAGAGCCCAAGAGGTGGCTCTCGCCAAAGATTTTTACTCACGGCGAAGACCCGGTTTCGGTAGTGAAAGCATAGCATTTGCATTCTGCAATCGCTTGTGAAGGCAAGAACGGAGCAGCATCCGCGCTCACTCATCTATCTGCCAGACAGAATCCGTTGTCTCCGTCCGAATCCTGATGATCCATCCCATCCCATGCGCACGGGGACAGGTGGCGTGCAGCAGCATCGCAGCAGCTACCTGCCGCACGTGCCCATAACCTGGCAGGATCAGATCAGATCATGATTGGAAGGCGGCAGGTGCGGCGATCTGCACTGCACATGCGCGCGCATGTGACGCTGCTGCTGCTGCCCGAATCATTTTTAGGTCCTGTTCTTTAGCTCAGAAACAGTAAAAATACTATTCATTTGTCATATTCATTATAACTTCTCTCACAAGAAATACTATTCTAATACTATTTATTTGCAACTTCATTATTCCTTTTCATCCAGAAGAACGGGCCCTTAGAGGAAGCTTCTACAGGATTCAGATTGACAGAGTACGAGTGGAGTGGCAACGCCAAACGGCCAACAGATGGTATTCCCCCGACAACAGCATTTCGTACAGGGGGATACTGGAGAGCTCGCTCATATGAATGTAGCAGAAAATGACGACATGCCAGCAATGCGTCACCTGACGAGGGTCAGTCAGGGGAAGTTGAAACTTAAAATTGGCCTACGCACGCAAAGAAAGGATTTTATATTTTACATTTATTTTCTCATGAATTTTAAAAAATGCATCCATATCAAAGTTTTGCAAAACTTGCCTACCGACATTTGAAACGGCGGTAGGGTTAGTCAATCTTTAAAAAAAATGTAACTTTTTGTATGAACTTGACTGGAGATAAACTTTATATGAAAATTGTAACTTTCGTCGAGACCTACAACTTTGTAGTTCAAACTTTTTCATTTGAAATCCTTGAGGCTCAAATAATCGATAGACTATCCAGATCTAAAATTTAAATTCTAAATCTTTTGAGCACCAAAATGAATTCAAATAGACACAATTTGAACTACAAAGTTGTAGTTCTCATCGAGATATACAATTTCGGTATAGAGTTTACCTATATCCGAGTTTATATGAAAACGTTATGATTTTTTTTAAGATATGTTGTCGAGAGAAAAAAATTTTGTCAAATTTTAGATATGAATATAGTGTCAATTATTTATGGATCAAAATTATTTCAAATGAAAAACATATGCACTAAAAAGTTGTAGCTTTCGAGGAAACCTACAATTTTCGTATAACTTTTATCTCCATCCGAGTTCATACGAAACAAAGATGATTTTGTTAAAGATATGCTGTCAAGAGAAGAAAAGTTATTGTCGGTTATTTGAGTATCAAAATGATTTCAATTGAAAAAATTTTGAACTACAAAATTCTAGATCTCGACAAAAGCTACAATTTTCATATAAAGTCTATCTCCATCTGAATGTATATTTTTGTAAATTCATGAAAAATAAATATAAGAATAAAAATTCCAAAGAAAAAATCCTGAATAGATGGGCCTGAGAGGCACCACCTAGGGCCAGGTCCATCCCAATGGGCCAGACGGCCGCCACCGACAAGCAAGGGCCTGATCTATAAATGGGCCATCAGACACTCAGACTGCATATCTTTTGTTTTTGGAAAAAGTCCTTTTGACGTCCCTCATCTATTACCAAAGTCTAACTTTCGTCCTTCATGTGCAAAACCGGATATTTGGAGTCCCTCAACTATCAAATCCGGTTATTTTTGGTCCCTCGGCTGTTTTGGAGGGTGGTTTTCGCATAACGTTGCCACAACTAGGTATATAAGGTCCCTCAACTATCAAATATGTTTATTTTTGGTCCCTCAACTATCAAATCTATTTATTTTTTCCTTGACTGTTTTGGAAGGTGATATTCGCATGACGTGATGCTGGGTCAACATGCCAGGTACATGTGGAGGTGGGACCCATGTCACGTGGCTATCTTCTCCCCCTTTCTCATTCTTCCTTCCCTCTCTCTAACACTTCTTTCTCTCTATCTCCTCATACCTATCCAGAGCAACGGAGCTCTAGGGTCGTCGATTCCAACGGCGGCGAGCTCGTGCGGTGGAGAAAGACGAAAGAAACTGCGGCGGGCTCCTGTGATGGAGCATGCAGAGCGATCATGTGGCAGAGCGGCTCGTGTGGTAGAACAAGAGGAGAGAGAAAGAAAGAAGCCACAGGGCACGTGGGACCCACCATCACATGTACCTGGCATGTGGGATTCATCATCACATTATGGGAAAACCACTCTCTAAAACAGTCGAGGGGCCTAAAATAAATAGATTTCATAGTTGAGGGACCTCATATATCTAGTTGCGGCCAAATCATGCGAAAACCACCTTCCAAAACAGCTAAGGGACCAAAAATAAACAGGTTTGATAGTTGAGGGACCTCAGATACCCGGTTTTGCAGATGAGGGACTAAAATCAGACTTTGACAATAGATGAGGGACGTGAGAAGGACTTTTTCCTTTGTTCCGTTGCACTGTGCTTTGGTGTTATCGAATTCCCCCTCCCTGGCTCCCTGCTTTGGTCTTACCGAGCGAATCCAAATTTACTACCTTGCATTTCCCTCCGGCAACCTCTGTCTTCCGTTCCTGCCCACAGCACAAGGATCGTTTCCGTTTACCATTGATGATTTCTATGGACTCTTTCTGAAACGAACCGGGTTTCCGAAGACGGGAACCCGATCTCTGCACCTCTGTGATAGTCTCAGGAGGCTATCACGTGCAAATTCCTGTCTCAGAAAGTAAAGCAAAGTACCGTACAACAAGAATAAATACATGAGGGTCCATAATATAATATTATAATTAAGCATCTGAGTACATCATTTCGGCACATGCCGGGTACAAGTCCAACAGGACTGAATCAAACAGAGTAAACATCTACGCAGCGTCTCTCATGTAGCGAAGTAGACACCATATCCGCAGGCAACTCGAGTGTAGGGCGAGCCTCAGTCCTCCCATCCGTCGTCCTCAAAGTCGTAGTCCGGCTCCTGGTCTGAAAGTCCGTCATCTACTCGATAAGCGAGTAGGTCATGTCAGCTTCCCAACAAAGAGCATAAGCAAGAGAGAATAATTCTACTATGCATGAGTAATCCTATTTATGGCTGTAGAAGGTTAAGCATGCAGCGGTAGCAACATCAAGGTAAGCAGAAAATCCGAGAGGTATCCATCTCCGAAGAGATCCACCCCTCCGAGGACAACACCTCCGGGGTCAACGCCCCAACAAGAAAAGAAGCAACAAATACTGGATCTCAACCAAGATACAACATCCCACACTCATCTGCAACGTGGGGTCACTAACTCCTATCCCCACGTCTCAACGGCACGAAGCCGGGCTCACAACACACAGGGGAGAGAAAGCAGCACAAGAAGAGACTAGCCAGGTGAGAGATCGTAAGGGCTGTCCATACCAGTGGACACGGACTATAGCTATAGGTTTAACACTCTGCAGAGGTTGTACAACTGGACCCGCCGGATAGGGCAGAAATGGTGGCCGCCGTTCCACATCCCTACCTAACGGCCGGAGACCTGGCAATGGGTGGCACTCTCCTGCCTCTCCGAGCCTGACTCGTCCTAAACTGGGGCGCGAAACTTGCCAGCAGGGCCTCGGAGCTGTGAAACCATCCCCGGAGGAGCCGGGGCGACGTCTACTCGGGGGGTATAACTCGTCCCCCTCACACGACCACACCGGTCCGCCTACAAGCTGAGAGCCAACCACCAACTAGTTCTCGGACCGAACCCCGCCCATACGTGAGCGAACGGTTTGTACGAAAATAGCCCAAAGACCAAGGTCACACAGACGATCGGTCCTTAATTGCGGGAGCAAGCACTCACCAACTCCATCCGTCCGACACGCCGCTAGGGCGGGAGGCCAGGTCGCATCTCCCCTAGTCAGGCGTTCACAAGTAACCAAAGCGGCTCGCTCCCGCGGTAACACGTCAAGGATACACACTCACCCAAAACACACGCAAGAGTTCCGAAGTATCCCAACCTCGGTCGAAACTTGAGCTCCATCCATAACTAAGGGTAAAATATATGGATGAAATAGTGCCGGGAACTAGCTAGGGGTCTGTAGCTAGTTCCAAAAGTAGGTATTCCAAGGACAGGATAAACAATTCCAAGGCATGGCTAATCAATTATCTATGCAATTCAAAATCATGCATCAAAAGTAATTAAGCACTAGCAACTAAAGCAAGCATAGGATCTATATGGTTGGGAGTGACATGACACCTGGCTGGCGTCCGAAGTCCTGGTCTGGGTTGTAGTCGGGGTCGTAGGCCTCCTCCTAGTTGTAGCTCGGGTCTGTGCAGCACGAGATACGAGACACTAAGATACCGACAAACAACTAGGCAATAAATCCAAAGAAACCCAATTTTAGAAGATTCAAACAGAACCATA
This sequence comes from Cenchrus fungigraminus, assembly GCA_036936925.1. Taxonomy (NCBI): domain Eukaryota; kingdom Viridiplantae; phylum Streptophyta; class Magnoliopsida; order Poales; family Poaceae; genus Cenchrus; species Cenchrus fungigraminus. Next base: position 62,615,090 of record CM072768.1, on the reverse strand, counting down.
CTACCTACAAACAGCACCGTCTCATTTTTAGAAAAATATAGAAACTGGTTTCATATTTTTCGGAGTTATAAATAATTAGTTATGAATTTTTAAAGATTATAGGATTTATAAAATAATTTCCAAAATTCATTTATAAACAGAAAATGATTTTTATATTTTGAAAATAGGGATGACGTCAGCATGACATCACCATGACGTCAGCGTCACAAGTTAGTGGGCCTTGGTGGGCCGAAAGAGTTAGTGGGCCGAATACGGCCCATTGGACTCAGCCCTTTGGGCCAAAAGGGCAAAGTCCGACGGATCACCCTGAACAAAAATTAGAGTTCGCCGGGAAAAAGAAAAAGGGGCCGAGCTGGGCCTTTATGGGCTAGCCGGCCCATTACCCCTTCAGGCTTCCACCGGAGAAGTCCGGCGGGTCACCCTGAGGACTGCTGGGGCGCGAAGGCGCTCCTCGCCGCGTGTTCGCGCGTCGGCTCGCACCGGCACGAGTCCGGCGGCGACGGCGGACAGTGTTTGACGTCGGCGACTGCTCGGACGCTCAAGCAAGCGAGGCTCGGTGATCCCTAGGTGCACGCGGTCACCTTGGCGCAGCCCCAGCCCCTGGAGTGGGGTTCCTTGGCCGGCACGGGGGTGAAACGGCGGCGCTCTCGGCGCATTCCGGAGGTGGCGCGGCGACAGCAGCAGGCATGCGCACTGGCACCCACGCTGGGGTGCACGGACTTTAGGTGCATGCGCTGCTGATGCCGGGTGCGGGTTAGCGAGGTTGAGCGCTTGCGTGCATTCACGCGCTCGACACGGGGTGGCCGGCGGCGACGGCGACGCGGAGACCGACGGTGGCAAGACAGCAGGGGTGCACGGCGGAAAACAGGAGTGGCGGGTGCACGAGCAGCAACAGAAACACCGCGCGTCACGGCCAACACGTAGGTGTGCTGGCCCAGGGCACGAGCTCGAGCGCCAAGCTTTCCTTGGCCGCGACTCGGTCGGCCGGCGCGCGGGCACTTGGCGAGCCAAGGCCGCGACGCTAAGCGGTCAGCAGCGGCGGATCCGTCCCTGCAAGCAGCATCTCAGCACGAAGGCCGGTTCCCAGGCATGAGCAAAAGATGGCGAGAGCCGGTGCGTTGCTGGGGTGCATCGCGGCGGCGAGCTCGCAGAAGATGCACGGCACGAAGGCTGGCGGCGCGGCGCAGGGGCGCGCTCCCACACATCACAGGAAGGACCAAGGGAGAAGGGAAGAGACAGGCCGGCGCGGTGCTCACGGTGGGGTGAAGGTGAAGACGTAGCAGTGAAGACCGCGGCGGTGAAGAGGTGGCGGTGATGTCCTCGGCGGCGGTCCTTGCTCTGCTTTGACTTCTGCTCGCACGCGGACGGCTTCCTCCGGTCCACGGGCGGCTCCGGCTTCTGGTTCCTCGACTCCGGCAGGGCGGCGCGGCGGTGGCGCGCCTCTCTTCTTCCTCCTTCCTCTTGTCTCCCCCTCTTCCCCCTTCTTCTTTCACTCGGCGGCAGAACAGAGGACCAAAGGGGAGAAAACCCCAAATGCTTGATGCCTTGCCCCAGGGGCCTCGCCCGGGGGTTTAGCAACTCGAGCACGTCGAGGCGGGGGTAGAATAGTCACGGCTGGGCGCCCATTGGCTGCGGCGCGACGGGTTGCCGACGTGGCGGAGCAACAGTGGCTGGCGGGGTGCGCGCGCGTCACAAGGCAAGGGTAGAAAGGGAAAAGGACTGGGTGGCGCGCGGGCGCGGTTGCCTGGCTCGGTGTCCGTGCCACGGGCGCGGTCGGGGGCTTGTCCCCTGGCCGGGTGTGCGCACGCGCGCGGACGGGCGTGGCGGCGGTGCGGTGCGCGAAGGCGTGTAGGGGAAGAAGAACAGCGCGGCGGCCCACTGGTCAGCGAGACCGGCGCGGGGAAGAGATAAGGTGGGCCGCGTGGGTCGCCTTGACTTGCTGGGCCGAAGGGGAGGGCGACGGAAGAAAGCAGGCCGAGGCTTGGAGGGGGTTATCTAGACTTCAGAAGAGGTTAGCTGGCCCATCAGTCAGTATAAGGTTTTGAAATTAGATTTGAATTAAGTTTAAACTATAGGTTTGAATTTGAATAGTTTCAAATTCAAAACACACTCAATAAAATCTAAATAAAATCCATAAAATCCAAATCACATATTTTACAGTAATTTGAAAATATATTTTTATATTCTTGGTTTTATTTTTTTAGGAATTTAGGAAGAGGGGCTAGAGAGGGTTTAAACATGGTGTCACCTCATCAACAAAAGAATAGTTCAAATTTTCTCACATTTTCATAACTTAATTTTCTGGGTTGTTACACTTTCGACTCCTTATTGTGGGCTGGTGTTTCTTTTTTTTTTTGCTCTCTCCTTCTCTCTTGATCTCATCGAAGCAGCGCCCACCGTCTCTTCGCAACGAATCCGGCCGGGCAGCGGCGGAGGCCTGATTCGGCCGCCGGTGAGTTCATAATTCCCTCCCGCGCTCCAACTCCTAGGGTGCAGCGTGCAGGAATTTAAATTTCCTGCATCGGTTATTTTCACCGGCGTTTTCTTTCAACTTGATTGATGATGTATTTGCTCCTAGGAGTTGCCAGCCAAACTCCAGCGAGTTTTAAACTTTTAATTACCTGTTATGAAACTGGTTTCCTGCCAAAACACTGTTCTTACTTTTTTCTATATATGGATGGTTTGGTTCCTAAGCACAGATCGAATTTGAAGGGAAGAACACTAATTTTCTGTTACAGGACACGGTGAAGGGATGAGGCTTGGAAGTATACATGTTTTGAAGTCCAAGCAGCTTAAGCTTGCCATTCTTGCAGTTTTCATGCTGTTCTTTCTTTGGAAATGGGAGAAAGGCACATTCTATGATTGTGGAATTCACCAGCCAGACCTTTTGACTCATCCAGGTCATCTTAAGGACATATGAACATTTTCTCTTAAATTCCTTTGTACCGCATCCATATCTGTTCTACTAGTGCATCCTTACCAACACTACCTATGATAGGCTCTGTTGATATGGCAGATGAAAATGAAGTGCCACCTGCCGAGAAGAAAGGTATTTAGTATTTACACATTCTGTGTGACCCACTGACAACGCCGGAGAAACCATGAATTTATAATTAATATATAAAATTGTTTTCTGGTTGGTTTAACACTTAGGACACAGTTTATCTGTCTGATGTTTTTGCTTCATCTATCCTACATAATGTAATAACTATAGAAATGGAAAATGGGTTTCTGACAATCATAGACCACTGTACTCTGGGTTTGGCTGTAAACAATGGCTTTCAGAGAATTGGTCCTGCAGATTAACCCAGCGCACAGATTTCGCATATGAAAATTTTAGATGGCAGCCAGAAGGCTGCGAGATGCCAGAGTTCGAAACCTCTAAGTTCTTGAGGAGGTATGTGACCCCCTGCCAGTCCAAGATGAATTTCTATACGGAATATACTGGCATACGAATGTATATTCAGCCTAATTTGGACATGTTTCAGAATGCAGGACAAAACCATCGCATACGTGGGTGATTCTTTAGGCAGGCAGATGTTTCAATCAATGATGTGTATGGTCACTGGTGGAAAGCACAGGCTAGATGTGGAAGATGTCGGAGCAGAATACGGATTTGCGTCAGCAACACCAGGTGCCAAAAAAGACCGGATGGATGGGCCTATCGGTTCCCGAGCACTAACACAACGATTTTGTACCATCTATCGTCAACACTCTGTGATTTGGAGCCTCTGAATCCATCATCAGATCCTGAAACCGGCTATTACGCCATGCACCTCGACCGTCCAGCTGCTTTTCTGAAGAACAACCTCCACAGGTTCCATGTCCTGATCCTCAACACCGGCGACCACTGGAACGAATGGAACCTAAGGACCAACAGGTGGGAGATGTATCTTAACGGAGCACCGAACAGCAACCGGGACATCGCTGCTGACATCTCGAAGGCCAAGAACTTCACCATCCACAGCGTCGTCAAGTGGTTCGATGCTCAGCTCCCGCACCACCCCCAGCTGAAGGTGTTCTATAGATCGATGTCGCCTCGGCACTTCTTGCACGGTGATTGGAACACCGGGGGCCGATGCGATAACACGAATCCTTTGGCCAAGGGCAGTAGCGTTCGGTCTAAGCGTTCTGAAGATGGTGTGGCTGAGAGCGCGGTGAGGGGAACCACCAGGATCAGACTGCTGGATGTCACCGCCCTGTCGCGCCTGAGGGAGGAGGGGCATGTGTCTCGGTACCGGATCAATGGCACGCAGGGCGTTGAGGATTGCTTGCACTGGTGCCTTCCTGGTGTGCCTGATACGTGGAATGAGATCCTTGCAACCCAGCTATAGCCTGGAAGCTGATCGGGCCATCCAGGCTTGCATATATGTTCAGGTAACCACTACCAAACAGTATGGTTTTCGTTAACGGAATTTAGAAGGAAAGTATAAGCTGCGTCAGGCAAATGCCGTGTGTCTTCATGTAGTGGCAGAAAGATTTCTTTCTGCACTTGTAAGGAAAGTGCAGAGCACAATCCGCTGTCTGTCTGAAACTCCGAATCCTCTGATGACTGATCCCATGCGCACGGGGACACGCTGGGTGCAGCCTGCAGGCAGCAGCATCGCAGCAACTACCCGCACGTGCTCACAACCTGTCAGGTGGCGGCAGCCTGTTGAAGCGAAGATCCCTGGCAGCTGCGCGCCTGCGCCGATCTGCCCGTACGCACGGCGCTCCCTGCCGGGTTTTTTTAGGAAGCGTTCTGCTGGATTTGGAGTAGGACCAGCAAACCGGCGGCGGTTGATACGGGCAACAACAGAACAGAGTGGACAGTTTCACAGTTAGCTGACTGCCTGACTGCATCAGATAATGACGACATGCCAACGAAGCAGTCAGTTTTTTTGTTGAAGAGAATCATACTTATAATGCAACCGTTTATCGATATCTGCTCATGTCTTCATTTTTTTTAAAAAGTTTTGGTTTAAAAAAAAACCCTGTCAATTCGGGCCCAAGATTGGGTTGCCCACGCGAAGGGGCCTCCTCCTCCATCTGCTCGGCCTCTAAACGCAATGGGCCGAGGCCACGCTCAACAACTTCCTCACCAAACCACACGACTTAGGCTTTCGACTTGGCGTGTGTGGTGGTCGTGGATCCCATCATCTCCGAATGTCTGCAAAGATACTAAGATAGTATTATCACACCCGCCGTGCTCCTCCATCTACCGCCATAAATGAACTCTGTTAATCCTCCTCCTCGGTAAAAACTTCCATCAAAATTTACCAACCAGCGAAGGCAGCAAGCAGATCAACTACTCATCAAAGCGCGTTGCCGTTGCTGCTGAGTACTGAGAGAGAGAACAGCGGCAAGCCACACACACCGACACCGGGGTTAATCTCTTCCTCCGGTAATTAACCGCTGTTTACCGCTTCACGCCGTCGCCCCTCCGCCTCCCTCCCGACCTCTCCCCCCGCCGTTCGCTACCCCGGCAGCGCTCCTCCTCCGCCGCCGCCGCCGCCGGACGCCGGGGAAGAAAGACACGTTCGATCTAGCGGGGAGAGGAGAGGGACCGCCAGGGCCTGAGGTACAGCGCGGTACGGAGCGTCTCCCTTGACTCCCCAGCCCGTCTGGTGTAGGCTGATTTATTTTTTTTCCCTCCCTTTCTCTTGATCTCATCGAACAGCCGAGCGGCAGGCGGCGGCCGGCATCCCCCCGTCTCCTCCTCGCGACGAATCCGCTCGGTTAGGCGACGAGCGGCGGAGGCAGAGGCCCGATTCGGCGGCAGGTGTGCCCCCCCCCCCCCCCCCAACCGCTCCTTGCGACTCAGGATTTATTTTTCGGCGCCGTTTTTAGATCGAAGGGGAAGGGATGTGTAGTTTCCAATATTCGTGGGGTTGGATATGGTGGCGCAATTCTCGCTTACTTGTTTCCCTGCCCCCGTTGGATTTGGTTTGGGTGCGATCCCGTTTAGCCGTACACCGGCTGCTAGCATTCGAGCGCCGGCTGCTGTGTTCTAAATTAGGTTTTGTTTCCATTTTGTTGCCGCATTTACTCCTAGGATTTTGAGGTGGCATTGGCAAGGGCAAGTTTGTTTGATTTGCATCGCCAAAGGTTAAGTTGATAATTTTCTGCAGTGATGCTGCATTTATTACTTGTCTAGATTTTGTACTCCTGGGGATCTTGGAGCATTTACAGTAGTGTGTTTCATTGGACCAAATTGATGTTACATTATGCTCTTTTGGTCAAACTTTTTTAGGATATTGGTAAAGCATCAAAGCTTCAGCATCTTATAATTGAAAGTGAGCTAGATTGCTTTGTGGGCGAGCATATGGTGGGAAGAGGGGGGTCACACAAAATGGCCTTTCCTTATAAAGTTTGTGTTGCAACATGATTTCACTAGTCAGTTGGCATGTGCCAAGACAGGCTTGATCCTGTTTATTGTTGGGAGGCGAAAATTCAGTAAATTGTCAGAAGGAAATGCATAGAACTGTATATCTTTCTTACGTAGCCGGCAGCCTCACATATCTTTTGGTAAATGTTGCTAAGATGTGCTAGAATATGCATCTAAGAGCAACTCCAAGAGTTTGCCAAATTTTACTTAGCAAATCTTGTGTTTTGCCAACTTGTAAAAAGATATGCCAAGTAAAAAAAGAGTCCATCTCCAACAGTTTGGCATAATCTACTTGCCAAATTCAGATCTAACTTACATCAGGAACCCTGAGAGAGAAACAAAATTATGTTTCTAACCTTCCACCTCTTGAAAACTTAAATCAGGAATCCTGAGAAAAAACAAAATTATTTTTATACCCTTCCACCTCTTCTAATACAGGAGGATGCGCCGCGGATCGCTGCGCGCATATATGCGCGCGCGGAGTCGGTTTTTCCCAACTTGGGATAAATGGCAACCTGAGATGGGGAATTGTCGGAGAAGGTTTTTTCTGTTTTTGCCAAAAAAAATAACAATGGCAACTTGGGATGGGGAACTGTTGGAGTTGCTCTAACATTACCTTTTCTGAAACAGGCTTACTGTCAACATTTTTCTTACTTTTTATATGGATGGTTGCACACATCAACTTTGAGGGGAAGAACATTTTGTATTACAGAACATCAATAAAGGGATGAGGCTTGGAAGTATAAATGGATGGCGGTTCAAGCAGCTTAAGCTTGTCATTCTTGCTTTTTTCATGTTGTTCCTTCTTTGGAAATGGGAGAAAGGCACATACTATGATTTTGGAGTCCTGCAACCCGATCCATTAGTTTTGACTCATCCAGGTCATCTTAAGCACACAGAAATATTTTTTCTTAAATTGATCTGTATCAATCTATCTCTTTTCTCATTTTTCTTTTAAACTTCTACAGCTAACTCAAAGTTTGTAGATCAGCATACATCCTCAGAAGAAGACTTTCCAAGTGCGGACCCATTGCCTCAGTCAGTAGTTAAAGCAGAAAAGCAAATTACTGGTGCACCACCACCATTGACTATGGTAGGCTATTCTGTTGATGTTGCAGATGAAAACGAAGTGCCACCTCCTGAGAAGAAAGGTATGGCATTTACTCATCTTCTGTGACTGCTGGAGAAACCATGAATCTATTTCTTTTGTGACCATTCAAATGTGCTTGTTTTATGCATTGGCATATTCCTCATCTTGCCTACGTAATTAACGCAGAAGATTATTTTCTGTTCAGTCTACTTGTACATAAATGCGGATTTTCTGGCTCTATACTTCCATCTAATGTTTGCTTCATCTATCCTACAGAATGTAACTACAGGAATGGAAAGTGGGTTTCTGACAATCGTAGACCACTGTACTCGGGGTTTGGCTGTAAGCAGTGGCTTTCGGAAAGTTGGTCCTGCAGATTAACCCAGCGCACAGATTTTGCATATGAAAAATTTAGATGGCAGCCAGAAGCATGTGAGATGCCAGAGTTTGAGGCCTCTCGGTTCTTGAGGAGGTACACGACCATTGCCAGTCCATGATGAATTTGGAGATGGCAGATACTGCACTCTTTTGCCTGTGAATTATCTTTCACTCAATAGGCAAATACTAATTTGGACATATTTCAGAATGCAGGATAAAACCATTGCTTATGTGGGTGATTCTTTAGGGAGGCAGATGTTTCAATCAATGATGTGTATGGTGACTGGTGGAAAACAGAGGCCAGATGTGGAAGATGTTGGAGCGGAATATGGCTTTGTGTTAGCACCAGGTGCAAAAAGACCAGATGGCTGGGCATATCGGTTCCCGAGCACCAATACAACAATTTTGTACCATTGGTCATCAACACTGTGTGATTTGGAGCCTTTGAATCCATCTGATCGTGCAACCAGTTATGCCATGCACCTTGACCGTCCACCTGCTTTTCTGAAGAACAACCTTCACAGGTTCCATGTCCTCATTCTTAACACTGGCCACCACTGGAATCGTGGGAAGCTGAAGGCAAACAAGTGGGAGATGTACCTTGATGGTGCACCAAACAACAACCGGAACATCGCTGTCATCTGGAAGGCCAAAAACTTCACCATCCACAGTGTCATCAACTGGTTGGATGCTCAGCTCCCTAACCACCCCCAGCTGAAGGTGTTCTACAGATCAATATCACCTCGACACTTCTTTAACGGGGATTGGAACACTGGGGGCCGATGCGATAACACAAATCCTTTGGCCAAAGGCAGTGGCATTCACCTGAACCATTCCGAAGACACCGAAGCGGAGGGTGCGGTGAGGGGAACCAGGATCAACCTGCTGGACGTCACGGCCCTATCGCGTCTGAGGGACGAGGGGCATATATCACGGTATAGCATCAAGGCCACGCCGGGCGTTCAAGATTGTCTGCACTGGTGCCTTCCCGGTGTTCCCGATATGTGGAATGAGATCCTTGCAGCGCAGCTGTAGGATGTAGCTAATTGGATGGTTGAAAACTACTATATATACGGCAAATGTTAGTACTATGTTAGGCTTTACCGAAGAGTTCTTACGCTGCTGATAGGAAACACCACGGGGCAGTAGGTCGACTTTTTTTTCCCGGAAGCGCAATTTGTTGTAAGTTGTAACTATATAGAGGCTTCTTTTCTAGTGTAACTAACTGTTATATTTGCTTTGGTGTATGTCTGTTGTTGTTCGGAAAATCGGACTGGCAGTCGTTACTCGGGAATTTTAAGTGGAACGAAGCTGGTTGTTGTATGGGAACTCACTTTCCAAGCAGAGGTACTTATGCATAGCTGACCCCCGTTGTTGCTGATCTATACTGAATGTGGCAGTACCTGATGCTGAACAGTCGTCACAGTTCGTTGCTCACTGCCTCGCTCCGTAAGCATCTCCCTGGAACATTTTCATGTGCAAAAAGCACAGCGAACCTGTTTGTGTTTGGCGTTGCTTTACGGTAACTTACCGTCGGTAAGCAGTGAGCCTAGCTACCAAGTAGCAACACTAATCCATCGTGCCCGTTTCTAATATACTATCGCCATCACGTTAACATCGATGCACAGACCTGGACCCAGAGGCTTAATTATCAGCTACGCCATCAGGTGATGGCAAATTGGCAATCCAGCGCGTCCACATGCGCAGGGCTTGACGCGATGCCGCTAGCGAGTTCCCTCGTGATGGGAAGCGAGAAGCTCGCAGCGACGGGAAGGCTCGACGGGACAGCGACGGCGACGGGACCAATCATGCGCGGGCCGCGAGCTGAGTGGCGGGCGAGCCGGCGAGCGGTTTCCTTGCGATTCCGGGGTTGTCGATCGCGGACGTTGCCAGGCAGGGGATCAAGTTTTTCATGCTCTTAATTGAGCCATCGCAGTCGTCTCGCAAAGAGATCCATGGCCAAAATTGCAGGCTGATCCTGATCTAGGACGATTCTGACAGGAACGCGTGGTGCTATTTGCGACTAATTTTTCTCTAGAACAGCAGGAGGAATCTTCTAGACCGGTTGAGTGCCGCGCTCTCCGAAGGCGTGCGGCGGGGGAGGCCGCGGGTTGGCCGGGCACGTTTCCAGCCAACGGTAACCGGTGGTTTCGAACCCGCCCGTTTTGGCAGCCAGAGCAAGCACTGAATCGGAATCGGCCGAAACCATCTTCTCGCGCCTGCTGCGGCAGTTCCTGCACTGCCCTGGCTTGTTCTGTGAAGACACGCCTTGGGCTGAAATACTGTGTTTAGCTAATAAAAAAATACTGTTCAGGGCCAGGAGTGAGTCTACCCAAAGGTGGGTATTTGGGATGGATAATGATAAGTTCATCATACAACCTTGACATGTGCTGCTATGAAAATCTAAGTAGTGATTCTAGTTATAAGTTATATTTTGTGAAAATATATAAAACACAATTTCTAATAAGGTTATAGAAGACAATTGCATCATTTTGGCGCCTAGACAATTAGATAACGTATCTTTAATGAGTTATTTATTTTACAAAGGCAAACCTACATAGAGGCGAGTCCTAATAACCTAAGTTTTTATGTTAACGTAATCAACAAACTACCACCATACTAAAACTTTATCAATTTAGTTATTTCCATTTAAGATTTATCTTAGGTCCACTTTAAACTTTTAAAGTCCAACGTGAATGAACTCTCTTATGATTTTCCTTGATGAGAGTGCGTGTTTTGAGAGAGTTTGGGATGGTGTGTGTTTTGTGAGGGTTGGGGAGGGTGAGGGGGTTGTTTCAAAAAACAAAAGCCAACTATTAGAGTTATTATATTGCATACTTATTGTAGGACTTTTTAAACGATAAGTGAATATGTTGTTTTATTTTTTTATGGGTCTATCATGGCATCTACTTTTTTTTTAAGGAATCAACAGAGCGGAGTGCGCCCACCTGAACATTTCATTCAAAAAGTAGCAACCGAAAGGTCACGACTGAGTTTTACAAGTCGACCAATGCCATAATTACAAAGCATGAGACATCGAACGAAGAATAAGACTAACAAAGCTAAAAGACCAAGCCGTAGACCACCTTGGGCATTACAACCAAATGATATACTTGCCAACTCCACCAAGACAATAGTGCTACCCCACCCTTTGTAGTTGCGCACACTCTGTTGCCACCCTCAACCCAACAGGGGGAGGAAACCCTAGAGGAATAAGGAATCACACACCAAAGAGGGGACTAAGAGCAGTAAGAAACACGCTGATCACAACATTGTCGAACACACAAATCTCCCATAGAGCCGACAGTGGCACTATATAGGCGCATCCGAGCCTTCACCTACCATCATCCAACACCCTTCAAGGGGAGGAAACCTCAAAGGAGGGAGGGTTGGCTACTATGAAAGCACCTGATAATTGATTTGATGGCACGTCAAGGGGCTCACAGTTGGAGTGGTAAAGACCACTGGCCGGAGTGCTCCCACTCAGGGTTCAAATCCTGAGTGCGACACCCCTACAAATCCTGAGGGCCCTACATCTTTGAAATTTGTGTTGTGGGGTACTCCCCTACAGTTTTCTTTCAAAAAAAAATTGATTTGATGACACCATCAACAGGAGCATGATGACGAAGCAGAGGTGCCAGAAGCGACCACCCAAACAGAACACGGATGCGTCCGATTAGCCAAGCAAGACAAAGCCAATACTGAAGGGAGATAAGCACATACTGCAGTGATGGTATGCGGTGCCGGCCCTAGGATTTTGAGGGCCCTCGACGAACTCGTCACGACGACCCTAAGTCTAGACCTTATATAAAATTATATATATGTATATAATTAAATATGTATTTGATAATTATTAAGGAACAATGTAGATTAAAACCTGAACAGTATCACTGAATCTGAACGATTAAATCGATTGAAGTTCGAAGATTTGCCGTTGAAGTTCGGAACGTTCCTGACTGACTATTGTCCCCATGATGGGCGGATGGTGCAATCAGATCGCAAATCAAAATTCGATCGCTACGCTGCCCCGCTGCTGGCGCGCACTGAGAGCACCCTTGATTCCGCAAGGGCTCCACGCCTTTGTGCCGTATCACTTAGAGACTTGGGAGATGGGGTTTGTCGGCCGTTCGAGTATCACGAGCCGCGAGACATCCGTCATGAGAAAAATAATGTTTTCAATTGAGCTCATGGGTTGCTGACTTCCTATGGTATACACATGTATACGTATTGTACATATATAGGCTTGGGCCATCTTCGGCTTGGGCCCTCGGCCGTCGCACCTGTTGCCTGCCCCTAAACCGGCCCTGATGGTATGGATGGCATGCCATGTAAAGGTCGGAGACCCCCATGCACCGGGTGTGGCGCTTTCGCTGCGAGGCCGTCAGCATCGCAGGTCAAAACATGCTCCAGTGGCGTGATGCTTGCATGGGTGATGAGCTGCCACCGCTTCAACCATGACAGGAACCTTGGCCGTAGCAAAATGTCGCAGAGTCACCAGACCGTGTAAGGTGAAGAAACACCCCCTGCGCAACGAGTGTAGCACTTTCATTGCACGAAGACCGGTGCTCAAGACGCCATCTCTGTTGGAACTACACACTTCAGCAAGATGCAACAGGAGGGACGACCACCATGAACGCACCTCCGCACTCCTTGATGGTGAGCAGGTTGATTCACATAGCCATTGTGTCAATTGAGCGGAGAACTACCCGAAGACGATGACGAGCATGCTAGAGCGGGATCCCCACTGTGACGCCCCAGGTTTTTAATTAGCGTCATTAACGCTAATGACCGTTTCAGCTGAGTCAAACCTGCTGACATTGGTCAAACCTAGGTCAACCTGGGTCATCACCTCGAAAACCTCGCCAACAATCCCTAATGACCCTCTTGATCAAGTCAACACACACTTGTGGTCAACCCTTGGTCAAAGGCACGGTCAAACCCCACTTAAGACCCTGATGTCTTTGAACGTCCCCCGGAACTTTTGCCGCGTTCTCCAAATTTCACCTAAACACTTCAAAATCTCCCAATATAATAGTTGTCTAGTTTTTCGAGGGACACAACTTTCATGTTGGATGGCATTTCAAATTTTGAGTCAAAAAGGGTGGAAAACTTGGTCAACTGCAGCAACTCCTGTTCACCGGCGCCAAGAAAAACCCCAAGTTGGCAAGCCGTTTCTGCAAAAACCGTTGATCAAAGCACCTATCGGCCTTTGTAAAAGTTGTAGAGGGATCTTTGGTCTACAACTTTTCTATTTATCACTTACTGCGCTTCAGTTCAAAATTTGGGAGAAAATCGTGGTCAAAGTGACCCAAACCGATTTGAACCGGGCGCTGGAACGTGATGTCGCGCCGTGCGCGCTGCGCCACGTCGGGCCGCCGCCGTACCGCCGTACGCCGCCGTACGCACGCCGAGGCGGGCCCGCGACCGCCGGTCCGTGCGCCGCGCCTCGCGTGACGCAGGTAGACCCAAGGCCGGCCACGCGCCGTGCCCTCACGCGTCGGCCGTACCGCCCCATCGGTTGCCCGCCGGTCTGCCGCTGCCCTCCCTGCCACACGCGCCTACCGAGGTCGGCCGCCGTACCACGGCCTGATTCCGTCGATCCCTTCGTCGCTAAGCAAAGGGGAGCCACCTATATAAGGTCGCCAAGCTTCTCCTTGCGCGTGCACGCCCGCACGCCTGCGCCTTGCTCGCCGCCGAACCGCCATTGGTACCGCCGCGCCGAGCTCCATCTTTCTCTTGCAACCACGGCCAACCAAACCCTCAAACACCTCCTCTAGGATCCACGGAAGCTCGAGCCGCCACCCGTTGCCCGGTACTTCCTCGCCGTCGCCGGATTTCCAGCCCGCAGCGGCCGCCGCCGCCGCGCGCCGCCAAGCGAGCTCGCCGGCGACTCTCCTGCCCCAACTCCGGTCACCACCGAGTACTAGGTGAGCACGTGGTCGAGCCCCGCCACTTCCCCGGCCGAGAGCGCCGCCAGAGCCGGCGAATTCCGGCGAGCCCGCCGCCCCCCTGTGACCAGGGACCCAATTGCAACGTTTTTAATCTTTCCAGGGTCCTAACTGTGATCTAGGGGTATATCTGTAAAAAATCAAAACTGTCCAGGGACCTGAGTGAAAGTTAGAATCTTCAATAGTGAACCATTTCAGCTGAATCTTAGAAAATCCATAGAAAATCATAGAAAAATCATAAAAATTCAAACCCAATTTTGTTGGATTCTTGGTGAAAAACCCTACAACTTTTGTAAAGCATGACCATAGTTTTTCCTGATAGTTTTTGCATGAAAAATAGAAATATGAAAAACCTAGATCTGTTGTATCTCAAAATCTATAAGTCCTCTGTAGCTGAATTTTGGATATGTTGTGTGTTATATCATGACTAGATTCTGTACCAAAAATTGCACAAAGTTATGTTATAAATCGTTTATTATGAATTGTTTTCTATTTATGCAGAATCTGTCTAAAGGATTTTTGTAGCTAAAAATAATTAGATTTTTGTGCCCAACTTCTGCATGCTGTCTTTTTATGCCAAAATGCACCTCTGGTGAATTAATCACAATTTTATAATTGTCATAAATATTTATTCTTGAATTATGCTTGTTTTCCTTGTAAATGCATAACCCTAGATCTATAGCATCTCTAGGTGTATATGTTGCTTTCCTAGGTTAGTTTTGGACCAGAGACCATGTGTGAGAAAGTTGGAATCCTTTTGATGTGTATTTATTTTCATATGCATTTATCCTGCTTTAGTAGCTAGCTTTTGTTATTTTTGGTATATTTAATTTCATAGTTTCCCTAAGTGTGCATGGGTGTGCAATAGCTGTGTGTAGGTTTGTAGTGCTTCATAACACACCTCACTAAATTTTTTTAATTTATTTTATGAATAAAAGCAATGGAAGCCAATTAAGCTTAATATTAAAGTTAATTGGAAAATCACCTTTGCCACCCCTAATAACCTTATGCATGTGTTGAAAAACATTCTAAGAAGGTTGAGACCACCTCCTTGCTGTTTTGTGTTTTGTAATTAATTAATTTACTTATATATATGTACACAGTCACTATTAAAAAGAGTAGATAATCAAGCTTTGCATATTGTTCCTTTATTGGAAGAGTATGCTGAATGTATTTGTTTATCTAGGTGAATGTGGTCAACCATGCACCCCATGGTTGTCATTTGTTGTTTGTAATCAATAAAATTAAAAATCATCAATTGAATCTTGCATTTGCATCCTCGTGTAGATCTTCCTGACGGTAGTTATACGCTCGTGCCGGAAGGAGGAGACGGAGGTGCTGACGAAGAGCTGCAGTACGTGGACGTAGCTCAAGACCTGGACCAAGGTCCAGAAGGGCCCAAGGCCAACCTTGCCAGCGAAGGCAAGCCCCGGATTATTAACCCCGCCTTTTAAAATTATGCAATTGTCCTTGCTGTGATTGTGCATTTACGTTTCAGGAGTTGAATTGAAACCCTAGTTGCATGATCCTTAGGTACCTATGCTCTATCACTAGTATGCTAGGTCGATAGCTGCTATGCTATAGGACCGGTACAAGTCGAGTGATGTTCGTCACTCGCGAGAATAGGTTCTTATGTTGGAATCATAAGATCTTTATAAATGGATTGCTCACGTGGTAAGAGCATGGGATTTGGGCTCCGGTCCAGTGGCTTTCGTGGGCTAAGCTTTTGAACGTACTACGCACTTGTCGGGAATGGGACCGGTAAGCCTAGTACCTTAATGAGACGGTGCGGGAACTTACTATTACTACTCTTGAGTAATCACCTCCCCGGCTAGCTACCGGGGAAGGGGGGTACTCGTGTGATGTTGGGTGCCTCGCGGGGTATGCCAACTAACCTTGTACCCAGGACTGTAGTCTTTGATCCCAACCCGAGGATTTTTGGGAACCGCCTGGATGGTTGTCCTCGCGGGGGCACCCTACCGTGTGTTTAGGTTTACCTTGCAAGGTTTAAATCAATCGATTGTCGGCCTCTCACCGTTATCTGAGACTGCTTAATCAACTGGCCATGATATCCCTTAATGATGGAATTTGATGAAGTTTACTGCTTGAAGTAATTGTTTGTACAATTTTTGATTGAATCAGTTGGCACACTTAGAAACGGTAATCAACTAGAACTTGTGCTAAAATATTGAAAGTAAGGACATACTCTTTGTGGCTTTTCCGCAAAAGAACTCCACCGGCCAAAAAGCCTCTCATGTCTAGAGTTCGGTGATGTAGTTATCACCCGACGGTTAAGTCTTGCTGAGTATTAGTATACTCAGCCTTGCTTTAAAACTGTTGTTGCAGGTGTTGTTTGATCTGGTGAGATTCCACCCGGCTGGGAGCAGGGATGGGTGGATGACGACAAGTGATGGCATCACGGATGGCCTCCTGTGATGTTTACCGTTGCGCTAGTTTATTTATTTCCGCTGTTTTCGAACTCTGAACCTTTACTTCCTGTCATGAACAAGGATTTGTAATAATTGAACCCTTAGGGGTAATTTGAATTTAAATTGTGTTTGTACTCTGGACTCGCCTTCGCGTGAGTTTTAATGCATATGTTCGATCCCCTGTGTGAATTCCGAGTGATTTACCGGGCGTTAACCCGGCAACTAACGACAGGATGATACTTTACTGTCGCTTAATGGCCAAAGTGGATTGGTTTAGGCGATAGTACGGTATTTTCCTGGGCGGGTTGTCACAGCTGGCATCAGAGCGATTATATGCACCAGAGTTTAATTAACAATCTAATCTCATGTTCTTAAATAAAACTTACCAAGATTGTTTGGATTTGCAAAATACGTTGATCCGTTAAGGATGAATATAGACCGAGAGGCCCTAGAGGGAATTTTTGGGTTCTTTCAGGTGGCTTATTAATCTATGGTTTATTTTGCTAACTCCCAGCACATTTCATTCCTGTCAGAACTTACTTTCTGTACAACCATACTAATTCATCACGTTTTGCTATACGTGGTGGTACCGCATGGAAGTCATGCGAGGGATGGATGGGACCTAATCCAAAGGGAACCCACTGTCGCGTCTGTGTCTCGCCACGTTTTGCCATACGTGGACGTTCCGCATTGTGAATATGCGAGGCAAGGATCCGCTTCATTCCAAAAGGAGCGTATCTGAGGTTGGACGCTGTCCATGCAGCGATAAACGCATGGGTACCGTTTCTATAGTGAACGGTAATGTATGTGGACGCTTTCATGAGTGCTGGCATGGAAGGTTCGTTGTGTTCTGTGATCTTCTGCAGGTACACTAACCTCGTTTTGTAAGTCGCTAAGTGAGCATCGACTAGTTCTCGACTAGTTATTATAGGGAGAAACGTGTATATGCCTTGCCACCGGCACTAACTTCGAGTTTTGGCTTGATTGCCTTGTGAGGACGAATAGGACGTCTTGCATCATGTTAAAAATCGAGAAAAACTTAAAGCTGAACCCCTGTTTGTTTTATGTGCTCTCTAAGGAAATTTTGCTAGTATGTTTTCTCGTTGCATAGCCTCTCGTGTGCAGATGTGTTGCTGTCCATAAATCTGTTATGGTGGTTGCTTGATCTTTACACCCTGTTCAAGAATCAGTTTGACCAGAGGATCTCTACCAAAGTTGCTCCATATCTAATCTAGTTTCTACTCGCAAAAGTTCGCGGTCATAGCTTTTGTCTACCTCAAGTTGTGCTCAAATTAGTAAACCCCTGTCTTGCTGTTTTTCCGGAAACCAAATCTGAAACCTGAATAAGTTGAGCACCCTCCTAACCTTCTAGCTCGACCCCTGCATACCCAAGGTGTGTACCATAATCTTACTGACTTGCTGCACAAATTGGAGAAATTGTGGGGCTCTGGTTTTAAGTTATGAATGTTTGTTCACAACTGCCAGAACTTTATGTCCTTGTGTATGTCTGTTCGTTTCGAGTTTTCACGTACAATTGTACCTTTGTACACAGGATTACCCCATTTCTCAACCCCGAGTTCTTTGTCATTGACCGAATTTATCCTTGTACACTCACTTCCATCTGATTCCCACATTTGTCGTTATGACTAGATGGACAACATTGGATCTGCGTCGGCTGATGTGGAAGCATGGACTCTCGTGAACTACCTCGAGAAGGGTGGATTTCCTGCACTCTTGTGGGACACCCTGACAGACTTTGGGTACACCGCTTACCCAGAGTACTCGACACGTGAGGTCATGACCACAGGCCAGCTCCTTCGTTGTGAAGTGAAGGTGAAGATTCCCGGGTGCCCGACAAATCCTGCTTGGGAAGAGTGGGAGTGTAAGGCACAAGGAAGGAACCTGGCTGACACTGTGCAGAAGGCTGCTCTTGAAGCGCTCACAACTTTTTGTGGGAAGCACCCTGACGGGGTAGCCGGCACTGCAGCCAGAGTGATTCCTGTACCTGAGCAACACGTTGGGCCACGGGTCGAACGCGAAGCTTTTCTTTCAGCTCAGGGCAACTCTCACTATAGTCCTGATCTTGTCACCTCAGTTCGTTTTTCAGAAGCCATGTACGACACCTACCGACGGATGGTGGGAGAAAGTGTATTCTATAGACACCAAATCTATAGGTACCGAGTTAAAGAAATGGAGAATACTACTCAAGCGTTGAAGGAAGCCCGAGCAGTGATAACCACTCTCAAGAAGGGAAGACGCAAGGATAAAGCAAAGATACGGGAATTAAGTGAAGTTATTCACGAGCAGAATTTCATGTTGCAGCATAACGACCAATATATGCTTGAACTAGAGAATCAACTAGAAGCGATAGCAGCTCCACCTCCGGAACCTGTCATTCCCGGACCAGAAGAAGAAGAGGATGCTGAGGGAATCCAAGGAGAGTCTGGAGTAGAGTCTGGATCTGAGTTACCATAGTTCTTCAGCATGGAAGATCCAACCCTAGGAAGTTGGTATGTTTGTAATAAAGTCCTGAGTTGGACGCGTGTAATAGTTGTAAGGAACCCTAGTGTGTGCAGCCGCGTTTGGTTAGTTTTTGTGGTTGGCTGAACTAGGAGCTTTCTTTTGTGCAGCTAGTCTGCATTGTAATCCCAAATGTTGTTTTGGTAATCCCGAAACCCCTCATCGATGTAACGCTTTGGTGGAACATCTTTCTGCAACAATCTTTGTAAAAGAATTATTTCCACTCGTTGTGGTCAGATCAGAGTTCCATGATGAGTATCAAACTTGTCCAAGGATTTTGTGCCGATTCCGATCAATCCGATCTCTCAATCCTAAACTTATTCTTTTGGTCTTGCTCACAACATTTTGAATTAAAACCAATGTCACTTTTGATCATGCATTGGCATAGCACGTGCATATGGGAACCTTGGGTGAACTAACGTGCATCCGCATGAAAGATTTCAATGCTCATACTCTATCTCTCTTATGTCTGGTGACGTTGTTGTTCCACACCCAAAGGTGCCGCGACGGAACCTAGAGCATCATGTGTGCTGCAGCCATGTGATTGCCACTAGGGGCGCGCTAGGTATCTTGGTTGTGAGAGTGCGACTCGCCACGCATACTCCTTCTCAACCTAAGATTGTCATCTCAAGTACTAACTCATTTTGTGGGTAACCGAGTCATGCTAACACGCATCATGAGCACCATACTGCATGAGCATGTGCATCACGCCTTCATAAGCATGTGCATCACACCGGCTTTTAAAATCATTGCACCGTAATGTAATAAGTCAATAACACCTAATTTTCACAAGTTAAATAACGTGTGAGCAAGACTGTTCTGAAATTCCCATACTAATCTACCTTCCATACCTTTCCTACCCCATATTCGTAAGCCATTCCTTGCGAATGCCTTTACGAATTCACCTTCCTATATTGTTTTTACGAACCACCTTGACCGAGCATGGGAAACTTTTGACCCGTAAATCACATCCGTGCTCCTTCCAAAAGGAAATTTTCGGAAATCTTTTACTAGCCTTCCTTTTCTTCATAGGAGTCGGTTTTGATGATCACCTTTTTGACTTGGTCTCTTACCGCCAAACTCGACATTCTCTTAACCTCAACTCCATTCAACCGGCTTAGTTGAAGAGGTAGAAGTAGAGTTTTCTTGAGCAATCAAGGTTCTCGAAAAGCCAATGTTTGAGAGTTACCCATCACTTATCCGTCCATGATCCGTGATCATACCCTCCAAATCCTCGGAATCAAGAAAGGAGCAAACCCAGGATCGATGGAAGCTTCTGCTAAAATTCTCCTCGATGCGCCCTCGAGCCAGAGGGCGGGTGCCGTGAGTTCTTCCTCGTAATTTCCGCCGTCATGGTTAACCCTGGAGTTCACCTCGGAGTTAAATATCCACTTTAGAGTTGTGAAATCGTACACCTACTGATCAACAATGGGAACTTTTCGGTACATGAGCAGAGATGTATGAAATTCATGCTTATAACTGCTGTGCTGTCCGATTTCGCAACGCCTACCATGAATGAGTTTTCATCATGCATGATCTACTTGTTAATTTTATGAGCAAGCTTACGAATGTGTGTTTAATGAAAACTCAACTTTCAGATGGTCGGACCGACACGCAGTACCCCCAATGGTTTTGGTGCATTGGGTAGTGGTGACCTACCGCCGCCACCGCCCACGACACTGACAGAGGCATTCGTGGCAACGCAAACCGAAGTGTTGTGCCAGATTCTGCAAGCACAGCAGCAGATGGCCCAGCAACTACAACAGATGCAACCGATGCAACAGAAGCCTCGATCCTTCGAGCCTTGCTCACCTGAAGTACCTACCCAGACTGAGATGAATACCATTGTCGGTGCAATTCATATGTTGGAAGGGCAAAATTCAGTGCTAAGTCAGATAGTGTGCGATATCATCCAAGGTCGTTATAGAGGACTATCTCAAACTAGTTTGGCAGACAGTCTCTCTCAGTCATTATCTGCATCCATGGTGGAGCAGGCCCGCTTATTCAATTTGTTGGTGGATCATGTGAATCAGAGTCAGCTCAATACCTCTGACTCTATATTACCACCCTCGAAACTACCAATGGACCTTAGAAAGGAAGAGAGAAAAAGTCGGAGCAACAAGCGAGTATTATCTGAGATAGATGTAAGTAAGTGGGAAATTACCTATAAGGAAACTCATCCACGTAAGAGCAAACGAAGTTGCAACACCGACAAGATCGGCCAGCTCATCGAAGGTGAAACTCGCTCTCAAGCCGAGATAGTAGGAAAGCGAAAGGGAAGGAAGCTCCATATCGTCAAGAAAGATCAGCAACAAGTTTCGAAGCCCAAGGGACTTCCGCCCCGCCTTTGCTACAATTGTAGACAACCCGGGCATTACATAAGTGAGTGCCCGAACCCTATGCAGCCCAAACCCCAGCAGCAGAATCAGAACCCCGGAGCAGCTGAAGGTGATCACGGCAGGAAGTCGATCTTTCAAGGGAAGCCAGACCAGCTTGACTTTATGGGTAACACCTCTATCCGAGAACACCTCCCTACTTCGTCTTGTACTTTCGAATCTCGGGACGAGATTCTTCTTAAGGGGGGTAGGCTGTGACGCCCCAGGTTTTTAATTAGCGTCATTAACGCTAATGACCGTTTCAGCTGAGTCAAACCTGCTGACATTGGTCAAACCTAGGTCAACCTGGGTCATCACCTCGAAAACCTCGCCAACAATCCCTAATGACCCTCTTGATCAAGTCAACACACACTTGTGGTCAACCCTTGGTCAAAGGCACGGTCAAACCCCACTTAAGACCCTGATGTCTTTGAACGTCCCCCGGAACTTTTGCCGCGTTCTCCAAATTTCACCTAAACACTTCAAAATCTCCCAATATAATAGTTGTCTAGTTTTTCGAGGGACACAACTTTCATGTTGGATGGCATTTCAAATTTTGAGTCAAAAAGGGTGGAAAACTTGGTCAACTGCAGCAACTCCTGTTCACCGGCGCCAAGAAAAACCCCAAGTTGGCAAGCCGTTTCTGCAAAAACCGTTGATCAAAGCACCTATCGGCCTTTGTAAAAGTTGTAGAGGGATCTTTGGTCTACAACTTTTCTATTTATCACTTACTGCGCTTCAGTTCAAAATTTGGGAGAAAATCGTGGTCAAAGTGACCCAAACCGATTTGAACCGGGCGCTGGAACGTGATGTCGCGCCGTGCGCGCTGCGCCACGTCGGGCCGCCGCCGTACCGCCGTACGCCGCCGTACGCACGCCGAGGCGGGCCCGCGACCGCCGGTCCGTGCGCCGCGCCTCGCGTGACGCAGGTAGACCCAAGGCCGGCCACGCGCCGTGCCCTCACGCGTCGGCCGTACCGCCCCATCGGTTGCCCGCCGGTCTGCCGCTGCCCTCCCTGCCACACGCGCCTACCGAGGTCGGCCGCCGTACCACGGCCTGATTCCGTCGATCCCTTCGTCGCTAAGCAAAGGGGAGCCACCTATATAAGGTCGCCAAGCTTCTCCTTGCGCGTGCACGCCCGCACGCCTGCGCCTTGCTCGCCGCCGAACCGCCATTGGTACCGCCGCGCCGAGCTCCATCTTTCTCTTGCAACCACGGCCAACCAAACCCTCAAACACCTCCTCTAGGATCCACGGAAGCTCGAGCCGCCACCCGTTGCCCGGTACTTCCTCGCCGTCGCCGGATTTCCAGCCCGCAGCGGCCGCCGCCGCCGCGCGCCGCCAAGCGAGCTCGCCGGCGACTCTCCTGCCCCAACTCCGGTCACCACCGAGTACTAGGTGAGCACGTGGTCGAGCCCCGCCACTTCCCCGGCCGAGAGCGCCGCCAGAGCCGGCGAATTCCGGCGAGCCCGCCGCCCCCCTGTGACCAGGGACCCAATTGCAACGTTTTTAATCTTTCCAGGGTCCTAACTGTGATCTAGGGGTATATCTGTAAAAAATCAAAACTGTCCAGGGACCTGAGTGAAAGTTAGAATCTTCAATAGTGAACCATTTCAGCTGAATCTTAGAAAATCCATAGAAAATCATAGAAAAATCATAAAAATTCAAACCCAATTTTGTTGGATTCTTGGTGAAAAACCCTACAACTTTTGTAAAGCATGACCATAGTTTTTCCTGATAGTTTTTGCATGAAAAATAGAAATATGAAAAACCTAGATCTGTTGTATCTCAAAATCTATAAGTCCTCTGTAGCTGAATTTTGGATATGTTGTGTGTTATATCATGACTAGATTCTGTACCAAAAATTGCACAAAGTTATGTTATAAATCGTTTATTATGAATTGTTTTCTATTTATGCAGAATCTGTCTAAAGGATTTTTGTAGCTAAAAATAATTAGATTTTTGTGCCCAACTTCTGCATGCTGTCTTTTTATGCCAAAATGCACCTCTGGTGAATTAATCACAATTTTATAATTGTCATAAATATTTATTCTTGAATTATGCTTGTTTTCCTTGTAAATGCATAACCCTAGATCTATAGCATCTCTAGGTGTATATGTTGCTTTCCTAGGTTAGTTTTGGACCAGAGACCATGTGTGAGAAAGTTGGAATCCTTTTGATGTGTATTTATTTTCATATGCATTTATCCTGCTTTAGTAGCTAGCTTTTGTTATTTTTGGTATATTTAATTTCATAGTTTCCCTAAGTGTGCATGGGTGTGCAATAGCTGTGTGTAGGTTTGTAGTGCTTCATAACACACCTCACTAAATTTTATTAATTTATTTTATGAATAAAAGCAATGGAAGCCAATTAAGCTTAATATTAAAGTTAATTGGAAAATCACCTTTGCCACCCCTAATAACCTTATGCATGTGTTGAAAAACATTCTAAGAAGGTTGAGACCACCTCCTTGCTGTTTTGTGTTTTGTAATTAATTAATTTACTTATATATATGTACACAGTCACTATTAAAAAGAGTAGATAATCAAGCTTTGCATATTGTTCCTTTATTGGAAGAGTATGCTGAATGTATTTGTTTATCTAGGTGAATGTGGTCAACCATGCACCCCATGGTTGTCATTTGTTGTTTGTAATCAATAAAATTAAAAATCATCAATTGAATCTTGCATTTGCATCCTCGTGTAGATCTTCCTGACGGTAGTTATACGCTCGTGCCGGAAGGAGGAGACGGAGGTGCTGACGAAGAGCTGCAGTACGTGGACGTAGCTCAAGACCTGGACCAAGGTCCAGAAGGGCCCAAGGCCAACCTTGCCAGCGAAGGCAAGCCCCGGATTATTAACCCCGCCTTTTAAAATTATGCAATTGTCCTTGCTGTGATTGTGCATTTACGTTTCAGGAGTTGAATTGAAACCCTAGTTGCATGATCCTTAGGTACCTATGCTCTATCACTAGTATGCTAGGTCGATAGCTGCTATGCTATAGGACCGGTACAAGTCGAGTGATGTTCGTCACTCGCGAGAATAGGTTCTTATGTTGGAATCATAAGATCTTTATAAATGGATTGCTCACGTGGTAAGAGCATGGGATTTGGGCTCCGGTCCAGTGGCTTTCGTGGGCTAAGCTTTTGAACGTACTACGCACTTGTCGGGAATGGGACCGGTAAGCCTAGTACCTTAATGAGACGGTGCGGGAACTTACTATTACTACTCTTGAGTAATCACCTCCCCGGCTAGCTACCGGGGAAGGGGGGTACTCGTGTGATGTTGGGTGCCTCGCGGGGTATGCCAACTAACCTTGTACCCAGGACTGTAGTCTTTGATCCCAACCCGAGGATTTTTGGGAACCGCCTGGATGGTTGTCCTCGCGGGGGCACCCTACCGTGTGTTTAGGTTTACCTTGCAAGGTTTAAATCAATCGATTGTCGGCCTCTCACCGTTATCTGAGACTGCTTAATCAACTGGCCATGATATCCCTTAATGATGGAATTTGATGAAGTTTACTGCTTGAAGTAATTGTTTGTACAATTTTTGATTGAATCAGTTGGCACACTTAGAAACGGTAATCAACTAGAACTTGTGCTAAAATATTGAAAGTAAGGACATACTCTTTGTGGCTTTTCCGCAAAAGAACTCCACCGGCCAAAAAGCCTCTCATGTCTAGAGTTCGGTGATGTAGTTATCACCCGACGGTTAAGTCTTGCTGAGTATTAGTATACTCAGCCTTGCTTTAAAACTGTTGTTGCAGGTGTTGTTTGATCTGGTGAGATTCCACCCGGCTGGGAGCAGGGATGGGTGGATGACGACAAGTGATGGCATCACGGATGGCCTCCTGTGATGTTTACCGTTGCGCTAGTTTATTTATTTCCGCTGTTTTCGAACTCTGAACCTTTACTTCCTGTCATGAACAAGGATTTGTAATAATTGAACCCTTAGGGGTAATTTGAATTTAAATTGTGTTTGTACTCTGGACTCGCCTTCGCGTGAGTTTTAATGCATATGTTCGATCCCCTGTGTGAATTCCGAGTGATTTACCGGGCGTTAACCCGGCAACTAACGACAGGATGATACTTTACTGTCGCTTAATGGCCAAAGTGGATTGGTTTAGGCGATAGTACGGTATTTTCCTGGGCGGGTTGTCACACCCACCCATCACCGCATGCCTCCCCAGCAACGGCTACATCACACTGCTAGGAGACCCATAGTGTGGTGCGCTTGTCGGACGACATCGGCAGCATCACAGGCCGGCAACTCAACCACTCAGGGGAGTCAACCTGCGCTGCCGTCCGCTAGGAAGCCAATATCCACGGCGCCACCCCCCATGGGAGGCCACACGTCGGGAAGTCGACCTCCGCGCCGCCTCCCGTCGAGTAGACCTCTGCACGCACCGCACCATGGGCGACCTAGCGGAGAAATTAAAGACCACCGGGCACTGCTCACGCGCGCGAACCCACGACATGGGAGGCCAGATCCGACGTGTGGCGGTAGGGACAAAGCTAGACGACGATAGGACAGGTAGCCGCCCGCGAAACTGCAACCACGAAGCATGGGGAGAGATGGAGGGTCGGGAGAGTGTGGAGGAGGCCGAGGCCAAGGCCACCTTGGGTGAAGCTCGGGTACCCAAGGGGGCGTCGTCCTCAACCCCGGTTGTCGCGGTGCACCGGGCAGATTCGGCGCCGGGGGTGCCGGATCTGGGCCCGGGCACTCCGGATTTGCCGGTCGCCGCCACCATAGCGGTCGCCGCCGCGCACACAGAGAGGGCGGGGGAAGGCATGAACCAGCTGGAGGAGTCCCGTCGTCGCCTTCATCGTGGACACCAAGGTTCCTGGGGCCCTGCTCTGGCGGCGGCAAGGGCGAAGGACGCCTGAGGGGAGGTAGCGGCGGCAGAGGTCAGGGTCCGCCCGTGTCATCTCCTCGAAGACGATGCTGCCATGCGGGGGCTACTTTTCCCCCTCCCATCTATCTGCTCCATCATTACGTCTACTAATCACATCTCGTATGAGGTGTTTAGTTGGGAAAAAGTGGTGGTGATGTGATAGGATGAATAGTGAAAATTTGAATGGAGTTGTTTTTTTTGTGAATTATTGAATGGAGTTGTTTGGATGAGTGAAAAGAGGGGAAAATGGAGTTGTGATGAGAGGATAATGTTTTTTTGAGAGAATATGTGTGTGATGAGGCGAATAGTGAAGGGTGAGAAAATTTTAAGAATATGATTATACCTGAGTATTTTTAGCCCGGTCCGGCCCGGCCCACCCATGGACCTTACTGGGCGGGCGTGGGCACAGATCTTGCTGCCTGAGAAAAAAAATCTTGACCTGAGCCCAGCCCGAAATGTTGTTTTTAGCTATTTCACACTATAAAATGCGCGGGTGGCCCACCCAAGCCCGGACCCGGCCCGAGCCCGGCCCGAAAATTGAGGCCCGACGCGTCCAGTGGGACGTTCATGGGCAGGATTTTCTCAGCCCGAAATAACTGGATTTTTTCGGCCTGTCCCGAACCCAGTCCGAAAAATGCTCAGGTCTAGATGTGATTAGTGAAATAATGGTAAACGATAATGCTACCAACCAGACGTCCGACACGCGGCTCCCCCGTCGGACAGCTACGTGGCCAATTTTCGTCCATGTACGCATCCTCTAGACTCCCAATCTTATCTTCTTCACTGCAAACAAGACTCCCACCATTCCACACACGCATATGTCTCTCTCTCTCTCTCGCTCCTCAGCATAGTTTTAAATCTCCGGCTATAGCTGCAGCTATAGCCGGAGATAGCTGCTGTGAAAGGAAGAAGCTAAGCGATGCTGTTTTTTCCGCTAAGAATAGCTGGGCGCTAATAGCGGCAATTAGCCGGCAATTGCCGCTAAAATGGCCTTGATTTAGCGCAGCTAAATGAGAAACGTGGCTGGCTGGCCCAATTTCGAAGCCGGCCCAAATGGCCCAATAACGAAGCTAGGCTAAATGGCTGTACTCCTTTGAACTGGTTATGGATCAAGTAGTATTGGTTATGAAATTATGCCAAAGTCATGGTATTTTTTTCTATATTTTGCAAATCAGCTCAATGGCTTAGCTGCAGCTATCTCCGGCTATAGCTGCGCTTAGCTTTTGAGAAGGCAGCAGCTAAGTTGCATAGCCGGAGATTTAAAACTTTGCTCCTCAGTAACCTCAGCGATGGCGCTCAGTTCGCTGCTTAGCCGACCACCACTGCACCCTAGGGGAGCTGGTCCGCGGAGGCAGCACCACGTGAGGGCAGGTGCGAGAGATCTGGTCGGCAGTGCACGAGGCCGGCGTGCCCGCATGAGGAGCGGCAGCGGGTGCTGCGCCCGGACCTCGTTCTCGACCCCGCTGGCCAGCCGGCCACCGCTCCGCCCTGGGGAGCTGCTCCACGGAGGCAGCAGCACGCGAGGGCGGCTGCGAGAGCTCTGGGGGAGCGGTGCACGAGGCCGGAGTGCCCGCGCGAGGAGTAGCTCCGCGAGCTGCGGCGGCGGGCGCTGCGCCCGGACCTCATCCCCGAGCCCGTCGGCCATGGAGGTCGCTGCTCCCCTGCGGTGAGGCGGGGCGTCCTCGATGCCGCCGCCGGTGCGTGTTGCAGCCTCCCCCTCGGATTCGTGACGGGGGAGGAGATCCACGGGTTGCGGCGGCAAGGGGTGGGTTGGGTGAAGGGGAGGTGGCGGGTGCTGCGGAGGGTGGCGACCGCTCGAGGAAGGAGTTCACCGTGGCCGGGCGGGGGAGGAGAGCAGGCAAGCCCCCTGGCTCGTTTTCTTCTCCCTCGCACTGCTAGTGCTCCTCTTTTTTCCCATGGTGCATGTTGCAAGCTTAAATTTCCACTGTTTCGTATGTTTCATACAAATGTTTCAAATGTTTCATATGGATGTTGCAAAGAGATATGATATGTTGAGAATGTTGCATATGTGCATCGCGTGTGTTGTAAGTGTATTACCTGAATGTTGCAAGCCACCGCTCCCGTGAAGACGAGAGCCAGCTTGAAGCAGACAGGCTGCGCAACCAAGAAGCATGTTTTTCCCATGTTGCAAGCGAACGTTCTATGTGTTTCAGATGTTTGTGAAGGATGTTGCAAGTGTTTCATGCGGATGTTGAAAAAGTAGATCGCGGGACGCTGCAGATGTGTTTTTGGATGTTTCAGACGTTGTTTTTTGAATGTTGCGGATATTGTTTTGAATGTTGTGAAATCTCATGTTGATCCCAAGCATCAGGGACCCATGTTGCAGACATGTGATGTTAGGTGTTACGTCGAGGGGGAGGAGGGCACCTGATGTTGGATGTTGCAAACATTAATTTTCAATGTTGCGGATGTTGAGTTTTGATGTTGCAGACATGTGATGTTGGGCTTCTGATGTTGGATGTTGCACGCAACACGGGTCGCAACATGGTCGCAACATGAGTCGTTCGGGTGTTGTGCCAAGGGGGGGAGGGAGGAGGGCTGCTGATGTTGGATGTTGCACGCAACATGCTCGCAACATGGGTTGTTGTACTTTTCGATCCGATGGCTGATGAGCTGAGTTGTTTTAAATTCAACGGCCACAGAGGCGTCCGATGCTAGCGCCCGGAACAAACGTCCGGGCGCTAGCAGTTCCGAATGGTAAATAGTGAAAATTGGATTGCAGGTGTTTAGTTTGGTGAAAAGTGGTGGTATGTGATGGGGTGAATAACGTGAATTAGATTGGTGAAGAGTGAGATTTCACCCATCATACGCTCGGCCTTGTTTAGATGGCTAAAAAGTAGCAAAAGTAACTGTTTCAACTCCTGTAGCACACTGTAGCACGTTTCGTTTGTTTATGGTAAATATTATCCTACCATGGCCTAACTAGCCTCAAAAGATTCATCGCATGATGTACAACAGAACTGTGTGATTAGTAAATTTTTTTACCTACATTTATTGCTCCGAACATATGTCTTTTGGTGTATTTAATGTGATGTGATGGAGAGAGTTGAAAAAGTAGCAAATTTTTGGCAAATTTTTTGCCATCCCGATAGTCGCGAGTTGACTAGTCTTGTCAGCCGCGGTGGACTGCAAATAAGCTGCGGATTAGATTACCCTGTCGCGCCGGGAAGGAACAGATCTTATCCGAGATAAGCCGAATTCCGGCTGGATTCCTGCCTGGCACGGGGGCATTTCCGCCATTCCACCCCTGCACGGCTATTGTTGGCGCGGAGGTCCCCCGGCCCCAGATTCTTCTGCTCACGCACCCGAAATCCACAACCTCTCAAACCACGCAGCGGAGGCGACCCACAAAAAACACGCGCGGCAGCGGCAGGCACAGGGCAAAGCCTGCGCGCGCGTCCTCATCCTCTTAATCCCCGCGGATTCGCCAGAGCAATCTCCCCAACGCCGCGCTCCGGCGCTGTATCCGTGCTCTGCAGGTCCAATTGCTCACCCCCGCCCCGTCCGCTGCGGCCTCGAGCTGATTAGCAGGCCGTGAAGCTGCAATTGGTTTGGTTTGTTTGGTTCGGTTGGTGTCCGTGAAGCTGCGAGAGAGCTCTTGGGATTGGATTGGAGGTTGAGGTCTCCGGGGTCTCGGAGCTGAAGCAGGCCGCGGGTTGAGTGCTTCTGCTGCTCCGGGTTGCTGATTGGAGAGGATTGGATTGGGTTGTGGCCTTGTGTTGTGGGTGGTTGGTTGAGCGTCCGCTCGGCTTCTGGCGACCATGTCCGTGCCGGCGATGGCCGCCGTGTACACCAGCCCGCCGGGAGCCGTCTACGCGCCGCCGGAGCACGACGCGGGCAGCAGCTCCCGCGGCACAGCGCCGTGCGCGGCCGCGGCGTCCCCGTCGGCATCCCCGTCGGCGGCCTCGCACCGCCACGCGGGGGGCCTGTCCTGCCTCTTCTCGTCCCCGCCCGCCGCCGCGCAGCACCAGGAGCTCGGCGCGCTCTGGCACGACAGATCCGACGAGTCCGCTGCC
This sequence comes from Cenchrus fungigraminus, assembly GCA_036936925.1. NCBI lineage: Eukaryota > Viridiplantae > Streptophyta > Magnoliopsida > Poales > Poaceae > Cenchrus > Cenchrus fungigraminus. The sequence goes on along the minus strand of CM072768.1, from coordinate 62,585,055 downwards.
GTCGCCGTCGCCGTCGGGGTCGGGGGCCGCTACTCGCACCCCCAGTCGTCGTCGTCGGCGTCGCCGTCGCCGTTCAAGCTGCGGGACCACCTCCACCGCAGCCCGGTGTCGCTGTTCCACAGCCCGGCCTCCTCGCCGGCGTCCAGGAGCCCCTCCGTCTCCTGGCTCGCCGGCCGCGAGCACGACCGGCTCTTCTCCAGCTTCGTGCGCAACGCGCTGGGCTCCTGCATTGACTACGCGCCCGTCACCAGCCTGCCCCTGGGCGTCCCCGCGGCCGCTGGTGTCGACGCCGCCGAGCTTGCCTTTGAGCTTGACGAGAACCTCTCTGCCGCGGAGCCGTCCTGCGAACCTTACGCTCACGAACTCCTCGCCGGTGCTCAAGCTCGCCACCGCATCTTCCGTGACGAGCTTGTGGTCAAGGCCTTCTTCGAGGCCGAGCGGGCGCACCGTGGTCAGGTAAATTGTGGAGCCCCTGCTTCTCGATTGGCATCTTGTATTCTTGTGTTGTTGTTAAACCTTATGGGCTTTCTGCTTTGGTTATGTGATCAGAAGCGGGCTAGTGGTGATCCATACCTGCAGCATTGTGTGGAAACTGCAGTGCATCTAGCCAAAATCGGCGCAACTGCGACCGTCGTGTCTGCTGGCCTTCTCCATGACACAATTGATGATTCGTTCATGGACTATGGTCATATCTTCCGGATGTTTGGCGCTGGTGTGGCCGATCTTGTTGAAGGGGTATGAACTTTTTGGTTACTCTATCTTGTTCATTATTTTAGATGTGGGCATAACTTCCCCTGTAGTTTACTGAAGGTTTTGGCTGAATTTTCAACTAGTTATTCAGTTATCTAGATCGCTCTGTTTAACTTTAGAAGTCAATGAGTCAGGCGCTCCTTTTTCTTAATGTACGGATAGCTTTACGCCTTTACTACTGAGTAAACAAAGTTCGCAGTGACCCAAATTCTAATGTCTTGACCTTGGAAGCTTCTTCTTGACCAAGCAACTTATTTATTTATATAAGCTGTAGGCCATATCAATCAATTTGTGATGAAGTTTCTTAGTTAACAAGTCAAACTATTCCATTCTTAAACCTTTGTCTTTGTTTTGTCAACATTATTTGTTCGAACACCACAAATTAGACATACTTTCTCAAAGAAAGGCAAGAAATCTGGCCTGTTTCAAGTGTTCAACGTTTTCTGTGGCATGCCCCCTAAATTTCGTCAGCATCTTTGATCATTCAACCACAAATCAATAAGTCACAAGTGGGCAACCACCTCTTTCCTGATCACTGTTTGACAGAAATTTGATTTGTTATGTATGTTATCACTTAATCCTTGTCACACAATTTCATGAATGGATACACATAAATCTTTTATTTCTGTTTCCTTATGAACACATCGTCGTCTTTTCGCAGTTTTAATCATATCCAGTTCATAAAAACTGTGTTGCTATTTCTGCTGCAAACTCATGGATTAATAATTATTTATTCAGGTTTCTAAGTTAAGCCATTTGAGCAAACTTGCACGGGACAACAATACTGCAAGTAGGATGGTTGAAGCAGATCGCCTGCACACCATGTTTCTTGCAATGGCTGATGCAAGAGCTGTTCTGATAAAGCTGGCAGATCGTCTTCACAACATGAAGACGATAGAAGCTTTACCTTTGGTTAAACAACAAAGGTTTGCGAAAGAGACTATGGAAATATTCGTGCCCTTGGCCAACAGATTAGGAATTGCTAGCTGGAAAGACCAGTTGGAAAATATATGCTTCAAACACTTGAATCCAGAGGAGCACAAGGAACTTTCCTCTAAACTTGTGATGTCTTTTGATGAAGCACTCCTTACCTCTACTCTTGATAAACTGGATAAAGGTCTCAGAGATGAAGGTATTTCATATCACAATCTTTCTGGGAGGCACAAGAGTCTGTACAGTATATACTCCAAGATGATAAAGTATGATGTTGTTCTTTTTGTTAACCTATCTGCAGTTCAGTAGTTTGTACAGTTAGCATTCACAATACCTACTCTTAACCGTTCCTATGATATGTACAGGAAGAACTTAGCAATGGATGATGTCCATGACATCCACGGCCTGCGGCTTGTGGTTGAGACGGAGCAAGATTGTTATCGAGCACTTGACATAGTCCACAAACTGTGGCCCCGAGTTGCTGGAAGATTTAAAGACTATATATCACATCCAAAGCCGAATGGGTATGCAGAACAAAAGTTTGATTGACTCCTGAAAAAAACTCTACTGGAAACTTTGCTAATTTACCACTTGCAGGTATCGATCGTTGCACACTGTTATCATGTGCGAGGGTGACCATCCATTTGAGATCCAGATCCGAACAAAGGAAATGCATCTCCAGGCAGAATATGGATTTGCCGCACACTGGAGGTACAAAGAAGGTGGTTGCAGGCACTCCTTTGTGCTCCAAATGGTGGAATGGGCAAGGTGGGTGCTCACTTGGCAATGCGAGGCAATGAGCAGAGAGCGTCCCTCAGCTTTATCCAGCTCTGTTGGGATTAGGCCACCGTGTCCTTTTCCCCTGCATTCAGAGGAATGCCCTTATTCTTACAGCCAGCAGTGCAACCATGAAGGTCCCATATTTGTGATCATGCTTAAACATGATAAGGTAGGTCTTGTTATCTCATTTGGAACTCATACATGGTAGAATATCTCTGCAATAACAAAACTGTTCTCATTTTTTTTATTTCTATTGTCTGACAAAACTATACCTGGACTGCAACTCAGATGTCTGTCCAAGAGCTACCTCCAAACTCGACTGTACTTGATCTAATGGAGCGAGTCGGGGTCAGCAGTCCAAGATGGAGCCCTTACAGCTTCCCACTAAAAGAGGAGCTGCGACCGAGGGTTAACCACAAGCCCATAAACGACCCAAACCTGAAGCTCAGCATGGGTGATGTGGTGGAGCTGACGCCTGCGCTCCCGCACAAGTCTCTGACCGAGTACCGGGAGGAGATCCAGCGTATGTACGAGCGCGGCGGGTTCGCCCTCGCCACCACCCGGAGAAGCTGACGCCCTCGTGCCCCGTAACCTGCTGTTGTACAATACCATGTAAATATGAAAACTAATTTCTTGCAGCAGAGAAAGCCCAGATGAACAGAACTCCCAACTGAATTAGTGTTGGGGGTCTTGATCCCAGGACACTGCTGTGTGTAACTCGTTGCAAGTTGATGAAATATGTAAATGTGCCTTGTATCCTCCAGGGGAATACTCAGGAACTTGTGCTGTCCTTTGTATCATACTGTCACTTGCACATTTTTTTGTTGTGCTGGCAATGTCGCTGTTTCTGATCTTTCCCGGGAAAGGATGGCAGATACATGATACATCTATTTGGCTGGCATTTAAACCATACTGCCCGTGCGTGCACTGTGCGGAGGAGGATTCCTATTCTTTTTCGGCAGAATATTCCGGGCGTGGTTTCTTGTGTGTGGCTGTTTCTGCTGGACAAATTTGTGCACGCTCAGCAGGTGGTGGATGAATCTAGGATTGTTGGTTAAAAAAAAAGCAAAATCTAGGTCTCTCCATTTAGGTTTAAATGGAGAACCCTCTCGGATTACTTCCTGCTAACACAAAGTTACTTCCCGCGATACAAAGTTACTTCCCGCGACAGAAAGAATCACACAGGAGGAAGTAATTTTGTGTCACAGGAAGTAACCTGGGAGAGCTCTCCATGTATGACTAAAAGTTACTTCCTCTTATGTGTTTTTTTCTGTTGAAGGAAGTAACTTGATGTCACAGGAAGTAATCTGAGAGAGCTCTCCATTTTTAACACTAAATGGAGAGACCTCTCCGTACAGTCGCCTCAAAAAATTATCTAGGATTGTTGGTTCTGGCCTCCTGGGGATGACAGCTCCCGCAGACAATGATGTGGACAGGACCCAACCATGGTCACCAACAGGTCAAAACCAACGAAACTCTGAACATTTTCTGCTGATGAAAGAAGAATTTAAAAAAAAAAGGTCACCAACGGGGGTGGTTGGACGAGGAGGAACGCCGGCCGCACGGACGGCCCACGGGGCAAAGGCAGATCCTGTCGGACGGAGTTTCCGGTCGGGCCGAGCTGTGTGTGCTTCCTGAGCGTCGCGAAGCGAGCCCATAGGAGGTCCAACCCGATTACCCGAACCATAACGGGCCAGTCAGTAGAGGTTTCGGTTATGGGCCAGTGTGTATGGTCCAGGTTGACCCACGTGTCCATTTGAACAATTCAGGCCCGCGAAAAATGCGCAGTCATCCGAGTCGGAGTTCTTAAAAGCTCAGCCCTTTTCTGCTCTCTCCGCATCCCACGGGGTACGTGTCGAGCGGCGCGCGCCCCCACCTAACTTTTGCAAAAAAGCCTCTCTATTCTCTGCAAATTACAACATCGTCCACCGCACCTCCAAACATCGTCACCCTAGCACCCCGCTCCACGCCTCCACCCCCGTACCTCATCCTCGCGCCGTCATCCCGTGCCTCCTCCTTGCGCTCTCCTGCCGTGCCGCCGCCGCTCCCGCGCCCCCCCTCCGTGCTCGGCTCCGCGCCCCCAAACCCTAGCCGTCACCCCACTCCACCCCCGCGCTCTCCTCCTCGCCTCCCTCCATCCTTGCCTCCAGAGGTGGATCTGGCCGAGGACGCCACTCTTGGACACCGCCGCCGCTCCCGCGGCCCCCTCCTTCCTTGCCTCCGGCGGCGTGCGCTAGCTCGGGCCTCGCACATCCGGCGGGGAGAGCAGTCCGGCTGGGATTGGGGGTGACCAGCCGTGGAGCGCCCCCTCCTAGATGTGCCACACGGTCTTCTCTGGGGCGGGTCGACCTTCGACTGGTGCGTGTCCTTGTCGTGGCCTGCTCTCTTCTCTGTTCCTTCCACGCATCTCTCAGACCCGATCCCCATCTTCTCTTTTGGGTGAGCTAGGTCAGCGGGGGCTATTTCCGGCGGGCAGGCCAGCGTGGTATGACAGCAACACCTCCCATCTCTGGTGCCTCCAGATCCATTGTCGTGCCTGTGTCGTGGTGCAGGTCTGTTGACCAATGTGCTGAGAGGAGACGATGTTCGGCCCTGCCTCTGTCGAAGACGACGTCAACTGTTGACCTGCCTGTTTATGATGAACTAATAGCTGGTAAATTCTGTCATTTAGAATGTCAGAGATCAGATTGGTGATGGATTCTAATCCTTAGTGGGAGAATTGGTATACCATAATTGGTAACCCTTAGAATCCATCGCCAATTCCGTCGGTAGCAACGGCGGCCGTGCCGACGAAGAGTTGCCTGAAGAAGCCCAACTGTGGTGATGGGAAGTGTGCCGTCAACGGCAATGTGCAGTGGCTGGATTTGCTCTGGAAGGATCTGACAGAGGTTAAGGAATATGAGCCCAGGTATGCCAATCTTCCTCTCTGAACTTTCTGGCTTGCTTCAAGCTTTCAATTGTCCATGAGTTTGGAATCTTGGATTAGTGCGATATCCAGTTAATTGATGGGTGAATTGCTATATGTGTTGTATATGTTTGGTTGCTCTGTCACTTAGATCGTTTAGGTGAATGTTCTACGTGTTTGGAGGATTGTAGCAAGCTAATTTTCTGCTAGACATGGTTCTCACTAAAAACCAGTTTGTGTGGTGTTGGCAGTTGACTTGAGTGAAAGTGTGAAACCATGCTCTAATACCAGATGGATCAGAGATACCTCCAATTTGTTATTCCCACGATGGCTGAGTCCGATGATGGCTGGCATTGTTGAGTCCGATGATGGCAAAGTTGGCTATGCAAGTTTTTTATTGTTTCAGGACATGCCCTTACTGTATTTTGTAATTCTAGAATGGAATACTGATTTTTGGTTACTTAATTCTAGAACCTTACTATTGGACTATTATTTAGATATAACACTGCTGCAAATATCCTCAACACTTTGAAATCTTGAATTTCTTTCCATTTAAGTTCGTAGGTGATGTGTTATCATTGCATTACTTTCCAAACATTTTGTTTTATTTATGTCCATTTGGTTTTGGCCTCCTGAAAGCTCATTATACATGCCTACAATGGTGGAGCTTCTGCTTGAATCGATGGGAGACGGAGGAATTGTCGTGTTGCTGCTTGTGATTTGTGTGCTCGAGAGGAGCTGCTGCTTGCTTGCAGCGAAGCAAAGAAGCAATCCTTAGGTGAGGTGTATGTATATGTTTCTGACTAAATTGGTAATCCGTATATGTAATGGTTAGGCAGGAAGAATTCCAAATACTGACTTGATCACTATGATTGTGCTATATCAGGTTATGGTATGGAGTGTCGGGGAACCAGAACTGCATTGATGTCTTGATAATACACATTATAATTCTATAAAAGCACGAAGGTCCCTTTCATGCCGTTCTTCAGATCCTGGTAAGTGAATCAATTTCTGTTTTGGCATTTGTTCATCAATGAATTAGATATTTGCTTGACTCTTGGGAGGTGAGATAGATGGCTTCGTCATTGCTACCAGGATATTCAGTGGAAAGTAACATCGATGTGTTGGTGCTGGTGTTAGTGCTTATGCTGGCCATGCCTGACGAGTAGCTCAGGCTAACTTTGGTGCTGGTGATGGCTATGCTAGAAAATGAAAATGAAGTGAGATAGGAGATAGACAACAATTTTAGAGAGATACCTATTTAGATTTAATTTGGTGAAGCAAATTCATATTTGTAAAAAAATAATATTTAGAGTGTTGACTGATGTACTAATTCACTATGCTCAATTCTAAAGCGCATGTAGTTTCTGTATTTCATTTGCATGCATTTGATTGTTCAAACTGTAGGGCGCGCAACGCGCGCCGAATGTTCTAGTAATGTTTATATGCACAGGAGAAGGAAAACATAGGAGTAAGGTCTTTGAGACTTCGGCATATGTTGTTGTTGTCAGTCGCTTCAAGAGAAACGTATAAAAATAATTTTGAGAATTCGCATCGCTAAAACTACAAATTACCTTAAAGTTAAAATTTACAAATTCGCATGGCTAAAGATAAAGTAACCTTCAAGTGAAAGTTTTGTATAAACTTTTTTCCTCTCCCTACCTCCCTACCCTGGTGCCACTGTGTGAGTATCTTTTAATTATTTCATGTTTTCGCAAAAATAAAAATATGCATCACGATGTTTATTGGACAAGGGGTCTATACATATAATATTAAAGGACAAAGTGATTCTTTTACGCGTGTTGCCTCAGGGAATTGATTTTCATCCGTCAAAATCCCATGATTGCACAGGCTCAGGTAACGTCCCATCGTGGCATCCATAGCATGGATTCCGCTTATGTTATGAAATCCGTGGATGTTGTGATCGGTTCTGTGATGCCAAGATTCTATGTATATGGAGTGCATCAGCTCAAGAATCGTCGGAACCGAACAAAAGGCGGCGATCGTGTCGATCCTGATCGTCATCCAAGTTAGCAACACACACAACATACCATCAATCACTAGCCGTCTGTAATAATATTATTGTTTTGACTTCATCGCACAGTCTGTGCTTTGCGCCAAACTATATGAGATCCATTGCTGAGGTTAGTTGTCTGCCTTGGAGCAGGGCTATGCGCCCATGAATCCACCTAAATCTACTTTGCCCTCAAGGCTCATGGCATTGGGCACGGGCAACTTGGTGTCCATCGAGCGGTGTCCCAAACCTACTGCTGCTCGTGTGGGCGAGCGGTTCAGCGGTCAGCTAGCTTGCATGGTGAGGCATGTGGATAGTAAGGATGACATCACGGTCGGAATGAACGCATGACAGGTGAGGTTTGGCTAGCACAGACTTAACGATAAGGTCGGGAAGGTAGGAACGACAGTGTGGCCGGGGCAAACAACGTTGATGCTAGGAGCGCGCACGATAGCACGGTGAGATCGGGGTGTGGCGCATGCGCGATGGGAACGACAACGTAGTCAAGCTGGTGAGGTCAGGCAGACGACGATGTGGTTCGAGGGGGGGCAATGGCGGGTGAGGTTAAGGTGGTGCGGGCGTGATGGGATGGCGGCGGGGTCAGGGAAGTGCAGGGGTTGCGAGGTGATGATGCGGTCGTGGCGGACGACAGCAGCGAGGTCGGGGAGCCGAGGATGACGGTAAGGTTGGGGATGCACGAATGACAACCACGGTCGGGGTCAACTGGGTGACACAGGCGCGAGGAAGAGGCCGGGGAGGCAGGGATGGCGTCGCAGTCGGGGTACATGAGGGTGAGCTTGTTGAGGCTTGGGCAAGGTCAAGAGTAGCGCACGTGATGGGAACGACGACACAACCATGGAAGGTGAAGTTGGGCACACGATGACGGGGGCATGGAAAATGACGGTGTGGATCGGAAGGCCCATACGGTGGCAGGCGTGGTTTGGATGACCCAAGCACTATGGAAACGACAACGAGGTCGGAGGGGGCATGGTGGCAGTGCGATTGGGACAAATGACGTTGAAGTGAGTAATGTTTTCTTCCGTGTAACACACATGCATAATTACTAGTATCTACAAATATGTGCATCTTCTATGTCCAATAATTTTATTAGTTTATAACCGAACAAAAATATGTGCACCTCATCTAAGAAAAATTAAGATGGCAAATATTTGTGCACCTTTGTAAGGAATTGGCTGCTTGTAGCCTAAGAGGGGGAGGGGTGAATTAGACAACTTAAAAATTTAACTATGGTTTGCATAAAGTAAACTAGATCATTTCTATCTAGATGTGCAATCTAAGGTTGATCTAGTGTGAAACCCTCATCCCAAAATAAGTTTTGCAACCTATAGTCAATCCTAGCATGATACTACTCTAGGAAAGTAAAGGCAAGCAAGGATTGCAAGAGAGTAATACAGAAACGTAAAGAGGGATGAGAGGAAGCTAACTCTTGACACACGATTTATCTCGTGGTATTAGTAGGCACTAAGCCACCCCTAGTCCACATTGTTGAAGCACTCCTCACAAGAGTATTGCTTCCTGGTCACCAAGTCTCTCCCAAGAGCACCACTTGACTAGTCACAAAGGCTCACCACGAAGGCACACGTCAAGCTCCCTTGGTCACCTTGATGCTGCCTCCACTAAGGAGCTTCTCCACTAAGGAAGGGAATCTCCACGTCCCCCGCACAAAGTGTCCTCGCCAGAGGGTCGAAGACGATTTCCGGCGAGCTACTTAGGCCCCAAGGCTTCCGGCGCACCTTGTACAACTTGATTCACTCAAGAATCACCTCACATGGTAGGCACACCTTGCACTCACTCAACTCTAAGCTAAGCCTAGCACTAAGCACACACACAAAGCATGCGCAAGTCTTTGGATGAGCAATTTAGCACTTGGATGGCTTGGATATGATCTTCTAATGTTTTACACTCCTCTGCACTTCCACACAATCCAGCAACCTCAAATGAGTGAGTGGAGGGGGTATAAATAGCCCAAGGCATCAGCTAGCCGTTGGCTAACGGCTACTTAAAAATATACCATCAGATGAACCGACGCTTGCTTTTCAGGGTCATCGGTTCATTCGGTGCCCCCTCTACGTCACATAGCCGTTGCGGCTCTGCTGACGCCATTCATCCGACGCATAGACCGATGCTCCTCTGCTGACCGTCAGTTCATCCGATGCTGAAGGGTTCTGCACCAAAACCTTACTGTTAGCATCTTCGTAGCCGTCAAATGAACCATTGCTTTGATCCCTTTGACCATCGGTTCATCCGGTGCTGATACGTCCGCAACTAGCTGCTCTCTGTCTTGATTTCACTAATCATTGGATAGACCGACAGTGCTTGCCAACGGACCGTCGGTTCATCCGGTGCTACTGTCTTCTGCGAGCTAACCGTGGCATCTCCTCTTGAGCTCATCCGGCGCATGTAAGACTGGGGGCGTCGGTTCAATCGGTGGTCCATGCTGACTTGAGTCTTCCTCCACATTGTACCACTTCATCCGGCCATTTCACCGATGCCTTCTTCCAAGGTATCGTCGGTTCATCTGATGGTGTCTTTTCTTCTCTTTTCTTTCTTGGTTTTGACCCTCAAAAGGTATCGTCAGTTGAGCATGTCTTTGTGGACATTTCTTTCTTCCAAGGTATCGTCGGCTCATTTTGGCATGTGGCATTTTTGCATCTTTGGAACCTAGAAATGTCCACAAAGACATGCTCAACATTCTGGCTAGTCCTATTGATCATATTGTCATGAAGCACCAAAATCAAACTCAAACAAATGGAATATGAGGCCATGTTCGCTATAACCTTGAACAATTAATAGATTTTGAGACTTTTTTATGATGCACAAAACTATAATTAAATGTGGGTCTATGTGTCTTCGACAAAGATGTACATTGAGATGATCATGTAAGCACATAAGAAAGTGCTATGTGAGGAGAAAGTCGGGAGGTAACCTCACGTCAAACGATAGGATGCCATGTGGGCAGCAAGCTAGCTATAAGCTGCCTAGGTGGCCACCACCTCAGCCCCTGTAGCTAGCCAGTAGCCAGCCTATAGCTAGTTTAGAGTCTGACAGAGTTAGCCTAAAGCTAAGCTAGTATATAGTTAACTATGTTATGGATGCTTATTTTAATTTCATAAATGTATTTTACCTTTGAAAATTCTTAATAAATCTGTTTTGGCTCCGAAAAATATGAAACCTTTTCCTAAACTCTTCTAAAACCTTAAACTCCGTGTTAGGCTGGTGTTTGCTCTCTTTTGGATCTTAATTGTCTTTTATTTGGAGTTGTCTGCATCTAGAATATGTGTTTATTTTATTTATGCGATTCTAGGAGCAGCCGGAGCTGGAGAGCTGAACCAGGAGTACGACTACGTTGACGACTACGTCACCGACGACTACCCGCACGCAGGTTCACGCCCGACTGATTCTAAAATTCCTATTAGGCATTGCTAACTAGATGCTAACGCTTTACTTTATGCATGATGGTGGATATGATAAACCTTGCACAGCCTTATTGTTTTACCATGTTGTTGATTGTCCTACCTCTACTACTATACTATATATGCGTGTATATATGCTGAGCTTAGCGATGCATGTGTTGGGATGGATGATATGGGTTCTTGGCGTGTGTTGGGGAAAAACTGGCAGGAGAAGGCGTTTTTGGGTACTTTGGCGGGGGGTGAGCTCGAAACAACCGATCTGGGATCGGGGATGGGGGTACACTTCTCGGTGTCTCCCCACTTTGATGGTTTTAGGAGCACAGGTGTTTGGGGTTTTCTTATATGCATGGAGGACATGAGCTTGTCCCGGTTTGAAAGCGAGTGGGTCAACTTGTCAATGGGATTTTCGTACACACCACCTCGCCGAGAGTGGGGTTAGGGCCGGGTTGAGCTTGGCAAGTGTGGTACCACACCTGCTAGCAGGATAGCGGGGTATCAGTGGGGGAGAAGTGGGTAAGGGCCCATCTTCTCTTGGTGCGTCTCCCGCGTGTCCACGCGGGGACCTTTTCACAGTTCCGAGGCGGTCCTCCTCGGGGGATTGCAGTGAGACCTGGATGCAGGATGGAACCATAACTACCAAGAGTTCGTCTGGTAGGATGGGCTCAGTCAGTCGTACACCGGCCGAGTACCATTCCGAGTTGGGTCTAGGTGTACACACTCTGCAGAGTTCTGATCTATATGTATAGCCGCATCCTTGGTTATGGACAACCTTGCGACATGTTCGTTCCTCATGTTTTGGGATTTCTACCTCCCCCTAGAGTTTGAGTGTGGTGAGACGTGGTTGTAGTCGGGGAGAGGAGAGTTGCTCCCTCTACCTCGCGGATTCGGTTGCAATCATTGAGGTGCGAGGAGAGGAAGTTGTGGAGACGGGTCCCTGGGGCACCAGGTGTTCCCGATTGTGCTGAGAGTTTGGGTTGGGACAAATGGACATCTTTATGTTTATGCTTTGCTACTGCTGCATAGGAAAACCTGAGCCTCTACCATGTCTATTCTTTTGACCCTTTAGCGTTAAGCCACTTAAAGCTTGCATACAATTGGTGACGTGGACCTATCCCGTTCCTTGGGGACAACCTTTGAGTGTGCAGGGTACGAGTCCGACTTCGACAACAACGCGGATGGATGGTACGACTGAGGGAGGCGATGCTACGCTCAAAGATGCACGTGGGCGTGAAGAATAAAGATGGTGACTCTTTTGGGATGCTAGCTACCGCTGCGTAGGCTCTTAATTCTGTTATTCAGCCAAGAGTCTTGTATTCATGTACTTCATGATGGAATTGTAATAATTAAATACTTACATTTGTGTGTGATTCATTTTATGGATGTGATGTTTCATCTGTGATGCGTTCTTTACGTGATAGCGTCTGATCTAGAGACTATCACAAGGGTATAGGGAGTCGGATTTTCTTCACCGAAAATCCGGGTGGTCCAAACCTCAAATCTTAATTCTTTGAAAGAAGAAAATCGTGAGGTGTTGGTTAGCAATGTTGATGTGCTCTCACTACAACATTGTATACACATGTCATGAATTAGAGTCTCATGACCAGCGGCTTTGCCACCATTGTTTTTTGTCTTGGCAGAGTGTAAGATACATCAATTCTCTTATGGAATATAAATAAATAATTAAATGATAAATAAGGTACCTAAAGATTTTGCTAGGCCAAGATAAAAACAAGTACTCCTATTTGAGCACACAATCAAAATAGCCAGGGATTGCAGCTGCAACTTTTGACCTCAACACTAACTGAATATCAAACAACACTGCATATGCCAAAATAAACTTCCAACTCATAAGAAAAAGGCAAGGAAATATGTGATACTATAGTAAATATGTAGTGGTGAGGAGGCTTACTTTATACAATATCCTTTCTTCGTTAAGACTAAAGAGTTAGAAAAAACTTATCAATCTAACAAAGATAATACTTACGTACTTTTAAGCACATTTCCTCCATTCTTATTTCTTGATGAAACGTTGATATCCAAGCACCTTTTGGTATATCTATGTGCTTCTACACAATCTTCTCTTTTCTACTCTAAAATTTTTTATGTCATACACTCATGGATTTCAAACTGATCACAACTTTAACTGAAAGTAACATAGATATAAAGTATGTTGGAAAATCTTATTTGTTGAACATATGCAATGTAGATTATCTATCTGTCTCATATCACTCACATAAAAGAAACATAAAATTTTAAGAGATCTTTGTACGTATACTTTAATAGATTCTTATTTATCCTTTTATGTTTGTTAAACTTCGAATTTTATCTTGTTTATCCTTTTATGTTTCTTCCGTTTCGAATTTTGTGTTTTTACATTAAATTTTAAGAGATCATCGTATCATTTCACTAATACTGAAAGAGTGGACTTTATCTCTAAGAATATATATAAAACAAAGAAAAATTTAACAATATCAAAGTGTGCTATCGGTCAAACTCAGTCAACCTACGCTTTGTAAGATGTCTAGATTTTTATGTGAGAAGTACTTCCAAATTTAAATATTTTTAAACTTCTAACAAATGAAAATGTTTTAAGTATAAATACTACAATAAGCTGATTCTCATTTGTTCATAACATGATATCTTGTTTTCGAAAAGGCAGGTTGCGTAAGTTGAAAATGGAATCGGTCGAAGAGAAAAGAGTAAATGTACTGAAAGAAAAGGTAAGAACCAAGGATGAAGAAAGCAAGAATGGAGACAAACACGTGATTTGGTTATGGAGTGGTGGTACTCCGACACCATTAAGGTTATTGGGATGAAAGTGACGAGGGATAATTGTGGAGATTGGTTATTGGCTTGGGGACACCCACCTTGGTGGCTAAGTGTAAGATTAAAAGGGTTGGTTTGAACAAAAACGTGTCATATAGGATGGATGGACTTGCAGGTAATGATGCGATGAGTTGCTGCACAGGAAGTGACAATTATTGGCGAAGATAAAAAAATAAGGATAAATAATGTTTTTGAGCTGGAGACCATTTCAATAGGTAAATAATGAAGAAGACGGTGGATCGTTGAATATGTTGTTGGATTAATATAGGAAAATGTGAGAAGTATTGTGTTATCATAAGATAAATGTGATGGTTCACTGCTGAAATTATAGCTCTACTAGTTGCATCCTAAATTAAAATATGGCGAAAGATCTTAAGAGAAGCCTTTTAAATATCTAATCCATATGTTTTCTAAATTTCTACGAAATTTCCAGCTCGAGTAGCACGAAGTAAACCTAACCTAAGATTTGCTTGGTGGCACGCAAGAAAAGCGATAAGAAGCGATAAGCCTTGTCAGTTAGGCATCGCCATCACAAAATAGTAGTTGCTTCCCAAAAAACTAAATTAGAAAAAGCCACCCGGAAACAAATCCACTCGCCGGAAAGCCTTTTCCTTCCTTGCGGTCGTCGCGTCCCTTCGCGCCCCCGACGCTGCGTGTTTGCGCGTGGCGACTCGGCGGCCCGCCGCCCCCCTGCCTCGCGATCGGGGCCGTCGGTCCCGGGCCGGACGGATGCCAGTGGACGTCGAGGCGGCGATGGCTCCGCCCCCGCGGGCGTCAGCGTGCAGCTCGTCGTCGATAGGGAGGGACAGCGACGAGTGCCCGCCGCCGGGCAAGGATGAGGAGGGGGAGGCGGAGGTGCAGAGCGCGTTCACGGGGGAAGGAGAAGGAGGCCTCGCGGGGTTGGAGGCATTGGAGGAGGCGCTCCCCATTAGGTGAGTTCTTTGCTAGTTTGTTTGATTCGGTTACTGCGCTTGAGGGAGTTTTTGCTTCCTGATTGCAGAGGTTTTTGCTTCCTGATCTGGGTTGCGGAGGAATGGTGAGTTGTGGAGGAATAGTTGGATGCTAATTTGTTTGGTTGGTGAATATAGGTTACTGTGTGGATTGCGATGATATGCACTAGACACTGCTATTTTGGAATTTATGGGTATTTTGTAGATATTAACATTGCTAATTCACCAATGAGTAGGGAAATTTGAGATAGAAGTAGTCTTGGATGTGTGGCAGTGAATTAGTGCTTTGGGTAGCAGGTCATACTCTGCTGTTATGGTAGCTTGGCTGCAGGTTATCCTTGTTCTGGCGTGTCAAATATATGCGGTGAGGAATTCTCTAGTGTTTTGTTTTGACCAATGATTGAAGAAGACTCGTTACCTTTTACTGTTGTCTGTTGTGAGATGAGAAGTATTTGCATATCATAATAAATAATTATGCAACCATCTTAACAAGCTTAATGAATGATCAGACGTTTTGAAAGCTAAATGTAGAATATTGAAATGGATTAATCTACGGGAATTGTGTGTGGTAATCATGGCACATTTTGGTTGAATTATTAAGTAACTGAAAAGGACTTGCCTCACATGGTACCAACCAATCTTAAGCAGCAACTTTCGATGGAGAAGGACTGCAGTGGTTTGAGTGTCTCTGAGCCAAAGAAGATCAATTATTGCCTTATGAAGCACCCCCACAGTATCATCCATACACAAAATACAAGTACAAACTCTTCTTAATAGTACACAAACGCCAAGGTTGGCTGTTTGGTTTTCCCCATATATAGCATATCCGATCCTCTTACCAGGTCTGGAATTAGCATATTTTAAATGTGCTGTTCTCAAAACTGAGATTCCCCTGTTCTCTCTTTAAATGACTAGAATATATTTTAAATGTGAATTAGCATCCTTAATTCTTATGCAGTGGGATATGTTTCCTGATAATATTAAACAAGTAACATTGCTATGTTATTACTTTTTGCGTGGAAAATATGTAATGGGTCTTCTCAATTCGAGCATTGTTATGTTAAATGCGTGGAAGATATGGATACCCGCTGCATCCGTGATGGCTTCAATATATTGCCTTTTTGATGTAGAAATTCTTTCCTTGGGCAGGCGCAGCATATCCAAATTCTACAATGGTAAATCCAAATCCTTTGCATGCCTCAAAGAAGCTATGACATCTTCTGGTTCTGCAAAAGACATCACTAAGGCAGATAATGCATACTCCAGAAAACGGAAGAATCTTCTTGCCTACAGCATCATGTATGGAAATTCACATGAAACAGTAGCTGCTCAGGTTTATGAGACTGCACCTCCTAAGAGGCTTGCTAGTTTGAGCAGAAACTCTTTGGCAACCTTGGCTAGTAGCAGTTCAAGGAGCAGCAGCAGTATCAGCATTGAAGAGAATGAACTACCTGAGCAGCTCCATTCTCCGCTCTCACCTGATGATTTTATATCCACACCACGATCAGGATCTTTCACACCTAATGCATCGTCTGCGCCTATGAGGTCGTTATCAATGATGGATTTGCATCGTCTGCATAGATCAAGTTCCTCAGTTCGTCTCAAAGATGAGAAAGAAGATTAGATCAAAATTTAGAGGATTTTCCACTTTCTTTTGTTATCTTTTTGCCTGAGGTTTCTAGTACCCTCTTCTCTAATATATCTAAAGTTGGCATGAAGGTTTCTGGATGAATAAGTGAGCACTTTAAGTTTGGTGAGGGCGTATACGTGTTTGTAAAATAGTCAATTACTCTATTGTAAATTAAGATAATGTACTAATATGGATGGCGTAGAATGGCATCTACTCATGTAACGATCATCAGCTGTAAATTAACAAGATTTTCTGACACATTTCCTACTGCTTCTTCATCATGTATAATTTTTTTGAGCGGACTTCGTCATGTATAATTCAAGCATTCAATCCAGTAACCTCGATAATGGCATGGTTGCAGATTGTCTGACTGTACAGAGCTAACATGAACTTCATCCATAAAGATACTGGCAAGTGGTCGGAAATTCTTTTATAGGAGTGCATGTTGATCAATCGACCAATGCTGATCTTTGGAGCTGCAAGGGTGAGCTTCATTGATGCGCATTCATACTGAATTTTGGTCTGATCAACAAGAATTCATTGCCTTTTGTAGAAATTTGAACTATGCTCACAGGCAGCTCTCTGGAAATGCCATTTAGCAACCTCTGAAAATTGTTATTTGTAGTGGGTTTGGCTAACTAAAGTAGTTCTGCAGTCTTGGATATCCAAAATTAGAAACCACCGACCAGACATGGGTAACACCAAAAAGAATAGTTTCAGAGAAAACAAAGTAAGGAGGCAAATAAACACAGGTTAACAGACTTAAATCTAGCATAACACTCAGCGGATTAACTATTTCCTCCGTTTCAAATTACTATTCATTTTGGCTTTTCTATATACTTTTTTTTTTGGTTATGTGTCTAGATATAAGTATATATCTAGGTGCATATCAAAATGTGTGTATTTAGAAAAGCTAAAATGAATAGTAATTTCGGACGGAGGGAGTACGTTACATTATTCAAATTTCAAAGCTGGTTTATGTACGAGAGGAAACTGAACCCTCTTCTCCCCCACACTCTTATCGATATACTGCATCGCTGCAGTCCAGGAATCAGTTATACGGCTGGAACCTGAAATCCCACAGATCACCCAAGATGAAATCATCATCAAGGTTAAAACCATCAGCGCCGATGTCCAAGGTCCCGTTGCCACCTTCCCCTCCGATCAGCAAGGTCCCTGCAGCAGCAGCAGCAGCGGCGGCGCCATCGGTTGCGCCACCAGCAGCGCCGATGTCCAAGGTCCCGTTGCCACCTTCCCCTCCGATCAGCGAGGTCCCTGCAGCATCATCAGCATCAGCGGCGGCGCCATCGGTTGCGCCACCCTGCTGATCGTCTGGACCCAGGAGTTCTTCCATGGAGCAGATGGTGTGCGCCGGATACTGATCAGCAGGAGACATGGCCGCGAAGCCAGCGTCCCCATCCATCGCCATGTCAGGGATCTGATGACACCGCATGGCCGATCCACTGAGGTCGCCGTCGTCGTCCAGGTCCAGTGCTCCTGGCGCAAGCTGATTACCATTTGCCGCCGCCGCGACGAGATCCTGAGACGCCGGCGTGAACGATGCCGAAGCGTTGTCGCCGAATGCTGCTCCTCCTGGAATTGTTAGCTCATTCACATTGGAATCCATGCCAAGAACCTCATGATCAGGCGCCAGGGATGATGCTGAGCCGTAGTTGCTGAAGTTGTTGGCGATGGCGTCGAGTGCTTCTTCTTCCATCCCAGCTGCAACACCGTGACCGTGATCAGCTTGCAGGGGCGCCATGGCTGACGCAGAGCTGTAGTCGATGTACCCGTCGCTGCCGAACGATCCCATGGCTGCTGCGGCCTGGTTTGCTGGTGCCACACGGTGATCGATTTGGGGAGGCGCCACGAGTGACCTGTAGCAGTAGTTGTTGCCGTACAGCCCTGGACCCATCGCTGGCTCGTTCGACGCGACACCAACATGATGGGGAGCCAGGGGTGGATTGGAGCCAGTGGCTGCAGCTGAAGCTCCAAAGGTCATCACCGCACCACTAGCCATGCCCGTGAAAACATCACCGGCGGCGGCCGGTGGTTGCTGAAAGTTAAGCGTGATGGCCCCAGTCTCACGGCGCCGCGTTCCGGCGCCGCTTGGCGTCCCCGGCGCGAACATGTCCTGCTGCACGGTACGCGGCGGCGGGCCCTGCAGGTATGACGCTGAGAACGGCCTGGGCATTAGCGGCGAACGGCCGCCGGCCGCCATGGTTGCTACTGCTGCTGACGGCGCGGTGGCGCCGAAGACATTGCGGGCTGCTGGGTGCACAGGACGCGGTGCTGGGGCTCGGACTGGGCTTGGGTTCACCGGAGGCGGTGCTAGTGCAGGTGGCAGGGCACCGGTGTTGCTGGCGCCGGCGCCGGCGTTGTTGCTGAGCCCGGCGGTGTCCGCATAGATCCTGGGGTTGTACGGTGGCACATCGAGGGCACCGAGAACAGATTGTACGAGCGGAGACTGCTGCTGCTGCTGCCGCCCAGACTGCCGACCATCCATGGCTCGGGGTTGCTGGAACACGGGCGCTTTACCATTGTTCTTCCCGGCTCCCATGCCTCGGCGTCCCTGTGCAAGTTGCAAATCAATTCTTCAGAGACGCTAAATTTACCATCAAATGATACTTACATAGTTATGTATCCCAAAGTTTAATATCAAACATGCATTAGTTAATTGGATAAACTTGAGATAGATCAAACAAGAACTGGTTACATGTTCTCTGAAGAATTCCCCTTTTGTTATGTGTATAGTCTAATGCAATGTGGTTTTGGCCCAAAGCAACATATATCTGGAATGTAACTGTGGTCAACCGATCCGTTGGAAACAAATTCACAACCGTAACAAAAGTATAGTGTTAATAAATTTTTTTCATTGGAGAAGCACATTAACTAGTAACTCGCCTCGATTTGATTTTGACCATTCAACTTCAAAACCAGAAATCTTTGACCACCGAACTATCAATGTTGTGCATATTTGGCCACTGGGCAATTTGGAGGATGATTTGTTGACGTGAGCGACATGTGGCAACGGGACCTCCCTCTCTACTCTCCTCTCTCTCTCTCTCTCTCTCTCTCTCTTCCCTCTCTTCTCTCTCCATCCTCACTAGCAGGGAGAACATGGTGTCACAACCTTCAGCCGAGCTCGCCCGTGCGACCACCTGTCTAGTGCCCTGCTGATGGCCATCAGTGCTCTGATCTCCACCTCCCTCTCAACGGCGTACCCGTCATGGGACCCATCTCGGCCTCCACCATGGAGCTGCTGCCACATGTCTCCGCAAGGCCCAGTAGGACTAGGGCACTACTCTTCCCACGTCGTCCCGCCGCCCCAACCGACGCACTGCCCCATTCTACGCGCATGTTTCCCGACGATCGTCGCGCAAGCTTCAACCACGATCGACACGTTTGCCCCCCTGTGGGCCGACGCGAGAGTTGCGGCTGCGGATGTCGTATGCGCCTCCCGCTAGGCCGACGTGAGCTCCATGGAAGCGCCTTCTACCACCGGACGTGTCGAGCTCTACCATGGGATGCCGCCGCCGTTGGGTGAGCCGAGCTCTTCCAAAGGGGGTGCTCCGCTGGGGACTACGACACCACCGCCGACAGCCGAGTGAGTTGAGCTCCACTTGGGATGCGCTTGTCGACCGAGTGATCAAGTTCTCCGCTGTAGGTCGAGATGGGTGGGCACCGACATGGGTGGGGGGGGGGACGAGCTTAGTTGACATGTGGGTGAGTTAGCATGGTCACGGAGCAGGTGGATCCCATGTGGTAGTCAAAACCACTCAAAATGAGTCAAAATAGGATGTGCTGACCATTTGTGCATGGTTTATACATTTGAGTGGTCAAAGGTTCCCAGTTTTGAAGTTTGATGTCCAAAAACCAAACCGAGACTAAAATTCAATGGTCAAAATGGACTTGTTTCTAAAATAAACCACACACGTATAGTCAAACATAAGAATTACTATGGCTGCACGCTTGCACGTGTTACCCAAATTAAGTAGGTTGACGAAAGTTTGCCAGATGTCCAACGCGGGACATCTGAAACGGTAGCTTTATATCCTGGGGGATATAGTCTTTTTTTTGGGGGGGGGGGGGGGGGGGGATGCTGGTGATATAGTCTTTATTTGGTCACTGCATGATGACACCAGTAACGCATACAGGAGAGGAAGGCCAATTTCAACGCTAAACTCATTCCAGAACATAGTGCGCGCGGTAAAAGTAGAAAGAAAACGCAAATGTGCAAAGGAATTTGGAGGAACTTGCTAACCATGTTATTATCCCTCTCGCGCTGCCCTTCTGTGAGGTTCATCTGCTGCTGTCTCATGGCTGCTTGGCTTCCTGCTTGATAAACAAGGGAGAGAGTTAATTGTTGAAGCCTGATTGAAGCAAACATACACGCACGGCAAGTTAACATCAACGATCCAAGAGAATAAAAAGGTTTATTTTACTGCATCCGAAAGAAAGTAATTAAAACGGCGACCATGCATTTGACCAAAATAAACTACAGTACGGTGTTTCGATCCGGTGCTGCACGACCAGGACCAGGAGATCGATCGATCAACCTGCGAGGCTGCTGGTGCCGGAGGAGCCGCTGGGGTTGCTGCTGCTCTGCTTCTTCCTCTTCCGGCCTCTGCCGCCGGCCAGAAGAGCCTCGACGACGGCTTCGTGGAGCACGCGGCGGCCGCCGCCGGCCTGATCCGCCGCCGCCTTGGCTTCCAGGGAGCTCTTGCGCCACGCGATGCCCCTCCACAGGTTGCACACCTCGTTGGCGTCCAGTGGTTTCTTGACGACGATGTTGGTCCCTGGCCGTAACAGCGTGTCGCCGGTGACCTCGAGATCCAGCGGCAGGACTGCACGCATGGATCGACAGCGAAACGCGCGGTTAATCGATTCGATCGACTATGTGTGTTATCGATCAGTGTGCTTACAGTAGAGGACCGGGATGCGCATATGTGACTCGACGATTTCACGGAAGTCGAAGCTGCACACCGCGGCCTTCTCAGCGTTGACAAAGATGGCGTCGACGTCGTATTTGATCTTTTCTTGGTTGAGGAGTCTCAGCGCAGAAGCAACGCTTCTGCAAGTGTCCACTGCAAAAGAGAGAGGTAGGGTAAGTGAGTGCTGTGTGTGAAACCATGAGTGCCAGAGAAAATTGGTTCGATCGGAGAGAAGAATTGAAGATTGGGGAAAAAAACGGGAGTATGTTTGTTTTTTTTTTGAACAAAACAAAGGAAACTTTCTAGTAGACTCGTTGTTCATAACTAGAAACAATTCAATGAAATATGCAATGGTGGTAAAAAAAAAAGACGGTGAGATATTTGAAAATTGGCGCGAAAGAGCGAGCGCAAGGTTTGATTTGAATCTTGCACGGATCAAGAATAAATAGATGTTTGGTAAACAGATGATACATGTAAACTAAAGATCTAAATGTACCCTTGAAGTTTAGGGTAGAAAGCACCATGGAAGACGATATGAGGTATCTTGAGTCGTCGTCTACAACCAAGGCTCTAACTCCGTTAGGGAACAAGTTTGATATTTCTTCCATGGAGATAGTAGTAGATTTGCACTGCTGAGATTGTTGGAGGACTATGTATTTATAGATAGGGTGTGGTAGAGGGGGCGAGGGGTGGGTGGGGGACAAGAAAGTCAAGCGACTGACAGGTGGATGTAGCGTGTGTGTGGTGGGTTGGGGGGAGCCTCATGCAGCCCATGGAGCCCCTTAAAGATCCCCAACAATCTTTTATCCATACTTGAAGAGGAAAGAGGAGGAGGGGAGGATGAGCCTTCTTCATTGAAGTTTTGTATATGATCTTAGTGACAGAGGATAAAGACTAGCAACATTAGCCAAACAACTAATTTTGGTATTGTCATGTTTTTTTAAATCCTCTTGCTGTCTCTTCCATTATGTATGGTTCTAAGAATGAAAATTTTACATGCCTACCCATATCACTATATCAGTATACGTGCTTGC
This sequence comes from Cenchrus fungigraminus, assembly GCA_036936925.1. NCBI lineage: Eukaryota > Viridiplantae > Streptophyta > Magnoliopsida > Poales > Poaceae > Cenchrus > Cenchrus fungigraminus. Next base: position 62,562,865 of record CM072768.1, on the reverse strand, counting down.
AGTGAGAAAAACAATATCAAGTCTAAAAATAAATGTCCGCCCTGTGATGACTGCACACGTCACCGTACCGCATCACCCAATCTATATAGTGATGTCTTATTACTCATCTTTAAGAAAAGTATTTTTATATTCTATCGGTGCAAAGCTTGTTCACTGGCCTGCTGCACGAGTTGGTTTGTGTGTTACAAAAAGGTATCGAAGTATCTACTTAAATTTCCATGCATCCATCCCTGATTTGACTAGCAGTATTTGCCAATTACCTATCTTCTGAGCACCATCAAAACTGATGTCGTAGTGGGAGCATCCTGGCCCATTAGAAATCCTAGTGGGAACAAGGCATTCTCGTCGTACTGATTAGAAGAAAACATTCATGTGTTAGGCTAGAGTTCCCATGCATCCAGCACCATGCATGCCAGGGCAAAGATACTGGTATATGACGTCTGTTGTGCTCAGCCGAGGATCTGAAAAGATAACCTCAAAGAAGATCATCTTGTTCATAGAAACAAAGCAAACAAATGCCAAAAATGCATGCACCTTTATGCATCTTTGAGGAAAATATAGAAAGAAACTTTACACAATAATTGACATAGATGATTTTTTATAGAGAAACAATAATATGCTCATGTACCAAGCTTTAGATTTTTTTTAAACGTAAAGCCGACAGATTGTCGATTTTATATTAATTAATAGAGAAGGAGGAACACGGCCGGCCCAAAAAGGTAATAAAAACTATACAGAGCTATACAACTAAAAATGTGAGCGCAGCCAAATGTCTGGCGCCTGCTAGAACCCAAATACGTGCTTCCTCTTTAATCTTGGCGAAAAATTGGCTGTGTCGGAGGAAAGTGCGTTGAAATACTCTGGCGTTGTGCTCCTTCCACAGCTCCCAACAAACTAGAATTAACAGGGATCTCCATCCCTTCAAAGGAGCTCCTTGCATGGACCCTACCTCAGTTCACCACTCATCAATAGATGTGAAAGCCGTCCAGTCGGCTCGCGCGGGTACATGCGTCGCGACCCAAGTGAAGACGTTATTCCAAACCGCTAGACTGTATCGGCATTAGGTGAAGAGATGAAGGGAGTTCTCGTCATGCACGTGGCACAACATGCAAACTTTCTGATTCATAACACATCCAAATCTAATGTCATAGGACTCGGAGGACCATAAAACCTTTGAAAAAAATTAAAATACACAATAGCATGGAAGTCCTTTTCAGAAACCTCGTGTTTTCGTTATTAACTATCAGAACTCGGACGCCATTTTTGAAGGAGGCAGCCATCTCCATGTCTTTGAGGCACCACGCTCAGGCACACACTGGTTCCTAAGTGTGTTACCTCAATAGACCGGCCGGGAGATGAATAAGGAGGCCATCAACAAAGGCAAGATTTTCTCCCGATGAGAATAGCGGAGTGGACTAATGAGAATAGTATATATATAGGGGAACCACTAGCGGGCGCTCGAGCGCCGCAAACGACTCCTGGCGACCAAACCGACACCTTAGGGGTGGGACCCACTTTACCCTTATCTCTTCCCTTCCCTTTCTTCTTCCTCCGCATTCCTTTTCTTCTTCGGTTTCCGTTCTTCTCCTTTCTTTCTCTGCACCAGCACCGCCGCCGCCGATCTCCACCACCACCTGCGGCCGGCGGCACCCACGCCACCGCGCCACCCCGCCCACCTCCCGCCCCCACCGCGCCGCCCCGCCCTTCCTAACCACTGCCGTTGTTTGCCCCCGCCGCCGACACCGCCCACCGGATGTCCTCCACCACCCAGCAGGCGGCGCCGTCGCCGCCCGGCCTCGCCGCCCACAACCCGCAGCCACCGTCGGGCCACCGCCGCCCCCGGGCATCTCCTCTAAGGTCGTCGGTCATGGAGCCCTCCCCCAACAACCCCAAATCCCTAACCCTAACCCCAACCCCAACCCGAAAACCATAAGCTCCGCCGGCCTCCACCACCGCCCGCCGCCGGCGGTGACCCGCCGACGGCCGCCGCCCACAACCCGCCGGTGCACTCCTCTCCAGCTTGTGGCCGCAGCCTCCGCTCTTCTCCCTCCTCTGTTTTTTTTAGTCGTTCGTTGCTATCGGTTGCGGCGTGCGTGCGTCAAATAAGAGTTTTGTATATATAGCGTGCTCTGGTTAATAAGGTACGTAGTTATAGGTAAAGGAGTAGTAGTACTCTTACCGGTTAAACATGAAATCGTAGCTCAACCTCAACCTGGCTCACATTTGGTCAGAAATTAAAAGACAGCTGACCAGCGGTGGGGATTGTAGCCAGAATTACCTAGGATAATTATGATGGACTATTCAATTTAGCTCAATGTTTAAAAACTTATATATGCTTATACTTTTCTCAATGTGTCTCAAATCGTCCAGCAACTTATCTGCCACCTACTCATCAATTGATGTACGCAGCCCTACATGGCGTGGCCGCATGCAGCCCTCTTCCGATCCGTAGTGTCGTCATAACTCGTACGCATAGCCATAAGCCCGTAACAAGATAAGTAACTGATGACTTGTGAAATCACTGAGAGAGCACGCAGCGGGGTCACAGCGTCAAAGATGCCGCAGGCCTAGAAACTCGTAAGTCAACTGAAACGACAACGCAGACAGCAAAGAAAAACCACCCGGATCCGCAGGCCGTGAGCGGTGGGCATCGGATAGATGTGGTAGGAGGAGGAGAGGTGCCTGCGCTGGGCCATCGATGTGGCAATGTGGCATGCATGGAGTTGTTCTCTGCTATGATTGCATCAAGGCCTGAGGACCAACATCCAATTAAGAAACAACCAATCACCCTGTTCGTCTCGCTGACGGCTGGTGGCTGGTACTGATTTGTTCTGAGAGAAAAGTACTGCTGGCTGGTAGCTGGTGGCTGATTTGTTCTGAGAGAAAAGTACTGCTGACTGGTGGCTGATAAGCCGGACGAACAGGGCGAATATCCCAACCCTTTTCTATTCCATTCCATCCCTTGCAGCCACTGATGAGTGAGCTGCCACTTGTCAGACTTCCGGCCGGTATACGCAGTGTCTCCGTCGGACGGCCTGCATCTATCTGTATACATGAATCGTCAGTTACCAATCTGCTGCAGGCCAGCCATCACGGCCAGTTCGTTCTGGCCTTTGTTCTTTTTTTTTAATTAAGGATTACAATCCGGCCTCTATATCCACGAGTGGATATATACGGCTAACGATTACACCAGAGCCCTTAGACTCTAAACCTCGTACCGAGGTAAAGAAGCAAACAAGAAAATACAACCACTACATCAAAGAAACAGAAGACTACGCTTCTAACTTATTCTCCGACCAAACCTCTAAACTTCCAACGCCCTCGAATCCCACACCACAAGCGAAGCAGGCCCATGACTTCCAAAGCAACGCCCTCAAGAAGGAAATGGCGCCGATGCCGCCGTCGTCGCCCCTCTGAAGAATCGGAGAAATGTTTCCACCTAGAAGACAAAGACAAAGCAGGAAGCATCCCAACAAAACGCCTCCAAGGAGGGCAACGACGCCCGAAGACGCCGCCGATGTTGACGCCGACACCATAGCCGGGAAGGCTTTCGCCCGACGCTTCGTCCATGTCGACCCGATGACGAAGGAAAAGATGAACCACAACACCGACCGCGACAATCAGAAGCGCGAGGGGCTAGCACTTAGGCTCCCCTCAACCAACCAACGTCCAACGACACGGGAGTCGCGACACCTTGCCCAAACCACCGGATCACCGACATCGACTGGAAGAGCCCAGATCCACACCAGAGGGAGCCGTAGGATGGAAGTCGCCCGCAGCAGCCGCCAACCCCCACCGACACCGCCCCGCCCACCGGCGAACCTCCGCTGCACTTAGGCCACGAGATAGGTCCGCACTTGAGCGCTAGGCCGGTCGAGGTCGCCAACCGCCAAAGGCCACCGACAAATTCGCATCGAGAGCGGCCTCGGGCGACCAAAACCTTCCCCAGCACTTAGTCCGAGCAAGGTAGTCTTCCAAGGACCGACGCCCAACAACGAGCCACCGCCACCCCCCGTAGATCTGAGAAGCTCGACCACCGCCTTCTCCACTCATGGAACAGACCCGCCAGACACCGGAGGTAACCAACTCCGCCGCCGGCAACCACGCTGCCGCACCGCCAAGGGGCCACAACGCAGGTTGCCACACGCCAAAAGCCGCCAGTTGCCTCCGCTGCCGCATGTTGTCCGCCGACGCGCCGCCAGACGCCAGCCACCGACGACCCGCGCGCGACGCCGTTGCCGGCAACATCCGCACGGCCCTTGCGCAGCGTCTGCAAGCCACAGCAGCCAAGCCGTCGTTGCCGCGAGACGGCCGCCGCAACCGCCATGCGCCGCCACCACTGCCCCCACGCCTGAGAGCCTGGCCGCCGCGCCTGCTGGCAGATCCGGCCGCGAGAGCACCGGATCCACGTACGCCGGCGCCGGATCCGGCCATCCCCAACCCGGCGGCGCCACCATCGCCGTCTTGACCGGCCGCCCATCTCCCACTCGGAACAGCAGACGTGGCCAAAAACGGCTCAGAGGCCCCGCCGCCGCCATCCTAGGGGCCGGAGCGGGCCTCCGGCCAGCCCCTCCGACAGCGGCGAGGCGGAGGAACGGGGGAAGTTGGGTGGCGGCGGTGGTAGGTTTTGGTCGCCTCCCGAGTCGCCGAGCGGGTGCGACGTGGGGGCTCCAGAAGCTCATGTAACCAACTATGTGGGTCGTTCTGACCTTTGTTCTATCTCATGCAGTCCACCCAGAGGCAGCGAAGACACGGATATCGCGTCGAGCACCATGCATGGCTGAACATGACATTGATCACAGCACTGTTGTGGGGCTGCAGGAGATGGCATATATAGGATCGGATCTCTATGTTTGCAAATGTGGTTTTTGCATGCTGTGTACATTTCTTGGTAATTTGATATGAACACAATGATCGAGTTCCATATATTGATTGCATGTCCACTCATATACAGTTGTGCATCAAGTCTTCTGAAGTCCTTTGAAAAAAAAATTAACACATTAGTATATACGTCTCTTCCATTAATTGTAGGCCGTCCCTAATTTTTTTCAGATGATATTCTCAAAACTCGTGTGGGGTTAATCGTTTTCGACGATGCTCAATTTTGGTCATTGCAACGACCCGCCTCCCCGAGGCCGGGCTCGCCTACACCTGGCAGCTTGTTAGGATCTCAAGAATATCCCCACAGACCAACACATGTCTTTTCTGCGCACTTTGTCCTCACTCATGCGCACCCGGGAAGGACTTCCCGGTCGGTCACTCATCGCTCCAAGTCAAGCATGCTTAACTTTGGAGTTTTTCGAGATGGGCTTACGGAAAAGAAGTTGCAACTTGTTGGTATGAGTATCCTTATCAATCCTATTAAGCCTTGGGTCAGGATGTCACAGTCATGATCAACAAGATATGTACATACCTCATGCAAATTAAAGTTGAACTATATATACCGGCTAACCAAAGAATTTTAAGCAGAGTCTTGGATATAAAAAAAACTAGCATCTCCAGCTATTAGTCATGGATGAAACCAAATGAAACAGTTTGAGAGATAGCGACTAAAAGATAGCAAAGCAAAGGAAGACATTTTTTTTGAACGAACGAGCACGAACGGGCAAAGGAGACATTATAATTAAACACAGGTTAACATTTTCACCCATCACGACATAGTAGCTTTGGTTCAGCGGAGTAACTGTACATTATTCAATCAAATTTAAACTCACGAGCCCCTCATCACACTCTCTAGGTTACTGATAGATACTGCATCGCTGCACTCCAGGAATTAGTACTCGCGGCCATTGTTCATGTCGTCGTCACAGTACGGGAACATGAAAGTCCCACCGTTCAGCGAGGTGCCTGCAACGTCAGCGGCGGTGTTGTTGGCGCCACCGCTTGCGCTTGCTCCATCTTCGTTCTCGCCGTCGTCCAGAAGGTCCATCAGATATTCGAACGGGAACGTGAAGTTGTCGCCGGTATCAGGAGTCATTGTTTCGGAGGTAGCATTCGCATCCATCGGTGCGACATCAGCAGGGTCAAGAGGCTCCATGAGCGATTCGAAGATGTCATCGGCATCCAGCATTGCTACTCCTGGTGGTGCAACGTGAGCACCGCCGCCATTCGGCGCAGCGGATGATGCGGCGACATCGTCGTTGCCGTTGCCGTTGCCGCCGCCAAATGCTCCATCACCTGTCATTGTTGTTAGCTCATTCATATATGATTCCATGCCGAGAACCTGATCAGGAGCCATATCCATGTCTGATCCGGTGCCGAGGTAGCCGAAGTCGTCGTCGTCGCTGTTGAGTTCTGCTTCTAATGCCGCGAACGCTGCCGCGTCGTGAGCACCAACGTGCTGGGGCGCCGCCGCAAGTGAGCCGGCGGCATTGTAGTTGTTGGTGTAGTTGGTGTTGTACAATGTGGGTATAGCTGCTTCATTTGGTCCATCACCAAAATGCTGGGGAGCCATGGGTGGATTGGGATTGGGATTGGTGTACATGGCCATCATGGCTGAGAGCTCATTCTGGTCATCTGCACCAGCTGGATTCAGGGACGACTGGTCATGAATGATTGAGGAACTGGCAGCGTTGCCACTGTATGCTCCTGTCTGTGCAATGGCAGCTCCAAATCCCGTCGCCGCCGGACCACTAGACATGCCTATGGGAGGACCACCGGCCTGAAAGTTAAGCATGATTGGCCCAGTCCCCTGACTCTGCGGCGCGAACACGTAGTGAGGACTTGGTGTTGGGGCTGGATGCACTGCAGGCGGAGTCCTTGCTGGCGGTGGCGTTGGGTACATAGGAGGCGGTGCTTGGGCAGGGAATAGGCCTCGGTTCACCGGCGGAGGAAGTGGTGGCGCCGGCGCCGGTGGTGCCGGTGCTGGAGGGTACACCACCGGCAGTGACGCCGGGCCAGCAGTGTTGCTAGTGGACTGTGGACTGTCGAGAGCAAGGAGAACTGACTGCATCACAGTCTGGCGGAGCTTCTGCCGAGCTTCCATGGCTTGGGCTTGCTGCGACATGGGCGCTTTACCATTGTCGTTCCTCCAGCTGGCTTCCATGCCACAGCGTTCCTGCGGTGCTGCAAGCTATAAAAGAAATTTACACTTAGTAATGTAAGTTGCAAAACATGTTTCACAACCTTTTAAATATTAAAAAAATGTCATAGCTTTCACAACAGCGTTCTAGAAAATAAAGGTACATACACGTGCATATTACTTTCATCTGCAGAAGCAACTCAATGGTCACTTACGTACAATTACTTTTTGGCTGCACGTTAATTTGAATTATTTTTTAAGTAGTTTGACGAAAGTTTGCTAGCTAGAGATGACCGAAAGGGGACAACCGAAATCTCGAGAGATAGTCCTGCGTCACTGCAAATGACACGTATATGGTGTCTCAGAAAAAATGACACGTATACGGTTGCTACAACTAACAACTATAGTAACGCATTGCAGGAGGAAGCCAAAATGAAATTACTGTTTACATTAACTAAAGTTCCAAATTCAAAATTAAACCCATTATTCCAGAATGTACAGTACTGTAAATTAAAGTAGCAAGCAAGTACGCAGCAATTCTAAGGACAAATTGGCCGGCAACGGAATTTGGAAGAAATTTTGGCACCTGTTGCTGGCTCGCCAACCAGTTAACCCACTGCTGGCCTTGTATCATCACGTTCATCTGCTGCTGTCCCATGGTTGAGTGCTCTCCTTCTTGATGAAGGGAGAGTTGATCGAGAAGCAAGACAAATATGCATAAGTTAGCAAATCTAAAACTAAAAAGATTTATCTTGCGGATTTTTACAATTATACAACATAGAATTAATCAATAACGTAAAAAAATTACTTGAACCATGTAATTAACACGATGAAGATGAACTTGGATAAAATGAAATGTGGGTGTTCTGATGCTCGATGAGGAGATCAACCTGCGACGTCGCTGCCGGAGGAGGAGGAGCTGCCGGGGTCGTCGCTGTTCTTCCTCTTCAGGCCTCTGCCATCAGAGCCGCCGACCACGGCGGTGGAGGGGGAGGGGTCGGGGCCGGGGTTGCCGCCGGCCATCAGCAGGCTCGGGTTGATGCCTACCAGGCAGCACTTGCGCCATAAGATGACCCTCCACAGGTCCCACACGTCGGCGACGTTGAGCGGCCTCCTGATGGTGTAGGTCCCCGCCCCTAGCCTGCTGCGGATCATGTTCACCCTGTCGCCGGAGTTCTCGTGATCTAGCAGCATCAGGAACAAACGCATCCATGGAACGGCAGCGAAAATGTTAGTCGATCGATCTATAAATTGTTCCTCTTGCAGGGATGATGACCATATTGTATAGAGGCTCTATAAGGTGTGTGCTTACAATAGTAGATGACCGGGATGGACAGATGTGGCTCCACGATTCCACGGAAGTCAAAGCCACAGGTTGCGGCATTCTCAGCCTCGATGAGGAGGACGTCAATGTTCTTGGGCTGTGATCCAAGTAGGAGAGTGAGTGCAGTAGGAACAGGCTTCCTGCAGGTGGTCACTGCAAAGAGATCAAGGGTGCCAGAGAATGTCAGTAAAAATAGGGGTTTGTGTTATAAAAAAAGGTGGGGAAAAAGAGGATCAGCCTGTTCGTTTGGCTGGTGGCTGGTGGCTGATGCTGGTTTGTTCTGAGATAAAAGTACTGTTGGCTGGTTGCTGGTTTGTTCTGAGAGAAAAGTACTGCTGGCTGGTGTTGATTTTGTGTTAACAATAAAAGGGGATCGGAGCTTGCTAGCCCCACGGATCAGAACTGAAAACAATTCAGTAACATGTACACAACATGGGTCAAAGGATTTTTCTTTAAGAAACAGCGGTGAGAAATTTAAAAATTGGCGCGAAAGAGCGAGCACGCACGATCCGATTTGAATAGAACATACATGGCAAGATTTAGATATGCAGCGTAGAAATAGATCGACGAAGAAAACAGAAGTACCCTTGTAATTCAGGAGAGGAAGCACGGCAGAACAAGATTTGAGGAATCTTGCATCGTTGTCCAGAACCAAGGCTCTAATCTGGTCAGGAAACATGGTCAACGTCTCCATGACTTTGATGAGGGACCACGGTAGCCTAGGCCATGTATTTATAGGTCAATCCCCCCCTCCCCATTTCGTCCACTGGCCTGCACAAGACTCCACTTGAATTAAATTCCAATGCATCCCTCTCTCGTTTGGCTAGCAATATCCACCAACTCCCTATTTTGGTGTGTCTCAATTTAATTTATATATGTGCAGCCCATGCATTGTGGTGTTTACTTTCGATATTATTTGCTAATATCACACCACTTTCTAGAAACAATTATTTTTTTGTTGCCCCCTCTCCTGAATGTGTACACGACCAGATATTGCACGAATAACCCTATCTTAAGTGACATGTGTCTAATTTCATATTTTTTTAAGTGACCAGATATTCCATCCCAGTAGAATTCGTTCACACTTATTACTTGCACACATTTGTATGTCCCGCAACAAAGTATCCACTGTAATTCCAATAATATATCTATTCTTCGTTTGACTAGCAAAAACATCAATACATTATTTCCATTGTTGGATCAATCACACTCGAAGCCATTTCGTATGTAACGACTGGGCCGCAGGTCAGTATGGGAACGGCCCGAACATCAGTGGCAACGAGAGAACGGTGGTGGTGGCCATGGTTCTGGACTTCTGGCAGTGCTAGCGCTGAGTGCACTGCTCGATCTCCGTGCAGGTGAAGATGTGGCAATGCTGCTGCTCGGTCCGGTAAGGTTTGCAAGGACCTTTGGGGCTGTAGGATAAATGGCAAACAGAGATTGCCGAAAGTTGTATTTCCACCATCTTTCTTTGCTTAGGCTAGAAAAGGCAAATATGCTTGTGTAATGTATTGATGTTGAGATTCACAAATGAGCGTAGTACTAATAAGGGCACTCCCAATGCAGACTTCACCATGGAGTCTAAGTCTATTAATTATCCTTTCATTTTATAGTTTTTTTGCTGATGTGACACTGTATTTTTTGAAAAAGAGGGAAATATAAGAAACAAGTCTTCACATAAATCGAGATCATTTGTGATAAGTACGTCATGGGATACTAGAATAGAAAATTGCATTGTGAAGGATTGTTTCTTGACACAAAGTCTTATAGCATAGAAATTATGGTAGTTTCTAGCATTGCAAGTGCCCTAAGGGCAGTCCTAATAGAGGAAACTAACACGGTTTCCATAGCATAAGAAATCATCTATAGAAACTATTGTTCACAGTGGTAGTGTCTTCGAGTAATAATTGTTTTCTCTTTCTCTCTCCTAATTTCACCAATGGGGAGTGTTGCATTAACCTCATAGAAACTAGTGGTTTTTCCCAATGGCAAATTCATGGTTTCTTATGCATTGGGTCAAGAGTAGACATGGTATCTACATGAGGAAACCATTTCTATGATTTGTGATCTCTTTCCTCGTTAATTAGGCTGTCACATCACCATTTTACTTAGTTGGCAAGCTATTTAATAGAGATAGAAACTACCATTAATACTCCATTGGGAGTGCCCTAAGAAACTCTGTTGGAAATGTGATGTAGTAAAATAAGCCAACAACAAATGAATGTGTGCACTAAATGATGGAACTTATATAATTAGAGGTGAAGTTTAAGATTGAACAAGAATTAGTTTGATTTTTTGGAAAGTTGATGGAGAGTAGTTTTGTTGCAACTATACTTCCTCGTGTCAAGAAAAATTCCTTTTTAGAGCTAATGAGAATAAGGCAAGTGTACAAAACACCAATTTGTCTAATTGATCTATCATTATTCAAAGCACATATATTGGCAACAAACTTTAATTTTCAAGAAATTAAACAAAACACATGCCTCTTTCTTATAAGAAGAGATATTTCAACACATAGTGCAAAAGTATTGGTCTAGGTAAAACCTAGGATTTGTTGGTTTCGCGAGGTCGCAACTTAAGCCCAAAACATTTTTTTGCAAAGACGAACAGAGGGGACATTCTAGCTAGAGATAGTCGTCATATATAACTTGCAGAAATGAACAGGTTGTGCGCATGCTTACAGTAATTGGGATGCAGACTTGACAATGCCTCTAAAGTAGTCAAAGGTGCATGTGGCGACCTTCCTAGTCTCCTTGAGGATTTCAACATCTCTGAGCTTGTCTCCCGAAGGAGTTTGAGTGCAGAATTTGGGCTTATGTACATAGACTCTGCAGATCAAGGTATCACAAGAAAAGTCTAATAAACAAAGGTGAAATTATCCTTATTTGTTTTGGGGTGAAATTCTCCTTGTTTGTTCTAAAACAAGGAGAATTTCACCCCAAAACAAGGTCTAGAAAATTTGATCTAAAATTTTGATATAATAACTTCATTACATATAAGATAATGTGAATAAGACACTAGGCAAGAATCAGACTATTTCGCGTCACTAATTTTTAAATCTGCTAGCAACATGACAAGAAAACAAACCTGGTATAGGTATAGCTTGACACTGCTTATGAGTTTTTTCCAATGCATGATATGGTACACATAATACATTCGCATTAGCTAATAAAAAAGACCAGAAAATATGACCTCAACATAGCAGAGAAGATTCCTTTCACAAAAAAATATTTCAAATAAATACCCAAAACATAGGAACTAATTAAGGTACCTCTATGCACCTTTGAGGAAAACATAGATGAAAAGTTCACATCAGTAATTTACACAAATTGATTTTTTAGAGAGAAATAACATGCTCATGCACTAAGCTTTATATTAAAAAAACACAACACATCAAAATAAATGCTAAAAATGCAAACTCAGGATTTGGTGCGCTAAATTTACCTTTAAAGTTTAGGATAGACAACACCATTGAAGCCTTTATCAAAAAGCTTGTGTCGGCATAGCTATCAGTGCTCGAACACCATTTGGAAAGAATAGGATCCCCTATTCCATGGATGAAAATTGGTGTAGTGATAATGAGAAGAGCGGGCTTAGGTTGATGTTTGTATTTATAGGACGAGTAGCAGTCTCGACGACAAACATGAAACCGTTGTTCAGCCTGGCTCACACCTAGGCTTCAAGACTACTGCATAATTATGAACGATCGAGGTGAGACGCTTTGTGGAATCCAGACATTGTAGCCATGATTACCTAACACATTATAATGGACCTTTTTAATTTAGCTCATTTTAAAACATTATGCACAACCTACATGGTTACAAATTGCTATCATCTACTTTGTTATATTCATCAATGTATGGGAAAAATTCTCTCTAGTAAATAATCATTTTACTATCTCCCTCTTTCTTGCCGCTTCTCTGTAATTCATTGTCATTACACACATCAGTCTATCCATGACTCACGATTATATATCTTATTGTCACTCATAAATTCTTTCGTACCCAACCTATGCATGGTTCGCCCACCGGATTCCATGAGTTCATATGTCTTGGAGAGAAAGTATCCCCACTTGATGACTTGAATTCTCATAGTGTTCAATGGCAACATCTGGCACCTATCTATCTTGGTATGACTCAATTTATGTGCATCCCTCATATGGTACCATTGAACCTCGTCCTTAATTTGTGTTGTAAGCAAAGCCATAGGAGGAAGAGTATCCGGTTTGGGTCACAATGTCAAAGACGCAGTCACATGTGGCCCCAAGGCTTGTAAGGAACTGGTCAACTAGCTAGAAAGAAACTACCTCACAGGTTGAAAAAAGAAATGAAAAAAACTTTTTATTCCATATCTTGAATGGTTCTATCGGACGGCTCACATCTGTCCATATCACGCGACTAGGTGATGCAAAGTTGTGCTGCTGTGATTTTGTAGACAGTAATTAGCCAGGGTAATAATGCATGTTTTAGCTCAAAGACCCGTTGAAAAACATTATGCACTTGTCTCCTTTCCCATTACTTTTATTTGTTTCTGGGAATGGATAATTTCCTTGTTAAAATTGGCAATCTTATACGATAAATGAAATGAGTGTGCTCACTGTGAGAGAGAGAAACAGTGTGCGATTCTCTCCAAGCAATATCTCTGTGCGATTCCACAAGAGAACAATGTGCCTAAAGCTACCATAAAGCACTTGGCATGATGCAACAATTAATCTTTGACTCCGATCGCAATCCCAAGTCCTAACCATTGGGCTTAAGGAAATGCTTCAGGTCATGTGTCCGACACGAGCGCGAGCTATCAGAGGCTTTTACAAAGTGGGATCTATCGACACAGCATGACCTGATATTTTTTAGCATCGGGCGATGTGACCCCTTTTCACCCACAAGAGTGCATCACGCCATCACCAGCAAACAGAAGTCATGGAGGCTAGCACTGATCCCTTCCCCTCTCCCTCCCCGCAAGCAGGCGCGGGCAACAGAGCTCGAGCACGGCAACGGTGCCGTCAGAGCCTGCGCACAACCCGGCAGCCTAGGAGCTCCAGGACCCATAGCCGCTCGCTGGTGACGTACACCTCGATGAGGAGGAAGCAGCACGTCGGGCTCAAGGACTTGAGCGCGCTGCAATTAGCGAGCATGCGCCGGGAGCGGAAACGACGCATCAGCAGGCGCCATCGCAAATCCACCTCGACCTCCCTAGAGTCCCTTGTCAGAGGAGCTCCGGGTGGCAGCAGCTCGCGGACGTGGGGCGGCGGTGGCTGTCAACAGAAGCAGTGCGCATGCTTTATTTTTTATTTCTGAGTCCATGTTGCATTAGGCATTTAAAAATGTTGCAGCAGAATTTTTTAGGTGTTGCAAAACTCTATGTATGTTGCAATATTTGCATTTTGGTGTTTCATCTGTTCATTTTCCATGTTGCAACTTTTGTGCTCATGTGTTTCACCGTGTTATAGATATATGTTGCAACAGTTTTTTTCATCTACTACTTCTCATGTTGCAACATATTTGTTTCAGTGTGTCACCATATTTGTTTAAGTGTTTCATCTAGATTGTCGAATGTTGCATGGAACACACATTAATGTTGTGGTGGGATTTTGTGTCCGCGATGTTGCGTGCAACATCAACATGATGTTGCAGTGGGAATTTTTTTCTTCATAGATCCAACAACTGTTGATGTTGTGTGCAAAATTAGCTGATGTTGCGGTGGGAATTTTTCCTTTTAATGGATCTGAAGGCTGCAGTGCTCCGATCCAACGCCCGCAGATGCGTCCGATGGCTAGCGTCAGGACGGACGTCCGGGCCCTAGCAGTTCTGTTCGGCTTAAAAAGCCACTCATGCACCCATCCCATGAGAATTCATGAAGTTAGGTTGAGAGTGTGCTTCATGAATTCTCGTCGGATTTTCACGGGCTCATAACATCTACCACCTACTAAGCGCACATGAGTGGCTTTAAGCCTGCATTTGTATAGAACCGGGCCAAAAATAGTTGTGTCGGCTACCTTGCCATATACTTGTGCAAAGCCTAGGTGTAGAAGTAGAAAGGTCATGGCGGGCATTGCGAGGTTAGATGGGACCACCCTATATATGGATTAGAAAAGTATGTTTCTTTTTTTACCAAAGGGGTAGTTTTCTTTTGTGATGCATGTTTTATCTTCTCTGCTTGGAGTTCCTCTCGCAAACTTGGTTACTCTTCGTGTGGCTGCTCTTAAACACTAAGGAAGATATTCATGGTATCATATGGGGTTGCCCATAAATTGAGTCCTGCCAAAATAGGTAGGCGGTAGATGTTGCTGGTGGGCCTGATAATTCAAGTGGATCCTTTGTTCTAAGACATATAAACTCATGGAATCCAAAGGACGAACTCTGTACAGAATGGATATATGAAAGCATTATTTATGAAGAAGAGTAACAATACGATAATGATGGGTCACTACAGATAGTGTGATGTATGTAATGATGATGAATTACATAGAGAGAAGGCGGAAAAGGGAGTGTAAAATAATTATTGAGAGAGAAAATTGGACATTTATTCTAACAACAACTACATTGAATGCAGCAAAGGATATATAGGATATCCAACTTTAACCATCCAGATTATGCAAAAGGTTTTATACTGGGCTAAATTAAAAAAAATTGGTTACACTTATTTCAGGTAATTTTAGATACAATACATGTATTTCACGAAACATCTCACCTTGATCCACCGTCAGCCTCTAGTAGTCTTGCTGGCCAAGCTAATGTAAGCCAGGCTGAACTATACCTGAGCATTTTTAGCCCGGCCCGCCCACGGACCTTACTGGGCGGGCGTGGGCACAGATCTTGCAGCCCGCGAAAAAAATCTTGGGCCGAGCCCGGTCCGAAATGTTGTTTTTAGCTATTTTACACTATAAAATACTCAGGCGGCCCGCCCAAGCTCGGGCCCGGCCCGAGCCCGGCCCGAAAATTGAGGCCCGACGCGCCCAATGGGACGGACATGGGCAGAATTTTCTTGGCCCGAAATAACTGGGTCTTTTTCCGGCCCGGCCCGAACCTGACCCGGCCCGCTAAATGCTCAGGTCTAGGCTGAACAATGGTTTCACGTTTGACCAAGCAAGACTGCTAACTAGTCTATAAATACGTACAAACCTCGATCTCCGCTCTTCTCATCATTCCACCATGCTATTTGAAAATTTTGAGATACGTTACACATAATGCATGTACTTTAGCTAATAAGGGAGAGCGTAAAATATAACCCAAATACCTAGAGATTGCTTTCACAAAAAAACATTGCAAATAACAACCCAAACACAAGAACTGAAATTAAAGAAAGTGTTATCACCAATGGGTCATCACCACTGGTTTAAAAGAAACCGATGGTGATACATTAACATTGTCAGATTGTAACATGATTCGGTGGCAGAAAATAGAACTAATAATGATAATAGAGTATCACTACCAGTTTTTAATACAAACTGAAGGAGATAGTGCCACTGTCGGTTTATAAAAAGAGCTAGTGGGTGGAAATTAGTCGGACCCGAAAGATACATTAAATTGGATTTTGACCGAGACATGTCCGCTCTCCCCTCTCTCCCCAGTCTCCCTTTCTTTCTCTCCCCTCTTATCCATGTTGGCCTGTCCTCCCCTCTCTCTCCCTCCCCGATCGACCCATCTTCTCTTTGTCCTCCTCTTTCCCTCTCCCCAACGACGGCGGTTGACAAGTCATATGCTACCCGCCACCACTTTACAAGGAGATTCTGGAGGGGGAGGGGGAGTGATGGGTGGAGGTGGTGCTTCGAGCGGCGGCAGTCCACGGACATGCTGGCACACAAGGCTACCACAACAGGTGATGCGGTAGTGGGCGATCGGCAGTGGCAGGCCGTGGACACAGCGGTGCACAGGGCTCCGATGGGGGAGGGAACGTGATACCCGAGATCTAGTGGTGTGCATACGAGATGACGATGGATGGGCAAAGAAATAACATGCTCATGGAGTAAGCTTTAGATTGAGAACACAAGACATCTTAATCTAAGTCTAAAAAAACAAACTCATGACTTGTAGCACAAGAGTTTACCTTCGAAGTTTAGGGTAGGCAACATCATCGAAGCCTTTCTCAGAAAGCTTGTGTTGTCATCGACTATCAAGGCTTGGACGCCGTTTGGAAAGGAGATCCCCCTGGTCCGCCGATGAGAAATGGCATGGTGGACTAAGGACAAGAGCAGGCTCGGGTTGAGGTTTATATTTATAGGTCGGGTAGCATTCTTGATCGCTGGCAAACGCGTGAAGCAGTCGTCCAGCCTGGCTTACGCCTACACTAGCATGACTGCAAGCCAACGAAGGATCGAGGTGGGATATTCTATGGTATATGGACATTGTACCCAAAATTACCTAAAATCATTATAATGGATCTTTTTTAATTTAGCCCATTTAAAAATCTTCTGCATAATCTGCATATATGGTTACAATGTGCTGTCCTATATTTTGTAAATTCAATGTATAAAATTTTCTCTTTATATATAATCATTTTATTGTCTACCTCTTCCTCTTTCCTTCGATGTAATTCATTATTGTCACTATTCTATAATGACTCACTATTATCTTATTATCACTCCACCTCAAAAATGCTATCATATCCAATCTATATGCTAAGGTCGCCCACTGGATTCCATGTGTATATATATCTCTCTCTTAGAAAGGGAAGTATCCACTTGATGACTTGAATTCTTAGGCAACATTTAGCATCCACTTGTCTTGGCAGGACTTAATCCATGTGTGGTATTGTGTTGAACCTCTTCCTTGGCGCCATAAGATGCAAAGATGCAAAGATGAGGTCATGTGTGGTCACACAGGTCCAAAAAAGAAGGAAAAATATCATATATTGGATGGTTGTTGAACGGCTCATGTATTTCGCACTCGGCGTATTTACAGTTTCTGTAGTGCGTCATGCTATGAACCTTCCTATTCTCACATCTTGCACAAGCATATAATAAACCATCGGTTTGGAAGCCATCGAGTTGTGAGGCCGTGATTTTAATTTGTAGACAAAAATTACCCAGGATAACGATGCAATTTTTAGCTCAAAGCCAATTTATAACTGTTATATGCACTTATTGTCTTGTTCGTTACTTTTCTTCATTTCTAGCAATGCATAATCCCCTTGTTAAAATTGCCAATTTTATATGATAGTAATGAAATCAGCATTCTCACTATGAGCAAAATAGTGTACGATTCTCTCTATATATGTCTTATCTGTCTCTCACACCCTCTTCATTGATCATTGCAAACATATCATTCCAAACGGCTGGTCTGCAGCATCGATGTGGAGATGCGGGTCTGCAGCATCGATGTGGGAGGCTTTCATATTAGCACCAAAAAAATTAATTAAATAGCATCCGAGCTTTTTTCTATTCTATCTTTCAGTTAGTCTGTCTGTGTGTCTCTCTATCTATCTATCTATCTATCTTGGAGCCATGGATGCCCAGAAACTGATGCATATATATCTGATCTTGGCTTTGAGCAAAAAAAATTCAAATCAGTTACCAGTTGGCATGTCGTTGCAGGCTGGCTTGCAGGCATATGTAGCCTGCGATTTCATCTCTAGTACACACTCAACCCCATCAGTGGCTCAAGCGCGTTAGTTAGTTGGTGCACCGTAGTGACGAGCATTGTGTGTTTCCAGACGTCAATGTGGCATTGGATTTTAGAATGGCACCGCCAAGGCACGCAGTCCATCAATAAATAGTCACCAGAAAGAGATTTTGTTCTAGCATACAAATGTAAGAATGTATCTCTTGCAGATTTTTTTTTAGATAAAGGATTACAAAATCCGGCCTCTACATCAGAGATGTACACAGCCAATTATTACAAAGCATTCTTGGAGAATTGAAACCGAACCAAAGTCTTTAAAAGATAAAAAGACTAAAGCAAACGATAAACGTGCTTCCACCCCCTATTTGAGATCTCTAAAGCAATAATCTCTAATTTCTTGCTCATTAGAGTGAGGGCGTCCTTTGCTTGCTCGTCACGCTGTAAGTGGGCCCAAGAGCGTAGCCAGTATGCTCCCCTGAAAATAACCTGCATAATAGAGTTAGTTTTCATTTTCTTAAAAATCACATCATTCCGGCAACGCCAGATAGCCCAGCACAACGCAGCTGTACCAACCCAGATTAAACCTTTTATCTTTTTATGTTGGTTGTTCAGCCATGTACCAAACATATGGCTGATACATCTAGGTTGGTTCAGATTAGTAGCGAAAAAGATGATTCTCCAAATCGTTTTAGCAAAGGGGCAGTCAAGGAAGAGGTGTTGGATATTCTCATTCCTATTGCAACTAATACATTGCTGACTTCCTTTCCAATTTTTCCTAGCCAGGTTGTCTTTGGTTAGGACAACCCCCCTTTGTAGGAACCAAAGAAAGATCTTTATTTTTTGAGGAATTCTCATCTTCCAGATCCTCCCATGACGAAAAGGTGGATGTGTATCAATGAGATGGCGATACAGTGACCGAACAGTATATCCTCCAGATTTGGTTAGGTTCCATTTAAAATAATCAGAACCTTCCACCAGTTGAACATGTGAGATCCTTGCTACTAAATTAAGCCATTCTCTAAGTTTGTTGTCCACCAAAGCCCTTCTGAAAGAGATATTGAGAGGGTTTGTGGCCATTACTTTGGAAACAGTTGCGTGAGGATCTCTCACTATATTATATAAGTTTGGATATTTAACTTTGAGAGGCTTATCTCCTACCCAAGTATCCTCCCAGAACCTTGTATTGGTCCCATCTTTGACGTCGAAGGTACCTTTAGTTAGCACCTCATCCTTAATATGCATGAGGCCTCTCCAAAAATGGGAGTCATTAGGTTTGGCTGTCACCTGAGATAAAGATTTTGATCTTAGGTATTTATTCCGTAGCAACGATTGCCATATCCCATTTGTGTTTAGTAAATTAACTAGTCAATTGGCGAGAAGGCATTTATTTTGTAGTTGCAAATCAAGGATACCTAGACCCCCTTCGTCTTTTGGACGACATAAGATGTCCCATTTGGCTAATCGGTATCTATGTTTCTCTGAAGATCCTTGCCAAAAGAACCTTGATCTAAAATGATCTAGGTTTTTGAGAACCCCTTTAGATAGTTCAAAAAAGGACATCATAAACATGGGTAGGATGCTTAAGACAGAGTTGAGTAGGACAAGTTTTCCCCCGTAAGATAGGTACTTTGCCTTCCAGCAGGATAATTTCTGCTCGAAGCGTTCTTCAACCTTTCTCCATTCAGAGTTCAAGAGTTGTCTATGGTGCATTGGAATCCCTAAATAACTGAATGGGTATTCCCCTGCATTATAACCGAAGAGAGAAGTATAAAATTCCTCCATCTCTTTAGCTGTACCAAAGCAAAAGATTTCACTCTTATGGAAATTAATCTTAAGCCCAGATAGTTGCTCGAAAGCGCATAGCAAAAGTTTTAGATTCTTTGCTTGCTCAGGGTCATGGTCAATAAAGATAATGGTGTCATCTGCATATTGTAGAATTGACAAACCATCATCAATGAGCTGGGGAAGGACTCCTCTTATTTGGCTATCGGCTTTTGCTCTATTAATAAGAAGAGCTAGCATATCAGCAACGATGTTGAATAAGATTGGTGACATTGGATCACCCTGCCTGAGTCTACGTTTGGTTTGGAAGTAAGAACTTATTTCATCATTTATTTTAATCCTAACACTTCCACCAGTAACCATACTCTCAACCCATCGACACCATTTAGGGGAGAAGCCTTTCATACGTAAGGTTTGTTGCAGGAAGGACTACTTAACTTTGTCGTATGCCTTTTCAAAATCAATTTTGAAAATGACTCCATCCCTTTTTTTAGTATGAAGCTCATGGATAGTTTCGTGTAGTATAACTACTCCCTCCATGATATTCCTGCCAGGCATAAAGGCAGTCTGTGTCGGGCTCACCACCTTCTTGGCTACAATGTTAAGCCTGTTTGTCCCCACCTTTGTGAAGATCTTGAAGCTAACATTAAGGACACAAATTGGTCTATATTACTGGATTTTGGTCGCATTTTGAGTCTTAGGAAATCTCTTGCAGATGTTGGTGTTTAATTAACATTTACTATGCCCCGGGCTGCACCAGCATACAAATGTAAGAATGTGTGTCCTTGATTTTCCAAGGGGAAAACAGCCATAGGTCAACCGGTGGCTTCTTGCAGAGTGGGCACGTAGGCTAGTATAGCGGCGCAGGCCCGCTTGGTTGCGTCATTGGCCGTGGCCCGTGGACGCCTGCGTGCGGACTCTAGTTGGACTAAAATATATTGACGTGTCATGTCTTGTTGTTTATAGTAGCGATAGTCCATAAGGTCAGTCTCAATGGGAGTTCAAAGGATTTCATAAGCTTTAATCATCATGTCACATCACCAATTTTGCTTATGTGGCAACGTATTTATGAGGAGAGAGAAGAGAGAGTTTCATCATATGTGAGAGGAGTTTCATCATCATGAAACTTTTGTGACATAATTACATAATTTATAATTTAGGTACCCGTGTAATGAAATTGTGCACTAAGACTGACCTAAGCAGCACACGGTGCACAACCATACGCTTTGGCAGGTATCGGACGCCTTCTGACAATCAATGAATTAGGATCAGCGATCGTGTAGGCGTTGGTGAACGTCAGACATTTGACTCTGCTCCTATGCCTCGGGCTGCACCAGCATACAAATCAGTTACTACTTGGCACATTATCACAGGCTGTCTAACCAAATTTATTTATAGCTATCTATCTATCTATCTATCTATCTAGGCAACATATCAGGTGCAAACCAACTTCTCCGTAAAAACCCGTGCAAATCATGGCAAAATTGTCGTCTAAATTCATAAAAAAAATCACACAGGTAGTACACAACCTTGTAAAATATCTTGTCCCAACTCCACTTCTTCTGTGAGATATAAAAATTTCTCACAAACGAAGTCAAATTTAGACAAGATATTTTATAAGGTTGTGTATTATCATATCATCAGGGGCGTAGCTAGGATCCATTGATAGGAGGGGCAGAAATAATAATTATATAGCAGTTTTTCTTAACAAATGTGATTAGCAAGGAGCTTTCCCATGGAAAAAGAGTGGCGTCAGGGGGCAGGCCCCTGCGCGCCCCCCTGTGGCTACGCCCCTGCATATCATCTACATGTGTGATTTGTTTTTTCATTTAGACGGCCTTTGTACCATGGTTTGCACAAATTTTCAGGAAGTGTGGTTTGCACCAAATATGTTCACATCTATCTATCATCTGTCTGTCTGTCTGTCGGTCTGTCTCATAGGAACACTCAACCGGTGAGTGGCTCATAGCAGCCCCCACTGCGGGGTGCAGATCGATGTGCACATTCATTTGTGAAAAAAAAAGACACCTACAGTAGCAGCAAAAAGAGTCCAAAAGATTTCATCTTCATCATAGAGACGTGGTAGTTACTCTTGATTACCACTACTACAGAATCGAGCATTCGTGCATAATTCGTACCGAGCGGGAGCTACAGTACCCTGATGCCATATTTAGTACCGGTAACATCTTCAACCGGTACTAAATGCTTGCATGTGGCCTATATCACCAGCAGCAACAAACCATTTAGTACCGGCTCGTGATTTCACCCAGTACTAAATGGCAAGAATGTCATTTAGTACCGGTTCAAACCACGAGCCGGTACTAAATTGCACATTTGCTCCCGAGTTCCTCATACCCTTTTATTTTCTCTAAGTCCTATCCCACCCTTATCCTCTCCCCCGTCTCTCCATTCTCCTTAGCTTCTTCCATCTTGTTCCTCTGCTCTCTCTCATCTATCCTCCCTTTCATGTTGCAGGCGTGGGGCAAGCCTCCCCGACCACTAGCGCGGGGGCGGGACTCCCGGCCGCTAGGTGCGGCCTCGGCCTGGCGCGTCGTCGAGGCGCTGCCGGCGGGCGCGACCTCGCCGCTCCGAGGGCTTCTCCGGCCCGGCGCAGCGTCGCCAGCGGGCGCGGCCAGGAGGGCACGGCCTTGCGGTGCTGCCGGCGGGCGCAGCCTCGCCGCTCCGAGGGCTTCACCGGCCTGGCGCGGCATCACCGGCGGGCACGACCTCGTGGCTCTGGCGGAACGGCCTCGCGGCTTTGGCGGGTGCGACCTCGTGGCTCCGGCGACGTGTCCTCACTTGAGGCGCAGCGAAGGTGCGCTGGCATGGTGGTGCGGTGGCTGGTGGCGGCGCGCTCCACTGCGGCCGGTCTCCCCTGTAGAGGAGCGCTATATCTCTTTTATCTTGAATATGTGATGCGAGATGTATGCTTGATTCATTTTGTTTCTTGTTTCTTGTGATTGTGACAAATATGTTGTGATTCTTATGAAACATGAACTATAATTCTTGTGAAATTCGTGTGTACCGGTGATTCTTGAAGAAAATGAGAAAAGAAAACAAAATAGAAAAGGAAAGGCGAAAGAAACGAAAAAGAAAAAAGCTACGGAGGGCACAGCGTGGGGGTGGTTGCAGTTTAGTACCGGACGTGGCGGCCGGTACTAACTGTCGTGGCAATTAGTACCGGCCAGCTTGTACCGGGCAAACGCCCGGTACTAACCTGGCCTTTTGCCCGGTACTAATGCCCGGATCTGTAGCCGTGTACGAAAGGAAAAAGTTATTTTTGATGCCCATCATCTATCCATCATCAAATTCTATTTTTCGTCTTTAGTCACAAAATCAGATATATAGCATCCCTCATCTATCTAATCCGTTTATATCCGTTCCCTTGCTAATTTTATATGGTGATTTGTATGATGTGGTAGTGGGCTCCACATATCGGGTGGGTCCCGCATGTCGGTTGGCTTCCTTCTCCCCCGCGCTGGTTTTGCAGATGAGGAATGAAATCAAACTTCGACCATAGATGAGGGATATATAAAAAGACTTTATTTCATTACGTAACTGTGGTAGTTATTTTTGACTGGTCGGAAGGTGGCAATTGCAACTTTCTCTTCGATTCCACTTTACCCATCGGCTTATGAAAACCAGTGAACTACGTCAACACTTGTTCAATGCCCGACGCGCTCTTTTACCACCATGAGACATTGAGACTATTCTACTACGCACCACTTACGGCCATTGGCAACGGCCGTCAGCCTCAGCCTCAGCAACAACGACGTGTGCCCGACGCTATATTTTTAGGTGTGAAGTGAAGTTCGCCAGAATCCCGGGCTCCCGGCCCTAGCTATGTGCTTAGCACAGTGTAAGGTTTCACCGTTTTAGTTATAGATAGATCAATGATTATATGGACGCATGAATACATAAGAATATATGTCTTCGATTTCCCAAGGAAAAAACCATAGGTCATGCATATACATCTCAAGGCAAGGCAAATCTGACCGGTGGCTTCTTGCAGAGCGGGCACGTAGCTAGTAGCGGCGCAGGCTCGCTTGATAGCGTCATTGGTTGTCGGATCGGACGCCTGCGTGCGGCATTAAGCGATATAGTTGGGACTATGGTCGGACTCAGAGTAAATATTGATGTGTCATGTCGTGTTGTTTATTGTAGCGATTGGTGGATGTTGCGGGACACGCGTGGTGCACGGCAATGGGCAAAATGCCACAGGTATCTTGACGCGTTCAGCTGACCACCTTTGGAATCGGCGACGACGAGGCGTTGGTGAACAACGTCAGATCGACATCCGACGCTCCTCCTGTACCTCGTCGGGCTGCACCAGCATACAAATCAGTTACTACTCTATCTAGCCAGATTTCTATTTTCTATCTACGAGTATCTTTTTTTAGAAGAAAAAAATATATTTCTATCTGTTGGAAGGAAACACTCACCGGTGAGCGGCTCTGTGCTACCCAGCAGGGAGGGGGGGGGGGGCAGCAGACGTGCGCACATCACTTTGTACGGAATTTTTTTTAATATATTTTTTAAATCATTTTGTAAAATTATACGACCATTTCAAAATTTATCAGTTTTGACAACCAAACGCCGTGGGCCATGACGGCCGCCGTGGGCCACGGCGGTTGCAGGTCCAACTGCCGTGGCCCACGGCGGTTAGGCCAACAGCAGCGGGCCCCCACGGGCGTGAAGTTCAGACGTCGTGGCCCACGGCGGTTGAGGCCTATTCGCCGTGGGCTACGGCGGCAGGACCAACCGCCGTAGGCCACGGCGGTAGGGGCTGTGCCACCGCCGTGGCTTACGGCGGCAAATCTAGTCTCCCCTATAAAAGTCGAAAATTAGCCTGGAAATGTCATAAAAATTCGGAAAAAAAGAAAGAGAGGGTTGGGAAGGAGAAGAGAGTGAGGGGGCGGAGCAGCGAAGCTCTGCCGGTTCTTCGCTTCATTGTAAGTATTTCGTCGATTTCAACCCTTTTCGCACCTTTACTTAGAAAGCGTAATTAATGATTCACTGCGTTTCTTTATATCTGTAGTATTAAAAATGTCCTGTTTGTAGGGTTAGGGTTGAGAAGGAGAAGAGGGTAGGTGGAGGGTGCGGAGTAGTGAAACTCTGCTGCTTCTTCGCTTCATTGCAGGTATTTCACTGATTTCACTAATTACTATTTCGGTGTACTTTAGATTTCTGTAGATTTATGTATGATATAGATTTATGGAGTATAGATCTGTAGTTGTAGATTATATTACGTAACATATTTACTGTTAAGTGTGTAGATTGCGGCTGATTAGTTTGCTAATTTAGTTTAGATATTAGTTTATTTGTTTCTTAGTCCCTGGATGTAGTATTTGATAGCAGTTATTGCTTTTTATTATGAATCAGACATGTCGGAGACAGTCACAATCAAATTGTATTACGGAATTGGAGAAATTATATATGGTCCACAAGGAGTTGACTTGTCAAATTATAGTTCAATTGAAAAAAATGTTAAAAGAGCAGCAGAAAGAACTTGGGAGGCTATAACCAACTGGCTGGTCAAGGCATTTGCAGTAGATTTAGAGCACCAATGCCTGTCGGTGATGGCACTAATCAACAGAAGTGAACATGTGTATTGGGAGCTCGTGCCACTTGAAGGGACTCCACGATGGAGGAGTTTTATCAGAAATGCCTGCCGAGTTGGTTTGCCCGTGATTTTGTTTGTCCAAGTTTTCCAGAAGGGTGGGTCTAGCAGTCAAGTTCATCATCTTTCTTTGGTTTGGTAACGTTTTCTTGCCTTTTGCAGTACTCCACCCAAGCAGAGAACTGCGGTTTCTCGTAATGGGTGGATCCACCAACTATTGATCCCTATCAACAGTACATCGACTACCTCGAGGACGTCGTCATCTACAACCTGAAGCGGGAGCTGTCGGAGGCACTGGCTTCTCTAGATCCATCGTCTAGCGCAGGAGACGACCGGTGCTGCAAATGCTCGACCTGCACTTGTGAATGCCACAAGAAGAACAGCCCCCCTCCGAAAGATTGGTCCACTGCACCTTCACCACCTCCACCCCCACCTGGGTACTACATGCCGTCGCAACACTCCGGTGGCTCTATGCTCTCCGGGCAGTTCTCGTACAACTAGATTCATTAGGAATGTTGTAATGAAATTTCTAAATTCCCTAAGGCATGTTATCAGTACGTAAGGCGCTTCGTTAGGGTTGTACTAGCACTGTACATGCCATTGCAAATGTGTTTTTCCTTTCCTAAATATATAAAAAAACCAACCAACCGCCGTGGGTCACGGCGGTTGGGCAACTGCAACCGCCATGGGTCACAGCGGTTGCAAGGGGGCTGCCTGCCGCCGTGCGGCTCATTCAACCGCCGTCTGCAACCGCCGTGCGCCACGGCGTTGGCCCAACCGCCGTGGGCCACGGCGGTCCGCCGCCATGGCCCACGGTGTTTAGTTGTCAAAACTGATAAATTTTGAAATGGTCGTATAATTTTGCAAAATGATTTAAAAAATATATTAAAAAATTCAAAAATTGGTCACCTACGATAGCATGCGGCCCAGCAACAAGACAGCCCACAAGATTTTCATCTTGCTTTGCTGTTTAGTTCCATTAATTTTGACTCCAACTCACCATTCATCTCGTCATATCTTCACGTGCGCAACACGTATTTTTTTCACAACTTTCCACCTAAATATACTATTCATTCACACAAATTTGACGAAAACACACCCTTAGTTATTTGATTACGTAACCGGTCGGATTTTCACGGGCTCATAATCATAAAGGGTGACAATTCCAGATTTCCAGCTTTGTATTCCTCGTTACCCGTCGGCTCGTGAAAACGAAATAATTGTCACTGATGAACTACGTCAACACTCATTCAATATTCGCAACGGTCGTCAGCCTCTCAACCTCTTGTTATGTTCCGCCGCCGCAACGTTGACGAACTTGAAGGCACTCCAGCCGGCAGCCGCATACGCATGGCACAGTCGTGGTCGTTCTCTAGCCTCGATATTGACGAACGAACCTGCAGGCGCTACTGCCCTATTTCGTCAGCATTGATCCATTCATAACCATCACTTCCACTTATGAAACGAAAATAATCCATCGAACACGAAATTTTCCTTTCAATTGTTTGCAAAATGCAGCAGCGGATTTTCCACTGTTTGAAGCTAACTGCCTAACTGTAGAAAAATCAAGCATTTCCAGATAGTTTTCTATAGGACGTCTAACTGCGGTTCCAGCAGGGTAGGTTGGCAAAATATTCCCCACGGGAAGCTGCAGCCACATTCAGGCCCTCGATCGATGTCCCAAATCCTAAGCTAGGTATCAGGGGGTTGCGCCCTTTTCCGCGCGAACTAACAGCTATCAATTCGCTCCAGTATGTTCCCTTCTATCCCGATGATTTTCACTGATGTATTTGAGTGGCCCTTGAGGAAGAAATCTGTGATCTGCAATGAAATGGTTCGCAGTAAGTACAGTTTTCTTAGCCTGAAACAACTGATGCTGTCATGCCATGACTTTGGATATGACACTACTAATCAACTAACAGCATTCCTAACACACGATTGGAATTGCTTACAGAAAGAACATGTCGACAGGAACTGCATTATGTTGATATAGAGTGACTTAATTATTACGAAGATCATCATACCTGGGTACAACCAAATAGCTTGAGAATCCTCAACGATGGGCAGCTATCGACAATCAATCCCAAAGCTTCATTGGTCAGTTGACGGCAGAAGGAAAGATCCAGAGCTTCCAACCGAACGGAGCACTTGCGGGAAATTGCAAGAGCAGTAAGGTCTCCAACCTAGATGAAATACATAAAGATCAGACCTGATTATTTGTGGCAAACTGTTCATACTAGAACAAGCTGAAAGGCAACAAAAGAAAACAGCATGTCTTGACAAATTAAATTTCCCAGTTGAGATAAGAACCTGCAAAAACAACAGTATAATATGCATACACTCCAACCAACAAAAGATTTGACAGCACCTTCAGAAAGTTCACCTTCTAGATCAGAGGACCTTTTATACAGGAAAGATAATAGGCCTGAGTGATTGAAACAACAGGTACAACTTCCAGTCATGTTAACAGCAATTTCAGTTAGCCCAATTGCTCAAACAACAGGTTGGTTCTTAGTCCTTACTGCCAAACTAGTATACCTATCGCCATATAGACACTGATGCACGTTTGATGCAGCCAGAACAAATCTCAAACATGGCCATACCCAAATGGACATTTGAAGTCTGTTCATACTCTCCATTGTGCCCAAACAATCATTTCTCTCCAAAGTCAATTTATATGTATACACCAAATAACCAGAAATGTTACAATATGTACTTTCATTCCAGCTTAAGTGAATAGACTACCTGGGTGCATAAATGAAGTGCAATCTCCCCATTAAAGTACAGTGTGATCCTTGCTACTGATTCTCTCACCCATGCACATATAGTGCTCCTGACCAACCAACAGGCATTTGTTGCATGTGAAGCCTTCCCAAATGCTGCTCACTGGCATTTTGCCAAATGCTTTGTTTGCTTACCCTTTCTATCAATAACAGGTTGCTCTATAGGAGTAATTTATCTCATGTTCACATTATGTCAGATCAATGTTATTAGTGCAAAGTTTCAATTAAAAAACCTCAAAACAAATCCATAAATAGTCTTTTTCCACTAAACAGCATTGAACCATTTAGTATGGTCTATTGCTCAAAACAAGGAAAAAGAATAAAGGATCTGCATCTCAAACAAAATTAGAAGTGTGATATCCCAAGAATAAGATTTGCGGTTATCACATTCAAGAAGACAGAATGAAGAAAGTACCTTCTCAACATTGTTAAGCATTAACTCAGTTAGGCATCCTCCAGATTCTTCCAAATATCGAGACATTGCTGCATCACTGTAATAAGGATCAAGTATAACATCAGGAAGGATTTCTTGTGATCTCATTACACAACAGAGCATTATATGATCGATATAAAATAAGAGTACGATTAAATGAAATAAAAGGTAGTCATCTTACAACGGAAGATAAATTCCATGATACTCAAAGTGGTAAACCTTGCTGGTTCCAACTTTGAGATCCCCTTCTGGAGAATGGATACCAGTAAGAGTTTCTATCAGTTACAGTGGTGTATTCCTTTCCATTTTGCTTAGTACTCTATCAAGTCTAAATCTTTCATGAATCTTTATAAACAGTAGTAATTTAATGATACAGATGGCACTAGTGCTACAAGTGAGAAAAAAAGCCATTATACATTAACATGTCATGATACTCTCAAATTCTCAGCACAATCTGGCAGAAGAAACGTATCAGCACTTCTACAATGCACAAATCATATTAAGAAGAAGGATTTGAGTTCACATACTGAACAAGATGGTTAGAATACTAGATAGAAGCTAATTAATGCATAAATAATAATCACCATCCACCCATCTGAGTCTGAATACCTTTTAAGATGCAGCGATGCACAGTAAAAAAGTGGTGGATCAATAGGAATGTTGCACAGCACTTTATTCTGCTTAGAAAATAGACATTTCAAACTTGGAACAGCGAAGACAAGGAGGGAGGGAAGATACCTGAATGTGTTTCTTTGAAGCTTCAGTTTCCTTATTAGCCTGCAACCATTGCGAAGATGCCTCATTGCTGAGTCACGCAACCTATTCAAGTTGCGGAGATCTAAAGAAATTAATTGTGGACAATTCTCCCCGATAGTCTTGATGGAAGATGAGGTAAGTTTCCTATATTTAGACAACAGAAGAATGTCAAGTCAAATGCAGATTCATATTGTTTTCTTAAACTTGCATAATAGTAATCTATTAGGATAACTATGGGTCTGCTCCTTCAAAAAGGAACTATTGACTAAAATAGGAAACAGTAAAGACTTACAAGCAACCAGCAAATGCTAGTTCCTTCATGTTCGAACCATGCACAGGAATGAGCTCATTCACAAACTTGTCACACACAGATTCTATTCCAGACATTGACAGAACCTCTAGATGATTAATCTTCTGTAGAGCAGGAAGAATCATCATAGCCTCCACGTTTGTGCAGTCATCTATATATAGTTCTCTAAGTACCGAATGTAACTTGTCAGCAAGAATAACTATTCCAGATGAAGTGAGAAGAGAACACTGGCACAAATTTAGGGAGCTGAGGGAAGGTGCGGCAGAGATAATTGTGTCTAAACCATTATCAGAAAGACGATAATTTCCCTTCAGAGATATTTTTCTCAACAGCGGCATACAGTTAGGAGCCTTAGCCAAGGTAGTTGGCAATATGTAATCAGGCATGCATCTTCCAGATATATCAAGCTGTAGAACCTGCATTAAGAAAAACACTGAATGAGTCCTCAAAAGTTAACTTAAACAAAAGAAAAAAGGTCTTATCAAAAGGTATAAACAAAGTATCCATAACGCAGAAAGTGCATAAAGCGTAAAAACAGTAGTACCTGCAAGGTATCTGTGTTGCATTTCCCAAAAGTTTTCTCAAAGTCATCATCACTCAGCCATGAACACTCACTGAGATGCAGTTCTGTAGGACTATCACACATTAGTTCATTGAGAAGACGGGTATTCATCTTCCTGGAATGGCATAGAATCTTTAACAGCTTGTGCTTGAGCTCCTCTGGGATACCTCCAAGTGATACAATACCTTCAGAATGTTCTGCAAGAGTATTTAAGCATAAGCTTGCAAGTGATGGGGCGGCCCGAGCTGGAAATGGATTTCTCTTATCCTTTGAAGGTGACCAAAGGTTGGCCTTATTAGCAGATTCGTTGACCTTTGAAGAATTCAATTCACGAGCTCTCAACTTAGCTTCCCTCTCTTCATATATCCTGGAAGCAGTTGCAAATGGACCAGGCCAGTCCTGTGGGGCAGCAGCAGGCTCTAATTCTTCTTCCTCATCATCTTCACTATGTTCATCTTCATCTGCTTTGAAGAATGCAAACTTAGGGGCAAGCCTGATAGCTCGCTCTCTTGCTTCTTGCCTGCGAAGTGGCTCAACAGAAGCAGAAGCAGAAGCAGAAACCGGTCCTGAGTTGTTCTGAATCTCCTTAGTATCCACTGGTTTTGAATCCCGTTCATCCTCACTCAGCGTCAAAGATGAAGCACTATCTTCTACAACCCTCTCTTTATAATTCACTGGTTCCGAATCCGACTCATCCTCACTTGAGCTCAGAGATGATAAACTATCTTCCACAACCATCTTCCCCTTTCCTTTACTATCAGTATCAAATCTACGGGAACTGGTGCCAACTCGACTGCCCACATTAGCATCAGCACGAGAATTATTGTTCCCCAACACTAGCTTCTCTCTCACATTGCCTTCCTTTCTAGGATTGTACTGACCCAGCTCTTCCTTGACATACATATCTGCAAACATTTCTGTTTCAGGACTTGAAGCACTTCCTGCAGGATACGCTAACTGCTCGATCACCCCAGCAACAATTTCCTTCCATTCCTGATTATCCGTGGGCTCCCCATTGCTTGCCCTGTCAGGGTCACCTCTAGCCCCAACCACATCAATTGTATCCATGTTCATAGCAGCAGCATTAGCATTCGGTTCAACTTTCACCCCACTTGGACCAGAGCGTACCTGCGCCACGGGCATCTTCACGCCATCCAGCCCAGCAGCAGCAGCATTCAGTTCAACTTTCACCCCACTTGGACCAGAGCGTACCTGCGCCACGGGCATCTTCACGCCATCCAGCCCCAGCATCACACAGCCCTCGTCGGAGTCGCTCTCCGAGTCAGCCACATACTCCGTCTCCACTCCCCCGACGAATATGCTCCGTCGCCGCTTCGTCGGCGCGCCCGCGCCCCGGTGCAGCATTCCGTCGTGCACCTGGCCTCCACCCGACGACCCAGGAGGCCCCGCGGCCCCGTCCGCCTCCAACCGGCGCTTCGCGATCTGAGACCCCGACCGCAGGCTCATGAACGGCGCCGCGCCGTCGGGACCGCCGCCGCCGGTGGCCCAAGCCCCGTCCGTCCCCGCCCCGCCGCCGTCGCTCCCGGAGTTCCCGTCCCGCGGCGAAGCGGAGGCAGGGGAAGATGCGGAGACCCGAGCCCGGGCCCTCCCCGTCCTCCTCACGGTCCCGCCGGACCCGGGCCCGGAGGCGGAGGAACCGCCGTCTGGAGCGGCGGGGGTGTTCGGATTGCCGCCGCCAGCGAGGCGCAGGCTGCGTCGCGGCGGCGCGGCGGCCGGGGATTTGAGGTCGAAGACGTCGTCGTCGTCGGGGGAGGCGGGGCCGAGGCCGAGGCGGAGGGAGGTGGACGGGGACGGCGCGGGGGTGCCCTGCGGGACACCAGCCGGCGGCGAAGGCGGGGCGGCGGCGGCCGCCGCTGCCGCCTTGGCGCGGGAGCGGAGGTGGGGCATCGTCGCGTAGGGCGGCGTGACGGCGCGTCACGCACGTGCGTGGCGTGGCGGCGCCGAGGGGGGTTTGGGGTTTGGGTGAACGGGCGGGGAAGTTGTGGGTTTGGTTTGGACTTTGGAGGGATGTGAAGGGGAAGGAGGAGAGGCTTGCAGGGGAAGGAGGCGGCGCGGGGAGTGGCGGGCCGGGCGGGGCGGCGGTTTCCTCCGCATTCTTTATTGCCTTTCCCGCGCAAACGGGGACGGCAAGGGGGCGCGGCGCGGCCGCGCGCGGGGACGGACGGTCGTCGTGTCTCCGGGGCCGAGGCCCGAGGCCTGCGGCGCGGTGCGCGTGCGCCTGGTTGTGGTTGGTCGGGTTGGCTGGTGGACTCGGTGCTCCTGTGCCCGGGTGCCTGTTGGGTGGGCTCGGTCTCCGACCCTCTGGAGGTCCGGTGCATGGAGCGTGTCTAGTCGTCTCGGCGGCTGTCGGGTGAGGGAGCGGATGAATCGGAGAACGAGGGAAATGGTTTGCAAGTTGCGGCGACCGCTGACCGGGGTTAACTTTCAGCTCCGCCGGAGATGCCGCCGGCTGCCGCGGTTGTGGCTCTGCTTGCCGCGCGTGCCCCTTGTGATCTCTTTACGGTGGACGCGGTTAGCGGGATCGTGTGGCCTTTCTTCCATCACCACCCGATGCGGCGGCGGGATAGTGCCTGTTGACACTCAAAATTGGTAAAAGCCGACTCAGGCTATGCAGGCCGGTTAGACCGGGTCACAGGGCGGTCTGACCGGGTGCACTGTAGCCAGTCCGGCACAAAGGTGCCAGGCGGTCTAACCGGGTCTCCCCAATTTCGGGTAGAATTAGGAGTTTAGCTTGATTCCGAGTTGTAAAGCGTGGTTTGCAGGGCAAGTCCTCCCACCCTATAAATATAAAGGGTCGTGGCCGATTGAGAGGGATGATCCAATCGTCAATATCAATTTTATCTTATTTTCTCCAAACTCTAACTTTTCCAACCTCCATTGCTCTCCTCCTTCGTCTCCACGGCGGTTGGGGGAGTTTCTGAGTGGCCTGCCGATCTCAGGACAATCCTAGGCGCACTGTTCCCGACGGGGTCCCTCCCGGAGCAGCGAATCTAGGCTTTTCGGCGTTCCTCCTGTCCAAGGCGGTTAGACCGGCCCCCCCAGGCGGTTAGACCGGCCCGTGCTGGGTGGTTCGGCGAGGTGATTTCCGACGACCGCGCGATCTAGCGCACTCGTGTGTTCGACCATAAAAAGCGTCAACACACTTTTGGCGACTACGCTGGGGATAGATCTGGTTTTTACAACCGATCTTTCGATCTTTGCATGGGATCACAGTGCGATCTTGATAAGAACAACGTGATCATGGTGAATATCGAGGAACTCAGCGAGGAAGACCAGAGGAAGTACACGGAGCTGCAAGAGTACATCAAGCAGCAATTTCTCTCTGGCGCCAAGAAGGATCGTTCAGGCAAGGTGACTTTCACTCAAGATTTTGAGTTGCCGGCGATCAAGCTGAACAAAGACAAGGTTGAGGTAATACCCACTGTAAGTCAAACACCAATACCTTCTACTGATCTAGTTACGCAATTATCTGCTATTACCGATAGATTTGAACGTGCGTTTAACGATCAGAGTAGTTTGGTTGCTAGTGTTGTTACTCGCCTTGAAAAAATAGAGGGTAAGCGTGTTATTAATATATCTGATGATGGCATCCCTCAAGTAGATTCACAAGGGGTTCTGCATCAAGCCACGTCGGCAGCACTAGAAGCTTCACTTGAAGTTCCTATGTATGGTATGCCGACAGGGTTTTATCCGGGACAGTCACCATTACCCAAGCCGACCCCGGTTAGACCGCCCCCAGGCCGGTTCAACCGCCCTGTCTGGCCAGATGGTTATGGTCCCGGATCAGCCGTTGCCTTTGTCGGTTGTGCCTAGTACATTGGTTCAGAGTCAGAATAATTCTTATGGTACTGTTCCACCAATGTATAGCACAATAGCTCACACATCGTCACCTATTCCTAACGTTGCTTCATCTTATGGTGTGCCTAATGATGTGTTTACCGACTTGCATCGTATGCAAAATCCTAATCAACCCCCTGTGAGTAACCTAAGAACAGCTGCAATGCAATCTCAGTTAGCTGCTAGGAATGAATTGGCTCAATTTAAGGAAGAGATAGCTAACATGATGAAAAATAAGCTCGACGTTGATATGGGTAATACTAGGTTGTATCAAAAATCATATAGGGCTAATTTTGATTATGTGGCTTTTCCCCCTGGTTGACGTATGCCCGATTTTGTTAAATTTAGTGGTGATGATAACCGTACAACCTGGGAACATATCAGCCAATATACTGCTCAAATAGGTGAAGCTGGTACCTTTAATTCCTTAAAAGTTCGCTTATTTTCATTGTTTTTAACTGGTACCGCTTTTGCTTGGTTCTCTTCGTTAGCTCCCAACTCTATTGATTCTTGGGATCAATTAGAACAAAAGTTTCATGATCACTTCTTTAGTGGGAGCTACCAATTAAAATTGACAGATTTAACACCGGTTAGGCAAAGTAAAGAGGAGTCGGTTTCCGATTACCTTAAGCGCTTTAAAGAAGTTAAAAACCGTTGCTTTAATTTGTCTCTTACTGATTCTGACCTTGCTGATCTAGCTGCTAGACGATTAAGACCTGCTATTAGAGATAGATTAGAGGGTGTAGAATTTCATACTCTTGCTAATGTGCTTGTTAGAGGTATGGTACAAGAATTAAAACTGAATAAAGAAAAAGAACACTCTAAGCCTCGTCGGTCTAATGTGCATATGATTGAATATGATTCCGATAGTTCAGACGACGAGAATGAAGTGTATGTTGCTGAATTTGTGTGGCCTTCAAAATCTAAAGCTAGTTCTTGTGCATCTCTTAAGCCGGCTACTAAAGGTCGGCAAGAAGAACTAAAATTTACTTTTGATGTTTCTAAATGCGATCGTATCTTTGATGAATTACTTAAGCTTGGAAACATTAAAATTTCTCATACTATGCCTCCACTTGATGAAATTAAACGACGTGCATATTGTAAGTTTCATAATTCTTATTCTCATACCACTAACGATTGTAATGTGTTTCGTCGTCAGATTCAATCGGCCATTAACGAAGGTCGTTTGATGCTTCATGAGATGCAAGTGGATAAGCAACCTTTTCCCGTCAACACAATGGAGTTGCAGCAGCCCAAGTTCTTGGTTCGGCCGCATCAAGCCGAAGCTACTAAGGGCAAGAACGTGATGGTCGGGGAAGCTAAGCCCGATTTGAGGGGAAAAGAATTGACAAGAGAAGTGGCATATGAAAAGACCCCTGATGGCAGAGAGACTTTCAAGATCACTGTCAAACCTTCTAGACATGGGGGGCAAGGATCGTCCACGCCATCTGGTCAGCAAACAACCGAGCCTGTCCTGGACAGGACGGTTAGACCGGGGGTACAGGGCGGTCAGACCGCCCCTGCAAATGGCCGCCCAAAGATGCTTATTCCAAAGCGGCCAGAAATTGGAAACTGGAAGCTCAACGTAGCAAAGAATCAGGGGAGTATTCCAAAGCTAAAGGTCACATTTGATATGCTATTTGACAAGTATTCCAAACAAAAGGCCGTTACAAGCGATCGGCCGGTAAAAAAAAGGATGAGATCACCTCCACATCAAGAGAGGTCGTCGTCGCCTCCCAGAGCAACTATCAGGTTCAGAGGTGAATCATCTCAGAGGTAACACTTTACTCCAAATTGGGCTCCTTCAAGTTCAAATCCGCCTCGTCCAATCTATGATGATAATGGGGTAATGTGGGTGCCATATCAGCAATCCTTCCATCCTGGATGGGGAGGACCAAGGAGATCAGCGCTGGATCGAATCTCAAGACACGCACAAGATCGCTGGACTCCACGACAAACCAGGCAGGGTCATCAGGCCGACCCGGTTAGACCGCCCCCTACAGGCGGTCAGACCGCCCTGCCCAGGAAAGAGCAGTTTCCTCCGAAAAAGGTGTACAAACCAAAGATCAGAGAGGAGGAAGTTCAGAAGATGGACATCGACCCAGAGAGGACTACAAGTCTTGACATCATTCAGATTGGGACGATGGATGTTCCCATTGAGAAAAGTGGCAAAAGACCGGTTGGGCTAAACAATCAGGTCGTGACACTTACTCAAAAGGGATCTGTTGCTGCAAATGATCATGAGGCCAGCGGTAGTAAGTCTTGTCCGAAATACTTCTTGCCAAGACGGTGTCCTACCGGTCTAACTCATACTCAAAGGCGGAAGCTTCAACGATTGAGGCTACGTGAGAAGAAGGAGAAGGAGCTGGAGAAGCAGAGGGACGAGGTTTTCAACAGCTACAGGCCCATGGTGCCACAAAGAAAGGAGTGGAGAATCAGGACAGCGCCCCAGACAGAGGCGGTCAAACCGCCAGAGGGGGCGGTTCAACCGCCCGAGGCGGTTAGACCGGCTGACCAGGCGGTCAGACCGGGTTCTCCAGAAAAGCCGCCCGGCTTCGCTTCTTCGGTCCCCATGGCTTGTGATGACAAGGTGTTGTCGGTCCCTACTCCAGAGGACGACGAAGAGCTTGTGGACTACAGTTCTTCTCCAGAGCGGATGAACCTTGAGATCAATGTGGTTCATTTGTTTGTTGATGGTTCAGTGCCTACGGAGGAGGACTTCGCTCATCTTGACTTTGGGCCTAAAGATGCTATATTTCAGAAGCCCAAGGACACAGATAATCATCTGAAGGCTTTGTACAAGAAGGGTCATATCAATGGGAAGCCTATCTCTCGGATGCTGGTGGATAGAGATGCGATTGTCAACTTGATGACGTATTCTCTGTTCAAGAAGCTTGGAGGTTCAGATGAGGAGCTGATCAAGAACAACATGACCGTCAGTGGAGTTGGAGGAGGCGAGCCGATAGGAGCTAAAGGTGTGATCTCCATGGAGCTCACTATTGGAAGCAAGACGCTCGCCACGGCTTTCTTCGTCGCTGAGACACAAGGTAACTTCAGTCTTATCCTTGGTCATGATTGGATTCATGCAAATAAATGTGTTCCTTCTACCTTGCACCAAATTTTAATACAATGGGTAGATGATGAGGTAGAAGTAGTGCATGGTGATAATTCTGCTTGTGTAGCTGTAGCTGATAGTCATTCTATAGGTGTGCATGATGATGTAAAATGTCTATCTGGCTTAGATTTGTCTAATTATGAGTTTGTAAGCTGTTCCAATGATGACTTCATCCCTGCTGTCATAAAACCGTTTGATAATCGGCTAAACCACTTCATGTGACTCAATGAGTTCTACAAAAGAGTGGTTGCAGCAGAGGATTGATCATTATCGAGCGCATAAGACCGATACATGTGAAGCCATTGAGGATCTTGATGATTTGGGCAAGCTAGGGCAAGGGTTTACGTCGGCTGATCCTCTTTAGGAGGTAGATATTGGTGATGGCACTGTACCTAGGCCGACATTTGTAAACAAGAATCTTGATCCTACATTTAAGCTTGAATTAATAAAGTTGTTAAAGGAGTATGTCGACTGCTTTGCTTGGAATTATAACGAGATGTCTGGTTTAAGTCGTGATTTAGTAGAACATAGATTACCTATTAAACCTGGTTTTAAGCCTTATAAACAACCTCGTAGGAATTTTAATCCTGATATTTATGACCGAGTGAAAGAAGAAATCAATCGGTTGCTTGATGCTAAGTTTATTAGGCCCTGTCGATATGCTGATTGGATCTCTAACATTGTGCCTGTTGAGAAAAAAGGAACAAAGAAACTTCGTGTTTGCATTGATTTTAGAGATCTTAATAAAGCTACTCCTAAAGATGAATATCCTATGCCTATAGCCGACTTTCTTGTTAATTCTGCATCTGGACATAGAGTGCTTAGCTTTCTTGATGGTAATGCTGGTTACAATCAAATTTTTATGGCCGAAGAGGATATCTCCAAAACGGCTTTCATATGTCCAGGATTTGTAGGCTTGTTTGAGTGGATAGTCATGACTTTTGGTTTGAAAAATGCTGATGCTACTTATCAAAGGGCTATGAACTTGATTTTTCATGACTTGCTTGGTATTATCGTAGAAGTTTATATCGATGATATTGTTGTTAAATCGGCTGGTCTAGGTTCTCATTTAGCCGATTTAAGACTTGCATTTGAAAAGATGCGTCGGTATGGTTTAAAGATGAATCCACTCAAATGTGCCTTTGGAGTGTCGGCTGGCAAGTTTTTGGGTTTCATTGTGCATGAGAAAGGTGTGGAGATTGATCCTAAAAAGATTGAGTCAATTAAAAAGGTTCAAGCTCCTACTTGTAAAAAAGAGTTGCAGAGATTCTTGGGCAAGGTTAATTACTTGAGGCGATTCATTTGTAACTTGTCCGGGAAGGTTGATGCTTTTACTCCTTTACTTCGGTTAAAAAGTGGAGCTGAGTTCACTTGGGGGGCAAAACAACAAGAGGCTTTTGATGAAATTAAGAGTTACTTGACTTCGCCGCCTGTTCTTCAAGCACCCAAGTGTGGTGTTCCATTCCGACTTTATGTTGCGGCGGAGACAAGTGTGATTGGGGCTGTTTTGACTCAAGAGACCGATGGCAAGGAGTATGTTGTTGCTTATGAGAGTAGAAGATTACTAGACGCCGAAACGAGGTACACCTTTATTGAAAAGCTTTGTCTATCTTTATATTATGCTTGTACCAAGTTAAGGCATTATCTATTGTCTAGTACTTGTTATGTTGCATGCCAAACTGACATAATTAAATACATGTTGCAAAAACCTATTCTAAGTGGTAGAGTCGGCAAATGGGCTTATGCTCTTGCTGAATATGATTTGCGTTGTGAACTATTGGATCAATGAGAGGTCAAATAG
Organism: Cenchrus fungigraminus; assembly: GCA_036936925.1. Classification (NCBI taxonomy): domain Eukaryota; kingdom Viridiplantae; phylum Streptophyta; class Magnoliopsida; order Poales; family Poaceae; genus Cenchrus; species Cenchrus fungigraminus. The sequence goes on along the minus strand of CM072768.1, from coordinate 62,523,940 downwards.
TAGCCGACTTTATTGTTCAACATAGAATTGATAAGCAACTTGATTTAGATGTCGGTTATGTAACTTTTACTCCATGAAAATTACATTTTGATGGATCGGCTTGTAGAAGTGGTTGTGGTGTTGGGATCATTATTATATCACCTAGTGGAGCTATTTTTGAAGCCCTTAGCCAGTTGGATCATAAATGTACTAATAATCAAATTGAGTATGAAGCTCTCTTGTTTGGATTGCAAATCTTACATGACATGGGAGTAAAACATGTAGAAGCTTATGGTGATTCTTTACTGGTGGTACAGCAAGTATCGAAGGTATGTCAATGTCTAAATGGTTCTTTAAATGCTTATCTTGATAAATGTTTGGACATCATATCTTGCATGGATGAATTTGTGATCTATCATGTACCACGGGAGGAGAATCCGAAAGCTAACGTTCTGGCTCAGCAAGCATCTGGTTATAATGTTCAGAAAAGAAATTTTCAGGAACGAAAACCGATGTTTAGCGAAGCCGAGGGTTACGTTCTGGAGGAACCGGTTCAACCGCCCCCTCCGGCCGGTCAAACCGGGTACCCCGGTCAGACCACCCCCTCGGGCCGGTCAGATCGCCCCTCGGGGGGCAACCCTACTTCGGCCGCTGTTTCTTCCAAAACTGTTGAGGACGAAGTGGGAGATTGGAGAACACCTTTGGTTAAGTATTTGCAGGATCCTAAGAGTATAAGTGACAGAAAAGTCCGACGGTGGGCACTTAAGTTCATCTTAGATAATGGTGAGTTATATCGTCGGACGGCAGATGATTTGCTTTTAAAGTGCTTAGGTCCTGATCAAGCAAGATTGGCTATGACAGAGGTACATGAAGGAGTTTGTGGTACTCATCAATCGGCTCCCAAGATGAAGTGGCTTCTTAGGCGGGCTTGCTTCTATTGGCCTACTATGATAGCCGATTGTTTTAGGTACTACAAAGGGTGTGAAGAGTGTCAAAAGCATGGAGATGTTCAGTTGGTGCCTACTGCGTTGATGCATCCGATTATTAAGCCTTGGCCATTCATAGCAATCCCTCTCAAGAACATGACACACAAGGAGGTAATTGGGTTTATTACGGAGTATATCATACATAGGTTTGGCATTCCACAAACTTTAACTACGGATCAAGGTACTTCATTTGTGGCTAAAGAGGTGCGTGATTTTGTTAATTCCTATGATATTAAGTTGCTAAATTCATTTCCATATTATGCTCAAGCTAATGGTCAAGCCGAGTCTAGCAATAAAACTTTAGTTAAGCTTATTAAGAAGAAGATAGAAGACAATCCTAAGAGATGGCATGAGATATTATCTGAAGCTTTATGGGCTCATCGCATATCTAGACATGGTGCTACTAAAGTTACTCCTTTTGAGCTTGTGTATGGTCAAGATGCCATTTTACCCGTTGAGGTGAATCTAGACGCATATAGATTTGCAAAGCAAAATGATCTTGATGTTGATACATATCATGCTTTGATGATGGATAACATTGATGAAGTGACCGACAAGCGTTTGGAGGCATTGGAAGCAATTGAGAAGGACAAAAGGCGAGTTGCTAGAGCATATAACAAAAGGGTAAAAGCTAAGTCTTTTCAAGTAGGAGATTTGGTTTGGAAGACTATTCTACCTATAGGATCAAAGAGCAACAAGTTTGGTAAATGGTCTCCAAGTTGGGAAGGTCCATACAAGATTGTGAGAGTTTGCTCCGGAAATTCTTATATGGTGGAATCCTTGCAAGGACAGCAGCTACCTAGGGCACTCAATGGAAGATATTTGAAGAAGTTTTATCCAAGTGTATGGCAAGATGCTTGAAGATTCATGGCCGGTTTCTATGAAAATCGCCCTTAGCATAAAAAATAGCCGACTGCAGTTCTGTCGTCTTTAGCATTATTTTTAGCACACAAGTTTTACTAAAAAACAGGGGGGCATGTGTTGACACTCAAAATTGGCAAAAGCCGACTCAGACCATGCAGGCCGGTTAGACCGGGTCACAGGGCGGTCTGACCGGGTGCACTGTAGCCAGTCCGGCACAAAGGTGCCAGGCGGTCTAACCGCCCCCCAGGGGCGGTCTAACCGGGTCTCCCCGATTTCGGGTAGAATTAGGAGTTTAGCTTGATTCCGAGTTGTAAAGCGTGGTTTGCAGGGCAAGTCCTCCCACCCTATAAATATAAAGGGTCGTGGCCGATTGAGAGGGATGATCCAATCGTCAATATCAATTTTATCTTATTTTCTCCAAACCCTAACCTTTCCAACCTTCATTGCTCTCCTCCTTCGTCTCCACGGCGGTTGAGGGAGTTTCTGAGTGGCCTGCCGATTTCAGGACAATCCTAGGCGCACTGTTCCCGACAGGGTTCCTCCCGGAGCAGCGAATCTAGACTTTTCGGCGTTCCTCCTGTCCAAGGCGGTTAGACCGGCCCGTGCTGGGTGGTTCGGCGAGGTGATTTCCGACGACCGCGCGATCTAGCGCACTCGTGTGTTCGACCGTAAAAAGCGTCAACAGTGCCATAGTGGAAGACGCGTCACGCCGGAGAACACGAGAAGTTGTGAAACTTGAAGAAAAGACTGGTTTTGTGCACGATCGATGGCCGAAACTTCGGCCGTTTGGCGACTTCAAGGGCTCGTTTGGGTAATTCTGATTTTTATTTTATTTTGCTGCTGCGTTACCGTGTTGCCACTTGACAGCCCTTGATGCTGTCATGTTTGGAGCCAGTTGTTGTCATGAGGACCTTGCAGGCTGTATGTAAGACCATCACCCGATCAGCAACAACGACAGTTCATGTACACAGCATATGGATATGGACATCAGGACATGGCTGCGGATGCCGTTGATGCCATCCGACACACTTTATCAAACGGTTCTTACAGTCCCAGCAAAACATCTGAAGATTGCACACAGAATTACATCAATGAATTGAACATTCTGAACAAGGTAACCGACAGTCTCAGATGCTGAACAATGGCACATTATCCTTACATCAGTTCATCTGCTCTGCTCAACACAAGCAAAAAGAATGGTGCGGCACTGCAACATGAGGGCGTTCTGCTCCTTTCCTCACAAAGCAAAAAGAATGGGGAGGGGGTGGAAAACAGCACCCCTACTGCTCAAGCTCACAAAGCCAAGGCACAAGCCATAACGAACAGAAGGGTAGCCACCAGCCTCGACGCACCCGCAATGGACGACGGAACGGCGCCGTTCGTCTGACCCGGACCCGCGCAGTCGTCGTTGTTGCCACTGAAGCATCCCGGGTGCATGGCTTTCGCCGGCACTTCGCCATCGACCTTGAAGCTGGTGGCGGGCTTCCCGCCGCTGAACAGGATGCACCAGAAGTACGGCCCGCTCTTGTCGGTGCCGGTCACGGCTGCGCCGATCTCCGTGTGGTTCTTGCTGTGCAGCACCTCAAGGTCCTTGGCGTCGTTGACCAGGATGTTCAGGGCCTCGGGTGGAGACGGGTACGTGGACTGGCAAGCCACGAGCCTCCCAGTGATCTTGGAGAGTGTCGCAACCTGGACACCACAGTCCGGGGCGAATTTCTCGGCGAAATTGGAGTCCGCGGGCTTCTTGTCACGCACATCGCTGCATTGGCCTTGGTAGGCTTTGATGTACTGCAGAGCAATGCATCCCAGGCCTTGATTGTCCGAAAGAGAGGAGGCCTTGCTGGCAGTACGGTTGCTGTTGACTAGTGACACGAGCTGATCCGCAGGGTTGTCTGAAAAGAAGAAAATTCAAGCACAATATTATAGAAAATATAATTTCAGGGTTCAAGAAGTGATGATGCTACTACAAACACAAGGGTGTAGAAAGAGGAAGTAAAGATGGAAATGCATCCTAGAAAATGCCACAAACACAAGGGTGCAGAAATCAACAAGTGTGCTAAAAATAAATATAGATAAGGTCTATGGAAGATTAACATCCTATTAATTTTAAAAAGCTTATGTAGCAGGCTAGCAAGTTTGTGGTATGTTCTACTTTAACAAGTCTAGCAATATTGAGAACTTTCCATGGATAAGAGAAGTATCGCAGCGGTTAGTGAAACGTAGCATTCCTCTGGAAAAACTGATTTACAAGAACATAATAAAATTAGGCATAACAAGGGTCCTACTAATAGAATGTTTATTTAAATAGTTACGCATGGGGATTGGGAAATGAGCTTGTACAGAGAACAATCTGGTAGAAAGCATCCAGTTGTGCAGTAAGTTTGAATGTTAATAATTGGTGAGGTAAAGAACTACATGGGCGCATCATAGATAGTTAAATGTAATGCAGCAGCCAGACTCTTTCTATGGCTGATGTTCCATTTCATGGGTATACCAGGCTGTAAATTTAGACTGAGCGAGCAAAATATTAAAGGATTTATTCTCATAACTATCCAATTGCTATAATGTTGAACATAAGACAGCATATCCACATTTACAACTTAACGACCAAGATGAGTGATAGAATTACCACCAAGGTTCCCACACACTACCAATATAACCAATCTTAAAGAAACCAATATAACCAACCGAGTTACTTCGACTTCAAGATATGTCAAGATAGAAGTTGGTGAAGTGAACAGCCTTTAAGAAATTCTCACAATTTTGCCCATGACAACTAGCCAAATACGCTCAAATCCCATCACTCAACCTCAACGAAAAATTGTGAATTCACACTTGAAAATTGGCCATGGATGCCAAATGAGGCAGACCATATTATGTCAAAAAAGGTAATTTGCACTAAAATCCTCCAGGATTGGGGTCACTATTCGATCTGTCCGGGTAGTAACCAGTCAATCATCCGTTAAGGGAAAGCTATCTGTACTGACAGGACACCAAACGAGAGCCATGGCTCACTCAGTGTCAGTGAAGTCGCGACGGTGATCCCGTATTCCCGTTAAGCAATTGCCGATCCCCCAATGGCGTAGAACCCACCGTCTCCCCCGTCAACCGACCCCGCCCTCGAGATCCCCAGTCGGAGCTACGCATCCAAACCACACAGATCCAGACCCCCCAGAGCCCCAGGCTCGCAACCGTGAACACAAAGTCCAGAACAGATTATTGGAGTGCGCGCAAGAACAACACGCACAAGGAATGCAGCACGCGACAAAGCAAACAGGAACCGGAAGCGTGAAGGTAAAGGTGACAGGAGCAGTACTCTTGCTGTCGGCGGTGGCCGAGGCGGCGGAGAGCAGGAGCGCCGGCAGCAGCAGGGCGGTCAGCAGCGGCCGCGCGGACATCGCCATCCTGAGCTCCTCCTCCTCCTCACGCTGCGCGCGCGCGCTGGCCGCTGGGGACGAATTGGGATCTGGGAGCTCGTGCGAGCTTGGAGGGTGACCTGGCTCGGCAAGTGAGGAGTGAGGACTAGCAGAGTATCGATCGGCTTCCTCCGCTCGATCCGCTTCGAGCTCTGCTTTTATGGCTTTTTATTTTCGTGCGCGCCTGGTCCGCTGCTCTGCTCTCCCTCTCTCGCCGCATGTGTCATGTGCTGTCCACCGTGGAACGGCCGTTGGCGTGGTGGATTGACCAAACTGCCCCTGCCGACTATTTTCGGTTAGAAGGCAGCCTTCTTTGGGTAAGCAAAAAGGGATAGTAGCCGACAGTTCTGTGCGCTTGATCAGCTCCTGCAATTCTCACTATCTGTCCCTCTGCTTGAAATTATAATTTGTCCGAAATTTTTAAAACAAAAGGGATCATGTATTTTAGAGTCGCTGAGAAAATTATGTGATTATAAACAATACTATTTCGGAACGGATAGATTATTTCAAGAGCACAGGCAACGATGGGCGTAGAAATTCCTGAAAAAAAAAGGTCCAGTGAGTAAACTGTTTAAAAGATACTCCCTCCGTCTCACAAAGACCGTTCGTATAGAAAATTTAAGACATACTAGTAGTTGTGACAAATGACCTTGTTACCCATAATTAATCATGTATTGGAACTTGAAAAGAGACATTAAATAAATATTTCATTGGCTTCATACGTTTCTCAATACAATATTCCCTTGGTACTTGGTGTTAGTTTAATGAAAAAAGCATTTAATACGAGCTAAAACAACACTCTTTGTGAGACAAATTTTGAAAGCTATATGAACAGTCTTTGCGGGACGGATGGAGTATTTATGATAAAAAGGTGAAAGCAGTAGTAGCTCTAGAACCAGTACTGTTTGTAGACTTAAATAAATCATGAGCTGCTTAACCCGACTGTCGGTGTGGTCATTTAAAGGAAATATAATGATCTACGGTTTGTATTTAAATAGACAATTCAGCGCAACTTTTTCTCGGCAATCATGGTGCTCTCACCGAACCTTGAGAGGTGGCCAGCCCAGCGATGTTCGCTGACGAAACGAAATCTCGCTACCGCGTGCGGGCATTTAGCGAAATGTCAAGGAATCAAGGTATTAATATTATTATCCCCAAGATAAAAAAGAAACCATATGTTTTGTATTTTGGGCTGAATTTATGCAATGAGAAAGGCTGAGCCAAGTCAGATCATCATCAGTTGAACTTTGAACTACTCCGTACTTACTGATAGTGCAGCAGTAGTAACACTAGTGCAAGAGGAAAAAAAGATCTGACCAGGTTCCAGACAGGGGCGGACCTAGAGCACTATTTGAGTGAGGGCACCCCTAAGAATAGATAAATTTACGAAGATTTATATGGTGAAAATTTGTCAAATAGCTTGGCTTCTAGAATTTGAGTCACTCACTATAACGTAGGTCCGCCCCTGGCTCCAGAGCACATGTGCCAAACACCAAATTGTAGTCTATTCGTTTGGCTTATCAGCTACCAGACTACTTTCCTCTCTGAATAAATCGGCACTAACCACCTGAACGCTCGTTGCTAAATTTGAAAATCGAAAATGAATTAATTACAACATCTCCTGTGCGAATTGTCTTCTATAGAGTGCGAAATCCGAACGAAAGGTGGGCGTCTGCTGATTTGTCCAAGCTGTTTGACAATTGACAGCGTAGCTGATGCTAACGAAACCATAACAAATTGGCTTGAACCAGCAAACTAACCTTGTATTATATGCTGTTGAAGTGTTGAGAGGACCGGCAACGTCTACGTACGCTTTACCGAGCTACCGCAAGATCAAAGTTGATCCATCTTTTGACTTGCAAAAGCAGCCCAATTCTAATAGAAAATCTTCATCAAACCAAAGATAGTGTGGATAACTGAAGATATGCAAACAGAGAAAAAAGTTTGTCTATGTCTCTATGATCCAGCATAATAAACTTGGAAATATAGAAATGTACTCCTAATTTTCGGAAGAAAATGGTGCTTTTATTATGTGTACTTTATCTCCACGCCATGCCATAATTGAAAGGAACTAGTCTAGTACTCTAGTTTACCCCGAAATTGAGAAGAGAAGGCTAAACTATATTGAGCAGTAGCGGGCCGGCTAGTTCGTTTTCACCCTACTTTATATGACTTTTATTTTATGTGCTTGATGATCAACATGGCTTTAAGCCCATGAAGCCCAACTAAAATTTAACATTTCAAAAATTACCTTCAAAATTTTCTAAAAATTAAATCAACATTGCAAATGCTACATTCAACATTTTTTACAACATTCAATATTTTTATCATCTATTTCAACATTTGAGTAAGCTGGATTCAACATTTGGAGAACAACAATTCGACATTTTTTTAAAAAATCTACAATTTTTTCGTCGTCTTCTTCGTTGGGCTTACTCGTCATTTGGAGAACAACAATTCGACCACTACTTGCGCTATCCCGCTGACCTCGTCGGGGATGAATCGGTCTCAGACCTCGACGACGGGAGGGGGAACCTCGGCGACAAGGTGGAGCTCAATGGGGACGCCGGACCAAATCCACCACGACGAGGCGGCCTCCAGCGTCCTCGGAGGCGCGTCGAGCTCCCTTCAACGGTGAAGTCTCTCATCCCCCTGCTCCAGCTCGTGGGCCGCCCGTGGCGAAGATCTAGGGGCCCTGCGGTGGGGACTCCTCCTGCCTTGCCGTCGTCGATCCTTCGGCAGCGCGACCCTACCTCGCCGTCGTCGTGCCTCCACACTGGCCGCAGCCATGGCTGACGGCCGGCGGGGCTAGATCCGTTCAGGCCGCAGCCATGGCCGGCGGGGGCGAGATCCAGCCGGGCCGCAGCCATGGCCGGCGGGCCGACCTCTGCCTGGGCCGCAGCCATGGACGATGGGGTCAAGATCCGCTCGGGCTTTAGTCGGTCAGCGGAGGCGAGCTCCACGCGGCTGCATGGAGGTCCAGCGGCGTCCGCGGCGGGCGACCCCCGACGGCGGCGAGCACAGACTGCCGAGCGGCGAAAACAGGGGAGGGAAGAGAGAGGAGAGAAGAAAGAGAGAGGGGAGGAAGAAGGGCTGACATGTGGGCCCCATTGCCATGTGGCAGCCACGTCAACAAAACCACCCTCTAAAACCACCGGATGGCCAACTGTGAACAGTTTTAAGAGTTCAATGGCCAAAGATTCCTGGTTTTCGAGTTCGATGGCCAAAACCAAACTTCAGCTATAGTTTGATGGTCAAAAATTGACTTCTTCCTTTTTTTTAAGCACACAATTTTTCATCAAATAGCAGCCCATCAACACAAGTCGCTTTAACTAGATAGCAGGCCGCAAACAGACGACAGCTCGGCCCAACAAAACGAAGAAGCTAGAAAGTGCTTGCGCCGTCGCGCCTCTTGCTCATGTTCCAGAACTTGCTCTGCCACCGCTGCCAAATGAACCAAACCAATTGCATGACGATCTCCAAAACTCCCCCGATTCGTGCCCCAGATTCTCTCGACACATCATCTGCGGTAATTTGTAGTTCTATATGATTTTGACTTCGCACAAGAACATGCAGAGGCCCCGCAGTGCCGGACCATGAAACCCGCAGCTTCGGCGCCGGCAAGGAGGGGGTACCGCGGCGTGCGGCGGCGGAGCTCGGGGAGGTGGGCGGCGGAGATCCGGCTCCCGGGGAATCGTAACCGGCGCTGCCTCGGCAACTTCAGCACCGCCGAGCAGGCCGCGCTCGCCTACGACCAGGCTGCGCAGCGCTTGTACGGGGACACCTCGCGGCTCAATTTCCCCGAGAGGGCGGCGGCGTGGAAGGCAGTCGACGACGCGAGTGCGGATGGGGTGGCTGCATCATCGGCGCAGTCGGAGGAAGCTGAGCGCGCCATCTCTGTGGACACCGCGGCCAATTCTGCCCCGGATGAGGCGGCGGAGGCAGAGGAAGCGGAACGGGCTCCCGAGCGCGGAAGCGGAACGGAGACGGCGGCCAAGTGGCAGCCGGAGCCGGCGCCACAGGGCCCGCGTGACGGGCCGATGAATCCCGCGGCTTGTGCTCCGAGGCGCTACCGCGGCGTGCGGCAGCGGCGGTCGGGCAAGTGGGCGGCGGCGATCCGGCGGCCGGGCGACCGCCAGCGGCACTACCTCGGCCACTTCGACACCGCTGAGGAGGCCGCGCTCGCATACGACCAGGCCGCCTGCCAACTGCATGGCGCCGGCGCGCGGCTCAACTTTCCCGAGCGCGCCGCGTCGGCAATCGCGGCTACAGCACATGAGGCGACTACGGCTGCAACGGCGTGCTTTTTTTATACTCTAACCTTTTTCTTAAACATATTCTAAAACTAGACTGGTTTTGAAACTATTTTCATATCTAACCCTTTTTTCCACGCCAATGTCGCTGGCACGCAGGGTCTACATGTTCACGCCAACATGTCTGGCGCGGAGGTCCTAGCCACATGGCACAAAATAAGCTGACGTAGCAGGGCCCACAGGCAATTACTCTGGTCCACCCAACACTTCTATCCTTATCTTGAGCCGCTCTTTCTTTCTCTTCGTCTCAGGGAGCGGCAACGGTGGAGCTCGCCAGAGAGGCCGTGGTGAGCTGCTACGGCGGCAGCCCCGTCGCTAGGAAGTCGCGCCCTCGCGCAGGAAGCCGCGAGCTCGAGCAGGTCCATAAGGGAAGGGACCGAGGGAGGCAGAGGGGGCAGAGAGGCCAAGGCCACCGCCGACGGAGCCATCTGGGGACGGAGGAGGCAAGGACGGAGCCGGGGATGCAGCGAGCTCGCGGACGGCGAGCCTCCCGCTCGAGCTCCAGCTCGCAGCTCGGGGACGGCGAGCTCGAGGAGGCCGCAGGCGAGGATGACGGCGGCAGCGGAAGAGGAGAGCCCGCCACGCTTGATTCGGAGGAGGAGGAGGAGGCCTCCGGCGCCAAGCTTGAGGAGGAGGACAGGGAGGAGACCGGCGTCCGCCACCCGCCCGCGGTGACGCCACAGAGGAGGATCTCGCCGGGAGGGAGGGGGAGACGTCGCGCGCCCGCATCCATGCTGCAGCTCCGACGTCCGTGCTGCTGCCGCCGCAGGCTGGAGGAGGCAACGACTGCCGGCAGGAGGGAGGAGGCCGCTGGCGGAAGGAGGCGGCGGCGGGGACCGGGGAGAGAGAGGAGGGGAGAGAATTCATTGGATTTGGAAATAGCTTTTTTTTCTTACACTAGCTCCGCGCCAAGGCCAGTGGCGTGTATCCACTGCCACATCAGCATGATTTATGCCACGTTAGCTAGGACCTCCACGCCACACATGCTGGCGTGAACATGTAGACCCTGCGCGCCAGTAACATTGGCGTGGAAAAAAGGGTCAGATATGAAAATAGTTTCAAAACCAGTCTAGTTTTGGAATATGTTTAAGAAAAGGGTTAGAGTATAAAAAAAGCACTGCAACGGCAGCGGCAGCAGCCGCGGATCAGGGCCGTCCCGACTAAATCAGAGGCCTTGTACAAAACTAAAAAATGAGGCTTACTAACTTGAAAAAAATAAAAAAATAAAATATACGATATAATATATTATATTGTAAATGAGCTATGTTAGAATTGTACCTATGTTGCATTCTTTACTTGAAGGATTTATAAGATCATTGACAATATTAATGTTAACAGCTTGCCCATGTTCAGGTGTCGGATTATCAGATGACACTTGGGTATATTTTTTTGTAACAAACCTATCCATAGCTCCTTTCTGAGATTGGACTAAAGCTTCTACTCTTTGTTTTTTCTTTTGCTTGTCCCAACCCGATTCAAATTTTCTAATCCGATTTGAAGAAGACATGACTTCAATACGTGAACAATATTGCAGTAGTCGTCTAGATGAAAAGATCAAAAGAACAAAACTTAAGGATCGACTAATTACTCCCTATAGTTTGTTGCGATTATGATGGACAACAAATTGAATTGAAATAAAATACGAGTGATTAGTTTTAGTATTACCTTTAACGTCTCGCCCGTCGCTTGGATCGCCTCGCCAATCGCCGCCAGCGCCGCGGCTTCGTCACGTAGATGGATCGACAGGAGACAAAACAGATACGATGCCAATGACTAGGAGGCAGGAGTCCTCCTCGTAGGAGTAATTTCCTTTTGGGCTTGGAATGACTGGGCTATCCAAATCATAGACTCATGACCTTTTTTCTTTTGGGTTTATTTTCTTAATCGGACTGCAACTTAGCTATATGGGTAATTAAGGACTATATTTGGAGGCCTATGTGATTTGGAGGCCTTGTGCCGTCGCTCACCCTGCACATGTGTAGGGACGGCCCTGCGCGGATGCGGATACTATGACACCGGCAGAAGCTGGGATAATCTATTACTACTAGAAATTGTCGCGGCGTTACCGCTTATGGCCAGTAGGACCCGTGTTTTTTTTTGTTTGAATTTTTTTTATTGTGAAATGGTTTTGTTAACTATGTAGGCTTTGTTTCATATATGTAGTTTAAATAGTTGTATAAGATTAATGTGGGTAGATAATTTATTTTTTTTAAATGTGTTTGTTTTTTTTATCTTTCTTTGCATTGAGAGTTAGGGTGATTGGTTGAGTATGGTGGTTAGTTATGCGTTGGTATAACTGTCGCTATTTTTTAAAAAAATATTTATTAAGTAGCCGGAAGTTTAATGTGGTGATATTTTATCATAAAGAGTTTTGAATAATTGGTTTTTGGATTTTTTTTATGTTTTTTGATTTGGTTTTCATTTGTACCTATTAAAAAACATAGGAATAGATGTACAGCAAAAACTTTCACTTAAAACATGTTCTACTTTGGATCCATTGCATAGATTTTTCTATGAGGATTTGAAAACAATTTGGTTTTATATTTTACGATTTTTCTTCTATTTGCTAAGCAATTTTAAAGTTTTGCAAATGAATTCCTTTTTTAGAAAGAATAGTTAAGAGGAATCATAGTTGGGCCGAATTTAGCCCATTAAGGCCCAGCCAGGCCCGAGTGGGGAGGGTGGTCAGCCTGGACTGTTTCGCGATTTTGGAAAACTCCGAGGGCTTGTCCGCAAAATTTCATGAGAGAGGCCATGGACTGCGGGTTGAATTTGTGCAACTTAGAGGTTTTTTAAAAAAAATGACTGAGACTTGCCAGATCTGGGCCATCCGTCCGGCCGATCCGACGACCGAGAAAAGCGTGTGACGTGGCACGCTGTGTGGCCTTCTTTTGTTGCATCTTTCGTATAAGAGAGATACCTTCATCTGAAATAAGTTATTTTGGCAGCGGCGGAGGAAGCAGAGCAAGTGCCAGGACGCGGAAGGCCGACCGCCGCCATCCCCCGCTGCTGCGCCACGGCGTTCTCCACGTAGAAGCGGGTCGGCATCCGCACGCCCCGGCGCCACCGCGCGTACTGCAACACCGTGGCCTTGCTGTTGCCCGCGGACATCGTGGGCACCAGCACCTCGCCGGGGCCGCCGACGAGCGGGACGCGGCCCTGCGCCGAGTACATCCACGCCCGGTCCTCCGGCTCCCGCGTGTCCTGGTGGAGCGCGCAGCTGCTGCCGTCCGCCAGCGCGAGCTCGTGGCACTGGCACCCCAGCGCCGTCCGGCCGCGCGAGAGCTCCGGCGCGCGGAACTGGTGGCTCAGGATGAGCCTCGCGATCTTGTTGTGCCACTCCCGGAGCCGGAGCCGGAGTTGGAGCCGGGTCACGCGGGCGCCGTCCCGGCGCCGGCTCCTGATCTTCGGCCCGGCCTTCTTGACCGGAGGAGGCGGCGGCGGCGCGAACCGCCTCCGGATCCTGATATTTGTCCTCGCCCTCTTGACCGGAAGAGGCGGCGGCTCCTCCTCCTCGTCGTCCGATATGCAGGACGGCCACGGCGGAGATCTCCTCTTCTCGCCGGCCTGCCTGTCATCCGAGCGCGTGCCGGCGGGGCGTGACGACGCCTGGTGCGCGGCCCGGCTCCACCTCATTATCTTTGTCCTCCCCCACTTGACCGGAGGCGGCAGCGGCTCATCGTCGTCGTCGTCAGATATGCAGGAAGGCCTCGGTGGAGACCCCCTCTTCTCGCCGGCGGGGCGTGGCGACGCCTGGTGCGCGGCCCGGCTGCACCTCATGATCTTTGTCCTCTCCCACTTGACCGGAGGCGGCGGCGGCTCATCGTCGTCGTCGTAGTCCGATATGCAGGAAGGCCTCGGCGGAGACCCCCTCTTCTCGCCGGCCTGCGTGTCATCCGAGCGCGTGCCGGCGGGGCGTGGCGACGCCTGGTGCGCGGCCCGGCAAAACCTCATGATCTTTGTCCTCGCCCACTTGACCGGAGGCGGCGGCGGCGGCTCGTCGTCGTCGTCGCCGTCCGATATGCAGGACGGCCACGGCGGAGACCTCCTATTCTCGCCGCCCTGCTGGTCATCCGAGCGCGTTCCGGCGGGACGCGGCGACGCCTGGTGCGCGGCCCCTAGTGCCTTGATCTCCTCCTTGCTGAACATTGGCGCCAGGACGTCGACGTCGTCCTCGGAGACGGGCGCGTTAAGGTTGTCCAAGGAGAGCGGCGGCGACTGGAGCTGGCTGCAAAGCAGCTGCAGGGGCGGCAGGAGATCGTCGTCGTTGTCGGAGAACGGGACCAGCTCGCACTGGCGGCGCGTCAGCGCCCGCAGCTCCCCGTTCGTGAGCGGCGTGGTCCGGGCATCGTCCGCGGCGAAGAGCCGCCGCGGCGGCGGCGGCACGGCGACACCTGATGATGCTCGTGACAGGCGGGACCGGCCGTGGAGGGATGGCGCCGGGCAGCTCTGGACCATCGTCAGGGCCATGGGTCGCAAGGGAGGAGGTGGATGGCGGCGGCGGCGGCGGCGCGCGCGATCGTGGGGTGATCCGATCTACTAGCGCCGGAGGAGGACGACGCCCTCGGACCTCGGGGACTCGACGCGTTATATCGCCGGGCAAAGTAGCGTCCAAGTCGGAGTCGTTATCCCGTACGGTGGGAGTCGGTTCACGGACGTGGCAATCGGACGGCGGCGCTGCAATCCGACTCAACGAGGTGGGACCGTGGGAGGCAGCGTTCGCTGGTTGGTTGGTTGGGACCCACAAGGTGACAAGGCCAAGTAACAGCTTTCCTCGACGAGTCGACGTATCGAAAACGAAAAGTGAGTCAAATGTTCTAAAAAAAAATGAGTCAAGTGAACGTAGCGCTTGATTGAATGTTGCAAGCATAGGCACAACCCTCTATTTGAACTACAAATACCTACAAATAAGGACTAAATTTGCCAAATATATTTTAAAGAGTAAGTTCCAAATCAAGATCAATCGAAAAAAAAGAAATGATCATTGCATTTAAAAAGTTCCAAAATTTTAACTCTTCCTCACAATATTTGCTTTTTTGTTTTACGTTTGGCATAATGATGACGAGATAAGGTTCCATGGTAACATTGTATAGGTAATTTAACGAGAATGAATGATATTTTGTTTACTTTGCATTGCATAAATTGAACTTTTCAAACCTTGAATTTATTTATTTTTCTATTGTTGCCATGACAACGAGGTAGTGCGTGGCAATTTTTTTTTTAATAAGAAGCAAGAGCACTGCTACGTCCTTTAAGACAGAGGAAGAAAGCTAGACTTACATAGGTTCAATATTACATAAATATAAATAACTCACACATAGGCCTCCTAACATAAGAAAAGCAATTGCCATCTCAAAGGGAGAAGCTATTGCAAAGCGATAGAGTGGGTATTAGTGTCTGAAATAGTCAGATAATACTGGAATAGTTCAAGTTGAAAGAGAAGAGGGTAAGAATGTGGAAGAATGGCATGAAATTAATACATTCTAGTGTGCGTTATCGATTATATTTTCCAATGAATATGCATCTATTTGCCAACCCTCACCCGGTCAATGATAACGGAAAATTTACTAGTGTATTAAATTTCAGCGGAGATTTTGAACAACATTTTTGTCGATCAGTGCAAATTTTGATTCGTAAATATTTGGCTAGTGATATCACAAATAAGCTAATAATAATGACGATGAATACGCAATCGAAAGAAAGAGGGGGATACGAACAAGATAGCATATGCTCAATTGGAAGAAGTCATTCATGGCATATTTTTTGAGTGACATACATTAATCAGCCCTTTTTCTCATGGCTAAAGTCTAAAGCTCTAATGGCTGTCCTGATCTTTTGCACCTAGAGGCTAGAGCACGACGACGCCGCGGCGTGCCATGTCTTCAATTCAGCCCTCCCTGCCCGGCGTCGATCGCGCGGACATGCTGCATGTAGAACCGGCTTGGCATCCTCACGTTCTTGCGCCACCGGGCGTACATCACGAACACCTCGGCGCCAGCATCGCCGGCGCCCGCCATGGGCACCAGCACCTCGCCGTCGCTGCCGATGGGTGGAACGCCGCCCTGCTGCTCCTCCATCCACGACCGCCCCGGTGCATCCTGGTGCAGCGCGCAGCGCCATCCCCGAGGGAGCTCCAGGCACAGGCACCGAAGCGCCGCCCGGCCCTCCTGGCGCCAAGCGGCCGCGGCGCCGGCCCAGTTCCGCGCCAAGAGGCAGCCGGCGACCTTCTTGTCCAGAGCCAGCCTCCTCTCGGCGGTCGTCACCGCGGCCGTGGTCACCTCGCTGCTGAACGAGGCCGTCCGAGGCTTCTTTGCGACGCCCTTCCCGGACGGCGGAAGCCGGGCCCCCCTCTTGTCCCTTCGCTGGCCGTGGCCGGTGACGGCGGCGGCGGGCGCTATCACCCGGAGTGGCGGCGTCTCGGCCCTGGCGAGCAGCGCCGGAGGCAGCGTCTCTCCGGGCCAACTGGAGGGGGGAGGGCTGCGGAGCGCCGGGCCGGCCGGCTGCGGCTGATTTTGGACGGCCATGGTGGCCAGGGTCAGGGCAGATGAGGAGACGAAGAACGGGTACGCCATGAGAGGGTGATTGATCAATCGATCTGGGGCGCGGGGATGGAGAAGGGAAGAACCAGTTGCGAATTGCAAGAGTGGGTGGGTGTGCGGTGTGCCGTCGCGGGCCATGACCTGGCTATATAGGCTGGCTGTAGCAGGGTTTTTATCATGGGCTGCTGTAGCTGTTTTTTTTTGGGCTGCTGCAGATGTATGGGCTATGGCCCGTTTTGTGATAAATTCAAGCATTTGTATATAACTTCTATAAATCACACGATAATGATTGCTCCATCGATTCATGCATATACCCATTCATTCCACAAGAAGTGTACTTTTAGAAAATTTCAAATACAATAGTCATCTCATGCAGTGCCATTAGGATTGCAAGCGGGGCGGCTTGCGGCTGCCCGCCCCGCGTCCACATGAATCGCGACATTCCTTGTGGGCAGATGCGGCGTCGCGCATACCGCTGCCACTTTTCTGCAGGTGTTGCGGTGAGCCCGCGTTGTCCCGCAGGAGCTGCACGCCTACACCCGGAAAAAACACCGCACTACGAGGCGCAAAAGAACAACTCGCACGTGGTTGTGCTGATGCTCAACAAGAAGACGCAGTTGGCCTACACACGCAACAGAGAGCGGCAATCCCCGCTGCATGTCGCCCTGCAGTAAGGCTCCACGGCGGCCATCAAGGCGATGCTCCAGTAATGCTCTGACGCGGCTGAGATGGTCGATGGTATGGCCGCTGGCCGGAACGCCTTCCACGCCTCTGTCGACAGCGGCAAGCAATCACGCTCAGTTGCCTGCTCTGCGATGCCCACCTTGAGCAATCCCAAGCGTGCCACTACACCTCACCTCCAGGAGCTCCAAACACAAGTACGTCAAGATCTAAATCCTCGTGGCCACCCTCATCGCCACCGTCACCTTCACCATGCCCGGCAGCGGCTCTGACTTGAAGAATGGCATCGCCCTCCACGGCCACGAGAACGAGATCACAAGAACAACCTAACATGATCCACCCAAAACGCTCCCTTCCTCTTCAGGCGAATCAGCGATGTGAAGGTCGATTGCCATGCCGTGGATTAGAGATGGAGTTTGTAGGATTGGAGGCGAAGTTCGCAAAATCGCAGCCACGAACTTCGCTGCCGCCGGCAAGAGGAGCGTGTGTGAGCGGCGGGCTCGTGGCGCCACTGGGCAACGCAGGCAGACCCGCATGGGCCGCTCCAAATACGCGGGTTTGCGACACAGGTGATGCAGGTACGTGGCGCGGGTTGACCCGGCGGGCTTGCGGCAAAACCCGCGCCACTTGCATCCCTAAGTGCCATGTAAAATTTTAACTGATGTGGAGAAGAAGGTGAGGGGAGATAAAGAGGTCTTCTGTTTCGTGAAACAACTGCCTCATAGGTTAGATTTTAGGATGACGAGATGATTACTCTACTGTTGTACGAGTTGTAATTACATCAACTCAAAATATTTTTTCATTAAAATAATAAAAAATAAAGTTACTATGAGAGAACTTGAAAAGAAAACTCATTGTGTAAGTTATTTGTTAGCTTGCATATTTATGAAGTTTCATCCGGAAGCAATTAGGTGCACAATATTTCTTTTGTACAACGGAGACACTCAGAACGCACGTACACTTACCCCCATAAACGTGTGCGCGCGAACCCTACCTCTAGGAGAAGATTAAGTAAGTCACCACAGACGTCTCGCTGTTGAGGGGAACGTTCATAGGGGTAAGTGTTCTGGGGGCTGCACGGCGGGGGCGTGCGGTGGTGCGTGGGGGGCGGCGGCCGGAGCAGGGCGGTGGCGGCAGTCGCCATGGCCGGCGCGGACAGCACCGGTGGTGGCGGCGGCCGACGTGGGTTGGCGGCGGCCACAACGACTGGTGTGGGCTGGTGCAAGGGGAGCGACTGTGGTCGGCGTGGTGTTGACGGCGGTGGCTGCGGCCGAGAGCTGCTAGCTCTACGTGTTCCAGACCATGGTGGGGCTAGAGGCGTACTGCGCGCGAGTGACGGGTGTTGCGACAAGTTGGTTGGTACTCTCCTCCTCCTCCTCGATAGCGACACTGGTACAACACCGCCATGGTGGCGGGACCAGGGGTTGGTAGGTGTTTGCTGGAGGTACCGAGGTGGTACCTTTGGCAGTGCGGGCTTCTTCCAGTACAGGAGACGCGGATGCGGCGGGGGGGGAGGGGGCGGGCTACTAGCATGGTTGAGTGAGTGCGGCAAGCGAGGTGTTTGAGCCAGGCGAAAGCCTCTACCGACACTTTGTCGGTGGCGATAGTGGCGGCGCTCTTGGGGCGTCGTTTCCCCTGTTGGGGGCATCATTGGAAGTCATCATGTCGCTGCAACACTGAGCTCTCGGGGTGAAAACTTTGTCCTTCTATGGACGTGCGACGATGGTGCCAGTGGCGTTGGGCCCTCCTTGGAGGCGCCGCATATCGAGATCCGACTCGGCTTGTGGCAGTGGTGTTGTCTGTGCGCAACGACATAGGAGGTGCACACAGTCCGTGTTGGTGGGGAGATGCAGAGGGCCCATGGGTGTTGGTTGCCTTGGGCTGGTGCGCATGATGCGGTGGTGACCCTGGTGACAGCATGGCATAGGTGATGCTCTTATGGTGGCTTCGATGGCAAGAATCCTTGGAGTGGTGTCCAGTGTGGCGGGCGGTGAGGTCCCCGTGCACTTTAAGGTGGTTGTCTCTGAGGAGTATGAGGTGGTGGATGAGGAGAGGGCCCCACACATTAAGTGTTCAAGATGACTGCATTGTTGTCACGACGGGAGTTTCTACCGAAGCAAGGCTAGAGCTGGAGGATCGACGGTCGTATGTGTGCGGCATGAGGATGACAGCCCTGTGGTGGAGGAGTTCGAGTTGTTGCTCAGAATTGCAGTGGGTCACGTCATTTGGTGTGGCATAACGTTGGTGGTGACGACGCGGTTCGCGGTGGCTTACTTTCGGCTACTCTCGCAGGTTGTGGTGGTGTAGTGTTTTGTTGTGTGCGTTGTCTTTGTGGTGGTGGTGTTTGCTTTGACGCGTGATGTACAATTACTTATTTTTCTTAAATGACAGACCAGTGTTCCTGCCATTTTTTTTAAAAAAATTGTTTTATTAATTTGGTTCCCTGCATGCGCAAAACGTGGTGCACGCTGTCACGTCTACAGCTGCTGCTGCATTAACGACCTCAGTGCTCACGCTCACGCGCGCGCCTAGGTTGGCGCATGCGCCGAGCCGCGCCGACCAAAAATAATCTAGCCTCTTCTTTGCTCGCACTGTCATGTGGATGCATGTGAGCTGCGGCTATGCGCTCGCCGTGTCCAAGGAAAGACCGTGCTAGATCTGACGCTTGAAAGGGACGTTGGTTTGTTTTGTCGGAATCACCGATCATGTTGGTCAGAAACCCAGAATATGGGACGGAGAGAGTGAAAACACGCCATTTTTAGGTTGGTTGTAGAGTGGAATTGAGTAACGAGTTTGGCTTTAGAATAGAATGGAGCAATCCGATTCAAGCACATGCTGGTTTTGTCTTTAATTTAGCTTGGATGATCGCAGCATGTTGAACAACATAACATGACGTGTTCATATTCATGTGCATCCTGGCAAAGTCATCAGGTGTTTTCTTTTCCTTTTCTTCTAGAAAAAACCTGAGGTAGTTTTTTCTGAAAGAAAAAACTAAAAATGGGATGTGAAAATTTGAAAAGAAAATCCTCAAATAGCTATCGGCGCTCAGGAGTCACATCTCCGTCCACTGCTGCCTGCCCTTTGCCCACGCGACACACATGCTCAAAATGGCCCCAACCAAGTTCTCTGATCTCTCTGCAGTCTGCATCCTTTTCCTTCTCCCCTCCCTACGTGCTCTGCTCCCAGTCATCGCCGATTCGTTTGCGCCCACTTGCGTGATTCGCTTTCGAACCGCACTCGCTTCCTCCCCCTTCCCCCTTCCCTCCCTCCTATACTCGGCTCCTCGCCACCCTCTGCTTTCCCCCCTCCTCCACTTCCCTTCCCCCAGGCCCCCACGATGGCTTCCGCGGATCGCTCGCCGGCGGCGGAGGACCCGCGTCCGCGGCCGTCCCTCTTCTCGCCGTATCAGATGCCCCGCTTCCGCCTCGCCCACCGGTGAGCCTCTTCAGTTCACTCCCCGCCCCGCCTCGTGGGATTTCTCCCCCCCGCCCCACCCCTGGGGATTCGCCACTCGTTCGTCGTCTGATGCTCGTGCTCGCGCGCGCTCCGCAGGGTGGTGCTGGCGCCGATGACGCGGTGCAGGGCGCCCCGCGCGGTCCCGGGTCCCGCGCTCGAGGAGTACTACGCGCAGCGGTCCACGGACGGCGGCCTGCTCATCTCCGAGGGCACCATCATCTCGCCGGCCGGACCGGGGTAAAACCTCCTCTCCTCTCCTCTCCCCTCTTCTCGCCTCATCTCCGCCATGGTTTTTTTTTTCTCTCCCGCATAGCAGTTCCCGTGATCGATTTGTTTGCTGTCTCCGGTGACGGGTCTTAGATTACTGCGCGCGCCGCCGTGTGAGAGTGAGAGCCATGTGCTCTAGCTAGTGCGGGAATTGGGATGGGTAAAGATGCGCGCTAGATCTGGCGGCGAAGTGGTCCTCCTGCTGCGACCGGTCACCGGTGGTTGGTGCCTTGGTGGCCCGGGGTCAATTATCAAGGGCGTCCCGAATTATCAATGCTATTTGGTGGGAATAGCGAGCGTTTTAGCACGCCACTCATCCGGCCTGAATGGATGCAGGTGTTAGTTTTCTAACCCCTCCTTTGACCGCTAATTAAAGATATTAAATAAAGTCAGTTTACAAAACTACCTCCATAACCCCGGGTTAAATCGCGAGACAAATCTAATGAGGCCTTTGACCGAATGATTAGAAGATGATTACTGTAGCATTACTATAGTAAATCATGGATTAATTAGACTTATTAGATTCGTCACGCAAAGTTGCACTCATCTGTGAAAAGGTTTTATAAATAGACTTCATTTGATACTCCATGCATGCAAGATTCTCAGGTGTTTGCTATACTTTTGTTTGTATTTTAGTGTGCCTGATCTGATCAGAAGAGCGTGCTCTGTTTGATCTCTACTTCGAGCCGTGCCATATATTCCTAGCAGGAAATGTAGGCCAGTAGGACCCAGCTGGCTAAAGCTGTAAAGCATGATTTTTACTTCTTTACTGGACTACACAACTGGATTTGATCTATTTCATTAAAACTATGAAAGATCATGTTATTAACTTATTATTCCCTACAGATTCCTCTCATGCTCACTTGGACGAGATTGTAGCATGTTGGTTTACTTCTGAAACTTCAGATCCGAACATTAAGTGAGTGAACATTACTGTATCAGGTTTCCTCGTGTCCCTGGGATATACAATCAAGAGCAGATTGATGCATGGAAAAAGGTTGTTGATGCTGTTCATGCCAAGGGAGCCATCTTTTTCTGCCAACTGTGGCATGTAGGCCGAGCTTCTCATCAAGGTATGGATACTATATTTGCAAATTTCCAAAAAGAAAAAGGAAATGATTCAGCGATTCCTCAGAAATTGCACTGAATTGCCAGATATTAGTCGCATTTGGGTGAGTATGGCATTGATGATTTTCAGTCCAAACATCGTGAAATCATACTGCAGTTGGAAAAGTCTGTGTTCTGATGTAGTTGTTGTTTGTTAGCAAATAAAGGATGATGTAATCTGGGTTGGTGGGAAGTAGGGGGGATGTTTCTGGCTTGCAATCGGACAACCTGATTCCTGTCTTTATTTGAGTTATATTGAATCTTCTCTGAGTCAAGGAATGAAGGTTGCCTTTCATTTATTCGATGCACTACACTCTGTACCTCTACATACAGTTAAGTTAAGTTGCAGTGTTTAAAGTAATACATGTCTCTCCGGAAATTCAACTTGTTAATCATATGCTCCTTGTTCAACAGCCAACAGATATATGCTAGTTCACTTTGCCGGTTCAACAATCATTAGTTTTCTATATGCTATTTGACCATGAATAGTATTTGTACTTTTGGTCTCTCAACATAAGGTGTCACAGGATCAGATGATGACTAATCGTTTCCCCTCCATCAATCAGTATATCAGCCAGGCGGTGCTGCTCCAATATCCTCGACCGATAAGCCAATCTCATCAAGATGGAGGATACTGATGCCTGATGGTTCCTATGGCAAGTATCCAACGCCGAGGCGCCTTGCCATGGCAGAGATACCTGAAATAGTTGAACAATACCGCCAATCTGCCATAAACGCTATCAAAGCAGGTAAAAGTAAACACGCACAAATCCTCAAGCACATGGGAGTTGGAGGCACATGGGACTTGCTCCAACCTGACTGCATCAGAAAATCCCTGATAGAAATGAAATGCCTTTGCAGGTTTCGATGGCATTGAGATCCACGGCGCCCATGGCTACCTGATCGACCAGTTCCTCAAGGATGGCATCAACGACCGGACTGACGAGTACGGTGGTTCGCTCTCCAACCGCTGCAGGTTCCTCCTGGAAGTGACCCGTGCCGTGGTCTCCGCCATCGGGGCAGACCGCGTTGCTGTCCGGGTGTCACCGGCCATCGATCACCTCGACGCCTACGACTCCAACCCCCTGCAGCTCGGCCTGGCCGTGGTGGATCGTCTCAACGCCCTGCAGCAGGAGGCCGGCTGGCGTCTGGCCTACCTCCACGTGACGCAGCCGCGGTACGCGGCGTACGGGCAGACGGAGGCCGGCCAGCACGGTAGCGCCGAGGAGGAGAGTCGGATGATGTGCGCCCTCCGCAGCGCGTACCGGGGCACCTTCATGTGCAGCGGCGGGTACACGCGGGAGCTCGGGGTGGAGGCCGTGGAGTCCGGGGACGCCGACCTGGTGTCGTTCGGACGGCTGTTCATCGCCAACCCGGACCTGGTGGAGCGATTCCGGCGCGACGCGCCGCTCAACAGGTACGTGCGGAAGACGTTCTACACACCGGACCCCGTGGTTGGGTACACGGACTACCCGTTCCTCGGCCAGCCTAAGGCGCGCATGTGATTAGTATAGGTCGGTAATTGTAAGAGGTGCATTATTGATTGTAATCCGACATGAGAAAATAAGCAAACGTATCGTGATAGCTGTGGTTGTGCAACAGACTGTATCTTGATTGATATCTTAAGGAGAAATGGAGAAAATGGTGTACTTAATGGGGAAAATGGTAGTGTTCTTATTCAGGCTCTTGTCCTCAGCTACGTCCCTTGTTAGAAGTTAGAACCCAGTGCAGAGCCTAATATGATTAGCTTCGCCTGTCCACCAATCTGATGTTTGTACTAAACTTTTTCAAACATATATATTTTTATACAATGTAATGAACAGCCCTGTTTGCTTGCCTAACCAAAGGTTCGGGTTGCATGCATGCCACAAAATCCCTCAGATGCAGACAAATCCTACCAGTTCAAATTATGAACTATTGAAAGCACACTACCATGACCACTGGCGGAGGCATGTTGGGGCGAGCTGCCGCCCCAGCTAAAATTTGGATAGCACAAGTACATATCCTTCTTCTCCGGCGAGATTTTGAGCTCCGGCAGCGGTGGACGGCGTCGTGGCGGCGGCCTTGTCGCTGGTTCAGGGCTTCAGGCGGAGACGGAAGGTAGAAGAAGGAAGGAAGGAGTCCGATCTGGCAACCTGGGCCTTCGGCCTTTGTTTTCTCCTTCAGGCCCAGCAGTCCAAACTCAAAAAACAGGCCCATCAACCAAACACACACATATGAAGGCAGCAGCCAGAGACTCAGTCGCCCAGACCAGGCACCGGCGCACTGCATTCGGCGCTCAGCGGCTCGCGGCGCAACCCTAGGTGAAAAAGCAAATTCGACTTGATTTAGTAGAGGTAAACCCCTCCCTCATTCCTCTAACAATGTCAAGTCCAACAAAAAGGAGGAAAATCAAAATCAAAGTAAGATAGATAAGGTTTATCGGCCCAAAAACCACTGAAAAATAATTTTCCAATCATTTTTGATGCTATGCGTTCTACACCAGAGTGGTATAATCGTGGCCGCTGGCCAAGCCTAGAAGAGGTTTCAAGTCATAAAAGATCGAAGAGTACAGGTGCTAAAGAGCCTAGATGTCCTAGAGCTAGAGGTTCGTAGAACTTTGCTAATGGTACATATATTCTTATGATGTTAACCAGCATTTGAGTTGACTCATGTGATCACTTTATTATTACTTACTATTTGCTAATTGATATCTTTATCCAATTTATAGGTTTATCTATTTTTTATTTCTATTTTTGCATTTTATCATGTATGGTGCGTTGGTGCAAGAACTATCAAATTATTCTTCAAATTTGAGGTAATATCTCAACTTTGCATTAAAATTGTGTGATTGCAAAATATGGATGCATCAATATGATCTGAATTGGATTGTTCTTGATTTCGATTTAGTCCGTCAGTAGAAGTTCGCCCCAGCTGTATTTTTTTCCTGGCTACGCCACTGACCATGACAGCACCAAGGGTTTCTTGAGCTTTACAACTTCACAACGAAACTGCATTCATGTTGTCATATCTCCAAGACAAGCAGAACTGTGGATTCTATCCTTTGCCTTCACCGCCTGAAGATCAAGGTATAAACTCTTAGACCAAGATGAAAACAACCAAATCAAACGTATTGACAGATGTACCATGTTCTTACTTCTTTGTTCCAGTTGGTGCATAAGGTAATGCAGATTAGCAAGATCGTCTGCACCACTAGTCCACTCAAGAGTCCAAACCAGAGCCCCTGTTCAAAGTCCAAACCAATATTTTTCTTGATACCATATTACCATTAAACTTTTTATTAGAAAAAAGCGAAATAGTTTATTTTCTCTTAAGACATTAATGAAAGGGATCAATTACCATTCCTCCGACGTGGCAGACAAAGGCGAAGAAGTATCCCAGAGGGATCGCAACAAGGTAGTAGGAAGCAAGGTTGATGGAGGCACCGATCTTTTGCCGACCACAGCCCCTAATAACACCTGCAATCAGAGAAAGGCAATCTTTGACAATTTTTCTGAGTTCAGTTCAGGATTCATGTCATGCATCATGCGACTGACAAATTCAATTGTTTGGTAGTGCATTGTAAATTTGTAACCTGCCAGTGGGATTCTCACGCTGTTTACCTGAAAGAACACCCTGTACGCAGTCAAACAAGAAAGAGATTGCGAGGAGCGGCAGCATTCTGGCAATGTACTTGATCACCCTCTCATTTTTGCTGTACGCGTAACCCCATAGATTGCGAATGAGCACCATCACCAGACCTCCGGATGCGGCGACCAACAGAGACAAGAGCACGACCACCCAGGCCGCCAGACGCGCCGCCTGCGGCCGCCCTGCGCCAAGCTCGTTTGAAACACGCGTGCTGTATGGCATCACGAATCAAGATAGGGAAAATTGTTGCAAAGATGAGTTTGTGGCCAGCAAGTAGTTTTTGTATTTTCCAGGAAAAAGATGGTTGTATGATATGGTTATGTTGCTGGAGCTGACCTTGTGGCACCACCAAGTCCAAGCGGGACCATGAATGCCAAGGTGATGGTGTTTATGCTATAAGAATTGCAGAAGTAAGTGATTAAAGTGCTGAATGGTGGAGTAAACGGCATGGAAAATTTCATCCCCAAACTTAAACTGAAGGAAGAACTCTCACCAGATGGAAAGGACGGCCGTCTCAAGCTTGGGATTAGGGAGGAGACCAGAGAGCAGCACCAGGAGCTCGAAGGACCACCACTCTATGCTGCAGTGTGCAGAGAGACACAGCTTCAATCAATGGTCTCAGGCAGAGTTATCCATTGCTAAATCAAGCTCACAGAGTCACCGTAATCAAGAAGACAACTACAGTGCACTCACACTCACCAGACCATCATGGCCGACGGCACGGCGAGCCTGAAGAAGGCGGGGATGCCGCGGAACGCCTCGCGGGAGAACCCCTTCCAGGTGCTCCGGCAGCGCGGTGAGAGCCTGACGTAGAGCGCCAGGAAGCAGAGGTTGGCGGTGTACGAGACGGCGATGGCCAGCGCGCGCACCAGCAGCCAGCAGACGGGCAGGTGGGTGGCGGCCGTGACGCCGGAGCCCAGCATCACGGGCACCACGGCGTTCTGCGCCTGCAGGAACCGCATGTGGCAGTTGAGCGGCCCGTTGACGAGCAGCGCCGGGATCAGGCCCCGGATGTAGCCCGCCGCCGCCGCCGCCGCGATCTCCCGGTCCTGCCCGAACCACGCCAGGATCTCCCCTGTGTACGCCCACATCGCCGCCACCGGGAAGCTCACCAGGACGAGCACCAGCATGGCGCGCTGCTTGTACACGCCCAGCAGGTGGTGCTGCTTCGCGCCGAAGGCCTGCCCGCATAGCGTCTCCAGGCTCGTCGCCATGCCTCCCTGACAAAGAAGGACGCGCGCAGGTTGCAAGGTTGCAGACGTGCTCTGTCTCCGGCACGGTGGTGATCGATGCAGGGAGTGTTTACGTACGTACCAGCAAGCTGAAGCCGGTGACGGTGGCGAAGGAGGTGGCCACGGAGGCGCCGGCGAGCTCGAGCTCGCCGAGGTGGCCGACGAACATGAGCGACAGCAACTGGACGATGTACTGCAAGAGGTAGCCGGGGACGAGCGGCCCGGCGAGGTACAGCTGCCTCTTGACCTCAGCCCAAAGCCCCAAACCAAGCTTTCCTCCTCGTCTCCTCCGTGCTTGCTCCCGGCGCCCGTGCCATTCAGGAGCGGCTCCTCCGCGTCCGTGGCCATTGCTTCTGGCTTCGCTGTGTGAGAAGCAGGGGAAGGTGGGCAGGTGGCAATGGTGGTCAACCCGGACCTCCCGGGTTGATTCATCTGCTTCGGATCGAGCTCGCTATTTTTGTACTGCATCTGACATCTGCACAAGTTATTTTTTCTTTAATGCGCCAGTCAACGGAGTATATACTTTTTCCTTCTCACAAATTGTACCTCGTTTTGGAATTTCAAAATTCACAATTTTTGTTATGCACCTATTTAGATATTTAGATATTTATGTCTAGATACATAATAACAACTATTCCCTCCATTCCAAATTACTTATTGATTTGACTTTGATAGATACATTTTTTAATCATGTTACATAAAAAAATGTATCTAGAAAGTCAAAACGATAAGTAATTTGTGACGGAGGGTGTATATAAATCTAGATTTTTCAAAACGACCTATAATTTAAAATGGAACCAGTATAAGCTAACAAGAAAGCATAGTGTGCCAAGTAGAGATTGATATAAATTATTCAGTGTGCAGAGACCACAAAACTTGTTAGCAAGGTCAACTGTTTTACGTGAAGTCCTACATTATTTCAGTCTAATGCTCTCCTCTCGGGCGCCTGCTATATGGCTCACGCAACCTCATGAAATTGAGGTTGACATACAGTATATAGTAGCGGTGGTAGGTTTTGTTAGTCTGATGGATTACAATTTAAATTTAAATAATGTGCATGAAATAAGGGAGCTCTGTTTAGACGTCAGATTCTTTTCCTTTTACTTATAATATAATTATTTATTCTATATATTTTTAGAATTCTATCTAGTTATAGTGTACTAGTAAAGCATTCGTCCGTCTACCGATTCACTACAAGTCTACAACCACATGAAGCAAATCTCAATGCAGTAGAGTTATTGACGCGTGAACTCAGTGCCAGGCTCAACTCAATTGCATCACAAGTACTGTAGAGGAGACTCATCCACCACCACAACAGCGCCCCCAACATTTGATGGTGATTTAGTAACATTTATTAGTAATTCAGTAAAACACGCTACTTGTGCATCAATCCCGTGCTTAGCACTATTTCACCGAAAGCGCCCCCGCGTCCTCCAGGGGGCGGCTCAGGCGGCTCACCATCCTGCGCGGCAACCACACCACCACCGCGCCCAGCCTGTGTCGTCGCCGGAGCCGTCCTCCGGATGCCCGGTGGGCTGCGAGGAGGGCGGCGACACAACATCTCGCTCCTTTTCTTCCTGTTCCACCCGCTTGGCACCTTCCCCCCCACCCCCCCGAACCCTAGCCATCACTACTAGAGAATCACACATATATCTCAGGCTTGATTTTTCATTTGTACTGGGTATTTTGCCCCCCGGTACAAATAAGGACATTTGTACCGGTTGGAGCCATCAACCGGAACAAATGTCCTCTCACAGAGGCTCGGCGGGGCCTGATACAACCCAACCGGTACAAATGCCTCACATTTGTACCGGTTGGTGGCTCCGACCGGTACAAATGTGAGGCCATCACATTTGTACCGGGCGAGGACACCACCCGGTACAAATGTGCATACATTTGTACCGGCCCGTGTCTTGGCTTGGTACAAATGTGCAACGGCTATAATTCCTTCTTCTCCCCCCTGCCCGAGCCCCTCCTAACTCTTCTTCTTCCTCTCTCCAACTCGAGCCCCCCTCCCCAATGGCGCCCTAGGGAGCTTTTGCCCGATTTGCGACGATTTCTCCACGATTTCACTCATTGAAGTGGTGTAGAGGTTAGTTACTTCATCCCCCCTTGATATACGGTTGCCGTTTTATGTTTTATTCTTTTTACTTAAAGTATTCATGAAATGTTTTAATGAGCTAAGAATGATGATTTTTTATTTAAATGCATATTTGTCTATGTTCTAATAGAAAGAAGGTGTCATGATAGAGGTATGAGACGTTGTATATGTAGATATATTCTTTTTCAATTTATTTATTTATATTTTCATCATTAGAAAATTAGTTTACTCAATAGAAAATTGATTTTCCTCATTAGAAAATTAGTTCCTTATTGGAAAATTAGTTTACTCAATAGAAAATTTATTTTCCTCATTAGAAAATTAGTTTCCTTATTAGAAAATTAGTTTGCATCATTAGAAAATTGATATAATTTTGGCGAATTATATAATGTGCATTTCACATGAGCACTTGTTGCAAGATAATGATATATTTTGTCTGGTTTCCTTTTGTAGATGGATCGACAATGGATGTACTCAGACAAGAGGATCTCGTCGGATTACATTATGGGACTGAGTGGATTTCTACAAGTGGCTGAATCCAATAAGCCCTCGTCTGGTTTCATTATGTGTCCATGCAAAAAAAGCAAAAATGAAAAGGATTACTCATAAATAAAGAGTCTTCACGATCACCTATTCAAATGGGGATTCATGCCAAACTATTTTGTATGGACAAAGCACGACGAAAGAGGGGTTATAATGGAAGATGACGAAGAAGAAGATGACACTATTCCTGACTGGTCTCAAGGTGGTGCCTTTGCAGATGAACTAATGGGAGAGGATTATGAAGAAATGAGAGAGAATCAAGGACTAGATGATGCTCTCGGTGAGGTGTTGCGAGAGGCAAAGGAAAATTGCGAGGAAAAGGTGAAGGAGTCAAAGAAATTTGAACGTATGTTAGAAGATCACAAGAAACCGTTGTACCCAGATTGCAAAGAGGGGCACAAGAAGTTGGGTAGCACATTGGAAATGCTGCAATGGAAGGCTAGTAACGGAATTTCTGAACGGCTTTTGATGAGTTATTGTTGATCGTGAAGGACATGCTTCCCGAGGGGAACGAATTGCCGGCGTCAACGTACGAAGCTAAAAGGGTTGTTTGTCCTATGGGCTTGGAGGTAGAAAAGATACATGCGTGCCCTAATGACTGTATCCTGTACCGAGGTAAAGAATACGAGAAATTAGAGGCATGTCCCGTGTGCGAAGCACAACGTTATAAGATCTCACGAGATGATCCTTGTGATGTTGAGGGGGTGAAGAAGAAGAAGAAGAAGATTCCTGCGAAGGTGGTGTGGTATTTTCCAGTGATACCACGGCTGAAGCGTCTATTCAGGTGTAAGGCCAATGCAAAATGATGCATTGGCATAAAGAGCGTGTACTAGATGACAAGATTAGGCACCCCGCTGATGGGTCGCAGTGGAGAACCATTGATAGAGAATTTCCTGAGTTCGCACAGGAAGCGAGGAACATTCGGTTTGGTTTAAGTATTGATGGATTCAATCCATTTGGTGAATTTAGTAGTGGTCATGGCACTTGGCCTGTTACCTTATGTATGTTCAACCTTCCTCCCTGGATGTGCATGAAGCAGAAGTTCATCATGATGCCAATTATCATCTAAGGCCCAAAGCAGCCAGGCAATGACATCGATGTGTACCTAAGACCGTTGATTGATGAGCTTAAAATGTTATGGGCGAAAGAAGGTGTACTTGTGTGGGATGAGGAGGAGAAAAAGACGTTTGATCTACGAGCATTGGTGTTCGTAACCATCAACGATTGGCCGGCACTTGGTAACCTATCAGGACAAACAACCAAGGGATTCCGAGCACGCACACACTGTTTAGACGATACTTGCAGCATGTATCTAAAACACAGTAAAAAGGTTGTGTATTTGGGCCATCGTCGCTTTCTTCCTCCTAAGCACCCGTTAACAGAAGAAGAAATAAAACATTTTGAAGGTGTTGGAGAAAAACGTAAGAAGCCCTTGCACCGTGATGGTAAACTTGTATTTTCTATGGTCAAAGATTTGAAGGTAGTGTACGGGAAGGAATCTGGTAGCCAATATGTTCCAAAAGACAAGGATGGACATGCAGCTATGTGGAAGAAGAAGTCGATATTTTGGGAACTACCTTATTGGGAAATCCTTGGGGTTCGCAACGCAATTGATTTGATGCATGTCATGAAGAACTTTTGTTTGAACTTGCTTGGCCACCTAGGTGTATACAGAAAGTCAAAAGATACAATTGAATCACGTCGGGATCTTAAATTGATGAAACAACGAGATGGTCTGCATCCGGAAAAGAGAGGTAAAGGAAATAATTACTTGGCCCCTACTAGTTACACCCTAAGCAAGGAAGAGAAGAAGAAGATGTTTGATTTCTTGACTAGTATCAAGGTCTCGACGGGATACTCCTCAAATATACAGCGGCTAATAAATTACAAAGAGAAAAAATTCACAAAATTGAAGGCTCATGACTGCCACGTGTTGATGACACAATTGCTGCCTGTTGCACCAAGGGGTATTCTACCAGAGAATGTGAGATTGGCAATCGTCAAGGTATGTCCATTCCTCAACCAGATCTCTCAGAAGGCAATCCATCCAGACAAGCTAGTGCAGATGTAGAAAGATGTCGTGCAATGCCTCGTCAGCTTTGAGATGATCTTTCCACCCTCTTTCTTTACCATCATGACCCACCTTCTTGTCCGAAGAGATTTTGATCCTCGGGCCTGTGTATTTACACAACATGTTCCCTTTTGAGCGGTTGATGTCTGGTTTTGAGAAGTATGTCTATAATCGTGCCCGTCCTGAAGGAAGCATTGCAAAGGGATATGCTACAGAGGAGGTTATTGAGTTTTGTGTCGACTTTATTGATGAGCTTGCTCCGATTGGACTCCCTGTATCACGCCATGAGGGGAGACTCAGGGGAAAGGGCACACTAGGGAAGAAATCTCGGATGAATATGGATGAAATGTTATATCGTAAAGCACATGCCACTGTCTTACAACAATCATCTCTAGTGGCTCAATACAGGGAGAAGTACAGTCCATTGTACGGGCCTCAAACAAAGGGAAGACAGAGGCCTGGATTACCCTTCATCACGTTGATAACTTCGGAACTTGGTTGTGGAAAAAGATGATCGGTGATAAAACTATTGAAGAGCAACTACAGTGCTTACATTCTAAGGCTACGAGATAAATGGTTACACATTCTACACGAAAGCCCAAGATGAAAAGAGCACAAACCAAAACAGCGGTGTCCGTATAGATGCAATAATAGACGACAATGGAGAACTAGAAGCATATTATGGTGTCATTCAAGAGATATGGGAACTTGACTATGGACCTCTTAAAATCCTCTTTTTAAGTGTCAGTGGGTAAAAAATACCGCAGGAGGTGTCATGACAGACAAATATGGGATGACAATAGTGGATCTCAACAAGATTGGATACAAAGACGAACCATTCGTGCTAGCCAATGATGTGGCTCAAGTTTTCTACGTGAAAGACATGTCAAGCATACCGCAAATAAAGAAGGCTGATGATAAGAAGATTATTGATAATGAGCCAAAGCGTCACATAGTTCTACCGGGAAAAAGAAAAATAGTTGGAGTTGAGGACAAGACTGACATTTCAGAAGATTATGATCAGTTCGATGATATTCCTCCATTTTCAGTGAATGTTGACCCAAGCATCCAGTTAGCCAAAGAGGACACTCCATACTTACGTCGCGATCACAACTAAGGGACATTTGTGAAGAGGAAGATTGTTAACGTTCCATTAGACGATGCAGATGTATAATAAGTTTCATCCCTTTGTGATCATGTAACCAAGGAACTATTTTCAGTAGTCAATCATTTTATCTGGCCCTAATCCTCCCATATCAATTTTTGTAGCTTCATTAATAGTAACCATATCAATTTTTGTAGCTTCATTAAATATAATAAATAAACTACTCAATTAAAATGAAATAAAACGAAATGCACATATTCAACAAGGTTAACAAGTGTCTAGCCACTTTATACTATTCACTACTAAAATTTTGTAAACTATATATCTTAATAAAAATAGTAATCATATCAATTTTTGTAACTTCAATAAACATAAAATAATAATTTTACGTACAAATATACACGAGCAAGACCAAATCATGATTACCATATTAATAACACTAGATGTTCTACTTAAGGAGGAGTTTGCATGAGCAGAAAAAATTTATTTGTAATTGTTGCAGTGAAGAAAAAATAATGCCCATTAGAAGATATTACTTGTTGATGATAATAAAGTTGTCATTTTGATTGTGAAATGTATTTTTTGCATAGTATATATGAAAAGTAAGAATACTAAGATTTTTCTGCTATTTTTGCGTTGTATAAAATTTATAATAAATAAACTAGAAATTTAGGATATTTAAAGTAAATTAAAGGGAAAACAATGAAAAGCACATTTGTACCGAGCCTCCTCTTACCCCGATACAAATGTGCTTTTCGTTATGGCGCGAAACGAAAAGCACATTTGTACCGGGACAAGAGGAGGCCCGGTACAAATGTGAGCATTTGTACCGGGGCATAAGGCCACCCGGTACAAGTGAAGTCATTTGTACCGGGGCCAGCTATGCCCCGGTACAATTGTGGTGGGGTATTTATGCCCCTTCTCCTCGCCCTTCTTCCTCCTCAGCTTCACTTCTTCTTCGCTGCGCTGCCCACACGATCTGCCGTGCCGCCCTCCCCGTCGTTGCCCGTCGCACGCGCGCCGCCCGCTCCGCTGTCGTCAGCCGTCCCCGCGCCGTCCACCGCGCGCCCCCCGCGCCCGTCGTCGCCGCCGTCGGGCACCCATGCGCGCCGTCGCCAGCCGTCCCCGCGCCTTCCGCCGCCCGCCCCGCCGTCGCCGGCCGTCCCCGCGCCGCTCGCCGTCCGCCTCCTCCCCGCGTCGTCCGGATCCGGCCGCCCCCAGATCTGCCCGCCCGCCGTGTCCCCGGTCGCCCGCCGTGCTCCGACGCCCGTGCGCCGTCCTCAACGACGTCCCCGACGCCCGCGCGCCGTCCTCGACCCCGTACGTCCCCGCCACCGCGCCGCCCTCCCCGCCGTCACCGATCACGCGCGCGCCCCCCTGCCCGCGCCGTCCCGCCGCCGACGCCGCGCCACTGACGCCGTCCTCGACGCCGCCCCGCCGCCTGCGCTCCGTCCTCGACCCCGTCCCCGGCCGCCACCGCGCCGCCGACGCCCACGCCGCCGTAAGTGCCGCCGGCGTGCTGCATTTGGGGGCTGACGTCAGCCCGATGGTGCTGACGTCAGCCCCCCGTTTTTAAATGTGTTTTAGATTTAAATTTAGTTATAATTTAGTTTAAAATTTAAATTTCTGTTTAAAATTGTTTTAGATTAGACTTTAATTAGATTTAGATTTAAATGTGTTTTAGATTTTGTTTTACATTTAAATCATATTTAGATTTTGTTATATATAGATTCAATTTATTTTAGATGTTATTTAGAATAAAATTTAGAATTACATATATAGCTAGACATCTAGTTACATTTAGAATTAGAATTAGATGTAAATGTTATTTATTATGTAATTTAAATTTAGATGCTCGAAACGTTCGACTCGCTCGACACTTTCAACTCGCTCGAAACGTTGTACTCGCTTAACACGCTCGAAACGCTCGCCACTTGCTCGATACTTTCAACACTCGCTCGACACGCCAAACACTCGCTCGACACTTTCAAAACTCGCTGGACACTTTCAACACTCACTCGACACGACAATACCGACTCGCCCGACATGCTCGACACGCTTGACACGACCCTACGTACCGACACTCCCGACTCACCCGACATGCTCGACTCGCTAGAAAATTAGTTACCTCATTAGAAATTTAGTTTCTTGACTAGGAAATCTATTTTTTCACTAGAAAATTCATTTCTTCACTTGAACATTAGTTACTTAATTAGAAAATAATTGTTATTTATTCTTGTTATTTAGTGACAATGGATCCAATAGCGGAGCAGCAATGAGAAGAGGCATTGTTAATGGACATAATTGCTAACAATCATGGTTCCAACAATCCGGTTAATGAACAAGATCAGCGCGAGGTTGACAGCTACCTGAACATGTTTGGTGATGGCATCGATGCGGAAGAGCAACCAATTGCCGAGACAAGAAACGATGGGCAACCATTAGAGGTATAATTAGTACAAACTAGTACCACGTTACGCTTTAAGTTTAAGTACTAATTAATAGGAGCAATTAGTTAATAGACCTTAATTTTCCAAAAACCGTCATCGAGCAGCAAAAAGGCTCGTGGGATACGCGGTCCGAATAAGAAGCTAGAGGGTCGTTTCATCATCACAGATGTTTCTGACGAAGGCATGCCATTAGCTCCACATGACAATGTCGTCAAGTTAACAAACCACATTGGGCTCTTGTCAGGGATCACATCCCAATAAGCTTTCGATATTGGAAAGGATCTGACGCTGCAGTTGAAGTTCAAAATGAAGATGAAGAGGCACAAGAAAATGCACAACAATATGTGGTCCCAAACACAAAGAAGAACATGATTTGGGCCGAGGTGCAATTACACTTCTCATTTCTAGAAGGTACAAATCTGTCAAATGTGCGGACTTGGGCATTGCAGAAGGGTGCAATAGCCTTTCAGTCGTACAAGAAGTAGTTGAACAAAGACTCCATCAAGAAGGGACTTGCACCCGATTTCACAAAGAAAGGACTTGCAAAGTTGCGAGATCACTGGGATTCATTTGTTCAGTACAAGCAATCGCAAGAAGCCGCCAAGATGATTGAAACCAACACCATCAATGCATCTAAAAAGAGAGAATTTCATAAGCTTGGGTCTGGAGGTTACAAGGTGGCTATGACTAAATGGGATAAGATGGAACATGATTGTATTGCACGTGGACTCATACCGGCAACTATAGATTGGCCCGAACGAGCAAGGACTTATTATTATGCACATGGTGGCACGATCAATCCTGAAGATGGAACATTAGTATCGGGTGACCAAATAAGAGAGATTGTGACAAGACTTGTTGAATTGATCTGCATGACTGCTGAAGGAACATTTGTGCCTGATCGAGAGAGAGAGACGAACTTAGTGCTGCAATAGGCACTAAAGAACACGGTGGACGTTGCCGAGGCAAAGGTGCAGTTCCATGGAAACTCGCATGGTGTGAGCAAATTGACTCCTATAAAAGTCGGAAAAGGTGTAAGGAGTAGCAAGAACGACAACTAAGAGAGTTGCAAGATCGCGTAATCAGAACCGAGGCAAGAATGGAGCAAATCATTGATGAGCATGTGGCTCTTGCTCTTAGAAAACAATCATCTCATCAGCAAGGTCCTACTGATGAAATGAGCCCATCTGCTAAGGGGAAAAGTAGCGTCGCTTCAACAGAACATGCACCAACAGCCACAGAAGCAGCAGCAGCACCAGCAGTTGAAGCAGCAAACCCAGGCTCACCGGAAAATCGACCACACTGGCCCGTGGATGACATTACCGTGAGGTCAGCGTGTGAGCTTCTCGATGTTTGTAGAAACAAGAAGCTTGTGGTGGCTCATGGCGTCGCAGAGAAAAGTGTAGAAGGGGATAGCATCACGGGCCACCATCGTGGAATTGAATATTACGCAAGAGTTTTTGTGGACCGAGTGGTCGATGGTTGGGCTGACCTGGAGCTGGAGATACCAGGGCCTAATGGGGAAGAGTTTCTTCAAGATGCTGTGCATACTTGAATTTTTTGGCCCAAAGCTCACATAAGGATTATGCAACTACCGCACTCACCAGCCGCCATTCCTGAACGCGACGATCAACTACCGCATTCACCAGCTGCAAGGGCAGAGCGCAACATGAGTCCTGTAGTTGACAGGGATCCAAGCGAGAGTCCACCTCCTTCTCCACCTCCTGTACATGTTAAGGGCAAGGGCAAGCGACAAGCTCCTCCTCCTCCGCATCCAAAAAAGGAGAAGAAACCCAAGCAGAAGAAGCCTCCACCAAAACTTTCTTATCACAAGACAAACGAGGAACTTGACGAGGTAGTACAGGCAGAATTGGATAGACAGAAGCTCCCAAGCCTCCAGTTGAGAAACCAATTGACCGGGTCAAATTTCATCATTTCATGAGGAAAATGGAGGAGGAAAGAAGAAGAAAACTAGATGATCTTCCGAAGCCACTGAGTGACTACGACCGGCAAGTACTCAAGACTCAACGTGCGAAGAAGAAAACTTCATCTAAAGTTCCACAACTTGGTACCCAGTCAAAACAATCTATCCCCGATGTTGGGTATTTTAGTGTCACACGAATAAATCCGCAAGCGCACGGATACCGTTGTAGCTTTCACCTCAGAGTATTCCAAGGGTATCGAATCCAAGGGAATGTGTGCGTACTAACTTCGTATAGTCGGTCCAAGGATACACCTAGATAAGAGGTAAGGATAGAGAGGATTCCTAAAGATAGCACTATAGATGAGATTAAAGGTCGATCTCTAGATAGAACTTGGCTCAGGATACCGATAGCCCTGACTTAACAGGCGACTCCAGTATGCGGATCTATGTGGAACAGAGCTCTGAGTATATCCAGCAGCGGAGGACCAACGAGGGCCAGAAGGGCTGTCACCACCTCCTGGACTGCCTTTACCTAACCTTGGGATAAGCCGAACGGATGATAACCGGTAGCGTGTCACGACGTCCACGCTGTGGTTACTGCCGTAGCCAACGGACTACGACACCCTGTACTGATAGAACTACGACCACGGAAGAGAACTGATCTCACTCACTATAGGTACTACTAGCTTATGCTAAAGGCATACGAGAGAGCACTCGGTCCCGTACTAAGCTTCCAACGTATACGAACAACTTGCAGCAGACGAACATATAAACCCAGGATCTACGCACTAGCAGAGGAGAAAGGCTACTCATGCAACCTAGCATAAACTATTAGAAAGGAATCAAGAACACACTTTATTCTAATCAGAGCATGCAAGCATCCACTTTATTCTAATAGACTAATCATACAAACGGGATACAAACTTGTGTACCTAATCAACTAGATCGAGAGGGCGTGTTCGTGAAGAACACGCACCTCTGAATGATGAACACGCGAAGAACACAAGAACATATCACTCAAGTATGAATAACACTTTAGTCCAAATAGAAAATACGGTAATACTTACTTTACTCTAATTGAAGAACAAGCATCCATACAAGTACAACTCTCTCTCACTCTCCCTACTCTCTAATCTACCAAGGAGAGGCCTCTCCTTTGAAGGGAAGCACTCATCCTTGGGTGAAGTGGTGTAGTCTCATTTCTTACCCCCTCCCCTCATATTTATAGGCCAAGAGGAGCTCCCTAGGCTGTGGTGACATGTGGCACAGAGGAGTGGGGGCCAAGTTGGTGAATCTTCCTTGAGAAGGAGCTGCAAGCTTTCGGGCGGATATTCGGGCATACACCTGGCACCGCCTTTGGCTCGTCATGACAAGCCGACACATGGAAGGGTGGTGCGAGAGGCCTCAGAGTGGGTTCGGCCGAATTGGGGGATCGGCCGACCCCCGGGCAGCTCTGTTCGCGCTGGTTTTCGTCCAGGTGATTGCCAGGTGGGTCCCAAGGTGGGTATGGGGGTGTTTGCGGTGTTTCTAGCCCGTTATCTCGTGGTTGTGGGCCCTTGGATCCGCCTGCTTGCTCCTGATTGGTCGAGAGTGTGCTTCTTTGGATGGATGAGATGTCATGGACACGTGAGCACCTGTGTGGCAGCACGTCGCCACGTGGCCTGGTGTGGGTCTCACCGGGCCCACATGACGTCTAGTGCATATCTCTCTCATCCGGGCTCTGATGTATGCAAATGATATATCCGTTTCGATCGTCTCGACGAGCCCGTCGCAATGGTGCAGACCAATTTGGCATTTGAGGTTGTTTATGATGATGCCATATCTATGCCATTGGTTTGCTTTCTATCAACTATATCATTTCATGCGTATTTTGATGTGTCCTGCAACAAAAGATAGAAACACCAACACTTGTGGAACTTGTCAGTATAAAGACCTATTCTAGTGTTGATGCTCACTTTTTATTTATTTAATGCAGGAGTTGACGGTGTAAAAGTGGTATTTAACAGCCGTCAACAACACATTCAAACTCATTCAAACTCATGAATCAAAGAGAGTGAGATAAAGGGTGCACATACCATCGCTCTGAATAATATGAGATACAAGGAAGACCAGCAGTGGTTCAGCTGACCCATGGGGCAGCCGGCTCACTCTAGTTTACCTTGTCCCTTGTCATGAAAGCGCAGTCGATGTTGTGCAACGCCTGTGTGGGAGATCTCAAGTGTGTATGTCGATGGTAAGCTAGGGAGATCTCCCCCACACTTGTTCATGTACCTGGTGCTGTCTTCAAATAAAGTGGGAAAAAAACAAAAGAGGGACTCTACTGGTTCAAGAACCAGGGAGCCTTTATTCAAATTCAAAATAAATTCACCATGACACCTAGCTCAAACAAGGATGGCATGCCTTGGCTTACCTTCCCATTTGAATCAAGCTTAATGACTTACCCCATTTGGATTTGAAATTCCTGCAAGGGTTAGTCTGCATGTACAACTAATATCCATGCAAGCATTGACTATAAGGTTCATCAATCAAACTCGACACCATGTCTTGTTTGATTGAAGAAGACAGTTTTAACCTAAGCACCATGCTTAATTTAAAACAACCTATGAAAGCATGTAGCTAAACATGCACTAAAAGCATAGCATTACAAACATAGATAAAGGAAGCATGAAAGCATGATCAAGCATTTCCAAAGGGATATAAACATGAGCATAAGATGGCGAAAAACGGGCAACCTCCCGGAAGGGCTTTGTTTAATGTCAAAAGCAGGACGTACCTAACTGGGCAAGAGGCAAGAGCTAACATCATCTCCAAACCAGGATAAGATTTGGCATGAGAGGAACTTTACTCAGGATGCTCACATACCTCCCCCACACTTGAAGTTTGCATTGCTGGGCAACAAAACTCAAGTGTGTGGAGATGAAGCTCCCCTTTGTAAGTGTTCCCTCACCAACAACTTACCAAAGTGTTGTAGTTGATGTAGCTCACATGTTCTTAGGAATCACCTGTCCACCGTTCTTCTCAATCTCCACCTGAAAGGTTAGCGAACAAAAATACCCAAAGGACAACCTTATCCTAAAAACATGCTCTTACTTTTTATTTGAAAAGGGAAATAAAATCTAACCTAATCCAGGCTGTCTCCTGGTAGTGCTTTGTTTTCGGTCATAAGCTCGACCATGGGAACTTCTTCCTGCAGCTATCATTGGTGATGTCGTTCCCGTCTCACCACCAATTGTTGATGTATCGGTGAAGCTTTAGCTGCAAGGTTAGTGCCACAGTGCATACACGAAATCTGCAATGCTTATGGTAAACATATGCATCTACAACCATCCTTCTAAACTTTTTACAGGAGAGGACCATAAGGCGGTTGTAATCCTTGTGCGTGCTCAGTGCACTAAGCATGGCTGACTCTGGAGAGGCATGATGCAAGCATGGTTCCTGCGGTGTATCAAGAATGAAGCTACCATGCTCATCAATGGAATCCTTTCCTTTGGACTCCAGAGTTAGTGCTTCACAGATTTCCATGGCTAATGATTTCTCCATCTCAAGAGATACATCGTGGAAGCTCGATGTTGATTCTCGATCAAGGTCGAGAGCAACATCGTACTGGCCAGCGGGAAGAGGCTCAAACTTGATCGAGGATGATGATGATCGTTCGCCTTCACAAAGGTGAAGAGGATCTTCTGAGTCATACTCCTGAGGGGTAGAAAATTCTACAACCTCAACTAGAACGGGCTCAGACGATGTGAGCGGAGATACATGCATCATCTCCTCAAGCGAGTCTTGCTTGGGAAGAGGCTCTGCCATAGAGCTTTCTGAGAACAAGGGAGTGATGGCAGAAGAGGCTTCCCTAAGCTTTTCATCTAGGCTCCCTCGAGATGCATCAAGAAGTTTTTCTACAGGGGAGCCTAGGAGGAGATCAAGATCGAGGACATCAAAGATGTGGAAGTCTAGATTAACCTTGACCTTGTCTACTAGGAGCGGCACGGCACATGCAACCCCCCGACACTCAAGAATATGTCCGGATGGACAACTCTTGAGGAGTTTGTCGGATGGTCTTAGCGTAACGTTGCCCAAAAAAGTATACGCTATGTGCCATGGCATAATGTTAACCTCCATGGTGGGGTTAAGATGGGCTTCTACAATAATTCCCCTTATGGAACAAGAAATGATCGTAGAGGGTGAACAAATCCAAAGTGCTTCGGAAAAGTTTCCCACTCCAGTCAACCACTTCTTTTCCATTGCCTCCACGATAGATGTTTCATTTGGAGGATCAGGAGGCAAAGGAGGTACCCTAGGCCTAGGGGAAGGTTCTGTCAAAAGATTTCTAGCTAGCTGGATTTGGACAGAAGAGGGCTCCTTCCCTAGTTGGACATCTAAGCAACTCGAGGTGTTTCTGAGATTTTCAAAAGGGTCATCCTCGAATTGATAGAGGAACTCTGGAGGTTGAATTTCTTCTTCCTCCATGGTTCCTGGTTCGGGAGAGGGCTCAACAGACGAATCTTGGGATGTGGAAGTCGAAGGCTCGGATTCAGATGTTGAGAGACTCTCATAGATCGAAACTGATTCCTTGTGGGGTTCGTTATGGTTGGTAGGGAAGAAAGAGTTTTCTAAGAGGCTGTCTAGGATTGCTTTTCCTTCCAATAGAGTTTTGTGTGCAAACGAACCTCCAACAGCGATGTCAAGATCTTGGGCAGCGTCCATGTCTAAACCCATGCAGAATGCGTAAAGCAAGACATCATTGGGTAGAAATGA
Organism: Cenchrus fungigraminus; assembly: GCA_036936925.1. Lineage (NCBI taxonomy): Eukaryota > Viridiplantae > Streptophyta > Magnoliopsida > Poales > Poaceae > Cenchrus > Cenchrus fungigraminus. The sequence continues at coordinate 62,482,524 of CM072768.1, read as the reverse complement.
GCTGGGTCCAGATGCACAAAGGCGTATGAACCTAGCCCACGCTGCTCCTATAGACTCCTCCTCTAATTGTTCGAACTCGAGAATATCCCCTGGGAGAGAGGCTATATGAGTATACCATTGCACCGTCCTCTCCACGAGAGAGAATAAGTTGCAAAAGTTATCTCGAAGGTTGCCCCAATCACCATTTACGCTTTTTACAGTGTCAGTGTACCATTGCTCCGCCCTTTCTAACAGAGAGAGGGGGAGCAACTTCCACCTTATGGATTCCTGTGTCATGCCTGGGAGAACCAGACGCGAACACAGTTCCTCGAATTCTTCCAAATGAAAGTATGGGTCTTCATTGATCGCTCCAAAGAAGGGTCGATCCTGAACCATGCCCATAATGTGGAAATGAAGTTCATGATCAGATGTGGAAGTTGATGGATCATTGAACTCATAAGTTGAGGCAGAGAAGTCGTAAAAGGATGGCTTCTCCATGGGTAGTGGGGGTAAAGGCAGAAACAAAGAAAAACAAAAGATACGAGGACCACAGGGTACGAAGATAGATACAGCAACCGTTCCCCGGCAACAGCGCCAGAAAGCTTGTTGGGTATTTTAGCGTCACACGAATAAATCCGCAAGCGCACAGATACCGTTGTAGCTTTCACCTCAGAGTATTCCAAGGGTATCGAATCCTAGGGAATGTGTGCGTACTAACTTCGTATAGTCGGTCCAAGGACACACCCAGATAAGAGGTAAGGATAGAGAGGATTCCTAAAGATAGCACTATAGATGAGATTAAAGGTCGATCTCTAGATAGAACTTGGCTCAAGATACCGATAGCCCTGACTTAACAGGCGACTCCGGTATGCGGATCTATGTGGAACGGAGCTCTAACTATATCCAGCTGAGGAGGACCAACGAGGGCCAGAAGGGCTGTCACCACCTCCTGGACTGCCTCTACCTAACCTTGGGATAAGCCGAACGGATGATAACCGGTAGCGTGTCACAACGTCCACGCTGTGGTTACTACCGTAGCTAACGGACTACGACACCCTATACTGATAGAACTACGACCACGGAAGAGAACTGATCTCACTCACTATAGGTACTACTAGCTTGTGCTAAAGGAATACGAGAGAGCACTCGGTCCCGTACTAAGCTTCCAACGTATACAAACAACTTGCAGCAGACGAACGTATAAACCCAGGATCTACGCACTAGCAGAGGAGAAAGGCTACTCATGCAACCTAGCATAAACTATTAGAAAGGAATCAAGAACACACTTTATTCTAATCAGATCATGCAAGCATCCACTTTATTCTAATAGACTAATCATACAAACGGGATACAAACTTGTGTACCTAATCAACTAGATCAAGAGGGCGTGTTCGTGAAGAACACGCACCTCTGAATGATGAACACGCGAAGAACACAAGAACATATCACACAAGTATGAATAACACTTTAGTCCAAATAGAAAATGCGGAAATACTTACTTTACTCTAATTGAAGAACAAGCATCCATAGAAGTACAACTCTCACTCACTCTCCCTACTCTCTAATCTACCAAGGAGAGGCCTCTCCTTTGAAGGGAAGCACTCATCCTTGGGTGAAGTGGTGTAGTCTCATTTCTTACTCCCTCCCCTCATATTTATAGGCCAAGAGGAGCTCCCTAGGCTGTGGTGACACGTGGCGTAGAGGAGTGGGGTCCAAGTTGGTGAATCTTCCTTGAGAAGGAGCTGCAGGCTTTCAGGCGGATATTCGGGCATACACCTGGCACCGCCTTTGGCTCGTCACGACAAGCCGACACATGGAAGGGCGGTGCGAGAGGCCTCAGAGTGGGTTCGGCTGAACTGGGGGATCGGCCGACCCCCGGGCAGCTCTGTTCGCGCTGGTTTTCATCCAGGTGACTGCCAGGTGGGTCCCAAGGTGGGTATGGGGGTGTTTGCGGTGTTTCTAGCCCGTTATCTCGTGGTTGTGGGCCCTTGGATCCGCGTGCTTGCTCCTGATTGGTTGAGAGTGTGCTTCTTTGGATCGATGAGGTGTCATGGACACGTGGGCGCCTGTGTGGCAGCACGTCGCCACGTGGCCTGGTGTGGGTCTCACCGGGCCCACATGATGTCTAGTGCATATCTCTCTCATCCGGGCTCTGATGTATGCAAATGATATATCCGTTTCGATCATCTCGACGAGCCCGTCACAATGGTGCAGACCAATTTGGCATTTGAGGTTGTTTATGATGATGCCATATCTATGCCATTGGTTTGCTTTCTATCAACTATATCATTTCATGCGTATTTTGATGTGTCCTGCAACAAAAGATAGAAACACCAACACTTGTGGAACTTGTCAGTATAAAGACCTATTCTAGTGTTGATGCTCACTTTTTATTTATTTAATGCAGGAGTTGACGGTGTAAAAGTGGTATTTAACAGCCGTCAACACCCGACCTCAAGGTGCTTTCAACATTTGACCAACAAGTGTCTGAATTTAACAAAGAAACAGGTCTGATTGCAGCTCAAATTCGAGGGAAGGATGCAATCCCAACTCATGAAGGCACATATAGGACAACTAGACCACTTACAACATATGAGCAACAATTGCTTGATTTTGCCAAATCATCAGGACTGACTCCAGCACTACTTCTAGGGGAGGAGGAAATTGCATCGCATAAAGGGGCAAATAGACTGGAGTATGTGCCTGGGTGTGAGCTTGTGTGGCCGCTATTGCTCCAGTATCTTCCAACAAGGATGTATGAATTGCACAAGTGGCACATGTACCAAGCTGTCGGCGGGATGGACTTGCTCTATCTTCGCATTGAGGACCATCATTATTTCTGTGGGCATCATGTCTTCACTATTACCATGAAGGAATTCTGGTTCCTATTCAATATGGATGCACTTGACGTCTCATTTGTCAGTTGCTGGGTTCTGTAAGTGTTTATTCTACTGTATGTTAAAAATCAATGCTCTAGCCACTTTATCCCATATCTTAACTTCTATATTTTTTGTGTCATACAGTTTTGAGATGCAACGGACCAGGAGGAAAGGAATCATGAGTGTGGGCTACATGGATCCTTTGATGATAACTCAGAACACTCTCAAACTTGATGAGAGTGAAACACTTAATCAGATCATCAACTTTCTAGACAAACACCATGATAAGGCTGTCATAGAGCTGCCATACAACTTCGGGTGAGCAACGTGTATCTCATTTCCTTACCTTTTTCAAAAATTACATTGCGTATTTTAGGAAACTAATACTTCTGCACCTATGGATAGCTTCCACTAGGTTCTCTTTAGTTTTTGTATGGTGCGAAGCAAGGTCTTTGTCTTCGACTCTTTGTACAAGACTACTGACAAAAGTAGATATCAAGATGTCATAGAGTTGATTAAAACTGCATGGACTTGTCTCTATGATAAGTACCCCGGAAAGTTCAACAAATACCTTTATGTTCACTATGATTGGCCGGTACGTGTCTTTGCTTATTCTTCAATTCTTACATTACAATAAAAACTTATTTTCATGACTTGGTTTTCCCATATGTGCAGGTCATCACGCAGCCTTCTGGCACCAATCTATGCGGATATTATGTGTGCGAGTACATGCACCATGTTACAGCCTTCGCTGATGGTGGCAAATTCGAAGAGAAGGTGCATGCACACACAACTGCGACTACATGTTCTTATTGTTCATATTCTCTGATTCGGTTCTTATTCTTTTCTTCATGTTCTTTGCTAGATTTCCAACATCAAGGAAACATTCCTCGAGACAGAACAAATCCGATTGATTCAAGAACAATTATGTGGATTTCTTCTAGACGAGGTTATTAGTCCAGGGGGAGAGTTTTATGCTGGCTTATCCTCTATTCTTAGTATGGGAGCGACGACTGGGGAAGGGACAAGTTAGAACATGAAGGAAGCATCTGGAAGCAAAGACAAAGGCCAAGCATCTGGAAGCAAAAATTAAACTCTGCTAACATTTCATCCAATGTATATTATTAATCTAAATTTCAGTGTGCACAATATGCTAATGTATAATATTATTTCCAAAGTTCTTCAATTTCAGGATTTGAGATGATATATTCTACAAGCATTCGTATATATTTATTTGTATAATATTCGAGATAATATTATACAAATAAATATATGTAGAATATTATTTCAAATGTAACATTTTATATGCCACACGACTTTATATTATAGCGTATTACGATTAGTATTAGTACTTTAAACAAATACGTTAGAGAAAAGAAAAACATAAAACAAAAAAAAAACAGCATTTCTACCGGGTGGTACCTCCACCTGGTACAAATGCCCCCCGGCCACGTCGGAGGGGGGAGGGCACATTTGTACCGGGCTGAGGCTCCGCCCGGTACGAATGTGAGGCATTTGTACTGGGTATCTCGCTCGGTACAAATGCTTCACCACATTTATACCGGATGCTTTGTACCGGCTCAATAAGTAGTACAAATGAGGGTTACGAGCTGGTACAAATGTGTGTTTTTCCAGTAGTGCATGGCTGGCGGCCGGGCGGCTTCGGGGAGGCCGGATCCACCTCGGGGATGACCGGATCTGCGGCACGGTGGCCGGATCTACGTGCCGCGCTCCTGGCTCGTCACGCTCCGACGAGGTCAGCGGCCTCGGTGGCGGCCGGGCTGACGTTAGTCGCGGGCTGCCAGGCTACGACGTCGCCTCCCTCCATCGCCCCCTGCTCACGCCAGCATGTCATCCGGTGTCGTCATGACCCTCCACCTTCCTCAGGTCGTCTTCTCTCCCTTCCCCTCCTCCTCGTGGTGCTTGGACAAACCCTAGATTTGGGTCGGTCCAGGGTGCCGCCGGAGCTGGGGTCAGGCTTGGGGATGTGTCACACCTGTTTTTCCAAAGAAAACCAAGTGTATAACTATATGTATGCCAGGATCTATTTTCATACATATAGTGACATATAAGTGAATACAGAAACAGTATCACGTAAGAAAAACGGAGATAATCAGAGATTTACGCTTAATCCTGAAAACGAAGGCACCAAACTTCACAGGCAGTCGACTGGGGGTTGCGTACGCCTAGCACCAGCAACATCTTCACGTCATCTTCATGTAGCAGCTTCCTCTTTCTGAGCAACGTATATAGCAAGGGTGAGCACTTGTCGTACTCAGCAAGTGTGGGGAAAGAATGAATGCAAAGGCTTTATAGTGGACTGGGCTCTAAGCATTTAGCATTTTTAGTTGGTCAAATTTTATTAGCACCTGATTACTAATAAAGTATAAGTTTATATCAACCCACATTAAGCATAAGGTAAGATGCACCATAAGAATATGGCAAGCATAACCAGAGAGCACGATTTAAGTCCATCTTTAAGTTCAATTATCATGTGAGGGTCCAGGCCGCTCTTGACCGTGAGCACGGCTAATCGATTAGTTTTACACTCTGCAGAGGTTGTACACTTTCACCACAAGCAGCGTAAAAGCTCCGAAGAACTTTGAACCCAACCATGCGATGCCGGCCAAGCACCATACCACACTACCGAGGTGTGGTTGCATAGGGACGCTACGAGGCCTTTACAAAGGTTCCCCAACAAGTTGTGACCCACAAGGTCCGGATCAGTTAGCAAGGTATAAAGTCCCCTAGCAGGTCAATACCCCACCATAGAAAATAACTCACCCAGCCCCCTGCTAGAGCGAGTCCATACCCCGCAGTACCGCCGATCCCTTGTCCTTATCAGATAAGATCACCCCAAGCCAAAGTTCCTAATTATTCAGCCAAGACCATTGCCCGTTTAGTTCTTGTGGTTGTACTGTTTTCCTGGGTGGTTCTCCATGTTCCGATTAACATAGCAAAGGTGGTCTTGCAATTAAAGTTAACATAAAGGAACATAGAGCATAAATGGATAACCATGTTGATTAACACCAACCCAGTTGAGCAAACTAAGCAATAGCTACCATCAAGATTAATTTAAAACCAGGTTCAGGATAATGGTCAAAAGAGGCTAGTCATCCTTAATAGGAACCCATCAAAATTTATGCAAAGCAATGCAATGAGTGATTAAATAGTTATTAGGACAAGGAACCACACACTTGCCTGTAACCAGAGTAGTGTTGTTGCTCAGAATGTCTTCACTTCTTACTCTTCAAAGCTTCTCGAACCACGTTCCTTCTACTCGCATCAATCATTGGCACAAGCACACATGGCAAACAAACAAACACACTAAGAACAATGCACCAATCAAAAGAAAGCTTTAAAAGAGCGCACTAAAGGATAGGCTCGATTTCTATGGATCACTAAAGCACACAAAACGTGCTGAGATAAGGGGAAAGGCTTGGTTAGCTTTTGATAGGGTACTAGGCTTGAGCAAGAACTAGGTCAAAAGATCTGGAACTTGAAAGGAGATTAGCTCTACAACAGAGACACACTGAGACAGAGCTTTGATAAAGAACGTCTAACGATTGATTTGCACATATGAGAGATCAAACTATGAGCTAGGTTTATTTTAATTAACAAAAGATATGTAAAGGATATTTTATAAATAAAATACCCCAAGTTGAAATTAATGCAATATTAAACTTTGTTTATAAAACCGGTGTAAAGAACTAGTCATCTTTTATTTATAAATATTCATGTACAAATTATACCAATTAAACATTTAATTTGAAAAAGATAAACTATATGAATCATCTAAACGTAACTTTTATGATTTGTGTGGATCATATTATTATTAAAAACATAATGGCATTGGTATTAATCAAGTTAACATTTATTTATAAAGCCGGAGTAAAAGCCTAATCAACTTTTAATTAGAAAAAATTAATTAACTATTAAACAGATTAATATTTGTTTATGAAAAACCGAGATAAAGATCTAATTAGATTTTATTTATAAAAGTGTGTGAAATAAACATTAATCAAATTAAATTTGATTATGAAAAACGGTGTACGGCACTATATAGCTTTTATTTAGAAAAGGCACATTTAGTAAGTATTAATCAAAATTAATATTAAATTTATTTTCAGAAAACATACATGATAACTCACTACTAACGTGTACTTTACATTATTATGAATCTAACGCAACTTGAACGGATTAAAACGGAGCTAGAACAAAAGATCTATGCATAAAACAAGATTGGAGGACCTAGTTGCGATTATCTATAGATCTCAGGGGTTAGCAGAGAAGATTCCCGAGACACATTGAATAGTGCCCGCGAAAAGATTAAAGATCGGGGTTAGATCTGTAAAAGGGCTTAGATTGGATCTGTTTGAGAGAACCTAATAGATCTAGGGTTTAATTTGAAAAGGATGCAAGGGACATAAACTGAATCAAAAGATTACATGATCTTCTAGGGGCCTACTTGCAAAACCGCAGGGGCTTTCTTCAACCTCTGGAAGGGGCGGACGGGATCTAGGGAATCCAAAAGAACCAGGGGGGTTTCTGCAAGAGGAGCAAGACACATAAACAAATCTATCTATTACAAGTTTTTCTAGGGACCTAAGTGCAAGATTGGCATCTCCTTCTTCCTCCTCTGGACTGCCACGGACGGCGGACAGGGGGACTCCGGCCTACGGCGGCGCCGGCGACCTAGGGCACGAGGGTCTCGGGCGAGTTGGGGAATAGAGGGAGGAGACCGAGGGGAACACATGGGGCTGCTCACCTTGGACGGGGAGAGACGGCAGACGACCGGCGGCGGCGGGCACGGGCGGCCTGCGGCGGTCCCAGGTGGCGGTGGCGTTCCGGCGGCCTTCCGGCGACGCGAAGCAGCGGAGCACGTGCGGCTCGACACGAGGAAGCCTCTGGTGGCGCTTGTTCGCTTCGGGGAAGGACGACGGCGTCAAACCGGCGCGGCGGTGCTTGGCTCCGGTGTGCGGCGGCTCTGCTCGGCGGCGCGGCTCAAGGCGGCGTGCTGCGCTGGGGCGGCGAGACGCGCAGGGGCAGGCGCGTGCGGCCTCGGCCCTAGCTATATAGGGCAGGGGGAACAGCCACGGCTTGGCGCGCACGCCAAGGCCGGCGGCGGCGGCCTGCCGTGGTGCCCCCGGCCTCCCCGCAGCGGCTCTGGCTGGCCGGGTTGGGCTGAAGAAAGGTCGGGTGAAAGGATGAGCGGCCTGAGAACTTGAGGGAGCTTGAGTGGATTGCGAAGAAGTTAAGGGGGCGGTGGTGGACTTCGGATAGATGGGCCGGAAGTGACCGAACGGGTGAAGAGGAGGAGTCGGGGGTGGTCCGCCAGACTTCCAAGAGTGGGCTGAAAGCTTGACTGGGCCGAAAAGGGAGGAAGAAAAAGAAAAAGGAAAAGAATTTTTTTTTATTTTTAGAAATTATTTTCGGGAAAAGAATAATCTAGAAATAGCTAGATAATTCATAAAAGCCACGAAAAATATTCTAAAAATTCCAAAAATTCTAGGAAAATTCCCAGAGATAGATTGGGACACGAACATTCCAAATAAAATATTTGGAGCTCATGAAAAAGATTTTAGAGCCTTCTAATAAATAGAAAATGCTCAGAGAAAATGAGAATAAATCCCAGAAAATTCCGGAAAATTCTCGGAAGGGTTTGGTCAGCACCTAAACGCATTTTTGAAACCTTTTGCACTCAAGAAGCACCAAGATGCATCGGCATGAATGCAACACTCACAACCTTTTATTTGACTCAGAAAATCAAACAAGGCTTTTTCCTACACTATATTCCCTGTAAAGAAAATAAATGTTGGAAAAGTTTTAAAATTATGAGAAAATCATTATTTAAATATTCTCTCTATTCACATCCTGAAATTAGAAATTTCAGGGTGTGACAGGATGCCGGTGCCACCTCCCTACTTCCGGGGCCAGGGCTGGGCTTCGGCGCTGGCTGGTCTCCCGCATCTGGTGCCACTGCCCTTCTCCTCGCCTGCCGCCACCTGGCCAGTGGAGGCGCAGGGTTGGGTTGGCGGCCGTGCCAACCCTTGTCCCGCTCCCGGTGCTTTCTGGCACGGACGGGCCGCGGTTGGGGCTGTCGGGGTCTGGTGCGGTAGCCCCTGCGCAGGTCCCACCGCTTTCCCCCTCTTCGTTGCCGGCACTCGCTGCGGGTTGGTTCCGGTCGGGGACTTCGAAGGCATATCCTTTTGGTCGTTTCATCGCTGATGGAGGTCGTTGGGTCATTCTCATTGGCTACCGTGAGGATCTCACACCGCTGGTGTTGTCTGCCGTGGGCTTGGAGGATGGTTGTCATCTCACTCTCATGATGCTCGGGTGAAAGCCTGCCCAGTTCTCTACTGGGCCAACAATGACGGCGCCTGAGGGTGTCCTTTCCCTTCCTAGAGGTGTTGTTGTGAGGTCTCGGTGACGTCACTGTTCTTTCTCGCCTTTGCTTTGCGTCGCATCGTTCATCGAGGGCTCCCCAGTGTCCTAGTCATCTTCGCTGGCCTACCTCGTCGTCGCTGGGTTGGTTATTTGATCTTGGTTGTCCCTTGGGGGATCTCCTCCAGTTGTCTTCTTCACTGGCGGATTGGGAGGACGGGTCTTCGTCCTTCTCTTGATCCCTTGGTTGTCACTCATCTTTAAAGAGTTGGCACAATGGGCGATTTTGGATTGGCCGGTCGTGGGGAGTGGGAATGTGGGTGAGCTCCTTCCCCCTCCTGGTAGTTGTGGTCGCTCTTGGCCGCCTTTCCTACTTGTAGAAGTTTCATCATCGCCATCAAGAGTTGCTTACTGTCTTTCCATCGATCGAATCCTTCTAGGCTCTAGCAGTGGGCTACGTGAAGTTGGTTCTAGAGGCCTGATAAAGCTTGGTCTGGTTTCATCAGGCCAACAACGGGTGCGTTTTTCGGAACGTATCTCACCTCGTTGGAGGTGTTGTCTCGGGCTCCATCCATTTGTCTTGTCAGGTGAAAGCTTGGTCCGCTCCTTCTTGGGCAGACGGATGATGGCGGCGTTAGCGTTGATTCCCTCCTTAGAGGCATCATTTTGCATGTCCTTCTAACTCGTCTTTTGTTGGCGCCTAGGTGTGAGTCTGTTGGTGATGTGCTTGCACTCTTGATGTTCTCTTTCATGCAGGTTTAGGAGTTGCCGGTGGTGCTGTGTTTTTCTTCTGTTGGTGTTCCTTGGACCATGTTGGTCGTCGTTGTTGTCTACCGTTTCTAGTTGTGCTTGGTTGTAACTCCGCGCGTTAGAGTTCTCCTAAGGTCGCTTATTTGTAATTATCTTCTTAATGAAAAATGTGCTATGCATGTCTTAAAAAAATTTTTACATTTTTTTTGCAGAAGTTAGAAATGGTATACGCACTCTAGAATTCACTAGTTTCCTTACAATTTTTCTCTTTTCCTAGAAAAAATTAGAATGACTTAGTGCTGTACGAAACTCTTCTTTCTCTACGATTTTACTTGCTTTCCTCGTGACATATTGAAAAGGAGTATCATGTAGGCAGTTGAGATGGCCAGATGGGAGATTTTCCTAGGTAGGAAAACTCCGACCCATAGGGGGGGTACAATAGTCCTTGGCGGCATGAAAGCATATATTCGTACAATCGACTTGAATGAAAACATTACATTTTGGGTGTGATCAAAATTACAACAACATGTGAATATTTGAGCTAAATCCCAACTAACTTTCTCCACTTTATCCTCTTCTTTCCTATCTCGCCCGCGATATCACCTTCTTCCCCACCCCTACTGCCTTCTCCACCACCTCGGTCGGCGGCTGCCGCTCCGCCTGCCCACCGACCATCATCATTCCCTCGACCCCACCCTTCCTAATCACACTACTCGTCGCCTCCGCCACAGTCCACCGAAGGGCCAACCCTACTCGGCCGGTGGCGCTCCCGCCGCCAGCCAACCGCATGGTGTGAGGAACTAAAGAAGTGGGCATGAGGATAACAAGACGTATTTTTAGAAATGAGAATATATTGATATTCCGGATTCTGCATCGAAAGAGTCATGTAGCTTATATTATTACAAAAGGGAAAAGCTTCATTCCTAAAAGCACACAAGCATAGAAATAAAAGAGCACAAAAAAATCTATCCTAAAACAGAGTGCCCACCAAACAAATCACTACTTTTGTGTAACTACCATCACAACAAAAAGGCACAAGGTCTAACTTAAACCTTAGCTGAGTTAAAACTAGTTGCCACTAGCTCCAAGCCACTAGTTCGAAGCATCCGACACCATTAAGTCCTATTCAAAAAATCATTCTGACACATCTTCTGCAACCTTAAGCACATAGTAAACGTCGGTGTCCCGCACGCCTTAGCCCTAAATCAAAATTCAAAGCTGCCACCAACTTGACCGACATCTTCACATAGATCTAATTTGCCAGATTTAAATCTTTTGCACAAATTTCAAACCCATGAGAGGAACATTGATGATATATGACAACATCAACCGACATATAACTGGATCATAGATGAAAAAAGATCAAGCCTAGTGTCTTGCAGATTGAATGCCACCACGTCCAATATGCTAGCTTCTATGTAACTCGACGTGTTTCACCCAAAACTTTTGCCAAGGATGGACCCAGTGGACTCATCTTCCATCTTTCTCGCCACAATGCTTGCACTCGTCGTAGATTGGCTCCACAACTACAGCCACGGATGAGCCACCACCACCAACAGGCTACACACCAAACCAAGGCCGCTTCTCCCACCATTGGCGACAATCCAACATCGCAAGCCAAGCTCAATCTCCGGTTTTCACCCGAAGACTTCTCATGCGACAGTTATGTTTGCTCCAAAAGTGGCGCCCCCACCAGGAGAACAACGCCCAAGAGCGCTGTCACCAAGGCTTTCGCCTGGAGCAACTCCTACCTACAGCACAAACACATCCCGCCCCATGCTGACGAGTCGTGGCAACCAACCGATAGGCGACCCTTGTGGCAGTCATCGAGCCACCGCCGCGCACGCAGTCGAAGCCCAACGAGCCACCAGCCGGGAGACGCCCACTCACAGCTCGAAACGGTCGCAGTACAACTGACACATGTAGATCGGGCCTCGGGGGCACTAGATCAGCCCACCTGGGTGGTGGATCTAGCGCCCCGAACACCCCCCGCCAACAAAGACTGGCGGCGCCGCCCGCCACTGGATCTGTCGTCGCTGCTGTAGGAAGAAGCCTGCCAATGCACACCTTCCTCCTCCACTTCCTTGAAGCCTCGTCCACAACCCCACCTTGTCCCGTTGTAGCAACACCGCCATGGCCGCCGAGCTCCCTCCCCGTGCGAGCACCGTGCAGTCGCAACCCTCGGGCGAAGGCCTTGCCGCCGCCTTCCTTGGGGTCATACACGAGCTTTCTGGCAGCTGATGGCGGCAAGGTGGTGGACGGAGGGGAAGATGGTGGGCGGCTGGGCTACAGTTCACCCTCCGAGTTACCCGTGTGGGGCGTGACGCAGAGGTCCACTTCGTGCGGAACGGGAGGCTATCCCATGAGGATAAAAAGACGTGGATCCCCACCAAGTGTTTGCCACTTTTTCCATTACCGCTCGATGTGAGATTAAAATAAGTATTATATACATATGCTAAACCGTGTGGTCACTGCGGAGCTGGGCCTGGGGCCAGTAGGGCCATGGCCCTAGGCGTGGGCCAAAAAATCACTCATACCCCTTGTAGTTTTTCCTATAGTGGCCCTTAGTCTTTGGCTGGCCCAAGTTAATTCGCGCCTCCGCAGCCCAAAAATCCTCGCGGCCCAGCAATCCGCTCCCACTTCTTCTGCCTAGAACGGCCTACAGCGGTGCGGCATGCCTCTCGGTCTCTCTCGCATGCGACTCTGGCACTCGCCCACTCGCGGTCGTGCAACCCTAGGGGCGCTGGTGTGTGGTGCGGCGACACTTGCGGCGGCGGTAGCCTGACGGACACACAGAGTGATTGTGACAGGTAGGGTAGGACGGGGCGGCTGCCAAGCGCCAACCATCTGCACACCACTGGACTGCTTGCGGCCTTGACCCTAGCTGGCGTCGGGCAACGACGACGGTCTGATGGGCGGCGGTGCAGTGCAAGTTGCTTTTCAATCTCCAATCTTTTAATGATTTGATACACAATCCCCAATTCCATACTGAGTACTAAAATTCTTTATATTGTTATGCACTATTTTGTAGATTAGCATTTCTCAATGTCAATGAATATGAGGAATAAGACATTGAGGTCCTTTTTTTTCTCCTGCTCCTACACCTGTAATTCCATCAAGGCAACCAAGCCAACCATATGTTGAAGTTTGACCGGAATTAGAGTCAATAGTACAACCTCAAGAAGTAGCAACATGAGTTAGAAATGTCAATGTGGGTGTAGAAAATTTAGAAACTGAAAGAGACAATGTGGAAACTGAAAGAGGTTGCAATGATCCTAATGTTGCACTTAATGATGCCGACATTAATGCTGATCCTGGGCTGTGGGTTCCATTTGAGAACCTACACCCAAAGCTTAGGGATGCTGCTAGAAGAGCATATTTTTTGAAGGGTCCTTGCCAACCAAAAGGTCATAATTATCTGAGAAGATCAATATGCAGTCGCAAAAGATATTTTCAAGAGGATTGGTTCAAAAATAATCCATGCTTAGAATATAGTGTAGATAAGGATGTTGCTTATTGTTTTTATTATTATTATCTCTTTAAGTAGCCACGAGCTGAAAATTATGGTGTTGATGCCTTCACAGTTATTGGGTTTTGTGGATGGAAGGATGGACGCCAGTTAGTTGGAGATCATGGTAATGGCATTGATCACAATAAGGCCAGAAGGTGTTATTTTGGAGGCAAGAAAAATGAGTGGGAACATATAAATGACGTTTGATTGTTGTGTTGGCAATTATAAGATTTCTTTTATTGCAAGGTCATGCTTTTAGTGGACATGATGAATCTGCTAGCTCTACCAACAGAGGTGTTTTTTTGAAATTGTTACAGTGGTACAAAGACAAGGATAAAAAGGTAGCATATTTGCTTCATGATAGTCAAATGACTTTACCTGATATTCAGAAAGAAATTTGCCAAGCTTGTGCAAAACAAACCACCAAAGCTATTATTTCAAATCTTGGTTATAGACGCTTTCCCATTCTTGTTTATGAGGCACGAGATGCATCAATAAAGGAACAAATGGCCTTTGTTTTGAGGTGTGTTTTCTAGCATTTTTCTTGTTATTTTGTAATAGTTTGCTTACTGTTTTTTTATTTAAAGTCTAGCTATGAGTATTAATCACGTTTCTTTCTCTATGTAGGTATGTGAATGCAAGGGGTGAAGTGATTGAGAGATTTCTTGGTTTGAGAGAGGTTGCTGACACATCATCATCATCACTAAAATTGGCTTTGGATGGTATACTTGCTTCTCATGGGTTGTCCATATTTAGAATTTGAGGGCAAGGGTATGACGGGGCATCAAATATGAGGGGAGAATTTCATGGTTTGCAAAGACAGATATTAGATGAGAATCCATATGCTTTTTACATACATTGCTTTGCACACCAACTGCAATAAGTGGTTGTTTCAGTTGCCAATTGTTCCTCTTCCATATTTGACTTCTTTCATACCTCCACTTTAATTGTGACCACTGTTAATGCTTCTTGCAAGAGAAGGGATCAATTGTCCCAAAAACACCATGATGACCTTGTGCGTCAATTGGAGAGTGGTGAGATTTTTTCAGGGAGAGGGAAAATCAACAAACAAATCTTACACTGCCTGGGGATACTTGATGGGGTTCACATCATTAAACCTTATGTCGTATTCTTCTCATGTGGGATGTTGTTTTAGAAGTATTAGAGAATGCGGCTGAAGATAGATCTAATGGGGCCAAAAAATATGATGCTTTCGGTTTGATAAAACAAATGGAGACCTTTGAGTATGTGCTTATTTTCCATCTTATGATCAGATTATTGGGCAAAACTAATGACTTGTCACTGTGCTTGCAAAGGAAAGATCAGAACATTGTTCGTGCTGTGGGATTGATTAAGGCCATGATTTGAACAATTCAAGACATACGTGAGAACGGTTGGGAGGAACTATTTGAGGAGGTAAAGGCCTTTTGTCTCAAGCATAACATAGCCATGCCAAATATGGAGGATACAATAACTATTAGAGGCCGCTCAAGGTGGCGTGGAGGGCAATTAGTGACTTATTATCATCATTTCAAGAATGAAATCTTTAATGTGGTGTATGACCAAATTATTGTGGAATTTAACAATCGCTTTGCTAAGAGGTCTACACATTTATTGAGATGCGTTGTGAAGAGGGGAGAAACTGAGGGTAATTATCTTAGCCCCTAAATCCCCGAAACCATGAAGACTAATGATGGGCTGCATCTACGAAGGCCCAACATCGGCCACCGGCAAGCCAGGCCCAGCTTCACTTCCCTAGGGACAGCGGTCTGGCCCCATCCGCAGGGCTGCCTCCGACTTAGGCGGTCACCCCAGCTACCTCGACGGGCAGCTCCGCCTCGCACGACCCAAGGCTCCTTCCGCTGCAATCCATCGGTCGGCCCCCCAGGGGGTGGGCTGCAACGTGGCGCAAGCTGCCCCGCACCGCCTGGGACGTGTAGGAGTAGCGGGGCACACAGATCTGCCTTGTCAGAAGGTCAGGCCATGATGAGATTTTCCCCGATGTGGGAAGCGAACTGCTCTGGCGTCCCATCACCTGGATGCTAAACAGTGGCGAAGGACACGCGAATCCTTCGCCTGGAAGACATCGGTCGACGAGACCCGACCCAGCAAGTATCAGAGAGAAGGTCGAGGCTTGTAGGAGAAGCCCCGAACTAACAGGACTGGCGCGCTCATGGGTCGGGAGAAGCTGCCTTGGAACGGGCGTCGCAGCTACGCTGCCCTATGAAGGCTACCACGACTAGTGCAGTACAGCGCCAATGGGAGACAAAGGCCCACAGCGTCACACTGTTCCAGCACTGTTGCTGCACTGTAGCAGGATGCTGTTTTATCATCTTAACCCTTGTACACCGGCCCTCCTTGAACTATAACAGGGGGCGAGAGCATGCAGAACACAGCGTACAAGACCAACAACACACCACATTCACCGATCAAGCTGTCATAGCTCACAACTGCATCCAGAGACTTGGGACACTTTCCCTCTCTCGACCTAAGCTTGTATCCCCTACTACAAGCCCCTGTGGGCATATAGAACATCTTCCCGAACTAGACGTAGGGTACCCCCTCGGTGCCTGAACCAGTATAATCCCCGGTGTCTCTAAGGCCAACCATCCGGATCGCACGAAACATACCATAATTTAGTTGCCGACGGTAACAAACCCCGACAGTTGGCACGCCAGGTAGGGGCACTTCGTGTGTCACGACACCAAACAAGGGTCTGGATGGTCAAGTTGCTGCATTTTGGCTCCCTGGACTTTGTCTTCGATGGTCCAGTCGAGTCACCCGCTGGGGCCGTGTTCTCGCGGTCCCAGCCTGACGCACCCGTGCCTCCTCAGGACCAGCCACCCGAGGAGCCGCGGGTGGCGAAGTCTGCAGCCGACCGGGTTTGGGACCTGGTCGGCCGCAACATGGTGGTCGCTCTAGGGCCAAACCCGTCCCAACAGCTCTTCCGCTTCGCGGTGTTCGCCACCTCCATGCTCGTGTTCGGTTTGCAGGAGGAGGAGACGCTGACCTGGGACGAGTTCAAGCTCTGCTACGACTCCGTATACCCCGAGGGGCAGGTGTGGCTCCCCTGCGGCGGGACGACTGCTCCCGTCGCCATGGGAGACGCACGACCGGTCCCCTCAGAGGCATCTCAGGCAAGCTGCGACGAGGCTGAGAGTGCGCCTCTCTGCAAGAAGGCGCCGACGCCCCACGACCCGAGGCGTGAGTGTTTCATCATCCAGCAGCAGGCCGACGTGGTCTGCTCCAACAACTTTGACGAGAGCTCTGCGGAAGGTGAGCCCACTTCGCCCGACGCCTCTGCTAGTGAGGGACCCTCGTAGGATGAGGCTCAGAAGGCTCTCGAGGACGAGTAGCCGAGGCTCCACCACGCGCTCGGCGCGGAGGCCGCGGCAACGCCCGCACGCGAGCGCGCACAAGAGGTACGCCGCTGCATCATCGGCGAGGTTCACGGGACTCCCGTCGCCAAACGGGCCTCCCAGAACATCGCCGCAACGGCCGTGCTCCTCCGGGCTGGCCCCGAGCCGACGACCTCGGAGGAAAAGAAGCTCCGTCAGCACCTCCAGACGCTCCTCAACGTGGCCGCCGAGTAGCAGGCGGAAAGTTCGACATTTCGCCGGCGCGAGGCACGGGCCCCGGCCCAGGAACGCTTCGTCCATCGCGGGTTGTCGGGGACAACCATAAGGGCCCCCTAACTTAGGGGAAAAACACCCTCTTAAAACGCAAACCACAAAAAGACCTCCCAAACCAAACACGGCTCAACTCACACAAGGCCCACGACCTGCCACAGCCCAGCAGCCCACTGGGCGAGCGCGCCAACCGCCCTCGAGCGGACCTCCGCCTCGCTCGAGGGTCGAACGCCCCTCGAGCGGGTTTCCCCTTCGCTCGAGGGCTCCGCACCCCTCGAGCAGACTTCCGCAACGCTCGAGGCTCCCCCTCGGCCCGTGGCATTCCACCTACTCCCCCCAACCAGAGCATTAAATGCCCTGACATGCCGCGGGCGCCAGGGTCAAAAGGTGAATCCTCACCACGCCGATTCCCTGACACTGCCCGGGAATCTGGCCCCAGCCCTGTGCAGCCATAACCATCCCTGTGCCACCTTCCTGGGCACTATGCGGACACTACACGCTCACTGTGCGGAGATGCCGGGGTCATTCCACAGCACTGTGCTGCTTGCTCCCGTCCTTCCTCCACACCGTGCCCCTCGAAAAGGGATGGCAACGCCCTCGCCGTGATGCAGGGTGAGCAGAGCACATGCCCTCCGTCACCTCCGACCCTTGCGGCCATCCCCAGCCCCGTGCCACCATCCTGGGCGCTGTGGAGCCATCCCCGGCGCTGTGGGGACCTATTCCGATGGGACGCCGCCACACCGGCCCCTGTGCGGCACGGACGCTCCCGTCATCAAGACCCTCGAATTAGTACGGACGGCGACCAGATGCGGACACTAGCCGGACTACCCTCGAAGCTACCCTCCGACAAGTACAGAAGCCCCCACGATGCTTGCGGGGGCTGGGATTCGCCAGGACATCCGTCAAATCGCAAGCACTGCACGCCATACTACGATACTGTACAAAAAACCATGCGGCACGTCTGTAAGCCGCCTCCCCTTGGCCTATAAAAGGAGGAGGTGGCTGCCCAGCCGCGGGCATCGCTTTTCATCCGCATCAACTTACATACACACCTCCCTCGATATTGGCACTCTGCCTCAATCACTTAGCAGGGACTTGGAGGCCTCTCCTCCTCTCCCGCCTTGCTTGTAGCCCCCCTCTACAGGCACCCTTGGTGCAACGCAATACAGTGTGCACGCGCAACCTGCTGGATGTACTGCCCCATGGCCGGAACCAGGATAAACTCCGTGTCCTTGTGTTGCTTAGCACCGACCATCGAGAGGCCGATCACAGCGCATCTTACTAGTTAGTGTCGGGACTAATCCTAACACCGACAGTTGGCGCGCCAGGTAGGGGACACGCGCTGTGATCGACTCCTCACCAGCACTCTTGATGGTGATTCGCACCGAGATGACGTCCCAGAGATACGCCTGGGGCACCTCCGACCCTTTCCCAACCGGATTCGAAATCCGGTTCGGGAGCCTAAACTTTCAGGCCACGGGCAACGGCTACCGCATGCGCCTCACCAACCGAGACAAACTCCACCCCTGGCGTTCAACCGGGCCAGGCCTGGTGCCCACCGCACCGGCGCTAGAAGCCCCGGCGCTAGAACCAGCGCCAACAGCGGCCGCCCTGATAGCCCGACACCGTAGGCACTCAGGCCAGCATTCGCGCCAGGCGCGCATGGAGTGGCACCGGGCAGCGCGAGCTGCGGCACGGAGGGACGCACCTCCGCCAACTGATGTGGGGGAAAACGCAGCCGTGGGGCCGCAGTATCCTCACAGGATGCGCAACTCCACGGCGATGTACGCCTCATCGGTCAGTACGGATGTGGCGGCCTACGAGGATCTCCCGGGTCATCATCTGCTGTCGATCCGGAACCTCATCACGACTACCAACGACGAGTCGTACCACAGCTCGGCCAATGAGCTGCCTCCCGCGACATCGCACGGGATGACAGAGTGGGATTTCTCCGGCGTACCGGACCCTGTCATGTTCCAGCGGTTCCTCGACTCCGTAGACTACTGGTTCAGCTACTCCGACGACTCCAGCGAGGGGAGCTATGACCCCACGAGTGAGTGCTTCATTGTGGCCATCAACGAGCACGCCGACGGAGCGTGAGGAGAAGGCAACGGAGATGCACCCCACAAGCCCGCGCCAAACCCACCGCCGGCGCCACCACCGGCGGGTAACCAGGACATCGCCGCACAACTGGCTCAGGCCCGCGAGCTCGAGGCTAAGCTCGCAGAGGAGTACCGGCAGGTGCGTCTCCTGCACGCCACCATCGCAGGGGAGGCCTCAGCGTGCGGCGAACGCGCCCGAGAAATGGGACGGCAGGCCCGCGAGCGCATTAACGCCGACTTCAACGTCGACGACCCGCACACGCCACCCCGAGCCAGCCAAAAGCTCATCGCGGCGGCTACGCTACTGCGGGCCATGCTCGAGCCATCGACACCAGAGGCACACAACCTGCGCCGTGAGGCGCAGGCCCTCATTGAGTAGGCCGCCGTACAGCAAGCCGAGAGCTCCGCGTCCCGCATGCGCAACCAGTCCAGCGCACGTGCTGGTGGCAGCGCGCAGGACCAAGAGGCATCGGTTCACGCCCCGCAAGGGGGCGCGGCGGGCCAGCCAGCAAACCAGGGCATGACGCCTGTCAGGGAGCGGATCCTCGACACGCGCGGCCAAGCCCAGGACGGGGACGCACGCAACGTCTTGAACTCCAAAAGGAGGGAGGACGCGGAGGCGTGGGCGGCACAAGGCTACCACCCTCGACGAGGGGGCCGGTACGACAGCAGGGAGGATCGGTCTCCGACACCGGAGCCCCCGGGAACCCGAGTGTTCAGCCGGGAGATCCGTACGGCAAACATCCCCCAGCGCTTCCGCCAGCCCACCACCATCGTCAAGTACTCGGGGGAGACGAACCCTCGGGTATGGCTCAACGACTACCGCCTGGCTTGCCAGTTGGGCGGCACCACCAACGATGTCGTGATCTTCCGCAACCTCCCGCTACATCTTGCGGATTCCGCCCGGACATGGCTCGAGCACCTACCCGCCAGCCAGATCCACATCTAGGACGACTTGGTCCGCACCTTCGTGGGGAACTTCCAGGGCACATACGTGCGCCCTGGGAACTCCTGGGACCTACGAGGGTGCACCCAGAAACCTGGCGAGTCCCTTCGGGACTTCATCTGATTCTTCTCCAAGTGCTGCACCGAGCTTCCGAGCGTTGCCCAGTCCGAGATCGTCCACGCCTTCCTCGAAGGCACGACTTGCCGAGACCTGGTGCGCGAGCTTGGGAGGAGCTCGCTGGTAGACTCCAACGAGCTGTTTGACATTGCCACCAGCTTCGCCTATGGAGAAGAGGCAGTGGGGGTGATTTTTGACGGCAAAAAAGGCAAACGCGCGGAGGACGCGCCCGCGGAGGGCAGCAAGTCCAAGGACTCCGCGAAGAAGCAGAAGCGGGGCAAGAAGGGCAAGAAGCCCCAGCGTGGCGCGCATGCAGGAATGCGGCGAGGACGATGACGAGGCCCT
This sequence comes from Cenchrus fungigraminus, assembly GCA_036936925.1. Classification (NCBI taxonomy): domain Eukaryota; kingdom Viridiplantae; phylum Streptophyta; class Magnoliopsida; order Poales; family Poaceae; genus Cenchrus; species Cenchrus fungigraminus. The sequence continues at coordinate 62,461,882 of CM072768.1, read as the reverse complement.
CGCAGTCGACCCTACACGCAAGGGTCCTCGAGGCCCCCCTCGAGGCCCCGGCATGTTCGACAACATGCGGAAGAAGCCCTGCCCATACCACAAGACCCCGGTCAACCACACCCTCGAACAATGTGACATGCTCAAAAAGTACTACAATCGCGTCACCGCGAAGGAGGACGAGGCCAAGAAAGATGGGGGCGACGGGGGTGCTGGCGGTTTCCCCGCGGTGGAGAACGTCTTCCTCATCTTCGAGGGAACGACGGTGGACATGTCCACCAGCTAGCGTAAGCGCGAGCGACACGAGGTCCTTGCCGCGGAAAGGGCCCCGCCATCCTTCCTCGACTGGTTGGAGGAGACCATTACCTTCGGCCGCGAGGACCACCCGAACCGCATCCCCAATCCGGGCCAGTACCCGCTGGTCGTCGATCCTGTCATCGGCAACTCGCGGTTCTCTAAGGTGTTGATGGACGGGGGCAGCAGCCTCAACATCCTGTACGTCCACACCCTGCGGCTGATGGGAATCGGCCTCGACAAGCTGCGACCTAGCATGACGCCGTTCCATGGCGTCGTGCCGGGCAAGCGCGTCCAGCCTCTCAGGCAGATTGACTTGCCCGTTTGGTTCGGCACGCCGGACAACTTCCGTAAGGAGACCCTCACCTTCGAGGTGGTGGGGTTTCGGGGCGCGTACCACACCATCCTTGGGCATCCGTGCTACGCCAAATTCATAGCGGTCCCAAACTAAATGTACCTCAAGATGAAGATGTCGAGGCCAAAAGGCGTCATCACGGTGGGCTCGTCGATCGAGCATGCATTCGACTGCGATGTCGAGTGCGTCGAGCACGCGGAAGCGCTCGCCCTTGACGAGTTGCTGGTGGCGGATTTGGAGAAGCTGGCCAACGAGGGCCTCAACTCCCCCGCCAAGCACGCCGGCAGCTTCGAAGCTGCCGAGCAGATCAAGGAGGTGCCCCTCGACCCTGCCGCCCCCGAGGGCAAGGCGTTGAGGGTCAGTTCCACCCTCGACCCAAAATAGGAAGTGGTGCTTGTCGACTTTCTCCGCACCAATGCAAACATTTTCGCGTGAAGCCCCTCAGATATGCCAGGCATTCCGAGGGAGGTCGCGAGCACTCCCTTGACATCCTACCTTACTCCAGCGCTGGACGCTTTGACGAACAGAAGCACCGGGCAATAGGAGCGGAGCTGCAGAAGCTCTTAGAGGCCGGGTTCATCAAGGAAGTGTTCCACCCGGAGTGGCTAGCCAATCCTGTATTAGTTAAGAAAAAGAATGGGAAGTGGCAGATGTGCGTAGATTATACTGTTTTAAATAAAGCATGTCCCAAAGTTCCTTTTCCTTTGCCACGAATTGATCAAATCGTAGATTCTACCACGGGGTGTGAGCTCTTGTGTTTCCTTGATGCCTATTCCGGGTACCACCAAATAAAGATGAAAGAGTCCGACCAGCTCGCGACTTCTTTTATCACACCATTCAGCATGTTTTGCTACGTGACAATGCCGTTTGGTTTTCGAAATGCTGGGGCCACATACCAGCAGTTTATGCAACACGTTTTCGGAGATCACATTGGGCGGACCGTGGAGGCATACGTAGATGACATTGTCATCAAGACCAGGAAGGCAGATGACCTGGTTAACGACCTGCATGTAGCATTCGACTTCTTGCGAGCAAACGGGGTCAAGCTGAACCCCGAGAAGTGCGTCTTCAGGGTGCCGTGCGACATGCTGTTGGGTTTCATCGTCTTCCAGTGAGGCATCGATCCCAACCCCGAGAAGGTCGCGGCCCTCGACCGGATGGGGCCGATCCGGGACCTAAAGGGGGTACAAAAGGTATTGGGTTGCTTGGCAGCCTTGAGCCGCTTCATCTCGCACCTCGGTGAGAAGGGCTTGCCCCTCTACCGACTCCTGAAGAAGGACGAGCGCTTTACCTGGACAATTGAGGCCCAGGAAGCCCTCGACAAGTTGAAGTCGACGCTCGCCCACGCGCTGATCCTCACGCCGCCTCAAGACGGTGAGCCTCTGTACCTCTGCATCGCAGCCACCACCCAGGTGGTCAGCACGGTCATCGTCGTGGAGAGAACAGAGGAAGGCCACGCCCTACCAGTCCAAAGACCGGTGTACTACATCAGCGAGGTACTACCCGAGACCAAAGCGCAGTACCCACAGATCCAAAAGCTGCTCTACACGGTGGTGCTCGCGCAGCGCAAGCTGCGGCACTACTTCAAGGCCCATCCGGTCACCATGGTCTCATCTTTCCCCCTGGGAGAGATAGTCCGCAACCCGGATGCCTCGGGCAGAATAACGAAGTGGTCGGTGGAGCTCATGGGTGAAACCCTCACCTACGCGCCGCGAAAGGCAATCAAGTCGCAAATCTTGGCGGACTTCGTTGCTGAGTGGACCGACACCTAGCTGCCCCCATTGCAGATCCACGCTGAGTGTTGGACCCTGTACTTCGACGGGTCGGTGATGAAAACAGGTGCAGGCGCGGGCCTGCTCTTCATCTCACCCCTCGGAGAGCACATACGGTATGTGGTACGCCTGCACTTCCCCGCGTCAAACAACATGGCGGAGTACGAGGCCCTCCTCTGTGGCCTCCGCATCGCCATCGAGATCGACGTCAAGCGCCTTGACGTCAGGGGGGACTCGCAGCTGGTAATCGACCAAGTAATGAAGAATGCATGCTGCCACAACGAGAAAATGGAGGCATACTACAACGCCGTGCGTGCGCTTGAGGACAAGTTCTACGGCATCGAGCTCAACCACATCCTGCGCAAGTACAATGAGGAGGCGGATGAGCTGGCGAAGATCACGTCGGGATGGATCACCGTTCACCCAAACATCTTCGCCCGCGACGTCGCCAAACCCTCCGTCGACTTTAGCAAGGCGGCCCCGGATTCTGACAAACCCTTGGGGGCTCCCTCGAGGGCCACGGGCGTGGTGCCCATGGAAGAGGACCCCTCGAACGAGGAGTTCGAGGTCTACCTCCTCAAGAATTACGGGGCATACGAAGACGAGGCTATGGAGGTTGACGAGGATCCTCCCACTGAGGACTGGCGGAGCAAGTACCTCGCCTAGATCGACCGAGGGGAGCTACCCTCGGATAGAACCGAGGCGAGGCACATCGCCAGAAATCCAAGTCATTCACTATGATCGGTGGATAATTGTACAACCGCGGCACCTCGGGGGTCCTGCAACGGTGCATCCCCATTCCCGAGTAGCACGAGTTAATTCGAGACATCCACGCAGGCGTATGTGGCCACCACGTGGCGCCGCGTACCCTCGTAGGCAATGCGTTCTGCCAGGGCTTTTATTGGCCCACGGCGGTCGCCGACGCCAGCGAGGTTGTACGCACTTGCGAAGGGTGCTAGTATTACGCCCGCAAAACGTATGTCCCGGCTCATATCGTTCAGACCATCCCCATTACATAGCCGTTCACCGTGTGGGAGTTAGACCTCGTCGGGCCCCTGCGAAAGGCGCCCGGGGGCTACACTCACTTGTTGGTGGCGATCGACAAGTTCTCGAAATGGATCGAGGCACGCCCTATCACCAACCTCAGATCCGAGCAGGCAGTGCTGTTCTTCACTGACATCGTCCACAGGTTCGGGGTGCCAAACTCCATCATCACCGACAACGGCACCCAATTTACCGGCAAGAAGTTCCTGGAATTCTGCGACAACTACCACATCCGCGTGCATTGGGCAGCCGTCGCACACCCACAGACAAACGACCAGGTGGAGCATGCCAACAGCATGATTCTACAAGGCCTCAAGCCCAGGATCTTCAACAAGCTGAACAAGTTTGGCCGAAGATGGGTTCAAGAGCTACCGTCGGTCATTTTGAGCCTTAGGACTACCCCGAGCAGAGCCACGGGGTTCACACCGTTCTTCCTCGTCTATGGCGCGGAGGCTGTCCTCCCCACATATTTGGAGTATGGGTCCCCTAGGCTCAGTGCCTACCAGGAAAACCAAAACCAGCGGGCTCGCGAAGACTCGTTGGATCAGGCGGACGAGGCCCGTGACGTGGCGATGCTACACTCGGCAAGATATCAGCAATCACTCCGGCGATACCAAGCCCAAAAGATTCGACGTCGGGACTTCAGCGAGGGCAACCTAGTGCTGAGGTTACGACAAGACAACCGAGGTCGACACAAGCTGTCGCCGCCATGGGAAGGACCCTACATCGTCGTCGAAGTGCTCAAGCCCGGCACGTACAAGCTCGCAAACGAGATGGGCGAGGTCCTCACCAACGCTTGGAACATACAATAGCTACGTCGCTTCTACCTTAGATTTCCAAGCTTCCTTTGTACATTCCGCACTCGAAATCATAAATAAAAGGGCGACTCGGTTTTACCCTCAGCCAGGGCCTCGATACAAACCAAGTCCCCCTCGGGGGCTACGACGGGGGGTTCCCCCCGGAGTATCCCATTTCTTTTTCATAAAAAATACTCTCTTCCTTTCAAAAAATGTTAGAATGTTATGCCTCGAGCATTTAGGAGAGCAGAGGCCGAGCACGAACTAACTAAGCCTAGAGCCGGCCTAGTCGTGGGACCACTGACACCTCCGAGAGGATAAGCACCCCCCTCGCTACTCTACGACTAAGTTGGATCGTGAACACAAATTTCTTGGTCGAAGTTCTCCCAAAAGGCATGAGGAAAACATGATAACATGCGAAATAAAATTTACAAATAAAACTCGTGCATAACGCGACATATTGTTTGTACAATGACCAACACTTATTCAAAATTCTAACAAAAGGTTAACAAGCCTCGAGGCCCGAGTCCTCAGGGGGCGCTAGGGCTCGGAGCGGCGGCAGCTTCACCTTCGGCCACGTCAGGGAATAGGTCCACATCGAACATTTCGGCAAGGGCCGCGGCAGGCTCCGCCACGAACGCGTCAACCTCCCTGATGGCCTCAAGCTCAGCCTCTTCACCTACGACCCCTTCAGGAAGGACGTAGCCGTCCCGCAGCAGGCCGAAGTTGAGGATGTAGTAGGTCAAGGTCAACCCCAAGGTCTTCTGGACGCCGAGACGAAGGGCGCCTCGCAAGCGCTCAGTGACCCGGCCGCCCAGGGACCGCAGGCGGCTCGCTACTGAGCTACCTGAGGACTGACCCTCGGCCCCCTCGAGCTCGTGGCACACCTCGAGAGCGGCGGTCTCCAGGGTCTTGAGCTCACCCTGGGCCTCGTCGTACGCAACCTGAAGAACCCACACCTGTTCTGAAGGGTCTGTTGAGCTCTTTTGCAGCTCTGCGGTACAAAAGCAAATGTCAAGCCTCAAAAGGACCTAACAAAAAACCGAAGTGGCTGAGAAACACAACTTACCCTCGGCCCGCATCTTCTCGGTCTCGAGCGCAGCTCGCGCGGCGTCGGCATCCTCTTGGAGCTGGAGGATCGAGGTGTCCCGCTGCTGAAGCGTGTTCCTCACCCCTTCAAGCTCTCCACGCACAAGCTGGAGCTGAGACTGTGTCTCCTTGAGGACGGCGCCTGCTTGCTCAGCCTCCTGAATCTTCTGCGTGGCTTGGGAGAGCTGGGCTTGCGCCTCTGAGAGCCTGTGTGGTTCGAGGACCGGTGGTGGGTCGCTTCCTGATGTGATGAGTGATTAACAACATGGTGTGGACTGATTCTTGGCTAAGTATTACAGGTGCAGGTTGCGGCTTGACTAGTGTTGGTGCAGGTGAAGAACAAGCGCGAAAGGTTGTTGCCGGTGAGGCCTCCAGGTGTGGAAAAGAAAAGTAGGCTTGGTTCGAGGGACCCGGTGGCCAGCGGGGTCAAGTGCGGGCCGCATGGTGGCAAGAACGGCAAGATGAAGTCGTGGACGATTTCTTGGTAGAGCCTCAAAACCAAGGTCGAGCCGGGACTACGTGGGAGCCGAGTCATGAGTGGAGATTGGCGGAGGCTACACCGAGTTCGCGGGGTTTCCGGTGGTTCACCAGAAAACCACTAGGTTCCTTGGTTGATCCACAAAGCCAAGGCTGAAGACCGGAGGTAGCAGCATCTGACCGGTCTAACCGGTGGGTCTGACCGGTCTGACCGGTGGAGGACACCGGTCTGACCGGTGTGCGACGACGCAGTCCGGAGACTTCGAAGCGGAGGACACGCGTCGGGATTGCATGGTGTGCGTCGAGGCTACGCAGGGTGCGGTCGCCGGGCATCCGTCCGATGGTGCAACGACGAAGATTCCCAAAGTGCCCCTCGGGGGTGTGTATCCTAGTGTTAGGCTTTAGGGGTAGTTTCTTCTTTCGGTTGCCTCCATATAACCCAAGTGGTGAGAGGATGGCAACCATCTCTTGGAACCCTAGCTCATTTTGTTTTGCTATTGTCCTCTTCCATTTTCTTTTGGAATTTCTAGGACTCGCTTGAGAGCTTCATGGTGAGATCTTGTGAGAAGGAAGGATGATCAGGTGGCAAGCTAGACCTTGTATGAACCTTCATGGTATGTATAGATGATTCGGCGTGGTTCACTCATTTGCGGGGGGAGCTTGGTGTTTGTTTGATTTCTTGAGTTGGTGTGTGGGAGCTCCTTTGTAGCATATGTATAGCTTTCCTTTGTGCATTTCTTGCATTTTGCATGGCATGTGTAACATGATGTATAGGCATCTTTGTATCTTAGGCTGCATGCATTTTGTATCATATGCATTTTGTAGGAAAAGCTTCTCTCATATACATTGTTCACCATGATGTGCTATATATGATCTTGTGAGCTAGTTTGGTATGCTATGGTTAGTTTGGCTTAGCTCTTGATGATCTTGATTTATGCCCATGGTTGATAGCTATGTTTTTGAAAAATGAGACATGTATACTCTCTTGTGAGTAAATGCCTTTATATGATCTTGTCATGTTTTTGTGGCTTGGCTATGCTTAATTTGTGGTTGGGTGGCTTATTTTGATCATATGGGGCCAAAGGCACATTTGCCATCATGAATGTTTAGCCCCCATGCTTTATCTTGTGGAGGGGCATAAGTTCCTTTTTGTCGCAAAGACATTTCATGTACCAAATATGAATCTGAAAATGAAATGTAAATTGCTTGGAAAATGTGCTCCCATGTCATATGTGCTTAATTTATGTTGCTTTGGGTGCTAAACCGTTGCATGATGCCTACCAATGAGAAGTCTCATATATAGAAGTAGGCACATGGCTCGGTGGCTTTGACATGACATGAGGTGCTTGTGGGTGTTTATGATGGTCTTATGCTTAGAATGGTTGTCCTAGCATGAAGTTTGTGTGGCTTTGCCATTTTGACATGTTTTGATCATGTTTAGGACTTTGCTCATGAGAGGGTGATTTTTCGCAAAATTGCTCAATTCTATCTTAGCTTCGCCTAATGGTTGTGAAACTTGGTGATCATGTAGTTGATGTCTTTACGAAGCTATAGAGTATCTAACTTGCTCATTTGGACATGTGTAGCATCCTATGTTGAATTTTATCTATTTAAGAAGCTCCAGGTTGCATTTTTCGCATTTTTGGCTTGATTCATGCATTGTCAACATGGGGGAGAAGTTTGAGCATGTTTTGGCCTACTGAATGCATCTAGAAGGTTTTCAGGTGGTTTCGAGCCATTTCTGGGCTCTGTTGTTGTTGGTATTTCTTAACGTCGATGCTAAGTTATGAGTTCCTAGCAACGATGCCAGAAATAACCAGATGGTAATTCTGATGATTACAAGAGTCCGCAAGCGCACAGAAGTACCATTGTAGCATTTCCCCAAAGGAGTATTTCAAAGGGTATCGAATCCAAGGAAGGCTGGGCGGATTAACAAGTTCAACACTATTGCAAGGAGTATAAATCATAGACGGGAACGAACCAGACACTCCAGTACAGGGGTGAGATATGATAGATAAGATAGTAGTGCGAACACACAAACACACTCTCTCTAAAGGTCCTAGGCTTAGGAGGCAACATACGAGTTTGTTGTAGGTTCTAAGGTACTAAACATACAAAGTTAGTCAGACGAGTTAGACACACACTAGCATCGCATGATCGCTGGATCAAGCACCCAGGTACAAACGGGGAGCTAACCTCCCACGTCGCTTACGCACGACTCCGGTTGTTAGACTTTAGACTCCTACAGCGTATCCGAATGTGGGGGATTCCAGAAGGGTCCAACGGCTGTCACCACCACAGCCTACCCCAAGACAAACTGTGGGATACACTCGTAAGCAACGTAGCTACGCAACCCAAGCACCACGCTTACGTTGTTAGCAGGACCCTGACCGGCTCGGGCTATTGTGACCCAGGTCAGAGCCGCCAGATAAACCGGCCAATTACACCGAGTACCGTAGCTTGAGCACGGACTTCACACAACACAAACATGGGATCTAACTAGATCAAACTAGGCTAAGTACACAAACGGATTTGTGCTTTCCTATGTCTATTCAACAAGATCAAAGGGTCGTGTTCGTGATGAACACGAGCCTCTAACTTATGAACAAACACCAAAAACATGTATAAGTCACTCGTCAACTAGATCAAAAGGCCTTGCTCATCAAGAACATGAGCCTCTAAATGATGAACGAGCGAAGAACACATGAACAAATCACCCATGTATACAAGCACAACTTTATATAAGATAGTTGAATAACTGAAGTAAATCAAAGTCATACAATAAAATAAAAATACAAGAGGACTCATACCTAGATCCCAAAGTAGACTTGGAACCTGAAGTAGAACTACTCTAGCCTACCTCCTAGCCTTAGAAACCAAAAGTGAGAGAGGAGGAGTAAGGTGTGTTGGTAAGAAATGAACCCCCTCCCCTTCTATTTATAGGCCAGAGCACCGGCGCAAGAAGGAGTGAAACACCCCAGGGATGGCCTCTAGGACCAATGGACAAGCACCACGTGGAGGCCTTGGATCAACCGACCCAAAGTCGGTTCGGCCGATCCTAGGGTCGGCCGACCCCAGGTGGGCCCCACTCGGGGTGTGCTTCCTCGGGGTGGCTGTCTTGTGGGCCCTTAAGTCGGTCCCCGGTGTACACATGTTGTTAAGGCGGTTTAGGCACTTTGGTGGGCCCATGGATCCATGTGAAGTCCACGTGTCACGCCCTGATTCATCGGGGCTTGCCTCCCTTGGATTGGTGACATGGCATGCATGCATGGCACCTGAGGTGGCAGCCACTCATTGAGGTGACGTGGCATGAATCATAGAAGGTGAGTTTGCCACTTCTTTTATGCTTATTTTCCTGCAATCACATAATCTCCAAGGACAAGTGGAACTACATTATTCTTAACTGAAATGCGTGTAAGAAATGCCTCTGGCTCCTTTATTCATGACTAAATTGATGGCTAAAGCAGGCACTTATTAGCCGTCAACAACTCCCCCAAGCTAGCCTCTTGCTCATCCCGAGCAAGATACTTAGGACTTAGGTTGGTCAATCAGGAGTTGCTACGATATTGTATTCCTAGTTTATGCCAAGCATACGACTAGGTACTCTATCAAGGATTGAATGAGTTGGCATTGATCTTACCTTACGCTTGATTGCTATGGGGCTTGTAGCTTCACCTACCTTGGGCGGTTGAAAGATAGAATGGTTGTATAAAAATTACTAATCACAAGTACCTTGATCAGTCGTCAATCCGGAGGTTTTGCTAATTTTTATAAAGAAATCAAAGTTCCTCGAATGATACTCTCGGATCGCTCAGTGTGTATGATTTCTCACCAAGGCATTAAGTTGCCTTCTTTCTCCACCTACTTCTAATATGCTGTTATGTGGAGCTGTAGGTAGGGAAAACATGTGGCAGACCTGCTTCTCATGTATTGTCGAGCTGAAAAGCAGATCCTTGGGAGCAACAAGTCATACAGCTTGATCAAGATGTGCATGTGTGTGTATATGGTGGATGGATAAAGAACTCCTTTTGTTATATGATTCTCTCCTCTCCTTTTGAGATTTTTTTCGAGACTTGGGCTATGTCTCTTTATTCTTTCTCTTTCTCTCTTTTTTTTATATATATGCTCTTGAGCATGTGCTGCTTTTTTTTCGCATAGCCCATAGTCCTTGCTGAAATTTTTTTTGGAGAGAGAGTATTCATGAAACAATGCGCGGAGCTTTATTTGCGGAATGGATGGTGGATGGATGAAATGATGGGTGCCAACTTCCGGTGTAGAAGTTTAGCATATAGTGGCTGTGTACGTGATCTTGATCATGGGAGCATGACAAGTTTTTCGCCGAGGGTCACACCAATTCGATAAGACTCAATGAAGAAAACAAGCAGCATATGTGGAGGCTAACAACAGCTAGGATCTACATATGGCTTTGGATAGGAATTTCTTATCATTGAGGAACTTATCATTTTATCGTTTTTCAAAAGAAAACTCCGGATGTCAAACATCACTTAGCACAGGCTCATAGCAACCCTATTATACCATATCATACCTCACAACAACCTAGGCAAAGGTCGTGCTTTTTGCTACCCACAAGTTTCAAGCTAAGGCTTGATCATACAAGCCAACTAACTCAAAACTAAGATAGGATACTAAGCTGTAGCAGGGCATATAAAAGGTATAAACAGAGCAACTATTCATCATTTCGACCATGATGGACAGAAAACATTCTTACCGCGCATATGAAAGCAAACTAATTTAAGAAGGCAAATAAATATTTTTGGTCTTTTTAATTTTGCAGATTTTTATGTGTTTTTAGCATATGAGATTCTGAAAATAAAGATACAAGTTACCTCAGAGTGGGGGTCCTCCCCCAAGCTAGTTTCAGGCTCACTACTGTGGAGGGGGAAATCCCATCCACCGGTAGTAGGCCCTCTGCTCCTCCAGCTGCTGCTGCTGTGCCATCTCGATGGCGTGAAGTCTCTCGCCAGACATCCGCTGCCAGTCCCGGGTGGACTCGACGTGCTGGTGCACGGTCTCCTCCATGTCGCCGACTCGGATGTTGAGCTCGCTCATCTGCTGAGTGAGGGTGGTCCCACGAGATGACGAGCGCAATCCGGACGACGAAGATGTCGCATCTCCGTAGGCAGTACCAGTAGGGACGGCCCACTCGCCACTGCCTGCGCTAGCCCAAGCCGAGCTACTCGCACCCTGCTGGTACATGGGCTGGTCCCAACCGGGAGCATATCCGGGAGTAACCCCAGGCATGTACTCGGTAGAGGTCCACGTACCAGACGGAGGTGTGGTAGGCTGAGGCTGTGGCTGAGGCGACAGCTACGGAGACAGCTGTGGTGGCGGCTGTTGTGCTCCGGCTGCTCTCCTCGATGCACTCCTAGTTACCCTGTCACCAGAGACACTAGAACGACGAGGTTCCTCGAGAGGAACGGTCAGTGGCCCCTGGCCGTACAACCTGAAATCCGGGTTAGGTAACTGGATCTGGTTTGTATGGCCCGGGTAAAAGAAAACCAACGAATCATCTGGACCCTTCTTAAGAATATGCCCCTGAGTCAAATAAGCCTCGTCAATCTGAGTCCGGGGATTAGCAATGGAGGGCACGATGGGCCCTTGCGTAATCCCAAGATTCATGACGATGCGAGAAATCAAAGATGTACACTCAATAGAACCCGTCATCTTAAAATTTGTTAACCACTGCCGAATTATAACTTGCACAGGGGAGATCTTGATCCGTCTAGCCGCGGCATATAAGATCATCATCTCGTTAGTGCGCACAGGTCGTACGTCATCCCTTGGAAAGAGAGTGACGGCGAGCCACTTGTGCCACAGTCGGAGAGTGGGGTGCAAGATATCGTTGCACCTCGGTATTAACTTGCCGCGAACGGGCCGACTAGAGATTTCTTCCCAAAAACTCTCATGATTAAAACCAGCGCAAGCTTGCTCAAGAGAAATAGCGCAGCGACAATGAAAACCGAGGGTGCGACTAAGATCTTTCCATGAAACTCGATATGGAACTCCATGAAATCGAAATGAAATACCGGACGCATCCTCTTGAAGAGTGCAGAGAAACTGGATGGTGGTAGGTCTAGAACCAACCTCCTGAACTGGGACAAAATCCTCCCATCCTAGAGCTTGCCAAATGGAATTGAACTCGGAGTCCATACATGTTTTCTCGAGAAGGTCCGAGTCGAACTCCTTGGTGTTGGCGAAGACTCAGTCCTTGATGAGAGCGTAGGCTTGTCTCTCGTGATCACTCCTCAAGTCGATGAAGGCGGCGTCGACGGCGTACACTTCCTCGGCTTGTGGCGTGAGTAGCTCTTCTTCTCCTTCCTCTTCACGGTCGGTCGACATTGGGCTTGGTGCGGCTTCGGAATGATGAGACGAGCTCCCCCCGTCACATGAACGGCGTGGGCGAGTCAACTGCCGGAATGCGCCGGAGGCCCAACTCATCTTGCACAACGATCGGACAATACGAGCAACTCGGTGATGGGTTAATGAAACCGAATGAAATTCTTACCGAGTTTGCTCCACCAATAATCAATACTTCAGCAGCACTTAGAGAGAATACTTGGCACCTCAATCTCGAGCGAAAAATCCACGAAAACCAGAGAGCAAGAACAAGAGAGGGAGAGAGTGTTGCAATGGGTGAAGACACCCCTCAAATCCCCTGGTATTTATAGGCAATGAAGCCGGGCACCGAGACATGGGCCGTGTGCAACGGCTAGGAGACGTTGGAGGAAGGAGGGCCGGGTTAGCCGTTAGGCTGGGTTGGCCGACCTGTGGGGTCGGCCAAACCCACCTCGGGTCCGCTCGCCTCTAGCTTTTTGCAACGGCTCTCTAACGGTCACATGAGGGCCTGCCTAGGTGTCCCAGTCCAAATTTGCCCGGAAACTTGCTCAAATGAATTTTTAAGGATTTCCCAACTCAAAATTTTATTTTCAGAATTTTTTTATTGGAAAGAAAAAAGAATTTGGCTAGAAAGAATTCTAGCACGCAAATGCAAGAATGGAAAATTCAAATATGCATTGGGAAAAGTTAAATTAAAATTTGAAAAGGGAAATATGAGATAACTACCAATTTTACCTTTTGGCGAAAGGACTCATCCTTTTTAAGTCCGAGAGCGGGACTTTTCTCGGTGATCAGTTCCATTCGTCACCCCACTCCCGAGAAGTAGAGGGGTGTGGTCTCTGTACCTTCCGCCACACCTTCCGTGTTTTTCTTGATTTTCTTGGTGCGGTCAGAGGTTGTGTGAGTTGGGGTTGTGGCTCTGTCCATCCCCAAGTCTGCTCATCATTTCCTTGCACTGAATAGCATTGCTCTTCTGTTGGTCGAAATCAGAACATCAAGTTCTTCTTCCCAATGCGGAAACGGATGGTCCCATTTTCCACATTGATCCTTGCCCGAGCATCACTTAGGAACGGCCTCCCAAGAATGAGTGGCATTTCCACATCATCTTGCATATCAAGGACCACAAAATCCGCAAAGATGTAAGAACCTTGGACAAATACCAGTAGACTCTCCACAATCCCCTCCGGATACCGGATCGATGCATCAGCAAGTTGAACTGTCCTCGAGGTTGGGGTAAGAGCAGGATATCCCAATCTTTCAAACATAGCCTTGGACATGAGGTTGACACTCGTGCCAAGATCACAGAGAGCATTCCTAATTTTCTGGTAGTATATAGTGCAAGTGATAGCCGGATAGCCAGGATCTTTTCTGTGCACAATTGCTGAAGATTCCCATGGATCAAGAACCTGCTGTATGGGTCTCCCTGCATAGTCAGCAGCTCGTGCCCTCCCAGATGGCTTACCCCATCTGGTGGACACTGCACAAACATTCTCACAAGAAGACACGGGTTGCCCCGGAATCTTCCCGTCTTCAGCAGAGGGAACCAAAGCAGCTAACTGAGCCAACTGGGTTTCTATCATTTTGTTAAAGCTCAGCTTGTTCTTAAGAGCAGAAGAAAGGCTATCGATTTTAGCGTTGAGGCCTTCTAAAGCCTTATCATAGGCAGCTGTTTTCTTGTTAAAACCATCGTTGATCTTAGCTTGCCCGAAAACCAGATCTTTCAGGGAAGGTTGGTTCGGATTGTAAGTATTACCTTGATTACCTCCCTGATAGTAAGGGCGTGATTGATTCCACGTTTGACCTCCTTGTGGACGATAACCACTGTTGTTGCCGTTCATGTACATCACATCCTCCTGGGTAGCAGGGCAGAAATTCCCTGAATGCCCAGTGTCACCACAGACTTCGCAGGTCATGCGAGCATCCATAGCTTGAGTAGTGATGGCCATGGCAGCCTTCTCACTGGTCAGAGCATCCATTCTCTTCATAAGTAGGTCCATCTTGGCGTGCAACATATCCACTTCCTTGACAGTATGTGTACCCCTTTGCCGTGGCTGGAGTCGATCATCACTCCACCCTTGGTTGGAGACCATCTTCTCAATAAGTTTAGTTGCTTCAGCAATAGTGAGAGAGAAGAAAGCCCCTCCAGTAGCAGCATCAATATGGCCCCGGGCTGTCGGAGTCAGCCCATTGTAGAAATTCTGCAGAATAAGCCAGTTGTCCATCCCATGATGGGCACAAGCTAGGATGTACTCTTGAAGCCTCTCCCAAGCTTCTGGAATGGTTTCATTTGCTGCTTGCTGAAAGCTTGAAATTCTTCCCCGGAGAGCATTGGTTCTGCCCAGCGGAAAGAACTTCGCGAGGAACGCTGCTGAGCACTTCGCCCAGGTGTCAATATCTGCTCGGTTCACATAGAACCACTGCTTCGCCTTTCCCAGCAGTGAAAATGGAAACAGCCGCAGACGAATGGCATCTTCCTCCACTCCTCGTATAGTGAAGGTACTGAACAACTACAGGAACTGTTGCAAGTGGGCGCTCGCGTCTTCATTAAGCTTGCCACAAAATGGGCTAGCCTGTACCGTCATAATGAGGCCAGTCTTGATCTCAAAGTTTCCGTTCCCGGTGTTGATCTCGGGGCCAGTAGGCACCTGATCAGCAGAGGAAGCAGAGTATTCGCGAAGAGTCTTCTCTTGATTGGCCATAGGAGTTGATGTAGATGGCACAAAGGAAGCTGGGTCGACTTCCGTACGTACACGCTGGGGAGAACCGAAATGAGTTCTAGCTATCCTCACGAGTGACTCAGGATCTTCAGTGAAATTCGGCGGTAAGTCGAAACCAGTCATACACTACATGTCTTCATCATCGATAGACAAAGAAGACATTCAAAGTTAGCCTGCATTGAGAACTGTTTTATTCCTATCATGTTATAAGCATTGCAAAGTATTGACATGTTATCCTTAGCCTTCCCCGGCAACGGCGCCAGAATTGCTTGTTGGTATTTCTTAACGTCGATGCTAAGTTATGAGTTCCTAGCAACGATGCCAGAAATAACCAGATGGTAATCCTGATGATTACAAGAGTCTGCAAGCGCACGGAAGTACCATTGTAGCATTTCCCCAAAGGAGTATTCCAATGGGTATCGAATCCAAGGAAGGCTGGGCGGATTAACAAGTTCAACACTATTGCAAGGAGTATAAATCATAGACAGGAACGAACCAGACACTCCAGTACAGGGGTGAGATATGATAGATAAGATAGTAGTGCGAACACACAAACACACTCTCTCTAAAGGTCCTAGGCTTAGGAGGCAACATACGAGTTAGTTCTAGGTTCTAAGGTACTAAACATACAAAGTTAGTCAGACGAGTTAGACACACACTAGCATCACATGATCGCTGGCTCAAGCACCCAGGTACAAACGGGGAGCTAACCTCCCACGTCGCTTACGCATGACTCCGGTTGTTAGACTTTAGACTCCTACAGCATATCCGAACGTGGGGGATTTTAGAAGGGTCCAACGGCTGTCACCACCGCGGCCTACCCCAAGACAAACTGTGGGATACACTCGTAAGCAACGTAGCTACGCAACCCAAGCACCACGCTTATGTTGTTAGCAGGACCCTGACCGGCCCGGGCTATTGTGACCCAGGTCAGAGCCGCCAGATAAACCGGCCAATTACACCGAGTACCGTAGCTTGAGCACGGACTTCACACAACACAAACATGGGATCTAACTAGATCAAACTAGGCTAAGTACACAAACGGATTTGTGCTTTCCTATGTCTATTCAACAAGATCAAAGGGTCGTGTTCGTGATGAACACGAGCCTCTAACTTATGAACAAACACCGAAAACATGTATAAGTCACTCGTCAACTGGATCAAAAGGCCTTGCTCATCAAGAACATGAGCCTCTAAATGATGAACGAGCGAAGAACACATGAACAAATCACCCATGTATACAAGCACAACTTTATATAAGATAGTTGAATAACTGAAGTAGATCAAAGTCATACAATAAAATAAAAATACAAGAGGACTCATACCTAGATCCCAAAGTAGACTTGGAACCTGAAGTAGAACTACTCTAGCCTACCTCCTAGCCTTAGAATCCAAAAGTGAGAGAGGAGGAGTAAGGTGTGTTGGTAAGAAATGAACCCCGTCCCCTTCTATTTATAGGCCAGAGCACCGGCGCAAGAAGGAGTGAAACACCCCGGGGATGGCCTCTAGGACCAATGGACAAGCACCACGTGGAGGCCCTGGATCAACCCACCCAAGGCCGGTTCGGCCGATCCTAGGGTCGGCCGACCCCAGGTGGGCCCCACTCGGGGTGTGCTTCCTCGGGGTGGCTGTCTTGTGGGCCCTTAAGTCGGTCCATGGTGTACAGGTGTTCTTGAGGCGGTTTAGGCGCTTTGGTGGGCCCATGGATCCATGTGAAGTCCACGTGTCACGCTCTGATTCATCGGGGCTTGCCTCCCTTGGATTGGTGACATGGCATGCATGCATGGCACCTGAGGTGGCTCAACTTGCATGCATGGCACCTGAGGTGGCAGCCACTCATTGAGGGAGTTGCATTGGTTCAGGGGGAGCTTGCATGTGTGCAGGGGGAGCTCTTTGTGGTTTTCGAGCTTTGGTTTGATGGCTTGTGCTCTTTTCTTGAGCATGGTTTTGTCTCGGATGTGTTGAGCTGTTGCCCTTGCGTAAGGGGTCCGAGACTTGTCTTCTTCAAGTGATCTTGCTCTTTGCCTTTCCTTTGGCTTTCGATCGCTTGTTGGAGTTTCTGTTAGTCGTTTCTTTTCTTTTCCTTTTCTCTTTGGTTACCAAAACATGTGTGTTGTCAATGCACTCATCAAGGGGGAGATTGAGAGCCTGTGTGGTTCGAGGACCGGTGGTGGGTTGCTTCCTGGTGTGATGAGTGATTGACAACGTGGTGTGGACTGATTCTTGGCTAAGTATTGCAGGTGCAGGTTACGACTTGACTGGTGTTGGTGCAGGTGAAGAACAAGCGCGAAAGGTCATTGCCGGTGAGGCCTCCAGGTGTGGAGAAGACAAGTAGGCTTGGTTCGAGGGACCCGGTGGCCAGCGGGGTCAAGTGCGGGCAGCATGGTGGCAAGAACGGCAAGATGAAGTCGTGGACGATTTCTTGGTAGAGCCTCAAAACTGAGGTCGAGCCGGGACTACGTGGGAGCCGAGTCATGAGTGGAGATTGGCGAAGGCTACACCAAGTTCGCGGGGTTTCCGGTGGTTCACCAGAAAACCACTGGGTTCCTTGGTTGATCCACAAAGCCAAGGCCGAAGACCGGAGGCAGCAGCATCGAACCGGTCTGACCGGTGGGTCCGACCGGTCTGACCGGTGGGTACCGGTCTGACCAGTGGAGGACACCGGTCTGACTGGTGTGCGACGACGCAGTCCAGAGACTTCGAAGCGGAGGACACGCGTCGGGATCGCATGGTGTGCGTCGAGGCTACGCAGGGTGCGGTCGCCGGGCATCCGTCCGATGGTGCAACGACGAAGATTCCCAAAGTGCCCCTCGGGGGCGTGTATCCTAGTGTTAGGCTTTAGGGGTAGTTTCATCTTTCGGTTGCCTCCATATAACCCAAGTGGTGAGAGGATGGAAGCCATCTCTTGGAACCCTAGCTCATTTTGTTTTGCTATTTTCCTCTTCCATTTTCTTCTGGAATTTCTAGGACTAGCTTGAGAGCTTCATGGTGAGATCTTGTGAGAGGGAAGGATGATCGGGCGGCAAGCTAGACCTTGTATGAACCTTCATGGTATGTATAGATGATTCGGCGTGGTTCCTCAAGGCTTGGTTGTGTCTCTCCTGTTTTTCCTTTTTGGTGATTTTCGGAGCCTTTTCTTGGCGAATTTCTTGTGGCGGATTTGAGACCTTTCTCTTTAGGATTTGGTGGGGGATGTATGCATGAACCCTTCGTGGTTCTTTTCTCTTTGATTCCCCTCCCAAATCCGTGAGTAAAGGGCCTTAATTTTGGGGTTTTCCTTGTCCTAGGGTTTGTGGCGTTCTTGGTGGGATTTCTTAGATTCCTCTTGTTCTAGCAAGTTTTAGTGGACCAAATCTTGGCTATGGAGTTCCCATGAGGTGTTCCTACTATCCCCAAAGTCTTGTGCGAATCCGTGGAGCGAATCGGGAGATCGGGATTTGGATTTGGAGGAGTTGACCCGCGGGTTGTTGTTCATCCCGAGCTGCCCAGGCGTGACCGGTCTGACCGGTGCTCTTGACCGGTCTGACCGGTGCGAGCCCTTTCTGGGATTTGTCTCGGGTGAACGTCTTGGTGTGTTCCCTGTTGTCGGGTGTTGCTGCTGTTCAGTTCTTGGCAGGTTTCGAGGAGTTTGGCTAGGTTTTGTGTAGGGTTTTCTTCCCTCGCAAGTTCAGTTTTGGAGGTAGTTTTTGTTCTAGGGCCTAGAGAAGTCACTGAGGCTTCCTGTAACATTTTCTGTGCAACTGCTGTAGCCACCGGCTGACCGCCTCTGTCCACCGGTCTAACCGGTGTCACCGGTCTGACCGGTGTCACCGGTCTGACCGGCACAGGCCATCGGTTTGACCGGTGTAGCACAGGCAGCAAGCTGTGCAGATTTCCGCTGTGCGTTGGGTGTGTTTGGTTCGGAAGGTTGTTGTGTTGGTTCCTAGGACTAGTAGCACTCCAGTGGCTACGTGGTCTTGGCCAACTTGGATAGTTGAGTCGGAGACGTGTTTGGTTGCCGCGTTCATCTTGTTGGAGTAGCCATCTCCTTTGAGAAGAATTTTTATTGGCTCCCATTCACTCCCCCCTGTCTGGTCGCCAGTTCGGTCCTTCAGCCTCCTCGAGTGCCTTGCGCTCCCGCTCAAGCTGGGTTTGCGCCTCGGCGAGGGCCGCGTCTCTCAGCGCGAGCTGAGACTCTGCCCCCTCGCGAGAAGTGTGCTCCTCCCGAAGTTGGCCCTCTACCGCCGTTAGCATATCGAGAGGCTGATCACAACGCATCTTACTAGTTAGTGTCGGGACTAATCCTAACACCGACACGGGTCCTCACGCCCATCGGGGCAGCCGGGCCGCGCAAAGAGCGTGCACTCGCCCACCAGCCGCAAGGTTGACTCTAACCACGGAGCCTGAGGCGCATCCTCGGCGCGCGGGAGGACGATGACCAGAGGTGGCTCGGACGGCGAACACTGGCCACGATGGGAGTACAGCCGGAGGCGCGGGGGCCGCTATGACAGCAGTGAAGACCGGAGTGGAGCCCGACGCCTGACCCCCAAGGTCCGCGGGCTTTCGGCGTCAACATCCTCGCTGCAGCCCGCCAGCTCGATACCGTGCTCCGACCACCGTCATGAAGTACGATGGGGAGACCAACCCGAGCGTATGGCTTGAGGACTATCGCCTTGCCTGCCACAACGGCGGGGCGACAAACGATCTGTTTATCATCAAGAGCATCCCGCTGTACCTCGCCGACTCGGTGCGTACCTGGCTCGAGCACCTACCCGAGGGAGGATCAACAGCTGGGCCCAACTCTGGGACGCCTTCATTGGGCACTTCCAGGGCACCTACGCCCGGCCCGGCAACGCCTGCGAGCTTCGCCATTGCCAGCAAAAGAAGGGTAAGAGTCTCCGTGACTATATTCGCCGTTTCTCCAAGCGCTGCGCCGAACTCCCCGACACGGCCGACAACCAAGTCATCACTGCTTTCCAGGATGGTACCACGTGCGAGACACTTGTGCACCGGATAGGGCGAGTCAAGCCGAAAACCATCCGAAAGCTCCTTGACCTAGCTACTGACCACGCCGACGGGGAAGAAGCCATCGCTTTCAGCAAGAGGAAGCCCGAGGAGGAACGGGGTGAAGCTCCGGCTACCCGCCCGGAGAAGAAAAAGAAGAAAGAGCGCATGCTCCGCAGCAGCAACCTGGTGGCGGCGGCCGACAAGCGACCGCCCAAGCCAAAGGCTGGTCCCCCGAGGGATCACTTTGAGAAGATGCTTGAGGCACCTTGTCCTTACCACAAGACTCCAGTCAAGCACGCCATGAAGGATTGCAACCTCATGAAGAGATACCTCGGTGGGAAGAACAAGCCGCAAGATGCGGCCAACGTCGGCGCTGCCAAGAACGTCGAGCAGGACGATTTCCCCAAGGAAGATGGCACCGTCATGATGATCTTCGGTGGAACGCCCGCTCGCCCTCCGATGCGCAAGCATAAGCACATCCTGTAGGAGATCTACCACATCGAGCCGGTCGTGCCTTCATACCTCTGGTGGTCCGAGATGGCCGTCACGTACGACTGGGCGGATCACCCCGACCACATTCCACAACCGGCGGCTTACCCCCTCGTGGTGGCACCACTCTTCGGCACCAAGCGGGTGCACAAGGTGCTCATGGACGGGGGGAGCGGCCTCAACATCGTCTACATGTCCACCCTCGACAGTATGGGGATCCAGTGATCTTAGCTCTGCCCGTCATCGACCCCGTTTCACGGAGTCGTGCCTGGGATGGAGGCAGTCCCACTCGGACAGATCGACCTACCGGTCACCTTCGGCGACGAGGGAAATTTCCGGAAGGAGACGCTCACCTTCGAAGTGGTCGGCTTCTCGAGAACGTACCACGCGATCCTCGGGAGGCCGGCGTACGCGAAATTTATGGCAGTCCCCAACTACCCCTACCTCAAGCTGAAGATGCCCAGACCCAAGGGAGTGATCACCGTCGACACCAAGTTCCAACACGCCTACGAGTGCAACGCTGAGTGCTTCCAGTTCGCAGAGGCCCTCATCCGCTCCGAGAAGATGGCCGCAGGAACTTCGGCTGCAAACCCCGACAACGACATCACGATGGTCGAATCGACTGTGAGACATGGGTACCCCTGGGTCCCCACCGACCAGGCTCACGGCCGTCCCCGACAGGTGGGTCTGGCCTACCAGAAGACCCACCGACCTGACAGTGGGCCCAACCGACCTAGTTGGTGGCCCACACGACCTACTGAAGACCTTCCAGAAGATTCCAGACGACCTTATCGAGAATGACTTCAAGACTTGGCGTACAAGACAAGATAACGGTGGATTTCGACAAGGCAGATCGACGTATATGGCAATAGTTGTAATCAGCTAGACTTAGGTGTCCTAGTCATAACCGACCAGGAGTCAAGGAACTGACCTTGTCCGCTGGCCAATATAAGGCGGGCAGGGCGACCCCTTGTACAATCACACAATCCTCAAGCAATCTACACCGACAACTGGACGTAGGGTTTTACTCTCCGGAGGCCTGAACCAGTATAAACTCGCCGTGTTCTCTGTGTTCCGTGTGCTCGTGCGCAACCTTCGAGTTCTTAGCCCTAGATTTCACCCCGTCGAACAAATAAACCACCGGGGTTAACCCCCCTGTGGGCTGTCCAAATCTAAACCTCTAACAGTTGGCGTGCCAGGTAGAGGGAAATCAGGGTTCTTCGTGCAACTCGATGGCTTCTCCAAGCGGCGTCATCTTCCCTGAGAGCATGGCGGACATCCTCGCCAATCCCGTCGACATCTGCTTCGACTCTATGCCGGCGGAATCCACCGCTCCAGCCGCCTTTCTCGTCATCGAGGGCAATGCGGTCACTCCCACCAGCAGGTCGAATCCGATCTGCTGGTGGAAACCCACCCACCCACTCCTCGCGACCTGATCGCGGGGCTCGATCGCGTTGAAGGCATGCTCTCCGACACGATCAAGGTCTGTGAGCGCGCCAAGCGCCCTCGCAGGACAACTCTACCTCCGCCTCGCATGCCCGTCGACCTGCGGAATGCAGCTCATGCAGCATCTCACTACATGAAGAGGAAGATCCAGATCGAATCTGGACCCAAGATCCCACATCGTGGAAACTGCATAGGTCATCTTGATGACCCCTGCCCTGTCCACGAGGACTCCAAACACACGGCTCGCCAGTGTCGTGTGCTCAAGAAGCTTCGTCGACCCCTCATCGCGGCTCATCGCCGCCAGATCAACAGCGAGCCATCCCCGGACTACCTCGCGTTCCAGATCGCCCGTACGACCATCTCCCCCAACAACCCAGGTGACATCTTCGAGATCTTGGATCGAGAGGTGCTCGTGGTCTCCGCTGACGTACCACCTCAAGCAGGCGAGACGGATGAGCAACACCAATAGCGCGAGAACGCTAACGCTGCACGAGCCGTGCGCCGTCAGCAAGAAGCAGATGCAGCTGCAGCAGCCGTTCAACACCAAGCCCCGGGTCAGCCCGCAGGCAACGTCGTACCTGGTGCCGACGGCCAACCCGCAGGCAACGGAGGACCTCCCCCTGCGGCTCCCCAGCAGCAACAGAATCAAGACGAATCTCGTCGTCATCGCCTACGTGCCAGAGACCTCCTGAGGGACTTTGAGCATGATTTCCACGAAGTCTACAACTCGCCTCAAGCCAACCTAGGCGCGGCCCTTGCCGAGCTCGGTCAGCTTGGAGATACTCCCGCGACTCGACGTCTACAAGCTCATATCCGTATCGCCACCACTCAGGTCGAAGAAAGAGGTCCGGGATACAGCAGATCGGCTTCAAGTTCCTACTCCAGGAGTAGGTCAAAGCGACACCGCCGTCGTCATCGTAACGACGATGCCCCTCTTCAGTCCGTGGCTGAAGAGGGAGGTGGTGAAAATGAAGTTGTGCAGCCGGTCAATGCTGTTGCCAACGCAGTAGTCAACCCACTAGCTAACGCTGCTAATGCCGCCGGTAATGCCGCTGGCAATGCTGCCAACAACGCCGCCAACGCTGCTGGCGCCCAGTAGCAGAACGCCGCCGGTAATGCAGGGCAGAATGCCGGAGCTCAACCTCCTCCAGCACAAGCTACACGCGCCAGGAGTAATCAGCGCCAGCCTATACGAGATGAAGCAAAGCTGGAGTGACGTGCTAACTACGACCGCAATAACAGGGCCCCTGATCCCCTCAATGCCAACAACCCAATCCAAGCAACAGAGCTCCGAGAGATGCACGATCGTGAACTTCTACGATGTGCCCTGTACGACCAAGACAACGGTCCTCCCGATGACCTCTATGTCATCCGGTCAACCTACGCTCCAGGATCCAGTTCGGGAGCAATCAACAACTTTCCGGCATTCTCGAGACGTCTCAGGACGATCAGATACCTGGAAGACTTCAAGCCAGCCATCGAAAAATACGACGATCGCTTCGACCCAAGTATTTAGCTCAAGATGTACAACATCGCTACTCGGGCATCAGGGGGCAACGAAGACCACATGGCTGGATACTTTCCTCTCGTGATGGGTCAAGCGCCGCTCCTGTGGCTCGACAACCTCCCTGCGGAGTGCATCACTTTGTGGGCTACCCTATCACACCACTTCACGACCAACTACCAAGCGACCTACAACCGCCCCGGCAACACTCATCACCTCGCCAAAGTGCGGATGAGGCACGACGAAACTCTACGAGAGTACACCAACCACTTCTTCGAGAACCGCAACACCCTCACTGGTGTCAAGGATGAAGACGTCATAGCTTACTACAAGAAGGGGGTAACCAACCTCAAGCTCTTTGAGAAGATCCACGAAGTCGGCACTGACACCATCACCGACCTCATGGCTTATGTCGACAAGCTCGTCGATACCCAAGACGCGGTGGTGCACGACTTCAAGGGAGACGACCACGACGGCGGCAGCAGGTCGCGCAAGCAATCTGGCGAGGTTTATGCGACTGATCCGCCATGACCTTCCACCTTCCTTGAAGGTGACTTCAACTGTACACTAGATGATATATGTCAGTTCCACCGAGACGCCAAGCACACCATGAGGGAGTGCGAGCAGCTAAAGCGCGCCCTAGGTGTACTCCCGGAGCCAAAGAAGACCAAGAGCAGCAACAACGACGACTAGAACAGCGGCCGCCGCTACGACAACCGCAACCGTTGACCTGTTCAACACGACTACCGAGACCGGTGATCTTACCGTCGCAATGACGATAGGGATCGCCGTGATTATCGCCGCGACTATCGCCGTGATGACCGACGTGATGATCGACGTGATGACTACTGCCGCGACGATCGCCGTGATGACCGACGTGACGATCACCGTGATGAACGCCG
The DNA here is from genome assembly GCA_036936925.1 of Cenchrus fungigraminus. Classification (NCBI taxonomy): domain Eukaryota; kingdom Viridiplantae; phylum Streptophyta; class Magnoliopsida; order Poales; family Poaceae; genus Cenchrus; species Cenchrus fungigraminus. Next base: position 62,437,665 of record CM072768.1, on the reverse strand, counting down.
TGACGACCGGCGTGACGATCGCCACCGCTACGACGACCACAACAACGACGGCAACTGTCGTAAGGAGCCAACTCCTCCACCGCCACCTAAACCAAGCAACCCCAACGGCGTGTTTCAGAATGCCAAACGACAGATCAACTTCATCGTCGGTGGCCGCCAAGCAATCAAGAGCAACAGACAACAACGATCAAACGCAAGGGAGACCGGCCAAGTCAACACCGAAACTCCACAACCACTGCGGTGGTCGGAGTTCTCCATCACCTTCTCCAGGAAAGACCACTGGGTGCACATACCCAACCCCGGGACCTACCCGCTGGTAGTAAACCCCATAGTGGACGGCGCCTTCCTACCCAGGACACTCGTCGACAGAGGTAGCAGCTTAAATATCATCTTCACCGAAACACTGAAGAAGATGGACTTCGACTTCTCCAAGATGACTGCTTGCGACGAACCCTTCTATGGGGTCGTGCCCGGCAAGGCTGCAAACCCCATAGGTCATGTATGCCTGCCGGTCACGTTTGGCAAAGAAGACAACTTCCGCACAGAGTACCTGACGTTCGAGGTCGCGGACTTCTGCTCCTCCTATCACGCCATCATTGGTCGACCCATGATGGCCAAATTCATGGCCATCCCGCATCACACCTACCTCATCATGAAGATGCCAGCACCGAACGGGATCCTCTCCGTCTACGGTGACATCCTCGTCTCCTACAAATGCGAGAGCGACACCGTCGACCTCACCAAGGTGTCTGCATGCAAAGCCGTAGCTACGGTCATGGTCGCTCAGGCTGCCAAGATCGATCAAACCACTCTGGAGGTGCCAGAGCAGAAGCGTACGACCACCACATTGGACGTAAGTCCCACGGTGAAGAAAGTCTGCCTCGGCCTGCCCGAAGCGTCCAAGGAAGTCACTATTGGGCCGACCTCGACCCCAAATAGGAACTCGCGGTCACCAGTTTCCTCCGGGACAACACCGACATCTTCGCATGGAGCCCGTCCGACATGCCCGGTGTCCCCAGGGAGCTAGCTGAGCACACCCTTGAAGTAAGCAAGACAATAAGACCTATCAAGCAAAAGCTTCGACGATTTGCAAAAGATAGAAAGCAAGCCATAGAAGTAGAAGTCTGTAAGCTCTTAGCTGCTGGATTCATTCGAGAATGTAAACACCCAGTTTTGCTCACAAACCCGATCCTTGTACCTAAGAAAACTGGAGGATTAAGGATGTGTATCGATTACACTGACCTCAACAAGCACTGCCCGAAGGATTCCTTCCCTCTTCCTCGTATCGATCAAGTCGTGGACTCCACGACCGGTAGCGTCCTTCTATGCTTCCTCGATTGCTACTCAGGATATCACTAGATAGCCCTGAACCCCAACGATCAAGACAAGACGACGTTCATAACACCTAACGGCATCTATTGCTACAAGGTTACGACCTTTGGCCTCAAAAACACCGGCACCACCTACCAGAAGGTGATACATAAGTGTCTGAAGTCCCAGATCGGGAAGAACGTAGAAGCCTACATCGATGATGTGGTCGTCAAGACCACTGTACAAGATCAGCTCGTCACCGACCTCGCCGAGACCTTCTCTAATCTCCGTACCTACCAATGGAAACTCAACCCTAGCAAATGCGTCTTCGGTGTCCCTTCCGAGTTGCTCCTGGGCTTCATGGTCGGGCACCGAGGCATCGAAGCTAACCCCGTCAAGGTCGACGGAATCCGCAACATGGCCAGGCCATCTTGCAAGAAAGACGTCATGAAGCTTACAGGTATGATGGCGGCCCTAGGTCGTTTCATCAGTAAACTCGGCGAAAAAGGTCTACCTTTCTTCAAGCTATTGAAGAAAGCTGATAAGTTCATATGGGATGAAGAAGCGCAGAAGGCTTTCGAGGCTCTCAAAGTGTCCTTGACCACACCACCAATCATGACACCACCCATACCGGGGGAAACACTCCTCCTCTACATCTCCGCCACCACTACTGTGGTCAGCACGGTTCTCGTTGCCGAACGAGAAGAAGAAGGGCAGGTCTACCTTGTTCAACGACCTGTGTACTATGTGAGCGAGGTCCTAGCCGACACTAAAACACGGTATTCACAGCCTCAGAAGTTGCTCTACGCACTCCTGATCACGTCAAGAAAGCTTCGCCACTACTTCCAAGCCCACAAGATCAAGGTGCCGTCGTCCTTCCCGTTAGGAGAGATCATCTGCAACGGCGACGCCAACGGCCGCATCGTCAAGTGGTCAGTGGAGCTTGGAGAGTTCGACATCGAGTTCTGCCCTCGGCAAGCAATCAAGTCACAGATCCTAGCTGACTTTGTGTTAGAGTGGACAGAGATCCAGATGCCCCCTCCCACAAAGCGGCCTGAACACTGGGTAATGTACTTCGATTGTTCCCTTAACCTCGAAGGCGCAGGAGCAGGAGTGCTATTTATCTCTCCTCAGGGAGAGAAGCTAAAATACATCTTGCAGATACACTACAAGGCCTCCAACAATGGAGCTGAGTATGAGGCTCTAATTCACGGGCTCCGTATTGCAGTGTCTCTTGGCATGAAGCGACTACTGGCATATGGCGATTCCAAGGTCATCATCGAGCAAGTCAAAAAGGAGTGCGATTGTTTGAAAGACACAATGGATGCTTACTGTGCTGAAATATGTAAACTCGAAGGCCACTTCGAGGGAATCGAATTTCAGCATGTGCCACGCAACAACAATGTGGCCGCCGACGTACTGTCTAAACTAGGCTCCAAGCGAGTTCTAGTCCCGGTAGGTGTGTTCGTCCAAGACCTACGTAAGCCGTCGATAAAGATGTTGGATCCAGACAATCCGGACCAAGGTCAGTCCAATCCAGATCCAGCACCTCCCCGCGACGTGCTGATGTCAGAAAAAGAGGATGATTGGTGCGAGCCTTTCTTAGCCTTTCTACTCGACCAGCGAGTTCCAGAAGACAAAGCAGAATGCGAATGCATCACGCGGCGTAGTGCTAACTATGTCATGATCGGAAATGACCTCTACAGAAAAGCCGCCTCTACCAGCGTCTTGATGAAGTGCATCTTGCGATCAGAAGGTCTTCAGCTCCTGGCTGAGATCCACGGCGGCGAGTGTGGCTGCCACGCAGTGTCTGCCAACCTGGTCGGCAAGGCCTATTGATCTGGTTTCTACTGGCCCACAGCCATGACTGATGCCAAAAACCTTGTAAAGAGGTGCAAAGGATGCCAATTCTTTGCCAAACAGCAGCATTTGCCAGCGCAGATCCTGCGCATAATTCCCCCATCATGGCCCTTCGCCATGTGGGGCCTCGACTCCATAGGACCATTTAGAACCGCTCCAGGCGGCTACAAGCACATCCTTGTGGCCGTTGACAAATTCACCAAGTGGATTGAAGTCCAACCTGTCGCTAAGGTCACATCGGAAGAAGCGGTAAAATTCATCCAGGAGATTACACATCGCTTCGGTGTGCCCAACAGAATTATCACCGACCTCGGATCGGCCTTCACAGGGTCTGCCTTCTGAGATTTTTGCCAGGACAGCATGATTGATGTTTACTACTCTTCGGTCGCCCACCCTCGGTGCAACGGCCAGGTCGAACGTGCCAATGGCATGGTTCTACAAGCTCTCAAAGATCGTATCTTTGACGACAATTCAAATTATGCTTCCCGGTGGTTAGCCGAGCTACCACACGTAATCTGGGGTCTGCGGACCCAAGTCAGTTCTGCTACGGGCTTCTCTCCCTTCTTCCTGGTCTACGGCTCAGAGGCCATCCTACCTACCGACATCACCTTTGGAGCTCCACGTATACAATTCTACGAAGAAGGAGAAGCCGAGAAAACCCGCTGTGTTGACCTCGACAGCCTCGAGGAGCAAAGAGTGGTAGCCGTCATGAGGCAAGCCTGCCACGACCAGCAACTCTGTCGGTATCATGATCGCAATGTCAAGGAGTGCTCCTTCAACGTTGGCGACCTAGTCTTAAGACACATCCAGAAGACCGACGGCATGCATAAATTGTCCGCCCCTTGGGAAGGACCCTTCATCGTCACAGAAATTATCAGCCCGTCTACATATCGCCTCCAGTGGGGCGACAGGCAAGGAGTACCTAATCCATGGAACGTGGAGCACCTTCGTCGATTCTATCCGTAGAATAGTTTTCATTATAGCTATGTATTCTTCATCTTTTAATTTTCAATTCAATAAATATTAATTAAAGCAGTCATTTGCTATGTCGTGAGCTCTATCCTCTTCTCTTCCACGTCATGTGCCCTCCCCCTCGACATGCTCGGGGGCTTGGCAAAAGCCAATACAAGGGTCAAAAGACCTGAGGGTAAAAGTCTATTGTCCTCCCCCTCGACATGCTCGAGGGCTTGGCACAAGCCAACACAAGGGTCGTTCGACCTGGGGACGACCTCCCTCATGACTACTTACTCTATGTTGTTGCGAGCCTGCTTGGTCGTGTGGTTGCAAAACCAGAATCCCAGACTCCTCCCCGTGCGCCGGTCGCACGTAAGTCTCCCTGCTGAGCTGTGGTGATCGGTAAGCCAGCCTCTCCGTGAGTAGTGGTTAGCAGGGTATGATAAAGACACATTGCTTCAGGGCAACCAAGCTCGTGCAAACATGTACTAAGTATGCCATGTAGGCCAAAAGAAGATCATCATTGTTATTTACATGACTGGAGGAGGGAGGGGGTACGGCTCTACGGCAACGACTACTCTTCACCGTCGTCGCCCTCGTAATCGATGACGTCCATTATCTTCTCGGCGGCCTCCCTTACTTCATCCTCCACGGCCTTGAGGTCCTTCGTGGTGTTCGGGCCTTCCCCGACCTTAACCATGTCGACCTCAAGGTGATGCGACTTCACCCACACCAGCGACTCTGTAGCCACCGTCAAACTTGTGGCCCTCAAAAGATCGACCAGCTTCTGGGGCGCAACCAGAAGCCGGTCTATTGCAGGCTTGGACTCCTCCCCTGTGACCTGCGGCTCCACCATGTCCATCACATGGTCGGCGGCGTTCTTCAGGTCATTCACCTCCACTTCAAGCCTTGCAATGGTCACCTTGTCATTCCGCAATGACTGCAAAGCAACCACGAGACTGACCTCGAGGTCCTTTCGTGTTTGTTTTTCATAAGCCAGCTTCTGGCTCACGACATACTCACTGTCCACAGCGGCCTTCATCAGTTCCTTCAGCTCCTCGCCTGATGTGTCAGCAGCCCGCAGGTCTACCTCCAGGCTTCGGACTCTCTCCTTGGCAACCTTAAGGTCGTTCTTAAGGTTGTCCTTTTCTCTATGAAAATCTGCAACAAGAAGACGTCGTCAACTACAAGTTCCAGTTACACAAGCTAACGATACACAAGGTCGTGAAGCAGTTGGCCTTACCAGCACTCACAGTAGTCAACAGCGTGTCAGCATCACGATTCTTCTGCTGTTCCTCCTTTAGCTCGTCCTCGAGCTTCTTCTTATCCGCAGCGGCCTCCTCCCGAACCCGTTTGAGCTCTTGCTCAAGCTCCACCACCCGCAGCTGCATGGCTGTGGCATTTCTACACTGTTCGGCCCTACTCTGGGCACGGTTGGCCAGCGACTGCTTCATAAGGACAAGACATGTCGTTAGCAACATTCACAAGAAAAGTCGTTTACTAAAGTCAAAGAAAAGCTTCTTACCGTGAAGGCTTGGTTGAGCGTCAAAATTGCCCGGCGGACCTCCTTCATGTCCTCATCATCCTCAAAGATGTCTCCCTCCCAGGGAGTGCTGTTCCAGTCAATGTCTTGCCTCCCCACACCCGGCCCCATCGACATCGAACCCGGTGCCTATCCACCGGATGTTTCTGGGTTCTGCTGTGGTGGTTCGATCTGAGCCTGGTCCACCGCTAGGCCCTGAGCTGACGTACTTGGCACCATGTTGATCGGGTCCACCTCAATGATGGGCGGGGGAGCCGATGTTCCCACATTACCGACGGAACCCTGTGTTCCGACCTCGTGCTCGGACGTTGTCGTCCTTGCGGGAGAACCTTGAGCACCCAAGGTGCTCTGAGGCCTGGCGTCCGACCTACAGTCATTCCTCCATCAATAAGCAACGACCTCACATCCATTATCAATAAATAAGTCCAAGTCCTAGGGTCTTACCTTATGACCACTGGTACACACAGTTTTGGCCTCAGGGGCTGAGCTCGCACCTTCGTAGGCATCTTTGCATGAACGCCAGCTACAGCCAGTTGTGCCTCCTTAATACGGCGGAGGTCCTCCTCCGTCACCTGCCTCTCTTGCTCTCACCTGCCTCTTGGTCGCGGGACTTGGCGATCTCGGTGCCGACCGGTCATCAATAACCGACGGGTCATCACTAGCTTCATCTTCGTCTTCGACGTCTCGCGACGCCGGGGTGGGGATTGTCTTCCTCTTTCTCTTCTTCTTCTCAGCTTCGAGCTTGGCAGTCTTCGCTGCCACGACCGTTGCAGCAGCCCTCAAGCTTGACTGCTTCGCCGTCGCTGCCCTCGTCTTGCGACCCGGCCTTGTGGCGCTGCTAGCCTCAAGCTGGTCCGCTACATCTTCGCCGACATCTGGGTCCCTGTCTTCATCGGCCCCAACCAACGAGTCTGACAGATAATTTTCCAGCAGCACAGCTACTGGAGGCTGGTACTCTTGCGACCTCAACTTCTGACGTGGCTCCTCGCCGGTCGGCAAAGGTGCAGGGCACCAGTACTGCATTTCTCGATCCTGCAAAAGACACGAAACAAGGTCTAAGAGGTCTTCCTCTGAGGCACAAAGAAAATAAACACTTCAAAAGACGAGCTGGTTAAGTCCAAAACTCACTGGGTCGGCTGGTCGGGTCAGGGAGTGCGCCTTCGAGCACTTCTTGTTCTTGATCCGCCCGGTGTACAGTTGCATGACCCTGGCCACCATCTCCTCCTGGGAGACCTTGCGGTTAACTTCGCGAGTAGGGTCTGACTGACCCCAGTACTCGTACGTCGGATGCACCCGGTCCTTGATCGGCTGGATCAGACGACGACAGAACGACATCGCCACTAAGCCCCCCGTTAGACCTTTCTTCTTGAGCTCGGCTAGGAGGGGGAGCAACTCCTTGATGTCTTCCATCTCACAAGAGGTGAGAGCTAGGTCCTACTCAGGTATCTTCTCAGGCTTGTGCCCGGTCCGCTTCGGGAGCGTCGGCTTCTGATCGGCGATATAAAACCATTCCGACCTCCACCCTGTGGTGTTGTCCGGCAGATCCATGTCGATCCATTCTGCCTTAAGACCTGCTCTTAAGCAGAACATCACCGATCCTACTACACCGGTCCGCTTGCCGGTGGTCTTGACGTTGAAGAAATAATGCCACAACACAAATGGGGCGCTATCCCTAGATACGCCTCGCACAGATGGATGAACGACAAGACTACAGTAATGGAGTTGGGGACAAAGTGTACCAGCTCTAGCTTGTAGTAGTACAGCAGACCTCTGAAGAAGTCGCCGACGGGCACATTGAACCCACGCTCGAAGAAGGAGGTGAAGACGACCTGTTCCTTGTCGTCTTCCGTTGGGAACGACTCACCGGTCGGCGCTTTCCACTCCACCTCCGCCTTGGACCTCAGCAGCCCGCGATCTACCAGCGCTTGGATCTTCTCCTCGGTCATCACCGAGGGATCCCAGACCGTCTCCGGGTATGGGATTCAGGGAGCCGCGGCCGCCATTTCTTCAAGATGTGTGGATTTGGATCTAAATGTGACTAAGGTTTTTATGCGCATGCGGAGCGGTGCGACGCGCGGGTCGCACCGTCGTAGGGGCGGTGCGCGGTCTGCTAGAGACGGCGGTGGGAAGCTTGGGCTTTAAAGATGGTGGCCGGATGTGCGAGCACGGTTGAGGACTGGAGCGTCCGAGGACCGATGGATGGTCGCTCCTCAGTGTGATGAGTGATTGAAAACGTGGTGTGGACTGACTCTTGGTCGAGTATTGCAGGTGCAGGTTGCGGCTTGATTTGCGTTGGTGCAGGTGAAGAGCGGGTGCGAAAGGTCTATGCCTTGCGGGGCCTCCGAGGAGTGGAGAGACAAGTAGGCTCGGCTTGAGGGACCCGGTGGCCAGCGGGGTCAAGTGCGGGCTGCATGGTGGCAATAAAATCAAGACGAAGTCATTGATCAGAGCCGGTACTGGGTAGTGGCTCACAACCAGAGTCTGCGCGTGGGGTTTGCGGCGGTTCACCACAAAACCGTCGGGTTACTTGGTTGAGCAACAAAACCAAGACCGGAGGCTCGGCGGGCGGAGACGGGATCCGGGCGCGCCGAGAAGCTTCGATGCCGGCGGACACGTGGTGAGATCGCAGGGCTTGCGTCGGGAGGACGCGGACTACGGCAAAGGCGTGGCCGTGTGATGAAGAGGAGTGCTACTTGACCTATTTGCCCCTGAGGGGTTTGTATCTCAACTTAAGTGCTAGGGGTAGCTTGGTCATTCGCCCAACCCAGACGAACTCATATATATTAGCTCTAGGGTTTCTGGGCAAACCATCCATCCGGACTGCTTCCCATTTCTCTGCTCCATAGGTTTAGATTTTCTTCACCATTTTGTAGAGAATCTGATCTCCGAGTGTATGGAAGCTTTCATGGTTGCGTTGATTTCCTTCTTGTAGCTCGTGTGATTTTTGTGTCCTTTTCAAGCTATTTTCGTTGGATTTTTGTGCGCGGCTTGTTCCTTCGATTCTGAGGTGTTTGGGTTCGGATTTGTTTGTGGAGATCATGGATAGATGTCTCGTGCATCTTTGTGCTTGATCTTGACTCCTCAAACTCCGGATTTGGCCTCCGATTGAAGGATTTCGGTTGGAACTCTAGCTCTTTGTGTGAGCTCGGTAGAATCTCGATTCCTCTCGATTCAGTGGGTTTGTGGCTACAAATTCGTAGGTATAGCATCTCCTAGGGGCGCTTCACCTTCACCTATGATTTGGTAGCAATCCCTTGGTTGATTCGGGAGATCGGGCAAAGGGAAGGAGGAGTTGACCTTTGAGAGGTCGGGCTCGGGCTGCTGTTTCCGTGCCTGGCGGACCGTCCACACGGGGTCGGTGGACAGTCCGCGTGGTGTTGACCAGCCAGGTGTTCGTCGAGTTCTTCGCGAGTTCTTGAGCCGTTTCATTTCAATGCGTCGAGTCGGTAGGTTTTGGTTGGAAGTTGTTGGCCGGACTGTCCGCCCGGGGTTGCCGGACTGTCCGCGTGGGTCGGACTGTTCGCGGGTAGGCGACGAACCGTCCGAACTTCGAGGTGCAGTACTGGTTGTTCGGGCAGCGTTTGCGGACCGTCCGCCGTGACCCTGCGGACCGTCCGCCTTGCCCTCGCGGACTGTCCGCCTGGTCACCTCGGACCGTCCGCCCCAGGCACCGCAGATTGCCTAAGTCCTTTGCTTCTTGAGTTGCGCTTCCGTGTTGCTTTGAGTTGGGGTTTGTTCCTAGGGTTGGTAGGTCCACTGTGACTACGCGACCTTGACAAACGCGTGTGGGAATCCTTGGTTGTGAATTTGGGGCATAGGCCGAGTTCATCCTTCGGGAAGAATTTTTATCGGCTCCCATTCACTCCCCCCCTCTCTGATCGCCTTATCGGTCCTTCAATTGGTATCAGAGCCGGTTATGGATCTTCGTGATTCTAACCAGTCTAAGATCCAAAGATGGCGTACCAGGAATGGGGTTCGGGTCCTCCACACTTTGACGGTAAGAACTACCAGATGTGGTAGAGGCGGATGGCTGCTTTCATCCGCGACAAGGGTCAGATCCTTTGGGATGTCACGGTGAACACAACTTATGTTCATCCTGTGAACTTCCTTGCTCCAGGATCGAGGGATATGTTCAATGCCAACAACAAGGCGGTCGACTACTTGTACCGTGCTCTGTGTCAATCCGAATTCGATCGGGTTCAGACAGAGGACTTGGCATGCAGGATTTGGGAGCAGCTGAAGAATGCTCATGCTGGGAACGCACAAATTCAGGCTCGGCTGTTTGCGACCTACCGGAGAGAGTACGAGAACTTCACTCATCTCCCCGGTGAGTCCATAGATGCCATATTCCAGCGGTTCATCGTGATTGTGAACAACATGAGGGCTAATTTGGTTGTGCTCCCGTACGATGATCATGACAGGGCTATCAAGCTCCTGCACTCTCTGGATCGTACCGTGTGGAGTGAGAAGGTCGAGGCCATTCTTGAGTCGGAGAAGTAAGAGACCGTCACGGTGGACGAGCTGTTCTCCAAGCTCAAGTCGTCCGAGGTGGACCGTGGGGTGCGAGCTAAGATCAAGAACTCGACTGACCCTCATAGTCTGGCTCTCGTTTCTGGACCAAGGACTAACGCTAACATGTCTTCAAGACATTTTTCTTTGTCTTCTCTTGTGTCCATGCTAGATGAGGAGTTCGAGGTGCTGAGCGAGGAGGACCTCGCATTGCTGAGCAGGCGGTTTGAGCGCATGTACACGAACCGGAAGAATGCTCGGAGGAGTTCGGGTATGTGCTACTGGTGTGGGAAGCACAGGCACTTTATCGCTGAGTGCCCAGAGGCCATGGAGGTCAAGCCCGAGCACAAGCACCGTCCGAGGACCGACCACAAGCACCACTCGAGGGACGACCACAAGGGCAAGAACAAGTCCGAGCAGAGGCCGAGAAGGAGTGGTGGTCACAAGAAGGAGGAGCGAGCGATGGTTGCCGGAGCGAGCGACATCGACTCGAGCTCCTGCTACTCTTCATCGAGCTCAAGTGATGAAGAAGAGAACCGGAACAAGGGCAAGCGGTCGAGCAAGAACATCAACGGCCTGTGCTTCGCCGCCCAAGGCTTTTTCGGCATGGCACACAGCTCCGGGAGCAAGAAGAGCAACAAGGACAACTCAGACTCTGACTCCGAGGATGAGGTGAACAATGATCCTGCCTTCTTGATAGAGGAGAATGCTAGGTTGAATGACTTGCTTGACAACCGTGATGATGTGCTTAGAAAGACCAACAAGGAGAAGAGGCAGTATAGGTCTTTGCTTGGAGAGGCTAAGGAGAAGGTGGTTGAGCTAGAGTCTTTGCTTGTTGATGCTAAGGCTCAAATAGATTCTCTGAAGTCTGCTCCTGTTGTGACCGATGAACCTGAATGCACTGATTGTTCTGTTTTCCTTGGTGATTTGACTGTGCTCAAGGAAAAGTATGCCTCCAAGGTCGAGGAACTAGATGTGCTTAGGGTTGAGCTAGATGAGATGAAATCTAGGCCCTCCTTGCTTGGTGCTTGCACTTCTTGTCCTATTTTGCATGAGAAGCTTGATGTGTCGCTTGCTTATGCTAGATCACTAGAAGCTTCTTTGAAAGCTCCCATTCCTACATCATGCTCTACTTATGAATTGAATGCTGTGAAGAATATGGGGCTTACACACTATGTTGATCATTTGCAGGATGAGAACGATGAGTTGAGAAAGATGATGGGTTGGTTGTCTGGTCATGAGCCTCAGCTCAGAATGATGATTGAGGCATACAAGTGCTATGATGGGCAAGTGCTTGGGTCGGACAAGGTTGGTGAGGGAAGTGGTGAGAATGAGGGAAAGATCGGTGACATCCCAAAACTGTTGACGGTCCTTACAACAAAAATTTGACCGTCAAAACCTCGGGTTCGAGAGGAGTATATGACAAGTTTCATGCACATTTTTAGTACTAATAAAGTTTGACGAGTTGTGTTGTGAATTTCATAGGTAGGTACACAATTACGGAGAATTTGGGACCAACACACCACATGTGCTAGGCACGGCCGAACCTGCAGGTGCGGCCGGCCCTCTAGGTCCTGTCGGCCCTGCCCGGTTGCACGCCTCTGGTCCCGAGTGCCCCTACTCCCTCGAGCACAACTTGGACGGATGTGATTCACTGAAGAAATGTCGGTTTGATCAAAGAGTGGAGGCTAGGATCACTTGGATCAATGGGTCCACTTATCCGATTGCTCAACCGCCGCAACTGTCATTCAGAGGCAATCCTAGGCGTCCCCTAACACGGTCGGTGCATCGCACGGCACGGGGTAGGGCCAACCGCACCTATAGGGCTGGCCGCACCTATCACTTGGTGTGCCGGGCGAAACCGACCCAAGGAACCGACCTACAACCGCCTCAGGAGCAGTGATCAAGAGCGTCCAAGGTGAGAGGCGGCACATCCTAGGGTTTTCCTCCCCAGCGCTCCACCGACCTCCCTTGCCTATAGAAGGGACCTCACACTCCCTGGAATGGACACACAACGCAGGAGCATCTCCATTTCTCACTTTTGTTCACTTAGAGTAGGATTAGTGTAGTTTGGGAGATAGAGTCGAGTCGAGCTAGTCTCGAGGTTCCGGAGGAGTCTTCTTCAGGGGTCCGGTACTACTCTTGTATCCTTTCTTTGTTTAGACTCAAGTACAATTCAAGTTATCTTTCTATCTTACCTTTCGAGTCAATTACATTCAGCTTTTACTTTGCTCTAGAAGCTTTATTCTTGGTTTAGACTAAAGTTAGTTTAATCTTGGTTAGCATAGCTCTCTTGAACCCTATAGTGTTGTGGTCGTCTTCGCTTGATCTTCTACTGAGTACATTTGTGCTTAGTAGCGGAGAGAGACCTTCCTTCGTGATATCTGGGGAAAGGTTCTTTGGTTCGTTGTGAGCGCGGTGCTCAAAGCTTGCCTTAGTCTTAGATTGGTGTCTCGTTCAACGGAATAGTTGTGGTACCCTAGGGAGGTGGCAGCTTCGGACGGGCTCAGTAGTCCACCACGTTAGTTCGGGCCGGTTGGATTCAGCGCGTCGTCGTTCTCCCTTCTCATCCCAGTCCGAGAGCATGGCTTTGCATGCCCCTGCAGCACTAGAAGAGCTTGTCGAGTTTAGCTTGCCTTGGTTATCCTTTGCCTTAGTTCTTTACCTAGAGTTGACAAGAATAGATGATTGTGTTAGGATCCTTTCTCGTCTTGTTGTCCTCCCAACTCACTAGGTCCTCTCTAACCCTTTAGCAAGATCTCCTTGTGTGTGTCAAGTTATCCCCGAATATCTTTATTCGTCACCCCCGCTATAGCTCTTTACCGAGTCTCGTTACTCTCCACCGTTTATCCGATCATCTTTGCTGTAGTGCCTTCCTTGGGAAAATATAAATACGATAACCCGAATACCACCGGGTGAAGTGCTACAACGGTAATCTGTGCGCTTGCGGACCTTTCTATGACGTGTGTTTTACCAAAGATGTTCCTAGCTCCATTACTAGGGGTATAAACCCGGTAGCGACGCTAGCGAGTGCCAACAAGCATTTCTGGCGCCGTCACCGTGAGTGCAAACCTAGTAGTGAGGCTAAGGAACGTCAAGAAAAACTACCAAAAACCTACCACAAAAATGCCTATGCTCCTAAGCCAAACCCACTTAGGAACCGACTAGACACAACCCCAGCTCCACCCGTGTTTCCTCCACAAACCGACAACTTCCAGAAACCCATCAAGTTCAAGAGAGACTTGGGGAACGAGTTCTTTGGGAAGAAGGGAGAGAAACCGAGTGAGGAGAAGCCTCAGCCCCGAGGGAACCCAAAGCCAAAGCCAAAACCCATCCCATTCCATTGTGACCATTGTGGGAAGGATGGCCACCTAGCTGAGTTTTGCTTCAGGAGGAAGCGTGAGGAGAGGCTGGCTAGGGAGATGGCAAACAAGGACAGGTACCGCCCTTCTCGCGGTGTGCCTGAGCCTATGTTGGTGCCGAGAGGTGAGGGTGTGGTGCGTACCATTTACCCTCGAGAGAGGCGTGAGTTTGTGCCTCGAGGTGAGCCACCACAGAGAGATGGTGGTAGGCATGTTGGGTTCGGGCGTGGTGAGTTTGCTGGACGTTCCTTCACTCGTGGCCAATACGAGTATGGGGGAACGATCGCTGCTTTAGGTCCCAGAGGAGCTACGGGCCATGGTCTCCACTTCATGGTACGCGTAGTCCTCCAAGGGGACGTGTGGGTGTTCCACCTAGGAGAGATAGGATGGATTTTTCTAACCCCACCTTTGAGCAAATGGCACGGCACTGGTTTGATTCTTTCTGTACTAACCCCAGTGCTAAGTCGTTTGCTCACTCTCGCTCTCGTTTTTGATTTTGCAGGTGAGAGGCATGGAGGGCTTTTGGTTGATCGACTCCTGTTGCTCTCGACACATGACCGGAGATCGACGGTGGTTCTCTAGCCTCACCCCGGTGATGACCAAAGAGTACATCACTTTTGGGGACAATGGGAAAGGAAGAGTGCTTTCAGTGGGCACGGTGAAGGTGAGTGAGTCTGTGACTCTTCGGCGTGTTTCTCTTGTCAAGTCCTTGGGTTACAATCTTCTTTCGGTTTCCCAGCTTCTTGATGAGGGTTTTGAAGTTCGTTTCAAAATGGGCTGTTCTCGTGTTTTGGATTCTCGAGGTGATCTTGTGTGCACGATCATCCCCGAGGGTCAGATTTTCCGAGCTGATTTTTCTCAGTGTGTCGGCTCTGCTTGTTGTTTGGTTGCTGGTGTTTCGGCGGAGCTTTGGAAATGGCATAGGAGACTAGGTCACTTGAGTTTTGACTTGTTGTCACGCTTGAGTGGGCTAGGTTTGGTCCGAGGATTGCCAAAGTTGAAGTACCAAAAGGATTTGGTATGTGCTCCGTGTAGGCATGGTAAGATGGTCACCTCCTCTCACCCGCCTCTGACATCCGTTATGACAGAGAGGCCATGCGAGCTGTTCCATATGGACTTGGTTGGTCCAGCTCGTGTGTGTTCGGCGGGTGGGAAATGGTATGTCCTTGTGATTGTGGACGACTATTCTCGCTATGCTTGGGTCTTCTTTTTGGCTGACAAGGGGGAGACGTTTGGTTTTGTGCGGGATCTAATCTTGAAGTTGAAGAACGAGAGGCATGGAGATGCTGTTCAAGCTATTCGTAGCGACAATGGCACTGAATTTAAAAACTCTCGTTTCGAAATCTTCTGTCGTGATTTGGGTCTCGAACATCAGTTCTCTTCTCCCTATGTGGCTTGTCAGAATGGTGTGGTTGAGAGGAAAAATCGGTCCCTTTGTGAGATGGCTCGGATGATTCTCGATGAGCATAGGACTCCAGGAGATGTTGGGCTGAGGTGGTGAATGCCGCTTGCCATGTTGGGAACCGGATTTTTCTCAGGGCCTTCTTGAACAAGACGTGCTATGAGCTCATGCACGGGCGAGCACCTAGAGTGAGCCATTTCAGGGCTTTTGGTCGTCGGTGCTTTATTCTCAAGAAGGGTAGGCTTGATAAATTTGAGTCGAGGTCTTCCAATGGGATTTTCTTGGGTTATGCTAGTCATTCTCGAGCATTCCGTGTGCTCAACCTTGATACTAACCTAGTCATGGAAACTTGCGAGGCTACCATCGACGAGACCCAGCCATGCAGTTCGTCTGTCTTTGAGTGTGCAGGTGATGACGAAGTTGGCAAGAAGATCTTTGAGGATGAGGAGGATGATGCTGGAGAGGATGATGGTGATAATGGTGAAGCTCCAGCAGCGCATGTACCCTCTACTTCCACTACGACGACTACGGTGCAGGATGGCCCATCCCCTACACCGACTACGATCCAGCAAGATCAAGTGGAGGCTGCAGCTGAGGGGGAGGTTGTCTCCAGGCGAGAGGCACCGAGGCGCGTTCAAGTTGATCATCCTCCCTCGAGAATCATCGGCAACATCAACGAACGGATGACAAGGTCAAGGTCCAGGAATGTTTCTCACTTTGCTCATTCAGCTTTTGTTGCTACCTTTGAGCCGAAAGACATTGGACACGCCCTCTCTGATCCTAATTGGGTGAACGCAATGCATGATGAGTTAGAAAACTTTGAGAGAAACCAAGTTTGGGAGTTGGTAGAGCCACCACCACATTGCAAACCAATCGGGACAAAATGGGTGTGGAAGAACAAAGAGGGAGAGAATGGTGAGGTGGTGAGAAACAAATCGAGGTTGGTTGCTCAGGGCTATAGTCAGAAGGAGGGGATAGACTATGAGGAGACATTTGCTCCTGTAGCCCGTTTGGAGGCTATTAGGATCCTTCTAGCCTTTTCTGTGGCTAAAGGGTTCAAATTGTACCAAATAGATGTGAAGAGTGCCTTCTTAAATGGGTTTTTGGAGGAGGAAGTCTATGTGAAGCAACCACCGGGCTTTGAGAGTGCTGAGTTTCCCCACAGGGTGTATAGGCTGAGGAAGGCGTTGTATGGGCTGAGACAAGCTCCCCGTGCTTGGTATGGCCGTTTGAGGAGGTTCTTGTTCATCAAGGGGTTTGAGATGGGTAAGGTAGACAAGACTCTCTTTCTCCTCAGGCAGGGCGATGATATCCTAATTGTTCAGGTGTACGTGGATGATATTGTCTTTGGCGGCTCGTCTCACTCTTTGGTTGCAAGGTTTGCAGAGGATATGAGCAAAGAATTCGAGTTGTCTATGATGGGAGAATTGCAGTTCTTTCTCGGGCTTCAGATCAAGCAGCGCGAAGGAGGGAACCTTTGTGCATCAAGCCAAGTACACGAAGGACATTCTCAAGAAGTTCAAGATGGACGACTCGAAGCCCCTGTCGACACCGATCGGTACGACTACAGCGTTGGACGCGGACGAGGACGGAGAGCCCGTGGACCAGAAGGAGTACTGGAGCATGATCGGCTCCCTCTTGTACTTGATGGCGACGAGGTCGGACATCCAGTTTTCTGTGTGTTTGTGCGCTCGTTTTCAGGCATCGCCGAGGACTTCACATTGGCAGGCCGTCAAGCGGATCTTCAGGTATCTTCGACACACTCCTGAGCTCGGTCTTTGGTACTCGGCGTCCTCTTTCCTTTCGCTTCTTGGTTTTTCGGATGCCGATTTTGCGGGGTGTCGAGTCGATCAGAAATCGACTTTAGGTACTTGCCAGTTTCTGGGTTCTTCGCTTGTTTCTTGGTCATCTCGCAAGCAGTTAAGTGTAGCTCAGTCTACCACAGAAGCCGAGTATGTCGCTGATGCTAGTTGTTGTTCCCAGCTGCTTTGGATCACGTACACTTTGAGTGACTTTGGTGAGGAGTGTTCCCTTGTACCTCTCATGTGTGACAGCACCAGTGCCATAAGTGTAGCCAAGAATCCTGTGCTTCACTCAAGAACCAAACACATAGAAGTGTGCTACCACTTTCTGAGAGACAATGTTGAGAAGGGAAACATAGACCTCATCCATGTCCCAACCAAAAAATAGCTCGCCGATATCCTGACAAAGCCTTTGGACCAAGCTACATTTGCACGTTTGCGGGGTGAGCTTGGTGTGGTTTTTCCTTTTTGAGCTTCGGTTGGGGATCTCATGTACATATGCATGTTGCATGTTCATTTCTGTATCATATCTTACTTGCATCTTTGTATCATAGACTGCATTTGTATCATATGTTTTAGAGATGAGCTTCTCCTATATACTTTGTTCACCATGATGTGCTATACATGATCTTGTGAGCTAGTTTGGTATGCTATGGTTAGTTTGGCTTAGCTCTGGATGATCTTGGTTTATGCCTATGAATGCTAGCTATGCTTTTGAAAAATGCTACATGTATGCTCTCTTGTGAGTAAATGCCTTTATATGATCTTGACATGTTTTTGTGGCTTGGCTATGCTTAATTTGTGGTTGGATAGCTTCTTTTGATCATATGGGGCCAAAGGCTCATTTGTCATCATGAATGTTTAGCCCGCTTGCTTTATCTTGTGGAGGGGCATAAGTTCCTTTTTGTCACAAAGACATTTCATGTACCATTGTAAATCTGAAAATGAAATGTTAACTGCTTGGAAAATGTGCTCCCATGTCATATGTGCTTAATTTTTATAGCTTTGGGTGCTAAACCGTTGCATGATGCCTACCAATGAGAAGTCTCATACATAGAAGTAGGCACATGGCTCGGTGGCTTTGACATGACATGAGATGCTTGAGGGTGTTTATGATGACCTCATGATTAGAATGGTTGTCCTAGCATGAAGTTTGTATGGCTTTGCCAGTTTGACATGTTTTGCTCATGTTTAGGACTTTGCTCATGAGAGAGTGACCTTTTTGCAAAATTGCTCATGTTTATCTTAGCTTTGCTCAATGGATGTGAAACTTGGTAATCTTGTGGCTAATGTGCATACGAAGCTATAGACTATCTCACTTGCTCATTTGGATATGTGTAGCATCTTGTGTTAAATTTTGTCTATTTGAGAAGCTCTAGGTTTTATTTTGGCTTGATTCATGCATTACCAACAAGGGGGAGGAAAGTACCCAATTCATGCACCCAGGGGGAGTTTTGCATCAAGGGGAAGAAAATTTTGGGAGATTGCATTTGGTTAGGGGGAGCTTGCATTCATGCATTTGGGAGCTCTTTTTCGCCTGATTTTAGTTGCGCTCGTTTGCCGATGGTGTCGAGCCCTTTTGCCTCACCTTGAGGAGTCGGCAAATTTTGGAACATTTTGTCTCGGTTGTGTTGAGCCGTTGCCCTTGCCGTAGGGGACCGAGACTTTCTCTCTCAAGTGATCTTCTTTGGCTTTTGTTTGGCTTTTGATCACTTGTTTGAGTTTTGATTCGTTTCTTTTCTTTTTCTTCCTTTCTCTGAATTGGTTACTATGTCTGTTGTCAATGCACTCATCAAGGGGGAGATTGAGGACCGGAGCGTCCGAGGACCGGTGGATGGTCGCTCCTCAGTGTGATGAGTGATTGACAACGTGGTGTGAACTAACACTTGGCCGAGAATTGCAGGTGCAGGTAGCGGCTTGATTTGCGTTGGTGCAGGTGAAGAGCGGGCGCGAAAGGTCTATGCCTTGCGGGGCCTCCGAGGAGTGGAGAGACAAGTAGGCTCGGCTTGAGGGACCTGGTGGCCGGCGGGGTCAAGTGCGAGCCACATGGTGGCAAGAAAAGCAAGACGAAGTCATCGATCGGAGCCGGTGCAGGGTAGCGGCTCACAACCGGAGTCTGCACGCGGGGTTTGCGGCGGTTCACCACAAAACCGTCGGGTTACTTGGTTGAGCCACAAAACCAAGACCGAAGGCTCGACGGGCGGAGACGGGATCCGGGCGCGCCGAGAAGCTTCGATGCCGGCGGACACGTGGCGGGATCGCAGGGCTTGCGTCAGGAGGACGCGGACTGCGGCAAAGGTGTGGCCGTGTGATGAAGAGGAGTGCTACTTGACCTATTCGCCCCTGAGGGGTTTGTATCTCAACTTAAGTGATAGGGGTAGCTTGGTTATTCGCCCAACCCAGAGGAACTCATATATATTAGCTCTAGGGTTTCTGGGCAAACCATCCATCCGGACTGCTTCCCATTTCTCTGCTCCATAGGTTTAGATTTTCTTCACCATTTTGTAGAGAATCTGATCTCCGAGTGTATGGAAGTTTTCATGGTTGTGTTGATTTCCTTCTTGTAGCTCGTGTGATTTTCGAGCTATTTTTGTTGGATTTTCGTGCGTGGCTTGTTCCTTCGATTCCGAGGTGTTTGGGTTCGGATTTGTTTGTGGAGATCATGGATAGATGTCTCGTGCATCTTTGTGCTTGATCTTGACTCCTCAAACTCCGAATTTGGCCTCCGGTTGAAGGATTTCGGTTGGAACCCTAGCTCTTTGTGTGAGCTCGGTAGAATCTTGATTCCTCTCGATTCAGTGGGTTTGTGGCTACAAATTCGTAGGTATAGCATCTCCTAGAGGCGCTTCACCTTCACCTATGATTTGGTAGCAATCCCTTGGTTGATTCGGGAGATCGGGCAAAGGGAAGGAGGAGTTGACCTTTGAGAGGTCGGGCTCGGGCTGCTGTTTCCGTGCCTGGCGGACCGTCCGCGCGGGGTCGGCGGACATTCCTCATGGTGTTGACCGGCCAGGTGTTCGTCGAGTTCTTCGTGAGTTCTTGAGCCGTTTCGTTTCGATCCGTCGAGTCGGTAGGTTTTGGTTGGAAGTTGTTTGCCGGACTGTCCGCGCGGGTCGGACCGTCCGCAGGTAGGCGACGGACCGTCCGAACTTCGAGGTGCAATTCTGGTTGTTTGGGCAGCGTTTGCGGACCGTCCGCCGAGACCCCGCGGACTGTCCGCCTTGTCCCCGCGGACTGTCCGCCTGGTCACCTCGGACCGTCCGCCCCAGGCACCGCAGATTGCCTAAGTCCTTTGCTTCTTGAGTCGCGCTTCCGTGTTGCTTTGAGTTGGGGTTTGTTCCTAGGGTTGGTAGGTCCGCTGTGACTACGCGACCTTGACGAACGCGTGTGGGAATCCTTGGTTGTGAATTTGGGGCATAGACCGAGTTCATCCTTCGGGAAGAATTTTTATCGGCTCCCATTCACTCCCCCCCCTCTCTGGTCGCCTTATCAGTCCTTCAACGGTGGCTAGGGCAAGAATGATTCCGGCAGAGATGGCGAGAGGAAGAAGACGATGGATAAGGGAGGGTCAACACCCATCCCCCGCAGCTCTATTTATATGGGCCCCAACACGGGCGCCCGTTTCGGATCTGTCGCCGCAACGGATCTGCTGCGACGGCTATGTGTTGCCAATTTCGCGAGACGATCTCGCCGGATTTCACACCAACGGCTATATGCCTAAAGGATAGACTGGAGACCTACACCCCAAGTTTAGGTCGTGAACAACACAATGCTATCAGGTCGTCCTGATAGAAAAATCGATCTTCATGAGATCGACAAGCCCCCAAATCATAACATTTTTTTTGTCTTTGACGAATAATTGTGTCAAAACGACCACTGCATGACAGAAGAGAGCGAACATTACACGGGAACTTCGAAGGTACACAGTCGCCTGCGACCTCATTGGATCCAGAACCCGTTACAAGATACAAACATATTTGAAGACCTGATCTACCTAGAGCAGTCTTTGCCATGTTCTCTGCTATAGCAGAGCACATCGCAAGGATTCTTCTAGCTTCAGATCCTCGATGGTGGCCTTGCGGTGAACGCCTGCTCGACGCATAGTAGGTCACACTTTGTGCCTGACTATGGAATGCAGATACAAGCTTGCTCTTCGGCGCGGACTGCAAGCCCTCGACGAGCATCTCATGCTTACCAAGAACCTGTAGCATCACCTCGGGCCTCTACAGCATCACCTCCAAACTCTCGATGACTTTTCACTGAGGCACGGTACAAAGAGTGGGGGAGACACCTACACTTCGCAAGTATTCTTCTAGCTCCAAGCTTGTACAAATTTTGCATCCTATGGCTCTGTACGTAAACGGACCTGTTCCAATCAGCCTATATTTTTGTTCCCTGAGCAAAATGGTCGTAGGTTCGATTGAAGACCTTCCGGGGTAGGCGTGCCTCGCTGCCCTACCAGATCCGTCTGGGTGCCTAGAGATCAGAAGCTTCACATCTACGATTTTCGTCGGGGCCCCGTGGTCGGTGTGCCTATTGCCGAGGTCGTCAATACCTTAGTGCCATGGCTCTGCTGGATGGCTGGCAGCTATGTTGGTCGTCTGGGCACCAAAACGACCTCCTTGAGGTCGGCGTGCCTTAATACCTAGGTCTCGCAATACCTCGGTATGTCTACGGCTCTGCCAACCTAGTTGGGCGCCCTGGATGCGTGACCTTCCTGAGGTCGGTGTGCTTTTATAGCTCTGCCAGCCTACTCTGGACACCCATGATTTTACGTACGGAATGAAGGCCTCCCTATGGGGTGCGTGCCTGATGGCCCTGCCAAGCATCTCTCGGTGCTTGGGCGCTACTGACTTGAGACCTTCCTGAGGTCGGCATGCCTCGGGTGGCTCTGCCAGACTCTTTGCAGCTATGCAAGATATCTAGGTGCCTCTACACTCCATACGTTCAAGACCAACGTCTTTTTATGGCTCCATCATCAACTGTTTTGGACATCACAACTTCAGCTACGACATAATTGGCGACATCTTCATGCGATGTGCATTTCAAGATCCTGCTGGGTATCCTCGGATACTGGATATTGTTGATTTGAGGCCTCTTCGAGGTCGGCACGCCTACAAAGGCCTCCTTGAGGTCGGCCCTACTAGACTCCTTGCAGCTATGCTCGGAGATCTGGGTGTCTCTACACTTTGTTTGATCAAGACTATGACTCAGTTTTCTTCTCTTCTTTGAGCATCAAACCAGCCATGCTGTCTGCTTCAATGCTCGGGGACTACTCTACGAGAGCGTCTTCGACGCCCTCTTGTTTTCTTCGTCGTACCGACCTGGTGGGAAACCTGTTTCTCATCAAGTCGTTACTCGACCTACGTTTTTTCTTCTTTTTCTTTTTTGGATCATCATACCGGCCATCCTGCCCGCCACGATGCTCGGATACTACTCTATGAGTGCGTCCTTGACGCCCTCTAATTTTTTCATCGTCGTTTCGATCTATTGGAAGTCTGCTTCCTATAGGTCGTCACTCGATCTCTCTTCGTTCAGCAAGACTACAAACAGGTCGGCTACTAAGCTGGCTAGTTCTTTTTGTCTTTTGGACTGACGTGCACGCTATTCGACCTATCGATAGCTCTATGACTTCGTCATGACCTTCTAAGGTCGCTGCGCCTACACATCACTCGGGGGCTTGTGAGACATGGGTACCCCTGGGTCCCCACCGACCAGGCTCACGGCCGTCCCCGACAGGTGGGTCCGGCCTACCAGAAGACCCGCCGACCTGACAGTGCGCCCAACCGACCTAGTTGGTGGCCCACACGACCTACTAAAGACCTTCCAGAAGATTCCAGACGACCTTATCCAGAACGACTTCAAGACTTGGTGTGCAAGACAAGATAACGGTGGATTCCGACAAGGCAGATCGACGTATATGGCAATAGTTGTAATCAGCTAGACTTAGGTGTCCTGGTCGTAACCGACCAGGAGTCTGGGAACCGACCTTGTCCGCTGGCCAATATAAGGCGGGCAGGGCGACCCCTTGTACAATCACGCAATCCTCAAGCAATCTACACCGACAACTGGACGTAGGGTTTTACTCTCCGGAGGCCTGAACCAGTATAAACTCGCCGTGTTCTCTGTGTTCCGTGTGCTCGTGCGCAACCTTCGAGTTCTTAGCCCTAGATTTCACCCCGCCGAACAAATAAACCACCGGGGTTAACCCCCCTGTGGGCTGTCCAGATCTAAACCTCTGACATCGACCTAGATCAGCTACGTTGTCTCTACCCTTGCAATAGTACTATGTACTGTTTTATGCTTATGATGAATAAAAGTGTCCGCGCTTTTTCTGTTTTTCTCATCGTAAGCACGACTTTTGCCAAAAAGTTCTTTCAATGCGAGCGATCCTAAGCAACAAACCATTTTACGGTCCTCAACCTAAAAATCCTTCGTTGCTCGGGGGCTCCATCCAGGGGCACCATGCCCCTCGAAAAACAAAAAGTCTTTTTTCCGAAAAAGCTTTTTTCGAGAAACACTCCGCTAAATCAAAGAGCAAGAGGGAAGGAACCCGCAACCATCTATCTACGCTCGGCTGAGTAATGACGCCCCCGCGGCTATATGTGCAAGGTTCCACGAGCTATGTCCGGGATGGTTAGGTCGATTTCCCCACGCCTCTAAAAAGTCCGGTGGCAGATGTTACCTCGGTTTATCTTTTCTTGAAAAGTAGCTCGATGCCTGACCTACCTGAACCTTCCAAAGGTAGCTCAGGGGCTTTGGGCCTAAGGGGTACCCCGATGTGACTACGGCCAGTCAACACTCTCGAGTCCCTACGCTCCGGCAGCTACAGGACGGAGCAAGACCAGCAACATCCTAAGGGTAGCCCTACCGGCTTAGAGACCCCAAGTCTCCCGGCGAAGAGGAAAGGAGAAGGAATCTAGTGTCAATTATTTATAACAGTAAGCTGCCAGTGCTACTAAACTATTTTCTCCTGATCAGTGCTCGTCATCGAGCCATCCCAGGTCCTCCATGGCAGCGTCGGCTACCCTCCCGGCGAACTCAACACACCCCGCCAAGATCTAGGGGTAACGGTGGTCCTCATACCCGGGGGCCCATCCCTCTCCGAGTAGCTCGTGGTCCAGGTCGGGATAGTGCGAAAGGAACATGGCCATGGCTCGGTGAACCAACTGCCGAGCCATAGCCACGCCCCGCGCGCGCGCGACGCCGCCGATCATCCCGAGGCGCTCGACCAGGGACGGCCCTTTGAGAGCCAGGTGTGGTTCGAGGACCGGTGGATGGTCGCTTCCTGGTGTGATGAGTGATTGACAACGTGGTGTGGACTGATTCTTGGCTAAGTATTGCAGGTGCAGGTTGCGGCTTGACTGGTGCAGGTGCAGGTGAAGAACAAGCGCGAAAGGTCATTGCCGGTGAGGCCTCCAGGTGTGGAGAAGACAAGTAGGCTTGGTTCGAGGGACCCGGTGGCCAGCGGGGTCAAGTGCGGGCCGCATGGTGGCAAGAACGGCAAGATGAAGTCATGGACGGTTTCTTGATTGTGCCTCAAAACCAAGGTCGAGCCGGGACTACGTGGGAGCCGAGTCATGAGTTGTGATTGGTGGAGGCTACACCGAGTTCACGGGGTTTCCAGTGGTTCACCAGAAAACCACTGGGTTCCATGGTTGATCCACAAAGCCAAGACCAAAGAACCGAAGACGGAGGTGCAGCAGCTCCAGACCGGTCTGACCGGTGGGTCTGACCAGTCTGACCGGTGGGTACCGGTCTGACCGGTGTGCGACGACGCAGTCCGGAATCTTCAAAGCGGAGGACACGTGCCGGGATCGCAAGGCTTGCATCGAGGCTAAGCAAGTTTGCGGTCGCTGGGCATCCGTCCGATGGAGCGAAGACAAAGATTTCCGAATTCGCCCTTGAGGGGCATGTATCGCTAGTTAGCTAGTAAGGGTATTTTCGTCTTTCGGTTGCCTCCATATAACCCAAGTGGTGAGAGGATGGCAGCCATCTCTTGGAACCCTAGCTCATTTGCTTTCCTATTTTCTCTTCCTATTTTCCTTAGGATTTTCTTAGGACTAGCTTGAGAGCTTCATGGTGAGATCTTGTGAGAGGGAAGGATGATCGGGCGGCAAGCTAGACCTTGTATGAACCTCTTTGGTATGTATAGATGATTTGGCGTGGTTCCTCAAGGCTTGGATGTGTCTTTCCCGTTTCTCCTTTTTGGTGATTTTCGGAGCCCTTTCTTGGCGATTTTCTTGGAGCGATTTCGAGGCCTTTCTCATTGGGATTTGGTGGGGAATGTATGCATGAACCCTTCGTGGTTCTTTTCCCTTTGATTCCCCTCCCAAATCCGTGAGCAAAGGGGCTCGATTTTGGGGTTTTCGTGGCTCTAGGGTTAGAGGCGTTCTTGGTGGGATTTCTTCGATTCCTCTTGATTTGACAAGTTTTGGTGGACCAAATCTTGGCTATGGAGTACCCATGAGGTGTTCCTACTGTCCCCAAAGTCTTGTGCAAAACCGTGGAGTGATTCGGGAGATCGGGAGTTGGATTTGGGGGAGTTGACCCGCGGGCGCTGTTCATCCCGAGAACTCAGGTCACACCGGTCTGACCGGTGACTCTCACCGGTCTGACCGGTGCAGACTCTTTGTTGAGTTTTGCTCGGGTGAACGTCTTGGTGAGTTCCCTGTTGCCTTGTGTTGCTGCTGTTTCGAGTTTGGGTCAGTTTGGAGCTCGGTAGGCCTGTTTGGAGGATTTGGGGTTTCCTGGCTTGAACCGGTCTGACCGGTGAGCTACACCGGCCTGACCGGTGTAGGGGCCTTCTTTGGAAGTTCCCAGGTTTTGCCAGCAGGGACCGGTCTGACCGGTGGTGCTCACCGGCCTGACCGGTGTAGGTTAGTAGCGCTCGAGTTGCTAGTTCCGCTGCGTTCTCGAGTCGGTGAAGGTGGTTGTTGGTTCCTAGGACCAGTAGCACTCCAGTGGCTGCGTGGTCTTGGCCAACTTGGGTAGTTGAGTCGGAGACGTGATTTGGAAGCCATGTTCATCTTGTTGGAGTTCTCATCTCCTTCGAGAAGAATTTTTATCGGCTCCCATTCACTCTCCCCCTCTCTGGTTCGCCTAATCGGTCCTTCAATTGGTATCAGAGCCGGTTCGGGTCTTTATTGACTCTTACCAGTCTAAGATCCAAAGATGGCGTACCAGGAACGGGGTTCGGGTCCTCCGCACTTCGATGGGAAGAACTACCAGATGTGGCAAAGGCGGATGGCGGTGTTCCTCCGCGGAAAGGGTCAGATCCTTTGGGATGTCACGGTGAACACAACTTATGTTCATCCGATGAACTTCCTTGCTCCAGGATCAAGGGATATGTTCGAAGCCAAAAACAAGGCTGTCGACTACTTGTTTCGTGCTCTGTGTCAGCCTGAATTCGATCGGGTTCAGACAGAGGACTTAGCTTGTTGGATTTGGGAGCAGTTGAAGGATGCTCATGCTGGGAATGCTCAGGTTCAGGCTCGGATGTACGTGACTTACCGGAGAGAGTACGAGAACTTCACTCATCTCCCCGGCGAGTCCGTCGATGCCCTTTTCCAGCGGTTTACGGTCGTTGTGAACAACATGAGAGCCAATGTGGACGTCCTCCCATACAATGATCATGATAGAGTCGTGAAGCTCTTGTACTCATTGGATCGTACCGTATGGGACGGGAAGTTTGAGGCTATTGTTGAGTCCGAGAAGTATGACACCTTAACGGTGAACGAGCTGTTCTCGAAGCTCAAGTCGGCTGAGTTGGACCGTGGTATGACAGCCAAGATCGAGAGCCCGACTGATTCTCATAGTCTTGCTCTCGTTGGTGGCAAGGAGCTAAGTCTAACGCTAACGCATCCTCCAGGATGTACTCTCTATCTTCTTTGATGTCTTTGCCAGACGAGGAGTTCGACGTGCTTGGAGAGGACGAGCTGGCGTTGCTGACCAGGCGGTTCGAGAGGCTGCACGAGAACCGGGTGAACTCAAGGAGGAACTCGAGGGCATGTTTCAAGTGCGGCAAGACCGGACACTTTTTCGCAGAGTGTCCGAAGGTGAACAACCACGACAAGCACAAGTCCAAGGACAAAGGAAGAAGATCCAAGAAGAAGGAACATGAACATGGAAGGAAGATACGGACCCGAGAGAGGATCAAGAGATCGAGCGACATCGACTCCGACTCTGAGGATGTGTCATCAAGCTCGAGTGAAGAAGAAGAAGAAGAGGACAGCAAGAGGAAGCACAGAAAGAAGAAGAAGGACTTCGGCAAGTACTTGAACGGCCTTTGCTGTACCGCAAGCAAGACTTCGAGAGGCTGCAACAAGAAGGATGGGCTTTGCGGCATGGCACGCAGCTCCGGCAGCAAGAGAAGCCAGAAGAACGCCTCGGAATCAGACTCCGACTCTGAGGATGAGGTATGTGATGAGCTCTCTTCTTTGCGCAAGGAGAATGAGGAGTTGGTTGACTTGCTTGATAATCGCGATCACATGCTTAGAGAGGCTAAGAAGCTTAGGGCTTTGCTTGAAGATGCTAGGAATAGAGTGGCTGAGCTGGAAACACAGAACCTTGATGCCAAGCTTGAGATAGGTTCGCTTAAGGCTAGTCCTGTTGTTTCTGATGAAGTTGATTGTGCTGATTGCTCTGTTTTCCTAGCTGATTTGACTGCTTTTAGGGAAAAGCATGCCTCCAAGTGTGAGGAACTAGATGTGCTTAGGGTTGAGTTGGCTGAGCTGCAATCTAGACCCACTTTGCTTGGTGCATGTACTTCTTGCCCTGGTTTGCATGAAAAAATTGCTGAGCTTCGTTCTCGCATTGTTTCGCTTGAGGCTGATTTGAAAGTGCCTATTCCTACTTCCTGTTCTACCTTTGAATTGCATGCTGTGAAGAATTTGGAACTTGCACAATGCATTGATCGTTTGCAGGATGAGAACAGTAAGTTGCGTGAGGTGTTGAGTTGGGTGTCCAGTCATGAGCCTCAGCTGGGTGTGTTAATTGCCAGTTGTAAGCGCTTCGATGGTTGGGCTTTGGGATCTGATAAGTTTGGTGAGAGCAGTGGTGTGAGAGAAGGGAAATTTGGGAATATTCCAGTTCCACCACAACCAACACCCAAAGACAAGTTTGCACCCAAGCCAAACCAGTTGCTTAAATCGAGAGAAAAACCAAGTGAGAAGCCTAGTGAGAAACCTAGTGAGAAGCCTTGCGAAGAGCCACACCCGAAACCTAAGCCAAGACCAATTCGTTTCCATTGTGAGTTTTGTGGAAAGCATGGTCATAAGAGAGAGTTTTGCTTTAAGAAAAGAAGAGAGGCGAGATTAGCTAAGGAGTGGGCGAACAAGGACAGGTACCACCCTTCTCATGGTGTGCCTGAGCCTCGTATGCCACTACCTAAGGGAAAGGGTGTTGTGCATACGGTTCCAGCATGGAGAGATAGGAGAGCTTCAGGTGGAGGCAGGTTTGCTGGCCGAGGACCACCGACCAGACCGGTCAGAGTGACCGGTCAGACCGGTGCTAGGCAGAGTGCTGGACAGTTTGGTTTCTGGGGTTGTGAAGCTAGAGGGTTCAGCCCGTTTGGTCGTGGAACAGGTGGTAGGCGCTTTGAGTCTGGTGATGTTGAGTTTGCTGGACGTTCTCCACCTCGTGATCAATACGAGTTTGGGAGAGGTCGCAGCTTTGAGTCTCAGAGGGGCTACGGACCACGGTTTCCCTTTCGTGGTACTCGTACTCCTCCAGTGAGACGGGAGTGGTTTTCCCATGGTGGTTCCAGGTTTGATAGGTTAGACGGGATGGATCGCAGCTTTGATAGGCGCGGTAGGATGGATGTTGCTAACCCTACTTTTGAGGAAATGGCCCGGCACTGGTTTGACACCTTTGGTACTAACCCCAGTGTTGAGTTGTTTGCTCGCTCTCGCTCTTGGTTTTGAGTTGCAGGTGGGAGGCCCGGAGAACATTTGGTTGATATCGGGGGTGGTTCTCCGGCCTCATACCCCGGTGATGACATGGAGGTACATCACTTTCGGGGATGGTGGACAAGGACGGGTGAATTCTGAAGAAATGATAAAGGTAAGTGAATTTGAGACCTTCAAGTGTGTGGCCTTGGTCAAGCCACTTCGTTCGTTTCGCTCCTTGCCCTATCTCATGTGTGTAAGGTGAGCTTTGTATGCTCTTTGACCTTAATGCATGAGTTTAGGGGGAGCCTGTGTGCTTAGTGTGCTCCTTACTCTATCATGTGTACTAAGGGTGAGCTTTGTATGCTCTTTGGCCCTAGTGCATGTGTTTAGGGGGAGCTTGTGAGTTTTGCGCTCCTTTGTTTTTTTGCCGGTGGTGTCGAGCCCTTTTTGCCTCCCCTCGAGGAGCCGGTCATTTGTGAGCTTTGTGTGTGGGAGCTCCTTTGTAGCATATATATAGTTTTCCTTTGTGCATTTCTTGCATTTGGCATGGCATATGTAACATGATGTATAGGCATCTTTGTATCTTAGGTCGCATGCATTTTGTATCATATGCATTGTTTAGGAAAGGCTTCTCCTATATACATTGTTCACCATGGAATGATATATATGTCTTTGTGAGCTAATTTGGTAAGCTATGGTTAGTTTGGCTTAGCTCTTGATAATCTTGGTTTGTATCCATGGTTGATGGCTATGTTTTTGAAAAGTTTCATATGTATGCTCTCTTGTGAGTAAATGCCTTTACATGATCTTGACATGTTTTTGTGGCTTGGCTATGCTTAATTTGTGGTTGGATAAGCTTATTTTGATCATATGGGGCCAAAGACTCATTTGCCATCATGAATGTTTAGCCCCCATGCTTCATCTTATGGAGGGGCATAAGTTCCTTTTTGTCGCAAAGACATTTCATGTACCAATTATAAATCTGAAAATGAAATGTAAATTGCTTGGAAAATGTGCTTCCATGTCATATGTGCTAATTTTAATTTGCTTTGGGTGCTAAACCGTTGCATGATGCCTACCAATGAGAAGTCTCGTATCTAGAAGTAGGCACATGGCTCGGTGGCTTTGACATGACATGAGGTGCTTGTGGGTGTTTATGATGGTCTTATGCTTAGAATGGTTGTCCTAGCATGAAGTTTGTGTGAATTTGCCATTTTGACATGTTTTGCTCATGTTTAGGACTTTGCTCATGAGAGGGTGATTTTTCGCAAAATTGCTCAATTCTATCTTAGCTTCGCCCAATGGTTGTGAAACTTGGTGATCTTGTAGTTGATGTCATTACGAAGCTATAGAGTATCTAACTTGCTCATTTGGACATGTGTAGCATCCTTTGATGAATTTTGTCTATTTGAGAAGCTCTAGGTTGCATTTTTTGCATTTTTGGCTTGATTCATGCATTGTCAACAAGGGGGAGAAGGTTGAGCATATTTTGGCTTGCTGCATGTATTTAGAAGGTTTCCAAGTGGTTTCGAGCTAGTTTTGAGCTCGTGCAGTTCCCAGATTTTCCCAGGTGGCATCGGCCTGACCGGTGAGGTACACCAGTCTGACCGGTGTAGTTCTCAGGTGCTGGACGATCTTGTCCACCGGTCTGACCGGTGAGGTTGACCGGTCTGACCGGTCAGAGCAAAGCTGAAGCAGCTGCTCTGTTTTGCGAGGTGGTTTGCATGCATTGGTCCAGGGGGAGTTGCATTGGTTCAGGGGGAGCTTGCATGTGTGCAGGGGGAGCTCTTTGTGGTTTTCGAGCTTTGGTTTGATGGTTTGTGCTCTTTGCTTGAGCATTTTTGTCTCGGATGTGTCGAGCCGTTGCCCTTGCCTAAGGGGTCCGAGACTTTTTTTCTTCAAGTGATCTTGCTCTTTGCCTTTTCTTTGGCTTTCGATCGCTTGTTGGAGTTTCTTTTAGTCGTTTCTTTTCATTTTCTTTTCTCTTGGTTACCAAAACGTGTGTGTTGTCAATGCACTCATCAAGGGGGAGATTGAGAGCCAGGTGTGGTTCGAGGACCGGTGGATGGTCGCTTCCTGGTGTGATGAGTGATTGACAACGTGGTGTGGACTGATTTTTGGCTAAGTATTGCAGGTGCAGGTTGCGGCTTGACTGGTGCAGGTGCAGGTGAAGAACAAGCGCGAAAGGTCGTTGCCGGTGAGGCCTCCAGGTGTGGAGAAGACAAGTAGGCTTGGTTCGAGGGACCCGGTGGCCAGCGGGGTCAAGTGCGGGCCGCATGGTGGCAAGAACGGCAAGATGAAGTCATGGACGGTTTCTTGGTTGAGCCTCAAAACCAAGATCGAGCCGGAACTACGTGGGAGCCGAGTCATGAGTGGTGATTGGCGGAGGCTACACCGAGTTCGCGGAGTTTCCAGTGGTTCACCAGAAAACCACTGGGTTCCTTGGTTGATCCACAAAGCCAAGACCGAAGAACCGAAGACGGAGGTGCAGTAGCTCCAGACCGGTCTAACCGGTGAGTCTAACCGGTCTGACCGGTGTGCGACGACGCAGTCCGGAATCTTCGAAGCGGAGGACACGCGTCGGGATCGCAAGGCTTGCGTCGAGGCTAAGCAAGTTTGCGGTCGCTGGGCATCCGTCCGATGGAGCGAAGACAAAGATTTCCGAATTCGCCCTTGAGGGGCATGTATCGCTAGTTAGCTAGTAAGGGTATTTTCGTCTTTCGGTTGCCTCCATATAACCCAAGTGGTGAGAGGATGGCAGCCATCTCTTGGAACCCTAGCTCATTTGCTTTCCTATTTTCTCTTCCTATTTTCCTTAGGATTTTCTTAGGACTAGCTTGAGAGCTTCATGGTGAGATCTTGTGAGAGGGAAGGATGATCGGGCGGCAAGCTAGACCTTGTATGAACCTCTTTGGTATGTATAGATGATTTGGCGTGGTTCCTCAAGGCTTGGATGTGTCTTTCCCGTTTCTCCTTTTTGGTGATTTTCGGAGCCCTTTCTTGGCGATTTTCTTGGAGCGATTTCGAGGCCTTTCTCATTGGGATTTGGTGGGGAATGTATGCATGAACCCTTCGTGGTTCTTTTCCCTTTGATTCCCCTCCCAAATCCGTGAGCAAAGGGGCTCGATTTTGGGGTTTTCGTGGCTCTAGGGTTAGAGGCGTTCTTGGTGGGATTTCTTCGATTCCTCTTGATTTGACAAGTTTTGGTGGACCAAATCTTGGCTATGGAGTACCCATGAGGTGTTCCTACTGTCCCCAAAGTCTTGTGCAAAACCGTGGAGTGATTCGGGAGATCGGGAGTTGGATTTGGGGGAGTTGACCCGCGGGCGCTGTTCATCCCGAGAACTCAGGTCACACCGGTCTGACCGGTGACTCTCACCGGTCTGACCGGTGCAGACTCTTTGTTGAGTTTTGCTCGGGTGAACGTCTTGGTGAGTTCCCTGTTGCCCTGTGTTGTTGCTGTTTCGAGTTTGGGTTAGTTTGGAGCTCGGTAGGCCTG
Organism: Cenchrus fungigraminus; assembly: GCA_036936925.1. Taxonomy (NCBI): domain Eukaryota; kingdom Viridiplantae; phylum Streptophyta; class Magnoliopsida; order Poales; family Poaceae; genus Cenchrus; species Cenchrus fungigraminus. The sequence continues at coordinate 62,405,532 of CM072768.1, read as the reverse complement.
TTTGGAGGATTTGGGGTTTCCTGGCTTGAACCGGTCTGACCGGTGAGCTACACCGGCCTGACCGGTGTAGGGGCCTTCTGTGGAAGTTCCCAGGTTTTGCCAGCAGGGACCGGTCTGACCGGTGGTGCTCACCGGCCTGACCGGTGTAGGTCAGTAGCGCTCGAGTTGCTAGTTCCGCTGCGTTCTCGAGTCGGTGAAGGTGGTTGTTGGTTCCTAGGACCAGTAGCACTCCAGTAGCTGCGTGGTCTTGGCCAACTTGGGTAGTTGAGTCGGAGACGTGATTTGGAAGCCGTGTTCGTCTTGTTGGAGTTCTCATCTCCTTCGAGAAGAATTTTTATCAGCTCCCATTCACTCCCCCCCTCTCTGGTTCGCCTAATCGGTCCTTCACCCTTCATCAACACCGACGCCCTCCAGAAGTTCCACTACGGCATGGGTAAGAGCCCGGTGAGTTTCTTCCTGCTGCAGGAGAGTCCCCGGGCCGTGGCCGCAGCCGGGGACTACAGCTTGAGCGCGGCAGCCCTCTCTGCGGAAAAGGAAAAGGGTGAGAAATGCACCGACAGAAGGTTCCATCGGGACAAGTCGCAACCATAACTCACCCGTCAAGCCATCAGCAAGCAGTGACACAAGTGCCGTCAGCCCCTCCTGCTTGGTGATGGCCTCATTCATCCAGGCGGCGTTGGCCGCCCGCCGATCCCACAGCGTGCGCAGCTTCGTGCAAGCAGCTGCAACAACAGCAATCATGGGTAAGCATACCAGCCAACAGGTTCAAGTACCCAATCCGAAAGGGTCCACATTGAAGCACCAGCTTACCGGTTAGCTCCCTGTCGCGATCGGTGGCAACCGCCAGCAGCTGCCTCCGCTTGGCGACGGCGACACCAAGCTGGTCCTGCAGGGAGGCGTTCTGCTCCCGGGCAAACTCCAAGGTGCGGGCAGAGCCTGCTGCGGCAGCGGTCAGCTCAGCCACTCGCGCCTCCAGCTCGGCTTGCTTCCGAGCCGCATCCCGAGCGAAGGCGTCGGAGGCGGTCTGCACGTTTTCCGCCTGACGTCGGGCCTCAGCCAGTCTCATCGCGGTCGTCGCCCTCTCCTCCTCGATGGCCGCCAACTGCTCCGCCAACGACGCGCGAAGTGACGCCAGCTCCGCCTCCTTCCATCCCACCTCTGCCTGAAGAGCTCCGATCACCCCCCAGACCTCAGCCTACCGGCAGATGAACTGGGACCAGGCGTCACAGCGCGCCGCGAAGCCCTGTCCAAGAAGCAACTCAAAAAAGGACAATAATGAGAAAAGTCAAGCAGGATCAAACGAGAAGAAAGGTGTGAGGCAAGAGACATACCATGGCAGCGGCAGCCACCTCCTCGGTCGAGGCCGCCTGGCGACGGATCACGCGTCTAAGCCGTTCGGTCGAGGCGTGCCCTTCTTCGTCATCAATGACGAGCAACACTCGGCCCGGGTCATCACGGGTGGCAACCTGCAGCCTACGGTGAACCGCCCCACCACCGGAAACAGGCACCAATGCCCCCCGGAGCTCATCCGGCACGCTAGCGCCAGAGCCAGGCCGGGAGGACAACGCAACGGCGGGAGCCGAGCCGGAGAGCGGCACGAATGTCGTGTCCTCCACATTCTCCCCCTCGTTCGGCAGGTCGCCCTCTCCTGGCAGGGAATCCCGGTGTCGAGCCCCTCGCTCTGGGCTTCAAAGGTCGAGAGGACTCCCGTGGCGGGCATAGCCACAACCGAGTCCTCCGGCGTGGACGTCGCTGGGTCCGCCTCAGCAGTGACTGCGCGCAGGGTGACCTCCGAGGGCTTCGGCCCCCCAACGGTAGCGATGCCTGGCGCCGCCGCATGCTCGCCGGCTGCAGCGCTCGAGATCTGGTGTCGCAGCTCCGCCTCGAATGCCGCTAGCATCTCCGCCGATGGCAGGACGCCGGACGTCGTAATGCCAAGCTGGCGGAAGCCGTCGCTAGAGCAGTCGCTCTTCCCTCCCCGGCACCCTGACCGGCAGAGCCTTTCCCCTTCGGCGGCACCACGGGAGGAGCTTCGGGAGCCGCCTGCGCCGCCGCCGGTGCGATGACCTTCCGCACTGCGTGACGGAGGGACTTCTCCGGAGCCGGCACGAGCGTTCGTCCGCTGGGGACGCGACGGAGGGACTTCTCCGGCGTCGGCACGAGCGTTTGTCCGCTGGGGAGCGTCCTGAGAAGACAGAAAACACAGCGCCAGAATCTTCAGGCAATCAAACACTGGGGAAGAACTAAAGCTCACCTTGTCCCAAGTACCCGAGCCTTCTTGGGCTCCGACGACAGCGCCCAGAACGAGGACCGTTTGCCACATGACGCGGCCGGACGGTCACTCCGAGGACAAATCGCCTCCTCATCCCGTCACTGCTCAGACGCGGCCCCTGCGGCCGCGGATGGGAGAGACGGCGAGGAGCGCACCTCCTCAGCCAACGATGTCGGCGTGGGAGGTCGATGCGTCAGGCGCTCCCATGAGGACGACCGTGACACGGGGGAGGCCGAGCCACGACTCCTCTCCTCCCGGGACGGGTCGCCGCGACCGGCCGCCGCCCCACGGTAAGCCCGGCCAGGCCGCTCCGACAGCGAATCACGAGCGCGGTCCCCATGGTGGTCGCATCGGGAGGAAGGGTGTGGCACCCTGTCATGAGCTCCATCCCCCCGGCGCACCTCGGAAGGACCCTGAGTAACGGCGCCGGCGATCGTCAGTCGCGGAGGAGCCCCCGAGGTCGACGACGAGCAGCCCTCGGCCGGCTCCCCCATCCAGAGGACCGCGGCCACAACAGCCTCCTCCTCCTCGCCGTCCTCATTGGAGGAACCAGGGGGAGGCTCACGATCCTCATCAGAGGAAACATCCTCATCGCCGGCGCGCCTCCGCCTGGCCCGGGCGTCATTCCGGTTGCGCTTGGTGACCTCCACCGCCTTCCATGCCTCATGGCGGCCTTTCCGCCTCTTGAGTCTGGCCGCGGCAATGTGGTTCTGCGCCCTCTCCTTCGGCAGCGGAGCGCGGGCCACCGTCACGGGCCAGCTCCCAGCCTACGAAAACGGCATATCAGCCGCAAGAGAAGGGAAGGAGGATGGCGCTGGACTGAACAAAGGAATCAGAGGCAAACTCACCAAGATTACTGTGCCCGCGTCCGGGAGCATGGGAAGCAAGTCAGCCGGCGGCCATTCGAGGCCACCAGGGATGGTCTGCCGCACCCGCCTCCGGACCTCGCCCACCGAGGGCAAGGGATCGGCGGTCACGGTCCCCACGAACGGGGCCCGTTCGGCGGTCATCTCAAACAAGCGGAGGGAGCGCCGCCGCAACGGCATGATCCCCCTCGCCAGGTAGCCGCCAATCACGGCTGTGAGGTTGATGTCGTGCCCCTGCAGCGCCTTGAGCGCCTCAAGACACCCGGAAAGTAGTTTCTGGTGGTCCTTCTTCGGTGCGCCCTTAGGTCGGTCCCCGGTGTACACGTGCTCTTGAGGCGGGTTAGGCACTCTGGTGGGCCCATGGATCCATGTGAAGTCCACGTGTCACGCTCTGATTCGTCGGGGCTTGCCTCCCTTGGATTGGTGACATGGCTTGCATGCATGGCACCTGAGGTGGCAGCCACTCCTTGGCTGAGGTGACGTGGCATGAATCATAGAGGTGAGTTTGCCACTTCTTCATGCTTATTTTCCTGTAATCACATAATCTCCAAGGACAAGTGGAACTACATTATTCTTAACTAAAATGCGTGTAAGAAATGCCTATTGCTCCTTTATTCATGAGTAAATTGACGGCTAAAGTAAGCACTTAACAGCTGTCAACAAATCCCCCAAGCTGGCCTCTTGCTCGTCCCGAGCGAGACACTTAGGACTTAGGTTGGTTGATCAGGAGTTGCTACGATGTTGTATTCCTAGTTTATGACAAGCATACAACTAGGTACTCTATTAAGGATTGAATGAGTTGGCATTAATCTTACCTTATGCTTGATTGATATGGGGCTTGTAGCTTCACCTGCCTTGGGCGGTTGAAAGATAGAACGGTTGTATAGAAATTACTAATCACAAGTGCCTTGATCAGTTGTCAATCTGGAGGTTTTGCAAATTTTCACAAAGAAATCAAAGTTTCTCGAATGATACTCTCGGATCGATCATTGTGTATGATTCCTCACCAAGGCATTGAATTGCCTTCTTTCTCCACCTACTCCTAATAAGATGATATGTGGAGCTGTAGGTAGGGAAAACATGTGGCATACCTGTTTCTCATGTATTGTCGAGTCGAAAACCGGATCCTTGGGAGCAACAAGTCATACAACCTGATCAAGATGTGCATGTGTGTGTATATGGTGGATGGATGATGAACTCCTTTTTGCATATGATTCTCTCTTCTCCTTTGAGATTTTTGAGACTTGGGATATGTCTCTTTATTCTTTCTCTTTTTTTATTTCTTTTTCTTTCATGCTCTTGAGCATGTGTTGTTTTTTTATCATAACCCATAGTCTTTGCTGAATATTTTTGGAGAGAGAGTAATCATGGAACAATGCGCAGAGCTTTATTTGTGGAATGGATGGATGGATGAAATGATGGGTGCTCACTTCCGGTGTAGAAGTTTAGCATATAGTGGATGTGTACGTGATCTTGATCATGGGAGCATGACAAGTTTCTCACCGAGGGTCACAACAATTCGACAAGACTCAATGAAGAAAACAAGTAGCATATGTGGAGGCTAACAAAAGCTAGGATCTACATATGGCTTTGGATAGGAATTTCTCATCATTGAGGAACTTATCATTTTTATCATTTTTTAAAAGAAAACTCCGGATATCAAACATCACTTAGCACTAGCTCATAGCAACTCTATGATACCATATCATACCTCACAACAACCAAGGAAAAGGTCATGCTTTTTGCTACCCATAAGTTTCAAGCTAAGGTTTGATCATGCAAGCCAACAAACTCAAAACTAAGATAGGGTACTAAGCTGTAGCGAGGCAGACAAAAGGAATAAACAGAGCAACTATTCATCATTTCAACCATGGAGAACAAAAGCATTCTTACCGCGCATATGAAAGCAAACTAATTTAGGAAAGCAAATAAATATTTTTGGTCTTTTTAATTTTGCAGATTTTTATGTGTTTTTAGCATATGAGATTCTGAAAATAAAGATACAAGTTACCTCAGAATGGGGGTCCTCCCCCAAGCTAGCTTCAGGCTCACTACTGCAGAGGGGGAAATCCCATCCACCGGTAGTAGGCCCTCAGCTCCTCCAGCTGCTGCTGCTGTGCCTGCTCGATGGCGTGAAGTCGCTCGCTAGACATACGCTGCCAGTCCCGGGTGGACTCAACGTGCTGGTGCACGGTCTCCTCCATGTCGCCGACTCGGATGTTGAGCCCACTCATCTGCTGAGTGAGGGTGGCCCCATGAGATGACGAGCGCAACCCGGACGACGAGCGTACCGGCAGGGACGGCCCACTTGCCACTGCCTGCACTAGCCCAAGCTGAGCTACTCACACCCTGCTGGTACATGGGCTGGTCCCAACCGGGAGCATATCCAGGAGTAACCCCAGGCATGTACTCGGTAGAGGTCCATGTACCAGACGGAGGTGTGGTAGACTGAGGCTGTGGCTGAGGCGACAGCTGCGGAGACGGCTGTGGTGGCGGCTGTTGTGCTCCGGCTGCTCTCCTCGATGCACTCCTAGTAACCCTGTCACCAGAGACACTAGAACGACGAGGTTCCTCGAGAGGAACGGTCAGTGGCCCTTGGCCATACAACCTAAAATCCGGGTTAGGTAACCGAATTTTGTTTGTATGGCCTGGGTAAAAGAAAACCAAAGAATCATCCGGACTCTTCTTAAGAATATGCCCCTGAGTCAAATAAGCCTCGTCGATCTGAGTCTAGGGATTAGCAATGGAGGGCACATTGGGCCCTTGCGTAATCCCAAGATTCATGACGATGCGAGAAATCAAAGACGTACACTCAATAGAACCCGTCATCTTAAAATTCGTCAACCACTGCCGAATCATAGCTTGCACAAGGGAGATCTTGATCCGTCTAACCGCGGCGTATAAGATCATCATCTCATCAGTGCGCACGGGTCGTACGTCATCCCTTGGAAAGAGAGTGACGGCGAGCCACTTGTGCCACAGTCGGAGGGTGGGATGCAAGATATCGTTGCACCGAGGTGACAACTTGCCGCGAATAGGCCGACCAGAGAGTTATTCCCAAAAACTTTCACGATTAAAACATGTGCAAGCTTGCTCAAGAGAAATAGCGCAGCGACGATGAAAACCGAGGGTGCGACTAAGATCTTTCCATGAAACTCGATACGGAACTCCATGAAATCGAAATGAAATGCCGGACGCATCCTCTTGAAGAGTGCAGAGGAACTGGATGGTGGTATGTCTAGAACCAACCTCCTGAACTGGGACAAAACCTTCCCATCCTAGAGCTTGCCAAATGGAATCGAACTCAGAGTCCATACCTGTTTTCTCGAGAAGGTCCAGGTCGAACTCCTTGGTGTTGGCGAAGACTCGGTCCTTGATGAGAGTGTAGGCTTGTCTCTCGCGATCATTCCTCAAGTCGATGAAGGCAGCGTCGACGGCGTACACTTCTTCGGCTTGTGGCGTGGGTAGCTCTTCCTCTCTCTCATCTTCACGGTTGGTTGACATTGGGCTTGGTGCAGCTTCGGAATGACGAGACGAGCTCCCCCCGTCACGTGAACGGCGTGAGCGAGTCAACTTCCGGAGTGCACCGGAGGCCCAACTCATCTTGCACAACAATCGGACAACACGAGCAACTCGGTGATGGGTTAGTGAAATCGAAATGAAATCCTTACCGAGCTTGCTTCCCCAATGATCAATATTTCAGCAACACTTGGAGAGAATACTTGGCACCTCAATCTCGAGCAAGAAATCCACGAAAACCAAAGAGCAAGAACAAGAGGGGAAGAGAGTGATGGAAATGAGTGAATGGGTGAAGACACCCCTCAAACCCCTGGTATATATAGGCAATGGAGCCGGGCACCGAGACATGGGCCGTGTGTAACGGCTAGGAGCCGTTGGAGGAAGGAGGCCCGAGGTAGCCGTTGGGCTGGGTCGGCCGACCTGTGGGGTCGGCCAAACCCACCTTGGGTCTGCTCGCCTCCAAACTATTACAACGGCTCTCTAACGGTCATGTGGTGGTCTGCCTAGGTGTCCTGGTCCAAACTCGCCCAAAAACTTGCTCAAATGAATTTTTGAGGATTTTCCAACTCAAAATTGAATTTTTCAGAAATTTTTATTCAAAAAGGGAATTTGTCTAGAAAAATTCTAGCATGCAGATGCAAGAATGGAAAATTCAAATATGCACTGAGAAAAATAAAATAAAATTTTGAAAAAGGGAAATATGAGATAACTACCAATTTTACCTTTTGGCGAAAGGACTCATCATTTTAAGTCCGAGAGCGAGACTTTTCTTGGTGATTAGTTCCACTCGTTACCCCACTCCCAAGAAGTAGAGGGGTGTGATTTCCGTACCTCCTGCCACACCTTCCGTGTTTTCCTTGATTTTCTTGGTGCGGTCAGAGGTTGCTTGAGCTAGGGTTGTGGCTCCGTCCATTCCCCAGTTTGCTCATCATTTCCTTGCACTGAGTAGCATTGCTCTTCTGTTAGTCGAAATCGGAACATCAAGTTCTTCTTCCCGATGCGGAAACGGATGATCCCATTTTCCACATTGATCCTTGCCCTAGCGTCACTTAGGAACAGCCTCCCAAGAATGAGTGGCATTTCCGCATCACCTTGCATATCAAGGACCACGAAATCCGCGAAGATGCAAGAACCCTAGACAAATACCAGTAGACTCTCCACAATCCCCTCCGGATACCAGATCGATGCATCAGTAAGTTGAACTGTCCTTGAGGTTGGAGTAAGAGCAGGATATCCCAATCTTTCGAACATAGCCTTGGACATGAGGTTGACACTCGCGCCAAGATCACAGAGAGCATTCCTAATTCTCTGGTAGTATATTGTGCAAGTGATAGCCGGATAACCAGGGTCTCTCCTGTGCATAATTGCTGAAGATTCCCATGGATCAAGAACCTGCTGTATGGGTCTCCCTGCATAGTCAGCAGCTCGTGCCCGCACAGATGGCTTACCCCATCTGGTGGACACTGCACAAACATTCTCACAAGAAGACACGGGTTACCCCGGAATCTTCCCATCTTCAGCAGAGGGAACCAAAGCAGCTAACTGAGCCAACTGGGTTTCTATCATTTTATTGAAGCTCAGTTGGTTCTTAAGAGCAGAAGAAAGACTATCAATTTTAACGTTAAGGCTTTCCAAAGCCTTATCATAGGCAGCTGTTTTCTTATTGAAACCGTCGTTAATCTTAGCTTGCCCGAAAACCAGATCTCTCAGGGAAGGTTGGTTTGGGTTGAAAGAATTACCTTGATTACCTCCCTGATAATAAGGGCGTGATTGATTCTATGTTTGACCTCCTTGTGGTCGATAACCATTGTTGTTGCCGTTCATGTACATCACGTCCTCCTAGGTAGTAGGGCAGTAATTCCCTAAATGCCCAGTGTCACCACAGACTTCGCAAGTCATGCGAGAATCCATAGCTTGAGTAGTGACGGCCATGGCAGCCTTCTCGCTGGTCAGAGCATCCACTCTTTTCATAAGTAGGTCCATCTTGGCGTGCAGCATATCCACTTCCTTGACGGTATGTGTTCACCTCTGACGTGGTTGGAGTCGATCATCACTCCACCCTTGGTTGTCGGAGTCAGCCCATTATAGAAACTCTGAAGAAAGCCCCTCTAGTAGCATCATCAATATGGCCCTGGGCTGTCGGAGTCAGCCCATTATAGAAACTCTGAAGAATAAGCCAGTTGTCCATCCCATGATGGGGACAAGCCAGGATGTGCTGGAATGGTTTCACTTGCTGCTTGCTGAAAGCTTGAAATTCTCCCCCGGAGGGCATTGGTTCTGCCCAACAGAAAGAACTTTGCGAGGAACGCTGTTGAGCACTTTGCCCAAGTGTCAATATCTGCACGGTTCGCATAGAACCACTGCTTTGCCTTTCCCAGAAGTGAGAATGGAAACAGCCGCAGGCGGATGGCATCTTCCTCCACTCCTTGTATAGTGAAGGTACTGCATAGCTCCAGGAACTGTTGCAAGTGGGCGCTCGCGTCTTCATTAGGCTTGCCACAGAATGGGCTAGCCTGTACCATCGTAATGAGGCCAGTCTTGATCTCGAAGTTTCCATTCCCGGTGTTGATCTCGGGGCCGGTAGGCACCTGATCAGCAGAGGGAGCAGAGTACTCACGAAGAGTCTTCTCTTGGTTGGCCATAGGAGTTGATGTAGATGGCACAAAGGAAGCTGGGTCGACTTCCGTATGTACATGCTGGGGAGAGTCGAAATGAGTTCTAGCTCTCCTCACTAGTGACTCAGGATCTTCAATGAAATTCGGCGGTAAGTCGAAATCAGTCATACACTACCTGTCTTCATCATCAATAGACAAAGAAGACAATCAAAGTTAGCCTACATTGAGAACTGTTTCATCCCTGTCATGATTATAAACATTTGCAAAGTGTTGACATGTTATCCTTAGCCTTCCCCGGCAACGGCGCCAGAAATGCTTGTTGGTATTTCTTAACCTCGATGCTAAGTTATGAGTTCCAAGCAACGATGCCAGAAATAATCAAATGGTAATCCTAACGATTACAAGAGTCCGCAAGCGCACGAAAGTACCATTGTAGCATTTCCCCAAAGGAGTATTACAAAGGGTATCGAATCCAAGGAAGGCTGGGCGGATTAACAAGTTCAACACTGTTGCAATGAGTATAAATCATAGACGGAAACAAACCAGCCACTCAAGTACAGGGGTAAGGTATGATAGATAAGATGGTAGTGTGAACACACAAACACACTCTCTCTAAAGGTCCTAGGCTTAGGAGGCAACATACGAGTTAGTTCTAGGTTCTAAGGTACTAAACACACAAAGTTAGTAAGACGAGTTAAATACACACTAGCATTGCATGACTGCTGGCTCAAGCACCTAGGTACAAACAGGGAGCTAACCTCCCGCATCGCTTACTCACGACTCTGGTTGATAGACTTTAGACTCCTACAGCGTATCCGAATGTGGGGGATTCCAGAAGGGTCCAATGGTTGTCACCACCGCGGCCTACCCCAAGACAAACCGTGGGATACACTCATAAGCAACGTAGCTACGCAACCCAAGCACCACGCTTACGTTGTTAGCAGGACCCTGACCGGCCCGGTCTATTGTGACCCAGGTCAGAGCCGCCAGATACATCGGCCAATTACACCAAGTACCGTAGCTTGAGCACGAACTTCATACAACACAAACATGGGATCTGGCTAGATCAAACTAGGCTAGGTACACAAACGGATTTGTGCTTTCCTATGTCTATTCAACAAGATCAAAGGGTCGTGTTCGTGAAGAACACAAGCCTCTAACTTATGAACAAACACCAAAAACATGTGTAAGTCACTCGTCAATTGGATCGAAAGGCCTTGTTCATCAAGAACTTGAGCCTCTAAATGATGAACAAGCGAAGAACACATGAACAAATCACCCATGTATACAAGCACAACTTTATATGAAATAGCTGAATAACTAAAGTAGATCAAAGTCATACAATAAAATAAAGATACAAGAGAACTCGTACCTAGATCCCAAAGTAGACTTGGAACCTGAAGTAGAACTACTCTAGCCTAACTCCTAGCCTTAGAAACCAAAAGTGAGAGAGGAGTAAAGTGTGTTGGTAAGAAATGAACCCCCTCCCCTTCTATTTATAGGCCCGAGCATCGGCGTCAAGTGGAGCGAAACACCCCAGGGATGGCCTCTAGGACCAATAGGCAAGCACCACGTGGAAGCCCGGGATCAGCCGACCCAAGGTCGGTTCGGCCGATCCAAGGGTCGGCCGACCCCAGGTGGGCCCCCCTCAGGGTGTGCTTCCTCGGGGTGGCTGTCCTGTGGGCCCTTAGGTCGGTCCCTGGTGTACACGTGCTCTTGAGGCGGGTTAGGCGCTCTGGTGGGCCCATGGATCCATGTGAAGTCCACGTGTCACGCTCTGATTCGTCGGGGCTTGCCTCCCTTGGATTGGTGACATGGCTTGCATGCATGGCACCTGAGGTGGCAGCCACTCCTTGGCTGAGGTGATGTGGCATGAATCATAGAAGGTGAGTTTGCCACTTCTTTATGCTTATTTTCCTGCAATCACATAATCTCCAAGGACAAGTGGAACTACATTATTCTTAACTAAAATGCGTGTAAGAAATGCCTCTTGCTCCTTTATTCATGAGTAAATTGACGGCTAAAGTAAACACTTAACAGCCGTCAATAGCGCCTTCGAGGTCGGCTATCGGAGCACCACCGTGGTGGCCGCCAGAGCGCCACTGCCGTTGACCGCCAGAGCCAATGAAGATGGTCTAATATTTTTTTCATTTTTAATAACAAGTTTTGGAAAAAAATTGTTTCTAAAACATGTTGAAATGTTGGTTCAATATTTTCTGAAAACTGTTGAAAAAATGTTGGTCTACCATTTTCTTGAAAAATGTTGACTCAACATTTTCTCAAAATGTTGAAAGAATTATTGGTTCAACATTTTAGAAAAAATATTGATACATGAAATATTGGTCAACATTTCTCAAAAAGTGTTGACAACATTGGTGAAAAATGTTTTTTTGAACGAAGTCAGCAGGGGAAGCCCCTACCTATTTTTTATAAGTTTTTTATTTCAAACATGTTTAATTCGCTCCCACAGGGAGTCGAACTCTGGTCTGCTAGGTGCTACTCAGGTGCTCTAACCACTAGGCTAGAGGCCCTTTCACATTGGTGAAAAATGTTGGTCCAACATTTTTGAAAATGTTGGCCCAACAATTTCAAAAAAATGTTGATCAATATTTTTTAATCCATTAAAAATGTTGAAATGGATCCTCACTAGTGGGATCTTTGTGAGCTGGGTGAGTTTTATAGTTTCAATGCTTATCTATTGTGGTAGTAACATTATTCACAAATCTCGTATATCTCTCATAAAGTATCATAGACCTATATAAGAGATATAAGATTTTGTGAACAACATTATTATCACTTTCTCAAATGAAGAAATGATCCAAATAAAAATTGTACATCTTGAGAAGTTACACAACTTTGTAATTGAAATTGTTTTAATAACCATTAATGTAGTGCTTTAGAATGTAATTTGAATTTCTCTTTGCTGAGTGCAAAAAAAGATACACTCGACAAAGACCTTATTTGCCGAGTGCAAAAAATGATGCACTCGACAAACAGTTAAGTTCGTTGAGTGTTTTCTTCAGTGTGTGTCAAAGGACTCTTTGTCGAGTGTATTTTTTGTGGCACTCGGTAAACTTATTATTTGCTGAGTGTATTTTTTTTGTTGAGTGTTTTTTGTGCGGCTCTCGACAAAGTGGTTGTTTGCTGAGTACCCAATAGAATACACTCGGCAAATAATCGGGCACTTGGCAAACAGCTGATTTCCGGTAGTGTCAGAGGCCCCAATCATGTCTGGCCGTATTGCACTCAATGAGTGAATCTTCCTTGAATCCACCTCCATGCCTATTGCGCATGAGCTGTGAGTCGCCAGGTTTCTATTTAGGGCAACTCCAACCGGAGCCTCACCCCATCTCTCATCTCGATTTTGAAAGTTCAACCACAAAAAAAACGCCTCCAACCCAACTCTCATCCGGCCCCCGATGGATGAGAGGCTCTCATTTCCCCCCTCGACCCTTCAGCTGTAGGAGGCCCCGACGGGAGCCCTCATCCGTCTGTTATGCCAACGGCCGCTTCCGCGCGTCCACGGACTTCTCCGGCCATGCGCACACACCAGGGGAGAGGCGATGCAGTCGAGGGGAGAGAGGGGGAGGTGGTACCTTGTAGATCGACGCCGATGGAGGTCTTGTGGTCGCACCGGGGGCCGTACGGCAGCCTCCCCGCCCCACCTCACACCCGTGCCCGTGGGGGCCGGCAGCACCCCGCCTCGCGCTAACAGTCGTGGGGCCGGCGTCGCCCCGCCTGGAGGTCACGACCGTGTGGGCCGGCGGCACCCTGCCCTGTGCCGTTGACTGAGGAAGAGAGCGGAACAGAGGAGAGGAGAGAGTGGGGATCGGGGGAACCGGGGAGGTCGGTACCGGTGGGGTTTAACAGAGGTTGGTGGGAGCTGACTGGTGGGCCCCACGTGTGAGAAGAGGAATAGAAAACGATGTTTGTTGTAAGTAAGAGGGTGTATGAGAGTTGGGTTGGAGTTGGAGAGAAATAAAACCCTCAAATATAGATGAGAGTATCCTTATAGGGGTGAATAGGGGTTCAAATTTAAGAGATCAGTTGGAGTTGCCCATGTGGTGGAGCATGGAGAACGAGAATGTCCCAGTAGTGTCCTTAGAGGAGAAGGCCGAGGGTGGTAGTAACATTTTGCGGCCGGAGGTGGGGTGTCAAGTGCCATCAGATTAGGAAGGGTGGAATGGAACGACGCGGCGGTGGTGGACAGTGGATGATGGTGGGCGAGCGGGGGCGGCAGTACAACACAGGAGGCAGGCAGCAGGGATGAGAGGATGCCGAGGAAGAAAAAGGTAGTGGAGATGGGCTGTTGGTGGGCCGGAAGTTTGTAAACTTGTCGAGCTTTCTTTCTGTCTGTGCACCACATAGAAGCCCTCTTAGATCCTCTCAAAAAAAAAGCCCTCTTAGATTTATGGCCACAGCCCACAGTGCTAAGAAAGTTAATTGCATGACAAAGTTTGTCAAGCAACATTATTTCAATTATGCCGTGTTCAATATGAGTGAAAAAAGATCTTGTGCAGCAGCTAATATATTTGAGCAAACGATCCCTTTTATTTTCATTTTCTCGCAAACAAGATAACAATTCTATTGCACCATTTCAAACAAGACAATTCTTCTCACACTACTTGCTTTACAATTTGGGAACCATCAGACGCGTGCAAATTATTCTTACACCACAACCACGACCAATTCAAGTTCAAAACTACCCCTCCCTGGCGACCGAAGGCGAAACGAATGGGCTTTAGCCGCTCCCGCCGAACAGCGCCTTGAGCTTCCTGACATCCAATTCATCCACGACGGTGACCTTGCTGACGATGTCCGACGGCAGGTCGTTGGCGAAGAGTGCGAAGTCGAGGATCATGAGGCCGGGGTTGGCGCTGCTGTACGAGGAGAGCGCCACCGCCGTGTCGTTCCCGAGGTTGTACTGGTAGTGCAGTAGGCCCTGCGGGAACACCATGAGGTCCCCCTTGTACAGCGTCTTGGTGTACACCTTGTTGGTCAGGGAGGTGATGAAGCCGGCGGACATGGTGCCCTCGATGACGTAGAGGAGCTCGGTGCCGCCCGGGTGCGAGTGCAGCGGCACGACGCCGCCCGGGGCGAAGCCGACGCTCGCGGCGGAGATGCCGAGCCCGTTCACGCCGGGGAACCTGGTGACGAAGGCCGAGGACAGGCCGATGTTGAAGGGGTTGATGGTCGGGCCCGTGGTGCCCAGCCCGCGGTAGTAGAAGTCGTCGGCGGTGACGGCGGCCTGGGGCTTGCACGGGTACCCCGCCGGCGTGTCGCCGCGGGGCAGGTCGGCGACGCAGAAGTCCTGGTTCAGGGCGAGGGAGAGAGAGGAAGGGTGTGACGGCGAGGAGCAGGAGCACGGCCTTGGCCATCGTCACCGACGACTCACCGGGCGATCGAGCTTGCTACTACGCGTAGCTTTCTTGTAGCTAAAAAAATTGGAAAGCTAGCTCAAGTTATTAGGTATCTGTTTGGATGTGTGTGACTGTTGTAGTGTTTGGTTTTGGTATATATAAGAGAAGCCAGGAGGGTGGGTGTGTCCGTGTGTGTTAACCGTGGCGATTTGGATGTCGTGTTGACTGATCATGAGGTTCCTCGACGCGGACGCGACTGGTGAACGAAGGTCGCTGTCTGCGTATATATGGCTATATGCACGTCATGGATCATGGATGTCATCAGTAGACTCGTGGATTAGAAATAAGCTTAACTAAATGTGTGGTTCGTGGAATAGCAGCGTGATTTGCAGATAGAAAGAGCAGACTTTGCAAGATTACTTAGCGTTCAAGCAGAAAACAGTTTTTCCCATCTACTGTAGTATACTTGACTGGAGCAATTAATTGTTAGTAGAAAATGTGAGCACCATGTGGCTCAACCATTAAAAGCAAGCATCCTCACTGAAACCCATTGCTCATTATAATTGATTTTTATAAAAAAATGTTTGTACAATCTATATATGTATCAAATTGAAGAGATTCAAACATGACCAGAGTTAAATTGCAACTCATATGGGGGCATTCTGAGCAACAAAAGCATGAATTCAAAATGAGGGGGGGATCTATTATCTTAATACTACAGTGTTAAAAGAAGCTACCACGTTCGCCGAGAGGGTCTAGAAATTCCCACGTTAATCCAAAAAGAGAAAAAATATGAACCGTTGGATTTTATGGAGATCTAACGGCCTAAACAAATTAAAAAATCCACATCAAATATGAGTAACAAATATATATAAACATATAATTTTGAAATAATAATTTCCTTTCCTAACTCAATACGTGTCTTTCTTGAATCTTGGACACGGATTTCCATGTTCTCTAAACCCAAAATACATGGCCTTCCATCCATATATAATAACATTTTTTTAACCATGTGGATGAATATAGATATTGAAAGAGACTTATACAAGGCAGCCTACTTTTTATTGGATTAAATAAATGAAAACATTTTTTAACCATGTTGATATATATATAGATATTGAAAGAAACTTGTACAAAGCAGCGTACTTTTCATTGATTAAATAAATGAAAAATAAAGAAATATATTTCTACAAGGTACAACACAAAATAAAAAAACAAATTGTTCACCTTAGACACATGAGTGATGGTGTAAAACTTATATTTTGCTTTAATCAATCTCAATATGACTGATGCAAAAAGGGTAAAAATTGTGTATATTTTCTATAGTTGTTCTGGCAGAAGGACCACATTATCACATTGCCTTCGCAACTAATCACCGACAACGACAAGGAGAAGCCAGCAATAGAAAACGAAGTTCCACGATCTGACGGTCTAGATCAATCTAAAGAATCTATAACTAATATAACTAATAAATATATATACAAATTCAGAATTTAAAAACAAGAAAATTAGAAGCAGATTTATGTTGTTATATAAAATAAGGAAAGTTAATACTGTGCTAAGGAATAATATGCTTGACCGCCACAAATTAACTGCAAGTATTTGCTGTGTCCTTAATTCCTTGTCTACCTTTGAGAACCATGCTAATTAATGTGAGAATAATGTCGTCAAGGTCATTCGTCCATATGTGCACTTGGAGTGACAAAAAATTATAGACCCCATAATCTGAGTAGGCAAGCATATTGATCCTATAGCCAATTTCTATTTGTCTTTAGTTAATGTTTAAAATGGGAAGAGTTAAGTTGACACAATTATAAGTACAGTAGAGGTATGAGTGTGTGCATGTGTCATGCATGTGGTGGTATGTTGTGATGTTACAAGTTTATATTGGAACGGTCTTTTAATAAACATATCATTTACAATAAGGTTAGTTAATATCTAAATTCGAATAAAATAATAAAGCATAATATATTTTTATAGAAACAAGATAAATAATCTAATCCAATTAGCAGTTGTTTGTGTTCAGGCCGCAACAGCGCCAACACATGAGAGGATCAGAGCTAGCAACTGGCATCACCACAAGGTACGACGAGCTCGCTAAGAGGCGATATAGTATCATCACGCTAGGAGGTAGAGAAGCGAGATTCTACACAATGTCAACAACTGAGTCTCAAAAGTTGCGGAATCACTAGTAGAAATGTTAATATCTATGACGATTTGGTAGTGACGTTCAGTTATTCATCATGGAAGTGATCTCTACCGTGACGAAATTTGTAAGTTCGTCACAGATAACGAGTGACGGTGCCAAGCCACTCAAAATAATGACGAAACTCAGAGGATGGTCACCGAACAACAAACCTATTTCGTCACAGATGAATCATTCCAAGTCCACCCGTGAGGAACCAATGACAAAAGCAAACTCGCGTCACAGAACAACAACATTATCGTCACAAAACAACTTGAAAAAAGAAAACAAGGATATGGTCCCACATACGGTCCCACCAGTGCATGGTCCCACATGTGGGCCCCAATAGCACTTGGTC
Organism: Cenchrus fungigraminus; assembly: GCA_036936925.1. Taxonomy (NCBI): domain Eukaryota; kingdom Viridiplantae; phylum Streptophyta; class Magnoliopsida; order Poales; family Poaceae; genus Cenchrus; species Cenchrus fungigraminus. The sequence continues at coordinate 62,388,357 of CM072768.1, read as the reverse complement.
CCACCATCGCTTGGTCCCACATGTGGGCCCCACTAGCGCATGGTCCCACATGTGGGCGACCACAAGTGGACCAAAATTTACCCAAAAATGGAGTGAACCCAAGGTTCGAACCTGAGTCGTTGGCACTCCAACCAACTACTCAAACCACTACACCATAAGTAGTTATGTGTTTTTGCTTTTAAGTTATTTATATTAGCTTCTTTCTAACACAGCCCACAATAGCGGCGGCGGCGGACCACGTCGGCTCAGCCCAGTAGCAGCCAACAGTAGCGCGGCAACGGGAGTTTAATCAGCGCAAAAAAAAAGAGTGGATGGAGGGATTTGAACCCTGGTCTTCTCGATGGGATGGGACAGACTTACCACTGAGCTATAACATGATTTGTGTCATTTTGGTGTATGTGGTTCCTTTTATTAAACATATTAATGGAACACGTGGCTTGTTCGAAGAACACCAAACAGTTCGTGTTTCTCATTTTGAACCGAAATTTAAATTTGTATCGAGTATTTCTCCTTCATAGAAACTCCAAATTTGATAATTCTTTTTTTTCAAATTTTTCTAAAATCAAACCTTTTCATTTGATCACAGATTTTTATATGTTACTTGAAACTTTTTAAAAAATTTTGGGATTCAAAATTACTTTAAATTTTATATGAAAAGTTTGAAAACTCAAAATACTAATATTGTCCATCATGAAAAGATCCACAATATTACTTTTGTAACCAACTTCAAATTCTTTTATATTTTGAATTGAAACAGGTGTAAAATTTGACACATGTACCTCACAACTATGGATGAACTGGGATGAACAAGTATGGTTTCTCTTTTTAATCTTTGACTAAAACTTGTAACTAGTTTTTCTCCCTCATACTAACTCCAAATCGGATGATTCTTTTTCCTAATTTTTTTCTAAAATCATGCTCTATCAAGCTAATGTGTTGAGTTTGATCTTTTTTCATGTGATCAAGTTTGAGAATTCAAAATTTGAATTGTTTTTAAAAGTGACAATTTTAGACCAGATTTTGAAACCCGAAATGATTTCAGCTCAAGAAGTGAGGAATACCAAAGTTTCATAACTCGTCGAGCTCTACAAACTTTATTTAGGTCATTTTTTATTTGAGAAAGTGATAGTGTACATCACTCATTAATCATATGTTCACTCACATAGTTTAAGAAACTATGTGAGGGTTTATCAAATTTGAACTAAGTATTGTAACCACTTTCTCAAATGATAAAGTGGTCTAAATAAAGTTTGTAGATCTTGATGAGTTATGAAACTTTGGTATTCATCACTTTTTGATTTGACATCATTTAGTGTTTGAAAAATTTGCATCTAGTTGTCATTTTTTGAAATTCAAAATTTGGATATGTTGAATAAAAAAGTCTTGGTGCATATAATTCTTTGTATATGTTACTTCGCAATGGTGTGAGAAACTGAAAAGAAAAATGTTAAACATTAAAACGAAACTAGGCCCATTTCAGCCCAGAATGACCCAACAATTTTTGGTCGTCTATTGTCGATCTGATAGCTCTAGTTGTCTTACCCTCATATATAACCTGCTCCCTCCGCAACCCTAGCCCAGTGCCTAAGATCCACAGCCGCAGCCGCCCATCACCCCTGTGCTTCCACCCCCTCCGCTCCCTCCGGGTCACCGCCGCGGCGCCGCTCGCTCGCCGTCCTCGACCCCCAATCCAGGCAGGGATCCCCGATCCCCCTTCCCTACCACCCAAATCCCAAATCAAATCCATGAGGGAGATCCTTCACATCCAGGGCGGGCAGTGCGGCAACCAGATCGGCACCAAGTTCTGGGAGGTGGTCTGCTCCGAGCACGACATCGACGCCACCAAGCGCTACGGTGGCGACAGCCGGCGTCGCCCCCTCGCCTCACGTCCCCGATGGCGGCCACGGCGGCGGTGGCGATACCAGTTCGCCGAGTGCATCACCTGCCACGCCTGGAGCCCTGACCAGTCGAGTAACGCCCCATACCCTCTCTCTCCCCCTGCTCTAGCTAGATCTCCCGCGGCCGCCATTCGGTTTTGATTATGAATCGCAGCGGCTGCCTCGTTTCGTTCGTTGACCATGCGCGGGGGCTCCGGGATGGTGCGCCTGCGGGGGTTCAGGATCGGTCTCCTAGGGTTTCGGTTGTTCGTGCCGGATTAGGACCTCCGTCATCTGTGATGTGGGGATCAAATGCTACGTAATTGTCACTTACTGTAAGGGTTGTGTACCGGACTACTCCTACTTTTTTTTTTTTTTTGCGAATCGGACTACTCCTACTTTGTTGGGGGATGCTCATGGTTTTCACCATTTTTCTGCACCGCTATGTACCACTGCCATTTGGATTTGGCGTTTGGGATGTTTTCTGTTAAGCTGAACCATGTTCAAGTTGTGCCTCAAGACAGTTTAGTACAAATGTCAAGTGAAACGAAAATTTGATGGATTCTGTTAATGGTGATGAGACGTGTAGTACCTGAAATATTGCTTCCTAGCACTAGCCTCCTGCGTCTTTCTCCATGGACCATCTTGGGGAATTGACGTGGGTATAAAGTGAAATGGACCGGTGTTTGTTGTAGGCACCTTCTCAGGACACCTCTTTGTTTATTTTTGCCCTTGCATAACTCCGTTTTCATATTATGATACATTCTTGCCTTCTGATACAGCTAAACATAGAGTACATGGCACTGGCCACTTTTACTATTTTGTAATTGCACCTATCAGGGACTTTGAACTTTAATTCGATTGGAACTTTTCCCCTCTTCCAGTGATCGCCTTTTGTCCAAACAACAATGAAGTGCATAAAGTTCATCAAAGACAAGTGGGAGAAACTTCATGTTCTGTCAAAGGTAAATGTTCCTGTTTATTCGCACAAGGAATCTTTCTGCGCTGCCTATCAGAATGCAATCCATTATCTTATTTCTGTTTTTATTTAAATCTTGCAGCATGATCAAATAGTTTCGGGAATTGATTGGAGTAAATCATCCAACAAAATCGTAACCGTTTCACAAGATAAAAATTCGTAAGTACACGCCAAAGTGCCTACATAGTTTATCTAATATAGAAAAGATGTAAGTAACTAAACAATCAGCATACCTTATCCTTCAATTTTCTTGCTTCAATGTTGCAGGTGACAACTTTGGAGAAGAGAAAACTATAGGGAAACCTGACCAGTATAGAGTGTTAGATATTTTGGTTGACCTCAAGTCAGCCAAACCGCACGGGAGAAGTCTCTCCTGTGCGTCAGCCCGTTTGCCAGTGATCGGGAGGCAAACACTAAGCCCATTGGGCTCGGCCCCTTGCCTACAGCGCCATTATATAAGAGAGGAAGCCACCCTGGGCGACCTCAGCCAATCCATCTATAGGGTTTCCAGCGAAACCCTTGTCTATCCGATTAGTGAGAGCGCTGGAAGGTTCGGAAGCACGAGTTCCTACCGCAGGCGTCACCGGCGTCGACCAGAAGGCCACCGCCGCAGAGGAGACGCCCCTGCACTACACCGACCGGCGTCATCGTCTACACCAACTCAGACCGGCGAGATGGATTCCTCCATTACCCGGTATTAGATCTAATTGACCTATTCCGCATTATTTGAAGTACTAGGTGTGATCTATTTTGACTAGAGATCCTGGTTAAGATAAATTAGATATAAGTGTTTTAATTAAGTACATCAATTTGATCTAACAATTGGTATCAGTCGCCTAATCTAGTCAGATTAGATCCCCTAATTGAACCCTAAGCCCTCTGTTCAGTCACGGTTCAATCTAAGGTGTAGATTAAGTTTTAAGTTCATGATCATAATTAGTCCCGATTCATACTTAGATTAGATGGATCTATAAAGTATTAATGATCAGTTAAGTTTTTGTGTTTAGATCAGTAAGTTTAAGTGAGCTTTATCTCAGTTTATGCCTAAGTATTACGAGTTAGGGTTTCGCGTGTACTGGATCTACACGTTTTCTTTACATACATCTCAGTTTACCCGAATCAATTAGAAGGAGGGGAACATTGCAACTCAGATATCAGCAAACATCCCGAAACCCTAACCCGATCTAAGTCACCCCAAATCATCATATGCGAATAAGTAATTGATAAGTAAAGAGGCCTCTGGCCTAGGCGGCATAGCCGCCATCAGAAAAGAAAAGTGAGGTCCATGACCTCGGCGGCATAGCCGCCATCAGATTCATCAAAAAAAAAAAAGTAAGATCCGGCCGTGGGGACGGCGCCGACGGGGCATAAAATCGCCTCCGGCCGACGCCGCGCCGCCACCATGCCCCCCCTTATTCATCAGTGGCGCCTCCATGGGAGGCCACAGGAGGACCTCGACGGGGCCGCGCGCATGAGTTGCACGCGACGCCGGCGAGGAACCCCTAGGCCCCCGGCGACCGGACTTGGGGAAGACGCTGGTCAGCTACCGCGGTAGAGCCTCTGGCTCCTACGCGCGCCGGCCGGCTGTCGCCCCAGTCACCTCAGAGTCGGCCCTCCACAAGTCCTCACACACACTCAAATCTATTGTGTAGAAGGAAAGGATAGGGGGAGGCGACCTCGCCGGCCGCCGGCCAGGCGCCGCCGCTGCTCAGACCGGCGGGAGGGGCTCACGGCGGGCTGCTCAACTCGCTGGCCGCTGTGGCCGCCACCTCCACCGGCCGGCGCGGGGACCGGCGCAGTAGCCCGGGCGGGCTTCAGGCCGCCGCCTCGAATGCACAGTGAGGGGGAGGGAGTGAGTTGAGTTAGGGTTTCACTCCCCCCCTGTGCGCCTTATATATGAGCCGGCCCCCCGCCACCGAGCGCCGTGAGCCGTCGGATTAGGGCGGATGGCTGCGATGCAGGCGGGACGCGCGCGGCTGGTTGCTGGGCGGATTTCAGCAGCCGGCCCAGCCGTGGGTTTTTGGGCCTAAGGCCCATTTAAGTTTACACCCACATTAAACTGAGTCGAGTCAGCATGAGCTGCCGAGCCGCAGCTTGAGCCGCCTCAGCCGAGCCGTGCGAGCCGCCGAGCCGAGCCGGCTCTAGAGCCGCCGCGCGAGCTGTTCGCCCGCGGGCCGTGCTGGGCCGCTTTAGGCGCGCTTCAGTGGGCCGCGCTGGGCCTTTAGGCCGCGTGGCTTGCGCAAACGCTAAGTGGGCCATTTTGGGCCGAATTCGCAATCAGGCTCATTTTAAGTTTCGTATTTTATTTACGAATTTCAGTATTTTCCATTTAAGTTCAATTTTATTTACTGTTTTCACTTAAGCTTTTATTACCATTCTCAGTTAAGTTTAATTACTGCAACTAAGCTCAGTTTTTGAATTTACATAAGATATATGTTATTAAAGCTATTTTTTTAGTCCTCTTTTAAGTTGAGATATTTATAGCATAAATTATGTTATTTATTTAAGCTATTATTAATTCATGATTTACGCTAAGTTATAACTTCTATGAATCATGTTAATTAAGTGGTTGATATTCATGTCATTTTAGTGTATTTTAAATCCACCACTATGTCTTGAGATGCCTCTAACTGAATGGAACCACTGGGAAGTCCAGTTAGAGTAAACTTGTGATTAATTCTGACCACTGTTGTTTTAATCATGAGTCTTAGATGAATTTCGTTTGTTTTCCCCACCGGTGATGCAAATTGAAATTTATCGCGTGATTTTAATCAGACCACCGTAGGGTTATTATCATGCTTTTATGTGCATCTCATTGCATATGATAACTAAGGAAATTAAGTTAAGGCTAATTCCTTCTCTCATGAGAAATCCACAGATTTTGAGGAATTAAGTTAAGATTTGGGGATTATCATGATGATGAATCTTTGAGTATTTTTGAGGATTAAGTTTTGATGTGCCTGTCATTTATGAGCACATTCTATACTTTATGACATGATTACATTAAGTTTAAGTCCTATTATAAAATAGGCATAAGATCAACCTTTAATATAAGTTCATTCATGTTTCCTCTAAGTTTAAGATTATACGTTGCATTAATTTGCTTCTTTTAAGTTGAAAAATTATATTTTCACCTAAGTACACATAAGATGCCTCTAATTGAATGGAACCACCGGGAAGTTCAGTTAGAGTAAACTTGTGATTAATTCTGACCACCGTTGTTTTAATCATGAGTCTTAGATGAATTTCGTTTGTTTTCCCCACCGGTGATGCAAATTGAAATTTATCACATGATTTTAATCGGACCACCGTAAGGTTATTATCGTGCTCTCATGTGCATCTTCATTGTACTATTCATGAGACATGATTGGTTTTGTACTTTCAGTTGTTTATGTAGACTTACTAAGCACCTTTAAGCATTATGATGGCACATTTTCCCTAGTTGGACTAAGAATGTGCCTCGCATTCTCAAGATTCTTGATCTTGATTATGCACTTCGGGAGGACTAACCTATTGCTCCCACTAAGAGTATGAGGATCTTGCCAAGCAAATGAGGGACTACGTCTCCAATTTAGAAAAATTGGCACATATCCGATTACTTTGCAACAATGGTCATTAAGCATTCGATCATTGAAGTTTTAAGGGGAGCATTTCCTGATCAAGGGAATGGCTTTATGCTAAGTGCTAAGGAGTTATTAAAATTCCATTGAGGGAAGCAATAAAGATTAAGTTAGTCGCTTTCCTCATGGCAAAATTATGAAATAATGATAAAGGTGCGTTGAGCGTACACATTAAGAGCATATATGACATAGCCACTAAGTTAAAAGCACTTGGGAAGGGAAGTCCATCTCTCATGGTGAACTTGTGCAATAAATTTATGGCTTCTCTTTCTGAGAATTATGAGAGGCATGCTCTTGATTAGAATTATGCTCAAGTAATCTGCCATTTTTGAATCACCCGGCCATATACTGAAGTTGTGTCTTGAGTTTAAGTCATGGCTTCAGAGGATGGGTAATTAACTTGTCTCATAAGCTTTATTAAGATTATTCGAGGCTATTTACTCCCATGGTGGATTGACTAAGGTGCATTTGCACATTTCATTTCTTCTTCAGACTTTAATGAGCCATAAAGAGAGGGAGAAATGGGGAGTAAAGTCCACAAGACATCCTTGAAATCAAAGATTATGGAGCTTCGCATTACGCATTAAGTTCTTAGCTTTATTTTCGGTTTTTATTAGCTGATGATGTACCTTAGATTAAGTGTGAATTATAACCATTTTTATGTATTGTGAAATTCTTAAGTTTTGTATTTCCCAATACGTAATAAAAACATTATCAAGCTTATTATATTCTCCCCAAATTTGTCTTTGATCCTTATTTAAGATATATGCATAAAGATATGATGAGACCTTGTCGAACATGTGGTACACTTTCGTTTAGATCACAAATTCGAGGGGGAGAAAGGAATGTCTCATCAGTACTGAGATGCTCCGATTAGTAAAATAAGAGACGTTCTTGACAGCTAAGAAATGATTTAAGAAAATACTCCAAATAATAAGATGCATTTTGGGTATTTACTCTCGCACTATTTTAATACCCATTAAGAATAAGTATACGTTCAAGGGTGTTGTTTTAATGCGAGATAAGATTGTCAGATAAGATTGTCTTGATATCATTAGGATTGGAGTGCTACTCCATAATTACCAATTGTCTCAAATAAGAGTGATTTTATTCTTTATTCTGGCCACCGCTGGATACGGGATAATTTTCACAGGTTTTGTTGCTCTAGTCCGTATTCTTGCCATCGCTGTTGTGGACTATTTCAATAGAACCAGAGACGATTGAAGTATGGTTTATGTTCACCTTTCTAGCCTACGCTGTTTGATGAGCATTTAATCATAACCTTGCTACTCTGGTTCATTTTCTGGCCAACGCGGTTGTGAGTTAGGTTAGCAAGGGAAGTTTCTCTATGGTATCTAAGAAAGACAAACTAAGTGTCGTGCCAAACATAAAATAGATAAAGAGCTACCATTATAAGTTATTCAATTAAGATTAAGGGTCGACACACCTTAATGCTTTCAGCTACTTCATTAAGGTTCTTGACATAAGATAGTTCTCTTCCGAGAGTGAGCAAAGATTAATGGCAGCTCACATAGGAGGCAACAAAAATCTTAATGAGATATAGAGTAATATTTCTTTATATTGATGACTTAAGACACTAAGTATATGATTTATCATATATATTTAATTTGTGCCATAAGTATACCTCCATTTCATGCATAATTTCTATTGAGGGTTTTCTTTAGTTGTTTAACCGCTACAGAAATGTGTGAAACTTAGTGATAAGATTAATTTTTGGGCACAATAGTAAGAACCTCAATTAATATTTGTAAAGAAGAGGTTATAAAGGGGTATATGAACTTTAACATAAGTTTTAATAGCAATTTTCTAATGGAGTCAAGACAGTAGGCCATAATGGGTCTACATACTCAAGAATGATTCCAAAAGAAACTGAGATGCTAAGTTCATAACTCATTACAAGTTTTGTAAGTATCATGGGCAACCATGATTATTTGTAAGGTTAAGGTGGAAAACATATTATCTTGATACTCTAGGTGAATGTTTTCTCCATAAGCTAATGGAAAATAAGTATGCATTCCAAGAAAGGGGAAAAGTATTCATCACATGATTAGATACATCTTAATGAAGCTCTCCCAAGATCTGGGGGAGCATAACACTGAGATGGGACAAAAGTGAGTATTAAGATTATCACTGAAGAGCAAAGGTTTAGATAATTGCTTAAGTGATAAATAGTGAATGCATATTCAGCTATGCCTGTTTTGATTTGATAATCAAATTTCATAAAGACTATAAAATTAAGATTAAGTTAAAAGGAAGACGTTCCTGAAACTGTATGCTAAGATCTATGATAAGTAATTGACTTAGCATTACAAGCCGGAATGCTTGACAAAACCGATGAGTCTCAATCCAGGAGAGGTCCACTGGAAAAGGTGCTGAAAGTTTTAAAGCACCATGACAACATGCTTAGTTAAGAATTATTCAGATGAGATTTGTAAGAATGTATGGATATAAAAGTGCACAATTAGATTATATCCTTCACTCTTGCATTTATGAGCGATTCTGCAGAAAGCTCTAAAACAAAGTTAGCTCAACAATGCTAATTTTGTATGTCGCATGTTTTAATGCAGGCAAGCATAAGAAATAATTTCCGGTATTATTGTTATTATTAAGTTAACATTGATTGAAATCAATGTCACTGTATTTAATTACAGTACTCCATCAAAGTTAATGACATATAATCGATGGTGTCAAGCCCATTGATAATAAATTATGTTATGAATGAAGGGTCCCAGGATCGTAGTCATATTTAAGGCTTTAAGTAAGATGCTAGCAACATGACTAATTGAGGATTTGACACTTATCCTATTTTTCGTGAAATTAGTTTGGATTGGTGATAAATCTGAAACATGATTCTGGATGAGGCCGAATAAATAAACTTCCAAATAAGCAAATAAGTGTTCTATCAAGATGTTATAGTGAACTTTAGTTAATGGTGTCCCGGTATGTCTGTAATGTCTGCCGATGACGCATTCGCTAGGTCTTGCTGTAGCATTGAGTGTGAACATAAGACGAACGTGAGTTTAAGCTAAGATTGTTCGATTAAGTGGGAGAATGTTGATTGATGTGTATCCACCTGCACATGATCAATGAAATTGACAAATTATAAAGTTTGTTTGTTGACCCTCGGTCAGGGGGAGAATGTTAGATATTTTGGTTGACCTCAAGTCAGCCAAACCGCACGGGAGAAGCCTCTCCTGTGCGTCAGCCCGTTTGCCAGTGATCGGGAGGCAAACACTAAGCCCATTGGGCTCGGCCCCTTGCCTACAGCGCCATTATATAAGAGAGGAAGCCACCCTGGGCGACCTCAGCCAATCCATCTATAGGGTTTCCAGCGAAACCCTTGTCTATCCGATTAGTGAGAGCGCTGGAAGGTTCGGAAGCACGAGTTCCTACCGCAGGCGTCACCGGCGTCGACCAGAAGGCCACCGCCGCAGAGGAGACGCCCCTGCACTACACCGACCGGCGTCATCGTCTACACCAACTCAGACCGGCGAGATGGATTCCTCCATTACCCGGTATTAGATCTAATTGACCTATTCCGCATTATTTGAAGTACTAGGTGTGATCTATTTTGACTAGAGATCCTGGTTAAGATAAATTAGATATAAGTGTTTTAATTAAGTACATCAATTTGATCTAACATAGAGCAGATCGTACTAAGGTTTGTGTAATTCATCATACCTAAAATTATCACTGGATATATGAACTGTTATTACCATTGCGCTAGTTTTCCAATATTTTCTTGCAGGGGTTTAGTTCAGACATCAGTTTGTCTCTTTTCTTATATATTTTGTACTGCATATACTACTACTTCTAATAACACGGGAATTTACTGTTTTGTGTTTTGCATACCAGGTTGCCTTCATTTTCATTGGCCACTTTGTGATTATCACGTACACGTCATGACCTGGACTCCGGACTCATGCCATGCGCGGTAGTCTAGCACTATGCATGAGCCCAACTACATGCCGGATTTTATCAGAATGTAATAGCTACTAGGTACTTTGTTATGTGTACTCGAATTTGTACAAAGTGATTCTATTCAAAAATAAGATTTATGTACCATGATATACCATAATTATTTCTGTGACAAATATATAATTGTTTCTATGATGGTATATCCGTGACCATTTCAATATATCAAAGTGTGATGATGACAAAGAGTATTTTTTGACGATTTAAAAATGTATTATGTGATGATTCCTACTCGATGACGTCAGCTGCATCGCTGACGTGGCAGCTAACGTCAGTGCTAACGTGGCATACACTGTTGAACGAACCCAAACGGTCGATAATGACGAAAAAACAAGGCTATCTATGACCAAATCAGATTATCACAAAACAAGAAACGCCGTTAACGGTGTTGTCAAGACGCTCGGCAAACGAGAGATTATGACGAAAACGGTGTTTCATCCATGACCAAAAGTGATCGTCACAGATTGAAACCACTTCAATGACGACGCATCAATCGTCATAGAATGGAGACACATCTGTGACGAAAATTACCATTTCGTCACCGATGACCAAATGTGACGCAACCATAGTGATGAAATCCAAATCGTCACAAACTCGTCACAAATGAACATTAGTGACGATTATGGCGTCTTCAATGACGTTAGGTGAACGTCATCGATGACAACATCCCTACTAGTGAATTAGGGTGACAGAGTTCACCCGACAGAAGTAGGAGAGAGAGAGAGAGAGGATGAAGGGACTTGTGTCGTCGCTACACGATACTATCCCTATATTGAGAGGAACCTTCAAGATCGCCTACGCTAGCAACTGCCGTCGCCGCCTGGTACGACGAATTAGCCGAGAGGAGTTAGACCAACGTGCTAGGAGGTGGAGCGCTCAGATTCTACACAAGGTCAACGCCTGAGTCAGACTCAGAAGTCGCAAAATTTGAGAGCCATAGTTCACTTGACAAATGTAGGGGACAAACTGAGAAAGAGGTGTTGTCTGAGTGTAGAGGGAGAGTAGGGGGATGGACCCGTGCAACTGTTGCATGAGCCAGTCTCTAGATCAAGAGAAACTTTCAAGGTTGCCTACATCAGCAACTGGCATCACAACCTTGTATGACGAGCTCGCTTGGAGGAGTTGAATCCATGCGCTGGGAGGTGAAGCATTGAAACTCTACACAAGGACAATGTCTGAGTCAGACTCGGAAGCTGTGGAATCAAAGAGACAAAGTTCGCACGACAAAAGTATGAGAGAAAGAGGCGTTGTAGAGAGAGAGAGAGAGAGAGAGAGATCATAGGAGGATGAAGGGACATGTGCCACCGCTACACTAACATATCCCTAGATCGAGAGGAACCTTCAAGATCGTCTACGCCAACAACTGGCACCGTTGCCATGTACAACAAACTAGCTAAGAGGAGTTGGATTCTCGCATTGTGTGAGAGGTTTAGATCTGGACAGCCCACAGGGGGGTTAACTCCGGTGGTTTATTTGTTCGGCGGGGTGAAATCTAGGGCTAAGAACTCGAAGGTTGCGCACGAGCACACGGAACACAGAGAACACGGCGAGTTTATATTGGTTCAGGCCTCCGGAGAGTAAAACCCTACGTCCAGTTCTTGATTGTATTGACTTGGGCGGATTGCAACTTGGGATGACTTGAGCCGACTTGGCCTTAGGGGTCCGGCCTTCTCCGCCTTATATTGGCTGACGGACAAGGTTAGTGGGCCCTGAGTCCTGGTCGGTTACAATAGGGAAACCACTCTAAGGAAAGTTACAACATAATCCCGTGCTCTTCGGATTGTCTGGAGGCGCAGCCGATGTCTTCTGCCTTGTCTTGCACGCCAAGTTACCCGACTGGATCGGATAAGGTCGTCTGGAGAATCTTCTGGAAGGTCTTCAGGAGATCGTGTGGGCCACCAACCAGGTCCGTTGGGCCCACTATTAGGTCGGCAGGTCTTCTGGTGGGCTGGACCCACTTGTCGGGGACGGCCGTGAGCCTGGTTGGTGGGGACCCAGGGGTACCCATGTCTCACAAGCCCCCGAGCGATGTGTAGGCGTAGCAACCTCGAGAGGTCATGACGAAGTCGTAGACCTATCGACAGGTCGAATAGCGTGCACGTCGGTCCAAAAGAAAAAGTAAATCAGCTTAGCAGCTGACCTGTTTGTAGTATTTGCCGAATGAAAAGAGAGGTCGAGTGACGACCTATAGGAAGTAGACTTCCAATAGATCGAAATGACGATGAAAAAATTTAGAGGGCGTCAAGGACGCACTCATAGAGTAGTATCTGAGCATCGTGGCGGGCAGGATGGCCGGTATGATGATCCAAAAAAGAAAAAGAAAAGAAAGAGTAGGTCGAGTAATGACATGATAAGAAACAGGTTTCCCAACAGGTCGGTACGACGAAGAAAACAAGAAGGCATCGAAGACGCTCTCGTAGAGTAGTCCCCGAGCATTGAAGCAGGCAGCATGGCTGGTTTGATGCTCAAAAAAGAGAAGAAAACTGAGTCATGGTCTTGATCGAACGAAGTGTAGAGACACCCAGATCTCCCAGCATGGCTGCAAGGAGTCTGGCAGGGCCGACCTCACGGAGGCTTTGTAGGCGTGCCGTCTTTGAAGAGGCCTTAAATCAATAATTTCCAGTATCCGAGGATACCCAGCAGAATCCTGAAACGCGTATCGCACGAAGAGGTCTTCTATAGTGGTCGAAATTGTCAACGAGGAAGCTGTAGAGAAATGTTGATCTTGAATGAATGGAGTGTAGAGACACCCAGATATCCTGCATAGCTGCAGAGAGTCTGGCAGAGCCACCCGAGGCATGCTGACCTCAAGAAGGTCTCAAATCAAAGGCGTCCAAGCACCCGGAGATGCCTGGCAGGGCCATTAGGTGCGCACCCCACAGGGAGGCCTTCATTCCCTACGCAAAATCCTGGGTGTCTAGAGCAGGCTGGCAGAGCTATAAGAGCACACCGACCTCAGGAAGGTCATGCATTCAGGGCGCCCAACTAGGTTGGCAGAGCCATAGACATACCATGGTATTGCAAGACCTAGGTAAAAAGGCACGCCGACCTCTAGGAGGTCGTTTTGGTGCCCAGACGACAACATAGCTGCTAGCCATCCAGCAGACATGCCAAGGTATTGACGACCTCAGCAATAGGCACACCAACCACAGGGGCCCGATGAAATCATAGACGTGAAGCTTCTGATCTCCAGGCGCCCAGACGGATCTAGCAGAGCAGCGAGGCACGCCTACCCCGGAAGGTCTTCAATCGAACCTACGACCATTCTGCTCAGGAAATAGAAATATAGGCTAATTGGAATAGGTCTGTTTACGTGCAGAGCCTAGCGGGTGCACAAGGACGCAGAGCCTAGCGGGTGCAGTAAAGACACAGAGCCGTAAAGGGTGCGTTTAATCATCGTCGTCGTAGTCTGTAGATGTATCGAGGTGCAGGGCCCTCTGACACAGAGTCAGGCTTATCTCTCCATAGAGTGCAGGGTCACGGGTCAACAGTGGTCGGGGATTCTCTTGCCACCCAGAAAACGACAAGCCGTCCACAGACCAAGAGGTGTACTGTAGCCATGTGACGCCGCGGCGGCCTCAGGCATCAATGATGCATAAGCGACAAAGGTGTCGCAAAGCAGGGAAAAAGGACATCGCTTTGGGTCATCCACATGCCTACAGGTCCTCTGAATCATGTGGTAACAGTGTCAATGCTTCACCGGCTACACAAGGCTCGGTTCTGGCTATAAATAGCACCATAGGGCTGAAGGAGGCAAGCACCGAGCATTGCTGAGCTATGAAGCCGCAGAGTAGAAATTTGGCCATGCCATGGGCATGTGTCCGTCCACCAGAGCATATGATGCAAAGTTTGTAGAAGCTTGGAGATAGAAGAATACTTGTGAAGTATAGGTGTCACCCCCACTCTTTGTACCGTGCCTCAGTGAAGAGTCATGGAGAGTTTGGAGGTGATGTTGTAGAGGCCCGAGGTGACACTGCAGGTTCTTGGTAAGCATGAGATGCTCGTCGAGGGCTCGCAGTCCGCGTAGAAGAGCAAGCTCGTGTCTGCATTCCATAGTCAGGCACAAAGTGTGACCTGCTATGCGCAGTGTTGTGTAGGCGTTCACCGCAAGGCCACCATTGGGGATCTGAAGCTAGAAGAATTCTTGCGATGTGCTCTGCTATAGCAGAGAACATGGCAAAGATTGCTCTAGGTAGATCAGGTCTTCAAATATGTTTGTATCTTGAAACGGGTTCTGGATCTAATGAGGTCGCAGGCGACTTGTGTACCTTTGAAGTTCCCGTGTAATGTTCGCTCTCTTCTGTCATGTAATGATTGCTTTGAAGAAATTATTCATCAAAGACCTACAATAATGTGATTTGGGGGCTTGTCGACCTCATGAAGGTCGAATTTACTATCAGGACGACCTGGCAGCATCAACGTGTGTACGACCTAAACTCAGGGTGTAGGTCGCTAGTTTATCCATTAGGCATATAGTCGTTGGCGTAAAATCCAGCGAGATCATCTCGTGAAATTAGCGGCTCATAGCAGTTGCGGCAGATCCGTTGCGGCAACGGATCCATTACGACATCCGTGGCGGGGCCCATATAAATATGGCCACGGGGGCGGGCGTTGTTCCTCCCCTGCCATCGTCTTCTTCCTCTCGCCGTCCGCCGAAAGTTTCCTTGCCCTAGCCGCCGTACTTGCACATCCACCCCACCACATTCGAAGCCAGAGCTCACCGCCGCCATCCCTAGCAGACAGCGCCGCCACCGCGACCTGTGCGCCGCGCCACTCCGCATGCGCATAAAAACCCTAGTCACATTTAGATCCAAATCCATTCCTTCCGAAGAAATGGCGGCCGCAGCATCCCAGATCCCTGCTCCGGACACGGTCTGGGATGCCTCGGTGATGACCGAAGAGAAAATCCAGGCGCTGGTGGAGCGCGGGCTGCTGAGGCCCAAGGCGGACGTGGAGTGGAAGGCGCCTGCCGACGAAGCGTTCTCGACGGAGGACGATAAGGAGCAGGTCGTCTTCGCGTCCTTCTTCGAGCGCAGGTTCAATGTGCCTGCCGGTGACTTCTTCAGAGGTCTGCTATACTACTACAAGCTGGAGCTGGTACACCTCGTTCCTGACTCCATCACTGTAGTTTCTTCGTTCATCCACTTGTGCGAAGCATATCTGGGCATACCGCCCCATTTTCTACTGTGGCGTTACTTCTTCAACGTCAAGACCCCCGGCAAGCGGACTGGCGTTGTAGGCTCGGTGATGTTCTGCTTGAGATCGGGTCTCAAGGCAGAATGGATTGACATGGACCTACCGGACAACACCGCTGGGTGGAGGTCGGAGTGGTTCTACATCGCCGACCAGAGGCTGGCGCTCCCGAGGCGAATTGGGCATCAGCCCGAGAAGATAATTGAGTGGGACATGCCCCTGACCTCCCGCGAGATGGAAGACGTCAAGGAGCTGCTTGCCCTCGTCGCCGACCTCAAGAGGAGAGGTTTGACGGGGGGCTCGGTGGCGATGTCGTTTTGTCGTCACCTGATCTAGCCGATCAAGGACCGGGTGCATCCGGCCTACGAGTACTGGGGTCAGTCGGACCCTACTCGCGAAGTCAACCGCAAGGTCTCCAGAGATGAGATGGCGACCAGGGTCACACAGCTGTACACCGGGCGGATCCGGAATAAGAAGTGCCCGAAGGCGCACTCCCTGACCCGACCAGCTGATCCAGTAAGTCCTTAGACAACTAGCTCTTGTCGAAGTATTTATTTGCTTTGCGCCTTAGAGGAAGACCTCTTAGACCTTGTTTTTTGTTTTTACATGCTCGTGAGATGCAGTACTGGTGCCCTACACCCCTGCCGTCAGGCCACTACACCCCTGCCGTCCGGCGAAGAACCACGTCGGAAGTTGAGGTCGCAGGACTACCAGCCTCCAGCAGCTGCTCTGCTAGAGAATTATCTATCGGATTCGTCTGTAGGGGCGGACGAGGACAGCGACCTGGAGGTCAGTGACGACATGGCGGACCGGCCTGAGGCGACTAGGGCCACGAGGCCGGGACGCCGGACAAGGGCAGCGACAGCGAAGCAGTCAAGCTCGAGGGCTGCCGCGACGGCTGAGGTAGTGAAGACTGCCAAGCTCGAGGCCGCAAAGAAGAAGAGGAAGAGGAAGACAAACTCCACCCCAACGTCGCAGAACGTCGAGGAGGAAGATGAAGCCACGGATGAGCCGCCGGTTATTGATAACCGTGCGGCGCTGAGGTCGCCAAGTCCCGCGACCAAGAGGCAGCGGGAGCTAGAGAGGTAGGTGACAGAGGGGGACCTCCGCCGCATAAAGGAGGCGTAGCTGGCTGCAGCTGGTGTGCAGGCAGGGATGCCTACGAAGGTGCAATGTCGGCAGTTGAAGCCAAAATCACGTGTAACAATGGTCGTGAGGTAAGACCTCGATTCCACGACTTATTTATCGATTATAACTAAGGGATCGTAGCATGCTGACGATGAAATTGTTGCAGGTCAGATGCAAGGCCTCAGAGCACCTCGGATGCTCAAGGTTCTCCTGCAACGACGACGATGTCCGAGCAGGAGGTCGGAACCCAGAGTTCCATTGAGGGCTTAGTGACATCGACTCCCCCGCCTGTCATTGACGTGAACCGATCAACACGGTGCCAAGCACGTCGGCTCAGGACCCGGCGGTGCACCAAGCTCAGATCGAGCAGCCACAGCGGGACCCAGAAACAGTCGGCGGAGAGGTACCAGATTCAACGTCGATGGGGCTAGGCTTGGGGAGGCGGGATATCGACTGGAACGGCACCCCCTGGGAGGGAGACATTTTTGAGGATGACGAGGACATGAAGGAGGTCCATCGGGCTATCTTAACGCTTAACCAAGCATTTACGGTGAGTGTTTGCACACTGAATTGGAACTTCATTGAATCATGTAAATGTTTGTGACGGCTAGTCTTATGTTTATGAAGCAGTCACTGGCGGACCGTGCCAAGAGCAGGGCCGACCAAAGCAGAAATGCTACAGCAATGCAACAGCGGGCGGAGCAGCTCGAGCAGGAGCTCAAGCGGGTCCGAGAGAAGGCCGCTGCGGAGAAGAAAAGGCTCGAGGACGAGCTGAAGGAGGAACAGCGCAAAAATCGGGACGCCGACGAACTGTTATCGTCTGTGAGTGCTGGTAAGGCCAACTACCCACGATCTTGTGTATCTCTACTTTGTGTAACTGAATCTTGTGTCTGATGATTTCTTTATATCACAGAATTTCATAGAGAAAAGGACAACCTCAAGAACGACCTCATGGTTCCCAAGGAGAGGGTCCGAAGCCTGGAGGTAAACCTGTGGGCTGCTGACACGGTGGGCGAGGAGTTAAAGCAGATGATGAAAGCCGCCGTGGACAGTGAGTATGCCGTATGCCAGAAGCTGGCTTACGAGAAACAAACACGAAAAGACCTTGAGGTCAGTCTCGTGGTAGCTTTAGAGTCGTTGCGGAATGACCAGGTGAACATTGCAGGGCTTGAGGTGGAGGTGAACGATCTGAAGAATGCTGACGACCTTGTCATCGACATGGTGGATACGCAGTTCCATGGGGAGGAGCCCAAGCCAGCCATTGATCGACTTCTGGTCGCACCCCAGAAGCTGGTTGATCTCTTGAGGGTGATGAGTTTAACAGCGGCTACAGAGTCGCTGGTGCGTGTGAAGTCGCACTTCCCCGAGGTTGACATGGCCAAGGTCGGGGAAGGCCCAGATGCCACAAAGGACCTCAAGGTCGTAGAGGAGGAGATACAGGTGGCTGCTGAGAAGATAATGGATGCCATCGATTACGAGGGCGATGATGGTGAAGAGTAGTCGTAGTCACAGAGCTGTACCCCCTCTCCCTCCAGTCATGTAAATAACAATGATGATCTTCTTTTGGCCTGCATGACATGCTTAGTTTATGTTTGCGCGAACTTGGTTGCCCTGAAGCAATGTGTTCTCAACATACCCCGCTGACTACTACTCATGGAGAGGTTGGCTTACCAATCACCACTACTCAGCAGGGAGACTTACGTGCGATCGGCACACGGGGGGGAGTTTGGGACTCGGGTTTTGCAACCACACGACCAAGCAGGCTCACAACAACATAGAGTAAGTAGTCATGAGGGACGACGTCCTTAGGTCGAGCGACCCTTGTATTGGCTTTTGCCAAGCCCCCGAGCATGTCGAGGGGGAGGAACAGAAAACTTCACCCTCAGGTCTTTCGACCCCTGTGTTGGCTTTTGCCAAGCCCCCGAGCTTGTCGAGGGGGGTGGTACACGACATGGAAGGAAAGACGATAGAACTCGAGACACAGTAGATGACTGCTTAAGACTAATATTTATTTGACTGAAAGTACAAAGATGAAGAATACATAGCTGTAATGAAAACTATTCTACGAATAGAATCGTCGAAGGTGCTCCACGTTCCATGGGTTGGGTACTCCTTAGCCGTCGCCCCACTAGAGGCGGTATGTAGACGGGCTGATAACTTCTGTGACGATGAAAGGTCCTTCCCAAGGGGCGGACAACTTGTGCATGCCGTCGGTCTTTTGGATGCGTCTTAAAACTAGGTCGCCAACGTTAAAGGAGCACTCCTTGACGTTGCGATCGTGATACCGACGGAGTTGCTGGTCGTGGCAGGCTTGCCTCATGATGGCTGCCACTCTTTGCTCCTCGAGGCTGTCGAGGTCGACGCGACGAGTTTTCTCAGCTTCACCTTCTTCGTAAAACTGTATGCGTGGAGCTCCAAAGGTGATGTCGGTAGGTAGGATGGCCTCTGAGCCATAGACCAGGAAGAAGGGCGAGAAGCCCGTGGCAGAACTGACTTGGGTCCGCAGACCCCAGATCACGTGTGGTAGCTTAGCTAACCACCAGGAAGCATAATTTGAAGCGTCATCAAAGATATGATCTTTGAGAGCTTGAAGAACCATGCCATTAGCACGTTCGACCTGGCCATTGCACCGAGGGTAGGCGACCGAAGAGTAGTAAACATCAATCATGCTGTCCTGGCAAAAATCCCAGAAGGCAGACCCTGTGAAGGCCGACCCGAGGTCGGTGATGATTCTGTTGGGCACACCGAAGCGATGTGTAATCTCCTGGATGAATTTTGCCGCTTCTTCCGACGTGACCTTAGCGACAGGTCGGACTTCAATCCACTTGGCGAATTTGTCGACGGCCACAAGGATGTGCTTGTAGCCGCCGGGAGTGGTTCGGAATGGCCCTATAGAGTCAAGGCCCCACATGGCGAAGGGCCATGATGGGGGGATTGTGCACAGAATCTGAGCTGGCAGATGCTGCTATTTGGCAAAGAATTGGCATCCTTTGCACCTCTTGACGAGGTCTTTGGCATCGGTCATGGCCGTGGGCCAGTAGAAACCAGATCGATAGGCCCTGCCGACCAAGTTGGCGGACGCCGTGTGGCAGCCACACTGACCACCATGGATCTCAGCCAGGAGCTGAAGACCTTCTGATCGCAAGATACACTTCA
Organism: Cenchrus fungigraminus; assembly: GCA_036936925.1. Taxonomy (NCBI): domain Eukaryota; kingdom Viridiplantae; phylum Streptophyta; class Magnoliopsida; order Poales; family Poaceae; genus Cenchrus; species Cenchrus fungigraminus. Next base: position 62,368,408 of record CM072768.1, on the reverse strand, counting down.
TCAGCACACCGGTGGAGGCGGCTTTTCTGTAGAGGTCGGAGCCGATCACGATGTACTTAGCACTACACCGCGTGATATGCTCTCGTCCTGCTTTGTCTTCTGGGACTCGCTAGTTGAGTAGGAAGCTAGGAAAGGCTCGCGCCAATCATCCTCTTTTTCTGTCATCAGCACGTCGCGAGGAGGTGTTGGAGTTGGGTCGGGCTGACATTGGTCCAGATTGTCCGGGTCCAACAGTTTGATAGACGGCTTGCGTAGGTCTTGGACGAACACACCTGCCGGGACTAGAGCTCGTTTGGAGCCTAGTTTGGACAGTACGTCGGCGGCCACATTGTTATTACGTGGCACATGCTGAAATTCGATCCCCTCGAAGTGGCCTTCGAGTTTACGGATTTCAGCACAATAAGCGTCCATTGTGTCTTTCACACAATCCCACTCCTTGTTGACTTGCTCGATGACGACCTTGGAATCACCATATGCCAGTAGTCGCTTGATGCCAAGGGACACTGCAATTCGGAGCCCGTGAATTACAGCTTCGTACTATGCTCCATTGTTGGAGGCCTTGTAGTGTATCTAGAGGACGTATTTTAGCTGCTCTCCCTAAGGAGAAATGAACAGCACGCCCGCTCCTGCACCCTCGAGGTTAAGGGCACCGTCGAAGTACATTATCCAGTGTTCAGGCCGCTCCTTGGGGGGGCATCTGGATTTCTGTCCATTCTGACACAAAGAGATCCACTCCAACAGCTCATAATTTCTAGTCCTTGATAACATATATGAATATGAACAACTGAAATTAACGTGAAGGTTGCATATTTGTTGTCCTGCAGTTCTGATTTTTGTTCTTTGGCATACATGGCCCCAATCTTTTCAATCTTGTGCACCATGGATCCCCCTCGCTCATCGATGTGGCTGCACCAGTCCATGGAAGAAGATGATTCCGCCTTACTGCGGTACTTGATTGCAGAGGACCAACCAAATTATGAGTTGTTGCTTAGCTTGATGACGATGAGGAAGAGATGACCACTATGGTGGCAGCTATGGATGCGGAGAGTTCCTTCCATCGCTCAAAGCATGCGAGATGACTTGTGCCCAGAGACCATGCTGATGGAGAGGCAAGAATCATATGCCATTGCTGACAACCCTGTGTACACCCTGAACAGTTCCGTAAAAGGTATAGAACATGACATGTCATATTATTGTATTTTCTGTCACTATGTGCATATTTCTTACATTTTCAAACTTGCAGATCCGGATGAGGCATCACATGTTCCTCTGCATTCTTGAGGGAGTTCAGTCAGTGGACAGCTACTTCCAACAGCGTGAGAATTGTACTGGATTGTTAGGATTGAAGTGAAGCGAGGGGAAGGGTGGATTTGGAGGATGACCCCGGGCGCCCCCAGATTTCCCGGCCCGACTGCGGATCCTGGAAGATGGAGGCCTTTTTTCCGGGTGCTGTTGCAGCCCATCCAGGAACTCCGGCCCACTATTTTTACATGTCCAGGGCCTGATCCAGGAGATTGCGGGAAATCCTATATATCTTCCGGAAGAAAGTTTCTAAATCAACTTCCACTGCTTTAAGATTCGTGCAACCCACAGCATCCATCGGATCTCAACCCTATCTACCTCTCTTCTCTCCTCCTCAACCCGCCGCCGCCGCCCCGAGCCCACGCGCCATGGATGCGAGCCACGGAGCTCCGGAGGGGCGGGAGGTGGGGGGAGCGGCCGGCGGCGAGGTCGCCGCCGGCCGGCCGGGGTGGTGGTGGAGGGGGGCGGCCCTTCGGGTTTGGGTTTCCGGGGGGGTCGGGTTCCCGGAGGAGCTCCTCCATCTCCGGCGACATAGAGAAGGGAGGGGTTGGGGTGGCACATCGACAGGCGGTGGCCGCGGTCGGCCGGCGGCGGAGGCGAGGCGGCGCGGTAGCACCGCCGGCCGGGCGGGGTCGGATGGCCGGTGGGCAGGGCGGGGCGGTGGGGGAGGACGGCGGGCGGGCGGCGCGGCGGCCGGCGGCCGTGGTGGTGGAGGAGGCGACGGGGGTGGTGGCCGGCCGGGCGCGAGGAGCAGCTCGGTTAGGGAGGGCGGGGTCGCCGACGGGGGTGGTCGGCGGGTGGGCGGTGCGGCGGTGGGGAGCCGCCGGCCGGGGTGGAGGACGAGGTGGCGGGGGACAGCGGCGGCGGGAGGAAGAAGAAGGTGGAGATGGGCCTAATGGGCCGGAAGATGGAACCCTTATCCATCTTCCGGAAGCCATATAGGAGCCCCCGGAGATTGCTGCGGTTAGCCAAAAGCAGACAGGACGAAATGATGTAGTTGGCGCAGCCAAGTATGCTTATTTGCTTGGTTTTGTCAAATGTGTTGGCCCCATCATGCTATTAGACATATTCTCAAAAAAAATCATGCTATTAGACATTTAAATCTTATATTATCTTATCTATTATTAAAGTAACACTTCTGCTCAATTTTTTGGGTTGGTCCAACTTTCACATTGACGGGTGGGTCTAACATCAACTCGAAAAAGTGGCCAAGTCCATGAGTTTTCCAACGATTCACGACTCCGTTCCCGTGCACGACTCGATCTGGTTCTTCTCCATCGTGACTCCCATACACAGAAGTGAAGTATCGGGTCATGATCAGATCAGTCGTGTTTTCTCTCCCAATTAGATCAGGACTATCTGCCTCTCTTTCCTCATCTATCACGGTCATAGTATGGAAATGAGAGGTGGTGCAAATGCAACCCTCTACCGGTGTCGTGTTCATCATAGTCGGGGTCTCGATAGCCATAGCGTTTAATGTGCTAGCTGCCATGACTACCCCCTTCCACTTAGCCTCCACTATGTTTGAGGACGGCTGAGGCGAACCAGTGAGGGCGCTGGCCACCAGGTGGCAAAGGACCTCTAGTGGGCATGGTAGGCAGAGGGGTGAGAAATCAAATTGGTTAGTGGAGGGAGGTTGTGGTGCGGCTAGAGATGTCCATCGTGCCATTGCTTTCCCCTTCCTCCCTCCTCTTCTTCTACACCATCTGATGCCCTATCCACTGCCGCCATCGCGGCTTTCTCCTCATCTCCACTCGCAGGAGGAAACTATGAGCTTCAATTGTGAGCTTCGATTCCACATCTCCAACCTGAGCTCCGGGGATATGAAGCTCATCCATGTCGCTCGGGCCCCGCCACTGTCATGCAGCTCCACTCTTGCGAGCTCCACCTAGGGTTTCTACACCCCCAACATCTTCGCCTCGGGCTTCCTCATCCACGCCTTCTTCCGCTATGGATGGCCACACCACGGCCACGTTGTGGCCGTGCGGGGTTTCTAGTGCAATTGTGGATCTGGTTGTGCGGCAAGGTCATGGGGGGAAGAATTGTGGGTGAGAGTGACATCATGACGGGGGTTGCATTCGTTGCACTTGTGCGGGGTAGGGGCGGCACGACTAAGGCCTACGGGGTTACATGCAGAGGGAGCAGAGGTGGGTGGATAGGAGGATAAAGTTGGGAGTTAAATATCTAAGGGACCAATATATTGATTCTTAGGCTGGGTCACATCTTCCTTTTGAGCTGAAATGAAATTTCGTGACTCATGAGTCACTCGTGGGGGAGTTATAAACCGCCCTGCCCAGTTTCGAGTCCCCAAACACGCAAATCCGCTGGGAAAAACAAAGTCAAGCCACCTCCATCGGGTCTAAAATCCACAAGTTTCGGGTCCCTACCCGCTTGACTATCATCACTAGATGCGGTGCTGGTGTTGGGAGAATGGTGGCTCAACATGCGGCACCGGCCACTTGTGTTGGAAGCACCCGACAGGGAAAGTACTTGGGCAGATGTAGCTTGAATGGAAGAGGAATGGACAAAGATGAAGAAAAAGAGCCGGCTGGCCGGCTACATGGGAGATTAAATTATTAAAACTAGGTGATTCCCCGCGCATTGCTACGAGATTTGAAGAGTTTTTCAATTAAACTATGAATCAATGTGCTTGTCTAATTACTTCATCAGAACTAACAGAATGAGGACAGCAGCAAACTATGAATCTATGTAATTAGTCTACATTCAATATTCCTAATAGACCTTGAAAGTGGACTCCAAAAATTTCTCCAAGGAACTAAACGAGGCCCGGCAACATTCTCCTCTTTAATTTTTTTAACCTCCCTCTTCTTTACTCCAACCAAGGTAGCTCAACACCTCAACAGGCTCAGCAGACAATTGAGAAACTCAAGCACCACGGAGGGAGACTCTAGTCATCTGAGTCTCCTCCCTGTTCTCCTTTTCACCACGAAACAGAGACATGAATATATAGCAGATTGGGTGGCCGAGCAGAGAGAGGGTGTTGGGGGTTCAAGTAGGACTAACCTCTGTCATGAATGAAGTAGTTGTTCTCATGATGGTCGTAGGGGCTGGATCCACGTCGGCTCGTGGCCTGAGGTGGTCGGCTCGTCGTCGTGGTCGGGGATGACGGATCCACGTCAACCGTCTTTAGGTTGGCCGGGAAGCCGTCCGCACGCCAGTAACCGCGTCCTCGTCACCGTCGTCACGCAGGGAGCGGTGGGGCTGGAGAAGAGCAGGGCTGCGGCGGGGAGAGAGCGGCGAAGGTAAGCGGGGAGAGAGCAGCGAAGGCGAGCAGGGAGAGTGGCGGCGACGACTAGGGCAGGAGAAGGAGCAGGGCGGCGGTGGGGAGAGTGCGGGCGTTGTGGATCTGTCTAGCGAGGAGCCGAATATGTCCCCTGAGGAACAGCGCGCGTAACTGTGTTTAAGGAAATTACTGGCGTGCCCTTGAATGGCTCTCTGGTGGAATTGGAATTCCATGGGCATTTTAGTCAATATTGGTGGGAAATTTTGAATAGCCCGCGCACAGTTTGCCTGCTGACGCAGACACGTGGGCCAGTGTCATTGGCGACGCTGGTTAGTGAACCCGCATCGCCTTTGTTGGCAGTTGGGTCCGGGCGGACGGGCAGTGGTTATCTTTTTATTTTGGCTGTTAACGTTGATGCGTGGGCCAGCCACTATTTTTTTCTAATGAAACTTGCTTCCTTAAAATATTAGAGCCCATAAAACAGCACCTAAAAATCATAAAACTACGAACAATTCATATTTAGACATTTAGTATTTGAATAAAATATCAACAGTCACACTTGTGTGCCCAAGATTCTTAGAATTCGTTTTTACATCCCATGTTAATGATGTAATAATTCTAATAACATCTAGTGTGCTCTAAAAAATCTACAAATTGACTTGGCAACATAATTTGGGTACCTAAACTTGTCTTCAAAATTTCAAATGGTTTCGATGAAGGAATAATATACTTATGTACAAATATCTACATCTCTCACATATTTTCCTAGAATGTTGCTTGAACATTGAAGTTTTTCACACTTTGCAACATGTTCGAACTCATATGCATTTGAAAACTTAACAAAACCTTGTGTTCACCTTAAGATTACGAAAATGCAAAGTTTCATTACAGGAGGTGTGGAAAACAAATATTATTTATATGTTGTACTTACATAGAACAAGATAAGGCATATAAACATTGTTCAAGAAACGGAATATACACTAAACAATGAAATTAATGAAAATATGGTGATTTTAGAAAAATTCAGAAAAAAAATAATCAAATTTGGACTAATTACGATAGAGAAATACATGTTACAAAATTTGATTGCAGATTAAAAAGAGAAATGTCGTCGGCGACGCGGGACGGATAAACTGTTCTTCATTCTCCAATAGAACAAAGGAGGAAGAAGAGGGCACTGCCGCCCCCTCCATGCCCGCTTCGGTGGTTTTGACACCCAAGAGGGCACCCTAGGCCTCGTCGGCGGCAAATGAGACCACCGCAACCTTCGATTTGACTCACAAAAGTGACAAATCAAATCTTGTCTATCAAAAACCGATTAAAAACCGACATCCCGATTAAATCAAATCTGTGTTTAGTAATATCAAATAATTTACATTCAAGATAGATAATGTTCATTGATGCTTGCGCCTACATCCCGATGTTCATCCGGCTGACGGCGTACTCCACGGCGACGCTGAAGTTACGCGTCCAGAGGTCGAACTCATGACAGATGCGACACTCGGCGCTGTAGTAGTGGATGATCTCTGAGGTCACCGGCCCGTAGCGCCTACATCCTGCTGCCCAAATGCAGACGTCGAGATTCTGGACGGGCAGCAACGGAATATCGTCATCGCCGTCACGAAGCCAGTACCACCACGCAATGTTGCGGAGATCCCAGTTGACGAGGTAGCGCAGCTGCTGCAGGTTGTGGTTCTTCCACCGCCCGTCAGGGAGCAACGGGCCGCCGCTGATTTCGTGGAGCAGTGCAATGGCTTCGGGCTCCACAGGGTTGCAACGGTACTTCAACATCGCTAAGAAGTACTTCGCACCGGAGTCTTTAGCAGCGGCATCTCCGACGAGCTTCAGACTCTTATCGGGATTCCGCCGCCTCATCAACCTCTCCATCCCCTCGAAGCATAAGGCCTCCGGATGATTGGCCTCGCGGAAGCGCCGCTCAAAGCACGACCTGACGTAGCGATTCCTGCACACCTGACAAAGCTCATGCAGTGACACGTGCAGTAGTACCTCATCGGAGTCGCAGATGCGCCGGAAGGTGCCGCAGATCTGATTACGAAGGATCAGAAAATGAATGACGGGCTCATCCTTGATGGAGTGGATGATGATCTGGGTGATAAGATCATCTGGCAGCAGCAGCATCAAGCACACCGTGGCCATCAAGGAGAAGGGGAGGTAATAGAAAAGCGAGGGGGTTTGGAAATTGAAAGGCGACGAGGGTTGAAATTGAAAGGCGACGAGGGTTGAAATTGAAAGACGACGAGAGTTGAAATTGAAGGTGATGGAGTTTGGAAATAGAAAAAGGCGACTCGGCCATCTAAAACAATAAATGGAAATTGAAAAGGCGCCGCAGTTTGGCTGCTGCTGCTGACGAGTGGGCCCGACACCATTGCCCCTGCCCCTTCACCTTCCCGCGTAATTGAAAGGCGACGCGTGTTTTTGGACGGTTTTGCGCCTGAAACGGAGTCCGAGGCGTAGTGGGTGGGACCAGAGGTGCCTCAAGCCTGACGGTTCCGCGTCCTGTCAATATAACTCCCCTGCCTTCCCCTGCTTTCCCGTGCTTCTTCCATAAGCTTATTATCTCTTTCGCTTCTTCTTCCTCCTCCCGATCCACCACTACAAATCTCCAGTCACCGAGAGATCACGAAGGAGGAGATGGCGTCGAGTGCCCCGTCACCGACAAAGTGGGGACGAAGGGAGGATGACGAAAGCCACCGTCAAAGGAAGTTGGAGAAGGGGAAGGAGCCGGCGACCAAGAAGAAGGACGCTGACGAGGAACCGTTCGGCGACGACACTAAGTTCGCCGTCGTCCTGCTCAAGAGCGCGTTCAGAAAGCTTCAAGATGTTGGCGAGGCCTTCGACATCAAGGCGCCTCATGAAGTGGACAAAGACCCGAGCGTGAAGGGTCTCGCCTTCAGCATCCACGGGTTGGCTGAAAAGCTCGAGAACATCCCCATGGTCAAGCGGGCTTGCCGCCACTTAGGCTTCGACAACGACGGCTCCGACGGCGACGACGGCAGGACTCCGACGGCGACGACGGCGGGACTCCGACAGCGGTGACCGACTAATTGATAGGCTCCTCTACCATGTATAGTAATAATGTGTGTGTGTGTGTGTGTGTTTGTGTCTTCGTCAGGTTGTTGGACATGAACTGCTTAGTTTGTTTTTCGATCATGAACTGCTTAGTTAATTAGTTTGGTTGTCGGATTTTATATGTCATGAACTCGATCTAATAGACGCGAGTAGATCCATCCGCGTCTCCTATAATATGTGTTCATCCTGTTGTGATGAACTCGAGATCATTTGTGATGAACTAGAGATTTGTTGTGATGAATTAGATCTTAAAGATAATGGATAGTCATTGCCGACGCGGGTTAGCAAACCTGCATCGCCTTTGTTGGTAGTTGGGTCCGGGCGGGCAGGCAATAGTTATCTTTTTTATATTGGCTCCTGACGCCGACATGTGGGCCCGTCACTATTTTTTTTGGAATGAAACTTGCTTCCCTAAAATATTAGAGCCCATTAAACAGCACCTAAAAAATCATAAAAATACGAACAATTCATATTTGGACATTTAGTATTTGAATAAAATATCAACAGTCACACTTGTGTGCCCAACATTCTTATAATTAGTTTTTACACCCCATGCTAATGATATAATAATTCTAATAACATCAAATGTGCTCTAAAAAATCTACAAATTGACTTGGCAAGATAATTTGGGTACCTAAACTTGTCTTCAAAATTTCAAATGGTCTCGGTGAAGGAATAATATACTTGTGTACAAATGTCTACATCTCTCACATAGTGTCCTAGAATGTTGCTTGAACATTGAAGTTTTCCACACTTTGCAACATGTTCGAACTCATATGCATTTGAAAACTTAACAAAACCTTGTGTTCACCTTAAGCTTACGAAATGCAAAGTTTCATCACTAATGGTTGTGTAAAACAAATATATTTATATGTTGTTGTACTTACAAAGAACAAAATAAGGCATATAAACATTATTCAAGAAACAGAATATACACTAGACAATAAAATTAATGAAAAGATGGTGATTTTAGAAAAAATTAGAAAAAAAATCAAATTTGGACTAATTACGACGAAGAAATACATGTTACAACATTTGATTACAGATTAAAAAGAGAAATGCGAACTATTCTTCATTTGAATAGAACTGGGCCCCATAGTCATTGGCGACACGGGACCGATAATCCACGTCGGCTTTGTTGCTCTTCCAAAAATTTACACAGATAATACGAGCAACACACAAAAGCTAATCCACTACTGATTTCCTATTCCAATACTCCGTTCGAACTTCACCACTTCGCGACGGAGCCTACAGTCTTCGCTGCAAAACAGAGAAATTCTAAGCCATCCTTTATCCATGCCACAGCCGCCGTTGTTGCCTGCGCACGGCTGATCGCCGCGCACCTGTGCCAGAGGCGGCAGTGGTTCACCCCAAATGCGCCACGTCGAGGAGTAGATCGCACGCGCGGCCTTCTCGCGCAAAGGCAGACACCCCTCGTTGCTCAGCCATCTCGACGTCATACTGCCGCCGCCTGCGATGTACCAGTTCGCGGTGTCGGCGGCGGCGGCACCGCCATTGTCCCTGTAGAGCAAGATAGCATATATATAGGCCGTCGCATCATGTCCACCCTCGGCGGCGCGCCGGAGATCATTGCTTTCCCTGTTTTGCATGAACACGGCTTTGATTCCGGAGAAGAAGCAAGCCTCCGGATTCCCGAGATCGGTCAGCATAGCAAGGAAGGCTTTGTAGGCGGTGGGGTCCCACACCCAAGAAATCTCATCTCTTATCCCCTCTATCGACAAACGCCGGCCGACGTCACGGTGGCCACACACGCGGCGCATGGTCGAGCAAGTACTGCGTAGCCTGCGGAGGTCAGCCAAGGGCCGCTCCGAGGTCGCACCGACGCACACCGCAATCTCAATGCAGAGGTCTTGAGGGAGGTCCAGTAGCGACGGCTCGTGCCGCCTGCTTCTTCCCGGCATGCTATTCATCTCCGGTCGGGATTGGTCACGATGAGGAGTAGGTAGTTGTAGTTTTTTCGCGGGTAGATGAAGCGGCAGGGGATCTAAATTATTTTGGAAGGAGACGATACAGGAGACTTGTTTCCAAACACGACGGTTTAAGTATGCAATGGAGACGATGTTGGGCTAATCTGCGTATCCTTTAATTCTCCATTGGAGACGACGTTTGGCTAATCCGCGTATCCTTTAATTCTACATTGGAGACGACGTTTGGTTAATCCGTGTATCCTTTAATTCTACATTGGAATCACTGCTTCTGCTCTCAGCCATTGACTGGGCAACTATTTCCCCCTTGACCGGATCTGGCATCAATTTCTTGGGAACCTTCTCGTTTCCTGTGCTTTTGATCTTATCCCTTCCTTTTTTTTGACAACCGATCTTATCCCTTCCTTGTTTTTGCTATAAAAAGGGACTGACGCCTATCGGTCCTCCTCACTTACTTCCTTCTTCTCTAGATCTAGATCTAGCTATGGCACAAAGAATAGATCTTGTAGGGCGCAAGCTTTTGCTTTTCTCTCTTCTTCCTCCTCCTCGTTCTCTCAGTTGCTAGAAGAATTCTTGTGATATGGGTGATTGGGTTGCTCATCCCTCTAGCACAGCTGCTAGAAAAATCCTTGTGATATATCAGCTGTCGGGGGAAAGTAGCCCAGAACCTCCTGGCATCAGGAAGAACAAGCCGACGGAAAGATCATGTCTGGGGAGAGAAGCCCAACCCCACTACTGTATCTTTCTCGTCAAATTTGCGCTTCCTTTTAATGTATCAATGATGACTGTAATCTGTGTGTGTGATTTTGCATCTTAAGAGACATGCTTGTGTGATTATCTGTGTGCAGTCTAATTTTTTGTATGATTTACCTACTCACTTGCAAGCATGAAGAAGAACAAGCCAACGAAAGTATATCTCTTTTGCTTAGTTTAGATCTATGTTCCTCATCCTGGTAGTGCCTAGTGATGATGAACATAGATGGCCACTTTGTAACCTTCTAATGTATCAATGATGACTATAATCTGTGTGTGTGATTTTGTATCTTAAGAGACATGCTTGTGTGATTATCTGTGTGCAGTCCAATTTATTTGTACGATTTATGTGCTCACTTGCAAGCATGAAGAAGAACAAGCCGACGGGGGTTGGCTAATCCGCATCTCTTTTGATGTAATCTGTGTGTGTGATTTCGCATCTCTTGCCCATAACAAAGGCGATGCGGGTTGGCTAATCCTTGTCTCTTGCCCATAACAAAGGTGACGTGGGTTGGCTAATCCTCGTCTCTTTTATATTAACGCCCGTTACTGATGATAATAATGTCAGCAGTCTGCAACATACTTACTGAACTGAAGCAGAATATAAACAGAATATATATATAGTATCTTAGGCAGAATATATTACAAAAAGGATTCAAATTCCACCACATCCTATATATTACAAAAAATATTCAAATTCCACCAATACATCACATCCTTTATATTACAAAACAGATTCTATTTCCACCAATAGACACATCCTGCATTACAAAAAGGATTCAGCAGAAATCAGGCTTTCCTTTTCTTCCTTGATTTCTGTATATGGATTTTTTTTTACTATGGTCGCTTCGCAAGTACGGTGTTTTGTTAGTTCCCAAGAGTCAGGGCTTGTATGAAGTGTCAAAGGATGGAATTTCGTCAAACTGGTTGTATTCCTCCTCCTCAACAACATTTTCAACCCCAACAATCCTTTTTTTCCAGGCAGAACCACAGACCAGTTCTTCTTTGCAAGGTCAGGTACATAGAACACTTGCTCAACATCGTTGGCGAAGACAAACAGTTCGTTTTTATAACCAAAGACCCGGAGATCAACATTAACATAACCATATTTGTCCTTGCTCACAGCTCTCTTCCCATTAGTGACCCATCTACACCGAAACAAGGCTACCTTCAATCCTACATAATTAAGCTCCCATATCTCCTCTATTTGACCATAATATGTGTCTGTCTCCATGTCGTCGTCATCATCACTGTCGTCGACGACGGCCCGTACACGCACACCACTATTTTGATAGACGCTCTTTTTATCCTGGGCCATGGTGTAGAACGTGTATCCATTGATATCCATTGCTTGGTATTTTGTAACAGTGAACAATGGCCCCGCTGCTAGATTCCTTATCTCGTCGGTTATTACAACATTGCTGCATGTCTCAACATAATCTCGGAGCCACCTGCTGAAACCTTGCATGTGCATCTTTGCAAGCCAAGCCCTACCACGGTCAGGGTTATCTTGATGTAGTTGTCACTTGTGCTCATTGGAAAATGGTGTAAGCAGGTGCAGCTGTTGTATCATGATGAAATGATCCTTTTGGAAGGCATCTGGTTCCGGAGTGACTGACTTTTTCCCCAGGGTCCCAACACCTGAAAGCCTACCTTCATGCCGTGAGCGAGGCACACCAATGGGATTTTGGGGGTCCATATAACCCATGCCCCACTCCACTGCTTCGACGGTCTCGTAGCCACGAACAATGGCTCTCTTCGGAAATAACCGGTTATGTACCAATGATTTCAGGAATCCAAAGAACCTCTCATATGGAAACATCTGATGAAGGTAAGATGGGCCAAGGTACCAGATCTCCCTCGTGAGGTGTGCTGTTAGATGCAGCATGAGATCAAAGAATATGGTGGGAAGGTAGCTTCAAGCAGGCATAGGGTCTCGAAATGCCTCCTCTCTAAGTCCAATAGTTTTTCCTCATCAATCACCTTCTGTTCTATTGCATTGAAGAATAAACACAAGCTCGTGACCGCGTAGCGAACCAGTTCTATCTTGATACCTCTAAGTGCAACAGGAAGAAGAGCTGTCATCAACACATGGCAATCATGAGATTTCATCAAGTTGAAATTCATTTTCATGTCCTTCACCGACACTAGCCTCTTGAAGTTTGATGAGTAGCCTGAAGGTACTTTCAAATCATGCAAAAACTGACAGAATTCTTCTCTCTGCCTTTGACAAGGTGGTTGCAGCAACGGGAAGGTCCTTCCCCATCTCTGTTTCCTCTACATAGAGCTCCGGCCTAATGGCCAGATCTTTAAGATCCTCCCTTGCATTTTTATGATCTTTTCCTTTGGACTTCTGTTGTAGCAATGTTCCACAAGTAGCTTCACACACATTCTTCTTGACGTGCATGTTGTCAATCGAATGACGCACATCCAACATCGGCCAATACTCTAGCTCCCATAGAATTGATTTCTTGTTCCACATTCTTTCTTCTTCTTCTTCACCATCTCATTTCTTTCTTTTGCCAAGGGTTTTTTCAGTCAGTTTGGGTAACTCCTCGATAGTTTTGACGTCCTTGACTTTCAAGTGGACGAGATCTCCAGTCACATGCAACGACGACTCTCGATTCTCTTTTTCCCCATTAAACTGACAATCCATGGCCCGGTATGGATGTTTCTTGCCGAGGAAACGACGGTGCCCCATAAATACATATTTCTTTGAATGTTTTAGCCACACTGCGCAAGTATCTTCCAAGCAGTGTGGGCAAACTACACCTTTCCTTTTACTCTGGCCAGAGAGGTTGCGATGAGCCGGGTTGTCGTTGATGGTGGTGAACAACATGGTGTGCATTGTGAACTCCTCACGCTTGAACTTATCCCAAACCTCCTTCACACCAGGCTTCCACAGTATCTTTAAGTCATCAACTAGTGGCCTCAAGTAGAAATCAATACGGTCGCCAGGTTGCTTTGGCCCGGAGACCAATATTGTCAGCATCATATATTTCTGTTTCTTGCATAGCCAGGGTGGAAGGTTGTACAGCGACAGCACGACAGGCCAGGTGCTATGTGTTGAGCTCTGGTTACCGAATGGGTTCACGCCATCTGTGCTCATAGCAAACCGTATGCTCCTTATGTCTTCGTTAAACCACGAAAAGTGGTTATTAATGTTACCCCATTGTGCTGCATTTGCGAGGTGCCTTAACTTGCCTTCTTCCTTAAGCTTCTTTTAGCCATCCTCATGCCAACGTAAGAGTTGGGCCTCCTTTCGTGTTGCGAACCATATTCTCAGCCGAGGAATGATGCAAAAATACCATGCCACCCTCACAGGAGCCCCTCTGTTAGCCTTCTTCTTGCCTCTGATCTCCACGGGCTCGTTCTCGTCATCAGCATTATTATCATCTCCACTATCCTTTTTCCTCTTGTACCGATCACAGCCACACTTAGGGCACTTTTCAAGGTCTGCATAATCTCCACGGAACAATACACAACTGTTCTTGCATGCATGGATTTTGTCAACCTCTATTCCCAGAGGACAGATTATCTTCTTCGCCTCATAGACAGACTCGGCTATTTGGTTTCCTTCAGGTAGTATGTCTCTAAGCACATCCAATAGATGTTTGAAACTTTTGTTGCTGCAACCATGATCTGCCTTAAGCTGCAGAAGTTTTAGATCACCAGAAAGGCGAGAGTAATTCTGGCAATCAGGATAGAGGGGTATCTTTGAATCTTCAATGAACTGCTTCAGCCTCGCTAATTTAGAAGGTGTGTACACTCGTTGAAACTCAACATCCCGCAACATTTGATCAACATTGTGCACACGTTGCAACACCTCACCATCATCGAAGCCCCTAACTTCTTGATCAGTGATATCCTCAGGCCTCATCACATTTGGTGGGAATGGTTCATTTTCCTCAAAAACTCCACCTTCATCAAGGTCTTCATCATGGTCAGTAGCATGGTGTCGCACTTCACCTTCATTTAGGCAGCCTGCTTCGAGTTCATTAAGACCTTCCTCACCATGTTTATTCCAACACGTGTAATTTTTTGTGAACCCACGTGTGACCAAATGATGAAAAATGATTTCCCATTGTCCGAATTTCTTCTGGTTGAGACAATCTATATAGGGGCAAAGCATTGCCTGAACACCACGGTTTCTCATATCCGCCTCTGCTTGATTTAGAAAACCATTGACTCCGCTTAAGAAATTCTCCCAATCTTCTTGGGGCTGTCTGTACATCCAAGCCTGAGCAGCAGCTACCATCTGCATTCCATACACCAAATGAGCATAATTCCTCACACAAAAAATTGATAACATAAGAGGATTAGGACAGCTGAAGAATTTCAATAAAAGGGGGCAATTAATTTCCACCTTGACGAGGACTTTCTACGAGGTGAGCGCGGCCGAGGAGGAGGATCGGAGGCGGCATCGTGGCCGTGGCGACAGCACGGAGGACGGCGCTGAGCCCTAGGGGGAGGGGACATGGAGGTGTCTGCTTTGGATGACGCCGCGGTCGACGTTCGCTGGCCCCTTTTGCCATCACGCACGCGGCCGGTCGGCCTACTGCAGCGCCGGCTTTCTGAGGAGAGAGAGAGCGCGATCCTCAGAGCACGCGCAGCTGGCGGCGGCAAACGGGGCAGGCCGGCGGGGACTTCTGAGGAGAGAGATCGAGCGAGTGACCTTCTGATGAGAGAGAGCGAGTGTTGTTGTCGGAATGGGAGTGACCTTCTGAGGAGAGAGAGCGAGTGGTGTCGGAAGGAGAAGACAGAGACGCGCGCAATAACAACACTCGTCTCCGATGTGAGAAAAAAGGCGACCCTGGGTGGCAATCAAAGGAGATGAGTCCTAAGAAATGAGCGTATCCAATTGGGTTGCCATCAAAGGAGACGCATCCTAACAAACATGCGTCTCCAGTACGAAAGTTATCGGTAACAGACTTTTTAGCCTGTTACTGACGGGACCCAATATTATGGGTACCCATAATATTGGGTCCCGTCAGTAGCCCCCGAGCCTGGGAGGGAGTCGCGGACTCGTTCCCAGGTTCAGTCGTCGCAGTGGAGAGGTAGATCATCGTTCGTACGGCGGGGGCACACGAGCGCACCCGCCGGGTGCAGCCCCCGAGCCCGCGAGGGAGTCGGAGACTCGCTCGCGGGGTTAGTAATTTTGGAGCCGAACATCGTTTCGTCGGGGGTGACGTCGCATCCGAGCTTGCGGGAGGAAGGTGAATTTTTGGTGACCTCGCACGGTGCGAGGCTCTAGTCGGGAAGTCAGTTTTCCTCTTCATTGCGTCTCCCTCGCGCATCCTTTCTGTTAGGAAGGAGGGATTGGGTGACGTCAAAGCTTGCCACGCTGGCTGAGCCCCGGCAACCCGTGAGCTGTGTGCGGGTGAGCTCGAGTGAAGCCTCAGAATCCCATTCGCTGGTTTCCGAACGGATCAGCTGGTGATCGACCTCAGATTCCTGATGGTGAAGTCAACTAGTTACCGAGCCCGTTCGGTTGGACTCGGCGGCTCGTCGCCTTTCCGTCGGGGGAAAAACTATGACTTCATTTTCCATCAAGACTCGAACGCAGTTCAGGATGCCCGTGGTGCTCGTGCGCCCAAGTTCTGGCCGCTGGGGTGCATCCTTCGCCGCCCCTCGCTCAGGTGCCCAGGAGCGGGTGTCGAACCCCACGACGGGCCAGCCTTCGAAATCCCGGTCGTCAGTGTGTTGCACCAGCCCTCGAGCGCGGAGCCGCAAGGAGCTGATGGTGCCGTCGGTGGAACGTCGCGTGGTCGTTGTGTCGGCCGAGTAGTTGTCGCCCAGCCCCCGAGCGTGAGGGCCGAGTAGTCGCCATCTAGCCCCCGAGCGTGAGGGCCGTGTAGTCGTCGCCTCCCAACCCCTGAGTGCGAGGGCCGAGTCCACTGACCTGTTCCTGCAAGAGAAAACCCGAGGACAGCAGTACGTGGTGCGACAAATACCAATTCTGAGGAAAAAGCATTTGACAATTTACAGCAAGAATTCTAAGTCCAACCCTTTTAAGTCCATTTAATTTCCTCGGGCAGTTATCCTGTTGCGTTTAAGCACCTGACCCCCAATAGCCGCATCCGTAGCGTAGGGAGCTGGCCACATGCACGCGTGGGAAGTGTAGGCGTGGGGTTGAGGTTTCACGACTTAAGGCGTGTGCTCCCCGAGTACTTTTAGCGACTTACGCGAGAGAGGAAAAAGAAAGCGAGCTGCCGAAGAAAGAGGTACGCGCACGCTACACCCGTTGGCCGTGGCCCGACTGCTCGTGTAGCGTTAGAGCTGTGAATGCAGTCGGGGTCATGCCAAGGGCGGCCGGCGGTGACCCGGCAACACGTGCTGAGGTGTGTAACAACTGGAAAAATGGTGGTGCTAGAATTATACTTAGCTCGATTCGCATTTATGTCGGAGGCGTCGGTGTGTCGTTCCCTGGGCATGTTCTGACAAGCTCTCAGGCTTCGTGTTGCCAGTGGCGGTCAAGCGGGTGGCTGTCGAGGTGGTCGGCGATTTGTCGGGGTCGTCGTTGGTCTCGTACACGGGAGATGTCACGGGTTCGATCGAGGCGGTTGCCAGACGGCTGCTAGCGCTGTTCACCATCGTCGTTGATGGCGGCGCTGCGGTCGGTCGGTGGCGAGAAGAGAAGCTCGGGGCAGCGACTCGTTACGCGTCCTTTGGGATGATTCGGGGTGTGCTCGTGAGCGATCGAGGTGTGAGCTGGGTCGCCGCGGTGAGGTATGTGCAGAAGGATGAGATATGACGACGAGCTGTGATGCAGCGGTTGGTCTCGGCTTGCCGCCATCTATCACGCCACTCAAAACGGCTCCGTCCTCATCAGGGTTGCAAGTGACCGACGCTGTGTCGGGGATCATGACCTGCACACAAGAAACAACTTGCTTTTTTTTCGTCCCTGAGTAGTTCCTCTGAGTAGGCTCATTCGCATGACTTCCTTCCGCCTCGCACGAGTACTTTACACCCCGCACGAGAAGTTTCCGCTTCGCACGAGAAGTTTCCGTCCGCCTCCGAGTAGGGGCGCCTTGCTCGAGTAGATCCGTGTCCACCCCCGGATGGGAACGACTCGCACGAGTACCTTCCACCTCGCACGAGTACTTTCCGCCTCTGAGTAGTTTCCCCAAGGGGGTTCATTCGCACGACCTCCTTCCAGCCTCCGACTTGTTTCTCCGAGAAGGTTCGTTCGCACGACTTCCTTCCGCCTCGCCCGACTTCCTTCCGCCCCGCACGAGTTGTTTCCGCCTCGCAGAGAACTTTTCGCCTCCGAGTAGGGTGCCTCCGAGTAGGGCGCCTCACTCGAGTAGATCCGTGTCCATCCCTGAGTAGAATCAATTTGCACAAGACTTTCCACCTCGCACGAGTAGCCCGTCCGCCCCCGAGTTGTTTTGCACGCAGCCCGCTATGATGCTCGAGCGCCAATCCTGCAAAACAGGGGAAGAAAGAAACACGCCTCCCGCGTGGAGGATAACTCGCCGCAGGGGATGCGGAAGCGCGCTCGTCCAGCCACCGGGGTCTGCGGCCGCGGGCCCGCCGTGCCCACCCCGCCGCCGGGGTTGCGCCCCTCGTCAGCCTGGGATCCCGGGGATGACAGTACGGGGCCGCTGCGCTTGGAGAGGAGGGGGCGGGCGCTGAGCCGCTAGCTACACCGAGGTGGAGGAGCGGGTCGCCACGCCACCGCATCGGAGTGCCGTCCGCCCGCGGCCCCGGGATGGAGGGGCGAGCTACCGTCCGCCCGCCGCCCCAGGACGAAGAAACGAGCCGCCGCGACGCCGGGCCGTTGACCGTGCCGTGACGGGGAGGGAGCGGCGGTGTCGCGCGACGAGGTGGAGGAGGCAGTGCGCCACGTCGAGGACGGACCACCACGCCAAGGTGGGGGAGGAGACGAGCCGCTGCGCGAGGCGCCATCGCCGCGTCGAGGCCGGTCCTCTGCGCCAAGGTGGAGGAGGCGGGGTCCGCCGTGTGGGGAAGACGAGGGGACGACGCGCGTTAGGCGTCGCGCCGCACGGTGAAGAAGGAAGACGCCGGGGCCACCGCTTGGCGAAGCGTCTGAGGCACGGGGTCGAGTCGCAGCATGAGGAGGCGGTGCGGGGCCACCATGCAGCGGGGAAGGCGAGGCGAGCGCGGGGCCGCCGCTCGGTGAAGGAGCCGAGGTGGCGCGGGTTCTCCCGACCGCTGGGTCGCCGCGTCATGGAGGAATTCGAGGCGGCGCAGGATCTCCACCAGGTAGTGGAGCCGAGGTGGCGCGGGGCCGCCGCCCGGTGGTGGATTCGAGGTGGCGAAGCGTCCGAGGCGCGGGGTCGAGTCGCAGCACGAGGAGGCGGCGTGGGGCCACCGCGCAGCGGGGAAGGCAAGGCAGGCGCGGGGCCGCCGCTCGGTGAAGCAGCTGAGGTGGTGTGGGTTCCCCTGACCGCTGGGCCGCCGCGTTTGGGAGGAATTCGAGGCGGCACGGGATCTCCATCAGGTGGTGGAGCCGAGGTGGCGCGGGGCCGCCGCCTGGTGGAGGATTCGAGGCGGAGACGGGGCTCCCGCCGCTTGGGGAAGGAGATGAGGCGGGCCGCTGCTGCCCGTTGCGCCAAGGTGGAGGTGAGGCGGGCCGCCGCATCTGGGCGTCATCTGCCCGCCGCTCCACTCGTCGGCCGACGTGATGCTTTGTAGCTCGAGGAGGAAGGGGAGCGTGTGTCGCGCCGGACCGTGACGGGGCGGAGAGGAAGAAAGGTGCAAAACCGCTGTGTCCGCTCACCGCCCGAGGTACGGGTCCGCGTCGAGTTGCCGTTCGAGGAAGAGGGGCGCGGGCGCGGGCGCCGCGACGTGTTCCGAGGAGGAGGAGCGCGGGCCCGCTGCGTTGCGGTGCCGCTCAGGGAGGAGACGGGGTGAGCCGCGGACGCCGTGCCGAGTCGTGGCCTGAGGAGGAGGAGGACGCGGGCCTGCGGTGCCGCGGCGTAGGAGAGGAAAAGGAGGGCACCGGCCCGCTGTGCGCGAAGACGAGGGGAAAAAAGGTCGTCGTGCCGCTGCCGTTGGTGGACCCCGTGCCGGAAAACGCTGCTGTTCGGGCCGTCAGCGCTCGCAGTTGTTGGTCCGCTCTGCTAACTGCTCGTCCGAGCGGTTTTCGTGCCGGTTGTCGTCGCTGGTGCCGTTGTCGTCGTAGTTGGCCGCCGAGACCTGAAAAAAAACGTTGTGACACGCAAAAGGCCCCTACCTGGCGTGCCAACTGTCGGGGTTCTCTACCGCCAGCAGTAAATTTGTATCAGATTGTGTGTCGGGCCTCAGGCGGTTGCGCAAATGGGGGTACACAAGGATTTATACTGGTTCGGGCCTCCGGAGAGTAACACCCTATGTCCAGTTTGCGTTCTGTGTTATTTGCGCTGATTTGTAGTAGGGGGTACAAATGAGCGAGAGAGGGAGCCCGGTCCCAAGTCTCTATGGTCTGTAGGAGCCATGCCAGGCTGAAGGTTGAAGAAGAAGAAGGAGAAGAAGAAGAAGAAGAAGAAGAAGAAGAAGAGAGCTCCTCTCGGGAGGAGAAGGAAGAAGAAGTAAAAAGTAAGAAGCAAGAGAGCTCTCCCTGGGAAAGGACCCCTGCTCTCCCTTTTATAAGACAAGGGGAGCAGGTTACATTAATGCGATGGGACAAGCCAGGAGAGAGACAAAGAGAGAGGGAGAGTGTGCATGATCAACAGGTGTACGGGAGGATGCATTTTGTGATTCTAAGATTGTGAGATGCATTCTGTAATTGTAATTGTAAGATTATCATATTGTGGGATTGAGATGTATTCTTGTGATTTTATTGTGATCGTAAGATGTATTCATGTGAAATAGGGATCTTGTGAGATGCTTGTATGTGGATATCGATCTCGTTCTTGTGAGATGTATTGGTGAGATGCATACTAGTTCTTGAGAATGAGAGAAGAAAACGAAGAGAAAAGAGAAAAAGAAAAGAAAAAAGAAAAGAAAACCAAAACGAAAAAGGAAAGAGAGGAGAATCGATAGGTTATCCCACGTTAGTATACCGGGGCGGGAGACCACCCGGTACAAATGTGCCCCCTCCCCCATTAGTACCGGATGAACAATACTAGTTTGATACCCGGTACTAATGGTAGTTTCCACCTGGTACAAATGTGTGCTTTTCTAGTAGTGTATACTTATACTATAATGGACGGAACAATGTTGTTTAAGCATAGTAAAAAAGCTCTTCGTTTGCGCGGTAGGTGTTTTTCAAATCCTGATATAATGTTCCTGCGCAATTCTACTTTCTGAATTTAACTCACCGACTTTCTCGATGAGGCCAGCAGCTAGCTCCTAGTGGAGTGAATGGATGGAGTTGATGAAAATCTAAAATAGTAGGCAGACACATCATACGTGGTGGCCTTTCTCGGTGAGGCTGGCAGCTAGCGTCTAGCGGAGTGAATGGATGGCAGCTGATCAAAATCTAAAATAGTAGGCAGATACATCGTACGTGGTGGCCGTGATAGCCAACCATGTTCCAAATAGCGGAATGTGAAGGGAAAGGAAGCATTCCATTACGAACGCAGCTGTGAAGCCTTCTACGAAGATCATGATCATGAAAAACCAGAAAATTCACATATTGGACATCTGCCCAGAACCCGCCAATGCAAGCCGCCAGTAAGGTACTCAGGAGAGCTGTGGTTTCGATGTGCAAAAGCAAAGGTACACGGTTTTGATCACTGCACTCAGAAGATGTGCAGTAATGCGTCTTAAAAAAATATGCACTAATGCTCATATATAAATCTATTTAATTAATTAATATGCTAGTATCCAGACCAAGTATATGCGCATCCTTTTTTCAGAAGCATGGTAATAATGAAGCACTCGGAACAGTATAAATAGACACTAAACCTCTTCCCTTTCTCCTCAACCAAATCACCTTTCATCAGTTCAACCATGAACATGAAGATCGCAGCGACAACCACCTTGTGCTTGCTCCTCCTAACCTGTGGTGAGTGAGTTCATCCGATCCATGCAATAAGTTATGCATGAAGCATTGTTATCCTTCATAACTGATCGATGGCCACACGATATTGATTGGTCACGGTTGATGGATTTCGCAGTGCATGAAGGTGCTGAAGCCACACTGTGCAAGTTGAAAAGCCAGACCTTTGTAGGGCCGTGCTGGTACAATATGAGTTGCGCCGCCCATTGCGTCTCAGAGGGTAGAACCGGTGGATACTGTAAAGGAATTCCGGCATTCAGGCATTGCATGTGTACTTTTGACTGTGACGGAGGAGGCGGAGGCGGTGGTGGTGGCGGCGGTGGTGGCGGCGGAGGAGGCGGGAGAGTCCAAATGCCGTTGGCGCCCCGTCAGCATTGACAACGAGGGTTTGGAGAGCTGCAATAAGCCCAGCGTTGGAAACGGCTAGACTTGGGTCGCCGGGTCTCTAGTTATGTATGCGTAACACAGGGTAGTGAAAGGGTAACTTCGCTTGCGAACTCGAGTTCCGAGTTGGTGACAATAATCTATACTATAAGGAACGAAAACAATTGAAAACTTTTCTCACCCAATTCGGATCCACCTTACCCCTCACACCGGACCTACTCGTCAGGTTGCATGATGACCAAAAAAGTGGAACGACCATAAAAATCATAATTTGGGGAGCGTTTCTGCCAAAAACATAATGTTTTTCTCACCCACCCCACGCGTACCCACCCCCTATACCCGTTGGGCCCACCCTTGCATCTGTCGTCTCGCATCTAAAGAAATAAGTTCCCTTCGCTGCTCACCCACCCGTCCGCGAGCCGTCGCCCGCGTGATGCGGATCCTCGTCGCCGCGGAGCAGCCACCGTCGTCGAGCAGGGAGCTGCCGCATGGACGCCGCCGAGTCCGTCGAGGTAGGGACCTCCTCCCCTCACGCTGGAGCCCGGCAGCCGTCGCACGTTGCTGATGCCCCGAGCTCAATCCACCGGAGAAGGGAGACCGGGTGGGAGAGGGGAGGACGGAGATAAAGAGAGTAGAGGGTGTTGCTGCCCCTCCTCCACCTGCGGCCTCGCCTCGCCTCTTCTGCCAGATTCAGGTCGATGTCGTCCTCTTCGCCGCAGAGGAGGCCGACGAGGGGAGACGGATCCGATCGGCCACAACCCCTTCGCCGCCTGACAAGAAGCTCCACCTATGGCGGAGGAGCTGAGGTGGTGGTGGGACGGCAGCAGGTCGCCCTTGCCGCCGAGCCGCGTCATCGAATCGAATTGAATCGAGGAGGGCCGGCGGGGCACAGCTCGACGGCGCACCACAGTCACGAAGGAGGGAGCCCACTGAGAGGGAAGGAGAAAGGGCACCGCGGATCTGCAGGAGGCGCCAGAGGCCTCCATGGCTCATGGTGAGGGAATGAGGAGGAGGAAGAGGCAGGGCCCATGCTCCGCCACCGGGGCCGCAGCGGCCGACACTGGGAGAGGGAGGGGGGCACACAACGGCCAGCGAGGACGGAGAGGCAGGGCAGTGGTGGCTGCCAGCTCCCCGTATGCGTGCCGGTATCGCCCAAATTAGTCCTCAGCTGTATGCCGCCTGCTTCTCCTTCCGGGTCGTGCCACGCCGCACCAGCTCGCGATGCCCAGCTCCCCAGCCTGTCGCGCGCTGCCAGCGAGCCGCTCCTCCGGTCGTCGGGCACCGCCAGCAAGCAGTGGCCAGCAGGCCACCTAAATGCCCTATCGTGCCTCAACCCTACGGCTACGCCGCCGGACCTCCTCCTTGGCCACCCCGCGCGTGCGCCGCGTCAAGGCCGCCCACAGGACGAGAACGCAATGAGGAGATGGCAAGGAGCCCGCGAAACCAACATTGTCAATCCGCCCCCTTCCTCCTCAAGGTCTCCGTGCCTCTCTCCAATGGTAGTAGCTTGGATCTGATATCCGTCCATCCCACCACCATTGCTTCTCCCAGGGTGTTGTCCCGATGCCGATTCTGGGGCACCATCATCACAGGTCAGATAACCCCAATTGGATTCTTGAAAATTACTTGCATTTTGTTTAAACTTCTTCCTATTTTTGGTGTATTTGGATCGAGATCTGAATTATGTCAGTATGTGGAGGACTTGCTGCAGGAACAACAGAAGCTTAGGCCTTTCCTGCACCTGATGATCCCTATCTGAGTCAAGGTGAGAGATAATTTGGCTTTATGTCACCAGTCTTGGTCAGATTCACTAATTCATTTGCTCTCTTCCTGTAGAAGCCGGGCGCCTAATTTGTGTGGAAACGATTTTGGTCATGGAATGGGGCCGTGAGGTTGCACTTGAGGTATGACTACTAAAATTGTTGTAGTTTTATCAGGATATATATACTCCATAATCATATGAGCATGTCTCAAGTGTGGTGAATGGAAAAAGTAATTTTCTTTTAAATAGATATGATAATATTCGGGAGTAGTAGATTGATAGAGCCTTGCCTGTTTGAAAACTATATTCAATGGTCTTAGCTGGTTGATAGGATCATAGGAATGATGCATGCTTAATGCAAATACTTAGATATATCATCCATATAATTTAGCTCTGAATAAAAGAAAGGTAGATATATATATTGTAATGTGTGTGCTTTGCTTATTCAGGTTAGCCTTTATGGTCTGAATACATCTCTTAATGTATGATAAATCTCGTGCGCTGAAGATCCTGATGGTAGCATGGATATTGTTTTTTTTTGTGTGTGTGTGTTTCCATTTTATGCCAGAGAGAATGTTATTTTTGGTTACAAAGCTGAACCTTCTAAATATTGGGGTGGATTATGATTAATCCTAGGAAATTCAAGATTAAGATCTAATGTTTCTATTTTAACTTCCTGCATACAATGATTTGAGTGCACCTACACCTTCGTTCTTCTGTAAAGATCCTTTGTTCTGAAGATCCTAATGGTAGCATGATTTTTTTTTTGGACATGCAGAGAGTAATGGTGTTACTTTTGGCTAGCATATCTTGATCTTCAAAATTTTGACATCTCACACTAGATGAAAAAAATACTTTTGATAGCTTTCTATTTATGTTGTCAGGTTGTCCCTTGTCAAATCGGGCCACTGATGGGATCCTGCAATTGGTGTATACTCATGTATACTCTATTTATTTCCTATAGATGCAAAAAGGCTAAAATATGTATCTTAATTCTTGTGTATTCTCGTGTGTTGCAAGGTTTGACCGGATCCATGTTTAATCCATCGTGTTCCATGGTTAAAATTACTGGTTACCACACCCATTAGATGTTAGGCAGTCTGCCTGCATTTTTATATATGTGAAAACATCATGAAGCTATTTGCAACAACACGTCAGAAGACTACATGATGATCTTATTTTGGATTTAAAGTTTTGTTTAATAATTTGCCTATGCAGTTGAATTTAAACTTTGTTTAATAATTAGTTACGTTAGATTTCAATAAAATTATTGTTTAATATGTCTTTTGAATTTTTTTTTGAATTTTATTTTTAAAGTCAACATGTTAGTTTTTTTGGTTGACTACCAAGTAGCAGTCGAATTATATAGCTTCGCCATTTATTATGTCAAAATTGATACTCCCTCTGTCCAACAAAATATTGATTAGGTTTGTCCTAAATTAAATTTTCTCAACTTTGACCAAATTTGTAGAGAAGGAAAGTATCAATATTTATGACATCAAATATGTATATTATAAAAATAGATCTCATAAGAAATTTAATAGTACATATTTCATACCATAAATACATGTAGTTTTTCTATAATTTTGGTTAAATTTTAAAAAGTTACACTTATTAGGATAATCTTAAAACCACATTTTTTTTGGATTGAGGAGTACTCATGTGTGTTCAATAATAAAACACATTTAAATAGATTTTTCTAAACACACGTGCGTGCCGCACGTGCACCTTACTAGTAATGATAAAGGATTGAAAACGGTTTTGTTACTTTGATCATAACTTTTAGTGCCCCTGTTTGTCTCCAAGATTGTTTATTGATTTTTTGTGGGGGAACGAAATTCACTCACAAGTAATATTGAGATGCCCGCTGATTCATACAATATTGAATATGACAGTGGCAGTGTGTTACGAGATTGTCACAGGTAGCAGTGAATAATATTGTTTCGAGAACACATATTTATCAACGGTTACTATATAGAGATATGCATAGCCGACAGTAAGATGATGATGATGATGATGATGATGATGATGATGATGACGACGACGTTCATTTACCCCTGCTAGTGACTAAAGTGATACAACAAAACGTTCAAAAACTGTTGACGGTCATATGTGGCACAATAGTATTGAGAAATTTTAGAATGCTTGAAAAAATTATATTGAGAGTTGTCCATCCCTAGAAAATATGACAGTGGAACTAAAGGAAATATCTTAATGTACCTAAAAACTATTAAGAACAGGTACCAAAAATAGTCTTTAAAATTTTAATATTTTTACAATTATCTTTTCAGATAGGTTGACAAAAAGCAGACTTGTACTGACAAGTACTCACTATAAGAGCTTGAATGTATTATATACTAGGTGATATCCCGCGTGTTGCTGCGGGATTTTTTTAAATAAAATTTTAAGGTGCAATGTGAAAATGGAACACCAAAGTGATTGCATGACAAAATTGTCTTGTAAACATCATTATACATAGAAATATGATAATTTTGTTGAGAGATGACCATTCTAAGGGTCCCTTTGGTTGGGATTTTAGGCAGCCGCAACAGGCCGTTAACCACTTTCTACAAGACCTCCACGTCATTTCTTGGCTGAGCTGGACGTAAGAGAAACGCAGAGAGAGAGAAACAGCTATCGCTGAGTCTGACGAGAGTCGATACACGATTTTCCATGCTGAGCGGGACCAGCGCTCATATTCCTGTCTCCCACCTTGGCAGCTGACACCTTGGACCCACATAATCTTGGGCAGTGTGCTAAAAGATGGACTGATGGAAGGATCGTCGTTAGTTTTGAGTTGGCAGGGACACCTAGACACTATAGAGAGTGAGTGTCGATAATTGTTGCGGTTGCCCTTAGGTTGGACTTTTTATGGCTGTAGCTTTTCATCAAAAAAGCTAAAAGCCCAATCAAAGGAGTTGTCTCCACACAGCTACTTTTAAGAAATTCAGCTTTTGTTCTTCACAACATCCACAGCTGCTCTGGGGCTGCTTTTTCGACTGTGGGAAGCAAAACATGAAGAAAATTACCGACCATGCCATTCGTCAGTGGCACACCGGTTCGTTCTTTTCTCCCGTCACCTCTTCCCTGCCGCTCACAGAGCTTCGCCGACGCCGCACGCGAGCGCGGGCGCTGCCGCAGCCGAACGCGATTGCGGGCGCGAGCTCCACTGCAGCCCCGGTGCGCACGGGCTCCACTGTAGCCATGCCAGTGCACGCGGGCTCTTCGCCGCCGTCATGCCGTCGCACGCGGGCGCGTGGGCTCCGCCGCCGTCGCACGCGGACGCGCGGGGGGATTCGTTGCAGGCACGCGGGCTCTGCCCTCCCCTCCCCGTGGCGCTTCCGTGGTAGGTCAGGGACAGTCGCCCGAACATTCGTCAATTGCCACCGGAGTCGAGCTCGAGAAGGCAACTTGTGATCTAGATGGGTGGAGAGGTAGGTGAGGGAGCTAGGGACGCGGTCGATTGGTTTTTGGTAGAGGAGACATGACGAATCGAGCTGGCGGGCGGAGGTGCTCGGCTTGGCAATGGCGGATTTGGAACTCCCGACTCCGGGGTGGTGGAGCCATGGTCGGCGGTGCTAGGAAGTGGATGTGGTAGACGGTGAGGTGGAGAGAGTGTGGACACGGTGGCTCAATGGGCGACAGCTGAGCTCGTAGAATTTTGGCCGGCGGCCGTGACTTGCTCCGTGCGTGCAAAACAAAGGAGTGTGGGAGGAAGACGATAGATCGAGGTCATGGGATTGCAAAAAGACTCTCACAAACAATTGAAATTATGCATATTACTTTTTGTATCATCACATTTTCATAGAAAACCCCATATAAGTTAACAAATTTTTTAAAAAGCTTTGCAAAAAGTCATATATCAATAATTCGAGTATTGGTATACTGCATACCCTCAATACTTTGGGAGCATTATAGACATTTCTCGACAAACAACAACTTTTTTCACGACTCACAGTTGTTCCAGCCAAACGACTTTCAGCTTTCTCACAACTAAAAACTCACAACAATTTTTTTCACAGCTCACAACAGTTTTTTTCACAGCCACAGCTCAGCCAAACACACCCTAAATTAGTGATCCTAAATTTTTCTCTACTATGGGAATTTTGTGGTCTCGTAAAGACATGATATTAACCACAGAAATCGGTTGAAGACATAAATATATGATCTAGTAGATGGTAACATAACGTATAGTGAATGATGATGTGAAATACTTGCATGTTGAAAGAAATCTATCCATGACTTGTAGTGGGTTCCATCTATATAGTAGCGTCCAAATTATAGAACGCATCACAAAAAGTAAAAAATGTTGCCCGAACCAAATGAGCAGCCATATAGGAGTATAGCTTTGCAAAATGACATCGACCACAGAGGCCAGCTAATTAAGACCGATGGGATGCACAGTTTTACCTTTTCGTCCTCATTAGTTATTACAACAAACTGCAAAGGTATCGGATACAATCTTGAATGAAAATGACATGAACAAATGGTAACTTGAAAACGACGACGACTTTCACATGAGTACATGCATGACGACTGCTGCAGGCATGCCTGCATGCAGACACGACACACGACGACCAAGATCACGAGCAATTGACGAGCGATCGATCGAGCTTGTCGAGAACAACTTAGCCGCTGCCGCCGAGCACGCTCTTGAGCTTCTTCACCGTGGCGTCGTCCAAGAAGGTGACCTTCTCCACGACGGCCGACGGGAGGTTGTTGGCGAAGAGCGCGAAGTCGGTGATCTGCAGGCCGGGGTTAGAGCTGCTGAAGGCAACGAGCGCCACGGCGGGGCCGGTGCCGGCGTTGTACTGGTAATGGAGCAAGCCCTGGGGGAACACCATGATGTCCCCCGCGTAGAGCGTCTTGGTGTAGGGGGTGTTCGCCCCGGAGCTGATGAAGCCGGCGGCGACGGTGCCCTGGGTGACGAAGAGGAGCTCGGAGCCGGCCGGGTGGGTGTGCAGCGGCACGACGCCGCCCACCTCCATGTCGAGCCTGGCCGCGGAGATGCCGAGCCCGTTGACGCCCGGGAACTGGCCGACGAAGGCCGGGGTCACGGCGGCCTGGATGAGGGTGTTGATTTTGCCTTTGCCAGCCAGACCGTGGTAGTAGAAGTCGTTAGCGCTGACGCTAGACTTGCACGGGTAGCCGGACGGCGTGTCGCTGCAGGACAGGTCGGCGACGCAGAAGTCCTGCGTCAGGGCGAGGGCGGCGAAGGGCAGGAGGAGGAAGGAGAGGAGCACGGGGAGCAACACCATCTTGGCCATGGCAACGGCTTATTACCACACACACACACAGCTTGCTCGAGATAGTTTGATGTGGGTATGTAGCTATGTGTTGCATCCAACGCTTGAAGCTAAGGCCTCTTTATAGATGAAGAGGGGAAGGTATTGTGGACGTACAGATAACAACATACGTTAACAGCAGTTAATAACGTGGGTGAAAAGTTGGATTAGGATGAGAGGCGTAAGGCTGGTGTTCACTTGCATGACGCTGTTAGGGCTTCGAGGCGAGACAAGTTTTGACAGCTGTACGCGTGGTCCAGGAATGGGACCGGCCTTGATGAACAAAAGGTCTCGTCTCGCTCTGCATTGTTAGATCGATCGGGATGGCCGAGGTACAGGACAAGCCATGCACTTTTTTTACAATGACACCAACGTGCAGGGCTCAACCAATCGTACTGTACATTCCAACAATTACGTTACAAGATGTCCGCGTGAAACAATTGCAGCACCAAATGCACCCGATTTTTTTCTCTCGGGGTACGTACGCGTACATATATCGTTTGATCAATGTCGTTATGTATATATGTTGTTTGGCATGCATGTGACTCTGTGCGACAGCATGCCAACCAGCCACACCTGATCCACACCACAATTTGTGTTGAGCAAAAAAAATCTGAATCGTGCTTGTCATCGTCAGCAACTAATAATAAACTTGGGTGTTTGAAGATAATGCTGCTAAAGAGGATCGTTGTCTGTAATCGATCAGCTGTCTGTTTGAAACCTGTGTATCTGTGATCGATCAGCTACAAAACAACCTACAATTTGAGATGGAAGAAGTACTAAGGAGGATTTCCTTCTAATATCCCAGTACCATTGGATCCTTAACCAAACCCTAACCCTCTCGTCACTGATTCTTCTCCATCAAACTATGGTCAGCCCTAAGCATAAGCTTAATTGGGATCGCGGGAAGCCGGGAAAAATGTGTTGTTTCCAAAAGGAGAAACTACTCCAGTCCACCTAGAAGTGGTGAGTGGCGCATCTCTTTCCTCATCCACACCAGATCTTGCGTTGATGGAACAGCTGAGGCTCATAAAAAACACTTCCGTTTATGTACGGCATAGGAGTCCATCCTGTGCACACATATATCTTTTCATGGATGGCATCATGCGGAAATATTTGTTGAAACCCGGCATTTTGTTTCCTAGATACGAATCACTACTACAGCCTGGCAAATTCTGCCCGGTACTAAAGTGGAATTTAGCACCGGTCTCAGCCGATACTAATTTACAAGGTACTAGTCCGTCAACCCGTGCCTCAGGCTAGCACTTTACTTTAATTATTAGTAATTATTGTTTACTTTTATTAGGAGCATCATAATAAGGTTCACACGATTTTGCAACATAGACCGTAAATATAATATATTAATTAGCATTTGGTCAGCATAATTTGAGAGAGATCCTTATAATTTTAAGATTGTATTGCATAATATGCTTGAAAAATAATAAGTACAATTAACTCTGTTTTATTGAAAAATCCACCGCAATAATAAGATGCAAATCTCAGTATTTTTTATCTTCTTCTTGTTACAGTTTGCTCCTAATGTAGCACTAATCAAGAAATAATTTAATTTGAATATATGGGTGCGTCGGAGGCCGGTCATCTGGAATTGAACCGCGTAAATATTTGCATTTAAAATGACATCAGTTAGTTTATGATTTATAAATAATTAATTAATAACTAAGAGTTGTTCAGATCATTATATGTAACGGTTCCACCAGTGTATTATTTGTTTGTATGTGTTTCATGATTTGCTTCATTTTCTTGGACCATGTTACGGTTGATGTCAGGTATCACTGGTAAATTATTTTGATGGGCACTATAGAAGATATTTTTAATTCAATGTAGATTTTGTAGAATGCATGTAAGTGTTGAAAGTTTTGTAGTTGATTTCTACTAAAAAAGCAGAATTAGTCAATCAAGAGCCAAATATCACAGATTTTGATAAGTCTGAAATTTGTCCTTGTGTCTTCTATAGGTCTAATGTGTGTTGTGACTCCTATAAAATCTATGAAACATAAATATGAATTATTATTAAATGGTCGTAAAATGAGTGAAAGTGTAGAAATTGTAAAGTCAACAATGTTTTACCTGATAGGTACGTGTGCACATTTATTTTTGTTGAAAGCATATCCGTGCTCATGAACTTGAAACTATACTTTTGAATGTTTTCATTATCTTTGAACCTTTTTAGAGTAGTTGTGGGTAAGAAGTTGACGTACGATCTTGTCATTTTCCATTAGTCGATACTTCTATGTTGTTGGTGTGACTCCGACATTTGCAATTATGTACACATTTCCTTCTTAAATCAGTGGTTTAAACTTTTCCATATAGGTCTTATTGATAATACCGTGCATTATGGTTCCTTTTTTCATCATCATTAATAATTTGTAAACCGAAAACAATACAAAAAGGCAATCAAATGGAACATATCCACAATTTGGTTACCCTTTCCTTGATGTTTCACAATTCCTTTCCCGATCTAATTTCACTTAAGGTTTTATTCACCGTTGCAACTTCTTTTTTAGCAAAGTTCACCATTGCAACTTGTTCAACTGCATTAGCAAAAGATGGTGATGGATCTAATTGTCTTATTTTTCCATACAAAAGACATAATATACAAATTTGAAAATTTTCTATACATAAGTTATGGTACACAAATAGCAATCAAGTACAATATAATTCTATAGAAAGAACTGAAAATAATAACAGTTTGAGAACAATTTTTAGAAGCAAGTCATCTAAACCTAGCACGCAGCAGACCTAACAATAAACAAATAATTTAGTAGTCATAACATATGCCATGAAAAATTAATCTAACTGTAGCATGTATCAGGATAAATAATAAACAAATAATTTAGTATTCGTAACTTATGCCATGAAAAATAAATCTAGCCTGTAGCACACAACAGACCGAACAACAAACAAGTAATTTAAAAATTATCTAATTGTAGAAGAGAAATCAAATAAACTCGAAAAATAATGTCTCGTCATGAATGGATCTCTAGTGTTCTAGTGTAACCAATGGGTGTAAAAGGTTCCGTGCAACTATAGAAAAATGCTTAGGTTGATCATACATTTATGTTGAATAGCAGCAGGGGACCTAGTTCCGTAGGTGAAAGTAGCAGCAATCCCTAGTTGATGGAAGCAGTACACAAAAGAGATGTTTCTTGAAAGATAACATCTCTCATTTTATAATTTTATATATGCACGGGTAAAGCATATAATTTGTTGTATCAGCTAACAACCTTTTAGGATGGATTTTTTTTATGATTAAAGTATGAAAGAGAGATTCAAGACAAGAAAACTTTAATCGGCATGTATATACACTTATGTTCTAATTTTTTTAGTTGTATTATCTAAAGATCTTTTAGAATAGATTCTTTTTATGATTTAAACATGGGAACGAGATAAAAGGTAAGAGACTAATTATGTTACATTACATTACATGTGACAGGCATGATAGGATAGTTGGACAATTTTTTTTTGAAGCAAAGGGATTTATTGTGTTAGATGTGATTGGGAGATGGTTTAGATTCAATTTTTTATAGTGTCACATGTGGATAATTTAGACAAAGATATAGGGGGTTGTTTTTGTTAATTCTTCATAATGGCACGCACGATAGGATAGTTGAACAATTTTTTAATTGAAGTAAAGAGATTTATTGTGTTAGATGTGACTGAGAGATGGTTTAGATTTAATTTTTTCTATAGTGTCACATGTGGATAATTTAGACAAAGATATGGGAGGGTTGTTTTTGTTAATTCTTCATAATAGCATAGGTGGGTAAATTTAGAAACAAAATACATCCAACGGTTATTAAAATCAATGATATTTTTTTAGAGTGTCCACATAGGACTCCTAGGTGGCTTCATGTGGAGGCTTCTCTTTTTTTAGACTGTCCACCTAGGATTCCTAGGTGGCTTCATGTGGAGGCTTCAAAAGGAGCCCCCAATTAGTGATAGTAAGATAGTAACCCATGATTCCTTTCCTTTTTTTTCTCATTTTCTTTTCTTTTTTGTTTTCTTTTCCTGCACCGGTCATCACAGTCACTAATTTCACACAATCATCCCACAAATCATATAGAAAGAATAACAATCACAAGTTTTACAAGATTACAACAACACATCTCAAATCACTATAAAAATAATTCATTTAATCAATTCATCACAAAATACATATCAAATTTCCCTATTGATCCTTCTTGCGTGACTCTAAGAAATTGTCACACCTTACAATTTCCCAATTTCATGATGTAAATAGGAAGAATAATTAAATAATGATTTTCTCATAATTTTAAAATTTTCCCAACATTTATTTTCTTTACAGGAAATATAGTATAGGAAAAAGTCTTTGAATGTTTTCTAAATTAAATAAATAGTTCAATGTGTGTGTTGCATTCATGCTGATGCATCTTGGTGTTTATAAAGTGCAAAATGTTTGAAAAACATGTTTAGGTGCTGACCAAATCCTTCCGAGAATTTTCCAGCTTTTTCTGGAATTTATTCTCATTTTCCTTGAGCTAATTCTATTTATTAGAAGGCTCTAAAATCTTTTTCATGAGCTCCACATACTTTATTTGGATTGTTCATGCTCCAATCTATCTCTGGGAATTTTCCTAGAATTTTTGGAATTATCCGAGTATTTTTCGTTCCTTTAAAACAATTTCTAGATTTTTCTGGAATTGTTTTCGCATTAAAAATAAATTCGGAAAATAATAAATCAAAACCTACCCTATCCTTTTGGGCTGAGCCCGAGGGCCCGACCCATCTTCCCTGGCCCAGCCGCCAACCCGCTCCAGCCCCGCAGAAGCCCATCACGGGCCCGGCCGCGAGCAGCAAGGCTGCTGCGCACCGCCGCCGCCCCGCCTCGGCGTGCGTGCCGTGCACGCCAAGGGTACCACCTGCGCCCTATATAGCTGCGCTGCCCATGGCCCTGCGTGCCCTAGCCGCTTGTTCCACGCCGCCTCGCCACCCCTGCGCAGCGCCGCCGCCGGAGTCGTGGAGCCGAGCACCGCGGTCGTCGCCGATTGGCCGCGTCGGAGCACCAATGGAGCAAGTTGTTGCCTTCCGGAGACGCGCGACGACGAACCGCGTCCAGGGAACCCCTTGCTATCGCTGGAGATGCGCCGGAGCGTCGCCATCCCTTGAAGATCCGTCGTCCGCTGTTCTTCCGCCGCGTCGCCCGATTCGTCGTCCAGGGCGGAGCCGGAGCAGTCCATCACCGCCGGAAGCTCCGCAGGACCGAGCCACCTCTCTGCCACATGTTCTCGCTGCTCAACGCGCATAGGAGCGCTGCCGGCGTTGGGGAGTAGAGCCGCGCCATCGTCCGCTGGCCGCCGCCTTCCTCTGCGAAATCCGACCGCCTCCGCATCTCCCTACCGTTTGTGAGCAACTCCACGAGATCCCCTCCATCTCCTCTACCTTCTGCGGCACTCGCCTGAACCCTAGCTCACCTGAGCCGCCGGCAATTGAACCGGCAGAGCCTCCCTGTCCGCCGGCAAGGGGTAGAAGAAGAAGCCCCTCCCTTTTGCAGATAAGCTCCTGTCTTTTCTAATAATCATTAGATCTTTTCCAGTGTCTTGCAAGTCTTGCAGAAAACACCCTAGATCTATTAGGATCTTCACACATAGATCCAACCGAGCTCTTTTATAGATCTAACCCTGAAGTTTATCCTTTCGTGAGCACTATTTAATGTGTCTTGCCAATCTCTTCTGTTAGCCCCTGAAAACTTCAGTTAATCACAACTAGGTCCTTTCAATATTGTTTTGCTCATAGATCCTTTGTTTTAGCTCCGTTTTAATCCGTTCAAGTTGTGTTAGGTTCATAATAATGCAAAGTACACGTTCATAGTGAGTTTTCATAATGTATGTTTTCTGAAAATTAATTTTGGTATTAATTTTGCTAATGCCTTATTAAACATGCCTTTCTAAATAAAAGCAATATAATGATATACATCGTTTTTCGTTATCAATATTAATTTGATTAATGTTTGTTTCACATGCTTTTGTAATCAAATCTAATTAGATCTTTACCTCGGTTTTTCGTAAACCAAATGTTAATTTGTTTAATATTTAATTAACTTTTCTAATTAAAAGTTGATTAGGCTTTTATACCGTCTTTTATAAATAAACATTAATGTGACTAATGTTGACATGCATGTTTTCCTAAATAAAGTTTGTTTAGCTCAACACGTCATATGCTTCAATTTGATTAGTTGTTTTAACCTTTTCTAAGTTAAATGTTTAATTGGTATAATTTGCACATGAACATTTATAAATAAAATTTGACTAGTTCTTTACATCGGTTTTGTAAATAAAGTTTAATTTGGATTAATGTCAATATAGGGCATTTTATTTCTGAAATATCCTTTATATTTGTTTTGTTAATTAAAATGAACCTAAGCTTATAGTTTTTTGTAAATGTCGAGTATGCTACAACACCTGATAAAAACAGAAATGGTTTGGCACAAGCTGATTGGTCTATTAATTTTCGATTAATAATGAGGTCTTGATTATCCAGGATTTCGGGAAATAAACCATTTCTAATAATTTTTTAGCACTGGCGTAATTTTTCATTTTAGTATGATGGAAAGCGGTTGATAATAGAAAACTTTCGGGTATATCTTCCCCTTTATACGAAGCTCGTAATGCTGTATCTTCTCCAAAGAGGATTAGTGATCTCACAAGATCGCATTCGTGATAATGAAAGGGACCACCCCTGTAATTCTGACCCCTGAAGTCTATAACTATCTCCTTTTGATCAAATCTATCTGAAGCTCTAAACTTTTCTAGTGTTGGCTCAAGCTCAAACCATGTGCATCTAATCAGACCTTTCTCTTTTAAGCACGGTTTGTGTGCTTTAATGATCCATAGAATCGAGCCTATCCCTTTAGTACGCTCTTTTAAAGCTTTGATTTGATTGGTGTACTGTTCTTAGTTTGCTTGTCTGTTTGCTTTGTATGCTTGTGCCGATGATTGATGCGAGTAGAATTGAACGTGGTTCGAGAGCTTGGAAGAGCAGGAAGTTAAGACATTCTGAGCAACTCTGGTTAAAGGCAAGTGTGTCCTTGTGCTTTTGTCCCAAGAACTATATTTAATCACTTTGCATATGCTTTGCATTAATATTGATGGGTCCTATTAAGGTTTATCCTAGTCTTTATTATCATTCCTTGTCAACCTGGGTTTACCTTTATGTTGGGTAGCTATGCTTAGTTGCTCTACCTGGGTTATGGTGGTTTTGATGAATTTAATGATGAACTTGCTTTACCTTTATGTTATATATCTCTGGTTGCTTAATACAAGATCATATGCATCAATTGGAACATGGAGAACCACCCAGGAAAACCGTACAACCACAAGACATATGGCTCTGTCTTGGCCAAATAATTAGAAACCTTGATGTTGTAGCGATCTTACCTGAAAGGGGCCGATGGGGAGGCGTTGTTGGGGTATAGACCAACTCTAGCGGGGAGTTGGGTTTGTTCTTTTATGGTGGGGTATTGATCTACTAGGGAGCTTTATGCCCTGCTTCGTCCTGAAACCTAGTGGGTTGCTGCACATTAGGGAATCTTTGTAAAGGCCTCATAGCGTCCCTATGCAATCACACCTCGGTAGTGTGGTATGATGCCTAGCTAGCATCGCATGGTTGGGTCCAAAGTTCTTCGGGACTTTTATGCGACTTGTGGTGAAAGTGTAAAACCTCTGCAGAGTGTAAAACTAATCGATTAACTGTGCTCACGGTCAAGAGCGGCCTGGACCCTCACATGATAATTGAACTTTAAGATGGACTTAAATTGTGGTTATGGCTATGCTTGCCATATTCTTATGGTGTATCTCTTACCTTTATGCTTAATTATGGGATGGTATATAC
This sequence comes from Cenchrus fungigraminus, assembly GCA_036936925.1. NCBI lineage: Eukaryota > Viridiplantae > Streptophyta > Magnoliopsida > Poales > Poaceae > Cenchrus > Cenchrus fungigraminus. The sequence continues at coordinate 62,331,822 of CM072768.1, read as the reverse complement.
TTATACTTTATTAGTAATCAGGTGCTAATAAAATTTGACCAACTAAAATTGCTTAATGCAGTCAACCTGTCAGCCTTTCCTTGTTTAAGCCTATGCATTCATACTTTCCCCACACTTGCTGAGTACGACATGTGCTCACCCTTGCTATAAACAATGTTTCTCAGAAAGAGGAAGCTACTTTGAAGTCTTGTGAAGATGTTGCTGGTGCTAGGCGTACGCAACCCCCAGTCGACTGCATGTGATGTTTGGAGCCTTCTTTTCTAGGATTAAGCGTAAATCTTTGATGATCTCCCTTTTTCTTTACGTGATACTGTTTCTGTATTCACTTGTATGTCACTATATGTATGAAACTTGATCCTGGCATACATATAGTTATGCACTTAGTTTTCTTTGGAAAAACAGGTGTGACAGAGTGGTATCAAAGCTGTATCGACTGTAGGACGTAAGCCTAGTTAGCAATGGTCGTTCCTTAAGGTTTCTGTTGATCTAAAATTCATCACTACCTTTTCCTTGAGCTCTGTGATGAATATTCTCATACCTTGACCAATCTCTTCTCTCCCATTCTTGAAAACTTAAATCTTTTCCACTTCTTTTCGTTTGCACATTTTGTTTTGCAAATGTTAAATCACTAATCCTTGTTTATATACTCCCCTTGATCTTATCTTGATCTTGGCTTCCATTCCCACTTGTTCCATGCAATGCATATCTTTGATATCTTGCTTGCCTATCTACTTTAAACCTAGATGCCAATTCCTATCCACATATCTTCCTCATTGAACTTCTGCTTTATGTAATGCTACTTTGGATCCCCCTTGACTTTTGATTCCAAAGTGTCGTTCTACTTCAAAAATTCTTAGATGATCCATGCCACGTATCCTAAAGCATGTCTGTCCAAGTCAACTGAAGGATGAAGCTACTAGTTCATCACCTGAAGTCAAGCCTCGGTGATCGTTAAAACCTTACCCATGCTTAGGAGGATCCCCTTTGGCCCTATTAATAGCGTTTAGCACCGTTTCTGTATGTTGAGTGGTGGAGTTCTGTGTTTTGCTTGATGATGCTTGGTTTTATGACCTTGATTGATTCGTCTGTTTGTAATGAGTGTTGGTGTATTGTGGGTCTTATATCTGCAATGACATCAGTTGCCTAGTTGGTCTTCTCCTTTGTATCTCCCACATCCTTCTATCTCTGCTTGATCAAATGAAGGACTTCAGAAGAAGAAACTGAAGCCCGCACCAGCGATAACAAGCAAATGCTACTATCACCATCGTCATTTAGAAGTGAGCAAGTTGAAGAAAAAGAAGACCTCACTCTACTTTCCTTCCCACCTTGTGCTTGCTATTATCCCATCTATCTCACTCTAATGAAGACTACAATGACCAAGAAAGATGAATACTGAAGATCCTACACACGGACGACAAAAGAGGATGATCGCCTACCTATCCTCAATAGCAATATTCTTGGTTGTCTCCCTCCTCCTTGCCTCTTCTTTATTCGAATCTCGGGACTAGATTACGTTTAAGGGGGGTAGATTTGTCACACCCTGAAATTTCCCAATTTCAGGATGTGAATAGGAAGAATAATTAAATAACAATTTTCTCATAATTTTAAAAATTTTCAAACATTTATTTTCTTTACAGGAAATATAATATCGGAAAAAGTCTTTGAATGTTTTCTAAATTAAATAAATAGTTCAATGTGTGTGTTGCATTCATTCCGAAGCATCTTGGTGTTTATAAAGTGCAAAATGTTTGAAAAACACGCTTAGATGCTTACCAAATCCTTCCGAGAATTTTCCAGCTTTTTCTGGAATTTATTCTCATTTTCTTTGAGCTAATTCTATTTATTAGAAGACTCTAAAATCTTTTCCATGAGCTCCAAATACTTCATTTGGATTTTTCATGCTCCAATCTATCTCTGGGAATTTTCCTGGAATTTTTGAAATTTTTCGAGTATTTTTCGTGCCTTTAAAACAATTTCTAGATTTTTCTGGAATTGTTTTCACATTAAAAATAAATTCAGAAAATAATAAATCAAAACCTACCCTGTCCTTTTGGGCCGAGCCCGAGGGCCCGACCCATCTTCCCTGGCCCAGCCGCCAACCCGCTCCGGCCCCGCAGAAGCCCATCGCGGGCCCGGCCGCGACCAACAAGGCTGCTGCGCACCGCCACCGCCCCGCCTCGGCGTGCGTGCCATGCACGCCAAGGGCACCACCCGCGCCCTATATAGCTGCGCCGCCCGTGGCCTCGCGTTCCCTAGCCGCTCGTTCCGCGCCGCCGCCGGAGCCGTGGAGTCGAGCACCGCGGTCGTCGCCGATTGGCCGCGTCGGAGCGCCAATAGAGCAAGTCGTTGCCTTCCAGAGACGCGCGACGACGAACCGCGTCCAAGGAACCCCTTGCTGTCGCCAGAGTGCCGCCATCCCTTGAAGACCCGCCGGCCGCTGTAATTCCGCCGTCGTCGCCCGATTCGTCGTCCAGGGCGGAGCCGGAGCAGTCTGTCACCGCCGGAAGCTCCACAGGACCGAGCCACCTCTCCGCCACATGTTCTCGCCGCTCAACGTGCACCGGAGCACCGCCGGCGTTGGGGAGCAGAGCCGCGTCGTCGTCCGCTGGCCGCCGCCTTCCTCTGCGAAATCCGACCGCCTCCGCATCTCCCTACCGTTGGTGAGCAACTCCACGAGATCCCCTCCATCTCCTCTACCTCCTGCTCCACTCGCTTGAATCCTAGCTCGCCTGAGCCGCCGGCGATTGAACCGGCAGAGCCTCCCTGTCCGCCAGCAAGGGATAGAAGAAGAAGCCCCTCCCTTTTGCAGATAGGCTCCTGTCTTTTCTAATAATCATTAGATCTTTTCCTATGTATTGCAAGTCTTGCAGAAAACACCCTAGATCTATTAGGATCTTCACACATAGATCCAACCGAGCTCTTTTATAGATCTAACCCTGAAGTTTATCCTTTTCATGAGCACTATTTAATGTGTCTTGCCAATCTTTTTTGTTAGCCCCTGAAAACTTCAGTTAATCACAACTACGTCCTTTCAATCTTGTTTTGCTCATAGTTCCTTTGTTTTAGCTCCGTTTTAATCCGTTCAAGTTGCGTTAGGTTCGTAATAATGCAAAGTACACGTTCATAGTGAGTTTTCATCATGTATGTTTTCTGAAAATTAATTTGGTATTAATTTTGCTAATGCCTTATTAAACATGCCTTTCTAAATAAAAGCAATATAGTGATATACATCATTTTTCGTTATCAATATTAATTTGATTAATGTTTATTTCACATGCTTTTGTAATAAAATCTAATTAGATCTTTACCTTGGCTTTTCGTAAACCAAATGTTAATTTGTTTAATATTTAATTAACTTTTCTAATTAAAAGTTGATTAGGCTTTTACACCGTCTTTTATAAATAAATGTTAATGTGACTAATGTTGACATGCATGTTTTCCTAAATAAAGTTTGTTTAGCTCAACATGTCATATGCTTCAATTCGATTAGTTGTTTTAACCTTTTCTAAGTTAAATGTTTAATTGGTATAATTTACACATGAACATTTATAAATAAAATTTGACAAGTTCTTTACATCGGTCTTGTAGATAAAGTTTAATTTGCATTAATGTCAACATAGGGTATTTTATTTCTGAAATATCCTTTATATTTGTTTTGTTAATTAAAATGAACCTAAGCTTATAGTCTTTCATGTTCATAAATGCAACTCGATCGATAGTCGTTCTCTATCAGCTCTATCTCAGTATCTCCTTTTGATCAAATCTATCTGAAGCTCTAAACTTTTCTAGTGTTGGCTCAAGCTCAAACCATGTGCATCTAATAAGACCTTTCTCTTTTAAGCACGGTTTGTGTGCTTTAATGATCCATAGAATCGATCCTATCCCTTTAGTATGCTCTTTTAAAGCTTTGATTTGATTGGTGTATTATTCTTAGTTTGCTTGTCTGTTTGCTTTGTATGCTTGTGCCGATGATTGATGCGAGTAGAATTGAACGTGGTTCGAGAGCTTTGAAGAGCAGGAAGTGAAGACATTCTGAGCAACTCTGGTTAAAGGCAAGTGTGTCCTTGTGCTTTTGTCCCAATAATTATATTTAATCACTTTGCATATGCTTGGCATTAATATTGATGGGTCCTATTAAGGTTTATCCTAGTCTTTATTATCATTCCTTGTCAACCTGGGTTTACCTTTATGTTGGGTAGCTATGCTTAGTTGCTCTACCTGGGTTATGGTGGTTTTGATGAATTTAATGATGAACTTGCTTTACCTTTATGTTATATATCTCTGGTTGCTTAATACAAGATCATATGCATCAATTGGAACATGGAGAACCACCCAGGAAAACCGTACAACCACAAGACATATGGCTCTGTCTTGGCCAAATAAATAGAAACCTTGATGTTGTAGCGATCTTACCTGAAAGGGGCCGATGGGGAGGCGTTGTTGGGGTATAGACCTACTCTAGCGGGGAGTTGGGTTTGTTCTTTTATGGCGGGGTATTGACCTGCTAGGGAGCTTTATGCCCTGCTTCGTATTGAAACCTAGTAGGTTGCTGCACATTAGGGAATCTTTGTAAAGGCCTCGTAGCGTCCCTATGCAATCACACCTCGGTAGTGCGGTATGATGCCTAGCTAGCATCGTATGGTTGGGTCCAAAGCTCTTCGGGACTTTTACGTGACTTATGATGAAAGTGTACAACCTCTGCAGAGTGTAAAACCAATCGATTAGACGTGCTCACGATCAAGAGCGGCCTAGACCCTCACATGATAATTGAACTTGAAGATGGACTTAAATTGTGGTTATGGCTATGCTTGCCATATTCTTATGGTGTATCTCTTACATTTATGCTTAATTATGGGATGGTATATACTTATACTTTATTAGTAATCAGGTGCTAATAAAATTTGACCAACTAAAGTTGCTTAATGCAGTCAACCTGTCAGCCTTTCCTTGTTTAAGCCTATGCATTCATACTTTCCCCACACTTGCTGAGTACGACATGTGCTCACCCTTGCTATAAACAATGTTGCTTAGAAAGAGGAAGCTGCTTTGAAGTCTTGTGAAGATATTGCTGGTGCTAGGCGTACGCAAGCCCCAGTCGACTGCCTGTGATGTTTGGAGCCTTCTTTTCCTGGATTAAGCGTAAATCTCTGATGATCTCCCTTTTTCTTTACGTGATACTATTTCTGTATTCACTCATATGTCACTATATGTATGAAACTTGATCCTGGCATACATATAGTTATGCACTTGGTTTTCTTTAGAAAAACAGGCATGACATAAATCCTCCTTCTTCTTGTACGTTTCCGAGAACACTTTGTTCTCCTTCTCAACTCTTTCTCCAACTTCTTCCAAGCTACTAACCCAAAGATGGAATCAGCAATAGAGGCTATCGACAACTAATGATTGTGCGAAAGCACTTGCGTACCAGTGTGACGTACAACGACGGAGACGAGGAGCACCGCGCTCGTGGTCGCGTGCACACCAACGGGTGACCGCACTTGCGCCGCACGTCCTTAGGGAAACTTGGACCTTGCACGCCAGCGGGTGGCTGTGTCGCGCCCCACCGGGACCGCGCCGCCCTCTGCGACGTGCCCTCGCATCGAGACCAGCTGGGGTCGCGTCACACCGTCATGCTGAGGTCGGCCGGAGTCATGCTGAGCCGTCGTGCAGCCCTCTGCGCCGCGCCCTTGTGCCGATGCCTCGTGCCACCACCCACAGGGCAGCTCCAGGAGAGGAGTGGGAGGAGAGAGATGAGAGGAAGAAGATGGGAGGAGGAGAATGCTGCTGTGTGGAGATGACGAGTACTAGATAAGGAGATAGAAAAAGGGGGCAGTGTGGGGTGGGAGGGTTTCTACCGGCTAGTGTAACAGCCTGGTACTAAATTGTGGCAGTTTGTACCGGCTGATGATACCAGTCGGCACAAATATGAGGGGGGCATTTAGTACCTTCTGGAGACTCTAAATGGCTCTGCAGGGCCCACTAGTTGTTGCGCTGTCTGGGTCTGCGATGTCGTTTACTACCGGCTGGAGACACCAGCCGGTACTAAATGCGGCGTTAGAGTATTGTAGCTCGCGACCGGTACTAATTAGGCGTGTTAGTACTGGCTGCAATCGCGACTGGTATTAACGTGTTTGGACGAATGCCCGATTATGTAATAATGATCCTCAACCTCCACAAATGGATTATTATTAGGTCGGTCTCAATTAGAGTTTTATGGAAAGTTTCACGACATTACATCATCAGTTTTACTGACGTGACGATGAGAGAGAATGGAGTTTCATGTGATGAAACTCCATTGACACAGTTACCTAGTTTCCAATCTAGGTAACTGTGTCATGAAATTGTGCACTAAGACTGGCCTTATGTACCAATGATATTGAAAGGGTCGCCACCCATTTTCGATGAATTAAAAGATTTTAGACCTTTGACCTATGATGAAAAAAATGCTTCCCCTTACTATGCAACGCCTTCCTTGCTGCCCTCTTACTCACCTCTTGTGGTATTTCCCTTCTCCGCATCGACAAATTATGGATGGTTTTCAAGACATTGTCCATCTTGTATTCATAAAACAACATTGTAGTTGTTGGCAAGTACTCGCTCCGTTCTTTTTTACATGGCACATTAAATTTGTGCTAAGTCAAAACATATTCAGCTTTGATCAAATTTCTAGAAAAATATAATAACATCTACAATATCAAATTTGTTTCATTGCATTTTTAATGGAATACAAATATATATTGATATAATGTATAGTTGGTAGTATAGATATTACTTTTATAAAGTTAGTTAAAGTTGATCAACTGTGACTTAAGACAAACCTAATGTGACGTGTAAAAAAAATAGAGGGAGTAGCCTCGAGAGAGTCCAAGTGACTCATTACTCGACGATTACTCACAATACACTACTCCCTCCATACCCATAAAACAATTCATTTTGGACAAGGTATCAGTCAAACATTAGGAATATAAATCATGAATAATTTTTAAGTTGTTGAGTTTGAAAATGTGAGAACTACATGAATAGATTTGTCTTGCAAAATACTGAGAAGAGCTTAAAGTTTTAAATACTTCCTTCCTACTATACGCAAGTGAAGTTTTGGACCGTGGTTGACATGATCCCGAAATATAAGATTGACTATACAAGTATTTTCGTTTTAATATAGTTAAAATTATATAGTAATATAATGTGTCCATTAAACTACTTTTGTAGGAAATATATATCATAAGTTTCAAATATATATAAACTTTAAATTCAACACAAGAAAAGTATACTTGCAATCCAACTTTGAGAATGCATGCAACCCGACCTCCCTTTTCCCTCCTTCGCCCCTGTCGTCCATCACCACCACTGCCTTACTCGCATCGGCAAGGCCCGCTGCCCCTCCCTCCTCCATATGTCCCCCGATGTTTGTTGTCGCCCTCTCGTGTCTCTTGGCTGCCGTCGTCGAAGACTCGGCAATTGGCTCGGCCGCCAACCTCCCCCCACCCCCCGGCCCTCCTCCGCCTGCTGCCACCATCTCTCTTGTCACCGAAAACCTCACTCTACCTCCTTCTCCAACTCTGGTGAGTCTCACCGCTGCGTCCGTCAACTCTACTATTAGGTGCTTGCCCGACCACCATCTCCCACCACCCGGTCGGTGGCACCCTCACCTCCACGCCTTGCCGCCCCTACGCCTGCCTCCTTCCTCAGGCTGGCTTGCCACCCCCGGCCCTTCCTCTATGGTCGGTGGTGAACGGCAGCCCTCCAACAACCCCGAATCTCTAACTCCAAACCCCTAACCTCGCTGGAGTTCGAGAAGGAGGGGATGGGGTGAAGAAAATTTTAAGTGAGGAGAGGCTCTATTTCACCCAGGGCGTGATAAAGTTTTTCTTAAAATTTGCATACCAAGGAGACAATGTATATCAAGAATTGTGCCTTATATCGAGTTGGCTTTCTAATAATAATCCCCATCCACTTTTAAGTTCCCAAAGCCATCTTATCTAGATTGTCCATCGTGACGGCTGGGCGAAACAGCACGACGAGAGACCCGTTGATCGACAGCTTTCACGGCGCTTTTTCCATCCACGTCCATATCACGTCTCACTGGTGCATGCACGGATAGACGACGTCCGACCGGGAATATCCTTGTTCGCCGATCTGGCACCGGGGCCGGTCGTGCTGAACCCCGGCCTCTTGCGCGTGCACACGCTGCACGGCGACAGGGCGCGTCGCCGTCTGGTCCAGCCAGGTCCTCACATGGGGCGCCGCGGGTCGGCGACCGCGCCAGGACGTACGCAAAGAGAGAGCGGCCGGGGGTGGTGCCCCCACCCGCGCGCGACGAGCCAGCAGCTCAGCGGCTAGCGCGGGACACGGCCGTGACAGGCAGCGGAAACCCCCAGGCGGCGCGGCGGGGGCCGTGCGCGCTCCGGCAGCTAGCACTGCAGGTCGTCTTTGGGCATGGGCGCGCTAGGATCCGAGGAGGAGGGAGCACGCACGGATCGGGGCAGTTGCCGATCGGCTACGGCAGATGATAGCGAGATGCCGAGATGCCTCGTCCGTTCCTCGCACCTCACCCCTCGGCACAGCTCCGTAGCTCATCAGCTCGTCCTTCGCGACCTTGCGAGCGTCGAGCGGTATGCAGCCGTGTAGGTTGCCGTCCGGTACTGATCCATCTCTGGTCTATCCATGGCTCCTCCCCTTCCTTCCCGCGGTGCGGCCGCAGTCCCTTCCGTGGTGGCTCGCAATCTCCGGCGCCAGTGCGGCCGGAAGCAACCAACGTGCGTATTCCAGATCTCCACTGCTGTTGTGCTGCAGCATCCAGAAATAATTTACGGTTTTTCTCGTCCCTAATTCTCATCCATTCTATTTTGAAGCGAACTGATGGGGAGATCCCCACAAGGAAAAAATTCATTAACTAAACAAAAAAAAAGGTATAGAAGTTTTAGGAGTTCTTACATTGCAACTAACTAAAAGCGTCTAGCCAAAAGCAAAAGGTTGACCGCAGGTCTACCTTAAATCTAGCTGATTGCAACAAACATTGACTTTTACAATTACATAGCCAGCGCGTATGAGTGGATTCATGCATTGCAAAGATTATGTCATTTCTGATCTTCCACAGTTCCCATGCTGCTATCATTGTTGCTTCTGTGGAAAACTCGTGACCATTGTTGTTTCTTGCGTGTATCACTACCGGATTCGCAAGCTTTGCCGAGAGCGAGATGCTCTCGGCACAGGCACAACTCCCCTCGGCAGAGCCTGTGCCGAGAGGAAGCCCTCGGCACAGTGCACTCGGCACCGCCTGGCCGGCAAAGAGCCCTTTGCCGAGAGCAAGGTCCAGGCCCCACGGCACATGGGTGCCGTGAGCTCAGATAGCTCTCGGCAAAGGTTATTTCCTAAAACAAAAAAAAACAAATCACCAGGGCAGCGGGCCCACCGGCCGGCCGCCTGGCCCCACGCCGCCGCCGCCAGCCACCAGCATCACGGCCACCAGCACCGCCCACCGCCGCTGCCAACGCCACCAGCACCACTACCACTACCACCCGCACCACCACCGCCACCGGCACCACCCTCACCACCACCGCCACCGCCACCGCCCACCACTAGCACCACCGCCACCGGATCTAGAGCCGCAGGAGAGAGAGAGGGGGGAGAGAACCTGGGAGGCAGGTCGCGCTCAGATCCGTCGGGGGAGGCACGCCGGGGGAGCCTTGCCGGGGGAAGACTGGACGCCGCCGTCGAGATCCCGCCGCCACTAGTGCTGGTCCTCGAGGTCGCCGCTGTCGTCGTCGAGATCCAGCCACAGCCATCGAGATCCACCATCCCGCCGCCGCGCTTGCCGCCGCGCTCAGCACCCGGCCGCCGAGACCGCGCCGCCGGGTCCGCTCGCCGGATCCGCCGCTCCATTGCCACATCCGCGCCCACCGTAGCTGCCACGCCTCTCTCCCCACCGATGCTCACCACTGCCAGTGGGGGGCAACCGGAGGGGAAAGGGGAGGGGCAGCAAAGGGTGCAGGGAGAAGGGAGGAAGAGGTGGCCGACGGGGAGGGAGAAGGGAGGGAGGAGGGAGAGGCAGCCGGAGTAGGAGGCCGGCGGCTGCGGTTGCTGCGCGACCGGAGTAGGAGGCCGGCGGCGGTGGTTGCTGCGCGACCGGAGTAGGAGGCCGGCGGCGGCAAGAGGTGGAGGCGGGGAAGAAGTGGTGGCGCCTATATAGGGGAGACGGGGAAGGAGGTGGGCCGGCGGGAACTGGGCCGTGGGGTGGTTGAATGGGCCGGCGGAAGACTGGGCCGTGGGGAGGGACATTGGACCGCGAGTTGGGCTGTCTTTGCCGAGAGCCACATCAGCCTGGCTCTCGGCAAAGAGCCCTCTGTGCCGAGAGCCTGGCTCTGAGCACAGACAATTTTACTCAAAAATAATTATTAAAATAGCAAATAGATGTGAAAATTATCAAAATTTAACATGACACCAGTTAGGTTGTATATTACTTGTAAAAAAGTTTTTTTGATCAAACTCAAATTCGAATTTTTCTTAGACTCCAAACCTAGTGATATTAGTTCAAATTCTTAGAAACTTCTCGTGAGATGTTCCGGTTTCCAAACAACGTACGTGTCGAAGTGTTCAAAACAATCTCAATTTTTTTCCACAACCTCCACACATAATATCATGATCACTTGCCAAATTTTGTGATTTTCAAACTTCATTTGAATTTTATACAATTTTAAATCCTTTCTACCTCACGATCTTCATCATGATCAGAGAACCAAATGCCGGAAATTTAGCTTGATTTCATGTACATGGTCTTAGAGATGTCTCATGAACATGAATATCATTTTTTCACCAACTTTACTATATAATTTCATGCACTTGCAGTTCATATCGGACGTATGTGAAAAATACCTAGAAAGAAGTAAAATTGTTAAATATAGTAAACAAAGTTAAAATTGTGCCAAATTTGAGCATAAGTTTTGTATAAGTGTATGTTAAGGATAGAAAAAAATTAGAGGTAAAAAATAATTTTTTAAAATTTCTTTGCCGAGAGCCAAAAAATTGGCTCTTGGCAAAGAAATCTTTGCCAAGTGTTTTTTTCTTTGCCGAGAGTTATTTGGTTGGCTCTCGGCAAAGAAGTCTCTTTGCCGAGTGTTTTTTCTTTTCCGGGAGTTTTTTATTTGGCTCTCGGCAAAGCCTTCTTTGCCGAGAGTTTTTTATTTCGCTCTCGGCAAAGAAACGAACTCTATAGGCAAAGCCTGCGATTCCGGTAGTGTATGAACCTCTGTCTTCCAAACTCAGTGGAGGTACCAGTTGAAATTGATCGTAGTCCAGCATCTTCTAGCAAAGGGGCATGTGAAGAAGAGGTGTTCAATGTTTTCTTCTACTCCTGAATTGCACATGACGCATAGATCATCGTCTCGAACTCCGATGTGCCTTTCTGGTCAGCATCACTTCGGTGTTCAGCCTGTCAACCAACACAAGCCATATGAAAAATTTTACTCTCGGTGTGCAGCTAGACTTCTAGATCATCTTGAAGATAGGGTGTGCCTGAGAGTAAAATTTCTTGGAGGTATATTCATTGTTCCAAATTGGGTGCCAGATGTCTCTTTCATCTTCTACAAGTGTCACTGCCTCTATCTGTTCTTGCAGTTGAATTAGCTCTTCAAATGCCTGCTGAGACAGAGGTAGCATAAAGTGTTCGTCTAGGTCATTGGCTTGCATTGTTTCTTGGACCGAGGTGCGCTATTACTGGAGTAGGAAGCCAGCCTTGGGTATTTCACAGAAAGGATGTCACCCATCCATCTGCCCTCCCAAAAACAGACAGTGGAACCATCCCCAATAGTGCAGTATGAGATCCTTCCACCAGAAGGAGCCAAGCTCTGTAGAGGTGTGTGGTACCTTGTCCTAGTAGTATTTGAACCAGATTAGCTGGACCCAAGGAGTATCCTCATGGTTGTAGAACTTGTGTAATTGTTTAAGCAAGAGTGCATCATTTTGTAAACGCAGGTTGATCACCCCAAGGCCTCCTTTTGTCTTTGGCTTCTGAACAGTCTCATCCATTCTATCGTTTATACAGTTGAACTTGTCGTATGGACCTCCCTGAGCCCACTACCTCGGTGGGTACCAGGACCGACTACTCGGTGGGCCCCTGGGACTACTCGACTTGCGCTGCACGGCACTTGATGGTGTGAAGCACAAGGGCTACAGAGGAGAAGTACCCGGATAGGAAGCTGTACATGTCCCGCACTGTATAGAGGACTCCTAGACGTACTCGACTAGTACTCTCTCCCTGAACCGACTTGTAACCCTGCCTCCCGGACTATATAAGGCGAGGCAGGGACCCCCTCTCTCTCACGGCTTAAGATTGCATCATCTTGTAATCGCGCCCAATTAATCCAGAGCCACGCAGCATACAGGACGTAGGGTATTACGCACCCCGCGGCCCGAACCTGTCTAAATTGTGTGCCACGTGTCTCTTCCTTCGAGTTACCGATCTCGGCGAGGCCACATTCATCTACTTCGGGTACTCCCCTTAGTAGGTTGCCGGTCTAAAACACCGACAGCTGACGCGCCAGGTAGGGGATCTCGCCGAAGATCTCATGGCGAACTCGACGGCTTCCGTCTACATCAAGCCAACCGTCGCCTTCAACCGCGGCGACACCTTCGTCTTCGGTGCCTGGGTCTGCACTGCTGACGGCGCCGGATCTTTCCAACGCCGCCTCACCATGCCGCCCAACCCGGAGACCGGCCTCGTGACACTTCCCGAAGTAGTCACGGGCGAACTCGCCGGCAAATTCGGCGAAATTTCGCTTTTCGACCAACACGCCGACTTCGAGCTTGGATCCGCCTCCAACTCGGGCTCGACATCCCTGTGGGCTATCGTATGCGAGCCGGCAACTCAGCCATCGCATGTGGACTCCCCACCCCGCGAGCACTTCACGCGTGGCCCCCGCAACGTCAGCAGGGCCCACACGAAGGCTCCCACTACACGCCGGGCCGGCAAGGAGCCCGTACCCGAGTACGACTCGGACTCCGACACCGCTCCCGGCCACGCCTCGGACTCCAACCCCCTTTTCGGCTTCTACTCGGACTCCGCGTACGAGTTCGACTTCGGGTCGGACCCTGAGGATCCCGAGTCCGAGAACAACTCCACAGAGCAACCCCTGTCAGGACCCGCCGCCGGCTTGGTCATAACATCTACACCCGCCGGAAGATTTGTCTACTGGCCAGACCGCAAGCCCGCTGACCTGACGAACGGGAACTCACACTACGTCGCCTACCTCGACTCGCTTCCCTTCCAGGAGGGAACGCCACTCGCTCGAGCTGAGGAGTACACCCCAACGGAGGTGGCGAGTTCTGACTCCAGTCTTGGCAACCCCGACCGCCAAGTCTTCATGGCTGCCGGCGACACGCCAGGACCCTCAGGGACAGCAAACGACCGATACCTCGAAGACTTCTCCGCAGACGAGCTGTCTGCCGACGCACCCGCGGATGAGACTGACGCCAACAGGGACGCTCGACGTGAGCGTAACAGAAAGCGGAACGAACGACACCGGCGTCTTCGAGACAACCTCCCCATCCGCAACCTCGCAGAGGCTCTCGACCAAGTCGAGAGTAGGGTACACACTACCCCGGAGCAATGCCTCATGTCGATCACAGTGATCGCACGCCAAGCTCAGGGGATGCGTGCAGGAGAAGTCATCGCCAAGCTTGCAGAAGACGCTTACTTCATGCGAGCTAACAACAGGGTCGCTCAGCCGCCCCCCGCCAGGAATCGCGATAACGAAGCCACAAGTCGCAGCGCGGACCTCGGTCGTAACCGTACTCGAGCTGAGCTGCCGGCCAATCCCAACCGTACTCGTGCAACGGCCGGCGGACCCTCTCAAGGTGGCAACAGCGCTGCAGCTGCTGGCGGCGATCGTGAGATCGTCCCTCATCGCGACCCTGGCGGCGGAGGTAGCGACGGCGGAAGCTCCAACCATGGGGCCAATAGAAGGGCCGGTGGCGGAGGCGACCGCGGCGGCCGACGCCACGCGAATAGCCACGCCTCCGGAGCCTCTCAGGGCGGCTTCGACGCCCGCCAGAAGATTGAAGAACTACGGCGCAAGAAGGCTTCCACGTCAGGCGACAACGACGGCTTCCCTGCCTTCTCTGCGCGACTTCGCAACCTCCTCCTCCCAGAGAAATTCAAGCCTCTGGGAATCACCAAGTACGACGCGAAGCAAGATCCTGTGCAGTGGCTCAGATGCTACGCCCTCTCCATCGAGAACGCTGGTGGCAACAACGACACCAAGTGCCTATATTTCCCCTTCTGTCTGGACCAGGCACCGCTTACATGGCTCGAGTCACTTGAGAAGTACTCGATCGACAAGTGGGACCAGCTGAAGGAGCAGTTCACCAGCAACTTCGCGGGCGCTATGGGCCGCTCGGGTACTCGCATGGACCTAGCTATGGTGAAGCAGGAATAAGGCGAGACCCTTCGCAAGTACATGCGGCGTTTCTTCGACAAGCGCGCCACAGTAGTCGATGTCTCTGACAAAGAAGTCATCGACCTCTTCCAAGACGGTCTCTACCACCGTCGCACTTTCGAAGACTTCGGCCGTCGCCGCCCAAGCTCCATCACCCACCTCAAGGACATGATCACGTCCTGGGCCGATGAAGAAGACAAGGCCAACGCCAAGTACGACGCCATCCGTGGCAAGAGCAAGCAAAACACGGGCGGCGGCAGCAGCAACAACGGGAACCAAGGCGGTCGCAACAACAACAACTACTCGGGTCCCAACCGCAAGCGCAAGCCAGACAACACTGTCGCGGCTATCCAGCGCCCTGCGAAGGAGAACTCGAAGAAGACCTCCGGCGGCTTCAAAGACTTGCTGAAGGAGAAGTGCCCGTGGCATCTGGACGGCAACCACACCACCGAGCAGTGCTACCAACTCAGGCGAGCACTCAAGGATACTCCGGAGCCACGGCACCCTCATGACAAGAAAGGCAAGAAGAAGAACGACGAAGGCAATGGCGACTTCCAGGAACCCGACAAGACGGTGAACGTCCTCTTCGGTGGGCTACCCAGCAGACGGGTCCAAAAGGCTACCCGTCGAGAAGTCATGAGCATTGAACCAGCGGTCCCGACCCCCCTCAGGTGGTCGGAGGTACCCATTACCTTCTCCCGCGCGGATCAATGGACTAGCTTCTCCGAACCAGGGCGGTTCCCACTCGTCCTGAAGCCGGTGGTCGCGGGCTCCAAGCTCAACAAGGTCCTCATCGACGGTGGAAGCGGGCTTAACGTCCTTTTCACCAAGACCTTGAAGAAGATGAAGCTCGACATCACCCACATGCTCACCAAGAGCACCTCGCCCTTCTACGGCATCGTCCCCGGAAACGCGGCTATTCCACTGGGCTCAGTGGTCCTGCCAGTTACCTTCGGGGAATCTCGGGACAACTATCGTACCGAGTACATCAAGTTCGAAGTCGCGGACTTCGAGACGTCCTACCATGCCATCCTCGGCAGACCGGCCATCGCCAAGTTCATGGCGGTACCCCACTACACCTACCTAGTACTCAAGATGCCGAGTCCAGCAGGTGTACTCTCGTTGCAGGGGGACTTGAAGATATCGCACGACTGCGACACGGAACCTGTGGAGATCGCCTCCACAAATCAAGTACCCAATGCAATGATGGAGATCTACGCTGCGTCGAAGAAGCTTGCCCCAAGCGAACTCGACATCCCAGAGAAGTCGGATAAAGCTAACAAGCCTCAGCCAGCCGAGGAGGTTCTGGTCAAGACAATTGACCTCGGGACAGGCGACAGCAGCAAGACCACCACCATCGGGGCGGGCCTCGACCCCAAATAGGAAGACGCGCTCATCAACTTCCTCCGGGCTAACCGCGACATCTTCGCGTGGAAACCAGCGGACATGCCAGGGGTGCCCAGGGAGTTGATTGAGCATTCACTCAACGTCGATCCTAAAGCTACCCCGAAGCAACAACACCTCCGCCGCTTCGCCGACGACAGACGGGACGCCATCAAGAAGGAACTCGCCAAACTACTCGCGGCTGGCTTCATCAGAGAAGTTTTCCATCCTGAGTGGCTCGCCAACCCCGTCCTCGTCCGCAAGAAGAACTCGAACGAGTGGAGGATGTGCGTCGACTACACCGACCTCAACAAGCACTGCCCCAAGGACCCCTTCGGGTTGCCGCGGATTGACCAAGTCATCGACTCCACGGCGGGCTGCGACCTGCTCTGCTTCCTCGACTGCTACTCCGGGTACCACCAGATCGCGATCAAGGAAGAAGACCAGGAGAAGACCGCGTTCATCACCCCGTTTGGCGCGTACTGCTACACGACCATGTCCTTCGGGTTGAAGAACGCCGGCGCTACATACCAACGAGCTATCCAGGCCTGCTTCAAGAGGCAACTCAACAAGAACGTCGAAGCCTACGTGGATGACGTGGTCGTCAAGACCAGAAACTCCAGCACGCTCATCGACGATCTTGAAGAGACTTTCGCATCCCTGCGCGAGTACCGCTGGAAGCTCAACCCGAACAAGTGCGTCTTCGGCGTGCCGTCGGGCAAACTACTCGGCTTCATCATCAGCCATCGCGGCATCGAAGCCAATCCCGAGAAGATCTCCGCCATCACCAGCATGAAAACTCCCACGTGCATCAAAGACGTGCAGAAGCTGACCGGGTGCATGGCGGCCTTGAACAGATTCATCTCGAAGCTTGGAGAACGGGGGCTCCCCTTCTTCAAATTACTCAAACACCAAGAGAAGTTCATGTGGACTCCAGAGGCGGACCAAGCCCTTGCCCAGCTCAAGGACTTCCTATCGAAGCCACCAGTCCTCACAGCTCCTCGTAAAGGCGAGCAGCTACTGCTCTACCTCGCTGCGACTACTCACGTGGTCAGTACTGCCATCATCGTCGAGCGGCAGGAAGACGGCCACGCCTATCCAGTCCAGCGTCCAGTCTACTTCGTCAGCGAGGTCCTATCAGAATCCAAGGCACGCTACCAGCCAGTACAGAAGCTTCTGTACGCAGTGCTCATCACCTCGCGGAAGCTACGACACTACTTCCAGGAGTACTCGATCTCCGTCGTCACCGACTACCCGCTCGGTGACATCTTGCGGAACCAAGATGCTACTGGAAGAATCTCCAAATGGGCAGTCGAACTCGGCGCCCTCAACATTGACTTCAAGCCACGCACAGCCATCAAGTCGCAGGCACT
The DNA here is from genome assembly GCA_036936925.1 of Cenchrus fungigraminus. Taxonomy (NCBI): domain Eukaryota; kingdom Viridiplantae; phylum Streptophyta; class Magnoliopsida; order Poales; family Poaceae; genus Cenchrus; species Cenchrus fungigraminus. The sequence goes on along the minus strand of CM072768.1, from coordinate 62,314,634 downwards.
AGTCGACTTCATGGCGGAGTGGCGGGAGAATCAGCTACCTACTCCAACCAAGCGCCCAGAGCACTGGGTGATGTACTTCGACGGCTCACTCAACCTCGAGGGCGCAGGTGCAGGAGTACTCTTGATCTCTCCAACGGGCGAACAACTCAAGTACGTCCTGCAGATCTTCTGGAAGGTCTCAAACAACGAAGCCGAGTACGAAGCTCTGCTACACGGGCTCCGCCTCGCGGCTTCACTGGGCATCAAGCGGCTACTAGTCTACGGCGACTCCGCAGTGGTCATCAACCAAGTCAACAAGTCCTGGGACCGCAACAAGGAGAGCATGGACGCCTACTGCCTAGAAGTCCGCAAGCTCGAGAACAAGTTCTATGGTCTCGAGTTCCACCACGTCGTCCGCGACAACAACGTTGCAGCGGACGTCCTGTCGAAGCTTGGTTCTACTCGCGTTCAAGTACCAGCGGGTGTCTTCGTCCACGAGCTTCACGCGCCATCCATCCCGGAGCCGGCGCCACCGACCATTGACCCAGCGCATCCCCCGGCTGGCCAGGAGGTCATGATGATCGACGTGGACTGGAGGCAGCCCTTCATCGACTACCTCAGCGAGCAGAAGGTTCCCTCGGACAAGAACTTGGTCGAGCAACTCATCCGCCGTGCCAAGTCCTACGTTCTCGTCGGAGACAAGCTCTACAGGCGGGGCGCATCTTCCGGAGTACTCATGAAGTGCGTTCCCAGACAAGAAGGCAAGGACATCTTGGAGGAGATCCATAAAGGCGTCTGCGGCAACCACGCGTCCTCACGCACGCTGGTCAGCAAGGCCTTCCGACGGGCTTTCTATTGGCCCACAGCTCTGGGCGACGCCGAAGAACTCGTCAGAAGGTGCCAAGGGTGCCAATACTTCGCCAAGCAACAACACGTCCCGGCCTACAAGCTAGTCACCATACCGCCAACCTGGCCTTTCGCCTGCTGGGGGCTCGACATGATTGGGCCACTTCCAACTGCGCCAGGTGGATTCAACCGAGTATTGGTGGCCATCGACAAGTTCACCAAGTGGATCGAGGTCAAGCCGGTTACATGCCCCAAGGCCGACAGAGTACTCGACTTCCTGGATGAACTCGTGCATCGCTATGGACTACCCCACCGCATCATCACAGACCTGGGCTCCAACTTCAACAATCACCAGTTCTGGGAGTACTACGAGAACAGCGGGATCGACGTCCGATATGTCTCAGTTGCCCATCCTCGGGCCAATGGACAAGTCGAGCGCGCCAATGGGATGGTGCTCGACGCTCTCAAAAAGCGGCTACACGACGCTGCCAACTCCAAAGGAGGCAAGTGGATCAAGGAACTACCCAATGCTCTCTGGGGGCTGCGTACTCAACCTTCCAAGCCAACGGGACAATCCCCGTACTTCCTGGTCTACGGCTCCGAAGCAATCCTCCCTGCTGATGTCATGTGGGATTCACCAGCAGTGGAGCAATACGACGAAGGCATCTCTGAAGACAGCAGACGAGTTGACATCGACGGACTTGAAGAAGCTCGCTGTGCCGCCCTCGTCCAATCAGCAAGGTACCTAGAGGGTATCCGACGCTACCACGATCGCAACGTTAAGGAACGCTCCTTCAACTTTGGTGATCTTGTCCTCCGCCGCATCCAGAACACGGAAGGACTACACAAGCTCAGCTCGCCCTGGGAAGGTCCCTTCACAATTGCAAAGGTGACCGGACCGGGCTCCTACCGCCTCCAGACGCTTGAAGGCGAAGACATCAACAACTCGTGGAACATCGACCAACTCTGTCGATTCTACGCCTAGTCTACACCGGGGGCTCCAGTCTATACGACTACTCAAAGACCCCTTCGCCGTAAGCGGCGTCCAGGTCCAGGCCCTAGTCTCCGGACTACTCTCCAGGATCCAGCCCACACGGCTACTAACGGATCTTGGGCTGCGACGAGCGACAAAGGACTCCAGCAGCGGTCTACTAAGAGACCAAGCACTCCTAGATCCAGCCCATGCGGCTACTAACGGATCTACTGCTGTAAGCGGCCATACGCCCTAGCACTACTTAGCCGTAGGCGGCCTCCGGGTCCTGGCGACTACTCTGTAACAACGGCCCTGGCCATCCAGGCGTACTTCTTCAGTAATAAAGTTTGATTACCTATCAACTGCTTTACTGTCCCTTTTCCTCAACGGGACCACTGGCGAGTATGATTACTCGCGACGACTCCATGATGGGACTCCGCACTCACAGATCGGGATAACGAGTACTCATTTATGGAAGTTTCCTTCATTCATACTTAAACAAGTTCATTACAACTTTGTTTATACACAACTACTGCTACGAGCTAACCCTACAGGACTACTGGAGGTTGAGCTTCTCGGCGACTTGTTCGGCAATGGGCGCCATCTGCTCCAGCAGCTCCGCGTACTGCTCGTCCGTGCAGTTGGCGGCTAGTCCGCCGGCGACTACGTCAACGGGAGCTTTTGGGAAGTACGACTTCATATACGCCAGGACCTGGTTGGGGATCGACTTCGCCAGGTGCTTCACGTACGTCGCCAGGCGGCTCGGGGCTTCCTTCAGCCGGTCCACCAATGGGGCTATCTTCGGTCCCCCGGGGTGAGGCACCAGTAGCCTCGCGATGGGAAGCGCGGCCTCCTCGAGTTCCTTCAGCTGGGCCCGCAGCTTCTCGCAGTCCTCGTTCAGCTTCTGCAAAGATTTGTAGCAGTTGACGAGGTCACGATCCGACGCAATGCGAAGCTCCATGTGCTTGTCGCACTCATAAGCAAGCTGCTTATAATCATACTCCAGTACCTCGCGGGCCTCTTGCTCTCGGTAGAAGAGGTTCTTCAGGTCGGTCTCTGAAGCCTTCAGCTGGTCGACGCGGGTCTCAAGCTCTGCAATCAACAAGGCAAAGCGGGTCAGACTCCTCCAAGACACTACCAATGGGTACTCAGCATGGCAACGGCGTACCTTTATTCTTGTTGCGGAGAGACTTGTTCTTCCGCACCAGCTCGTCGCTCTTCGCCTACATATCTTGGATTTCGTTGTGATAATGGGCGAAGGCGGTGTCCAGCTTCGACTGCATTGCGGTGGCGTGCTTCCGGGCCTTCACGAGCTGTTCTTCTAAGGCCTCGGCCCGGAGCACCGTGTCGCCGTACCCTTGAAGCATGTCAGACTTCTGCCGAGACCGCTCCGCGACGTCCTGCCACAGACAACACATGTCAAATGGGTACTCAACACTAAAGGATTGACTACTCAAGGGTGTCGACTACTCACCTTCATCCATTGCTCGGCCTGGCGCATTGCCTCCATGTGCCGAGCTACCGTCGCTGGATCGACTAGGTCTTCCGCCAGCAGCTCGATCCCGCCACGACTACTCGTCGCGGTTTCGGACATTGGCGCCGAGCGGATTGGCTCCGCGTCCTGGATCTCTGGCGAGCGAACGACTACTTCCAGAGCTGGTTCTGGATGCACGTCGTTGCGCCCCCCTCCAGCTGTTGCGGTGGCTTCTTCAACCGCCACCTCCATTTGCTCGGGGGCTCCTTCGGCAGCTCCCTGGGTCTCTGGTGCCAAATCTTCAACGGGCACCGCCGACGGGATAGCACTTCCCTCGGCTTCGGCACCTGTCAATAAAAGGACAACTGGATCAGTCATACATGGCGGTTACGACTACTCTTCGGGATTACTTGCACTTGAGCAAAGTACTCACCCTCTACGATGCTGGCCTCAGGCAAGGTAGCTTCCACGGCCGGCGCCCCGGATTCTGCCTGAGGGGCGGGAGCGGACTCCTCAGCGGGCGGCACGGTTTCCTCTCCAGCCACCGCTGTGGTGGGTTCATCTCCCTCCCAGGTCAAGTCCGTCGATTTCCTGCAGAGTGCACAAGCTGGTTGTCAACCCAGTACGACTACCAAATCTAATGTACTACTCGGGAAGGATCACCACTTACAAATTTGACCGGACTACCGTCACGGTTGGGGCGCCGAGGATGCTGGCAATATCTACCAGTCCAGCTTCGGTAGGCGTTTCCTCTTGCGCCTCAGTAGCCGCCGCTTCTTCAACAATAGCAGCGGCCGGTTCTGTGCTCCCCTCAGCAACTGGGGGCTGGCACGACAACTGCGCCAAGAGCTCCTCTACGGTGGGGGCTGGGCTACGACTACCCCCAGCTGGCTCCTCCACCGTATCCCAGTTGCCTTCGTCCCCCTGCTCTACGGGGTCGGAAGGCGGCATCTCCTGCAAGCAAGGGAATTTCGTCGTCAATGTACAACATCGAGACATAAGTACTCGACTACCCTATTCAAGACGGCTTACCTCCTGGGACGTGGTCTCCGTGGCCTTCAACTTCTTAGCCACGCGCTTGCGGGCCACGTTGCGCGGCCTCCTTGGCGGCGCGGGCAAACTAGCCTCCAGGCTAGTCGGCGGATCCTGAACGAGAGGAATATGAGGCAATCCAGGGCGGCTGAATCTCGACCGCAGCTGGAAGCGCTCCTGCAGCGTCTCCTCGTCGTCGTCCTCTTCGGACGTGTCTTCGACGACTACTGTGTCGTCTCCCTCACCAACCTCGCGCCGCTCCTTGGCCTTGGCTTTCCCTTCCTCTGGGACCTCGACAAGTTGAGGAGGCGACGCCGGCTCGGAGACGAACTTCACCAAGTCATCCTGCAAGAAGCACAATACGTCAGCATGACTACTCTTACGTAATGAGTACTCGACAATGGGTACGGCTACCGACCTCATTTGGCGGGCGCGCGGCGGAGTACTCGGGCACAGGGCACGGCATGTACGCCGGCATGTCTTTGAAGATCCTGCCCAGCCTATCAACGATGTCGTCGTCGTCGACTTCATCACCGGGCATCCGCGACGTGTCGTCGTCGCCGGTGTACTGGTACCCTAGGGTGTCGCGGGCCATCAGCGGCTGCACCCTTCGCTTCATGAAGCTGAAGGCCACATGTTCGGCCCTCAGCCCGGCTTCTCTCAAAGCCTTGATTTTCGCCAGCAGCTCGGGCAACTGGATACCTTCCTGCATTGTTGGCTCTGAGTTCCACCATGGCCGGTGCTTTGGCTGCTTCCCGCTTGGCTTCGGCAGCTCCGAGTGGTGGTTGGTGATGTAAAACCATTTCGACTTCCAATCTTGGTTGGAGTCGATAAGCTTGTACGAGAGGTACTGCTCCGCGGCGTCTTCTCGCATCTGGATGCCGACTCCCCCCACTACTCGAGGATTGTTGGCGCTGGGCTGGGGCTTGACACGGAAGAATTTTCGGAAAAGGATCCAATGGGGCTTGATCCCCAAGAAAGCTTCGCAGAAGTGTACGAAGACTGAGGTGTGGAAGATACCATTGGGGTTGAGGTTGAGGTACTCGATGCCGTAGTACCCCAGCAGCCCCTTGAAGAAGTCACTGGCCGGGAGAGACAGCCCTCGCTCCGCGAACCGGGTGAACATAGGGATCTCGTCCGGGCTTTTCTCCATGGGGTACGAATCCCCTGCAGCGGCTCTCCACATGTCAACCTCCTTCTCTCGCAAGAATCCATTGTTGAGGAGCGCCAGCAGATCTTCAGTCTTGGCCTTGGATTTCTTCCATTCTTGATTCGGATTTGGTCGCGGCGGAGACACCGGCGGCGATGTCCCCGCGGCGGATCCGGCGGCCTCCTCGCGAGCCCTTTTCTTCCCACCGGCAGCCTTCGAGGTCTTCGATGGTGAGGGCTTCATTCTCCAAGTGCACGGTGTCTTCACTCGCATTCGCTCGGGGGCTACGGCGGTGGCTTTCTACGGCGGCGCGTTCGGATCTACAATCCTCTCAACGGCGGCAGTGCGCACTGGCGGTGATTTCTGGCTCGATCTGCTAGGAATGGCTGCGAATGCGTGGGGTGAAAAACCCTAAGGGTTTCGGCTTCTATTTATAAGTCAACAGCGGCCCCTCCAACGGCCGGATGGATAAGTCTGTACACGGCTGACTCAGCGGCGGTGCTTGACTCTCCAACTTCTACTAGTCGACACGCCTCGTCTCGGGGGCTCGGCTACTTCTACTCAACTTCCTGGGTAGCGACAAGATTCAAGAGCAACTCAGGACACATTCTACAAGATGACCCTTCAATTCGAGAGGAAGTACTCGACTCAAGGCTCGGGGGCTCCGTGCCACGTGTCCTTTGGTTTTTTCTCCGGATTTCACGGGATATTCTTGCCAAAACTTCAGATGGACCCTCAGCCAGAGTCTGCAACTCGACCTAAGGCTCGGGGGCTACTCCATATGGAGTGCGATTTTGCAATCGCACTTCCATATCAGTTTCGGCTTCAAGACAACACGGGCATTGTTGAAGACCTTCAAGAGCAGCACTCGAGGATGCTTGGGACTACTCGAGAAGACTTCAGGATTGCTCAAATAACAGCTGGAGTACATTCCAGCCTCGGGATGCTTCGACTACTCTTGAGGACTTTTGACTTGTAGCGCTCAGGGACGCTTGAGGACTACTCGTTAAGGCCGTCAAGACTACTCGAAGCTATCCTTCTCGACTACAAAGTACTCGGGGGCTTGTCGTATAGACCTCCCTGGGCCCACTACCTCGGTGAGTACCAGGACCGACTACTCGGTGGGCCCCTGGGACTACTCGACTTGCGCTGCACGGCACCTGATGGCGTGAAGCACAAGGGCTACAGAGGAGAAGTACCCGGATAGGAAGCTGTACATGTCCCGCACTGTATAGAGGACTCCTAGATGTACTCGACTAGTACTCTCTCCCTGAACCGACTTGTAACCCTGCCTCCCGGACTATATAAGGCGAGGCAGGGACCCCCCTCTCTCTCACGGCTTAAGATTGCATCATCTTGTAATCGCGCCCAATTAATCCAGAGCCACGCAGCATACAGGACGTAGGGTATTACGCACCCCGCGGCCCGAACCTGTCTAAATTATGTGCCACGTGTCTCTTCCTTCGAGTTACCGATCTCGGCGAGGCCACATTCATCTACTTCGGGTACTCCCCTTAGTAGGTTGCCGGTCTAAAACACCGACAGAACTCGAATTTGAATTATTTGCGACCATTTTGTACTAATAACTAGTACTTAGAGTTGTAATTTAAACTGCGCAAAGATAAGGACACAGGACAGAAGTGAAGAAGCAAATAACGGTGTGTTCCATGCTATGCTATTCCATTTTGCTTCACTATTGAATATGTTGTTCAAGCATCTTCTGATTACGAAAACTAGGTGATTGTTTGCGCGTTGCTACGAGATTTGAGAGAGTTTTTCGACGAACTTTAAGAGGCTGGGTACCTATTATAGTTGCAAGAAGAGAGCAGAGAAGTCAGGCAATGAGCTGAAAAGCTATCACTAGTGGTAATCGAGTTATGATCATTATGATTGATGCTGGTGGAGGATTATGATCATTATGGTTGACGGTAATGGACAAGAGGGAGTGATACATGGGCGGATGGATTTCAGAGGATACTGATGATCTAATGGTAATAAAAAAATAGAAGTGACATGGCCTAATGTGGTTGCAAAGAAATAGGAGTAAATGACCTTTGGTGGTTCTGTCTATATAAGTACTGTTGGATTCATAATCAAATACACTCCATAAATGATTATAAGTTTATAGCTACAAATAATATAAAATAAAATAAATAAATGGTTAAAGTGTTATTTGGAAGACTGTGCAAGTCATACAATGTTATCTATCTGTGATAGTTTTGGACAATGAATTTTAGCTCTAGTCTTGATCAATTCTTGGATCCACCACTGCTAGTGAAAGTTTTAGGGGAGAAAGTTTGATTTGCCGTCACACAAGCCTAGGAATACAATGGCCCACAAAATTAAGGATCAGGAAAACAATAGGCCCACACATGTAGCCTAGGAAGACACAAGGTAAAAATCTATGTCAACATCTTCAAATATCTTATTCAACAATGATCAAAATCTAGCTGATATCCACATTCTACAAAGCCTACTTCAACATTTGTTTGAAACTTAATTCGGCAATTCAGAAAAGATATGCCAATTTTCAGAGAAACTACTCTTGTGTTTCATATGAAAATGTTAAACTACTATGATTAAAATGTTAAAATATATTCAAAATGTTAAAATAGAACTTATTCTTAATAATAATTTTTATATTGAAAAAAGAAAATACTCTCATATTGGATCTTAATTTATTTCTATTTCTAAACAGCATAGTGTGGTTAAATGGATTCATAGTCTGAGAGGAAAATGCATGTCGACTTTGATATTCAAGCTAATTAATTACCCGTGCAACTCCTCTAACCAAATTATATCACATATAATATTGTTCATATTGTTGGTTTGGTCCATAAAAGATGAGTGGGAGGGAATTCCATAGTGTGTTTGTGGCTCACACAAACGGTTTTTGTGTGGAAGTGGCTACCTATCATCCGGGTGATTTCTTTTATGGTTATTCACCACTTATTAGACCAATTAAATAATGACACATCAATCTAAGCACAAATGAAATATGAGTGATATAATAACTTCTCTCACCCAAAAAAGCTACAAACGACAGAGTGATAAAAGCCAGAAAAACTTGAATAACGACCTTATATATGTTTCTTGTGTTGTGTCGTTTGTGTGAGATTATCTTGTGTTAAGCTCACACCTATTTCTTCACTCCACATGACTCTTTTATATTGAAATCAGGCAGGTAATAAGAAAAAAAGGATCTATTTTTATCATAAAACAAAAAATGTATCTTGTAGTTCACATATTATAACAGAAAAGTTTGATAAAGTGTTGTTCACATGTTCAAATATTGAAGCCCTCTACCAATGTAAAGGAAAATAGAATCATTCAAAACACACACCCAACAATGATTCCTCAAACACGATTGGAAACAGAATTAATGTAAACTTGAGATCTGCATGCATCAGCTAAATCTGAGATGTGACTGCTGGGCCTTCAGCTCTTGATGGCTTGTAGATGCTCATCCATTAGTTACTATCAGTAGCATGAAAATTATGTCATCCTTTCTAACAATCCCCCATCAGGAATAGTCGTTTAAATTTATACTTTTCACATCGTGTTGGAAATACAAATATGACAACACATTTATAGAAGTAAAAACAAAAGGATAATTATCTCAATCTTAATGGCTTTGAAGTCCTTCTTCAAGGTGAGCCGCAATGCCGATATTTCCTTCTTGAAATAAGAGGAGCAAATTAAATGAAAATAGGATTGAACCACCAAGGATTGAACCACCAAGTAACAAAATGACTATACTTATAGTCCAACATACTTTTACAATTCATATGCACAAAGATCGCATGGAAAAATTCTTTGTTCATTGTTATATGAGCATGAGTTGCTACATGATGAAGAAAAAAACCGAACACATTGTAATGTAGTGTGGGTGCGGTCCCCCCCCCCAATAGTTAAAAATGAATTAATTTAATTATATCTATCCCTCTTACTACAGGTTCCAATTGAATGTCATTTAACAAAGATGACACAAGAAACACAATATATTAATATTACAATATAATTTACTATGAAATTTGAGATGGGCAACCTAATATTTTAAACAAAATTTACAAGGGCTGCAAGACGGGACCTCAAAGAATGGAACAGATATTGAAGATGGAATTTCCAATGTAGAATCCTGAGTCCTTTAAAGGGAAAATTATTTATAAGAAGATGACAGAAAACTTACATATATTTAATTATATTTTTATCTTTGCTGCACAAGAGACAAAGAATCAAAACTATACTGAAAACAAATATATCACTAAGGCTATGTGATATATACCCTGGGTGCTAGCAATACATCAACACTCAGATCATAACATATGGTTCACATTGAAGTTAATAGAACAACGTACATTTAATTGTTTACATAATTGAAATATCAAAGTGCTTCCAAAAGGAACACACATTGATGATCGGAAACACTGAATACACCCCGGATAGCTCACTAAATAATTGAATATTCAAACAACAATATACAAACTTATGCTACTCTGGCAGCCTTTCCAGTGGTGGTTATGCCCCATTTGGCTTTTGCTACTCTTTTTTATTTTGTCATCATGAATTATCGCTCGTGGAATGTTCTGTGTTCGAATGTGCATGGTGTGAATGACAGAGAAAAATGGGATCCTATCAGAAACAAAATTGAAGAGAGCAATGCCAACATTTTTTGTCTCCAAGAAACAAAAGGAGAAAGTTTTTGATTTGGGTTTTATTAAAAATTTGCTCTGAAAAGGTTTGATAAGTTTGATTTATGTCCCTCTGTTGGGGCTTCAGGGGGCATCCTTGTTTGTTGGGCTTCCAATCACTTCTCTGCTATCACATTAGACAAGGAAAATTTTGCTATCAAGCTTGCAATCATGTCTGCTCATAACAAAGTTGAATGGTTTTTATATGTGGTCTATGGGCCTTGCAGGCAACCTGATAGAGATGCCTTTGTTAACTGGCTTTTCAACTTAAACATTGATATTGATGATCTTTGCCTCTTTGTTGGAGATTTCAATTTCTACGGATCTGAGGAAAATAGAAATAGGCCTGGGGGGAAATTTCAATGACTCTCTTATCTTCAACAACATCATCAGTCATCTTGGCCTGATTGAGTTACCAATTAAAGGAAGAAGCTACACTTGGAGCAATATGCAGGAGTCTCCTTTGCTTGAGCAAATAGATTGGTTCTTCACCTCTGTCGCCTGGACTACTCAATTTCCCTCTTCTTTGGTTTTGCCCTTGGCCGGAATCACCTCAGACCACCTTCCTTGTAAAATTGAGAATGGAACTAATATTCCTAAGGCCAACATTTCTAGGTTTGAGAACTTCTGGCTGAGTCATCCAACTTGTATAGAGCAGATCTCAAATGCTTGGTTGGCTCATGTTCATGTTATTAACAGTGCCCATGTGATCAGTGCTAAATTCAACCTTCTGAGAAAAATCCTGAAAATCTAGGCTAAAATCTCTCAAACCTCAGTAAACTGATTGCTAATTGCAACATGACTATTGCTTTCCTAGATCGGTTGGAGGAGATCAGACCCCTTCACTCTCATGAGTTTCTCTTCAGGAAAATCATCAAAAGCCACATTAGTAACCTCCTTGGCATGCAGAGAGAATACTGGAGGCAGAGATACACCCAGTGTGTTGTTCAATTTGGGGATGAAAACGCCAAATTTTTTCATGCCATGGCCACTGAAAGGTATAGGCTTAATGTCATTAGTCAGATTTTGGATGGATCTGGCAGAATGGTCACTGATCACAATGAAAAAAGTGCTTTTTTTTATCAGTAATTCAAGTAGAGGTTGGGCACCACTGTTGGTACTAGTTTGCACTTCGATCTTCATGCTCTCATTCGGCCTCATTTTGATCTTGACCATCTCTACAACCCTTTTACTCGTGAGGAAATTGATAATGTTATTCTGAATTTGCCCAATGATAAGGTCCCATGACCTGATGGTTTCAATAATGCTTTTTTGAAAAAAGCTTGGCCCATTATTAAGGGAGACATGTACAGATTCTGTGAAGATTTCTTTCATCACCACGCTGACCTCAAGAGTGTTAACCATTCTCTCATCACCCTCATCCCCAAAAAAGACAATCCTAAAACTGTGAATGATTTTAGGCCTATCTCTTTGGTCAACTCCTCTCCCAAGCTTGTTTCAAAGCTCCTTGCAAACAGACTTCAGGTTGTTGCTCTCGATGTAGTGCATGAACATCAATATGGGTTTATTAAAGGCAAGACTACATACCCAAGACTGCTTGAGGTGGGTTTTTGAATATCTTCACCAATGTCACCATTCCAAGAGAGCCATTGTCATCCTTAAGCTTGACTTTGAAAGCTTTTGACCTAATTGAACATTCAGTGGTGACTACTATGCTTAAAGCCAAGGGCTTTCCTGACAAATGGATTAAGTGGGTCAATGATCTTTTTAGCACTGCTACCTCTTCTGTTTTTCTCAAAGGAACTGCTGGAAAGGAATTCAAATGCAAGAGAGGGGTTAGGCAGGGAAATCCTCTTTCTCCTCTTCTCTTCTCTTTGCTATTGTTGCTGACCTTTTGCAATGTGTCATCAATCATGAATATGCTCAGGGAGCCCTTCTCCCTCCTTTCCCACAAAACCCCAGTACCCCCTTCCCAATTATTCAATATACAAATGACACTATCCTGGTTATGCAAGCCTGTGAAGCCCAATTGCTGTTGCTCAAAGATATTCTAAATAAGATTACTCTTTCCAGTGGTTTGAAAGTTAACTTCCACAAATCCTGTTTGGTGCCAATCAACATTGATCATGACCATGCCTCTTCCCTTGCTTCTGCTTTTGGCTGTTCTGTGGGATCCTTCCCATTCACATATCTTGGACTGCCCATGGGTCTTACTAAACCTCTGGTCAGAATTGAAAGGAAGCTTTCTGCCTCATCCATGTATTTGTCTTATGATAGCAGGCTTCAGCTGGTGAACTCTGTCCTCTCCTCCCTCCCCACCTATTATTAAATTGCCAACCATTGTCATTGAGATTATTAACAAACATAGGAAACATTGCTTATGGAGGGGGCAGGATTTCAATCATAAAGGGTACAATCTCGCGACTTGAGATCTGGTGAGGAAGCCAAAAAACAAAGGAGGACTCGGGGTCATCAATCTTAGTGTGCAGAATGATGGCTTTTTATTAAAACACCTGGGTAAATTCTATAAAAAGGAAAATGTTCAAAGGGTCACACTTATTTGGGGAAAATACTATGCTGATTCAGTACACCATCTTGCAAAAGAAAAAGGATCCTTCTGGTGGAAGGATATCCTTAGGCTCAATGTTCAATTCAGGGGGGTTGCTCTTTGTGATCCTGTTAAGGGAGATACTATTGGTTTCTGGGATGACTTTTTCTCTGGGACCATCCACTCTATGACCTTTCCAAATCTCTTGGAATTTACCAAGGATCCTTGTGTTTCTTTGTTTAAGCTTAGACAAACTTCTGATCTTCTGGGCTGTTGGGGCTTTCCCATGACCAGGGCAGCCTACAATGAGTTTCTTACTCTTCATGATGAGTTGGACAGTTTTCCACAAATCAACCCAGAGGATAAGGATTCATGGTCATTCATTTGGGGCAATCAACATTACACTTCAAGCAAGTATTATGAATATCAGTTCCTACATCTTCATCCTGAGAGAGTTGTTACCTGGATTTGGGGTACCAAATGTATCCCAAGAATTAAGTTCTTTGCTTGGTTGCTACTTAATGACAGATTAAACACAAGAAACATTCTGAAAAGAAGAAATAAGATTCTGGAAAATGGATATAATTGTGCTTTATGTGACATGGTGTTGAGGAAACTATGGAGCATCTATTTTTTGACTGTCCATTGGCTGTCAGCAGATGGTTCTCTATTGGCATTTCCTGGGATGAAAACTCTAATGTTTTCCACAAGCTTTACATTGCTAAGCAGCAGTTTTCAAAGTCTTACTTCATGGAAATCTTCATGATCGGTTCTTGGATCCTTTGGAAGGAAAGAAATGACTTCATTTTCAATCACAAGCCCCCTAGTGTTACCTCTTGGAAGGCAGTGCTCAGAGCTGAAGTTCTAGAACACTTGGTTAGAATTAAAAGCGAATTTCATCCCCCTATTATCTCTTGGTTTGATGCCCTTTAGTTTTTTCCCTCCCTTTTTTAGATGTTTTTTCAGTTATAGCCTCCTCTCCCTCCCTGGTTCTGGATAGCTTTTCAGTTTCTCTTTTTCTGTTTTCTATTTTCTCCCAACTGCTAGTTGGGTTGCTATTGTAAGTTCTCTTTAAAACTTTCCTATGCAATATATTTCCTTGTTGTCGGGGGGCTTTGGGCTTTGCCCCACGGTGTTTGCTCAAAAAATATACAAAAAAAACTAAATAATTGAATAAGCAGAGCACACCATTCTTTCTAGCCACACACATCATATAACTAAACTCACACTATCCTTACTCAAAACTAGTAAGTACTTAGTTGAGGTAAATAATACTCCCATTATATATTATATATATGGGACATTGGTAGATAGAAACATTAATTTATCCAATCAGAAATTATCTGCTCGTCGTACAAGAAAACTTGACAACCCAACTCATCAACATGTCTGGACCTCCGAAATGAGGCATAAAACACAAAATCAAAATTAGAAGCAAAGTGAAAGCTTGTTGCATATTGAATCATCTTGAAGTTGCAGAAGGGGCCATGGCCTTGAGGTACATCATGACCACCACCTTAGAAACAACAGGTGCAGCTTTCTGTTAGACACCACCATCCCCCTGCACCATGAACAACAAACGTTTATTGTTGAGCTCTACAGCTCCACCATCCATTTTTCGGAAGAAAACACAAAATAACAACAAGTTCGCTACAAATCAAAGAGGAGCAGCAATGATTTTTGTTTTGGGCACCAACTCGATGGGCTAACTGGCTAAATAACAAACCATGGCCATGAAACAATAACCGGTTAGCTGTGTGCCAAAAAATGAAGCACGGATCTTAGAACGATCTCGATCGAGCGCAGCTATACATCGTAACGGCGAAAAAATTCCGAGTGTCACACCACGCTAGGGAGGGAGCCTCGGCTTTATTATTGGGCCACAACTCAGCCCAATCGGACTGCTTCTTCTCCCACGTGATTCTCCTCCCACGTGATGTGTCTCGTGAATAGATGAAAATAAAATAAAATTGTTGATGTCATCTACATGCAAAAGGAATCGAAACTTAAATTTATAAATCATAAATCGAGCATTAAAATTTTCTTTTGATTGCACCCGTGGATTTCTGACAATAAAAACTTCAAAACAAGATCTCACTTTACTATACTTTGGTGGACCTTTTTTATTCATATTTTTATTAAGGTTATATTTTTATATGTGACATATACATGTGCAATAAAAATTCACTAAGGGGGGAAACATTCACTGAATAGGAATAAATATTTACTGAAGTGGAACAAATATTAACTGAGTGGGACAAATTTTCACGGATGTAGAACATATATTCAATGAGGGGGGACAAATAATCACTGAAGAGGAACAAATATTCACGGAGCAAGAACAAATTTTCACTGATTTGGAACAAATATTCACTGATGGAACAAATATTCACTAAGGTGGAACAAATATTTGGCGAGTGAAAACGAATTTTTACTAATGTGGAACACATATTCATATTCAATGAAGGGGAATAAAAAGAATCCCATCACGTCAGGGCCACGCGGGCGCGAAGGATGAAAATCGGTGGGCGCGGGCGCGTGGGGAAGAAAAAATTGTCTGCCCACATGCATGTTGCATACATGCAGAACATGAGAAAATACATGACATCATCCACATGCAAATGTAACTTTCAAAAAAAATCTATAAATTTTGAACGGTATATCCTAATTAAATTCTGATTGAACCATTGGATTTCTGACGATAAAAGCTTCACAACAGGATTCCAGCTGACTATATTTTGATAAAATTATTTATTTATATTTTTTAGCTAATCCTATATTTTTTGTGTACATATACATGTGGAACAAAAATTCACTAAGGAAGAAAAATATTCATTGAAGCAGAACAAATATTCACTGAAGGTGAATGAATATTTACTGAGGTGGACCAAATATTCACTGAGTAGGAACAAATGTTCACTGAGGGGAACAAATATTCATGAAGAGAAACAAATACTCACTAAAATGAAACAAACATTCCATCATGAAGAAACAAACATTCACTAATGTGGAACAAATATTTAGAAACAATTTTTTACTAATCTGGAACAAAAATTCAGTAAGGAGAAACAAATAATAAGTAAAGGGGAACAAATATACTGAGGTGGAAAAATACACAAAGATGAAATAAATATTCACTAAGGGGAACAAAAATTCATTGAATGGGAACAAATATTCACCAAGTAGCAACAAATATTCATGAATAAATACGTAAAGGGAGAAAAAAATATTTCATAGGTATAAAAATACAAAAACAAGTAGACACCTCGTATCTAAAGAAAAAATAATAAAAAATAAAAAAACTAGTATATAGAAAATAAAGCAAAAAATAATTAAAGAGTGACAAAATAGAAACAATAAGGAAGAAAATTAAACATCATGGAGAAATAAAAAAGAATGAAAGAGAGAACGTACGAAACAAAAACAATGTTAGGAGAAATAAATCAATAGATCGAAAAAACATAAAAAGGAAAGCAGAATAAAGACGAAAAATAGAAAGAAAAGACTCGGAAAGAAAGTGAATAAAATAAAAATGAAAAAGAAACATAAAAAGAAAAAAAAGAAAAAACCCAAAGAAATGGTGGAGAATGAATCAAAATAACAGTTTGCCAAACTAAAGAACGGAGGGGAAAATAGAAAAAACATAGAAGAAAAAATTGGATGAAAAAATCATGGACGGACCACGTGCATCCTCTCCTCTGGCAGCCCACTCGACCTTCTACGGCCCACGCTCCCCGTAACCGGCCTCAACTGCACGCGATGAAACACGTTTTCGTCGCCTCGACAACAATGAGTCGCGGCGACCGAATGAGAAAGAGACAGGAAAACACCCGGGTGATGTCTGATGTATGAAATTTTGGACGTTTTGAGCAAGACCGATGCTGATGGGCTCTCATGTTACTTTATGGGCTGAAGGAAGGCTCGACACGTCTGCACCACCATAATACAAATGGAAAAGTCCATATTACCTCCCTCAACTTTTGTGAAAGCCAATATTTCGTCCCTAAACTAGAAAACCATATGTTTCCGCTCCTCAAATATTGAAACCGGTCGATTTTCACCTCACTAGGCAGTTTTCAAAGCGGTTTTGCTGACATGACGCCGCGTCAGCTGGCTTACATGACACCACGTCAGCCATGAGGGAGGTAAATTGAAATTTTATAATAGTTCAAGAAGGTCCACTAGACTTTCAAATAATTTTTTATGGGAGAATGTACATTTAAAAATAGTAAAAATGGTATTTAACGTTATAAAAATCAAAGAAAATTTTTAAGTCAAAAATATCATAGCCATTCCTTTCTATTCCTTTCTTCTATTCATGTTTTTAGATGATGGAAATATATTCTGGCTTCACACCTCTCAAAAGAGAGGCATCAAACCACTAAAAAGTATTTCTATTTTGCATGTCCAATCGCGGATAATTCGTCCAGTTGCTCCCCGTGGATTTTCATAATTGATACGAATATCGATCGAATCGTCTATTCCTTTAACGACGAAAAAGTATTTCTCAAAAAAAAGTATTTAAAAGTATTTCTCAAAAAAAAGTATTTCTATTTTCCATGTCCTATTGGGGATCCCAAAATTTCTACAATAAATTAGATAGGTAGCTAAGCTAATCTAGTTCTATTTACACGAGTCTGTTGTCATTCTGTTGGAATGATGAATACCTTGAACTGGTAGAAATAGAAAGAATAACACGTGTTTAGAATAACATGAAAACTATAAACAAAAATAGTGAAAATTAGCTAGTTGGAACCTTTCCAAAATCAGTAACTAAAAAGAATAAAAAAAAATCTACATTTTCTATAAAGTCTAATAGACCTTCCTAGACTATCAAGAAAGTTCAATTCACCTCCCTCATGGCTGACGCGGCGCCACATCACCAAAACCGCTTTGAAAACTACTTAGAGAGGTAAATCGACCGATTTTAATAGTTTGATGAGCACAAATATCTGGTTTTCTAGTTTAGGGAGGAAAGGTTGACTTTCACAGAAGTTGAGGGAGGTAATACGGACTTTGTCCTACAATGTTTCATGGGTTATTTGCTGACCATAAACCATTTGCGCTAGCCCATTAACTTACAAGTTATTTTGGCCCATAGCAATTACATGGGCCGAAAGTGATTTAGTCATCCTAGCTTCTCTCTTCTACAGTCACGTACTCACTCACGTTCCACAAACTCTCAACGCTACTCGCATGCTGAAAGCTGTGCCCCTGCTTGAAAAACAGAGAGATCCGTCGTCCCTGTGCCTCCGTGGAAAGAAGGAAATCTCAAAGCAACCAGCCAGATAAGCTCTCTCTAGCTTTCGCCCTTAACCCGAACAGCTAGCCAATCAACCTGGGGACTAGCGAGGAGTAGCATATCCGACTACTAATAAACACTCCAAGCCCCATGCGATCCACGCTCACGCCCATGAGGGGAAAAAAGCGAGCGGGCGAGCGAGCGAGCGACCATGCTCGTCGGCCCCGCAGATAAAGCCGGCCGCTACCTTCCCGGCCGCCGGGGAGCGTGCAATGCAACAGGCCCCCCTTTTGCAAGATTCTGCCGTGCCCAACGGCGTTTTTTTGGCTTGGGTATCGGGCGCATCGCGTATCGTATCTCGGAGAAAGCTACAGGCGACGAGACCGAAACCCAAAGGGAGCAGAGAGGCCGATTCTGCCGTGACCAATGGCCAGCGCCACCCCCCTTGTGTTTGTTTAAGTTATCTTCCGGAAAGCAAAAGTTGCACACATGTACTATTTTTTAAATTTGCAGTGTTTACAAAACATTATCACTGCTAGTTTTATAGTGCATTTAACTTGTTTTATAGTACGAGAATATCCTAGAACAAATGAATTCTTCTTCTTTTTTTCAGGACACGTCACCAGGATTTGACGTGTGGGCTGTGTTAATTTCTTTTATGGATTCTCCGCACAGAGAGGTTCCATGGATGCCAGCTCTTAAAGTTAGCTCCCTCTCCAAAAACAACAACGTCCATCACCTTTCGCTGATGCCTTGATGGGAAGCTTGCGTCGCGTGCATGCCATGCATGGGGCAGCAGGAACAGGAGGAAAAAGGCCAGCCGGCCGGACGGGCCGGGGCGGGGGCACAGTGCCCTGAGAGATCATATCCTCCTCGTGAGCAGGGCAAAGGCAACGAGCAGCCAAGTGTGTTCGAGCCCATGCATGCAGGTCGTAAACCTTTTGGGTACACTTTACTTAACGTTAACAAAGGCCAAGTGTTAGTACTGCATCGATTAGGTTTATTAGGCCGGGTAGGGTAGGATCCCCTTCACTGTTTAGCGTTGTTGGGAAGTGAAATCATGGGGCCATAATTGCACGGCACACGCAACTACAGGGGCTCGTTCCTTTTGCAGCAATCCTGGCTGCCCTCCTTTTAAGGAGAGGTTCTCTGTTGATCTACTATTCCCTCTCCCTTTCCTCTGCATCTTTATTTTTGCAGGGTATCTTCAGCAGTGTCTTGCCTGGTCCATGTGCTACAGCATCTCTGAACCTCACTTCAGCACCAAATCTACCGGTGTTCCTTTCATCTTCCATGGATCTTGAATAAAAGCTTCATGCATATCTTCAGACAAAGTTATTATCTCGACTGTTACAGTGCTACTGGTTGAGTAAAAGTTCAATTTTTTTCTACTAACCTATTCGGCAAAGGTCCTTCATCTTCATTCCTATAGTTGTATCAAAAGAACAGAGACAAGCGCTACTACTGTCAGCATGAACTGAAGTCTGAATCATATTGGTTTTGGGGCACTACGTTCAAATGGCATTTTAACTAGCAGCAGTACTTCCTAGTCTTGAGCTTGCCCCTTCGATTCTTTCTTGGATAGACACATAAACTTTTGTGTGCGTGTTGGAGAAACAACTATGCATGCTGCAACACACCCATGAATTGCGCCTGGCTTTCGTCTGTGGGCGCACACCGAGTTCGCGAGTGTAATGGAGGGAGAATCAGATGCCCTAGTCATGAAAAGACTCCAGCCCTAATCGATCTGTTCGCTTCTTTTGCATATTCCAAGTGGGTGCTGAGTTGACAATTGACCTTGACCGTTTTGACCCAGGTTCATGACAAAGTGTGTGTGTGTTATGTGAGGTGGGCGAAAAAGAATGTGCGCCAATTGGCGGGACTGGTGGTGGCGTCCATGACTGCATGAAAGGCAGCTCGGTTTTATACTATAGATGTCGCAAAAGGAGATGCTCTACGGGAAATGTCACGGCGGAAGAAGACAAGCGAAAGGCATGACCTGATGAACTCTTCTTTTCCGTAAGCAGATTTGCAGGGTACGGTTGGATGGGTAGTACGTTAACCAGATAATTTATCGGTGTGGACACCTCCACTTTCTCTGCATCAAATAATGTCATATATATTTCAGGAATAAGGATCGACATGTACATATATATTGTTCGAGATCGGCACATTGTTCTATTCCTGATCGATTACTATGTTTGCTTCTCATACTCGTTGGTGGGAAGATATTGTCTGGATATGATCATATATACGAGAAAGTGTCGTCCACCCGGCCGGCCGGCCCCTAATTTGTTCTCATCACCTCTCACGCCACCAATCCTGAAACACACCTTGCACGATTCGATTCCTAGTGAGCTTTCTAGTGGAAAGTCATTCGTGAGATTCCGACGACCCCTTCTTCAGCATTTCCAGTACGATATATCGAGATGACGACGGAAATCAAAAGATGCAAGCAAACAGCTGACTGAGATCGTCAGTAGCTAGGCCGCAGCTGCATGGCGAACCAAACGCGTGCAGTATCACGAGAAAGGGAAGTTGGGTGTGGGATCGAGAGAGACAGAAAAATAGGGGCCGCCGCGCGCGTCGTCGTCGACCCTTTGTTGGTTTTGGAGAGGAGAGAAAAGGCCCGAGCTTTCTGACGACCGAGGAGAGAGAGAATCGCCCCGATCTGCAGGAGCGCGAGAGAGCACATCAACTTTGAACGCCCAAAAGAAGCCTATCCACGTCGTGCAGCGCAAAGCGAACCCCTGCTGGATTCGCTGCACGCTTCTCCACTACCACTCTCTATTGGCTTCGTCTCCCTCTCCCTGCGCGCCAGGCGCCAGCGGCAGGATTGAACGCGATGGCAATGAATATGTTATCCAGCAGCTAGCATCAGCAGGGAAGGGAAGCCGGGTCAGCCGGTCAGGACGCAGGGTGTGCTGTGTCTCAGTGTCTGTGTGCACGGCAATGGCATGGCTTCAGAGTTCAGATGCAGTTTAGTCTCTCGCTCGCATGCCAGTCGTCAGAGTGTCTACTGGTCGTGTGTTCTCTCACGCTAGGCTAGACGTCGACTGGTCTGGAGAATCTTTCCTTTTGCTTTACCGACGCCGCTGCGTGCGCGCTTGATAAAGGCCGGGTGAGTGAGAGAAGCTGCGGGCAGAGCTGGCTCGGTAGCCTCGAAAGTGGGCCAAGCGAGCATGCATCATGCATGGGTTTGGATGGATGCCTGCGAATGCAAGAGAACCCAACGGCCTTTTCCAACCGGTTTGATTTGCTTTGGCGCCAGCCCTGCTCTCTTGTTCTCGTACGTGCATGTGTTCAGCTGCAGTTATCTGCACATGCATAGCATCTAATCAACAAGCAAGTTAAGGCTTAGGAGCATATTAATTGTTGTCTTGTGAGAAGCAGAAACACAAGGCACTGGCTCTGGCTGCGAGCTCCATTGGCGTGAAAGCAATGCAACGAAAAATAAAGTCACTCTTCGATTTCAATTTTCAACACTTGCACGGAGTGAAAGTAAAAAAAACAAAAAAATTGCAGAGGTCGCTCATACATTTGCATTGCGCCAATGCATATGCTCAGGCACGGAGGCAGCAGGTGGGGCAGAGGGGGCTCGAGCCCCCGCCCCCACTACCGGCGTGTGCTCCACTAAGCCTCCCTAAACCCCTTCTAGAAATTTGAGGAGGAAGAGGAGATGAGAGGCTGGAGGAGGAAGAAGACAAGCTAGCCCCCTGCCGCTGGATCCTGGCTCCGTCCCTGCATATGCTACAATATTTCATTTGAGCAAAAACAAGTTGCATTAGCCGGTTCGTTTAGCTCTTAGGTTGAAAGGTCTAATAACTAATACTCCCTTCGGTTTGGTTTGGTAAAAGAAGTCTTTTGGACAAGGTTTGGGTCAAACATTGAGAATATAAATGATGAATAACTTTTAAGGCGTTGAGTTTAGAAATGTGAAAATTATATCAATAGATTGTTTTAAAAATCATTTTCATAAATATATATATATATATAACTTTTCAATAAATTTTTTTATAGAAAAGAGAAGTCAAAGTTGTGTTTTGGAGACCGTGTCGCTGTCATCAACGACTTCTTTCACCAAACCGGAGGGAGTAAGTACTTTGTTCAGTTCATAGGGTAAAATTGGAATGCGAACTCTAAACATTGTTATAATTGGATACATTTTGAACTTTTAATATAACTATGTTTTGAAACAGAGAGGATTGGGAGTATGTTTTTTAATGTGAAAACTAAAAAAAATGTTGTTCTTTTAAAAAATAATCATAGATATCGCTATTCAAGTCGTTTCCTACGCTTTTTTTATGATTGCTATTACGGAAGGACTAGCGCCCAGACGTCCGGAGCCGAGTATAAAAACGAACACATCCAGAGCCGTCATCAAAACAATG
Organism: Cenchrus fungigraminus; assembly: GCA_036936925.1. NCBI lineage: Eukaryota > Viridiplantae > Streptophyta > Magnoliopsida > Poales > Poaceae > Cenchrus > Cenchrus fungigraminus. Next base: position 62,292,347 of record CM072768.1, on the reverse strand, counting down.
CAGCCGTCAGATCGAAGCACTGTAGCAAAAAAATACCGCCGCAACAACAAGTCATGTTGCATGCAACATGGAGAAGAATTCTGCAACATTCAAAACAACATCCGCAAAATTCGAAAACAACATCCACAACATCAAGAACTACTTTTGCAACATTACAACATTGAGATCTACTTTTGCAACATTGAGGACCGGAGCGTCCGAGGACCGGTGGATGGTCGCTCCTTGGTGTGATGAGTGATTGACAACGTGGTGTGGACTGACTCTTGGCCGAGTATTGCAGGTGCAGGTTGCGGCTTGATTTGCGTTGGTGCAGGTGAAGAGCGGGCGCGAAAGGTCTTAGTCTGTGTGACCTCCGAGGAGTGTATAGATGGCCATCGTGCCGGCACGGCACGGGCACGGCACGGATGGGCACGGCGGCACTGTCGTGCCGTGCCTGGTAGTGCCGCCGTGCCGAGAGTGAGGCACTAGCACGGTCCGACCATCTCCAAACTCGTGTCGTGCCGTGCCCCTCGGCACGGCGGCACATAGTGCCAGTGCCGGCCCTCTCGCTCGACGGCGCTGCTCCCGCCATCCTCGTTGGCCGCGACGGCTGCCGGCGGTGGCGAGCACGGCTCACAGGCGCGGCCATCGCCTGCTGGTGCTGCTCCCGCGCGCGGAGGAGGCTGGGTCGCTGGGACGACCTCCACCGGCTCTGCTCCCTGCGGGCGGAGGAGGCCGGGCGGCTCCGCCGGCGCCGGGGCTGCAACACCACCTGGGGAGCGGCGCGCATGAGGCAGGGAGGGAGGGGAGCAGCGGCGTGAGGCAGGGAGGGAGGGAGGGGAATTTAGGGTTAGGAGAGAGGGGGATTCGGTTTATATATGAGAGAAGATAGATAGGGGGACTCGGGCTGTTATTGGGCCAAAATCGTGCCGGAGTCCCCCGTCGGGCCGTGCCCGTGCTGGCACTACGGGCCTGTGCGGCGGCCCAAGCACGGCCCGTCTACCGTGCCGGGCCAGGCACGGGCACGATGGCCGTCGAGCTGGACCGTGCTCGGGCCGTGCTTTTTAGTGCCGGCCCATCGTGCCCGGGCCAAATGGCCATCTATAGAGGAGTGGAGAGACAAGTAGGCTCGGCTTGATGGACCCGGTGGCCGAACGGGATCAAGTGCGGGCCACATGGTGGCAAGAAAAGCAAGACGAAGTCGTGTACGGTTTCTTAGTTGAGCCTCAAAACCAAAGTCGAGTCGGTGCAGGGTAGCGGCTAACAACCGGAGTCTGCACGCGAGGTTTGGTTGGTTTATTCCACAAAACCAACACCGAGCCGGGATGATGTGGCGGCCAAGTCATGAGTGGGATTGGCGTGGAGGCTGCACCGAGTCCGCGGGGTTTGCGGCGGTTCACCACAAAACCGTCGGGGTTACTTGGTTGAGCCACAAAACCAAGACCGGAGGCTCGGCGGGCGGAGACGGGATTCGGGCGCGCCGAGAAGCTTCAAAGCGGGCGACACGCAGCATGATCGAGGTGCTTGCGTTGGGAGGACGCGAAGGCCCGATGGATGTACGACCGTCCGATGGAGAACTTCATGTGTTGACCAAAATGCCCCTGTGAGGGCTTGTGTTGTTACTCCTAGTGTAGGGGCACTTCGGTCTTTTCCGGAGGGCCTATATATAGGAGGAGTGGCTGAATTTCAGCCATCTCTTTTTGGCTTGTAGGGGGAGTGTTCTTTCAATTTGGGGAGCTCTTTGGGAGAGAGGGAGAGAGATGAGTGTGGCTCTTTGTTTGAGCTTTTTGCCATCCAAGATTTGTGATTCTTGTGAGTGGCTTGTAACCCGATATGGCAAAGTGATTCTTAGTGAAATCTTTCTCTTAATCTTGTGCCAAATCATTTTATCCCGAGCGTTTTTCTTTTATGCGATTTTCAGAAGTATTTTTGGAGGATTTTCGTGCGCGGCTCGATTCGTCAATTTTGAGGCGTTTGTGTTCGGTTTTCTTTAAGGGAATCATGGATAGATGTCTTGTGCATCTTTGTGCTTGATCTTGATCCCTCAAACGCCGTATTTGGCCTCTGATTCATGGATTTCGATTGGAACCCTAGCTTTTTGGTTGAGCTCGGTAGAATATCGATTCCTCTTCTCAGTGGATTTGAGGCTCCAAATTCGTAGGTATAGCATCTCCTAGAGGCGCTTCACCTTCCCCTATGATTTGGTAGCTTTCCCTTGGTTGATTCGAGAGATCGGGTGAAAGGAAGGAAGGGTTAACCTTCAAAGGGTCGAGCTCGGGCTGCTGTCCGTGCTCCTGGCGGACGGTCCGCGAGCCCCGTGCAGACGGTCCGCGAGGATGCTTTCAGCCAGTTGTTCTTCGTGTTCGTCGCGAGTTCTTTCGTGTCTTCCGTCCGATCCATTTTGTTGGTGGATTTTTGGTGCACGAGGTTTGGCAGACGGTCTGTGGGTTGAGTACGGACGGTCCGTGTGTGGCGGACGGTCCGCGGGTAGGCGTCGGACGGTCCGTTTTTCGCGGTGTGTTTCTGGAGGTTCGGGCAGCTATTTCGGACGGTCCGCAGTGACCTCGCGGACAGTCCGCGCCTTCCTCGCGGACAGTCCGCCAGGCCCCCGTGGACGGTCCGCCCTGAGCACCACAGATTGCCTAAGTCCCTCGCTTGTTCAGTTGTGCTTTCGCTTTAGATCGAGTTTGGACTTGTTCCTAGGGTTGGTAGGTCCGTTGTGACTACGTGACCTTGGCAAGTTCGTGTGGGATCCCTTGCTTGTGATTTTGGGGCATAGTCGAGTTTAACTCTTCGTAGAAGAATTTTTATCGGCTCCCATTCACTCCCCCCCCCCTCTCTGGTCGCCTAATCGGTCCTTCAAACATCAACATTAAACACTTGCAACATTCCTTCAAAACATTTGGAACACCCAAAACATACCCTTGCAACATACACCGAAACATGTTGCTGCTCCCGTCCAAGACGCAACATCGCAACATTCAAAACAACATCCGCAACATTCAAAAAACAATATCTGCAACATCGAGATCTACTTTCCAACATTGCAAAATCGAGATCTACTTTTGCAACATCAACATGAAACACTTGCAGCATTCTTTCAAAACCTCTGGAACACCCAAAACATACCCTTGCAACATACACCGAAACTTGTTGCTCCTCCCCGCTGCGGCCATGGTTGTCGCGAGCTCGGCCCCTGGCCGCTGCGAGCTCCTCGTCGCGGCCCACAGGAGCTCCCGGCCGCGGGGGAGCGCCTCCATCCGTGGCAGGGTGCGGGCGGCCCCGCCCCCATCTCCGGCGGCAGCACACAATCTACAGGGGAATGGGCCCACCACTCAGGATCCGGGCTGAGGGGAGAGAGAGGGGGGAGGAGTCGGCCACCGGATCTGGCCGAGGACGAGGTAGTTCGCCGGCCGGGGATGAAGGCATCTAGACCCCTAATTCGTGTTTTGGTATCTAGGCCCCTAATTCGTGTTTTGGTAATTAATGACAATCTTAGTAGACTAACAATTTCATTGAGAATATGAGTATAGGTTAGTCCCGGAGTTGAATTGAGCTTCATGGCAATGTTGTTGGTAGTATGAATATCTTCGACCATGGAAAGCTCAAGGCAAAGGTAAAATATAGGGTTTTTCTTTTGACCGGTCATGAGGTGATTAGAGGATGCAAAATGACCGGGTTAATATGATAGATAGCCGTACTATCAAGAGGGATCAACTTGGTTGCCTTGACATCTATATAGTGCCACTTGGATCGTGTCTTACATGCATTGCATTTAGATGAGTGGCGTTTTCAAAAGTGAAAGAGGTTTTGTTGAAAATCTTGAGAAAAGTCAGTTTTCTGCTGTGGTGCAGACAGTCCGTGCCCTTGGGGCGGTTGGTCCGCGGGTTCTTGAGGTTTATTAAATATCTGAGGTTTTTGACAAAGTTTTTCGAGAAAAATCCTTTCGGGGCGGACAGTCCGCGGGTCTTTGGCGGACGGTCCGAAATTAACCTCGAATCTAACAGAAAGGTGCGCAGCTCGGGTGGACCGGGCGGACAGGCCGCGGGCTACCGACGGACGGTCTGCGGGGTCCTGGTGGACAGTCCGCCCGGGCCAACAGGCACCTCTGACAAGCCGTTGACTTTGCGATTTACTGTTGGAATTCAAACGCGGACAGTCCATGGAGCCATCGCGGACAGTCCGCGAGGTACGTGTTTTGAGTATAACGACTAGTTCCGAGTAGTGGGGCTATTTATACTCCACCCACGGGATTGGGGAGGCTCTCTTGGCACTTTGAAAGACTCATTTGACATTCTTGAGCTCTCCCTCTCCTCTCTCACTCACTTTGCTCTGAGGTTGCATTCTTTGTGAGATTGAGAGCCTCTAGTGCATAGCATCAAGGTGTTGATCTTTGTGGCACTAGGGAAACATCAAGCGAGCGGGTTGATTTGTTACTCTTGGAGGTTGCCGCCTCCTAGACGGTTTGGAGCTCATGATTCCATTGAGCACTTCAAGAAGATTGTGAAGTTGCCTTGGAAGATTGGTGTGAGAGGTCTTGTGCTCACCTCACCGGAGCAGTGAAGAGCAACTCTAGTGGAGTCGAGGTGTGGAGTGGTTCTTTGGTTCTAATCGGTGCCTTGATAGAGGAGCGGTTGAACATTGAATCCACCTCAAGATTCGTCTCTTGTGCTCGGTTATTTCTTTGCTCAATTTCCTTTCAAATATTTTACTTTGAGCAATTACTTTCTAGAGATTGAATTATATCTTGTCACCTTAGGTTGCAAAACCCCAACATAGGAATAGAGTAGCTAGAAATTTAATCCTCCTTGTGTTTCTAATTAAAATTTTCTAGTGTTGTGCTTTTAGTTTTTAAACCGCCTATTCACCCCCCTCTAGTCGGTATCCTAGATCCTACAGGGGAAGCCGCGGCCCACGGCCTGCACGGGGGCAGCCGCGGCCTAGCCGCGCCGCCGACGAGCTACGGCCCTACTGCGCGTGGCAGGCGGTGGTCGTCCGCTAGCATGGTTCGCTCCCGGACCACGGGAGAGCGGCGGCCCCTCATGGCTCAACCCGTCTCGGGAGAAGCGGCGGCCGACAGTCGACCGTGCCCGGTAGTGCAGGTCCAGGGGCACCAGCTCCAGCATCGGCGGCGAGGACGGCGCCAGCACCTGGGACCAGCTCCTCTCGAGCACCTCGACGGCGCATAGGGCGGTGGTTGACAGGGCATGTAGGAGAGGAGCAGGACGCGAGGCGGCGGCGGCGGTGCACCGGCCAGGCAAGCCCGGAGGTGCGTGTGGCTGGGTGGTTAGGGAGCAGTGGAGCTACACCCTCGCCACCGGCGGCCTCGTCTACCCCGAAGTAGGCGCGCGTGTGGCTGCGGCAGGGAGCACAAGGAAGGGATGTTGTGCGGTGGGGAAAGCTTCGGAAATGAAAGGATAAACCTCACGTGGGGCCCGCTCGCGTGGAGAGGAGTAGGAGTGGGAGGCATCCGATTTTTACCACCGTCTGGACGGCAGTTTCATAGCATTTTCCTTGCTATTAAGGGGGGTGTTGATAATACCATGTTACGAAAAATTACCAATAGTATTTGCTCGGCCGGCCCCCCTATCTAAAATTTCTAGTTCCTCCACTGATCGGCAGTGCATGCGACTGCTGGGGCAAATGCTCGCCGGCCACAGTGGCCTCTGCATCATTCTCTGCTCCGACGACAACTAGCTCGCATGTGCAGTGCAGGCGATCGAGTAACCGGAGTGCGCAAGCGACAGGCTGACTGAGATGGGCCGGCGGCGTGTGTGCCTGCGTGCATGCCGACCGATTTAACTATGACCAATGAGGAATCAAATCCTCCGATCGCCGTGCTGCTGCTGCCGCCATCAATCTAGTAGTATCTAGGCGTACAATCAATCAGTATATAATATCTTACTTAAACAGCTGCTGAATGCTGCGCTGCACGGCTAGCAGAATCTATCGGCCTTAGGCTGACTCCAACAGCAAAGAGGCAAATCCGAGAGGCAAATCGAAATTGTCTTGCGTGTACAGTGGTCGCAAGAGGCCATTTTTTGTGATGTCTCCAACAGTTGGAGAGGCAAATGCAGGGGAAAGCACGTCTCGCCTCCTGCTCGCCGCGCCGCCGCACACCGCTGCTCCGCCCCGACCCGACGCGTCGTACACTACCACCGCTCGGCCCACGCGTAGGCTCCGCGCCTCACCTCCGCCACCGCGTTCTCGGACGCGTCCTGAGACGGCGCAGTCGCATGATGGAGGCCGTGCGCGACGGGGAGGCTCTGCTCGCCGGCGCCAGGAGCCGGAGGAGGTCCGAAGCTGTCGCCTGGGCGTGGATTTGGGCGCGCGGCGGGAGCGGGTGGGAGGGGAACGGCGAGCAGCAATCGAGTGGGGAATTTTTCAGGTGCGCATCAGAGAGCGTCGTGGACGGGAAGCTGCGGCAGGCGGTGTCGTCGATGCGGCGACGGAGCTCCCCAGCTTTTGGGACCTCGCCCGCGCCGCCGACCTTCTTCCTCTTGTGACGGCTTCCTCGAGCAGGGGAGGGGTGGATGGGGACTTGGGAGCGGAGGAGCGCTGGTAGCCGCCGTGGAGGGGCCCGGCCGGGGCTGCTCGATCCGAGGGCGCAGGGGCTCGCCGTGCTCGAGCGGCCGCTCCCCGCGCGGCCGAAGAGGGAGGCGGCGGCCGACCCATCCGCAACGACAAGGAGGGAGAGAAGGCAAGGAGGCTTGTGGTCGTCGGGATCCGCCGGAGAGGAGGAAGCCCCGGCCTGCCCTGCTCCTCCGCGTCTCCTGCTCCCCCGGCGACATCGTTGTGGGAGCCGGTCTTTCGTCTTCGTGTGGGCTTCGCTTTCCTCTGCTGGCCTCGTCGTCGCCGCCCCCGCGTGCCCTGCGCTCCTCCGCCGCGCTCGCTCCTCGCCGGCACCGCCGCCCCCGCGTGCCTTGCGCTCCTCCGCCGTGCTCGCTCCTCGCCGGCGCCGCCGCCCCCGCTTGCCCTGCGCTCCTCCGCCGCGCTCGCTCCTCACCGGCGCCGCCGCCCCCGCGCGCCCTGCGCTGCGCTCGCGCCGCGCCCGTGGCCCCGCACGCCCAAATGCATCTGAGGAGAGAGGGGATGCATTTTTACCTCTCCTCTCTCCTGGGAGGCAAAATGCATCAGCAGTTTGCCTATCCTGTTGGAGATAGAAACCACGATGCACAGTATCAATTCGTGAGGCAAAAATGCAAATGCATGTTCTGTTAGGGTCAGTCTTAAAGTGCGTCGCCGCGAGCTAGGTTAGGGTGCGTTTGGCAGAGCTTCGGCTGTGGCTGTGGCAGCTCCGGCTGTGGCTGTGCTGGTGGAGCGGATTCTGTGGGGGAGCTGAATCCGTTTTATGAAAACGTTTGGCAAAACAGATTCTCGTGGCTGTGTAAAGTGGATAAACAAGTGAAATGTCCATAATACCCTGCCCTTTTCTTGTTTTCTATTTCCTTATTTTATTTTCTATTTCATTTTACTTCTTATTTTTTTTCTTCTTCTTATTTTTTCCTTCACTTATTTTCTTATTTTTTCTTTTCTTCTCTTCCATTTTGACCTCATCCATTCACCACCAATCCACCACCCCCACCGTCTCCACCATATCCATGCATGCCGCCGCCAGCCCCCTCCCCCGCGGCCAGCGCCGCCGGCCACCTCCCCGCCGGCCAGCTCCACCACCTCGACGCGCCTCCGTCGCCTGCGCCCCAACACCTCCACGCGCCTCTCTCTCTCCATGCCCGACGCCTGCTCCTGTCCGCCGCGCCCGCTGGCCGGCCGGGATTTGGAGCAAGTCTCCATCTGCGACCGCCGCCGGCCACCTACGGCCGCTAGATCCTCCTGGCGGCGGTCGGCCTCCTCCGCCCCACCCCGCCCGCATCGCCCTGTCCTTCCTGCAGCTCTCCCCGCGGCGCGCCAGGAGCCCGCGAGGAGCTCCCCCGCCGGCCATGGAGGCAGCCCGGGCGGAGTCCGCCGGCATATCCTCCACCCCCAGTCCGCCGCTCGCCTCGTCCCGCCCCCTTCCCAGCTCGCCGCAGCCGCCATCTCAAGTCGCCGTCCGCCGGTGGTGGGTGGTGGGGATGGCAATTTCGTCGTTATTAGTGGGAAGATGAGGGGCAATTTGGTACTCGTGGGGGCATGCAGGGGACGGAGCCGGGGGGGAGCTACAAATTTCGGCTCCGTGTGCGGGTTTTGGCTCTAGAGAGCGCAAAAACCGGGGGCTCCTCGCGAGGAGCCGTTTTTCACGGGCCTTTGGCAGGGCTCCTCGCTTCGTGCGCGGAGCGGAGCGGCTAGGAGCCCTGCCAAACGCACCCTTAGGGTCCCTTTGGCACGGATTCTCCTCCGGCTTCGGGAGCCGTTTTTGACGAATCCGTGCCAAAGGGTGGAGAAAAATAGCTCCTAGCCGGAAGCGCCTGACACTCACCCGGGATATCCGCTCTCTAGAGCGGAAAACGAGCGCCGGAGCCGAAAAACGTGGCTCCCCCCGGCTCCGTCTGACACCACCCTTTAAGTTACCAAATTGCCCCTGTAGTTCGGCGTTACTACGAGCAAAATGCCACCCGGCCCCACGCGTTCCCCAGCGAACGGCGGCGAGCGCGGGGGAGCCGGAGGAGGTGGCGGGGGTAGCTGGCGGGGCGGAGGAGGCGGCCGCCGCGCTGCGCGACTGGAGGCTGACGGCGCTGGTGTGGCGGAGCAGGATGCCGGCGAGGGAGGTAGGAGTCCGGCGGCCGGTACTGCACCAGGGACGTGCAGCGGGGGTCGGAGGAGCTCGATCCGGTGGAGGGAGATGGGTAGATGGCCGGTGGGGAGCGAGCTTGGCGCGAGCCGCCTCCATGGTTGACTGGCGAGCTTCGACCGGGCCGCCTCCATGGCCACCCCGCGAGCTCCGACCGGGCTGCCTCCATGGCTGACGGTGAGGCCCCGGTAGGGGAGCTCGACAGCGGCGTGAGGGAGGCTCGACGGTGACGCGGCGGCGGCGGACGTGGCCGGAGGCGACTGGGGAGGGCGCCGGCGAGGGAGTTCGTGCGGCGGCCGGCGGGGGTGGACTTGGGAACGGATAAGGCCGTTCGTGGCTGGTGGAGATAAGGGAGGGGGAGGGGGTGGATAAGTAAATAAGGAAAAATGGAATAATGAGAAGGAAAAAAATAAAAGAAAAAAGAAAATGAAAAATAGGAGGAAAAAGGAAAAGGAAAAAAAAGAAAGGGAGGGGTATTCTGGACTTTTCACCCTCTTATCCACATTACACAGCCAGGAGAAGCTGTTTTGCCAAACGTTTTCCAAAAACGGATTCAACTCCCTCACAGAATCCGCTCCACCGGCACAGCCACAGCCGGAGCCGCCACAACCACAGCCGGAGCCCTACCAAACGCACCCTTAAAAACGATGCTCCATCCCTGCGTGCCTCCGTGCGTGCGTGGCTGCATGTTCGCGACGAGAGAGCCACCGCAGGTTAGTAAAAGCCGCGCTGGCGCCGCGAATCTCCAGTCCTCGCCTCCTCGGCAGCAGGCGAGAGGCGTCGCAAAAAAAAAAAAAAAACAAAAACAAAACAAAACAAAACAAAACAAAACAAAAACAAAAACAAAAACAAAAAACAACAAAAAAAAACCCCTACCCCGAGGCTGAGCGAGCCGGAAGATACGCTGGAAAGCTGGGCTCTGCTTCGCTCCTTCCTGCTCTCTGCCTTGCTTTTATTTCCTGATGAAATCAGAAAGCAGCTTGCTACTGTTAAGTTGCCTGCCGCAACGACTGCGAGCGAGCCGGGGCGTTGACGCTCTGCTGCAGCAGCTGCTGCTGCGCGGTCATGGCGGACGGACGGAGCGCATGCGACGCGAGCGCGGTTGGAGCACGCGGTCAGGTCTGCGGCGGCGAGGAGCGGAGCGAGGCGGCTGCTGCGGCTTGCCGCTTGCAGGAAAGATGATGCATGCGCGCGGATGCGGCCCTGCGCGGGGCCACATGCATCAGACAGAGTTCAGAGGCGACGGTGAGCGAATCTATCGTGGTCGATCCTTTTCGGTTCACGGCTTCGCGTACAGGCCGGCGCGCGCCTCCAGACTCCAGAGGATGATGATGATACTGTTGCTGCGGATCAGCATTCAGCAGAGCATAGTTCATCGTCCCTGGTCCCTGCCTCCTCTCTGGGGTGCTTTATCTCTGGACTGGGCCCCATATATGACTGAGTCTGCTGGTCTGGGCTGTGTCAAGATATGAGATGTCGGGCCGGGCATACATGTTCGTTCCACGAGCCCAAAGTTAGCCTCATTTCTGGATGGAAAGGAAATAAACACCGGAAAGCCCCCTACGATTTTTTATGATAAGTATTAAGAAGTAACATTTTCGGGTTTAAAAATCAAACGATACACATATATCATTATGGGGGAAGTTGACCGTTGAAATGATAATAGAGGTACAAACTATCACTTCTTTTTCGAAATCGGAGTTATTAAAAGAAGTCTACGGACTGATATGGATTCTACCCATTTTGACCCTCCTACTGGGAATCATGATAGAAGTACTCGTAATTGTGTGGTTAGAAAGAGAAATATCTGCAGCGATACAACAACGTATTGGTCCTGAATATGCTGGCCCTCACGAAAAATCGAATTTAGCTTTGCTGGTGCATGTTATCTGTCTCCTATTTGTTGGTCGCTAGGAAAGCGTGTTTGTGAGGGGATCTCTATTCTCCGGCGACCAACAAAGCGGGATGGAAGGAGTAAGTTAGAGCTCTTTTCACGAGAACAAAACGGAAAACGAACATGCTACTCGAACCCTCTAATCGACCAGGTTAGACTATCCGCAACAAGCATGCGCATCTGCATGCGCAAACAAGCCTTATGCGTATAGGAGAGAGATCTCCGTCTTGTAAAAGAGGGAGCTCTCCAGCAGCAAAGAGCATCCCGTCACACATCCTCCTGCGGCAGTTGGCTCTCGCGCGCTGCTGCTGCATGGGGAACAGACCTCTCCGACAAGGACCCCCTTTGTCAGCATGGTGGCATGGAAGCACATTACCCGCACGCTCTTTTCTTCCTCCCTGGTGTCTTCGGAGCCCGCACCCTCCTCCTCTCGCCCACGGCGCCTCTGCCTTTGCCTCCACCTGCTCAAGCTTTGGCGCATTTGCAAGGTTGAGGAGCCAGAGAGGCATAGCAGATCAAGATCGTGGGAGAGGGAAATGGAGCAACACAACACGACGGCGGACTCGCGGCACGGCTAGGGGCGGCTACATAAATGGACACCAGTGGAATGGAAATGCGAGGGACATCGGCTGACAAGTTGCTACAGGGGACGCTGACTAGCGGTCGTGCAGGTGCAATGGAGGGAGAAGGAGATGAAGATATGGGACTCCACCGCATGCCCTTTCCTGGGAGGTGTCGCGGGTGGACCTCGGACTCGACGGTGTGGCTCCTCGATGGTGACCTCCAGTTCCACCGCCATCCGCACGGCGAGCGGGAGCGCCTTCACCATCGGGGAGCAGATCGGAGCCAAAGGGCCCCTTAAGAGGCAAGATAATCACTCTCGAGGTGGAGTCATCTGACACCATTGACAATGTCAAGGCCAAGATCCAGCATAAGGAGGACTGCAGATCTTTGTCGAGACCATCACTGGCAAGACGCCTTGTCTCCGACCGGTAGGTGGCTTCTCCGACAAGTTTCCACCTCGCACGACTAGTTTCCGCCTCGCACGACAAGTCTCCGCCTCGCACGACAAGTCTCCGTCTCGCACGACCAGTTTCCGTCTCGCACGAGGAGTCTCCGTCTCGCACGAGGAGTCTCCGCCTCGCCTCCGACAACTTTGCTCGTACGAGAAGACTCCGCTTCCGACTACTCGTTCGCACGAGAAGTTTCCGTCTCCGACTAAGGCAGGGTCCACACACGGAGGTCGGAGGCGTGGGATCCGGGAGCCCACACGAACGTGACGCCACCCCGATGCCTGGGCTCCCCTGTGACGACACGCAGGGCACCAGTTCCCCACGCCATGCAAGCGCACCAGCTGGCGGCACGCGCGGGCGGTCGGTTCTGACAAGAGCCGTAATGCCACACTGTTCAATCGCGCGGCCCCCGACGCGCCGTCCCATCCAACTCTGCGGCACGCCAACTCCGTCAGAGGCACTCAAGTGCCCTTTACGGTCGGCGCCCATCTACATTTAGGCCCCGACGTGTCAAGCCTAATACGCACTAAGGAGGGTTGAGTCACCCGCGAAGGAGCTCGGAGGAAGCGCCAGGTACTCGGAAATGAACAGTATTACCTGGACACACGGCGGCCTCAAACTCCACCACAACTCAGCACCCCTTCAATGCTCCCTGACAGACAGTGACGCGCGAGAAGACCTCCCAATTGCGTAGGACTGTAGCACATTTTCTTTCCCTCTTTTGCCCCTCACCCTTGTGTCTATAAAAGGGAGAGGAGGGCAACTGTCACAAGGACTGACGAACCGAACACTCAGATCCCAGGGACTTGGGCTCAATACCCTCTCCCGACCAGTTTGTAACCCCTACTACAAACATCCCTAGCGCAAGAACACGGCAACTCGATACTGGACGTAGGGTATTACTCCTCGAAGGCCCGAACCAGTCTAAACCCCAGTGTCTCTCGCGCTAACCATCCGGGTTGGACGCACGATCCGATACAAATTTACTGCCGGCGGTAGAGAACCCCGACAGTTGGCGCGCCAGGTAGGGGCACATCGTGTGTCTCGCCGAACTTCACCAACAACCCGGATGGAGGGCCGCGGGGTTTCTCTAACTCCCGGGACCACCATGCTCTTCGGCTCCCTCGGCTTCGTCTACACCGGGCCGGCGGAGTCCGTCGTCGGGCGCACCTTCGCCCGACCTGCTCACCCCAACGCCCTGACGACGGCGGCGGGGCGTGCAGCGTTCGTCCGAGGATTCTCGGGCGAGACGATCATGGCCATATTGGGGCCGAACCCAACACATGAGCGTTTTAGGCTCGCCGCCTACTACCTCACCGACCTTGCCTTCCAGGCCAGCGGGGTCGAGCCGCTGGCCTGGGGCGAGTTCATGGAGCGGTACACTGCCATGAACCCCCGTGGACAGCAGGGTCTCCCGGACGACCCGGTGACGGCTTACGTGGACGCGTTGCGAGCGTCCTGCACCGCCCCGGGCTCCGTGACGGCCCGACGAGCGCCACCGGCACCCGCGTGCGACTTCACGCGCGAGTGTTTCGTCTGCGTGGCGCCGAGCTCAAGCAGCTCCACCGACGCGGAACCGGCACTGCGCCACGGACGCCCAGCGCCGGGCGCGCCTCGACGAGCTCGCTGAGGCCATGCGCTAGCTCGACGAGGAGCTGGCCAACCTCCACCAAGAACTCGGGGAGGAGCGGTCGCGCAACCCGCAACCTGCCCCGCAGCAAATCCCCGTGCGGGAGCAGCACCGTGGAGGGAACGACGAGCGACAGGAGCGCCGCCAAGACCCCACGCGGTCCAGGGCCCACGCTCCGACACCTCTGATTCGCGCCCACACGCGCGATGACAACCAACGCGTCGATGAGGACGCAAACGCCGACGGTGATGACCCGCTGTTGACACATTTTATCTATGCATTTTATCCCTCACATTCATTGGAAAAAGGACTAAAATATAATTAGATCACCTTATTAGGGTTTATATTAACAATTTCCACGAGTTTTGGTGAATCTATGAATCTACAGGGACTATTCAGAAATTATGCAAAGAAACCACTCTAGAAGACTCCAGAAGGCTCCGGAACTCAACGTGGCTTAGCACCTAAAAAAGAAGCATCTAGAAGGATCAAGGACCCACCTGGCCGAAGTGGACCCCGAGTGGGGCCCACACCAGACCGACCGGCCCAGTGGTGGGGCCGGTCGGCCACCCCCTGGCGCCAAATGGGCCCGGCTTCTGGAATGTTCCTCCACCGCCTATGAAGATCAATCTAAACCACATGTTTAGGTCGGTTTGATCCTACGGCGCACGTCCACCCCTCTGGACTATATAAGCAGCCCCCCTGCCCCCTGGCAGAGGCATCTGAATCTGTCATACATCAGATCAAGTCATCAAGTCAGAGACTCTACGCCCTAGAAACACCATATAGCAGAGTAGCTAGCTAGTTTAGATCTAGGAGGAGGCAAGGCGTCTACTTGGCTCCTGATCGTCTAGAGGCTGATCTAGCTTCGCTCTTGTAAGTTCTTATCTAGTTCTTTACATTTGTTATATAGACATATGTTCTTATTAATGATTATATTCGACATTATATGCTTTGGTGTTTATTATGATTACATGTTTAGCATAGTTGATTTGCCTTTATATTCATGTATGGAGTCGTATAGCCCTCACCTAGATCATTTGTTAACATGGGTGAACGGTAAAGACAGTGTAAGCGTGGTGCTTATATTGTATTTATCTGCGATTGCACCCTATATGCCGGGTCGTGTGGTAGATCGTGGTGGTGACATCACTATTGAGTCCTTCGTAGTCCACCCCCCGTGTATAGGACTAGTGGAGCCTTATACTGTTTGGGTTGTTTCAAGTTTCGGCCTTGATCCTCCTGGATAGTCTCCTCATGCATTGATATAATAGTTCTTCTTCCGTGATTGCTAAATGTTTGCAGTAATCATAGTTTGCATTGACATATAGTTTAGAATTACCTAGGAGTATCCTCTCTAGCTAGGCTTTGCTACGTTTCTCTTGCTATAATGACACTTTCTAGCTGCTCATGAAGTTATGACTTGAACAGTGCTATCATTCTCTATATTTTATGTGACTTACCCCTGTTTATAGCAATTGATATATTTTGGCCACTCTACATTATAAAACTGAGAGATGAGCATGTATTAGCTATTATGGATTAGAAAGACTTCTTTCCCTGTGGTAGAATATAAATATGATACCTGGTTTTACTCCTGGTTAAAATGCTACAATGGTATATTCATATCTGTGCGCTTGCGGATACCCTGTTTATATATATATATCTTCTTTTCTAGAGATCCAAGGCATATGTAAGAGTACCATATCCATGCGTTTTCAGGCACACCTGTCAGGCTGACAACCTATATCGAGTTGTGCTATGAATCGTGTCGGAATTCATCTTTTAGTTTATCTGAAAGCAACATCCGATATACACTTAGCATCATGTTAAGATATACCTCTGCATTCCTGGTGTCGTCGATAGAGATGGATCTTATATCCATTTCTAGTCGATGACGTTAGCAATGTCAACACCCGCCACTCTTCAGGCGTGCGTCGCAAAACTTAGCCGCAGCAGCCATGCTTCTGCGCGGCTGCCCCGAGGCGGCCACCCTCAAGGAGAGGAGGGTGCGACAGTAGCTCAAAGCCCTCCTCGAGACGGCAGCCGCACAACAGGCGGAAAGTTCTGTGTCACGCCAGCGGTCGAGGCGCGATGAGAGAGCAGCGCCCTCCGTGCACCGCCAGAACCCGTCCCCCTCGCGGCATCGGAGCCGCGGAGATCTTCGGCGGGTCCCGGGCGGTCCACATGATCTTCAGCGGGTCCCCGGCACGACCCTCAAGGCGCCAAGAGAAGCTGATCCGGCGCGGGGTCTACAACACCAAGGCCGCGACGCCCTCGTACCTCAAGTGGTCGGAGGTTCCAATCACCTTCGACCGCAAGGACCACCCCGACCGCGTGCCGCAGCCGGGATGCTACCCACTTGTGGTAGCACCCTTGTTCAAGACCAAGCGGATCCACAAGATCTTGATGGACGGGGTGAGCGGCATCAAT
This sequence comes from Cenchrus fungigraminus, assembly GCA_036936925.1. Taxonomy (NCBI): domain Eukaryota; kingdom Viridiplantae; phylum Streptophyta; class Magnoliopsida; order Poales; family Poaceae; genus Cenchrus; species Cenchrus fungigraminus. The sequence goes on along the minus strand of CM072768.1, from coordinate 62,276,670 downwards.
GTGCTCTACACGTCAACGCTCGACGACATGGGCATCCCGCGGTCACAACTGCGGCCATCGCCTACGCCGTTCCACGGGGTCGTCCCTGAAATAGAGGCACTCCCAATCGGGCAGAACGATCTGCCTGTCACGTTTGGGACATTGCGGAACTTCCGCACAGAAACCCTCACCTTCGAAGTGGTGGGGTTCTCGGGGACGTACCACGGCCATCCTCGGGAGGGCGGCCTACGCAAAGTTTATGGTCGTGCCCAATTATACGTACCTCAAGTTGAAGATTCCCGGCCCGAAGGGGATCATCATGGTGGGGACTACGTACCAGCACGCATTCGAATGCGATGCTGAGTGCTTCCAGTTTGCTAAGGCGCTGATCCGGTCCGAGAAGCTCCACGCCGAGCCTCCCTCCGAGGACCAAGAAATCCCCGAGTCGTCCAAGTGAGCGGCTTGCTCTTTCGAGCCCACCAAGGATGTCAAGGATGCGGCCGTCTCCGAGGATGGCCGCATGCTCCGTATCGGGATGGCACTCGATCCTAAATAGGAAAGCGCGCTCGTCGACTTCCTCAAAGCGAAGCTCGACGTGTTCGCATGGAAACCCTCCGACATGAAGGGGGTCCCGAGAGAGGTTGCCGAGCACAAACTGAACATCAAGCCGGGATCGAAACCGGTGAAGTAACGCCTCCGCGGCTTCAACGACGAGAAGTGCAAGGCGATCAGCGAGGAGATCAAGAAGCTCCTTAGTTCAGGGTTCATTCGAGAAGTATTCCACCCCGAGTGGCTTGCTAACCCTGTACTTGTAAAGAAGAAAAATAAGAAATGGAGGATGTGTGTTGATTATACGGGCCTTAACAAGGCATGTCCCAAGGACCCATTCCCTTTGCCTCGCATAGATCAGGTAGTCGATTTGACAGCTGGGTGCGAAACCCTTTGTTTTCTCGATGCGTACTCCGGGTACCACCAAATAGCGATGTGCATAGCGGACCAACTCGCGACCTCGTTCATCACCCCATTTGGCGCCTATTGCTAAAAAACGATGCCCTTCGGGCTCAAAAACGTGAGCGCCACGTTCCAAAGATGCATGCGACGCATCTTTGGAGATCTTATAGGGCGAATCATCGAAGCGTATGTCGGTGACATCATGGTCAAATCGAAGAAAATAGGCGATCTAGTCCCAGACCTTACGGAAGTGTTCGCGAAGTTGAGAGAGCATGGGGTGAAGCATAACCCCGAGAAATGCATTTTCGGGGTTCCGAGGGGTATGCTCCTCGACTTTGCCGTGTCGGAACGCGGCATTGAAGCCAATCTCGAGAAGATCTCAGCCATCACAAATATGGGACCGATCCAAAATCTAAAGGGCATACAGCGCGTCATGGGCTGTCTCGCGGCTCTCAGCCGTTTCATAGCCCGACTCGGAGAGCGCAGCCTGCCGCCGTATCGACTGATGAAGAAGTCCGATCACTTCGCATGGACGCCCGAAGCTCAGGAAGCTCTCGACTCCCTCAAGAATCTCCTGAAGAGCCCACCGATACTCACGGCCCCGGCGCCTGAGGAGCCGACGCTTCTGTACATCGCTGCGACAACCCAGGTGGTCAGTGCTGCGTTGGTGGTAGAGCGAGAAGTGCCCGGAAGGTCACTCAAGGTGCAGCGGCCGGTCTATTTTGTGAGCGAGGTACTCTCCGACTCGAAAACCCGCTACTCGCAAATGCAAAAACTGGTGTATGTTGTCTTGATCACCAAGCGCAAGCTTCACCACTAATTCGACGCGCATCCTATCACGGTCGTATCTAAGTATCCGCTTAGAGAAGAGATTCAGAACCCCGAGGCCGAGGGGAGGATAGCCAAGTGGGCTCTCAAGTTGATGGGGCAGAACATATCCTACGCACCGCGCAGTGCCATCAAGTCGCAGGTGTTGGCGGACTTTGTCGCCGAATGGACGGAAATTCAAACTCCCCCGGCACCCTTCGAGCACGAGACCTGGGTAATGTACTTCGACAGCTCCGTCATGAAGGAGGGAGCGGGTGTAGGCCTCGTCTTCATCTCGCCTCTGGGCGTGCGCATGGAGTACATGGTTCGACTACACTTCCCCACCTCCAACAACGTCGTCGAGTATGAAGCACTCGTCAACGGCCTTCGAATCGCAGGCGAGCTCGGAATCCGCCATCTCGAGATCAGAGGAGACTCGGAGCTTGTCGTAGAACAAGTCATGAAGGAGAAAAATTGTGTTGATCCGAAGATGGCGGCGTACTGTCAGGTCGTGCGCGAGTTGGAGGACAAGTTCCATGGACTCGAGCTTTATCATGTACTGCGCGACTACAACAAGGCTGCGGACGTCCTCACCAAGATTGCATCAAGCCGCAAACCAGTACCGCATGGTGTGTTCGGAAGTGACCAGCATGCGCCATCCGTGCGGGTCGAGGGGGAACGACCGCAAGGCCACGAGGGTCCGGAAGTCATGGAGATCGACCAGCCACCCGAGCCGAACCTTGAAGATCCAGATTGGCGTTTCCCCATCCTCGAATGGCTTATCGAAGGGAAGCTTCCTTCCGACCAAACGGAGGCACGTCGCATCGCGCGACGAGCCAAGGCGTTCGTCCTCATCGAGGGCGAACTCTACAAGCGAGGCGCGACGGGCATACTCATGCGCTGCATCTTGAGAGACCAAGGCAAGGATCTACTCCAGGAAATCCACACCGGAACATGCGGACATCACGCCGGTCTGAGAACTCTCGTCGGGAAGGCTTTCCGACAAGGGTTCTACTGGCCCACAGTAGTGGTGGACTCCAAGGATATTGTGTGGCGCTGCGAGGGATGCCAGTTCTACGCTCAACAAACCCACCTCCCGACGCAGGCGCTCCAAACCATCCCCATCACATGGCCCTTTGCTGTGTGGAACCTGGACATGGTGGGGCTGCTCCGACAAGCGCCCGGGGGCTTCACACATCTACTCGTGGCCGTCGACAAGTTCTCGAAGTGGATCGAGGCACGACCGATAGTGAAGGTCCGCTCCAAGGAGGTCGTAGCATTCTTCACCGACATCATTTACCGCTTCGGCATCCCAAATACAATTATCACTGACAACGACACCCAGTTCACAGGGAAGAAGTTCCTCAATTTCTGTGACGACAACAACATCCAAGTGGACTGGACGGCCGTGGCACACCCGAAAACTAATGGACAAGTCGAGAGAACCAACGGTATGCTCCTGCAAGGATTGAAGCCCCGTATCTTCAAGCGCCTCGAGAAGTTTCGCGCTAGATGGGTCGCCGAACTGCCGTCCGTCCTTTGGAGCCTACGCACCACACCTAGTCGGGCTACTGGCTTTACACCATTCTTCATGGTGCACAGGTCGGAGGCGGTGCTCCCGACGGATATCGACTACGGCAGCCCACGGGTCCGCGCGTACACCGAAGAAGGGAATCAGGTCACTCTCGAGGACGCCATCGACCAGCTTGACGAGGCGCGTGACGTGGCGCTACTACACTCAGCGAGATACCAGCAAGCCTTGCGGTGCTACCACGAGCGCAATGTGCATAGCCGCGAGTTCCAGGTCGGGGACTTGGTGCTCCGACGAGTCCAAGGTAGCAAAGATCGACACAAGCTCACGCCCCCTTGGGAGGGGCCATTCATCATCACCAAGTGCTCCGACCAGGAACATTCAAGATCCGGTACGAGGACGGCAGGGTCGTCTCCAACGCATGGAGCATAGAACACCTGCGGCCGTTTTACCCTTGAGTAATGTTTCCCGTTTATATCTTATGAATCAATGAATGAATGCCGCATGCTTTTGTTCATACATCTATGAGTTCATAAGCTTCCATGTTGCCATGTTTGTTATGTACGGCAGCGTTTGCAAAGGCTGAGCGGCGAGTGTCCCTGCACCTGTGTAGAAACGCTCACCGCTCGGGGGCTACCCGGGGCACGTTGCCCTCCTTTCATTTTTTCCGTTTTCAAAACAAAAACTCGTTGACAACAATGTTGCAACCAATTGCACGCGCGAGAGGTTTTTTAGCGGAACGCCCATGCTTGCGAAAAGAAAGAATGGTGATCTGTGCGTGGCTTGGCGCTGTCGCTCGTTCAAAGCTCCTAGTGCCTACGCCCCCGCGGCTACGGTGCGAAGACTTGCGAGCACAGGCCAACTCCTCAGGTTTCCATCCGACCTTTTTCAAAAGTTCTTGGGTAACCGCTCGGGCCCCGGCCCAAAACGACTTTGGCGAAAAACACGCAGGTTGCTTTTCGAACTTCTTCGAGCGCTCGGGGCCTATGAACACGTCGCATCGATTAGTGGATTTGGTTGGCTGAGTTTTCCGACTCCTACGCCCCTGCGGCTCCAGAGTAAAGCTCGGTCAGCTCGAGTTCCTAAGTTCTGCGACTCGGTTCTGTAGTCATCCCCTAGTACTCGAGAATGTTCGAGCAGTAACGAATCTGGACAAGTTTTAATGAAATAAAACTGTTCGAGGCAATATACACACAAGCTTGTTCTTAATTATCTACAACAAAGCATGATACATCTAATTCGAAGGCCTGGAGTCATCTTGGACTTCTGGTGTGTCTTGTGGAATCAGGTCCAGGTCCTTCATTGCGACGTCGGCCATGGCGCGGGCGAAGGCGGTGCAGTTCTCCTCGAGCTGGTCGCAGTGGTCGTCGGAGCTGCCAGGGGCCCAGCCGCCGCTCAGTGCTGTGCGGTCCAGCCCCTGGTAGTGCGAGTCGAACATAGCAAGCACCCGGTGCACCACCTTCCGAGCAGTTGACAGCTCTCGCTCTCTGACCACTCTCGGGAGACGCCTGACCTGTTCCGCGAGCGTCCCAGGGAGCATCGGGCCGAGGGGAATGCCAAGCGCCGACAAGGTCTGGCCAATGAGTCGCCCGAACTTGGCGCGATCCAGGATGTCCTGCTGACGTAACGCCTCTGACTCGCGCCGAGCCTTTCGGGACTCTTCGAGCTCGGTCTTGACCTCTGAAAAAGGACGACAAGTTGCAACGGTAGATACAACACAACCAGACGAGGAGAGGGACAAAAACAGGGTTAAGGGGACTCACTCTCAAGCTGCTCCGACAACCTCTTGATCGCCCCATCCTTCTCAAGGATCCTGAGCTTGGCGTCGTTCACCTCCTTCGCCTTCTCTGTGAGCTTTACGCTCATCGCGGCGCGGGTCACGCGCAGCCCTGCACCCTCAAGATGATAAATCAGCACCATCGAGAATCAACGAGAAGGAGGGATCGCAGCAAACAACTGGAAGTATTTCGAATTCACACACCTTCGACGTCCTGCTCCAACTTGGCGTTGGCGTTCTGGAGCCGGGTCCCCTCGTCAGTGGCCTCCTGGAGTTTGGTGGCCAGGTCGGAGACCTGCTTATTGGTCGTCCTGAGGTCCACTCCGGCATTGGCCAGGTCCTGCTCCAGCTCGGCCACTCTCGACTCGAGTGTCGTCTTCTCCTGGGCGGTGGCTCGGGCGGCGGTCTGGGTGGCGGCCTCGGCGGCAGAGGCGGCGGCAGTAGCCTTCTCGGCAGCCTCGTTGGCGGTCGTGGCGGCGGCTCGCAGCTCTGCAGCTGTCGCCTCCGCTTGGGCCAGCCTCGTTTCAAGGGATTCCCGCTCTGCAGCAACGGCGGCCGCGGCCGACTGCGCAGCCGTGGCGCGATCCTCCGCAAACTTCACGGCAGCCTCGAGCGCGGCCCTCGACGACGCCTCGTTCGCCACCGCCCCGGCGGTAGCTAGACGAACGACCGCTAGCTGCATCTCCAGCTGAAACCGCTCCGCCCGGAACTCCTCGATGACACGCGCCTTCTTGGCGCCGCACTCGTCTGTTCCCGGTAAGAAGTCATCCACCGCAACGCTTACAAAGACGGGGGAGAACAAGATCAAGATTGGACTCAACGGGACTCACCGTCGTCGCGGGGAGGATAAGCTCATCAAACGCCCACTGCGCCCACACGAGGCCTCGTTCGAGGTGGCGACGGGCAGCGGCCTCCTCATCTTCATTGTCGTACGGGTCTGCTTCGCGGCCCGCGGTCCACACGGAGCGCATGAGGTCGGAGATCCGCGCTCCTCCCTCAGCCGGCTCCACCGACGGTCCAGCGCCCGGGAAGGGGCGGCCGCCCGAGCTCTCCCCAACCTCTTGGATCTCTGGGGAGGCGCCACCTGTTGCGTCCGTGGGAACAACACGTTCCTGCGGACCCGAGTAATGTGGCCCAACAGCGGGCGCTGCTTCGACGTCAGGGACGGCGAGCCGGGGCGACAGCAACTCCGGCGCGCTCACTACGGGCATCTCCACGACCGCGACGGGGGTTGAAGATGTAACGGCGGCAGGCTCCGCCACGGCCACTCCAACCACGGACTCCTCGAGGTTGACCTCAGTTGCCCCAGCCGTGGCAGTGGTCCCAAGGGCCTCGGCTGCTCCGACCGGGATCGGGCCCGGCCGCTCCGCCTCGGCTGCTTCAAGCACGAGCTCCTTGTCGCCGGGCCCGGCCGCTCCGACCACTGCCGTGACCTCGAGCGCGGTTGTGCCAGACGCCTCAACCCCTGACTCCTCCGGTTCCGTCAGGAACCGCTCCAGCTCGGCCTCAAAGGCGGCCGGGTCGTCGCTCGGGAAGTTGGGGTCGTCCAGGTCGACGATCTCTTGAGCCTGGGCAGACACCTCGGGAGCCACCGGCACCTCCATCACACCTCCACCCACCTGCGACACCGCAGGCATGGTTGCCTCGATCGTCGATGACGTCTCAGTCTCATTCCCGCCGGCCGACGGCGCGTTCTTCTCGGAAGTCGTCACCGGGGCGTCGCCGCTTTCGACGGTGGCCGCGACCGGGGGCTCGATCGCCGCCAGGGACTCGTTCGCCTCGGTGGCTGTACGCCCCCCATCCAAGCCGTCGGATTCCAACACCGGCGGAACCGCCGCCGTCTCGACAGCTTCGGCCACCGCGGTGGACCCGCTCCCGACCTGCGCCGCCGGCGATGCGGCGGGAGGAGACGTCGGGCGGGGCCCGGGCTGAGGATCACGCGCGCCCATCAATGCGCACTTCTGCGGCGCGAGGCTGAGCACACCGGTGTCGGCACGGCTGAGATGAGAACAGAAATAAGCAGGCAAAAACAAAGAACAGCAAAAAACGATGAGGAGTAACGCACAGACGCTTACATGGAAGACCTAATGCGGGCCCGCTTGACGGGTCTGTCTGACGGGCCTGACTCGGGGATTGGCCTTTTGGCCCCCGCCGGCTCGGAGACCGGTTGCTGGCTCTCTGCCGGCTCGGGGGCTAGCTTCTCGTCCCTCGGCGGTTCGAGGGCAGCACTCTGGCCCCCCGACGACTCGGGGGCTGCCTTCTTGTCCTCTGCCGCGTCGGAGGCGGGCCTCCGGCTTCCGCCCGCGGCCAGGGGGACCTGCACGGCCGGGGCCCCACCACCCCGGATAACCAAGGATTGAAGACGTCGCGGGGGAGTACTCGTGCTACCCCCCTGCGGCGCGCTCGGCATGGACGACGGCGGGGTAGACCTCGCCTTGGGCGGCGACCGCCACCTCGAGGAGTCCGGGTCCCGTCGCGGGGCATCGTCGGAGGAATGGCGGGAGGAAGAATCGCGGCCCGCCGACCACCTGGGCGGATCGTCCCTTCGCGGAGGGTCCCTTCGCTCCGCGGAGGCATGGGGACCACCAGGGACCTCCTGAGAACGGGTTACCCTCTGATCCTCTCAGGCGGGGCGGATCCCTGGGTGCGAGCCGGAACTTGCATCCTTCTCGCGGGTGTCCGGCTCCGACCGCCGCTTCGAGCTAACCTCCGCGGCCTGGCGCAGTGAAGACATGGGCGACCCAGACAGGGCGCTCCAATCGATGTCCGCGCTCGGGTCGTCACCGCTCCAATGCGGTGGCGATGAAGGGTCCTCGTCCGAGGAGATGCTGACCTCGTTCATTTTGCGGCGCTTGGCGCGGCGGTCGTTCCGCTCGCGCTTCACGATCTCCGCGTCTTTGTGCTGAGCCTTGCGCTCGGCCCTCCGCCTCTCCCCAGCGGCCCTGGCGCGATTGAGGATCGCATCCTGCGGGAGAGGAGGCTTCGCGGGGACGAGGTGGGAGCTCTTCAACTGAAAACAAAGGAAGCGAAGAAAATTAGCAACGATTGAAAGTCTCCGGGGAGATCCAAATCAAAACAAGGCCTCGAACTAGTCGGAAAACTTGTCGGAGGAAGAAAACACTTACAAGTTTTTCAGTCCCCACGTTGGGGAGCATAGGCAGGAGTCGTGGCGGCGGCCATGAGTATGACGCCTTCCCAATGGCCAGCACCACGCGGCGCTGGACCTCGTCCAGCGAAGGCGGCTCAGGCGCTGTCACGGTCCCCGCAAAGGGGGCCCTGTTGGCCGTCATCTCGAAGATGCGAAGAGGCCGCCTCCGGAGCGGGATGATCCCCCGCGTGTGGTACTGGCCGATGACGGCTGCCAAGTCAACCCTGGCATTACAGAGCCGGGTCAGCACCACCCAATGTTGTTTGAGTAGTTTCTCCTGTTCCGCCGTCGGAGGCCCGTCGCTCCAGTTCCTCGGCGCCTTGGCGATGGAGACGCCGGTGAACTCCGAGAGCGCGTGGTCGGGGTCGTTCTTGATGTAGAACCAACCCTTGTGCCACCCGCTGTTGGAGCTCGTCAACATGAAGGGGATGTATGCATCACCCCTGCCCTGCTTCATCCGGAGGTTGGCGCACCCGATCGTCGCCGGAAGCGGGCCGTCCTTCAGGCAGGCAAACTTGAAGAAGTACTTGAAGAGGTGCCAATGGGAACCGACCCCCAAATACCCCTCGCACAACGCCTCGAACGCCGCTAGCTGCTAGACGTTGTTCGGGTTGAGGTGCTGGAGCTGCAGCCCGTACTCGAAGAGCACGGCACGGATGAACCGCCCGGCGGGGATGGAGAAGCCTCGCTCGTGGAACGCCACGAACGAGATGATGTAGCCCTTCGGAGGGCATGGCACAGACTCATCTTTAGGCACCCTCCACTCCTCGGCGTCGGTGAGCGGGGGCAGTTGCCCGGCGGCGACAAGGCGATGAAGAGTTGAGCGGGAGACGTTGGAACGAGACCAGTTCGACATGGTGTCGACGGCTCACTGAGCGCGGTGTGGATGGAGGAGGCGGCGGCGCTGTAGGCATGAAGAACGAAGGGAGCGGGCAGTGCTGGCGATGGTGAAGGTTGGGAAGCAAATGATCCGAATCTTAATCGGCGCACGGTTAATAAGGGGAAGGTGTGGCTGGCGGCCTTAAATGCTGGCCCCACCACGCTGGAAAGGCACCTGCGCAAGCGCGCGCGCCTCGGGGTAATTGATGTACGTCTGCGCGACGTTTCGACGCTCGGTGGGCCCGGGAATCTGAACCGACTACGCGCTGTCCCTTCAAACCATCGCATCTGCCACGTAGGCCACGACCTCCACAACGGGCACGTCGCCCACGCCCGCCGCAACCGCCTCGACCAAAGATCTCGGAGCAGTGACAACGCTTCTGAAAATTAAAACCCCACAAGCGAGTCTACAACTCACTCGTGGGCTCGGGGGCTACATCCGGCGGATGCGCTCGTGCGCACCCACTGGGAAAACCAAGGAAAAACTACCCTGACACTTCTCCTCTGAGCCAGCGGGCGAGTCCTTGACTCCCACCCAGGCTCGGGGGCTACTGACGAGGGCCTGGATTAGGCCCCCTTAAGCGGTAAGATAATCACTCTCGAGGTGGAGTCATCTGACACCATTGACAATGTCAAGGCCAAGATCCAGCATAAGGAGGACTATAGATCTTTGTCCAGACCATCACTGGCAAGACGCCTTGTCTCCGACCGGTAGGTGGCTTCTCCGACAAGTTTCCGCCTCGCACGACCAGTTTCCGCCTCGCACGACAAGTCTCTGTCTCGCACGACCAGTTTCCGTCTCGCACGAGGAGTCTCCGTCTCGCACGAGGAGTCTCCGCCTCGCCTCCGACAACTTTGCTCGTACGAGAAGACTCCGCTTCCGACTACTCGTTCGCACGAGAAGTTTCCGTCTCCGACTAAGACAGGGTCCACACACGGAGGTCGGAGGCGTGGGATCCGGGAGCCCACACGAATGTGGCACCACCCCGACGCATGGGCTCCCCCGTGACGACACGCAGGGCACCAGTTCCCCACGCCATGCAAGCGCACTAGCTGGCGGCACGCGCGGGCGGTTGGTTCTGGCAAGAGCCGTAATGCCACACTGTTCAATCACGCGGCCCCCGACGCGCCGTCCCATCCAACTCTGCGGCACGCCAACTCCGTCAGAGGCACTCAAGTGCCCTTTACGGTCGGCGCCCATCTACATTTAGGCCCCGACGTGTCAAGCCTAATACGCACTAAGGAGGGTTGAGTCACCCGCGAAGGAGCTCGGAGGAAGCGCCAGGTACTCGGAAATGAACAGTATTACCTGGACACACGGCGGCCTCAAACTCCACCACAACTCAGCACCCCTTCAATGCTCCCTGACAGACAGTGACACGCAAGAAGACCTCCCAATTGCGTAAGACTGTAGCACATTTTCTTTTCCCTCTTTTGCCCCTCACCCTTGCGTCTATAAAAGGGAGAGGAGGGCAACCGTCACAAGGACTGACGAACCGAACACTCAGATCCCAGGGACTTGGGCTCGATACCCTCTCCCGACCAGTTTGTAACCCCTACTACAAACATCCCTAGCGCAGGAACACGGCAACTCGATACTGGACGTAGGGTATTACTCCTCGGATGCCCGAACCAGTCTAAACCCCAGTGTCTCTCGCGCTAACCATCCGGGTTGGACGCACGATCCGATACAAATTTACTGCCGGCGGTAGAGAACCCCGACAGGAGGTGTGGTTCAGTGGTGAAGCTAGGATATGAGTGGGGGGGGCTCATCCACCCTCTTCCTTCTTCTTCCTCCACCTTTTCTTTCTCTTTGTCTCATTCTTCCTCACTTCTTTCTTCTTCCTCTTCTTTACCTATGATCAAAAATTGTCGGAGCTTGGAGCCGTGCGGCGGGTTGGTGGTCCCCGCGCACGAGAGAGGCGTGCTGAGTGGCGGGTTGGAGGTCCCCGCGCATGCGTGAGTTTCATCCAACGGCGGAAGCGGTGAGGCCCCCGTGTTGGATGCCTTCGGACTCGGTGTTCTTCTCGCCGTCGGGTAGTCTGCTGGGGTGCAGCAGCACTACGGCGGTGGGTCCCGCACGGCGGTGACCCTCTCGGTGCGATGGTGTCTGCCCCTCTGCTTCCCGATCAGTGGTGGATCACTTCAGTGGTTTCGATACAAGCAAGAGTGCGGATGCTGGATGGAAGCTGCGGTCGATGTTTGTCTCCTCTGTCGCCGTTTGTGAGTAGTACTTGGCCGTGTTGATGACCCACTCCGACCGGCCTATGAGTATAGCTGAGCGGCCGTGTTGATGTCCCAACCCAACCAGACGAGTTTGTTTTTTATTTTCTTTTATTTTCCTGCCTATGATCTTTCTCAGGATCATAGTCTTGTATTTTTTCTTCTATATCAATGAAACACGCACTATCTTGTGCGGTTCGTTCAAAAAAAATTGTCGGAGGGGCTCAAGGGGGCTTAATGGAGTTTCTAGCGGTAGGGGGCTTGAGCCCGGCCCGCCACACCGCAGGCTCCACCCCTGGCGTGGTTGGAGATGGAGCGTTGCGAGTGGGAGGGGGGCGTGGGGAGGAGATGCGGGTGAGAAAGAGAGATGCGGGAAGGAGAGAGGTACCTAGATTTGAGAGCTCAAAGTGCAGTGTATGCGGTAATTGGTGTAGCTACAGCCCCGTTTGTTGCTAATTTTGCGTAGGACTATGCGCGATGGGACACAGGAGTTGCTGCGGATATAGTCTTGGAGCTCCTTTCGCGAGACGAGAAAGAAAACGACATGCTACGTGATGCCCTCTAATCAACTACAGTAGGCTAGACCTCCTTTCACGAGAAGAAAAATGAAACGAATAATCGCGAGTCAACAAACTTGCTGGCCAATTCAAATGTAGCCACTGCACTGCACCCTATCGATCATTTGATCCATTTTCCGGGTTACACGGCCACGTGGCCTCCTCCACGTAGACATGCGTAACCCTCAACTAATTGGCGGCACCAGCTACCTATTCACTTCTCGTAGTGAAAAGCCCCACAGCTTACCCCTGCGCGCCGATCATCCACCGATGCAAGCTGCTGCCGCTGTCAGACAGCACGATGAACAACACATGCATCGATCTCTGCCTCTCTTTCCACGTCGACCCCGCATGATCATGGAGCTGATGGAGAACACGACAAGGTGCTTCGCAGTTCGCAGTTCGCAGTCAGTCCATTAGCTAGCATCTCTCAAGCTCTCGCAACGCCAAAAAAAAAAGTATAAGGGCAGCCGCAGTGGCGGGGTTCACAAAACCGCGGTAAACCGGTCATTTACCGCGGTAACCGGCCTAACCGAGCCGGCTCGGTTACTAAAACCGACCGGTAACCGCTCCCTAACCGTACCTACGAAACCGAGCTTTTCGGCTAACCGCTCGGTATGGTCGGTTTACCGGTCCGGTTTCGTTGAATTTGAAAACCGCTACTGTAGCGGTTTTTTAAACCCTTAACCTCTCTACAAGGCACCACGTAGGAGAGAAATAGGAGAGAGAAGGGAAACGTCGCTAGACTCAGCGGCATGCTTTAGCACGAGATTCCACGTTCGGGGCCCACAGCGTATTTACCGTCCTCCTCTGCGCTGCGTTCTGCAGCTTGTTGCCGCCTCCAGGAGGAGCTCGGAGCCTCGGACCGGCCGAAGAGCGCAGGCGGAGCTGGACCGCCCGGCGAGCTCGTCAGCGGCTACCCCATGACGCTCGTCGCCGTCGGCCTCCGGCACCATGGAAGGACGGAGCAGCCGTTGAGCATGGGGGATGAGGAGGTGGTGCGGGTGCCGGCGCGTGAAGGAGGGTGAGCTAGCGAGGCCGCCGGCGAAGCAGGGAGAGGGGGACGCTGCCGCCGCGTGTGGTGACCAAAGGCGGTGGCGAGGTCGTCGTCTGAGGAGTAGGGGCGCAGACGGCACACAGAGCTCCTGGCGGCGGTCGTCGTCTGAGGAGTGCGCGAGGTGAACACGAGCGGCGCGATGCGCGGGATGCGGCCACCGGCGCTGGTGCGGGCGAAGGAGGAAGTGGAGGCGCGGCCGCCGGCGCCGGTGCGGGCGAAGGAGGAAGTGGAGGCGCGGCCGTCGGCGCTCGATGCAGCGGCCACCGTCGGCAGCGCTGCGGGCCTCCCCCGGCGTGGCCGGGGATCAGGGCCGCCATGGGCGGCCTCCGTGGGAGGCGGAAGCGCGGCCGCCGGTGCTAGATGCGGCCACCGGCGCTGGCGCAGGCGGAGGCGCAGCTACCGTCGCTCGATGCAGCCATGGTCACCAGCACTGCTCCGGCGCGGGCGCAGGCGGGCCTCCGCCGGCGTTACTCCGGGCCAGCGCCGTGTGGTGTGAGCAGGAGAAGGGGAGGGGATAAGATGAGGATTGAAGTTAATACGCAGGCCCCACATAAAAACCTGCTATAGCAAGACCATTGACCAGACATGCTACAGAACTTACTATATCAAAGGTGGATACTACTATAGAGAGCATCTTACTACAACCATTACGGCTCCCCCTAATTGAAATACTGTTTAGCCGTGCAAATTATTCTTCCCAGCAGAGGACGACACTGTCGGCATTTATTATGCTCCATTTGAATTTGACAGCTCCCACTTTCCGCTCGATCGCTAATTCGCTATGCGCGATCTCGAGCACAAAATCAGTTCATCGATCACCGAATGCGATGCCTACTATCGAGGAGCCAAAGGTCAACTCCGCCAAAGGTGGAGGTGGCGCTGCTGCTATAGCTGCTCGGTGGCCCCAATAACTCACCGAGATCGAGACCGCTTTGGTCTTGTCACAGGTCTCTCTCTCTCTTGCATTGGGATATGATCATGCGGCGTGATCGTCCATGATTACATTGTCATTGCACTACCTGATTACATGCACACTGCAAAAAAAAAAAAATACCTTGTAAAAAAACGCTGCACTTTTTCACAATTTCCATATGCTTTTTTTCATTTTTCAAAATTTGTACAATTATGCACGTACGTACACATGAATTTATATTAGCCATGTGATCGAGCATATGTGTGTGTGATGTACTCCCTCCGTCCCAATAAAAGAGTCGCTAGAGCTACAGTGTCGTGTCCCAGAAAAACTGTCGTCGCCTACGAGACTCTAGGCTCCTAGCTGTCTGCACTGCCCCCTGCATGCACTGTGCCATGCGCCTGTCCCGCTCCTGTAATCATCTAACCAATATGAGTGTCACACGTGGTTCTTCAGTTCATTAATACTCCTGATTACATTGCTGAATGATTGCTGCCTAGGGGTATAATAGCCTTTTTCTTGGTTACATTGGTAGTGCCTCCCTCTGTCCAGCGACTCTTTTTTTGGGACAGAGGGAGTAGGGTGAAGCTGCTGCAGAAAAAGCAGATGGTAGCTGCTTGGACGCGTGCGTGCTCTCGCTTTTCTCTGCTGGCCGGCCATGTCCCTGAGCCTGAACCCCCAGCCCCCGAGGTCCATAATCTGTAGTAGCCTGGGGCCAAATGCAACGACGACGCAATGTGCGCCCATTCTTATCAAACAACTGTTACAACTGATTGATGTGAGGTTGAACTGCTCCTGGTGAAAGTGTGCCTGTTGTGTTCTTGTGTGGTCCAATATTCCTACACAACTTGCACTGGTTCGCATGCCAGAAGGAAAAAAAATATATTCCTGGATTTCTTCACGCTAGCTATCGGTAGGAGTAATAAAGAACGAAAAAGAATTCGGATGGTAACATATATTCATGTAAAGCTAGTAGTAAGCTTGTTTATCTATATGTTCCATTTTATAAAAACTACTTTCTCCATGCTTAAATATATGACATGTTGAACAAACTAATTAGTTCATTTTTAAATAATTTATTTGTCATAAATGTCATATATGTAAGGATGGAGGTAGTACTACTCCAATCCCTCTATTATTATGTTTTATCCATTGTGTTGGGAGAAAACGTTCTACAATGTTTATTATCCAATAGTACAAACATATAGATTAATTGTCGTAGGTATTGCAGTATCATGATTCATGGCATCATTTTTACATTGATTTTTTTTCTTAAGACTAGGATGTCCTTCTGGCCATATATAGTTATGTGCATCCTTTTTTTAAAAATTACACTTGATAAAATAGAGAAAATACATGAACAGTTCTGAAAAAGGCTGTCTACATGAAAAGAAAACAGCAGCAGCAACTTAACACCAGCACCTCGGTCTCCTCGGGGCCTCCTATATGGCTTCCAGAAGATAGATAAGCATGCGAACTTCCAACCCACCAAAGTCCATCTAAATGATGTTTTTTATTTTTCCACCAGCCCACTTCATGACTATTAAATTAAAAATGTTTCAACATTTTTAAAAAAAATTATAATATTTTTTCTTCAACATTTCTACGAATTTTTCGTCAACATTTGACAAAATGTTGCAACATTTTTTGGACCAATATTTTTGTAATCAACATTTTTCAGAAATGTTCCAATATTTTTAAGAAATGTTGGTTTCGTCAACTATTTTTTGTCAACATTTTGTAAAATGTTGCAACATTTTTTAGAAATGTTGAACAACATTTTTCTCTATTTTTAGCTTCTTCCAACATTTTTCAGAAATGTTACAACATTTTTAAGAAATGTTGGGTTCTTTAACTATTTTTTGTCAATATTTTGCAAAAATGTTGCAACATTTTTTAGAAATGTTGCAACAACTTTTTTTTTGGTTCTTCCACCTCCAGCCGGTGGTGGGTGCGGCTCGCGCGGCCGGCGGAGCTCACGGCCCGCGGCCCTGGCGCGCGGGCGCGGCGGAGCCGGCGGCGCGCGGGCTCGGCCGCGCGGGGGCGAGACGCCGCCTGGGCGGCGGCGCGTGGGGCCGCGCGGGAGGGCGTGCGCGCTCGACCTCAGCGGCGTGCGGGCCGGCCGCGGCGGCACGCACGACGGCGGGGGGGGCCACGGCGGGGCGCGCGGAACCAGGCGGCGCCGCCGACACCGGGCGTCGGCGGGGGTGGAGGTGGAAGGATGTGGAGTTAGGGTTTGGTGTTGTTGGGCTAGTTAGGCTGTTATTTGGGCTTTTGGTGGATTATAGATGGTTAAGAAAAAATCTTCCGGAAGGTATATAGGATTTCCGGGTCTCCTCCCCTTGCTGCGGAGTCAAGATTGGGGCCATGATTACATATATGCGCCCGCCCAGGGCCCGGGGGACAGACACAGAGCCGGCCCGGGCATTGCACCGGCCGGGCCCCTACCGCGCCGTTGTCCTGCGGACGTGACGGCGATGAATCGATGATGGCTTTCTTCACAACAACAGGCCAGACAATGTGTGCCGTACTACTGCACAGAGCCTCCACCACTCTGCCAATGCAACACCACAACACTATTGTCCGTAGGTCTCTGCAAGTTAAGCTGCACACCACAATCACTGGATGACAATGCATCTTGCACTCGATCTTCTTGCCGACCCATCATTTCATTCGTGGATGTGCTAGCATTGCATTGTGAAACAGAACAAGGGTCGCAGCTTTGCAACATTTGATGGAGCTAATCGAGAGCCAAAGTGACTGCATGCTGCACCACCAGTTGGATCGGATCGGATCTCTAGCTAGCTCTTTTCTCTACCGAAATTAACATTGCTGGAGTCGAGTCAAAATTAGTTACTAGCTAGTAGTTTCTACTAACAGTAATGCTGCTGGTTGGGTAATGATCACGTACGCGCTCATGGGTTTCCCTCTAGAGGAAGCAGAGCTGTAACTTGACGAGCACGCCCGGCCCGCCCGGCCGTCTGCCGATCGAAAGGCGGCACGATTCGACACGCAGCTTGAATTGATCTGCTGGTCACACGGCAAGAACCAGAGCTAGAACCGTAGCTAGCTACGGGCCGGGCTTTGAGGGCTGAGAGACCATCCAATCATGCATCCACCGAACTTGATAGAAAGGGGGAAGATGCATGGCAAGAAAAGATCACATCTCCCCTTCATCTGATGGCTCCCCGCAGCTGCGTGCCTTTCTCTCATTCAGTGAGTGATGCCACATGGATCGATCGCTGCTTTGACTAGCGCCAACAACACAGTTTGATTCAGCTTTTCTTTTTCGCGCCATTATTGGCTTCACGAGCTATGCGCTAGCTGCCACTTGGCCAGCTCGCGTCTCAGCCGCCGGAGAACGGCCGGCCGGCCGGCTGACACGTCGCCGGTCGGTCGGCATCTCTCCTCTCTCAGTTCGGTGGGCATCATCACCGGCGTTCCAAAATGGATCGATGGTCCGTGTAACGTCAGTGACCCAGTACGTGCTTGCCATTTGGCCAGCAACAAGGGGAAGAGCGTGATGAGATCATCGAACTGAACTGATCAGGCTGAACAACACGGGCCGGTAGATGACGATGTTTCTATCTCGCAAACAGGTTTTCACCTCTCCGATGGTAACTTGGTCTCTTGACATGTGACGTGCAAGTAAGGATACAAGTGGGTACCTAATAGTGTACCCAATAGTGTTTTTTTTTGGATCAGTTGATGAAAGTGTGATCTGAATGAAAACGGACCCAGTTGCTGATCAACGTTTTGGAAGAGATCGTATCGATCAGTCCTTTTCAGCTTTCACACAACTGGTACTTGTTTTATTTTCTTTTGTCAATTCGGTTTCTCACGACTGACGCGAGCCACGAACAAAACACCGATCAAAGCAAAAAAAGAAAAAAGAAAAAGAAAACATGAGACACAAAACGCTTTCATCCGAGTCAAGCCGCTCTCAGCATAAACAACCACCACGCACGCATCTCGGTTTGCTATTGCTAATCCGACCCCCTTTTGCTTTGACCATTCGGTGCACCGGCCCCCTCGCGTCCATTTCAGGAACGGTCAGGACCGGCCGAGGGGCCAAAGGACGGCGGGTCGGCGGCCGCCGCTGAGCTCACCGGCGGCGGCGCTGACGTGTACCGTTCTGCTGAGTCCTGCCGGCCGGTGTCGTTACCTGCGTCGGTGCGGGCCGCCGTCGGAACAGAGCAGGGATCACGCCGCCGGCGGACCCCAACCAAGAATCCCTGTCGCGGCCAGCCGGCCGGCCGGCCGCCTCCGTCTTCCGTTTCCTCATCTCATCTTTTTAAAATACTATATCCGACGGAGAGAAAAGATCAAAAGAAAGAGAAAGAAACCGAGAGGATGTTAAGGATGATGGAGGATGGATTGGATCGCCGGATACGGTTCGCTTCAGGGTCAGGGTGCAGTTCATTTCCTTTTTTTACCAATTATAAAACGCGGGGCGTCGTCGTCCCGGCGGATCCCCGGCGACCCCCCTCGCCGATCTCGAGCAGCGCCCTTTTGTTTTTTGTTCGCGCTGCCCGACGAAAGCTCTCACGTACTCTTCCCCGGCCCGTAAACAACCGGAAAGATGCGGTGGAATTCCGTCCCCGCGAGGCATGGGGGTCGGGGGAGATGAGGTAAATCTAAGCAGGGGTCGCACTCGCGTACCTAATTCTTCTGGGGATAAGTCTCCGCAGTTCGATCTTGGATGCGTAAACAAAGGCGCCTCTTTCTTTTCTTTTTTCGCTCCGGGGCAGGCAGGACCAATCGTCCGTCCGTCCGCCTCGACAGCGTCGTTGCCAGCAGCCTGTAGCGCAACAGCGATCGATCCATCGATCCGGTCGTGTGGTGGTGCTGTGAGATGGCCGGAGGACGTACCGCCGGTGGACCGATCGGGGCTGTACAGCTGTGGAAGATCTGGGACCCGATCGGCCGAGCTCGATCGATCGCCGCCTCGTCCAGTCGCGACACCAAAAATCTGATGCGCGCGCTCCGTAGCATCGGCTACCGTGGACGCCCGCTGGGCGCGCGCTGGCGTCGCGGTCCGCCGTCGTCTCCGGTGATATTCCTCCTGTCCCGCCGCGCGTGCGTCCGCGCGGCGAGCGAGACCGACGGGGACTCTTGGCTTCGCGCTGGCGGTCGCTGTGCGCGCGCGCAGCGCCGCTGCAGTCAAGCCAGCCGCCAGGGAGGAGGGACAGGGACAGAGACCTGGGGGCCGGCCGGGAACGGGAACGAACGGCCCGGCGGCCCCGCGCGCGTCGCGGTCGCGGCGTTTGGATCGGGCCGGGGCGCCACGTGGGGTGCCGGGCGGGGACCAGCGCCGGGGCGGCGACGGCGAGAGCAACCCGCGCGGGGATGGACGGAACAGAATAGAAGCGGGCGGAAACAGTTGGCGGGCGGGCGCACGCCACCGGCGGCAGGCCGGGCACCAGATTCCAGAACGGACAAAGGCTTCCCGCCCCGAAATCCAGCGCCGGGGGGGTCGGAGCGGGCGTTCGTTGCTTTGCTCGCCGTGGGCAGCAGGTCTCCATCTCACATCGCCACCACACCACGCTCGGCGGCCGCCCGAAGCCAGGAGGGAGGAATAAACAACGACAACAAGGAGAGACGACGGGAAAAGGCTACAGCTTTCGTTTTCCTCTGCGCCTTCGCTACCCATGGAAAATTCATGCAGATCTCCCCACACACACTAGACACCGATCCCATGCAGATCGATCAGATGCACCTAACGGTGGCCCTATCGCCATCATTGCCCTGCTGCTAGCTCCTCGATCGCCCATCATCACCAGGATCGGCAGCGTAATCACCATCATTACCGGGGGCGATCTACCAGCAGCTACTAGCTCATCGCTGGTCCTCCTCCCCCCCGGCCCGTCCCATGCCCACCACCACCAGGACTGCTGTGCTGCGCTACACGGCGACGACGGACGCCGCCGGGGCCCTGGGGAAGATCTTCTGGCCCGGCGCGAGGATCGCCAGCGGGTCGTAGCGGGCCTTGCGCTCCACGAAGCGCCTCCACCTGGCGGCGCCGAAGTGGCGCGCCCACTCCGCCTCGCCCCGGTAGCTCGGGAAGTAGGCCTTGTGGTCGTACCCGTTGGCGCGGCACGCCCGGAGGATCGCGCCGTTCTGCGCCACCAGCTCGTCCACCGCCGGCCCGCCCGCACGGCAGAACCGCAGCAGCGCCACCAGGTAGAACACCTCGCCGTCCGGCAGCGCAACCGACGTGTTCGGGTCCCACCTGCACCAACCGAAAACGCCCCAGTTAATTAGGAACGGACAGTAGTAGTGAGTGCGCACTAGTTGCGTGTGAACAGAAACCACACTCGACCGGCCCCCACTTGGCAGTGGAGTCGGCGGGTCCCAAAAATCATACACTTATAAAGACTGGGATTAGTGGCCCCTGATGGCGTGCCAGACGACACGGCTAAATCCGAAACGGAAGCGGCTAAGTCCTGATGGGGAGAATCGTATCGAAGCTCGGGTCGGACCGGCCGTATTACAGCAGGTACGGACGGACGGCCGGCCGATTACCCGTCCGATTCAGCACCCCCTCCTGCCGGACGTCAGCGAGGCGACGAGCAGAGGAGAGGAGACGGCAAGGCGGCTCACATGGCTCCCGCCCCTTTTGCCGCAAACGGCAACTGCACGGGGGCCGGCACTGGACCAACGGCAGGAAGGAGGAGCAGTACTACCACTCCACCACCAGTCCACCAGTGTGCCACAACGAGAAGGGAGAAAAAAGGAGAAAGAGGAGAGAAAAACTCACTTGCTCTTGAGCATGGGGTAGATGAGCATGGGCCCGTCGATGCCGTCGGCGAGCATGCCCTTGATGACGGCGCGGTCGAAGTCGGCGATGTCGCGGGCGGAGACGAAGAGGTTGAGCCACGGGTGCGGCGCGTCCCAGCTGCCGTTGCGGCGGGCCTCCTCCTCCACCTGGTTCACGCGGGACAAAAAGTCCACGTACCCGACCCCCGCCGCGAACTCCAGGCCCCGCACGTACTTGAGCGGCGCCATCATCCGCCTCACGGCCGCCGCCGCCGCCGCCGCGCCCTGCACGTACACAGGTCAGGTCAGAGATCAGCGTGACGAATCGCCGACGAGCAGAGCGGCGCACGGACGGATCGCCGCCCACCGGCCCGGTGGGTGCCAGCAGAATCCGAGCAATCAATGCCGCCGCGCCGTGGTCACTCCGCTCCACTCCGCCGCGGAAAGCGCGCTGCGCTGTGCTGTGCTGCTGTGCGTGCTCCGTGGGGACAAGAAGAGCAAAGCGGGTGGTGATGATGGCGTCGCGCCGCGCCGGCCCGCGGGCGTCGCCAAAAGACGCGATCCGCGTGTGGTCACGGGCCGGGGAGGCAACCCCCCCGATCGCGTCGCGTCACGGCCGTGGGGGCGCCCCGGTTGCCGCATTGTCACCATCGATCGCGGCGCGGCGCGGCGCGGCCGTGCAGCGCGGTGTGTGTGCGTGCGTACGTGCGCCGGGTGGTTTGGCAGGACGCAGCAGAGGAGGCACAGCCTCGCCCGTCACCGAATCCAGCGGGGGGGATCACGCGACGAGGCAGACATCCCCGCGGCGGAAAAGTACACGCCACGCCACAGCGGCGGGAGGGGGGGGGGGGGGGGGGCAAGTACACGGGGAATGCGCCGGGCGCGCGGGGGGTGTCTGGTGGGCAGTTTACCGCTACCTACCTTGTCCTCGTCGTCCGCCGCCGCGGCATCCGGGTACTGGTACAGGGCGACCTCGAGGCAGTAGAGGACGGGTCCGGTGCCGGCGGGGAGGAGGGAGGCGTCGAAGCGGGCGCCGCCGGGGAAGGGCACGGACGGCCACCCGTTGACGGGGTCGTCGCTGTTGACGAACGCGAAGCCCTCCACGTAGTCGAACGCCTCCTCCTCCTCGGGGCGCCGCGTCACCAGCCACTCCGCGTCGGCCGTGTAGTCGGCGAAGCTCGCGTACACCACCCGCGTCCACCGCACCGACCGGGGAGCCCGCCGGAGAGGGATGCGGGCGCGCGTGATGACGCCGAACTGACCCAGCCCGCCCAGCACCGCGTGGAAGAGGTCCGGGTGGGAGGACGGCGAGCAGACGCGGCACTCGCCGTCGCCCGTCACCACCTCCAGCTCCGCCACGTTCGACACCTGCGGGCCGTACCGGAACGACTGCCCGCTCACGCCGGCGTTGGAGAGCGTGCCGCCCACGGTGAGGCGGAGGTAGTCGGTCCACGACGCCGGGGCGAGCCCGTGGTTCTTCACGCCCCAGTGGAGCACCTCCTCCCAGAGAGCGCCGCCGGGGACGTCGGCGTAGTAGCAGCAGGGCCCGCCGCTGTTGCTGCCCGCGCCGCCGCCGGGGACGCCCGCCACGAGCTGCATCTGCGGGCGCCGGGACAGCGCCAGCGCGCGCATGTCGAGGACCAGGCCGCCCTCCGCCATGGCCTGACCAGACACCGAGTGCCCGTTCCCGCGGGCGGCCACGGTGAGCCCCGCCGTGCGCGCCGCGGCACGGATGGCGCTCGCCACGTCGTCCGCGGTCGCCGGGCGCACCACGGCCGCCGGCATGGTGCTCACCAGCCCGCCGAAGTCCGTCGCCGCCGCGCACCCCGCCGCAACGGGGGCCGGCTCCCCGGCGTCCTCCGGCTCGGCGGCCGCCGCCGCGCGGTCCATGTACGCGAGCATCATCCTGCCTGCTTGCACTTGCACGAGCGGGGAGCGTGGCCTTTGCGGCGGTTGCTGCTGATGATGAGGCAAGCAAGAAGACGAAGAAGGCAGAGCAGCTATAGCCTTGGGGGGCGCTAGCTAGCTCTCCCTGTGCTTGTGATGTCACCGCGCTCTGCTCGCTCGCTCGCTTGCGCTCGTGGTAGTTTGGGTCTCGCTGGGGTTTATAACGAGCGGACACGCGGACGTCAAAACGCCCCCCATCCTCACGTTTCTCAAAACCAAGAAAGAGAAATAAACAAACGTCGGCATGTTGTTGCAAATTCCAACCAAAGTTTGCAACTCCATTCTTTCCCTCATGCATTTTTTTTAAAAAAAATCGTTTGGGTTTTTTCAAGATACGCATCACCATGACAGCTTTTCTAGCAGCTAGTGAGGCCGTCCAGTCAGAGCCCTCGCTGCCTTTTTCGAGTTTCACAGATGATTGCAGCGGTGAGATGGATGGATGATTATGATCGGATCTAACGTTAGTTTGTCTGCCACTATTGTGCTCTCGGCCGGGAGGAGAATCGGCCGATGGGCCACCATGTATGGTACTACCCTCTTTTGCTTGGACCTGCAAATAATTCATGCGTCCGTCGTCCTACCAGTTTCTTCGCTTTCTGTAGTGTTGCAGTGCCGCAACCCGGCCTGAAGCTCGCTTCTCCCGTGCCCGTTAGCTCCGGGCAGATGGACGGATGATCGGAGATGAGAATGAAACGAGCACGGGCACATGGCGCTCGTCCGTCGTCCTGCGGCAGGCCGGCAGATTCGCCAGGGTTGCCCGAAAATTTCTGGGCCGCGGCGGGCGCCCATGCACGACCGCGCCCGGGAATGGGTCGGATGCGGGAAGAAGAAGGCGGACACGCGGCCTGCCCCACACGCGGCCCGCCCTGCGCTGTGCTGTGTTGAAGCTGAAGTTTCCATCGCCCCCAGCCAGGCGTACGTACCGCCTGTTAAGAATATTCTGATATTCTAATGATCAATTAGTGGGCAATTAGCAACTGCTAATTGCAGTTACCATTATCCCCACGAAGGGGTTCGTGGGAGCGGTGCCTCCCATGAACTGGCGTTCACAGTCATTTGTATAAATACCGAATCACTGTTCATTAATGAAGTGAATCCATCATTTACTGTTTTACTTCTACTGTTCCTTTGCGATTACAACACGTTATCAGCGTTCTAACCAACTGACTAGAGAGAAGGCCGGGAGCAGTTCGCCGGTGAGGTCGCCGAAGAAGAAGGCGAGTTCGCCGGAGAAGAAGCAGGGAGGCGTCGGTCTCCAACGAAGGAGAGGTACGATGCCTACCATCGATGAACTTGTGGACTCCGTCATGCACCTTCCTCTTCATCGCCGTGCTCGAAGCCTGAGGGAACTGATCCAGCACCATGTGCGTCACTCCCTCGCCGACAATCACACGGCGACCGCGCGCCAGGCACTCCATCTCTGGAGCGCCGTGGCGACGCCCCCGTCGATCCCGGTTGTCGCTCCTCGCCGTCGCCGAAGTGCCCGCATCTCGGCAGGAGGCAGCCGGGCCTTCAACCGCCAAGGGGAAAGCACCGGCGTGGGCACCAGTGCGCCGCCGGCCGCCCCGGCGGCCATCTCCATCGACGCCGGTCCCAGCGAGCCTCCGTCGAACGTCGTCGTCCCCGCGGCACCTCCACAACCTCTGACCCAGACACCACCCGCTCGCATCCAGGTGGCCAATGTGGCCTACTGCGACGCGCACGGGTGGACGGCCGTGGTTCAGGTGCCGGTGGTGTTGTGCTCCTTGCCCCTGGACGAGTCCTCGCCGCCGGCTACTGGAGCGGCACCTGCATCGCCGGCAGAGGAGCCCGTGGAGGTCCACATGGACGTGCCACGAGCCTCTTCACCCGTCGCAGGTCGCTGCCGCCGCAAATCTCCGTCCTCGCCGCTGTCGGGACCTTCTCGTTCGGCTCCAAGGGTGAACGGGCCGGCTACTGCAGCCGGGCGCCCGCTCACCAATGGGCATGTCTCGGAGACGACACCGCCGAGGTCGGGGACAATTGCGGCTCGCAGGGGTGCACCTCCGCTGCACCTCTTCTCCAGGGACGCCGGAGATGTCGCCGATCCATCACTACAAGCCCCGCCACCACCTCCGTCTTCTCCGCCGGTCAGCCCCACGCTCCGCAGGACGTGGATCAACGTCCCGCACGGCCCGTCCGCTCCTTCGTCGCCGAGCCTCGCGCACGTCGTCGTACGCTCGCGCGAGATCGACTCGGGCAGCCCGAGCTCCGGCACACAAGATGGGCGTGTCGGCGGGCG
The DNA here is from genome assembly GCA_036936925.1 of Cenchrus fungigraminus. Lineage (NCBI taxonomy): Eukaryota > Viridiplantae > Streptophyta > Magnoliopsida > Poales > Poaceae > Cenchrus > Cenchrus fungigraminus. The sequence goes on along the minus strand of CM072768.1, from coordinate 62,251,882 downwards.
CGGTGGGGGTCCGGCTTCTCCTTCTGGGGGGAGGCGCGGCGCTCCCACTACCTGAGTACCACCGGAGTGGGTGGGGGAGCCGCCGGCCCGGCCTCGTCGACGGTGACTGAGGTGCGGGGGCCGGTGGCGGGCCCATCCTCAATCTGCGCCAGGGCTGCGCTCTGGTGGCAGGTGGACGGCGGAGGGGGCGGATCTACGACGGGGAAGGCGGCCGGCGGCTGCGGATGGCGCGGAGGGAGCGGGATTCGCGGCGGATCAAGCGGCGGCGCCGGTGGCCCTGTGCGGCTGCGCTGTGCGGTTTGGGGGAGGAGGCGGTTAGGGTTTTCCAACCCTAACCGCCGCTCTCTTATACGCCGGCGTTTTGGGCTGGATGGGCCGAGCGACGCTGCTGCAGGCCAGCTGGGTCGCGCAGTTCCGTCGGCGCGTCGGGCCCGCCGCGCACGCGCTACGCGAGGCTGCTGGGCCAGGAGCGGCGCACGGGCCAGGTGGGCCAGGCGACTGCTGGGCCGAGCGGCTGCGTCAGCATGATGGGCCGGGCGAAGGCGCATGGGCCGGCTGGGCTAGCTGTGCTGGGCCGGCTGGGCTGGCTGTGAAGCTGTGCTGGGCCTGCTCATTTATCTGTTTTCTTTTTATTTATTTCGTTTAGCAATTTCCAGCAGTTTTATATCTTAATTCATAGATATTAGTCTATGTTAATTACTGCTATTTATCACTGTTTAGTCTTGCTACTTTATTAAGTCTAGATCTATCATGTGATGGTTATGTACAAATGTGTTTTTACCACCTATGTACCTTGCAATTTCGAATATTAATGTTAGTATGTTTGTGTAAATTTTGTCACTTTCATACTTAATTTCGTTATTGCTATGTTTTTATTCACATACATCATCTCAACGCTGAGATTTTATTCATTAGTAACATATTACTAGTGATTGTTGCAATTAATTTATGCATCTCTCTCAAAATTTTGGGATACAAACATTAGGTGATAGAGATCATATCCATGTATATGGATTTTGATGGTCTATCACTAAAGGTCTACATCATGCTCAGTTTGAAGATTGATGATTACCTATATAATGTTCCCAAAACAAGGATTAAATATGAGAATTTTACAATGGCTTACACTATTAAAGTGATTACCATCGAGGATTTTGGCTTACACTATTGTAGTGATTACCAAATTGAATATTCAATCATTAACTCAAGTATACAAGTTGATGAGATTGAAAATTGAGGGTTTACATGCTATTTGTTTACCTTGTACTTTTCTTAATCCTTGAAGAGTTATGTTATTTAAATTAATTTGCATTTATTACAACATTGTTTAGCCACTTGATTATATTTCATGTATGAATTATTGAATCATGTGGTCCTACTTTGTAGGCTATGGCCATGGTAAAAGAGTTCGATGAACTTGCCATTGATGGTCACAATTACCCCACTTGGGCTTCGGATATAAAGATTAACTTTGCATCCCGCGGACTTTTGCCATACCTTAGCGAGCCTACTGCAGGTGTCGCTTTGGATGAACAAAAGAAGTACGGTGCCTTAATGCTCTTAAGGTTTTACATCCATAAGGATCTCAAACAAGAGTACCTTATGGAGATGAATCCTCCTGTTTTGTGGCTTGCGCTTAAAGAGCGTTATGATCAGCAGAAGGAACTCATTTGGCCGGAGGCTAATCATGAGTGGAATCATTTACGTTTGCAGGACTTCAAGTCCATTGCAGACTACAATCACGCTGTTCATAAGATTTGCTCTAAGTTGAAGTTTTGTGAGAAAGAACCAACGGATGCCGATAAGATTGAGAAAACTCTTTCTACCATGCTTCCTGCGGATCGAGTCTTGCAACAGCAGTATCAGGCTAATAAATACACTCAGTATTCTCAACTTATCCACACATTGACTCAGGCTGAGAAACGTGATGAGCTTCTAATGAAGAACCATCATAAGCACCCGACTAGTGCAGCACCTCTTCCTGAAGTTCATAATGTGCAGGGTAAGGGAAAGAAAAATAAGAGAAAGTTCAAGGAATCCAATTCTGGTGACCCAAAGAACAAGCCCGAGAAGCAAACTTTCAACAAAAAGCACAAGCCCAATCATAAGGGTAAGCAAGGTGGTGATGCTAAGGCCAAAAATGACTCTAAATGTCATAGATGTGGCACTTTCAATCACTTTGCTAAAGATTGCCGTACTCCAAAGCATTTGGTAGCTCTCTACCAAAAGTCCTTAAAGGATGCAAAGCAAAGCAACGACAAAGCGCCAAGATATGAAGCACATTTCAATCTTGCTCCTGCTATGAACAAGGAAGTGGGTTGTTCAGACAACAATGACAACCTGGATCTCATGAAGGAGAAGCTTCCAAGTACTGATGACATGCTCGTGGAGTTCACCTCAAATGACATGTTTGGAGACTTAGAGTAAATTGTCTCAAGCCGAAGCTACTATCTATTTAATTATAGTGTGGGATTATTAAAGTGTTGTAATAATTTAAGTTGTGCAAACTCTATGTGTGTGAGAGATGCAAACTTGTTAGATGGATGTATTGTGATGGTACTTATGTATTGTAATGTCATACTCATATGTTGGATATTGTAATACATTAGTATGTGTTTAAATAAGAAGTCTTTTAATTATATATTACTTTCTTATTTATTATAGATGTCTTGTGATGTCAATCCAATGGAGGAGGAATTATGTATTGTTGATAGTGGTACTACTAACACAATACTGAGGGAGATGAAATATTTCCAGACTCTTAGAAAAAGAAAAGGAAATGTTATGACTATCGCGGGAAGCGATGCTCTAATAGTTGGTTCAGGAAGAGCCACTATTGTTCTCCCTAAGGGTACACAATTGACGATAGAGGATGCTTTATTGTATCCGGAATCGACACGTACTCTACTAAGCTATAAAGATATCCGTAAGAATGGTCTTCATGTTGAAACACATGTATATGGAAAAGAAGAATTCATTTGCTTCACTAAACTTACGGGATATGGCAAGCAAATTTGCGAGAAAATACCCTCCTTTGAATCTGGATTGTACTACACATACATAAAACCTTTGTCTCTTGTTGCATATAAAGTAATTTTCCAAGATGTAAATTCATTCCAAACTTGGCATGATAGACTTGGTCATCCAGGTGTTGGTATGATGAGGAAAATTATTGGCAATTCCATTGGTCATAACTTGCATAAAATAAAATTCCCACAATCTTCGGATTTTATTTGCACAGCATGTGCAACTGGGAAATTGATTTTAAGACCATCAACTCTTAAGATCAAGGCTGAATCACTCAAATTTCTTGAAAGAATTCAAGGTGATATTTGTGGGCCGATTCAGCTAGAATGTGGACCGTTTAGGTATTTCATGGTGTTGATAGACGCATCTACTAGATGGTCTAGTGTGTCTCTTTTGTCGACACGCAACCATGCTTTTGCTAAAATATTGTCTCAACTAATACAGTTGAAGACACATTATCCTGAACATAGAATCCAATCAATTAGAATGGATAATGCTGCTGAATTTTCATCTCACGCATTCAATGATTATTGTATGGCAACAGGAATTCAGGTTCAGCATTCAGTGCCGTATGTCCACACTCAAAATAGCTTAGCAGAGTCATTGATAAAGAGAATTAAACTCATAGCAAGACCAATGTTGATGAATTGCAAATTGCCTACATCATGTTGGGGTCATGCAGTACTGCACGCTGCTGACCTGATCCAATTATGACCAACTGCATATAATGAAAACTCCCCATTAGAAATGGTACGTGGAAATCCACCAAGTATTTCCCATTTGGTAAGTTTGGGTGTGCTATTTACATACCCATCTCACCACCTCAGCAAACATCAATGGGCCCACACAGAAAGTTGGGGATCTATGTGGGATTTAAATCTCCGTCGATCATTAAGTACATAGAGCCTATGACAGGTGATCTATTTACTGCCCGATTCGCTGATAGTATCTTCGATGAAGATCATTTTCCGGCATTGGGGGGAGAAATGTACCATAAAGATCAATGCCAAGAAATTGATTGGAATGCTAAGAGCATGTCTTTTTCTGATCCACGTACTATGGAAACTGAACAACAAGTTCAGAGATCATTAAATTTGCAAAATATTGCAAATAATCTGCCAGATGCGTTTACCAATTACAAAGGGGTTATTAAATCCTTTAATCCTGCAAGGAATGTGCCTGAACGAGTGGAGGTACCTAAGAAAACAACTCAAATAATACCTCTTGGTAGCAAGAGGGGGAGAGGCAATTCCCAGATGCAAGATAAGAAACAAAAGCAAGTGGTAAACGAAGGTCAATTCTTTGTTGACGCAAACTTTGTTGGTAATCAATATCTCTTGGAGAGATTTGATTTGATACCTAGTCCTCTTATGTGCACAGATTTTGAGGCTGGGACATTTAATGACCCGAGATCAATTGTATTGGGAAATCATGATGATCTCTCAAGGGTTGATGAAATTGCCATTAATTACATAGAGACTGGAGAGTCTTATGATCGTAGTAATACGAAGGTCAACATTTTATTCTCTGAACAAATTGCTGAAGTCCTTCATAGTGATCCAGATCCAAAATCCATGGCAGAGTGCATGAAGCGCTCGGACTGGAACAAGTGGAAGGAAGCAATTTAAACAGAGATAGCCTCGCTCACAAAAGGGAAGTGTTTTTTGATGTATTACCGAAACCTTCCGATGTTAATCCTGTTGGATTTAAATGGGTTTTCATCCGGAAACGGAATAAGAACAATGAAGTGGTGAGATATAAAGCAAGGCTAGTTGCTCAGGGCTTCACGCAAAGGCCCGGCGTTGATTTCAACGAAACTTATTCTCCAGTTATGAGTGGCATAACTTTTAGATATTTGATATCTCTGGCAGTACAAAACCGTCTATCTATGCAGTTGATGGACGTGGTGACCGCATACTTGTATGGGTCATTGGATTCTGATTTATACATGAAAGTTTCTGATGGAATCAGTATACCAGATTCTAAGGCAAATCACAACATATTTTGTGTTAAGTTGCAGAAGTCATTGTATGGCTTAAAGCAATCTGGCCGAATGTGGTACAATCGGTTAAGTGTGTTCCTTAAGAATAAGGGATACATAAATAATGATGACTGTCCATGTGTTTTCATTAAGAAAACTACAACTGGATTTTGCATTGTATCTGTCTATGTTGATGATATTAACATCATTGGTAATGAACAAGATATCAATGAGGCACATCATCATTTAAAGGCGGAGTTTGAAATGAAAGATTTGGGTCAAACCAAATTTTGTTTAGGCCTACAGCTTGAACATTTACCATCTGGGATATTTGTATACCAAGGTGCCTATATTCAGAAAATGTTAGAGAAATTCAACATGGATAAAACCTACCCGTGTAAGACTCCTATGGTAGTGAGATCTTTGGATATTGAGAAAGATCCTTTCAGACCACAGGATGAGGGTGAAAAGATTTTGGGACCTGAGGTTCCTTATCTAAGTGCCATTGGAGCATTGATGTATCTTGCTAATAGTACCCGGCCGGACATTGCATTTGCAGTGAATCTACTAGCAAGACATAGTGCAGCTCCTACGAAACGACATTGGGTCGGGGTTAAGACCGTATTCAGGTATCTTAACAGCACTAGAGATCTTGGATTGTTCTATAAAAGAAATCCAGATCAGAATCTTTTAGGCTATGCGGATGCAGGCTACCTATCTGATCCCCATAATAGCAAATCCCAGACAGGCTTTGTTTTTATGAATGGTGGAACTGCTATCTCTTGGAAGTCATCCAAGCAGACTTTAATATCAACTTCCACTAACCATTCTGAGATCATTGCATTATATGAAGCATCACGAGAATGTGTATGGCTTCGCAGAGTGGTAGGTCACATATTGAAATCATGTGAAATTGGTTCACTTGATGCACCTACCATTATCTTTGAAGATAATGCTGCTTGTGTTGCACAAATGGAATCAGGTTACATCAAGAGTAACTTGACCAAACACATTGCTCCCAAATTATTCTATCCCCATGAGCTACAAAAGAATGGAGAAATAGAGATTCTGCAAACTAAGTCATGTGATAATCTTGCTGATTTATTCACAAAATCTCTACCATATTCATCATTTCATAAATATGTTGAAGGAATTGGTACGAAGAGACTTAGGGACCTGCAGAAATCTGGGGGAGTAAATTTGAAAAATTAATCCTTTGTACATCGTATTGTACTCTTTTCTTTATATGAGTTTTACTTTGATGGTTTCTCATATGAAGTTTTTAATGAGGCAATATCAGCATTATGTATGTTATATCATCTTGTTTTTCCCCACAGGGTTTTTTAGGAGATGATATTTTAAAGACACACAAATGATTATCAAGGTGTTTTCTCCTATATTTTTCCCATTGGGTTTTTAAAGGAGTTTTATCCTGATATATCAATGTACATCTAAGTTTTTCCTACAGGGTTTTTCAAGATTAAATATTATGATGAACATTGGAGTATCCAGAAGATAATTGATCAGGGGAGTGTTAAGAATATTCTGATATTCTAATGATCAATTAGTGGGCAATTAGCAACTGCTAATTGCAGTTACCATTATCCCCACGAAGGGGTTCATGGGAGCGGTGCCTCCCCTAAACCGACGTTCACAGTCATTTGTATAAATACCGGATCACTGTTCATTAATAAAGTGAATCCATCATTTACGGTTTTACTTCTGTTAGCAAATAATGCGAAAACAAGATCGAACACGAGACACGATTTTTACGTGGAAAACCCTTGCGGGAAAAAACCACGGGCGCCAATCGGCGATCTTCACTATGATGAGAGAGTTACAACGCAGGGAATACAATGAGCCCTCTTGCTCTTCCGTGCGGCTTACAAGATGTATATATTTAGTGGACTAAACTGACTGCAGTCAAATACGGAAACAAATCCGCTAAACACATAACCCGAACCGTGGGCCCTACAGGCGTCCCCACAAGACACACGTTAAGAATTCGGATCATATCTAACAAACTCCACCTTGAGACGAATTCCATCTTGCAGCGAATGAAGTATTATCAATGAACTCACTTCAATAATAAATAATCACCGGCGCCAAAAGTCACTAGGACTTAAACTTTAATCCCAACCAAGCTTGAGCATAGCTCAAACTTAGCTGTAGGAACAGGCTTAGTCATCATATCAGCGGGATTGTCACGAGTATGAATCTTGCGTACTTTAATAACACCACCTCGAGCAATAACATCTCGAATAAAATGATACCTGATGTCAATATGCTTTGTTCTCTCATGAAACATCTGATCTTTAGTAAGGCAAATAGCACTTTGACTATCACAATGTATAGTAACGCAAGAAGAAATCCCGCAGAGTTCAGAGTATAAACCTCTCAACCAAATAGCTTCTTTAACAGATTCAGAAACAACCATATATTCAGCCTCAGTAGTGGACAAAGCAACAGTAGCCTGTAAACGTGCTTTCCAACTCACAGCACAACCACCAATGGTGAAAACATAACCTGTGAGAGACCTCCTAGTATCCAAATCACCAGCATAATCAGAATCAACATAACCAACAAGTCCACGTGTAGATTTCCCAAACCGCAAACAAGCATTAGAAGTACCACGCAGATATCTGAAAATCCACTGAACTGCATTCCAATGCTCTTTGCCAGGATTAGCCATGTATCTACTGACAACACTCATTGCATGAGCTAAATCAGGACGAGAACAGACCATGGCATACATAAGTGAACCAACAGCACTTGAATATGGAACTCTAGACATGTACTTAATATCTTCATCTGAAGCTGGACATAAATCTAAGGACAATTTAAAATGTGGAGCTAACGGAGTACTCACTGGTTTTGCATCTTGCATATTAAAACGACGAAGAACCTTCTCAATATAACCTCGCTGACTGAGGTATAACATACCAGATTTTCTATCTCTGATAATTTCCACACCAAGAATTTTCTTGGCTGCACCAAGATCCTTCATCTCAAATTCTAAATTCAGTTGTGCCTTCAGCTTAGCTATTTCTGATTTATCTTTTGCAGCAATCAGCATATCATCAACATAAAGAAGCAAATAAATAGCTGAACCATTAACTGTCTTCAAATAGACACAGCTATCATAATCTGACCGCTTAAAACCATGAGAGATCATAAAGGAGTCAAATCTCCTATACCATTGCCTAGGAGATTGTTTCAAGCCGTAAAGAGATTTCTTCAATCTACATACGAGGTTTTCTTTTCCAGGAACAACAAAACCTTCAGGTTGGTCCATATAAATGACTTCTTCTAACTCCCCATGCAAGAACGCAGTTTTGACATCTAACTGCTCCAACTCATAATCATGCATAGCAACAATACTCAACAAAGTACGAATGGAACTATGCTTAACAACTGGGAAAAAGACATCATTAAAATCAATACCTGGAATCTGGCTATAGCCTTTAGCAACCAACCTTGCTTTATATCTTTCTTCCTTTCTCTTGAAAATCCATTTGCAACAAACGGTCTTTTTACCCTTGGGCAATTGCACTAAATCCCAAGTACCATTCTTTTCAAGAGATTCCATCTCATCATGCATAGCGCCCATCCAATTGTTGCCATCAGCAGAAATAATAGCCTCAGAATAATTAGAAGGTTCAGCACCTTCAATCTCTTCTGCAACACTTAAAGCATAAGCAACATTGCATTCTTCAATCAACCTTTTTCTAGGCTTAGGTCCCCTTCTGGGCCTATCATTAGCAATTGAATGTTGTGGAGGCTGCACAACTGGAGAAGAATGCTCAACAATAGATGGATCATCAACAATTTGAGAATCATCAACATTAGGTGCATCTTGGACAGCAACATTATCATTATCTGGTGTACTATCAACATCAATAAAATGCTCCACCTGCACACTTGAAGTTTGCTGAACAGGAGCACTAGTAGAAGGGTTGTCAGGCAACATAGCAGATTCATTAAAAATAACATTCCTGCTAATCACAACCTTTTGAGTTTGTGGATTCCACAATTTATAGCCTTTAACACCAGATTGATAACCAAGAAAGATGTATTTAACAGCTCTAGGCTCTAATTTACCATTATCAACGTGAGCATAAGCAGTACAACAAAAAACTCTCAATTGCGAATAATCAGCTAGAGAACCAGACCATACCTCAATTGGAGTTTTCTTATCAATAGCAATACTGGGTGAACGATTAATCAAATAGCAAGCAGTGGAAGCAGCTTCAGCCCAAAAACGCCTATTCAAACCAGAATTAGACAACATGCAACGGGCCTTAGAGATGATAGTCCTGTTCATACGCTCAGCTACACCATTCTGTTGGGGTGTATAAGGAATAGTGTAGTGCCTAACAATGCCTTCAGATTTGCAATATGACTTAAATTCGCGAGAACAGAATTCCATCTCATTATCAGTACGAAGCTTTTTAACCTTCTTTTCAGTTTGGTTTTCAACCATAGTCTTCCACTCTTTAAATGCTGAAAATGCTTCTGATTTATCTTTCAAGAAATATGGCCATACCTTTCTAGAATAATCATCAATTATGGTCAACATATAACGAGCACCACCAAGAGAAGGCTTGCGAGATGGTCCCCATAAATCAGAATGCACATAATCAAGAATACCTTTACTTGAATGAGTAGCGGTATTAAACTTCACCCTCTTGTGTTTACCAAACACACAATGCTCACAAAAATCCAACTTGCTGATGCTATGCCCATCGAGAAGTCCTCTCTTACTCAGCACTGCCAAGCCAAGCTCACTCATATGCCCAAGACGCATATGCCAAAGGTTAGTAGCATCAGAAGTAGATAATAAATTAGAAATTACAGCAGCATCACCTGTAATTGTAGTACCTCGAAGACGATACAAATTTGCAGATTTTAAATCACCCCTCATAACAATAAGAGAACCTTTCGACACTTTCAAAACTCCATCTCCACCGGAGTATTTGTACCCTTTGCCATCAAGAGTACTCAAAGAAATAAGATTCTTACTCATATCTGGAATATGCCTCACATCTGTCAAAGTTCTGATAATACCATCATGCATCTTAATCTGAACAGATCCAATGCCAATAATCTGATGTGAACTATCATCACCCATTTTAACAGAACCACCTTGAACAGAATCATAAGTGATGAACCAATCTCTATTAATACACATATGAAAGGAAGCAGCGGAATCAAGAATCCATTCATCACCATTATTTGCACATCCAGCAAAAGCAACAAGAACCTCAGAACGATCTGAACTATCAGTAGTAGCAGCAACAGAAGCATTACCTTCATCAGAATTACCTTTCGGTCTATAAGTGCCAGTTCTCTTTTCCTTGTTCTTCAATTTATAACACTCAGAAATAAAATGAGTATCCTTTTTGCAATACCTGCAGAATTTTTCACCCTTGCCTCTAGACTTTGAACGATCTCTATAGCCATTCGAGCTCTTGCCTCTATAACCATTATTTGATTTATTTTGTGTCCTGCCACGAACAGACAATGCTTCTCCATTGGAAGCGGAACCTTCAGAAGACACCATTTGTTTCATCTTCTCCTTAGCTTGCAAAGCTTCATAAACCTCATTCACCGTTAGAGTATCACGACTATACAATATAGTGTCTCTGAAGTTTGCGAAAGAACTAGGCAGTGAGCACAAAACAATAAGACCCAAGTCCTCATCCTCATATTTTACCTCCATAGACTGTAGGTCAGCGACGATCTCCTTAAAGACTGAAAGATGGGTAGACACAGAGCCACCTTCTTGCAACTTGTGCATATATAACTTCATCTTCATATGAATCTTGCTTGTCAAATCTTTGGACATGCAAATTGACTCCAACTTGAGCCATAAAGCAGCAGCGGTTTTCTCCTGCAAAACCTCTTGCAAAATATTGTTTGAAAGATGAAGATGAATATGAGATAAGGCCTTACGATCTTTCTTTTTCTCATCATCGGACCAAGTTTTTGAATCTTTGTTCCCGAATTTATCAAGCGCATCATCCAAATCAGCCTGCGCTAAAACAGCTCGCATCTTGACTTGCCACAATGCGAACCTTGTATCTCGATCCAGTAGAGGAATATCATACTTCATAGTAGCCATTAGAAAGAAATAACCAGAAGAAATAATCTGCAGTAAATAATCTAGGTATGAAACTGTGTAACCCTAGCAAAACCTGCAGCTTGTGTACACCTTGGTGTGCGTCCAGCAATATCTGATGAATCTCCTGGTAGATCTTCCCTTGTGACCGTAGCAAAATCTGCACAAAATTGCTCACAGGAGCACGAACGAGCGGAGCAGCACTCCACCTTGATTAACGTGCAGCAGCAGAAACAATTTTCCTCTGACTTGCGCAGCGAACGGCGGCAGGTAGCAGCGGTAGCTTTTGTAGATGACCCGCGACTTCGACTCGAAGCAGTGCAACGCAAGATCGACTCCGCCTCGGTAGGAACTCCACGTCTGTTGGTGCGCGTGCGGATGTTACGGCCGAGCAGCTCGACCAGGAGACGGAGAGAAGAATCCCGTCGATTTTGTGTCGGTTGAAGCAGCAACACGCCGGGACGACGTAGATGGATTCTGCGGCGGCGGCGGCGCGCGACGAACAGAGCGGCGGCGGAACAGAGACTGGAACCCTAATTTTTTTTAATCGAATCTCATACCAAGCTCTGATACCACTTGTTAGCAAATAATGCGAAAACAAGATCGAACACGAGACACGATTTTTACGTGGAAAACCCTTACGGGAAAAAACCACGGGCGCCAATCGGCGATCTTCACTATGATGAGAGAGTTACAACGCAGGGAATACAATGAGCCCTCTTGCTCTTCCGTGCGGCTTACAAGATGTATATATTTAGTGGACTAAACTGACTGCAGTCAAATACGGAAACAAATCCGCTAAACACATAACCCAAACCGTGGGCCCTACAGGCGTCCCCACAAGACACACGTTAAGAATTCGGATCATATCTAACAACTTCTACTGTTCCTTTGCGATTACAACACCGCCCAGCTGCTGCTGGTGGTGTGCCGCGCGCGCGGCCTGGGCTTCACCAATGGGCGTGGCGCGGCGCGGCGTGGCGACGCTGTACCCCTTGCCGCTGGATCGACGAGAGGGGCCGCGCCGGAGCACGGGCGCGATCGCGATCGCCGAGCTCGGGATTGGAACTTGGAAGTTGGGAGGAGGGGTATGGTCCTAGAGCTAGCGGCCACTCACACACTCCTACTCGCTCGCCCTGTCTCGCTTCAGCGCTCAACTGGCCGCGCCGTGCCGTGCACTGTCGTCATAGCTTCCTCCTGGCGACGCCGCGCGCGCCGATGGGGTCCGGTCCTATCCTCGGATGCGGCTGCGGTCGCTGGGATTGGCGTGCGCGCGGGCGGCGAGTGGAATTATCCGCCGGAGAGCGGAGGCCTCGGAGCGGAGCTGCAGCCAACGAGAAGGCTGCGTGCCTGCGTGTGTGTGTTTTTCATTTCATTTCTTTCTGAAATAAGGGAACTGCCTGGTGGTCCGTGCACTTCCGTTTCCCGCTAGCGGTTTGGTTTTATGCGAATACAATGGCCTAGCTAGAATGAATGCATCTTGTTTGCTTCGAAAAGCTGTGAAATTGTGAAAACAGGGGAGCGATCCACAAGTGCTCAAATTGGCAGTCAGTCGTGAGGGTGGTCATGGAGAGAGATGCCATTTCGAGCATTTGTTTTACAACGTACTAGCACATTTGCACTACAACGGGGGAGCATTTTGTCAAGCCTCTGCACCATGATGGTCGATGTCGAGGGCTTGAAAAAGGGAGGCTGCAAATGCCTGCAAGATTCGGACAGCAAGTGCTACGCCACAGCACCCCGTTGTCACAAGATTCGCTTGCACATTCAAGTTTCGTGATCAAATCGCACATTTAAATCGCGAGGATCGATCGCAGTACCAAATCCCGAAGCTCAGCCACCATCACCACGACGTACCAAATCGCGAGGATCGACGGCTTCCCTTCCACTGACAATTTTACAAACAGAAGGCAGGCTCAGGATTGCATTGCGTACTTGCCGTCATCACTCGTCGTGGGGCGCAGTGCCACTGTGCCAGCGCAGCGCTGATACGATACCAGGCTACCAGCACAGTGCACACGTCCGTCCTCTCCAAGCGCGTATCAGGGTTTCAGGTCTTCAGGATTCCAGGAAAACGTACGCCTGCGTGACGGGCCAACGAGGATCCTCAGGATCGGCCTCGGAAAGGCTACTACCCTGCACTGGCGATCCTGCACGATGCGCGAGCTGCTTGCTGCCTGTACGTGTGCCGCGCCTTCAATGGCGCCCTACCAAAGCTACACCCTCCGTCCTAGAAAGAGTGTCGTCCGGGAAGTGTATTTGTGAGACAAATACGGTTTTCTAATGACACTCTTTCTGGGACGGAGTAGTACGTTGGATTGCGCCGGAGCACAGAGCCTCTGACGAGCGCGATCAGCAGGCGCCTGACTCGCTGCGACCCCCAGACCCCAGTCGTCGTCGGCTCGTCGCCAGCCAGGCCCTCGTGCCCTTCCGGCCGGCTCGGAGACCCACGCACGCGCCCCCACCACGTGAAGCTGAGCCCGGCTGCCGCGGCCGCCGGCCGGCGTACGGCGTACGGCGGCACCGATCGATCCACACCCCCAGGCCAGGGCAGGCGGCTGCGGAGCGGAGAAGATCGCGGTCGTCAGTCGGCGGCCAGGTCGTGTGGTGGCTTCACGGCAGGTCGCGCGCAATAATTCGTCTGGTTGCGCCGTGACGGTTGGGGTCTCCGTCGCCGCTGGAGCGCTGGCGTCGATGTGTTTGGACGGGAGGGCGAGAGGTGGTGTTGAGGTTCAGCGGCGCCGGGGGGGCCCCGGCGGCCTTCGGAGACGTTCCGGAATGAGGACAACGCGAGCCCCTGTCGTCTGTCTTTGCTCTGTCGTCTGTGCCCACCCGGTGTTGCATGGTTTGTAAGCACAAATTTTCAGGGTTTGCTGATTGCATTGTGCTTAGAAACTTGCAACTCTTCTACTTGAAAAAAAAAGAAACTTGCAAATGTGAGAGTTATTTCCGCGTGGTTCTGTTTCATCCAAGGTCACTAGCAGGTTTTTTTTATCGGAACAGTAGTGGTCAAACCGGACCGGTAAACCGGTCAAACCGGCCGGTTAGACGAGGGCTCCGGTTTGACTGTGTCGGTCAGGGTAAAAAAACCGGCCGGTACCGGAATCGGGCCGGCCCGGTTGGATCGGTTACTGGCCGGTTTTGACCGGTTTTTTAACCCTGGTCACTAGAGCCTTGGCAAGAAGCTTAAGCTATGGAGTATTGCTAAACAAATAAGTCAAATACTCTCTCTTATCTATAAGATATATAATTAAGAACCGATATGGTATTATTTTCAGTAACCCAAGTTATCATAACAAACACTAAAAAGTCGATCCCATATATCGTTTAGCTCTTTTTTTCAAAGTAAACGGCCAATTAAACAGATTATACAGGCATTAAACAAGTAGTTAAATGTGTGATCAAACGAATATGGCTAAACGGACTAAGGCGAACACTGATTGTAGCTAGGATCGATCATTTTCTTGGCTACCAAAATTACAGTATTTTCTTTTAAAAAAACATTTCACTCGTCCTATTTGAAATCAACATGTAAGAATATATGGTGTAGTGCAACAGGACAAGCTTTGAGTCACTTCAGTCGTTTTGCCCGTCACGAGCAAGAAAACAATGCCAGGCCTAGGCGTGCGATGAAACAATTTCCATTCCACTAGCACATTGCCGATGTTGCCACTTCTGGGGAGAAAAATATGCAGTGAAACTTCTATCTTCAGCCTCACCCGGTGATCGTTGCGGCGGGACGTCTCTCTCTGTCTCTGTCGGGCAGTGCGGTTTGGAGCGGAGGAGAAATTCTCCCATGCCTTTTTTTTTTCTATGAACACGGAGGGAAAATTCTCCCTGATGGCGCCGTCGCCGGTGTCATGTAGCCGGCTCGGCAAGACGGCAATGATTTCTCAGAGAATCTCCCGGCGTCTTGCCCTTCTCATGCATGTCTTCACTCGGCAAAATCTTGATCGTATCGTCACTGTCACTTATTTTGCTCGCGTCACGTATGGTCTGTATGGGATTTGTATTTTTGGATTGTACATGCTACTTGCAGAGACAGGTATAGGTCAGCAACATATATCCAAAGCAGAAATCCGTTTTGTTTCAAAAAAAAAAAGATGGAGAAAATCTCTTGGCAACACAAAATCCCCGACCACAATTCATTAACTTGTAGTATGAGCTTTGTAGGATGCCCGTGTAGATACATCCAAAATGTTTTGTGATGGTATTTAATGAAATTGGATATACTCCTTTATTGAGAACCAAGAATTTTTTTGGAAATTTTGGCACGAGCTGTGACTCCCAATCGAGCAAGACGAGCAATAATATGACCCTGAAAAGACAACAAATGATGAAACGTTGATATGAGATGGAGCACAATAATTGTCCAGGAAATGTCAGCTTCAGTAGGCCTAGCCTTTCTTAGCTTTCCTTGTCCTATGAAACGTATGTGTGCGTATAGGTATTCCAACAATCATTCCTTGAGAATGTGCACTAGTTCAGAATTGCCATTTTGCTGCATGGCAGCTTGACGACTCACCTGCAACTGTGTCAAGCGTCAGGATCCAGCCGTTTAGAATGGCAATGTGGCAAGGCCATTCACCCTCACCATGCAGACAGTGAAGAAAACAGAGCTATCGCATATACCACCACGATTCATACAGATCTTACTAACAATAGCGAACAATATTGGACGTCAAATTCTGAGACAACAAATGTGGAACGACTTGTCAAATGTCAATCATAGTTCACGACAGAAGGCAATCATACGTTGTTCAGTAAGCATTGAAGCACCAATGCCAGGAGAGGACTGGAATCATGAAACCAATCATCAGACACCGCGTGCTACCCTGAAGAATTGGGGGAAGCTAGTACCATTGGGAACATGGTCATCTCAAGAATACGCATTAGCACTGGAAGTGCCATTGACACCATGGTCTTCTGAAGAATTCACATGAACACTCGCAGCACCATTGTCACCAAGATTGATAGGAGAATCTCCAGTTCTCGATGTGGCCTTCATCAAAGAAGTTATACAAGACAAGCATGTAAGAGGTGATGTAGTTGTTGCTTGTAGAATCAGGCAAGCATTACTTACAAGAAGCGATGTTAGGGCTGATGAAGGCTCAGGAAATGGTGGCAGACTAACTTTGGCACCCTAAAAAAACTCCTGCATTTCCACCAGCCAGTATGAGTCACTTGTTTGTAGGACATGAAGTGGATAATTGTTCAAGCTAGAACAGGTTTCACCTTGATTTGAGATCGGAACTTTAGAACAGGTTCCAGTCTCCTGCACTCAAGATGCAGCCGCATGTCCTCCACTTCTCGCATATCCAACTTCAGCTGCTCAAGCTGCGCTACAGACTCCAGATCGAGCCACGTCCGCCTCCGAGGATGTACATCATTCACCAGCTCACTGTCTGCTGTCTGTGTCTCTTCAATCTCAGCATTCTCAGTGGAAGTATTGATAGATCCATGCTCGCTGCCTGTTGTCTGTGTCTCGTCCAGCTTAGCATTCTCAGTAGACGTATTGATTGACACACGGCTGCTGCCAAGTGTCTGTGTCTCATCCGCCTCATCATTCTCAGTGGATGCAGAGATAGAACTATGCCTGCCATCTTCTGTCGGTGTCTCTTCCACCTCAGCAATCTCAGCGGGTGTGTTGTTGATAGAGCCATGCTCTTGGCCTGTTGCCTGTACCTCTCCCACCTCAGCATTCTCAGTGGATGTATTGATAGGCTCACTGCATTTGATGAGCAAATAAACATTTATTGGTAAAGAACATTGCCCTAAGCACATATGCCACAAGTAAAGTGAAGGGACTTTGCATGAGACCACGCTGACCCTATTTAGTGGCATAGTTAATAGCTCAGCACCTCTCACAACAACATAGCCTTTTGTCCCAAGCAAGTTAAGGTAAACTAGAGATTACCCCCCAAAAAAAACTAGGGTAGGAGAAACACAAAAACGGCACAAGATAGAAGGTATAGTTAAGGGTAAACAAAAAAAAAGAAAAGAAGAAACAGAGGTCATGGTTCAGACACGTTGATTGCTAGTCTCCAAGCACTCCTATCCATAACTAACTCCTTGGAGATATTCCACTCCTTAAGGTCTGTCTTAACCGAATCGTCCCAAGTCAGTTTAGATCAACCTCTACCTCTTTTTACATTATCGACCAGCTTTAGAACCTCACTGCGCACCGGCGCCTCAGGAGGCCTCCTTTGGACATGACCAAACCATCTGAACCTATGTTGAATCAATTTCCCTCAATTGGTGCCACCTTGACCCTATCCCGAATAGGGAGAAAAAATAGGGAGGATGAAGAAAGTGCAGTAACTAAACTATTGATTTTCTTAAAAAGATAATTGTTTTGGAACAATGGATCCCAATCTGGATGCAAATTTGAAAATGTTGGTACACTAAGCTGAGATATTCCAGGCAAACCAAACACTGGGTGGATGACAAAAATACCATATTGGTATGGCCACCAAAATGAACATGAAAATTTGAAACTAAGAAGACACTTCTCAATTTAACGGACAAAGTTTAAAGTATGAATTGATACTATGCTGCGAGGATTAAAAGTAAGATAAGTTTTAAAAATTAAACATCAAAAAAGAAAAAAGAAAGGAGGGGAGGGAGGAAGGAATAAAGCTACCATCCACATCAACTTCTTTTTTTCCCTCAGAACTATGTAGGAGAGTTGCACGTCACTTCATTAAGGTAGAAAAAGAGTACACAAGTCTGGAAATACCCTCCATGAGTACAGAAACCCCCCACACACCCACACCTCAACTAAAAAGCAGCAACACATCCTGGACAAGAACATCATGGAGCTTAGTAAAACCTACCAAACACCATAAGCCACCTTCTATGTTGACAGCCCTAATTACCTCTGGGACGTTGGCTCTAATCCTCTCAAACACACAAGAATTGCAGTGTTCCCTCTAATCCCTCTCAAATATGAATCTACAGTTAAATTTTAAGCATGGTCCTTCATAGACTGCATTCAATGCTGCCCCCCTCCCTGACATTTTATGTTTTTTTGGAGCCCATAATAAAATGGTTTTCATGATTAAATAAACGCTGAATTGTGATAGGTATGTCCAAATGTTGTTTATAAGCTAACTTCGTTATGCGCAACTCACTAGGACAATTTACCTCAGAAGCTTCGCACTACATTTTCTTGAATCATATAATATGTGCAGCAGGTAACCTAGTGTGGATCGCAGATGCTTTGAAAGAGAAGTTTACATAGTATGAGTTTGACGTTCACACGCAACCATGTTGGCCCTGCAGCCAATACTTCAAGACACTGAATACTGAACAAGCCGTAACTTATCGGTGCCCAGAATGGCATGCCAGACATGATAATAAGGTAGTGCAGTTTTAAGATGGCAGATATATGGAATAAAGGAAATATCAGAGTACGAGTTCTTACGTATTTGCAGATTCGCTACCTAAGAAGATGACTTGCGCATCAGGTGAAGCTTTTGGATACTGTTTTGTATTAATAACTGCCACCTCATTACTGCATAGGGCATCAGGACCAAGCCTAACAGATAGCACTTGCAAAACTCTTGCATTGGATAGAATGAACTCCATAAAGTGCATTTCATTAGAAAAGCATAGAATGTTCTTCATTCGCACAATGTGAAGTTTGGCAAACATACCATCAACCCACTGAGCACTCAAAAAATTGTCATCTGCATTGACAACTTGTGAACCAACGCTCCATCCCTACATAAACAGAAAAGATCAGCAACATCACAGAATAAGTAATGGATGAAAGAACCTGCGGTAATTAAGCATTACACCAACAATGAGTTCTTCAAGAACAGGGGCACTTCTTAGTAGGCAGAAAAATGATAAAATTGCAAACATCTTAGTAAAATCCACGGAAATGAATAAGCTTCTCAGGTTCTCAAACAGGAAAGGTAGCCGATCAAGCACATCAACTTCAGCCACCTGAAAACAAGAATACAGACACGATCATAAATGAACTACATAAACATCAACTAGCATCTTTACTTTGTTATTCTCTTTGCTGATAACTGCCAGTGTAACTAATTGGGGGGAATGACAAGATAAATTAAGTTGAGAATGCTCTTGATCAAGCTAACAAAGAATTCTATTATTCCATCAGGGTAGTATACATAAAGAAATATCATCACGGAACACTTGTGCATCAATGCTTTAGTAGTATAGTATTTGAAATTGGTATAAACCATCCTTCTATGATGATAGTACTAGTTACAAATACAATGGAAATGCTTAAATGATGTTTAGCAGCCAATTCGAAACGCCAAGATTAAGAAAAATTAATTAATGCATCTTTTGAACGGCTTGTCAAACCTCCTTCTATGAATAAAATTGGCGAGGAGGTGACACTTCGTTAACATATTCAAATACAACTTTAATTCGCGACACAACCCGAAATACAATAAAGTGTTCATTTGCTGGTGGGAACCTAGATATAGCTTTGCACCAACATATGAAACCAATTTTGTAGTGCTGATGCTTTAGACTAGAGAAGAAAGTCCACTCAAAATAAAGCATGTCCATAGCATGTCTAGGGGAAAACACGAATGTGTGGTGTGTTTCAAGCAAAAAAAATGACCTAGTGAAATGTCTTTCAGCCATTTTTATGCTGTTACAGCAATCTACTGTAGTCCCTTTCCTTGGAGCTATCCTCAAATCATAAGGGCCAAAGATGATCAGTAAGCACAAGTTAAAAGCGAGCAAAAGAGAATGCAAAGGGGGAATGAATTGGGACTGGGATATTTACCCAATCAGCACCGTATGCAAACTCAAGCTCTGTAATCTGTGCCATCCCCATCAAGAACTTGGCGTAATTGCAACCAATAACAACCCCCTTCTGCAGCCGCTGGAGGTCCTCCACACAGCCACCGTAAGGAAAGCGAGCAGCTATTGTCAGCTCTCGAAGGTTGGCTGCCTGAATCACCCACTCGTGTTCGACTTCGGGGTCGTCCCCAATGAGCTCTACTCCTACGAGCTTCACTTCCTCAATCAACAGCAATCTGGCGATTAGGGCTGCCAATTGCTTCCCCCCGTGTTCCGGTATGATGACCTTATTGAACCGTAGCGTCTTCAGCCTCGGAAATCCGGCGAACCCCGCCGGTGCGGGAGGGAGGCGGAAGGAATTGAGGTTGAGGGAGGTGAGCTCGCGGCAGGAGAAGAGGCTCGAGTGGAGCTGGAACCCAAGCGGCGGGAAACAGAGGAAGGCCTCGTTCGTTTAATCTGGAATGGGCCCAATCCACGGGGAACATCTTGGACCGTTTCTAAGCTAGGTTTGCCAGGAAAACGTCGTTCGGTTTGGCCCGTTTCGGAAGTGAAACAAAAGTGGACTTCGTTCCGGAACCCTAACCCACAGCTAACTCCGATCCCCGTCTCGCACCCTCCGGATCGAAGCCGAGGCGAGGCGACGCGCACGGCGCTGGGGGCTGTGGTGCGCAGCGCGACAAGGCGGCAGCGCCGGCGGCGGCGCGAGGTGGCGGCTTGGCGCTGCGAGGTGACGGCGTGGCAGCGCGCATCCTCGCCGGCGAGCACCTCCCGCACCATCTCCGCCGGTTTCTCTCCAGTAAGTCACCTTCCCGTCTCCCGCCCTCTCTTTCTTTCCCCTCTCCGGCGGCCGGCGGCCGGTTCTTGATCTACTCCCCTGGTTATTGAGGTCGCTAGTTTGTAGATCCAAACTGAATCAAAGACGACGCAGACACGCAGTGCTAGTTGAAGATTAGGAGTCCAGCTGCATGTTAATTATTCTCACGACCTGTGTAGCAGTGTTGCAAAACGAAATCAATGACGACACAAGTAGCAAATGCCATTTCCCACATGGAAATCACATACTGTTATGTTTCACAAATCAATAAATCAGCAGTGGTGGTTGCCAACGCTGCTTTGTAATACTACAAATCCGGATGCTGTAAAAGTAGAAGTTACCTGTAACTCTGTAAGCTGATGAACGCAGCAGCGATTATAATGCTTTTGCAGAACATGATTACTCTAGCTTTTTAGGACATGCTCATCTTGTTTGGCTGATATGGTAGTGAGCTCGAAAGAACCTGTTGAGTTGTGGAGGAGGAGGGGCTGCTGCTTATTCTTTAGTGCTTTCCTACGATTTTCAACAACGATCTATGTGTGACCTTTGCCTGTTGATGCACTGTCCCATTTTCATATGCCGTTTGTGAGGCTATTTTGCCGCTGATGAGTTGGCATCAAACTTTCCGCACCAGCTTGAGCCGGCTAGATAGGAATCATAGGACTTGGTTAGAAGTAAGTTACTTTTTTCTGATGAAAAGTTATTGGCAATATAAGTTGTGTGATTGTAATACCAATTATCAATCAAATATCAAGTTCAGGTGCACTTCACTAGCTCCATGATGATATTTTCAATGGTGTTTCCTTAGTAAAAGGACTAAATAATATTGTGCCTTGATTTGAGCATTTTTAGAATCTCTTGATGCATGGTCTAGGATTTTTTTTATGGGCAAATTGATGCATCTCTGAATCTGTAGGTGCAAGTATGAACTGCATCTCATGATGGATGGTGACGCTCATTGAAAATGGATGCACTTGTTATATTAATCATGCTAGTAATTTAATTACAAGGAGTAATTTAATCATACTAGTAATATCAGTGATGTATTCTTCCTCCTGTTTGAAAATTGCACTTACCTTCCATACTCCCTTTGCATCCCTTAACTTATATCTGGTAGTGCTAGATGGCTTTACATTTTAATGGTTCTGTTAGTCTATTACTCTCTGCAATATTCTTGTTTCTAGCATGCAGTATATAGATCCACTGATTGACAAATGCTATAGCTAAGTTTTATTCTCTTGTATTCGTAGCAGCAGCACTTTCTAGTTTCTACTGGTAAATTTTAAGACCGTGCAATAGGAGTGCATTGCTTGCTTGCCTAAAATGATAGGAGTGCAGTGCTTGTTTGTCTAGTAGCATCAGCTGACTTTGATTTATAGTTTTCAACTACAGTATGACCGAGTTCAAGATAGTTTTCATTCAACTTACTTCAGGGGAAATATGTGGAAATTCAAAGAAAAAAGCAATTTGTTTCATTAGAATTCAATTTTCGAAGCCGAGTTCTATTACAATGACTGCAATATAACATCTGGTATTCTGTATCATGCAGGACAGGACTTACCCAAAGCGTGCATTCAGTATCCTAGTTCAGTTGAACTGCATTGACATTGATGTGTAGCTCGAGGTTGTGGACTACATACAACTGTGGATGCCTGCACTCACCAAAGATTGTGGTTATTTTTTCTCCAATACGCATGAGAGTTGCGCATCATTGTATTAAGACGAAAAAAGGAGAATTTTGTTTACAACACAAAGAGCCGGAGCTCCTGCACTGCTGATGCTGCCACAAGGCGGATCAAAAGACAACCGACGCATATACCCTACTACTCTCTTTTTAATCTTGCCAACCGATGAGCTCCTGCCTGCATCCACACAACTCTGCATCCTCCTTGATGCTGACAGTTTAATGTGCGATCATACCATCTTTATTCATACGATATTGTAATGTGCGATCTGTATTGTTTTCTTTCTTGATGCCTGGATCTTTCTAGTTTCTCCCTGTTAAGAAGCAGCTGAACAATGCTTCTTGCGTATCACTTATGAAAATAAAAGGTATAGCATTGCTAATCCTTGAGTGGAAGTCTGATTCCTGGTCAGCATGGAACCAGGCCCAACCGAACACCACATTTGTTTCAAACGGATTGAGGAATGGGCAGGATTCATTCTTCACATGGATTGAGTGGGGGGAACCACTCAATCCTTGCCAGGATGTATTACGCACCAGATTCCATTCCCAAAGAACCGAACCAGGCCGAAGAGTGTTTCGACGCCGTTGCGGGAGAGGTAGAGGAGCCAGTGGTGAACGGCGTCGACGTACCAGTGGCTGTACCCGAAGAGCCGGAAGGCGCGGAGGGGCGCGGTCCGGCGGAGGAGGAGGGCATCGACCTCTTGGGCGAGGATGGGGGGACCGCCCAAGAGGTTGACGGTGGGCAGCGTCTCCCACCGGCGGCGCCACGCGCGGGAGAGCACCGAGGTGCGGACGATGTCGTACATGTGGAGGCGGCAGAGGATCTTATCGAGAACCTCGAGGGGGAGCGGTGTGAGAACGTCCGGCTCCACCGCCGCCGCCGCCTCTCTCTCCGCCCCCGCTTCCAACCGCGGCTTCCGGCGCGGCGGCGAGTCCGCCATTTTCGCCCCTAAAACTTCGGCGCGCCTCCCCCGCTTCCAACCCGTCGCTTGAGCGAAAAGAAGTTTTTAATTAAAAAAAAAGTTTCCCGAGGTTTCAGGGCAGTAGTGTGCGAAGCAGTTCGTAGTTGGGCAACTTGGGCTTGGTCCAGGCCGACTAATCTCGCGCATTCTTTTATTTTATCATTACTTGATCGTGGTTATAGATGTCCAGATGGGCCGCACGACACTACACGACACGAACACGACTAAACACGACACGATTTGGCACGACACGAGTTGACACGAGAGGCTAGCCGTGTCGTGCCGTGCCAGCACGGCGTGTCAGCTCGTTGGCCCATGCACGACACGAACCTCACTGACCCGTGTCGTGCCGGCACGGTTGGCACGGCTGGCACGGCGTGCTAGTGCCGACCCGAGGAAGAGAGGATCAAATCGAGAGAGGAAGAGAGGAGCAAATCAAACCAAGTACAGAGATCAAGAAATTCATCACAAACCAACACTGGTACACATAAAAAAAATTCCTGGCCGGCGACGGCAAGCCCTTGTGGCCACGCCCCACGACGGCGGCGCTCGTCGTCCTCGTGGCCGCGCCCACGGCGGCGGCGCTCGTCGGCCTCGTGGCCGCGCCCAAGACGGCGGCGGCGCTCGTGGCCTCGTGACCGCGCCCAAGACGGCGGCGGCGCTTGCCCCCCACCCGCGCACCACAGGCGCGCGCCCAAGACGGCGGCGGCGCTCGTGGCCGCGCCCACGACGGCGGCGACGCTTGCCCCCCGCTCGCGCACCACAGGCGCGTGCCCGCCTCGACGCCTCCCAATCCTGCCCCGCTGCGGCGGCGGCAGCCCACGGACGGAGTGACGGAGGTTGGAGTGGAGGAGGAAGGGATGACGGGCGGCAGCTGCGGGATTGGAATTGGGATGGTAGGGTTGGGGATTAGGGTTTGTTCTGAATATATATATGTAGGATAGTTGGGCTGCTGTGGGCTGGTGTTGGGATGGGCTGCGGTGGGCTCGTGTTTACATGGGCCGCGTCGTGTTTAGATGGGCCACCTTCGTGTTAAGATGTGCCGCCTTTTCGTGTCGTGTTCGTGCTGGCACTGCGTGTCGAGATCGTGGCCCAGACACGGCCCGTCCATCGTGTCGTGCCGGCACTGACACTATGGACATCGTGTCGTGTCGTGTCCGTGCCGTGTTTTTAGTGTCGTGCGTCGTGCCGCCCGTCGTGTCTGACCCATCTGGACATCTATAATCGTGGTCGTGGCTGTGCGTTGCTACAGGCAAAATAATTTTTTTCCTTTAGCACAATCGTAAAGCATGAAAATCATGATAGAGCGTTAAAGATTTCCAAGTTCACTGTTATGTTAAATGTAGTAGAGCCCAACGTTCCGATGACAAGTTCCAAATCACATACATGCACATATTTGAAGGTAGGGATATTTAAAACACTCTTCTTATGAATGTACATCAAAACTCAATGACACCATTCTAAGTATTTTGTGTAAGATAAAAGAAAAGGTGAAAGATGATTAGACTCTGAACCTACAAACTGGTAGCACACACTCTGTACCTATCTTCACATATAAACAATTGCTATAGTTAGTTAGTCAGTCACTGGTTTCTTGATTAGTACCTACAAACAATTCAATAGCCTCTTGGTAGGTAGCACAAAATAGTATAAGGAAATACATCAATGGTTATATAATGGAGTAAAGCAACATACAATGGTAATCATAAACATACTTCTTTAGAAGGAATATACTTGCCATATTTACTTTTGCACTGAACTCTGAAGATCTCACAAATGTTTGGTGCCTAGTAAGAAGATATCAAGGTAAGCAGATAAGGGAGATTCAAGATTACAGGCACACAAGTAAATATAAATATTGAACGGATTTGATCATGTGTTCACTGAAACATCTATAAGCATACATGAACAATATTGTTTGAATTGAATGCCAACTGAGGACTTGACCATTACCTCATTTCTGATAGCTTGAACTGAGTGCAAACCAAGGAGCTAATAAGTTGCTGGTCATACACTTGTTGAGGCTGCACCAGCCTTGTGGCCTGAATCAATAGTAGGTACAGGTAGTGGTTAAAGTGAATAAAGTCGACATTGTTCACTGGTATAAGATCAAGATCAGCCAGCATAACAATTTCTAGATTTGCACATGGACAGTAAAAGGAATACTAAAGTAAATATCAATTAGAGGATTTGAGAAAGCAGTTATATAGATTCTTGACAATACTACTAAAATGACAAACAATCAAAATCAAGCGCAGAGTTGAGAGAGTAAATCTTCTGGATGACGAAATCGTGGTATATGTTGATCTGTTCCAAGAAAGTTTTAAATACACAGCATCATCCACAAGTGTATTATTGAAATCTGCAATCTTACTCTAACACATCAAGCATTTTCTTTTTCCATATGCTCATGAGCTCATTGACCAACACATCGGCAGAGAGAAGAAATGAAGAAAATGTAGAAAAGAAACATAGCTCACCTATTCCAATGGTTGTTGCGACCTTCCACTCTCCTGGCCTAAGTTAGAACATCTTACCATCCAGAAATTCAATACCTGCCTGTACGGTAGAAAAAGAAACAGAATAGCTGCAATTAATTGAATGGAGCGAGAAAAACATGAGCAGATGCCAGCAAAAGTTCAATTGTATCAAGCTAACTTGAGATACATAAAATAGACCATCGGATAGGCAAGATTGAGGCGGTAAGTCATTTCATTTGCAGGCATTGTTCAATTTATTTCTAATGGGAAAATAAAACATTTGTTAGCAGTACAGTTTCACGCAAAACACAGAACCCTGAGATTACGGAGCTTAATTCTACCAACTATCCATGTGAATCAATAGAAGCAACCCGAAGTTCTGAACACAGGAATACTAAGTAGTCTATATACCTTGGAGGGATCATCAATCTTGTGGAAGTTCCTGACGACCAAGTACACAGAGTTGAGGAGGAGTGTGATCCGATTCCGGTTCGTGTCACCCGTGTTGCTACGGCCGAAACAAATATCCTACATAAACATTTCACGATCTTTTCAAAGCTATATTGTAATCTTTTGAAAGACAAAACTAACCACAAGTTCATTGCTGTAACAGAAAGCTTCCTAGGAATTTCATTGCTGAAACATAGCTAATCAGGTTCTTATCACAGGAAAATAAAAGCTTCCTAGGAATTTCATTGCTGAAACATAGCTAATCAGGTTCTTATCACAGGAAAATAAAAGCTTCCTAACAATTTCATAGAACACGTTGCCTACATGCACAAGGATAAGAAGGTCCAGCAACAGTATGCAATGTTGGGATCATTTCTAAACAAATACACAAAGAATACATCAAGATACCATATCAATCTATTTTTCGATTCAATTCCCAATGAATAGACATGAACACACCCACATCTAGGTAACATGTCCATTTTCCATTCCATTTTTTGTAGAAAAATCAACATGAACTACAGATTGGGAGTAGTGAGACAAACCAGGCATCACCTTCCATGAAGTTCGGAGGTGGTCAGCTGGAGGAAGTACGCAGGCTCTTCCGCTCAGGATTGCCGTGGGTTTCCTTTCTCGCGTGATGTTGTTGAGGGTGCAGCGGCGTTGCGGAGGTGAGGGCCGAGCGTCGGCCGTTCCTGGAAGCTAGGGCCGGCCGGGCGTGGTATGGCGTTGGCTCCGGCGACCGAGGGTTACAGGAGATGGTTCCTGGCTGCTGCGAGATGGCAGAGGTGGAGGCGGCAAGATGGGATCGAGGATGGGGAGGCGGTGTCGAGGGAGAGCGCAGGGAGCGGTGGCGGGGAGACGACGGGGGCGGAGGATCGGAGGGAGCGGCGGCGGAGAGCGAGAGAGAGGGGGCGGCGGTAGGGAGGGAGAGAGAGAGGGCGGCAGGGAGGGGAGCGCGGGGTCTAGGGTTCGAGCGGGAGGAGGAGGTGGAGGAGTGGAGCCGCGACCGCGAGGGGGCGAGTAGAGGGAGGGTGGGACCAGGTGGGTCGGGGGGGGGAGCGCGGTCGTCCGAGCGGAAGATGGTAAACTCATTTTTTTTTCAACACTTCATTCTTTTTAAGAGTATAGATAGAGATAGAAATAGAGATAGAGATTAAAAGATGGCCATTTGCAGTCCCGACATAATCCAGCAAATTTTTAGATTTCACGTTTGCGCCCAATGGCATCACTCCTAAAAAGATGGTCATTTGCAGTCCCGACATAATCCAGCAAATTTTTTAGATTTCATGTTTGCACCTAATGACATTGCTCCTGAAAACTATGGTGGTGTTTAGTTTGTCAAATTTGCGCGAATGAATAATGCATTAAGGTAGAAAATTGTGACAAAATATACATTAGGACGCATGCTGTGAGAAAAGATATGACAAAGATGTAATGGGTGAATAGTGAATTGTAGTCCAAATTGGAGGAACTAAACAAACCATACGAAGTTTTCATTAGCATGAGGTGATTTGAAGATACATTGTTCCACACTAGAAGCATTACATACACTGTTCAACTATCCAATCCAGAATGTAACCAAACTGGACAGTTACAGGTTTACAGCGGAAAGATGGTGAGGTGGTGACACTGACACTAGACTAGAACCATGCATCTCCTTGTTAGTCATGGACTCATGGGTCTTCTGGAGAATCCACATGAGCATTACCAGGGTCACAGACGGCATGGTTTTCTGGAGGCTCCGCACGAGAATCATCAATGGCAGTATCCGCTGGAGTGCCTCCTTGTTTGGAAGTGCCCTTCAGAACCAAAAATCGCACATGGTAAGCATGCAGAAGTAAGGCGTCGCCATTTGTTGTAACAGAAGGTGCGTTTTCATCGTCATACAAATCTTGCAAAACTTCGTCACAATTTGTGGCAAGAATACCACAAGCATTACTTACCGGATGATCACAAGATGATGCACGAGCGGTTGCACGTTGGGATGCCAACTGGTCAGGCTCGGGCCAGGGAATGCTGCGTGCTTCACGCAGCAACTGCATTCCATCAGACAGTAAGAATAATTCATTTTATGGCATGAAGCGGAGAATGCTTAAGCTAGTCCAACTAGGTTACCTGAAGGGCAGACTTCAAATAACTGTTAGGTATACTTATCCACACTACTAGAGAATCGCACATATATCCTAGGCCCGTTTTTTGATTTGTACCGGGTATTTTTACTACCGGTATAAATGATGGTATTTGTACCGGCTGGAGCCACCAACCGGTACAAATGTCTTCTCTCAGAGGCTCGTCGGGGCCTGATCCAACCCACTCGGTACAAATGCCTCACATTTGTACCGGTTGGTGGCTCCGCCCGGTACAAATGTGAGGCCAACACATTTGTACCGAGCCAAGACACCACCCGGTACAAATGTAGGCACATTTGTACCGGGTAAAAAGATGCTCCGGTACAAATGTCATTCTATCGATCCTGCGGGGACTTAGAAATTTTTTTGCTGGCGCTTCTCCCTCCCTAGCCTCTCCTTTAATTCTCTACCACCGCTCTCTCTCACTTTCCCATCTCATTTTCTTTCTCTTCCTTCTTTCCTTTCTCAATTTTCCTCTTCTCCACGTACTGATCCTTCTCGATCCCACGCAGGGCGGCCGGCGCGGACGGGCGGCGCAGCGCAGCGCGGGCCGGCGCGGGGCAGCGCAACGCGGGCGGCCGGCGCGGCGAGCTCGAGCGAGCGGCCCCAAGAGGCGAGGGAGAGGCTGAGGTTGTTTTTTTACTGTGAGTTCTTGTGAATCTTGATGTGAGTTCTTGTGAATCTTGATTATTGTGTTGTTGTGAGGATTTTATGAGATGTATGAGATTAATGTAATATGTGATGTGTGTGTAGAGATTGTGATTTGGAAATTTGTTGCGAATTTTGTGATTGAATCTTGATTCGAGACTTGTAAAATTTGTGATTGAATTTGGATGAGATGAGATGGGATGAGATGAGATGAGAAAAGAAAGGAAAAGAAAAAGGAAGGGAAAGAGGGCTCACGGGGGCAAAAACATTTGTACCGGTCGGTAAGACCACCCGGTACAAATGTGAGACATGTGTACCGGGTATCTCGCCCGGTACAAATGCTCCACCACATTTGTACCGGTTCAATACCCGGTACAAATGAGGGTTATGAACCGGTATAAATGCCTCTTTTTCCAGTAGTGCCAGCTAATTTTTAACACCGACCTCTCCTTATTCAACCGTTCTCCGTCCTTGACAACCTGTTCCCTCTCATTTTCCAGATTTTGTAGCTCCTCTTGAAGC
Source organism: Cenchrus fungigraminus (assembly GCA_036936925.1). Classification (NCBI taxonomy): domain Eukaryota; kingdom Viridiplantae; phylum Streptophyta; class Magnoliopsida; order Poales; family Poaceae; genus Cenchrus; species Cenchrus fungigraminus. Next base: position 62,222,268 of record CM072768.1, on the reverse strand, counting down.
TGCTCCACTTGTGCCACGGACTCAGTCTCAGACTTCAGCCGTTGTCGTCTTCGAGGGCGTGCTTTGTCTGGTGATACCTCATCATCCACTGAGCATGCAGTGATGAAGCCTCTGCATTCACTGAGAGAAAGGAAAATACTAACAAGAATCAGAGACAAAAGTAGAATATAACTAAAGAAAACTATAAGAAGTGCAAATCATTCACTATGCACTAATATTTTGAACGGTCAATTTGCTATCATTTGTAACCATTGAACAGAATTTATCATAGGATGAGTTTTTAGTCATACAATGATATGAATATGCTGGCCATATATCCTAATCCCCCACAATATGTTCCTGAAATTACAAATGTGCTAGAAAGCTCCACGAACTTGGATTTAACGCTTAACTTTTTTTCACCAAACACCAAAACTATCCAGTTGGACTAATTCACCGATGGAGATTGCTGGTGTAAAGTGTAACACCGTAATTTACTGTTTTGAAATTTAATAAAATTTATTAGAATGTGTAGAATTTAATTTGAGTGTGTTTAAGGTTTTAAGGTTTTTCTGAGGTTTAATGTGATTTATAGGCATTTAAATGTTTTCCAAAATTTAAATTAATGAACCATAGGAGTTTAATGTTGCATGCATGCTGGTGCACTATTTTTGGTTGCTTGAATTCAAATTGGTATTTGAATTCAAATTGGTATTTGAATTCATGTGTTTGAATGCCTTTTGAAAAATAAAAATAAAACCCTTTTCTTTTCTGTTTTGGCGCGGCCCGTCAACCATAGTCTGCTGGAGGCCCTCAGACTCTTCCGTGCAATCGCGCGCCACCTGCAGCTTCCCAGCCCAAAGGCGCAGCGGCCCAGTAGCCGGCCCATCTTGGCACGCATCGCCGGCCTCCGCTCCCAGCCGCTGACAGGTGGGGTCCCTCCGTCATCCCCCACCTCCGGACTCGAGTCCGACCGAGCCAGCACCGCGCCCCTGGCCAAGGGCTCGCACGCCGAGGCTGCCTCCTCGCGCCTATAAAGGACGCCGCCGCCCCTCCCTCAAACCCCTTTTGCTCCAATCCGCAAGCATCACCGCCGCCCGACCTCGAAACCCTAGGCCCCAAGCCGCCGCCGCCGATCTCTTGCTCTGCCGCCTTCCCTTCGTCGTGAAGCAGCTCCGGAGGTCCCTGTGGAGGTGAGGAAGCCGAACGTGCCGCGTGTGGACGTCCTCGTGCCCTGAACCGCTGGCAATAGGTCACCGGAGTTGGTGTTTCGCCGCCGCCCGCCTCGCTGAGACGCGCGTCGCCGTCGTCGCCCGAGACCCCGTTGAGATGCCCTAGGTTTTTCCCTCGCGTCGCTGGCTTCGTTTTGGTTCAACTCCCGTCCCGATTCGTGCTCGGGAACTCGAGATCGAGTTCGCCGGTGAGGTCCGCCGCCGCTTGCCGTCGCCTGCGCTGCCGTGTGCCATTGCCCGCCGCTCGATCCAAGATCGACGGTCCAGATCGATCTGGACCCCGGGGTCAAACCAGAGCGTACCGGTCAGCTGCGCCGATTTTGCTAAAGAGTCCCTGAACTCTTTTGTTTTTACACCCGAGGTCCTCACCAGTTGAAAAGTAATTAGAGTTCAGTCCTGTTTGTTTTGTTTAGACCCTTAGAAGCTCAGTTTCTCTGCATATAAGCCCTTATACCTTGTATAGCTCATATCTTCACCGTTTTAAGTCCGTTTTTAGCGTTTTTTATATCCACACGATCATTTCGATGAGTAGATTAGTTTAGTGCAGTTTTTGTTTCTGTTTGAAATGATTGGTGAATTGTTTCTTATTTTATTGTGTGATTTCTTTGCATGTGAATGTGTGATGCGTAGAGGACGTGCCGTTTGAAGAATTCGACGAACAAGAGATTGAAGCCTCTGAGCAGCGCGGGATTGTGAGGAAGGCAAGTGTCCTTGATCATTCCCGTTTACACCTATATAACATGCATTTAATTACTTGATTTATTTATTGCTTTGCATTAATATGCTGGGTTCCTATTAAGGATGATGCCTAGATTTCTTTTGACCGCTACCTTGCAACCGGGTTGATAATTAAATTGATGGTAGATGATGCTTAGTTTGCTCGACTGGGTTGGTAATGACAACATGGTTACTTTTACTCTATGTTCCTATGTGATATGTTGTGATTTAATTGCAAGACCATAATTGTTAATCGGAACATGGAGAACCACCCAGGAAAACAGTGCAACCACAAGACATATGACTGTTGACGCGAAAATAGGATGTCACCTCCGCACTCGACACACATGACTCCCCAGTCTGTAGCGAGGCGTGCCAGCCAATCTGACCTGTTGATTGACAATAGAAAATATTAGGGATCGGCTAGAGAATCGATGGGCCTTTAGCGACACGTGTACCAGCCAATCGGCCGATACAGAAAAGCGGGATCGGCCGTCTCGAAAGCGACCGAGGCGCGAGAGTGTGGATAAAAGGATCGGCTGAATCGGCCGATCGTGACGTCAGCACTCGAACAGGTCTAAATCGACTGTAGTCTTAGAAGCCGACAGGATCTAGATCGAGTGGGATAAATTGATGATAAAAGCTAAAAACTATAAGAATTGGTACGAAAACTTGCAGATCTAGCTAATATCGGTAAGGGGTGAATGAAGAACTAGATGAAATCTCAGCGATGCGCCCAGAGGTTAAAACCTAGGATTATTCGGTAAAACGGTACTCCCAAGCTTGCCGGAGATCGATCGATGCAGCCCGACGAACTTGAAGGACAGCGTTGAGGAAAAGAAAAAACGCGATGGCGAAGTCGCCGAAAAGTAGATGCTGTAAAGTAGATGTTGTAAATTGTAAAGGATTTGCTCGGAGGCTGTTTGTTTGATATTGGTGTGTATACTTTTTTCCGACCACGCAGGGTTGCTATTTATGCCTGAGGACAACCCGACTCCTAGCCGATTATGGCACTGCTTACTTGCGTTTAAAAAAAACAAACACTACTAAAAATAGAAAAAGACTCATGCAAGAGTCAAACTCTCCTAAAACTGACTCTGACCCGTTGCCAATCGTGGATTGACCCGCCTCCACTGTGCTTTGCCTTTGGCGTATCTTCTCAATTTCCGCCTTCTCCCTTCTCATCGGCCGATTCCCTAGTTGACCATCAGCCGATTGGTTGAGTCGCCAGCCCATCGATAGAGTTAGACTCCTTTGACCATCGGCGAATTCTGCTGACCGCTCTTCTTTCTCTTCAATCGGCTGATTGCACTGCTTTTTCATCGGCTGCTCCTCCTTATCCCTTTTGACCCGTTTCTTCCAAAAAATGGTGTCAACACATGCCCCCTCCAGTTTCGGAGTAAATAATCTTTTGCTCCGAAATTTACTCGAATCCGGTATCTTTCTGGATTCGAAGACGGCTGGGGAATCTGAACATAATCTCAGAAGGGTCCATAAATACAACTGCCTCAACTCTTTTTCCCCTTGAATCTCGCTGCTCCAACGGCTCAAGCTTTCGGGCGATGAACCCTAAGCTCTAGAGTTCTTGTTGACTCATGGCTTCTTCAAGCTCTGCTGGAGGTTCTCGCCCTCCTCCTGCACACCCGAAGGCATCTCTTTCTTCAATTCCTCCGGTATTTCTTTCCCTCTTTGCTTTTGTTTGTTCCTCAATGCCGCTGCCCTGCTTTGTCTGAAGTCCAGATTCCTTTTATTTATTTTCCAGGAACTTAGATCCAATCTTATCATCCCTGTTGATGACAAGCCCGGGCTTGTTTTTCTTGGTCCAATGGGTGATGTTGATCCCACTGAGATGATTAACTTTGAAACCGGCAGAATCCCCTTCAAGAATGCTTCGTTGAATTTGGCTGATTGGGACGGTTGCTTTAGGTCTTAGACGGGTTATAACAAAGGATGGAGAAATTGGTATCGTAGAGTATCTGCGAGGAACAAATATTTCTGGGAGCAATATAGAATTAGTCAATGCATCACCCTGTCCTTGTCTGAAATGCCCCAGAATGAATCTCTTTTGATAGCTGCATCTTATTTCTGGTCTGATGCACTCAATGCCTTTTTATTTGGTCATGGGCCGATGACTCCAACTTTGGCCGATGTTTTTCTGCTGACTGGTTTAGACGTCTCTTCCTTGGATATCCTCTTTTGTTGCCGAAATGATAAACCTTCTCATCATTTGAAGACCAAGAACGTGGGTGGTTGGTCTGGCTATATTACTGAGCATATGAAGGAAGGTACCGTGAACACCAGGGAACATGTTGCTTTTCTGAACATGTGGCTTGAGAAATTTGTCTTTTGTGGTAAATCCTTCGGCCCCACTTCCAATTATTAGATCGTAGCCGAACAATTGGCCGCTGGTTCATCTATCCCTCTTGGCAAATATCTCCTAGGTGCAGTCTATAATCTCCTTCATCAAGTGGCAGTTAGTCTGTCAACCAATTCTCCCATAGGCACCCCAGGAGGTCCCTGGTGGTTCATTAACATGTGGCTGAACCTCCATGTTCGAGACAAGTTGGAACAAAATATCTTTGACATGTCCTTTCCAGGAGACCAGCCAGATGGTGTTCCGGTTGTAAAGCGCTGATGCATGAATTTTGGGGAGCAGTCTCTGCTTTCCCGGGACATAAGAGGACTCCATTTCGCATAGCAGAGCATTTCAGGAGTTTTTATCTCGGCTTCACTCCAGAGTCCATTATCTGGTTTGCATATGATGATCACGACACCAACTTTGAGACCGTATTCAGCTTTGATGACATCCACAAAGATGATGAGAACATAATTGTCTTCATGAAGATGATCAAGCCAGGATTTCATCCATCCTGTGTTTTTGGGAAAGATCAATCGGCCACCTATGAATTTTATAATCCTTCAGCGAGTGCTCGTCAGCTGGGATTTGGCCAATTGCCGATTGGTCTTTACTTTTCTGACTTGATCAAACCGCGGGAGGTCATTCCTAGCGGTACTCATTATCAACGTCTATTGGATTTGATCCCTGATTCTTCCACTATTGAACTTGACTCCTGGAAATTTTCTGGTTTCACTTCTCCTCTTTTCAATATCTGGTGGGCAGAATGGTGTGATCATCTTTTTTGTGTGTCTCCAAGAATTTACTGCGAGAAGTTGGATCCCGCATATAAAGCATCGGTTGATGAGGTATTCTTTCGCTTGATTTATTTCATGTATCCCCAATATGTTCTGACTGCTCCCTTCTTCTTTAGCCTGATACTTCTGAACCACCCACCAGAAGCAAAAGTGGCAAGCCGATTAATTATTGGCCAACGAGGCCTATACCGTACATCGGCTACAAAGCTCCCCCAATCTCCTCAGTCATGCAAGGCCCTAAGACAAATCCTACTCCAAACAACCCGCTCCTGTCGACCCTTAAGAGAAAAGGTGTGACTAGCAAATTTCTCAGCCGCAGAACAAAGAAGAAGATCGACACCAATGTTGTTAATATCTCGGATATGGCTGGAGTATTGGCGGATGCTTTTGAGGTATTAACCATCTTTTAGCCTTTCTTTTCTTTCACCATACTTTAATTGATCTGTCCTTTGTGCAGTCTTCGGAATTGATCGGGCAATCAGAACAAATTACCACTGCCGATCTTGGTCAGGACAAGACTCTGGAGTCGATTCAAGAGAGTCCGGCTGATGATGTTTTGATTACGTCAATTGAGCAACCCGAAACTCATCAAAGGGCTGACGTCTTAGACGCTTCTGGTGGCCAACTTCAGCATTCTCCTGAACAGGTCAATCCTCAAACCGAGAAACCAATTGAGGTAGAATCTCTACTAGTTGTTCCCTCATTCTGCCTGTTTTAATCCCTTATCTTTGTTCAGGATGCCAATGAGACATCAATCGAGATTCAAGACAAGTCTCTGGATGACCCTCAGTAGGTAATTGGTGATCAATCACAATTGCCGATTATTGAAGTTCCTGAACCAGAATCGGCTGAAAATCTAATCATTCAAACACAGGCAACCTCTTCTGCTGCAGAGGTAAACTTCTTGACTTTCTCAGCTTTCTTTTTTCGATTTCCTTGTTGATTTTTTACTTTTCTCTGCAAGTTCCACCAACCCTGCCTCTTGTAGTTCAGAGCGCATCGGCCACTCTTCTTTCAGATGATGTGAAAGGTAAGCTCATCGAGGTGCTTCCATTGCTGAACCAAGACATCTGCCAACTTGTACAAGATGCTGAGCTGATCAGGAGTATCTTCAAGCAGATTCAAAGCCAGTTGCCTAGTGATCTCAAGTCGAAGATGCTTCAAGTTGCTTTTATTGAAAATCGACAGCTTGTAGTCCAAGAAGCCCAAGATCGGCTGGATGAAAGGAAGCGCCAGGAGCAACTTACTCAGGACAGGGAGAATCTGGACAGCAGTATGGCCGACCTTGATGGCAGGATTGAATTTCTATCTTCTTCTCATTCTGATATCGTCAACAGTATCGATTGTCTAAAGAGACGTCTGTTGAACTGATGAAAGAGCTTGGTCAGGTTGAGCAAGACTTAGCAGCTGAAGAGTAGAAGCTTGCGGATCTTCCGGGTACCATCGCTACCATGCGAGAACAGAGGGACTCCATTGCACAGCAAGCCCAAGTTCTTCATGAACAAGAGCAGCCGATTCCCGGTTCGGCCGATGCCGATCGTCAGGAGATAGAAGGGGTCGACCAGCTGCGCCTGGATCTTATTAATGCTATATTTCTTCTAGGCATAGTTTAATCTTTCTTTGAATATTGTAACTTTTAGGCTGTAACTGGCCTTCACTGGCCAACCCCCAACGCTTTGCATTTATTGCTTTGACCGAACGTTTTAATCGGTCTTTATAAGATGCCTAGATCTCTTTTCGTCTCTGAATCGTGCATCTTTCTCGTAATGGCTTCTTCTTCTTCTTCTTCCTCCTCTGTGAATCAGGTCGGTTTCTTCTTCACTTTTTCGTTTCTCTGATCTCCTTTTGATGTTTCCCTATCTCTTCTCCAGTCTCCAAACTGTGAAACTGTGGAAAGGATTGTGTTGAACATCAACGCTTTTGGGGCAAATCAACCAACTCAAACATCCAGGCAACAACAGGGTCTTCGCATTGTGATCGCAAACGATGAGAAGAGGCTGGAAGTTCTTGAAGCCAGGAGGACTGCTCTTCTCTAGGAATGCGTAGATGAAGAAATAGTCTGAGTTAGAGCGGAGTTAGATAAGGCAAAGAGTCTTCTTTAAGCCTTGATGTACTATCAGCCGATGCAATCGGCCTCTTTATGAATAAAATCATTATCCTTTTATTAGCATTGATGGATTTGAATGTACTATTTCCTGGTGATGGCTTTCCATACATGCTTATAGGTGCCTTTTATGATCTGGTTTGACTTCCTTGCTATAAAAATGCAACTTGCTTCCCATGTGGCACCATAGCCTTCTGACTATGAACCAAATCGTTTCTCATTAGGAATAAGAGGTATGCCTCTTCTAGAGTGCTTCCAGGAAAATGCAATTATCCCCATTCCTTGACTAGTTTCTTCTTGAAGTGTTCTTGCATCCAGATGATGCATTGAAGCTTGTCGTTGTTGCTAGGAATGTTGAGAGAGAAGAATTCTGAAAACCTCCTCTTTTGGGGTACAGAGTGGGGCCATTCATTTTTATTCAATCTACCTTCAAAGCCAGTTCCTGATTTTCGGGAAACGTATCACTGCATGACTGCCCATCGTTCAGTCTGAGACCTTCACGGGGAAACTGTTCCTGCTTTGACTGCATTGGGTGCCCTTTATTTCGCCTTTTTCAATTCCCTCTTGTAGTTATTTCTTCTGCTATCTGGGGCTATATATAGGCTTGAAGCTCGTCGGAGAGAAATCACATTTCATCGACCGTGGTACAGAAACTAAATTGGATAGATCATAGACTCTTGCTGTATGACTGTCTCCCTTTCCTTTGTCCCTTCCATAGCTAGAAGAATTCTTGTGAAGTAGTGTAGTAACCCCTCTTCCTCTTCGTCCCCTCTTGAAAAGCCAGGAGGCACTATAGCTAGAAGAATCCTTGTGAAGAACTTGGATTTGCTGGCTTTAGGGGAAGGAGCAAGGTAGGGTGTCTTGCTACACATTTATCAGCGGAGGAGCGTGCCAAAGGAACGGCCATCTTGGTCATCAACTCGGACTCCTTTCGGCGGAAAATTTATAGAATCCGGTGAAGATCTTAGTCTTCCGTTTCCTCTTCGCGGCATCCTTCTCTCATTCATCGATTCAATATCCTCATCATACTAGAGATAGGACCGTGCATCCCTTGTAACTTCTCGAAAAGTGTATGTAATCTTCAGATCTAAGTTGTAACATCATTGTTGTAATTTGAAACAGAGGAAATGAAAAAATATATTTATTTCATTCTACGGGTGATATGTGTATCGACCATTTTCTGGAAGAACCGAATATTTTACTTGTACATCAGTTTTTACATTTTGCACTAAAGGCGATTCTTTACAGATATCGGCTATCCTAGTGGAGGCGATTACATTTTCAATCGGCTACAACTCGAAAGTTCAATCTGCCGATAGGCTCGACATATGAATCGGCTTATACAACCGCTTGTATACTTGGGCAACCAATCCATCGGCTATTGTGGCTCCATGCCCAAGCTTTCCTTCGTCTTCGATGGATTGATTCATTAAATCTCGTCATCAGAGCCGACTGCTTGAACCGGCTTTAGTCCAAAATCGGACACCTTGAGATACTTGGTATCCCATGCTTTTCCTGATATGCAGCTCACTCGATCATAGGTCCATCCTTGTGCTTCTGTGGCTGCCACTGTCAAGGAGGTTTCTCTTTTGACCATCTCCACTGAATCTCTGATCCATTGGATGATGCATTGATGCATTGTAGATGGTATACAGCAGTTGGCGTGTATCCAATCCTGACCCAGCAGTAAATTGTAAGATCCCCTCCCTTTAATGACAAAGAAGGCGGTTGGAAGGGTCTTACTGCCGATGGTGAGCTCCACGTAGATTGCACCTTGAGCTGGAGAGACGTTGCCTTCGAAGTCCACCAGCATCATGTCGGTTTGGGTTAAATCTTCATCAGATTTCCCAATCTTGTGCAGCATGGTGTATGGCATCAGATTGACTGCTGCTCCTCCATCTACTAGCATCCTGGTGACTGGTTTTCCATTGACACAACCTTTGAGAAACAATGCCTTCAAGTGTTGTCTTTTCTCGTCTTCTGGCTTCTCAAAGATAGCTTGTGTGGGTTCCAGTGTTAACTGAGCCATCCCAAGTTATTCATCGGACACATCCGAATCAACTGGAGCCATGAACTCTTTTGGCAGAAAGATAACCATGTTTATATCAGCTTTTGGTTTATCACCCTTTCCCTTAGCGGCCTTAGGCTTAGAGCGCCATACTTTAGACCGAACCTTCTTTTTGTCCAGCACACGTCTTTCTTCTTCCTCTTGTTGTTCTAGCTGTCGTAAACGCTGGACTCTCCTCTTCTGAGATTTGGTCAGGCCATCTGGGCACCATTGTGGATTGGGCTTCTTATGTGACTAACTCGACCCTTCATCGTCTAGTTTCACGGTGCGTTGTCGTTCAGGAGCTCGGCACATGATATCCTCATCAGGAACCAAGGAATCGGCCATCTCTTTCGGCCAGCCGATCGTTCGACTTCTCATTGACTCGGCCTCCCAGCCGATTATGAATACTAGCCTTGCCCCCAGCCGATCGTGGATGCTAGCTTTGCCCCCAGCCGTTGATGAGCTGGGATCCGTTGATTGTTGAATTCATGGTGATCTCCAGTTGTAGGCCTTCTATCATTGAAGCAAACCCTCTTGGAGGAGCTGCTATTGTTATAAGCTCCGTTGCATTCTGGGCAATTTTCTGCTGTCAGCAGTTTGATTCCTTCCTCCCAGTAGTACTTGAAGAATGGACATCTCCAATGTCCTTCATTACACCGTGCCCACTCCTCTCTTCCTCTTGCCTTCTCTTGCTGTCGTTGAAACTTGTTGATCAGCATTTGGGACGTGACAGGCCGGTGTGGTTTCAGGTCTTCTTCTTCAAGCAGCAACCCTTTTCCTTTAACATCGACAGCGGTTGCTTGTACCTTGGGATCAACAACTCCTTTATTTTGAGCTGATTCCGACGTCAACAACTTAACACGTGATGTGTCTTTGCTAGACATCTCAACCGTATTGGTTGGGAAGGGGTGCTGATCAATCTTCATCGGCTTTTCAGCTTTGGTAGGGGTTTCAAACTTGAGTTTCCCTCGCTCAATAGCTGATTGAATCTGTTGTCTGAAAATCTTGCAATCATTGGTGTCATGTGAAGTTGCATTGTGCCACTTGCAATATTTCATTCTTTTGAGCTCTTCTGCAGACGGTATGGTATGGAACTGGGAGAGTTTGATCTGCCCTTGCTGAAGCAATAGATCAAATATCTTATCAGCCTTAGTAATATCAAAGCCGAATTTTTCTGGTTCCTTCTTACCAAAAGGGCAGGATACTGTCTTCCTGCCTTTGACCCACTCTGCAAGCCCTATCATATTTTCCTCATCGTCAAAGTCAGAGCAATCCACATAAGACACCTTCTTTTGGAAGTTCCTCCTAGGCTCGTAGGATTTCACAGTCTCCTGACTCATTCGACTGACCAACTGGCTGAGACTCTCGAAGTCATGTGATGCATATTTCTCCCTCAAGGTTGGCAAGAGCCCTTGGAATGCCAATTCAGCCAGTTGCTTGTCTCCCATATTCAGACTATAGCATTTGTTTCTGACCTCACTGAACCTCTGAACGAATCCAGCAACAGTTTCATTGTTCCTTTGTTTGAGTCTGGTCAGATCAGTAATCTTCATCTCATGAATGCCAGAGAAGAAATAATTATGAAACTGTTGTTCCAGATCAGACCACTTGATGATAGAGTTGGCCAGTAGTGAGGTAAACCATGAAAATGCTAGCCCTGAGAGAGATGAAGAGAACAACTGTATCCTGAGTGCATCAACATTCCCTACTTCTCTACACTGTATGATGAACCGAGTGATGTGCTCCATCGTGGACGTATCATCTTGCCCAGAGAACTTGGTGAAGTCTGGTACCTTGAATCTTGGAGGGAAAGGTATTTGATCATAGCCAGATGGATACGGCGTTCTATACATGTAAATCTGCTGCTTAGGTTTTATTCCAAATTGCTTCTGCAGCATCTCTGAAAGGTGGTCAATCAATTCTTCCTTTATATGAGACTTCAACTCAGCAGATATCTATTCTATTGCTTGCATCTCAGCTGATGGAGTCTCTGGAGGTTGTTCTTCCAAAGTTTTTGGATGTGGATTTGGTGCCGCCGATGCCTTTGCTCCAGAAGAACCTTGTGTATTTGATTGACTTGTTACAGGTGGAGTCTGTCCGATCGGCTGTCCAGTCGATGGAACTGGATGATGGAAATTCAACTGGCCTGAGCTGGCCAATTGGCCTAGGAGCATCTGCATTGTTTGCATATGGTCCACCTGCTACTGTTGTGCTACTAGCTGTCTTGTCATCCCCTAGTTGATTGGTTGCTGAGGCGACGATCTTGTATGAGCAACTGTATTAACTGGGGTTAAGACAGGCTGCACTGATGTTGACTGTTGTAGTGGAGTAGTCTGTACGGGCATCCCCAAGGTTGGCTGAGGAGCCGGTCTCTGAGGTGGAATAGGAGCTTTCCTTTCCATTGGTATAACCATATGTGCATGAGCTGGTCCTATTTTAACTCTTTCAAAAGCTTTATTCCCATGATTAAAGTAGACAAACTCCACTCCTTCCTTAGTCATATGCACAGTCCCTGGGGTACCTCCAAAAATAGCTTGATAAGATTCTGGGTACTTCACTTCTGTGACTTCTTCAGGATGAGGTTCAAAGAAATTTGAGATATCAGTCTCAAAGTGATCATGAGGTAAACCCCATCCAACAAGTCTTCCACTCTGATCTCTCATCGCAGGATATTGCTGGTGATGATTCTGCACTGAAAATGTCTAATCCTGTACTTTGGGCTATGCTGAATAGGTTTGGACCATTGGCACCGTGGTAGAAGGATCCTTGGACATCTCTCCAACGTTCTGATTCTGAATCGGTTGGGCGTCCGATGAGGAATCAGGGGCAGTTGCATTAATCTGAGGAGATGGTGCAATCCCTACCGTTGGATGATCAATCAGTGGGGAAGCTGATTGACCCTTCGGGAACACTGGAGGAGTTTGCCTTGGTTGAAAGTATGTAGGTCCCACATATCCCTCTTCTATTCCCTTCTTGAGCGTCTCAGTCAGATAGTTTTGGATAATATTGGCGAGGACCTTTGACTGATCGATCATCGTTTGATGCATAGCCTTGTTCATCATGTCTTGAAGCCCTTGAGGATCAGCTGAGAAGGTGATCTGCTAGGGCATTGGAAGAGGATTCTTCTTTTAGACCCCACTCTTAGTTTGACCGTATGAAGCCAAGCATAGTTCTTCATATCACTTCATGTGAGCTTCGAACTCGGCTTTGTCTGTATCCTTCAGCTGATCTTTAGTGACTGTGTGAATGTTGCCCTGGTCAACTTCTGTATTCTTTGTGTTCTTCATCATTGTTGACTTTTTCGTGTCCCACCGAGCATGCCAAAAGTGTGTTGACGCGAAAATAGGACGTCACCTCCGCGCGCGACACACGTGACTCCCCGGTCTGTAGCGAGGCGTGCCAGCCAATCTGACCTGTTGATTGACAATGGAAAATATTAGGGATCGGCTAGAGCCAATGGGCCTTTAGCGACACGTGTACCAGCCAATCGGCCGATACAGAAAAGCGGGATTGGCCGGCTCGAAAGCAACCGAGGCGCAAGAGTGTGGATAAAAGGATCAGCTGAATCGGCCGATCGTGACGTCAGCACTCGAACGGGTCTAAATTGGCTGTAGTGTTAGAAGCCGACAGGATCTAGATCGAGTGGGATAAATTGATGATAAAAGCTAAAAACTACAAGAATTGGTACGAAAACTTGCAGATCTAGCTAATATCGGTAAGGGGTGAATAAAGAACTAGACGAAACCTCAGCGATGCGCCCGAAGGTTAAAGCCTAGGATTATTCGGTAAAACGGTACTCACAAGCTTACCGGAGGTCGATCGATGCAGCCCGATGAACTAGAAGGACGGCATTGAGGAAAAGAAAAAACGTGATGGTGAAGTAACCGAAAAGTAGATGCTGTAAAGTAGATGCTGTAAATTGTAAAGGGTTTGCCCGGAGGCGGTTTGTTTGATATTGGTGTGTACACTTTTTTCCGACCACGCAGGGTTGCTATTTATGTCCTGAGAACACCCCGATTCCTAGCCGATTACGGCACTACTTACTTGCGTTTAAAGAAAACAAACACTACTAAAAATAAAAAAAGACTCATGCAAGAGTCAAACTCTCCTAAAACTGACTCTGACCCGTTGCCAATCGTGGATTGACCTGCCTCCACCGTGCTTTGCCTTTGGCATATCTTCTCAATTTCCGCCTTCTCCCTTCTCATCGGCTGATTCCCTAGTTGACCATCAGCCGATTGGTTGAGTCGCCAGCCCATCGATAGAGTTAGACTCCTTTGACCATCGGCGAATTCTGCTGACCGCTCTTCTTTCTCTTCAATCGGCTGATTGCACTACTTTTTCATCGGCTGCTCCTCCTTATCCCTTTTGACCTGTTTCTTCCAAAAAACAGTGTCAACAATGGCTCTGTCTTGGCCAAGTAATTAAAGGACTCTAGTGTTGGACTGGTGATTAGAGGGGGCATGACTCGCGGAACCTCGTGCACTGGAACACACTAGGGAAGTCTTTGTAATGGCCTCGTAGCGTCCCTATGCAGCCACACCTCGGTAGTGTGGTATTGTGCCTACTTTTGCACAGCGTGGTTGGGTCCAAAGCTCTTCGAAGTTTTTACGCGACTTGTGGTGAAAGTGTACAACATCTGCAGAGTGTAGAACTAATCGGTTAGCCGTGCTCACGGTCAAGAGCGGCCTGGACCCTCACATGATTAATTTACTTGAAGATGGAGAATAAATTATTGTTATTTTTATTTATGTTATTGGTGCTCTATATTAATTGTGGGATGGTATAAACTTACATTTGCTAGTAAGTAGCGGTTTAATAAAACTTGACCAACTAAAAGTGCTAACTGCTTATAGCCTGTCAGCCTTCCACTCTATAAAGCCTTGCATGTTATATATGTTTCTCCCCTTGCTGAGTGCGACATGTGCTCACGCTTGTTGTTTATTTATATTGCAACTACACCATCCGGATTGCTGCTCAGACTTGGAGGTTTTTGAGGAGTTCTAGGCGTACGTGCCACCAGTCGACTGCCTGTGGAGTTCCCTTTGAAGATCCGCTGCTAGTTTACGCTCTGATGGTTCGTTTTGAGATAATCGGTCATGTAATGGTTGTAATACTCTCTTTTACGCTTTGGCATTGTATTTGGTATTCACTGAGGTCGTTTACATATGTGTAACTTGATCCTGGCGCACATATAAATTATGCATCTGGTTTTGCCTTTAAAACCGGGTGTGACAAAGTGGTACCAGAGCCGTGTTGACTGTAGGACGTTAGCTAGTTAGAAAATGGTCGAATTTAAGGATTATAATATCTTAGAAGCCATTCTCACTTCATGCTATACTTTAAATTCTACTTTAATATATACATATCCTTGTTTTTACCCCTATCCTTGATATTCTACTTGTTCTTTATCTTGTCTTGGCTAATCTATTCACTTTATGCTTCCTACCTCTTGCTTTAAGGAACTTTAGCATCTATTCTACTTTCCCTAGTCTCTTCTTATCTTTACTCTATCCATACCCATAACCGTTCTCAGAAGTATAATGATCCTATCATCTTCAACTCAAAGATCTTCCTTAATAGGATATAGGAGCTTTAAGTTCATTCTTAGTATGATCGATAGATGTGAACGCTTTAACGTGTGCTTTGTTTAGAAGTGTGCTTGTATGCTTGATCTTGTGACAAATGCTTGGTTTGGATCTTTGTTTTGAGTGCGGTGTGTTGTGGAGAAATGACCACAATGACATCGGTTTTAGTAGCAAATTTGCTTATTTGGGGTTTAATTATTTCTCAATCCACATTAACCTTGAATAATCTTTCCTTTATCTATCTTTCTTTATCTCTCAAACACATCTTGTTGGTACAAAATCTGTTCACGCAGCTTTCTGATACAACAGTAGTGGTTTAAATATATCTCAAGCTACAGAACTCCAATTGACATGAAACTAGTTGGGTTAGTTCCAGAATTTTGTGGACTAATTTCTGTCAAAAATTCAGCAACATTGGATATGTACTCTGGGAGGTACATATAAATTAGTGGAGCATCCAGAATCTGTCAACACTACCTGACACAACTGTCTTGTTTATTTTATATCTCAAGTTCTAGACCTCAAATTGATGTGATTCCAGTTGGGTTGGTTTCACAATTTTGTATGTCATAATCTGGTAAAAGCTGGAAATTTTTGGATATCATGACTGAGAGTTACACTTGATTGATTGAAGGGACAGAATCTGCCATAATTAAACTTCAACTTGCCTTATCTTTCTGAGCCATCTTTTGCTTGTTCAAATATCCAAATCTCATGTTCCTAACACTTGGATGGTGAACACCAGGTTTGGATCAGGGGCTGATCAACCCATATTGCCCCGTTAGAGGAAAAGCAATAGCTCAAGCAGTAGTCAGCAGCAGACTCATATGGACCCAGTCATGCAGTAGTTTCTCGCAGCACAGATGTAGCTTTTCCAAGACATGTCCAATCGGATGGCAACTATGCAAGATCAGATGAACCATATGAACCAGAATCAACCACCAAAGGACAATCGTCGGAAATTCATGAGGCATGATCCCCCAACATTCTCTCACGCTATTGATCCACTTGAGGCTGATGATTGGCTAAAGGCCATAGAGAAGATCCTCACCATTACTCAGTGCGCTGACAGGGAGAAAGTCTTATATGCTTCAGGACGCCTTCAGGGATCCGCTGCTAATTGGTGGGACTCCTATACAGGTGCTCATGCAGACCCTTCTACCATTACCTGGTCGGATTTTAAGACTAGCTTTAGTGCGTACCATATCCCAACCAGTGTGATTAAGCTCAAGAAGAAGGAGTTTCTTAGTCTTAAACAAGAAGGGATGTCTGTGATGGAGTATCAAGATAAGTTCATCCAGCTGTCCCGTTATGCACCAGAAGAGGTATCTACTGATGAGAAGAAGCAACATCATTTTCTAGATGGTTTAGATGGACCTATTCAGTATCAGTTGGCAGCACATACATTCTCCACTTTCCAGCAGCTAGTGGACAAAGCATTTCTTTTGGAGAATAAGCATCATGAGCTACAAGAGAAGAAGAGGAAGTTCAACTCCCAACTCCAATTTAGTAGCAACAGTCGTCCCCATCTTATTCAACAGCCTTGGATACAAGATTGCCCGATGGAGCAACATGGTAACTCTTGGCAGGATTACCTAGAAACACCAAGGTTCAGGAACATCATCCTTATATACAAGCCCCAGAGCAGGAAGTACCAATTTGTCCCCAAGTGATATTGACTGAACCGAGAACTCCAATTAAGAAGGTTTGCTTCTGTTGTAAGCAAGAAGGTCACCTAATTGGACAGTGCCCAAAGAAGTTCCAATAGCTATGGGGTAAGAATGACCAACAGGAAGCTCAAGTGCAAACTCTACTCAGTAATGGCAATCAGGTCCCTATTTGTCACACCCGATTTTAAAGGCAAAACCAGATGCATAAATTACATGTGCAACTGGATCAAAATTACACACATGTAATGACATAGTGAATACCACAACACAGTGCCAAAGCGTAAAAGAGAGTATTACAACCATTACATGACTGAATGTCTCATAAATGAGCTATCAGAGCGTATAACTAGCAGCGGATCTTCAAAAGGGAACTCCACAGGCAGTTGACTGGTGGCACGTACGCCTAGAACTCCTCAAAAACCTCCAAGTCTGAGCAGCAATCCGGATGGTGTAGATGCAATATAAATAAACAAGCGTGAGCACATACCGTACTCAGCAAGGGAAGAAACATATATAACATGCAAGGCTTTATAAAGTGGAAGGCTGACGGGCTTTAAGCAGTTAGCACTTTTAATTGGTCAAATTTTATTAAGCCGCTACTTACTAGCAAATGTAAGTTTATATCATCCCACAATTAATATAGAGCACCAATAACATAAATAAGATAGCAACAATTTATTCTTCATCTTCAAGTAAATTAATCATGTGAGGGTCCAGGCCGCTCTTGACCATGAGCACGGCTAACCGGTTAGTTTTACACTCTGCAGAGGTTGTACACGTTCACCACAAGTCGCGTAAAAGTCCCGAAGAACTTTGAACCCAACCATGTGATGCTGGCCAAGCATCATACCACACTACCGAGGTGTGATTGCATAGGAACGCTATGAGGCCTTTACAAAGATTCTCTAATAAGTGGTAACCCGCTAAGGTTTCCCCATAAGGGGATGAACCCTCCCCCAAGTGGCGTACCACTCGACTGGACAAGCCATCACACAACCTATGAGCCCCTTGCCCTTTCGGTAAGAATTACCCCAAACTAGAGTCTCTAATTACTTGGCCAAGCCAGAGCCATGTGGAATGTGGTTGTACTGTTTTCCTGGGTGGTTCTCCATGTTCCGATTAACATATATGGTCTTGAAATTAAATCATCACATAACACATAGGAACATAGAGTAAAAGTAACCATGTTGTCATTACCATCCTAGTTGAGCAACTAAGCATTATCTACCATCAAGATTAATTATTAACCCGGTTGCAAGGTAGCGGTCAAAAGAAATCTAGGCATCATCCTTAATAGGAACCCAACATATTAATGCAAAGCAATAATAAATAAAGTGATTAAATGCATGTTATATAGGTGTAAATGGGAATGATCAAGGACAGTTGCCTTCCTCACAATCCCACTGCTGCTCAGAGTCTTCAATCTCTTGATCATCAAATTCTTAGAATAGCACGTTCCCTACGCATCACACATTTACATGCAAAGAAACCGCACAATAAAATAAGAAACAATTCACCAATCACTTCAAATAGAAACAAAAGCTGCACTAAACTAATCTACTCATCGAAACGATCGCGTGGATATAAAGAACGCTAAAAACGGACTTATAACGGCGAAGATATGAGCTATACAAGGTATAAGGGCTTATATGCAGAGAAACTGAGCTTCCAAGGGTCTAAACAAAACAAACAGGACTAAACTCTAATTACTTTTCAACTGGTGAGGACCTCGGGTGTAAAAACAATAGAGTTCAGGGACTCTTTAGCAAAACCGGCGCGGCTGACCGGCTATTGACCCTAGTTGTCCGGTACGCCGACAATTTGACTAGATCCACGCCATCGGATTAGGATCGAGTGGCTGGCGGCGGCTCTGGTGGACACGGCGGCACGCAGGCGGCGGCGTATGGCGGTGAGCGGCAGCGGGGTCGCCGGCGTAGCTCGATCTCGAGCGTCCGGGCACGGTTTGAGACACGGATTGGCCTGGGATGGAGCTGGCGACTCCGCGAACTCATCCAGAGCTCCAGGACGGGTTCTAGGGCGACGAAGGCGACCCACAGCTCGTCGGGGCAGACGGTGGTGAAGCACGAACTCCGGTGAGCTCTACCAGGCGATGCCGGGCTCGAGGACGAAAAGGGGCGGCGCCGGAGGCTTCCTTACCACACCACGAAGCTCCGAGGGTGCTCAAGGTCGACGGGAAGGCGACGACCGAGGAGATCGAGCGCGGCGGCTAGAGTTGGGGTTTGGAGACCGGGGGCGGCGCTGTGCTTGAGGAATGGAGCAAAAGAATAGGGGAGGAGGCAGCGGCGCTTCTTATAGGCGCCTCGGGTGGCTCTGGAGTGCGGGCCTAATGCCGGGGATGCCACGCAGGAGGCGGCACGGGTCTGGACTCGACTCGGGTTCTGCTGCGTCGCAAGATCAGGGATGACCTGCGGGGTCCGCACGTCAGCGATTGGAGAGAGGAGGCATGCGTCGCGGGCCGTGCTGGGCCACTGGTGGGTTGGCGAGCTGGGCTGCAAGACTGGAGGGCGTGGAGCGGACGAGGCCGAGCAGTCCAGGGGTCTCTGGAAGACTTCTGTTGACGGGCCGCGACAAAAACTGAAAAGAAAAGGGGAGGTTAAAAGAAAAGGGTTTTATTAGTTTTTTAAAAGGCATTCAAACATATGAATTCAAACACCACTTTGAATTCAAGCAACCAAAAATAGTGCACCAGCATGCATGCAACAGAAGAAACCTATGATTCATTAAATAAAATTTGGTAAACATTTAAATGCCTATAGATCACAATAAACCTTAGAAAAACCTTAAAACCTTAAACAAGCTCAAATTAAATTCTACAAATTCTAATAAATTTTATTAAATTTCAAAACATTAAAATTAGGGTGTTACAAATCCTACCCTCTTAAGATGAATCTCGTCCTCAAGATTGGGATGGATCAACAAAGATATGGGGATAGTCTTCCTTCAATTCATCCTCTCTTTCCCATGTTGCCTCGTCTTCCGCATGATTACTTCACTGCACCTTGCACATCTTAATACACTACAAGAAAAATGCCGACTAGTGACGCAAAAAAGGCCATTTCTCGTCATAAACCGTGATTAATGACGTTGGTTATTACGAAAACGCTCCGTCATTAATCGAGCGTCACAGACCGCAATTAATGACGAGACCTTATTTCGCGGCGTCATGAGTTTAATGACGCGTATAAATTCGTAACACAAAGGCATCAAAAGGTACATGCCACGTCAGACCAAAATCTGATGTGGCACGACGTTTTGTGACAAACCGTTTCGTCATTAAGTGAATTCAGCCCATATTTTGTTGGGCCAAGGTCCAAATTCCTTGTCGTCATAGATTGAATTTGGCCCACTTAATGTTAACCTGACCCCAATGTTTGTTTCGTTATAAATTGGTTTTAGGCCTTATTAAGGTTGGATGGAGCCCAATATTGTTTGCGTCATAGATTGTTTAAGGCCTATTTATGGTTGGATGGAGCCCAATAATTGTTGTCGTCATAGACACTTTTAGGCCTAATTCTGGTTGGACCGACTCAATAATCGAGGTCATCATAGAATGTTTTAGGCCCTGTTTTAGTATGACCGAGCCCAATAATTGCATTCGTCATTAATTTGTTTTGGGTCCAGTACTGGTTGGATCAAGTTCAATATTCGATGACGTCATAAAATGATTAAGGCCCAACTGATATTGGACCCAGCCCACCATTTGCTGACGTCATTTTTGATACAGCCCATTTTATTAATAAATCGTTTTTGAATTCGTAAAAAAAAATAATGGGCCGAGGGGGCAAGCCCACATATTTTTTCCATGTTATTTTGGCCTGCACTCCAGGTAGCGTTTAATTAAATATAATTCAATCTCATATTACATCCTAATCAATTAAGTAATTGACATCACAGATAATATTTCCATACCACTGATACAAATAAATGTTTCGGATCACACATGACACATTATTATCAATGAACACAGAACAACCACAAGTAGATTGTAAGTAGGAGCTCACAAACCAATACACATGATATCTCCATGCTCACAAATAAAGCTGGTCTTGAAATAGAACCCACTAAGATAACAAAGCTCCGTACTCACAAACCAGCACAACTAGCTAGGAGGACACAAGCAGAAGACTAAGAAACACAGTGGCCTTACCCAAGGTGCGAGCTTAGCAGTTGATGAAGGAGGGTCTCAGTAGTTTCTACTTGTTTCTTCAACCTCTCAATCTCATCAGTCTGCACTTTCATTGCTACATCTGATGCTTCTGCCTTGATCTTCAAGTTTGTCAAAACTTGGTCCTGTTCAACAAAGATTTCACCAAGGTCAGCAGCTGCATCGAGCCCTCCCAATGAAACTTCAGGTCTTGAGCATGTAGCGAAAGCTGGATAATCCCGAGGCATGTAATCAATGAATGGCTTTGACTTCACATTGGAGGGACAGGAATTTGATATTTGAACCGCAAGGATTGTCCTCACCATTTGAGCCTAAAAATGAAAAGAGAAGTC
Source organism: Cenchrus fungigraminus (assembly GCA_036936925.1). Classification (NCBI taxonomy): domain Eukaryota; kingdom Viridiplantae; phylum Streptophyta; class Magnoliopsida; order Poales; family Poaceae; genus Cenchrus; species Cenchrus fungigraminus. The sequence goes on along the minus strand of CM072768.1, from coordinate 62,201,257 downwards.
AAACTTGAACCTTAAACGAAGCAAGCAAATAAACTTAAGAATAATCCTAAGATTAAAGTAGCAGGATAATCATGTGTTCTGTTACATACCATGACATGTGATTGAATCTCAGCAATGCAGGAGTGGGATGCTAGGCCCTGCACAAAAAGTTACAAATTAGGAACTGGATCTAGAGCGGTCAAGGTAAGAGAAGGATCTGAAATCTAAGACAATAAAAAATGTAAATTACTTTCTAAGCATGGCTCATCTATTAAGTTGTGTTACAAATCAGTAACTGCATCTAGAGCGGCCAAGGTAAGAGAAGAATCTCCAATCTAACACAATACACAAAGCAATTTACTTTCAATGCATGGCTCATCGATTAACTTGTGTTCCAAATCAGTGACTGCATCTAGAGCGGCAAAGTTAAGAGAAGAATCTCAGAACTAACACAATACATGAAGCAATTTACTTTCTAAGCCAATGAAAATACTACTAGGGGACGAGCCACTAAAGACAATATCATCCACGTACACCTGACCAATTAGGATATCATAGCCCTGCCTGAGGAGAAAAAGAGTCTTATCTACTTTGCCCATCTCAAACCCCTTGCTGAACAAGAACCCCCTCAAACGGCTATACTAAGCACGAGGAGCTTGTTTCAGCCCATACAACACCTTCCTCAGCCTATACACCCAGTGGGGAAACTCAGCACTCTCAAAGCCCGGTGGTTGCTTCACATAAACCTCTTCTTCTAAAAACCTATTCAGAAAGGCACTCTTCACATCCATTTGGTACAATTTGAACCCTTTAGCCATAGAAAAGGCTAGAAGGTTCCTAATCGTCTCCAAACAGGCTGTAGGAACAAATGTCTCCTCATAGTCTATCCCCTCCTTCTGACTACAGCCCTGAGCAACCAACCTCGATTTGTTTCTCACCACCTCACCATTCTCACCCTCTTTGTTCTTCCACACCCATTTTCTCCCGATAGGTTTGCAATGTGGTGGTGGCTCTACCAACTCCCAAATTTGGTTTCTCTCAAAGTTCTCTAACTCCTCATGCATTGCGTTCACCCAATTAGGATCAGAGAGGGTGTGTCCAATGTCTTTCGGCTCAAAGGTAGCAACAAAAGCAATGATTCTTGAGGGAGGATGATCAACTTGAACACACCTCGGTGCCTCTCGCCTGGAGATGACCTCCCCCTTAGCAGCTGCTTCCACTTGATCTTGCTGGATTGTAGTCGGTGTAGGGGATGGGCCATCTTACACCATAGTCATCATAGTGGAAGTAGAAGGTGTTGGGGAATTGGGTAAAAACCTTTCACCCTCGAAACTTTGATATGTCAGGACTCCGGTGAATTCATAGAAACGTGCAGAAAAGAGCCAAGTGAAGATTTCGCTCTCATGATTTTTAAGGAATTCACTAACCCTCTGCTTATGGGCGAAACAATCGCCGAATGACCACAAATTCGCAGGTCTATTTCTTGTTTTAGGACAGTGGAAACTTCGGAGAACATAGCAGATTCTGGAAACTCTGGCGATGGAAACTTCGGAAATCTCCGCGGGATCGAAGAACTCTACTTCAGCTGTGACGTCGGAAACCCGATTCAGGAATCTTGATAACTGGTGACTTCCGCGAATGAAGAGTCGAAGGTCAAGGGGAGACCCAGTCAAAGGCGAGGCATCAAAAGTCCGGGTTCGAAGTGTGAACTAGTGGCCGGCTTGTAAATATGTGAAATTAGCTCCGCAAATCACGGGATGTAAAAGACATTCATGTACATGTTCACACTTGGAATATTCTTTAGATTCGAGGGCAATCTCGGAATGTAAAAGTCCCTTCACCTCCCTATAAAAGGGGGTTCTAGGGGACGTGTAAAGAGGTTCGCAACTTTTGAGGTGAAGACAGGCTTTCGGAGATTCTTTGTCTCCTGGTTCTTGAATCCTTTCGTGTGTTTGATCGCGAGTCTTTCATCACCTGTGTTCGGGGATCCCATCCAATTTTCGAACCTCCAACATTGGCGCCCACCGTGATCTAAGCCAAAAGAGAACCCACGATGCCTCCACAGAAGAAATCCAAGAAGAACACACCCACCGATGCAGATCAGGAAGATCATCACGCGGAACAAGACAATGGAAACTCTCTTGCTACAGAACCCCCACAGCTCACAGATCAAGAAAGACAAGCAAAGCTCGAAGCCTTACAGAAAGCACGAGCAGAAAAGACTGCACATGCCCTGGAAACATATACCGAAGAAGAAGCTGAAGAGGAAGATGATGATGCTATGGACAAACAACTGGAAGCAGTAAACAGGAAGGTGTTGATGCTTCAAAAAGAGAAGGAAAGATTCGCAAGTCAGCTGGAAGCAAAAAGAAAGGCTTCGGAGAAACTGTAGAAGCTCAACCAAGCAAAAGAACAACTGGAGAAAATGCAAAGGGAGATTGATGAAATGAAGGAACAGGAAAACAATTCACTTTGGCGCGATTCACCACATCAGAGCTCTGGTCAGCACAAAAGAACCCCGAGAGAGAACTTCTTCACAGGCAACGGAATCTCGCAGTTCGCAGATCCAGAGTCACCACTTTCACTAGGGTTGCAAACAGCACTGTGGCCCCCGAAGTACAAACCAGTCTCTCTTCCGAAGTACAATGGGTATGGAAACTCCAGACAGTTCCTTATGAGCTATGAAGCAGCGGTAAATTCAACAGGAGGAGATGATGTTGCACTAGCCAAATCTTTCATCATTACTTGCGAAGGCCCAGTTCTTAACTGGTATTCCTTGTTACCTCCGCACTCAATCTACAGCTGGATTGATCTCAAGACAAAGTTCATTCAAACATTCCAAGTATTTCATGAAACTTCTGCAAAGCCATCAGATCTTTTTAGTTGCAAGCAAAAAGACCGGGAGCCACTGCAGAGCTTCGTAAGAAGATTCATGCAACAAAAATCCCAAATTCCAGGAATAGACGACAAAACAGCAATCCAAGCACTAATCAAAGGTCTGACCCCAGGACCAACAGCTTCGCATTTGACCAGAAAAGAACCTCAAACCATTGGGGAACTTTTTGATGAACTGGAACAATACATCAAGTCTGATGAAGATCATCGCAAAAGAGTAGCTGAGCGAAACCAAGCAAGACAGGGTAATAGAGGAACAGGATGGAGGCCTCAATTCCAAACTCCACGAAACATCAACAATGTGGAAAATCCCTCACCGCAGTTCCACCAAGACAATAGGCCAAGCACAAGAGGGGGTTTTTCATCAAGAGGAAGAGGAAGAGGAAGAGGAAGAGGAAGAGGAAGAGGACCTCCGAAGATCCAAAATTATGACACAAGAGATCCATACTTTTACTGCAGATATCACGGGAGAGATCACAGCACCGAAGCTTGCCTAGAAACTAAAAAGAACATAGCAAGAATCCAACAAGAAAAAACCATGATGTCCATTGCCTCCACAATGCCGAACCAGTTCCGTCAAAACTTCTGGCAACCCCAGCTCATGGGTCCTCAGCCAAGCCCAATCCCAATTCAGCAATTCCAACAGGCATAGTCGTCATGGCAGCCTTCGCAACAGTTTTTTCCTCAGTCTCAGGCAATTCAAACCATCTAGCAGCCGCAACCAATTCAAGAAATGTTGCCGCCACCACCAAACAATTCAGCGAAGCCGGAGTCAAGTTCGAGAGGCCACAATCTGAAAGCATTGCCTTCCTTCGGAACTATCATGCCTATCACTGGAGGCTCAGCCATGGAGTTCGAAACAAAAGGGCAAAGGAACAACTACTTCAGATCTGTGAACACAGTCATCAATGACGGTCCAGCAGCGCGACCAGAATGGGCCAATGTACCGATAACATTCACCGAACAAGACTTCAAGTTGAAATCTGCTGATCACAATGACGCCATGGTCATTGAGGTAAATATCGCCGGATGGGTAATTGGAAAAGTCCTGGTGGACAACAGAAGTTCTGCCGATATTCTATTCATGAAAACGTTCGAGAAAATGAGCTTGAGTCCTCACATGCTACAGCCACCAGAGTATCCATTATTGGGCTTCGGAGGAAAGCCAATCAAGCCAGCAGGAAAGATAGCTCTTCCAGTATCATTCGGAGATCTTGACAATGCTAGAACAGAGACTCTCACGTTTGATGTAGTTGACATGTATCACCCATACCTCGCAATCTTCGGCAGAGGCTTCATCAATAAGTTCGATGCCGTGATAAGGCAGCAGTTCCTGTGTATGAAAATCCCAGCACCCAAGGGAGTCATCACAGTGTTCGGTGACCAACAAGAGGCTAGGAACATAGAGAAGGGCCACACACTGGGTCAAAGCAATGTGCACCACTTGAACTCTACCGAAGAAAAGAAAGAGCCATATGTTGAAGCTAAAAGAGACAAAGAGAAAATAGAGATAAGCGCTGATGGCGAAATGAAGAAAGTGTACTTAGATGACATGCCAGACAGAGCGGTCGTGATAGGGGCTCATCTTAGTCCTGACGAAGAGAGAGAACTCATTGAATTCCTGAACAAGAACAAAGATGTCTTTGCTTGGTCAGCGAAAGATTTGCAAGGTGTCGACAGGGATATCATCGAACATGCCCTAGACACATATGAGAAAATAACTCCGAAGAAGCAGAAACTTAGGAAAATGTTCGAAGAAAAGGCCAAAGCAGTGGAGGCCGAAGTGCAAAGGCTTCAGGATGCCAAAGTGATCAGGGAGGTCATGTACTCTGTGTGGCTGGCTAACACTATCCCAATAAAGAAGAAGAATGGGAAGTGGAGAATGTGCGTGGACTTCACAGAACTGAACAAGGCTTGCAAGAAAGATGATTTTCCCTTAGAAAGGGTGGACAAGGTTGTTGATGACGCTGCAAACAGCGAAATGCTCTCACTCCTGGACATGTTCTCAGGGTATCATCAAATCAGGGTACGAAGAGAAGATGAGGAAAAGACAAGCTTCATCACACCATTCGGAACTTATTGTTTCGTCAGGATGCCAGAAGGTCTAAAGAATGCAGGATGCACTTTCTCAAGAATGATAGCAATAGTGTTACATCCTCAACTTCGGAGAAACATTCTTGCATATGTCGATGACATAATTGTCAAGAGCGTTCAAAGAAGAGACCACATCAGCGATTTGGCAGAAACCTTCGCGAATCTTAGAGCGGCAAACCTCAAGCTGAATCCTGAGAAGTGTGTCTTCGGCATCCACAAAGGAAAGGTCCTGGGCTGTTTAGTTTCGACAAAGGGTATTGAAACAAACCCTGACAAAATCAAAGCTCTAGTTGAAATGCAAGAGCCCATTTCGGTGAAAGACGTACAAAAACTGACAGGGAGAGTGGCCGCCCTTAACAAATTCGTACCCAAAGCTGCAGAAAGAAGTTTGCCTTTCTTCCAAATTCTCTGAAGTTCCAAGAATTTTCAGTGGTCTGAATCTCAGAAACAAGCCTTCCAAGAACTCAAAGATTATTTGTCAAACATAACGAAGCTATGTCCTCCAGAGCCAAGATCGCCACTTCTGCTATACCTGTCCGCTTCCAACTCAGCCGTAAGTGCTGTGCTAGTGCAAGAGAAAGAAGAGGACGGAAAGTTGAAACAAATCCCTGTAAATTTCGCTTCGGAAGCTCTTTCGGGATCCAAACTTTTCTATTCTGAACTAGAGAAGATAGCATATGCAGTCATTATGGTAGCAAGAAAATTGAGGCATTATTTCGAAGGTCACAGAATAAGAGTCATCACGAATCAGCCACTAAATGACTTGTTCACAAACAAAGAAGCATCAACCCGAATTGTCAAATGGGCAGCAGAGCTATCAGAATACACTGTGGACGTCGAAAGAAGAAGTGCAATCAAATCGCAAGTCTTGGCAGATTTCATCGTAGACTGGACATCACCGACACAGAACTCTGGCGAAGATATAGTCACGCCATGGATCGTACACTGTGATGGGGCTTGGTGCGACAAAGGTGTTGGGGTAGCAGCGATTGTGACATCTCCAACTGGAGTTGTAATAAGATATGCCGCCCAACTTGACTTCGCAGATGATGTGCCTTCTACAAACAACACAACCGAGTACGAGGCTCTCCTCTTATCTCTGAGAAAGATGAAAGCATTGGGCTAGTAAACTTTCATCATTAAGACAAATTCCAAAGTTATCCAAGAACACATCGAGAAAGAGAGCGAAGCAAGGAATCTAATTCTGGTGAAGTATCTTGAGAAAGTCAGAGAAATGGAGAAGCACTTCAAAGGCTACTCAGTTCATCATATACTGAGAAATGACAACAACGAGGCAGACAAGCTAGTGAAAGCAGCAACACAAAAGCAAGCGATACCTCTAGATGTATTCTTCGAAATCATCAGAGAACCGTCCATCAAAGACCCAAAGCCAAAAACTGTGAACAACATAGAAACTCATGATTGGAGGGCTGAAATCATGGCCTATTTGAGGGGTCATTATGAACCACATGATGAGTTTGAGGAAAAGAGGCTAAGGCAAAGGGCAAGGGGCTACGCTGTAGTAGATGGAGAACTTTACAAGTCTGGAGTTACCGAGCCATGGTTAAGGTGCATAACTTCCGAAAAAGGCTTAGAACTCCTCAAAGAAATCCATAGCGAATTCTGTGGTGCACACATAGGAACAAGAGCATTAGTGGGCTAGGCAATAAAGCAGGGATTCTTTTGGCCTTCAACAAACCTTGATGCAAAGAAGCTGGTTCAGGAATGTGAAGCCTGCCAAAAAATAGTGAATGAACAAAACTTACCATCTATGCCAGTTCATCTAATTCCACCGTCATGGCCTCTGCAAAGGTAGGGGATGGATCTGGTTGGGCCATTGCTGACAGCTCAAGGAAATTGCAAGTTCGCAGCAGTTGCAGTTGATTACTTCACCAAATGGGTGGAAGCGAAGGTATTGGCGAATATCACCGCACCAACAGTTCAGAAGTTCTTTTGGCAAAACATAATCTGCAGATTCGGAGTCCCAAGAGAGTTAACGGTGGACAACGGAAAACAGTTCGACTGCTACTCCTTCAAGGAATATTGCAAGACTCTGGGCACTCATGTGAAGTACTCTTCAGTTTACCATCCGCAGTCTAATGGGGCTGTAGAGAGGGCGAACGGGCTGATCTTTTCAGGAATCAAGAAGTGCCTGTATGATCAGAGAAAAGGCAAGTGGATAGATGAGTTGCCAAGGGTAATCTTGTCTCACAACACAACAGTGTCGAGGGCAACAGGCTTCACGCCCTTTCGCCTGCTATTTGGGACTGAGGCAATGAAACCAGAAGAAATAAAGAATGAAAGTTTGAGAGTTCAGAAAGCGAAAGAAATTGAAGAAGTTGAAATGAAAATTGAGAAGGACATGATCGAGCTCACAATTCTTGAAGCCTCAGAGAACATTGAAAAGTACCAAAAGGAGACTAAGGCATGGAAAGATAAGAAAATAGTGAGGAAAGACATCAAGACCGGTGACTTAGTGCTGAAAACAAAGAAGAATTGGGAGAATCCCGGGAACTTCAGGAATCCTGGGAAGGACCCTACATATCAAAAGAAACCAGTATGCCAGGAGCATTTCGCTTAACAAACCAACCGGTGAAGAATTGCCGCATTCGTGGAATGCAGACAACCTAAAGAGGTACTACCCTTGAGAATCATGAAAGTAGTTAGATTTAGTATTCAGCATTTCCTTTCGCAAATTTAAATTCCATAAAAATTGTAAAAACCTGAACCACAGAGCTATAAGTGGCTTCAGGAACAAAAATATTTACTTCTCGCATTTACCTTAGAATAAAAGGACTGTACTCTTTTCCTTGCAAAGGGGGCTCTAAATCAAGAGGCAAGGTTTTTAACGAGGTGCATCCTATGTAAATACTCTTTGTGATATATATGAAAAGAGTTCTCCCCCAAAGTTTTTGTGTCTTGTGAAATTCCATCGTGTGAAAGAAAAGTTTCGTGAAAGGCTCCATGATAGCCGAAATTCCATCGTGTGAAAGAAAAGTTTCGTGAAAGGCTCCGTGATAGCCGAAATTCCATCGTGTGAAAGAAAAGTTTCGTGAAAGGCTCCGTGATAGCCGAAATTCCATCGTGTGAAAGAAAAGTTTCGTGAAAGGCTCCGTGATAGCCGAAATTCCATCGTATGAAAGAAAATTTTTTGCGAAAGGGCTTCCTGATAGTCGAAATGTTAAAAGTGAAAGAGAAGTTTTGTGAAAAGGCTCCTTGATAGCCAAGGGCTCCGTAAAAGCCTAGATCCCACCATAAAGGGACATCCTATCGGAAGGCCTGAGACAACAACAAGTTGTGGCTTAGATCCCATCATAAAGGGACATCCTACCGAAAGGCCTGAAGACAACAACAAGTTGTGGCCAAAATCCCAGAGCAAAGGGATATCCCACCAAAGGGGCGGAGACAACAGAAGGTTGTGGCCCGGAAAGTTTAAACGTCTTGGCATAAGATTTTCGTCAACAAATTTATGAAGTAACACTTAATCCAAATTTTTTTCAGTTGTAAAAATGAATTGGCATAGTAGTAAGTTTCCCCGAACAAATTTATGAAGTGATGTCTATTCAGGAAATTTTTATCTGAAAATGTTATTCTATGAGCTAAGGGGCTCAGCTATCTTCGTGAGAATGGCAAGCGCACAAACTGGTTGAAGCAACTGAAAGTTGCGATATCAACCTGGGCAAGTTCGCCATATAGGCATAAGTCTACAAAATTCGCGAAGCAAATTTTGTCGACTTACACTCTGATGAAGTACAAATTTTTTTTACACGTTAAGAAGAAACCAAAGTAAGCAGAAGGAAACACACATGAAATTTTGCATGAAAACGACAATGTGGAAAGGGTGACATTTTTTCTTAAAAAACGAGTTTATAGCCTTAGTTTCATACAAAATTTCATAAGAGTATAGTTACACAGCTTCGAAGAGCTGAAAATTCAAAAAGGTAGTTCAATGATACGACCCGGACTCCGGCAACGGTTTTCTGCAACATCACTAGCATAAGCGAAACTGCAATCGCCACTTATGGGGCTAGGGGGCTCCGTCTTCACGAAGCTACGTGAACTTGAAGCCTCAGTCGCAAGAGCATAACCATCGCGGTAAAGAAAAAACCAACTCAACTGGAAGCTACGCATTGAGAAGTACTGACAACAATAAGTCCAGAAATCAGAGAACTTGCATCCAGGATGGGATTCTTTGTACAATCGCCAAGCCTCACCACTAACTATCTGGTCTTGGCGATGGATACGCAAAGGTATGATGTCCTGCACAGGCCCACCTTGCAGGACCTGCACAGGTTAAAAGTTTACAAAACAGGAGTTTAGAGAAGGCCATAGCCCATGAATATACAAGTTCGTAGCCTTTAAAACAGCAAAAGCAAAATTTTGGATAAGTTCTGCTTCATCCAACAATATCAACCTTCGGAGAGTTAGTGCGCTGATCAGAACTCTCTCCGTCATCTTGGTCATCACCGCTGCTGCAGCCGCTGCTACTCCCTTCACTTCCTGAAGCATCATCCCCATCGTTAGTATCATCATCTCCCTCAGATTAGAAGAAATTTCCTGGATCTCATCAGTTTTGGCGCGGGTTTCTTTCTGAATCAGCTGAGAAAGAAACAAAAGAAGTCATCAGTTTCAAGAAAAAGAAGTATACAAGACATCAGAATTTCAACAAAATCTAGAGAAAAAACCTCATCAAGCTTCTCACGAGTAATCTTCTTAGCAAACTCCTTTCCATTGGCATACCAGAATTCCTTCGCGAATTTCATTTTCAAAGCTCGGACATCTTCGTCAGCTCTGATAGCTGATGTACTTGCAGCATTCGGAATTCATGGAAGAGCCTCACGAAACTTCACGAAATCAACACAGTCAAAATTCGCAAGAAGTTTAAGCAAGCTCTCGACAGAAAAGACAGCAGCAAAATCGCTGACTCCAGAAATGACGTTCGGAAGAGCTTTGAATTCCGATAGCATCCAGTTCATTTTAGATGAAACATCATCATTTTCAGGGAAAGGATTCGGTTGGGCACCAAACTGACCGAGAGCCTCTTTGTATTCCTCGAACAAGAGCTTCAAATGATCCCGAACTTCATTGGTCCCTTTGTTCAGAGTTTCGCTCCGCTCGGATAGAGCCTTCTCAAGATCCAGAATAGTTTGTTCTTTCGTGCTCAACGTCTTCGCGAGCTTAGTGTTCTTCGTCAAAAGCTCGGCATTAGCACTACGAAGCTCGTCAATAGTATTTGTGCTCTTGTCGGCATTCTTGCGAAGATTCTCAATCATTTTAAGATCATCTTCACGAGTCTTGACAAGCTTCTCATGATCTTTCTTCAAGTCGTGAAGGGCAGTCTCAGCAAGTTTTTTCCCCTCTTGAGATTTTTTCAGAGATTCTTTGAGCTCAGTAATCTGTTTTCCAGTTCCAAATTTGAAGCCTGCGCCTTGTCTAAGTCACGCTTCAAGCGCTGAGATTCATCGTTAAGCTTCGCGACAAGTTCCTCACTTTCATTGACCTTTTCCGAAACAACCTTGCCAACAAGCGCTGTCTTCAGGCTGTAAATATGGTTGAACTTAGAAAGGTCCGAGACGGAGTGCTTTCGCACGCTTTCTTCAAAAGCTATGGAAACCAGAAAAAACCAATAACAAGATCAGTAATGAAAGTAGAAACGTTTGCAGAAAATAAAGATGAAATCAATCAACAAACCTTTTGCATTAAACGTCTTTGAAGGTCCTTGGATGGCAGAGTCAGAAATCATCAAAGATTTCTGAAGAGGGGAAGAAGTTTGCTTCTCAGCAGTAACAGTTGTTTTGGTAGTCAAGCGGAGTGTTTTCTTCAGAGCATCTCCCCCTGTTTCACTCACAAGTTTAGGGGACTTCCACAACACAGAAAACTTAGGACTACCACCGTCTGCACCATCCACCTGACCACCAACACTTAACAGTTCACCCCTAAAAGATGTACCAAAGGTTTTGTTATAAGCAGCGACTGAAGGGGTGGGGTCTTGCTCGTCGGGAATAACTTCGCGAGTACCAACCATGGGAGGATCCTCAAGCAAACCACCGCTCATATCCACTGTACACTCCAAGTCTTTGGTAAACTTTGGAGAAGCCTCGTCATTAACAGCAAGAACTTTGGAAGTGCCAGCCTCAGCGGAAGTAGGGCCAGAAGAATCACCAGGAGCAGCCTGAGCTTCAAGGACTATGTCTGAAAAAGTTCCAACATCAACAAATTCGTTCTCAGAACCCGAAGTATAAGCATGACGAACTCCGAATCGTAATTCACAGCATAAGCTAGAAAAGAAACCTATTCGGCGAGGTTCATCCATCATCTCCTCATCAGAAAGCGCAGAGGGAACGCGCTGAACAACAGCAACGACAATTTTCTTCACAGCTTTCTTGGATTTCTTCTTGCCCAACTTTGTAAGGCCAGAAGCCGCTTGTATCTCAGCATCAGAAGTACCTTCAAAAGCTTTTCTTTTCCTCTTGCTAGATTCTAAAGATTTAGTTTTCGACGAGCAAATAGCAGGGGAGGAAGTGTCACCAGCACTATCTTTAGCCATTTCTTTTCGCAAAGCCCTTTTCCTTCGAGCCTTAGGGGGAGCAGCTGAAGAGCTAGCAGAAACAATACTTGGAACCTTCTTGTCTACACCCGGCGGGCGAGATCGAAAGGCGGTTTCTGCACCAAGTTCTGAGAACACACGATTCACTCTCTTCTTGTGTTTCACGATATGCTTGTAGGCCTTATATTCGTTCAGAGTTAATTCGCCAACCATATCTGTGATCTTCTCTTCAACTTCGAGGATAAAATCATCCAAGCTTTGCCCATCCTTGAGTCGCAAGTTAAATCACGGAAATAGCACCTTCTGAGAAGCCTAGTCCACTTCAAGAAAAATAATATCTAAAGGCTTCCAGCCATGCGACAAGGGCCAAACTTGAGCCGCAACAAATTCCTCAATAGCATCACGACCACCAAGAATAGTGCTGGCGAGGTAGAAACCATTCTCACAATTTTTGAAACCAAGGGCCCGACTGTTAAATGTAGCAGTGCTAACAGCGGTCACTGGGGTCATTGGCGAATAGAACGGGTAGGCCGGACCAGTGTAGCCAGAAACCTTAGACATATCAACCTTCAGATAAAACCAATATGATTGCCAATCTTCGGGCAAGTTGCTCTTACTGCAAGGGGCAAGTTGAATACGAGTAAGATGCTGGTACGCATTTTTTCTTCGAGTATTGAAGGTGCAGCAACCATAATGAGCTTCGTAGAAGTTTCCATCACTGAGTTTGAGGATATCCTTCTCAATAACAAGCTCGAACAGACGTGCGAAAATATCAGCACCAGCAGTGCACTTGAAAGTCTTCATGATCCAGAAAAACTTCGAGAGTTCCAGGAAAGAATTGGGTGTTAGTTGATGTATCTTCACAGAGAACTTCTCAAGAATAGCAGGAAGAAGAGTATCGCAGGGAAATCTGAGACCACAAACGAAGAAATCCCTGAAAACTACAATCTCATCCGCCTCGGGAGAAGGGGTCTCCTCGTTGGAAGGTGGACGACCATCACCAGAAGGGAAGAAACCAGCCTCTTCGTATTCCTTGATAAGTTCGGTGGTAACTTTGGATTTCCAGAAAACAAAGGCCGAGGGGTATGAAGCTTTTGAAGAGATCAGCTCATTCATATTAACTTCAACATTAGAAATATCTTCACCACCATCAAAATCGTTCCCGGATTTTATCTCTCTATCTTCACAACTGCCAGATTCTCGGACGACTTCAGCAGCTGGGTTACTTGTACTTGGGGGAGCATTTTCTTCTAACAGTGGGACACCAGCGGCAGCCAATTCTTCGGTGGTCATCGGTCTAGCAGTGCTTTTAGTACGAGCCACCTTTTCGGAAGAAAAATTATTACGAAGACATATTAATTTACAGAAAATGAAGAATCTACGAAAAAATTAGATACTGCTCGAAAGTATAAGAAAGGCAAATAGAATACCTTACAAGACCGAAGAAGTTGCCGAACTTCGGGGATCTTGAAACGAAAGGCTTTGCGCGGCAAATGCTACGAAAAGTTCTGAGAAGATGACGAAACGGTGAAATAAAGTTACTGCACTGGGTCTCTATTTATAGGGGAGAGAGGGGTAGTTTCCAGAAGATGTCTCGAGATGACCGTTGTGCAACCTAGGGGGGACGCGTGTACACTCCGACGTTCCGAGGGTGACATTTTTTACCGAAATTCTGAGAATTTTTCGTGGAAACGGATCGTCGGAGTCAACCTGCTTCCCCGAGGGGCTAGTGTTGGGGAATTGGGTAAAAACCTTTCACCCTCGAAACTTCGGATATGTCAGGACTCCGGCGAATTCATAGAAACGTGCAGAAAAGAGCCAAGTGAAGATTTCGCTCTCATGATTTTTAAGGAATTCACTAACCCTCTACTTATGGGCGAAACAATCGTCGAATGACCACAAATTCGCAGGTCTATTTCTTGTTTTAGGACAGTGGAAACTTCGGAGAACATAGCAGATTCTGGAAACTCTGGCGATGGAAACTTCGGTAATCTCCGCGGGATCGAAGAACTCTACTTCGGCTGTGACGTCGGAAACCTGATTCAGGAATCTTGATAACTGGTGACTTCCGCGAATGAAGAGTCGAAGGTCAAGGGGAGACCCAGTCAAAGGCGAGGCATCAAAAGTCCGGGTTCGAAGTGTGAACTAGTGGCCAGCTTGTAAATATGTGAAATTAGCTCCGCAAATCACGGGATGTAAAAGACATTCATGTACATGTTCACACTTAGAATATTCTTTAGATTTGAGGGCAATCTCGGAATGTAAAAGTCCCTTCACCTCCATAGGGTTCGAGGGGACGTGTAAAGAGGTTCGCAACTTTTGAGGTGAAGACAGGCTTTCGGAGATTCTTTGTCTCCTGGTTGTTGAATCCTTTCGTGTGTTTGATCGTGAGTCTTTCATCACCTGTGTTCGGGGATCCCATCCAATTTTCGGACCCCCAACAGAAGGTACATGCTCGGCTGAGCTTCAGCATCATCCTCTCCAGCATCATCCTCCTCGTCCTCAAAGATCTTCTTGCCAATCTCATCGTCACGTGCACACTCAAAAACAGACGAACTGCATGGCTGGGTCTCGTCGAAGGTAACCTTGCAAGTTTCCATGACTAGGTTAGTATCAGGGTTGAGCACACGGAATGCTCGAGAATGACTTGCATAACCCAAAAAGATACCATCGGAGGACCTCAACTCAAACTTATCAAGCCTACCCTTCTTGAGAATAAAGCACCGACAACCAAAAGCCCTGAAATGGCTCACTCTAGGTGCTCGCCCATGCATGAGCTCATAGCACGTCTTGTTCAAGAAGACCTGAAGAAAAATTTGATTCCCAACCTGGCACATGGTATTCACCGCCTCGGCCCAATATCTCCTTGGAGTCCTATGCTCGTCGAGCATCGTCCGAGCCATCTCATAAAGGGAACGATTTTTCCTCTCAACCACACCATTCTGACAAGCCACATAGGGAGAAGAGAATTGATGTTCGAGACCCAAATCACGACAAAAGGTTTCGAAACAAGAGTTTTTAAATTCAGTTCCATTGTCGCTACGAATAGCTCGAACATCATCTCCATTCCTCTCATTCTTCAACCTCAAGATTAGATCCCGAACAAAACCAAACGTCTCCCCCTTGTCAGCCAAAAAGAAGACCCAGGCATAGTGAGAATAGTCGTCCACTATCACAAAGACGTACCATTTCCCACCCGCCGAGCACACACGAGCTGGACCAACCAAGTCCATATGGAACAGCTCGCATGGTCTCTCTGTCATAATGGATGTCAGAGGCAGGTGAGAGGCGGCGACCATCTTACCATGCCTACATGGAGCACATACCAAGTCCTTTTGGTATTTCAACTTAGGCAATCCTCGGACCAAACCAAGCCCACTCAACCATGACAACAAGTCAAAATTCAAGTCACCTAGCCTCCTATGCCATTTCCAAAGCTCCGCCGAAACACCAGCAACCAAACAACGAGAAGAGCCGACACACTGAGTAAAATCTGCTCTGAAAATCTGACCCTCGGGGATGATCATGCATACAAGATCACCTCGAGAATCCAAAACACGAGAAGCGCCCGTTTTGAAATGGACCTCAAAACCCTCATCAAGAAGCTAGGAAACCGAAAGAAGATTGAACCCCAAAGACTTGACAAGAGCAACACGCCTAAGAGTCACAGACTCGCTCACCTTCAGTGTGCCCACTGAAAGCACTCTACCTTTCCCATTGTCCCCAAAAGTGATTTACTCTTTGGTCATCACCGGGGTGAGGCTGGAGAACCACCTTCGATCTCCGGTCATGTGTCGAGAGCAACCGGAGTCGATCAACCAAAAGTCCTCTGTTGGTATTTCTTAACGTCGATGCTAAGTTATGAGGTCCTAGCAATGATGCCATAAATGACCAAATGGTAATCCTAACGATTACAAGAGTCCGCAAGCGCACGGAAGTACCATTGTAGCATTTCCCCAAAGGAGTATTCCAAAGGGTATCGAATCCAAGGAAGGGTGGGCGGATTAACAAGTTCAACACTATTGCAATGAGTATAAGTCATAGACAGAAACAAACCAGACACTCAAGTACAGGGGTGAGGTATGATAGATAAGTTGGTAGTGTGAACACACAAACACACTCTCTCTAAAGGTCCTAGGCTTAGGAGGCAACATATGAGTTAGTTCTAGGTTCTAAGGTACTAAACACACAAAGTTAGTAAGATGAGTTAGATACACACTAGCATTGCATGACTGTTGGCTCAAGCACCCAGGTACAAATGAGGAGCTAACCTCCCACGTCGCTTATGCACGACTCCGGTTGTTAGACTTTAGACTCCTACTGCGTATCCGAACGTGGGGGAGTCCAGAAGGGTCCAACGGCTGTCACTACCGTGGCCTACCCCAAGACAAACCGTGGGATACACTCATAAGTAACGTAGCTACGCAACCCAAGCACCACGCTTACGTTGTTAGTAGGACCCAGATCGGCCCGGGCTATTGTGACCCAGGTCAGAGCCACCAGGTAAACCGGCCAATTACACCGAGCACCGTAGCTTGAGCACGAACTTCATACAACACGAGCATGGAATCTAACTGGATCAAACTAGGCTAGGTACACAAACGGATTTGTGCTTTCCTATGTCTGTTCAATAAGATCAAAGGGTCGTGTTCGTGAAGAACACGAGCCTCTAACTTATGAACAAACACCGAAAACATGAGTAAGTCACTCGTCAATTGGATCAAAAGGCCTTGCTCATCAAGAACATGAGCCTCTAAATGATGTACAAGCGAAGAACACATGAACAAATCACCCATGTATACAAGCACAACTTTATATGAAATAGCTGAATAACTGAAGTAGATGAAAGTCATACAATAAATTAAAGATACAAGAGAACTCATACCTAGATCCCAAAGTAGACTTGGAACCTAAAGTAGAACTACTCTAGCCTACCTCCTAGCCTTAAAAACCAAAAGTGAGAGAGGAGGAGTAAAGTGTGTTGGTAAGAAATGAACCCCCTCCCCTTCTATTTATAGGCCTGAGCACCGGCGTCAAGAGGAGCGAAACACCCAGGAATGGCCTCTAGGACCAATGGGGAAGCACCACGTGGAAACCCCTGAGTTGGGGGCTCAAGGTCGGTTCGGCCGACCCCCTGTGGGCCCCACTTGGTGTGTGCTTCCTCTGGGTGGCGGTATTCGGTGTACACCTGTTCTTGAGGCGGTTTAGGCGCTCTGGTGGGCCCATGGATCCATGTGAAGTCCACGTGTCACGCTCTGATTCGTCGGGGCTTGCCTCTATTGGATTGGTGACATGGCTTGCATGCATGGCACCTGAGGTGGCAGCCACTCCTTAGCTGAGGTGACGTGGCATGAATCATAGAAGGCGAGTTTGCTACTTCGTTATGCTTATTTTCCTGCAATCACATAATCTCCAAGGACAAGTGGAACTACATTATTCTTAACTGAAATGCATGTAAGAAATGCGTCTTGCACCTTTATTCATGAGTAAATTGACGGCTAAAGTAAGCACTTAATAGCCGTCAACAACTCTCCCAAGCTTGCCTCTTGCTCGTCCCGAGCAAGACACTTAGGACTTAGGTTGGTTGATCAGGAGTTGCTACGATGTTGTATTCCGAGTTTATAACAAGCATACAACTAGGTACTCTATCAAGGATTGAATGAGTTGGCATTAATTTTACCTTATACTTGATTGATATTGTGTTTGTAGCTTCACCTGCCTTGGGTGGTTGAAAGATAGAATGGTTGTATAGAAATTACTAATCACAAGTGCCTTGATCAGTTGTCAATCCAGAGGTTTTGCAAATTTTCACAAAGAAATCAAAGTTCCTCGAATGATACTCTCGGATCGCTCATTGTGTATGATTCCTCACCAAGGCATTAAATTGTCTTCTTTCACCACCTACTCCTAATGAGCTGATATGTGGAGCTGTAGGTAGGGAAAACATGTGTCATACCTATTTCTCATGTATTGTCGAGTCGAAAACCAGATCCTTGGGAGCAACAAGTCATACAACCTGATCTTGATCATGGGAGCATGACAAGTTTCTCGCCGAGGGTCACAACAATTCGAAAAGACTCAATGAAGAAAACAAGTAGCATATGTGGAGGCTAACAAAAGCTAGGATCTACATATGGCTTTGGATAAGAATTTCTCATCATTGAGGAACTTATCATTTTATCATTTTTCAAAATAAAACTCCGGATATCAAACATCACTTAGCACTAGCTCATAGCAACCCTATTATACCATATCATACCTCACAACAACCTAGGCAAAGGTCATGCTTTTTGCTATCCCACAAGTTTCAAGCTAAGGTTTGATCATGCAAGCCAACAAACTCAAAACTAAAATAGGGTACTAAGTTGTAGCAAGGCATACAAAAGGAATAAACAGAGCAACTATTCATCATTTCAACCATGGAGAACAAAAGCATTCTTACCGCGCATATGAAAGCAAACTAATTTAGGAAAGCAAATAAATATTTTTGGTCTTTTTAATTTTGCAGATTTTTATGTGTTTTTAGCATATGAGATTCTAAAAATAAAGATACAAGTTACCTCAGAGTGGGGGTCCTCCCCCAAGCTAGCTTCAGGCTCACTACTGCGGAGGGGGAAATCCCATCCACTGGTAGTAAGCCCTCTGCTCCTCCAACTGCTGTTGCTGTGCCTGCTCGATGGTGTGAAGTCTCTCGCCAGACATATGCTGCCAGTCCCGGGTGGACTCAACGTGCTGGTGCACGGTCTCCTCCATGTCGCCGACTCGGATGTTGAGCTCGCTCATCTGCTGAGTGAGGGTGGCCCCACGAGATGACGAGCGCAACCCGGACGACGAAGATGTCGCATCTCTGTAGGCAATACCGGCAGGGACGGCCCACTCACCACTGCCTGCACTAGCCCAAGCCGAGCTACTCGCACCCTGCTGGTACATGGGCTGATCCCAACCGGGAGCATACCCAGGAGTAACCCCAGGCATGTACTCGGTAGAGGTCCATGTGCCGGGCGGAGGTGTGGTAGGCTGAGGCTGTGGCTGAGGCGACGGCTGTGGAGACGGCTGTGGTGGCGGCTGTTGTGCTCTGGCTGCTCTCCTCGATGCACTCCTAGTAACCCTGTCACCAGAGACACTAGAGCGACGAGGTTCCTCGAGAGGAATGGTCAGTGGCCCTTGGCCGTACAACCTAAAATTCGGGTTAGGTAACCGAATTTGGTTTGTATGGCCGGGGTAAAAGAACACCAAAGAATCATCCGAACCCTTCTTAAGAATATGTCCCAGAGTCAAATAAGCCTCATCAATCTGAGTCCGGGGATTAGCAATATAGGGCACATTGGGCCCTTGCGTAATCCCAAGATTCGTGATGATGCGAGAAATCAAAGACGTACACTCAATAGACCCGTCATCTTAAAATTCGTCAACCACTGTCGAATCATAGCTTGCACAGGGGAGGTCTTGATCTATCTAACTGCATCATATAAGATCATCATCTCGTCAGTGCGCACGAGTCGTACATCATCCCTTGGAAAGAGAGTGACGGCAAGCCACTTGTGCCACAGTCGGAGAGTGGGATGCAGGATATCGTTGCACCGAGGTGTCAACTTGCCGCGAATAGGCCGACCAGAGAGTTCTTCCCAAAAACTTTCACGATTAAAACCGATGCAAGCTTGCTCAAGAGAAATAGCGCAGCGATGATGAAAACCGAGGGTGCGACTAAGATCTTTCCATGAAACTCGATACGAAACTCCATGAAATCGAAATGAAATACCAGACACATACTCTTGAAGAGTGCAGAGAAACTAGATGGTGGTAGTGTTGACGGTAGTTAAGTGCTCACTTTAGCCGTCAATTTACTCATGAATAAAAGAGCAATAGGCATTTCTTACATGCATTTTAGTTAAGAATAATGTAGTTCCACTTGTCCTTGGAGGTTATGTGATTGCAGGAAAATAAGCATAAAGAAGTGGCAAACTCACCTTCTATGATTCATGCCACGTCACCTCAGCCAAGGAGTGGCTGCCACCTCAAGTGCCATGCATGCAAGCCATGTCACAAATCCAAGGGAGGCAAGCCCCGACGAATCAGAGCGTGACACGTGGACTTCAATGGATCCATGGGACCACCAGAGCGCCTAAACTGCCTCCAGAGCACGTGTACACCGGGGACCGACCTAAGGGCCCACAGGACAGCCCCCCGAGGAAGCACACCCTGAGGGGACCCACCTGGGGGTCGGTCGACCCTAGGATCGGCCGAACTGAACTTGGGTCGGCTGATCCTGGGCTTCCACATGGTACTTGCCTATTGGTCCTAGAGGCTGTTCCTGGGGTGTTTTGCTCTACTTGACGCCGGTGCTCGGGCCTATAAATAGAAGGGGAGGGGGTTCATTTCTTACCAACACACTTTACTCCTCCTCTCTCACTTTTGGTTTCTAAGGCTAGGAGGTAGGCTAGAGTAGTTCTACTTCGGGTTCCATGTCTACTTTGGGATCTAGGTATGAGTTCTCTTGTATCTTTATTTAATTGTATGACTTTGATCTACTACAGTTATTTAGCTATTTCATATAAAGTTGTGCTTGGATACATGGGTGATTTGTTCATGTGTTCTTCGCTTGTTCATCATTTAGAGGCTCATGTTCTTGATGAACAAAGCCTTTTGATCTAGTTGACGGGTGACTTACTCATGTTTTCGGTGTTTGTTCATAAGTTAGAGGCTCGTGTTCTTCACGAACACGACCCTTTGATCTTGTTGAAAAGACATAGGAAAGCACAAATCTGTTTGTGTACCTAGCCAAGTTTGAATAGTTAGATCCCATGTTTGTGTTGTATGAAGTTCGTGCTCAAGCTACGGTACTCGGTGTAATTGGCCGGTTTACCTGGTGGCTCTGACCTAGGTCATAATAGCCCGGGCTGGTCAGGGTCCAGCTAACAACGTAAGCGTGGTGCTTGGGTTGCATAGCTACATTAGTTATGAGTGTATCCCACGATTTGTCTTGGGGTAGGCCGCGGTAGTGACAGCCGTTGGACCCTTCTGGAATCCCCCACGTTCGGATACGTTGTAGGAGTCTAAAGTTTAACAACCGGAGTCGTGCGTAAGCGACGCGGGAGGTTAGCTCCCTGTTTGTACCTGGGTGCTTGAGCCAGCAGTCATGCAATGCTAGTGTGTATCTAACTCGTCTTACTAACTTTGTGTGTTTAGTACCTTAGAACCTAGAACTTACTCGTATGTTGCCTCCTAAGCCTAGGACCTTTAGAGAGAGTGTGTTTGTGTGATCACACTACCAACTTATCTATCATACCTTACCCTTGTATTTGAGTGTCTGGTTTGTTTCCGTTTGTGATTTATACTCATTGCAATAGTGTTGAACTTGTTAATCCGCCCAGCCTTCCTTGGATTCGATACCCTTCGAAATACTCCTTTGGGGAAATGCTACAATGGTACTTCCGTGCGCTTGCAGACTCTTGTAATCGTTAGGATTACCATTTGGTCATTTCTGGCATCGTTGCTAGGAACTCATAACTTAGCATCGAGGTTAAGAAATACCAACAAGCATTTCTGGTGTCGTTGCCGGGGATACAAACCTATTGATGACGTTAAGAAATGTCAACAAGCATTTCTGGCGCTGTTGCCGGGGAAGGCTAAGGTAACATGTCAACACTTTGCAAATGTTTATAATCATGACAGGGATGAAATAGTTCTCAATGCAGGCTAACTTTGATTGTCTTCTTTGTCTATTGATGATGTAGACTTACCGCCGAATTTCACTGAAGATCCTGAGTCACTCGTGAGGAGAGCTAGAACTCATTTCGGTTCTCCCCAGCGTGTACGTACGGAAGTCAACCCAGCTTCCTTTGTGCCATCCACATCAACTCCTATGGCCAACCCTGAGAAGACTCTTCGCGAGTACTCTGCTCCCTCTGCTGATCAGGTGCCCACCAGCCCCGAGATCAACACCGGGAACGAAAACTTCGAGATCAAGACCGGCTTCATTACAATGGTACAGGCTATCCCATTCTGTGGCAAGCCTAATGAAGACGCGAGTGCCCACTTGCAACAGTTCCTGGAGCTGTGCAGTACCTTCACTATACGAGGAGTGGAGGAAGATGCCATCCATCTACGACTATTTCCATTCTCACTTCTGGGAAAGGCGAAGCAGTGGTTCTATCCGAATCGTGCAGATATTGACACTTGGGCAAAGTGCTCAGCAGCGTTCCTCGCGAAGTTCTTTCCGTTGGGCAGAACCAATCCCTCCGGGGGAGAATTTCAAGCTTCCAGCAAGCAGCAAGTGAAACCATTCCAGAAGCTTGGGAGAGGCTCCAGGAGTACATCCTGGCTTGTCCCCATCATGGGATGGACAACTGGCTTATTCTTTAGAGTTTCTATAATGGGCTGACTCCGACAGCCCGAGGCCATATTGATGCTGCTACTGGAGGGGCTTTCTTCTCTCTTACTATCGCTGAAGCAACTAAACTCATTGAGAAGATGGTCTCCAACAAAGGGTGGAGTGATGATCGACTCCAGCCATGTCAGAGGGGTACACATACCGTCAAGGAAGCGGATATGTTACACGCCAAGATGGACCTGCTCATGAAAAGAATGGATGATCTGACCAGCGAGAAGGCTGCCATGGCCGTCACTACTCAAGCTATGGATTCCCACATGACTTTCGAAGTCTGTGGTGACACTGGGCACTCAGGGAACTACTGCCCTACTACCCAGGAGGACGTGATGTACATGAACGGCAACAACAATGGTTATCATCCACAAGGAGGTCAAACGTGGAATCAATCACGCCCTTATTATCAGGGAGGTGGTCAAGGTAATTCTTTCAACCCAAACCAACCTTCCCTGAGAGATCTGGTTTACGGGCAAGCTAAGATCAATGATGGTTTTAATAAGAAAACAACTGCCTATGATAAGGCTTTGGAAAGCCTTAACGTTAAAATTGATAGCTTTCTTTTGCTCTTAAGAACCAACTGAGCTTTAATAAAATGATAGAAACCCAGTTGGCTCAGTTAGCTGCTTTGGTTCCCTCTGCTGAAGACGGGAAGATTCCGAGGCAACCCATGTCTTCTTGTGAGAATGTTTGTGTAGTGTCCACCAGATGGGGTAAGCCATCTGGGCGGGCACGAGCTGCTGACTATGCAGGGAGACCCATACAGCAGGTTCTTGATCCATGAGAATCTTTAGCAATTGTGCACAGGAGAGACCCTGGTTATCCGGCTATCACTTGCACAATATACTACCAGAGAATTAGGAATGCTCCCTGTGATCTTGGCGCGAGTGTCAACCTCATGTCCAAGGCTATGTTCGAAAGATTGGGATATCCTGCTCTTACTCCAACTTCAAGGATAGATCAACTTGCTGATGCATCGATCCGGTATCTGGAGGGGATTGTGGAAAGTCTACTGGTATTTGTCCAGGGTTCTTGCATCTTCACGGATTTCGTGGTCCTTGATATGCAAGGTGATGCGGAAATGCCACTCATTCTTGGGAGGCTGTTCCTAAGTGACGCAAGGGCAAGGATCATTGTGGAAAATGGGACCATCCATTTCCGCATTGGGAAGAAGAACTTGATGTTCCAATTTTGACCAACAAAAGAGCAATGCTATACAGTGCAAGAACATGATGAGCAAACTGGGGAATGGACGGAGCCACAACCCCAGCTCAAGCAACCTCTGACCGCACCAAGAAATTCAAAGAAAACGCAGAAGGTGTGGCAGGAGGTACAGAAATCACACCCCTCTACTTCTCGGGAGTGGGGTGACGAGTGGAACTAATCACTGAGAAAAGTCTCGCTCTCGGACTTAAAATGATGAGTCCTTTCGCCATAAGGTAAAATTGGTAGTTATCTCATATTTCCCTTTCCAAAATTTTATTTGATTTTTTCCTAATGCATATTTGAATTTTCCATTCTTGCATCTGCATGCTAGAATTTTTCTAGCCAATTTCCCTTTTCGAATAAAAATTTCTGAAAATACAATTTTGAGTTGGAAAGTCCTTAAAAATTCTTTTGAGCAAGTTTTCGGGCAAAGTTTTGACCAGGACACCTAGGCAGGCCACCACATGACCGTTAGAGAGCCGTTGTAAAAATTTGGAGGCGAGTGGACCCGAGGTGGGTCGGCCGACCCCACAGGTCGGCCTTCCCAGCCCAACGGCTACCTCGGCCCTCCTTCCTCCAATGGCTCCTAGCCATTGTACACGGCCCATGTCTCGGTGCCCGGCTCCATTGCCTATAACTACCAGGGGGTTTGAGGGGTGTCTTCACCCAGTTCCATCACTCTCTCCCTCTCTTGCTCTTGCTCTTTGGTTTTCTTGGATTTCTTGCTCGAGATTGAGGTGCCAAGTATTCTCTCCAAGTGTTGCTGAAATATTGATCATTGGTGGAGCAACCTCGGTAAGGATTTCATTCGGATTTACTAACCCATCACCGAGTTGCTCGTGTTGTCCGATTGTTGTGCAAGATGAGTTGGGCCGCCGGTGCACTTCGGAAGTTGACTCGCTCACGCCGTTCACGTGACGGGGGGAGCTCGTCTTGTCATTCCGAAGCTGCACCAAGCCCAATGTCAACCGACCGAGAAGAAGAGGAAGAGGAAGAGCTACCCATGCCACAAGCCGAAGAAGTGTACGCCGTCAACGCCGCCTTCATCAACTTGAGGAATGATCGCGAGAGACAAGCCTACGCTCTCATCAAGGACCAAGTCTTCGCCAACACCAAGGAGTTCGACCTGGACCTTCTCGAGAAAACTAGTATGGACTCCGAGTTCGATTCCATTTGGCAAGCTCTAGGATGGGAAGGTTTTGTCCCAGTTCAGGAGGTTGGTTCTAGACCTACCACCATCCAGTTTCTCTGCACTCTTCAAGAGGATGCGTCCGGTATTTCATTTTGATTTCATGGAGTTCCATATCGAGTTGCATGGAAAGATCTTAATCGCACCCTCGGTTTTCATCGTCGCTGTGCTATTTCTCTTGAGCAAGCTTGCTCTGGTTTTAATCGTGAAAATTTTTGGGAAGAGCTCTCTGGTCGGCCTGTTCGCGGCAAGTTAGCACCTCGGTGCAATGATATCTTGCATCCCACTCTCCGACTGTGGCACAAGTGGCTCGCCATCACTCTCTTTCCAAGGGATGATGTACGACCCGTGCGCACTGACGAGATGATGATCTTATATGCCGCGGTCAGACGGATCAAGATCTCCCATGTGCAAGCTATGATTCGGCAGTGGTTGACAAATTTTAAGATGACGGGGGTCTATTGAGTGTACATCTTTGATTTCTCGCATCGTCACGAATCTTGGGATTACGTAAGGGCCCAATGTGCCCTCCATTGCTAATCCCCGGACTCAGATCGATGAGGCTTATTTGACTCAGGGGCATATTCTTAAGAAGGGTCCGGATGATTCTTTGGTTTTCTTTTACCCGGGCCATACAAACCAAATTCGGTTACCTAACCCAGATTTTAGGTTGTACGGCCAAGGGCCACTGACTGTTCCTCTCGAGGAACCTTGTCGCTCTAGTGTCTCTGGTGATAGGGTTACTAGGAGTGCATCGAGGAGAGCAGCTGGAGCACAACATCCGCCACCACAGCCGTCTCCGCAGCCGTCGCCTCAGCCACAGCCTCAGCCTACCACACCTCCGTCCGGTACATGGACCTCTACCGAGTACATGCCTGGGGCTACTCCTGGATATGCTCCCAGTTGGGATCAGCCCTTGTACCAGCAGGATGCGAGTAGCTCGGCTTGGGCTAGTGCGGGCAGTGGCGAGTGGGCCGTCCCTGCTGGTACTGCCTTCGGAGATGCGACATCTTCGTTGTCCCGCTTGCGCTCATCATCTCGTGGGGCCACCCTCACTTAGCAGATGAGCAAGCTCAACATCTGAGTCAGTGACATGGAGGAGACCGTGCACCAGCACATTGAGTCCACCAGGGACTGGCAGCATATGTCTGGCAAGCGACTTCACGCCATCGAGCGGGCGCAGCAGCTGGAGGAGCAGAGGGTCTACTACCGGTGGATGGGATTTCCCCCTCCATAGTAGTGAGCCTGAAGCTAGCTTGGGGGAGGACCCCCACTCTGAAGTAACATGTATCTCTATTTTCAGAATCTCATATGCTAAAAACACATAAAAATCTGCAAAATTAAAAAGACCAAAAATATTTATTTACTTTCCTAAATTAGTTTGCTTTTCATATGCGTGGTAAGAATGCTTTTGTTCTCCATGGTTGAAATGATGAATAGTTGCTCTGTTTATTCCTTTTGTATGCCTTGCTACAGCTTAGTACCCTATTTAAGTTTTGAGTTTGTTGGCTTGCATGATCAAACCTTAGCTTGAAAGTTGTGGGTAGCAAAAAGCATGACCTTTGCCTAGGTTGTTGTGAGGTATGATTGGTATAATAGGGTTGCTATGAGCTAGTGCTAAGTGATGTTTGATATCCGGAGTTTTCTTTTGAAAAATGATAAAATGATAAGTTCCTCAATGATGAGAAATTCCTATCCAAAGCCATATGTTGATTCTAGCTTTTGTTAGCCTCCACATATGCTACTTGTTTCCTTCATTGAGTCTTGTCAAATTGTTGTGACCCTCGGCGAGAAACTTGTCATGCTCCCATGATCAAGATCACGTACACAACCACTATATGCTAAACTTCTACACCGGAAGTTGGCACCCATCATTTCATCCATCCCCCATCCATTCCACAAATAAAGCTCCACGCAGTGTTCTATAATTACTCTCTCTCCAAAAAAAAATTCAGCAAGGACTATGGGCTATGAGAAAAAAAAACACATGCTCAAGAGCATGAAAGAAAAAGAAAGAATAAAGAAACATAGCCTAAGTCTCAAAAATCTCAAAAGGAGAAGAGAGAATCATATGCAAAAAGGAGTTCATCATCCATCCACCATATACACACACATGCACATCTTGATCAGGTTGTATGACTTGTTGCTCCCAAGGATCCGGTTTTCGACTCGACAATACATGAGAAACAGGTATGCCACATGTTTTCCCTACCTACAGCTCCACATATCAGCTCATTAGGAGTAGGAGGTGAAAGAAGGCAATTTAATGCCTTGGTGAGGAATCATACACAATGAGTGATCCGAGAGTATCATTCGAGGAACTTTGATTTCTTTGTGAAAATTTGCAAAACCTCCGGATTGACAACTGATCAAGGCACTTGTGATTAGTAATTTCTATACAGCTGTTCTATCTTTCAACCGCCCAAGGCAGGTGAAGCTACAAGCCCCATATCAATCAAGCATAAGGTAAGATTAATGCCAACTCATTCAATCCTTGATAGAGTATCTAGTTGTATGCTTGTCATAAATTAGGAATACAACATCGTAGCAACTCCTGATCTACCAACCTAAGTCCTAAGTGTCTTGCTCGGGACGAGCAAGAGGCTAGCTTGGGGGAGTTGTTGACGGCTGTTAAGTGCTCACTTTAGCCGTCAATTTACTCATGAATAAAGGAGCAAGAGGCATTTCTTACACCCATTTTAGTTAAGAATAATGTAGTTCCACTTGTCCTTGGAGGTTATGTGATTGCAGGAAAATAAGCATAAAGAAGTGGCAAACTCACCTTCTATGATTCATGCCACGTCACCTCAGCCAAGGAGTGGCTGCCACCTCAGGTGCCATGCATGCAAGCCATGTCACCAATCCAAGGGAGGCAAGCCCCGACGAATCAGAGCATGACACGTGGACTTCACATGGATCCATAGGCCCACCAGAGCGCCTAAACCACCTCCAGAGCACGTGTACACCGGGGACCGACCTAAGGGCCCACAGGACAGCCACGCCGAGGAAGCACACCCTGAGGGGGCCCACCTGGGGGTCGGCTGACCCTAGGATCGGCCGAACCGACCTTGGTTCGGCTGATCCTGGGCTTCGACATGGTGCTTGCCTATTGGTCCTAGAGGCTGTTTCCGGGGTGTTTCGCTCCACTTGACGCCGGTGCTCGGGCCTATAAACAGAAGGGGAGGGGGTTAATTTCTTACCAACACACTTTACTCCTCCTCTCTCACTTTTGGTTTCTAAGGCTAGGAGGTAGGCTAGAGTAGTTCTACTTCAGGTTCCAAGTCTACTTTGGGATCTAGGTATGAGTTCTCTTGTATCTTTATTTTATTGTATGACTTTGATCTACTTCAGTTATTCAGCTATTTCATATAAAGTTGTGCTTGTATACATGGGTGATTTGTTCATGTGTTCTTCGCTTGTTCATCATTTAGAGGCTCATGTTCTTGATGAACAAGGCCTTTAGATCCAGTTGACGGGTGACTTACGGATGTTTTCGGTGTTAGTTCATAAGTTAGAGGCTCGTGTTCTTCACGAACACGACCCTTTGATCTTGTTGAATAGACATAGGAAATCACAAATCCGTTTGTGTACCTAGCCTAGTTTGATCTAGTTAGATCCCATGTTTGTGTTGTATGAAGTTCGTGCTCAAGCTACGGTACTCGGTGTAATTGGCCAGTTTACCTGGTGGCTCTGACCTGGGTCACAATAGCCCGGGTCGGTCAGGGTCTTGCTAACAATGTAAGCGTGGTGCTTGGGTTGCGTAGCTACATTACTTATGACTGTATCCCACGGTTTGTCTTGGGGTAGGCCGCGGTAGTGACAGCCGTTGGACCCTTTTGGAATCCCCCACGTTCGGATACGTTGTAGGAGTCTAAAGTCTAACAACCGGAGTCGTGCGTAAGCGATGCGAGAGGTTAGCTCCCCGTTTGTACCTGGGTGCTTGAGCCAGTAGTCATGCAATGCTAGTGTGTATCTAACTCGTCTTACTAACTTCGTGTGTTTATTACCTTAGAACCTAGAACTGACTCGTATGTTGCCTCCTAAGCCTAGGACCTTTAGAGAGAGTGTGTTTGTGTGTTCACACTACCAACTTATCTATCATACCTTACCCTTGTATTTGAGTGTTTGGTTTGTTTCCGTCTTTGATTTATACTCATTGCAATAGTGTTGAACTTGTTAATCCGCCCAGCCTTCCTTGGATTCGATACCCTTTGGAATACTCCTTTCGGGAAATGCTACAATGGTACTTCCGTGCGCTTGCAGACTCTTGTAATCGTTAGGATTACCATTTGGTTATTTCTGGCATCGTTGCTAGGAACTCATAACTTAGCATCGACGTTAAGAAATACCAACAGGCATTTATGGCACCATTGCCGGTGATACAAACCTAGTGATGACATTAAGAAATGTCAACAGGTAGGTCTAGGACCAACCTCCTGAACTGGGACAAAACCTTCCCATCCTAGAGCTTGCCAAATGGAATCGAACTCGGAGTCCATACCTGTTTTCTCAAGAAGGTCCGGGTCGAACTCCTTGGTGTTGGCGAAGACTCGGTCCTTGATGAGAGCGTAGGCTTGTCTCTCGTGATCGTTCCTCAAGTCGATGAAGGCGGCATCGATGGCGTACACTTCTTTGGCTTGTGGCGTGGGTAGCTCTTCCTCTTCCTCTTCTTCACGGTCGGTTGACTTTGGGCTTGGTGCAGCTTCGGAATCACGAGACGAGCTCCCCCCGTCACGTGAACGGCGTGAGCGAGTCAACTTCCGGAGTGCGCCGGCGGCCCAACTCATCTTGCACAACAATCGGACAATACGAGCAACTCGGTGATGGGTTAGTGAAACTGAATGAAATCCTTACCGATATTGCTCCACCAATGATCAATATTTCAGCAACACTTGGAGAGAATACTTGGCACCTCAATCTCAAGCAAGAAATCCAAGAAAACCAAAGAGCAAGAATAAGAGAGGGAGAGAGTGATGGAAATGAGTAAGTGGGTGAAGACACCCCTCAAACCCCCTGGTATTTATAGGTAATGGAGCCGGGCACCGAGACATGGGCCGTGTGTAACGGCTAGGAGCCGTTGGAGGAAGGAGGGCCGAGGTAGCCGTTGGCCTGGGTCGGCCGACCCCACCTCGGGTCCGCTCGCCTCCAGATTTTTACAACGGCTCTCTAACGGTCATGTGGTGGCCTGCCTAGGTGTCCCGGTCCAAACTCACCCAAAAACTTGCTCAAATGAATTTTTAAGGATTTTCCAACACAAAATTGTATTTTCAGAAATTTTTATTCGAAAAGGGAAATTGGCTAGAAAAATTCTAGCATGCAGATGCAAGAATGGAAAATTCAAATATGCATTGGGAAAATCAAATAAAATTTTGGAAAGGGAAATATGAGGTAACTCCCAATTTTACCTTTTGGCGAAAGGACTCATCATTTTAAGTCTAAGAGCGAGACTTTTCTCGGTGATTAGTTCTACTCGTCACCCCACTCCCGAGAAGTAGAGGGGTGCGATTTCCGTACCTCCCACCACACCTTCCGTGTTTTCTTTGACTTTCTTGGTGCGGTTAGAGGTTGCTTGAGCTAGGGTTGTGGCTCTGTCCATTCCCCAGTCTGCTCATCATTTCCTTGCACTGAATAGCATTGCTCTTCTGTTGGTCAAAATCGGAACATCAAGTTCTTTTTCCCAATGCGGAAACGGATGGTCCGATTTTCCACATTGATCCTCGCCTTGGCATCACTTAGGAACGACCTCCCAAGGATGAGTGGCATTTCCGCATCACCCTGCATATCAAGGACCACGAAATCCGCGACGATGCAAGAACCCTGGACAAATACCAGTAGACTCCACAATCCCCTCTGGATACCGGATCGATGCATCAGCAAGTTGAATTGTCCTCGAGGTTGGAGTAAGAGCAGGATATCCTAATCTTTCGAACATAGCCTTGGACATGAGGTTGATAGTCGCGCCAAGATCACAGAGAGCATTCCTAATTCTCTGGTAGTATATTGTGCAAGTGATAGCCGGATAACCAGGGTCTCTCCTGTGCACAATTGCTGAAGATTCCCATGGATCAAGAACCTGCTGTATAGGTCTCCCTGCGTAGTCAGCAGCTCGTGCCCTCCCAGATGGCTTACCCCATCTGGTGGACACTGCACAAACATTCTCACAAGAAGGCACGGGTTGCCCCGGAATCTTCCCGTCTTCAGCAGAGGGAACCAAAGCAGCTAACTGAGCCAACTGGGTTTTTATCATTTTATTAAAGCTCAGCTGGTTCTTAAGAGCAGAAGAAAGCTATCAATTTTAACGTTAAGGCTTTCCAAAGCCTTATCATAGGGAGCTGTTTTCTTATTAAAACCATGTTGATCTTAGCTTGCCCGAAAACCAGATCTCTCAGGGAGGGTTGGTTTGGGTTGAAAGAATTACCTTGATTACCTCCCTGATAATACGGGCATGATTGATTCCACGTTTAACCTCCTTGTGGACGATAACCATTGTTGTTGCCATTCATGTACATCACGTCCTCCTGGGTAGTAGGACAGTAATTCCCTGAATGCCCAGTGTCACCACAGACTTCGCAAGTCATGTGAGAATCCATAGCTTGAGTAGTGACGGCCATGGCAGCCGTCTCGCTGGTCAGATCATCCATTCTTTTCATAAGTAGGTCCATCTTGGCGTGCAACATATCTGCTTCCTTGACGGTATGTGTACCCCTCTGACATGGCTAGAGTCGATCATCACTCCACCCTTGGTTGGAGACCATCTTCTCAATAAGTTTAGTTGCTTCAGCGATAGTAAGAGAGAAGAAAGCCCCTCCAGCGGCAGCATCAATATGACCTCAGGCTGTCGGAGTCAGCCCATTATAGAAACTCTAAAGAATAAGCCAGTTGTCCATCCCATGATGGGGACAAGCCAGGATGTACTCCTGAAGCCTCTCCCAAGCTTCTGGAATGGTTTCACTTGCTGCTTGCTGGAAGCTTGAAATTCTCCCCCGGAGGGCATTGGTTCCGCCCAACGGAAAGAACTTCGCGAGGAATGCTGCTGAGCACTTTGCCCAGGTGTCAATATCTGCACGGTTCGCATAGAACCACTGCTTTGCCTTTCCCAGAAGTGAGAATGGAAACAGTCGCAGACGGATGGCATCTTCCTCCACTCCTCGTATAGTGAAGGTACTGCACAGCTCTAGGAATTGTTGCAAGTGGGCGCTCG
This sequence comes from Cenchrus fungigraminus, assembly GCA_036936925.1. Taxonomy (NCBI): domain Eukaryota; kingdom Viridiplantae; phylum Streptophyta; class Magnoliopsida; order Poales; family Poaceae; genus Cenchrus; species Cenchrus fungigraminus. The sequence goes on along the minus strand of CM072768.1, from coordinate 62,169,762 downwards.
CATCTTCATTAGGCTTGCCACAGAATGGGCTAGCCTGTACCATCGTAATGAGGCTAGTCTTGATCTCAAAGTTTCCGTTCCCGGTGTTGATCTCGGGGCCGGTGGGCACCTGATCAGCAAAGGGAGCAGAGTACTCGCAATTCTCAGGGTTGGCCATAGGAGTTGATGTGGATGGGACAAAGGAAGCTAGGTCGACTTCCGTACGTACACACTGGGGAGAACCGAAATGAGTTCTAGCTCTCCTCACGAGTGACTCAGGATCTTTAGTGAAATTCGACGGTAAGTCGAAACCAGTCATACACTACCTGTCTTCATCATCAATAGACAAAGAAGACAATCAAAGTTAGCCTGCATTGAGAACTGTTTCATTCCTGTAATGATTATAAACATTTGCAAAGTGTTGACATGTTATCCTTAGCCTTCCCCGGCAACGGCACCAGAAATGCTTGTTGGTATTTCTTAACGTCGATGCTAAGTTATGAGTTCCTAGCAACGATGCCAGAAATGACCAAATGGTAATCCTAACGATTACAAGAGTCCGCAAGCGCACGGAAGTACCATTGTAGCATTTCCCCAAAGGAGTATTCCAAAGGGTATCGAATCCAAGGAAGGCTGGGCGGATTAACAAGTTTAACACTATTGCAATGAGTATAAGTCATAGACGGAAACAAACCAGACACTCAAGTACAGGGGTGAGGTATGATAGATAAGTTGGTAGTGTGAACACACAAACACACTCTCTCTAAAGGTCCTAGGCTTAGGAGGCAATATACGAGTTAGTTCTAGGTTCTAAGGTACTAAACACACAAAGTTAGTAAGACGAGTTATATACACACTAGTATTGCATGACTGTTGGCTCAAGCACCCAGGTACAAACGGGGAGCTAACCTCCCGCGTCGCTTACGCACGACTCCGGTTGTTAGACTTTAGATTCCTACAGCGTATCTAAATGTGGGGGATTCCAGAAGGGTCCAACGACTGTCACTATCGCAGCCTACCCCAAGACAAACTGTGGGATACACTCATAAGTAACATAGCTACGCAACCCAGGCACCACGCTTACGTTGTTAGTAGGACCCTGACCGGCCCGGGCTATTGTGACCCAGGTCAGAGCCACCAGGTAAACTGGCCAATTACCCCGAGCACCGTAGCTTGAGTACGAACTTCATACAACACGAACATGGAATCTAACTGGATCAAACTAGGCTAGGTACACAAACGGATTTGTGCTTTCCTATGTCTATTCAACAAGATCAAAGGGTCGTGTTCATGAAGAACACGAGCCTCTAACTTATGAACAAACACCGAAAACATGAGTAAGTCACTCGTCAACTGGATCAAAAGGCCTTGCTCATCAAGAACATGAGCCTCTAAATGATGTACAAGCGAAGGAACACATGAACAAATCACCCATGTATGCAAGCACAGCTTTATATGAAATAGCTGAATAATTGAAGTAGATCAAAGTCATACAATAAAATAAAGATACAAGAGAACTCATACCTAGATCCCAAAGTAGACTTGGAACCTGAAGTAGAACTACTCTAGCCTACCTCCTAGCCTTAGAAACCAAAAGTGAGAGAGGAGGAGTAAAGTGTGTTGGTAAGAAATGAACCCCCTCCCCTTCTATTTATAGGTCTGAGCACCGGCGTCAAGAGGAACGAAACACCCCGGGAATGGCCTCTAGGACCAATGGGGAAGCACCACGTGGAATCCCCTGAGTGGGGGGCTCAAGGTCGGTTCGGCCGACTTGTGGGGTCGGCCGACCCCCTGTGGGCCCCACTCGGGGTGTGCTTCCTTTGGGTGGCTGTCCTGTGGGCCCTTAGGTCGGTCCCCGGTGTACACGTGCTCTTGAGGCGGTTTAGGTGCTCTGGTGGGCCCATGGATCCATGTGAAGTCCACGTGTCGCGCTCTGATTCGTTGGGGCTTGCCTCCCTTGGATTAGTGACATGGCTTGCATGCATGGCACCTGAAGTGGCAGTCACTCCTTGGCTGAGGTGACGTGGCATGAATCATAGAAGGTGAGTTTGCTACTTCTTTATGCTTATTTTCATGCAATCACATAATCTCCAAGGACAAGTGGAACTACATTATTCTTAACTGAAATGCGTGTAAGAAATGCCTCTTGCTCCTTTATTCATGAGTAAATTGACGGCTAAAGTAAGCACTTAACAGCTGTCAACACCCTCCAAGCCTCCCACCTCATCTTCGGAGTCGGAGTCCGAGTCATCCTTGTTGCTCTTCTTGCTTGCGGAGCTATGTGCCATGCCATAAAAGCCTTGGGCAGCGAAGCACAAGCCGTTGATGTTCTTGCTTGACCGCTTGCCCTTGTGTCGGTTCTCTTCTTAATCACTTGAGCTCGATGAAGAGTAGCAGGAGCTTGAGTCGATGTCGCTCGCACTGGCAACCATCGCACGCTCCTTCTTCTTATGACCACCACTCCTCCTCGGCCTCCGCTCAGACTTGTTCTTGCCCTTGTGGTCATCCCTCGAGCAATGCTTGTGGTCGGTCCTCGGACGGTGCTTGTGCTCGAGCTTGACCTCCATGGCTTTCGGGCACTCAGCGATAAAGTGTCCGTGCTTCCCGCACCGGTAGTACATGTCCGAGCTCCTCCGAGCGTTCTTCCGGTTTGTGTACATGTGCTCGAACTGCCTGCTCAGCAATGCGAGATCCTCCTCACCCAGCACATCGAACTCCTCATCTGGCATGGACACAAGACAAGACAAAGAGAACTGTCTCGAAGACATGTTAGCGTTAGTCCTTGGTCCAGAAACGAGAGCCAGACTATGAGGGTCAGTCGGGTTCTCGATCCTTCCTCGCAACCCATGGTCCACCTCAGATGACTTGAGCTTGGAAAACAGCTCGTCCACCGTGAGGGTCTCATACTTCTCTGACTCAAGAATGGCCTCGACCTTCTCACTCCACACGGTATGATCCAGAGAGTGCAGGAGCTTCACAGCCATGTCATGATCATCGTACGGGAGCGCGGCCACATTAGCCCTCATGTTGTTCACAATCACAGTGAAACGCTGGAACATGGTGTCTATGGACTCACTGGGGAGATGAGTGAAGTTCTCGTACTCTCTCCTGTAGGTCACGAACAACCGAGCCTGAACCTGAGCGTTCCCATTGTGAGTATTCTTCAGCTGCTCCCAAATCCTACAAGCCAAGTCCTCTGTCTGAACCCGATCGAATGCGAATTGACACAGAGCACGAAACAAGTAGTCGACCGTCTTGTTGTTGGTGTCGTGCATATCCCTCGATCCTGGAGCTAGGAAGTTAATCGGATGAACATAAGCTGTGTTCACCGTAACATCCCAAAGGATCTAACCCTTGCCGCGGAGGAAAGCAGCCATCCGCCTCTGCCACATTTGGTAGTTCTTACCATCAAAGTGTGGAGGACCCGAACCCTGTTCCTGGTACGCCATCTTTGGATCTTAGACTGGTTAGAATCACGAAGATCCATAACCGACTCTAATACCAATTGAAGGACAGATTAGGCGACCAGAGAGGGGTGGGGAGTGAATGGGAGCCGATAAAAATTCTTCCCAAAGGATGAACTCGGCCTATGTCCTAAATCCACACCCAAGGATTCCCACACGAGCTTGCCAAGGTCGCATAGTCACAACGGACCTACCAACCCTAGGAACAAGCCCCAAACAAATCCCAAGCGAAAGCGCAACTCAAGAAGCAAAGGACTTAGCCGATCTGCGAGGCTCGGGGCGGACTGTCCGCATGGACCGGGCGGACCGTCCGCGAGGCCTAGGCGGACCGTCCGCGAGGCTGCGGTGGACCGTCCGAAAAGAACCCCTGAACCACCAGTAGCGCACCCCGAAAAACGGACAGTCCGAGCCCTACCCGCGGACCGTCCGCGACGAAGCGACTATCCGCGCTCTCCTTGCGGACCGTCCGCCAAACTCCTTGCAACCGAAAACCACCGACTTGATGGATCGAATGAAAAGCAAACAAGAACTCACGACGAACACGACGAACTGCCGGCTGAAAGCCTCCTCGCGAACCGTCTGCCAGGGACGTGCGGACCGTCCGCGTGGTGCGCAGATAGCAGCCCGAGCTTGACCTCTTGAAGGTTAACTCTTCCTCCCCTTTGCCCGATCTCCCGAATCAACCAAGGGAAAGCTACCAAATCATAGGTGAAGATGAAGCGCCTCTAGGAGATGCTATACCTACGAATTTGTAGCCTCAAACCCACTGAATCGAGAGGAATCGAGATTCTACCGAGCTCACACAAAAAGCTAGGGTTCCAACCAAAATCCTTCAATCGGAGGCCAAATCCGGAGTTTGAGGGGTCAAGATCAAGCACAAAAATGCACAAGACATCTATCCATGATCCTCACAAAGAAATCCGAACCCAAACACCTCAGAATCGAAGGAGCAAGGTGCGCACGAAAATCCAACGAAAATAGCCCGAAAAAGACACGAAAATCACTCGAACCACAAGAAGGAAATCGACGCAACCATGAAAGCTTCCATACACTCGGAGGTCAGATTCTCTAGAAAACGGTGAAGAAAATCTAAGCCTGTGGAGCAGGGAAATTAAATGAGAAGCAGTCCGGAAGGATAGTTTGCCCAGAAACCCTAGAGCTATATATATGAGTCCCTCTGGGTTGGGCAAATGACCAAGCTACCCCTAGCACTTAAACTGAGATACAAACCCCTCAGGGGCAATATAGTCAAGTAGCACTCCTCTTCATCGGGCGGCCACGCCTTCGCCGCAGTCCGTGTCCTCCCGACGCAAGCCCTGCGATCCCGCCGTGTGTCCCCTGGCATCGAAGCTTCTCGGCGCGTCCGGATCCCGTCTTCGCCCGCCGAGTCTCCGGTCTTGGTTTTGTGGCTCAACCAAGTAACCCGACGGTTTTGTGGTGAACCGCCGCAAACCCCGTGTGCAGACTCCAGTCGTGAGCCGCTACCCTGCACCGGCTCGAGTCGACGACTTCGTCTTGTTTTTCTTGCCACCATGCGGCCCGCACTTGTTCCCGTTCGGCCACCAGGTCCATCGAGCCGAGCCTAAATGTCTCTCCACTCCTCGGAGGCCCCACAAGGCTAAGACCTTTCGCGGCCGCTCTTCACTTGCACCAACACGAATCAAGCCGCAACCTGCACCTACAATACTCGGCCAAGAGTCAGTCCACACCACGTTGTCAATCACTCATCACACCAGGGAGCGTCCATCCACTGGTCCTCGGACGCTCCGGTCCTCACCTGCTGCTCTGACTCCACCTCCAAGATCCCTTTGCTCCGGGTACGTCACTGCTCGCTGCTGCCCCCAAATCCCCCAGCCTTGCCGCATCGACGCGGGCCTCCAGCGCGAAGGTGCCCAGCAGCACGCGCGCCAGGGACGTGGTCGTGGACGCCGCGTCGGCGGCGAGCGCCACAATGCCACGACGAGCTTCTGGAGCGAGGGGCAGTGGTCGGGGCCCGGGCGCGGCGACTCGGCGTAGGAGCTCGGCAGCGGCCGTGGCGCGCCGGCGCCGGCAAGGGGCACCTCCTACCAGCGCCTTCCCCACTGCCGGCGTTCCTCGTTCGCAGCCGTGTGCGGGGATGGGATGCAGACATGCAGTGGGGATGTGGAGCAGATGGATAAGGTTGGGTGGATGGGGTGGGTAAAGAATGACATGTGAGCTCCACTCATTATAGAGAGTTCCGTTTAAAGAGGTTGTTGGATCGTCCTATAGAATTATGAAGTCTTCTATTTTTACAAAGGGTTAAAACTTCAAATTTAGCTAACAAAAATAAAGAGGTTGTTGGAGTTGCTCTAAAAGACATCGGAAAGAACAGAGAAGACCATCTCCAAAACTTTCTAATAATCCACTTTAGAAGACAATTTTACATCAAGAATCTTATATTATTCCTAAACTATCTTAACTACTTTTATGCATTCTTTCTCTCTTGCACATTTGCATTAGGAACCCTTTTCTACTGTTTATTATTTCTGAGCTTTCATCTTATTTAAGGAGAAGATAAAAAAAACACGTAACTTTACGCGGAACAGATTGATTTTCCGAAGTCATAAAATATCAGGAGTGCGGACTAGGAGTTGTTGGACAGATATTTTTTTCCATCCTACTAAAAATTAAGGATTAGGAAAGGATTTAGGGAACTCGTGGAAATGCTGGATGCGGAAATGCTGGATCAAATGGGTTTCTTCATCTCTCAGCTGGCTGTTCGGAGTGACCTAGGCGCTGGCCAAGACATTTGGACCCATAATTCTGCACGTGTGTTTCCTCAAAAAATAATTTCCTCCACGTGATCACGGGGAAATCTTATCCCCAGCGTCTGCTAGGAATTTTGTTCTCCACGTACACTCTTGCCATCCGATCCATCCGCTCGATGATGCTTATAAAACGGGCGCCGAGACACAGTAACCATGCCATTCATAACAATCATGTCGCCTGTTGCCCAGGAAGAGTCGATGCCGCACAACACCCACAACCTGTACCAAGGTTACGTGGAACTGTACCACCACGGCCTCTACCACATCAAGTCCTCTGCGCTCCTATGCGCAGTTGGACTAGGCATCCCTAGCGCCATCCACCGCCGCGGCGGTGCGGCGACGATCTCGGACCTCGTCACAAAGACCGGCGTCCACCCGGCCAAGCGCTCGGGCCTCCGGCGGCTCATGCGCATGCTTACCTGCTTCGGCATCTTCGCAGTCGCGGCCTCCGAGCAAACTGATGAGAACGAGACCGTCTACACGCTCACTCCGGTGTCCCGCATCCTCGTTGACGACGACGACAACGCGACGGCGGCGTCCGGTGTGCGCGACATGTCGGCGTTGCTCCGCCTCTTGGCGCGCCCGAGCACGTCCGTCTCCACGTTCTTCAGTCTGGAAGAGTGGTTCAGGAACGGCGGCACCACGACGCTCTTCGAGATGGCACTCGGTGTGCCTCCGTGGAGCTTGACAAAGAAGGACGCCTCCTACAACAAGGCCATGAACGAAGCATGTGTCACAGACAGCAGCTTTTCAATGGACATCGCGCTTAAAGAGCCCGGTGTCGTCAATATCTTCCGCGGGCTCCGCTCGCTGGTCGATGTCGCAGGAGGCCATGGTGCAGCCGCCATGGCCATTGCAAGGGCCTTCCCGCACATCAAGTGTAGTGTGCTAGACCTCGAACAAGTGATCGTCAAGGCGCCTACTGACAGCACGGTGCAGTTCATCGCCGGTGACATGTTTGAATCTATTCCACCTGCAGATGCTGTTTTCCTAAAGGTAACAGACCCATAAACATATCAGCATGCATGGTCATCATTTACACATACAAAGCTCAATTAAATTTTCATATTAATATGGAGGATGTCTATACATGCATGTTTTTCAGTATGTTTTGGATTGTTGGGATGACGACCACTGTGTCAAGATACTTCGACAGTGCAAGAGAGCTATTCCAGCAAGAGATGACGGAGGAAAAGTAATAATTATGAATGTTGTGGTTGGATATGCATATGGGGCACATGATGATAACGTTGTCAAAGAGACGCAAGTGTTATTTGATATGTACATGATGCGATATGGTGGGGCTGAGCGAGAAGAGCACGAGTGGAAAAAGGTCTTCTTAGAAGCTGGATTCACTGATTATAAGATTACGCCGATATTAGGTTTTCTGTCGATCATCGAAGTTTTTCCGTGAAGCTCAATGTGGGGACTATCTATTACTCCCTATATGATTACGATCGAGTTAATAAGATATATTGAATAACAATGCTGCGTTGCTACCATATTATGGACTACTGGTTTGTACTATAATGGAAGGAATTCTATAAGATATCAACACGTACTTGTCAAAAAATCCTAGTATTTTAGTCTAGTTCTATTTGCGTAATAGTAGTATCTGAAAAGGTGGTGCTTTGTTCTTTATTTACAAGCAACCACACAGGGCGAGTGAAACAAAATTTATTGGTTCAACGTTGAAAAATATATGAAAAATCTACTTAAGTCGTTTGCCTTTAGGATAAAAAATTTCCACCCCAACTTAAACACTATGTTTCAAGCAACATTCACTGTGAAATATGCGAAAACAATAATTGCAACTTCAAAAATAAACTATTGAAACATATCTATAACTGTCCTTTTGTTTTGAATTTCGGACGTCCGATTTTTAGCATTACCGAATTTAATTTGATTGAAATAATATGAAAAACAAAGATATAAAAGATCCATTCCAAGACAAAACCAATAAAACTAGATGAACGACCAAATAAAAGGCAACATTTATTTTCTTGCTTTGAACCAGAAAGAAACGCATATATGGACCCCATTGCAGCGCCTTCCAAATTATTTGGAAAAATCCACCTATATATAACTTTCAAATCAACGTTAATAGACATAAAGATAGGCATGTGTGAATTTCGTAGGTATCCATCAATCAAGCCAGCTGGTCAAATCATGACAACGGCCACTGGTAGAGTCCCGACCTTTGGTACACACCTTTAGTCCCAGTTGAATTTTAGAACCGGGACTAAAGGTGATTCGTCGACGTGGCCCAAAATAGCTGCATGAGGAGCCGTCCCCCCTCCCCCCTTAGTCCCAGTTGGTATTACCAACTGTGACAAAAGGGGGGCGTCCACCAGCTATTTGGAGCAATGATTGACATCGTCTTTTAGTCCCGGGTGGTAACACCAACCCAGATTAAAGGGCAACCCAGACTAAAGGCCGAAGACCCTTTAGTCTCGGTTGGTGTTACCAACCCAGACTAAAGGGTCCTTTTAGTTTCGGGTTGAAACATCACCCGAGACCAAAGAGGCAGGAACCGACAGCCCTCGTATCCCCCGCGACCCTCTCTCTTTCTTTATTTCCTTTCCTCTCCCGTAGCCACTCATTCATCTCTTCTTCTCTACCTCTCTTATCTCTTATCCTTTCTCTTCACTGCGCAGGGACAGGAGAGGGGCGACGCGGGTGGCATCTGGGCGGCACGGGCCGGTGGCGCGGCCTCCCCTCCGGCGTGCACGCGGGGGTCGGCGCGGCGGCGGGCTCCGGCTGGCGCGTGGAGGCCGGCACGCGCTGCCTCCGGCGGGCACGCGGGGCGCGGCGGCGGGCTCCGGCGAGCGCACGACCACCGGCGGGCGCGCGGGGTGGCGGCCTCCGATGGGCGGGCGCGCGGGGCTGCCTCTGGTGCGGCGAGCTCTGGTGGGCTGGGCGCGGATAATGTGTGAGTGATTTTTTCTGCGATTCTGAGTCAAACTTATGTGATATGATTTGTGATTTTTGTGCGAAATCGAGCTTGTAGTTGTGAAATCGAATTCATGTGTTGCGACTGATTCATTTGTGATTGTGGGTTGTGAATCAAATCGAACTTATGCTTGTGCTTGTGAGCTGAACATATCAATTTGTGAAGTTCTTGAGAAATTGTGAAGTGTCAGAACATTGGAGGGGATAGAGATGGGGATGAGGACGGGGATTGGATAGGGGCACAGGCACGGGCAGGGGTAGGGTTTTTTTTTTGTTTTTGTTTTTGAGAAATAGCTTTAGTCCCGGGTGGTAATACCACCCGAGACTTAAGGGGCCTTTAGTCTTGAGTGGTATTACCACCCGGGACTAAAGACCCCTTTTAGTCTCCGTTCGTTCGGGACTAAGGGGGGCTTTTTGTCCCTCATCCTACTAGTGGGGGGTAGAGGTATTAGGTCTCTCATGTCCAATCGGGACTAATGATGAGAGACAAAAGCCTCCCCCGCGGACCTAATGCCTATACCAACCAACTAAAGCCCCTCACCCTACTAGTGGGCCCCACGTTGTTTGTAAAGTACTATACGCGTTGTTTGCTTCAAACATAATAAAAACTCCCTAATCAAATGGATCCCGTACGTTGTGACGATGATGTCCTGGAAATGAAGCCATCAATCGATATCAAATAGGCGCACGCGTACATAACACATTGTACTATTTGTTGGCTTTTACGGTATATGCGAAAAAACTCATTAATCACGTTGGCACGGTTTGGTACCTCGAGTAGGCGCGCTTTCGCTGTTGTACGCTGCAGACGAACGAGCGTTGATAGTTGACAGCGACGCGCAAGCATACGGAATAGCTGGCGGCGAATATATTTTCGGCGCTGCTAGCGCGTGGAAAAATTGAACATTAAAAATTAACTAGTGCAACATTATCGATTACTATTTGCAACCTGTTAAGTGCAACTTGATGCAACCTTCCTGCAAATGATCTTACTATTACTAATTGGAGGCTTCTTTTGAGGCCTCCACGTGAAGCCACCTAAGATCCTATGTGAACAGTCTAGAAAAAAAAAATTAAAGAAGCCTCCACATGAAGCCACCTAGGATCCTAGGTGGACACTTAAAAAGAGAATAAAATTACGCACCTTTGTTATTATGCACACTTAACTAAAACAACCCCTTATATCTATGTCAAAATTACCTAAAATTGCGTTTTATAAAATTAATCTAAATCAGCTCTCTAAACTATCCATCTGTTCAATTATTAAAACATATAAATTTGATGTCCACCCACCTATAATCTTCATATGCAATCTCCGAATCTCAAGATGCGCCCTACACACAAAATCGACCTTCTTAAACCTTACTAGGACGCGTTGGATAAGCATGAAAGCAGCCACAACCCATAGTATGTAGTAATCCACAAGGCTGCCATAGACCGAGCGGACCACAAGCAGTCAAGCAAGGACAGAGCGAAGGCCACAAGCAAGGGTGCTATCCATGGCACAAGCAGCAGGAAGGAGTCAGACGTTGCTCTAGGACGCTTTGTCATTCAGCGTGCAACAAATGGCAATGATCGAGAAGAATGTAGCCAGTTGTTATGTTTGAGATTGTGGAGGCTCCTTTTGAGGCCTCCACGTGAAGCCACCTAGGCTAGAAAAAAAAGAAAAATTAAAGAAGCCTCCACATGAAGCCACCTAGGATCTTAGGTGGACACTTAAAAAGAGAATAAAATTACCCACCTTTGCCATTATGCATACTTAACTAAAACAACCCCTTATATCTATGTCAAAATTTCCTAAAATTTGCGTTTTATAAAATTAATCTAAATAAGCTCTCTAAAATATCCATCTGTTCTAATTATTAAAACATATAAATTTGATGTCCACCCACCTATAATCTTCATATGCGATCTCCGTCCCAAGATCCGTCCCACACACAAAAATCGACCTTCTTAAACCTTACTAGGACGCGTTGGATGAGCATGAAAGCGGCCACAACCCATAGTACGTAGTAATCCACAAGGCTGCCACAGACCGAGCAGACCACAAGCAGTCAAGCAAGGACAGTGCGCAGGCCGCAAGCGAGTGTGCTATCCATGGCACAAGCAGCAGGAAGGAGTCAGACGATGCTCTAAGACGCGTTGTCGTTCAGCGTGCAGCAAATGGCAATGATCGAGAAGAATGTAGCCAGCTGTTATGTTTGAGATTGAGAGAAAGCATGCATGCCTATTGATGGAGAAAAGTACACGGTCTAGGGCTATATTCCTGCATATTTTCACTGGTGACCAGATAAAACTGATTTTACTAACCAAAATATCAAGTTTTTATGTCCTATGATGATAGGGCTTGACGGACATAGGTGGTGGAAAAGTAGTTGACACAATTGAGATCTAAAAAAAGAATACACTATAGATTGATGATATCTTGATTTTAGGATTATGCTGAGTTGATGACATGTGAGTAGCAGTATATATTCGCTAGCTGCTAGAAATTAAAGATCTTATTGTCTCTGTATAGATACAACTCATTCTGACCTCTCTTTTTACATTTTTTACATAATTTTCATGAAGCAAGCAATATTAGTATAAACAACTTTGCATGGTCGATTGATTCTTACTTAATTAAATATATTAATGGGGCACCAGCAGTTATATACTTACATAACAATTTCTTGCATTTGGGAAAAGTGATGAAACAATACGCATTTACATCGAGGTGATTTAAGAGGTTCCATGTATGTATTATTATGCCTAATTTGTTAAGAAAAAAGAGATGAGGTGTCTACGAAGAAGCAAAGAGAAAGATAGACATTAATGGAGCATTTTTTTACTCCCTCCATCTATGTTTACAAGGTATTTACATGACTTGGCACGATCTTCCAAATAGTAATTTAATAATTCATTTATCTTATATTATATCTATTTCTGATTATAAACCTATGACCACTGTAGAGTATATTTGATTACGAATCCAACCACGTAAATTTTATATTGTAAAAATAAAAAATAATAGCTAAATTTGTAAGTTTGAATCTTCATTTGCATGTGTGACTTATAAGAAGAAATGGTATACTATATATATACACCCATATATAAAGCTTAATGGTATTGTCACGTAATTATGACATTTCTAACCCATATACCTTATGTTTAAATATATCAAAATATGTGCCTACATAGTATAGAAGGTACATTTCCCATATTTCAGATAACATTTTCCTATCCATAAGAAAATTGTAGATGTGTAGTTAATATAAATGATTCTTTTCGCATACAACATATAAGACCAGATTGTTCAATTATTTGGGTTGTTCACTTATATTAAACGAATAGTACATAATTAGAATTGTACAAATGAAAAAAAATGTGAACTGTTTTCCTTCTAATACTCCCTCTTTTTTTTACAAATCACATTTTACTTCCCCGGACCCCCACCTTGTGTGAGAGCTTTCGCATTGGGTACTCTCTTTTTTTATCACATTTGCTTTGTCCTAAATCAAATATATCAAACTTTGACCGAGATTATTGAAAATATAACAACATCTATGATACCAAATTTGTATCATCAAATTCACCATGAAGTATGATTTGGTAATGCATATATTTGGTAGAACAATATTTATATCTATAAACTTGGTCAAAGTTGGACATATTTGATTTGTGATAAAGCAATTGTGATATGTAAAAAAGGAGGTTGTACTAGATCTTCAATATTAAGTCATTTTATTTAAATATTCTACTACTCGCTCTACAACAAAATTATCACATTTTATGGTAGCTTAAATCAGATTGATTGGTGCAAGCCGTTGGATAAAATGCTGGATATATGGAAAATTAATGACATTTTTAGGTAATAAACTAAATGTGTGGTCATTTATATTTATGTAATATTACCCCTGTTCGACTGGCTGGTGGTTGATAATAAACCAAACGAACAATTATGTTAAAGTTGCTACCCCGTGCAGTGGCACGGGTTCATGGACTAGTGTAATCAAACTGTAATAGATCCAATCTATGGGCTCGCAAATCAAACGTTTTATCTTTGTGTAGACTCACTGCAGGCACTACTAAAGAATCGAGCATTTGTCTCAAACTGAAAAACACACTAGTACCGAGTATTTTTGCACCCGGTACTAATGTGCACATTAGTATCGGATGGGGAGGGAAGCCCCCGACGCGCCCTCCCATGACCCAAATCAGTACCAGGCTGGCGCAGGCATCGGTACTAATGTGTTACATTAGTACCGGGTGGAGACCAGCACTGGTACTAATGTGAGGCCAGCACATTAGTACTGAGCCAAGATTCCACCCAGTACTAATGTGGCTACATTAGTACCGGGGTGTAGCATCCCGCTGCGAGTCCCAACGTTGTCTGCGCATGCTATCTCTTTTTATCCCCATCTCCCCCGCAACCTCGCTGTCCCGTCCTTTTTCTCTATCTTCTCTGAGTCTCCCTCAAGCTCTCTAACTCTCTCTTCTCTCTTTTCTTCAGATCCGCAGGGGGGCGGGGTCGACGAGGGACGCGGGCACGGGGTGTGGCGAGCCGGTGCGGAGGTGCTGCTTCCCAGCGTGGCGACGCCAGTGCCCAGTGGCCGGCGTGACCTGCCTGCACCTGCTGCAGGGCTACAGGGCCGCAGCGAGCCGACACGGGGGGGGACGAGGGTCCGCCTCCCGACGCGGGGACGCCGGCGCCCATGGGCCGGTGCAGGGGGCGCGGGCATGGAGGCACCACCTCTCAGCGTGGCCTGCCGGTGGCCGGTGCAGTGACGCGGGTCAGGGAAGAGGCCACGGCGAGCTGGCACCCGAAGGCCAGTGGGTTCAGTGCCGCGGCGCTCTGGGGCGAGGTTCATGTTTTTTTTGGAAAGGTTCATTTGATTATTGTGTTGATTTTGGTTCTTATGAAATGTGGGATGGTGATTCTTGTTGAGATTGTCATTATGAGATATATGTGTGTGAGATTGCTTTGGATATGAATGAGTTGTGATTTGAGACTTGTTGTAAATCTTGTTGTGACTTTGCTATAAATATGGATGAGATGAGAAAAGAATGGAAAGAAAAAGAAAAGGAGAAGAAAAATGATTGAGAAAGGGAGAAAAGAAAACAAAAAAGAAAAGGAAAAAAAGGGACGGACAAAACACAGTCGACACACCCCACACCACCCTGTACTAATGTGCACATTAGTACCAGGTGAGCCACTCGGTACAAATGTGCCCCCACATTAGTACCGGCCGAATAATACCGGTTCGATACCCGGTACTAATGGGGGTTCCCACCAGATACAAATGTGTGATTCTCTAGTAATGAGGGTTACTCGGTGCAATGCAGATCGTCAATGAGGCATCCCAGAACGTAGTCGATCGATTCGAGTAGTTGCACAGTCGCGCTGCCCAGAAAACTTATTGTCGCCCCTCATGCAGACTTCACGACGTCAATGGTTCGGAGATATGGCTCACCCTCCTCCTCGGACCTCGGTGCACGCCAAGGAGAGTCGATGATTAGAAGAGTGATTGGTATTAGGTTAGATCTAGAGAAGTACGTTTGCCTCTAATCAAAAGGTGGTTTTTGAAGGGACGGCAAGCAGACAACATCTTGGTCAATGCCATTTTGCTTCCTCGAGAATAAGGCTGGACGAAAAGCTCCTGCCTCATTAGCTCTCTCGGCTCGAAGCTAACTTGGCTCGGCTTGGCTCAATATACTAACGAGCGAGCTCGAGCTGGCATCTCAGCTCGTTAATATAATGAGCGAGTTCGAGCAGCTCGTGAGCCGGCTCGGAGCTCAACAAGCTAGGCCTGCCAGGGTAAATGCTAGTAGGCCACGAGTTCAAAGCAACAATTAATTTCTCTGCCTAAGGCCCAATATGCCTTCTTCGGCCTGCTATGCATTTGTACCAAGACAGAAAATGCAAACCCTAGTGACTAACCATAGCTGTTCGCGATTTTTTTAAATTTATTTTTTCATTTTGGAAAAATATATGATCGTTAGAAAATTTAGCAAAACTAACCTACCACCATCGTGGCCCACGGTGGTTGCGAGGCAACCGCCGTGCGCTAGGGCGGTTTGGCCAGCTGCCCCGGGGGCTAAGGGCGGCAAGCCCAGCCGCCGTGGCCCACAGCGGTTGACCAGAAAACCACCGTGGGGTATGGCGGCTGGATGTACTGCCGTGCACCACGACGGCTGCAGGCTCTAACCGCCGTAGGCCACGACAGTAAGCTTTGCGGCCGCCGTGGCCCATGGCGGCAGGGCCTCAGCCCTCTATAAGAGCCGAAAATTAGCCCAAAATTGTCACAATAATTTGAAAAGAAAGAAAGAGAGGGTTGTGAAGGAGAAGAGAGTGAGGTGGAGGGGGCGGAGCAGCGAAACTCTGTTGGTTCTTCGCTTCATTGCAGGTATTTCGCTGATTTCAACTCTTTTAGTACCTGTACTTATTTGTAATGAAAGCGTAATTAGTATTGATTCATTAGATTTCTTTAGATCTATAGTATGAAATAGCTTGTGGTTGTAGGGTTTAGGGTTCAGAAGGAGAAGGGAGTGAGGTGGACGGGGCGGAGCAGTGAAGCTCTGTTGGTTCTTCGCTTCATTGTAGGTATTTCGCAGATTTAAACTCTTTTAGTAATTTTACTTAGATATAATGAAAACGTAATTACTATTGATTCACTAGATTTCTGTAAATCTATGGTATAGATTTCTGGAGTATAGATCTGTGGTTATAGTTTAGATTTTAGTATATATGTTTGACACTCATTAGATTCTTTTAGGTAACATATTTACTATTGACTGTGTAGATTTCGGCGGATTAGTTTGTAATTTTAGTTTAGATTTTAGTCTATTTGTTTGTTAGTCCCTGGATGTAGTATTTGATAGCTGTTATTGCTTTTTATTATGAATCAGACATGTCGGAGACAGCCACAGTCCAATTGTATTATGGATCTGGAGAAATTATATATGGTCCACAAGGAGTTGACTTGTCAAATTTTAGTTCAGTTGAGAAAAATGTTAAAAGAGTAGTAGAAACAACTTTGGAGGGTATAATCAACTGGCTATGCAAGGCATTTTCAGTAGACTCAGAGCACCAAATGGCTGTCAGTAATGACACTAATCAACAGAAGTGATCATGTGTATTGGGAGCTCGTGCCATTTCAGGGGACTCCACAATGGAGGAGTTATATAAAAAATGCATGCCGAGTTGGTTTGCCCGTGATTTTGTTTGTCCAAGTTTTCCAGAAGGGTGGGTCTAGCAGTCAAGTGTATGAGGAAGCTGAGGATTTGCACGAGAGGGAAGGCTTGGACGGTTTAGGGGAACAACAAATGGAGGAAGAAGTGGATTCGGAAGGTGATGAGACACCTAAAGGTTATGTTGTCACTGGTTTTGTTGATGAGGGGGAAGAAAACCCAGAGGTGATGAGACATTACGAGAGAGAGTTAGAAGACAATGAACGTGCATTGGAAGAGGACTTCTCAGATGATGATGATGATGATTATGATTATTATCAGTTTGAGGATTATGTGCCCTGAGATTAGCGGAACTACGATTTCTCATAGTGTACTGTTAATCATGGTGAGAATGTGCCCTAGGAGTACACTAAGAATGAGGTTACAGTAGACGTCATGTACCCCAGTACTGCACATGTGAAGGATGCAGTCAAGCAGTGGTCCACCTTGACTCTGCACAGAGAGTTCAGGGTACTGAAGAGCTCTCCGAAGATATATGAAGTGCATTGTAAGAAGCCTGATTGTGCTTTTCGAGTGTATGCATATAAGGGGGAGTGGGATCATTACTTAGAGGTTAAAGAAGTGCTGCCTCACACATGTGCCCTTGATCGGATCGATGCAAGGCACCAAAACATTTTAGCCGATTTTGTTGCAAGCCACATGTACCCTACCATTGTGAAATGTACTTCTTATGAGCCGAAGGACATTATCGGTGCAATTGAGGAAAAATTCAGGTACACCATCAGTTACGGCAAGGCATACCACGCAAAGAAGAAGGTATTAGAGCATAGGTGGGGTACTTATGAAGCATCCTACCACAATTTGCCTAGCTTGCTGCACATAATAGTTCAGATGAATCCTGGCAGCAGCTATGATATCAAGGACTATCCTTGTGAGGAAAAACCAGGAAAGCTTGTACTTCAGCGGTCATTCTTGGCATTGGGTGCCTGCATTGAGGCTTTCAAACTTTGTCGGTCGGTCCTTTGCATGGATGGCACTTTTCTCATAGGGAAATACAAAGGAACAATCCTGACAGTTGTGGCAGCTGACAGTAACAATCAGTTGCTTCCTTTGGCCATTGCATTTGTGGAGGGGGGAGAACGTTGATAGTTGGTACTGGTTCCTTGAGAGGTTGAAGAACATGGTAGTGCAGGATGTGCAGAATGTGTGTGTCATACACGATAGGCACAAAGGTAATTTGCAAGCAATGAATGACATAAAAGATGGCAGCCAAGAGCGTTACAGAGTTCTGTTGTGGCCAGATGTTAAGAGCAGGTGGTGCACTAGGCACATGAAAGCAAACTTGCACATCCAGTTCAAGAACAAGGCCCTGTCTAAATTGTTTGAGCGGTTGTGTGAGAAGACTCAGCAGAAGAAGTTTGATACCATTTGGAAGAAATTAGATGACCTAACAAAAAAGGCATCAGAGGAGCTAGCAAAGAGGCAGTGAATCCTGAACCTGGCGAAAAGCTGATTTCTCTCGAGGACGTGGGATTAGATGGCCCTCAAGTTAGGTGGAGAAGAGGGCGTGCTGTGAAGACCTTCAGCCAGTGGATTCAGAATGAGCCTAGGGAAAAGTGGTGTCTCATGTTTGACGAGGGCGGAGCAAGGCATGGGATGAAGACCACTAATTTTGCTGAGGTCTACAACTGTGTGCTTCGTGGTTCAAGACCTCTTCCTCTAGTTCGAATTATTGAGTTCTTTATGTATCATACAATGCAATATTTTTACGAAAGGAGTATGGCAGCGGATGCGGTTGTGAGGAAACCCAAATGGTGTACTGCACCAGAATGACTGAGTATTTGGAAAAGGCTCAGGGAAAAACACTTCTTCACAAGGTCCGAGCGCAGCCTTACTACCAGTCTACTGAGAATGAAATTTTGTGGAAATATGAGGTTGAGTGCGGGGAAAATGCATCTAGGCCCATCACGTGAAAAGACGCAGCAAGTGTGTGAACTTGGCAACCAAATCCGCAGATGCTCTTGCCGGAAGCCGCAGCTACTACACACCCCCTGCACACATGTGATAGTTGTATGTTATGAAATTCAAAATTTCAGCCACCATAGGTACTTGCCTTGGTACTCCGAGAAGGAAACTATTCGGAACAGTTGGAACCGAACAATTGAGGGCTACCTTGTGCAGGGTAGTTTTACTGAGAACCCCAAGGAAAATGTTGTGCACATACCAGATCCAAATCCAGAAATGTGCCAAGGTGTTGGAAGACAGAAGAAGAAGAGGATTAGGAACAATATGGACGAAGCAGAAGCTGGAGCTGCAGTAGTGATGTGCTACAAGTGCCACAACACGGGCCACACGTACAAGAGGTGCACAGCTCCAAATTATGCTTGCAACTGTTGACAGCTGTTAAGTACCTATTTTAAAGCTGTCAATTCCTGCATTTTACCACAAGAACTAAGCATCCACAGTTGAATAGGAGCTTTTACTGATGAATTTCACTAGTGGCAAATGTTGGGTATTTTAGCGTCACACGAATAAATCCGCAAGCGCACGGATACCATTGTAGCTTTCACCTCAGAGTATTCCAAGGGTATCGAATCCAAGGGAACGTGTGTGTACTAACTTCGTATAGTTGGTCCAAGGACACACCCAAATAAAAGGCAAGGATAGAGAGGATTCCTAAAGATAGCACTATAGATGAGATTAAAGGTCGATCTCTAGATAGAACTTGGCTTAGGGTACCGATAGCCCTGACTTAACAGGCGACTCCGGTACGCGGATCTATGTGGAACGAGCTCTGACTATATCCAGCTGCAGAGGATCAACGAGAGCCAGAAGGGCTGTCACCACCTCTTGGACTGCCTCTACCTAACCTTGGGATAAGCCGAACGGATGATAACCGGTAGCGTGTCACAACGTCCACGCTGTTGTTACTGCCGTAGCCAACAGACTACGGCATCCTGTACTAATAGAACTACGACCACGGAAGAGAACTGATCTCACCCACTATAGGTACTACTAGATTATACTAAAGGCATACGAGAGAGCACTTGGTCCCGTCAATGGCGTAGCTAGGATTTTATCGTAGGGTATGCCAAGATAAAAAAATATGTACATAATTTGGTTCGATAAATGTATAAATGGTTAAGCAATTTCAAAAATTAACAACACTAACATACAAGTCTTAAATTATTCAACAGTTGAGTGCAAAAGTTGTATATAGTATAATACAAATAGTCCAAATATGTCTCCATTCCTTTTTTTTAGCCAAAATATGTTGCCATTCCTTCCAATAATTCAAGAATTATATTGTACTAATAACATGCACCAATATTTGTTTGAAGTACTCTCTTCGTTCCAAATAATAGGTAATTTAATTTTTTATATTCATAAAGCATTTTATGCTATAAATCCATAAATCTAGAAAATCTAAAATGATTTATAATTTGAAATGTATAGAGTACAAGAATATAAATGGAGAAGAATTGAGGAACAATTCTTATTGCATGCATCAATATTTGTTTTAGTTGCAAGAGTATTAATTGTAAAAGGAGAAATGAAGCAGCACAAGAATACTTCTTACAACGCCTGCGCAGGGTCCTGCAAAGTTGCAACAGGAACTGAGGAAAATAATTTGATGAATGGCCGAATGGGGAAGTGGCGTGGCTATAGCTGCTGCATGTTGTCATGGGCTGTTCGTCGCGTTGGTCTGGTGGGTGATTCTGGGCGGCTGCGCACTGCGCAGTGGGTGGTGGCATGCGGCATAGCAGAGGCAGCATCGGCGGACGCCGGACGGCGCGGATGGCCGGAGGCATGGAAGGGTTCGCGATTTTTTTTGCATTTGATCGTGGGCTGATGGGGATATCTGGAATTCGGATATCTGTTGCTAGGTTGAGCCAAAATACAGGGTATGCCGCGGCCCACCCGGCATACCCTGTAGCTACTTCCCTAGGTCCCGTACTTATGCTTCCAACGTATACGAACGACTTGCAGCAGACGAACGTATAAACCCAGGATCTATGCACAAGCAGAGGAAAAAAGACTACTCATGCAACCTAGCATAAACTATTAGAAAGGAATCATGTACACACTTCATTCTAATTAAAGCATGCAAGCATATCCACTTTATTCTAAATGACGAACATGCACACAAACGGATATGAGCACTTATGAACCTATGCTACAAGATCGAAAGGTTGTGTTCGCGAAGATCACAAGTCTCTAAATCAAGAACAAACGAAGAACACAAGAACATATCACCTATGCATTAATGCTACTTTAGTCTAAATAGAAAATGCAGAAATACTTACTTTACTCTAATTGAAGAACAAGCATCCATACAGATACAACTCTCTCTCTCTCTCCCTACTCTCTAATCTACCAAGGAGAGGCCTCTCCTTTGAAGGGAAGCTCTCATCCTTGGGTGAAGTGGTGTGTCCCTATTCTAACCCCCTCCCCTTCTATTTATAGGCTAGGGAGTGTGAGAGTTAGGGGGTGTTTCAACAGTGTTTTGGGCGCCCCTGGTACTGTAGCATACTGTAGAAGGAGCCTCTAGGTCGGTGGAAGGAAGAACTGGAGGAAAACCGGATCCTAGGGGCGAGAACCGGAGCTGAACCGCTACAGAAAAGGAGAAAATCAGCTGGACCGGCCCGGCCCATGCAACCGACCTCCCTCCGTCCAGCCGCGGCACGCCACGCGTCCGGGCGGACGGCTCGCCCGCGCACCCGCGCTCCCGCGTGCGGAGAGGAGTGGCCAACGGGAGTCTGCCACGTCGCCGGCTAGGGGGCGGTCCGCGCGCGCGCGCCCGCGTCGCGGCGGGAGCCAGCCACGGCGCCCCATGTGGCGGCCGCAGGCAGCCTCCCGCGCGTGCGCACATCGCCGCGGCTCGGCCGGGCAGCAACCGCCTCCTGCCACGTGGCCCGTATGTACTGGCCCATCCGACGTGATGCTGGTGTCATCATCCTTTGTATATTTGTCTATTTTATATCTTTTGCATCCGTGCTCCAAAGTAGACAAATGATATGTCCATTTCGATCGTCTCGACGAGTCCGTCACAATGGTGCAATCCGATTTAGCAATTGAGGTTGTTTATGATGATGTCCTATATAAGCCATTACTTTACTTGTTCTCAACTGTACCATTTAGTACGTATTTCAGTGCAACCTGCAACAAAAGCAAGAAACACCAACACTTGTGGAACTTGTTAGTATAAAGCCCTATTCTAGTGTTGATGATCACTTTCCAATTATTTAATGCAGGAGTTGACGGCATAAAAGTGGTTCTTAACAGCTGGTCAACAGCAATGCAAAGATGAATGCAGGTATTTAGCACAAGAAAAGAGAAGAAAGCACACCTCCATGATCCAAGTACTTCAGGCTCAGCCAATAAGAGGCTGCCAAGTAGGCGTCCACTGGATCCATGACGTCATCAATCCATGGGAAAGAACCCTGACGAATCAGAAGCCGCCACATAAGCGTCACATGCATCCTATGGCCCACCTACGCGTCCAAACCGCCTCCAATCCACGTGGGCACCTGGTACCGCCTTGAGGACCCACTTGACAGCCGCCTGGAGAAAGCACACCGTCACTAGGGCCCACAAGGGGTCGGCCGACCCCACAGGTCGGCCGAACCGACCTTGTGGCCGCCAGTGATCGACCGCCACGTGGTGCCTCCTGGTTGTCCCCTGATCCAATCCTGCTGAAAGTGCATCTAGGCCCCTAAGTGGATTTTGGTGAATTGAATGACAAAGCGATTAAAGGACTAATGTATTTTTCTAAGATTGTGAGCAGATTTTGATTATATATTCATGAGTTATTATTGGAGTATTTATTGATGAATGGATATTGTATGGCTCACATTGGAGAAGACAAATATATATAGATGATCCTGTTGTATAGTGACAAATACCAAGCAAAAGGAGTTAAATATTGGGGATAATTTTAGAAGGTCAATTCATGGTCTCCGGTTTATATGGAAGCTTGGTTAAAACACAAGGATCATAAAAAGAGAAGATGGTAATTCTCTAAGTCAAGTGCAAGTCTTCACGTGGTAATTCAAAAAGGACACAAGGATGAGTGTAGACTTCATGGTCCCTAATTGGAAGCTTGCATATTCGTTGTCAATCAAGAACAAGCATTTGAAGCGGGATTTTCAAATGGAATTTAATTATGGATGAAGCAAAGTGGAATTCAAAGTGGATTGGGTAAGTGATGAAGAGATCAACCGAGATGTCTAGGGTGAGGGACTAAGCAATCTTTGGGGCCGTAGCTAAGCCGCCATTAGTGTTTTGCTAAGGTGAAGTTCTAGCATCTGTGGGGTCTTCAAGTATCATATACAAGCCTTACCGAGGAAAGCAATGCAACTCATCTACATGTTATGATTGGCAATATGGAGTGACTTATGGATCCAAGTGTGCATTCTTATACTAGATAGAAAGATCCTAAGTCACTAGCTCAAGTATGGATGTGCTCAAGACATAGGCTATGTTGAGAGCCCTCAAGTGGATATTGCACAAGTATGGCAAGATTGAAGACATTCAAGCTCAAGAAGTTGTCACGTTGTTTTTATTTAATCTTGAGTATAGGTATGCCGTACTATCAAGAGGGATGCAACATTAGCGAGTTGACCAAAGTCAAAGTGCTCATTAGTTGACCTAAGTGAGATATAGTCTTGAGAGCCTTGGTGTGTGCTAACAAACCCTCCTAACCTAACCTGAGCCACTTCATCTCTTTGGTGAAGTGTTATTTTCGTAGAAAGAGTTTTGGGGGGTGCTCGGGCCTGACCGGTCTGACTGGTCAGGGGCACCGGTCTGACCGGTGCCGCTAGCCCAACGGCTAGTTTTTCAAACACCGGTCTGACTGGTGTGAGGCACCAGTCTGACCGGTGCCACCCGACAGCTAACGGCTAGTTTTCTCCTTTGAGGGGTATAAGTACCCCAAGTCCTCTTCAGTGGAGGGCTGCTGTTCCTAGTGGTTGTGCTGAGTTCCTAAGCCATTTCTTGCAAGCCCTAAGCCTTAGTGGCTCTCCCCAACCTCTCTTTGTGAGATTTGTGGATTCAAGCCACATCCTTTGTGTTGGGTTGAGAGAGTGAGCTCAAGAGCGTCTTTGTGAGGTAACAAGAGCATTCCCATAGCTTGAGCACTTCGGTTTCGTGTCTACGAGCTTTGAAGCATTTGTTACTCTTGGAGGTTTGCCTCCTAGTCGGCTAGGCGTCGCCAGCTAGCTCCCAAGGTTGTGGTGAGCAGTGGGAAGTTTGTGAGGGCTGTGATCTTGCCTCTTCATGAAAAAGATCACCTTAGTGGAAATGAGGAAAGAGGTTGAAAGAGACCCGGCTTGTTGTGGGAATTGTCCCTTACAAGCTCCTCAACGGAGATGTAGCCGTTCCTTAGTGGGCGGTGAACTTCGGGAAACAAATCCTTACATCTCTTTGTGGTTTGCCTCTCTAAGTTGTTTTTCTAGCATATTTGATTTGCTTCCGCTTCGATCTACTTGGGTGTGCTACTTGTGTGTGCAGGGGTCATTACCTTGCTTTTGATCATCTACAAAGGCTACTCACCAAGTTTGGTTCGTGCTAGAAGTCAAGAGGAGCTTGAAGTTGTTTTTGCAGGTGCTCTTGCTACATCGGTCTGACCGGTGCTAGGCAACAATCTGACCGGTGCCTCCTGTGAAGCCCAGTGCGCGACCGGTCTGACCGGTCACCACCACCGGTCTGACCGGTGGAACACTAGCAGCTCAAGTTTTCGGGGACGAAAAGTTAAAGTCGGTCATCACGCCTATTCACCCCCCTCTAGGCGACATCAAGGTCCTTTCAATTGGTATCAGAGCATAGGTGCTCCGATTCGAGCTTAACCACTTGGAGTTCTTCGATGTCGACAACTCGTGAGGTACCATTTGAGCCTCTAGCTCTAGATGGCTCAAACTATGCATCTTGGTCAATTTATGCACTCAATTTCATTAGGACCATGGGTCCACTTGCCGAGAAGATTGTTGTTGCTAGCATTCTACCTCCTCACCTTAGGGAAACCAAAATTGACTTGTCAAAATCATCCCTAGAGGACTTAGAGTGTTGGCAATGCAACTCTCGAGTATTTAACTACATTTGTAGTATTTTGAGTGATGATGTGCAGGAACTCATCTATGACAAACTTGAGATTGATGCACACACCATTTGGGAAATGCTTAAAGAAGAATATGAGAAGCCCAAATGGATTGATCAAGAGCAAACTAAGGAGAGTGCACTTGAGGAGAGCTCAATGTCTTCATTCAACATCACCGAGCCTCAAGTGTCACTTCCCAAGCAAGGAGAAGGCCAAAGAAGCGAAGAACCTGTCCCTCTGCAGGGACCAGTCAGACCGGTGACACCCACCGGTCAGACCGGTGCCGGCACAGGCACCACCATTTGCTTGATGGCCAAGAAGGAAAAGAAGAAAAGGACCAAGGGAGGAAAGATTGAGAAGAATGAAGCTTCAAGCTCCTTGGTCAAGGAACTTGAGGCTCTCAAATCCGAGAATGCCTCCTTGGTTTGTAAGTATGATTCACTCGCTAGGCAATATGATAAGGTTATCAAATCCTTTGCATGTGTAGCTGCAGTGGATCAAGAAAATGAAAGGCTTGAAGAAAAGCGAGGGAAGCTCACTAGTGAGCATATGGCCCTACAAGACAATCACAAGGAACTTGGTGTTCCTATGAAAAGCTTGTAGACTTTTATGCAACACTAGAGATAGCTCATGAGGTTGTGATTTCATCGGTAAAATTTATGCAACCTCTATCTCACACATGCACATGTTCACAAGTTCAAATTGATTTGTCTTGCACTAATAATTGTTTCTCTCAAGCAAGCCAATCTAGCATTGAGCATGTACTTGTAGAATCTTGTGATGACCTCATTGCTAAAGAAAATGATGAACTCAAGCAAGAGGTTGAAAAGCTTCAAAGAGACTTGTATGTATTGAAGGAGAAGAGCAAAGTGCAACCTTCTCAAGATAACCGTGAGAACATGGTGAAGAAGCTTGAGAAGGGATCAACGTCGCTAGCTCAACTCCTCAACAACATACAAAGACCCACAAGAACAAGATTCAAGAAAAGAGTAAGGTTGGGCACATCAAGTCCCAACATCGCCCAACCAAGCACAAGGCACAAGAATCACTCTCCAGGAAGCCTAGAAGCTCAAACAAGTGGAGAGTGTGCTACAAGTGCAGAGAGAAGGGTCACTTTGCCAACGCTTGCACAAGTACCATAGCAAGCAGTGGCTCTGACCGTGACTGGTCAGACCGGTGCATGCCACCGGTCAGACCGGTGCCGGCCAGGTCTACCACCCCTCAAGCAAACAAGCCTAAGAAGACCCCTCCTCCAAGGACAAGGCTTAGAAGCAAGCATGGACAAGAAATTGCAAGGAATGGTGTGACCAACAAGGACAAAAGCCGCATTTGCTATGCATACCGTCAAAAGGGTCACATGGGCAAAGATTGCCCAAATGGTAACATTCCTAAATCGAACCTTGTCCATTGTGATTTCAGTAAGCTTAGGAACGATAAGAATGGAACTTGTGCTATGAGGGAGATTAGTTCACCTCAAACTAGCATGAGAGCCATTTGGGTTCCTAAGCACCTTGTGGCTAACCTAGCAGGACCCAACAAGAGTTGGGTACCAAGAAACGCTTGCTGAGCTTGTAGGTTGAAAAAGATGCATTGAACACATGGTTAGAAGGCATGTAAATCCTTTTTGATCTATTGGCCATGTGAAGGGCAAATTGATATAAATCTTGAAATCAATGACATCTCGGTAACTAGTGTTGTTTGTCGAGTCTAAGTCACTCTTGGTTCTTCATGAACACTCATGTGACACATGTCTTGTGCTAGTGAAACATGAGGTAGTGACTTTGACATTTGTTTGAAAATTTATCCTCTCATGCCATTCGATGCTTTTAATGGCTCTCTAGAAGAGCATTGCCTTGTCTTTGCTGCAGACCTCAAATTAGTGATGTGTTCACACAATCAAGGGACTAGAAAGGCAAAATCACCAAAAATTGGGCATCGGGGGTCACCGGTCTGACCGGTGCCGGCCCTGTGAGTCAGGGGACGGGTGACCCGGCCCCTGTGCCCGGGTGACCCGATGCGTCTCTGTTTGCTGACGGGTGACCCGACCCCTATGGCCGGGTGACCTAGGAGTGAACCATTTTTCATGAAAAATGGTGATTCGACATCGAAGGGAATGAGATACTCGACACATTTCAATTGACAAACTATTTATGTGTCTTGACCAAGTTTGGAATGAGCCTCACCATATTCTTAGTTGAATAAAGTGCTTTGTTTGAGAAATTCAAATATCTCTAGCACGACTTAAGGGGGAGCTCATTGCAACACTTGTGTCACTTGTGGGACTAACAATTTCTTCTAGTGATCTTGTAGTCTCGTTTATTTGTGCACCTTTATGCAAGCTCTTAATAAGTAGTATTATCAAAGAACAAGTAAGAGTTAGCACTTTTCAAAATTTAATATATGCACAAATGAAATGGTCTTAAGGCAAAGGTATGTTTTTATTAAACCTCATTGAATACCGTAATGCATCTAGGCCATTATACAATGCTAGTGTGCCATCCTTAGCATGAAATTGCTTCAAGTGAATTTTTGTGTGCTTCTCTAGATATTTGGTTGATACCTTTGTGTTCACTCGACTTTGTATTTCGTGGTTGAGGGTATGATCTAAATATACTAGAGTGGCTATTTGTTTGAAGTGGATGCATGCACTTTGTGTCATAGGATAAGCTTTTCGAAAAATCAACTAGCATGTATAGGAAGTGTGCTTATTTGAAAAATATTTGATTCTTGGTCTTTGTGACCCAATCAACTTAGTTGTGACTATAGTTCCCCTTGTTTGATTGATGGCTAGTCACAATTAAGAAGATTTTCTCAAGTCCATAAAATCTATCTTTATCTCTCTCTCTCTTGGAAGAATCAAGAATTATCAATTAAATTGGATTATCCTCCATTCTTTCAAGATTTATCAAAATATGGATCAATATCAGTTCTACATCTTTTATCCAATCTTTGTGAAGGAGTGAGGAGCAAAATCTGATCAAAGTGTGTCTCAGGGGAGCACCGGTCTGACCGGTGCGGCTCACCGGTCTGACCGGTGGCAACCCTAAGCCACATTTTCTCTTTTCTAAGGACTAAGTGGAAGAAAAGTGATCTATAAAATATTTGGTGGAATTCTAAGGAGCAAAATCACAAAAATGGAGAAGGATCGGAACTTCCGAGGCTACAGCGGTACTACCGATATGGTCTCACTGTCTAATTTATCAAAATCATCGGTTCTACCGAGCCCAGGCCGAAACTACCGCTAAAAGCTTCACTGGCTGGACCTGGGGGGTCACCGGTCTGACCAGTGGCTCCCACCGGTCTGACCAGTGGCTCCCACCGGTCTGACCGGTGTCGCCCGGAAGCAACCCGTGGGGCCACAGTAAAAAGATTCTATCTCTTTACCCCCTTCTTTCTCTCTCCTCTATCATTTCACCCTGGTTCCACCCTCCTTCGGCCCGTGGAGACTCCCCTCCTCCTTCCTTCCTCCTCTCACAAATCCCATGGAGACTTGAAGATTCAACCAAGGAAGTGGGCGGATTTTTGGTGGAAAGGACTCTCCCAAGGCCCCTCCATTGATTCCTCACCAAGCTCTTCGAGTTCCATTCGAGTTCCTCTCTCAAAAGGTATTCAAATCTTCATTTCGCCCGATCTCTCTACTCCGTGCAAAGATTTCAATTTCCTTTGGTAGAACATCACCTGAGAACCCCTAGAAGACATCCTTATAGATCCATAGCTTTTTGTTGGACACATTGTGAGAACTCAAGATTTGGGGTCGGACGGCCTGCATCGGTCTAACCGGTGCACCTCACCGGTCTGACCGGTGGCGCCTGTCAACCCTAAATCCTGTTTTCTTTGTGTCTTCAACTCATATCTATGTAGGAATGCTTCTAGATCATAAATATTCATATCTTGTCACTCCAGCTGCTGAGATTGGCATTTGAGGCCATTGGCTCGGTTCTGGAAGGCACCGGTCTGACCGGTGCCCCTCACCGGTTTGACCGGTGACGCCCAAAACAGACCCAATCGCATCACATCATGAATTTCAATTCTGATTCTTTTCAAATCTTAATCCTGAAGTCTTACACAATCTTGTCATATCATTTGTAACCCAGGACAGCGGCTATGCCAAGGATGAAGCAATCCGGGACCAAGAAATTAAAGTTGACACCTAGAGAGATTCCGCATGATTGTTGGTATTTCTTAACCTCACCACTAGTGGCGCGTCTAGCGTGAGCGTGTAAGGAACACCCGGGAACACTGACGGGTGCGAACGAGTCCGCAAGCGCATGGATACACCGTTGTAGCACTTCTCCCTCTGGAGTATTCCAAAGGATATCGAATCCAAGGAACGGTTGGGTTCTCTACGAGTGATTTATCCAAGGACACAGGATCTCTGCTAAGGTAGGTGAGAGGTATGGTATCTCTTGTAGGTACCTGGTTCTAGGGGGGTACAAGCTGCAAAGGATCTCGCTTCGGACACTGGACCCTCCTGGCTATAACAGTCGGTTCACGGCAAATGGTTGCCTACACCTGTATCCGAACGTGGGGGATTCCGAAAGGGTCCAATGGCTGTCACCACCGCAGCCTACCCCAAGACAAACCGTGGGATACAGGACAATCGAAGGATAACCCGTTGTCCAGACACCACGTCTGCACCACCGACTACTACTATAGCACGGCTACGTCTGACGTCCCGCAGCAACACTATAGCACTCCGTAGAAATACGGAGCGACGAACCCGTGAGTACAACTAGACCTTACCCATCATAGAATCAAGATGATACAAAGAGATATGAATGACACTTTGGTCTAAACCAGATATGCAGGGTACTCACTATATTCTAATTGACAAGCAGTCATACAAACGGAATACAGAACTATTCATCCAATCAACAAGATTAAAAGATCGTGTCACGAAGAACACGTGCCTCTAAATGATGAACAGATAAAGAACTCTAGAACATATCACCCATGTATGAATATGACTTTAGTCTAATCGGAATATAGCGAAATACTCACTTTAGTCTAAATGAAGAATAGTATCACTCATGAGGTACAAAGAGATGATGAACGAAGAACAGATCATTGCATCTCTCTTCTACTCACCCACACTCTCTCCTCTCTACCTAGCACTACCTAAGCTAGATCCTCCTCACACTCATATTCCTGGTGGGATGAGGTTTCACCTCCACCAAGAAGGGATGAGAAGGAGGTGAGGAGGCTAAGGTAAGAAGTTGCCTTCAAGTGTGTTGTCCTATTCTTACCCCCCCTCCCCTTCTATTTATAGGCGCGGGCACTGGCGTCAAGTGGAGCGAGACACCCCGGGGATGGCCTCTAGGACCAATGGGCGAGCACCACGTGGAGGCCCGGGATCAGCCGACCAAAGGTCGGTTCGGCCGATCCCTGGGTCGGCCGACCCCCACATGGCCCGCCTCGGCTTGTGCTTTCTCTGAGCGGCTGACTGGTGGGTCCTGAGGTCGGTTCCCGGTGTACACGTGTGTTGGAGGTGGTTTAGGCGCTCTGGTGGGCCCATGGATCCATGTGATGTACACGTGGTGATCTCTGATTTGCCGAGGCTCTCTCTTGGATTGGTGACGTCATTGATCCAGGGGCTGCTTGCATGGCAGCCCCTCATTGGCTGAGCCTGATGTTCTAGGATCATAGAGGTGTGCTTTCTCCTCATTTCTCATGCTAAACACCTGCATTCATCTTCATACAGCCAGTTGTGGAAATCGTCAGTTTAAAACCCTATTCTAGTGTGGATGCATGATTCTTATGTTGAAATGCAGGGATTGACGCCCCTAAATTAGGTACTTAACAGCCGTCAACAACTCCCCCACACTTGCCCATTGCTCGTCCCGAGAAATAGGGAAGAGATTGAGCGGGTTAAACCATGGTTATGAAACATACATAAGAATCATTCCAGGTCATACCTTGCTCTTGTGAACTTTGTGGAGTGGCTACCATGCCATCTTGGGTAGTTGATAAGAGGAATGACCATGAATCGAATCCCTCAGACATCTAAGGGTGAGCACTTGGGGTTTTCAAAAGATTTTCAAAAAAAAACATGCTCTGCCTCCTCCTTTGATCCTCTCGAGTCGCTCAATATGTATATGTCCTCACCTGGGCTTGACTGCCTTAAATCCATCCTATTTCTAGCAGGCTTATGTGGAGCTCAGGGTAGGATATGAATAGCAAGGCGTACTTGTATTGTATATATCGCAAAATAAAAAACTGGATCCAAAGAGTAAATCAAGTCATGCAATCAGATCAAGAAGTGCACGTGTATGGATGTGGTAGATATGGTAAGGTGGACACTAGGCCCGAAATAGGTGCTAGTTATTACCATATTCCCTAAATGAGATAAATGAGCTAAATGACTCTGTTGCATGATTCTCTCTCTCTTATATATATATGAAGTTATGAGAACATGGTTATCCTCTTCTTCTTCTTTTTTTTAGTGGACCTTCGTGTGCCCACATATTTTTTAGATAGCCATGCCTCTTTACAAAATACTTGAGGAGAGAGAAATCAATGCATATGATGGAGCATTTATGTAGATGAATAGATGAATGATACAATGCTAACTTCCAGAGTAGAAGCATAGCAAGGGGAAATGGTGGTGTGCACATAAATCTTGATCATGAAAGCATGAAAAGAATCCTCATAGGGTCACAGGTTTTGACAAAGCTCAATGCAATAACAAGCAGCATATGAGTATAAGGTTTTCAACTAAAAACATCATATGGCTTTGGTAGGACTGTGACATATCAAAGGAGAGCTGCAAGAGCATTTTTTTTAAGATAAACCCAAGAACTTACACCTTCAGAGCTAAGATCTTGTCATCAGGCCATATCTCTCTTGTCAACCACTTAGATGAACATGTTGTCCTTATAAAGATATGGTTCACAAGCCTCAAGGGTATAAACAAGGGATAGAACTTATGCATGTCAACCACAGGTATGGAGCAAGCATCACCATAGAATTCTCGAGTTGCTCATAAAAGATCTTATAAAAGGGCATAAATAACTTGGGAATCATGGTTAAATGAGGTAGAGATACAAACCAGCGCTGGTTGTTGATGCAGACCGAACGGGGTTTTCGTGATGTGCAAGAATGTGTCTCCGTTCAGGTTCTTTAAACACAAGTGATCGTAGCGCTGTGCGAGTGTGGTGTGGGTGTAAGTATCCATCGTGTTTGCGTTTGGAGAGTACAACTCTCCCCCACACTATCTTGTACCTGGGTGCAGTTCTTCAAGACAAACAAAAACAGAAACAACTAACACACATGTGACTTGACCGGGTTATCTGACCGGTGGAGCCAAATTATTTTATTCAAGTTCATAATGAAATAGGCGCTTACACACATGATGGAAATAAAAATTTGAAAGGAAAATAAACATGGAAGGAAATAAACTAAACTAAGCGCCTATGAAAATAAAGAATGGGTGTAGCCCTCTACTATGCGAAAAGGGCTTCCAAACCCTCTGCCTTAATCAGGCACTGCAGCATAGCGTCCATCTCCCTCTGGGTCTCGAGGAGAAGACGCCTGAGCCGCCGGTACTCTTCTCGCTGCTTCTCCACAACCTTCACCAAGGCCTCATACTCGAGGTACACATCTGCCAATCTATCTGCCACCTTGCTTGTTTGGAGACTCCTTCTGTTAGGTAATGAAGCCAGGATATCCTCAAGTTCCGTCTCCCAGCGCGGTGGATATGGTTTTGGCATCCCGCAGCTGTCCTTCGGGGTCCTCACCCCAAAGATGCGAAACCTGGTCTGGGGCTGCGGGAACTCATCCCAAACATCCTGCTCATACTTGTGGCAGAAAGGCTCACCATCCTTGCTAAAGAGCGATCCTACGTAGCGCTCTCCAGGCTTTAACGGTGGGCCTGGCCAGTCATCGTAGAGCACCTTCTTGTTTGAAC
This sequence comes from Cenchrus fungigraminus, assembly GCA_036936925.1. NCBI lineage: Eukaryota > Viridiplantae > Streptophyta > Magnoliopsida > Poales > Poaceae > Cenchrus > Cenchrus fungigraminus. Next base: position 62,137,407 of record CM072768.1, on the reverse strand, counting down.
CAGGGGCTGGTTTCTTCCCTAGGGCGGTAAATCGGGGATAATGACCAGCGAAAGTGGGGGGTGAAGATGAGCCGCGCCTAGCCGGGGACTCTATCGAGTCTCCAGTCGGGCTTCTCATCCTCCTCCCCCGTTCCGGAGTCATCATATCATCCCGAGATCCGTCCCATGGATGCAACTTATCGCTCCCTAGGTCGCTGAAGAAGAAGGACTTCTCCCCTTCGAAGGGGGACGGGGCCTTCATCCGACGAGGCTGTGCGTCCCGGCTACTCATGGTTGGTGATGTGGTGGCTGTGAGGAGGAAGGAGCAGGGGAGATGGAATTCTGCGTGGCTTGAAATTTGTCATGCAGCGAGGAGGAGATCTCTGGAGGATGAAGGCGGGCACACGCGAAAGGGGAGAGGCGGCGGCGCCCTTACTGGGTTGGCCGACCTAGTGGGTTGGCCGAACCCATATGGGCCCCGCTGGGCCTCCCCTTTGACCTGTGGGTTCTAGCAAGGCTCACGTTCTCAGGGCCAGGTGTCCCGCAGATTTTGAGGTTGGAGGCTCCAGTAATAGCTAAGACAAGGTGTTGGGCATAAACGCTCTCACTCCTCTTTTAGCTTTACTTAAGCCTCTACCCGCATAAATAGCGCAACATAGGGGGTTCACCTGGACCCATATCTCTGGAAGCATGGCTCAAGAATGCTCGGACCCTAAACAAGCGAATAGAAATCCGTGGGTCGGAGGAACATTCGAGCCTTAGATCGAGAGTAACAAAGTTGCCAGTTCGTTCTCTCCTTAGGTTGCTACGGGTTCTCACCCTCACCTAGTGTGAGGATGACACGTAGGCCAACCAAGCTTCCAATGGGAGTGCAAAAGGTAGGGATGCAACCACACTCCCGCGGGGCATCGATCAAGTCAGAGTGTCAGAATGGTATTTATGCCTACTGAGCTTGATCGGCATCGGTCCTAACTGAGCTCATGATGATGAGATAAGTTGCTCAACTGGATCGGTATAGAATCGTGCTTTCCGAGGCCAGAAGTATAAAGACTTGTGATCCTGGGGCCAGTGTCTTGACCTAACATTTGGTGTGGCGGCACCTCAGGTTGGGCCTTGACATAAAGTGAAGGACCGAAACTGGCGACCAGAGAGTGGGAGAGTGAATAGGAGCCGATAAAAATTCTTCTCGAAGGAGATGGGAACTCCGACAAGACGAACACGGCTTCCAAAACACGTCTCTGACTCAACTACCCAAGTTGGCCAAGATCACGCAGCCACTGGAGTGCTACTGGTCCTAGGAACTAACAACCACCTAGATCTACTCGAGCACGCAGCGGAGAAAGCAACTCGAGCACCACTGGACTGCACTGGTCAGGCCGGTGAGCAGCACCGGTCAGACCGGTCCCTACTGGAGTAACCTAGCAAAATCTGAGAACTTCCACAGAAGGCTCCTACACCGGTCAGGCCGGTGTAGCTCGCCGGTCAGACCGGTCCAAGTCAAGAAATCCCAAATCCACCAAACAGACCTACCGAGCTCCAAAACTGACCAAACTCGAAACAGCAGCAACACGAGACAACAGGGAACACACCAAGACGTTCACCCGAGCAAAACTCAATAAAGAGTCTGCACCGGTCAGGCCGGTGTGACCTGAGCTCTCGGGATGAACAGCGCCCGCGGGTCAACTCCCCCATATCCAACTCCCGATCTCCCGATTCACTCCACAGATTCACACAAGACTTTGGGGATAATAGGAACACCTCATGGGCACTCCATAGCCAAGATTTGGTCCACCAAAACTTGCTAGAATGAGCGGAATCGAAGGAATTCCACCAAGAACACCTCTAACCCTAGAGCCAAGAAAACTCCAAAATTGAGCCCCTTTACTCACGGATTTGGGAGGGGAATCACAGGGAAAAGAACCATGAAGGGTTCATACATACATCCCCCACCAAATCCCAAAGAGAAAGGTCTCAAAACCACCACAAGAAATTCGCCAAGAAAAGGCTCTGAAAATCACCAAAAAGGGAAAACGGGAAAACACAATCAAGCCTTGAGGAACCACGCCGAATCATCTATACATACCATGAAGGTTCATACAAGGTCTAGCTTCCGCCCGATCATCCTTCCCTATCACAAGATCTCACCATGAAGCTCTCAAGCTAGTCCTAGAAATTCCAAAGGAAAAATGGAAGAGGAAAATAGCAAAACAAAATGAGCTAGGGTTCCAAGAGATGGCTGCCATCCTCTCACCACTCGGGTTATATGGAGGCTATCCGAAAGACTAAAATACCCCTAAGGCCTAATACTAGGATACGCACCCCCGAGGGGCACTTTGGGAAACTTTGTCTTCACACCATCGGACGGATGCCCGACGACCGCAAACTTGCTTAGCCTCGACGCAAGCCTTGCGATCCCGACGCGTGTCCTCCGCTTCGAAGTCTCCGGACTGCATCGTCGCACACCGATCAGACGGTGCTCCTCACCGGTCAGACCGGTACCCACCGGTCAGACCGGTCATACCCACCGGTCATACCGGTCCGATGCTGCTGCTCCTCCGTCTTCGGTCTTCGGTCTTGGCTTTGTGGATCAACCAAGGAACCCAGTCGTTTTCTGGTGAACCACTGGAAACCCCGCGAACTCGGTGTAGCCTCCGCCAATCACCACTCATGACTCGGCTCCCACGTAGTCCCGGCTCGACCTTGGTTTTGAGGCTCAACCAAGAAACCGTTCACGACTTCATCTTGCCGTTCTTGCCACCATGCAGCCCGCACTTGACTCCGCTGGCCACCGGGTCCCTCGAACCAAGCCTACTTGTCTTCTCCACACCTGGAGGCCTCACCAGCAACGACCTTTCGCGCTTGTTCTTCACCTGCACCAACACCAGTCAAGCCGCAACCTGCACCTGCAATACTTAGGAAAGAATCAGTCCACACCACGTTGTCAATCACTCGTCACACCAGGAAGCGACCATCCACCGGTCCTCGAACCACACATGGCTCTCAGTCTCCCCCTTGATGAGTGCATTGACAACACACACGTTTTGGCAACCAAAGAGAAAAGGAAAAGAAAAGAAACGACTAAAAGAAACTCCAACAAGCGATCAAAAAGCAAAAGAAAGGCAAAGAGCAAGATCACTTGAAGAAGACAAGTCTCAGACCCCTTAGGCAAGGGCAACTGCTCGACACATCCGAGACAAAACACGCTCAAGCAAAGAGCGCAAACCATCCATCCAAAGCTCGAAAACCACAAAGAGCTCCCCCTGCACACATGCAAGCTCCCCCTGAACCAATGCAACTCCCCCTGGACGAATGCATGCAAACCACTTCATGAAACAGAGCAGCTGCAACAGCTTTGCTCTGACCGGTCAGACCGGTCCACCTCACCGGTCAGACCGGTGGACTAGATCGCCCAGCACCTGACACTCACACCGGTCAGACCGGTGCATTCCACCGGTCAGGCCGATGACCACCTGGGAAAAACTGGGAACTGCACGAGCTCAAAACTAACTCAAAACCACTTGGAAACCTTCTAAATGCATTCAGTAGGCCAAAACATGCTCAAACTTCTCCCCCTTGTTGACAATGCATGAAACAAGCCAAAAATGCAAAAAATGCAACCTAGAGCTTCTCAAATAGACAAAATTCAACATAGCATGCTACACATCTCCAAATGAGCAAGTTAGATACTCTATAGCTTCGTATGGACAAAAACTACAAGATCACCAAGTTTCACAACCATTGGGCGAAGCTTAGATAGAAATGACCATTTTTGCGAAAAGTTCCCTCTCATGAGAAAAGTCCTAAACATGAGCAAAACATGTCAAAATGGCAAAGCCACACAAACTTCATGCTAGGACAACCATTCTAAGCATAAGACCATCATAAACGCCCACAAGCACCTCATGTCATGTCAAAGCCACCGAGCCAAGTGCTTACTTCTAAACATGAGACTTCTCATTGGTAAGCAACATGCAACGGTTTAGCACCCAAAAGCAAGTAAATTAAGCACATATGACATGGGAGCACATTTTCCAAGCAATTTACATTTCATTTTCAGATTTATATTTGGTACATGAAATGTCTTTGCGACAAAAAGGAACTTATGCCCCTCTACAAGATAAAGCATGGGGGCTAAACATTCATGATGGCAAATGAGCCTTTGGCCCCATATGATCAAAATAAGGTATCCAACCACAAATTAAGCATAGCCAAGCCACAAAAACATGTCAAGATCATATAAAGGCATTTACTCACAAGAGAGCATACATGTGACATTTTTGAAAAACATAGCCATCAACCATGGATATAAATCAAGATCATCAAGAGCTAAGCCAAACTAACCATAGCTTACCAAACTAGCTCACAAGGACATATATATCATACCATGGTGAACAATGTAAATAGGAGAAGCCTTTCCTACACAATGCATATGATACAAAATGCATGCAACCTAAGATACAAAGATGCCTATACATCATGTTACATATGCAATGCAAAATGCAAGAAATGCACAAAGGAAAGCTATACATATGCTACAAAGGAGCTCCCACACACCAACTCAAGAAATCAAACAAACACCAAGCTTCCCCCGCAAACGAGTGAAAGTTGCTTGATCTAGGGGTTTGGTGAAAATATCGGCTAGCTGGTCATGTGTGGGTACATGGATCAAAGCGATTTTTTCTTTCTCTACGTTGTCTCTCAGGAAATGATACCTCACTTCTATGTGCTTGGTTTTGGAGTGGAGCACTGGGTTCTTTGCAACGCTTATGTCACTGGTGCTATCACATTGAAGTGGGACGTGGGTATACTCCTCACCAAAGTCACTCATGGTGTATGTGATCCAAAGGAGCTGAGAGCAACAACTAGCTGCGGCCACATACTCTGCCTCAGTAGTGGATTGAGCAACACTCGATTGTTTGCGGGAAGACCAAGACACCAAAGAAGAACCCAAGAACTGGCAAGTCCCAGAAGTGGACTTCCTATCCAACCGACACCCGGCAAAATCCGCGTCTGAAAATCCATGAAGAGCCAAAGAAGAAGACGCGGAGTACCAAAGGCCGAAGTCGGGAGTATGACGCAAATACCTGAAGATGCGCTTGACTGCTTGCCGATGCGAAGTCCTCGGAGACGCTTGAAAACGAGCGCACAAACATACCGAGAATTGGATGTCCGGCCTCGTCGCCGTCAAGTACAGGAGTGACCCGATCATGCTCCGGTCCTCCTTCTGGTCCACGTGTTCACCTTCCTCGTCCGCATCAAGAGCTGTAGTCGTACTCATAGGCATCACCATGGCCTTGCAGTCCTCCATCTTGAACTTCCTCACAATGTCCTTGGTGTACTTGGCTTGGTGCACGAATGTTCCTTCCTTTGATTGCTTGATCTGGAGCCCGAGGAAGAACTGCAACTTCCCCATCATGCTCATCTCAAATTCCCTGCTCATGTCTTCTGCAAACCTTGCAACCAAAGAGTTTGACGAGCCACCAAAGACAATATCATCCACGTATACCTGCACAATCAGGATATCTTTGCCCTGCCTGAGGAGAAACAAGGTCTGATCGACCTTCCCAATCTCAAACCCTCTCTCAAACAGGAATCCCCTCAACCTACCGTACCAAGCTCTAGGCGCCTGCTTCAACCCATACAGCACCTTCCTCAACTTGTACACCCGGTGGGGGTACTTCTCACTCTCAAACCCCGGTGGTTGCCTCACATACACTACTTCCTCCAAAATACCGTTCAGAAAAGCACTCTTCACGTCCATTTGGTACAATTTGAACCCTTTAGTCACGGAAAAGGCTAGAAGGATCCTAATCGCCTCCAAACAGGCTACGGGAGAAAAGGTCTCCTCATAGTCGATCCCCTCTTTCTGACTATACTCTTGCGCCACCAACCTCGACTTGTTTCTCACCACCTCTCCTTTCTCTCCCTCTTTATTTTTCCACACCTATTTTGTCCCAATCGGCTTACACCCAGGTGGAGGGTCAACCAACTCCCAAACTTGGTTTCTCTCAAAATTCTCCAACTCCTCATGCATCGAATTGACCCAATTATGATCAGATAGCGCATGTCCAATGTCTTTGGGCTCAAAGGTAGCAAAAAAAGCAGCATGAGCAAAGTGAGAATTGTTTCGAACCCTCGACCGTGTAGTACGTTCATTGATGTCGTCGATGATCCTTGAAGCTGGGTGATCCACTTGAACTCGCCGGGGAGGTTCTCGCCTTGATGCTACCTCCCCCTCAACATCAGCTTCTCCTTGATCTGGGTTTGTCGTCGCAAGTGTGGGAGAGGGCCCGTTCTCGATCGTAGTCGAAGTAGTAGGTACATGCTCAGCCACGGGCACCACACTGCCATCTTCATCATCTCCATGTTCATGCACCTCCTCCTGAAAAATCTCCTCGCCAAGTTCATCGTCACCTGCACACTCAAAAACAAGCTGACTACGTGGCTGTGTCTTGTCGAAGGTTACCTCGCAAGTCTCCACGATTTGGTTAGTTTCAAGATTGAGCACACGATATGCTCTAGAATGAGATGCGTAACCAAAGAAAATGCCATCGACAGACCTAGCCTCAAACTTGTCCAATTTCTTCCCTTTCTTAAGAATGAAGCATTTACAACCAAAGACATGGAAGTGACTCACCTTGGGTGTGCAACGGTGCATCAACTCATAGCAGGTTTTCTTCTTGTGGACCCTGAGGTAGATCCTGTTGGACACATAGCACGCGGTATTGACCGCCTCAGCCCTGAACCTTCTCGGAGTCCTATGCTCATCGAGCATCATCCGAGCCATCTCGCACAAGGTTCTGTTTTTTCCTTTCAACCACGCCGTTCTGGGGAGGCGTATACAGACTCAAAAACTGGTGTTCAAGACCCAAGTCATGGCAAAAGGTTTCGAAGCGAGAGTTTTTGAATTCCGAGCCATTGTCACTGCGAATCGCTCGTATGGCATCTCAGTGCCTCTCATTCCTCAACCTCAAGACAAGATCTCGAACAAAACCAAACGTCTCCCCTTTCTCTTCTAGAAAGAAAACCCACGCATACCGAGAGTAGTCGTCCACCACAACTAGGACGTACCACTTCCCACCCACAGATCGCACACGAGCTGGGCCAACAAGGTCCATATGGAGCAGCTCGCATGGACGCTCTGTCATCACATCGGTGAGGGGTGGGTGAGAAGAGGCTACCATCTTGGCATGCCTACACGGCGCACAAACCAACTCTTTCTCAAACCTCAACCGTGGCAATCCTCTGACCAAATTGAGTTTACTCAAGCGAGACAAAAGGTCAAAGCTCAAGTGACCCAACTTCTTATGCTACTTCCACAACTCACTCGAAGAACCAGCCAAAAAGCAACGAGCCACACCAGAAGACTGAGAGAAATCTGCTCGGAAAACTTGACCCTCGGGAACGACCATGCAAACTAGGTCCCCTCGAGAATCCAAAATCCGAGAACCACCAGGCCGAAACAACACCTCAAAGCCCTCATCCAAAAGCTGGGAAACGGAAAGCAAATTGAATCCGAGCGATTGAACAAGAGCAACACACCTGAGAGTGACCTTCTCACTTACCTTAATCTCACCTTCTGGCAGCACACGCCCTCGCCCATTGTCCCCAAAGGTGATGTATGTCTTGGACACCACCGAGACGAGACTTGAGAACCACCCCTTGTCTCCGGTCATGTGCCTTGAGCAACCGGAGTCAATCAACCAAACGTTCCTCAAGTCTCCCACCTAAAATTCAAAAGTGAGCACGTGAGTGAACAAACGACTCAGCACCGGGGTTAGTACCAAACGAGTAAAACCAGTGCCGAGCCATTTGCTCCAAAGTGGGGTTAGCACAAACCATCTCCTCACGCCTATCAAAGCTACCACCACGAAAACCACCACTAGGGAACCACCCCTGTCTAACTGGAGGAGAACGAAAACCATGAAAGGAAGACCATGGACCGTTCCTCCTCTCCATCTCAAAGCAATGACTCCTCCCACCCTCGTATTGAGCACGAGGTGGAGAACATCTAGCAAACTGACTACCTGCAAACTCTCCATGGCAACCACCAGAACCACGACCACTAGAACCGAACCGAGCATCCTCACGAGCACGGAAACCAAACCTCTGTCTGCCCAGACCAGCACCGGTCTGACCGGTGGAGTGCACCGGTCTGACCGGTGGTGCTCAGCCAGCAGCACCACCTGCCACCTTTCGATCTCCCCAAGTCGGAACCGTCCTCACAATCGCCTTGGCCCTGGGCATCTGCATACGAGGCTCAGGTACACCATTTGAAGGGCGGTACCTATCCTTGTTAGCCCACTCCTTAGCCATTCTCTCCTCACGCTTCCTCTTGAAGCAAAACTCACCCTTGTGACCATCTCTCCCACAATAGTCACAATGAAACCGTAGGGGCTTAGGTTTAGGCTTGGGTTGGGGCTGCCCACTTGGTTTCTCCTCACTCGGCTTCTCACCCTTCTTCTCTCTAACCTCACTCTCCTTGGAGCTCACAAACTTCACCGGTTTTTGGAAATCATTTGTTGGGCGAGGAAATATGGGAGGATCTGGGGTTGTGTCAAGTTCTGGGTTTCTAGCTCAGCTACTCGGTTCCTAGCATCTTCTAGTGAGGCCCTAAGCTCTTTCCTCATCTTCTTTGCCTCTCTAAGCATGTCATCACGATTATCAAGCAACTTGCCAAGACGCTCGTTCTCCTCACGCAAGAAGGGAAGCTCGTCACGTACCTCATCCTCGGAGTCAGAGTCCGAGTCACTCTGGTGACTCTTCTTGCTGCCAGAGCTACGAGCCATGCCGCAGAAGCCATCTCTCGCGTAGCAGCTCAGCCCGCTCAAGTTCTTGGATGACTTCTTGTTCTTGCGCCGATCACCTTCATCTTCACTCCTACTCGAGATCGAGGAAGAGTAGGCGGAGCTGGAGTCGACGTCACTCGCTCTGACCATCGCTCGGGCCTTCCTGTTGCGGCCGTCCTTCTTCTTCGACTGTCGCTCGTCCTTGTGCTTGTTCTTATGCTTGTGATCGCGCCTTGATCGGTACTTGCTGTCCTTGTAGCCGTCCTTGTAGCCGTCCTTGTTCTCCATCTTCTCCGGACAGTCAGCAACAAAGTGTCCTGGCTTGCTGCACTGAAAGCATGTCCGTGGATTCTTCCTTGTGTTCACCCGGTTCTCGTGCAACCTCTCGAACCGCCTGGTCAGCAACGCTAGCTCGTCCTCTCCAAGCACGTCGAACTCCTCGTCTGGCAATGACATCAAAGAAGATAGAGAGTACATCCTGGAGGATGCGTTAGCGTTAGACTTAGCACCTTTGCCACCGACGAGAGCAAGACTATGAGAGTCAGTCGGGCTCTCGATCTTGGCTGTCATACCATGGTCCAACTCAGCTGACTTGAGCTTCGAGAAAAGCTCGTTCATGGTCAGGGTGTCATACTTCTCGGACTCAAGAATAGCCTCGACCTTTCTGTCCCATACGGTGCGATCCAACAAGTGCAAGAGCTTCACGGCTCTATCATGATCATCGTATGGGAGCACGACCACACTGGTTCTCATGTTGTTCACCACAACCGTAAACCACTGGAAAAGGGCATCGACGGACTCGCCGGGGAGATGAGTGAAGCTCTCATACTCTCTCCGGTAAGTCGCGTACATCCGAGCCTGAACCTGGGCATTCCCAGCATGAGCATCCTTCAACTGCTCCCAAATCCTACAAGCTAAGTCCTCTGTCTGAACCCGATCGAATTCGGACTGACACAGAGCACGAAACAAGTAGTCGACCACCTTGTTGTTGGCGTCGAACATGTCCCTCGATCCCGGAGCAAAGAAGTTAATCAGATGAACATAAGGTGTGTTCACTGTAATGTCCCAAAGGATCTGACCCTTACCGCGGAGGAAAGCCGCCATCCGCCTCTGCCACATCTACTAGTTTTTGCCATCGAAGTGCGGAGGACCCGAACCCCGTTCCTGGTATGCCATCCTTGGATCTTAGACTGGTTAGAATCCGAAGATCTGTAACCTGCTCTGATACCACTTGAAGGACCGAAACAGGCAACCAGAGAGGGGGGAGTGAATGGGAGTCGATAAAAATTCTTCTCGAAGGAGATGGGAACTCCGACAAGACGAACACGGCTTCCAAAACACGTCTCCGACTCAACTACCCAAGTTGGCCAAGATCACGCAGCCACTGGAGTGCTACTGGTCCTAGGAACTAACAACCACCTAGATCTACTCGAGAACGCAGTGGAGAAAGCAACTCGAGCACCACTGGACTGCACCGGTCAGGCCGGTGAGCAGCACCGGTCAGACCGGTCCCTGCTGGAGTAACCTGGCAAAATCTGAGAACTTCCACAGAAGGCTCCTACACCAGTCAGGCCGATGTAGCTCACTGGTCAGACTGGTCCAAGCCAGGAAATCCCAAATCCACCAAACAGACCTACCGAGCTCCAAAACTGACCAAACTCGAAACAGCAGCAACACGAGACAACAGAGAACACACCAAGACGTTCACCCGAGCAAAACTCAACAAAGAGTCTGCACCGGTCAGACCGGTGAGAGACACCGGTCAGGCCAGTGTGACCTGAGCTCTCAGGATGAACAGCACCCGCGGGTCAACTCCCCCAAATCCAACTCCCGATCTCCCGATTCACTCCACGGATTCGCACAAGACTTTGGGGATAGTAGGAACACTTCATGGGCACTCCATAGCCAAGATTTAGTCCACCAAAACTTGCTAGAATGAGAGGAATCGAAGAAATTCCACCAAGAACACCTCTAACCCTAGAGCCAAGAAAACTCCAAAATTGAGCCCCTTTACTCATGGATTTGGGAGGGGAATCACAGGGAAAAGAACCACGAAGGGTTCATGCATACATCCCCCACCAAATCCCAAAGAGAAAGGTCTCAAAACCACCACAAGAAATTCGCCAAGAAAAGGCTCTGAAAATCACCAAAAAAGGAAAACAGGAAGAACACAATCAAGCCTTGAGGAACCACACCGAATCATCTATACATACCATGAAGGTTCATACAAGGTCTAGCTTCCGCCCGATCATCCTTCTCTCTCACAAGATCTCACCATGAAGCTCTCAAGCTAGTCCTAGAAATTCCAAAGGAAAAATGGAAGAGGAAAATAGCAAAACAAAATGAGCTAGGGTTCCAAGAGATGGCTGCCATCCTCTCACCACTCGGGTTATATGGAGGCTAGCCGAAAGACTAAAATACCCCTAAGGCCTAATACTAGGATACACACCCCCGAGGGGCACTTTAGGGAACTTTGTCTTCGCACCATCGGACAGATGCCCGGCGACCGCAAACTTGCTTAGCCTCGACGCAAGCCTTGCGATCCCGACGCGTGTCCTCCGCTTCGAAGCCTCCGGACTGCGTCGTTGCACACCAGTCAGACCGGTCTGATGCTGCTGCACCTCCGTCTTTGGTCTTCGGTCTTGGCTTTGTGGATCAACCAAGGAACCCAGTGGTTTTCTGGTGAACCACTGGAAACCCCGCGAACTCGGTGTAGCCTCCGCCAATCACCACTCATGACTCGGCTCCCACATAGTCCCGGCTCGACCTTGGTTTTGAGGCTCAACCAAGAAACCGTTCACGACTTCATCTTGCTGTTCTTGCCACCATGCGGCACGCACTTGACTCCGCTGGCCACCGGGTCCCTCGAACCAAGCCTACTTATCTTCTCCACACCTGGAGGCCTCACCAGCAACGACCTTTCACGCTTGTTCTTCACCTGCACCAACACCAGTCAAGCCGCAACCTGTACCTGCAATACTTAGCCAAGAATCAGTCCACACCACGTTGTCAATCACTCATCACACCAGGAAGCGACCATCCACCACCACACATGGCTCTCATAAAGCACAAAATATCCATCGTAGCCTCTCCCGGAAAGTCATAGTCGAAGTCGAAATAGTCATCCTCGCCAGGAACAACCGTCCTTCTTTGATTACTTCTTTCCTCCTTCTATCGAGACTAAGTCTCGAAGGTCGGGTTTTTAAGAGAAGAAACGATAGGGGAACCTAAGGGCGGAACTCACACTAGGTGCTCTTTCCCATAGATTTCTGCTAGTCAAGAATGACATCTTCGACAAGAGTGTAGAGAAGGTTGGTATGTAGGCTCGAGCTCTCTCGAAGATGGATCTAGGCAACTCATTACCACAGTTGGCTACCTCGATGCTCAGGACGGGCGGGGAGCTGAAATCCCGGAGTTTTTCTAGAATTTCCTTTCCTTGCTCCGACTCTAAGAACACAAAGGCACCTCCCGACATGGCATCAAGCGTCATGCCACTGTCCTTTAGCAAACCAAGCCAGAAATGCTGCAAGGGTACCAGGTCTGGCAGATCAAGGACTAGGCATGACTCGGTCATAGAGGCAAAACGATGCCATGGGGACTCCTCTCTCTGTTGGAAACTGAGGATCGTCATTCTTAGGGAAATGATACGCCTCAAAGGGAAGAATCGGGTGCAGAAGGCTGCTCTCAATGCTCCCCAATTGAGGTGATCACGCCCAAAACAACGGTACCAAGTTCTCGCTCCCCCCGAAACGGAGAATGGGAACAAGTTCCTCCTAAGAACATCCTGTGTCACCCCGGTCTTACCCTGGGTAGAGCACAGTTGTTCAAAGTCTCTCACATGGGCGTAGGGATTTTCATGACTTTCCCCTGAGAAGGAATTGCTCTCAACTAGCTTAATGAGGGATGGGTGAACCATACAGGGTGTTAAGGAGGCGGGTCACCTCCACAAGGATGATTCTACTGGTTCACTCATACTGGGCGGAAGGTGTGTACAAGGATAACCTTCCTGGGATAATGGGGGTAGAGGTAGAAAGAAAAAAGGAAAACAAAAGATACGAGGATAATCGGGTTCGTAAATTCTCAACAACCGTTCCCCGGCAACGGCGCCAGAAATGCTTGTTGGTATTTCTTAACCTCACCACTAGTGGCGCGTCTAGCGTGAGCGTGTAAGGAACACCCGGGTACACTGACAGGTGCGAACGAGTCCGCAAGCGCACGGATACACCGTTGTAGCACTTCTCCCTCGGGAGTATTCCAAAGGGTATCGAATCCAAGGAACGGTTGGGTTCTCTACGAGTGATTTATCCAAGGACACAGGATCTCTGCTAAGGTAGGTGAGAGGTATGGTATCTCTTGTAGGTACCTGGTTCTAGGGGGGTACAAGCTGCAAAGGATCTCGCTTCGGACACCGGACCCTCCTGGCTATAACAGTCGGTTCACGGCAAATGGTTGCCTACACCTGTATCCGAACGTGGGGGATTCCGAAAGGGTCCAACGGCTGTCACCACCGCGGCCTACCCCAAGACAAACCGTGGGATACAGGACAATCGAAGGATAACCCGTAGTCCAGACACCACGTCTGCACCACCGACTACTACTATAGCCCGGCTACGTCTGACGTCTCGCAGCAACACTATAGCACTCCGTAGAAATACGGAGCGACGAACCCGCAAGTACAACTAGACCTTACCCATCATAGAATCAAGACGATACAAAGAGATATGAATGACACTTTGGTCTAAACCAGATATGCAGGGTACTCATTATATTCTAATTGACAAGCAGTCATACAAACGGAATGCAGAACTATTCATCCAATCAACAAGATTAAAGGATCGTGTCACGAAGAACACGTGCCTCTAAATGATGAACAGATGAAGAACTCTAGAACATATCACCCATGTATGAATACGACTTTAGTCTAATCGGAATATAGCGAAATACTCACTTTAGTCTAAATGAAGAACAGTATCACTCACGAGGTACAAAGAGATGATGAACGAAGAACGGATCATCGCATCTCTCTTCTACACACCCACACTCTCTCCTCTCTACCTAGCACTACCTAAGCTAGATCCTCCTCACACTCATATTCCTGGTGGGATGAGGTTTCACCTCCACCAAGAAGGGATGAGAAGGAGGAGAGGAGGCTAAGGTAAGAAGTTGCCTTCAAGTGTGTTGTCCTATTCTTACCCCCTCCCCTTCTATTTATAGGCACAGGCACCGGCGTCAAGTGGAGCGAGACACCCCGAGGATGGCCTCTAGGACCAATGGGCGAGCACCATGTGGAGACCCGGGATCAGCCGACCAAAGGTCGATTCGGCCGATCCCTGGGTCGGCCGAACCCCACGTGGCCCGCCTCAGCTTGTGCTTTCTCTGAGCGGCTGACTGGTGGGCCCTGAGGTCGGTTCTCGGTGTACACGTGTGTTGGAGGCGGTTTAGGCGCTCTGGTGGGCCCATGGATCCATTTGATGTACACGTGGCGATCTCTGATTCGCCGAGGCTCTCTCCCTTGGATTGGTGACGTCATTGATCCAGGGGCTGCTTGCATGGCAGCCCCTCATTGGCTGAGCCTGAAGTTCTAGGATCATAGAGGTGTGCTTTCTCCTCATTTCTCATGCTAAACACCTGCATTCATCTTCATACAGCCACTTGTGGAAATCGTCAGTTTAAAACCCTATTCTAGTGTGGATGCATGATTCTCATGTTGAAATGCAGGGATTGACGGCCCTAAATTAGGTACTTAATAGCCATCAACAATTATCATGAGGCAGGTGGCAGTGGCAGTGCAGGTGGATGGAACCTGAGAGACCGTGCACCTAAGAGAAGAATCGAGGGTGAAGAAGAAGATCTTGGTGGTGACACGGGAACTAGCAGTGATGATGATGTTGAGGATGAAACCTTTGTGGATCCTAGTGCCTTTCGTGTGAGGCACCATGGAAAGGGGCCAGCCACCGATGAGGGTGATGATGAGGAAGGTGATGATGACGAGGACCTAAGAGGTCAAGAAAGGGAAGAGGATGATGACCCGATGGATGAAGATGAGGATGAAGGTCCGTGTAGGCTAAGGGTCACTAAGCCTATATACATGTACCCGAATAGAGCAGTGAATTATCATGGTACAGGGATGACAAAGAAGTTGCAAAAGTTGAGGGATGTGAATCCCTATGCTAGTGAGAGGACAGATTCGGACAGGAGGTTTTGGGCTACTCAGGCACTATGCTAGTGAGAGGAAGCAACTACTACTCCACCGTGATCATTAAGGAGCCCAAGATCACCCACCAGGCACAGTACATGGATTGGACCTTTATGGAGAGCAAGAATGACCCTATCTTTGATGAGATCATCAGTGTTTGTGCACATCAGAGGGTAAAGGATCTCATGGGTTTTAGGCATGATTTTAATAGGGAAATTATTGCTCAGTTCTATGCCACAGTACACTTTGGTAACTGTTGACACATTTTATCTATGCATTTTATCCCTCACATTCATTGGAAAAAGGACTAAAATATAAGTAGATCACCTTATTAGGGTTTATATTAACAATTTCCACGAGTTTTGGTGAATCTATGAATCTACAGGGACTATTCAGAAAATATGCAAGGAAACCACTCTAGAAGACTCCAGAAGGCTCCGGAACTCAACGTGGCTCAGCACCTAAAAAAGAAGCATCTAGAAGGATCAAGAGACCACCTGACCGAAGTGGGACCCGAGGGGGGCCCACCCCAGACCGATCGGCCTGGTGGTGGGGCCGGTCGGTCCCCCCCGGGCCCCGAACCGCCTCATCTTTTGGAATGTTCCTCCACCGCCTATGAGAATCAATCTAAACCACATGTTTAGGTCGGTTTGATCCTACGGCGCACGTCCACCCCTCTGGACTATATAAGCAGCCCCCCTACCCCCTGGCAGAGGCATCTGAATCTGTCATACATCAGATCAAGTCATCAAGTTAGAGACTCTACGCCCTAGAAACACCATATAGCAGAGTAGCTAGCTAGTTTAGATCTAGGAGGAGGCAAGGCGTCTACTTGGCTCCTGATCGTCTAGAGGCTGATCTAGCTTCGCTCTTGTAAGTTCTTATCTAGTTCTTTACATTTGTTATATAGACATATGTTCTTATTAATGATTATATTCGACATTATATGCTTTGGTGTTTATTATGATTACATGTTTAGCATAGTTGATTTACCTTTATATTCATGTATGGAGTCGTATAGCCCTCACCTAGATCATTTGTTAACATGGGTGAACGGTAAAGACAGTGTAAGCGTGGTGCTTATATTGTATTTATCTGCGATTGCACCCTATATGCCGGGTCGTGTGGTAGATCGTGGTGGTGACAGCACTATTGAGTCCTTCGTAGTCCACCCCCTGTGTATAGGACTAGTGGAGCCTTATACTGTTTGGGTTGTTTCAAGTTTCGGCCTTGATCCTCCTGGATAGTCTCCCCATGCATTGATATAATAGTTCTTCTTCCATGATTGCTAAATGTTTGCACTAATCATAGTTTGCATTGACATATAGTTTAGAATTACCTAGGAGTATCCTCTCTAGCTAGACTTTGCTACGTTTCTCTTGCTATAATGACACTTTCTAGCTGCTCATGAAGTTATGACTTGAACAGTGCTATCATTCTCTATATTTTATGTGACTTACCCCTGTTTATAGCAATTGATATATTTTGGCCACTCTACATTATAAAACTGAGAGATAAGCATGTATTAGCTATTATGGATTAGAAAGACTTCTTTCCCTGTGGTAGAATATAAATACGATACCTGGTTTTACTCCTGGTTAAAATGCTACAATGGTATATTCATATCTGTGCGCTTGCGGATACCCTGTTTATATATATATTTTCTTTTCTAGAGATCCAAGGCATATGTAAGAGTACCATATCCATGCGTTTTTAGGCACACCTGTCAGGCTGACAACCTATATCGAGTTGTGCTATGAATCGTGTCGGAATTCATCTTTTAGTTTATCTGAAAGCAACATCCGATATACACTTAGCATCATGTTAAGATATACCTCTGCATTCCTGGTGTCGTCGATAGAGATGGATCTTATATCCGTTTCTAGTCGATGACGTTAGCAATGTCAACAGTCACACGGATGACGAGAGGGCTATGCTTTGGATGACTAACAGGAACAAGTATGGTATTCGCTTTTCCCGGTTTTTTGCTCTCTTTGACTTGGGACAAGAGGATAAGAATTATCCTAAGCTACATGATGGTGGTCTCCTTGAGCCAGAGGCTTTGTACTTCATGTACCCTAGTGATCAGAGGGCTAATGTTGGACATGTGAAGGGGCTCTACACTTATTATTCAGTTCTAAACAGGCTTCTTCGGGCGTCCATTGCACCTAGGGATGGAAATCCATCTGACATATTTAGGTTCATGAAGAACTTGATGATTGCACTGAGACCGGGGGCACCTCCATTTAGTGTGGGGGACTACATTTGGCAAGAGATCAAGTACTTATCCGAGGATCCTAAGAAAATCTGTAGCTACAGCCCGTACATCATCTATATGGTCGAGAAGGTGACCAAGATGGAATTTCCTAAAGATGTCACACATAAGCCTCTAAAGCCCAATCCTGTGAAGAATCCCAGCATTCCTTCTCCTGAGCGGTCCCCTGCCAGGCTGACACCGGTCTGACCGGTGCCTCTCACCGGTCTGACCGGTGGGGGCCTGGACAGTATGGCAGACAGAAGAAGTCCAACTCCCCGCTCCGCAAGTTCCTAAATTTGATCTTTGGCATGTGTAGAAGCCAGTATGACATTGAGGTGGAACAACAGAGAGTAAGAAGGGAAAGGAAGAAGGAGAGGGACACGATGAAGTATCTCCATAATCACTTTGGATTTCAGCCACCGCGTTCACCCATCTCACCGTCACCTCCTGAGGTTGAGATACCTTCGTTTGATCAGCGGGTGAGAGGCATGGTGAACTCGAACATGATAAATGATTACGAAAGTATGTTTTTCGAGCCAGGCGAGGGTAGCTCTTCCTCAGCTGCACCTCCTCCTCCACTCGGTACAGAGGAGATCCCTCAGCCCTTCGGTGCTCCAGAGGGACTAGCAGTGTTTCCTCCACCTTTTGGCGCCCCAGTTGCCCCACCTCCAGCTCTAGATGCTGCAGAGGATCCAGAGGCTCCTCCGGATTGGGCGGGTCGCTTCTCTACGGAGATCTTTGGGTGGTCATCCTATCCTCCTCCATATGATGGTATGGATGATGAGCTTCATATTCTTTTTGTAAAATCACCATATCTATCTTTTCTCTCCTATGCAATGTCTCATTTCCTTTTTCTTACATAGAAGGGAGCTCGCACCCAGGCGGTGGTCCGGGGTGGGACTCGTGGCAGGGATAGTGATCGGCTACATCTTCTCTCCAGGCCCTTCTTGATGCTTGATGACAAAGGGGCACTACAAGAAATCCCTTGATCCATGACGAAATTCCCATGACGTTTTTTGATTTCGTCACAGATCACACTGCATCCATGACGAACAGTCAGATTTCGTCATAGATTCGCAGCGCTGGATATGAAGCCCGATATGAAGTCCAAACACTATGATGTTGTGCTAATTTCGTCACAGATCACACTGCATCCATGACAACAGTCAGATTTCGTCATAGATTAGCAGCACATTGCATCCATGAAAACAGGCAGATTTCGTCATAGATTAGCAGTGTTGGATATGAAGCCCGATATGAAGTCCAAACACTATGACGTTGTGCAGATTTCGTCATAATTCGACCCACATTGCATTTCGCTATTTCCTCATGATTAATAAATTAAAAGAATTAGAGATGATCATTGATAAATAAAAAACCTTCATTAGAGAAATCATGGGAAAAAAGAATGATGTATGGAAAAAATAGAGAAATACAAAAATGAAAAAAAAATTGTGGAGACAAGGATTCGAACCCTGTACCACATGAACAAGCTAAAGGCACCTTTACCACTAGACTACACATCAAGTTCTGTTGTTTCCATGCGTTTAATTTTTTTGTACTCGTTTTTTCATGCGGCCAACGAAGCCACATCAGCCGCCCGCGCCACGTGTCCGCCCCGTCACCGCCCCATCAGCAAGTCCTAAAAATGAGCAAAAATACGCGCCCGAAGGGATTCGAACCGGGGACCTCGCGCCTCAGGTCTGGAACCATTCACCACTACACCACATGTTGGTTTGTGTTTGAACCATGAAAACTTTCCATATATCCCTTTCTATCGAAATAGAAACTTAACCCTGCCTGCCTCATCCCCGCCGCCAGCCATCCATCCGCATCGGCCTCCATTGCTGCGGCGGTGCATCCCGCCTCGCCGCCGGCGTCGTGGCGGGGGCATCCCGCATCTGCCTCCATTGCTGCGGCGGCAGCCACCCCCGCCTCCGGCGCCATCCTGAAGGTCCGGCTCCACTCCCGCCTTCGGCTGGTCCCAATTGCTGCGCAGCTCTGGCGTGCCATTCTGAAGCTCTGGCGCTACCCCCGCCTTCGACTGCGTGTGTCTGGCGCCCTGCCTAGTGCGCCATCCTGAAGCTCCAGCGCCACGACCATTGCTGCCCGAGGCACCCCTTCTTCCTGACCTGAACACCGGCTTGCAGTTTAAGGTACAATCTGTATCATTTTTCTTGGCTTTGTTGAATGTAGGTTTCGAATCTGTGTAGAGTTGTTGATTTGTGTTTTTTGTGCATTGCTTGATTAGATGGATCAAAGTTGGGTGCATGGCAATGTATTTTCCTCAGTTTACATGGATGGTGTCAAAGTATTTATGAGCTTTGTTAAAGGGAAATTCAGGGATAATGTTGAAATTCTGTGCCCATGCAGTAGATGCCTCAATCAGAAGTACCAAAGCCAAGCTCTTGTGAACAAACACATGCTGATGAATGGGATGGACTGTAGCTATACTAGATGGATTCATCATGGAGAGGATTTGAATGTGGATATTGCTGAGCATGTTCCTACTGATGTGCATGACAGTGATGATGGGATAGGTGTGGCAGAGGATGACAACAATGATGTTGATCATTGGGAAGCACTGTTTGGAGAACTACAGACTGGAGCAGAAGAAGAAAGAGAGGTTGAAGATAATCAGGATGGTGATACAGGACCTCAGGAGCAAGATTCATTTTTGAAAATAGCCATGAGAGAGGCAAAGCGTATGCTTTATCCCGGATGTACGAAATTCTCTAGGTTCTCTTTTGTGGTGAAGCTCCTTCATATGAAGGCATTATACAGGATAAGCAATTCTACTTTTACTGTAATGTTGAAGCTATTGGTTGATGCATTTCTAGAACACAATACACTCCCAAAATCCTATAGTGAAGCAAAGAGTATGCTAAAGGAATTAGGTCTTGGGTATGAATCCATACATGTGTGCTACAACAATTGTGTGTTGTTCAGAGGAAAGGAATATAGCAAGCTTGACAATTGCCCTGTTTGCAAGCTCTCTAGATGGAAAGACCCAGAAAGGAAGAAGATCCCAGAGAAAGTGTTGCGGCATTTTCCTTTGGCACCTAGGCTCAAAAGGTTGTTTGCAACAAAAGAATCATCAGAAGAAGCACAGTGGCACAAGAAGAAGCAGCAGTCCAGTGAGAAAGAAATGAGCCACCCAGCTGATGGTAAGGCCTGGAGCGATTTTGATGAAGAATATCCTGAGTTTGCGAAAGATGCCAGAAATATTAGACTTGGACTTGCTACTGATGGGTTCAATCCCTTTTCAGAAAAGAACTCGAAATACAGCATGTGGCCTGTGTTTGTTATCCCATACAACCTTCCACCTTGGGCATGCATGCGAGAGTCAAACTTCATGATGGCTCTACTTATTCCAGGTCCTACATGTCCTGGGAAGGACTTTGATGTATTTTTAGAGCCTCTAATAGAAGATTTACTAGACCTTTGGAAGGGTGTGCGCACTATTGATGCACGTACTGGCAAACCATTTAACCTTCGTGCTGCAGTCTTGTGGCGCATCCATGATTACCCAGCTTTGAGCACTCTTTCTGGGCGTACCACAAAAGGATATTTTGCATGTATTCATTGTGACAAGCACCCTCTTTCATATCACCTGAGGAGCAAAATTGGGTATTTTGGGCACTACCGTTTCCTTCCAAAAGGACACCGTTTGCGGAGAAACAATGAGTATGCTGGACTATTTGAGAGCAATGAGGCACCAGGTAAATTCACTACAGAGGAGTTGTTGGCTGAATTGAAAAAAGTTAAAGATGTTAGACCTGGGAAGAAACAAGAATGTGGCAAAAGGAAGCGTTCAGACTTTGAAGGGGGTCATGTGCGAATTTGGAGCCGGAGGGGTGGCTTGTGGAAGTTACCGTATTGGTCAAAGTTGAAGCTGAGACATAATCTTGATGTCATGCATATTGAGAAAAACATATGTGAGTACTTGATTGGGACAATTCTAAACATAGCTGGGAAGACAAAGGATACAACTAAAGCCAGGCTAGATCTAAAAGATTTGGGAATTAAAAAAGAGCTACAGTTTAGAGAGGATGGAGATTCATGGGAGATGCCTAATGCTCGATATACATTGTCCAAAGAAAAAAGGAAAGCCTTTTGTGATTTTTTAAGTCAGGTTAAGTTTCCAGATGGATTCGCTTCCAACATATCAAGATGTGGTAGTGCTGATGGAACCAAGTTGCAAGGGTTAAAAACACATGACTGCCACATTCTGCTACAAAGAATCTTATCAGCTGCCATGAGAGGGTTTTTAGACAAGGATATCTATGAAGCAATAGCGGAGTTAGGAAAGTTTTTCAGGGAGTTGTGCAGCAAAACCCTGAACAAAGATGTTCTAGCTGAAATGAAGAAAGAGATCCCTATAATTTTGGTGAAGCTTGTGAAAATTTTTCCCCCGGCTTTCTTTGATGTGAAGATGCACCTAGTTGTACATTTACCTGATGAGGCACTGCTCCAAGGCCCTGTGCAATATGGGTGGATGTACCCAATTGAGAGGAGGTTGTATACCTTGAAGCGCTATGTGAGGAATAGGGCACGACCAGAAGGTTCAATTGCCGAGGCATATATAGCTGAGGAATGCTTGACATTTTGCTCCAAATTCATGGAAGGTGTTGAAACCAAGTTTAATCAGGCTCCAAGAAATATAGGTTTTTCTGATGAAGAGGCCTATGATGTTGATGTTTTTGGCCATGGAGTTGATCTTAATTCTACACCTGAAAGGATGTATGATGTAAATGGCTTTGATCAAATGGTGTGGTGTGCGCTTAACAACTGTATTCAAGTTGAGAAATATGTTAAGTAAGTTACAACTGTTAACCTAACTTTGAAGAATTTTACAAATATGTGCAGTAGGCTAATTTTTGTTTTTTTTGGCTTTGCAGGATGTTCAGGGATGAATTGGAGAGAACAGGAGTGCCTAAAATTGAAAGAATGCTTCAACAAGGATTTCAGAATTGGTTCAGGAACCATATCAGTTTAATTTGCATTCACATATCTTGCTGCTTTTGTAGATGCCATATTCCAGAATTGCTTCTAATATACTTGTCTATTGTGACAGAATTTTATGTTGCGAAATACCGGCGAAGAATAGATAGATGATGACCTCTTTTCCTTGGCATGTGGTCCTGATCTGAGAGTCAAGAAATATAAGTCATGCATAGTGAATGGTGTGAGGTGGCACACTGCAGATCGTGACAAGAACAGGAAGACACAGAACAATGGAGTCATGGTACAAGGTTTACATAAGGGTTAGATGATTGATTTTTATGGAACTTTGCAAGAGATCATTCAGTTAGACTATACCGGTGATGGTGAGTAGAGGTCTGTAGTTCTATTTAAATGTTATTGGTATAAACTGGATGGGAAAAATAGACTTCAATATGATGGATATTTTAAAAGCATCAATGTTGGTAGTTTGTGGTGTAAGGATGATTCTCTAATCTTGGCAACTCAGGCTAGAAAGATTTTCTATTTGCCAGACACTAAATTGGGTGACAAGTGGCAAGTTGTGCAGACATTTGATCATAGACACCTTTATAATGTAAGTGAAAGTGATTCTCCACAATATAATGCTCCTGCATATCAAGAAGATGAGTGCTTGGAAGATGATGGTGGACGACAAGCAGTTTCAGACAATACATATGATCAGCCTTTAAATAGAGATGATGAACCTGCCCTTGTGTTTGAAGCTTCTGAAATTGCCCATTTGGTGAAAGAAAGTAACAAAGATGTGCATGAGAGTGATAGAGACGAAGACGATGAAGAAGATGACACACTGTTGGAGTACTGCAGCGATGATGAAGGAGGTGCTGCAATGGAGGTTGACAGTGATGATGTGTAGATATTTGTTCCATTTAGCAATTATCTTTGTATGCATAATATATGGTTTCTGTGTGTTAAGACTTGTTGGCCTTCTTGGGGTCTAGTTTAATTTCTAGCTCATTCCAGACTCTGGTCATGTTCTAAGGCTGAGTTATGTAATGTGAGGATAATCATATGTTGCTTTGTCACTGAAGTTTATGCATTGCTATTTTCTGTCATATGTTGCTTTGTCACTGAAGGAATTGTGTTATGTTGCTTTGTCACTGAAGTTGCTTTGCTGATTATGCAGTGCTGAGTTATGGTGACATGATTGATAATCATATGTTGCTTTGTCACTGAAGGAATTGTGTGTGTGTCTGTGAAGAGGGTGCAGATTAATTTCTGTCAATTTCTGTGAAGAGGGTGCAGATTGATTTCTGTCAATTTCTGCTTCAGTAGAGGAATGGGTTCTGTCAATTTCTGTCAATTTCTGCATCATAGATTTCTGAAATCTCATTTTTGTATTTTCTTGTCATGCTATCTTCTGCACTTGCTTACTTTTACTTTGACCACAAATATTGCTACCTCCAGTGTTCAGACAAGGGCAGCATTTACTAGATTAAAAAGTCAAACTGAGTTGCATCTACCTCAGTTGTATAGCAGCAGACACACAATTCCAGGATCTCAGTTGTATAGCAATTTCAGGATCTCAGCCACAAGTATCATAAAATTCAGACATAATGATAAAATTCAAACATAAATTCAGACACATAAAATTCCATTCACCACTGAACCACAAGTACTGCATTCAGAAGATGTAGTTCACAAGACATCACTACTGGAATTTTTCATCTACTGACACAAGACACCATTTAACATCACTACTGGATTATTTCATCTACTGACACTAGACCTATTTACAGACACAGACAGCTTCTAGCATGATGCATCAGCATCTAGCATGATGCTTCACCTTCCTGCTTCCATCTGTTGACCCTAAGAGCTTCCACCAAAATGCAAAAGCATGGAAGTCTTGTCACAAAAGTCCATCTGTTGGCCCTAAGAGAACATCAGTCACATGAACCTCAAAAGTCCATCTGTTGGCCGACCTTGGAGTTCTTGCTTGCCTTCTCAGATGCAGCAATGAGTGCATTATGAAGTCTTGTCTTCCTTTTCTTCTCCCTCTTCAGCTCACCCTCAAGCCACGTGATGTTCTCCTGTGACGCTGCCACCTCATCTTGTAACTCCCAGAAGTCCATCTGTTGGCCACATGTTCAGAATAAGATTAATTTATCAGGCTAATAAGAGATGTAGTATATGCAAGCATGTCACCAAAGGTCTCAGCTAATCATGTCACAATATTGAACATAACAGTATATGCAAGCATACACAACAATTCAACTAGCACTTAAACAGATACAACTAGCACTTAATAAATAGATGACCTGCTGATTCCAACTCTTGAACATCTAAGCAGTCAGTATTTTCAGCACAAGGACATCTAAGCAACTAGCATGATAGCAACTAGCAGATACACAACAATATTGAACATAACAGTATATGCAAGCATACACAACAATTCAACTAGCACTTAAACAGATACAACTAGCACTTAAGAATACAACTAGCATGACAGCAACTAGCAGATACATGGCAACAAATAAGGGAAACATGTGATCCCTGGCATTTCAGTCAGTCCAAGTTTAGCAATTCAAAGAGGGCTAGCTGATCACCTTCTTCTCCTTCCCCTTCAGCTGCTCGTCTAGGCTCACTGTTGCTTCCTCACTGCTAGATTCATCACTTGAAGAATCCTCACTGCTAGAGGTCGCCAACTCGATGGTTGTCTTCTTCTGCTTGGCCACGACGCCGGAGCCAGAGTGGGGGATGGTTGTCTTCTTCTGCTTGGCCACGACGCCGGAGCTGGAGCGGGGGATGGTTGTCTTCTTCAGGTAGGCCTTCTTCTCACGGCGAACGGTGGCTCTGAGTGAGCGCTCGGCGGCGGAGCGATCCCGCGCCACGCTGGCCTCAGCCCCGCGGTCGGCTGCGAAGGAGATCCCTCGGCCCGCGCTGGCCTCAGGCACACGGACGGCTACGGAGCACTTCTCCCGGCGTGCGCTGGCCTCAGGCACGCGGACGGCTGAGGAGCGCTTCTCCCGACGTGCGCTGGCCACCGGAGCGGGCTCGACGACGGAGCAGAACCTTCCAAAAGCATCTCGCTCCTGCCGCCGAGCTTGCTCCGAGCGCTTCCGGCTATCCTCCGGTGACCGCATCGAGGGAGGAAGCGGCGGATCGAGGTTGGGGTGTGGTGGAGGCAGAGGAAGCGGTGGATCGAGGAGGTTGGGGGTGCGGCAGAAGAAGCAGCGGATCGAGCGAGGTGGGAATGCAGTGGATCGAGCGAGGTTGACTTTTGTAGAGGGGTCCCTTTGTACAGTACCGTAGTTCTTCTAGATAAGAAATATACTAGATGCATTGTGAATGAATTCACTTGACTGTCATAGTGGTAAGTCTTACTGGGCCGTAATCCGGAGGTTCCGGGTTCGATTCCTAGGGCCTCACCAATTTTTGGTTTTTTTCCTTTTTTTCCTTTTTTTTTGGCACACTATGCCATCTTCCACAAATAGTGTATGCTCAAATTGTCGTATGTACACGAATATATTTTTATATTCAATATACTGCATATAAGTTATCTTGTAGAAAATTCACTTATTTTCAAATCCATTTACTATTTTTAATTGATTAAATGAACTTCTACATGTTTATTGAAAGTAATTACCATTTCAACTACATTTATCTCAATTAATACCTAATAAATTCCTAAAAATAGTTTTTGATCATATCTATTCATTTAGAGCTCATATCCTGAAAATTTATTGAAATTTCAAATGTTTGGTAGGGATAATTCGAACTTCTACTTCCATATTTATTAAAAAATAAAGCTACTAATATCTATACCTTCTCAAAAAATTCTGTAAATTGGAACATAATCATTGTAGGGTGTGTGGAAGGTTGATAAAAAAGTTTCATAACATTTTGACAAATTTGAATATGCATTGTTCACAAACTAGATAGGTCTTCCACATTGTTCTAGAAAATTCAACTCAAACTTCAAGATTTGAACACCTTGTGACATGTCCGAACTCGTATACACTTCAAATTCGAACACCACCTCATGTTGACCATATAAATACAAAATATCAACTTACATTAGCAATTGGTATGGAAAACACATGTTTCTTTAATTCTCTATTTAGTTAGAAGAAAACATGTCATATGAAACAAATCAATAAATGGCAATTAACATACATAAAAATAGTTCCAAGTTAAAGAGAGCAATTTTAGAAAAAATACAAAAAAAAAGCTGCCAATTTGGAGCTATTACGGGGGAGAAATACCAATTACAAATTTGAAGTATGAATTAAAAAGAGAAAAAAAGAAACATTCATGAGCAGCCTCATGAACATGTATGAGCTACGGCGTGCACATATGACATATAAGTTCCCGTCACCGACGTGTGGACCCCACTCACACCTCTTACTCCACTCACTGCAATGTGTGTGACACACATCTCACCGACGCGTGGACCCCTCTGAGGTGGACCCCGTTCGTCATACTCTAAAACCTCACCTACCTGTGGCGGCAGGGAAACCGAGACCCGCCCATTTGAAACTCTCCCCCACACTGAAATGACCGTAATACCCATGGGTCGCATTCCCCCCGCTCCTAGTTTGGGGGGTATCCTAGTAATTGCGCATACAAAGGCACATATCCCTGGTCGCATCTCATTTCGTTGGCTCAGCCTCGCATTCCCCCTGCCTCGAAACCCTAGGCCGCCGCCGTCGGGGCCGACGCGCGTCGCCGCCGACGGCCCCCTGCCTCCACATCCCCGCCTTCGATGGCATCTCTGCCGCCTCCACATCCTCGCCGACGGCTCTCGCTAGCTTCTCAGCCGACGGCCCCCGACGGATTCAATAAATTCTCCACCACCACGCCATCGCCGCATCAAGGGTCTCTCCTCAACCCTGACGGATTCGCTGTTCTTCCTATCCTTCCTATCTGTTCTCTGATTCATTCTCCACTTGCTGCTGCTCACAGGCCGGCACCTGCACCAGCGCCGGTTCAGGACCACCTCGCTGGCGGGCGACTTCCACCGTCGCAACAACAGAAAGCCAAAGACAAGACCAAGCGGCCTCCACCGTCGGAGCATCAGAAAGCACAAGAAAGGATGAAGGCGAGACCGAAGAAGGGACAAGAATTTCAGATGCCAGGTTCGTGATTAGATTCATCTCCACCTCCCCCTATCTCCTTCCCCCGAGCTGCCTCTCAGATTTTTTGGTGTGTCGAGATTCAGGTGCTGGTTGCTAGGTCATAAAGCCTTGATTTCTTGTAGTAGCTGCTCCATGTATACTTGAATATGTTATAGGTTCTTGCACACGAGCTCTAGAATAGGCAGTCTGCACTTGCAATTTCAGTTCATATGGATTGCTACTTTGATTTATGCTGCTGAAAGTGGTACTATCAACCTGTGCTTGCATTAGTTTGTGCCTGTTGTTCCTGTTTGTCAGCATGTTCATCTGATACCCGTTGGTGTATCTTGTGGCAGAGATATCTGCACTAAATTTAGGTACACATTGAAATTGAAATTGGAATCTCTATTAATAGAGTATTATATAACACTGATGCTTGATTCCGTGGTAGATAGCTGTTGCTGTATGGCACTTAGGCACTTTGTGGCTAGATCAGTGAAGTGCTAAACCGAAGTTTATGACCTGTGCTGTCCATGTTTAATATTTCCTGCTGATTTTAATTTAGTGGTTTACTACTCATTTGTGCCTTATAATTGACATTACTGTTCTTTGTGGTGTTGCATGAAGCATGGTTATCTTTAGTGGAGTTCAACTAGTGTGTGTGGATATGCATTATTTACTTTTAACATCATTTTCACCTTTTCCTCCATGAGATCATCAGCTTGTCAATTCTTGCCTACTGGACATTTTGACCGATTAGTGCTGGCATGATGAGTTTGCATCCTTATTATTTTTCTCCAGTCACATTCCACAACTGAGGATATATGGTGGTATTTTGTTAGCTCACCATCAACATCAAGCAATCCCAGTGCTGAACTAGTTGTTTGCTAGTAGTATTTCTTTTCTTTTCTTTTCTTTTGTGGGTTAGCTTCACTGAGAACTTCCTTTCCGGTGCATTATTTATTCGAACTGCTAGAATTTGTTGAGATGAGAAGTGGGGCAGGAAGGAATTTGTTGTTAGTGCTATAGCTAGGACCCTGCTTAGCTGCTTCCTAGTCCATTTCCAAACTGGGTTATCAGCCAATCTTCTTGTGTAGTAGGGGAAAAAATCACAAGCAAGGCTTTATCAAATTAAAGCAGTTAGCCCCCACACCCACAAGCGTGCCGGCCATGCCATTTGCAGGATTGTCCTCTGATAACATGCTGCTTGCTCATTATGGAGTGTACATGAGAGAGGTTGAGCATATTGTCACTTCCTAGCGAACTAGTAGAGGATGGTTTCTGTTAATTGGCTATCAGTTTCTGTTAATTTTCAGAGCAATTTTAGATCTATTCAGTTTTGTTCAATCTTAGTGGCCGAATTGCTATGGCATGATGGATAATTGATCTGCTCCTGCAATTAGTAAAGGCCAAGGAGTTGCTAGAACTCCTCAAGTGCTCTGAATGATATAACATAATAGTGGCAGAAAGTTGTACTTCTACTTTTGTAGTTTGAGCTAATAAGTACTGAAGGTCACATGTCACTATTAGTATCTCTTATTCATTTTCCATGCTGTATGTTTCAAATAAATGTTTCATTTGCTTCACTTGAATTCTATCTAATGTGGCATTTTTTTGCATAGCGATCTAATGCCACATTTTTTTCCTTTTTCTCTTAGAACGTCCACTGGAAGAGTATGAACAGGTGCGCTACATGCAGTGCATGCAGAATAGTGCACGACTTAAGGATCTTGGACTTGCTATGCCAAGCATCTATCCAAACAATACTGGCAGAACCAAGACTAAGCCACATCGTCAAAGTAATGAAGACTCTGGATCTGAGTATGATCCTTCCCATGATGATGATTGTGAAGAAAATTTCATTGTTGATGACAATGCTAAGGTGCTTATTCTGCAATCTTTTCGAGGCTTAAATTTGTTGTTTGCTTCAAGATTAAATATTATCTATGGTTCCATTCTGGCAGGTATCTAAGGAGAAGACTTGCAAAGGAAGAAACACACAAAGTTCAGGCGACACTCCTCCTTCAGTGAGATTTTAGTCTCGCAAGAGGGTTTTTGCAGAACAACCACCAATTGATAGAGCAACAAGGTTGAAGAAAAGCTTTGCTCAGCTTGCTACAATTCCGACACCACCATGTAGGGATAATGATGGCACTCAAGCTACTATTGAAGGCTAGTTCTATTACCATGTTACTTACTAGTAATCTTGCTGACTATATGATGACAGCATGCTGACTTGTTTACATTTTTTAGATTTCGGTCTTGACCAACTTGATGAGAACAGCCACACAAATAGTGGAGGTGATGCCATGGGTGATGGACCTGATGAGTGCATTACTCATCCTGGTGGCCACAACTAGATGACCACCGAAGGTCAAAGTTTTTACATTTATTTTGCCATATTGTGCATTGCCTCATTTGTTTGGTGGATGCATTCTTATTGCGTGCAATTTTTAGATGGTTCTACCCATCATGATGACAACGTCTTGGGTGATGACAATATCATGGGTGATGACAACGTCATGGGTGATGGGCCTGGTTGCATCACTCATGCTCGTGGCCACAACCGTCTGACCAAACAAGGTGAGAGTTTGTTTGGTTGATGAATGCAACTGGTTTCTTTGATTCAACTGTCTTGCATCAATTTCTCCTTAAGCTTACTGAATGCATCTTCAATGTGCATTTGCATTTAGGAAAGGAGCGAAGGGAAAGAGGAGTAAACATGGGTCATGGTCTCCACAGGATGACTCGAGCTCGGCATGCCAAAATGCCAGTGGTCATAACTGAAGGGAATATAAGGCCCTTGATGCCTCTGGTTGCTGCAAAGTATGCAATAGAGTGCAACATTGCTGTGAGGAACCATATCCCTATTCTCAAGCACTGGAAGGAGTACGAGGATCAACCATCAATAGTGGACCAATTTCTTGCAATCCTTTGTGTAAGTACCTTTCCCTCTCTTATCTAGGTGTTTTCACTAGATTCTGTGCAAGTCACCTCCGCACTAGTCCAGAAATTCAACAGTTGGTTCCTGGAGTCATATTATGTGTTCTGGTGATATCTGTTGTATGCATATGGTGATATTCTGGTGATATCTGTTGACCTGTTGATATGCTGGTGATCAATTTTGATCTGGTGAAATATATGGCGATTTGGTGATTTTTTTGGGATTTATAACTGTTGTGTTGGGCTGAGACTGGTGATTTTGATGCTATTTTCTTATGTCCACACTCCACAATTAGAGTACTGCTGTTCATTTATATTATTACAATCATTACAGAATGAGAATGAAGTTGTCGTGCAGTTGTGCTAGTAGCCTAGTATGATCTGATGTTCTTTATAGCTATCTCTTACCCTTATGTGTGTTTGTTATTCTTAAATAAAATAAATAAACTGATAATGTGTGCATTCAGAGCAATGATTGGTGTAGAAATTCTTAAAGAAATATTTATGCAGTATGTGTGGGTGTCATTTCTATTGTGAAATCTTGCAGATGGTTGATTGATATTGCCCAGAACTCATTTGCAGTTTTAAATGCATTTTGTGATCAATTTCATCTATAACCTGAACCATAATAAGTCTAGTTGCAATATGACCTTCTTACACTTGTTTTTGCATCTCAATAGGCAAAATTTGAAATCAACACAAGTGATCCAATAGTTAAAAAAGCTTGTAAGGAGATGATGAGGTCTGCAGTTCGCCAACAAAGATACAAGCTGAAGCATGAGTTCTTCGATCCTTTTCCTCTACACTTGGTTAGAAAAACTTCTCCTGTCAAATCAACAAGTAATGAACAGTGGATGGCTCTTGTGGAGTCATGGAAAACTTCCAAGAAGATGGTAATTTTCCTGAACCCAACTACTTTGCCTTGTACATGCTTATTTTGCAAGTGGCTTACATGTATTTTGATTGATGTAGAGGGCATGCCAATCAAATAAAGAAAATCGAGAAAATGTCAAGTTCCATCAAACTACTGGTTCTTGTAGTTACCCTGTTGTTGTAGAAAATCTGGTAAGATATAAATGTCGACTTGTTGTTTGTACAAATATCAGTTCATGCTCAACAATATAAATGTCGACTTGTTGTTTATTCAGTTTTTTCATATAGTGCTCCATATAAATGATGTTTCAGGGAGATGAGTTTAAGGATAAAGAAGCTGATGCTTTTGAGCTGTTCAAATTATGCCACTATAGCAAGAAAAAGAAAGGATACACGCCTCCTGTACAGTCGGCCATTGTAAGTCATCTTTCTAATGGAGCTCTCTATTAGCTATGCTTATTTTCAACATCTCATAATCAAAAACCATGTTTGCTGCTTGTTTGCTTGCTAGACTGATATGGAAAGCCAGCTGACTGCACCAATGGAAGGTGAACCACCCAAGTCTGCAACTGAAGTTGTGTTTGATGTGTTTCATAAAAACACAAAGACTTGTCACTTCCTTCAGAATGTGGGCATCAAGATTGTGCCGCAACGTAGGCGTGGTTTGTCTACTATTGAAGCTGAACTAGAAGTGGAGAGGAGCAAGAACGCTGCAATGGAGGCAAAAATTATTGATCTTTCAACTCATGTGCAACTGAGTCAGTCGAAGCAAGCTGAGTTGGAGGCAAAATTTGACTTTTTGCTGAGTCAAGCCAACTAAGCAAAAAAAGATGGTATGTAACCTTCTTGGTGCAAACTTTGCAGGAGCCAAACTGTGCAGCGGCTGCACCTGGTGTTTTGCCCAAACTTTTCTTACCTATTTTTTGCTGATATTCTGGTATAGTCTTGTAGTTTTGATGTAGTGTTCAGAAATGTTAGTGATATTCTGGTATATGGTGAAATATAGGATCTGGGGTTTTGATGTCATGCTGGACATAAACATGTTGGGGTCCTGGTGATATATGTTTTATACATATGCAAATATTCTGGTGAATACTGTTGATCTAGTTAAATATATGGTGATTTGGGCTGATCTGTTGATTTCGTGATCTGTGTTGATCTGGTTAAATATATGGTGATTTAGGCTGATATGTTGATTTGGTGATCTCTGTTATAGCTGTTGTGTTGGGCTGCAATGTATATAGGCTGCAATGTATATGGGCTGCAATATGGACTGCAATGTATATGGGCTGCAATTCAAACTAGTTACAAACTGTGACATCATCTGCCACGTCAGCGCCATGTTGCAGCCACGTCAGCGCCACGCGGCAGCCACGTCAGCGACGCGCGGTAGCCACGTCAAAGCCACGTGGCAGCCACGTCAGCACCACGTCAGCGCCACGTCAGTGCCACGTCAGCACCACGTGGCAGCCACGTCAGCGCCACGTGGCACCCACGTCAGCAGCCAACTCATCTCTATAAGTGACGTGGCGAGTCAATCCATGACGATCACTTTCATCACAGATTTTGGGCTTCGGGCTGGGTTCAATGGGCTTTACACCAATCTATGACGACTTGAGAACGTCATGGATCACGCTAATCTATGACGAAAACGTTAGTTCGTCACGGCGCTTAATCTGTGACGCTCAATACATGATATTTTGAAATTTCGTCATAGATGCCGTTTTATGACGAAATTGTGATGATCCGTGACGAAAATTGACCGTCATGGACCGCAGGATGTTTTGTAGTGGGGGAGAAGAAGAAGGATTAAAGCTTCAGCACATATAGTGGTCGCTGTGTGTCTGTGGGCCACCGGTCTGACCGGTGCCCTGCACGGGTCTGACCGGTGCCTGTTGGCTGAGGAGAGCAGCCCTGTAATAATCCTAGAACTTAATCTCTGTGGACTTGAGAATATTTGTATGAGTGCTACTGTGTGTGTTCAACCTTTTATGTAATAATTAAGTGACATATTGCTAGATTGTGATGCATGTGTTGTATGATGTATTGTTTGTGTTCGCTAAATGGAGCAAAGTGATCTAAGCCGGCTTGCAACCTCGGTCTGATCACCTTGGCCCAGATAGCACGCACTTTTTCTTTTTGTGCTCTGACTGGACCTGACCGGTCTGACCAGTCAAGGGCATCGGTCTGACCGGTGCCGCCCAGTTCATGGACTGGCTGGACCTGACCGGTCTGACCGGTCAGGGGCACCAGTCTGACCAGTGCTGCCTGGTCAGTGCACTTGTTCTTTGCTTTGTGCATATCCTGTCATACGCATCACGGTTTTTTATTTGTCACTCACACATGTTGCACTCCACTATTTCTAAGATATACGGGGAGCTCTCACGCGCTTTCTCCCAAATTTGTGCTATTGGCATTTGAGGCCAATTTTTGAAATTCCACTCGAAGCACAAATTAAGGGGGGACTCTAGCTATATCTAAGAATCTAAATGCGCTTAAATGTTTTATTTGTAAGCTTTAATCGAGTAGTCATCAATCACCAAAAAGGGGGAGATTGAAAGTGCATCTAGGCCCCTAAGTGGATTTTGGTGAATTGAATGACAAAGTGATTAAAGGACTAATGTATTTGTCTAAGATTGTGAGCAGGTTTTGATTATATATTCATGAGTTATTATTGGAGTATTTATTGATGAATGGATATTGTATGGCTCACATTGGAGAAGACAAATATATATAGATGATCCTATTGTATAGTGACAAATACCAAGCAAAAGGAGTTAAATATTGGGGATAATTTTAGAAGGTCAATTCATGGTCTCCGGTTTATATGGAAGCTTGGTTAAAACACAAGGATCATAAAAAGAGAAGATGGTAATTCTCTAAGTCAAGAGCAAGTCTTCATGTGGTAATTCAAAAAGGACACAAGGATGAGTGTAGACTTTATGGTCCCTAATTGGAAGCTTGCATATTCGTTGTCAATCAAGAACAAGCATTTGAAGCGAGATTTTCAAATGGAATTTAATTATGGATGAAGCAAAGTGGAACTCAAAGTGGATTGGGTAAGTGATGAAGAGATCAACCGAGATGTCTAGGGTGAGGGACTAAGCAATCTTTGGGGCCGTAGCTAAGCCGCCATTAGTGTTTTGCTAAGGTGAAGTTCTAGCATCTGTGGGGTCTTCAAGTATCATATCCAAGCCTTACCGAGGAAAGCAATGCAACTCATCTACATGTTATGATTGGCAATATGGAGTGACTTATGGATCCAAGTGGGCATTCTTATACTAGATGGAAAGATCCTAAGTCACTAGCTCAAGTATGGACGTGCTCAAGACATAGGCTATGTTGAGAGCCCTCAAGTGGATATTGCACAAGTATGGCAAGATTGAAGACATTCAAGCTCAAGAAGTTGTCACGTTGTTTTTATTTAATCTTGAGTATAGGTGTGCCGTACTATCAAGAGGGATGCAACATTAGCGAGTTGACTAAAGTCAAAGTGCTCATTAGTTGACCTAAGTGAGATCTAGCCTTGAGAGCCTTGGTGTGTGCTAACAAACCCTCCTAACCTAACCTGAGCCACTTCATCTCTTTGGTTAAGTGTTAGTTTCGTAGAAAGAGTGTTGGGGGGTGCTCGGGCCTGACCGGTCTGACCGGTCAGGGGCACCGGTCTGACTGGTGCCTCTAGTTTTTCAAACACCGGTCTGACCGGTGTGAGGCACCGGTCAGCCCGGCAGCTAACGGCTAGTTTTCTCCTTTGAGGAGTATAAGTACCCCAAGTCCTCTTCAGTGGAGGGCTGCTGTTCCTAGTGGTTGTGCTGAGTTCCTAAGCCATTTCTTGCAAGCCCTAAGCCTTAGTGGCTCTCCCCAACCTCTCTTTGTGAGATTTGTGGATTCAAGCCACATCCTTTGTGTTGGGTTGAGAGAGTGAGCTCAAGAGCGTCTTTGTTAGCTAACAAGAGCATTCCCATAGCTTGAGCACTTTGGTTTCGCGTCTATGAGCTTTGAAGCATATTCACCCTATTCACCCCCCCTCTAGGCGACATCAAGGTCCTTTCACCTGCGGTGTTCACTCCAATCTCTCGAAGCTGTCCTAGCACTATAAATAGGGGGGAGTGGGGGTAAGAATAGGACAACACACTTGAAGGCAACTTCTCACCTTAGTCTCCTTCTCCTCTCTTCTCTTCTCTTGGTTGATGTGAAACCTCACCTTACCATGGGAGTGTGTGTGTGTGGAGGATCTAGCCTAGGTGGTGCTAGGTAGAGAGGGAGTGTGTGTGAGTGAGTAGAGGTGAGATGGTGATGATCCGTTCATCAACCATCGTCCCCTTGTACCTCGTGGATGATGTCGTTCTTCATTTAGACTAAAGTGAGTATTTCAGTATATTCCAATTAGACTAAAGTAGCATTCATGCATAGGTGATATGTTCTTGTGTTCTTCGTCCGTTCTTGATCTTAGGCTTGTGTTCTAGTTGAACCACTCCTTTCGATCGTGTGGAGAAATTACATAAGTTGTTTATCTGTTTGTATAATTGTTCGTCAATTAGAATATAGTGGATGCTCATGCATATCTTATTTAGATCAAAGTATCATTCATATCTCCTATCGCCTATTTGGTTCCGTGATGTTTGTGGCCTAGTTCTGCTCGCGGGTTCGTCACTCCGTATTCATACGGAGTGCTATAGTGTTGTTACGGGACGTCAGACGTAGCCGTGCTATAGTAGTAATCGGCGGTGTAGGCGTGGTGCCTGGACTACGGGTTATCCTTCGTTTGCCCCGTATCCCACAGTTAGTTAGGGGTAGGCCGCGGTAGTGACAGCCGTTGGACCCTTTGTACTCCCCCACGTTAGGATAGGGCGTAGAGTTTTCGGCCAGAACCGACCTGTCATATCCAGGAGGGAACTGGTGACCGAAGCGAGTATTCCCATCCTGAGCTTGTGCCCTTCTAGAATCAATACCCATAGGAGACTCCTCACCTACCAATCTACCTCAGCAAGGATCCTGTGTCCTTGGATAGTCACTCGTAGAGCTCCCCTTCTGTTCCTAGGATTCGATACCCTTTGGAATACTCATTAGGTGAAGTGCTACAACGGTATATCTGTGCACTTGCGAATTCGTTCGTACCCATAGGTATACCCAGGTGATTCTTACGCTCACGCTATCTCGGTGCCTTAGTGGTGACGTTAAGAAATACCAACAAGCATTTCTGGCGCTGTTGCCGGGGAACGGTTGTCGTGAATCTATGAACCCGACTATCCTCGTATCTTTTGTTTTTCCTTTTTGTTCTACCTCTACCCCTGTTATCCATGGAAGGTTATCCTCGTACACACCTTTCCGCCCGACATGAGTGAATCCGAGGAACCGTACTCTTTAGGACCCATTCCATTCTCATCTTGCCTAATTCACTCATTTCTCATGAGGCTAGTTCAGAAAAATTCCTTCTCGGGGACGAGTCATGAGAACCCCTATGACCATGTGAGAGACTTTGAGCAATTGTGTTCCACCCAGGGTTGGATGACCGATTAGGCGAACCAGAGAGGGGGGGGAGTGAATGGGAGCCGATAAAAATTCTTCTCGAAGGAGATGAGAACTCCAACAAGACGAACATGGCTTCCAAATCACGTCTCCGACTCAACTACCCAAGTTGGCCAAGACCACGCAGCCACTGGAGTGCTACTGGTCCTAGGAACCAACAACCACCTTCACCGACTCGAGAAAGCAGTGGAACTAGCAACTCGAGCGCTACTAACCCACACCGGTCAGGCCGGTGAGCACCACCGGTCAGACCGGTCCCTGCTGGCAAAACCTGGGAACTTCCACAGAAGGCCCCTACACCGGTCAGGCTGGTGTAGCTCACCGGTCAGACCGGTTCAAGCCAGGAAACCCCAAATCCTCCAAACAGGCCTACCGAGCTCCAAACTGACCCAAACTCGAAACAGCAGCAACACGGGGCAATAGGGAACTCACCAAGACGTTCATCTGAGCAAAACTCAACAAAGAGTCTGCACCGGTCAGACCGGTGAGAGGCACCGGTCAGACCGGTGTGACCTGAGTTCTCGGGATGAACAGCGCCCGCGGGTCAACTCCCCCAAATCCAACTCCCGATCTCCCGAATCGCTCCACGGTTTTGCACAAGACTTTGGGGATAGTAGGAACACCTCATGGGCACTCCATAGCCAAGATTTGGTCCACCAAAACTTGTCAAATCAAGAGGAATCGAAGAAATCCCACCAAGAACGCCTCTAACCCTAGAGCCACGAAAACCCCAAAATCGAGCCCCTTTGCTCACGGATTTGGGAGGGGAATCAAAGGGAAAAGAACCACGAAGGGTTCATGCATACATCCCCCACCAAATCCCAAAGAGAAAGGCATCGAAATCGCTCCAAGAAAATCGCCAAGAAAGGGCTCCGAAAATCACCAAAAAGGAGAAACGGGAAAGACACATCCAAGCCTTGAGGAACCACGCCGAATCATCTATACATACCAAATAGGTTCATACAAGGTCTAGCTTGCCGCCCGATCATCCTTCCCTCTCACAAGATCTCACCATGAAGCTCTCAAGCTAGTCCTAAGAAAATCCTAAGGAAAATAGGAAGGGAAAATAGGAAAGCAAATGAGCTAGGGTTCCAAGAGATGGCTGCCATCCTCTCACCACTTGGGTTATATGGAGGCAACCGAAAGACGAAAATACCCTTACTAGCTAACTAGGGATACATGCCCCTTGAGGGCGAAATTGGAAGTCTTTGTCTTCGCACCATCAGACGGATGCCCAGCGACCGCAAACTTGCTTAGCCTCGACGCAAGCCTTGCGATCCCGACGCGTGTCCTCCGCTTCGAAGATTCTGGACTGCGTCGTCGCACACCGGTCAGACCGGTCTGGAGCTGCTGCACCTCCGTCTTCGGTTCTTCGGTCTTGGCTTCGTGGATCAACCAAGGAACCCAGTGGTTTTCTGGTGAACCACCGGAAACCCTGCGAACTCGGTGTAGCCTCTGCCAATCACCACTCATGACTCGGCTCCCACGTAGTCCCGGCTCGACCTTGGTTTTGAGGCCCAACCAAGAAACCGTCCATGACTTCATCTTGCCGTTCTTGCCACCATGCGGCCCGCACTTGACCCCGCTGGCCACCGGGTCCCTCGAACCGAGCCTACTTGTATTCTCCACACCTGGAGGCCTTACCGGCAACGACCTTTCGCGCTTGTTCTTCACCTGCACCTGCACCAGTCAAGCCGCAACCTGCACCTGCAATACTTAGCCAAGAATCAGTCCACACCACGTTGTCAATCACTCATCACACCAGGAAGCGACCATCCACCGGTCCTCGAACCACACCTAGCTCTCAATCTCCCCCTTGATGAGTGCATTGACAACACACACGTTTTGGTAACCAAGAGAAAAGGAAAAGAAAAGAAACGACTAAAAGAAACTCCAACAAGCAATCGAATGCCAAAGAAAAGGCAAAGAGCAAGATTACTTGAAGAAGACAAGTCTCGGACCCCTTAGGCAAGGGCAACGGCTCGACACATCCGAGACAAAACATGCTCAAGCAAAGAGCACAAGCCAATAATCCAAAGCTCGAAAACCACAAAGAGCTCCCCCTGCACACATGCAAACTCCCCCTGAACCAATGCAACTCCCCCTGGACGAATGCATGCGAACCACTTCACGAAACAGAGCAGCTGCAACAGCTCAGCTCTGACCGGTCAGACCGGTCACCCTCACCAGTCAGACCGGTGGACAAGATCGTCCAGCACCTGGGAACTACACCGGTTAGACTGGTGTACCTCACCGGTCAGGCCGATGCCACCTGGGAAACTGCCCGAGCTCAAAAATAGCCCGAAACCACTTGGAAACCTTCTAAATGCATTCAGTAGGCCAAAACATGCTCAAACTTCTCCCCTTTGTTGACAATGCATGAATCAAGCCAAAAATGCAAAAAATGCAACCTAGAGCTTCTCAAATAGACAAAATTCAACAAAGGATGCTACACATGTCCAAATGAGCAAGTTAGATACTCTATAGCTTCGTAATGACATCAACTACAAGACCACCAAGTTTCACAACCATTGGGCGAAGCTAAGATAGAATTAAGTAATTTTGCGAAAAATCACCCTCTCATGAGCAAAGTCCTAAACATGAGCAAAACATGTCAAAATGGCAAAGTCACACAAACTTCATGCTAGGACAACCATTCTAAGCATAAGACCATCATAAACACCCACAAGCACCTCATGTCATGTCAAAGCCACCGAGCCATGTGCCTACTTCTATATATGAGACTTCTCATTGGTAGGCATCATGCAACGATTTAGCACCCAAAGCAAATTAAAATTAGCACATATGACATGGGAGCACATTTTCCAAGCAATTTACATTTCATTTTCAGATTTATAGTTGGTACATGAAATGTCTTTGCGACAAAAAGGAACTTATGCCCCTCCACAAGATGAAGCATGGGGGCTAAACATTCATGATGGCAAATGAGCCTTTGGCCCCATATGATCAAAATAAGCTATCCAACCACAAATTAAGCATAGCCAAGCCACAAAAACATGTCAAGATCATGTAAAAGCATTTACTCACAAGAGAGCATATATATATGAAATTTTTCAAAAACATAGCCATCAACCATGGATATAAACCAAGATTATCAAGAGCTAAGCCAAACTAACCATAGCTTACCAAATTAGCTCACAAAGACATATATATCATTCCATGGTGAACAATGTATATAGGAGAAGCCTTTCCTAAACAATGCATATGATACAAAATGCATGCAACCTAAGATACAAAGATGCCTATACATCATGTTACATATGACATGCTAAATGCAAGAAATGCACAAAGGAAAGCTATACATATGCTACAAAGGAGCTTCCACACGCCAACTCAAGAAATCAAACAAACACCAAGCTGCCCCCGCAAACGAGTGAAAGTTGCTTGATCTAGGGGTTTGGTGAAAATATCGGCTAGTTGGTCATGTGTGGGTACATGGATCAAGGCTATCTTCCCTTTCTCTACGTTGTCTCTCAAGAAATGATTCCTTACTTCTATGTGCTTGGTTTTGGAATGAAGCACTGGGTTCTTTGCAACGCTTATGGCACTGGTGCTATCACATTGAAGTGGGACATGGGTATACTCCTCACCAAAGTCACTCATGGTGTATGTGATCCAAAGGAGCTGAGAGCAACAACTAGCTGCAGCCACATACTCTGCTTCGGTAGTGGATTGAGCAACACTCGACTGTTTGCGGGAAGACCAAGACACCAAAGAAGAACCCAAGAACTGGCAAGTCCCAGAAGTGGACTTCCTATCCAACCGACACCCGGCAAAATCCGCGTCTGAAAATCCATGAAGCGCCAAAGAAGAAGACGCAGAGTACCAAAGGCCGAAGTCGGGAGTGTGTCGCAAATACCTGAAAATGCGCTTGACTGCTTGCCGATGCGAAGTCCTCGGAGACGCTTGAAAACGAGCGCACAGACATACCGAGAATTGGATGTCCGGCCTCGTCGCCGTCAAGTAGAGAAGCGACCCGATCATGCTCCGGTACTCCTTCTGGTCCACGTGTTCACCTTCCTCGTCCGCATCAAGAGCTGTAGTCGTACTCATAGGCGTCGCCATGGCCTTGGAGTCTTCCATCTTGAACTTCCTCACAATGTCCTTGGTGTACTTAGCTTGGTGCACAAATGTTCCTTCCTTTGATTGCTTGATTTGTAGCCTGAGGAAGAACTGCAACTCGGCCATCATGCTCATCTCAAATTCCCTGCTCATGTCTTCTGCAAACCTTGCAACAAGAGAGTTAGACGAGCCCACCAAAGACAATATCATCCACGTATACCTACACAATCAGGATATCTCTGCCCTGCCTGAGGAGAAACAAGGTTTGATCGACCTTCCCCATCTCAAACCCTCTCTCAAACAGGAACCCCCTCAACCTACCATACCAAGCTCTAGGCGCCTGCTTCAACCCATACAACGCCTTCCTCAACTTGTACACCCGGTGGGGGTACTTCCCACTCTCAAACCCCGGTGGTTGCCTCACAAACACCTCTTCCTCCAACACACCGTTCAGGAAAGCACTCTTCACATCCATCTGGTACAACTTGAACCCTTTAGCCACGGAAAAGGCTAGAAGGATCCTGATCGCCTCCAACCGAGCTACAGGAGCGAAAGTCTCCTCGTAGTCGATCCCCTCTTTCTGACTGTACCCCTGAGCAACAAGTCTCGACTTGTTCCTCACCACTTCTCCTTTCTCTCCCTCTTTATTTTTCCACACCCATTTTGTCCCAATCGGCTTACACCCTGGAGGAGGGTCAACCAGCACCCAAACTTGGTTCCTCTCAAAATTCTCCAACTCCTCATGCATCGAGTTAACCCAATTATGATCAGATAACGCGTGTCCAATGTCTTTGGGCTCAAAGGTGGCAACAAAAGCAGCATGAGCGAAATGAGAATTGTTCCGAACCCTCGACCGTGTAGTGCGTTCATTCATGTCGCCGATGATTCTCGAAGCTGGGTGATCCACTTGCACTCGCCGGGGAGGTTCTCGCCTTGATGCTACCTCCCCCTCAACAGCAGCTTCGCCTTGATCTGGATTTGTCGTTGTAGGTGTGGGAGAGGGTCCGTTCTCGATCGTCGTCGAAGTAGTAGGTACATGTTCAGCCGCGGGCACCACACCGCCATCTTCATCATCTCCGTGTTCATGCTTCTCCTCCTGAAAGATCTCCTCGCCAAGTTCGTCGTCACCTGCACACTCAAAAACAAGCTGACTACGTGGCTGTGTCTCGTCGAAGGTTACCTCGCAAGTCTCCATGATTTGGTTAGTTTCAAGATTGAGCACACGAAATGCTCTAGAATGAGATGCATAACCAAAGAAAATGCCATCGACAGACCTAGCCTCGAACTTGTCCAACTTCTTCCCTTTCTTCAGAATGAAGCATTTACAACCAAAGACATGGAAGTGACTCACCTTGGGTGTGCGACCGTGCATCAACTCGTAACAGGTTTTCTTCTTATGAACTCTGAGGTAGATCCTGTTCGACACATAGCACGCGGTATTGACCGCCTCAGCCTAGAACCTTCTCGGAGTCCTATGCTCGTCGAGCATCGTCCGAGCCATCTCGCACAAGGTTCTGTTTTTCCTTTCCACCACGCCATTCTGGGGAGGCGTATACGGACTCGAAAACTGGTGTTCAAGACCCAAGTCATGGCAAAAGGTTTCGAAGCGAGAGTTTTTAAATTCCGAGCCATTGTCACTGCGGATCGCTCATATGGCATCTCCGTGCCTCTCATTTCTTAACC
Source organism: Cenchrus fungigraminus (assembly GCA_036936925.1). Classification (NCBI taxonomy): domain Eukaryota; kingdom Viridiplantae; phylum Streptophyta; class Magnoliopsida; order Poales; family Poaceae; genus Cenchrus; species Cenchrus fungigraminus. Next base: position 62,095,011 of record CM072768.1, on the reverse strand, counting down.
TCAAGACAAGATCTCGAACAAAACCAAATGTCTCCCCTTTCTCCTCAAGAAAGAACACCCACACATACCGAGAGTAGTCGTCCACCACAACAAGGACATACCACTTCCCACCCGCAGATCGCACACGAGCTGGGCCAACAAGGTCCATATGGAGCAGCTCGCATGGACGCTCAGTCATCACATCGGTGAGAGGTGGGTGAGAAGAGGCTACCATCTTGGCATGCCTACACAGCGCACAAACCAACTCTTTCTCAAACCTCAACCGTGGCAATCCTCGGACCAAATTGAGTTTACTCAAGCGAGACAAAAGGTCAAAGCTCAAGTGACCCAACTTCCTATGCCACTTCCACAACTCACTCGAAGAACCAGCCAAAAAGCAATGCTCCACACCAGAAGACTAAGAGAAATCAGCTCGAAACACTTGACCCTCAGGAATGACCATGCAAACAAGGTCTCCTCGAGAATCTAAAATCCGAGAACCACCCGGCCGAAACAACACCTCAAAGCCCTCATCCAACAACTGGGACACAGAAAGCAAATTGAACCCCAGCGATTGAACAAGAGCAACACGCCTGAGAGTGACCTTGTCACTTACCTTGATCTCACCTTCTGATAGCACACGCCCTTGCCCATTGTCCCCAAAGGTGATGTATGTCTTGGACACCACCGGGACGAGACTTGAGAACCACCCCTTGTCTCCGGTCATATGCCTCGAGCAACCGGAGTCAATCAACCAAACGTTCCTCAAGTCTCCCACCTGAAATTCAAAAGCGAGCACGTGAGTGAACAAATGACTCAGCACTGGGGTTAGTACCAAAAGAGTAAAACCAGTGCCGAGCCATTTGCTCCAAAGTGGGGTTAGCACAAACCAAATCATCACGCCTATCAAAGCTACCACCACGAACACCACCACGGTAACCACTACGAGGGAACCAACCCTCTCTAGCTGGAGGAGGACGAAAGCCACGAAAGGAAAACCGTGGATCATTCCTCCTCCCCATCTCAAAACTACGACTCCTCCCACCCCCGTATTTAGCACGAGGTGGAGAATGCCTAGCAAACTGACCACCTGCAAACTTTCCAGACCAACCACCAGAACCACGACCACCAGAACCAAACCGAGCATCCTCATGAGCACGAAACTCGACTCGCTGTCTGCCCAGACCTGCACCGGTCTGACCGGTGTAGTGCACCGGTCTGACCGGTGTAGCTCGGCCAGCAGCACCCCCCGTTGCCTTCTGGTCTCCCCAAGCCGGAACCGTCCTCACAATCGCCTTGGGCCTGGGCATCTGCATACGAGGCTCAGGTACACCATTAGAGGGGTGGTACCTGTCCTTGTTAGCCCACTCTCTAGCCATTCTCTCCTCACGCTTCCTCTTGAAGCAAAACTCATCCTTGTGACCATCTCTCCCACAATACCCACAATGGAACTTTATGGGCTGTGGCTTAGGCTTAGGCTTGGGTTGAGGCTGCCCACTTGGTTTCTCACCCTTCTTCTCTCCTTCCTCACCTCCCTTTGGGCTCACAAACTTCACTGGTTTCTGAAAATCATTTGTTGGGTGAGGGAATGTGGGTGGATCTGGAGTAGTATCAAGTTTGTTTCTGAGATGGTTAGGCTTGGGCTGAAACTTGTTCTTGTATCTGTTTGGTGGTGGGATAGGAATCTCTCAAACTCTCTCAACTCCCTCACCACTGTTCTCTCCAAGCTTGTCAGCCCCAAGTGCCTGACCATCATAGCGTTTGAAAGCCGCTATCATGATACCAAGCTGAGGCTCCTGACCCGACAACCAGCTCATACATTTTCTCAGCTCATCATTCTCATCCTGCAAGCGATCAACATAATGTGCAAGCTCCAAATTCTTAACCGCATGCAATTCACAAGTAGAGCAAGAAGTGGGAATAGGCTCTTTCAACTTAGCCTCAAGCGAAACAGTGTAAGCATGCATCTCATCAATCTTTCCATGCAAAACAGGGCAAGAAGTGCAAGCACCTAGCAAAGCAGGTCTAGACTTAAGCTCAGCCACTTCAACCCTAAGCATTTCTAGTTCATCACAAGTAGAAGCATGCTTATCCTTAAGAGCAGTAAGATCAGCTAGGTACACAGAGCAATCACAGCAATCAATCTCATCAGAAACCACAGGAGAAGCCTTAAGCGAATCAATCTCAAGCTTAGCATCTAGGTTCTGGGTTTCTAGCTCAGCCACACGGTTCCTAGCATCTTCTAGTGAGGCCCTAAGCTCTTTCCTCATCTTCTTGGCCTCTCTAAGCATGTGATAGCGGTTATCAAGCAAGTCAACCAACTCATCATTCTCGTTGCGCAAAGAGGAGAGCTCATCACATACCTCATCCTCGGAGTCGGAGTTCGAGTCGCTCTGGTGACTCTTCTTGCTGCTGGAGCTGCGAGCCATGCCGCAGAAGCCATCTCCCGCGAAGCAGCTCAACCTGCTCAAGTTCCTGGATGACTTCTTGTTCTTGTGCCGATCACCTTCATCTTCACTGCTACTCGAGCTCGAGGAAGAGTAGGCGGAGCTGGAGTCGACGTCGCTCGCTCCGACCATCACTCGGGCCTTCCTGCCGCGGTCGTCCTTCTTCCTCAACCGTCGCTCGTCCTTGTGCTTGTTCTTGTGCTTGTGATCGCGCCTCGATCGGTACTTGCCGTCCTTGCTCGACCGGTGCCTGTAGCCGTCCTTGTTCTCCGTCTTCTCCGGGCAGTCGGCGACGAAGTGTCTTGGCTTGCTGCACTGAAAGCACGTCCGTGCTGTCCTCCTCGTGTTCACCCGGTTCTCGTGCAGCCTCTCGAACCGCCTGGTCAGCAACGCCAGCTCGTCCTCTCCAAGCACGTCGAACTCCTCGTCTGGCAAAGACATCAAAGAAGACAGAGAGTACATCCTGGAGGATGCGTTAGCGTTAGACTTAGCTCCTTTGCCACTAACGAGAGCGAGACTATGAGAATCAGTCGGGCTCTCGATCTTGGCTGTCATACCACGATCCAACTCAGCCGACTTGAGCTGCGAGAACAGCTCGTTCACCGTCAAGGTGTCATACTTCTCGAACTCAACAATAGCCTCAAACTTCTCGTCCCATACGGTACGATCCAACGAGTGCAAGAGCTTCACGGCTCTATCATGATCATCGTATGGGAGCACGGCCACATTGGCTCTCATGTTGTTCACAACGACCGTAAACCGCTGGAAAAGGGCATCGACGGACTCCCCGGGAAGATGAGTGAAGTTCTCATACTCTCTCCGGTAAGTCGCGTACATCCGAGCCTGAACCTGAGCATTCCCAGCATGAGCATCCTTCAACTGCTCCCAAATCCTACAAGCTAAGTCCTCTGTCTGAACCCGATCGAATTCAGGCTGACACAGAGCACGAAACAAGTAGTCGACAGCCTTGTTGTTGGCTTCGAATATATCCCTCGATCCTGGAGCAAGGAAGTTCATCGGATGAACATAAGCTGTGTTCACCGTGACGTCCCAAAGGATCTCACCCTTTCCGCGGAGGAACGCTGCCATCCGCCTCTGCCACATCTGGTAGTTCTTCCCATCGAAGTGCGGAGGACCCGAACCCCGTTCCTGGTGCACCATCTTTGGATTTTAGACTGGTAAGAGTCAATAAAGACCCGAACCGGCTCTGATACCAATTGAAGGACCGATTAGGCGAACCAGAGAGGGGGAGAGTGAATGGGAGCCGATAAAAATTCTTCTCGAAGGAGATGAGAACTCCAACAAGACGAACACGGCTTCCAAATCACGTATCCAACTCAACTACCCAAGTTGGCCAAGACCACGCAGCCACTGGAGTGCTACTGGTCCTAGGAACCAACAACCACCTTCACCGACTCGAGAACGCAGCGGAACTAGCAACTCGAGCGCTACTGACCTACACCGGTCAGGCCGGTGAGCACCACCGGTTAGACCGGTCCCTGCTGGCAAAACCTGGGAACTTCCACAGAAGGCCCCTACACCGGTCAGGCCGGTGTAGCTCACCGGTCAGACCGGTTCAAGCTAGGAAACCCCAAATCCTCCAAACAGGCCTACCGAGCTCCAAACTGACCCAAACTCGAAACAGCAGCAACACCGGGCAACAGGGAACTCACCAAGATGTTCACCCGAGCAAAACTCAACAAAGAGTCTGCACCGGTCAGACCGGTGAGAGGCACCGGTCAGACCGGTGTGACCTGAGTTCTCGGGATGAACAGCGCCCGCGGGTCAACTCCCCCAAATCCAACTCCCGATCTCCCGAATCGCTCCACGGTTTTGCACAAGACTTTGGGGATAGTAGGAACACCTCATGGGCACTCCATAGCCAAGATTTGGTCCACCAAAACTTGTCAAATCAAGAGGAATCGAAGAAATCCCACCAAGAACGCCTCTAACCCTAGAGCCACGAAAACCCCAAAATCGAGCCCCTTTGCTCACGGATTTGGGAGGGGAATCAAAGGGAAAAGAACCACGAAGGGTTCATGCATACATTCCCCACCAAATCCCAAAGAGAAAGGCCTCGAAATCGCTCCAAGAAAATCGCCAAGAAAGGGCTCCGAAAATCACCAAAAAGGAGAAACAGGAAAGACACATCCAAGCCTTGAGGAACCACGCCGAATCATCTATACATACCAAATAGGTTCATACAAGGTCTAGCTTGCCGCCCGATCATCCTTCCCTCTCATAAGATCTCATCATGAAGCTCTCAAGCTAGTCCTAAGAAAATCCTAAGGAAAATAGGAAGGAAAAATAGGAAAGCAAATGAGCTAGGGTTCCAAGAGATGGCTGCCATCCTCTCACCACTTGGGTTATATGGAGGCAACCGAAAGACGAAAATACCCTTACTAGCTAACTAGGGATACATGCCCCTCGAGGGCGAAATTGGAAGTCTTTGTCTTCGCACCATCGGACGGATGCCCAGCGACCGCAAACTTGCTTAGCCTCGACGCAAGCCTTGCGATCCCGACGCGTGTCCTCCGCTTTGAAGATTCCGGACTGCGTCGTCGCACACCGGTCAGACCGGTGCTCCTCACCGGTCAGACCGGTACCCACCGGTCAGACCGGTCTGGAGCTGCTGCACCTCCGTCTTCGATTCTTCGGTCTTGGCTTTGTGGATCAACCAAGGAACCCAGTGGTTTTCTGGTGAACCACCGGAAACCCCGCGAACTCGGTGTAGCCTCCGCCATTCACCACTCATGACTCGGCTCCCACGTAGTCCCGGCTCGACCTTGGTTTTGATGCTCAACCAAGAAACAGTCCATGACTTCATCTTGCCTTTCTTGCCACCATGCGGCCCGCACTTGACCCCGCTGGCCACCGGGTCCCTCGAACCAAGCCTACTTGTCTTCTCCACACCTGGAGGCCTCACCGGCAAAGACCTTTCGCGCTTGTTCTTCACCTGCACCTGCACCAGTCAAGCCGCAACCTGCACCTGCAATACTTAGCCAAGAATCAGTCCACACCACGTTGTCAATCACTCATCACACCAGGAAGCGACTATCCACCGGTCCTCGAACCACACCTGGCTCTCAAGGGTAGAGCCCGGATGACACAAGAAGCCCTTAAGAGGAACCTGTTCCCATTCTCCCTCTTTGGGAAGGCGAGAATCTAGTATCGCTGCTTCGGTTCTGATCACTCCAGTTGGGAGGATTTGAGGACAGATTTCTACATCAGATTCTTCCCACTGCGAAGTATCATTACCTTAAGAACGGCACTCCTCGGTTTTAAACAAGGAGAGGAGGAATCACTAGGAATGGAATGGCACCGTTTTGCCTCTTTGGTCGAAACGTGCCCAGTCCTTGGTCTACCAGATCCGGTGTTCTTGCACCGCTTCTGGGTTGGTTTACTTGAAGACAGTGCCATGAGACTTGATGCCCTCTCGAGAGGCACCTTTGTGTTCCTTGAGCCGGAATGAGGAAAGGAAATTCTGGGAGAAATCCGAGATTTCAGTTCCCCACCTGTCTTAGGTAGCAAGGCAGCCAAAAGTGACGATGTCAAGTTACCTAGATCTATCTTTGAGAGAGCCCAAGTTTACACTCCTATTCTCACTTCGCTCTGGTCGAAGATATCAGTCCTGACTAGCAGGAATCTATGGGAAAGAGCACCTAGTGTGAGTTCTGCCTTTAGGTTCCCCTATCATTTGTTCTCTTAATCACCCCCGAGACTAGTCTCGGAGGGAGATGGAAAGGAGTGGTTTGGGAAGGAAAGATCGTTCCTGGTAAGAATGATTATTTCAGCCCTAACTACAACTTTCCAGGAGAGGTTATGATAGTACATCCTGTGCTTCACGTCAAGACTCAATCTGAGGTGCCGCCACACCAAGGGTTAGTCAGGATGCTGGCCCTTGATCCATAAACTTCCATATTCTTGGCCTAAGAAAGCACAGCTTTATGCCGATCAAACTAAGCAATTCACACTCTTATCTTGAGCTCGGTTGTGATCGATGTCGATCAGTCAAGTGGACTAAAATTCCATTCGTCATTCCTTGACTTGATCGATGCCCGATGGGAGCATGTATTCACGCCCAATTTTTCTCTGCTCCCCTTGGAAGCTTAGGCTGACTCATGTGCCATTCTCACACTTGTAAGGATGGAATCTTAGTCAATCTAAGGGGGGATGAACCAACAGGTTCGTTACTCTTGACCCGTTGCTCAAATTGCTCGTCTGGTCCATCGCATTTCACCCCTATAATCTCGGGCTCGAGCATTCTTGAGTTATGCTTCCCCTCGGAGATGAGAGCTGCCTTTTCTAAAGCACTTTCCCCATGCTAAACTTCATCTCTGAGAGCTCCCGTCTGAATTGTTGTGGCGTTGCTAAGTTACGCAATCTTCCTAGGGCTGCCCATCATAGTACCCCTAGGACTATTGCAAGGATCATCAACATCACATCATGTATATAGCTTGCATCGTACACATGCACTAACCTTGCAGGGAACAAACTTATCATACACACTGCTGCTGAGAGAATCTGCAAGGAGGACATACGAGGCCGAGCAGGAGGACACTATACGATACCCTAAGATGGATGAGGAGAACGGACGACGTAAGCATGGAAGGACCACAACATCCAGTATGAGTCCAGGTAAAACCCCCGTTGTGAGCTAATGAGATATAGAAGGCATGAGTAAAGTCGAGTAGGGTAAAGGCAATTATATGCCCAAAAAAACCCCACTCTTCCTTTCGCGAGCCTTCTGACCTTAGATCTGGCGGGGCACTTGGGCCAGCAACCCTGAGCCCCACTAGAGCCCGCATGCCAAAGCCGAGGCCCAGCGGAACCCAAATGGGTTCCGCCGACCCACTAGGTCGGTCGACCCAGAAGGGTCGCCACCGCCTCTTCCCTTTCGCGTGCGCACTTGAGAACCAGAGCGTCCGAGGACCGGTGGATGGTCACTCCTGGCTATGATGAGTGATTGATAACGTGGTGTGGACAGACTCTTGGCCGAGTATTGCTGCTGCAGGTTGCGGCTTGATTCGTGTTGGTGTATGTGAAGAGCGGGCGCGAAAGGTCTTAGCCTTACGGGGCCTCCGAGGAGTGGAGAGACAAGTAGGCTCGGCTCGATGGACCCGGTGGCCGAACGGGATCAAGTGCGGGGCGCATGGTGGCAAGAAAAGCAAGACCAAGTCGTCGACTAGAGCCAATGTAGGGTAGCGGCTCACTACTGAAGTTTGCACGTGGGGTTTGCGGCGGCTCACCACAAAACCGCCGGGTTACTTGGTTGAGCCACAAAACCAAGACCGGAGGCTCGACGGGCGGAGATGGGATCCGGGCGCGCCGAGAAGCTTCAATGCCTGGGGACACGCGGCGGGACCGCGGGGCTTGCGTCGGGAGGACGCAGACTGCGGCGAAGTCGTGGCCGCCCGATGAAGAGGAGTGCTACTTGACCATATTGCCCCTGAGGGGTTTGTATCTCAGTTTAAGTGCTAGGGGTAGCTTGGTCATTTGCCCAACCTAGAGGGACTCATATATATAGCTCTAGGGTTTCTGGGCAAACCATTCACACTACAAGAAAAATGCCGACTAGTGACGCAAAAAAAGGCCGTTTCTCGTCATAAACCGCGATTAATGACGTCGGTTGTTACGAAACGCTCCGTCATTAATCGAGTGTCACAAACCGCGATTAATGATGAGACCTTATTTCGCGACGTCATGAGTTTAATGACGCGTGGAAATTCATCTATACAATGCGTCATAACTTCGTTCCTACAGCTTTGCCATGCTGGATAGAATCTGATGTGGCATCTGATGTGGCATGCCAATTGCGACAAATCGTATGCGTCATAAAACAAATTTGGCCCTTTTGTAGCTGGGTTGAGCCCAAAACTGTTCCTGTAGCCTGGTGTTGTTCATATAGCCCAAAAAAGATTTTATTGGGCCCAATTGTAGCTTTTTCAGATGAAAATTGATTAGGGTGGGCCTGTTTTGGTTGGGTCGAGTCCAACAGGTGCGCACATTGTTGCAGCCTTCTATGTCACGTTAATTTGAAAAAAATTGACTTTTGGCCCAATTAAAAGTGGGCTAAGCTCACTGAAGGACAATATAAAATTAATTAATCATGCATCAGTATTAATGGATTTCATTTCAATTCTGATCCTTTTTTCGAATAATTCCGATTTGGTTGTCAAAATAGTAATCAGCACATATTTCTTTATACAGTAAAGCAAACTGTTGTTTACTATCAAGCACGACCATATTATTCATCACATATCACAAACTATTACAAGATAATAGTATCACAAGGAACTTTGATTAACAAAGCTAAATCCAGTTCATAATCACAAGAGAAAGTGGAGATTTTATCTAATGATCTTAACCTCTTCATCTTTTAATGCTAAGCAGTAGACGAAGGAGGTCCTCACTATCTTCAGTTAGCTTCTGCAACCTCTTAATCTCAGCAGACTGCATTTTCAGAGTTGATTCTAATTCTTCGGTCTTCTTCTTCAAGGTACATAAATCTTTCTGGTGAGCAACAAACCGTTGTCGAAGTTGTACCCCATCCTGATTGGGAGCGTCAACTCGCTCTTCATCAACACTACTACATAAGGATTTGGTACCCATTCTTGAGTACTCAGCTGCCTCTGTTTTAATTTGTTCGGGAAGAAGCATCATTGACTTGGTAGCTTCCATCTAGCAACAGTGGATCCCAAGTCAGATTAGGACCTTGTAATTGATTCGAACTAAGGAAACAAAGGTGTTAAGTTTGTTACCTTGGAGCAGGTCTGAACAGGAGCGACTTCAGATGTTGACCCTTTGGCCCTATTGACGGATAAAACTCGTATCCACCTACGATCCGCAAGCGTACGGACCTACACCTTTTTCACCACGGGGATTCCCTAGGTTCTTGTCAATCCGCGGAGCAAGGGGATTACAAGCGTTTGATCTAGCACTACTAACTAACTTATCCAGACCCTAAACTACGGTTAATCTAGAGAACTACTACACTACACTAGAGAGAGCGATTAAACTCACAAGATATATAAAAGACACTTGCCGAAGGGTCTACGATACTTGAACATGCAACCGCTTAGAGATATGAAAACCGATCTAATCTACCGGGGGTTGTGACCACGGTTTCGCCCTTTCCCTCCCCCCGTACTGTCACTACGCGGAGGTATTCGTGACTAGACCTATGATGATCACGGCATATTAAAGGGTTCTAAGGGAGAAGTGAGATCTATACTCCCAACATGGCATGGTAGATAACCTTAAACATGAAAGCATCTTCAACACTAGATGATAGATTGAAACCATAAAAGTTGCGATTACATCTCAAGATCGTTTACAACCCATGGACAAATGAGAAGATTACCCCATCAAGGTGCTAGGCATAGCACCGTTGATCATGGTGACGCTTCCGACGGTGTCTTCCTTCTCCTCTGGGGATGTCTTGGCAGGGCCTCGACGTCCTCCTCCACTTGTGGTTGCTTCCTTCGAGTCGAGCGATCCTCCTTGCGAATGATCTCTCTCCTCTCCTTCCTCTCTAGCTTGTGGATGGCCTCTCGGGCGAATGGCTCTCTCTCTCTCTGCGAATGGCGGCGCCTCCACGGTTTTAGGGTTGCATCTTCTTTACACTCAAGAAAGGGGGGGCCGAACCGACACGGGAATGGGCCAGGCCGGCCGGCCTGGGCCGACCGGCCCAGGCCCATCCTGGCCCGGTTCGGTCGCCCCTTCGCTCCCGTGGGTCCTCTTGACATTTTGCACTTTGCCCCCTCCAATTGCATCAATTTGACGACGTCATCCTCGCGTCCAAGATATAGGGTCTTCTCGCATGAAGTTCGGTCTTTTACGCTTCAATCCTCGAGGATGTTCCTTTGTAACACTTCGGTCCTTGCCACCTTTGGGAGTGAGTTCATCATGCTCTCGAACACGAACGGGACTCCTCATTTGCTCCTTTGAACTTGTTGTGACTCCGTCCTTTTAGTCCATGTTTTCCTGCAAAAACACAACACTTCCAAATGCACATACAAAGATGAACTTGTTATATCATTAGTGTGCCTAGTGGCGGGTTAGTTCCATAATCAAGCTCAAACCAAAGTGTAATGAACATGTTTGGTGCACCAAAATACACCGTCAACATCTCCCCCATGCTTAGATCTTGCTCGTCCTTGAGCAAGTCCTCGTAAAAGAACTTTTGTCCAAGGTGTTGAAAACGTGCTCCGCTAATTCTTCCTTCACAAGTTAGCCAATCCTTTATCTCTAATATAATAAACATAAGGTAATGATCATGATACATAAACATGGGCGTTTAGAATTTTTACCAAATCAAGATTTACCCCACAACTCATACCTTTCACTCGAGATCCTCAATTCCAGCCATGCTTACTTCTTTGCTTCCATCGGAGGGTTTTCATGATTTTTCAAGAATAAAATTCCTGCAACAAGTATTAGACAAAAACCTTTCTCCAAGTTCTCACATGTCGCTCATTTGAAGTGGCTATCCTAAACAATTCATAAACTCTCACCTCCCACAAGTCTCTCATATTATCATGTAAGGTGGAGCTATAGGTATGGCTAGTGAAATCAACACAAATATTGTCAAGCTAAGAAATTCCTCTAATGGTTGTTTACCTTTCAAAGCCAATGATCATGAGAATTAAACCATGATGTGGGGATGTCAAGGATAAGAAGATATAGAATAGTGGACATGTGCAAGGGCAAAAAGAAATTAAGACTACGAGGCACCGATGACATCCTCGTTGTCGGATTGCACATGGTTGGGAAAATGGAAGTTTCGTCTCTTAACAACGTGGCAACCTTCCTTACACTTTACTTAATCTTCACTTGATTCATCCCTCTTCATATCTTTCTTGCCTTTCCTCTTTCTTGCCTTTCCTCTTTCTTACTTTCTTTCTTCTCTTTTCTTTTTCTTTTCTCTTTTTTTTCTCTCTTTTTTTTCTCCATACACATATATATTTTTACTTATCTCTCTCTCTTTACATCTTTACCTCTCTTCCGAAGCTCTTTGCTCATCTTTTCTTGCACAAACACAATCTGAATTTTAAACGAAAACCATCCTAGAGACGAGAAGAAACTTCGAACATAGGTTGTGTTCAAGGAATACGATGTACAAAATAGATATTATGGTTTGGGTATGGAATTCGGTGATGTAAGGGACTTTCGATGTGAGAGTCTCGTTACTGAATGTATGATGAGGCTAGCAATAAAAGATATATACAAAGACATGATCATTGCTTGAAATTAAAACTTCCAAGAGAGAAAGATCCTAGCCCAACTCATCATGCTAACCGCACTTATGGTGGAGCGGATATTGAGTTGGCCTTGTATAGGATTTTTCTTTGTCTCTCAACTTGGAAAAAGAGAGTTTGCTAACCTTTATTACAAGGTTTTTTCATATAATTTTCAGAATTAAACTCCTCCAACATTAGCATCAAACTTAGCATAACCGAAACAAGGTTCTAGATCAAAGTAAGCTGTGGGTACTTTTAAAGGTAAAAACTCCACTAAGCACCACGGTAAATGTTTCAAACCAAATGCTCATGCTCATATATCAAAAATTAAGGAAAACATACGAGTAAAGAAAGAAAAAGCATTGCATGAGACAAAAATTAAAAGACACTTTTTATTTGATTTTTCGACTCGAACACTAAATTAACACACTTCAAACTTGAAAATTTAAAAGCACACCTAGAAATTTAACTCACAAACTCTCACAAACTCTAAACCAAACCAAACTAAACTCACTAAGGCAAAAAAATTTAAGATCTAGCTAGCTAGCTCTCCCCAACGCTAAAATCATACGATGTCCTCGTTATATTTTACAAAAATCCTAAAGGGGGGACCCTAACTTTCTAGTGGAACTTCCCACAGTCCTTGCACCACCTTTTCTTCATGTTGCCGACCATCCCGAATAACTTCCTCATGTTCCTATTAAGGAACTTGTAGTCGTCATCGACTACTCGTTCCAAATCCTCCATTCTCTACCTCATCACCTCCATAGCTTGGAAACACTCCTCGACCGACGTGTAGAGGTCCGAGATGGAGTGGCGACAAGCCGCACAACATAACGAATGCAACCCGAATGGGTCGTCATCGCCGGGGTCATCGCCGTTGTCGCTGTCGCCGCCGTCGTCGGGATCTCCGCCACCGTTTGGACCTTCGGGAGTCTTCTCTTTAGGCACCTCCTCCCAATAGAAGAGGTCATTGTCGTCCCTTCCGGCGGCTGCCCACGAGCTCGGGCTGCGGTCGTCGGAGTAATCACTCCCCCCGTAATCCTTCGGCTCGGGCGACTCCTCCTTGTAGTCTTTCCTCTTCATGCCCCGGAGTCGCTCCGATCTACGGACGGGAGTTGAGACCTCCTCCTTGACATGGTGGCGAGATGCAATCGGGCCGGTCGGGACACGCCCTCTGCAACGGATGCGGGCGGTCCTCTTGATCTCCATTGTAGGCTTGAGCTCGCATCACTTCGCCTCCTCCGGCTTCAAAGGCTTCTCGGCGCCTAGCTTGATCTCCTTGCTCCTTGGGGACGCCATGGCTGCTGCTTGGGTGCAAAAGGATGTGAATTGGGATGGATTCCCGAGCTCCAATCTCGTTCCTTTAAATAGTCCGAGAAGGAATGCCCTAGAACCCATCTTTTCCTTTTCTTGACTTCCCTAAAATTACCTGACCAAACAAGGAAGTCGAAGACGCGCGTCCCAGAGAAAAACAGGGGCGAACCGCTGCCTGGGCCTCCTGGGCCGATCGGACGGGGCCGGCCGGCCTGCCCTGGTTCGCGGGCCGGTTCGGTCCGGTTTTCGCGTGCTCCACTATTTTTTAATTGTTAGCCCATGTAGAAAAGTTGGCCTGGTAAAACTTCGCAAGAAACTCCAGAAAAATAAAATAAGAGCTATTTACAAAAAGCTCACCTTGTTTTACGTCCTAGGTTTGACGTTCGGGCTCATCCTCCAAGATGAAAATATCAATATGGTGAAGGGGCACAACGCCGGGCTCGAAATACACCTTAAGCCGTTGACCATTCACCATGAATTGATCTCCTTTCATATCCATGATGGTAACCGCTCCATTGGAGAGCACCGAATGAACAATGTAAGGTCCATCCCACTTGCTTTGCAATTTCTCCTTTCCGAAAGTTTTGAATCTCGAATTATAGAGGAGGACCTTATCTCCTTCTTTAAACTCCTTCTTCTTTAACCTTTTGTCGTACCATCTTTTGATTCTCTCTTTGTATATGCTTGCGTTTTCATAAGCTTTCAACCTCATCTCCTCTAGCTCGCTAATTTGGATTCTCTGTTTCACTACCGCGGCGTCTAGATCGAGGTTCATCTCTTTTATTGCCCAATATGCCTTGTGTTCTAGCTCAACCAGAAGGTGACAAGCCTTGCCATAAACAAATTGATATGGGGTCATACCTATCGGTGTCTTGAACGCCGTTCGATATGCCCACAAAGCTCCATCCAACTTCTTTGACCAATCCTTACCTCCCTTCTCTATAGTCTTGTTAAGGATGCTCTTTAGTTGCCTATTCGATGTTTCTGCTTGTCCATTGGTTTGTGGGTGATAAGCCGTCGAGACTCTATGTTCAATTCCCAATGCAACTTGGACAAGCATTTCTTAAAGTTCTTCCCGGTGAAGTGACTTCCTCCATCGCTTATCAAAATTCTCGGGGTACCGAAGCGAGGGAAAATCACGCTCTTAATCATTGCGATGGATTCTTCTATGGAAGCTTTACGACATGGCATGGCTTCTACCCACTTGGATACATAATCAACCATAACTAGGATGTCCTCAAATCCATGTGAGTTTTTGAAAGGCCCCATGAAGTCAATTCCCCAAACATCGAATAAATCGATTTGTAGATTGTAATTCAAGGGCATAACATTCCTTTGAGAAATGTTTTCGGTCCTTTGGCATTCGGGGCATGATGCAACATATCTTTTAGTATCTTCATGCATCTCCAGCCAAAAGAAACCGCTGGACCAAACTTTTGCTTGGGTTCGAAATGACTATAGTGTCCACCGTACTCCGCCGAATGACACTTCCTCAAAATTTCTTGCCTCTCTTCTCTTGGTACACATCTTCTCATTACCCCATCATTCCCAAGTTTAAAGAGGTAAGGTGAATCCCAAAAATATTTTCGACTTTCGGAGATTATCCTCCTTTGAGTGTTTTTACCTATGTGATCGAGAGGCATCCTCCGAATTGCTCGAATGATATCGATCATCCAAGTATCCTTGTCAAGTATTCAGTAGAGGTGGTCATCTCTCATCTTATCCTCTATGGGCTCTTTGTCATCTTGTCCATGGTTCATCCTAGACAAATGATCGGCCACAACATTTTCCACCCCCTTTTATCACGAATGTCAACATCGAACTCTTGGAGAAGAAGGATCCAACGAATCAATCTTGGTTTAGCATCCATCTTAGCCAAAAGATACTTGATGGCCGCGTGATCGGTGTAAACAATGACTTTTGAGTTCACAATGTAAGATCTAAATTTTTCGAAAGCAAACACCACCGCTAGCAACTCTTTTTCCGTAGTGGCATAATTTAATTGTGCCTCATTGAGAGTTTTACTAGCATAGTAAACGGCATGAACTCGGCCTTCCTTTCTTTGACCTAAAACCGCCCCTACGGCATAATCACTTGCATCGCACATGATCTCGAAAGGTTGACTCCAATCCAGAGGTTGAATGATGGGAGCACTCACCAAAGCATTCTTCAAGGTCCGGAATGCCGCTAAGCACTTCTCATCAAAGTCAAAAGCCACATCTTTTTGAAGAAGTTGTGTTAAAGGCTTAGTGATCTTCGAGAAGTCCTTAATAAATCTTCTATAGAATCCGGCATGGCCTAGAAAACTTCTCAAAGACTTAACATCTGTTGGAGGTGGGAGTTGCTCAACCGTCTCCACTTTAGCTTTGTCTACTTCAATTCCTCTCTCGGATATAACATGTTCGAGCACTATGTCTTGCTTTACCATGAAGTGGCACTTTTCCCAATTTAGCACTAGATCGACCTCCGCACACCTCGTGAGAACCTTGTCTAAGTTTGCCAAGCAATCCACGAATGTCTTCCCATAAACGGAAAAATCATCCATGAACACCTCGACAAGTTCCTCAATAAATTCCGAGAACACCGCCATCATGCAACGTTGAAAAGAGGCCGGAGCATTGCATAAACCGAAGGGCATCCTTCTATACGCAAACGTTCCATAAGGGCAAGTAAATGTTGTCTTGTGTTGATCCTCCGGGTGAATAGGAATTTGCATGAATCCCAAGTATCCATCGAGAAAGCAAAAATAAGCGTGGTTTGTGTTGACGCAAAAATAGGACGTCACCTCCGCGCGCAGCACACGTGACTCACCGGTCTGTAGCGAGGCGTGCCAGCCAATCTGACCTGTTGATTGACAATGGAAAAATATTAGGGATCAGCTAGAGAACCGATGGCCTTTTAGTGACACGTGTACCAGCTAATCGGCCAATACGAGCAAGCGGGATCGGCCGGCTCGAGAGCGACCGAGGCGCTGATAAGTAGACAGACAGATCGGCTGGATCGGCCGATCGTGACGTCAGCACTCGAACAGGTCAGAATCGGCTGCGGTGTTAGAAGCCGATAAGATCTAGATCGAGTGGGATAAATTGGTGATAAAAGCTAAAAACTACAAGAATTGGTACAAAAACTTGCAGATCTAGCTAATATCGGTAAGGGGTGAATAAAGAACTAGACGAAACCTCAGCGATGTGCCCGGAGGTTAAAGCCTAGGGTTATTCGGTAAAACAATACTCACAAGCTTGCTGGAGATCGATCGATGCAGCCCGATGAACTTGAAGGACGGCGTTGTAGAAAAGAGGAAAAAACGCAATGGCGAAGTCGCCGAAAAGTAGATGCTGTAAATTGTAAAGGGTTTTGCCCAGAGGCGGTTTGTTTGATATTGGTGTGTACACTTTTTTCTGACCACGTAGGGTCACTATTTATGCCCTGAGGACAACCCGACTCCTAGACGATTACGGCACTGTTTACTTGCATCTAAAGAAAACTAACACTACTAAAAATAGAGAAAAGACTCTCGCAGGAGTCAAAAAACTCCCTAAAACTAACTCTTGACCCGTTGCCAATTGTGGATTGACCCACCTCCACCGTGCTTTCCTTCTGGCGTATCTCCTCTGATTACCGCCTTCTTTCTTTCCATCGGCCGATTTCATCGGCTGCTTCTCCTTATCCCTTTTGACCTGTTTTTCCAAAAAACGGTGTCAACACATGCCCCCCAGTTTCGGAGTAAATAATCTTTTGCTCTGAAATTTCCTCGAATCTGTTATCTCCCTTGATTCGAAGTCGGCCGAAGAATCCAAACAAATCTTAGGGGCCATAAATACAACTGCCTCGATTCTTCTTTTCTCCCTGAATCTCATTGCTCCAAACAGCTCAAGCTTTCAGGTGACGAACCCTAAGCTTCAAAGCTCTTTTGCTGATTCATGGCGTCTTCAGGCTCCACCAGAGGTTCTCATTCTGCCTCTGCACCTCCGAAGGCATTTCTCTCTTCAGTTCCCCCGGTATTTCTTCTGTTCTTTTGCTTTTATTTACTCCCGAACGCCGTCGCTCTGTTTCGTCTGAAGCCTAGATTTTATTTATTTCTTCAGGAGCTTAGATCTAATCTCATCATCCCAGTTCATGACAAACCTGGCCTTGCTTTTCTTGGCCCAATGGGTGATGCTGATCCCGGTGACATGATTAATTTTGAAACCGACCGAATTCCCTTTAAATATGCTTCTTTGGATCTGGCCGATTGGGACAGCTGCTTTAGGTCTTGGACAGGTTGCACCAAAGGGTGGAGAGATTGGTACCGTTGAGTTTTTGCGAAGAACAGGGATTCTTGGGAGCAATATAAAATTAGTCAATGCATCACCTTATCTCTGTCTGAGATGTCCCGGAATGAATCTCTGTTGATAGCTGTTTCTTATTTCTGGTCTGATGCACTTAATGCCTTTTTGTTTGGCCACGGGCCGATGGCTCCCACTTTGGCCAATGTTCTCCTGTTGACTGGTCTAGATGTCTCTTCTTCAGACATTCTTTTTAGCTGCCAGAATGACAAACCTTCTCATCAGCTGAAAACCAAGAACATAGGTGGCTGGTCTGGTTATATTGTTGAGCATAAGAAAGAGGGAACTATAGGCCACAGGGAACATGTTGCTTTTCTGAACATGTGGCTTGAGAAATTTGTCTTCTGTGGCAAAACTTGTGGTCCTACTGCCAACTACCAGATAGTAGCTGAACGGCTGGCTGACGGTGATTGCATACCCCTTGGAAAATACCTCTTAGGTGCAGTTTATAATCTCCTTCATCAAGTAGCAGTTAGCCTGTCAACTAATTCCCCAATGGGCACGCCGGGGGGTCCTTGGTGGTTCATCAACATGTGGCTAAACCTCCATCTTCGAGATAGGTTGGAGCAGAATATTTTTAACATGACCTTCCCGGGAGATCAACCAGATGGTGTTCCGATTGTGAGGCGTCGATGTATGAACTTTGGAGAAGTCGTTTCTGCTTTTCTAGGACATAAGAGAACTCCTTCTCGTATAGCAGAGCATTTTAGGAGCTTTTATCTTGGCTTTACTTCGGAATCCATCATCTGGTTTGCATATAGAGATGATGATACCCATTTTGAGACCACATTCAACTTTAATGACATTCACAAAGATGATTAAGATAGGATTGCCTTCGTGGAGATGATCAAGCCGGGGTTCCTCCCCTCTTGTATCTTTGGAAAGGATCAATTGGCCACTTACGAATTCTATAACCCCTCAGTGTGTGCTCGTCAGCTGGGATTTGGCCAATTGCCGATTGGCCTTTACTTCTCTGACCTGATTAAGCCACGGGAGATTATTCCTAGTGGTACTTATTATCAGCATATCCTGGATCAGGTCCCTGATTCTGCCACCGTTGACCTTGATTCCTGGAGATTTTCCAGCTTTACTTCTCCCCTCTTCAACATCTGGTGGGCGGAATGGTGTGATCATCTCTTCTGTGTTTCTCCAAGGATCTATTGTGAGAAGCTGGACCCTGCATATCATGCATCGGCCGATGAGGTAATTCCTTTTTGATCGGTTTATGTCTTTGCTTGATTGTGTTACTGACTGTTGTATCCTTTCTCCAGCCTGAAACTACAGAGCCTCCTGCTATCAGTAAAAGTGAAGAGCTGATTCAATATTGGCCACCAAGGCGAGCTCCGTATATCGGCTACAATGCTCCTTCGATCTCTTCAGTCATGCAAGGTCCCAAGATCAATCTTGCTCCGGATAATCTACCTTTGTCGACTCTTAAGAGGAAGGGCGTGACTAGCAAAGTTCTCTCCACTAGAACAAAGAAGAAGAAGATTGACACTAAGGTTGTCAATGCCTCGGATATGGCCAGAGTATTGGCAAGTGCTTTCAAGGTACTGACCTTCAGTTTTTTCCTTTTCCTTTTGCATTTTTTGATTGATCATCTTGTTCTTCTGTCTAGTCTTCAAGTCAATCAATGCAAGCTAGTACTGCTGGTTTTGATCAAGGTTTAGTTCTGGAGCCAATTCAAGAAGTTTCAGCCGATGATACCTTGGTTGAGCCATCTGAGCAGCTTGAACCGGATAAAGTCATGGAGAATCCAGTTGCTTCTCATACTGAGGAAACTCCAAATGAGGTAAAAAATTCTTCAGTTATCCCAGTCTTTTGTTTATTTTCTGAATTCCTGTTCCTTGTTTAGGATGTCGACGATACATTGGTTGAGACTCAAGATGTACCTCTGAATGACCCCCAATCGACTGGTGATCAACCTCGATCACCGATTATTGAGATTCCTGAACCAGAATCAGCTGAGAATCCAACTGTTCAGACACAGGCAACATCTTCTGCTGCAGAGGTAAGCTTCTTGATCTTCTTAGATTTCTTCCTCAAGTCTTTGGCTCACTCTTACTCTCTCTGTAGGTTCCACCAACCTTGCCTTCGGTTCAGGGCGCATCAGCGGTCGTTCTTCCAGATGATGTGAAGACTAAGCTGATCGAGGTGCTCCCATTGCTGAACCAAGACATCAGCCGACTTGTACAAGACGCTGAGCCGATCAGAGCTATTTTTAAGCAGATTCAGGGCCAGTTGCCCAGAGATCTCAAGGCGAAGATGCTTCAAGTTGCTTTTATTGAGAATCGGCAGCTCATAGTCCAGGAGGCTCAAGATCGGCTGGATGAAAGGAAGCGTCAGGAGCAACTTACCCAGGACAGGGAGAAGCTGGACAGCAGTATGGCCGATCTTGACAACAGGATTGAATTCCTGACTTCTTCTCATTCTAATATTGTCAGTAGCAATGATCGTCTGAAGAGGCGTCGTGTTGATTTGATGAAAGAACTTGGTCAGGTTGAGCAAGACTTGGCAGCTGAAGAGCAGAAGCTTGAAGATCTCCTAGGCACCATAGTTACTATGCAAGAGCGGAGGGATTCCATTGCACAGCAAGCCCAAGTTCTTCGTGAACAAGAGCAGCTGATTCTTGGTTCGGCCGATGCTGATTGTTAGGAGATAGAAGCGGTCGACCAGCTGCGCCTGGACCTCATTAATGCCATCCATCTTTTGGGCATAGTTTAATTTTTATTTATATTTTCCTGAACTGTGGTTGGCCTTTACTGGCCAACTTCCAACGCTTGGCACTTATTGTTTTGACCGAATGTTTCAATCGGCCTTTATAAGACGTCTAGATCTCTTTTGCTCTTTGAACCGTAACCCTTTTGCAATGACCTCCTCCTCTTCTTCTACCTTTGTGAATCAGCTCGGTTTTTTCTTTTATTTTCTTCATTCTCATGACTCTTTCTCTGATATCTCCTCTCTTCTCAGTCTCCAAATCGTGATACCGTGGAAAGAATCGTGTCAAGCATCAATGCCTTTGGTGCAAATCGGCCAACCCAACCATCCAGGCAAGAATGTGGTCTCCGTCTAGTGATTGCCAATGATGAGAAGAAGCTGGAAGTTCTCAAAGCCAGGAGGACGGCTCTTCTTCAAGAACTGGATCGTGTAGGTGAAGAAGTAGTCCAGGTTAAGGCAGAGCTAGACAAAGCAAAGAGTCTTCTTTAATCCCCGATGTACCATCAGCCGATGCAATCGGCTTTTATGAATGAAATCACTATCCTTTTATTGGCATTGATGGATTTGAATGTATTACTTTTTGGCGATGAATTCCTACTCATGCTTGTAGGTACCCATTATGATCTGGTTCGTTTTTCCTACTATAAAAATGTAGCTTGCTCCTTGTGCGGCACCACAATCTTCTGACTATGAACCAGATCAGCTTCCATTAGGAATAAGAGGTAGGCCTCCTCCGGAGTGCTTTCAAGAAAATGCAACCATTCCCATTCCTTGACAAGTTTCTACTTGAAATGTTCTTGCACCCAGATAACACATCGAAGCTTGTCGTTGTTGCTGGAAATGTTGAGGGAGGGGAATCCTGATAGGCTCCTCTTCTGGAGTACAGAGTGGGGCCATATATTGTTATTCAATCCACCTTCAAAGCCAGCCCCTGATTTTCGGGAAAAGCATCACTGCATGACTGCCCATTGCTCAGTCTGAGACTTTCACAGGGAAACTGTTCTTGCTTTGACAGCATCGGATGCCCTTCATTTCCCCTTTTTCAATTCCCTCTTGTGGTTATCCCTTCTGCCATCTGAGGCTATAAATAGGCCCGAAGCTTGGTGGAGAGAACTCACACTCATCGGCCATGGCACAACCATCTCAGATAGATCACAAGCTCTTGTTGTATGACTGTTCTTTTTTCCTCTCCCCTTTTCATAGCTAGAAGAATTCTTGTGAAGTAGTGTAGCGACCCCTCTTCTTCTTTGTCTCCTTTCGAAAAGCCAGGAGGCACTATAGCTAGAAGAATCCTTGTGAGGATCTGGCTTTAGGGGAAGGAGCAAGGTAGGGTGTCTTGCTACACATTTATCAGAGGAAGAGCGTGCCAAAGGAACGGCCATCTTGGTCATCAACTCGAGCTCCTTCCGGCAGAAGATTACAGAATCCGGTGAAGATCTTAGTCTTCCGTTTCCTCTTCGCGGCATCCTTCTCTTATTCATCGATTCAATATCCTCATCATACTCGAGATAGGATAGCCCTCATGTAATTTTCAGATTTGAGTTGTAATACCATTATTGTAATCCAAAATAGAAGGAATGAAAAATGCATTCATTTTGTTCTGAGGATGATATGTGTATCGGCCACAACCGAATATATTAATTTTGTACATCGGTTTTTACATTTTTTGTACTAAAGGCGATTCTTTACAGATATCGGCTATTCTACTAGAAACGATTACATTTGTAATCGGTTATAGCTCGAAAATCCAATCAGCCGATAGGCTCGATACGATAATCGGCTCATATATTGTTCATACACTTGGGTGACCGATCCATCAGCTGTTGTGATTCCGCGTCCGAGCTTCCTTCTGTCTTCAATGATTTGATCCATTAAGTCTCATCATCAGAGCCGACTGCTTGAACCGGCTTTAGTCCAAAATCAGACACTTTGAGATATTTGGTATCCCATGCTTTTCCAGATATGCAGCTTACTCGATCATAGGTCCATCCTTGTGCTTCTGTACTGCTACTGTCAAGGAGGTTTCTCCTTTGACCATCTCCACTGAATCTCCGATCCATTGGATGATGCATTGGTGCATTGTAGACGGTATGCAACAGTTGGCATGTATCCAATCCCGACCCAGCAGTAGATTATAAGATCCCCTCCCTTTAATGACAAAGAAAGCGGTTGGAAGGGTCTTACTGCCGATGGTGAGCTCCACGCAGATTGCTCCTTGAGTCGGAGAGACGTTGCCTTCAAAGTCCACCAGCATCATGTCGGTTTGGGTTAAATCTTCATCAGATTTCCCAATCTTGCGCAGCATGGTGTATGGCATCAGATTGACTGTTGCTCCTCCATCTACTAGCATCCTGGTGACTGGTTTCCCATTGACAAAACTTTTGAGAAATAATGCCTTCAAATGTTGTCTTTTCTCATCTTCTGGCTTCTCAAAGATAGCTTGCGTAGGCTCAAGTGTTAACTGAGCCATGCCACGTTTTTCATCGGAAACATCCGAATCAACAGGAGCCACGAACTCTTTTGGTAGAAGGACAACCATATTTATATCAGCTTGTGGTTTATCATCCTTCCCATCATCGGCCTTAGGCTTTGGACGCCATACTTTAGACCGAACCTTCTCCTTGTCCAACACGTGTCTCTCTGCTTCTTCTTGCTGTTCTAGCTGTCGTAGGCGCTGGACTCTCCTTTTCTAGGATTTGGTCAAGCCATCTGGACACCATTGGGGATTAGGCTTCTTATGTGTTTGGCTTGATCCTTCATCATCCAGTTGCAGCGTGTGTCGACGTTCAGGAGCTCGGCACATGATATCTTCATCAGGGACCAAGGAATCGGCCATCTCTTCCAACCGATTATTTGACCTTTCATTGACCCGGCCTCCCAGCCGATCATGAACACTGGCCTTGCCCCCCAGCCGATCGTGGACGCTGGCCTTGCCCCCCAGCCGTTGATGAACTGGGATCCATTGATTGCTGAACTCATGGTGATTTCCAGCTGCAGGTCTTCTGTCATTGAAGCAAACTCTTTTAGATGAGCTACTATTGTTGTAAGCCCCATTGCACTCTGGACAATTTTCTGCCGTCGGCAGTTTGATCCCTTCTTCCCAGCAATACTTGAAGAAAGGACATCTCCAGTGTCCCTCATTGCGCCGTGCCCACTCCTCTCTTCCCTTTGCTTTCTCCTGTCGTCGTTGAAACTTGTTAATCAGCATCTGGGACGTGACAGGTTGGCGTGGCTTCAGGACTTCTTCTTCAAGTAGCAACCCTTTTCCTTTGACATCGGCAGCGGTTGCTTGCACCTTGGGATCGACAACTCCTTTATTTTGAGCCAATTCAGACGTCAGCAGCTTAACACATGATGTGTCTTTGCTAGACACCTCAACTGTATTAGTTGGGAAGGGGTGCTGATCAATCTTCATCGGCTTTTCAGCTTTGGCAGGGGTTTCAAACTTGAGTTTCCCTTGCTCAATAGCTAATTGGATCTGCTGTCTGAAGATCTTGCAATCGTTGGTGTCGTGAGACGTTGCATTGTGCCACTTGCAATACTTCATTCTCTTGAGATCTTCTGCAGATGGTATAGTGTGGAACTAGGAGAGTTTGATCTGCCCTTCCTGAAGCAACAGATCAAATATTTTATCGGCCTCAGTGACATCAAAGCCGAATTTTTTTGGTTCTTTCTTGCCAAAGGGACAGGACACTGTCTTCTTGACTTTGACCCACTCTGCAAGTCCTATCATATTGTCCTCATCTTCTGAGTCAGAGTAATCCACATAAGATACCTTCTTTTGGAAGTTCCTTCTAGGCTCATAGGACTTTGCAGTTTCCTGACTCATCCGACTGACCAATTGGCTGAGGCTCTCGAAGTCATGCGATGCATATTTCTCCCTCAAGGTTGGTAAGAGACCTTGGAATGCCAACTCAACCAGTTGTTTATCTCCCAGGTTTAGACTATAGCATTCGTTTCTGACCTCCCTGAATCTCTGAACGAATCCAGCAACTGTTTCATCGTTCCTTTGCTTGAGTCTGGTTAGATCAGTAATCTTCATCTCATGAATGCCAGAGAAGAAATAATTGTGGAACTGTTGTTCCAAATCGGACCACTTGATGATGGAATTAGCTGGCAATGATGTAAACCTTGAGAATGCTAGTCCTGATAGAGATGAAGAGAATAACCGTATCTTGAGTGCATCAATGTTCCCTGCTTCTCCACACTAAATAATGAATCGAGTGATGTGTTCCATTGTGGATGTTTCATCTTGACCAGAGAATTTTGTGAAATCTGGCACCTTGAATCTTGGAGGGAAAGGTATCTGATCATAGCCAAATGGATATGGTGTCCTGTACATGCAAGATTGCTGCTTAGGTTTCATCCCATATTGCTTCTGTAGCATCTCTAAAAAGTGGTCAATCAATTCCTGCTTCACGTGAGACTTCAATTCAGTAGATACTTGTTCGACTGCCTGTACTTCAGCTGATGGAGTTTCTGGAAGCTGTCCTTCTGAGATTCTTGGCTGTGGATTTGGTGCCACTGATGTTCCTGCTCCAGAAGAACCTTGCGTGTTTGACTAACCCGTCACAGGTGGAATTTGTTCGATCGGCTGACTAGCTGATGGGGCTGGCTGATGCAAATTCAACTGGCCCGAGATAGCCAATTGATTTAAGAGCATTTGCAGCACCTGTGTAGGATCCACCTGTGGTATTGCTGGCTGTCCTGTCACCCCTTGGTTGATCGGCTGCTGAGGCGATGATCTTGTATGAGCCACCGTATTAGCTGGGGTTAAGACAGGCTGCATTGTCGATGAATGTTGTAGTGGGGCAGTCTGCACAAGCATCCCTAGCATCAGCTGCTGAGCCAATTTCTGAGGTTGAACAGGAGCTTTTCTTTCTGTTGGTATGACCATATGAGCATGAGCTGGATTGATCTTAACTCTTTCAAAGTGTTTGCTCCCGTGATTGAAGTAGACAAACTCCACTCCATCCTTGTTCATGTGCACAGTCCCTGGAGTACCTCCAAACATGGCTTGATAAGACTGCGGGTACTTCACTTCTGCAATTTCTTCAATCTGAGGTTCGAAGAAATTTGAGATATTAGTCTCAAAATGATCACGAGGCAAATCCCATCCTGCAAGCTTTCCATCGTGATTTCTCATGGTAGGATACTTCTGATGATGATTCTGCACTGAGAATGTTTGATCCTGAGCCTTGGACTGTGCTGAACGTGTTTGGACCACTGGCATTATGACAATAGGGTCTTTGGACTTATCTCCAACACTCTGATTCTGAACCGGCTGGGAATCCGATGAAGAACCAGGAGCAGTTGCATTGATCTGTGGAGACGATGAAACCCCTACTGTTGGATCATCAATCAGCTGGGAAGCCGATTGGTCCTCACAAGCTTGCCAGAGATCGATCAATGCAGCCCGACGAACTTGAAGGACGGCGTTGTAGAAAAGAGGAAAAAACGCAATGGCGAAGTCGCTGAAAAGTAGATACTATAAAGTAGATGCTGTAAATTGTAAAGGGTTTTGCCCGGAGGCGGTTTGTTTGATATTGGTGTGTCACTTTTTTCCGACCACGCAGGGTCGCTATTTATGCCCTGAGGACAACCCGATTCCTAGCCGATTACGGCACTGTTTACTTGCATCTAAAGAAAACAAACACTACTAAAAATAGAGAAAAGACTCTCGCAGGAGTCAAAAAACTCCCTAAAACTGACTCTTGACCCGTTGCCAATTGTGGATTGACCCGCCTCCACCGTGCTTTCCTTCTGGCGTATCTCCTCTAATTACCGCCTTCTTTCTTTCCATCGGCGATTTCATCGGCTGCTTCTCCTTATCCCTTTTCACTTGTTTTTCCAAAAAATTGTGTCAACAGTTTGCTAATCTCTCGAGCATCTCGTCAATGAACGGTAGGGGGAAGTGATCTTTCTTCGTTGCTTTGTTTAGCTTTCGATAATTGATACACATCCGCCATCCCATCACGGTTCTTTGCGGTATTAATTCATTCTTCTCATTCTTCACCACGGTCAAACCTCTTTTCTTCGGCACACAATGTACGGGGCTCACCCACTCGCTATGCGGCACCGGGTAGATGATTCCGACATCAAGTAACTTGATAACCTCCTTCTTTACTACCTCTCGCATGGCATGGGTTAGCCTCCTTTGATGGTCCACTACGGGCTTACATTGGTCTTCCATAGGTATACGATGAGTGCAAAAGGCTGGGCTGAGTCCTTTGAGATCATTGATCGAATATCCAATCACCTTCTTGTGCTTTTTCAATAAATTCAGCAACTTCTCATTTTCTTCGGGACTCAACTCGTTGCTCACGATGGCTGGATAAGTCTTGTTTGGGCCAAAAAATTTGTACTTTAATCCTTTGGGCAAAGGTTTGAGATCCACCTCGGGCACTTGTGGCTCTTCGGGTTTAGTGTCTCCTATGTCTTCGAATTTTTCTTCCTCCACGCTTCCATCTTGTGTTTCTAATCCCTTCTTGCTTCTTCTAGTTCCTCGTCTTGTTGATCATTGGATTGATTCTCCATCGCCCTTTGCAGCAGGTCTCTAAGGGTTTCAACAAAACAAAGACTACCTACCTCCTCTTCTTCTTCATCCTCGGGAGGAAAAGGTGAAGGATGACTAGAAGCGCGAAGAAAACTATATGTGTACTTATCTCCATTAAGATTTATTGTTACTTTGCCTTCTCCGGCATCCAACACGACATCAACCAACTTAAGGAAAGGCCTACCTAGGATTATGTGATCATGATTATTATAGTAGGCATCTATAACAAAGAAATCGGTTGGTATGCACTTTCCAGTGATGATTACATTAATGTTGCAAGCAATATTGTTGGTATTTGTTAAGCCTACAGAAATATTATGATGGATTATCCGCAAGCTCACGGATACCGGTGAGCATTCCACCCGGGAGAGGGTTTAAATATCGAATCCACAGGGAGAAAGGTAGAGAGAAAGGTCTGGAGTAAAAAGACTAATCCCTGAGAAGCTATCAAGGACTTGACAGAAAGAAGAGATAAGGAGCACTTAAGGATGTCTGGTTCTTATTCTCACAAGCTATGTCTATATTGTTCTTATGGGGTGATTGTCTGAAGGCACACTTAGTAAAGGGAACCTCCCGAGAATCTATGGGGGGAGTCCTACGGTTTCTATAGACGGGAGGTGGACTACGAAGGACTCAATGGTGCTGTCACCACCACGATCTACCACACGATCCGGAATATAGAAGGCATTCATAAGCTAGCTAGTCTAAGCACCACGCTTACACTAAACATGCAACTTTAATTCAAGAGCTACAGGAATTAAAGTACTCAAAGAGTTATGAACCGTAAGAACAAAAAAGACAATGTTGCTCACTTGAATAAGAAGTCGATCTTTCCCGCAAGGTCTCAGGATCAGGCTCCAATGGAGTCTGATCCCAGAGGTAGAAGATGAAGAGGAGACACCGACATGTCCGGGCCTTCCTTCAGCTTCGCCTCTACCACTCTCTAATCCTCTCGAACAAGATTGGCTAGATCTAATTAGACCATGGCTCCAATCTCTCAACTTGATACAACTCTCTCCAACTCTAATTCTAATCTAGAGCTTCTATCTCAGGTAGGCATTGGTGATCAGAATGAATTGGATTGCCTATCCTGGGGTCAGAGGGGCTCCTTATATAGTCCTGAGGGGGTACCGTGCGCCGTAGGATCAAACCGACCTAAACAAGTGGTTTAGATTGATCTTAGGAGGCGGTGGAGGAAGCTTCCAGAAGATGGGCCTGATCGGGGCCAGGGGGGCCCGATCGGCCTCCCCACAGGGCCGGTCGGCCTGGGCTGGGCCCAGGCCGGGCTCCGCCTTCGCGTGTGGGCCTCTTGTCCCTTCTAGTTGCATATTTTCTTGGGGTCCACTTCGGTTGAGTTCGGGAGTCTTCTGGAGCCTTCTAGAATTCATTCTTTTAGCATTTTCCTGAATAGTCCCAGAAAATATATAATTCACCAAAACTCGTGGAATTCATTAGTAGCAAACCCCTAAGTCTATATTGATATTCATTTTATGCCCTTTTCTTTATTTAGTTGACAAGTAAAAGTATACATTAAGATGTGTCAACAAACTCCCCCAAGCTTACCTTTTGCTAGTCCCTAGCAAAGATATGCTTTAGCAGGATCAGGAGTTGCTGCAACGCTTTCACACCTCAAAAGTACTATGGTTTTCAAAAACCAATTCTCCTCGACAAGATTGCTCTCTCTTACCTTCAACCTTTAAGCATAGCCTTTTCATAAATCGTGAGCAAATAAAAGACAAAACAATCAAGTCAAGCAGTATATCTCAATTTCTTTGATCAGCTATCATCCTGGGGTTTTGCACATTTTTCAGATAAGACTCAGAGATCCTGTGTATGACCTTCTCAAGCATGGAGTCACATTTGTCAAGATATGAATGGATGATAGTGATGGATGGATGAGGGTGAAAGGTGGTAAGCCTTTTAGCCTAGCTCTTGGACTATATCTCTCTTTCTAAGATTTTTAAGATCTGGGCTTTCCATTCTTGGAGAGGTGGGCTCTACTCGCCCCGGACTTTTGTCCATTTTTCTCTCTCCTTAGAGATGTGGGCTCTACTCACCCTCGGACACGTGTCCATTATTCATCTCTAAATTTATTATATTTTTCAGGGAGGTAGGCCCTACTCGCCTAGTATGACACTTGTCCTTTTCTCTCCCTCTCTCGTCTCACTTTTTCCTCTCTTTCTTTTTTTTTCTTTTTTTTTCTTTTCGAATGTAGCCCCAGAATCCTTTTGACATTGAGAGAGATATATCCTAGAGTTGCATGAGCTATATGGCTTGATGGAAAATGCGTACTTCCATGTCAGAAGCAGCATAAATTGTGGAATGGAATGATCTTGATGTGTATGACAAGCTCTCAAGGATCAAACACAAGAACTCATCATGTAGGATTTTATGATTTAAGATAAGACCAGGAATCAATCTTCTCTAGGAAATTGATAAACAACAGCTCAACTTTTCATGAATCATCTTTCAAAGCCTAGACTCAGATTAAGCATGTACTTACACAGGTTTTGGGTTTAGAGCAAATTAAGCATTTAAGCTTTAGGAGAATCTAGGTCTGAAAAGTAAGCACTTAAAAGGAATTACGGTGGAGCAACTATTCATCATCTCCAAGCATAAATCATCAAGATCATTATTAGAGAGAAACGCCAACTAGCAGACTCTAGCATTTTATTCAAACTAAGACTTTTAACTAACACTCAAATAACTAGCTATTATAAAACACTTAGGATAGTGATACTTATCGTGATAACTGGGGGTGCTCTCCCCCAAGCTGGATCTTGAAGTAGTCCTTGATTTATCCTTGGAACTCGCTGGCCTTTGGGTCTTCCTCAATTTCCCTGTAAATATTAGTCTCGCACATACCCGAAGGAGCAAATTCTAGGATTATGTTGTGAGCCTTCATGTGCCCACTTCTTTTTGGGTTTTTCTGAAATGTGTGGACCTTCATGTGCCCACGTATTTTTGTGAATTTTTATATGCAAAAGGGATGCTAAAACAAAAACATGTGAATGCAAATTTTTTTTATATATGCCGCCACGGTACAGAGTACATGGGGCCTTAAAGAATGCAAAAGCAGAAAATATTTTTATGATCTTTTTCAATGCAGTTATAGGGAAATAAACATGCTAATCTAAATATGCAGTGCAGAATATAAAGATAAATACCGAGTTACCTCTCGGCGAGAGTTTAGAGTACTTACTCCTATGGCATAGATGTAGTGGCCATTAATTGATCAGTTGGTGACGCGGGTAGTGATTGGTCTTCCGAAGGTGTACTTTTGACGTCCTCCTTAGCATGGACTGAGTGTTCGGTTGGTTAGGGTTGAGCGGACTTCTTTTCAATCTTCTTAATTTCTTCCTTGTCTGTCAACTCCGTTCCAACTGGGCTTGTGAATTCCGAGAACGTCTCCGCGTCTAGTTCTTCTTAGGTCTTGTAGTGTGCAGGAACAATCTTGAATCTTGATGGGGATGTTTTGCACAACATTGTCCCAGAGTTAGTGGTCTTGGTCCGCCATCTTTGACATTGAGTAATGCCTGTTCCCGTGTTGTGGACAACTTCTCTGGAAGCTTCTTTGGTTGATGGAGCGGTGTATGGCTGGCATTCCAGGGTCGTCCATCTTAAGCAGTAGTGGTGAAGGGAGTAGGTGCTCATAGTCTGATTTGATCGGGTTGATCATCCAGACTCCCTCCACGTCTCACTGTTCTTCTTGTTTTATCAGCTCGGTCATCCTTGAGTACATCATCTGATCTTGATAGCCAACTAGTGGTGGCGTCGCCCATGTCCTTTGTTGATTCAGCTACTTGAAGGAGGGTTGGATAGTGGCAGTTGGCAGCGTCTTGTTTAGTGTGCATGTTTGTAGGTCGTGGACTTGTAGGATTTGGGGAAGTAAGACTTCTCCTTTTTTAGTAAAGTGAGTCCTGCTTGCAAAGACAAGGTAGAGATCAAGTGCATGGGTTCTGTTGGTGGAAAAACACCAACAGAACCATAATTTCATTTATTCTACTCTAACATTGGGCACATTGAACAAGATAATGATAAAACATTTTATTTTATGACAAGGGTAGCAAGATCAGAAGATGGATCTAGCACGTAAATCTCTCTCTTTTTTTAGCAAAATAAAGAGCGATTAAGAAAGTGATGCCAGAAACAAACAAAAAGACAACATGTTGAGCTAACAAGATTGGATCATGTGAAACTGTAACTCTAGCATGTTTGACTTTTCATTTATTAGGATGCCAGAGAAAAGGGAAATGACAATTTACCTCAAGGTGTTACCTTTATTACGATGTTACTATGACAACTTGTGGTGGTCTCTCCCTTGAATGTATACAACTTGTGGAGTGACAGGTGCATGTGAGGAGGCATGGCTTGATCATCTTTAATGGAATTAGCCTCCTTCCTTTATACCTCCATCATCCAGGAATTCCTCCTTGAGTGAGTGCTTCTGATTGTGGATCTTGTTTGCATCACTCTTCTTCTTCTTGGTTCATAGGGAATTCTTCTCACGTGTCTTGCTCCATCTCTAGTGAGTTTATCTCGACCTCTCCCAAACTTGTCTCAGAGTTTGTTCTTTTTCTGCAGGGGTTAGTCAAAACATACCAGCATCTACTATAGTGTACTATTAGTTCAAAAGTCAACCTAGACACCACGTCTAATTTGATTTAGGAAGGCATTCTGACCTAAGCACCATGCTTAATTCAAAAGCCTTTAGAAGAAAGATCACCTACTCCTAAACATGGCACCATGCTTCATTTAAGAGATGCGTGAACTTATTCTAAACCTTAGCATACTAAGTAGACAAAAGGTAACATGAAAGCATTAGAGATTTAATCAAATAGAGACGGTACATCATGATCAGTGTTTAACAAAGTGAGCATGTCATAAAGGTAGAGATAACCAAGCTAGTGTAGCAACATGATAGGAGATGTTTCTATGCATGTGATTCAATGTTGCGTAACGATAGGTTGGACATACCTTGTATTGTCATCCTTTGTTCTCTTTGCTCCAAACCTGGAATGGTTAGTGACAAGAATACCCGAAGGAATATTTTTATAATTATACCTCTATGCTCACTACGCAGGGGTATATGCAAGTCTTAAAGAATTTCCCCCTAGCGTGCTTGTTTTTGGAAAAAAAGCTCATCCTTGGGAAACCTTCAAAATATGGTTCAAGATGGTGAAGTGGTTTCCCTTACATTGCTAATCTCAAGATTTCAAGCCATTGGGACAACCACCCTTTCTAAATTTGTAGAGAAAAGAAGCATAAGGGGGTTGGAGATCTTATTGTGCGGCAAGATTTGAGATGGCAATTGAATTCAGGAGTTTTCTCAAATAAGCATGGACTAGGTGGAAAAGTTCCAGTTGTGAAGTAGCTTTCATGCTCATTGATGTTCTCCAGGTAATGTGGTCCTTCTGGTCTTCCTTAGATCCTTCATAAAATTTTAGGATCGTGAGGGGACACAAGAAAAAGGGCACAAGAGGATTTATTGGGCTCAAGGATGAGGTTAAAGATAGGTTTGAAAAGTTATCTAATCCGAACATTGAAAGAGAGAGACAGAAATGGCTTCTTGATGGCTTTGCTCTCTTCCTATGGCATGATTAGATATGCTATCCTTGAGGTTTCTCCAATGTCCTTATGTAGCAAAAAGGATGCTTTCTAAGAGACTATCTCTTTAGGGAAATTGCATGCTCAGAAGTCTCTTGTGAAGCTTGAAGTTTCACGATCTTCCCAAACTCATCATCTACAAGGGTTGAATTTCTTCTTCCCTTAAAGGTTTTCAGGACATTGATGGTTTGGGTTTGATAGCTAAGCCTTGGATTAGGAGTGATGGTGATACAGCTATCAGAACTTCCCCTTTGTGGCTAGAGGATGATTTCTTTTCTTCCTTTGGGTGGTCATAAAGAATGCTAGTGTAAGGGTTCCACCCGCTGAGTTTGTCAAAGACAAACCTTGCCTTAGAAAAGAAAGAAAAGCTCCTCTAGATACTGCATGATGGTCATGCGCACAACATTCATAGGATGGGGCCAAGGATTCACTACCCTTAGAGGTAATGATACAAAGATTCCTTACCCTATTAAGGATATGATCCTGGCTCCTGCGGTGGACTATGGGGTAAAGGTCTACACTAGGTAGAACATATGGTTTCCCAGGCTCTTTCTTGCTTCATCTCTTCAGTTCCGGACCATCAAAGATGAAGACTAGAGTTTTTGTCTGTCGCTCCTAAGAAGGATTGTTTCATGATCATTTCGACCAACCGTAGGCGTAGCTCATGGCCAGATGTAAGGATAAGATCTAAAGTTTCTAGTGGCCAGAGCTTCCGCTTTAGGGTGCAGCTTAAGATAGATAAAAGTGGAACCAAGTGATCCCACAAAGATAGCAACAGGTGAGAAGATAGGAAAAAGATAAAATCTAAACTAAAGTATGGTACAAGATTAGCTGTACTCAAGAGTTCTCTCTTAACCGTTTCTCCCCGGCAACGGCGCCAGAAATGCTTGTTGGTATTTGTTAAGCCTACAGAAATATTATGATGGATAATCCACAAGCGCACGGATACCGGCGAGCATTCCACCCGGGAGAGGGTTTTAATATCGAATCCACAGGGAGAAAGGTAGAGAGAAAGGTCTAGAGCAAAAAGACTAATCCCTGAGAAGCTATCAAGGACTTGACAGAAAGAAGAGATAAGGAGCACTTAAGGATGTCTGGTTCTTATTCTCACAAGCTATGTCTATATTGTTCTTATGGGGTGATTGTCTAAAGGCACACTTAGTATAGGGAACCTCCCGAGAATCTATGGGGGGAGTCCTACGGTTTCTATAGACGGGAGGTGGACTACGAAGGACTCAATGGTGCTGTCACCACCACGATCTACCACACGATCCAGAATATAGAAGGCATTCATAAGCTAGCTAGTCTAAGCACCATGCTTACACTAAACATGCAACTTTAATTCAAGAGCTACAGGAATTAAAGTACTCAAAGAGTTATGAACCGTAAGAACAATAAAGACAATGTTGCTCACTTGAATAAGAAGTCGATCTTTCCCGCAAGGTCTCAGAATCAGGCTCCAATGGAGTCTGATCCCAGAGGTAGAAGATGAAGAGGAGACACCGACATGCCCGGGCCTTCCTTCAGCTTCGCCTCTACCGCTCTCTAATCCTCTCGAACAAGATTGGCTAGATCTAATTAGACCATGGCTCCAATCTCTCAACTTGATACAACTCTCTCCAACTCTAATTCTAATCTAGAGCTTCTATCTCAGGTAGGCATTGGTGATCAGAATGAATTGGATTGCCTATCCTGGGGTCAGAGGGGCTCCTTATATAGTCCTGAGGGGGTACCGTGCGCCGTAGGATCAAACCGACCTAAACAAGTGGTTTAGATTGATCTTAGGAGGCGGTGGAGGAAGCTTCCAGAAGATGGGCCTGATCGGGGCCAGGGGGCCCGATCGGCCTCCCCACAGGGCCGGTCGGCCTGGGCTGGGCCCAGGCCGGGCTCCGCCTTCGCGTGTGGGCCTCTTGTCCCTTCTAGATGCATATTTTCTTGGGGTCCACTTCGGTTGAGTTCGGGAGTCTTCTGGAGCCTTCTAGAATTCATTCTTTTAGCATTTTCCTGAATAGTCCCTGAAAATATATAATTCACCAAAACTCGTGGAATTCATTAGTAGCAAACCCCTAAGTCTATATTGATATTCATTTTATGCCCTTTTCTTTATTTAGTTGACAAGTAAAAGTATACGTTAAG
This sequence comes from Cenchrus fungigraminus, assembly GCA_036936925.1. Taxonomy (NCBI): domain Eukaryota; kingdom Viridiplantae; phylum Streptophyta; class Magnoliopsida; order Poales; family Poaceae; genus Cenchrus; species Cenchrus fungigraminus. Next base: position 62,060,684 of record CM072768.1, on the reverse strand, counting down.
ATGTGTCAACAAATACCTAGAGGTTTAATAGTTCTACCATGTCCCATGATTAACTTTGTTGAAGTTGGAGCTAAGTCTAGGTTATGGTCTTGAACTTTATCATAAATCTTGGAGGTTAGGACACTTACTTGGGCTCTGATGTCGCATAAAGCCTTGCATTGAATTCCATTGATCTCGCAACTCAAGTGTGGTGTCGTCTTCTCCTCTTGATCGGATCCTATTGCATAAACTTCGGCGAGGCGAGCGTATGGCGATGCATTGGGCTTGATCCCCATGATTCTTTTCACCTCGGCTATGTGATCCGGATCCACTTCATCATCACTAAAGAGCTTTCGAAAGATCTCACCGGTGGTTTCAAGATCGTATGAATTTTTCGCTTGCTTTTCCGGTGGGAAGTCTACTTCCAATGCTCTTGCCATCCCCTTTTGGTTAGGGAACGGTCTTCTCTTGTCGAATACTTCTCCATAATCAATTGGAACCCAATCCATTTGCTCGAAATCCCTTAATGGCTTCGCGCTTGACATACTCCTTTTGTTCATTTCATTTGACTTGGTGAAGTCAACGCTTGGGGTAGTTCTTGTCTTGGTGTGTACTTCTTCAAGCTTTTCCGGGATTGGCTCCTCCTTCTTGTCTTCCGGGGTTGCCTTTTTTGAAATTTTAGCACATGTCTTGGTACTTGAATCATGTCCCGGCTCTCCCGAAAGTCGTGTTTCCCAATCTCTTCGCATGGCCGCCGCTTTGCTAATCTTTTGCAGATGTTGAGCGGCTTCTGTGAGTGTTTTCTCCATGAGATCCCCACCTGCACACATTTGAACATGTTCCATGCAACTAGGGGTTAGGGAAAAGAAAAATGTATGCAAGAGTACGTCACCGGAGAAGCCGAGTCTTGGTCCTTGTTCAATCAATTCATTAAATCTATTCCAAGCTTGGTCTATCCCTTCCTCTTCTCCTTGCGTGAAGGTGATCACTTGCCTCCTTAGATGTTGAACCTTGCTTATTGGAAAAAACTTCTCGCAAAATTTCTTCGTCAACTTGTTCCAATTCCCTTCAACTTCAAAGGACGCAAACGAGTATCATGTCTTTGCTTCGCCGCCAAGTGAGTAGGGAAAGAGATTCCACTTGAACCATTCATCGGGAACTCCTTCTTGACGCACCGTATTGCATAGCATCGTGAAATTCTTTATGTGTCTATATGGGTTCTCCGTCTCCATCCCTCCAAATGGGGTTGCCACCGCCATCTCGATGATCCTAGCTTTGATTTCATACTTGGTCGCTTCGAGCTTCGAATCCGACTCTTGTACCTTTATGTCTTCACATCGAGGACTAGCGTAATCCCGTAACGATTTCTCCGGTTCTTCCACGGGGTGGATGGCAAACGCCATCTAGACAACAAGATAGAAAAACAAAAACAAAACAAAATAGTTTTCTACGTAATAGGGGTTAGATGTTAGCAATAAATGATAAACAAAAACAAAAATAAATGCAAAACCAAACGATGTAAACTGGCTTTCTCCCCGGCAACGGCGCCAGAAAAAGGGGCTTGTTGACGGATAAAACTCGTATCCACCTACGATCCGCAAGCGTACGGACCTACACCTTTTTCACCACGGGGATTCCCTAGGTTCTTGTCAATCCGCGGAGCAAGGGGATTACAAGCGTTTGATCTAGCACTACTAACTGACTTATCCAAACCCTAAACTACGGTTAATCTAGAGAACTACTACGCTACACTAGAGAGAGCGATTAAACTCACAAGATATATAAAAAACACTTGCCCAAGGGTCTATGATACTTGAACATGCAACCACTTAGAGATATGAAAACCGATCTAATCTACCGGGGGTTGTGACCATGGTTTCGCCCTTTCCCTCCCCCCGTACTGTCACTACGAGGAGGTATTCGTGACTAGACCTATGATGATCATGGTGTATTGAAGGGTTCTAAGGGAGAAGTGAGATCTATACTCCCAACATGGTATGGTAGCTAACCTTAAACATGAAAGCATCTTCAACACTATATGATAGATTGAAACCATTAAAGTTGCGATTACATCTCAAGATCGTTTACAACCCATGGACAAATGAGAAGATTACCCCATCAAGGAGCTAGGCATAGCACCGTTGATCATGGTGACGCTTCCGACGGTGTCTTCCTTCTCCTCTGGGGATGTCTTGGCAGGGCCTCGACGTCCTCCTCCACTTGTGGTTGCTTCCTTCGAGTCGAGCGATCCTCCTCACGAATGATCTCTCTCCTCTCCTTCCTCTCTAGCTCCCCAAATCCAAAATTCCCCTTGACTAGTATGACAGATCAAAGTGGCATGGCTAAACAGAGGACTGACCTGACCAGAGCGAGTCCTGCTTCTCCGTTCGCCGCTAGGGACGCTACGATTCGCCATTCCCGCCACGGGCAACAGTAGATCTAAGCACCAACGCTAGCTCTAGTCTTTGCCACAAGGAAAAGGAGTGTGGTGCCGGCGAGTCTCTTGCAGAGTTGCAGTAGTGTACGCCGCGTCGTCGAGAGAAATGAGATATATACACTTGTCTGCGGGAAAACTTTTTTTGCTGTCGCACGCGCTTTTCTCACGCCAACTTACCAGAATCGCTCTGTGCTATTGTTGGGGCGGACATGTCCATTTTCCGGGCGCGAGGCGGCCGGACATGTGGAATAGTCTGCACTTAGAAACAAGCAGTTACACAATTGTTTCTCAGGAAGGTCCTTCCTGCAAACCATCAAAAGGATGGACGATCCGATTCTGGATCAATCCAAACAAACAGCATCTTAGCTTTTCCTCCCTTTTTACCACTAGGAAGGTCCTCCTTGCGAAACATCAACAGGCCAGAGTTTCCTCAATCAAAACTTCCCCCTTCTCTATCTATTATCACCATACCTCCATTGTTCTTCCTCTACCTCCATTGCAACGCATATGAATTCCGAAGGGTGAGTATGCTCGAAACGAATGAGTTTGGATCTTCTACGGCGATTGTGCATAAATTCGAGATGATCAGTGCATACAACCACCCAATCATATGTGAATATTCCATGAGGAAAGATTCGCTCTAAGAGAGACATGCACTTGTCCTGCAATTGGGTGCAGTTAGCCTAAATTGCCCATCGTAGAAATGAAGTCACAGTTTCCTCGCTTGCCATGTCCCACATCTTTGATGCACAGTGCAGCTTCAACCTTTCGACTTGGTACATGTCGGCTACTGAGAGTAAATAAGGCCAGGCATTGCGATTCACAATGATCGACACGTCCATTCAGAGGGGGTGTGCACACAAGTTCGTCGGTTAACGCCCGGTGCCAGTCCTTAACTGCAATTCTCAATGACCTCCATTGCAATGCGTATGAATTCTGAATGGTGAGTATGCTCGAATCAATTTGGAATAGATTAAACCAAATCGGCATAATAAGATGACATCTCATAGCAACTCATCACCACAAAGTTCACACCACCAGTCCACCAACAAGTAGCAGACATCATACGATGATCCGGTAGCCAACACCAAAACACAATCATGATACAAGTTTCACAATAATCATCACTACTCATTCATAATCATAACTCCATCTCATGTTTGGCCTCCTGCAGCTGTTCCTTCACCTTCTGCACCTCCTACCGTGAATTTTTGGTCTTGCAGGACTCTCTTGCATTTCTTAAAGTTCTTTCAGAAGATCTGGATGTCTCGTCTCAGGGTGAGGACTCTATAGGATCTCGAAAGAGATCGAAAGCATGATACAACAACTAGTAGACAAAGAGAAAGAGCTTCAGTACACACCTAAGGACAAGACAACTGAAGGCGGAGATCATTCTTCTTACCATATACGTTGGAATAAATGTGTCAATGAATGGGTAGGACATTGAGTTTGTTTAGTCCGTCTTTTCTTTTAAATATTCAAGAAGTTCGTTGTCAGTTGGACTGAAACGGGTACACGTTTCAGTCCAACTGACAACGAACTTCTTGAATATTTAAAAGAAAAGACGGACCAAACAAACTCAATGTCCTACCCATTTATTGACGCTTTTATTCTAATGTCTATGGTAAGATGAATAAGCTCTGCCCTCAGTTTTCTTGTTCTTAGGTGTGTACTAAAGTTGTTTCTCTCTGTCAGCTAGTTGTCGTATCATGTTTTGGATCTCTTTGGAGATCCTAATAGAGTTCTCCCCTGAGACGAGGCATCCAGATCTTCTAAAATAACATTAAGATGTTCTTGTAGAAATAAACTCATCCTTGGAGAAAACTCATCTCGATCTAAAAAATAAACTCAACTTAGTCTATAAAAAAACCTGAATCCCTTGAACCCAATTGTATGAGTACAGTAAAACAACCACCACATGCCACAAAACCTGGTTGTTTGCTACCTACATAAACTCAGCAAGGGCATGGTTGTCCTAACTGAACCTATCGATCCATCGAACGATGTAAATTGGAAACTAACTGAATCTAACACCTATGAATTGTGCAAACGCTAACAATCGTGGTAGAATCCAGATGTCCCTTCAACGGTCTGCAACTCCGAAATAGTATCTTCAATCTACCAATTCATAAAACGATGGACCTATCAATCCTATCAATTGTGCACCTCGACAAAAATCCATAAAACGAGTGGCTTGAAGCACATCTAGAAGCTACTAAAATACAAAACCTACTATAAGACGATGCAAATTGAAAACTAACTGAATCTAACATGAATTGTCTATAGCCTATCAACTTCTAACACCTTGTTGACGGCTGTTACGTGCTTACTTTAGCCGTCAATTTACTCATGAATAAAGGAGCAAGAGGCATTTCTTACACGCATTTTAGTTAAGAATAATGTAGTTCCACTTGTCCTTGGAGATTATGTGATTGCAAGAAAATAAGCATAAAAGAAGTGGCAAACTCACCTTCTATGATTCATGCCATGTCACCTCAAAGAGTGGCTGCCACCTCAGGTGCCATGCATGCATGGCATGTCACCAATCCAAGAGAGGCAAGCCCCGACGAATCAGAGTGTGACACGTGGACTTCACATGGATCCATGGGCCCACCAGAGCGCCTAACCCACCTCAAGAGCACGTGTACACCGGGGACCGACCTAAGGGCCCACAGGACAGCCACCCCGAGGAAGCACACCCCGAGGGGGGGCCACCTGGGGTCAGCCGACCCTAGGATCGGCCGAACCGACCTTGGGTCGGCTGATCTTGGGCTTCCACGTGGTGCTTGTCCATTGGTCCTAGAGGCCGTTCCCAGGGTGTTTCACTCCTCCTTGCGTCGGTGCTCAGGCCTATAAATAGAAGGGGAGGGGGTTCATTTCGTAACAACACACTTTACTCCTCCTCTCTCACTTTTGGTTTCTAAGGCTAGGAGGTAGGCTAGAGTAGTTCTACTTCAGGTTCCAAGTCTACTTTGGGATCTAGGTATGAGTTCTCTTGTATCTTTATTTTATTGTCTAACTTTGTGTTGCATAAAGTTCGTGCTCAAGCTACGGTACTCGGTGTAATTGGCTGGTTTATCTGGCGGCTCTGACCTGGGTCACAATAGCCCGGGCCGGTCAGGGTCCTGCTAACAACGTAAGCATGGTGCTTGGGTTGCATAGCTACATTGCTTATGAGTGTATCCCACGGTTTGTCTTGGGGTAGGCCACGGTGGTGACAGCCGTAGGACCCTTCTGGAATCCCCCACGTTCAGATACGCTGTAGGAGTCTAAAGTCTAACAACCGGAGTCGTGCGTAAGCGACGCGGGAGGTTAGCTCCCCGTTTGTACCTGGGTGCTTGAGCTAGCAGTCATGAAATGCTAGTGTGTATCTAACTCGTCTGACTAACTTTGTGTGCTTAGTACCTTAGAACCTAGAACTAACTCGTATGTTGCCTCCTAAGCCTAGGACCTTTAGAGAGGGTGTGTTTGTGTGTTCACACTACCCTCTTATCTACCATACCTTACCCCTGTGTTCGAGTGTCTGGTTTGTTCCCGTCTATGATTTATACTCCTTGCAATAGTGTTGAACTTGTTAATCTGCCTAGCCTTCCTTGGATTCGATACCCTTTGGAATACTCCTTTGGGGAAATGCTACAATGGTACTCCCGTGCGCTTGCAAACTCTTATAATCGTTAGGATTACCATTTGGTTATTTCTGGCATCGTTCCTAGGAACTCATAACTTAGCATCGACGTTAAGGAATACCAACAAGCATTTCTGGTGCCATTGCCGGGGAAGGCTAAGGATAACATGTCAACACTTTGCAATGTTTATAATCATGACAGGAATGAAACAGTTATCAATGCAGGCTAACTTTGATTGTCATCTTTGTCTATCGATGATGAAGACAGGTAGTGTATGACTGGTTTCGACTTACCGCCTATTGGTATTTCTTAACCTCACCACTAACGGGCCATTGTTAGCGTGAGCGTAAGATCCACCTGGGTATACCGACGGGTACGAAAGAATCCACAAGCGCATGGAAATACTGCTGTAGCACTTCACCTCAGGAGTATTCCCAAGGGTATCGAATCCAAGGAACGGTGTGTACTACCTCCTAGCCTAGATATGGTCCAAGGACACAACTCTATAGGATGAGATGAAGATGGAGAGGATCCTGCTGATCGTGGGCAGAGTTGAGAACAGTCTCTCAGTTAGGAACTCTTGTTTCGGACACCGGACCCTCCTGTCTATAACAGTCGGTTCACGGCAAATGGTTGCCTACACCTGTATCCGGACGTGGGGGATTCCGTAAGGGTCCAACGGCTGTCACTACCGCGGCCTACCCCAAGACAAACCGTGGGATACAGGGCAATCGAAGGATAACCCGTTGTCTAGACACCACGTCTACACCACCGGTTACTACTATAGCACGACTACGTTTGTCGACCCGTAACAACACTATAGCACTCCGTACGAAGACAGAGCGACGAACCCACGAGGGAAAAACCAGAACTCACTTAGGTAACCGCTATCTATACAAGGATCATGGAAGGACTTTGGTCTAAACTAGAATGCAGGAGCATCCACTTTACTCTAATTGGACTAGCAGGCATACAAACGGAATTAGCAACTTATGAACTACACCAGAAGATCAAAGGCTAAGCTCATGAAGAACACAAGCCTCTAAATCATGAACAAGTGAAGAACACAAGAACTATTCACCTATGCATGAATACTACTTTAGTCTAAATAGGAAATGCAGAAATACTCACTTTATTCTAAATGAAGAACGAAGCATCCATAGAGATACAAATCCCTCTCTCACTCTCCTACTCTCTAATCTACCAAGGAGAGGCCTCTCCTTTGGAGGGAAGCTCTCATCCTTGGATGGAGTGGTGTGTCTCATTTCTTACCCCCTCCCCTCATATTTATAGGCCAAGAGGAGCTTCCTAGGCTGCCTTGGGCGCCACCAAAGGACCAATGAGGTGGTGACACGTGGTGCAAAGGAGTGGAGGCCAAGTTGCTTCTTGTGGGCCCAAGCATGATCCCGGAGTTCAAGGTGGTAACTGAGTGGATAACGCCCCAAACCGCCTCTAGGAGATCACCAGGAGTTGACACGTGGAAGCTGGGCTCGAACGGCGCTAGGGTCAGGTCGGTCGACCCAGGGATCAGCCAACCCCCAATCTCCGCCAAATGGCCCCAGCTTTCTCTGGGTCGCTCCTTGGTGGGCTCTTGGTCCTGTCCTAGGTGTACACACAAAACTAAGGCGGTTTGCCTCCTCTGGTGGGCCCATTGATCCGTGTGCTTTCTTCTGATTGGGTGGAGTTGTGCTTCTTTGCTTGGTGGGTCCATGGATCCATGTGAAGCCTATGTGGCGGCCTCTCATTAGTTGGTGCTAGGTTGCTTGGATCCATAGGGTGTGCTTTCTCTCATTTAATAAGCTAAAACACCTACATTCAAATATTCATCTGCACTCGTGGAATTTGTCAGATATAATCCCTATCCTAGTGTGGATGATCACTTTCCGTTTATTCTATGCAGGTATTGATGGCCTAAAAGTGGTACTTAACAGCCGTCAACAACTCCCCCACACTTGACCTTTGCTCGTCCCGAGTAAAGGGAGAACAAATCAAGTGGGACATGATATCCAGAGATATGAAGCGAGCATAAGAGATATTCCGAACTATACCTTGTACCTGTGAACTCTGTGAAGTGTATATCATGTCATCTTGGGTAGTTGAGGAATGAAATGGTCATGAATCAAATCACTTCTGCTGATCATGTCAAATAACTTGGGGTTTTACAATTAGTTTTCAAAACAAACCTTGCTTAGCTCCTCATTTGATTCTCTCAGATCACTCAATGTGTATATGTCCTCACCAAAGCATTAGAATTGCCTTTCTTCATCCTACTTCTAATGATGGCTTATGTGGAGCTCAGGGTAGGATAAAAGATAAAGCATACTTGTTTCACATATATTGCAAAGTCAAAAACTGAATCCAAGGAGAAAATCAAATCATACGATCAGATCAAGATGTGCACGTGTATGGGGATGATGGGTATGGTAAGGTGTATACTAGGCCTGGAATGGGTTCTAGATATTACCATACATGATGAAATGCTATGGTGATGGTAAGGTGGACACTAGCCCCGGAGTAGGTACTAGTTATTACCATCTAAATTATGCAACTCCTTTTTGCATGATTTCCTCCTCTCTCCTTCTTGAAATATTTGAGACATGGGCTATCTCTTTTTTTATCATGCTTTTCGAGCATGCCTTTCTCTTTTTTTTTCTTTTCATAGCCCAGTCTCTTTTGGCGATATTTGGAGAGGGGTGAATCATGAAACAATGTATGGAGCTTTATTTGGTGGAATAGATGGATGATACAATGCTGACTTCCAGTGTAGAAGCATAGCAACGGGGAAATGGTGGTGTGCACATAAATCTTGATCATGAAAGCATGAAAAGAATTCTCATAAGGGTCACAGAAGTTGACAAAGCTCAATGCAACAACAAGCAGCATATGAGTATAAGGTTTTCAACTAAAAGACATCATATGCCTTTGGTAGGACTATGGCATATCAAAGAGGAGCTTTGCAACGAGTTTTTAGATTTTTCAAATAAAATTCCCAAGCACTCAAGCATTAAGAGAGAAGATCATTTCATCAAACCATATCTCAAACACCAACTACTTAGATCAACATGAGTTCCCTAATGATATTTGTTCACAAGCATCAAGATAATGAGTAAGGAATAAAACATATACAAGCCAACCACAGGAATCATGTAGAGCAAGCAGAGCACCAATATTCAATGTTGCCCTAAACGCTAAATGGTAGTCATTCGTTCTATCCTCATTTAGTGTGTAGGCTATGTAAACATTGTGTACACGTCGTGTACACGGGTTACACGGTTTTGTACGGATGAGAGAAAAAGAGCATTCTAAGCCTATAGTTAATAGTTCCCCGTTCTCAAACAACATCAGCACATCACTGAATATTGTATACATGTGTTCAGACCACTCACTAATTCACTAGTGTCTGATGCTCTGCTGACTACAAGTCACATAGACACAGCATATATGACCAATCAGTGAAATACAATAAGAGACATATTTCACAAGTCACATGATGGTAACAAAAAGTGAAAAAAGTTCATAAGATGTATAAAAGCATTGATGTGCAACCAACAACCAATCAACAATCACTGATCATCCTCTTGGCCATCACCAAAACGGTCCATTACACGGCCTACACACCGAGTAAAACCGTGTTTTGCCATTTTTTGTAAGCTGTTAAATTCGTGTTTGACCGAGTTTGACCGTGTACACGGACTAACTGTGTAATGAACTGTTTAGACCCTAAACTGGACAGAAGTCTGCCGAGTAGCATTTACACGGTGTGTACACGGGCTACACAGCCGTTTATGGCAACACTACCAATATTTGAGTTTGATTTATTGGATAAGAATTGAAGAGCATTCAAACTCATAGGTAGAGAGAGTGAGATGAAGGGTGCACATACCATTGCTCCTGAAGGATATGGGGAACAAGGGAGTCTAGTGGTGATTTGGCGAACCCGTAGGGTAGCCATCTCACTCTAGTTTACCTTGTACTTGTCATGAAAGTGTAGTCGATGTCGTGCAGCCCTTGTGTGGGAGTTCTCGAGTGGATATGATGATGATGAGATCGAGAGGACTCCCCCACACTTGTTATTGTACCTGGTGTTGTTCTTCAAGCAAAAGTGGAAACAAAAAGATGGACTCTACTCGTTCGAGAACCATAGAGCCTTTATTTGAAAGCAAATATATATATATTTTTTATCGTCACCATGTCATTTGCTCAAGCAGGGTTAGATCAATATTGCACCCTAGAAACAAATTAGGATATACATACCTTGGACCTACGAGAGGTCATATGTACCTCATTTGTATGTCGTGCAACACGAATCCAAACCCTTACTTACCTTCCCATTTGAATCTAACTTGATGACTTACCCGTTTGAATTTTGACGATTATCTGCAGGGGTTAGTCCACATACATACAACCAAGATCTTGTGAAAGCATAACTCTACGGTTCATCAATCAAAACTCGACACCATGTCTTGTTTTGACTGAAGAAGACAGTTTTAACCTAAGCACCATGCTTAATTTAAAATAGTCTATGAATGTAAGGTGCACCACACATTCAAACTAGAGCATACAAACAAATACAAAGGAAACATGCAAGCATGATCAAACTATTTTCAAAGGGAACATAAGCATGAGCGCATAATGGTGAACCTCGGGCAACCTCCCGGAAGGGCTTTGTTTAAAGTCAAAAGCAGGACTTACCTAGCTAATCGGGCAAGATGAAAGAGCTAACATCATCTCCAAACCAGGATAAGATTTGTCATGAGAGGAACTTTACTTGAGATGCTCACATATCTCCCCCACACTTGGAGTTTGCATTGCTAATTAATGAAACTCAAGTGTGTGGAGATCAAGCTCCCTTTGTAAATGTTCCCTCACCAAAATCTTACCGGAGCGTTGTAGTTGATGTAGCTCACATGTCCTTAGGCATCGCTGTCCACCGTTCTTTTCAATCTCCACCTGAAAGGTTAGTGACCAAAAATACCAGAATGACAGTTTTATCTTAAAAACATGTTCTTGCTTTTATTCGAAAGGGAAATAAAACCTATGCTAATCCAGGCTATCTCCTGGTAGTGCTTTGTTTATTACAGTCATAAGCTCGACCAGGGGAACTTCAACTTGCAGCTGTCATTGGTGGTGTCGTTCCCATCTCACCACCAATCTAAGATGTATCAGTGAAGCTTTAGCTACAAGGTTAGCGCCACAGTGCACACACGAAATTTGATATGCTTATGGTAGACATATGCATCCACAATCAACCTTCTAAACATTCTGCAATAGAGGACCAGAAGGTGGTTGTAGCCCTTATGTGTGGTCAGTGCACTAAGCATGGCTGACTCTGGGGAGGAATTACGTGAGCATGGTTCATAAGGTATGTCAAGGATGAAGCTGCCATGCTCGTCAATGGAATCCTTTCCTATGAATTCCAGAGTCGGTGCCTCACAAATTTCCATGGCCCATGAGTTCTCTATCTCAAGAGACTTATCATGAAAGCTCGATATCGACTCTCGATCGTAATCGAAAGCAACAAGATACGGGCCAGCGGGAAGAGGCTCAAACTCGGTCGAGAGGGATGATGATCGTTCGCCTTCACAGAAGTGAAGAGAATCTTCCGAGTCATTCTCATGAGGAGTAGGAAAGCCTACAACCTCAATGAGAACGGGCTCGGATGATGCGAACGGAGATACATGCATCCTCTTCTCGAGCGGGTCTTGCTTGGGAAGAGGATTTGCCAGTGGAGGTCCTGGACCTGTGATAGAAGTGGCGAAATCGGATTCCCTAAGCTTATGATCTAGGCTCCCTTGCGATTTATCAAGAAGTTCATCCAACGGGAAGCCTATGAGAAGATCGAAATCCATGATGTCATAGATATGAAAATCTAACCACACCTCGATCTCGTCTATGATGATCGGCACGTCCTGAACAATCCCTCAACATGGGAAAAAGTAGTTCCACTTCGGACTTTGGAAATATCTATCAGTCGGGGTGAGGGGCATGTCACCCACCAGAGTGTCCAGAAGGACCTTCGGTATGATGCAAGCACCAGCAGTAGGGTCATGAACAGCATCTACGGTGTTTCCCCACATGGAACAGTGGATGGTCGTGGAAATCGAGCTAACCTGAATTGCTTTGGAAGTAGGCTTCGATTTCTGAGGTGACCAATCCACTATGGTCCCATGATTGCAAACTTCATCGAGGACCTCATAAAGGTCTATCAATGCCGTAGGATTCTCATGCCTATAGTGATTCGAGGTATTTATAATGTCTCTGGAAGAATCATCCTCGAATACGTGAGAGAACTCCGAAGGTTGAATCTCTTCTTCCTTCGGTGTTCGCAGTTCGGGAGAAGGCTCTCTAGACGAATCATAAGATGTGCAAGGTCGAAGATCAAATGCGTCTATTAAGAGACTCTCGTGGATCAACTCTGATTCTTGCTGTGGTTCGTTGTGACTGGTATGGGAAGACGAGGCTTCTAAGAAGAATTCTAGGATCTCTCTTCTTTCCATTGGGGATTGATGTTTAAACGAACCTCCAGCTAGAAGGTCGAGCTCTTGTGCAGATTCCAAGTCTATATGCATGTAAAAGATGTTCGTTGAAACGTCGTTAGATATAGACAAGTCTGAGCTAGATGTCAAGAGGCTTGAGAACCTAGCCCACGCTGCACCTATGGACTCCATCTCCAATTGCTCAAAGTCGAAGAGGTCGAACGGTAGAGATTTTATATGTTCCGGATGGGAGAACGAGTAACAAAAGTTATCTCGTAGTTCTTCCCAATTGTTCACACTACCTACTGTGAGAGTGTACCATTGTTCCACCCTATCTACAAGGGAGAAGGGGAACAATTTCTAACTCAAAGTTTCCTGTGTCATGCCCAACACAAGTAGTCTTGAACACAGTCCTTCGAACTCCTCTACATGAGCATGAGGACATCTCTAATCGCTCCAGAGAAGGGTCGATTTCGAACCATGGCTATAAAGCCAGGACCGAGTTCGCAGCCACATGGGGAAGTTGATGGTTGCTCTAAGACGAACTCGGCCCTAGGGGTAGAGAGGCTTTGACAGGAAGGCATCTCAATGGGTAGCGGGGGTAAAGGTAGAATTCAAGAAAACGAAAAAGATAGATACGAGGACCACTAGGTTCGAAGAGAGATACGACAACCGTTCCCTGGCAACGGCGCCAGAAATGCTTGTTGGTATTTCTTAACCTCACCACTAATGAGCCCTTGTTAGCGTGAGCGTAAGATCCACCTGGGTATACCGACCGGTACGAAAGAATCCGCAAGCGCACAGAAATACCGTTGTAGCACTTCACCTCAGGAGTATTCCCAAGGGTATCGAATCCAAGGAACGGTGTGTACTACCTCCTAGCCAAGCTATAGTCCAAGGACACAACTCTATAGGACGAGATGAAGATGGAGAGGATCCTGCTGATCGTGGGCAGAGTTGAGAACAATCTCTCGGTTAGGAATCTCGTTTCGGACACCGGGCCCTCCTGGCTATAACAGTCGGTTCACGGCAAATGGTTGTCTACACCTGTATTCGGACATGGGGGATTCCGTAAGGGTCCAACAGCTGTCACTACCGCGGCCTACCCCAAGACAAACCGTGGGATACAGGGCAATCGAAGGATAACCCGTTGTCTAGACACCACATCTACACCACCAGTTACTACTATAGCATGGCTACGTCTGTCGACCCGTAACAACACTATAGCACTCCGTATGAAGACGGAGCGACGAACCCACGAGGGAGAAACCAGAACTCACTCAGGTAACCGCTATCTATATAAGGATCATGGAAGGACTTTGGTCTAAACTAGAATGCAGGAGCATCCACTTTACTCTAATTGGACTAGCAGGCATACAAACGGAATTAGCAACTTATGAACTACACCAGAAGATCAAAGGCTAAACTCATGAAGAACACAAGCCTCTAAATCATGAACAAGTGAAGAACACAATAACTATTCACCTATGCATGAATACTACTTTAGTCTAAATAGGAAATGGAGAAATACTCACTTTATTCTAAATGAAGAACGAAGCATCCATAGAGATACAAATCCCTCTCTCACTCTCCTACTCTCTAATCTACCAAGGAGAGGCCTCTCCTTTGGAGGGAAGCTCTCATCCTTGGATGGAGTGGTGAGTCTCATTTCTTACCCCCTCCCCTCATATTTATAGGCCAAGAGGAGCTTCCTAGGCTGTCTTGGGCGCCACCAAAGGACCAATGAGGTGGTGACACGTGGCGCAGAGGAGTGGAGGCCAAGTTGCTTCTTGTGGGCCCAAGCATGATCCAGGAGTTTAAGGCGGTAACTGAGTGGATAACGCCCCAAACTACCTCTAGGAGATCACCAGGAGTTGACACGTGGAAGCTGGGCTCGAACGGCGCCAGGGTCAGGTCGGCCGACCCAGGGATCGACCGACCCCCAATCTCCGCCAAATGGCCCCAGCTTTCTCTGGGTCGCTCCTTGGTGGGCCCTTGGTCCTGTCCTAGGTGTACACGCAAAACTAAGGTGGTTTGCCTCCTCTGGTGGGCCCTTTGATCCGTGTGCTTTCTTCTCATTGGGTGGAGTTGTGCTTCTTTGCTTTGTGAGTCCATGGATCCATGTGAAGCCTATGTGGCGGCCTCTCATTGGTTGGTGCTAGGTTGCTTGGATCCATAGGGTGTGCTTTCTCTCATTTAATAAGCTAAAACACCTGCATTCAAATATTCATTTGCACTCGTGGAATTTGTCAGATATAATCCCTATCCTAGTGTGGATGATCACTTTCCGTTTATTCTATGCAGGTATTGACGGCCTAAATGTGGTACTTAACAGCCGTCAACACCGCCGTATTTCACTGAAGATCCTGAGTCACTCGTGAAGAGAGCTAGAACTCATTTCGGTTCTCCCCAGCGTGTACGTACGGAAGTCGACCCTACTTCCTTTGTGCCATCTACATCAACTCCTATGGCCAATCAAGAGAAGACTCTTTGTGAGTATTCTGCTCCCTCTGTTGATCAGGTGCCCACCGGCCCTGAGATCAACACCGGGAACGGAAACTTCGAGATCAAGACTGGCCTCATTATGATGGTATAGGCTAGCCCATTCTGTGGCAAGCCTAATGAAGACGCGAGCGCCCACTTGCAACAGTTCTTGGAGCTGTGCAGTACCTTCACTATACGAGGAGTGGAGGAAGATGCCATTCGTCTGCGACTATTTCCATTCTCACTACTGGGAAAGGCAAAGCAGTGGTTCTACGCGAACCGTGCAGATATTAACACCTAGGCAAAGTGCTCAGCAGCGTTCCTCGCGAAGTTCTTTCCGTTGGGCAGGACCAATGCTCTCCGAAGGAGAATTTCAAGCTTTCAGCAAGCAGCAAATGAAACCATTCCAGAAGCTTGGGAGAGGCTCCAGGAGTACATCCTGGCTTGTCCCCATCATGGGATGGACAACTGGCTTATTCTTCAGAGTTTCTATAATGGGCTGACTCCGACAGCCTGAGGCCACATTGATGCTGCTGCTGGAGGGGCTTTCTTCTCTCTCACTATCGCTGAAGCTACTAAACTTATTGAGAAGATGGTCTCCAACAAAGGGTGGAGTGATGATCGACTCCAGCCACGTCAGAGAGGTACACATACCGTCAAGGAAGCGGATATGCTGCACGCCAAGATGGACCTACTCACGAAAAGAATGGATGCTTTGACCAGCGAGAAGGTTGCCATGGCCGTAACTACTCAAGCTATGGATGCTCGCATGACCTGCGAAGTCTGTGGTGACACTGGGCATTCAGGGAATTACTACCCTACTACCCAGGAGGACGTGATGTACATGAACGGCAACAACAATGGTTATCGTCCACAAGGAGGTCAAACGTGGAATCAGTCACGCCCTTACTATCAGGGAGGAAATCAAGGTAATTCTTTCAAACCAAACCAACCTTCCCTGAGAGATCTGGTTTTCGGGCAAGCTAAGATCAACAATGGTTTTAATAAGAAAACAGCTGCCTATGATAAGGCTTTGGAAAGCCTTAACGTTAAAATTGATAGCCTTTCTTCTGCTCTTAAGAACCAGCTGAGCTTTAATAAAATGATAGAAACCCAGTTGGCTGCTTTGGTTCCCTCTGCTGAGGACGGGAAGATTCCGGGGCAACCCGTGTCTTCTTCTGAGAATGTTTGTGCAGTGTCCACCAGATGGGGTAAGCCATCTGGGCGGGCACGAGCTGCTGACTATGCAGGGAGACCCATACAGCAGGTTCTTGATCCATGGGAATCTTCAGCAATTGTACACAGAAGAGACCCTGGCTATCCGGCTATCACTTGCACTATATACTATCAGAAAATTAGGAATGCTCTCTGTGACCTTGGCGCGAGTGTCAACCTCATGTCCAAGGCTATGTTCGAAAGATTGGGATATCCTGCTCTTACCCCAACCTCGAGGACAGTTCAACTTGCTGATGCTTTGATCCGGTATCCGGAGGGGATTGTAGAGAGTCTACTGGTATTTGTCCAGGGATCTTGCATCTTCGCGGATTTCGTGGTCCTTGATATGCAAGGTGATGCGGAAATGCCACTCATTCTTGGGAGGCCATTCCTAAGTGACGCAAGGGCGAGGATCAATGTGGAAAATGGAACCATCCATTTCCGCAATGGAAAGAAGAACTCGATGTTCCGGTTTCGACCAATAGAAGAGCAATGTTACTCCGTGCCAGGAAATGATGAACAAACTGGGGAATGGGTGGAGCCACAACCCCAGCTCACGCAACCTCTGACCGCACCAAGAAAATCAAGGAAAACACGGAAGGTGTGGCGGGAGGTATGAAGATCACACCCTTCTACTTCTCGGGAGTAGGGTGATGAGTGGAACTAATCACCGAGAAAAGTCTCGCTCTCGGACTTAAAATGATGAGTCCTTTCGCCAAAAGGTAAAATTGGTAAGCTATCTCATATTTCCCTTTTCAAATTTTATTTGATTTTTCAATGCATATTTGAATTTCCCATTCTTGCATCTGCATGCTAGAATTTTTCTAGCCAATTTTCCTTTTCGAATAAAAATTTTCTGAAAATATGATTTTGAGTTGGAAAATCCTTAAAAATTCATTTGAGCAAGTTTTCGGGCAAGTTTGGACCGGGACACCTAGGCAGGCCCCCATATGACCGTTAGAGAGCCGTTGCAAAAAGCTGGAGGCGGGCGAACCCGAGGTGGGTTCGGCCGACCCCACAGGTCAGCCAACCCAGCCTAATGGCTATTTCGGCCCTCCCTCCTCCAACGGCTCCTAGCCGTTGCACACGGCCTATGTCTCGGTGCCCGGCTCCATTGCCTATAAGTACCAGGGGGTTTGAGGGGTGTCTTCACCCATTGCATCACTCTCTCCCTCTCTTGTTCTTGCTCTCTGGTTTTCTTGGATTTCTTGCTCGAGATTGAGGTGCCAAGTATTCTCTCCAAGTGCCGCTGAAATATTGATCATTGGTGGAGCAATCTCGGTAAGGATTTCATTCGGTTTCACTAACCCATCACCGAGTTGCTCGTGTTGTCCGATCGTTGTGCAAGATGAGTTGGGCCTTCGGCGCATTCCAGAAGTTGACTCGCTCACGCCATTCGCGTGACGGGGGGAGTTCGTCTCGCCAATCCGAAGCTGCACCAAGCCCAATGTCAACCGACCATGAAGAAGAGGGAGAGGAAGAGCTACCCATGCCACAAGTCGAAGAAGTGTACACCGTCGACACCGCCTTCATCGACTTGAGGAGTGATCGCGAGAGACAAGCCTACGCTCTCATCAAGGACCGAGTCTTCACCAACACCAAGGAGTTCGACCCAGATCTTCTTGAGAAAACAGGTATGGACTCTGAGTTCGATTCCATTTGGCAAGCTCTAGGATGGGAGGATTTTGTCCCAGTTCAGGAGGTTGGTTCTAGACCTACCACCATCCAGTTCCTCTACACTCTTCAAGAGGATGCGTCCGGTATTTCATTCTGATTTCATGGAGTTCCATATCGAGTTTCATGGAAAGATCTTAGTCGCACCCTCGGTTTTCATTGTCGCTGTGCTATTTCTCTTGAGCAAGCTTGCGCTGGTTTTAATCGTGAGAGTTTTTGGGAAGAGATCTCTGGACGTCCTGTTCGCGGCAAGTTGACACCTCGGTGCAACGATATCTTGCATCCCACTCTCCGACTGTGGCACAAGTGGCTCGCCATCACTCTCTTTCCAAGGGATGATGTACGAACCGTGCGCACTGACGAGATTATGATCTTATATGCTGCGGTCAGACGGACCAAGATCTCCCCTATGCAAGCTATGATTCGGCAGTGGTTGACAAATTTTAAGATGACGGGTTCTATTGAGTGTACGTCTTTGATTTCTCGCATCGTCACGAATCTTGGGATTACACAAGGGCCCAACGTGCCCTCCATTGCTAACCCCCAGACTCAGATAGACGAGGCTTATTTGACTCAGGGGCATATCCTTAAGAAGGGTCCGGATGATTCTTTGGTTTTCTTTTACCCGGGCCATACAAACCAGATTCGATTACCTAACCCGGATTTCAGGTTGTACGGCCAAGGGCCACTAACCGTTCCTCTCGAGGAACCTCATCATTCTAGTGTCTCTGGTGACAGGGTAACTAGGAGTGCATCGAGGAGAGAAGTCGGAGCACAACAACCGCCACCACAGCCGTCTCCGCAGCCGTCGCCTCAGCCACAGCCTCAGCCTACCACACCTCCGTCCGATACATGGACCTCCACCGAGTACATGCCTGGGGTTACTCCCGGATATGCTCCCGGTTGGGACCAGCCCATGTACCAGCAGGTGCGAGTAGCTCGGCTTGGGCTAGTGCGGGCAGCGGCGAGTGGGCCATCCCTGCCGGTACTGCTTACGGAGATGCGACGTCTTCGTCGTCCGGGTTGCGCTCGTCATCTCGTGGGGCCACCCTCACTCAGCAGATGAGCGAGCTCAACATCCGAGTCGGCAACATGGAGGAGACCGTGCACCAGCACATCGAGTCCACCCGGGACTGGCAGCGGATGTCTGGCGAGCGACTTCACGCCATCGAGCTGGCACAGCAGCAGCAGCTGGAGGAGCAGAGGGCTTACTACCGGTGGATGGGATTTCCCCCTCCACAGTAGTGAGCCTGAAGCTAGCTTGGGGGAGGACCCCCACTCTGAGGTAACTTGTATCTTTATTTTCATAATCTTATATGCCAAAAACACATAAAAATCTGCAAAAATTAAAAAGACCAAAAATATTTATTTGCTTTCTTAAGATTAGTTTGCTTTCGTATGCGCAGTAAGAATGCTTTTGTTCCTTATGGTTGAAATGATGAATAGTTGCTCTATTTATTCCTTTTGTATGCCTTGCTACAGCTTAGTACCCTATCTTAGTTTTGAGTTTGTTGGCTTGTATGATCGAACCCTAGCTTGAAACTTGTGGGTACCAAAAAGCATGACCTTTGCCTAGGTTGTTGTGAGGTATGATATGGTATAATAGGGTTGCTATGAGCTTGTGCTAAGTGATGTTTGATATCCGGAGTTTTCTTTTGAAAAATGATAAAATGATAAGTTCCTCAATGATGAGAAATTCCTATCCAAAGCCATATGTAGATCCTAGCTTTTGTTAGCCTCCACATATGCTACTTGTTTTCTTCATTGAGTCTTGTCGAATTGTTGTGACCCTCGGCGAGAAACTTGTCATGCTCCCATGATCAAGATCACATACACAGCCACCACATGCTAAAACTTCTACACCGGAAGTTAGCACCCATCATTTCATCCATCCCCCATCCATTCCACTAATAAAGCTCAGCGCATTGTTCCATGATTACTCTCTCTCCAAAAATATTCAGCAAGGACTATGGGCTATGCAAAAAAAAAAAGAAGAAAGAGAGAAAGAATAAAGAAACATAGCCCAAGTCTCAAAGATCTTAAAAGGAGAAGAGAGAATCATATGCAAAAAGGAGTTCATCATCCATCCACCATATACACACACATGCACATCTTGATCAGGTTGTGTGACTTGTTGCTCCCAAGGATCCGGTTTTCGACTCGACAACATATGAGAAATGGGTATGCCACATGTTTTCCCTACCTACAGCTCCACATATCAGCTCATTAGGAGTAGGTAGTGAAAGAAGGGCAAATCAATGCCTTGGTGAGGAATCATACACAATGAGCGATCCGAGAGTATCATTCGAGAAACTTTGATTTCTTTGTGAAAATTTGCAAAAAATCTCCGGATTGACGACTGAGGTTTCAAAGTAGCATGGCTAAACAGTATGACAGATCAAAGTAGCATGGCTAAACAGAGGACTGACCTGACCGGAGCTAGTCCTGCTTCTCTGTTCGCCGCTAGGGCCGCTACGATTCGCCATTCCCGCCACGGGCACCAGCAGATCTAAGCACCGACGCTAGCTCTAGTCTTTGCCACAAGGAAAAGGAGCGTGGTGCCGGCGAGTCTCTTGCAGAGTTGCAGTAGTGTACGCCGCGTCGTCGAGAGAAATGAGATATATACACTTGTCTGCGGGAAAACTTTTTTTTGCTGTCGCACGCGCTTTTCTCCCGCCAACTTACTAGAACCGCTCTGTGCTGTTGTTGGGGCAGACATGTCCAGTTTCTGGGCGCGTGGCGGCCGGACATGTGGAATAGTCGGCACTTGGAAACAAGCAGTTACACAATTGTTTCTCAGGAAGGTCCTTCCTGCAAACCATCAAAAGGATGGACGATCCGATTCTGGATCAATCCAAACAAACAGCATCTTAGCTTTTCCTCCCTTTTTACCACTAGGAAGGTCCTCCTTGCGAAACATCAACAGGCCGGAGTTTCCTCAATCAAAACTTCCCCCTTCTCTATCTATTATCACCATACCTCCATTGTTCTTCCTCTACCTCCATTGCAACGCGTATGAATTCTGAATGGTGAGTATGCTCGAAACGAATGAGTTTGGATCTTCTACGGAGATTGTGCATAAATTCGGGATGATCAGTGCATACAACCACCCAATCATATGTGAGTATTCCATGAGGCAAGATTCGCTCTAAGAGAGACATGCACTTGTCCTGCAATTGGGTGCAGTTAGCCTAAATTGCCCATCGTAGAAATGAAGTCACAGTTTCCTCGCTTATCATGTCCCACATCTTTGACGCATAGTGCAGCTTCAACCTTTCGACTTGGTACATGTCAGCGACCGAGAGTAAATAAGGCCAGGCATTGTGATTCACAATGATCGACACATCCGTTCAGAGGGGGTGTGCACACAAGTTCGTCGGTTAACGCCCGGTGCCAGTCCTTAACTGCAATTCTCAATGACCTCCATTGCAATGCGTATGAATTCCGAATGGTGAGTATGCTCGAATCAATTTGGAATAGATTAAACCAAATCGGTATAATAAGATGACATCTCATAGCAACTCATCACCACAAAGTTCACACCACCAGTCCACCAACAAGTAGCAAACATCATACGATGATCCGGTAGCCAACACCAAAATACAATCATGATACAAGTTTCACAATAATCATCACTACTCATTCATAATCATAACTCCATCTCATGTTTGGCCTCCTGCAGCTGTTCCTTCACCTTCTGCACCTCCTACCATGAATTTTTGGTCTTGCAGGACTCTCTTGCATTTCTTAAAGTTCTTTTAGAAGATCTAGATGTCTCGTCTCAGGGCGAGGACTCTATAGGATCTCGAAAGAGATCGAAAGCATGATACAACAACTAGTAGACAAAGAAAAAGAGCTTCAGTACACACCTAAGGACAAGACAACTGAAGGCGGAGATCATTCTTCTTACCATATACGTTGGAATAAATGCATCAATGAATGGGTAGGATATTGAGTTTGTTTGGTCAGTCTTTTCTTTTAAATTTTCAAGAAGTTCGTTGTCAGTTGGACTGAAACGAGTACTAATAGGCAAGGGTACCTGTTTCAGTCCAACTGACAACGAACTTCTTGAATATTTAAAAGAAAAGACGGACCAAACAAACTCAATGTCCTACCCATTTATTGACGCTTTTATTCCAATGTCTATGGTAAGATGAATAAGCTCTGCCCTCAGTTTTCTTGTTCTTAGGTGTGTACTAAAGTTGTTTCTCTCTGTCAGCTAGTTGTCGTATCATGTTTTGGATCTCTTTGGAGATCCTAATAGAGTTCTCCCCCGAGACGAGGCATCCAGATCTTCTAAAATAACATTAAGATGTTCTTGTAGAAATAAACTCATCCTTGGAGAAAACTCATCTCGATCTGAAAAATAAACTCAACTCAGTCTATAAAAAACCTGAATCCCTTGAACCCAATTGTATGAGTACAGTAAAACAACCACCACACACCACAAAACCTGGTTGTTTGCTACCTACATAAACTCAGCAAGGGCATTGTTGTCCTAACTGAACCTATCGATCCATCGAACGATGCAAATTGGAAACTAACTGAATCTAACACCTATGAATTGTGCAAACGCTAACAATCGTGGTAGAATCTAGATGTCCCTTCAACGGTCTGCAGCTCCGAAATAGTATCTTCAATCTACCAATTCATAAAACGATGGACCTATCAATCCTATCAATTGTGCACCTCGACAAAAATCCATAAAATGAGTGGCTTGAAGCACATCTAGAAGCTACTAAAATACAAAACCTACTGTAAGACGATGCAAATTGAAAACTAACTGAATCTAACATGAATTGTCTATAGCCTATCAACTTCTAACACCTTGTTGACGGTTGTTACGTGCTTACTTTAGCCGTCAATTTACTCATGAATAAAGGAGCAAGAGGTATTTCTTACACGCATTTTAGTTAAGAATAATGTAGTTCCATTTGTCCTTGGAGATTATGTGATTGCAGGAAAATAAGGATAAAAGAAGTGGCAAACTCACCTTCTATGATTCATGCCACGTCACCTCAAAGAGTGGCTGCCACCTCAGGTGCCATGCATGCATGCCATGTCACCAATCCAAGAAAGGCAAGCCCCGACGAATCAGAGTGTGACACGTGGACTTCACATGGATCCATGGGCCCACCAGAGCGCCTAAACCGCCTCAAGAGCACGTGTACACTAGGGACCGACCTAAGGGCCCACAGGACAGCCACCCCGAGGAAGCACACCCCGAGGGGGGCCCACCTGGAGTCGGCCGACCCCTAGGATCGGCCGAACCGACCTTGGGTCGGCTGATCCTGGGCTTCCATGTGGCGCTTGTCCATTGGTCCTAGAGGCCGTTCCCGGGGTGTTTCACTCCTCCTTGCGTCGGTTCTCAGGCCTATAAATAGAAGGGGAGGGGGTTCATTTCTTAACAACACACTTTACTCCTCCTCTCTCACTTTTGGTTTCTAAGGCTAGGAGGTAGGCTAGAGCAGTTCTACTTCAAGTTCCAAGTCTACTTTGGGATCTAGGTTTGAGTTCTCTTGTATCTTTATTTTATTGTATGACTTTGATCTACTTCAGTTATTCAGCTATTTCATATAAGGTTGTGCCTGTATACATGGGTGATTTGTTCATGTGTTCTTCACTTGTTCATCATTTAGAGGCTCCCGTTCTTGATGAACAAGGCCTTTCGATCCTGTTGATGAGTGACTTATACATGTTTTTGGTGTTTGTTCATAAGTTAGAGGCTCGTGTTCTTCACGAACACGACCCTTTGATCTTGTTGAATAGACATAGGAAAGCACAAATCCGTTTGTGTACGTAGCCTAGTTTGATCTAGTTAGATCCCATATTTGTGTTGCATAAAGTTCGTGCTCAAGCTACGGTACTCAGTGTAATTGGCCGGTTTATCTGGCGGCTCTAACCTGGGTCACAATAGCCCGGGCCGGTCAGGGTCCTGCTAACAACGTAAGTGTGGTGCTTGGGTTTGCGTAGCTATGTTGCTTATGAGTGTATCCCACGGTTTGTCTTGGGGTAGGCCGCGGTGGTGACAGCCGTTGGACCCTTCTGGAATCCCCCACGTTCGGATACGCTGTAGGAGTCTAAAGTCTAACAACCGAAGTCATGCATAAGCGACGCGGGAGGTTAGCTCCCTGTTTGTACCTGGGTGCTTGAGCCAGCAGTCATGCAATGCTAGTGTGTATCTAACTCGTCTGACTAACTTTGTGTGCTTAGTACCTTAGAACCTAGAACTAACTCGTATGTTGCCTCCAAAGCCTAGGACCTTTAGAGAGGGTGTGTTTGTGTGTTCACACTACCCTCTTATCTATCATACCTTACCCCTGTGTTCGAGTCTCTGGTTTTTTCCCGTCTATGATTTATACTCCTTGCAATAGTGTTAAACTTGTTAATCCGCCCAGCCTTCCTTGGATTCGATACCCTTTGGAATACTCCTTTGAGGAAATGCTACAATGGTACTTCCGTGCGCTTGTGGACTCTTGTAATCGTTAGGATTACCATTTGGTTATTTCTGGCGTCGTTGCTAGGAACTCATAACTTAGCATCGACGTTAAGGAATACCAACACACCTATCGAAGTGCAAATCCAAA
This sequence comes from Cenchrus fungigraminus, assembly GCA_036936925.1. Classification (NCBI taxonomy): domain Eukaryota; kingdom Viridiplantae; phylum Streptophyta; class Magnoliopsida; order Poales; family Poaceae; genus Cenchrus; species Cenchrus fungigraminus. Next base: position 62,036,206 of record CM072768.1, on the reverse strand, counting down.
GGTACAATAATGAAATCTAAATCTACCATATATGCTCATCAATCCTCCAGATCCCCAAATCTTGATATTCCCAACCCTAGTAAGATAGGGGAAAATATAGCGGCTCAAACCAGAGGACCAACCTCATCTTGCCGTCTCATCCTCTTGTTGCTGGGATGTGGCGGCACAACCATCTTCCCCTCATCGCTAGGATCCGCCATTCCTACCACGAACTATTGTAGATCTGCGTAGCGGAAGTCAAAAGTCTTTGCGAAGTCTGAGCGAAGTGTCTCACCAGCCATTTGATACGTAATTATAAACTCAACTGAAACTTACATGTGGGACCTGGTCACAGTAAAGAATTCGCATGAACTATTAGTAGAGTTTCCCATAAACGTATCACAACCAATAAGTGGTGCATTGGTAAACAGCACAGCCTTGTTCCTTCAGGTCCCTGGTTCGAACCCATGCCATGGCAAATTATTTTTGCAACATTTCGTGACCTATGCTTACACGTGGGACCCTGGAACTATTTATGACAACACTCTATTTTCGAAAAAATGCTTACATGTGGGACCCAACTGAATTTTATGACGACTTGGAACACTCTATTTTAAAATAATGCTTACATATGGGACCAAAGTTGGTTTATGACGCCGCTGACATGGCGAAAATGCTTACATGTGGGACCCTAGAAAATTTTATGACGACTTGGAACACTCTATTTTCAAAAAAATGCTTACATGTGGGACCCAACTAAATTTTATGACGACTTGGAACACTCTATTTTTAAAATAATGCTTACATGTGGGACCAAAGTTGGTTTATGACGCTATTGCGGAGCTTATGGTGTCACAAAAAAAGCATGGAACAGTGAACGCTCGGCTACAGTAACAACCGTTATGACGAAAAAAAATTTTGTCACTAAATTTGCTCAGAAGTGAAATATTATGACGAGATCAGCCAGGAACGTCATAAATCAATGACGCTAAAATGTGGTTGCGTCACTAGTCAACGATTTTCTTGTAGTGTCATCTGGATTGCTTCTCATTTCCCTGCTCCATAGGCTTAGATTTTCTTCACTGTTTTGTAGAGAATCTGACCTCCGAGTGTATGGAAGCTTCCATGGTTGTGTCGATTTCTTTCTTGTAGCTCGTGTGATTTTCGTTTCTTTTTCGGGCTATTTTCGTTGGATTTTCGTGCGCGGCTTGTTCCTCTGATTCTGAGGTGTTTGAGTTCGGATTTTCTTGTGGGGATCATGGATAGATGCCTTGTGCATCTTTGTGCTTGATCTTGACCCCTCAAACTCTGAATTTGTCCTTGGGTTTGAGGATTTCGGGTGGAACACTAGCTTTTTGGTAGAGCTCGGTTGCGATTCGATTCCCGATGATTTAGTTGGTTTGAGACCTCAATTTTTGGGGCATAGCATCCCCTAGGGACGCTTCACATCCTCCCCAATTCTTGTCTCAAGAGCTGAAGTCGTTTGGGAGATCGGGTTTTGGATTTGGAGAGTTGACCTCTTGAGCTCAAGCTGTTTCTGCTCTATCCGTGGCTGGTGGACCGTCTGCGCCAGGGCTACGGACCGTCTGTGGGGTGTCTGTTCTTCGGGAGTTCGTCACGTGTTCTTGAGTTTGTGAGCACGAGTCGTTTCGATCCGAGGAAGTGCTAGGTTTTTGTTGGGTGTTGTTTGCGGACCGTCCGCGTGCAGGTCACGGACCGTCCACCCAGCTCGGACCGTCCGCCCAGCTCAGACCGTCCGCGGACCCCACACGGACAGTCTGTTTTTTTGAGGTGCGGTACTAGAGGTTCCGTCCCATAATACGGACCATCCGCGCCAACCCCTCAGACAGTCCGCCGACCACTCGCGGACCATCCACCCAGACCTTGCAGACTGTCCACCAGTGGGTCTGCAGATTGGCTAAGTCATTTGCCCCTTAAGTTGTGCTTCCGCTTTGGGTCGTGTTTGGACTTGCTCCTAGGGTTGGTAGGTCCGTTGTGACTACGTGACCTTGGCAAGTTCGTGTGGGAACTCTTGGTTGTGGATTTGGGACATAGGCCGAGTTCATCCTTCGGGAAGAATTTTTATCGGCTCCGATTCACTCCCCCCCCCCTCTCTGGTCACCTAATCGGTCCTTCAATTGGTATCAGAGCATGTTACGGATCTTCGTGATTCTAACCAGTCTAAGATCCAAAGATGGCGTACCAGGAACGGGGTTTGGGTCCTCCACACTTTTATGGTAATAACTACCAGATGTGGCAGAGCCGGATGGCTGCTTTCCTCCGCGGCAAGGGTCAGATCCTTTGGGATGTTACGGTGAACACAGCTTATGTTCATCCGATTAACTTCCTAGATCCAGGATTGAGGGATATGCATGACGTCAACAACAAGGCGGTCAACTACTTGTTTCGTGCTCTGTGTCAATCCGAATTCGATCGAGTTCAGACAGAGGACTTGGCTTGTAGGATTTGGGAGCAGTTGAAGAATGCTCATGCTGGAAACGCTCAAGTTCAGGCTCGGTTGTTCGCAACCTACCGGAGAGAGTATGAGAACTTCACTCATCTCCCCGGTGAGTCCATAGACACCATGTTCCAGCGATTCACTGTGATTGTGAACAACATGAGGGCTAATGTGGCCGCACTCCCGTATGATGATCAAGACAGGGCTGTGAAGCTCCTGCACTCTCTGGATTGTACTGTGTGGAGTGAGAAGGTCGAGGCCATTCTGGAGTCGGAGAAGTATGAGACCCTCACGGTGGACGAGCTGTTTTCCAAGCTCAAGTCGTCCGAGGTGGACCATGGGTTGCGAGAAAGGATCGAGAACCCGACTGACCCTCATAGTCTAGCTCTCATTTCTGGACCAAGGACTAATGCTAACATGTCTTCGAGACAGTTCTCTTTGTCTTGTCTTATGTCCATGCCAGATGAGGAGTTCGACGTGCTGGGCGAGGAGGATCTCGCATTGCTGAGCAGGCGGTTCGAGCGCATGTACACGAACCGAAAGAATGCTCGGAGGAGTTCGGGCATGTGCTACCGATGCGGGAAGCATAGGCACTTTATCGCTGAGTGCCCGGAAGCCATGGAGGTCAAGCCCGAGCACAAGCACCGTCCGAGGACCGACCACAAGCACCGCTCGAGGGATGACCACAAGGGAAAGAACAAGTCCGAGCAGAGGCCGAGGAGGAGTGGTGGTCACAAGAAGAAGGAGCGAGTGATGGTTGCTGGAGCAAGCGACATCGACTCGAGCTCCTGCTACTCTTCATCGAGCTCAAGTGATGAAGAAGAGAACCGGCACAAAGGTAAGCGGTCAAGCAAGAACATCAATGGCTTGTGCTTCACCGCCCAAGGCTTTTGCGGCATGGGACATAGCTCCGCAAGCAAGAAGAGCAACAACGATGACTCGGACTCCAACTCTGAGGATGAGGTAAACAATGATCCATCCTTCTTGGTAGCGAAGACTGCTAGGTTGAATGAATTGCTTGATAACCGTGATGATGTGCTTAGAAAGACCAACAAGGAGAAGAGGGAGTATAGGTCTTTGCTTGGAGAGGCTAAGGAGAAGGTGGTTGAGCTAGAGTCTTTGCTTGTTGATGCTAGGGCTCAAATAGATTCTCTGAAGTCTGCTCCTATTGTGACCGATGAACCTAAATGCACTAATTGTTCCACTTTTCTTGGTGATTTGACTATGCTTAAGGAAAAATATGCCTCCAGGGTTGAGGAACTAGATGTGCTTAGGGTAGAGCTAGATGAGATGAAATCTAGGTCCTCCTTGCTTGGTGCTTGCACTTCTTGTCCTGTTTTGGATGAGAAGCTAGATGTTTCGCTTGCTTATGCTAGATCACTAGAGGCTAAGCTGAAAGCTCCTATTCCTACATCATGCTCTACTTGTGAAGTAAATGCTATGAAGAATTTGGAGCTTGCACACTATGTTGATCGTTTGCAGGATGAGAATGATGAGTTGAGGAAGATGATGGGTTGGTTGTCGGGTCATGAGCCTCAGCTCAAGATAATGATTGAGGCATACAAGCGCTATGATGGGTAAGCGCTTGGGTCGGATAAGGTTGGGGAGTGCAGTGGTGAGAAGGAGGAGAAGATTGGTGATATCATAGCTCCACCAAAAACCTTCCAAAAAATGCCTGTGCTCCTAAGCCCAACCCACTTAGACTATCTCCAACAAAGGATGCAAAGGGAGACCCAAACTCATTTTGGATCGTCACAGTAGTTTTGCATCTCCGTAACACGGTCCAACGGGAGACCTAGACCAACTACCTATTTTGCGACGGAGGCCAGCAGAGATGCAAATAAGCATATCTCTCTCTCCTCGATGCAATCAGCGGCACTAGTAGAGATGGCCACGTGCAGGCGTCGGGGTGGAGCCGGCGGGGAGCGGGGAGCCGCCGGCGCACGCGAGCTCGGGCAGGAAGAGGGGAGGTGATGCGCGCCGGCGCCGACGTGGGCTCCTTCGGCGACCTCCACGCGAGCCCTCCATGGCCGGCGGCGCGAGCTCCTCTAGTGACCTCCGCGCGAGCCTCCATGGCCGGCGGCGCGAGCTCCGCACGAGCCCTCCATGGCCAGCTGCGCGAGCTCCTCTGGCGAGCCCCGCGGAAGCTCTGTGGTTCCCTCGCCATGGCCGGGCGGCTCTGAATCGGCGGCAGGCAGTGGAGGAGGAGGCGGCGGAAGAGGAGGATGGCCGCACCGGCGCCGCCCGTAGCTGCGCGCCTGCTCCGGCGACGAGGTGGGCCAGCACGCGGGGAGGAGGCTGGCGGCGATGGCCCCCCTCTGCAGGCAGATTTTGGGTGGGTGGGTGGTGTTGTTGGAGACGAGGTGTTTTTGGGTCCGTGACCTTTCCCCTGTGCATGATGCAAAGGAAGAAATGCCTCTTCGGTTTAGGTATTCGCTGTTGGAGTCAGTCTTAGGAACCGACTAGACACAACCCCAGATCCTCCCGTGTTTCCTCCACACACCAACAACTTTCAGAAACCCATCAAGTTCAAGAGTGACTTGGGGAACGAGTTCTTTGGGAAGAAGGGAGAGAAACCGAGTGAGGAGAAGTCAGAGCCCAAAGAGAGCCCAAAGCCAAAACCAAAACCAAAACCCTTCCATTGTGATCATTGTGGGAGGGATGGGCACCTAGCTGAGTTTTGCTTCAGGAGGAAGCGTGAGGAGAGGTTTGCTAGGGAGATGGCAAACAAGGACAGGTACCGCCCTTCTCGTGGTGTGCCTGAGCCTAGGATGGTGCCTAGGGGTGAGGGTGTGGTGCGTACCATTTACCCTCGAGAGAGGCGTGAGTTTGTGCCTCGAGGTGAGCCACCACAGAGAGATGGTGGTAGGCGTGTTGGGTTTGGGCGTGGTGAGTTTGCTGGACGTTCCTTCACTCGTGGCCAATACGAGTATGGGGGAACGATCGCAGTTTTAGGTCCCAGAGGAGCTACAGGCCACGGTCTCCACCTCGTGGTACGCGTAGTCCTCCAACCAGCAGACAATGCTATTTATTTTAGATAATTCTTTGGAATGATTTTGAGATGATGAGTTAACTATGCATTGTCTTCCAGTGTATGTTAGCTTTGAGGGAAGCTAGCAGATTTAAAATCAAGTTTCCCTGTCTAACCGAACAAAATGTGGAGGAAAGGGATTAGAGAAGGATTAAACCCCACAGGAGTTGGGTTGCAGCAGGGGGTTTCACCAGATACCGGCCGGTGTTTAAACAGCCTAGGGATTTGACCCCCTGCTGCCGAACAAGGCCGTAGTGGGGTTCGTCATCCCCCTCCTGGCTGAAGCAAAGCTTGAGGGCCTGGACCCCCTTGCCGGCGAGCAAGGGTACCCAGTCGTCCGCACGCGAGAACGACGGCCCGGGGAGGTGGTCAAACCTGAGGTGCGGACGGCGCGGGAGTAGCGGGCCATTACAGCGTCGGCGGCGGCGGGGTCCGCGCCGTAGTCCCACTCGAGGGCGAGGCCAGTGGCGGACTCCCAGAGGTAGCACCACGCGCGCGAGACGGCAGAGGTGCGGACGGCGTTGCGGATGGGGAGGCAGGAGACGATCTTCTCGAGGATCTCCGTGGGTAGGGAGTCGGGGCTTGGGGAGTCCGCCGCATCCGGCGACGGAAGCCGCCGCTTGTGACGAGCCTTCATTTGATCTCATGGTGGAGCGGTGGAGGTGGAGATTGGAGGCGGCGCGCGGCCGGTCGGCGAAACGGGCGCGGTCGGGGAATTTCGCCGAGATTTGCCCTGGATCCCCCGCTAAAATTGCCCGCCAAATTCTGCTCGAACGAGTGCTCTCCCGCTCAAAATGAGAAATCTATTGGGAGAATCGAAACTTTGCTCAGTAGGCCTTGTAACTTTTTGGATGTTTCCGTCTCGTGTATCAGTCTGTTCAACAAAATCTCAGTGTGAATCTGCAGTCAAATATTTCTTTTTAATACAAAAATGCGTTTGTCTACATGTTCAGAGGAAAAAAGGAACTGATAAAATGGCTTGTTTCGACAAACATTGCCATAAGCTCTCTGAAAAGCACCAGTTTTTCTTATGCCTCGCCGTTAGATCACTGTGCAACTGAATCGCAAGACTCAAGAAGCACGATGCTAATTAGCAGTACAAATTAGCATCTCTGCTAACAAAAACAGTATCAGGTTGAGATGTACTAGATGTCTTCCAGGCTCCTCTGTGGCTTTATAACCTGAGCTATCAACAATATCATAGTTGTCATTACTTCCTCTTTGGCAGCTAAAAACGACAAACTTACTAGTCATTCTCAAACCTAGCTTCCATTTCAAAACAATGAACAGCAAATTATCAACATACAGAGTCCGTACAATAGATCAATAGTTAACGTTTGTCCTGCAAGGCGAATGCAAATTATACTAATATACGTATTCTCTTATACAAACTCCATGCGCTCGAAGAAGACCTTAGCTTGTGGAGATGCTCTTCTATGTCTTAATATCTCCAAAAGTAGAGCTCGAAGAAGACCTTAGCTTGTGGAGAAGCTCTTCTCTATCTTAATATCTCCACAAGTAGCTCTTCATTGGATCTTGTACAATACTCAACTGCACGGATACTAAATTTCTCAAGTTGTCTGGCCTTGGATAGAACAAACTCAATAAAGTGCATCTCATTTGACTCGCATGTGGCCATATCCATACTAACACTTTTAAGCTTGGCAAGCAACCCATCAGTCCATTGTGCATTTAGAATAATGTCAAGACCCACTGTCACACCCGGATTTAAAGACAAACCCGAATGCCTTAAACACATGTGCGCCAGGATCAAGTTACACACATGCGTCGACTCAGTGAATACCAAAAACAGTGCCAAAAGCGTAAAGGAAGTATTATAACTTTATTACATGACCGAAAGTCTTTAAACTAACACACCGAGTAGCTAACAGCGGAAAGATAAACGTAGTCGTCCACCACAGGCAGCTGGCTGAAGGAGCGAACGCCTAGAACTCGTCGAATCCACCAGGGTAATCCTCAAAACGTCCATCTGAGCAGCAGCCGGGTTGTGTAGATGCAATATAAAACAGCAAGCATGAGCACATGTCGTACTCAACAAGGGAAAAACACTATAACAACATGCAAAGGCTTTATGGTGGAAGGCTTGTGGTTTCATAGCAGATCAGCATTTTAGTTGGTCAAGTTTTATTAAGCAGCTATTACTAGCAAGTGTAAGTGTATACCAAAACCCACTTAATAAATGCATAAGAACCATAGAATGTAATGCACAAGTTTATAAGTTCCATCTTCCATAGAGTTAATCATGTGAGGGTCCAGGCCGCTCTTGACCGTGAGCACTGCTAACTAGTTAGTTTTTCACTCTGCAGAGGTTGTACACTTTCACCACAAGTCGTGTAAAAACTCAGAAGAGTTTTGGACCCAACCACGCTGTGCAAAAGTAGGCACATTACCACACTACCGAGGTGTGGCTGCATAGGGACGCTACGAGGCCTTTACGAAGATTCCCTAATGTGCAACAACCCACTAGGTTTCAGAACGAAGCAGGGCGTAAAGCTCCCTAGCGGGTCAATACCCCACCATAAGTAAACAAACCCAACTCCCCGCTAGAGCAGGTCTATACCCCATCAACACCTCCCCATTGGCCCCTTTCAGGTAAGGTTGCTACAACATCAAAGTTTCTAGTTATTCAACCAAGACAGAGCCATATGTCTTGTGGTTGTACGGTTTTCCTGGGTGGTCGCTCCATGTTCCCATTAAACAAGCATAGTGTTCTTGCATTACATGAATGAATAGTAGGAAATAAATCAAGATTAAAGATTGTTCCATTATACCACCCAAAATATGCTCTAGCAAAGCTACCCAACATAAAGATAAAACTCGGTTGATCAAGGCACAGGGTATACAACACTAGTCACTCCTTAAGCATGGGTCCCTTCACATTAATGCAAGCAATAAGTAGATAACTGTGTAATTAAAATGCATGTTGTAATAGGACAAGAGGGAATGCAGCAAGGACTTGCCTTCTACCCAAGCGGGCTGCTGCTCAAAGCCTTCTTGATCTTCAACAGCAGCGTACTCCACAAATTGATCGTTCACTACGCTCCACACAATAACATACAAGCATACAATACAATTAATTAAGAAACAGTACACCAATCATAGCAAACAGAAACAAAAACAACAGAAAACTAATCTACTCGTCGAGACGATCGCGTGGACATAAAGAACGCTAAAAACGGAGCTAAAACGACTAAGATACGGCCTAAACAAGATACAAGGACCTATCTGTAAAGAAAACTAAACTTCAGGGCTAAAACGAAGAAAACAGGACCTATCTAAAAGAAAAGTTCAACGGTGGAAGGACCGACTTGCAAATCTAAAGAACGCAGGGGCTTTCTTGCAAAACTGCCAGAGCGGCTTGGGGTTGACCGTTATTGACTCGGGTTGGATCTAATCCGATCCGTTGGATCCCGATCTGACGGTCCAAAACGCAAGCAGGAAACAGGCAGCGGCGACTGAGCTGCGGTGGCGGGTTTAGCAGCAGCGCACGGCGACGGGTTTGCCGGCGTAAGGTCGAATCGAGTTGGGGTACTCGATTTGGCTTGCGGATTTCACCGGGACATAGAGCGCGGCACAAGGAACTCAACTAGGGCATCAAAGACAGCTTACCGATGAAGACGACGACGCACGGCTCAAGGGGGCAGACGGCGGCGACGGTGGATCTCCGGCGAGTGCGAACAGGTGATGTAGAGGCAGGCGACGCGAACACGTGACACCGGAAGCTTCCCCTCGACCAGGCGATCCTCCAGAGCAGCTTCTTGACGGTGGAGAGGCGACGGTGGCTCGGGTCAACGGCGGCGGCGCTCGACTAGGGTTAGGGTTCGGCAGCGCAGGTGCTCGGGGCGGCTAAGGATCTCAGGGTAGGGTTCAGGGGTGGCGGCGGCGGCTTATAAAGAGCCCGGGGTACTTCCTTGGCGTGCGGGCCACGCATAGGAGGGCGTGCCCGGGGCAGAGACGGGTGCGCGCTGGAGTCCAGGTCGGAGACGGCGGAGGTTGGGGATGACAGGTGGGGACTACCGGTCAGTGGCTGCGGGAGAGGCGGGCGGCGACGCGGGCTGCCTTGGGCCGGGAGCGGAGCTGGGCTGCGGCCTGTTGCGGTGCGAAGGCGGACGAGGTGCAAGAGAAGAGGGGGCGGCGGCGGACTTGGCTCAGCGGGCCGCGCTGCGAAGCTGGGCCAGCAGGGCTAAGGTGCAGAGGCGGCCGGGCGCAGAAGCTGAAGGGGCACCGCCGGACTTCAGGTGTCTGGGCTCAAAGCAAAAACGGGCCGGAAAGGGAGGGAGGAAGGAAGATATAAAAGAAAAGGGTTTTCTATTTTTGAAAAGGCACCAAACACATGAATTCAAATACGAATTTGAATTCAAACACACAAAAGCGATGCACCAGCATGTATGCAATATTAAACTCCTATGGTTAATTTATTTTATTTTGGAAAATATTTAAATGCCTAAAAAGAAATTAAAGAAAACCTTATTTTCCTTAAGAGCAAAATTAAAGGTTGCTAATAAATTTTATTAAAATTCAAATTTTTGAAAATTGGGGTGTTACACCCACTTCCTCATACTGCTGGTGGTTATACCAAATCTGCTATGGAAGATGGTAAGTGAACTACTAATAATTACTAAAACGTATACATACAAATGGTGGATGATAAAAATTGTTCAAGATCTTCATTGTTACCTCAATGAACAGATCTTCGAGGTTTGGAGCATTTTTCAATAAACATATTGTTGACAAGATGGTAGACAAACAACAAAAGTCTGTGTCCAGTGATAAAACCGTGAGGTTCTCAAAGGAGCACGAGAGTCCCTCCAGAGCACTGCTTTCTCTAAGCTGAAATATAAATAAAACATTACACAAGAGTGGTAAATGGAATTATGCAACACACAAATATTTATATGATTGTGCACAAAAGCCTATGTTCGATTCATTGTTCATGCCATTGTTAAAACTTTCTTGACAGTAAAACTACAACAGAGATCATGTACATTATGTTCAATTGTTTTGCTTTGGTACAGAGTTAAGACAAACATTATAAAAGAACAGAGAATAAGAAGATGATTGACACTATCAAGAAATGCAGGAGTAGCAGCAGCAACAACAACAACATAGTCTTTTGTCCCAAGCAAGTTGGGGTAGGCACTATCAAGAAATGCAATCAAGATAATTTGAACTCCACTAATGTGACAACTGTTGCCTATTTACACTAGAGGCTGCATATCCTGAATGAAGCACACAGAAGATAGAACACATAATTTTAAATTACACAAAAAACATTAAGTGAGGAGGACTTGGACAATCTGAATCACAATAAACTGACAATCTTTTTCTGACCAGATAAGGCACCTGATGAAATGTCTATTGTTTTCCTTGAGACTGATCGTGTGTGATGTAATGCCTGACGAGAAACAAACATCTGAATCACAAGAGTGAGCTACTACACCCACATGAGCATCGTGTGAACTACACAGCATCCTGATACAGTCATACACTCGTACTGTTGGATTCAACCGGGAACGCGCGTTCCCGCAGCTCTCCCCTCGCCTAGCTCGCTCAGCCCCTCACAAACACTCACGGACAGAGGAGAAAGATGAACAGTAGCAATTCCAGTATCTTGGCCTTCTTCGCACTAAAATGGAACCGGCGGTGTACACATGGGGATCCTAGGGGCTACTTATGGGCCGGGGAGCTCTCCTCCACCGCTGTAGCGAACATGGCCTCATATGCCATTAGTTCGAGTTTGATTTTGGTGATTCATGACAACATGATCATTGGGACTAACCTTATTGTTTTAGCATGTCTTTGTAGACACTTCTAGGTCCCAAGGATGCAAGAAAACCATATGCCAAATTGAGAAGATAGTGTATTTTTCAAGGGTCAAAACCGAGCAAGAAAAGGAAAAGAAAAGACACCGTCGGATGAACCGACGGTCCCTCAAATACAAGCGTCGGTGCAATCGTCGGACGAGTTGGTACACAGGGTCAAACCCTAGGTACCGTCGGATGAACCGACGGTCCATTATTTAGTAGCGTCGGACGAGTTGCAGAGGAAGAGCAAGGAAGACAGTAGCACCGGATGATCCGACGGTCTGAGTGGGGACCCCGTCGGTCTATCCGACGCTCAGTTTGAATTCATACAGAGACGCGCCAAGACGAAGCCTTCAGCACCGGATGATCCGACGCCTTGGACAAGGAGAAGAGTCGGTCTATCCGACGGTCGATTGGAAGCTAACAGAGGCGACTTGAGCGCGGAGTCTTCAGCACCGGATGATCCGACGCACCGTCGGTGCATAGCGTCGGAGCAGTTGTGTCAGAGAACCTCAACGGCTAAGTGACGTGGGAGGGGCACCGGATGAACCGACGCCCTGGAAAATATAGCGTCGGATCATCCGACGGTACCTTTTTCAGTGGACGTTAGCCAACGGCTAGTTTGATGCCTTGGGCTATTTATACCCCCCTCCACTCACCCATTTGAGCATGAAGGATTGTGTGGAAGTGCAGGAGAGTTCAAGACACCTAGAAGATCATATCCAATCCATCCAAGTGCTTAATTGCTCATCCATAGACTTGCATATGCTTAGTGTATGTGCTTAGTGCTAGGCTTAGCTTAGAGCTGAGTGAGTGCAAGGTTGTGCCAACCTTGTGAGGTGATTCTTGAGTGAATCCTGTTGTACAAGGTTCGCCGGAAGCCTTGGGGCCTAAGTGGCTCACCGGCAATCGTCATCGACCCTCCGGCTTGGTGTGGAGCGGCGAGGACACTTTGTGCGGGGGACGTGGAGACCCTCTTCCTTGGTGGAGAAGCTCCTTAGTGGAGGCGGGATCAAGGTGACCAAGAGAGCTTGGCAAGTGCCTAAGTGGCTAGCCTTTGTGGCGAGTCAAGTGGTGCTCTTGGGAGAGACTTGGTGACCGGGAAGCAATACTCTTGTGTGAGTGCTTCAACAACGTGGACTAGGGGTGGCTTAGTGCCTACCGATACCACGGGATAAATCGCGTGTCAAGAGTTTGCTTCCTCTCATCCCCTTTACGTTTCCGCATTTACTCTAGTGCAATCTTTGCTTGCCTCTACTTTCCTAGAGTAGTATCATGCTAGGATTGGCTATAGGTTGCAAACCTTCTTTTGGGATGGGAGTTTCACACTAGAACAACCGTAGTTGCACATATAGATAGTATGTTCTAGTTTACTTTTGTGTAAAATTTAGTGAGCCATAGGTTAAGGTTTTAGAAGCCTAATTCACCCCCTCCCCCTCTTAGGCTAACGGGCATCCGATTCCCTACAACCGCGGCCGCCGCGCTCGGTCCGCAGGACCCGCTCAGCCACGTTCTGGGAGCCGTTCGCTCTCCGGACATGGCGGTCTCCTCCCGCACGACCTGCGCCACACTCACCACTCGCCCAAGTACTCCACACGACGCGTCCTGGACGGCACGGCAGCTGCGGAGCTATCCTCGCGCACGCACGGGCTCCCTGGACTCGACCTTGCCGCTGCCGGCGCGCACGCACGCGCCGTGCTCGGCCTGGACACGACACAAACTCATTCACGAGCACATGCTCACGAACCGACTGGCCTAACCAACTTGAACACACACGCACGCCTAGAACGCATCGTGGCGTGCTTATTCCTAACAATCTCCCCCTAAACACGACATGGTGGAGATCGAGCTTCACAGGAGCGTCGCCTCCTCGTCGGTGACGGCGAGCAGGGCCTTCTCCTTCCTCGTCTTGGGACACTCCCTTGCCATGTGCCCGCGCGCACCGCAGTCGAAGCACCGGCCACGGTAGTGGTTCCCGCCACGCCCCGAGCACGTGCTGCTCCGGCCGCCGTCGTCGTCGTCGCGGTCACCTCCATGGCCGCCGCCGCCGCCGCGACGCCCGCCGCCTCCATGCTGGCGAGAACGAGCCTCCCACTAGCCCTTGGTGAGCAACAGCTGATCGCCGCTCCCGCCCTTAGCCGCCGGCTCGTCCTCGGCATCCGCATCCTCCGCGACCTGGAGTTGCCCGACGAGCTCGTCCAGCGTCATGGTGTCGAGGTCGCCATGGATCTCGATGGAGACCGCCACCTGCTTCAACCGCCTCGGGACGGCACGCAGCATCTTCCTCACCACGCGGGAGTCGTCCAGCACCTCCCCGTGATCTCCCAGGTGCACGGTCAGACGATTGACGCGCACGGCGAAGTCCGCCACCGTCTCGCCGTCGCGAAAACTCAGGAGCTCGAACTCCTTCATCAGTCGCTGCACATTGGCAGCCGTCACGCGGTCGTCGCCGCCGCGCATCTTCTTCACGGAGTCCCAGGCCTCCTTCGCTGACTTCTTCACGATGAGCCCGGCCCTCATCTCCGGTGGAACACCGCGGAGGATCGCGGCCAGCGCCCGGCGATCCTTGGCGCAGTCCTCGCTCGCGTTCTCGATCACGCCCCACAGCTCCAGCGCCTCTAGTGAAACCTGCATAACCAAAGACCACTCCTGGTAGTTGCTCTTTGAGAGCCAGGTGTGGTTCGAGGACCGGTGGATGGTCGCTTCCTGGTGTGATGAGTGATTGACAATGTGGTGTGGACTGATTCTTGGCTAAGTATTGCAGGTGCAGGTTGCGGCTTGACTGGTGCTGGTGCAGGTGAAGAACAAGCGCGAAAGGTCGTTGCCGGTGAGACCACCAGGTGTGGAGAAGACAAGTAGGCTTGGTTTGAGGGACCCGGTGGCCAGCGGGGTCAAGTGCGGGCCGCATGGTGGCAAGAACGGCAAGATGAAGTCATGGACGGTTTCTTGGTTGAGCCTCAAAACCAAGGTCGAGTCGGGACTACGTGGGAGCCGAGTCATGAGTGGTGATTGGCGGAGGCTACACCGAGTTCGCGGGGTTTCCGGTGGTTCACCAGAAAACCACTGGGTTCCTTGGTTGATCCACAAAGCCAAGACCGAAGAACCGAAGACGGAGGTACAGCAGCTCCAGACCGGTCTGACCGGTGGGTCTGACCGGTCTGACCGGTGGGTACCGGTCTGACCGGTGTGCGACGACGCAGTCCGGAATCTTCGAAGCGGAGGACACGCGTCGGGATCGCAAGGCTTACGTCGAGGCTAGGCAAGTTTGCGGTCGCTGGGCATCCGTCCGATGGAGCGAAGACAAAGATTTCCGAATTCGCCCTTGAGGGGCATGTATCCCTAGTTAGCTAGTAAGGGTATTTTTGTCTTTCGGTTGCCTCCATATAACCCAAGTGGTGAGAGGATGGTGGCCATCTCTTGGAACCCTAGCTCATTTGCTTTCCTATTTTCTCTTCCTATTTTCCTTAGGATTTTCTTAGGACTAGCTTGAGAGCTTCATGGTGAGATCTTGTGAGAGGGAAGGATGATCGGGCGGCAAGCTAGACCTTGTATGAACCTCTTTGGTATGTATAGATGATTCGGCGTGGTTCCTCAAGGCTTGGATGTGTCTTTCCCGTTTCTCCTTTTTGGTGATTTTCGAAGCCCTTTCTTGGTGATTTTCTTGGAGCGATTTCGAGGCCTTTCTCTTTGGGATTTGGTGGGGGGTGTATGCATGAACCCTTCGTGGTTCTTTTCCCTTTGATTCCCCTCCCAAATCAGTGAGTAAAGGGGCTCGATTTTGGGGTTTTCGTGGCTCTAGGGTTAGAGGTGTTCTTGGTGGGATTTCTTCGATTCCTTTTGATTTAGCAAGTTTTGGTGGACCAAATCTTGGCTATGGAGTGCCCATGAGGTGTTCCTACTATCCCCAAAGTCTTGCACAAATCCGTGGAGTGATTCGGGAGTTGGATTTGGGGGAGTTGACCCGCGGGTGCTGTTCATCCCCGAGCGGCCCAGCCTGACCGGTCTGACCGGTGCTGCTCACCGGTTTGATCGGTGTAAAGGCTCTATGGGTTTTGCCTCGGGTGAACGTTCTGGTGAGTTTGTTGTAGTCCCGTGTTGCTGCTTTTTCGAGTTTGGGTCAGTTTGGAGCTCGGTAGGTCTGTTTGGTAGATTTGGGGTTTCCTGGCTTGAACCGGTCTGACCGGTGAGCTACACCAGCCTGACCGGTGTAGGGGCCTTCTGTGGAAGTTCCCAGGTTGTACCAGCAGGGACCGGTCTGACCGGTGGTGCTCACCGGCCTGACCGGTGTAGGTCAGTAGCGCTCGAGTTGCTAGTTCCGCTGCGTTCTCGAGTTTGTGAAGGTGGTTGTTGGTTCCTAGGACCAGTAGCACTCCAGTGGCTGTGTGGTCTTGGCCAACTTGGGTAGTTGAGTCGGAGACGTGATTCGGAAGCTGTGTTCGTCTTGTTGGAGTTCTCATCTCCTACGAGAAGAATTTTTATCGGCTCTCATTCACTCCCCCCCCCTCTCTGGTTCGCCTAATCGGTCCTTCAATTGGTATCAGAGCCGGTTCGGGTCTTTATTGACTCTTACCAGTCTAAGATCCAAAGATGGCGTACCAGGAACGGGGTTCGGGTCCTCCGCACTTCGATGGGAAGAACTACCAGATGTGGCAGAGGCGGATGGCAGTGTTCCTACGCGGAAAGGGTCAGATCCTTTGGGACGTCACGGTGAACACAGCTTATGTTCATCTGATGAACTTCCTTGCTCCAGGATCGAGGGATATGTTCAAAGCCAACTTGTTTCGTGCTCTGTGTCAGCCTGAATTCGATCGGGTTCAGACAGAGGACTTAGCTTGTAGGATTTGGGAGCAGTTGAAGGATGCTCATGCTGGGAATGCTCAGGTTCAGGCTCGGATGTACGCGACTTACCGGAGAGAGTACGAGAACTTCACTCATCTCCCCGGCGAGTCCGTCGATGCCCTTTTCCAGCGGTTTACGGTCGTTGTGAACAACATGAGAGCCAATGTGGACGTGCTCCCATACGATGATCATGATAGAGCCATGAAGCTCTTGCACTCGTTGGATCGTACCGTATGGGACGGGAAGTTTGAGGCTATTGTTGAGTCCGAGAAGTATGACACCTTGACGGTGAACGAGCTGTTCTCGAAGCTCAAGTCGGCTGAGTTGGACCGTGGTATGACAGCCAAGATCGAGAGCCCGACTGATTCTCATAGTCTCGCTCTCGTCGGTGGCAAAGGAGCTAAGTCTAACGCTAACGCATCCTCCAGGATGTACTCTCTGTCTTCTTTGATGTCTTTGCCAGACGAGGAGTTCGACGTGCTTGGAGAGGACGAGCTAGCGTTGCTGACCAGGCGGTTCGAGAGGCTGCACGAGAACCGGGTGAACACGAGGAGGACAGCACGGACGTGCTTTCAGTGCGGCAAGCCAGGACACTTCGTCGCCGACTGCCCGGAGAAGATGGAGAACAAGGATGGCTACAAGGACGGCTACAGGCACCGATCGAGCAAGGATGGCAAGTACCGATCGAGGTGCGATCACAAGCACAAGAACAAGCACAAGCACAAGGACGAGCGACGGTCGAGGAAGAAGGACGGCCGCGGCAGGAAGGCCCGAGCGATGGTCAGAGCGAGCGACGTTGACTCCAGCTCCGCCTACTCTTCCTCGAGCTCGAGTAGCAGTGAAGATGAAGGTGATCGGCGCAAGAACAAGAAGTCATCCAGGAACTTGAGCGGGTTGAGTTGCTTCGCGGGAGATGGCTTCTACGGCATGGCTCATAGCTCCGGCAGCAAGAAGAGCCACCAGAGTGACTCGGACTCCGACTCCGAGGATGAGGTATGTGATGAGCTCTCTTCTTTGCGCAAGGAGAATGATGAGTTGGTTGACTTGCTTGATAACCGCGATCACATGCTTAGAGAGGCCAAGAAGATGAGGAAAGAGCTTAGGGCCTCACTAGAAGATGCTAGGAACCGTGTGGCTGAGCTAGAAACTCAAAACCTAGATGCTAAGCTTGAGATTGATTCGCTTAAGGCTTCTCCTGTGGTTTCTGATGAGATTGATTGTTGTGATTGCTCTGTGTACCTAGCTGATCTTACTGCTCTTAAGGATAAGCATGCTTCTACTTGTGATGAACTAGATATGCTTAGGGTTGAAGTGGCTGAGCTTAAGTCTAGACCTGCTTTGCTAGGTGCTCGTACTTCTTGCCCTGTTTTGCATGGAAAGATTGATGAGATGCATGCTTACACTATTTCCCTTGAGGCTAAGTTGAAAGAGCCTATTCTCACTTCTTGCTCTACTTGTGAATTACATGCGGTTAAGAATTTGGAGCTTGCACACTATGTTGATCGCTTGCAGGATGAGAATGATGAGCTGAGGAAATGTATGAGCGGGTTGTCGGGTCAGGAGCCTCAGCTTGGTATCATGATAGCGGCTTTCAAACGCTATGATGGTCAGGCACTTGGGGCTGACAAGCTTGGAGAGAACAGTGGTGAGGGAGTTGAGAGAGTTGGAGAGATTCCTATCCCACCACCAAACAGATACAAGAACAAGTTTCAGCCCAAGCCTAACCATCTCAGAAACAAACTTGACACTACTCCAGATCCACCCATATTCCCTCACCCAACAAATGATTTCCAGAAATCGGTGAAGTTTGTGAGCCCAAAGGGAGGTGAGGAAGGAGAGAAGAAGGGTGAGAAACCGAGTGGGCAGCCACAACCCAAGCCTAAGCCTAAGTCACAGCCCATAAAGTTTCATTGTGGGTATTGTGGGAGAGATGGTCACAAGGATGAGTTTTGCTTCAAGAGGAAGCGTGAGGAGAGAATGGCTAGAGAGTGGGCTAACAAGGACAGGTACCACCCCTCTAATGGTGTACCTGAGCCTCGTATGCAGATGCCCAGGGCCAAGTAGATTGTGAGGACAGTTCCGGCTTGGGGAGACCGGAAGGCTGTAGGTGTTGCTGCTGGCCGAGCTACACCGGTCAGACCGGTGCACTACACCGGTCAGACCGGTGCAGGTCTGGGCAGACAGCGAGTTGGGTTTCGTGCTCGTGAGGATGCTCGTTTTGGTTCTGGTGGTCGTGGTTCTAGTGGTTGGTCTGGAAAGTTTGCAGGTGGTCAGTTTGCTAGACGTTCTCCACCTCGTGCTCAATACGGGGGTGGGAGGAGTCGTAGCTTTGAGATGGAGAGGAGGAATGATCCACGGTTTTCCTTTCGTGGCTTTTGTCCTCCTCCAGCTAGAGAGGGTTGGTTCCCTCGTAGTGGTTACCGTGGTGGTGTTCGTGGTGGTAGCTTTGATAGGCGTGATGATTTGGTTTGTGCTAACCCCACTTTGGAGCAAATGGCTCGGCACTGGTTTTACTCTTTTGGTACTAACCCCAGTGCTGAGTCGTTTGTTCACTCACGTGCTTGCTTTTGAATTTCAGGTGGGAGACTTGAGGAACGTTTGGTTGATTGACTCCGGTTGTTCAAGGCATATGACCGGAGACAAGGGGTGGTTCTCAAGTCTCGTCCCGGTGGTGTCCAGGACATACATCACCTTTGGGGACAATGGGCGAGGGCGTGTGCTCTCAGAAGGTGAGATCAAGGTGAGTGACAAGGTCACTCTCAGGCGTGTTGCTCTTGTTCAATCGCTGGGGTTCAATTTGCTTTCTGTGTCTCAGTTGTTGGATGAGGGCTTTGAGGTGTTGTTTCGGCCTGGTGGTTCTCGGATTTTAGATTCTCGAGGGGACCTTGTTTGCATGGTCGTTCCCGAGGGTTAGGTGTTTCGAGCTGATTTCTCTCAGTCTTCTGGTGTGGAGCGTTGCTTTTTGGCTGGTTCTTCGAGTGAGTTGTGGAAGTGGCATAGGAAGTTGGGTCACTTGAGCTTTGACCTTTTGTCTCGCTTGAGTAAACTCAATTTGGTCCGAGGATTGCCACGGTTGAGGTTTGAGAAAGAGTTGGTTTGTGCGCCGTGTAGGCATGCCAAGATGGTAGCCTCTTCTCACCCGCCTCTCACCGATGTGATGACTGAGCGTCCATGCGAGCTGCTCCATATGGACCTTGTTGGCCCAGCTCGTGTGCGATCTGCGGGTGGGAAGTGGTATGTCCTTGTTGTGGTGGACGACTACTCTCGGTATGCGTGGGTGTTCTTTCTTGAGGAGAAAGGGGAGACGTTTGGTTTTGTTCGAGATCTTGTCTTGAGGTTAAGAAACGAGAGGCACGGAGATGCCATACGAGCGATCCGCAGTGACAATGGCTCAGAATTCAAAAACTCTCGCTTCGAAACCTTTTGCCATGACTTGGGTCTTGAACACCAGTTTTCGAGTCCGTATATGCCTCCCCAGAATGGCGTGGTGGAAAGGAAAAACAGGACCTTATGCGAGATGGCTCGGACGATGCTCGACGAGCATAGGACTCCGAGAAGGTTCTGGGCTGAGGCGGTCAATACCGCGTGTTATGTGTCGAACAGGATCTACCTCAGGGTTCATAAGAAGAAAACCTATTACGAGTTGATGCACGGTCGCACACCCAAGGTGAGTCACTTCCATGTCTTTGGTTGTAAATGCTTCATTCTGAAGAAAGGGAAGAAGTTGGACAAGTTCGAGGCTAGGTCTGTCGATGGCATTTTCTTTGGTTATGCATCTCATTCTAGAGCATTTCGTGTGCTCAATCTTGAAACTAACCAAATCGTGGAGACTTGCGAGGTAACCTTCGACGAGACACAGCCACGTAGTCAGCTTGTTTTTGAGTGTGCAGGTGACGACGAACTTGGAGAGGAGATCTTTCAGGAGGAGGAGAATGAACATGGAGATGATGAAGATGGCGGTGTGGTGCCCACAGCTGAACATGTACCTACTACTTCGACGACGATCGTGAATGGGCCCTCTCCCACACCTACAACGACAAACCCAGATCAAGGCAAAGATGCTGTTGAGGGGGAGGTAGCATCAAGGCGAGAACCTCCCCGGCGAGTGCAAGTGGATCACCCAGCTTCGAGAATCATCAGTGACATGAATGAACGTACTACACGGTCGAGGGTTCGGAACAATTCTCATTTCGCTCATGCTGCTTTTGTTGCCACCTTTGAGCCCAAAGACATTGGACACGCGTTATCTGATCATAATTGGGTTAACTCGATGCATGAGGAGTTGGAGAATTTTGAGAGGAACCAAGTTTGGGAATTGGTTGACCCTCCTCCAGGGTGTAAGCCGATTGGGACAAAATGGGTGTGGAAAAATAAAGAGGGAGAGAAAGGAGAAGTGGTGAGGAACAAGTTGAGACTTGTTGCTCAGGGGTACAGTCAGAAAGAGGGGATCGACTACGAGGAGACTTTCGCTCCTGTAGCTCGTTTGGAGGCGATCAGGATCCTTCTAGCCTTTTCTGTGGCTAAAGGGTTCAAGTTGTACCAGATGGATGTGAAGAGTGCTTTCCTGAATGGTGCATTGGAGGAAGAGGTGTTTGTGAGGCAACCACCGGGGTTTGAGAGTGAGAAGTACCCCCACCGGGTGTACAAGTTGAGGAAGGCGCTGTATGGGTTGAAGCAGACGCCTAGAGCTTGGTATGGTAGGTTGAGGGGGTTCCTGTTTGAGAGAGGGTTTGAGATGGGAAAGGTCGATCAGACCTTGTTTCTCCTCAGGCAGGGCAGAGATATCCTGATTGTGCAGGTATACGTGGATGATATTGTCTTTGGTGGCTCGTCTAACTCTCTTGTTACAAGGTTTGCAGAAGACATGAGCAGGGAATTTGAGATGAGCATGATGGGCGAGTTGCAGTTCTTCCTCGGGCTACAAATCAAGCAATCAAAGGAAGGAACATTTGTGCACCAAGCTAAGTACACCAAGGACATTGTGAGGAAGTTCAAGATGGAGGACTCCAAGGCCATGGCGACGCCTATGAGTACGACTACAGCTCTTGATGCGGACGAGGAAGGTGAACACGTGGACCAGAAGGAGTACCGGAGCATGATCGGGTCGCTCCTCTACTTGACGGCGACGAGGCCGGACATCCAATTCTCGGTATGTCTGTGCGCTCGTTTTCAAGCGTCTCCGAGGACTTCGCATCGGCAAGCAGTCAAGCGCATTTTCAGGTATTTGCGACACACTCCCGACTTCGACCTTTGGTACTCTGCGTCTTCTTCTTTGGCGCTTCATGGATTTTCAGACGCGGATTTTGCCGAGTGTCGGTTGGATAGGAAGTCCACTTCTGGGACTTACCAGTTCTTGGGTTCTTCTTTGGTGTCTTGGTCTTCCCGCAAACAGTCGAGTGTTGCTCAATCCACTACCGAGGCAGAGTATGTGGCCGCAGCTAGTTGTTGCTCTCAGCTCCTTTGGATCACATACACCATGAGTGACTTTGGTGAGGAGTATACCCATGTTCCACTTCAATGTGATAGCACCAGTGCCATAAGCGTTGCAAAGAACCTAGTGCTCCATTCCAAAACCAAGCACATAGAAGTGAGGTATCATTTCTTGAGAGACAACGTAGAGAAAGGGAAGATAGCTTTGATCCATGTACCCACACATGACCAACTAGCCGATATTTTCACCAAACCCCTAGATCAAGCAACTTTCACTCGTTTGCGGGGGGAGCTTGGTGTTTGTTTGATTTCTTGAGTTGGCGTGTGGGAGCTCCTTTGTAGCATATGTATAGCTTTCCTTTGTGCATTTCTTGCATTTGGCATGGCATATGTAACATGATGTATAGGCATCTTTGTATCTTAGGTTGCATGCATTTTGTATCATATGCATTGTTTAGGAAAGGCTTCTCCTATATACATTGTTCACCATGGAATGATATATATGTCTTTGTGAGCTAATTTGGTAAGCTATGGTTAGTTTGGCTTAGCTCTTGATAATCTTGGTTTATATCCATGGTTGATGACTATGCTTTTAAAAAATGTCACTTGTATGCTCTCTTGTGAGTAAATGCTTTTACATGATCTTGACATGTTTTTATGGCTTGGCTATGCTTAATTTGTGGTTGGATAGCTTATTTTGATCATATGGGGCCAAAGGCTCATTTGCCATCATGAATGTTTTAGCCCCCATGCTTCATCTTGTGGAGGGGCATAAGTTCCTTTTTGTCGCAAAGACATTTCATGTACCAATTATAAATCTGAAAATGAAATGTAAATTGCTTGGAAAATGTGCTCCCATGTCATATGTGCTTAATTTATTTGCTTTGGGTGCTAAACCGTTGCATGATGCCTACCAATGAGAAGTCTCATATATAGAAGTAGGCACATGGCTCGGTGGCTTTGACATGATATGAGGTGCTTGTGGGTGTTTATGATGGTCTTATACTTAGAATGGTTGTCCTAGCATGGAGTTTGTGTGGCTTTGCCATTTTGACATGTTTTGCTCATGTTTAGGACTTTGCTCATGAGAGGGTGATTTTTCGCAAAATTGCTCAATTCTATCTTAGCTTCGCCCAATGGTTGTGAAACTTGGTGATCTTGTAGTTGATGTCATTACGAAGCTATAGAGTATCTAACTTGCTCATTTGGACATGTGTAGCATCCTTTGTTGAATTTTGTCTATTTGAGAAGCTCTAGGTTGCATTTTTTGCATTTTTGGCTTGATTCATGCATTGTCAACAAGGGGGAGAAGTTTGAGCATGTTTTGGCTTGCTGCATGCATTTAGAAGGTTTCCAAGTGGTTTCGAACTAGTTTTGAGCTTGTGCAGTTCCCAGATTTTCCCAGGTGGTCATCGGCCTGACCGGTGAGGTACACCGGTCTGACCGGTGTGAGGTCCAGGTGCTGGACGATCTAGCACACCGGTCTGACCGGTGTGGTTGACCGGTCTGACCGGTCAGAGCAAAGCTGAAGCAGCTGCTCTGTTTTGTGAGGTGGTTTGCATGCATTCATCCAGGGGGAGTTGCATTGGTTCAGGGGGAGCTTGCATGTGTGCAGGGGGAGCTCTTTGTGGTTTTCGAGCTTTGGATTGTTGGCTTGTGCTCTTTGCTTGAGCATGGTTTTGTCTCGGATGTGTCGAGCCGTTACCCTTGCCTAAGGGGTCCGAGACTTGTCTTCTTCAAGTGACCTTGCTCTTTACATTTTCTTTGGTTTTCGATCGCTTGTTGGAGTTTCTTTTAGTCGTTTCTTTTCTTTTTCTTTTCTCTTGGTTACCAAAACGTGTGTGTTGTCAATGCACTCATCAAGGGGGAGATTGAGAGCCAGGTGTGGTTCGAGGACCGGTGGATGGTCGCTTCCTGGTGTGATGAGTGATTGACAACGTGGTGTGGACTGATTCTTGGCTAAGTATTGCAGGTGCAGGTTGCGGCTTGACTGGTGCAGGTGCAGGTGAAGAACAAGCGCGAAAGGTCGTTGCCGGTGAGGCCTCCAGGTGTGGAGAAGACAAGTAGGCTTGGTTCGAGGGACCCGGTGGCCAGCGGGGTCAAGTGCGGGACGCATGGTGGCAAGAACGGCAAGATGAAGTCATGGACGGTTTCTTGGTTGAGCCTCAAAACCAAGGTCGAGCCGGGACTACGTGGGAGTCGAGTCATGAGTGGTGATTAGCGGAGGCTACACCGAGTTCGCGGGGTTTCCGGTGGTTCACCAGAAAACCACTGGGTTCCTTGGTTGATCCACAAAGCCAAGACCGAAGAACCGAAGACGGAGGTGCAGCAGCTCCAGACCGGTCTGACCGGTGGGTCTGACCGGTCTGACCGGTGGGTACCGGTCTGACCGGTGAGGAGCACCGGTCTGACCGGTGTGCGACGACGCAGTCCGGAATCTTCGAAGCGGAGGACACGCGTCGGGATCGCAAGGCTTGCGTCGAGGCTAAGCAAGTTTGCTGTCGCTGGGCATCCGTCCGATGGAGCGAAGACAAAGATTTCCGAATTCGCCCTTGAGGGGCATGTATCCCTAGTTAGCTAGTAAGGGTATTTTCGTCTTTCGGTTGCCTCCATATAACCCAAGTGGTGAGAGGATGGCAGCCGTCTCTTGGAACCCTAGCTCATTTGCTTTCCTATTTTCTCTTCCTATTTTCCTTAGGATTTTCTTAGGACTAGCTTGAGAGCTTCATGGTGAGATCTTGTGAGAGGGAAGGATGATCGGGCGGCAAGCTAGACCTTGTATGAACCTGTTTGGTATGTATAGATGATTCGGCGTGGTTCCTCAAGGCTTGGATGTGTCTTTCCCGTTTCTCCTTTTTGGTGATTTTCGGAGCCCTTTCTTGGCGATTTTCTTGGAGCGATTTCGAGGCCTTTCTCTTTGGGATTTGATGGGGGATGTATGCATGAACCCTTCGTGGTTCTTTTCCCTTTGATCCCCCTCCCAAATCAGTGAGTAAAGGGGCTCGATTTTGGGGTTTTCGTGGCTCTAGGGTTAGAGGTGTTCTTGGTGGGATTTCTTCGATTCCTCTTGATTTAGCAAGTTTTGGTGGACCAAATCTTGGCTATGGAGTGCCCATGAGGTGTTCCTACTATCCCCAAAGTCTTGCACAAATCCGTGGAGCGATTCGGGAGATCGGGAGTTGGATTTGGGGGAGTTGACCCGCGGGTGCTGTTCATCCCCGAGCGGCCCAGCCTGACCGGTCTGACCGGTGCTGCTCACCGGTCTGACCGGTGTAAAGGCTCTGTGGGTTTTACCTCGGGTGAACATTCTGGTGAGTTTGTTGTAGTCCCGTGTTGCTGCTGTTTCGAGTTTGGGTCAGTTTGGAGCTCGGTAGGTCTGTTTGGTAGATTTGGGGTTTCCTGGCTTGAACCGGTCTGACCGGTGAGCTACACCGGCCTGACCGGTGTAGGGGCCTTCTGTGGAAGTTCCCAGGTTGTACCAACAGGGACCGGTCTGACCGGTGGTGCTCACCGGCCTGACCGCTGTAGGTCAGTAGCGCTCGAGTTGCTAGTTTCGCTGCGTTCTCGAGTTTGTGAAGGTGGTTGTTGGTTCCTAGGACCAGTAGCACTCCAGTGGCTGCGTGGTCTTGGCCAACTTGGGTAGTTGAGTCGGAGACGTGATTCGGAAGCTGTGTTCGTCTTGTTGCAGTTCTCATCTCCTTCGAGAAGAATTTTTATCGGCTCCCATTCACTCCCCCCTCTCTGGTTCGCCTAATCGGTCCTTCACTCTTGGCCAGCAGCGGCAGCTCCACCACGCCGGAGTTGGGCGCGCCGCGCACCACAACGCCGTCGGCCGGACTCGAGCTGTCGCCGATCTCGTCCTTCACCATCGCAACCAAGCTCTGATGCCACGTGTTGGATTCAACCGGGAACGCGCGTTCCCGCAGCTCTCCCCTCGCCTAACTCGCTCAGCCCCTCACAAACACTCACGGACAGAGAAGGAAGATGAATAGTAGTAATTCCGGCGACGAACACCGCGGAGCCAATAGCTCCAGTATCTTGGCCTTCTTCGGACTAAAATGGAACCGGCGGCGTACACATGGGGATCCTAGGGGCTACTTATGGGCCGGGGAGCTCTCCTCCACTGCGGCCACCGCGCTCGGTCCGCAGGACCCGCTCAGCCACGTTCTGGGAGCCGTTCGCTCTCCGAACATGGCGGCCTCCTCCTGCACGACCTGCGCCACGCTCACCACTCACCCAAGTAATCCACACGACGCGTCCTGGACGGCACGGCAGCTGTGGAGCTATCCTCGCGCACGCAGGGGCTCCCTGGACCCGACCTTGCTGCTGCCGGTGCGCATGCACGCGCCGTGCTCGGCCTGGACACGACACAGACTCATTCACGAGCACATGCTCACGAACCGACTAGCCTAACCAACTTGAACACACACACGCACGCCTAGAACGCATCGTGGCGTGCTTATCCTTAACAATCTCCCCCTAAACACGACATGGTGGAGATCGAGCTTCACAGGAGCGTCGCCTCCTCGTCGGTGACGGCGAGCAGGGCCTTCTCCTTCCTCGTCTTGGGACACTCCCTTGCCATGTGCCCGCGCGCGCTGCAGTCGAAGCACCGGCCACGGTAGTGGTTCCCGCCACGCCCCGAGCACGTGCTGCTCCGACCGTCGTCATCGTCGTCGCGGTCACCTCCATGGTCGCCGCCACCGCCGCGACGCCCGCCGCCTCCATGTTGGCGAGAACGAGCCTCCCACTGGCCCTTGGTGAGCAGCAGCTGATCGCCACTCCCACCCTTAGCCGTTGGCACGTCCTCGGCGTCCGCATCCTCCACGACCTGGAGTTAGTGTCATGGCATCGAGGTCGCCATGGATCTCGATGGAGACCGCCACCTGCTTCAACCGCCTCGGGACGGCACGCAGCATCTTCCTTACCATGCGGGAGTCGTCCAGCACCTCCCCGTGATCTCCCAGGTGCACGGTCAGACGATCAACGCGCACGGTGAAGTCCGCCACCGTCTCGCCGTCGCGGAAACTCAGGAGCTCGAACTCCTTCATCAGTCGCTGCACATTGGCAGCCGTCACGCGGTCGTCACCGCCACGCATCTTCTTCACAGAGTCCTAGGCCTCCTTCACCGACATCTTCATGACGAGCCCGGGCCTCATCTCCGGTGGAACGCCGCGGAGGATCGCGGCCAGCGCCCGGCGATCCTTGGCGCGGTCCTCGCTCACGTTCTCGATCACGCCCCATAGCTCCAGCGCCTCTAGTGAAACCTGCATAACCAAAGACCACTCCTGGTAGTTGCTCTTGGTCAGCAGCAGCAGCTCCACCACGCCGGAGTTGGGCGCGCCGCGCACCACAACGCCGTTGGCCGGACTCGAGCTGTCGCCGATCTCGCGCTTCACCATCGCAACCAGGCTCTGATGCCACGTGTTGGATTCAACCGGGAACATGCGTTCCCGCAGCTCTCCCCTCACCTAGCTCGCTCAGCCCCTCAAAAACACTCACGGACAGAGGAGGAAGATGAATAGTAGCAATTCTGGTGACGAACATCGCGGAGCCAATAGCTCTAGTATCTTGGCCTTCTTCACACTAAAATGGAACCGGCGGTGTACACATGGGGATCCTAGGGGCTACTTATGGGCCGGGGAGCTCTCCTCCACTGCGGCCGCCGCGCTCGGTCCGCAGGACCTGCTCAGCCACGTTCTGGGACCCGTTCGCTCTCCGAACATGTCGGCCTCCTCCCACATGACCTCCGCCACGCTCACCACTCGCCCAAGTACTCCACATGACGCGTCCTGGACGGCACGGTAGCTATGAAGCTATCCTCGCGCACGCAGGGGCTCCCTGGACTCGACCTTGCCGCTGCCAACGTGCACGCACGTGCCGTGCTCGGCCTGGACACGACACAGACTCGTTCACGAGCACATGCTCATGAACCGACTAGCCTAACCAACTTGAACACACACACGCATGCCTAGAACGCATCGTGGCGTGCTTATTCCTAACAATCTCCCCCTAAACACGACATGGTGGAGATAGAGCTTCACAGGAGCGTCGCCTCCTCGTCGGTGTTGGCGAGCAGAGCCTTCTCCTTCCTCGTCTTGGGACACTCCCTTGCCATGTGCCCGCGCGTGCCACAGTCGAAGCACCGGCCACGGTAGTGGTTCCCGCCACGCCCCGAGCATGTGCTGCTCCCGCCGTCATCGTCGTCGTCGCGGTCACCTCCATGGCCGCCACCACCGCGACGCCCGCCGCCTCCATGCTGTCGAGAACGAGCCTCCCACTGGCCCTTTGTGAGCAGTAGCTGATCGCTGCTCCCACCCTTGGCCGCCGGCTCGTCCTCGGCGTCCGCATCCTCCGCGACCTGGAGTTGCCCGACGAGCTCGTCCAGCGTCATGGCGTCGAGGTCGCCATGGATCTCAATGGAGACCGCCACCTACTTCAACCGCCTCAGGACGGCACGCAGCACCTTCCTCAGCACGCGGGAGTCGTCCAGCACCTCCCTGTGATCTCCCAGGCACACGGTCAGACGATCGACGCGCACGGTGAAGCTGCCACCGTCTCGCCGTCGCGGAAACTCAGGAGCTCGAACTCCTTCATCAGTCGCTGCACATTGGCAGCCGTCACACGATCGTCACCACCGCGCATCTTCTTCACAGAGTCCCAGGCCTCCTTCGCTGACGTCTTCACGGCGAGCCCGACCCTCATCTCCGGTGGAACGTCGCGGAGGATCACGGCCAGCGCCCGGTAATCCTTGGCGCGGTCCTCGCTCGCGTTCTCGATCACGCCCCACAGCTCCAGCGCCTCTAGTGAAACCTGCATAACCAAAGACCACCCCTGGTAGTTGCTCTTGGTCAGCAGCGGCAGCTCCACCACGCCGGAGTTGGGCGCGCCGCGCACCACAACGCCGTCGGTCGGACTCAAGCTGTCGCCGATCTCACCCTTCACCATCGCAACCAGGCTCTGATGCCACGTGTTGGATTCAACCGGGAATGCGCGTTCCCACAGCTCTCCCCTCGCATAGCTTGCTCGCTCAGAGGAGGAAGATGAATAGTAGCAATTCTGGTGATGAGCGTCGCGGAGCCAATAGCTCCAGTATCTTGGCCTTCTTCACACTAAAATGGAACCGGCGGTGTACACATGGGGATCCTAGGGGCTACTTATGGGCTGGGGAGCTCTCCTCCACCGCGGCCGCCGCGCTCAGTCTGCAGGACCCGCTCAGCCACGTTCTGGGAGCCGTTCGCTCTCCGGACATGGTGGCCTCCTCCCGCACGACCTGCGCCACGCTCACCACTCACCCAAGTACTCCACACGACGCGTCCTAGACGGCACGGTAGCTGCGGAGCTATCCTCGCACACGCAGGGGCTCCCTGGACTCGACCTTGCCGCTGCCGGCGCACACGCACGCACCGTGCTCGGCCTGGACACGACACAGACTCGTTCATGAGCACATGCTCACGAACCGACTAGCCTAACCAACTTGAACACACACACGCACGCCTAGAACGCATCGTGGCGTTCTTATTCCTAACAATCTCCCCCTAAACAAGACATGGTGGAGATCGAGCTTCACAGGAGCGTCACCTCCTCGTCGGTGTCGGCGAGCAGGGCCTTCTCCTTCCTCATCTTGGGACACTCCCTTGCCATGTGCACACGCGCGCCACAGTCGAAGCACCGGCCATGGTAGTGGTTCCCGCCACGCCCCGAGCACGTGCTGCTCCCACCGCTGTCGTCGTCATTGCGGTCACCTCCATGGCCGCCACCGCCGCGACACCTGTCGCCTCCATGCTGGCAAGAACGAGGCTCCCACTGGCCCTTGGTGAGCAGTAACTGATCGCCGCTCCCGCCCTTGGTCGCCGGCTCGTCCTCGGCGTCCGCATCCTCCGCGACCTGGAGTTGCCGGACGAGCTCGTCCAACGTCATGGCGTCGAGGTCGCCATGGATCTCGATGGAGACCGCCACCTGCTTCAACCACCTCGGGACGACACGCAGCACCTTCCTCACCACATGGGAGTTGTCCAGCACCTCGTCGTGATCTCCCAGGCGCACGGTCAGACGATCGACGCGCACGGCGAAGTCCGCCACCGTCTCGCCGTCGCTGAAACTCAGGAGCTCGAACTCCTTCATCAGTCGCTGCACATTGGCAGCCTTCACACGGTCGTCGCCGCCGCGCATCTTCTTCATGGAGTCCCAGGCCTCCTTCGCTGACTTCTTCACGGCGAGCCCGGCCCTCATCTCCGGTGGAACGCCGCGGAGGATCGCGGCCAGCGCCCGGTGATCCTTGGCGCAGTCCTCGCTCACGTTCTCGATCACGCCCCACAGCTCCAGCGCCTCCAGTGAAACCTGCATAACCAAAGACCACTCCTGGTAGTTGCTCTTGGTTAGCAGCAGCAGCTCCACCATGCCGGAGTTGGGCGCGCCGCGCACAACAACACCGTCGGCCGGACTCGAGTTATCACCGATCTCGCCCTTCACCATCGCAACCAGGCTCTGATGCCACGTGTTGGATTCAACTGGGAACGCGCGTTCCCGCAGCTCTCCCCTCGCCTAGCTCGCTCAGCCCCTCACAAACACTCACAGACAGAGGAGGAAGATGAGCAGTAGCAATTCCTGCGACGAACACCGCGTAGCCAATAGCTCCAGTATCTTGGCCTTCTTCACACTAAAATGGAACCGGTGGCGTACACATGGGGATCCTAGGGGTTACTTATGGGCCGGGGAGCTCTCCTCCACCGCGGCCGCCACGCTCGGTCCGCAGGACCCGCTCAGCCACGTTCTGGGAGCCGTTCGCTCTCCAGACATGGCGGCCTCCTCCCGCACGACCTGCGCCACGCTCACCACTCGCCCAAGTACTCCACACGGTGGACGGCACAGCAGCTGCGGAGCTATCCTCGCGCACGCAGGGGCTCCCTGGACTCGACCTTGCCACTGCTGGTGTGCACGCACGCGCCGTGCTCGGCCTGGACACGACACAGACTCGTTCACGAGCACATGCTCACAAACCGACTAGCCTAACCAACTTGAACACACACACACGCCTAGAACGCACCATGGCGTGCTTATTCCTAACACATACAAGTATGGGAAATTGGATGGACATCACTATACATTTCCAAACAACACATGGCCATGGAGTATGTATCACGGACAAAGCTATAAGATCTGTTGTGGATAGAAATCAACTTACCAGCATATTGAGGGAGAGTTCTTCGACACAGGCTACCCTAGTGAGAATCCTCATGAAATCACGATTAGTGGTGTAATTGTCGGAACGGATCTCCACTACCTCAATACATGGAAGTTCCTCAATCTGCCACCCATTGTCGTAATCAGAAACAATACTCAAAAGCCGAAGATTGGGTGCCCGAATAACCCATTCTTCAAACTCATGACCATCCTCCTCATTCACATCCTCATCCTCTGGAAACCGCAATCTATCCAGCCACAGCACCTGAAGCAGTGGAGACTCGGCGATCAACGCTTCTAATCCCCTCACCTCATTATCCAGGAATCCAACATCATCCAACTCCAGCTTGGTCAGATTTGGAACCCAACAAAACCTACTGGGGCGGCCGGTATGTCACAGCCCATGAGGTCGAGGTAAGTGAGAGACATGGGTACCCATGGGTCCCCACCGACCAGGGTCTCAGCCGTCCCCGACAGGCGGGCCCGACCTACCAGAAGACCTGCCGACCTGTCAGTGGGCCCTCCCCGACCTGACATGTGGGCCCAAGGACATGAAGACAGCTTGGAGTGCAAGTCAAGACAGTCTAGGCAGTTTAAGGCAGTTCGGATAAGCCTTCCATGTTGTAACCGACTAGGATAGATGGAAACCGACTTGTAGTCCAAGGTCGTCGGCCAATATAAGGCGACTTGGGGCGCCCTCCTTGGGGGCAGATCTCTCTCGCATAATTCCACCATCAAACTGGACGTAGGGTTTTACTCTCCGGAGGCCCGAACCAGTATAAACCCTCGTGTCCCCCGTGTCTCGCCGAGTTCCGTGTGCATCCCGCGCATAACCATCTACACTCTTAGTTCCTTGATCCCTCTTTTAACCTACAAACCACTCGGGTAGCCCCCATGTGGATCTGTTCAGGTCTCAACCCCGACAGTTGGCGCGCTAGGTAGGGATGATCGGGAGCTCTTCGTGCAGCGTGATGGCAGCTCGCTCTGACGATCATCTTCGGCGATGACACGAAAGACTCCCGAACGGTGCGCAAGAAATTTTTTCACGTCCGCCCGCCCACCCGTGATGACCTGACCGCAGTTTACTACTTGGATCGCGGCGAGATTCGATCTAGTCGAGTGATGGCCTCGTCGCGGCAATACTTCTCATGGCAAACGGAGGTGCACGCTGCTGACTGCGCAACTCCGGGTCGGCGTAACTTCTACATGAAGCGTTGACGGCCATTACGTGCGCGAGATAGGGATTTCGTCCCGTATCGTCCAGAATCCATCTACAATCGTAAACAGGGAATATTTTCTTAATCTACTTTTCTTTCTTTATTACGTATATATATTGGATTTCCTTGTTTTAGCCGGGAAGGATTATTCTAATTGGTCTCTAATTTTTCTACAATGTGATCCATCATGCGTGTATGCTCGTGCATACGGCTGACATGCTGGCCGGGATCCTCGACGGCGGATCGTAGCCACGCCAGACTGGAGTCTGTGCCTCCTCGGTGTGGTCCACGGCATCATCGACGAGACAAACCAACGGTGCATTGGCAACCTCGACATCCCGGCATGAGTCCCGCCCAAGTCCTACAACGGCATCGTCCTCGACGTATTCATCATCACTACGCAAATGTTGCCCGGTTGATTTTTCGACTCAGCGGATTTGATTCAGCGCGTGATGGCGCGGGTCCTTGTGCCGTCGTCCCTGCACTAGATGCTGATCTCCGTGCGGGAAGTATGCAGCCGATCGATTCATGCGTCCTCCTCTACACGTCGACCTGCATGCGGCCAACAAGACGAATCTACAAGACAAGATCAATCTACAAGGCATATACGTCAACAAGGAATACTCTATTTAATTTATTCCTTTATTATCCGATCTCTAGTTTATTTGGCCGGAAGGATAAACTAATCTATTGTTGTTTGCCTAACGTGATGCATGCCTGACCGTGTCAACATGGAGCTGCCCCGCGCGGCGTGCCTCAGAGCTCGGAGCTCATGCGTGCATGGCCCACTACAAGGACGACGACTAGACGGAACAACATCAGACGATGACGGATCTCACCAAGCGTTGCCGACCTGCTGCAACACTGCCGCCATCTTCCATGCCTTGAGTTTGGCCAGCCGGCTCATTGCGGACCTTCAACAGCTCGTCGCAGACCTGCCACGGCTGCTCGACAACCTCTTTGGTAGCTCGCCGACCGCGTCAGCATCTCGAGCTTGGCACCGACGGCCACATCCCGACTGCGACCACAACGATCTTCTCAGCTCGCATCAACACCTCGTCAGCCTTCTTCGATTCTTCCGTAGCTCGGCACGACTTCGGCTTGTCTCGGCGACCTGCTGCGTCATCACGCGCGTGCCGATGACCTCTTCGACGTCTTCACAGCTCGGCGTTGCTTCGGCTCTTCCGACCTTCAACGACTCATCGCCGACCTCTTCGGCGTCTCGAGCTCGCCACGTCGACCTCGGCCACGGCGACGCACAAGCTAAGTGTTATTTGCAATTAATATATTTACGGCTTCCGTATGTTTCATCGATAGTCTCCGTGACTTTCACCGACCTGCTTTACATATTTTTTCCTGCTTTATTTTCCCTCCCCCTCTGACATGCTCGGGGGCTTGGTACAGCCGACCTCGATACGCTCAGGGCTTGGCTTTGCCAATCTAAGGGTCGTCAGACCTGAGGGATTTTGAATTTAATTCTGTGTGTTCTTCCTTTAAATGCTTTTTACTCGCTATGCGCATTCGTAGTTGTGTGGTTGCAAGACCTTAAGTCTCTGACTACCCCCGCGTGCCGGCTACACCTAACCCTCAATGTTGAGTAGTGTAGTCGGTAAGCCGTCCTCTCTAGCAACAGTGGTTAACCTGTGATCCTGCAGTCTACGGAGGGATAAGACTGACTCTGTGTCAGATGGCTCTGCGCCTTGCTATATCTACGGACGACGACGACAATCAAATGCACCCTTTACGGCTCTGCGTCTTCATTGCACCCGCTAGGGTCTGCGTCCTGGTGCACCCGCTATGGCTCTGCACGTAAACGAACCTATTCCAATCAGTCTATATTTCTGTTTCCTAAGCAGAATGGTTGTAGGTTCGATTGAAGACCTTCCGGGGTAGGCGTGCCTTGCTACTCTACCAGATCTGTCTGGGTGCCTGGAGTCCAGATATGATTTCGTCGGGCCCCGAGGTCAGTGTGCCCGTTACTTAGGTCGTCAATACCTTTGCACCATGGCTCCGCTGGATAATTGGCAGCTATGATGATCGTCTGGGTACCAAAATGGCCTTCCTGAGGTCGGCGTGCCTTCATACCTAGGTCTTACAATACCTCGGTATGTCTACGGATCTAGAAACCTAGTTGGGCGCCCTGGATGCGTGACCTCCTTGAGGTTCGTGTGCTCTTGTAGCCCTGCCAGCCTGATCTGGACACCCAGGATTTTGCATAGCGAATGAAGGCCTCCCTGTGGGATGCGCGCCTAATGGCCCTGCCAAGCATCTTCGGGTGCTTGGGTGCTGCTAACTTGAGACCTTCCTGAGGTCGGCATGCCTCGGGTGGCTCTGTCAGACTCTTTGCAGCCATGCAGGATATCTGGGTGTCTCTACACTCCGTTTGTTCAAGACCAACACCTTCCCGTGACTCTGTCGTCACCTACTCAAGGTCCTGAGACCTTCCCGCGACTCTGTCGTCGCCCTCTCAAGGTCGTGAGACCTTCCCGCGACTCCGTCATCGCCCACTCAAGGTCCTAAGACCTTCCCGCGACTCCGTCGTTGCCGACTCAAGGTCATCCACTCAAGGTCCTGAGACCTTCTCGCAACTCCGTCGTCACCGACTCAAGGTCCTAAGACCTTCCCGCAACTCCGTCATCACCTACTCAAGTCCTGAGAC
This sequence comes from Cenchrus fungigraminus, assembly GCA_036936925.1. Taxonomy (NCBI): domain Eukaryota; kingdom Viridiplantae; phylum Streptophyta; class Magnoliopsida; order Poales; family Poaceae; genus Cenchrus; species Cenchrus fungigraminus. The sequence continues at coordinate 62,001,585 of CM072768.1, read as the reverse complement.
CTTCCCGCGACTCCGTCGTCGCCCTCTCAAGATCCTGAGACCTTCCCGCGACTCCGTCGTCGCCGACTCAAGATCCTGAGACCTTCCCGCGACTCCGTCGTCACCGACTCAAGGTCCTGAGACCTTCACACGACTCCGTCGTCGCCGACTCAAGGTCCTGAGACCTTCCCGTGACTCCGTCGTCGCCGACTCAAGGTCCTGAGACCTTCACGCGACTCCGTCGTCGCCGACTCAAGGTCCTGAGACCCTCCCACGACTCCGTTGTCACCCACTTAAGGTCCTGAGACTTTCACGCGACTCCGTCGTCACCGTCTCAAGGTCCTAAGACCTTCCCGTGACTCCGTCGTCGCCTATTCAAGGTCCTGAGACCTTCCCATGACTTCGTCATCCCCCTATTCAAGGTCCTGAGACCCTCCCGTGACTCCGTCGTCGGCTATTCAAGGTCCTGAGATCTTCCCACGACTCCGTCGTCACCCTATTCAAGGTCCTGAGACCTTCCTGCGACTCCATCGTCGCCTATTCAAGGTCATGAGACCTTCCCACGACTCCGTTGTTGCCGTATTCAAGGTCCTGAGACCTTCGCGCGACTCCGTTGTCGCCTATTCAGGGTCCTGAGACCTTCCCACGACTCCGTCGTCGCCTATTCAGGGTCCTGAGACCTTCCCGTGACTCCGTTGTCGCCCTATTCAAGGTCCTAAGACCTTCTCGCGACTCTGTCGTCGCATATTCAAGGTCCTGAGATCTTCACGCGACTCCGTCGTCACCTACTCAAGGTCGAAAGACCTTCCCGTGACTCCGTTGTCGCCTACTCAAGGTCATGAGACCTTCCCGCGGCTCCCTCGTCGCCCTCTCGAGGTCGCTAGACCTCCCGGCGCCTCTGTCGTCGACCACTTCAGGTTGCCAGGCCTCCCATTGTCTCCGTCGTCGACCACTTCAGGTCGCCAGGTCGCCAGGCCTCCCGGCGTCTCCGTCGTCGTCCACTTCAGGTCGCCAGACCTCGCTGCAGCTCTGACACTCGGCGCGTCTTTCCCCTACTTGACCACATTTTGGTGCTTTTGTCCTTTGCGAGTGGACAGCGGCTTTAGCTTTACATGAGAATAGGCCCGTGGCCGTACAGTGCGCCTACGACTCAGGTCATGGCAGCTTTCGGTGTTTGGCGTCTTCCCCAGGATTCCAGGTGTTTCGGCATATTGGCTCAGTTCATCAGAGCGTCATGATGATAGCAGAAGGTCGTAGGTTCTCTTTCTCTTCTGGAGCATCAAACCGGCTATTCTGGACGCTTTACTGCTCGGGGGGCTACTACACGAGTGCATCCTGCGACGCCCTCTTCTTCTATGTTGCATCGACCTACTGGAAGCCTGCTTCCACTACTCCTCTGCTCGACCTACCTATGGTTTGCACTACGACCTTCCGAAAGGTCGCGGAGACCACTTTGTTTCACCTGACCCAAGTTAGGTCGGCGGATCCACGGTTTGAGTAGCTTGTCTTCTACTTTGACCTCCAGGCATCAAGATCTCCAGCAGATTGACCTTCGACTTCGCTCAAGACTGAAGACATCTTTTTCTTTTTTGGATCCTCGTGCACCCTACGCGACCTCAGCGGTGCCATGCCTTCGCTTCGCTTCGACATGACCTCGTCTCGGCCGCTACGCCTACACGTCGATCGGGGGCTTGAGAGACATGGGTACCCATGGGTCCCCACCGACCAGGGTCTCAACCGTCCCCAACAGGCAGGCCCGACCTACCAGAAGACCCACCGACCTGTCAGTGGGCCCTCCCCGACCTGACATGTGGGCCCAAGGACATGAAGACAGCTTGGAGTGCAAGTCAAGATAGTCTAGACAGTTTAAGGCAGTTCGGATAAGCCTTCTATGTTGTAACCGACTAGGATAGATGGAAACCGACTTGTAGCCCAAGGTTGTCGGCCAATATAAGGCAACCTGGGGCGCCCTCCTCGGGGGAAGATCTCTCTCGCATAATTCCACCACCAAACTGGACGTAGTGTTTTACTCTCCGGAGGCCCGAACCAGTATAAACCCTCGTGTCCCCCGTGTCTCGCCGAGTTCCGTGTGCATCCCGTGCATAACCATCTACGCTCTTAGTTCCTTGATCCCTCCTTTAACCTACAAACCACTCGGGTAGCCCCCTTGTGGATCTGTCCAGGTCTCAACCCCTGACAGTAAGTGAGCTCGCGACAGAAGAAGATTGACACGTCCATGCAGTGGGCTTTGACATCCCTTCCCATGATGAAATGGAGCCTCAGGGTCTGGACCCCTTTGTTGGCGAGGAGGGGGACCCAGTCGTCCGAGTGCTGGAACAACTCCTTGGACAGGCTGAAGAAGAAGTTGCGGACGGGGCGGGAGTAGCGCGCGAGGACGTAGTCGGCGAAGGCCGCCGGGTCACCCCCATCCCAATCGAGGGCGAGGTCGGGGGCGGAGCGGGAGATGGTGGATGTGCAGACCGCGTCACGCACCGAGAGGAGGGAGACGATACTCTCGTGGATCTCTGAGGGGAGAGACTCCAGGCTCATCTCGGACTCCCCCGCGTGGGGCGGCGGCGGTGTCCGGCGAAGCGACGAGGCCTCCATTTCGCCCTTCGAGTGGAAAAAGATCTGAACAAGCAACATATGGCGAGCTCAGACCATCCGCACCAGCACACTAGATAACCTCCTGGAGGAAAGTGATGAAGGAATCGGTGCTGCAGCGGTCTACTGGAGGCTCACGGGAAAAAGAAGGATGCCTCCCATATCCTCTAGATCCAGGGGGATACGGGAGCCTCCTCCATCCTCTGTCGGCCCCACCACTGTCCTGCTGCCACCACCCCAGCGGCCTCGCGCCCTTGCTCGGAACCCGCCCCATCCCGCGGCGCGAAGCAGGGGAGAGGCGACCTCGCCGACGCACCCGACCTCAGCGGCCGAGTCACTGGAGCCCGCGAAGACGACACCGAAGTAGAGGTCCGTCGCACGGAGCTCCTCCCGCCGTCTGAGAGCCTGTGTGGTTCGAGGACCGGTGGATGGTCGCTTCCTGGTGTGATGAGTGATTGACAACGTGGTGTGGACTGACTCTTGGCTGAGTATTGCAGGTGCGGGTTGCGGCTTGACTAGTGTTGGTGCAAGTGAAGAACAAGCGCGAAAGGTCATTGCTGGGTAGGCCTCCAGGTGTGGAGAAGACAAGTAGGCTTGGTTCGAGGGACCCGGTGGCCACAGGGTCAAGTGCGGGCCGCATGGTGGCAAGAACGGCAAGATGAAGTCGTGGACGGTTTCTTGGTTGAGCCTCAAAACCAAGGTCGAGCCGGGACTACGTGGGAGCCGAGTCATGAGTGGTGATTGGCGGAGGCTACACCGAGTTCGCGAGATTTCCAGTGGTTCACCAGAAAACTGCTGGGTTCCTTGGTTGATCCACAAAGCCAAGACCGAACACCGGAGGCAGCAGCACTGGACCGGTCTGACCGGTGGGTACCGGTCTGACCGGTGGGGTACACCGGTCTGACCGGTGTGCGACGACGTGTTCCGGAGACTTCGAAGCGGAGGACACGCGTCGGGATCGCAAGGCTTGCGTCGAGGCTAAGCAAGTTTGCGGTCGCTAGGCGTCCGTCCGATGGTGCTACGACGAAGTTTCCCAAAAGGCCCTTCGAGGGTGTGTATCTTAGTTTAATGTAATAGGGGTAGTTTCGTCTTTTGGCTAGCCTCCATATAACCCAAGTGGTGAGAGGATGGCAGCTATCTCTTGGAACCCTAGCTCATTTTCTTTTGCTATTTTCCCTTTCTATTTTCCTTAGGATTTTTAGGACTAGCTTGAGAGCTTCATGGTGAGATCTTGAGAGAGGGAAGGATGACCGGGTGGCAAGCTAGACCTTGTATGAACCTTCATGGTATGTATAGATGATTCGGCGTGGTTCCTCAAGGCTTGATTGTGTCTCTCCCGTTTTTCCTTTTTGGTGATTTTCGGAGCCTTTTCTTAGAGTTTTTCTTGCGGTGGTTTTGAGACCTTTCTCTTTGGGATTTGGTGGGGGATGTATGCATGAACCCTTCGTGGTTCTTTTCCCTTTGATTCCCTTCCCAAATCCGTGAGTAAAGGGGCTCAATTTTGGGGTTTTCTCCGGTTTAGGGTTAGAGGCGTTCTTGGTGGAAATCCTTCGATTCCTCTTGATTTAGCAAGTTTTTGTGGACCAAATCGTGGCTATGGAATGCCCATGAGGTACTCCTACTATCCCCGAAGTCTTGTGCGAATCTGTGGAGCAAATCGGGAGATCGGCATTTTAATTTGGAGGAGTTGACCCACGGGTTGCTGTTCATCCCGAGCACCTAGGTCTTGACCGGTCTGACCGGTGCCTTCCACCGGTCTGACCGGTGCCGACCCTCCGTTGGGTTTTGCTCGGGCGAACGTCTTGGTGAGTTCCCTAGTCTCTGGGTTTGCTGCTGTTTCGAGTTTTGTCTGTTTTGGAGCTCGGGAGGTCAGTTTCGCGGATTTGGGGTTTCCTGGCTTAGACCGGTCTGACCGGTGAGCTACACCAGCCTGACCGGTGTAGAAGCTTTCTGTGAAAATCTACAAGTTCTGCTCGGGTGACCCGGCTCAGGGTCCAGGGTGACCCGGTGTGTCTCTGGTGGGGTTCGGGTGTTCCGGTGACTCAGTCCGGAAGATCTGGACAGGACCGGTCTGATCGGTGTAGGTGACCGGTCTGACCGGTGTGGTCAGTAGCTGTCCGAGTTGCTTGTTCCGCTGCGTTCTTGAGTAGGTTTTGGTGGTTGTTGGTTCCTAGGACCAGTAGCACTCCAGTGGTTGTGTGGTCTTGGCCAACTTGGGTAGTTGAATCGGAGACGTGTTTTAGATAGCCGTGTTCGTCTTGTTGGAGTAGCCATCTCCTTCGAGAAGAATTTTTATCGACTCCCATTCACTCCCCCCCTCTCTGGTCGCCAGTTCGGTCCTTCACCGTCGCACGGAGCTCACGCTACCGGGATCCGGCTCCTCCGCCAGGATTCGAGTTTCCCGAGCCGCCATGGCCGCATTCGTGTCCCTCCTCACCTCGCCTCGCGCACGTGCCACCGCCGAATCAAGGTCGTCGGGGAGGGAGGGCCGCGGCGTGGGCGGGCCCACTGTGCTCTGCTCCGGGCCGGCGCGCCGGTGCAGGAAGGGGCCGTCGCAGGACACGCGAGGGCACGCCGCCATTCTTGTCCCAAGAAGGCAAGGACGCCGCGCCGAGTCCGACTCGGAGGGCGACCTTGAAATAGCTGGGAAGGAGATCTCCCCATCCTCCACGGATGGTGGCGCCGCCTGCGCCGGCTGCCGCCCCTGATCCCGTCACTCTGGGCGCCGCTGGCCGCCTCGTGATCTCGCGGGAGGAGGCGCACCACGTCGGGAAGGTCAAGGACCGCCGCCTCGTGCTGGCGGACGGGTAGGGAGCCACCAAGCTGCCGCCCGCGCCGGCGCGAGCTCCTCTGTCGGGACCGGCGACGCTCCGGGTGCGAGGGGCCGCTGCCGCCGGGGAGGACGACCGCCGCCGGGAGGGAGGGCGGCGCCGGCAAGGGAGCAGCCGAGCAGGGAGAGGGCGGCGGGTTGGCGGAGTAGCAGAGGAGAAGAAAGGAGAGAGAGGTGGGGTGGGGTTGGGTGGGTGTGGGAGGGGTGTTAAAAAGATGGAGAGGCTGACAAGCAGGCCCAAGTGCTGGTAGTTGAGATGAAGTAGAAATATAAAGGATGATGAATGCAGGAGAAGTAGATATAAAGGAGAGAATCTCGATGATCGGGATGGGATATTCCGTTTTGAAAGAGAATATGAAGGAGGATGAGTGTGGATGGTCTCACGGGAATCGATAGTTTAGGTGAAGAGAGGCCAGGAACCTTACCTTGATGGGCGAGTCGGGGTCGCCGGAGTTGACAAAGTGGACGAGAGGCGGACGGCGGCTACGACGGAGGTCAGTAGGTCATGAACGACCAGCGCGGAGCGGCCTTGGATGCCCATAAGAAATTTGGGAGGGGCTTGTCTTAGAGCATCTCCAAAAGTTTGCTAAATTTTACTTGGCAAATCTTGTGTTTTGCCAACTTCTAAAAAGATTTGCCAAGTAAAAAAAGAGTTCATCTCCAACAGTTTGGCATAATTCACTTGCCAAACCCAGATCTAACTTACATCAGGAATCCTGAGAGAAACAAAATTTTGTTTATGCCCTTCCACCTCTTGAAAACTTACATCAGGAATCCTTCTCTATTCTTTATTTCTTTTTTCACCCTCCCACCTACAGGGAAACGCCGATGGCAACCACGATCCGCGCGCGCATATATACGCGCGAGGAGGTGAGTTTTGCCAAGTTTCTATTTTTGCCAAGTTGATTTGCCAAACTGTTGGAGGCTAATTTTTCATGTTTTGCCAAAATTAGATGGATGTCAAGTTAGTTTACCAAACTGTTGGAGTTGCTCTTACTTTTGGCCCGTTTAATTAAGTAGATTCAAACAGGCCTGACTGAAAGATTCTTGGCCCACATGTCCTTTTATTCAGCCCATCTCAAAAAAATACCCAGCACAAATTATATAAAATATTTACTTTCTGTTTCCTCCCTCCCAAATTATAAGTCATTTTAATTTTTTTAGATCATCGAAGATGAAAATGTATATAAAAAAAACTGAAGGAGTACACTTGTTTCTTCTCCGCACGGGTCTCGACGTCTTTAAACAAGGCGTACACGCGGCAAGACAGGCTCGTCCGTGCAAGTGGCGCCTGCATCCAGGGAATCGCTCGCGCAATCCGCAGCAAGCCAGCAATCTTGTCGGCTGCTTCATCTCAACTCAACTCAGGGCCAAAGGCCAGCCCCGGAGGCTGGAGTGAACTCCAAATTGTGCCCAGACTTGGAGAATCGGATGCTCAGTATAAAGATTTGCCAAAAAAAAAAGTTTGCCGCTAACATCACAACCTGTCCTCCGTCCATTTTGGAAAAGAGAATTATGCTAGAATTTGACGCGATGCGTTTCAAATTTTTTTTAAAAAAATTGAACCAGCAAAACCCAGCCATCCACTCCCATCTACAGGAACCACTTCAGTGGCGGCGCAACTGAACCCAGGGGTAAAGTTGGACCAAATAACCCCCACACGGCGACTCCGTCTTCCATAACGCCGAATCCCAATCCGCCATTAACGCCCTCCGCCCGGGAGGTCGAGTCGGGAGCACGCGCGAGTTCCCCGTTCTGTTATAAACCCGCCGCTCTTCCTTCCCTCCCACCTCGTCGCGGGATCCGAGGGCGATGCTCACGTGCATCGCGTGCTCCAAGCAGCTCCCCGGCGGCGCGGCGCCGCTGCGCGAGCTGCCGGAGGACGACGACGACGACGACGAAGGCGGCGCCTTCGCTGGGGGCCGGGGTGAGTCGGCGGCGGCGCCCAGCGGGAGGCACGTCATCAAGTCGCTCACCGCCCAGGTGAGTTGTATGCGAAGCATTCCCCCCCCTGTGCTTGGGTTGGGTTAGAGTTTTTGAAATGGCCCTCCCTTGGGTGGCGAAAATCGAAATTCGGGAGTTGTTCTTGGTGCCTTTATGATTCCTCGATCACTAAACAGACCAGGGTTGTTGTTGGTTGAGATTGAGTGGTGAAATTTGATTCTTTTCTGCTTATCTGATCAAATGTACCTTCCTTTGGCCTGGGAGAAGCCGGTGCTGGTGCGAATTTGGCAAGCTCTGGGGTTTCGAGGTCGTGGGATGCCTCGATTTCTCCGAAATCTTGATGCTTTTTCAAAATGTTGGTACAAAGTTCGCGTTGATGATGCGAAATGTGAGAAGGGCAATACGATTGATGGGAGATTTCTCTTGGGTTTAATCAGATCAAGGACATGGCTTTGAAGGCGTCGGGCGCGTACCGGCACTGCAAGCCGTGCGCTGGCTCGTCCCCGGCGGCGGCGTCGTGGCGGCACAACCCGTACGGCGCGTACGCGGACTCCGAGGTGGCCTCCGCGTCGGACCGCTTCCACTACGCGTACCGGCGCGCCGGCAGCTCGGCGGCATCGACGCCGAGGCTGGGAAGCGGAGGCGCGATGTCCAGCGGTGACTTCACGCCATCGGTCAGCGCGCGCACCGACTACCTGGCTGGGGATGAGGGGGAGGATGGAGATGAGACGGCGGCGGTCGGCAGCGAGGACGACGAGTCGAAGGAGTGGGTCGCCCAGGTGGAGCCCGGGGTGCTCATCACCTTCCTCTCTCTGCCGCAGGGCGGCAACGATCTGAAGCGCATCCGATTCAGGTGAGGTCCTGCACTCATCTGTGCCATGGTTAGCTTCATGGTACAACCAGCTGGTTGATTTTATCACAACAATTTAACAAATAACATCAGTTAGACTCCTTTTGAGTTATTACAGTTCATAATTTTTTTGTTTTCATTCCTTCAATATCGGGTGCATTTCAGATCCTTATGCACGTTGATTTGTTTATTTAAGGAAATTGTACACTTTATTTGGTTCGTTTCCTTTGTTGCTACTTTTTTTTTTTTTTTTTGTTGAACTCTAGGAGTATTTCATAAGAAAGTTTCCCTGCAGCCTGTGGGGAATAGAGCAAGCTAACGATTGAGAAACTTACCATTCTAAAATAAGCTGTAGCGGCCTAGCGGGTAAGCCCAGGAAAATATAAACTTTGTTCTCTTTAGAGAAATTCAGGGTTCCAGCAAACTTTTGATTGAACTATTGGTACAAGCTTTTTGGGTGAATAAGACAAATATGGCTTTATTTTACCTTTTTTCCATTGTTCTTTTGTTCTTTTCCACCTTTGCTTTCATCAGAAGTTTGGAATTTGAAAGAAAGATTGTCCGCTAAGAACAGAATGGAGGAGAAAGTGATGCATATATATATCTTTAACAGTATATCACTTTGGGTACTTGTACGATTACATGAATTAGAATTAGAGGGAATTTTTTGAAAAGTGCACAATAGATTTCTAAATTCAGGGGAACCGTGTGAGAATCTCAACACCTGCAGCTTCTGTGCATAAGCTGCAGGCCTTCTTCAATTCCAAGAGATCTCTTGCCATATATATGTTATTTATGTGCATTTTTTTATTTAGAAGAAAAGCATCTTTTCTCCCACTGAGAAAATAAATATTAAGATGTTCAGCTATCGGTTTAGCATTAATCAACAGTTCCAAGTGCATTTGTACAATATGGCTTGAACAAATGGGATGAAAACACAAGAAAAGTTGTTATGTGATCTCTTATCTCTCAAAAGTAAAATGTGTTGGTTTCCAGTAAAATTTATGTTCTTGAAATAGTACATTGTGCCGTTTGAACTGCATTGGGCTACGGGCATGATTCCTAAAAAGAGCATCTAGTCAATCACTCACATGCTGCAACAGGACAGCATCTGGATCTATCTGCCTGCATGCCGTAATATATTTATGCTTGTAAGTATTGATCAGAGGAGTTGTAAATGTTACTTACCTTTGAAGCCCTACTAGATAGAATAGCTCAGAAGCCAACCTCACACATTACTGCTTTTTTGAATCCATGTGATACATTGCAGCAGTGGCGGAGCTGGCAGATTTCTACGTAGGGCCACTTAGGTAAAAGCTTAAATTGCCAAAAATCCCAAACTAACTCATATAGCCATAACCACATTTAGCTATAGTCCATATAAGTATTTAAAATGTACATTTAGAGTAAATGGTAATTGTATAACAAATTTGATAAAAAAATATCTAACTAGTGCCAATTTTGTTCACCTCTGCTTATCATATCTTCATTGACAGGTGACCCTCATGCAATGTCGGACACTTTAGAGGAATTATGCAAGTAATATGCAAAATACAATTAGATAGTGAACTAATATACGGCCTTGCGTTGGGCCAAACAACCGATATGACATCAACATATGAGATGTCCTAACCACCCAGGAATTTCGATGTGCTCATTGTCTGAGTGCGAGATGGCTGCCGCAGTGCCGCCCGATGCACCAGGCCGCCAGCGTCACTAGCCGCTAGTCAGTATGTAATCGGGGATAGCAGATTGAATCATCGAAAGATTGGATATTGAAAAGAACCTGCGCTTCGCCCGTTCGCCGCCGCCCGTCACCGGTCAGACCGCCGCCGCCGGGGCCCGGTGCCAGCCAGAGCCAGGGGCAGGGGCGCAGGTCCGCAGGGGGCAAGGCGCCAAGGACTCAAGGCCATAGGCGCTCCGCGCTCAGGAAGCCCCGGCGGCCGCCCCGTCCTACCCCGTCCTCAAGTCGCCACCGCCGGAGCCGCCGGACCGCACACCAGCGCCGTGCTCCGCTAGGGTTCCGCTTCCGCGACTGAGTGCCGGCCGAGACCTTGAGGCAGAGAGTGCCGGCCGCGAGTCGCGCGCACACGAGGCGAGGCAGGCAGGCCGCACCACTGCAGGCCGAGGCTGGGCCGCAAGGAATGTCGGGCTGCCATTATTGCTGGGGTGCGAGGATTGCTGGGCCACTATAGGAAAAACTACAGGGGGTATAAGTGTTTCTTCGGCCCACGCCTAGGGCCATGGCCCTACTGGCCCCAGGCCCAGCTCCGCCCTTGCATTGCAGTAGTTGCATTGCCTTCTTTCTTCCTGCTCTAGGATGGGGATTTTAGATTAAGAGCCTGTTTGGCAGGGCTCCAGCTCCTCAAAAAACGGCTCTGCTTCTGGCTTCTTCGGTGGAGCGGCTTTTCTGATGGAGCTGAAGCCGTTTTGGAAAACGTTTGGGAAAACGACTTCACCTGTTGAATTGATGTTGTAAAATGTCTAAATTACCCTTCACTATATTTTTTCTTTTTTTCTTTTTCCCTTCTCCTTTTCTTTTCCTTTTCTCCCCCTTTTCTTTTCGGAAATGCTATGCACCGAATGCAAACAAATCTGACGTGGGCCCACAACCATCTTATCCTTTCACCGGGTGAAATCACGAGCACCACTCACATCTCCTTCGTCTCGGGTTGTGCGGCAGCTTGCAGGTGCGCAGCGGAGGAGCTGCCGGCCAGCGCAGGGGCGGCGGTCGCGAGCAGGTGCGAGTGGCGGCAGTTCGCATGCGCGGAGCAGTGGGGGCCGGCGACTGGCAGAGCACGCGGTGTGGGACTGGGGCAGCGGCGAGCAGCAGGGGCTTGTCCACGGATCGCCGGGAAGCTCCGCCGGAGGAGCTGCTCTGTGAACGCCGGAGCTCGGGCCGCGCGCTACCTCTGGTGCCGCAACCTCCCTCCGGTGCCGCGAGCTCCCGCCGGCCGTCCCGTGCCGCGCGCCGCGAGCTCCCTCCACCGGCACCGCATGCCCGCTCGGGCCTCAGGGGCAAGGGCTGTCAAAGGCTTGCTGGAGCCGCATGGAGCCGGGCGGAGCTGGTGTTTTGCGGCTCCGTGTGGGCTAAACTGCTTCAGAGAGCATGATTCAAGGGGCTCCGGCTCCGGAGCCGTCCAAGGAATGCCCGTTTGGGAGGGCTCCAGCTGAAGCTGGTGTTGGAGCCGTGGGAGAAGCCCTCCCAAAGAGGCCCTAAGATAGGCGAGGACCGCCATTGCAGCGTGTCTTCTGCATCGAGTAATCTTATTGGAACAAAATTAAAGGACAAAAAATGCAAGTGGTTGTGTTCTTTCATTGTCCTTTCATGATAAAGAAAGGGTAGCCTTGCTTTTGTATCTCATTATTCTAATTGGGTCCCTCCACCCCCTTCTTATGCGGGGAGTCAGCCAACCTGGCTCATTGGATTGGTTGCACTTCTTCTGCTATTTTATTTGAAACAGTGCTGCCTTTCTATGTAGATCTTATAAATGACTCTTAGAAACTTGATATACACACTATTGAGGGGGAAAATGCTTGTGAGATTTATTACGAATTTACGGAAATTATCAAGTAATGTCGTTTTTATGAACCAGGATTATTTTGGTATTGAAAATGTTATGAAAGGAGTTCCTCATGGCATGCTTCTTCGATTGCCTGCCACCAGTAATGGAATGTGGGATGATGTCATGGGCAATCGGCTGAGGCTTACTTCTAAGCAAGATATCTAATCCTATCTCTAAGCCTAACCCTAATGGATCTGGCCTACTAGGCTACTATACTGCCTATCTGACCTACAAGTCCCAGCTGATTGCACGTCAGATGATGGTGTATAGAAGAGATTGCTCTTTTTGCTGGGACTGGGAGAGGGCAAACTGAGTTTTTAGAGTGCACCTGTAGCTTATCTTCAAGGCTCTAACTCTAGGCGAGAAGGTGTCTTTTAGCATTTGACTCTGGCTCCTGGGATTGCATCAATATTTGATTGCTTTGATGTATTTAAATGCACTAAAATGATTAAATTTACTTTATGAGCTTATGTACCTGTGCTGAGTGTAGCCCTGTAGCTTAGATTTTTGAACTGTCAATTGTGAGGCGTAGGCATTTATACTGCCAGCAACATACAGATGATGGTCTTGGGCAGCACTAGCAAGTGACTGTTACCTGTGGTGGCCATTTAAAGCACCTCATTGTAATCAAGCACACACTTTATTCTCACTTCCACAACTATGCCCACATCAATTTTCAAAGGCCACTATCAAGAGGTTTACTGAGTGTTGCTGATTTGCTTGTAGGCAGGATATTTTCAGGAACAATCATCTCTTGTCACATGTGTCAATTATTTCAGCAGAACTCATGTACCAAAAAGTCATTCATAGTTTCCATATTTGCAGAAGTTCTAATTCATAGGCAAAATAAAGTGTTCATAATTTCTAGTGCAAGTCTCATGTGATTGTAGTTTACATGCGGTGAACTACCTCTTCTTTATTTAGAATTGTAGTTTACTATGCTTGCTCCTTGTTTCTGATGACAACTCTTAAGTGTTTTCTGTATATTTATGTGATAATATCAACTTACCAGTGTCCGTTGTGCTCCTTCGTGCATGTACTAATGCATAAAAGCCGTGAAATGTTCACCAAATGGCGAGCGCAAAGATGGTGGACTGAAAATTACGAGAAAGTCATGGAGCTTTACAATGTTCAGAAGTTTAACAGTCAAGCTGCTCCTCTGCCTAGCACTCCGAGGTCTGGCAATGAGGTAAAACATCCGTCAAATCACCTTTCAAGATGTTTCGAATTTATGCAACATGTATTCTTAATTTCTTATCTTATCTGCCTGCTGGTGTCATCGCTTGCACTTCATGCAGAGCTCCAAAGAGGATAACCCAGCTACAGCTCCACATAACAAGGGGCACCTGCCACATACTTTGCACAGACCACTCAAGGGCAGTGGAGAAATAGGATATTCATCTTCAGATTCTCTTGAGCACAAAACCAATCATATTGGCAACGGTTACCGCCATGACCGCTACCTTGGACAGCAGTGCTACGATTCAGTTGGACTAGCATCAACACCTAAGTTGTCAAGCATTAGTGGAGCAAAGACAGAAACTTCATCTGTAGATGCATCAGTGAGGACAAGCTCATCTCCTGAAAAGGTGGATCGATCAGGTGAACTTTCAGCCTCTGTTAGCAACGGAAGTGACGAAGAGAGGGAATGGGTAGAAGAGGATGAGCCTGGTGTGTACATTACCATTCGGGCTTTGCCTGGTGGCATCAGAGAACTCCGGCGCGTCCGATTCAGGTTTGTTGTGTTCTTTTTTTTCGAAATTAAAGGCAGGAGCACTGCCACATCATCTAAGAAGAAGGTTTGTTGTGTTCTATTCTACCTATTATCATGGTCTTTGGGCAGGATTAGTTTGTGAATAGGATTGTTTTTCTCCGTGCAATTGCTATGTGGTCATTGGGGGGGCTGGACATTGAAAAGAAATCAATACTTAATTAGTGAACTAAAATTGGTACTGATGATACTCCAGTATAAGTGAGATTTTTTTCGAAAGACAGTACTCATTTGTGTCCATTCTTTGTGCAGCCGGGAGAGATTCAGTGAGATGCATGCCAGGTTATGGTGGGAAGAGAACAGGGCGAGAATACATGACCAGTATCTTTGAGAGAAGAAATGTCAATAACACTTACCAATTGCTAGTTCCTCATCTTGCAAGCAATTTCTGTACATCGGACACTAACCCCGTGAGTAGGGACTGTTTGGATGTGTGGCAGTGAGCTTTGAGGCTTGCCTTTTTCTTGTTGGCTTACATTTGCCCTGCTTCTGTGATACATGTTTTCATTTTGATGCGTTATTTTTAGTCTGGTCAGGCGGTATGTGTGAAAAAATTCAAGAGCTTTTACCTTTTTTTTGTCAGCCATAAGTTGCTGTTTTGGAGAGCAAAAGGTGTTCATATCATTAGTGACGTTGCAGATTCTCCCCTTTCTTTAATAAGGAAAAAAGATTCATTTTTTGCATGTTTTAGTGTCTGTCTTTATCTTACAGTTAAAGGTGCATTGGTGCAAGAGCCAAAGTGTACCATGTTTTAGCTGTCATGATGTTAAACTGATGGCTTCATATTTACTGATTATGTGCTAAGTTAGATGTCAAAATGCTAGTCCCAATCACAAAGTTATTTGTGATTATCCACATGTGAAGTCGTTTTCGTGTCAAGAAAAGAAGCTTTAAGCAACCAGGGTGAACAGCAACAAAAACAAAAACAACAACAACAACAATTGAGAAGATATAAACATTCCTTGGTATTTCAGTTATCAAATGCAATTACGACTAGAACATTAAAAACAGAAAGGATGCATTAAGAAAACAGTAAAGAGTGAAAGCATCCTTTTCAAAAGGAAGTATATACAAAGTTCGAAACTATAAAGCAAAACTTGAAGCCAGTGATTTTCAATTTGTGTTCTACCTGCCTACCTTGCTTCTCCTAAACTTTTGACGGGCGGATGCTATGAATTGGAAAGACCAATGAACCCAGAAAAGCAGAAACCAATGTGCCCGTCCCAGTCAGGCGTTGTAGCCTTGTAGGAGAATCTCTTTGGGCAGATTTGGACCCGGTACCTTATCTCTGTCAGCGTTTCATGCGCCATGAGAAAATGGCAATTTTTTTACCGAATGTTTTTCATTTACTGTTCCCTGTCATTACGGACAAAGTTATGGCATTCTTACCCTTCTTGCAGTAATTCAGAATTCAGAAACCAGAGGCCATACTAAAAAAAATAAGCAAATAAGCAATGTTGCATTGCCAAAATTCAACAGTACTCTAGATTACCGAAACAACACTAAGTAGTCTGTTGAAACAACATCAGGGATTGGGGTTATTTTTTCCCTTCCATCAACAAAAATACCGAATTCATGAAAATGGTTTTATTTACAGCTCTATTTTCAACCAAAAAAGTCTGAAATAACCAGATTTTTTTAATATTGAAAAGTGTAAATGAGAGAGAGATATGGTCGCAACCAGGAGACTCAGCTTCGATTCCTCATTAGAGCGAATTATGGAGCTGTTTTTTAAAAAATCCCCTCACCGATGAAATCAGGGTTCGGGAATTTTCTAGACCGGAAGAAGATTCCTTCTTCTTAATGAAAACCCGTGGGACGGTCTTGTCACACCGGCCTAGTTTTTTTTTGTTTTTTTTTTTTTTTGAGAGAGAGAGAGAGGAATTCAGAATTCTAGTCAACAAGTTAGCAACTAACCAAATAATAGCAATGGTGAATTGGTGATCACTCCTTTTTCTTTAAAGTACAAACTCTCCTATCACAACATGTTTATCCAGCCTGATCAAACATGCGTACAACCACAAGTCCATAACCAATCAGTAGTGCCAACAAAATCAGTTACCGCAACAAGTGCACAACACAACCATACCCTAGCAAAAGCGGCGATTCACCTCTAGGTATTTGCAAATTCGCAAAGCTACATTTTACACGAAAGTCCCCACGCTGGAAATCCTTTTTCTCCTAGCCTACGGCCGCGATACCTCCATCGGCCTTGATTTACCGAACACGCTCCCGGAGCCACCTTTCGCCGCCTCCACATCGTCATTGCCGTCGTTGTCGCCGCCGCCGCCATTTTCCTTAACCAACGGCACGTACTCTTGTTCCTCCTTGTAGAGGCTATACATCCGAAGGTAGAGCACGACCACGAGCACCACGGTGGCGGACAGGTACCAGCTGAATTGCAGGTTGACGAGCGCCTTGGCGCGTGCCAGCGCGCCGCCCTCCTCGCGGCACCGCGCGACGTCGTGCCCGTCCTCGTGGCTCAGGAAGCACCCTCTCGGCAGGAGCGCCGGCGTCCACAGCGCAACGCCCATGGCCACGAACCAGACGCCCTGGAGCACCAGGCTCGCTGATCGCACCAGGCTCACCGCGAGGCTCCGCGGCGCGGCGACGCCGAGCGCCGTCGCGGCCAGCGTGACGGCGGCGACGCCCTGCAGGAGCAGGTGGTACTGGCCCTCCACGCCCGCGTGGTCCGCGGAGTGGAGGTGGAAGAGTGTCAGCTCCTGCGCGAACGCCGCGGCGGCGGCGAGCTGGGACACCGCGTCGCGGCACGGCGCGCCGGCGCGGTCGAGGAGGATGGCGGCCGCCGCGTACACGAGCAGCGCGAGCGAGATGGACGCGTGCTCGAAGTTGTGGAGGTGGTAGGAAGGCACCGTGCCGTCGCGGTCGAACGGGTGGTGCCTTGCCGGGCCGATGACGAGCTCCATGAGGATGGACGCGGCGGTGCCGGCGGCGACGAGGATGAGCTCCAGGTGGCGCGTGCCGCGCACGGGGAACCAGACGGGTGCGACGTAGGAGCCGGGGCGCAACAGGAAGAGCCTGATGTGGTTGTAGAGGTGCCACAGGCCGACGAGGAGGAAGCCCACGCCCGGCGCGACGTGGCCGACGAGCGTGCCCATGGCGCGACGTACGGCGTTTGAGCTGGGTCTCGCGTTCGGGTGTAGTGTAGGAGACGAAGGTGCCAAATGGGCAGATGATGGTGAGGGTGTGGGATTTGTGTCTTGAGGTTTCCGGGGTTTTAATATGGTTCGACTGCTAGGAACGGTTTACAAGTCTGTTCCGGTCAAACTGACGTGTTTGTATAATTGTAGTTTAGTGTCAGAATGGCTAGTTATACTTGAAGTTCAACATATTTGTCCCATATTGCTTATAGACGGCAAGTTACGTGATCAAATTATAAAATCATTTGAAACATTTTACAAAGGACATTTTGTTGGATCAGCACCTAAATTGTATGGCACATCTCTATGTCCAAGCGAATCTTTTTGAAGAATCAAATGGTTTGAAAATTGATTCAGATTTACAAAAGTTCAAGGCGACATAGAAATGTGAAGTGTAGGGATTATTCTTTATCGTGTTTACCAGGTGATATCTCACGCGTTGCTGCGATAATTTTTTAAATAAAATTTTAAGCTGAAATGTGGAAGTAGAAACACCGAAGTGATTACATGGCAACATTCATTTGTAAACAACATTATATATGAAAGTATGTTATTTTGTTGAGAGTGAATCATTCTAAAATGATTGATCCTACATGTATTTCAACTGTGGAAATTTGTGATGTGTTATTCACAAATACATGCTATTAGCCATAGAAAATCAGTTGAAAACATAAATAAATGGTCTGGTGGATAATGACATGACGTATAGTGGGCTATTATGTAGTGTGTGCCGTGGGCCCTGGGGCCGGCTCTTGGCAAACAACTCTTTGCTGATCGGATGGTGCCATGAGCGGTTTGCCGAGAGCTTGCTCTCTGCAAACCGAGTGTCATGAGGAAAGGTGCCTCTGCCGTGAGCCCCAGGCTCAAGGCAGAGACCATGTTTCCTATAATGTGAATTTCATTTATATAGTTGTATATGATGACCCTGTTCTTTATGAAACAATTATTTCATTTCGACCTATCATAAATAAGGATGTAAACGGGTTTCTCTGTGGGTCTGCAAATAGGTCAATTTTTTTACTGGGGTTCGCGTCAATCCACAAAAATTACCTATTTGCAGGTGGGCTTGTGGACCAAAAACTCACTTACGTTCTTGGCATTGCTAATGAACCTCTAGTTAGCCTTATATCAGAGTATCAGACACCATAAGCAAACCGAGCTGGGATGAAATACGATTGGCATTTGGCAACCACAGTTTTTTTTTTCTTGAGGGATCAACCGTGGACAGAGATTGCCCACCTGAACTTCAAATTAAAGACCACAGATTTATTCGATTGGACGTCTCGAAGAATCCTGCAGGAGATAAGATGAGGTTTGCCTGCACTTATCAAACAAAAAAAATCTAACTCTATGTATTCATAACTTTTACAAAGCCTTCGAAAAGTTAAAAATTTTAAAAAGAGAGTACAAATCATTTGGCACAAGATTCCTGTGTGCTGCTCAAACGAGAGACCGCGGTTTTGCTCAGCTTTTCCTACCCTACCATCGCTATCGACTGCTTTCTCAAGGAAAAAGCTACTTCAATTCAAAGCTCAAACTTGGTGTTCTGTCCAGTTTTTAGTTTCTTTTTACCATAGAATAATGTCACCAAGAATATCCACGTCACTGTATTTACAGAGTCACCAGTAGCAGTAACCAGCATTAGCAACTTCTCTGCAGCATATATTCGGTAGCAAATCATCGTGTGGTTGAACTAGACCGTCAATTTGCGTGTCAAGTAGGATTCCAATATTTTTTGAAGGGGGGATTTTTTTTTTTTTTGAAGTGTTTCAGTTGATGCACACGACAAGTATACACAATTATTTTTCTGCTGGAATCAAATTAGGCCCAAGAAACAACATCGACGTCAGCGGGGCCCACTGAATTTCGGCCCAGAGCAGGCCCATCTCACGGGCAACCCAACGTCGCATTTACAGGTTACAACATACTGTATACAAAGCTTGACTCGATCCCAGACGTGGCAAGTGACGGCGAGCAGCTTCCTGCTACACATGCTCTTCGACGGGAAACACAATCTTCTGCGGTGCATCCCCGTCGCCGGCGAGCACGCCGGTGGGCGGCGCCTGGAGCTGCACGTACTCCAAGCACCCGGAGTCCACCCTGAGGCACAGGTACGCCGTGACGACCCACACGGCGGCGAGCGCCCAGCTGAACTGCAGGTTGGCCATCACCGTCGCCCTCCGCGCCGCCTCCTCCGTCGCGCACGCCACCGCGCTCCGCATCACTGCGCTACTCCCCTCCGGCTCCACGCCGACGCCGTGGCACCCGCTCGGCACCAGCGCCGGCACCCACAGCGCGAACCCCATGGCCATGAACCACACGCCCTGGAACAGCACGGAGGCCGAACGCACCACGGCCACGGCGAA
Source organism: Cenchrus fungigraminus (assembly GCA_036936925.1). NCBI lineage: Eukaryota > Viridiplantae > Streptophyta > Magnoliopsida > Poales > Poaceae > Cenchrus > Cenchrus fungigraminus. The sequence continues at coordinate 61,982,514 of CM072768.1, read as the reverse complement.
GCTCCCCGGCAGCACGGCGGTGGCTGCGGTGGCGGCGAGGGAGCCCGCCACCACGAGCTGCAGCAGCCAGTGGTAGTGGCCCTCGAGGCCGGCGTGGTCGGCGGAGTGGAACCGGAGGAGGAACAGCTCCTGCCCGAACACCGACGCGGCGAGCGCGGCGACGACGGCCCCGACCCCGGCGGCGTCGTCGCGGCGCCCGGAGACGTCGGCGGCGAGCGCCACCGACGCGTAGACGGCGAGGTGGAGGTACATGGTGGCGTGCTCGAGGCTGTCGGGCTGGAGGCAGAGCGCGAGGATGGGGAGGTCGACGAGCTGGTCGACGATGGCGAGCACGGAGAAGGAGAGCAGGAGGTAGAGCTCCAGGCGCCTCAGCCAGGGAAGCGGCGACGGGAACGGGAACCAGGTGGCGGTGCGGAAGCCGGAGGCGCCCCGGAGCTTGTAGTCCCTGACGGTGTTGAGCGTGTGCCACACGCCGAGGATGGCGAAGGCAAGGCCGGGGAGGAAATGGCCTAGGAACGTGCCCATGGCTCTAGGCCAACTTGCCAAGCCCACACTGTCGAGTGTCGACGGTGTGTGGTTTGTGCAGTGGCTTATATAGACAGTGCTAGTTCAGACCAGACCTGTGAGAGATAGTGTTGCCATTGTTAGAAGTTGGGGCACGCCGACACGGGCAGAGGAAGAGCATGCAGGCTTGTTAGGACTCCACTTCAGGAAAAAAGATGCACATCTTTAGTGCTGGCTAGCATGGAAAACATAGAGGAACAGAGAACAGAACAGGTGTCTTTGTTTGTGTGTGTGTTTAGCTTAGCTATTCCTCCTTTCGTTTTGATATGCTACTGAAAAGAGGAGCATTCACCACGACCAGGTTGACGTCAAGAGACGCCCGTAACAACATTCAACAAACTATTTTCTCGAACGCGCATGAGAGCTACGCATCATTGTATTAAGCACAAGAAAATGTTGTTACAACATTCAACAAACTGATCAGTGCTCTGACCACTTTGTTCAATCAGATTGTAATCTAGGCATGCAGACACGACTAGTTTGCTTTCTGTATTTTGTTGCAAGATTTGGCGAAAGGAATTCCTGCCGATGGCTTTCCTAGCTATGGTCATGAGTGCCTGAACCTAATTTTGCAGGCAGGAGAACGCAAGCACTTGTCAATAGAGTAGTGCCGGCTGCGCTCGATCCCATTTTCACCAGAATGGTGACTATGATCAGTCGGCGACGTAATTATTGTTTATCAGAAGGAGACAGACGAAGAGTGGGTTTTGCTTTTTACTAAACTTTATTAGTTAAGCTCCACAGATTTTCGTTTTATCCAATGGGGATGAGTCATCAGCTCATTGCCCTTGGCTAAATCAGGCAAGCTGCGACCGGTCGTTATATTTGATCACAGGTTTGAGGTCGAAAAATGTCACTGAGCAAATTCAAAGAGCGAACCTCCGTTTTTTTTTGTCAAGGTACATTCTTCAATAAGTGTGGGGATCTTCACCACACATTCTTGTCTTGACCTTTTTTCAAAAATAAGGGAAATAAGGATCCATAATACAACAAAAAGGTCAAGAGACAACGAACTAAAAGAAGAAAATAAGGAAAATTATAATGTTTAGTCTAGCTATTGAAACACAAGTAATTTTCATGCATCCTTCCTTTACTCTAAGAATAACTAGAGTATAGATCGATTTAAATTGGGCCAAACACGAAGCGTTTGAAGGTGGGATCCCTTTGAAGATCAAATCATTTCTAGACATCCAAATACACCAACTCGATGATGATAATTTCCATAAAGAAAGGAACATGCAGTTGCAACTTGAAACTTGTCAAGATTTCATAAGGTTCCATCAAAGTATCAACAGGTGGATCCAACACTCTTAGCAAAGGCGCAACCAAGCAATAAGTGAAATAAATTATCTTCTCTCCCCAGCCAAATACACAAGACAAAACCATAAGAGGGAGGATGCACTTTTTTTTCCTTTTGAGAATATTCTTTGTATTAAGTCTGTCAGTACTCCCTCTGTTCCAAAATATAAGGTCTTGTAAGGTTCAAATTTTGTACCAAAATATAAGGTACTAGAGGGATAGGACAAAACTAAATAAGGTTGGTGGGTGGGTGGAGAGTTGGTGGGTAGTGTAAAATAAGGGGTATAGAGGTCATTTCTTGCCACTGTTATTTGTTGAGTTTGAACTCTTCAAGACCTTATATTTTGGGACGGAGGGAGTACTCAGTAAGGACTAACTAGAAGAACGTCGCCTACCATAGAAAGCACAAAGCCGTTAAATCTTGAGAAATTCGCTCCCACGGGGAGTCGAACCCAGGACCTCAGGTGCTATCAGGGCTCTTGTAACCACTAGGCTATAAACCCTTTCGCACCAGAAGAATATTTTATGTTGATAACAATGGAGAACCCCAAATGTGCATATTTAAGTCCCAAACTTTCTACTCCCTCCATACTGGTATTAGAAGACGTTTAGGACATGATTGTGCATACCAAGGTGTGTTTAATGAGGGTAGAGTTTTCCCCGTTTGCCCTTATTAAATGCAGTTGTGGCTACTCTTGGACAACTACCCAGCAAAGCTCCGAGTGGCTAGCCGGAGCAAGTCTTCAGGTTAGTGGTCGCTGGATCGACTCTTGGCGACCGCATTTTTTTTGCCGTTCGTCTCTATTTTTGCACGGTACTGCATGTTTTTTTTCTGTTCATCTCTATTTGGCATCTATTTTGCATGGTATAAATTTTTTTTCCGTTCGTCTCTATTTGGCATGGTACTGGCGGGTTGGCGGCATCAACTTCGCGTTAGGAGCAAGGCAGTAGCGAACCAGTTCAATGGCAGTGAACAGCAGTCTTTTTTTCAAGACAGTGAGCAGCAGTCCGGCTGCCTCCTGTGTGAGAACCGGAGCAGCTCTTCTTCTGGGACAGGTTCCACCCCAACCGACGCCGCGTCGGCGATCACAACGAACGAGACTATGAGTTCGGCGGCGTCACCTGCTGCTCCGGCGAGACTGATTCCGGCGCCATCTGTGCGCATGGCGAGCTGCTAGGGCGCTGCGCGGCGGAACAAATTGCAACGCAGCACTACTTTTGGCCTTGGTTGGCGAGTGATGTTGAAGACGCGAGGCAAGCGAGAGGACGGCAGGTGAACGGACGCGGCGCAGAACGACGAACGAAGCGACGCGAAATAAATGTTGCGGACGACGGACCGAAGTGACAGGGGTAAAGCCGTCCGTTTTCACACCGGGAACGGAGAACGTCTTCCTTTGCGCAATCTCGTCTCCGGTCTGGAACGTCTTCTATTTCCGATATGGAGGGAGTAGGCTCAAAGCAAGATCTGAGAGTTTGCTCCAGGGCTATGGCAGACATGGGGAGATGAAATAGCTGACCAAGATTGCTTATGGAATGCGACCTTCTCTTCGCTAAATCAGGTAATTAAGCTTAGCCGACCAATCGTTATTTATATTTGATCACAGGTTTGAGGCTAAGCTACACGGATACTTGGGTTTGGAGCCTGATCGCGTATCAAATACGTATCCGTATCGGATACACCACAGATACATGAAGGATACATATCAGAACGTGTCAGAAATAATAATAAATACAGAAAATCTTGATACATATTTGGGTACGTATCGACTGGGTTCCAATACGGCCCAACCCAACTAGTGCAGGCCACACGCAACCTTATCCTTCTCTTGCTCCAATGGATGGTGGCACCTGGAAACTCTCGACATCGCGCCGCATCCCGACCCAGCGCAGAGCTCCCTCCGCCGCCGCACCGATGCCAGCACGAGCACCCTCCACTATTGCCTCCATCGCTGGTGCGCTCTGCCGCGCCGCCGCCTTGGCGCCTTCTTAGCTCTCAGCGCCACTAGCCCACCCCGGCATATCCTCATAGTTGCAAGAGGAGTGCCGCCGCCGACGGACCTCCAGTTAGGCAGTGAGTTACATCTTGTCCGACAACAGGCGACCTTTACCTTTTTCGATTTGCTTTCTTTCTCTCTTCTTGTTGTTTGATTTTCCCAATCCCCTTCTTGATGTAGATGGTAGCAAAGCAGTGCTAGTACTGTATCTTCTGGTCTTGGTGTTGGTGATGTGGAGGCAGATTTAATGGCAGAGAATGAACAAAAGCACTCGAGGGGAGGAAGCAGCTTAGCTATTACCCTGTTCGTTTGGCTTATCAGTCACCAATCAATAGTACTTTTCTTTCAGAACAAACCAGTCACCAACAATCAGTCAGCAGTATTTTTCTCTCAAAACAAATCAGCATCAGCCACCAGCCAAACGAACATGCTATTTTTGATTGTTGGCTACTTATTTATATTAAAAAAGTTGTCAAAATGTATCATTGTATCGGATTATTTTGGAAATTGGCGTATTGTTGTATTCCTTTTGCCTATCAGTGTAGCTTAGGTTTGAGGTGTAAAAGTGTCACTGAGTAGATATCCATTGAAAATAGAGAGTGCTTAAGTGATATCCATTGTGTTGGGGGTGGTAGGAGGGGGTTTGAGCCCCCCTACACCCCCTAGATCTGCCATGCATTGTCTCATTGTGTTTTGCTATTTTCACAAGAAAATTCAACGCAATATGATGAATAATCCTACTACAAAGACTTGGACAAGCTTTACTGGGTTATGTTACCTTTTATTAGTTCTTTGACGATGTGTGTTATATTGATTCGGTTATATCTTTTTTATTGATTGGTCTATCTGGAAGGAGCACAATATGCGAGTTCATGACAGAGAGACGCTCATGCCGGTCGCTCTGGCACCGATAATCTTGGAGGAGGAGGCTAGGACTTAGGCGCGCGTCGGTTTCCTTCCTTTAGCCTGCCTTCTTGGCGTGAGGGCTATGTAATATAGTTTTTGTTCTCTCTATTTGTTGTCTTTAATCTGACCCTTCTAAACTTTGTGTGAACTTTGTCTCTTCTGTTAATGAAAAACGTGATTGCACGTCTTAAAAAATTTTGGTTAAGCATACATGAATTGGTATGCTTTTTCATAAAACTAAGTAGATGATTAGGAAGTTGCAACAAAATAACTTATTAAAGGAATGTTAAACTTTTAGATGATTTATGTTTTTATTTGGTAAACTTCCAAGATTCTTTGTTTGCCCCATCTGGCTCCAGGTCTAAACTCGGTACAAGAAAAATCATCAGTAAGTACTAAGTAGTATTCCCTCCGTCCCTAAATAATTGTTGTTTGCGCTTCCTAAGAAACAACTTTGACTCGACTCAAAAAAAAGAAACAACTTTGACTAATTTAAATTAAAAAATATTAATACACATGATACATAATTAGTATCATTAGAAAGATATTTGAATCTACTTTATTAGCAAAATTATTTGAAGACACAAATGTTACACGTATTTTCTAAAAATCAAATCAAATACGCACACCGAGGACGACAGGACGGAGGGAGTACTAGGCGGGCGTGTCTAGTGGTAACTGCACGATTTCCTAAGATCTGTATTTCCATTTTTTTTTTGTTATGCATGCGGCCCAAAATGATGAAGCAGACTAAATTGGCCCGATGGTGTTGGCAGAATCTTCCTTTGTAGGCCCATGTAACTTCACCTTACAAGCTAACGGTCGATGATTTCGGCAGCCGCACATCCTGCCGTCAAAACATTTTGGCAATTTTGCCTGCCGGACCACGAGCAAGAGCACATCCTCCCACACTGACGGGAGAGACACGGCCGCCAATCGGCGCCCCGCCCCCGCGCACTGTGTTAGGGAAAATATTTCGCAACTAACCTCCACCCTGTATCTTCGGCTCAACAGAGAAGATCGGGAGTCGTTTCTACTTTTACCTTTGCTATCTCAGGAAACGATCGCGGGTCAACTGGCGAAGACCAGGCGAAACTTGGGATCTTCGTTTTACGAAAGCCAGACTCACCAAGCGAAAGGCCAAGGGAAGCTTGTCTTCGCTCCGAGAGGGCGAGCTCCGCGCACGAAGACACGAGGGAGGAGTTGCCGCGAAGTCGAGTTGAGGCCTGGCGAAGATGTAACGCGAAGAAGAGCGGTCGGAGGCGAGGCGCGTGATTTTCAAAGGAGCAATCTTCGCTCGATCTTCGGGCGATGACGACGAAGACGCAGATAGAACCCGAGAGAAGGTCCGCGAAGGGAAGAGCTTCAGCAAGGATTTCGCGAAGAGTGTGGAGGCAGACGAAAAACGAGCTGCCACGGTAGCGGACACGAAGGCGAGCGAGGTGTAAAGTGATTATCTGTAAAGTCTGTGGATACAGAGCCCTGCGAGATTACCAAAATACCCCTAAGATGTTTCGTACAATGTGAAAAAGCAATGGTAGATGTTGTAAAGTGTAATTGTTACGGGCCTATAAAAAGGACCCGACGGTAATGAAATGGGGGCGATTTTGAGGGCGGCTGGGTTACATTACGCCCAGTCGAGTTCGGTTCTTCGGTGTCGTAAGTGTTTCCCTTAGCTTCCTTTCTTGTTAGTTCATTCAGATTGTTGGCCCCTTTTCGGGGAAGGTTTTCACCCTAACAGTTAAGGCGCCCACCGTGTTTCGTCCCAGCTATGCCACCGAAGAAGCAACTGAAGAACCCACAACCACACCCAAATAGAGCGACTGATGATCCATCGGAAGCAGAGAGTGAAAACCCCAGAGAGAGGCAAGCACCAGATAACACAAACAGGACGCGGGACATAGTCCTAAGTCCACGAAACCACAGAACAGGAGAAGATCAAGAGCAAGAAGCGGAAGATGTAGCTGAAGGAAACTTCGAGATTGGGCTAGCAGATGTGGGAGTTGAAGATGAGGACATTGCTGCTTTAAGAAGAATCGAAGAAAGACTTGCTGCGAAGATGAGAGAAAGACCAATGCCAGCGAACATTCGTACAAGAGCTCAGGCGGAGGCTGCCATACTCAGGGCGAAAGAAATACAGAACGAGGACCCAGTGCAAGAAAAAACAAGATACAATGAAATGTTGCAGCAAGTCAAGAAGAAGAGAATGCTACTGCAACAGTTGCGAGAAGATGAAGAGCAACAAACAATAAGAAACAAAACATTACAGCTACAAGAACAGATTGCAATCTTGCAAGCTCAGTTGAACTCAATCCACCAGCAAGAACAGACCCAACAACCTCGCAAAGTGCAAAAACAAAGCAAGAAACGCAGACCTGTAGTTGTTGATGAAGACACTGACGAAGAAGAAGAAGAGTATGAAGAAAACTCTTTGTACTATGATTCAAAAGAAGAGGCGTATGTGGAACGTAGGCCACAAAAAAGATACAGAGAGGTGCTCTCAAGCAAAGCGAAGGCCGCTTCTCCTCTTTCTTCAGAACTTGAGAAGACATATTGGCCACCGAAGTTCAAATTACCTGCATCCTTGCCAGAGTATGATGGTGAGTCAGACCCAAGGCAGTTTCTTCAGAAATACACTGTTGCAATATCTTCGGGTGGGGGAGATGATGTAGCGATGGCAAGAGCCATGATAATGGCCTTGAAGGGCTCAGTGCAACAATGGTATGCTTCGCTGCCAAAAGGAAGCATCAAGTCATGGGAACAGCTTCGGCAAAGAATAGAGAACAACTTCCAGGGGTATCAACCTCAAGATCTCACTTCAGGCGATCTTCATCTCATAAAATAAGGAGATAAAGAACCACTACAAGAATATATCAAAAGATTTTCCAAGGCCAGAGCCAAAGCACCATATGTAGATGCCGCAACAGTAATTGATGCAGCAATAGATGGACTCAAGGTAGGACCTTGCGGAGAGTACCTAGATCGAAGAAGACCCAAAACGGAGAAGCAGTTGTTTGACATAATGCAAGAATATTGCAAGTCAGACAGGGGGAAACAGCGAAGAGTGGATGAGTATAACAAAAGAAAGAGTCAAGCGAAGTCTCAGACAGAATGGGGAAGCAGGCCCCAAAACAATCAAGGACCTTCGGTAAGATCAAACTTCTACAACAGAAGTAATGTGAACAATGTCTCAGGGAATAATTCCCAAATGGCATCTTCGGCAGCAACGGGAAATAGAGGACAAAGCTCTGGCAGAGGCCCACCACCTCAATCTGTGTGTTCCTTGCATGGTCTTAACAAAGGGCATTGGTCATACGAATGCAGAACGCTACTTCGCAAGAAGCAGATCGAGGAAGACAAGAAGAAAACAGCACAGAGCCAGGCGAAGATAGTCAATCACACATCATCAGCGGCACCTTTGATGGCTCAGAGTTCAATGCAAAACTGACAGCCTTATATCCCACAACCATGCTTCCAACAAACGCCACTACCACCTCCACCGATGTTCAACCCGAACATGATACAACTACAGCAGCACAGTACTACGTCATACCAGCCAAAACCAAAGCTTGCTCATCAAGCACCCTCGCAAGCAAACCAGAACAGAGAAGATGAAGATCGCTACCGAAGAATGAACATAATCAATGCTATCACAGGTGGTTGCAACTCACCTGAACACTTGACGAAGAGGCAGAAGAAAGATCAGCAAAGAGAAGTGAGCCATGTATGTGCAGGAAAAGTTTTCAAAACAGAGTGGTCACATATTCCAATTACCTTCACAGAAGCAGATCTCAAGCTCAAGAAGTATCCTCACGAAGATCCTCTAGTCATTAGAGCGGTACTGGGGAAGAACACAAAATACCTGTTGGGCAATGATGTGGGAGGCATCCTCGTAGACAACGGCAGTTCAGCAGACATCTTCGGGAGGGGAATCATAAACAAGTTCGCAGTAGTGATACACATACCGTTCTTGTGTATGAAGATTCCAACTGCCAATGGCATTCTCACAATATACAAAGATCAGGAAGATGCACACGATCGAGAATACAACGTGGGCAGCAACCAGAAACCGATTCATGTAGTCAGAAACAGCGAAGACATTGTAGAAAGCGAAGAAGAAGAAGAGCCCGAAGAGCTCGAAATGAAAAAGAGGCTTTGCCAAGACGAAAAGAAGAGAATGCAACCCCACGAGCACACAAAGAAGGTGCGTCTTTGCGAAGACGTTCATGACAAACTGGTCACCATAGCAAGGGTGATGTCCGAAGAAGAGGAGAGTGCATTGATCACGTGCCTTCGCAACAATCAAGATGTGTTTGCCTGGAGCAAGAGAGATCTTAAAGGAGTGCCTCGCGAAGTAATAGAGCACGCACTGCGCTTAGATCCAAAGATCTCGCCGAAGAGACAAAAGCTCAGAGTCATCTCACCTCAGAAAGAATTGGCAGCGCAAAGTGAAGTAGAGAAGTTGTTAGATGCTAGGGTCATCAGAGAAATACAGTTCACAACTTGGCTTTCAAACATAGTGATGGTACCGAAGAAGAATGGAGGGCAGAGAATGTGCATTGACTTCACACTCTTGAACAAGGCTTGCCCAAAAGATGACTACCTTTACCAAGAATCAACGTGTTGGTGGATGCAGCAACAGGATGTGAGAGAATGTCCTTGTTAGATTGCTTCTCTGGATATCACCAAATCTGGATGAAGAAGGAGGACGAAGACAAAACAAGTTTCATAACACCCTTCAGGGTATATTGCTTTGTCAGGATGCCCGAAGGCCTGCGCAATGCTGGCCCAACGTTTAATAGAATGGTGAAGATTGTACTTGGCCCGCATCTGAGAAGAAATGTGTCAGCTTATGTAGATGATGTGGTAATACACAGCAAAAAGAAAGATCAACACATCGAAGACCTCAGAGAAACCTTCGCGAACTTGAGGAAGTATGGCCTCATGTTAAATCTAGAAAAGTGTATTTTTGGGGTATCCAGGGGAAAGCTGTTAGGCTGTATGGTGTCCAAGTCGGGCATAGAAGCAAATCCAGAAAAGATAGAGGCAATACGAAATATGAGAACACCACAAACAAAAAGAGATATTCAGAAGCTTACGGGAAGAATAGTAGCACTGGGTCGCTTCATCGCGTGATCAGCAGAACGAAGCTTACCATTCTTTAAGTTGTTGTCTGCGAAGAACAAAATAACTTAGGGTCCCGAAGAGCAGGAAGCATTTGAGCAGTTCAAGTCATACTTGGAAAACTTGGCAGTGCTAACAAGTCCAGGCGACAAAGCGAAGTTATTGTTATACATAGCAGCTTCCGCAAGTGCAGTAAGTGCAGCCCTTGTAGAGGAAAAATACGAAGAGGGGCAACTCAAACAAGTGCCAGTATACTTCGTCTCCGAGGCTTTATCAGGAGCGAAGAAGTTCTACTCTGAGTTGGAAAAAATGGCATACGCAGTGGTAATGGCGGCAAAAAAGCTGAAGCATTACTTCTACAGTTACTCAATCACTGTCCCAACATCATATCCTCTTCGCGAAATACTAGAGAACAAGGAATCTTCGGCACGGATAGGAAAATGGGCAACAGAGCTATCCCAATACGTCATAGAATTCATGGCCAGAACAGCCATCAAGTCTCAAGTTCTAGCAGACTTCATTGCAGATTGGACACCAAGTCAAGGTGACAAAATGAACGAAGACAGGCCAGAAACACCATGGGTCATGCATTGTGATGGAGCTTACTGTGATGATGGAGCCGCATCTTCGGCAATCGTAATGTCACCATCAGGCATAAAGATGAGATACGCTGTGAGGCTCGACTTCGAAGGCAAGACAAATAATGTAGCAGAATATGAGAGATTGTTGCTGGGACTTCGCAAGGCAAGAGCCATAGGGGTACGAAGAGTGGTCATAAACACAGACTCTGAGTTGATCACAAGGCAGATTGGCAAGTCATATAAAGCAAAACATGATGAAATGGCAAAATACTTGAAAACGGTGCGAGGCATGGAAAAATTCTTCTTCAGCTTCACAGTCAAGAAAATACCAAGAGATCAGAACAATAAGGCAGACATGCTAGCAAAGGCAGCAGCACAGAAAGAACCATTAACACCAAATGTCTTCTACGAAGTTCTGAAGTGCAAATCAGTAGACTGTGATGAAGCACCAGTGAGATATGTAAATGCAATATCAAGCGAAGATTGGAGGTCTTCGATAATGGCATTCTTGAGAGGACACTATGAACCACAGTCAAAAGGAGAGAATAAAAGAATGGCCTTGAGGGCAAGAACATACGAAATAAGAGGAGACAACCTGTACAAAAGCGGAGTGTGTGCACCACTACTCAAGTGCAACTCCACAGAAGAAGGAAAAGACTTGTTGCAGCAGATCCACTCTGGAATGTGTTCTTCTCACATTGGAACACGAAGATTAGTTGCGAAGGCATTCCGTCAGGGATTCTACTGGCCTACGGCAGTCCAAGATGCCGAAGATATAGTGCGAAGATGCGATAACTGTCAAAAGCATTGTAACTACACAAAAACTTCTCCATATGAGATACAATTACTACCACCAGTTTGGCCCTTCGCAAGATGGGGAATTGACATTGTGGGACAGGTACCAACAGCACCAGGCAATTACAAGTACGCAATAGTGGCAGTGGAGTACTTCTCAAAGTGGATAGAAGCAAGAGTAGTGCAAAGAATCACTTCGCAGGTGATACAAAAATTCTTCTGGCAAAGTATCGCGTGCAGATTTGGAGTTCCTTACGAAGTAACAGTAGACAATGGCGAGCAATTTGATAGCACAGACTTCAGGAGATTTTGCTTCAACTTGGGCACCAAGCTATGCTTCGCTTCAGTATATCACCCAGAGTCCAACGGAGTAGTAGAAAGGGCAAATGGCATTATCTTTACCGGAATCAAAAAGAACATGACAGGAATGCCCAGGGGGAAATGGGCCGAAGAGCTGCCTAGAGTTGTGTGGTCTCACAACACAACTGCATCCAGGGCTACAAACTTCACACCCTTCATATTACTGTACGGGGAAGAGGCTGTCATTCCCGAAGAGATAAAGTTGGGGTCATTAAGGGCAGGCCAAGAACCACAAAACGAAGAGGACGCAAATTTGGCAATCGATACAAGAGAAGAAGACATGCTTCAAGCACTAAGCAACATAGAGAAATACCAAGATGAAACGAGGAAGTGGAGAAATAAGAAGGTTCGTGAACAAAAGATATCCACCGGAGACATGGTTCTCCAAAGAAAAACAAGAGGAGTGGGAAAACTGGAAGAAAAGTGGGAAGGCCCATTTTTAGTCTCAGAAACAAGGCAGGGGGCTTACAGATTGCAAACCCTAGAAGGAGAAGAGGTCCCTTACTCATGGAATCAGCATAAGTTGCAGAAGTACTGGCTCTGAGAATAAGTATATTGTATGTTAGATATTATCATTTTTTAGTTTCTCTTCAATTTCATCTTTTGTAATCTTCGTTTCAACTTCTTTTGCACTTTCAACTTTTGTAAATACGTAGTGAAGTCCGTACTCTTTTCCTCGCGGGGAGAGTCTTCGGTGATCTCACAACGGGAACACCGAAGATGCGAGGTTTTTAACGAGGCGGACTTGTGTAATATCCCCTTGAGAAATATAACAAGGGCTCCCCAAAAAAGACAGCCGTTATCTATCATCGGTCTCGAAGTGACAATCATTCGAAGAGATTGTCGCTTTCGGGAAAACATTGCGGGAGTAAGTGAACACATGCGCCTGGCCTCGCGAAGACAAGTCGCATTTAGTTCACTTAAGAAAAAAATTGAGTGAGGGGGCGCATGTGGAAACTGTTCTGCAAAGGTCGCGAAGATGTTAAGGAGCATGCTACAATCTGTTCCAAAGAGGAGGGCATGACTCGCTTAAAGGCCTACTTTCCGCGAACAAAAAGTCTTTGGCGGTCAATGCGCGAAGCCCCTCAGTAAAATACTGTAGGGATAAGTCGACCCGTTAAGGGGCGTGGTCGCAAAATCATCCGCTTTATCACAAGTGAAGAAGCCTTCGGCGATTAATGCGCGAAGCAAATTGCGAGGCAGGGCTGACGAGCCACCTCGAGGTCAAAATTTCGATGAAGTTGAGCTATCATGCCACTTCGCAAATTTGAGTTATCATGCTACTTTGCATAGTGAAAATTCGCATGCAAGATAGACTAACCATTCTATATACATGATTTGTTTATATCTTATAAATGATACAGTGCACGTTCGAAAAGAAAACGAGCTGCGAAGATCAAAACAGGAAACTGGGCGGAGGCGCTTTTCGAGCGCAGTTCCCATGTTTCAATCTTCGGAGGAAGAAAAACAGCAAAGATAAAATAAACATGAAAAATAAGTAAATAAAACCATCATCTTCGTACACGTGTGATTACAATAGAGTCATGGCATACATATTTGTTGAAAAAATAAATTACAGGCACAGCAGTTCATCACAACAGCATAGTTCAAACGATTACAAACATAGCAACACAACCGATGAAAATGGTTACATCGTAAAACAAATCAGCAAGGGCGTTTGTACATATACTCATACTCCACTTCTTCGGTGAGATCAATAACTTCAACCTTAGGTAGAACAAGGGGGCTTAAGGACGAAGGTGGGTCTTCGTGAGCAGGCACAACAGAAGATGGTTCAGATCCTTGAATTTGACGGCGATGAGAATCATCATGACAGAGACGGTTGCGTGCATGTGCGAAGACATGTTTTGCATCAAGGTTCTTTTTCTCGTATTTCTCTATCTTACGCGACATAAACACATCGAAAGGCACATCGGGAAATTTAGAGTTAAACTTGCGCCAAATAGAGCCAGACATGAAATAATCGCCAAAGTTAATAGTTACAGGACAAACATCTTTGGCAACCTGCGCAGGATACACCTCCGGCACCTGCGCAGAGTTGCAAATGTTTCAGGCGAATTGTTTACAAAATATTCCAAGTGCCTAAATCACCAAGACTACGCACTCCCTCACACCTCTGGGGCTCCCGAAGTGACATCAGTTGTTTGAACTTCATGAGGAGAAGCAGCTTGGGCAGATGGCGCAGCCGAAGATACCGCAGCCGAAGAAGGACCACCACCACCCCCAGAAGATGCAGCAGTGGGCGAAGGTGTGGGCGCAGAACCAGGCTAAAACATATAACAAAACGCACGAACATAAGAAAAAGAGAAGTGGACGAAGTAAAAAGAGATTAAGTCAAGATACAACAGTAGAAACCTTGCGAAGCACGCGGCGACCTTCGGCGACAGTCAAGCCAAAGCCAAACTTCTTGAAGAAGGTTTGCATAAAGTTCTTGGCTATATTCTTGGCAAGGACAGGGATCTTCTCGACTGACGCCTCGGTTGGCCAAGTGAAGTTCGCTTCACGAAGTTGTCGAAGATCACTTTTTGTAATGCTGGGCTCACTGTCACCAGAAGTTTTGAATAAAGAATATATAGCATGGGCAAGACTTCGGGCAGCAACGGCAGCACTAAGCTCTCCAAAAGAACGCCCAGCAGATGCAAGAGAACCGACACCAGTGGACAACTAGTCAAAAACTTGACCTATGAACATTTCTTTCACATCGTAAGGAGCAGGGTTGAGTCCATAGCCCACTAGGAGATCATGAACTTTCTTGCAAAGAGGGGCCACATGACGCTCAATTTCATCACAGTAGGTTTCATGTTCCGCAACCAAGCTGTCATGTGACTGCCGAAGATCAGTAAGCTCAGCAACTTTAGTGTCATATAGCTTCTGCTACCCTTCGGCCTTCTTTTTCTCGTCCTCAGTAGTAGAAGCCAAACGACGAAGTTCAGTTAGTTGAAGCTCTAACTCAGCGTTCTTCTTCAGCAGCTCATCCTTCTCACCAGAAATTTCAAGGCATTTTTTCTTCCCAGATTCCAGAGAAGATGAGAGAGAAACCTTTTCAGCCTGCAGGGCCTTAACGACATCGATCTCTTTATTAAGCGCGGTAGCAGAGGTCTTCTCCGAAAGTTGCCGCGACCGAAGGTCAGCGCGGCATCAGCGCTGAGCAGCCCGACACGCCAAGAAAGATTTCATCCTCAAGTCTTGTGCTTGATACAGAATTTCTTCGGCACTTTCCTTGCCAAGTTCATCCTCCATAATAGGGAAGCCAAAACTGTCACCGCCGCGATCATCGCTGCAGAATTGTAGCACCTTGCGCATAGAATCGCCGAAGATGCGTGCGTTTGGCTTCATTCCAAGACGCCGGGCAACAACACTAGGCGACTCGCTGCTAACAAAGACACCACCACTCCTAGTATCGCTCTCCGTTTCAGAAGAAGAGCCATTCTGTTCCACACGAGTCAGGGATTTGTGGTGAATAGCAGAAATAACCTTGCTGCCACCTAGAACCTCAGTTGCCGAAGGAACTATTGTTTCAACAGCTGAAGGCGGAGGAAGAGGAGTCTTGTCTTTCGAAGATCTGGCCCGAGCGGAGAAGTCCTCGTCGCTCTCGGGCTCAGGATCACTATAATCAATGTCCAGGGGATCAGCTAGAGTGGCACCAGTAGCAGCAGCAATAGGAGAAAGAGAAGTAACATCTACTATCTCTTCGGGTTGGTCAGCAGAGGGAACTTCAACATTTGTGCCAGAACCGGCACCAACTTCGATAGGACGACCTTCCGTATCACTCTTTGAGTGATCGGACTCTTCGGGGCTGGATGAGACAGCTTCGGAGGTCGTCACTCGAGTGGTTTTCTGACGCTTTGAAACACTCCGTCCGCCGCCGCGACCACGGCGTTTCCTGATAACCTTCGCGCGCGCAGCAGGGGCTATGGCTTCAGAACTCCCCTGACCACCTTTCTTCGCCGCTCGCTTTGCTTGAGCTTCGCGACGAGCAATAGTAACAGACCGATCGCCAGCATGAATACCAAAGAAAAAGAAGAGACGATTGTCCCGAGTGCCACCAAGACGCTCCTGAATTTCAGCGTCTTCCTTCGAAGAGATAGGTCCAAGAATCTCGTTAGCTCGAGCTTCAATTTCAGCAACGTTAATAGCTGCACACAAAGGTATAACCAGGTATAAGCAAAATAAAAAATATGTACAGCAATACTAAACTAAGAGCAGTAAGAAGAAACGAAAAAAAGGGGACGCGTACCATCCTTCGTCAAGCCAAAGCTCCGAGCGAATTCAGGGATCTTGATGGCCGAAGCAAAGTCATTCCAGGCAGCGACAGACCACCCAGCGCGGACAGGAAATACCTTCGCGCCTATGTATTCTTCAACTAGGTCATGAGTAGCATAGGTCTTCGCTAGCTCTTGGAAAGCAATGAGAAAAAGCCGGTCTGCATCCCCATCTTCATAAGCAGTACCAACACCCTTAGGCAAGTTCTCAAATCATGTGCACACGAGAGGGAGCTCTTCATCATCAACAGTGTAATAAAACCAGTAATGGTTCCAGTTTTCATCCCATTTATTCTTGTAGGCGACAACAGAAACATCAGTGTCACCACGGTACTTGAAGTTCAAAGAGGCAAACTGGGCCTCTTCGCGAACTAGAGCGCCATCAACGAGACGTTCTATCTTCAGAGGCTGATGATGAACAGTGTGAACTCTGACGAAGTTAGCAACAATAGGACTCACAAACATCGTTTTGCTGGCCCACATATAAACACTAAGCCGAAGTATGGCATTAGGAGTGAGGTGATGAAGATACATCCCAAAATTCCGAAGAATAGAGATAATAGCCCCGTCGAGAGGAAAACGGAGACCAGCAGTGAACAAATCCCGGAAAACAACTACTTTGTTAGGGCGAGGAGTAGGAGTGGGCTCGGGGCCAGGGGCTCGACCCTTTCCTTCCTTAATGAAGCCGGAAGTAACGAACTCCGCTACAAGTGCTTCAGAAACCTTACTCCGACCAAAGACGAAGGTGGGAGGCGCTTTGTCAGCCTTGGGAGCCATGGAAGCGAAGAAGAAAACTACACGTGCATAAAAGTGAATAAGCAACAAAACTAGACAAAGAGATGGAAAAAGAGAAGAGAGCAGAAGACACTTACGAAGAGAAGGAGATGAAGGGAGCGAAGAAATCCCTAGCTCTCGCGAAGTCAGAAGAAATCCTTAGCTCTCGCGAAGGTAAAGGTAAATCTGCAAAGGTTTTACCGCGGTGAAAACAACTCCAGGCAGGGACCGGCCTTTATATAGGCTGCCGAAAGCGGGAATCTCGGAGATCCTGTAGCGAAAGACGTGGCGAAAATCTAGGAGTTCCGTTGGGACGTGGCGAAAATCGCGGAACTTCGCGGATAAACATGCAAAACAGTAAAAGGAATTTAAAAAATAAATAAAAATAATAAAAATAGGAAAATGGAGGGGAAGAGAAGAAATAGTTTTCAAACACGAGCCGAAGAGGGGAGGCGCTTTGGAGCGAAACATTTCCGCCCGTAACGAAGAAGGGTTGCTAGTTCGGCTCGTCTTCGGTTGAAACCCTCACTAGCAAGGGGCTGAATGTTGGGGAAAATATTTCGCAACTTACCCCCACCCTGTATCTTCGACTCAACAGAGAAGATCGGGAGTCGTTTCTACTTTTGCCTTTGCTATCTCAGGAAACGATCGCGGGTCAACTGGCGAAGACCAGGCGAAATTTGGGATCTTCGTTTTACGAAAGCCAGACTCACCAAGTGAAAGGCCAAGCGAAGCTTGTCTTCGCTCCGAGAGGGCGAGCTCCGCGCGCGAAGACACGAGGGAGGAGTTGCCGCGAAGTCGAGTTGAGGCCTGGCGAAGATGTAACGCGAAGAAGAGCGGTCGGAGGCGAGGCGCGTGATTTTCAAAGGAGCAATCTTCGCTTGATCTTCGGGCGATGACGACGAAGACGCAGATAGCAGCCGAGAGAAGGTCCGCGAAGGGAAGAGCTTCAGCAAGGATTTCGCGAAGAGTGTGGAGGCAGACGAAGAACGAGCTGCCACGGTAGCGGACACGAAGGCGGGCGAGGTGTAAAGTGATTATCTGTAAAGTCTGTGGATACGGAGCCCTGCGAGGTTACCAAAATACCCTTAAGATGCTTCGCACAATGTGAAAAAGTAATGGTAGATGTTGTAAAGTGTAATTGTTACGGGCCTATAAAAAGGACCCGACGGTAATGAAATAGGGGTGATTTTGAGGGCGGCTGGGTTACATTACGCCCAGTCGAGTTCGGTTCTTCGGTGTCGTAAGTGTTTCCCTTAACTTCCTTTCTTGTTAGTTCATTCCGACAGTTAACCCCTTTTCGGGGAAGGTTTTCATCCCAACACACTGGCCGGTCGGTCCTCCTGCCCCGCCGCCCGGGCAAGTGGCGGGCGGGGCGGCCTGCCGCGCGCGTCCTAGCTTGCTCGGATCACACCGGCGGGCGTCGCCTGACCAGCTAGTGTAGTCCGACAGCACTTCACTTGTACTCCGTACTCCGTACGCGCCAATCGATCGCAACAAGATCTACGCGCTGACACCGTATCCTGCAGGCATGGACCGTCATGTTTCCCAGACATTTTCATGGGTGTACGCGTACTCTGTATACGAGAGATCAATACGATTAACATACGCGTGCAGTTACGGTTACGTTCAGGTTCAGTGCTCGATCGATCGCTCTCCGATCACAGACGACCCCCAGCAGGGCATTGTAGTCTGCAGTACGGACCCCCCCGCTAGTGCTAGCAGGGCAAACAAGACTGTTCCCAGGACTCTTCCGGCCATGAATGCGTCACATTCATGCATTGATTCACACAGGTGCTACTGTATCTTCAACGAACTTCTCCAGCAAACCCCCAATTGCAAGGACAACGATCGGATCCATCGTCGATGTAGGAGGACCATGTAGTACCTAGCAAGCCTACAAACGGGCCGGGGAAGAGAGTTAAAGCAGCCGCATCGCTCATGACCTCATGTGATCCCTCATCATCATCAGGAGGCTCACGCCTGCCATCGATGGCCGGAGCCCGGAGGAACCGGATCCATTGAGAGCCAATGCAATGAGCGTTGGAGGCGATAGTCACCAGTCAAGTAGTACTTTTATCTCATATCAAATCAACCACCACCACTAATGAACAATACTTTTCTTTGCATACGCCACAAACATCAGCCACCGGTCCACCGGTGACACGATCAGCCACGGACCAGCCACCACCCACCAGTCACGGGGTAGACGAACAACCACCAGCCAGGGGGCAGCATGGCAGGACGACGGCGGCCCTTCCGGTTCCTCGGAGCGGAAACATTAGATCCATCACAGGTGGGTGATTCACGCGACTCGCAATGAATTCGGCCATTTCGTACGCTCAAATGTAGGTAGACTACTATATATACATACGCATGTACTGACCAGAGGCCACGGCAGGTGCACACAGACACAGCACACGTACGGTACGTTATACTGCGGCACCTAACGTGTACGTACACGGTACAGTGAAAGAGACCATGCATGGAGCAGTATACGTTTGAATCTGGAGATAGAGTATACAGTCTCGTCACTTATCTCCTTGCATGCATACTGTACGTGCGTAGGCAGCTGGATCTGAACTCTGAAGTGAAAACAAGAGTGCTGGCTACCTATAGGTCACTTTCTTTTAATTTCTTCTACCAAATAACAGCAGTATCAGGTATCTTGATATCCTTTTGAAGATTCTTCACAAGGAAAAAAAGAGTACTCGACGAGCTATGCGTTGCGGGGGCCCTTTTTTTTGATGATGAAATTCCGGCTTCAGACATCCACATGAGAGGATGTATACATTCAGACCAAAGTTATTACAAAATGTAGCCACTGCTACAATACCAGCACATGTAAGATATATACATGTAGCCTAAAATAAAAAAGTGAATCCCTTCAAACTGCAGTTCGAGTAGTAGTCATCCTTCGTGGCTTGCTATAGAGTCGATTTCTGATGATCCATCTTCACACAGCAGGGCACGATTTCTATCAGAACTTGACCAATTCCGAACAATGACAGGTGCCTTTTAGACTTCTTCATCAGCTTGCTAATTAATTAAGATCATCATCACGAACCACTGGATAGACAGAACCGACTTCCAGGGCTAACTGAGCAAAAGATATGAGAACTTCCAAAACGACGCCTCAAAGAAGGACATGACACCACCGGCGTCGGCGTCATCAGTCCTGGACGGACAAGGTTAAGTTTTCACCAAGAAGAGCCCAAGACACGGTGAAGCAGTCATGACAAACGCCTCACAGGACGGGTACTGCGCCCGAAGGCGTCGCAGTCGTCGATTCGTTGGGTCAATTGGCCCCCCGTAGCAGAGAGACTTAATGCGTTGCTTTGCTTGATTGCTTCTGTGCAGGTGTGTGTGTGTCATATAAGCACGATGAGCTGGTGTCGTCCTCGATCTCGATCGGCAGATCGCTCGGTTCCGTGCTTGTCGATCTACTGTGTTTTCTGCACCATCTGAGAGTTGCTGAGTTGCAGTTCATCATGTGGGTGGTCGACGTGCACGGTTGCCCTACCACTGACGCTAAAACAGTCACCTTCAGAACCAATATTAACTGTATATATTTAATTTCTCTGCTACCGTGCTTTTAACTTCTTACAAACTCGTCAGATCGGAAGATGCGTCTATAGTCAAGTTGAAGGCAACAGGCTTATTTCTTTTCCTTTAATTTGTTAAAAAAAAGCATGCATACATCGAATAAATGCATCAAGCATGCAGCTGATCCAAAGTAAAGCTGAGTATGCGCTTGCATTGGATAATGAAGAACCATCAACTGGAAAACTGACATTGTGAGAACAGAAATAATTGGCACGACCCCACGGGCTTAATTTCAGCAGATGAAACATGATTGGATTTGTGAAAAAAGATGAACTTTCCGATTGGCTGGTAGCTGGTGAGTCGTGAGTGCAGAGGTTTAGGTTTCGTCGTAGAGGTCAAATTAGTCTTTCAATTCAATCCCTTCGAGTCAACCAAGTTCCAAACTTGTCATGCATGAATTCTATCTCGGGTTCCATGGCTCCAAGCCATTTCTCAGAGTCTTCCATCATTGCTTCCGTGTAGGTCATGAGCTCATAATTGTCCAACAATAATATGTCACGCTGCTCCATAGTTAGCAGTGTCAACTTTTGAGTTCTGCGAAAAGTGAAAAAACTATCTACACAAGTGGAGAGCTTAAAAGCAGGAACCGTTCCGAGCATTATCTTAACTAGGTGACACCCCGCGCGTTGCTGCGTGTAACATTCTAGAATTGTATGATTGCAAAAATGTGGATTTCAAAATTCTTGCTTTGATCATGAGTGCATATGACTTAATATAAGGATGTCTTCTTTTTCCCCTTCCCTTATTCTTAGAATTATTTTGAGTCAATTAATAATTCTAGGCTTATAAAAATGTTAGTGTGAGAAGTTGGAATTTATTGGAGTTTATTTGGATTTTATTGAGTGGGAATTCAAATTTGAATTGTAATTCAAATTTGAATCCAAGTCTAATTAGGGGAAGGATAAATAGGAAACCTCCCAGACCTGTTGTTGGGCCTTAACTTCACCGCCAAAGTCCGCAAGACCACCCTAGCTTTTCGCCTAACCGCACCGCACCACCCCGGCAGCCCGCCGGCCCATCTTTCAAGCAGCCCAGCCGGCCCGCCGCTTCTTACCCGCGCCCGAGTCACCGCCAGGTGGGGCCGATCTGTCAGCGCCACCTCATCCCTCCTTTCTCCTTCTTTTTCACCTTTCTTCCTCCCCTGCTCTCACCGCGGCGCGCCGCCGTGGAAAGGGGGCGCCGTGCAGCCATGGCCGCCGCCCTGGATGGCCTCCACGCGTCGAGGGCTCGATCGCGCCGTCCACCCTACCTACCACCGCTATATAAGCACCATCGCGGCCTCCAATCCCAAACCCTAGCCGCTCTCGGGGATTTCTCCCCCAAATCCGCCGCTGGTGACGTCAGGAGGGTGAAGTGGAGGAGAGGGAGGCGGGGAGCCGTCCGCGGGTGCTACCGCCGTCCGCCGCGAAGACCGGTGGCCGTCCGTGGAGGAGGAACCGCCCGAGGGAGTCAAGCCGTCCGCGCTCTGCTTCCTTTGCTCTCTGCCGCGCCGAGCCGTCTTCACCGCGTCGCGCCTTCTTCACCGACGCCTCACCGCCGGGTCCCTTAGACCGTAGGTGAGCACCGCGTTCCCCATCTTGCTGTGGCGCCCGGCCTTCGAGCCGAGAGCGCGTTGAGCCTTGTGCGCTCCCGTCCGGCCATGTGTGCCGCCGTTTAGCCTGTCCGCACTGCGCCGCCGCGCACCCCGCCGTCGTCTGTGATGCCGGCCATCGAGCCGTGCCGGTCGAATCTTGCAGGTGCCGCTGCCTACGACGTCGCGCGCGCGCCTGTTCTCGCCGTTGCTCCCTTGTTTGTCCCAGGCAACCGTGGCGCCGCCGCCGTTCTGGCCCGCCTCCGTGGCCTTGACGCCGGTGCGCACACACACGCACCTGTGCACTCACATACACGCGCTGGGCGGGCAAGACCAAAGCCGCGCCTTTAGCCATCTTGAGCCGGACCTCACCGGTTCCTGCTCGCCGTGAGCTCAGGGCCTCGCCGCCGGGGAAATCTATCCGCCCCGGAGGTGCGAGCGCCGGGTCGACCTTGTGCACGCGCATGTCCACGCGCCCACTCGCACGTCCCCTCGCCGGCCATGGCCAACCCCGGCCGCGCCGCCCAGTTTTCCCCTGTTTCCCGCACGTCGCGCCGAGCCACGACGTCACCGACGAGCCGGGGTCCCGGGCCAAGGTCCGCCCTTTTCTTTGCCTTTGGGAAGCCCTGTACCGCCCTGAACCGCGCCGAGCCGCTTGATGGCCACCAGTCGCAAGGCCTCGCCGCCGGCGAGTTGCTGCCGAGCCGCCACCCCTTTGGGACAATCCGTCGAGCACCCTGCGACCGTGCCAAGCCCGCCTGGGGTTTTTGTTGCACACGCAGGGGCACACGCACTTCTGGCCGCGCCGGATCCGCAGGATCGTTTGCGCCCAACCTATCCCCTTGCACGCCACACGGCCGCCTGCACGGGCGTTGGCCACATCGGATCCCTTCGGATTCTTTGCGCCGGCCAATAGCAGCCACGCCCCACCGCCACTTGCTGTGTTGCGAGCCGCAGCGGATCCAGCCGGATCTTTTGTGGCCGCCGGTTTAAATATGGTAAATGCGTATTTTTTAATTCTAGAAAACTATTTTACCTTTGGAAAATCATAATAAATCCGTTTTAACTCCGAAAAATACAAAACCTTTTCCGGAAATTCTCTAAAATCTTAAACTCCGTGCTAGGCTAGTGTTAGTTCTCTTTTGGCTCTTAATTGTTGTTCGTTTGGAGTTAATTGCATTAGGACTGCTCTTTATTTTCTTTTACGCGTTAATAGGAGCAGCTGGAGCCGGGGAGCTGAACCCGGAGTACGACTACGCTGCTGAGGACTACCCGACCCCAGGTTCACGCCCGACTGATTCTGAATACCTATTAGACATTGCAATGTAGTATGCTAGCGCTTTACTTTATATGTATGATGATGAACCTTGCACTGCCTACTTTAATTACCCTGTCCTTGATTGTCCTACTACTATATATGGTTATAAGCGTGTATATACACTGAGCTTCGCGATGCATGTGTTGGGATGGGAATAGTGGTTCTTGGCGTGAGTGGGATAAAACCGGCAGGAGAAGGCGTTTTGGGTACTTTGGTGGGGGTGAGCTCGAAACAACCGATCTGGGATCGGGGATGGGGGTACACTCCTCAGTGTGTCCCCACTTTTACGGTTTTCGGAGCCTAGGTGTTGGGGTTTTACTTGCGCTTGGAGGACATGAGCTCGCCCCGGTCTGAAACCGAGTGGGCCAACCGCTTCACGGGACTTTACGTACACACCACCTCGCCGAGCGTGGGGTTAGGGCCGAGTTGAGCTCGGCAAGTGCGGAACCATACCTGCCAGCAGGATAGAGGGTATCAGTGGGGGAGAGGTGGGAGTGAGACCACCTTCTCTCAGTGCGTCGCTCGTGTGGCCACACGGGGGCATTTCACAGTTCCGGTGCAATTCCCTTTGCGGAGGGGATCGCTTTGAGGGCCGGATGCAGGATGGGACCGTAACTACCGAGGGTTCGCACGGTAGGATGGGCTCGGTCGGCCGTACACCGGCCGGGTACCATTCCGGGTTGGGTACAGGTGTACACGCTCTGCAGAGTTGTTCGATCTATAGCTATAGCCGCGTCCTCGGTCATGGACGAGCCCAGTGGATTGTTGGTTCTCATGTTTTGGGATTTCTACCTTCCCCCATAGTGAGAGTGTGGTGAGCCGTGGTTGCAGTCGGGGAGAGGAGAGTGGCTCCCTCTACCTCGCGGATCCGAATGCAATCATTGAGGTGCGAGGAGAGGAAGTTCTCGCATCGACCCTAGATGGAGGTAGGATGTGGAGACGGGGCCCTGGGAAACCAGGTGGTTCCGAGCTGTGTTGAGAGCTTTGGGTTGGGATCTAGATGGAGATATCTTGTTGCTACTCTGCTGCTGCTGCTGCATAGGAAACCCGAGCTGCTACCTTGTCTCTTTTCTTCCCTTTAGAAATTAGGCCACTTAAAGCTGCATACAGTTGGTGATGTGGACCTATCCCACTCCTTGGGGATAGACTTTGGGTGTGCAGGGTACGAGTCCGACTACGACAACAACACCGACGGATGGTACGACTGAGGGATGTGTCGCTTCGCTCAAGGATGCCTGTGGCGTGAAGAATAAAAGATGGAGACCTGAAGCGTCCCCTCATCAGAGGTGACTAAATGTGATACAAATACCAGTCCCAGGAGGCTGGCAACACATTTATTACAACAGGTGGTTCAGTCCCTTACATCACGGCGGCATAGTGGGCACGGAAGCGCCATTGCCACGAGAAACAACACAAAAGCTAAAGACCAAACTACGATAGCGAAGGCTTCTAAGGCCTCATCAGAGTACCACGCCATGGAAGCTTTCTGTGGCGACCCTGATTCCACAGGCACGGTTGGGTGTAGGGCAGCGACCTACTCGACGTCCTCGGGTACGAAGTCGGGATCCTCCTCTGAAAAACAGTTAATTAAGCAAGGGTGAGTACATACGTACTCAACAAGTTCAACCCCACCCACGGAGGGGCTAATAAGCAGATCATGCACAGGATATATCAAGGATCAGAATAAGGTTTATTTTGCAAACGCATTTACTCATGCAGAGGTTTGCTTTTGAAAAGGATTTTCGCAAACAGTTTTTGTAACTCAGGTAACTTAGTTGTTTTGTGAAAACCAAATGAAGACTACCGGACTCCCCGTCCGCAGTAGCCCAGGCACACAGCCACACACTTTTCCAGAAAACAACTCGCGCCATGAAAACATCCCAAACCCAAACACTAGTTTTTGTGACCCCACCGTGACTCGTCCAATACCGTGGACACGGCTATTCGAATAGGTTTTACACTCTGCAGAGGTTGTACATCTTTACCCACAAGTAGGGTACCGCCACACGAACACCTTAGTGCCGGCGCGGATCCTATCAAAGCCATTACCCACCTTAGCTAACCCTACGAACCACCACGGGAGCAACCAAGGGGTTATCTCACATAACCAGGGCGTACCTCACACAGATCGTACCCCTACGCCTTGATCTCCCGCTGCTCACCCGCACTCCTGATGGCAAGTAGATTAACTAGTGGGATTTATGCTAAGCCGTTGCCACATACAACGGTCGAGTGGTAGTACGATAATTGGGTCAGGTGAGATGTCACGCAACCCGGTCCTTAACGACAAGATGGACATCTCCAACACGCTCAACCACAAAGGTACGAGCTCACCCATACTCCTGACACACGCGTCCATCCCGTCTACCAGTTCTTTACTCATTTTCCAAAATATCCCATTCCCGTTTTTAAAGCACTCACACATTTTTAAAGCAATTATTTAGGCCAAACAAAGTTCAATCATGGCAATCAAGGGTGGCTATCCTACCGGGTTTTAACAGTAAAACAATATGCAGTTTATAAAACATGTCATAGGGTTGTGTTTATAAAACTGGGACCAAAGCATGCATCAAAGGATGAGATTGAACTTGCCGTCTTCGAAGTCTTCGGGGAGTGCCGGCTCGACGTTCGGGGCTTCGGGCTCCTGCTCACAGTAGTCGGCTTCGATCTCTGGCTCGGGGTACCTTCCTCCGTCTACTCCGTCGGCTATGGCGCACACACAAGCAAGCAAGCAATATTAGCACACATGTTTTCGGCCGAGCTCGGGGAGGGGGAGTGAGCGGAGAGGGGGTATATATTAGCCCTAGGGGGGGTTGGTCCGGCGGAGATATTACTGGGAAGGGTGAGGGAAAAAAAATTGGATTTTAAACGGAAATAAAATCGTGCATGAAATGCCGGGTTAGAGAGAGGGTATAGGGGCTAAGGACCTATTAGTAATTTTTTATTAATGGGGAAAGGGTGTGGTTATGCTAATATATACTGGGTTAGGGTCACTTTGTAAATTGTTTAGGGTGTAGTAGTGTTCAATCTATAATTAGGTATTAATCCAGGGGCTAATTGAAAAGAATAAAGAGAGAGAGGGAACAAAGCTCGGTTTTGAGGAGAATAAGGGGAAGCAGGGGGGGGTCTTGGCAAAAATGCCATCTTCTTCCTCCCCCTCGAATCAGAACAGAGAGAGAGGGGTGGCGCGGGCATGGCCGGCCGGCAGGGGCGCCCGCCGGCGGTCCTGTCCATGGCCGCGGCTGGGGAGTGGGGCAAAACGGAGAGGGGGACGAGGGGATCTCATCCCCGTGCTCACCTTGGGCTAGGGCGCGCTGTGGAGGCGGCTCCGCGGAAGGGCAGTGGCGCGGCGGCGGTGCTAGGGGGCGACGGCGCGGTGGGGCTCGGGGAAGAGGGGAGGAGTTGCTGTGAGACTGCAGTGGTGAGGTGCGGCGACCTGGGGAGTCGCCGGCCCTTTTTATAGGCGGCGGATGGCGGTTTGGGGGGGGGAAGATTTTTTTTCCCGGCGAGCTTGACTCCGGCGAGCTCGAGGAGCTTCGCGAGGCGGCGACCGGTGATGCGACGGCTCGTGCTGCCGCCGGTCAACTCGTGCAGGGAGTGCTAGGGCGCGGGGCAGGCGGCGGTCGGGCCGGCGGTGTAGGCCGGAGGTGACGGCTCGGGCTCGTCGCCGGCGCCAGGGAGGGGTCCGTCGCGGCCTGTGCTGAGCAGTGAGGAGAGGAGGCGGTGGCGTGCTTGGGTGGATGGCGTGGTCGGTGCGCGGCCACGCGGGCCCGTGCGGCGGGGCAGGGCACGCTGCCGGCCTGGCCGGTCAACGGCGCCAGGCGCGGCGCGGCCGGTTGCGGGAGGAGAGGAGGAGGGGGTCACCGGCGCGGTGGCGTGTCGCCGGCCGGGTGCGGGCCCGGTGCGCTGCCGGCCTGGCCGGCCCTCGGCGCCGCGGCGGGTCGCGGGCCCGGGGTCAACCGGTGTCAGACGCCGGTCGGGGGGGCGCGGGGTGCTGGCCGCGCGGGAGGAGGGAGAAGGAAGAAAAGAGAAGAAGAAGAGAAAGAAAAAGAGGGAAGGAAAAAGAAAAGGAAAAGGGAAAAAGGAAGGGAAGAAAGAGAAAGAAAAAGGAAAAAGGAAAGGGAAGGAAAATGGAGAAGAGAAAAGAAGAAGTAGAAAATTTGAAAAAATGTTAGGAAAAATTTGGGAAAGGGTTTTGCGGGGGTTTTCCCGGTTTTTCGGGCGTCGGCGCGTTTTCCGGGACGGCGGTGATGGCGAGGCGGACCGGTCGGCGGGACCGCAGCGTGCGCGGGATTCCCGGCCGGTGGCCGACCGCGGCGTTGGGAAGGCGCGCATGGGTGCTGGCCTGGGTGCGGTGCCGGCGGGATTCGCGGCACGCACGTCGGGGAGAGAGCGGGGAAAACAGCGGCTAGGGTTTGAATGGTAATTGAGCTCGGCGGGTCAGTTTTGAAAATACGCATGATTTATTAGGTGATTTATTTGGAGCTAAAAACGCGGGCGTTACAAACCTACCCCACTTAAAATGAATCTCGTCCTCGAGATTCGGCTAGAGTTCGAATAGGTGGGGAAACTCCTTCTTCAGTGCGTCCTCTCGTTCCCACGTAGCTTCTTCCACCCCGTGTCTGCTCCATTGGACTCTGCACACCCGTACTTCTGACGTCCTTGTCCGCTTGACCACAGTGTCTAAGATCTTGACGGGCACCTCCTGGTACCTAAGGTCTGGCTGTAGGTCAATTGTTTCCACCGGCACTCTTTTCTCTTCGATCACTCTCAAACACCTTCGTAGCTGAGAAACGTGGAACACGGGATGTATATCCGCCATTTCCTCTGGTAGCTTCAACCGGTATGCTACTGCTCCAACTTTCTTCAGCACCTTGTACGGTCCGATGTACCGAGGGGCTAACTTCCCGTGCACCTGAAATCTCCGAGTTCCTCGGATAGGTGAAACCTTGAGATAAGCAAAGTCTCCTGGACTGAAGCTTACTTCTCGCCTCTTCCTATCTGCATAGCTCTTCTGCCGGGATTGGGCAGCCTTCAATTTTTCTCGGATCTCAGCTACTCGTTCCTCGGCTTCCTTTATAAGTGCGGGTCCCACCAAGGCACGTTCTCCTACTTCTGACCACATTAAAGGTGTTCTGCATTTTCTCCCATATAGGGCTTCAAATGGTGACATGCCTAGGCTGGCTTGATAACTGTTGTTGTACGAAAACTCTGCATATGGTAGGCTCTGTTCCCAATCTTTGCCATAGGTAAGGACACATGCTCTCAACATGTCTTCCATAATCTGATTCACCCTCTCAGTCTGTCCGTCCGTCTGCGGGTGATAAGCCGAACTAAAATCCAACTTGGTCCCCATGGATTTATGCAAACTTTCCCAAAACCTAGAGGTGAACTGAGTCCCTCTATCTGAAACTATCCTGCTAGGTACTCCATGCAGCCTCACTATGTTTGCTATATACAGCTTGGCCAACTTCTCTCCGTCATAATTATTACGTACGGGTATGAAGTGAGCGACTTTAGTGAGTCGGTCTACTATCACCCATATGGAGTCATGTCCCTTCTGAGTCCTTGGCAAGCCTACTACAAAGTCCATGCCTATCTCATCCCACTTCCATACTGGGATGGGTAAGGGTTGCAACAGTCCAGCGGGCTTCTGGTGTTCCGCCTTAATCCTCTGACAAGTGTCACAGTGGGCGACGAACCGTGCAATGTCTGCTTTCATCCCATTCCACCAATACTTCTGTTTTACGTCCATGTACATCTTGGTGGATCCCGGGTGAATGGAGTATGCTGAGTTGTGTGCCTCATCCATGATGGTCTGTCGAAAATCTCCACCTTCGGGCACGCATATCCTGTTCTTGTACCACAGGGTGCCTTGGTCATCTACCCTGAAGTCAGGGGCCTTGTTTTCTCCGGTATGCTTGCGGATCCTCATCAGATTTTCATCGGTCTCTTGGGCCTTCCGGATCTTTTCCTCTAGTGTAGGCTGAACACTTAGCTGGCGGACGTAGCCTCGGGGGACGATGTGTACGTTGAGCCGTGCCATCTCCTCTTGCAACTGGGCACTCTTGGGTGCTGCCTTCTCGTAGGTTTTCCGGCTTAGTGCATCTGCTACCACATTGGCCTTCCCCGGGTGGTAGTGAATCTCTAGGTTATAGTCCTTGACTAGCTCTAGCCATCTCCTCTGCCTTAGGTTCAGGTCGGGCTGGGTGAAGATGTACTTTAGACTCTTGTGGTCTGTGTAGATTTCACACTTGTTCCCGATCAGATAGTGTCTCCAGATCTTCAGGGCATGCACTACGGCTGCAAACTCCAGATCATGGGTGGGATAATTCTGCTCGTGGGGCTTGAGCTGGCGGGAGGCATATGCCACTACCTTCCCATCTTGCATGAGAACACATCCCAACCCTTGTCGGGAGGCGTCGCAATATACGACAAAGTCCCGTTGAATGTCTGGCAGGGTCAGCACTGGGGCTGTGGTCAATCTTCTCTTCAACTCTTGGAAACTTTTTTCGCAGGACTCGGTCCAGTTGAACTTCTTCTCCTTCTTGAGCAACTCTGTCATGGGTCGGGCAATCTTGGAGAATCCTTCAATAAACCTCCGGTAGTATCCTGCTAAACCAAGAAAGCTTCTGATTTCGCTCACATTGGTTGGTTGTTGCCAGTTGGAAACTGTTTCGACTTTCCCAGGGTCTACTGCTACTCCTTCTGCTGTCAGAATATGTCCCAGGAAGGATATTTTCTCCAACCAGAATTCACACTTGCTGAACTTAGCGTACAGCTTGTGCGCCCTCAGTTTTTCCAGTACCACTCGAAGGTGTTGTTCATGTTCCTCCACACTTTTGGAGTAAACAAGTATGTCGTCGATGAACACCACGACAAATTTGTCTAGCTCTTCCATAAACACCTTATTCATGAGATTCATAAAATACGCTGGTGCGTTGGTGAGTCCGAAGGACATCACTGTGAACTCATACTGTCCATAACGGGTGACGAAGGCGGTCTTTGGGATGTCACTCTCCCTAATCTTGAGTTGGTGGTATCCTGACCTTAAGTCGACCTTCGAGAAATATTTGGCTCCCTTTAGTTGGTCAAATAAATCATCTATTCTGGGGAGAGGATACTTGTTCTTGATAGTGACTTCGTTTAGTGAGCGATAGTCCACGCACATCCTCAGGCTTTTATCCTTCTTTTCGACGAAGAGCACTGGGGCTCCCCATGGTGACGAGCTTGGTCTGATGAACCCGTTTCGCTGAAGTTCTCTCAGCTGCTTCTTTAACTCTGCCAATTCAGGGGCTGCCATCCTATAGGGCCTCTTGGCTATGGGAGAGGTTCCGGGGATAAGGTCGATAACAAACTCTATATCCCTATCTGGTGGCATTCCGGGGAGTTCTTCGGGAAATACATCTGGGTACTCCCGTACTACTGGGATTTCTTCTAGGGACTTGGCCTCCATGCTAAAGACCATTATGTCTGGTCTGCTTCCTCGGGTACGGCAGGTTACTTGCACTCCATCTGGGTTGGTTAGGTGTACCACCTTATCGGCACAACTTATAAGGCCGTGGTGAAGGCTTAACCAGTCCATCCCAAGAATCACATCTATCCCTCTGGACCTCAGTACTACCAGGTCCGCTAGGAACTCTACCCCACTTAAAATTATTCTCACCCGGGAGCAACCCAGTTGACACTTGATGTCACCTCCGGGTGTTCGGGTTAACAAGGGTGCTTTTAGTAGTACTGTAGGTATTTTATGCTTTTCCACAAAACTTGAAGATATGAACGAATGTGATGCTCCTGAATCAAATAATATAGTTGCCAAGACTGAGCTGACCAGGAACTCACCGAGCACTACGCCTTGTGCTTCTTGAGCCTCCTGGGCGTTGATGTGGTTGACGCGGGCTCGTCCATAAGACTGCTGGGGCTGCCTCATCTGCTGGTTGTTATTACCAAAGTTGTTGTTGTTGCGAACTGGCACGCGGTTGGCTCCAGATACAACCGGTCTCGGCCCATTCACGGAGTTGGAGAAGGCTGAAACTGTTGGCTTTTTAGCATATGGGCAGTTGGCGATGAAGTGTCCGGTCTCACGGCAGTTGAAACACACCCTGGAGTTGTTGTTGTTGTTGTTGTTGTTGGCAGTGACCTGGCTAGTGTTGCTCTGTGAAGGCTTCATGGTGTTCTGGTTGTTGTACGGTTTGAACTGGGTTCTGGGGCCTTGAGAGCCCGTGGCTTGGGACTGGGTTCTGTACTGCATGGGGGCTTGGAATCTGGACATGGGGTGTCCGAAGCTTCTCTGCCTCTGGGAACGTTCCTGCTGTTGAGCCTTGTGCTCCATAAACTTGCGCTTGTTTTCTTTCTTCTCCTCTGCTTTGGCTCTTTCTGTGAGGATGGCCATGTTCATAAGTGTGTTGAAATCAGGGTAGATCTGAGGGGTAAGCAGAGTCCTTAGCTCCGGAGTCAAGCCCTTCTTGAACATCTCCTGCTTCTTGGAGTCCTTGTCCACTTCTTCTGGGGCATAACGAGCCAGCTCTATGAACTGGTAGGTGTATTCCTCCACGGACTTGTTGCCTTGGCGAAGTTCACGGAACTCGTCTGCCTTGCGCTTTAGTGTGGCTTCTGGGATGTGGTAGCGACGAAACTCTTCCACGAACTCATCCCAAGTGACGGCGGAGGGATCTTTGGCCGCTGCACAGTAGTTTTCCCACCAGGCTAAGGCTGTTCCGGTGAGTTGGTGGGTGGCCAAAAGAACTTTGTCTCGATCCTCACAGTTGAATGGCTCTTGTTCCCTCAGGATGGCCCTTAGCCAGTCATCTGCATCCAAGGGATTCACGGATCCGCCGAACGTGGGTGGCTTTGTCCGGAGAAATTCTATCAGCTTCTCATTCATGCCCAGAACACGGGGCTTTGGGCGGGTGATGGCATTGGCTATGGCTTCCAGCAACAGGGTCTGGTTGGCCAACACTTGCGCCAGGTCCACGGCAGGTGGTGGTGGAGGCGGAACCATGTTTTCTCCTCCATTTTCATCCTGATATACTTCTTGGTCGTTAGGGTGCTCCCTTCGTTCAGCATGCGATCCTTCCGCGTTTGGGTCCATACGACCGGAGCCTTGGAAGCTCCTGGCGGGGCGCCTTGAAACCATCTGTAGGGAAGCGGGTTTCTAAGAGATTTTAGGTGATGTTTAAGTTGATTAAGACGGGCTTTTGAAAAGACAGGATCTGACTCCTGCCGTCAAGCACACAACAAGCACACATGACACACAAGCACAACCAACTTCATTTCAACCATGAGAGGAGGATACATCCCGAACTACTCGACTGATACAACGCTGGTACACTACACGGCTTGGTACCATGACAAAAGCTAAGAGGGCGACTCTAAACTTGGACCAGCACGGCTTCATTCCTTGGCAAGGGCCTCTGGGGCATGCTACTCGCGGGGCGAGCCATCTTCTGGGGCGGAGTGTGCTTCCAGCGGAATGAGCAGCTCATCGCCGTCATCATCCTGGGGGTTCCCGTTCTCTTGGGGTTGGGCGGAAGTTCCTTCTTCGGTGGTTGATGTTGGTTGCTCGGCGGCTACAGACGGTGTTGGGGTCTCAGGAACTCCTCCCCATCCTATGAGGGGTGTCCCAATTAGGACTTGTGCTTCTCCCACAGCCGGAACGGGTGTTCCACTGTTGGTCGATTCCTGTATGCGCTGATCCTGGATTCGCCTGAGGCTTTCATGGGCAACGGCTTCACTGCTTATGGCGGCTGCGGTCCTTGCTTCTGCTTGGGCCACTCGGACTTGGTGCATCCTCACTGTGACTTCAGCTTGCTCGGCCCGACTGATTTGCTCCCTCAAGTGCTTGGCTTGGTCATCGAAGAGCTTATCCAGGGAGACAAGGTAGGCAACTACGTGGTACAGCAGGTCTTCTTGGTGGCGGCGTCGTTCCAGGTTCCTCATGCGGGCCTGCCAAACTGGGGTTCTGATGGCGGGAGGAAAATACCTCATTGGTGTGGGGACGAGGTGTTCCTCGTAGATCCTGCACAGGTAACGGAGAGTTTTTCGGAGGGCCAAGGGATAGGTATCCCGATGTCGAAAACCTGTGGCGGTCACGCGCCACGGCTCGACGTTGGGGTAGCGGGTGCTTCTGGCGATGGAGAGGACCACCCTACAGCGAAGAGTGCCGAGTTGCTCGTACTCTCTACTGTAGTACCTTGGGCGCTCAGTGATACCGAGGCGCTCCAGGGAGTTGATAAGAAGGCGAGCAAAACCAGGCTCCTCCTGGCACACGCCTTGGGTCCAACCATCTTCGGCCATCTGAAAACAAGGGTAGAGTTGAACAAGTTGTGCAAAGGGTACAAAAGATAGATAGTCTTATTTATTCACAAAGGTTGGGTACACTCCTCAGGGGTACACTTATTATTATGACGATAGTTCTAGCCTAGGCGTTCCATACTCTTCTTATGGGGATTCTTCCTCAGGCTGAAAGCGACGCTTCTTCGGTGGAAGATCTTGTTCCAACATCACATCCTCGGTCTGGGTTCCCTTATCCCAGTGGGTTTCTTCGGGTTCATCCTCCATCAACCCAGCTTCTTCTCTTCTCCTACGTTCCTTGTGGAGCTCATCCCATAGGTTCTTGTGGAATACTTCAGAGCGTTCCCTTTCTCTGGCGTAGTCCCGCTCCATGTTGCGTAGCTCAACTTCCGCCATGGTTGTCTTAATCCTTTCCAGCTCTATCCTTTGCTCCGCTCTTTCCGCTCTGTCAATCTGTTGCTTCAGTTGCTGTGCTTGCTCCTGGTAGAGGTGGTCTAGGCCTCTGAGGTAGATGGTCAGGTGAGAAATCGTATCTTCTAGGTCTTCTTCTTCCCTTCCGAGTCCTCTCATCCGGGCGATCCATGAGCGTCCTCTTCCTCCAGAGGGTGGGAAAAATCCCATCGGAGTCCGTCGAAGGTGTTGCCTATAGACCACTCGTAGGCGTCGCAGGGCTTTCCGAGCAGCCTTTGGGTAGGTGTCGGCGAAGCGAAACCCAGTGGCGGAGACGAACCAAGGTTCTATGTCGGGGTAGAGCGTGCTTCTTCCCACGAAGATCAGCAGCTTACACCGAAGGGTGCCGTAGCGTTCGTACTCCCGATAGACGAACTCCGGCGGATCCCTTACTCCGACGCGTTCTAAGCTGAGTAGCAACAGGTTAGGGAGGCCAGGCTGGACAGGGCAGACTCCTCCGTTCCATTCGGGGTTAGCCATCTGGAATCAGGCAAGGATCAAGGTAAAGATTTGGGAAAGGATGAGCTTAGCAAAGGAAAGATTAAAGAGGGGCCAGAGGAGGTCTCATATCCTAGGGGTCGCGTCCTACGGCCAACCTACGGCTCTGATACCACCTGAAGCGTCCCCTCATCAGAGGTGACTAAATGTGATACAAATACCAGTCCCAGGAGGCTGGCAACACATTTATTACAACAGGTGGTTCAGTCCCTTACATCACGGCGGCATAGTGGGCACGGAAGCGCCATTGCCACGAGAAACAACACAAAAGCTAAAGACCAAACTACGATAGCGAAGGCTTCTAAGGCCTCATCAGAGTACCACGCCATGGAAGCTTTCTGTGGCGACCCTGATTCCACAGGCACGGTTGGGTGTAGGGCAGCGACCTACTCGACGTCCTCGGGTACGAAGTCGGGATCCTCCTCTGAAAAACAGTTAATTAAGCAAGGGTGAGTACATACGTACTCAACAAGTTCAACCCCACCCACGGAGGGGCTAATAAGCAGATCATGCACAGGATATATCAAGGATCAGAATAAGGTTTATTTTGCAAACGCATTTACTCATGCAGAGGTTTGCTTTTGAAAAGGATTTTCGCAAACAGTTTTTGTAACTCAGGTAACTTAGTTGTTTTGTGAAAACCAAATGAAGACTACCGGACTCCCCGTCCGCAGTAGCCCAGGCACACAGCCACACACTTTTCCAGAAAACAACTCGCGCCATGAAAACATCCCAAACCCAAACACTAGTTTTTGTGACCCCACCGTGACTCGTCCAATACCGTGGACACGGCTATTCGAATAGGTTTTACACTCTGCAGAGGTTGTACATCTTTACCCACAAGTAGGGTACCGCCACACGAACACCTTAGTGCCGGCGCGGATCCTATCAAAGCCATTACCCACCTTAGCTAACCCTACGAACCACCACGGGAGCAACCAAGGGGTTATCTCACATAACCAGGGCGTACCTCACACAGATCGTACCCCTACGCCTTGATCTCCCGCTGCTCACCCGCACTCCTGATGGCAAGTAGATTAACTAGTGGGATTTATGCTAAGCCGTTGCCACATACAACGGTCGAGTGGTAGTACGATAATTGGGTCAGGTGAGATGTCACGCAACCCGGTCCTTAACGACAAGATGGACATCTCCAACACGCTCAACCACAAAGGTACGAGCTCACCCATACTCCTGACACACGCGTCCATCCCGTCTACCAGTTCTTTACTCATTTTCCAAAATATCTCATTCCCGTTTTTAAAGCACTCACACATTTTTAAAGCAATTATTTAGGCCAAACAAAGTTCAATCATGGCAATCAAGGGTGGCTATCCTACCGGGTTTTAACAGTAAAACAATATGCAGTTTATAAAACATGTCATAGGGTTGTGTTTATAAAACTGGGACCAAAGCATGCATCAAAGGATGAGATTGAACTTGCCGTCTTCGAAGTCTTCGGGGAGTGCCGGCTCGACGTTCGGGGCTTCGGGCTCCTGCTCACAGTAGTCGGCTTCGATCTCTGGCTCGGGGTACCTTCCTCCGTCTACTCCGTCGGCTATGGCGCACACACAAGCAAGCAAGCAATATTAGCACACATGTTTTCGGCCGAGCTCGGGGAGGGGGAGTGAGCGGAGAGGGGGTATATATTAGCCCTAGGGGGGGTTGGTCCGGCGGAGATATTACTGGGAAGGGTGAGGGAAAAAAAATTGGATTTTAAACGGAAATAAAATCGTGCATGAAATGCCGGGTTAGAGAGAGTGTATAGGGGCTAAGGACCTATTAGTAATTTTTTATTAATGGGGAAAGGGTGTGGTTATGCTAATATATACTGGGTTAGGGTCACTTTGTAAATTGTTTAGGGTGTAGTAGTGTTCAATCTATAATTAGGTATTAATCCAGGGGCTAATTGAAAAGAATAAAGAGAGAGAGGGAACAAAGCTCGGTTTTGAGGAGAATAAGGGGAAGCAGGGGGGGTCTTGGCAAAAATGCCATCTTCTTCCTCCCCCTCGAATCAGAACAGAGAGAGAGGGGTGGCGCGGGCATGGCCGGCCGGCAGGGGCGCCCGCCGGCGGTCCTGTCCATGGCCGCGGCTGGGGAGTGGGGCAAAACGGAGAGGGGGACGAGGGGATCTCATCCCCGTGCTCACCTTGGGCTAGGGCGCGCTGTGGAGGCGGCTCCGCGGAAGGGCAGTGGCGCGGCGGTGGTGCTAGGGGGCGACGGCGCGGTGGGGCTCGGGGAAGAGGGGAGGAGTTGCTGTGAGACTGCAGTGGTGAGGTGCGGCGACCTGGGGAGTCGCCGGCCCTTTTTATAGGCGGCGGATGGCGGTTTGGGGGGGGAAGATTTTTTTTTCCCGGCGAGCTTGACTCCGGCGAGCTCGAGGAGCTTCGCGAGGCGGCGACCGGTGATGCGACGGCTCGTGCTGCCGCCGGTCAACTCGTGCAGGGAGTGCTAGGGCGCGGGGCAGGCGGCGGTCGGGCCGGCGGTGTAGGCCGGAGGTGACGGCTCGGGCTCGTCGCCGGCGCCAGGGAGGGGTCCGTCGCGGCCTGTGCTGAGCAGTGAGGAGAGGAGGCGGTGGCGTGCTTGGGTGGATGGCGTGGTCGGTGCGCGGCCACGCGGGCCCGTGCGGCGGGGCAGGGCACGCTGCCGGCCTGGCCGGTCAACGGCGCCAGGCGCGGCGCGGCCGGTTGCGGGAGGAGAGGAGGAGGGGGTCACCGGCGCGGTGGCGTGTCGCCGGCCGGGTGCGGGCCCGGTGCGCTGCCGGCCTGGCCGGCCCTCGGCGCCGCGGCGGGTCGCGGGCCCGGGGTCAACCGGTGTCAGACGCCGGTCGGGGGGGCGCGGGGTGCTGGCCGCGCGGGAGGAGGGAGAAGGAAGAAAAGAGAAGAAGAAGAGAAAGAAAAAGAGGGAAGGAAAAAGAAAAGGAAAAGGGAAAAAGGAAGGGAAGAAAGAGAAAGAAAAAGGAAAAAGGAAAGGGAAGGAAAATGGAGAAGAGAAAAGAAGAAGTAGAAAATCTGAAAAAAAAATGTTAGGAAAAATTTGGGAAAGGGTTTTGCGGGGGTTTTCCCGGTTTTTCGGGCGTCGGCGCGTTTTCCGGGACGACGGTGATGGCGAGGCGGACCGGTCGGCGGGACCGCAGCGTGCGCGGGATTCCCGGCCGGTGGCCGACCGCGGCGTTGGGAAGGCGCGCATGGGTGCTGGCCTGGGTGCGGTGCCGGCGGGATTCGCGGCACGCACGTCGGGGAGAGAGCGGGGAAAACAGCGGCTAGGGTTTGAATGGTAATTGAGCTCGGCGGGTCAGTTTTGAAAATACGCATGATTTATTAGGTGATTTATTTGGAGCTAAAAACGCGGGCGTTACAAGACCCTTCTGAGATGCTAGCTACCGCTGCGTAGAATTTCACTCTGATTCAGCTAAGAGGCTTGTAATGATGTACTCCATAATGGACATGTAATAAATTTATGTACTAATGTTTATGTGATGCGATGTATGGCTGTGTTTTACTATCTGTGATACGTTCTGTACGCGATAGCCACTGATCCAGGGACTATCGCGAAGGTACAGGGATTCGGGTTTTCTTTTGAAAATCCGGGGTTTTACACTGCGTGAACTCTAAACAGTTATATTTAAAATACCATCCAGAGGACATCTATCTAAAAGTACATAATAGTAATTGTTCATGCTATGCCTCATATGGATCATGAGTTGATGAGCATAAATATTCTAAATTTATAATCCTCTTTTGAACAATGGAACAAAATCTATATGTGACAGTGCAACTCAAAAGAGGATTAGAATCAAAATCTATGGATAATACAAAATGATACATAAAAAAGTGCAACTCAATTGAGGATTAGAATCAGCATGTTGACGTAGCTACTGATAGTTAGTTGCAGCAACTCCGTATAATATGTAAAAATTGAATGTATGGTAGATGATGTGATCGACATGTGGAATCAAAGCAAAACGAAAAAGGAAGGGTACAACACAGTAGTACAGCCTAGTGATTTAGTAGAAAATATAAGACCCAAAGGAAATTGTGATCTGCCATGTGGTTGAGCTCTGGGGATAAAAGGAAGTATTTCTATATAGCCAAAAAATCAGGAAGAGGTATTCGCAAGCATGACCACGGGTTTGCCTGTTCATTCTATATAGACCACGGCTTGCCTCTTCCTGATTCGAGCCACGCGCAGAGAGGAAGCGGAGGCGGAGGCCGCCGCGCCGGGACGGGGAGCTCCCGCCCGAACTCGTCCTCGGGGACGCTGTCTCGGCCTCGATCTTACCGCGGCTCGACGCTGTCGGCAGCTGGCCTCAACCCTGCCGTCGGCATCGATCTCGTCGTTGCTGCCGCAGGGGCAAGGAGCAGGGAGGAAGAAGGAGCCCATAGAGCCGACGCGGAAGACCCCAAGCCGGCCGTGAGGAGGATGGGGCTGGTGGCGTGGAGGAGCCCAGGGCCGACGACGCAATGGAAGCCTGCGTGACGGGGTCGGGGCGAAGGAGGCGGCGTCGGTGGTACTTGGATGGGGGATGTTGGGAGTTCGGAAATCGGATGGAACCCCCGAACACAGGAGATGAGAGATTCAAGAACAAACACAAGAAAGAACTCAAGAACCCGGAGACAAGGAATCTCCGAAAGCCTGCATTCTCCTCAAAAGTTGTGAACTCCTTTACACGTGCCCTCGGACCCCCTTTTATAGGGAGACGAAGGGACCTTTACATTCCGAAATTGCCCTCGGATCTAAAGAATATTCCAAATGGGAACATGTACATGAATGTCTTTTACATCCCGTGATTTATGGAGCTAACTTCATATATTTACAAGCCGGCCACTCGTTCACACCTTGAACCCGGACTTTTGATACCTCGCCTTTGACTTAGTCCATTCACGGCTTTCGCCCCTCATTCGCGAAGACCTTCAGGCGCACAGATTCCCGTCTCGAATCCTCGAAACCATCGCCGAAGTAGAGTTTCCCGAACTGCAAAGATCTCCGGAGTTTCCATCGTCCTGAAACGACGAACAAACTTGCGAACTTGAACTCTTTCAGCGATCTTTTCGCCCGAGAGTATTAGGTTAGCGAATTTTCCATTCATGCTTCACATAAGCTACAAATCTCAAAACACCAAACCACATTCTCCAGAAGTCATGAAAATGTTCATTCTGCTTGACACTTTTCCGCCCACATTACCGAATTCGCAAGAGTCACAAAATCTCCGAAATTTTGAGGGTGAAAGGTTTTTACCCAATTCCCCAACAGGGGATGCATCGCAGCAACTTGTTTTAAAGAGCCACTGGTTGACTCTGCTTGACACTTTTCCGCCCACATTACCGAATTCGCAAGAGTCACAAAATCTCCGAAATTTTGAGGGTGAAAGGTTTTTACCCAATTCCCCAACAGGGGATGCATCGCAGCAACTTGTTTTAAAGAGCCACTGGTGCGGTTAGCCCTCTGCCACCTTAATTAGCCAGCCCCTTAAGCTATTGTGCCTGTCGCTCGAGCTGCCATGCTCGTGTAGATGGTGCTGTGAGTGGGGGAACCGGATCTAGGGGGATTGAATACGGATGACATCCGCGGATGACGTGGCTGGCTGTGAGCTCAAAGAATTCCTTAGTGGGGAGCACTAATATAGTTTTGTATGATTAACAATAAACTAACGATACAAAGTACAAACACCAGGAGCACAAGGACATATTTTCCCATTTATTTCCGACTACTAGCCACATGTTGGGATCTTACTTACCACGATGTTAAGAACACATTCTTGATCAGTTCTCACAGACTAGCAGGGCCTCTCCGGGAGAGGGAGTCCCCCTACTCGCCATGGAGCTCCCTCCATTCTTTAGGAGAAAGGAGCAGCAACAAGAGGAAGGAGAAGAGAAGGAAGAGGCCCCTATTAGGTGCTGGAGCTTGCTCCGCCACTACCTGAATCGATCAATCACACACGTCAAGCGACATCGAAAGATCCTGACCTCTAACTGTAAGCACTGAAGCCGCGAGCCAAATAAACAAGCCAAGTGCACCGCATCGCCGTGTGTGACACTGACCACCTAGCTTATTTAGCACACATGATGTGGTTGGTCGTTGGCGTTTCAATCGCACAGTTGTTTTCTCTCCTTTTCGGGAGCCTCCGGTGGCCTTTCCTGGCGCCACAAGCGTACGCATAGTACAATACGCAAATGGACGTATACGCGGCCCCGTAAAGATACGCATGTTTCAGCGTGATGGGTCGGTGAGAGCATGCGTGCGTCACGTGGATCGTGGTTAAGGGGTGTTTGATTCGAGTGCTAAAAAAATGTCTAAAGTTTGGACAGTTTAGTGTCTAAAGAACATAAACATTCGTGTATAAAAGGTGTCTAAACTCTCTGTCACCTCTAGCACCCAAAGAGATGCTAAAATTGTCTTCCAACCCCTCTTTCCACCCTTGCCCTCATTTATTGCCCCCAGTCCACCCCATCCTCCCCAAAGAAGAGGTATTTTGGTCATTGACAGCCTGTTCGTTTGGCTGGTGGCTGGTGCTGTTTTGTTCTGAGAGAAAAGTACTGATGGCTGGTGGCTGGTTTGTTCTGAGAGAAAAGTACTGCTGGCTGATGGCTGATAAGCCAAATGAACAGGGCGTGAGTAGAGTATCAAATGCAGTTTAGACAGTTTTAGTCGGGGAATCCAAACAAAGGGTATTTAGACAATTTTAGACACTACAGTTTTTAACACTTGGAATCCAAACACGCTCTTAATTAGTTTGGGATGTGTTTCTCCAAGGCCTGTTTAGTTCTCTAAGTTTGAACTCCAATTCACTATTCATATCACATTTTCGTCACATTGAGTCACTCTTCTCTCATAGCACGCGCTCCAACGTGTGCTTTTTATATAACATTCCACCTAATGCACTATTCGTTTGCGCAAATTTAACAAACTAAATGCCAAACTAAGAATAATGCACTACGCCAGAAACAATTTGTGCTGGCGGCTAAAAGGGGTTTGTGCTGGCTGGTGGAGCGCCCGCCAGCTGCACTCTTGAGCCGGCACAGAGACCTCAGTGCTGGCGGTTGTCTTAACGCACCCGCTAGCACTGAGGTTTTCGAGGTGCGTTCAGAAAAAGCTAAAAATAAATAGAAAAAAATAGTTTTTAAGGGGATGACCCCCGGTCGGCCACCCACCCATCATCAAGTCGCAAGTCATGTCATTTTTCGCACAAAGTAACGACCCACTCTGCGGCCGGCGGGGTTCGAACCCACAACCTCTCCCTCACGTGTAGCCTCCCTTACCACTGCACTACACTCTCACATGCGTCTATATCCATACTACACCGAGTGTAAATTTCTTCTTTGAAGCTCTAAACGGCTTCAAATTAAAAGGTTGTAAACTACAAAGTTTCATAACATTTTGAGACCTACAACTTTCATTTTGGGAGTTTCTCCATTCGAGGTCGTTTACAAAATTTGAATTTCAAATTTGAGAGACTCGAACTTAGTTTTTCGTTGACAATATGATTTCAAATAAAAAAAGTAGTAAACTACAAAGTTTCATAACTTGTCAAGATATATAATTTTTATTTTGAATGTTTCTCCATTCGAGGTTGTTTGAAAAATTCAAAATTTCAAGTGACTAGATATTCAGATGTACTTTTCGTTGACAAAAGTAATTGGTTCAAGTACTGTAACTTCTAAAGATGTATAATTTTTATTTTGGTCATTTGCTCATATAGTATAGTGGTAGTAATATTCTTCAAAAAAATTATACACCTCTCATATAGTTTCATGAAACTATATAAGAGATATAGAATTTTGTGAACAAAATTAGTACCACTTTGTCAAATGAAAAAAATGACCCAAATAAAAATTGTACATCCTGAGATGTTATGAAACTTTGTAATTGGAAATTTTTTATTTGAATTAATTTACTGTTTTGTAACACACTAACAATTGATGCAAGGCACAGTGCTAGCAGACGACATAGTGAACTTGAAGTCTTGAATACTGAACTTGAAGTCTTGAATAGCCAGTTTACCACTGTTAATATATGATGTCCAGTCTAATGAATTGAAGCCCGGCCTAGAAGAAACATTAATTCGTTGGACATCTTTGGACAAGCAACAACAGAAATTTAAGAGCAACAACTTGAATGACAAACCCATCCAAAATCAAAGATATCTTTGGACAAGCAACAACTTGCAAACAGTTGACATTGCTCATCAAATCCCCCACCTCGCCACCTTGGGGAAAGGAGAAAGAGACAAGTCGAGCGAGTACGACGGCCAGAACCGCTCACAAAATTCCTGTCACCACTGCACGCACTCGCACGCGCGCGCAGCGGCGGCAGGAGCATGCAGATGACTTTGGTCGTAACGACGACTCCTCACTCTCACTGCTCCAGGAATGCATGACATGTTGCGTTGTACGTGTTGCTTTTTCCCAGGAATGGCAGAGCTAGCCAAAAGGAAATGTCTCGTGTCGAGCGTTGCAAAGGCTAGACAGCTAAAGTCGTAGCAGCGCATATACTCCGTATATAGGATGTGTCCTAGGGAAGATGCATGCCAAAGCGAGAGCAAGAGAGAGGGGCACAGGCACTGTCTTGGTATGTACTTATAGTATATACTTGGTACATTCATCCAACGAAACTAGCTAGAAAATGAACGTACTTACGCAGAAAATGCTCGCTCGATCCACACCATGTGCAACCATCCACAACGAAGACACGTACGATCAATTCCATAGCTCCTCAGCTTTTGAGCACGTACGTACGACCCCGATCACCCGGCGCTCTCAGGCCAAGGTACCGTGGCGCAGACACCGTTCTGTCCATATAGCTGTAGTCATGGTCGTCTCGTGGACAGCCACGACTTCGGGGGCACACCGAGTCCCTGACGCGGTTGCGCGGGTAACCATCTGGATTGAAGGGGACGGCCACTCCTCTTCTCCGCTAGTGTTGTTCAGGCCAAGATCGCGATCACCAGCTACCTCTGGCACCGGGCAGGCACCCTGCAATGTAAAGTAATCCTCGGTCATGTCGCATAAATGGCGGCGATTATTGCGGAAGGTGGCTTAGAGCAAGTTTAATGATTTCGTGAGCCGCGATGAAGTGGCGTGTTTTGTTGATGGGTCGCTGCAGCTAGTTCAACGAATAATAAGAACCGCGCTCGTGTGTTTGCGTTGACGTCGAGCGGGCGCATCGTGAGACGCTGCCACACGTTCTCTCTCCTGATCCACGCCGGACTTCACCAGCTTAGGGCCTGGTATTAAACTTGCTCTTATTGGCACCACCAGGCGCATGTGGAAAAATGGTGTTGGTCTTCAATTTGTGACTGGTTGCTGTTCTCGCAAGCAACTGATGATCTTTCCGACCACAAATCCAAAGGTCGTACCGATCTCGATCTGCACCGGCACGAATTCTTCGGTCAGTACAGTACGCTTCAATGTGGTCCTTAGGCTATGCCCTTATTAATATAAGACTGTTTCCGGGACTTTTTGGCCCATGATGCACGTCATATGTCTCAAGTTCTCAACAACTCCCTCCGTCCCACAATCTTAACATTTTGAAGAATTCAAAATCTTTTACCGTAATATAAGCACTTGTGTTGTAGGCCCCACACTTTGCATTCTCCCGTCAAAAATCTCCAGCCTTCCCCAGCACGTCTCCTCCCTAGCCGTACGAGCTCCTCCGCCGATCCTGCAGTTCCCCTGGTCGCGCACACCTGTGAGCTGAGCGGGGAGGCGCGGCGAGGAAGCGGTGTGGCGCGGAGGAGGTCAGAACCGCAGGGCGGCGGTGCCGAGGAGGTCGGGGCGCAAGACGGGGTCGCGTTGTCGGCAATGGGAGGAGGCCGAAGCTGCGGCGAGGAGGCGCGGTGGCGCAAAGGAGG
Organism: Cenchrus fungigraminus; assembly: GCA_036936925.1. Classification (NCBI taxonomy): domain Eukaryota; kingdom Viridiplantae; phylum Streptophyta; class Magnoliopsida; order Poales; family Poaceae; genus Cenchrus; species Cenchrus fungigraminus. The sequence goes on along the minus strand of CM072768.1, from coordinate 61,938,249 downwards.
CCGGAACCGTAGGGTGGAGGTGCTGAGGAGGCCGGGGTGTAGGGTGGGGTCGCGCCGCCAGGGAGGGGAGGAAGAGGAAGTCACGCGCTCACGCTGCTGGGGAGGGAGAGGAAGAGGAGTCACGCGCTCGTGCCGCCAGGGAGGAGGGCCAGGCCGTGTCTCGCGTCGGGAGGAGTGAGCAAGCGAACGTTTGGATCTCGGCGGCGCCGCTGTTACTAATGGAGGCATGGGACGCGGTGTAGTCTTGCGAGTAGGAGGAGGAGCCGGCCGCTTCGCGCTGAGGAGGATGAGGAGGTCGACGGCGCTCGCGCGAAGAAGAAGGAGCCGGCCCCGACGCTCGCGCGGACGGAGGGCAGAATGGGGGGGAGAGAGGACGCCATCAGTGTGGATAGACTAGGGGCACATGTGTCATTTTAACTCTGCTATTTCTTTCATTTGAATGCTCCAAATGCTAAGATTGTGGGATGGAGGGAATACCGAACTACATATGCATGCGGACATGCGGTCATGCACAACATCTCCACTGCAGACTCACGCCCAACACGCACACGATCGGATCGAACGCCAGGACAACGTACAATATCTAGCTACAACGGGGAAGATGGGGAGTTGTGCATGGTAGATGTGAAACCCTCATCATCCGGTTACTACCTTTGTCCTCAAATATATGACGTTCAGGACAAGTAATTTAGTTTAAACCATACGAAGCATTTATCAATGGGGACCCCACAGTCATACGGAGCATATGTCCACTCACTCAGATGTGTGTTTGTGATGTGCATTGTTGTGAGCCTACTACACCAGCGCCGGATGGGTCCGGACCCGGACACAGAGCACGACGCGACGGCGGTCCTCGCGGCTCCTTGGTTTGGAAACATCGATCCATCCCAACCAGCAATAATGAATCCAGCGATCTTCAGATTGGAAGTAGGTCATCAGACAGTGAGACAAATTAAGAAAGCTTTAAGAAAATTTTTAAAAAGAACTCCAAGCGTGTTTGCATGAAAATTGATCAACATTGTAATAATAGAGAAGAAGCGATTGGCATGACCCCACGGGCTTAATTTGCGCAGATGAAGCAGGGCATAAAGTTGCCAAAAAGACACAGCCTTGTCCCACACCCTCATCATTATATCAGCTCGATCATTCGCCATTATCAGTTGGTTTATTGTCAGGGTGAGCTTAGCTTGTTGCAGCATCATGCGTGGCCTTCGTTCTGATTGGCTCTGGTTAGCAGTAGTACAGTAGCATCCAATCTGATGCTCACTAAACTAAGACTAGCAGGCAGGCGGCAGCTTCTAGATATGTTTATACTACAGCAGTAATGCTGATCAACACATGCAGTGTGGTCCAGGGTTTATCTGATTTCTGTCTGATGCATGATTATAGCTTAGAGGCCCAGGCAATATGTGACTATGAAGTGGTTGTATATATAGTAACTAATGGACCGCTGCAATCTCACAAGTCAAGCTAATTTGGTTTTCTTTGTCATATTCTAGGCCAACACATGTGCATATCTAGTTCTCCACGGGATAAAAATGTGCAGAATGTATGAATAGTAGTAATCTAGTTCTCCACGGGATAAAAATGTGCAGAATGTATGAATAGTAGTAGTTCCTGATGAGAGACTTTAGTAAATGCGATGATAAAGAAATACTCCCTCTGTTCCAAATAGTACAAGGCACAAAAAAAAAAGCTCGAGGACATTTCCTTCTCCAGGTATTGCAACCAAACGCACGCCTGAAATGAGCACGGGAGGGTATAGATCGATCGAGCTTACATGAATCATGGTGCCTGAATTCGCGGCAAAATCAGCGCGGATTCTTCGGCATATATCCGGCCATTCCATATGCAGCCAGGGGGCCAGCAGAGGGCTTTACTTTAAGCAACTGCCAACTGTGATCAGCAATCCATTTGCCTTTAATCTGCATGCGACGGCGCACACAATTTGTCTTTTATTCGATCTGCTACTCCATTTTATTTGCCAGGTTACATGGTTAGGTTAGCATCCTATAGCCCGTCTGGGATGCATGCGTCGTCTGACAGTATCTAGTGGGAACAAAATGCGTATGAACCCCAACAAAAGTTAGCAGTAGGCTGTTGTTGTATCAGGATGGCACATGTACCTAGAAGCCTGTTGCAAAGGACGAGCACACACAGGCATATATGATTAGTGCCGGAGTGTTTGTCACTAAAGGTTCACAAAAACTTTGGCAAACTGAAACACTTTAGGGCCTTTACTCTACAACTAATCATTGAAGTTGTGGCCGCGCCCTAGGCGGCAGTGCATAGTCATCAGGAAATATGAAAGCCCTAGAACATGAGAGGCAAGAGCTTCAACGGTTGACAATACGTACGGAGTATAATGCACACGACGACGAAGACCTCGCTCGGCGGGTGGGGATCGGAATGGAGAAAAAGGAGAAGGAAACAAGTGGCGCGAGTACGAAAACGGCCGCGATCTCCACCCAGAAAAATTCCCTCGCGCACGCACTCGCATGCGCGGCGCGGCAGCAGGAGCATGCGTGCATGCTGCTAGGCATGCACTAGCTAACTGGGTAACGACTTCTCACTGCTCCAGAAAATGGCAGGGAGCTAACAATAAGGGTTCTCTTCGTCGAGCGGTGAAAAGGCTAGCGAGCTGCCGAGGAGCTAGCTGCGCATGGCCTCGGGAGACGCTAAAGCGGGAGAGGAGAAAGGAGATCGGACGAGTTCCGGCGTGCAGGCAGGGAGACCAGTATCTGGATGGTGGTGTTTGGATTTCTTTGCTAAACTTTAGGAAAAAGCCTATATCACCCCCAACCTATGGGAGGTGGATTATTTAACCCCCCAACCTATGAAATGGTATATATCACCCCCTGAACTTTCTAAAACCGGTCAAATTACCCCTTAAAGCATTTTTGAAAAATCATTGTAAATCACAGAAAAATCATAAAATAGAAAATCCAATTGTGTTGGTTTCCAAATGAGTAGATCTATACAATGAACATATAATATGATATGTTTTAGTACAATTTTTTACAGCTATGAAGAAAAACATAGATCTAAAGCTACAACAAAAAATATATACTAAAGCATATCATATTATATGTTCATCGTATAGATCTACTCATTTGGAGTCCAACACAATTAGATTTTTCATTTTATGATTTTTCTGTGATTTCCTATGATTTTTTAAAATTTCCTTAGGGGGTAATTTGCCCGGTTTTAGAAAGTTCAGGGGGTGATATATACCATTTCGTAGGTTGGGGGGTTATGTAGTCCACTCCTCATAAGTTAGGGGGTGATGTAGACTTTTTCCCTAAACTTTAGTTGTTAAAGCTTAGTCACTTTAGATCAAAACATATATCCAAAAAAATGTTGCTAAATTCTAATATATATGATGGTTATACACAATGAATACTATAAGAAAACAACTTATCAACGAATACTATAAGAAAACAACTTATCAACGGGAGAGTTACAACACAGTTGCAATTAGCAAATGTAAGCACTTAATCTCTACCTAATAATATTAAAGCAATGACCGCTTCTGCCTGTTTTTTTCGTCCGTCATCCGATTCTGAGAAGAATTCGGTTAAAAACCGGAAGAAAACCAGTGAAGCCGGAGAGAAACCGCTACTCAACCACTGAACCGAAGTTAAACCGAGCAGAGGGAGGAAAAACCGGAGGCAACCGCGCGCAGGAAGGAAAAAGACCAAACCGTGCGGAGGAGGCATCTGTGCGCACAGGAAGGGACGGAGGAGGCATCTGAATGACCGCTTCTGCCTGTTTTTTTTCGTCCGTCATCCGATCTAAAAACCGGAGGCAACCGCGCGCAGAAGGAAAAAGACCAAACCGTGCGGAGGAGGCATCTGTGCGCAGGAAGGGACGGAGGAGGCATCTGTGCGCATGGAACGTGGGATTCGAACTCTAGATCCCATACGTTCACCACGTAGGGAATCTACCAGCTGAGTGAGTATTTGATTTTGCTCTACAACCACATGTTCAAATATATACGTGATACTGTTAATATATATATATATATATATATATGTGTGTGTGTGTGTGTGATACTATTACTCGGTAGTACAAACATTTTTTTCTTGCAATAAATATGTACTTTTGCGCATATATGATAATCAAGTATTTAGATACCTAATTAGTTTCCAAACTTATTATAGAGGGACACATATGTGTGAAGAGAAAGAAGAGAAAGAACTGGGATTTGGCGCCTACATAACAGGTATCTTGTTTGAGCATCTCTAGCAGTTTGGCAATTTTCACTTGGCAAATCTTGTGATTTACCAAGTTGCTAAACTATTTGCCAAGTAAAAAAAAGAAACCCTCTCCAATGATTTGGCAAATTTAACTCCCAAAATCTCAAATAGGTGGGCCCAAACTTATTTTTGTTGGTGTTTGTCACATATTTTTATTTATCGACTTGAATAGATTTAATTGAAGACGTGTCGGGAGCAATACATTCATTGAACAGTAGCAGGATCTCTTAGTCAAATAGACATTCAGCTGATGTCAGCATCCCATCGACAACACTCTGCATGATCACTGTTTGAGTGCCAAATGCTGTGTCGTTGCAGCCGAAGTTGCAGGCTTGCAGCTAGCGAACACGTAGAGCAAGGCCTTGTTTAGTTGGTTGAAAATTTTACTTTTTTAATTCTTGGAACTCCTGTAGCACACTGTAGTACGTTTCGTTTGTTTGTGGTAAATATTATCCTACCATGACCTAACTAGGCTCAAAAGATTCGTGTCGCAAAGGACATCCAAACTGTGCAATTAGTTATTTTTTTTACCTATATTTAATACTCCGAACATATATCTTTTGACGTATTTAATGTGATGTGATGGAGAGAGAGTGGAGAAAAAATTAGAAATTTTAGCCAACTAAACCAGGCCCAAGTTTACTGATTTCGCCCGCAGCCGGCGACGACTCGTGGTGAGGTGGCGCAGGATGGTGGTGGGTCCCGCCAAATTTTATTGTGCTGCAGCTCATCCAGCGAATCACGGGCACGCTCAGACCTCTACGCCGGCGAAGAGCGGGCGAGTAGCCAGACGCTCGCGCCGTTCTCTTTCCTGTTTTCTCTCTCCTCCACAGCAGACACAGCCATTATTAAACTGCTTGTAGCGTTATTCGCTAATTCCTAGCTGACACAAGAATCTGTCGGTCACATTCAGCGCAAAAAATTTGACGCTTACCTGAAGAACGCCCTGAGCAAAACTCACCCGATGGCAAGTCAACCAACGCGCGCATATATGCGCGTGGAAGGGCCACGGATGCCAAGTTTATAGATTTGCTAAGTTCTTTTGCTAAACTGTTGAAGTTCATTTTTTCTCCTTTTACCAAATTTCTATGGATGCCAAGTCAATTTAGCAAACTGTTGGAGATGCTCTTCTTCCTTTTCCAATTTTTAGGAGGGCTTGGTGGGGCTCTAATGGAGGCAGTCTGCGGTTGGAGGGGCTCCAGCCCCTCCCACCCCACCGCTGCCTCCGCCGCTGAATATAGTTATTGTTGACTTAGATTATAAATTAAAATTGAAGACGTTATTATGTTGTATGGTAACATTTGTTTCTGCCTATTTTGTCTCTAGCAGTCAAACTTTAAAAAGAAGAATGAGTATTTGAGTAAAAAATCGATTTATTTCCAGCAAATATCAATTTAGTGCAATAAAAATGGGTAATCAAGATTCTTAAAATTCATGAATTTTATAAAATATAATTAATATTTACCGTAGCAACGCACGGGCATTTTGCTAGTAATAACAATATACAACTTTTTGTCTGAATTATCAGCCACCAGCCAACAGTACCTTTTCTATCAGAACAAACGAGCCACCAATCAACAGTATTTTTCTCTCAGAACAAATTAGCACCGGCAATCAACTACCAGCCAAACGAACAAGATCATAATGGAACGTGAGGGGGCACGTGTCCCTCCATATGCTTCCGTTCACATACATGTGCATTCTATTTCTATCAGGTTCTAGGACTTTCGAAATATCATCACAACGTATGTCATCTCCAACAATGATGAGTTAAGAGTTAAGTACATATATAGAACCAATCATAGTGGAAGATACATTTGCAGCAAATTCATACCTAAATCCTAATCAAGGCTACTGAGTTGAAGCTTAGTCAAAACTCTCAACATGCATAAGGAGCTCGGTAGATGTCATGGTCGTAAGGATAGATAAAAATTTGGCGAAATTTTTATCTTTTCAGTGGAAACGAAATTTCTATTCATCAAAATTTGGGTATTTAACCTGAATGTCATTTCAATTGGGCCGAAATAAAGGTTAAATTGAGAACCCTGATTGTGAGCAAGAGTGAAATGCTCTATGGTCACTGGATGATGCTGGTATGACGCGCGCACACACACACTGACACACACCACGCCCATAAATGATGTCATGCATGTTGGTCCACCTTATCACAACTGCTGGCATTAGACTGACTCCAACAAGCATAGCCAAAGCCATTTATGCCTCTTCCAACACACTTTGCATCATCAATTTAGTATCCAATAGAGCAGGCATACAGGGAAGGCATTTTGCATTGGATGAGAGAGGCGAGCCAAAAATGTGCTCCCTCTCTCCTCCGTTGCATCTCGAATCCCCTCCCAACCTCTTCTCTCTCTTCCCATCCGTGGGGCATCCGCCGCCGTCCGAGGGAAGCCGGGGAGGGATCGCCTCCTCCTCCCTCACCTCTGTGCCACGACGAGCCTCCTCCTCCCTCTCCTCCGGCTCGCCGCCCCTGCTCCTCTATGCATCGTCTCTCTCCACCGGCGGTGAGCGGCCGGTGGGGCCAGGCGGGTTCATCGGCGCACCGCCCCTTCCCCTATGCCCTCCGCAGGCTCCATCCATCTTCGTCCCCGAATCGAGCAGCCCCAGTGTTGGAGCTCGCGCTACTCCTCCGGCCGCCAGCCCCTCCACAGCGACGGTGTCGCGGCGCTCTCCTCTGCTGATTCGAGCTCCTCCGTCATCGATTGAAGCTCCGCCGCCACTGATTCGAGCTCCTCCACCGGCGAGGCCTCGTGTTGTGCCGTCAAGCTCTTCTCTGGCACCTCGCGCTGCTCTCAGCTCTCGCTTCGCCTTCCTCCTCCACCGTGCGGTGCTGCCCCCCTCTCCCCCCGTGGTTCGGTGCTCGACAAGGAGGGAGGCGGGCGGTACATGTAGGAGGCGAGATCCATAGCCGTCAACCTCCCCGGCGGTTGGGCCTCCTCGAAAGCGGATGCGAGGCGGCTCAGCACCGGCTGCAAGGGAGGTGCAGGGGGCGCGGAGCCGCGGAGGAAGGTCCGCCCGGCGGCTATGGCAGTGGATGTCGGAGGAGCGGTCACTGATTTGCGTCATGGCATGCCTTCCCTGTTGGAGAGATGAAATTTTTGCCTCTCCTACCTCTACTTTACACAAGAGGCAAACCTTAGTTTGCCTATCAAATAGGCCCCTCATTGTTGGAGTTAGTCTTATAGTGGGCGTTGCCACCACCATGCATTAGAGATCTCCTTATCTCCATCTCCATATTTCTTTAAACCGGAATATATTTTCATACTAAATACAGCACTTATTCCCATTGATAGGTGGCGATAGAGGCATTGTCCAACGAGGTCGACTCGGAGAGGGAAGTGGTGGCCATGTATTTGGTGAGATGTGTACTAAGACATGTGGAACTCCTTGCCGTCAAAACTATGTCTATTTGAGAAACCATTTTGAAATTGTAAAGTGGGGGTAATTAGACTAGTATTATTATAAAAGTTAAGGTTTGTATTTCTGAGTTCATAGGAGGTTTTCAAGAAAAGTAATCTTGGGATAGTACCATGCATGCCTTTTGATAACATGGAATGCTCACTTTTCTTCATGTGGTCCACCCCTGGCTATGGACTACCTTAAAAATAAACCCTCTTTTCTGATGTACTCCATCTGTGCTAAGAAAAATGCAATTCTCGCTTCTTGAGAAGTCAACTAATTTTAAATTTGATCAAATTCATACAAATAGTACTAACATTTATGCTATAAAATAAATATCAATAGATTGACCATCTAATATATTTTTGTACTAATAAATCTATTTGGGGACGTGAATGTTAGTATTTTTTTCTTGTAAATTTGATCAAATTTGATTTTTTTTTTTTACCAGAGGAAGTATTCGTAAGTTATGATGCATGCTGCTGATGGCAATTTCGTTCTAAGCCTCACAATAATTTTGGGAAGCGAAATCAAGTGTACGTATTCGTAAGTTTCTTTTCGTTGGAGCGTGTGTGGTAGCAAATTGACTCGACTCTACTGTTGGAGCGATGCGGCTAAAGTGTGGACGATGCAGATCTGTCGATGTTAAGTTTCACGAACGTGTCTTCGTTCCTTGTTGCACTATTTGACTGTACTTGCGCATGGAAAATAATAAACCTACACGTTCGTCACCCCCTCGCACAGTGCACGAGTACACACAGCGCGCCCTCGACGGTCGACGCGACGCCATATCAAATCATCAGCGTGTCGTCTCCCCTTCCCAACATCCCAAGTCACGTCGTCGTCCTCGGACCCAGGCCCCCTCGGACCGCGACGTCGTCCCCCACCCCACCTCGTCCCGTCGCCGCCCCCGCCGGTACGTGCTACCACGGCGGCGGCGATCGCGCGCCCCGGCCGTCTGCACGCTAGCTTTGACGATAATCGACGGCGGAACTGAATAGCGCGTGCTCGCGCGCGACCCGTCCCTTTGGCGAACCACTACCTGCGGATGCGCGTGCGCATGCGCGTGCGCGCGGCGCGGCGCGACGGCGTCACCGTCGGCACGGCACGGCCAGGCCCGCGCCCTGGGAAGTTGGAAATCAACGCGTAAACTTGCTCGACTGGTGGTGGTCTGGTCGATCGGTCGGTCTCCGATCCGCTCCGCCCGCCCGGCGTGATGGGTGGATCCGCGTCGGGCGAGGATATGATGTGCCAGGCGCGGATGGCGCGCGGAGCCAGCTGCAGCGTTGTCACACGGCCCCGCGGCAGCGACTTGTCGGCCGTGCACTCGGCCGGCAATGGCACGCACTCCGCGCGTCGTCCGATCACTTGAGACTTCTCCATCCAGGTTGATGGGTGATGACGAATCGACCGAACGTATGTATGATGGTATCACATATCACTGTTTGTTGCGATCGGGCATGCAGCAGTGACCGATGACGAGAGACGACGGACGGAGGTCGCGCGCATTCTTTCCGATCCCGGGATCGAATAGGATCGGTCGCGTCTACCAATCAATCCCCCCTCCAGTCCTGTCGATCGATCAGGAGGGCTCGCTCAGGGTGTACCGGCCTTTTTTCATCGGTGTGCGTCGTCAAAAAGTGTAGTGGGGCGTGATGTCCTCGATCGTACGTACTGCCTGTCGCGTCGCCCCCAACTTACCAGTGTCGATGCGTCTACACCTAATAATATGGTTTTGGTGTTATACAAGCCGGGAGAAGTACTGTGCAAAATGGTTCATACCGTTCAGAGACGAGACAGTGTACGTACTAATGTATTATGCAGAGATGTTTTCTAATTAGTATATATGATAAAGAAAAAACTTCAATATTTTTTCCTAGAAGGACTAGACGGGGAACGGGAGTTGGTTCGAGTTGGTCAACTCAGCTTAGAGTGGAGCTTGACAGTCCGAGCTTGATTCCCATCGGAGGCGGAGCAGCACCTAGGGCCTCCCAAGCCGAGGCCCTAGTCGTGGCCCATGGAAGCACACATCCCCTCATTAGTTTTTGACCCAAAAATAAATCAAAGGCCCAGACCGAGGCGACCAGTGCTAAGAGGCAAGGCAGCAGCCAGGAGTTCGCCCATCGCTCCTGCGGTCCTGCCCCGCCGCCACGGTACGACTGCTCAAGCTGCGGGGGTCCCGCCGCCGAGCGTCGGGCGCCGGTCCGCCCCCTGCCTGCGGCTTGCCCGCTTGGACGCCCTGGTGCTCCACCATGCTTCCACTCCACCCGCCGGCCGCCCAGACGTTGCATCGCCGCCCAATCCACCCACGCGCCACCAACCACTACCTGCCCCTGCCTCTTTGCTCCCCCGGCTGCCGGCTGCTCCACTAAATTTGGGCCCTAGTCGTGAGCAGAAGCTGGCTCCGCCACTGGTCGCGTCCTTACTAGAGTGGAGTGTGGGTCTGTCGGAGCTTGCACCCGACCTGGTTAAATTCAGATGACTAGAAATCTACTCTAGCCTATGACCCCTAAGAATGACTAGACGGCATTATAGGAGCATTTTGAATTTCGAATTCATTCAGATCATTGAAGCACAAGATTCCATGCATGCAAAATGCAGACATTAAGGTCAGTCTCAGTGAGAGGTGTCATGAGAGGGTCATGAGCATTAAATTTCCTGCCACATCAGCAAATTTATGAGGAGAGAGGATGGAGAATGTCATGAAATGAGAGAGGAGAGTGACCCTCCAGTGACACGGTTCTTAAGGTTTCAGTCTTGGTAACTATGCGATGACCCCGGCCATTGAAACTGACATAACACATCCCACCGGAACTGGCGCGGGAGGCAGGACGTACGGGGGGACCACGACACACAATGACACAAGCGCAGGAGTACGTTGACAACCCTACATAGTACATACTCCCCAACACCAGCAGCTGGTCCCAAAATGACTCGAGTCCCCACAGCTGTGCTGTACTGCTGCTGTGTGCACTGCAAAGCACCCAGGCCCTCCTCTCCCTCGGCCCCTCCTGCTCCAATCCATCGCATCCCATTCGCCCCATATCCTGCAATATTCTAGCTAGCCCCGGCCCTCTCGCCGCAATCACAAACCCACCTCTACCAGCAGCCGCAGCGGCTAGCTTTCCTCGGCTTCTCGCCTTCCTCCTCTTCCTCTCCCCAATCAAACCCTAACCCTACGACTCCTCGATCTCGCTCCCCCTCAAGCAAGATCGATCGGCGCAGCCGGGCGGCTCGATTTAACAGGATGAGCGGCGGCGAACGAGATGCGCATGGGATTAACGCCAGCGGCGGCAGCAAGGCGGCCGCGAGCATCGACTCCTTCTCGCAGCTCCCGTTCATCCGCTCGGCGCGCGAGAAGCAGCCGCAGCCGCCGACGGCGCCGGGAGGTGGGACGGCGGGTATCCGGCTGTTCGGGTTTGACGTGCCGGACGCCGCAACCGCCATGGCCTCCTCGGTTGGGTCGAAAGGAGAGGCCTTTCTCAAGGATAGCCCCACCGACGCCGCCGCCGAGACCTCGGCGGGCGCGAGCGGCGACGACGGGGGCGGGGGAGGAGGAGGGGGCAGCCGGAGGTTCAAGTGCCACTACTGCTGCCGGAACTTCCCGACGTCGCAGGCGCTGGGTGGGCACCAGAACGCGCACAAGCGGGAGCGGCAGCACGCCAAGCGCGCACAGTTCCAGACCGCCATGGCCATGCACCACGGCCAGTACTACTACCCGCACCATCACCCGGCCGCCGTCCCGGACCCCGCGCACCTCTACCCCGCTGCCCTCGCCGCGTACCACCACCACCGCTTCGCGGCAGCAGCGCCGCCGCCGCACTACCCGTCGTGGGCGGCCGCCGGCGGCAGGTACTACAGCGGGCCCGGGTCCATCTCGCAGCCGATCAACGGCAGCCCGGTGGCGACGCCGCTATCGCCCGCGCTCTGGCGGGTCCCCACCGGCGGCGTCGGCGTGGGGATGCCGTTGGCCGCGCCACGGCAAGAAGTAGAGGCCACGCCGCCACCACCGGCTGTGCTCGGACGTGAGGAGCCAGTGGTCGTGGGAGGATCTGGTTCGGCGCCGTTCTCGCCGTCGACCTCCTCGTCGTCGTCATCGGCTTCGCCTCATAAGCGCCCCGCCCCACCGGAGCGTGAAGAGAATGTGAGTTTGGATCTGAGCTTGTAGTCTCGAGAAATGACCGGTCGATCGACCGGAGAGAGACATATAATTGTTGCGTTTTTACAAAACAAAACGAGTGCCCTCTTTTTCTGGCCTCCTCTCTCTCTCTCTCTCTCTCTCATGCTTGCAATTATTCAATTTAGCTTCAATAGGTGCTCAATCAAGTGATGATGAGCAAAAATGACACATCTCTCAGCAGTTTATATGCCTTTTAAACTGTTCCACTCCTCTTGTGGGTTTTTAAATTCTGAAATTTCAGATTGAAACTAGTACAGTAGAACCGGTGAAAGGAGTAATTACAATTTTGGCTCCTGCACTTATATAGATGGATTGAACAGAAGTTGTGGAATTAATTTTCAGTTCCACATGCATGCATTCTGCCTTTCTTCTTGAAAGGTTACAATTAGTACTTGGAAGTACCTCTATCATCCATTTACATATATCCTGCTATTCGAGTATGCATGTATTAATTCGGAAATATAAACTCAATTCCAACCATTTTAAATTTGGAAACCATGCCTTTTCTTCGGCGTGGATTTCGTTAATCTTATAACCCAAACCCATGGTTATTTTGCTAAGCCGCGACTCCACAAGAGAATGATTGTACATGCGAGCATGGGGCTAGCATTCTGAAAACATGTCTGAAAACAAGGAAAATGGTAAATTACATCTGTAATCTCCACTTCCAATAGCTCTGAATAAAGGTAGTCGTATTATCTTGAACCATCAATTAACAACTGAGCTGCTAACCTGAAATTGAAGGGGGGAAATAAAGGAACATTAGTTAAGGCTTTGAAAGTTGAAACATGGGACCACTGATGAATATGTGTACTTATTACATTGCCAGAAATTTGTATACATGCTTCATTTGAATGTTATTAGCCACGTCTATGCTGCATACCCAGGAGCCAATAGCTTGTTTCGTACGCTAATGGTCACCAGCGAATTTGCTATATATACAATCTATTTTTTTAATTTTTCTCTTATTGTACAATTTTTCTGATGTAGGAACTGTGGATAGGAAATTGTTAATTGGTTTTTCCATTGTCCTTTAATTGAAAATATAATATGAAGTGCTTTTATATGTATTGGAATTATTCTTATGCATGCCAACAAAAACTGCAATCTGACTTTAAGGAAAAAGGCTGGAAAGCTGTTGTTCAATAATTGCATATTCCTTAAAAAGAGCGCAGCAGCAGTAGAATAATCATACCATCCATCATTATATGGGAAAGTCAGACAATTAAGCGAACTTTGAACCTTTTGAATATGGTACCTAACTGTTACTATATGGGAGTATGTAGTACACCTGAGATCAGTTAAACAAATCTATCTAGTAACTACTCCCTCCTATATGCATGGTGCTAGTTTTCTAACAACAGGTGGAGCGTATAGACTATGTATATAGAGTACAAATAAAAGCTGTTGTATTTCATGTTGGTATTTAACTTATTTATGTGGTGCTTTCAATTAATTAAGTCCAAATTTGGCAGAAATATTATTCAGACGATTTAATCAATATTTTCAAACATGTATATCCTTTATACTGCTTTGAGTTTTGTGACAATTAATGTAAATGCAAATGTGTTGTGCAATTAAACTTGAGTAAATTAAATAATTTGTAGACTATGTTGGTGTATAAGTGAATTGTCCACCTTTTCGTATCAGATTAAGCTTTTGGGTTGAACTAGTTGGTACATGCAACTCAATATGGTATCAGGGTCAGTGGTATCTCAAGTTGAAGTCCTTGCAAAGTTTTTGAGTCGAACAAGTTGGTGCATATAACTTAATAGCCTAAAGCTATATGAGCCAAGCATATCCATGGTCTGTCAATTAATTCCATCTTGCTGGCAAAATGTTATCATCTGGAAACAGTGCCCCTTCCAACATGTAGCAGGAATGCAGGTGTGCTAGCACCGATAATGGACTTTATGTGGAAGTATTAGACGTCTGGAATCTGTGTTTTATAGTATTGATAATGATGTTTCTGTTTCCCTCTTTTGAGACCAATTAAGGAGCTTTGTTTATTTGGAAGCAGGATTGTAAACATGTAGGACGTACTGGACTAAAGTTTGTGTGCCCCTTCCAAAAGTTCCCTAGCTAGCCCCCCTTTTTCTTACAAATTAAAGATGATGTGCACACCGGCACACCTCGCACATATTATCCACAAGTGCATCTCTCCTACTCGCTATTCTCACAATATGGCATGCAAAGTTGTTTTTATTATGTATATTATACTTATACTCCCTTTGTTTCAAATTATAAATTGTTTTAGTTTTATCCTTGGTCAAACTCTTTCAGCTTTGACCAAGAATTTATAGAAAAATGTATATATATCTATAACATCAATCTAGCTAGTTTCACTAGATAAATCATGAAATATATTTCATAATGTATGTATTTGATATTGTAGATGTTAATATATTTTTCTATAGATTCAGTCAAATTAAACTAAAATGACCTACAATTAGGAATACACAAGGACAAGAGTACAATCTACATCATCATAATACGCAAATGCTGCCCCCGAAAGCCTGTTAGGATGGACCACGCGCACACTTGGCAAGTGAGGGCCACATCCAGCCTCCTACGTGTACACATACTGACATACGTATAACCAATCAATTACTAATTAATCTGATATACTATATATAGAACTTGCGTTCAAACAAAAAATCTGATATATGGGCGTTACCCATGCATATCCATCACGAAAAAGTAGTGGTCATGTGCAAGTGCAAAGTCACATCTACCGCATGTGTAACATGTGCACGAGTGTGGGCTAGGGTTTAGAGATCCATGTTCTCTGGCTATATATAGCATGAGCAGTCAGTATGTAGCGTACCACTGCACGTCGTCATGCGTCGCTTTAGCCTGAGCGAGGTTTAGCTCCATGTTCTCCGGCGAGCCAGGATCGGAGTCAGTTTTGGAGGCCAGCTTGCTTCTCGGAATCTCGGATCATCAGTACGTGTCAGCAGAGAAGCTCATGAAAGCTGGAACCATTTCACGAGAAGACGGATGCAAGCCACAGTAATGCAAGCAGTTCAAATATCCTGCAAGAACAATCAGAAAACAAATGGTCGAAATGTTAAGGAAGTCTGCCACTCTTAGCGAACAATTTGTCCGACTTATTACTCCATTAAACATCCGGAGTATGTGTTAGGGCGGCTCCAAAAATTTAACTATAAGCTAGCAGAACTATTCTTTTTATCCATTAAACAGTGTGAAAGATTAAAAAACCTAACTAGGAGTAAAGAGATAATCATCTTTTCTTTCACTGCACAATATTCAAGACTAATTGGTGTACACTCTCTTTTTATTATGAAATACATGCTTAATGTTCAATGCATCAGCTTAGATCGAGCTTATGCTGTGTCCCTGCAAACGCTGCAGCCTGCACAGGTTTGGTCAGGATGGCAGGACCTGCCCACGCAAACCACCAACAAACTGATGAAATACATGCACACATCTCTACTATCCTGCATCACACTTGCTAGCTGCTACTGCTGTGCTGCAATAATGTACGTACGTACTGAGATCGAGTAGGCTACATACCACCAGGGGATCGATCAAGCTATGCGTGCGAGGCAGCCCGCGGTTCAATGCAACCACCAGCCAGCACCACCACTGCACCACACTGTTGTTGTGTACCGTAGCTAGCGCTGAGACGTATGGGCACTGCCAGTACTATACCTGCCATATGCCACCCGCCGTCCCAGGCAGCAGCTACCGCCACTCGTTCTGTTCGTCCGACTTATCAGCCATCAGTTAACATTACTTTTCTCTCAAAACAAATCAGTTATCAACCATTAATCAGCAGTATTTTTCTCTCGAAACAAATCAGCACTAGCAACTAGCCACCAGCCAAACGAACAGACTGACTACCGATGTCTACTTCTCGACTTCTGCATGCATGGCAGGAAGCAGATCGCCGGCCGGATCGACGAACTTTTTTTTTCGAAAATAAGATCGATGGACTCTCGGCGGCGGGTTGTACCCATATGTGGTTGTGGTGGTTGTAGATCCTGTCATGCATTCGTTTTGTGCAGAGAACCAGAGACAATCTGTTTAGTACTATTTGGGAGGTGTGTGTATACCATCTTCGGCTCTACCTTGCTTTTCATTCTCAAACTGAAGTGTTGCAGCGTGAAGTCGTTTGGCAATTAGGATGAAAGGTAAATTACAAGTCGGATGAGTCAAAATTTTCATTTCATCGTCGAAGACTCAAAGCTGTTTCGGTCTATGTGCTGTGAGAGAGTTTGTGCTCGGGAGACGTGCGAGCTGAGTGTGGCCGGAAGCGCTAGCCTGCGATTTTTGTCTCTGTTCATCTACTAAATAATTCTATGAGTTGGCTTGGAGCTGAGATCACCATTGGAGAGGGCCACAATGGTTTTATAGCATCCGTACGTACGTGTATGCGTCCAAGGTTCAGATGATTTCCATTACGACGTTCAGAGTGCTAGCTGCCACGACTAATATGTAGCTGGTGTGTTGCGCACTTGTGTTCACATTGTTCAACTTTGATTTTTTTAGGCAAGTACATTGGTGTCGTCTGGTAGTCCGTCTCATGTATTGACACATAATTTTGGGTCGACTCAACAGACAATCTATACAATGAGTTGTCTTGTACGTCGTCTGGTAGAGCTATGTGATTCCTTAATTTGTGTACATAAAAAAGGAATATTATGAGTTGCATATGGCAACAACAACGCATACAAAGGTTGTGAAGTTGTCTCATGAGGTGGTTGTTTCGCGAAGCAACGATCTCTTTGTCTCTCCTCGTTCTCTCTCCTCCACATCATCAAAAATCTTACATGGCACTGCATCAGACGACCTATGGAACTGCTGACGTGTACTAATGTACTTGCTCTTAGAGGGATATTTATTGTATTATTGTTCAACTTTGATGTATCTCCTCAGACAATCAGCTGTATGCAACTCTTAATAACAACCTTACGACCATCAGATTCATTACATGGGCCAAGCCCAACCTGCAATAGGCTTGTAGGCCCAAACTCAAACCCACTTACCACTCTCCTTACAGGTCGGCCCGTCACAAAAGGGAATCGGGGCAAGCTGCGAGAAAAGTTTATCAGTGTCGTCTCATGGCGTTTCAGTGCCTACCACGGTTTTATGTGGTGATTCCCACTCATACTACCAAAGCCAAAAACTTTTGGAGATTTAAGATCCCCACACTCCCGTTTTGTTTTGGCAGACAACTTCTCACCCAATAATTGACCTCGCATTTCCCCCAGTGAAAGCATTGCAGGGGCAAAGGACCTAGCGTGTTTTAGGCAGTTCCAATAGGTATTTATGATAGTTTCTATCTTCATTAAATGAGATACCACATAACCAAAAAAAGATGACATGGTAAGTCAATAAATGAAGAAAGAGAAGCAAATCTAGACAAATCTCGTTTCTTGTTTGAGAAACGACGTCCTCCCTCGCCCCAAGACATGAAGAAACGACAAAAAATGGCATTAGGGGGAAGCGGGTCGTTTCCATGGGCGCTCGTCGAGCCTTCCTGCTCGCTTGCCGGCCGCGCGCGCTCACCGGCGTGCTGCTTTGCCCACGCACTCGCCGGTCTGCCACGCCCGCGCCGGGTGGAGCAGAGTTAGGCGGCCGGGCAAACACTAGGCCCACCGGAGCCCGGCCAGGACCCCACCTCACTGCTAGCTCAAGGGAGGCACTAGATCCGGCCGGGACAGGGCAGGATCTGCCTGCCGGCGACCCGCGCGAGCCGCTCCATGCGTGGAGCTCGCCCAGCCATGGTGCCACTGAGTTTGGGGAACGAGAACTCGAGTGGCCCTCGCAGGTCGCCGGCGATCCGCCGCGCCGCGCCTACCCGGATGTGTCTTCTTGCGCGCTCGCCTCCACACCCGTGCGCGCTCCTAGCGCACGACGGCGCACGGGTGTGTGGCGGCCGCCCGGAGTCCAGGGTGCGCCGTGGAACAGAGTTAATCGACGACTGGTAAGCACGCAAATTATGCGTCGGTTCGTGGCACCAAATTCCTTCCTCTACATCTGGTTTAGCTTTCTTCCCCAATTCCAAGAACAAATTTCTTCGTTCCTTGCGTATTTTGCTGATATGGAAAAGAAAATTGGAGTGCGTGACAGCAGGGTCCCTGATTCTTCCGGTCAACTGGTTTGCCTGGCATTCGTCTTCGTCGCCGACGGCCACCGCGCCCGCCTGCGTCGCCGTGTGCTCGGTGAGGAGCAAGCCGCGCTGGTGATCTCGGGAGAGAAGGGAAGAGAGAGAATTGGAGGGATAAGAAGGAAGATAATATAAAATACCGCTAGTATTTGTTTGAGAAAGAAATTTCCATTGTGTAGTATAGTTTCTACATATAGATTTTTGCTTAGGTGGCTCTCTTGAGCTTCGTACATGATTTCTACCATAGGGAGTGCCCTTAGTTCCCGAGTAATCTCTTTAGTAATAATCTCTCCGACTAGCCGGTTGCACCTCCTTTCTCTATCAATAAAATTGGCACAATCTCGTACCAGTTCGTTCAAAAAAAAACTTTACATCATCTCAGATGAATTGTACTCTTGCTTTTGCGTTCCACTAGCTAAATGTTGCGTGACTTCCCCTGCAAATAATGACTCAAAGGCATATAGGTCCAGTCTTTCTAGTCAGCATGATACTTCATCCGTTCCAAATTGTATGACCTATACAACTTGAAATGGAGGGAGATATATTACTTTTTTCTTAGAAAAGTCAGTGTAGTATATCTCTAAGAAGGCATATGGTTTCGTCTTGCCTCCACTAAAAATTGCTTTCCAGTTTACAGTGTGAAAACTTATACTTGACTGCTCAGTGCTCGGTCTGGCGTGTAAAAAAAAAGGTTTGAATTTCCCTTACATTGGGTGGGCCTATTAGAGCCCTCACTCTATTTTTATGCTAAAGGAGTCTAAAATCTTGACAATGCCTTATTTAGTTTGGTGGAATTTTTTGGAGAATTTTGGAGTTCCCTTTCAAGATCTATTAAAAATATTAAACGTAGACTTAATTACAAAATTTATTACACAAATGGATTGGAAATCACGAGATGAATCCATTAAGTATAATTAATCCGTCATGAGATTGGTTACTGTAGCACGACATTGTCTAATCATGACATAATTAAACTCGTTAGATTCGTATAAAAAATTAAGGTAGGGGTTGTGGAATGAGTTTTGTCATTAATCCGAAGATTGATGTGACGGGTAGTTGGTGAAATTTTTGGAAAGTAAACAGAGCACAGTATGCCCTCAATCAATATTTACTCTAGATCCACCCCCGCCCTACAAACTACTTCCCTCGTTCTAATTTATTAGTCGTTTTGATTTTATTAAATATATTTCTTTTGTTATATGTATCTGGATATAAGTATATATCTAGGTGCATAATAAAAAATGTATCTAGAAAAATCAAAATGATTAGTAATTTAGGACGGAGGGAGCAGATGAAAATGGTGAAACCTTTGATGTAGCAAATGTTGAAGGAATTAAGGGAAGGCATGTACATTTACGTACCTGCCGACGGTGCCATATCTGGATTTCCATACCTTACATGTAATAACTGATGCCTCAAAAGAGGATGAGTGAGAGCGAGACCCCTCCTCCCCCGCCCGAGGGCGACTCGGGCGGCGCCGCGCCGCCCGCCGCCATTCCCGCCCTCCCCGCCGACCTCCCCGCCTCCCAACCCCCTCCCCGTGACGGTGCCACCTTTCCGGCCCCCGTCACCTCCCCGGCCGCCATCGCCGCTGTCCCTTCCTCTGCGCCGCCGCAGCGGCCCTCCGCCAGGCAAAACTCCAAGTGGGCCCGGCGTGCCCCTGCACGCCTGCGCTTCCGTGCGGTCGGCCGCCCTGACCGCAGCAAGTCTGGCTTCTCCTCCGGGCGTGCTCCGGCGTGGGGGGCCTCCGGTGACGATCTCAGCAGTCCCAGCCTCTCTCCCGGTGAGGCCTTCCGCGACTACTCCTTGCACAATTTCCACTCAGAAGTGTTCGCCCACCTCCGCCACTCCTCCCCGTTGTTCCAGCCCGCCACCATCTGGGTCTCTCCTACCCTCGTCTTCCTTCCTGCAACTTGGTGTGGATGAAGAACACCCTCAATTTCTGGCTTGATGGCTCCACTCCTTAGGTTCCGTTGCGCGTTGATGCGCCAGCCATCTTCGCCTTCGATCTCCAGGGCGTCCATCGCTAACTTCATCTTGACGCTAGGCGAGCTCCGCCATGGTCGCCTCCGACTGCGCTTCTTCCCCAGCTTGCAGATGGCCGTTGCTGCGCTTCCGACTTCAAATTCGGGGAGCGCGTCGCCGGCACCGTCCCCGGGCTGTGCGGCTTCGTCGGATTTCCCTCCAGCCCAATATAGCCTGGAGACCGGCCCAGTTACCGGCGCCACCGGTGCCACCGGCGTGACGCCTCCAGTCCCCGAGGTGCGTCGACTGCAGCGTGGCAGGCGGCATCCCATCAGCACGGCCCTGCATGGTTCCCGCGCACGGGTGGGCGCGTGCTCCCGGTGCACGCCACCTGCCCAGGCGGGCGGCCCCCCGCCGCTCATCCGGACAACTGGCGCACCTGGTCCATGCGATGGGTGCAGGGGGATCCTGCCTCTTCCCGCCGACGGGGGTTTTCCCCCCTCTTCCGGGCGCCGCAGCTTCGCCTGCAAGCCCCATCCAAGAAAACCCCCGCCGCTTCCACGCCTCCTTCGCCGCTGCTGTTGCTTCTCCGGCCAAATCCCCGCCACCTCCCCGCACCGCCACCCCCTCCCGTCCACCGCTCACCTCCATTGAAGGTCGCTGTTTTCGGTGCCTTGCTTCCGACCACTCTCGCTCGGCGTGCAGGGAACCGATCCGCTGCCGTCGGTGCTGGGCGTTCGGGCACTTTGAGCGCCAGTGCCGCACCCCCCGTCGCCGTCGCCCTACCGCCATGCCTGGGCTCCCCTTCGACGGGCTCCCCGGCTCGTCCTCGCCTCCGCTGCCAGGGCGGCGCTCTGAGGCCACCTCCTCCTCCGACTCGCCGCCACCGCCACAAGCTCAGGAGGAGCTTGAAGAGGGCGAGATCGCCCCTGGTGCGGGCGATGCGGAGCTCCCGGACGCTGAGGATCTTGAGGAGCCGGTGCGCCCCCAATCCATTGATGTCTACATGCCGTTCGTGAACGTGGCGCACTTCAACCATCTTGCGTACGCCACCATCACCCCGCCGCACAATGCGCTCGCCGACAACATCCGCGACGCTCTCGTCGCGCAGGGTGGTAATGCTCATGTCACCCTTGCTCCTTCCTCCTATGGTGCGATGCTCCTCATGTTCGACGACCATGCTCGGCGCGAGGCCGCCATCAATGCAGCGCCGTTCGTGGGGCAGCACCACACCATCATCCTGGAATGCCAAGAGGATACGCCGAACCGGTTCCACTTTGAACATGATGCGATCGTCTCCATCGCCATACGTGACTACCCCCTCGAGCACTGGAATCGCGAGCGCATGATCTACGCCATCGGCCCCTTCGCCAATCCGGACAGTGTCGACCCTGTCTGCCTTCAGGGTGTCGACTACTCTGCCGTCCTGATGCAGGTGAAGGCCAAGGACGCCACCGACATCCCACTTGAGGAGTACTTCAAAAACCACTACGGGCTTGGCGCCTATGCGCACGTCACCATCACGGACATTGAGGCGTTGGAGGATTCGGACTCGGGCGGCTCTGGCCCAGGCTCCCCTGGCCCAGGGAATCCTGCCCAGCCGGGCGAAGCGCTCGGCCTTGGCGACACGCCAGGCCCCCATGGCGCGCCCCCTGCCCCCATCCCGGGCGCAGCGGATGGCCCTGCTCCCGCGCCGCCTGGCGGCCCGGGTGCTTCCGGTCCACCTCAAGATTCAGCCACTCCAGGCGCCCCGGAGCACATGTCCGTCCGCGACATCCTGCCTGTGCCTGTGGGGCGTCTCCGGGGCTCCACCATCCTCCCCTCGATGGAGGCGCGCCCGCTCCTTGTCAAGCCGGACACGGTGGACATCACCCTGCGCGCCGGGTCCTTCTATGAGATCCGCGTCACCGGCCCCAACAACTATGTTGGTGTCTACCGTGTGCCGCTCCAGCCAGCACGTTCTGGCCTCCGCGGTGACCAGGGTATGCTTGTGGTTAACCTCTGCTCTGCCTCCATTGGCTTTCTCCGCCAGGTCTACACGGTTAGTGCCGCCAAGTGCACGGGCTTCACTGTGGATCCCCTCTGTTCTAGCGCTGACTCTGCTCTGCCGCCGTCCATACCACTCAAGGATGCGGCGCGCCTGTGCGACGGCGCCCCGCTACCGCGCGGGGGTCCTGGTGTGGGCGCCCCGTTCGTTCCTGGAGTGGGGGACTCTGCCCCTGTCGCGCCATCGAGCCCTGCTGCTCTGGTGGATCCTGTTCTGCACGGGAGCGCTCTAGAGGACTCTGTACCGCTGGAGGCCGCTCTGGAGGATCCTGTGCTCCTGGCCGTGCCTCCTGCTGTGGCCTCGCCTGAGAGCGCGCTGAGCTGCGGCTCCCTCGACCTCGACTTCGGCGGCCAACCGTGTAACTCGCTTGAACTCACTGCTGTCAACAAGGATGCGGAGCACGTCGTCACCAGCGTCGTCATCCCTCTCCCGCCGTCCCCGCCGCGGGCCGCCTCGCCACCTCAGGGGCCCGCCCTCGATCTCCTTTGCCATGAGGACATTGACGACCTTTTGAAGGATGGGCGACGCCGCAGCCACCGCGTCTTGGCTCGTGAGCGCATGCGCGGTATCCGTGAGATCGTCGCTGAGGCGGCGATCCGCCTCAAGAAGCGCAAGCTGGGCTCCGACACCAATGCCCCGGCTTCATCCACCTCGCCTCCTGCTCCCGTTGACCCCGTGAGCAACAACGTCGACGCTGGCCTTGGTGCAGGTGATGGGTCGGCTGCTGAGGATGCTGTGCACTGCGACCCCCGTTCTGATGCGCCGGGCATTCCAGCCTGGCGTGTGGAAGATCTTCGGCTACTGGGGTGCGCCTACAACGTTCCTGAGGACCGCCTCGATGCCATGATCATCGTCCCCACCCCGAAGCTGGCTCCCTTGGACTGATGTTGCGTGCTGTCGCTGCCTGGCTCCATGCTCCCCCCTTTTGCTGTCGATGCTATGTGTCATCGCTTGGGCGTGTCCAAGCTAAACATTGCTCGTGCGCCTGCACGGAGCCGCTTGTAATATGCTCGTTGAACCTTCAGGGGTGGCCGCGGCCCCCCTCGCTGCTGGGGCACGGATGGGAAATCTGTGATGACCCACTCGTGTTTTATTGCCTGCTTGGTTTTCTCTCCCGGCCCGCCTTGTTGCCCGCCATGGTGGTTTCTTGGTTCTTCAATGGCTAACCCCCACGAAACAGGTGACCATCATGACCTGGAAACGTCCGCGGCTTGGGAGACAGAGACAAGTGTGACAATGTCCGGCTTGCGTTCCCCCAACCCCCCTCCATTGCTTGTCTGCAAGAAACTAAGCTCCAGCGCATCAACACCTTCAAAGCCGCCACCTTCCTGCCTCGCCCCCTCGCCTCCTCCTTCGCCTACCTCCCCTCCGTCGGCGCCTCGGGCGGCATCCTCATGGCCTGGGACCCTTGCTTCCTCACCCCTTCCACCACCACCCAGCGCCTTTTCACCCTAACCACCACCTTCAACATCCTTGCCTCCGGAGATAGCTTCACTGTTACCAATTGCTACGGTCCCTGTGTCCCCCACAACAAGCAAGCCTTCCTTGTTGAGCTCCTTCTAATCCACTCCACGCTCACGGGCCCCTGGGTTGTCCTAGGGGATTTTAACCTCCTCAGGGCACCGGATGAGCGCTCCAACGGCAACTTTGATCAGCGGGAGGCGGACGCCTTCAACTCCTTCATCGACGCCGCCGCGTGCCAGGAGATCCCGCTCTTGGACCGGAGGTTCACTTGGTCAAATCATCAGGAGTGCCCGATCCTGGCCAAATTGGATCGGTTTCTTGTCTGCAACAACTGGAGCTCCCTATTCCCTAACACCATGATAACCTCTGCCTCGGCTCCTGTCTCGGATCATTGTCAGCTCATTCCTGTTGCTGCCACTTCCATTCCGCGCCCTGTTGTGTTTCGCTTCAACAACCACTGGGTTCGTGTTCCTGGCTTCTCTGCTGTTGTCAATGGGGCCTGGTGTAGTACCCATGACAAGGAAGGCACTGCTCGCCTCGCACTCTGCCTTAAGCGCAGCCGAGCGGACTTGAAGAGTTGGCAGCGGGGAACTCGCTCTCCCCGCGACATTTTGGTGAACTGTAACGTGGTGATCGCCATGATGGATCGTTTGGAGGAATTCCGGCCTCTCAACTCGGCTGAGACGATGCTGCGCTCCCTGGTCAGAGATGCGGCACAGGAGCAGGTTGCCCAGCTTGCCATCTATTGGCGGCAGCGCTCCAAGGTCCGTTCCTGCCGCCTGGGAGATGAGAATACAAGATTCTATCACATGTCTGCCACTGTGCAGTGGCGCCGCTCTCAGATCAAAGCTCTTCAGCTCGAGGATGGTTCCGTTGTCACAGATCACTCGTTCAAGGCAGCCGTCCTCCACTCTTTCTACCGTCAGCTCCTGGGAGAAGCCGACCAGTGCACCATGTTGCCGTATCTGCAACAGTACTTCGTGGATACTTCACTCTCCCCCTGGCAGGCTGATGCTCTGCTGGCTCCCTTCACCATGACAGAATTGCGCCACCTGCTGTTCACCATGCGCAAAGACGCTGGGCCGGGCCCTGATGGCTTCACTCCCCTGTTCTTCCAAGCCAACTGGGATTTGGTCAAGGATGATTTATTGCTCCTCATGAACAACTTCCAGCAAGGCATGGCTGATTTGCGACGGATCAACAAAGCCTACCTCGCTCTTTTGCCCAAGAAGGCCACGTCCATCCTGCCGAAGGACTACCGACCGATCTCCCTCCAAAATTGTGTCACCAATCTCTGCACCAAAGGGATGACCACCCAGCTTCAACCTTTTGTTCCCCAGCTTGTCCACTCTGATCAGACAGGGTTCTTGAAGGGGCGGTGTATTGCGGAGAACTTCATTTATGCTGCTGAATTGGTCCAATGCTGTCACATACGAGATGCCCCGGCCATCGTCCTCAAGTTGGATTTCAGGAAAGCCTTCGACTCGGTCGATTGGCTTGCACTTGATGCTGTCTTAACGGCCAAAGGTTTTCCACCGCAATGGCGGCAGTGGATCTCCTCCCTCAATGCCTCCAGCCAGACCGCTGTGGTCCTGAATGGAGTCCCAGGCAAATGGATTTTGTGCAAACGAGGGCTCCGCCAAGGTGACCCTCTATCTCCGTACCTATTTATCCTGGTGGCGCATCTTCTCCAGCAGATGCTGCTTCGTGCTGAGCTCCACCACCCATTGGTCCCTGGCGAGCCGTGCCCTGTGCTCCAGTATGCAGATGATACTCTCATTCTTCTTAAGGCCGATGCAGAGCAGGTCCAGCGCCTGAAGCAGCTGCTCCAGGACTTTGCCATCATGACCGGCCTACAGATTAACTTTGAGAAAAGCACCTTTGTTCCCATTGCTTTGGCGGTGGAACCGGCCCAACAGCTGGCTGCGCTGTTTGGCTGTCCTGTGGCAAGCTTCCCACAGACGTACTTGGGGCTCCCTCTTTCGGTCACTAAACTCCGCCTGTGTGACCTTCAACCGCTGGTTCGTGCCGTCGCTGGTTATATCCCGGGCTGGTGTGGTCCGTTACTCACCCCGAGTGGCCGCACCACCCTGTCAAATGCCGTTCTTACTGCCCGTCCAGTCTATGCCATGTGCTCCATTTTGTTGCTGCAAGGGACTGTTGAGGCGATTGATGCATTGCGCCAGGCCTTCATCTGGACTGGGGAGTCGCGCTGCACTGGGGGCCAATGCAAGGCTGCCTGGGAAATGCTCTGTGCTGACAAAGAGCGAGGCGGGCTTGGGGTCAAGGATCTCGCCATCCAGAATCGTGGTCTCCTCTCCAAGTTCCTTTCGAAGCTCCACCAGCACCCCACCACCAATTGGTAGCGTTGGTTCAACCGGCTCTATGGCGTGGGCGTTCATCGCGACCTGGGGGACCATCACCACCTCGACACCCCTGTTTGGACCGCCCTGCTCAAGCTTTTGCCAGAGTTCCGGGAGTGCACAAGGGTACACCTTGGTGATGGTGAGCACTACAGCTTCTGGTTTGATCACTGGCTTGGGCCTCGACCTCTGGCGGAGCTTTTCCCCGCCCTCCTGTCTCATTGCCGGCGCCCCAATGTGACTGTGGCCAATGCATCGCGCGATGGCGTCTGGTCCTTCTTCTTGCACCCCCGCCTGTCTACTGGTGCCGAGGATGAGCTGCGGCTCCTCCTCCCGGCCCTGGCCACGACGCTCTCGGTGCCTGGCGTCCCTGATCAACGGGGGATTGGCGTGGAGCTCCGGCCATTCACCTCCTCAGGTTTCTACGCGTGGCACATGGAGAAACGCCCTCTGGATGGCTTCGCGGACTCCATCTGGAAGAGCAAAGCCACCCCACGTTGCAAGCAGTTCCTGTGGTTAGTCCATCATGAACGCCTCCCGTCAGCAGCGCTCCTACATCACCGGAATATCATCGACTCGCCGTTGTGTGCCTTTTGCGACGCGCATGAAGATCAACTGCACCTACTGCTCTACTGTCCACACGCTGCTGTGGTCTGGCGAGCTGTTGGGTGGGTCGTTGCGCCGCACCTGCTCTCCTTCCGCGATCTGTGGTCTCTTGCTGATCTTCTGATGCCTCTTCTGCTGTTCATTCGACCATCATCACGGCTGTCCTGTGGAACATCTGGAAAGCGAGGAACAGTGTGGTGTTCTGCTCCTCCTTCATGCCAGTGTTCCTCACGGTGCGCTCGATCGTCTCCGACCTTGAGCTTTGGGCTCACCGGTGCAAATCCCCTAGCGACGCTTATTCTCTGCAGACGTGGGCACAGAGTCTTGTAACGTGATCATTTGAGTCTCTTGTTTCTAGCTCCCCCATTCTCAAAAACACATGTAAACACTAACTTGGTTTATTAATACAATGTTCAGACCGGCTTCTTGCCTGTCGTAGTTCCTAAAAAAAATAACTGATGGCTCTTGTCACCCAAGGCCCACCGGCATTAGAACCTTTGTGCATCAGAATTCAGAACAACAGTATTACACATTCAACTGCTCTTACGTGTGCCCAGGATGTTGAATTAAATGACATCTTTATTAAAAAAAAGTGAGTTTGGTTGTGTGAGTGCCATGCAACGAAAATAGACTGGCCCACAATAGACCAGGTCCGGCTCCGGCCCATGAGAAGGCCCTAGTACTCCGTAGTAAACTACCGGTATGTTCCTGGCTCTGCTCCCTTTCTTCTTCTTTTTTTTAAAGAAAGGCAGGAGCACTGCCGTGTCATATAAGGAGAAGAAGCATGCGAACGATTACATGATTGTGATTACATAAAAGGGAAACAAACTCGACACTCGGGGAAAACAAACACATGATTAAACAGAGGCGCCCCCCGTGGCGAACTCCCTAAGCTGCATCTCTTCCTTGATTAAAAGGAGAACTCTCGCCGGTGTAGCCTCAACACCCTGAAAGACCCGCCGATTTTGCTCTTTCCATAAGTTCCAAGCAGTGTACATGAGCAACGCAGCCACCCTTCTACCTTCTTCCTTGGACCTTCCGGTGACACTTGCATTCCACCAACCTTGCAGAGACAGCTCTCCCGTAGGCATGGAGATAAGCCCTTGCGACCACCTGGAGACAAGAAGCCACACTTCCTTTGCATATACACAATTGAGGCAAAGATGCTCAGCCGTTTCGGCTGCCTGGTCACAGAGCACGCATGTTTGATTGCAGGGCCAATTCCTCTCTAGTAGCCTATCAGCCGTAAGAATTTTTTCCTGGACCAACAGCCAAGCGAACAGGCGGTGTTTACCATCAGCGCGCGCCCTCCAAATCGCTCTGCTGTTGAAAGTGCAGTAGGATCCAGAGAATTGAGCGGCGTAAGCAGATTTAGAAGAATACTGTCCGTCCGGCGTCCATCGCCATGAGATGGCGTCAGGTTGATCTGGAACAAGCTGAACCTCCTGCACTAGCCCCCAAAGCAGCACAGACTCTGACATCTGATCCACTGTGCTCATACGCCACAGGCCGCGCGTCCAATTCAGGTCCTTGAGATCGTCTTCCACTGAGTTGTTTTTCCTCCAAGCTAATTTATACAGGTTTGGGGCCAAATCACGTGGTGCCTTACCATCAATCCAATCACGTGGCTCTGCTCCCTTTCTTTCCTCTTCGCCGCTGCGCCACCACAAACTGCTGTCGCCGCTCGCCCGCTGCGCAGGTGAGGAGGTAGGGGCCCGGGGTAATGGCGACCTCGCGCCGGCGGCACCGCGGCAGGACCCTCCGCGCGCACCAGGCACCAGGATGCCGCGCTCCGGAAGCGTCGTTGCGGTGTGAGACACAAACACCCAACGCAAGCTCCAGATCGAGATAGGCAACGCCCGCCCACCCAGTCACCCACCCCTAGCACGTCTTCGATTCTTTCATTTTCTCTGCCTTTTTATTTTTATTTGAACTTTATGAAATGAGAGCTGGCATGTTCTTGGCAATCGATATGGTAAGTCGTGAAAATATTTGCTTGTTCTGTGTTCTGTAGGTTCCACTCCCTTTGCTTTCGGGGGGATCCTATCTCCCTTCCGGAAGATAGATAAGCAAGCGACCTATAAGGCCACCGAGGCCCATCGACACCTTCTTCCTCCTCCCGCGACGTCCCCGGCGGTCCACCACCCCCGCCGCCTCCGTCACCAGCCCCGGCCGGCGGCTCCCCGCCGCCGCGCCGCCCGCCCACCAGCCACCCCCGCCCTCCAGCCCGCCCTTCCTAACCCGGCGCGCCTCACCGCCCCTGCCGCCGGTCACCGGCCCACCGCCGGTCCGACCCCGCCCGGCCGGCGGCGCTACCGCGCCACCTCGCCTCCGCCGCCGGCCGAGCCGCCGCCGCCGCCGCCGGTCCTCCGCCCCCCACACCTCCCTCCTTCTAGGTCCGCCGGCCGTGGAGGCCCCGAACCCCCGAACCCGAACCCCGAAACCCTAACCCAAAACCGCCGCCGCTACCACCGCCGGCGGCGACCCGCCGGTCGCCGCCGTCCGCCCCCGCCCACCTCCCACCCCTCCGGCGAGGACCTTCCCCGGCGGCGGCGACCCAGCGGAGCCCCGAGCCCGTAACGAGAGAGAGAGGAGGGAAGAAGAAGGTGATCGTGCGGTCCATAGTGCCTGCACGAATCTCAAACAGTGGAAGTTTGAGCATCTTTCTGCCTTCCGGAAGATATATAGGATTTGCCTTGCTTTCGATGCCCGCGACGGGCGGCCCGACTGACTCTGCCTGACCATAGTCAGGTCCGCACCGGACTCAGATATTTGCCTTCTCATTCTCACCCCAATCTTCAGCAGCGCAGCCGCTCGCTCGCTCTTCTCGTCCGCACACCCCGAACAAGCGCTGCTCGCTCGCTCTTCTGGTCCGCACACCCCGAACAAGCGAGAGGAGACGGAGAGAGAGAGTCGAGCGCCAATGGCGGGCACCGGCTGCCACTCGCTCCTCTCTCCGACCACGCCGTTCTCTGCTGAGTTTTCCATTGGGATGACAAAAATTAATTTCAAGCTAAAATGTTTTCTGGCGAGTTGATGACAGAGTATGTAAGATTGCAAGTACATCACTTCTAAATCCACCTTTAGCTCAAAGTAGTGCAATGGTAAAACAAAGGAGATTGTTGTGTTGCAATGCATATGCCAAATGAGATGAAGTTGCTCCCAATCAAACATTAGAACAAAAGGGATTTTGCTCAATTGGGTAGTACATTTGAGTATAAACTTTTGTTCAATAAATATTACAACTTTCAGATTATGATAGATATGTCACACTGAATCTGTCAAGGCTTCTGGCTGCTATTGTCATCTAAATTATTACAACTTCAATGATTTGTGTATAACGTTCTAGCTGCACCGGAGCATCAATAATACAGCAATGTCTGTCCGTTCTCTCAGTAAAATTCTTAGATGCAGCAAACCGTTCATCCAGTATAACAACAAAAACAAAGAGCCTGCCTGCATCAAAAGAAAGATACAGAGCGCATAGGATTGATAGGATCGAACTGATGCGAATGAAGTGTTGGACATCGGGATGCACAAGCCGCACGAGAGGACGGCGAATGCATGATAACTTATTCCGAGCTCGCTGTCGGCAACGTACAGCGCTGAATGCGCTAGGGAAGAAGCGCATCAGAGACTCTAATTTGTTGCCCTCCAAATAAGCATAACCAAAAGCGAAATCAAGAGCGGAAAAACGAAACGAACAGCAATCAACAACGGAAAAACGAAACGAACAGCAGTGAGGAGATCGGTCTGGGGCCTCAGAAAATTTGGCAAAAGAGACTCATCACAAGTTCAGATGGTACGGACAAATATCTCCAGTCATCGGCCCCGAATCGAGAGATAAAGAGAAAAAGGGAGGAGGTTGACGTAAGGGACGAAGGGCGAGTGGCCGGAAGAAACGAAAGCCTATGTTCTCGCGGCGTCTGCAATCTAGCTCCGGCAATGGCGAGGCGGCTGGCGAGGTGGCGGCTTGATGGGGATTGAGAGGGGCATTGGTGCTGGTTATATAGGGGGAGCTCTCATCTAACCCTAGTTCCCAATCATGAGTGGGCTTCTTTCTTCTTCATTCACTATTGGGCCGACTGTGCGTGCTCAGGGTGCTTTAAGCTCAGGAGAGCCCATAGGAAAGCCCGACTGTTTTATTCATTGTCGCTTCGCTTTATGCTGGAATCCGCTAATTCTCTACTTAAAAAAAGAATCCGCTAATTGAATTTCATTTGTTGGATTTATCAACGTCTATGATGCTCATACGAGCGAGTCCCAATCAGTACACCATATAATTTATTTGAACTTTTAAATAAAATATGGTTTCGACAAAGAAGAAATTAAATTCATGCAGCTTATAGGCTGACCGCAGCGGTGCTCTGCAAAAATCACCCTCTAAAATAGTATTTGGAGGGTCCCTTACAAAATTTATCCCTCCAAATTTCATTTTGCTGCAGCGGTACCCTGTATTTGCACCCTCATGTCTGTAGTCTAGTACACCACCCACCCACCACCAGTCCCATCCCCACCCACTCACACCCACCCACCCACCACCAGACTGCCACAGCACTGTCGTGCCGGTGGCCCCTCCTCCTGGCGCCGCCGTCTCCCGGCCTACCCTTCCTCCCCGCAGCACGTCGCCGTCGCACCGACCTGCGCACGCGTGCTTGGGTTCTTGGACACCAGCTCCCTCGGCCGCGCCGCTGTGTCCGCGAGTCGCGCCTCAGGGCCGGCGGTGGGAGGGATAGTCGGAGTTCCACGAGCGCACAGTCAAGGCGCTCGACATCTGCAACGCGGCTCGCGACGGCGTCGACCGGGTGCGCCGCTGGGAGCGCATCGCCGACATTGCCGCCTCCATGCTTCGGGCGCTAGGGAGATCCACAAGGGCCAGCTGCGCTGCGCGCGCAAGGCGCTCCCTGACCTCTCCATGCTCCTCGTCGACGACACCGCGCAAGGCTGTGGGGAAAGTTCACGGCGGAGGTCCGCGTGGCTCGGCATCTTCGACACCGCCGAGGAGGCCACTGCCGCATACGACACCGCGCGCCTCCGCATCCGCGGGCCCGGCATCGCCTCCGCCAACGCCAACCGCCCGCACGCCGACCTCTCCTCCCCACGCCTGGATCCTGCGCCCGCACACCAGCCTCTCCACCCCGCGGGGCCACTCTCCTCGCGGCGGGCTCTCCCTCCTCGCTGGCGTGCTCCACCCTCCATTTGCTGCTAGCGCCTCTCGGCGGCACCCCCGGCGGAGAGAGAGAGAGAGAGAGAGGCGGCAGCGGCGGCGAGCTTGGCGAGGTAGAGGCCACAGAGACGGCCCGGCGACAACGACATCGGGAGTGGGAGCAGAACCCGAAGATGCAGGGCGCCGGTGCCGGTGCCGGAGACCTCCCGTTCCCACCTTCGGTGGCCGTGCGTCCCCGCCCTCCTCCTCCGTGCCATCCGCCTCGCCACGAAAGAAGATTCTCAGGGGTGCCGCCCTGGACGCGCTCAGCGACGGCGACCCAGGCAAGCTCGACCTCACGGCGGCGGCGGCGGGACGGCCTTACCGACCTCCGGCGGACGCGCACGAGGCTGGCGCGTAGCACGCAGGAGCGGCCTCTTCCTCCCTGACCCTCTCCCTTCCCTTCCTCTTCTTCGACAGTCCTCCTCAACCACGTCATGCCGCTCCCGCAGAGCCATTGTGGGCGTGGAGCATCGCGAACACACCGACGACAAGCACGGCGGAGCTCGGCCGGCTCCCCTCCCGCTCCCGTCCCCCAGCTGCCCTCCCTCTCCCATGCCCCGGTGCGGCCGTCTCCACTTCCACCGACCACCAGTGTGGCTGTAGCTGAGGGGACCCAATAAAAATATGGGTCGCGGCTACCGGCGACGGGCACTCCGGTGGCTCCTCCTCCTTCGGGTTTCTCCCCTCTTCCTTCTCTTCCCTGTGCTGGGTTGCGGCGCTTGGGGACGCCGGGCTGCGGCGCACGCGTTTGGAGGAGGGAGGGGGCGCCTGGAGATTTGGAGGAGGGAAGGGCGCCTGAAAATTTAGAGGGTGGGTTACAGGGTACCGCTGCAGCTCCCTTTTGCTCAATATCCTGTATTTGTAGGGGTTCAGGGCCCTTTTCGGGGTACCGCTGAGGACGGCCTTAGGCGCTTATATTCAAGGCCACTCTACATTTTATTAAAATCCGCACACGAGTTCCGTTTGAAAAAGAACAGGGGAAATTCGTATTCATTACGGAGCAATCTTGTACTAACAACAGATTGCTTAGAGCATCTTCAAGAGTTTGTCAAATTTTACTTCGCAAATCTTGTGTTTTGCCAACTTCTAAAAAGGTATGCCAAGTAAAAAAATGTTTATCTCCAACAGTTTGGCATAATTCACTTGTCAAATCCAGATCTAACTTACATCAGGAACCCTGAGAGAAAAAAAATTATGTTATGCCCTTTCACCTCTTGAAAACTTACATCAGGAACCCCGAGATAGAAACAAAATTATTTTTATGTCCCTCCACCTCTTCTGCTACGGAAGTATGCGCCGCGGATACGCGCGCGCATATATGCTATGCGCGCGCCGAGGGGAGGGATGCTAAGTTGCTATTGATGCCAAGTTGTTTTGCTAAAGTGTTGGAGGCTAATTTTTCATGTTTTGCCAAAATTAGATGGATGCCAAGCTAAGATAGCAAATTGTTGGAGTTGCTCTTAAATCCGTTTTTTTAGCGGAAATTGATTGCTAAATTTATGTTCATATCATGCACTTAGTAGTTAGACTACCCCTGAGATGGGCTTGGACAGGCAAACAAAGCTCAAAAATATTTTCAGCCTGAGATCAGTTCAAAATATTTGTTTTCATTATTTTCTCACCAAAAAGATGTGAATCCCCAAGCCCGATCAAAAACAGGCTGTTAAATTTAAGTCCAAAACTATCTATGGTTCTTTTTGGCCTAGCCTGCGAAAATGCTCATGTTTAATTTGCACATGCCATTCAGCTATTGTTAAAAATTGTTGTGCTAATTTTTTATAGAAAATATGTTTGAATACCATATTTGACATGTAATAATGCCACCATAAGCCCCTCAGCTAGTAGTTAGAAAAAGTGATTAAAAATAAAGGTATGTATTTAGTTGTGATTTATGAGTATCAAATATCTATATGGGGTTTTTAATTGATATGACACTTGACATAAATCTAACGTACATGTAGTTTGTTGATATAACTTATGCTTGCTATAATAACCATGACACCGAGACACTACAGGGTATGCATAAGACACAACCATACATGAACATTATAGCATCAGTCAAGAAACATACTAAGTACACTATGGATCAAAAGTTCAAAAGTAAATTCATGATTTATAAATGTACATTGTAATTTCTGGTACAAAAATTAGAATGCAGTGCTATATTTGGATGTGCGTGATGAGCGACAATGCTATGCTCTGATATTATTAGTAATACAAAATAATATAATGTATGTTGGTGTTTTTTAGTCAAAATAGATGAAAAATTATATGTGAGGAATAATGTTATGGCATACTAGGCAAGTGTCCGTGCGTTACGACGGGAAACAAGCATTGTCTATATATATTAATAACATATATTATTTATCATTTTTATTTTAATAAATATATGATTTACTCGTGTAATGTTAACTTTTACTTAATACTTATATTAATGTAAAAATGGCATTCAAGAATTATAATGATTATATCATTTTTAAAGGGTGAAAAATATTTTTGTTTATAAAACATATCAATATTTACTAACCTCAAACATTTTTATGAAATATCTCAATGTTTTCCATAACCAAAATAAAAATTTAATAACTTATCTTTAAAGGATGAAACATGCGGATAAGATAAGACCCCTTATTGGACCATGCTATTTGATTTTGCAACCATCACTTAGATCAATTTTCCACTAGGTGCCTAGGTCCATTGGATCCTTCACGTGCGCACGGTGTTTCTCCTTTCCGTTCGCGCATCCTCAGAAGTCCTCTACTAGAGCCACCAGGGCACTACATGCTCACCCTATTTCTTGACATTCAGGCCAAAGAACTCCTGCTCCTTCTCATTCACACATGCTCCTAGGAGATCAGGCTCGAGGCACATGCACTAGGAGGGGGAGAGTGAGTCCTTACGTCGCCGCTCTCTGGAAAAGGTTGGCAACTCGGCATGCAGGTGAACATGAACAGACAGAGAGAGACTCAAAATAAATGAATAAATATAGCTCAGTCACCAAATTAAATAATTTTCCCACTCTCTATTTTTTTTAATATCTTTTCATTTCTAATAGTTAGTAGATGGTCACAATTTCCTTTTGGATTTTTTGTTAGCACACAAACACATATACTACCCTAGGTCCTGGGTTCGACTCTACGTGGGAGCGAATTTCAGGCTGGGGTTAAAAAGATCTCATCATTTGTCCCACGTTAAAGCATAGGTTTAAGGCCCAATCTAGGTCATTGGTTGTCTCACACGGGCTATGGTGACCCTGTCTTATCCCCACCCCCCCACACACACACTCAAGCAAGTCAGGTTTGTTTTTATCCACAGAGATTCCCTTTGGGTTATCTATTACAAGAAAGCAGTGTGACTACTTTAACACACATTTGGTGGTAATTTGAAAGTAGAAAATGAACCCTTAATAACCTATTATGTTCATGGAGAGTCCTTTTGAACTTTAAAATATACTTTCTTTCATACAAGGAACATGTTAATATGTTATCAAGGATATAGAAAACTTAGACATGCATGCATTGTTACAAGTAATATAAGAAGAGAACATGTTCGTGGTTAAAATTCCTACAAGAGTTTTCGTCAATGTGTGCTAATTTATTGATCCTTTGTCATGATATTGCTCTTTCTCGCACATGCCTACATAGTGACTGATTCCTTGTTTTTAAACTTAGCTTTCATATGGATCTTTTACATAAAAAAGCATCATTAACTTGATAGAAATCAATATCACAAACATACAAAGAACACATACTTACAAAAGTTATGTATGATAGCTCAAGTTGGCGTGGAGTTTTCTAGTATAACTTGGGCAGGAAAGAAGTGGTAAGACAATATTGTTATGAGGGTATCAGACCTACTTAATAATAATTTCTCTATCCACATGAGCTATGATAGTTATTACTCTAAGATACAACGCCACTAATTTACGACCACAATCTCATCTATTTTTTGTTAGACTAATCCACCAACCAATTTGATTTCCTCCATAAGCCTTTTGAACAGATTCAACCAAGAAAACAAAAGTTTTAAAAAAAATCAAATAACAAATAAAAAATCATAGTCATGCTTAAATAAAGCTAGAACAAAGAAAAGTGCAAACAACATATTTCATAGAAAAAAGTTCAAACAACATATTTGAATTAAATTAATAATTTATAAACCTAAGTTAGTTGCTATACAAACTTGACACTTTAAAAGTCAATACTTTGGGATACTTATTGCAACTATTTGGCACCCGTAGATATATAGAACCTCTATACCTAATTGATCCAAGCAAGTGCTTACATTTTGTCCTCATTGTCAAAAGAATCATGCATCACCAAGATGGAGAAGGTGAATATGTATTTTGAAAGTTTCATTGAAACTCAAAGTGGATTTATTTTGCTAAAAAATATCAACGTGAAGAAGTTCAGATTCGTTGTTAGAAGTTATGACAAAGAGAAAGTCACTCGCATTATCTATCAACTTCCAATCAAATCATTTGTGAAGTGTAGTAGCTTTCTTACCAATGACATGCGATCAAATACTCATAAGAGGATAGATCATGACGAATCGTCCAAAAAATCAGAAGGACAATGAAGAACATAAGAATTGGTCATCGAATTTTATATCTATAGATATGCATCACCATCGAGCAACTCATAATAAAAAATATCATATTTCAACTCATTCACGGACCAAGAGGATATTGGCAAACTTCTCAGTCTTCCACACTAGTTGTGTGCTCACTGAGCAATGCCTAATCATTTAGGATCTACAAATTGAGCTAGAAGAGTAACAAACACACGATAATATACAAAATGATCTAGAAGAGTAACAAACACATTTGACCAAAACTATAAGTGGTTAAAAGATGGAATGAAGGCTCACAAGCCGCTCAAACTTCCATCTCTTACCCCACCTTGCAAAGTTTCACTAGAATTTGAGCCAAAGAAATTGGCAAAGCTAGCAGAAATGCTCATTTACACTACGAACTTGCTAGTCCCTTAATCGATTTCTCATTAATTGACTAAATACTACTTAGGATTCTAGATGCACATTCATTTTTCAATGAAACGGATCACCTCTTCTATGGCTTCCCATGATAACGGTGCATCTCAGATGAAAAAGTGCAAAACATTGAAAATAGGGGGGAATTCTTCTAAAAACGTACTTTGTGTAGTAATTCTTGATGTTATCTAGTACTTCGTCCCAAATTGTAGATTTTGCTTTTCCAGGTGCATAAAAAATGATGTGCAACATCCAAAGTAACATAGCGAAACATCTTGAATAAGAAACCATTCAATATCAAATTGTCATTGCATAAAACACCTAAAAACCATTCCAATCAAACCGTAGATGCAACATCGTAGATCGCAGGCAAAACATCACAAAAATCATTGTTGAAACATTACAAAATCATGTTGCAACATTGCAAACTCGATCAAAAATTCTAAAATCATAGCAGCAAGCGTGCAACATCACGAAATCATAACTGGAACGTGGCAGGAGAGCAGTGGTGTTGTCGAATTGAGCTCGTCCATTTTCGAATCGAGCACAAATAAGGTCGTTCACCAAGGTTGTTGTTCGGTACTCTCGTGTCACAACCTTCGCTCGAAGATCAGCCTCCGGAGCTACCTCGTCGTGGCCATTGCTTGGAGCTCCTCCTTCGCGACCGCTTGGAGCACCCTTTTTCCACGGCTGAGTGCTACCACTAGACTGAAGCGTCAATCAACTCGGGTTCCTGAGAACCCATCTGGTCATCCGGATTTGATGAGACATCTTTCATCAAATTAAAAATTTCAACAAAAATATGAAGGATAGTTCGTGTCATCTTCTATCATCATACATATTTTAAGATGCAACAATATTTTGTGCAAAATGTAACAAAAAAGTGACATATGTTCTTGAACAGTGCATCTTGCACTATTTATGTGCATATTTTATTTTTATTGGAATTTTTCGATGAGCGACGACACTCATCGAACCCAAATGCTTAAATGGGATCCCGGGAAACAAAATTCACCATTTGATTTAGTATCACTAGTTCAACTGGAGGGTCGCTCCAAGGCGAAGATGACTGATACCTGACACTAGCCCACTACCGAGTAGTGACACGGTACACAGTGTACCAGATCCCACTACCGAGTAGTGACACGGTACACAGTCTACCAGATCGCGACCGACACACGGTGCTACTTCAGTCATAAGACCATCTCCAGCAAGTTCTTCATCAGGTGCTGCATCTTCAAAATGCAGCACAGATGCCACTGTTTCTCCTCCAGCAGGTTCTTCAACACTTGTTGCAAAATGAAGATCTCTCTTCCGCCTACCGCATTCCTGGGGGAATTCTCTCCTTTGCGCATCACTCCACGGCAACCGTCGCCTCCTTCCACCCCCGCCTCCTCTCCCACCTCGCCTCCTCTCCCACCCCGCCATGCTCGTTGAGCTGCTCGGCGAAGCGGCTACCGTGGCCGATATGAAGCAAAGAGAGAGAATCAATCGCTCTCGCAAAGACGGAGGCTCCAGGCTCCCCTCTCTCTCCTTGGAGCATCCGCCTCCCCTGCTCTGCCTCTGCCTCCGCCTCCCCTGCTCCGCCTCCCCTCTCTCTCTCTCCTTGGCGCAGGCCTCCCGCGCCATCTCCTTCCCCGACCTCCAGGCCGGCGGCGGCTCCAGGACGGCGGCAGAGCTCTCCAGGCCTCCCCTTCGACACCGCCAACCGCGACGACCTCCAGGAGCAGCGGCTCGATCCGGTCAGCGGCGACGATTAGGACGACAGCGGCGCTCGATTCGCTCGATCCGGTCGGCGGCGGCGCTCTCCTCCCCTCATCCCAACCGCGGCAGAGGTCAAGTTGCGGCCGCGACCGCGTCCCCTGCGGCGGAGGGGAGCTGCGGCTGCCGCGGTCCCGACGAGGGGGGGCTGGAGGTCGAGGTGAGGGACACGAAGATGGAGGGCAAGGAGAGGCGCGGAGAAGCTTCGGCAGCGGTGCGGGCCGAGGATGACCGCCAGGAGCCGCGGCGCCCGTGGGTACGCGGGAGCCCAAGTGCTGTGGCTGGATGCGCGACGGGGAAGGAAGCTGCTGGGAGACGGACTCTTTTGCGAGAGCGATTGATTCTCTCTTTGCTTCATATCGACCTTTTGCAGATGCAGATCGCCTGTGCTCCTGGAGATGGTCTAAACCCAACTTCAATCGCAGGGCGGGCTATTAGACATGTCATCCTGTGAAACTGGCAGACAATCACAACATGATCATGTTCACCAAACAAACAGAGTAAGAAGGCAGACACATTCTAGCGTGATGAATAACAGATGTTTTTAACCCCCATGGTATGCAGAGTTTTGCCTTTTAACAACATGGAGCAACTGGGTGACTAAAACATGGATAACTATGGCATTCAAAGTCTGACTCCATAAAAATTAGAGATCCAGCTTCAGGCTGTATTACTTCTTTAGATCCCGAAACCGAACACTCCACGTATCCGCTGGAAAATGAGTTCTCTCCAGCCCCTCTCCGTGTTCTCTACCACAGTTGAATTGCCATACCTGCGACAGTGCAGTGGTAACATATGTAAGTACTAGGTGTAGTTTGAGCAGATTTGTAGTTTAACACACAGGAAATGACACGACGAATAATGAAAACATACTTGTCTTCCTCAGGCACATCAGTTTGTTTGAGCTTTATGATTGTAACCCCAGATTCAGGCTCATCGAACACCAACCTCACCTGCATTTCAAGGTTCATACAGAGTAAGGTAACACTGAAAATAACATGATTAAAGTAATCCACATTGCACGCAGTTACAATTACAGACATACAGTCCAATAAGCACCTACATTTATTTATCCAAGAAAAACATACAGCAATTGTCAGAAAGCAGCTATTGAACATAGTAAAAACATCTTAACATACTGAGCACCCAAAACACAAGCGAAGCAAAAGCCAACAAACAGGGCAAGCTTAGTTAAACACAAACATCTGAAATTACAAGAGCCCACAAATCCTATTGCGGTGACAGAAAGCATTTTATAATCACACAAATTTTAACCCTCAATTGCTAAGTCATGACAAAAAGGGCATATTCGCCAGCAAATGTTGCATATATATAGCAGTGCAAATTGTTTACCCTCACCCCTATTCATAGAAGAAATTTCAGCAACCTAAAGTGATCACACACCGATTAACTCATGATGAGCAGTGTTGTTGGATATTTTCTCTACTATTAATTTAGATGTTTCAATCCTGATTGGAGTAAACTACCATGCATAGCAAATAACTGCCCAAGTAGGCATGTCAAATGACAAAACAAATCTTAATCCTTGAGTTGAGTCACTCATCTGATTTTTCCTTGAGTTGAGTCACTCATCTGAATTTATCTGTCAGACACTTGACAACTAAAATGTTGAGCATACACAAGCAATACTAAAATGATTCTGTTGGCACAAATAAATTAGGCAACCATCGTGTGAGAAACTTACCAAGGAGTACAGGCCATCTGGCCAGCTCCCAAATCGCCACTTCTGCACAATCAGCTTCCCTTCCTGCAGGTCCTCATTGATGCCGGTGATGGACCCATCAAATAGGCTGAATTCCCCTCCGACCTCTCTGCTGATCCTCGCATTGCTCTGTGTGAACCCCTTCCATCTGTTCTCATCCATCAAGATCTCATATATGTCCTTGGCGCGGCAGTAGAACTTCTCCGTCATCTCAATCGTCTTGAACCCCTCCTTATCCTTCCCCTTGGCCTTCTTCTCCTTGGCCGCGGGCGCAGGGGCGGGGGCCTCCTCCTTCTTCGCAGCCGGAGCGGCGCCAGGCGCCGCGGCACCGGCCTTGGTGGGAGTCTTCTTGGAGTCGAGCTCGTCCTTGGCCGGGCCGCCCTTGGCCATGGCGGCGACGAACTCGCGGATCTTCTCGAGGACGAGGGGCTTGCCGCGGGCGAGGAAGGCGTCCTTGGCGCGGCGCGCGAGCGGGGTCTCGTCGCCGCGGATGGTGACGCGGAGGTCGGGGTCCTCGTCGGCGTTCTCGTCGGCGAGGTAGGGGACCTCGGCGGCCCCGGTGACCTTGGCGGCGCCGGACTCGGAGGCGGCCTCAGCCTCCCAGGAGAGGGTGAGGGAGAGCTCGTACCCCGGGATGACCTTGCCCTTGCGGATGTTGACGTAGGCCTCGCCGTCGAGCTTGTCGAGAGCCACGGTGCGGAGGGTGAGGCCGCCCTCGCCGTCGAGGACGGTGAGGCCCGCGAGAAGGGAGGAGAGGCGCGCGCGGGACCACTCGAGGCAGTCGCGCTCCGCCCAGTGCCAGTTGTGGACGTTGGTGCCGTCGGCGCGCTCCTCCACGATCCACCGCTTGTCGCCCTCGCCGTACTTGGCCATGGTGGCGCGGAGTGGGGGAGGCGGGGCTTAGGGTTTGGTCGGGCTCGAGGTCGCGTTTGGATCTGCGCGTGGTCTGTGGTGCGGGGAGGATGACCGGAGAGGGGGAGAGTTTTTTTAGCAGGAGGCGGCTGCTTCTGGATGCTTCGGTCGTGGCTTGGAATACTCTGGAAGTCCAGGGGCAAAGGGGGAAGGTGTCTGGTAAGTTCCTTCCACCGACCGCTACGATGTCTTTTCATTTTTGAAACGAAATATACGTAGCTTTTCGGCATCAGAAGATTCATTTTTTTAGCGTAATATAAACACGTAAAAAGAAGTGAAATTTATCTCCATCTGCCGGGGAGAGTTAGAGCAACTCCAAGAGCCTCTTTAAAAATCACTAGTTAAAATCCTGATTTAGCTAGTATGTAAAATGAAATAGCTAGCAAAAAGTTGTTGACATCCAACAGTCTCTCTAAATTGAACTCTCTATATGCTCCACCGTCTGTGGGTTCTGCCTGTCATACTCATGAAAATCAGGATAGCTAGTCACTAGCCACTAGCCAAAGATAGCTAGCAGGGCAACGAATTTAACTAGTCAGGATAGCTAGTTGGGTAGATAGCTAGTCTGTTAGAAGAGTGTTTTTGAGATTTTTTTTCAAAATTTAGCTAGCCAAGCCATTTTAGCTAGTCTCTTGAAGTTGCTCTTATTATACTCAAAATACAGTAATACTTTTTTGGTAGGAGATAATCCAAACTACTTTTTGGCAGGAGATAATCCAAACTATTAAGAAAGAATAGATTTAGGATCTAATTCTTTTTTTTCGTAATTTTGCTATTCTGTAGACATCAAGAATTGATGAAATTATATGTATTCGCGAAAAAATATATTTGAAATGTAGGATGTTTGCGGAACTGTTCTGCCAAAAAAATTTGAAAATAATAACCGACGCCTGAGAGATTCGAACTCTCGCGGGGAAACCCCATGTACTTAGCAGGCACACGCCTTAACCACTCGGCCAAAGCGTCGTTGTTGATGTATTGGCAAATAACTTTTACTTATACAATCTAACCATCCAGATCAATTGGACTTGCACTGTTCAAGGAGGAATTCCAGAATTGAAAAGTTTAGTTGGGAAACAAAAGCGACGAGTACGGAGAAGGATCATTCACCCTAAGTGTGATTAGGTCGGGTCAAAACCAACGAGGCAACAAGCTTGTTGGAGTTGGGTTTTTTTTTTGACCGAAACTTTATTTGAGTTGTTGTCATTCTGGTGTTTCATTGACCGAAATCTAACAACAATTGGCTGGCCAAGGTCAATCAACATCTGAGTGCACCAAAACTCCAAAAGGACTCTGTTTTGGGGCTCAACGGCTACTTTCAGGGCCAAACTAGATCAGCCCGTGCGGTAGCAGTGCAACATCAGTCAGACAGAGTTCATGTAGAACAGTAGTACCAGCAAATTACTAGAGGCTATCTACCAACGCTTCTGATGATATGCACTCATTTGTACGTCTGATTCAACGAGTCTGATCGATCAGGACAAAAGGAAGAAGGTCGTTGGACCAACAACAATGCCTAATCCTCCTATATGCAATTATCCAAACAGAGCAGACGAATTCAACTCCATGTCGTGTCTGCACTCTGCAGTGCCCAATCATACACTGGAACCCTTTCTTGGGATAGCCAGTGTGACATTTGGAATTACCTTTGGGATCAGCCGTCAGTCCCGCTTGCAGTAAACAGCAGCGAGAGCACTGTCAAGGAAAGTCACTTACGGACTTACCCGAACATTATCGGCCAAACCATCACCAACCATGACAAAGAAATCGTTGACGAATTGGCAAGTGCGATCCTGCAGTTTTTTGGGTAGAACGTACCAAGCTGTAAATAAAGACTAGACTAGTGAGCAGTTGTTAGGATAATCCTCGCTGCATATAAATTACTTAGGGTTTATTAAATCCGGTCAAGTCAAGTCTTTGTTTGCATTCGTCTAGCCTACTAGCTCTGTAGCTCGGCAACAATCGTGACTAGTGAGCAATGCATTCATCCGTTTTCAGGCAAAAAAAAAAAAACGAATAGGTTTTGCTACTCTCACGAGCAGACTGTTATATTCACATGATCACTAGCAGTAGATCTAGATGAGTATTCTCTTTGTATAGATGTAAGACATGGTACTGATATAGTGATATCTTGATCGAGAGAAAAAAGAGAAGATGAGAGAGGTAGAGAGACACTGACCGGAGTTAGGGTCGTCGGTGCGGTGCAGTGCAGTGACGACCGTCGGTGGAGCGCAGTGGCGGCGGCTTCCCATCGCTTCAACACCTCCGTCTCGATCAACTAGGGTTAGGATGGTAGGGAAACTAGCGGCAATGAACCTCGTGCTTTGTGTCGTGGTCCCCACCTCCCATTTATGACGCTGCGCGACAAGGTCCACCAGCCATCTATTTGGGCTGGGCGTCCCCGATCAGGACGCGGTCAAGGGCTTGGTTGGCCTTTGGGCCAACTGGTGGAGATCAAACTAACACAGACCGGTCTTTTACAATCTATAATACTACCCTATACTACCATTCGAATGACTCATATATAATAAAAAGGACTTATTTTGAAGGATTCGGTGGTTGAAAATAATTCTATACTGCTGGCTTTCTAGCGGTAATATGGGTAGTAATCATAGTTAGTATGTGTAGTATAGGGGTATGATTGGAACTATGGAAAATATTTTGTTGTAATACATGAAATCTTTTATGCAACCTTATCTCACGCTGGTTAATATTTTTCGAGTAAATTACCATTTTATATTTCGAGTGAATTATCATTTTATCCACATCAGAAAATTAGTTATACTACCATA
Source organism: Cenchrus fungigraminus (assembly GCA_036936925.1). NCBI lineage: Eukaryota > Viridiplantae > Streptophyta > Magnoliopsida > Poales > Poaceae > Cenchrus > Cenchrus fungigraminus. Next base: position 61,894,426 of record CM072768.1, on the reverse strand, counting down.
CTATCGATGGGTAGTATTATGTACTGTAAAACCAACGGTTTCTTGAAAGCAAATCCGCACTTGATCTTATCATATCAAGCCATATATTGCCTCTACTTCCCAAAATCTTCTTCCTCTTTGTGACTGTCACACTCAGGCTCTGTTTAGTTCCCCAAAAGTCCCAAAAATTTTCGCATCGCAGACCGTGTCACCTCTCACAGAACACGTTTCCCGATGCAAAAAATTCACCACTTTCATCAAATTTTTCATCAACTAAACGGTGCCTCAATCACCTCTTGCTGCCATGAGGCTGCTTCTCTGAAGCGAATCTTTCCCTCGACGGTGATGAAGGCGCAAACTATCACCGGCACAGGCACACAGCTTGACGTCCTTCTCCACGGCCTTCGTGTTCGGCATCAGCGGCCAGAACCCGGACATGCATGAGCATTGAGCAACCAAGGAACTGATGAATAGCCTTCGTCGTCTCCCGTGACGGGCCACTCCAACTTCATGTGTCTGCTCTGAACGTCGCCGAGCCGACAATGGCAACGCGACGTGCTCAACGCGAAGCCATGGGACATCGGCGACAACCTTATCGTGGTTGACGTCAACAGCCTCAACGTGACCATGCCTCCTGATTGATTCTGTCCTCATTTTTCAATCCATTTTCGGATATTTTCTATTTGTTTGCCGTACTTTTTCTCAGCCAGGTTTTGGTAGCAGAGGAGAGGCCTCTGCTGACATATCATAGTCTCGTTGGTAAAAAAAGGATGATTGAAGACGACTAAAAGAATAGCCAGTTGTCACCAAATCAAATTTCTAGCTAAATAGCTGGCTATCTACCTTGGCAAGAAAATGTCAAAACACCAGTCCAAATATATACCAGTCCGTCGGGGATCCTCTAAAATGTTTTACAGAGATAATATTTTTTTGAGGAAAAACAATAACAATGTGCCAATGAACCATGTATGAAACGGATTGACAATTTACTAGAAACTGAAACTATCTTCGACCTCTGATCACGCACACAACTAACCACAACGGATTGACATTTGTAAATTGCATTAAGAAAACTGAGAAAAAAGTGTTACGGGCTCTCTGTTTTCTCTTCTAAGTAGTAGAAGTAGCTTAGGACAAGTTTTGATGACCAAAAACTCCTAGCATGTTAGACTTACTCTAGCGGCTTCCCTACTCCACCCCACTAGCGCAAAATGAAGAAGGCAAGTCCACTGTGCCGGCTCCAGCAGCTGCCGCTACGGCAGCTGCAAAATGAGCGATACCCCTCCCGCGAGCGCATTCTTGGGATTTTTCCCGTTTCTCTCTCCTCGTCGCGCAAACCAACCACTCCCTCCCTGGCTCCCTCGGTCTCCACGCGGCCGCCCGCCTCCGCCTCCGCCTTGGCCGCCCGGCTCCTCCTTCTCCACGCGCGGCGCTGGAGGCGGATCCAGGGCCGGCGGACCTCCTCCCCGACGCACGTGGCGATGCGGCCTTCCTCCCTCGCCCCCACCCATAGCCGCCCGCCTCCTTCTCCACGCGCGGCTGCCCGCGCCTCCTCCCCACCGGATCCAGGGCCGGTAGGTCGTGTGCCATCGTGGGCGGCAGGGGCGGCGGTGCTCGGGGCGGACAGCATGGCGGGCGCTCACCACCTCCTCCCTCCTGCTCCCCGGCGTAGATCCGGCCAGGGGCAACCTCCGTCTCCCCTCCCCGGCAAAGAGGTCGAGGTCGAGGCGCGGACGGCGAGCTGGCTCTCCCCTCCCCAAGCTCGACCCGCCGCGGAGGACGTCTGCGGCCGCCCGACGCGAGGCCCTCTTCCTCCCAGGCCCGGATCCGGCCTCCTCTTCTCGTGGCGACGGCGAGCTTGGAGGCGGCCTCCTCCTCTTCCGGCGACGAGGTCCTGTGGCTATGGCGGCGTGGCTGTTGTGGTGCGGGAACGCTCGGCGCCGGCACGGGCTGCGGATTTGGGCGCCCGTGGTGCGGCAGCACCCCCCTGCGGCGGCGACCCTCTCGGCATGACGGGATCCCGGGCGCGCGAGAGCCAACTGCCGGGTGCAGGGTGCGCGAAGGGAAGCGCCTGCCGCTGGAACGCTCAACTTCTTGCAGAACCAATTCCCTCTCTCTCCTTTGCTCATATGGGATGCAGATGGGGAACATTGCTGGAGACGGTCTTATGTGTATTAGATGCACATGGATCGGCAAAAGACAAATTAAGTAATATATAACAAATGAAATAAGCAACTTCCGCTCATGAACAAACTGCCGCCTGCCAACTCTTCTCCCATCGATACTTCTTCACTTGTGTGCGCGAGCCACCAAGGCTTCAAGTTGCAGACGTACCAAACTACAAGTGTAGATCCAACTAAATGTGAAATATTCCAATGCATTCTCGATATACACGCAGTTGGTTCCCTAGTGTGTAGACTTCTTCATTGACTTAAACTCAAGCACGAGATAAAACTTCCAAACAAATCTCATCATGAATTCGTGAATTCTGATATTTTTCAGCTTGAAAAAAGAGAATTTTTTAATAAAAAATATTTTATTAAACTGTCACTCTTTAAATAGAAGATATGTCAACCTTATACTATCTTTTTGAAACCCATTGTTTATTCTTTTATTATCATGCCAGTCTAAAAAATGAGAAGAAAAACAACTCTTGCCGATTCTTCACATCCATGCAAGGAAAGGAGCATCCTCATGCAACTGACTGGTACCTCTAGTTCACACGACAAGTGTCAACTATGTAGTGTGATGAATCTCAAAAAAAAAAAAAAACTATGTAGTGTGATGCCGTTGAAGCAAACATGATGCGTAGTGTATATGTAGTGTGAGCATGTTGTTAGGCACATAGTAGAGTTAATGTGCTCTCAACACGTAGGATGCATCGTCTCACATGACAAATGTTGAGCTTATAGCATACCCCAACATGATAATCACATATCTATACGATCCTTATATGTTTCCTAGAAAACAAATAAATGCTGCCAGGTTTTTCATTCCATGTTGTTGAAAAAAGGTATTAGCATACACCAGGCAAGCGACATTTTTTGTTCACATGACAAATGGTCAGCATGCAGGACACTATCTTCGCAGGATCGGAGAGCCACCGTACAATAGTAGATAGAGATGAAGATATAATGACATGTATTTGCAAGTCTCACGTATTCTAGATGTAGTGCCTTTGATGATGCCTTATACCTTACACATAGCATAAGTCTCTTGGAGAAAAGTCATATGCATAGACTGATAGACATGCAACGATCTCTTTACATCAAATGCTAATTAATGTGACTTTGTTTTTTATCTCTCTTGTTGATTACCATTGGCCCACATGACGATTTCAGGCATACAAATCCAACCCGATCGAGGATAAGAAACTCAACAGAAAAATTGCTTGCTTTAACATAAGTCAACATAATTGGAACCCTTGATTATTATGATAAATATATGTGGCGTTATATGTAAGTGTGATGATGTTAGTGAATACATGACAAGCAGCCGCTAGGTCACATGACAAGTATTAGGTACTCAATACAAACAACTTGTTGCCAATTCTTTCTCGTCCTTGCGATGTTTGTGAGGGAAGGAGCATACAGATGAAATTGACACACATATCTACTCACGCTCGCATGGTCGCACCACAAATATAATGTTGAATATGTGGCGCGACACCATCAAAGAAAAGTTATAGGTGTTGACATTGCTAACGTCATCGACTAGAAACAGATATAAGATCCATCTCTATCGACGGCGCCAGAAATGCAAAGGTATATCTTAACATGATGCTAAGTGTATATCAGATGTTGCTTTCAGATAAACTAAAAGATAAATCCAATACAGGTCATAGCACAACTCGATCTAGGTTGTCATCCCTGACAGAAGTGCCACTAAAACACATGGATTGGTACTCTTACATATGCCTTGGATCTCTAGATAAGAATATATATATATGGGTATCCGCAAGCGCACAGATATGAATATACCATTGTAGCATTTTAACCAGGAGTAAAACCAGGTATCGTATTTATATTCTACCTCAGGGAAAGAAGTCTTTTATCTATAATAACAAATACATGCATATCTCTCAGTTGTGTAATGTAGAGTGGCCAAAATATATCAATTACTATAAACAGGTGTAAGTCACATAAAGATAATAATAATGATAGCATTGATCAAGTCATAACATCGTGAGCCACTAGAAAGTGTCAATATAGAGAGAGAAGCGTATTCACAGCCTAGTTAGCGAGGATACTCCTCGGTAACCCTAAACTATATGTCAATGCAAACTATGATTAGTGCAATACATTTAACAATCATGGAAGAAGAACTATTATACTAATGCATGGGGAGACTAATCAGGAGGATCAAGGCCGAAACTTGAAACAACCCAAATAGTATAAGGCTCCACTAGTCCTACACACGGGGGGTGGATTGCAAAGGACTCAATAGTGCTGTCACCACCACGATCTACCACGCGACCCAGCATGTAGGGTGCAATCGCAGGTAAATACAGTATAAGCACCACGCTTACACTATCTTTACCACTCACCCATGTTAACAGATGATCTAGGTGAGGGCTATACGACTCCATACACGAATATAAAGGTAAATCAACTATGCTAAACATGTAATCATAATAAGCACCAAAGCACATAATATCGAATATAATCATTGATAAGAATATATGTCTCTACAGCAAATGTGAAGAACTTATGAAGAACTTACAAAAGCGAAGCTAGATCAGTATCTCGACCAGCTTCTAGACGATCAGGAGCCAAGTAGATGCCTTGCCTCCTCCTAGATCTAGACTAGTTAGCTACTCTCGCTATATGGTGTTTCTAGGGCGTAGTATCTCTGACTTGATGACTTGATCTGGTGTATGAACAGATGAGAGCCAGATTCTCCTCTGCTAGGGGGTCAGGGGGTTGCTTATATAGTCCTGAGGGGATGCCATGAGCCGTACGATCAAACCGACCTAACATACGGTTTAGATTGATCCTCATAGGCGGTGGAAGAACATTCCAGAAGTAGGGCTGACGTGGCACCCGGGGAGGCCGACCGGCCCCACCATGGGGCCGACCGGTCTGTGGTGGGCCCCCTCGGGGCCCACTTCGGCCAGGTGGGTCTTTGCCTCTTCCAGATGCTTCTTTCTTGGGTGCCAAGTCACATTGAGTTCCGGAGCCTTCTGGAGCCTTCTAGACTTCATTCTTTTCCTATTTTTCTGATTAGTCCCTGCAAGACATAGAATTCTCCAAAACTCCAGAAAAACTATTAGTAACACCCTATTCTAAGTTGGTATTAACAATTATATCTTTTTCTCATGTTTAGTTGACTTATAAATATATAAGATAAAATGTGTCAACAATAGGCAACAAATATGAGGTGGAAATTGTATCATGGTGAATAGGTTGTTCACCCCCTCCCCCCAAAAAAAGAGAGTTGAAGCGCTCACGACATGCAATTCTCTAGCTCATTAAAAACACTTAAGTACGCTAGATTTTGCTAAAATTTAAGTGTTTTGAAAGACCAACTCGCTAGATTTTGCTGAAAAGTTATTAACATTAACTAGACACGTAACGTCTATTCATGTGACACATGTTGAACATGCAACCCCACCATCCACGTAAGAGTACCGCAGTATAACACATAAAAATAAATACATGACATGCACTTCAATGTCTTGCGGTTCCTCGATGACGAAGTAACCCATCAACATGTTAATATAATCAACTAACTTTGGTTCTATCGCCGATGATTTTGAACATTCAACCTAACCAGGAGCATGAAAATAAGCAAGAGGAATGCTTGAAGGTTGAAAACCCCAAGGAACCACAACAACCATGGGACTATCAAACAAGGCATAGCACATACATTTTACTCACACACTCTTGTGGGCCCTCTTCAGGGCCCAAAATTTAACGCGGTCATGCCGGATGTGGTCCCTATAGCCAAACATGCCTCGTGTGGCCGAATGGATAGGGCATGATGTGAGCCACATGTTGGGGAGTGTTGGGGACTACTTCACAGTGCTCTCGTTTTGCAACAAATCCCATCCCTAATAAGCAGAGCCTATGAAAGAATAGGATCCCGAAGAGGGACCCCAAAGTGATGGAGCTCACTAAGTGGGAGGATTGGTCTTGGCCTTGTCCTAGGGAATCAACATTCACATGCAATTACACGCATGTCTAGCTCACGCGACAAGTGTCAAATATGTAGCGAGAAACCGCCAAAGCAAAGTTATAGCCAACAGATATGAGGTGGAATTTGTATTGTGGTGAACAGATCGTGAGCCACCGAAAGAGCATTATAGTGCTCATGACATGTAAAGGTCCAGATCGCGTCACAAAACGCCAAGCTTCCAACGCACCACAACAACGCAGTGCCTTTAAAGAGCAATAATATATGGCGTGTACTCATGTCTCTAGAAGACCAAACCCGTTAGATATTGTAGAAAAGGCACTAATATACATCACCAGACACGTAACCTCGGTTCTCATGACACATGTTGAACATGCAACCTACCATCCGCACAGGAGTCACGCTGTATATAGCAGATAAAAATAGACATGCATTTGCATATCTTGCGGTTCCTTGATGAAGATATCTTTGATGTTGTCATATACCTTGCACATATCGGTATATCCTTTGAGAAAAAAATTGATGCATAGATGTATCAAGATTTCTTTATCTCATCAACATATTACTCAACTGACTTTGGTTCTTCATCCACTTTGCTGAGCCGATCAATGACTATGAGCACTCAACCAAACCGGGAGCTGGGAAAAAAACTTCAAGAGGAACACTTGAAGGTTGAAAATCCCCGACACCGCAACAACCACGGGAGAACTGAACAAAAGCATAGCACACATATTTCACTCACACACATCTACACGCCCCTACCAGGCTTCAGGGCCTGGACTTTAATGCGACCACACCAAGCATGGCCCTTGCAGCCAAACATGCCTTGTGTGGCCAAAAGGGCAGGGCATGCGCGACATGCGCCCCAAAAGGGCAGGACATGCACGACATGAGCCATACACTAAGGGAGTGTTGGGCACTATATAGTGCTCCCTTCCATCAACCCCCTAAGAGAAGAGGAAAGAAGAGGAGGCGACGATCGAGAGAAGGACCCTAAGGCGGCAGAGTCCTCCTAGTGGCAGGATCGACCTAAGACTCCTTGTGAGGGAAGGAACATGCACGTTCAATTGACACACACATCCATCTCACGTGACAAGCATCGAATATGTATTCAGATACCGTCGAAGCAAAGTTATAGACAAAAAATATGATGTGGAATTTGCATTATAGTGAATAGACTGTCAACTGTTGAAAGAGAGTTAAAAAGCTCACGACATGCAAAGGTCCAGCTCACATGACAAAACGTTTGAGTTTCCAACGCACCACAACAACACAACGCCTTTTAAAAGAACGATAAGATGTGGCGTGTACTCATATATTTCTGAATCCGACAGATTTCATTGAAAAGGTATTAACATGCACCACAAGACACATACTCTCATTTCCTGTGACATATGCTGAACGTGCAACCCCAACATGCATATAGGAGCGTCGTGATATAGCAGATAAAAATTAAATACATGACATCCATTTGCAGGGCATGGTTTTTGAATGGAGACCATATCTTTTACAGTTATTATATTACCTTATATTGCCATTATACTTTTTGAGAAAAAAATGATGTGGGGGAGGCCACGTAATCTCTTTATTCCATCATGTTAATCAACATGATTTTTAAATTAAATTGAGCACCACTACATGTGCCTTTAAAGAATGGTAAGATAAAAATGAACACATGACAAGCATTTGCAGATCTCGCAGTTCCTTGATGAAGAAGATATCTTTGGCGTTGTCATATACCTTGCAGATCTTAGTTCCTTTGAGAGAAAAATGGATGCATACATGTAGCAAGATCTCTTTATCCCATTGGCATATTACTCAACTGGCTTTGGTTCTTCACCCACTTTGCCGAGCTGATCAATGATTATGAGCGCTCAACCAAATCGGGAGCTGGGAAAAAACCCTCAAGAGGAACACTTGAAGGTTGAGAATCCTTGGCGCGGTAACAACCATGGGACAACCAGACAAAGGCATAGCACAAATATTTCACTCACACACGTCAGCAAGACTCCTACCGGGCTTCAGGGCCTGGACTTTCATGCGACCATGCCAAGCATGGCCCTTGCAGCTAAACATGCCTCGTGTGGCCAAAAGGGCAGGGCGCTACATGAGCTCCAAAAGTGCACGACATGAGCGACATGAGTTGCACACTAAGGGAGTGGCGAGGACTGTGCAGTGCTCCCTCCCCTCAACACATCCAACCCACCAAGTGGAGAGGAGGAAAGAAGAGGTTGCGACGATCCAAAGGAAGACTCCAAGGCGGCGGAGTCCTCCTAGTGGGAGGATCGACCTTAGGCCTCCTTGTGAGGGAAGGAACATGCACTTTCAATTGACACGCACATCCATCTCACGCGACAAGTATCGAATATGTAGTTGGATACCGTCGAAGCAAAGTTATAGACAAAAGATATGATGTGGAATTTGTATTATAGTGAATAGACTGTCAACCGCTGAAAGAGAGTTAAAAAGCTCACGACATGCAATGGTCCAGCTCACATCACAAAACGTTTAAGTTTCCAACTCACCACAAGAACGTTAAGGTGTGGCGTGTACTCATGTATTTCCGAATCCGCCAGATTTAGTTGAAAAGGTATTAACATGCACCACAAGACACGTATCCTTGTTTCCGAGGCCGTGACACATGCTGAACATGCAGCCACAACGGAGATGTTTGGATGCCGGCCGCTGTCCGCCACGCCCAAAGTGCAGCAGGCTGTGGCTGCCCCAGGCGCGGCAAAGGATTTGGCCGCCACGGTTTGTGGCGAGATTTTACTCTCTGTCTTTCTGTGGCCGCCTAGGATACGTAGTCAATCAAGCACAACGTCCGATTTTTGTGGCTTGCCAAAGCTGCGGCGTGGCGAAGTGTGGCGGCAGACCAAACACCCCCCAACATCTGCATAAGAGCGCCGCGATATAGCAAATAAAAACTGAAATATGACATGCATTTGCAGACCTCACATGCACGGTTTCTGGGTGGAGACCATATCTTTTAATGCGATTATATCACCATTGTACTTTTTGAGAAAAAAAATGATGTGTGGAGGCCGCGTAATATATTTATTCCATCAACATGATTTTAATTTAAACGCTCATGTTGCGGAGCCTATCAATGATTTCAAGCATTCAATTTATAACCAGAAGTGCAAAAAGAAAATCCTCAAAAGGAACCACTCGAAGGTTGAAAACCCCGACGCCGCCGCAACAGGCATTTTCACTCTCCCCTGGTACAAACACACATTTTCTCTCGCCACGCCTGCGCGGCCCCCACCGGGCTTCTCAGGGGCCCGCCGGCCCGGAATTTAACGCGGCCGCGCCGTGCGTGGCCCCCGCAATCAGTCAGATCAGACCGCCTCCGCGCGGCCGAAAGCGCTCTGGGCGCGACGCGAGCGGCACGGTGGGACCGTGGGAGTGCTCAGTGCTCCCGTCCCGCAACAAATCCCACCCCCGAGAGCAGAGCAGAGCAGAGGACGCCGAGGAGGCGACGACCCGGAGGGAGGACCCGAAGCCGGCGGAGCCCACCAAGCGGGAGGATCGGCCTCGGCCATGTCCGCGCCTGCGCCCTCCCCTCCCCACGGCGCGCCGCCCTCCCCGCCGACGCCGCCGCCACCGGAGCGCGGGGTGTTCTACTGCGACGAGTGCGGGAGTGCGCTGCCCACCGGGCCCTCCTCGCCTCACCGCGTCTGCCAGTGCTGCTACCGCGGCTTCCTCGAGGGGAACCCTCCTCCCCCACCACTGCCTCCGCCGCCGCCGCCCGCACCGCCGGAGCCCGTGCTGTTCTACTGCTTCGAGTGCAGGAGGACGGTCGACCTGCACATGCCGCTGCTGCTCGTCCCGCCCTCCTCGCCGCACCGCGTCTGCCCGGGCTGCTCCCGCGGCTTCCCCGAGGAGAACCCTCCACCTCCATCTTCCCCGCCGCCGCCGCCGCCCGGCTCCGGCTCCGGCTCTTCCTCCTCCGAGCTCTCCGACGACCCCGAAGTAGACGACGACGCCGACCTCCTCGGCGCGGACTACGGCGCCGGGGGCGTGTTCCTCAGGAGGTTCGTCAGACAGGGCTCCCAGTCCCAGGACGATCCCCTCCGCAACGTTGCCGCGGCGGCCACCTTGTCCGCGCTCCGGCGCCACCCCCAGCGCCGCGGCCTGAGGTACGCCTTCAACGACATAATCCAGAGGCATCTCGACGCCCCCCCGGCCCCCGCCGCCGCCGCCGCCGCCGCCACCGCTAGGGGCGGGGAGCCCCCCGCCCCGGCCACGTCCATCGCCGCGCTGCCCACGGTCGAGGTGGCCGAGCCCGCCGCCGCCTGCGCCATCTGCAAGGAGGACCTGCCCATCGCCTCCCAGGCGCGGAAACTCCCCTGCGCCCACCTGTACCACTCCTCCTGCATCGTCACGTGGCTCGAACTGCACAACTCCTGCCCCGTCTGCCGCTTCCGCATCCCCTCCGCCGCCGGCCACGAGGGGGCCGTGGCGCCGTCGGAGCCGGACTCGCCGACCACGCGGATCACCATCCGCTTTACTACCAGCACCCGCCGTCGCAGCCGCGTCCTCTACGGTGATGCGGCGGTGCCTGCTCCAATCTCGGCGTCGCCCACGCAGCTCGCACAGGCTGTCACCGGGGATGGAGCTGGTGGGCCTGCCAATAGCGGCGAGACCGTGTCGTCGGAGTGGCCTCGGCACCCTGAGTCTGATGCAGTCATGTCGGAGGCCCGCGAGGAGGATGACTCTTTTGAGTTTTGAATCGATTCGTACTGGAATTCAAGTTATCAGGTAAACAATCACAGCTAATCTCTCAGCTATACTCCCTAAATTTGTAATATATCCCTGGAGCATGAATTGAATTGTTTAGCCTCTGTGAACTAAACAGTTTCAGTGTAGTCAATGGTTTTCATGTTCTGTGATAGTGATCATAACATGTCGTAGATCGTGTTACATTTTGTTTTTCTATTTGGCTGTATGTTTTCTGCTAGTTGATCAGGGAAATGTTGGCTAGTTGATTTTCTTCAGTTGAAATTTGAATAATCAATTGCATGAAGCTGAATTTTCTGGGCACTACAAAAATTGAAGCTATTGTCAATGAGTTATTTAGGCGCTGTCTGCTGTTGATTATATGCATGAGCCCTGCTCCGTGTGTTCTTGAATATTATGTATATCTATTAGTCTTCTTGTAAACTTGTTACTTTCTGTTAATTTGGCTCGGTATTTTTAATTGAATTTAAGCACCTGCTTATAAATCATGACTGGATTAAAGCAATCTAGTCATGTTAGATGTGCATTGGCAAGTTTCTGTTGTCACTATCTTGCGTCATAGCAAAGCTGGTAGTGATAAGTAATTACTGTGCAATACTGAACATGCCTATTTATGGTTTTAAAGTATCATCATCCTGTCTTATTTGTCTAAGGCTGGAAGATAACTTTATTTAATTCAAAAAAGAAGATAACTTTAGTGCTCAATGTTCTGTTTTCATGATGTAGATGTGCATGAAAATATAGAAAACATATTGTTTTTCAGCAGAATTTTGATTGAAGAAAAGAAGTAGAGCTAACTAAGCTGATGCGTGTTTAAGTTGTTTACAACATTGTTTGAACAATGCAATGTACCTGTTTAATCTGGTAGAATTTTGTTTTGGGTGTTGTTTACAATCGACTTCACTAGGTTAATTGACTTTTCTTTGGTACCTGTTATTTGGATTAGTATGTTTTTTCCTCAACGAGGTTCTAGAAACAGATTTTGGAGATTCTGTCTTGATGTCCTTCAAATGAATGAAACTAGCCCCATGCTGTTGTACTCCCTCCATATACGATTTAAGTGTCGTTCTGTGGAGAAGAGGGAGTTGCCGTTTACATGTCGTTTGGGCGCGGGAGGAAGATTTTGGACTCTGCTGCCCTCGCGTCGCTTCGGGACTCACAGCACGCGGCGCGTTAATTGCTCCTTGGGACTCCTTGTGTTCCTCTCTCTTTAATCTCCCTGCCTAACACGTCTCCATTCACGGCGACAGTAAAAAGAAAATGAGACCGGGAGGAGTCGATCCCGCGACCTCTTTCTTCAGGTCTCACTGGACTAACCAATCAAAGCTGCTTTGGGTAGTTGTCAAGAAGTACCCGCGGTAGTATTTAATAGGGGTAGACAGGGAAAACTGACCCTAATTGATTACTTCTTGGTATGCACAATCATGTCCTAAACGACATCTAAATCCTATATGGAGGGAGTAGTTTGACTTTGACGGCCTTACTTCCTGAATCCCTTTTCTTGCGTTTTTCTCTAAATATATTATCTTCTCCTTATTAATAGTTTGTTAGGTAGTTTGTAACAACTCCATTCTTTATCTGCTGTGCTTCCTGTTCCTGCTTCATGCTTTTTTTTTTTTGTACAGCATGAACACATATATTCCACCAAATCTATCTTTTGTTAACTAATTTTGCTCAGAACCTCATATATATGCATCATTCTTGCTGTGTTGTAAAAAATGCAATAACCAATTGTCTGGTTGATGGCCACGTAAACATGAGTACTGCATGCTCAAGCAAAGTGATGTACTTGGCAGATGGAAATTCTGTGCATTCGACAGCGAAGAGGTTTATAGAGTAGGATCGACGCACGGCCTTGGAGACTTGCTTATCCTTTTTTGTGATTAGTTTTCTGTCTGTCACCCTTGAGAAGAACTGAAAAAGTTATCCAACTGCTCCAACTGGCATATGCTGTTATTTGAAGAAATGGTGGACCACTTGACTTCTATCGCTCCTGAAGTGCAGTGCTTTATGAGTGTACCAGTACTTCACTTTACACATCATAGAAAGCACTTTTATACTACTAGAATTAGTTGACGCAAAGAAACATCCATCTTAATTTCTATTTTGGTGAATGAGGGATGTAGTGCTTGGTGGCAAACTATCTGGGCAATAAAGCAGGACTTCTTATGTGGTGGTAGCATTTATCAACTTGCGTAATGAATAAATCCTTCATGTGGAACTGAACTGATATTTCAGAGAATAAAGTTGTAAGCGATTCGCGATTGCTTCTTAAAGGGCCACTTGATGGCAATCTTTTTGACTTTACAATCCTAAGAGCCATTCTTATGCGTTACGATTTTGCTGTTACTGTCTATTATTCCTTAAAGCTTGCAAAGTCTCTCCAGTTGACATGCTCATGTTCATCTGTCCTTTTTCAGGCGATATGTTGGTGGTTAGCTGTCAGCCAACAGGAGTAGAAAGGAGCTGCCATCATATGCATATGCCTGGTTTGTGAGGTTCCTGGCTTTGCTCGGAGGAGGTTTCTTGATATACCATGGCATGATATTACATTTTGAATTTAAGTTGTCCTATGAGGAGACCAAGGGCATTCGTTGCATGGGTTCTCAGTGTCTTGTATATTGGTTAAACATGTTTTGTATAATAAGTATAATTGTGTACAGTTGGTGTTCGCTCTGCGAAGCTGTGACTTGACCTGCAATCCTGCATTGGTAGATAAATATGGGAAGGTAAGGTTTTTGGCATCAGAATATATTCTAGTTAGGATGGGAAAGTAGCAAGAAAGTTTTGGCATCTGATTCTATGAGGTTGTTTGATGGAAGGTAAGGTTTCATCAGGTTGAATTAATGACGCGGCATACAATGATATGCCTTATTTGCTTGATGGCTAGTTGGCTACTTGTAAAGTGTTGCAATTTTGCAAACAGATGTGAGGGCCAGCATTTGAGCTGGTCTCACCACTTGAGAAATGTACAGGTACAATGGCTTCAGTGGAATCGAATAAAAGGGTGTTGAATTGGCCCGACTGTCTTGGCCTTGTGGATCCTGTAAATATGAGCATATATTCGCAAGCAGGATATCCCAGCAAATATCATGCTGCGATACTGATCCAAGAATCATTCTTGAGATGTTCTGTTGTACTGTGCCTCGTGCTGGATTCCTCCATGTCTTAAGAAATCGGACATTGCATTAAGCTGATGTAGTACTGCATGCATTACTGCTTCAGAGATGTTTCTTGGAGTTCATCAGGGGTAAGCTTGTCTCCTCAACTCGAGTTACACAAGTTTCTGGTTACGCTGAAGTCATGCAGTTGTTTCCAAGAGAAAATGAACGAGCAATCCGGTAATGATCCACTCACCGTACTGATGACCGTGCCTCAGTTTCTGAGAGCTACAATCAGACTTCAGAGCTCAATGCAGCAGAGTCGGTGTGCGCTGACTTCAGGGAAGACTTGGCGCATCATTATTCATTCGCCAAAATAAACCAATGAAGCCACTGACTGAGTCAAATACCCAGAATGAAGAAACAACGAGGCTATTCGTCAGATTCAGATAGCAAGAAGCCCGAAAATTTGCTGGAAACTGTGCAAATTGAAAATAGTTCAAAAGCTTCAAACGACTGCAATAGACTGCATACTAGGTCACACACCGATTTTAAGTATTTGGAACCTTCGACGTAGGGAATAGATTTTGCACGCACCGGTACCCTCTATGCACGTTTCGGTATACAACTTGTTGATGTATGTCTTTCTTATCTAATCTATATATATTATTATGTGTAAGGAAACATAAAGGTAGTGAACATACTCATGTTTCAATATAAGAAATAACATACATCACAAGGTGCAAAAAATTATGAGTTCCAGTAAAATATTTTCATGGTTATCACTTTGATAAATCTTATTTTAGGTATGTGAACTTACTCCAAGTGATAAATGGGTATGTACACATACACAAAGTGGTTTTTTGAACGTGGGAGTAACTACACCCGGGAGTAGAATGGATTTTCCCTATATATATATACATATATTATTATTATTATTATTATATTAGGAGCGAAGACAATTGAAAACTTTTCTCACCCAAATCGGACCCGCCTTACCCCTCACGCCGGATCCACCCGTCATATGTTTTTGGAAGTGGATAGGGTGGAAGGAGTATGAAGTACCAAAAAATCGGAATTTGGAGAGTGTTTCTGCCAAAAACGAAATTTTTTTATCACCCCACCCGCGCATACCCGCCCGCCCGCCTGTACCCGCGATGGGCCCACACTTCTATCCTCCTCGGCGGCAACGGACCCACGCTTCTTTCCCCCTCGGCAGCCCCCTTCACTCGCATTGGGCCCCGCACCTACCCGCACCTCGCGCCCCGCGTCGGGCAGGGGCGGGCCCACATGTATTCATGGGTATTCAGTTGAATACCCATTATTTTTGTAAATTTTTTTTATACATATAGTATATCTCAGGTATATACAGCAAAAAAACAAAATATACACGCTGAAATTGAATCTAAATAGAAAAAAGCCCAACCAGACGTCTACCTGGGCCATTTCCTCTTTACCTATTGCTGGTCCATGGCCCAATTAGCCAAATCTCACCCACCCAGGCACCCACAGGTCGCTGAATCGACTCCAGTCAGGTGTCCGTCCGCCTCTGCCTGTTGCGGCCTCTGCGGCGACTCGAATCGAAGGCTCGAAGCCTAATCCTAGAGAGGCAGCGAGCAGGCCGGAGCCGGACGCCCGGACGGCGGCGCATGCGCATCGAGGGGTTTCCGGGTGAGCTGCGACAGCGCGACGGCTAGGCCGTGGGATTCCGGCGAGGCGACCTACCGGCTAGGAGCGAGTCATACCCGGTGCCGACGGCTTGCGAAGCTTGCGCCGTTGCGCGCAGCCAAGCGGCGGCGGCGGTGCTGCTGTGGCCTGTGGCCGTGTGGCGGCGGACAGGGCGGCCGCGGCGGCCACCGGCCAGTGCTCCTTCGGCAGTTTGGCTCCTCCAAGTCCGGAAGTCCCCTGCTTCTGTACCTCTCAGGTGAGCCGACGAGCTGTGAGAAACTGAGGATTTCTATTGTGTATTGTCTGTAGAATTGAGAATTTGAGAAATGGGATTGCATTGCATAGCAATTTACTGGTGACTTGTGAATTTATGAATTTGCTTGTGAATTTATGATGACAGCAATACTCAGGATCTTAATTGAATAATTGTAGGTCTGAAACATGAAGAGGAAAAATAGTGCCACCACTGATTTGAGATATTTCTTGGCAAAAAAAGCTGCAAAATTTTTAGGTTGCCAAAAATTTTTTTAGGTTGCCAAAAATTTTTTTACCACATAAATTTTTAAATACCCATGGTTCAAATCCTGCGCCCGCCCCTGGGCCGGGGCCGTGGCCGGGTCCGTGCAGTTGACCAGCAGGGATCAGAGGTTGTGCGGCGGCTCGTGGCCAGCCAGCGCGAGGCGCGCGCGGGAGGCGTCTCAGACGGTGCTGGAGAGGGAGTGGTGGAGGGCGTGGACGGGGGCGCTCGAGCACGGCCGTGCCATTAGCGGCCGGGGAGGTCGCACGGCGGCGCGTGGGGGAGCCGGTGCAGAGTGCAGGTGGAGGTGCGGATGGGTGGGCCCGACGCCAGGGGCGGGCGCAGGATTTGAACCATGGGTATTCAAAAATTTATGTGGTAAAAAAAATTTTGGCAACCTAAAAAAATTTTTGGCAACCTAAAAATTTTGCAGCTTTTTTTGCCAAGAAATATCTCAAATCAGTGGTGGCACTATTTTTCCTCTTCATGTTTCAGACCTACAATTATTCAATTAAGATCCTGAGTATTGCTGTCATCACAAATTCACAAGCAAATTCATAAATTCACAAGTCACCAGTAAATTGCTATGCAATGCAATCCCATTTCTCAAATTCTCAATTCTACAGACAATACACAATAGAAATCCTCAGTTTCTCACAGCTCGTCGGCTCACCTGAGAGGTACAGAAGCAGGGGACTTCCGGACTTGGAGGAGCCAAACTGCCGAAGGAGCACTGGCCGGTGGCCGCCGCGGCCGCCCTGTCCGCCGCCACACGGCCACAGGCCACAGCAGCGCCGCCGCCGCCGCCTGGCTGCGCGCAACGGCGCAAGCTTCGCAAGCCGCCGGCACCGGGTGTGACTCGCTCCTAGCCGGCAGGTCGCCTCGCCGGAATCCCACGGCCTAGCCGTCGCGCTGTCGCAGCTCACCCGAAAACCCCTCGATGCGCATGCGCCGCTGTCCGGGCGTCCGGCTCCGGCCTGCTCGCTGCCTCTCTAGGGTTAGGCTTCGAGCCTTCGATTCGAGTCGCCGCAGAGGCCGCAACAGGCAGAGGCGGACGGACGCCTGACTGGAGTCAATTCAGCGACCTGTGGGTGCCTGGGTGGGTGAGATTTGGCTAATTGGGCCATGGGCCAGCAATAGGTAAAGAGGAAATGGCCCAGGTAGACGTCTGGTTGGGCTTTTTTCTATTTAGATTCAATTTCAGCGTGTATATTTTGTTTTTTTTGCTGTATATACCTGAGATATACTATATGTATAAAATTTTTTTACAAAAATAATGGGTATTCAACTGAATACCCATGAATACATGTGGGCCCGCCCCGGCCCCGCCGCCGGCGCCACCCACCGCGTCACCATCGCCGTACAACACCTCCTCCCCCTCGCCTACGTCTCAGGCGCCCCCGTCCAGCCGTCGGAGCCGTGGGTGGAAGCAACGACATGGCGGAGAGGACGGGAGGACGACCGCCGGCCCGTCCTTCCCTCCTTTACGCTCTTGCGGCGGCTTCCTCCGTTCAGAGGGGGCAGCGCTGCACTACGGGCCTCCCCCACCACGCCACTTGAGCGTTGCCCGAGAGTGGACAGAGCTCGGCCACACCTGCACCGTGTTCGATGATATGCCTAACCAGGACGTACCTGCTGCATTCTCGTGTGGCAATTTCTCAGTCTTCTCAATCTAAATTCTGAACAGGTACTCTGTTCCCTTTGCTCTATGTGTGGTTTTGCTGTCGCTTCTAGATGCTAGTGCAAGTTGAGTGCAGCAATTCTGGCTGCTGAGAATTGATAATCAAAAGACATAGAATTCAACAATACAGCCAGAGCAGGTCCAATGTGTGTGTCTTTGGTTTAAGTCTCTATATGTTTGTGTGATTTGATTGTTTTTTTTCTAAAGTAGGAGGGCATGAGAGGATGTCACTGCCATGGTCTAAATTTCTGAGCTACCATAGGACTGCATGGGTACTCATCCAATTTGTTCTATTTGCATGGTGAAGGTCCAGGTTGGCCACCCTGTTCACTCTATTGCTCTTGCCTATGTCTATTATTTCATTTCTTATCTATGACTCTGTTCAATAATTGCCAGAGATATCTGAGTGCATATCTAGCAAAGTGGCATAGAAATCTCATCTTACTTTACTCAGTGAAATTTTCATGCATTGAGTGCCGACACAACTACATGGAAAATTCCTATCGGTCATAATTTTAATGTTTTAGTTTCTTTCTATTTTAGAGTTAGGAACTTTCTACCTGCTACATATGCAAACTATTTGGCTGCTGCGCACATAATGTGTGTTGCATCAGTGTTATTTATACAAGTGAAGTAAGTACTCCCTGTGGTTTAAAATACATGTTGCTTTTGGATTCCTACCGGTCAAACTTTTTGAATGTGGACTATCAATATATTAAAAACACATTTAGATTGACAATTTGAGATACATGTTTTACTAGAAACATGAGAAGTACTTTCAAAAATTTTAATTGTTCTTTCTTGAATGTCAGACTTCCATAGGATTTTTGAGGCCAAAGCTGTCCTGCAGACCATATCATTATTTTAAATCAGGGAGTGTATTGGGTATAGAAATTATTTTTGGTTACTTCTGTGAGTTGTTTTGAACACAATATGTACAGATTCAGTTGTTATTTTTGAATCACATGTGAGCTATGTGCTGGAAAGAAACACTTGATTGCTTGTTCCAGATCTTGCCTTCATATAAACTTTGATGCTATCAACGTGGAGCTTTGATGCATTCTATTCTCTCTATTTAACATCAAAAAGACTGATGCTACAGATATCATAATATTGCTAAACATTACCATTTGACGTGCTCATGACAACACATGGCCTATAGCCTTGCTGGATCAAGGTTTTCTTTCGCAAATTCCTTGGCAATATGCAATTATTGATGAGGTCCAACATCTAAAAAATCCATCCAGTGTAAGAGCATCTCCGAGAGCCTTTCTAAATTTTACTCTCTAAATCATCATTTAGAGAGTCATTTGCATAAAAATCGTTTTCTATATCTTTTCACTCTCCAACAGCTTTTCTAATTCTTATGTGCACTCTAGAGAGTCATTCTCGTCTTCTATATTTGACTAGCGAAAAATCCGAAATAGAAGATAGCTATATTTAGATGACCATTTAGATAAGCTGTTGGAAGATATTTTTTCACCAAAATTTCTATTTCTACCATTTAGAAAGAATATAGAGAGTCTCTTGGAGATGCTCTAAGTGGCCATTTTATTTATGTAGTTCTTCTGAATTCAGGATTTGACTGCTTTAGCCACCAAAGCACTTCTTGGTACTACTGCTAAGCTACGCAGGATGTACCTGCCTTCATTTTTGTGCATTATGTGAGTCTTTCAACTCAGACTTTCAGTATGGCTTGGAAAAAACATCTTTTTACTTTCGACCATTGTATAGGAAGAGCATAATGATAGGTGAATTGGGCACTATTGACTAAGGAAAAACTAAAGAATAGCTATAACTTGGTACCCACTCCCAATACCACCCACATTAACCGCGATGCAAGCCCGACAATTAGCGCTACATTTCCTTTCCAGCATGGCTTTGCCATCCCTCCCTCCCTGCCATCACGCTGTTGTTTCCTTCTTTGATTCAATCAAATTTGTCTGCTTCCTTTTTTAATCGACGCCCCCTCTATCTCCCCTCATGTCTCTCCATTTTCCCAACCTCCCGATCCGCTCTAGCGCCGCTGCCTTCCATGCATGTCATCGCATCACGCGCTCATGTCGTTCAACGGCGACGTGCTCCTCGTGGCCGTCGCGTGCCACGTGGCGGCTGGCGTTCAAGGCTAGCCTGTTCGACGACGGGCGGGCGCAAGTGGACGACTGATGCAACAAGTTAGGAGGAGGTCGCACCAGTGGAGTGGTGCTAGGCTCTGCTACGACGGCGGCGGCATCAGTGGTCATCGGTAGGTTTTGTTCTTCTAGCATTGCTCGTGCGCGTTCGATTTGTGTATGCTCCGTGTGCGATTGACTCAATCCATGTTGCAGTGTTTAGCTGAATCTCCCATCTCCATTGGTGGTTAGGAGTTGTGTAGCACCTAAATCTTGTACTGGAAGGTTAAAATGCATACGATGAACTGTCAAATCAGTGCTTCGTCGGGGAGAAAATCTCTCTTGGCTCTATCTTCTTCACACGACATACTCGATTTATAGTTATGAAAGGCATTACCCATTTGTTTTTTCCATGTACCATGTCAGTGCACGTTTGTATAGATTTCGCTGGATTAATTTGGGTGGAACCATATTCGATCTGCCATCTGCATGAGTTTTTTCCCTCCTACTTCCTCATACTCATATATGATTCACTACCCTCTCATCAATCAGCATATAGTTTATCAGTTTGGCAGCAGTAGAATTCCTGAAGTTTGACAATTGAGTCCACAGGTGCAGAATTCGTGATGGTTTACAACCTCGGGATTGCTGCCTGCTTTGGTTACAAGAAGTAAGTTTGTTAATGAAGGCACTCTATCAATTTCTTAGTGATTTAATATTTTTTTCTTGAAGTGGTTAGTAAAAATTATTGGCTCCCAGGGCACATGGTTCTTAGAAGATAATGCCTTTCATGCCACCAGTAGGACTCATATATGCTTGGATTTGGCCTCTTCCCGCTCACTGCCCAGGTTGTGAAGATTACTACTGGTGGCAGGAGATAGACATCAAGGAGTGGAGACTAGCTGAAGCAGAGCAAGATTGATCGGATTGGATGCATATGGTTAAGGTGCTCATTCGTGGTAGCAGCAACTCCTGATGACACAGTTAGGATGCATAATTATAATATTTCAGTTCTAATTGGACAGTGTGTTTTCTCCTTCAGTAATGTGTATGTTAGGAACTTGGGATGCATATCAACATTTCAGTTCATAGGGCAATGTGTATATATTAATTAGAATACATAATCATAATTTTTTAATTATGCATAGGTTTAGATTATTAATCATGACAATGGTATTCTCAATTGTTAGGCGCTAATGATGCAAAGATAATTATTCACACTTGGCATAGGCTTTCCTGTTGACCTGTGGTCGCTAGGGTATCGCCCTGTTCGTTTGGCTTATCAGCCACCAGCCAGCAGTACTTTTCTCTCAGAACAAAACAGCCACCAGCAACCAGCCAGCAGTACTTTTCTCTCAGAATAAATCAGCACCAGCCACTAGCCAAACGAACAGGCTGTATATATTTCTCAATTCTATCTTTCTTTATTATAACATTGGGTGAGTCCTTGCTGACTTGATTCTATAATCAATTAATATTTTAGTTTTTGTCACTTCTTATAAATTTGGAAGTTATTTGAATATTCTACTGTTCATGTTCTTTACAACAGTGCTTAGCATTTCTAACCTATTTTGCAAATGTGCATCCTCGTATTTCTGTGTGCTCCACATTATTTAGCTATGATATTTTTTCTCATGGCATTATGTGAAATAGAAAGTATGCCATTATGGCTAACCAAACACCAGAAACTAATTTTGTATGACTTGGCAATTATGATATTTTCTACCTATGCTTTGTATAGGAGGTTATTTATTTCACAAGAAGCTAACCTTTTGTCATACTACACTTTAAATCTAATGCCCAAAGACCTAGAATACATCACACATGTTCGTTCAAAAAATACACCACACATCTGAAATTGTAGTGCCGGATCAACATCCCCACTGGCTATCAAGGAAAATGATTTGGTTCACCAAGGAAGAGATCACATGGGCTTTCATTGCCTACCTTGTTGTGCTTCAGTAGAGGTGGCAAGGCCTCCAAGGTAAAACAATCAAACTACTATTGTCAAACAGATGCCCAGGTTAAGCCAATGCTACATCTCCATATTTTTTAACATGTGAAAACTTGTACTTCATGTAAGCACTGGATTGCGACATGAAAGGATTGCGGTAATTTGATGGTTAATGTTTTTTAAACATGTTTACTTTTAAACACACGCTTGCAACTGATACATGGGAAACTTGCTTGGCGATTTGGATCTGGTAATTGCTTGGTTCTATAATTAGAAAATAAATAAAAATAATAAACAATATAACTAGCAACTGATTAACTGAGTTATCTATTTTTTATGGCCTTTATACAATTTGAGGTTACCCTACTAACTATAGTTGAGCTGGCTTAATTTCGTTAGGATCCAATTAACTATAGTTTTTAGTTCAATTTGGAAATGTTCTCTTGCCCAATCCACATATTTTGTACAAAATATAAAATATTATTAATTAGATAGTATACAAATACATAATTTTTCTTTTTTTTGTTTTCAAAAACACATGCGTGCGGCACGTGCACTTTACTAGTGAAATACAGATACGTAGTATAAAAAAAATCTTTCGATCTTTTCTTTTCCACAAAGATTCAGTGGCATGAACAAGGTCAAGGACGGGCCGCACAAACCCATCGCAGATTTGTAGTTTGTCGTTCTGGGAGCCTTCCGTCGTGTACGAGTGGGCCGCGTGAGGAGCATGGGCCGCAGACGTGTGTCGGACCGAGCAGCAGGTACGATTTTTCCTTTCTTTTTCCTTTTCCATTCCATTCCATTTTCTTTTTCTACTTTTTTTTATTTTATATATTTTTCTCCCCCTCTTTTTAAATACTGAGTTTTCTCTTTCCATTTTTGATTATCTCCCTTTTGTTTTTTCTTTATTTCCTTTGTTTCTATTTCCCCTTTCTTGTCTCTTTGTTTTTTGTTTTAGTTTTATTTTCTCTATTATTTTACTTTTCTTATTTCCTTTCCTTCTATTTTATTTATTTATGTTCACCCCTTCTACTTTTTCCATGTTCTCTTTATCTTTCATTTTTCTTCTCATCTCTTTTCTTTACTAATTTGTGCTTACACCCTTGTTTCATTCTTTTTTCTAGCTTATATCTTTGCCTGATTTTTATCTTTCTTCTTTCTCTCCTTTTGTTTTATTAGTTATTTTATTCTATTTATTTATTTATGTATTTATTTATTTATTTATTTTCAACCCTTCTACTTTTTTCATGTTTTCTTTTTCTTCCATTTTTCTTCTCTTGTCTTTTGTTTTATCTTTTGTGTCCTCTTTAAATACTTATTCATTCCGAAATATTTATTTTTTCTCTATAAATATGTACTTCTTCGTATGATGTGTTCCGTCGTTCCAATAATTTATTATGTATGTATAAATAGTTTGTTTCATTAGTTTGTAGAATTTTTTCTACATGTCTATATATTTGTTGCGTCACTTCATATAATTTGTTTGGTACGTACAAAATTTTTGTTCCTGTAATTTGTAAATTTTGTTTCTACGTTTATGTATTGCACATAATATATAACTTTAATTAAAAATATAGTCAAGGGTATCTTGTTGTGGAGCTTTATTTTCAGAAATCTCACAAATATTTTATTTTGTGAGCTTGTAAATTTTGTTTCACATGTATCAATATTTGTTCTGTCGGTTCATATAATTTGTTCGGTACGTACAATTTTTTATTCTAACAGTTTGTAGATTTTGTTCCACATACATACGTATTTGTTCCTACAGTTCGTTTAATTTGTTCGGTACGTACAAATTTTTTATTTTGATAGTTTGTAAATGTTGTTCTATGGTTATGTATTACACATAATATATAATTTTGATTAAAAATATAAATAAATAAAGTTCATTAGAATATAGTCAAGTGGGATCATTTTGTTAAGATTTTATTGTCAGAAATCCAATGGTGCAATTAGAATTTAATTTTGATGTTTGATTTAAGATTTATAGTTTTTTAAAATTCTAATGACATTTGCACATGGATGACATAGCAAATTTGATTCCCATATGCGGACGCAGTAAATTGTGGAAAACCGAACTGTAACACTCGAAGTGATGATTTCTTTATCATTGCTGAAGTGATGGCTAGACGCACTCGGACAAGCACCCCTACCTAGGAAAAATCTAAGGAGGCGACCAAACGGAGAGGCCTCTCCATTTAGACTTAAATGGAGAGCCCTTCGAGATTACTTCCGGCGACACAAAAGTTACTTCTCTCCACAGAAAGAAGTGCATAAGAGGAAGTAACTTTTAGTCATACATGGAGAGCTCTCTCAGATTACTTCCCGCGGCACAAAATTACTTCCGTCAACAGAAAGAAGCACACAAGAGGAAGTAAAAAAAACGCATAAGAGGAAGTAACTTTTAGTCATACATGGAGAGCTCTCCCAGATTATTTCCTGCGGCACAAAATTACTTCCGTCAACAGAAAGAAGCACACAGGAGGAAGTAACTTTGTGTCGCGGAAAGTAACTTTGTGTTGAAGGAAGTAACTCTGTGTCGCGGGAAGTAACTTCTGTTTCGCAGGAAGTAACATGGGAGGGCTCTCCGTTTAGATTTTCCGAAAATCTAAACCATGTTGCGCGACTGCTGACGGTCCAAGAGCTGCTGCTGGGCGCAAAGGACTTCAATTTTTTTACATGGGCCGTATTGCACGCAGAGTTGTGCTCAAGATAGAAACGCGACCTGTTGTAGGAATTTTTTTTTACATTTTTTTCTCTTTTTTGCAAAAATAAATGGTCCGTCAAAAAATTTGTAAAATTATACATCTGCTGCCGTGGGGCACGGCGGTAGGGGTCCTACCGCCGTGGGCCACGGCGGTAGGGGTATAGTCTGTTTTCAAAATTTTGTAACTTTTTGTTTGAACTCGAATGGAGGTAAACTTTATATGAAAATTGTAGCTTTCGACGAGATCTACAACTTTGTAGTTCAAAGTTTTTCCATTTGAAACCATCTTCGGACTCAAATAATCGATATACTATCCAGATCTCAGTTTGCAAACTGAGATCTGGATAGTATATCGATTATTTGAGTATGAAGATGACTTCAAATAAAAAAACTTTGAACAACAAAATTGTAGATCTCGTTGAAAGCTACAATTTTCATATAAAGTTTACCTCCATCCGAGTTCATGCAAAAAAGTTATAATTTTTTGAACATAAACTGAAAACTGAGATCTCGACATGAAAACTGAGATCTGGATAGTATATCGATTATTTGACTATGAAGATGACTTCAAATGGAAAAACTTTGAACTACAAAGTTGTAGATCTCGTCGAAAGCTACAATTTTATATAAAGTTTACCTCAATCCGAGTTCAAACAAAAAAGTTACAAATTTTTGAAAACAGACTGTACCCCTACCGCCGTGAGCCACGACGGTAGCGCGCTACAGTACACCCACGCGGTACTGTAGCTACCGCCGTGGGCCACGGTGGTAGGACCCCTACTGCCGTGCCCCACGGCGGTAGATGTATAGTTTTGCAAAAATTTTTGCGGACCATTTATTTTTGCAAAATTGAGGGGAAAAATGTAAAAAAAAAATCCTGTTGTAGCCTGCCTTGTGTTTTAATGGACCATGGTTAATTAATTTAGCCCGTAACAATTCATCTCAACGTGGATCATGTATGCACATGGGCAAGTAAGGGTCGAAGTAGAGAGGTTAAATGGAGTTTTGTACCAAGCTGTTCATCATTTTTTTAATATGATAATTTTTCTTGGAGTGTCTATTTGAATTTCCTTGCTATATCGTGTTTATTATGTAGTTTTGCAAAATAAGATCATGATGTTTATGTTTCAAAAAAGTTATTCGCTTACAACTTATGTTGATGTGTAGCAACTAGATATGTATTAAGGGTCTAACAACTTATGCTTTACCTATTAATAAACTTTATTTATACATAAATTGTTCTAAAAATAATTTCTTATGACATTGTTGACTATATAAAGTATCTACATAAACTGCTACATTTTATCTACATAAATTGGTATGTTGCGCCTAAATAAATCATTGAATTGTTTTACATAAGTTTTAAGAATATAGAAATTGTCACAAATTCGATATCTACATAATAAACAATGATAGGTTGACACAAATTCTCTGTTGAAGTTAAAGGTGTCGTACAAATACAAGGTATTACACTATGTAGCATATAAGTTGCTACCTATCCATGCGCAATCTTCTCTAACGGACAAGTGAATTTGATATACAAAATACACTATAAGTTGTTGTGCAGTCCGTATATAAGTTGATACTGTTGTTCAACATAAATTGCCAGTAGCATAAAACAAATGCAAAACATATTAAATTTGGATCTTGTTTTGTAGATCTCGTCACTAGAAACATAGCGGTGCAAGCATATTTGAAAATGGATGCTCCTCAGCTTGTTCGCTTAGCTGGTTGCTGGTGCTGGTTTGTTCTGAGAGAAAAGTACTACTGACTGTTTGCTGGTGGCTGGTTTTTTCTGAGAGAAAAGTACTGCTGGCTGGTGGCTGATAAGCCAGACCAACAGAGCGAGTAATGCTCATTTAAAGAAAACACATCAACTCTCTCCTGCTGATGTCAGCAACGATGCTATCTAGAAAGTGACATCTCTCACACTTGCATGTCACAGCTCGCCGCGTTGGTGACAGGCAGATACATTGCGGCATGAGTTAGGGTCGTGCGCTACCTGAGTTATTTCCTTACATTAGACTAAGCAGTGCCACATCACGGAGGTGCTACGATTCCAAATCCTCTCTAACATACGCCACTTTGTTTTGGTCTACTGGCAATGCATGCAAAGATCGGTGGTGTTTCTGCTAGAAGTCATATTTAGAGAGAAGAAATTGCTTATTTATTGCTCGCACCTAGTGCCAGAACTTGCTAAGCTAGCACCTCCTAGCCAATGTATCACATCTCATTTATTGCCTTTTCTCTTGTCCTCGCACCTCTTTAGCACGCACGCTTGAGCTGCCCTAAGCTCCATCCTACAGTAATGGTTTACGCAAAAAAGGGAAGAAGAGAAGTGAGGGAAGAAAGAGTAAGGTCGTGTTTGGGAGGGCTTCGGCTCCTTGCAAAAAGGGTGGAGTCGGAGCTAGAGCCTCTGGAGGGGGTTTTGTGGCTCCATCGGCTCCACTTCCTCGCAGGCATAGTTGCAACTTCACCTTCTCACATACCACAGTATGGAGCTGCTCCACTTTTTACCTGTTTGGTAGGGCTCAAACAGGAGCCTCCGAAGATGCCGAAGCTGGAGCCCTGTCAAACAGGGCCTAAGAACAAGAAGGGCTCCTCATCAAGTCACAAGCTGCATCCGCTAGGTCGCGAATTGTATTTGTTGGAGTCATAATTCGTGGATATTTGTACAATTTGTAATGGAGGGATTTGGTCCGCATGTAGCTGCAAGTAAAATCCTATTCTTAAGAAATCCTTGGAAATTTCTTCTCTTTTCTTTCCTTTTCATACTTGTCTTTTTTGGGAACAACTTTCTTCATCATTGGAACATTCTGCTCGTCAGGAACGGAATTAAGATTGAGCTCTAAAGGGGTCTCTCCTCTCTTTGTTTTAGTCTCTCCTTCCCTTCTTATTCTTCTTCAAATTTGTAGAGGAAGTTTAGAGAGGGCTCAATTAGACTCTAGCTGGTAGGGGCTTGAGCCCACCTTAGGGGGCAAGACTAATAAGCGCGCGCTGGCCGAGAAACCAGCGATTGGTTTCCGACAGCGCTAGGGTCAAGCCTCCGATATGAATAGTCAATTAAAATATGTGTTGGAGGGATAACAATTGCAATGGCAGGAATTGCACACCAATCATTTTTGAACGAAATTGCACAGGAATCATGAGCCTCGTGCTTCGGTACTGGCACACGCGCACACATTTGAGCGATTCATACAACCATCCAACTGATCCAAGTGACTGTCCATTCTCTCTCTGTGTAGCTATCTATATGTTCAAGTAAATGTTTAGATGGAGTTGGAAAAATTTTCAGCCCCCTTTGACAGCTAATTAAGGGTATTAGATAAAGCCAATTTACAAACTACCTTCACGATCTTACGTTAATGATCTTACGTTAATTCGCGAGACGAATCTAATGCGATCTTTGACCACATAATTAGATGATGGTTACTGTAGTATTAATGTAGCAAATCATGAATTAGTTATGTTCATTAGAGTTGTCACGCAAAATTGCACTTATATGTGAAAAGATTTTATAAATAAACTTTATTTAATACTCCATCCATATAAGATTACTTTTCTAAAAAAAATTGAGACTTCCCCCAGCATTAGGAATCGTGGCTGCTCTCACTAGACTTCATGCAATGCAGAGAGAGGCAGGGAATGACTGAAAAGAAGGTTGGAAATGTAGGTCCATCTCAGCTCCAATGCGGGCCATCTCAGACCATCACCCAGCAGGCCCAGCTCCAAGAAGACAAACAATGATTTGATGCCCCCAACCCGGCAACCCCAAATCCAATCACAAACAGTTGGAGGCAGGCAGCGGCGAGTGGGCGTCAGAGATCGGTAGCGGGCTAGCGGCAGCGTGAAAATACAAAGGGGAACAGAACACGCCGATGTACTGGCAAGATGCAACAATCATGGAGCCTCGCAGCGTGTACTCCTCGCAGCGTGTACTCTCAACTCTGTCGCCCACCGGCGCAGCAATGGGCCCTTCCTGCTTGGCCGGCGTCCTCGCTGGCACTGAACGGGCTATTCAAGACTCTGGTTCCTTCTGCTGATTTCTTCTTCCAGCACATCCAGCGCAAGTTGGCATTGCCTGCAATGCTAGGTTTCTGAGACCATCCACGCTCATCATCCTCCATTCCCTCCTTCAAAACAGAATATACCGTCCCAGTCATCGTGATTCTCTCCTTTATATTCACTCCTCCCGCATCTATCATCCTTTCTATCTCTCCTTCATCCCACAATTCGGGCCCACTCAAATTTTTTTATCCCCTTCCTCCCCCACCCGGCCACCCGCCCCAACTACCCCCTCCCTCTTCCCACGCGGCTCCTCTGCTCCACGCGCCTCCTCGCTTCCTCCGCCGGAGCCGCGCGCCCCTCCCTCGGAGCCGCGCGCCCCTCCCTCCCTGCTCCACGCGGCCATGCCCCTGCTCCACGCGCCTGACTTGTGGATCGAGCGGCCCGAGGGCCAGTACCGCAGCACGGCGGCGGAGGGCGAGCCGAGCACGGCAGCGTGCGGAGGGCGACGGCGAGCTCGAGGAGGAGCGGCACTGCGGGGCGACGGCGAGCTCGAGGAGGAGCGGCACTGCGGGGCGACAGCAAGCTCGAGGAGCAGAGGTCGAGGTGCTCCACGGCGGTCGGCTCCCTCCCCTGCTCTCCCTCTCCGGCGGCGAGGTGCGCCGCGGATCTGGCCCCGACGCGCGCGGCTCGAGGACGACGGCGGGCGTTGGAGAGCAGGGCGACGGCGACCCCCTCTCCCTCCACGTGCTCCGGCGGCCCTGCCTACTCCCTCCTCTGCTCCTCGCCTCCCCATCTTCTTCTTGGACGGATGGCCGAGCTCTGCGCGGGGGCTCTCCGACGAGCTCGTCGCGCGGATGGCCGAGCTCCGCGCGGAGGTGGAGGAGGAGGCCCTCTCCAGCTTCTTCTTGCACGGCGACGGACGGATCGCGGCAAGGCCGGCCGGGCGGGGAACCGGTCCAGCAGGCACGGGGATGGCCCTCCGACGACCTCTCCTCCGACGACGGCGATTCGGGGCGAGCTCCGCCGACTTCTCCTCCGATGGCGACGACGAGGTGGTGCGGCGGGGTCCCCGAGGTCGGCTGCGGCGAGCAGGGGCGCCCCTCCTTCCTGTTCTTGCTCTCCCAGGCGATCTGGATCGAAGAGAGCCTCGGGGTCGACGGCGACGGCGAGGTGGCGCTGATCGAGCTCCGGGCGAGGAGCAGGGCCCCGCCGCGGTCAGCCTCCTACCGTCGGCGAACCAGGGCTGCGCGCCGGCACCAGCGGAGCTCCAACCCCATCTCGTCCTCGGCGGAGGAGGAGCTCCCTGCGTGGTCAGCAGTGGCGCTCCCTACTTCCCCTGCTCCAGTGGCGCGGGGATCCGGGCGGTGATGGCGGAGCTGCACGACAGCACGGCCGTCCATCGACGCGGGCGCGGCCAGCCTTCCTCCTCGGAGCTCCCTCCGTCCCTTCCGAGTGCAGGCGCGAGAGAGGGGGTGGAGTACGCGGGGCCCACGGCTGTCGATGGAGGAGGTCCGCGACTCCTCTGAATCCCGAGTAAACTGGAGGCGACGGGAAAATAGCGTCGGGGATCCCGTCGCCCGCTGCGGAGGAAAAAACGGGATCCGTCTCCTGGAGGAGACGGATCCCGTCCCCGGTGCGGGTGGTCTGAGTCCATCCGCAAACATGGTAGTAGGAGTATTGGTATGTGTGCTTGGTCCTCCAAATGCACTTATTGCGGGACTGAGGGAGTATGTATCTAAACAAATGTTAGTCTACACTAGTCCATCAACTCTCCTCTCGCACAGCTAATAATTTAGAAGCTATTTTATCACGAGTTTATTTAAAAATAAGACCCCTAACTAATACTTATATAGTGTTGCTTGACTTAGCCAGTACTGATTATAAATTTTCATCTTTATTTATACATGAAATTCATAATTTTTCATCGCTTCATACACACATGTATAAAAGGTCTACATGGTGTCATCTATCATGCATATATAGCTAAATTAGTATTTCTAGAAGTATGTAGAATCTTATGTCGGTCTTTTAGAACATTTCTATGTATGAACATGCAGATAACAATAAGATTACGATTTGTATATTTCTTTAGTTTATTTTAAAAGCAACATATGTGGGTACTTTGGAAATAAATTTAAAATACTAGTTTAAGTTGTCTTTTTCCTGTTATATATGCATCAGTGATTTAGATAAAAATTGTAGGGTTACTTTAGGTTAATTTTATAATGTTAGATGTGGGTAATTAGATATAGATTTAAGTGTTTACTTTAGAATATTTTCATAATGATAAAGTATGAACATTTGTTTACAAAAATATAATAAATAATAGCTACGATTATCAAGTCTACAACTAATTTCCAGATTTTTCATGATTTTGTGAAAAAAATTTAGAATTTATCTTTTTCCTAAAGAATCAGAGTCTCCAATCAAAATATATATATAAGTACATAGTGAATAAATAATTTGCATTGTAAGTTCACTCTTGAATTTGTTAAACTATACTTTTAACATGAAAATCTATTCTCAACGTTTGGCAATGCAAAGCGGCTGCCAGGCGAAGGGTGGCGGTGTCGGCCAGGGGAAAGGCAGCGGCGGCCTGGTGGACAACGGCGGGGGCACTTCCGGTTCCCCCAACAGCTCCACCTCCTTCGTAGACAGCCCCATTGCAGGCCCAATCGCCAACCCCACCGCCAACTAGTTCATGGTGGCCTGGGTGTGGAAATCAACCAAATCCATGGTAAATCCCAGTTGCTTTGTGATGTTTGTGAGATGTGATTCATTTAAAACTAAGCCGGTGGGGTTTAGACCGCCCCACGATTTTCATTAAGAGAAGGGAACTAAAACCCGACTTAGAAAACCCTCGAACCCCGGTTTCACCGGCGAGGGGATTTTTTTTAAACCAGTCCCGTAAATTCGCTCCAACGAGGAATCGAACCCGGATCTCCTGGTTGCGACCACACCTCAGCCCCCTCTAACCAAGTAGGCTAGAGGTCCAATTGTGGTTGTAATTTGTGGGTTTAGTATACCACCTTGGAAGTTTAGGAGGGTGAGGGTCGTTCCAAACTTCCAAACATAGCACCTCCGAGTTGACCATTTTACACGAAGCAAGGACAAAAGTGGAAGAGAGGTGCTATGCGTATGCGGCCTCGCCCTATGGAAGGACTGGGTTGTAAGCAGATTTTAGAGCGGGGTGTTACACATAATGTTCTTGATTAATTTTACTCTTGTAACTCTTGATAGTAGCTTAATTATTTATGATGTGCTTGATGTCTGTCGAGACTTGGAGATAGGCTGAAATTTTACTGAATGACTCGTTGGAACTGATCTGCTCTTGTTCAGAAAACCACCCCATTGCAGCACATGTCCGCGTCATCTTCTGGATGTAGGTTCCCTATACTGCTTATTGCTTCTCCTGTATTGTTTCTCATCTACTGCTTCTTGTTTTTCCTGGACTGCATCTTGGTTTCTCCTGTCGTTTAGTCCGTGAGGTGAAATTTTTAGGTCCTCTTTTAAGGTCTCTTAGAAGTATTGAACATAGACTAGCTACAAAATAATTACACGAATGGATCGAAAATTGCGAGACGAATCCATTAAGTCTAATTAATCTGTCATTAGAAATTGTTTACTGTAGCACAACGTTGTCTAATCATAGCATAATTAGATGTTGGGGATTTCGGTAAAAACCTTTCACTCTCGAAACTTCGGAGATGTCAAGACTCCGGCGAATTCGCGGGAACAGGCAGGAAGGAACCGAGCGAAGTACTCATTTTCATGGTTTTCTAGAGAATTCGCTAACTTGTTGTTTTTGGGCGAAAGGATCGCCGAAATAACGTAAGTTCGCAAGTCTGCTCTCTGTTTCAGGACAGTGGAAACTTCGGAGAACTTTCCGGATTCGGGAAACTCCATTTCAGCTGCGGAAACTTCGGGGATGACCGCAGGTTCGGGAAGCAATCCTTCGGTGATGGCTTTGAAGATTCGAATCGGGAATCTTTGTACCCGATGTTCTTCGCGAATGAAGAACCGAAGGTCGGCTCAGGACCAGGTCAAAGACGTGACACCAAAAGTCCGGGTTCGAGGTGTGAACGAGTGGCCGGCTTGTAAATATGTGAAATTAGCTCCGCAAATTACGGGATGTAAAAGACATTCATGTACATGTTCACACTTGGAATATTCTTTAGATTCGAGGGTAATTTCGGAATGTAAAAGTCCCTTCGCCTCCCTATAAAAGGGGGTCCGAGGGCACGTGTAAAGGGGTTCACAACTTTTGAGACGAGTACAGACTTTCGGAGATTCCTTGTCTCCGTGTTCCTGGGCACTTTCATACATTTGTTCGGAGATCTCTTTTCACTTGTGTTTGGGGGTCCTGTCTGAATTTCTGACCCCCCAACATTAGACTCGTTAGATTCGTCTCAAAAATTAAGGTAGGGGGTTGTGGAATGGGTTTTGTCATTAATCTACATTTAATACTCCTAATTAGTGTCTAGAGATTCATATGATGGGTAGTTGGTGAAATTCCAGGGACTAAATTGGGCCTTAGTAAACAAAAAACAATGTCTGACGAAGAGGATGATCCAGCAAGCAACTCCAACATTGCTAACCTCTTAGATGAGATCTTAGAAGGAAAGCACCGGTTTTTCGCTTGGCTACTGGTTCAAAACAAGATTCTTATAGCTGATCGGTTGATGGCAAGGAATTGGCCGTGTGACCTGGTTTGCATTCTGTGTGACCAAGCACTGGAGACGGCTGATCACCATTGCCTGCATTGTGTCTATGCGCGGGAAGTTTGGTGCTTGGTCTCCTTGAGGACGGCTGGGTGCATCAGAACTCCTGTGCCTGGTTCCTCAGTTGAAGACTGGTGGAACTCTGTTGTTCATGGGCTGCCGAGGAAACAAGGAAGGCTAGTTGCGGGCTTGCGGCTGGGCTAATCTACACCACCTGGAACCTGTGGAAGGAAAGGAACAGACGAATTTTTAAGGGTGTCTTCGTTGCACCGGCTCGTGTTGTGGAGTTGATCAAGGAGGAGATGAAGCTGCCTGTGGCGGGGATGAGCTGTTCTCTGTTTCCTAATGTGTTTAGTCGTACCGGAGAGTTTAGAGTCTTTTTGGTTTTATGTAATCAAACCCATGTAACTAGCCACTTGCTTCTCCTTCTTAAATGATATAGCAGTGCTTCTGCTTTCTTTCAAAAAAAAAAATACATGACTACTCCCTTTGTCCCAAAATATAGCTTCGTTTAGACTTTTTCAAAGTCAAACTTTTTCAACTTTGACCATGAATAACAAAATAATCATAAATGATAATAACATTAAAATGATATCGGTAGATCTATCATGAAACGAACTATCAAAATATGTAATATTTTCCATTTGAAATAAATTATTTTAAGACTTATTGTTGGTCAAAGTTGAAAAAGTTTGACTTTGAAAAAGTCTAAACGAAGCTATATTCTGAAACGGAGGGAGTACATAATTCTCATGTCACATTTGATCACAACACATGCAAAATTTAAATAACGCATCCTTGTGAAACTGTGTGTTGAGAATGACAGATTTCATCATGTTGAAAAGAGGACGTAACATTCTAGTTATCTATGTGCTCGTGAAACTGCCGCTAACAACGACTTCATAAATAATGATGGTGAAATTATTCAAAGAAAAATCGTAGCAAACATATTTTTTAAAGAAAAATCGAAACTATGCACGGATGTAGTAGATGCATCCTGTGCTACATGCAGGTACGAATTCATTGCAGGAAAGCAAAATGATGGTAGGAGGATGAGAACAGTGTACTGCAGACCTGCACCGTGCAGGAGGGAGCCAGGAGGACGCGCAACCGCTGGACCGTTCCACAGTGACAAGCCCAAGCGAAGCCGGGCCATCAACGATCCGGGAGGCAAAATTTTGGGGGGGGGGGGGGGGGGTAGGTGTGATTAAACACGGAACGGCTTGAGGACATGCTTAACGACATCCCTACACAAGCATAATAATGATATGTAATAAAGCGCAGACATGATTAACGTCTTAACGACAGTATCTTCATTTTGGTAGTTGAGTGTCAAGCCCCTCCATCACCTGGTCGGCTAGAATATGGATTATGGAGATGGAGGGGCCCGTGGCCCGTGCCGCGCCATGATGTACTGAGTGCTGACCACATCCGAGCTCATGAGTTTAGGTCAAACAAGTAACAAATATCGTCTTGTTCGTCTAAAATATCAGCCATCAGTTAGGAGTACTTCATCTCATATCAAATCAACATCAACTACCAACCACAAATAGAGCAACGATATTTTTTTCTCACAACTAGTAGTATATACTCCATCTCATGATTTTTTTTGAGACTTGCTCCATCTTATGATTGTTCTGTATAATTTATGGTTCTTTGTGCTCGACGATCAGAAAATCAGATGAAAATGAGGTTGCTTACATATAAAGGCTTGTTAGTTTTGCAAATTTGCGCAAATGAATAGTGCATGAGGTTTAAGGTTATGCAAAAAAATGTGTATTTGGGACAAAAAGAAGTCGTGATTGAGTGAATAGTTGGATGCGATGAATAATGAATTTGCATTGCAAATTTGAGCCTTCACCTTTGCATCTCCCCTTTTTAGGGCAAAATCATGTTCCTTCCTCAATGGTGTCAACAATCACATAAAGTGCTCTGACAGCACGCCGGTGTACGCTACGGTGTGTAAATTTCCATTCCTCGAGCGGAGCCATAATTTCGCAAATCTGCACCCCCTCGTACGAACGCCGAACTGCGAAGCAAATGCACTTCATAAATAGTGGCAACAGTTGCGTCCTTTGATCCGAGTGCCGATCGATCAAACAAACCCAAAAAATGAAAGAAGTTTCTTCTCCCTAAACAAAAGCTTAATCGCTGAACCATTCGTGCTTAACGCTGCATGTTCTTAGTATCATATAAACAGAGAGCACTTAGAGGTAAAAAATTGGGTTAACGAAGTCCCAGCAGCAGCATCCTCCGCTTCTCGCATCCCAGCCGTCGACGCGACGGCGACGGGCGGCCTCGGAAACCCCAAAAATTCTCACGAGAACCAACCGACCAGCGGAGGAGCCCCGCGCGGGGACGCGACGGCGCGCGCGTATTTACAAGCAGTTGCTCGCCGGCGCCGGCGGCCGCGGATGGGGGGGCAGCGGGAAGCTGCGGGTGGCCGCGAACAGCGCGGCGAACGACGAGGGCCGGTGCTCGCCGCGCGCGGGTGCGGCGGCGGCGGCGGCGGCGGCGCTGTTGGTGGTGGTGGTGGTGGTGGCGGCGGCTGTTGCCGGCGGCGTGGATGATGCGGGCGCCGAGGTGGGAGCGGAGCCGGGGTTGGAGGCGACGCGCTCGCAGGAGGGGCACATGGAGAGGGTGGTGGCCGGGAGGTGCATGTAGAAGGGCGGCGCCGTCTTGAGCGCGCGCAGCTCGGCGAGCTCCTTGTGCAGCCGCCGGTTCTCCTCCGTGAGCGTCTCGCAGCAGCGCTTGAGGTACTCACAGTCCACCTCCGTCTGCTTCAGCTTCGTCCTGCATGGCGCGCGTTCATCCGTCGCCGGAGAAGACAAAGGTGAGCCGAGCCTGAGCTCCCCGTGGCTGTTCCGGGGACGGCAGGGGTGATAGGAGCTACTAGTAGCGGGGAATTTTCTGGGCATGCACCTGGCTCGGCGGTTCTGGAACCAGACCTCCACCTGGCGCGGCCGGAGGTTGAGCTGCTTCGCCAGCGCCGCCTTCTGCTTCTGCACGCCGCCGCCGGCGAGCGACAAAGTTCGTCAACGCCGCCAACGAACGAACGAGGTAGCAAAATACGTACAGTGATCAGAAACGTTCGGAGGATTGATTCTCTTACGGGGTTGAGCGTGCTGTGCTCCTTGAAGCTCTCCTCCAGGAACGCGGACTGCTCCTTGGAGAGCCGCAGCTTCTTGCGCGCGGACGCGCCCTCGTCCTCGTCGCTGGCGCGGGAAGACGACCGCTCCCCGCCGGCCGCCGCCGCGGCGCCGTCGGCGTGGGCGGCGCGGCCGCGGCCTCCCAGGTCCAGCGGGAAGGAACCCCCGCTGTCGTTCGGCGACGACGAGAGCGCCCCCGCGGCCGGGTCCTCGTCGTCGTCCTCCAGCGCCGCGAGCGCGCTCGCCGCCACCGATGGCGCCCGGTTCACGTCGAACCCGCGCGCCGGCGCCGCGTCGGAGGAACGCCCTGCGCGCCACAAACCAAACAACGGAGGCCGCCGCCGTCAGGGACACCGTCGTCGGGCATGATGCGTACGGAGAAGGAAGCGAGGACACGGCGGGGAAACAACTACTACTCACCGGCACCGCTGTCGGGAGCCGGCGGCCACTGGAGGCCGAGGCTGGACACGAGGCTGAGCCGCACGGCCGGCTCCGGCTCGTCCACCGGCGCCGCCCACCACCGCGCTCCCGCTCCGTTCCCCGCCGCCCTGCTGCTGCTCCCCGTCGTCCCACCCTCATCTCTTCCAGCGGCGGCGGCGAGCCCAAGCCCGAGCCCCAGCTCCGGCGCCACCCTCCTCCCGGTGTCGGGCTCCCCCAGGCTCAGCCCCAGCTCCATCCCGCACCCAAGAAACACAAACCCCCCGACGGCAAGCCGCAGGCCAGCGGCGGCAACGACGCGACGCTTTATCGAGAGCGTTGGAGTGAGACAGTGGGAGTGTGGTGGCAACCGACCGAGCTGAGCTCAGCTAGCTGCGACTGCGAGAGAGGAGGAGGAGGGGGGTGTTGGTTTTGACCCTCCGGGACATGGGTTTGACGAGCGCACGTGAGTGGCCCGGCAAAAGGGAGCAGGCAGGGGGCATCGAATCATGAGGGCAGGATTAAAAAACCGCAGGGCCATGGCCATGCCCGCATGGGGGCGGGGCGCTCTCTCTTTTCCTTCCTGCTGGTGGTGGCATTGGCAATTTGGCATGGCGATGGCGATGGCGATGGCATGCAGCAGCTGCTGTAGCGAGCAGAGCACAGCGGCAGCAGCAGCAGCAGCATGGGCCAGCGGCAAGCTGCTAATAATTATGTTAATCATCACCGTGGGGCGACGTATCTTTCCCTTCCCCTTTGGTTAGTAGCGCCCACGATTCTTTATCAGAAAACTGGGCCGCGCAGATGCACCACCACCTGCGAGACCCTGCCTGCCGCCCGCCGTGCCTTCATTGCATTTGCATTTGCATGCCGAGGCTTCTTCCTGCTCGGCCGGGATGCGCGTATTTCTTGGGGGAGCGTATTGTTTTTGTCCCAGGTGCTGCGACGAGCAACTTGGAGCAGGGCTTTCCTTTTTGCCCCCCTAGTAGTATTTCTTCACGCTATCGGCCATTCCGCCATCGCCGTCCCCCAAGGCCCCCCCAAGGACAGGAAAAAAGTGTTCTCCTCAACCATCATGGATCGTCTGGTGCACATCAAATGTTCAAGATTTCCTAGTACTACTCGCAGCAGAGATCATGGTAGACATCAAGACAACTATTGCTCCTCTCAATACATATCCATTTTTTTTCCTTGTAAAAAAATACAGTAATGCAAATTGTCCTGTTACAGTATCGCGGTTCAAACAGTATCTCTATAAACGAAGGTAACGTTGTGTTTTATAAAATAGAATTTTTTTTTGGTGAGATAAATTTGAAGCAGAATTTCATGAAACAAATTTATATACCGAAAAATTGAAAACAAAATCCATGAAATAAAAAGTTTTTGTAGCAAACTTGTGCAAACAAATTTGCATAGAACTGATTTGTGTGACACACTTTGTGCATATAGATTTTTATACAAAAAGTTATGCAATATATTTGTGCATACAAATATGTATATAACAAATTTATGCTACAAGCGTGTTCATACAAAAGTTGTGTACATCAATTTCAAGTATAAGTTTGTGCATAGAAATTTATATACAACAAAATTTATGCTAGTTTTCAATAGTTATGTATGTATATTGCCCCATTTTTTTTCTTCCAAGGGGCCATAGAGCTGTTTCTATAGTTTTCTTTCAAGCTAAAACACTATCGTGCATGGTCTAAGGTACTAATGTTGGCCTTAACCCTTGAGAGTTAAGAACCATTAATCTTCTATTAGCTGTAATAAAAAGGGTGGCACATGCTAGATGTATGTTTCTAGTGCTAGAGGCGGTCGGGGACCAATGCAAGCATGGCACGCGATGCGCCATACGAACAGGGAATCATCTCCAACTTTTTGCAAGAAAAAGCCTTGTAAATCCGAAGTCATAGACGGCGTGATGACGACTCATTGTTCTCATATACATATAGCCCACGCCATGCATTGATGCTAACCTCGCAATGATTCTGCAGGCCTAAACCCCTCTTTGTTTAAACAACCGGGCACAAAACCTAGCATGCGGTAGACTGCCGATCGAGAACCCAAATCAAGGGCACAGAGCAGGGCCAAAACTGTTCCTTGGGTGGGCGCACGGCAGGCGAATATGGACACGGACACGCATGTGCATGATTACGGCCATCACACACACTCCCTCCCCTCGTCCGACGCCATCATGGCCACGGCACGGCAGTGTGGCCCATCCCATTGCGCGATCGGTGCGTGCGCTAGTTGGGACAATACCGACGGGGTTTGTTGGCTCGCCCCCAATCATGGAGCGAGACTGCGAGAGCAAGCATCATGGTGTCGCCTCCGGTCACTGCATCTGCGTGTGGGCACTGGTACGTGCTCGCTGCTGCAGGACACGGAGGAGGGCGCGGCCAAACTTGGGATGGGGGTTGGGGGAGTACTATGATGGCCGGCGAGGCTTGCGGTTGGATGGTTGGGAATCAATCATGCGCACGCGATGGGTTCATCACTTGGCAACAGCTGATGATGTTGCATGCCAGTGGTTACTTTTACTTCTACTACGACCAGGGTTTCAATTACCGTTGGTAACCGGCCGGTTTACCGCGGTAACCGGTGTTACCGGTCCGGACCGGTAACGGTACCGGCCGGTTACCAACCGGTGGGTTTTTAAAATTTTGAATTTGAATTCAAAAAATTGAAAAATGAGAAAAAATCCCTAAAAATACTGCAAGATTTATAGAATGTAATGGTGTAAAAAATTTTCAAATATAATTGCATTTAGTATTTTTTCGAACATTTGAACTTAAACAAAAAAAGAAAATGAAAAAAAACGCGCAGCCCATGTTCGCCCATCCGCTCAGCAAAATATCTGGCTCCTCTTCACGGTCACGGGTGAGTCGCTGCTACATTCGTCGCACACTGTCCACATCGTGAAGTCCCTGCGCCGCGCCCTCCCCTCCGCATCCGCTCCTCACCGCCACACTACCGCCTGCCGCGAGCAGTTACCGGCCGGGAGCCGCGGTTAACCGCTCGGAGAGCCGCGGTTAACCGACCCGGGCCTGGATCTGCGCGGCCAAGGAGGTTAACCGCTCCTCCCGGGCGGTATGCCGCCCTCCGCCGGTGGTCAGGAGACTGGTAATGCTGGTTAGCCGGCCCAGTTACTGGTAAGCTTCCTCTCTCATGTAGAATAAATAGAATCATAGAAATAGAATAAATGATTTGATTTCATTGATAAGATTTAGCATTTAGGTTAGGACCGACGGGCAACGGCAACCGTAATGACTGTTAGGTATGATTTAGGAATCATATAGATTTAGGTATAACCGTGTA
Organism: Cenchrus fungigraminus; assembly: GCA_036936925.1. Taxonomy (NCBI): domain Eukaryota; kingdom Viridiplantae; phylum Streptophyta; class Magnoliopsida; order Poales; family Poaceae; genus Cenchrus; species Cenchrus fungigraminus. The sequence goes on along the minus strand of CM072768.1, from coordinate 61,854,211 downwards.
AGATTTATGTATGATTTAGGATGTGATTTAGAAATAAGATGTAGAAAAGATATGTGAACTGGGAATTTCTATTTCGTAATATCCTATTTCATATGACTGAGAAATGACTGAGAAAGAGAATATGAGATAATAAGATTGAGAATTGAGATAAGATTTGATCACCGTGTTATTAAAAAATTATGCAAACATGGTGTAATTTTTTAAAGAATGACATAAATTTTACTATAAGTGTATAGCCTGTGCATGATGATGACTATGGTATTTGTATGTGTAATTATAAATTGTTGCACCATTTGTGACTATAATATTTGTATGCACGATGATGACTATGGTATTTGTATGCTTAATTATAAATTGTTGCTTGTTTTTTACAACATAATTCATGTCAAAATTTGTATTTATTTCGCACCGGTGGACCATACAAAAATAGCCGGTAATTTATATTTTTCGAACGGTAACCGTTGCAACCAGTTCGGTATACCGCTATTACCGAGCGGTATACCGTTTGTTACCGAATGAGTAGCGTGGTTTGGGTGGGGATTTGAATTTGGGCGGTAATCCACGGTAATCTCGGTATACCGCTCGGTATACCGTTACCGCTCGCCGGCGGTAGCAGCAGCGCGGTTGGTAATTAAAACCCTGACTACGACATGCATGCGCGCATGCAAATTACAGAAAAATGGCAGTTCTAGTAAGAGTGCGTGTGTGAGTGTGTCTTCTCTTGTTAACCTGGTCTTCTCGTGCATGCTATTTAATAAGGACAGAAAGGGAAAAATACCCTTTAATTAATGACTTCTTGGTATGGACAATTATGTCCTAAATATCTTCTAATACCAGTATGGAGGGAGTATTATCTGAGAGATGGTGGTACTGCTAGGTGGAGGTCGTGCTCGTCCCAGATGAAAAGGTTGGCGTGGTGGTACAGGTGGTCATTGAGCACGGTCCTAATGTACTCTTCATAATTCAATTAAACTATACTGTTTTTTAGCTCAAAATGTACATTATTACGGCCGACTTTTATATGGCTCGATCTTAAAATTGCTAAGTTAAATTGAAGGATACATTACCAGCCCTACGTGGCGGCCTGGTTTTCATCACGGAAGGAAAGGCTTCGAAGCAGAACATTTGCAAGCATCTTGTGGAAAGTTGTTTAGTTCGCAGCAGTTGTGGAAAACGTATGTGATGGTACGCGTGCTGTAAGAGAAAAGAAGATCTGATTCAATATGATAAGGTGAATAATGAGTTATTAGAGTCAAAATTTGAAAGAAATATACTCCTAATGCGTTGCCTAGGGGTCCCAGGGGACGCGAGCAAAAGAGCACGCACGCGGCTGGAGTACTTGCACGGCGGGCCTATCCGGCCGTCCGTGCCCCCAAGGCCAGCGTGCCACACACCACACAGGCCACGGCCGGCGGGTGCGTGTCCGCGTCGCCGTCGTCGCCGGCACCCCCACGCGCGGGGGCAGGATGCGCGGTGTGGGGACGGCGCAGACGCAGCTAGCCCCGCGTAAATGCCCAGGCGGGGGGGTCGTCGGCACGGGGGACCTGCCGGTGCCGGGGCTCGCCGAGCGAGCGTGCCGATCCATCGGGCGCCCGCGCCCCACCGCGCGCTGCAACCCTGCTCAACTCCCGTCTGCCGTCGCTGCGCATTAAAACGCCGCGCCATGCACGGACGACGGAGCGTACGCGACTACTACTGTACGCGCGCGCCCCTGTCCGCTCCGCGCCGGTGCAACGCCTGCTGCTGCTGCACCTGCCCTCGCATGCGCTCGCTGCTTGTCTGCGCGAGCAGCTCGCCGGGCTGGCTGGTCCATGCCCATGGGTGTGTGTCTCGCGCCCGAGGAGGCCGCGCAAGCGCCAATCTGCAGCCGCACGACGCCACCCCTTCCGTCTGCTTTGCCCCCCGGACCCCCTGGCCCCGCCGCTCCGCTGCACGGGCAGCGTGTACCTGTGCTGCCTCCTCTGCCTGTGTGCGGCTGTGCGACTCTCCATGCTGCTACCACTGTCCACTGTACTACACGGTAACACGGGCAGACGACGGATGCAGGATGCATGGATGCAGGACGTGCAAGCAAGCATCTCATGTTTCATTCGCTGTCTGTCATGGGAGACGAGACGAGGGGAAGGAGGAGCTAGCTATGGAGCCGCTGCGTCCTGCGTTGCAGTTACTCGGCCGTGCCAGTCTGGCCTTATCTTGTTGGACGTGATTTTACTTGGGCTTACCTACTACGGAGTACAGTACTCGTATCAGCTAGGGCTACTGTGTATTGCCGCTTCTCCTGCTCCTATATAGATCGGTTGGTGTCAGGCGCTGTGCTTTGTAGCAGCCTGATCTGATGGCATCATGGCAACCAAGCCAGTCCACCAGTTGCTGGCTTGCTGCTGCGACGTACGTCTCCGCTGTCTACCGATTCCGATACGTGTACACACGTACGGGCGCAGGTATTCATACGAGCAGCGCCCAGTGGAAAAGGAACAGTATGTACAGTATCCTCCTGTACACCTCACTCGACCTGTCGCACCCGACTACCCGTGCGCATTATTAGAGGGTGTTTGGATACCCTTTAGTCCTATGGCTAGAAGTAGGTCTTGTTTGGATCCCTGGGCTAGAGCAAGTTTGGGTTAGTTTTGGCTCAACTTGCTCCAAACGGATCCAAACAGGAGGGGCTAGTTTGGGCTAAATGCAACTTGCCCTCCCAAAATCACTTGCCCATCCAAGGGGTGCAAATCAGGGCTACTTCTGGTGGGACCCACTCATTTCTCTCCCCTCCTCCCACACGGGATCCCCATCTCTTCGTATCCGTTCGCGTGGAGGGGTGGGGGGCGCCGCCAGGCCCCGCCGCCGTCTTCCCCAACGCCATCCCAGGGCGCAGCCGGCCATCCCCAGCGTCGGGAACAGGAAGCAGCCGGCGAGGATTCGTTCGCGCCGCGAGGAATCGTCCGCCTCCGATCCGCGGCGGGCTGCGCCGTCGCCGGGAGGAACTCGTCCGCACTGGGCTGCGCCGCCGCCGACGGGAATCCATGGACGGAGGCGACTTCGACCTCAACTCGCAAGCTCCGCTGTCGGAGGAGTTCCCGGGGCTTGGCCTCTATGGATCCCTCCTCCAGAACGACGACGACCAGGTTCATTGAGGACTCAATGTTTGAGTCGAACATCTCAATTGTATGGACAAAATAAAATTTATTATGTTGTGGATGCTTATTTGTAAAGATGATTATTTGTGGCATTTGTGAGCGCAAAGAGGCCACACAGTTACAATCCACACCAAATCATGCTGAAAAATTGGTGTAAATGTGATACATAATAAAATGGTGTATTTATTGTAAAACTTGCCCAGAGATTCAAACATGTTAAGGGCTAGAGCAAGTTTGGGGGCTAGAGCTAGAGCTAAAAACTTACTCTAGCTCTAGCCCAGCCACAGGATCCAAACACGGCCGTAGTCAGACTAAAAGCTTCTAGTCAGACCCCTGTTTGGAGAGTGCCTAAAAGTAGTCAATATTAAATTGTTCTCTCTCCTTTACTTTCTCTCTCCTCTCCCGCGCCTCCAGGAACGCACGCGCTTCTCCTCCGTGCTGCCGCAACTGTTCGAGCTCCCCTCCTAGCCGCACGCGCGCGCGAGAAGGAAGCGAGAGGAGGAGCGGCGGGGAGCCGAGCGAGCCTGCTCCCCGGCGGCGGCGGGCGGATCTGCGGAGGCCATCTCCTGGCCCCTCCATCGAGCGCCACCTACAACTCCCTCCGTGCCTCCATCGATTCGGCAGCAGCAGCACTCGGCGCGACGGCGGCCTCTGCGAGCAGTAGCGGGCCTCCCCGAGATGCGCACATGGCCTCCGCTGCCGGCCGGCGACGGCGCCCATTTGGAGTAGCAGCTCGTGCTCACCTCGGCGAATCTCGACCGCCACGGGCCTCCCTCCTCATAGGCGTTGACGCAGGTGCGGAGCAGAGGATGGAGGTGACTCCCGCAAGAAGGCGACGACGACGGGCCTCCGTGCCAAGCTGCTGGGGTAGGCGCCAAGATACGTCGCGAAGGGGTGGTCTGCAGCCACCTTCGCCGCCACGCCCTCCAGGTGCCGCTCGGCGCTGCGGTAGCCGCGGCAGCCGGCGGCGCGACGCGTGGCTTGCCCTCGAAGCGCGCGTCCACCTGCCGTAGCAGCTCGTCGGCGGTGCCGCGACCTCCGATTCGGCGACGGAGAGGCGGAGCAAGGGGCGGCCGAGCGGGGCCGCCTCGGAGGGCGTGAAGTGGAGGGGCGTCACCGCCTTGTAGAGGAGCATGACGCAGAGGCACCACGCGACAGAGCAGCCGTCGGAGCCGTAGACGCGCACGACGCCCACGTCCTCAGCGTCGACCGTGGCGGCGGAGATGGAGGGGGATCTGGCGAGCGCGGGGAGACGGAGATGGAGGCCGCGGGGGTCACGCGGGGACCGCATAATAATGAGAAGAGAGAGAAAATGGGAGCTTTAGTCACCTTAAATTGGGGTACCCCTGACTAGAGACTAGACTAGTTTTAGTCAGATTTTAGTCCTTAGTGTTTGGAAGTTTAGTCACTTTAAGGACTAAAATTAGTGTGACTATTACTAGTTAAGTGGATCTAAACACCCCCTTATTTGAGCGAGTGGTGGCCCGGCCCGGGCGGCCGCGCCGCGGCAATTATTGAAGCCACGCAGGGCAATCAAGTGCCCCGCGCAGACGAGCCACCGCGCGGTGGAGACCCGAGGCGGGCAGAGGCAGACAGGCCCCCACCGATGCTACGGCACGTAGGGAAGGGCGCGGCTGGCCCGGCCAGGGAGCACAGGTGACGCGCGAGGCCCCCACGCGGGAGCACCCGCCGCGGTGCGCAGCGCAACAGGGCTATCCACGGCGCTGCACGGTCACGTCGCGGTTGCTGTTAATAGCTGGGAGGGAAGATCTTGTGATCCAGACAGAGATCATACTAGTCGAGATGGCCTGGCGGCCAATGCAAGGCCGGCCGGGGCCCAGGAAGGATTGGTACGGTCTCCTTCACCCCGGCGTACGTGATGCACGCCGTTTTCGTTTGACGCCGGCGTACTCCCTCCGTCCCAAAATAAATGCAATTCTATGACTAAGGACGCAAATCAAGGTGAGATGTAAAATGACTAAATTGCCCCTTATCTTTTATGAGAAAGATCTAAACATTTGCTTGTCTTTTGTGTGAGAAACTTCTAGAGCCTCTTGTCTTTTCTAGTTGATTAGCCAAAGTTGCATTCTTTGTGGGACAAAATTCAAATCCTAGAATTGCATTTATTTTGGAACGGAGGGAGTACGTGTTTCCGTAAGAAAATCATTTCTAATTTTTTTTCTCTTTCTTCGTTATTAATTACGTTATTACATCAACATTTTAGCTATCGGAACAAGCTATTTAATAAGGATAAAAGTAATTATCAATACACCATCAAGATTGTCCTCGAGAAGCTTTCTTTAAGAGAAGAGAGAACGTTCACATGCACATACAACAGTGCTTATATTCACAAAACAAAAGGTAGACAACAAAGAGAGAGAGAATAAAACTACAAAGATCTAGAAAGATCTTCCCATAAGAGAATGCCCGAGCACCGTCTTTGACCTCAACGCTGACAGATGCATTGAAGAAGGCCTTGGCTGCTGTTAGGGAATTGGGTTAAAACCTATCACCCTCGGAACTTCGGAGAAAGAAGCATATTCGGGAATTTTGCGATATGAATGAGAATAGTTGAGCGACATGAGCTGTTTGATGATTTCTAAAGTTCACGTGAAGCATGAACTAGAGACTTTTTAACCCGCTAATGAACTTCGGATGAAATGATCACGGAAATAACGTGAATTTATGAGATTTATGTGTTGTTTCAGGAATATAAGAGCCTCGGATGAAGATAGCAATTCGGGAAACTCGACTTCGGGGTTGAGTTTGGACCTCCGAAGCCCGGAGCAGAGCTCTCATTGATTCTTATAGATGGAGGCAAAGTCGCGAATGAATCAAGTCAAAGGCGTGGTGCCAAAAGTCCGGGTTTTGAGTGTGAATGGATGGCAAGTTTGTGAATATCCGAAGTTAGTCCCGCAAATCACGGGATAGGAAAAGACATTCATGTACATGTTCTCATTCGGAATATTCCCTAGATCCGAGGTTATGATCGGAATGTAAAAGTCCCTTCGTCTCCCTGTAAAAGGGGGCCGGGGGCACGTGGAAAGGGGTTCACATCTTTTGAGGAGAAATGTAGACTTTCGGAGATTCTTTGTCGTCCATTCATTCGTGAAGTCTTTCTAGTGTGTGTTCGGGGGTTCCATCCGATTCTTGAATCCCCAACAGCCGCTCGGTCAATCGGGAATTGGAACGTCGCCCACATCCTATCTGGTGCCGTACACCCGAGCCAAAAGCCAGCGCAGTCGTAGGGCCGTACACAAGCCACCAAAATGTATCGAGCAAGATACATTGACCCAAGCAACCAAACAACGACCTATAAAAGCCACCACAGTTCCACACCAGGCCAGAGGAAGCCACATATAAGCGTTTCAATAGCTTTAATAACCTAGGGTGCGAAAGAGATCGCCATAGAGATATGTAACGGGATTGCCGCCAGGGTGGACTTAGCAAGAACCAAATGACCACTTCCGTTTAGCAGCCTCCCTTTCTAGGGTGGGGGCTGTCGTGTGACATTATCAACAAGCGGTTGTATGGCAGCCTTTGGTAATCTCTAGATGGAGAGAGGTATCCCAGGTAAGTACAAGGGAAGTCCGCGACAAGACAAGGGAGGGTGGAGCGGACTAACGAGATCTGTTAGTTCGAGCAGTTGATAAGGTAAACCTAAATTTTAGCGTAGTTAGGCGCGATTCCGAAGCTCTCTCGAACAAGGATGACCCGCAAGTCAAGCTCGACCGGAGAGAAAAAGAGGACCACATCGTGTGCATAGAGGGAGGCACGGAAGCGGAAATCATTCCGGCCTGGGTCCTACAAAAGTCCACACGATTTGGCTCTGCGGATCATGGCATGGAAGCATTTCATCACTAAGACAAAAAAACATATGAGACAAGGGTCCCCTTGCTGTAGACCACAACCATGGCAGATCTGACCTCCTGGAACTCCATTGAGAAGGATTTTGGTGCTAGCTATAGAGACAGCAGTGGAGACCTAGTTTGTCCACATACGTGGACATCCGACCGCAGAAAGGAGTTCTAGAAGGAAAACCCAACCAACATAGTCGAAGGCTTTGGCGAGGTCAATCTTGAACATGATCCTAGGCAACTTTCATTTGGATAGCATCCTCACCATACCGAGGGCATGGCAGAAGTTGTCGTGGATTTGATGACATTTGATGAAGGTACTCTAGTTCGGGGAGATGAGGGAGCGGAGGTGGAGGGTGAAGCGATTAGCCATCGCTTTAGAGAATAGTTTTCCGAAGCTATGGATAAGACTAACTGGGTGGTAGGGTGGTAGCTAGAGAGGGAAATGAGGTCACACTTTTTGGGGCTTATGGTGAGGAGTGCATCATTTAGGTGATGGAAGCTGTGACAATCCATCGCTGAAATGGAATTAAACGCGTGCAGAACATCACCTCGAATAATCGACCAACACGACCTATAGAAGCGACCAGTAAACCCGTCAGGACTAGGGGCCTTTGTCAAGAGGTAATTCCTTCATAACCTTCCACACCTCAGCTTCAGAGAAGGGTTGGCCGAGGTCCTAAAGATCCAACAGTGGGAGGCCTAGCACCTGGAAATCTAGTGCACGAGCCCGCTCATGACTCGTCCCTAGGATCCCATCGAAGTAAGCGAAGGCTGCCGCAGCTTTCTCATCAGCTTTCTCATCTTCTCGGGTGAGCGTGTGACCATCGACCATAAGAGAAGACATAGTGTTCTCCCACCAGGGGTAGTTAGCATTTAGGTGGAAGAACTTGGTATTGGCGTCTCCTTCATGAAGGTTGGACTTTTGTCTAGCAATCGTGCACTGAAGAGAAGTGAGGCTGAGGTGGAGAAGTTTGAGGAATCACCAAAGAGCTTGCTCATCAGATGAAAGCGATCTGGAATCTTTGTAAGGAATCGAATGCTCGTAAGCCTAAGAGGGGGAGGGGGTGAATTAGGCAACTTAAAATCTTAACCTATGGCTTCACTACTTTTGCATAAAGTAATCTAGATCAAATCTATCTAGATGTGCAATCTAAGGTTGATCTAGTGTGAAACCCTCATCCCAAAACAAGTTTTGCAACCTATAGCTAGTCCTAGCATGATACTACTCTAGGAAAGTAAAGGCAAGCAAAGATTGCAAGAGAGTAATGCGGAAGCGTAAAGAGGGATGAGAGGAAGCAAACTCTTGACACACGATTTATCCCGTGGTATCGGTAGGCACTTAGCCACCCCTAGTCCACGTTGTTGAAGCACTCACACAAGAGTATTGCTTCCCGGTCACCAAGTCTCTCCCAAGAGCACCACTTGACTCGCCACAAAGGCTCGCCACTTAGGCACTCACCAAGCTCCCTTGGTCACCTTGATGCCGCCTCCACTAAGGAGCTTCTCCACTTAGGAAGGGGGTCTCCACGTCCCCCGCACAAAGTGTCCTCGCCACTCCACACCAAGCCGGAGGGTCGAAGACGATTGCCGATGAGTCACTTAGGCCCCAAGGCTTCCGGCGCACCTTGTACAACTTGATTCACTCAAGAATCACCTCATAAGGTTGGCACAACCTTGCACTCACTCAGCTCTAAGCTAAGCCTAGCACTAAGCACACATACAAGGCATGTGCAAGTCTATGGATGAGCAATTTAGCACTTGGATGAATTGGATATGATCTTCTAGGTGTCTCACACTCCTCTGCACTTCCACACAATCCAGCAACTTCAAATGAGTGAGTGGAGGGGGAATAAGTAGCCCAAGGCATCCAAAGAGCCGTTGGCTAACGACCACTGAAAAGTGTAGCGTGGGATGAACCGATGGTCCCTTTTTCCCATCATCGGTTCATCCGGTGCCCCTCCACATCATCGTAGCCATTGCAAATCTGCTGACACAATTCATCCGACGCACCGTCAGTTCATCCAGTGCTGAAGACTCCCGCGGCCAAAACCTCTCTGATGGCTTCCTCGGGGCCATCAGATGAACCGCTGCTCCACCGTCGGTTCATCCGGTGCTACTGTCTTATGAACCAGCTGCTTTTTGTCTTGAACTCAAGGACCGTCGGATGAACCGCTGCTACCACCGTCGGTTCATCCGGTGCTACTGCTCCAGTCTTGGCGCGTCTCTGTCTTGATTCAAACTGAGCATCAGATAGACCGACGCTTCCATTGACCATGGCGTCGGTTCATCCGGTGCTACTGTCTTCTGCTGCTCCTTCCAATCATCCGACGCATGTAGAATTTGGACCGTCGGATCATCCGACAATGTCTTTTGCTGTATTCTTTGCGTCTTCAACTTGCCATTACTTAACATACCATCACTTACTTAACATACCATCACTTACTTAACATACCATCACTTACTTAACATGCCATCACTTATAGCCTCAAAATATATACTAAGTCCTCATTTTTGCTATGAACATGTTAACTTGCGCATGGTATGTTAACTTGTGGTATGACATGTTAACTTGTGCATGGCATGTTAACTTATGGTAATATCCATGGGACCTAGGAATGCCTACAAAGATATGCTAGACAATGTGGTTAGTCCCATTACTTGTGTTAGCATGAATCACCAAAATCAACTCGAACAAATGGCAAATGAGGCCATGTTCGCTACAATCTTGCGCGACCTCCAAGCGGAAGATCACCTCCTTAGTGATCTGAATCTGTACCTGAATACTGCACACTGACTTTGCTCTCCATTTTAACAGGACTTTCGCTGTCTCCTGGAGCAAATGGTTAATCATACGCAAGTGGTCGGCGTCTCGTCGCGGTCCCGACTAGACATTCTTGATCGTGTCCAGGAAACCCTACACCTTGCGCCAGAAAGTCTGAAAGGCGAAGCGTTGTTTGAGATATACTCCATCATCAAAAAGCAAAAGGAGGGGAGCATGGTCAGAGCAACGTGAAGAGATGGCTTGAAGGGAGCAAGAAGGGAAGAGGAGCTCCCAGTCTGGGGAGACAAAAACCCGATCAATACGTTCAAGGGTGGGGTGAGTTCTCTTATTGCTCCACGTGAAGAGATGGCCCTGTAAATGTAGCTCCAGAGCTCCAAGTTGTTGAGGAAGAGGTGGAAGCTACCCAACATCCTACGAGAAAGGCGACCATTATTTTTTATCCACTGCCTGGTAGATGAAGTTGAAGTCGTTATCAGCATCAAGAGAACGTGGGTCCCCTTAGTTAGCGACTGACTGAGGGGGGCCACCGATTCTAGCCCCTTAACACATGGCTTAGCAAGTTTCGGTGACAGCAATGGGGATCGGCTATCCGGAATGACGCCACCTATGACATCAGCCACCCGAGGGCCTCCAGATATGGGCTTCGCTTTGACCAGAAGGAAGAGCGGCGTAGGAATCAAGGAAGAATAGTTGACACAACGACGCGGCATAGGCGGCCGCTATGTCCCTGTAAAAGCATCATAATTACGGGGGCGACCAGAGGAAGCTAGCATGCCTGCAGGGGCTCGTCGGGTCGCGGGCCTGACACGGTGCTCCGCTCTGGGGGTGTCAGCCACCCTCGGGGTCCACCACCACCAAGACTGACCGTGTGCGGAGAACCGGTGTGGAGAAGGAGCAAAGGCGGGGTCCACTGACACCAGGTGGAGCCCATGAGAAGACAGAAGAGAAGCCCTTCTAAGCGGGGCATAGAGGGAAACCCTCCCGGAACACTTGCCGGGGAGGGGGGGGGTCCCAGGAGTCTCTCCTGGGAGTCTTTCGGTCCTCTGCCTACCAAGCGGGACCCATGAAGGACGGAAAGGGCAAGCTGCCCCTACCTCGACCAGAAGAGATGACTGACAAAGTTTGACAGGGTTCGCGCAGTGTTGTGGGCACCCCCCCACAGTGAACGGTGCGGTCGGTAGAATGATTATAAAAGGATAGAGATGGGGTGGAGGCGAGTTGGGAAAGACAACCCACGATCACCATCTTGAACAACAAAAGCAAAACACACACAGGACGTAGAGTTGTCATCCTTTGGGAGGCTCGAACCTGACCAATCCCCGAGTGTCCAATTTTCTTCGTCATCTAACCATCTGACCACATCCTTTCACCTAATCAACCTCACTTAGCATGCAAACTCTCCCCTAAGCCGGATCTGTAAAAGGGGGTTCCATCGAATCCCTACTCTAGGTGAAAAAACACCGACAGTCACCGCAGAGGACCCAAGGCCCGAAGAGGGTGCTGCGGAGCACACGGAGCTCATCAAGAAAAGTGACCTTCTCAACTTCGAGTTGTGGGCCGTAGATGGAAGTGAGCCACCAAGATTGACTAGGCGTAGAGCAGAGAGCGACCTTAACTGTAATGTGGTTAAGACCAAGAGAGGTGTAGTAAACGATCCAAACATCTTTGCGTCAGGCGACCAGAATACCACCACAGCTATGAACCCCATTTAGTGTGACATAATCGAAATTGAGACCAAGCATTAACCCTGTACATGATCCGGTTTTACTGGATTTTGGTTTAAACCCAAGCCAAACCGTGAGGAGATCTATTGAACGTTCCATGGTTTCCACGGTTTGATAATTAATTACTAGAACTCGCTGATCCTAGTGTCGTGCTTCCTTCGTTCCAGTGCCACCATGTCGTGAGCCTGTTCAAGGGCGCCACGATCTCGAGACTCGGCTCTGTAGCGCTTGGAAGATGCAGTAATGGCGATCTGTCGGGCATGCACGTGCCTAGTAGCAGAGTCACGCCGACGCCAACAACAGTGGGTCGCTGGAGAGATCAGCAGCGCTACACGATGTGGACGACAGAGACGGTGCCTCGCACACTGCCGCGTCCCGTCCTGCCACAGCACGTCGATTGTGAGTGTGCCGCTCATGGACAACGGCTGCTCGAACTCTTCGCAGCTCCGGCTTGCTCGCTGCGTCCACTTGGCCCAGCAGCAGATTCTGGTTGGCAGTGACATCTCCGGCAGGGAGTACACGATGGCGCCAGCAAGGGGCGTGGACGAAGCAGTAGTTGCCCACGACCAGATGCCTTGTGGTTCGTTACCGACGCGGTGGCGTGGAAAAGTGTCAGGTCGCGAGGGCTCTGTTGGTGCGTCGGCGTGAACTCCCAAACGACGGACCTCTCGCTGCCCAGCTGCTACAACACGACCCAGTCGACGAGCACGCTGGCGGTTTCCACCTTTGGCATGGTGCCCTTGCCATGTCTGGGCTTCCAGTAGCCCCGTGAGCCACCGAGCGGTCTTGAAGACGGACGAGCGGCGGCCGCCGCCTCGCTGCCCTGGTGTCGGGGACAGCCATAAGGGTCCCCTAAAAAACCGGGGGGAACCCATTTACTTTTGCAAAAAAACAAAACACAAACGAATTCACAAACCTAAAACACGCTCAAGATAGTCACGGCCCAGCGGCCGGGCCCACGGCCCTGGTGGCCCCAGTGGCCCACCAGAACAGTCGGCCCAGCCACCCCCGGGCGAAACTCCGCTTCGCTCGAGGGGCGCAGCGCCGCGCTAACAAGTCTCCGCCTCGCTCGAGGGCCGGTCGCCCCCTCGGGTGGAACTCCGCCTCGCTCGAGGGCCGGTCGCCCCCTCGGGCGCCCGGGTCAAAGACGAATCCACGCCGTGCCGTCCCTCTGACACGCCCGGGAATCATATCCCGGCGCTGTTCTGCCAACTCTCCCGGTGAGGCCATCCCCACCACTGTGCGGCAAGGCCAGTGTCAGCTTCGTGACACTGCGTCACCCACTCTCGTACGGCCAACGCGCCGCACCCTCGAAAGAGGACGGCGGAACCCTCGAAAAGGGGACGGACGCCTGCTCCGCGCCTGCCCAGGGCCACGCCATGACGTCGGACCAGTGAGGCGCGTCACCTCCGTCACCGTCGGTCCTGCGCGGCCATCCCCGCCATCACGACGCCATCCCGGGCACTGCAGCGCCATCCCTGACGCTGTGGGAGTGCGGGGCGACAAGACACCGCCACGCCCGCGGCTGTGCCCCTTACGACCTCCCGTCAGCCACACCCTCGAGTCAGCGTACGGACGACGACCACACGGGAAGCTCCTACGCCGCCACCCTCGAAGCCGCTCCTGGACGGATACAGGGCACGCCATGACGCTCCGCCAGAAGCAAGATTCGCCAGGACGGCCGTCCACTCCGTTGCACTGTCCGCCATGCCATCACACGTAGCTAGAACAGTGCGTCACGCCTGTAAACTGCCTCCTCCTTGGCCTATAAAAGGAGGGGCAGTCCCCTGGCCGCAGGGGGACGACAGAGAGCACTGACCCACACGCTTTCTGCCTTCACCACGATATTGGCACTCGCCTCAATCAAAACCTCCGGGACCTGGAGGTCCGGCCTCCTCTCCCGCCCCGCTTGTAGCTCCCCTCTGCAAGCACCACGGTGCAACGCAATATAGTGCCTCGAGCACACCACTGCTGGACGTACGGCCCCGGCCGGAACCAGGATAAACTTGTGTCCCCTGTGTTGTCATTTACACCGACCATCGAGAAGCTGATCACAGCGTAACTTACTAGTTAGTGTCGGGACTAATCCTAACACCGACACCTGGGTTTCCAGTAGCCCCAAGTCAACCCATGCGTGTCCTTCTAACACGGGTTCATCTGGGTTGGTTCACGGGTTAGTCCGGTTTGTAACCGGCCCATGTACCAGACAAGTTCATGGACATCCGAACAGCTAGCACGTTGATTAAGTCCACGAACATTCTGAAAGGTTTACATCCATAGGAAACATATTGAAAAACGACCACGGGACCTAAGCATTCTCAGCCCTATAAATCGTCAACCTGCCTCTCTTAAGGAAAGACGAAAGAGCTCTGTAACGCTGTTTAGAGCTTGGCAAGACCTCCAAGACAACCTCCAAGACAGAGCACTGGAACTACCCATCGACCTGTCCACCGAAGAGCTACCTAATCCCTCGACAGTGCTCCTCTAAAATGCCAACTGCGAAGAGTCAGATGTACTGCTGAACGGTTTAGACCATCCACACTCGTCATCCTTTATCCCCTCCTTCAAAACGGAATATTCTTGCATGATCAGCAAGATTCCCACCTTTATATTCATTTCTCCCGCATTCATCATCCTTTATTTCTCTCATTCATCCAAACTACCCACACGCGGGACCCACTCGTCATTCTCCCCTCCTCTTTTCCCCACCCGCACCCATTCCCCCTTTCTCTCTCTCTCTCCCGAACCCACCCCGCCACCTCGTCACCGTCGCCGGAGGCAGGGCCGCCAGGGAGATCTGGCGGGCCCTCGCTCCCTCCACCGGCCGGCCCTCCCCGGCGGCAGACCGAGCAGGCGAGACGGCAGGCGGCCGGCGGCGCCGCCGCAGCGCCCTCCTCCTTCCTCACGCCAGCGGCAATCCCCTGCCTCTGTGAGCAGGGACGGGCGGCGGAGTTCGCGACGCGCCTCTCCTCCCTCCCAGTGCCCCTCGTCCCCATCGCCGGCCGGCGGGCCTAGCAGCGGTGGGTCTCCCCTCCTGCGGCGGAGGTCGGCACGGCGGAGGGCGGAGGTCGGCACGGCGGAGGAGCTCCCGCGGTGGCCGAATCCGGCGCGGAGAAAGGTGCTGGCCCCTCCCCTGCGACTCTTCCTCTACTCGGGGCGTCTCCCTCCCCAAGCCGGCTCCCCAGCGCTCGGGCTGGAGGCAGGGGGCAGGGGTGGAGCGAAGACGGCGGCGCACGGACCCGGCAACGGCGGCGGTTGGGAGCAGGGCCTCCTCCCGGACGGCGGCGCAAGGACCCGGCGCCGGGCGGAGCAGCGGGACGCCGATGGCAGCTCCTCCTCCTCGAGCACCGGTGGCGGAGTCGAGCTGCGGCCTCGACGGCGGAGCAAGAAGGGAGGCGGGCGAGGCGGGGTGGAGCTCCGGCCGACGGAGCAGGGCGGCGGCTCCCAGCGCAGCAGCTCGACGCGCGCGAAGTCGTTGGGGGGCCGCGTGTGGTAGGCCTGTCGCCTCCTGCAGGACGCCCTCCATCGCGCCAAATCTGCCGTGAACTGGAGGCCTCCTTTTTTTCCCAGGGCCTTTCCCCGTCGCCGCTGCAGGCGGTTTCCCTTTATTTTTCTCCTCCAGGAACCGGATATAGGTGCCGGTGTGGATGGTCTTAGACCATCCACACTTGTCATCCTTTATCTCCTCATTCAAAACAGAATATTCCTGCCTGGTCAGCAAGATTCTCTCCTTTATATCTACTTCACCCGCATTCATCATCCTTTATATCTCTCCTTCATCCCAACTACCCACACGCGGGACCCACTCGTCATTCTCTTCTTTTTACCCTTCCCGCCAGCAGCTCCCACCCACCCCCCCGCTCTCTCTCTCCCACCCCGCCGCTCCACCTCGTTCCCGCCGCCGGCTCCTCTCCGACGACGGCGCGGAGCCCCCCTGCAAGCGGTGGTGCAAATCACCTGCGCCGCCTCTCCGCTTGCTCGGACTCGCTGGAAGCCGAACGTGACCATGCATATATGATAAAAAATTGCACATAATCACCATTTTTTGGATTTTTTGGAAGCGACCGCATCTTTTTACAGTGAGCATGGATCCACCCATGATTAAAACCATATAACTTTGCTATCGGTCCTACTTTTCTTTATCTGTTGTCCTACTTAGTTTTGTCTATTGCCCCCCTATACTCAAATCCTGACTCTGCCCCTGGTGCTTGGCAGCTGGGCTGGGAGCCTGGGATGACCGTCCTACTTTTCTTTATCTGTTGTCCTACTTAGTTTTGTCTATTGCCCCCTATACTCAAATCCTGACTCTGCCCCTGGTGCTTGGCAGCTGGGCTGGGAGCCTGGGATGACCGACCAACTGCGTCGACCTTCTTCCCTCTGGGGCTGTCGATGCAGCGCATCTCGCTTCTCGCCGGCTCGCACCTACGAGTCCTACCACAAAAGCCGTCGCGACGTTGCGCTGCGCAGGGCGGCAGAGGTGGTGCTTAGGGATGGAACCAAAACATCCGAATTGTGTAATAGATTGATATTTTTAGATCACAATAAAATAAATTTGGTGCTAATTTTTTATGCATTATAACCAGCTAATTACTGGAAAAAATAAAAAAAAATTAGCTACAATTTTTTTATGGATTATTTGCTTTCGATAGAGAAAAAGGTGAAAAAACATCCGTATCCGAATCCGAATCCGAATAGATATCCGAATTTTTTTCATCATTTGATCAAAATATTGCTCACATTTGAGGTTTATTTTGTATGAATCTTAACAAGCACAATGCCAAAAACAAGAATATAAATTTTAGATACAAAATATTATGCCTAATTTAACTAAAATAAAAAAGAACGAATAAAAATGTGTCCGAATGGATATCCGGTTCCATCCCTAGTGGTGCTTGGTAGGCTCTGTCTATGGGAGTAGTAACTGCGTTGCCTGCAACACTGCACCGGTCTGCTGCTGATGTTCAGCAGCGCTCGGTGCGCCGCGTTTACTAAAAAGTTTTAGGGTATTAAATGCTACTTTGACCACTAATTAAAGGTATTAGATAAAACAGTTTACAAAACTATGTCCACACCCCTATGTAAATTTCTGAGAGGAATCTAATGAGGCCGCTGACCACACGATTAGAGGATGATTACTGTAGCATTACTGTAGCAAATCATGAATTAATTATGCTCATTAGATTCGTCGCGAAAAATTACACCCATCTGTGAAAAGGTTTTACAAATAGACTTCATTTAGTACTCCATGCATACAGGAGACAAGACTCGAAAAACTTTTGGGAAGGAATCTAAACACGGGCGAAGAAGCTACGCCCGGATCAAGCTTCTGGTGCCATGGCAGAGGTAGAGATGAGACGTGACTCGTGAGAGATCTTCTGGCGCCCGGATCAAATTTTATGATGAACCCACCGGGTTGAAGTGAGACGTGGATTGATGATACTCCTCCTGATCAGTATTGCCCCCCCCCCCCCCCCCCCCCCCCCCCCACATTTAAAGGACGTCGCTCACAAGTCAAACCGATTGGCATTTTCCCTAGCGACCTGAGCGGAGAGAACTCCTATGTTTTTCTTTATATTGCAGACCATAAGCAGTTTACAGAGAGGAGGCTGAACTGGCCCCAGAAACCATTGTCAAGCGCATGGCGCACTGGGCAATGTAAATGTGTTACATGGTCGTCATTCAAACAAGTGAAATGGCATGAATTTGGAGTCGTGCTTCTCCAAGCTTCTTTAGCAAGTCTATGATCAGTCGAGTTTTGCAGACTTGGAACTTTGTTGCATCTGTGTTCAATGTCTCTGTTGTTGTCAATGAAGGCTGATCATATGCATGGCCTGATTCTCCAATCCGATTGAATTTTTCAGACCCTCAGCTTGAGAGGTCACAATACGACCCAACGGTCGTACGGTCGTATTATCAGTTTCTTTAGTTGTTTCTCTTTGGGTAAAATGGTAATTTGATAGATATATATTATTTGGAAAAAAATCCCTGCTGCCCCCTTATACTATCTAAAACATTTCATATATTTCATTTCCTATGTTACAACAATACCATTTTACATTTTCGATAATACCCTTATACTATCCATACGACCTTTGAATACTACCGTACGACAGCTAAAAAAACCAGTCGTATAGAATTAATCTCAACCGTCGGATCCTTACATATAGGTGCTTTTCTATTACATACGAGTCCTTTTTCAACCAGTCGTACATGTCGTATTGTATACCGTAAAATGTTGGCGAGAATCTGGCGGTATGTGCTGTACTCCCTCCATCCCTTATTAAAGGTGGTTCGGGAACTAGAGACAATTGTTTAGGAATAGATGACTACTTAGGGATGGAAGTTGGGATTAGTCATTGGGTCGATCCAAAAAATTGATAAAATGAACTAGGATGACATTCCACGTAATTAATTTTGGAGAGGAAATGAACTAGATTGACATGCTATCATAATTAATCAGCTGACCCAAAATACACCATTGGTACCCACTTGCATCCCTAGGACTACTACTATATTAAGCTGAGCTTGACATCCTACCTTGGTGGATTTATCGCAACAAATAATAAATACTACTCAGTCTCTAGTCTTTACCATCAACAAATATAAACACTTTTGATTTGGTCCTAAATACATAAATCTGAAAAATAAGATAATAAAAATGACTAAAATTTATTCAATTTTACATGTCATTGGCCAAAATAGTATATTGAGACAGTGTCGATGTCATAAAATACTTAAATTTACAGGTGGAGGGACTAGAAGCTTTGGTATTAGTTACTTTAATCATTGCTATTACTAACACACAAATACTCATATTTCGAGATTCTAATACTTGAGACGACATCAGATCAAATTTCAGGTACCACGCAGAGTGGAGGGGTGTGGATCCTCAGACCCCACCTGTCGGGTGCGGTCCGACAGCGCCAGGCGCAATCATTCTGGCTATGGCCGTCTGCAGTCTGCACTCGCCACTTCCTCCAGCCGCGGCGACGCCGGCGAGGGGCGCTGGTGGGGCCACGCGCTGCCGCAATAATAAGACCACCCACACCGGTGAACTGGAAAAGTCCCTGGAGGGGACTTTGGAGACTTTTCCAGTTTTCACCCCCGCAGCGGTCTCCTCCAGGGAGACGGGAAAATCCCGTCGCCCCCATCCTCCTTCATACCCCTAGGAGAAGCGGACGCACGGGAAGGACGATTCGCGGGACCCACGGGAGGCCGTTGTTGCTCCGCGCCAGCAGCAGGAAGGGGATGAAGAGAAGATGAGCTGCCGGCTGCCGCCGCCGGCCGAGGAGGGGAGAGGAGAGGGAGCTGCAGGCCCGACGCGGGAGGAGAAGCCGGCGCGGCGGAGGAGAAGTGCAAGTGGGATGGGCGGCGGCCATGGCTGGCGCCGCGAGGTCCACCTCGAGCTCGCCGTCGCCCCGAGAGCCGCGAGGTCCACCTCGAGCTCGCCGACGCCAGCGCGGACCCCCGCCCCTGCTCGCTCCGTCGGCGCCGGCGAGGAGGGCCGCCCGCCGCCGTGACGCCGGCTCGATTCGAGCTCGAGGACGGGGGCGTACAGTCGCGGGAGCAGGTCGTCGTCACGAGAGCCGCGCCGCCGCTTCCCGCCTTGGCTCCTCCGCCGGCCACGAGATCTGCGGCCGCCGCCGCGGGAGGATGTTCGGGCTCGCGTAGTCCGCGAGGAGGGAGGAGGTCTCCGCGGCGGCGCCGGCGGAGCACCACCACGAGCTGGCCTTGCCTCATCGAGGCAGGGGAGCTGGCCTTCGCCGCCCGCCCCTGCTCACGGAGGCAGGGGAGCTCGGTGCGCCTCCTCGACGCCACCGAGACCTCCACACCGCCATGGAAGCCGCGCGCCGGCGGAGAAAGGGTGGGGGAGGCGCGCGCCGGCGGGATGGGCGGGGCGAGCTTGGCGGGATCCGCCGGCGCAAGGAGCTTGGCCAGGCGCGTTGACCCGCCATGGATTTGGTGGCGGAGGAAGCAAGATGGGGAGGAGGGAGAGAGAGAAAGGGTGGTTGGGGGTGGGGGCTGCGGGGTGGGGGAGGGGGATAGAAAATGGAAGTGGGCCCGGATGGTTGGGATGAAGGAGAGATTTAAAGGATGATGGGTGCAGAAGAATAAAATATAAAGGAGAGAATATAGATGAGTAAGATGGAATATTCTGTTTTGAATGAGAAGATGAAGGAGAACGAGTGTGGATGGTCTAATACCCCGGTGATCGGCCGCGGCGCGCGGGCGCGGCTCCCACGTCGACACAGGATGCTGGCCTGGGACTACGAGGCCGGGCCCGTGATTGTTTCCTCGCCTCTAGCCGGTCGCGTTCGCTCTTGGCTTGGCTGAGATATCGTCTCGATCGTCTTCCAACAACGGAGGGCGAGATCGGAGACGCGACGGAAGCCAATACCGATGCCAGACGGCAGACGCACGGTGTTTGTGTATGCGTGTGGGTGCTACCAAGCCGGCAAGCCGATGGACATGGAGTCCCGAAAGCAAACCAAGTACTACGCCGTTGCGCGGGGCCGCGGGCGCGACGACGAGCTGAGCGAGGGAGAGCGTCCTCCTCGCGTGTTAGAGATGCCATCGCTGCTGATCATCTTCAGATATACAGTACTTCACATAGCAGCACGGACGTGCAGTGCTGCCATTGCATGCGGATACAGGCATATAGCTAGCTGCGCAGGCTAGTAAGCCTGAAGAGGCGGGGCCTGATCTCTATCTCTCGTCCCGTCTTGTGTTTGTGTGGTCAATCATGGCACACGCTCCAAGCAATCATCTTTGTCTTCCCTATTTGTCTCTCCCTCCGGTCTCTTCGTCCATCCATGCATCCTGTTCTGTGTCGCTGTCGCCTGCTGCCTGAGCCAATGGAGCTTCGTGAGGCACCCAGCCTAGCTAGCGCTGTTGCGTCTTGCGTAGCAGATCGAACGCGGACTGCACTGGGCAACCACCCAGTGCCCACGCCCCTACACGGAACGGGACCACGGGAGGCACCAACAGGCAACAGACTCGGAGCCTCCTCATCAGCCCTGCGCGTAAAGAGCACAGGATGACAGGACAAGCGAGAGGGCGCTCGCTCGTTTCCGGCCGTCGATCCATTCATCAGTCCATTCAACCCCCAGCCGCTGCCGAACGCAAAAGATCGATGCGTCAGAACTTAGCAATGACCGACGTAGCCATACTTGGTTGGCGCATGCTGGGAGAACGATCGCGTTCGGTACTCCGTGTCTTTGATTTGATTTTGCTGACGACGATGTCTGCATGCAACGAGCACGCTTGCGAGATGTGATGTTGATATACTGATATCCCATTTCGGAGGGACGTGTCATGTGTGAGGCCTTAATTTGCCTACAAACGGAACCCTTACAAAATTCAAAACACGAGCTACATTCGATTGTCCTTGAGACCTGAAGTATTTGTTCCAGAAAATTCGAGTGTTTGGGAGAGAATAGGGCCAGAGAGAATAACAACTCGATTGCGATATTCGATAGTGAATTATGATGGAACACCAATGCGATTCATGGTGTCCTAGCCGGGCGCTCCTATATGTCTTGTGGAAGGTGGATAAGCAATGAATCTATAAAGCCCATTAGGCCCAATTATCATCTCCATCTTCTTCCTCACCTTCTTCCTCCCCCAGCACCACCCCCGTCGCCTCCTCCACCGGCCTCGGCCGGCGGCTGCCGTGCCGCCCGCTCACCACCCACCACCGCCCTCCAGCCCGCCCTTCCTAACCCGACGATCCTCGCCGCCCCCGCCGGCCCGACCCCGCCCTGCCGGCGGCGCTAACGCGTCCCCTCGCTCGCCTCTGCCGCCGGTCGAACCGCCGCCACCGCCGGTCCTCCGGCTCCCTCGACCTCCTCCCTCCTTTCTAGGTTCGCTGGAGATGGAAGCCCCAAGACACTGAACCCTGAACCTCCAAAACCCTAACCCTAAGGCCGCCCCCTCGACCACCGCCAGCTGCCCCCGCCCACCTACCACCCCTTCGGCGCGAGGACCTCCCAACGCATCTTGAAATGCCACCATCGGATGAACCGATGGTCAACTTGGTCAGGTAGTGTGGGGACCCCCTTCGAGATTCCTGTTGATTACCTATGTTAGTCCTTGGATCAGTAGGCTAACACAATTCTCATTAGAGTTAGGTACCGAAAGCAATAAATGATGTAAAGAAAATACCTCAACGCAGCGAAGGGAAGCGTAGGTGCCCATCCACTAACTAGATGGTCTATAACACCTAGAACCCACGAAGACTACCTGTAAAAGTATATGGAAGGCAAGGCTAAGTACACATCAACGTACTCAAGAAATCCTAGCGTATAAATGATATTATATGCAAGGTTTCAAGGAAAGGAAACATGTTTGATTATAATGGTAAACTAAATGCAGGTAAAGCGAGTTTTGGAAAAATATAAAGCAAAACAAGTATATATGTTGGTTTGCCCTGGAGGGGGAACATGAAGCCTCCCCTACCAGTTCCCTAATAAACTCAGAGACCATCAAGGTCCTCCGGAGCCGGCATCTGCCGTATCACTCTCTCTAAGGTCCACTACCCTATCTCACCAACCTCACAAGATAAGTATGCTAATCGACGGGATTTTTGACCATGAGTGTTCTTAACCGAGAACCATAGCTATTCGAATAGATTATACTCTTCGCAGAGGTGTACACTGTACCCATACGTCTGACCAGCCCATACCCACCGGCATCTATTCTCATACTACATTCTCATGTGATCCTAGACAACATTCCCTAGCTCCACCCACGTCTACACTGGGGCCTAAGTAGGGGTCATTACCCATGCATGGGTTTCTCTCCCGGGAACGGTGCATCAATAAAAATGTGGTATACAATACCACCACGCCACTCTCGATGCCATAATCAACAATAACCCGTATCGGTCGGACCTGGGACTCTACGAAGGTCCTGCTCCAGTGTATCTGTTGCCCACCGTGGCCCCTTGGGGTGGTTTACTAGGTTCAGTGGTGGGGTATGATAAATAGGCACTCATACTCACATCAATAGGCACTCTCGACAGGATGTACCGTTTTGGCTACATATGGTCATACTATTCACTAGAAAGAATTTCCCGCGAACCGAACCTAATATGACCGGACTAAGTATGGATAGGATCCTCCACTTAGGCTGCCCCATACTCCCATGTCTGTCCTTATGGGGTCTATCACTTAAGTGGGTTCATTTTATTACTCTATCTATTTCTCCCTATCACCAGAGTTCCTCTCATGAATAGTTGTGTATAGTAAGTCTAAGGATGATGCTCGATCATCGACGTAACCGAGATCGGGATCATCGAGTCCTTGAAGCAAATGCAAGTCAAGTTATTATCTTAACATATTTTATCCTATTTAGAAAACAGTGGCAAAAGTATGACCAAGGGGGTGGTGCTAGAACTTGCCTTCATTGTAGATCCTTAACGATTCCTAGACGACTAGGGTCCTGGGCTTCATGCCCTTCGGGATCCTCGGCTTTCGGGCAGAATCCCGGTCGTCTAACGTCTTTATACAAATAAAATAATAATAACAATAACAATCAATAAACAACACGTCAGTCAACTCCTATGGAATGAGAGAGAAGTGTCTCAGGTTTTTGGTAGGTGACTTCCCGAGAAGTGAAGAAGGAATTTGTGAGATTCCTATCAGGCAGCATGACCGCTGGGTGTGAGTAGTATGCCGGCTGGATGGGGTGACCTACCGTTGGGAGCATAACAGCTGGGGGGTGTTAGTGCCTAGGGTTTTCGTTGGACAACATAATGTCTATGCTTGACGATAAGTGGTCTTGGTGTGAGCAGTATAACGGCTATGTCGGGACTGAGACCTAAGGTTTCAGTCGGACGACATAACGGCTAGGGTGGTAGATGTGAACCTAAAACTTGGGCAGTGTTATGGCTAGGGTGGTGTGGGTTGACCTATGGCTCGGGCAGCATAACTTCTATGCAGTGTACGTGGATCCTAAAATCGGTAGAACATAGGGTTTAATTTGTGCAACAATGGGTTTAGCGGAAAAGTCTGGGGCGGAGCACAACATGTTTATATGATGGTACTCTACGGGTAGGGTGGCTAGATGTCGCTGCGACAACTCGACTTCAACCTGTCCCGACCCTATGACAAGCCACAACGAGCAGGTGGAGTGACGCGACATCACTAAAACTAATCTTAGATGGGTGAGCTACACTAACTAATGGCATGTGTGGTCCTAGAATATTTCCATTTTTGGGAATTTTCCCAGAATTTTTGGGAAGTGGCTAAGTACTATAAATAAAAATCTGTGTACATTTGGTGGGTGCGCGTAGCAATTTCCAGGTGGAAAAACCAAAGGGCTACCGTGGTGTCCTAGGACAGGGGTCTTTCTTCCTCTTCTCACTAGGTGCCATGCAGGGATGGTAGTGGATCGGATTTGGAGCGCATATCCGCAGATTTTGGGTACATGGGTTGTGGGTTTGGTTCAGATTTTTGCGCACAGGTTCGCGGATTTGGATATCTGCAACACTGTGGGTTTGGAGCGGATTCTACATTTCGCCCACGGATGCCCATTGGAGCTCCGCAAAATTGAGCCTAAGACTAAGTCCAACAGCGGGAGGCAATTGCCTCCCACTCGCAATTGTGCCTTCGACACTCCTCCTCCAACAGCTGAGGCAAAAGGGGAGGCAAACTGCCTTCCGATGAGAGAGGAGATGTAAAGATGCACTCCCTCTCTCCTCGAAGGCAAACGGCAAGAGAAATGGGCGAGCAATGCGTGGCGGCGGCCGGGCGTGGGGCTGGTCGGGCGGAGCAGAGGAGCAGGGGGAGTCGTGGAGGAGCAGAAATGGCGGTGACCGGGCGTGGCTGACCATGCGAGATCTAGAGGCCGCGGAGAGGAGGGAGTTCCGGCACCACCACAATGACCTCCCCCACCGCCGAATCCATGGCTACCGCCCGCCGTCCCTCGCCAGCGAAGACCTTCCACTCTAGCGATGACCTCCCCCACCGCCAAATCGAGGAGGCCGCCCCTCGTCACTGCCTCGCCCCACCGCGAGGAGGTCGCCCCTCATCGCCTCCGCCTCGAGCCACCGCGAGGAGGCCTCGTGGATCTTGGCGGAGCAGAGGAGCGGGGGAAGGGTGAAGGACCGAACTTGCGACTAGAGGGGGGAGTGAACGGGAGCCGATAAAAATTCTTCTCGAAGGAGATGGTTACTCCAACAAGTCGAACACGGCTAACCCACGTCTCCGGCTCAACTACCCAAGTTGGCCAAGACCACGTAGCCACTAGAGTGCTACTGGTCGTAGGAACCAACAACTCAACCAACCGAAACGAACACTCCAAACACGCAGCGGAAATCTGCACAACACACTGCCTGTGCTACACCGGTCAGACCGGTGGACAACGCCGGTCAGGCCGATGGCTACAGCAGTTGCACAGAAACGTTCCAGGAAGCCTCAGTGTCGTATGGACATCCCTGGGCCCACTACTCAGGCGGGTACCAGGACCGACTGCTGCGTGGGCCCCTGGGACTACTCGACTTGGGCTACACGGCACAAGGCGGCGTGGAGCACAAGGCATCCAGAGGGCTAGTACTCGGTTAGGAAGGTAGACATGTCCGGATCCATGTAGAATACTCCTAGCCGTGTACGACTATAACTCTCTCCCTCAAACCGACTTGTAACCCTGCCTCCCAGACTATATAAGGCGAGGCAGGGACCCCTATCTATCTATCCGCATAATCTTGTAAACACACCCAATCAATTAAGAGACACACAGCATACAGGACGTAGGGTATTACGCACCTCGCGGCCCGAACCTGTCTAAATTGTGTGCCACGTGTCTCTCCTTCGAGTTCCCGATCTCGGCGAGGCCACAAACGTCTACCTCGGGTACTCCCCTTGGTAGGTTGCCGGGTTAAAACACCGACAGCTGGCGCGCCAGGTAGGGGATCTCGCCGAAGATCTCATGGCGAACTCGACGGCTTCAATCGTCATCAAGCCAACTGCCGCCTTCAATCGCGGCGACACCTTCGTCTTCGGCTCCTGGGTCTGCACCGCTGACGGCACTGGATCTTTCCAGCGCTACCTCACCATGATCCCGGACCCGGAGACCGGACTCGTGACGCTTCCTGAAGCCATCAAGGGTCAACTCATCGAAAAATTCGACAAATTTTCGCTCTGCAATCAAGTCGCCGACTCCGAGACCGGATCCACCTCCAACTCGAACTCGACATCACTCTGGATCGAACCGCGCGAGCTGGCTCTCGAGCCATCGTGTGGGCCGGTTCTCTCCCACGAGCACTTCCTGTACGACCTCCGCAACGCTACCACGGCCTACGGGGATGCGCTCGTGCCGCGCCGGGCCGGCAAGGAGGTCGTCTCCGAGTACTCCTCGGACTCCAACGCCGTACCCGACTACAACTCGGACTCCTCCTACGAGTTTGACTTCGGTCTCGACCCGATCGAGCCTGAGTCCGAACTCAACACCATCGAGGAGCCGCTGTCAGGTCCTGCTACTGGCTTGGTCATCACGTCAACTCCCGCCGGCAGATTCGTCTACTGGCCCGACCGCAAGCCCGCAGACCTGACCGACGACAATTCACACTGCGTCGCCTACCTCGAGACACTCCCCTTCCAGGAGGGGACACCGCTGACCCCAACTGCATAGGACTACTCACCAACCGAGGTGGCAACCACCAACTCAGGACTCTGCACACCCGACCGTGAAGTATTCGTGGAAACTGCGGAAGCTGGAACCTCAGAGGCCCGACCTGATCGGTACCTCGACGACATCTCAGAGGATGAAGAATCAGCCAATGCACCCGCAGACGAGACTACCGAAGCCAAGAACGCCCGGCGCGACCACAACAGGAAGCGAGCAGATCGACGCCGGCGGCTCTGGACGAAGTCGCCAATCGAGTCCACACGACCCCTGAGTAATGTCTCATGTCCATCAATAGGATAGCTCGATCAGCTCAGGGGCACCGGGCAGGCGACCTCATAGCCAAGCTCGCGGAGAAAGCCTACTTCATGAGGGTAGACAACAGGGTCGCCAGAGCTGCAAACCACGAAGCTACTAGCCGCAGCCGCACCCCAGCAGAAGTTGGACCCAACCGCGTCCGCGGTGAACACCAGCTGACCCCCAATCGCTCTAGAGCCTCTGGGGGAGGACCCTCACAGGGCGGCGCCAGTGGCGGCGGCGGCAGCTCCTCCCACGGCGCCGGCAGAAGAGGCGGTGGCGGCGGTGATCGCGGAGGCCGAGGCCACGCGAACAGCCACGCCACCGGCGACGAACGTGGCGGCTACGATGCCCGCCATAGGATCGACGAGATACGCCGCGCCAAGAAGACTACCGACGTCAGCGACAACGACGGCTTCCCCGCCTACTCTTCACGACTTCGCGCTCTGCTTCTTCCCCGGAAGTTCAAGCCTCTCGGGATCACCAGGTACGACGCGAAGCAAGATCCAGTTCAGTGGCTCAAGTGCTACGCCCTGGCCATTGAAAATACTGGTGGCGACAACGACACCAAGTGCCTCTACTTTCCCTTCTGTCTGGACCAGGCTCCACTCACATGGCTCGAGTCGCTCGACAAGAACTCGATCGACGAGTGGGACCAGCTAAAGGCGCAGTTCACTAGCAACTTCGCGGGCGCCATGGGACGCTTGGGTACTCGCATGGACCTGGCGATGGTCAAGCAGGAACAAGGCGAGACGCTCCACCAGTACATGCACCGCTTCTTCGACAAGCGTGCGACCGTAGTCGACATCACCGACAAAGAAGTCATCGACTGCTTCCAAGATGGCCTCTACCACCGTCGCACCTTTGAAGACTTCGGTCGCCGCCGCCCAAGTTCAATCACCAAGCTCAAGGACATGATTACTTCATGGGCCGATGAGGAGGACAAGGCCAACGCCAAGTACGACTCCATTCGCGGCAAGAGCAAAAACAACACGGGCGGCAACAATAATAACAAGGATCAAGGGGGTCACAACAACAACAATAACAACAACTATTCGGGTCCTAACCGCAAGCGCAAGCCAGACAACACAGTCGCGGCTGTACAGCGCCCTGCGAAGGATAGCTCCAAGAAGACCTCCGGCGGCTTCAAAGACTTGCTCAAAGAGAAGTGTCCGTGGCATCTGGATGGGAATCACACAACCGATCAGTGCTACCAGCTCCGGCGAGCACTCAAGGATGTCCCTGAGCCACGACACCCTCACGACAAAAAGGGCAAGAAGAAGGTCGATGAAGGCAACGGCGACTTCCAAGAACTTGACAAGACGGTGAATGTCCTCTTCGGCGGACTACCCACCAAGCGATCTCGGAAGCTCACCCTACGGGAAGTCTTGAACATTGAACCAGCGGTGCCGACGCCTCTCAGGTGGTCAGAGGTACCCATCACCTTCTCCCGCGTGGATCAATGGACAAGCTTCTCCGAACCACAGACGTTTCCCACTCGTCCTGAAACCAGTAGTCGCGGGCTCCAGACTCAACAAGGTACTCATCGACGGTGGAAGCAGACTCAATGTCCTCTTCACCAAGACCTTGAAGAAGATGAAGCTCGACATCACCGGCATGCTCACCAAGAGCACATCACCCTTCTACGGCATCGTCCCAGGCAACGCGGCTATACCACTTGGCTCAGTGGTTCTGCCAGTTACCTTCGGGACGAGGGAGAACTACCGCACCGAGTACATCAAGTTCGAGGTTGCAGACTTCGAAACCTCCTACCACGCCATCCTCGGCAGACCAGCTCTTGCCAAGTTCATGGCGATCCCTCACTACGTGTACTTGGTACTCAAAATGCCAAGTCCTGCCGGAGTACTCGCGCTGCAGGGGGACTTGAAGATTTCGTACGACTGCGACACCGAAGCCGTGGAACTCGCAGCAACCAATCAAGTACCCAATGCAATGATGGAGATCTTCGCTGCATCCAAGAAGCTTGCGCCAACCGAAGTCGAGATACCTGAGAAGACCGACACCTCCAACAAACCTCAGCCAACAGAGGAAGTACAGGTGAAGGCCATCGACCTCGGGACCGGCGACAGCAGCAGGACTACCATGATCGGTGCAGGGCTCGACCCCAAATAGGAAGACATGCTCGTCAGCTTCCTCCGAGCTAACCGAGACATCTTCGCGTGGAAGCCAGCGGACATGCCAGGTGTGCCCAGGAGGCTGATCGAGCACTCACTTAACGTCGACCCTAAAGCTACCCCCAAACTACAACATCTCCGCCGTTTCGCTGACGACCGACGGGACGCCATCAAGAAGGAACTCGCCAAACTACTCGCGGCGGGCTTCATTCGAGAAGTCTTCCATCCTGAGTGGCTCGCCAACCCCGTCCTCGTCCGCAAGAAGAACACCAACGAGTGGAGAATGTGCGTCGACTACACCGACCTCAACAAGCACTGCCCCAAGGACCCCTTCAGGTTGCCACAGATTGATCAAGTCATCGACTCCACGGCGGGCTGCGACCTGCTCTGCTTCCTCGACTGCTACTCCGGGTACCACCAGATTGCAATCAAGGAAGAAGACCAGGAGAAGACCGCGTTCATCACCCCGTTCGGCACCTTCTGCTACACGACGATGTCGTTCGGGTTGAAGAACTGAAAGGACCTTGTGATGCCTAGAGGGGGGGGGGGGGTAAATAGAATCACTCCAAATTTCTGAAACAAATACAGCGGTTAAAACTACTGTCGGTACTACCGGCGCTGTGCTGGAACTACCGAGGGGGCTCGGTACTTCCGGTACAGGGTCAGTACTACCGACAGAACAGAGAATTCTAAAATGAAATTTGAAATGCACGACGATTCTAGCAAATCTACTTGAATCAAAGGTTAGGTATAGATGCTAAGAACCTCCTGCAACCACAGATACGAGTTGGAACACAAGCAATAGATAGATCGGGCACAAACAAGTTCTAGGGTTAGTGAAATGCAAAGAACTCAAGCAAGCAAAGGAGACACAAGATTTAATCCGAAGTTCACTCCCACAAAGGAAGCTATGTCTCCGTTGAGGATCCCACAAAGGGAGGGCTATCACCAAGTGCCTCTTTGCCTCACCCAATCCCCACAAAGGAAGATTGGTGCTCACTAAGAATTCTCCACCAAGGAGAGGGTAATACAAACGATCCCGGGTGCTCCACACCAAGAGGGCACTCAACGGGAGACGCTTAACCGTCTAGAAGCAAGCTTCAAGAGTAACAAACGCGAATCGATGCCCAGAGATGCTTCAAGTGCTCTTGAGATGAGGGAATTCGAAGGGGCTCTCAAAGCTTCTCTTTCTCACACTTGAAATCACTCCTCCAACCAAACCCTAGCTCAAAGGAATCAAGTCTTGGCTCTAGGAGGGAGGGGAGAAGTGGAGTGAATGCTCAAGTGTGTTTTTGTCCCGTGGTTGGTCAGCAATGAGTGAGGGAGAAGAGAGGGGCTATTTGTACTTAAGCCTGAAAACTAGCCGTTACTGTGCAACACTCGACATCCTCGATACTTCCGACCCTGGGTCGGTACTACCGAGGGTCTGGCTAAAACTCGCCAGTGAACCCATATCGGTACTACCAACCCTAGGTCGGTACTACCGACAAAAGCAGAAAGAGTGAGGTAAGATTAGCAAACGTGTTCGTGTCGACTCGGGTTTCCTCTCACTCACTTAGGTCATCTCCTTAAGCACTTTTAGCATCTCTTGGCGGTCAATTCACATCCCCCTTTGTAGTACGATGTTTCCTATACTCAAATTAAAAATTAAAATAAATTTAAGCCTTGACTTGAGTTGAAAACGCCGATTTGGAGTTGGGGGCCTTCCTTTGGTCAAAATCATGATTTTCAATTAAGTAAGTCCTGCACACATCTCATTCAACGATTAAATACAACAAATTGTGTTTGTCACTATCACCAAAACAATTAGGGGCCAAGATGCACTTTCAATCTCCCCCTTTTTGGTGATTGATGACAACACAATTCGTTTTCAAATAAAGATGTGTGTATCCAACAATTTTGAGAGAAACTCCCCCTAAATGTGTGCTTGATCTTTTGTGGAGGCCTCAAATGCCCATCACACATTTAGAAGAAATTTCACTCGCAATTCGCATACACAAGTGCATAAGTGTGATTCAATAACCGTGATGCATATGACATGATATCCAAATCAACAAAGTGATAAATAACACCCATCATTCAACACATAGCATCACAAATAGATAATAGAGGTACCACACTAGCATATTTAAGTCTTACAAATTTTAAAACGGTTCTAGGTTCACCACAACATCATCCATCACACCACACAATAAGTTCTTACATGTCCACAAGCTAAGATAGATAGATAAAGCAACAAGCGTGATACACACCACCACAAGGATAATTGTGAGCTCACTCCCCCTTTGGCATCAAGCGCCAAAAAGGAGGAGGCCCTTCAACCATCGCTGCCATGTGGAGAGTGGACACCCGGAGGAGAGTCTTCTTCGTCGGTCTCACCACCACCAAAGTCCTCATCATCAATGTCGGTCGGAGGTGCTCCATACATCATAGATGTGTCGCCATACACCTCCCAAGGGTTGTAGACCGGTGGAGGAGGAAAGTCCATGGGCTCACGAACGGGAGAATGCTCGATGTTGGCTTGTGTGAGCAGGGTCTTCTGACGGGTCTCCAACTTGATGAGATGCTCATCCACATACTTCCTATGGGCACGGATCTCCTGAGCATTGTACTTCCCAACATTGAAGCAAGCGAAGAGGCCCTGAGATAAGAAGTTGAAAATGCTCTTCTTCTTGCCGGGGGGAAGGTTTCCCCTAGACGAAGATGGTCCATGAGAAGGCGAAGATGGGGCTTCATGAGAGGAAAGACCACCGGAGGAAGGGCCAGCTGAGGATGAAGGCCTAGGAGGGCCATGCTTGCCCAACTTGAGAAGATGCTCAATGTTGCCCTTGTTTGGCTTGTACTAAGTGTGAGGCTTGTCGGTGAGAATGTCAACCTCGGCAACCTCACAAATCATCTGAAAGATCCAAGGAGCGTATTGGCAACTCTTATTGGCAGACACGGAGCACACAATAATTTCTTCCCAAATAAAGTCAAACACACTAAAAGGCTCACTATCTGGTCCCATCCTCACAAGAACATCTTTGGCAATGTTGGAAATATTGTAGTTGTCGCCTATCTTAGGAGTGAGAGTGTACCGGAAGAGTTGGTTCAACATCCTATAGACGGGCTTCATACCATGAGTAGTGCCAAACTCAACCTTGCCATAGGCGGCATCATACATGAACACCATCTCACTGTCAAGTGGGATCTCTCCACCATGAATCTTTGGACGACCAAGATCATCTTCACCAAACCCAAGAATTTGAGCGAACCTCTCATAAGAGACCGAGAGGGGCTTTCCTTGCAAGAGCCAATGGAAGGTCTTGGTTTCACGCCGAACATAGAGATTGGCGTAGAACTGAGCCACCACCTCCTCATTCCAATCACAGTTCATAGCCATAATGGAGGTCATGCCCTTGGAGTGACAGATATTAATGGCTTCATTGACGGCCTGAATGTTGAATGACCTCAAGTTCTCCCAATGAATGGACTTCATCTCTACAGTCATGTTTGCCTTGGATAAGATGACAGACTCATACCAATCGGCATTGAACTTAAGCCAAAAACGGATATCTGCATCAAATTCCTTTTGCCATTGAGCCGGATCGGTATACCTTTCCTTGTACACATTGTGAGTCCCGCTCTTGTAGTCCACCATCTTCATGATACCCATTTGTGTAGCTGGACGAGGAGGACGGGATGGCCTTAGCACAAACTGAGCAAGAGAAGCCAAGGAGATGTCTTCGTAGTCGTCATAGTGGTCATCCGGTTCATGAGCTTGCTTGGTGCGTGCACGGTGACCTTGACTAGTGGAGCGATGAGGAGCAGCTGGAGGATTGGTGCGGCCACGACCACGTGGACGTTGAGCACTTGTGCCCACCTTCCTCTTCCTTTGAGCGAGAGAGACGTCGTCTTCATCGGAACCCTCTTGAACCACTTGCTTGCCAGCACGACCCGTCTGAGAGGATGTGGAAAGATTGCATAAGATAGTTGAAAGGATTCGAGAAGAATCGACCCATAACTTGAACTTCAGCCCCTGCAACAGGCCCCTGTCGGTACTACCGACCTGGGGTCGGTATTACTGCCAGTGCGTGCTACAGTGACGTCGATCTAAGGATGGAACGATTCAACCAACAAAAGTTCTCAAGATCATAGGCAAGAGTTCTAGGATGGATAAGAAGATGATTCCCTAAAGCATTGCTCCTAGAACCTACTACATTGAGAGATCGGGTGATGGGATTTTGAATGAGATACCTTGAGTTCTTCCCGCGTGAATCGAGGAACTCCCGGCGAGGATCGGATGTTCCGAGGGATGGAGAATCCAAGGAAATACCTAGCTTGAAGATTTCATGGTCAATTTTGAAGTTCCCGTCAAGGGATTTGAGAGAGGAGTAGAGAGGGGGGGCGGCAACGGTCAAGAAACAAGAACCCTAGACAGGCCGGCCGCTGGGGTCTTTATATACCCACGGGATTTCTCGGTAGTACTGATGGGGGGTCGGTACTACCGGGGGTTCATATAAAATCAACCAGTGAGTTCTTATCGGTAGTACCGGCCCTGGCTCGGTACTGCCGAGGTCCAAATAAAATCTGCCAGTGAACGCTTATCGGTAGTACCGAGTAGAGGCCGGTACTACCGAGGGTTTTCAAAACTCCAACAGTGCGCTCATATCGGTACTTCCGGCCTTGTGCCGGTAGTACCGAGGATTTTCAAAATTCCAATAGTGGGAGCATATCGGTACTTCCGACCTTGTGTCGGTAGTACCATGGAATTAGAGATCCTTTTGAAAAGATGGGAAATTCAGCAGAGATAGATAGAGAGATGAAGCTAGGGACATGTAGAACAACTACAATATTTGGTGATTAGACACAATCAATCAAGCAAAGCAATAATCACCAAAGATCATGAGAAGAAACAAATTTTGTAAGACACACAAAATTAAGAAAATAAGACATTTTTCTCTCTATCTAGGCATCAAACAATTTGTGTGCAACAAGTCAAGCCAAGTTACGAGAATCCAAGATGTTTAGATCACTTCTCAAAGCACAAAACCTTTGCCCATCTAGAGGCATAGTGAAGATATCGGCAAGTTGCCTCTCGGTACTCACATGACGTAGAGCAATATCTCCCTTAGCCTCATGATCCCTTAAGAAATGATGTCGAATATCTATGTGCTTTGTTCTAGAGTGTTGGACCGGATTGTTTGCTAGCTTGATGGCACTCTCATTGTCACACAAGAGTGGAATCTTGCTAAACTCACAACCGTAATCACTCAACGTTTGCTTCATCCACAAGAGTTGTGCACAACACGCACCGACCGCCACATACTCGGCTTCGGTCGTGGACAAAGCAACCGAATTTTTTCTTTGAGCTCCACGACACCAAAGACCTACCAAGAAATTGGCAAGTCCCAGTAGTGCTCTTTCGATCTACTTTGCAACCGGCATAGTCCGAATCGGAGTAGCCAAGTAAATAAAAAGTGGAGCCCTTGTGATACCACAAGCCAAGGTTAGGAGTGTGTACCAAATATCTAAAGATTCTCTTAACGGCCATTAGATGACACTCCTTAGGATTAGCTTGAAATCTTGCACACATGTACACACTAAGCATTATATCGGGCCTAGATGCACAAAGGTAACACTACAAGAAACTATTTAATCCGCGACGAACTTTCTGCAACGTTCTCAGAGAACATCACGAAGAGCACTGCGTCTGCGACGTATTCCTGTTTTTCGTCACGGATGTGCACTGATGGATATTGAAGCCCAGAACACTGCGACGATTTGTTAAATTCGTCACAATCCGCTCTGCGTCTCTGACGTATTCCTGTTTTTCGTCACGGATGTGCACTGATGGATATTGAAGCCCAAAACATTGCGACGATTTGTTAAATTCGTCGCAATATGGCCCACAACATTGCGACATTTGAGCAAATTCGTCACGACCAACAAATACAAAATAATCATGTTACGAATGAAAAAAAATTGATAAATTGAGAAAAAAATCTAAAAAAACAAAAAAAGAGGAATGGAGAATTGAACTCAAGACCTTAGGGTAATCTTGTACTACATCAACCATTGAGCTACAAGTTCTCTTGTGGTAATCTATGATCTTCAAATCTTTTTATAATAATATGTCTTCCCAGGACGCCACGTCACTACCACATCACCCGACCGTGCCCGCCACCTCATCGCCATGTCATCAATTAAAAAAAATACAACACACAAAGGTGGGAGAGTGGTTCGAACCCAAAACCTTAGCCCACAAAGGATTATGTCTTCCCACTGGGCTACTACACGATTCTTGTATTAGTCAAACATTTTAATTATTTTGTAGTGAAACTAACCACGTGATTAATAGGCCGGGCCCACATCGACACGCCGCATGCGAGAGCTGCTATTCCCTGTCCGTCACCGCGTCGCACCCAGCTATGTTGATGACTATGTTGCTATAAGTAAATAATAACATGGAAAGTGTTAAAATTACTTGAATTAGCGCAATGGTGAAGATGTCTGTGTCTGACCCTAGTTACCAGGGTTCGAATCCGGGGGTTGTCACCAATTTTTTAATTTTCAAAAAAATGAAGAAAAAAAGAAAAAGTCAGCTGAAATGAGGAGGGTCCAAGACTCGAACTCGGGACCAACCACATAAGCCCGACGAGTCCTGCCACTGCACCACTTCTAAGTTGATTTACATATGTTGCAAACAATTTACTTATCAGATAGAGATAACGAGCACCAGGTGTCAGCACATGATTGGCTTGGCTACTTTGGAGATGAAGAACACATGGATGGTTGGTATTTATCTTTTTAATCTGGAATTAAATTTTGTAACTTGTATTTCTCCGTCATACGTACTCCGAATTTGACGTTTTTTGTTCCTAAATTTTTCTAAATTCACGATCTTTTCTTTAATGATGTTGTTTGATATAGATTATATTTTGAAATCCTATTTATATGACTTTATCTAGTTCCTCCAAAATACCGAATAGAAAAACCAATTGTTTTGCACAATCATTACTAGTGTAACTTCGTATTTTGTAATAATAAGCTAAACACAAGGTTATGATCAAGTTTGAAGTGCATATGAAATTGAAAATTTTGAAAAGTATGATACATTTTAATGTTCAAGTAACATTGCATGAAATTATGTGAGACATGTATCCATTTGTAAACAATGTAGGTTCCGCCGTTACCGAAATCATTTGAAAATTTTATGTCAAGTTTAAACATCCATAAAATGATTCCATGTCAATTTTTTGAATTTTCGGAGAAGTTTCTAGTATTATTATCATTATTTTATAATAAAGTGACTAGTATAAGTTCGAGTTTTCCCTATAAGTCAATTGAATTTTTCTTCAATCTCCCAGATGTGGGCTAGAATGGACCATAGGCACCTAAATATAGGTTTTTGAATTTTTTTGAATCCTATTAGAGGTACATTTAGGTCAATTTGGAATTATTTTCGGTAAAAATGCAGAAATTCATTTATATCATAGAAAATAGCAAATCTACTTGAAAATTCTTGAAACTCTTAGGTGACAACTTATATGTTGTATGTTACATTAGAAAAATATTTTGAGGGTATGTAATATAATATTTTTGCAGGTTACTTCACAAGGGTGTCTTAATTAGGTCTTAGAAAAAATAGAAAAACTACTTTTTCACATGACAATTGGAAATCTAAATCTCCAAATACTAATAGGAGACTAAGGGTAAGGTTGCATCCAAATTTGATGTGTCCATGGGGTAAGAAACTACTTGAGTGTGTACAAATTTTGAGTTTACGTTGAGTTATATGAAATAATATGATAAACTATCTAGTTTATGAACAATGTATATTCCATTTTTCACAAAATCTCATGAAACTTTTTTGTCAATCTTGTCCATCCATAAAATCATTCTATGTCAATTTACATAATTTTTGGATAAGTTTTAAGTATTATTATCATTATTTTACAACAAGGTGACTAGTAGAAGTTCGAGTTTTCCCTACAAGTCAATTGAATTTGTCGTCAATCTCCTAGATGTGGCCTAGAATGGACCATAAGCACCTAAATATAGTTTTTTTTGAAATTTTTAATCTTATTAGAGGTAGATATAAGTCAATTTGGAATTGCTTTCGGTAAACATGCAAAAATTCATTCATATCATAGAAAATAGCAAATGTACTTGAAAATTCTTGAAACTCCTATATAATAATAACTTCATAGTCTATTACATGTGAAAAATGTATCGAGGCCTTCAAGGTAATTATTGTAATGAGCTGTTGCATAATGATGCATTAAGTAGTTGAAAATAAAAAATAAAGCTAAACGGGCCAAAAACTTGGTTCTATGCTAGTTTATCAGCGGGCCTGCAAGGCCCAACTATTGTGGCCCGTTGATCCTTGATCGTATGGTTAAAATGTTATGCGTTCCTTCTCCTTTGTATAACCCTAAGTATATAAGACGACTCCTTCAGAGCCTCACCCACTCGGCCACCCCTTCACGCCTGCCGCCTCTCATGGCATTGGGCCGTTGGCAGCTGCTCGGCTCTTTGCTTGCTCCCCTCGCGCCCTCCGCCTCCCACGCTACGCCGCCGCCTCCGCTCTCCAGACCCGCTCGCCGCGCCCGCCGCTCGCCTCTACTCCCGTCGCCTCGAAGGATATCCTCCCCACCTCCCCACCGCGCTCCCATCAACCCTAGCTCTCCTCCTCGCCTCGCGGCCATGGTGGAGAATGAGGTGGTGGCCGACCCAAACCCGGCCCCCTCCCCTCCCGTCGCCTCCCTGCAGATCCACCGCCCCCTCCCCTTCCAATCCCCATCGCCGCCACCCACGCCCCCGCGGCCCACGCTCCTCAGATCCGGCGGCGCCCCCAGATCAGGCAAGGTGGCGT
Source organism: Cenchrus fungigraminus (assembly GCA_036936925.1). Taxonomy (NCBI): domain Eukaryota; kingdom Viridiplantae; phylum Streptophyta; class Magnoliopsida; order Poales; family Poaceae; genus Cenchrus; species Cenchrus fungigraminus. The sequence goes on along the minus strand of CM072768.1, from coordinate 61,816,797 downwards.
CGGCGCGAGGGGCGAAGAGGCGGGCTCCCCGACGGATCCGAGCTCCACCGGGGCTGGGCCTGGGCGAGCGCCTTCAACGTGCTCACCGTCGAGGCCGATAAGGGGGCCGAGGTCCTCGAGGCGCCCAGCGCAGCGTCGTTGACGACCTCGCCGGAGGGTACTGCGACGAGGAGTGCTGACAACCTGTTTCCCCAAAGTGAGTGTTCCCCAATCTGCCATTCCGTCCTCCCTGTCCGGCTCGATTGGTTGGTTGTTCGCGTTTCCGATCTGATCTGGTTGCGTGATGCTAGGTGCTGGGAGGTAGAGCGCAATGGCAGCGCCGCCGGTGAGGGCTCGAGCCGACTATACCTCATCAAGCTGCTTCTCATCGGAGACAAATGTGAGCTCGCTGAACCTCGCAGCCCCTTCCTCTCTTGTTGTATCTCGATCTGCGCAAGATCTGATTCATTCGGGGTCATGTGTTATGTCTCGTTTCCGTGTGATTTGGCGTTCCGGTTGGGATACGATACCTAGATCAGTCTCTGTAGATGGTTGTGTAAAATGTGAACGAGCGGATGAATCTAACCAATGGACGGCACTTGGGGTCTCACCTGTGTAACGTTCTTATTTTTCTAGTGAATGTGCCCCCTACTTGCATTGATTATTCTTGAATTACACAACTAGTAGCTGTCAGATGTTTAGATCTAGACAGCCCACAGGGGGGTTAACCCCGGTGGTTTAGTTGTTCGGCGAGGGGGAATCTAAGGCTAAGAACTCGAAGGTTGCGCACGAGCACACGGAACGCAGAGAACACAGCGAGTTTATACTGGTTCGGGCCTCCGGAGAGTAAAACCCTACGTCCAGTTGTTGGTGTAGATTGCTTGGGGATTGCGTGATTACAAGGGGTCGACCTGCCCGCCTTATATTGGCCAGCGGACAAGGTCGGTGCCCAGACTCCTGGTCGGTTACGACCAGGAGACCTAAGTCTAGTTGTTTACAACACTTGCCATATCCATCGATCTGCTTGGTCGGAATCCACCGAAGTCTTGCCTTGTACGCCAAGTCTTGAAGTCGTTCCGGATAAGGTCGTCTAGAATCTTCTGGAAGGTCTTCAGGAGGTCGTGTGGGCCACCAACTAGGTCAGTTGGGCCCACTGTCAGGTCAGCGGGTCTTCTTGTAGGCCGGACCCACTTGTCGGGGACGGCCGTGAGCCTGGTCGGTGGGGACCCAGGGGTACCCATGTCTCACAAGCCCCCGAGCGATGTGTAGGCGCAGCGACCTTAGAAAGGTCATGACGCAGTCATAGAGCTATCGACAGGTCGAATAGCGTGCACGTCGGTCAAAAAAGAAAAGAACAAATCAGCTTTACAGCCGACCTGTTTATAGTTTTGCCGAACGAAGAGAGGTCAAGTAACGACCTATAGGAAGCAGGCTTCCAATAGGTCGAAACGACGATGAAAAAATTTCAGAGGGCATCAAGGATGCACTCGTAGAGTAGTATCCGAGCATCGTGGCGGGCAGGATGGCCGGTATGATGATCTAAAAAGAAAGAGAAGAAAGATTAGGTCGAGTAACGACGTGATGAGAAACAGGTTTCCCAACAGGTCGGTATGACGAGGAAAACAAGAGGGCGTCGAAGACGCTCTCGTAGAGTAGTCCCCGAGCATTGAAGCAGGCAGCATGGCTGGTTTGATGCTCAAAAAAGAGAAGAAAACTGAGTCATGGTCTTGATCGAAGTGTAGAGACACCCAAATCTCCTAACATAGCTGCAAGGAGTCTGGCAGGGCCGACCACTGGGAGGCCTTGTAGGCGTGCCGACCTCAAAGAGGCCTCAAATCAACGATGTCCAGTATCCGAGGATACCCAGCAGAATCTTCTGTAGTGGTCGAAACGGTCAACGATGAAGCCGTAGAAAAAAATATTGATCTTGTACATATGGAGTGTAGAGACATCTAGATATCTTTCATAGCTGCAAAGAGTCTGGCAGAGCCACCCAAGGCATGCCGACCTCAAGAAGGTCTCAAGACAATAGTGCCGAAGCACCCGGAGATACTTGGCAGGGCCATTATGCGCGCACCCCACAGGGAGGCCTTCATTTCCCGACGTAAATTCTTGAGTGCCCAGAGCAGGCTGGCAGGGCTTTAAGAGCACACCGACCTCAGGAAGGTCACGCATCCAGGGCGCCCAACTAGGTTGGCGGAACCGTAGACATACCAAGGTATTGCAAGACCTAGGTATTGAGGCACGCTGACCTCATGGAGGTCATTTTGGTGTCCAGACGACCAGCATAGCTACCAGCCTTCCAGCAGGGCCATGGCACTAAGGTATTGACGACCTCAGCAATAGGCACACCGACCATGGGGGCCCGACGAAATCGTAGATGTGAAGCTTCTGATCTCCAGGCGCCCAGACGGATCTGGCAGAGCAGCGAGGCACGCCTACCCCAGAAGGTCTTCAATCGAACCTACGACCATTCTGCTAAGGAAACAGAAATATAGGCTGATTGGAATAGGTCCGCTTACATGCAGAGCCATAGCGGGTGCACCAGGACGCAGAACCTAGCGGGTGCAATGAAGACGCTGTAAAGGGCGCATTTAACCGTTATCATCGTCGTTGTCTGTAGATGTAATGAGGCGCAGGGCCCTCTGACACAGGGTCAGGCTTATCTCTCTGTAGACTCCAAGGTCACGGGTCAACAGTGGTCGGAGATTCTCTTGCCACCCAGAAAATGACAAACTACCCACGAATCTAGGAGTATACTGTAGCCATGTGACGCTACTGCGGCCTCAGGCATCATTGATGCGCTAGCGACAAAGATGCCACGAGGCAGGGAAAAGACGTCGCCTTTAATCATGCACATGTCTACAGGCCCTCTGGACCACGTGGTGACAGTGTCATCACTTCGCTGGCTGTGCGAGGCTCGGCTTTGGCTATAAATAGCACCATAAGGCTGAAGGAGGCAAGCACCAAGCACTGCTGAGCTATGAAGCCGTAGGGTAGTACTGAGGCCATGCCATGGGCATGCGTTCGTCCACCAGATTGTAGGACACAAGGTTTGTAGAGGCTTGGAGCTAGAAGAACTCTTACGAAATGTAGGCAGCACACCCACTCTTTGTACCGTGCCTCAGCGAGGAATCAAGGAGAGTTTGGAGGTGATGCTGTAGAGGCCCGAGGTGAAGCTGCAAGTTCTTGGTGAGCATGAGATGCTCGTCGAGGGCTTGCGGTCCGCGCCGAAGAGCAAGCTCATGTCTGCATTCCATAGTTCGGCACAAAGCGTGTCTTGCTATGTGCAGCGTCGTGCAGTTGTTCACCGCAAGGCCACCATCGAGGTCCTGAAGCTAGGAGAATTCTTGCGACGTGCTCGGCTATAGCAGAGTACACCTCAAGGATTGCTCTAGGTAGATCAGGTCTTCAAATATGTTTGTATTGTGTGACGGGTTCTGGATCCAATAAGGTCGCAGGCGACTTGTGTACCTTCGAAGTTCCCATGTAATGTTCGCTCTCTTTTGTCATGAAAATGTCGTTTTGAAGAAATTATTCATCAATGACCTGAAGTGAACTAATTTGGGGGCTTATCGACCTCATGGAGATCGAACGTTCTATCAGGACGACCTGACATCTTAGTTGCGTTCACGACCTAAACTTGGGGCATAGGTCGTGAGACTATCCGTTGGGCATATAGCCGTTGGCGTGAAATCCGGCGAGATCGTCTCGCAAGATTAGCGGCGCATAGCCGTTACGGCAAGCTCCTTGCAGCGAAAGGATCCGCAGCGGGCACCCACGGTGGGGCCCTTATAAATAGATCGGCGGGGACCAGCGTTGACCGTCCCTTTCCATCTTCTTCCTCCTCTCGCCGCCTCTGTCACAATCTTCGTACCCTAGCCACCGCGCGCTCCGCATCCAAGCTCCACCTAGGAATCCTCAGCCCGCCACTGTCTGTAGCAGGCCGCGCACCGGCTCCGCCATCCACGCGCCGCGCAGCTCCGCATGCGCGTCAAAACCCTAGTGCATTTTAGATCCAAAGCTTCTCGACTTCAAGAAATGGCGGCCACTACTCCTCAGATCCCAGATCCGCGGACGGTGTGGGAGCCCTCGGTGATGACCGAGGCAAAGGTTCAAGCACTGGTGGATTGTGGGCTCCTGAGGCCCAAGGCGGTAGTGGAGTGGAAGGCGCCTGCGGGTGAAGCCTTCCCGATGGAGGACGACAAGGAGCAGGTCGTTTTCGCGTCTTTCTTCGAGCGTGGGTTCAACATCCCCGCTGGCGACTTCTTCAGAGGTCTCCTCTTGTACTACAAGCCGGAGTTGGTACACCTCGTCCCCAACTCCATAACCGTAGTATCGTCATTCATATATTTCTGTGAGGCGTATCTAGGAATACCGCCCCATTTTTTCCTCTAGCACCATCTGTTCAATGTTAAGAGTACCGGCAAGCGTCTGGGCGTAGTAGGGTCGGTCATGTTCTGCCTGAGATCAGGTCTCAAAGCAGAGTGGATAGACATGGACCTGCCGGACAACACAGCTGGCTGGAGGTCGGAGTGGTTTTACATCGCCGACCAATAGCCAGTGCTGCCAAAGCGCACCGGGCATAAGCCCGAGAAGATACCGGAGTGGGATCTACTGCTGTCCTCCCGCGAGCTGGACGACGTCAAGGAGCTGCTCCCCCTGGTGCACGACCTCAAGAAGAACGGGCTGATCGGGGGCTCAGTGGCGAGGTCGTTCTGCCGACGCCTGATTCAGCCAATCAAGGACCGGGTGCATCCGGCATATGAGTACTGGGGGCAGTCAGACCCCACTCGCGAGGTCAACCGCAAGGTCTCCCAAGAGGAGATGGTGGCCAGGGTGTCACAGATCTACACCGGGGGTGCCCGGGGCAGAAAGTGCCCAATGGCACACTCCCTGACCCGACCAGCTGACCTTGTAAGTCCTGGGACTACTAAGTCGTTTTGTCTTGTTTATTTACTTGCGTCAATCTTATTCTTTGTTACTTGTTTGTTGCAGGTTCGGGAGATGCAGTTTTGGTGTCCTGCACCCTTGCCACAGGGTGAGGAACCACGTCGGAAGCTGAGGTCAGAGGAGTATCAGCCTCCAACAGCTGTGCTGCTGGAGAATTACCAGTCTGATTCGTAGGTTGAAGCTGATGAAGATACTGACCCGGAGGTCGGTGATGATGTGGCGAGCCACCTTGCGGCAAGCAGCACCACAAAGCCCAAGCGCAGGACGAGGGCAACAACAGCAAAGCAGTCGACCACGAGGGCCGCTGCCAAGGCCGAGACGGCGAAAACCGCCAAGCTCGAGGCCGACAAGAAGAAGAGGAAGAGGAAGGCGAGCCCTCCTCCGGCGATCCACACACTAGTAATTCCTACTCCGTCGACCAAGGAGGTCGAGGAAGATGAAGATGAGGCTACCGACGATCCGGCGGTTGTTGAAGATCTTACGGCGAGGAGGTCGCTGAGTCCCGCGGCCAAGAGGCAACGGGAGTTCGAGCAGCAAACGAACGAAGAAGACCTCCATCGGATGAGGGAGGCACAGCGGGCTGCCGCTGGTGCACAGGCGAAGATGCCTGTGAAGATACGAGTTTGGCCCTTTAGGCCGAAGTTGCGTGCCCCGGCTACTGTAAGGTGAGATCTTGGCACTGAAGTTGATTTATTTGCTAACTGTTATTGGTTTCTGTATTGTGTTGACGAAGATTGCTGCAGGTCGGACGTCCAACCTCAAAGCGCCTTGGGTGCTCAAGATTCACCTTCGCGAACCAAGTCGTCTGACCATGAGGTCAGGACCCAGGCCTCGGTCGGCAATGTGGAGACATCGGCTCCTACCCCTGTCACTGAGGCCGGAACACAGGGTTCCGTGGGTGACGTCGGGGCGTCATCCTCTCCTCCTATTACCGACGTAGACCCCATCAACTCGATGCCCAGCACATCGGCTCAGGGCCCAACTGCAGACCCGGTGCAGATCGAGCCGTCACAGGAGAACTCAGAAACAACCGGTGCGCAGGCATCGGGTCCGACGTCGATAGGGCCAAATTTGGGGCATGAAGACATTGACTGGACTGGCACTCCCTGGGAGGAAGACATCTTTGATGATGACGAGAATATAAGGGAGGTCCGCCGGTCAATCTTGGCTCTTAACCGGTCTCTCACGGTAAGCCGCTGTCTTTGAGTTGAATAAACGACTTGCTTTTTGGATGTAACTAACGACCTGCTTTGTCTTTGCAAAACAGTCACTGGCCGACCGTGCCAAGGGCAGGGCCGACTAGCTTAAGGATGCTGTAGCTCTACAGCTGCGGGTGGTCGAGCTTGAGCAGGAGATCAAGCAAGCACGTGAGGCGGCGGCGACTGACAAGAAGAAGCTCGAGGACGAGCTGGCCGAGGAGAAGCGTAAGACTCAAGAGGCTAATTCGCAGTTCAACGCCATGAGCATTGGTAAGACCAACTTTTTCCATCATTGACTTGTACTGCTGAGGGCTGGGCCTCAGGACGTCTTGTATATTGCAGAATTCCACAGGCGAGAGGATGACCTCAAGAACGACCTAAAGAATACTAAGGAGAGGGTCCGAAGCCTGAAAGTGAACCTGCGAGAGGCAGAGGTCGGTGCTGAAGATTTGAAGCAAACGTTGAAGGGCACCATAGACAGTGAGTATGCTGTATCCCAGAAGCTGGCTTATGAGAAACAGGCTCGGAAAGACCATGAGGTCAGTCTTGAGGTAGCTTTGAAGGCGCTGCAGAATGACCAGGTGATCATTGCAGGGCAATAGGTGGAGCTTAACGATCTGAAGAATGCTGCCCACTTTGCGATGGACATAGTGGCATCACAGGTCGAGGGGGAGGAGCCCAAGCCAGCTATCGACCGTCTTCTGGCTGCACCCGAGAAGCTGCTCGACCTCTTGAAGGCGACGAGCTTGGCGGTGGCTGCGGAGGCGCTGATACGGGTGAAGTCTCATTACCCCGACGTTGACATGGTCAAGGTCGGAGAAGGCCCAGATGCGACGAAGGATCCCAAGGTCGTGGAGCTTGAAGTGCGGGAAGCCGCTATGGTGATAATGGACGCCATTGACTATGAAGGCGACGACGGTGAAGAGTAGTCGTAGTCTTAGAGCTGTACCCCCTCCCTCCTCCAGTCATGTAAAATATTACTTGATAACTTTTGGCCTGCATGACGTACTTGTTTTGTGCTTGCGCGAACTTGGTAGCCTTGAAGCGATGTGTTTTTTATCACACCCCGCTAACCACTACTCACGGAGAGGCTGGCTTACCGACCATCACAGCTCAGCAGGGAGACTTACGTGTGATCGGCGCGCGGTAGGGAGTCTAGGACTCAGGTTTTGCAACCTTACGACCAAGCAGGCTCGCAACAACACAAAGTAGGTAGTCATGAGGGATGACATCCTCAGGTCGAACGACCTTTATGTTGGCTTGAGCCAAGCCCCCGAGCATGTCGAGGGGGAGGAGCAGGAATTTTAACCCCCAGGTCTTTCGACCCTTGTGTTGGCTGTGGCCAAGCCCCCGAGCATGTCGAGGGGGAGGGTTCATGACATGAAGGAGGAGAAGGTAGGGCTCGAGACACAGCAGATGACTGCTTTAATTAATATTTATTAAACTGAAAAAGTACAAGGACGAAGAATACATAGCTGTAAAAAAACTATTCTACGGATAGAATCGACGTAGGTGCTCCACATTCCATGGGTTGGGTACGCCTTGCCCGTCGCCCCACTGGAGGCGATATGTGGATGGGCTGATGACTTCAGTGACAATGAAGGGTCCTTCCCAAGGGGCAGATAGCTTATGCATGCCGTCGGTCTTCTGAATACGCCTTAAGACTAGGTCGGCAACGTTGAAGGAGGTCTCCTTGACATTGCGATCATGGTACCGACGAAGTTGCTAGTCGTGGCGAGCTTGCCTCATAACGGCTGCCATTCTCTGTTCCTCGAGGCTGTCAAGGTCGACACGATGAGTCTGCTCGGCTTCTCCCTCCTCGTAGAACTGTATGCGTGGAGCTCCGAAGGTGACGTCAGTGGGTAGGATGGCCTCTGAGCCGTAGACCAGGAAGAAAGGCGAGAAGCCTGTGGCGGAACTGACTTGGGTCCTTAGACCCCAGATCACGTGTGGTAGCTCGGCTAACCACCGGGTGGCGTAGTTTGAAGTGTTGTCAAAGATACGATCTTTGGGAGCTTGAAGAACCATGCCATTGGCACGTTCGACCTGGCCGTTGCACCGAGGGTGGGCGACCGAGGAGTAGTAGACGTCAATCGTGTTGTCTTGGCAAAAATCCTAGAAGGCAGACCCTGTGAAGGCCGTCCCTAGGTCGGTGATTATTCTATTGGGCACACCGAAGCGGTGTGTTATGTCTTGCATGAATTTGGCCGCTTCCTCCGAGCGGCCAAATTGGTGAATTTATCGACGGCCACAAGGATATACCTATAGCCACCTGGAGCGGTTCGAAACGGTCCGACAGAGTCGAGGCCCCACATGGCGAAGGGCCAAGATGGGGGAATCGTGCGCAGGGCCTGAGCTGGTAGGTGCTGCTGTTTGGCGAAGAATTGGCATCCTTTGCACCTCTTAATGAGGTCCTTGGCGTCAGACATGGCTGTGGGCCAGTAGAAGCCGGATCGATACGCCTTGCCGACTAGATTGGCGGATGCCGCGTGGCAGCCACACTCACCGCCGTGAATCTCAGCCAAGAGGTGGAGACCTTCTGATCGCAAGATGCATTTCATCAAGACGCCAGTAGAGGCGGCTTTCCTGTATAGGTCGTTGCCGATGACGACGTAGTTAGCACTTCGTCGTGTGATGCGTTCTCGGTCAGCCTTGTCTTCTGGGACTCGTTGGTCGAGTAGGAAGGCTAAGAAAGGCTCGCGCCAATCGTCCTCTTTATCTGTCATTAGCACGTCGCGGGGAGGTGCTGGAGTTGGGTCGGGCTGTGCTTGGTCCGGGTTGTCCGGGTCCAACAGCTTGATTGACGGCTTGCGTAGGTCTTGGACGAACACACCCGCCGGGACTAGAGCTCACCTGGAGCCTAGTTTAGATAGTACGTCGGCGGCCACGTTGTTGTTGCGTGGCACGTGTTGAAACTCAATTCCCTCGAAGTGGCCTTCGAGCTTGCGGATCTCAGCACAGTAGGCGTCCATTGTGTCTTTGACACAATCCCACTCCTTGTTGACTTGCTCGATGACGACCTTGGAGTCGCCGTATGCTAGTAGTCGCTTGATGCCAAGGGACACTGCTATGCGGAGCCCATGGATTAGAGCTTCGTATTCTGCTCTGTTGGTGGAGGCCTTGTAGTGTATCTGCAAGACATACTTGAGCTGCTCTCCCTGAGGAGAGATGAATAGCACTCTTGCTCCTGCACCTTCGAGGTTAAGGGCACCATCGAAGTACATTATCCAGTGTTCCAGCCGCTCCTTGGGAGGGGGCATCTGGATCTCTGTCCACTCTGATACAAAATCAGCTAGGATCTGGGATTTGATCGCCTGCCTTGGGCAGAACTCGATATCGAACTCTCCAAGCTCAACCGACCACTTGACGATGCGGCGATTAGCGTCGCGGTTGCGGATAATCTCTCCCAGCGGGAACGATGATGGTACCATGATCTTGTGAGCTTGGAAGTAGTGGTGAAGATTTCTCGATGTGATCAGGAGTGCATAGAGCAACTTCTGAGGCTGTGAATAACGTGTCTTAGCGTCGGCAAGGACCTCACTTACGTAATACACAGGTCATTGGACAGGGTAGGCCTGCCCTTCTTCTTCTCGTTCTGCGACGAGGACCGTGCTGACCACATAAGTGGTGGCAGAGGTGTAGAGTAGGAGGGTTTCCCCTGGTATAGGTGGCGTCATGATTGGAGGCGTGGTCAAGGACTCTTTGAGGGCCTCAAAAGCCTTCTGTGCTTCTTCGTCCCACACGAACTTATCTGCCTTCTTCAATAGCTTGAAGAAAGGTAGACCTTTTTCACTGAGCTTGCTGATGAAACGACCTAGAGCCGCCATCATGCCTGTGAGTTTCATGATGTGTTTCTTGCAAGATGGCTTGGCCATGTTGCGTGTTGCGTCGACCTTCACGGGATTAGCTTCGATGCCCCGGTGTCCGACCATGAAGCCTAGGAGCAACCCGGAGGGGACGCCGAAGACGCACTTGGTCGGGTTAAGCTTCCACTGGTATTCGCGTAGATTGGAGAAGGTCTCGGCAAGGTCGGCGATGAGCTGATCTTGCTCGGTGGTCTTGACGACCACATCGTCGACGTAAGATTCTACATTCTTCCCGATCTGCGACTTCAGGCACTTCTGTATCGCCTTCTGGTATGTTGCGCCAGCATTTTTGAGGCCGAAAGTCATGACCTTGTAGCAGTAGATGCCGTTGGGTGTTATGAACACCGTTTTGTCTTCGTCGTCAGGATTCAAGGCTATCTGGTGATATCCTGAATAGCAGTCGAGGAAGCACAATAGAACGCTGCCAGCCGTGGAGTCCATGACCTGGTCGATGCGAGGAAGAGGGAAGGGATCTTTCGGGCAGTGCTTGTTGAGGTCGGTGTAATCGATACACATCCTTAATCCTCCAGTCTTCTTAGGTACAAGAACCGGGTTTGCGAGCCAAACCGGGTGTTTACATTCTCAGATGAATCCTGCAGCTAAGAGCTTGCAGACTTCTACTTCTATAGCTTGCTTTCTATCTTTTGCAAATCACCGGAGCTTTTGCTTGATAGGTCATGCGGTCTTGTTTACTTCAAGGGCGTGCTCAGCCAGCCTCCTAGGGACACCGGGCATGTCGGACGGGCTCCATGCGAAGATGTCAGCGTTGTCCCTGAGGAAACTGGTGAGCGTGAGTTCCTATTCGGGATCGAGGTTGGCCCCGATGATGACTTCCTTGGACGCGTCGGGCAGGCCGAGGCAAACTTTCTTCACAGCGGGACTTGGGTCCAAGGCAGTGGCTGTGCGCTTCTGTTCCGGCACCTCCAGAGTGGTTTGATCGATTTTGGCGGCCTGAGCGATCATAACCGTAGCAGCAGCTTTACACGCAGTGACCTTGGAGAGGTCGATAGTGTCGCTCTCGCAGTTGTAAGAGACGAGGATGTCACCGTGTGCAAAAAGAATCCCGTTTGGTGCTGCCATCTTCATGATGAGGTAGGTGTGATGCGGTATGGCCGTAAACTTGGCCAACATAGGTCGACCATGGATGGCATGGTAGGAGGAGCAGAGGTCCGCGACCTCGAACGTCAGGTACTATGTGCGGAAGTTTTCCTGTTTGCCGAAGGTGACCGGCAGGCATACACGACCTATGGGGTATGCAGCCTTGCCGGGCACGACCCCGTAGAAGGGTTCGTCGCAAGCAGTCATCTTGGAGAAGTCAAAGTTCATCTTTCTTAGTGTTTCTGTGAAGATGATGTTCAAGCTGCTGCCTCCATCGATGAGGGTCTTAGGCAGGAACGCGCCGTCCACTATGGGGTTGACGACCAGCGGGTAGGTCCCGGGGTCAGGTATGTGCACCCAGTGGTCTTTCCTAGAGAAAGTGATGGGGTACTCTGACCAACGCAGAGGTTGTGGAGTTTCTGTGTTGACCTGGCCGATCTCCCTTGCATTTGATCGCTGCTGTCTGTTGCTCTTGGCTGCCAGACGACCACCGACGATGAAGTTGATCTGCCGGTTGGCGGTCTGAAATGCGCCATTGGGGTTGCCACCTTTTGGCGGTGGTGGCGGAGAAGGCTCCTTACGGCTGTTGCCATTGCGGTTGTGGTCGTCTTGTCGACGACGATCGTCACGCTGGTCGTCACGGTGCTCATCACGCCGGTCATTATGGTTATCTTCGCGGCGATCATCGCGGTGGTAGTCGTCACGTCGATCATCACGACGGTCATCGTGGCGATCATCGCGGCGATAGTCGCGGCGATAATCACGTCGATCCCTGTCATCGTTGCGACGGTAGGGTCGACGGTCACGGTAATCACGTCGATCAGGTCAACGATTACGGTTGTCGTAACGGCTGCTGCTGTTCTGGTTGTCGTTGTTGCCACTCTTGGTCTTCTTGGGCTCTGGAGGTACCCCTAGGGCGCGCTTTAGCTATTCGCACTCCCTCATGGTATGCTTGGCGTCGCGGTGGAACTGGCACTGGTCGTCCATGACCATGTTGAAGTCACCTTCAAGGAAGGTGGAAGGTCTGGGTGGATCGGTCGCATAGACCTCGCCGGATCGCTTGCGTGACCTGCTGCCACCGTCGTCGTGGTCTTCTCCTTTAAAGTCGTGCATCACCGCGTCTTGAGTATCGACAAGCTTGTTGACATAGGCCATGAGGTCGGTGATGGTATGGGCGTCAGCCTCGTGGATCTTCTCGAAGAGCTTGATGTTGGTTACCCCCTTCTTGTAATAGGCTATGACGTCTTTGTCTTTGACACCCGCGAGGGTGTTGCGGTTCTCGAAGTAGCGGTTAATATACTCATGGAGAGTTTCGTCGCGCCTCATCCACACTCTGGCGAGGTGATGTGTGTTGCCAGGGCGGTTGTAGGTCGCTTGATAGTTCGTTGTGAAGAGCCGTGACAAGGTCGCCCACGAGGTGATGCACTCCGCGGGAAGATTGTCGAGCCACAGGAGTGGCGCTTTGCCCATCACAAGGGGAAAATATCCTGCCATGTGATCCTCGTTGCCTCCAGAGGCGCGGGCCGCGATGCTATACATCTTGAGCCAAATACTTGGGTCGGAGCGACCGTCGTATTTTTCGATGGCTGGTTTGAAGTCCTTGGGGTATCTGATCGTCCTGAGACGTCGTGAGAACATCGGGAAGTTGTTGATTGCTCCAGGACTGGCTGACGGGACATAGGCCATAGTGATGACGTAGAGGTCATCTGGAGGACCATTATCTTGGTCGTACTGGGCACGTCGTAGGAGCTCTTGGTCGTGCATCTGCCGAAGTTCTGTTGCTTGAATAGGGTTATTGGCGTCAAGGGGATCAGGAACCCCGTTGTCGCGGTCGTAGTTAGCACGACGTGCTATCTCCACTTCGTCTCGTGTGCATTGATGTTGACTGCCCTGAGCATGGTTGGCTTGCACTGGTGGAGGTTGAGCTCTAGCGTTCTGTCTTGCGTTGGCGGCAGCATGCTGCTGTTGGGCGCCGGTCGCATTGGCGGTGTTGTTTTGGGCATTACCAGGAGCATTGCCAGTGACGTTGGCGGCAGGATTGGCTGCTGGGTTGGCAGCGGCGTTGGCAGTGGGATTGACTGGCTGTGCGACTTCATTTTCGCCTCCTCCTTCCTCAGCTACGGGCTGAAGGGGGGCGTTGTTGTGGCGCTGCTGACGAGGTTGCTCCGACCTACTTCCGGAGTAGGAGCTCGAAGCTGATCTGCTGTATCCTGGGCCCCTTTCTTCGACCTGGGCGGTGGCGACGCGGATGTGAGCCTGTAGGCGCCATATTGCAGGAGTATCCTCAAGTTGTCCCAGCGCGGCAAGGGCTGCGCCTAAGTTTGCTTGAGGAGAGTTGTAAACTTCATGGCCGTCTTGCTCAAAGTCCCTCAAGAGGTCTCTGGCACGTAGGTGGTTACGACGAGGCTCGTTGTGATTCTAGTGCTGCTGAGAGGCGGCTGGAGCCACGGGGGGTTGTGCCCCGTTGACGGCGTTGCCTACTGGTTGGTCGCCGGCACCTTGTACGACGTTACCCGCGGGGTGACCTGCGGCTGCTTCGACTTCTTGTTGACGACGCGTAGCTCATGTGGCATTGGCATTTTCACGCTCGATGCGCTGTTCATCTGTCTCTCCGGGTTGAGGGGGTACGTCTGCAGAGACCACGAGGACCTCTCGGTCTGAGATCTCAAAAACTTCTCCCGGATAGTTTGGGGATATGGTCGTACGAGCGATCTGAAACGCAAGGCAGTCCGGAGACGGCTCGCGATTAAACTGTCGGCGATAAGCTGCGGTGAGAGGTCGGCGAAGCTTCTTGAGCACACGGCACTGGCGAGCCGTGTGTTTGGAGTCTTCACGGACGGGGCAAGGGTCGTCGAGGTGACCCCTGCGGTTCCCACGATCTGGGATTTTGGGTTCAGATTGGATCTGAAACTTGTTCTTCATGTAGCGAGACGCTACATGAGTTGCGTTCTGCAGGCCGAGGGGCATGCGGGATGAAGATGGAGGGGTCCTGCGAGGGCGTTTGACGCGCTCACAGACCTTGATCGTGTCGGAGAGCATGTCTTCGACGCGATCGAGCCCCGCGATCAGGTCGCTAGGTGTGGGTGGGTGGGTTTTCTCCAGCAGATCGGATCCGACCAGCTGGTTGGATGTGACCGCAGCGCTCTCGATGACGTGGCATGCGGCTAGAACGGTGGATCCTGCCGGCATAGAGCCGAAACAGATGTCGATGGGGTTGGCGAGGATGTCCGCCATGCTCTCTGGGAAGATGACGACGTTTGACGAAACCATCGAGTTGCATGAAGAACCCTGGATTCCTCCCCTACCTGGCGTGCCAACTGTCAGATGTTTAGATCTAGACAGCCCACAAGGGGGTTAACCCCGGTGGTTTAGTTGTTCGGCGAGGGGGAATCTAAGGCTAAGAACTCGAAGGTTGCGCACGAGCACACGGAACGCAGAGAACACGGCGAGTTTATACTGGTTCGTGCCTCCGGAGAGTAAAACCCCACGTCCAGTTGTTGGTGTAGATTGCTTGGGGATTGCGTGATTACAAGGGGTCGACCTGCCCGCCTTATATTGGCCAGCGGACAAGGTCGGTGCCCAGACTCCTGGTCGGTTATGACCAGGAGACCTAAGTCTAGTTGTTTACAACACTTGCCATATCCATCGATCTGCTTGGTCGGAATCCACCGAAGTCTTGCCTTACACGCCAAGTCTTGAAGTCGTTCCGGATAAGGTCATCTGGAATCTTCTGGAAGGTCTTCAGGAGGTCGTGTGGGCCACCAACTAGGTCGGTTGGGCCCACTGTCAGGTCGGCGGGTCTTCTAGTAGGCCGGACCCACTTGTCGGGGACGACCGTGAGCCTGGTCGGTGGGGACCCAGGGGTACCCATGTCTCACAGTAGCACGTGCAAGTGGAGCTATCTCTTTGCATATTTCAGACTTCCTCTTATTGTCATGCTCAGTGGTCATAGAGCATACCATCTCTCTATAGTTTCCTAAATGGCTTGATGGTTAATATTGTCACTCCATGTCAAATTGAAATGTTAACTGATGCAATTTAGCCACATCAAAGTTAGAACATTGAAAAAAATCCAGCAATGCTTGAACATTAGCGAATTGCTGGCTGTGAAATGCATAGTCTCAGGCACAAACTAGGCAATACCTCAAGTTGGAAACTGAAATTGTTCTATCTATAAGATAATTGAAGTGTGACATTTCTGCTAAGCCACACTACACAAATAACAAATTTATTAGAACATTTTGACCATAATGGAGCTAGTGAAGGGTGCATGCTGAGAAGTTAATTTTCATCATTGAAAATGGTAGTTTTTTGTTTGCAGGTTACGACAGAATCCTTTATTGATGGTGGATTCTTCAAGGCCGGTGATACAGTAACTTTAGATGAGGAAGGATACTTGCTACTGCTACTTGCTAAGTACTCAATATGCAATTAAGTTGATCGGTAGTCAATCAGACAAGAACATTTAACTGTCACATGTCACTGACTGAAGCCTATTGCCAAATTAATGAAATTGTCTTCTGTAGACTGGAGTAATGAATCCTGTAATTGCACTTGCACTCTACTATAATTGATTATTTTCCAAACTGATAGGCAAACTTTTGAGCTTAGTAGGCTATTTAACTTTTGACCACTCTTAAGGTTTAACCTCACCTTTTACTTGCAAGGTGATTCTATACCTTCAGATATTCCTCCCTTGTCTGACTCTTTACATTAAGCTTTGGATTTCCCATACAAACATTTCTCTGAAACTCAAAAGATCAGGATCGAACTATCTCCAAAGCCAACTAACAGAGTTCACCAGAATGCTTTTTGAAACAGCCTTATTTTCATCAAAGTAAAATTTGCTTTTATAATATTTTTTGGGCCTGGCTCATATTCTCCTGCTACAATTATTTTTTATCCCAGAATAGTTCATGTTCTATTCTATCTCTACTCTAATTATATTTTACTTGTTTTCAGGAGAGCAGTAGCAGCTCGACACATCAATAGCTGGGAACTCTCAGCTACTGCAGCCTCTACTCTCGAGTGCAGGTGATTGTTGTGGCAGCTCAGTTCAGAGTAGCAAAGAGTCTCTTTCATGCTATAGTGCTTTGTCTAGTTAACCTTTATTTATTCAATCTCTTGATCACTAGTTTATTCTGTGGCTTAGCTTGATCATTTGTGTTGGGCTTAAATTAACAGCTCTAGTTTGAATATGTGAGATGTCGCATTCATGTAACAGGAAATCATCTTTGCCATGCCTTTGTTTATTCACTAAATGCATGTGGTAGCTCTCACTATATTGGATGCTAGCAGTTTCTGTACAACAGTTCAACTTATTTCATATATTCATGTCTCCTTTTACATTTTCAAAGATGAAAGCTCATATGTCTCATAATAGTATTGTAAACAACTCACATAATGGTTAAAATGTGTCTGCCCTTGTACTCATTTTCTTGCAAAATTATATATATTTTCTATTTGTGCTGATATTGCTATCTGTCACTTCTGACATGTTACTTGCGATTGCCTGTAGGATGTCATCGTCCATGGCTGCAAGGCATGCAACTCCTACATTCAGACTCCATGTGTTGTATTGGAAACTATTGATGCAGGAAACTATGCTTCAATAGATTGAATGTGTTGCAAGATGGAGGTTTGAGCTGCAATAGATGCTGATGTGGTCTTGCAATGTATTTTCCTGGGCAGATACATAAAGTTACATTACTGATTTGTTGTATTTGATTGCCATTGAATTCTGATTCAAAAACTGTACAAAATTATGAAGATGTCGTTATGGGCTTTTTTTTGCTAATTTTGTGCTGTAATTATAATTCTGAAATGGGCCGTGTGGGCTGTAATAGTAATCTGAACTGGGCTGTGGTCACGTATTCTGCCACGTCATTGTTGTCCATGTAGGCCGCCACGTCATCATTGTCCACGTAGACAGCCACGTGTCATCCACGTAGGCAGCCACGTGTCATCCACGTAGGCAGCCATGTGTCATCCACGTAGGCAGCAGCCACGTGTCATCCATGTAGGCAGCCACATCAGCAGCCATGTCAGCATCCACATCAGCAGCCACGTCAGAGTTGTAGCCACGTAATGATCCATGTCAGCAGGAATCCGTGACGATTATTTTCGTCGCTAAAACTGGGCTTTGAGTTGGGCTGCATGGGTCTCAGGCTACTCCGTGACGATCCAGATACATCACGGACTGTGACTTTATTAAGGAACGTCGACAGATTTAATCAATGACGCTCATTCCACCACGAAAATTTAAATCGTCGCGGACACTGATTTGCGACGAATTTTCAACGATCTGCGACAGAATGATTGCGTCACGGATTAAATAGTTTCTTGTAGTGTAAAGGAGGGAGCCAATCATGGAGCGAAATACCTTTTGTTCGACCGACTTCCCTTCTTCATTGAGATCAAGATGTCCATTTAATGCCATGGGAGTCATGATGGGCTTTGAATCGGCCATGTCAAACCTCTTGAGCATATCCTTCACATATTTGGTTTGACATAAGAAAGTCCCTTCCTTCAATTGCTTGATTTGAAACCCAAGGAAGAACTTCAATTCACCCATCATAGACATCTCGAATCTCTTAGTCATGATCCTACTAAACTCTTCACAAAATTTATCATTAGTGGACCCAAAGATAATGTCATCAACTTAAATTTAGCATACAAAGATATCATTTCCATTTCTTTGAATGAAGAGAGTAGAATCGGTTTTGCCTATCTCAAAACCGTTCTTGAGAAAAAAATCCTTAAGGCATTCATACCATACTCTAGGAGCTTGCTTAAGCCCATAGAGCGCCTTATGGAGCTTGTACACATGGTTGGGGAAGTTTGGATCTTCAAAGCCCGGTGGTTGCTCAACATAAACTTCTTCTTGGAGAGGTCCATTCAAGAAGCACTCTTCACATCCATTTGATGAAGTTTGAAATCATGATGAGTAGCATAGGCCAAAAGGATACGAATTGACTCAAGCCTTACTACCGGAGCATAAGTCTCTCCAAAGTCCAAGCCTTCAACTTGAGTGTAGCCTTTGCCAACGAGCCTTGGTGACGACACCAAATTCATTTTGCTTGTTCCTAAAAACCCATTTGGTGCCGATCACATTTTGCTTGGGTCTTGGCACCAACTCCCAAACTTCATTTCTCTTGAAGTTGTTCAACTCTTCCTCCATGGCAATAATCCAATCCGGATCCTCAAGAGCTTGTTCCACACTAAGAGGTTCCAAAGAGGAAACAAACGAGTAAAATGCACAAAAATTTGACAATCTTGAGCGAGTTGTTACCCCTCTTTGGATGCTCCCAAGTATGTTGTCGACGAGATGATCCCGTTGAACCATTTGATGTACTCTTGGGTGTGGTGCTTGAGATTGACGTTGAATAGGTCCATCATCATCATCTTCAACTTGTGGAGCTTCTTCTTGTGCTTCACCACCTTGTTCTCCCCCTTGATCAAAGCCCCATCCATGATCGTCACCATGAACTTGACTTTCTTCTTGATGAACTTGAGAACTTGGTGGTTCCACTCTTGTTGATGATGGTGGATCTTGATTGCTTGTGTTAACCGGAGCTTGAACTTGAACCTCACGAGGCATTACTTCACCGGTCCCCATTCTGAAGATTGATACACTTGGGGGTTCTTCATCATCTACAAGGTTTTCACTAACTTCCTCTCGTTGAGAGCCGTTGGATTCATCAAATTTCACGTCTAACGTGGTCTCAACACAACCGGTGGTTTTGTTGAAAACACGATAGGCATGTTCGTTAGTTCCATAATCAATGAGAAAACCTTCATCAACCTTGGATGCAAACTTTGAGGTTTTGGGTTTCTTGTTAAGTATGAAACACTTACACCCAAAGACTCTAAAGTAGTGCACACTAGACTTCTTACCGGTGATGATCTCATACGGAGTCTTGTTCAAGTACTTGTGGAGGTAGAGGCGGTTGGCGGCATGGCATGCGGTGTTGATGGCTTCCGCCCAAAATGAGTCCGGAGTCTTGTATTCATCAAGCATTGTTCTCGCCGCTTCAATCAACGTACGGTTCTTCCTCTCAACGATGCCATTTTGTTGAGGAGTGTATGGAGTAGAAATTTCATGCTTGATGCCTTCTTCATCGAGGAACTCTTCAACTTGAGTGTTCCTAAACTCCGAGCCGTTGTCACTTCTTATGTTCTTGACCTTGAGCTCGAACTCATTTTGTACTCTCCTAATGAACTTCTTGACTACTCCCTTTGCTTCACTCTTATCTTGCAAAAAGAATACCCAGGTGAAACAGGAAAAGTCATCAACAATTACTAGACCATATTTGTTACCACCGATGCTTATGTAGGCAATTGGTCCAAACAAGTCCATGTGTAGAAGCTTCAATGTTCTTGATTAGGATAGGATGTTCTTGGCGGGATGATGCGCTCCAACTTGCTTCCCGGCTTGACAAGCACTACACAACCTATCTTTCTCAAAAACAACATTTGTTAGTCCAAGGATGTGCTCGTCTTTTTGAAGTTTGGCCAAGTTCCTCATGCCAACATGGGCTAGTCGGCGATGCCATAGCCAACCCAAGTCGGATTTTGCCACTAAGCAAGCCTTAGGGTCCACCTTCACTTTTGTAAAATCCACATAGTAAAGCTTTCCCCGTAGATGACCTGCAAAGACAATAGAGGAATCCTCCCTTCTAGAGACGGTCACACCCTCATGGGTAAAGAGACAATTGTAGCCTTTCTCACAAAGTTGTGAAACCGACAACAAATTGTATCCTAACCCTTCAACGTGATAAACATCTTCAATTGAATTAGTTGTTGAGATAGCAATTTTACCTAGACTGACCACATCTCCTTGACCATTTTCTCCATAGATGATTGTTTCCGTAGGGTTGTCATAATGATCAAGGGATGCAAATAAGCCTTCATCTCCGGTCATATGATTAGTGGCACCACTATCAATCAACCAAGTGCTTCCACCGGAGGAGTAGGCCTACAAAACAAGTTTAAGCTTTTGGTTTAGGTACCCAAAAAGATTTGGGTCCTTGGTGGTTAGAAGCATAAACTTTTGGAACCCACACACTCTTTCTCATAGACTTCTTGGTGTAGGCCCCAACATACTTGACCACCATTTTACCATTGTGGTCCAAGGTCACAACATAGTCACAAGTGTAGTTGGGAGAGGGCTTGTGTTCCACCACATTCTTCGATGCCTTAGGTGGAGAATTAACCCCACCATATCCTTTTGTGGTATTCACAACCTTTGGCTTGTCCTTTGTTGTGGTAGAGGTGGTGACTCCATGGGCGATGTCCATGATAGTGTTGAGATAGCCTCCCTTGTTCCACAAGGGGATCTCATGCCCTTTCACCACCACTCTACCATTAACCTTGTTGTTCTTGTAGTGTCCAAGTCCTTCCTTGTCAACCACCTTAGGTATGGACTTGGCACCATTCTTGCCTTGAGTGATCAACATGTTCAACCGGGCTATTTCTTTATCTTTGCTCTTGATGGTCTCTTCAAGCCTTGCATGGTTAGTCTTGAGAGCATTTATATCAACATTAGAGCAAATAGAACAACCTTTGCTAGTGGAGGCACTAGAGTCAAGTGTTGCCTTAGGATTGGCTTTGGTGCTTTCCCAAAGAGCACTATAGTTTGCTTCAAGACTTTTATGTTTATCCGTCAAGCGTGAGAAGCTTGTTTGAAGCTCACTATGAGTGGCCTTTAGGGAAGCTAGAGATTCATTTGCCAAAGTGTAATCCTTTGACATCCTCTTGTTGGAGTCATTGGCCAAGGACAAGTCCGTGGTCAACTTCTCCACCTTAGCCGCCTCTTCGGCAAGGCGTCTCTCTAGAGCAAGGTTTCTTTCCTTCTCAAGGATAAGCAAGTCTTCTTGCTCATGGAGAGACACTTTTCTTTTCTCTAATTTCTCCAAAAGCCTTTTTATTTCTTTATAGCCTTTTTTACTAAATTGTTTTATCATGTTGGCCTCAATTTCTTCTTCATTGTCTATGTCATCTATGTCACTAGGTGTGGATGAAGAAGAGGTGAGAGAGGATGAGGTGGTTGTTTCTTGTACCTTGCTCCCCCTTGCCATGAGGCAAAAGTGAGAGTGGTCCTCATCATCAGAGAAGTTGTTGAAGAGGCGTGGTGAGGATGATCCTTGTGCCATGGCAATGGTTGCCATGCCTTGCTTTTTTGGCTCTTCATCTTCATCACTTGAGTCCCATTGTTGACCCACGTGAGCACGCCCTTGGTACTTGTTCTTGTACTCTTTACTCTTCTCCTTGTACTTCTTCTCTTCCTCATTCTTGTTCTTGTTTTTGGGACACTCGGCAATGAAGTGTCCATACTCTCCACACTCATAGCATTTGCGTTGTGACTTCTTCTTCCTTTCATCACCGCCTTTCTTGGATGCCTTGACTTCAAGAATTTCTTGTATTTCCTTATGGCAAAGGCGGTTTCTTCATCCGTGCTTCCTTCTTCACTTGTATCTTCATTCTTGGTCTTGGAGGACTTTGTCTTAGTTTCCACCGCTTCGCTAGAGCTAGCATTGAGGGCTAAGCTCTTGTTCACCTTCAAGCTTGGCGACTTCTCCACATCTTGATCAACTAGCTCTTGATGCAAGATCTCACCAAGATGTTGATTGGGGGTCATCTTGTAGTAGTTTGGATCTCTTCTTATCATGGTTGCTAGGTTTGTGTTCTTCGGGGTGAAAGCTCTTAGCAACTTCTCTGTGACCTTGGAGTCTTCCCAATCATCACTTCCTAGTGCTCTAATGTCCGAGACGAGGAGCATGAGCCTATCATACATTTCTCTCACGGTTTCTCCATCCTTCATGATGAATAGCTCAAGCTCTCCATTGATCAAATCAATCTTCCCTTGTCTCACATGCTCGGTCCCCTCATGTGCTTCCTTGAGAGTATCCCAAATCACCTTGGCAATTTGGATGTTCCGGACCTTGTTGAATTCTTGAGCACACAAGGATCCCGTGATGACTCTTGTCGCTTGTACGTTGCGGTGGAGGTCTTGCTCATGCTCGATTGTGAGGGCTTCTCCTTCGGCGGGGATTGTCACACCTACAACCACAATCTTCCAAAGAGAAGGGTGAAGCCCGTAAAGGTGCATTTGCATATCATAAGCCCATTTGGGATAGTCTTTCCCATCGAAATGAGGAGGCTTTCCCAAATGCACGGAATAGAATTTTTCGTTAGGATGGTTGCCCGGAAATTATGCGTAGTTGTGGGGCACTTCGTAGAATCCGGAGTGAGTGTACTTGGCTTGCTCCTTCTTGATCATCTTCTCGAGGAGCTTCTTGGCCATCTTCTTGGTCTTCTTCTTCTTCTTAGCCTTTCTTCTCTTCTTTGCCGCCTTTTTTGCCGTATCATCATCATCTTTGACATCTTCATCACGTGAGTCGGAGTCTGAGTCGGAATCGGATGAAGAGTCATCTGAGCTCTCAATGTTGGATGATGTACAGCTTAGAGCCTTGCCGGTGAGGTCACCAACTTGGGCTGCCTTGAGCTCTCTCTCTTGAGCTTCCTTAGCGGCAATCTCATCAGCGGTTTGATTGCCTCCACTCCCCGACATCTTGATCCCTTAGCGGTTAACCCTAAATCAAGGGATTAGGCTCTGATACCAATTGAAAGGACCTTGTGATGCCTAGAGGGGGGGGTGAATAGGATCACTTCAAATTTCTGAAACAAATGCAGCGGTTAAAACTGTCGGTACTACCGGCGCTGTGCCAGAACTATCGAGGGGGCTCGGTACTTCCGGTACAGGGTCGGTACTACCGACAGAACAGAGAATTCTAAAATGAAATTTGAAATGCACGACGATTCTAGCAAATCTACTTGAATCAAAGGTTAGGTATAGATGCTAAGAACCTCCTGCAACCACAGATACGAGTTGGAACACAAGCAATAGATAGATCGGGCACAAACAAGTTCTAGGGTTAGTGAAATGCAAAGAACTCAAGCAAGCAAAGGAGACACAAGATTTAATCCGAAGTTCACTCCCACAAAGGAAGCTACGTCTCCGTTGAGGATCCCACAAAGGGAGGGCTATCACCAAGTGCCTCTTTGCCTCACCCAATCCCCACAAAGGAAGATTGGTGCTCACTAAGAATTCTCCACCAAGGAGAGGGTAATACAAACGATCCCGGGTGCTCCACACCAAGAGGGCACTCAACGGGAGACACCTAACCGTCTAGAAGCAAGCTTCAAGAGTAACAAACGCGAATCGATGCCCAGAGATGCTTCAAGTGCTCTTGAGATGAGGGAATTCGAAGGGGCTCTCAAAGCTTCTCTTTCTCACACTAGAAATCACTCCTCCAACCAAACCCTAGCTCAAAGGAATCAAGTCTTGGCTCTAGGAGGGAGGGGAGAAGTGGAGTGAATGCTCAAGTATGTTTTTGTCCCGTGGTTGGTCAGCAATGAGTGAGGGAGAAGAGAGGGGCTATTTATACTTATGCCTGAAAACTAGCCGTTACTGTGCAACACTAGACATCCTCGGTACTTCCGACCCCGGGTCGGTACTACCGAGGGGTGTCGAGAAACCCAACAGTGAAGCTTTTGAACCCATATCGGTACTATCGAGGGTCTGTCTAAAACTCGCCAGTGAACCCATATCGGTACTACCGACCCTAGGTCGGTACTACCGACAAAAGCTGAAAGAGTGAGGTAAGATTAGCAAACGTGTTCGTGTCGACTCGGGTTTCCTCTCACTCACTTAGGTCATCTCCTTAAACACTTTTAGCATCTCTTGGCGGTCAATTCGCATCCCCCTTTGTAGTACGGTGTTTCCTATACTCAAATTCAAAATTAAAATAAATTTAAACCTTGACTTGAGTTGAAAATGCCAATTTGGAGTTGGGGGCCTTCCTTTGGTCAAAACCATGATTTTCAATTAAGTAAGTCCTGCACACATCTCATTCAACGATTAAATACAACAAATTGTGTTTGTCACTATCACCAAAACAATTAGGGGCCAGGATGCACTTTCAAGAACGCCGACGCTACCTATCAACGAGCTATCCAGGCCTGCTTCAAGGAGCAGCTCAACAAGAACGTCGAAGCCTATGTGGATGACTTGGTCGTCAAGACTAGAAACTCCGACACGCTCATTGCCGATCTTGAAGAGGCTTTCGCATCTCCGCGGAAGTACCAGTGGAAGCTCAACCCCAACAAGTGCGTCTTCGGCGTACCTTCGGGAAAACTACTCGGCTTCATCATCAGCCATTGCGGCATCGAAGCCAATCCAGAGAAGATCTCCGCCATCACCAATATGAAAGCTCCAACCTGCATCAAGGATGTCCAGAAGCTGACCGGGTGCATGGCGGCCCTGAACAAATTTATCTCAAAGCTCGGAGAACGGGGACTACCCTTCTTCAAGCTACTCAAGCACCAAGAGAAGTTCATGTGGACCGTGGAGGCTGATCAAGATCTTACGCAGCTCAAAGACTTCCTGTCAAAGCCACCGGTCCTTACAGCTCCTCGCAAACAGGAGCAGCTATTGCTCTACCTCGCCGCGACTACTCACGTGGTCAGTACTGCCATCATCGTTGAGCGGCAGGAAGATGGCCACGCCTATCCAGTTCAGCGGCCAGTCTACTTCGTCAACGAGGTCCAGACCGAGTCCAAGGCATGGTACCAACCGGTCCAGAAGCTACTCTACGCAGTACTCATCACCTCGCGGAAGCTACGACACTACTTCCAGGAGTACTCGATCACCGTCATCACTGACTACCCGCTTGGTGACATACTCCACAACCAAGATGCTACCGGGAGAATCTCCAAGTGGCGGTCGAGCTTGGCGCCCTCAACATCGACTTCAATCCACGCACCGCTATCAAGTCTCAAGCACTAGTCGAGTTCATGGCAGAGTGGGCGGAGAATCAACTACCCACCCCAACAGAATGACCAGAGCATTGGGTGATGTACTTCGACGGCTCACTCAAACTCGAGGGCGCGGGCGCAGGGGTACTCCTGATCTCTCCAAAGGGCGAACAACTCAAGTACGTCCTGCAGATCTTCTGGAAGGTCTCAAACAATAAAGTCGAGTACGAGGCTCTGCTACACGGGTTCCGACTCGCAATCTCACTGGGCATCAAGCGACTACTAGTCTACGACGACTCCGCTGTGGTCATCAACCAAGTCAACGACTCCTGGGACCACAACAAGGAGAACATGGACGCCTACTGCCTAGAAGTCCGCAAGCTCGAGAACAAGTTCTATGGTCTCGAGTTTCACCACGTCGTCCGTGACAACAACATCGCAGCGGACATCCTGTCGAAGCTTGGTTCTACTCACGCTCAAGTACCCGCTGGAGTCTTCATCCACGAACTTCACGTGCCATCCATCCCGGAGCCGGCGCTAATGACCACTGACCCTGGGCCATCACAGCCCAGTCAGGAGGTCATGATGATCGATGTGGACTAGAGACAACCCTTCATCGACTACATCCACGAGCAGAAGGTTCCATCCGACAAGAACGAGGCCGAAAACTCGTCCGACGAGCCAAGACCTACATACTAGTCGGAGACAAGCTCTACAGGCGGGGCGCCACTTCTAGAGTACTCACGAAGTGCATACCCCGGGAAGAAGGCATGGACATCTTGGAGGAGATCCACAAGGGTGTCTGCGACAACCACACGTCCTCACGTACGCTGGTGAGCAAAGCCTTTCGTCGAGCCTTCTACTAGCCCACAGCTCTGGGTGACGCCGAAGAACTTGTTAGGAGGTGCCAAGGATGCCAATTCTTCGCCAAGCAGCAACACGTCCCAGCCTACAAACTAGTCACCATACTGCCAACCTGGCCCTTTGCCTGCTAGGGGCTCAACATGATTGGCCCTCTGCCAACTGCGCTAGGAGGATTTAACAGGGTTCTGGTGGCCATCGACAAGTTCACTAAGTGGATCGAAGTCAAGCCAGTCACCTGCCCTAAGGCTGACAGAGTACTCGACTTCTTGGATGAACTCGTGCATCGCTATGGGCTTCCCAATCGCATCATCACAGACCTGGGCTCCAATTTCAACAACCATCAGTTCTGGGAGTACTACGAGAATAGCGGGATCGACGTCCGGTACGTCTCAGTCGCCCACCCGCGCGCTAACGGCCAGGTAGAGTGCACCAACGGGATGGTACTCGATGCCCTTAAGAAGCGGTTGCACGACGCAGCTAATGCCAAAGGAGGCAAGTGCATCAAGGAACTGCCCAACGCACTCTGGGGGCTTCGTACTCAGCCTACCAAGCCAACAGGGCAGTCACTGTACTTCCTGGTCTACGGCTCCGAAGCTATTCTACCCACCGATGTGATGTGGGAATCCCCCGCAGTAGAACAATACGACGAAGGCATCTCAGAAGACAGTCGACGGGTTGACATCGACAGCCTCGAAGAAGCCCGCTGTGCTGCCCTCGTCCAGTCAGCAAGGTACCTAGAGGGTATCCGACACTACCATGATCGTAGCGTCAAGGAACGCTCCTTCAACATCGGCGATCTAGTCCTCCGTCGCATCCAGAACACGGACGGACTACACAAGCTCAGCTCGCCTTGGGAAGGTCCCTTCTCAGTTTCAAAGGTGACCGGACCAGGCTCCTATCGTCTTCAGACACTTGAAGGCGACGTCATCAGCAACTCGTGGAACGTCGACCAGTTGTGTCGCTTCTACGCGTAGTCGCTCGACTACCTATCTACGGGTCCAGACTATACGACTACTCATGGATCCCTCGCTGTAAGCGGCCTTTCGGTCCTGGCACTAGTCTACGGACTACTCCTATCCAGGATCCAGCGTTAACGGCTACTAACGGATCCTGGGCCGCTCATAGCCTACGGGTTTGCGCGGCGGTCTACAGACCATGTACCTCTCTGATCCAGCTACAACGGCTACTAACAGATCTCTAGCTGTAAGCGGTCTAAGGACCCTAGCAACTACTTAGCCGTAGGCGGCCTGCGGGTCCTGGCGACTTCATACTTGTAACGGCCCTGGCCATCTAGGTGTACTCTTTCCTCAGTAATAAAGTTCGATTTTACTCAACTTGTTTACTGTACCTCCAAAACTAGGCGGATTCTACTGAGTACTACTACTCACTACTTCTTGAGATGGCTCGGTACTCCACACGCTTCGATGCAAGCTACGACAACGAGTACTCATCACAGCATAGAAGTGAACCAACTTCAATCACATTCAAACAAGGTTTTTACTAATTTGTTTGTCTTACATCAACTACCCTGTGCATGAGCTACTTCTATAGGTACATCTACTGGAGGTTCAGCTTGTCCGTGACTTGCTCCGCGATAGGCGCCATCTCCTCCAGCAGGGTCTTGTACTGCTCGTCCGTGCAATTCGCCGCAAGGCCACCAGCTACCACATCCACTGGAGCCTTTGGGAAGTACGACTTCATGTAGGCGAGTACCTGGTTCGGTATCGACTTCGCCAAGTGCTTGACGTACGTCGCCAGACGCCCGGGGGCTTCCTTCAGCCTATCTACCAGAGGCGCTATCTTAGGCCCGCCTGGGTGTGGAACCAGCAACCTCGCAATGGGAAGAGCGGCTTCTTCAAGCTCTTTCAGTTGCGCCCGCAGCTTCTCGCAATCTTCATTGAGCTTCTGCAGAGATTTGTAACAACGCACAAGGTCAAGATCGGAGGCTTCACGGAGCTCCATGTGCTTGATGCACTCATGGCGCAACTGCGCGTATTCGCACTCGACTACCTCTCGGCGGTCGGTCTCTCATTACACAATGTTCTTGAGATCTGTCTCGGAAGCCTTCAGCTGGTCGACCTTCGCTTCAAGATCTGCAGACAACTCGTCAGCTGTCTCGACAACACATAAGCTATACAACAAGTACTCAGCGATCGCGGCGGAAAGCGTACCTTTGTTTTTCTGGCGCAGAGTCTTGTTCTTCTTGATCAAGTCATCCCTCTTCGCCTGCATCTCTTGTACCTCATTATGGTACTGGGCGAAGGCGCCATCAAGTTTGGATTGGAGCAGTGCTGAATGCTTCCTCGACTTGTCCAGCTCCTTCTCCAAAGCTTCGGCCCGGATGACCGTATCACCATAGCCCTTTAAGAGCTCAGTCTTCTGGCGGGACCTCTCCACTAGGCCCTGCGCAAAATACGAAGTTCAATCAGTACTCAGCACCTATTGAAGCAAGACAACTCAGGGTACTTGCAACGTACCTTGATCCACTTCTCTGTGCGACGCCACGACTCCATGCTCAGAGACACGAAGGATGGGTCAATTAAGTCATCATCCAGCAACTCGAGACCACCGCGGCTCGAGGTCCCAGTCTCTGGCATCGGCGCCGAGCGAAGCGGCACCGCGTCCTCCACCATCGCTTCACGGACGACGACTTCAGTCCCTGCTTCGGGTTGTGAGTCAACTCGCACTTCCGTCCTTGGCTCGGGGGCTGTCGAAGTCGCCAGCCCGGGGGCTGATGCGGTCGTCGGCTCGGCGATTGGCTCCGTAGCTGTCATCTCAACAGTAGCCGCCTCCATGGCTACTGCCTCAGGAATCGCCGCTCCCTCAGCTTGTGGTCCTATTCAGTTCAATTCAGCAACAGCGGCGGATACGACTACTCTCTATGAGAAATACTCGTGGCAACAGGATGAGTACCTTCCACCAGAGTGGCTTCCTCAAGCCCTGGCTCTATCGCGACTTCGACTTGTGGTGGCGGTGTGGGCTCTCGTGCCTCCGCCGAGCGGTCCTCACCATTGGCAGGCACGCTGACCTCTGCCTCATCCCATGACAAGTCCGTGGATTTCCTGCATCCAAAAGCATTGCGTCAGCGACACGGAATTAACAGCTAGCGACTACTTGGAGATTCCATGTCTTATAGCGTTGACCGCACCACCATGACGGTCGGGGCGCCCAGCAGACTGGCGATATCCACAATGCCAACCTCGCCGGCATTTCCTGCCTCAGAAGGAGGATCTTGCTCCCTCTCCTCGGGCTGCTCAACAGCCATGGCCGCAGCAGGGGGAGGACCCTGTACTTCTTTGGTCGACGGCTGTGGATGGTTCTCCGCAGTCGCGGCTTGCTCTTGTGCCTCCTCCGGCACTACATCATCAGTAGCCGGAGGCGGGCTGGTAGTCCCAGCCGTCGCCCCCACAGTCTCCCAGATTTCTTCCTCCACCTGGGCAGCAGGGTCCGAGGAAGGGATGTCCTACAACAATACAAGTCAAACAGTCAGCACTAGACTACTCATTGTCAGCACTCGACTACTCTAGTCGCATTACTCACCTCTTGTCTGGTGGCTTCCGACACCTTCAGTTTCTTCACAGCGCGTTTGCGCGCCACATTGCGGGGCTTCCTTGGCGGAACTGGCAAGCTCGCCTCGAGACTGGACGGCTTCTCGACTACTGGAATATGCGGCATTCCAGCTCGGCTGAACCTAGAGCGGAACTGGAAACGCTGCTGCGGCGTCTCTTCGTCCTCGTCGTCGGAGGTGTCCTCGATGACAACGGCATCATCACCTTCACCGACCTCTCGGCGCTCTTTCGCTTTGGGCTCCGCCTTCCCCTGTGTTTGTTTCTCTAGCCATGGGGGGAGGGCGGGACGGAGATGTACTTCTTCAGATCATCCTACAAGATCAAGCAAGTATAAGTACGACTACACATGCAATTGGTACTTGGGGGCTCTGGCCACGACTACTAACCTCATTTGGCGGCCGCGCCGCGGAGTACTCTGGCACGGGGCATGGCGTGTACGCGGGCATGTCTTTGAAGATCTTCCCCAGCCGTTCGATGATCACATCATCTTCAATTTCTTCACCGGGCATCCGGGAGGAGTCTTCATCGTCGGCTGTACTCTCCTCTTCATAAAACTGAAGGCTACATGTTCAGCCCTCAGTCCGGCCTCCCTCAAGGCCTTAAACTTCTCCAGCAATGCAGGCAGCTGGAGGCCCTCTTGCATGGTGGGCTTCGAGTTCCACCATGGCGCATGCTTCGGTTGACGACCACTCGGCTTCGGCAGTTCTGGGTGGTGGTTGCTGATGTAGAACCACTTCGACTTCCAATCTTGGTTGGAGTCGATCAGCTTGTATGGCAAGTACTGCTCGGCGGTGTCTTCGCGCATCTGCACTCCAGCACCTCCAACTACTCGGGGGTCGTCCGTGCTTGGCTGCGGCTTCAATCGGAAGAACTTCCGGAACAGGATCCAGTGGGGTTTGATCCCCACGAACGCTTCGCAGAAGTGCACGAAGATGGAGACATGGAAGATACCGTTGGGGTTGAGGTTGAGGTACTCGATCCCGTAGTACCTGAACATCCCCTTGAAGAAGTCGCTCACCGGCAGCGCGAGTCCGCGCTCCACGAACCGCGCAAACATCAGGATCTCATCCGGGTTCTTCTCCATCGGGTACGGATCTCCAGTGGCGACGTGCCACAGATCCATCTCCTTCTCGCGGAGGAATCCGCTGTTGACCAGGGCGAGGAGGTCCTCGGTCTTCAGTTTCGCCTTCTTCCACTCCTTCGCCGGATTTGGCGGAGTGGAGGGGAGCGGCGACTGTTGACGGCTGTTAAGTACCTAATTTAGGGCCGTCAATCCCTACATTTCAACATGAGAATCATGCATCCACACTAGAATAGGGCTTTAAACTGACAATTTCCACAAGTGGCTGTGTGAAGATGAATGTAGGTGTTTAGCATAAGAAATGAGGAGAAAGCACACCTCTATGATCGCACTTCAGGCTCAGCCAATTAGGAGCTGCCATGCAAGCATCCCCTGGATCAATGACGTCACCAATCCAAGAGAGAGAGCCTCGGCGAATCAGAGATCACCACGCATGCATCACATGAATCCATGGGTCCACCAGAGCGCCTAAACCGCCTCCAACACATGTGTACACCGAGAACCGACCTCAGGGCCCACCAGTCAGCCGCTCAGAGAAAGCACAAGCCGAGGCGGGCCACGTGGGGGTCGGCCGACCCAGGGATCGGCCGAACCGACCTTTGGTCGGCTGATCCCGGGCCTCCGCGTGGTGCTCGCCCATTGGTCCTAGAGGCCATCCCCGGGGTGTCTCGCTCCACTTGACGCCGGTGCCCGCGCTTATAAATAGAAGGGGAGGGGGGTAAGAATAGGACAACACACTTGAAGGCAACTTCTTACCTTAGCCTCCTCTCCTCCTTCTCATCCCTTCTTGGTGGAGGTGATACCTCATCCCACCAGGAATATGAGTGTGAGGAGGATCTAGCTTAGGTAGTGCTAGGTAGAGAGGAGAGAGTGTGGGTGAGTAGAAGGGAGATGCGATGATCCGTTCGTCGTTCATCATCTCTTTGTACCTCGTGAGTGATGCTGTTCTTCATTTAGACTAAAGTGAGTATTTCGCTATATTCCGATTAGACTAAAGTCGTATTCATACATGGGTGATATGTTCTAGAGTTCTTCATCTGTTCATCATTTAGAGGCACGTGTTCTTCATGACACGATCCTTTGATCTTGTTGATTAGATGAATAGTTCTGTTTTTCGTTTGTATGACTGCTTGTCAATTAGAATATAGTGAGTACCCTGCATATCTGGTTTAGACCAAAGTGTCATTCATATCTCTTTGTATCATCTTGATTCCATGATGGGTAAGGTCTAGTTGTACTCGCGGGTTCGTCGCTCCGTATTTCTACGGAGTGCTATAGTGTTGCTGCGGGACGTCAGACGTAGCCGTGCTATAGTAGTAGTCGGTGGTGCAGACGTGGTGTCTGGACTACGGGTTATCCTTTGATTGCCCTGTATCCCACGGTTTGTCTTGGGGTAGGCCGCGGTGGTGACAGCCGTTGGACCCTTTCGGAATCCCCCACGTTTGGATACAGGTGTAGGCAACCATTTGCCGTGAACCGACTGTTATAGCCAGGAGGGTCCGGTGTCCGAAGCGAGATCCTTTGCAGCTTGTACCCCCCTAGAACCAGGTACCTACAAGAGATACCATACCTCTCACCTACCTTAGCAGAGATCCTGTGTCCTTGGATAAATCACTCGTAGAGGACCCAACCGTTCCTTGGATTCGATACCCTTTGGAATACTCCCGAGCGAGAAGTGCTACAACGGTGTATCCGTGCGCTTACGAACTCGTTCGCACCCATCAGTGTACCTGGGTGTTCCTTACACGCTCACGCTAGACGCACCACTAGTAGTGAGGTTAAGAAATACCAACAGCGACGACGACGACTGGCCGGCATCGCTAGCCTCATCGCGGCTCCTCTTCTTCGATGCGTCAGTCTTGGTGCTCTTCGACGGTGACGCCTTCATCCTTCCGGTCACGAGGGTTTTCACTCGCATTCGCTCGGGGGCTCCGGAGGAGGGCGGGCTACGGCGGCGGCGCGACAGTAGATCTAATCTACTTAGCGGCGGCGGCGGTAGCAGCAGTGAAGGGAGGAGATGACTCAGATCTAATCACAGTGGAATGCAACTGCTGGGAGTGAGAAACCCTAAGGGGTTGCCCTGTTATTTATAAGCCACCAAGCGGCTCGATTCTAAACGGGCGGATAAGCTTCAGGCAGATGACTCAGCGGCGGCAGACTGACTCTTCGTATTCCAGTACTCGACGCTCTCAATCTCGGGGGCTCGACTTCAATCAATGGATTCAGTGGGCTACAAAAGATCAAGATCCCACTCCGGACACATTCTACAGTCAAGATAACCCTTCAATTCGAGAGAAAGTACTCGACTCAAGGCTCGAGGGCTCCGTGCCACGTGTCCTTCGGTTTTTTCTCCGGATTTTCGGGATAAGATTGGCAGAACTTCAGATTGACCCTCAGCTTGAATCTACAATTCGACCTAAGGCTCGGGGGCTACATTCCATATGGAATGCGATTCTTCGAATCACATTTTCCATATGGTTTTCATAAAGACATCACGAGTACCATTGAAGGCCTTCGAGAGAAGCACTCGGGGATGCTTGGGGACTACTCGAGAAGACTTTAAGACTACTCAAAGATCAGCTGGAGTACCTTCCAGCCTCGGGATGATTCAAGCATTCTTGAGGACTATATAAGGCGAGGCAGGGACCCCTATCTATCTATCCGCATCATCTTGTAAACACACCCAATCAATCCAGAGCCACGCAGCATACAGGACGTAGGGTATTACGCACCTCGCGACCCGAACCTGTCTAAATTGTGTGCCACGTGTCTCTCCTTCGAGTTCCCGATCTCGGTGAGGCCACAAACGTCTACCTCGGGTACTCCCCTTGGTAGGTTGCCGGGTTACAACACCGACACTCAGTGACTCCTCTAGGCTCTGGAACAAAAACCACCTCCAAAACTCAAATTGAAGGAGAAGAAAAACCTTCACAAACCCTAGCACTACCCCATGAAACTTGCCAAGAACTGACCAGCAGCACCTCAAACCAAAGCCACACGGATCAGGCAGTTCACCCGAGGCAAATCCCACTGGGACCCTGCACCGGTCAGACCGGTCACATGCACCGGTCAAACCGGTCAAGCCTAGGCAGCTCAGGATGAACAGCAACCAGCGGGTCAACCCCTCCAAATCCAAATCCCGATCTCCCGATTCGCTCCACGGATTCGCACAAAACTTTGGGGATAGTAGGAGTACTGTTGGCGGTCGATTTCCGTCAACCAAGAACACTTGTTATGTTGTGGTTTGAACTTCATTTTGGAACTAACCCACCACTAGGCATACTAATGATATAACAAGTTCACTGTTGGATGTGCATTTTGGAGTATAGTCTTTTTGCAGGAATTCACGTATTAAATGAGGAAAGATGCAACTAGTTCGGAGAACGTTTTGCAAGTCAATCAAGGAGCTTCGACCATGTGCGAACTTACCTCCAAAGGTGGCAAGGACCAATGTGCTTGAATGGAGAACTCCCGAGGACCGAGATGAAAAGACCGGAAGTTCATGCATAAAGATCCCTCAACTTGGTCACGGAGATAACGACGTCCAAAGTCCACAATTGAAGGGCCCAATGATCCAAAGTGCAAAAGATGGAGCGTGGAGCAAACTGGGTCGAAACCGAGCCTAGAAAGGCCCAGGCCGGCCGGCCCATGCCGATCGGCCCAGCCCGTTCTGGTGTCGGTTCATGCCCCCCTTTCTTCGGTGTTACGTACGTGGAACCCTAAGCGCGTGGGCAAGCCGCCATTCGTCAGAGACGCCATCTAGTTCCTCACAGCCGCCAAGGAAGAGGAGATCGACTACGAGAGAGACCCTTGGGGGAGGATACTCGGGAGAGATCATTGCCAAGCCCAAGGGAGGTCGCCACGAGGAAGGAGGATGTCGAGAGCTTGCCACGGCGCCGCCGGAGTTGAAGGACAACGAAGATCCATCTTCATCGGAGGCATCCACCATCTCAACGGTGCCATGCCTAGCGTCATGATGGGGTAAAGTCTTTCGTTTGTCCATGGAGTTGTAATGGAACTTGAAGTGTAGTCACCTATATATCTTGTTTGGATCATATGTCTATCATACCTCTTGTTGATGATGCTTATTGTTTAAGGCTAGCTACCGTGCTTTCGGGGTTGCTCCCGTAGATCGCGTCAACATACCATGTTCATTAGGGTTAGTACCGATTACCTTTGCGTAGTGACATGTACGAGGGAAGGGAAAAGTCTAATCCTTGATCACACACTTAGATAGATTGGATCGGGGGTTTATAATGTTTTGGGTGATTGCATCTTCAAGTTCCTAGACTCCATGGGCATACGTTCTTCATACTTGTGCACCTTTAATCTCTCTTTAACGTAATCTAGGGTTAGTTTGTCTTTACTTTATAGATTAATCTTTCTAGCATAAGTCTTCAATCAACTAGATTAGTGTTAGGTTAAACGCTAGTAATCCCCTTGCTCCTTGGGTTGACAAGAACCTTGGGATCTCCCGTAGGTGAAGAAGGGCATAGGAGATCCGTATGCTTGCGGATCGAAACTTCATACGAGTTTCACCTATCAACAAGCCCCTTTTTCTGGCGCCGTTGCCGGGGAGCAAGCTCATTTACTTCATTTAATCTTTCATTGATTTTGTTGATTACTAACATCTAACCCTTGTGTTCTAGAAAAACACTCTTTTTTGTTTTTGTTTTCTTTTGATTGTCTAGATGGCGTTCGTTCGAAATCCCTTGGAGGAACCTGAAAAATCGCTAAGAGACTACGCTAGCCCTCGATGTGAGGACATCAAGGTACAAGAGTCGGACTTGGTTCTCCAAGCGACAAGGTACGAAATCAAGCCTCGAATCATTGAGATGGCAGCAACTAATCCGTTCCGAGGGGTGGAGACGGAAAACCCATATAGACTTTTCCAGCGCTTCAC
Source organism: Cenchrus fungigraminus (assembly GCA_036936925.1). NCBI lineage: Eukaryota > Viridiplantae > Streptophyta > Magnoliopsida > Poales > Poaceae > Cenchrus > Cenchrus fungigraminus. The sequence goes on along the minus strand of CM072768.1, from coordinate 61,781,467 downwards.
GACACTATGCAATACGGTACGTCAAGAGGGAGTCCCCGATGATTGGTTTAAATGGAATCTCTTCCCCTACTCGCTTGCCGATGAAGCAATGAAGTGGTATTCATTCGCATCCTTCGAAGTCGAGGGAAATTGGGATCAGTTGATAAAAAAATTTTGTGCCAAGTTTTTCCCTATAAGCAAGATTCAACATATAAGGATGCAAGTGATTAACTTTAAGCAAGGAGAAGAAGAAGGGATTGATCAAGCGTGGAATCGATGCAACGAGCTAGTTGAACAAGGACCAAGACTCGGATTTCCCGGTGATGTACTTTTGCATACATTTTTCTTTTTCCTAACCCCTAGTTGCATGGAATGCGTTCAAATGTGTGCAGGAGGGGATCTCATGGAGAAAACACTCACAGAAGCTGCGGCCATGCGAAGAGATTGGGAAACACGACTTTCGGGGAAGCCGGAATGTGATACAAGTGTGAGACCACTCGCTGGAATTTTCAGAAATACCGCCCCGGAAGAGAAGAAAGAGGAGCCAATACCGAAAAAGGTTGAAGAAATTAAACACGCGGAAACTAGAACTATCCCGGAGAGTGATCACGCTGAGACAAGCAAAGCAAGTGAAAGGACTATGTCAAGCGCGAAGCCACTAAGGGAGTTCGAGCAAATGGATTGGGTCCCAATTGATTTTGGAGAAATATTTGACAAGAGAAGATTGTTCCCTAATCAAAAGGGAATGACAAAAGCCGTGGAGATGGACTTTCCGCCGGAGAAACATGTGGAACAACCATACAACCTAGAGACAACCGGAGAGGTCCTTCAAAAACTCTTTAGCAAAGAAGAAGTGGATCCGGACCATGTGGCCGAAGCAAAGAGGATTATGGGAATCAAGCCCGAGGCATCACCATTCGCTCGCCTCGCTGAAATTTATGCCATAGGATCCGATGAAGAAGAGAAGACATCGCCGCGTAAAGATTGCAAGGTCAACAACTTTGATTGCAAAGCGTTATGCGCCATTGGAGCACAAGTAAGTGTCTTGTCTTATAAAATTTTTGATGAAATTCATGATCATACCATTGACCTAGTTCCAACCTCTACTAAATTAATCATGGGAGATGGTAGAATTGTTAAACCTATTGGAATTGCCCGAAATCTAGAAGTTTTAATTTCCGAAAAATGCATTCCAACCGATTTCTTCATTGTTGATGTCTACTATGATAAAAATGATCATGTAATTCTTGGTAGACCGTTTCTCAAGTTGGTTAATGCCGTTTTAGATGCCAGAAAAGGAAAAGTAACTATTAATCTTGATGGGGATAATCACACATATAATTTTCTTCCCGCTTCTAGAATTGCCTCACCCCTACCTCTTGATGACGAAGAGGTAGAGAGCCTTCGTTTTGTTGAAACCTTTAGGGATCCATTGCAAAGAGCAATGGAGAATGAATCTAATAATGAGCTAGATGGAGAATTAGTGGAAGCAACTAAAGGACTAGAACCACAAGACGGAAGCTTAGAGGAAGATAAATTTGAAGACATTGGGGAAATTAAACATGAAGAACCACAAGTACCGGAGGTGGATCTTAAGCCATTGCCCAAAGGATTAAAATATGAATTTTTGGGGCCGGACAAGACTTATCCCGTGATCGTGAGTGACGAATTGAGTCCCGAGGAGAATGACATGTTGCTGAATTTATTGAAAAAGCACAAGAAGGTGATCGGGTATTCGATAAATGACCTTAAAGGACTTAGCCCAGCGTTTTGCACTCACCGCATACCTATGGAGGATCAATGCAAGCCTGTTGTGGACCATCAAAGGAGGTTGACCCATGCCATGCGAGAGGTGGTGAAGATGAGGTTATCAAGTTGTTAGACGCCAGAATCATCTACCCGGTGCCGCATAGCGAATGGGTGAGCCCCGTACATTGTGTGCCGAAGAAAGGAGGTTTGACCGTGGTGAAGAATGAGAAGAATGAACTAATACCGCAAAGAACCATGACCGGATGGAGGATGTGTATTGATTATCGTAAGTTGAACAAAGCAACGAAGAAGGATCACTTCCCCCTACCGTTCATCGACGAGATGCTTGAGAGGTTAGCAAACCATGCCTATTTTTGCTTTCTTGATGGATACTCGGGATTCATGCAAATTCCCATTCACCTGGATGATCAACACAAGACAACATCCACTTACCCTTATGGAACATTTGCATATAGAAGGATGCCCTTTGGCTTATGTAATGCGCCAGCCTCTTTTCAACGATGCATGATGGCGGTATTTTCGGAGTTCATCAAGGAAATTGTCGAAGTATTTATGGATGACTTCTCCGTTTATGGTAAAAGTTTTGCGGATTGTTTGACAAATTTGGATAAAGTTCTTACAAGGTGTGGGGAGGTTGACTTGGTGCTAAATTGGGAAAAATGTCACTTCATGGTGAAACAAGGAATAGTGTTGGGACAGGTTATATCCGAGAGGGGGATTGAGGTGGACAAGGCGAAGGTTGAAGCGGTTGAGAAGCTTCCACCACTGACGGATATCAAATCTTTGAGGAGTTTCTTGGGCCATGCAGGATTCTATAGGAGGTTCATCAAGGATTTCTCAAAGATCACAAAGCCGTTGACTAATCTTCTCCAAAAAGATGTGCCATTCGATTTTAATGAGAAGTGCTTGGCAGCGTTCCGGACACTAAAGGGAGCTCTCATAACCGCACCTATCATTCAACCGCCCAATTGGAGTCAACCATTTGAGATCATGTGCGATGCTAGCGACTATGCCGTTGGAGCCGTGTTGGGACAACGAAGAGAAGGCAAGGAACATGCTATATATTATGCTAGCAAAACCCTTAATGGAGCTCAATTAAATTATGCAACAACGGAGAAGGAATTGCTTGCGGTAGTATTTGCCTTTGAAAAATTCAGATCCTATATTGTGAATTCTAAAGTAATCGTCTACACCGATCATGCGGTAATTAAGTATCTCTTGTCTAAAAAGGATGCAAAGCAAGGTTGATTAGGTGGATCCTTCTCTTGCAAGAGTTTGATGTGGAGATTCGGGATAAAAAGGGGTCGAAAAATGTTGTGGCCGACTATCTATCAAGAATGAATCGTGAGGATGATAAAGAGCCCATCGAAGACAAGATGAGAGATGATCATCTATATCGCATCCTTGACAAAGACACTTGGATGATCAACATTATTTGAGCCATACGAAAGATGCCACTTGATCACTTAGATAAGAATGCTCAAAGAAGGGTGATGGCTGAGAGCCGAAAATATTATTGGGATGCACCTTACCTCTTTAGGCTTGGAGCGGATGGAGTCTTGCGAAGGTGCGTACCAAGGAAAGAAAGAGTCGAAATATTAAGGAAGTGTCACTCGGGCGAGTATGGAGGACACTATGGACATTTTAGGACTCAAGCAAAGGTATGGGCTAGTGGGTTCTATTGGCCGAAGATGCATCAAGATTCGAAAAGGTACGTTGCTTCTTGTCTGGAATGTCAAAGAACGGGGAATATATCTCAAAGGAATGCTATGCCTTTAAATTATAACTTGCAAATTGGTATATTCGACGTATGGGGAATTGACTTCATGGGGCCTTTCACTAATTCAAATGGATATGAGCATATATTAGTAATGGTTGATTATGTATCCAAGTGGGTAGATGCCATCCCTTGTCGAAGAGCTTCAACGGAGGAATCTATATCAATGATCAAGAATGTTATATATATTCCCACGCTATGGAGTCCCGCGAGTTTTGATAAGTGATGGAGTAACACACTTCACGGGAAATAGTTTTAGAAAGTGCTTGTCCAAGTTGGGGATCGAGCATAGAGTGGCCACGGCTTACCACCCACAAACCAATGGTCAAGCGGAAACTTCAAATAGGCAACTCAAGAGTATTCTTAACAAGACTGTTGAGAAGGGAGGTAAAGATTGGTTGAAAAAGTTGGACGGAGCATTATGGGCATATCGGACGGCACATAAGACACCAATAGGTATGACACCATATCAATTCGTTTATGGTAAATCTTGTCATTTGCCTTTAGAACTAGAGCACGAAGCAGATTGGGCGATCATGGAGATGAATCTTGATGTGGATGCCGCGAGAATTAAACGGAGGATTCAAATAAGTGAATTAGAAGAGATGAGGCTTAAAGCCTATGAGAGCGCAACCATCTACAAGGAAAGAATGAAGCGATGGTATGATAAAAGACTCCAAGCAAAGGAATTCAAAGAAGGCGACAAGGTCCTCCTCTTTAACTCAAAGTTCAAGATATTCGGGAAAGGCAAATTGAAAAGCAAATGGGATGGACCGTATGTCGTCCACTCGGTCTCGCCAAGTGGAGCGGTAACGATTATGGATATAAAAGGAGACCAATATGTGGTTAATGGACAGCGATTGAAGGTTTTTCTTGAGCCCGATGTCGTGCCCATCGACTACATTGACATATACACCATGGAGGACGAGCCCGAGCGTCATGCCTAAGACGTAAAACAAGGTAACCTTTTTGTAAATAAATTTTCGTTTTCTTTTCTTATTTTTTATCGAGTCCTTTTTGCGGTTTTTAGCTGAACCTTTTCACCACATAGGCTACTATGCACGAAACACAGAGGCCCGTAGAAGATGGGCCATGGGGGCCCGAAACCAGGGGTAGGCCGGCCGGCCCATGCCGATCGGCCCTGCATCCCCCTACCTCGGTTCCTGTCAGTTTTTCCCTGGGGCACGGCTCGGTTTATTTCCTATCTTTGCCGACCTTTTTAGCAACTTCAAAAATAGGGAGGATAGGGTTTAGGCTGAGTTTCCCCGAAGAAGGAGTGGTTCTCTTCTTGTGGGAAGTTTCATTAGGTGTAGTAGCTAGCTTTTCTTCCTCTTGTGCTTCTTGATAAATTACGACGAGGACATTGTAAGATCTAAGCATGGGGGGGGAGCTAGCTCTTTTAAATTTTTGCTCAAGTGGTGGAAGGTTGAGTCTTAAAGTCGAGTCAAGTTTGAGTCTTGTTTTTAAATTTTTAGCTCGTGATGTGTCTTAAATTAGCGTTGAGTCAAGAAAAAGAAATAAAAAGAGTCCTATACATTTTGTGTCGTGCTAGTCTTTTGTTTCTTTTACTTGTTATGTCTTTCTTTTGTCCTTATTATTTGAGCATGAGCATTGTGAATAATTGTTTACCGTGGTGCTTAGTGGAAGTTTACCTTTGAAAGTATCCATGCTCAACTTTGATCTAGGACCTTACTTTGGCTATGCTTTGAGTAATACTAATATTGGAGGTATTTATTTCTGAAAATTATGAAAAACCCCTTGCAATGAAGGTTAGCGATTTCTTTCTCCAAGTTGAGAGGCAAGTCTATCCTATACAAGGCCTAAACTATATATATATACTCCACCATAAGTGTTGTTTAGCATGATGAATTGGGTTAGGACTTTACTCTCTTGGGAGGTCTAATTTCAAGCAATGATCATGTCCTTGATGTTATATCTTTTATTGCTAGCCTCGTCATATATTCGGTAATGGGAACTTCACATTGAATGCCCCATACATCGCTGGATTCCATACCCGAAACCATAAACATCTTTTTATCATCTTATTCCTTGAACACAACCCATGTCCGAAGATTCGTTCAATTTTTAGGCAAGGTTTTATTTAAAATTCAGATTGGTATTCATATCAAAAAGATGGGCGAGAGGCTTCGGAAAAGAAGATAAAGATGTGGAGGAAAGAAAAAAAATATATATGTATATGTGTGTGCGCACACACAAGAAAAAAAAGATAGTGAGAGAGAGAAGAAAGAAAAAAAAGAAAAAGAGAGAAAAGAAAAGAAGAGAGAAGAAAGAAAAAAAGAAAAAGAGAGAAAAATCCAAGGCAATGCAAGAAGGATATAATGAGGGATGATAAGTCAAGTGAAGATCAAGAGAAGTGCAAGGAAGGATGCGATGCTGTTGAGAATGAATCTTCGATATTCCATACCATGTGCAATCTGACATCGAGGACATCATTAGTGCCTTGAAGTCATTATTCTTTTTCCCTTTGCACATGTCCACCATTCTAAATCTTCTCATCCTTGATACCCTTACATTATGGTTTAACTCTCATGATCATTGGCTTGGAAGGTGAACAACCACTAGAGGATTTTCTTAGCTTGATAGTATTTGTTCTAACTTCGCTAGCCATACCTAAAGCTCCACCTTACATTATAAATGAGAGACTTATGGGAGGTGAGAGTTTATGAAATTATCTAGGATAGCCATTTTAAATGAGTGACATGTGAGAATTTGGAGGAGGACTTTGTCTAATACTTTATGCAGGAATTTTATTTCTAAAAGTTTGTGAAAACCCTCCGATGAAAGTAAGAAAGTAAGTATGGTTGGAGATGAGGATCTTTAGTGAAAGGTATGAGTTGTGGGGTAAGTCTTGAGTTGGTAAATTTCTAAACGCCTATGTTTACATTATGATCTTTGTTTCATATCTCTTATAATAAAGATGAATGATTGACTAACTTGTGAGAAAGGATTTGACGAAGCATGTTTCAACTCCTTGGATGAACAACTTGAGAGCAACTTGCTCGAGGACGAGCAAGATCTAAGCGTGGGGGGATGTTGGCGGTCGATTTCCGTCAACCAAGAACACTTGTTATGTTATGGTTTGAACTTCATTTTGGAACTAACCCGCCACTAGGCATACTAATGATATAACAAGTTCACCGTTGGATGTGCATTTTGGAGTATAGTGTTTTTGCAGGAATTCACGTATTAAATGAGGAAAGATGCAACTAGTTTGGAGAACGTTTTGCAAGTCAATCAAGGAGCTTCGACCATGTGCGAACTTACCTCCAAAGGTGGCAAGGACCAATGTGCTTGAATGGAGAACTCCCGAGGACCGAGATGAAAAGACCGGAAGTTCATGCATAAAGATCCCTCAACTTGGTCGCGGAGATAACGACGTCCAAAGTCCACAATTGAAGGGCCCAATGATCCAAAGTGCAAAAGATGGAGCATGGAGCAAACTGGGCCGAAACCGAGCCCAGAAAGGCCCAGGCCGGCCGGCCCATTCCGACCGGCCTAGCCCCTTCTGGTGTCGGTTCGTGCCCCCCTTTCTTCGGTGTTAAGTACGTGGAACCCTAAGCGCGTGGGCAAGCCGTCATTCGTCAGAGACGCCATCTAGTTCCTCAGAGCCGCCAAGGAAGAGGAGATAGACTACGAGAGAGACCCTTGGGGGAGGACACTTGGGAGAGATCATTGCCAAGCCCAAGGGAGGTCGCCACGAGGAAGGAGGACGCCGAGAGCTTGCCATGGTGCCACCGGAGTTGAAGGACAATGAAGATCCATCTTCATCGGAGGCATCCACCATCTCAACGGTGCCATGCCTAGAGTCATGATGGGATAAAGTCTTTCGTTTGTCCATGGAGTTGTAACGGAACTTGAAGTGTAGTCACCTATATATCTTGTTTGGATCATATGTCTATCATACCTCTTGTTGATGATGCTTATTGTTTAAGGCTAGCTACCGTGCTTTCGGGGTTGCTCCCGTAGATCGCGTCAACATACCGTGTTCATTAGGGTTAGTACCGATTACCTTTGCGTAGTGACATGTACGAGGGAAGGGAAAAGTCTAATCCTTGATCACATACTTAGATAGATTGGATCCGGGGTTTATAATGTTTTGGGTGATTGCATCTTCAAGTGCCTAGACTCCATGGGCATACGTTCTTCATACTTGTGCACCTTTAATCTCTCTTTAACGTAATCTAGGGTTAGTTTGTCTTTACTTTATAGATTAATCTTTCTATCATAAGTCTTCAATCAACTAGATTAGTATTAGGTTAAACGCTAGTAATCCCCTTGTTCCTTGGGTTGACAAGAACCTTGGGATCTCCCGTAGGTGAAGAAGGGCATAGGAGATCCGTACGCTTGCGGATCGAAACTTCATACGAGTTTCACCTATCAACAAGTACCTCATGGGCATTCCATAGCCACGATTTGGTCCACCAAAACTTTCTAAATCAAGAGGAATCCAAGGATTTCCACCAAGAACGCCTCTAACCCTAGAACCAAGAAAACCCCAAAATTGAGCCCCTTTACTCACGGATTTGGGAGGGGAATCAAAGACAAAAGAACCACGAAGGGTTCATGCATACATCCCCCACCAAATCCCAAAGAGAAAGGTCTAAAACCCGCCACAAGAAAATCGCCAAGAAAAGGCTCCGAAAATCACCAAAAAGAGAAAACGGGAGAGACACAATCAAGTCTTGAGGAACCACGCCGAATCATGTATACATACCATGAAGGTTCATACAAGGTCTAGCATGCCACCCGGTCATCCATCCCTCTCTCAAGATCTCACCATGAAGCTCTCAAGCTAGTCCTAAAAATCCTAAGGAAAATAGCAAAAGCAAATGAGCTAGGGTTCCAAGAGATGGCTGCCATCCTCTCACCACTTGGGTTATATGGAGGCAACCGAAAGACGAAACTACCCCTAAGGCCTAACACTAGGATACACGCCCCCGAGGGGCACTTCGGGAATCTTCGTCGTCGCACCATCGGACGGATGCCCGGTGACCGCACCCAGCGTAGCCTCGACGCAAGCCATGCGATCCCGACGCGTGTCCTCCGCTTCGAAGTCTCCGGACTGCGTCGTCGCACACCGGTCAGACCGGTGCTCCTCACCGGTCAAACCAGTCAGACCCACCGGTCAGACCGGCCTGATGCTGCTGCCTCCGGTCTTCGGTCTTGGCTTTGTGGATCAACCAAGGAACTCAGTGGTTTTCTGGTGAACCACTGGAAACCTCGCGAACTCGGTGTAGCCTCCGCCAATCACCACTCATGACTCGGCTCCCACGAAGTCCCGGCTCGACCTTGGTTTTGACGCTCAACCAAGAAACCGTCCATGACTTCATCTTGCCGTTCTTGCCACCATGCGGCCCGCACTTGACCCTACTGGCCACCGGGTCCCTCGAGCCAAGCCTAATTGTCTTCTCCACACCTGGAGGCCTACCCGGCAATGACCTTTCGCACTTGCTCTTCACCTACACCAACACAAGTCAAGCCGCAACCTGCACCTGTAATACTTAGCCAAGAGTCAGTCCACACAACGTTGTCAATCACTCATCACACCAGGAAGTGACCATCCACCGGTCCTCGAACCACACAGGCTCTCAATCTCCCCCTTGATGAGTGCATTGACAACACCCACATTTGGTAACCAAAGAGAAAAGGAAAAGAAAAGAAACGACTAAAAAGAAACTCAAACAAGCGATCGAAAGCCAAACAAAGGCGAAGAGCATGATCACTTGAAAGAGGAAAGACTCGGTCCCCTTAGGCAAGGGCAACAGCTCGACACAACCGAGTCAAAAACAAGCTCAAGCAAAGAGCAAAGACCACCAAAGCAAAGCTCGAAAACCACAAAGAGCTCCCCCTGTACACATTCAAGCTCCCCCTGAACCAATGCAACTCCCCCTGGATGAATGCATGCAAACCACTTCATGAAACAGAGCAGCTGCCTCAGCCTTGCTCTGACCGATCAGACCGGTCCACCTCACCGGTCAGATCGGTACACTAGATCGCCCAGCACCTGACACTCACACCGGTCAGACCGGTGAGCTCCACCGGTCAGGCCGATGGCCACCTGGGAAATCTGGGAACTGCAAGAGCTCAAAAATAGATCAAAACAACTTGGAAACCTTCTAAATGCATGCAACAAGCCGAAACAAGCTCAAACTTCTCCCCCTTGTTGACAATGCATGAATCAAGCCAAAAATTGGAAAAACTCAACCTAGAGCTTCTCAAATAGACAAAATTCAACATAGCATGCCACACACATCCAAATGAGCCAGTTAGATACTCTATAGCTTCGTATGGAGAAAAACTACAAGATCACCAAGTTTCACAACCATTGGGCAAAGCTAAGATAGAATTGAGCATTTTTGCGAAAATTTACCCTCTCATGAGCAAAGTCCTAAACATGAGCAAAACATGTCAAAATGGCAAAGCCACACAAACTTCATGCTAGGACAACCATTCTAAGCATAAGACCATCATAAACACCCACAAGCACCTCATGTCATGTCAAAGCCACCGAGCCATGTGCTTACTTCTAAATATGAGACTTCTCATTGGTAAGCAACATGCAACGGTTTAGCATCCAAAAGCAAGTAAATTAAGCACATATGACATGGGAGTACATTTTCCAAGCAATTTACATTTCATTTTCAGATTCATATTTGGTACATGAAATGTCTTTGCGACAAAAAGGAACTTATGCCCCTCCACAAGATAAAGCATGGGGGCTAAACATTCATGGTGGCAAATGAGCCTTTGGCCCCATATACTCAAAATAAGCTATCCAAGCACAAATTAAGCATAGAAAAGCTACTAAAACATGTCATGATCATATAAAGGCATTTACTCACAAGAGAGCATACACGTGACATTTTTAAAAAAACATAGCTATCAACCATGGATATAAATCAAGATCATCAAGAGCTAAGCCACACTAAACCATATCATACCAAACTAGCTCATAGGATCATATATGGCACATCATGGTGAACAATGTATATAGGAGAAGCTTTTCCTATCAAATGCATATGATACAAAATGCATGCAACCTAAGATACAAAGATGCCTATACATCATGTTACAAATGCAATGCAAAATGCACGAAATGCACAAAGAAAACTATACATATGCTACAAGGGAGCTCCCACACTCAACTCAAGATACCAAACACACACCAAGTTCTCCCCGCAAACGAGTGAAAGTTGCTTGATCTAGGGGCTTGGTGAAAATATAGGCTAGCTGGTCATGTGTGGGTACATGGATCAAAGCGATTTTCCCTTTCTCAACGTTGTCTCTCAGGAAATGATACCTCACTTCTATGTGCTTGGTTTTGGAATGGAGCACTGGGTTTTTTGCAGCACTTATGGCACTAGTGCTGTCACATTGAAGTGGGACCTAGGTATACTCCTCACCAAAGTCACTCATGGTGTATGTGATCCAAAGGAGCTGAGAGCAACAACTGGCTGCGGCAACATATTCGGCTTCGGTTGTAGATTGAGCAACACTCGATTGTTTGCGGGAAGACCAAGACACCAAGGAAGAACCCAAGAACTGGCAAGTCCCAGAAGTGGACTTCCTATCTAACCGACACCCGGCAAAATCCGCGTCTGAAAAACCGTGAAGCTCCAAAGAAGAAGACGCGGAGTACCAAAGGCCGAAGTCGGGAGTGTATCACAAATACCTGAAGATGCGCTTGACTGCTTGCCAATGCGAAGTCCTTGGAGACGCTTGAAAACGAGCGTACAGACATGCCGAGAATTGGATGTCCGGCCTCATCGTCGTCAGGTACAGGAGGGAGCCGATCATGCTCCGGTACTCCTTCTGATCCACGTGTTCACTGTCCTCGTCCGCATCAAGGGCTGTAGTCGTACTCATAGGCGTCGCCATGGCCTTGGAGTCCTCCATCTTGAACTTCCTCACAATGTCCTTGGTGTACTTGGCTTGGAGTACGAATGTTCCTTCCTTCGATTGCTTGATGTAGAGCGCGAGGAAGAACTGCAACTCGCCCATCATGCTCATCTCAAATTCCCTGATCATGTCTTCTGCAAACCTTGCAACCAAAGAGTTAGACGAGCCACCAAAGACAATATCATCCATATACACCTGCACAATTAGGATCCTTTGCCCTGCCTGAGGAGGAACAAGGTCTGATCTACCTTCCCCAACTCAAAACCTCTCTCAAACAGGAACCCTCTCAACCTACCATACCAAGCTCTAGGCGCCTGCTTCAGCCCATACAGCACCTTCCTCAACTTATACACCCCGTGGGGGTACTTCTCACTCTCAAACCCTGGTGGTTGCCTCACGAACACTTCTTCCTCCAAAACACCATTCAGGAAAGCACTCTTCACGTCCATTTGGTACAATTTGAACCCTTTAGCCACGGAAAAGGCTAGAAGGATCCTAATCGCCTCCAAACGGGCTACGGGAGCAAAGGTCTCCTCGTAGTCTATCCCCTCTTTCTGCGTGTACCCCTGAGCAACAAGCCTTGACTTGTTTCTCACCACTTCTCCTTTCTCTCCCTCTTTATTTTTCCACACCCATTTTGTCCCAATCGGCTTACACCCCGGTGGAGGCTCCACTAACTCCCAAACTTGGTTCCTCTCAAAATTCTCCAACTCCTCATGCATCGAATTGACCCAATTGTGATCAGATAGCACATGTCCAATGTCTTTGGGCTCAAAAGTAGCAACAAAAGCAGCATGGGCAAAGTGAGAATCATTGCGAAACCTCGACCGTGTAGTGCGTTCGTTGATGTTCCCGATGATCATTGAAGCTGGATGATCCACTTGTACTCGTCGGGGAGCTTCTCGCCTCGAAGCCACCTCCCCCTCAGCTGGAGCTTCCTCACGATCTCGGCACGTCATCGTAGGTGTGGGAGAGGGCCCATCCTCGATCGTAGTCGAAGTAGTATGTACATGCTCAGCCGCGGGCGCCACACCACCATCTTCATCATCTCCATGTTCATGCTCCTCCTCCTAGAAAATCTCATCACCAAGTTCATCATCACCTGCACACTCAAAAACAAGCTGACTACGTGGCTGTGTCTCGTTGAAGGTAACCTCGCAAGTCTCCACGATTTGGTTAGTTTCAAGATTGAGCACACGAAAGGCTCTAGAATGAGACGCGTAACCAAAGAAAATGCAATCGACAGACCTAGCCTCGAACTTGTCCGACTTCTTCCCTTTCTTAAGGATGAAACATTTGCAGCCAAAGACGTGAAAGTGACTACCCTTGGGGGTTCTACCGTGCATCAACTCGTAGCAAGTTTTCTTCTTATGGACCCTGAGGTAAATCCTGTTCGACACATAGCACGCGGTATTGACCGCCTCAGCCCAGAACCTTCGCGGAGTCCTATGCTCATCGAGCATCGTCCGAGCCATCTCGCACAGGGTTCTATTTTTCCTTTCCACCACGCCATTCTGGGGAGGCGTATACGGACTAGAGAACTGGTGTTCAAGACCCAAGTCATGGCAAAAGGTTTCGAAGCGAGAGTTTTTAAATTCCGAGCCATTGTCACTGCAGATCGCTCATATGGCATTTCCGTGCCTCTCGTTCCTCAACCTCAAGACAAGATCTCGAACAAAATCAAACGTCTCCCCTTTCTCCTCCAAAAAGAAAACCCACGCATACCGAGAGTAGTTGTCCACCACAACTAGGACGTACCACTTCCCACCCACAGGTCACACACGAGCTGGGCAAACAAGGTCCATATGGAGCAGCTCGCATGGACGCTCCATCATCACATCGGTGAGGGGCGGATGGGAAGAGGCTACCATCTTGGCATGCCTACACGGCGCACAAACCAACTCTTTTTTAAACCTCAGCCGTGGCAATCCTCGGACCAAATTGAGTTTCCTCAAGCGAGACAAAAGGTCAAAGCTTAAGTGACCCAACTTCCTATGCCACTTCCACAACTCACTCGAAGAACCAGCCAAAAAGCAACGAGCCACACCAGAAGACTGAGAGAAATCCGCTCGGAAAACTTGACCCTCGGGAACGACCATGCAAACTAGGTCCCCTCGAGAATCCAAAATCCGAGAACCACCAGGCTGAAACAACACCTCAAAACCCTCATCTTACAGCTGGGACACGGAAAGCAAATTGAACCCGAGCGATTGAACAAGAGCAACACTCATGAGAGTGACCTTGTCACTTACTTTAATCTCACCTTCTGAAAGCACACGCCCTCGCCCATTGTCCCCAAATGTGATGTATGTCTTGGACACCACCGGGACGAGACTTGAGAACCACCCCTTGTCTCCGGTCATATGCCTCGAGCAACCAGAGTCAATCAGCCAAACGTTCCTCAAGTCTCCCACCTGAAATTCAAAAACGAGCATGTGAGTGAACAAACGACTCAGCACTGGGGTTAGTACCAAAAGAGTAAAACCAGTGCCGAGCCATTTGCTGTAAAGTGGAGTTAGCACAAACCATATCATCACGCCTATCAAAGCTACCACCATGAAAACCACCCCGGGAACCACCACGAGGGAACCAACCCTGTCTCGCTGGAGGAGGACAAAAACCACCAAAGGAAGACCGTGGACCGTTCCTTCTCTCCAACTCAAAGCTACGACTCCTCCCACCCTCGTATTGAGCACGAGGTGTTGCACATCTAGCAAACTGACCACCACCAGACTCACCATGCCAACCACCTGTACCACGACCAAAGGAACCAAACCGAGCATCCTCACGAGCAAGGAAACCAAACTGCCAGCTACCCAGACCAGCACCGGTCTGACCGGTCCCCCTGACTGGTCTGACCGGTGGTGCTCAGCCATCAACACCACCTGCCACCTTTCGATCTCCCCAAGCCGGAACCGTCCTCACAATCGCCTTGGCCCTGGGCATTTGCATACGAGGCTCAGGTACACCATTTGAAGGGCGGTACCTGTCCTTGTTAGCCCACTCCTTAGCCAACCTCTCCTCATGCTTCCTCTTGAAGCAAAACTCACCCTTGTGACCATCTCTCCCACAATAGTCACAATGAAACCTTATGAGCTTAGGTTTAGGCTTGGGTTGGGGCTGCTCACTTGGTTTCTCCTCACTCGGCTTCTCTTTCGGTTTCTCCTCACTAGGCTTCTCACCCTCTTTCCCAAAGAACACATTCCCTAAGTTGCTCTTGAACTTGATGGGTTTTTGGAAATCATTTGTGGGGTGAGGGAATATGGGTGGATCTGGAGTTGTGTCAAGTTTGTTGCTCAATGGGTTTGGCTTAGGAGCATAGGCATTTTTGTGGAAGGTTTTTGGTGGAGCTTGGATATCACCAATCTTCTCTCCTCCCTCACCACTATACTCTCCAATCTTATCCGACCCAAGCGCTTGCCCATCATAGCGCTTGTATGCCTCTATCATCATCCTAAGCTGTGGTTCATGACCCGACAACCAACACATCATTTTCCTCAACTCATCATTCTCATCCTCATCCTCGGAGTCGGAGTCCGAGTCGCTCTGGTGACTCTTCTTGCTGCCGGAGCTTCGCGCCATGGTGCAGAGGCCATCTCTCGCGTAGCAGCTCAGCCCGCTCAAGTTCTTGGATGACTTCTTGCTCTTGCGCCGGTCACCTTCGTCTTCACTGCTACTAGAGCTCGAGGTAGAGTACGTGGAGCTGGAGTCGACGTCGCTCGCTCCGACCATCGCACGGGCCTTGCCGCGTCCGTCCTTCTTCCTCGATCGTCGCTCGTCCTGGTGCTTGTGCTTGTGCTTGTGATCGCGCCTCGATCGGTACTTGCCCTCCGTCCTTGACCGGTGCTTCTAGTCGTCCTTGTTCTCCATCTTCTCAGGGCAGTCGGCGACGAAGTGTCTCGGCTTGCCACACTGAAAGCACGTCCTCGTGTTCCTCCTTGTGTTCACTCGGTTCTCGTGCATCCTCTCGAACCTCCTGGTTAGCAACGCCAGCTCGTCCTATCCAAGCACGTCGAACTCCTCATCTGGCAAAGACATCAAAGAGGACAAAGAGTACATCCGAGAGGATGGGTTAGCGTTAGACTTAGCACCTGAGCCACCGACGAGAGCAAGACTACGGGAGTCAGTCGGGCTCTCAAGACGGGCTGTCACACCACGATCCACCTCAGCTGAATTGAGCTTCGAGAACAGCTCGTCTACCGTCAGAGTGTCATACTTCTCGAACTCAAGAATGGCCTCGACCTTTCCATCCCAAACTGTACGATCCAAAGCGTGCAAGAGCTTCACAGCTCTGTCATGATCATCGTACGGGAGCACGGCCACATTAGCCCTCATGTTGTTCACAATCACCGTGAACCGCTGGAACAAGGTGTCAATTGACTCACCGAGGAGATGTGTGAAGTTCTCGTACTCTCTCCGGTAAGTCGCGTACAACCGAGCCTGAACCTGAGCATTGCCAGCGTGAGCATTCTTCAACTGCTCCCAAATCCTACAAGCCAAGTCCTCTGTCTGAACCCGATCGAATTCGGATTGACACAGAGCATGAAACAAGTAGTCGACTACCTTGTTGTTGGTGTCGTGCATGTCCCTCGATCCCGGAGCAAGGAAGTTAATAGGATGAACATAAGCTGAGTTCACCGCGGAGGAAAGCTGCCATCCGCCTCTGCCACATCTGGTAGTTTTTGCCATCGAAGTGCGGAGGACCCGAACCTCATTCCTGGTACACCATCCTTGGATCCTAGACTACTTAGAATCCGAAGATCCGTAACCGGCTCTGATACCACTTGAAGGACCGAACTGGCGACCAGAGAGGGGGGAGTGAATGGGAGCTGATAAAAATTCTTCTCGAAGGAGATGGCTACTCCAACAAGTCGAACACGGCTAACCAAAAAACGTCTCCGGCTCAACTACCCAAGTTGGCCAAGACCACGTAGCCACTGGAGTGCTACTGGTCCTAGGAACTAACAACTCAACCAACCAAAACGAACACTCCAAACACGCAATGGAAATCTGCACAACACACTGCCTGTGCTACACCGGTCAGACCGATGGCCTACATCGGTCAGACCGGTGGACAGCGCCAGTCAGACCGGTGGACAGCGCCGGTCAGGCCGGTGGCTACAGCAGTTGCACAGAAACGTTCCAGGAAGCCTCAGTGACTCCTCTAGGCTCTGGAACAAAATCCACCTCCAAACTCAAACTGGAGGAGAAGAAAAACCTTCACAAACCCTAGCACAACCCCATGAAACTTACCAAGTACTGACCAGTAGCACCTCAAACAAAAGCCACACAGATCAGGCAGTTCACTCGAGGCAAATCCCACTGGGACCCTGCACCGGTCAGACTGGTCACATGCACCGGTCAAACCGGTCAGGCCTGGGCAGCTCGGGATGAACAGCAACCCACCGGTCAACCCCTCCAAATCCAAATCCCGATCTCCCGATTCGCTCCACAGATTTGAACAAGACTTTGGGGATAGTAGGAGTACCTCATGGGCATTCCATGGCCACGATTTGGTCCACCAAAACTTGCTAAATCAAGAGGAATCGAAGGATTTCCACCAAGAATGCCTCTAACCCCAGAACCAAGAAAACCCCAAAATTGAGCCCATTTACTCACAGATTTGGGAGGGGAATCAAAGACAAAAGAACCACGAAGGGTTCATGCATACATCCCCCACCAAATCCCAAAGAGAAAGGTCTCAAAACCGCCACAAGACAATCACCAAGAAAAGGCTCCGAAAATCACCAAAAAGAGAAAACGGGAGAGACACAATCAAGCCTTGAGGAACCACGCCGAATCATCTATACATACCATGAAGGTTTATACAAGGTCTAGCTTGCCACCCGGTCATCCATCCCTCTCTCAAGATCTCACCATGAAGCTCTCAAGCTAGTCCTAAAAATCCTAAGGAAAATAGCAAAAGCAAATGAGCTAGGGTTCCAAGAGATGGCTACCATCCTCTCACCACTTGGGTTATATGGAGGCAACCGAAAGACGAAACTACCCCTAAGGCCTAACACTAGGATACACGCCCCCGAGGGGCACTTAGGGAATCTTCGTCGTCGCACCATCGGACGGATGCCCGGCGGCCGCACCCAGCGTAGCCTCGACGCAAGCCATGCGATCCCGACGCGTGTCCTCCGCTTCGAAGTCTCCGGACTGCATCGTCACACACCGGTCAGACCGGTGCTCCTCACCGGTCAAACCAGTCAGACCCACCGGTCAGACCGGCCTGATGCTGCTGCCTCCGGTCTTCGGTCTTGGCTTTGTGGATCAACCAAGGAACTCAGTGGTTTTCTGGTGAACCACTGGAAACCCCGCGAACTCGGTGTAGCCTCCGCCAATCACCACTCATGACTCGGCTCCCACGAAGTCCCGGCTCGACCTTGGTTTTGACGCTCAACCAAGAAACCGTCCATGACTTCATCTTGCCGTTCTTGCCACCATGCGGCCCGCACTTGACCCCGCTGGCCACCGGGTCCCTCGAGCCAAGCCTACTTGTCTTCTCCACACCTAGAGGCCTACCCGGCAATGACTTTTCGGCTTGCTCTTCACCTGCACCAACACCAGTCAAGCCGCAACCTGCACCTGCAATACTTAGCCAAGAGTCAGTCCACACAACGTTGTCAATCACTCATCACAACAGGAAGTGACCATCCACCGGTCCTCGAACTACACAGGCTCTCAAAGGGCTGTGGTGGCGGAGGAGTAGAGGAGGGAGCAGAGGAGGGACCGCGGTGGCGTCAGGAGTGGGGCGGCGGGGGAGGCGCTGTGTGGGGTGGGCCGGACGGAGCAGGAGAGGGAGATGTGTTTGCGTTTGCGATGTCTTTGTTGGAGACACCGTGATTTCAAGGGAGAGCAAAGTACTGTACACGATAGGCAAAGCTGGATTCGCCTCTCCAAATTGCAATGTGTTGTTGGAGTTAGCCTAATAAGGCCACATAAGGAACCCTAACCACATAAGAAATAGTATTGTTGATGTTTCTTTTTATACTCAACTTGTTAATTTACAATCTACTGAACATGTAAGTAATTTGCAACTCTATTTTTATTTCACAAGTGAAGATGATTCCACCATAATTGATGAATCATAAAGTGTCTACTATTGTTCATTTGGAGGACTATGGATGCTGATTTGTGTTGTTTTCCATTTGTATTGAACTTGTAGTGTGCTGAATTACATATTTTTGAAGTAATCTTGACAGTGTGTGATGTACTGATGTATTATGTGCTCTTATTTATAATAATCGAACCAGGTTTTGGATTATCCGTTAGGTTTTGGATATCCGCGGATTTGGGTTTGGATCTAAATTTCACCCAAACTGATTTTTGGGTTGGATTTGGATTTTAGCTTTGGCTTATGGATTTGGGTGCCCCAACCGATCTGAATTCGACCCATTGCCATCCCTAGTGCCATGGTTGGGATCGGAGGAGAGATGCCGACCTTGGGCGGCAGAAGAAACTCCCGGCTGTGGTGCAAGGAGCTCCGGGAGGGGGGGTGTCTAAGGAAGGTCAAGGAGGGGGTGGAGTGAATGAGCATGCTGGGAGCAGCTCTGGTCGGCCATTAATGGTGGCCGCAATTTCTTGCGGCGGTGACGGTTGCGTCGTGACGACGCAGGGAGGGACGGCGCGGGGGTGTTGGGAGCCTGGGAGGGCGCGCGTGGGGGGTCTGAAGCACGTGGACGCGCGTGCGGTGTAGGGCAGTATTGCGGCGTTGCGGCGTGCAGCGGCAGCGACGCTGACATGAGCTGCGAGAGGGGGCGTGCGATGCGTGCAAGCTGGGCTGTTGCGTGCTACAGCTATGGCAGGCCTTTTTAGGCCGCGGTAATGGGAGGGCTGGCGCAAAGAGGGGCCAGACTGTGCCGCAGTGAGGCGAGCGTGGCGTGCAGAGCGGGCCGGCGCTGGTGGGCTGGCAGACCAGTTTGGGCCGCGTGGTGCGGGAGAAAGGGTGTGGCTGGTGGGTTGGGCTGGAAAGGGAAGAAGGAGAGGAGATGGCCCAAAAACAAATAAATGGTCTGCCATTTATTTGATAAAAGATTTGAAATCCAAATTTGAAATGAGTTCAAATTTGGGGGAAATTTCAAGGGTGGGTTTGAACAGAAGGAGATCCTAATCGTGTTTGTATGTGTATGATGAATACTAGTAGATAGACCTTATGTTTGAAAGAGGGGGTTTCTAAAAGAGAGCAATCAAATGCAGCACATATGTTCAGTTTAATGCATAGTTAAAACTAAAAATAGATTTCAATATTTTGGAGGAAAGAGGATCATGTTGTTGTTGTAGAAAAATTTAAAAATGCACATAATTTAGATGTCCTAAAAACCGAGATGTTACAAGCAGCGATTAATCTGATAGTCTCTTTTCTTTCTCTACACGTCTATCACCAACTGTTGCAGTGGCACCTCCTTCTTTGCATCGCAAGGGTCGGTGCTCTCTGTTTCTTCGTGTCTCGAATTTTGCTATGGTGTCTTGACTTTGATTCTGGTTGCATGCATGAGACCTAGAATGCCTATAAAGATATGCTTAAACAATGTGATTAGTCTCATTGATAATGTTGCTATGAATCAACAAGATCATACTCAAACAAATGGCTTGATGGCCATGTTCGCTGCACCCCGTCATGCGGCTCGAGCTCGGGGTCCGTGGCGACTATACGTCGCTTCAGCGACAATTAAACAACTCATCATGTCAGGGGGGAGCGTCGGGTGGAAAAGTATGAGAGAATCTCCTTGATGCATGCAAAAACAAATGAAATTGCTGACATCATCCATATGCAACGGGTTTGAAACTTAAAGAAACTACAAATTTTGCACCAAGTATCTAAATGAAATTCCAATTGAACCACTGAATTTTTGACAATAAAATCCTCCCAACAAGACCCCACTTGACTATATTTAGAAAAAATTATTCGTATTTTTAATGAAGATTATGTTTTCTATGTGGCATACCTGCAGAACAAATTTTACAAATGGACAGAACAAAAAATTTGTATGTACTGAACAAATTAGGTGAACTGACGGAAAAAATATGTTTGTTCTGTGAGTTCATATAATTTGTTCCGCACACACAATTTTCTTATTCCGTAAGATTGTAGAATTTGTTCCACATGTATATGTCACAGCAAATGTATAAGTTTCATTAAAAATATGAATTTTTCATTTTCCGTGTTGTTTTTGTTCCATGCTATTTTGTTTTGTATTTTTTATGTGTAACTTTTCTTCTTGTATTGTTACCTCTTCTTTAGTTTTTTTAGTTTTGCTTCCATTCTTTCTCATGTTTAATTTTCTACTATTTTCTTTATTTTACTTCTTCTTTATTTTTTTCATTTATTTTTCTATACTAGTCTTTTCATATTTATTCATTTTGTATTTTTTCCATTTGATTCATTTGACACTTCGTGATTCATTTTTCTTTACATATTTGTTGTTCTCTTCAAATATTTATTTCACCTGAAATATTTACTTTCTCTCTGTAAGTATTTATTCCTCCTCTGTAATTTGTTCCATCAGTTTATATAATTTGTTCTGTTTGCACAAATATTTTGTTCTGTTAGTTTGTAGAATTTGTTCCACAGTTGTACATATTTGTTATGTCAGTTCATGCGATTTGTTTGTATGTATAAATTTTTTCTTCCGGTAGTTTGTAGAATTTATTCTACGGGTATACATATTTGTTCGGTCAGTTCGTATAATTTGTTTGGTGCGTATAATTTTTTTGTTCTGGCAGTCTGTAAAATTAGTTTCGCAGTTATGTATTGCACAGAATATACAACTTTAATAAAATAATATGAATAAAAAAAGTTCATCAAATTATATCCAAGTGAGATCTTATTTGGAAGTTTTTATTATCAGAAATGCAATGGTGCAATCGGAATTTAATTTTGATACTCAGTTTAATATTTATATGTTTTTAAGTTTCAAACAATGTTGGGTGAGTATGACATCAGTACTTTTGATTTTTTTTCCATGCATGCACCGTAGAGAAAGGAATGAACTAAAACACCGTAATTAAATTCATCCACCCGCGTTGCCGCCCACCCCGCACCTCCATGCCGTGCGTTCATGGAGGTGTGATGCTTTGTTTTTTTATCACTATGGCGACGTATAGCCGCACCCGCCGTGGTCATCTCCTCGCGTGACGCCACGAGGGAGGCGTTCACCGAGCAAGACCGCACCCTCTTCGCGCACGTCATCCCAGACATGTCCCACGCGGCTGGGTTCGCTAAGCGGTCCATGATCTAGCTGTCGAGCTCTGGCCCAAGGTGGAAGGCCCCACGCGGCGTCGTGGCCTTGCACTTCTTCTCCCAGCGTAGTTTCGCTACAGCACGCGGTGCCCGCGAGCGCAAGGTGTGAGAACTGGTGGGATACTTCCGGGGCCGCACCGCCGTGGGGGAGGCAGTTGGTGGACATCGGCCGCGCCATGTACAGCAGCATGCTCGACCTCGTGGCGGGCGCCTTGTTCACCATCGATGTGGTCGTGGTCGACGTCGAGTCCGCGTAGGGGTTACAGGTGCTCGTGGAGGAGATCACTGAGGTGATCTTTGGCAAGGCTCCAAAACTGACTCCAAAATCGGCTCCAGGTGAAGCCCTGCCAAAGGGGGCGAAACAGGGTGCTCCACACCTGGCTCCAACTCCAGAGGCCCGGGTTTTTTTGGTGACTGGAGCTAGTGTGGGGAGGCGGAGCCACATTTTTGTGGCTCTATCCGGCTCTGCCTCACCCGCCCACCTTTTTCCCAGCCTTTTCCCTCGGGTGGGTCCCGCGATAGCAGCGGTCGGCGGGAGGAGGGAGGGGTGGAGCGGGACGAAGGCAGGGATGGGGCGGGGCAGAGGCGGAGGAGGCGCCGGCGGCGGGGCATGGTAGGGCAAGGGGATGCCGACCGGCGGCGGGAGCCCGCGACGTGCGGCAAAGAAGGGTGGAGGCGCTAGCGGGATGGGGTAGAGGCGCCGACAGGACAGGACAGGGCAGAGGCGCCGACGATGCAGGACAGGGCAGGGCAGGGCAAGGGGAGGCCGGCCAACCGGCGGCGGGAGCCAGCTGCGGATGAGGCGGGACGGGAGGCCACCGGCGGATGCTAGGCAGGGAGCAGAGAAGAAAGGATAAGGTGGTGAGGGAAGGGAAAAAGGGTGTTGTGGTCATTTTACACTTTTTTGTATTTTAATGTCTTCACGAAGCTATTTTGCCAAAAGTTTTCTCAAAATGGCTTCAGCTCCATCAAAAAAGTCGCTCCACCTGAGAAGCCAGAGCTGTTTTTGAAGGAGCCGAAGCCCTACCAAACAAGTCCGAAACCGAACGTGTCGGGCCTGTTCCCGTTCCTCCGGTCGCTCGACCTGCAAGGATGGCGCAGCTGGACGGCCGAGCACTTTCACAAATTCTTCCGCGTCTTGGATGACGTAGTTGACAGGAGGTTGGAGGCCAACGCGTCCTCTTCATCCAAGGGCACACACGGGGACTTCCTGGACGCCCTCCAACTGCCTGTCAACTACACCCAAGAAACCACTGAAGCAAACACCTCAGGGACTTCCTGGACCTCCACGGGGAAGATGACTCATGGCGACGTGACAACCATCATGTTCGACGTCTTCGCCGCTGGGACCGACACGATCGCAGTCACCGTGGAGTGGGCGATGGACGTGCTGCTGCGCCACCCGAGCATCATGGCCAAGCTGTGTGCCGAGATCGAGGGTGCCATCGGCAGCAAGGAGATCATCCAAGAGCCCGACGGGTGAGCCTGCCGCACCTTTAGGACGTGGTGAAGGAGGCGATGCAGCCTGGTGGCGCTGCTGTTGCTACTCCACCGGGCCTCGGAGGACGGCGTCCGAGATTGGGGGCTACCCCGTGCCCGAGGGCTGCACGGTGATATCAATGTGTGGGCGACAATGCGAGATCCAGCTGGGTGGGATAAACCGGACGAGTAGGGAGGAGGAGGACGAGATAGAATTCAGAGGGAAAGAGCTCAAGTTCATCCCGTTCGGGTCCAGCCGAAGGCTGTGCCCCGGTCTGCCCATGGCGGAGCGTGTGGTGCCATTCACAATTGCATCATTGCTGCACACTTTTGAGTGGCGACTGCCGGATGGCATGTCCGCCGAGGAATTGGACGCGAGCAAGAAGTTTACTACTGCAAATGTGCTCGCCGTCCCCGAGGGCCGTGCCTGTGGTAATAACTTCTCTTCAGTGGTTGCTTGAGTGAAGACATTGCTGCACGTCAACGAAAGATCGTCTCATGCAGTGCCATGTACAAATTCTGATGATGTGAATGAGAGAGAGTGTGAAGAGAAAGAGGCCGGTTCTTTGCGAAACAACCATCTCATGAGACAACTCAACAACCATTGTATAAGTTGTTGTTGACGTGCAACTCATAATATTCTTCATTTCATATATATGCAGAAATTAAAGAATTATATAGCTTTACCAGACAACTCATTGTACACGTTGTTGATTCATTTCAAAATTACAAGTCAATGCATGAGATTACCTATCAGACGACATAAATGTACATGTCCTAAGCCAAATGATCACCAATATTCACCTAAAAGTTCATCCTTTCACCAAAACCAAAGATGTCAAGAGAAGTGGCGCGGTGTGTTGTCCGAAGTGCTGGCGGGTACATATGGAAGTAGAACCATAGTAACACTAACATTTGCGTGCTCTTCAATTCCCTTTTGAACAAAAGAAAACTTGCTCTTAATTTTACATTAAATTGTAGTATCCTTTGTAATATGCATTGTGTATTGGTCATTTAGTCTGCCTTTTCTATGGAGAATATCTAGACTTTTCTTGGAGAATGATCGAATGAGCAAAGTAGCTAATACTTGTTGAATGAACAAGGGCTCAGCTCTTCTACAGCTTTTGTTCTATTAGAGACCGTCAATGTCAGGGTGCCACTCTTAAGTGTGTAAAAGTGTGAAATTACATTTCACGCATGGGACTTCTAAATTGGGAAAAATTTGTGCTCATGTCTAATATCTACTCCCTCTGTTCCTTCTCGGGACACATGCACGCGAGGGTAGCACGCTTCCCAAGTAATAGTCATTAAGGGACGGAAAAAGTAATTTTTAACTTTATTGTTTTTCATACTTGTTGTCACACCCGGATTTAAAGGCAAATCCGAATGCATTAAATACATGTGCGCCAAGATCAAGTTTACACACATGCATCAACATAGTGATAACCAAAAGACAGTGCATCTCGAAAGTAGAGTATTAACTTTATTACATGACCGAAAGTCTTTAAACTAACACACGAACGAGTAGCTAACAGCGGAAAAGATAGACACGGACGTCCACCACAGGCAGCTGACTGAAGGAGCGAACGCCTAGAACGCGTCGAAATCACCAGAGAAGTCCTCAAAACGTCCGTCTGAGCAGCAACCGGGTTGTGTAGATGCAATATAAAACAACAAGCATGAGCACATGTCGTACTCAATAAGGGAAAAACACTATAACAACATGCAAGGCTTTATGGTGGAAAGGCTTGTGGTTGCAAAGCAGATCAGCATTTTAGTTGGTCAAGTTTTATTAAGCAACTATTACTAGCAAGTGTAAGTGTATACCAAAACCCAAATTAATAAATACATAAGAACCATAGAATGCAATGCACGAGTTTATAAGTTCCATCTTCCATAGAATTACTCATGTGAGGGTCCAGGCCGCTCTTGACCGTGAGTACGGCTAACTAGTTAGTTTTACACTCTGCAGAGGTTGTACACTTTCACCACAAGTCGCGTAAAAACTCAAAAGAGTTTTGGACCCAACCACGCTGTGCAAAAGTAGGCACATTACCACACTACTGAGGTGTGGCTGCATAGGGACGCTACGAGGCCTTTACGAAGATTCCCCAACGTGCAACAACCCACTAGGTTTCAGGTCGAAGCAGGGCATAAAGCTCCCAAGCGGGTCAATGGCCCACCATAAATAAACAAACCCAACTCCCCGCTAGAGCAGGTCTATACCGCGACAACGCCTCCCCATTGGCCCCTTTCAGGTAAGGTTGCTACAACATCAAAGTTTCTAGTTATTCAGCCAAGACAGAGCCATATGTCTTGTGGTTGTACGGTTTTCCTGGGTGGTCGCTCCATGTTCCGATTAACAAGCATAATGTTCTTGCATTACATGAATGAATAGCAGAAAATAAATCAAGATTAAAGATTGTTCTATTAAACCACCCAAAGTAAGCTCTAGCAAGAACTACCCAACATAAAGTAAAACCCAGTTGATTAAGGCACAGGGTAAACAACACTAGTCACACCTTAAGCATGGGTCCCGTCACATTAATGCATGCAATAAATAAATAACTGTGTAATTAGAATGCATGTTGTAATAGGATCTGATCCGATCCATCGGATCGAGATCCAACGGCCCTGGACGTGAGCAAGCGGCAGGCGGCGGCGACTGGCCGGCGGCGACGGGGTTAGCGGCGGCGCTAGGCGGCGGACACGCCGGCGCGGTGCCAAATCGAGCTAGGGTGCTCGATCGAGCGCGCGGACTGCACCAGAACGAAGCGCGTGACACAATGAAACTAACTATGGCAAGGGTGGGGTCTTACAGGCGGCGACGACGGCGGATGGCTCGGCGGAGCGGAAGACGGCGGCGGCGGAACTCCGGCGAAGGCGTACGGGCGATGTAGGGGTCGGCGATGCAAACAAGTGACACCAGAAGCTTCCCCTCGACCTCGCGATGCTCCGGAGGTGCTCCTCGATGGTGGAGAGGTGACGGCGAGACGGATCGAGCTTGGCGGCAGCTAGGGTTTCGGCGGTGGTGCGCAAGGCTCGAGGCGACGGCTAGGGCTTGGGGTGGGGTTCAGGGGTGGCGGCGGTGCCTTATAAAGGGGCCGGGCAGGTCTTGGCGTGCGGGCCACGCCTAGGGAGGCGCGCGGGGCGGACTCGGCGGCGAACTCCGAGTCGCAGTCGAGCACGGCTGGAGCTCGGGGATGACAGGCGGGGGCCACCGGTCAGCAGTTGCGAGCGGCAGGCGAGCGACGCGGGCTGCGCTGGGCCGGGAGCGGAACTGGGCTGCGGCCTGCTGCGGTGCAAAGGCGGACAAGGCCAGGGAGATGATGGGGCGCAAGAGGACTTCCCGCGACGGGCCGCGCTGGTGACAAAGCAGGCCGGCTGAGGGCGTTGGGCGGCCGCGGGAGGAGAGCTGAGGGGCGTCCACCAGACTTCTGAGGTTTGGGCTCAAAGCAAAAACGGGCCAGAAGAGAGGGGAAGGGAGAAGATAAAAGGAAAAGGTTTAAACTTTTTGAAAAAGCCTCAAACAAATGAATTCAAATACAAATTTTAATTCAAACACACAAAAGCGATGCATCAGCATGTATGCAACATTAAACTCCTATGATTAATTTATTTTATTTTGGAGATAATTAAATGCCTACAAGAAATTAAAGAAAACCTTATAGTCCTTAAGAGCAAAATTAAGGGTTGCTAACAAATTTTATTAAAATTCAAATTTTTGAAAATTAGGGTGTTACACTTGTTGAGTGTATACCCTTCCCAACTAATTTTTTTAGTTCACAAAATTAATATCCATACTGCTGAAGAATGAAAAAGTGCAATAGAGTGAAAATGTCAAATGGAATGACTTCATTGATTAAGGGTCTCTATACATTTATACTCTGCCAACATACATTTCCAGTGTTGAAAACAAATTAGAAATGACATTTTTTAAAGACGTGCATGAAACGCTTTTCATTAAGAAGAGGAGAGTTACAGTTAATCAACCTTAGAAGAACCCCTAAGGAGAGAAGTTACAAGGAACAACCATAACTACCAAAGGCTAACAATAACGACACCCACCAATGACATGATGGTGTCTATTCGGGGAGTCGGTTCCCGAACAGACACACTTAGATAACTAAAAAAGTAATTAGCTTAATTAATTACATTTACAAGGAACAACCACAACTACCAAAGGCTAACAATAACGACACCCACCAATGACATGATGGTGTCTATTCGGGGAGTCGGTTCCCGAACAGACACACTTAGATAACTAAAAAAGTAATTAGCTTAATTAATTACAGTAATTGATCACTAATGATTGTGTTTTACAACACTTCTCCTTGATCTTGATCCACAACACAAATTTCAAAGAAATAGTGTCGCACCCAGAATTTGAACCCTGAGTGGGAGCCTCCTAGCCAGTGGCCTTTGCCACTCCAACTGTGGACACCTTGACTTCATGTAATCCTTGTTTATGTGTTGATTACTCATAAAAAGGCATGCACTTGTTTGGAGCTACTCCCCCCGTCGTTTTGCCATTTTAAGGTTAATATTTTTCGTTGTGCATCTGAATATATACTTATGTTTAGATACGTACTAACAATTATGAATCTAGATTTTACCAAAACAACATATTTATTCTAATGTTTGACTCTTTTGATGCCATCCTGAGTTCTCAAGTATCCATGTTATGTATTTTCCTGTTCTTATTTATTTCTTATGTAATTTGAGGTGTTAGAAATTTGGAACTTTACCCCAAAACATTTGTTGGGGTGCTTAGAAAAGAAAAAAAAACTCATTCCGTCTCATATTACTTTTCGTTTTCACTTTTCTAGATGCATCACTTTTGCTATGTATCTAGACATAAGGAGATATATATCTAGGTGCATACTAAAATGTGTGGATGCAGAAAAACCAAAATGAATATTAATTTGGGACGGAGTGAGTAGAAGATCAATTTACTGAATCACAAAAAAGGCACTATATGTAAGTTGTTGCCAGCTTAATACTAGTTCAATTTTGTTTTTTTAGTTTTTCTAAAATAATGTTGACATTGCTCATCAATCATTGTTAAACATCCAAAACTAAAAATATAAGTTTAACATATATCTAGTTGGTGAGATCTCGGATCCTTCACGAGTGGCGCGCCCGTACGTCAAGCGCTCCTCTGTCCTCTCTCCTGCACACGGATAGAATCTTGTCTCCCCTCTGCAGGCCACACAAATGGAGCGCGAGAGCTGGCTGCTGCTGGCGACGCTCGCCGTCTCGCTCCTCTGCTACCTCGCCATCCTCCGACGCCGTTCACTCACCAGCCGCCTGCCGCCCGGCCCCAGGCCCCTCCCGCTGATCGGCAACATCTTCGACCTCCGCGCCGGCAACCTCCACCACACGCTCGCCCGCCTCGCGCGCGCATACGGCCCCGTCATGCGCCTCAAGCTCGGGCTCACCACGGCTGTGGTCGTCTCCTCGCGCGACGCGGCGGCGGAGGCGTTCACGAGGCACGACCGGCGCCTCGCCGCGCGCAGCGTCCCTGACGCCACCCGCGCGCTCGGGTTCTCCGAGCGGTCCATGGTGTGGATGCCGAGCTCCGACCCACGGTGGAAGCACCTGCGCGGCGTCGTGGCCGCGAACGTCTTCGCCCCGCGGAGCCTCGCCTCGGCGCACGCCGCCCGCAAGCGCAAGGTGCGCGACCTGGTGGGCTACCTTCGCGGGCGCGCCGGGCGGGAGGTCGTCGTCGGCGAGGCCGTGTACAGCGGCGCTCTGAACCTCGTATCGAGCACCTTGTTCTCCGTCGACGTAGTCCAAGTGGGCGCCGAATCGGCGCACGGGATACGTGAGGCCGTCGAGAGCCTTGTGGAGCTCGTCGCGAAGCCCAACGTCTCCGACCTCTTCCCGTTCCTCCGGCCGCTTGACTTGCAGGGACGCCGGCGATACGCGGCAAGGCAGATCGCAAAGGTTTTCCGGATCTTGGATGACATCATCGGCAGCCGCCTGGCCGATGCCTCCACCTGCTCCATGGACGACAAGCAAGGTGACTTCCTGGGCTCGCTCCTCGAGCTCATGTTCTCGGGCAAGATCACCCGCGAGGACGTGTCGACCATCCTGTTCGACGTCGTCACTGCCGGCAGTGACACGATTGCCATCACGGTGGAGTGGGCAATGGCCGAACTCCTTCACAACCCGAACGCCATGGACAAGGTGCGCGCAGAGATCAAGGCCGCCGGCGGCGGCAAGGAAACCATCGAGGAGGCCCACACGGCAAGACTGCCGTACCTCCGCGCCGTGATGAAGGAAGCGATGCGGCTGCACCCCGTGGCGCCCATTTTGCTACCGCACCAAGCCGTCGAGGACGGCGTCGAGATCGGCGGCTACGCGGTGCCCAGGGGCTCCACGGTGATCTTCAACGCATGGGCGATCATGCGTGACCCGGCGGCGTGGGAGCGGCCGGACGAGTTCATCCCTGAGAGGTTCTTGGATAAGGCAGTCAAGGTAGACTTCCGTGGCAAAGACTTCGAGTTCATCCCGTTCGGCGCTGGCCGTAGGGTGTGCCCCGGCATACCAATGGCGGAGCGTGTGGTGCCGTTGATACTGGCGTCGCTGCTGCACGCGTTCGAGTGGCGCCTGCCGGACGGCGTGTCCGCCGAGAACTTGAACGTCAGCGAGAAGTTCACCACCGCCAATGTCATGGCTGTACCTCTCAAGGCCGTGCCGCTCGTCATCTAGATGATGCTAGATGTTGGAATTTGGGCAATTGAAACTTTTGAAAGGCTCATCAGACAATCGCGACGACTTCCTCGACGTTCTCGTGGAGCTCATGGCCGTGGGCAAGATCGCCCGCGACAACGTGACCACCATCCTGTTCGACGTGTTCGCCGCCGGGAGCGACACGATCGCGCTCACCGTGGAGTGGGAGATGGCCGATCTGCGGCGCCACCCGAGAATCATTGTCAAGCTGCATGCCGAGATCTAGGTGTTGGAACTAGTCCTCTAATCTCTCACTCACGCAACGAACGGTAGTAGGAGATGAACAAAGCACAAACAGGAAGTACCGGTGACGAACGCCGCAGCCGCACACACGGCTTGTATTTTGGCTGTTTACTGAACTCTAAGAACTCTAAAGGACTCGAACAAATTTACTGTCACACCCGGATTTAAGGGCAAATCCGAATGCATAGAATACATGTGCGCCAGGATCAAGTTACACACATGCATCAACTCAGTGAATACCAAAAATAGTGTCAAAAGCGTAAAGGAAGTATTATAACTTTATTACATGACCAAATGTCTCAAAATCGTAACAAAAGCGAGTACTAGCAGCGGAAAAGGACGTCTCCACAGGCAGCTGACTGGTGGCACGCTTGCCTAGAACTCATCGAACTCTCCAGGAAAGTCTTCAAAACGTCCGTCTGAGCAGCAACCGGGTTGTGTAGATGCAATATAAAATAACAACAAGCATGAGCACATGTCGTACTCAACAAGGGAAAACTCTATAACAACATGCAAGGGCTTTATGGTGGAAGCTTGTGGTTGCATAGCAGGTCAGCATTTTAGTTGGTCAAGTTTTATTAAGCAAGCTGAATTACTAGCAAATGTAAGTTTATACCACCCAGAGATTAACATAAGCATCATCATCATGAACGAAAGTAAATGCAATAAGTTTAATCCATCTTCCATAGTTTACTCATGTGAGGGTCCAGGCCGCCCTTGACCGTGGGCACGGCTAACTAGTCAGTTTTACACTCTGCAGAGGTTGTACATCTTTACCCACAAGTCGCGTAAAAGTTCTAGGAACTTTAAACCCAACCATGCGATGCCGGCCAAGCATCATACCACACTACCGAGGTGTGATTGCATAGGGACGCTACGAGGCCTTTACAAAGATTCCCTAGCACGGGCTGCTCGCTAGGTTACCTGATCAGTGCAGCGCATAAAGCTCCCTAGCGGGTACCGTGTCTTAGCAAAGCCCAACTCCCCGCCAGAGCAGGTCTATACACCATCTACCGTCAGCCCCCAACCCCTTTCAGGTAAAGCATACCACATACTAAAGTTTCTAATTACTTGGCCAAGACAGAGCCATATGTCTTGTGGTAGTACTGTTTTCCTGGGTGGTTCTCCATGTTCCGATTAACAAAGGTGATCTTGTTTAATGAAGGTAATACATAAGTAAAGCAAGATTAACATTGTTGTTCATTAGAACCACCATGATCCCAAGTTGAGCAACTAAGCAAGGTCTACCCAACATAAACATAAACCCAGGTTGACCAAGGCATAGGGATAAACAAAGCTAGTCAAACCTTAAATAGTAGGACCCTTCAATTTAATGCAAAGCAATAAATAAATAACTGTGTAATTAAAATGCATGTTGTAATAGGGTAACGGGAATGCAGCAAGAACTTGCCTTCTACCAACGCTTGCTGCTGCTCAAGGTCTTGAAAGTCTTCAACTTCAGCGTATTCCACGTACGGATAGACTTCTACGCACCACATCATTCACATACAAGCAAACAATGGAATAAAATAAGAAACAATCACCAAACAGTACTAACATAACAAAACAGGGGCATAAAACTGTTCTACTCGTTGAGACGATCGCGTGGATATAAAGAACGCTAAAAACGGAGCTAAAACGCGTATTCTACGGCCAAAACAAGGTTTAGGGGCTTTTCTGCAGGAAATCTAAACTTCCAGGGGTTAAACTACAAGAAACTGAGGGTTAAAACCTAATTACGTGTAAAAACTTAGGGGCTGTGGTGCAAAACTTAAAGCTTAGGATCTCGGGCACAAAAACTAAGGAGTTCAGGGCCTAAAGCATAAAAACAGGACTTAACCGTGAGGGTCTTTGCACGTGGAAGGGCATACTTGTGAATCTAAGAAACAGAGGGACCTTTTTGCAAAACAACACAGCACAACGCTGGGGTTGACCGGTATTGACCGGTTGACCCCGAGGTTTGATCCGATCTGGGTCGTTGATTGCTGGACGGACGGCTGGCAGCGCGAGCAACGGCCGGCGGCGGGACCTCGCCGGCGCGGCTGAACTCGAGCTGGGGGCTCGATTCTCTGCAGGATTTGCGCCAGGACGAAGCTAGCGACGCGAGGGATCGATCTAGGGCATTGGAGCGGACGATCGGGCGACGGCGACGGCGTGCAGCTCGCCGAGGCGGACCGGCGCGACGGCGCCACTGCGGCGACCTCGATCGGGCGATGCAGGGCACGGAGACGCAGACAAGCGGCCTAAGCGACTTCCTCACCTCCTTGCGGTGCTCTGGGTGACCTTCTCATCGGCGGAAAGGCGACGGCGGAGCGGAGCTGCGGCGGCGGCGCGGCTAGGGTTTCCGGCGGCGCAGGGCGCGGGGCTTGCTAGGGTTTGGTGAAAGCGGGCGCTCGGGTGGCGGCGGCCCTTAAGTAGGCCGAGGGGGTGGGCATCGACGTGCGGGCCCAGGGGATAGCGCGGGGTGTGGGGATGCGGCGCGGTGCGAGCCCGACCGAGCTCGGGTCGGGTTCCAGCCGAAGGTGGGGGATGACGGCTGGGGTCCACCCGTCAGAGAGAGCGGGCGTAGGGAGGCGGAGGTGGGCTGCTGGGCCGGATCGTTGGCTAGGCTTTTGGGCCGAAGGGGTGACGCACAGCTCAAAAGAAAAGAAGAGGGTGCAACGCCAGACTTCTGGCCGACGGACCGAGCGGCGAAGCTGGGCTGATGGGCCGCAGAGCAGGGGGGTGGCGAGCGAGCGTTGCGGTGGAGTCGGAGGACGTCCGCCAGACCTTGGCTGCTGGGCCGCGACGAACAGAAAAGGAAGAGGGGTTTTGTTTTGTTTTTTTTTCTAAAAGATTCAAACAATTGAATTCAAATATCAATTTGAATTCAACCAAACAAAAATAATGCAGCGGCATGTATGCGACAAACATCAAGCTATTTATTTTTTTTTGGAAAACAAATAATTTTTTTTCCTATACTATATTCCCTGTAAAGAATTAAAGGTTGGGAAATTTTTTTAAAATTATAGGAAAATCGTTGTTTAAATTTTCTTCCTATTCACATCCTGAAATTTGAAAATTTCAGGGTATGACATTTACACACAGGGATACATGACTTAAGTAGCCTCTCCGTGACACAGCACCCACACCATGCACTCCGTCGATCACGCGCACACACGCTTTCTCCCGTGACCCGGCCGTCTCCACGTTGAGCCACGAACTCCGTGAGAACCGGTCTCCAGCTGATCCAGACTTGCATGTGCTTCTATCGCCACTGGCTTCTGACTCGCCCACCCCTGCAACTACCAACACGCGCACACACGTCGTGCTCAACTTGATCTTGACACACACGAGCACCAACTCATGCATGGACCTGCTACTCTACAGATCGACTAACACATGCTAGCAAACTAAGCCTGAACCCATGCACGCACACATGCACAACTAACAAGCTAACATACTCATCTCAACACATGCGACGGATGTGAAAATCAGAGGTGCGGAAGTAGGATGGAACGCCGTGCCTCTCAGCATCGGCGGCTGCGTGTTAAATAGGCAGGGAAGCCCCCCTGCGTGGATTACAAGTTGATCACGGTGGTTTGTTACATGGCTCAAGATTACAACAGATTTCCTAGATTACATCACAAGATATTAACTAACTTGAGCCATGTGAACCAAACTTTACCGTGTACACAATTACATCCAATCATATCTATCTAGTTTGTCTAACATCCTCCCTCAATCCAATCATATCTATCTAGTTTGTCTAACATCATCCCTCAATCACAACCGTCCTAGGTTGAGATTGTGCTTGAAGTTCTCCAATTGTCGAACCGGCAATGCCTTCGTGAAGCCATCAGCTATCTGATCCCCTGTAGGTACAAACTCAATTTTCAACAAATTTCTTGACACTCTTTCTCTTACAAAGTGATAGTCAAC
Source organism: Cenchrus fungigraminus (assembly GCA_036936925.1). Classification (NCBI taxonomy): domain Eukaryota; kingdom Viridiplantae; phylum Streptophyta; class Magnoliopsida; order Poales; family Poaceae; genus Cenchrus; species Cenchrus fungigraminus. Next base: position 61,747,394 of record CM072768.1, on the reverse strand, counting down.
TTCGATATGTTTTGTCCTTGCATGGAAGACAGGATTAGATGACAGGTACTTGGCGCCCATATTATCACACCATAGTCGTGCAGCAGGAGAACAGTGTATACCAATTTTTTTCAACAAAGTCTGTATCCACATTATTTCAGCCGTAGCATTAGCCACAACCTTATTCTCTGCCTCAGTACTAGACCGGGACACAGTTGGCTGCTTCCGTGCGCTCCATGACACCAAATTAGACCCCAAAAATATGGCATAGCCTCCGGTTGACCTCCTGTCATCTAAAGATCCTGCCCGATCTGCATCAGAAAAGCCACTGACCAACATCGAAGTAGACTTATTAATCTGCATCCTACTTTAGTATCCTGCTTGATGTACCGAAGTATCCTTTTGACAGCAGCCCAATGAAAATCAGTTGGTGTGTGTAAGAATTGGCAAACTTTATTAACCAAGAAAGAAATATCCAGCCTGGCAAGAGTTAAATACTGCAAAGCTCCTACCACGCTACGATAATGTGTAGCATCTTTAGGTCCTAATGGCACCCCTTCATGAGCAGACAATTTTTCGCTAGTTGAGAACTCACTGGTTTGCAGCTGAACATATTCACCTTTTTCAATAAACCTGATGCATATTTGTCTTGAGTCAGTAAAATACCATCTTGTGTTTTACATACCTCAATTCCCAAAAAGTAATGCAGATCTCCCAGATCTTTCAGTGCAAACTCCTTCTTCAAGCTTTGCAGTAGTCTAGCTGTTGCCTGACTTGAGGAACTTGCTACTATAATATCATCAACATATATAAGTACAAAAACTGTTACTCCTCCATTGCTAAAATAGAACAATGATGTGTCTGCCTTTGATGCTTTAAAAACCCAATTCTTGAAATTTGGTGCTTAGCCTACCATACCAGTCACGAGGTGCTTGTTTTAAGCCATATAATGCTTTATCTAGCTTACAAATGAAACTGGGCTTACTTTTATCCTCATAACCAGGAGGTTGTCACATGTAGACCTTCTCTTCTAAGTTACCATGGAGGAAGGCATTTTGAACATCAAGTTGTCGCAAACTCCAACCTCTCGAGACAGCAATAGAAAGGATAGTCCTAACAGTAGGCATTTTAATTAAGGGTGAGAAAGTATCTTCATAATCAATACCAAACCTCTGCTTGTACCCTTTCGCAACCAGGCGAGCCTTGTGTTTATCCAATGTTCCACCAGCCTTGAGTTTCTTTTTATTAGACCCATTTAGAAGCTATAACATTAATACCTTTCCTAGGTGGAACTAAATGCCATGTCCCATTTTTCATGAGAGCATTATATTCAACATCCATGGCCTCCTTCCATTCTTCGCTACTCAAGGCATCTTCTAAAGTTTGTGGTTCACCAGTAGAAGAGAAATAACCATAACGAACATGACCATCAGTATATAACTTAGGTTTTCGAATGCCATCTTTAAGTCGTGTTCTTGGCCGGGGAGGCGGAGACGGTGGCGTTGATGGCATTGGTGCTGCTGGAGAGGGTGGTGCTGCAGCTGTAGCCGTAGGAGATGCTGCAGACCTGCTTGGCGCATCGGATCTACTTGGCGCACCGGATCCAGCACCTGATCGCGCGGGTGACGAGGTCGATTCTCCCCCGTGCGCGCGAGTCGGCGTGGCGTCACCAGACTGGTGCGGCGGCGGTGGCGGGTGGGAGGCGCCGTCTGCCTGCCGCGTGTTGCATCAGGTTGGAGCGGGGCGGTGTCCGGCGCCTGGAGACCGGTTGGCGCTGCCCCCGGTGTGGATTCTGGTAGCGATCCCGAGGCCGCCGCAGGTAGATCAGCTCCGGGACCTGTGCTGAAGCTGGGAACTACTATTTCTTCCTGTAAATCAGCATTTTCTTCACCAAAATTTGCAGGATTAGCACCATTGGACATCTGATCACCTACAGATTCACCCCCATATGAATTTCGCAAGGTTGGTGGAAGAAGTAAAATTTCAGATCGAAGTCTAGCCCCTGCATTTGAGTGCAACTTCGAGAAAGGAAAGACGTTTTCATCAAAGACAACGTCTCTAGAAATATAGACACGACCAGTAGATATGTCCAGACATTTAAACCCCTTGTGTCGATTGCTATAGCCAAGGAACGCACACTCCTTTGATCGAAATTCAAGTTTATGCTTATTGTATGGCCAAAGATTTGGCTAACAAGCACACCCAAAGACACGAAGAGATTTATAATCAGGTGCAGTATGGAATAGGCGATCTAGGGGTGTATCATAATCAAGGATTTTACTAGGGGTGCGATTAATCAAATAAGTGGCAGTGAGGAATGTCGCATCCCAAAATTTTAGTGGCATGTGTGCTCGGGCTAGAAGGGATAGGCTGACCTCAACGATGTGTCTATGCTTTCGCTCGGTAGCCCCATTTTGCTGATGTGCATGGGACAAGACACTAGATGAGATATGCTAATTTTGGAGAAGAAAGAGTTGAGTTTTTCATACTCTTCTCCCCAATCCGTTTGCGTAGCAATGATTTTCCGATCAAAGAGCCGTTCCACAAGGCTTTGAAACTCATGAAATTTTTGAAAAACTTCAGATTTAAATTTAAGCAGATAAATCCATGTAAATTTGCTAAAATCATCAATGAAGCTCACACAATATTTATACCTTCCTACTGAACCGGGTGCAGGGCCCCAAACATCTGAAAACACAAGTTCCAAAGGATGACTAGAGACACTAGTTGACTTGGGATAGGGAAGCTGATGACTCTTTGCTTGTTGACAAGCATCACACACTAAGTCTTTATTCGAATCAACAAAATAAGGAAGTTTATTAGTTCTAAGAACTTTCTCAATGATAGGAATTGAAGCGTGTCCTAGGCGACTATGTCACCTATCAAAAGACACTTTATTGACACCAAAAACTTGCTTTGCACCCGTCATAGGAGGAAGGGGATACAACCCCTTTCGACATGGCCCTTCAAGGAGTGTGGTCTTCGTGTCCCGATCCTTTATGAGAAAGAAATTAGGGTGAAATTCTAAAAAGACAATGTTATCAGATGCAAGTTTGAAGTTTATGACCTGAAACGAGATTTTTCTTTGTGGATGGAACATGAAGGATATCACGAAGTTGTAGATTGCGATTTGGGGGTATGAATTGTAGATTGACCAATATGTTTAATGGGCATACCTAAACCGCTTGCGGTATGGATCTGATAAACACCATGATATTTTTCACGGATAGCTAGCTTGTCCAACTCGCCCGTGATGTGATCCGTGGCACCCATATCGGTGTACCAATTGGTGTCGACGTTGTAGGCTGCACCCATGGAAGCGGCGACATGCTTCTCTTTAGGCGTGAAGTCTTCTTCAAATTGGTGCCTACACCGCTCAGCAGTGTAGCTGACTTTGTAACAGACTTGGCAGTGAGGACGAGAGCTGCTGCCAGATCCACGGCCGCCACGGCCGAAGTTGCCGCGACCACCACGGCTGCCTCCTCCAGAGTTGCCTTGTCGTGGGTTGTTGGGGAAGTCGTTGCCGTTTCCTCAACCTTGGCCATGGTTTGCACCACCACGACCACGGCTGTTGCCGCCGCCATTGCGCCCACCACGATTGGCCGCATTTGCCGATGAGCCGGAGTTGTTGTTGCCCCAAAGTTCCATGCGAGTCTCAAAAGCAAGAAGCTGTGTATAGACCTCACTTACAATGACAGTCTCCTTCCTCGCAAGGAGGGCAGAGACTATAGGGTTGAAGTCGATGCCGAGCCCGGTGAGGATGTACTCGACGAGCTCTTCTTCCTCAAGTTTTCTGCCATCCGCCGCCATCTCATCTCCAAGCGTGCGCATCTTGCCGACATACTCCGCGACGATCTGGTTCCCCTTCTGTGTCATCGTGAGGGCGAGCCGTGTGTTCACGGCCCTGGCTCGGTTCTGCAACGAGTACATAGCCTCAATCACAGCCCAGAGACTCGCCGCCGTGGTTTGGGCAGCAACTTGAGCTAGCACCTCTCGTGCCAGGGAGCCAAGGACGAGGCCGAGGACCTGTTGGCCCCTGACGAACCACTCCTCGTAAGCCGGATTAGGGATCTTGGCCGGCTTGCCATCCGCATCCTTCCCATCTATCTCAGCGTCGGGAGATGGCGATGCACCGGTGAGGTGCCCTTTGAGGCGCAATCCATAGACGGCAGCTAGGACTTGCGCCTTCCACATGGAATGGTTGGACTTGGAAAGTTTTTCGGTGATAGCTACACCTACCCAGGGATTCATCATGGCTGTCGACAAAGTCATGACGAGGAAGATTGGTTTTGGGCTAGGGTTATGGAAAGATGAATCGGTTTAGGCTGGGATTGTGGGTTAGCCTCTGATTACCATGTGAAAATCAGAGGTGCGGAAGTAGGATAGAACGCCGTGCCTCTCAGCATCGGTGGCTGCATATTAAATAGGCAGGGAAGCTCCCCCTGCGTGGATTACAAGTTGATCATGGTGGTTTGTTACATGGCTCAAGATTACAACAGATTTCCTAGATTACACCACAAGATATTAACTAACTTGAGCCATGTGAACCAAACTCTACCGTGTACACAATTACATCCATTCATATCTATCTAGTTTGTCTAACAACAGACACAACCATGTCAAGATTATTCCAACACTAGGGCGCCATCGGTAGCAAGGAGACCATCGAGGAGCCCGACCGCTGTATTTAAGGAGGCGATGCGGCTGCACCTGGTGGTGCCGCTGCTGCTACCCCACCGGGCCACGGAGGATGGCATCGAGATCGGGGGTTACGCTATGCCCAAGGGCTGCACGGTGATATTCAACGCATGGGCAGATACAAGTTCGTCCCGGAGCGGTTCTTGGGGCTGTGCCCTGGCCTGCCCATGGCGCAACGCGTGGTGGCGCTCATGGCGTCACCTCTGCACGTGTTCGAGTGGCGACTGCCCAACACTACAAATGCGCAATGTTGAGTTTCCAGACGGCCTAAACTTCCCTACCCTACGGTCGACACCACCTCTTTCTACATGGCGGGGCCCACTACAACAGCAAATAATTATCACCGAGCGCGAGCGGCTCACCCCTCATTCACTTTTCCCTTTCTCTTTCTCTTCTCCACGCACCCTCTCTCATCCTGACAACTGGCGGAGGGAGCACCATCCCTGGCAAGGGCGCGGCGAGCTCCGCCGAGGTGGCTCGGGGTGCGGCGCCAGCGCCCCGGCGAGCTCCGCCGAGGTGGCTTGGGGGTGCGGCCCCGACGAGCTCGTCTGGATAGATCTTGGCCACCGTGGAGTGCGACGGCGAGCTCGGGGAGCGCAGGTGCTGGGTCGCGGCGAGTTCGCGTGCCGGTGAGTGTCGACGCTGGCGAGGCGAGCTCGCGCCGCGAGGTAAGCACCGGTTGATTTTTTCTTTTTCTTTTTCTTTTTTTCCAAAACTTTTTATCTAAATCTTCCTTTAAAAGTTTTCCATTATGATTTTTCAAAAACTTTGTTCCTTATTTTTGCTTTTCCAAAAATATTTTCTGTGTAATTTTTTCTCTAGTTTGTTTGAAATATTTTCATCAAAATTTTCTTTTCTGTTTTTTATTTTTCAAAAACTTTTTTGTGAATTTTTAAAACTTTTTGTGTAACTTTTTCTTAAGTTTGTTTGAAAAGTTTTCTTCAAAAGCTTATTTTTCTGATTTTTAAAACTTTTTGTGTAATTTTTTCTCAAGTTTGTTTGAAAAGTTTTCTTCAAAAACTTTTTCACTTTATTTTTCTTCAAAAATTTCTTGTATAATCTTTTTGTTTGAGTTGGTTAAAAATTTTTACAAAGTTTTGTTTCAAAATTTTTATAAAGTTTCTTCCGACTTTTGTTTTAAATTTTTCCTTCCAAACTTTTGCGTTCATTTTTCATTACCATTTTTCAAAAGACTTTTGTTTTTATTTTTTTAGTTGCTTTTTGACTAGCGAGCGAGGTGGGGCGAGGGAGGGGAAGACCAGCAAGTGAGGGGACCATGTGGCGGGCCCATGGATGGGATCCTGGTCGGATCGACCGTAGGGAGCGCTCCCTACGGTCGCCCGTAAACTTGGCTCCCCCCTACAAATGTGCCCGCAGGCCCCCCCGAGGGCCGTGCCTGTGTGCTGATAACGGGGGGTGATTAGTTGGATGTATTTCCCCCGACCAATAGGGGCGCGGCTACCTGTCGCTTCGGCGACAGAATAGCACAGTGTCACGCTGCTCGTCAGCAGGTCGACATCGCTACTGTATGTGAGTGCTAGTTACTGACCCAGGTAGATGTATATGATTGCTAATCTCCATGGGTGCTTCGTGGGGCCCTTGTCCTCTGCATGCAGCTCATGTGCTTAATTTTCCAGTAGTGATGACGTGTAGGGGTGGGCGTTCGGGTTACCCGATTAGTTCGGGTCGGGTAATTCGGGTTTTGAGAAATTCGGGTAATGAGAATCATTACCCGATATCAACTTCAGAAAAACACTACCCGCAAATTCGGGTACCCGCAAAAATCGGGTTCGGGTTCGGGTTACCTAATTTACCCGAAATCTATAATCAAAGTATACACTCAAACACACATAATTTTGCATAGACTAGTAGTTTGCGTTGAATTTCAACTACAAGTTGAGAAGAATAGTATACTATAGTCACTTATTCAAATTAAGAGAATTATATTCTAATAAAGTGACAATTTCAAGTGTTCAACTAACAACACATGAATAAATACAAAGACAAAGGCAAATTTCAGGTAGTTCGGATAGTTTGGGTACCGGAGTGTATTACCCGAATTACCCAAACTAATTTGGGGTAATCACAATCACTATCCGAACTTGGGATCGGGTACCTCAGGTTCGGGTAATTTGAGTTCGGATTCGGGTAATTCGGGTACAGGTAATGGGTATCGGGTATTTTGCCCAGGCCTAATGACGTGAGCCACATGCAATAGGGATTGAAATTAAAAAATCTATAAATCACAAATCAAACATCAAAATTAAATTTCGATTGCAACATTGAATTTCTAACAATAAAAACTTCAAAATAAGATCCCACTTGACTATATTTTGACAAATTTTGTATTCGTATTTTAATTAAGGTTATATATTATGTGCAATACATAACCTTAGAACAAAATTTACAAACTACCCGAACAAAACATTTATACATACCGAACAAATCATATGAACTACCAGAACAAATATATACATATGGAACAAATTCTACAAACTACCAGAACAAAACATTTGTACATACTGAACAAGTCACTGTTATATGCAGAACAAGTTTGCATATCATCTCGAACAAATAAATGAAAGGTCAGAACATATCAGAATAACGTTCAGAACAACTTATTAGTATAACCAGAAAAACTTTGTACGTCATCTCGAACAAACAAATGAAGTGTTAGAACAAATGAGAACAACCGTCATAATAATATCCTATTATAGCCAGAATAAGTTTGTATGCCATCTTGAACAAACAAATAAAGTGTTATAATAAATACTAACTATAAATTTTTAAAATTCAGAACAAGTCACTGTTATATGCATAACAAGTTTGTATGTCATCTCAACAAAACAAATGTAGTGTCAGAACAAATCAGAACAAGAGTCAGAACAAATTATTATTATAGCCAGAACAAGATATTATTATTATAGACAAAACAACTTATTATTATAGCCAGAACAAGTTTGTATGTCATCTCGAACAAACAAAATAAAGTGTCAGAACCAATGATAACAAGTTTCGGAACAAGATCCATTATAACTAGAACACATTTGTATGTCATCTAGAACAAATAAAATAAAGTGTCTGTTCGCACCCAAAATTGGCACGTCTTGTCTGACCGATCAGACCTGTGGGTCCCACCAGTCAGACCGGTGTGGTCAAAGACCATAAAATACAATTTGGACTTCACCATTGGATAGTTCTCGTCGAGTTGATCAAGATTCATATGTGGAACGTCCAAATCGGAGTCCTAAGTGGATTTTGGTGAATTGAATGGCAAAGCGATTAAAGGACTAATGTATTTGTCTAAGATTGTGAGCATGTTTTATTTAGGTATTCATGAACAATTATTGGAGTATTTATTTGAAAGTGAATATTATATGGCTCACATTGGAAAAGACAAATATATGGATGATCCTAATGCATAAGTGACAAATATCAATCAATAAAGGAAGATAAATATTGGGATAAATTGAGAAGGTCAATTCATGGTCTCCCATACTAGACATAGCTTGATTAAAATTACAAGGATCATAAAAAGAGAAGATGGTAATTCTGTAGACCAAGTGCAAGGCTTCATGTGGTAATTGAGAAAGGACACAAGGATGAGTGTAAACATTATGGTTCTTAATTGGAAGCTTGCATATTCGTTGTCAATCAAGAACAAGCATTTGAAGCGGGATTTTCAAATAGAAATTAATTATGGATGAAACAAAGTGGAACTCAAAGTGGTTTGGGTAAGTGATGAAGAGATCAACCGAGATATTTAGGGCGAGGGACTAAGCAATCTTTGAGGCCGTAGCTAAGCCGCCATTAGTGTTTTGCTAAGGTGAAGTTCTAGCATCCGTGGGGTCTTCAAGTATCATATCCAAACCTTAACCGAGAGAAGCAATGCAAGTCATCAACATGTTGAGATTGGCAACATGGAGTGACTTATGGATCCAAGCATTCACTCTTATGCTATATGGAAAGATCCTAAGTCACTAGCTCAAGTATGGACGTGCTCAAGTCAAAGCCTACGTTGAAAGCCCTCAAGTGGACATTGCTCAAGTATGGCAAGATTGAAGACATTCAAGCTCAAGAGGTTGACAAGGTATTTTTATTTATTCTTGAGTATAGGTATGCTGTACTATCAAGAGGGATGCAACATTAGCGAGTTGACCAAGTCAAAGTGTTCATTAGTTGACCTAAGTGAGATCTAGCCTTGAGAGCCTTAGAGCGTGCTAACAAACCCTCCTAACCTAACCTAAGCCACTTCATCTCTTTGGTGAAGTGTTAGAACCCTAGAAAGGGTTTTGGGGGTGCCTCGGGCCTGACCGGTCTGACCGGTCAGGGGCACCGGTCTGACCGGTGCCGTTAGCCCCAACGACTAGTTTTTCAAACACCGGTCTGACTGGTGTGGGGCACCAGTCTGACCGGTGCCGCCTGAGGGCTAACGGCTAGTTTTCTCCTTTGAGGGGTATAAATACCCCAAGCCTTCTTCAGTTGAAGGTTGTTGTTTCTAGTGGTGTTGCTGAGGTCCCAAGCCAATTCTTGCAAGCCCTAAGCCTTAGTGGCTCTCCCCAACCCTCTCTTTGTGAGATTTGTGGATTCAAGCCATATTCTTTGTGTTGGGTTGAGAGAGTGAGCTCAAAAGCATCTTTGTGAGCTAACAAGAGCATTCCCATAAGCTTGAGCACTTCGGTTTCGCATCTACAAGCTTTGAAGCATTTGTTACTCTTGGAGGTTTGCCTCCTAGACGGCTAGGCGTCGCCGGCTAGCTCCCAAGGTTGTGGTGAGCAGCGGGAAGTTTGTGAGGGCTGTGATCTTGCCTCTTTGTGAAAAAGATCGCCTTAGTGGAAAGGAGGAAAGAGATTGAAAGAGACCCGGCTTGTTGTAGGAATTCTCCCTTACAAGCTCCTCAACGGAGACGTAGTCGTTCCTTAGTGGGCGGTGAACTTCGGGAAACAAATCCTTGCATCTTTATGTGGTTTGCCTCTCTAAGTTGTTTTTCTAGCATATTTGATTTGCTTCCGCTTCGATCTACTTGGGTGTGCTACTTGTGTGTGCAGTGGTCATTACCTTGCTTGTGATCATCTATAAAGGCTACTCACCAAGTTTGGTTCGTGCTAGAAGTCAAGAGGTGCTTGAAGTTGTTTTTGCAGGTTCTCTGTGGCTCACCGGTCTGACCGGTGAAGGGCATCGGTGTAACCGGTGCCACCTGCTGAACAGCCTCAGGGACCGGTCTGATCGGTCAGCCTCACTGATCTGACCGGTGACGCCTGGGAGTTCAAGTTTTCGGGGACGAAAAGCTAAAGTCGGTCGTCTCGCCTATTCACCCCCTCTAGGCGACATCAAGGTCCTTTCAATTGGTATCAGAGCCTGGTGCTCTGATTCGAGCTTAACCACTTGGAGTTCTTCGATGTCGACAACTCGTGAGGTACCGTTTGAGCCTCTAGCTCTAGATGGCTCAAACTATGCATCTTGGTCAATTCATGTACTCAATTGCATTAGGACCATGGGTCCACTCGCCGAGAAGATTGTTGTTGCTAGCATTCTACCTCCTCACCTTAGGGAAATCAAAATTGACTTGACAAAATCATCCCTAGAGAACTTAGAGTGTTGGCAATGCAACTCTCGAGTATTTAACTACATTTGTAGTGTTTTGAGTAATGATGTGCAGGAATTCATCTATGACAAACTTGAGATTGATGCACACGCCATTTGGGAAATCCTTAGAGAAGAATATGAAAAGCCCAAATGGATTGATCAAGAGCAAACCATGGAGAAGGCACTTGAGGAGAGCTCTATGTCTTCATTCAACATCACTGAGCCTCAAGTGTCACTTCCCAAGCAAGGAGAAGGCCAAAGAAGCAAAGACCCTGTCCCTCTGCAGGGTCCGGTCAGACCGGTGGCACCCACTTGCTTGATGGCCAAGAAGGAAAAGAAGAAAAGGACCAAGGGAGGAAAGATTGAGAAGAATGAAGCAGCTCCTTGGCCAATGAACTTAAGGCCCTCAAATCCTAGAATGCCTCCTTTGTTTGTAAGTATGATTCACTCGCTAGAAAATATGATAAGGTTATCAAATCCTTTGCTTGTGTAGCTGCAGTGGATCAAGAAAATGAAAGGCTTGAAGAAAAGCTAGGGAAGCTCACTAGTGAGCATATGGCTCTACAAGCCGATCACAAGGGACTTGAGTGTTCCTATGAGAAACTTGTAGATTCTTATGCAACACTAGAGATAGCCCATGAGGTTGTGCTTTCATCGGTAAAATTTATGCAACCTCTATCTTACACTTGCACATGCTCACAAGTTCAAATTGATTTATCTTGCACTAATGATTGTTTGTCTCAAGCAAGCCAATCTAACATTGAGCATGTACTTGTAGAATCTTGTGATGACCTCATTGCCAAAGAGACTGATGAACTCAAGCAAGAGGTTGAAAAGCTTCAAAGAGACTTGTATGTGTTGAAGGAGAAGAGCAAAGCGCAACCTTCTCAAGATAACCGTGAAGACATGGTGAAGAAGCTTGAGAAGGGATCAACCGTCGCTAGCTCAACTTCTCAATAACATACAAGGACCCACAAGCACAAGATTCAAGAAAAGAGCAATGTTGGGGAAGTCAAGTCCCAATATCACCCAACCAACCACAAGGCACAAGAATCACTCTCCAAGAAGCCTAGAAGCTCAAACAAGTGGAGAGTGTGCTACAAGTGCAGAGAGAAGGGTCACTTGGCCGACGCTTGTCCAAATGCAACAATGGGCAGTGGCACTGACCGTGACTGGTCAGACCGGTGCCGGCCAAGTCTGCTGCTCCTCGAGCAATCAAGCCAAAGATGACCTCCTCTCCAAGAACAAGGCTCAGAAGCAAGCATGGACAAGAAATTGCAAGGAGTGGTGTGACAAATAAGAACAAAAGCTGCATTTGTTATGAATGTCGTCAAAAGGGTCACATGGGCAAAGATTGCCCAAATGGTAACATTCCTAAATCAAACCTTGTCCATTATGATTTCCGTAAGCTTAGGAATGATATGAATGGGACTTGTGCTATGAGGGAGATTAGTTCACCTCAAACTGGCATGAGAACCATTTGGGTTCCTAAGCACCTTGTAGCTAACCTAGTAGGACCCAACAAGTGTTGGGTACCAAGAAATGCTTGCTGAGCTTGCAGGTTGAAAGAGATGCATTGAACACATGGCTTGAAGAATTGGAAATCACTTTTGACTTATTGGCCATGTGAAGGGCAAATGGATATAAATCTTGAATTCAATGACATCTCATAGAGCATTGCCTTGTCTCTGTTGCAGACCTTAAATTAGTGATGTGTTCACACAATCAAGGGACAAGAAGGGCAAAATCACCAAAGGAGTGACCATCGGGGTCATCGGTCTGACCAGTGACAGGTACCAGTCTGACCGGTGCCGGACCTGTGAGTCAAGGGGGCGGGTGACCCGGCCCCTATGCTCGGGTGACCCGGTACGCCTCTGTTGGCTGTCGGGTGACCTGGGAGTGAACCGTTTTTCGTGAGAAATGGTGATTTGGCATTGTAGGTAATGAGATACTTGACACATTTCAATTGGCAAATCATTTATGTGTCTTGACCAAGTTTGGAATGAGACTCACCATATTCTTAATTGAATAAAGTGCTTTGTTCGAGAAATTCAAATATCTCTAGCACTATTTAAGGGGGAGCTCATTGCAACACTTGTGTCACTTGTGGGACTAACAATTTCTTCTAGTGATCTTGTAGTCTCATTCTTTTGTGCACCACTAAGCGAGCTCTAAATAAGTAGAACTTTCAAAAGAACAAGTAAGAGCTAGTTTTTCCTTTCAAAATTTGATATATGCACAAATGAAATGGTCCTAAGGCGAAGGTATGTTCCCATGAACCTCATTGAAATACCGTAATGCATCTAGGCCATTATTCCATGCTAGTGTGCCATCCTTAGCATGTAATTGCTTCAAGTGAATTTTTGTGTGCTTCTCTAGATATTTGGTTGATACCTTTGCGTTCACTTGACTTTGTGTCTCATGGTTGAGGGTATGAGCCAAATATACTTGAAAAGCTATTTGTTTGAAGTGGATGCATGCACTTTGTGACATAGGATAGACTTTTCGAAAAATCAACTAGCATGTGTAGGAAGTGTGCTCATTTTGAAAAATATTTGAATCTTGGTCTTTGTGACCCAAACAACTTAGTTGTGACTATAGTTCCCCTTGTTTGATTGATGGCTAGTCACAATTAAGAAGATTTTCTCAAGTCCATAAAATCTATCTTTATCTCTCTCTTGGAAGAATCAAGAATTATCAATTAAATTGGATTATCCTCCATTCTTTCAAGAATTGATAAAATATGGATCAATATCAACTCTATATCTTTTATCCAATCTTTGTGAAGGAGTAAGGATCAAAATCTCGCAATTTCAGCTCAAAGTCCTTTTCTCAGGGGCGCACCGGTCTGACCGGTGCTAGCTACCGGTCTGACCGGTGGTACCCCTGAAGTCACATCTTTTTTCTTCTGAGGCCTAAGTGGATGCAAAATGTTTTATAAAATACCAGAAGAAGTTTCCAGAAGCAAAATCTCAAAAATGGAAAGAAGGATCGGAACTTCCGAGGCTAGATCGGTTCTACCGATATGAACTCTCTGTTGGAATTATCAAAATCATCGGTACTTCCGAGACCAGGCCGGAACTACCGCTAAGGGCTCACTGGTTTGACCCAAGGGGGTCACCGGTCTGACCGGTGCTGGCCGAGGGACACCCGTGGGCCAACAGTAAAAGAATCTATCTTTTTACCCCCTCCTTTCTCTCTCCTCTATCATTTCACCCTGCCATCTTCCTCCTCAAGCCCGTGGAGACCCCATCTTCTCCCTCCTTCCACCTCTCACAAGCCCCATGGATTTCTAAGGATTCAACCAAGGAAAAGGCTCAAGATTGGAAGGAAAAGGCTCTCCCTAGACTCCTCTACTGGTTCCCCATCTTCTCCCTAGGATTCAACTCGAGTTCTTCTCTCAAGAGGTATTCAAATCTTGTTTTCGCCCGATCTATCTACTCCGTGCAAAGATTTGAAATTCCTTTGGTATATCATCTTCTGAGAACCCCTAGAAGACATCCCTATAGATCCATAGCATTTCATTGGACACATTGTGAGAACTCAATATTTGGGGTCGGACGGCCCGCACCGGTCTGACCGGTGGTGCCCGTCCAACCCTAAATCTTGTTTTCTTCATATTTTCGGCACATATCTGTGTAGGAATGTTTCTTGTTCAGTAACAATCATATATTGTCATCTTAGCTGCTTAGATTGACAGTTGGAGCCATTGGCTCGGCTCTGGCCGGCACCGGTCTGATCGGTGGCCTTGACCGGTCTGACCGGTCACGACCAGAGCTGACCCAATTGCTCTAAATTGTGAATTACTTTGCAAATTCATTTCAAATCAATCTCCTGGTGTCTTATACTGTCTTGTCATATTTTTTTATGACCCAGGGACAGCAGCCGTGGCTAGTGGTGAAGGGGGCAGTAGTGGAAGAAGATTGAGGCCCCGTGTTTCAAAAAGAAGAGCAGAGCAGGTGGAAGATCTTGGAGGGGACACAGGAACCAGCAGCGACGATGATGTCGAGGATGAGACCTATGTGGACTATGGTGCTTATGAGAGAAAAATGAGGCATGGTAAAGGGCCAGCTAGTCATCACAGTGATGAGGAAGGAGAGGATGTTGAGGGAGAAGAGGAAGACCTTGGTGGTCAAGAGAGGGATGTTGATGATGAGGGTGATGACCCTATGGATGAAGATGATGGTGGTAATGCAGGAGGGCTGAGGGTTACAAAACCCATCTATTTCTACCCTGATCGTCCTGTTGTCTATCATGGAGAGGGAATGTCGGCGTTTTAACCCGGCAACCTACCAAGGGGAGTACCCGAGGTAGACGTTTGTGGCCTCGCCGAGATCGGGAACCCGAAGGAGAGACACGTGGCACACAATTTAGACAGGTTCGGGCCGCGAGGTGCGTAATACCCTACGTCTTGTATGCTGCGTGGCTCTGGATTGATTGGGTGTGTTTACAAGATGATGCGGATGAAGAGATAGGGGTCCCTGCCTCGCCTTATATAGTACAGGAGGCAGGGTTACAAGTCGGTTTGGAAGGGGGGTACTAGTCGTACACAGCTAGGAGTACTCTACATGGATCCGAACATGTCTAGCTTCCTAACCAAGTACTAGTCCTCTGGATGCCTTGTGCTTCACGCCATCTTGTGCCGTGCAGCCCAAGTCGGGTAGTCCCAGGGGCCCATGTAGTAGTCGGTCCTGGTACCCGCCTGAGTAGTGGGCCCTGGGATGTCCGTACGACAAGCCCCCGAGTACTTTGTAGTCGAGTAGGATGTTTTCAAGTAGTCTTGACGGCCTTGGCGAGTAGTCCTTGAGCGTCCCCAAGTTCTACATGCCAAAAGTCCTCAAGAACGCTTGAATTATCCCGAGGCTGGAAGGTACTCCAGCTGATCTTTGAGTAGTCTTGAAGTCTTCTCGAGTAGTCCCCAAGCGTCCCCGAGTGCTTCTCTCGAAGGTCTTCAATAGTACTCGCGATGTCTTTAAGAAACCATATGGAAAATGCGATTCCAAGAATCGCATTCCATATGGAATGTAGCCCCCGAGCCTTAGGTCGAATTGTAGATTCAAGCTGAGGGTCAATCTGAAGTTCTGTCAATCTTATCCCGAAAAATCCGGAGAAAAAACCGAAGGACACGTGGCACGGAGCCCCCGAACCTTGAGTCGAGTACTTCTCTCGAATTGAAGGGTCATCTTGACTGTAGAATGTGTCCGGAGTGGGATCTTGTTTTGTGTTAGCCCACTGTATCCGTCGATTGTAGTCGAGCTCCCGAGATTGAGAGCATCGAGTACTGGAATACGAAGAGTCAGTCCGCCGCTGCTGAGTCAACTGCCTGATACTTATCCGCCCGTTCGAAACTGAGCCGCTTGGTGGCTTATAAATAATAGGTAGACCCTTTAGGGTTTTGCACTCCCAGCGGTTGCATTTCTCTGAGATTAGATCTTCGACACATCCCTCCTGCACTTCTGCTGCCGCCGCCGCCGCGAAGTAGATTAGATCTGCAGCCGTGCCGTCATCGTAGTCCACCCTCCTCCGCAGCCCCCGAGCGAATGCGAGTGAAAACACTCATGATCGGAAGGATGAAGGGGTCTCCAGCGAAGAGCACCAAGACTGGCGTGTCGAAAAAGAGGAGCCGCGATGAAGCCGGCGATGCCGGCTAGTCGTCGTTGTCGCCGCCCCCCTCCACTCTGCCGAATCTGGCGAAGGAGTGGAAAAAGGCGAAACTGAAGACCGAGGACCTCCTTGCCCTGGTCAACAGCAGATTCCTCCGCGAGAAGGAGATGGATCTGTGGCGCGTCGCCACTAGAGATCCGTACCCGATGGAGAAAAACCCGGATGAGATCCCGATGTTTGCGCGGTTCGTGGAGCGCGAACTCGCACTGCCGGTGAGCAACTTCTTCAAGGGGATGCTCAGGTACTACAGGATCGAGTACCTCAACCTCAACCCCAACGGTATCTTCCATGTCTCCATCTTCGTGCACTTCTGCGAAGCGTTCGTGGGGATCAAGCCCCACTGGATCTTGTTCCGGAAGTTCTTCCGGTTGAAGCCGCAACCGAGCACGGATGACCCCAGAGTAGTCGGAGGTGCTGGGGTGCAGATGCGTGAGGACACCACCGGGCAGTACTTGCCGTACAAGTTGATCGACTCCAACCAAGATTGGAAGTCGAAGTGGTTCTACATCAGCAACCACCACCCAGAGCTGCCAAAGCCGAGTGGTCGTCAACCGAAGCATGCGCCATGGTGGAACTCGGAGCCCACCATGCAAGAGGGCCTCCAGCTGCCTGCGTTGCTGGAGAAGATCAAGGCCTTGAGGGAGGCCGGACTGAGGGCTGAACATGTAGTCTTCAGTTTTATGAAGAGGAGAGTACAGACGCTGATGGGGCGAGACCATCTTGGCTATGAGTACACTGGCGATGAAGACTCCTCCCGGATGCCCGGTGAAGAAATTGAAGATGACGTGATCATCGAACGGCTGGGAAAGATCTTCAAGGATATGCTCGCGTACACGCCATGCCCCGTGCCAGAGTACTCCACGGCGCGGCCGCCAAATGAGGTTAGTAGTCGTGGCCAGAGCCCCCGAGTACCAATTGCCTGTGTAGTCGTACTTAAGCTTGCTTGATCTTGTAGGATGATCTGAAGAAGTACATCTCCATCCCGCCCTCCCCCCCACAGCCGGAGAAACAAAACCAGGAGAAGGCAGAGCCCAAAGCGAAGGAGCGCCGAGAGGTCGGCAAAGGCGATGATGTCGTTGTCATTGAGGACACCTCTGACGATGAGGATGAGGAGACACTGCAGCAGCGCTTCCAGCTCCGCTCTAGTTCAGCCGAGCTGGGATGCCGCATGTGCCAGTGGTGGAGAAGCCGTCCATCCTTGAGGCGGACTTACCGCCACCGCCGAGGAAGCCCCGCAATGTGGCGCGCAAGCGCGCCGTGAAGAAATTGAAGGTTTCTGAAGCCACCAGACAAGAGGTGAGCACTACGACTAGAGTAGTCGAGCACTGGTGATGAGTAGTCTATTGCTGACAGTTCGACTTGTACTGATACAGGACATCCCTCCCTCGGACTCTGCTGCGCAGGATGAGGAAGAAGTTTGGGAGACGGTGGGGGTGACGGCTGGGACTACCAGCCCACCTCCGGCTACTGATGATGTAGTGACGGAAGAGGCACAGGAGCAAGTAGCGACTGTGGAGAACCATCCACAGTCGTCGACCGAAGAAGTACAGGGTCCTCCCCCTACTGCGGCCGTGGTCGTTGAGCAGCCAGAGGAGAGGGAGCAAGAGCCTCCTTCTGAGGCAGGAAGTGCCAGCGAGGTTGGCATTGTGGATATCGCCAGTCTGCTGGGCGCCCCGACCGTCACGGTGGTGCGGTCGATGCTGTAAGTACACAGAATCTTCGAGTAGTCGCTAGCTGTCAATTCCGTGTTGTTGACTGGATAATCTATAATGCAGGAAATCCACCGACTTATCGTGGGATGAGGCGGAGACAAGCACAGTTGCCGATGGTGAGAACAGCTCGGTACAGGCACGGGAGTCCACGCCGCCACCACAAGCCGAAGCCTCAGCAGAGCCGGAACTTGAAGAAGCCACCCTTGTGGAAGGTACGCATCTTGTTGCCACGAATACTTGTCGTGTAGAGTAGTCGTATCCTCTGCTGTGGCTGAATTGATCTGAACAGGACCACAAGCCGAGGGAACGGTGATCCCTGAGGTGGTAGCCATGGGAACGGCTACTGTGGAAACGACGGCTACAGGGCCGGTTGCCGAACCGACGACCTCGACAGCCCCCCGGGCCGGCGACTTCGACAGCCCCCAGGCCAAGGGTGGAAGCACGGGTTGATCCGCAGCCCGAAACAGGAACTGAAGTCGTCGTTCGTGAGGCGATGGTGGAAGACGCGACGCCGCTTCGCTCGGCGCCGATGCCAGAGACTGGGACCTCGAGCCGCGGAGGTCTCGAGCTGCTGGACGATGATCTGATCGACCCGGCCTTCGTGTCCCTGAGCATGGAGTCGTGGCGTCGCACGGAGAACTGGATCAAGGTACGTTGTGAGTACCCTGAGTTGTCTTACATTATTGAGTACTGAGTACTGATTGAGCTTCGTATCTTGCGCAGGGCCTGGTGGAGAGGTCCCGCCAGAAGACTGAGCTCTTAAAGGGCTATGGTGACACGGTCATCCAAGCCGAAGCTTTGGAGAAGGAGCTGGACAAGTCGAAGAAGCATTCAGCGCTGCTCCAATCCAAACTTGATGGCACCTTCACCCAGTACCATAATGAGGTACAAGAGATGCAGGCGAAGAGGGATGACTTGATCAAGAAGAACAAGACTCTGCGCTAGAAAAACAAAGGTATGCCTTCCGCCGCGATTGCTGAGTACTTGTTGCAGAGCTTATGTGTAGTCTGAGACTATTGACGAGTTGTCTGCAGATCTTGAAGCGAAGGTTGACCAGCTGAAAGCTTCCGAGACAGATCTCAAGAACATTGTGTACCGAGAGACCGACCGCCGAGAGGTAGTCGAGTACGAATACGCGCAGTTGCGCCATGAGTGCATCAAGCACATGGAGCTCCGTGAAGCCTCCGATCTTGACCTTGTGCGTTGTTACAAATCTCTGCAGAAGCTCAATGAAGACTGCGAGAAGCTGCGGGCGCAACTGAAAGAACTTGAAGAAGCCGCTCTTCCCATTGTGAGGTTGCTGGTTCCACACCCGGGCGGTCCTAAGATAGCGCCTCTGGTAGATAGGCTGAAGGAAGCCCCCGGGCGCCTGGCGACGTACGTCAAACACTTGGCGAAGTCAATACCGAACCAGGTACTCGCGTACATGAAGTCGTACTTCCCAAAGGCTCCGGTGGATGTGGTAGCTGGCGGCCTTGCGGCGAATTGCACGGACGAGCAGTACAAGACCCTGCTGGAGGAGATGGCACCTATCGCGGAGCAAGTCGCGGACAAGCTGAACCTCCAGTAGATGTACCTGTAGAAATAGCTCATTTACAGGGTAGTTGATGTAAGACAAACAAATTAGTTAGAAACTTGTTTGAATATGATTGAAGTTGGTTCACTTCTATGCTGTGATGAGTACTCGTTGCCACAGCTTGCATCGAAGCGTGCGGAGTACCAAGCCGTTTGAAGAAGTAGTGAGTAGTAGTACTCAGTAGAATCCGCCTAGGTTAGGAGGTACAATACTTGGCATTTTGAGTACCAAGTACACGTAGTGAGGGATCGCCATGAACTTGGCAAGAGCTGGTCTGCCGAGGATGGCGTGGTAGGAGGTTTCGAAGTCCGCAACCTCGAACTTGTTGTACTCGGTGCGGTAGTTCTCCCTCGTCCTGAAGGTAACTGGCAGAACCACTGAGACAAGTGGTATAGCCGTGTTGCCTGGGACGATGCCGTAGAAGGGCGATGTGCTCTTGGTGAGCATGCCGGTGATGTTGAGCTTCATCTTCTTCAAGGTCTTGGTGAAGAGGACATTGAGTCCGCTTCCACCGTCGATGAGTACCTTGTTGAGTCTGGAGCCCGCGACTACTGGTTTCAGGACGAGTGGGAAACGTCCCGGTTCGGAGAAGCTTGTCCATTGATCCGCGTGGGAGAAGGTGATGGGTACCTCCAACCACCTGAGAGGCGTCGGTACCGCTGGTTCAATGTTCAAGACTTCCCATAGGGTGAGCTTCTGAGATCGCTTGGTGGGTAGTCCGCCGAAGAGGACATTCACCGTCTTATCAGGTTCTTGGAAGTCGTCGTTGCCTTCGTCGACCTTCTTCTTGCCCTTTTTGTCGTGATGGTGTCGCGGCTCAGGGACATCCTTGAGTGCTCGCCGGAGCTGGTAGCATTGATCGGTTGTGTGATTCCCATCCAGATGCCACGGACACTTCTCTTTGAGCAAGTCTTTGAAGCCGCTGGAGGTCTTCTTGGAGCTATCCTTCGCAGGGCACTGTACAGCCGCGACTGTGGTGTCTGGCTTGCGCTTGCGGTTAGGACCCGAGTAGTAGTAGTTGTTGTTGTTGTTGTTGCGACCCCCTTGATCCTTGTTGTTATTGTTGCCGCCCGTGTTGTTTTTTCTCTTGCCACGAATGGAGTCGTACTTGGCGTTGGCCTTGTCCTCCTCATCGGCCCATGAAGTAATCATGCCCTTGAGCTTGGTGATTGAGCTTGGGCGGCGGCGATCGAAGTCTTCAAAGGTGCGACAGTGGTAGAGGCCATCTTGAAAGCAGTCGATGACTTCTTTGTCGGTGACGTCGACTACGGTCGCACGCTTGTTGAAGAAGCGGCGCATGTACTGGTGGAGCGTCTCGCCTTGTTCCTGCTTGACCATCGCCAGGTCCATGTGAGTACCCGAGCGTCCCATGGCGCCCGCGAAGTTGCTGGTAAACTGCGCCTTCAGCTGGTCCTACTCGTCGATCGAGTTCTTGTCAAGCGACTCGAGCCATGTGAGTGGAGCCTGGTCCAGACAGAAGGGGAAGTAGAGGCACTTGGTGTCGTTGTTGCCACCAGCGTTCTCAATTGCCAGGGCGTAGCACCTAAGCCACTGAACTGGATCTTGCTTCGCATCGTACTTGGTGATCCCGAGAGGCTTGAACTTCTGGGGAAGAAGCAGGGCGCGAAGTCATGAAGAGTAGGCGGGGAAGCTGTCGCTGTCGCTGACGTCGGTAGTCTTCTTGGTGCGGTGTATCTCGTCGATCCTATGGCAGGCGTCGTAGCCGCCACGTTCGTTGCCGGTGGCGTGGCTGTTCGCGTGGCCTCGGCCTCGGCCTCCGCGATCGCCGCCGCCACCGCCTCTTCTGCCGGTGCCGTGGGAGGAGCTGCCACTGCTACCGCCGCCGCCACCACCGCTGCCGCTGCCGCTGGCTTGTGAGGGTCCTCCCCCAGAGGCTCTAGAGCGATTGGGGGTCGGCTGGTGTTCACCGCGGACGCGGTTGGGTCCAACTTCTACTGGGGTGCGGCTACGGCTAGTAGCTTCGTGGTTTGTAGCTCCGGCGACCCTGTTGTCGACCCTCATGAAGTAGGCTTTCTCCACGAGCTTGGCTATGAGGTCGCCTGCTCGGTGCCCCTGAGCTGATCGAGCTATCCTGTTGATGGACATGAGACACTGCTCAGGGGTCGTGTGGACTCGATTGGCGACTTCGTCCAGAGCCTCGTTGAGGTTCCGGATGGGAAGAGCTTCCCGGAGCCGCCGGCTTCGATCTGCTCGCTTCCTGTTGCGGTCGCGCCGGGCGTTCTTGGCTTCGGTAGTCTCATCTGCGGGTGCGTTGGCTGATTCCTTGTCCTCTGAGATGTCGCCGAGGTACCGATCAGGTCGGGCCTCTGAGGTTCCAGCTTCCGCAGTTGCCACGAATACTTCACGGTCGGGCGTGCAAAGTTCGGAGCCGGTAGTTGCCACCTCGGTTGATGAGTACTCCTCTACAGTTGGAGTCAGTGGTGTTCCCTCCTGGAAGGGGAGTGTCTCGATGTAGGCGACGCAGCGTGAGTTGTCATCAGTCAGGTCTGCGGGCTTGCAGTCGGGCCAGTAGACAAATCTGCCAGCGGGAGTTGACGTGATGACCAAGCCGGCAGCAGGACCTGACAACGGCTCCTCAGTAGAGGTGAGCTCGGACTCAAGCTCGATCGGATCCAATCCGAAGTCAAAATCATAGGAGGAGTCCGAGTTGTAGTCGGGGACGGCATTGGAGTCCGAGGAGTACTCGGAGACGACCTCCTTGCCGGCCCGACGCGAGGTGAGGGCTTCAGCGTAGGCTTTGCTGGTGTTGCAGAGGCCATACGGGACGTGCTGTGTGGGAGGACCGGTTCACGCGATGGCTCGGGAGCCGGCTCGCGTGGTTCAATCCAGAGTGACGTCAAGTTCGAGTTGGAGGTGGATCCGATCTCGAAGTTGACGACTTTATTGCAGAGCGAAAATTCGTCAAATTTTTCGACGAGTTGACCCGTGATGGCTTCGAGAAGCGTCACGAGTCCGGTCTCCGAGTCCGGGGTCATGGTGAGGTAGCGCTGGAAGGATCCAGCGCCGTCAGCAGTGCAGACCCAGGAGCCGAAGACGAAGGTGTCGCCGCGGTTGAAGGCGGCGGTTGGCTTGATGACGATTGAAGCCGTCGAGTTCGCCATGAGATCTTCAGCGAGATCCCCTACCTGGCGCGCCAGCTGTCGGTGTTTTAACCCGGCAACCTACCAAGGGGAGTACCCGAGGTAGACGTTTGTGGCCTCGCCGAGATCGGGAACCCGAAGGAGAGACACGTGGCACACAATTTAGACAGGTTTGGGCCGTGAGGTGCGTAATACCCTACGTCCTGTATGCTGCGTGGCTCTGGATTGATTGGGTGTGTTTACAAGATGATGCGGATGAAGAGATAGGGGTTCCTGCCTCACCTTATATAGTCCGGGAGGCGGGGTTACAAGTCACTTTGGAAGGGGGACTACTAGTCGTACACGGCTAGGAGTACTCTACATGGATCCGGACATGTCTAGCTTCCTAACCAAGTACTAGTCCTCTGGATGCCTTGTGCTAAACGTCGTCTTGTGCCGTGCAGCCCAAGTCGGGTAGTCCCAGGGGCCCATGTAGTAGTTGGTCCTGGTACCCGCCTGAGTAGTGGGCCCAGGGATGTCCGTACGACAGGGAATGACAAGGAAATTGAAGAAGTTGAGGGATGTCAATCCCTATGACAGTGAGAAGACCGCTTCAGATGCTAGATTTTGGGCTAAGCTTCAGCATGATTTCTATACCACTGTCATTTTGAAGAAATCAAAGATCACACACATTGCTCAGTATGTGGACTGGGGGCACATGGCAAGGAAAAATGATCCAATCTTTGATCAAGTTATCAAAACTTGTGAGCAACAGAGGGACAAATCTCTAATGGGTTTCAGGCATGATTGGAATAAGGAGATCATCGCCCAGTTCTTTGCCACAGTTCATTTTGGTCATTTGGATAATGAGAGGGCAATGTTTTGGATGACAAATGGGATAAGGCTTCACATCACTTTTCCCAACTTCCTAGTGCTCTTTGACATCATAGAGGGTGACAAGGACTTTCCCAAGCTTCATGATGAGGGACTACTTGAGCCACAGGCTATGTACTTCATGTATCCTCGAGGTGATCGTGCTTATGTGGGAAAGGTTAAGGGCCTCTACACCTACTATGCAGTTTTGAACAGGCTCCTTAGAATGACACTCACCCCTAGAGATGGCAACCCCTCGGATGTGACAAATTTTCAGAAAAAATTGATGAGAGCTTTGAGTCCGGGAGCACCTCCATTTAGTGTAGGGGATTTCATTTGGCAAGAGATCAAGAACCTCTCAGTGGATCCAAAGAAAATTTGCAGCTATAGTCCATATATTATGCATGTGGTTGAGAGGGTGTCGGGTTTGATTTTTCCAAAAGATGTCAAGCACAAGCCCCTAAAGCTAAATCCGAGCAAAGAGCCTAGAGTGCCTTCACCTAGAGATGAGGAAGCCCCTGGTCATGAGCATGAGATTCTAGAGGAGGATGAAGAGCAGCAGCGGCGTTGGACTGGTCCTCAGACCGGCACCGGTCTGACCGGTCACCCTGACCGGTCTGACCGGTGGGGGTCTGGACAGCCAATCCGTCCCAAGAAATCAACCTCCCTGCTCCGCAAGTTTCTAAACTTGATCTTTGGCATGTGTAAAAGCCAATATGACATAGAGGTGGAGCAGCAACGGACAAGGAGGGAAAGGAAGAAGGAGAGGGACACGATGAAGCAGCTTCATAATCACTTTGGATTTCAGCCACCGCGTTCACCCATCTCACCCACTCCTCTTGAGGTTGAGATTCCTTCATTTGATCAGAGGGTGAGAACCATGATTAACTCAAACATGATCAATGAGTATGGGACTATGTTCTTCGAGTCCGGCGAGGGTAGCTCCTCCTCAGCTGCACCTCCTCCTCCACCTGGTTCAGAGGAGATCCCTCAGCCCTTCGGTGCTCCACAGGGACCAGCAGAGTTTCCTCCACCCTTCGGTGCCCCAGTTGCCCCACCTCCAGCTCCGGATGCTGCAGAGGAGTCAGAGGCTCCTCCGGATTGGGCGGGTCGCTTCTCTACGGAGATCTTCGGCTGGTCAGGCTATCCTCCTCCATATAGTGGTAAGGATGATGATCTTCATATTCTATTCTCTAAATTCACCATATCTATCTTTTCTCCTATGCATGGTCTCATTTCCTTATTCTAACATAGGAGGGAGCTCGCACCCTGGCAGTGGTCCGGGGTGGGACTCGTGGCAGGGCCAGTGATCGGCAACAACATCTTCTCTCCAGGCCTCTATTGTTGCTTGATGACAAAGGGGGAGAAGAGAGGGATTAAAGCTTCAGATGCCCTGTCTGTCTGTGTTGCACCGGTCTGACCGGTGCCTGTTGGCTGAAGAGAGCAGCCTGTAATAATCCTAGAACTTTATCTTCTGAACTTGATAATCCTAGAACTTTATCTTCTGGACTTGAGAACATTTGTATGAGTGCTACTGTGTGTTGAACCTTTTTTGTAATAATTAAGTGACATATTGCTAGTTTGTGATGCATGTATTGTTTGTTGTTTTGTTTGTGTGGGCTAAATGGTGTAGAGTGATCTAAACCGGCTTGCAACCCCGGCTTGATCACCTTGGACCAAATAGCACGCACATATCTTGCTTTGTGCCCTGGCTGGACCTGACCGGTCTGACCGGTCAGGGGCACCGGTCTGACCGGTGCCGCCCAGTTTGTGTACTGGCTGGACCCGACCGGTCTGACCGGTCATGGGCACCGGTCTGACCGGTGCCGCCTAGTCAGTGCACATGTTCATTGCTTTGTGCATATCTTGTCATACGCATCACGGATTTTTATTTGTCACTCACACATGTTCCACTCCACTGATTCTAAGATATAGGGGGAGCTCTCACGCGTTTTCTCCCAAATTTGTGCAATTGGCATTTGAGGCCAAATTTTTGAAATTCAACTCAAAGCACAAATTGAAGGGGAGCTCTAGCTATATCTAAGAATCCAAATGCGCTTTAATGTTTTATTTGTAAGCTTTAATCGAGTTGTCATCAATCACCAAAAAGGGGGAGATTGAAAGTGCATCTAGGCCCCTAAGTGGATTTTGGTGAATTGAATGGCAAAGCGATTAAAGGACTAATGTATTTGTCTAAGATTGTGAGCAGGTTTTATTTAGGTATTCATGAGCAATTATTGGAGTATTTATTTGAAAGTGAATATTATATGGCTCACATTGGAAAAGACAAATATATGGATGATCCTAATGCATAAGTGACAAATATCAAGCAATAAAGGAAGATAAATATTGGGATAAATTGAGAAGGTCAATTCATGGTCTCCCATACTAGACATAGCTTGATTAAAATTACAAGGATCATAAAAAGAGAAGATGGTAATTCTCTAGACCAAGTGCAAGGCTTCATGTGGTAATTGAGAAAGGACACAAGGATGAGTGTAAACATTATGGTTCTTAATTGGAAGCTTGCATATTCGTTGTCAATCAAGAACAAGCATTTGAAGCGGGATTTTCAAATGGAAATTAATTATGGATGAAACAAAGTGGAACTCAAAGTGGTTTGGGTAAGTGATGAAGAGATCAACCGAGATGTTTAGGGCGAGGGACTAAGCAATCTTTGGGGCCGTAGCTAAGCCGCCATTAGTGTTTTGCTAAGGTGAAGTTCTAGCATCCGTGGGGTCTTCAAGTATCATATCCAAACCTTAACCGAGAGAAGCAATGCAAGTCATCAACATGTTGAGATTGGCAACATGGAGTGACTTATGGATCCATGCGTTCACTCTTATGCT
Organism: Cenchrus fungigraminus; assembly: GCA_036936925.1. Classification (NCBI taxonomy): domain Eukaryota; kingdom Viridiplantae; phylum Streptophyta; class Magnoliopsida; order Poales; family Poaceae; genus Cenchrus; species Cenchrus fungigraminus. The sequence continues at coordinate 61,721,377 of CM072768.1, read as the reverse complement.
ATATGGAAAGATCCTAAGTCACTAGCTCAAGTATGGACGTGCTCAAGTCAAAGGCTAAGTTGAAAGCCCTCAAGTGGACATTGCTCAAGTATGGCAAGATTGAAGACATTCAAGCTCAAGAGGTTGACAAGGTGTTTTTATTTATTCTTGAGTATAGGTATGCCGTACTATCAAGAGGGATGCAACATTAGCGAGTTGACCAAGTCAAAGTGCTCATTAGTTGACCTAAGTGAGATCTAGCCTTGAGAGCCTTAAGAGTGTGCTAACAAACCCTCCTAACCTAACCTAAGCCACTTCATCTCTTTGGTGAAGTGTTAGAATCCTAGAAAGGGTTTTGGGGGTGCCTCGGGCCTGACCGATCTGACCGGTTAGGGGCACCGGTCTGACCGGTGCTGCTAGCCCCAACGGCTAGTTTTTCAAACACGGGTCTGACCGGTGTGGGGCACCGGTCTGACCGGTGCCGCCCGAGGGCTAACGGCTAGTTTTCTCCTTTGAGGGGTATAAATACCCCAAGCCTTCTTCAGTTGAAGGTTGCTGTTTCTAGTGGTGTTGCTGAGGTCCCAAGCCAATTCTTGCAAGCCCTAAGCCTTAGTGGCTCTCCCCAACCCTCTCTTTGTGAGATTTGTGGATTCAAGCCATATTCTTTGTGTTGGGTTGAGAGAGTGAGCTCAAGAGCGTCTTTGTGGGCTAACAAGAGCATTTCCATAGCTTGAGCACTTCGGTTTCGCGTCTACAAGCTTTGAAGCATTTGTTACTCTTGGAGGTTTGCCTCCTAGACGGCTAGGCGTCGCCGGCTAGCTCCCAAGGTTGTGGTGAGCAGTGAGAAGTTTGTGAGGGCTGTGATCTTGCCTCTTCGTGAAAAAGATTGCCTTAGTGGAAAGGAGGAAAGAGGTAGAAAGAGACCCGGCTTGTTGTGGGAATTCTCCCTTACAAGCTCCTCAACGGAGACGTAGCCGTTCCTTAGTGAGCGGTGAACTTCGGGAAACAAATCCTTGCATCTTTATGTGGTTTGCCTCTCTAAGTTGTTTTTCTAGCATATTTGATTTGCTTCCGCTTCGATCTACTTGGGTGTGCTACTTGTGTGTGCAGGGGTCATTACCTTGCTTATGATCATCTACAAAGGCTACTCACCAAGTTTGGTTCGTGCTAGAAGTCAAGAGGTGCTTGAAGTTGTTTTTGCAGGTTCTCTGTGGCTCACCGGTCTGACCGGTGAAGGGCAACAGTCTGACCGGTGTCACCTGCTGAGCAGCCCTAGGGACCGGTCTGACCGGTCTGCCTCACTGGTCTGACCGGTGACGCCTGGGAGTTCAAGTTTTCGGGGACGAAAAGCTAAAGTCGGTCGTCTCGCCTATTCACCCCCCTCTAGGCGACATCAAGGTCCTTTCAGTTACTTCCTACGACACAAAAGTTACTTCTCTCAACTGAAAAAGCACATAGGAGGAAGTAACTTTTAGTCATACATGGAGAGCCCTCTCAGGTTACTTCCTGCGGCACAAAGTTACTTCTCTCAGCAGAAAAGAAGCACACAGGAGGAAGTAACTTTGTGTCGCGAGAAGTAACTTCGTATCGCGGGAAGTAACTCTGTGTCGCAGGAAGTAACTTTGTGTAATGGGAAGTAACTTTTACGTCGCAGGAAGTAACCTTGGAGGGCTCTCCATTTAAGCCTAAATGGAGAGGCCTATCCGTTTAGATTTTGCGTTATATTTTTACCTTTTCCCTTTGCCTTAAATTTTTCCAATCTAATACTTGATGTTCCTGCTTCGTCTCTACGTCAATTGAGGGCGTTCTAGGTGGCCTTGCCGACCCTAGAGCAACCCTACGTGCGCCGCCCCGACGGGATCCTGCCCGGGCGACGTTCGGAGGTCTTTCGCTGGTTCACCCCGGCAAAGGTCTGACCGATGACCTTCACCGGTCTGACCGGTGGGCAAAGCTCTGACCGGTGACCCACACCGGTCAGACCGGTGCCTACGCAGAGGTGCTGCAGCGAGCCCCTCCGCGTTGGTGTTGGCCGTACACTTGTGCCAACAAATTGGCGACTCCGCTGGGGAAGAAGAAGAAAGATTTGTCGGCTACCATGGCCGATGACAAAGGAGCTCTTTGCGATCTCGACCCCAAGAACATCATCGACATGACTGATGGTGACGTTCCGGATGTGAAGCGCCAAGCCTTTGAGGAGTATCAGAAAGCTCGAAGGGAAGCTGAGTGGAAGGACTTCAAATCGGGTTTTCGGAAGACTCGCGATGGAAAAGTGGTGGAGGTTCAAGAATTTGAGTTTCCTCCTCTTCACCAACCAAAGGTAACACCCACTGTGAGTAAACCCCTCGAAGCTAATTCAGATATTGCTAATATGATTGATGGGGCTGTTAGTGCTAGCTTAAATAACAAATTTGTTGCCATGAGTGAAAACTTTGAATCTACGATTAATTCTCGTTTAGATCGTATAGAGGCCAAATTTGGTAAACAATTTTTTGGTAATGATATTAATGCATCTACTTCTAATACCGAAAATTCTAAAGATAGCACTCTAGATGATTTTTCAGACTTGCATATACCTAAAGTCCCCATTGGTGTACCTCCAATCCACCACATACATAGCCGGGCCACTATTGGTGCTTCGGCTGGTGGAGGGAGTACAATGGCCGCTACTAATGCAATGATGCCGCATACGGTTGTATATACCAAGCCAAGTGCATATGTTCCTAATAGTTCGTTACAGCATGTTCCTAACACATTACCGAACCAAACATCAACATATAGCACACCACAACCTACTATAAATCGAGCACCACATCCTGGATCGGCTAGACCTAGAACTGCTTTAGGGATGGAGGGATTTAGAGAAGAGATGCTCGAGATATTTAGACAAAATTTTGGTACAGAGCCTAAAACTAAGAGTCGGTCATATCAAAGACCGTATCCTGAGAATTATGAGTATATCCCGTACCCACGGGGATTTAAAATACCAGAGTTTACTAAATTTAGTGGGGATGATGGTAGAAGTACATTAGAGCATATAGGCCAATTTACTATACAATGTGGTGCAGCTGCTTCTAATGATATTTGTAAAATGAGATTGTTTTCTTTATCTCTATCGGGTGTTGCATTTACTTGGTTTATTTCTTTGCCACCCAACTCAGTTTACACTTTTTCTGATATAGAAAATAAATTTCATGATTATTTCTTTACCGGTGAAACTGAGTTGAAATTATCACATCTTGTATCGGTTAGGCAAAAATCTAATGAATCTGTTTCTGAGTACATTAGAAGATTTAGAGACACTAGAAACCGATGCTATAGTTTGCCAATTTCTGATAGAGACCTAGTTGATCTTGCTTATTCTGGTTTGCTTGATATCCATAAAGAGAAGCTAGATGGTCAAGATTTCTTAGATGTAAGTCGGTTGTTGCAAAAAGCTTTAGCTAATGAAAACCGACTTAAGGAATCTAAGAATTCACAAAAAACCAATGAAAAGTCTAATCGTCCTATTTACTATGCATCTGATTATTCGGATGATGAAGGCAATGATGTTTTAACTGCTGAATTTGTATGGCCAAATAAAGATAAACCTAGCACTTGTGAATCTTTAAAGCCGGTCCGTAAGAATCGGCAAGAGGAAATTAAATACACTTTTGATGTAGCCAAGTGCGATAGGATTTTTGATGAGTTGTTGAAAGGTGGGAAAATTAAAATAACTCATACTATACCTCCACTAGAAGAGTTGAAGAGACGTGCTTATTGTAAATTTCATAATGCTTATTCTCATGCAACTAATGATTGCAATGTATTTCGTCGGCAAGTGCAGTCGGCTATTAATGAAGGTCGTTTGACTTTTCATGCTATGCAAGTCGATCATAATCCCTTTCCGATAAATACTCTTGAGTTAAACAATCTAAAAGTGCTAATTCGGCCGGATCAAGCCGAAAAAGCTAAAGGAAAAAATGTAATCATTGGTGAGCGAAGGTCTGAAATAAAGGTGCAGGACAAGCTACTAGAGGATACACCCAAGGTTGCAGCGAAGGCTTCAACGCTCGGGGGGCAAGGCAAGACGAAGAAGACTGGCAGCACGTCGACCGGTCTGACTGGTGTCCCAAACCGGTCTGACTGGTGCCCCCCAGAGATGTCCCATGGTCAAGAAAAAGGTGAAGCCGACCTACGAGGAGCTTTTGGCCAAGTACAAGAAGAAGGGAGCAAGCCAAAAGCAAGGGAGTCGGCCAAGTAAAGGTAAAAATTCGAAACTTTCAACAAAAAATCAAAATATACCTTGTTCTTGCAAATCTCAAGAAAATTATGTTGCTGCACCTTATTCATATACTGGACCGACCTCACCATGGTCCTGGTCATATCCTTGCTATTATTCACCTTTGGATTATTTACATATGCATTCATATATGATTCAATATCCTCCTACATATGTAAATCATGGTTCAATGCAAAGACCGATTGTTCTTGATAATAATCTGGTCGGAAGTGCATCCATTAACTCTAAAGGAGGTCATAAGGACAACAATGAATCAAAATACTCACAGCCGAGGTGGTGTCCCTCAGGCTTAACACATACACAAAAAAGAAGATTGCAACGGATGCGGAAGCAAGGATCAATGGAGCAACGAGCAGCGGTGATACCGGCAAGGTCAGCAGCTACTAAGCAGGTATGGAGACCGAAACAAGTTGTTCCATGAGTTGGGAGCAATTTTATGGCCGATAAAGTGATTATCGCCCTTAGGAGCAAAAATATGGGCGATGCATTGTTGATCATCGTCTTTAGCCAATTTTTGATATTTGTGAATGTTTTCTGGCACGCAAGCTTTACCAGAAAACAGGGGGCATATGTTCGCACCCAAAATTAGCACGTCTTGTCTGACCGGTCAGACCTGTGGATCCCACCGGTCAGATCGGTGTGGTCAAAGACCATAAAATACAATTTGGACTTCACCATTGGATAGGTCTCGTTGAGTAGATCAAGATTCATATGTGGAACGTCCAAATCGGAGTCCGAATGAGGGAGATTATGACTTATACAAGATCTGCACGTCGAGTGCACCGGTCTGACCGGTGCCCCCTGTCCGAACCAAAAAAAGGAGTCCTGATAGATTTAGGCTTGTAAAAGGATTTCCTTGCGGGGCAAGACGTCCCCACCCTATAAATATAAAGGGCCATGACCGATTGAGGTATCCAATCGATCAAATCAATCTACTTTTATATTTTTACCTTTTCCCTTTGCCTTAAACTTTTCCAATCTACTACTTGCTGTTTGTCACACCTGTTTTTCCAAAGAAAACCAAGTGCATAACTATATGTATGCTAGGATCTATTTTCATACATATAGTGACATATAAGTGAATAACAGTTCAGTATCACGTAAGAAAAATGGAGATTATCAGAGATTTACACTTATCCTGGAAACGAAGGCTCCAAACATCACAGGCAGTCGACTGGGGGTTGCGTACGCCTAGAACTCAGCAACATCTTCAGCAAACTCCATAGCAGCTTCCTCTTTCTGAGCAACATTGTTTATAGCAAGGGTGAGCACATGCCGTACTCAGCAAGTGTGGGAAAAGTATGAATGCAAAGGCTTAACAAGGAAAGGCTGACAGGTTGACTTCATTAAGCACTTTTAGTTGGTCAAATTTTATTAGCACCTGATTACTAAGATATAAGTATATACCAACCCACATTTAAGCATAGAGATAAGGTAAGATATGCCATAAGAATATGGCTAATATAACCTGAGAGCACGATTTAAGTCCATCTTCAAGTTCAATTATCATGTGAGGGTCCAGGCCGCTCTTGACCGTGAGCACGGCTAACCGGTTAGTTTTACACTCTGCAGAGGTTGTACACTTTCACCACAAGTCGCGTAAAAGTCCCGAAGAACTTTGGACCCAACCATGCGATGCTAGCTAGGCATCATACCACACTACCGAGGTGTGATTGCATAGGGATGCTACGAGGCCTTTACAAAGATTCCTTAATAAGTGGTAACCCGCTAAGGTTTCCCGATAAGGGGATGAACCCTCCCCCAAGTGGCGTACCACTTGGCTGGACAGGCCATCGCACAACCTATGAGCCCCTTGCCCTTTCGGTAAGATTACCCCAAACTAGAGTCTCTAATTAATTAGCCAAGACAGAGACATATGTCTTGTGGTTGCACTGTTTTCCTGGGTGGTTCTCTATGTTCCGATTAACAATTATGGTCTTGCAATTAAAACATCACATATCACATTGGAACATAGAGTTAAAGTAACCATGTTGATTATTACCAACCCAGCTGAGCACACTAAGCAACATCTACCATCAATATTAATTAAACAACCCCGGTTATGCAAGGCAATAGTAACAAGAATACTAGTCATTATCCTTAATAGGAACACATGAAGATTAATGCAAAGCAAATGCAATAGTGATTAATAAAGTTATTGGGACAAAAGAACAAGGACACACTTGCCTTTAACCACAGAGTAGTTGCTCAGAATGTCTTCAACTTCAAACTCTTCAAGCTTCTCGAACCACGTTCATTCTACTCACATCAACCATCGGGCACAAGCATACACAAAGCAAACAAACAAGCAAACTAAGAACAATACACCAATCAAAGAACAGATTTGAACGAGGGCACACTAAAAGATAGAGATCGATTCTATAGATATGTGAAATTGGAATTTGAACTGAAGACATGGGTGTCAAAAGCAAAGAGATAGCTATTGGATACGATAGTTAACAAGCATGCATTGCATGGCTGCACACAAAGAACACACGTTGCATGCTAGAGGTGCATACGTGTATGTATGTAGATGAAAATAAACGGAATTGTAAAGTATGATGTAAGCATGACATCACCATGGTATTTAAACAATAAAAGAGAATGGCAAGAGAGAACTGGTGGTGACCTTATTGTATACGTACATGTATGCATGGCGTTGTTGACTTGCACTGGTTGATTAGAGAGGGACGGATGAAGGGAGTGCATGCGGAGGCTCTCATCCGCGGTGTCGACAGCAAGCTCGGCAAACGCGAGATGGATGGCAACCATGAGGACAACTGCTGGCAACGGTCGTTGGAGAGTCGAGACATGGCTGAGCAGAGACTATTTGTGTTAGATATGATCACACCATGATGTCATCTTTGTAGTTGCATGGGCAGAAGGCTTCTTTTCTTGTCTACGTACGATGGCTTGCTTGTCACATATGCATATATGCATGGTGCTGTTTGCTTGGACTTGATCGTCGGCGAGGCTTCAATTAACTGACGGAGACGATGATGGCAACAGATTAGAGGCAAGCAAAGCCAGCAACGGCAGAGAACAGCAGTGGCCGGTGAAACTTATAAAAGCATTGCAACGGCAACCATATGCTGTAGCCTGTAGCGGCAGAAGATAGAGCAGCGGCAGCCGGCAGCAGCGATCATGGAAAAAAAAGAACGAGAGAGAGGAACAAGTGCTACCAAGGCAGACAAGTCGGTGCAGCAGGTCATGTTGGAGCAGATGGGTGACGGCTCGGCGACGACGTCGACAGCGGGCAGACGAAGAAGCCTGGACACGGCGGCACAGATCGATACACTGCAAAGCATGCACGATGTGGATGGCGGGGGTCCCCGCGGTGGGCGACGTTCCGGCGACGAGCGGACGATGACGAGCAGCGGCGGACGCTCGGTTTGACGACGTGGAGATCCTGGTGGCACTGGCTTGCTCTCCTGGCCGATGGAACAGGCGACGGCCAGCGGAGCTCCGCACGGCTCGCGGCTTCCGGCGGCGGCGCTGCGCACGCGAGACAGGGCGGCGGCAGGCGGCAGCTAGGCAAGGTATTGAGTTAGGGCACAGGTAATTGCCGGTGCAAACTGGGCAAAATATATAAGAAGCAGCACATGGCTGAGCACGTTGGGCCGGCCTGGAGCCCTTGCCGTGCACAACTCCAATTAATCGAAATCAAAATGGAGTTGTAGAGTTATCTGGGCTGCTAGCATCCATTTGAATGAAATAGAAAAAAAAAAGAATGGGCCGGGAGAGAGCAAAGAAATTAGGAATGACGTGGATCATATTTTGGATAAAATATGGCTTTCAGCTAAAAAAACATAGACTCAGGGAATTCGTAGAGTTCCTTGGTGACGACAAAATTGTAGAAGCTCAAAGAGTTTTGGGGGAGTATGATGGCTCATAGATAGTTTGGGACACGATGTATCCAAATAAAATACTTGGAGCTTGTGAAAAAGATTATATAGCCTTGTAAGGAAAAGATTTAGCTTCGAGACAAATGAGAATTAATTCCAGAATGGACCGGAGAACTCTCGGAAGGACTTGGTTAGCACCTACACGCATTTAAAAACCTTTTACACTCAAGAAGCACCAAGATGCATCGGCATGAATGCAACACTCACATAATCATTTTATTTAATTGAAAAGGACAATCAATTGTTTTTCTTATTATATGTTTCTTGTAAAGTAAATAAATGTTGGAAAATTTTAAAATTATGAGAAATCGTTGTTTTATTTTCCTTCTTATTCACATCCTGAAATTTGAAAATTTCAGGGTGTGACACTGTTCCTCCTTCGTCTCTACGTCGATTGAGGGCGTTCTAGGTGGCCTTGCCGACCCTAGAGCAACCCTACGTGCGCCGCCCCGACGGGATCCTGCCCGGGCGACATTCGGAGGTCTTTCGCCGGTTCACCCCGGCAAAGATCTGACCGGTGGGCAAAGGTCTGACCGGTGACCCACACCGGTATGACCGGTTCCTACGCAGAGGTGCTGCAGCGAGCCCCTCCGCGTTAGTGTTGGCCGTACACTTGTGCCAACAATGTCAAATATTAACTGTAATCAGAACAAGTCCTTATTCACGAACAAATATTCACTTAACAAGAACAAATTTTATTAATATAGTTCCCTCAGGGGAACAAATATTTAATGAAAGAGAACAACAAAACTAAACATCACCAATATAGAACATAATAATATGGAAGAAAAACAACATAAAAAGAAAAAAATGAAAAAAGTTGAAAAAATAAAACATGAAAGAAAATAATAGAAGAAAAAGATATAGACATAAAAATAAAATAAATAATGAAAGAAAAAAATAGAAAACACGAAAAAAATGAAGAGTGCAAAATAGAGAAAGAAATATAAAATGAAGAGGCAAAAAAGAAAAACAAAAATAGAATAAAATAAAGAAAAACAAAAAGGAAAGAAAACTCAGAATAAAAAAAAGATAGAAAAGAGAGAGAGACAAATATAAACAAAAGGACAGAAAAAAAACAAGAAACAGACCTCACGTACGGGAGCTTCTGACCGCGCGCCTCCAACTTCGTCCCACGGCCCGCGTCCGTACACGGCGTGATGGGTTGCGTATGTGTCGCTGAAGCAACATTCTAGTTGTGTTGATTGGTGAACTGGACGACTTCTTCTTTCCCATCCTTGATTGGATCCGCACATACGCGAAAATTGAGGGTTAGTTTAGTAGCTTGGGCTGCCTCAGATGTTTTAGGTGTGGGAAGGAATTGCGCATAGGAAGATGTTTTGCGCTCAGGGCACTGGAAACGGACGCAATTGCCTCTGCACTTCAGTCGTCGTCATCCACAACATTTAATCCGCATCGCTTCATTTTTTAAGACATGCAAAACACGTTTTACATTAAGAGAAGAATGAGTATAACAAAGCGACTTTAGGAGGAATCTCAAAGTGAAAAAACACAAGGACCAACAAAGCGATTGACGAGGGCCCAGATTAGGGCCCCCTTTAACGGCGAGATAATCACTTTTGAGGTGGAATCTTCTGATACCATTGACAATGTGAAGACCAAGATTCAAGACAAGAGGACTAAGAACCCCTATCAAGACCCTTACTGGCAAGACGTCTCGTTTCCGACTAGTTGGGAGCTTCTCCGACAAGTCTCCCACTAGAGAGAGCTTCCACGACAAGTCTTCGCCTCGCACGACAAGTCTCCGCCTCGCACGAGGAGTCCTCGCCTCCGACAACCTGCTCATTCGCACGAGCAGTCTCCGTCTCCGACCAAGGCTCGGTCCACACAACGTGGCGCCGCACCAACGCACGGGCTCCTCCGCTACGACACGTGGGGCGCCAGTTCCCCATGCCATGCAAGCACACCAGCTGGAGGCACGCGCGGGCAGCTGGCTCTGACAGGAGCCTTAATGCAGCTCTGCTCAGCCGCGCGGCCATCAACACGCCTTCCCATCCGACCCTGCAGCACGCTAACACCGACCGAGGCACTCAAGCACCCTCCACGTTTAGCACTGGCCTACGATTAGGCCCTAACGTGGCAGGCTCACACAGTACTCAGACGAGTTGAGTCGACACCAAAGTGCTCGGAGGAGGCGCCAGGTAGCCAAAATGAACAGCCTCGCCCCGACACGCGGCGGCTTCGACGACAAATACAGCTCAGCCGCCTTCAAAGCTCCCTGACGGACAGCGACGTGCGAGAAGACGATCCAGCGGCTGGCACTGTAGCTTCTATTTTGTTTCCCTTTTTGCCCCTCTCCCTTGCGTCTATAAAAGGAAGAGGAGGGCAACCGTCACAAGGGCTGACGAACCGAACACTTACACTCCAGGGATTTGGGCTCGACACCCTCTCCCGACCAGTTTGTAACCCCTACTACAAACAACCCTAGCGCGAGAACACGGCAGCTCGACACTGGACATAGGGTATTACTCCTCGGAGGCCCGAACCAGTCTAAATCCCATTGTCTCTTGCGCTAACCATCCGAGTCTGACACACGATCGATACAAATTTACTGTCCGGCGGTAGAGAACCCCGATAGTAGCAATTACCTAAGGGCTAACGCAGACAGGTGTGGGCGCCGTGTACTGTGCTATGGACCGTGGACCGAAGGTTGGGGACCAGTGAGCGGCTGTGTCTGTGGTTCATGTGAACCTAGTCTACACAGGTAGGCGAAGGGGAGGCCAACGGTGGGGAGACGACGTGAGGTTGTGGGCCCACTCGTCAGCGTGCGGGGGACAGACGGTGTAGCGACGACGTCGGTGCTACAGCGACGCCGCCCAAGATTGGGGCAGGCCGCGACGGCGGAGTAGAGCAGCTCGCCAGTGTGCTCGTCGCCAACGTCTAGGGAGCTGATACGACGACGGGGTTTTGCACATATGGACTCAGGACAACGCGACGGAGCGAGCGGGGGCATTGTTGAGGTAGCCTAGGGTTGCGATGGCCTATGCGAGCTCGCTGGAGTACCGGTGGTGGTGCGGCCAAAAGGGGGTGAGGCCTAGTGGCTCCTGGGTAGGGGTGGATATCGAGCCAGCTCGGCTCGTTATAACTCGACTGGTTTTGGCTCGGCTCATTATAGCTCGTTAAGGTACCGAATTAAAAGCTGAGCTCGGCTCGGCTTGTTTGAAAGCTCGAGCCAGCTCGTTAGCTCGTGAGCCAGGTATCAAAATTTGACCATTGATCACATATTGAGATATACTATAAATATATATTAGTCTATATTTTATATAACTTCTAACAACAAAAAGAAAAGAAACAAAGCTCATATAATCTCTCCGAGCATTAAATAAACTATCAATGTTAAGTTCATCCAATAGCAAAACAGTCCATGCGACCATATAGCCATGCAACAACTGTGCAACACCACGTGCCAACACTTAACACTAAAAAATCATCATAAATTTAGTTCATCCAACAGGAAATTAAAACTTTCCATGCAGCAACACTTGACACTTCATCACAGTATTTTGCTAGGTTGCTAAGTAAGGTTGACTTTGTTTTGGCTCGTGAGCAGCTCGCAAGCCAGCTCGAGCTGGCTCATTATACGACCGAGCTGAAACCTTAGCTCAGCTCGTTTAAAAATCCTAATGAGCCGAGCTACTAATGAGCGAGTTCGAGTGAGTTTGCGAGCCACGAGTTTTTCGTCCAGTCCAGCCTACTTCTGGGGCTCAACTGAGTGCACGAGTGTGTCTGTGAGGGACTAACGCGGGTATCCATGTGCTTGTGAGGGCTGGAGGTTGGCCGGAGTTGTGCCTGCGGCTCGCCGGAGTCCGGAGGCTGTGCTGCTACGTGGAGGCGGCGCTACGGCGTGCGTGTGGAGTAGCTATTATCGGGAAGGTCTCTACGGGCGTGATTATCAGTGCACATCAATTTTCAAAAAAATCAGTGCACATCTAGCGTTTCTTTTGTTTTAAAATATCGCAACAAAATCTCAAACCATCAATACTTGCTTCTCTCTCCTCACCTTTGATCTAACTAGTTTTCAATTGCAGAGCCAAATTAACTAAACTCAAAATTCAGCAAAATATATTACTTAGATCACAAATATATTACTTGATCACGACATCAGGTGTCATGTAAGCTTATAAATTTTCATCCATGCACTCTTGTTTGTTACTGTTTCTGCTGACCAGGATACAAATCACTCAGAAATGATGTGCTATATTATAAGATTAACCTACATTTTAGTTACTTATATTTTCAAATGTAGAGCCACATTTTACATTTCGCACCTGGCCCTTTAAGTCTTAGGTACGGACCTGGTGGTCGGAGTACGCAAATCAAGCGGCGGTGGCCGGCGACGGCGCCGCGAAGCGAGGGAGAACGATGGGGTGCAGGAGGAAGAGGGTCCGTTCGTGGGCTGGGCCGGTGCAGTGTGGGCCGCGTGTGTATGGCATGTGCGTTGCCGAGCTGGACCAAAAGGGGCGGTGGGTTGGGCTGCTAGTAGAGAAAGGTAAGGGTGGCCCAAATGGCCTTAGAAAATCCTAGTGTTTTGGGAAGGTTTTGGGCTAGGGCTTCTGCATAGGAGGGTTCGGACTAAGTTCATGATATGCCATTTGGGTTATGGGTAATATTCAAATATGTTTTGAATATCACCCGAGTCTCAAGAGACAGGGAATTTGGAGATCCTGTCTCCATAATTTAAGCAGGGGTTCCAAAGAGGCAATCAATGTGCAGCACAAATGTATGTTAAATGCATTGTCTAATTTGTAAACTAAGTTTGAATATGGGGAGTTTATGTTGTAATTAATAAAAAATTAAAATGGTCCATATTTTTAACAAATGCTCTAAAAACTAGGATGTTACACTATCGCTGTGGGAGGCACAGGTCGAGACAGCCAAGCAGAGGGGCGACGACCAAGCGAAGGAGGATCGCGGGTAGCCCCGTCGGCTATCGGCCAGGGCGACGTGTGTGGAGGCGAGGTATCGATGGAGGCCGTAGTGGCGCACATGAAGGGAGGCACATTGGGGCCTTGCCGGCGAGCTTGCCCGCGGAGGTGGGGCAGCACGCGGTGTCCTGTCAGTAGTGGCGCTATGGAGGGCGGGGCGCCAGTTGGGAGAGGGGGAGCTAGGGTAAGCATACCTTGGCCCATGTGAAAGGTATTCTTACCGGCTCATTCGGCCCACCAAACACTATGTGAGCCTAGCTAGCATTTCGGGGGTGCAAATTTGCCGAAGATATTTGGGGGTCTGGTCCATCTGGCTAGAGCCTGGCTCATGACAACCTATCAGAGGTCGAAAATCCTATATAGCTTCCACAAGTTTTTGTTCTCACATGGCTTCAAGTGTTTGAGATCCATGCTATAGTAAATAGATGGCTCAGATGAGGTTCCACAAAATTTTAAATTTCGAACCCACTCCTCCAAAAACACACACTCACTGTGTGCGTGTGTGATCTTTGTAAATGTTGAATCACGTTATCCGGATTGTTGAATTAGGTTGCGCTGATTGTTGAATCAGTTGTAATCAGTCGTAGAACAACTTGTGTGAGGTGGAAGATGAATCTACCATTACTTTTTCTGACCTTCGTGAAATGTTGAATTAGTCTATCCACAATGTTGAATCAGAGTTTGAGCATTGTTGAACAAAGTTTATAAAAATGTTGAATGATATGGGCTGTGGGAGGTTAGTAGGCTGGAATAGATAAGCTAAATGGACCTCATGGGCTTATATATCTATATGACTATACTCCCTCCATACTGGTATTAATTAGATGATATTTAGGACAGAATTGTGCATACCAAGGAGTGAGTAAATAGAAGAGAGTTATCCTAGTTTGACCTTATTAAATAAGGTTGCGGTTACTCACATGCATCAACTCCACGTGGCTTCAATTGGTTAGCAAGGCTAGTGCCTAGTATTGAGGTCTCAGGATCGACTCCTGGTGCGCTCAAATTTTTTGTTGTTGCGACTATTTTTACATGGTCCGCTGAAGACGTTTCGTTGCTTGTTTTCTCGTGCGTGCGCTGGAGACGTTTCATTGCTCAATTTTCCAGTCGCGTACACGCTAATTTTTCGGCGGCCTCAATGCTCACGTCTTGGAATGCACGCTGCCTTTCCATCAGAACATCTACCATCCAATCCTCAAGATCTGCCGTGTGGAGTTGGGTTTGGAGCCCGGTGAAGCCTCGCCCGACCTATGTCGGTGCCGACAATGGATGCGTTTGTTAACGTTAGTTACCTCGTTGGAGGCGTTGTTCTTACGGTCCCAAATCCATTTAGTCTGCAAGGTAAAAACTTGGTGTGCTCCTTCGTGGAAAGACGAACAATGGCGACGATCTCATTATTTCCTCCTTGGTGGCATCGTCCTGCATGACATCCTCGCTCGCCTTTCATAGGATTCTAGATGTTAGGCTCCCGATGATGTGCGTGTGTTCTTAGCGTCCTTGTTTTTAGCAGGCTTCGCTCCTCTCTTAGGTCTTGCTTAGTGTGGTCGTGGTGTAGGGTTCTCTTCTTCCTCGTGTTGTTTCAGTTGGTAGATCGCTGTCGGGGTTCTCTACCGCCGGACAGTAAATTTGTATCGATCGTGTGTCGGACTCGGATGGTTAGCGCAAGAGACAACGGGATTTAGACTGGTTCGGGCCTCCGAGGAGTAATACCCTACGTCCAGTGTCGAGCTGTCATGTTCTCGTGCTAGGGTTGTTAGTAGTAGGGGTTACAAACTGGCCGGGAGAGGGTGTCGAGCCCAAGTCCCTGGAGTGTAAGTGTTCGGTTCGTCAGCCCTTGTGACGGTTGCCCTCCTCTTGCTTTTATAGACGAAAGGGAGAGGGGCAAAAAGGGAAACAAAATAGAAGCTACAGTGCCAGCCGCTGGAACGTCTTCTCGCACGTCGCTGTCCGTCAGGGAACTTTGAAGGCGGCTGAGCTGTATTTGTCGTCGAAGCCGCCGCGTGTCGGGGCGAGGCTGTTCATTTCGGCTACCTGGCGCCTCCTCCGAGCACTTTGGTGCTGACTCAACTCGTCTGAGTACGGTGTGCGCCCACCACGTTAGGGCCTAATCGTAGGCCAGCGCTAAACGTAGAGGGTGCTTGAGTGCCTCGGTCGGTGTTAGCGTGCTGCAGGGTCAGATGGGAAAGCGTGTTGATGGCCACGCGGCTGAGCAGAGTGCATTAAGGCTCCTATCAGAGCCGGCTGCCCACGCGTGCCTCCAGCTGGTGTGCTTGCATGGCATGGGGAACTGGCGCCCCACGTGTCGTAGCGGAGGAGCCCGTGCGTTGGTGCGGCACCACGTTGTGTGGACCGAGCCTTGGTCGGAGACGGAGACTGCTCGTGCGAACGAGCAGGTTGTTGGAGGCGAGGACTCCTCGTGCGAGGCGGAGACTCCTCGTGCGAGACGGAGACTTGTCGTGCGAGGCAGAGACTTGTCGGGGAAGCTCTCTCTAGTGGGAGACTTGTCGGAGAAGCTCCCAACTAGTCGGAAACGAGACATCTTGCCAGTAAGGGTCTTGACAGGGGTTCTTAGTCCTCCTTGTCTTGAATCTTGGCCTTCACATTGTCAATGGTGTCAGAAGACTCCACCTCAAAAGTGATTATCTCGCCGTTAAAGGGGCCCCTAATCTGGGCCCTCGTCAGTAGCCCCCGAGCCTGAGAGGGAGTCAAGGACTCGCACACAGGCTCAGACGAAAGGCGTCGTGTCGATCTTTGCTCTTAATCTTCTCGGTGGGTGCGCGTGAGCGCATCCGCCGGATGTAGCCCCCGAGCCCATGAGTGAGTTGTAAACTCGCTTGTGGGGTTTTGATCTTCAGTGGCTTTGTCGTGGTTCTGATATCTTTTGTCGAGGCAGCCGTGGTGGTCGTGGGTGCGTGGAGGTCGTGGCCGACGTGGCAGACGAGACGGTTTGAAAAAACAGAGTGGGGGGCGGTTCAGGTACCTGGGCCCTGCAAGGATCAAAGCGTCACGCAGGCGGGCGTCAGTTACACCGGGGCGCGTGCGTGTGGGCGGGTGTCTCTTCGGCATGGCAGGCCCAGCATTCAAGGCCGCCGGCCGCGCCCCTTCCTTTTTAACCGCGGACCGGCGGAGGGTTTGGAACTTTTACTCTCCTGCCTTTTCCTCTGCCCTTGCTGTCTGCTTCTCTCGCCCTTTACGCCCACAGTGCCGCCACCCCTTTCGCCAGAGGCGTACGTGAGAGCTCGCCGTCGCCATGTCGAATTGGTCGCGCTCCAACGTGTCTCCCTCGATGCTGCACCGTATTGTTGCCGCCGGGCAGCTCCCTCCGCTCACCGATGCCGTAGAGTGGAAGGTGCCCGACGATGAGTCCGTGCCACGCCCACCGAGGGGGTACATCGTCTCGTTTGTGGTGTTCCACGAGCGCGGCTTCTCCATCCCCGCCGGGAGGTTCATCCGGGCGGTCCTCTACGAGTACGGGCTTCAGCTCCAGCACCTCAACCTGAACAGCATCCAGCAAATGGCGGCGTTCGAGGCACTGTGCGAGGGGTACTTGGGGATCGGTGCCCACTGACACCTCTTCAGGTACTTCTTCATGTTCGCGTGCTTGAAGGACGGCCCCGTCGCGGCGACCATTGGCTGCGCCAACCTCCAGATGAAGCAAGGCCGGGGCAGCAAGTACATTCCCTTCTCGTTGACCAGCTTCAACAGCGGGTGGCACAAGGGGTGGTTCTATCTCAAGAATGACCCCGAGCACGCGCTGCCGGGGTTCACCGGAAACTCCATCGCCTAGGCGCCGAGAAGCTGGACTGACGGACCTCCGAAGGTGGAGCAGGAGAAGTTGCTCAAGGAGCACTGGGCGGCGCTGGCCCGCCTCCGCGATGCCGGGGTCGACCTGGCAGCCGTCATCAGCCAGTACCATGCCTGGGGGGTCGTCCCTCTCCGGAGGCAGCCTCTTCGTCTTTGTGAGATGACGGCCAAGAGGGCCCCTTGGACAGGAACCGTAACCGCGCCCGAGCCGCCGTCACTGGACGAGATCCAGCACCGCGTGTCAGTGGCCATAGGGAAGGCGACCTATGTGTGGCCGTCGTCGCGGCTCCTGCCAATGCTCCCCAACGAGGGGACTGAAAAGCTCGTAAGTGATTTCTTCCTCCGATAAGTCCTCCGACTAGTTCGATGTCTTTATTTGGTTTGGATCTTCTCAGAAATTTCTTGATGGTCTTTGACTCCCTTTGCTCCGACCTCTTTCAACTGAAGAGCTCCCATCTCGTGCCCGTGAAGGTGCCTCTCCCGGAGGAGGCGATCCTCAAGCGCAACCAGGCGGCCGCGGACAGGCGGAGGGCCGAGCGCAAGGAGCGGCATAAGGAGAAGGAAATCGCCAAGCGCGATCGGAACGACGACCGCATCAAGTGCCGCAAGGCGGGGGAGCGCAACGTCTCCTCCAACGAAGATTCGTCGCCGTCGCCGCCGTGGAGTGGGGATGAGCCGAGCGCGGAGGTTGATTGGAGCGGCATATCCGGGTCGCCTCTTCCCTCGCCGCGCCGGGCGGCGGAGGTGAGCTCGTCGCGGTGGTCGGAGCAGGGCGCCCGTGAGAAGGGCACGGGTTCCAGTTCGTGGCCGGGGACCCGCCCTGCCCGAGAAGATCAGAGGGTGACCCGCTCGCAGGCGGCCCCTGGCGGCTCGCGCGCCCCCGAGGGGCGGAGGGATCCTCCACGCCGGGAAGATCCACCCAAGCGACCGGCGGAACAAGAGCCCTCCTCGCGCCACCTCTTCGACGGTTCCGACCTCCCGGACTCGGACTCCCTACGGAGGCATTCGTCGTCCAAGGCGAGGTCGACCCCGCCGGTGTCTGTTCCGGCCGCGCCGCAGGAGGGGGACACGAGCGCCCCCCAGCGGCGCCTCCAATCCCTCGTCATCCGCGGCGGCGGCGCCCCGGCCGTGCTAGTCCCCCTCTCCACCAGTGGGAGTCAGGGGCCGGCCTCTGGTGCAGCGGAGGCCGGGAGGACAGCCCCCGAGCCATCGAGGGCTCGAAGCACTGCCCCCAAGCCGTTGGGGGATCGAAGCGCCACCCCCAAGTCGTCGGGGGGCGACAAACCAATTCCTGCGCCAGCGGAGGCGGAGCGTCAGGGGCCAGCCTCCGAGCTGGCAGGGGCCAAGAGGTCAGCCCTCGAGTCGGGCCCATCAGATAGGCCCGCGAAGCGGGTTCGCGTGCGATCTTCCATGTGAGTTCTCGTTCGTCATTCCTCGTTGTTTCATTGTTCTTCGTCCTCGCCTTGCCTCTTATCTTCAATTTGTGTCTTCCTCAGTCGTGCCGACACCGGCGTGCTCATCCTTGCGCCTCTGAAACGCGCAGTGCTGGGCACACGCGGCCCGCAGTCCGAGCCTCGCCCGTCGCTTCCCTACGCCGAACCGTTGGCGGAGCAAGACGGGAGTGGGTTGGTCATGGCGACCGAGGTGGTCGAGTCAGCGGCGCCTCCGCCGGCGTCGGACGCCGGCAACTTGGCCGAGGGGCAGGTGGCCCCTGGAGCGGACGTTGTCCATGCGGCGACCAAGCCACTGGTCGAGGCCACCGCGGGAGGTGGTGAAGTCGGGGCGGCATCTTCCGAGAAGATTGTGCTCCCGCCGCCATCGGCCGTCGAGCGCGAGGTCGAGATGCCGGCGGTGGTGGAAACTTTGGTGCCTGTGGCATCGCAGGCGGGCGGGGGCGCGGTGGAGGCGCCGACAGTCAGCGCCGCGGCTGCCCACCTTCGAGAAGTCATCGACCTCGATGAGTCCGACCTCCCGGGCAATGACACGACCATCTTCGAAGCCGCACTGGAGCGGTTGTTGTCGGAGCCGGAGGAGTCGCAAGCCGAGGCCTCTGAGTCTGCCGTGCCCAAGGCGGTGACCGCAACTGGAGTGCCAGAGGCCGTCGAGAAGGAGCCCACGCTTGATGCAGCCGCGATGGTCCAGCCGGAGTCGGGCCTGGTCGGAGCTGCCGGGGCCCCCGAGGCCCCAGCCACGTTGGAGGTGACCGAGGAGGTCCTCGGAGAACCTGCAGCCGGCACAGAGCTGGCTCACGCTGCATCCTCGTCCCCTGCCACGGTCGCGGAATCGACCGCAGCGAGCGCGCCGGAGTCGTCGTCGTCCCGGCCTACCGCCCCTGCCACCGAAGCGGCTCCCGTCGTAGGCTCGGCTCGCCCAGCCCCACAGGAACACGACGTTCCCGGGAGCACTATGGGAGCCGCCTCCCCAGAGATCCAGGAGGTCGGGGAGGGCTCAGGTGCAGGTCTGCGACCAGAGCCTGAGGTGGACGACACGCGGATCACCGACCTTGCTCGCTCCACCTGGGCGGCCGCTTTCGAGGCGGACGTGTCCGACGACGAGGACGAGGAGACCGCAGCCTGCCGCAGCCTCGAGCGAGGTCTCTTGTGGGCGCGTCGCGCGTTCGACGAGCTCATCCTCCCTGCAACGATGGTAAGTCCCTTCAAACTGGTAGCTTACTCTTGTCTTTCCTGTTACCGCGAATCTTGTGATCGAAGTACTCTTGCCCAGAGCAGGCGCTCGCGGGGTCCGGCAGAAGGAGGGCGCGCACCATCGACGAGCTCCGAGCGGAGAGGGCCCAGCTGGAGGTGCAGCTGGTGGTCGCTCGCGTGGCCGCCGCCGGGGCGGTGGCGAGCGAGGCGTCGTCGAGGGCCACGCTCGAGGCCGCCCGGAAGTCCGCGGAAGACCGTGCCACGACCGCACAAGCCGTGGCCGCCACCGCTATTACAGAGCGGGAGTCCCTCGAAGCGAGGTTGGCCCAGGCGGAGGCAAAGGTCGAGGAGTTGCGGGCCGCCGCGGCGACCGCCAATGATGCCGCCGAGAAGGCCACAGCTGCCACCGCCGCTGCCGAGACCGCCGCCCAGAACGCCGCCCAGGAAAAGGTGGCGCTTGAGACGAAGGTGTCAGAGCTGGGGCAAGAGTTGGTTGCCGTCAGAGCGGACCTCAGGACGGCCAACCGACAGTTCTCCGAGGTGACCAACAGGCTCCAGGAGGTCACCGAGGAAGCGACTCGGCTCCGAAACAACAACTCCAAACTGGCGCAGGACATTGAGGGTGAGTCGGCCTCGCACGCCTCCAGCTTCGAGTTCGTTTCTCCTCGTTGGCTTTTGTTGATGTTGATTTATCCTCTCGTGGTCATAGGGATGCGCACGTACCGCGCTTCAATGACCGTGAAGCTCACGGAGAAGATGCAGGAGGCGAACGCGGCCGTGCTCAAGATCCTCGAGAAGGACGGCTCGCTCAAGCGGCTGTCGGAGCAGCTCGAGAGTAAGTTCCTTCGATCCCGCCTTGCCTTTCTCCTAAAATCTGGTTGCGCCGCGTCTTGCTTATTGCGCCTCGTTGACCGTTTCAGAGACCAAAAGCGAGCTCGGGCAGTCCCGGATGGCCCGGGAGCAGGTCGCAGCTGAGCTCGAGCAAGCGAAGAACGCCCGACGTGAGTCGGAGACGTCCTGCAAGGCGAGCATCTTGGACCACGCCAAGCTCGGGAGAGCTATTGGCAGGGTCATGTCGGGGCTTGGTGTTCCCGTCGGGCCGATGCTCCCCAAGAGGCTTCTGGAAGAGGTCGGGCGCCTCCTGGAGGTGATCAAGGAGCGGGAGCTGTCGACCGCCCGGAGGGTGGTGCATCGGGTGCTCGCCATGTTCGACTCGCACTACCAAGGGCTGGACCGCACAGCGCTGAGCGCCGGCTAGGCCCCTGGCATCTCCGACGCGTACTGTGACCAGCTCGAGGAAGATAGCGCCTCCTTCGCCCGCGACATGGCCGACACCGCCATGAAGGACCTGGACCTGCTGCCAAGAGATACACCAGAAGACCCAGAGAGCTCTAGGCCTTCATCTTGGATGTATCATGCTTAGATGTAGGTAATTAAGAAAAGTTTGCATGTGTAGCACCATGAACAACATTATGTTATCGAGAACTTGTTCATAGAAGTTACGGCTCAAACGTTCCCGATCATCCAGGGATGACTGCAGCAACGTGTAGCAGAACTTAGGAATTGTGAGGTGACTAAACTCCACTCCGGAGCCACGGGGGCGTAAGAGTCGGAGAGCCTAGCCATCCCAAACCGCTAAGGGGTGCCACGCGTTCGCAGCCCCCGAGCACTCGGGGATACTCGAAAAGTAACTTGCGAGATTTGTTGTCAAAATCATTTTAGACCGGAGTCTGGGCGGTTACTCGAGCACTTTTGAAAAGAGGTCGGATGGAGGCCCGTGGACTCGGACTGTGCTCGCAAGCCTTCGCACCGGAGCACTTGATGGCCGCGCGGCTGAGCAGAGCTACATTAAGGCTCCTGTCAGAGCCGGCTGCCCGCGCGTGCCTCCAGCTAGTGTGCTTGCATGGCATGGGGAACTGGCGCCCCACGTGTCGTAGCGGAGGAGCCCGTGCGTTGGTGCGGCGCCACGTTGTGTGGACCGAGCCTTGGTCGGAGACGGAGACTGCTCGTGCGAACGAGCAGGTTGTCGGAGGTGAGGATTCCTCGTGCGAGGCGGAGACTCCTCGTGCGAGGCGGAGACTCCTCGGGCGAGGCGGAGACTTGTTGTGCGAGGCGGAGACTTGTCGGGGAAGCTCTCTCTAGTGGGAGACTTGTCGGAGAAGCTCCCAACTAGTCGGAAACGAGACGTCTTGCCAGTAAGGGTCTTGACAGGGGTTCTTAGTCTTTCTTGTCTTGAATCTTGGCCTTCACATTGTCAATGGTGTCAGAAGACTCCACCTCAAAAGTGATTATCTCGCCGTTAAAGGGGGCCTTAATCTGGGCCCTCGTCAGCTACGCACGCCCACAAAGTGTCCACCAATTTATAGTTAGAGACCTTCCCCTTCTCCAAAAATTCTAGGAAAATTCCTAAACATATTAGGAATTAATCTAAACCTATGCATGCCCTTAGCTTCCATGGTTGACCCCTTAGAGTCTGTTCCATTTTTGCCCTTCCCCGGTTAAATAGAAAAGCCCCCGTTAGTGCACCTAGGATTCTACATCCTCCGCTGTAGTTCTGAAAATTGTAGGTTAATTCCTAGATGCACTTTAGAGCCGTTTAGACCTGTAGCCAACACCATTAGCATCTTTACGCTCCATATGTGCCCTTAAGGATTTATCTAGATCCTTGACCTTCCTAAAACCCCGTCAATACGCCACCCGATCGTAAACTCTACGTATCTCCGCCCCCTAACCGTTTTAACACCCAAC
The DNA here is from genome assembly GCA_036936925.1 of Cenchrus fungigraminus. Classification (NCBI taxonomy): domain Eukaryota; kingdom Viridiplantae; phylum Streptophyta; class Magnoliopsida; order Poales; family Poaceae; genus Cenchrus; species Cenchrus fungigraminus. Next base: position 61,699,071 of record CM072768.1, on the reverse strand, counting down.
CCTTGATTCCACCTTGACACTCACCATTCCTCTTCTTTAGACATTGCTTGGTGAATTGTTTTATTGATTGTTATTGTTATTGTTACTTTTATGGTTATAAAGACGGTAGACGACTGAGATTCTGCCTGAAGCCGAGGATCCAGAAGGGCGTGGAGCCCAGGACTCTGGTCGTCTAAAAATCCTTAAGGATCTACAATAAAGGCAAGTCCCACCACAATTCTTGACTTCTACCATACAAACAACTTCTCGCCTTACTTTCATTCTTACCGCCTTTAGAGCAACTCCAAGAGACTCATTAAATTTGACTAGCTAAATTCACATTTAGCTAGTTATTTAGCTAGTATTCTTCTTCTATATTTTCTCTTCTTCCAACAGACTAGCTAAAATGACTAGTCATCCCACAACTAGGCCCACGTGCCAGCCGTGCGAGGGAGGTGGGAGAAGGAGGGAACCGTGCGGGAGGTGGTGGGGCCGCGAAGGATAGCTAGCAGAGGGCGCTAGCCATCGTTGGCTAGCGAAGGCACAAGTTTAGCTAGCGAGGATAGCTAGCGGGGTGTTTGGCTAGTCTGTTGGAATGCTGTTTTTGTTGATTTTTTCATTTTTTAGCTAGTCAAGCCAAGATAGCTAGTCTCTTGGAGTTGCTCTTACTATTGCCAAACTCTACATTTCATAGTTTATACTAGAAGAGTACACCTTGGGTAGAGGAAGAGAGAGTAGTTTCTTTTAAAGAATTGCATAACTTGACTAGAGTAGGGCTAGAAACTAGATAGGGAAGAGGACCGGTGAGTAAGTGGGTAGCCCTGCGAGGGGATCCTATCCAAAGGGCTTACTCTAGTCGCATAAGAACCAGATCATGGGAAAGTTTTTCCAGCGTATTAGTCTTGTCGCCTACCTAAAGAAAACATCTGTGAATTTTGTCTAACTCCTGTAGCGCCTCCTTTGTTGGCTTGATAACGGTCATCAGATAGATTGGTTGGGAGGAAAGCACTGATTTGGTGAGGGATAGACTGGTTGAGAAGAAACTCAAGAAAGCATCGATTTTGTGATGCTGACACAACTATGTTTTTAAGACGTGCAAATCACGTTTTTCATTAAGAGAATAGACAAAATTGTGGCACAAGTACACGCAGTGACGTTGCAGTTCGAACAAGCACATGAACAAGAAAAGAAAAGAAAAAGAAGGTTACATCGGCCTCAAAGGCCGTATGTTGACGGATAAAACTTGTATCCACCTACGATCCGCAAGCGTACGGACCTACACCTTTTCACCATGGGGATTCCCTAGGTTCTTGTCAATCCGCAGAGCAAGGGGATTACAAGCATTTGATCTAGCACTACCTAGTTAACTTATCCAAACCCTAAACTACAGTTAATCTAAAGCACTACTACGCTACACTAGAGAGAGTTGTGACGCTCACAAGATATATAAAAGACACTTGCCCAAAGGGTCTATGATACTTGCACATGCAACCGCTTAGAGATATGAAAACCGATCTAATCTACCGGGGGTTGTGACCACAGTTTCGCCCTTTCCCTCCCCCCGTACTGTCACTACACGGAGATATTCGTGACTAGACCTATGATGATCATGGCGTATTGAAGGGTTCTAAGGGAGAACTGAGATCTATACTCCCGACAAGGCATGGTAGCTAACCTTAAACATGAAAGCATCTTCAACACTAGATGATAGATTGAAACCATAAAAGTAGCGATTACATCTCAAGATCGTTTACAACCCATGGACAAATGAGAAGATTACCCCATCAAGGCGCTAATCATGGTGTTGTTGATCATGGTGACGCTTCCGACGGTGTCTTCCTTCTCCTCCGGGGGTGTCGTGGCAGGGCCTCGACATCCTCCTCCACTTGTGGTTGCTTCCTTTGAGTTGAGCGATCCTTCTCGCGAATGATCTCTCTCCTCTCCTTCCTCTCTAGCTTGTGGACGACCTCTCGGGCGAATGGCTCCTCCTCTGTGAATGGCAGCGCCCACACATTCTTAGGGTTGCATCATCTTCACGCTCAAGAAATGGGGGGCCGAACCGCCACGGGAATGGGCCAGGCCGGCCGGCCTGGTGTTGACGGTCGACTTTGACGCTCCTAGCCATGAGTTTACTTTCAATGTTGGCATTGATTTGATATCCGATCTAATGGTACTAACCCCCTTGATATAACAAGTTCGCTCTTGCATGTGGTTTTTGGAGTATGTTGTTTATGTAGGATTTAAGCACCTAAATAAGTACTTCCAGGTAAAGTTCATCAAGGACTTTATGAGAAGATAATGAAGCCTGGCACAAGTCAAGACTCGAAGTGAACATGACTCCAAATGACCCAAGGACCAAAGCATGAAGCCGTAAAACTCCAGGGACCTAAACAGAAGATGCAGGAGCTTGTGCAACAAGTACCCTTACCTAAACCGCGGAGAAAACGATGTCAAGGGCCCACATGCAGAAGGGTGTTAATCGGCAATTACACGAGGAGCTCGCACGCGAAAAATGGGGCCGAAACGGGCCAAAAAGGCCTTGGGCCGACCGGCCCATGCCGATCGGCCTGGCCCATTTTTGGCCCGGTTCGACCTCCCCTTTGACCTAGTACCCCCTCGGGCTATTAAGAGTTTGGACGCAAAGAGCCACGGGGAGATTCATTCGTCATCCACCGCCACAAGACCGAGAACTAGAAGCAGATTGGATCGCGAAGGGAGCACTCATGGCCTTCATCTACTTCGGAGGATTCTACACCATGACCAGCGCTACAATGTGTAACATTATGGGGTAAAGTCCTTGTTTGTCCTAGTGGTTGAAGGGGGATCTTGAGATGTAATCACCAAACCTTTGTTTTGGATCTATTTGCTATCATATTCTTGTTGATGGTGCCTCAATCTTATTTGCCGGCTGGCTTGCTTTGGGGATGCATCGCTCGTAGCTTCATGTATCGTGTTCGTCTTGTTCTTTATGCGATTACCGTCGTGTAGTGACAGTGCGCGGGAGGGAAAACATATCGAGCTTGGTTCACACACTTAGTCTTGCATACCTAGAACACATCAACGTCTTGTGCAATTGGTGTTCGATCACGGATTACCCTCGTGTAGTGACTAGTACGCGAGAGGGAAAGGGTTGAACTCGGTGCACCTTTACCCTTGATAGATTAGATCGGGTAGTTCTTGCTAGGTGGTTACATCTCCAAGTGATCCTAGATCCCTTGGACAAGCTTTCTACACTCTTGTGATCTCTATACCTTTGCTCTCTACATTGTTTTCTTTAATCTAGATTAGATTAGTTTAAGTTCTTTACTTATACATACTTTCATTCGATAAAGAGTTTAAATCAACGACATTAGTGTTTAGTTGAGCGTAGCAATCCACTTGTTCCACGGATTGATTAACCCTAGGGGATACTCTAAGGGAAAAGCTACAACCGACCTGTGCGCTTGCGGATCGTAATTTGGCGCGTTATTTAACCATCAATAAGCTTTTCTGGCGCCGTTGCCGGGGAACAAGCTAGTTTGCTACGTTTAACTTTGTATTAATTTTGTTGATTACTAACACCTAACCTTTTGTCTAGAAATCCTTGTTTTTGTTTTTTATTTTTTTGTTGTCTAGATGACTTTTGTCAATCATCCCATGGAGGAAGAAGAAAAACCACTATGGTACTATGCTAGCCCGCAATTGGAGGATATTAAAGTCCAAAAATCAGATTTGATACTCGAGGCTACCGAGTACAAGATCAAGCCTCGAATGATTGAGATGGTGGCAGCAAACCCATTTAGAGGGGTGAAGACGGACAATCCATATAGGCACATCGAGCGTTTCACGATGCTATGCAACACGGTGCAACAAGAAGGAGTTCCGGTCGATTGGTACAAATGGAATCTTTTTCCATACTCACTTGCGGATAAAGCAAAACAATGGCACTCACTTGCATCCTTCAAGGTGGAAGGAAATTGGAATCGATTGGTGAAGAAATTTTGTGAAAAATTCTTTCCGATAAGTAGGGTTCAAAATGTGAGGAGGCAAGTGATAAATTTTGCGCAAGGAGAAGAGGAAGGAATGGATAAAGCTTGGGAAAGATTCAATGGATTGATCAAACAAGGACCAAAGCTCGGATTCTCCGGTGATGTACTCTTGCATACTTTTTATTTTTCCCTAACCCCTGAATGCATGCGGTATGTTCAAATGTGTGTAGGCGGAAATATCATGGAGAAAACACTCACGGAGGCCACCCAATTACTACAAAGATTAAGCGAGGGGGTGGCCATGCAAAGAGATTGGGAAGAACACATTTCGGGAAGCGTTGAGCAAGAAACTTGTGAGGAGGTACTTGCTGGAATTTCAAGAAAAGAAGCCCCGGAAGTGAAGAAAGAAGAAGCAAGGCAAGAAAAGATTGAAGGGGCAACCCACAATGAAGGAGGACCTATCCAAGGCATCAAAATTCGCAAGCTCGAAGAGGTACAAGGAAGAAGTTTGGCGAATGCAAAGCCGTTAAAGGAGGGTCGAACAAATGGATTGGATCCCAATTAACTTCAAAGAAATATTCAACAAGAGGAGACCATACCCGAACCAAAAAGAGTCGGCGAGAGCTATAGAATTCAACTTTCCCAAGGAGAGGCACTCGGGGTATGAGTTGGACAAAGAATCGGCCGGAGAGATTATCCAAAGGCTTTTCAATGAGGAAGAAGAGGTAGATCCGGATCACATTGCCGAAGTAAAGAGGATTATGGGAGTGAAGCCGGAGGCCTCGCCATATGCACACCTAGCCGAGGTGTACGCTATAGGAGCCGATCATGTCGAAGGTACCTCTCTACCGACACCTCACATAAGTTGCACCATTAATGGGGAGAAATTTTGCAAGGCCTTATGTGACATAGGAGCTCATGTTAGTGTCATGTCTTCCAAGATTTATTATGAGCTTTTTAGTAAAACTTTAAATCTTGATCCAACACAAATAAAATTAATCATGGGAGATGGTAGAACAACAAGACCTTTGGGTGTGCTTAGAGATTTAGATGTTGCTATCTCAGGTAAAATTATTCCAACCGACTTTTTCGTAATCGATGCTTGCCATAATGAACATGATGATATAATTCTTGGTAGGCCTTTTCTTAAGTTGGTCAATGCCGTTCTTGATGCCGGAAAGGGTAGAGTTACTATTGATCTAGATGGAACTAAATTCACATTTGATTTCCTACCCGCTTCTCGTATTGCTTTACCTCTACCTCTTGATAACGAAGAGGTAGAGGATCTTTGTTTTGTTAATACTTTCAAGGACCCTCTCCAAAGAGCAATGGAGAATGATGCTATGTATGATGATCAAGACAAAGAACTAGCGGAAGCAACCGAGGGGTTGAAGGCACAAGATGGAAGCTTGGATGAATAAAATTATGAAGATATTGGAGACTTGCAACAACAAGAACCTGAAGTGCCCGATATTGAGTTAAAGCCACTTCCCAAGGGATTAAAGTATGAATTTTTGGGAGCTGATAAGATGTACCCGGTCATTGTGAGTGATGAATTGAGTCCGGAGGAGATGGATAAGTTGCTGAATTTATTAAGAAAACACAAGAAGGTGATCGGGTACTCGATAAGTGACTTGAAGGGTATTAGTCCAGCCTTTTGCACCCATCGCATACCACTTGAAGAACAATGCAAGCCCGTTGTCGAGCATCAAAGAAGATTGAGTCATGCCATGCGTGAGGTGGTGAAGAAGGAGGTGATCAAATTGTTGGATGCCGGAATAATATACCCCGTGCCACATAGTGAATGGGTGAGCCCGGTGCATTGTGTACCAAAGAAAGGAGGAATAACCGTTGTGAAGAATGAGAAGGATGAGTTGATACCGCAACGGATCGTGACCGGATGGAGAATGTGCATCGACTATAGAAAGTTGAACAAGGCAACAAGGAAGGATCACTTTCCGTTACCATTTATCGATGAGATGCTTGAAAGGTTAACTAAACATTCTTACTTTTGTTTTCTTGATGGGTACTCGGGGTTCATGCAAATTCCGATTCACCCGGATGATCAACAAAAGAGAACCTTCACATGTCCATATGGAACTTTCGCATATAGAAGAATGCCATTTGGTTTATGTAATGCACCGGCTACCTTTCAAAGATGCATGATGGCTATATTCTCGGATTTTATTGAAGAAATTATGGAGGTATTCATGGATGACTTCTCGGTGCATGGTACGTGTTTTGAAAGTTGCTTGAAAAATTTGGAAAAAAGTTCTTGAAAGGTGTGGAGAAATTGACCTAGTGCTTAATTGGGAGAAGTGTCACTTTATGGTGAAACAATGGATAGTCTTGGGTCATGTAATCTCCGAGAGAGGAATAGAGGTGGACAAAGCTAAGATTGAAACGGTTGAAAAGTTGCCACCTCCGACAAATATCAAATCGTTAAGAAGCTTTCTCGGGCATGCCGGATTTTATAGAAGATTTATAAAGGATTTCTCAAAGATCACCAAGTCGTTGACACGACTTCTCCAAAAAGATGTGGAATACGACTTTGATGAAGAATGCTTGCATGCTTTCCGGATGTTGAAGCAATCTCTCATAAGCGCACCAATTATGCAACCTCCCGATTGGAATCTACCATTTGAGATAATGTGCGACGCAAGTGATTATGCCGTTGGAGCTGTTCTTGGACAAAGGAAGGAAGGGAAGGTACACGCAATTTATTATGCAAGTAAAACTCTAAATGAAGCTCAAGTGAATTATGCAACTACGGAGAAGGAATTGCTTGCCGTAGTGTTCGCATTTGAAAAATTCAGATCTTATATTGTGAACTCGAAGGTGATCGTGTATACGGACCATGCTGCAATCAAGTACCTTTTGTCCAAGAAAGATGCCAAGCCACGTTTGATTAGATGGATCCTATTATTGCAAGAGTTTGATATGGAAATTAGAGACAAGAAAGGGTCGGATAATGTTGTAGCCGACCACCTATCAAGGATGCACCATGGAGATGATGGGATGGAGCTAATTGAAGATAGAATGAGAGATGACCATCTATATCGAATACTTGATAGGGGAGGATGGATGCATGATATCATAAGATGCCTACGGAAGATGCCATTAGATCACTTGGACAAAAATGCTAAAAGAAGGGTAATTGCCGAAAGCAGAAAATTTTATTGGGATGCACCATACCTATATAGATGTGGAGATGATGGAGTGCTAAGAAGATGTGTGCCGCGGGAAGAAAGAGAAGAAATTCTAAGAAAATGCCACTCATCGGAATATGGAGGACACTATGGACATTTTAGAACACAAGCAAAGGTATGGGCAAGCGGATTCTATTGGCCTGAGATGCATGAGGATGCTAAAAGGTTTGTTGCAACTTGCCCGGAATGCCAAAGGAGTGGAAATATATCACAAAGGAATGCAATGCCGCTGAATTATAATTTGCAAATTGATCTATTTGATGTTTGGGGCATCGACTTTATGGGACCATTTGTGAACTCGAATGGATATGAACACATCTTGGTCATAGTTGATTATGCATCAAAATGGGTTGAAGCAATTCCATGTCGGAAAGCATCTACGGAAGAAGCCATTCAAATGATCAAGATGGTGATATTCCCTCGATACGACGTTCCTAGAATTTTAATAAGTGATGGTGGATCACACTTTATTGGCAAGGATTTTAAAAGATGCTTGGCAAAGTTAGGAATCGAGCATAGGGTGTCTACGGCCTATCATCCACAAACAAATGGCCAAGCAGAAACATCGAACAAGCAACTCAAAGGCATCCTCATGAAGACGGTGACTAAGGGAGGAAAGGATTGGTCAAAGAAGCTAGACGAAGCGTTGTGGGCATACCGGACTGCACATAAAACACCGATAGGTATGACCCCGTATCAATTTGTCTATGGAAAAACATGTCATTTGCCGGTAGAACTAGAGAACAAGGCTTATTGGGCAATAAAGGAGATGAATCTTGATATTGATGCGGCACGAATAAAGCGGAGGATTCAAATAAGTGAACTTGAAGAGCTAAGATTGAAGGCATATCACAATGCTAGCATCTATAAAGAAAGGATGAAGAGATGGTACGACAAAAGATTGCATAAGAAGGAATTGAAGGGAGGAGACAAGGTCCTACTATACAATTCTCGATACAAGGTCTTCGGCAAAGGAAAATTGCAAAGCAAATGGGATGGACCATACGTCGTACATTCAGTGTCACCATCGGGAGCGGTAACAATCATGAACACCAAAGGAGATCAATATGTTGTGAATGGACAATGGCTCAAGGTATCCTTGGAGCCTGACGTTGTTCCCATTAAATACATTGACGTCTACACCTTGGATGGTGACCCGGATCGTCAAGGCTAAGTGACAAAAACAAGGTAAGTTTGTAAATAGCCTTCTACTTTATTTATTTTCAGCATGCGTGTTAGTAGTAATGTTTGCTTCAAATCATCATGAATAAATATTGCCCCCTACTCATGACCTTTGGTGAGGATGGAAAATTATGCCAAGTTGATATATGATGATCGTTGCCGCTTTGCTCGTCTTTGTGATTGCTTTATGCATGATTAAGCTAATGCTCTCATTAATGCAAGTCTGAAATTAAATTTAAATGCTAGCTTAATCCTTTGTGGAGGTTATGATAAAGATGAAGACCCATAGTTTTTCTCATGCTCTCAATTTTGGATGGGTTAAAGATGATTTATTTTCGTTCTTAAAAGTTATGCTAACCTTGTCATTAATACCTCTTGCATGTTGCTCAACCTATCCAAAGCCTTATATTTAATTGAGTGCAAAAACTTAGTGTACAAGATTTATTTTTGGGTGCATTGATTCAAGGCTTGATTTCTCTGGTTCGAGACTAAGAAGCTGGTCATTCTGATTTTGTGTATCTATCTTATTGCTAGCCTTTTCTATCCGTGCATTGTAAGTTTCCACATTGGAAATTTTGCAAACCTCGCCGGATATCCACCCACAAACCCAAAATATATTTTTGTGTTTTACCTCTTTGACCACAACCCAATTCTTGAGTATGGATGAATATTTCAAGGAAGATCAAAAGAATGAAGGTGCCAAGATTAAAGTTTCATTTTGGGAGACCTCCAGGACGACATAAAGGGTGCGTGAAGGATCCCTAGAAGATTTCAAGTGTTTCTCTCCAAAACTTCGTCACCTCTTTGCCCGAGGACGTGCAATCGTCTAAGCATGGGGGAGCTGCCAAGAAGGTAGGTACTAAGGTAGTCTAGAGTTTAGGGGAGTAAAAAAAAGGAAAGAAAGAAAAAAAGAAGAAAAAAAGAAGAAAAAAAGAGAAAAAAATGATGAAAACAAAGAAGAAAGAAAAAGAGAGAAGAAAAAAAATATGTGTATATATATATATAAAACTCCCCAACTCTCTAGACGCATTAGGAATTTCAAAAGGATTCAAGATCAAGACCCATACTCATCTTTCCAACCATGTGCAATCCGATAACGAGGACTTTGTTTGTGCCTCGGGATCACTCTTTGCCATTTGCACATGTCCACTTATCTCAAAAAAAATGTGTGTTCATCTCTTCCCCCTCCTTGAAAACATTATTTTCCAATGACCTTTTTGACGAGGCTCGGTAAATCCATGAGAAGCTTGTCTTGTTTCGATAATATCCTGATTATGATATCTTGGTATGACTAAATTTTTCCCAAAGCTCCAGATAAAGCCTTCCACTTATATTAAGTTTTGAGAGGGGAAAGGAGTAGAACAAATAGGCTTGAGAGACAAGATGAGATGAGAGTTCATGAGCAAGATGCAAGGAGGTTTAAATTTTTGAACTTGGTTTGGCTCTTTCTTCATCTTACACTTCATTTCAAAATTTCTGAGATTCATTCAAAATTTGGGAGCATGATTATTTACTTGTGGGATGAGCCTATTCGATATCCACCATCCGTAGGGATGAAGGCTAGTACACTGAACCTCTAACAAATAAATTTAGAGAGCATTATGTTTTCTTCATGTATGATCAAGTGCAGGGTGTGAACAATGAAAGGCAACACTGATATCCATTGAAGGCTTACTCGAGGACGAGCAAGGTTTAAGCATGGGGGAGTTGTTGACGGTCGACTGTGACGCTCCTAGCCATGAGTTTACTTTCAATGTTGGCATTGATTTGATATCCGATCTAATGGTACTAACCCCCTTGATATAACACGTTCACTCTTGCATATGGTTTTTGGAGTATGTTGTTTATGCAGGATTTAAGCACCTAAATAAGTTCTTCCAGGTAAAGTTCATCAAGCACTTTATGAGAAGATAATGAAGCCCGGCACAAGTCAAGACTCGAAGTGAACATGACTCCAAATGACCCAAGGACCAAAGCATGAAGCAGTAAAACTCCAGGGACCTAAACAGAAGATGCAGGAGCTTGTGCAACAAGTACCCTTATCTAAATCGCGGAGAAAACGACGTCAAGGGCCCACAGCAGAAGGGTGTTAATCGGCAATTACATGAGGAGCTCGCACGCGAAAAATGGGGCCGAACCGGGCCAAAAAGGCCCTGGGCCGACCGCCCATGCCGATCAGCCTGGCCCATTTTTGACCCGGTTCGACCTCCCCTTTGACCTAGTACCCCCTCGGGCTATTAAGAGTTTGGACGCAAAGAGCCACGGGGAGATTCATTCGTCATCCGCCGCCACAAGACCGAGAACAAGAAGCAGATTGGATCGCGAAGGGAGCACTCATGGCCTTCATCTACTTCGGAGGATTCTACACCATGACCAGTGCTACAATGTGTAACATTATGGGGTAAAGTACTTGTTTGTCCTAGGGGTTGAAGTGGGATCTTGAGATGTAATCACCAAACCTTTGTTTTGGATCTATTTGCTATCATATTCTTGTTGATGGTGCCTCAATCTTATTTGCCGTCTGGCTTGCTTTGGGGATGCATCGCTCGTAGCTTCATGTATCGTGTTCCTCTTGTTCTTTATGCGATTACCGTCATGTAGTGACAGTGCGCGGGAGGGAAAACATATCGAGCTTGGTTCACACACTTAGTCTTGTATACCTAGAACACATCAACGTCTTGTGCAATTGGTGTTCGATCACGGATTACCCTCGTGTAGTGACTAGTACGCGAGAGGGAAAGGGTTGAACTCGGTGCACCTTTACCCTTGATAGATTAGATCGGGTAGTTCTTGCTAGGTGGTTACATCTCCAAGTGATCCTAGATCCCTTGGACAAGCTTTCTACACTCTTGTGATCTCTATACCTTTGCTCTCTACATTGTTTTCTTTAATCTAGATTAGATTAGTTTAAGTTCTTTACTTATACATACCTTCATTCGATAAAGAGTTTTAAATCAACGACATTAGTGCTTAGTTGAGCCTAGCAATCCACTTGTTCCACGGATTGATTAACCTTAGGGGATACTCTAAGGGAAAAGCTACAACCGACCCGTGCGCTTGCGGATCGTAATTTGACGCGTTATTTAACCATCAACACCTGGGCTGGCCGGCCTGGGCCGACTAGCCTAGGTCCATCTCGGCCCGGTTCGAACATATTCGTTACACTTTGGTTTGAGCTTGATTATGCAACTAACCCGCCACTAGGCACACTAATGATATAACAAGTTCATCTTCGTATGTGCATTTGGAAGTGTTGTGTTTTTGCAGGAAAACATGGACAAAAGGGACGGAGTCACAACAAGTTCAAAGGAGCAAATGAGGTGTTCTGTTCGTGTTCGAGTGCAAGGCGAAATCACTTCCAAAGGTGGCAAGGACCAAGGTGCTACGACGGATCATCCCCGAGGACTAAGACGTAAAGTTCGGACCTCATGCGAGAAGACTCCCTATCTTGATCGCGGGGATGACGACCTCAAAATGACACAAATGAAGGGGGCCAAGTGCAAAATGTCAAGATGAGCCGCGGGGAGGAAGACGGGCCCGAACCGGGCCGAAAACAACCTGGGCTGACCGGCCTGGTCGGATCAGCCCAGGCCCTTTTTGCCTCGGTTCGCGTTCCCCTTTGACCTAGTGGCTCCTCGGTCTATTAGTAGCTCCCTCCTTCGACGGCCGCCGCATCCAATCATTCTATCGACGCCATTCACCAGAAAGCCGCCGCCGCAAGATGAGGGAGTTGGATGAGCTCGTCACAAGGATCAACGCCGGCGGAGGGAAGGAAGCCAGAGGAGGACTCCAAGCTGCTGGCCTAGGGGTGCTCCCAAGCTTCATCGCCGCCATCTTCATCGATGACGTTCTCCGGAGTCTCCATCACCCCTATGTGCTTCAATCCTTGTAAGATGATGGGGTAATGTCTCCGTTCATCCCTAGGGTTAGATGGATACATGTTATGTGATCGCTACATGAACCCTATGCCTTTTGATGCTTAATGGTCTATGTCTTTGCGGATGCTTTATTTACATATGTGTGTACAACATGTGGTCTTAGTAGGGTTTATGGTAATCGTGGTGATTAGCTTAACCCTATGGATGCTTAGGTATAGATGCGGTTATACGTGAAAGTGGTTGATTACCTTGCGTAGTGACAGTACGATTTAGGGAAAAGGCTTAGCGGCCGCATAACCGCCATGAAGCTAGTGTAGGCAACATCATTTTCATGTAGTAGATGCATGTTCATGAGATCCTAAACCCTAGGGAGGGAACGCTTATCTACCTTAACCTCTCTCTTGTATCCACCTTTTGCCATCTAGTTTAACCTTAGATTCAATCTTAGATTAACTTAGGTTAGATTGCTTTTACCTTAGAGTAACCTCTCTTTCAAGGCTTTCCAATCAACTAGATTAGTGCTTGGTTAAGCGCTAGCAATCCCCTTGCTCCGTGGATTGACAAGAACCTTGGGGGTCACCCCGTGGTGAAAAAGGTGTAGGTCTGTACGCTTGCGGATCGAAGGTTGTTACATGTTTCAACCACAAACAAGCCCCTTTTTCTGGTGCCGTTGCCGGGGAGCAAGCCAGTTTGCTACGTTTAATCTAGTATTAATTTTGTTGATTACTAACATCTAACCCTTATTTTCTAGAAAAAAATTCTTTTTTGTTTTTCTTTATATTTTCTCGTGCCTAGATGGATTTGTTCACCTCACCATTGGAAGACGAAGAGATGCCGCCAAGGGAGCTAGCAATGCCGTCAATGGAGGACATTGAGATGCAAAAATCAGATTTGACACTTGCTACAACCCACTACGAAGTGAAGCCTAGAATCATCAAGTTAGTGGCGACAAACCCCTTTAAAGGATTGGAGGATGACAACCCATATAGACACATTAAGGAATTCACGATGATATGCAACACGGTGCAACAAGAAGGAGTTCCGGTAGCTTGGTTCAAGTGGAATCTTTTTCCGTTCTCTCTCAAAGATGAAGCGCGAAGATGGTACATACTTGCATCCATTGAAGCAAAAGGAAATTGGGATGAGATCGTGAAGAAATTTCTTTCAAAGTTCTTTCCCATAAGAAAGGTCCAAGACTTAAGGAGGCAAGTGCTCAATTTCAAGCAAGGAGAAGATGAAGGAATTGATGAGGCTTGTGTCGGTGTTTTAACCCGGCAACCTACCAAGGGGAGTACCCGAGGTAGACGTTTGTAGCCTCGCCGAAATCGGGAACTCGAAGGAGAGACACGTGGCACACAATTTAGACAGGTTCGGGCCGCGAGGTGCGTAATACCCTACGTCCTGTATGCTGCGTAGCTCTGGATTGATTGGGTGCATTTACAGGATGATGCGGATGAAGAGATAGGGGTCCTTGCTTCACCTTATATAGTCTGGGAGGCAGGGTTACAAGTCGGTTTGAGGGAGAGAGTTCTACTCGTACACGGCTAGAAGTACTCTACATGGATCTGGACATGTCTAGCTTCCTAACCGAGTACTAGCCCTCTGGATGCCTTGTGCTTCACGCCGTCTTGTGCCGTGCAGCCCAAGTCGAGTAGTCCCAGGGGCCCACGCGGTAGTCGGTCCTGGTACCCGCCTGAGTAGTGGGCTGTTGACGGTCGATTTTGGTACACCTAGCTATGAGTTTACCATCAACATTTGCACGTATTTGATATTCTAACTAATGGTACTAACCCCCCGGAGGTATCAAGTTCACTCTTGCATGTCGATTTTGGAGTTTGTTGTTTACGTAGAAAACTAGCGCTTAAAGGGAGACTTTCGGGATAAGTTCATCAAGCACTTCAAGAGAAGATCATGAAGCCCGGCACAAGTCAAGACACATCATGAACATGACTCCAAATGACCCAGGGACCGAAGCATGAAGCCGTAAAACTCCAGGGACCTGAACAGAAGATGCTGAAGCTTGCGCGACAAGGAGCTCTATCTAAACTGTGGAGAAGACGACGTCAAGGGCCCACATGCAGAAGGGAGCAAGTCAACAATTGACCGAGAAGCATCGAGGAGCGAAAGGGGGGCCGAACCGGGCCGAAACGGGCCTGGGCTGGTCGGCCCAGGCCGGTCGGCCCAGGCCGGTCGGCCTGGCCTGTTCCGGGCCCGGTTCGCGACGCCCTTTGACCTAGGTGCTCCTCTATGTATTGCCTCTGCCTCCGACGGTCGCCACATCCATCCATTCATCAGAGAGCCGCCGACACGAAGGAGAAGCACCGGGAGGAAGCCGACGGCCGCCGCAAGTCCTTGAGTTGCCTAGGAGATGGCCTAGGCCATGCCTTAGCCGCCATGGTTGGCCCTGCGTGGTGAAGCCATGGTGGAGTTCCGGAGCCACGACTTCAATTCGTCAAGTCATTTGTACCTTCAACATTCGATGGTGATGTAATCATATCTTGTCCTACTTTGATCTACATCGATGAGTGTTTTATCCATATGTGTAGCTAGCATATGTTTTTAGTAGGAATAGTTCTAATCGTGGTGGTTAGTCTTTCTCTTGCGGATACATCGTTGTAGTGCATGGACCGAGGTTGTCGTTCGGTGATGAATATCCTTGCGTAGTGACAGTACGGTGGAGGAGAAAGCGGCGAATGAACGTGTATCGGACCACTCCATATCGGGTTACTCCATATCGAGTGTTCTCCTTATCATAGTATAGGTTTAGATTGGTTTGTCACCTTGGCCGGAACGGCAACAAAAAGACGATAGGCTAGGGTTACCCTTTGGTGTTTACCTTTATGGCTAGGTGGATGAGATCCATACATCCCTCCATGTTTGTATGCTAACCCCTTTATGCAATTAACACTTCATGATAGGTTAGATCATTAGATTAGATGGATAGCCTTAGGAGTTTGCTTCCAATCCTTGGATTGACAAATCTAGGGAGGACCCTCCTTGGTGAAAAAGGCACCAAGTCACCCGTATGCTTGCGGTGAACTTGAGCACAGTTTTGCACCGTCAACAAGCCCCTTTTCTGGCGCCGTTGCCGGGGATCGGCAACTCGAACCCTAGGGAGATCTATCTTTCCTTTTTAACTAACCCTAATTTTATTATTGCATAACCCTGTGTTTCTTGTTTGTGTCCTTGAATGCAGGTAAAACCCTAGACACAAAGTGATCGAGAAGTTTTCAACATTCGGACTTCAACAAGTCCAACCTCGCTCAACCAAGTTGATGGCTACGCAAAGAATTGCTCTTTAGTGGTAGGTGCTAACCTTGGTTAGTGGCCTAACATCCGCTATTGAGCCCCCACCTAAAGCAAACAAAGATGAACAAGGTATGCCTATGCGTCGATTAAGTTTTTAGACTAATGCCTTTTGGAGGTTTGCTTGTTCGAGCTATAGGTTTTGGAAACGACCATGTCAAGCACGATGGATAAGGATTCCATTACCATCATGCTCATGCAGCGATGGTAATGATTTTTGAAGCCAAGGGATGCGTGACATGGTGCCCTAAAAGACTTCAAGATAAAGATCACGCTTACATCTCCGGATCGATGGACGAAAGGATAACGATGTCATCATGATGTTTGCATGAGCCTCAGCAGAAAGCATTAGATAAATTTGGATTTTCAGAAGCCCCATGAAGCCTATGTTCCAACGAATCAAGCGGCAAGGCAATCAGAGGTTCCTACAAGCGGATATGGCCGAATCACCGAAGGTTGCACGTGCTGAAATTCTGGACAGCAAGCAGTGCTGAAGTGAAACAGCCATAGCTCCCTCATTCGGACTCCGATTAAGACGAATGAGTACCCGTTGGAAAGGTAATTTTATAAATTTTTCAATAGAACTATATTTTGGTATATGTTCTGTTCTGGATGCAGGGGTAAATCCACGAAGAAGAGACAGCAACAAGGCGATGACGACAAGATAGAGGAGATGGACATGGTGTCAATAAAGAGAAGATGGGGCAACGGTTCCACAACACGTACATGATGAAATTCAGAAGCTAAGGACTAAAACAAACCCTCCGGAGCATGGATGAATGAAGACACAAGAGGCACCACTCAACACATGATGATGTTGGAAGCGAACCACGAACGATTTCATAAGTCAACATCAAGCTGCATGGCTACTTTGGATTCTCGCATAAGTAACATGGCTTCACAACGATAAAAAGGTACGTGAGAAAGTCGAGCTCTATGACTTTAAACAAAGCGCTTTGCGGGAGGCAACCCGATCTTTTTATATATCTATATAAACTATGACAAGTCTACATTGTGCTCTTTATTTGAAAACTTCAAGTAACATCGTACCAATGCTCTAATAAATGTCACAACCACATGTTGTATGCTTTAAATAGATATTGAGTGAGCATTATGCTACTTGATTTTGGAAAACTTGTAGACCACTTTTTTGTGTGCTTATTAGTGTTTAGAGTCTTTTTATTTGTGTCTTTTTTGAGAGAAATATGAAGCATGATCCCTTTGATTCTAAACTTGTGGCTAGTTAACTTAGGCTAATTTTTGCTTTTGGTTTAGACCACCACCATATCATGTCATGTCATTTTGTTCATTCATAATCATGTTGCACTTCATTCCACTTTGTTCTCCACCCTTGCATTGTGTTGCATGTTGCATCTCATCTTTTAAAACCCTTTTTGTGAAAGAAAACATCTTCGCCTAAACCTTCCTATCAAATCACACCTAGCACCCAAGCCAACAAAGGAAGGATCGACTTGTGACAAGACCAAGTCTATCTCTAACCCTTTGTCTAATTAAAATTTTGACTAGCCTCATCCTAAACCCTTAGGAAAAACCCCTCATACCCTTAGTAATCCTAAAACCGTAGGTTTGTTTTTCATCCAAAAATCTAACCCTTGTTTTCTTTTCTTCTCTTCCAAAACCACCTTAGATAGAATTTCTCCACCAGACTTATCTTTTCAAAATTCTTATCTTAAGCCAAAAATGTAGGATACCCATAAGCCTTACCTTAAAACTTTGTTAGCATGTTTGGTTAGGTCTTTTGATAAAGAATTTGTTGCCAAGACTCTACCTCTCATAAAGTGACTTGCTTGTCATTATTGAAGAACAACATCGAAAGCCTTTTTCAAACATTGATGACCCTTTTTTAACCCCTTTTTTTGCATTTTGCATCAACCCCTTTGTTCTATCATGCATAGGTTAGCTTGGCTTCTTTGTGAAACTTTTTGATGAATGCTTTATTTCCATGATAATGCTTCGCGAGGCATTTTCTTTTGTAATCTTGTGTAAACATGGTGTTTAGACTTTATTGTGGACAATCATCATTTGAGTTTTTAAAGCCTTGTTAATTTATTTAGCATTGGTTGGTTTAAAAACTTGACAATGCGCCCTACCTCTCTTACACTATAAAGAATTGTTAATCTTGGGATAAACATGGTGTTTTGACCTTAGTTAATAAATCTTTATGGCGGTGGAGAAGTTTGGCAACCACTTTGTAAGCATGGAGCTTAGAACTTGGTGCAAACATTGTCATTGTTTATATCCCTTCCTTTCATTTGCATTTTTTTCACTTACACGCACGTACACCCATTAGGTTCTTCTTTTTCTTTTTACTAGGTAAGCTATGCCACAAGTTAAGGTCTTAGGGATGTATTTGGTTTGTTGGCAATTATTTCTACTCCCGACCATCACCTCGGGGGTAGAATGTGCATTTGATTTGTTTTGCAGGCATGACGAAGTGTTCCCATGAGTTCTTGACCAATTGCAATCAAGATCGTTAGTCATCTACAAGGCTTGAGAAGGAAGTCGTTGTTTCCATCAAGATTTGAGCACATGTTCAGAGATGTACAATGGAAGAAAAGTTCATATTCAGAAGCTCCTTCAAACCTTCTTTCCAACGCATCAAGGATCATCAATTTTGAAGACCCATACAAGGAGATGTGGCAGAAACATTAAGCGCTGCACATTCTGAAAATTACAGATTTCGTCGCCGGAGTAAAAAAGGCACAACTCTCTTGTTCGGAACCCGTTTCATGCGAATGATAGCTCGTAGGAAAGATAACTTTATGAACTTCAACTTGGAGGGGTGTTTAAATACATGTTCTGTTCAGGAAGTAAAAGAAAATCTGTGGAAGATGAGGCAGCGACAAGGACGGGATGGAAGTCGGTGATGATGATATGATGAAGGATTGGAACCATGGCTTGATGATAATAAGAAGAAGTTGAAGGACAAATGAGTAACAAAGGCAAGAAGTGAAGATGATTCTCAAACACATGGCAATAGGGAACTACAAGCGATTCAAGTTCTTCCACACTTAGCAACATGCTAAGCATGGGGGAGGATTTGAAAGACGAAAGGGAAAAAAGGCCACGTGGAGTACAAGGATCACCTTCACCACAAGATGCTCATCATTCTTTTTCCATGCTAAGCACAATGCTTAAGCATGGGGGAGGCCACGCTGCACTTCACTACGAGCATCGAAAAGGATGGTAACTCCCCTTAACTTTATCTTTGTTCATCTACTTCTAAATGCTTGCACATATATGCTTTCAACTATAGACAAACTTTGTATTTATCTCTCGATCAATAATATGGCTACTAGGAGGACAACCTAGGTTTGTTAGTTTTACTTTTCAATAAATGAATCACCATCTCTTTTGAGCTTACCACGATGATATAATTCGTATGTCTTGCTTATGGAAAAGTGATGAAAGTTGCCGCTTTGTTTTACTTGCATGATGTTTTATATGGCATGACTATTTGCTCTCTCTCAAAGGAACTTAAATTGATTAAATACCAGATCTTTTATTTGTGGAGGTTAAATGACTAATTTTTAAGACCCACATACTTTATGTTGCTCTTTGATTTAAGTTTACCGATGACCTATGCCTTGTACTTGTTTTATTTAAAATTATTATGCTATCTACATTTGTGAATCTCTTGCAAGGCTCTACCTAACAAAGCCTATACTCATACAAGTTCTTTTATGATGTAACCCTTAGTTTGCAAACTTATATCTTGATGAGTTGGATTAGGATTGATTTCTGTGGTACGAGACTAAGAAGCTGGTCATTCCTTTGCGTATCTTTTTCATGCTAGCCATTTTTGTCCATGCATTGTGAGTTTCAACATTGGAAATTTCACAAACTTCGTTGGGCATCCACCCAAAACCCAAAACATCTTTTTGTGATTACCTCCTTGACCACAACCCAAATTGAGTATGGATAATCTTTCGATGAATTTTCTGAAGATTTTCTAGCAAGAATTCAAGACATAACATATTGAGGGACTCATCAAAGTCATGAGGAGTTTCGACATGGAAGACGCCCTCGAAGATTTCAAAAGATTTATAGCGGAACACAAGGATTTCGTACATCTCTAGCAGCCATAGGTCCCCTCACTTCTATGCTCGAGGACGAGCAATCATTTAAGCATGGGGGAGGACTGCTATAGCAAGTACTATGTTGCTTAAAAGTTCGGAGGAGCATAAAAAATTATGAATAAAAAAAGAAAGAAGGAAAGAAAAAAAAGAAAGAAGGAAAGAAAAAAAGAAGAAGAAAGAAAAAAAATATAAGAAAAGAAAAAAACAATAAAAATAAAAATGCTCCTCGGTTCTTTTTCGCTTTCATTAAAATCTTAGAGAGCTTTGAAGACAAGTCCATACTCAATCTTTTCCAACCACGTGCAATCCGATAATGGGAACTTCATTTGTGTCTCGGGATCACCCATTTGGCACTTGCACATGTCCACCTTTCTAAATTTGTGTGTTCCATCTCTCTCTCTTTCCGACATTTATTTTCCATGGCCTTTTTGACTAGTCTCGGTAATTCCAATAGATCTCTCTCTTAGTTTGACAATATTTCAAGTATAATGTTTTGCTAGGATTGTTTTTACCTACCTAGCTCCACATAAGCTTTCCACTTTCATATATGAGTAGAATAGGTTGAGAATAATCTAGTGTAGGCTTGAGTGACTTGACGACATGAGTGTTCCCATGAGCTTTTGCAAGAGAACCTCACTTATGTTAGATGTGCAATTTTTTGAAAACTCTTCACGATGCAACAAGGTAAAGGTTTGAAGTTTGCTTAAGTTCGAGAGCACTATATTTGTTTTATTGTGGCATGTTCTTTAATGATAGTCTATCTTCCATAATGAAGTAGCCGGTCAAAACTTGAACCTTAAATGCTAAATACTTGAAAGAGTAATATGTCTTGTTGTGTATAACTAAGTGCAGGGAAGACATTGAAGGGCAACGCTGATTTCCAAATTAAGCAAAGATCTTGGACTTGCTCGAGGACGAGCAAGGTTTAAGCATGGGGGTATGTTGACGGTCGATTTTGGTACACCTAGCTATGAGTTTACCATCAACATTTGCACGTATTTGATATTCTAATGGTACTAACCCCCCGGAGGTATCAAGTTCACTTTTGCATGTCAATTTTGGAGTTTGTTGTTTACGTAGGAAACTAGCGCTTAAAGGGAGACTTTCGGGATAAGTTCATCAACCACTTCAAGAGAAGATCATGAAGCCCGGCACAAGTCAAGACACATCATGAACATGACTCCAAATGACCCAGGGACCGAAGCATGAAGCCGTAAAACTCCAAGGACCTGAACAGAAGATGCTAAAGCTTGCGCGACAAGGAGCTCTATCTAAACCGTGGAGAAGACGACGTCAAGGGCCCACATGCAGAAGGGAGCAAGTCAACAATTGACCGAGAAGCATCGGGGAGCGAAAGGGGGCCGAACCGGGCCGAAACGGGCCTGGGCCGGTCGGCCCAGGCCGGCCGGCCTGGCCTGTTGCGGGCTCGGTTCGCGATGCCCTTTGACCTAGGTGCTCCTCTATATATTGCCTCTGCCTCCGACGGCCACCACATCCATCCATTCATCAGAGAGCCGTCGACACGAAGGAGAAGCACCGGGAGGAAGCCGACGGCTGCCGCAAGTCCTCGAGTTGCGTAGGAGATGGCCTAGGCCATGCCCTAGCCACCATGGTTGGCCCTGCGTGGTGAAGCCATGGTGGAGTTCTGGAGCCGCGACTTCAATTCATCAAGTCATTTGTACCTTCAACATTCGATGGTGATGTAATCATATCTTGTCCTACTTTGATCTACATCGATGAGTGTTTTATCCATATGTGTAGCTAGCATATGTTTTTAGTAGGAATAGGTCTAATCGTGGTGGTCAGTCTTTCTCTTGTGGATACATCGTTGTAGCGCACGGACCGAGGTTGTCGTTCGGTGATGAATATCCTTGCGGAGTGACAGTACGGTGGAGGAGAAAGCGGCGAATGAACGTGTATCGGACCACTCCATATCGGGTTACTCCATATCGAGTGTACTCCTTATCATAGTATAGGTTTAGATTGGTTTGTCACCTTGGCCGGAACGGCAACAAGAAGACGATAGGCTAGGGTTACCCTTTGGTGTTTACCTTTATGGCTGGGTGGATGAGATCCATACATCCCTCCATGTTTGTATGCTAACCCCTTTATGCAATCAACACTTCATGATAGGTTAGATCATTAGATTAGATGGATAGCCTTAGGAGTTTGCTTCCGATCCTTGGATTGACAAATCTAGGGAGGACCCTCTTTGGTGAAAAAGGCACCAAGTCACCCTTATGCTTGCGGTGAACTTGAGCACGGTTTTGCACCGTCAACATGGGCCCAGGGATGTCCATACGACAAGCCCCCGAGTACTTTGTAGTCGAGCAGGATGTTTTCGAGTAGTCTTGATGGCCTTGGCGAGTAGTCCTTGAGCGTCCCCGAGCTCCACAAGCCGAAAGTCCTCAAGAATGCTTGAATCATCCCGAGGCTGGAAGGTACTCCAGCTAATCTTTGAGTAGTCTTGAAGTCTTCTCGAGTAGTCCCCAAGCGTCCCCGAGTGCTTCTCTCGAAGGTCTTCAATAGTACTCGTGAAGTCTTTGACGAAAAGCCATGTGGAAAATGTGATTCAAAGAATCGCATTCCATATGGAATGTATCCCCCAAGCCTTAGGTCGAATTGTAGATTCAAGCTGAGGGTCAATCTGAAATTCCGCCAATCTAATCCCGAAAAATCCGGAGAAAAAACCGAAGGACACGTGGCACGGAGCCCCCGAGCCTTGAGTCGAGTACTTTCTCTTGAATTGAAGGGTCATCTTGACTGTAGAAAGTGTCCGGAGTGGGTCCTTGATCCGGTTTAGCCCACTGAACCCGTCGATCGAAGTCGAGCCCCCGAGATTGAGAGCGTCGAGTATTGGAAGATGAAGAGTCAGCCCGTCGCGCTGAGTTAGCCGCCTGAAACTTAGCCGCCCGCTCGGGCTTGAGCCACCCGGCGGCTTATAAATAATAGGGGAACCCCTTAGGGTTTTTCACTTCCAGCAGTTGCATTTCTCTGAGATCAGATCTGAGTCATCTCCTCCCTTCACTTCTGTTTCCGCCGCCACCGCTGAGTAGATTAGATCTACTTCCGCGCTGCCACCGTAGTCCGCCCTCCCCTGCAGCCACCGAGCGAATGCGAGTGAAAACACTCGTGACTGGGAGGATGAAGGCATCACCGTCGAAGAGCACCAAGACCGGCGTGTCGAAGAAGAGGAGCCGCGATGAGGCCGGCGATGCCGCCCAATCGTCGTTGTCACCGCCCCCTCCACTCCACCGAATCCGACGAAGGAGTGGAAAAAGGCGAAACTGAAGACCGAGGACCTCCTCGCCCTGGTCAACAGCGGTTTCCTCCGCGAGAAGGAGATGGATCTATGGCGCACCGCCACCAGGGATCCGTACCCGATGGAGAAAAATCCTGATGAGATCCCGATGTTCGCGCGCTTCGTGGAGCGCGGACTCGCACTACCTGTGAGCGATTTCTTCAAGGGGATGCTCCGGTACTATGGGATTGAGTACCTCAACCTCAACCCCAACGGTATCTTCCACGTCTCTATCTTCGTGCACTTCTGCGAGGCGTTCGTGGGGATCAAGCCCCACTGGATCTTGTTCCGGAAGTTCTTCCGGCTGAAGCCGCAGCCGAGCACGGACGACCCTCGAGTAGTAGGAGGTGCCGGGGTGCAGATGCGCGAAGACGCCACTGGGCAGTACTTGCCTTACAAGCTGATTGACTCCAACCAAGATTGGAAGTCGAAGTGGTTCTACATTAGCAACCACCACCCGGAGCTGCCGAAGCCGAGTGGTCTCCAACCGAAGCATGCGCCGTGGTGGAACTCAAAGCCCACCATGCAAGAAGGCCTCCAGCTGCCTGTGTTGCTGGAGAAGATCAAGGTCTTGAGGGAAGCCGGACTGAGGGCCGAACATGTGGCCTTCAGTTTTATGAAGAGGTGAGTGCGGCCGCTGATGGCGCGGGACCATCTCGGCTACGAGTACACTGGCGACGAAGACTCTTCCCGGATGCCCGGTGAAGAGATTGAAGATGACGTGATCATCGAGTGGCTGGGGAAGGTCTTCAAAGACATGCCCACGTTCACGCCATGCCCCGTGCCCGAGTACTCCGCGGCACGGCCGCCGAACGAGGTTAGTAGTCGTGGCCAAAGCCCTCGAGTACTAATTGCATGTGTAGTCGTACTTATGCTTGCTTGGTCTTGTAGGACGATCTAAAGAAGTACATCTCCATCCCGCCCTCCCCCCCCCCCCCGCGGCTTGAGAAACAAACACAGGGGAAGGCGGAGCCCAAAGCGAAGGAGCGCCGAGAAGTCGGCGAGGGCGATGATGCCATCGTCATCGAGGACACCTCCGACGACGAAGACGAAGAGACACTGCAGCAGCGCTTCCAGCTCCGCTCTAGATTTAGCCGAGCTGGGATGCCTCATATACCAGTAGTCGAGAAGCCATCCAGCCTTGAAACGAACTTGCCAGTTCCGCCAAGGAAACCCCGCAATGTGGCGCGCAAACGCACCGTGAAGAAGCTGAAGGTGTCAGAAGCCACCCGACAAGAGGTGAGTACCGCGACTGGAGTAGTCGAGTACTGATGGTGAGTAGTCTGTTGCTGACTGCTTGACTTGTTGTTGGTGCAGGACATCCCTTCCTCGGACCCTGCTGCCAGGATGAGGAAGAAGTCTGGGAGACGGTGGGGGCGACGGCTGGGGGAAATACCAGCCCGCCTCCAGCTAATGAAGACGTTGTGCCGGAAGAGGCACAGGAACAAGCCGCGACTGTGGAGAGCCATCCACAACCGTCAACTGAAGAAGTATAGGGTCCTCCACCTGCTGCGGCCATGGCCGTTGGGCAGCCAGGGGAGAGAGTAGAGGAGCCTCCAGTTGAGGTGGGAGCCACCAGCGAGCCTGGCATTGTAGATATCACCAGGATACTGGGCGCCCCAACCATCACTGTAGTGCGATCAACGCTGTAAGTTTCCGGAACCCTTGAGTAGTCATTATCCGTCAGCGTCGTGTTGTTGACTCAGTATTTCATGATGTAGGAAATCCACCGACTTGTCGTGGGACAAGACGGAGACTAGCACACCTGCCGATGGGGAGAACCGCTCGGCGGAGGCACGAGAGCTCACGCCGCCGCCACAAGCCAAAGCCGCGACAGAGCCGAGGCTCAAAGAAGCCACCCTGGTGGAAGGTACGCATCCTGTTGCCACGGGTACTTGTCATGGAGAGTAGCCGTAACCGCCACATGATTGCTGAGTTCATCTTGACAGGGCCACAAGCTGAAGGAGCGGTGATCCCTGAGGCAGTAGCCATGGACACGGCTACTGTTGAAGCGATGGCTACTGAGCCAGTTGCCGAGCCGGCGACTTCTACAGCCCCCGGGCCAAGGGCGGAGGCACGGGTTGACCCGTAGCCCGAATCAGGGACTGAAGTCGTCGTCCGCGAAGTGATGGTAGAGGACGCGGCGCCGCTTCGCTCGGTGCCGATGCCAGAGACTGGGACCTCGAGCCGCGGAGGTCTCGAGTTGCTGGACGATGATCTGATCGACCCGACCTTCGTGTCTCTGAGCATGGAGTCGTGGTGTCACACGGAGCAGTGGATCAAGGTACGTTGTGAGTACCCTGAGTAGTCTTGCATCATTGAGTACTGAGTACTGATTGAGCTTTGGATCTTGCGCAGGGCCTGGTGGAAAGGTCCTGCCAGAAGACCGAGCTCTTGAAGGGGTACGGTGACACGGTCATCCGGGCTGAAGCTCTGGAGAAGGAGCTGGACAAATCAAAGAAGCACTCTGTGCTGCTCCAATCCAAGCTTGATAGCACCTTCGCCCAGTACCATAACGAGGTACAAGACATGCAGGCGAAGAGGGATGACTTGATCAAGAAGAACAAGACTATGCGCCAGAAAAACAAAGGTATGCCTTCCACCGCAATCGTTGAGTACTTGTTGTAGTGCCTATGTGTAGTCTGACACTGTTGACGAGTTGTCTGCAGATCTTGAAGCCACTGTCGACCGGTTGAAAGCTTCTGAGACGGATCTCAAGAACATCGTGTGCTGGGAGACCGACCGCCGAGAGGTAGCCGAGTACCAGTACGCACAGATGCGCCATGAGTGCATCATGTGGATGGAGCTCCGTGAAGCCTCCGATCTTGACCATGTGTGTTGTTACAAATCTCTGCAGAAGCTCAATGAAGATTGCGAGAAGCTGCGGGCGCAACTGAAGGAACTTGAAGAAGCCGCACTTCCCATTGCAAGGCTGTTGGTCCCTCATCCAGGCGGTCCCAAGATAGCACCTCTCGTGGACAGACTTAAGGAAGCTCCCGGGCGCCTGGCGACGTACGTCAAGCACTTGGCGAAGTCGATACCGAACCAGGTACTCGCTTTCATGAAGTCGTACTTCCCGAAGGCACCGGTGGATGTAGTAGCTGGGGGTCTTGCGGCGAACTGTACAGACGAGCAGGACAAGACCCTACTGGAGGAGATGGCGCCCATCGCGGAGCAAGTCGCTGATAAGCTGAACCTCCAATAGATGTACCTGTAGAAGTAGTTCATGTACAGGGTAGTTGATGTAAGACAAACAAATTAGTTAAGAACTTGTTTGAATATGATTGAAGTTGGTCCACTTCTGAATTGTAATGGGTACTCGTTGCCGCAGCTTGCATCGAAGCTTGCGGAGTACCGAACCGTTGAAGAGGTAGTGAGTAGTAGTACTCAGTAGAAACCGCCTAGTTTAGGAGGTACAGTAAACAAGTTGGGTAGAATTGAACTTTATTACTGAGGAAAAAGTACACCTGGATGGCCAGGGCCGTTACAAGTGTGAAGTTGCCAGGACCTGCAGGCCGCCTACGGCTAAGTAATTGCTAGGGTCCTTGGACCGCTTACAGCTGGAGATCCGTTAGTAGCCGTTGTAGCTGGATCAAAGGAGTACATGGTCTGTAGACCGCCACCAAAGCCCTTAGGCTATGTGCGGCCCAGGATCCGTTTGTAGCCGTTAGCGCTGGATCTTGGATAGAGGTAGTCCGTAGACTAGTGCTAGGACCGAGAGGCCGCTTACAGCAAGGAGTCCGTGAGTAGCCGTATAGGCTGGACCCGTAGATAGGTAGTCGAGCGACTACGCGTAGAAGCGACACAACTGGTCGACGTTCCACGAGTTGCTGATGTCGTCGCCTTCAAGTGTCTGAAGACGATAGGAGCCCGGTCCGGTCACCTTAGAGACTGAGAAAGGACCTTCCCAAGGCGAGCTGAGCTTGTTTAGTCCGTCCGTGTTTTGGATGCGACAGAGGACTAGATCGCTGACGTTGAAGGAGTGTTCCTTGACGAAGTAGACTGGTCGCTGGACTGGGTAGGTGTGGCCTTCTTCCTGCCGCTCAACGACGATGGCAGTACTGACCACGTGAGTAGTCGCAGCAAGGTAGAGCAGTAGCTGCTCCTATTTGCGAGGAGCCATGAGGATCGATGGCTTGGACAAGAAGTCTTTAAGCTGCGTCAGAGCTTGGTCAGCCTCCGCGGTCCACGCGAACTTCTCTTGGTGCTTGAGTAGCTTGAAGAAGGGTAGTCCCCGTTCTCCGAGCTTTGAGATGAATCTGTTGAGGGCCGCCATGCACCCTGTCAGCTTCTGGACATCCTTGATGCAGGTTGGAGCTTTCATGTTGGTGATGGCGGAGATCTTCTCGGGATTGGCTTCGATGCCACGATGGCTGATGATGAAGCCGAGTAGTTTCCCCGAGGGTATGCCGAAGACGCACTTGTTGGGGTTGAGCTTCCACTGGTACTCCCGCAGGGACGCGAAAGTCTCTTCAAGATCGGCGATGAGCGTATCGGAATTTCTGGTCTTGACGACCACGTCATCCACATAGGCTTCGACGTTCTTGTTGAGCTGCTTCTTGAAGCAGGCCTGGATAGCTCGTTGGTAAGTAGCGCCAGCGTTCTTTAACCCGAACGACATCATCGTGTAGCAGTAGGTGCCGAACGGGGTGATGAACGCGGTCTTCTCCTGGTCTTCTTCCTTCATTGCGATCAGGTGGTAGCCGGAGTAGCAATTGAGGAAGCTGAGCAAGTCGTAGCCCGACGTGGAGTCGATGACTTGGTCAATCTGCGGCAACCCGAAGGGGTCCTTAGGGCAGTGCTTGTTGAGGTCAGTGTAGTCGACGCACATCCTCCATTCATTGGTGTTCTTCTTGCGGACGAGGATGGGGTTGGCGAGCCACTCAGGATGAAAGACTTCTCGGATGAAGCCGGCCGCGAGTAGTTTGGCGAGTTCCTTCTTGATGGCATCCTGTCGGTCGTCAGCGAAGCGGCGAAGATGTTGTCGTTTGGGCGTAGCTTTAGGGTCGACATTGAGTGAGTGCTCGATCAGCCTCCTGGGCACACCTGGCATGTCCGCTGGCTTCCACGCGAAGATGTCTCGGTTAGGCCGGGTCGAGCCCCGCGCCGATCATGGTAGTCTTGCTGCTGTCGCCGGTCCCGAGGTCGATGGCGTTCACCAGTACTTCCTCTGTTGGCTGGGGTTTGTTGGAGGTGTCGGTCTTCTTAGGTATCTCGAGATCGGTTGGCGCGAGCTTCTTGGATGCAGCGAAGATCTCCATCATTGCATTGGGTACTTGATTGGATGCTACGAGTTCCACGGCTTCGGTGTCGCAGTCATAGGAAACCTTCAAGTCCCCATGTAGCGCGAGTACTCCGGCGGGACTTGGCATTTTGAGTACCGAGTACACGTAGTGAGGAATCGCCATGAACTTGGCAAGAGCAGGTCTGCCAAGGATGGCATGGTAGGAGGTTTCGAAGTCCGCGACCTTGAATTTGGTGTCCTCGGTGCGGTAGTTCTCCCTTGTCCCGAAGGTAACTGGCAGAACCACTGAGCCAAGTGGTATAGCCGCGTTTCCTGGGATGATGTCGTAGAAGGGCGACGTGCTCTTTGTGAGCATGTGTTGACGGCTGTTAAGTACCACTTTTATGCTGTCAATTCCTGCATAATATAAATGGAAAGTGATCATCAACACTAGAATAGGGGTTTATACTGACAATTTCCACAAGTGTTGGTGTTTCTATCTTTTGTTGCAGGACACATGTAAATGCACATGGAATGATACAACTGAGAGCAAGTAAACCAATGGCATAGATATGGCATCATTATAAACAATCTCAATTGCCAAATTGGTTTGCACCATTGCAACGGGCTCGTCGAGACGATCGAAATGGATATATCATTTGCATACATCGGAGCCCGGATGAGAGAGATATGCACAAGACATCATGTGGACCCGGTGGGACCCACACCAGGCCACGTGGCGACGTGCTGCCACACAGGCGTCCGCGTGGCCATGACACCTCACCGATCCAAAGAAGCACACTCTCGACCAATCAGGAGCAAGCACGCGGATCCAAGGGCCCACAACCACGAGATAACGGGCTAGAAACAACGCAAACACCCCCATACCCACCTTGGGACCCACCTGGCAGTCACCTGGACGAAAACCGGCGCGATCGGGGCCACCCCGGGATCGGCCGATCCCCTAGGTCGGCCGAACCCACTCTGAGGCCTCTCGCGCCGCCCTTCCATGTGTCGTCTTGTCGTGACGAGCCAAAGGCGGTGCCAGGTGTATGCCCGAATATCCGCCCAGAAGCCTGCAGCTCCTTCTCATGGAAGATTCACCAACTTGGCCCCCACTCCTCTGCGCCACGTGTCACCACCTCATTGGTGCTTTGGTAGCGCCCAAGGCAGCCTAGGGAGCTCCTCTTGGCCTATAAATATGAGGGGAGGGGGTAGAGAATAGGACACAATTCACCATCTCACCCAAGGATGAGAGCTTCCCTTCAAAGGAGAGGCCTCTCCTTGGTAGATTAGAGTAGAGAGTGAGAGAGAAATTTGTATCTCTATGGATGCTTCGTTCTTCAATTAGAGTAAAGTAAGTATTTACGCATTTCCTATTTAGACTAAAGTAGCATTCATACATAGGTGATATGTTCTTATGTTCTTCGTGTGTTCTTGATTTAGAGGCTTGTGTTCTTCGCGAACACAACCTTTCGATCTTGTAGCATAGGGTCACATGTGTTCATATCCGTTTGTATGCATGTTCGTCATTTAGAATAAAGTGGATATGCTTGCATGCTCTGATTAGAATAAAGTGTGTTCTTGATTCCTTTCTAATAGTTTATGCTAGGTTGCATGAGTAACCTTTCTCCTCTGCTAGTGCATAGATCCTGGGTTTATGCGTTCGTCTGCTGCAAGTCGTTCGTATACATTGGAAGCATAGTACGGGACCGAGTGCTCTCTCATATGCCGTTAGCATAAGCTAGTAGTACCTATAGTTGAGTGAGATCAGTTCTCCTCCTTGTGGGTTCGTTGCTCTATATTTAATATAGAGTGTCGTAGGTTGCTACGCACCGCGGGATAGCGTAGTCAGGCTACGGTAGTAACCAGTAGCATAGACGTAGTGTCTAAGCTAAGGGTTATCCTTCGTTTGCCCTATATCCCACGGATTGGTAGAGGTAGATCGCAGGTGGTGACAGCCCTATTGATCCTTTGAAATCCTCCACGTTCGGATATAGTGCAGGTTGAGGTTCGTCTAGATTCGTAGGCCGGAGTCTCCTGACAGATCAGGGGTTAGCCGGTGCCCGAAGCAAGTTCTTGAGAGATCGACCTTTAACCTCATCTGTAGAGCTCTCCATAGGAATCCTCTCTCTATCCTTACCTCTTATCTGAGTGTGTCCTTGGACCGACTATACGAAGTTAGTACACACACGTTCCCTTGGATTCGATACCCTTGGAATACTCTGAGGTGAAAGCTATAACGGTATCCGTGCGCTTGCGGATTTATTTCGTGTGTCGCTAAAATACCCAACAAGCTTTCTGGCGCCGTTGCCGGGGAACGGTTGTTGTATCTATCTTCGTACCCAGTAGTCCTCGTATCTTTTCACTTACCTTTATTCTTCCTTTACCCCGTTACCCATGGAGAGGCCATCCTTTTACGACCTCTCCACCTCAACTTATGAGTTCAATGATCCATCAACTTCCACATCCGACCATGAACTTCATTTCCACATTATGGGCATGGTTCAGGATCGACCCTTCTTTGGAGCGATCAATGAAGACCCCTACTTTCATTTGGAAGAATTCGAGGAACTGTGTTCGCGTCTGGTTCTCCTAGGCATGACGCAGGAATCCATAAGGTGGAAGTTGTTCCCCCTCTCTCTGTCAGAAAGGGCGGAGCAATGGTACACTGACACTGTAAAAAGTGTAAATGGTGATTGGGGCAAACTTCGAGATAACTTTTGCAACTCATTCTCCCTTGTGGAGAGGACGGTGCAATGGTATACTCATATGGCCTCTCTCCCAGGGGATATTCTCGAGTTCGAACAATTAGAGGAGGAGTCTATAGGAGCAGCGTGGGCTAGGTTCAGACACCTTTGTGCATCTGGACCCGGCTCATTTCTACCCGATGATGTCTTGCTTTACGCATTTTGCATGAGTATAGACATGGACGCTACCCAAGATCTTGACATCGCTGCTGGAGGTTCGTTTGCACACAAAACTCTAGTGGAAGGAAGAGCAATCCTAGACAGCCTCTTAGAAAACTCTTTCTTCCCTACCGACCATCACGAACCCCATCAGGAATCAGAGTCGATCCATGAGAGTCTCTCAATAGCCGAACCTGAGCCTTTGACCTCTACATCCCAAGATTCGTCCGTTGAGCCCTCTCCTAAACCAGGAACAATGGAGGAAGAAGAAATTCAGCCTCCAGAGTTCCTCTATCGATTCGAGGATAACCCTCTTGAAAATCTCAGAAACATCTCTAATTGCTTAGATGTCCAACTAAGGAAGGAGCCCTCTTTTGTCCAAATCTAGCCAGCTAGAAATCTTTTGACAGAACCTTTCCCTAGGCCTACGATACCTCCTTTGCCTCCCTATCCTCCGAACGAAACATCTATCATGGAGGCCATGGAGAAGAAGTGGTTGACTGGAGTGGGAAACTTTTCCGAAGCATTTTGGATTTGTTCACCCCCTATGATCATTTCTTGTTCCATAAAAGAAATTATCGTAGAAGCCCATCTTAACCCCACTATGGAGGTTAATGTCATGCCATGGCACCTAGTGTACACTTTGTTGGGAAACGTTACGCTAAGACCATCCGACAAACTCCTCAAGAGTTGTCCCTCCGGACATATTCTTGAGTGTCGGGGGGTTGCATGTGCCGTGCCACTTCTAGTAGACAAGATCAAGGTTAATCTAGACTTCCACATCTTTGATGTCCTCGATCTTGATCTCCTCCTAGGCTCCCCTGTGGAAAAACTTCTTGATGCATCTCGAGGGAGCCTGGATGAAAAACTTAGGGAAGCCGCTTCTGCCACCACTCCCTTGTTCTCAGAAACTTCTATGGCGAAGCCTCTTCCTAAGAAAAACCCGCTTGAGGAGATGATGCATGTATCTCTGTTCGCATCATCCGAGCCCGTTCTCGTTGGGGTTGTAGATTTCTCTACTCCTCAAGAGTATGACTCGGAAGATCCTCTTCACCTTTGTGAAGGCGAACGATCATCATCATCCTCGATCGAGTTTGAGCCTCTTCCCGCTGGCCAGTACGATGTTTCTCTCGACCTTGATCGAGAATCAACATTGAGCTTCCATGATGTATCTCTTGAGATGGAGAAATCATTGGCCATGGAAATCTATGAGGCACTGACTCTGGAGTCCAAAGGAAAGGATTCCATTGATGAGCATGGTAGCTTCATTCTTGATACACCACATGAACCATGCTTGCATCATGCCTTTCCAGAGTCAGCCATGCTTAGTGCACTAAGCATGCATGAGGGCTACAACCACCTCCTGGTCCTCTTTTGCAAAATGTTTAGAAGGTTGATTGTGGATGCATATGTTTACCATAAGCATATCAGATTTCGTGCATGCACTGTGGCACTAACCTTGCAGCTAAAGCTTCACTGATACATCCAAGATTGGTGGTGAGACGGGAATGACACCACCAATGATAGCTGCAAGAAGAAGTTCCTATGGTCGAGCTTATGACCATAAACAAAGCACTACCAGGAGATAGCTTGGATAGCATAGGTTTGTTTTATTTCCCTTTTTTAAATAAAAAGCAAGAGCATGTTTTTAGAATAAAGTTGTCCTTCAGGTATTTTTGGTCGCTAACCTTTCAGGTGGAGATTGAAAAGAATGGTGGACATATGCCCTAAGAACATGTGAGCTACATCACCTACAACACCTTGGTAAGTTTGCGGTGGGAGAACATTTACGAAAGGAAGCTTGATCTCCATACACTTGAGGTTTGTTGCCTAGCAATACAAACTTCAAGTGTGGGGGAGATATGTGAGCATCCTGAGTAAAGTTCCTCTCATCCAAATCTTATCCTAGTTTGAAGATGATGTTAGCTCAAGCCTCTTGCCCAGTTAGGTACGTCCTGCTTTTGACTTTAAACAAAGCCCTTTCGGGGGGTTGCCCGATGTTCACCATCTTATGCTCATGTTTATATCCCTTTGAACATAGCTTGATCATGCTTTTGTGCTTCCTTTATCCATGTTGATAATGCTATGGTTTGAGTGCATGTTTAGCTACGTGCATTCATAGGTTGTTTTAAATTAAGCATGGTGCTTAGGTTAAAGTTATCTTCTTCAATCAAACAAGACATGGTGTCGGGTTTGATTGATGAACCTTATAGTTAATGGATATTGGTTGTGTATGCGGACTAACCCTTGCAGGAATTTCGAATCCGAATGAGGTAAGTCATCGAGCTTGATTCAAAAGGGAAGGTAAGTCAAGGCAGGTCAGCCTTGTTTGAGCTAGGTCTCATGGTGAATTTATATTTGAGTTTGAATAAAGACTCTCTGGTTCTCGAACCAGTAAAGTCCCTCTTTTGTTTTTCCCATTTGTTTGAAGACAGCACCAGGTATATGAACAAGTGTGGGGGAGATCTCCCAAGTCTATCATCGACATACACACTTGGGATCTCCCACACAGACGTTGCACAACATCGACTGCGCTTTCATGAAAAGGGACAAGGTAAACTAGAGTGGGACAGCTACCCCATGGGTCAGTCGAACCACTGCTAGTCCTCCTTATTTCTCATATTCTTCAGGAGCGATGGTATGTGCACCCTTTATCTCACTCTCTCTGATTCATGAGTTTGAATGAGTTTCAATTCTTATCTGCTAAATCAAACTCTTGGAATCTTGCTCTACCTGCTTTACATGTTTCCTATGGTTGGCTTGCATATGTTTTATTCCATGCTTATCATCTTGATGCTTGTGAACAAATATCATTAGGGAACTCATGCTCATCTAAGTAGTTGGTGTTTGTGATATGGTCTGATGATATGATCTTCTCTCTAAATGTTTGAGTGCTTGGGAATTTTATTTGAAAATTGAAAACTCTTTGCAAAGCTCCTCTTTGATATTCCAATGTCCTACCAAAGCCATATGATGAGTTATCTTGAAAACCTTATACTCATATCCTGCTTGTCATTGCATTGAGCTTTGTCAAATTGTTGTGACCCTTGTGAGCATTCTTTTCATGCTTTCATGATCAAGATTCATGTGCACACCATATCCCCTTGCTATGCATCTACACTGGAAGTTAGCATTGTACCGTCCATCCATCCCGTAAAAATAAAGCTCCGTATGTGGTGTGACACCTTTCTCTCCAAAAGTATTCTTGAAAAATGAGACATGGGCTATAAAAAAAAGAGAGAAAAAAACACCATGCTCAAAGCATGAGTGCAAAAAAAATGCCTAAGGCATGAAAAAAAAAGAAAAGGATATCCCATGTCCAAAATAAAGAAGGAAAAGGAGAGAGATGTGATCATGCAAAAAGGAGTTTCACAATTTAGATGGTAATATCTAGCACCCATTCTAGGCCTAGTATCCACCTTACCATATCCATCACATCTCATACATGTGCACATCTTGATCTGATTGTATGATTTGATTTTCTCCTCGGATCTGGTTTTTGACTTTGCAATATATGTGATGCAAGTATGCTTTATCTTTTATCCTACCCTGAGCTCCACATATAGTCATCATTAGAAGTAGGATGAAAGTAAGGCAAATCTAATACCTTGGTGAGGACATATACACATTGAATGATCTGAGAGAATCAAATGAGGAGCTAAGCAAGTTTGTTTTGAAAAATTATTGCAAAACCCCAAGTTACTTGGCATGATGAGCAGAGGTGATTTGATTCATGACTGTTCCATTCCTCAACTACCCAAGATGGCATGATAGCCACTCCACAGAGTTCACAAGTACAAGGTATGATTTGGAATATCTCTTATGCTCGCCTCATACCTTTGGATATCATGTCCCACTTGATTTGTTCTCCCTTTACTCGGGACGAGCAAAGGTCAAGTGTGGGGGTGTTGTTGACGGCTGTTAAGTACCACTTTTATGCCGTCAATTCCTGCATAATATAAATGGAAAGTGATCATCAACACTAGAATAGGGCTTTATACTGACAATTTCCACAAGGGTTGGTGTTTCTATCTTTTGTTGCAGGACACATGTAAATGCACATGGAATGATACAACTGAGAGCAAGTAAACCAATGGCATAGATATGGCATCATTATAAACAATGTCAATTGCCAAATTGGTTTGCACCATTGCAACGGGCTCGTCGAGACGATCGAAGTGGATATATCATTTGCATACATCGGAGCCCGGATGAGAGAGATATGCACAAGACATCATGTGGACCCGGTGGGACCCACACCAGGCCACGTGGCGACGTGCTGCCACATAGGCGCCCACGTGACCATGACACCTCACCGATCCAAAGAAGCACACTCTCGACCAATCAGGAGCAAGCACGCGGATCCAAGGGCCCACAACCACGAGATAACGGGCTAGAAACAACGCAAACACCCCCATACCCACCTTGGGACCCACCTGGCAGTCACCTGGACGAAAACCGGCGCGATCGGGGCCACCCCGGGATCGGTCGATCCCCTAGGTCGGCCGAACCCACTCTGAGGCTTCTCGCGCCGCCCTTCCACGTGTCGTCTTGTCGTGACGAGCCAAAGGCGGTGCCAGGTGTATGCCCGAATATCCGCCCGGAAGCCTACAGCTCCTTCTCATGGAAGATTCACCAACTTGGCCCCCACTCCTCTGCGCCACGTGTCACCACCTCATTGGTGCTTTGGTGGCGCCCAAGGCAGCCTAGGGAGCTCCTCTTGGCCTATAAATATGAGGGGAGGGGGTAGAGAATAGGACACACTTCACCATCTCACCCAAGGATGAGAGCTTCCCTTCAAAGGAGAGGCCTCTCCTTGGTAGATTAGAGTAGAGAGTGAGAGAGAGAAATTTGTATCTCTGTGGATGCTTCGTTCTTCAATTAGAGTAAAGTAAGTATTTCCGCATTTCCTATTTAGACTAAAGTAGCATTCATGCATAGGTGATATGTTCTTATGTTCTTCGTGTGTTCTTGATTTAGAGGCTTGTGTTCTTCACGAACACAACCTTTCGATCTTGTAGCATAGGGTCACATGTGTTCATATCCGTTTGTATGCATGTTCGTCATTTAGAATAAAGTGGATATGCTTGCATGCTCTGATTAGAATAAAGTGTGTTCTTGATTCCTTTCTAATAGTTTATGCTAGGTTGCATGAGTAGCCTTTCTCCTCTGCTAGTGCGTAGATCTTGGGTTTATGCGTTCGTCTGCTGCAAGTCGTTCGTATACGTTGGAAGCATAGTACGGGACCGAGTGCTCTCTCATATGACGTTAGCATAAGCTAGTAGTACCTATAGTTGAGTGAGATCAGTTCTCCTCCTTGCGGGTTCGTCACTCTATATTTAATATAGAGTGCCGTAGGTTGCTACGCACCGCGGGATAGCGTAGTCAGGCTACGGTAGTAACCAGTAGCATAGACGTAGTGTCTAAGCTAAGGGTTATCCTTCGTTTGCCCTATATCCCACGGATTGGTAGAAGTAGATCGCAGGCGGTGACAGCCCTGTTGATCCTTTGAAATCCTCCACGTTCGGATATACTGCAGGTTGAGGTTCGTCTAGATCCGTAGGCCGGAGTCTCCTGACAGATCAGGGGTTAGCCGGTGCCCGAAGAAAGTTCTTGAGAGATCGACCTTTAACCTCATCTGTAGAGCTCTCCATAGGAATCCTCTCTCTATCCTTACCTCTTATCTGGGTGTGTCCTTGGACCGACTATACGAAGTTAGTACACACACGTTCCCTTGGATTCAATACCCTTGGAATACTCTGAGGTGAAAGCTACAACGGTATCCGTGTGCTTGCGGATTTATTTCGTGTGTCGCTAAAATACCCAACAACATGCCGGTGATGTCGAGCTTCATCTTCTTCAAGGTCTTGGTGAATAGAACGTTAAGTCCGCTGCCACCGTCGATGAGTACCTTGGTGAGTCTGGAGCCCGCCACTACTGGGTTCAGGACGAGTGGGAAACATCCTGGCTCAGAGAAGCTTGTCCATTGATCCACGCGGGAGAAGGTAATGGGTACCTCCGACCACCTGAGAGGTGTTGGGACCGCTGGTTCAATGTTCAAGACTTCGCGCAGAGTGAGTTTCTGCGCACGCTTGGTGGGTAGTCCGCCGAAGAGGACGTTCACCGTCTTGTCGGGTTCTTAGAAGTCGTCGTTGCCTTCGTCGACCTTCTTCTTGCCCTTCTTGTCATGAGGGTGTCGTGGCTCAGGGACATCTTTGAGTGCTCGCCGGAGCTGGTAGCACTGGTCGGTTGTGTGGTTCCCATCCAGATGCCACGGACACTTTTCTTTGAGCAAGTCTTTGAAGCCACCGGAGGTCTTCTTGGAGCTGTCCTTCGCAGGGCGCTGTACAGCCGCGACTGTGTTGTCTGGCTTGCGCTTGCGGTTAGGACCCAAGTAGTTGTTATTGTTGTTGTTGTTGCGACCCCCTTGGTCCTTGTTGTTGTTGTTGCCACCCGTGTTGTTCTTGCTCTTGCCGCGGTTGGAGTCATACTTGGTGTTAGCCTTGTCCTCCTCATCAGCCCATGAAGTGATCATATCCTTGAGCTTGGTGATTGAACTCGAGCGGCGGCGACCGAAGTCTTCGAAGGTGCGATGGTGGTAGAGACCGTCTTGGAAGCAGTCGATGACTTCTTTGTCGGTGACGTCGACTACGGTCGCACGCTTGTCGAAGAAACGGCGCATGTACTGGCGGAGCGTCTCGCCTTGCTCCTGCTTGACCATCGCCAGGTCCATGCGAGTACCTGAGCGTCCCATGGCGCCCGCGAAGTTGCTGGTGAACTGGGCCTTCAGCTGATCCCACTCATCGATCGAGTTCTTGTCGAGCGACTCGAGCCATGTGAGTGGAGCCTGGTCCAGACAGAAGGGGAAGTAGAGACACTTGGTGTCCTTGTCGCCACCAGCGTTCTCAATGGCCAGGGCATAGCACCTGAGCCACTGAACTGGATCTTGCTTCGCGTCGTACTTGGTGATCCCGAGAGGCTTGAACTTCTGGGAAAGAAGCAGAGCGTGAAGTCGTGAAGAATAGGCGGGGAAGACGTCGCTATCGCTGACGTCGGTAGTCTTCTTGGCGCAGCGTATCTCGTCAATCCTGTGGCGGGTGTTGTAGCCACCACGTTCATTGCCGGTGGCATGGCTGTTCGCGTGGCCTCGGCCTCCGCGATCACCGCCGCCACCGCCTCTTCTGCCGGCGCCATGGGAGGAGCTACCGCTGCTGCTGCCACCGCCGCCACCGCTAGCGCCGCCTTGTGAAGGTCCTCCCCCAGAGGCTCTAGAGCGATTAGGTCCAACTTCTACTGGAGTGCCGCTGCGACTAGTGGCTTCATGATTTCCGGCTCCGGCAACCCTTTTGTTGACCCGCATGAAGTAGGCATCCTCAGCGAGTTTGGTGATGAGTTCGCCTGCACGGTGCCCCTGAGCTGATCGAGCTATCCTATTGATGGACATGAGGCATTGCTCAGGGGTTGTGTGGACTCGGTTGGCGACTTCGTCCAGAGCCTCGTTGAGGTTGCGGATGGGGAGAGCTTCCCGGAGCCGCCGGCGTCGATCTGCTCGCTTCCCGTTGTGGTCGCGCCGGGCGTTCTTGGCTTCGGTAGTCTCATCTGCAGGTGCATTGGCTGATTCCTCGTCTTCTGAGATGTCGTCGAGGTACTGATCAGGTCGGGCCTTTGAGGTTCCAGCTTCCGCGGTTGCCACGCATACTTCGCGGTTAGGCGTGCAGGGTCCGGAGTCGGTAGTTGCCACCTCGGTTGGCGAGTACTCCTCTGCCGTTGGGGTCAGAGGTGTCCCCTCTTGGAAAGGGAGTGTCTCGAGGTAGGCGACGCATCGTGAGTTGTCGTCGGTCAGGTCTGCGGGCTTGCGGTCCAGCCAGTAGACAAATCTGTCGGCGGGAGTTGACGTGATGACCAAGCCAGCAGCAGGTCCTGACAACGGCTCCTCGGTAGAGTTGAGCTCGGACTCGGGCTCGATCGGATCCAATCCGAAGTCGAACTCGTAAGAGGAGTCCGAGTTGTAGTCGGGGACGGCGCTAGAGTCTGAGGAGTACTCGGAGACGACCTCCTTGCCGGCCTGACGCGGGACGAGCGCATCCACGTAGGCTGCAGTAGCGTTGCGGGGGTCATGCGGGAAGTGCTCGTGGGGGAGAACCGGTTGTAACATCCCTGATGTTTGTTAAAGTTAATTACCTTCATTAGTTGGGTTAACCAAGATTAATTAGTCCCTAAGCATGTTTAACATGAATATGCTCACCTTTACACATACAACCTTGGTCAAGATCCCAAATCACGGTCAAACCCTAAGTGCACCAAAAAGCTGAAATGGTTTTCTTGCACGTTCTCCAAATTTCACTATAGAAGTTCAAAATCGACCAATATAAAAGTTCTTCGTTATCTCCGGGGACACAATTTTCATAATTGGCGGACATTCAAATTTTGAGTGTAAATTTGCCAAAAACTGAGTTGAAGTTCCTGTGAACAGTGTATCGGGCCGAGAATTCCTGCAACTTCATCACGATTTTCCCGTCAATCCTTTCACCAAAACATAGGTCGCCCTTTGTGAAAGTTGTAGTGCTATAGTTCCTCTACCACTTCTATTTTTGGAGACTTTCAACTTAGTTGCCACTTTTTGGAGTTTTGCATTTTTGAAAGGATGCACCTGAAATGGAAACCGACGCCGCCATCGCCGTCGCTGCGCCCAGCGCGCGCACGCGCGACCCGCCGCGCCGGCCACGTGCCGCGCACGCGTGTCGCCGGTGTACGGACGCTTCGGCGTCCTCGCTGTGGACCGCGAGACGCCGTGGGGCCTCCGCCCGTGCAGTCCACCGTACGCCGTGCCTAGGCATCGGCCTCCCTCCGCAGGACGCCACGCGCCGCGCGACGCCCGCACCGCGCGCCTCGTGCGCATGCAGCCGGGCCCAGCTGGCCGCCCCGTGGTCGCCAATCGGCTCGCCATCACCCCGTCCTCGTCGAGCACGCGCGTTTGGTCGCTTAAAACTGAGTCCCGGGCCTCGACATCGCCTTTTCCCGCGCCGCCGTCCTGCCATCGCCGCCGCCGCGGTACCTCACCCCCCGACCCAAACCGCCGCGCCCAACCACTCCTCCTTCCCTGAGCCTCCCTGCGCCTTCCTCCCTCGCCACTGCCGCGCATTGGAGGCGCCGTTGCCGGAACGCCGAGCCCCGGTGGGTGCAACCCCTGCGCCTCGCCGTAGAAGCTCGTCGACGGCTCTTTCGGCCGGGCAACTCCACCCGGGCGAAGCAGGTGAGCGCCCTAGGGCCGCCAAGACACCCATCCGGCCAGGTCCGGTCCTCCTCCATCCGCCGACGGTGAGCCCTGCGCCGGCAGGGACTACATTGCAGTGATTTCATTCTTTCTAGGGTTGTTTCCGTAAACCAGGGACCTATCCATAATTCTGAAAAGATAGTTCAAGGGTTCCTCTGTAAAAGAGATTCTAGGTTTTAGCTGCAACTTTTAAATTTTATTAAAAATAGTAGAAAAATCAGAAAAATGTAAACCCAATTTTTTTGGTTTCCTGGTGAACAAATCTACCTTTTCTAGAAAGGTTGTGTAGGGTTTTTCTTTGTAGTTTTTGAACTAAAAATTCAAACTCAGTTTGAGGTGTTTTTAGTGTAGTTTAAAATATACAGATGATATGGAGTTGAATTTCGGATATGTTGCTCTTTATGGCATGTTTAGATTTGTTACCAAAGTTGGCATGAGTTTGATGTGTATATTTTTAGTTATGATTTATGTAAGCTCTATGCTAGTTTAATCTTGATGCTTTTATAGCCCCTTTATTAAAATTTTCTTTCAGCACAAGTGCACCCTAGGGCTTTGTCTTGGTGAATAGCACCTCTGGTATTATGGATTTGATTTTAGGCTTTTGTTTGATTCATGTTTTATATTTAAGCTTGTTTAGGATGTTAAATCAATAATTTGAAAAATAAATTTGATCTACATTTGTAACTTGGTCAGAGGCTTAATTTTGGTATAAATGACTTGTAGTAGAAAATTGAGACCAAAAAGATTAGTAAATCGTTTTATAGGATTTAATTAGGTTAAGCTAGGCTGAAATTTGTCTTTTTCTCATAAATTAAGATATAGGTGATATGAAGCTAAATTTTGGCATGTGAGCTTAGTTTAGGTATATGTTGCTGTGTACCAAAAATTAGGATCATTGGAAGTGTATTTAATTTTATATGAATTTTTGGATGAATGGCTAGCTAGGAGTTGAATAAATAGGTTTATATTTATTATTTAAGATTAATTAAGGTTTTCATGTTTGTTCCTGTTTTTAATCATTAAAACACACCCCCCTTACTGTTTGGTGAAGTTAAGTAATTTAATTTGCTTAGATGTGCACACAATCACCATCAAAGTAGTGTTTAGTTCATCATCACACCACCCTAATAATTTTTGTGAGAAAATATTAATGTTTAGATGATTATGGCCAACAAGAGTTGGTTTGGTGGTAATTCTCCCACCCTCACCATAACCTAATGCATATGCATGTGTACGTGTAGATTTACCGAACGGTACATACACGCTGACCCAGGAGGGAGAAGGGGCAGTTGATGGAGAAGTGAACCAGCTTAGTGTGCAGCAAGACCTGGACCAAAGTCCAGAAGAACCCAAGGCTAGTGCTGAAATAGAAGAAGGCAAGCACCGGGTTGCATATAACCTTTTTGGATAAAATCCCTTCTCTTTTACCTTTTTAGTACTTATGTTTTATTTTGTGCATTTTCGTTTCAGGAGTTGTTTTGAAACCTAGATGCATGATCCTTAGGATTCCTATGCTCTTATACTAGTATGTTAGGACGCTAGTGCCATGCTTTAAGGACACGGTACAAGTCGAGTAATGACTCATTGCTCGCGAGATATAGGTTACTTATGTTGGAATCATAAGTTGGTTAAATTGACTCGCTCATGTGGTAAGAGCAATGGGTTCGGTCTTGACCGAGTAGCATTGTGCTGGTTTAAGCTATTGAACGTACCAAGTGCTTGTCGGGAATGGGACCGGTAAGCCTAGTACCTAATGAACCAGTGCGGGGACTTTATCGCTACTACTCTTGAGATGCTTCTCCCGGTTTGATCCCGGTAGTGCAAGTGTGAGTCTGGACGTGCCGTGTGAGGGCGTTCCAGTAACCTTGTACTTAGGACTGTAGCGCCTGTCCCTAATCTGGGGAATGACGGGAACCGCCTGGTCGGGGTAGACCCCGCATTCGCTTTTATTTGATTTCTTGGGGTCTACCTTCTTCCGTGTATCTTGGGTTTACCTTGCAAGGATATAAATCGATCGATCGTCGGTCACTCGCCGTTATCTGAGTCGGCTTGACCACTGGCTACCCCATACTTATTTATGGAACAGTTGGATTAATATTGTTGCCTGTTTAATGTTGTTTGCACAAACATGCTTGTTTAGTTAGGTGCTTACCTAGAATGGTTAACATACTAGAACTTGAGCTAAAATTGGAAAGTAAGGACCAACTCTTAGTCGCTTTTGGCAAAACAAACCCACGAGCCAAAAAGCCTTGCATGTCTAGTTGTACTTTCTTTTTGTCGGGTCAGTCTTGCTGAGTATTAGTATACTCAGCCTTGCTTTTGTTGTGGTTTTCAGGTAACCCCATCTGGCCTGGTTCTATTCCAGATGGTTGGGAACTTGAGTGGGAGCAGGGTGACGAGGAGTGATACTCTATGGATGGCCTCCCATGTGTATCTTTCGCTAGTTTTATTTCTGCTGTTTAAACTCTGAATCACCTTTACTTTCATGTACGAAAACCTGGTTTGTAATAATGTGAACTTGTGGACTTTTATGTAATGTGGAACTTGTACTCTGGCCCCGCCTTCGTGTGGGCTTTGCGCATATCAGCGATCCTGTTGTAAGTGATTTACCGGGCATGACCCAGCAGAGGCGACAAAATAGTTCTTTATTATTGCTTAATGGCCACGTGGACAGGCATAGGCGATAATACGGAATTATTTTGGGCGGTTCTGTCACACCGGTTCACACGATGGCTCAGGGGCCAGCTCGCGTGGTTCGATCCAGGGTGACGTCGAGTTCGAGTTGGAGGCGGATCCAATCTCGAAGTCGGCGACTTGGGTGTGGAGCGAAAATTCGTCGAATTTTTCGACGAGTTGACCCGTGACGGCTTCGGGAAGCGTCACGAG
The DNA here is from genome assembly GCA_036936925.1 of Cenchrus fungigraminus. Lineage (NCBI taxonomy): Eukaryota > Viridiplantae > Streptophyta > Magnoliopsida > Poales > Poaceae > Cenchrus > Cenchrus fungigraminus. Next base: position 61,655,855 of record CM072768.1, on the reverse strand, counting down.
TCCGGTCTCCGGGTCCGGGGTAATGGTAAGGTAGCGCTGGAACGATCCAGCGCCGTCAGCAGTGCAGACCCAGGAGCCGAAGATGAAGGTGTCGCCGCGGTTGAAGGCGGCGGTTGGCTTGATGACGATTGAAGCCGTCGAGTTCGCCATGAGATCTTCGGCGAGATCCCCTACCTGGCGCGCCAGCTGTCGGTGTTTTAACCCGGCAACCTACCAAGGGGAGTACCCGAGGTAGACGTTTGTAGCCTCGCCGAGATCGGGAACTCGAAGGAGAGACACGTGGCACACAATTTAGACAGGTTCGGGCCGCGAGGTACGTAATACCCTACGTCCTGTATGCTGCGTAGCTCTGGATTGATTGGGTGCATTTACAGGATGATGCGGATGAAGAGATAGGGGTCCCTGCCTCGCCTTATATAGTACGGGAGGCAGGGTTACAAGTCGGTTTGAGGGAGAGAGTTCTACTCGTACACGGCTAGAAGTACTCTACATGGATCCGGACATGTCTAGCTTCCTAACCGAGTACTAGCCCTCTGGATGCCTTGTGCTTCACGCCGTCTTGTGCCGTGCAGCCCAAGTCGAGTAGTCCCAGGGGCCCACGCGGTAGTCGGTCCTGGTACCCGCCTGAGTAGTGGGCCCAGGGATGTCCATATGACAGCTTGGGACCATTTTAATGAACTACTTGAGTAAGGCCCGAACTTGGGATTTTCTGGTGATTTGATGTTGCATACCTTTTATTTTTCACTAACCCCTAACTCTGCTAGTTTTGTAAGTGTGTGTGCAGGCGGTGATTTAATGGGTAAAACAATTAGTGAAGCCGCACAAATCTTACAAAGGATAAGCAATGGAAAAAGAACGCAACAAGATTGGCAAAGACGTTGTCGAGAGGAGCAAAACGACAAAAGCAAGCCCGAGGTGCTTGCTGAAATTTCTGAAAAAGACGAACCGGAGGTCGAGAAAGATGAACCGACCATACAAGAAATTGAAGATCCACTTCCCAAGGTAAGAGAAGTCATTTTGGATATTAAAAATGTTGAAACTAACATGAATATAGGCCGAAGTATGGGGAATGCTAGACCATTGGCGGAGTTCAATCAATCTGATTGGATTCAAGTTGATTTTGCCCTCCTAATCAACTACCGAAGGAAGGAGGAACACCGACACGTCGCTAAAAGAGTTGAAGACATATTTGATCAAGAGATGAGTGGAGAGTCGATCCAAAAGTTATTTGAAGAAGAAAGAGAAGAAGAAGATGAAGGATGGATCGACCGATTTGACAACTCAAAGATTTATGATGAAGAAAGAGAAGAGTACAACCGTGACGAGCCTAGTGACTCGAAGGATAAATGGGAGAAGATAGGATTCAAGCTAGAAGATGAGTGGGAAGGAGATGGCACAAGGCAAACACACCTACATGACCCCTCTCCACATGGTTATAGCTTGTGTGCTATTGAAGCCTACACACTAGCAAATCAAGACATGGAAGTGCTCAATGATGAAGAAAAGAGTGAATCAACGATGAGCAATCTCGACGACATGTGGTACACGAAAGATAAAGAAAGCAACATACAAGACTTTGAAGGTGTAGATTGTGATGATCATGAAGACTTCAAAGAAGAGAGGAATGCATACATTACTGAAGGATTACATGTTCCACATGATGAGTTTAAGAATTTGCAAGATGGTGATGAAGAGACAACTCCACTTGTTGAGACTGACTTGATTTCAACGATACAAGACGAACCAAAGATCACTCTTGAGGAAGCTCCGAGGCAAAGGTACACGCTGAAATCGCAAGATATTATTGGTATTAATGATGATATATTCAAATATTCATGTTGGACCAATAGTATGAATAATAGTTTAAATTCTATGCCTTGTTCCAATAAAGATCATGTTGATAGGCTAGATTTTCTCGAGAATGAAAAAGAGGAAATATTTATGTTAGAATCAATTAATTCTATGCCTAAAGAACCTTTACCTAAAGATGAGCTAAGTGCTATGCATGAAACATACGCTTCTTTTAATTACACCTTTACTTGTTGCTACAATTTGCATGTGGTGTTAATTATGGACGCGTATGTTTACAATAAGTTTTGCAAATCTCGATCATGCTTTGCGCTTGGTCAAGCTAATGACCTTAAAGAAGCACATGTCGGGAAAAGCCCGATTTTCACTAACCATGTAGACAAGGCTTGAATAATGAAAAGAGAAGTTATGCCTAAAGAGTTGCAAGATAAATCATCAACCTCTCCAAATCCCGCGATGGATGCTGCTGTCTTCATCAATTTGAGAGCTTGTTCAGAGGTGTACAAATGAAGAAAATGAGATATTTAGAAGCTCCATCAAGTTTCCATTCCAACGCATCAAGAACCAATGAATTTGAAGACCCGTGCAAGGAGTTATGGAGAAAACATTGAGCGTTGCGCGTTCTGAAATTTCAGGACAGATTTCATCGCCGAAGTAAAACGAATGTAACTCTCTTGTTCGGAGTCCGATTTGGGCAAATAAAGACTTGTTGGAAAGGAAATTTTGTACACTGTGAAATGGAGTAGAGCTTGGGTATACTTTCTGTTCTGGACATTAAAGAACAATTCATGGGGTGAAGGCAGCACCGAAGGGTGACAAAGAAGGAGAAAGCGATGATGTCAGATACCTTGGGCAAGTCTTCTATAAGTGATCAAGCACAACATGATAAGTGAATTAAAGCTGCATTGGCACCTTTTCTTCTTGCATGAAGGGCCATGGCTATGTGGCGAGAAGAAGGTATGTGAGAAAGTCGAGCTCTATGACTTTAAATGAAGTGCTTTTCGGGAGGCAACCCATTTCTTTATGTTTCTATTCCTTTCTTATAGAGAGAATAAAGAATGACACCATCCTATGATGATTAACTTGTGGCCAATTAATCTAAGTTTAATTTTTATTTTTAGAACCCCCATCATGTTCATTCTCATATTTATCTTTTTACATGCATTGCATTTTGTCATCAATGTGGTGTTTATTTCTTTGCATATACATGTTTTGCATATAGTTGGCTTGGTTGTTTTGTATGGTTTAATGATGAATGCTTCAGTTTCCATGTTAATGCTTCTATATGGCATTTTTCTATTTGCGATCTTGTGTGAACATGGTGTTTAGACATGATTGCGGACCATCATCGTTAAGTTCAATAAACCTTGCTAACTTTTCATATGTTTCCATGTTGCATTGGTTAGTTTATAAGCTTTGCAATGCGCTTAATTTTTCTTGTGCTATAAGAGTTGTTGATCTAGGTATAAACATGGTGTTTTAACCCTAGATAAATCAACCTTTATGGCTATGGAGAAATTCGGCAACCTAGTTGTAAACATGGTGTTTAGAACTAGGTGAAAACATTGTCTTTGTTTATATGCTTTCCTATCATGTGCATACACACTTTGCACCACGTACACTCATTAGGTTTTTATTCCTCATTAGACTAATTATGCCACAAGTTGAGAGTCCTAGGAAACATTGTTGGATTGTTGGCAATTCTATCTACTCCCAACAATCACCTTGGGGGTAGAATGTGCGCTTAAAATATTTTGCAGGCAAGATAAAGACTCTCACTACAAGGAAATTGAACGGTGGCTAAGGTAAAAATGCTTTGTCTTCTTCTTCCATGCCTAGCAAAATGCTAAGCATGGGGGAGACCCTGAATCTTCAACACGAAAGTGTGACATGACGCTCCCGAAGATAGAATGATCAAGATCATCAACATCCCCGGATCAATGCACAAGAAGCTATTGATCTCATCAAATTTCTGCGTGGTCTCGAAGGGAAAACACTGAATACTTTTGGATATTTGGAAGTCTCATGAAGTTACATTTCCAACAAATCAAGAATCAAGGCAATCAGAGGTTCCTACAAGTGGTTATGCCCGAATCACCAGGTGCAACACGTCCTGAAATCAGTTTTGGACAGCACGCAGCGCTGAAGTAAAACGGACATAGCTCCCTTGTTTGAACTCCGTTTTTGATGAATGACCACACGTTGGAAAGGTAATTTCATAAACTTTTCAATAGATCTATATTTCGATATATGTTCTATTCTGTACAGAGGGGAAATCCATGAAGAAGAGGCAGCAAGGAGATGATGAGAACAAGAAAGAGGAGATGGTGATGACAACATTGAAGAGAAGGGCGACCATTAACTCCATTAAGCATACATGATCAAATTCAGAAGTTTAGGAGCATTGGAAAATCAAGACAAAAGCAAAGCCACATTCGATACATGGAGATGTCGGGAGAAGATCACGAAAAAACTACAAAGGACGGTAACACCTCCATGGACCTTCCCTTTTCTGAACACAAATACTTGTATGTATGCCTTCAACCTTAACTAGGTGCAACTTTTGTTTTTCCCTTTGACAATGACATGGCCACTAGGAGGACAACCTAGGTTTCTTTTTATTTTCAATAAATAGGCATGACCATGTGTTCACCTCGATGTTTTATATTGCCTATGCTTATGGAAAAATGATGAAAGTTGCCACTTTGTTTTACCTACATGAAGTTATACATGTCTTGGCTAATTGCTCTCTATAACATGATCTGAAATTAATTTAAATACCGGCTCTTTTATTTGTGGAGGTGAAATGACTATGCTTTAGACCCACATACATATATCTTTGCTCTTTTATTTAAGTTTATGGATAGCCGGATAACTTGTTTTTATGTAAACTTAACTTTTATGCTATCTACATATTTGTGATGCTCTTGCAAAGTTCTACCTACCAAAGCCATATACATATATGTTCTATGATAACAAAACCCATAGATTGCAAACATATGTTTTGATGAGTTGGATTAGGATTGATTTCTATGGTTCGAGACTAAGAAGCTGGTCATTCCTTTATGTAACTTTTTCATGCTAGCCTTTTTGTCCATGCACTGTGGGTTTTCATATCGAAAATTTCACAAACCTCACTGGGCATCCACCCTAAACCAAAAACATCTTTTTGTGATCACCTCCTTGTCCACAACCCAATTTGAGTATGGAGTAAAATTCTCGATGGAGATTCAGATATTCCGCAAGATTATTGAATTTATGCTTACTTTAGCAGTCATCCCCCCCCTCTTTTATGCTTGAGGATGAGCATCGTTCAAGCATGGGGGAGGAGTCGTCACATCATCTCTGACAAATGCTATGTAAGTGTTATGTTGCAAAAGTTCTGAGGAGCAAAAGAAAAAAATGAAAAATGAAAAAAAAATTATGATGAGAAGAAAAGAAAAGTAAGGAAAAAAGGAAGAAGAAAAAGAAAGAAAGAGAGAAAAATGAGAAGGAAATAAAATAAAAGTAAAAAAATAAAGATGCTCCTCGGTTCTTTTTGCTTCATAAGTTCTTAAGTGCCTTGAAGACAAATCCATACTAAAATCTTCCAACCATGTGCAATCCGACAACGAGGACTTCACTTGTGCCTCGGGATCATCCATTTGCCACTTGCACATGTCCACCTATCTAAATGTGTGTGTTTCATCCCTCTCTCTTTCCAACATTTATTTTCCATGGCCTTTTTGATGAGTCTCGGTAATTCCAGTAGATCTCTCTCTTAATTTGACAATATTTCGGATATATGTTTTGCTAGGATTGTTTTTAACCTTCCAAACTCCACATAAGCCTTCCACTATCACATATGAGTAGAATAGGTTGAAAATAATCTAGTATAGGCTTGAGTGACTTGATGAGATGAGTGTTTCCATGAGCTTTTGCAAGAGATTTTCACTTATGTTGGATATGCATCTTTTTGAAAATTCTTCCATGGAACAAGGTAACGGTTTGAAGTTCACTTAAGTTTGAGAGCATCGTGTTTATTAAATGTGGCTTGTTCTTTATTGTTAGTCTATCTTCCATAATGAAAAAGAAGTCGGTCACAATTTAAACTTTAAAAATAAATTCTTAAGAGAGAGCAATTTGCCTCGTCATGAATGACTAAGTGCAGGGACAACATTGGAAGGCAACGCTGATTTCCCTTTTAAGCAAGGATTACTTACTCAAGGACGAGCAAGGTTTAAGCATGGGGGAGATGTTGACGGTGAATTTTGGTGCTCCAAACATATTCGTTACACTTTGGTTTGAGCTTGATTATGCAACTAACCCGCCACTAGGCACACTAATGATATAACAAGTTCATCTTCGTATGTGCATTTGGAAGTGTTGTGTTTTTGCAGGAAAACATGGACAAAAGGGACGGAGTCACAACAAGTTCAAAGGAGCAAATGAGGAGTTCCATTCGTGTTCGAGTGCAAGGCGAAATCACTTCCAAAGGTGGCAAGGACCAAGGTGCTACGACGGATCATCCCCGAGGACTAAGACATAAAGTTCGGACTTCATGAGAGAAGACCCCCTATCTTGATCGTGGGGATGACGACCTCAAAATGACACAAATGAAGGGGGCCAAGTGCAAAATGTCAAGATGAGCCGCGGGGAGGAAGACGGGCCCGAACCGGGCTGAAAACAACATGGGCCAACCGGCCTGGTCGGATCGGCCCAAGCCCTTTTTGCCTCGGTTCGCATTCCTCTTTGACCTAGTGGCTCCTCGGTCTATTAGTAGCTCCCTCCTTCGACGGCCGCCGCATCCAATCATTCCATCTACGCCATTCACCAGAAAGCCGCCGCCGCAAGATGAGGGAGAGAGTTGGATGAGCTCGTCACAAGGATCAACGCCAGCGGAGGGAAGGAAGCAAGAGGAGGACTCCAAGCCGCTGGCCTAGGGGTGTTCCCAAGCTTCATCGCCGCCATCTTCATCGATGACGTTCTCCGGAGTCTCCATCACCCCTATGTGCTTCAGTCCTTGTAAGATGATGGGGTAATGTCTCCATTCATCCCTAGGGTTAGATGGATACATGTTATGTGATCGCTACATGAACCCTATGCCTTTCGATGCTTAATGGTCTATGTCTTTGCGGATGCTTTATTTACATATGTGTGTACAACATGTGGTCTTAGTAGGGTTTATGGTAATCGTGGTGATTAGCTTAACCCTATGGATGCTTAGGTATAGATGCGGTTATACGTGAAAGTGGTTGATTACCTTGCGTAGTGACAGTACGATTTAGGGAAAAGGCTTAGCAGCCGCATAACCGCCATGAAGCTAGTGTAGGCAACACCCTTTTCATGTAGTAGATGCATGTTCATGAGATCCTAAACCCTAGGGAGGGAACGCTTATCTACCTTAACCTCTCTCTTGTATCCACCTTTTGCCATCTAGTTTAACCTTAGATTCAATCTTGGATTAACTTAGGTTAGATTGCTTTTACCTTAGAGTAACCTATCTTTCAAGGCTTTCCAATCAACTAGATTAGTGCTTGGTTAAGCACTAGCAATCCCCTTGCTCCGCGGATTGACAAGAACCTTGGGGGTCACCCCGTGGTGAAAAAGGTGTAGGTCTGTACGCTTGCGGATCGAAGGTTGTTACGTGTTTCAACCATCAACAGTTTAGCAGGAGGATATGCCTAAGTGTTCTGAACCACGTCTCTCGGCTAAAGACACAGTGGACAAGGAGGTGATCTAGAGTCTCGACCTCTTGTGAGCATAAAGCACAAACATCAGTATCATGTAGGCCATGTCGTCGAAGTAATGACCATGTAAAACCAACCATGCGAAGGATTTGCATTTTCCGGGCATCTGGACCTTCCAGATCTGCCGAGTGCCCAAGATGTCCACGCGACCAAGAAAGAGAGCAGAGTAAGCTGAGGCCGAGGAGTACTAATCGTCGGGCGACCATTTACAAACGAATCTATCAGGCTACGTAGAGAGCGTGACAGTGCGAACCAGATCCCAGATGGAGAGGAATTGGACTATAACATGTATCGTCCATGCATGGGTAATATCCGCGACCCACCATATGTCGCCGGTTCCCGCACTGAGTCCGTCATGCACCGCGCGAGAACACCTGATCCTAGGCGAGACCGCCGCCCAAAGATTAGGGGCCAAGGTTTTGATTGAGCAACTGGCAAGCCAATTGTCCTCTCAAAACAGGACTCGGGCACCATCCTCGACCTCAATGATGATGGATGCATGGGAAAAAGCCTGCGCTACGCGATCAACCGGTAATTGGAACGTAGCCCATGTCATGTCCGGGTCTGTACGCGCCAACCGAAGCCACCACAAGCGAAGTGTCGTTCTTAAGGCACAGAGATCAGGTAAGCCCAATCCACCGAACTGTGTGGGGCAGGAGACATTGACCCAAGCGACCAGACAATGACCTCTAGAGGCTACCTCGGTACCAGACCAGAGGAAGCCCCTGATGATCGTCTCGATCGCCTTGAGCACCCAAGGTGCAATGGCAATTGCCATGGAGATGTGCACCGAGATTGCCGACAGGATGCATTTAGCCAAGACCAAGCGACCACTCTGGTTTAGCAGTCTCCCCTGCCAAGGTGGGAGCCGCCTAGCGACCTTATCGACCAGCGGCTGCAAGGCAGCCTTGGGGAGCCTCCTGATGGAAAGAGGAACCCCTAAGTAGGTGCATGGGAAGTTGGAGACGCGACAGGAGAGAATGGAGTGGACCAAAGAGATTTGTTCATCTGAGTAGTTGATAGGATAGACCTGGCTCTTGGTGTAATTGGTTGTCAGGCCTGAGGCTTGCTCGAATAAGGTCAGAATCCCTTTGATGGTCTGAAGGTCAAGCTCGACCGGAGAGAATAAGGCGACCACATCATCCACGTAAAGAGAGGCACGGAATCGGAAGTTGTTTCTGCCCAGATCCTGCAGAAGGCCAAGGGACTCGACCTTGAGGATTAAGGCATGGAAGCATTCTATTACCAGCACAAACAACATGGGATATAGCGGGTCCCCCTGCCGAAGACCACGACCATGGAAGATCCGACCTTCTAGAACACCATTGAGGAGAATTTTGGTTCTAGCAGTAGAGAGAATCGTAGAGACCCAGTTCATCCAAGCCCGTGGACAACCAACCACGGACAGAAGCTCCAAGAGAAAGACACAACCAACAAAATCGAAGGCTTTGGCTAGGTCAATTTTAAACATGACACTAGGCAACTTCCTTGGGGACAACGACCTTGTTGTACCGAGAACGTATCTGAAGTTGTCGTGGATCTGTCGACCTTTGATGAAGGCACTCTGGTTCAGGGAGATAAGAGAGTGTGGTTGCGGGTCGAAACAGTTAGCCATGGCTTTGGAGAAGAGTTTCCCAAAGCCTTCAATTTTTGTAGTTTCAAGATGATAATTTGCCCGCAGCCTTGTCAACCAGAGGTTGGAATGGGGGGCGGACTTCCACACCTGCATCATCGAGGATGACGAGTTTCTAGCCCTGGCTAGGGAGTTGTTTCCGGAAGAGCAGGGGGCCGATGGTGGCCGCTTGGACAGTTAGGTCGTCGTTTTCTTATCTTTGTCCCTCTTGGTCGCTCTTTGGTTGTAATGAATGAACACATAGCTTGTTGAAATGTTAGGGGTTAAAACCGGTGCACCTGGAGGTCGGTGGTTCGCGAGTTAGCCCAGTCTGAGAAGGTCTCTTTGCTTTGTCTGCAGGAGATGAAGCTTGATGTAATGAACACTTGTGGTGGCACTTTGGTCGCGTGGGACAGAAATGCTTAGGATATATCCTGCCCCCATTTCGGGGGGCACTCGCTCTCAGTTAGGGTCGCTTCTCGTGGTTCTCAGCTCCCTCCTTGATCGCTTACAATGGTTTATGGTCCGCAGGATGATGTGGACAAGGTCACCTTCCTGCAGGAGCTACGCGATACGCATGTCTCCCTCATCGGTCCTTGGGTCCTGTGTGGTGACTTTAACTTGATCTACGAGGCCCTAGACAAAAATAACTATCAGCTTTCTAGGAGGATGATGGGGAGGTTCCGGTGGTTCCTTAATGACTTGGAGCTTGATGAGCTCCACATCCATGGTCGCTTGTTTACTTGGAGCAATGAGAGGTCGCATCCCACCCTGGAGCGCATCAACAAGATGTTTGTTTCCTCCTGTTGGAACGCGACTTTCCCCAGGGCCGCTTTTCAAGCGCTGTCATCGTGATGCTCAGACCACACCTCGCTTTTGCTCCTTTTAGATGATGGCTTCCACCCGAAGGATCGCTTCTGCTTCCAGGCTTTCTGGCCGCAGTTCGAGGGTTACCTCCAGACGGTCGAGTCTACGTGGAATGGCCCTCGGCTAGACATGGATGCCTTGCGCATGGTCAACCACTTGCTGTGTGTGACCGCTAAAGCCCTGCAGCAGTGGAGTGCTAAAGCGGTTGGGAACATTAAAACCCAAATGGCGGTCGCTAAGGAGGTTATCTTTCGGTTGGAGGCTGCCCAGGATACTCGGTCGCTCTCGGTCGCGGAGGCCGCCTTGAGGCAATTTCTGAAGATCTGTTATCTTGGTCTCACCTCTCTGGAGCGCTCTATGGCCCGACAGCGATCTAGTATGCGTTGGCTCCACAAGGGGGATGCCAACACCAATTTTTTCTAGCTACATGCCAACCACGTAGAAGGAGGAATCATATCGGCATGCTTCAGGTCGATGGGCCACCTTGATAGCTGAGGAGGAGAAGGTTGAGGCCGCTTTTAACTACTTCTCCGGTATCTTGGGCACGACTCATGATAGGGAGGGTCGACTGGGCTTCGAGGCCTTGGGGATCCATCGGAGAGACTTGTCCTCTCTCAGTCGCCCGTTCACTGATGAGGAAATTTGGGCGGTCGCTAAGGAGCTGCCCCTGGATAAGGCGCCTAGACATGATGGGTTTACGGGTCGCTTTTATCGCTCTGCCTGGTCGATCATCAAATGAGATATCATCCGCGCTTTTGATGCTCTGATTATTGAAGTTTCCACCACCTCAATGACGCCCTTCTCATTCTTTTGCCCAAGTCGTCCGACCCTTTGTCTCTAGGCGACTACCGCCCGATTAGCCTCATCCATAGCTTTGGGAAAAAATTTCCAAAGCGCTAGCTAACCGCTTTGCTCCGGTGCTCCCTCTTCTGGTCTCCCCGAACCAGAGTGCATTTATCAAAGGTCGCCAGATTCAGGATAATTTCCGGTGTGTTCTCGGGATGGCAAAAGCTTTAGCTACCAAGAGGAATCCACGAGTCGTGTTGAAGATTGATCTAGCGAAATCTTTTGACTCGGTCGGGTGGATCTTTCTCTTGGACCTCCTGTCGGCTATTGGTTGTCCGAGAACCTGGACTAACTGGATCTCCACGATTCTCTCCACAGCCAGCATGAAGATTCTCCTTAATGGCTTGCCCGGTCGCAGGATTTGCCATGGTCAGCGACTTAGGCAGGGGGACCCACTGTCTCCCATGCTTTTTGTGTTGGTGATGGAGTGCTTTAGCGCGCTCGTCACAACTGCAGAGGCCCATGGGTTGTTCTTGCCCCTGGGGATGTCGGCGATTAAGCATTGTATTTCGCTCTATGCGGACGATGTGGTCATTTTTGTTTCGCCGGTCAAGATGGACCTCTTTATTAAGGCCATTTTGGACCTGTTCTTCAGGGCCACGGGCCTGGTAGCGAACTATGTCAAAATCCAGGCGTTCCCCATCCGTTGCGACGCACAGCATACGGATCTGATCTCAGAGTTACTGGGTTGTGCGATCGCTTCTTTCCCATGCACATACCTGGGGGTACCCCTTTCGCCATGGAGACTACAGTATACGGCGATGCAGCCGCTGGTCGATAAGGTCGCTAACCGGATCCCATCTTGGAAAGGGAGGTTGCTCAACAGGAGAGGTAGGCTGGTCCTTTGTGCAATCTACCCTTTGCGCCATCCCGGTGCACATCTCGATGGACCTTAAGGTCGCGCCTTGGGCGGTGAAGACTATCACTACCCTAATTAGAGGTTTCCTCTCGTGCGGGACTGAGGTGGCTTCTGGGGAAAAGTGTGCGGTAACTTGGGTTAACACGTGTTGTCCCATGGAGTTGGGAGGCCTCGATATTTGTTGACGGTCGATTTTGGTACACCTAGCTATGAGTTTACCGTCAACATTTGCACATATTTGATATCCTAACTAATGGTACTAACCCCCTTGATGTAACAAGTTCGCACTCGCATGTGATTTTTTGAGTATGTTGTTTACGCAGGATTTAAGCACCTAAATGATGACTTCCAAGTAAAGTTCATCGAGCACTTTGTGAGAAGATCATGAAGCCCGACACAAGTCAAGACACGAAGTGAACATAACTCCAAATGACCCGGGGACCGAAGCATGAAGCCGTGAAACTCCGAGGACCCAAACGGAAGATGCGGGAGTTTGCACGCCAAGCACCCACGAAGTGAACATGACTCCAAATGACTCGAGGACCGAAGCATGAAGCCGTGAAACTCCGAGGACCCAAACGGAAGATGCGGGAGTTTGCGCGCCAAGCACCCTTATCTAAACCACGAGGAAAACGACGTCAAGGACCCACATGCAGTTCGGCAAAGAGTCAAGAAGACACAAGAAGCGTCGGGGAGAAAGATGGGCCCAAGCCGGGCCGAAAAGGGCCTGGGCCAGCTGGCCCATGCCGACCGGCCTACCATGTTTCTGGCTCGGTTCGGCCTCCCCTTTGACCTAGTGCCTCCTCAGTTGATAAATAGTCTCTGCCTCCGACGGCCGCCACATCCATTCATCACAACTCGACAAAACCTAGAAGCAAGCACCGGAGGGAGACGACGTCCGCCGTGAGTCCTCGAAGTTGTCTAGGAGATGGCCTAGGACTACCCTAGCCGCCATGGCCTCCTTGCACGGTTGAGCCATGGTGGAGTTCTGGAGCTACGCATACGTCATCATAGGTATGGCCTCGGTGGTGATGTGTAATGCATACTTTCATTTGAGCAATGATAATCTTGTCATCTGATCTTTTAAGCGATTCCATGTCTCCGTTCATGCTTTCTACTTATTGTGAATATGCTTATTCCTTAGTCTAATGCATGGTTAGACTACTTAGCATGCTTTATGTAATCATGGTGATTAGATCTAGTATGTTGATCATTGCATATACGCTTGCTTTCTTGTTTGTGTCCTTGAAAGCAGGTGAAAAGCTAGACACTAAACTTGGACTTCAAGAAGTCCACAATCCGCTCCGACAAGACGATCACGACATCAAGATTCGCTCTTTAGTGGTAGGTGCTAACTTTTGTTAGTGGCCCATCATCCGCTATCGAGCCCACACCCTACACAAAAGCACGTGAACATGGTTCACCAATGTGTCAATTAATTTTAAGACTAACGTTCTGTGGAGTTCTGTTTGATCAAGCAATAGGTGTTGGAAGCAATCACGATGCCCCTAAGATCACAAGATCAAGCTCGTCAACATCTTTGAAGTTTCTGTCCGCATCAATTTTTTCACAGCCTCATGTGAAGAACAACAGAATATCTTTGGATATTTAGAAGCCTCATGAAGTTACGCTTCCAACAAGTAAAGAATCAAGTCAATCGAAGGTTCCTACAAGAGGATATGGTCAAATCACCGATGGTTGCACGTCCTGAAAATGCAAGCAAAGCTGAAGTGAAACAGCCATAGCTCCCTCATTTGGGCTCCGATTAAGATGAATGAGTACCCATTGGAAAGGTAATTTTATAAATTTTTCAGTAGAGCAATATTTTGGTATATGTTCTGTTATGTACACAGGGGAAAATCCATGAAGAAGAGGCAGCAGCAACACGATGGGACCAAGATAGTGGAGATAAGGACGACGACAACAAAGAGGAGCTTGGGCAATGCTTTAATTAGACCACGCGAGATGAAATTCAGAAGCTTGGAACAACACAAAGACCCCTGGAGCATTAGCAAATGAAGGCACAAGTTGGCAACATCCGACGCACAAAGATGTTCGAAGCAAAACACAATGGATTACACATAAGAGACGACATCCAATGGTGCGGACGCTTAGGGCTCTCACACGAAGGATCATGGAGATACATGAAGACATTTATGACATGTGTGAAGCCCTGCAAATAGAGAGTGAGTCTACACAAAGCAACTTTGATGTCGTGTGGCATGAAGGAAGGAATTGCGAAAAGTTGACGCGAGCCACCTCCGATCATCAAAGTTGTTCACGTTCAACTCCAAGGGACCACTCACGATGAAAAGCTCTAAGGTTGAGGTACACATTAAACTCTCGAGACACTTTTGGAGATGATAACTTTATATCCATGATTCATATCCAATAGTAAGATTGTTTCGATTCTATGCCTTGCACCTTTGATGATCATGATAGGCTAGAATTTCTCGAGAGTAATAAAGAGGCTATGTTGTGCCTATACTTTGTTAATTCTTTGCCCCATGAACCTTTTCCTAATGAGAGCTTAGCACTAAGCAATAAACTTATGCTACATTTAATCACAACTTGTTGTTAATCCAATTTAAATTGTGGTTATGTATGCATTTGTTTGCATTACGTCTTGCAAATCTTGGACTTGCTTGTGCTTGGTCAAGCTCTTGACCTTAAAAGAGTGTGTATCGGGGGAAAACCCGAGTTTCACTAACCATGCAGGTCATTAAACCTTAATCAAGAGGAGAGAAGTCATGCCCCCAAAGAATTGCAAGCTCGTGCATCACCTTCCCCAAATATTGAGTGCAGACGTCGCTGTTTTCATCAGTTTTGAGCACCCGGTCAGATATGTAGAAGAGGAAAAAGTTGAAACTCAGAAGCTCCATCAAGTGCCGATTCCAACGCATCCAAGATCGACGAATTTAAAGACCCGTACAAAGAGATATGGCTGAAATATTGAGTGCTGCGCGGTCTGAAATCACTTTGGACAGATTGCAGCGTTGGAGTAAAACGGGCATAACTCATTTGATCGGAGTCCGTTGGGGGTGAATGAAGACTTGATGTAAACACAATTTCGTGCACCACACATTGAAGAAATTGTTTGCTATAGGGTCTGATCCGAACAGAAAGGAAAAATTCGTGAAAGGAGAGGCATCGATGAAGTGCAAAGGAGAAGGAGGGGGGTCATGATGCAAGAGACGACTGGGCAAGTCTTCCATTGAGCATGAATGATTGTGTCGAGCATGGAGAGTGAATCAAACCTGCATGAACACCTTCAAATCTTGCATGAAGGAACATGGCTTCGCGACAACAAGAAGGTACGTAAGAAAGTCGAGCTCTATGACTTTAAATGAAGCACTTTGCGGGAGGCAACCCGTTTTCTTTATATATACATAATATGACCGTCTACATTGATATCTTTAATGAACCATCAAATAACATTGTACCATTGCTCTAATAAATGCCACAACAACATGTTGTATGTTTTAATTACTATTGAGTGAGCTCTTTGTTATTTGGTCTTGGAAAACTTGTAGACTCCTTTTGTGTTCCTATTAGCGTTTAGAGTCTTCTTTTTTGTGTCTTTTAGAGAGAAATATAAAGTTGGCATCATCCTTTGACTCACCACCATATCATGTCATTTTGTTCATCCATGTCATATTGCTTTGTGTGTTTTGAGTTGATCTAAGTTTTTGTCCAACCAACCTAAGCCTTCATATAGCCCCCACCAAAAACTCGTAGCCAACAAGGGTAGGGTTGACTTGTGTTGATTGGCTTGCACCATTTCGGTTGGCCAAGCCCACCTCTATCCCTTGTTCTAACTAAAAATTTTAACTAGCCTCCCTATAAAAGCCTTAGGGAAACCTCTCCTACCTTTGGCCTTCCTAAAACATTAGGTTTGTTTTTCATAAAAAGACCCTTAGCACCACCTTAGATAGAATTTCTATACTTGTCTCCCTCTCTTCAAAATTCTTATTTGAGCCAAAAATATAGGATACCCATAACCTACCCTTTAAACCTTGATTCTTTTCGATGGGTGATTTTCTTGATGACAACGCTTACTTCGTATGAAGTGAAGTCCAAGTTTTGTCCTTTGCTTATTGTAGACCACATCGAAAGTCTCTTTCAAACCTTACTGACTACTCGTTTGCTAACACTTTGCATGTTGCATCCATCTCATTGTCACCATCCACTTTATGTTAGCTTGGGACTTTTTGTGAAACTTTATGATGAATGCTTTCATACCTATGTTAATGCTTGTCGACATGCATTACTCCTTTTTGCAATCTTGTGTAAACATAGTGTTTAGACATGATTGGAGACCACCATCATTCAGTTTTATAGGCTTTGCTATCATATTGCATTTGTTGGTTTATAAACTTTGCAATGCGCCCTACTTCTCTTGCACTATAAAGAATTATTGATCTAGGGATGAGCATGGTGTTTTGACCTTGGTTTATAAATCTTTATAAGTAAGGAGTTTGGAACCACTTTGTAAGCATGGAGCTTAGAATTTGGTGTAAACATTATTTTGTTTTTATACCATCCCATCATTTTCATGCACACTTGCACACATGTACACCCATTAGGTTCTTAATTTTTCTTTCACTAGATTAATTATGCCACAAGTTAAGATCTTAGGGGATGTCTTTGGTTTGTCAGCGTAGGGTGAGTATTCCCGACCATCACCTCGGAAGTACTTTGTGCTTTAGAGTTATTTTGCAGGCATGGCAAATCACTCCCATGAGTTTGAGATAAAAGATGAGATTAATATCGTCAACACCCCCAAAATCCCGAAAGAAATACCGCTGTCTTCATCAAGATTAAGCACATGTTCAGAGATGTACAAAATAGGAAATTTGGATATTCAAGAGCTCCACTAAGTCTTCTTTCCAACGCATTGAGGTTCAACATTTTAGAGGACCCGTGCAGGGAGTTATAACCAAATCTTTGGGTGTCACACGTTCTGAAATCAGCCCGGGACAGTTTTTCATTGATGGAGAAAAAGGGTGTAACTCTCTTGTTCGGAGTCCAATTGGGGTGAATGACCACTCGTTGGAAAGATAATTTCAAGAACTTTGTATTGGAGCAATATTTCAGTACGTACATGTTCTGTTCTGGAAGTTGAAGAAAAATTCGTGGAAGTTGAAGCAGCGATAAAGGACAACATGGAAGGAGGTGAAGATGAGTTGAGAAGCGATTGGGAGCAAGACTCGCAACGAAGGGTGGATGTTGAAGGACAATCAAGGCATGATGGTGACCTCCACACATGGCGGTAGGACTTCCAGAATTACAAGATGGTTCATCATCTTCCATGCCTAGCAACATGCTAAGCATGGGGGAGGACTTGGTGGACATGAGAAGACCGCATGGAGTACAAGGATCATGATTGCCACGCGATGCTGATTTTATTCTTCCATGTTAAGCACAATGCTTAAGCATGGGGGAGGCCGTGCTACACTTCAAGCATCAAAAGTAACAATTCCTTCAACCCTCTTTGTGACAGAACCGCCCAAATTAACTCCATATTATCGCACAAACCACTCCTTTTGGTCATTACGCAATAACACAGAGTTAACTTGTCATCTCTGCCGGGTCAAGCCCGGTAAATCACTTATAACAAAGGATCGACAAATGTACATCAAAACTCACACGAAGGCGAGTCCAGAGATAAACAAGTCACATTTTAATACATTGATTCCCATGAAGGGTTATTTATTACAAACCAAGTCTTTTGCATAAAAGTAACTTATTCAGAGTTTATAAATACAGCGGAAAATAAAACTAAACGAGAAAAGGTAGCATATAGCATTATAGGAGGCCATCCATAATGCCAACAAACATTGTTTTCTTCCCCTCCCAAGCCTCACCTGAAAAGAACAACAAAAGCAAGGCTGAGTATTCTAATACTCAGCAAGACTCAACCGACGGGTGATGGAAAATCACCAACTCTCTAGACATGCAAAGCTTCTTGGCTAGTGGATTATTTTGCTGAAAAGCAACAAAGAGTATGTCCTTACTTTCAAAATTTTAGCTCAAATTCTAGTTGATTAACCATTACTAAGTAAGCATCTACAGCAAACATAAGTTGTGCAATACAATTAATCAAGCATCCATATTAATTCTCAATTCCATCATAAAGGGAAATAGACTGTATAGTTAAGCAGTCTCGGATAACGGTGAGAGGCCGACGATTGATCGATTAATAACCTTGCAAGGTGGACCTAAACACACGGGAGATGCACACCCCAAAGATGACAACTAAAACCAAGGGGGTGGAGTGTGCAACAACCAGACGGTTCCCAGCCATCCTCGGTTTGGGATCAAATTCCACAGTCTTTGGTACAAGGTGAGGTGGTTACGGCCTCGCCGCCCACCCTCACTCATGCATCACCTTTACTGCAACAGGGGGATCGCATCCCAAGATTAGTGGACCGAGTTCCCTTACCGGATCCGGAAGGTACTAGGCTTACCAGTCCCATTCCTGGCAAATGTTTAGTACGTTCAAAAGCTTAACCATTGACACCTATTGACTGGAGCCGATCCCAAGCTCTTACCACATGAGCATATCAGTTTAAATCTTACGATTCCAACATAAGAAACCTATAGCTCGCGAGTGAAGGATTTCACTCGACTTTTACCGTGTCCTTAAAGCATGGCAACTAGCGACCTATCATGCTAGTATAAAAAAACATAGGAACCTAGGATCATGCATCTATGGTTTCAATTCAACTCCTGAAACTTAAATGCACAAACATAGCATATATATTTGTAGGAAGTTAAAAATTATAGGATTATGCTCCGGTGCTTGCCTTTCAAGAAGATGTTAGTTCTAACTAGGCCTTGGGCCCTTCCAAACATGGTTTGGGTCTTGTGGTCTTCCAACGACGCCCACTCGTCCCTCGAACGGTCCTTCGTCTTGTTCCGGGACAATCTCGTAGCTACCGACAGGAAAATCTACACGAGGTGCATATGCATAAGATTTATTTGTCCAATTTAAATGAGATTTCACTTTTGAAACTTAGAGATAAATGCGGGGTTTAAGGGTGACCACATTCACCTAGATATGATATTCAGCATACTCCTCCTCTATTAGAGAAAGGTGTGTGCAGGTGATTTTTATTTCTCATTTGATGGCGATTGTGTACATATTTAAGATAATTAGTTTATTTTACTTCACCAAGGTAAGGGTGCTATTTAGGGTGTGTCTTGGTGGAGTTCATGCATTTAAATTTGAGTTGCACAAAAATGATCTTGGTTTTCCTTTTTATCCCTTTTATTGAGTGTGGTTTGTTTCCAATTTAATTATGAAATTTTTATACCGCAACTTGAGCCATAACTTCACATAGAGGTGTAAGAAACCTAACCATGCAGAGATATGCACTTACTCAGCAAAGAAACTTAATTAAACTATACACATGAAATTAGCCTTAATTACGCATGATAAACCATGGCAAATTATTTGACTAAGCTAAACATGTCAAAATCAAGCATACTATTTAACAGGAGTAAATCATCATGAAACAGAGCTGTGGCAAAAAGATTGACATTAATTGATCAACAGATTAATTTATAAAATGCATAAACAGAGGCACTATCATAGACGAAATAAAATCATAACTGTAGATACACATGACAACTAAGTACCATCTTTCTACCAGAGATCATACATGTCAAAAGTAGCAACATATCCAAAATTCAACCTCAGATCATGCTTAGAATTTAAATTATGACAAAAACACTTCAAACTGAAATTTGAATCTAGTTTAAAAACTAATCGTCAAAAGTATATACATTCTTTCTATAAAAGATAGGATTCATCACAAGGATTCCAAAACAGTTGAGTTTGCATTTTTCCGATTTTTCTGTGATTTTATACGTATTTTACAAGTTTCAGCCTTTCAACCCTAGATCTGGAAATTTAGTTCTCGCAAACAGGTCCCTGGTTCTCACAGTTAGGTCCCTAGGATGAGAATTCCAATCGCAATTGAGTCCCTGGCGCCATGGCCGGCGGAGGGAGCTCGATTCCGGTGAGGGGAAGGTCGGGCTTGGCCGGGAAAGTGGAGGGGAGGCACGAGTGATCACCTGGCGTTCGATTCCGAGGGTTGGTTGGGGCGGAGGAGCGGCTGGCGACGATGTTCGGCGGCGCCATGGATCTTAGGCCGTGGGAGCTTCTGCTCCGGTGAACTAGTCGGCAGAGGAGATGGGTTGGGGGCCGGGGAAGCTGCAGGGGGAGCTTGCGGAGGCGGTGGTGTTCTCAGAGGGCGATGGAGAGGCGCGGAATGGGGAGCTCCATGGCAGAGCGCCCATGGCGGCAGGCGGCAGTGTGCGTATGCGCCTGAGAGCTCTAGCCTCTAGTAGCTCGCCTTTGCTTGGCATCCAAGGGTGCAGGGCGAAGGGGCTTCGCCTCTAAGGCTTGGCCGGCTTGCTGAGCACGCAGCAGGGAGAGGGGGCCAGCGACGGGACGGTGCGTGGCGCACGACAACTGGGCGCCGGCGGTTGCCTCGCCGCGTGTCGATGGTTTTGGTGGAAGGGATAAGAGCGCGGACGTGGCGGACGTGTCAAGAGATGACGGCGTTGATGGCGGGCCCCACGGGATGTGACGGCCGAGGCACAGACGCCGGGGCGGCAGCTCGGCGCGCGCGCGACGCGCCCGGCGCTAGCTCGGTGCGAGAGCTCGGCTCCATAGCGCCAGGATGCCAAAACAGTTTGGTCAAGGCACGTTTGACCAAGGCAAACTCAAAAATTTTGAACTAAAGTTTGGAATCTCCAAAAATAGATGTTGTAGATCATGCATCCAACTCCAAGTTTTGTAAAGGTTGACCTATGGAATTCTTCATGGTTTAGCCGGAAAATCAACTCAAACTTCAGGATTTTCTCGGCCCGGTCAACAGGGTGCTGTGAACTTTGACTGGGTTTTTGGACCTTTTGCACTTGGAATTTCAAATGCCACTAATTAGATGAAATGTGTTCCCGGAGATTCTTGACAACTTTTATATTGGCATAATTTGAAGTGCTTATGCAAAATTTTGAGAACGCGCTAGATTACTGCAATGAGGTCTAGGGTTTCAGGGGTTTGCCATTGGTTTTGAGGGGTTTGACCCATGAGGGAGGTCTTGACCAAGCAACCATGTTTGTGAACATGCTTAGCTCCATAAATTAAGATGGTTACTATTCCTTAAAAATCCGGGGTGTTACACTCTTTTTGTCCATGTCTTTCTATATGTCTGCATATATGTATGTGCTTTCCACAACCTTAGATACAACCTTTGTACACTTCTATATAGAATAACATGGCTACTAGAAGTACAACTGTTGCCTTGTGCTCAACATGATGATATCTTGTATACTCTTACTTATGGATATATGATGATTGTTATCACTTTGCTCATTCTTATGTTTAGTTTGTATATGATTAAGCTAGTGCTCTCTTTAATATGATCTGAAAATTAAATTAATGCTAGCCTAATCTTTTGTGGAGGTTATGATAACTCGAGACCCATAGTATTTTTCATTGCTCTCATTTTTGAATGAATCTAAGATCATTTATTTTTAAAAAGATATGCTAACCTTGTCTTTGATACCACTTGCATTTTGCTCGACCTATCCAAAGCCTTATATTCAATTAAATGCAAAAACTTTAGTTTACAAAATTTATTTTTAGGTGCATTGATTCAAGGCTTGATTTCTCGGGCTCGAGACTAAGAAGCTGGTCATTCTGTTTTTGCGTATCTATCTTTATGCTAGCCTTTTCTATCTGTGCATTGTGAGTTCTCACATCGGGAATTTTGCAAACCTCGCCGGATATCCAGCCACAAACCCAAAATATCTTTTTGTGTATACGTCCTTGACCACAACCCAAAACCTTGAGTATGGATGAATATTTCGAAGGAGCTTAAAAGGAAGGTGTCATCAAGTGACAAGATTTTGGGAGACCTGCATAAAAGGATCCCTAGAAAGTTTCAAGTATCTCTCTTCAAGGAAATACAAGAATTTCAGCACTTACCTTGGCACAATCATCACCTCTTTGCTCCGAGATGAGCAACATCTAAGCATGGGGGGTTCCCAAGGAAGTACTAGTGTGTCTAGAGTTCAAGGGGAGTAAAAGAAAAAAGCAAAAAAAGAGAAAAGTGATGAAAGAAAAAATAATAAAGAAGAAAAAGTATGATGAGAAAAGGAAGAAAAAAGGAAAAGAGAGAGAGCAGAAAAAATATAAATAATAAAGCTCCCCGGTTCTCTAGCTACATTTGGAGATTTCAAAAGGATTTCAAGATCAAGACCCATACTCATCTTTCCAACCATGTGCAATCCGATAACGAGGACTTCGCTTGTGCCTCGGGATCACCCTTTGCCATTTACACATGTCCACCCTTTACTCTGTGGAACATTATTTTCCAAATGACCTTTTTGACGAGTCTTGGTAAGTCCATGAGAAGCTTGTCTTGTTCTGATAATATCTCAACTATAATATCTTGGTAGGACTAAACTTTTCCATAGCTCCATATAAAGCCTTCCACCGAATATTTGAGAGAGGAAAGGAGTAGAACAAGTAGGCTTGAGAGACAAGATGAGATGAGAGTTCATGAGCAAGATGCAAGGAGATTTATTATTGATCTTGGTAAAGCAATTTTTCTTCATCTTGCTCTTTATTTTTCAAAATTTCTGAGATTTGTTTAAAATTTGAGAGCATGATTAATTACTTGTGGAAAGAGCTTAAATGATATCTACCCTCTATAGAGATGAAAGCTAGTTACATTATGGAACTTTAACAAATGTAAACTTGGAGAGCATTATGTTTTCACATGTATGATCAAGTGCAGGGTATGAACATTGAAAGGCAATACTGACATCCATTAAAGGCTTACTCGAGGACGAGCAAGGTTTAAGCATGGGGGTATGTTGACGGTTGATTTTGGTACACCTAGCTATGAGTTTACCGTCAACATTTGCACATATTTGATATCCTAACTAATGGTACTAACCCCCTTGATATAACAAGTTCGCACTCGCATGTGGTTTTTAGAATATGTTGTTTACGCAGGATTTAAGCACCTAAATGATGACTTCCGGGTAAAGTTCATCGACCACTTTGTGAGAAGATCATGAATCCCGACACAAGTCAAGACACGAAGTGAACATGACTCCAAATGACCTGAGGACCGAAGCATGAAGCCGTGAAACTCCGAGGACCCAAACGGAAGATGCGGGAGTTTGCGCGCCAAGCACCCTTATCTAAACCGCGGGGAAAACGACATCAAGGACCCACATGCAGTTCGGCAAAGAGTCAAGAAGACAGAAGAAGCGTCGGGGAGAAAGATGGGCCCGAACCGGGCCGAAAAGGGCCTAGGCCAGCCGGCCCATGCCGACCGGCCTACCCTGTTTCTGGCTCGGTTCGGCCTCCCCTTTGACCTAGTGCCTCCTCGGTAAATAGTCTCTGCCTCCGAAGGCCACCACATCCATTCATCACAACTCGGCAAAACCTAGAAGCAAGCACTGGAGGGAGACGACGGCCGTCGTGAGTCCTCGAAGTTGTCTAGGAGATGGTTAATGATGGTACAGATGGATAATACTGATGTTTGCTTAATTGCATGTACAACTGCTTGGTTAGCACAGGTGCTTACCTAGAATGGTTAATAAACTATAACTTGAGCTAAAATGTTGAAAGTAAGGACCTACTCTTTGTTGCTTTTCAGCAAAAGAACCCACTGGCCAAAAAGCCTTTCATGTCTAGAGGTTGGTGATGTAGTTATCACCCAACGTGTAAGTCTTGCTGAGTATTAGTATACTCAGCCTTGCTATCGATGTTGTTTTCAGGTGAAGCATTGAATGATGTTTGGCCTGGAGAGATCCCGCCTGGATGGGAGCTCCAGTGGATCGAGGGTGATGACGAAGAATGATGATGTCACGGATGGCCTCCTGTGATGTCATGCTGATGTTTAGATTTCTGCTGTCTTTCAAACTCTGAACTTTATCATGCTATGATGAACAATGCTTTGTAATAAATGGACCCCCAAGTGGGCCCAGTTTGGATTAATTTGCTTAATGACTCTGGACTCGCCTTCGTGTGAGTTTTGATGTATACTGCTCTTCGGTCCTGTTGTAAGTAAGTGATTTACCGGGCTTGACCCGACAAACCACGACAAAGTACTTCTGTGTTATCGCTTAAGGGCCTAATGGATGGGTTTAGGCGATAATATGGAATTATTTTGGGCGGTTTGTCACATTGGCTGTGTCCACAGTCGGGAAATTTGGTTCCGTGTGCTTCGGTTCATCGGCATGGCGGACTTGGCTCCCTTGCTGGAGGAGCCGGTCGCGGTCTGGTGGTTGCGGGCGTGGAAGGCGGTCGTGAAGCCCTCCCGTAAGGGTTTTGATACCCTATTTTGGTTGGCCGCCTGGTCGCTTTAGAAAGAGAGGAACCGTCGCGTCCACGAGTGGGCGGCCTTGCAGCTGGTGGCTCTCGCTGGGGCCATTTTGGAGGACGTGCGTCTGTGAGCTCGAGCGGGCTTCGTGTCGATAGCTGCCCTGTTAGGCTTTCGACGTCGGGTTATGGTGCCTTAGTTTGTCATTGTGCTTTTTCGCTTTGCTTTGTTGTTTTGTTTTGCTCGTGCCTTGGGCCGAGCCTTGTGTGCTGTAACTTTGTCCAAACTTCTATCTTCTTAATGAAAAATGTGTTATGCACGTCTTAAAGAAAACCAGAGGTTGGAAGTAGAGCTTTCGTAGCCTCTTTGAAGTGGGGGGGGGCAAGGTATTTTAGGGGGAAAGGTGCAGAAAAGCACTCTCACAACGGCATGCGGCCGCATACGCTTTCCGTCAGCACAGCGCCACGGGTTATGGCGCCGTTGTATAATAGCACGGCGCCATGATCGTTAACGTCGTGCTAGCGGCGCGGGGTGTCAGTCGGGAAAGGAGGGCGCGCGAATCTTGAAGCGACGCCGGCCGCTGGATAGCGGCCACATGCCGTTCCCAAAAAAACGGGTTGGGGGAAGGTGCCCGAGCCACCGGCAGCTTTGCGTGGGGTTTCTAAGACTATCTCCAACAACACAACCCATACCCAAAATAGGTCCTTCACAGTGCATTTGCCTAGCTAAAATGTGCTCCAACAGCTGATCCAAATGGATGACCCACTTTGCGTACTAGCCGAGAGGAGATGCATAAAAGCATCGTCGAAGGGAGAGGATACAAACTTCTGGCGCCGGTAGTGGTGGGCCCAGGGGAGCAACGTTGAAGTGTGCAGATGGTTTTGGGTCTGCTGTTGGAGACAGGTAGTTTTGCATCTCACGGACTTTTACTGTGCGCTACTCAAATTATCAAATGCCTCTCGTGTTTGGGTTCCATCTGTTGGAGTCAGTCTAAGTCAATGTTGTTGCGTACGCTTTTTTTTTAATTGGTCTGCAGGTCGATCACTGTGCCGAAGTTTATGGACTTAAGATTGGTGACGTCCAAGGCAGAAGGTTTTAAGAAAATCACAGGGTCGTCTGCCTACATAGATACTTTGAATCTAGCAGCGCGGTCGTTGAGTTTGCGTAGTCCTTGCTCCGTGTAGAGGGTCAAACATCCGAAACTAAGAAAATACAATTAGTTTAACGATCATTGGTTAAACATTTTGTACTTTAGTGAAAGTATACATGTATATCTATATATACACTTGTATATAGTTTAAGGATCCACGGTGTCTGACTGTCTGTAGAGCCGGCCCTGCCGGCGAGATGCCTGGATCCAGCACAGTACTTCACGTGCTCCGGCGACCCCAAGCTGCCTAGCGCTCCCCTCACATGCACCGATGCACGGATATAATCTTGTCTCCGCTCTGCAGCCCTGCAGGCCAACTAGCTAAGCTACACAAATGGAGCGCGAGAGCTGGCTGCTGCTGGCGACGCTCGCCGTCTCACTTCTCTGCTACCTCGCCATCCTCCGACGCCGTTCATTCACCAGCCGCCTGCCGCCGGGCCCCAGGCCGCTCCCGCTGATCGGTAACATCCTCGACCTCCGCGCCGGCAACCTCCACCACACGCTCGCCCACCTCGCGCGCGCCCACGGCCCCGTCATGCGCCTCGAGCTCGGGCTCACCACGGCCGTAGTCGTCTCCACGCGCGACGCAGCGGCGGAGGCGTTCACGAAGCACGACCGGCGTCTCGCCGCGCGGGCCGTCCCCGACGCCGCCCGCGCGCTCGGGTTCTCCGAGCGGACCATGGTGTGGCTGCCGAGCTCCGACCCGCGGTGGAAGCACCTGCGCGGCGTCGTGGCCGCGAACGTCTTCGCCCCGCGGAGCCTCGCCGCGGCGCGCGCCACCCGCGAGCGCAAGGTGCGCGACCTCATGGGCTACCTCCGCGGGCGTGCCGGGCTAGAGGTGGTCGTCGGCGAGGCCGTGTACGGCGGCACGCTGAACCTGGTGTCGAGCGCCTTGTTCTCCGTCGACGTGGTCGACGTGGGCGCCGAGTCGGCGCACGGGATACGGGAGGCCGTCAAGAGCCTCGTCGAGCTCATCGCGAAGCCGAACGTCTCCGACCTCTTCCCGTTCCTCCGGCCGCTCGACCTGCAGGGACGCCGGCGATACGCGGCAAGGCAGATCGTGAAGATTTGCCGGGTATTGGATGGCATCATCGACCGCCGCCTGGCCGATGGCTCCTCCTCCTCCTCCTCCTCCTTGGACAACAAGCAAGGTGACTTCCTGGGCACGCTCCTCGAGCTCATGTTCTCGGGCAAGATCACCCGCGAGGACGTGACGACCATCATGTTTGACGTTTTCACCGGCGGCAGCGACACGATTGCCATCACGGTGGAGTGGACAATGGCCGAGCTCCTCCGCAACCCGAACGCCATGGACAAGGTGCGCGCGGAGATCAAGGCCGCCATCGGCGGCAAGGAAGCCATCGAGGAGCCCGACACAGTGAGCCTGCCGTACCTCCACGCCGTGATGAAGGAGGCGATGCGGTTGCACCCCATGGCGCCCATTTTGCTACCGCACCAAGCCGCCGAGGACGGCGTCGAGATCGGCGGCTACGCGGTGCCCAGGGGCTCCACTGTGATCTTCAACGCATGGGCGATCATGCGTGACCCGGCGACGTGGGAGCGGCCGGACAAGTTCATCCCAGAGAGGTTCTTGGACAAGGCAGTCAAGGTAGACTTCCGGGGCAAAGACCACGAGTTCATACCGTTCGGTGCTGGCCGGAGGGTGTGCCCCGGCATACCATTGGCGGAGCGTGTGGTGCCATTGATACTGGCGTCGCTGCTGCACTCGTTCGAATGGCGCCTGCCGGACGGCGTGTCCGCCGAGAACTTGGACGTCAGCGAGAAGTTCACCACCGCCAATGTCATGGCTGTCCCTCTCAAGGCCGTGCCGATCGTCATCTAGATGATGCTAGATGTTGGACTTTGGGCAATTGAAAGGCTAAACATTGCCATTTTAATGCAATTTGGCAATTGGAGTATTGAAGCAAGAAATCCATTTATCGATTATCCACTATCCTGTCACGTCTTGACTTTCCTATATGTTCCGCATGCTTTGTCGTTGGTTACTTGGTTGGCTGAACACTTCAGAGTTTTTCTGTTCAAACTTATGTTTTAAATCATTGGTTTGAAATGGATGAACACGAAAGCACACAAGATCATAAAGACCATAGCATTTTTAAAATAACAAAACTGGGCCACAATACCCCCGTGGTGGTGGCTAGGCGGCCGGCGCGGTGGCCCCCCGTGATGGGGCTCAGCGGCCGGCGGGCTGCTCCCCGCAGCGGAGGCGACCGGCGACTTACGGCGTGCGGCGGTCTGCGACGCGGCTCCTGTGGTGGTGCGGCGGCGACGTTGCCGGCGCTGGGTCTGGATGCCTCCGGCGCCTGGCGGGCTAGTTCCATGTGTGGAGAAGGCGGTGGTCGGGCTCCTCAGATCTGCGTGGGGGTGGCGGTGGCTTGCTGATGGGTGCCGGTCTTCGGAATCTTCCTTGCTCGGACTAAGTTTCGGGGAAGTGTTTGATCTACCGTGGCCGCTCCCCGATGCAAGTTTGGCGGTGACTTGTGACGGTTGGCGACCTCGGCCGACCTCGTGCTCGCGTGTGAGGACCTATCTCGTGGCCTAAGTGCTGCGGAGGTTCGCCAGTGTGCGGCGTGGTGTCGGTGGTTTTTTGCTGCTGCTGCGGGTTGCTTCCGTCCTTCGGTGTCCCCTGGTGAAGATCTGTGCCCAACCAGTCGGTGTCGGTCGGCCGGCAAGTTGGGTAAGGTGTCACGACTCTCGTGTCGTTGGTCGTCAGTTTGGTTGAGGGGATCCTAAGTGTTCGCCCCTCACGCTTCTGATGGGCGCGGACGGTGCTGCGGTTCAACTTATCCTTCGTCGTCGGGCCGACATTGGACGAAGCTTCGGGCGACAGCCTTACTCGGCAATGGCGTTGATGTCAACAACGACGGCGTCTTCGGGTGTCGTAGTCCTCCTTGGAGGCGTTTGTTGGGATGCTTCCTGCTTGGTCTTTGTCTTCCGGGTGAAAACCTTTCTCCGGTTCTTCGGGGGAGCGACGACGGCGGCATCGACGTCGATTCCTTCTTGGGGGCGTCGCTTTGGAACTCATGTTGACCTGCTTCTCTTGTGGATGGTGGCTTGACGGGCGTTTGAAGGTTGGAGGCTTGGTTGGAGAAAAAGATTGAAGCTTAGTCTTCCTTTTTCTTTGTAGTAGTGTTTTCCCTTTCTTGTTTCTTTTTTCCTCGGTGCGAGGAGAGTCTAAGAACTCTAGTTTCGTGTAATCTTTAGCTGTGTATACCCACTTGTAGGTATAGAGGCCGGATTTTAATCCTTAATCTAAAAAAAATATTTTTTGGGGAAAGCTATAACACTCCTGAGCATTTCCAATCCTTCTCACACTCATATTTTTTTTCTTCTTCCTCCTCTCACCAATCAAGACAGATTCTTCCTTGCCTCCGGTGAGTTCTCTTGGGTTTGGGTTTCGGAGGGTTCGGGCTCCAGCAAGCTCTCCATTGCCAACCTTAGAGGGTCGTGGGCGGCAGGCCGGCACGGCCCGGCGGTGGCTGTGGGCGCGGTGGCAGTGAGGTGAGGTGGCGGTGGCGTCGCCGACCTGGGCAGTGGAGGATGGTGGTTGGGCAGCGCTCGCGTGGGGGATGACGAGAGGATGCAGCAGGCCGGTGGTGCGAACCAGGGAGGTGGTGGAGAGGGGACTGGCTCGGCAGGCTAGGGTCTCAGCGGAGGAGCATGCCGGTACGTCGGTATGCTACTTTGCGGAGACCCTAGTCCGCCGAGGTAGGGCTGCGGCACATAGGGCGGGGGCGGGTGAGGTCGTGAGGATGAGAAAGACGGAACTCGTCGGAGGAGGAAGACAAAGTGTTGGCTGTCCGATTGAAATCCAAACGTCCCAAAATTCGAGTCTTGAGGGCGTTTGTAAATGTTCGGGTGCCAGGTAGGCAGCCCCTACTCTTTGAGAGCAAGTATAATAATGTCAATTAAGCAGGTTGCAAGCTGTACACATCAGCAAAAATCCTTGCTGGTGATTAGAGAGCAGAAAAGAAACACGAACGCGAGCGAGTCGCCAGACGCCCGTTCGAGTAGGCGCATGTAGGGTTAAAAAAACTGTTGGGAACCCGACCGGTTAGGCCGGTTACCAGTCTTACTGGTCCGGTCCGGTTGCCGGTGGTTACCGGGCGGGAGGACCGGTGACCAACCGATTATTTTCAGTAACACAGGGACCCCAGTTCCGGTTTTTTTTAACCCTAGGCGTAGGGATGAAAGTGGTACGGATATTATTCGTCCGACCGACCGACCGAAAGGGTTAGACACTCAAATGGTAAGACCGTATTCGAATCCGGACATTTAATATCCGTAACTATCCGTACCGCATTAGTATCCGGAAATTCAAAGTTGAATTTCTATAATCCAAATATGATGAATATCACTATTCGACAAAAAATATACTGTCCGTATCCGTATTCGATCCGAGAATTCAGTCCGAGAAAGAAAAAATATCTGTATCTGTATCCGTAGTATCCGTCCGTATCCGATCCGTTTTCATCCCTACCTAGGCGCATGAGCACTGTATCGCAGCTTGCAGAATTTATATTGGTCATTAGCACCATGCAGCATTTAATGAGAGCGTGGGACCTACCACTACCAGCCCTTGAGGACCGGAGCGTCCGAGGACCGGTGGATGGTCGCTCCTCAGTGTGATGAGTGATTGACAACGTGGTGTGGACTGACACTTGATCGAGTATTGCAGGTGCAGGTTGCGGCTTGATTTGCGTTGGTGCAGGTGAAGAGCAGGCGCGAAAGGTCTTTGCCTTGCGGGGCCTCCGAGGAGTGGAGAGACAAGTAGGCTCGGCTCGAGGGACCCGGTGGCCAGCGGGGTCAAGTGCGGGCCGCATGGTGGCAAGAAAAGCAAGGCGAAGTCATCGACCGGAGCCGGTGCAGGGTAGCGGCTCACGACCGGAGTCTGCACGCGGGGTTTGCGGCGGTTCACCACAAAACCGTCGGGTTACTTGGTTGAGCCATAAAACCAAGACCGGAGGCTCGGCGGGCGGAGACGGGATCCAGGCGCGCCGAGAAGCTTCGATGCTGGCGGACACATGGCGGGATCGCAGGGCTTGCGTCGGGAGGACGCGGACTACGGTAAAGGCGTGGCCATGCGATGAAGAGGAGTGCTACTTGACCATATCGCCCCTTAGGGGCTTGTATCTCAGTTTAAGTGCTAGGGGTAGCTTGGTCATTTACCCAACCCAGAGGAACTCATATATATAGCTCTAGGGTTTCTGGGCAAACCATCCTTCCAGACTGCTTCTCATTTCTCTGCTCCATAGGCTTAGATTTTCTTCACCGTTTTGTAGAGAATCTGACCTCCGAGTGTATGGAAGCTTTCATGGTTGCGTCGATTTCCGTCTTGTGGCTCGAGTGATTTCCGTGTCTTTTTCAGGCTATTTTCGTTGGATTTTCATGCAGGCCTTGTTCCTTTGATTCTGAGGTGTTTGGTTCGGATTTGTTTGTGGGGATCATGGATAGATGTCTTGTGCATCTATGTGCTTGATCTTGACTCCTCAAACTCCAGATTTGGCCTCCGATTGAAGGATTTCGGTTGGAACCCTAGCTCTTTGTGTGAGCTCGGTAGAATCTCGATTCCTCTCGATTCAGTGGGTTTGAGGCTACAAATTCATAGGTATAGCATCTCCTAGAGACACTTCATCTTCACCTATGATTTGGTAGCAATCCCTTGGTTGATTTGGGAGATTGGGTGAAGGGAAGGTGGAGTTGACCTTGTAGAGGTTGAGCTCGGGCTGCTCTATCCACGCGTGGCGGACAGTCCGCCAGGAGCTCGCGGACAGTCGTCGAGGTGCCGGCTGACCGGGTGTTCGTCGTGTTCTTCGCGTGTTCTTGTGAGCTCGTGTTTCGATCCATTTGGTCAAGTGTTTTTGGTTGCAACGTGTTTGGCGGACAGTCCGCAGGTAGGGCGCGGACAGTCCGTGCGTGGCGGACAGTCCGCGGGTAGGGTACGGACAGTCCGTTTTTCGCGGTGCGCTACTGGCGGTTCGGGTGCCATTTTCGGACGGTCCGCCTTGTGCTTGCGAACGATCCGCCTGGCCCCCGCGGACAGTCCGCCCCCTCCGTGCAGACAGTCCGCCCAGGCCACTGCAGATTGCCTAAGTCCTTTGCCTCTTGAGTTGTGCTTCCGCTTTGGGTTGAGTTGGGACTTGTTACTAGGGTTGGTAGGTCCGTTGTGACTACGTGACCTTGGCAACCTCGTGTGAGAATCCTTGGTTGTGAATTTGAGGCATAGGCCGAGTTCATCCTTCGGGAAGAATTTTTATCGGCTCCCATTCACTCCCCCCCCCTCTGGTCGCCTAATCGGTCCTTCAATTGGTATCAGAGCCGGTTACGGATCTTCGTGATTCTAACCAGTCTAAGATCCAAAGATGGCGTACCAGGAACGGGGTTCGGGTCTTCCACACTTTGATGGTAAAAACTACCAGATGTGGCAGAGGCGGATGACTGCTTTCCTTCGCGGCAAGGGTCAGATCCTTTGGGATGTTACGGTGAACACAACTTATGTTCATCCGATTAACTTCCTAGCTCCTGGATTGAGGGATATGCACGACGCCAACAACAAGGCGGTCGACTACTTGTTTCGTACTCTGTGTCAATCCGAATTCGATCGGGTTCAGACAGAGGACTTGGCTTGTAGGATTTGGGAGCAGCTGAAGAATGCTCACGCTGGGAACGCTCAGGTTCAGGCTCGGTTGTTCGCGACCTACCGGAGAGAGTACGAGAATTTCACTCATCTCCCCGGTGAGTCCATAGACACCATGTTCCAGCGGTTCACTGTGATTGTGAACAACATGAGGGCTAATGTGGCCGAGCTCCCGTACGATGACCATGACAGGGCTGTGAAGCTCCTCCATTCTCTAGATCGTACCGTGTGGAGTGAGAAGGTCGAGGCCATTCTTGAGTCGGAGAAGTATGAGACCCTCACGGTGGACGAGCTGTTTTCCAAGCTCAAGTCGTCCGAGGTGGACCGTGGGGTGCGAGCAAGGATCGAGAACCCAACTGACCCTCATAGTCTAGCTCTCGTTTCTGGACCAAGGACTAACGCTAACATGTCTTCGAGACAGTTCTCTTTATCTTGTCTTGTGTCCATGCCAGATGAGGAGTTCGATGTGCTGGGCGAGGAAGATCTCGCGTTGCTGAGCAGGCGGTTCGAGCGCATGTACACGAACCGGAAGAACGCTCGGAGGAGTTCGAGCATGTGCTACCGGTGCGGGAAGCACAGGCACTTTATCGCTGAGTGCCCGGAGGCCATGGAGGTCAAGCCCGAGCACAAGCACCGTCCGAGGACCGACCACAAGCACCGCTCGAGGGACAACCACAAGGGAAGAACAAGTCTGAGCGGAGGCCAAGGAAGAGTGGCAGTCACAAGAAGAAGGAGCGAGCGATGGTTGCCGGGGCGAGCGACATCGACTCAAGCTCCTGCTACTCTTCATCGAGCTCAAGTGATGAAGAAGAGAACCGGCACAAGGGCAAGCGGTCAAGCAAGAACATCAACGGCTTGTGCTTTGCCGCCCAAGGCTTTTGCGGCATGGCACATAGCTCCGCAAGCAAGAAGAGCAACAAAGATGACTCGGACTCCAACTCCGAGGATGAGGTAAACAATGATCCTTCCTTCTTGGTAGAGGAGAATGCTAGGTTGAATAAATTGCTTGACAACCGTGATGATGTGCTTAGAAAGACCAACAAGGAGAAGAGGGAGTATAGGTCTTTGCTTGGAGAGGCAAAGGAGAAGGTGGTTGAGCTAGAGTCTTTGTTTGTTGATGCTAGGGCTCAAATAGATTCTCTGAAGTCTGCTCCTATTGTGACCAATGAACCTGAATGCACTGATTGCTCTGTTTTCTTTGGTGATTTGACTGTGCTCAAGGAAAAGTATGCCTCCAAGGTTGAGGAACTAGAAGTGCTTAGGGTTGAGCTAAATGATATTAAATCTAGGCCCTCCTTGCTTGGTTCTTGCACCTCTTGTCCTGTTTTGCATGAAAAGCTAGATGTGTCGCTTGCTTATGCTAGATCACTAGAAGCTGCTTTGAAAGCCCCTATTCCTACATCATGCTCTACTTGTGAATTAAATGTTGTGAAGAATATGGAGCTTGCACACTATGTTGATCGTTTGCAGGATGAGAACGATGAGTTCAGGAAAATGATGGGTTGGTTGTCTGGTCATGAGTTTCAGCTCAGGATGATGATTGAGGCATACAAGCGCTATGATGGGCAAGCACTTGGGTCAGACAAGGTTGGTGAGGGAAGTGGTGAGAATGAGGGGAAGATCGGTGACATCCCAGAAGCACCAAAAACCCACCACAAAAATGCCTATGCTCCTAAGCCAAACCCACTTAGGAACCGACTAGACACAACCCCAGCTCTACTCGTGTTTCCTCCACAAACCGACAACTTCCAGAAATCCATCAAGTTCAAGAGTGACTTGGGGAATGAGTTCTTTGGGAAGAAGGGAGAGAAACCGAGTGAGGAGAAGCCTCAGCCTCGAGAGAACCCAAAGCCAAAGCCAAAGCCAATCCCATTCCATTGTGACCATTGTGGGAAGGATGGCCACCTAGCTGAGTTTTGCTTCAGGAGGAAGCGTGTGGAGAGGCTGGCTAGAGAGATGGCAAACAAGGACAGGTACCGCCCTTCTCGTGGTGTGCCTGAGCCTTGTGTGGTGCCGAGAGGTGAGGGTGTGGTGCGTACCATCTACCCTCGAGAGAGGCGTGAGTTTGTGCCTCGAGGTGAGCCACCACAGAGAGATGGTGGTAGGCGTGTTGGGTTCGGGCGTGGTGAGTTTGCTGGACGTTCCTTCGCTCGTGGGCAATACGAGTATGGGGGAACGATCGCAGCTTTAGGTCCCAGAGGAGCAACGGGCCACGATCTCCACTTCGTGGTACGCGTAGTCCTCCAAGGGGACGTGTGGGTGTTCCACCTAGGAGAGATAGGATGGACTTTGCTAACCCCACTTTTGAGCAAATGGCACGACACTGGTTTGATTTCTTCTGTACTAACCCCAATGCTGAGTCGTTTGCTCACTCTCACTCTCGTTATTGATTTTGCAGGTGGGAGGCATGGAGGGCTTTTCGTTGATCGACTCCGGTTGCTCTCGACACATGACCGGAGATCGAAGGTGGTTCTCCAGCCTCACCCCGGTGATGACCAAAGAGTACATCACTTTTGGGGATAATGGGAAAGGTAGAGTGCTTTCAGTAGGCATGGTGAAGGTGAGTGAGTCTGTGAGTCTTAGGCGTGTTGGTCTTGTCAAGTCTTTGGGGTTTAATCTTCTTTTGGTTTCCCAGCTTCTTGATGAGGGTTTTGAAGTCCGTTTCAAAACGGGCAGTTCTCGTATTTTGGATTCTCGAGGTGATCTTGTGTGCACGATCATCCCCAATGGTCAGATTTTCAGAGCCGATTTTTCTTAGTGTGTCGGCTCTTCTCGTTGTTTGGTTGCTGGTGTTTCGGCGGAGCCTTGGACATGGCATAGGTGACTAGGTCACTTGAGTTTGGACTTGTTGTCACGCTTGAGTGGACTAGGTTTGGTCCGAGGATTGCCTAAGTTGAAGTACCAAAAGGATTTGGTATGTGCTCCGTGTAGGCATGCTAAGATGGTCGCTGCCTCTCACCCGCCTCTGACATCCGTTATGACAGAGAGGCCATGCGAGTTTTTCCATATGGACTTGGTTGGTCCAGCTCGTGTGTGCTCGGCGGGTGGGAAATGGTATGTCCTTGTGATAGTGGACGACTATTCTCGCTATGCTTGGGTCTTCTTTTTGGCTCACAAGGGGGAGACATTTGGTTTTGTCCGGGATCTAATCTTGAGGTTGAAGAATGAGAGAAATGGAGATGTTGTTCGAGCTATCCGTAGCGACAATGGCACTGAATTTAAAAACTCTCGTTTCGAAACCTTTTGTCGTGATTTAGGCCTCGAACATCAGTTTTCTTCTCCCTATGTGGCTTGTCAGAATGGTGTGGTTGAGAGGAAGAATCGGTCCCTTTGTGAGATGGCTCGGATGATGCTCGATGAGCATAGGACTCCGAGGAGATATTGGGCTGAGGTGGTGAATACCGCGTGCCATGTTGGGAATCGGATTTTCTCAGGGCCTTCTTGAACAAGACGTGCTATGAGCTCATGCACGGGCGAGCACCTAGAGTGAGCCATTTCAGGGCTTTTGGTTGTCGGTGCTTTATTCTCAAGAAGGGTAGGCTTGATAAGTTTGAGTCGAGGTCCTCCGATGGGATTTTCTTGGGTTATGCTAGTCATTCTCGAGCATTCCGTGTGATCAACCTTGATATTAACCTAGTCATGGAAACTTGCGAGGTTACCTTCGACGAGACCCAGCCATGCAGTTCGTCTGTCTTTGAGTGTGCAGGTGACGATGAAGTTGGCAAGAAGATCTTCGAGGATGAGGAAGATGATGCTGGAGAGGATAATGGCGACGATGGAGAAGCTCCAGCCGAGCATGTACCCTCTACTTCCACTACAACGACTATGGTGCAGGATGGCCCATCCCCTACACCGACTACGATCCAGCAAGATCAAGTGGAAGCTGCTGCTGAGGGGGAGGTCGTCTCCAGGCGAGAGGCACCGAGGTGCGTTCAAGTTGATCATCCTCCCTCAAGAATCATCGGTGACATCAATGAACGTACGACACAGTCAAGGTCTAGAAATGCTTCTCACTTTGCTCATTCGGCTTTTGTTGCTACCTTTGAGCCGAAAGACATTGGACACGCGCTCTCTGATCCTAATTGAGTGAATGCCATGCATGAGGAGTTAGAGAATTTTGAGAGAAACCAGGTGTGGGAGTTAGTGGAGCCACCACCAAACTGCAAACCTATCAGGACAAAATGGGTGTGGAAGAACAAAGAGGTTTAGAATGGTGAGGTGGTAAGGAACAAATCGAGGTTGGTTGCTCAGGGTTATAGTCAGAAGGAGGGGATAGACTATGAGGAGATATTTGCTCCTGTAGCCTGTTTGGGGGCAATTAGGATCCTTCTAGCCTTTTCCGTGGCTAAAGGGTTCAAATTGTACCAAATGGATGTGAAGAGTGCCTTCTTAAATGGGTTTTTGGAGGAGGAAGTTTATGTGAAGCAACCACCGGGCTTTGAGAGTGCTGAGTTTCCCCACCGGGTGTATAGGCTGAGGAAAGCGTTGTATGGGCTGAAACAAACTCCCTGTGCTTGGTATGGCCGTTTGAGGGGGTTCTTGTTCAGCAAGGGGTTTGAGATGGGCAAAGTAGATAAGACTCTCTTTCTCCTCAGGCAGGGTGATGATATCCTAATTGTTCAGGTGTACGTGGATGATATTGTCTTTGGCGGCTCGTCTCACTCTTTGGTTGCAAGGTTTGCAGAAAACATGAGCAAGGAATTCGAGATGTCCATGATGGGAGAATTGTAGTTCTTTCTCGGGCTTCAGATCAAGCAGGCGAAGGAGGGAACCTTTGTGCATCAAGCCAAGTACACGAAGGACATCCTCAAGAAGTTCAAGATGGACGACTCGAAGCCCCTGTCGACACCGATGAGTACGACTACATCACTGGATGCGAACGAGGATGGAGAGCCCGTGGACCAGAAGGAGTACCGGAGCATGATCGGCTCCCTCTTGTACTTGACGGCAACGAGGTTGGACATCTAGTTTTCTGTGTCTGTGCGCTCGTTTTCAGGCGTCGCCGAGGACTTCACATCGGCAAGCCGTCAAGCGGATCTTCAGGTATCTTCGATACACTCCTGAGCTTGGTCTTTGGTACTCGACGTCCTCTTCCCTTTCGCTTCTTGGTTTTTCGGATGCCGACTTTGCGGGGTGTCGTGTCGATCAGAAATCGACTTCGGGTACTTGCCAGTTTCTGGGTTCCTCGCTTGTTTCTTGGTCATCTCGCAAGCAGTCAAGTGTAGCTCAGTCTACCACAGAAGCCGAGTATGTTGCTGCCGCTAGTTGTTGCTCCCAGCTGCTTTGGATCACGTACACTTTGAGTGACTTTGGTGAGGAGTGTTCCCATGTGCCTCTCATGTGTGATAGCACCAGTGCGATAAGTGTAGCCAAAAATCCTGTGCTCCACTCAAGAACCTAACACATAGAAGTGTGCTACCACTTTCCGAGAGACAATGTTGAGAAGGGAAATATAGACCTCATCCATGTGCCAACCGAGAAACAACTCGCCGATATCCTGACAAAGCCTTTGGACCAAGCTACATTTGCACGTTTGCGGGGTGAGCTTGGTGTGGTTTTTCCTTTTTGAGCTTCGGTTGGGGGTCTCATGTACATATGCATGTTGCATGTTCATTTCTGTATCATATCATGCTTGCATCTTTGTATCATAGACTGCATTTGTGTCATATGCATTGTGGTAGGAAAAGCTTCTCCTATATACATTGTTCACCATGATGTGCTATATATGATCTTGTGAGCTAGTTTGGTATGCTATGGTTAGTTTGGCTTAGCTCTTGATGATCTTGGTTTATGCTCATGGTTGTTAGCTATGTTTTTGAAAAATGCTACATACATGCTCTCTCTCGTGAGTAAATGCTTTTATATGATCTTGACATATTTTTGTGGCATTGCTATGCTTAATTTGTGGTTGGACAGCTTATTTTGATCATATGGGGCCAAAGACTCATTTGTCATCATGAATGTTTAGCCCGCTTGCTTTATCTTGTGGAGGGGCATAAGTTCCTTTTTGTCGTAAAGACATTTCGTGTACCAATATGAATCTGAAAATGAAATGTAAATTGCTTGGAAAATGTGCTCCCATGTCATAAGTGCTTAATTTTTATAGATTTGGGTGCTAAGCCGTTGCATGATGCCTACCAATGAGAAGTCTCATACATAGAAGTAGGCACATGGCTCGGTGGCTTTGACATGACATGAGGTGCTTGAGGGTGTTTATGATGATCCTATGATTAGAATGGTTGTCCTAGCATGAAGTTTGTGTGGCTTTGCCATTTTGACATGTTTTGCTCATGTTTAGGACTTTGCTCATGAGAGAGTAATTTTTCGCAAAATTGCTAAATTCTATCTTAGCTTTGCTCAATAGATGTGAAACTTGGTGATCTTGTAGATGATGTTCATACGAAGCTATAGAGTATCTAACTTGCTCATTTGGACATGTATAGCATCTTGTGTTGAATTTTGTCTATTTGAGAAGCTCTAGGTTTCATTTTGACTTGATTCATGCATTACCAACAAGGGGGAGGAAAGTACTCAATTCATGCATCCAGAGGGAGTTTTGCATCAAGGGGGAAGAAAAATTGGGAGAAATGCATTTGTTCAGGGGGGAGCTTGCATTCTTGCTTTGGAGCTCTTTTCGCCTGATTTTAGTTGTGCTCTTTTGCCGATGGTGTCGAGCCCTTTTGCCTCACCTTGAGGAGTCAGCAATTTTGGAGCACTTTGTCTCGGTTGTGTCGAGCCGTTGCCCTTGCCTTAGGGGACCGGGACTTTCTCTCTCAAGTGATCTTCGTTGGCTTTTGTTTGCCTTTTGATCACTTGTTTGAGTTCTTTGTTTGTTTTTCTTCTTTTTCTTTCTTTCTCTGAATTAGTTACTATGTGTGTTGTCAATGCACTCATCAAGGGGGAGATTGAGGACTAGAGCGTCCGAGGACCGGTGGATGGTCGCTCCTCAGTGTGATGAGTGATTGACAACGTGGTGTGGACTGACTCTTGGCCGAGTATTGCAGGTGCAGGTTGCGGCTTGATTTGCGTTGGTGCAAGTGAAGAGCGGGCGCGAAAGGTCTTTGCTTTGCGGGGCCTCCGAGGAGTAGAGAGACAAGTAGGCTCGGCTCGAGGGACCCGGTGGCCAGCGGGGTCAAGTGCGGGCCACATGGTGGCAAGAAAAGCAAGACGAAGTCGTCGACCGGAGCCGGTGCAGGGTAGCGGCTCACGACCAGGGTCTGCACGCGAGGTTTGCGGCGGTTCACCACAAAACCGTCGGGTTACTTGGTTGAGCCACAAAACCAAGACCGGAGGCTCGGCGGGCAGAGACGGGATCCAGGCGCGCCGAGAAGCTTCGATGCCGGCGGACACGTGGCGGGATAGCAGGGCTTGCGTCGGGAGGACGCGGACTGCGGCAAAGGCGTGGCCGTGCGATGAAGAGGAGTGCTACTTGACCATATCGCCCCTGAGGGGCTTGTATCTCAGTTTAAGTGCTAGGGGTAGCTTGGTCATTTGCCCAACCCAGAGGAACTCATATATATAGCTCTAGGGTTTCTGGGCAAACCATCCTTTCGGTCTGCTTCTCATTTCTCTGCTCCATAGGCTTAGATTTTCTTCACCGTTTTGTAGAGAATCTGACCTCCAAGTGTATGGAAGCTTTCATGGTTGCGTCAATTTCTGTCTTGTGGCTCGAGTGATTTTCGTATCTTTTTCGGGCTATTTTCGTTGGATTTTCGTGCGCGCCTTGTTCCTTCGATTCTGAGGTGTTTGGGTTCGGATTTGTTTGTGGGTATCATGGATAGATGTCTTGTGCATCTATGTGCTTGATCTTGACTCCTCAAACTCCGGATTTGGCCTCCGATTGAAGGATTTCGGTTGGAACCCTAGCTCTTTGTGTGAGCTCGGTAGAATCTCGATTCCTCTCGATTCAGTGGGTTTGAGGCTACAAATTCGTAGGTATAGCATCTCCTAGAGACGTTTCATCTTCACCTATGATTTGGTAGCAATCCCTTGGTTGATTTGGGAGATCGGGTGAAGGGAAGGTGGAGTTGACCTTGTAGAGGTCGAGCTCGGGCTGCTCTGTCCGCGCGTGGTGGACAGTCCGCCAGGAGCTCGCGGACAGTCCGCAAGGAGCCGGCTGACCGGGTGTTCGTCGTGTTCTTCGCGTGTTCTTGCGAGCTCGTGTTTCGATCCGTTTGGTCAAGTGTTTTTGGTTGCAACGTGTTTGGCGAACAGTCCGCAGGTAGGGCGCGGACAGTCCGTGCGTGGCGGACAGTCCGCGGGTAGGGTACGGACAGTCCGTTTTTCGCGGTGCGCTACTAGAGGTTCAGGTGCCATTTTCGGACGGTCCGCCCTGTGCTTGCGGACGGTCCGCCTAGCCCCCGCGGACAGTCCGCCCCCTCCGTGCGGACAGTCCGCCCAGGCCACTGCAGATTGCCTAAGTCCTTTGCCTCTTGAGTTGTGCTTCCGCTTTGGGTTGAGTTGGGACTTGTTCCTCGGGTTGGTAGGTCCGTTGTGACTACGCGACCTTGGCAAGCTCGTGTGGGAATCCTTGGTTGTGAATTTGGGGCATATGCCGAGTTCATCCTTCGGGAAGAATTTTTATCGGCTCCCATTCACTCCCCCCTCTCTGGTCGCCTAATCAGTCCTTCAGCCCTCTTTCAGGTGACCTGACATTTCTTCACGCCAGCATGTGGGCTGAATTATTAGCCTTGCTCTAATGAGGTAATTCTAATCCCTCAGAACAATAACAGTAAGAGTAATTCAAGTGCATACTCCCTCCATACTCAAAAAACTCGAAGTTTTGGATAAGATTTGATTAAAAATTGGGAATGTAAATCATGAATAACTTTTAAGTTGTTGAGATTAGAAGTATAAAAACTATATGAGTAGATTTGTCTTGCAAAATACTTTTATAAAAGTATACATATTTCAGTTTTATATAAATATTTTTATAAAAATAAGAAGTTAAAGTTATACTTTGGAGACCATATCACTGTCCTAAACGTCAAGCTTTTTGAGTATGAAGGGAGTAGTTTTTAGAGCAGTTTCCAAAAGCAATAAATTGTCCTATAAACTCAACTCTTCCAATGCATGGTTTGATTAGCAATTTCTTAAGACAAAATTGAATGAATGAACATGTGCATATTTTACCAATAGAGCATGATCAGTTGTAGCAAGGATATATGTAGCACTCATGTGGCCACAAATTAATATCAACTCGTGTTCAACAAGATCAACTCTAATATCAATCATGTGATATACGCAAAGGCACAATTGCATGAAAGGCACAATCCGCTAGCGTTGTTGAGGGAGAACTAGAGCGTAGGTCCTACAAACTAATAATTGAAAAAAGAAAGAAAAGAAACAACATGTCAACCTCCATTATCTTCCGCAGGCTGCCGAACTTTCTGAAGCAAGCACCGCTCCATGCCTCCCTCCCATCGTCGTCGCCAAAGATCTCAACCAAACTTCTGCATCCCTCCC
This sequence comes from Cenchrus fungigraminus, assembly GCA_036936925.1. Classification (NCBI taxonomy): domain Eukaryota; kingdom Viridiplantae; phylum Streptophyta; class Magnoliopsida; order Poales; family Poaceae; genus Cenchrus; species Cenchrus fungigraminus. Next base: position 61,614,504 of record CM072768.1, on the reverse strand, counting down.
AAGTGCCCAGAGTGGTTGGTTCTGCTCAAAAAAAAGTGCCCGTAGTGCTAGTGTAGCGAACATGACAATCAAAGTCATTTGTTAGAGTATGATTTTGATGATTTATGGTAATATCATCAATTAGACTAATCATAAGTATGTCTTTACATATATTATATAGATCCTATGAATGCAACCACATAATCAACCCAAAAGATACCGTAGCAAAAATCCACACAATCAAATGGCGGTAAGTTCGTCAAAAAGAGGAAAAAGGCACAGTCAGATCAATCGACGCCCCATATGCTTTGGAGTAATTGGCTGCACACGGGAAGTTGAGACAACACCATCAGATCAACCGACAGCACCAGGGAAAGGGCAGCAGTGCAAGCGTCAGAGTAACTGGTACACTGTGCACAAAGGAGCAGTGGACCACCGCATCAAGAGACGATGTGACGAGCAAGGCATTAGTGCAAGCATATTTCTAATTAGCGCTTCCTAAGAGGTTTTGTCACGGGGCAGTAGGCACCAGATCAACCGATGGTGGCAGCGGTCGAAGCATCGGAGTAATGACGCCAGCATAATCAGGACGTGGAAGGCAATGGCTATTAGCACTAGACCAACAGATGCTAGGAAAAATGGACCATCGGTTGATCTGATGGTACCGAAAAAGACTAGTCGTTGTGGCAACGACTCTTTCGATGCCATGCACTACTTATACCCCTTCCATCCATCCAATTGAGGTTGTTGGAGAGTGCAGTAGTGTAGTGGAGTGCAATACACATGGAGTTCACAATGGAGCTGATTTGAGGTTGTTGGGGCCGGCGGCATCTGGGCATGTGGTGGGCCTGCCGTACGCAGGACGAGGGGACGACGACATTCAGGCAGCGGGGCTACGGCGGTCGTGCGGGACAGGACGACAACTTTGAGCTTGATGGGGCACGGTAACCGTGCAGTACGACACAGCGGCAGCACACCTGACGGGACTGGGGCGGCAGGAGGAAGGTGAAGGAGAGCACCCAGCGGGAGGGGCGAGCCTCGATGTCAGAGGGAGGCGCGAGAGAGCGACCAGCGGGAGGGGCACATGCCTACGGTGGGGAAAATTGAAGGAGGAAGGCTGAGGCTTGAGAGGTCGGCGTAGACGGCGGTGGTTGGGGGTGAGGGTAGATGGTGGCTGGCGGCGGGAGTCGAGCGGCACCCAAACTATAGGCGGTGGCGCAAGACCCATGCGTGTGAGGCAGAGGAGGTGAAGGCCTAAGGGGACAGACATAGGGATCACGGGGAAGAACGATTCATTTATCTTGTGTAAAGTGGTTAATTACCCACCAACTCTACTAATAGTATGGTTTTGGAGCCGTTAAAAAGTGCTCCAAGTTAAACCTCCATCGCGTTTGTTCTGCATCTTCATGAAGTTGACAGCTCTGTACAGTTTTGAGTTGAAGTGTTTGGCTGGAGTTGGCCGTAGCCGGTCAGGATCTCTGAAGTCTGAACTCGTTTAATGAACATTCAAGACTCAATAACTCTCGGCTCGGGATAAACCTATCCATGCATCCGTATGTCAGTATGTGCGGTCCGAACCAATGATCCTGTCCATTTTTCGTCACGGATCAAAAATTTCCCATCACATCAATCTGCAGGCATTAATTAGAAATATTAAATGTGGATTAATGATAAAACTAATTTCATAATCCTCTCTTTAATTTTTTAGACGAATCTAGGCAGCCTACTTATGTCAACATCGTGCTGCAGTAAACAATCTTTAACGACAGATTAATTAGGCTAATGAATCTCGTTCATCCATGTAATTAGTTTGTAATTAGTCTAGATTTAGTCCTCTGGTAGGCCTTGAAAGAGGTCCCCAAAATTTTTCTCCCAATATTTTCCCTACAAATATTCTGGCATTATTTCTGGTCCCTGAAGTTTTGTGGCTTGGATCTAATATAGTAAGTATACTTTATCTACCCTTGCCCTAATTAAATAAACTAACCTTTGAGTGTATTCTAACTTCGTTGCCACTTTTCAAACACTTGTCTATGGATGTGCATTGAATAAAGGGGTTTTGGTGATTCTACCCTTATTTTCATTACTAATAGTGATTTTGCCCCTATTTTTTGAACTTTGTGAATTTACCCCTACTTTTTCAAAATGAAGCTCCAGGTTGCCCCTGTTCTGCTAGAAGCAGTTAACGGTGTTAAATACGTAGTAAAATGACAGTTTTGCCCTTGGTGAATTTGACTCCATCGCTGCTCTTCCGTCGTGCTACCCAGCGCCGGCTGGCTAGCGCTAGCCTGCCCCGCGTGCCACCCCCTCCGCGCTCGAAGGCCCCACTCGCCGCCGGCGCAGCCACTGAGCCACGACGCCAGCGCATCCAGCCCACGCGCCGCTGCAGCTCCCTCCGTCGCCGCCCGTCCCCACGACGCTGCACGTCCGCTCGGCCTTGCGCGCCGCCGAACTGCTCTGTTGCGCCTTCTGTGCAGGACCGGTAGCGCGCACCCTCGCAGCTCCGCTTAGACCCTGTGGCGCCTTCCGCACGCGCTACCGTAGCCCGCTGCTCCACCCGGCTTCTGCTGCGCACGCCGCCGCAGCTCCGTCCAGCATAGCGGGACACCACCCGGCCCCTACAACGCCTTCCGCGTGCGCCGCCGCAGACCGCAGCTCCACCTTGCCGTCGAGGCGGGCTGCAGAACAAAGGCTAAAACCAGATTTTTCATCTCAGATTTGCTAAAACCCGAAATTCCAAGCTAAATCCACCCCCACAAGCAGCTCTCGTCTTTCCCCAAATCAAATCACCGAGGAATTGTATGCAGGGCTAGCGTACCCTTTTTTTTGTTTGAGATGCAAATAGCAGCTCGTCCTTCAGATACTTCATCACGACTCACAATCACAGGAATAGGAGAAATCACTGCCGAGACCTTATCGCGCTTGTGCTTGGCCATGTCGCCTGGAAGCGCACCCATGCCGCGGCCTCACCGTGCGGCCACGCCGAGCCTGCGCCACCCCTAGCTGGCTGTCCCTTTACTATGCCACGGTGCTCAAATTTCCCCGGTCGCAGCCTCGATTTCCCATGGGAGAGCACGACACAGGAGCCTGGCGCCTGATTTCCACTGCCACTGCTTCGATTTCACTCGCCGTCCGCCCTCGATTTGGTTTGTTGATGTCCATCGCGTGCGTTGCCTGCAGGAGGAAGACAGTTCGGCCGCAACACACAAGTCTGATTGGATAACGGAAGGGTAGTGAGGTCCTTTCCCTATTTTCCAAACGTTTTTCTGTTTTCTTACTTGGTTTAATCTTGCTCCGGCTACCAGACGTTCAAAAGAGGGGTAAACGGCAGCTTCAGTTCAAAATAATAGGGGCAAAAACGCAAAGTTGAAAAAAGAGAGGCAAATTCACCATTGAACTTCAGTTTGAGGGCAGAATCACCAAATTCCCTTGAATAAATGTACTAGTGGTGTTGATGTTGTGAAAAAAAAGAAAACGGTGTGAATAATGGTGAACAATCGAACATGCGTCAGAGTAGCAACAATTAAAGGAGTGAATATGTGAACATCTTTTCATGTTTGTATAGGTATTTGTTTGGCAAAACACCCAAGTAGTATAAGAAACTTATTAATCGAATAGTTTTCAAATCTGATATAGGAAATTATTCATCTCGTTCTGTTGATAAAAATGTAAAACTATAACTTTGCAAACATATTATAAAATAGATTCATGGTTTATATGAAATGTGTAAGGATTGAACTGCTTGAGGCTATCCGCACTCGTCGTACTCCATTTTCATACCCTAAAAGAGAATATTCTGCATGGTCATCGAGATTCTCCAGTACAGTATCAGTTTTCCCGCAGTCGTCATCCCTTATATCTCATACTCCATATCAACTACTACATGTAGGACCCACACGTCTGTTTTTTTAATCCTTCTTTTTACCTCACCTCCACCCTCACCGCCCCCTCCCCCACGGCACAGCCTACCCCATTCTGTCGTGTCGGCTCCATCCGCCGCACACCCTGCCCCACCCCACCGGCGACAACACCTGCCCTCCCCTTCTCTCCATCACCTCCGACGGGCAGGCGCGGCGGGGCGGCGTCCGGATCCGACGCAAGATTTTTTCTCTTCTTCTACTCCACCGCGGCCCCTCTCGTTCTCCTCTGTTCTTCGGCCGCGAAGGGGATGCGGCGGTGGGGTGGCGTGGGCGCGAGGAGGCGGGCGCCTTTGCTCCCTCCGCCGGCGAGCTGCGAGGCTGTGACGACCTGAGTTGTCGCCGCGATGTACAGGAGCATCGGCTCTTCCGGTGTCGACGTTGCAAGCACGGGTGGGCTTTTAAGCAGGTTTTTGAGCGAATCGAGCGCTTCTTGTGCCTCGGGCGTCCACGCGAAGTGGTCCGGCTTCTTCATTAAGTGGTACAGCGGTAAGCTGCGCTCTCCGAGTCGCGCGATGAAACGACTGAGAGCTGCGAGACAGCCCGTGACGCGTTGCACCCCCTTCAGGTTCTGAATCGGCCCCATATCCGTGATCGCCGAGATCTTCTCGGGATTGGCTTCGATGCCACGTTCTGACACGACAAAGCCGAGGAGCATGCCCCTCGGAACCCTGAAAACGCACTTCTCGGGATTAAGCTTCACCCCGTGTTGCCTTAGCCTCGCAAAGACCTCCGTGAGGTCGGGAACCAGATCGCCGGTCTTTTTCGATTTCACCACGATGTCGTCGATGTAGGCCTCGATCAGCCTGCCGATGAGATCACCAAAGACGCATCGCATGCATCTCTGGAACGTGGCGCCAGCGTTTTTCAGCCCGAACGGCATCAAGTTGTAGCAGTAAGCGTCGAACGGAGTGATGAATGACGTTGCGAGTTGATCCGCTATGCACATCGCGATCTGGTGGTACCCGGAGTACGCATCGAGAAAACAGAGGGTTTCACACCCTGCTGTCGAATCGACTACTTGATCTATGTGCGGCAAAGGGAACAGGTCCTTAGGACATGCCTTGTTAAGGCCCGTATAGTCAACACACATTCTCCACTTTTTATTCTTCTTCTTCACTAGTACAGGATTGGCTAGCCACTCGGGGTGGAACACTTCACGAATGAACCCTGCACTAAGGATCTTCTTGATTTCTTCGGTGATAGCTTTGCACTTGTCGTCGTTGAAGTGGCGGAGATGTTGCTTCACCGGTTTCGATCCCGGCTTGATGTTTAGCTTGTGCTCGGCGACCTCTCTCGAAATGCCCTCCATGTCGGACGGTTTCCATGCAAACATGTAGAGGTTCGCTTTGAGGAAGTCGACGAGTGCGCTTTCCTATTTAGGATCGAGCGTCGTCCCGACACGGAGCGTGCGGCCATTGTTGACACATTTTATCTTATATATTTATAAGTCAACTAAACATGAGAAAAGGGCATAATTGTTAATACCAACTTAGAATAGGGTGTCACTAACAGTTTTTCTGGAGTTTTGGTGAATTATATGATTTCAGGGACCATTCAGGAAAATATGAAAAGAATGAAGTTTAGAAGGCTCCGGAACTCAACGTGACTTGGCACCCAAGAAAGAAGCATCTGGAAGAGGCAAAGACCCACCTGGCCGAAGTGGGCCCCGAGGGGGGCCCATCACACACCGGTCGGCCCCATGGTGGGGCCGGTCGGCCTCCCCCGGGCGCCACATCAGCCCTACTTCTGGAATGTTCTTCCACTGCCTATGAGGATCAATCAAAACCGTGTATTAGGTCGGTTTGATCGTACGGCGCGTGGCACCTCCTCAGGACTATATAAGTAGACCCTAGACCCCCTGGTTGAGGTAAGATAGAGACTTGAGAGTTGTCCCATGAAAGCATGACCTCTCATCAATATGAGAGTAGAGCGTCAAGTTGAGAGACTAGATCCACGATCCTAGAGATCTAGCTAGTCTTGTTCGAGAGATTGGAGTGCGGTGATGGGGAAGAGTTGGAGGAAGCGCCAGACCTGTCGGTATCTCCTCTTTGGCTTGTACCTACGGGATCAAGTTCCTCCTGGAGCTTGCTTCTGAGATTCTACGGCAAGATCAACCTCTTATTTGAGTAAGCACATTGTTCTTATTATTCTTATGGTCTGCAACTCTATTTTGAGTACTTTACTTTATATGAATCTATGGAGTAGAGGGATAGTTTAGGTGTAAGCGTGGTGCTTAGATCGAGATTATCTGTGGATACCCCCTGACATTCCGGATCGTGTGGTAGATCGTGGTGGTGACAGCACCATTAAGTCCTTTGCAGTCCACCTCCCGTTTGTAGGGATCGTAGGCCTCCCCCCTTGTTGCTGGGAGATTCCCTTTCCTAAGTGTTTCTCCTTGGCAATGTCCCCTTAAGGTGGTAAGAACATAGCTTGCAAGAGTAAGAATTAGACAGCCGTAGCGCCTCCCTTAACTCTTATCTTCTCAAGTCCTTAGATACTCACTCAGTTGGATTAGCTATACACCTCAACATACTCTCTCACCTTTCTCCCTGTGGATACGATATTTAAAACCCTCTTCCCGGGTGAAGTGCTCACCGGTATCCGTGCGCTTGCGGATTATTCTTCATAATATTTCTGTGGGCTTAACAAATACCAACAAGCATTTCTGGCGCCGTTGCCGGGGAGAATGGTTGCTGAGAGAACGTTGAAAACCGTAGCTAGATCATGTACCATACTTTTACCTTTTTATCTTTTATCCTATGTTCTCACATATTGCTATCTTTGTGGGATCATTTGATTCCATATTTATCTATCTTATGCTGCACCCTGAAGCGGAAGCTCTGGCCACTAGAATCCTTAGATCCCATCCTTACATCTGGCCATGAGCTACGCCTACGGTTGATCAAAATGATCATGAAACAATCCTTCTTAGGAGCGACATACGAAAACTCTAGTCTTCATCTTGGATGGTCCGGACCTGAAGAGATGAAGCAAGAAAGAGCCTGGGAAACCATAAGTTCTAGACTTTTACCCCATAGTTCGTCGTAGGAGCCGGATCATATCCTTAATAGGGTAAGGAATCTTTGTATCAATATCCTCTAAGGGTAGTGAATCTTTGGCCCCATCCTAAGAATGTTGTACGCATGACCATCATGCAGTATCTAGAGGAACTTTTCTCTCCTTCTCTAAGGCAAGGTTTGTCTTTGACAAACTCAGCGGGTGGAACCCTTACACTAGCACTCTTTATGACCACCCAATGGAAGAAAAGAAATCATCCTCTAGCCAAAAAAAGGGGGAGTTCTGATAGCTATATCACCATCACTCCAATCCCAAGACTTAGCTATCAAAAACTTCTAGCTTCACAAGAGATTTCTGAGCATACAAATCCCCTAAGGAGATAGTCTCTTAGAAAGCATCCTTATTGCTACACAAGGACATTGGGGAAACCTCAAGGATGGCATATCTAATCATGCCATAGGAAGAGAGCAAAGCTATCAAGAAGCCATTTCTGTCTCTCTCTCTTTCTATGTTCAGATTAGATAACTTTTCGAACCCATCTTTAACCTCATCCTTGAGCCTAATGAATCCTCTTGTGCCCTTTTTCTTGCGTCTCATCACGACCCTAAAGGATCTAAGGAAGACCAAAAGGAGCACATTACCTGGAGAACATCAATGAACATGAAAGTTACTTCACAAATGGAACTTTTCCACCTAGTCCATGCTCATTTGAGAAAACTCCTGAATTGAATTGCCATCTCTAATCTTGCCACAAGAGATCTCCAACCCCCTTATGCTTCTTTTCTTAAAAATTTAGAAAGGGTGGTTGTCGATGAATATCCCAATGGCTTGAAATCTTGAGATTAGCAATATAAGGGAAACCACTTCACTATCTTGAACCATAATTTGAAGGTTTCCCAAGGACGAGCTTTTTGTCCAAAAACAAGCACGCTAGGGGGAAATACTATAAGACTTACATATACCCCTGCGTAGTGAGCATAGAGGTATAATTATAAAAATATTACTTCGGGTATTCTTGTCACTAACCATTCCAGGTCTGGAGCAAAGAGAACGAAGGATGACAATACAAGGTATGTCCAACCAGTCGTTACACAACATTGAATCACATGCATAGAAACATCTCTTGTCATGTTGCTACACTAGCTTGGTTATCTCTACCTTTATTCCTTGCTCACTCGGTTAAACACTAATCATGCTTTACCGTCTCTGTTTGAGTAAATCTCTATATGCTTTCATATCACCTTTTGTCTACCATAGTAAGCTTTGGTTTGGAAGTACGTACATACTTCCATTGGCTTTTAAATTAAGCGTGGTGCTTAGGTTAAATAGCCTTCCTTAATCTGATTAGGCATGGAGTCTGGTTTGGTTATTGAACTAGAATTGCTTGTGTAGACAATGGTATATTTTCTGGACTAACCCCTGCAGAAAATAATAAACTCTGAGACAAGCTTGGGGGAGGTCGAGATGAACTCACTAGAGATGGAGCAAGACACGTGTTTCAAAAAGAGAGAGAGAGAGAGAGAGAGAAGAATTCCCTATGAACCAAGAAGAAGAAGAATGACGCAGACAAGATCCACAATCAGAAGCACTCACTCAAGGAGGAATTCCTGGATGATGGATGAATAAAGGAAGGAGGCCAATTCCATTGAAGATGATCAAGCCATGCCTCCTCAAGCTATATACACTCAAGGGAGAGACCACCACAAGGTGTCATAGCACCATCATACTTCCATAATAAAGGTAACACCTTGAGGTAAATTATCATTTCCCTTTACTCTGGCATCCTCATAAATGAAAATTCAAACATGCTAGAGTTACAGTTTCACATGATCCAATCTTGTTAGCTCAACATGTTATCTTTTTTTTTCTAGCACCACTTTCTTGATCACTCTTTATTTTGCTAAAAAAGATTTACGTGCTAGATTCATCTTCTGATCTTACTACCCTTGTCATAAAATAAATTTATACATTATCTTTATCGTTATTTTGTGCCCAAGGTTAGAGTAGAATGAATGAAATGTTGGTTCTGTTGGTGTTTTTCCACCAACAGAACCCATGCACTTGATCTCGACCTTGTCTTTTCAAGCAGGACTCACTTTATGTAAAAGAGGAGAAGTCTTACTTCCCCAAATCATACAAGTCCCCGACCTACAAACATGCACACTAAACAAGACGCTGCCAGCTGCCACTATCCAAGCCCCCTTCAAGCAGCTGAATCAGCAAAGGACATGGGTGATGCCATCACCAAGTGGCTATCAAGATCAGATGATGTACTCAAGGATGACCAAGCTGACAAAACAAGAAGAACAGCGACACGTAGAGGGAGTCTGGATGATCAACCCGATCAAATCAGACTATGAGCACCTACTCCCTTCACCACTACTGCCTAAGATGGACGACCTTGGAATGCCAACTATACACCGCTCCATCAACCAAAGAAGTTTCCAGAGAAGTTGTCCGCAACACGGGAACATGCATTAACTCAATGTTAAAGATGGCGGACCAAGCCCACTAACTCCAGGATATTGTTGTGCAAGACGTCCCCATCAAGATTCAAGACCGTTCCTGAACACCACAAGACCCAAGAAGAACTAGACGTGGAGACGCTTCCAGAATTCACAAGCCCAGTTGGAATGGAGTTGACGAACAAGGAAGAAATTAAGAAGATTGAAGAGAAGTCCGCTCAACCCTGACCAACCGAACACTCAGTACCTGTCACTCCAGAAAGGTCTCCTCCGAAGAAGCGAGCATGAAGAAAAAAAAGCATCACCTACTGAAGAGGACGTCAAGAGTAAACCTTCGGAAGACCTACTGTTACCTGCGTCACCAACTGAACAAATGCCATCTCCATCGGCTACCTCATCTACGCCACTCGTCGAGATCATTAAAGGCACCATACTAGGCACAACATTCCGATGAGGTGTCATTGATAACAAACGCCATGGGAGTAAGTACCTAAATGCTCGCCGAGAGGTAACTCGGTATTTATCTGCATATTTACTTTCTGCATATTTCATATTTCCTTTAACATATTTACTTCCCTACACCTGCATTAGAAAAGAAAAAATATATGTTTGCTGCATTTGCATCAGTTTCTTAAAGCCCCATGTAAACACTCCTTACTGTGGTGGCGTAAAAAAAGTATAAAAATATTGCATCCATATGTTTTTGCTTTATCATCCTTTTTGCATAAAAACACAAAAATATGTGGGCACATGAAGGTCCACGCTTTTACAGAAAAATCCAAAAATATGTGAGCACATGAAGGCTCACAACATGTTCATAGAATTTGCTCCTTCGGGTATATGCGGAATTAATATTAGCAGGGAGAACATTTAAGGAGGACCCAAAGATGGACAAGTTCCAAGGACGAATCGAAGGACTACTTCAAGATCCAGCTTGGGGGAGAGCACCCCCAGTTATCACGATAAGTATTACTATATTTTAAATATTAGCTAGTTTTTATATATGTTTGCTTTGATTAGAGTTAATGAGTCTTAGTTAGAGTCTAAATAAATAAGAAGTGTCTTAGAAGTTGATTTCTGCTACATGATCTCTAAAGTTAGTCCTCATGCTTGGAAATGATGAATAGTTGCTCCGCCGTGATTCCTCTTAAATACTTAATTTTCAGACCTAGATTCTCCTAAAGCTTTAAATGCTTAATTTGCTCTAAACCCAAAACCCATGGGAAGTACATGCTTAATCTGAGTCTAGGCTTTGAAAGATAATTCATGAAAAGTTGAGCTTCTATTTATCATATTCCTAGAGAAGCTTGATTCCTAGTTTTTATGAAAAATCCTACATGATGAGTTCCTGTGTTTATGATCCTTGAGAGTTTGTCATACACATCAAGATCATTCCACTCCACCATTTATGCTGCTTCTAACCTGGAAGTACGCATTCTCCATCAAGCTACAAGCCATGTTACAAAATAGCTCATGCAATTCTTGGATATGTCTCTTTCAGTGTGTCAAAAAGATTCTGGAGCTACATTTGAAAAATATATATATATAGAGAGAGAGAGAGAAGAAAAAGTGAGGCGAGAGAGGGAGAGAAACGGACAAGTGTCATACTAGGCGAGAAGGGCCTACCTCCCTGAATAATAAATTTAGAGATGAATAATGGACGCGTGTCCGAGGGCGAGAAGAGCCCACATCTCTAAGGAGAGAGAAAAATGGACAAAAGTCCGGGGCGAGTAGAGCCCACCTCTCCAAGAATGTAAAGCCCAGATCTTAAAGTCTTAGAAAGAGAGATGTAGTCCAAGAGCTTGAGAAAAAGAAAAGATATTAGACAAAAGGCTAAAGCTTACCACTTTTCACCCTCATCCATTCAACACTATCATCCCACCATACATATCTTGCCGAGTGTGACTCCATGCTTGAGAAGGTCATACACAGGATCTCTTAGTTTTATTTGAAAAATCTTGCAAAAAACCCAGGATGATAGTTGATCAAAGAATTTGAGATATACTGCTTGACTTGATTGTTCTGTCTTTTAATCGCTTAAGATTTATGAAAAGGCTACACACCATGGTTAAAGGTAAGATGGAGCAATCTTGTTGAGGAGAATTTATATTTGAAAATCAAGGTATTTTTGAGGCATGAAAGCATTGCAGCAACTCCTGATCCTGCTATAGCATAGCTTTGCTAGGGACTAGCAAAGGGTAAGCTTGGGGGAGTTTGTTGACACATTTTATCTTATATATTTATAAGTCAACTAAACATGAGAAAAGGGCATAATTGTTAATACCAACTTAGAATAGGGTGTCACTAACAGTTTTTCTAGATTTTTGGTGAATTATATGATTTCAGGGACCATTCAGGAAAATACGAAAAGAATGAAGTTTAGAAGGCTCCAGAAGGCTCCGGAACTCAACGTGACTTGGCACCCAAGAAAGAAGCATCTGGAAGAGGCAAAGACCCACCTGGCCGAAGTGGGCCCCGAGGGGGGCCCACCACACACCGGTCGGCCCCATGGTGGGGCCGGTCGGCCTCCCCCAGGCGCCACGTCAGCCCTACTTCTGGAATGTTCTTCCACCGCCTATGAGGGTCAATCAAAACCGTGTATTACGTCGGTTTGATCGTACGGCGCATGGCACCTCCTCGGGACTATATAAGCAGACCCTAGACCCCCTGGTTGAGGTACGATAGAGACTTGAGAGTTGTCCCATGAAAGGATGACCTCTCGTCAATATGTAAGTAGAGCGTCAAGTTGACAGACTAGATCCACGATCCTAGAGATCTAGCTAGTGTTGTTCGAGAGATTGGAGTGCGGTGATGGGGAAGAGTTGGAGGAAGCGCCAGACCTGTCGGTGTCTCCTCTTTGGCTTGTACCTACGGGATCAAGTTCCTCCTGGAGCTTGCTTCTGAGATTCTACGGCAAGATCAACCTCTTATTTGAGTAAGCACATTGTTCTTATTATTCTTATGGTCTGCAACTCTATTTTGAGTACTTTACTTTATATGAATCTATGGAGTAGAGGGATAGTTTAGGTGTAAGCGTGGTGCTTAGATCGAGATTATCTGTGGATACCCCCTGACATTCCGGATCGTGTGGTAGATCGTGGTGGTGACAGCACCATTGAGTCCTTTGCAGTCCACCTCCCATTTGTAGGGATCGTAGGCCTCCCCCCTTGTTGCTGGGAGATTCCCTTTCCTAAGTGTTTCTCCTTGGCAATGTCCCCTTAAGGTGGTAAGAACATAGCTTGCAAGAGTAAGAATTAGACAGCCGTAGCGCCTCCCTTAACTCTTATCTTCTCAAGTCCTTAGATACTCACTCAGTTGGATTAGCTATACACCTCAACATACTCTCTCACCTTTCTCCCTGTGGATACGATATTTAAAACCCTCTTCCCGGGTGAAGTGCTCACCGGTATCCGTGCGCTTGCGGATTATTCTTCATAATATTTCTGTGGGCTTAACAAATACCAACAGCCATCATCGGAGACGGCCACATCCTTGACGTCCTTGGTGGGCTCGAAAGAGCAGGCTGCTCGCTTGGACGACTCGGGGATATCGGGGTCCTCGGAGGGGGGCTCGGCGTTGAGCCTCTCAGACCGAATGAGTGTTTCAGTGAATTGAAAGCACTCGGCATCGCACTTGTATGCATGCTGGAACGTCATACCCACAGTGATGACCGCCTTCGGACCGGGGATCTTCAACTTCAGGTACGTGTAGTTGGGCACAACCATGAACTTTGCGTAGGCCGGCCTCCCGAGGAAGGCGTGGTACGTCCCCGAGAACCCCACCACTTCGATGGTGAGGGTTTCTATGCGGAAGTTCCGCTGGGTCCCAAACGTGACGGGCAGATCGATCTGCCCGATTGGGAGTGCCTCCATTCCAGGGACGACCCTGTGTAAGGGCGTAGGCGACGGGCGCAGTCAGGACCGCGGGATGCCCATGCTGTCGAGCGTTGACGCGTACAACACATTGATGCCGCTCCTCCCATCCATCAGCACCTTATGGACCCGCTTGGTCCCGAATAGGGGGCCACCACGAGCTAGTAGCATCCTGGTTGCGGCACATAGTCGAGATGATCTGCTCGGTCGAATGTGATCTGAGTCTCTGACCACTTGAGGTACGACGGTGCCGCCGGCTCGGTGTTGTAGATCTCGCATCGGATCAAATTTTCTCAGCGTTTTGTAGGTCGGGCCAGCGCTCCACCAAAGGTCTTGTGCACGGTGCTGTCCTCGCCGGGGTATCCCGCTCCCTCTTCATCATCTTCGTCGTCAGGGCGGGGGGGGCGGCGGGCCCTTCTTTGGTGGGTCGGCGGTCTTTAGCTTCAGCGCGCCGGATACATAGCTCTTCATGAGCCGGCAATCCTTCAGTGCATGCTTGACAGGCGTCTCATGGTTGGTGCACGGCGCCTCCAAGAGCTTCTCGAAGTGGTCCTTGGGTGGATTGTTGTTGGGGCGCGTCGCCTTGCACTCGACCGCTGCCACGAGGTTGTCGTCACGACGATGCTTGTCGTTCTTCTTCTTCTTCTTCTTGGGCTTCGAGGACGGCCCCTCACCCGCATCCACCACTTGCTTGCCCTTGCCCTGGGGGTGTTCAACGTTGCTGCCACTGCTTCTTCCCCGTCGGCGTGGTTGGTCGCGATGTCGAGGAGCTCCCGAGTGGTTCGGGGTGTCCTTCTCCCGAGTCGGTGGATGAGGGTGGTGCAGGTGGTGCCATTTTGGAACGCCGAGATGACGTCGTTGTCCGTCGCGCTAGGGAGTTCCGTGCAGCGCTTGGAGAAGCGCCTGCTGTAGTCAAGCAGACTCTCGCCCGGCTGCTACTCTCAGTTCCGCAGCTCCCACTGCTTTTGCCGATGAAGGTGTCACGCAGCTGCTCCCAGTTGTTGATCTTCCCGCGGGGCAGGTGCTCGAGCCAGGTCCGCGCCGAGTCGGCGAGGTGGAGCGGTGTGACAACCCGCCCGGGAAAATACCGTACTATCGCCTAAACCAATCCACTTTGGTTATTAAGCGATAATAAAGTACCATCCCATCGTAAGTTGCCGGGTCAAAGCCCGGTAAATCACTTGGATATCACACAGAGGATCGAACATATGCATTAAAACTCACACGAAGGCGAGTCCAGAGTACAGTACACAAATTAAACACAGATTACCCCTAAGGGTTATTTATTACAAACCATGGTTCAGGACATGATAAGTAAAGGTTCAGAGTTCGAAAACAGCGGAATAATAAACTAGCGATACGGTAGACATCACAGGAGGCCATCCGTGATGCCATCACTCGTCACCATCCACCCATTCCAGCTCCCAGCCAGGTGGAATCTCTCCAGGCCAAACAACACCTGCAACAACATTTATATAGCAATGCTGAGTATACTAATACTGAGCAAGACTTAACCGTCGGGTGATAACTACATCACCAAACTCTAGACATGATAGGCTTTTTGGCCGGTGGAGTTCTTTTGCTGAAAAGCAACAAAGAGTGGGTCCTTACTTTCAAAGTTTTAGCTCAAATTCTAGTTAATTACCATTTCTAAGTGAGCCATCTATTGCAATCAAGAATTGTGCAATACAATTAATTCACGCGGTAATATTCACAAAGTTTCATCATTAAGGGATATCATGGCCAGTTGAATAAGCAGTCTCAGATAACGGTGAGAGGCCGACAATCGATTGATTAAATCCTTGCAAGGTAAACCTAAACACACGGTAGGGTGCCCTCACACTGGACAACCACCAGGCAGTTCCCAAAAGTCCTCGGCTTGGGATCGAAGCTTACAGTCCTGGGTACAAGGCTATCTGGTATGCCCCACATAGTACATCCAGCCTCACACATGTACCCCCCTCCCGGTGGCAAGCCGGGCAGGTGAATACTCAAGATTAGTAATAGTAAGATCCCGCACCGTCTCATTAAGGTACTAGGCTTACCGGTCCCATTCCCGACAAGTGCTTAGTACGTTCAAAAGCTTAGCCCACGAAAGCCACTGGACCGGAGCCCAAATCCCATGCTCTTACCACATGAGCAATCCATTTATAAAGATCTTATGATTCCAACATAAGAACCTATTCTCGCGAGTGACGAACATCACTCGACTTGTACCGGTCCTATAGCATAGCAGCTATCGACCTAGCATACTAGTAAAAGAGCATAGGTACCTAGGGATCATGCATCTAGGGTTTCAATTCAACTCCTGAAACGTAAATGCACAAACATAGCAAAGTAATTGCAAAATTTTAAAAGAGGGGTTAATGATCCGGGGCTTGCCTTCGTCGGCAAGGTTGGCCTTGGGCCCTTCTGGACTTTGGTCCAGGTCCTGAGCTACGTCCACGTACTGCAGCTCACCGTCAGCACCTTCGTCTCCTCCTTCCGGCACGAGTGTATAGCTACCGTCGGGAAGATCTACACGAGGATGCATATGCAAGATTTAATTAGCGGTTTTCATTTAGTTCATTATAAAACAACACATGACAACCATGGGGTGCATGGTTGACCACATTCACCTAGATAAACACATATTCATCATACTCTTCCAATAAAGGAACAATATGTGGTTCTTTATTAATTATTCTTTTTGATAGTGAATGTGTACATATTTAGACAAATTAATTAATTTAATTTCACAAAACAGCAAAGGGTTGGTCTTAAGCTTCTTAGCATGTTTCACATCCCAAACATAGGGTCTTCAGGTGTGGTGTTGGTGATTTTCCAATTTAACTTAATTTAAGCTTTAAATTGGCCTCCATTGCTTCTATTCATAAATAAATACATAAAAAAGCAGTGGGGTGTTTCTGAAGCACTATTGACCTAGATAAGGCCACTGAACAAGATTTCACATTAAAAGAGCTATGAATTAATTATACCACAAATGACAAACTTGCTAGCTACCAAACAAGATAATAGCATATAAAAATAAATAAAGCACTTATGGATCCACACTTTCTCTCACTGATTCTCTGGTCCAAAACTAAGCTATGCAACCAACATATACATCTAGGGCTACTATAGATCTTGAGCTATGCATTTAAATTCAAATCTAAGCATAAATCAAGAATAAATATTTCTGACAGATATAAAATCGTTATTAATTCACCAGAGGTGAATTTAGTCATAACAAGATCATATCCAGAAGTTGAGCACAAAAGCATCTTTATTTTTATCTACAAAAATCATTTGGACAGATTCAGATTTATTACAAAATAAATCATATTAAAAGATCTACTCAGTAACTTTTGCAATTTTTTGTGCAGAGCCTAGACATGGCATTACACACAACATATCTAAAATTAAGCTTGAGATCACTTGTATATTTTGAACTACAACGATCTAGGCTAAACTGATTTCAATTTTTCATGCAAAATCTACCAGCCAAAAGTATGGTCATGCTTTACAAAAGTTATAGAGTTATTCACAAGGAAACCAACAAAATTAGTTTTCCATTTTTCTGATTTTTTTGCAATGTTCTACGATTTTTCTAAGCCGCTGGATCTATTCAAAAGAAACCTAAGAATCTTTTTGCTATGGGGTCCCTGGCAACATTTTCTTTCTCACAACCCTACCCTTGCTTTTATGACTAGGTCCTTGGTTTTGCAAACTGACCCCTAGCAAGATCTTGGGGCTCGCAATGCGGCCCTTGGGGCGGACCGGCGGCGCGGGTGGCCGGATTCCGGCGAGCTCGCGACCGGAGCTGGCCGGGGAAGAGGCGGGGAAGGGGCTATGGCTCACCACTACGCGGTTCGTGGCCGGAGTTGGGGCGGACACACGCCCAGCGAGCACGCACGGCGGTGCAGGGGCTCGGCGGCCGCTGGAGCTCCGCTCCGGCGAACAGGGCGGCGCCGGCAGAACAACAAATGGCACGGGAAGGTGGAGTGGGGTCGTGCAGAGCGGTTGGGAAGCTCGGGTGGTGGTGGTAAGGTCTAGAGGTGGGAGTTTGCCGTGGAGGCGCCAATGGCGGACGGCGGTGTCGGATCCTGCGCGCGAGGGAAGGCGGGCGGCTTTTATAGGCTAGTGAGCGGAGCAGGGCGCGCAGCGCTGCATCGTGAAGCAACCAAGGGAGAGAGAGGGGGACCCGGCCGCTGGCAGCGCATGCAGACCACGACCGGCGGGCGGCGCGGCAGGGGACCGACGGCGGGCGCACAGGGGCGTTCCACGCGGCGGGGACGCTATCTCCAAGGCAAGCTGCTCGGGTGGCGTGCGGCTAAGCGGGCGCGGTGGCCTGGGGATGCGCGGCCGGCGTGGGGGGCCGGACGCCGAGGTGGCTATGAGCGCCACGCGTGGGCGCGCTCTGGAGCGCGGTGCACGGCGCGGCACGCGTTGACAGCTCCCAATTTCGTTTAGCACTGTTTGACCGGCCAGAACTCAAAATTTTCAAACAGAACTTCAAAAACTTTGAATACCAAAGTTGCAGAGCATCTATAGGAGATCATTTTTTGTAAAGGCCGACCTATGTT
The DNA here is from genome assembly GCA_036936925.1 of Cenchrus fungigraminus. Lineage (NCBI taxonomy): Eukaryota > Viridiplantae > Streptophyta > Magnoliopsida > Poales > Poaceae > Cenchrus > Cenchrus fungigraminus. The sequence continues at coordinate 61,596,685 of CM072768.1, read as the reverse complement.
TTGATCAATTGTTTGAGCATAAACTGCTGGCAAAGATGATGTCTTTCTCGGCTCAGGTGAATAGTACTCAACTGCAGTTGACCAAGTTTTTCACCCTTTTCCACTCCAAATTTCAAATGCCACCCAAAAACAAAGTTGTGTCCCTCGAAAAACGGGACAACTTTTATATTGGGAGAATTTGAAGTGTTTAGGTGAAATTCGGAGAACGCGGCAAAAGTTCTGGGGAAGGCTCAAAGACATTAGGGGTTTAACTAGGGTTTGACTATGCCTTTGACCAAGTTTTGACCAAAAGGGCGTGTTGACTTGATCAAGATGATCATTAGTGATTGTTGACTAGGTTTTCGAGGTGATGACCCAGGTTGACTAAGGTTTGACCAAAAGTCAGCGTGTTTGACTTTGCTTGGCTCGGTCATTAGCACTAATGATGCTAATTAAAAACCTGGGGCGTCACAACCTACCCCCCTTAAAAAAATCTCGTCCCGAGATTCGAAAGTAAAAGACGAAAGTAGGGAGGTGTTCTCGGATAAAGATGTTACCCATGAAGTTGAGCTGGCCTTGCTTCACTTGATTTGTCGGCTTCTTGCCGTGATTGCCCTTATCTGCTCCGGAGTTCTAATTCTGCTGCTGGGGCTAGTGCTGCTTAGGGTTCGGGCACTCATTTGCATAATGCCCAGGCTGTCTACAGTTGTAGCAAATGCGGGGTGAAAGTTCTTTAGGCTTGGAAACTTGTTGTTGCTCCTTCCGGTACTGGAAATTCCCCGAAGGCTTATTCTGGGAAGGGGTCACTCTCCAGTGCCCAGATGAAGAGGATTATGGAGACCCATGAGTATTCTTCTTGACAAAGCGGAACTTCTTACTCGATCCACTTCCCGAAGTCAAGTCGGCTTGTCGTTTCCTATCTTTCTATGCCTTCTTCATGGCATCCTCCTGAGAGATAGCTTTGTTTACCAACTCATGATAACTATTGGGCTCCAGCAGATTTAGCCTTTCGTACAAATCACCATTAAGACCATCACGGAAACGTTCCATCTTCTTGTCATCGGTGTCCACGTGATGTCCTCCGTACTGGCAGAGACTGTTGAACTTCTGTGCATATTGATACACGGTATTGGCTCCTTGCTTAAGAGCCAACAACTCTTTCATCTTTCTATCCATGAGTCCTTTAGGGATATGGTGGTCCTTGAAGGCTTGCTTGAATTCAGCCCAAGTGACTTCGTGTCCAGCAGGTTGCATGGACTTGTAATGCTCCCACCACATCAGAGCTTCACCACGAAGCTGCAAGGTCGCAAAGTTTGCCTTGCGCTCCTCCGAGCAAGGCAGGGTAAATGCAGAAAATTTGGCCTCTATGGCCCTGACCCATGCATCAGCTTCAAGGGGTTCTTCTGCCTTAGCAAACGTCGGGGGCTTCATCCCAATAAACTGGGTGTAGGTGGTGACCGTATGCGGTCCATCCTGATTTGCCCCATGTGGAGGTCTCTGTTGCAGCTGTTGCATCTGTTGGGCCATCTGCTGCTGCGTCTGTAGGATCTGACGCAACACTTCGATTTGAATTGCCATGAATGCCTCTGCCGATGTCATGGGCGGTGGCGGTGGTAGGTCACCACTACCCGACGCACCAAAACCGTTAGGAGAGCTGCGTGTCGGTCCCACCATCTGAAAAATTTTGAGTTTTCATTAAACACATATTCATAAGCTTGCTCATGAAAATTAACAAGTAGAATATGCACGACGAAACTCATTAATGGTGAGTTTTCGAAACCGGACAGCACAGCGGTCATAAGCATAAAATTCATAACTCTCTGCTCAGGTACCGAAAAATTCTCATTTTTGGTCAGTAGGTGTAGGATTTCATAAGCTCCAAAGTTAGTATTCAACTCCGAGGCAAACTCTGAAGTTAAGATGCCTGAAAAGTTCCCTCACCGAGGTTTGTGTGGCTGGTTTGGACAGCGAGCAGAGTTTCAATAAAAATTTTATAACTCCCGGTAGGAACGTGCAAAAATGCTGAAATTTGGTGATCATGACCATCACAATATTTCACACCCCTTTGGTATTCAACTCGAGGTCCAAATTTGATCACAACTAGCTTAATTCCAGCATCCAACACACCGCAACTGAGGGAGGTTCAACCATAGCGTTACATCGATGATAAGTTTTGGGATCACCATAATAATACATGGGGGTCACAAATGCAGCCTAGCCGCATAAGAGATAACTCCTAGTTCAGCCTACCACAAAAACCAACCAAAAAGTGGCTGCACACACTAGGGGGTTCCTTCCTGCTACCACACTCGTACAACTCCTTACTTTACTACAAGCATACCAACTTCCAACTAGATGACAAGCTAGTCTTAGGTTTACTTCCTACTGGTTGAGCTTCCTAAGCCGAAGAAAAGCTCAAGGTGAAGCAGGTCCAGACTCTACTCCAGATTCTCCTTGAATGTCCTCATCATCTCCTTCTTCTTCTGGTCCAGGAATGACAGGTTCCGGAGGTGGGGCTGCTATCACTTCCAGTTGATTCTCTAGTTCGAACATATATTGGTCATTATGCTGCAACATGAAATTCTGCTCATGAATAACTTCACTCAATTCTCCTATCTTTGCCTTATCCTTGCATCTTCCCTTCTTGTGATTGGCTATCATTGCTCGGGCTTCCTTCAACTCTTGAGCGGTACTTTCCACTTCTTTAACTCGTTGCCTATAAATTTGGCGTCTATAGAACGCACTTTCTCCCACTATCAGTTGATATGAGTCCAACATAGCTTTGGAGAAACAGATTGAGGTAACAAGGTCAGGACTATAGTGAGAGTTGTCCTGAGCGGAGAGAAAAGCTTCGCGTTCGACCCATGGTCCAGTGTGTCGCTCAGGTAAAGGAATCACTTTGGCTGCAGTGCCAGCTACCGAGTCAGGATGCTTCCCACAAAAAGTTGTGAGCGCTTCAAGAGCAGCCTTTTGCACAGTGTCAGCCAAGTTCAACCCTTGTGCCTTACTCTCCCATGCTTCCCAAGCAGGATTTGTCGGGCACACGGGGACTTTCACCTTTACTTCACAACGAAGGAGCTGGCCTGTGGTCATGACCTCACGTGTCAAGTACTCTGGATAAGTGGTGTACCCAAAGTCCTTCAGGGTGTCCCACAAGAGCGTAGGGAATCCATCCTCCTCGAGGCAGTTCACGAGAGTCCATGCTTCCACATCAGCCGGCGCAGATCCAGTGTTGTCCATCTGGACATAACGACAAAGGTGAGAACCAGATGGATGTGAGTGTACAAGGATAGATTCGGTCAACGATAAAAAGAGTATGTGGTTAAGAAATGGGGTAGCCATTGGTTCGAACATACAACTCGGCAAAGTTCTGGCAGCTGTGAACAAAAATTCATAACTTAAAAACCAGAGCCCCAAAAATTCCCAAATTTCTGTAGCAACTCAGCAAGGTTATGAGACACATTTTTGGTATTCAAAGGTTGAGCTAGATCAATTAGGAACAAGGTCAAAAGATGCAATGTTCAGAGTACTGTCCCCAGGAAAACAGCATGACATAGGTTCACTAAACGGGTATAACTTGAGATATAAAGAAGCTATGACCGTGAATTTTTGCGAGCAAAAACTAGATTAGACATGGAGCAACTTTGGTATAGATCATCTAGTTCAATTATTTTTAGATCCTGGTGCAAAAATTTAAGCAACCAGCCCTATCAGATTTTTTTTTTTGGACAGCAACACATCTACACACGAGAGGCTATGCAATGAAAATGCACACTAGCAAAATTTTACCTAGAGAGCACATAACACATGTATGGGTTCAGTTTTAACTTTCCACAATTTTTAACATGATGCACGACGTCCTATTCGTCCTCACCAGGCAATCAAGCCAAAAATCGAAGTTGGTGCCGGTGGCAAGGCATATATACGTTTCTCCCTATAATAACTAGTCGAGAACTAGTCGATGCTCACTTAGCGACTTACGAAACGTGGTTAGTGTACCTGCAGAAGATCACAGAACACATCGAACCTTTCGTGCCAGCACTCACGAAAGCGTCCACATACATTACCGTTCACTATAGAAACGGCACCCATGCGTTTACCGCTGCATGGACAGCGTCCAACCTCAGACACCCTCCGTTTGAATGGAGTGTAACCTTGCCTCGCATATTCGTAATGCGGAATGCACACGTATGGCAAAACGTGGCGACATCACAACCCATGGCATGTTCATCTTGAATAGAGCATGTCATCCTTCGTATGACTCGCATACGGAAAGCGCACGTATAAAACACGTGGCATCCAACCGAGAAGATAGGATCCGTGGAATGGATTGCCCTATCAACCCTCGCATACTCGTGATGCGGCACAGCACACATATGAAACACGTGGCTTAAGAAGTGTTGGAAGTTAGCAAAACAAACCATAGATTATAAGCCACCTGAAAGAACCCAAAAATTCCCTCTAGGGCCTCTCGGTCTATTTCCATCCTTAACGATCCAACGTATTAAGCAAATACAAACAATCTTGGCAAGTTTTATTCAAAAACATGTGATTAAGATTGTTAATTAAACTCTGGTGCATATAATCGCTCTGGTACCAGCTGTGACAACCTGCCCGGGAAAATATCGTACTATCGCCTAAACCAATCCACTTTGGTTATTAAGCGATAATAAAGTACCATCCCGTCGTAAGTTGCCATGGCAATCAAGCCCGGTAAATCACTTGGATATCACACAGAGGATCGAACATATGCATTAAAACTCACACGAAGGCAAGTCCAGAGTACAGTACACAAATTAAACACAGATTACCCCTAAGGGTTATTTATTACAAACCATGGTTCAGGACATGATAAGTAAAGGTTCAGAGTTCGAAAACAGCGGAATAATAAACTAGCGATACGGTAGACATCACAGGATGCCATCCGTGATGCTATCACTCGTCGCCATCCACCCATTCCAGTTCCCAGCCAGGTGGAATCTCTCCAGGCCAAACAACACCTGCAACAACATTTATATAGCAAGGCTGAGTATACTAATACTGAGCAAGACTTAACCGTCGGGTGATAACTACATCACCAAACTCTAGACATGATAGGCTTTTTGGCCGGTGGAGTTCTTTTGCTGAAAAGCAACAAAGAGTGGGTCCTTACTTTCAAAGTTTTAGCTCAAATTCTAGTTAATTACCATTTCTAAGTGAGCCATCTATTGCAATCAAGAATTGTGCAATACAATTAATTCACGCGGTAATATTCACAAAGTTCCATCATTAAGGGATATCATGGCCAGTTGAATAAGCAGTCTCAGATAACGGTGAGAGGCCGACAATCGATTGATTAAATCCTTGCAAGGTAAACCTAAACACACGGTAGGGTGCCCTCACACTGGACAACCACCAGGCAGTTCCCAAAAGTCCTCGGCTTGGGATCGAAGCTTACAGTCCTGGGTACAAGGCTATCTGGTATGCCCCACATAGTACATCCAGCCTCACACATGTACCCCCCTCCCGGTGGCAAGCCGGGAAGGTGAATACTCAAGATTAGTAATAGTAAGATCCCGCACCGTCTCATTAAGGTACTAGGCTTACCGGTCCCATTCCCGACAAGTGCTTAGTACGTTCAAAAGCTTAGCCCACGAAAGCCACTGGACCGGAGCCCAAATCCCATGCTCTTACCACATGAGCAATCCATTTATAAAGATCTTATGATTCCAACATAAGAACCTATTCTCGCGAGTGACGAACATCACTCGACTTGTACCGGTCCTATAGCATAGCAGCTATCGACCTAGCATACTAGTAAAAGAGCATAGGTACCTAGGGATCATGCATCTAGGGTTTCAATTCAACTCCTGAAACGTAAATGCACAAACATAGCAAAGTAATTGCAAAATTTTAAAAGAGGGGTTAATGATCCGGGGCTTGCCTTCGTCGGCAAGGTTGGCCTTGGGCCCTTCTGGACTTTGGTCCAGGTCCTGAGCTACGTCCACGTACTGCAGCTCACCGTCAGCACCTTCGTCTCCTCCTTCCGGCACGAGTGTATAGCTACCGTCGGGAAGATCTACACGAGGATGCATATGCAAGATTTAATTAGCGGTTTTCATTTAGTTCATTATAAAACAACACATGACAACCATGGGGTGCATGGTTGACCACATTCACCTAGATAAACACATATTCATCATACTCTTCCAATAAAGGAACAATATGTGGTTCTTTATTAATTATTCTTTTTGATAGTGAATGTGTACATATTTAGACAAATTAATTAATTTAATTTCACAAAACAGCAAAGGGTTGGTCTTAAGCTTCTTAGCATGTTTCACATCCCAAACATAGGGTCTTCAGGTGTGGTGTTGGTGATTTTCCAATTTAACTTAATTTAAGCTTTAAATTGGCCTCCATTGCTTCTATTCATAAATAAATACATAAAAAAGCAGTGGGGTGTTTCTGAAGCACTATTGACCTAGATAAGGCCACTGAACAAGATTTCACATTAAAAGAGCTATGAATTAATTATACCACAAATGACAAACTTGCTAGCTACCAAACAAGATAATAGCATATAAAAATAAATAAAGCACTTATGGATCCACACTTTCTCTCACTGATTCTCTGGTCCAAAACTAAGCTATGCAACCAACATATACATCTAGGGCTACTATAGATCTTGAGCTATGCATTTAAATTCAAATCTAAGCATAAATCAAGAATAAATATTTCTGACAGATATAAAATCGTTATTAATTCACCAGAGGTGAATTTAGTCATAACAAGATCATATCCAGAAGTTGAGCACAAAAGCATCTTTATTTTTATCTACAAAAATCATTTGGACAGATTTAGATTTATTACAAAATAAATCATATTAAAAGATCTACTTAGTAACTTTGTGCAATTTTTTGTGCAGAGCCTAGACATGGCATTACACACAACATATCTAAAATTAATCTTGAGATCACTTGTATATTTTGAACTACAACAGATCTAGGCTAAACTGATTTCAATTTTTCATGCAAAATCTACCAGCCAAAAGTATGGTCATGCTTTACAAAAGTTATAGAGTTATTCACAAGGAAACCAACAAAATTAGTTTTCCATTTTTCTGATTTTTTTGCAATGTTCTACGATTTTTCTAAGCCGCTGGATCTATTCAAAAGAAACCTAAGAATCTTTTTGCTATGGGGTCCCTGGCAACATTTTCTTTCTCACAACCCTACCCTTGCTTTTATGACTAGGTCCTTGGTTTTGCAAACTGACCCCTAGCAAGATCTTGGGGCTCGCAATGCGGCCCTTGGGGCGGACCGGCGGCGCGGGTGGCCGGATTCCGGCGAGCTCGCGACCGGAGCTGGCCGGGGAAGAGGCGGGGAAGGGGCTATGGCTCACCACTACGCGGTTCGTGGCCGGAGTTGGGGCGGACACACGCCCAGCGAGCACGCACGGCGGTGCAGGGGCTCGGCGGCCGCTGGAGCTCCGCTCCGGCGAAGAGGGCGGCGCCGGCAGAACAACAAATGGCACGGGAAGGTGAAGTGGGGTCGTGCAGAGCGGTAGGGAAGCTCGGGTGGTGGTGGTAAGGTCTGGAGGCGGGAGTTTGCCGTGGAGGCGCCAATGGCGGACGGCGGCGTCAGGTCCTGCGCGCGAGGAAAGGCGGGCGGCTTTTATAGGCCAGCGAGCGGAGCAAGGTGCGCAGCGCTGCGTTGTGAAGCAACCGAGGGAGAGAGGGGGGACCCGGCCGCTGGCAGCGCGTGCAGACCACGACCGGCGGGCGGCATGGTAGGGGACCGGCGGCGGGCGCGCGGGGGCGTTCCTTGCGGCGGGGACGCGAGCTCCAAGGCAAGCTGCTCGGGAGGCGTGTGGCTAAGCGGGCGCGGTGGCCTGGGGATGCGCGGCCGGCGTGGGGGGCCGGACGCCGAGGCGGCGCGCGTGGGCGCGCTCTGGAGCGCGGTGCACGGCGCGGCACGCGTTGACAGCTCCCAATTTCGTTTAGCACTGTTTGACCGGCCAGAACTCAAAATTTTCAAACTGAACTTCAAAAACTTTGAATACCAAAGTTGCAGAGCATCTATAGGAGATCATTTTTGTAAAGGCTGACCTATATTTTGATCAATGGTTTGAGCATAAACTGCTGGCAAAGATGATGTCTTTCTCGGCTCAGGTGAATAGTACTCAGCTGCAGTTGACCAAGTTTTTCACCCTTTTCCACTCCAAATTTGAAATGCCACCCAAAAGCAAAGTTGTGTCCCTCGAAAAACGGGACAACTTTTATATTGGGAGAATTTGAAGTGTTTAGGTGAAATTCGGAGAACGCGGCAAAAGTTCTGGGGAAGGCTCAAAGACATTAGGGGTTTAACTAGGGTTTGACTATGCCTTTGACCAAGTTTTGACCAAAAGGGCGTGTTGACTTGATCAAGATGATCATTAGTGATTGTTGGCTAGGTTTTCGAGCTAATGACCCAGGTTGACCAAGGTTTGACCAAAAGTCAGCGTGTTTGACTTTGCTTGGCTCGGTCATTAGCACTAATGATGCTAATTAAAAACCTGGGGCGTCACAAGCGGAAGGTTCTTGATGATGAACAAGTCGTCCGTCGTCCATTGCAGGCGAGCCGGTAGTCCTCCAGGCACACGCTAGGGTTGGTCTCCCCATCATACTTAGGGACTATTATCGGTGCGCGGAACCGCGAGGGGAACCGTGCATCGCGCACCTTCTGGCCGAAAGCGCGTGGGCCTTGTGGGTCGGGCATCAAACTACGGCTCCGGTCCTCCTCGCTGTCATAGCGCCTGCCCCGCCGTCGTCTGTACCGATGGCGTGGCCTGTCGTCATTGCGGTCGTAGTCGTAGTCTTTTGCCGCCCTGGGGCGTGCCCTGAGCGTGTCCCGAGCGTCACGGTTGGGCCCGAGACGTTGCCTGACCGTGGCCTCGCCCACTCCCTCGTCGCGGTCGTAGTGCTACGACGGTGGTGGGTCTCGGCGCCGGTCGGACTACGCCTGCTGCGCATCCCGCGCCGAGCGTTATCATGACGCGGAGCTTTCCGCCTGCTGCACCGCCGCAGTCTCCAGGAGGGCCTTGAGCTGCTGGCGCACCCTCTTCTCCTCGGGGCTGGTCGGCTTGGGGCACCCGCGCAAGAGTATCGCGGCCGCCGCGAGGCACACTTGAAGAGTGGCGTATCGTCGCCGTCGACCGCTGCATCTTCGTTGATGCGTCGGTTCACGTCACGCGCGTGCGCGCAGGCCGGCGACGTCCTGGCCCGCTCCCTGTGCTGCTCGAGGCCCAGGCACTGGTCCCGTTGCTCGTTCTCTTGGTCATAGCGTTGGTCGCGTCGCGGGTCGCGCTGCTGGTTTTGTGGCGCCTCCTCCTCCCTGAGCACTCGGTGGAGGTTCGCCAACTCGTCGTCGAGCTGGCGCCTGGCCTCAGCGATCTCGTCGAGGCGTGCGCGGCGCTGGGCGTCCGTGGCGCGATGGCGGGTTGCTTCTTCACCATCCGTCGAGCTGCTGGCACTCCGGACGTCACACACGAAGCACTCGTGTGTGTGGTCTGGTGGAGACGCTGGCAACCCTCGTCCAGCGCGTTCGTCGCCCGGGGCAGTGTAGGACCTCCGCATTGCGTCCACGTAGGCCGTCAATTGGTCGTCTGGTAACCCCTGCTAGCTGCAGGGGTACATGGCGTGGTACCACACCACGAACTCGTCCCAGGTTAGCGGCTCGGCTCCGCTGGCCTGGAAGGCGAGGTCGGTGACGTAGTAGGCCGCGAGCCTGAAGCGCTCCTGCATTGGGTTCGGTCCCGACATGGCCATCAGCGTGTCGCCCGAGATGCCACGGACGAACGCAGCATGCCCCGCCGCCGTCGTTGATGCGGTGGGGTGCGCGGGTCGGGTGTAGACGTCCTCGACGACAGACTCCGCCGGCCTGGTGTAGACGAAGCCGAGGGAGACGAAAAGCATGGTGGCCCCGGGCATCAGCGAAACCATGGAGCTCTCCATCCAGATCGCGGTGAAGTTCGTCGAGACACACGATGTGCCCCTACCTGGCGTGCCAACTGTCGGGGTTCTATACCGCCGGTGAGTAAATTTCTATCGATCATGTGTTGGACCCAGATGGTTGGCACAAGAGACACGAGGATGTATACTGGTTCGGGCCTCCGTGAGTAATACCCTACGTCCAGTCTCGAGGGGTGTGTTCTTATGCCAGGATCATTTGTAGTAGGGGTACAAAATGGTCGGGAGAGGGAAACGAGCCCAAGTCCCTAGGAAGAGTGTTTCATGCTACGTCGGTGTGTGGCGTGTGAATGTCTAACCCCCCAGAACGGTTGCCCTCCTCCCCCTTTTATAGTCGCAAGGGTAAGGGGCAAAAGGGGAATACAAAGATGTGCTACAGCGCCGGGTGTCCTTCACCACGTTGGGCTTCCGTCAGCGGCGTGATGAACAGCCCCGAACTGTAGCGGAGTTGGTGAAGACCTGTTGACGGTGTATTTTGGTACACCAAACATGTTCATTACACTTTGGATTGGACTTGATTATGGAACTAACCCGCCACTAGGCACACTAATGATATAACAAGTTCATCTTTGTTTGTGCATTTGGAAGTGTTATGTTTTTGCAGGAAAACATGGACAAAAAGGACGGAGTCACAACAAGTTCAAAGGAGCAAATGAGGAGTCTCCTTCGTGTTCAAGTGCATGATAAAATCACTCCCAAAAGTGGCAAGGACCGAAGTGTTACAAAGGAACATCCCCGAGGATTAAAGCGTAAAAGACCGAACTTCATGCGAGAAGACCCTCTATCTTGGACGCGAGGATGACATCGCCAAAATGATGCAATTAAAGGGGGCAAAGTGAAACATGTCAAAAGAACCCACGGGAGCGAAAAGGGTGACCGAACCGAGCCGGGATGGGCCTGAGCCGGTCGGCCCAGGCCGGCCGGCCTGGCCCATTTCCGTGGTGGTTCGGCCCCCCGTTTCTTGAGCGTGAAGTTGATGCAACCCTAAGTCGGTGTGGGCGCCGCCATTCGTAGAGAGAGAGAGAGCCATTCGCCCGAGAGGCCGTCCACAAGCTAGAGAGGAAGAAGAGGAGAGAGATCATTGGCAAGAAGGATCGCTCGACTCGAAGGAAGCAACCACAAGTGGAGGAGGATGTCGAGGCCCTGCCACGACACCCCCGGAGGAGAAGGAAGACACCGTCCGAAGCGTCACCATGATCAACGGTGCTGTGCCTAGCGCCTTGATGGGGTAATCTTCTCATTTGTCCATGGGTTGTAAACGATCTTGAGATGTAATCGCAACTTTTATGGTTTCAATCTATCATCTAGTGTTGAAGATGCTTTCATGTTTAAGGTTAGCTACCATGCCTTATCGGAAGTATAGATCTCACTTCTCCCTTAGAACCCTTCAATACGCCGTGATCATCATAGGCCTAGTCACGAATACCTCCGCGTAGTGACAGTACAGGGGGAGGGAAAGGGCGAAACCGTGGTCACAACCCCCGGTAGATTAGATCGGTTTTCATATCTCTAAGCAGTTGCATGTTCAAGTTTCGTAGACCTTTGGGCAAGTGTCTTTTATATATCTTGTGAGTTTCATTACCCTCTCTAGTGTAGCATAGTAGTTCTCTAGATTAACCATAGTTTAGGGTTTGGATAAGTTAACTAGATAGTGCTAGATCAAACGCTTGTAATCCCGTTGCTCCGCGGATTGACAAGAACCTAGGGAATCCCCATGGTAAAAAAGGTGTAGGTCCGTACGCTTGCGGATCGTAGGTGGATACGAGTTTTATCCATCAACAAGCCCCTTTTTCTAGCGCTGTTGCCGGGGAGCAAGCCAGTTTACATCGTTTGGTTTTACATTTATTTTCGTTTATCGTTTATTGCTAACATCTAACCCCTATTACCTAGAAAACCACCTTGTTTTGTTTTGTTTTTGTTTTTCTATTTTGTTGTCTAGATGGCGTTCGCCAACCACCCTATGGAAGAACCAGAGAAATCGTTACGGGATTACGCTAGTCCTCGATGTGAAGACATTAAAGTACAAGAGTTGGATTCGAAGCTCGAAGCGACCAAGTATGAAATCAAGGCTAGGATCATCGAGATGGCGGCGGCAACCCCATTTAGAGGGATGGACACGGAAAACCCGTATAGACACATAAAGCATTTCACAACGCTATGCAACATGGTGCGTCAAGAAGGAGTTCCCGATGAATGGTTCAAGTGGAATCTCTTTCCCTACTCACTTGCCGGCGAAGCAAAGACATGGTACTCGTTTGCGTCCTTTGAAATTGAAGGAAATTGGAACAAGTTGACGAAGAAATTTTGCGAGAAGTTTTTTCCAATAAGCAAGGTTCAACATCTAAGGAGGCAAGTGATCACCTTCAGGCAAGGAGAAGAGGAAGGGATAGACCAAGCTTGGAATAGATTTAATGAGTTGATTGAGCAAGGACCAAGACTCGGCTTCTCCGGTGACGTACTCTTGCATACATTTTTCTTTTCCCTAACCCTAGCTGCATGGAACATGTTCAAATGTATGCAGGTGGGGATCTCATGGAGAAAACACTCACGGAAGCCGCTCAACTTTTACAAAAGATTAGCAAAGCGGCGGCCATGCGAAGAGATTGGGAAACACGACTTTCGGGAGGGCCGGAACACGATTCAAACATGAAGACATGTGTTGAAATTTCCAAAAAGGCAACCCCGGAAGACAAGAAAGAGGAGCCAATCCCGGAAAAGGTTGAAGAAGTACACACCGAGACAAGAACTGCCCCAAGCGTTGACTTCGCCAAGTCAAATGAAACAAACAAAAGGAGTATGTCAAGTGTGAAGCCATTAAGGGAGTTCGAGCGAATGGATTGGGTTCCAATAGATTATGGAGAAGTATTCGACAAGAGAAGACCGTTCCCCAACCAAAAGGGGATGGCAAGAGCATTGGAAGTGGACTTCCCACCGGAAAAGCAAGCGGAAAATTCGTATGATCTTGAAACCACCGGTGAGATATTTCGAAAGCTCTTTAGTGATGATGAAGTGGATCCGGATCACATAGCTGAGGTGAAGAGAATCATGGGGATCAATCCTGAAGCATAGCCATACGCTCGCCTCGCCGAAGTTTATGCAATAGGATCCGATCAAGAGGAGAAGACGACACCACACTTGAGTTGCGAGATTAACGGAGTTTAATGCAAAGCTTTATGCGACATCGGAGCTCAAGTAAGTGTCCTATGCTCCAAGATTTACGATAAAGTTCAAGACCACAACCTATACTTAGCTCCAACTTCAACAAAATTAATTATGGGAGATGGTAGAACTATTAAACCTCTAGGTATTGCTTGCAACATTAATGTAATCATCTCTGGAAAGTGCATACCAACCGACTTCTTTGTTATAGATGCCTATTATGATAATCATGATCACATAATCTTAGGTAGGCCTTTCCTTAAGTTGGTTGATGCCGTATTGGATGCCGGAGAAGGCAAAGTAACAATAAACCTTAATAGAGATAAGTACACATATAATTTTCTTCGCGCTTCTAGTCATGCTTCACCCTTTCCTCCCGAGGATGAAGAAGAGGAGGTAGGTAGTCTTTGTTTTGTTGAAACCCTTAGAGACCCGCTGCAAAGAGCGATGGAGAACCAATCCAATGATCAACAAGACGAGGAATTAGAGGAAGCAACGAAAGGATTAGAACCACAAGATGGAAGCGTGGAGGAAGAAAAATTCGAAGACATAGGAGACACTAAACCCGAATAACCACAAGTGACCGAGGTGGATCTCAAACCTTTGCCCAAAGGATTAAAGTACGAATTTTTGGGCCCGGACAAGACTTATCCAGTCATTGTGAGCGACGAATTGAGTCCCGAAGAAAATGGGAAGTTGCTGAATTTATTGAAAAAGCACAAGAAGGTGATCGGATATTCAATCAATGATCTCAAAGGACTTAGCCCAACCTTTTGCACTCATCGTATACCAATGGAAGACCAATGTAAGCCCATAGTGGACCATCCAAGGAGGTTGACCCATGCCATGCGAGAGGTAGTTAAGAAGGAGGTTATCAAGCTACTTGATGTCGGAATCATCTACCCGGTGCCGCATAGCGAGTGGGTGAGCCCTGTACATTGTGTGCCGAAGAAAGGAGGTTTGACCGTGGTGAAGAATGAGAAGAACGAATTAATACCGCAAAGAACTGTGACCGGATGGCGGATGTGTATCGATTATCGAAAGCTAAACAAAGCAACGAAGAAAGATCACTTCCCCCTACCGTTCATTGACGAGATGCTCGAGAGGTTAGCAAACCACGCATATTTTTGCTTTCTCGATGGATACTCAGGGTTCATGCAAATTCCTATTCACCCGGATGATCAACACAAGACAACATTTACTTGCCCTTATGGAATGTTTGCATATAGAAGGATGCCCTTCGGTTTATGCAATGCTCCGGCCTCTTTTCAACGTTGCATGATGGCGGTATTCTCGGAATTTATCGAGGAAATTGTCGAGGTGTTCATGGATGATTTTTCCGTTTATTGGAAGACATTCGTGGATTGCTTGGCAAACTTAGACAAGGTTCTCACGAGGTGTGCGGAGGTCGATCTAGTGCTAAATTGGGAAAAATGCCACTTCATGGTAAAGCAAGGCACAGTGCTCGGACACATTATATCCGAGAGAGGAATTGAAGTGGATAAAGCCAAAGTGGAGATGGTTGAGCAACTCCCACCTCCAACGGATGTTAAGTCTTTGAGAAGCTTTCTAGGCCATGCCGGATTCTATCGAAGATTCATTAAGGACTTCTCAAAGATCACTAAGCCTTTAACTCAACTTCTTCAAAAAGATGTGGCTTTTGACTTTGATGAGAAGTGCTTAGCGGCATTCCGAACCTTGAAGAATGCTTTAGTGAGTGCTCCCATCATTCAACCTCCGGATTGGAGCCAACCTTTTGAGATCATGTGTGATGCAAGTGACTATGTCGTAGGGGCAGTTTTAGGGCAAAGAAAGGAAGGCTGAGTTCATGCCATATACTACGCTAGTAAAACTCTCAATGAGGCACAATTAAATTATGCCACTTCGGAAAAGGAGTTGCTAGTGGTGGTTTTTGCTTTCGAAAAATTCAGATCTTACATCGTGAACTCGAAAGTCATTGTCTACACCGATCATGCGGCAATCAAGTATCTTTTGGCTAAGAAGGACGCTAAACCAAGATTGATTCGTTGGATCCTTCTTCTCCAAGAGTTTGATGTTGAAATTCGTGATAAAAAGGGGGTGGAAAATGTTGTGGCCGATCATTTGTCTAGGATGAACCATGGACAAGATGACAAAGAGCCCATAGAGGATAAGATGAGAGACGACCACCTCTACCGAATACTTGACAAGGATACTTGGATGATCGATATCATTTGAGCAATTCGGAGAATGCCTCTCGATCACCTAGATAAAAACACTCAAAGGAGGATAATCTCTGAAAGCCGGAAATATTTTTGGGATTCACTATACCTCTTCAAGCTTGGGAATGATGGAGTTATAAGAAGATGTGTACCAAGAGAAGAGAGGCAACAGATTTTGTGGAAGTTTTATCCGTCGAGTACGGTGGACACTATAGTCATTTTCGAACCCAAGCAAAAGTATGGTCCAGCGGATTCTTTTGGCCGGAGATGCATGAAGATACTAAAAGATATGTTGCATCATGCCCCGAATGCCAAAGGACCGGAAACATATCTCAAAGGAATGCTATGCCCTTGAATTACAATCTACAAATCGATTTATTCGATGTTTGGGGAATTGACTTCATGGGGCCTTTCAAAAACTCACATGGATTTGAGCACATCCTAGTTATGGTTGATTATGTATCCAAGTGGGTAGAGGCCATCCCATGTCGTAAAGCTTCCACAGAAGAATCCATCGCGATGATTAAAAGTGTGATTTTCCCTCGCTTCGGTACCCCGAGAATCTTGATAAGCGATGGAGGAACTCACTTCACCAGGAAGAACTTCAAGAAGTGCTTGGCCAAGTTGGGGATTGAACATAGAGTGTCTACAGCTTATCACCCACAAACCAATGGACAAGCGGAAACATCGAATAGGCAACTAAAGAGCATCCTTAACAAGACTATAGAGAAGGGAGGCAAGTATTGGTCAAAGAAGTTGGATGGAGCTTTGTGGGCATATCGAATGGCGTTCAAGACACCGATAGGTATGACCCCATATCAATTTGTTTATGGCAAGGCTTGTCACCTTCCGGTTGAGCTAGAACACAAGGCATATTGGGCAATAAAAGAGATGAACCTCGATCTAGACGCCGCAGGAATAAAACGGAGAATCCAAATTAGCGAGCTAGAAGAGATGAGGTTGAAAGCTTACGAAAATGCAAGCATATACAAAGAGATAATAAAGAGATGGTATGACAAAAGACTTAAAAAGGAGTTTAAAGAAGGAGATAAGGTCCTCCTCTACAATTCAAGATTCAAAACTTTCGGAAAAGGGAAGTTGCAAAGCAAGTGGGATGGACCTTACATTGTTCATTCGGTGCTCTCCAATGGAGCGGTTACCATCATGGATATGAAAGGAGACCAATTCATGGTGAATGGTCAACGACTCAAGGTGTATTTCGAACCCGATGTCATGCCCCTTCACCATATTGATATTTTCATCATGGAGGATGAGCCCGAACGTCGAGCCTAGGACGTAAAACAAGGTGAGCATTTTGTAAATAGCTCTCAATTTATTTTTTTGGAGTTTCTCACGAAGTTTTACCAGGCCAACTTTTCTACATGGGCTAACAATCAAAAAATAGTGGAGCACACGAAAAACCGAACCGACCCGCGAACCAAGGCAGGCCGGCCGGCCCGGTCCGATCAGCCCAGGGGCCCAGGGCGGCGGTTCGCCCCCATTTTTCTCTGGGACACGCGTTTTCGACTTCCATGTTTGGTCAGAAAATATTAGGGAAGTCAAGAAAAGGAAAAGATGGGTTCTAGGGCATTCCTTCTCGGGCTATTTAAAGGAACGAGATTGGAGCTCGGGAATCCATCCCAATTCACATCCTTTTGCCCCCAAGCAGCAGCCATGACATCCCCAAGGAGTGAGGAGATCAAGCTAGGCGCCGAGAAGCCTTTGAAGCTGGAGGAGGCGAAGCGATGCGAGCTCAAGCCCACAAAGGAGATCAAGAGGACCGCCCGCATCCGTTGTGGAGGGCGTGTCCCGACCGGGCCGATTGCATCTTGCCACCATGTCAAGGAGGAGGTCTCTACACCCGTCCGAAGATCGGAGCGACTCCGGGGCATGAAGAGGAAAGACTACAAGGAGGAGTCGCCCGAGCCGAAGGACTACGGGGGGAGTGATTACTCCGACGACCGCAGCCCGAGCTCGTGGGCAGCCGCCAGAAGGGACGACAATGACCTCTTCTATTAGGAGGAGGTGCCTAAAGACCCGACTCCCGAAGGACCAAACGGCGGCGGTGACCCCGACGACGGCGACGACGGCGACAACGGCGACGACCCCGACGACGATGACCCATTCAGGATGCACCCGTTATGTTGTGCGGCTTGCCGTCACTCCATATCGGACCTCTACACTTCGGTCGAGGAGTGTTTCCAAGCTATGGAGGCGATGAGGCAGAGAATGGAAGATTTGGAGCGTGTAGTCGATGACGACTACAAGTTCCTTAATCGGAACGTGAGGAAGCTATTCGGGATGGTCGGCAACATGAAGAAAAGGTGGTGCAAGGACTGTGGGAAGTTCCACTAGATGGTTAGGGTTTTCTCCCTTAGGATTTTTGTAAAATACGACGAGGACGTCGTATGATTTTAGCGTGGGGGAGAGCTAGCTAGCTAGATCTTTAAAAATTTTTGCCTTAGTGAGTTTAGTTTGGTTTGGCAGAGAGTTTGCAAGAGTTTGTGAGTTAAATTTTTAGGTGTGTTTTTAAATTTTCAGTTTGAAGTGTGTTAATTTAGTGTTCGAGTCGAAAAATCAAATAAAAAGTGTCTTTTAATTTTTGTCTCATACGATGCTTTTTATTTCTTTACTCGAATGTTTTCCCTTAATTTTTGATATATGAGCATGAGCATTTGGTTTGAAACATTTACCGTGGTGCTTAGTGGAGTTTTCACCTTTAAAAGTGCTCGCACCATACTTTGATCTAGAACCTTGTTTCGGTTGTGCTAAGTTTGATGCTAATGTTGGAGGAGTTTAATTCTGAAAATTATATGAAAACCCTTGTAATAAAGGTTAGCGAAAGCTCTTTTTTCAAGTTGAGAGACAAAGAAAAATCCTATACAAGGCCAACTCAATATCCGCTCCACCATAAGTGCGGTTAGCATGATGAGTTGGGCTAGGATCCTTCTCTCTTAGAAATTTTAATTTCGAGCAATGATCATGTCCTTGTATATATCTTTTATTGCTAGCCTCGTCATGCATTCGGTAACGAGACTCTCACATCAAAAGTCCCGTACATCGTCGAATTCCATACCCAAACCATAATATCTCTTTTGTACATCGTATTCCTTGAACACAACATATGTTCGAAGTTTCGTCTCGTCTCTAGCATGGTTTTCATTTAAAATTCAGATTGTATTTATGCAAGAAAAGATGAGCAAAGAGCTTCAGAAGAGAGGTAAAGATGTCAAGAGAGAGAGATAATAAATATATATGTGTGTGTGTGTGTGTGTGTGTGTGTGTGTGTGGAGAGAAAAAGAAAAAGAAAAGAAAAAGAGAGAGAGAGAAAAAGAAAAAGAAAAAGAAAAAGAAAAAAAGAGAAAAGAAAAGAAAAGAGAAAAAGAAAGAAAGAAAGAGGAAAAGCAAGAAAGGTATGAAGAGGGATGAATCAAGTGAAGATTAAATGAAGTGTAAGGAAGGATGCCACGTTGTTGTTAAGAGACGAATCTTCTATTTTTCCAACCATGTGCAATCCGACAACGAGGACGTCATCGGTGCCTCGTAGTCTTAATTTCTTTTGCCCTTGCACATGTCCACCATTCTATATCTTCTTATCCTTCACATCCCCACATCATGGTTTAATTCTCATGATCATTGGCTTTGAAAGGTAAACAACTATTAGAGGAATTTCGTAGCTTGACAATATTTGTGTTAATTTCACTAGCCATACCTATAGCTTCACCTTACATGATAATATGAGAGACTTGTGGGAGGTAAGAGTTTATGAATTGTTTAGGATAGCCACTTCATATGAGCGACATGTGACAACTTGGAGAAAGGTTTTTGCAGAATTTTATTTTTGAAAAATCATGAAAACCCTCCGATGGAAGCAAAGAAGTAAGCATGGCTGGAATTGAGGACCTCGAGTGAAAGGTATGAGTTGTGGGGTAAATCTTGATTTGGTAAAAATTCTAAACGCCCATGTTTATGTATCATGATCATTGCTTCATGTTTATTATATTAAAGATAAAGGATTGACTAACTTGTGAAGGAAGAAGTAGCGGAGTATGTTTTCAACACCATGGACAAAAGTTCTTTTGCAAGGAACTTGCTCGAGGACGAGCAAGATCTAAGCGTGGGGGAGATGTTGACGGTGTATTTTGGTACACCAAACATGTTCATTACACTTTGGATTGGACTTGATTATGGAACTAACCCGCCACTAGGTACACTAATGATATAACAAGTTCATCTTTGTTTGTGCATTTGGAAGTGTTATGTTTTTGCAGGAAAACATAGACAAAAAGGACGGAGTCACAACAAGTTCAAAGGAGCAAATGAGGAGTCCCGTTCGTGTTCAAGTGCATGATGAAATCACTCCCAAAAGTGGCAAGGACCGAAGTGTTACAAAGGAACATCCCTGAGGATTAAAGCGTAAAAGACCGAACTTCATGCGAGAAGACCCTCTATCTTGGACGCGAGGATGA
This sequence comes from Cenchrus fungigraminus, assembly GCA_036936925.1. Lineage (NCBI taxonomy): Eukaryota > Viridiplantae > Streptophyta > Magnoliopsida > Poales > Poaceae > Cenchrus > Cenchrus fungigraminus. Next base: position 61,576,889 of record CM072768.1, on the reverse strand, counting down.
CGTTGCCAAAATGATGCAATTAAAGTGGGCAAAGTGCAAAATGTCAAAAGAACCCACGGGAGCAAAGGGGCGACCGAACCGGGCCGGGATGGGAAGAAGAGGAGAGAGATCTTTGGCAAGAAGGATCGCTCGACTTGAAGGAAGCAACCACAAGTGGAGGAGGACGTCAAGGCCCTGCCACGACACCCCCGGAGGAGAAGGAAGACACCGTCGGAAGCGTCACCATGATCAATGGTGTTGTGCCTAGCGCCTTGATGGGGTAATCTTCTCATTTGTCCATGGGTTGTAAATGATCTTGAGATGTAATCGCAACTTTTATGGTTTCAATCTATCATCTAGTGTTGAAGATGCTTTCATGTTTAAGGTTAGCTACCATGCCTTGTCGGGAGTATAGATCTCACTTCTCCTTAGAACCCTTCAATACGCCGTGATCATCATAGGTCTAGTCACGAATACCTCCGCGTAGTGACAGTACGGGGGGAGGGAAAGGGCGAAACCGTGGTCACAACCCCCAGTAGATTAGATCGGTTTTTATATCTCTAAGCGGTTGCATGTTCAAGTTTCGTAGACCTTTGGGCAAGTGTCTTTTATATATCTTGTGAGTTTCATCGCCCTCTCTAGTGTAGCGTAGTAGTTCTCTAGATTAACCATAGTTTAGGGTTTGGATAAGTTAACTAGATAGTGCTAGATCAAACGTTTGTAATCCCCTTGCTCCGCGGATTGACAAGAACATAGGGAATCCCCGTGGTGAAAAAGGTGTAGGTCTGTACGCTTGCGGATCATAGGTGGATACAAGTTTTATCCGTCGACAAGACCGTATGGGCGTGCCGTAGTGGTTGGGTCCGAGTAGTCGTTGCGGGGGCTTCTCGGGTGTTTCTCCGAGTGGTCGGCCACTGTGGATAGTTGACCCGGGATCCCCGCGTACAGTAGGGTAGTAGGTATGATGTCTTTCGGGGTGTAGCTGTGCCCATATGCTGACGGGGCGGCGCATCCCGTTTCTGACAGGACGACACACGCCGTGACAGGACGGCGCACGTTGTGCCAGGCGTGGGCTGCACTGTGTCGTTCGTGGCTCCAGTCAGCGTCCCGCGTCAGGGCCGTCTAACACCAGGCAAGCCCGGTCAGACTGACAGGGGATGGGGAACCGGCGCCTTGCGTGACGTTGTGGGAGAGGATGAGCGCCACGGCGGTGCCACGTTCACGGTGGGACCCCCTGTCCTGAGCTTTGACTTGCGCGCGTGGGACCGGCCTTAGTCGGAGACGGAAACCACTTGTGCGTGCAAATAGTCGGAGGCGAGGCGGAGACTACTTGTGCGAACGGGTAGTCGGAGGCGAGGCGGAGAAGTTGTCGTGCAAGCCACCAATAGGTCGGAGGGGTGGTATCTTGTCGTACGGGGCACCAGTTACTCGGACTGTCAGTCGCTTGACCCCTTGGTTGATGCTCGCCGTTTGGTGGACCCTAATCTAGGCCCTCGTCAACGCGCGAAAGGGCGGGCCTGATGCCATGTGAGCGCGTACCATGCGTCCCCAACTAGGGGTGGGCATTCGGTTTTAACCGATAATTCGGTTCGGTTTTTCGGTGGATAAAAATTTTGGTTTTCCAACATACAACAACCGATCGGTTCGCAGAAAAACTAAAAACCGACATGTTCGGTTTCGGTTTTTTCGGTTCGGTTTTTCAGTAAATCCGAACAACACCGAAGTCACAACATAGTGACCGCCACAGATCTTCCCGAGGTCTCCGCTGCTCGCCGGAGCTCCTCCCGCATGCCCTCCTGTACACCGGCCGCCGCAAATCACCTCGTCGCACGACCGCCGCCAGCCACAGATCCTCCCGCAGGAACACCGGCCGCCGCAGATCCTCCCGTGGCCGCAGGCCGCAGCTCCTCTCACTTGCTCGCCTGTACACCAGCCGCCGCAGATCACCTCGTTGCCCGGCGCCGCCAACCGCAAATCCTCCAGTGGGAACACCGGCCGCAGCTCCTCCCGCTCCCGCAGTCCCGCCGCGGCTCCTCTCGCATGCGCTGCGTACACGCCTGCTAGGCTGCCGCATGCTTGCGTAGCGCGGAGGGTGGGAGGGGAGCTGCCGCCGTCGCCGCCAAGCGGTGTGGCCGTGTGGAGCCGCCGTCGTCGCCGCCTGGCCGCCTGGGTGGCTGCCTTTGGTGGAGTTGGTGGCTGAGGTGAGTGAGGATAAGGTTAGGGTTTGCCGGTGAGGATAAGGTTGGGCCAAGGGTGGGGTCGCGCCGGTGGGCTGCAGTGGGCTGGTGACCTACGCAACTTACTTGGGCCAAGTGAATAGATGCTGGGTTGTATATATTTCGGTTTATTCGGTGGTTCGGTTCGGTTTGGGCTGAAAACCGAAGCCGAAACCGAACACCGAAGTACACAAAATTGAAAACCGTAGCCGAACCGAAAAACCGACATTTCGATTCAGTTCGGTTCGGTTCGGCTTGGGGGCTCGGTTCGATTTGCAGTTTTCGGTAAAAAAAAATGCCCACCTCTATCCGCAACAACGCTGGATTTGGCGTCGGACGAATGCTACGTTCTGTAGCTCTTACCGTCCCCGTAAAACTGAACGCCACACCGTTCATTACCGTTCCTTTTACCGCACCCAGGACAGCCTAAGCTTACCAATTCCACCCTTCTGGTGCGTGCACACGTGCATTGCCTTGCATAGTTGTGTACTACTATGTGTCTAGGGGAAAGGGTGCGCAAAGGCCAAATGGCTATAGCATACAGGTGCAGACGTGCTTGATTTAGCCGAATCCGAAAACTATTCCAAATTCTCTTCTTATTCCAAATTCTCTTCTCATGTTTGACACTTTGACCTCACCATTTTCCTTGTCGTGTCAAAAAAGAATTCCTGCCAGAAGCCAGATCCAGTATACTTCCATGTCGTGCCAACAAGGCAATAACCTCTCTCCATAAGTATGACGAGACAGCAGACTTCTCACATCACCACATGCACCGATGCACGGATCGAGTCCTGCCGGGACAAGCCACCAGTTACGCCCCACAAATGGAGCGCGATCTCTGGTTGCTGTCGGCAACGCTCGCCATCGCCACGCTGCTCTACTTCGCCATCCTAAGACACCGTTCCGGCGCTGTCCGGCGGCCGCCGCCCGGCCCAAGGCCACTCCCCCTCATCGGGAACCTCCTCTCCCTCCGCGGCAACCTCCACCACACCCTCGCCCGCCTCGCCCGCACCCACGGCCCCGTCATGCGCCTCCGGCTGGGCCTCGCCACGGCCGTCGTCATCTCGTCGCCCGACGCGGCGAGGGAGGCGTTCACCAAGCACGACCGGCGCCTCGCCGCGCGTGCCGTCCCGGACACCGCCCGCGCCCTCGGCTTCTCGTCGCGCTCCATGATCTGGCTGCCGAGCTCCGACCCGCTCTGGAGGACCCTGCGCGGCATCGTCGCCACGCACGTCTTCTCCCCGCGCGGCCTCGCGGCGGCGCACGGCGTCCGCGAGCGCAAGGTGCGTGACCTGGTGAGCTACATCCGCGGGCGCGCCGGGCGGGAGCTCGACGTCGGCCACGCCGTGTACGGCGGCGTGCTCAACCTGGTGTCGAGTGCCTTGTTCTCCGTCGACGTGGGCGCCGAGTCCGCGCAGGGGTTGCGCGGGCTCGTGGAGGAGCTTGTCGAGCTCGTCGCGAAGCCCAACGTCTCGGACCTTCTCCCTCTACTCCGGCCGCTGGACCTGCAAGGATTGCGGCGCCATACGGCCGGACGCTTCGAGAAAGTCTTCGATATCCTTGACGGCATGATCGACAGCAGGTTGGCCGGAGCTGGAGCTTCCTCTCAGGACAAGCGCGGCGACTTCCTCGACGTGCTCGTGGAGCTCATGGCAGCGGGCAAGATCGCCCGCGACAACGTGACGACCATCCTGTTCGACGTGTTCGCCGCCGGGAGCGACACGATGGCGATCACCGTGGAGTGGGCGATGGCCGAGCTGCTCCGCAACCCGGGCGCCATGGCCAAGCTGCGCACCGAGATCGATGGCGCTCTCGGGAGCAAGGAGGCCGTCGACGAGGCCGACGCGGCGAGCCTCCCTTTCCTCCAGGCCGTGGTGAAGGAGGCCATGCGGCTGCACCCCGTGGCGCCGCTGATGCTGCCGCACCGGGCCGTGGAGGACGGCGTCGAGATCGGAGGCTACGCCGTGCCCAAGGGCTGCGCGGTGATCTTCAACACGTGGGCGATCATGCGCGACCCGGCGGCGTGGGAGAGGCCGGACGAGTTCGTCCCGGAGCGGTTCTTGGGCATGGGGGGCACGGTAGACTTCCGGGGGAAAGACTTCGATTTCATCCCGTTCGGGTCCGGCCGGAGGGTGTGCCCCGGCATGCCGATGGCCGAGCGAGTGGTGCCGCTCATACTGGCGTCGCTGCTCCACGCGTTCGATTGGCGCCTGCCGGACGGCGTGTCCGCCGAGCGGTTGGACGTGAGCGAGAAGTTCACCACCGCCAACGTCTTGGCTGTCCCTCTCAAGGCCGTTCCCGTCGTCATCATCTAGTTCCTGCATAAGACTTCCTGTGCTGTTTTCGCGCGTCCTTTCTCTGAACCGTGCATGTGGCCCATTTCCCTCCACAAAAATCTTATCCCCCGTCGGCTCCAACTGCCATCTCCATCTCTTCTCTTCTCCCTCGCCTCCCTCCGTCCTCGCGCGCCACCTCCCGGCGGCGGGAGTGCCGGTCCAGATCCGGCGGTGCAAGGGAGGGAGAGGGGGCCAGTGCGGTGGCAGGAGTACCGACAGCACAGAAGACGGGTCCCTCCTCCCCCACGCATCCACCTCCTCCCACCTGCTCCTCTCTCCCACGTCCGGCGCCCCCGCGTGGTCGCCGCCGGGCTGCGACTCCGCCGAACGACTAGAGTCGGAATCTGACGAGCCGTGGCGAGCTTCCCTGCGCCCGACATTACACCCACGCCTCCGACTTCTAGGTTGGCCCCATCCTCCACGCGCCTGCCGCCAAGCAGCGGCCCCACCGGTGCCGGAGCTCCACGGCGAGCTCCTCCGCCGGGGATCTCGCTGGAAAAGCACCTGCAGGGGCTCGCTGCTGTCGGGATGCGACTTGGAGGAGCACCTAGACGAGGAGGGGAGGGCGAGCGTCGCCGGCTCCGCCTCCCCCGCGGCGATGAGGGGCGGGCAAGCTGCATCAACACCGTGTCGAGCCGCCGCATGTTGTGTGGCGACTCCCCTGCTGCCATGGGCACCCGTGTCTGATGTTACAATCCTATGTTTTAGATGTTCCATATGTTGCAATCGAATGTTTCAAGTGTGTCATATGAATGTTGCAAAAGCCGAAACAAATGTTGCATATGTTGCAATGTCTTTACACAAATGTTTTTAAGTGTTTGTTCTGAATGTTGCAAGCGTTTGTTCTGAATATTGCATCAATTTTTCCGAAAGCATGTTGCTTTTTCAAGTGTTTCGGATGCATGTTGTAAATATTTCAACTGTTTTTTATCTATGTTGAAACAAAGCATGTTGTTTTTCAAGTGTTTCGGATGCATGTTGAAAATATTTCAGCTGTTTTTTATTTATGTTGAAACATCCTGTGAAACGTTTTCGACTCGCGATGTTGCATGCAACATGGGGCGATGTTCTGGTGGGAAATTTACTGACTTTTCATCCGACGGCTGATCTGCGAATCGAACGACTGCGCAGGTATCCGGACGTTCGCGTCCGTCCGGACGTCCCGACGCTAGTACGTACGTTTTTTTAGCAAACATGCCTATATTAAACAGAATACTGTACAGAGACACGTACACAAATGTACATTCTGGAAGGATACTGGATACGGAAGACAGATGTTCCACCAGACAAATTGCACAAAGGCCCCTAAATAAATATGAAAAATACATTCAGGTCCCCAGAGCAGCAGAGCCTTCGCACTCCGGATTCCACCACCGTCGGACTTCCTGTGCTGTTGGATGAACGTTGTCGTGTTTTCTCTGTTCAAACTCGGAAATTGGGGGAGCTTCTAGCTATCACTTCAGCGACAAAAGAACATCTTGTCGCTGAAGGCCTTGCATGCCGCGGTAGCATCGGGAGGGTGGAGTGCATGCATGTAAAAGAAAACAAAATTGATGATATCAGCCACATGCAATATTGATTGAAACTAAAAAAATCTATAAATCATAAACCGAGCACCAAAATTAAATTCCGATTGCACTATTGGATTTCTGACAATAAAAACTTCGAAACATGATCCAACTTGACTATATTTTGACAAACTTTTTTATTTGTATTTTTTAATTACGGTTATATATTCTGTTATCGCTAGAACAAAACGAATGAAACGTCAGAACAAACGAGAACAACTGTCAGAACAAGTTTATATGTCATCCCGAACAACAAATGTGGTGTCAGAACAAATCAGAACAAGAGTCAGACACATGTTATTATTATAGATAGAACAAGATATTACTATAGCTAGAACAAGATATTATTGTAGTCAGAACAACTTATTATTATAGCCAGAACAAGTTTGTATGTCATCTCGAACAAAAAAAAAGTGTCAGAACAAATGAGAACAACGGTTAGAACAAAATCCTATTATATTATAGTCGGAACAATTTTGTGTGTCATCTCGAACAAAAACAAATGTAGTGTCAGAACAAATCAGAACAATGGTCAGAACAAGTTGTTGTTATAGCCCGAACAAGATACTTATAGCCATAACAACTTATTATTACAGCGAGAACAAATTTACATCTCATCTCGAACAATAAAAATATTAATAGAGGGAAAAATTTTAAAAGGAAAGGATATAAAAAATGGAAATAGAACAAAAAATAAAGTAGAAAGTAAAAAAAATAAATAAAAAGAAATAAGAAATAAGAAAAATAAAAGAAATACAATAAAAAGAAAGAAGAATAAAAAGAAAGAAAGAAAATGGAACAGAAAAAATAATATTAGAAAGGAAATATAAATAAAAAAGAAACAAGAAAAAGAAATAAAGAAAAAGAAACAAGAAATAAAAAAGAAACAAGAAAAATAGAAAAGGAAAAAGAAATAAAAAAGAAAAGAAAGAAATAAAGAAAAGAAAGAAACAGAAAAAAAAGAAAAAAAAAACCGCACCCCTCCCGTCCCGCGCAGCTTCAGCAACGCATCGCGAAAGCTGAAGCGACGCATATGAATCCGGGGAAATTGGTCCCCGTCGCCATCCGACTTGCAGTTTCCTGAATCTTGATCCACGGCGACAAAACAATACAACAATTTCCCTCCTTTCCCCTCCCTCATGCCGATAACTAGACACAACTATCCTGACTCCTTCTTGGCTCAAAAAAAAAATCCTGAATCCTGTTCCCTGCCCCATATTATGCACATTCCAACATTTGCAGACATTTTTATTTCACATTTGTAAAACATAAACAGCCAGTTCCAAATGCCACACGAATACATCGAGTCCATTTACATAACAAGACTACAGACCTACAGCAAACGCACAGCCCCAACAACACCACCAAAGGCGAACGCGACACGGAATTGGATCACGCGCAGACAAGCGTCTACAATAAATACACAAGCACATCATCAAGGCAGAAGGCATCGTGGCGAAGCCTCCGGATCACATTCACATCCTCGGATAGTCGGATCCTCCTCCTCCACGCGCCAATCAGCACGGCCCGGTCTTCTTCTTGTTCACGGCGTCCATCCACCGCGCGGCGACCTCCCGCTCGATCTCCAGGACGCTCTTCTTGGCCACGACGCCGCCGTCCGACTGCGCCGTGGTGGCGGTGGCCGTGGCGACCCGCACGGCGTGGGTGGCGCGGGCGTCCAGCTCGCGCAGGATCTTCAGGATGTCGTTCCCGAGCCGCTCGGAGAGGCTCCGGCTGAAGTCCTCCCTGATCACCACGCGGAGCACCGCCACGTGCTCCGCGTCCGCCGGCATGGTGTACGCCGGCACGATCCACCCGAACCGCCGCAGGTTCTCGGAGATGTCGAACACGCTGAAATGGCTGCTGTCCTTGAGAGAGAAGGCGACCAGCGGCACGCCGGTCTCCTTGGAGAGGATGTCGAACCGGCCGGTCGCTGCCACACCTTCCCGCAGAACCGCGGCGTTCTCCTTGCAGTTCTCCATGATGTTCTTGTACCCCTGCAGTAGAATGGTGGTACCAACAATTTAGTTCTTACCATTCTGTGCCTGGCACGCATGTTGTCTGAATGAAACTACTTCAGAACCTCTGAAAGAATAATGGAAATACCTCGAAGCCTAGGCGAATGAGCTGATAGTATTGTGCGATTATCTGACTAGAACCTGCAGAAGAGTTTCTAAGCAATCAATTTTCTGCAATATGACAGACCAAATAACTGAATGACCCACAGACCTGACAAAGATACCTTTGGAGAAGTTGAGCGTGAACGTAGGTTGGTCTGTCCCCAGATAGTTTATATGGAAAATGAGCTCTTCAGGCAAATCTTCCTTGCTCCTCCAGATTACCCAACCAACACCAGCGTAAACAAGCCCATATTTGTGCCCACTGACATTGATGCTCTTCACTAGCGGTAGCCTGAAGTCCCATTCAAGCTCAGGGTAGAGGAAAGGCGCTATGAATCCACCGCTTGCAGCATCAACATGAATAGGCACATCCAACCTTCATATGAGGGATAACGGAGTAAGCATCTCGACAGAAACTTGAGCAGAGTATGTTGCACTGCTGTGTTTTGCAGCAACAGTTCTTGACATATGCATAAGAAAGATATCGGATGCAGTAATCGGGATGATTTCATGAAAATGAGTGTCGAAAACATAATTAAACAAGCCATTGAACTATGGTGGCACCTCTCAGCAATGTTCATTTTTGGAAATAAATTATGACTTACCCATGGCACAGATCATGTGTTACACAAATATACCAAGCAGGGTTGTTTTTCAGAAATAAGTTGGCGTCTTTGCTTTCACGGATTTTGTTTAATAAGGCTCATCAAAACTTGTAAGAATGATTAACCACCACTTTGAACCCCAAAAGAAACATCAGATTAGTGCTGCTAGGCACGAGCCATGATGGTTGCATTGAGAAGATAATACCGTGGAGGTCTAGAGAGCTGATAAATGCTTACCCAGTTTCCTTGTTCTTCTTTGTAAGAAGGTCATTCAATAGCTTAACATCTTCAAACTCCCCTGTGAGAGTAGATCCCAAGATAGCTGCAACACATATAGTGTTCTCATCCACCATCTCAACAGCCTTGACAGGGTCCATGACATAATATCCCTCAGATAACTTAACCTCCTTTAGCTCTACTTCAAAATATCTTGCAAATTTCTCCCAGCAAACCTAGGAGCATTAGAAATCACCAGAGGCATCTTTCAGACACATGCTTTGTGATCAACTTCTTCGATAATTTATACAAGCAAATACCTGAACATTAGCACCAGTGACAATGTTGGGTTTGTCATATGGCTTCCCCTGTTCCTTCCTCTTGTTTTGCCATTTTCTCTTGAATGCTAGGCCCGCAAGCATGATTGCTTCTGAAGATCCCACTGTTCCAACTCCAACAGCTGTCTCATCCTCCTTAATCGGTGCGTTGAACAGGTGAGCTATCATATTTACGCACCGGTTCTGCAAAGATTTCAAAAAGGAATAAGCAACTGTGCAACAGTAACTAAAATTGCAAGTATGTTAGCAAGTAACAGTCATGCAAATGGTCAAAGCAGCATAAGCCAATGGAAATATGTCAGCATCGTTAGTTATTGCTGGCCTAAATCACTAAAACACACGTCAACACTTGTTATAATTTTCCCACAGCTCATCAGCTCATCCATCTGAACTGACTGCACGATTCGTTTGTCTGTCACTGAAACCATTCAGTCCGGCTGTTACTGCTAACTAACGCAGCAGCAGCAGAATCAGGCAAATACCTATTTTATTTCAGGAACAGTACTTGACCTGAATCAGGCACACAAATGCTACACAGGAAATTAAAAAGAGTGGCATTTTCCACAGTGTTATCATGTTAGCCAGTAACTGTCATGCAACTCTCTGTCTGTCCTGCAGATTTTTTTCAGTTATCAGGTATTCAGGTTTATACAGAAGCACGTTATAACTCAGTAGTACTTTATTTAGGGTGTTTGGTTTCAGGAATAGGGTGATCCATCAACTTCGTACTAAATTTTTTGTTTGGTGTAAAGAAGAAATGGTTAGCTTAATAATTTAGAAATGGATTCATCTCCAAATTCGTGGGATGACCATGATTGACCATTCCATTCTAGAGGGTGCCACTGGCTTCAGCTCAGGCAGTCAGTGCCTTCTATTCTTGGCAAATAAAAGATTCTAGTCCAAGGTCTGCAGATTTCCATGGCTTGATATAGAAAACGGATATTGAAGCATGAGACTGACAGATCCTTGTCAGAAAACCGAAATCAGCAAGAACTAAAAGTAACTTTCTATGACTCTGAACCGGTTCCAAAATCTTAAGCTCTGGCAAAGCCTGGTACTTTTTTTTACGTGTTCACACAATCATACTGAAACTTCTAATAGTACGATTCGTCCAAACTCAGGTATTTTCTATTTCTGAAGCCTGAATGCTTGGGGACTGCCAGAAAATCAGGTAGACGGAAGCACAAGGCTGACAGAGAACTTTGTCAGCAACTTGAAATCAGCAAGAAGTAAAGCAACTTTTCGAAGACGAACTCTGAAGCTCGCTGGTGTGATCCGTTGGTAATACTAGGTACCTGGAGCTCGGTGGTGACTGGGTACTCGTCCATGTCGACGTAGTTCTTGTTGATGGATCCCATGATGAGCTTGTCGCACTCGGGCTCCATCCAGGTGGTGACGAACGAGGCGAGGTTCAGGCGCGGGTTCCCGTCCAGCATCAGCTCGTCGTTGATGATCTGGAACGCCGCCTCCCGCGGGATCGACCGATCCGGCATCCGGTACCTGCACACCAGCCCAGCCAGCGGATCAGCAGCAGCTAGACCACGATCGATCAGCACCCCGGCGCAAGCGAAAACGAAAGCGGAATCGTGGCCGTCGCCGGTGGTCACCCACCGCGGCAGCTGCTCCCGCACGTAGCGCGACGCGAAGGTGCTGGCCACGGTGTCGTCCCGGGTCATGGAGTTGGCGTGCGAGAGCACCATGGCTGCTGGACTGCGCGCGGCGCGGCGGCGGCGGCGGCTGCTCACGCTCCCCCTGCTGCCGATTGTCCTCCTCCTTGCTCCCGACGTGTGTAGGTTCGGTTTGTGTGGTGGTGGTGGCCTGGTGGGAGTGGGAGTGGGAGTGGGAGTGGTACACTGGTACTACTAATAATGGAAGCCACGGCGACCTGGCCCAACCACCGGCCTCCGCGCGCGCCCGCGGCATAGTACCGAAGCGGAACTGCTACCCTGCCACTAGCCCACTACCCAAGTTCTCGAGCGAGCAAAAGAACCGCCGGTAGCGGAAAAAGCAAGGGCATCAGGGGAACTGACCGTGGGAGCGGGTCGCGGACGTAGCGGGACGCGAAGAAGGTGGAGGTCACCGGCTCGGCGTCCGTGCCGGGCCCGGTCGCCGCCACGGTAACCACCATCGCGCTCGCTCGATCGATCTACCCGGCCCGCTCGCTCCGCGTACGTACGGTGGCGGGCGGACAGCGACGGCCGGCCCCGGACCCGGAGAGGGGAGGGAATCGATTCGCCCGCTGGCGGAGGCGGAAAGGCGAGGGCGACGCGTCGGCCGGGACCGGGAGGGAGCGAGAGCGAGCGCGGGTGCGGGGTGAAGTGTCGCGGTGCTCTCGTGGCCACGACGGGGACGTGGGGGATTTTTTAGCCGGGCGGGTCGGGCGCCGGTCGCGCCGGCTCGAGACGCGGCGAGGTCATTTGTTTAGGCCGAGCGTTCGCACACGTAGGCGTGGGCGTGGCACGGGCGCACGCGGCCGCGCGGCGAGGCGTCCGCGTGGTGCCGCGGTGGCGTGGGGGCAGGGCCGATGGCGAGCGGTTGTTTATTGCGGATCGCCATGCGCGATCTCGCTCGCGCGTCGCGTCGCGTCGCGGCGTCACTGGTCCTGCCTGCGTGTCGCCCACCACCCGTCCGTCGGCGCGAGAACTCGCCACAGGTAGCTCTGTCAAAAGTGTGAACCGCTAGCGCGCGGCAGGCCACACAAATCGACGACCCGACGCGACTCGATCGAGTTGCCGGAGGAAATGAGCACGCGCGGATTCTCTGCGGATCTTGTTGCGGTGCCGATCAGAGCGACGGTTTGTTCAGGGAGGAGCAGAGTGGGGCGAGCGACAAGCTTTTCTATCGTGCGATTAGGCTCTCAAGCTTTACGACTTATGAGCTGATCAAATGCAGCGGATCCCACAACATGCGCTGCTGGCTGGGTGTGGCGTTTCGGTGTCGTAGTCGTATATCCCTGAGATCGCTTGACGGGGAAGGATGAGCCTGTGTCGGTGGACAACCAAAGTGTGGATTATCTGCGGTGCGTGGCTCAAAGGTGCAAACAGGGCCGGGACTTATATGTGGCACCGAGGCCATCTCAACAAATACTTGCCAAGATTTTCCTTCTGACACGCACAGTTTACTAGGTATAGCTAGTGGCGGAGTCAGCTTTTGTTGACGATTAGGACCAAAATTCAGCTGCTAAAATGGTTGTATATGTGACATGATAATTACAGTAAATAGTCCAAATTGGCAAGGAAACTAATAATTTATTATTAATGTGATACAATATGTTGGAACGGTGTGGATTAGAGGATTAGAGAGCATACAAAAACAAATACCTAGTGATGATTTGGTACATCCACGGTCACATCTTCCATTTCCTCATCTGTATCACTATCACCTAAAAATAGACAAGATGAAAATATAAATAAAAGGTATTGCAAATCATATAACCAACTACCGGACGGTTTGAATATCATACCATTGATAGTAGTACAATTTGCATAATCAACTATTGGCAGAAATATGAGGGAAATAAGATGACAATGTTCTACTCATCATTTTGTACTATCAATTACAAATCTGAAATTGCAGTACCAAATTTCAATCAATGTATTTAATCAATGGACAATGGAGATGTTGAGAGATTAGGGAGAACTGGAGATTGGAGAAGATTGCGAATACCTGCAGCCGGGCAGGCAGAGGCGCAGAGCTGCAGAGAGGCAGGACGCAGGGGCACCAGGTGGCCGGCGCCGACGACGACGCATCTCTACGACGGCGGGAAGCAGGATCCCTGCGGCGCGCGGCTCTGCAGTCGCAGTCGCGTCGTCGCGGCATCGGGGTCGGGGAGGAGGCAAGGAGCAGTAGCGCCATCGGCCATCGCGACCTTGGGGAGGAGCAAAGCTGCGGAGGATCAGTCGCGTCGTGCGGCTGTGCCGCCGTCGCAACCTCGGGGTCGAGGTCTCGGGGAGGAGCAGTAGTGGCGCGGGCGGACTGCTGCTGGCCTGCTGCCTCGCGTTTTGCTCTAGTCGGCGAGTTGGGTCTGCGAGGAATGATTTTTTTTGGGCTAAAAATTGTTGAGGGTATGTGGGCTTCCATGGGCAACGACTAGAGCCTTGGTCAGGCTGGCCCTAGTTGGAGCTCCGCCTCTGGGTATAGCCACGACAGATACAGTTCGTGGCTATACAGCATACACTACAAAGTCCTGGGCTGAGAGCTCAGCACGACAGCACGTTAGGCAACCTGAGCACGGCTGTCCTGTTTGCCCCGCGAAGGATAGCAGGCCAGCACGACGGCCTACAAGTAGAAATCCTAGCTTCAGGAATTTCATAACCTATATGACTTTCGATGTTTGAGATCCGTACATGCATTCTCAGCCATTAGATCTTCTCAACCCTAACAGCTCCTCTCCTCAAGCACCACCGCCCCACATGTGTGCTGCCACCATGCCCGCGCGCGCCGTCGGCCTCCCCTCGTGTCACTGTGGCCCATGCGAGTCGTCGTCTTTGTGCATAGCTGCTGCGGCCCTCGCGGTCGTGGGCATGAAGGCCACGAGTCTGCCGCCCCGGGTCGCCGGCCACGAGCTCCACGCGTCGCTCCGCAGGTCGTGAGGGAGAAAACGAGAAAAAAATGGAATGTTGAATCTTGGTTCTCCAAATGTTGAAATAGATGTTAAATTTTTTTGAATGTTTGTGAAAATGTTGAATGTGGTATTTTCTAAATGTTGAACTATTTCTTAGAAAATGTTGAAGGTAATTTCTGAAATGTTGAATTTATTTATCTATATGTTGAATCTATTAGTTGAGTCTAACGGGCTTCAAAGCCATGTTGCTTATCCTGCACATGGAAACCACATAGGATCCCCTACCTACGAGCCCCGGCTCGCTTGTTGCCATACATAACCCCGACGACTGGCTCTCCAAACCCTAGTCGCGATAGCAGCTGGTCGCTACCTCCGTCTCTCCCATCTCGTCCATTCGAGCTCCGCCGTCGTCGTCTCTCCCATCTCGCCCATTCGAGCTCCACCGTCCCGCCGTCACTCATACGCGCTCCACCTCCCCATTTGAGTTTCATCGCCCCATCCTGTCCATTTGAGCTCCATCACACCTGTCTCGTCCTCATCCCGTCATCGCCCAACACGCTCTGCCGCCCCTGTGAAACGAACCGGGTTTCCGAAGACGGGAACCCGATCCCTGCACCTCTGTGATAGTCCCAGGAGACTATCACGTGCAAATCCCTGTCTCAGAAAGTAAAGCAAAGTACCATACAACAAGAATAAATACTTGAAGGTCCACATAATATTATAATAATTAAGCATCTGAGTACATCATTTCGGCACATGCCGGGTACAAGTCCAACAGGACTGAATCAAACAGAGTAAACATCTACGCAGCGGCTCTCATGTAGCGAAGTAGACACCATATCCGCAGGCATCTCGAGTGTAGGGCAAGCCTCAATCCTCCCATCCATCGTGCTCGAAGTCGTAGTCCGGCTCCTGCTCTGAAAACCCGTCATCTACTCGATAAGCGAGTAGGTCATGTCAGCTTCCCAACAAAGAGCATAAGCAAGAGAGAATAGTTCTACTATGCATGAGTAATCCTATTTATGGCTGTAGAAGGTTAAGCAAGCAGCGGTAGCAACATCAAGGTAAGCAGAATAGCCGAGAGGTATCCATCTCCGAAGAGATCCACACCTCCGAGGTCAAAGCCTCCGGGGTCAACGCCCCAACAAGGAAAGAAACACCAAATACTGGATCTCAACCAAGATACAGCATCCCACACTCATCTGCAACGTGGGGTCACCAACTCCTATCCCCACGTCTCAACGGCACGAAGCCGGGCTCACAACACACAGGGGAGAGAAAGCAGCACAAGAAGAGACTAGCCAGGTGAGAGATCGTAAGGGCTGTCCATACCAGTGGACACGGACTATAGCTATAGGTTTAACACTCTGCAGAGGTTGTACAACTGGACCCGCCGGATAGGGCAGAAACGGTGGCCGCCGTTCCACATCCCTACCTAACGGCCGGAGACCTAGCAGTGGGTGGCATTCTCCTGCCTCTCCGAGCCTGACTCGTTCTGAACTGGGGCGCGAAACTTGCCAGCAGGGCCTCGGAGCTGTGAACATCTCCGGAGGAGCCGGGGCGACGTCTACTCGGGGGGTATAACCCGTCCCCCTCACACGACCACACCGGTCCGCCTACAAGCTGAGAGCCAACCACCAACTAGTTCTCAGACCGAACCCCGCCCATACGTGAGCGAACGGTTTGTACGAAAATAGCCCAAAGATCAAGGTCACACAGACGATCGGTCCTTAATTGCGGGAGCAAGCACTCACCATCTCCATCCGTCCGACACGCCGCTAGGGCGAGAGGCCAGGTCGCATCTCCCCTAGACAGGCGTTCACAAGTAACCAAAGCGGCTCGCTCCCGCGGTAACACGTCAAGGATACACACTCACCCAAAACACACGCAAGAGTTCCGAAGTATCCCAACCTCGGTCCAAACCTGAGATCCATCCATAACTAAGGGTAAAATATATGGATAGAGTAGTGCCGGGAACTAGCTAGGGGTCTGTAGCTAGTTCCGAAAGTAGGTATTCCAAGGACAAGGTAAACAATTCCAAGGCACGGCTAATCAGTTGTCTATGCAATTTCAAAACATGCATCAAAAGTAATTAAGCACTAGCAACTAAAGCAAGCATAGGATCTATATGGTTGGGAGTGACATGACACCTGGCTGGCGTCCGAAGTCCTGGTCTAGGTTGTAGTCGGGGTCGTAGGCCTCCTCCTGGTTGTAGCTCGGGTCTGTGCAGCACGGGATACGAGACACTAAGATACCGGCAATCAACTAAGCATAAATCCAAAGAAACCCAATTTTAGAAGATCCAAACAGAATCATACTACCTACAAACAGCACCGTCTCATTTTTAGAAAAATATAGAAACTGGTTTCATATTTTTTGGAGTTATAAATAATTAGTTATGAATTTTCAAAGATTATAGGATTTATAAAATAATTTCCAAAATTCATTTATAAACAGTAAATGATTTTTATATTTTGAAAATAGGGATGACGTCAGCGTCACAATTGATGGGCCGTTAGTGGGCCAAAAGTGGCAGTGGGCCGAAATCGGCCCATTGGACTTAGCCCATTGGGCCACAACGACCAAGTCCAGCAGTTCTCCCCGAACAAAAAGCTGGGTTCACTGGTTAAAAAGGAAAAGGGGCCGAGCTGGGCCTTTCTGGGTTAGCCGGCCCATCACTCTCTCAGGTTCCCACCAGAGCAGTCCGGCGAGTCACCCTGAAGACTGCTGGGGCGCGAAGGCGCTCCTCGCCGCGCGTTCGCGCGTCGGCTCGCACCGGCACGAGTCCGGCGGCGACGGCGGACAGCGTTTGACGACGGCGACTGCTCGGGCGTTCAAGCAAGCGAGGCTCGGTGATCTCTAAGTGCACGCGGTCACCTTGGCGCAGCCGCAGCCCCTGGGGTGGAGCTCCTTGGTCGGCGCGGAATGACCCGGCGGCGCTTTCGGCACGGCGCGGCCCAGAGAAACGGCGATGATGCTTCACGACGCAGCGGCCTTGCACGGGAAAGTGCGTGACCAGGCTGGTGTGCGTGCGCTGGACTCAAGCAGGCGTGATCAAACAAAGCATCACCGCCACTTGAGAGCCCGGAGCAGGGGTGCTCGGACACGCAGAGCGGCGGCGCGCAGCGACACCGTCATGACGAAGCAAAGCGGCGGCGACGCAAACAAGATCAAGAGGCACAGCACAGCGGGGCGTAGCATCTAGGGATGCTCACCCAAGTGCACGCGCGTCCAGGCCTGCCCTGGCCGCGACGTGGCCGGCCGGCGCGCGCGGGCGCCCGGTGTTCCGGGTCCGCGGCGCGGCGCAGCGGCAGCAGCGGCGCATCATCCCTGCAAGCAGCATCTCGGCTCGAAGGCCGGTTCACAGGTATGATAAGAACAGCCTCGCGGTGTCAACGAAGCTGGACGGGACAGCGAGGACCGGCGCGGCGCTGGGGTGCGACGCGAAGGCGGACTCGCGAGAACGCACGGCACGAAGGCCGGCGCGGCGTGGCGCAGGGGCACGCTCCCACGGGTGAAGAAGAAGAGGAGGTGTGGTCTGGCTCACCGAGGGGCGGAGGTGTAGTCGATGCAGTGACGGCCGCGTCGGGGAAGAGATCGACGGCGACGGCGAGGTGTGGCGGCGGCGCGTTGTGCTCCTCTGCTCCGATCTCCGCCCGCTCGTGGACGGCCTTCCTCACGACCCGTCCGGCTCCGTCTTGGTGTGCTCCGTCTTCAGCAGGGCAGCGCGTCGGCGAAGCGCGCCCGTCTTCCTCCGCCTCCCACTTCTCCACTTCTCCCTCTCTTCTCTCCTTGGCGACAGAACAGGGGATCCAAAGGGGAGAAACCCCAACTGCTTGATGCCTTGCAGCAGGGGCCTCGCCAGGGGCTTTAGCTGGCCGAGCGCGCCAGGGTGAAGGGCAAAAGCGTCACGGCTGGGTCCCCATTGGCTCACAGAGGCGCGGTGGTGACGTGGCTGTGCAGGATAGGCTGGCGCGTGAGAGAAGGCGTCATGGCTCAGGGGCAAAAGGGGAAAAGGCCCGGGTGGCGCGCAGGCGCGGCCGCCTGGCTCGGCGTCCGTGCCACGGGTGCGGTCGGGGGCTTGTCCCCTGGCCAGGGTTGCGCCCACGCGCGAGTGAGCGCGGCGGCGGTGCGGTGCGGCGCGCGGGCGTGGACCGGCGCGGGGAGGAGAAGAACAGCGCGGCGGCCCCACTTGCCAGCGAGACCGGCGCGGGGAAGAGGTAAGGTGGGCCGCGTGGGTCGCCTTGGCTTGCTGGGCCGAAGAGGAGGGCGACGGTAGAGAGCAGGCCGAGGCTTAGAGGGGGTTAGCTAGGCTACAGAAGAGGTTAGCTGGCCCATCAGTTAGTATAGGGTTTTGAAATTAGATTCGAATTAAGTTTAAACTATAGGTTTGAATTTGAATAGTTTCAAATTCAAAACACACTCAATAAAATCCAAATAAAATCCATAAAATCCAAATCACATATTTTACCATAATTTGAAATATATTTTTATATTTTTGGTTTTATTTATTTAGGAATTTAGGAAGAGAGGCTAGAGAGGGTTTAAATATGGTGTCACATCATCAACAAAAGAAAAGTTCAAATTTTCTCACATTTTCATAACTTAATTTTCTGGGTTGTTACACCCTGTCTCCAACGTACGAAAAAAATTACGAGTTTTTGAAGACAAAGTGGCCCCTGCCGCCGTTTGAAACGGTAGTAGGAACCGCTATGGTACCTGCGGTAGGTAGCAGCATCCTACTGTTTGAAATGGTGGTTGGTAGAGTATTGTCGTTTCAAATGGCGGTATAGATATAGTTTTGTAAAATATTGGGAGACAAGTATATTTTTGTAAATTTGTAAAAAGATAAATGTAAAAATAATTAGAATTCCTTTTTTTAGAGGAAGGTAGACTCTTATTTATTCAGAATATTTTGAGGTACATATAAAATGTCTGGTCTCCCAAGGAGCCACACATATCTCCCTGGATCCAGTTTACAAACACTTTTCACTAAAACATGGGCCTCATTATTAGAGATTCTACCCTCATGTTTAAACAAGACTTCTTGGAGTAATAAACTTCTAACTTTGATTTCCTTCAAGATGGCCGAATATGCACACAGATTTTGCTTCCGGATATTAACGATCACCTCTAAACAATCTGAAACTATTACACTTTTGCGCACACCCATATCAAGAGCCAAGGAAATAGCTTCATTGCAAGCTAGTGCTTCAAGAGAAGGCGGATCGACAAGTCCATTAATGACCATGGCACTAGCAGCAACATAGTTCCCTGTGCAGTCTCTACACAAAACACCAACAGCACCTTTGTCTCCAGATCGTGCTACAGCGCCATCAACATTAAACTTTAGAAAACCTTCAGGAGGAGGTATCCATTTGGGAACATGCTGTTTTTTCTCTTTTATCTGTATTGTTTCAGAGTCTTCCACCAACCCAGCCAAGCACATTTCATCGAGAAATCTGGATATAAATCCAAAGGTTGACAGAGGGCTTTGGAACACATTTTCCTTTAAAGCCTTTCTACGAGCGCCCCATATTGCCCAACATATAATTAGAAGTTTCTGAAACTCCTTTGCAGATAATGTTTCTTGCATATAGAACAGCCACAACTTTGGATTTCGGATCTCTGTTGCAGCAATATGTTCAGTGATATCTTCATCTGCTAGTGCCCACACACATCTAGACATAGTACACTTGAACAGAGCATGCCACCAAGAGTCAATATCAGCCCCACAAATCTCGCACCCACTTTGTTCACTCATGGACCTTTCTTTGAGAACTTCACCAGTTGGTAAAGAGTTATGGGCTAATCTCCAAGCAAATATGCGAATTTTTGATGGTACCTTGACCTTCCAAAATAATTTCCATCTCCTACTAGCTCCTTCAATATCTGAATTCTCAGCTCTCGAATCTAGCCAATCTTGACGTTGATTCCTAGTGTGAACAAGCATTCTGTAAGCAGATTTAACAGAGAATATGCCACTTCGTTCATAATGCCATGCCCAAAAATCATCTTGCCGGCTGTAAGGTAAAGGAATGTTTTTAATTATCTGAGCATCCATATCATAAAAATAATTTTGAATGACATCCTCTCTCCATTGCATGGATGTATGATTTATTAGCTCACTGACCCGCCTGGGTGGGTTTGGTGCTTTAGCTGCAATTGGACGCAGAGCAACATCCCTTGGAAGCCAATTGTGTTCCCATATATATGTGTTTTCACCATTTCCAATTCTTCTGATCAAACCATATTGTAGTACCTCTCGCCCATCAAGGATAGCTCTCCAAATTTGTGATGGCCTACTTCCAAGTGCTGCATCAAGAAAGTCTTTGTCGGGGAAGTAAATTGCTTTTAACAACTTAGAACTCAATGACTCTGGATTTTGCATGATCCTCCAAGCCTGACGAGCAAGTAAGGCCAAATTAAACATCTCAAAATCCCTGAATCCAATCCCTCCAAGGTATTTAGGTTGGGTCATTTTTCCCATGATACCCAAGAGGTTTTCCTCTTCCTTTCCTTACTACCCCACCAAAATTTTCTTATCATTGCATTAATTGCTTGGCAAAGGCCCCGTGGTAATCTGAAACAGCCCATAGAATAAGTAGGAACCGCCTGAACAACAGCTTTAATTAAAACTTCTTTGCCACCAGCTGAGAGGCATTGTTCCATCCAACCTTGCACCTTGTTCCATACACGATCTTTTAAATATTTAAAAACACCATTTTTTGATTTGCCTACATCAGTAGGCAATCCCAGGTAGCGTTCAGTAAGTGCCTCAGTACACACACCCACTTTTTCTTTGACCTCCTTTGAATTCACACTGCAGTTTTTGCTGAAAAATATTGATGACTTATCATAGTTGATTCGTTGCCCTGATGCATCACAATAAGCCATGAGTCTTGATTCAATTTGTTCAGCAGCATTTGCATTCGCTTTAAAAAATAACAAACTGTCATCTGCAAACAACAAATGGCTGATTTTAGGAGCATTTTCAGCAACTACAGTTCCTCGCTCTTGCATACTACTATTGTTTAAAAGACATGATAACCCTTCAGCACAAAGGAGGAAAAGATATGGAGAGATAGGATCACCTTGTCTGATCCCTCTGGTTGGCTTAAATTCTTCTAATCTCTCCCCATTAAAAAGAATCGAGAAAGATAATGTAGTTACACATTTCATAATTAAATCAACCCATTTCTTTCTAAAACCCAACCTTTCCATGATGGCAGCTAAGTATGACCACTCCACTCGATCATATGCCTTGGACATATCAAGTTTGAGGGCACAATATCCATTTTGTTTTGTGTCATTTGTACGCATAAAATGCAAACATTCATAGGCTGCAATTATATTATCAGAAATAATTCTATTTGGGACAAAAGCAGATTGCTCGACGGAAATGATTTCAGGAAGAACAGTCTTGAGCCGATTAGCTAGCACTTTTGAAATAATTTTATATATCACATTGCATAGACTAATCGGTCTAAACTGCCCCATTGAAGTTGGATTTGGTACCTTAGGTATTAATACAATGAACGTACTGTTAATTTCTTCTGGTAAATCATCCCCGTTGAGCACTTGCAGCACCATCCTTGTAATATCATGTCCACAAATATTCCAAATTCTTTGGAAAAAATGGGCTGGGTATCCATCTGGACCTGGGGCGGTACATTTGAAATAAAGCTTCTTTAACCTCTTCCTCCGTAAAAGGTTTACATAAGAAAGCATTCATCTCTTCAGTTACTTTCCTTGGCACATGAGATAAGACGTGCTCCATATTTCTAGTACCTTCAGAAGAATATAGATTTCTATAAAAATCCCTTGTCATTTGCTGCATTTCATCAATTTCCTCACATATTGTACCATCCTCTCGAGACAATTGGGTGATTCTATTTTTATTTCGCCTACGACTGGCCTTTTGATGGAAAAACTTTGTGTTATTGTCTCCTTCATTGAGCCACTGGATGCGAGACGTTTGCTTCCACATAATCTCCTCCTGTAGGTTAAGCATGACAATCTTTTCTTCTATTTCATTCTCTTCTTCTGAAGGCCCTATTCTTTGCGGATTTGTACGAAGGCTTTCCAACTTTTTCCTCAGATTTCTCAATTCCCTTCTTACTGCACCAAAACTAGTCGCACTCCATTGTCGGAGCGCACTCGTTAGGCGAGTTAGTTTCCTGTTTAGCTCCTTGAGACTGCTGCAATGTGTATCATCCTTCCACACATGAGAAATCAGCGGCACAAGATTTTTATTTGTTTCCCACATAACCTCATACCTAAAAGGTCTTCCCTTTGCAAAAGTACTTGTGCATCGTTTCTCTGGTTCTGTAGATAACAGGATTGGACAGTGATCTGACTTCACTGCAGTTAAATGTTTCAGTGATGCCATTGGAAACATAGCACACCCTTCAGTTGTGGCCAATGCACGGTCCAGCCGCACCCGAACATACACACCACTTGCCACTTTCTTCTCCCAAGTCCAATCCAACCCAATATAACCAATATCACAAAAACCACAAACATCCACTGCATTTCTGAAGCCCTCCATTAAATATTCCTCTCTTGGATTTGGACCAAATTGTTCTTGTGGGTGTAGGATCTCATTGAAATCTCCCATACAAAACCAAGGTAAGGAACTGTGGCATTTGATAAATTTCAGTAGCTCCCAAGTCTTCTCCCTTTTAGCTCGATTTGCTTCACCATAAACAAAAGTAAGCCTCCACGGTTCCTTATCCCTTTCACATATCTCAGTATCAATATGGTACTCTGAATACTTTGTGACCTTTAAGAGAAAGTCATTATTCCAGAATATCCCCAAACCCCCACTTCTTCCATCACTGCTCACAGCAAAACTATTATCATAACCCAAAACATACCTTAAATTCTCCACTCGGTTCTTAGCAATTTGTGTTTCAAGGATACATAAAACCGAGGGGGCATAATCCTTCGCAAGATCGCGAAGTTCTCTTACTGTCGCGGGGTTGCCAATTCCGCGACAGTTCCAGCATAGGGCCCTCATTTCTCCCGACGGTACTCCTCTAGGGAGCCCGCCGATCTCATCTCAATATCACCAGGACCATCAGTGACATATGCTTTCCTCAATCTTTTTGTTCCTCTTCCTTTTGGATTAGTACTCCTCTCTAGGGCACCTTCATCAACCCTTGTTTGTATTATATAGCCAACAGGTTTCCCATTATTATCAAAAACTTTATTCATCATGCTGGTAGTAGGGATAAGAGCGAGGTGTTGATTGCTACCTTCTTCCATGAGCCTTATTTCCCCATACTGCTTATCAGTTTCTTCATTGCAGAAATTTTTGTGGCTGCTCTCCTTACTGCCAGGATCAGTACTTTCCTTTTGAAGGTTGTCCTTGTGCAGTTCCTTAGAAGCCAAACCTTTTGTTTCAGTAGAGTCACATGATCTACTTCGTTTTGCCATCCATTGCCTCTCACTGCTAGGTATAAGCCAATCCCCATATTGAACAGCCTTATCATTATGCACTCCATCACCACATTCAGAATCAATGTGCCCCAACAAGCCACATATTGCACAGAACTTTCCAATTGAGAGCTTTTCATACTGAACACGGAATGCCTCCCGCTTTCCATTCTTCCCGATCGATAAATAAACAACCCTGGTCAACGGCTTTTCAATGTTCAATTTAATCTTGATGCGTAAATAGTCTCGCCATCCTGATATATTCTCATCTGTCTCCACCGAAAGTGTTTCTCCAATTTTATCCCCAATCTGACGTCCTACCTTTTCAGTTCTGAAACCTGTAGGCAGATCACATATTCTAACCCATAATGCCAGTTTATTTAACTTCACCTTGGAGGGCTTTGTCATCCCATCATATTCTTCTATAAGGACAGCATTTCCCCTGAAAAACCATGGTCCCTCATCCATAACCTTACGCCAATCTCGTAAGCAAGAAAACTGAAAGACAAACAAGTTTTCCTCTATGGCCTTGAAACTTACATCCCTTGCTAAGCTCCAAGCATACTTCATTCTAGCCAAAAAGACAGAATGACTAAAAGGTTTCGAAGAATTAACCTTGGCCAGAACTGTCCAGCGCGCCTTTGCTTTTAGTTCCTCAATATCTTCTTCCAGAATAATTACTTCACCTTCATCTTCACGAATATCCAAATTTTGAAGCAATTCATCCAAATCATGCTCAACCTTTCTCCCAGATTGCAATTCCGAGTTGGATTTAGCCATCTCTCTAATCTAATCAGATTCGCAACAGGCGCCAACTCCAGCACTCCACACTTACGACAAAGGCCGAGAAGCAAACCCAATGTTTGCCCTTTTATCAGCCCGAATCGTGGAGGAGATACTAGAGGGAATCCAAATCTGATTAGAGAAGAGAGAAACAAAAAACCCTCACGCTGGAAATCAGCGGGAGCACAGGAACCCTAAGCACTGTAGTGCGCCCAGGGAAGAGATCGAGGGAGTTCCCTCGCAGCAATTCCTAAATCCCAAAAGCACGTTGGGGTTTGTTGATTCATTGGGCCACGTCCTCTCTCGGAAAAAAAAAAGTGACATGAATAATGTGTCAGGCCCATCTTAATCATACGGTCTACGGCCCAAGAAGACACACAGACTGACAGGCGGAGAACAAACAGCCCAGGGAGTAGACATTATTACCTCGTCCCGCCATTTCCCCCAAACCCCAGCTCCCCTTTCCCGCCACACCTCCTGCCCCGCCCCCGCCGCAATCCCCTTCCCCCGTCCCCTTCTCCCATGGCGCCGCCGTCGGCGGCCACGCGCAGGAAGCTCCAGCGCAAGTTCCGCCTGCGCGGCTTCACCCTCAAGGTCGACGCCCTCGAGGAGGCCGCCGCCTTCCTCGAGCGCTTCCCCGACGCCGAGGACGAGGCGCTCGACCTCCTCCTCGACGAGCTCGACAAGGAGCCGCGTAAGCCCCGCTTCTCCCTCCGTTTCTCGTCCTGTCTCCTGTTGTTTTCTTTTTGTGGCCGTAGTTTTGATGCCCGTTGGCTCCGGGCGCCCGTGCGTGGCGCGCGCAGTGCAGTCGTCGATACTGGATCGGGACGCGGTCCGGCGCGTGGTGGCGCTGCTCGTCGAGGCGGAGGAGGCGGTCGACGCGGCGTCGCCGGCGGTCACCAGCGCCAGGTCCGCGCTGCGGGTGGTGGATGCGTTCCTCGTGCCGCGGTTCCACTACGACCCAATCAAGAAAGTGTTCTACGAGTATGTGAACACCGCCTTTTTCTCTTGTAGATCTGGGCAATTCGCTACGGTGATTTGGATATTCTGTCCCCTTTCTTTGGGCTTCTCTGTTGAGCAATATTTAAATGTGGCTTAATTTGCCTAAATGGGATGGTAAAATAGTGATTTAGAATTCATGGTGTGAAAGCTTCTGCCAGAAAAACCACTATCTAAGCATCTAAGTTGCTTAAATTTGATATAAACTTCTTTTAGCAGTTGCCAGTTTGCAGAATAGGTGCATCAGAGTAGTTTGAGTGCAGCCTATGAACTCATTTCCTAACTAAGAAATTTCATGGAGAGCATATAACTTGCTGAAAGAGCTTGTTTTCTGTATCATTTGGCCATATTCTTGGAAGTGGGAGGTAGTGATGACAAAGCCCTCATGTTTCCATTGTTTAATCTTTGTTGGGATCTTTTATGCATATAACAGGCACACCGGTAGATTACCTATCCATGGAGAAGCTGGAGCTAAAGCTTCCCTTTATAGGGACAGGTACCAAGTGCTACTTCAGAGGCTCTCTCGTGATAAATATTTCTCTAAGCCAGCTTTTGACACGGTTGTGACTGAAGATAGCAGCTGCGAGGTATTTCTCCTTCTATGCTGTATCTGTCTATCATCGATTGATTTATTTAATCCGTACAACTCGTCTCCAATTCTGCAAGGATATCATTAGACTGTTTTTCAATTCGTTTTATGTTTGTTAGTCTTTCTATGTGAAGTTTCTTATAAGTTTTTTTCCCATTTAGATCACTTCTATACAGTCTCTAATCGGGTGCACCGGACGGAGATGGATTATGGGGGTCATTTCACAGTTGGAGGAACGCCAGTTCTACTTGGAAGATCTTACTGGAGCAGTTCCAATTGACTTATCAAATGCCATATCCTGAGAACAAGTGTTATTTTACCACTGATGGCTAGTTACGAATACATTCATGCGAATAACTTATGAAAATAATCTTTATTTTTTCTTTGTCAAGTAAAAATGGCAACTCTAATCTCTCTCCAATTACCTGTGGAGGAGGGTTTATACAAAGGAATTTCCTCATCTTATATGTTTCAGCAATTATTTTTACCAGCATCTGTACACAGTTCTCCTGCTTGTTCGAGAAAAAAAAATATCCATGGTGATTTCCTTAACAAAGAACACAAAATCACGTCAGGTTTTTTTGTTGAAAATACTGTAATCGTCGCTGAAGGGGAGCTGCTTTCAAATGGCACTTTCCAGGTCTGTAATTCTCATTTCGTAGAAATTTTCAACTCTTTTCCATATTATTACTTATTGAATGCAATTATGTTCATCAAATCATGCACAGGTTAATACATGTGGTTTTCCTCCCCTAGAGGACAGGGAAGCTTCACTTTCATTGCTCATGGGTCTTGATTTCTTTGGGGGAGGTGTAATACCAGCCGAAGAAACGGTAAGTTCAATAGCTCATAAAAATTTGGTGGGAGTGCCCCCCCCCCCCCCCCAATTGTAAAATATTTCAATAACTCATTCGAAATTAATAATTAGGTCTTGTCAATTACTGATATTTCTTTTGTACTATTGACAACAAACAGCTAAGATTATCGTCACTTGAAAAGAAGGCCATCAATGATATGTTTGTCATACTTTCGGATGTTTGGATTGACAATCCTGAGGTATTTCTGTTTTACATTAGTTTTTGATTTTGTGTTACTGTCATTATTGAGTCATATTCTCAGGATGTTCTTATGTGTTATCTCGTAGAGAAGACTATGGAGAAGTTAGCTGTTGTCCTTGATGGTTATGATAGTGTAGAAGTGGTGCCTTCCCTCTTCGTTTTGATGGGCAATTTCTGCTCTCGTCCCTGCAACCTAGCATTCAATTCATTTGAAGAACTCAGGTATGGCTTCTTGTTCCACTAGAGATAGCTGAAAGTTGTATGTCTTTTATTCTTTGTATTCCAGTGCAAGATAATCATTACTTAATGCAGATTGCAGTTTGGTAAGCTTGGTGAGATGATTGCAGCTCGAACTAGATTAAAGGAGCATAGTCGTTTCTTATTCGTTCCAGGCCCTGATGATGCAGGTACTCCAAATTTAATGATATTCATACACTTTTAGATCGATCTAATTTTAGATGTAGAATGTTATGGCTATTTATTTGGTCCAATCTTTTTATACCCTAGCTTTATTTTAAATGTACAACATTTTCAGTGATAATAATATTGACATGACTATAAATGAGCTTGTTAACTGATATAGTTTCACCTGTCTCCCCTGACTGCTGCGATGAGATGTTTCTTTGTTTCTTCGTCACTTGATATGTTGTTTTGACTTGATAACAAATATGCAGGCCCTTCTAAAGCACTCCCAAGGTGTGCGCTTCCAAAATATCTTATTGAAGAACTTCAAAAGCACATCCCAAATGCAATCTTCGTAAGCAACCCCTGCAGGTTTGACATGAAACTAATGCTTAAAATTCCAACTGCTACCAGGATTATACTGATATAGAAGATGTACATGTTTAACACCAGAGTTGGGAATAAAATGTTAGTGTAAAGCTAGCCTTCCAATACAGAATTCTACAGTTTTCAGCCAAAGAAAAATCAATAAGTCTAACATAAAGGAGCAATGCTTTTTCTATGTTGTGAATCATGCTAAATCCTTAACTGTTACATGCTATCATTGTCTATAAATATAGCAAAAGGTCAGCAGTCACTATATGAAGTTAAGCTGTTGTGTATTAATTGTTTTCTAGGAACGTGCTGGA
This sequence comes from Cenchrus fungigraminus, assembly GCA_036936925.1. Taxonomy (NCBI): domain Eukaryota; kingdom Viridiplantae; phylum Streptophyta; class Magnoliopsida; order Poales; family Poaceae; genus Cenchrus; species Cenchrus fungigraminus. Next base: position 61,548,986 of record CM072768.1, on the reverse strand, counting down.
GTTATTGTGATAACTCATACATCCATGCTCTTAATTACTTTTGGATCTCCTTAGTCCTTACACACTTTCATGAGGCACGATGGTGATGGGTACATGAAGAGCTTAATTGCCATTTTTCATGCTAGTCTACCGATGTGCCTATTGTATTTTTCAATAGGCAACATAATGCGGGTACCATTCATTTTTTTAGGTATTGTCTGCTTCATCTATTTTCATTTCTGAATTGTCGTCCACTGGCATTTCAGTCAGGTCTTGAAAAGACCTTCATACACTAACCACCAGAGTGATATATTTGCACAAAACATCTTGTCCAAACTATTTCACCAATCTAGATCAAGGTGTAATGATAAAAACAACGGTTTACAGATTTCTCAGTTCCAATCTGTTCCATCTCCAATAAGGTAGAGCTATGATTTTCAGGGTGAAGTTTTATACACAAGAAATTGTGTTTTTCCGGCAAGATCTCCTTTACAGAATGCGACGGTCATGTCTCATTCCACCAACAACCGAAGAAACAAGTGACCCTTTTGAGCATGTGAGTTAATGACTTCTATTTATTGGTATTTTTGTTAGCACAATCGCTTTGAAGACTTTAAACAATATTTTTCATTTCAGCTGGTAGCAACTATCACCCATCAGAGTCATCTTTGTCCATTGCCCCTTACTGTTCAACCTATCATATGGAATTATGATCATTGCCTTCGGCTGTATCCAACTCCTCATACAGTAAGTCATCTGAATGTAGTTTATGCAAATCTCATCTCAATTTTTTTCAAGTAATAGTTTCAGTGGATCTTCTCTAGCGGTCATTTGTTAGCTTGAACATGCACAGCTTATAAATGCCCTTTTACTGAAAAAGTATAGCTGCTCTCACCAAAAGTTTGGATGGTTTTGTACTCATTCTTCTCTTTTCAAAACTTTTCAGATAGTATTGGGTGACAAGAGCGAGCAGAAAGCCTTCAAATACACTGGAATAACTTGCTTTAATCCAGGTTCGTTTGCGAATGACAGCACCTTTGCAGCATACCGACCTTGCACAAAGGAGGTTGAGCTTTCTGCACTGGAAGGCTAACATAAAGGGAGGACTAACTGAGGCTCCAATTTGGGTGGCGTACTGACTTGTATCATCCAACCCAACATTTCTCCAAGTCTGGGGTGATCAATGCACATCATCCATCCAGATTGGCATTTCTGTCTCTGACAGATGAATTAATGAGCAGGCCATTTCCAGGCAAGAATCTGTGGAAATAACAGGCCATCCATGAAGTTGTGTTTCTCTGAAGAGATCTGATGCTGACATCTGATCATAGGCTCAGCAGTGCAATAGCAGCAGATGGTAATGGTGTTTGTGCAGCAAACATCTCTAGATGGTTTAACTGACTGGCACTGTATCTCTTTCCAACATCTTTGTACTTTACTTTAGAATTCATTGTTGTAAATCACGATAACAAGACTGCATTATTTTAGTATTTCTAATTGTTCTATCGTTAGTATTTGGTCGCCCAACTGTCCCAACTCACATTTTATCTAATTATTCTGATAAAATGACTGTGTGGTGGCTGAACAATAGGTGAGCCCTTGCGAATTGACACCGCACCAGCATTTCCCCATGTTTGATGATGAAGACATCTCAACGTAGCCACTGTGTTTTTGACCAACCTAAGCAAACCCCAATCTGTGTTTTCCCACCTTTGGACTAATAGACAAAACGAGCCCACATGGAATTGGCCCAACGCAAGCCCAATCAGCACCTTTCTGCCGGCCCGTGCTGGTGCTAATGTGATAAGTCGAAGAGCTAAGGGCAACTCCAATGGAACCCTTATATTTGAGCCCTTATACAACCATATAAGGACCTCTCATCTACATTTGAGAGTTTTGTTTTCCTTCTAACTCCAACCCAACTCTTATATACCCCCTTATCACACGTGGACCCCACCTGTCAGAGATATTTTAACCCCACCCTCCCTCTCCCGTTCCAACCGCCCCTCTCCCGTTGACCCCCTCCTCCCGATCCCCTGTCTCTCTCTCGATCCCTCCCGCTCGCTCCTCTCCATCTCGCACGGCAAGGGTCGCCGGCGGCCCCATCGGCGCGCGGCTCGGGACGGCGCCGCCGCCGGCCCCTCGGGCGCGGCCTCGGGACGGGCTGCCGCCGGCCCTCTCGGGCGCGGCCAAGGGGCGGGACGCCGCCGCCCCCTCGGGCGCGGCCATCAGGCGGGACGCCGCCGGCCCCCTCAGGCGCGGCCGCCGCCCTCCATGGCCGCCGCCGCGGACGTGACCGCTGCTGCCGCCGCGGGATAGGTCTCTGCCGGATCTACAGGTATTTCCCCTCCCTCCCCTAGCCTGCGTTGCCACTGGAGATGAAATTGATGTGCCCCGTGCGGGGAAACCGCCGTGCACGACGCGGGGAAAACTCCGACGACGCGCGGGAGGGCCGGCCGGTGGTGCCGTCGCTGGATGAGGGGGTGGAAAAGGAGCCCCTACAGGTGAGGGTGGAGGGAGGCGGAATGAGAGTCCCTCATCCGTCGGGGGGCAGGTAAGAGCCGGGTTGGAGACTTTTTTTGGCTTTGAGCCCTTAAAGATAAGGTAAGGGTGGAGAAGAGGGGTGGGTTGGAGTTGCCCTAAGAGTGCATGCAGACGCTGCAATTTCGGGGCTCGGCATGTGCAAATTTGCACTTCAAATGCACTATTTACTAATCACATCGAGTCACATCTTCTCTCACAACACACGTTCCAATGTGTACTTTTGCACTATAAATGCATTATTCATCCTTGATTTGCGTATCTAAATAGCCAAACGAGTTCTTGTTCCCCTTCTGCTCGATCTGCCATGCGAGTTCATGTTGTAACTTTCTCAATGCCTTGTGTTGTTGGCAAAAGCATGGGGATGGGAAATGCTGCTGCCAGTGCCATACACGAGTGTTCTGTTGAGTGGTCTTACTATTGCAAATTTGCAACTACCTTCAGCAGTGTTGGGAAATTATCCTCATGATGGGTGGCAAATAAGTAGATGTGTTTCTCAGTGGCAACGAGAGACACTCCAAGCAAGGAGAAGAAGAAAAATACGAAGAAGAAAGGAGAATGTAGAGAACTTGTGAGAGAGCAAGAGGGATTCATTCTTAAGGTTGAGAAGTATCTGTTGTTCCACCATTCTTTGTTGAGGTCCTTCCATACCCTAGCTTATAGCCTCAAAATCTTGTTGTTCTTGCTGTCCAAAATGATGAAATCTTGATGTATGTGAGCCTCTAGTGCTATCTAGAGAAGAAAGTTATTGTAATCCCACAAGCATATAGTGGAAGAAGATTTGATTGGTTTGGTTCCGTGTTTGTTTTTTCAATTTGAGGTTTTCCGGGTTAAATTTAGTGTGCCTCTTGTTGATGTGTTTCTCAGTTGCGAGTTGCAATTGGTGATAAGATTTGGTTGCAATTACTGATATATTCTTGCCACAATTTCTTCCAAATATGTGTGATGCATATATTGTCCTTCGTAATAGGTTCAGATCATGTGCTTGCTGAGATTAATCAGCCCCGCTGCATGGTTATCCCAACAAGTAGTATTGCAAGGAAAATTGTAGTGTTATTGCTGAAGTTACTCGCAGCAACTTGGTTGATGCGGCTAAAATTGTACTCCCTCCATTCATCTATGCAAGACCTATTATGAAATCTCAAAAATTCATCTTTGCAAGGCCTATTCTCATTTTCCTTGGAAGTTACGCATCGGGGATCGGTGTGATAGTAATTCTTCGCATGCACTCCTCAGGAGTGAAGCACATATGCAGAGAATAATAGAATCCGCAATAAAAGCCGGTTGTTTTTCCAAGAAAAACCAATGACAAGAGTGCTTCTCAGGAAGTAAGTATCAAACCGTGTCCCTCTTCTGAACAATCAGTTGAAGCATGCTCCAAACTTTTATTTGCTTGTCTTGTTTGCTATGTTAAACTAGTTGTCAAATAGTGTCTCAAGAAGTAGAATGAACTTGTGTCTTTGTGTGATAGTAAATTGAAAGAATGCAAGGATGATACTGACTTATTGGCACTTAATGCACCATTGGATTAAATTCAAGGGCATCACAAAAAGAGTGTAAATTGATGTGTGATTGGATAAGAAAAGAGGACAAGCTTATCATGACTTTATGCTCACCATACTCAAAGAGTCTTCCTCTCCTTCTTCCAAGGTTAGTGGAAAGGGTGGTCAAAATGGTGTTGTTGTTGAATTTATTCTGGCTGCTCCATATTTTGGCAGGAGCGGTCTAGTTATGAAATGATGTTATCTCCTTTCGTTTGAAATATATAATTTATTTGTTTAGTTCTAATTGTCTTCACATAATCAATTCAAGATGTGCAGCACTTGGGATGGAGCAATAATGCAGTATAGCATAGATTTCTCCTTTTTTTCGAAGTTAAAGCAGGAGCACTGCTATATCATATAAGGAGGAAGAAGCAAGCGTACAGATACATGGTTGTGATTACAAAAGGAAACAAAGAACTCAAATCTCAGGAAATGGACTAACATATTATGAAACTATAGAAAGCTCTCTCTCTCTCTCTCTCTCTCAAGGCCTGCTGCCTAAGCTTGATTTCCTCCTTGATCAGACTGAGCACTCTAACTGGCAACACCGAAACGTGCTGAAAAATGCGACGATTGAGCTCCTTCCATATATTCCAAACCATGTAAATCAGGACTGATGCCACTTCCCGGCTCCGTTGCTTGGACGTCCCCCTAACAGAAGAGTTACTTGCAGATCCCCTCGCACGACATGTGATTGCCGTTCGCGACGCCCACCGACATGCTAGGACAGGCTTCTGGAACAAGGCCGACGCGGCTGGCGGCAGCGGCTGCGATGAAGGAGTGGGTGGATCCCGAATCCACCAGCGCGGTGAGGCTTATGGCATTTACGACGGTGGCCAGTTGGAGTGTGGAGCTGGTCGAGATGCTGGTTACGGCGTTGGTGATCACCAGCTCGCCCGCAGATGCATCTGAGTGCTCGCCTTCGTGGTCGTCCAGTTGCACCCAAAAGATGCCCTTCATCGAGCACTACCTGGCGTGCTCGCGAGAGAACTTCTCCGGGAAATTGTAGCAGAGTCCGTCGAGGTGACGCTGTGACATCTCCTCGGGGTGAGAAGCATGTGAAATAAACGGGCGCTCGACGCCACCGGCTTGATTGGCGCATGGAGCATTGTTGGTGTCGAGTCCAGCGCGACTGCTGTCAATGGAGATTTGGCTGCCGGGGCGGCGTGGAGGGCGGCATAGGGTGGCGCACGCTGTCCGCAAGGTGTAGGGTGCGGAACGTCATAGGCCAATTGCAGGCGGCGCTCAAATGCCCGGGCAAGCAACATGGCGTCGTCCAGGGACGTCGGTTTCTAGAGATCGACGTCGATGCCCATATGGGCTGGCAAGCCGGCGGAGAAGATTGCAATCTGCTGCTTCTCGTTGATGTCCTCGCAACACGCGAGTAGCGTCAAGAATTTCTCCTGGTACTCTTTGATGGGTCCCGGCAGCGTAGATGCATCAACTTGTCGAGGGGGTTGGTCCGAGTCGGCGGGCCAAAGCGCTTGTTGACGCCGGTGACGAAATCTGCCCAGGATGGCCTGCCTTGATTCTTCTCGAGGTGGAAAAGCCACTGGCTCACGACACCCCTGAGGTAGAACGCGGCCATCCAGACTTGTTGTGCGGCCGGCATGCCCTGGAACGGAAGAATTGCTTGCACTTGTGAAGCCATCCCAGTGGGTCCTCGGTGTTGTCGTACTTTGGAAAGTGAAGGTTGTGCATCGGCATTAGCGGTGGGCCATAGGACTTGCCACTGCTCGACGACGAGTGTGTTTTGTCGAAGCGGCCATGTTTCTCTAGTAGCTGGGTGTGGACATTGTCGATTTTGGTGTTGAGGTGGCTAGTCTCCTGGCGGAACGAGCCCGCGTCAATCTCCGTCTTCTTCATGTGATCGTCGAGCTTTGTGGCCATGGAGGAAACCGTCTTGTTGACGTCGGTGACAGAGGCAATCTGGCGATCGATGTCGGATTGGAACTTCTCCTTGGAGACGAGGCCATTCATGGCGTCCTTGAGGAGATCCTCCGTGACGACCTTGTCGCCCATTGCAGCGGAGAGCGATGTGTTCCCTTAGAAATGAAGAGGATCTTGAATTCTTGATACCAAAGATGATATGGGCTGTTTATTGCTTAATGAACTCTGTCAACAGATGGATAATCAACATGCTCGCCCTCTCTAGGAGGCTCTGTGCTTGAGGTTTATCCTTTTTCTGCTTAACCCAACTCTATCCGGAGGCTCTGAACATATAAAGTCCTCCCTAACTAACTCCCTAATCTCTATCCGATTATATCAACTCGGCTGCTAACAAACCAAACAACTTTCCTAACAAATCATACCTAATTAAGCGCAGGCTCTTTGGCCTTGCCCCTACGACTAAACTGCCTACCAAAGAAGGTATCCATAACATCCCATGTTGGCAGCAGCTAGACTAGTCGGTTAGGTTTTCATTGTATTTGGAGTGTTCTGGGAGTCACCATAACACGAATTATCCTGAAGTAAAAGTAGTAGCACATGATTTTTTTTAGTTTTTCAGGTTCAGGCTTGGGTATTGGATTGTGCATCCACCCTTAGCCATTCTCAATGCAGTGTTTCACATTTATGTTTCCACAAGTACCATATATACTATAAAGAATGAGATCGTTTGAAAACTTTTCACACCCAATTCGGACCTGTCTTACCCCTCACGCCGGACTCACCTATCATATATTTAGGGAGTGGATAGGATGGAAGTCCCATAAAAATCGCAATCTGGAGAGCGTTTCTGCCAAAAATGTAATGCTTTTGTCACCGACCTCTATCCTACCCACCGCGTACCCTCTGGGCGGGCCCACCCAAGTTTCCATTTCTTTGTATTGCATCGCATCGGAAAAAAACTTCATCTCGCTCGCCGCCTCGCGGCCTCCACGTGTCGGCATCGTCCGGCTCACCGTACGGCTCGCCCAACCGAAAGTAGGGAAGGGAGGAGATGGCGCCATGGCTGTGCCCACCGTGCCGGAGGGAGAAGGGGAGGAGAGGAAGCTTCGTCGGGCGCTCGGCGCCGAGCTCCACCTTGCCGTCGAGATATAGACTGAATCGTGAGAGAGAGAGAGAGAGAGAGAGAGAGCTCCACCTCACCGAAGCGGAAGCCACTGCGTCGCCGTCATTGATGCGGTGAGCTGCGGGGAGGCCAGCCACGAGGAGGGAGGGAGGGGCGCACGGGCTGAGGAGCAGTGAGTTGCGGGGAGGCCAGCCACGCTGGAACTGGGAGCAGAGGGCAGATGGGCTCAATGGGAGCTCCGTCGATGGCCGCGCGTGCGAGAGATCCACTCCGGCGCACGTGTGGGAGCGCCACCGTGGTCCAAAGTCACCCGTTCAAGTGCATGGGAGGACGGCGTGGCCACCGGCCAGGAGCCCCACACGTCGATGGCGGGCTGGGAGAAACCGACCTCCTCCATCTTCCCGGGCATCACCGGTGAGGCCAAGTGGCGCCTCTGCCCTGCGTGCCTCGGTCTCCTCCGTGCGGCTGCAGCCTCCTGAAGCTCGAATACGAGCATTGCCGAGGGCTGGGGGAGCGGGATGGGGCCGCGACACAGGGGCTCGAGGAGCATGGGAGGGAGAAGAGGCACGCCGGCGGCTCGCCGGCTGTGTGCTAGCGTAGGGAGAAGGCGTGGGTGGAGACGGGAGGAAAGGGAGGGCTAGAGAGAGGAGAGGGAGAGCCTTGGAGTAGATAAGGTTGAAGTGGGTCCCACTCATCATCCACTCGTCCTTTAGATTGTTATATACTCCTCTGCCAAAGTAGATTATATCATAATGGAAAATAGACACAACACAAATCATATTATGCTAAATATTATTTATTTTTTAGATACACGTGACTTTACTATATAAATATAATTTTTAGTTATTATTTTTTAGACACGTGCGTATTGCGCGTGCATTTTACTAGTAAGATGAAATAGCTCACACAATGCATAGTTTCATATTTTTTCCAAAGCTACATGGGAACGACAAAGATATTAAAAGTGCTCCTAATTAAAGGCAAACTGTAAAGGTAACTACATATTGATCCTGTCATTATATTGAGTAGACTTCCCTGTTTACAATTGAAGCTGGATTTTGACATATGTAGCATGTCATTTTATCCTTGGTTATTTAGAAACTGTGGATCAATTGATTTATGTGGTCCATCGGATTTTGTCATACTCCCTCCATCCCAGAATATAGCTTTGTCTAGACTTTTTCAAAGTCAAACTTGTTCAACTTTGACTGTGGATAACAAAATAATCATACATGCTAATAACATAAAAATGGTATTGGTAGATTTACCATGAAATGAACTATCGAAACATGTCATCTTTTCTATTTAAAATAAATTATTTTAAGAGTTATTGTTGGTCAAATTGAAAAGTTTCACTTTGAAAAAGTCTAAACGAATCTATATTCTGAGACGGAGAGAGTACAATATTAGAGTTTTTTTATAATATAATAATAATGCGCCCGTGCGGGATTCCTCCCTCCAACGACACCATCTTGGGCACTCAGATCCTCGGGATATTTAATTATTTGTCACCCTAAGAAAGGCCGCTCCTTCAAAAGCCACTTTTAGAATTTAGCTTACAGAATTGCCACCGGAGAGAAGTTTTGCCATTTTGTCCTACGTGGCACCCCAAGACACCCATCCACGTTGGATTCGTGACGCGAAATGACCTCCATGCCCCTGCTTTCCTCATGTAAGTCATAGCTTATCCTTTCTCGTGTGGGACCCACTATCATGTTTATCTTCAACCTCCCGCTTCCTTACTGCCCGGCGACGCCCGTGGAGGAGGCCGATCAGCCACTCACGCCGCCGCGGAAAGCAGGGGCCTAGCCGCGTCGCGTCCCCCCACCACACTGCCTCTCTACGCCGCCGCCGTGCGCCTCCACCTCGCCGCCACCTCATTCGGCCGCCTCCGCCTCTCCGCTGCCTTCGTCCACCCGTGCAACCGCCTTCCTGCCCCGGCCGGGCCCGCTGCCATGACCCACCTCTGCCGTGTCTGCGGGCGCCGCTTCCGCGCCCGCGACGCCCTGCTGCGCCACTTCGACGACATCCACGCCTGCGAGCACGCCAAGCCCCTCGCCCGCATCGACTCCTCTCGCGGCGGCCGCCGCGTGCGCCTCGCCGCCGCGCTCTCCCTCAAGCTCTCCAAGTACGAGAAGGCCGCCCACGAGCTCACCGCGGGCACGGACGCAACCGCCACCCCCGCCGACGAGATCGGGCGCGCCGGCGTACGCGTTGCGCTCACCCGCACCCCCGCCGCGTCCCTCCGGGAGCGCGCGCAGCAGGTGCTCGACGAAGGGTCCGTGGGGTGCCTGATGCTGGTCTCTGGCAAAGACGAGCTCGCCTCCCTGCTTCGTGTGGCGAGGGAGAGGGCCGTGTGGTCGATGGTGGTCGGCGGCGGAGGAGCAAGCTCCCGTGATGGCCATCGCGGGCCATACTGGCCGTTCGGAGGTTGGCCGTTCCGAGGTTGAAGAAGGACATGACGTGTGGGTCCCACACGTCAGAGGCTTGAGAGGGAAAGATCAGGGGCAGGGGAGTCATTTCGCACCATCATTCCAGCGTGGCGCGGTGATCTGGACTGCCACGTAGGACAAAATGACAAATGTGTAGCTAAAACATCTCTCCAGTAGCAATTCTGTAAGCTAAATTCTAAAAGTGACTTTTGAAGGAGCGGTTTTTCTTAGAATGACAAATAATTAAATATCCCCATATCCTCTGTCTGGGCGGCCATTGAATCAAGAGATACCCTGCGGCCCGGCTCCCCGGGCCGGTACCGGTGCTAATCTACCTTTGCCACTTGCCAGCATGCCAACCAACTCTTGCAAGTCCGTGTGCGAGCTCCCGCCGGCGGCCACGGCCGCTACCGCCTTCCGACCGAGCTCCACCGCGCGCTCCCTGATGGGTTTCCCTTGTTCCCCGACCGCCGCGGCGATGGCCTTCGCCACCTCTCCGGCGTCCGGCACGGCGTCGGCGCCCTCCGCCACGTGTACGGCCACGCCGGCCTCCCGGAGGAGCATCCTGTTGACGAAGTGGTCGGCGCCCATGGGCCAGGTGAGCATCGCGACGCCGGCTGCGGCCGCCTCGAGCACCGCGTTCATGCCGCAGTGCATCAGGAACCACCCCACGGCGCGGTGGCGGAGGATCTCCACCTGCGGCACCCACCCGCGGACCACCATGCCCCGCGAGGCCGTCGCCGCCTCGAATCCCTCGGGCACCACGGTGAGGGCGCCCGCGGCCCACAGGAAGGGCACCGAGCTCAGCGCCAGGGCGTCGGCCACGCGCGCCGCCTGCTCTGGCGACAGCGCGAACTGCGTCCCAAAGCTGACGTACACCACGGACCCTACGGCGAAGGCGTCCAGCCAGGCGACCACCTCCGCCAGCGCCACCGCGGGCTTCCCGCCGCGGTTGCTAGAGTTGGCCCATGCTTCGGAAACTGGGCCTACAGCCAACACCAGCCGCGGCGGGGCTTGCGCCGCCGTCGAGCTGGGGGCAGCAGGGTGCTCTAGGTAGGCGGCCTCGAGTGCGGCGAACGAGTTGACGACGACGCACTCGGATGCCAGGCTCCACAGCAAGATGTGACGGATCGCCTCCGACGCCTCGTCGCCGTCCTTGTGGTGCCGGTACAGCGTCGACAACTGGCACCAAGCGAAGCTCGGCGCGCCGGTCACTTCCGGGAACACAACGGCGTCGGCGGCGGCGGCGGCGGCGTGATGGGTGCGACTGCTCCGCGCCGGCATGCGGCACCAGAGGGAGCGGAACACGGCGATCCAGAGCGCGCTGCACGGCGAGAACATCACGTGACAGGCGCCGATCTCGTCGGCGAGTGGCCGCGTCCAGCCGGTGAACATGTCGGAGACAATTGCCGTGACGCGGCGGCCGCGGCGCTGGGCCGCGCACCAGGAGAGGAGCGGCGCGCGCAGCGCGGCCAGGGCGGGGATGAACATCCGGAAGACGTGGAAAGGGAGCTCCTTGGTGTTCTCGCCGCACCCCGGCGGGAGGAAGGACGAGGAGGAAGGGAAGGCCAGCGTGACGACGCCGACGGACGGGCAGGCCGCCAGGAGGGGCTCGAGGACGGGCACGTTGCCCGCCGTGACGGCGAGCCCGCCGCGCGTGGCGAGCAGCGCGGCGAGGTCGAGGAGGGCGAGCACGTGGCCATGAGCTGGGAAGAGCACAACAAGAACGTGTGGCTTGTTGTTGCTGCCATGTTCGCCGCCGCCTTCAGCGACGGTCGCTGCTGCTGCTGGTGGTGCTTGTGTGTCCATGGATTGGACGAGGGCAAATAACCGCAAATGGTGATGACTCTCGCAGTTCCAGCTGAAGATAAATATTAAAGCAGTGACCACTGCTACTAGATAGTATGCATCGTTTTCTTCGGTGAGGAACGAGATACTCGTGACTGTTAGAATAATTCATATGATGTAGACAGGTGGCAGTAATTAGGAGTATTAGGTGGCTTTCTGTGCTGAGAGTGAGACGGCCATGCATTAAGAATAACTAGTTGCCAACCCGTGCAGATGGACATGCTGGTTTACAAAGTGCTATCAGTATTTTATCACAAGCTGCCATAGCACGACCCGGGAGACGTTGAAACAAGCTCGAATAGAGCAAAAAAGAGGAACACACTACTTGCAGTTGCAGCAAGAGTGAGTGAGAAGAAGGGTTCGAGCAAACAACTGAGAGGAGTTGATGGCTTGATGTATGACTCTTTGGAAGCCGCGCATGTATAACAAAAAGCACCGCTATGCATCAACTCGCCAACAAATAATGTTTTATTTTATCTACCATATACATGAGATCACTTCAGTAGGAATTGAAGACGGTCTGCTACATCTGCCATCTCTGGCCTTAGATCAACATCAAGATTCAGACATTGCACAATAATTTCTGCCAAACTATGAAAAATCCCAATAGTTCCTTTTGCTGAAATTTCTGGGTCAACAAGCTCAATCACCCCCTTCTTCTTTGTGTAGGTGTCGAGGGAATTCCCGAGTACGGTGTTGATGTCAGGATCTAAGACCTTCTTCCTGGTAATGAGTTCCAAGAGCACAACTCCAAAACTGTAGACATCACTTTTACTCGTATATAGGCCTGTTTGAACATATTCTGGATCCATGTAGCCCCAGTTGCCAATGATAGTGCTTGTGTAATTTTCCTCCATGGTAATCATCCTAGACGTACCGAAGTCAGAGATCTTGGGTACAAAGTCCTCATCCAAAAGGATATTGGCTGGTTTCACATCGCCATGGAGAATCGGTGTTGTGATTTCAGAATGCATATAAGCTAGGCCCTTCGCTGATTGGGCAGCAATCTTCAGGCGTAGATCCAAGTCAAGAGGCATCCTGTTGCTGCCATGTAGAATTTTATCAAGGCTACCATTGGACACATACTCATAGACCAAAATTGGGACATCAATCTCTAGGCAACAACCTATGAGGTTGACAATATTCTTATGCAGGACTCGAGATTGAATGATAACTTCATTTGCAAATTGGTTTGCCAATTTAACATCAATCTTGGGCTTCTTGACTGCTACCGGTTGAATTTCACCTCTAAGATACCCCATGTAAACCTCACCGAAGCCACCTTGCCCAATACGATTACTTGTTTTTAGTACTGGCTCTAGCTCCTCCTTTTTGAATAGTTTGATTTTGTTGACCTTTTCTATTATAGGGCCCCCATTTTTTCTAAAGAATTCTTTCATCTTCCGTTTCTCTTTGCCAAGAAGAAAGATGAACACCACAATTGCTATGATGAAAAGTCCACCGATTGCACCTACAAACGTATAGTAGATACTTAAAGTAATACTCAAAATCATCTACAGTTATCCTCGAACATTTTCTATAAAAAAATAGTGCTGAATTTCGTAAATACTAACTAATCGGAGCATCCACGCCTATATCTTGAAACAAAACAATCCTGGTTAATTTTCTATTGTACTTGGTTTACTAGCTACGGAGTAGACTGCTAAATTCTCATGTGCTGTACTTGCCATGCCCTTCTCAGTTGGGCGCATCTCATGCATCGAGATTAACGGCTGTCCAACGGATTGTATTATATATGGTTATATATGGTAATGGTACCAATATATAAAGTAGTCATGTCCATGATTATCCTGCTTTTGTACTATCGAATGATCCTATGTGTTAAGGCAAGTCCGAGTGTCAGTTTCATTGCACACTTACGTAAACCGAAAACTAGGTATGAAACTCATCTCCCATTTGATATTTGATGAAACTCTCTCTATTAATTATTCCGCAAAGTTACCAATTTACTTATATATGTTGCATTGAAATTAATACCATGAAACTTCCCACTGAGACCATCCTAAATTCATATATATTAAATAATTAAATAATACTCCTCCGTTTGATATTACTTGTCGTTTTGCTTTTTCTGGATAGATTCATTTTGCTATGCACCTAGATATATAAGTATGTCTAGATATATAACAAAAGGAACGCTATGCACCTAGATATATAATTATGCCTAGATATATAACAAAAGGAACATATCTAGAAAAGTCAAAACAACAAGTATCAAGTAATATGAAAATAGAGGGAGTATCCGAGTATATACACAAGGACCATATGCATATATACGTTTTTTGTACTTATTAGGGGAGAGTAAGAAGTTAAATATATATATGCATAAGGACTAAATCTATATACCTGTGACAACTTTTGCTGAAAGCGGAAAATTGGGGTTGCAGGGAATAGTCATTGCATCGGCACTGTGGTAACCACTAGGACATTTGCATTTGTAGAAACCCGGTGTATTCTCACAAATGCCTCGGCATGGATACTGATCCTTATGTTCACACTCGTTAATATCTGCATTATTTACCGATAATGTCGATAAGATATATGTCACTATCCATGATTGGAAAACTAATTAGAAACGATCAAACGAACTTTTATTGTCACTCTTTATAGGTGGTATATAATTTGCTACCTGGGGTCAGTGTCAGTGACTAGCTAGAATGTCCCACAGACATCTGACTGCGTGAGAGTGATCTGAGATCACATAGCATGTCTAAATAAATTCTAACTCACTTATGGAAACGAACTAAACTGATTGGAATAAAAAAAAGTTGTAATTTCAGGAATTGACCTCGATAAGAAAGTGTGGCACTATATACTATTATTAACTGAACTAACAATCAGTTTTCCGCTGCAATTAAAAGTTAAATCGACATAGCAAGATGGACATCATCTAATTCAATTCAGTAAGAACTAATCAAAAGTGGCAACTATGGGTTGAATTCAAAATTCTGCTTCCTCCCCAACACTGAACCTAACTTCTTAGAGCAACTCCAGTAGAAGTCTACAAATTAAGATCTTCAAAGCCTATTTGCGGGTCAGAATGAAAAAAAAATAAAAACCTAAAATTAACACTCAACTCTAGTAGGAAATCAACCTAGACCTCTATTTTTACTTGGGCTCCGTCTGTCGGAGAGAAGCCTAGCCCGTACCCGACGCTCATCCCCGCCGTGCGGTCCTCCTGCAACGCCGCCGACGACAAGCCTCTGGCGAGGCTGCACTGCTGCTTCGCGTTAGCGGCATGGTTGTTCGCTGCCTGGGTCGACGTCGGCGGAGGCGCGGGTGGTGCTCGCGGACGCCGGACGGCGCGCTGAGGCGTTCGCGGGCGGCATGCGCGCGTCGCAGACCATGAAGGCCGCGGCCGCCGGCAACGACACGACGTGGTTCCTGTGTAGCGCGGACGGGCTGGAGCTCGACGGCGCGGCGGCAGGCGTGGGGTATGGGGAGGCGCTGCCTGCAGCCCAGGCAGCTGTACTTCATGCTCCCCGCGGCGATGCGGCGACGGCCGCTGCAGGCGGTGGAGATGGCGGCGCTCGCCATCCGCGCCAGTGCCGCGCTCGCAGGCGACCACGACGAGGACGCCGCCTCCTCACCGACGCGAAGAAGCCCAGCACGAACTTGCCCCGCCCCGCCGAGACTAGCGCGTTTGGTTGGTAGCGAGCGGCGCCGCCGGTCGGCCGGTGTGGTGGTGCTGGTACTACCGGGGGCGAGGTGGAGCAGGAGGAGGAGGACGGTGGCGCCGAGCCGTGGGAGTGGAACGAACCCGGCGGAGCGGACACCGTCGCATGGTGCCGTCTGTCGATCTGCTGGTGCTAGTTGCCTATCCATGGCCTCCACTGGCAAGACTGGATGCGGCTGCGGTCCGCCACCCGCCGCCACCGCAGCGGTTCTAGTGGGTGCCGAGCAGGGGAGCACAGCGGCCACCGTAGCGCCGAGGCTGCCCCCGGCCCAGCTGGAGTACGACGCGTGCCGACCATCGCCGCTGCCGCGCCTGCGGCCGCGCCGGCGTCTAGCATTACGGTAGCGGCGGCGCGCGGGACGCCGAGCCGGAGGAGCAGAGCACCACCACGGCAGCCATGGCTCGGCGGCAGTGTAGCCCTTGGTCGCCAGCTCACGGCGGATCCAGCCCTGGTACTCGACGAACTCGGCCTGGGAGCGCTCGTCGGAGGGGAATATCTCTGCGAGCACGGGTCCCGGAGGTGCCACTCGTTGAACAGCAGCGGCTTGATCGATCTCGTCGGCCAGGAGGGAGTCGATCCACTCCTGTGACATGTTCTGCTTCGACGACAGCCGCCTCCGCCGTTGCCACTTGCAGTCCCTGCTGCTACTGCTGCTGCTGGGCCACATCAATCTCCGACGCCGGCATTGTCTCCGTCGGAGAGATCTCCGTCCAGCACGGAACAGAGGACAAGTTGGGAAATAAGGGAGGAGGGGAAAATATTGGGAAAAAAAAATAGTGGGACCCACGTTTGGAAGGGGATCGGAAGCCCTTCAAAAATGGAGGTTTGGAGAAGAAATTTGGAGGGACTTAAAAATGCAGGCCCATTTAAAAGCCCTTCTAGAGTTTAGTTTTTACATCAAACCTCTAAATTTTATAGTAGAGGCCCATTTAGAGACCCACACTGGAGGAGGTTCCTATATATCTACCAGAATGTGGATAAGTATTGCAACTATAAAACCCATTTAGCCCACCTAAGCCGCTAGCCCACCAAAGCCACCAACTTACCAAGGTCTGGTAAGTGATGATTCATTCAACATTTTCAACCGATTAAAAAATGTTGACCAACATTTAAAAAAATGTTGTCAACATTTTCTGAATCAAAATTTTTTTCAACGTTTATCAGGAAATGTTAGACCAACATTTTTCAATAAATGTTGGGACCAATAAATTTCAAACCAACATTTTTCAAGAAATGTTGGAATAACATTTTGTTTTACCAACATTTTCTAGAATGTTGACAACATTTTTTTCATCCAACATTTTTGCAAAATGTTAATAAACATTTTTTCTTCAACATTTTTCAAATGTTGGACCAAACAGAAGACGGCGAGGAGCTCCCGGGTGCGGCGGCCGGTGAGCTCCCACTGGGGCGCGGCAATGTCACTGGCCGTGGTGGGCAAGTTCGACGACGTGGTGCAGCCGAGTTGGGCGAACGACCACATGGTGTTCTACTACTCGGACTAGGAGAAAACAATGGCGGCGCGCGGGACGGCGGGGCCGGGGAGGCGCGGCAGCAGCGCAGGGCCCGCACGAGGGTGGCAGCGGCCGGCAGGGGATGGAGGGAGGAGGGGGAAAGAACTGGAGTTTGGCTTTCATGGGCCTTTGTGGGCTCTTGATGGGTTTATAAATGATTACGTACTCCCTCCGTCCCATAAAAGAGTGCAATTTTAGTTTTTTTAAGACAGATTAGTGGAGGAATGAAAAGACTCTAATACCCTCATTTGTTTGCCAAATGCAGTAAGTCTTGCCATGCAAATCAGATCTGACCACTTAATTAGGAAGGTAATTAGATCTATTTTCTAGAATTGCATTCTTTGTGAGATTTTTTTTCAAAAGTTAGGATTGCACTTTTTTATGGGATGGAGGGAATAACTATATTCCGAAAGATATATACCCACCACTGAGTTGCTCTTGCTACCCATGAAATGCACTTACCAGTACAGCCGTCGGCAATGTAGGGATTGCCTTGGTAGCCCTCGCTGCAGTTGCAGACGTACCCGGGTCCATTGGAGGAGTCCTTGCAGTCACTGTTGGTGCTCACACACGCATAGCTCCTCGCCTTCTTCTTCGCCTCGCCGCACGTCAGCCCGTCGCGGATGGCCCAGTCGAGCCGCACCGGCATCGTGACGTTGACGTCCATCCTCAGGTCAGCTGCGCGGAAGGTGTAGCTGTCCCTGTCCACCAGGAAGGCGTAGTCGCAGGGGGCGAAGGCCAGCACCGACGTGTGGTTGTACCGCGTGAAGGCCATGTTGTTGTTGGTGAGGTCCGGCGGGATGTCGACGTGGCAGCACCCGACGCCAGCGCAGGCGCCGTCGGCCGCGCTGCCGGAGTCGTTGCAGAAGGACATGCAGCCGGTGTAGTAGGCGTACTCGTAGTAGCCGTTGCCCTCGCTCCGCTGGCTCTGGGTGTAGCCCAGGGTGTTGCAGCCGAGGACGACCACCTGGTTGTGGGCGTTGGAGATGCGGTACACCTCGTCGCGGTTGAAGTGCACGTCGCCGTCGCTGGAGGCGTACACCGTGTTGGAGGAGTCGACGCACTCCCACGCGACGGGGAGCTTCACGCGGGCCTCCGCCGTCCTGATGGAGAGGAGGCTCACCGGGACGGGCTGCGTCGTGCCGGCGAGAGAAGGTGTGCCGGTGACGTGGTCGCAGATGATCTCGAAGCCCTTTCGGAAGCAGCCGGCGCCGATGCCGAATGGATATTCGATGGATATGTTGCCGCAGCTTACTGGGCAGGCAGAGGTGCTCTTGGCATCAGGAGGAGTAGCGCTGGAAGCAGCCATTGCTGCTGCGAGCACTTGCAGCAACGGCACCAAGATTGATCTTGTCCCCATGTTATTCTTCAAGGCGCAACCATGTTATCCGTGATATTAATCAGCCTCAGCTTCGTCACTATGGCGATCAAGATCTGTGAAGCTCCTAGATGATTATCTAAGAGTTCACAGCTTGAGGGCAAGCTGTTCTTAAGGAGAGAATATTAGGATCTATGTAGGTTCTGAGCTGCATACTAAGACTTGTATTTGTGATTGGACCTGAGCCTGTGTGACTATTCTTAGTTGGGCCCAGCCCATGTACTCCTATTTACATACCTGGGAGAGGGACAGAACTATTCTTCTTCTCCGTCAATGTTGGCTTGCTCCGTTCTCCCTTCCCGATTCTTATTCACCCTTCTCAAATTCCTTCCCAACTATCCTGCTGTTAACAAAACATTACTTCAATTGTCTTGTGAAGCCAAGATCGCATTGACAAATGAGACGAAAGTTTTTGATGATGCGCAATGAATTAACGAAGAGAGATGTGAAATGATATGCTGCCTTGTGTGTTGCATGTAATTTTGAAAAAAAAAATTAGTAAAATTTTGCATTGTGTGGAGCTATTTCAACTTGGAATTAAATATAGCATTCTTGTAAACACAAATATGAAAAGTCCATTCTAATTTAGAATGGCTTTGCTGACTTGACTGACAAGGACGGCTGACCATATGATTAGTTTTATTTTTATTAGAGATGTAGAAAGGTCAAGTTGATGCTTACTTGTGGTAGACGGAACTCATGACTAGGACTTTTCGTGTCCTAAGACGGTCTCCAGCAAAGGATTTGCGAGACGGAGAACGCACGCAAAAGAGGAGGGCTTCCAGCCGTTACGCGCAAGCGGTCGCGCATCTTCTGGGGCAGTTTCCTCCCCGCGAGCGGTGGGAATCGAGTAGGGGCGGAGAGGAGCGGTGTGAATCGAGGCAAGGCGGAGCAGGGTAACCCATGGCGGTGACCTCCAGCTTCGCCGCGACCTCGAGCTCGGGCCTGGCGAGAGGAGAGGGAGGCGGCCGCAGCTCCGCTGGATCCGGGCCTGACAGAGAGCTCGGCTCATCGCCGTTGGAGCCCCTGATCTGGCCGGGAGCTCCATTGTTGCGGCAGAGGAGGCTACGGGGTCGCCGTGGAAGGAGGCGCGAGGTGGAGGAGCTCGAGCTGCCTCCACCCGATCTGCGCAGCTGCTTCCCCAGCCACCGGAGGTGAAGGGACCGCGACCATGGCTCCTCCCGCGGGCGGCGTGGATCTCGCAGCCCCGAGCCCGGCCGTCCCCAAATCCCACCCGCCTCCGTCCTGTCTCAAGCTCGATAGCGGGGAAGGAGGTGCGCGGGGAGCACGCCGTCGCAGACAGCGCGGACCGAGCCGACCGTCGTCACCGCCTGCGCCGAGACAGGACGAAGATCCCCTTCCCTCCTGCTCCGACGCCTCCCCTTTCCCCTGCTCCGCCGTGCTCGTCGTGGAGGACAGCCGACACCGGGAGGTTGAATCTCCACCGCGACCAGGGAGCTCCGCTCTGCCCGCCCGGATCTCGCGGGCGGGGTCGGACGACGCACTGCGGCCCAAGCCGGCGGTGCTAGTGGTCGAGAATCGATCCAGTGCGGAGGGCGGAGGAGTCAAGGAGAGGGAGAGAGAGAGAGAGTGGGGTGGGTGGGTCCGAGGGTGGGCAGAGGGGCGGTTGGGATGCAGCGTCCCTAGGATTGCGTGATGGGGGATGGGCTGCTGCATTTTGCAGCAGGGGATGCAGCTATTGCTGGAGCCCCTACAGTAGCCCGAGCTGCTGCATTTTGGGGATGCAGCATGCGATGCACATGCTGCTGGAGACAGTCTAAGACCGTCTCCAGCAGGTTGTGCATCACCTGCTGGCATCTTCAAAATGAAGAAGGAACCACTACTGTTGAGGCTCCAACAGCTGCTGCACCGCGAGCTGCAAAATGCAATCGGACCTCTCCCGTCGCGCATTCCTGGGATCCCCTAGGTGTCGCTGCAAACCAACGGCTCTCCCTCTCTCTTCTCTCTTGCGTGGTCCCCTCCGGCTCCTCACTACCTCCACTGCACTGCTGGCGTGCGCCCGTCCTCCCTCCCCTTCCCCGGCCGCAACGAGCTCCAACCTCCCTCCGCCGTCGGCGGCCCGAGCTCGACCTCCAGGAGACGCCGGATCTGCAGGGGTCGTGGCCGAGGCGTGAGGCCAAGCAGCGGCGCGAGGCGAGGCGCGATGGCCGGATCCGGCGGGCTGCCTCACCCTTTCCTCCAGGTGGATTCGGCGCGGGAGGCAGCGAATCGGAGCGGCTTGTGCGGGAGGCGGCGAATCAGAGCGGCCGACGCGGGCATTGACCAGCACAAGCGGGCCGACGGCGACGGCGAGCAGGTGCTCCAGGTCCTTGCGCAGAAGGATGCGAAGGCGGTGTCGCAGTCATCGAGGACGGGGCCTCCGCTTCCAGCCCCGCCGGCCACCTCCCAATGCCAACGCAGATCCGGCGGCGGCGGCGCTGCTTCCTCTCCCGACCTCCCTGACGACGGAGGAACCCGAGGCGGAGAGGAGGCTTTCCGGGCCGCCCACGGCCATTTGTCGTCCCCGAAGAGGGGCTGCCGCGCGCCTCTCTTCTTCTCCACCGGGATGGGGAGCCACCGCGCCATGGAGGCCGTCGCTCCCCTGTGCACGCCGATGCCTTCTCCGCCCTGTTGCTCCTTCTCCTCCCCTCCCCTCCGCTCCCTGCCCCGCCTCGCTCGTCCCCTCCGCTCGGCGGCGGGAGCCAACTGCCGCGGCCGATGCGCGAAGGGATGCACATCGGCCGCTGGAAGCAGTTGTTTTTTGAGAAAGAGTTTTTTCTCTCTCTTTCTTCATAGGGGCGTTTGCAACATGGGGATGGAGATTCATTGCTGGAGTGCACACGATGACGCGTGAGATATGCAGAGCTCTGCATTCAGCTTGACAAAGTTGCAACTCTGACTACCAGCGCTCAGCGGACTCTGTTTTACACTACTACTCCTTACGATCACCAAGGCTGACAAGAAAAGAAAAGAAGAAGAGGAGAAGAAGAAAATAGCAGAAAATTAATAGCCGTCGACTCAAAAACTGAGTTGCACATATATTCGCAGTTCACACTGAGAAAATATTATTCTTCAGGGGCAACATGTATCCCATACTGAATAACAGAACGAACAGACGGCGCTAATACGGAGCAACAACACAAATAATAATAGTTAATGATATTAGCCTACAGCCGGCACAATACAGTGAGATGAAAAAATAATGAAAGCCAATCCACAAGCATGCAACGCATGTAGCTGAAATTACATGAAGTGGTCATTTTAATTTAAGCAGGGGTACTAAATAGAAGAGATGCATCTGGAAGCAGAGCATATAAAAACAGTTGATGCAGATATCCACCGCTGAAAGCAACAAGATCGCTGCGAGAGAAATGAGCAGGAAGCAAATCGACAGGTGGGATTTGCCAAGAAAAAAACCAATCCGTCCTCGTTGACAAATGACAACCTGGGAGGGGCGGCAGGATCATACCTTTGTCTGCGTTTGTGGTCAGGCCGGCCAGGAGCACGTTGGAGAAGGTTAGAAGGTCAGGCCTCCCCGGATCCCGAGCAGTGACGGCCGGCCGGCTGGGGGAAGGCGCGGATGGTCGTCAGGGGAAAGGGGATGGTGGAGCGGAGCAGGGGGAGGATGATGAGCTCGAGCAACGACGACGTGTGTGAAGGTGCAATAATTGAAGTCATCGCGATTTCAGGTTCAGATCTCATCTTGCTAGTACATTTCTTCTTTGCTTCTGCTCGCTTTCCCATCACAACTTGCTTGACGGGCTGACCGTATCGTACAAACAGGCACCTTCCTTTTTTAGTGCCTCTCATCTGGGTATAACTGTAGTATCTGATCATACACACGCACGCCCACTCCACACACGCACACCACCACACGCTACTGTGTACAAACAGACCTACAACTACACACAGATCAAAGATCGCGTCCTTCTTGAGATCACCAGAATCCTCCGATTCCGTAGGCGACGGGCGCGTCACATTCCCTTTGTGGCTCCACGCGTGAGAGGCGAACGAGAAGGCAGTTGGGAAACTACTGTTCCCGGTGAGAAAACCAGCGCGATCCAAGGATCGAACGCTGGCCGGCAGCGCGCGCACCTGCAGCGCTAGCCATCCGAGCTACGGCTCGGTCTCACCTTCCTTTCTTTTTCGTTGGAAAGGAAACCGCAGGATCCTTTTTTTCCGGCCTGTTTGGAAACGCGGTATTTGGCCCAAAACCTCTGTGATTTACAGGTTGGGAATTTTTTCCAACGTGGGCCGAATTTGATGCTTGGAAGACAGGTGAGCCCATTATTTTTACCCCTGGGTGCGGGGGTTGGTCCGGGTTGGTCAGCTCAATTAGAGTGGAGCTTGACAACCCGGGTTCGAATCCCGTGGGACGCATCTTCGCTGGAGTAAAAAATGGTCCGGTCGAGATTTGAACCTTGGTACCTGGCGTCCAGGTGACGCAGGAGGCTACTCTAGTCGTTGCCCCCTTTTTTTCAAAAAACAAATAAATTATTTTTACCCCTGTTTTGGGTCAAAATCAGTAGAAATAAATAAACACCTCCTCTGGTCCGAGTAAAAAATGACGAGTATCGGGCCTGCCTCCTCGCGACTCACGAGTCTCCCTCCCTGCGCGGCGGCGGCCGCCGCCTCCTTTTCCTCGCAACGAGCCCGCTCCCCCGTCGAGGATCTGCCGGAGCTATCAGGCCGTCTCCCGCTTCTGGCCGGTCAGAGGGCGTTGGTGTGAGCTCCCAGTCTGCTCCTGCCGAACGCGGCGACGGCGGCGGCGGCAGTGGTGATCTCGACGGCGGAGGCGGGGAGCGAACCAGGTCAACACCAACGGCGGTGTGCGGTTCCGCGTCCACGGCGAGTCGATCGGCCCGCCCCCTAGCTCCACCGCTCCGTGCTCGGCGGGTTTGTGCCAGGAATGTGCAGGTCCTTAGCGCCGGCATGTATTACGGACTGCCTCTCGAATCTGGGCAAAGCGTTGAGGCTAGAAATTAGCTAGACCAACGTGACATGTAAATCAGTGTGCTGGATTTCTCCTTTACCCAAACACCTATTTCCAAGGGTGAAAAGAAACATCTGTATTCTTTGTGCAGTTTTACACCTGTGAATCCATTACAAGTCAAAAAAATTACTAGACGGCCAAACAGGGCCAATAAAACAGCATAAAGACCCCATCCTCCTTGCATTAGGTCAGTCTTAGTGTCAGTTTCATGAGCGTAGTTACCAAGACGGCCACGTCAACAAAATACCATGAAACTGTCACTCTCAGTGCAGAGTTTCACTACACAGTTTCATAGATAAAATGCATCATTTAAAGTTTGGATTGTGCTAGGATCAATTGTGCTATTGGAACTATATAGCATTTCATATCGCGTTTCACTCTGTTTCATATGAACCAGACGTGTTCACTTAAAACAATCACACAACGTTTCACATGGTGACATGACCAGTTTCACTACTAAAAAGAAGAAAGAAGACTCAACTACACCGGAGAGCTCGCCGATCCGAACCGGTCTCGAGCTCGTCGATTCCGCGGTGGCGGCGAGGTCCCTAGCGACGGGGCAGGCACCAACATGACGAGTACGTGCAACGGTTCCCCTAGAGTTTACAGCTCGAAACCAGTCGGAGCTGCAACGGTTCCCCTAGAGTTTACAGCTCGAAGCCAGTCGGAGCTTGCCGATGGCGAGCGGCGGCATGGCGGACTGGCAGCGCACCGATTACAACCTCTACTGTGGTGGAGGACGAGAGTTGGCAAGGGTGTGGGCGTAGGGGCTCACTGTGAGTCAATTTTGGTGGTCGGTTGGTGTGGGAAGGCTACGGAAGATGTTGTCGATGTAGTACCGACGGGTGTCAGGTGGCTGGCAGCAATGGAAGCCGCGAGATGCGAAATCCCTGGCGCAGTGGGGTTTGGCTGCGCCTAGAACTCGGTCATGGATGGAGCTGAGAAGGTTGTGGTGCAGTGGGTAAGAAGAATCGACCGGAGATGCGATGGAGCAGACGAATTTGATCGGCGAGTTCGAATTGGTTTGGCTGCTCTGTTTCAGTCTATGGGAAGAAGGAAAGGAGAGGAGAGAGGGAGGCCGACGCGAGACGAAGGGCGCCGCGCGGGACGGTAGGCGGCGCACGGGATCTCTGTCGCGGACACGGATGCAACAAGCCCCGCTCAACGCAGTGTCGTCCGTCTTGTAACCGGAGCCGGAGCGTTTCGTCACCATGACACTGAAGTTTTCTCTTTCTTCATTAATTCAGAGACATGTCAGCAAATATGTCGTCTATGTGGTACCATATTAATTGTTGATGAAATCCCCACTGAGACTGGCCTTAGCAAGGTTAGCTTCTCCAAGAATTTCGCCTTGTTCGGCTGGGAGGGGCGAAACCCCAAGAGTACCCACCACTTGATCCATGTTGGGGTTTAATCCAACCTGGGTTTAATCCCATCACATTCGGTTGAACCTTGTGCTCACCAATACAATACTTCCTTCCCCCATCTGCTTCCACTCCACCCAGCCAGACTCCCATCGCCGTAGGGCTTTGGGAGCTCCTCAGCCTCCTCCTCGTCTGCTCGCTGCGTGGGGAACAGGTGTGAAGAAAGGTGAGGGCGGGCACTTGTTCTTGCTGTGTGATTTTTAGGCTGTTCTTGGCTTCTTCCACTTGAATCTGGCTGTGAGATTGTTTTTGCCTGCTTCTTGCATTGTCGCCTCCCCTCTTCTTCCCCTCTCACCGGCGACGCAGCGGTCTGGGCTCACCGGCCTGGGCGCGACAGCCGAAGCTCGCTGACGGGGACGCGGCGCCCTAGACTCGCTTCGCAGGTGGTGGCGGCTGGAGCTCGCCCATCAGGGCTCGTCGGCACCGAGTGCCGCAGCCGCGCACATGGAGTCGTTGCAGCGCACCGGATCCGGACTTCTCCCAGCCGCGTGTCGCTCCTCCGGCCAGTCGCCCGAACGCATTCTGAGGACAGGGGAGAGTCAATTTTAGCTCACCTCTCTCCTCAAAGCCAAAAATGCCTGCGGCTTTGCCTTCTCTGTTAGAGGCCCTTGCATCGTGAACAGTAGCTGAAGGAGAGGCATTTTTTGTTTGCCCATGCCTTTGCATGTTGGAGTCAGTCTAACTGAAAGAGTTCAAAGAGCTACCGGCAAGAAGTACATATATGCTGCAATACTTGAACTGAAATAATTGAAAGAGGCACACGAGCACATATTTTTTGGGCTCTAAAGTTTGAATTATCAAAAGACCACTTGAAGTACAACCTCCTGCAGGAAACAAGACGAACAGTACAGTAAGAACATCATTCTCAAGAAACAAATACCATATCTCACAAGGCACAATCTATTGCACGGCAATTTGAGGCCGAGATTGTAAAGCAGCCATAATCAGACCTTATGAATTGAAGACACTTTCAGTGAGGCCTTGCAGGTCTTCTCCGCGTGTGCTGCCGCCTGACAAACAAACTAGAGATAACAAGTAGGTGCCAATCAGAGCTTATGAGTTGAAGATACTTTCAGTGAGATGGTTGGATTAAATCTTACTATTACTAATTGGAGGCTTCTTTTGAAGCCTCCACATAAATCCACCTAGGAATCCTAGGTGGACAGTCTAAAAAAAGAGAAGCTTCTACATGAAGTCACCTAGGAGTCATATGTGGACACTCTAAGAAAATATCATTGATTTTAATAGCCGTTGGATGTATTTTGTTTCTAAAATCACTCCACATAAATCCACCTAGGAATCCTAGGTGAACGGTCTAAAAAAAGAGAAGCCTCTACATGAAGCCACCTAGGAGTCCTATGTGGACACTCTAAAAAAATATCATTGATTTTAATAGCCGTTGGATGTATTTTGTTTCTAAAATTACCCACATATGCCATTATGAAGAATTAACAAAAACAACCCTCCTATATCTTTGTCTAATAATTGGAGGTTCCTTTTGAAGCCGCCACATAAATCCACCTAGGAATCCTAGGTGGACGGTCTAAAAAAATAGAAGCCTCTACATGAAGCCACCTAAGAGTCCTATGTGAACACTCTAAAAAAATATCATTGATTTTAATAGCAGTTGGATGTATTTTGTTTCTGAAATTACCCACATATGCCATTATGAAGAATCAACAAAAAAAATCCTCCTATATCTTTGTCTAAATTATCCACATGTGCAACTATAGAAAAATTAAATCTAAACTATCTCGCGGCCACATCTAACACAATAAATCCTTTGCTTTAATTAAAAAATTGCCCAATTATCCTATTGTGCCTGCCATTACAAACAATTAACAAAAACAACCCTCCTATATCTTTGTCTAAATTATCCACACGTGACACTATAGAAAAGTTGAATCTAAACCATCTCCCAGTCACATCTAACACAATAAATCCCTTTGCTTCAAATAAAAAAATTGTCCAACTATCCTATCGTGCCAGTCACATGTAATGTAATGTAACATAATTAGTCTCTTACCTTTTATCTCTTTCCCATGTTTAAACCATAAAAAAATCTATTAAGGATCTTTAGATAATACAACTAAAAAACTAGAACGTACATGTATATACATGTCGATTAGATTTTTCTTGAAGCCTCCACATAAATCCACCTAGGAATCCTAGGTGGACGGTCTAAAAAAAGAGAAGCCTCTACATGAAGCCACCTAGGAGTCATATGTGGACACTCTAAAAAATATCATTGATTTTAATAGCCGTTGGATGTATTTTGTTTCTAAAATTACCCACATATGCCATTATGAAGAATTAACAAAAACAACCCTACTATATCTTTGTCTAAACTATCCACATGTGCCACTATAGAAAAAATTAAATCTAAACTATCACGTGGCCACATCTAACACAATAAATCTCTTTGCTTCAATTAAAAAATTGTCCAATTATCCTATTGTGCCTGCCATTACGAACAATTAACAAAAACAACCCTCCTATATCTTTGTCTAAATTATCCACACGTGACACTATAGAAAAGTTGAATCTAAACCATCTCCCAGTCACATCTAACACAATAAATCCCTTTGCTTCAAATAAAAAATTGTCTAACTATCCTATTGTGCCAGTCACATGTAATGTAATGTAGCATAATTAGTCTCTTATCTTTTATCTCTTTTCCATGTTTAAACTATAAAAAGAATCTATTCTAAAAGGATCTTTAGACAATACAACTAAAAAACTAGAACGTACGTGTATATACATGCCGATTAGATTTTTCTTATCTTGAATCTCTCTTTCATACTTTAATCATAAAAAATCCATCCTAAAAGGTTGTTAGCTAATACAACAAATTATATACTTTACCCGTGCATATATAAAATTATAAAATGAGAGATGACATCTTTGAAGAAACATCTCTTTTGTGTACTGCTTCCATCAATTAGGGAAAGCTGCTACTTTCACCAACGGAACTAGATCCTCTGCTGCTATTCAACAGAAATGTACGACCAACCTAAGCATTCTTCTATAGCGGCACGGAACCTTTTTGAAGCGTCCCCTCATTAGAGGTGACTAAATGTGATACAAATACCAGTCCCAGGAGGCTGGTACCACATTTATTACATCAGATGGTTCATTACCGTACAACACGTCGAGGCTGTGGGCATGGGAGCGCCACGGCCACGAGAAGCAACATAAGAACTACAGACCAAACTACGATAGCAACAGCATCTAAGATATCTTCAGAGTCTTGCGCCATGGAAGCTTCCTGTGGCGATCCTTCCGCATTCGGGTCCATACGACCGGAGCCTTGGAAGCTCCTGGCGGGACGCCTTGAAACCATCTGTAGGGGAGCGGGTTTCTATGAGATTTTAGGTGATGTTTAAGTTGATTAAGACGGGCTTTTGAAAAGACAGGATCTGACTCCTGCCGTCAAGCACACAACAAGCACACATGACACACAAGCACAAACAACTTCATTTCAACCATGAGAGGAGGATACATCCCGAACTACTCGACCGGTACAACGCTGGTACACTACACGACAAGGCACTACGACAAAAGCTAAGGGTGCGGCTCTAAGCTCGGACCAGCACGGCTTCATTCCTTGGCAAGGGCCTCTGGGGCATGCTACTCGCGGGGCGAGCCATCTTCTGGGGCGGAGTGTGCTTCCAGTGGAATGAGCAGCTCATCACCGTCATCATCCTGGGGGTTCCCGTTCCCTTGGGGCTGGGTGGAAGTTCCTTCTTCGACGGTTGATGTTGGTTGCTCGGCGGCTACAGACGGTGTTGGAGTCTCAGGAACTCCTCCCCATCCTATGAGGGGTGTCCCAACTAGGACTTGTGCTTCTCCCACAGCCGGAACGGGTGTTCCACTGTTAGTCCATTCCTGTATGCGCTGATCCTGGATCCGCCTGAGGCTCTCATGGGCAACAGCTTCACTACTTATGGCGGTCGCGGTCCTTGCTTCAGCTTGGGCTACTCGAACTTGGTGCATTCTTACTGTGACTTCCGCTTGCTCAGCCCGACCAATTTGCTCTCTCAGGAACTTGGCCTGATCATCAAAGAGTTTATCCAGGGAAACGAGGTAGGCAACTAGATGGTACAAAAGATCTTCTTGGTGACGGCGCCGTTCCAGGTTTCTCATGCGGGCCTGCCAGACTGGAGTCCGGATGGCGGGAGGATAAAGTCTCATCGGTGTGGAGACAAGGTGTTCCTCGTAGATCCTGCACAGGTAACGGAGAGTTTTCCGGAGGGCCAAGGGATAGGTATCCCGATGTTGAAAACCTGTGGCGGTCACGCGCCACGGCTCGACGTTGGGGTAGCGGGTGCTTCTGGCGATGGAGAGGACCACCCTACAGCGTAGAGTACCGAGTTGCTCGTACTCTCTACTGTAGTACCTTGGGCGCTCAGTGATACCGAGGCGCTCCAGGGAGTTGATGAGAAGGCGAGCAAAACCAGGCTCCTCCTGGCACACGCCTTGGGTCCATCCATCTTCAGCCATCTGAAAACAAGGGTAGAGTTGAACAAGTTGTGCAAAGGGTAGGATACAAAAGATAGATAGTTTTATTTATCAACAAGGTTGGGTACACTCCTCAGGGGTACACTTTATTCTTATTATACCATAGCTCTCACCTAGGTACTCTACCCTCTTCTCATGGGGATTCTTCCTCATGCTGAATGCGACGCTTCTTCGGTGGGAGGTCTTGTTCCAACATTACATCCTCGGTCTGGGTTCCCTTATCCCAGTGGGTTTCTTCGGGTTCATCGTCCATCAACCCAGCTTCTTCTCTTCTCCTACGTTCCTTGTGGAGCTCATCCCATAGGTTCTTGTGGAATACTTCAGAGCGTTCCCTTTCTCTGGCGTAATCTCGCTGCAGGTTGGCTAGGGAAACCTCCGCCGCTCTCGTCTTTATCCTTTCTAATTCTATCCTTTGTTCTGCTCTTTCTGCCCTGTCGATTTGGTGCTTCAGCTGCTCGGCCTGTTCATGGAAAAGGTGGTCTAAGCCATTGAGGTAGATGGACAGGTGAGAAATCGTATCTTCTAGGTCTTCTTCTTCTCTTCCAAGTCCTCTCATCCGGGCGATCCATGAGCGTCCTCTTCCTCCAGAGGGTGGGAAAAATCCCATCGGAGTCCGTCGAAGGTGTTGCCTATAGACCACTCGTAGGCGTCGCATGGCTTTTCGGGCGGCTTTTGGGTATGTGTCGGTGAGACGAAACCCGGTGGTGGAGATGAACCAAGGATCTATGTCGGGGTAGAGTGTGCTCCTTCCCACGAAGATCATCACTTTACACCGAAGGGTGCCACTGTGTTCGTACTCCCGATAGATGTACTCCGGTGGGTCCCTTACTCCGATGCGCTCCAGGCTGAGTAGCAGTAACTTAGGGAGGCCAGGCTCTGCGGGGCAGACACCTCCACTCCATTCCAAGTTAGCCATCTGGAACCAGGCAAGGGTTAAGGTAAGAGATTTGTGGAAAGGTGAGCTAAGCAGGGAAAAGATTTAGAGAAAGGCTTAGAAAAGGTCTCGGGTCCTAGGGGTCGCGTCCTACGGCCAACCTACGGCTCTGATACCACCTGAAGCGTCCCCTCATCAGAGGTGACTAAATGTGATACAAATACCAGTCCCAGGAGGCTGGTACCACATTTATTACATCAGATGGTTCATTACCGTACAACACGTCGAGGCTGTGGGCATGGGAGCGCCACGGCCACGAGAAGCAACATAAGAACTACAGACCAAACTACGATAGCAACAACATCTAAGATATCTTCAGAGTCTTGCGCCATGGAAGCTTCTTGTGGAGACCCTGAATCCACAGGCACGGGTTGGGTGCAGGACAGCAACCTACTCGACGTCCTCGGGTACGAAGTCGGGATCCTCCTCTGAAAAATAGTTAATCCAGTAAGGGTGAGTACATACGTACTCAACAAGTTCAACCCCACCCACGGAGGGGCTAAGAGACAGATCATGCACAGGATATATCAAGGATCAGGATAAGGTTTATTTTGCAAACGCATTCACTCATGCAAGGGTTTGTTTTTGAAAAGGTTTTCGCAAATAGTTTTTATAACTCAAGTAACTCAGTTGTATTGTGAAAACCAAATGAAGACTACCGGACTCCCCGTCCGCAGTAGCCCAGGCACACAGCCACACACTTTGCCAGAAATCAGCTCACGTCATGGAAATCATCCCAAACCCAAACACTAGTTTTGTGACCCCACCGTGACTCGTCCAATACCGTGGACACGGCTATTCGAATAGGTTTTACACTCTGCAGAGGTTGTACATCTTTACCCACAAGTAGGGTACCGCCACACGAACACCTTAGTGTCGGCGCGGATCCTATCAAAGCCATTACCCACCTTAGCTAACCCTACGAGCCACCACGGGAGCAACCAAGGGGTTATCTCACGTAACCAGGGCGTACCTCACACAGATCGTACCCCTACTCCTTGATCTCCTGCTGCTCACCCGCACTCCTGATGGCAAGTAGATTAGCTAGTGGGATTTATGCTAAGCCGTTGCCACATACAACGGTCGAGTGGTAGTACGATAATTGGGCCAGGTGAGATGTCACGCAACCCGGTCCTTAACGACAAGATGGACGTCTCCCAACAAGCTCAACCACAAAGGTACGAGCTTCACCCATACTCCTGACACACGCGTCCATCCCGTCTACCAGTTCTTTACTCATTTTCCAAAATATCCCATTCCCGTTTTTAAAGCACTCACACATTTTTAAAGCAATCATTTAGGCCAAACAAAGTTCAATCATGGCAATCAAGGGTGGCTATCCTACCGGGTTTTAACAGTAAAACAATATGCAGTTTATAAAACATGTCATAGGGTTGTGTTTATAAAACTGGGACCAAAGCATGCATCAAAGGATGAGATTGAACTTGCCGTCTTCAAAGTCTTCCGGCAGCTCCTGCTCACGGTTCGGGTCTTCGGGCTCCTGTGCACAGTACGCGGCTCCAAACTCCTCCTGAGGTTCCTCCTCGTTCACTCCGTTGGCTAAAGCACACACAAACAAGCATACAATCAAGCAATGTCTACCGGCTGAGCTCAAGAGGAGAAATGCATGGAAAATATATAAATATTATTTCTAGTATATGGGTGGATGAGTCGGCGGAAATGGCTCCGGGAAGGTTATGGTGAGGTTGGGAATTTATTTGGATCAAAATGGCTCATAAAATGATGGATTAGGGGGGTATTAGGGGAGGTTTAAAGGGTTTTGGACCAATTTGTAAAGAAATCTAAAGATCCAGGGGCTTCTTGGTGAAACAGAACATAAGAGAGGTGGGGGGCCTCGGGTGCGGATAGAAAGGAAGGGAGGGGGGTCTTGGCAAAACTGCCATCTCCTTCCTCCCCTTTGGTTCGAAACAGGGGAGGGGAGGCAGGGGCGGCCGGGCCGGCGGCCGGCGGCGCTCGCCGGCGCCTGGGGCCATGGCGGCGACCGGGAGCTAGGGGAAAGTGGAGAGGGGACCGCGGGGAGTCGATCCCGCTCCTCACCTTCGGCGGGGACTGCGTGTGGAGGCGGCTTCGCGGTGGTGGGGCGGCGGCCGGTGATGGAGGTGCGGCAGCGGCGCTGTGGAGCAGGAGAGGAGGAAGGGGAGGTGGCTGCGGCTCGGTGGCGCCGAGGGCTCGACCTCCTCTTTTATAGGCCGGCGGCGAGGCTTGAGGGGGGGGCAAGGTGGCGGTTGGCACTGGAGGTGGAGTTATGGCGCTCGGCCGGTGGCGGGGCTTGGCGGTGAGCGCGGGCGAAGGGTAAATGTGGCGGTTGGCGTCGCGACGGCGGCCAGCAGTGGCGTGGACGGGATGACGCGGCGCAGGTGGCAGTGCCACGCGGTGGACGACGCACGACAGCGCGGAGCTCGGTGCGGCGCGTTCAATGGCGTGGCGACGCTCGGTGATGGGACGGCGCGGCTGCACCGGAGCTCGGGCGTGCGGAGTAAAGGGGGCGGCGACGCGGTGGTGCAGGGCTGCGGACGGGACGGTGCGGCGTGTTTGGCCGGGCGCGGCGACGAGCATCAGCGACGCGTCACGTCGTGGGACCGGCGGCCTGCGGCTCTGCGGCGCTGTGGCGGGCAGCACGACACGGGCAGGTGCGAGCGCGGCCGGGGCGCTGGGTGGCGCGGCCGGCGCGGCCTGGCAGCGGCCGGCTGGCGGGCTGGCTGTGGCCGGCGTGCTTGAGCAGAGGAGGCTAGGGGGTGCGGGCCCAAGGTTGAAGAAGGGGGAGGGAGACGGCGTGCCGTGTCGCAGCGCACGGTCGGGCGCAGAGGTGCGGGGCCGAGGCAGAGACGCCGGGCCGAAGGAAGGAGAAGGGAGGAAGGGAAAAAAAGAAAAAAAAGAAGAAAGGGAAAAAATAAGAAAAGGGAAAGGAAAGAAAAAGGAAAAGGGAAGGGAAAAAGGGAAGAGGAAAAATTAGGGGAAATTTTGGGAAAAACCGGAAAATTAGGGAAAGGATTTTTTTGTGGGATTTCCGGATTTTCGGGTGTCAGCGCGATTTTCCGAGACGGCGGTGGTGGCGAGGCGGGCCGGCCGGCGGGACCGTGGCTGGCCCGGAATTCCCGGCGCGGTGGCCGACCGCGGTACTGTGGCAGTGCTGTGTGACGCGATGGGCGGCAGTACTGTGAGCGGCGGTGGGCGGTGCCGGCGGGATTCGCGGCACGCGCGTCGAGGGAATGAGAGATGATCGGGGTTTTGGGGAGACGATCGAGCTCAGCGGAAAGATTTTGAAAACACGCGTGATTTAGCAGGTGATTTATTAGGGGTTAAAAACGTGGGCGTTACAAACCTACCCCACTCAAAATGAATCTCGTCCTCGAGATTCGGCTAGTTCTTAAACAAGTGGGGAAACTCTTTCTTCAGCGTGTCTTCCCGCTCCCACGTGGCTTCTTCCACTCCGTGTCTGCTCCATTGGACTCTGCACACCCGTACCTCTGATGTCCTTGTCCTTTTGACCACTGTGTCCAAAATCTTGACGGGCACCTCCTGGTACCTAAGATCTGGTTGTAAGTCAATTGTTTCCACCGGCACTCGTTTCTCTTCGATCACTCTCAAACACCTTCGCAGCTGAGAAACATGGAACACGGGATGTATATCCGCCATTTCCTCTGGTAGCTTCAACCGGTATGCTACTGCTCCAACTCTCTTTAGCACTTTGTACGGTCCAATGTACCGAGGGGCTAATTTCCCGTGCACCTGAAATCTCCGAGTCCCTCGGATAGGTGAAACCTTGAGATAAGCAAAGTCTCCTGGACTGAAGCTTACTTCTCGCCTCTTCCTATCTGCATAGCTCTTTTACCGGGATTGGGCAGCCTTCAATTTTTCTCGGATCTCAGCTACTCGTTCCTCGGCTTCTTTAATGAGTGCGGGTCCAACCAAGGCACGTTCCCCCACTTCTGACCACATCAATGGGGTTCTGCATTTTCTACCGTATAGGGCTTCAAATGGTGACATGCCTAGGCTGGCTTGATAACTGTTGTTGTACGAAAACTCTGCATATGGTAAGCTCTGTTCCCAATCTTTGCCATAGGTGAGGACACATGCCCTTAGCATGTCTTCCATGATCTGATTCACCCTCTCGGTCTGTCCATCCGTCTGGGGGTGATAAGCTGAGCTAAAATCCAACTTGGTTCCCATGGATTTATGCAAACTTTCCCAAAACCTAGAGGTAAACTGAGTCCCTCTATCTGAAACTATCCTGCTAGGTACTCCATGCAGCTTCACTATGTTTGCTATATACAGCTTGGCCAACTTCTCTCCGTCATAATTATTACGTACGGGTATGAAGTGAGCGGCTTTAGTGAGTCGGTCTACTATTACCCATATGGAATTATATCCTTTCTGTGTCTTGGGCAAGCCTACTACGAAGTCCATGCCTATCTCATCCCACTTCCATACTGGGATGGGTAAGGGTTGCAACAGTCCTGCAGGCTTTTGGTGTTCTGCTTTAATCCTCTGACAAGTATCACAGTGGGCGACGAACTGTGCAATGTCTGCTTTCATTCCATTCCACCAATACTTCTGTTTTAAATCCATATACATCTTAGTGGATCCCGGGTGGATGGAATACGCTGAGTTGTGTGCCTCATCCATGATGGTCTGCCGGAATTCTCCGTCTTCAGGTACGCATATCCTGTTCTTATACCATAGTGTACCGTGACTGTCCACCCTAAAGTCTGGGGCCTTATTCTCTCCCGTGTGCTTGCGGATCTTCATCAGCTCCTTATCGGATTCTTGGGCTTTTCTGATTTTGTCTTCCAGGGTGGGCTGGACACTTAGTTGGTGAACGTAGCCCTGGGGAACAATGTGCACGTTGAGTCGTGCCATTTCCTCTTGCAATTGGGCATTCTTAGGTACTGCTTTTCCATAAGACTTTCTGCTTAAGGCATCTGCTACTACGTTGGCTTTTCCCGGGTGGTAATGGATTTCCAGGTTATAGTCTTTGACTAATTCCAACCACCTTCTTTGCCTTAGGTTCAGGTCAGGCTGGGTGAAAATGTACTTCAAGCTCTTGTGGTCCGTGTAGATCTCGTACTTATTTCCAATCAGGTAATGTCTCCAAATCTTAAGGGCATGCACTACGGCTGCAAACTCCAAATCATGGGTGGGATAGTTCTGCTCGTGGGGCTTGAGTTGGCGGGAAGCATACGCCACTACTTTCCCATCTTGCATAAGGACACATCCTAGTCCTTGTCGGGATGCATCGCAATAGACGACAAAATCCCGTTGAATGTCTGGCAAGGTTAGCACTGGGGCGGTTGTCAGTCTTCTTTTCAACTCCTGAAAACTCTTCTCACACGACTCGGTCCAGACGAACTTCTCCTTCTTGAGCAACTCTGTCATGGGTCGGGCAATCTTGGAGAATCCTTCAATAAACCTCCGGTAGTATCCTGCTAGACCAAGAAAGCTTCTGATTTCGCTCACATTGGTTGGTTGTTGCCAGTTGGAAACTGTTTCGACTTTCCCAGGGTCTACTGCTACTCCTTCTGCTGTCAGAATATGTCCAAGGAAGGATATTTTCTCCAACCAGAATTCACACTTGCTGAACTTAGCGTACAGCTTGTGCGCCCTCAGTTTCTCCAGTACCACTCGAAGGTGTTGCTCATGTTCCTCCACACTTTTGGAGTAAACAAGTATGTCGTCAATGAAAACTACGACAAACTTGTCTAGTTCCTCCATAAACACCTTATTCATGAGGTTCATACAGTATGCCGGTGCGTTAGTGAGTCCAAAGGACATCACGGTGAACTCGTATTGTCCATAACGGGTGACGAAGGCGGTCTTTGGTATGTCACTCTCCCTAATCTTGAGTTGATGGTATCCTGACCTTAAGTCGACCTTCGAGAAATATTTGGCTCCCTTCAGTTGGTCAAATAAATCATCTATTCTGGGGAGAGGATACTTGTTCTTGATAGTGACTTCGTTTAGTGAGCGATAGTCCACGCACATCCTCAGGCTTTTATCCTTCTTTTCGACGAAGAGCACTGGGGCACCCCATGGTGACGAGCTTGGTCTGATGAACCCATTTTGCTGAAGTTCTCTCAGCTGCTTCTTTAACTCTGCCAACTCAGGGGCTGCCATCCTATAGGGTCTCTTGGCTATGGGAGAGGTTCCGGGGATGAGGTCGATGACAAACTCTATATCCCTATCTGGTGGCATTCCGGGGAGTTCTTCGGGAAATACATCTGGATATTCCCGTACTACTGGGATCTCTTCTAGGGACTTGGTCT
Source organism: Cenchrus fungigraminus (assembly GCA_036936925.1). Classification (NCBI taxonomy): domain Eukaryota; kingdom Viridiplantae; phylum Streptophyta; class Magnoliopsida; order Poales; family Poaceae; genus Cenchrus; species Cenchrus fungigraminus. The sequence goes on along the minus strand of CM072768.1, from coordinate 61,512,883 downwards.
CCATGCTAAAAACCATTATGTCTGGTTTGCTTCCTCGGGTACGGCAGGTTACTTGCACTCCGTCTGGGTTGGTTAGGTGTACTACCTTATCGGCACAACTTATAAGGCCGTGGTGAAGGCTTAACCAGTCCATCCCAAGAATCACATCTATCCCTCTGGACTTCAGTACTACCAGGTCCGCTAGGAACTCTACCCCACTTAAAATGATTCTCACCCGGGAGCAACCCAGTTGACACTTGATGTCACCTCCGGGTGTTCGGGTTAATAGGGGTGCTTTTAGTAGTACTGTAGGTATATTATGCTTTTCCACAAAACTTGAAGATATGAACGAATGTGATGCTCCTGAATCAAATAATATAGTTGCCAAGACTGAGCTGACCAGGAACTCACCGAGCACTACGCCTTGTGCTTCTTGAGCCTCCTGTGCGTTGATGTGGTTGACGCGGGCTCGTCCATAAGACTGCTGGGGCTGCCTCATCTGCTGGTTGTTATTGCCGAAGTTGTTGTTGCTGCGAACTGGCACGCGGTTGGCTCCAGATACAACCGGTCTCGGCCCATGCACTGAGTTGGAGAAGGCTGAGGTTGCTGGCTTTTTGGCGTATGGGCAGTTGGCAATGAAGTGTCCGGTCTCACGGCAGTTGAAACATACTCGGGTGTTGTTGTTGTTGTTGGCAGTGACCTGGCTGGTATTGTTTTGTGGAGGCTTCATGGTGTTCTGGTTGTTGTACTGTTTAAACTGGGTTCTGGGGCCCTGGGAGCTTGTGGCTTGTGCCTGGGTTCTGTACTGCATGGGGGCTTGGAACCTGGACATGGGATGACCAAAGCTTCTCTGCTTCTGGGAACGTTCCTGCTGCTGAGCCTTGTTCTCCATGAATTTGCGCTTGTTTTCTTTCTTCTCTTCTGCTTTGGCTCTCTCTGTGAGGATGGCCATGTTCATAAGGGTGTTGAAGTCTGGGTAGATCTGAGGGGTAAGCAGAGTCCTCAGTTCCGGAGTCAAGCCCTTCTTGAACATGTCCTGCTTCTTCGAGTCCTTGTCCACTTCTTCGGGGGCATAGCGGGCTAACTCTATGAACTGGTAGGTGTATTCCTCCACGGACTTGTTGCCTTGGCGAAGTTCACGGAACTCGTCTGCCTTGCGCTTTAGTGTGGCTTCTGAGATGTGGTAGCGATGAAACTCTTCCACAAACTCATCCCAAGTGATGGTGGAGGGATCTTTGGTTGCTGCACAGTAGTTTTCCCACCAGGCTAAGGCTGTTCCAGTGAGCTGGTGAGTGGCCAACAGAACCTTGTCTCGATCCTCACAGTTGAATGGCTCTAGTTCCCTTAGGATGGCCCTCAGCCAGTCATCTGCATCCAAGGGGTTCACAGATCCGCCAAACGTGGGTGGCTTTGTCCGGAGAAATTCTATCAGTTTCTCATTCATGCCCAGAACACGGGGCTTTGGGCGGGTGATGGCATTGGCTATGGCTTCCAGCAACAGGGTCTGGTTAGCCAATACTTGCGCCAGGTCTACGGCAGGTGGTGGCGGTGGAACCATGTTTTCTCCTCCATTTTCGTCCTAATTTACTTCTTGGTCGTTAGGGCGCTCCCTTCGTTCAGCATGCGATCCTTCCGCATTCGGGTCCATACGACCGGAGCCTTGGAAGCTCCTGGCGGGACGCCTTGAAACCATCTGTAGGGGAGCGGGTTTCTATGAGATTTTAGGTGATGTTTAAGTTGATTAAGACGGGCTTTTGAAAAGACAGGATCTGACTCCTGCCGTCAAGCACACAACAAGCACACATGACACACAAGCACAAACAACTTCATTTCAACCATGAGAGGAGGATACATCCCGAACTACTCGACCGGTACAACGCTGGTACACTACACGACAAGGCACTACGACAAAAGCTAAGGGTGCGGCTCTAAGCTCGGACCAGCACGGCTTCATTCCTTGGCAAGGGCCTCTGGGGCATGCTACTCGCGGGGCGAGCCATCTTCTGGGGCGGAGTGTGCTTCCAGTGGAATGAGCAGCTCATCACCGTCATCATCCTGGGGGTTCCCGTTCCCTTGGGGCTGGGTGGAAGTTCCTTCTTCGACGGTTGATGTTGGTTGCTCGGCGGCTACAGACGGTGTTGGAGTCTCAGGAACTCCTCCCCATCCTATGAGGGGTGTCCCAACTAGGACTTGTGCTTCTCCCACAGCCGGAACGGGTGTTCCACTGTTAGTCCATTCCTGTATGCGCTGATCCTGGATCCGCCTGAGGCTCTCATGGGCAACAGCTTCACTACTTATGGCGGTCACGGTCCTTGCTTCAGCTTGGGCTACTCGAACTTGGTGCATTCTTACTGTGACTTCCGCTTGCTCAGCCCGACCAATTTGCTCTCTCAGGAACTTGGCCTGATCATCAAAGAGTTTATCCAGGGAAACGAGGTAGGCAACTAGATGGTACAAAAGATCTTCTTGGTGACGGCGCCGTTCCAGGTTTCTCATGCGGGCCTGCCAGACTGGAGTCCGGATGGCGGGAGGATAAAGTCTCATCGGTGTGGAGACAAGGTGTTCCTCGTAGATCCTGCACAGGTAACGGAGAGTTTTCCGGAGGGCCAAGGGATAGGTATCCCGATGTTGAAAACCTGTGGCGGTCACGCGCCACGGCTCGACGTTGGGGTAGCGGGTGCTTCTGGCGATGGAGAGGACCACCCTACAGCGTAGAGTACCGAGTTGCTCGTACTCTCTACTGTAGTACCTTGGGCGCTCAGTGATACCGAGGCGCTCCAGGGAGTTGATGAGAAGGCGAGCAAAACCAGGCTCCTCCTGGCACACGCCTTGGGTCCATCCATCTTCAGCCATCTGAAAACAAGGGTAGAGTTGAACAAGTTGTGCAAAGGGTAGGATACAAAAGATAGATAGTTTTATTTATCAACAAGGTTGGGTACACTCCTCAGGGGTACACTTTATTCTTATTATACCATAGCTCTCACCTAGGTACTCTACCCTCTTCTCATGGGGATTCTTCCTCATGCTGAATGCGACGCTTCTTCGGTGGGAGGTCTTGTTCCAACATTACATCCTCGGTCTGGGTTCCCTTATCCCAGTGGGTTTCTTCGGGTTCATCGTCCATCAACCCAGCTTCTTCTCTTCTCCTACGTTCCTTGTGGAGCTCATCCCATAGGTTCTTGTGGAATACTTCAGAGCGTTCCCTTTCTCTGGCGTAATCTCGCTGCAGGTTGGCTAGGGAAACCTCCGCCGCTCTCGTCTTTATCCTTTCTAATTCTATCCTTTGTTCTGCTCTTTCTGCCCTGTCGATTTGGTGCTTCAGCTGCTCGGCCTGTTCATGGAAAAGGTGGTCTAAGCCATTGAGGTAGATGGACAGGTGAGAAATCGTATCTTCTAGGTCTTCTTCTTCTCTTCCAAGTCCTCTCATCCGGGCGATCCATGAGCGTCCTCTTCCTCCAGAGGGTGGGAAAAATCCCATCGGAGTCCGTCGAAGGTGTTGCCTATAGACCACTCGTAGGCGTCGCATGGCTTTTCGGACGGCTTTTGGGTATGTGTCGGTGAGACGAAACCCGGTGGTGGAGATGAACCAAGGATCTATGTCGGGGTAGAGTGTGCTCCTTCCCACGAAGATCATCACTTTACACCGAAGGGTGCCACTGTGTTCGTACTCCCGATAGATGTACTCCGGTGGGTCCCTTACTCCGATGCGCTCCAGGCTGAGTAGCAGTAACTTAGGGAGGCCAGGCTCTGCGGGGCAGACACCTCCACTCCATTCCAAGTTAGCCATCTGGAACCAGGCAAGGGTTAAGGTAAGAGATTTGTGGAAAGGTGAGCTAAGCAGGGAAAAGATTTAGAGAAAGGCTTAGAAAAGGTCTCGGGTCCTAGGGGTCGCGTCCTACGGCCAACCTACGGCTCTGATACCACCTGAAGCGTCCCCTCATCAGAGGTGACTAAATGTGATACAAATACCAGTCCCAGGAGGCTGGTACCACATTTATTACATCAGATGGTTCATTACCGTACAACACGTCGAGGCTGTGGGCATGGGAGCGCCACGGCCACGAGAAGCAACATAAGAACTACAGACCAAACTACGATAGCAACAACATCTAAGATATCTTCAGAGTCTTGCGCCATGGAAGCTTCCTGTGGAGACCCTGAATCCATAGGCACGAGTTGGGAGCAGGACAGCAACCTACTCGACGTCCTCGGGTACGAAGTCGGGATCCTCCTCTGAAAAATAGTTAATCCAGTAAGGGTGAGTACATACGTACTCAACAAGTTCAACCCCACCCACGGAGGGGCTAAGAGACAGATCATGCACAGGATATATCAAGGATCAGGATAAGGTTTATTTTGCAAACGCATTCACTCATGCAAGGGTTTGTTTTTGAAAAGGTTTTCGCAAACAGTTTTTATAACTCAAGTAACTCAGTTGTATTGTGAAAACCAAATGAAGACTACCGGACTCCCCGTCCGCAGTAGCCCAGGCACACAGCCACACACTTTGCCAGAAATCAGCTCACGTCATGGAAATCATCCCAAACCCAAACACTAGTTTTGTGACCCCACCGTGACTCGTCCAATACCGTGGACACGGCTATTCGAATAGGTTTTACACTCTGCAGAGGTTGTACATCTTTACCCACAAGTAGGGTACCGCCACACGAACACCTTAGTGTCGGCGCGGATCCTATCAAAGCCATTACCCACCTTAGCTAACCCTACGAGCCACCACGGGAGCAACCAAGGGGTTATCTCACGTAACCAGGGCGTACCTCACACAGATCGTACCCCTACTCCTTGATCTCCTGCTGCTCACCCGCACTCCTGATGGCAAGTAGATTAGCTAGTGGGATTTATGCTAAGCCGTTGCCACATACAACGGTCGAGTGGTAGTACGATAATTGGGCCAGGTGAGATGTCACGCAACCCGGTCCTTAACGACAAGATGGACGTCTCCCAACAAGCTCAACCACAAAGGTACGAGCTTCACCCATACTCCTGACACACGCGTCCATCCCGTCTACCAGTTCTTTACTCATTTTCCAAAATATCCCATTCCCGTTTTTAAAGCACTCACACATTTTTAAAGCAATCATTTAGGCCAAACAAAGTTCAATCATGGCAATCAAGGGTGGCTATCCTACCGGGTTTTAACAGTAAAACAATATGCAGTTTATAAAACATGTCATAGGGTTGTGTTTATAAAACTGGGACCAAAGCATGCATCAAAGGATGAGATTGAACTTGCCGTCTTCAAAGTCTTCCGGCAGCTCCTGCTCACGGTTCGGGTCTTCGGGCTCCTGTGCACAGTACGCGGCTCCAAACTCCTCCTGAGGTTCCTCCTCGTTCACTCCGTTGGCTAAAGCACACACAAACAAGCATACAATCAAGCAATGTCTACCGGCTGAGCTCAAGAGGAGAAATGCATGGAAAATATCTAAATATTATTTCTAGTATATGGGTGGATGAGTCGGCGGAAATGGCTCCGGGAAGGTTATGGTGAGGTTGGGAATTTATTTGGATCAAAATGGCTCATAAAATGATGGATTAGGGGGGTATTAGGGGAGGTTTAAAGGGTTTTGGACCAATTTGTAAAGAAATCTAAAGATCCAGGGGCTTCTTGGTGAAACAGAACATAAGAGAGGTGGGGGGCCTCGGGTGCGGATAGAAAGGAAGGGAGGGGGGTCTTGGCAAAACTGCCATCTCCTTCCTCCCCTTTGGTTCGAAACAGGGGAGGGGAGGCAGGGGCGGCCGGGCCGGCGGCCGGCGGCGCTCGCCGGCGCCTGGGGCCATGGCGGCGACCGGGAGCTAGGGGAAAGTGGAGAGGGGACCGCGGGGAGTCGATCCCGCTCCTCACCTTCGGCGGGGACTGCGTGTGGAGGCGGCTTCGCGGTGGTGGGGCGGCGGCCGGTGATGGAGGTGCGGCAGCGGCGCTGTGGAGCAGGAGAGGAGGAAGGGGAGGTGGCTGCGGCTCGGTGGCGCCGAGGGCTCGACCTCCTCTTTTATAGGCCGGCGGCGAGGCTTGAGGGGGGGGGGCAAGGTGGCGGTTGGCACTGGAGGTGGAGTTATGGCGCTCGGCCGGTGGCGGGGCTTGGCGGTGAGCGCGGGCGAAGGGTAAATGTGGCGGTTGGCGTCGCGACGGCGGCCAGCAGTGGCGTGGACGGGATGACGCGGCGCAGGTGGCAGTGCCACGCGGTGGACGACGCACGACAGCGCGGAGCTCGGTGCGGCGCGTTCAATGGCGTGGCGACGCTCGGTGATGGGACGGCGCGGCTGCACCGGAGCTCGGGCGTGCAGAGTAAAGGGGGCGGCGACGCGGTGGTGCAGGGCTGCGGACGGGACGGTGCGGCGTGTTTGGCCGGGCGCGGCGACGAGCATCAGCGACGCGTCACGTCGTGGGACCGGCGGCCTGCGGCTCTGCGGCGCTGTGGCGGGCAGCACGGCACGGGCAGGTGCGAGCGCGGCCGGGGCGCTGGGTGGCGCGGCCGGCGCGGCCTGGCAGCGGCCGGCTGGCGGGCTGGCTGTGGCCGGCGTGCTTGAGCAGAGGAGGCTAGGGGGTGCGGGCCCAAGGTTGAAGAAGGGGGAGGGAGACGGCGTGCCGTGTCGCAGCGCACGGTCGGGCGCAGAGGTGCGGGGCCGAGGCAGAGACGCCGGGCCGAAGGAAGGAGAAGGGAGGAAGGGAAAAAAAGAAAAAAAAGAAGAAAGGGAAAAAATAAGAAAAGGGAAAGGAAAGAAAAAGGAAAAGGGAAGGGAAAAAGGGAAGAGGAAAAATTAGGGGAAATTTTGGGAAAAACCGGAAAATTAGGGAAAGGATTTTTTTGTGGGATTTCCGGATTTTCGGGTGTCAGCGCGATTTTCCGAGACGGCGGTGGTGGCGAGGCGGGCCGGCCGGCGGGACCGTGGCTGGCCCGGAATTCCCGGCGCGGTGGCCGACCGCGGTACTGTGGCAGTGCTGTGTGACGCGATGGGCGGCAGTACTGTGAGCGGCGGTGGGCGGTGCCGGCGGGATTCGCGGCACGCGCGTCGAGGGAATGAGAGATGATCGGGGTTTTGGGGAGACGATCGAGCTCAGCGGAAAGATTTTGAAAACACGCGTGATTTAGCAGGTGATTTATTAGGGGTTAAAAACGTGGGCGTTACAAACCTACCCCACTCAAAATGAATCTCGTCCTCGAGATTCGGCTAGTTCTTAAACAAGTGGGGAAACTCTTTCTTCAGCGTGTCTTCCCGCTCCCACGTGGCTTCTTCCACTCCGTGTCTGCTCCATTGGACTCTGCACACCCGTACCTCTGATGTCCTTGTCCTTTTGACCACTGTGTCCAAAATCTTGACGGGCACCTCCTGGTACCTAAGATCTGGTTGTAAGTCAATTGTTTCCACCGGCACTCGTTTCTCTTCGATCACTCTCAAACACCTTCGCAGCTGAGAAACATGGAACACGGGATGTATATCCGCCATTTCCTCTGGTAGCTTCAACCGGTATGCTACTGCTCCAACTCTCTTTAGCACTTTGTACGGTCCAATGTACCGAGGGGCTAATTTCCCGTGCACCTGAAATCTCCGAGTCCCTCGGATAGGTGAAACCTTGAGATAAGCAAAGTCTCCTGGACTGAAGCTTACTTCTCGCCTCTTCCTATCTGCATAGCTCTTTTGCCGGGATTGGGCAGCCTTCAATTTTTCTCGGATCTCAGCTACTCGTTCCTCGGCTTCTTTAATGAGTGCGGGTCCAACCAAGGCACGTTCCCCCACTTCTGACCACATCAATGGGGTTCTGCATTTTCTACCGTATAGGGCTTCAAATGGTGACATGCCTAGGCTGGCTTGATAACTGTTGTTGTACGAAAACTCTGCATATGGTAAGCTCTGTTCCCAATCTTTGCCATAGGTGAGGACACATGCCCTTAGCATGTCTTCCATGATCTGATTCACCCTCTCGGTCTGTCCATCCGTCTGGGGGTGATAAGCTGAGCTAAAATCCAACTTGGTTCCCATGGATTTATGCAAACTTTCCCAAAACCTAGAGGTAAACTGAGTCCCTCTATCTGAAACTATCCTGCTAGGTACTCCATGCAGCTTCACTATGTTTGCTATATACAGCTTGGCCAACTTCTCTCCGTCATAATTATTACGTACGGGTATGAAGTGAGCGGCTTTAGTGAGTCGGTCTACTATTACCCATATGGAATTATATCCTTTCTGTGTCTTGGGCAAGCCTACTACGAAGTCCATGCCTATCTCATCCCACTTCCATACTGGGATGGGTAAGGGTTGCAACAGTCCTGCAGGCTTTTGGTGTTCTGCTTTAATCCTCTGACAAGTATCACAGTGGGCGACGAACTGTGCAATGTCTGCTTTCATTCCATTCCACCAATACTTCTGTTTTAAATCCATATACATCTTAGTGGATCCCGGGTGGATGGAATACGCTGAGTTGTGTGCCTCATCCATGATGGTCTGCCGGAATTCTCCGTCTTCAGGTACGCATATCCTGTTCTTATACCATAGTGTACCGTGACTGTCCACCCTAAAGTCTGGGGCCTTATTCTCTCCCGTGTGCTTGCGGATCTTCATCAGCTCCTTATCGGATTCTTGGGCTTTTCTGATTTTGTCTTCCAGGGTGGGCTGGACACTTAGTTGGTGAACGTAGCCCTGGGGAACAATGTGCACGTTGAGTCGTGCCATTTCCTCTTGCAATTGGGCATTCTTAGGTACTGCTTTTCCATAAGACTTTCTGCTTAAGGCATCTGCTACTACGTTGGCTTTTCCCGGGTGGTAATGGATTTCCAGGTTATAGTCTTTGACTAATTCCAACCACCTTCTTTGCCTTAGGTTCAGGTCAGGCTGGGTGAAAATGTACTTCAAGCTCTTGTGGTCCGTGTAGATCTCGTACTTATTTCCAATCAGGTAATGTCTCCAAATCTTAAGGGCATGCACTACGGCTGCAAACTCCAAATCATGGGTGGGATAGTTCTGCTCGTGGGGCTTGAGTTGGCGGGAAGCATACGCCACTACTTTCCCATCTTGCATAAGGACACATCCTAGTCCTTGTCGGGATGCATCGCAATAGACGACAAAATCCCGTTGAATGTCTGGCAAGGTTAGCACTGGGGCGGTTGTCAGTCTTCTTTTCAACTCCTGAAAACTCTTCTCACACGACTCGGTCCAGACGAACTTCTCCTTCTTGAGCAACTCTGTCATGGGTCGGGCAATCTTGGAGAATCCTTCAATAAACCTCCGGTAGTATCCTGCTAGACCAAGAAAGCTTCTGATTTCGCTCACATTGGTTGGTTGTTGCCAGTTGGAAACTGTTTCGACTTTCCCAGGGTCTACTGCTACTCCTTCTGCTGTCAGAATATGTCCAAGGAAGGATATTTTCTCCAACCAGAATTCACACTTGCTGAACTTAGCGTACAGCTTGTGCGCCCTCAGTTTCTCCAGTACCACTCGAAGGTGTTGCTCATGTTCCTCCACACTTTTGGAGTAAACAAGTATGTCGTCAATGAAAACTACGACAAACTTGTCTAGTTCCTCCATAAACACCTTATTCATGAGGTTCATACAGTATGCCGGTGCGTTAGTGAGTCCAAAGGACATCACGGTGAACTCGTATTGTCCATAACGGGTGACGAAGGCGGTCTTTGGTATGTCACTCTCCCTAATCTTGAGTTGATGGTATCCTGACCTTAAGTCGACCTTCGAGAAATATTTGGCTCCCTTCAGTTGGTCAAATAAATCATCTATTCTGGGGAGAGGATACTTGTTCTTGATAGTGACTTCGTTTAGTGAGCGATAGTCCACGCACATCCTCAGGCTTTTATCCTTCTTTTCGACGAAGAGCACTGGGGCACCCCATGGTGACGAGCTTGGTCTGATGAACCCATTTTGCTGAAGTTCTCTCAGCTGCTTCTTTAACTCTGCCAACTCAGGGGCTGCCATCCTATAGGGTCTCTTGGCTATGGGAGAGGTTCCGGGGATGAGGTCGATGACAAACTCTATATCCCTATCTGGTGGCATTCCGGGGAGTTCTTCGGGAAATACATCTGGATATTCCCGTACTACTGGGATCTCTTCTAGGGACTTGGTCTCCATGCTAAAAACCATTATGTCTGGTTTGCTTCCTCGGGTACGGCAGGTTACTTGCACTCCGTCTGGGTTGGTTAGGTGTACTACCTTATCGGCACAACTTATAAGGCCGTGGTGAAGGCTTAACCAGTCCATCCCAAGAATCACATCTATCCCTCTGGACTTCAGTACTACCAGGTCCGCTAGGAACTCTACCCCACTTAAAATGATTCTCACCCGGGAGCAACCCAGTTGACACTTGATGTCACCTCCGGGTGTTCGGGTTAATAGGGGTGCTTTTAGTAGTACTGTAGGTATATTATGCTTTTCCACAAAACTTGAAGATATGAACGAATGTGATGCTCCTGAATCAAATAATATAGTTGCCAAGACTGAGCTGACCAGGAACTCACCGAGCACTACGCCTTGTGCTTCTTGAGCCTCCTGTGCGTTGATGTGGTTGACGCGGGCTCGTCCATAAGACTGCTGGGGCTGCCTCATCTGCTGGTTGTTATTGCCGAAGTTGTTGTTGCTGCGAACTGGCACGCGGTTGGCTCCAGATACAACCGGTCTCGGCCCATGCACTGAGTTGGAGAAGGCTGAGGTTGCTGGCTTTTTGGCGTATGGGCAGTTGGCAATGAAGTGTCCGGTCTCACGGCAGTTGAAACATACTCGGGTGTTGTTGTTGTTGTTGGCAGTGACCTGGCTGGTATTGTTTTGTGGAGGCTTCATGGTGTTCTGGTTGTTGTACTGTTTAAACTGGGTTCTGGGGCCCTGGGAGCTTGTGGCTTGTGCCTGGGTTCTGTACTGCATGGGGGCTTGGAACCTGGACATGGGATGACCTAAGCTTCTCTGCCTCTGGGAATGTTCCTGCTGCTGAGCCTTGTTCTCCATGAATTTGCGTTTGTTTTCTTTCTTCTCTTCTGCTTTGGCTCTCTCTGTGAGGATGGCCATGTTCATAAGGGTGTTGAAGTCTGGGTAGATCTGAGGGGTAAGCAGAGTCCTCAGTTCCGGAGTCAAGCCCTTCTTGAACATGTCCTGCTTCTTCGAGTCCTTGTTCACTTCTTCGGGGCATAGCGGGCTAACTCTATGAACTGGTAGGTGTATTCCTCCACGGACTTGTTGCCTTGGCAAAGTTCACGGAACTCGTCTGCCTTGCGCTTTAGTGTGGCTTCTGAGATGTGGTAGCGATGAAACTCTTCCACAAACTCATCCCAAGTGATGGTGGAGGGATCTTTGGTTGCTGCACAGTAGTTTTCCCACCAGGTTAAGGCTGTTCCAGTGAGCTGGTGAGTGGCCAACAGAACCTTGTCTCGATCCTCACAGTTGAATGGCTCTAGTTCCCTTAGGATGGCCCTCAGCCAGTCATCTGCATCCAAGGGGTTCACAGATCCGCCAAACGTGGGTGGCTTTGTCCGGAGAAATTCTATCAGTTTCTCATTCATGCCCAGAACACGGGGCTTTGGGCGGGTGATGGCATTGGCTATGGCTTCCAGCAACAGGGTCTGGTTAGCCAATACTTGCGCCAGGTCTACGGCAGGTGGTGGCGGTGGAACCATGTTTTCTCCTCCATTTTCGTCCTGATTCACTTCTTGGTCGTTAGGGCGCTCCCTTCGTTCAGCATGCGATCCTTCCGCATTCGGGTCCATACGACCGGAGCCTTGGAAGCTCCTGGCGGGACGCCTTGAAACCATCTGTAGGGGAGCGGGTTTCTATGAGATTTTAGGTGATGTTTAAGTTGATTAAGACGGGCTTTTGAAAAGACAGGATCTGACTCCTGCCGTCAAGCACACAACAAGCACACATGACACACAAGCACAAACAACTTCATTTCAACCATGAGAGGAGGATACATCCCGAACTACTCGACCGGTACAACGCTGGTACACTACACGACAAGGCACTACGACAAAAGCTAAGGGTGCGGCTCTAAGCTCGGACCAGCACGGCTTCATTCCTTGGCAAGGGCCTCTGGGGCATGCTACTCGCGGGGCGAGCCATCTTCTGGGGCGGAGTGTGCTTCCAGTGGAATGAGCAGCTCATCACCGTCATCATACTGGGGGTTCCCGTTCCCTTGGGGCTGGGTGGAAGTTCCTTCTTCGACGGTTGATGTTGGTTGCTCGGCGGCTACAGACGGTGTTGGAGTCTCAGGAACTCCTCCCCATCCTATGAGGGGTGTCCCAACTAGGACTTGTGCTTCTCCCACAGCCGGAACGGGTGTTCCACTGTTAGTCCATTCCTGTATGCGCTGATCCTGGATCCGCCAGAGGCTCTCATGGGCAACAGCTTCACTACTTATGGCGGCCGCGGTCCTTGCTTCAGCTTGGGCTACTCGAACTTGGTGCATCCTTACTGTGACTTCCGCTTGCTCAGCCCGACCAATTTGCTCTCTCAGGAACTTGGCCTGATCATCAAAGAGTTTATCCAGGGAAACGAGGTAGGCAACTACATGGTACAAAAGATCTTCTTGGTGACGGCGCCGTTCCAGGTTTCTCATGCGGGCCTGCCAAACTGGAGTCCGGATGGCGGGAGGATAAAGTCTCATCGGTGTGGAGACAAGGTGTTCCTCGTAGATCCTGCACAGGTAACGGAGAGTTTTCCGGAGGGCCAAGGGATAGGTATCCCGATGTTGAAAACCTGTGGCGGTCACGCGCCACGGCTCGACGTTGGGGTAGCGGGTGCTTCTGGCGATGGAGAGGACCACCCTACAGCGTAGAGTGCCGAGTTGCTCGTACTCTCTACTGTAGTACCTTGGACGCTCAGTGATACCGAGGCGCTCCAGGGAGTTGATGAGAAGGCGAGCAAAACCAGGCTCCTCCTGGCACACGCCTTGGGTCCATCCATCTTCAGCCATCTGAAAACAAGGGTAGAGTTGAACAAGTTGTGCAAAGGGTAGGATACAAAAGATAGATAGTTTTATTTATCAACAAGGTTGGGTACACTCCTCAGGGGTACACTTTATTCTTATTATACCATAGCTCTCACCTAGGTACTCTACCCTCTTCTCATGGGGATTCTTCCTCATGCTGAATGCGACGCTTCTTCGGTGGGAGGTCTTGTTCCAACATTACATCCTCGGTCTGGGTTCCCTTATCCCAGTGGGTTTCTTCGGGTTCATCGTCCATCAACCCAGCTTCTTCTCTTCTCCTACGTTCCTTGTGGAGCTCATCCCATAGGTTCTTGTGGAATACTTCAGAGCGTTCCCTTTCTCTGGCGTAATCTCGCTGCAGGTTGGCTAGGGAAACCTCCGCCGCTCTCGTCTTTATCCTTTCTAATTCTATCCTTTGTTCTGCTCTTTCTGCCCTGTCGATTTGGTGCTTCAGCTGCTCGGCCTGTTCATGGAAAAGGTGGTCTAAGCCATTGAGGTAGATGGACAGGTGAGAAATCGTATCTTCTAGGTCTTCTTCTTCTCTTCCAAGTCCTCTCATCCGGGCGATCCATGAGCGTCCTCTTCCTCCAGAGGGTGGGAAAAATCCCATCGGAGTCCGTCGAAGGTGTTGCCTATAGACCACTCGTAGGCGTCGCATGGCTTTTCGGGCGGCTTTTGGGTATGTGTCGGTGAGACGAAACCCGGTGGTGGAGATGAACCAAGGATCTATGTCGGGGTAGAGTGTGCTCCTTCCCACGAAGATCATCACTTTACACCGAAGGGTGCCACTGTATTCGTACTCCCGATAGATGTACTCCGGTGGGTCCCTTACTCCGATGCGCTCCAGGCTGAGTAGCAGTAACTTAGGGAGGCCAGGCTCTGCGGGGCAGACACCTCCACTCCATTCCAAGTTAGCCATCTGGAACCAGGCAAGGGTTAAGGTAAGAGATTTGTGGAAAGGTGAGCTAAGCAGGGAAAAGATTTAGAGAAAGGCTTAGAAAAGGTCTCGGGTCCTAGGGGTCGCGTCCTACGGCCAACCTACGGCTCTGATACCACCTGAAGCGTCCCCTCATCAGAGGTGACTAAATGTGATACAAATACCAGTCCCAGGAGGCTGGTACCACATTTATTACATCAGATGGTTCATTACCGTACAACACGTCGAGGCTGTGGGCATGGGAGCGCCACGGCCACGAGAAGCAACATAAGAACTACAGACCAAACTACGATAGCAACAGCATCTAAGATATCTTCAGAGTCTTGCGCCATGGAAGCTTCCTGTGGAGACCCTGAATCCACAGGCACGGGTTGGGTGCAGGACAGCAACCTACTCGACGTCCTCGGGTACGAAGTCGGGATCCTCCTCTGAAAAACAGTTAATCCAGTAAGGGTGAGTACATACGTACTCAACAAGTTCAACCCCACCCACGGAGGGGCTAAGAGACAGATCATGCACAGGATATATCAAGGATCAGGATAAGGTTTATTTTGCAAACGCATTCACTCATGCAAGGGTTTGTTTTTGAAAAGGTTTTCGCAAACAGTTTTTATAACTCAAGTAACTCAGTTGTATTGTGAAAACCAAATGAAGACTACCGGACTCCCCGTCCGCAGTAGCCCAGGCACACAGCCACACACTTTGCCAGAAATCAACTCACGTCATGGAAATCATCCCAAACCCAAACACTAGTTTTGTGACCCCACCGTGACTCGTCCAATACCGTGGACACGGCTATTCGAATAGGTTTTACACTCTGCAGAGGTTGTACATCTTTACCCACAAGTAGGGTACCGCCACACGAACACCTTAGTGTCGGCGCGGATCCTATCAAAGCCATTACCCACCTTAGCTAACCCTACGAGCCACCACGGGAGCAACCAAGGGGTTATCTCACGTAACCAGGGCGTACCTCACACAGATCGTACCCCTACTCCTTGATCTCCCGCTGCTCACCCGCACTCCTGATGGCAAGTAGATTAGCTAGTGGGATTTATGCTAAGCCGTTGCCACATACAACGGTCGAGTGGTAGTACGATAATTGGGCCAGGTGAGATGTCACGCAACCCGGTCCTTAACGACAAGATGGACGTCTCCCAACAAGCTCAACCACAAAGGTACGAGCTTCACCCATACTCCTGACACACGCGTCCATCCCGTCTACCAGTTCTTTACTCATTTTCCAAAATATCCCATTCCCGTTTTTAAAGCACTCACACATTTTTAAAGCAATCATTTAGGCCAAACAAAGTTCAATCATGGCAATCAAGGGTGGCTATCCTACCGGGTTTTAACAGTAAAACAATATGCAGTTTATAAAACATGTCATAGGGTTGTGTTTATAAAACTGGGACCAAAGCATGCATCAAAGGATGAGATTGAACTTGCCGTCTTCAAAGTCTTCCGGCAGCTCCTGCTCACGGTTCGGGTCTTCGGGCTCCTGTGCACAGTACGCGGCTCCAAACTCCTCCTGAGGTTCCTCCTCGTTCACTCCGTTGGCTAAAGCACACACAAACAAGCATACAATCAAGCAATGTCTACCGGCTGAGCTCAAGAGGAGAAATGCATGGAAAATATCTAAATATTATTTCCAGTATATGGGTGGATGAGTCGGCGGAAATGGCTCCGGGAAGGTTATGGTGAGGTTGGGAATTTATTTGGATTAAAATGGCTCATAAAATGATGGATTAGGGGGGTATTAGGGGAGGTTTAAAGGGTTTTGGACCAATTTGTAAAGAAATCTAAAGATCCAGGGGCTTCTTGGTGAAACAGAATATAAGAGAGGTGGGGGGCCTCGGGTGCGGATAGAAAGGAAGGGAGGGGGGTCTTGGCAAAACTGCCATCTCCTTCCTCCCCTTTGGTTCGAAACAGGGGAGGGGAGGCAGGGGCGGCCGGGCCGGCGGCCGGCGGCGCTCGCCGGCGCCTGGGGCCATGGCGGCGACCGGGAGCTAGGGGAAAGTGGAGAGGGGACCGCGGGGAGTCGATCCCGCTCCTCACCTTCGGCGGGGACGGCGTGTGGAGGCGGTTTCGCGGTGGTGGGGCGGCGGCCGGTGATGGAGGTGCGGCAGCGGCGTTGTGGAGCAGGAGAGGAGGAAGGGGAGGTGGCTGCGGCTCGGTGGCGCCGAGGGCTCGACCTCCTCCTTTTATAGGCCGGCGGCGAGGCTTGAGGGGGGGCAAGGTGGCGGTTGGCACAGGAGGTGGAGTTATGGCGCTCGGCCGGTGGCGGGGCTTGGCGGTGAGCGCGGGCGAAGGGTAAATGTGGCGGTTGGCGTCGCGACGGCGGCCAGCAGCGACGTGGACGGGACGGCGCGGCGCAGGTGGCAGTGCCACGCGGTGGACGACACACGACGGCGCGGAGCTCGGTGCGGCGCGTTCAATGGCGTGGCGACGCTCGGCGATGGGACGGCGCGGCTGCACCGGAGCTCGGGCGTGCGGAGTAAAGGGGGCGGCGACGCGGTGGTGCAGGGCTGCGGACGGGACGGTGCGGCGTGTTTGGCCGGGCGCGGCGACGAGCATCAGCGACGCGTCACGTCGTGGGACCGGCGGCCTGCGGCTCTGCGGCGCTGTGGCGGGCAGCACGGCACGGGTAGGTGCGATCACGGCCGGGGCGCTGGGTGGCGTGGCCTGGCTGCGGCCGGCTGGCGGGCTGGCTGTGGCCGGCGTGCTTGAGCAGAGGAGGCTAGGGGGTGCGGGCCCAAGGTTGAAGAAGGGGGGGAGACGGCGTGCCGTGTCGCAGCGCACGGTCGGGCGCAGAGGTGCGGGGCCGAGGCAGAGACGCCGGGCCGAAGGAAGGAGAAGGGAGGAAAGGAAAAAAAGAAAAAAAGAAGAAAGGGAAAAAATAAGAAAAGGGAAAGGAAAGAAAAAGGAAAAGGGAAGGGAAAAAGGGAAGAGGAAAAATTAGGGGAAATTTTGGGAAAACCCGGAAAATTAGGGAAAGGATTTTTTTGTGGGATTTCCGGGTTTTCGGGTGTCGGCGCGATTTTCCAGGACGGCGGTGGTGGCGAGGCGGGCCGGCCGGCGGGACCGTGGCTGGCCCGGAATTCCCGACGCGGTGGCCGACCGCGGTACTGTGGCAGTGCTGTGTGACGCGATGGGCGGCGGTACTGTGAGCGGCGGTGGGCGGTGCCGGTGGGATTCGCGGCACGCGCGCCGAGGGAATGAGAGATGATCGGGGTTTTGGGGAGACGATCGAGCTCAGCGGAAAGATTTTGAAAACACGCGTGATTTAGCAGGTGATTTATTAGGGGTTAAAAACGCGGGCGTTACACTTTTACACCCATTGGCTACACTAGAATACTAGAGATCCATCCATGACGAGACATTATTTTTCGAGTTTATTTGATTTCTCTTCTACAATTAGATAATTTTTAAATTATTTGTTTATTGTTCGGTCTGTTGTGTGCTACAGTTAGATTAATTTTTCATGTCATAAGTTACGAATACTAAATGATTTGTTTATTATTTGTCCTGTTGCATGCTACAGTTAGATTAATTTTTCATGGCATATGTTATGACTACTAAATTATTAGTTTATTGTTAGGTCTGCTGCGTGCTACGTATAGATGACTTGCTTCTCAAAATTGTTCTCAAACTGTTATTATTTTCAATTCTTTCTATCGAATTATATTTTACTTAATTGTTATTTATGTACCATAACTTATGTATAGAAATTTTTCAAATTTGTATATTATGTCTTTTTGTATGGAAAAATAAGACAATTAGATCCATCACCATCTTTTGCTGATGCAGTTGAACAAGTTGCAATGGTGAACTTTGCTAAAAAAAGTTGCAATGGTGAATAAAACCTTAAGTAAAATTAGACCGGGAAAGGAATTGTGGAACATCAAGGAAAAGGTAACCAAATTGTGGATATGTTCCATTTGATTGCCTTTTGTATTGTTTCCGGATTACAAATTATTAATGATGATGAAAAAAGGAACCATAATGCACGGTGTTGTCAATAAGACCAATATGAAAAAGTTTAAACCACTGATTTAAGAAGGAAATGTGTACATAATTCCAAATGTCAGAGGCACACCAACAACATAGAAGTATCGACTAATGGAAAATGACAGGATCGTATGTCAACTTCTTACCCACAACTACTATAAAAAGGTTCAAAGATAATGAAAACATTCCAAAGTATAGTTTCAAGTTTATGAGCACGGATATGCTTTCAACAAGAATAAATGTGGACACGTACCTATCATGTAAAACATTGTTGACTTTACAATTTCTACACTTTCACTCATTTTACGACCATTTAATAATAATTCATATTTATGTTTCATAAATTTTATAGGAGTCACAACACACATTGGACCCGTAGAAGAAACAAGGACAAATTTCGGATTTATCAAAATCCATGATATTTGGCTCTTGATTGAGTAATTCTCCTTTTTTTAGTAGAAAGCAGCTACAAAACTTTCAACACTTACATGCATGCTACAAAACCTACATTGAATTAAAAATATCTTCCATAGTGCCCATCAAAATAACTTATTAGTGATACCTGACATCAACCGTAACATGGTCCAAGAAAATGAAGCAAATCATGAAACACATAAAAACAAATAATACACTGGTGGAACCGTTACAAATAATGATCTGAACAACTCTTAGTTATTAATTATTCATTTACAAATCATAAACTAACCGACGTCATTTTAAATGCAAATATTTACGCGGATCAATTCCAGAAGACCGGCCTCCGACGCACCCATATACTCAAATTAAATTATCTCTTGATTAGTGCTACATTGGGGGCAAATTGCAACAAGAAGAAGATAAGAAATACTGAGATTTGCGTCTTATTATTGCGGTGGATCTTTCAATAAAACAGTGTTAATTGTACTTATTATTTTTCAAGTATATTATGCAATACAATCTTAAAATTATAAGGATCTCTCTCAAACTATGCTGACCAAATGCTAATTAATATATTATATTTACAATCTATGTTGCAAAATTGTGTGAACCTTATTATGATGCTCCTAATAAAAGTAAACAATAATTACTAATAATTAAAGTAAAGTGCTAGCTCGTGCGGAGGCACGGGTTGACAGACTAGTATAGCATAATAGGAAGAGAGTATTGCTCATGATGTAATTAGGAAGAGTTTACATAAAAACACATGAATGAGGTCATTAGGAAAAAAAATATTAGTCATTGTAATCAGAAGACATATGTAGATTGAACAAGGGTTGCAGATAGCAAGAAGCCTGCCGGTGATGCAAAGCTAGGATATCAGCTCAGAACTTGAGAATATGAAGGCTAGGTACAAAACTAATAAATAATGGCCAAAAGTAAAACACCAAAGTCTAGTTCATTTATTATATCACTTTACAAAAATCTAGATATACCGGGACCTATGTATTTCAACGGTCGTCATTTCAAGTAGGATCATAAACAGTTATAACCATATGTAATGATAGAGCAATATAAAGTAAAGTGATTTCTTTCTCTGCATACATGTTTAGCTGATGGTATCTCAAGTCATCCAGCAAATGTCAGGCCATTACTCTACATTTGAAGGCATAAAGCATCTGGTGCTGTCACAATGTTGATTAATGCTAGGGAGCTCATATATCTGCTATGTGCTTAACAAAGGTAGGAAAATGCTGCAGAAGTGGCGAACTGGTGACCCAGAAGTAGTAGATAAAAGAAATTTCCTCCAAATTAGCTTTCATCTTCTTAATGTCTTCGACCGATTACTCCTATGTGTGCAGCTTGTCCATTCCTTCTGGCACGAGCTTTCGCACAAGATTTAAAAAGTTTCAAGCAATAATCACCTTTTTCTAGTTTTGATCAAAGATGACAACCGACAACAAAGGCTTCCACCAATTCTGGTTTAGTGACCCTATCAAGGACTTAACTTGTTGCTGCCAATAATCTTCCATTGTGGCCTCGGATCACACATCCAGCTCCCATTCTTCCGGAATCAGCAAATACAAATACAGCTGCATCTGCATTTGCTTTATCCATTCTTCCGGCGGAGTCCATTTTTGGACGGAAGCATTGGTTTGACACATGTTTTTTGTTGGAGACATTGGTCACATTGTCAGAAAGTATTAACATTCGAATGTAAGCTTTTGACTTTTCAGCAATTCGACAAGGATGTATAATATTTACCCTATTTCTAATGGTATTTCTGTTAATTATAGTGAAAGAAGTTGTATGTGTGGTGTAGATCAAACGAGGAGGGAACAATCGTTCTTTGCTCTTCTTGGCATGGCATGAGCCATCCTCTTTGCTCAATTCCAAATCCATTCTCGTGCACCGTGATTCGGGGCTTGCATCCTCACCAGTGGTGAGTGACCAGAGTTTTTTTTTGACGGTCTAAATTTTTTTTTTTTGACGGTTAGTCACCAGACTTCAGTTTTCTTTCTACTAAGTATTTCACAGTACAATATAATCAGCCACTAGTTTACATCAGATCTGCTTTTACAATCAGTTCAGCCTTTTGTCCTTACAATGGTGATCGTGCCCCTCCCCGCTGTGCGGAGCCTGGTGAAGCCGGCCACCGTCTTGCCCGACGGCGCCGGCCGGTTGCCCGCTGACACGCGCGGGGCGCACGCGAACTCCCCCACGGGGTGCCGGACGGAGCGCGCCGGCGGCGTGAGGATCCACTGGTTGATGTCGGCGAGCGTCACGCTGCCGTCCGCGCCGCCGGGCTTCACCACGGTGAACGGGTACGCCACTGTCCCGGCACCGTTCCAGGCGGTAGAGGACGGCGCCTTCCTGCTCTTCTTGCAGCTTCCGTCACCTCCCTTCTCTTTCTCTACGTGCACAGAGATGAGACAGAGATGAGAATTTTGCATGGAGAGCGCAGTGAAAAAAATCGTTACTATTCGGTACTGCGGTGAAGTGTGACACAGGGTCGCCATGGCCGCACCTTCCGGTGCAGAGCGCTTGGTCGAGCTGTTGGCGCGAGTCGTTTGGCTCTGGCATGGGGCGACACCGGTGTCACTGGCCCATGGGTCCATGTTGCAGTGGGATGAGGAGGAACTGGGAGGCTCTGCTTGTGGCTGTGTCCGAGCCTTCTTCTCCGGGGATGTCGGCAGGATTGTGCCCAGAGCGAAATGATCATCATCTGCAGGAACATTTTAGTGTTTATTGCAAAAGGCCCACAAAAGGGGCCTAAATTTGTAGCAAACTACAAAAGGAGGGAGCGAGATCAAGGAGATTACAATTAATCTGGCTGAGAATGTAAAGGAATAAACTATCCTAAAGCAGCATATCAGGCGCATGATGCAGAAATGATGGGTCAGGACAGACAGCAAACAATGTGCTGCTAATCTCGAGTGGGCCCGGACATATATTTCACAAGCACCGTGGTTATTTAATGGAGCAATCATCAAAGTTTGTCCTGGTTGTTTGGAATCGTACCACAATCATGAAATCAATGAAAATGTATGGTACCAAAGTCCTGGGAGGCAGTAAAGAAGTAAACAAAGCCAAACCATTTCAGAAGTTCAGACTCGAGAGCAAACCAGCAGCTTCTGAATCCTTACATTGGGAAGAGACAGCACTCGCCTCCTTCAGCGCGCTGCAGGTACTGAAGCCCGCAGCATTTTTCTCCTCGTCCGAGTCCAATAAGCTCTGGTAACATAGCAAGAGTTCGCTGAGGAAATCAAGCACCACAATCCAGAATGGTATGTGAATCTTCGTTGACAGAGACGGAGCTTTCACTCACCTGGAGTAGCTCGTCCAGCTCCCCGGGCATCACCACCGTCGCATCCTGCGGTGTGGACAAGCCGGTGACCGCCGCCGTCGACGCCTCGGACACCGGGGACTCCATGCCTAGCACACATGACGACACGCGCAGTAAACGAGTTAATAAAAACGCCATGGACACACAAGCTCCAGGGGAACGAGAACAAGAATGCAGGCTATGGAGACATGCAGAGCGAGGCTTACATTTGGGGACGACGAGCTCAAACTCACGCTCATGGGTATCAAGATCGCCGGCGCCAACTCCCCATGCTCCTAAACCGAAGCAGCTGAGCTGTGGATCCCATCCAAAGAGGAAGCCACTACTGCTTGTGGTGGTGGTGGTGGTGGTGTCCAAGCTGAATGCCATGGTGTCCAAAGGCCACAAGGCCTGCCACCCGTGCAGCTCTCTTTCTTGGGCTGTCTCCATGGAGCAGCACTAGGGGACTGTGTGGGGAGGGGGGGGGGGGGGGGGGGCGAGGAACTGGGAGTCCGAGACTGTAAGGCACTAGAAAGAAGAGGTCTGCCATGCGTGCTTAAATAGCAGGGCTTTTGGGAGGCCTAAAGGCGAAAGGGTGTCTCTGTGCGCACCGCAGGCGGGCAGTCCGGCATGTCGATCGAGCACGGTTAGTCAGGGACGAGGGAAAAAGAAGGCTTGGAAATCTTGCAAAGGTTAAAGGGGGCAACGAGCCAACAAAAGCGGCTTTTGTTTGCTATTCTCTCATTCCTCGTCCACTCTTCGATTTTACTCTCTGGTATGGTTACAATTACAACCCAGTTGCAGGCTTGCAGCTCAGCAGCTGTCCGTCAAACGCTTATTTTGTGCAAGCCATGTCTTCTCGGTAGAATCGAAAATAATGGTCCAATAAATATGGATGGAATTCACATGGTATTTATTTTGGAGAAATAGGATCTGTTTGTTTACTGAGGTTTTCTATGATTCTTTAAAATACTGGTTTTATTATATGTTAAAACATTGTTGTTGTTCTCTTAATGCTTTCATGTAATCTAGTCTACTGTCCCCGGCCCCATGTTATTAATAGTGGGTAGATAATTAATATACACAATGCATTCGTAAGAAATTGTAAAAAAGATATATAACAGGATGTATCAAGTAGTAAAAGAAGAGTGATGGTGATGGTTGAGCGTTTAGTCAAGAATGTTAATGAAATGTTACATTAGTCTTTGACTTGGGAGTGAGGAATTCCTTATTTATCTTGATAGATCTAAAAATTCAGATATTTGTAGGTTCGCCCCCTCCTGAAAACTTATTGAGTGAACCATACAAACTATAAATTACTATAAGTGACCCATCATATCTATTCACATTATTCCTCAAAAATATCTAATCACATTGAAGCGTATAAAAGGTCCAATAAAATCCCATAAACCTGGTTGTGTATATGAACATGTTGGCAACTAGGTTCGGAAAAGAGTGATCCATAAACGAGAAGTCAAACACTATTTGAAATTAAAATGAGGGATGGTTTCATTTTCTAACAAAACAAACACTATCATAATCACCGGGTGTATTTTTATTCAAATTGTAGTAAAATCATAGTTTGAGAGAGCAACTAAAATAAAATATAAACTCTCAATAGAGTTACCTATTTCCAAATTAAAGAGATAAAACTAGCTCAATCCCTTCAAAATTAAGCATGTCATACAAATATTGGATTAAATATTAACCATTGGAGCTAAAGTTCCAAATGATATAATTATTTTCATTAGAACTTAATACTTTAAGTAATTTAGCAATATGAACTAAATTTTTACAACATGGGTTTGCGATACCAACATATGAACACTATTAGGATCACTAACACAGGATCTAGCTGAGAAGCACACAGGGCGCTCGAGCTGCAACCCTCACCAAAACCCATAGCTAAAACTATTAGTTAATTAGCAAGTCACAAATTGTTTCTCTTAAAGTAAATTTCAATTTTTGTCACAATCTCAAACCTTAGTTTACTACTCCCTCCGTTTTTATTTCTTAGGCGCGCGAAGCAGTATCACAGATAAGGATGTGAATGGGTACCCATTGCTTGACCCAAATGATGGCCCAATCTACCCAGCTAATATATATTTAGGTTTTGGGTTGACTCAATCTATGATAGCTTTGGTTTTTGGGTTTTAGATTGACCCAAAAAAACACCAATTCATCTATTACTAGTGATGCTCCGGCACCTTGTCCCTAGCTGCGCACGGATGATCTCAGCCATGTTGTCGAGAACTTTCGGTCGAAGTTGTTGGAGCAACGGTGCATTGCTTGGGTCAGGGTCGGCCTCTTCGACAGCAGACGTCGGGTGCGGCAGCTTCTCCTCGACAGGATGAAGATGTGCTCCAAGATGATGTTACATTGCTACCGAGAGAGAGAGAGTGTGTAGAAATGAGTGTTCTATGGACAAATAAGATTGCATACGCACATCGAAATCCAAGATGCAGGAAACAATCAATACAATTTGATGGGGAAAGGACAAGAAATTAACTGATAAAGCGATTAACAAATTATTTTTGCAAGGCAACAAGAAGCAAATTGGGCCAAAATCTGTGAAATCACGCAGGAGAAGAATGGTGAAAGAAGGAATCAAATTAGTTAACGCAAGCAGAAACTAAATACGAATTAACAAATTAGTTGATGGGCAATCTAAAACTGCAGAACCAGCAAATTACGAATTGTGCGATCATTGGAAAGGAAACTAAATTGGAAGGGAGCATGAAAGGAAAAAGAATCAGCAAGTTAATAAGCCACGCCATTGGGCACAGCGATCTCCTGACGCAACTCGGCCTCCATGGCTACAGCTAACGCAGAACCATACCTAGCACCATACATGTCGAGCGTCATGCCCTCCAATGATCTCACAACATCCGCATCAAACTGTGTTGTCAAGTCAAGACAGATCCGCGATGAGCCGCGCGAGTGCGATAGATCAGAGGAAGTGGCGCGCAGACATGCATGGCAGACCCTTAACAAAAGCGTAAAGAAATTTTGGGTTACCCAATTACCCAAAGCAAAAACCCAAACCAACACGAAAAATTTAGTGGGTCGGCCCTATAGAGTAATTACACTATTTTAGATAGATTGGGTAATGGGTAGTTGGGTTGACCCAATGAAACCTGCACCCTAATCACAGAGACATAGGTGACAAATGCATGCGCTAGTACTAAATGTTGCGTCGATTTCTATTCTGGTAGAGGCACTGTTGACGGCTCAAAAGCGCGTCAAGTTAAACCGCAAGCGCACGGATCATTGTAGCTCTTCCCTTAGAGTATTCCCCCAAGGTTTATCAATCCGTGGATCTCAGAAGCGAACCAACTAACGTTTACCATCTAATCTATCGAACCTAACCTAACATGAAGCATAGATTGCATAAAGAGGTTAACATACAAACATTGTATGGATGTATGGATCACATTCGGTAGCCATAAGGTAAAACGACCAAAGGTAGCACGATCCCATCGTCTCCTAGTTGCAACTCCGGCCAAACCGATAAACTAATCTAGTACTCATACCATGATAAAGAGATGACCCTAGTACTTTCCCGTGAATGTCATTGCAAGGTGCGTGCATGTAGACGACACACCTAAGGTTTCCCAAAGCTTTACCTAGTGACACTCACGATACTCGCCATGGATCAAACTCAACATTACACATTCGTTCGGCCTTTTCGCTCCCGCATGATGTCACCACACGAGGGTAATCACCCAACGACTTCCTGTGCACTACTACAATGTATCCGCAAGACATAGACTAACCATTGATTAAATCTATTCCTACTAAGAACATATGCTAGCTACAGATATAGAGGATAAAGCATGCATCATAGTAGATCAAAAGTAGAGACAAGACTAGATTGATATCACTGTCAAAAATACATATGCCTTGATGCATCCAAGGCACGGCTCCGGAATTCCACCATGGCTTCACCATGCAGTGCCAACCATGGCGGCTAGGATCTAGCCTAAGCCATCTCCTAGGAAACGTCGAGGACTAGCGGCGGCCGTCGGCTTCCTTCGGTGTCTGTCCCTCAATTCGGCGGCTCTCTAATGAATGGATGTGGCGGCGGTCGAGGTATTTATCGACTGAGGAAACCCTAGTCCAAAGGGGAGTACAAACCGATGTGAAAAGGGGGTGGGTCGGCTAGCCTGGGTCCTTTCTGGCCCACCTCGGGGCCATCTTCCTCCTCGTGGCTTTTCGCGTCGATGAGACATTCTGCACCTTTGCATGTGGGCTTTAAACGTCATTATCCCTGCATCAAGATAGGGGGTCTTGTCGTATGAACTCCGGTCTTTTATCTTGGTCCTCGGGAATATCTTGTCATTGCATCTTGGTCCTTTGCCACCTTTGGAAGTAAGTTCATCTTGTATTCGCACACGAACGGAGCTCCTTGATCTTCTTGTATGGCACCTTCCGAACTTGATGCAAACTTATCCATTAAGCGCACGATTTCTTGCATAAACATTACACTTCCAAAAGCACATGCACAGATAAACTTGTTACATCATTAGTATGCCTAGTGGTGGGTTAGTTCCAAATCAAAGTCGAAACCAATGTGTAATAAGTGCTCTAGGGGTGTCATATTTGACCGCCACAGCCCCCCCCCATGCTTAAACCTTGCTCGACCTCGAGCAAGTCCAGGATATCTTGCTTTAAGAAATCAGCATTGCTCTTTGATGTCATCCCTACACTCAATCATACATAACAAGACATATTGCTCTCTCAAGTATTTATCATTAAGGTTCAAGTTTTGACTGGCTACTTTTATCATGGAAGATAAACTAGCAATAAAGAACTTGTCACAATAATTTAAATATAGTGCTCTCTGTTGACGGTGAATTTCCGTCAACCTAGCCATGAGTTTACCTTCGGTGTTGGCATGAATTTTATATCTTATCCATTGGTACTAACCCCCTGGATATAACAAGTTCGTTCGTGCATGTTGGTTTTGGAGTTTGATGTTTATGCAGGAATTTAGCGTTGAAAGCAAGACTTCCGGGTAAAGTTCATCAAGCACCTCGTAACAAGACCTTGAAGCCCGGCACAAGTCAAGCAATGAAGTGAACATGACTCCAAGAAGCCCAAGGACCAACCCGTGAAGACGGAAAACTCCAAGGACATGAACAGTAATGCTGAATCTTGCGGGACAAGGAGTTCCATCTAAACCGCGGAGAAACTGACGTCAAGGGCCCACATGCAGAAGGGAGAACGTTCTAGAAGACACGGGAAGCATCACCGAGGAAGGAGGCCACGAGATGGGCCAGAATGGGCCCAGGCCGGCCGGCCCAGCCCATTTCTGGGTCCATTCGTGCCCCCCTTTGACCTAGCCGCCTCTCGGACTATTTATAGCCCCCTGGCCAAGAGCCACGC
Source organism: Cenchrus fungigraminus (assembly GCA_036936925.1). Classification (NCBI taxonomy): domain Eukaryota; kingdom Viridiplantae; phylum Streptophyta; class Magnoliopsida; order Poales; family Poaceae; genus Cenchrus; species Cenchrus fungigraminus. The sequence goes on along the minus strand of CM072768.1, from coordinate 61,485,889 downwards.
ATCAACTCATTCGTCATTCGCCGCCGAGGAGCAGAGAAGAGAGGGACACCATTCCGTAGAGGAGAGGGTCGAGCTAGTTGTCTAGGGTTTCCCTAGCCGACGTGGGAACCTTGCAAGGAAGACCACGTCAGAGTTCCAGGAGCTAGGAGCAAGATCAAGGTAGGATCCCGGTGGTGATCTTGTTCATGTATCATGTATTATGTTGAATTATCAAGTTGCAATCCGATTTCTAGCGATCAAGTGCTTCTTCTACGACTTTGATTTCAATTGGCTTTTCTTACTTTAAGATCTATTCTCGAGATAGATCATAGAGGGTGTTCTTGTAGCCGTGGTGGCTAGAGGTGCATGCCTGACCTTCCAAGAGATTTCAACTTGTCTATTGGACTCGCCCTAGGCTAACCCGCATGAATAGGAGTGTGTTGTGACAGAACGGTGGCTCCAAAAGGTGGGCGTCTTCGGAGTTGGACGGGAAGCCGCGATTTAAAGAAGCTTTTTATGAGATTCGACTTGGCTATTTCTTCTTTGCACGGAACTTCAACAAGAGCTTGATCCAATCTCTCTAGATTGGTTTTACCTATCCCTCTCTATCTCTTGCTACCTCCGGTTTTCATAGATTAGATTTGTTTTTATGATGTTCTCTAGATTAGATGCTAAAGCAACAACCTTTCAAAGATTAAAGTGTTTGTGGCTTTATTAGATTGGTTCTTGCATCACACATTTGTTCCACGGATTCGATACCTTGGGTTCACACTTGAGGGAAGAAGGGTCCCTTGGCTACGACGGAGGACTTGTCCGCTTGCAAGTCCAAACAAAATTTGATACGCATATACACCGTCAACAAGCCCCTTTTTCTGGCGCTGTTGCCGGGGAACAAGTAATCAAGATTCGATCTTTTATTGCTTTTTGTGAATATTTTCAGTTTTCTTTTGGTTTTTCTTTTTGCATCTACTAACTTTTTGATCATCCTCAAAAATCAATCTAATCTAGTTTTTGACTAACCCTAGTTTTCTTAGATTTGTTTTTATTTTTGTATATATTTTGTTTATTGCTAATCCTAACAGGAGATGTACGGCTACCTCTCCAACAAACCCGAAAATTTTGTGGTGATCCAGAAAAAACTTAACAGGCTAAGGAGACATGAAGCACAAGCTAAAAAGCTGGAATTTGCAGATCCAAAAGCGGAGGCCGAAGGATCGTCGGAGTCTCCAAAGGAATCACCACCTCCAAGCCCTAGGGAGAATCAACTTCCACCGCAACCGATGGGAGAACAACCGCAGCCGGAGTGCAAGATTGGGGAGCTATGCACCCCGGATATCGTCGACCTACCAATCTTGAACCTCGCAGAGATCGGAAGGCCGTTCGAGATCAAGACCTCAACAATCCGCATGGTGCAACATTCACCCTTCACCGGTAAAGAGGATCCAAACCTTCACCTCCAAGCATTCGTTCAACTTTGTCAAACATTCAACATGGACGGGGTGACTCGAGATCAAATGAGGGCAAGGCTCTTTCCGTTCTCGCTACTCGGAAAGGCTTTGCAATGGTTCTACTCTCAACCGGAGGAGGCGGTGCAAAATTGGGACACCTTGATGAGAGCCTTCATGAGGGAATACTACTCACCGGGTAAGACTCAAAGCTTGCGCAATAAGATTGCTACCTTTGCTCAATATCCTATGGAGACCATATCAGAAGCATTCGAGCGTTTCAATGAGTACACTCGGGCGGTGCCACATCACAAGTTCCCGAAGGAAGATCTCGTTCAAAAGTTCTATCAAGGACTTACCATGGCGTCAAGGACAATCATCGATGCATCGGTGGGAGGATCCATCATCGAGCTTACACCGACCCAAGCTTTCACTCTATTCAAGAAGGTCGCGGACAATGACACATGGGCGTCATCCGGACGCTTACTTCCGGTTCAACCCACGGGGAACGTCAAGGGAGTCTTGCAAGTGGAGAAGGAAGATCTACTCGAAGGCAAGATCGATTCGCTTATGCGGAGGTTGGAGAAGATGGAGATAGAGAAGAAAGAAGCTCAAGACTTAAAGGCTGCCGAAGCAAGATCCACATGTGAAGAGTGCGGAGAATATGGCCATGTCCAAAAGGATTGCCCGAAGGAAGCCAAGATGCTCGACTACATGAGGAAGGGAGATTTGTCGAACTTCCGCTACGGGCAAGGTAGACCTTAATTTAATGCAAGCTCATCCATTCCGAATTCGGTTCCTCTTCGTATGCAATTGAAGGACTTCATGGACGAGCAAGCTAAGATCAACAAGGACACCGTCACTAAGTTCAAGGCCATAGACAAGGTGTTGGAGAACATTGATAGCAAGGTGACGGAGGTCGGAAGCTCCAACCATCAAGTGCTCAACATGATGAAGATGCTCGAGACACAAGTGGGACAACTTGCCGGGCGCCTATCCGCTAATGAAGGGAAGCTTCCGGGGCAACCTCAAGGTCCCGAGATGGTAAAGGCCATTCAAACTCGTTCGGGGAAGGAGACCGAAGATCCGGAACATTCCGCGGGAGCAAGAAAGCCTAAACCATCTACCGAGGCGGAGGAATTTGCTAAGGAGAAGGTTACCGAGATCATCACCGAAGAGCTCGAGTTTGAGATGCCGGGTGAAGACACGAAGATACCGCAACTCAAGCCACGCTACTTCCGAGGTAAACTTGATAATCATTTTGAGAAGTTTGTGGAGGTTGTGTGTAGGTTGAGCATCAACATGCCACTATTGGACGCCCTTCAAGTTCCTACATATTCTCGCTACTTCAAAGATATTCTAGCAAACAAGTATGAGATAGCAACACTCGGGGTGAATCATGTCAAGATGTCCAAGCAATGTAGCGTCGCTATTGCGAACGGACTAGAAAAGCAAGGAGACCCCGGATGCCCGACGATTCCGTGTTCCGTTGGTTCATTCAAGTTTGAGAAGGCATTATGCGACCTTGGAGCAAGTGTGAGCGTCATGCCAAGAGATGTGTTTGAGAAGCTATGCCTACCGGAGCTAGAGCCTACGGCCATGTGCTTGGAGTTGGGTGACAACTCCATTCGCTACCCTTTGGGCATCGCCGTGGATGTGCCTGTGAAGGTCGGACACCACTTCATCCCCGTCAACTTCGTGGTGCTCGAGATGGGAGAAAGGGAGAAGCCGCCACTTATCCTTGGGAGGCCTTTCCTCAAGACCGTGGGAGCAACCATCGACGTCGGCAAGGGGGAGATCAAGTTCGACATCAACGGCGAGAGGAGTTTCTTCAAGTTTCGACCACGCTTCGAGGTATGCAATATGATCAAAGTTAAATATATGCCGCCTCATCGTCGCGTAAGTAAGGAGGAGCCAAGGAAGAAGGAAGAGCCGGAGAAGAAGGAAGCGAAGGAAATCAAAGAAGTTGTTGCATCCGTCAAGATAAAGGAACAAAAGCCGTCTGTGAAGACCAAAAAGATGACTAAGCCGGAAAATAAGCCTGCGCCCAAGATGGTGCGGAAGTGGGTACCCAAGATTGCAACGCCCGCAAAGAGCATTGATCCGAAGTAATCAAGTGAAGAAGTCTAGCCATGGACTATAAACGAAGCGCTAGGCGGGAGGCAACCGTTTCGTCGAGTCAAGAATAAGCTACCGGGAGGACAACCCGATCAAGATTTTTCGAGATTTTCAAGTAAGTTAGTTTTAAAATTTGCTACGCAAGACATTCATAGACTCTTAAAGTGGTTGGATAATGTTTAGAGTTATAAATTTTTTTTGGATATTTTATTTGGATCATAAACCCTTTACATGAGCCATCCTATGAGTTATTTGCTTCTTTTCGAGAAACCGAAACCAAAAAAATTCAGAACCTACCTCATCCTTTCATCCTCTTCATGATGTTATGGTTGACTTGTTTTACATACTAAAAACACACGAGTAGAGCCACGCCATGTACCTAGATGTTATTTAAATTTCAGCACATGGTACTCGCGTGAACCTAGAAATTCAACTTTTTGTTGGTTTGAAAATTCATATCCATGGTTTCTCTAGAGTTACAATTTTTCTAAGCCTCATTTAATTTTATTTCATTCAAAATCCCTCTCACATTTAACCAAAATTAGAACCTAAACCTATGCCCTCATGATCAAGCTGGGAAAAGCTTGCTCTCAACTAATGAAAGCAAACAATACCGGTGAGACCAAATTAAAAGTAGTCGGAAAACATTTTCGACTTACATTTGTTTTTAATGCTTAAAAACTCCTCTAAATATATTTGAACTCATTGCAAGCTCTGAGTTTAATTTTTATTTTCGAAATTAGAGGAGTGCTTAGCTTTAAAACATGATTAGAGGGAGGCAATTGAGTTAACCTAATCACACATACACCATGATGCATCACGGGATGCCCCTCCAACATTTTTCATCAAACCACATGCAAAGGACAAGCATGGGGGGCAGCCAAAGCTTTGTTTTGCAGGAATCTCATGGAGGCATGTGAGGCAAGGGAGCATGGAAGTGACTCAAAGCAAAACAATCAAGTGGAGGGATCAATAATGCAAGCAAAGGAGTGGACGAGAACATTTGGGCGGTGCAACCCCGTGGAGCACGCGGTCACAAAGCAACAAAGCAAGCATGAGTGCACTGGAGAAAGTTGAAGCCGAGAGGGGCAGCGAGGACCCCAGGCCGGTCGGCCCAGGCCGGCCGGCCTCACCTCTTTTTAAGGCCCCCGGTGCCCGTCTTCCTCAGGTAAGTCACTCGCCCAGTTCCTTGTTCGTGTTCATGAGCTCTTAGTCCAGAACCACCTTAGACTTAGCCTTCCACTTCGAGTTTTGTTTCGTCCAACAAAATCCATCCTAAATCCACTCAAAGTCCATACTCCAAATAATATTTGTGTGCCTTGTTACCGGTTGAAAACCCCGGGTATATATTTGTGAGGGAGAGTGCAGCAACCATGTGGAAGAAAACTACAAGTCTTTTCACCAAGAAGAAGGGATCATCGTCGTCCAAGCCATCATTGACAACCTCTTCGAGGAGGCACTCGGTCTCCGAGTCTCCACGGAGTATGGAGGAGGACACAGCACCGCCGAGGAGGAATGACACTCTTCTCCTCGGTGGCATAAGGGCCACACGAAGCTCGTCTATGCGGTTCACCGAACCACAAGGACACACGGAGGAGCCGCCCGTCCGACCTCGTCACTCGACACGATCATCCGCTCCACCTCCATACGCCCCGCGATATTCCAAGTATGGGTTTATTATCAAGACGGAGGAGGAGGAGGAGAAGCTCACTCGCCTTGAGAAGAGGCTTGTGGTGAACGTCGACCTCGACGACCAAGCTCTCCAAGTGTTGGGTTTTCATACAGATATTTATTATATGTTGGGACACCTAGGTTGGGTGCAATTCTCCAATGGAGTGTCGGCAAACACCCACAAGGAATTTGCCTTGGAAATTCTCATGACCATGGCACCTATTCTTGATGAAGGAGTGTCGAGTCTCTCATTCCGTTTGGAGGGAGATGAACAAGTGGTTCCCTATGAGTACATTAGGGAATTGCTTGGTTTTCAAAAGGGAGCCCCGGAACAAGTAGAAGTGCATGGAGGCACATTGGAAGGTTTTTGGAGAATGATCGCGGGAGAAGCTAACCGGCAAAGAAATAGTATCCGGAACCCCATCATCCGAGTATTTCACTCATGGATGAGCAAGAGGATTTTGGGGAGAATGAAAGAGACTAAGATAACCGACATGGAGGTAAATTGGCTTTACTCGGCTTTGATTGCCGGGCAGCCAATCGACCCCACTCACCTTATGATCAACCGGTGGTGTTGTGAAGCAACATCGGGTTCGGGAGATATTAGTTCGGGGTGCTACCTCTCTATGTTGGCTATTTCTTTAAGACCGGGAATTCCAAGGAACCCGGAGCATCTCCTAGTCGGGACTTCCCTAGGATTTGATTATTTGAAGCAAGGCAAATATATTAGTGGAGATGAGAGAGGAGGCTTCAAATTGGTCAAGGTGAATTTACCCCTACCGGATGCAAGACTAAGACTTTTTCTTGAGGGGAAAGAAGATTGGTTAGAGGAAGGACTTCTTGTGCCGGCGAAGAAGAACAAGACAGGAAGGATTATAGAAGAAGGTTCTTCCACAGCCCAAGAAGAAGGTGCGCCACAAAATTATGTGCCACCATTTGGAGGAATTCCGGTGCCGCCGAGATACTACGGTGGTGTACCAATGTAAGCATGGGGGAGTGGTGCCCATGCCCCCACCAAATTTTGCTGTACCCAACGTAGCTTTTGCGGAGCAATATGCACACCTTCCTCAACCACAACAAAGTGTGGCCATCATTGGAGGATACACTGCAAGAAACATGCAAAATATCGCAGCCATCCAAACCAATGCAAACCAAATGGGTGAAGGAAATGCAAACATCGCCTTTGAGCTTGGACGTCTTCACCTAGCACCGCCGGAGCAATTCATAGGAGGAACGGTGCAATCCTATTATGAGCAAGGGTACAACAATCAAGATTATCAATATCAACCACCGGCGGAAGATTAGAGAGAGGAGGAGCTTTAGTTTATCTTTCCTTTTTCCTTTTCTTTAATTTTCAGCTTGTATGCACCTATGTATGCGTAGTGTTTTCAGTTTTTTTTTAAAATTTTCAGTATGTGTGTTAGTTTTTATTTTCATCATGAATAAAATCACCACCTTGTTTTTACCTTTGGCAAAGATAAAAAGTTTGTGCCATGTTGATATATGATGATAGTTGCCGCTTTGTTTATCTTTGTACTTGTTTTATGCATGATTAAGCTAATGCTCTCTTAAAATGCAAATCTGAAATTTATCTAAATGCTAGCTTAATCCTTTGCAGAGGTTATGATAAAGATAAAGACCTATAGTGTTCTATGTGCTCTCAAGTTTTGATGGATTAAAGATGATTTATTTTGTTCTTAAAAGTAATGCTAACCTTGTCATAAATACCACTTGCTTGTTGCTCTACCTATCCAGAGCCACATATATTTGAGTGCAAAAACTTAGTATACAAGGTTTATTTTTGGGTGAGTTATTTCAGGGCTTGATTTCTCTGGCCTGAGACTAAGAAGCTGGTCATTCCGTTTTTGCGTATCTATCTTTTTGCTAGCCTTTTTATCCGTGCATTGTGTATCCCCACATCGGAGATTTCACAAACCTCGCCGGATATCCACCCTTAAAACCAAAAATATCATCTTTTGTGTTTACCTCCTTGACCACAACCTATCATTGAGTATGGATCGTCAATTCAAGGAAGATCGCAAGATGGTGCCAAGATTGAAGATTTCAAGTATCTTTCCAAGAGCAAAAATATTTCTAGTACCTACCTTATCTCTATCACCTCTTTGCCCGAGGACGAGCAAACGTCTAAGCATGGGGGAGGAGGTAGGTACAATGCAAGCAATTTAGAGTTCAAGGGGAGCAAATAAAAAATATGTGTATAAAAGAGAAAAAAAAGAAAAAGAAAAAGAAAAAAAGAGATATATGTATGTATGAGAAAAAAATATGAGTATGAATAAAAAAAATATAAATAAAGTGAACTCCCCGGTTCTCTAAATGCATTAGGAATTTCAAAAGTTTCAAGATTAAAGATCCAAACACATCTCTCCAACCATGTGCAATCTGATAACGAGGACTTCCTTTGTGCCTCAGGATCACTCTTTGCCATTTGCACATGTCCACCTATCTCAAAGTGTGTGTATTTTTCTCTCCCCCTCCTTGATATAACATTATTTTCCAATGACCTTTTTGACGAGTCTCGGTAAGACCATGAGAAGCTTGTCTTGTTTTGACAACATCTCATTTATAATATCTTGGTAGGACTAAAACTTCCCAAGGAGCTCCACATAAAGCCTACCACATATATATGTTTTGAGAGGGAAAGAAGTAGAACAAATAGGCTTGAGACACAAGATGAGATGAGAGTTCTTGAGCAAAATGCAAGGTGGTTTAAATTTTTGAACTTGGTTTAGCTCTTTTTCATCTCGTTCTTTATTTCAAAATTTCTGAGATCCATTTAAATTTTGGGAGCATGTTTAATACTTGTGAGATGAGCTTAATTAATATCCACCCTCCGTAGGGATGAAGGCTAGTACTCTATGGAACTCTATCAAATTAAACTTTTGAGAGCATTATGTTTTCTCATGTATGATCAAGTGCAGGGTTTGAGCAATGAAGGGCAACGCTGATATCCATCGAAGGCTTACTCGAGGACGAGCAAGGTTTAAGCATGGGGGAGATGTTGACGGTGAATTTCCGCCAACCTAGCCATGAGTTTACCTTCGGTGTTGGCATGAATTTTATATCTTATCCATTGGTACTAACCCCCTGGATATAACAAGTTCGTTCGTGCATGTTGGTTTTGGAGTTTGATGTTTATGCAGGAATTTAGCGTTGAAAGCAAGACTTCCGGGTAAAGTTCATCAAGCACCTCGTGACAAGACCTTGAAGCCCGGCACAAGTCAAGCAATGAAGTGAACATGACTCCAAGAAGCCCAAGGACCAACCCGTGAAGACGGAAAACTCCAAGGACCTGAACAGAAAATGCTGAATCTTGCGGGACAAGGAGTTCCATCTAAACCGCGGAGAAACTGACGTCAAGGGCCCACATGCAGAAGGGAGAACGTTCTATAAGACACGGGAAGCATCACCGAGGAAGGAGGCCACGAGATGGGCCAGAATGGGCCCAGGCCGGCCGGCCCAACCCATTTCTGGGTCCATTCGTGCCCCCCTTTGACCTAGCCGCCTCTCGGACTATTTATAGCCCCCTGGCCAAGAGCCACGCATCAACTCATTCGTCATTCGCCGCCGAGGAGCAGAGAAGAGAGGGACACCATTCTGGAGAGAAGAGGGTCGAGCTAGTTGTCTAGGGTTTCCCTAGCCGACGTGGGAACCTTGCAAGGAAGACCACGTCGGAGTTTCAGGAGCTAGGAGCAAGATCAAGGTAGGATCCCGGTGGTGATCTTGTTCATGTATCATGTATTATGTTGATTTATCAAGTTGCAATCCGATTTCTAGCGATCAAGTGCTTCTTCTACGACTTTGATTTCAATTGGCTTTTCTTACTTTAAGATCTATTCTCGAGATAGATCATAGAGGGTGTTTTTGTAGCCGTGGTGGCTAGAGGTGCATGCCTGCCCTTCCAAGAGATTTCAACTTGTCCATTGGACTCGCCCTAGGCTAACCCGCACGAATAGGAGTGCGTTGTGACAGAATGGTGGCTCCAAAAGGTGGGCGTCTTCAGAGTTGGACGGGAAGCCGCGATTTAAAGAAGCTTTTTATGAGATTCGACTTGGCTATTTCTTCTTTGCACGGAACTTCAACAAGAGCTTGATCCAATCTCTCTAGATTGGTTTTACCTATCCCTCTCTATCTCTTGCTACCTCCGGTTTTCATAGATTAGATTCGTTTTTATGATGTTCTCTAGATTAGATGCTAAAGCAACAACCTTTCGAAGATTAAAGTGTTTGTGGCTTTATTAGATTGGTTCTTGCATCACACATTTGTTCCACGGATTCGATACCTTGGGTTCACACTTGAGGGGAGAAGGGTCCCTTGGCTACGACGGAGGACTTGTCCGCTTGCAAGTCCAAACGAAATTTGATATGCATATACACCGTCAACACTCTCAAACGTAAGCAAACTTCAAACGTTGTTGCAACGTGAAGTGTTTTCAAAGAGGTGCATATCCAACATAATGAGGTCCTCTTGCAAGAGCTCTTGGAAACTCTCATCTCATCAAGTCACTCAAGCCTATACTAGATTATTTTCAACCTATTCTACTCATATATGTAAGTGGAAGGCTTATGTGGAGCTTGGTAGGTAAAAATAATCCTACCAAAACATTATGTCTGAAATATTGTCAAACTAAGAGAGAGATCTATTGGATTTACTGAGACTTGTCAAAAAGGCCATGGAAAATAATGTTGGAGAGGAAGAGATATGGAACACACACATTTAGATAAGTGGACATGTGCAAGTGGCAAGTGAATGATCCCGAGGCATGAACGAAGTCCTCGTTATCAGATTGCACATGGTTGGAAAAATTGAGTATGGATCAATTCTTAATCTTGATAGCACTTTGAACTTTAATGAAGCTCGAAGAACTGAGGAGCACTTTTATCTCCTTTTTTCATTTCTTTTCTTCTCTTTTATTTATTTTTTCTTTTTATTTCCTTTTGCTCCTCAGAACTTCTTGCAGCATAGTACTTACTCAGCAAAAGTTAGAAATAATGTGATGACTCCTCCCCCATGCTTAGATGATGATCATCATCAAGCATGAAAGGTAACAATGATATATTGCTGATGTGATTATCAAAATATTCGATCGCCAACAAAAATTAATTTATTCCTCTAGAGGGGCTTCCACACTTTATGGGCGCCTCTAGGTCTTGATCTTCTTGAAGGGGCACTCATTAATCTTCTGAATCTTGGACAAGATATTTTTCCATACTCAAAGATAGGTTGTGGTCAAGGGGGTAGTCGCAAAAATGATAATTTGGGTTTAGGTTGGATGCCCAGCAAGGTTTGTGAAATTTCCAGTGTGGAAACTCACAATGCGTGGACAAAAGGGCTAGCAATAAAAAGGGAACGCAAAGGAATGAGCAGCTTCTAAGTCTCATACCACAGAAATCAATCTTAATCCAACTCATTCAAAACATAAGTTTGCAAACTAAATATTTTATCATGAAATATCATACATGTGTAAAGGCTTTGGTAGGTAGAACTTTGCAAGAGGTTCATGTATGTAGATAGCATAAAAATCAAGTTTTAAATAAAATAATATAAGATATAAGGTCATTGGTAAACTTAAGTCAAAGAGCAACATAAAGTATGTGGGTCTAGAATTTAGTCATTTACCCTCCACTAATAAAAGAGCCGGTATTTAGTCAATTTAAGTTCCTTTTAATAGAGAGCAAATAGCCAAGTCATATACAACATTGTGAGGGGTAACAAAGTGGCAACTTTCATCACTTTTCCATAAGCAAAGCATATAATAATATCATCATGGTGAGCTCAAGGTGATGGTGATTATCAATTATTGAAAATAAAAACAAATCTAGGTAGTACTCTTAGCAGCCATGTTATTATAAGGAGAGATATACAAAGGTTGTGTCATGTCTATGGTTGAAGGCTTATATACACAAGGATAAGAAAGAGATGGACAACAAGAAGGTGTCAGAAAGATTTACCGTCCTTTTGATGCTTGTGAAGAGTTGTAGCGCAGCCTCCCCCAGGCTTAAGCATTGTGCTTAGCATGAAAGAAGGTATTGCATCTTCTAGCGACCGTGATCCTCTTCTCATCGGGTCCTCCCCCATGCTTAACATTGTACTAGGCATGGAAAGAGAGCATGAATCTTGTTCTCCGTGTCTGGAGCTTGTCTTTATGCGTCTTCACTTTTGTTGCTTTTATCAATTTCTCCTCTTTTCCTTTCATGAAAGCTCATCATCATGCCTGAAAAACAATTTAAGTGCACATACTACCCCCGAGGTGACGGTCGGGAATAGAAAAAATTGCCTACAAACCAATAACATCCCCTAAGATACTTAACTTGCGACATAATTAGTCTAGTGAAAATAAAGCCGAAAGGGTGTACATGAATGCAAGTGAGAGGTGTGCATGCAAAATGGAAGCAAGCAAGGTTTATTGAACTAGATGATGATGGTCCGCAAACAAGTACTTTAAACACCACGTTTACACAAGATTGCTATGGAGAATGCTGGGTCCAAGCATTAACATAGATATGAAAGCATTCATCATTAAGTGTAGAGAACAACCAAGCTAACTATATGCAAAGCATGTATGGAGTGCAAGAGAAATGTGATGGCAAGATGCAATGCATGCATAAAACAAATATGAACATGATCATGGTTATGGTCTAAAAAGAAAATTAAAACTAGATTAAATAGCCACAAGCTTAGAATCAAAGGGGTAGTGCCACACATCATATTTCTCACTAAAAGGATACAAATAAAAAACTCTAAATGCTAATAGGCACACAAAAAGGGTCTACAAGTTTTCCAAGATCAAATAACAAAGTGCTCTCTCAATAGAAATTAAAACATACAACATGATGTTGTGGCATTTATTAGAGCAATGGTACAATGTTACTTGATGGGTTAGATTAAACAGCACAATATAGATCGTCCTTATATAGACAAATAGATAGATAAAAAGAACGAGATGCCTCCCGCAAAGCGCTTCATTTAAAGTCAAAGAGCTCGACTTTCTCACATACCTTCTTATGGTCGCGAAGCCATGACCCTTCATGCAAGAGTTGAAGGTGTTGATGCAGATTTGATTCACTTCACATGCTTGACATGATATTCTATGCTCAATGGAAGACTTGCCCAATCCCTTCTCGCATCATCATCACCTTCTTCTCCATTGCACTTCATAGTTGCTTCACTTCTACGATTTTTTCCTCCCGTGTCCAGGTCCGAACATGTACTCAACAACTGTCTCAGTGTGTGGCACATGAAATTTTCCTTCCACCGAGTCCTCATTCGCCCCCAAAAAGATTCTGATCTAGTGAGAGTTATGCTCGTTTTAGTCTAGCACTGCAATCTGTCCTAAACTGATTTCAGCACGTGCATCGTCCAATGTTTTTATCATATCTCCTTGTACGGGTCTTCAAATTCATCGATCTTGGATGCGTTGGAACAAGAACTTGATGAATCTTCTTAATATCTACTTTTATCCATTTGTACATGTCTGACCAAGTGTCAAAAACTGATGAAAACAACAACGTACTTGTCTGAGAATTGGAGATGGTGACGATCGAACTTGCAACTCCTTGGGCATGACCTCTCTCAACTTAATTTGAGTCTCATGTCCTGCATGGTTAGTAGACTTCGGGCTTCTCTCGACGTGTGCTCTTTTAAGGTCACTAGCTTGACCAAGTGCAAAGCAAGATCGAGATTTGCAAAATGAATGGTAAACATATGCATCCATAACTCCAACCACAATTAATATTGCATCAACAAAGCAAGGAGGAATTAAACGTAGCATAAGTTTCTTGCTTAACACTAAGCTCTTCATTAGGCAAAGGTTATCTAGGCATGGAATTAACAAGGTTCAAGCACAAACATAGCCTATTCATCATTCTCAAGAAATTCTAGCGTATCAACATGATCATCATTGGAACAAGGCATAAAATTAAAACATACTACTAGATTGACATAGATGTATCAAAATAATATCATCAATACCAATAGTAGCTTGAGAGTTTAATGTGTACCTTAACCTCGGAGCCCTTCCATCATGAATGGTCTCTTGTAAGCGAATCAACTTTACGGTGGCACCAAGTAGTCGTCATGTCGTCGTTTTGTAATTCCTCCAACTCTTCTATGCACCACATGTTGTCAAGGTTGCCTCGAATGGACTCACTCCTTTCTTCATTTGTGGTCACTCACACATCTTGGTTGTGTTCATGCAACGCCATGATCCTCGTGTGAGAGCCCAAAAACTTCCACACTATTCGACGTCAGCTCTCATAGTCCATCGTGTTTTGCATCTAATCTTCATGCGTTGAATGTTTGCTTGCTTGTGTCTCTATTTGCTAATGCTTCATGTGTCCTTGATTTGCTCTAAGCCTCTGAATTTTATCATGTATGCTTGGTGAAAGCACTTCCTGAGCTCCTCTTCGTTGTTGTCACCATCATCTCCTTTATCTTGTTCTCATCGTGTTGCTGCTGCCATTTCCCCACTGATTTTTTCGGCGTCCAATGCAGAATATGTACCAAACTTCTGCTCCATTGAAACCTTGATCATATTATATTTCCTCCAAGTGGTCATTTAGCTTAAACAGACTCTGGATGAAAGAGTTACGTCCATTTTACTCCGGTACTACGTTCTGTCCCGAGCGATTTCAGAACATGTAGTGTTGAAAGATTTCATGATAACTCCTTTCTCTGACCTCCAAAATTAGTGATTCTTGATGGGTTGGGAAGAAGACTTGATGGAGCCTCTGAATATTCAGTTTTCCTTTGTTGTACACTTCTGATCTTGGCCGACAAAAGTTATGTAACAACGGCATTCAACTCAAGATGTTGATGATCAACTCACAAGTCTTCGAGCGTGGCTTTGGCACCTATTACTTGAACAAGCAATTCTCCAAGAAACATTAGTCTAAACAAACTTGATTGACACAGCGTCATACCTTATAAATCTTTATTGTCTTCATTGGTTTGGACTCGATAGCGGATGCTGGGCCACTAACATATAGTTAGCACCTACCACTAAAGATTGAATCTTCATGTTGTCGGAAGTGAATCTCGTGTTGCGGATGTAGAGAACGTCTCGAACATCTTGTGTCTAGGGTTTTACCTGCTTTCAAGGACACAAACAAGAAAGATAGTATATATGCAATAATAAAATTAAGGTTAGTCCAAGAGAAAGATAGATCACCCTAGGGTTCGAGTTACCGATCCCCGGCAACGCCGTCGGAAAAGCTTGTTGACGGCTCAAAAGCGCGTCAAGTTGAACCACAAGCGCATGAATCATTGTAGCTCTTCCCTTAGAGTATTCCCCCAAGGTTTATCAATCTGTGGATTGGAAGCGAACTGACTAAGGTTTACCATCTAATCTATCGAACCTAACCTAACATGAAGCATATATTGCATAAAGAGGTTAACATACAAACATTGTATGGATGTATGGATCACATTGGGTAGCCATAAGGTAACACGACCAAAGGTAGCACGATCCCACTGTCTCCTAGTTGCAACTCCGGCCAAAGCGATAAACTAATCTAGTACTCATACCATGATAAAGATATGACCCTAGTACTTTCCCGTTAATGCCATTGCAAGGTGCATGTAGACGACACACCTAAGGTTTCCCAAAGCTTTACCTAGTGACACTCACGATACTCACCATGGATCAAACTCAACATTACATGTTCGTTCGGCCTTTTCGCTCCCGCATGATGTCACCACACGAGGGTAATCACCCACTGACTTCTCGTGCACTACTACAATGTATCCGCAAGACATAGGCTAACCATCGATTAAATCTATTCCTACTAAGAACATATGCTAGCTACACATATATATGGAGGATAAAGCATGCATCATAGTAGATCAAAAGTAGAGAAAAGATTAGATTGATATCACCGTCAAAAGTACATATGCCTTAATGCATCCAAGGCATGGCTCTAGAACTCTACCATGGCTTCACCACGCAGGGCCAACCATGGCGGCTAGGGTCTAGCCTAAGCCATCTCCTAGGAAACGTCGAGGACTAGCGGCGGTGGTCGGCTTCCTTTGGTGTGTGTCCCTCAATTCGGCGGCTCTCTGATGAATGGATGTGGCAGCCGTCGGGGCTGTGGACTATTTATCGACCGAGGAAACCCTAGTCCGAAGGGGAGTGCAAACCGAGGTGAAAGGGGGGGCTAGCCGACCTGGGCCATTTCTGGCCCACCTCGAGCCCATCTTCCTCCTCATGGCTTCTCGCGTCGATGAGACCTTCTGCACCTTTGCATGTGGGCTTTAAACGTCATTATCACCGCGATCAAGATAGGGGGTCTTGTTGTATGAACTCCGGTCTTTTATCTTAGTCCTCAAGAATATCTTGTCATTGCATCTTGGTCCTTGCCACCTTTGGAAGTAAGTTCATCTTGTATTCGCACACGAACGGAGCTCCTTGATCCTCTTGTATGGCACCTTCCGAACTTGATGCAAACTTATCCATTAAGCGCACAATTTCCTGCATAAACATTACACTTCCAAAAGCACATGCATAGATGAACTTGTTACATCATTAGTATGCCTAGTGGCGGGTTAGTTCCAAATCAAAGTCGAAACCAATGTGTAACAAGTGCTCTAGGGGTGTCATATTTGACCACCAAATGGCACGTTGCAGGGAGCCAACGATTTTGCATGGCCCCATGCAAAGGTTAATCACATCGTAGAGGCTGTTCAGTTTCTCGTGCAATTAATTAGTGTTTCGGGTAATAACGAGATCATGGATCTCCCAAATGGCTCGGTGGATTGAAGCCAAATTTTAGGTGAAGTACAAGTGCCTCTAGAGGAAGCTATGCCTAAAATTTTGTGGTCCCAAACCTCCTCAATCTCGCGGAATCGCAAATCTTAGGGAAGAATTTCATGAGCATGAGTTCATCCGAAAATCATCAAATCTAGAGCGATTCCCGGCGTTTAAGAGTGCAAGATCACCAAGAAAAGAATCACAAGGTACTCATGTGTGATCCCCTCAAAGAAATTCGGAGGAAAACGCTCTCAAATTCGACGCACAAAAATCCCACAAAAAGAGCTCCGAAAATGCAAGAAAAAGAACTCGGGAATTTAGAAGGAGATAGAATTAAACGCTAGGAATAAAAGATATGACACAAGATTAAGAGAAAGATTTCACTAAGAATCACTTAGCCATATCTGGTTATAAACACTCATAAGAATCACAAATCTTGTATGGCAAAAAGCTCAAAACAAAGAGCCACTCTCTCCTCTCTACCTCTCACCAAGAGCACTCTGAAATGAAAGAGCACTCCCACCAACTAAGCCAAAAAGATGGCTGCCCAAATCAGCCACTCCTACATATAGATCCCTTCGGACAAAAGACCGAAGTGCCCCTACACTATGAGTTACAACTCAAGTCCACGCAGGGGTGTTATGGTCAATACATCAATAAGCTCATCGAACAGACATACATCCATCTGGTCTTGCTTACCTCCGATACAAGCTCCTTGATCACGTCGCGTGCCATCGCTTCGAAGCTTCCCGACGCACCCGGATACCGTCTCCGTCACATCGGGCCTTCGGTCTTGGCTTTGTGGCGCAACCAAGGAACCCGATGGTTTTGTGAGTAAACCACCGCAAACCCCACAGACTTGATGCAGCCTCCACGCCAAGCTTGTCTTCACTTGGCCACCACATTCATCCCGACTCGGTGTTGGTTTTGAGGCTCAACCAACAAACCGTCGAACTCAGCTTTGAGGAGCAACCGAGGAACCCTAGCGGGTTTGTGGGTAAACCACTGGAAAACCCCGTGAGTTATGTGTGACCTCCACGCCAAGCATTGGACACGCCAAGCCTTTCACCTCCGGCTCACAGTTGGTCTACTCGGTCTTGCCCCGTTGAATGACATGGTCACCACGGTCGCCCCGACTTTGGTTTTATGGATAAACCATCAAACCCCGCGTACAAACTTCAGTCGTTAGCCGCTACCTTGCGTCGATTGGCCGCGCACAAGCTTCAGTCGTTAGCCGCTACCTTGCGCTGGCTCTATGTTGGTTTTCTGGAATAAACCAACAAATCCCGCACGCAGACTTCGGTTGTTAGCCGCTACCCTGCGCCGGCTCCTTGTACACGACTTCGTCTTGCTCTTCTTCCCAGCATGCGGCCCGCACTTGATCCCGTGGCCACCGGGTCCCTTGAACCAAGCCTACTTGTCTCTCCACTCCTCGGAGGCCACCTTGGCATAGACCTTTCGCGCTTGTTCTTCACCTGCACCAACGCAAACTAAGCCGCAATCAACACATGCAATATTAGGCCAAGAATCAGTCTGCATAACGTTATCAACCACTCATCACGAGTGCATCGACAACACACCCCTAAAGTAACATGAGAAACACACACACACAACACAATGCACATGACACAACACACACAACACAATACTACACACAAAGTCTCAAATCATCCGGTCAATCACTCATCATATACAAATCAAGGTACATCTCAACTCGGTTCCTCATATTTCCTTGGTCTTTGAAATTTTTGAGTTGCGCCTTGTATGCTGAGACAGAGGGAGTAGTACAAAAGTCTCAAAAATCAAGCATCCTCATAAAACATGAAATTAACAAACAAGTAAGGTGTTTAAATTCTACTAGTGTTTTAATGATTCACTTAAATTTTGTACTTGTTTAGAAATTCTAGTCAGCTATGGCAACCTATGTATGACGTGATGTGCACTCCTATAGCAACCTATGCATGACATGATTTGCACACCTATTAGTGGATGCTGAATCACTTGTCAGCCCATCATATACCGAAACAAGCTCATTTTGCTAACAAAACTTTTAGTCGCGGTGGAGAGAATCAACATCTACAACATTAAAATATATAGATCTACTTTTGCAACATTCGCATGAAACACTTGCAACATCCTTCTGAAACATCTGCTTGCAACATGCACCGAACTTGGGAAAAACAAGCAGTGCGCAAAGTGGAGGAGGGGGAGGAGGAGGATGACAAGCAAGGAAGCTCGCCACCGGGAGCCATCAGGGGAGCTCACGCCGGTGGGGGAGCTCGCCGTCGAGGAGCCATCGGGGGGCTCGCGCACGGTCGGCGAGCTCCGCCCCATGGCCCCAACAGCTCGTCTGCCCGCCGAGCTGCGGGGGAGCGACGACGCGCTCACCCGCCCTACCGGCTCGCCCACGCTCGGTCTCGGGGATGGAGGGGCATCAGCGCACGGTGAACTCCATTGCCCCTGGCCGTGGGGAGCAGGGGCCGCTCCAAGTCGCGCCGCCGAGCAGCAGCCCGCGCATGGCGGAGCAGCTCCCTCCCCCGACTAGGGAGGAGCCCACGATGGTGAGGTGCCATGGCCGGGGGAGCAGCCTGACGAAGCCCGTACATGCTGTGCGTGTTGCCCCTGTTCGTCTAGCTTATCAGCCACCAGCCAGCAGTACTTTTCTCTCAGAAAAAATCAGCCACCAGCAACCAGCCACCAGTACTTTTCTCTCAGAACAAACCAGCCACCAGAGAGGTGCTGGTGGTCGAAGAACAAAGACACGGGAGAGTGGTGGAATAAATGATTGGAAGATGCGGACAGGATAGAATGCTAGAGATGTGGATGAAATTGATCCACGTAGTGTCCGATATTTTAACTGGTCGCCGGACGGCCGTAGCTGAGCATTACCGGATCTATTTTATTGGTGTTTCTGGTCCTTTCACTTTGATCTTTGCTCCCCGTGTTGACAACTTGGCATGCATGCCGCCCAAAGGCTCCCCTGCCAACTAATAATCTGCGCACTAGCACTCGGATCAATCGGCCCATAGCACCCCACTGATATGGTGCGAAAACACAAGTACTTGAGCATTTTGAAACTTAAAAGACGATAATTTCTAATCCAACTTCAATTGTAATTACAGAATTGTGTTTATTACAATAAGAGATCTAAAGCATGGTCCTTCAATATAATTTGATGATATTTTCTCAAAATTCATTTTTTAAATGTAATTTTTTAATGCAAAACTGATCAAGGTTCATGGGGAAAATATTCTTGATTTCGGATAACATAGAGTGTTGTTCATCAAGATTAAAAAATGGTTCAACTTAAAATTGTTGAGTGTAACAAAAAATGATTATGATAAATGTATACATGGAAAAAATCATGTAGACTCAAGGAATAGAAATTTTAAAAAAGATATATATGCACATTTGGTATGTTTGATAAGGCCTGTTGAAATGAAACAAAAAAATTCAGTTATATTCAGCTGTGTCTCTCAAAGAACAATGTGAAACATAATTTTTATATAAAAACTAGTATTGGCGTTGTAGGGCGACTCAAATATTACAACTCAAAATGTACAATGGTGGACTATGAAATCTACCCATCTCTATAGCTGTGTACGTGTATACAACACGCTTTTTTCATGTGGGAGACCGAATTATTGGTACCAGGCCTTGCACCATGCATGCAGCGAGGTGAGACAAACATGCGGGACCACAAAGGGCCCCACGCAACGAAAACCGCGGCACGATCACATCAACAACCGGAGAAGGGAGCACCAAACAAAACCATACATACCCGCGTAACATAGAGCTGGGGGTATATGGTCAAGGGAACCAAAGTTTTCCACGTCATAATTCGTGTGCTACAGTGTCACAGTTGTTGCTCAACACAAGCATGCTGCTGTACACGCTCAGATCGCACTACTGCATGCCTGCATGCAAAATGTATGTGTACTCATCATCATACGTTGCCATCACACTGCACGCTGCTCGATCATGTAATTTTTTTAAAATTAAGTCAGGAGCACTGTAACAGCATATAAGAAGAAGGTGTCGATCAATGATGTTCCACGCCAAGAGGCGCAACCCATTGCAAGCCGTAGTAGTGACCCACAACTCCACCATAGCACTGATCTCCTCAAGCCACATGTCCATAGTCCCTCATAGACACATCAAACTCGTGTGGGCCTCGCCGCATCCACCTCCTCTCGACACTGAAGCAACCACCTTGAGGTGACACTCCGCCGCTGGACACTGCTTTGCCAAGACTTAATGTACCGACGTGGCTCCAAGAAAAGCCACGGCAACGAACCGGCGGGCACCTGCAACAAGTAACGCCGACAAGCACACTCCTCAGCAGCCCGACATGCACCTCAGCACCACCATGGCGCCTCAAAACGCGACGCATACCGCCAAGGCCCCACCACTGTGGCGGAGCCCACCGAAGACCTGTCGACGACCGGCACCGCCCCGCACAACACCTACCGGGGGATGGGGGGAGGAAGGGGAAGCCCCAGTACAGTAGAGCGCCGCACCTGCCTCCCTCTACCCTTCCGTCAACCCCGCCGTCCGTCGCGCCGTTGCCACCGCCGCCGCACGCCCGACCACTTGCACCGTCGAAACACAACAGACGCAGACGACCGATGCCGCCAACGTGCAGCACCTACCAGGGATGGGGAGAGGAGAAAGGGGAAGCCCAAGTACAGCAGAGCGCCGCACCTGCCTCCCCCTACCCCCTTCGACAGCCCCGCCGCTCGCCGCGCTCCCGGTCACTTGCACGGCCGAAACACACGGATCCGGGCACAGCGTCGTTGTGTCCCGCTGTGTCGCGCCTCACCGCGATGCCACCGCCATGACCGCCGAACGGCCTCCCCGCGCAGCACGCTCGCAGTTGCCCGGGCGAAAGCCTCGGCGCCGCCTTTCTTGAGGACGCGCGCGTATAATCGTATTTCTCGTGCGCAGTATGTCGTAGCTGTCGCGCGCGTCAGAGAACAACAATTCAACGCGTGCATCATGGCGATTTCAAAATGCTCTGAATATGTGTCGTCTCGTACGTGTGCGTGCCGCCGCCAGATGGACGATGCAAAAGTTTGAGCAGCAGCATTGCTGCATGCTGCTAGCTACTCCCTCTGTCCCTTTAAGATTGTCGTTGGAAAAATGAACCGTAAACCAAGGCAAGGGAGAAAAGATGCTGTCACCCCTATACTCCCTCCGTCCCGCACATGGGTGGGCCCCACCATCATTTTCTTCTCCTTGCCGTCCCCGCCATCTCTCCACGCCATTTTTCTTCCCCAGATCCACTGAGCGAGCACCAGTCTCCTCGGCTCCATCGACCTGCCGCAGGGCATCATCGGGCTCGTGCCGCACGCGACGGCCACGCCGCGGCTGCGAGACGTCCGGCGGCACTGGGCGTGCAAGTTCATGCGCGAGCAGCAAGACGCCGATCCGACTCAGGCCGAGATGGGCTGCTACGCGCCGTGGGCGGACGGAAGCTGCGGGTGGCGATGCCAGGTCGCCGCACCTGGAGGTTCAGGACGGCGAGCGCGGACGAGCGCCCGGACCACGCCGCCGGCGACGAATCCCACACGGCCGGCAACCAAGGCGTCGATGCGCTTGAGGAGGTTGGGGAAGAGACCGCCGGCGGCTACCCGCCCGCGGAGGGGAGGCATGCCCGGAGGAGGCGGATGCCGTTCGCCGTCGGGGAGCCTTGGCGGCGAAGGATCCAACGACGAGATCTTGCAGCAGCACAGCGACGAGCTCCTCCAGCGGCGGAGCGGCGGCAGCTCGGCGACGACCTTCTCCAGCGGCGGAGCGGCAACAAGCTCCACTGGCGGCGCTGCGACGACGAGCTCCTCCGTCGGCGACCCTCTCTGACAGCCCCCTCTTTGCGTGTCCTCCCATCTCCGGCGCCGCGAGGTTGGGGATCCGGCGCCGCGAGGTCGGGGATGAGGCTGATATTTGTTTTTTAGTCTGTGTGACGTGTGTGGTGGTGGGTGCTTCACCAGGGGAAAGGCGATTGAAAGGATGCCACGCGGGGCAGTTAAAGCTAGGCCTGTAGGAGCTACGGTGGTGCAGAGCGACGATGATTTTGGGACGGTCGTCTGTAGTTAGAACGACCGTCTTTAAGGGACGGAGGGAGTAGTGCAATAGCTTTCGAGGAGTGTCCAATTATACCCTAGCTATAGCCTTTTGCATTATCAAAAGACTCTGGTGTGCTGTTTCATCTCCATGCTATGATGCCACGGCGGCATAAAAAATAAAGCTACTGTACACCTCGCAGGAACAAGGTGAATGTGCATGTGTGTATTCTCTGAATTTCGCATTGCAGTTTACTATACACTGCAGCAGATGGACCAGCTGGCCGGCCGGCCGCAATACCTTGAGCGATCCTGGCTTTGCTCGGACGATCGAATCCACGCATGCACACGCTTTTACCACCCAGCGATACGTGAAAAGAAGCGAAAAATCAAAACATGGCTATACTACGATCAGAGCCGCTGCATGCTGTTGCTGCTGCGCGACGGGTCTCTGCCGTGTGCGAGAGAGCTTTATTTTTTTGCCGCTTTTGCTCTGGTCAATGCAATCCTAGTTCCACGAAGATCCAAGCGACGGCATGTTCCCTGCCTTTGTAATCATGGCGCCATTTCGAAAAAAAAACCCTCTCTGCTAGCTCCCCATTTATGCATTCATATGACTTGTTTGCAATGCCTCTTTGTGTTTGGCCCAACTGCAATTTGCACGCGGCATAAGTGTCTCGATGAGAAAAATTAATAGCGATTGGGTCCAATGGCAGGACGGTCCAGTGGGACGCTATCCATCAGGGTTCAAATTCTGGTGCTCGCACCTTTTCCTAGATTTATTCCGGGATTTTCCGGCGTTATGCGTTAAGTGGTGAGCGACGTTCCCGTCGACGACGAGGCACCAGTGGTGAGTTCGAGAATCTCCAGATCTGCCGGTGCTCAGTCCTTCGGAGGTGCTCATAGGGGCAGGGTTTGCGTACGTGTATTCATAGGGGTGAGTGTGCGTGCGTGTTGTGAGCGTCTGCGTTGTACTGTGTGAATCTCAAAAAAAAATTAATAGAGTGGGGAGGATTAGAAGGGTTTTACTACGTTTCAACTAACTTTCAACCATAACGTGACAGGCAGACGCGTGCTATGTGTGGACAAATGATGGGTTTTTTTTTTTTGACCATGATGGGGTAATTTTTGGAAGCAATTGAAAAGGATCAAAATAAAGTACCCACTTGAATGGAATCTCTGTGAATGCGATCGAGTGAACCGCGAGTAGTCCTACAAGCCATCTCATCATCTCCACTGTTGGTTTGTTGCTTGGCGTTTTCTTTTTTCTTTGCCGACGCGTGCGTTGTGTTTTTTTTTTGGGTACTTTGTTTTGCTTTCTAAAATTTTGAGGCCTAGCGAGCAGCGGCCCACTCCATAACGAGTATATAGGCTGGGCCCAAAAAAAACTCTGATAAAAGTAAAGCTACAAGGACCACCACCACACAGGGTAACACGGCCCGTTCCAGTAAAATCTGAGGCCCATTTTGCAAATATAGAAGGAAAATGTCCTTTCACTATCCCTCGATTATTACTGTAGTTTGAGTTTAGTCTCTCATGTGTAAATCGGGTATTTGCTGTCTCTCAACTTTCAATACCGTTTTGTTCTTGATCCCTTGTTGGTTTTGGATGGTGGTTTAGTAGGAAAAAAATCTATTCGACAACCCTCAGCTATTGTCGTAGTCCGAGGTTAGTCCCTCAACTCCCAAATCTGTTTACTTTTGATCCCTTACTTGTTTTGAGGGTGGTTTTGCATGACGTGACATGAACCTCACATGTTAGGAAACGAATGGTGGTAGGCTTCACATACTAGATGGCTTTTTTGAGTGCAGTTAGATGTCGTTTTAGCGATAAAAACAATCATTACACCAAGAAGTAGAGGGAGCGTGTGGAGGCAAACTTTATTGGGATGCATAATGATTGGGCTGAGCAGGTGATGCGTGGTCGGCGGCGCCGCTAGTTCAAGATTGGATTCGACGATAGGAGAAAAATTAGCCTCTGCATGTGGCTAATGGTGGGCGTCCAAGACCCAGTGCCGATTGCCGGTTTGAGCAAAGACGGTCTTAGGGAGCGAGCCACCCATGGGTAGGAGGGAGCAACAAATAGGAGGAGAAGAAAGTCACTTGGGAAACAATTAAGGGCAACTCCAACCGAGCTCTCATCCACCCATATGAGGATCTCTCATCTGCATTTGAGGCTTCTATTTTCCTTCCAACCCCAACTGAACTCTCATATACCCCTTATTAATAATCAACTTCTTTTTTATTCCCCTTCTTATACGTGGGGCCCACATGTCATTGAGCATTTTACCCCCACCGGCCCACCCTCCATTCCCCAATCCCCTGTAGACCGCCGCAAGGCGCGGAGCCATCGGCCCCCACGGGCGCATCCTCCAGGCCGGAGCAACGCTGACCCCCACGACGCGCGTCCTTCGGATGAAGGCGTCGCCGGGCGTCACGGCTGCGGCCACGAGGTGGGAGCCGCCGGACCCCATGGGCGCGGCCTCCGGGGCAGGGTGCCGCCAACCCCCACGGTCGCGGCCTTCGAAGCGGGGCAAGGCCATGGCGGGCCACCGCCGGCCCCGCCATGTGCGGCCTCCATAGCGCGGCGTTGTTGCGACATGCGCCGATCTACAAGGTACCACCCCTCTCTTTCCCAATCCCACCATCTTCTCTTTTGGTCTCTGCTCCCCTCTTTCTCACACACACATCGCCGGTAGCGGAAACCTTCGGGGCAGGCGCGGGAGGGCCGGCCGTTGGCTTGACAGGGGATAAGAGCCCCCATTGGAGCCTCCTACATGTGAGGGTCGAGAGGTGGGAAATGAGAGACTCTCATCCGTCGGGGGGCGGATGAGAGCTCACAGCTCGGTTGGAGGGCTTTTTTGCACATTGGAACCTCAAAAGAAAGGTGAGGACTTGGATGAGAGGTCCGCTGGAGTTGCCCTAAGGATTAGAAAAATGCTATTGAAAGTTCAGAGACTGCAAATACCCGATTTTGCACGTGGGACTAAACTCAAAATACGGTAATCACCCTGTTCGGCTGGCTGGTGGCTGGCGCTGATTTGTTCTGAGAGAAAGGTACTGCTGGTTGGTAGCTGGTGGCTGATTTTTTCTGAGAGAAAAGTACTGTTGGCTGGTGGCTGATAAGCCAAACGAACAGGGCGAATACTTGAGGGATGTCGAAAGGACTTTTCCCATTATATACAGAAACTCCGGCCCATTCAATCCGAAGACTGAGGCCCGAAACAACAAAAGGCTTTGCAATTCAGATACTTTTGTTGGGCCCAGTTGTGTGACCCCAACGGATTTTATTTTTCACAACAAAAACTGTGGCCTTCGATATTTCTCCTGGAGAGAAAACCAAGTTAAACACTTCGGGCAAAATCGGCAGCCGAAGTGCACACGCACGCACGCATCAGTCGCCGCACTGTTACCGAACGTGCAGGTGCCCCGACAGGCCGACATGGCAATGACCCGGCGCGGAGAAGGACACGCGATCGAGGGCGTGGCGTCCTCCTCGCCCTTTCTGTCCCAACAAGGCCACCGCAGGCCCGTCCCACGACGCAGATCCCATGGCCGGCCGGCCGTGGCCGGCGACGAGGTGCCCGGCCCGTCGTCCGTCGTCGTCTCATCGATCGCGCGGTCACATGGCATGTTTCAGGCCGCTAATCAATCGGTGTCGTGCTCGACCCTAACGATCAGGAGCCCCTCTCGCTCTCGCCCACGCGTCTCCAGGCCTACGAAAAAGCCACCAAGGCGCTTTGCCCGGTTTCGATCCATCTGCAGCTAATCTAGCTAGAAGCCGGGGGGGGGGGGGGGATCTAGATTAGGCAACCTAGCTAACTGGTAGGATCCTCTCCCTCCTCACACTAGTGCTGGTCTGTCTTTCATGCGAAGAAACCAGCAAGGCAGCAATTAAGAATGATTAATCATCGACTAGGGAAATGATGATGACAGCATCAATTTTTGTTGATAGAACGACGCGCCAGCCGTGTACGTGTACGTAGTGATCGTTGAGATCGCAATTTAAGGTTTCGTTGTTTGTTCTGATCCCAATGGATCGTTAGCAGCAGCTTTGGTTTTGTCTCTCCGTCACCAGTATGCCACGTGGCACTATTTACAAAAATCTTAGACTAATTTTGAACTCTTTTGCGGGGCCTTAACTAAAAAAAAGAAAAGGAAGAATGCATCATTTTGAAAAAGTTGGGACCTCGTTATTATGCTTACCACGCGAACAGAGAGAACGACGGGGTCGAAATGCAAAGGCCAGCTGAAAGCATTACGTTGTTGGACCAGGATCTATGCTCTTGTTGGGCTTGGTACTAATGATGATGATGTTAACAGATGGAAAATCTCATTTCTTAATAAGCTAAACCTGGTACCCCCACAGGTGCACCGAATCGGAGTAGGTTTAGTCAGGTGCTGAGCTGCAGTGCATGCACCACGGGCGATTGTAGGCCAGGCGTCAGAAAATGGACATGCGCGCGTCACGTCGTTCTGGATCTCTTCAATCGTTTTGGAGAACACCGGCAGATGCTATCAAGTGGTTTACAGCTCAATCCAATGTTAATTAGCTGGTAGCAGCAGTAAGCAAGAAAATTAAGGTGACTGGTGAAGAGTTGTATATATGTATATCAGCATAGTATCAAGTATGCCAAGAACTCCGTGTTCTGCTCCTTTGTGAATTGTGATTGCTTCAGACAGTCCAGAGTGCATTTTCTTTCTCATGATCTGAGAGAATATGCAAATGCAGTACATATTCCCCTTCTTTTGTTGTCTTCCTGAATCGATCAGAGAGACCCATGGAAGCACTATCTTTCCTGTTTGTAAGACTACACTTTTGGCCGTTCGTTCAGAAAGGTTCTTTGGTGCAACGATACCAAATAGAAGCGGGATGAGGAGGGTGTGGCCCAGCACCACGGGATTGGGGGCGGGGGCCCCCCCCCCCCCCCCCCCCCAAATCCCTCCCCTGTCCTTGACTTCTTCGAAGCATTTCAGTAGAGAGAGGGAAAATCTTTCATTTTTTTTCCTAACTGCATCATGCATCCTTCAGAGTTCAGACCACAATGCGTCCCCCCTGCTGATCTGAGAGGGGTTTCGGAGTGTTGTGGCTAGGGAATCTTGTTGCGGCGCTGCTGAGCGGGCTCTCCGGCAGTTTCCAGTGGGCAGTGGGTTACTGGCAGTAGGGGCCGCGTCGTCCCAGGTCCATGCACGCAAGCAGCGCAGGGGCACAGCAAGCATCCAGCGAAAGCTGCCGCGGAGCTGAGAATGGCGGAGGCTGACCGGCGGGGGGCCGTGGCGCCGTCCACCTCCCCACCGGTGAGGGGAGGGGCATGGTGACCCGTGGGCCGGCCGTGCACTGGTGCACACACGCCGGCAGGTTGCTTTTTTCTGAGGGCTTGTCTCTTCTGCCCAGATGCGACCATCCTGGTCAGAAAATTCCTTCAAAAAATCATGGTCCGAAAGGCAAAAGGGCTCCGGTCGTGAGAAATCGATTACTTCTGAAAAAGTGAAAAGCACTGCTTTTCATCTCCGGACTTAGCAGGTGAAGAAACTTACCAGAAATATCAAATCGACTTAATTTCAAAAAAAATATCAAATCGACTTAATTAGAAAAACTAAATATAATTTAATGATAAAATTAATTACATATATGGACTAAAAATCACGAGATGAATCTAATAAGCTTAATTAAATCATCATTTGAAGATGTTTACTATAGCACCACATTGTCTAATCATAACATTATTAGACTTTTATTTAAAAAAATATCCTGATTGGACTTGATAGATTTACCTCGCGAATTTACCTGGCGGTAATGAAATGAGTTTTGTTATTAAAATACATTTAGTATCTCTAACTAGCATGAGATCATTCAACACGACATGTGAATAGTAGAAACTTACCGTTCTAAACAAAGTCTCGATCTTTGTTTTTTAAGACGTACACACGTTTTTCATTCAGAGAAGAAGAGCATTACAAAACACAACTTTCCTGTGTAGGGTCCCAACTAACCAAAGGAGAAACGTCGCCGCCTGGCTGATGTACACTGCTTGGAACATTTGGAAGGAGCGAAATCGTCGAGTTTTGAGGGGAAATCTGTTTCTCCACTGCAGGTCGTGTGTTTCACCAAGGAAGAAATGGGTCTGCGACAGCAGGCAGTTGGTGCACCTAGCGTGCCTTAGTTTATCTATGTTTTCTACCTTTAGAGCTCGAGTTTCTCATTTTTTATGTAATATCGGACGTTGTACGAATTCGCTTGCTTCTTCTTCTTAAATGATTCGGCAGCGCTCCTGCCAAATGTTAAAAAAAAACACAACTTTTGAAGAAACCCCAAAGTGCAAAGATACACGAACCACGACCAACGGAGGAGAAAAACACAGATGACAGACGATAACAAGAAAGAGAGAAGCACCACACCACCACGCTTAGAGCAACCTAAGACGACAGATGCTGTAAACGCCAGAAGCAACGCGAAGCGGTCTTGCAAGACAACACCCTCACGAAGGAAGCGACGACAACGCCGCCATCGTCCGCCCGCCCACGAAGGAGCAGACCAAGTCTTCACTTGGCAAACCTCAAGGGTTTGGACGCCGCAAACAATGCCCCCAATAGGGTAAGTTACGGGAGAGCGCAACCATTGTCAGCATTAGTAAGCACTAGGAAAGGCTTTCGCCTGAGGCCTCCGAACCCAACTCCGCACTACAGACTGCTGCAACCAGGATGAGAAGCCGAGCGATGGGAATAGCAGCAGGAATTCTGGCAACGACGACGAGGAACAACTGCAGGCACCGTCGAGAGGAGGGTTAGGCCCATAGGTGACGTCGAGAAATCCTATGGGCGAGCAAGACGACCGAAACACTTGCGTCGGGTAGGGAAGTGGGAGCTTCGGGACCCGCAAGGCCCTGCACCACCGGCTGCCAGAGGGGTCGACGGGCCGATACTCGACGAGACGGTGAAGCACGACGAAGACCAATGCGGCTCCGATGGAGCCGGGCGAAAAGAAGGAGGCGACGACGCCAAGACCAATGGCCGCGACAGGAGACGCAACATTGGCGGCGAGCGTGCCGGCCGGGGAAGGAGGCCACGAGCTCGGGATGCGGCCGGTGGGGAGGAGGGGCCGTGAACGACGTCGACAGAGAGGAGGGGCCGCAGTCGCCGGCGGAGGGAGGGGGCCGCAGCCGCCGGCGAGGCAGGGCTCTGAGGAGGCCGCCAACGAGGTAGAGCTCCGAGCAGGCCGCGAGCTCGGGATGCTGCCGACGAGGAGGAGGAGGTCAAGAACCCGGGGACGCCGTCAGGGAGGAGGTGGCCGTGCCGGCACACAGGAGGGAGCCACGACCACTGGCGAGAGGGAGGGAGCCACGGCCGCCAGCGAGAGGGATGGAGCCGCAACCGTCGACGAGAGGCGGGAGGGGCGTCGGCGCCGCGGCAGACCCCGACACCCGCCGCGACGCGCCATGCCAGCATCGTAGGTGGTGCCAGATGAGGCAGGTCGCGCCCCAGACCCCAACCGACAACGCACGCGGTGCCGACGCTTGGAGGGAGAAGACCCAGGCAATGCATCCAGCCGGTGGCGGCGCGCGGCCAAGGACCCGCTAGATCGGGTTGCAACGGCGCCGGACCCGCCGCGGCACGCCCGCCTCAGAGGCGGGGAAGTAGCGACGACGGACCTCAACCCCGACCCAGCTCAACGGCGCAGGCCAGGCGGAGGGAAGGGAGACCGAGGCGAGGTGGGAGAGCTGCCGGCTGGGTGCCACCAGTGCGGCAGGGGGTGGGGAAGGAAGGTAGCAAGCATGGTAGACGACCTTGGACGTGGTGGGTGAGAGGAGGGCTCGGCAATCCTGTTCTTGTGGGATTAGGCTAATGCAGGTGCAAACTAATCGAACTGTGTAGAGCCAGCAATTTGTACCTTTTTTTTTGAAGCAATTTGTACCGTTGGTTCATGTCGTACATGTCCCCTCAATAGTCTCTCCCGAGTCCGCACACGAGGGAATCCCAAGAGCTTGCCTGAAGGCGCCTGTACGCGACGAGGCCCAGGAGCGAGGACGACGCCCGTCGTCGGTCCATCGCTGTACGCCTGTCGAAGCGTGCGTAGCCCGTCAGGCCTGCGATCGAGCGAGCGCGTCCAAACCGTGCGTCCGCGCGCAGCAAAGCTCACGCGAGCCCCGACACCGGCACACGGCGGCGGCGCTCTCGACGCCGCGCGCCTGCGGTAGAATCGTACGTACGGCGCGCTGCGGCCTCAGCTCGGCCTGCCGGCCGGCACGCAGCAGCCAACAGTGCCGGGAAAACGATCGGGTCAGCGCCGCACAGGGCGCCGCGCGGCCTGGCCTGGCGTGGCCTCACCTGTGGTCTGTGAAAGAGGTAAGCCAAGCGAGCGAGCGAAGGCGGTGTCGCGTGCGGCAGCGTCCATGCTGCCGCTCGCTGCGCTGCGGCTCTGCGCCTCGGTCCCGTGCCCCGCGCGGCAACGATCGCGTCGGGAATTGGAGCGGCGGCCGGCGTGCCGGCCGGGCCGCTGGCGAGGTGCGGTACCGGTACGCGCGACGCGGGCCCCTACGCACGCACCGGCCAGCGCCCATCGGGCTGGGCCGCGCGGCGCTGCGACGCGCCCGTACTTGCCGGGGCCGGGGCCTGCTGCTGCTTCAGGTTTATGTTTCATGTTTAAAGTTTTGTCCAACCAAACAATCCCCCTGGGAACAATCTCTTGAAACTCTGCTCCAGAGAAAAAATAGAGTTCAAAGTCAACTTCACGTTTTTCTTGGAGCACCTTAAGAGGCACTTCAGAAATCTAAGCTTTGAACCTCCTTGTGGAGTTGTGAGAATATTACCTAC
This sequence comes from Cenchrus fungigraminus, assembly GCA_036936925.1. Lineage (NCBI taxonomy): Eukaryota > Viridiplantae > Streptophyta > Magnoliopsida > Poales > Poaceae > Cenchrus > Cenchrus fungigraminus. The sequence goes on along the minus strand of CM072768.1, from coordinate 61,455,039 downwards.
AAATACCACTCATTACGTAAAAAAAATGATTCATTTTTCTTTCTATCCAGCCTTCTTCCTCCCACCGCGCTCCTCCCTCCCTCCGTGCTCGGCCTCATCCCTCCTCATCTACTCCGCACTCGACTCCACCCTCACGTAGCTTAAGGGTGCCACAGATGACGTCGGTCGCCGCCAGGGGAAAGATCCAACGGGGATGAGCTCGCGCTACCAGCCGCATCCCTCTTCTTCCCCATGGTCGACCCCTCTCCTTCCCATGGCCGCACCCACTTCTTTCCTCCCTTCACGCGCCCATGGACGCGACCTTGATTCAGTGGAGGATGAAGGGCATAGGAGGACAACCTACCAAAAACTCCTTTCACCGAAGCTGAAGCAGAGTTCTATGCCAAACGGACACATTAGCTCCATAAACTCCAAAGTGCAGCTGCTCCTTCGTGGACAAAGTTGGTGGAGCAGAGTTGACAAAATAGAAGGAGAGCATTCCCAATTCCCAAACATGCCCATAAGTAAGGGGGCGTTTTTTTGGTGGTGGAAATTTTTGCAGTGCCACATTACATATTTCATGGAATGTTGGAAGAGGTTTTAGAATACTAATAAAAATATTAATTATAGAACTTGCCAAGAAACCCCGACATGAATTTATTAAACCTATCTAATCCTCCATTAGCACATGTTTACTGTAGCACAATATTGCTGTAAAGCCCCGGATTTTCGATGAAGAAAACCCGAATCCCTGTACCTTCACGATAGTCCTTGGATCAGTGGCTATCGCGTACAGAACGCATCACAGAAGGTAAAACAAAGTCATACATCGCATCACACAAATATCAGTACATAATTTATTACATGTTCATTATGGAGTACAACATTACAAGCCTCTTGGCTGAATCAGAGTGAAAATTCTACGCAGCGGTAGCTAGCATCTCAGAAGGGTCTCCATCTTTTATTCTTCTCTCCCACAGGCATCCTTGAGCGAAGCGATGCATCCCTCAGTCGTACCATCCGTCGGTGTTGTTGTCGTAGTCGGACTCGTACCCTGCACACCCAAGTCTATCCCCAAGGAGTGGGATAGGTCCACGTCACCAACTATATGCAGCTTTAGGTGGCCTAACATCTAAGGGATAAGAAAAGAGACAAGGAAGAAGCTCGGGTTTCCTATGCAGCAGCAGCAAAGTAACAACAAGATATCTCCATCAAGATCCCAAACCCAAACTCTCAACACAGCTCGGAAACACCTGGTACCCCAGGGCCCCGTCTCCACAACCTATCTCCATCTAGGGTCGATGCAAGAACTTCCTCTCCTCGCACCTCAATGATTGCAATCGGATCCGCGAGGTAGAGGGAGCAACTCTCCTCTCCCCGGCTGCAACCACGACTCACCACACTCTCACTACAGGGGGAAGGTAGAAATCCCAAAACATGAGGAACGAACATGTCTTCAAGGTATGTCCATGACCGAGGACGCGGCTATAGCTATAGATCGAACAACTCTGCAGAGCGTGTACACCTGTACCCAACTCGGAATGGAACCCGGCCGGTGTACGGCCGACCGAGCCCATCCTACCGTGCGAACTCTCGATAGTTACGGTCCCATCCTGCATACAGCCCTCAAAGCGATCCCCTCCGCAAAGGGAATTGCACCGGAACTGTGAAATGCCCCCGTGTGGCCACACGGGCGACGCACTGAGAGAAGGTGGTCTCACTCCCACCTCTCCCCCACTGATACCCTCTATCCTGCTGGCAGGTATGGTTCCGCACTTGCCGAGCTCAACTCGGCCCTAACCCCATGCTCGGTGAGGTGGTGTGTACGAAAGTCCTATCGACAAGTTGATCCACTCGCTTTCAAACCGGGGCAAGCTCATGTCCTCCATGCGTAAGTAAAACTCCAACACCTGTGCTCCGAAAACCGTAAAAGTGGGGACACACTGAGGAGTGCACCCCCATCCCCGATCCCAGATCGGTTGTTTCGAGCTCACCCCCGCCAAAGTACCCAAAACGCCTTCTCCTGCTGGTTTTACCCCATGCACGCCAAGAACCACTATTCCTATCCCAACACATGCACCGCGAAGCTCAGCGTATATACACGCTTATATATATATACTGTAGATATATAATGCACCTGGGTGCATTCTATATAGAGAATGCACCCAGGCCAACCGGCGCGCATCCCCGACGGAGCCAGGCAACCGCCGAGCCAGCCAACCGACCGAGTCACGCGCACCAAGCAACCGTCGAAGGAAAAGCGACCGAGCCCACCAGCCGAAACCGGCGACCTCTCCCACGAACGGCTCCATTTTTTTAGACACACACAAAAAACGGTAACCGCATTCAATCTCTTTTCTTCAGTTTCATCCCCACTTCCCCCACTCCTCCATCTCGCTCCCCGTCGTGTGATCCGCCACCGCCCCGCGTGCCCAACCCGGTGCGCCGTGTTGTAGAGGTCCCCCGCGGCACCGCATCCATCGGCCGGGGGTCATTGTGTGCGTGGGGAAGCGGCGCAGCGGCCACCGGCGCACCACGGCGATCTGGATTCGGTCGCGCGGCGGAGCAAGTTGAGGAGATTTTGATGGCGCAAGTTGAGATTCGTCTTCCCAGGTGTTTCTAGGTCAGCCCCTAACCAATCTCTCGTGCACTCGTTCGCCATGTATCATCAATTTTTTTCACCGCGCGCGCTCCCCCCATTCGTGATTTGCTCTTCTATGGAGGTAGAAGTAGGGTTTGATTCATGGGGATTTTTTCACAGCCACACTCTGGTTCGGACCCCCTCCGGTCGGAAGCTCCCCCTTGGAAGCGCATCGACCCTCTGTCCGCCCGGATCCCCCCTGGTCGGAAGTTTCTCCTTGCAAGCGCACCGGCGTTCTCTCCTCGCCCCGCGTGTTTTTCGTCATCCGACCAGTTTTCCAGGTAAGAGCGAAACAAAAACCCTACACCCCCCACACTCCCCCCACTGATTGGTGAATGTGCTTTTTTATTTTCTCATTTTTTGGTTTATACTAAATTCCAAACCCATGTCGTGCTGTAATTTGCATACACCATTTGTTGCAATTGGTTAACCACGGTTTCTACTGTGTAGTGAAAGTTGCATTTTCAGTTTTTCATTAATTTTTTTTGCCCAGTTTTTTTACCATGCAACTCATTAAAGAATGGCGTTGTAAACAAATAGCAGAAACAATTGCAAATCCAATGTATAGGGCCGCACTGCATATTTGGTTATATCACTGGTTGCAATTGTTTAACCACATTTTGTTGGATACATTTTTTTTCACACCCCGCAATGTTTGATTGTGTTTTTTTGTTGGAGCAGTGTATGCAACTAGTAGGCCAACTGATTTGCAATTTTGTATCTAGTTTATTTATGCGGATACTTGCATCAACGCGAACACACATATGTAACTAGTTCGATTTTTCAGTTTGCAATTGGTCTGATGTTCAAGTTGCAATTTAGCTTTTTATGTGTTGCAATTGGTCTGATATTTTTTCTGATGTGTGTTTTTTGTTCAAATTGGGGCAGCGTTTTGTGATGAGTTCAGAAGGGAATGCAGGAGGCACTGATGATCGGCACCGATCCCCCCGTGTTGCCGTGCAGCAGCAGAAGGGGAAGGGGAAAGATCCTATGCCGTGGAAAGAGAGGAAGAAGAGATTGAGGTTGCCCACGGAAAGAGATCAACCTGCTGAAGATGGGGGTGATGGCGGCTCTGATGGTGGCGGCGACGCTGATGGTGATGCAGAAAATGAAGCCAGCAATAAGAAGCGCCGCATTACACCTCCTGCAATCCATTGCTCCCCTTCAAAATTTCAAGAAATCATTGCAGCACTCCCAAATGAGCTTATCACTGAAATAAAGTCAAAGGGTTTTGGGGGACTGCTGCAATTCAAACCAAGATATTTGGATAGGAAATTGCTCACCTTTCTCATGCAGAAGCTCAACCCAGAGACTATGAGATTAGAGATTGGTGGTGGCAAATACATCAACATTAATGAGCATGGAGTTTGGTGTGCGTTTCAGATACCAAGAGCTGGCAGCGACCCACCCTCTATGACTGATGCAGAAGCACACACTAGGCGGAATGAGTTGGGTCAGCAAATATGTCCCAGCACATACCGGAAGTATGGCATTAGAATTTCTGACATTGTTGATGGCCTAAAGAGCAAGGAGTTAAAGGGATCTCTGGGTCTGAGGGCTTTTTTCACGGCTGCATTCCAGTCTCTTCTCTTCTCCAACACCGACACACACATCAGGCTTGATGATGTGATGTTCACTGAGGATTTGGAGAATATTGGCAAGAGGAACTGGTGCAAAGCAGTGGTGGATGATCTCAGCAAAGCTGCACGCCTGTTTAAAAAGGATTTCCCGCTTAAGGGCATCAATACACCTTTGTCAGGATGCGGCATCTTTCTGATGGTCAGTTTTATATTTTTTTTTCTTTTTCTCATTGCAGTACTACTCTTTTACTTTAGCACACATTTTTATTTTGCAATCAGCCATATATTCTTGTTGCAAACAGTCATATAGTTAGCTTTTTCTTTTACTTCAACATCTTTACTATTTCATGTCAGTCGTGTAGCAACTGTGCAGCTAGACTTGTTGCAAATGTGGCATGGAAACAATAGCAATCTGTTGACGAATTCATGTAAAACGTGGCATACCTGGGTCTGATGCACTCATGTAGCTGCGGCACACATTTCTGCATTGCAATCAGGCATATATTATTTGTTGCAAACAGTCACATATTTCCCCTTTTTTTTACTGCTTTGTGGCAGTCGTGTAACCTTTGTGTAGTAACTGTGCAGCTAGCCTTGTTGCAAATGTGTATTGGAAACAGTAGCAATCTGTTGACGAATTTCTCTTTTTACAATCAGTATCTTTCTTTTTTCCGAAAAGACTGCAAATCTGGTAATGTTTTTTGATCATTTTTTTTGTTCACACGCAGATGTTTTATGTCGATAACCTGCAGCATGGGTTGCCGATAAACTCTTTCTCGCTGCCCCGATGTGCAGTTCTGGACTAAAAAATTATTGATAAGATTTCATCATTCGATCGCAGGGGAGACGCCCCAAAAGGTGTTACCGAGTATGGTCACCTCAGGGTAAGCTGACCGCTTTTTTGTTGTTTTTTCTCTTCCCTCCCCTTTTTATCTGCTTTTTTTTATCCACACAGTATGTGAGGGGTTTCACTACTTTTCTGATAATAAGCCCCTGTTTTTCTTTGTTTTTTTTTGGAAATGGCAGCTGAGAAGTATAACCGACACATGTTACACACTACCTGCCGCTGTCCCAGCCTTAGCCGCTCCCATAGCTGCCCCATCTTTAGCCGCTCCTGCTACTCTTCCATCTGTCGCTGCTGGCACCTCAGCCGCAGGCACTTCTGTGGCTGTTGACGGCTCTTCATGCGCTGCTGGCACTTCAGCTGGGGGGGGGGGCGACAGATTCTATGATCCCGGGGGACACGTCCCCATCAACCTGCAGCTCCCTGTCCTACACCACTACCCCAGCTTGACCGCTGCTTTTGGCCAGAGCATTGCTGGTTTGGTTGGAAGAAGCAGGAAGTCAGAGGCTGACAAGATCCTGAAGGATTTTGATGAGAGCACCACTCAGGCCCAGGCGTATGTAAGCAAGGCTGTCAGGTATGTTACTATGGCCAACGAGCTGATGGCAAGGACCCACCATGAGTGTTTCAGTGGCATCCAGAAGCTTCTCGCCGATGCTCGCGCTGACAGGCAAGCTGCCAATGAGCGCAGGAGGGGTGTGAGGCATTCTGCAGGTGCAGGTACTTTTCCATCACAGTTTTAAATTCATTCATATAGTAACTCTTAGCATAGAATTGTTGCAATTGGTTTTCACTTACTGATTTTGTTGTTGTTTTTGCTATTGTTTTTTTATGCAGCAGGTACATCAGATGTTGACCCAGATCAACATGAAGTATCATTTGATGAAGGATATGATGCTGGAAACATTTCACCCTGTCACTCATTCCCAGGTACCCTTTTTTCGTTGCATTTTAGTCTTTTTCTAGTTTCAATGTGCAATGACACACACCTCTGATGCAATTTGGTTCAGTTTTTTGTAAGTTAATTATCTCAGTTTTACATGTTCTTTTTTTTTCATTTCCTGGCATGCAAACGGGAACAGATGATTTAGCAGATGAAGCAATTGGTGGCGGGGGAAATTCTGAAGCACCACCCTAGCACGAAGATATCAGAGAAGAGGAACTGGGTGGAGGAGGCCCCCAATCACCTCAGGGTACATTGTTGCATGCCTTTTTTATATTTTTTTCTCATGTATTTAGTAGTGCTGGAGAACGCATTCATAAAACCCCCCAGGCATACTGTTGCATTCATTTAGTTATTCATGTTGCAATTACGACCAGTGTTGTGTTGCAATTGGGCAGATCAGACTTATTATATTTATTCCCGCTGTCTTTTTTCTATTTTTTTCATTTTACAGGAAAATGTACTGGTGGTGGAGGGAACACTGGAGCACTACCCCAGCATGGAGCCAACAGAGATCAAGAAGCTAGTGGAGCAGGTGGCAAAGCACCACAGGGTGGTTCTGGAGAAGACATCGAAACCCCCCAGGTTCATTGTCGCATTCTTCTTTTACTTCCTTGTGTCGCACTTTACAACAAGATATGTGTTGAATTGGGCATGTCAGACTTATTATATTATTTCTGTCCGTCTTCTTTGTTTTTTTTTCTGCAGAAGTAGTTGGTGGTGGAGGGAATACCGAAGCACCACCACGGGATGGAGACAACAGAGAACAAGAAGTGGGGGGAGGAGGTGGCCAATCACCACACGGCAGCGGTGAAGACATTGAACGCCCCCAGGTACACACGTCGCATTTCGTTATTTTCTTGTTAATGTTGCATTTATGACCAGCGTTATGTTGCAATTTGGGGGGCTTGTCAGACTTTTTTGGGGGGTATCATTTTTTTGTTTTCGATATCACTGTTTATTTCTTTTTTCAGAAGAAGGAATTGGTGGGGGAGGGTATATCGGAGCACCACCCCAGCATGAAGATAACAGAGAAGAAGAAGCGGGTGGACCAGGCGCCCAATCTCCACATGTGGTGGATGGAGAGCATGGTCAACCCCCCCGAGGTACATTGTTTTTCATTTCTGTTTTAATTATTTATGTTGCAATTAGAACCAGCTTTATGTTGCAATTAGGACCAGCTTTATGTTGCAATTGGTTAGGTCTTCATTTGTTTTTTTGGCTTTCTATGTTTATTTGTTCCTCAGAAGAAGGAATTGGTGGAGGGAACGGAGAAGAAGTGGGTGGAGGAGGTGGGCAACAATTTGTTGCAGATGAAATTCGCGATCCATCCCCACGTACTTGTTGCATTTTTTTGGCTGTTCTTTTTTTTTCACATGCCTGCAATTTTTATTACGTGAAATCTTTTGAATAACCAATTTTTTTTCCGCAGCTGCAACATCTACGCCACGTGTTGACGAATATCAACGGGGGGACGACAATGACGGAGAAGATTGTGATCGCGAAAATGCTGGAGAACGGATTCAACCACCATCAGGTACACATGTCGCATTCTGACATTTGTTAATGTTGCAATTGCAACCAGAGTTATGTTGCAATTGGGAATCATTCTTTTTTTTACTTCACTGCTTATATATGGTCTTCCCAGGCGACGGAGCCGAAGCCCCTAGTGAAGATGATGATGTACATTCACCACAGCCAATTGAAACCATACCACATCAGCCCAATGCAGATTCTACGAACCGCCTAACCATGCCATTGCGCAGTAGCAGCGATGTTGTCTATCAGACAGGCATATCAAGTAATCCCTGCATGAATCATACCATCATTTTTTACACGTATTCATCATGATCCTATTACTCTTTTTATGCTGATATCCTAAACTGTATAATACTTTCCTGCCCCCCATCACAGCACCAATCCCATTGCGTGGTGCTTCAAAAGGCGTGGAGTCCATCTGCGACATGCTTGAAACATCCTCCCTAGTCGACAACCCAACCAAGCAGGTGCCAGATTCATCCTTTGTTTTGCCCCACAAGGCAGTAACTCATGGAAGAAGCCTCATGTAATTGATGTGTTCTATTGGTCGCAATTTGTATTTTTTACAGAATGAAACCAGCAAGGACGGGGGCGGAGGCATGCAAGCACAAATTGAAGACCCCATTGTCGAAGAAGAGACCCAGCGTCAAGTAAAACTTACATATAGCAGAAGGGTCACTCGCAGGACAGCAGCTACTGGAGAAAACAGCAAGGATCTTGGTCCTCAACGTCAGATAAAGAAAACTGTTCGAAAGGTCCCTATCAAGCACATGAGGTCTAAGACTCATCTTAGCAAAGAGCAGCGAGCACGCCGTGATGCATACGAGAAGTTTTTGCAACAGCTTCAAGATGATGCGAACGAAGAGATTTCCAAGATCAGCAGCATTGCAGGTGAAGCAGGCCCCAGCGGAGCTGCACCGTCTGCTGTTTTCCCAGATGACCCAATTGAAGACATCAACTGCTTAACCCCACCAGTCCGGCTGTCCCCAGAGGAGCGTGAACAAGGATCACAGGACTGGAACTAGTTCCAAAAGATGATCTACAGGCACGTGGGAGCGCGGCTGAAGAAGAGGCCAAGGAAGTTTGTATCTCCTTTTCTACTTCCTAAGAGCCGCCCGAAAGTACCTTTGGCAAAGGCTCTAGCGATGAGGAACAAGATCGCCTCTGATGATAAGTACAGACAGTAAGTACACACTCATAATTGTTGCAAATGAACATGTATCAGTGTTGCAATTAGTTTTTTCCTTTTTTTTACCTACTGATTTTGATGATTTTTAATCTCCACACACACAGGATGACTCTCATTGATTTCAGTATCTTTTGTTCTTTTGACGGCCATGATCTATTGACCACATTCGCTGATGACAAAGATGCTGACTCTTCCATTATGGATTTCACTGTACACTGTCTTCGTTATGATGACATTGTTCACAAGGAAGACTCAATTGGATACAGACTGTTCCTCAGCACCGGCTTCTTTGTGAGTTGTGTTTTTTTGGAAGAACCCCTCCTGCATCTCCCCCCCTGATGTGTGCGGCACGACAGCTGCTGATTTAATATTTGCTTATTTCCCCCCTCGCAGGACCAGGTAAAAGACGTTACAAGTGTGTACATGGAGGACGGGAAAACTGAGACTGAAGAATTCATCGTACTACAAAACAGCCTCGCAAGTGAACTGGAGCAGTATCCCAATTTCCACAAGGCAAAGCTGGTTAGTATCTGAACCAACCCATTGTGTTGCCCCCCTGATTGTAGTAGTAAATGTGTAACTGTTATAGTTGCAACTGTGCTACTGCTATTGTTGCAATTGGAGTACAAATGTGCACTGATGCATCACATACATGTAGGTTTTTATCCCAATTTGTTCCCAGAGGCATTATTTTGTTTACTGCATCAACCTTGTTCACTGTCGGATTGACATCCTGGACTCAATCAACTATGCGTGGACGAACACCAGTCCTGAACCACGACATGGTCCCATTTTTGAGAAGATCCCCATCTTGAGTGCTGTATTCCACAAGTTCAGCAAGAACAAATTCCCTCGTTTTGACAACTGGAGCCGGCCATTCATTGATCTGCCGAAGCAAGCTGGCCCTAGTGACTGCATGTTTTTCCTTTGGAAATACATGGAGTTTTGGGATGGTGACAACCTGAACATCGACATCAATCCAGTGAGCTATTTTTCCTCCTTTTTTTTGTCCCACACTATTTTTTTATCTGCATGTTTGTACCATTTTTATTCATTCTAAAATGCCACTTTTTTTGTGCTCATAGTTTTTCAGTACAAGGGCATGATATACAGGGTTGAGCTCATGCACTACCTGGTCTTCCACGCTTTGAACCAGGCCGACATACCTGAAGAATTTGATATCTACAGGATTGGTGGAAGGAGGATCGAGTCGGACGGTTCGCAATGATGAAATTTTTAGGGCCTCCCCCCCATATGTGCTGTAGCTATGTTTTTTTAACCAGTGGTAGTACGATGTACTTTTTGTGTGAAACTAAGTGTAGTAGTTGCAAAATATTTGTGTTTGCAAACTGTCTACAAAAAGTTAGCAAACAGTCTGCAAACTAATATATATGATGTAATTCAACTTTACTGCCTACAGTTTTTCATCATTCAGTTGGTTACCTAAATTGCCACTACTTTTTTTATCTCCTCTAATGTTTTGCTGCAACTTACACACATCTGCGTTGCAATCGGGCATGTATTCTTGTTGTAAACAGTCATATTTTTTTACCTTATATTTCAAATGGTAAAACACCAGGTTGCATTTTTTTTAACAGTCATTTTTTTATTTTCAAAGCTAGGTACCCTTTTTTATTTTCTTTTTTTTACCGCTATATTTTTGTGGTTTTGTAACTCACAACACTGGAAAAACCACACAACATGTCGCAAATGGTAGAAACACGGTGTTGCAAATGCTCGCCCTTTTTGTCGCAAATGGTTTTACAACAGTTTTGTTGCTACCACCCTTCATAACACTTTTACTTTTGCCCCACAAGTCACACAGCGCCACGCCACAAGTTATAATTTTTGCTACCACCCTTCATAACACTCACCAGGCATCCTCCATAACACGTTGCAAATGGTAAAAACACCTTGTTGCAAATGCTCGCTCCGTTTTGTTGCAAATGGTTACAACAGTGGTATAATTCTCACCAGATCAAAAATGGTCCACTAGTTTTTCCATGTATAGCAGATAGCAAGTATGTGTGACAAAAAATTAATGACTTAAAGCATACAGTCCACTGCTCATACACTGTTTTTTTTTTGCAAATGCTTGCAACCTCTTGTTGCAAATGGTTTATAACAGTAGTACAGTTCCAAACCAGACCAAGAATGTGTTTTCAAAGACTTAAAGCATGGCAATCTACAGATGCATTATATAATCTATAGTTCTATAATTTATACAGGTAATTTTATAGCTAGCTTCTATATACGAAAAATTGCTGCAGTACTTTATTTTTATTCCTCATAGTTCACACGTGGGGCTCTCCTCACACGCCCTCTTGCGCCTGATCCTCTCCCCCTTGCAGCACCTCCTCGTGTAGAGCTTTCTTGCGTTTCAACAATTTCTTCACTACCCACCACTTTTTGTTGATGCAGATCCCTTTGTATCTTTGGTCGCCCTCTTTTTCTCGGAGGTCCAGCATATGGGTTAGGACCTATTTTATTGACGCGCATCTCTGCTGCCTTGCTCCTATTGGGGTTCAGGGGGCATGTTGTGACATAATGCATCCCCCGGACTCGACATCCACTACATTCTTTATTGCCATAGTTTTCTTTTTGATACGTGCTCAATGGATTGCCATCAGTTGGAGGGTCAACACCATTTTTCCTTTTCCTGATGGCTTTTCTCCCTTTTGTCTGTGATACAGGCGGCTCAATAAGCAACAACCCATCATGGAACACACCTGATGATGGTTGTATTCCAGAATCAGCATTACCAGGTGCGGCTGCTGTCAAAACACTGGCTGTCAAAACATCTTCTGCATCGACGACATCTGGTGCATCAGCACTACCATTAGCAGGCTGCGCTGCTGCTGCCTCTGACCCAACTGGTGACGTTTCACTGTATTGCTGCCCATCCTCTGTGTTTCTTGGGAACATCTCAATCCCTGGTATTATCCTGTCCAGTTGCCTATTTGTTTCTTCAGAAGCACGATCTAACCTACTTGCTGCCCTCCCAAGCTTCATCAACTTGGGGAGCAACCTGGACAATCTGCTCTGTTCCTTGCTTGCCGTTGGCCCGATCCGCACACCGTCATGCCTATCCCACGAAACTTCCTGTCTTGCATCACGAGTATACCTCTTCAGTATGTACTTCTCTGGGATTTTCCTTACTTGCAGGTGGGTGAAGGCCCTGATAATATGCATGCAGAATAGGCCTGCAACATAAAAAACATATTCACATGGTGAGAGTGTAGCAACCAGTAAGCCACAGGGTTGCAACTGTGTGCCTTTAAAAGTTGCAAGTGCAGAATATAATCATTGGGGGGTATATACCTGTGTGCTCCCACTGTTTGCATTCACAGCTATATTCACCATTTTCTTTATCAGCCAGCACCTTGAATTCATGTTGTGCCCAGCAGAAACTTCCCCCACCTTGTTCATGCTTCACTAACCAGCCATTAATCACTTGTGGGTCTAGATCAGGGCGGATAACAAATGCTGTGCTGTTATTGTACTCCCTCTTGAACTCCTGATACACTGCTCTAGTATATACTCTACACAGCTGCTCATCAAATTTTGCTTTGGAAGCCCTTACCACCTCAGCCTGTATGAGGAAAAAACAAACATCATTTTTCAGTACATTTTTGCTTATTTTTTTTATCCTGCAACTCAGTATAGAGCAGTGTTGCAACCAAACAGTATAAACAATTGCAAAATGTCATGCAAAGATTTTTTCGCTTTTTTTTACCTGTGAGTAGTGTGTCTCTCCAGCGTCTATATGGTCAGCGTGCTGGAGCGAATCCAGCATCCTTCTAGCAAACATGTGCAGGCTAGTGCTCTCATTGACATACCCAGTCTTCAGCACCTTGTTTTGGCTTTCAGATCTTTGCGTTGACGTCATCCTACCATAGTACATTCCCTTGAAATAAGCTGCTATCCACCGTTCCCTCTTGTCATACAGGGCCCTAATGGCTGGGTGTTCTGCTATCCCACACTCATCAACAAGCTTCTCCCATTCGAACTCAAACTGGGTCGGACCCAATGGATAATTTATCAATGCTTCGAGTCTCTCCTTCAAGTTTTTCTCCTTGTGTTCTATGTATAGTTGACCGAGCTCAAACTCCCAAGCTCTTGTAATGTGCCAGCGACAGTTCCTGTGTTGAGCCTTATCGAAAACCATCGCAATTGCTTGTTTCATTGCTGGGTCTTCATCTGAATAAAAAGGAATTCAAGGAGATTCAGTATCAGGGAAAAGATACGGCTGCAATGTTGCAGTATATAACATTGCAACTATACAATACATAAGCTTGCAAACAGCATCACAAGGAAATCAAAATAGTGCTGCACACACCTGTTAAGATAACATGAGGCTGCTTCCCCCCCATACAGATCAAAAAAGTTTCGAATAGCCACTTGAACGACCCTGTTGATTCATCACCAATTAGAGCTTGTCCGAAGGTTACATTCTTCAGGTTATGGTTAGATCCAACAAACATCGCCAGAGGCATGCATTTGCTGTTTGTCTTGTGGGTTGTATCAAATGTATTGACATCACCGAAGTCCCTATATTCAGCCCTCTGGCTTGCATGGCTCCAAAAGATGTTTTTCAGCACACCAGTTTTTGGATCAGCATCTACAGCCCAGTAGAAGTATTCATTGCTGGCAGTACACTCCCTGAAGAACTTCAGAAGCTTGTTAAGGTCATCCTCCCTGTCCTGCCTGTGTTTCGCTACCTTCCTGCACACAATCCAAACAATATATGTTATTTTTGTATATTTTTGCGATATCACACAAAAACCTATAGTTTTGAACAAAGTAAATTCAGCACACACATGTTCTTGATGTCTTTCTCTGTAAAACCCCACATATGCCGACCATCATACAAATCCGCCATGACATTTAACGCTGCTTGATGGGGTACTCCATTCTTTGTCATTATATTAAACAAGTCAGACATGCCTTCTTCCATGTTTTTGTGACTGTGCATGTATCGAGTCATTCTTGCAGACGGCTCCAACTTGTGGTTATGGGCATCCTGTACATGATCAAAGAACCACAACCCCCGCTTCTTATCCTCTTTAACCTTGACAAAAGCAGGGCAGCCGCACCTTTTACTCCCTTTTTCAGTTTGCTTTGGATCTTCTTTGTTTTTCTTAGCATGCCAACCAGATCTGCTGCAGACCCAATGGTTGGTTTCTTTGCTGGTTCTTGCTGTCCTCAGACTGAAACCAGCTAGCTTTGCATAATCTTGGTAAAAGATGTACGCATCATTCTTTGTAGGGAATTGCTGCCCCTCTCTTGGTACAAACACAACAGCTATATTCGGATCCTAGAAAAAAAACCATTGACAAAAACAGTTATGAAATTAATGCCTAGGCACAACAGGCACATTGGGGACACATTTTCTGTTGTGCAGGTTGCAACTCACTGGTCATTGCAGTTGCAACTGCGTTATTTTCCAATATGTAAACTTACCAATATGATCAAAAAAGCAGTGACAATTAACAGTATGAAATTAATGCCCAACCACAACAGGCACATGAGGACACGTTTCCTGTTGTGCAGTTTGCAACTCACAGGTCATTGCAGTTGCAACTGCGGTATTTTTCCAATATGTAAACTTACCAATATGATTTAAAAAGCAGTGACAATTAACAGTATGAAATTAATGCCCAGGCACAACAGGGGACACGGTTTTTCGTTAAAAGGCTGCAACTCACAGGTTATTGCAGTTTGCAACTGGGTTACTTTTTTTCCAACATGTAACTGAACAATGTGATCAAAACCAGTGATGAAAATAGGTAAGAACATGCACATCAGGACATGGTTTTTGCTATGTAGGTTGCAACTCACAGGTCGCCGCAATTGCAACTGGTTTTTTTTACAGTCAAATTCGGTTGCAACACCAGATATACCAAGCTATCAAGCAACGGGGAGGGTGGTGGTGGAGGGGGGGGGTGTCGAATGCTTACTGGGTAGAATAGACGCTCGATATTTGGAGTCACCAGTTCCCCCGCAGTCAACGCCGCTGGCGGCGTCAAGGTCGTCGTATGGTGGAGGGGATCAGAAGATCCGTCCGTCGCGGACTGCGCAGGAGCTGGAGTCGAAGGCGACGCCCTTGGTGGAAGCATCGGTGCCGACGACGGTAACCGGAGCTCTTCATTGCCCCCAGATCGAGCTCCTCCCGGCGAATCTCTCGTGCCCCCCAGACGAGCTCCTTCCACCCTGTGCATACCCAGAGCTATCTCGCGAATCAACGCAGTATTAGCGACGATCACCGGAGCTGGTGACCCAGGCTCGGTTAGCGATGGGGGGGCCATTGTTTCTGACGAGATTGGAGGCGGGAGGCGGGGGGCGGGGAATACGGCGGCGCAACCCTCCACAGCGGCGGTTGCGGCTGCAGGGCAACCTCGGGGGACGGGGCGGTGGGCGATGCGTTATTATGTCCGGATGTTTTTCTTTTTTTTTGCTGTGACTTACTTTCCGTTTAAAGGAATACCCCCGTGTTGCAATTAGCGTTGATCTGACGTTGCAACACTCAACCCTCGGTGTTGCAATTGGTGCCCGATTCGGACCCAGCGAATGCGCGCAGGCTATTTGGGCCGGGAGGACACGCGCGGCCCACTCTCGTAAGGGGAAGCGCGCGGGAGGAGAAGCGGCCCACGCGCGGAAGGGGGAGGAATACAGGGTCTGTGCAATCTATATACAAGTTGCACCTTGTTGCATTTTAGCCTCGCCGTATATATATATATAGCAGTAGTAGGGCAATCAAGGACAGGGTAATTAAAGAAGGCAGTGCAAGGTTCATCATCATGCATTTAAAGTAAAGCGCTAGCATACTACATAGCAATGCCTAATAGGTATTCAGAATCAGTCGGGCGTGAACCCGCGGTCGGGTAGTCGTCGGTGTAGTCGTACTCCGGGTTCAGCTCCCCGGCTCCAGCTGCTCCTAAAACGCGTAAAATAAAATAAAGTCGGGTCCTATTGCAATTAACTCCAAATGAACGACGATTAAGAGCCAAAAGAGAGCAAACACTAGTCCTACACGGAGTTTAAGATTTTAGAAGATCTTCGGAAAAGGTTTTATATTTTTCGGAGCAAAAATGGATTTACTAGGATTTTCCAAAGATAAAATAGGTTTCTGAAAATAAAATATGCATTCACAATAATATTAACTATAAGCTATCTACTGGCTAGCTCTAGAGGTCTCTAATCTAGCTACAGGCCGACTGCAGGCTAGCTCTTGCTGCTTACATGGCTGCCAACGGGGTGGCTTATAGCCAGCTGCAGCACAAGTGGCAGCTGACTGGCAGCCGATGTGGCCGGCGCATGGGATCCTGCCGGGATCCGGTGCGGCTGGGGTGACCGGGCCAGCGGTGTGGCTGCGTAGGTATAGGATGGGTGCACAAGATCCCATGGGATCCGCTGCGGCTGGCGCTGCGCGTGCAACCGTGAGGCGCAAAGGTGATTGGCCGGCCACACAGGATCCGACGGATCGCATGCGGCAAGGTCGCATGTGGGCCAGCGTGGGGGACTAAACCCCACTGGATTTTGGGTGAGGGCGCCAGGTGCTCGACGATACGCCCCAAAGGAGCGGCAGCCGGGAAAAGCTCGCCGGCGGCGAGGTGACGCGGTGCTTGAACAACACGTGACACGGCGCGCAAGGGTAGACCCTAGGGCTTCACTGGGCGAAGAAAGGAGCGGCTTCCGGCCGGGACTCCGGCACAGCGGTGACGAGGTGCTGCCAGGCGCGGCGGGCGGAACAGGGGAGCACGGCGGCGCGGCTGGGGTGGCCGGCGCCGGCTAGGTAACACGCGTGCACGTGTGCGAATGCGTGCGCAGGTTCAAGGTCGATCCGGCGCTCGCGCTTCCAGGGCGGGAAGATCCCCCCGGCGGCGAGGCCTCGGTCCGCGGCAGAACGGTGTGCCGGCAAGGTCCGGCTCAAAGGGAGCCAAAGGCTCAGCCTTGACCTCTCCAGGAAGGCGTGCGCGTGTGAGTACGCGTGTGTGCACGGGTGCGTGTGCGCGCGCGTGATTGCGCGGGTGTGTGCATGTGCGAGTGCGTGCGTGCACCAGCGGCTCGGCCACGGCGGCGGGCCGAAGCGGCGACGTGCGTCACAGCAGCTCGGGGTGACAAAACGCGTGACGGCGGAAAGCAAGCGCGCGCGCGGCGTCGACGGTAGCGGCACCTGCAAGAACGACCGGCTTGGCTCGAAGGCCAGCTCCCAGGCGACGGCGGGATGCGCGGCGGCACGGTGCGACACGGGTTCACGGCGAGCACACAAGGCTCGGCGAGCTCACAAGGCTCGATACGCGACCACGGCTCGAAGGCCGGGCGCCACAACAAGGGGAAACGGCGATGCTCACCTAGGGCTGCAGACGCGGCGGCGATGCGGCGGTGAAGAAGGCACGGCGGCAGAGCGGGCTCGGAGCAGGGGATGCAGAGGAAGCAGGGGTGCACGGCGACGGTCAGGTCCGGCTCCCTCCTCACAGATGGCTCTGGCTTTGCGGCGACGGCTCCCTCGGACGGCCTTCCCCGCCTCCTTCTCCTCCGCTTCTCCACCCTGACGTCACCGGCAGCGGGATTGGGGAGGAATCCCCGAGATGGCTAGGGTTAGGGCAGGCGACTGGGCAGCGCTTATATAGGCGAGGTAGGTAGCGCGGACGGCGAGATGGGCACTGCGACACGTGGACGCTATCCGGCAGCGGCGGGCATGGCTGCACGGCCGGCCTTTCCACGGCAGCACGGCGCGAGAGAGAGGGAAAAGGGGGAAAAGAGGTAAAGCGGTGGGGGAGACGGCAATGACAGGTGGGACCCACCTGTCGGTGGCTCGGGCGGTGCTAAGGAGCCAGCGGCTAGCTGGGCTGCTCGGCGGTGGGCCGGTGCTGGGCCGAGGTGACGAAGCGCACAAGGGCGAAAGGTTTGGGGGCGTCCAGAGGACTTGCTCGGCTTGGGCTCGGCCCACACAGGGTTTAAAGGTTTTTCCTATTATCCTTAACCCTATTCTCCTATTCAACCTATGATTCAAATTTTAATCAAAATTCAAATTTGAATCCCACACATCAAAATCCAATAAACTCCAATAAAATCCAAAATTCTCACACTAACATTTTTACATGTCCTAAAATTATTATTTGACTTAAAATAAATCTAGGAATAAGGGGAGATGAAATGAAGACAATCTTATATTGTTCCATAAGCACTCAAGATCAAATAAAAAATTTTAGAATTCACATTTTTGGAAATCAAACAAATTCTAGGATGTTACTGAACTCCCCCCTCACAAGAATCTCATCCCCGAGATTAAGAAATTACCTCTGGTTCGAAGAGGTGAGGGTATTTCTCCCTCATGACCGACTCCTTCTCCCACGTCGCTTCGCGCTCGGAGTGGTTGCTCTAGAGCACTTTGCAGAAGCGAGTGGTGGTCTTCCTGGTTGACTTCTCTGCCCAGTCCAGGATTCTGACCGGGTACTCCAAGTACTCCAGGGTGTCTTGCACGTCGAGTGCCTGAGCGGGCACCCTCTTCTCCGTAACCACGCACTTCCGGAGTTGAGACACGTGGAACACGAGGTGAACTCCAGCGAGCTCCGGTGGCAGCTCAAGCTTGTACGCCACCTTCCTAATTCTCTTCACTATCGGGTACAGGCCAACATACCTCGGAGATAACTTTCCCTTGACATGGAACCTCTTGGTACCTCGGAGGGGTGAAACCCTCAAGTAGACGTGCTCTCCCACTTCAAACGAGACGTCTCTCCTCTTTGGGTCAGCGTAGCTCTTTTGCCTGCTCTGAGCTATCTTCAGGTTCTCTCTGACCTTAGCAACATTTTCCTCGGCTTCAACAATGGTGGCGGGACCAAAGAAGGTTCGCTCCCCCACCTCGGACCACATCAGCGGTGTCCGACATCTTCTACCGTAGAGAGCTTCGAAAGGTGCCATCTGTAGACTAGCTTGGTAGCCATTGTTGTAGGAGAACTATGCATAGGACAAGCTCTTCTCCCAATCTGACCCGTACGTCAACACACAAGCCCTCAGAAGGTCCTCCAGCACTTGGTTCACTCTCTCCGTCTGTCCATCAGTCTGTGGGTGGAAAGCTGTACTGTAGTTCAAGTCGGTTCCCATTGAAGCATGCAAACTCTTCCAAAATTGAGCAGTAAACTGTGGCCCTCTATCAGACACAATGCTCCTCGGAGCTCCATGAAGCTTCAGAATGTTATCCACGTAGAGCTCAGCAAGTCTGCTCACACTGTAGTTGGCTTTCACTGGCAGAAAGTGTGCTACCTTGGTCAAGCGGTCCACTATCACCCATATCGAGTCGTTTCCCTTCTGTGTGCGAGGTAAACCCACAATGAAGTCCATGCTGATATCATCCTATTTCCAGACGGGTATCTCAAGCGGCTGCAGCAAACCAGCAGGTCTCTGATGTTCTGCTTTCACTCTCTGACACGTGTCGCATCGAGCGACGTACTCAGCAATGTCTTCCCTCATTTTCTCCCACCAGAATCGTACCTTCAGATCTTGGTACATCTTCGTGCAACCAGGGTGAATCAAGTACCGAGAGTCGTGAGCTTCCTTCAGAATCGAGTCTCGAATCTCCTTGCTTCGGGGTACACATATGCGATCCTTCAACCATAGAGTGCCTTGCTCGTCGAGGCGGTAGTCAACTGCTTTGCCTCTTGCCATCAAGTCTTTCACCTCTTCAATTTCTGGGCATCCCTTTTGAGCTTGCCGGATCTGGTCTTCTAGGGTGTACTTCACTCTCAGTTCATTCAGCTGTCCCTTCTCGACTATCTCCAGCTTCAGCTTCTCCATTTCCTCATACAGTGCCGGTTGTTCCTTCTGCACCATTAGATTGTTGCAGTAGTTCTTACGGCTCAGGGCATCGGCTACGACATTTGCTTTACCAGGATGGTAGTGGATGTTCAAGTCGTAGTCCTTGATCAGTTCAAGCCATCTTCGCTGTCTCATATTCAACTCAGATTGTGTGAAGATGTACTTCAAGCTCTTGTGGTCGGTGTAAATGTCACATTTGTTACCCATCAGGTAGTGCCTCCATGTTGACGGTGTATTTTGGTGCACCAAACATGTTCATTACACTTTGGTTTGGACTTGATTATGAAACTAACCCGCCACTAGGCACACTAATGATATAACAAGTTCATCTTTGTATGTGCATTTGGAAGTGTTATGTTTTTGCAGGAAAACATGGACATAAAGGACGAAGTCACAACAAGTTCAAAGGAGCAATTGAGGAGTCCCGTTCATGTTCGAGAGCATGATGAAATCACTCCCAAAGGTGGCAAGGACCGAAGTGTTACAAAGGAACATCCCCGAGGATTGAAGCGTAAAAGACCGAACTTCATGCGAGAAGACCCTCCATCTTGGACGTGAGGATGACATCATCAAAATGGTGCAATTGGAGGGGGTAAAGTGCAAAATGTCAAGAGGACCCACGTGTGCGAAGGGGCGACCGAACCGGGCCGAAATGGGCCTGGGCCGGTTGGCCCAGGCCGGCCTGCCCAGCCTGTTTCGACGTCGGTTCGGCCCCCTATTTCTTGAGCGTGAAGATGATGCAACCCTAAGTACGTGGAGGCGCCGTCATTCGCAGGGAGAGAGCCATTTGCCCCAGAGGTCGTCCACAAGCTAGAGAGGGAGAAGAGGAGGGAGATCATTCGCGAGAAAGATCGCTCTACTCAAAGGAAGCAACCACAAGTGGTGGAGGACGTCGAGGCCCTGCCAAGACACCCCCGGAGGAGAAGGAAGACACCGTCGGAAGCGTCACCATGATCAACGGTGCTATGCTTAGCACCTTGATGGGGTAATCTTCTCATTTGTCCATGGGTTGTAATCGATCTTGAGATGTAATCGCTACTTTGTATGGTTTCTATCTATCATCTAGTGTTGAAGATGCTTTCATGTTTAAGGTTAGCTACCATGCCGTGTAGGGAGTATAGATCTCACTTCTCCCTTAGAACCATTCAATACACCATGATCATCATAGGTCTAGTCATGAATACCTCCGTGTAGTGACAGTACGGGGGGAGGGAAAGGGCGAAACCGTGGTCACAACCCCCGATAGATTAGATCGGTTTTCATATCTTAAGCGGTTGCATGTTCAAGTATCGTAGACCCTTGGGCAAGTGTCTTTTATATATCTTGTGAGTTTAATCGTTCTCTCTAGTGTAGCATAGTTGTTCTCTAGATTAACAGTAGATTAGGGTTTGGATAAGTTAGTTAGTAGTGCTAGATCAAACGCTTGTAATCCTCTTGCTCCGCGGATTCATAAGAACCTAGGGAATCCTCGTGGTGAAAAAGGTGTAGGTCCGTACGCTTGCGGATCGTAGGTGGATACGAGTTTTATCCGTCAACACTCTATATCTTCAAAGCGTGAACGACAGCAGCCAGCTCGAGGTCATGAGTGGGATAGTTCTCCCCATGCTTCCGCAGCTGTCGCGAGGCATAACCAACTACCTTGCCTCCTTGCATCAACACGCAACCGAGTCCTTGTCTCGAAGTGTCACAATACACCATGAAGTCCTTGCTCGCATCAGGAAGAGTTAGGACCGGTGTAGTGGTGAGGCGGGTCTTGAGCCCTTGAAAGCTTGCTTCACATTTGTCCGACCATACAAACGGTGTGTTGCTCTTCAACAATTCTGTCATTGGCTTCGCAATCTTGGACAAGTTCTCGATGAACCGGCAGTAGTATCCGGCTAAACCGAGAAAGCTGCGAATCTCTGTCACTATCTTGGGTGACTGCCACTTGGACACTGCTTCTATCTTGCTCGGGTCTACAGCCACTCCTTCTGCTGACAACATGTGACCGAGGAAGGCGACTTCTTCCATCCAGAACTCACACTTGCTGAATTTGGCATACAGTTGCTGTTGCCTGAGCTTCTCCAACACTAACCTCAGGTGCTCTTCATGCTCCTCTGCGGTCTTGGAGAAGACCAGTATGTCGTCAATGAAGACAACGACACACTTGTCTAACTCCTCCATGAACACCTTGTTCATCATGTTCATGAAGTACGCCGGGGCGTTCGTAAGACCGAACGATACGACAGTGTACTCGTACTGTCTGTACCGGGTCACAAACGCGGTCTTGAAGATGTCCTCCGGTCGAATCTTCATCTGGTGGTAGCCTTATCGGAGGTCAATCTTGCTGAGGAACTTGGCTTGCCTTAGCTGATCCATCAAGTCATCGATCCGGGGTAGCGGGTACTTGTTCTTGATGGTTACCGCATTGAGCGCGCTGTAATCGACACACAGACACTGAGTCCCATCTTTCTTCGGCACAAACAGAGCTGGTGAACCCCATGGTGAAGCACTCGGTCGAATGAACCCTTTCTCGAGTAGTGAGTCCAACTCTGCCTTCAACAGCTTCAGCTCAACTTCTGCCATTCTGTACGGACTCTGAGCTATAGGTGCAGTTCCCGGTACCAAGTTGATCACGAAGTCCACATCACGATCTGGAGGTAAACCCGGCAGCTCTTCTGGAAACACGTCTGAGTACTCGCAAACCACTGGTACATCTGAGATAGCTTTCGTGTGAAGACTGTACACAGCTGGTATGTCTCGAGACTTCATCGGCTCGAAGGTGACCTTTGTTCCATCGGGGTGTACCAAGGTCACAAGTCGTGGTGAAGTGGAGATGACACCTTTGTGGGCGGTGATCCAGTCCATCCCCAGAATGATGTCAATGCCATTGGAGGGCAACACTGTTAGCTCCCCCATGAACTTGCGACCTTGAATGACCACATCCACACCTTTACACAGCAAGGTGCATCTGATGTCTCCGAGAGGTGAACTCGTGACGATAGGAATCGGTCGGGTGGTTGTAGGGAGGGAGAGTTTGTTTACGAATCTAGAGGTTATGTACGACCCGGTTGCACCGGTATCAAAAAGAACCAAAGCATTAGTACCACAAACCAAAAACTCACCGATCATGATGTCAGGAGCGTCAGCAGCCTCCTTCTCGGTGAGGTGGTTGAGCCTCCCACGGCCGGCAGACGGCGGTGGTGCAGCCTGAGGAGGTCTTCCTCCTGGAGCAGGAGCTCTCGCGGGTGTAGCAGCAGTCTTCTTGTCGGGGCACTCGAAGGACTTGTGCCCAGGCTTGCCACAGGCGAAGTAGGTCACAGTGAAGCCTCCAGTGGTAGGTCTTGTGGCGCTCTGCGGCGAACGGTTGTAGTCTCCACCCTGCTGCGGGTAGCCGGGGTTCCTTCCTCCAGGGAACTATCCACGACCTCCCCCAAAGCTGCGCCCAGGCTGGTTGTGCCCCGGGCGGTAGCTCCCCCTCAGCAGGTTGCTCTGTCCGCTCCTCGGCTTCTGGAAGGATCGGTCGTGGTGATCCCGATCTCCCATCCTCTTCTTCCCCTTCATGTGTTCCTTGTGGCCCCTCCTCTCCTCCTCGACTGCGATGTCACGGTTGACGAGGTGGCGCAGGGACTTGTGCTTCCTCGCCTTCAGTCCCTGGCGAAGGCCGTGGTGGAGGGCTCGCAGGAACCAAAACTACTTCTTCTGGTCGGTGTTGGTGTCGTCGGGGGCGTAGCGCATCATCTTCATGAAGTGGCGCTCGTACTCCTCCACCCTCATCACACCCTGCGTCATGGTGCGGAACTCCTGAGCCTTCTGGATCATCAGCTCGCTGGGCAGGTACTGCTCGCGGAACGCCTCGCAGAACTCCAGCCAGGTGATGAAGGCTGGGTTTGGGTGGCTGGCGGAGTAGTTGTCCCACCATGACTTGGCAGGACCCTCCAGCTGGTGCGTGGCTATGGCGACGCACTCCTCGTCGGAGCAGACGGTGAGATCAAGCTTGGTCTCGATCACCCTCAGCCAGTCGTCGGCGTCGAGCGGGTCATTCGAGTAGCTGAAGGTGGGGGCCTTTAGGCGGATGAACCTCTCGATCTTCTTCGTGAGGTCCTCGTCTGGCGGGGCATTACGGTTCCCACCGTTGCCTCGGTGCTCCATGGCTTCCGCCATCCTCTGCATCAGCTGAGTCTAAACAGCCATCACGTCCACCAAGTTGGGTGGTGGCGGTGGCGGCTGCTCTGGCTCAGGCTGGTCTTGCTCCAGCGCTTGCTCGGCTTCTCCCTCCTCGTCTCCAGCTTCAGGGCCCTCGGGCGGCGGTGGCGGCGGCGGCGCACCGGCACCCCGGCCTCGAGCTCCCCGAGCTCCTCCGCGAAGGGGCGGGCGTCCACGGCCACGGGCAGGTGCACGACCGCGTCCACGTGCGGCGGCACGGCCACGACCGCGGCCACGGCCCTGTGGGGCTTCCTCCTCATCGGCAGCCTCCTCGAGGCGTGCCAGCAGACGACCAGACCTTCGGATCGACATCCTTCTGAAAACACGATCAGGGAAGAAAAGACTTTATACAACGTCTCTCACCAACATATATGAGTCTAAGAACAAGTATGAAAATAAAACTAAATATATAATCCAACACACAATGAGAAAATGCATTAAGACACAAATAACTCCATTAAGATCCAAGCATACAACAAGCATGAGCAGTACATATGCTTCCTCGAGGCAGACTCAGACCTTAGAGGTAGCAGCTCAAATCAACGCTCTAATACATCATTTCATGCTCAAAAGGGTGGTGCCTACAAGGTGTGACATGAAACTCTTCATGCACCGGAACATGCTCGCGGCTGCATGGAACTACTCATGGAAACTACTATCTTACAACTCTACTCTCATGCCATGTCCTCGCTCTACACCCTACTCGGTGTGAGCCCTCTTGTACGAGACAGGGTAGCGGTCCTCTGTGGGGTAGTCCGGAGGAAAGATCCTGGACACCAAGGTGTGTGCCTCTCTCACCTCCTTGGTCTCGACAGGGGTCGGCATCCGAGCCATCGGACACAGGTGCAGCTTGAGCCTGGACGGGTGCAGCTCGAAGGTCTCCGTGTGGATCACACACTGGGACTCGAAAGGTAGCTCTCCGTTTAGCTCCATGAGCTCGTCCACTCAGAGGGAATCGGCGTCCTCCCAAGTCCTCCTCAGTCTCTTGGCCTTGTCTCTTAGGTAGATGGCCGTGCGCATGAGCCACGCGAGGTTGGCGATGTTCTCCGCCTTGCTCTTCCCCAGGTTCTTCACCTTGTTCCTCTCGCAGCCGAGCAGGTGGCCGCGTACCGTGAGCAAGTCGTCCTTGCTCTGAAGCCTGTCTCTCAGTCGGCTCTGGCTCACGGTCATCTTGCAAAGGTCCTCCTTGACGTGCAGCAACTCCTCGCGTGTAGCCACACACTCCCTCTCCACCTGCAGTAGTGTGGTGTTCGCGCAGTTGACGCCCTACTCAAGCTGGTGAACATGGTAGCGGAGTGCGCGGTTCTCCCTCTCCAACTCGAGGCAGCGGGGCAGGTGAAGTCAGGCCTCGGCAGTGGCATCCTTGATCTCGCCGAAGAGGGTCAGCGACTCGTTCTCCAGGCGGCAGGTGTACTTGTTGAGGTCGACAAGGTAACTGGCTGTCTCCACCAACGTCTCATCGGACTCGCGGAAGGGTGCAACGTCGACGTCATCCTGGATCCCCTCGTGCGAAGGGACTCCGTCCACGAGCGGTGCCAGGCGCCAGTAGTCACGGGGCAGAAGGCGAAGCGCCCCGGTCTCGAACGTGCTGCGGTACTGAGCGAGAAGGCAGCCCAGTGCCTGGCGGCAGGCGAGGTCCATCGCAGTCGGGACGGTCATGGCGGTGTTGTAGCTGACCTCCCCCTTGAAGCCTGGAAGCACCGGGTGAGGAAGGATGGCAACTGTGCAAAGCACCAGCTGCCCCGTCACGGCGGGCACGTACTCAGCGCGGTACGTGACATAGGTAGGAGGGACCCCAAGCCTGAGGAGGGCCCTCTCCAACCAGTGGCAGAGCTCCCCGCACGTCTAGGGGGTGATCTCCGCAACTTGGTGCTCCATTTCCTGTAACACGTAAGAAATTTTAGTTAGCGCAGGTAAGGAAGAAGTTTTAAAGAGAGATAAGTTTTTATAACAAAGCTCAAGGGTATACATATAGAAGTAGAGCGTATAGAGTCCTATTTCTATCGGCCATTTCTAGGGATACGTGCTACGGTCAAGTATGGCTCTGGTACCACATGTAAAGCCCCGGATTTTCGGTGAAGAAAACCCAACTCTCTGTACCTTCGCGATAGTCCCTGGATCAGTGACTATCACGTACAGAACGCATCACAGAAGGTAAAACAAAGCCATACATCGCATCACACAAATATCAATACATAATTTATTACATGTCCATTATGGAGTACAACATTACAAGCCTCTTGGCTGAATCAGAGTGAAAATTCTATGCAGTGGTAGCTAGCATCTCAGAAGGGTCTCCATCTTTTATTCTTCTCGCCCACAGGCATCCTTGAGCGAAGCGACGCATCCCTCAGTCGTACCATCCGTCGGCGTTATTGTCGTAGTCGGACTCGTACCCTGCACACCCAAAGTCTATCCCCAAGGAGTGGGATAGGTCCACGTCACCAACTGTATACAGCTTTAGGTGGCCTAACATCTAAGGGATAAGAAAAGAGACAAGATAGAAGCTCGGGTTTCCTATGCAGCAGCAGCAAAGTAACAACAAGATATCTCCATCAAGATCCCAAACCCAAACTCTCAACACAGCTCGGAAACACCTGGTACCCCAGGGCCCCGTCTCCACAACCTATCTCCATCTAGGGTCGATGCAAGAACTTCCTCTCCTCGCACTTCAATGATTGCAATCGGATCCGCGAGGTAGAGGGAGCAACTCTCCTCTCCCCGGCTGCAACCACGGCTCACCACACTCTCACTACAGGGGGAAGGTAGAAATCCCAAAACATGAGGAACGAACATGTCTTCAAGGTATGTCCATGACCAAGGACGCAGCTATAGCTATAGATCGAACAACTCTCCAGAGACTTGTACCCAACTCGGAATGGAACCCGGCCGGTGTACGGCCAACCGAGCCCATCCTACCGTGCGAACTCTCGGTAGTTACGGTCCCATCCTGCTTACGGCCCTCAAAGCGATCCCCTCCGCAAAGGGAATTGCACCGGAACTGTGAAATGCCCCCGTGTGGCCACACGGGCGACGCACTGAGAGAAGGTGGTCTCACTCCCACCTCTCCCCACTGATACCCTCTATCCTGCTGGCAGGTATGATTCCGCACTTGCCGAGCTCAACTCGGCCCTAACCCCACACTCGGCGAGGTGGTGTGTACGAAAGTCCTATCGGCAAGTAGATCCACTCGCTTTCAGACCGGGGCAAGCTCATGTCCTCCATGCGTAAGTAAAACCCCAACACCTGTGCTCCGAAAACCGTAAAAGTGGGGACACACTGAGGAGTGCACCCATCCCCGATCCCAGATCGGTTGTTTCGAGCTCACCGCCGCCAAAGTAGCCAAAACGCCTTCTCCTGCCGGTTTTACCCCACGCACGCCAAGAACCACTATTCCTATCCCAACACATGCACCGCGAAGCTCAGCGTATATACACGCTTATATATATATATAGCAGTAGTAGGGCAATCAAGGACAGGGTAATTAAAGAAGGCAGTGCAAGGTTCATCATCATGCATTTAAAGTAAAGCGCTAGCATACTACATAGCAATGCCTAATAGGTATTCAGAATCAGTCGGGCGTGAACCTGCGGTCGGGTAGTCGTCGGTGTAGTCGTACTCCGGGTTCAGCTCCCCGGCTCCAGCTGCTCCTAAAACGCGTAAAATAAAATAAAGTTGGGTCCTATTGCAATTAACTCCAAATGAACGGCGATTAAGAGCCCAAAGAGAGCAAACACTAGTCCTACACGGAGTTTAAGATTTTAGAAGATCTTCGGAAAAGGTTTTATATTTTTCGGAGCAAAAATGGATTTACTAGGATTTTCCAAAGATAAAATAGGTTTCTGAAAATAAAATACGCATCCACAATAATATTAACTATAAGCTATCTACTGGCTAGCTCTAGAGGTCTCTAATCTAGCTACAGGCCGACTGCAGGCTAGCTCTTGCTGCTTACGTGGCTGCCAATGGGGCGGCTTATAGCCAGCTGCAGCACAAGTGGCAGCTGACTGGCAGCCGATGTGGCCGGCGCATGGGATCCTGCCGGGATCCGGTGCGGCTGGGGTGGACCGGGCCAGCGGTGTGGCTGCGCAGGTATAGGATGGGCGCACAAGATCCCGTGGGATTCGCTGCGGCTGGCGCTGCGCGTGCAACCGTGAGGCGCAAAGGTGATTGGCCGGCCACACAGGATCCGACGGATCGCATGCGGCAAGGTCGTGTGTGGACCGGCGTGGGCGACTAAACCCCACTGGATTTTGGGTGAGGGCGCCAGGTGCTCGACGATACGCCCCAAAGGAGCGGTGGCCGGGAAAAGCTCACCGGCGGCGAGGTGACGCGGTGCTTGAACAACACGTGACACGGCGCGCAAGGGTAGACCCTAGGGCTTCACTAGGCGAAGAAAGGAGAGGCTTTCGGCCGGGACTCCAGCACGGCGGCGACGAGGTGCTGTCCGGCGCGGCGGGCGGAACAGGGGAGCACAGCAGCGCGGCTGGGGGTGGCCGGCGCCGGCTAGGTAACACGTGTGCATGCGCGTGAACGCGTGCGCAGGTTCAAGGTCGATCCGGCGCTCGCGCTTCCAGGGCGGGAAGATCCCCCCAGCGGCGAGGCCTCGGTCCGCGGCGGAACGGCGTGCCGGCGAGGTCCGGCTCAAACGGAGCCAAAGGCTCGGCCTTGACCTTTCCAGGAAGGCGTGCGCACATGAGTGCGCGTGTGTGCACAGGTGCGTGTGTGCGCGCGAGATTGCGCGGGTGTGTGTGTGTGCGAGTGCGTGCGTGCATCGGCGGCTCGGCCACGGCGGCGGGCCGGAGCGGCGACGTGCGTCACAGCAGCTCGGGGTGACAAAACGCGTGACGGCGGAAAGCAAGCACGCGCGCGGCGTCGACGGCAGCGGCACCTGCAAGAACGACCGGCTTGGCTCGAAGGCCAGCTCCCAGGCGACGGCGGGATGCGCGGCGGCGCGGTGCGACACGGGTTCACGGCGAGCACACAAGGCTCGATACGCGACCACGGCTCGAAGGCCGGGCGCCACAGCAAGGGTAAACGGCGGTGCTCACCTAGGGCTACGGACGCGGTGGCGATCCGGCGGTGAAGAAGGCGCGGCGGCGGAGCGGGCTCGGAGCAGGGGATGCAGAGGAAGTAGGGGTGCGTGGCGACGGTCAGGTTCGGCTCCCTCTTCACGGACGGCTCCGGCTTCGCGGCGACGGCTCCCTCGAACGGCCTTCCCCGCCTCCTTCTCCTCCGCTTCTCCTCCCTGACGTCACCGGCGGCGGGATTGGGGAGGAATCCCCGAGATGGCTAGGGTTAGGGCAGGCGACTGTGCAGCGCTTCTATAGGCGAGGTAGGTAGCGCGGACGGCGAGATGGGCACTGCGACGCGTGGACGCTATCCGGCGGTGGCAGGCATGGCTGCACGACCGGCCTTTCCATGGCGGCGCGGCGCGAGAGAGAGGGAAAAGGGGGAAAAGAGGTAAAGCGGTGGGGGAGACGGCTATGACAGGTGGGACCCACCCGTCGGTGGCTCGGGCGGTGCTAAGGAGCCAACGGCAAGCTGGGCTGCTCGGCGGTGGGCCGGTGCTGGGCCGAGGTGACGAAGCGCACAAGGGCGAAAGGTTTGGGGGCGTCCAGAGGACTTGCTCGGCTTGGGCTCGGCCCACGCATGGTTTAAAGGTTTTTCCTATTATCCTTAACCCTATTCTCCTATTCAACCTATGATTCAAATTTGAATTCAAAATTCAAATTTGAATCCCACACATCAAAATCCAATAAACTCCAATAAAATCCAAAATTCTCACACTAACATTTTTACATGTCCTAAAATTATTATTTGACTTAAAATAAATCTAGGAATAAGGGGAGATGAAATGAAGACAATCTTATATTGTTCCATAAGCACTCAAGATCAAATCAAAAATTTTAGAATTCACATTTTTGGAAATCAAACAAATTCTAGGATGTTACAATTGCCAAACATGAATTAATTTGTCTTAAACAATTCGTCTCGCAAAATTGTCACTAATTGTGCAATTAGTTATTTTTTGCCTACATTTAATACTCCATACTTGTGTCCAAAACATCTGATGTAATGGGTGGATTTTTGGGGGGGGCACTAAACATGATCATAGTTCAATTCGGCATGTTGCACGTAGGGGGTACTGGAAAAGTATACTAACTACCAATTCCAATAGACAACACACTTATAAATTATAATCACCTGAGTATTTTCTCTAACTTCATAATCTTGTGGATCTATGATGAATTTTTCATAATTTTGGCCTAAATACAAGAAATCCCCTCTCCATTATATTTTTCATAAATTTGCAAAAATCTAGCTAAGCATAGCATAGAAGGTACAAAATTCAAATGAAGTTGCATTCACTAAACTAAAATCATGTGAGGTTTTGTAATAACTTCAAACTTTTGGAGCATTCATAAAAAATGCTCAAAATTAGCCTAGAATCCACAAAGAGCCACTCCACGCCATTTTCTCAATTTTCCAAACAATCAAACTAAGCACACATAGAGTGATGCGCAAACAATCACTACTAACCTTGCAGGAAGGTGGTGGTGAGCAACCTTCAAAATTAGGTTAACTCTATTAAAATTCCTCCACAAATGGGCTCCAAAATGAAGCAAGAAAGGCTTTCCAAAAAATTCATGCCAAATATCAAAATTAGTCAAAGGAAGAAGCCAATAATTTAATGGAATGTTAGTTACCAACCTCAAAATAATTAATATGTTAAGGTGTATCCTTCAAAAATGAGAGTTTTCTTGGGCAATTGGAAGAAACATATCTGCAACAATGGAGGCGGGAGAGGAGGGCGTCGGGTGGAAGGAGGAATAAGGGGAGCAAGGGGGGTTTTATACTGTACAAGACTATCACCACTGGCTCTATTAAAGAACTGACGGTGATGTTAACTTTCACCGATGACTCTATTAAACAACAGGCGGTTAAGGGTGGCATCACCGCTTGTTCTTTACTCATTATTTTAAATCCCTATAGCTGAGAAAATCTCAATAAGTCATTTTTATGCATAGTTGGAGGTTGTAGTTTCTAAGATAACAATCGTAAAATTTTTACTATTGCTCCACCCACCCACCATCGACAAAAGCATCCTAGGAAGCTTTGCAACACCATCCTCTCTTGCACCAACCTGATCTCATGGTCACAAATGACCATAAATGGTTAGGAAGGCCCAACTACCTATTTTGCTATATATCCCTCAACACTTACAATGCACCTCCTCCTCCCTACACTTAGTCCAGTGGATTGGCGAGACCACCCAAGCCGATCCACCTGCCTATGGCATGAGTCCAACACCATGTCAGACTTCCATTCCTCCTTGTACCTGCTCTAGATTCCACAGTGGTCCTATCCGTTAGCCTCCCATAGCTAGCACCAATGTAGCATCATGCCTCTCCATCCTCATGCGTCCGGTGCAAAGCACTAGTGATTCGAAGCCTCACGTGCCCATGTCATCGATGCACAAAACAACCATCTTAAAAGACGTGCCACTCTGACCTCATCCTTTAGTCCCTATACTATTCATTGTTTTCAATATCTTTAGGATATTATTGCAATAGATATTGTATGTATAGCTAGACTTGATTCTGCTTAGCCTAAAAATATTGTCTATATGTCAAGTTACTGGCTTTCTATCTTCACGATAGTATAACGACAACTATCTATCTCAAAGATATAGTATAGCGGCAACTATCTATCTCAAAGATAGTGTATCGGAAACTATCTATCTCAAAGATAGTGTTACGGCAACTATCTATCTCAAAGATATTGTTACGACAACTATCTATCTTGAGGATGCAATTGTACAATGAGACATTACTATATATAGAACTCCAATGTGCCTTCACTCCCAAAACTACAACACAATACAAACAAATCTTGCATCAAAGGTTGAAAGGTCGTCCGGAAAGGAAGAAGGTTGGGAAGAGAGCCATGGCAACTCCTCACGTTCTGTTGGTTGACGACTCCTGTGTTGATCATCTTGTTGCATCAAGACTTCTACAGAGTTGTAACATTCGAGGTTTGCATTTACAATAATCAAGCTTTTACAATGTACTAGGTTTTTAACAATAAGTTTCATATGTATTGTAAATAGAGAATTCTGGTAACTTCTAGTGACTTTCCAGGCTATATGTGTACTTATGGTCTTGTTGTAGTGTTGTGGTTAGGATTTTTTTCAATAAGATGCACCTTGAGTTAGAATAAATAGTTTAATCATTTATAATATATAAGTTCAATCCATTTCCATATCTTTGTCTAAGTTGTCACATGTTTTACATATTTCTTGATATTATTTTTATATTTTTTGCAGTGACTGTTGTGGAAGGTCCTAAGCAAGCTTTGAAGTTCTTGGGCATGGTATATCAGTATTTACATAATTTCTATTCATAGGAATGCACTTATTCATTTTTATTTAATATGATTATTTACTAAGATATTTGTTTGTATGCACTTGAGTATAGGAACACGATGTGCAGTTGATTCTGACGGATTACTCTATGCCTGAAATGACTGGTTATGATCTTCTGGTTGAGGTGAAGGTACGGTCCATCTACGGAAGAAATTCTAGTTTCATCAAATAACTTGTTGAATAATTTTTTACTCCCGTGTAATGATAAAACTAACCATTAATAAAAAAATTGTTTCCCCACACAGAAATCGCCCAAGCTTAATCATCTCCCTGTGGTGATTACATGCACTGAGGACACCCCCGAAATGATTAAAAAGTGAGTGAATAGAAAAATTTTCTAAGTCATGTGTTAGTTTAGTAATTTTCCACTATGTATTTAACTATTTCAAAAATTCCTTGTGAATGAAGGTGCCTTGATGGAGGTGCAAAGGACTATATTATCAAGCCAATCAAAGTTGTCAACACGCCTCAGCTTCTGAGCTACATTTGATGCACCGACAAGGGTGACGAATAAAGTCAAAATAAAATAACTCTTCCATAGAGTTGTATTTCTTGTTACCTAGTAATCGCTATTTGGTTATGACCATAAATGGTCCTCCTTTATATCATCATTTGTTTTTTCCAATCCATTTGGACTTATGTATGACTATTATTTTTTCAGTGTTATTTATATATGACCACCGGTGGTCCTCTTTTCTATCATCATCTCTATGTGAGGCATTTAAAAATTTATGTATAGTACTATTTTGTCAAATTTGAAGTATTTGTATTTTTATTATCATCAGGCTTTTGCTTAAGACAATAGTAAGTGTCGATGGAGATAACTTCGAAATTGCCTCTGATAGTTCTCGGAAGAATCGTAGCTAAAGGGTGTAAACTCATATCACTAGGGATCTTGCTTGGGTACATTCTTCTCGTGTGTTTGTTTGTAGGGGGTCTAAAGGCACCATTGGATGACATCAAGAATGGCAAGGGCTCCAAAACAGATAGAGGCAGGTACATTTCTCACTTGCTAGAGACGAACTCAAAGGTGTAACCTTCAGAGGAGGCGACCAAAAGGGTGCTGAGTTGAGGAGTGGTTGGAAAGCGAGGATGTACAAGCAACACAATATCCATAACTCCCTAAAATACCCCTTGAATATAGCTATTAAGTGATACCAAAGTGTAATTGTACTTTAATATGGTTCACCCACCTACAAATAGAGGGTTTCTGTAACAGACAATACATCTAGCTAATCGGAGATTGTTAAAATTACTAGTGGCATTTACTTTACCTTCATTTTTTATTTACCGCCCTTGTCAGTGCATCAAATTTATTGTCAATAATCCACCAACTGTTTTTTGGAAAGCATGATGAGGGGAACAATGCTAGGCTCCATGGTTTGGATAGAGAATCTTGGATTATGCTCATGGTGTTCCCTGAAGATGCTAGAAATAATGCTGCTATTGGCAAAGCCGTCTCTGGTTTTGGCCTTCTTTGCTACTAGCATGACACTAACAATTTGGAAAGAGTAGTTGTTAGAGTGCTGCTACATGATGATGCCACGATCCCCCAAGATGTGACTGTTAGTATTGGCTTGGCCCCACACATTCATACTTGGACGTGCTCCATTTTTGTGCTGAAGAAAAGGGGGGCCACTCTGCTTGTTAATTGATGAAGATCCTATGCTGTCAGAGGGTCTGCTCCACCCTCTTCCACCTCCTGCTCTGAGATGGATGGGATCAGTTCAACAACCGACAAGATCAGTTGCCTAGGGAGGCAATAGCAATGGGGTGGATGCAGCCATGCATGAAGGAAATCAAGATGTTGTCCTCTCTGATGTTGTTGCAAACTTTGCTACTTCTGACCATCTAATGGATTTGGTTCCAGCCATCTCTCTTGGCTTTGAGAAAGTTGTTCCTTTTGCTATTGAGGTGATTAATCTTCTTAACATCTCTTTTGATATCCCTCACTTTAATCGCAAATCATACTTCCCTTTTACCACTAGTATGGATCTTGATCTAGATACAATGATTCCTTCTTACATAGCTGATTATGATGTACTCCTTTTCATTGCTTCTATCTCTGTTGATCAGCCATCACCAACCAAGGTGTTTGGTCCTGCCCTACCACCCCCGAGAGTTAAGCTTGTGCCCTATGAGGACTCTGATGAGGAAGATGTAGTTAGGGAGATAGAAGGACACCCCAAATATGCTCGCAAGAGGCATGCTAAGAAGATGAAGGAGCCACTTGATGTTTCCTTTGTGAGGAGAAGCAAGCATCAAGACCCTGACCTTGAGGGGTTTAGGAATCAAGAAAGTTCCAAGGAGGAAGAAAACAACCCCACCATATACATCAGTATCGTTCAAGAAAGATCTACTACTCCTCACCTGTGACGCCTCGGGTTTTTTCTATTAGTACCAATTAGTGTTAATCACTCCTTTGACCAAGTCAACACTCATTAGCGGTCAAACCCTAGTCAAACACCTTGGCATTGGTCAAACTATGGTCAACCTTTGGTCAAAACCTCAAAACCCTAGTCAACATGGTCATTGGTGCCTAATCACACAAGTTGACCATTGGTCAAACCCCTAGAACCTTGGTCAAACACTTGAACCCCATGAATCTCTCTAGAACTTTTGTTGTGTTCTCCAAATTTCACTTAAACACTTCAAAATCGGCCAATACAAAAGTTGTTCATCTTTTCAAGGGACACAACTTTCATAATTGGCGGCATTTGAAATTTTGAGTGGAAAATGTGCAAAAACGTGGTCAACGCCAGCATCTGCATTCCAGCCGAGCCGAGAAAGACATCAACTTCACCAGCAGTTTATGCTCAAACCATTCATCAAACACCCTATCACCCTTTGTAAATATTGTAGCTGGATGTTTCCTCTACAACTTTGATATTGGGCGAATTTGAACTTGTATTAAAAAAATGGAGTTTGAACGCGTGCAAGTGGCTTAAACGAAACTGTTTTGACGACATCGTGCCACACCACACTCCAAAGCGCGCACCCGCGCGCCGCCACTCGGCGTCCGCCCGCCTCGATGGCCGGGCCCCTCTGGCTGCCTGGACAGCCAGGACGTGCCCGCGCCCGTCCCCCACACCCCCGCGCCCGACCGAATCTATGACGCCCCAGGTTTTTAATTAGCATCATTAGTGCTAATGACCGAGTCAAACCTGTTGACTCTAGTCAAACCTTGGTCAACCTGGGTCATCACCTCGAAAACCTGGTCAACAATCACTAATGACCTTCTTAATCAAGGCAACACACACTTGTGGTCAAACCTTGGTCAAAGTTAGGGTCAAAACCCTAGTCAAACCCTTGGACCCTAAGACCTTGCCTAGAACTTTTGCCGCGTTCTCAAATTTTCACTAAAACACTTCAAAATCGGCCAATATAAAAGTTGTTCGTCTTTTCGAGGGACACACTTTTCATAATTGGCGGCATTTGAGATTTTGAGTGGAAATTGGTGAAAATCTCAGTCAAACTCAGTTTTCACTATTCACCGGTGCCATGAAAGACAACAACTTTGCCTGCAGTTCATGCTCAAACCATTGATCAAAATATAGGCCAGCCTTTGTAAAAGTCTACAACTTTGCTATTTGCACTTTAGTGCACTTCAGTTCAAGATTTTGGAGATATTCACAGTCAAACAGGAGTAAACGAAAGATTTTTGGCGACGTCGCGCCGCGCACCGCGCTCCAGCGCGCCGTGCCCGCGCGCGCCCGCTGTGTGGCGGCCGCCGCCCCCTCGGCGTATGGGTCCCTCCCCACGCCGACCGCGCCTCTCGAGGCGTGTCTCCCAAGGCCGCACGCACCCCGAAGCCCTTACCTTGAAGCTCACGCGCTTGCCACGCGCCGCCCACGCCACGCGCGCCCGCGCCGGCCCCGCCCGCGCCGTCCGCCGGCAAGACGCCGCGTGCGCCCCACCACGGTAGGGTCCCCCACTTCGCTGTTATTCCCCTTCGCGGCGAAGGCTTGGAGCCGCACCCCTCTCCAGCCTATAAAAAGAGCAGCTGTGCCTCCTCGCGCGCGTGAGCACCGAGCCCGCCCGCCCGCCATTGCCGCCGCCGTGCGGAGCTCGCCCCTGCACTCACTCTTTCGGCCGTGCGACCACCCCTGGCCCTCCTCTAGGACCTATCAAAGCTCGAGCACTCACACATTGCTCAGCCCCGCCTTGCCCCTCGTCGAAGTTCGAGCCACAGCGTCCGCCGCCGCCTAGCACCACCGCGCGCCGTCGCCGGCGCCGTCCCCGCCTCGACTCCGGCCAAGAATCGAGCCTAGGTGACCCCAGGCCGCCCTCCGCCTGCGCCCGGCCGGCCACGGCCGCCGGCCTCGCCGGAATTTGGCCAGCCCGCCGCCGGCCCGCCCCCAAGGGCTACATTGCGAGGCTTCACTTCTTTCCAAGGTCTTTTCTGCAAACCAGGGGCATATGTGTGAATCCTAGAAAACTTCCAGGGGCCTGCTTGAAAGTTGAATCTTAAATAGTGAAAGCTTTTGGCTGAATCTTGAAAAATTCATAGACAATCATAGATAAATCAGAAAAATGCAAACACAATTTTGTTGGTTTCCTTGTGAAGGACCCTACAACTTTTGTAAAGCATGACCCTACTTTTGAGTGATAGGTTTTGCATGAAAAATATAAATCAGTTAAACCTAGATCTATTGTAGTTCAAAATCTACATGTGATCTGTAGCTGAATTTTGGATATGTTGTGAGTGATGTCATTCCCAGATTCTATACCAAAAATTGCACAAAGTTATGTTGTAGATCTTTTATTATGAATTGTTTTGTATTTAAGCTAAATCTGCCTTAATGATTTTTTCTAGCTAAAAATAAATATAGTTTTGTGCTAAACTTCTGCATGTGATGTTGTTATGCCTAAATGCATCTCTGGTGAATTGATCATGATTTTATAATTGTCAGAAATATTTAATCTTGTTTTATGCCTAATTTTCAATGTAAATGCATAGCTCAATATCTAGAGTAGCTCTTGATGTGTTTGTTGTTTTCCTAGCTCAGTTTTGGACCAAAGAATCAGTGAGAGAAAGTTGGAATCCTTTTGTTGTGTATTTATGTTTATATGCTTGTCTTATGTTTTGGTGGCTAGAATTTGTTATTTTTGATATAATTAATTTTATAGCTCATGTGAATGTGAACCTTTGTGCAGTAGCTTTAGTTTGATTTGTAGTGCTTCAGAAACACACCCACTGAATTTTATGAAATTATTTTATGAATAAAAGCTATGGAGGCCAATTAAAGCTTAATATTAAGTTAAATTGGAAAATCACCAACACACACCTAATGACCCTACGTATGTGTTGTAAATCATGCTAAGAAGCTAAGTGTCACCACCCTTGCTATTTGTGAAATGAGATTAAATTATTTACATAAATATGTACACAGTCACTGTCAAAAGAGAATAATTAATAAGAACCCCATATTGTTCCTTTATTGGAAGAGTATGCTGAATGTATGTTTATCTAGGTGAATGTGGTCAACCATGCACCCCATGGTTGTCATATATTGTTTTGGAATTAACTAAAACAAAACCGTCAATTAAATCTTGCATTTGCATCCTCGTGTAGACCTTCCCGACGGTAGCTATACGCTCGTGCCGGACGGAGGAGACGAAGGTGCTGACGGTGAGCTGCAGTACGTGGACGTAGCTCAAGACCTGGACCAAAGTCCAGAAGGGCCCAAGGCCAACCTTACCAGCGAAGGCAAGCCCCGGGTCATTAACCCTTCTTTTTAAAATTATGCAATTACCTTTGCTATGCTTGTGCATTTACGTTTCAGGAGTTGAATTGAAACCCTAGATGCATGATCCTTAGGTACCTATGCCTTATCACTAGTATGCTAGGTCGATAGCTGATATGCTATAGGACCGGTAAAAGTTGAGCGATGTTCGTCACTCACGAGAATAGGTTCTTATGTTGGAATCATAAGATCTTTATAAATGGATTGCTCATGTGGTAAGAGCATGGGATTTGGGCTCCGGTCCAGTGGCTTTCGTGGGCTAAGCTTTTGAACGTACTAAGCACTTGTCGGGAATGGGACCGGTAAGCCTAGTACCTTAATGAGACGGTGCGGGATCTTACCCTTACTAATCTTGAGTAGTCACCTGCCCGGCTCGCCACCGGGAGGGGGGTACATGTGTGAAGCTGGGTGTCTTGCGGGGCACGCCAGATAGGCTTGTACCCAGGACTGTAAGCTTCGATCCCAAGCCGAGGACTTTTGGGAACTGCCTGGTGGTTGTCCAGTGTGAGGGCACCCTACCGTGTGTTTAGGTTTACCTTGGAAGGTTATAAATCAATCGATTGTCGGTCTCTCACTATTATCTGAGACTGCTTAATCAACTGGCCATGATATCCCTTAATGATGGAATTTGTGAATATGACTGCATGAATTAATTGTATTGCACAATTCTTGATTGCAATAGTTGGCTCACTTAGAAATGGTAATTAACTAGAAATTGATCTAAAATATTGAAAGTAAGGACCTACTCTTTGTTGCTTTTCAGCAAAAGAACTCCACCGGCCAAAAAGCCTCTCATGTCTAGAGTTTGGTGATGTAGTTATCACCCGACGATTAAGTCTTGCTGAGTATTAGTATACTCAGCCTTGCTTTATAAAATGTTGTTGCAGGTGGTTTGGCCTGGTGAGATTCCACCGGCTGGGAGCTGGAATGGATGGATGACGACGAGGGATGGCATCACGGACGGCCTCCTGTGATGTCTATCATTTCGCTAGTTTATTTTCTGCTGTTTCGAACTCTGAACCTTTACTTATCATGTCCTGAACAATGGTTTGTAATAATCCACCCTTAGGGGTACAATTTGGATTTAATTTGTGTTGTACTCTAAACTCGCCTTCGTGTGAGTTTTAATGCATATGTTCGATCCTCTGTGTGATATCCAAGTGATTTACCGGGCTCTGACTCGGCAACCAATGACGGGATGGTACTTTACTGTCGCTTAATGGCCAAAGTGGATTGGTTTAGGCGATAGTACGGTATTTTCCCGGGCGGGTTGTTACAGCTGGTACCAGAGCGATTATATGCACCAGAGTTTAATTAAAAACCTTAATCACTTGTTTTTGAATAAAACTTGCCAAGATTGATTGTATTTGCAAAATACGTTGGTTCGTTAAGGATGGATATAGACCGAGAGGCCTAGAGGGAATTTTGGGTTCTTTCAGGTGGCTTACAAATCTATGGTTTATTTTGCTAACTTCCAACACATTTTATTCTTGTCAGAACTTACTTCTTGCACAACCATACTAGTTCATCACGTTTTGCCATACGTGGTGGTGCCACAGGAAAGTCCTGTGAGGGATGGATGGGACCTATTCTAATGGGAACCCACGTCGCGTTTGCGTCTCATCACGTTTTGCCATACGTGGTGGTACCACATGAAAGTCATGTGAGGGATGGATGGGACCTAATCCAACGGGAACCCACCGTCGCGTCTGTGTCTCGCCACGTTTTGCCATACGTGGACGTTCCGCATTGTGAATATGCGAGGCAAGGATACACTCCATTCAAACGGAGGGTGTCTGAGGTTGGACGCTGTCCATGCAGTGATAAACGCATGGGTGCCGTTTCTATAGTGAACGGTAATGTATGTGGACGCTTTCGTGAGTGCTGGCACGAAAGGTTCGGTGTGTTCTGTGATCTTCTGCAGGTACACTAACCACGTCTCGTAAGTCGCTATGTGAGCATCGACTAGTTCTCGACTAGTTATTATAGGGAGAAACGCGTATATGCCTTGCCACCGGCACTAACTTCGATTTTTGGCTTGATTGCCTTGTGAGGACGAATAGGACGTCTTGCATCATGTTAAAAATCGTGGAAACTTAAAACTGAACCCTATACATGTTTGTGTGCTCTCTAAGGTGAAATTTTGCTAGTGTGCATTTTCTTTGCATAGCCTCTCATGTGTAGATGTGTGCTGTCCAAAAATCTAGTGTAGCTGTTTGCTTAATTTTTGCACCCTGTTCAAGAATTAATTTGCCTAGGTGATCTATACCAAAGTTGCTCCATATCTAATCTAGTTTTTGCTCGCAAAAATTCACGGTCATAGCTTTGGTATATCTCAAGTCATGCTCAGTTTAGTGATCCTATGTCATGCTGTTTTTCCTGGAAATCCCCTCTGAACCTTGCTTAGTTGAAGCACTTTCCTAACCTTTCTAGATCAACCTTGGAATACCGAAGACATGCCTCATAACCTCGCTGAGATGCTACAAAAATTTGGGAATTTTTGGGGCTCTAGTTTTTAAGTTATGAATTTTTGTTCACAACTGCCAGAACTTTATGTCATTAGGTATGTATGCTTGTTTCGAGTTGTAACATACCAATGTACCTTTGTACACATGACTACCCCAGTTTTTGCCCAGCATGAGAAAAGAACTTTTTTTGTGCTACCATGTCCGTTGGGTAATGTCTTGATCTTAGATTTCAATCTTCAGTGGTAATCTTCTCCTATCAACATGTTATCTCCATCGGCATGTATCCCTTCCACCCCCTTGTATTTATACATGTTGAAGCACTAAGCTATTCCTTGTATTGATATCCTTGTCTAGATTACTTCGATCTTTCAATCTTGAACTGATTCTTCTTGATGTTGCTCACAACATTTTGAATAAAAAAAATGCCAAACTTTTTGGGAATGCATTTGCATAGCACGTGCATTTGGGAACCTTGGGTGAACTAACGTGCATACGCATGGAAGATTTCAATATTCCTCCTCTATCTTTCTTATGATGGGTGATGTTGTTGTCCCATAACCAGAGGTGCCGCGATGGAACTTAGGGCATCATGTGCGCTGCAGCCATATGATTACCACTAGGAGTGCGCTAGGTATCTTGGTTGTGAGAATGCAACTCGCCACACATATACTCCTTCTCAACTCTATGATTGGCATCTCAATCACTAACTCATTCCGTGGGTAACCGAGTCATTCTAACGTGCATCAGGAGCACCATACCGCATGAACATGTGCATCATGCCTTCCTAAACATGTGCATCACCCAACTTTTAAAACCTTTGCACCGTTAATGTGACGAATCGATATCACCAAAGGTCACAAATTAATTAACATGTGAGCAAGATTGTTCTGAAATTCCCATACTAACTTGCCTTCCATACATTTCCTATCTATTATTTGTAAGCCATTCCTTGCGAATGCCCTCTACGAATTCGGCTTCCTAGACTGTTCTTAGGAACCACCTCGACCGAGTATGGGAAACTTTTGACCAATAAATCACCCCCGTGTTGCTCCCAAAAGATATTACGGGAATCTTAGTAAACAAATTAGCAAATAATTGTTTACTAGCCTTCCTTTTCTTCATAGAAATCTGTTTTGGTAATCACTTATCGACTTGGTCTCCTTCCGTCCACTCTCAACGTTCTCTTAGCATCAAATCAAATCGACCAGCTAAGTTGAAGAAGTAGAAGTAGAGTTTTTCGTAAGCAGTCAAGGTTCTCTAAAAGTCAAGGTATGAGAGTCCTCCATCGCTTATCAATCCATGATCCATGATCATACCCTCCAAATCCTAGGAATCAAGAAAAGAGCAAACAAAGGATCGGTAGAAGCTTTTGCTAGATTCTCCTCGTTACTATCTTGAGCCTAGAGGGCGAATACCCTGAGCTGTTCCCGTTATTCCCACCATCACGGTCAGTTCCTCAGACCGTTGGACCGCCTCCTTTTCAGTGCCACGACTGTACGACATCGTGGCGTCACTCTGCTCACTGTCCAAATCAGCTAGACAAAACCTCAGTGATGGAATTTTTCCAGCATGTTAGCCCTGGAGTTTGCCTTGGAGTTGAATACCCACTTTAGAGCGGTGAAATCCTACACCTACTGACCAAAAATGAGAATTTTTCGGTGCATGAGCAGAGATTTATGAATTTTATGCTTATGACCGCTGTGCTGTCCGGTTTCGCAACACTTACCATAAATGAGTTTTCGTCGTGCATGTTCTACTTGTTAATTTTATGAGCAAGCTTACGAATGTGTGTTTAATGAAAACTCAATTTTCAGATGGTCGGACCGACACGCAGCACCCCCAATGGTTTTGGTGCCTCGGATAGTGGTGACCTACTGCCGCCACCGCCCATGACACCGTCAGAGGCATTCATGGCAACTCAAACTGAAGTGTTGCGCCAGATCCTGCAGACGCAGCAGCAGATGGCCCAACAGATGCAACAGATGCAACAGAAACCTCCCCAGGGTGCCAATCCAGATGGACCAAAATTGGTCACTAAGGCCATGAACTCCACCCGAAAAGATCCAGAGAAACCTCGATCCTTTGAGCCTTGCTCACCAGGAGTACCTACCTAGACTGATATAGATACCATTGTCGGTGCAATCCATATGTTGGAAGAACAAAATTCAGTGCTAAGTCAGATAGTGCACAATATCATCCAAGGTCGGTATCAGGGACTATCTCAAACTAGTTTGGCAGACGGTCTCTCTCAGTCATTATCTACATCTATGGTTGAGCAGGCCCGCTTATTCAATCTGTTGGTGGATCATATAAATCAAGGTCAACTCAATACCTCCGACTCTCTACTACCACCCTCGAAACTACCAATGGACATTAGAAAGGAAGAGAGAAAAAGTCGGAGCAACAAGCGAGTATTCTCCGAGATGGATTTAAGTGAGTGGGGAATTACCTATAAGGAAATTCGTCCACGTGAGGGCAAACGAAGTTATGACATCGGCAAGATCGACCAGCTCCTTGAAAATGAAACTCGCTCTCAAGCTGAGATATTAGAAGAACGAATGAGAAAGAAGTTTCGCTTCGCCAAGAAGGATACTCATGGGTCTTTACAATCCTCTTCATCTGGACACTGGAGAGTGACCCCGTCCCAGAATAAGCCTTCGGGAAATTTCCAGTACCGAAAGGATCAGCAACAAGTTTCAAAGCCTAAGAAACTCCCGCCCCGCATTTGCTACAATTGTAGACAGCCCGGGTATTATGCAAATGAGTGCCCAAACCCTAAGCAGCAGAAGCCCCAACAGCAGAATCAGAACCCCGGAGCAGCTAAAGGCAATCACGGCAAGAAGCCGATCTTTCAAGTGAAGCAAGGCCAGCTTAATTTCATGGGTAACGACTCTATCCGAGCACACCTCCCTACTTTCGTCTTTTACTTTCGAATCTCGGGACGAGATTCTTTTTAAGGGGGTAGGCTGTGACGCCCCAGGTTTTTAATTAGCATCATTAGTGCTAATGACCGAGTCAAACCTGTTGACTCTAGTCAAACCTTGGTCAACCTAGGTCATCACCTCGAAAACCTGGTCAACAATCACTAATGACCTTCTTAATCAAGGCAACACACACTTGTGGTCAAACCTTGGTCAAAGTTAGGGTGAAAACCCTAGTCAAACCCTTGGACCCTAAGACCTTGCCTAGAACTTTTGCCGCGTTCTCAAATTTTCACTTAAACACTTCAAAATCGGCCAATATAGAAGTTGTTCATCTTTTCCAGGGATACACTTTTTATAATTGGCGGCATTTGAGATTTTGAGTGGAAATTGGTGAAAATCTCAGTCAAACTCAGTTTTCACTATTCACCGGCGCCATGAAAGACAGCAACTTTGCCTGCAGATCATGCTCAAACCATTGATCAAAACATAGGCCAGCCTTTGTAAAAGTTGTAGAGGGATCTTTGATCTACAACTTTGCTATTTGCACTTTAGTGCACTTCAGTTCAAGATTTTGGAGATATTCACAGTCAAACAGGAGTAAACGAAAGATTTTTGGCGACGTCGCGCCGCGCCCGCGCGCGCGCCCGCCGCCCCCTCGGCGTCTGGGTCCCTCCCCACGCCGACCGCGCCTCCCGAGGCGTGTCTCCCAAGGCCGCACGCACCCCGAAGCCCTTACCTTGAAGCTCGCGCGCTTGCCACGCGCCGCCCACGACACGCGCGCCCACGCCGTCTACCGGCAAGACGCCGCGCGCGCCCCACCACGGCCGGGTCCCCCACTTCGCTGTTATTCCCCTTCGCGGCGAAGGCTTGGAGCTGCACCCCTCTCCAGCCTATAAAAAGAGCAGCTGTGCCTCCTCGCGCGCGTGAGCACCGAGCCCCGCCGCCCGCCATTGCCGCCGCCGTGCGGAGCTCGCCCCTGCGCTCACTCTTTCGGCCGTGCGACCACCCCTGGCCCTCCTCTAGGACCTATCAAAGCTCGAGCACTCACACATTGCTCAGCCCCGCCTCGCCCCTCATCGGAGTTCGAGCCACAGCGTCCGCCGCCGCCTGGCACCGCCGCGCGCCGTCCCCGCCTCGACTCCGGCCAAGAATCGAGCCTAGGTGACCCCAGGCCGCCCTCCGCCTGCGCCCGGCCGGCCACGGCCGCCGGCCTCGCCGAAATTTGGCCGGCCCGCCGCCGGCCCGCCCCCAAGGGCTACATTGCGAGGCTCCACTTCTTTCCAAGGTCTTTCTGCAAACCAGGGGCAAATGTGTGAATCCTAGAAAACTTCCTGGGGCCTGC
Organism: Cenchrus fungigraminus; assembly: GCA_036936925.1. Taxonomy (NCBI): domain Eukaryota; kingdom Viridiplantae; phylum Streptophyta; class Magnoliopsida; order Poales; family Poaceae; genus Cenchrus; species Cenchrus fungigraminus. Next base: position 61,410,412 of record CM072768.1, on the reverse strand, counting down.
TTGAAAGTTGAATCTTAAATAGTGAAAGCTTTTGGCTGAATCTTGAAAAATTCATAGAAAATGATAAATAAATCAGAAAAATGCAAACTCAATTGTGTTGGTTTCATTGTGAAGGACCCTACAACTTTTGTAAAGCATGACCCTACTTTTGAGTGATAGTTTTTGCATGAAAAATAGAAATCAGTTAAACCTAGATCTATTGTAGTTCAAAATCTACATGTGATCTGTAGCTGAATTTTGGATATGTTGTGAGCGATATCATGCCTAGCTTTTGTTCCAAAAATTGCACAAAGTTATGTTGTAGATCTTTTATTATGAATTGTTTTGTATTTAAGCAAAATCTGCCTTAATGATTTTTTGTAGCTAAAAATAAATAGATTTTTGTGCTCAACATCTGCATGTGATGTTGTTATGCCTAAATTCATCTCTGGTGAATTGATCATGATTTTATATCTGTCAGAAATATTTAATCTTGTTTTATGCCTAATTTTCAATATAAATGCATAGCTCAAGATCTAGAGTAGCTCTTGATGTGTTTGTTATTTTCCTAGCTCAGTTTTGGACCAAAGAATCAGTGAGAGAAAGTTGGAATCCTTTTGTTGTGTATATATTTTTATATGCTTGTCTTATATTTTGGTGGCTAGAATTTGTTATTTTTGATATAATTAATTTTATAGCTCATGTGAATGTGAACCTTTGTGCAATAGCTTTAGTTTGATTTGTAGTGCTTCAGAAACACACCCACTGAATTTTATGAAATTATTTTATGAATAAAAGCTATGGAGGCCAATTAAAGCTTAATATTAAGTTAAATTGGAAAATCACCTGCCCGGCTCGCCACCGGGAGGGGGTACATGTGTGAAGCTGGGTGTCTTGCGGGGCACACCAGATAGGCTTGTACCCAGGATTGTAAGCTTCGATCCCAAGCCGAGGACTTTTGGGAATTGCCTGGTGGTTGTCCAGTGTGAGGGCACCCTACCGTGTGTTTAGGTTTACCTTGCAAGGTTATAAATCAATCGATTGTCGGTCTCTCACCGTTATCTGAGACTGCTTAATCAACTGGCCATGATATCCCTTAATGATGGAATTTGTGAATATGACTGCATGAATTAATTGTATTGCACAATTCTTGATTGCAATAGTTGGCTCACTTAGAAATGGTAATTAACTAGAAATTGAGCTAAAATATTGAAAGTAAGGACCTACTCTTTGTTGCTTTTCAGCAAAAGAACTCCACCGGCCAAAAAGCCTCTCATGTCTAGAGTTTGGTGATGTAGTTATCACCCGATGGTTAAGTCTTGCTAAGTATTAGTATACTCAGCCTTGCTTTATAAAATGTTGTTGCAGGTGGTTTGGCCTGGTGAGATTCCACCGGCTGGGAGCTGGAATGGATGGATGACGACGAGGGATGGCATTACGGATGGCCTCCTGTGATGTCTATCATTTCGCTATTTTATTTTCCGCTGTTTCGAACTCTGAACCTTTACTTATCATGTCCTGAACAATGGTTTGTAATAATCCACCCTTAGGGGTACAATTTGGATTTAATTTGTGTTGTACTCTGGACTCGCCTTCGTGTGAGTTTTAATGCATATGTTCGATCCTCTGTGTGATATCCAAGTGATTTACCGGGCTCTGACCCGGCAACCAACGACAGGATGGTACTTTACTGTCGCTTAATGGCCAAAGTGGATTGATTTAGGCGATAGTACGGTATTTTCCCGGGCGGGTTGTTACAGAATCCTTCGGGGATCTCGCCGCGCCACGCGTCACGCGCCCACGTGCCGGAGCCGAGCCCCTGCCGCGTCGCCCACCGGCCGGTCGCCCGCTCAGGTGCTGCCATGGTCAGGCCCCCCTCTCGCCTCAGTTTGCTACGAGGCGAAGGCTCAAGCCTCTCGTTCCCACTCCCTCGGCTATAAAGAGCCGCCTCCCTCTCCTCTCGCACGCGTGAGCTCCCCGCCGCCCGCCATTGGCGCCGCCGCCACTGACCTCGCCTTCCGCTCGCTCCCAGCGCCACCCGACCCCTCAAACCTCTCCTCTAGGACTTACTCGAGCCTAAAACGCCGCTTGTTGCCCCACCCTTGCCTCCCCTTCGCCGGAGCCGCAGCTGTCGCGGCCGCCGAGCCTCTGCGCCGCCGTGCCCCCTCTCCGGCGACGTTTCCGTCCCAACCCCAGCCACAATTCGGTCCCTTGTGAGCTGGCGGTCATCCCCATCCGCTTCCTCAGCCTAGAACGGCGGCGAGCTCGCCGGATTTCGGCCGCCCGCGCTGCCGCTGCCCCCGAGGGCAACATTGCAAGGTTTAAATTGTTTCCAGGGGCTTATGTGTAAAACCAAGGGTATATCTGTGAAAAGAAATCTTAGCCGAGGGCCTGTATGCAAATAGATTCTTCAACCCTTAGTGTGTTTTGCCTGAATCTTTGGAAATTCATATAAAATCACAGAAAACTCATAAAAATGCAATTATAATTTTGTTGGTTTCCTTATGACCAGATCTTTAACTTTTGCAAAGCATGACCGTACTTTTGCCTGCTAGTTTTTGAATGAAAATGCACACTCTCTTTGAACTACTTTTGTTGTAGTTCAAATCTCGATGTGATATTGAACTGAACTTTGGATATGTTGTTATAGATGCCATGTGTAGGCTGTGGACCAAAAATTGCACAAAGTTACTAAGTAGATCTTTTAATATGATTTATCTTGTATTTATGCTAGATATGAGTAAATGATTTTTGTAGCTAGATATAAATATATTTTTGTGCCCAACTTCTGAGTATAGTCTTAATGTGACTAGGTTCACCTTTTCTGAATTTATCATGATTTTAGGACTATTACAAGTACTTATTCTTGATTTATGCTAAGATTTAAATATAATTGCCTAGTTTAAAATCTAGAATAGCCATTGATCCAATTGTTGGGTTTTGAAAGGATCAAGATGTCGACTAGGGGGGGAGGGTTGAATAGTCGAAACTGAAAATCACAAACTTTAAACAAACTGTCAGTTCAAAGTCCGGAGTCTCCGGATATTTTTCCGGATACTCCGAGAAGTCCGGAGTATCCGGGAAAATGTCCGGATTGTCTGGGCTTAGGTAAAGGGATTCAAATCGACTGAAATCAAACTTGCTCAAATGTAGATCTATGAAAATAGGTTATACAATGGGATGAGACAAGCCTGTTTCTCCACTTAGAACCTGCAGAAACCTCAACACGGAGTAGATCAGCACCAAACCCTAGAAATGAGCTCAAGGGATATTCAAGCATACAACAAGAGCAACAATCATAAAAGAGACACAGGGATTTGTTACCAGAGTTCAACCTCACACCTTGAGGTCTACATCTCCGTTGAGGAACCCACAAAGGGTGGACCTTTACACCTAGGTCACTTTCCTCCCTTTAGCGACCACAAAGATCAAGCTAGAGTTACTTACTCAATTTCGGGGTGATACAAACCTCCTTGGGCAGCCACAAACCTTTGGATGCTCCAAGGCAACACCTAGCCGGCTAGGAGCTCAAGGCTCCAAGAGTAACAAACACGAAATGTGCCAACCAAGCGAAGAACGAGGTGCTCTAGAGATGAGAAATCAGCTCACTAGCACTCTCCAAGCTCTTGCTCTCAATCCCTCCTTAAATCCCCAACAAATCTCACCAAGTCAAGGCCAAGGGGAGTAAAGAGGAGTGAATGAGTTCTGAATGTTGCAGGTCGAAATGGCAAGAGAGAGAGAGAGATAGGAAAGGGTGGAGAAGGCTTTTATACCTCCTCACACAGAAAAGAGTCGTTACAGCTCTAAGGCCCGGAGTATCCGGGATAAGTCCAGAAATTCCGGTAAGTTCGGAGATTCCGGGAAAACCCCAGAGATTCCGGCCTTCTAAGGTCAGCATCCAAGAAGTTAACCCCGTGAATGTGTTGGTGCAAAGGTGTCTCTCGTAGGTTTTGTTTTGACAACTAGAGCACCTTTTCAACTCTAGGAAGATACATTTCCTGTCCCTCTTTATAGTGCGGCGTTCCTAGGACTCAAATTCAAAGTATAAAATAAATAAGTCTTCATAGGAACCCCTTTGTAGCATCACTTCCTTTTTTTATATACGAAGAATAACACATGATGCCACCATACAATTTTAATTCCTGCTCATACACTAGATAAATCATTAGCCACTTAACTGTGTGTCATTAAATCACCAAAACCCACTTAGGGGGCCAAGATACTCTTCAATCCCCCCCCTTTTTGGTGATTGATGACAACATATTTAAGTCATACAAGAGATAATCATTGAACATTAAAGGACAATGTGTAATACTCCCCCTTAATATGTGCATATTGATTTTGAATATCAATGGTCATTTTAGGACCAAATTTTGCACAAGGAAATAAAGCATGAGAGTATTACACCAGTGGGGTGCTTGTGATGTGCAACAGATAATTAGTGGAATACATATGACAGTTCATGCACTCAGAAGGAAGCATAGAGAAACTGATGCTCAGAAGTCCGGAATATCCGGGCCAAAACCGGAATCTCCGGAAAGCCCAGAAACTCCGGAAAAAAGTTCGGATTCTCCGAGACTTCTGACCACCACTGAAAATAACAGCCATCAAAAAATTTCAAACTAACATATATGCGTCCTTAGAGAATAAAAACTGAGAAATCAACCACAATTACACATGCATAAGTCTCAAGCTCACATAGTCTTACATGCATACGAATAAAATGTTATTACAAGCCATTGTTCCAAATCCATAAAGTTCAACACATAGATAGATAAATGTCACTCCCCCTTTGGCATCAAGAACCAAAAAGGAAGTGAGGCAGCAGCTGGATCACTCGGACTCCTCATCATCATCCTCATTGTCCTCCTCATTGTTGTCGTTGTTGTCCTCCTCCTCTTCCTCTTCTTGCCTTTCCTTCTCGTCTTGTGCGTCCCATTCCGCGAAAGGATCATCAAACTCGGGGAGCTCATGGTAGGGATTGGTGGGAAGGCCAAGATGAGACTTGATCTCGATGATGTCCCGGCGGTTCTCATTAGTTTCCGTAGCCATGGTCTTGCACATGTTGAAAATGCTTTTGAGGGCACGCTTGATCATGGAGCCACGGTGCCTATGAGGACGTCTAGGTGGAGAAGGGGCAGCGGGGATATCATCATGGCGAGGTGCTACACTAGAGGAGCCAACATACATAGGAGCTTTTGGAGCATTCTTGGCTCTATCACGGAGATGATGAAGAGGCTCATGGACCACAACTTTTGGATAGCGGACATTGGTGACTCTCTCAATCGTGTACATGAGATAAGGAGCATATGGTAGATGTTTCATGGGATCATTCATGGACCTCCTTAGCTTATTCCACATGAAGTCAAAGATGCAAAAGCCTTCTTCGTCCGGTGCCATCCTATTGAGGAGATTAGGAGCATAGTACCTAAGAGCGGTAGCATCTCCACCTTTAGGATCAATGGTGGCTCGGAAGAATTGATTGAGGTAGTAGTAGTAGTAGTAGTAGGGAAGGAGTTGATCCGCTTTTCCTCAATGGCCAATGCACGACTTGGAAACATGTAGGTGAGGTCCTTGGGCTTGTACTTTTCCTCATTATGGATGGGAGTGCGATCTTCATCTTTGGTGCCAAGACCCAACAACCTAGAGAAAGTCATATAATCAATGGTGCACTTGTTGCCTTGGGTGGTCCATGTGATGGTGTTGTCATGAGGGTTGTAGAAGTAGGAGCAATGAAATTGAGCTAGGATCTCCTTATTCCAATTGTAGCGAAACCCCATGATGTCATACAAACCAACATCTTTGCACTTGGCAATCACGGCATTGAACACGGGATTGTTGAGGTCCTCATAGTATTTCCAATCAATGTACCTCATATTCACAATAGGCAAGGCATTCTTAGCAGCCAACTTGGGATTTCTAATGACGGTTTGGTAAAAATCTTTATGAAAGTCACACCAAACCCGTGCCTCTAGCCCTTCAACCTTGAGATAGCGATAGACATTTTCTTCCCTTTGCTCTCTAACTGCAAGAGCATTCTTTGAATAGTCACAAAACATATGCTCAGCAAATCTAAGAACTGATCCGGGCTCTCTGAGATTGATGGGAGTTTTCACCACTTGGACATTTTGTGGGAGAGTGGGGATGGGGCAGATGTGGGCAGTGATGCCTTTCTTGTGCTTGGGAGGTGGACACTTAACGGGTTTGCTTTGTTGGATATATGGGGCTTTGTGGCTTTTCTTTGGATAGGGTTTGTAGCGAGGTTTCTCTTTTGTAGGCCCCTTTCCATGACGACAGGGTGGTTCAGGGGGCTGCTCATAGGGTTCATCCTCAGCCTCATCATCACCACTTTCACTATCTTCTTCCTCCTCAACCTCTTCTTCTTCTTCACTTCCCTCAGTATAAGTAGGAGGTGGATCATTTCTTCTTGGCCTGGAACTGCGCTGAGATGATTCTTGACCCAAGGTCTCTTGCACAACCCTAAGAGTAGAGGGGTCATGCCTAGCCTTGGTCCGCCTTTGAATGGCGGGTTCCCCTGAATCACGCTTCACCTTCACCCTCATGATCTTAGGGGAGAGATGGGAAACAAACTTCAAATCTTCAAATGAGGCGTAGATCCTTGTTCTCCACCCCTTGGAGCCTTCAATCCCTCATTCTCACTTGATTTGGTCGGTTGGATTCGAAAATCGCCTAGGGGGCGACTGGTGAAGAGGGAGAGAGCGACGGGAGAGACTGGGCAGCCGGTCAACGCGGTTAAGACTGAAAAAGAGGAAGTAACCGCGGTAAAAGGGTATTTATACCCTAAAGGTCTGGAGTTTTCGGGCCTGACCCGGACTCTCCGGGAAACCCGGAATGTCCGGAGTAAGGCCGGAGATTCCGCTCCCCCTGAGACCTAGCGATAAGATTTGCAAGGAATTTGATTTGGGATAGATTTGGATGACTATACAAGTAATATATGTGAGCCTGAGTAGTATCAACACTTGAGACTAGCCACAATCAAGCAATGAGAACAATAGTCCAAGTGTTGTACCAAATTAAAATCCAAATGTTTCAAAACAAAGAACACAAGTTTTATAAGCTCGTTTTCCTTTTTCAAATTCCTATTCTAGGTCACTCAAATATGTGCATGATCTCAAGCCAAGTTACGAGAATCCAAGATATTTAGCTCACTCCTCAAAGCACAAAACCTTAGTTCATCAAGAGGCTTTGTGAAGATATCGGCTAGTTGCTTATCGGTGCTTACATGACTCAAAGCGATATCTCCTTTGGCTTCGTGGTCTCTCAAGAAATAGTGTCTTATGTCTATGTGCTTTGTTCTTGAGTGGTTTACGGGGTTGTTAGCTAGCTTGATGGCACTCTCATTGTCACACAAGAGTGGCACCTTGCTAAACGCACAACCAAAGTCTCTCAAAGTGAGCCTCATCCAAAGTAGTTGAGCACAACAAGCGCCGGTTGCAACATACTCGGCCTCGGTGGTGGATAAGGCAACGAAGTTTTGTTTCTTGGAACTCCAAGACACCAAGGACCTTCCAAGGAATTGGCAAGTCCCGGATGTACTTTTCCTATCTACTTTGCAACCGACATAGTCCGAATCGGAATAGCAAGTAGATTGAAAGTGGAGCCCTTAGGATACCACGAACCAAGGTTAGGAGTATGCACCAAGCATCTAAAGATTCTCTTAACGGCCATTAGATGACACTCCTTAGGATTAGCTTGAAACCTTGCACACATGCACACACTAAGCATGATATCAGGCCTAGATGCACAAAGGTAAAGCAAAGATCCAATCATGGAGCGATATACCTTTTGATCGACGCTTTACCTTCTTCATTTAGATCAAGATGTCCATTTGATGGCATAGGTGTTTTGATGGGCTTGGCATTCTTCATATCTAACTTCTTGAGCATATCATGAGTGTACTTGGTTTGACTTATGAAGGTTCCTTCTTTGAGTTGCTTGATTTGGAATCCAAGAAAGAACTTCAACTCTCCCATCATAGACATCTCAAATCTTTTGGTCATAATCCTACTAAACTCATCAACCCAAACTTGATTAGTAGAACCAAATATAATGTCATCGACATATATTTGGCAAACAAACAAATCATTGCCTTGTTTACGAGTGAAGAAAGTAGGATCGGCTTTGCCTATTTCAAAGCCTTTCTTTAACAGAAATTCCTTAAGGCATTCATACCATGCTTGTGGGGCTTGCTTGAGCCCACAGAGCGCCTTATGGAGTTTGTAGACGTGGTTCGAGAATTGAGGATCTTCAAAGCCCGGTGGTTGCTCAACATAGACTTCTTCGGAGATTGGGCCATTCAAGAAAGCACTCTTGACATCCATTTGATGTAGCTTGAAGTTATGGTGTGTGGCAAAGGCCAAGAGTATATGGATTGCTTCAAGCCTTGCCACCAGTGCATAAGTTTCTCCGAAGTCCAAGCCTTCTACTTGAGTGTACCCCTTTGCCACCAATCTTGCTTTGTTCTTGGTTACCACGCCATTCTCATCTTGTGTTGCATAAAACCCATTTTGTACCTATCACATTTTGCTTGGGGCATTCCACTAAGGACCAGACTTCATTCCGAGTGAAGTTGTTTTGCTCTTCTTGCATGGCCATCACCCAATCAGCATCCTCAAGTGCTTCTTCAACCCTAAGAGGCTCCAACATAGAAACAAACGAGTAATGTTCACAAAAAATTTGCTAATCTTGAATGAGTTGTTACCCCTCTACGGATGCTTCCAAGAATGTTATCAACGGGATGATCTCTTTGAACACTTTGACGAACTCTTGGATGTGGGTTGGAGGCTTCTTGTTGAATCAAATACTCATCTTCTTGACTACCTTGAGAGTCACCAGCAGAGGGTCCGGAGTTTCCAGAGATTTCTCCGGAGTTTTCAGGAATCCCGGATTCTTCGGGCTTTTCTCCGGACTCTCCGGGGTTCGCAACGGGAATTGCACTTGGTGATTCTTCCATGATCTCGCAGTCCTCATCATCTTCTTCTTGAGGCTTGATTTTTCCAATGGCCATCTTATCTATAGCCTTCTCTGCGGATATTTTCTTGCCTACACACAATTCATCAACTTGCTCTACTTGAGAGCCAATAGATTCATCAAACGTCACGTCGCACATGACATCAACACAACCGGTGGTTTTGTTGAGGACACGATAGCCATGAGCGTTTGAGGCATAACCAAGGAAAATACCTTCATCAACTTTAGGTGCAAACTTAGAGCTTTTGGGCTTCTTGTTAAGAATGAAGCACTTACAACCAAAAACTCTAAAGTAAGCACGTTAGGCTTTTTACCGGTTAGTAGTTCATAGGTGGTCTTGTGACGAAGCTTGTGAAGATACAATCGGTTGATAGCATGGCAATCCATGTTGATTGCTTCCGCCCAAAAACTATCTGAAGTCTTGTATTCATCAAGCATGGTTCTTGCGGTTTCAATGAGAGTTCTATTCTTCCTCTCCACTATCCCATTTTGTTGTGGAGTGTATGGGACGGAGAGCTCATGACCAATGCCTTCTTCATCAAGATACTCTTCAATATTGGTGTTCTTGAACTCGGTGCCATTGTCACTTCTTACTCTCTTGATCTTCACTTCAAATTCATTTTGGGCTCTTGTGGCAAACTTCTTGAAAATCTCATGAACCTTGCTCTTGTCTTTCATAAAGAAAACCCAAGTGTACCAAGAGTAGTCATCAATAATGACAAAGCCATATTTGTTTCCCCCAATGCTAACATAAGCCACGGGACCAAAGATATCCATGTGAAGTAGTTCCAATGGTGTTGTAGTGGTTAGCACGTTCTTGATGGGGTGAGGAGCACCAACTTGCTTTCCGGCTTGACAAGCACTGCAAATTCTATTTTTCTCAAAATGAACGTTTGTTAGTTCTAGGATGTGTTCCCCCTTTAGGAGCTTATTGAGATTGTTCATCCCAACGTGAGCTAGCCGGCGATGCCAAAGCCAACTCAAGCTAGACTTTGCCAATAAGCATGTATCAAGTTGGGCTTTATCCGATGTGAAATCCACCAAGTAAAGCCTTCCCTTGAGTTCACTCTTAAAGGCAACGGAGTCATCGCCCCTTCTAAAGACGGTCACACCCTCATTGGTGAACAAACAATTGTAGCCCATCTCACAAAGTTGTGAAACGGACAACAAATTGTAGTCCAAAGATTCAACCAAATAAACATCAGAAATTGAATGATTGATTGAGATAGCAATTTTACCAATACCAACAACCGTTCCTCCACCATTGCCTCCAAAGGCAATTCTTTATGTAGGATTTTCAATCATGTCACAAGAGGTAAACATCTTCTTCTCTCCGATCATATGATTTGTGCATCCACTATCAATCACCCATTTGGATCCACCGGAGGAGTATGCCTACAAAACAAATTATGTTTTTGTTTTAGTTACCTAAGTAGGTTTGGGTCTTAGAGCGTCAGTCACAAGAACCTTGGGCACCCACACACTCCTTTTGATAAATGTCCCTTTTGTGCGGGGTCCCACATACTTGGCAACCACCTTACCCTTGTGGTCCCAAGTCAACACATAATTGGCATAGAAGTTGTCTTGTGATGCATGTGGCTTAGCCTTCTTGTTTGACTAGATTGGAACAACCTTTGCCTTTGCTTGTGGTGCATGTGATGTGTCTTGAGTACTCTTGAACTTGATAGGAGTGTTGTACTTGACTTGCTTGTCATAGATTTTGGCATCCAATTGCTTCATGTCGTGCACCACATTCTTTGTGCCCACATCTCGAGTGTGGTTGTTCTTGATGAATGGGATAGGGTCCTTTGTTCCTTGTTCATGCTTACCTAGACCCTTCCCATCCATAAAGCCAAACTTCTTCATGTAGCTTGACCCAAAGCCTTTGGTATGGCTCTCAAACTCACCTCTCTTTGGATCTTTCTTTTTCTCATCAATGAGGGAGTTTGACAACCTAGCAATCTCTTTCTTCATGGCATTCATCTCAGCAATGTTAGTAGCACAAGCATTTATATCAATTTTATAACACCGAGAGCAACCATTACTTGTTGAGGCTTTAGAGTTAGAGTGAGCATCATTAGAGGTTGTTGTAGCACTATTCTTGAGATTGTCAAGTTGAACTTCAAGTGCTATGTGACTAGTCCTTAAGCTTTCAAAGCTCTTTTGAAGTTCAAGCTTTTCACCCTTAAGTCTATTGCAAGCATCCTTAGCTAGGAAAGACTCCCTAGTTAATTCATCTACTATCAACTCCTCTTTAGCTTGGGATTTCTTAAGGCTAAGAATTTCTAGTTCCTTTTTCTTAAGCAATTCCTCTTGCACCTTGAAACCCTTCTTTTCAATTACAAGGGCATTCTCAAGGGCAATGGTTTTCTCTCGCTCAAGTCTAAAGAGTTCTTGTTGCACCTCAAGGGTCCCATCTCTATTCTCTATTTCTTTCATTAGGTACATGATTTTCTTGGTTGCCTTTTTACCAAAACCATTTATCATTTTTTCAAATTCAACATCACTATCATTATCATCATCTAGGGGCAAGGTTTGAGAGTCTACCTTAGAGCCCCTCGCCATGAGGCATGTGTGGGTGAAGTCATCTTCATCATCGGTGAGATCTCCAAAGAGTGGCGACTTGGTGATCGGTTGCCCAATAGATATGGTTGCAAGCCCCACTTCATCATCGGAGTCGGAGCTATCTTCATTTGAGTCCCACTCATCACCCAAGTGTGCTTCACCAACTTCCTTCTTCTTGTTCTTGTCATTCTTCTTGGTGTCCCTTCTTCTCACTTTGATGTTGGGGCACTCCGCAATGAAGTGACCCTCCTTGCCACATCCAAAGCATGGCCTCTTGGACGTCCTCTTTGTATTGATCTTGTCCTTGTCTTTGTTCTTATTGAGGAAACCACTCTTATTTATCACTTTGTTGAATTTTATAGTGAAGAGAGCCATTTGTTCAGGAGTCATGTTCTCATCACTATCTTCATCACTATCTTCCTTGACCACAGTCTTGGAGGTTGATGAACTTGATTTCTTTTCCTTGCTAGATGCCTTGAGGGCTACCCCCTTGTTCTTCTCAAGTTGCTCATGCATCTTGGACATTTCTTGTGAAAGCTTTGACTCCTTGACGGTGATAAGATGTTCTTTAATTCTTCCAATAACATCCGACGGAGTGAATTTCTTGAAGCCTCTTTTTTCTCTTATAAGTGTTGCGAGTTGCACATCCCTAGCCATATATGCAGAGAGGATCTTATCAAGCACTTCTCTTCTTCCCCATCTTGTGCTTCCAAGGGACTTGATCTTGTTGATGATTTTGTTCAAGCGGTTGTACATGAATTGTGGAGATTCATCTTCCTTGATGACAAAGCGGTTGAGTTCACTCTCTAAGGCACGGATTCTTCCTTCTCTCACCTGCTTTGTCCCTTCATGGTTGACGAACAAGGTGTCCCACACTTCCTTGGCGGACTTCAACCCATCAACCATGTCATATTCTTCGGAGGTTAGTGAACTCTTGATGATGTGAACTGCTTGATAGTTTCTTTGTATCTCATTGGCTTGATCTTGAGTTAGCGTCGCATCACCACTTGGAAAGGTAATACCCCTGTTCACAATAGTCCAAAGTGCGGGATTCACCGCCATCAAATACTCCACCATCGAGTTCTTCCACTTGGAATAGCCAGTTCCATCAAATTGGGGTATCTTCCCAATGTGGCTAGAACCTGATGGATGGTTAAAGGATAAACGAGAATAATCATAAGGAGTGTTAGTGTAATCCCCTTGATGATGACGGGCGTCTAGCGGAGCGGGTTGACCTTGCATCATTAAACTCATCATCCTTGCTATCGGAGGTCTCCACACCATCTCCATGTGCTTGATGGCTTGTGCCTGCTCCACCGGTGCCACCTCCTTGAGGTAGAACGGGAGGTGGACCACCAACGTTGTTGGTGACGTCTCCTCCTTCGGGGGGAGGTGTAGGTTGAGCATTTTGATCCGACATCTTCTTGACTCCAAGCGGTTAAGCTTCAAATGCGGAGTACTTGGCTCTGATACCAATTGAAAGGATCAAGATGTCGACTAGAGGGGGGTCAATAGTCGAAACTAAAAATCACAAAATTTAAACAAACTATTAGTTCAAAGTCCAGAGTCTCCGGATATTTTTCCGGATACTTCGGGAAGTCAAGAGTATCCGGGAAAATGTCCGGATTGTCCGGGCTTAGGTAGAGGGATTCAAATCAACTGAAATCAAACTTGCTTAAATGTAGATCTACGAAAATAGGTTATACAATGGGATGAGACAAGCCTGTTTCTCCACTTAGAACCTGTAGAAACCTCAACACGGAGTAGATCGGCACCAAACCCTAGAAATGAGCTCAAGGGATATTCAAGCATATAGCAAGAGCAACAATCACAAAAGAGACACAGGGATTTGTTACTGGAGTTCAACCTCACACCTTGAGGTCTACATCTCCGTTGAGGAACCCACAAAGGGTGGACCTTTACACCTAGGTCACTTTCCTCCCTCTAGCGACCACAAAGATCAAGCTAGAGTTACTTACTCAATTTCGGGTTGATACAAACCTCCTTGGGCAGCCACAAACCTTTGGATGCTCCAAGGCAACGCCTAGCTGGCTAGGAGCTCAAGGCTCCAAGAGTAACAAACACGAAATGTGCCAACCAAGCGAAGAACGAGGTGCTCTAGAGACGGGAAATCAGCTCACTAGCACTCTCCAAGCTCTTGCTCTCAATCCCTCCTTAAATCCCCAACAAATCTCACCAAGACAAGGCCAAGGGGAGTAAAGAGAAGGAGTGAATGAGTTCTGAATGTTGCAGGTCGAAATGGGCAAGAGAGAGATAGGAAAGGGTGGAGAAGGCTTTTATACCTCCTCACACAGAAAAGAGCCATTACAGCTCTAAGACCTGGAGTATCCGAGATAAGTCTGGAAATTCTGGGAAGTCCGGAGATTCTGGGAAAACTCCGGAGATGCCGACCTTCTAAGGTCAGCACCCAAGAAGTTAACCCCGTGAACGTGTTGGTGCAAAGGTGTCTCTCATAGGTTTTGTTTTGATAACTAGAGCACCTTTTCAACTCTTGGAAGATACATTTCCTGTCCCTCTTTATAGTGCAGCGTTCCTAGGACTAAAATTCAACATATAAAATAAATAAGTCTTCATAGGAACCCCTTTGTAGCATCACTTCCATTTTTATATTCGAAGAATAACACATGATGCCACCATACAATTTTAATTCTTGCTCATACACTAGATAAATCATTAGCCACTTAATTGTGTGTCATTAAATCACCAAAACCCACTTAGGGGGCCAAGATACTCTTCAGGTTTGTAGTCTAGTTTTAGGTCAGATATGTTGTGGGAGAAAGATTGGCTCCAGAATTTGTTTATTTATTTTTATAGACATTTATCATATTTGTGGTAGCTAGTTTTTGTCATTTTTGGTATAATTAATTTATAGCTCAATTAAATCTGAACCTTTGCTCAGTGGCTTTGATTAGAGTTAGAGAGTTTAGTAAACACGACCCACTGTGTTTTATGAATTAATTTTATGGATAAAAATATTGGAAGCCAATTTAAGCTCCATAATAGACTTAAATTGGAAAACCACCACTACCACCCTTAGGTAACCCTATGGATGTGTTGTGTAGCATGCTAGAGAGCTTAGAATCAATCCCTTGCTATTTTGTGAAATTAAATTAATTTTATTTGTATAAATGTGTACACAGTCACTATCAAAAAGAATAATTAATAAAGCACCACCTGTTGTTCCTTTATAGGAAGAGTATGTTGAATATATTCTTAACTAGGTGAATGTGGTCAACCATGCACTCCATGGTTGTCATGTGTGTTTTGTAATTAATTAAATTAAAACTACCAATTAAATCTTGCATATGCATCCTCGTGTAGATCTTCCCGACGGTAGCTATACGCTCGTGCCGGAAGGAGGAGACGAGGGAGCTGACGATGAGCTGCAGTACGTGGACGTAGCTCAAGAACTGGACCAAAGTCCAAAAGGGCCCAAGGCCAACCTTGCCGACGAAGGCAAGCCTCGGATCATTGACCCGTATTTCTTTTATTTAAATTGATGCAACTACCTTTGCTATGTTGCATTTACGTTTCAAGAGTTGAAATGAAACCCTAGATGCATGATCCTTAGGTACCTATGCTCTTTTACTAGTATGCTAGGTCAATAGTTGCTATGCTATAGCCGGTAAAAGTCGAGTGATGTTCGTCACTCGTGAGAATAGGTTCTTATGTTGGAATCATAAGATCTTTATAAATGGATTTCTCATGTGGTAAGAGCATGGGATTTGGGCTCCGGTCCAGTGGCTTTCGTGGGCTAAGCTTTTGAACATACTAAGCACTTGTCGGGAATGGGACCGGTAAGCCTAGTACCTAATTGAGGCGGCAAGGGATATTTTCTTTTACTAATCTTGAGTATTCACCTGCCCGAATCATAACCGGGAGGGGGGTACATGTCTAAGGCTAGATGAACTGTGTGGGGGAATAGCAGATAGCCTTGTACCCAGGACTGTAATCCTTATCCCGAACCGAAGATCGATGGGAACCGCCTGGTCGATACCAACTCTGTTGGGGCACCGTTCCATGTGTTTAGGTTTACCTTGAAAGGGTTTTAATCAATCGATTGTCGGCCTCTCACCGTTATCTGAGACTGCTTAATCAACTAGCCATGATATCCCTTAATGATGCAACTATGTGAATATTGCTGCGTGAATTAATTGTAGTGTACAATTCTTGATTGCAATAGTTTGCTTATTTTAGTAATGGTTAACTCACTAGAATTTGAGCTAAAATATTGAAAGTAAGGATCCATGATTCTAGTTGCTTTTTGGCAAAACAAACCCACTAGCCAAAAGCCTTACATGTCTAGAGGTAACTTTTGATGGTTAAGTCTTGATGAGTATTAGTATACTCAGCCTTGCTATAAATGTTGCTTTCAGGTGATGTTGTTTGGCTTGGAGAGATTCCACCCGGCTGGGAGCTGGAATGGGTGAATGATGACGAGTGATTGCATCATGGATGGCCTCCTATGATGTTTATAATATCACTAGTTTATTTTTCCGCTGTTTTAAAACTCTGAACCATTTACTCACCATGTTGAATCTTTTATTTTGTG
The DNA here is from genome assembly GCA_036936925.1 of Cenchrus fungigraminus. Classification (NCBI taxonomy): domain Eukaryota; kingdom Viridiplantae; phylum Streptophyta; class Magnoliopsida; order Poales; family Poaceae; genus Cenchrus; species Cenchrus fungigraminus. Next base: position 61,394,304 of record CM072768.1, on the reverse strand, counting down.
TCATGAACCATGGTTTGTAATAATTAAACCCTTAGGGGTAATTTTGGATTTAATTTGTGTAGTGTACTCTAGACTCACCTTCGTGTGAGTTTTAATGCATATGTTCGATCCTTTGTCACTATGTGAGTGATTTCACCGGGCTTGACCCGGCAACTTACGACGGGATGATACTTTATTATCGCTTAATGACCAAAGTGGATTGGTTTAGGTGATAGTAGGTATTTTCTCGGGCGGGTTGTCACATCACCTGTCAACCAGCAATGTGCAAGGCATTACAACTGGCTTCCTACAAATCCAGCCTGGAGCTGTGACAACAGATCTCCTGAACTCCCTAGATAATGATGAATCGGAAATGTAACAGGGATAGTTCCTGTCTTTCAGCTCTCTGGAGTAGTTTGCTTGTCCTAATCTTTTCCTTGGTGGATCCTAGTATCTTTTTTTTTGAGAATTACGCAGTACAACACAGACGCTCACAACACGCACGCACACTCACCCCTCTATGAATACACGTACGCAAACCCTACCCCTATGAGAACCTCCGAAGGACTGAGCACCGGCAGATCTGGAGTTTCCCGAAGTCACCATTGGCGCCTCATCGTTGACGGGAACGTCGCTTACCACTTAACACATAACGTCGGTAAATCCTGGAAAATCCAGGAAAAGGTGCAGCACCAGGATTTGAACCCTGGTGGGTAGCGTCCCACTGGACCGTCCTACCATTGGACTACAATCCCATTCGATACTAGGTGGATCCTAGTATCAGAACTTTTTGTTGTGCTATGTTTGAACCCTAGTGTGCTGATATGAATGGTCTTATCATTTACATCTTTTCTGTTGTCTCTTTGTTCTTTGTTGAGCACTTCATCTTTTGGTTGTTCTTCCTTTACATGTGCTTGACGCATCTGGTTCTTTGTCCTGGGTTTGTCATGTTTTCTAATGAATCAGGATCAAAATACTAATATCTTGGTTTGGAATGTTTGTGGGATTAACTCCCAAGGCAAATGGGATGCCATCAAGGATAAGATTAATGAAAGTGCATGCTCCATCATTTGTCTTCAGGAAACAAAGAGAGAAACCTTTGATGTGGCCTATATCAAAAGGTTTTGTCTTAGACATCTAGATAACTTTTGTTTCTCTCGGTTGGGGTGTCTGGCAGCCTAATTGTCATCTGGAATGGCAATCATTTCTCTGGGAAGGTTTTGGTCAATTCTTATTCGATTACTGTCAAGTTCTGTTGTTGTCTCACTGGAACAACTTTTAACCTATCTAATCTTTATGGGCCTTCTAATCCTGATGGTAAAGCTACTTTCATTAATTGGCTTTATAATTTAGATATCTCTAATTTTGATGACTGGTTGCGGCTGGGGATTTCAACCTTATCCAATGTCCCCAAGCAAGCACACGAGAAGAATGTACCCAAGCAAGATCCCTATATGAGTTTACACCCTTTGGCTATAATTCTTTCGAGAACTATAGAAGGTGATTTCAAAGTTATCTCCACCGACACTTACTATTGTCTTAAGCAAAAGCATGATGAGAATAAAAATACAAATACTTAAAATTTGACATAATAGTATTATAGATAAGTTTTTCAATGCCTCACATAGAGATGATGATAGAAAAGAGGACCACAGGTGGTCATATCTAAATAACATTGACAACATAACAGTCTTACATAAGTCCAAATGGATTGGAAACAAACAAATGACGATATAAAGGAGGACCACACATGGTCATAACCAAATAGTGATTACTAGATAACAAGAAATATAACCCTATGGAAGAGTTATATTATTTTGACTTTATTCGTCACCCTTGTCAGTGCATCAAATGTAGCTCAGAAGCTGAGGCACGTTGACAACTTTGATTGGCTTGATAATATAGTCCTTTGCACCTCCATCAATGCACCTTCATTCACAATAGGAATGCTGAAACTGTTAAATACATAGTGGAAAATTATTAAACGAACGCATGACTTTGAAAAATTTTCTATTCACTCACTTTTTAATCATTTCAGAGGTGTCCTCAGTGCATGTAATCACCACAGGGAGATGATTAAGCTTGGGCGATTTCTGTGTGGGGAAACAATTTTTTATTAATGGTTAGTTTTATCATTACACAGGAGTAAAGCATTATTCAACAAGTTATTTGACGAAACTAGAATTTCTTCTGTAGATGGACCCTACCTTCACCTCAACTAGAAGATCATAACCAGTCATTTCAGGCATAGAGTAATCCGTTAGGATCAACTGCACATCATGTTCCTATACTCAAGTGCATACAAACAAATATCTTAGTAAATAATCATATTAAATAAAAATGAATAAGTGCATTCCTATGAGAAGAAATTATGTAAATATTGATATACCATTTCCAAGAACTTCAAAGCTTGCTTAGGACCTTCCACAACAGTCACTGCAAAATATATAAAAATAATATAAAGAAATATGTAAAACATGGAACAACTTAGACAAAGATATGGAAATGGATTGAACTTATATATTATATATGAAAAATACTATTTATTGTAACTCAAGGTGCATCTTATTAAAAAAATGCTAACCACAACACTACAACAAGACCATAAGTACACATATAGCCTGGAAAGTCACTAGAAGTTACCAGAATGCTCTATTTACAATACGTAGGAAACTTATTATTAAAAACCTAGTACATCATAAAAGCTTGATTATTGTAAATGCAAACCTCGAATGTTACAACTCTGTAGAAGTCTTGATGCAACAAGACGATCGACACAGGAGTCGTCAACCAACAGAACGTGAGGAGTTGCCATGGCTCTCTTCCCAACCTTCTTCCTTTCCGGACGACCTTTCAACCTTTCATGCAAGATTTGTTTGTATTGTGCTGTAGTTTTGGGAGTGAAGGCACAATGGAGTTCTATATATAGTAATGTCTCGTTGTACAATTGCATCCTCAAGATAGATAGTTGTCGTAACAATATCTTTGAGATAGATAGTTGTCGTAACACTATCTTTGAGATAGATAGTTGCCGTTATACTATCGTGAAGATAGAAAGACAATAACTTGACATATAAAAAATATTTTTAGGCTAAGAATCAATAGTGAAGGCTAGCTATACTAACAACATCTATGGTAATGATATCCTAAAGATATTGAAAACAATGAATAGCATAGGGACTAAAGGATGGGTTCAGGGTGGCACGTCTTCTAGGATGGTTGTTTTATGCACCGGTGACATGTGCACATGAGGCTTTGAGTCACTAGTGCTCTGCACCAACTGCATGGGGACAGAGAGGCATGATGCAACATTGGTGCTGGACTTGGGAGACTGATGGATCGGACTCAGTGGAATCTAAGGAGGTGGTCTACAGAGAGGACTAGAAGTCTGACATGGTATTGGACTCATGTTGAGGCGGGTGAATTGGCTTAAGGAGTGGTTTCGCCAATCTACTAGACTATGTAGGGAGGAGATGAGGTGCATCGTAAGTGCTGGGAGATATAGCAAAGCATGCAATTGGGGCTTGCTGACCATTTATGGTCATTGGTGACCATGAGATCAGGTAGATGGGAGAGAGGACAGTGCTGCAGAGCTTCCTAGGATGCTTATGTCAATGTTGGGTGGGTAGAGCACAGTGAAAATATTTAGGATCGCTATCTTACGAAATATGACCTCCAACTTTGCATAAAAATGTCTTGTTGAGATTGAACATTCAACTATAGGGATTTAAACTATGAGTAGCACAAGTTTTGTGTCCTAGAAAGTTGTTTAAGAAATTTAGGTAATTTAGGGTGCAAATGCCATAAATTGGTCCACCATCCTTTTTGTCCACTTTGGTCAAATGCAAGTAAGCACACCAAGGATAGGTGTGGACATTGAATTCATGTCAGTTTGTATAGTCCACCATATGAGAGCGATCGGTACTGTAGGACATAGGGGTAGGCTATCAACTCCTCTTCTTATGTCTTTCTGAAAAGTTGGCTTGTGTCAGAGTGCTCAAGTATACAATCATAGGCAATCACTAATTTTCTCAATTTGGTAAGAAAACCTTGTCTTACCATATGGATAAGAGTACTCTCATTACCCAATTACATGTCTCCCTCTTCTAACACGGTGTTATCACTACATCACTTTGTTCAGATGAACTAGATTAGTATTAGCACACTTCTTCTTCCTTGTGGAACCTGATAATATAGAAGAGTTCTGAGTGAAAATTACATTAGTATTTGTACTCTTGAAGGGATTCTTGTTCGAGACACGAGTCATTTTCAACTCCCTCTCAATAAGTCAGGTCTCTTTCAACTGCTTTCCTCGTTTCCACTAAGGCGATCTTTTCCACGAAGAGGCAAGATCACAGCCCTCACAAACTTGCCACTGCTCACCACACCTTGGGAGCTAGCCGACGATGCCTAGCCGTCTAGGAGGCAAACCTCCAAGAGTAACAAATACTTCAAAGACTTGTAGACGCGAATCAAAGTGCTCAAGCTATGGAAATCTCTTCCTCAGTTCACAAAGGATCTCTTTAGCTCACAATCTCAACCCAACTCAAGGATATGGCTTGAATTACACAAATCTAACAAAGAGAGGTTGGGGAGAGCCACAAAGGCTAAGGCTTGTCAAAGAATGGCTTAGAAGCACAGCAATGGCACGAGGAGCAGCACCTCTCCATTGAAGAGGTCGTGGGGTATAAATACCCCACTCCAAGGAAAACTAGTCGTTAGTTATCTGGGATCACCGGTCAGACCGGTGTCCCACACCAGTCAAACCAGTGTTTGAAAAACTAGTCGTTAGCACACTCTAAGGCTATCAAGAGTTAGTCCCAAAAAGGTTAGGTTATAAGGGACTGTTAGCACACTCTAAGGCTATCAAGGCTATTTCTCACAAAGGTTTTCTAAGAGCACTTTTGACTTGGTCATGAAGCTAATGTTGCATCCCTCTTGATAGTACGACATTCCTATACTCAAGGATAAATAAAAATACCATGTCAACTTCTTGAGCTTGAATGTCTTCAATCTTGCCATACTTGATGAATTTTCACTTGAGGGCTTTCAACTTAGCTATTTACTTGAGCACGTCCATACTTGAGCTAGTGACTTAGGATTCTTCCATTTAGCATATATAAGAATGCACATTTGAATCCTTAAGTCACTCCATATTGCCATTCATAACACATAGATGAGTTGCATTGCTTCCCTCAGTTAAGGCATGAGTATGATTCTTCGAGACCCCGTGGATACTTAGATACTTCACCATATCAAAACACCACATATGCTTAGTACCTCGCCCTAGTCTTCTCGGTTGATCTCTTCATCACTTACCCAAGCCACGTTGAGTTCGGCTTTGCTTCACCAACATTTATTCTTCATTTGAAAGATACTCCAAATGATTGTTCTTGATTGACAAAGAATATGCAAGCTTCCAATTTAGGATCATTTATTTTAGAAATACCCTTGTATCCTTTTGCAATTACCATATGAAGCTTTGCATTGTCTCTAGTGAAAAATACAATTTTCCTTTATATGATCCCTCTTTGTTTATACTCAATCCATTACATGAATTGGACACCTTGTAGATCATTCTTGAAGCATACTCCAATATTATCTTTAATTGAGCATGCCATTTATCAATATTTGCACAAGGGATCACGCACTTGCTTGCTTTGTTTGATGTGAGCCATACAATATTCATTCTCATACAAGTGACAACAATATCTCATGAATATTTAAGTTAAAACATGCTCACATTCTTAAACAAATAAGTTAGTCCTTTAATCGTTTTGTCACTCAATTCACCAAAATCCACTTAGGGGCCTAGATGCACTTTCGGGGGGGAGCTAGCTGGCCTTACATGGCACTTTGACTGGCCTCATCCCCTAACCGGTATATAGTACCCCTCCATATAGTCTCCAACCCATATATAGCCTTCTTTGAATAGAAAAGGATTAGAGTGAAACAAAGGGATCTTCAAGCCTCCAGGTGAAGTCACCTAAGATCCTAGATGGACAATTTAGAAAAGAGAGAAATCCTATAAATTCTCAAAAAACTACATCTAGCTATTAACCACCTACATCATTATGAAAATAACCTACAGTAACCCCCTAAATATGTATCTAAATTACAAACATCTACCATTATATAAAATGAAGTAAAGTAACCCCTAATCTTCATCAAAATTACCCATTTATGCCAATATAACCAATATTTAAAATATCCCCCTAAATTTGCATCTAAATTTTTTCACAAATGATACATAAAAAGTAAATAAAACTAACCACTTAAATTTGCATCTATATTACACACATATGCCATTATTAAAAATAACATGATGTAATCTTAAATTAAATATGATAAACATGGATGAAGATAATAAGTATATATCCATATAAGTACTGTGTTTGAGTATTCCATAAATGAGAGATAGTTCAAGTTAATAGTTTCTAGCAATGTGGCCTCATTTTCTTCCATTGAAGACTCCACATTAGTTTTCACGAGGCACACTAGAAAAGAAAAGACAAATTCTAAAAATTCTCACAAAAATTAGAAACATTAATGTTGTAAATTATAATAGCCATAGTCATTGATCTATTACATTCTATAAAAACCTACCCACCTTTATCACTATGAAAATATTCTAAAATAAACCATAAACTTACATCCAAATTACCAAGTTGTATCATTGTAAAAAATAATCTAACATAATCCCACAATACTTTCAATTACACATATCATTATAAAGCATAACATAAAAATTAAAATGCATTCTTTACTAATTATTTTCTAAGTTAGCCACATATATCTTTAGTAAAAATAATCTGACATAAACACCTATTAAATCTTAATCTAATTATCTTCTTGTGTGCTGACACATCTTATCTTATATATTTATAAGTCAACTAAACATGAGAAAAGGGCATAATTGTTAATACCAACTTAGAATAGGGTGTCACTAATAGTTTTTCTGGAGTTTTGGAGAATTCTATGTCTTGCAGGGACTAATCAGAAAAATAGGAAAAGAATGAAGTCTAGAAGGCTCCAGAAGGCTTCGGAACTCAACGTGACTTGACACCCAAGAAAGAAGCATCTGGAAGAGGCAAAGACCCACCTGGCCGAAGTGGGCCCTGAGGGGGGCCCACCACAGACCGGTCGGCCTCCCCCGGGCGCCAGGTCAGCCCTACTTCTGGAATGTTCTTCCACCACCTATGAGGATCAATCTAAACCGTATGTTAGGTCGGTTTGATCGTACGGCTCATGGCATCCCTTCAAAACTATATAAGCAACCCCCTGACCCCCTGGCAGGAGAGAATCTGGCTCTCATCTGTTCATACACCAGATCAAGTCATCAAGTCAGAGATACGACGCCCTAGAAACACCATATAGCGAGAGTAGCTAACTAGTCTAGATCTAGGAGGAGGCAAGGCGTCTACTTGGCTCTTGATCGTCTAGAAGCTGGTCGAGATACTGATCTAGCTTCGCTTTTGTAAGTTCTTCACATTTGCTGTAGAGACATATGTTCTTATCAATGATTATATTCGAGATTATATGCTTTGGTGTTTATTATGATTACATGTTTAGCATAGTTGATTTACCTTTATATTCGTGTATGGAGTCGTATAGCCCTCACCTAGATCATCTATTAACTTGGGTGAGTGGTAAAGATAGTGTAAGCGTGGTGCTTATACTGTATTTACCTGCGATTGCACCCTACATGCCGGGTCGCGTGGTAGATCGTGGTGGTGACAGCACTATTGAGTCCTTTGCAATCCATCCCCCGTGTGTAGGACTAGTGGAGCCTTATACTATTTGGGTTGTTTCAAATGTCGGCCTTGATCCTCCTGATTAGTCTCCCCATGCATTAGTATAATAGTTCTTCTTCCATGATTGTTAAATGTATTGCACTAATCATAGTTTGCATTAACATATAGTTTAGGGTTACCGAGGAGTATCCTCGCTAACTAGGTTGTGAATACGCTTCTCTTTCTATATTGACACTTTCTGGTGGCTCACGATGCTATGACTTGATCAATGCTATCATTATTATTATCTTTATGTGACTTACACCTGTTTATAGTAATTGATATATTTTGGCCACTCTACATTACACAACTGAGAGATATGCATGTATTTGTTATTATAGATAAAAGACTTCTTTCTCTGAGGTAGAATATAAATACGATACCTGGTTTTACTACTGGTTAAAATGCTACAATGGTATATTCATATCTGTGCGCTTGCGGATACCCATATATATTTTTTTTTCTTATCTAGAGATCCAAGGCATATGTAAGAGTACCAATCCATGTGTTTTAGTGGCACTTCTGTCAGGGATGACAACCTAGATCGTGTTGTGCTATGACCCGTCTTGGATTTATCTTTTAGTTTATCTGAAAGCAACATCTGATATACACTTAGCATCATGTTAAGATATACCTTTGCATTTCTGGCGCCATCGATAGAGATGGATCTTATATCTGTTTCTAGTCAATGACGTTAGCAATGTCAACAAGCATTTTTGGCGCCGTTGTCGGGGAAAGAAAGTCTATAGCCTAAGTAATAAATTTAGTAATAGCATGCATGCATCTCTCACACGTAATGTATCGAGAACCCAAATTATCATTGCTTAAACAGGCTTACCCTTGTTCTTTCCACTTTTGTCTATCTGATTTCAGGGTAATGTATGAATAAGAATCTTCCAGACAACTTCGTCTCAGATCCAGAAAAAATCCTAAGGAAGGTAAGGTCAAAGCCCAAGTCTCGGCCCACAACCTCTGCCTTGGAAGATTCAACAGTGCGAAGCTTAACACCCACGTTCGAAGTAATGGCAAACAAGACCCTTCGCGAGTACTCCGCACCGACCCCGGACAACATTCGTACTGGTCCGACAGTCGCTGTAGGAGACGCAGCTTTTGAGCTCAAGCCTGCACTGACCAACATGGTACAAGCTAGCCAATTTTGTGGAAAAGCTCATGAAGATGCCAACGCACACCTTCAACATTTCTTGGAGATATGTAGCACCTTCACGATCAAAGATGTGCCAAGTGATGCAGTCCTACTTCGCTTATTCCCATTCTCACTCTTGGGGCGAGCGAAGCAATGGTTTTACTCCAACAAAGACAAACTTACAACTTGGACATTGTGTTCTACTGCCTTTCTGGTAAAGTTCTTTCCTATAGGCAAAACCAATGCCTTACGGGGGAAAATTTCAAGTTTCCAGCAGCAACATGACGAATCTGTCCCTGAAGCATGGGAACACTTCCAAGACTACATCTCAGAATGCCCACACCACGGAATGGAGAATTGGTTGCTCATGCAGACCTTCTACCACGGGCTCTCTACCAACACCCGTGAAACAATGGATGCTGCAGCTGGAGGTTCCTTCTTGTCCCTTACACTTACTCAAGCTACTAACCTTGTGGAAAAGATGGCGTCCAACCAAGCTTGGAACGAGGAGCGTCAACCCCGCAAGAAAGAAAGAGGAATGCATCAGCTCAAGGAGGTAGATATGTTGTCTGCCAAAATGGACTTAATCATGAAGAGGCTTGAAGACAAAGCCCCTGAGAAGAAGGAAGTCATGCAACTCTTCGAATCCCGCATGACCTGTGAAGAGTGTGGAAACACTGGACACTCGGGCAATCAATGCCCTCAGCTGGAGGAGGACGTGAACTACATCAACAACAACAATCAATATCGTCCCCAGCAAAATCAAGGATGGACCCAGCAGAGGCCCAACTACCCAGGTAACTATCAAGGTAATAACTCTTCCAATAATTTTCCACCTTTAAGAGACTTAGTTCAAAACCAGAGTAGAGTTATGGATAATCTGTCTAAGAAATTAGCTTCCAATGATAAAATGTTAGAAACTATTAGTAATAAAATGGAAAGCTTTTCTTCTGCCATTAAGAACCAACATAGTTTTAATAAAATGATAGAATCTCAGATATCTCAGCTGACATCATCTGTTCCCACGGCTAACCCAAGTAAGATTCCGGGCCAGCCGGAAGAATTAGAATCTGCAAATCTTGTCGATATCTATTATGCAGGCCTATGCGCTAATGAGACAGAAGAAGGCCCAAAGTGGACTGACTGGGGCTTGCCCACCAAGAAAGGAGATCCAGGAAGGCCAGTCATCACCATCACTATTGGAGCCTACACTTTCGAGAATGCACTCTGTGACTTTGGGTCTAGCGTCAACATAATGCCCAAGGTAATATATGAGAAAATCAATGGTTCACCTTTATTGTACACAACCATGTGCTTGCAGCTTGCAGACCTGTCACTATGCTACCCTGAGGGCATCCTAAACGACATATGTCTGGGGGTAGGAAGTTCCTACGTAGCTGCCGACTTCGCTGTCGTCGAGACTGGGGGAAGTGAGAACGCCCCAATCATTTTGGGACATCCTTTCCTTGCCATTGTTAAAGCCGTCATCTACGCCGACACTGCGAAGATCGTCTTCACCATCAACGGGAAGAAGGAGAGATTCAGTTTCAAGAACAAGATCCTAAGAACTCCTGCACACCCCCAATATCCTTACCCTCAAGAGTACAAGCCAGCTGTCGAGAAGAAAAGGAGAGATAGAAGGAGGAACAAAAAGAACAATCAACCTCGACTACACGTGGAGGAAGTTTGGATAATCAACACAATTCAATCAGAAAACGAGAACCTGTTTCCTTCACCACTGCTGCCAAAGTTAGACGACCCTGGAGTCCCATCAATCCACTGCTCCATCAATCAAAGGAACTTCCAGCGAGTTGTCTGCGACACGAGATCGGGCATCAACTTAATGTCTAAGGTAACTTATGAATTAATATACGGTGACCTGCCTTTGTATTCCACCTATATAATGCTGCAGATGGCGGACCAATCACACCGATTCCCGGAGGGAGTTGCGCGAGATGTACCTATCAAGATAAAAGATCACTATGTCCTAACTGACTTTGTAGTCATAAACATGGGAGATGAAGAGCAAGATCCTCCCATAGTACTTGGGAGACCGTTCCTGAACACCACCAGAGCAATCATCTACATCAGGACGGGCGAGATTCACTTCCAGTTCAGAACTGATAAGGTACGCTGCTACTTTAATACTTATACTGACTCTGGGCAGCCCAAGAAGAACAAGACGCGGAGACACCTTCAGAAATTGCAACGCAAGCTGAACACGAAGTTGACGGACATTAAGAACATTGAGGAAGAGATTAAAGAGAATTCCGCACAGCTCCTACCATTCAAGAACTCTGAACCTGTTACCCCAGAAAGGTCTCCACCGAAGAAACAAGTCTGGAGGAAGAAAGACAAGAGTACACCTTCGGAAGACCAATCACTACCCGCGTCACTAATTGATCAATCATCGGCTACTACATCTATGCCATGGAGTAAGTACTTGAAATTCTTGCCGAGAGGTAACTCGGTATTTATCTGCATTTTTAATTAGCATTTTTCCTTTAGCATTTTTACTTACCTATACTTGCATTACAAAAAGACCATAAAAATGTTTTCTGCATTTGCATCTGTTCCTTAAGGCCCCATGTACTCCGTACCATGGTGGCATAAAAAAATAATAATATATTGCATTCACATGTTTTTGCTTTAGCATCCCTTTTTGCATATAAAAATTCACAAAAATATGTGGGCACATGAAGGTCCACACTTTTCAGAAAAACCCAAAAAGAAGTGGGCACATGAAGGCTCACAACATAATCCTAGAATTTGTTCCTTCGGGTATGTGCGAGATTAATATTTACAGGAAGAAATTAAGGAAACCCTGAAGGAAAACAAGTTTTAAGGATGGATGAAGGACTACTTCAAGATCTAGCTTGGGGGAGAGCATCCCCAGTTATCACAATAAGTATCATTATCCTATGTTTTAGTTATATGTTTGCCTAGAGTTAAAGAGTCTTAGTTAAAAGTCTTAGTATGAATAAATACTAGAGTCTGCTAGTTGGCTTTTCTTTTTAATGACCATCTTGATGATTTATGCTTGGAAATGATGAATAGTTGCTCCGCTGTGATTCCTCTTAAATACTTAATTTTCAGACCTAGATTCTCCTAAAGTTTTAAATGCTTAATTTGCTCTAAACCCAAAACCCGTGGGAAGTACATGCTTAATCTGAGTCTAGGCTTTGAAAGATAATTCATGAAAAGTTGAGCTGCTATTTATCATATTCCTAGAGAAGCTTGATTCCTGGTTTTTATGAAAAATCCTACATAATGAGTTCCTGTGTTTATGATCCTTGAGAGCTTGTCATACACATCAAGATCATTCCACTCCACCATTTATGCTGCTTCTAACCTGGAAGTACGCATTCTCCACCGAGCTACAAGCCATAAAATAGCTCATACGACTCTTGGATATGTCTCTCTCAATGTGTAAAAAAAAGAGAGATTCTGGGGCTACATTCGAAAGAAAAAAAAGAGAGAGAGAGGAAAAAGTGAGAAGAGAGAGGGAGAGAAAAGGACAAGTGTCATACTAGGTGAGAAGGGCCTACCTCCCTAAATAATAAATTTAGAGATGAATAATGGACACAAGTCCGAGGGTGAGAAGAGCCCACATCTCTAAGGAGAGAGAAAAATGGACAAAAGTCCGGGGCGAGTAGAACCCACCTCTCCGAGAGAATGGAAAGCCCAGATCTTAAAGTTCTAGAAAGAGAGATATAGTCCAAGAGCTAGAAAAAAGGCTAAAGGCTTACCACCTTTCACCCTCATCCATTTAACACTATCATCCCACCATACATATCTTGCCAAGTGTGACTCCATGCTTGAGAAGGTCATACACAGGATCTCTGAGTTTTATTTGAAAAATCTTGCAAAAACCCCAGGATGATAGTTGATCAAAGAATTTGAGATATACTGCTTGACTTGATTGTTCTGTCTTTTAATCGCTTAAGATTTATGAAAAGGCTACACACCATGGTTAAAGGTAAGATGGAGCAATCTTGTTGAGGAGAATTTATTTTTGAAAATCATGGTATTTTTGAGGCGTGAAAGCTTTGCAGCAACTCCTGATCCTGCTATAGCATAGCTTTGCTAGGGACTAGCAAAGGGTAAGCTTGGGGGAGTTTGTTGACACATCTTATCTTATATATTTATAAGTCAACTAAACATGAGAAAAGGGCATAATTGTTAATACCAACTTAGAATAGGGTGTCACTAATAGTTTGTCTGGAGTTTTGGAGAATTCTATGTCTTGCAGGGACTAATCAGAAAAATAGGAAAAGAATGAAGTCTAGAAGGCTCCAGAAGGCTCTGGAACTCAACGTGACTTGGCACCCAAGAAAGAAGCATCTGGAAGAGGCAAAGACCCACCTGGCCGAAGTGGGCCCCGAGGGGGGCCCACCACAGACCGGTCGGCCCCATGGTGGGGCCGGTCGGCCTCCCTCGGGCGCCACGTCAGTCCTACTTCTGGAATGTTCTTCCACCGCCTATGAGGATCAATCTAAACTGTATGTTAGGTCGGTTTGATCGTACGGCTCATGGCATCCCTTCAGGACTATATAAGCAACCCCCTGACCCCCTGGCAGGGGAGAATCTGGCTCTCATCTATTCATACACCAGATCAAGTCATCAAGTCAGAGATACTACGCCCTCGAAACACCATATAGCAAAAGTAGCTAACTAGTCTAGATCTAGGAGGAGGCAAGGCGTCTACTTGGCTCCTGATCGTCTAGAAGCTGGTCGAGATACTGATCTAGCTTCGCTTTTGTAAGTTCTTCACATTTGCTGTAGAGACATATGTTCTTATCAATGATTATATTCGAGATTATATGCTTTGGTGTTTATTATGATTACATGTTTAGCATAGTTGATTTACCTTTATATTCGTGTATGGAGTCGTATAGCCCTCACCTAGATCATCTATTAACTTGGGTGAGTGGTAAAGATAGTGTAAGCGTGGTGCTTATACTGTATTTACCTGTGATTGCACCCTACATGTCGGGTCGCGTGGTAGATCGTGGTGGTGACAGCACTATTGAGTCCTTTGCAATCCATCCCCCGTGTGTAGGACTAGTGGAGCCTTATACTATTTGGGTTGTTTCAAGTTTCGGCCTTGATCCTCCTGATTAGTCTCCCCATGCATTAGTATAATAGTTCTTCTTCCATGATTGTTAAATGTATTGCACTAATCATAGTTTGCATTGACATATAGTTTAGGGTTACCGAGGAGTATCCTCGCTAACTAAGCTGTGAATACGCTTCTCTTTCTATATTGACACTTTCTGGTGGCTCACGATGTTATGACTTGATCAATGCTATCATTATTATTATCTTTATGTGACTTACACCTGTTTATAGTAATTGATATATTTTGGCCACTCTACATTACACAACTGAGAGATATGCATGTATTTGTTATTATAGATAAAAGACTTCTTTCCCTGAGGTAGAATATAAATACGATACCTGATTTTACTCCTGATTAAAATGCTACAATGGTATATTCATATCTGTGTGCTTGCAGATATATATATATATATATATATATATATATAACTACTACTCTATAGCCGGCTATAGAATAACTTATTCTACAGCCAAGCCAACCGCCTAACCATTATGTGCCGTGCGCACCCCCTCTTGCAGGTTGGTTGTTAATTGTCTGAGTAATGAGCACTAATTAGGTTGACTAAATCAGCCATTTACTAGCCTATGGAGGTGAGAGGGGCAACCGAAGTATTAAGCTGAGCTTCCAAAAAAACAGCCACAAACAGTTGGGGAGCATGATTGGTGGCATTATTATTTGCTACACAAAACATGCCTGGCCATTGATCTTTTTCAACACACGTTCCTTTTCTACACACATGCATATGAGAGAGCACTGCATGAAGTACATGGTTACGAGATAACATGAGCGGTGTTATCTAGAATATCTTTTTTTCTCTCTAAAGTATCTCGTAAGTGACTCCTTGGATAAGTTTGAAGCCAAATTGTGGCAGCTCACAAAATCTCGTAACTATTTTACGCTAAACTATATTTTAGCGTAACTATTTTATGCTACATTTCTCTCGTCGATATGGTAATTAAATTACTTGAAACAGTGTGAGGCCTATTTTGTGATATTGTAATTAAATTACTTGAATTAGTGTGAGGCCTATTTTGTGATAACTCCGTAACTTAAATGTCATATGGCATCCCTGTTTTATGATTATGAGTACACGTAGTAACCGGGTTTCCACTTGCATGGGCATATAAAAATTTATACGGAGCAGTATGTATATGGTTCGTGGTATGCATGGTACAAAACACATCTCATGTTTTGTAGTAACTCTGTGTCCTATGTTGTATAACTTACTCCATGCACGCATAGATAAAAAACAATGGACAGCTAGTAAATGATGGCGCTAATCGTGGACTGGGGTAGTAACTGCTCGGGTCAATGTTGTCCGGCTGCCTCTCCGCTCATTGGCTACCAAATTAATTTGTGCTAATTAATTACGAGATTAACACCTATAGCTTAGATAATGGGGACGTACTGCACTGGTCTGGTCCGGTCGGATGGTCTGGCCATAGAATAAGCTATTCTATGGCCGGCCACGGAGTATACTCTCCGTGTGTGTGTATATATATATATATATATATATATATATATATATATATATATATATATATATATATATATATATATATATATATATATATATATATATATATATATATATATATATATATATATATATATATCCTTATCTAGAGATCCAATGCATATGTAAGAGTACCAATCCATGTGTTTTAGTGGCACTTTTGTCAGGGATGACAACCTAGATCGAGTTGTGCTATGACCCGTATTGGATTTATCTTTTAGTTTATCTGAAAGCAACATCTGATATACACTTAGCATCATGTTAAGATATACCTTTGCATTTCTGGCGCCGTCGATAGAGATGGATCTTATATCTGTTTCTAGTCGATGACGTTAGCAATGTCAACAGTGTGCATCATATAGAAATGTCCAAAAGTAAACCATATATGAATATGATTCTAAATTACCTATTTGTGTCATTGTTAATATAGACATACTAACTTAAGGTATATAGGAATGATGCGTGTCACCATGTAGACCGTTTATTCATGTACATGTGATGGGAACTACGGTGCCCGATCTTCCATCAGGTGAGGATAACTCTCGTTTTAGTGGAGTATGACACACTAATCTAGCCTCAGATCAGGAGATCCAAACCCTTCTTAGCATCGCAACTCCTCATGTTATCAATCACGTCACAATCCGGTTGACCTCGCTGAGAAGGCTAATCCTTGCCTGCGAAACGAAGAACACAAGCAAGAACAAGAAAGTACACAACGCTCAAATTATAGTGACACTCTGCAGATGAATATTAAACACACGAAGTTGGGGTTTCACAAACTGAAAATGGCGACTGTTCAAAGACAAAAAAATTCTAAAGCAAAACCTGAACTCTAAAGGTGCAACAACCACTTATGATGACCCTAGAGGCCTGGAAAGACCCCTGGGTGCACCCCTATTGGGATCTAACACAATACACGACCAAAAGGCCAAAATACGGCAACACAACACCGAGATAGATTCCATACGTCAACTTACTTTGATGTTGGGAGTGACTTACACAACAATCAAGTAAAAATATATGATGGTGTCAGTCGATTTTTCTGGCTAATAGAATGAAGTCAGGTAGCCTAGATAAAAAGTATCTGAATGGCAAGAATAAAAAAATCAATCAATTTTCCTGTCACGCTAGCTAGGGGAAAATTCGACTGAAGTCATCAAATAAGATCAACCAAAAAAATGTACTCCCTTTATCCCCAAAAGAGTGTCGTTGTTGGTTTTCATTCAACAAGTTTGACATTATTTGTAGAAAATTTATGCAACATTGGTATCTCTATTAATGGCTGTTAAGTACCAACTTTAGTCGTCAATATTCTCATGAATAAAGGAGAAAAGGAATTTCTTATATGCGTTTTAGTTAAGAATAATGTAGTTCCACTTGTCCTCGGAGATTATTTGGTTGTAGGTGAATAAGCATAAAAGGAGTGAGTAAACCACCCTCTACTATCCAAGTGAAGCAAACTCGAAGAATGAGAAGCCGCCAAGCGTGCATCACATGGATTGAAGGGTCCACGACTACCAAAACGACCTTATTTCACCGTGTACATGCCAAAATGCCTTAAGGGCCCACAGAGCAGCCACCTAGCCAAAGGGGGAGGCATGAGGACCCACATAGGGGTCGGCCGGACCCAGGGGTTGGCCGAACCGCTTCTGGCTCCTCATGTCTCTTGCTTGCACGTGGAGTTCTCTGATTGGTTCCCAAAGGCGGTGGATTTGTGTATGCAGTGTTGAAGTGCTCGGAACTGCGGTGTCCTAGGCCTATAAATAGAAGGGGAGGGGCCTCATTTAGAACACACACAACTCTTGATTCATTCTATTCCTTTTAGTTTCTAGGCTAGTGGAGTAGGCTAGAGTAGCTCTACTTCAGGTTCCAAGTCCACTTTGGAGTCTAGGTATGAGCTTTGTATCTTTATCTCTTAGTATGACTTTGATCTGCTTCAGTTATTCAGCTATTTCATATAATGTTGTGATTTCATGTATGAGTGATATGATCATGTGTTCTTCGCCTATTCTTGATTTAGAGGCTTGTGTTCTTCACGAACACACAACCCTTTGATCTTGTGGTATAGGTTCATATGTTCATGTATCTTTTTATATGACTAGCCTTAGTTTGAACTAGTTTCAGTACATGAATGTTTTGCATGGCATTAGTGTTTATGCTATGGTACTCGGTGCAAGTGGCCAGTTATCTAGTTGCTTCGACCTGGGTCACAATAGCCCAAGCCAGTCAGAGTCTAGTTAATAATGCAAGCATGGTGCTTGGGTTGCGTTGCTTCGTTGGATATGAGTGTGCCCCACTGATAGTTAGGTAGGTTGCGGTAGTGATAGTCGTTGGACCCTTTGTATTCCTCCACGTTATGATTTTTTTAAGGAAAATTGTGGGGGAGTCCCCCACAACGCTTCGAAATTCATTTTTTATATAAAAAGGTTAGCTAGTCAGTTGTACACTGGAAAGGGAGAGGGAGAGGGGGGGACTTACAGAGGGATGAGGACTTACAAAAAAAGAAAGGGAGATGAAGAGGCCTATACACAAATGCTATGGCACCACTTGGGCAACACTATAGAGAGGGGATCCAATCTCTAGCTATTGATTGCTTGTCATTGTTGAAGCGAAGGATCTGAAGTGCGAACTAGTCTGAGAACTCTATGTTTTAGACTCCAAAGCATGGTTGTGCACGATAGAAGATGATTGTATTCCTTAGCTTCCAGAGCTCCCACACTACAGTGATGAAGATTTCCATGAAGACGGGGATGGGCGTAACACTTCGCGCTTCAGCTATCCGAGTGTGGATTTCCATGCTTACATCCCACTGCATCTGAACTTTGGCCCAACATTGTTGAGTGAAAGGGCATGTGAAGAAGAGATGGTCAATGTCCTCCTCAAGTCCAAGATTGCACATGACACAAGTTGTCCCCGATTGAACATTGAAGTTTCTCCGCTGAAACATGTTCCTTGTATTAAGCCGATCAATCACCATCAACTAGGCAAAAAAACTTCAATCTACGTGTGCACTTGGATTTTCAATTCCACAAAAAGGTCCTAGGGACTTGCAGGCTAAAGTGAGCTAGCCAGTATAATCTTTGGGATGAGTATCTAGCATTCCCCCAAACAAAGGATATGTTGTCGGGTTCTGAATCATCATACATGAGTTGGACAGGTAGTCTTGTAGTGCATCGAGTTCAGCAAACGCTGCCTGTGGCAAGATCAGGTTCAAAATGGTAGAAAGGTCCAGGGCTTGGATTATCTCACTGACAGACATCTATCAATTAGTAGCGGAATCATATAGTGAGGGGAATGCTTGAGAGAGGGTGGAGTGTCCCCAGTGATCATCCCAGAAAAAGGACGGTATTCCCATTGCCCAACTTGCAAATAGTTATACTCTGGTACATTGGGTGCAAACGAAAGACATCCTTCCACCAGAAGGAGCCTACCTTTGTTGTTGCATGAGGGACCCTACCTTGATAATAAGAGTTCCAGATCAAGTTGACCCAAGGGATATATTCCTTGCAATAAAATTTGTGTAGCTATTTCAAGAGAAGAGCATCATTTTTGTAGTCTCAAATTTATTACGCCCAGTCCACCTTTGTTTTTAGGCTTCTGCACCATATCCCAAGCTGCCACATTTCTCCCTTTTTTTCTAAGCATCATTTCCTCACCATAGACATTTTTTCCTTGATCTATCAATGATATCAGTGACCCCTCTGTGTAGCTTGATGGAGCACATGGTGTATGTTGTGATGGGTGTGATGACTGAGTTAATCAATTGTAGCCTACTGGAGTAAGATAGAAGTGAGGAGCTACCATTCAGCTAGTGCTCTATCCTTGTCAACAGTGGTTACATGTCCTCAATATTAGGTTTTGTAGTGCCCATTGGCAACCCCGGGTAGGTGAATGGCATTATCCCAATGGTGCATCCAAATGTAGAGGCTAATAGATGTGTCCATACCACATTCTAAAATTGTTGTAAGAGTTTAAACTCTAATAATTGTTGTCGTGCGGAAGCAGCATGGGAGGCTAGCTCCTTGTTTGTACCTAGGTGCTGAACCGATAGTCCATGCAAGTACATGTGTACCCTTCTTGTATCTTCTGACTTTGTATGAGTAGTACTATAGAACCAGGAGCTAACTAGTATGTCTGACTCCCTATGCCTAGTTATCTTGAGATGAATCATTGTATGTCACACTACCCTCATCATTATCTTTATCTTACCCCTGTATTCGAGTACTAGATTCTTCCCCTACTCATGACTTATACTCATTGCAATAGTAATTTTCTTGTTATCCTACCCGTCTTCCTTAAATTCGATACCCTCAGAATACTCTATGAGGAAATGCTACAATGGTATATCTGTGCAATCGCAGATTCATTTGTGATCGTTAAGATTACCACCACGGTATTTTTGGTGTCATTGCTAGAAACACTTAAACCTAGTCGAGATGCTAAGAAATGCCAACAATCTCCAAATAAATTTAATAAAAAACTAGATTCAAATATCTATCTAATGTTATTAATTTTGTACCATAAATATTAATATTTATTTATATATATTTAGTCAAAGTTCTTTCTCAGGAAGCAAAAGTGACATTTTGGGAAGGAGAGATTAGTCATGATTTAGTGTGTAGACTTGGCTTGTTCGGTGCCCTCACTCTAGTGTGGTGCGGTCAGCTTGCCATCTCCCACGCACACTATGGGATGATCAATGGGAATGGGAAGTAAGAAAAGCTAATAAGTTGTCAGCACATGTAGGACCTTTCCAAAGCATTAGCCAAAAAAACTACATTTCATAAAAAAAAAGTGCTTTGAGGAAAATCAATGAATAACATAAATATAACAAAAACAGTGAGATTTTCCCCTTGCAATTCACAATACAAAATCTATTAAATTGATATGCATTCAAAGAGATCATATCATGCATAAAAAGATACAACTAATGAAAAATAAAGACACTTTACATAGAAATAACAATGCACACTCCAGGATTAGTGTCTGAAAATACAAAAAATGGACACATATATTACTTCCTGACTAGTTGGTCCATATAAAATATACTCACACGCGATGACATAAAACTCATTTTGCTCAAGTAAATGGTTAAGATTTTTTTACCAATAGAAACATGACACATGTCAATTGTTTCCAGATGATGAATAATAGAGTCAACCAGAAAGCAAAATCAGTCAATTAGATAGTAGGAAAAAATCAAGTGAAAAATCAACATAAATGATGCGCAAAATAACGATACAAACAACACAAACTAACAATACAAAAAAAAAGAAATCGAAACAACCAGAAATTTAAAAAATAGACTGAAAATAAAATACAAACAATCAAAAAATGCATCGGGATTGGAAATAACACAACACTATTTATGTATTTGTGTTGTGTATCACTCGAGGACACCGAAAGCGATGATATGATTTGGTAGTTCTTGACCAACAATGGTAGCAACACTGTTGGACCTAGGTGCCCGGTTGGGCCAGCGGAGCGGTCGAGAGCATGTATGTGTAGTGGCCGGAGCATCATCAACACTCACGCGTGCTGATGGGCCGGGCTGCAACAAAATCATGTTGGAAGCTGAATCAACAATACGGACATGACGTAAACAAAAAATCAACTGACAAACCAAATCAATAATCACTCGAGTGGTCGTTAGGAATACCGTTTGATGATTCCTGATGACTCTGAACGAATTTTGAGGCCAGACTGGTGCCATTGAAGCTCTATGAAATTCCCTTTCCATCCATATAAAGAACGTCCAAAACTGATTTTGTATGCAACCTAGGTGTCCGTTTTAGTGAAGACTGCTCCTGGACTGCGAGACAGACTCGAAGTCGACTTGACTTGGGCCTCCACCTCGACTTGCACTCCCTTGACGCCTCCAAGCCCTTCCTTGAGTATCTTCTTGTCCTCTTCTTGGTTCCTATAATCATAAACATAATCATATATTAGCAATCTATTCTCAAAATCAAACAAACAAGTGCTTATGAACGAGCTCACCTCTAAATTCAATTGTCGGGCACGAGCTTTTGTGATTGGACCTTGAATGCTAAGTGGAGGATTGTTGTGTGAATCTAAAGGAGTGATGTCCTCATCAGTGTGCAGAAGTGATATAAAGATATTATTTTTTATGATGATAGAATTAAAAGGTATGGATGTGGATGAAAAAGCATATAAAGTAATTACTAATTAAAAATGAAACCCAACTGACCAATGATAAGTACACACATATGCGAGTATTATGTAATTTTTAAAAACAACAGCTTTTAAAAACATTAGCCTGTACACAGGAAAACAGGTTATTGCACTAGTTGAGTCAAAGATGAACTAATTTCCCCTCCAATCCCTCGCGTTCCTCTCCAATATAATACACTACTATCCAACACTTCCTATGGAAAAATAGCCATGCACAAATTGAATAGGAGGCAAATAGAATGTAGAGAGAGCAAGTGAGATGTGGAAATCCAAAGAGGACACAGAATATCAGCCCTTTTTCCAACTTGTACGCCTCGGCTGAAGGTAGATTCCATCCTTCGACAGTGTAACATGTAGATTTTTAATTTTATCTTCTGATTATTTATGCTTTCATCTTCTATTTGGTAGAGCTTCATCTGACTCCAATTCTCTATGGGGGTTGCTTATCTAAGAGGAGTGATTCTCTGGCCAAAAGTAATTCTCCTTGATTCTCTAGCATATAACCTCTTAAAATTTGGATGGAGAATCACAAGAACGAAGCTGCTTTTTTTCTTCAATTCCTAGCATTTTTGTTCATTTTAGAGAGTCATCATAGATTCATAGAATCAACAGAGAATCACTTTTCTTTTAAAAAAACTTGTTTGACATTAGCTCGTGCTGAATTCAGTAGAGAATCAACTATGTAAGCTTTGTCAAACGGCCGGGGACTATGTTTTTTGTTCAACATTTTCCCCTGTTGTTTTGTGAGCTGTCAGTGGAAGGTTCAAAAGGCCGGAGGGATCTAGCTAGCTGCACAATTGAACTTTTCTCTGTAGTCTTTGTGTGGTCCTTGACTTAGTACAGGCACATGAAAAGAAAGCTCTGCCGCTGGAGGAGATCATTCTTGTCGGTCTCGCTTTCCATCATCGAGTAGCTAGCTCGTCCTTCACGCTATGGTAGGCCCGTCGTTGATCCAGACGTCGTCCCTGCCGCATTTTGTGACGCAAAATCACACGGGCTCCGCTCTACGTACAGATCGATCGACCTAGCTGAGCTACAAGTCTACAACCCCGAAGCAACTAAGCAAGCCACTGCTGCATGGCCGGCGTGCAGCATCAAAACCATAAGCAAATCATCACAAAATATGTAACCCTAATGCAAGTGACCTTGATAAAAAATTTACGTGTAACCCTATGGTCAATGCCGTCGTGCACATGTGATATGTCAGTGTTTTCCTTTATCTGGCGGCATTGGCCATCCTATCTGGCTACTCCATCCATTCCAAATTGTACCTTTAAAGATTTTGCTATACATCCCTAGATGTACAGTATCATATCTACGTACTCCCTCCGTCCCTGAAAGACTATCGTATTCGCTTCCCGAGAAACAATTTTGACTCAATATATAAAAATACATATTAATATTTATGGTACAAAATTAACATCATTAGATAGATAATTGAATCTAGTTTTTTAACAACTTTATTTGGAGATACAAATGTTTCATGTATTTTCTACAAATTCAGTCAAACATGTGACACGAAAACCAACGGCGACCATTTTTTAGGGACGGAGGGAGTACATAGTAAATTTATGAATTTAGAAATATATCAAAATTTGGGACAAAGGGAGTACAAAACATTCTTCGTTGGTCACGTACCATAGAGTAGTTATCTGGCAAATGCAATTGTGTGTTGTGTTGGTGAATTACATATTCGACCAAACAGTAAAGAGCCTTCGGACGTCATCCATTGCGCCCGTAGGCCTAGGGGTGTTGTATGAGAACCGATGGGAATAGAAAAATACATCCTCCCTTACCCTAACACCCATGAGCACCTTAAATAGGGAGAGAGGGTAGGGAGGGTATCTTTTATGCATAAGTGGGAAAAGAAATTACACATAAGTCCATGGGCTGAGTCATCCTATGGACCATTTATGAGGTTTTTTAGGCCCTTTATGGGGGGCTCTTTCACTTGCTAGCTAGTAACCCACCTTCGTGACCTCGTTGGCTATCCTATTTATATTTACCAAGGTTAATCCCTCCGGACCATGATCTTTGCCTAATTCCCGAACGCACGGACTAATATGCTGCTAGTTCTCCTCCTCTGTTCCAAATTATAGCTCGATTCATCTTTGTCATAAGTTGAATGTACTTTCTTTTTACGAAGATAAGTTAAATGTACTTCTCTAACTTTGATCAAACTTATAGAAAAATGACATCAAGATCTAATGTTTAAATTAGTTTTATTAATTGAATGCATCTAACATGACTCTTGTAGTATAGTATTTATTTGATATCATATATGCTATTATTTTATAAAAATAAAATTTCAAAATTACTAGTTAAACAGCAGTAGTGAGTTCCTCTGTTCGAGTTTCCATGTTATATATGCGTCTACCTCCTAACTTGAGATCTAGGGTAACCACACAGACACACACAAGAAAAAACGAAAGAAACTAGAGGCAGTGACGTACGTACGGGCATGCATGTCTCATCAGTATATACTGCCTGCACCTGAAACTGAAATCTCCATCT
This sequence comes from Cenchrus fungigraminus, assembly GCA_036936925.1. NCBI lineage: Eukaryota > Viridiplantae > Streptophyta > Magnoliopsida > Poales > Poaceae > Cenchrus > Cenchrus fungigraminus. Next base: position 61,370,044 of record CM072768.1, on the reverse strand, counting down.
TTACGGGGAAGATCAAAGTGGATCTCCCTAGGCCAGCGCGAGGATCTAATGGGACTAAGCGAAGGTGAGCTCAGAGCCAGAGAGGTCCATGAAACGCCGTGACCACACTGCTACTAGCTGCACACTGTGCCACCTTCTAAAGGCGATCAAGAGGGCCGGCTGAGAGAGGCGCCGAATGATACGGACTCGTGGGCACTTGGGGTTAGCACGCGGCTGGTCCTGCCTGCTGCAAAAGATGGCTCCATTTGCCCACTGCTTTCCAGCTCGATCGACCCTCACCTCAAGGCCCAAGCTGATCGTCAGTCGCCCCAACCGCCGATCGACTGGTTAACTCGAAGAAAGAACTGCTGCAATTAGCACACCGGGGTAATGAGGCCAGATAGAAGAATGTGATCAAGAATTCAGTAGGGCCACAGTAGAAGCGTCGTCGTCTCTATGCTGCAAATCGATCTCTCGCGTGCGCCCGGTTAAGTAACCTGAATTTTCTGCAGTCTGCAGATAGCCTGCCTGGACCTGGACGCGTCAATGTGTCTGGAGTCTACTACACACGAGCTGATCGAAGCGGGCGGCAGGCCGGCCTCGCGGCAAAGCCAGAAAGCCTCAATCTTTATGGGGAAGCACGCCGCGGATCCGCCATGGCTAAAGCCAGAATCTCGTGGGAGTTAGCACAGCACTGAACTTCTCGAGGCCCCCGAATGATTAGCACTGAGGAGATTCTCGCGCTCTCTCATGGTGCCCAGCCAGGAGCTCGATCGCTCTCTCTTCCTGCAGCAGCAGCTGGCGACGATTTGGATATGCCAATGATGCCTGCCTGCCTGAGGCATCGCACTGTCCTTTTCCCCCGGAGAGGCTTGCATGTGTTCCAGATCCCCCTCCCTCTCCCCGGCCATGATTATCCCCAAACCCCGGCCCATCACCACGCCACTAAACAAAGGGGATTATTCTTCGCAACAGGACATGATGCGTGATACAGATCAAGAGCTCACATATAAGTACACGCTACGCACACACTCTATATGGCCTGCGTAGTCCCATATGAAACAAAACAAAGCAGGCGTCTGTGTGTGATTGCGATCGATTGAGCGAGAGTAAGCTACTTGCTGCCATGGCTGCTTTTTGTGCGTGTTCCTCCGATCCGCTTTTAGGTGAGGGATGGGACCGGGGGCCGCGGCGCCATATATGGCTAGCTGCAGCCTGGCCTGTACTCTTCCACTATGCATGCAGTAACAAGTAGCATAAAAGCCAAGCGTTCCATTTCCTCGTAGGTTCTTGGGCCGATTACTAATTCAGTTACCCATCATGTGCTCATATGGTAGGGCGTGCAGCCTCTCGACCGGCTGCGATAAAAAAAATTTAGCACTAATGATACTCAATGTCGTACTATGTACTTGCTTAATTAGTCCTGCTCTTTCTCTTTGCCGAATAGAATCAGTTATGTGTACTTGGTGATGAACAACATGTACATATAATGCACACCATGATCGAGCACATATGTACACGCACAATTTGATGCTTAATTTCTTTAACAAATAGAAAAAAGGGTTGGTTTAGATTCAAGATGTAGGCATGTAGCTCACTACAAAATCGTGCCAGAAATCAGCTTCTGTTATGATCGATGGAGGCCGAATGATGGCACTGTAAACCTCCGGTTGGTGAGGAGCAAAGGATGCACCTCTGCATGTGAGGCCGGGCCTACCGGAGCTTATCACCAAACCAAACGCTGAACAGTTTGGTCTCGCCAGGGACAGAGAGTGGCTAGAGTGTTGCACACGTTTTGCCCCCCGGTCAGCCATCGATTTCCTATTCCCATGCATGCCTGCGTACGTCTGGGGCGACAAGTAGCACAGACGAGACGATCGAGCAGGGTACGTAGCGGCGACACGGTGCTTGCTGCTTGGGCTCCTGACGTTGTCACCTGTCAGGGCTAGTAGCTCACCCTACACACGCAGACGCAGGTGTCTTCACGCGTCGCCCTCGCCCATGCCGACTGACCTGAAACAGACAGCTCCAACGCGAGCCGCGCTGCCGGCGGTCGGCATGCACGGCTGCCGCCGATCGATCCGCATTTCCGTTGTCCGGCCGGCAATGCAAGGCCGGTCGAGCACGGCACAGGGACGTGAATACTCGCGACGACGACTGTGCAGCTCCTGAACCAAGATTCCTGGTCCGTCTCACTGTTGATCTGAAATTCATCGACGGGTTCACTGACGTGAGTGCAGAGAAGAGAGAAGATCGAGAGAGACAGACAGAGCTGTTGCCTGAGACTGTAAAAAGCATTGCACACACACACTGCATGCCTTCAGCAAAGGAAACAGTAGTATATGTTTTCTACAGTTTGAAAGTGGGTGTGTCTGCAACAATAATCAGCAAAGGATTTCACTAATTAACAACTGCAAAGCAGAGGGATGCAACAATGATGCTGCTTGCATGCATGGCGCTTGGAGATCGAGAGGCCAGCCGCGATCCGACCGGAGAAGATTTCAGAGGAAATTAAAGCATGCATGTCTCTGCGGCTTAGCCCCAGTATGCCGTTGGTCCGATCGATCGAAACGGATTCCTTTGGTCTGAAGCGAAGGGCTTTATGTGTGTGTGTGGAACAGAAGCTGGGGAGAATAATTGCGTTAGCTCTTCTCTACCCCCGGCGAGGGTGGGTCCTCACATTCCTTTTGGCATTACCAAACACTCATCCACAGTGCCCGGGCTCCCCCCTTGTGGGGTGTCTGAGTCTGACCGATCCATCAATTTTACATGCGCCCCCCCCCCCCCCCCCTCCATTATTTTTTGTTCTTTCTTGCTTGCCCACACAACCGGACTCCATTGCACCTTGTCAAATTGGCTTTAATTTGATGGACCAGTTTAGTTGAGCTGTAGATTTAGATATGCATGCCTGCGTGCCTCAGAGGTAGGGATGAAATAAAGTGATAACACTAATAGGAAGCCCGGCCTCTGAGTCACTACTTCTATTTACCTCGGTGTAGAACTGATCAGTATGCAAATAAGAAAATTTCTCATTTCCTAATAAAGTAATAATTCAATCACAATGTGTTTTACTTCCCTTGAAAGAAAAAAAATGTGTTTTACTCTTTTCCGAAACAAAATACATTCAGACGCTTACATACAACATATAAACTAACTCCCCACGAGCACATGCAAACACTCCCTACTAGTCCCTACCTTGTGATCCCCAATCCTATGAGGCTATGAGCGGTTAGTTGGGGTAAAGTCCATCAGCATGGGCCAGACATCACAAGAGATCAATGGATTATGTAGAAATTAGTTTCGAAGCCTGACTAAGCAATAAATCATGCATATTAGTGGTCCCTTCTGTTTTTGTGAGCTGGGGGGTGGGGGGCTACGTTGGCCACAAGGAACCTTCACCGCAAATCTAAAGGTGGACTAAGTATAATTAGTTGCAAAAACTCCCTTCATAACAAAATATAGCTTCTTAAGGTTTGTCCTAAGTCAAACCATCTCAGATTTGACTAAAGATATAGAAAAATCACACCTATGATGCCAGTGGCAAAGCTAGCTTTAGCTCTTAGGAAGGGCTCTTCCCTCTTCTTCTTCTTCCTCTTCCTCTCTCATTTCCTATCTTCTTCTTCCTTATTTCTCCTTAAAAATGGAAGAGGGGGCTGGTGGGGGTGGGGGTGGGGGTTGCTTGAGCCCCGATCTCCCCACCGCTGGCTACGCCAATGTATGATGCCAAACATTTAAAAATATATTTCATGATTGATTTGATGTTACGAATTTGGTGCAAATCTTGATATATTTTTATATAAATTTGGTCAAACCTAAGATAGTTTGTCTTCAGCAACAAACATGGAAGTATATAGTTTATATTTTGAGAAAGACTATGTATATATATACACGTATAGTTATAATAAACATTTAATATTTAAAATATTTTTGACTGAAAATCTACAATAGAATTTCCATTTTTTATTGACAAAATAATAATTTTGAAATTGTTGTTAGTCAAAGTTCAGTAGTTCAACATTTAAGCTAGCTAGCTTTCTGAAAGTGGAGTACTCTGGCAGCTGGGCCCTCTACATCAGTAACTAACTAACAGAGCCCCTTGTTGAACTACTGTAACCACACATTTTTTAAAATATCTCTGATGAGAGGCCCAAGCAGACTAGCTAGAAGGCGTTGATTTGATCGTCTTCAAAGGGGATGTTTTGCAGCTGGACGGAAGATCATGTCCTGATTCTCTCCTTGTTTCTTCTCCCTTGTATTGATCTTTCCTTCCCAAAGCTTGTATATGTGCTCCTGTCCTGGAACAGTTGCAAAGCATGCTGGGGAGGCCCACATAATTCCTTAGCCTAACAATGCAACATTTTGTCCCCATGTGCGAGCGCCTCTAGACAGCAATCTAACCTGCTCTGTATCCCATTAGGTCCTAGACAGTGGTTACCATTGTTTTGGCTTTAACTTGCTGGTACTACTTTTTCTACCACATGCAATCTGCAAACAACGCGCTGATGTGGTCAAACAAAGGGTAGGATCTGGAAAAGGCAGTCAAAACCCTTCTGTTTGTGTGATACGACTAGGGGCAGTCAAGAAACATATGATCTGCTTGCTTGGTTGGATCATCACTGGCAAAGCAGCAGCTAGCCTGCAGGTTAATTCAAGTACTGAACTTGTAGCTTCTCATGGTTGTGGTTCTGTACTTGTGGTATACATTTTAGCAGTGCACTAGGAGCCAAAGCTATACTGTATCTCTATATGTGTATTCAGATACAGTAGTTGATTGTCGTTTCATTATTCATGCTGTACGTGATGGCTGATGAGACATGTCACAGCATCATATAAACCCTTAAATGTTCACACGCGAGAGGCCCGGGGGTCCGGGCCGGGGCTGACACTGTATGTGTTCTCTGTACCCGTCTCATGATGATTATCGATCAACTGGGCCCTCAAATAATTACCGAATTGAAGCTCAGCTCTCTGTAAGTGGTTGCTTAATTATATGGGGGCAAATCCCTGATAACCTGATGAGCAGTATTTCCAGTAGAGTCGTACTGGTGCTGCATGTGACTAGTAGGCATGCATGTGTGTTAGTGTAACTAATTACTCCCAGTCCAAAAATTGTAACTTATTTGATTTTTGACGGTGTTTAATTAATTGTACCTCCAGTAATATTTAACACTTTGGATGTGACATGTTCCCCAATAGGCCTGTTTGTATGTTTTCCTTTGACCACTATTTTTCTGGTAGATATGCAAATGTTTTAAAAGTTATTGGATCTTCATGGAAGTATATTATGTTTTAAGACAGACCTACTATACACATGATTTTCATGATTCTGAATCCAACATTTTAAAAGTTACTGTTACAGCAGGGAGCATTTGGAATACAAATGATAGCGAACCTGAGCGTGTGACTGTAATGTACAGCTTTTTCTTTCCCTGTTAGCCGGTTTGTACATTTCTCCTTTATCAATGAAATAGGCACTATCTTGTGCCCGTTCGTTAAAAAAAACAAATGACTATCACCTGAACGGAGAAGAGAGTATAAGAAGTAAAAAAAAACACAAAAGAAAATGAGGAAGTGTTTTTCATTTAATTATAATTGTGTCAGTACGATTAAGTGTCCTGCCCGCCCCCAATTAAGGTGAGGGCACTACTCAAAATGCAGCAGCAGAGCTGCTCGCCTCACACGCTTGGCCGCCGAGAAGGGGGCTCGAGAGCCTGCAGATAGATGAGGCCTTCCATTTGGAGCCAAGCTAGCCAGCAGCAGCAAAGAGAGTACCACATCTTACCTGGCGTTTGCGTGTGTGTGGTGCCTCTACGTACATCATCAGTACACGTACTGCGTACCCATATTCTAATGCCTCCCTTTGCTTCAACATAAGCTATATATATACACTAACATTATCTAGCTCCAACTTGTCTTATAAGCGTCCAAACCAATCATTCCCATGGGCTAAGCACTGACCCTTCCCCCAGAATCCTTTTAGGAATCATGCATATGCCAACGGCCTGTACTGTGTTTAATATTCGACGAGAATTTTATCCAAGACCAATCAGGAGTCAGAAAAATCCAAAAAAAAAAACAGAGAGAGAGATCAGCCACGAACCAGTTTCAATAATCATGAATGGACAGGTTACATTTATATATATGTATATATAATATATCCATGTATGTGTTGTTTATGTGTGCAGGTGCGGCATCATCTATCTGCTGTCCTGCAGCTGCAAGCAGGTTCACGGCCGCCATGGCCGTGGTCTCTAATGAACGAACGGGCCGGGCTGATTGAGCTATAAAATATGAAGGAAGACGCAGTAGTACTGGGGGCTGCAGCGTTACGCACGAGGCAGCATGCAGGCGGGAGGACGGCGACCCCCACCTGAGGGAGCAGTATTGCCGGCCGGTCGAGAGGACGACGACGACGGCGCGCGCGCCCTGGGTCTCTCTCTGGGACTGAGACTGAGCTAGGGAGCAGCAAGTGCCGAGCAGCCGAGCACAGCTAGAGCTAACATTATACGCTGCGCGCCCTACGGAGAGACACAGGCACAAGCGGCTGAAGAAAGCGTCAATGATGCCAGAAAGCTACGTGTATAGTACTGAGGAATTGTATATGGAGCATCATGCATGGAACAAATGTCTTTTAAGCTAGCGATCTACATAATGTTCATTCATAGTATTGACAAATTTGTTAATTTGTTTGGCATTCCATACTTGTCTCGACAAGCAATTAGTATTTCGAGCCTTATTTTGGCTCCTTGGGCCTTGGCCATGGTCAAATGTGTATGTGTGTTTTTTCTTACCAAGCTATAATAAAATCAATCCTCGCGGTTCGAACCTTTCTAAATCGTGTGTTCGTGTTCACATTCGAGTTCCTGATCTTGACGACGATCCCCTCCACTAAAACCTACCTTGGGGCACCCTCTCGGTAGATTGCTGAGCTTTGGGGTATTTTTTTCTTTTCAGTTTCCTTAACAAATTACGATTTTTCAATCCAACAGTTTGTTTATACAGTAGCTATAATAGGTCCATAGTTACTTTTAGATAGATAGATCCCTAGTGATATGTCATATTACTGGTTTCAAATCAGCCCATGAAATTACCACTCTCTTGATTCACTTTAAACAAAAAACAGCTTTACCAAATGGCACTGTTTCATTTACTAGATTTGGGTGATTAACTCCAATGAAAAAGATCCCAAGTGAACTATAGGATTATAGAAAGTCAGTTTTTGCGATACGCAAAATAAACTATCCTGCCACTGGCATTGAACCCCGGGATCCAATGTCCTTGCACTATATTTCCGAGCTATAATTTTTGATAGCGTATAAGGAATTCTCTTTATTTTTATCTAAAGAATCCGTACAATGAATTTTCTCTATTTTTATCTAAAGAATACTGCAATTTACCCGGTACATTGATTTTCTTTGTTTAGCAAATTCAACTAATGATTCTTTATTCACAAGTTACACACATCTCCTCTCAAAACACAGTCTAACGCGAGAACTTTTTCATATTCCAACACTATTACCCGTAATTTGCCGAACTAGATTCTCTAGCTCGCTAGGCAGTTATTTCAGGCAGCCTTCCATTCAAAGTTTAAGGGGCTGCTTGGTTGGCAACACAGCCCGCCTCGCCACAGGCGCCCCCGCCACGGAACAGTGTTTTCCGTGGCGGGCAAAACGGCTGCCGCGGCCTGTGGCGAGCTGCGCTGTGGCGTGGCAATGTGTGGCCGGGGAACCAAACATCCCCTAAAACACCACCGTCTTCTCTATCGAATCTACAAGGAGTCTCTCTCCTATGAAATGCCTTTATTTATTTATTTAAAAAATTAAACATGAAAAAAATATATTTGGAACCCAGGCCAGGCCCCAGAACTTATTTACAGGCACTAGTTTTTGGTTTCCAGATAAGGAAAAATTTACAACCCTATGAACCCAATAAAACACCTACCAACTCCATCTCCATCTCCTTCCTGGAGCTCCGCGCCCCCCCCCCCCCCCCCCTGCATGATGCAATCCTAAAGAAAGCTGCTAAAACCTAAAGCTGGTAGAAAGCTGCCTCCCCTCTCCCCCTTTGGTGTTGTCTGTGTAGCAGCAAAGCCAAAAAAAACAACACTGCTCCTCCAAAGACCTTTTCCATCCCCCTCCCTCTCTCTCTCCTCTCTCAAATTCATTCCTAGCTGTACCCACATCTCTCTCCCCCAGTCCCTTTTGTTTTGTTTATTCACAATCTCTCCTCCGTCCTCGCTCTCATCTGGTCTGGCGCGGCGCGGCGAGCTCTACATGATAGAGATATCCCAGTGATCTGCCACCTCCTTCCGGCCCCCGAGCTTATATAGAGGCGCCCCGATTCCATTGGCCCATTCCCATCGATCCCCGGACCACCAGGCTTGGGAAATTGCGATCGCGAGCAAGAACACGGACGGAGAGATTGATTTGTTCGCAGGAGAGGAGAGACTAGAGAGAGGCCAGCTAGCGGCCGGGGATCGATTCCCTGTTTTGGTTGGGGTGGCATTTCGTTACCCGGTAGATTGATCTAGCAGGAGGGACGAGAGGTAGAAGAAGCTAAGCGACGGCGGCGGTGTAGTGCGGCGCCGGCCGGGCACCATGTTGAGCTCCTGCGCGCCGGCGGCCTTGCCGCCTCCGGAGGCGACCGCCGCGCCGCCGGAGCCGTTCCGGTCGCTCCAGATCGCCACTACTACCAGCGCCGGCGCGAAGAAGAAGCGGCGGCCCGCCGGCACTCCTGGTAAGCTAGCTAGCTACCCGCCTGCCTGTCTCAGAAACATGCATCCAATTACGCATCACGTAAGTGGAGGAGGCGATTAAATTAAAACGGAAACTTTTTTTTTTAACTACTGCGGCTCACACTCTTTGTCCCCCTTGCGTGACAATGGCGGCGGGGTGGCCGGCGTATGGAGCGCAGACCCAGACGCGGAGGTGGTGTCGCTGTCGCCGCGGACGCTGCTGGAGTCGGACCGGTACGTGTGCGAGATCTGCGGGCAGGGGTTCCAGCGCGACCAGAACCTGCAGATGCACCGGCGGCGGCACAAGGTGCCGTGGAAGCTGCTGAAGCGGGAGGCCGGGGAGGCGGCGCGGAAGCGGGTGTTCGTGTGCCCGGAGCCGAGCTGCCTCCACCACGACCCCTCCCACGCGCTCGGCGACCTCGTCGGCATCAAGAAGCACTTCCGGCGGAAGCACAGCGACCACCGGCAGTGGGCCTGCGCGCGGTGCTCCAAGGCCTACGCCGTCCACTCCGACTACAAGGCCCACCTCAAGACCTGCGGCACCCGCGGGCACACCTGCGACTGCGGCCGCGTCTTCTCCCGGTACGTACGTGCGCTCTAGCTGGCTAGCTGCTGGTCGACGACGACGAGCCGCTGCTCTCCTTCCTCTCATGGCCCCGGTCTGATGCTACTGCCGCCCTACTGCTAGAGTGCTAGTAGTCCCTAATCTTGTTTAGGCCGTCACTAATTAATCAGCCGATAATCCAGCAGCAACTAGAATTTGTCCAGCCAATCTTCTGGCATCTCTTTCAGTGCGAGATTTGGCGAGAATGGGGGCTCCAGAAAGGCGTGATGATTTTTGGGGGGAAATTTTGCGGGGTCGCCCACACTCTTTTCTTTCCAGGCATCTACTACTCTCCTCCACCTTTATCGTCTCCTCCTAGCTTCTGCCGCAGCAGCTGCTCCAGCTCTCTTCTCTTTTGGCGTCCGTCAAGAAGAGGAGAGAGAAACGGTGGGTGGCAGTAGGGAAGGGACAGGCACAATTCCCGAGGGCAGTGCAGCAGGCGCGGCAGCGAGCGAGCGCTGGCCGCCTGCCTCTGCCTGCCTGCGCCTGTATCGACCAGTGCAGTACGTGTAGTCGCGTGTACTCGCGTACGTCGGCTGCTTTTCGCATTTGCTGCCATGGCCATGGCTGTACGCCTAGGCGAGCTACTCCGCTTGGCTCTTGCCGGGGGGGGGGCTCCATTGAATGCCTGCGCCCATCCACGAACCAACCAAACGGCAAGCCCGCCGCGCCTGACAGAGAGATCGAATCGCACAGCCCCTGATCGCACCCTTGGCTTCTCTCGGTCACGCACCCTTGTCCTTGCATTGGCGCTAGCTGCTCGCTCCTCTTCTTGCTGCTAGTCGGATCCCATCAAACCCTTACCCGGCTGGGAGCCTTCATAAGGAGGGCATCAGCAGCATAACCCTCGGCACTCAGGCACCAGCTCTTCCTCCCACAAGGCCACAATCCCACATACAATACAATACAGCCATTGTTTGATCGCTTTTGGGTTTGAGAATGAAGTGACACTGGTGTGTGTGTGTGACTAGATGGTGCGCCGTTTTTACAGGGTGGAGAGCTTTATCGAGCACCAGGACACGTGCAACGCTGCCGGCCGGCCGCGGGCCGAGACGTCGTCCTCGCCGGCTAGCGGAGGCGGCGGTGGCGGGTTCGCCGCGGCGGCATCCACGTCGCACCAGCAGCAGCGCCAGATGCATCATGCCACGGCGGCGGCGGCGGCGGCGCTGTCGAGGACGGCGTCCAGCGCGAGCCCGTCCAGCGGCGACCTGGTGGTGAGCCCTGTGGCGTGGCCAGCTGGCCCGGCGATGGCGAGCCCCACGGCCGCCGCGGCTTTCCACCGCCGGTTCGACCCGGCGCCGCTGTCGTCGCCTCCGACGCCGCACGAGCTCCTTCCCGGCGCCCACAACCTGGAGCTGCAGCTCATGCCGCCGCGCGGGAGCTGCGGGACCCAGCATTCTCCTGCTGCTGTCACGAACCACCACCTCGGCGCCGACCCGATGCAGCTGCAGCTGTCGATCGGGTTCGGCGGCGACGACGACGACGACAGCGAGCAGATGCCGGCGTCCGCGGCAGCGGCGAGGCTCAAGGAGGAGACCCGGGAGCAGCTGCGGCTGGCGATGGCGGAGAAGGCTGCCGCCGACGAGGCCCGTGCGCAGGCGCGGCGGCAGGCGGAGCTGGCCGAGCAGGAGCTGGCGACCGCGCGGCGCATGCGGCAGCAGGCGCAGGCGGAGCTGGGCCGCGCGCACGCGCTCCGGGACCACGCCGTGCGCCAGGTGGACGCCACGCTGCTCCAGGTCACCTGCTACAGCTGCCTCTGCAAGTTCCGCGCGCGGGCGGCCGGCGCCATGAGCTCCGACGTCGCCAGCTACGTCTCCTCCGTCGTCACCGAGGGCGGCGACGCAGAGGTCGACGACCTCCACCACCGGCAGCTCACCGCCGACGACGCCCCGAGCCACGCTAGGATGATGGACATCAACTAGCGCGCCGCCGACCAGGCAGCTCAGCTCGTACGTCATGCATGCAAATTCAGGATCATTTCTTTTCTTCCCCTTCTTCCCCAGCTCGCTCGCCCACTCCTTCTGGCTGTTGTTTTTGCCATGGATGAGGCTGTGATGGATGGATGTGTGCCAGCAGTTGCATGGTGGTGTGATTAGATGCGGTGACGGGATTGATCAGTGCCAGGTCGTCTATCTGAACTGAACTCCCATGGCGGGAGTCATGCATGCAGGGCAAGTGAAGCTAAAGAGAGGGGTCTAAGTCTAAGCTAATCGCGACGTGCATGGAATCTTTCGCTTGTTTGCTTGCTCTTGGAGTTTTTACAATAACATTTGTTCGATCGATCTAGATTCAGGAGCATTTCGGCAGCCGTGCATGGCCAGCTCTTGTCATCGTCTCTGCTAACATCTTGATAGTGTTGCAGTAGTAGACTGGAACCATTTCTTTTGCTATATATTCTGTGGATTCTTCCGGTTTTAGGATCCGTTTAGTTCGCGGAATGAAACTTTTGGGTCCCCTTTCAAGGTTTATTAGATGTATTGAACGTAGATTATTTACAAAAATAATTACACGAATGGACTGGAAATTGCGAGACGAATCCATTAAGTCTAATTAATCTGTCATTAGAAATTGTTTACTGTAGCACAGTGTTGTCTAATCATGACATAATTAGGCTCGTTAGATTCGTCTCGAAAATTAAGGTAGGGGTCGTGGAATGGGTTTTGTCATTAATTTACATTTAATACTCCGAATTAGTGGAAAGAAAATTGATGTATATTTCTTCTCGAACGTTGGACTCGAGAAATTCACGAGGCAATGGAGTGGGGAGAGGTGATATCAGGTTCGGTAACACAATTATATATACTGTACTTCAATGACATAAAACTCAGGGATAGATCTTCAATGTAAATGGCACCATCTCATATGATTCCCTTAGTTTTGCATATAATCCCTTTGGTTTTGGGAGGCTTTGATTTGAGGAATGAGGATGGATGGGCGACATTGCTGACTACTAACATAAAACTCATGTTAGTAGATTTATCATTAAACCAACCATTGCACTATGTAAACTAATCTACTTGAAATAAATTATTTTCAGATATATTGTTAGTCAAAGTTGAAAAGATTTGACTTTTAAAACAACAAAACGTAGCTATATTTTGGACGGAAGGAGAAGGTAATTGTGATGCGGATGGCGGCAGTGAGGAGGGATGAGGGAGCGGGTAGACGGTCACAATAACAACACACTTGGTAACAATGATAGAGGAAAAGAGGAGAGGGGAGCGTTGGTCCAACGGTAGGGACACCACTAGAGAGGGTTTCAGGGCAAGAAGAGTTCAATGATAACATGCAGAAAGAGAAAGAGGAGCAACTCTTGAATCAGGATCGAGCGGTTTTAGTTTCATCGGAAAAGAAAAATAGAGGTGAAAATTAAACAATCATTTGAAAGAAAACTTGTAGATGTTTCCGTAACAAATAAGATAGAAAGTTTGCCAGTTATATTTTAAAAATTGAGACAAGGTATAAAAGCTTATAACTTCTTAGGAGATCCCGAAAATAGTGCATTTCTAAATAAACAAATTGTCTTCGATGTAACGTGCCAATAATGACAATTTGCTAGCAACTTATCTTATTGAGCTGCGTGCATAGAGAGAACATTACGCTTCGATGTGATGGATGAGTAGTGGCAATTTGCTAAACTAAACAAGCCTATATGTATCACTCTTTTCAGAATGGACAAAGTACGGTAGAGATGCTTTCAGTTGGTTCGACAGATCTGCACGACTAATTTGTTCTGAGAGTAAAATACTACACTCTGATTTGTATGACAGATTTGTTTTGACAGAAAAAATACGGTGGAAGAAGTCGGAAATAAAAAAGAGAAGCCTGATTTTCACCCGAAAATATTTCATTTTCCACGTCGAAAAGGTTTGTGGAGCCGGGAACATAACATCAACCACCCAATTACCCAAGTGGAGACAGTGGGTGAAGCTGCCGGGCACCGAGGTGCGCGAGCTCGATGTGAGGTCTTCAAAGCCCCCGAGGCCCCGAGGCCGCCCGCACTCACTGTTGGCACGGGTAGTCCAAAGCAACACGCGCACACACGACGTCCCCCTTGCTCAGCCAAGCCCCAGGGCAGGGAGACGACGAATGGATGAAACGCTGCCTGCAGATGACAATAAATGGGGGGCTAGGAAGCAGATGTGGACGCATGGTTTTCAGTGCCCCTGCCAAGCTCCCCACTCACTTTTCTGGCCCGGCCCACACCCCTCTCTCTCTCGTCCAGACACAAACACATCCTTTCTCTCTCCTCCATTCTCTCTCTCCCCCCGTTTGTCTGTCTCGCTCTGCACCGTCTTATAGCACTGAAAGATAGGCAGAAAGTATTACTGCCCGTGTCTGTGCCCTGCCCGCAGCGTGTGTGGGGGCGGTGTGTAGTGTAGTGTACTGGCAGCACTGTAGCGCCACTGCTTCTGTCACTCCTCAACTCTCAACGGGCATTGACGACCTCAACGATCCGGATCAAACGAATCGCCCATGATTTCGTGATGCAATGCTTGCGAAATGTTCTTCAGAAAAGCTACTTCTTAGCCGCTACGCTAGCTAGTGTAGCACTAGCTAACCGGTTAGCTATAGGCCGGTTGAACGAATGAACGGGGAAGGGGGGAATTCCAAGCACGCTCAAGCTCAAAGCGAATTCGACGATGGGGTTGCTTCACTGGATTTGTTGGCACGTGATGGGCACTGAAGAATGTAAGAATATATGCCTTGTGCAGTTGTGCTGTTTTGTGCAGGTGACGCCCAGCGTCTATTGGATTACTATAGTGGTGCTACGATGTAAAGGCAGAGGCTGATTGTGGGTCTCTTTCTGCTGATCAGATGCTAGCCACTTCGATCGGTTAGCTTTATGAACAATCAGCTGACAAACTGATTCCCTTGGTGTTTAGTACTTCAGACTAAGTTCCCCACTTGCTTGCTGACTTACACGACGACCTGCCTACGAAAAGTGGGGAGAGACTAGAGAGACAAAATGTTGCTTGTTCGATCTCTGCTAATTGTACGTACTCATAAGCTTAAACTCGGCAAAATCCAAAATGTGTGTGTATAGTACATCCTTTTTGGATGTGTTGGATTTCGCCACCATGTATGATTTATAATAAGATCAATCCTAATTAATGTTGGAGACACTAAATAAGATCAATCCTAAATATGATTCTTTTTTTTGAAATAAATCCTAAATATGATTCTAGACACACCATCTGACGCCATCTGCAGATCAGATGCTAGCCACTTCGGTTGGCTAGCTTTATGCTGCAGTTAACAATCAGCTGGCAAACTGATTCCCTTGGTGTTTAGTACTTCAGACTAAGTTCCACTTGCTGACTTACACACGACCTGCCTAGCTACGACTACGAAAAAGTGGGGAGAGACTAGAGAGACAACATGTTTGCTTGTTCGACCTCTGCTAATTGTACGTACTCATAAGCTTAAACTCGGCAAAAATGTGTGTGACTAGAGAGACAAAATGTAACTTGTTCGACGTCTGCTAATTGTACGTACTCATAGTACATCCTTTTGGATGTGTTAGATTTCTCCACCATGTCTGATTTCTAATAAGATCAAATCCTAATTTAGGTCAATATGATTTTGGAGATACTAAGTAAGATCAATCCTAAATATGATTCTAGACACGCCATCTGACGCTCTTTAATTTGTAGAATCACTTGCGTGCATGTTTATATATCCCGCGCCTCGTAAGCTTAAAAGTCTCAAATACTTCAAAGTTGTGGAAACACATGTACAGGTTGATCTCACGGCTTAACCGTGTCAAGCGGAGTCAAGATCTGATTTGAAGCCTCAAATCATTCTTTAACAATGCTTCGCAAGAATAATACACCTTTTCTAAAGAATAGTAATAAAGCCAACCCTATGGAATATTTTCATGCAGCTATACACATACACACCAAGCAAGGTTTCCAAGACAAGCCGCATGAACTTTATTTTAACGTTTCACAAGATCAAATATTAGGCCGGAGAGGAGATCAGCAGCTAGTACAAAGTGGGTTTCTTTTAATTTGTGCATGGAGCTGGGCTATTTGCATTTGCATATTTAGGGCCCGTTTACTTCACCAAATTTTCACCAACAACCCGTCACATCAATCTTCTTTCCACTAATTTGGAGTATTAAATGTAGATTAATGACAAAACTCATTCCACGACCCCTACCTTAATTTTCGAGACGAATCTAACGAGCCTAATTATGTCATGATTAGACAATGTCGTGCTACAGTAAACAATCTCTAATGACGGATTAATTAGCCTTAATGGATTCGTCTCGCAATTTCCGGTCCATTCGTGTAATTATTTTTGTAAATAATCTACGTTTAATACTCCTAATAAACCTTGAAAGGAGATCCAAAATTTTCAGTTCGCGAACTAAACATGCCCTTAGGAAAAAGCTACAGAGAGTTGCATTTGCATTTTTAGGAAAAATAATAACCCGGGCCATTTTATGCATGCAGCACGTACGACTATCGCGTCACACTACTGCAAATAAAACATCTCAGCTCTCCTTTTCATGCTGCTCCAGAGGTGCACGTAAGCATGGCCTAACTCGGCAGTGTCAACGTATAAGCTGGGGACGGCTTTGGATACTTTTCGTCGGTGTGGATCGCAGTTTGGTCCAGCATGCACGTTTTCAGAGACTTAATTTTGCAGTGTTGCGAAATGCCCCGGCAAGGCTGCAGTGCAGACCCTGGCTTGTCCTTGCCATGGCATATGTGGCTTATTTCACTCAATTTGGAAATTTCTGATATCTCATTGTAGCATTGCACTAGGCTTTCCCCCCAATTTTCTTCTAAGAAAAAAGTCCAAATTATTCCTTTTTCAAGTATAGCAAAAGTTCAAAGAACCTCGTTTCAAAAAAAAAAAGTTCAAATAACCTTCTCACTATGTTTTGGTTCAATTTACCCTCTGACCTATACTATTTGGTTCAACTTATCCCATAATATAATTTGTCAAAAACAATTTCTCCATACACAAGTTAAATTTTTCTCTGATACTTTGCGGGATGGTAGTGGACATTGTAATCTATATTAAAAATATATTTTATCCTGGTTTGTGCCACTTAGACGACGGGATTTTAGTCCATTAGTTTTTATATAATTTTGTATCTCAATGACAAATTTTATTATTAAATATCCCTATCCTATCAAATAGTGATGAAAAATTCATGATACATATTTTTAACATATCTTATGTTGTCTATTATCGTCTTGCAACATTTGAACTTAAAACTCCACTTCACCATGAAGAAATAAAAAAGACAAATTGTATTGAGGGTAAACTGAACCAAATGACGACATAGTTTAGGGGCTAGAGGGTCATCCCGACTTGAGGGGAGTAATTTGAACTTTTTTTCTTCTTCTTCTAATTTGCTCGTGTGCATATATATATATATATAGTTAGGCATACATATATTGCAGGAGTGACTGACAAAAAATTCTGTGAATAAAAGTCTAATTTTATTTCTCTGCCTTTAATTTTGTTCTAAGTTGCATTGCATTCAAGGACCCAGGAACAAACGTAAGATCCCGAAATTCAATTCCATGTAAACCGTAGAATTATCGGCGACGTACTATGCAGAATCGAATTTAATATCCCTAGCCCTACTGCGAATCATTCTACTCAACATCGAAAGAAAGAAGAAACAAAGGGGGGCAAACCTGAAACCTTACGTGCGTTAATTATTGATTGAAGATGCAGCGGCGCCGATGCGGAGCTGCTCCTCACATGGCAGTCGGGAAGTGGGCGGCGGCGACGGCGGCGGCGGCGGCGCGGACTGCTGACTGGCGGCAGTTCGGTTGGTAGATGAACGAGAGAGAGCGAGCGGCTCCGGCGATTGGTGTCGTGGGATGCAGGCCTGGGCCGTTTTTTTAAAAAAACTGAGAGGTTTGTTCGAAGCGGCCGAAAGAAAAAAAAAGTGTAGTCAGTCATTTGCGCTCCGCGGGCCGGCAAGAAATGTCGCATACTTTCTTGGGCCTGATGTGTCCTGTAGGGAATTCCCTGTTAGGCCGGCCATGGGGGCCTAGGGCCGTGAGAGTATTCTGGCCCAAGCAGGCGTTTAGGCGCCCGCCCGCCACCTGTTCCGCTTGGTGCCCTACAGATGTTCGACGAAATGCTGCTTTGGTACCAGTGGTTGAAAATCACGTGCAGGGGACGGTGAACACGGACTCCGGCATGCGGCGGCACTTGTCCAAACGAGTACTTGTCCCAGGCTAACGAACTTCAGTTATGTGATCATAAACATGGCCAATTTTTTGTTTCTTCGTCTGGCCATTTGATCCATCGCTTGGACTCTTAATGCACCCGTGACCTTGGTTTTCAGTCTCTTGGTGGCTGGTACATGTGGGGAAAATATGTAGTGCAAACTCAATGGTGGGTGTAATCCTGCAAACCTGGAACGTGGACCATCAGATCACAAACGTACAGCATCAAACGAGGCAAGTGACCCCATGGTACATTTTACAATTTACCACCCAGACGAACTTAGCATATTTTGCTATTGGATCCCTGCGCCTCAGACAAATGTGCCACCAGGTCCTCGAACCAATCCCCAATCTCTTCCTACAGTGAGTCGGCCAGGGTACCAGCCCGCCACCTCTGCTCGAATTAATCCCCACAATCTACCCAGCATGTTAGGGTTCGGGTAGCCATGGCCGGCGTCCTCGAGCTCCAACAATCCGTTCCTTCCTCATCGGTATTGCAGGTAACTCGATTCCCCAAATTGGCATCCCAGCGTTACCTGCCCTTCATCTCGCTTCTCCCCCAATTTTTTTAGTATCTAGGGTTTCTAATTTCGAATTGTGCGGATCAGTGGATGAAATCAAGCCGGTGCATGCCTCCTCCTGCAATCATCTCCTAATTTGACAACAGCAAAGTTCATCCTCAGCTTCTCTATTGCACTTGTTCAATTGGTAGGCTTGTTCTTACCTCGATCAATATATTTCATTTGGGATGTGTTAATTCTGGTCCAAGCCTAACTCAAATATTGTTTTTTTTGTCAAGTCCATGGTGTCTGTTGTTCAAGACTATCCACTACCTGCAACCTGCTTGACTGCTTGTTGTTAGTCCTTTGTACAAGGCTTATTCTCTCTAGCGTCAATTTCAATGAGCTAGCTCATTCAATTAATTAGCCTTCTACCTCAACATTTGTAATTATTGTCTTGCTAAATAAATTATTCAGATGCCTTTTAGGGATACATTGATATTTTTCATTTGTACTAATTGTCATTGTTCTTTAGTTGGATTGCATCACTAGATAGTCCACATCTGCGGATTGGACCTCAATTTTGGCATGGGTGTATGAAGAAAAAACTAACCAATATAAAGTGAAATATGTAAGTATGGTGTATTGGTGTTGCTTTATTTGCCAGGTAGTCAGCTTAACTATACAATGTGCTAGACCATGTTGAATGGTACTGCAAATCTGATGTTCACTTTTGCATAGTTAGGATCAATGCCGTATCATGTACCTTTTTCCTATTGCAAAAGATGCAAACTCTTCAATTGCCTTTTGCATACTCCTTATTTGTATCCTCACAAAATTGGCCATTGTTTACATTTCGTAATTTCTCTCATTCATTCTAATATAGAAGCTACTATATATGATAAGTGAGCATGGCTAGGCAATTGGATTTTAATGATGCACACTCTGACGGGGAGTCTTTTGCTCCCACTATTCCTCCTCCAAATTGTACCACACCGCAAAAGTCCTATAGTATCCCATTTTGTGTAAGTCTCATGTGAACATTATTTAATTGCAATCTGTGCAGTCTTGGCATATTATTTAATATATATTATGGACTTTGTAGGGTTCATATTATACTCCAGATTGTGATGAAACCATGAAGCCAAACATTGGTATGACTTTTGACGATATGGACTCAGCTAGGGAGTTCTATAAGCGCTATGCCCACCATGTTGGTTTTTCAGTTCGTATTGGGCAGCACAAAGTCGTTGATGGAGTGACCCAGTACAAGCGCTTCTTATGTGCAAGCGAAGGTTTTCGTGCTGTGAAGAATGAGTAATCTGGTAAAGAGAAAAAGTATGAAAAAAGCATCACTAGGTGTGGATGTGAGGCTATGATTGTTATCAAGCGAACCAAGGACGATAAATACATTGTGACAAGATTCGAGGAACACCATACACATGCACTCGCAACTCCTACGAAGCAGCAGTTCATAAGATCCAATAGAAAAGTTACATTGAGTGCCAGAAACACATTGTTTACATGCCATAAAGCAAGCATTGGCACATCACAAGCTTATAGATATCTTCGTATTGGTGCAGGTGGTTTTGAGAATGTTGGATTCTTGAAAAGGGACTTGCAAAATTACCACAGTGCTCTGAGGGTATTAATAAAGTCATCAGATGCTCAAATGTTTGTGGATCAGTTGAGTAGAAAGAGCCTTGCAAACCCAGGTTTTTACTTTGACTATGTTGTGGATGAGCATGGCAGGTTGATCCATGTGTTTTGGGCTGATGCAACTTGTAGGAAAAACTATGCTCACTTTGGTGTTTCTTTTGACTCTACATACAACACCAACGAATATGACATGATTTTTACACCCTTCACCGGTGTGAATCACCACAAAAACAGTATATTGTTTGGTGCTGCCATGTTATCCAACGAGAAGGCTGAGTCATATGTGTGGTTGTTTAATACATTTTTGAAAGCCATGGGAGGTGTTGCACCTAAGCTTATTATTACTGATGAGGCAGCAAGCATGAAGATTGCAATAGAACAGGTCTTTAAGACATCTGTCCACAGGTTGTGCATGTGGCACATTTTGATGAAGGTTATTGATAAGGTTGGGCCGACTTTGAAAGAAGACGAAGAGTTCCACAAGCGTTTGAGCTGTTGTGTTTGGTCCTCTGAAACGCCAAAAGAATTTGAAGATAGATGGGAACGTATTATGTGCAAGTATGGGTTGCAAGGAAATGAATGGTTCACAACAAAGTTTGAGCAACGAAAATCATGGGTGCCAGCTTATTTCACTAGCGTACCTTTATCAGGCCTGTTGAGGACCACTTCCAGGTCAGAGAGTGCTAATTCTTTTTTCTCTCGTCTAATTGGGTGGAAACTATCTTTGGTTGAGTTTTGGTTGAGGTTTGATGGGGCACTAGAAGAACAAAGGTATAAGGAGCTAGAGATGGATAATATTACCCTTCACACAACCCGCAATCTGAGGACGACATGGGGGATAGAAAAACATGGCAGTGAGGTCTTTACCCATGAAGTTTTTAATGAATTTCAAGCAGAGGTGATAGCTGCTAGGGACCATTGTCTAATTGATAGTGTGCAACTAGATGGTGATGTCAAAATCACCGGCATCATTGAAGATTCTAAAAGACCAAGAGTAGTACGCTACGATAGATCAACCATGGTTGCAACATGCTCTTGTATGCGATTTGAAACTCGTGGCATACCATGTCGTCATATTATTGTAGCTCTAAGAAGTGCCATGTTGAAAGAACTCCCAAGCTATTATTTATTAGAAAGGTTTATGCAGGGCTGCAAGAAGAACCCCGTGTTTGATGCGGATGGCATCTTATTGGAGGAAAATACTAGTAATAGGACAGATCCAGAGATGCAAAAAATGGTTTCAGAGGCCTGCAACCAAATGGAAAAACTTATCTTGCAAGCGAAGCAATCACCTGCTGCTATGTGTTTCTTAAGGGATGAATTAATTGCTATTGGTGAGAAACTTAAGGAGACGGTTCCAGAGAAAGAAACAAATCAGGTTGAGGAGTTTGAGTCATACCTTGGATGTTCAATTCCTGATCAAATTGACATCCACCCACCGAATGATACACGTTCCAGGGGTAGGATCAAGAGAATCAGAGGGCACCATGACAAAGGGGAAAAACCAAGTAATGATAAGAAGAGAAAGAAAAATGAGAGGACGCCACGCATGTGCAGGACATGCAAACAAGTCGTGAAACATGATTCAAGAAACTGCCCAGACAAAGCACCACAATAGTGATATGAGGTATCTATTTCCAAAGTAGAAAGCTTAGACTTTAGTCCAGCATGTTGGGTTTTCTGGTGAAGTGAGTTGGTGCACATGTAATCAGCTATGCCTCCTTTTTTTCGATGCTCAATACCATCTCTGATATGTGTATTCCCTACATGCTTTTAAATTGTGACTCTTTTCCTGATTGGAAGAACCATGTGACTCATTTTTTTGGTATTTGCTAATATGCATATCAAACTCTGCTTAGTTCATATTGACAATATACAGGTTATCTTGTCTCTGATTGTACTTAATTCCTGATTTTTTTTCAGCTTCCTAGGAGGAACAAATAGCTGAACATAGGAAAGAAAAAGATTGCCGAAAGCATGGACATACATTTTCTCCAAATATGAAGTCATATGTTCAATCAGTATTTGAAGTTCACCATTCCATTGGAGCCATCTATTTTATGTATATATTTAGGATAGATTTGGTGTAAGCCTATCGGTTAACCTGGTATCTTATGTTGTTGGAGTATACCCTTCAATTCAATTAATATGTATATGCTATTTTGTAATTATGCACTGAATTAGACATATAATGGCAAGATATATATTTATATATTGCATCCACAATTCCAGATGCATATCGCAAGCTGTGTTATGTACAAATGCATTTATCAGAGAGCACGGAGTAATCAGACACATCTCATCACTTGCAACTATATCATTTATAAAACCTTGACAGTTGTACACCAGCCAAGGTGCCATAAGAACAAATTATTCATAATACGGTACAAGGCCATTTTGGAGGTAGAATGAGGCTGGTGTGTACAACAAGGTCACCTTCAATTGTACTATTATCTTTCTTGAAAGTTGAAACAGATCATAACCTTGCTGTCCACAAACCTTGGAACCTCAGGTCAAACCTTGATTGTTGCATGAAGAAACACAATCTTGGTCAGAAAAAAGAAAGAACAAAAGAGGAGGACAGGCAGGAAGACAGATGAATTCTGCTCAGATGCAAACCCTGCAATACGATCCATGAAAGAATGGATTAAGCCACTGGATTTGCTCCCTTTAAGTGTAACTGAATAAAAATGATGCTAAATCATGGTAGTACAAGGTTAGCAAGTTACTTTTCAGATTCTGGAAGAGATGCTTGTTGATGTAGCAAGCCGTCTCTGGACCACCATGCCCATCGTAAATGCCAACAAAAGTGCCATATTGTCCAGAATCTAGGAAGCTCAATGCGTCAATGTCTTAGTGATGCATGATTTCCCTCGACAACGTGTCGGTTCCTCTCCAGCTCTCCTTCCACAAGTTCGAACAGGTTTAGATTAGCACAGCATCTAGCACTCTCCTAACAGCTTGGGCAGCACATTCAGCGTCATCCTCCACTACTCCTTTATGCTGCTGCCAAGCCTTGAGTCCTTGACAATGGCACCAGATTGCACATACCATGACAAAATGCAGACCCCTAACCAAAATCTAGTTGCTCTGCTCAACAGACTTCAGAAAATATAAGTAATTCAGCATGCCGATTCATAAGAGTTAGATCAACAAATTTAATAAAAAATCCTAGAATAAATGCATGATATTTTACTATGATTATGCTCCCAAACACGGACAAGCGCATGAATGTTTTCAAATTATGCATTTAGAAGCCAGGCTCATATTGTTAGCACTTTCTTTTGCTACAGAATAATGCAAAAAAAGTGTCAGAGCTTAATTGTTATGAGAAAATCAAATACACAATAATGCAAAAACAAAACACAGCTCTAAAGGATAGTACCAGTGCAAATATGCAGTTTGGAGAAGTACAGGGGCTAATTCAATCAAGTTAACAACAAATACAGATTGACATTGTGCTTTCGCAATGCAGAGTTTAAGCAGAACACTCACATCATCGCTGCAAAGAATGGATTAGCGTCAAAGCCGTCGTCACCATCAAATTCGAGTCCCCACTACAGTGTCAGACTCTCAGGAAGTCACAACGGATGGCGTCGGATCACAGAACTCACTGAATACGCTGCTCACGAAGGCCGGCGACAGAAAGCTTTTGCTGGAGACAGGGCTCAGCGGCATCGGCGCTGGCGAGGACTGCGGCAAGTTGCGGAGACGGAACGCGTCCTGATCGATAAAGGGGAACGACATGAGGAGCTCGGAGCAGTCAGGGGTCGTCGGCGAGGAGGCAGAGCGAGGCCGCTTTGGACCCCTGGCGAGGGGAAGCCGACGGGGTACATGGAGGCAAGTAGCGCCGCCGGCCGCCGCCTCTTTGTACATCTTGTTGGTGGCGCTTTCAAGCCGTGTGCGGGAGCTTTAGCGACAGCGACGCCCTGCCAGGGACGACGACGCGTTGGACGCCTCCACGAGCATGGAGACCGCCGCCGCGAGTACGCGAGGCGCGGTGGCGCAGGCGTCGGTTTGGGTGGGGGGATCGGGGGATTGGTTGGTAGGACCTGTTGCACATTTCGAAGTAGCGCGAGGTTCCAATTAAAAATGTTCAGAGGCAGTGCGGGCGGTAAGCTGTAAAATGTCCTATTGTTGATATCGGACCACACATTTCTGATCTGATGATCCAGCTTTCAAGTTTACAAGTTTGCACCTACCATTAGGTTTACACTACATATTTTGCCGTACATGTGTGTCTCTTTGTAGTTGGACATGCATCTCTTAGCGGGTGAGAGGAAGGCAGCATCAGGGTACTATATATCAAATGCATCTAACGCAAACCACAGGAAATGCATTTTTGCTGGTGCTGGACTAGCTAAACAACTGCCTACTTTCCGAACTAAGCAGCAGAAGTATTGTCCCAATATTTTTCAGGTCAGGCCGCTAGGCTGCTAGGCTTCTCTGAGGTAGAGGTGCAGCATATATATCTACCAAAGGTGTTAAACTGCGACCCACATTCGACATTCACTTCGCTCCCGTCTCTTCTTCAACCCAGTGGGATGAGCGGGTGCGAGAGCGAACCCCCAGCGGGCGACCCCGGCGGAAATGCTGCTCCGGCGCCCACCGCCACCTTCCCACCCACGGCCGCCGCCCCTGTCGCCGCCTCTGAGCCTGCCTCCGCCCCGCCCCCTCACCCAAGCTACCCCCGTCTCTTCTCTTCGTTCCCGCCCCTCCTCCCGAGCTCGTCGTCGCTGTCCCCTCGCTTCACCCCGTTGGGAGCGACCGTTCCCCTGCCGCGTCGGCGAACCCCCCTCCAGCGCAAGCCCCGGCGAGCAAGACCCTGCCGGTTTGCTGCGTTGCTCCCTCCTCGCGTAGGAACGTTGCCAACAACGCCCATCCCGCGGGACACAGCCCCAGGTTCGTCCTTCTGCCACTTTGCCCTGGCGAATTTCTACGTTCTCCGAGTTCCCGGTCTTCTGCCACCGGCCAACCTCGGAGCGCTCTTCTGGGCTGTGCCTTCCCTCCAGGTTGCTGTCGTTACCCCCGCCTCTGTGGGCGATGCTCTCACCTCCTGCTTCTCCGTCCCCCACTGCCGATTCCCGGTGCTCGAGGTTGAGCCCGGAATCTTCTCTTCCGCCGCTGTGAACGCTAATGTGGCCAGCTATCTGGTCTCGCGTGGGAAGTGCTCTTCCGGGTCGCTGACCCTGTTCCTCTTCCCCACCCTCCACTCCGCCATTGCTGCAGCTCGCTCGCTGCCAAACGGTCGAGGGGTGGGCCCTGCCGGTGGCGCAAGCGACCAGTTCAAAATTCAAAACCCCGCCGACTTGTTGCGGGCTGGCCCATTTAGCCCAGCTGCTGGGCCTCCCCCCCGCTCCCCATTTTCGAGCCCCGAATCCCAGCGAAACTGGCATTTACAACCGGTCGCCACCTACCCTAGCTACCCCCCCCGCCGGCCGGCCTCTGCGTCGCCATTGATGAGGAAATCCCCGACCTTACCGTCAACTGTTCCAGGGATAGTTCCGATGCGCAGAACAGCGAGCAGCCGTCCTCCGTCACGCCGGTGATGGGGGAGCGCGTCCTTGACTCGACTGCCCCTCCGGTTGCTGTGGCTGATCGGGCTAATTTATGCCGCACTGCTCCTGGGCGGGCTAGCTGTTCCCCGCCGCGGTCCGCCGCCTACTCGGCCTCGTTCCCCGGAGCCTTTCCCACCTTGAGGGTTAATGACCCAGATCTTCCCAGTCAAGCTCCGGCCGCCGCTCCGGTATGGCCCCCCCACTCCGCCAAAGCCGACGCCTTCAAGGCGGATATCTCTGCGCCTGTGCACGAGCTCGATCTCCACCGTCCTCGCTCCTACTTGCACGCTCTTCTGTCCACGCCTTCTGAGCCTATAAAGCCTGCGGCTGGCCGAAGCAGAAGACGCACCCGCTCTCTACCCCCCCAGCAACCCAGTGCTTCAGGTGCCTCTCCACAGACCACCTGGTAGTAGCGTGCCGAGAACCGGTTCGCTGCCGCTTCTGCCTTCGCAACGACCACCGGAGCTTCAGCTGCGCGATGGCGGGATCGCTCTCGAGGGCGCTTCAGAGAGGGGGGTCGAGCGACCACGCCGGTTCCGACTCGCTGCCAAGGCCGAGAGCGTCGTGCCCCGGTGCACGCGCGTCTTGGCGTTCGCCCCTCGTCGACCGGCGCGCGTCGTCGCCAACCTCGCCTTCCCTGCCGCCCTCTCGCCGCCGCTCACGCTCCCCTTCCTACCACCTGGCACGGGAGCGCTCCCCTTCCGTCCGTTTTGCCTCCTCTCCCTTTCGCGCCGCCACTACCACCATCCACCACCCCCGCGCCTGGCGCGCTGCCACCCCCTTCATCCCCACTCATGCTGCTCCCACACCCTCTCGCCTCTCCCACCTTGACATCACTGAGGTCCACATGCCCGCAGTGGACATGGCCCCCTGTAGGCGCCTCGCCTATGCCTTCGTGGACCCACCTTGCGCCGATCCCGGGGCTTCCATCCGCTTTGCCCTTGAGCAGCGAGGTGGGGACCCCCCATTCCGGTTGGCTCCTTCTTCCTATGGGACCATGATGGTGGTGTTCCGCCACGCGCACTTCCGAGAGACTTCCATCCTCCGCGGGCCCATAAGCATGTACGGGCATGAGCTCCGCCTGGAACGCCACGAAGAGGCGGAGTTCCGGGTGCACAGCGACTACAAGCACCTCGTTGAGATCGTGGCCACGAACTTCCCCCCCGAGCACTGGAACGAGCCGGGGATCCACATCGTCTTCCAGGTGTTTGGGCAAGTCTGCTGCATCGACCCCAGCTGCCTGCGCGCGGTGGACGACGACCGCGACCCCGCTGTCGCCATTGCGGACTACTCCGCCGTTCGCGCCCTTGTCCTCCTGAAGGCAGACCACGAGGTGACGCCGCTCCTACACGTCAGCAACCCCAGGGGCGTCATCTCCTGCATCACCAAGCTGCGGGTTGTCCGCGAGTGGGACCACCCGGTGGGCGCCCCGCTCCCCACGGACTACGACTTCTCCGACGACGCCAGCGACGGCCCGCCGGCCCAGGACACTCCGACGCCCGCGTGCTTTGCCCCCAGCTACCCGAGTGGCCGTGGCCACCTGTTCTCCTCTGCGGGCAGCACATCCGGGGCGCGCCCTGGGCTTGGTGCAGCCGGGGGCGCGTGCCGCGCGCAGGGCCCGCTTCTCTACCCGTCGGTGCCCCTCTGGACGTTCGCGTCTGGAGCGTTTGCCGCGCTGGCTCGTGCGCTTTCCCTTGCTGGAGTTCCTACCATCTCTGTCTGTGACCTGCCGACTCCTTCATGCCCCCGCACTCTGCCGCCGCCGCCTCCGCCGTCGCTCGCACCCAGCGATGACGAGCGGGAGAGCGTCCTCCGGCAGCCCCGCTCCACCATCCCGTCCGAGATCGACATTGCTGCGGAGGAGGAGCACGAGGCGACCATCAGGCGCCAGCGCGCGCGTCACAAGCGCGCGGTTGACAGCGCCTCGAAGCGTCGTCACAGCCTCCGTCTCGCGGCCAAGGAGCTCCCCTTCTATGAGTGTGCGACCACCAAGGCGACCAGGGTCAAAGCGGCCCAGCTCGACCTCTCCAAGGCCTCGGCACGTCTGAAGACAGCTCTGGAGTCGGCCGGCGTCCTGGAACGTCCGCCGCCGCCGCGCATCTCGCCGCGCAAGCTACACTTCCTCACTCGTGTGTGTGGTCTGCCACGCACCACGGGTGCTGGGGGGAGGAGACGCTGCCTGTGTAATGGTTGCGACTGCGGTCGCTGCGTGCCGCCGGCCATCTGTTCCATGGGCCGGTGTTGCTGTCTGTTGCCTGTTGAACTGTCGAGTCGAGGCTGTTGTGCCTCTGTCTCCCTGTTGTGTCGCTAGTTTCTTTTCCGTGTTGTGGTCGAGTCCCGGTTTAGAGGTGGCCGGTGTAGTGTACACTCTCATGTTGTGCCGTGGTGAATGTTATGTGCTGTTCTGTTACCCCGGTGTCCTTTCAGTTTTGCGATGAGTAAGACCCTCAGCTTCCTCTCCTGGAACGTCCGAGGGCTCGGACAGAAATCTCGTTGCGATGATGTCCTCGCCGAGCTCATTGCATCCCGCCCCTCCTTCGCTTGCATTCAAGAAACTAAACTCTCGCAGTTCTCCATTGCCAAGCGTAAATCATTCCTCCCTGTGCATTTGGACTCCTTCTCCACTCGTCCCTCGGTTGGAGCTTCAGGTGGGATCCTAACGGCTTGGGACAGTGGCCTCTGCACTCTCATCGCCTCCACCCCGCGCTCCTACTCGCTGACGACCACTGTCCGGTTGTGTGCGGACGGCACTGCGCTCACTCTCACAAATGTCTACGCCCCCACTGCGCGAGAGGACAAACCTGCCTTCCTGTCGGAGCTCTCGGCGGTGGCCGGAACTGTCACCGGTCCTTGGATGGTGATCGGCGATTTCAACCTAATCGCGCGCCCCTGAAGAAAAAAACTCGGCTCACTTCAACGCTGCTGAAGCGGACCTGTTCAATGCTACGATCAACGCCCTTGCTCTCGTCGAGATCCCGCTGCTCGGCCGTGCCTTCACCTGGACTAATCGCAGGGAGTGCCCCACTCTGGTTCGGCTCGACCGCTGTTTCATCAATACTGCTTGGGACGCCATCTTCCCTGACACAACTCTTTCCTCCGGAGCGCGCTTTGTCTCTGATCACGTGCCCATCCTCGCCACGGCTGCCTCCAAAATCCCCAAAAGCCCCTGCTTTCGCTTTGAGAACTCCCGGCTTCAGCATGCCTCCTTCCGGGTGATGATGGGGGACGTTCTCTCCCAACCTGACCCGGGAGATGGCGCTCCGGCGTTCACGCGGCGCCTGAAACGCTGCCGGCTCGAATGCCGCTGGTGGTCTCGCCGTGTGCGCTCGCCTGCGCAGCGCGAGACTGATACGCGGATTCTGATCAATGCGCTCGACTTGCTTGAGGAATGCCGCCCGCTCCACCCTGCTGAGCGCGCCCTCCATGCTGCAGCGACCGGCGCTCTCCACTCCATCAATGCAGAGAAATTGGCTTTTTGGCGGCAGCGCTTCACTTTCCGGCTTGCGGTTGATTGGGATGAAAATTCCCGCTTCTTTCACGCTAGTGCGTCTGGGCGCTGCAGGAGAAACCTTATCCACCGCCTGCAGCAAGACGGCAGCGAGGTTACCTCTCATAGCTCGAAAAGCTTGATTCTTCACTCCTTCTACACTAAGCTGCTGGGGCGCTCTGAACCGGTGGACTGACGCTTCTCGCTTGCTGACCTTTACCCCTGCCTCGACGTGGATGGGCCGTCCCTGTCCCGCCCCTTCAGTCTGGATGAAATTTCTAAAGCCCTTTTTTCCATGGACATGAATGCTAGTCCCGGTCCAGATGGCTTTGGCCCCTCTTTCTACAAACACTTCTGGCCTAAGCTTAAACACGCTGTCCTGCGTCTTTTTGAACTCTTCCATGCGGGGACTCTTGATCTAGATGGTTTAAACTGGGCACATCTTATCCTACTCCCCAAGAAAGATGGTGCCTGCACTGCTGACGCTTTCCGCCCCATCTCCCTGCAAAATTGTCCCATGAAGCTTTTTGCAAAGGTGATGGTGAACAGGCTGCGACCAATGATTCCTCGCATCATCGATGCTGACCAGACCGGGTTTATCCATGGCCGCAGCATTGCAGAGAACTTCGTCTACGCCGCTGACCTCCTTCGCTGTTGTCACAACAGGCGCGCTCCAACTGCTGTTCTTAAATTGGATTTCAAAAAAGTGTTTGACTCTGTGGAGTGGAACAGCCTGATGGCCATCCTTCGATGCCGGGGCTTCGACGAGCGCTGGTGCAACTGGGTGAGCGCTATCTTGAACACAGGGTGCACCGCTGTCATGTTGAATGGTGTTTCCAGGCGCTGGATTCACTGCCGGCGCGGGCTGCGCCAGGGTGACCCCATCTCCCCTTACTTGTTCATCATAGTCGCTGATGTTCTGCAACGACTGATCCAGAAGGCGTCGAGGGAGAGGCGCCTGCACCACCCCATAGATCCTGACCTCACCTGTCCGGTCCTTCAGTACGCCGACGACACCCTCATCGTCGCCAGTGCCGACCCTGAGTCGGTTGCTGTGCTAAAAAGCATTCTAGACGATTTCTCTTCTGCGACGGGCCTCACAATCAACTATCATAAATCCACCTTTGTCACTATCCATGTCCCACCGGAGGACACTCGTCTTATGGAAACCACTCTTGGCTGACGGGCTTCCAGCTTCCCCCAAACCTACTTAGGTTTACCTCTGTCGCCGCACAAACTTCGCGTCTCGGACTACCAGCCGCTTCTGGACAACTTTGATCGCTACCTTGCCGGATGGAAGGCAAAACTCCTCAGCTCGGGGCGGGGGGGGGGTTGATTCTTGTTAATGCCGTGCTCGGTGGGCTTGCCATTTACTACATGTCCTCCCACTTTCTCCCGAAGACTGTCATCGAGGCGCTGGATGCTAGGAGGAGAGCTTTCCTTTGGACAGGGGAAGAAAAATGCTCCGGCTCGCAATGCCTAATCAAATGGGACAGGCTTTGTGTCAGTACAGATTGTGGAGGGCTTGGGATTAAAAACTTGGAGGATCAAAATCACTGTCTGCTGATGAAATTCGTCCAGAAACTCCATGAACAAGGACTTCTCACGTGGAAACATTGGCACTCGCGTCACACCTCTGCAGACCCGGATTCTTTCCTCTACAGGATCGTGCAAACTGAACTCCCACGCTTCCGGAGCCTGACGACGGTCCAGCTCGGGGACAGCGCGCACACCTCTTTCTGGCACGATCGATGGCTCCTTGACGACACCCTCGTGAATGTATTCCCGGCGCTTTTCTCACACTGCACCTCGTCGTCGCCCTCAGTTCAGGATGTCCTGCAACGCAACGGGGCGCTGGACCTCCGTCCCCGGCTGACACAGACGGCTTCTGATGAGCTAGCGACCCTGCAAAACTGTTTGCGCCTGTTGCCCGTCCGACAACAGAGCGATTGCCGCTCTATGGTTGGCACGCCTAGCTCTGCTTTCAGCACGCAGCTCGCCTACAAAGCCCTCCACGCCTCTGACCGAAAGTCCCCCGACGCTGGCAAGGTCTGGAAGATGAAACTACCAACCAAAGTCAAATTCTTCGGGTGGCTACTGCTGCATGGGCGCCTGAGCACTAAAGCTAATTTGCATCAAAAAAACATCAGATCGCTGGAGGACTCCTTCTGCGACTTCTGCCCAGGAGTTCTGGAAACCGACGACCACATCTTTGCTGACTGCCCCCGAGCTACCGCTGTCTGGGACAGGCTGGGACTTACAACGCGTAGTGCTGAGTTCCGACGCCCATGGCTACTTGGGTGCTCCCTGAGCTTGCCTGACGAGGTTCGGGGGACGTTTTCCTCACCATTCTCTGGCATATTTGGAAAGCCAGGAACGTGCGAGTCTTCGACCAGCAGACACTCCCCCCGCCGGAGGTGTTAAAGCGAGCGATGAAAGACCTCGACGATTGGTCGCCGAGGTTCCGACGGCGCTCGATTCTGATTAGTGCGTGGCGTGATCTCCTCTTCGATTGCTGCTAGCCCACCCTGTAATTCTGCTCTCCCTCCCCCCTTGTAATTCTGCTCCTACCCTGCAGGAGCTGCGCCTGTAACTACGTGTTCGATCAATATATAAGTAGGTGGGGATCTTCCCCCCGAATTTGTTCGGAAAAAAAAATTGCGACACTAGTATACAGCTCAGTTTGAGCAGTTTTCCTTTCCTAGTCATGCTCGTATATATTCATAGATCAAAGTGTTGGTATTTTGACAGTCATATATAAATCATTAGGTTATTTTACATTGTTGTAAAAAGTGAAATACCAAAGTGTTATTTTGCTCCAACCGCGGGCCTGCCTAGTGCGTCGCAAACTTGGGGCCTAATGTGTCCTGTTGGGCCTAATATTTCGCAATGAACATTATATTTCTAGTGCCAACCAGGAAAGAAATTGTTGCAAAACTAAAGAACCTTTAAGAATGTTTTACCGCCAAATGATACATGATCATTCAGTGAGGATCTCTCTGTTTTTCTTAGTTGGCTGCCTCTATTTTTCTTTTTGAACATGTACTGAAAAGATCTTGAACAAAGTAGTGGCTATATACGTAGTTTACATTAGTCTAGAAAAATATACGTAGTTTACTATTATGTGGAGTTGTGGACTATGTTTTCTCTTTATTTGCCCCCAGCTGTACCTCTGAAAAAAATCATACAGAGACCAAGCCCAGATTTTCTACATTCCTGCAAAGCAATCATACAAAATGAAACAAACTAATATGATCAAATGTAAATTCCTGCATGCAACTTGATACAAAAATAATACCCCATTTGTTATTTTGAGGCCAGAATGGAACATATGGAAGAACATGGTCAATCTATTGCAAGCTTGTACTTGTGTTGACAAGGAAATTATTATCAATCGAGCTCTTATCTTTATGTAAGGGTGTCCGCATCACATAGATACATACTGGGTTTATTTAGAGAAAATTCCCTGTATAGCATCGAAAAAACTCTCTCTTACCTTTGTAGCATCCAAATCAGAAAACTTCCTTGTGTATGCATCAGTGAAAATTTTCTTCCCTATCTAACATTTCTGTTACTTCCGTCAGTCTCCACCGTGAACAGCAAAAGGGCCCACCGAAAAAGGGCCAAAGTGCCCCTTAGGCCTCTGCATCCCGAGCGAACCAGCACGCCGCGTAGTAGAAGTGCGCACCACAGGCCACGGTCCTTGTCGCGCCGCGGGGAACTCGTCGAAGGAGTACGCCGTCCGGGAGGTCGACGGCAACGCGCACGCGTGCGCCATCGGAGAACCAGTCCTCCTGGGCGCAGCCCGCGCACCAGGTGAAGAGGCGGAGCAGGGCCGCCGCGACGCTAGACGCCGTGTCCGCCTACTGCCGCGCGCGGAGGGCGTATTCCGTCAGCACGACGCACCACCGGTCCGCGTCGCGCGCCACGACATCGGCGTCCGACTGGGACCTCCCGGCGCTCTGTCCCGGCGTCAACCGGCTCCACCTCACTGTTGTCTCTGTCGGCGTACTCGTACCTCCGCCAGCGGTGGAACCTTCAATTGCTAATTCCATTCCCGATCAAGTGCTCGAATTTGACGCTGAGGGTGTAAAAATTAATTTCTGCTGACTGAAGGACGCGCGCGTAAACGCCATCCACTCGTCGAGGTCGACGCTGGGCGCGGCCGCCCTTGGCTGGATCACGATGAGGGAGGAGTACCACTTGGTGTTGGCCGTCCGCGCCGGCCTGAGCCTGGCCGTCCGTGCCGGCCTGAGCCTGGCCGTCGAGGGGCACCGCGCCACGCCGCCTAGTGCCCGGTCGAGGGGGTCCCTGCCGGCGCCGTCCTGGTGCTGGCCGTTTGCGCTGGCTGGGCCTGCCGTCGAGGGGCTCCGCGCCCACGCCGCCTAGTGCCCGGTCGAGGGGGTCCGCACCGGCCTTATGCTAGCCGTCCGCGACGACGCCTGGGGATGGTATCTAGCGCGACCTAGTGTTTCCGCACTCGCGCCGCCGGTGCCGTCGATCTAGGATTCCAGTCTTCCAGACCCGCGGAGAGGGAGGCAGAGGCACACGAGGGGCATTTTGGTCTTTTCATTGGTGGGCCCGCTTTGCTTTTGACGGTAGAGGTGACGGGAGTAACAGAAGTGTTACAAAGGGAAGAAAATTTTCACTAGTTCATACATAGAGAAGTTTTCAGATTGTAGTGCTACAAAGGGAAGATGAAGTTTTTTCGATACTATACAAGTAATTTTCTCGTTTATTTAATAGCTGTACTTTTTTAGAATAGCATTATTTGCTATCAATTATTAATGGCACAGGTGCTAAGGCTTTGACTGAAAAAATGCAGGAACCAAATTCTTCTATTGTGAATAATAGATATATTTCCTGTACATAAGAAAAAAAAATTGAAGACATGAAAATTGCATACTGCAACTACATAGCACTTGCTTGTAAAAATCATAGATTGATTCTGATTATGGTTGTCAATTTTCCCCTCTGATTTTTTTTGGATTTTTTTTTGACAATCAATTTTGTTGGATTTAAACCAGTAGAGTTGTAAGCCTTAAAACAAGCACATTGCCAAATGTAACTGCCTTTTGAAGAAGAATTTTTGTAGCACCGATTCATATTCAGACAAAGATTTTTTATACTCGATGGAATGAAAAAATAGTCAGAAAAGTGAGAAGAAACTGCAACATCCTAAAGTGAATTTCATAATATTACAGGCAAACATATTTCACCCTAGGCCAAGAAGAGAAGTTGGGTTCCAAATATAATCCCTGTTAATGGCATGAAAAAACTTTTGGTTATGCAGCAGTATGTGTAGAGCTCAGTTACCCCAGAACAACTATGCATATGAAGTTACCTTCTCAACTTGTTGGAGCAAGCTGGAATTGCCTATTTGTATTTGATCTGCTGCTTATCATCAGCTTCGCATATTCACACAAACAGAATGCAACTTGTATTTGGGGTATCAAAATTTGTTGGCAAATATCTTGTTTATTCATGTGACCATGGCTTGCCCCAGTACTCTGCAAGAATGTTCCTTCCAAGTAACGTGCTCTCTATCTCTAGCCTGTACAGCTAGAACAATGCATCCCCATCAAATAATTGAAGGGGATGGTTCTCAGCATTGCCTTCTTCTAATCTACTCGTGCTGGTGACCAACCATGTGACACCGACAGGTCAAATACTAGCTCGTACACACTACATTTTATAGATGATCCAGAGTCTAACCAGGCAATGCAACAGACATTTGTTAAATTAGCTTTAGCATGTCTGGTATGACGGTGCAATGTATCGTACTCTGTAGTCGTACCCACATCGATCAACTGATTGCCCAATTGACAATAGTGCCTACTCTTGCTGGAATGTTTAGTAAAATCTCTGCAAGATTGCAACATTCCAGCATTCCATCAACATTTCATCAAAAGTCTGGCGAGTTTGCAAATTAAAAAGAAGGAATTATTAGCAATTTACCAAACACATTATATGATTTTTCTAGCTGGTTTCTATAAATTTAGTAGTCCTTTTTTGTCTCTAATATAAGGACTTCTAAGTTTGTGCTAAGTCAAACTATCTTAAGCTCGATTGAGTTATAAAAAGAACAATAGCTTTTCAAAAAAAATGTTATTATAAAAACATTTTGATACTTGTTTAATGTGATAAATGTTATTATTCATCTTACAAATTTGGTTCAATTGGATAATTTTTTTTGTGGGTCCAAATTTTCGATTGGAGTTGTGTTAAAACAAACTAAGAAGTCCTTATATGGACATAGAGTGAGTATATCTATCTATTTATTTCTTTTTTGATTCATGACAATTTTAATACCAAAAAACTGTCCAAGCTCCACCAGGAATGCCTGGGTTTCTCCGCTACTGATGGTGTACACGCAAGAACAAAGGATGAACTCTGCCTCGACGACACATGATCAGGATTTCGGGGGACTTCAGAAATAGAAAAGCTTGACCTGGTCCCTCCACCGTCCACCACCACCTCTGTCCCATTTGGCCACTGCCCTCCCTCCCTCCTCCACTCCTCCCATGCCGACCATTTGGCGTCACCTCCTTCGTCTCCCCTCCTCCCTTACTGCCTGACACGTTCTTGGCACGTCGTTCAGTTAATTTCGGTTGCCTGGCTACTTGTTTCTGTGAGCTCTCCTCTCCTCTCCTCTCTCCATTGGCAGCTCGAGTGGACAAGAACGCGTCCGGCGTGGCGTGGAGCTGGCTACCGTCGTGGACTTGATCTTCCCGCGCCGCGTCGAGCTCAGCGCCGGCGCCGGCGCCGGGGAAGAAAGCGGCGACGCTAGGTGGTGGATCGTCTGCGCGGGCGGTCAGCAGCAGGGGATGACGACCGCGCGGCAGTGGTGGCGGCGCACCGCGGCGGCCGTCAAGGACAGGAGGAGCCTGTACCTGACCCGCGTGGCGGCGCTGCGGCCGGCGGCCGCTGCCTCCGGGTTCGCCGCGGCGGTGCGCAGCCCGGGGCTGGAGGCGGCCGTGATCCGCGCCACCAGCCACGACGAGCGGTCCGTGGACTACGTGAGCGCGGCGCGGGTGTTCGCCCTGGCGCGCGCGTCGCCGCCGTCGCTGCAGCCGCTCATGTGGGCGCTCGCGCGCCGGGCGGGGCGGACGCGGTGCTGGGCGGTGGCGCTGAAGGCGCTCATGCTCGCGCACGGCCTGCTGCTCCGGTCCGACCTCGCGCCCCGCGCGGCTCGGCTCGGCCGCGTCCCCTTCGACCTCGCCGATTTCCGCGACCGCTCGTCGCCGGCGTCCAGGTCGTCGGGGCTCTCCGCGTTCGTCCGCGCCTACTTCCGCTTCCTCGACACCCGCTCTCTCTTCGCCGCCCAGGAGCTCGACGACGACGCCGCCGGCGCCGGCGACGACGAGGACGCGCGGCTCGACCGCGTGACGAAGCAGCAGCACCTGCTGGACCTGCTCATGCAGATCCGGCCGTACGGGGACGGCATGGAGCAGGGCCTCATCCTGGAGGCGATGGACTGCGTCGTCATCGAGATCTTCGAGGTCTACAGCCAGGTATGCACCGGCATTGCCCGGTTCCTCGTTGCCGTCCTCGGCTCGGCCCCGACGACGCCGCGGCGGCGGCTGGGGGAGACGATGGCGGAAGCGAGGCGGCGGAGGGGAGCGCAGGGGATGCGGGTGCTGAGGAAAGCCGCGGAGCAGAGCGCGCAGCTGTCGTCCTACTTCGAGCTGTGCCGGGGCCTGGGCGTGCTCAACGCCGCCGAGTTCCCGGCCGTGGAGCGCGTCCCGGACGACGACATCAGGGACCTCGAGAAGCTCATCACGAGCCACGTCGTCGAGGAAGGGAGGAGCAAGGTGACGGAGAAGGAAGCGAATGCGTTGGTCGCCGTGGAGGAGAAGGAAGCCAAGGCGTTGGTCGCCGTGGAGGAAACCGGCCTGGCGTCCAGGACGGTGGTGGCGAAAGAGTGGGTGGTGTTCGACGATGACGACAACAATGCCGCCGCCGGCGCCAGGCAGGGGCATTTCGATGGTTACGTGAACCCGTTCGTGGCCGCGCCGTGGGACGCCGTGGCGGGTAGCAGAGATTTGCTTGTTTAGAGGTGCAGTGCCATCTGATCTGATCCTTCAGATTAGCCAGAAAGTATTTCTGAAAAATTGTCGTCTAGCAATTTGACCTGCTTTGGATTAGAGGAGTGAATAATTGTAAATATAGGTGTATGTTTGTTTTCCCTGGGACTTGGAGATGAATGTGAAATTGTGAATCACTCCCAAGTTCTAAAATTAGTAGGTTTCTCGTGTATTCCTTTTTCAAAGGTTTGTTGCATGTGCTTGATTCTTTTTAACCGAAAATGGTAGGAGCTCTCGCTTTGAATTAATTCAATTAAGAGAGAAAAGAGTTTTAGTCACAAGCACATAGTACTAACACAAAAGAGAGGCGGGTCTGGACACCCAAATCAACACACCACTCACTCAGTGATGCTATCACGTTTTACGGGTTTTGCTATAAGCTTGCTAGCACCCGGACGTCCGGAGGGCCGCGGGCCTCCGGATGCATGCAGAGCCGTCATATCAAAACACGGTAGCCATCCGATCGAAGCATTGTATCACTCGAAAAGTACTGTAGAAAAAAAATCACGCCACAACATCAAGTCATGTTGCATGCAACATGAAGAAAGAATTCCGCAACATTCGAAAACAACATACGCAACATTTGAAAAGAACATCTGCAACATACAAAATCAACATTTGCAACATCGAGAATCAAACGTTGCGGTGAGGAAAATCAACATCCGCAACATTAAAACATCTAGATCTACTTTTGCAACATCTGCACGAAACACTTGCAACATCCTTCTGAAACATCCGAAACATGTAGAACACATGCTTGCGACATGCACCAAACCCTACCGCGCGCCATGAATGTGTCCTCATCGCCACGACTGCTGGCACACTTCCCCGAGCCATCCCGCACGCTGTCGCCGCTGCTCAGCACCGAGGGAGCCGCGCGCCGCGAGCTCCGCCGCGGGCAACACCGCGACCTCTTGACGAATTCTGCGTGCAGGCACCACCGCGGGGAGCCGCGTGCCGCTGCGTGTCGCGAGCTCCGTGTGCGAGCGCCGCCGCGGGAGCCGCGCGCCGCCGCCGGGGGAAATATCGGGGATGGGGGCGGGGCCGCTCGCACCCATCGCTGTCGACGGAGTGTCGGTTTGCGCCACTAGTGCGCCGAAGCGAAGCTCCCAGCCCCATCCATGCTTGCGGGAGAGAGGAAAGGAAGAGAGAGAATGGAGGCTAGTGGAGTGGTGGGTGAAACAGGAAGACGAAAGATAAGGTAGGAGGGGGCTTGTGGTGGGACCCGCATTCACGTGAGGGGAGCAAAAGTAGCAGTGGGAAGGGTCTGTCCTTTTTTTGTCCGGACGGCTTAGCTGTAGCATTACCTTCAAATTTAGTGAATAAACTTGACTCGTAGATTTCGAGTGAGGGCATGTGCCCTCCCTAGTCCACGGTAAAGGGAGGTTGAGTGGCGAGGAATAAAAATGTGGATGGCAATATGGAGTTTGGACGGTTCAATCAAATCTATTGATCCAAAATTTGGGGTGTTTTGGGCCTTAGACCTTCTATTGATATATACAGAGCATCTCCCGGCCATCCTTGATATGTAGGCGGAGCATCTCCTACCATCCAAGAGGAGCCAATATTAAGTTTTACAAATTCTAAAAAATATTAAAAAGAATAAAGAAGATCATCTTCAAGAGAGTTTCAAATAATCCACTTCTAAAATGTAATAATCTACTTCTAAAATGAAGAAGACAATTTTACTTCTTGAATTCTATACTATTTGTAAATTATCCTACAACTTTTAAACATTCTTTCTCTTGTACATTTGCATCAGAACTTTTTCTATTCTTTATTATTTCCACGCTCTTCCACCTTGGATTAGCAAAATATACACGTCGACTCAAAAGCGCGTAACTTTACACGGAATGAATTGACTTTTCCCAAGTCTTAAAAGATTAGAGGATGGATTAGGACTTATTGGAGAGGTATTTTTCTCATCTTATGACTTGTTTAGATTGACAAATTTCTACTTTTCACCCGTCATATTGGATGTTTCCATGCTAATTAATGGTACTGAATGTAGATTAATGACAAACCAATTTTGTAACCTCCGAGTAAATTCGCGAGACAAATCTATTGAACCTAATTAGTTCACAATTAGACAATTTGGAGATAATAGTTCCGCTTGTTCCCTCAAGAGTTTTTTTTTACACTTGCAATTGATCTGATATTGTAGGCACAAATGATGTGGAGATTATACTAAAGATGAATCTAACAATACCACTGCATAAGTACTACATTTTACTCAGCCAGCACTCCACGGAAACAATATTTTTTTTTAAAAAAGGTCATGAAACAAATTTGGAGTAAAGTGAGTTATAAGGATATGCGAGATCCGCATTCAAGATCCGCCATGTTCGCTTGGCTTATCAGCCACCAGCCAACAGTACTTTTCTCTCAGAACAAATCAGTCACCAGCAACCAGCTAGCAGTACTTTTCTCTCAGAACAAATCAGCACCAGCCACCAGCCAAACGAACAGGCTGAGAAAATCTGGACTCAATCCCTTCGAAGTGGACATGCGATTGTCAGTTCACCACAACGGCAGATCTCGATTACAAGTCATAGCAGGTTTTTTTTCGAACTAGCAATGATGCACGTGCGGCACGCACGTGTTTATTAAATATGTACTACATATTAAATGATTTAAAATCAATAAGTTTTCAACGATCTAAAATAAATAAGTTTCTTGATTTTCTTTTTTGAAAAACTACTTAAATTGCATAAGTACTCGACCAGATGAATCCAACGTGATCATTTTTTAAATAGGATTTGTAAAAGCTTCGTCCCCTTTTCCAATGCATCGGCTATGTCCTCTGAAAGCAAAATTTTCCCACCATCTTGGTTATTTTGTTCATGGGAATTTAAAAAAAGATTTTAACTAGTTAGCCATAAAACAGCCGACAAGCTGTGCTTTGACAGCTAATTCTCTATTGTAAGATTTTGACAAAACTATAAAACAATTCAAAGGGGCGATTGTGCTTCCTTTGTAACCCGCTGCCCGCTGGCCTGCAATTCGGCCCGAGGCCCTTAGCTCAGCTCTTCTTGGGCCATAGACGCATCCGGCCTGCCGGCCGCCGGCTGCTATTGTCCGTCCATCTCATCGGACGGCTGTCCGTGAGTTTTGCTGGATCAAAACCAGCCAGCCGCATACCCTGGAAAACCCTAACCATTTTCTCCTTCTCCCCCAGCAGCTGCACGCGGCGGCAGCACATGGGTGGCATGCCCGTGGCCGGCTAGCTGCAGGCAACGGTGAGGAGCGGCACCGCCGGCACGAGACCGCGGCCAGCTCCCCCCTTTCTTCCTTTTTCCTTTCCCTCCTCTTCCCTTTCCTCTCGCCTTGCAAAATCCAGTGTGAGCGTCCATGGCGGCCGGAGAGGAAATGGTGGTGCCGGTCGCCGGTGGCGGCACCGTCGACGCGAGGCCGCGGCCAGCTCCCCCTTTCTTCCTTTTTCCTTTCCCTCCTTTTCCCTTTCCTCTCGCCTTGCGAGATCCAGTGTGAGTGTCCATGGCGGCCGGAGAGGAAATGCGAGGAAGTGACTTCGTCGCCTCCACCGCGAGTCCCTTGGCCGGTCCCCTTTCTCCTTCTTCCTTTCTCCTCCACCTCACCCGAGCCTAGTAGACTCAGGTTCCCCCGACCTCCCCCGCGCGCGAATCTGAGGGACCTCCGCAGTCCATGGCGCTCGAGGGGCTGTGGCCGAGCGCGTGCTCTTGAGCAGCTGCTGCCGGCAATGGTGTTTCTCTCTCTCCTCTCTCTCTCTCTATGTCCGGGTCACACCGTGGGAGGAGGGCGGAGGAGGGCTGCGCTGCCGATGGCCCACCTCGCATGTCTGCCGGTGTCGGAGAGGGAGGGACGTCGACGCGGGGAGGGAGGCGGCCGGCGAAGGGAGTCGCGCAGCGACCGTGGGGGTGCCGTTGGCCGGCGGGGAGGTCGCGAAGCGACGCGTGCGGGTGGGGGGCGCTGGGGGCGGGTGGGTGGGCCCGACGGGTACGGGCGGCTGGTACACACGAGGTTGGTTAGAAAAGAAATTTCTTTTTGGCAGAAACACTCTCTAAATTGCGATTCTATGGGTCTTCCACCTTATCCACTCCCTCAATTAGATGACATGCGGGTCCAGCGTGAGGGGTAAGGTGGGTCTTAATTGGGTGAGAAAGATTTTTCAAATTATTCGATCTTTATAGTATAGATACAAGTCATAGCAGGTTCGTACCGGCGTTACAAACCTTAAATAATTTGGCGAACTCGGGCACAAAATAAATGCGAACTCTTCACTTGGATCCTTGTTTGCAATTAAATTATCACTGGCCACCTCACAATTAGGGGTTGCAATAGCTTCGCTTGCATGGTCCCTTCTCGCAGGCAGCCTGGAACCAAGTGGAGTTTTCGAACCAAACACACACTGAAAAAACTTCCTTTTTTATAGCAACGGTAAAATGCTAAGAGAGACGGAGGAAACAAATCGGACGCCTCTCCATGTGCCCATCCTTTCCACCGCAGCATCCTTATCCCTTTCACCAACTTCGCATTCATTCACATGCCGCTGTCCGTGACGGACGGACTCCCATCTTCTCTCCCATCCCTCTCGTCTGCACGCCATGGGGGTGGGGCCTCAGCGTCGGGGCGCTCCCCTGCCCGGCAGCCGGGAGGAGCTCCTCCACCGGCCACCGTCCCCCCGCAGCGAGGGCGAGCCGCACGCGGAGCTGTCCTTTGCGTCGGCCGCCTAAAGGTGCTCCTCCGCCATTCCACCGCTTCCCCCACGACAAGGAAGGGCGGGGTGAGCCCTGTTGGCTGGCCAGACGGCGGCTTGCCGTGCGGCATGGGCGGGCGCCAGCCGCCGCTCCACCGCAGCCTTGCTGGGGCGAGCTGTGTGCGCTGATGAACTTGGTGACCTGCTCCACCAGGGGTGCGGCCGTGCAGACTGCCTGGCCTCGAGCACGCCGTGGCGAGGAGCTCGCGACAGCCCCGACGGAGCTCGCCAGCGCCCAGGCGCAAAGCTCCCCCCGACCGGAGCTCCCGTGTTGCGTCCATGGTGGGGTAGCAGCGAGGGGCTCCTCTCTCGTGTTGCGGGTACTCGCGACCTTGTCGGTCGCCCGTCCAGAGCT
Organism: Cenchrus fungigraminus; assembly: GCA_036936925.1. Taxonomy (NCBI): domain Eukaryota; kingdom Viridiplantae; phylum Streptophyta; class Magnoliopsida; order Poales; family Poaceae; genus Cenchrus; species Cenchrus fungigraminus. The sequence goes on along the minus strand of CM072768.1, from coordinate 61,328,139 downwards.
AACCACCCGTGGTTAGATCTGCAACAACAGATTCAATGTATGTTGCAAGTGTGTGTTTTGGGTGTTTAAGAGGTTTCGAATGAATGTTGCTAGTGTTTCGTGTTGATGTTACAAAAGTGGATTTAGATGTTGTGATGTTACAAACGGTTTAAACACATGTTGCAAGTGTTTAATTCGAATGTTGCATTTTTCATTGAGATGTGTCAGGTGGATTTTTGAATGTTCCATGCAACATTAATCAGATGTTGCGGCGGTTTTTTTTTTCCATCATCAAAGTAATGTCTACCAACATGTTTTTTTGATGTTGCAAATATTGAATTTCAATGTTGTAGATATTGTATTTAGATGTTGCAATGGAACATACAATCTGAACAGTGGATATTTATTGTGATGCACTGTAGCTGTCAAATTTTAACAGACGGTGATAGATGCGTCCGGCGGGAGTTAGTCCCACCGGACGTTCGGGCGCTAGCAGTCTCGTAAATTTTATCATATAAAAGCTTCATCAATTTATCTACCTTGAAGAGTGCTCTCACTCAAATTGTACCCTAGGTCCTCCTTGAGCTAATTGTAGGTCCACCCACGTGGCTCCACCCCAGCATGGTCTTGTGTTCCTGATTTCTAGAGTCGGCACCGCTCAATCTGCCTGTTCACCAATAAGTACTATGGCGCAAATAATTTCTCCCTCTATCACCCTATTGCTGGTTGGTGGCTAATAATCAACCACCAACAAATTTCTAACTCAACTCTATATCTCTGGAGACTATATCGATGGAGTTGGAGATATTTTTATGATCCTTGAAAAATAGAGAGAACCCATTTGATATTTGAAGGCTTTGGTCGAAGGTTATTACTGGAGTTGCTTTATATGACATCACCTAAATCAGAGGAGAAAAATCTGGGAGACGAAGGAGACAGCAGTCAATCATAATGTAAAAGAATGCACACAAGTAACACAACCACTTTTCCTAGGGAACAGAAACATGTTAGGAGTAAAGGCTATGCAGACGGATGGTGCACGCTAGCTAATCGCTTATAATGCAGTAGGATATGTTTGTTCTAATTACCAAACCAAGAAATCGGTATAGGCACTTGTAACTTTGTAAAGTAGTGTGCACATAAGCTTCTGAAGCATGTTTGAACAACTTGTAAACGGTGCGACGTGTGGATACTTATGCAGGAGACGACACTGTAATTTGACAAACTTGTAAGCATAAAGATTTTGTAAGTAGTATACGCAACATCTAATCATACATAGGACTAACTTGTAATCCAATGTCTCGTTATGTACTGCCAACCGGTTTCCATAGAACGTCATACACACAGTAAGGGTACAATTTTGCCTTAAAATAGCATCTTTAAGGCAAAATAGCATCTTGGATGCAAGTTGGAAATGTAACTAATCGTTAGGTTGACTCAGAACGAATTCGGCTCGAGGGATGGAGCCTCTCGCCTCTCGTGAGACAGGCGACCACGGCGACGGCGCCCCTCGCGCCGGCGCCGCCCCTTCACCACTCCACCCCGCCGCCCCCGTCGACCGCCCTGCACCTCTGCCGCACCCCGGACAGCACCTGGCGTCTGCCGCGCGCCCCGTCCATGAGCCAAGGCCTGGCCGCCTCGTCGAGGAGCTCCTGCTGAGGGACTTCCACTCCACGGTTTTCCCAGGTGCCTTCGCGTCCTCTCCTCCTGCGCTAGTTTGGATCACTCCTCCTTTCCTGTCCCCCCGTTTCAACTCCTTCTATATCTCCTCGGTCCTCTGGTACCACCTCACCGCCCCCTGACCTGCTCCGTGCGCGTAGTTGTGGTGCCGCCGTGTTCAGCGTAGCTGTGTCTAACCAGAATGTTGCTAACTACGTCGCTGCGCGCGGTCGCCTTGAGTTCAATCGCCTGTGGTTCTGCCTGCATAGCTCCCTCGCCCAAGCTGCAGCCATGGCGGATCGTCTCGAGGAGGAAGACGCATTCAATGCGGGGCGCCCCCCACCCGCCGCTGCCATCCCCGTTAATTCCCCCGTCAGGGCCTCTGCCGGGCGTGCGCCCCTTTCCGAGGCAGAACGCATGGAGCAGTGCGCCACTGGTACAGCAGCAGTCCGGAATATCCCTCCGGATACGGGAGTAACTTATCGCAACGCCCCTGGTCTGCTCCCCTCCTCCCAACACGCGACGCGTTGTGCCTCGGTCCTGGGGCCCTACAGACCCGTCGCCTCAACATTCACTCAACCCGCCGTCCCAGCACGCAAAACCTATCTGCACGCGGCGCTCTCCCCATCTCCACCCCCTCCTCCGCCTCCCCCTCGCAAACCTACACCCATTCCTCTCCAGCACAACGGCTGCTTCCGCTGCCTTGCTCGCGATCACTGCGTGCGCGATTGCCGTGATCCCGTCTGCTGCCGTATCTGCCGCGGCAGCGGCCACCGCGGATTCACCTGCCCCATGGCATTCCCGCGCGAGCAAACCCCCCACCCCAACCATCGCCGCCCCACCGTCCTCGTGGCGGCGTCCCGCGCGCAGGTCCGGGCAGTCCCCTTCTCCCCTCGCGCCTCCCCGCCGCCCTCAGCCACCCCTACACCTCCCCCGACTCCCTTCAACCTACCGCCATTCACCTCCGCGTTCGACCCCCTGAACATGCTCGCCTCATCCTCCCGCTCCCCGCCGGCGGTTACGCAGCAGCCTTCACCGGCGGCGGCGGCGCCGCCCCCCACGACGGCCCCGGACGCCGAGGTCTACTTCCTCGGCGACCTGTTCCGGGAGTCTACGGACCACGAGGCCCCGCGGTGCGCCCCCGCCTCCGCGGCAGCGTGCAGGGTCCCCCATGCTAGGGATGTCAGGATGGTGGGGAGCGCATCTCCGGCGCACCTCGGCCCGCCCTCGCCTACTGCGCCTGGCAGCAGGCGCGTGCCCCCGCCGTCCCCCTGCTCCTGTGCACCCCCCGCCGCCCGCCCCCGCGCCGGTGGAGGATGGTGCCTAGGAGGACAGCAACGCTCCTGAGAGCGACTCCGGCTCGGAAGAGTCGGTTGAGAGCGACGAGGTCACGGCCGAGGGGCCGGACTATGTGGATGTCTGGGTTGACGAAGGGGACTGGGAGGAGGCTGCGCGTTACGCCTTCGTCGAGATCTCGTCGGCCTCGGCGGCAATGTCCCCTGCTCCGCTGATCCACGCTGCTCTCCACCTGGGGGTGCCCGGGCTGCGGTACCAGCTGCTGCCGGCGTCACAGGGCATGGCTCTGCTCCGCTTTGGGTCTGCGGATGGAAGGGAGGTGGCCATGGCTGCCCAGCCGTTCCACCTCCACGGGACCTTGGTCAAGCTCAGGAGGGTGGAGGACACGACAGACCGTTTTGTCAGGCAGCCAGAGTGGCTGGCGGAGGTCATGGTGTGGAACTTCCCTGTCGAGCACTGGAAGGAGGAAAAGGTCAGGAAGATCTACAAGTGCATCGGCCACGTGAGGGAGATCGACCCCCTCTGCATCCCTGGGTTTGATCGGTCCTGCCTCCGGTTCGTGGTTGAGCTCCAACGCCCGCACGTGCCTCACCAGGTGGGCGTGCACCCGCCGAGCGGGCGCGGGATTGTGCTTCGGCAGGATGGCGTCCACTTCTGGCCGCGTGCGCAGCAGTTCGACGCGAATGGGGATTGGATCCCCGTCTACGGCCCACCTCCGCCTCCTCCTCCTCCACCCACCTCCGGCCCGTCGGGGCCGGCCCATCTCCCAGCTCCCCCGCCGGCTTTCGGGCCCGCGCCTCCTCCACTCCCCCCCTCGCCTCCACCGCAAAACCAACCGCCGCCGCCGCTGCACCACGCCGCCTTCCTGGGCGCGCACATCCTCTGTTTCGGATACATCAACCCGTACCCCATGCCGAAGCTCTCGCCTCTGCCTATCCTTGTGCACGTTCCTGCTCCCGTACTTCCCCCACCGCTTGTTTGCCAAGTAAAGCCTGCGCTGCTGCTGACATGGTACCCGTCGGAGGAGGTGCCTCCCGCTCTGTCGCCTTTGATGTGCTCGAAGAAGGGCGTTCTCTGTCTCCAGGTGAACAAATGCTGCGCCAACTCTGCCGTGACCGCCTCGCCCTCGCTCTGCAAGAACGCGCAGCATACTGGAAACAGCGGGGGAAGTACCGAGCAATCCGGGAAAGCGACGCCAACACGAAGTTCTTCCACGCGCGCGCCGGATGTCGCCTGCGCATGAACAACATCCGCTCGCTGGAGATTGATGGCGCGATGATCTCATCGCACGAGGGGAAGACTCGGGCGCTGACGGCCCACCTGCACAGCTTGCTGGGGGTCGCGGTGCCCACGCAGGGCATCGACGTCGCGGCCCTCTACGCTGGCAACGCCACCGTCGCTGCCGCCGCTGAGCGGCTCGTCGCGCCGTTCACTGAGCGTGAGGCGCTTGCTGCGGTGCGGGTGATGAACCGAAACAGCTCGCCGGGGCCGGATGGTTTTGGCCCCGGGTTCTACGCTGCCTCGTGGGGCACGGTCGCGGCGGAGGTCATGGCCTTGGCCAACGACTTCCACTGCGGTGCGGCGAAGCTTGAGCGCCTGAATCGCGCCTACGTTGTCATGATTCCGAAGCGTGCTGCAGCTGTGAAGCCAGGGGACTACAGGGCGATCTGCCTGCAAAATTGCTCTTTGAAGATTGTGGAAAAGATGATGACCACAAGGCTCCAGCAGGACATACCGAAGTTGATTGACTTGGATCAAACCGGGTTCATCAAAGGGCGATCCCTGGCAGAGAACTTCATATACGCGATGGAATTGGTGCAATGCTGCAACCGGCGCCGGCTCCCCACACTGGTGCTCAAATTGGATTTCGCGAAGGCTTTCGACTCAGTTAACTGGGACAGTCTTGCTGCGATCATGGCCGCGCGTGGCTTCCCAGACACTTGGTGCAGATGGGTTTCGGACATCCTTGCGACCTCCAAGCTGGCGGTTTTGGTGAATGGCAGTCCGGGGCCTTGGTTCAGTTGCAAGAGAGGGCTCCGGCAGGGAGACCCGCTCTCACCATACCTCTTCCTGCTTGTTGTCGACGTTCTTCAGCAAATGATCAAACAGGACCGCTGCATCCGCCACCCTGCTGCGGAAGACCTGCCATGCCCAGTTCTGCAGTACGCGGATGACACTTTGATTCTGTTGTCAGCGGATTGTGCAAGTGTGCAGCGCCTGAAAGAAACCTTGGACACCTTCTCAGCAGCCACCGGTCTAAAAATCAACTACGACAAGAGTACCATGGTGCCAATGCATACCGCGCCGGAGACAGTGTGCGCCGTGCAGCGCATCCTGGGGTGCAAGTTGGGGGCCTTCCCTCAAACATATTTGGGCCTACCTCTTTCTTGTGACAAGCTACGCCTGTCTACCTTCTCCCCGCTCATCGCGAAGACAGATCAGTACCTGGCGGGATGGCAAGCTTCTCTGCTAAATCCGATGGGAAGGGCGGTGTTGGTTAACTGTGTGCTCGACAGCCAACTGATTCATGCAATGTCGGTGCTGCAGCTCCCTCAGGGGACCCTTGACGCGCTAGACAAGAAGCGGCGGAGTTTCCTCTGGTCGGGGAATGAAACAGTCAGTGGCGCCCAATGCTTGGTGGCCTGGGAGAAGGCCTGTCAAACTAAGGAACAGGGGGGGCTTGGCGTCAAAAACCTGGCTGCGCACAACAAATGTCTGCTGCTGAAACTCTTACACAGGCTGCACCACCCGGGGGACTCGTCGTGGGCGCGCTGGGCGCGGGAGCGCATCGACTTGGCCTCATTGAACGGCGACATTGACGGTGCACACTGGAAGGAACTGAGGGAGCTGCTTCCGCTCTATCGAGCGATCACTGTCAGCGAGGTCCGTGATGGGAAATCGACGAGTTTCTGGCTGGACCGGTGGCTGTCCATTGGGCGCCTGCGCGACACCTTCCCACTGCTCTTCACTCATGCTGTGCACGAGGAAGTCCCCGTTGCGGTGGTGGTGAGTGAGGGCATTGACAGTCAGCTTGTGCCCAGGATCTCCCGTGCGGCGATTGATGAGCTCCAACAAATGCGTCTGCTCCTCTCCCGGGTTGCGCTCACTGATCAAGACGACCGCCGCAATTCGGCCTTGGCGAGCAGAGGGGGCGTCCTCCGCTCTGGCCCGGTCTACAACCTCCTGATGGCTACTACTGGTGCGCCGCCCTGCTCCTTTGCTAAGTTCGTTTGGGGTGCCCGGGTGCCTCCGCGCATCCAGTTCTTTGCGTGGCTGCTGGTGCAGGAGAGGAACCAGTGCCGTGTGAACCTCCTGAAGAAACATGTGCTGGATGAAGCCTCCTGCGAAATATGTGCCGAGGAGGAGGACTGCAACCACATCATGTTCCGATGCCCCTTCGCTGCTTCGGTGTGGGCATCCCTGGGTATCGACACCTCGAGCAGCTCGGTGACGGCGCTGTGGGAAGTTCAGCGCCCTGCCTCGATCCCGCGCAAAAACTCGGAATGTTTCATTCTCCTCATTTGCTGGCAGTTGTGGAAGCACCGTAATGATGTTGTGTTCGACCGTGCGCCGCCATCTTTGTCCAGGTTCAGGGTTCAGTGCAAGGAAGATGCCCGACTGTGGAGCCAGCGGTGGCCGGAAGCTGATCGCGATGTTGCTGTGTCCTGGTGTAGCTTACTTTCATCCATGTAATACACCCAATGTATGATGGGGGGGGGGTGTTCAAAATAGTTTTCTTCCTCGCTAATGCTGAAAACCAATATGTACTGTTTTTTTGGCTTGACAAAAAGCCCTGAATGAAATTCAGGTGGGGACTCTTCGTCCCCCCCGGTGACTTCTCAAAAAAAAAAGCATCTTGTAAGGGGTTGATCTCAAATGTTGAAATCCCGTCGTTCCAAACAATAATGATTTTAATTATACGACAGGAAGGGCACTAGCATTCACATTCGCAAAGATTTTTATCCATCTCTCAACTCGTGTTTTTTACCAATTTCTCAAGTTCTTGCAAGTCGCGGTCGCGAGTAGGAGTTTTGGATCTGCGATCGATGGCCACTGAGCAACCAGCTCATCTCTGCCCTGACACGACGCGATGCGCAATTATTGAGGAGCCTCCACGTTCGTCCCCTGTGCCGACCATGGTGTTTCCGTTCGACCGTGCCTATACACAATTTATGAGTTTGGGGACAAGAACGTAGTACGGTCAGATCGGCAGGTCGAACAAAGGACCGAACAGTAATTCCTCCTCCCTTCTTGCCTTGTGATCACCACAAACGCCTATCGACCTGGGCTGGACCTACCTATACAATACCATCGCCGAAACAGTGCTAACGGGAAAACTTCGATCAGCACAAGAGGTTCAGCAACGAAGAATACGGGTAGATCTTGTCCCTTCCCATTTGACCGGCATGGCGACATGATCACGGGCAGAGAACGTGAAACAAATACCACCGCTGCCGCGACAAGCGGGGTGATGCCGTGAAAAGGGCCAGCACGCACCCCCGCCAGGAAATAGGGATTCCACTGTAGTGTCTGCTGATGATCATCATGTCTTGAGTCGGCATGGGTCAGTCGGCACCAAAGAAAGTGCAGAACTTAGTGCTAGTTGGCATACAGACGGGGTGCATTTTTAACTGTTTGGCTGAACTGCACTCCGAACTGTCTTCAGGGTCTTTTTTAAAAAAAACAACTGTCTTCGGGGGATGGTTGCCAAGGATTGACATCCTGTTGGATTTATTATGGCTATTGTGTTTCTCCTATAAAAATAGCAACTACCGAAAGCAGGTGAACCTATAATCAGATGTCAAAAATTCTATGAAGTTTTCAGACTGCGGTTCATCCTAAAGCTGCAACTGATGAATTATAATCAGATCATTCTACCAGAGAAATGCCTAGAGCAACCAGCATCCCCGTTGCCAGGGAAAACAGCTGAACTACTGAGGTTTTGAGGGTTGTTTTCTGGTCGTTCATCTGCGGGAGGACTCCCGCAACAGCGATGTAAATGAAACCACCAGCAGTGAAGCCCTGTAAGAGATGACAGTTCATAGGGCAGGGTAGAGAATTAGGTCCAACAATGAGACATGTCAACAGAATCAAGATTTCATTCTTTCAAGTTTTGCAGAAAGAGCATATACCTCAATCAAAGAAGAATGCCCAGGGTCTTTTCCCAATGATAATGCCTGCAAATGCAGTCAGATGAGACATCCAAATCTGTAAGTGTCACTTATTTTTCATTTGGGAGTCGGAAGGAAGGGAGAAGAACTCACTAGTGCTGTTCCAGCAAGAGCAACCAACGCCGAGAGAAAATTGAAAAATAGGGCCTTAGATACTGTGAACCCTGATCGGACAAGGATTCCAAAATCTCCAACCTTAACAAAAAAAAGGAAAAAAAGTTAATCGTCAACAACTAGAGCAATCTCTGCATGAGTCAACAAATACTATTCTGCCAAGGGAACACACGGTGGTTGCAATTTTTAAATCAAGCATCTACTAAAAGTTTGAGGTGATCCAATCTAGTGTCAGAAACCAGAAAATATTAAATGGTGGCAATTTAATAGATGATATATAATCGCATAATAGCTCCATAAAAGTATTTTAGCATGACCTAGTTTGGTCAGATGTTGCCTAAATGTCAGCACTGGTACCGTGCAACACTACCAGAAAGTAAAACTAGAATGCATCAGGAAAGACGAACTGAGAGTACAATACTGATATTAAATTTAATTTGATGACAAAGATAACCTCTTGGGGAAGTTCATGTGCAAGCAGAAATAAAGTCCTCGACCAGCCACCAACAGAACCATGGAGCAAAAAAGCACTCCCAAGAGCCATCCCATCAGTGAAGTTATGCTGAATCATTCACATGAACTTCCATTAAAATCAAAACTGGCAATAAGTATATCGCGCTTAAGTGAAATAATCATGGTCTGGGCAATAGACTTACAACACCATCTGAGAAAAGGTTGAGGTAGCCAAACACCAAGTTAGAGTTTGAAGTAGACAAAACATCACTTGATAATGCTTTGTCAGGCACGGAATCATTTTCAGAATTAGCAGGCTCTCCATCAACGGCCTTGGTACTATCAGAAGAGCTCCTCTGTTCATTACAGTCACATCAAGTTCATAAATGGGTCATGGATCCTAAAATGCATAGCACATTTCAGAAGTACAGAAACAATAACTATGAGGTGTACAATCAACATTTTCCAATAAGATGCAATTAAACTTCTGATTTTAGATCCTTATCCTACACTTCTCTTATGCCTAGTGACCTAAGTAGTTGAGCACAAAGCACGGTGTTAAAAACCTGCAATATAGGGAAAAAGAAGATTCTGGCTTGATGGAAGAGATTCTCACTTTCTCAGCACCGTGAGGTGTGACTCATGCATTAGCCCCATTGAGTGGTAAAAATATAGAAGTGCCATAAAAACCGTAAAACAAATAGTACGCTAATTGTAGAAATGCATAATATGCTGTCTATGAGCTCCAGAGATAAAAGTAGTGAATATTTCATATCCAGGGGTGCAGGCATCCCCAATTGTGAATTTATCCATGTTGCAGTGTTTCAAAAATTTGTCAAAGCATCAAGTATGTAGTAAACATAAAGTTATGTATAGCTGCAATAATTCAGTTTCAAATTTGTCCTAGATCACTAAATGTCAAGAAACATAATAGACAAGTCAACCTGGCATTGTTCATCATGTGCTGTCATTTGTTTTATTTGAATGCAAGATGAATTTGAGATTGAATTTTCGCATGTTTATGCAACTTTGTGTATACTAAATACATGATCATTTGGAACATGTCAACATGCTGGGTTACCTATAGTTATGCTAAAGGGGGCACCAGAACCCAAGGATACCAAAATGAATTTCTGCTAAATGGAATCTATTATATTAACATGCATATACTGAAAAGCTTGCTGTCCCCCAAGGATACCAAAATGAATTTCTGCTAAATGGAATCTATTATATTAACATGCATATACTGAAAAGCTTGCTGCAAACAATGGATAGCTTGTAGAAGGGAACATGTATAAAAAATAAATTATATGAGAAGTATGTTAAGGACAAATCAGGTAAGGACAAATGGGCAATAAGGCATCATATATGCCTAGATTCAGCAGTAGTATCACCAAAACGTTTACATTTCTTTGGAACTGAAATGGACTCATTAATATCTAAAGCTGACCGCCAACACTTTTTCTTCCTAACTTTTCACCAAATGTTACAAAATAGGTGGCCCTTACCTTTCAACTATTTCTTTTACTGACACACTTTGCAAGTTAATTCCTTGTTTTGTCAGTGATATAATTGATACCACAGTTGTGACACAACATACTTAGTGCTATTGGTTAGCTTTCCTAACACGATTTTTGCCTCAATAAGGTGCTATGTTCTACATTTTCCCATAAAATGTGCCTGGGAATCATAATTCTTTTTGCTGAACCAAATATTGTCTGCATTTTGATGATTCCTAAAATGAAATTGTAAGATTTACAAGAATTTATTTTTTCACAAAACTTGGCCACTTCCAGGTTCCTACTGTCCATTTATTTCCTTATCTTTGCCAAACATAAATGAATTGCACAGAATACATAAGTAACCATACAGCACCTCAGGACTGGTGGCTTGGGAACATATCAGGCAGTTTCAGTTTTGCATCCAAAGAAGAGTTCATTAGATGTACCTTGCGTATAGTATCTTTTGATTCATGGAGACTTCCATCATTATCATCACTCTTTTGATTATTTAATTTGGCCTTATCACTGGAATCATGCTTTTTATGGTGGTGATGGTGCCCATGACCCATGCTATGAGCCCCATTTTGAGAATTGTCTTCAACATACCTCACAATCTTCTCAACAATAAAAAACAGTACAATACCAACTGCATAAAATAGTTAGATGCATGGAGAATGAAAACAGATCAAGCAAGCTAGACGGATGGAGAAAGAAATAGATAAAGGACTGCTGATCAATAAAATGTTTGGAATAGTTTGTGATTACAAACTATAATGATTAGTGCCTGTGCAGATTTAACATGCCCATCTGGTAGGCTGCGACCATGAACATACTTCCGAGTTAAAGAAACAGTTCTGTAAACCTCCGTCAAAAAAAGGGGCATCCGCATATTGCAAAACATTAATGTGTCTGGAATAAATAAAGCTCTATCAGACATACATGTTAAGGATATACTCACATAGTATAGACAATCCCACAGAAAGATCTTCCAGTGAATGTGCATGTGCATGCTCATGCTCATGAGCGTGATCATGACCCTCATGATCATGCGAGTGAGAATGCCCTCCGCCTAGGCAGCAATAGAAAAAATGAGGTCGGTGAGAAAAGGTGAATGAAGTAAAAGAATGCAACTCCACGAAACTATTGCAGTTGTGTAAAAGGTGAGTGGTAAAACCAAACTGAAGGAATGCAAATTGCAGTTGTGTTGAACTGATATGTGCAAAGTGTGAAAAATGTTAAAGCAACCCCATATATCAATGTGATACTAGCATGAGCAACATAACAATACTATGCTGTTTTTAGGTTCAACACTTCAGTTTAGTAATGCAAGGAATGGTAGGAAGCAATTTGGTCATAATCCAACTGGTTCACATAGATGAATCAAAGGTTTATGCTTTTAACAGAGTAGTGGACAGTAGGTAAAATATAATCAGGAGATATGCCTCTATATTATATTGCAAGCAGCTTGATTTAGGGCCATTAGTTACATTTGTGCAAATAGATCATTACTCATTTGTTATTTTCTGGGAACTTTGCAAAACCTTGCAAAATATACCCATCAAGACACCCTCCTCTAACAGTTAAAATATGGGTGGGAATATACTGTGCCCTTAAGAAACTAATAGGAAAAAAGAGTCTCTATTATATTATCTTGAATCTACATAGGATTGGTTAGTAGATTGAAATAGTAGTCTAATTCAACTACTTTTTTCACTGCATCCACTTAATTTCAATCAAGTAAAAAAAAAATCAAATACAATTTTTCATTGAAAGAATCTATGGAGGGGGAGAAAAGTATAACTACAGTAGAAACAGTTTATAACATAGCTGATTAGATTGGTATTGAAGATGGATGGAAAACACGAATCGAAGGCTAGTAAAATACAAGTCAACAGATATATATGAACTGAGCACAAATAAAAACACAAGAACCAAAAGAAAACCTTAGCATTGATCAAAGGGTATACCAAAAGCATGTGGTAGTTGGTGAAGAAATGAATCTCCAAGCATTGCTCCTGCCTGCAGAAACATTGAAACCAAACACAAAAGCACATAAGCTGTAATATCGTTAATTCTGAGCAAAGTAGAAAAATAGATTGATAAACTGAAATTCAAGCAAACACTATTGGCGCAAGACAACATCATAAATAAGCTAAATATAATCTCAAAATAAAGGGACAACATCTCATGGTTGATTATTCTGAAAATAAACTTTTTCAAAAATCTAAAAGGGTTCTTGCACAGCACTCCACAGTCAGCTACTTTCTAAACATGCTGATATGCATATTCCATCAGAAAAAAAATGTTAACAAGACAGGGGTACAGGACATATTAACCGCTTTCGTTTTATACAAGTACAATCATCACAGATCTTTTAGCAACATAGGAATCTATGTAATCACTAATCAAGCATGTGCCATGACCAGACGACACAAGTCTGTTTTTCTACTTGTGTGGCACTGTTTTTTTCTACTGGTTTGGTGGATACTCGGACTGAAAATCAATACAAGCTAAGTTTTCTAAACTATTTAACACCCACCATGGACACAATTTGACAGGCAACATTTCAAATGTAGAGCCAATTGTCCACACATGAAACTAATTCATAAGATAATATGATAGTTCAAGTTTCGTGACTTTCAGTAATTTCAAATGTAGAACCAACCGTCAACACATGAAACAGATTCAGATAACAGATAGTTCATGTTTGTGACTTTCAGTGAATGCAAATTGCTGAAGATCACCTTGGCAGAGAACGTAAATTAATCTGAAGCTATGAATGTAACAGGAACAATTGTAGTGTAGATTGGCTAGGTAACTATTAGCGTTTGTTAGGAATAATAGAAGACCCAAATAACACAGAATTGTGTAGATTGCAGGCATATCCATCTGCTAGCTCAATTTGGGAAAAATCATATAACAGTTCCACACTGCATACTTACCCCAAACACTGCAAGCGCATCCACCATTGCTTTTGACGGTTTCCCCTGAACTGCAAAACCGTGAAGGAAAAAAAACAATCAGGTCCTACGCAGAAGCGCAAGCAAATGATCTCGGGATTTCAACGGGTCAAGCAGGGGGGGGTCACACTTACAGAAGATGACCGGGAGGAGGACGAGGCAGACGAGCGACGCCATGCTGACCAGCAGCGAGCACCCCATCGCACTCAGCCACACACCTGCCCGATCGAATCCCCAAATCACTCGATCGCCTCGGAGTAAATCAAATCGAGCGCGGAAAACCGCGCACAAAAGCGGAGCGAAAATGCCTAACCCATGGGGGATGCCTCGATGTCGCCGTGGCCGTGGTGGTGGTGGTGATGGTGGTGGGCGTGGCCGTGCTCGTGCTCGTCGTATCCGAAGGACTCGAGCTCGAGATCCGCCTCCTCGGCCATCTCCTCGGGAAGCAGCCGCCGGATCTCGTCGTGGCCGTGGCCGTGGCCGTGGCCGTGGCCGTGGTCATGGTGGTGGTGGTGCTCGTGATCCCCGCCGCCGCCGCAGCTGTGCCCGTGCCCATGGCTGTGGTGGTGCTCGTGGTCCAACTCGCCGTGGCCGCCGCTGTCATGGAAGGGGCAGTAGGATTCGGAGTGGCCGCCGGCGGGGGCGGGCACGGCCGCGGCGGCCGCCAGGAGGAGCAGGACGGCGGTGAGGGCGCGGCGGCGCATTGTTGGGGCTCGCGCGGGGTTATATGTGGTGGGGGGGAGTCTCAGGAGGCGGAGGGGCGCTTGCAGACGCCCTCGATGGTGACGACGAGGACGAGCACGAAGAGGAGCACGACTATGCCCACCACCACGCCGAACGTCACCACGTCCATCGCCCAACCCCGAATTTATAATTATTATTATTACACCCGTCGATTAACTCGGGCAAAATTAAAACAAAAAATACCAATTAAACAGGCTCGGCTCGCCTACGACATGAGTGGTCTGCGCAGCGGGAGCCTCGGATCGAGCAATTCTCCTGGATTCCAACTCGACGCCGGGGAAATCGGGAGCTTCTCCGGACTCCGGGCTCGTGCTCCCCCCGTGCCCTGCGCCGCGGTGGCGTACGCTTTGCGTCGGTGGCAAGCGAGGCGACTCTGCAATTTCCGAGAGCACGGTGGACACCGCGATGGATCAGACGTCGAGGGGTTTCATCAGACTACAAGAGGGAAAGGATCGTCGGGTGGTGGAAGACGGCCACAGGTGACAGGTTGATGATAGATTGATAGCTCGAGGGGAGCATGAACGAGAGCTGCCGGGGTGATTGGTTGGTTTGGTTGTGAACTTTGTGACTCCAGGCTCGCGGTGGTTGCAGTGCAGTTCAGGGGAAGGGAGGGCCGGACGGAGGGGGGATATTGCAGAGTACTAGACATCAGCAACACACCTTTTTCTCACATGTTCCAGTGCTCATCTTTCCTTGCTCGACTGCTAGAAGAATGTTGGTGCCACCTCGGGCTCTCTCGTGGAGTCGTGGTCGTCGACCTTTCTCTTGGTAGGTTCAGGCTGGGTGATTACCATCGATCAGAAGCCAGGTGTCAGCAAGAGCGTCGCATCTAGTCGGTGGCTCGGTGCATGGCGTATTGGCGGCGCACACTGCTTCCAGATTCCGGAGTTTCAGCTTTGAAGGTTGCCACTGACAAAAAATTCTTTTCTATTTGTCATTCTCAAAGCCAAATATTATCCTAATAATACCTTCTGGACAGCCCCTATTACAGGACCTCATTCTGTGTATTGATCTTCTATTTTGCAGGTCAAACACCATTTACATTCTAAGAGCATCTCCAAGAGACTCTCTATAGTCTTTCTAAATGGTAGATTTAGAGATTTTAGTGAAAAAATATCTTCCAACAACTTATCTAAATGGTCGTCCAAATAAGACATTTTCTATTCCGGATTTTCCACTAGTCAAATATAGAAGACGAGAATGGCTCTGATGAGGACATGACATCTTCGGATACGACCATTGATTATATGGTGAGCTCATTTTGATATTTATATAGTAACTCTTGGTACAACTCACTTGATTCCACATGTACATGTCTTTATTTGATTGAAGGTGTGTTTCAAAGTGCAATATCATCAAAGTCCAACATTCAGAAGCGATGTCGTCATCATGAGCATGATGTTCACCCTTAGGACCCCGGTCCAAGTAGCTTCAAGGACGTGGAGAACACTTTAAGAATGGTGCAAGACGTCATCCACCTTGGCCACCACCTTAGGAGGACAGCAAGGGCGTCCAAACCAAGTTGGAGGCCCAATCAAGTCGATTTCGAGTCCATCTCGGAGTCCAGAAGCAGCCTGTATTAAAACGAACACCCAGGTCGCATACGGGTTCGGTTTTGGACATTCTTTATATGAGTGGAACCAGAATTTCATAGAGCTTCCAATGGCACTGGTACCACCTCAAAATTCCATCCGAGTCATCGGGAATCATCGAAACAAGTTGACGTCCAGAATCTGGCAGGGTGCTGCAACGCCGTCTTTTGGGCTGTTGGCTCGTGTATCGTGTTATAGAGTCCATTATGGTCATGGCTAGGGGGTCATGCACGCCCTAACCCTCATATAATCAGTAGCCACCGCCATATTAGGGTTTGAGTTTTGCTTGGATTAGTCTGTCCTTGAACAGTTTCGCCGTTTATCGGTTTGTGAGACCCCAATCCTTGTGCTTAATCATTCATCTGCGAATTGTCACTTCAATTGAGTTGCATTTTACCTTGTTCTTTCTTGTGTTCCTTGATTCGCAACAGGGATTAGCCTTTTTGGCGAGGTCAACCGGCTTGTGATACGGTTGATAACCAGAGGAGACGTGGTGCTAAGGTTGCAGGGTTCGGGTCTTTGGATCTGAAGCCGGATCGGTGTGTCGCTCTCCGACCAAATCGAGAGTTATCCTTACCTCACGGAAGATCGGGCCACCCAGTTCCCATCAGACTCTATAGTGTGTATAAGAAATAGAAAAACTGTTGGAAAGCGAAAAGATATAGAAAATGATTTTATGCAAATGGCTCTCTAAATGATGATTTAGATAGTAAAATTTAGAAAGACTCTTGGAGATACTCTAATGCTATCCTACAGATTCATGCTGGCAATTCTTTCATTTGATCCTCCCCGTGGACTGACCTATGGAGTGACATACATGACCATCTCATTCTACCTGTTACAAACTCACCTTTACCAGCAAGAGTGTCTGATATATGGATGCATGGGACAAAAGAATGGAACTATCAGCTTTTACCTACAACTTTTACCCCAGATGCAGTGCAGGCTATCACAGCTACTCCAGTGGTTTCCTCTCAGAATGAGAACATCCTAAGATGGACTCCAGCAACCAATGGCAAATGCACCTCCAAAGCCATCTACTCCCATCTGGAGAGTCTTCGCAACCACATTCTTCCATCACATGGTTCCAGAAGCATATCTCCAGAGGTCAATCTCATACTTGAAAGGACATTGATGTCACATAGAGGGGCGGTGATTAGGCGAGTCGACCAAAGAAAACTTTTCACCCGAAACTTGAGCTTCTCCGCCACACACGATCAGACCGCCAAGCGGTTCCTGCTGCCCTGAGCAGAGGTGGGGCGGTTAGACCGCCTCCACGCAGTGAACCTGCAAAAGCACAACTCAAACTTCTCTTGACTTCTAGCACGAATCAAAATTCTTGAGTGGCTTCAATAGATGTTCACAAGCAGGGGGATGATCCTTGCACACAAAGACAAGCACACCCAAGTAGATCGAGCGAAAGCGAAGTAAATATGCTAGAAATCAACTAGTGATGCAAACCACAAAGGAGACACGAAGATTTGTTTTCCGAAGTTCACCTCGCGCTCAGGAAAGGCTACGTCTCCGTTGAGGAGCTTGTAAGGCATCTTTCCCACAATAAGCTGGGTCTTTTTCAACCGCTTTCCTCTTTTCCACTAAGGCGATCTTTTCCACGAAGATGCAAGATCGCAACCCTCACAAACTTGATGCTGCTCACCACACCTTGGGGGCTAGCCGGGGACGCCTAGCCATCTAGGAGGCAAACCTCCAAGAGTAACAAATGCTTCAAAGGCTTTTAGACGTGAATCAATGGTGCTCAAGCTATGGGATGCTCTTGCTCAGCTCACAAAAGCTCACACAAGCTCACTCTCTCAACCCAACACAAAGATATGGCTTGATGAGTCACAAATCTCACAAAAAGAAGGTTGAGAAGAGTTTCTATGGATTTGGCTTATCAAAAATAGCAGGGGAACCACACTAGCAACCTTAGAACTAGCAACCCCAACTAGTGGAGCTCGTGGGGTATTTATACCCCACTCAGGAAAACTAGCCATTACAAGGCGGTTAGACCGCCTGCCACCGGCCAGTTTGAAAACTAATTGTTGGCTGCCTGGGCAGTTAGACCGCCCTGGGCAGAGAGCCCACCAACCCTTCTCTCTTCTCGCCAAACACTTCACCAAATAGATGAAATGGCTAAGGTTGGGTTAAAGGTTTGTTAGATCACTCAGGGACTCTTTCAAGATTATTTCTCGCATAGGTCAACTAATGAGAACTTTTTATATTTGTTATAAAGCTAATGTTGCATCTACGACATTCCTATACTCAAGAATAAATATAAAAACTGAATCAACCTCTTAAGCTTTTAGACCTTCAATCTTGCCATACTTGATCAATTTCAACTTGAGGGCTTCCAACCATTGTCTTGAGTGTATCCATACTTGAGCTAGTGACTTAGGATTTTTTCCATTTTCCATAAGAGTGCACACTTAAATCCTTAAGCCACTCCATATTGTCAACCATAACATATAGATGAGTTGCATTACTTTCCTCGGTTAAGGTATGAGTATGATTCTTCGAGACCCCACGAATACACCTCAGATGCTTAATATCTCGCCCTAGTCATCTTGGTTGATCTCTTCATCACATACCCAAGCCACGTTGAGTTTGGCTTTGCTTCATCAACAATTAATCTTCATTTGAAAAATCGCTTCAAATGCTTGTTCTTGATTGACAAAGAATGTGCAAGCTTTCAATTGAGGATCGTGAAATATACACTCGTCATTATATCCCTTTCAATCACCACATGAAGCCTTGCATTTATTAGAGAGAATTACCAATTTATCTTCTATGATCCATTTGATTTTAAATCAAGCTACCACAATCATCAGAGACATTGAATTAATCTTTGCAAAATATCCCCAATATTTATCTTCATGTGTTGCTTGACATTTGTCACTTTTTATTATAGGATCACACACTTGCTTACCTTCTTCAATGTGAGTCATCCAAGATTCATCCTCAAATATATGGCAATATTAACTCATGAATAATAAAATAAAAACCTACTCACGTTCTTAAAATAAAAACCTACTCACGTTCTTAGACAAACAAGTTAGTTCTTTAATCGCTTTGTCACTCAATTCACCAAAATCCACTTAGGGGCCTAGATGCACTTTCAATACTACAGAAGGTATGGAAAGGTAAAACCATTGCCCCTTTCCTCAAAACTTTTGCTTGGCGTCTCATCAGAAGAGCTCTGGCCGCTATTGAAAGAGCTGGTAGATTTTCCTCACATATAGATCAACAATGTGCCTCTTGTGGTGCCATTGCAAATGATACTCATCTTTTTTTCCTATGTGATTTACCCCAGCATGTGTGGGCTACTTCCACTACACCTTTGCCTCCTCACTTGATTAATCCACATATAGATGGTGTGCAACACATTCTACTTGATCTTCTCACAACTAATCCCACGGAAGCTACCCTCACTAAAACTTTATTTCTCCTTTGGTACATTTGGAAAGCTCGAAATGATAACCACTTCCAAAGGAAAAATTGAATTACTTTTCAGGTATACAATGCGGTTGTAGCACATTTCCAAACAGTTCTCTCAGCTTGGGAGGAGCACAATCAACCTGATGCAAACCAAGACACCAGCTCAGGACCAAATCATCATCTACATGTGGAGGACAGGTATTTGGTTGAGTTTCCTTCTGAGTTGTAGGGCTTCAGATGCTATTTAGATGCATCAATCTCTCCGGACCAACCGGGTGTGGGAGAAAGACAGGCAGACTAGGCATATTCATCGTCAACACAGATATGTCTCCTCCTTTTAGCTTCTTCATCAAGGCATCAATGCAACGAGCTCCATCAGTCCTCATGGCGGAATCAGCAGGCTTAGCTCTGGTTGCCTCTATCATAACTCATAAGCAGGATGCACATAAGAGATGTTCATCTTCTTGTTGACAACCAGTTGCTTGTCAACTACATAAATGGGTTTGATCACTCCAATCCCCCGGATTGGAAGATCATACCATTTACTCAAGTTGTCAACACTCTTCTGGCAGGTACAACCACAACATTCCACAAGATTAGAAGACAACACAATCAAATGGCTGATTTGTTAACAAGGCAAAGTATTTCTTCTTTACAGGCCAATCAGTTAGACTATTCAGGATAATGTGTGAATAATAGCCATGCTCATGGGTGCCTATTTCTGGAGGCACTCCAATTTGTAACCATGAACGATGTAATGGTTCTAACAACTTCATATTGTTAAGTTATGAATGAAGTGTTTGTTGTCAAAAAAATTGTTCTAGTCAGCGCGGCGGTACTTATCGATGGGCGCGGGGGACATGTATCTGTGTTGACTGTTGATGAAGACTTGAAAATATGCCTAGTGAAAATATCCGGCACCACGAGACACATTTTGGTCTGCATCGCATCGTTTGCCTGCATCGTTCCGCTCATTTCCTTTTCTTTATCCTGCACAGTTATGTTGTCTTAATGTCTCCTTCCCTCACCATCTCGGATAACTTGATTCAAGTATGGTTCAGGAGCTCATGTGTCACACACTCAGAACTCAGATACATACATGCAACCAAACAAAATCTCATCTCGTACCAGACCAATAACAAAGCCAACCAAACAAACTAAAGTGCACACTTCCATCCTGCTCGCCTAACTGAGAGCAACCAATCATGCCCTAAGTGAAGGGTGTAGCACCGTCATGTGGGCTTTATTTGGTCGAGAGAACGTTCGAGATGGCCTGTGGCTAGACAACACACCCTCGAGACCTTTTTTGTCTCGGTCCAAGCTCAGCACAGCATGACAATCTTGTGCCGGTGCTAGATTGTCATGATGCCACTCTAACACGACGAGCGCTCGACCTGATTTTAAGAGGCCAGCCTAAGGCGTGCCATTAATATATAGTCGCATACTCACATTGTCACGCATGTCCTTCCAAAGAAAACCAAGTGCATAACTATATGTATGCCAGGATATATTTTCATACATATAGTGACATATAAGTGAATACAGAAACAGTATCACGTAAGAAAACGGGAGATTATCAGAGTATTACGCTAAATCCTGGAAAACGAAGGCACCAAACTCCACAAGCAGTCGACTGGGGGTTGCGTACGCCTAGCACCAGCAACATCTTCACAACGACTTCATAGCAGCTTCGTCTTTCTGAGCAACATTGTTTATAGTAAGGGTGAGCACATGTCGTACTCAGCAAGTGTAGAGAAAGTATGAATGCAGAGGCTTAACAAGGAAAGGCTGACAGGTTGACTGCATTAAGCATTTTTAGTTTGTCAAATTTTATCAGTATCTGATTACTAATAAAGTATAAGTATATACCAACCCACATTAAGCATAAGGATAAGATACACTATAAGAATATGGCAAGCATAACCATATCATAGATCACAATTTAAGTCCATCTTCAAGTTCAGTTATCATGTGAGGGTCCAGGCCGCTCTTGACTGTGAGCACGGCTAATCGATTAGTTTTACACTCTGCAGAGGTTGTACACTTTCACCACAAGTAGCGTAAAAGTCCCGAAGAACTTTGGACCCAACCATGCGATGCTAGCTAGGCATCATACCACACTACCGAGGTGTGATTGCATAGGGACGCTACGAGGCCTTTACAAAGACTTCCCTAGTGTGTTCCAGTGCACGAGGTTCCGCGAGTCATGCCCCCCTAAGCACCAGTCCAACACTAGAGTCCTCTAATTAATTGGCCAAGACAGAGCCATATGTCTTGTGGTTGCACTGTTTTCCTGGGTGGTTCTCCATGTTCCAATTAAGCATTGTGATCTTGTATTAACCATAGGTATAGCATAAAAGTAAAGCAAGTTTAACATTAAGTTCATTAAAACATCATAACCCAGAGTATAGCAACTAAACATAGCTACCCAACATAAATGTAAAACCCAGGTTAACAAGGAATGATAACAAAGACTAGGATGAACCTTATTGAGACCCATCAAATTAAATGCAAAGCAATGCAATAGTGATTAAATACAGTTATTAGGACAAAAGAACAAGGACACACTTACCTTTAACCAGAGTAATGATGTTGCTCAGAATCTTCAACTTCTTGCTCTTCAAAGCTCTCGAACCACGTTTATTCTACTCACATCAATCATCGGGCACAAGCATACAAAGCAAACAAACAAGCAACTAAGAACAATGCACCAATCAAAGAAAACTTTAAAAGAGCGCACTAAAAGATAGGCTCGATCCTATGGATCACTAAAGCACACAAACTGTGCTGAGAAAAAGAAAGACTTGGTTAGCTGCACATGGTTTGAGCTTGAGCTAACACTAGAAAGGTTTAGGCTTCAGATAGGCTTGATCAAAAGAGATACTGAGATAGAGCTGATAGAGACGGCTATCGATCGAGTTGCATTTATGAACATAAAAGACTATAAGCTTAGGTTCATTTTAATTAACAAATCATATGTAAAGGATATTTCATAAAGAAAATACCATAAGTTGGAATTAATTCAAATTAAGCTTTATTGAGGAAACCGAGATAAAACCTAATCAAGTTTTAATTTTAAATGTTTATGTATAAATTACACCAATTAAACACTTCACTTTAGAAATGTTAGAACAACTAATCGAATAAAGGCACATGACGTGTTGAGCTAAACAAACTTTATTTAGAAAGCACATGCATGTTGACATTAGTCAAGTTAGCATTTATTATAAAAGACGGTGTAAAAGACTAATCAACTTTTAATTAGAAAAGTTAATTAATTATTAAACAAATTAACATTTGGTTTACGAAAACCGAGGTAAATATCTAATTAGCTTTTATTTAAAAAGCATATGAAATAAACATTAATCAAATTACCATTGATCAAGAAAAGCGATGTATAACACTATATAACTTTTAATTAGAAAAGATATGTTTAATAAATATTAACAAAATTAATACCAAATTAATTTTCAGAAAACATACATGATGAAAACACACCACTAACGTGCACTTTATTTTATTCTGAACCTAACGCAACTTGAACGGATAAAAACGGACCTAAAACAAAGGATCTATGAGCAAAACAAGATTGAAAGGACCTAATTGTGATTAACTGAAGTTTTCAGGGGCTAACAGAAAAGATTTACAAGACACATCAAATAGTGCCTATGAATAAATCTAAAGCTAGGGTTTGATCTGAAAAAGGACACTGATTGGATCTGGATGCAGGAATCTAATCTTATCAGGGGGTTTTTGAAGAAAGGTGCAAGACACATAAACAGATCTCTAGATTACATGGTCTCGCAGGGGCCTAACTGAAAAACAGCCAAGTCATCCCCTACCTCTGGTCATGGCCGACGGAAGGCACTAGTCGTCTCAGTCGCCGGCGCTGGGGAGTCTTGCGGGTTCGACCTAGATGCGGAATCGGAGGAGGAGGGTGAGAGGGTTGCGGTGGTGTGCTCACCGGGTACAAGGACGAAGGGGACCAGCCGGAATTTGGGGAAGTCGGCACCGGCGGCGGAGTTGGGCGGCCGACTCGGATTCCAAGCCACGGCGGCGCACCGGTGGCCCTTCGGCAACAGGAAGGAGCGGAGGATGTGCAGCTCGGCATTGTGGTGCTCGTGACGGCGCCAGTTTCCTCCGGCGGGGCTTCATGCCGGCGACCTCGAGCGGCGGCCGGAGCTCGGGCTTGCTATGGCGGCGGCGCACTGGTGATTGATTCGCGACGAGAAGCAGGGCTTTGGATGCGGATCAGCGTCGCGCGTCTTCTGGAGGCAACAACTTCCTCCGGCAGCCTCCTCGTCTAGCGAATCGAAGCAAAGAAGCTTCGGCGGCGGCGCTCGGCTTCGATGGTCGGCGTGCGGCAGCGGCGCGGCGCAGGACTGGGCGAGGCGACGGGTGCAGCAGGAGCACACGACAGGGTTTGGCGGCGGCCTTATATAGGGCACGGAGCCCTAGGGTGGCGTGCGGCGCACGCACGCCGAGGGGAAAAGGCGGCGGCGCCCTGCCATGGCCGCTGGTGGCCAGATGGGCCTCGTCGGGCCTGGCGGGCTAGAGCGGGTCGGGATGAACGGGTCGGGCTCGCAGGCGCGGGCTCGGCCCAAAAGAAAAGATTAGATTTGTTTTTTTTGAAATATTTTTCAGTGCAAAAACAAATTCATGAAATTTCAGAAAATGCTTACAAGGCACGAAAAATACTCCAAAAATTTTCAAAATTCCAGAAAAATTCCCAGAGGTACATTGGGACATGAACAACCCAAATATAGTCTTTGGAGCTCATGAAAAGAATGTTACAGCCTTCTAATAAATAGAATAAGCTCAAAGAAAAATGAGAATAAATTCCAGGAAAAGCTGGAAAATTCTCGGAAGGATTTGGTCAGCACCTAAACGTCTTTTAAAACGTTTCGCACTCATGAAACACCAAATGCACCAGCATGAATGCAACACTCACATAACCATTTATTTAATTCAGAAAATCAAACAAAGGCTTTATCCTGTACTACATTTCCTGTAAAGAAACTAAATGTTGGAAAATTTTAAAATTATGTGAAAATTCTTGTTTAATTATTCTTTCTATTCACATCCTGAAATTGGGAAATTTCAGGGTGTGACACACATGTCGTAGGCCCACAGTTGAACAACCCGTAAGTCTTCATCTTGCATTAGACCACAATCCACCATAAGTAGTGACGCCTCTGACCTCTCCCTCATTGGTTCAGCCTCATCCACCTCCTAGTCCTCCATCCGTCCCCAACATTCTCCTCTATGAATGACGGGCGACACTCCTCCACCATCCCATCGTAACAAATTTCAGCCTTGTTTGGCACCGCTCCACCCGGATTCCACTCGTGACACATAGGAGATGTCGCTTCCGAAGTCACCACTTCATCACTGTTTATAGGAGTCAAATTCTCTCTCCCCTCACATCTGGTAGAGGAGCCAAAAGAGCTGCAAATTGAAGCCCCTTCTGCTCCGACTCTAGCACAAATACCGAGGTGCTACAGCGCATGCAATGGAGGAGTGGTGCCAAACAAGACTTTATTGTTTGGTGGCATTCTGGTGTAAGTGTAACCTTGAAGGCGAACATGATTATAGATGGATGTCATATGTATTCAGTATAGGCTTCATTTTTTTAGGAAAAAGTCCAATGTACCTCCCTGGATGATGGGTCGAGTCCATGTTTCCTCCTACGATTCGAAAACCGGTTGTTTTGGCTCCTCGTGCTGTTAAAACCGGATACATGACCTCCCTCCTCCGATTCCACCCCGGTTTCATCCGAGCTAGCGACACATCACCCATCCTACATGGCAACCTTCTCCGTGGGCCCGAAATGTCGTCCTCTAGCATCTTCTTCTACCTTGTTTCAATAGCCCCAACAGTGCCAGGATTGCCTTCCACGCGACAAGCTCCACCCGCACAGTTTCCGACGAGCTCATGCGTTCTCCATCGGCCTCCACTCAAGCTCGACGCGCGGCGTGGAGCATCTCAAGGTGCGCAAGACTCGAGACATGGACCAGCCGCAGCTCGGAACTTCGCGCCGTTCGCGGGGCCTACATGCGGCTTCTCCACCCGCAGCTCGAAGCCCCACGCCATCCACGGACGTGGCCTGGATCCTCAGCCCTGCTGACTTGTGAGTTGCGACAGCCTCAGTAGCCGCGTCTTAGAGTCTTCGCATGATCGTTGGTGAAGGGACGATGGGGAAGTGACAGCGACCGGCCGTGGTGTTGTTGCAGCCGCCCGTGGCGTGGTAGCGCATTGGGCGTCGCCCGCTTGATCCGATCAATCGGGCGTTAGTAGATGCTAGAGGGACGGCGCAGCCTCGTGGCTCGCTGACGGATGGAGTAGGGGAGGAGACACATGGCCCCATGGCTTGCGGATGAAGAGAGCAGGTGTAACATCCCGAATTTTCCCGGGATGTTAATGTTTGCGAAAATGTGAATTTCAAAATTTTTGAATGAATTTGAGTGCTTAATTAATTTATAAGGATGTCTTCATTGATCCTTCCCTAATTTCTTAAAATTATTTGGAGCAAAATAATAAATTTAGGAATTATAAAATGCTAGTGTGAGAACTTTGAAGTTTAATGGATTTTATTTGGATCTTATTTGAGAGTGATTCAAATTTGAATTCTAAATTCAAATTTGATTTGTGAATGCATAAGGATAGAAGAAAATAGGAAACCATCCCTTATCAGTTTGGGCCTTAACCTCGCTTCTAAAGTCCACCGAAGCACCCCCAGCTTTCACAGCCGGCCGGCCTTTCCCTTTCAGCCCACCGAAGCCCGTCTACCACCTACCAAACCGCCGCAGTCACCGCCAAGTGGGCCCCACCGGTCAACCTATTCCTTTCCCCACCTTTCCCTTCCTCTGCTTTTCCCCCGTGACGTTGCCGGGGGACCAGGCGGAGGGCACCGCGTGCTCGCGCCAGCCCCCATGGCCGCCGCCCTCTAGTGCGCTGGCGCGCCCGGATGCTTGCCACGCCGCCCGGAATCGCCACCCGCCGTCCATCTCGAGACCTCCAAACCCTAGCACCACCCTATAAATTGAATCGCCAGCCGCAGCTCCCAGTCCGCCACCGCCTTGGGGATTTTGCCTCTGTCCACCGCTAGAGAAGAGGAGGAGAGGGGGAAGAAGAAGGGAAGGGAGAGTGGAGTGCCCGCCGGGGAGGCTGCAACCGGAGCACGCCGAGGCGCCTTAGCCGCCGGCGCCGTGGGGGCTCACCCCAGTTCTGCAGCCGTCCAGGGGATTTTTCCCCATCCGAACCACCCGCCGCCGTCTTTGTGAAGGACAAGAAGGGGGGAAGGTGGAGAGGGAGATGGGGAGGCCGCCCGTGAGGAAGAAGCCACCGAGGGATCAAGCCGACGCGCTCTGCCCCTCTCCTGTTCCATGTCGAGTCTCCATCGTCGCCCTCGGGAGGAGGTGAAGGAGGGAGAAGAAGACCGGAGTCGCCGTGCCGTGGAGCCGGAGGTCGCCGCGCCCGTGGGAGCGCACCGAGGATCGGGAGCCGCGTGTGTCAGGGGTATTGACACTGCTCGCACCTGCATTGCTTCCTCGTCGTCGCTCGTCGACCCTGCTCGTCTTCCACGACAACCACTCGCGAACCAAGAAGCGCTGGAGCCGTTCGTGGGAGCGTCGTCGTCGCCGGGACATCGAGGAGCCGGAGCCGCTCAAGCCCGGGGACCGCGACGACCTCTGCTTCTTCTGCAACGCGCCGCACCGTGACGATCCCTGCTCTGCGACCTCTGTCCGAGCTGCCCTGAACCAATCCGCTGTCGTCCCTATTCCGCTCTCTTCACCGCCGTCTCACCGCAGCACCCAGGAACCCAGGTGAGCACCGTGCCCATCTTCTTGTCATGGAACCGGCCTTCGTGCCGAGAGAGGAGAACCGGGACGTGCCTGTGGTGACCATGACCTGTTTCTGCATGCTTGCTTCGCGCCGCCGCGCAAACGCCGTCGCTTATGTGTCGGTCTTCGTGCCGAGCCTTACGCCTGCAGGTGCCGCTGCCGACGTTCCACGCGCGCGCTCCGCTTGCCCTTTGTGTCTGTCTCGCTAACGAGCATGCCACCCTGTCTGCTGCGCCGTCGCGGCTTAGCCGCCGGTTTGCACGTTCGTGCACGCGCGCGTAGGGATGGCGGGGGTTTCCCTTTTTTGCTCGCCGCACCCAAACCTACAGCCATGCACTTGCCGATGCGCGTGCTGGAGCCCAACCGAGCCGCCATCCGTTTTCCGTTCAGCCACCGTGCGCCGCCGGGCAAGGTACTGCCTTGGCTCGAGCTCTGGCTTGCACGCGCATACCACCGACCAGGAAGGGCAAAGCCGTCCCTTTTGGGGTGTTGATCATGAACCCAGAAACCTATACCTCACCCCTATCTCTCTTTGCTTCTCCAATCCACTCGCCTGCTCTCTGCTCCTCAAAAGCAAGCTAACAGCAGAGACCGTTTCCATCTCGCCACCACCAACAACACCTCATCCCTTACCGGTCTTTGCTGATCAGTAGAGTAAGAAGGGATCAACAGCTTCGATCCCCCACACAACGGTGCAGAGCCACCAGACGAGCTGCAGCTGTGGCGACCCTGACGGCTGTCCTCGCCATGGGCAGAACCTGTTCGGGTTATGTCTGAACAGCAAGCCGCCAAGAAGCATGTCGCTGCCGTACTCAGCCGAGACCTCGCCTCACGGTCGAACACACGCGAGCGCACAAGCTAAACCGCTGCCCTGACCACCAGGACGAACCTGAGGATGCCCGGTTCGCGCACCGGCGTTCGCACGTTCCCAGACCGCGTCGTCGTCCTACCTGTTCTCGCCGTCGAGGACATTTCTTTGTCCTGCGCATGCACGCCATCACCATCTTTCACACCCTAAGCACCACACCAAACCGTGCACGATCTTGGTGCACGCACGCGCCAGTGCGAGCACGTCGGCAACCCGACCGTGAGCACGCCACCCTGGGACCTCGCTGTCGTGCGGGTTGCGCCCAAGAGCCGAGCAAGGCCTCGCCTTTCTACCATCCTAAGTGCTCCGCTAGGGTCTCTCGAACCTAACCGTCGTGTCTGATCACCAGCCGCCGGAAAGGGAGTCGCCACCGGTGAGCTCTGTCTTCCCGCTGCTCTCTGCCTTCCACAGGCATGGGGTACTCGGTGCCCTGTAGCCAGTCGGAACCCAAACCTTTGGCCCCTAGTGGAGCCTCTGATCTACCTAAACCACGCTGTCGCATCGGTTTGCCGGTCGCCTTAGAAGCTCGTCGCCGGTGAGCCCTTTTGGACCGTCGCTCCTTTGAGGCATTCCATCGGACACCTGTCGGTCGACCCAAGAACCCTGTTGGGGTTTTGTTTCACATATGTGCACACACCGAGCCGCGTCGCAGCAGATCCCCTAAGATCCCGTGCGCCTTGTCGACCGCATCCTCGCCTCGCGCACACCTGCACAGAGCCATGCCACACCGGATCTCCTGGATCCCGTGTGGCCAACCAAACTCGGCTTGACCACACCACGGCACACAAGGTACCCTGCCACATCGCAACACCGGATCCCTTGGGATCTTTTGCATCCGGCCAACCACAACCAAGCCACCGGCATGTCCGTCTCAACCCGAGCTCGCCATCGTGCTCATAAACCGCTCTAGCTCGCACCTTTCTCCGCCATAAGCAAACCCCTAGGTGTTTATCTAGGATGTCCCAAGCCTCTCCGTTGGCCTCTCTCACCGGCCGACGATGAAGCCACCGCCGGCCACGCTGTTGTCGCCACGGAGTGCCTCTGGGGCAATTCGCCGAGCACCAGCCGACCACAAGTGACAGCAATTCACTTGGCGGCATGATGCTACTGGTTTCTGTGCTTGCTTTCTACCAAGCTGCTGCAAGCCCATGCTAGAAGCTAGCATGTTCCCTAATGCCCAGTACATGTTTCAGTCTTAGCTTGTGGCTTTTCTAATCCAAACCGTGGTGCTGCAGCCATGCTTAAACCTTGCAAGTTGTAGCCATCACGTAGGCCATGTGTGTGCTAATCCCACCATGACCAATATCCGTGCTGCATGAGCCCTCTGCGTGTTTGCTTTAGCAAGGGAAGCACAGTCAGACGTTGTTGTTAACTCCTTACCCTTGCTTGAGCGCCTCGCCGACCGGGCAATCGCTCTGCCCATCGCCTTGCTGTCTTTGTGCCCAGCCTGTGTGCTCACACCCATCATCCATCGCCGCTTACCATCCGACAAACCTTCGAGGCATGCCATATCTGTCTAGCAGCCTTGTTTCCAGCCATGCTTAGCTTGTGACCTTTCTGTCCCAAATAGTGAAGTGGTGCCAATGCAAGATGCTAGCAAAGCTTAGACCACTCGTGATTGGTTACGTGCCATGGACGTATAGCTCTAGCTATCTTCCTGGAAGTTCAGTTCCATCATGAGGGCACGCTGGTGCTACAAACCTGTAGTGCTAGATCTCGGCCACAACCCATACAAGTAGTAGCTGCTGCTTGTAAATCTATAAGCCATGTGAGTGCTAATCTTAGCTCTTTATCTATCCTGCTTGTGCGTTGCTTGCTAGCAGCAGCACTTGCCCCTTTTCGGTCGAGCCTTAATCTTAGTTCCAAGTGCATGTTCCCAATCTTTCAAGCCCCGGCCATACCTTTCGCCGCGGCTGTGCCACGCCTTCGTCGTGCACGACGCGTGCGCTAACTAAACTATCAGCCATACCCTGGATAAATCAATCCTCATCACATCTTTGTCGTGTTCCAGCTTGAGCCATGTTTCTCAACCACACCACATCGCTTTTAGCGAAACCATCCTGCACAACCCCTTTAATCTGACTGAAGGGGCCTACGGACTTACCGTTGGGACCCCTAGCATGTGAAGCTGCTAACTGTCTAACCTGATCCCATCTGACCTACAGGGCCCACAGGATGACTTGTGGGGTCCAGGCTGACCTTTGACCTCCCTCTTTGACTTGGTCAACAATGATCGTTGACTAGTTATCTGAGCCTGCAGATCAACCCAAAACCTATCTTATGGTTCTCTGACTTGCTAACTTGTGTTATCTGTGCTTTATCGCAAA
Organism: Cenchrus fungigraminus; assembly: GCA_036936925.1. Lineage (NCBI taxonomy): Eukaryota > Viridiplantae > Streptophyta > Magnoliopsida > Poales > Poaceae > Cenchrus > Cenchrus fungigraminus. The sequence goes on along the minus strand of CM072768.1, from coordinate 61,298,195 downwards.
TGATTAAATTCATAAAATATTTCTTTATTTGAAAATCAATAATAAATTGATTCTAGCTTAGAAAAATAGGAAATCAATTTCTTTATTCTTCAAAAATCATGAAGCACCCGTTAGACTTGCTTTTGGAGTTAATTGGTTCTTTATTGCTTCTCTTTGGAGTTTATTTGCAATTAGCACCGATATTTATTTTTGTTTGCGAATCTAGGAATTCCCGGAGCTGAGGAGTCAAGCCAGAAGATCAAGTACGACTACGGAAACTCCTACGACTACTTGCACACAGGTGTTCACACCCGACTGATTCTGAATACCTATTAGGCATTGCTATATAGTGTGCTAGCGCTTTACTTTAAATGCATGATGATGAACCTTGCATAGCCTTTTTTAATTATCCTGTCCTTGATTGCCCTACTACTACTATGTTATATATAAGCGTGTATATACGCTGAGCTTCGTGATGCATGTGTTGGGATGGGTATAGTGGTTCTTGGCGTGTGTGGGGTAAAAACCGGCAGGAGAAGGCGTTTTGGGTACTTTGGCGGGGGTGAGCTCGAAACAACCGATCTGGGATCGGGGATGGGGGTGCACTCCTCAGTGAATCCCCACTTTTACGGTTTTTGGAGCACAGGTGTTGGGGTTTTATTTACGCTTGGAGGACATGAGCTCGCCCCGGTCTGAAAGCGAGTGGACAGTCCTTTTCACGGGACCTTTCGTACACACTGTCGTATGGACATCCCTAGGCCCACTACTCTGGTGGGTACCAGGACCGACTACTCGGTGGGCCCCTGGGACTACTCGACTTGGGCAACACGGCACCTGCTGGCGTGGGGTGCAAGGACTACAGAGGTATAGTACTCGGTTAGGAAGCTACACGTGTCCGGATCCATGTAAAGTACTCCTAGCCGTACACGACTAGTACTCTCCTCTCAAACCGACTTGTAACCCTGCCACCCGGACTATATAAGGCGAGGCAGGGACCCCTATCTCTTCATCCGCATCATCTTGTAAACACACCCAATCAATCCAGAGCTACGCAGCATACAGGACGTAGGGTATTACGCACCTCGCGGCCCGAACCTGTCTAAATTGTGTGCCGTGTGTCTCTCCTTCGAGTTACCGATCTCGGCGAGGCCACATTCATCTACCTCGGGTACTCCCCTTGGTAGGTTGCCGGTCTAAAACACCGACAGCTGGCGCGCCAGGTAGGGGGGCTCACCGAAGATCACATGGCGAACTCGACGGCTTCAATCGTCATCAAGCCAACCGTCGCCTTCAACCGCGGCGACACCTTCGTCTTCGGCTCCTGGGTCTGCACCGCTGACGGCGCTGGATCGTTCCAGCGCTACCTGACCATGACCCCGGACCCAAAGACCGGGCTCGTGACGCTTCCCGAAGACGCCACGGGCCCACTCGTCGAAAAATTCGGCGAAATTTCGCTCTGCGAACAAGTCGCCGACTTCGAGCTTGGATCCGCCTCCAACTCGAACTCGACGTCACCCTGGATCGCCTCATACGAGCCGGCTCCTGAGCCATCGTGTGAAGCAGCCCCTCTCCACGAGAACTTCCCATACGGTCTCTACAATTCTAGCAGGGCCCACGCGGAAGCTCTCGCTGCACGCCAGGCCGGCAAGGAGATCGCCTCCGAGTACTCCTCGGACTCCAACACCGCAACCGGCTACTACTCGGACTCTTCCTACGAGTTCGACTTCGGATCGGACCCAATCGAGTCCGAGTCCGAGCTCAACATGACTGAGGAACCGCTGTCAGGTCCTGCCACTGGCCTGGTCATTACATCTACTCCCGCCGGCAGATTCGTCTACTGGCCCGACCGCAAGACCGCAGACCTGACGGACGACAACTCACGCTGTGTCGCCTACCTCGATTCACTCCCCTTCCAGGAGGGGACCCCACTGTCTCTAAACGACGAGCACACCCCCACCGAGGTGGCGACTACTGACTCCAGTCTCTGCACTCCCGACCGTGAAGTCTTCATGACGGCCACAGATGTTGGGACTTCGGAAAACCGACCCGACCGGTACCTTGACGACATCTCAGAGGATGAGTTGTCTGCCAACGCACCTCCGAACGAGACCACCGAAGACAAGAACGCTCGGCATGACCGCAACAGGAAGCGGAACGATCGACGCAGACGTCTCTGGGAAACTCTCCCCATCCGGAACCTCAATGAGGCCCTGGAGCAAGTTGCCAACCGGGTACACTCTACTCCTGAGCAGTGCCTCATGTCTATCACCACGATAGCACGGCAGGCCCGGGGGATCCGCGCGGGCGAAGTCATCGCCAAACTCGCTGAAGACGCCTACTTCATGCGGGTCGACAACAGGGTTGCTCAAGTACCCCCCGTCAGAACTCACGACGCCAGAAACAACGAAGCCACTAGCCACAGCCCGGCAGACGGCGGACGCAACCGTGTCCGTGGTGAACACCAGCCAAATCCCAACCGCTCTAGGGCCTTGGGTGGAGGACCCTCACAGGGCGGCATCAGTCAGGGTGGCACCGGAGGTAGTCGCGGCGGCGGCGGTGGTGGTGGCAGCAGCGGTGGGAGCTCATCCCATGACGCCGGCAGAAGAGCTGGTGGCGGTGGTGATCGCGGCGGCCGAGGCCACGCGACTAGCCACGCCACTGGCAACGCACGTGGCGGCTACGACGCCCGCCACAAGATCGACGAGATCCGCCGCAAGAAGGCTACTGAAGCAAGCGACATCGACGGCTTCCCCGCATACTCCGCAAGACTTCGCAACCTGCTTCTTCCCGAGAAATTCAAACCTCTCGGGATCTCCAAGTATGACGTGAAGCAAGATCCAGTTCAGTGGCTCAGGTGCTACGCCTTGGCCATTGAAAATGCTGGTGGCAACAACAACGCGAAGTGCCTTTTCTTCCCCTTCTGCCTGGACCAGGCTCCACTCACATGGCTCGAGTCACTTGAAAAGAACTCGATCGACCAGTGGGACCAGCTGAAGGCTCAGTTCACCAGCAACTTCGCGGGCGCCATGGGACGCTCGGGTACTCGCATGGACCTGGCTATGGTCAAGCAGGAACAAGGCGAGACGCTTCGCTAGTACATGCGGCGCTTCTTCGACAAGCGCGCGACCGTAGTCGACGTCACCGACAAAGAAGTCATCGACCTCTTCCAAGACGGACTCTATCATCGTCGCACCTTCAAAGACTTCGGTCGCCGCCGCCCGAGCTCCATCACCAAGCTCAAAGACATGATCATGTCATGGGTCGACGAAGAGGACAAGGCAAACGCCAAGTACGACTCCATTCGCGGCAAGAACAAGAGCAACACGGGTGACAACAACAACAACAAAGATCAAGGGGGTCGCCACAACAACAACTACTCGAGCTCCAACCGCAAGCGCAAGCCAGACAACACAGTCGCGGCTATACAGCGCCCTGCAAAGGACAACTCGAAAAAGACCTCAGGCGGCTTCAGAGACTTGCTCAAAGAGAAGTGCTTGTGGCATCTGGATGGTAATCACACCACCGAGCAGTGCTACCAGCTCCGGCGAGCACTCAAGGATACTCCCGACCCATGGCCTCCTCACGACAAGAAGGGCAAGAAAAAAGTCGACGAGGGCAACGGTGACTTCCAGGAACCTGACAAGACGGTGAATGTCCTCTTCGGCGGACTACCCACCAGACGGTCTCAGAAGGCCACTCGACGGGAAGTCTTGAACATCGAACCAGCGGTGCCGACACCTCTGAGGTGGTCGGAGGTACCCATCACCTTCTCCCGCGCAGATTAATGGACAAGCTTCTCCGAACCAGGACGTTTCCCACTCGTCCTGAAACCTGTAGTCGCGGGCTCCAGACTCAACAAGGTCCTCATCGACTACGGGAGCGGACTCAACGTCCTCTTCACCAAGACCTTGAAGAAGATGAAGCTCGACATCACCGACATGCTCACCAAGAGCGCGTCACCCTTCTACGGCATTGTTCCCGGTAACGCGACTATTCCACTAGGCTCAATGTTCCTGCCAGTTACCTTCGGGGAGACAAGGGAGAACTACCGCACCGAGTACATCAAGTTCGAGGTTGCGGACTTCGAAACCTCCTACCATGCCATCCTCGGTAGACCAGCTATCACCAAGTTCATGGCGGTACCACACTACACCTACCGAGACATCTTCGCATGGAAGCCAGCGGACATGCCAGGGGTGCCCAGGAGGCTGATCGAGCACTCACTCAACATCGACCCTAAAGCTACCCCCAAACGACAACACCTTCGCCGTTTCTCCGACGACCGACGGGATGCCATCAAGAAGGAACTCGCCAAACTACTCGCGGCAGGCTTCATCCGTGAAGTCTTCCATCCTGAGTGGCTCGCCAACCCCGTCCTCGTCCGCAAGAAGAACACCAACGAGTGGAGGATGTGCGTCGACTACACCGACCACAACAAGCACTGCCCCAAAGACCCCTTCGGGTTGCCGCGGATTGATCAAGTCATCGACTCCACGGCGGGCTGCGACCTGCTCTGCTTCCTCGACTGCTACTCCGAGTACCACCAGATCGCTATCAAGGAAGAAGACCAGGAGAAGACCGCGTTCATCACCCCGTTCGGCGCCTATTGCTACACGACAATGTCGTTCGGGTTGAAGAACGCCGGCGCCACCTACCAACGAGCTATCCAGGCCTGCTTCAAGAAGCAGCTCAACAAGAACGTCGAAGCCTACGTGGATGACGTGGTCGTCAAGACCAGAAACTCCGATACGCTCATCGCCGATCTTGAAGAGACCTTCGCATCCCTGCGAGAGTACCAATGGAAGCTCAATCCCAACAAGTGCGTCTTCGGCGTACCATCTGGGAAACTACTCGGCTTCATCATCAGCCATCGTGGCATCGAAGCCAACCCTGAGAAGATCTCCACCATCACCAACATGAAAGTTCCAACCTGCATCAAGGATGTCCAGAAGCTGACCGGGTGCATGGCGGCCTTGAACAGATTTATCTCGAAGCTTGGAGAACGGGGACTACCCTTCTTCAAACTACTCAAGCATCAAGAGAAGTTCGCGTGGACCGCGGAGGCTGATCAAGCTCTGGCACAGCTCAAAGACTTCCTGTCTAAGCCACCGGTCCTCACGGCTCCTCGCAAAAAGGAGCAGCTACTGCTCTACCTCGCTGCGACTACTCATGTGGTCAGCACTGCCATCGTCGCCGAGCGGCAGGAAGAAGGCCACGCCTACCCAGTCCAGCGACCAGTCTACTTCGTCAGCGAGGTTCTCTCAGAGTCCAAGGCACGGTACCAGCTGGTCCAGAAGCTACTCTACGCAGTGCTCATCACCTCGCGGAAGCTACGACACTACTTCTAGGAGTACTCGATTGTTGTTATCACCGACTACCTGCTCGGTGACATACTCTGCAACCAGGATGCTACTGGAAGAATCTCCAAGTGGGCGGTCGAACTCGGCGCCCTCAACATCGACTTCAAGCCACGTACTGCTATCAAGTCCCAGGCACTAGTCGACTTCATGGCAGAGTGGCGGGAGAATCAGCTACCAACTCCAACCGAGCGGCCAGAACACTGGGTGATGTACTTTGACGGATCACTCAAGCTCGAGGGTGCAGATGCAGGAGTACTCCTGATCTCTCCAAAGGGCGAACAACTCAAGTACGTCCTGCAGATCTTCTGGAAGGTCTCAAACAACGAAGTCAAGTACAAAGCCCTACTTCACGGGCTCCGCCTCGCAATCTCTTTGGGCATCAAGCGGCTACTAGTCTACGGCGACTCCGCAGTGGTCATCAACCAAGTCAACAAGTCTTGGGATCGCAACAAGGAGAACATGGACGCCTACTGTCTGGAAGTCCGCAAGCTCGAGAACAAGTTCTACGTCTCGAGTTCCATCACGTCGTCCGCGACAATAATGTTGCCGCGGACGTCCTGTCGAAGCTTGGTTCTACTCGCGCGCAAGTACCTGCTGGAGTCTTCGTCCACGAGCTTCACGCGCCATCCATCCCGGAGTTGGCGCCAACGACCACTGACCCTGTGCCACTACAGTCTGGCCAGGAGGTCATGATGATTGATGTGGACTGGAGACAGCCCTTCATTGACTACATCCGCGAGCAGAAGGTCTCATCCGACAAGAATTTGGCCGAACAACTCGTCCGCCGAGCCAAGGCCTACGTACTAGTCGTAGACAAGCTCTACAGGCGCGGTGCTACTTCCGGAGTACTCATGAAGTGCATACCTCGAGAAGAAGGCAAGGATATCTTGGAGGAGATCCACAAAGGCGTCTGCGGCAACCATGCGTCTTCTCTAACGCTGGTGAGCAAGGCTTTCCGACGAGCTTTCTACTGGCCCACAGCTCTGGCCGATGCTGAAGAACTCGTCAGAAAGTGCCAAGGATGTCAATTCTTCGCCAAGCAGCAACACGTCCCGGCCTACAAGCTAGTCACCATACCACCAACCTGGCCCTTTGCCTGCTGGGGGCTCGACATGATTGGGCCTCTGCCAACTGTGCCAGGAGGATTCAACAGAGTCTTGGTGGCCATCGACAAGTTCACCAAGTGGATCGAAGTCAAGCCGATCACCTGCCCAAAGGCCGACAGAGTACTCGACTTCTTGGATGAACTCGTGCATCGCTACGGGCTGCCCTATCGCATCATCACAGACTTGGGTTCCAACTTCAACAACCATCAGTTCTGGGAGTACTACGAGAACAGCGGGATCGACGTCCGGTACGTCTCAGTCGCCCATCCCCGTGCCAACGGCCAAGTTGAGCGTGCCAACGGGATGGTACTCGACGCCCTCAAGAAGCGATTGCACGACGCAGCTAACACCAAAGGAGGCAAGTGTATCAAGGAACTACCCAACGCACTCTGGGGGCTTCATACTCAGCCTACCAAGCCGACGGGGCAGTCGCCCTACTTCCTGGTCTACGGCTCCGAAGCTATTCTACCTGCCGACGTGATGTGGGAATCCCCGGCAGTAGAGCAATACGACGAAGGCATCTCAGAAGACAGCAGACGGGTTGACATCGACGGTCTCGAAGAAGCCCGCTGCGCCGCCCTCGTCCAATCAGCAAGGTACCTCGAGGGTATCCGACGCTACCATGATCGCAACGTCAAGGAACGCTCCTTCAACGTCGGCGATCTAGTCCTCCGTCGTATCCAGAACACGGATGGACTACACAAGCTTAGCTCACCATGGGAAGGTCCCTTCTCAATCTCCAAGGTGACCGGACCAGGCTCCTACCGCCTCCAAACACCTGAAGGCGACGACATCAGCAACTCGTGGAACGTCGACCAGGTGTGTCGCTTCTACGCGTAGTCGCTCGACTACTCTATGGGTCCAGGTCTACACGACTACTCACGGACTCCTCGCTGTAAGCGGCCTTCCGGTCCTGGCACTAGTCTCCGGACTACTTTTCTCCAAGATCCAGCGTCAACGGCTACTAACGGATCTTGGGCTGCTTAGAGCGCTGAGGACTCTAGCGGCGGTCTGCAAGACCATGTACTCCAGATCCAGTCTATACGACTACTAACGGATCTCTAGCTATAAGTGGCCTAAGGGTCCTAGCGCCACTTAGCCGTAGGCGGCCTCCGGGTCCTGGCGACTACACTTGTAAACGGCTCTGACCATCCAGGTGTACTTATTCATCAGTAATAAAGTTTGATTTTCATTCAACTTATTTACTGTGCCTTCCAATCAGGCATCTCCTACTGAGTACTACTACTCACAAGCTCCACCACGGTTTGGTACTCCACATACTTCGTTGCAAGTGGCGGCTACGAGTACTTATTTCACAGATATATCGTGGACAACTTTCATTGATAATCCAAACAAGTTACTAACAACTCTGTTTGTTTTACATCAACTACTCTAAGCTACTCCTACAGGTACTCCTACTGAAGGTTGAGCTTTTCCGCCACTTGTTCAGCAATGGGCGCCATCTCCTCCAGGAGGGTCTTGTACTGATCGTCAGTACAGTTCGCTGCAAGTCCACCGGCGACTACCTCCACTGGAGCTTTGGGGAAATATGACTTCATGTATGCCAAGACTTGGTTCGGGATCGACTTCACCAAGTGCTTGACATACGTCGCCAGACGCCCGGGGGCTTCTTTCAACCGGTCCACCAGTGGAGCAATCTTGGGCCCGCCCGAGTGTGGCACCAGCAGCCTTGCAATGGGTAGCGTGGCTTCCTCAAGTTCCTTCAGCTGGCCCCGCAGCTACTCGCAATCTTCATTGAGCTTCTGCAGAGATTTATAGCAATTGACAAGGTCACGATCTGAGGCTTTACGAATCTCCATGTGCTTGATACACTCATGGCGCAACTGAGCGTACTCATACTCAAGTACCTCTCTTTTGTCGGTCTCACGATACACGATGTTCTTCAAGTCCGTCTCCGACGCCTTCAGCTGGTCGACCCTTTCCTCAAGCTCTGCAGACAACTCATCACACTGTCAGATTACACGAAGGTACCCTAATAAGTACTCAAAGACTTTGGCGGGAAGCATACCTTTATTCTTCTGGCGCAGCGACTTGTTTTTCCGAATCAAGTCGTCCCTCTTCGCCTGCATCTCTTGCACTTCGTTATGATATTGGGCGAAGGCGCCGTCGAGCTTGGATTGGAGCAGGGCGGAATGTTTCTTTGACTTATCAAGCTCCTTCTCCAAGGCTTCGGCATGAAGGACTATGTCGCCGTACCCCTTCAGCAACTCGGACTTCTCACGGGATCTTTCAATAATATCCTGCGTATACAGAGCAGTCAAACGGGTACTTCGTATTTCGTCATGCAGGACTACTCGAGGTACTCGCAACATACCTTGACCCACTGCTAGGTACGCCGCCATGACTTCATGTTCAGAGCAACAACGGCCGGATCGATAAGATTGTCTTCCAGCAGCTCAAGACCCCCGCGGCTCGAAGATGCCTCTTCTGCCATAGCCGCCGAACGGATCGGTGCGGCTTCCTCTATGATGGGCGAGCGGACGACTACGTCCGTGCTCGTCCCGTGGAGCGGATCGTCCTGCACTTCCGCACCCAACTCGGGGGCCACCCGTGGGTGAGTTGTTTCTTCCGCCATCCCGGCCACCGGTCCTGTGGGCTCCGACTCCACAGTAGCCGTTTCCATGGCCACGGCTTCAGGAATCGAGGTTCCCTCAGCTTGTGCTCCTAGCACAATGAGTACACGCAGTCAATTTTAGCATGATGACTACCAGTGGTGACAGGACACATACCTTCAACCAAGGTGGCTTCCTCCAACGTCGACTCCACCACGACTTCAGTCTGTGGCGGCGGCGTGGGTTCGCGCTCCTCCGCCGAGCGGCCCTCTCTGTCGGCTGGAGTGCTGGTCTCCTCACCGTCCCACGACAGGTCCGTGGATTTCCTGCATCACGAAGTAATCAAGTCAGCAATACAAGTCTGCCGTCTATACGACTACTTGAAAGTTCATAAGAACTTACAGTGTTGACCGCACCACGGTCACGGTCGGAGCACCTAGTATACTGGTAATATCAACTATGCCAGCCTCGGCGGCAGCTCCGGCCTCAACAGACGCCTCCTCCAGTTGCTCCACAGTTGCAGCCGGCGGAGGGTTTCGCCCTTCTTCAACCGATGGCTGCGGCTCCGCAGCATCGGTCTCCTACAGTGCCGCTGCTGGCACGACTTCTTCGGTTGACAGAGGCGGGCTGATACTCCTCTCAGCTGCCTCCCCCACGGTGTTCAGGAACCCCTCGTCGTCCTGATCTACGAGGTCCGGGGAGGGGATATCCTGCAACATTACAAGACAACTCATCAGCACACGACTACTTATCAGCTGTGCTCGACTACTCTAGTCACGGTGTTTACCTCTTGGTTGGTCGTCTCGGAGATCTTCAGCTTCTTGACGGCGCGTTTTCGCGCCACGTTGCGAGGCCTCCTCGGCGGCACCGGCAGGTTCGCCTCGAGACTCGATGGCCTCTCGATGGTGACTGGGACGTCTAGCATCCCAGCTCGGCTGAACCTAGAGCGCAGCTGGAACCTTTACTGCAGTGTTTCTTCATCTTCATCGTCATCAGAGCCGGACTCGATGACAATGGCGTCACTGCCTTCACGGACTTCGCGGCGTTCCTTCTTCTTGTCCTTCTCCTCCGGTTGCTCCACAAGTCGCGGAGGGGAAGTCGGGACTGAGATGTATTTCGCCACATCATCCTACAACATGTAGCGGATATGAGTATGACTACTTCAAGCAAATCAGTACTCGGGGGCTTCTGTCACGACTACTGACCTGGCTTGGCGGCCGAGCTGCGGAGTACTCGGGAACCGGGCAAGGAGTGTACGGCGGCATGTCCTTAAAGATCTTGCCCAGCCTCTCGACAATGACGTCGTCCTCGACTTCAAAGCCAGGCATCCGGGACGTATCCTTGTCGCCGGTGTACTGGTACCCGACGGTGTCTCGTGCCATCAGTGGCTGCACCCTCCTCTTCATGAAGCTGAAGGCCACGTGTTCGGCCCTCAGACCGGCTTCTCGCAAGGCCTTGATCTTCTTCAGCAACTCGGGTAGCTGAATACCCTCTTGCATGGTGGGCTCTGTGTTCCACCATGAAGGACCGATTAGGCGAACCAGAGAGGGGGGGAGTGAATGGGAGCCGATAAAAATTCTTCTCGAAGGAGATGAGAACTCCAACAAGACGAACACGGCTTCCAACTCACGTCTCCGACCCAACTACCCAAGTTGGCCAAGACCACGCAGCCACTGGAGTGCTACTGGTCCTAGGAACCAACACTCAACCTTCCGAGCCAAAATTCACCAAACCACACAGCGGAAACTTGCACGGCTTGCTGCCTGTGCTACACCGGTCAGACCGATGGCCTATGCCGGTCAGACCGGTGGACAGAGCCGGTCAGGCCGGTGGCTACAGCAGCCGCACAGCAAACGCTCCAGGAAGCCTCAGTAACTCCTCTAGGCCCTGGAACAAAAACCACCACGAAACACAACCTGTGAAGAAGAAGAACCCCTCACAAAACCTAGCAAAACAACTCCAAACACGCCAAGAACTGATCAGCAGGACCACGAGACAAAACCACACGGACAAGGCTATTCCCCGAGACAAAAACCCACCAAGGGCTAGCACCGGTCAGACCGGTCAATAGCACCGGTCAGACCGGTCGTGCCTGGGCAGCTCGGGATGAACAACGCCTGCGAGTCAACTCCTCCAAATCCAACTCCCGATCTCCCGATTCGCTCCACGGTTTCGCACAAGACTTTGGGGATAGTAGGAACACCTCATGGGTACTCCATAGCCAAGATTTGGTCCACCAAAACTTGTCAAATCAAGAGGAATCGAAGAAATCCCACCAAGAACACCTCTAACCCTAGAGCCACGAAAACCCTAAAATCGAGCCCCTTTGCTCACGGATTTGGAAGGGGTATCAAAGGGAAAAGAACCACGAAGGGTTCATGCATACATCCCCCACCAAATCCCAAAGAGAAAGGCCTCGAAATCGCTCCAAGAAAATCACCAAGAAAGGGCTCCGAAAATCACCAAAAAGGAGAAACGGGAAAGACACATCCAAGCCTTGAGGAACCACGCCGAATCATCTATACATACCAAAGAGGTTCATACAAGGTCTAGCTTGCCGCCCGATCATCCTTCCCTCTCACAAGATCTCACCATGAAGCTCTCAAGCTAGTCCTATGAAAATCCTAAGAAAATAGGAAGGAAAATAGGAAAACCAAATGAGCTAGGGTTCCAAGAGATGGCTGCCATCCTCTCACCACTTGGGTTATATGGAGGCAACCGAAAGACGAAAATACCCTTACTAGCTAACTAGGGATACATGCCCCTCGAGGGCGAAATTGGAAGTCTTTGTCTTCGCACTATCGGACGGATGCCCAGCGACCGCAAACTTGCTTAGCCTCGACGCAAGCCTTGCAATCCCGACGCGTGTCCTCCGCTTCGAAGATTCCGGACTGCGTCGTCGCACACCGGTCAGACCGGTGCTCCTCACCGGTCGGACCGGTACCCACCGGTCAGACCGGTCAGACCCACCGGTCAGACCGGTCTGGAGCTACTGCATCTCCGTCTTCGGTTCTTCGGTCTTGGCTTTGTGGATCAACCAAGGAACCCAGTGATTTTCTGGTGAACCACCGGAAACCCCGCGAACTCGGTGTAGCCTCCGCCAATCACCACTCATGACTCGGCTCCCACGTAGTCCCGGCTCGACCTTGGTTTTGAGGCTCAACCAAGAAACCGTCCATGACTTCATCTTGCCGTTCTTGCCACCATGCGGCCCGCACTTGACCCCGCTGGCCACCGGGTCCCTCGAACCAAGCCTACTTGTCTTCTCCACACCTGGAGGCCTCACCGGCAATGACCTTTCACGCTTGTTCTTCACCTGCACCTGCACCAGTCAAGCAGCAACCTGCATCTGCAATACTTAGCCAAGAATCAGTCCACACCACGTTGTCAATCACTCATCACACCAGGAAGCGACCATCCACCGGTCCTCGAACCACACCTGGCTCTCAATCTCCCCCTTGATGAGTGCATTGACAACACACACGTTTTGGTAACCAAGAGAAAAGGAAAAGAAAAGAAACGACTAAAAGGAACTCCAACAAGCGATCGAAAGCCAAAGAAAAGGCAAAGAGCAAGATCACTTGAAGAAGACAAGTCTCGGACCCCTTAGGCAAGGGCAACGGCTCGACACATCCGAGACAAAACATGCTCAAGCAAAAAGCACAAACCATCAAACCAAAGCTCGAAAACCACAGAGAGCTCCCCCTGCACACATGCAAGCTCCCCCTGAACCAATGCAACTCCCCCTAGACAAATGCATGCGAACCACTTCACGAAACAGAGCAGCTGCAACAGCTCAGCTCTAACCGGTCAGACCGGTCGACACCACCGGTCAGACCGGTGCGCAACATGTGAACAGGACCAGCACTCTGACCGGTCAGACCGGTGACCTCAACCGGTCAGACCGGTGCACAACAGAGCCCAAAAATGGCTCGAAACCACCTGAAAACCTTCCAAATGCATTCAGTAGGCCAAAACATGCTCAAACTTCTCCCCCTTGTTGACAATGCATGAATCAAGCCAAAAATGCAAAAAATGCAACCTAGAGCTTCTCAAATAGACAAAATTCAACATAGGATGCTACACATGTCCAAACGAGCAAGTTAGATACTCTATAGCTTCGTAATGACATAAACTTCATGATCACCATGTTTCACAACCATTGGGTGAAGCTAAGATAGAATTTAGCAATTTTGCGAAAAGGCACTCTCTCATGAGCAAAGTCCTAAACATGAGCAAAACATGTCAAAATGGCAAAGCCACACAAACTTCATGCTAGGACAACCATTCTAAGCATAAGACCATCATAAACACCCACAAGCACCTCATGTCATGTCAAAGCCATCAAGCCATGTGCCTACTTCTATATATGAGACTTCTCATTGGTAGGCATCATGCAACGATTTAGCACCCAAAGCAAATTAAAATTAGCACATATGACATGGGAACACATTTTCCAAGCACTTTACATTTCATTTTTCAGATTTATAATTGGTACATGAAATGTCTTTGCGACAAAAAGGAACTTATGCCCCTCCACAAGATGAAGCATGGGGGCTAAACATTCATGATGGCAAATGAGCCTTTGGCCCCATATGATCAAAATAAGCTATCCAACCACAAATTAAGCATAGCCAAGCCACTAAAACATGTCAAGATCATGTAAAGGCATTTACTCATAAGAGAGCATATATATGAAATTTTTCAAAAACATAGCCATCAACCATGGATATAAACCAAGATTATCAAGAGCTAAGCCAAACTAACCATAGCTTACCAAATTAGCTCACAAAGACAGATATGTCATTCCATGGTGGACAATGTATATAGGAGAAGCCTTTCCTAAACAATGCATATGATACAAAATGCATGCAACCTAAGATACAAAGATGCCTATACATCATGTTACATATGCCATGCCAAATGCAAGAAATGCACAAAGGAAAGCTATACATATGCTACAAAGGAGCTCCCACATGCCAACTCAAGAAAACAAACAAACACCAAGCTCCCCCCGCAAACGAGTGAAAGTTGCTTGATCTAGGGGTTTGGTGAAAATATCGGCTAGTTGTTCATGTGTGGGTACATGGATCAAAGCTATCTTCCCTTTCTCTACGTTGTCTCTCAGAAAATGATACCTCACTTCTATGTGCTTGGTTTTGGAATGGAGCACTGGGTTCTTTGCAACGCTTATGGCACTGGTGCTATCACATTGAAGTGGGACATGGGTATACTCCTCACCAAAGTCACTCATGGTGTATGTGATCCAAAGGAGCTGAGAGCAACAACTAGCTGCGGCCACATACTCTGCCTCGGTAGTGGATTGAGCAACACTCGACTGTTTGCGGGAAGACCAAGATACCAAAGAGGAACCCAAGAACTGGCAAGTCCCAGAAGTGGACTTCCTATCCAACCGACACCCGGCAAAATCCGCGTCTGAAAATCCATGAAGCGCCAAAGAAGAAGACACAGAGTACCAAAGGCCGAAGTCGGGAGTGTGTCGCAAATACCTGAAAATGCGCTTGACTGCTTGCCGATGCAAAGTTCTCGGAGACGCTTTAAAACGAGCGCACAGACACACCAAGAATTGGATGTCCGGCCTCGTCGCCGTCAAGTAGAGGAGTGACCCAATCATGCTCTGGTATTCCTTCTGGTCCACGTGTTCACCTTCCTCGTCCGCATCAAGAGCTGTAGTCGTACTCATAGGCATTGCCATAGCCTTGGAGTCCTCCATCTTGAACTTCCTCACAATGTCCTTGGTGTACTTAGCTTGGTGCACAAATGTTCCTTCCTTTGATTGCTTGATTTGTAGCCCGAGGAAGAACTGCAACTCGCCCATCATGCTCATCTCAAATTCCCTGCTCATGTCTTCTGCAAACCTTGCAACAAGAGAGTTAGACGAGCCACCAAAGACAATATCATCCACGTATACCTGCACAATTAGGATATCTATGCCCTGCCTGAGGAGAAACAAGGTCTGGTCGACCTTCCCCATCTCAAACCCTCTCTCAAACAGGAACCCCCTCAACCTACCATACCAAGCTCTAGGCGCCTGCTTCAACCCATACAGCGCCTTCCTCAACTTATACACCCGGTGAGGGTACTTCTCACTCTCAAACCTGTCCTGTGTAGCTCGGCCAGCAGCAGCACCTGCAGCCTTCCGGTCTCCCCAAGCCGAAACCGTCCTCACGATTGCCTTGGCCCTGGGCATCTGCATATGAGGCTCAGGTACACCATTAGAGGGGTGGTACCTGTCCTTGTTAGCCCACTCTCTAGCCATTCTCTCCTCACGCTTCCTCTTGAAGCAAAACTCATCCTTGTGACCATCTCTCCCACAATACCCACAATGGAACTTTATGGGCTGTGGCTTAGGCTTAGGCTTGGGTTGGGGCTGCCCACTCGGCTTCTCACCCTTCTTCTCTCCTTCCTCACCTCCCTTTGGGCTCACAAACTTCACCGGTTTCTGAAAATCATTTGTTGGGTGAGGGAATATGGGTGGATCTGGAGTAGTGTCAAGTTTGTTTCTGAGATGGTTAGGCTTGGGCTCAAACTTGTTCTTGTGTCTGTTTGGTGGTGGGATAGGAATCTCTCCAACTCTCTCAACTCCCTCACCACAGTTCTCTCCAAGCTTGTCAGCCCCAAGTGCCTGACCATCATAGCGTTTGAAAGCCGCTATCATGATACCAAGCTGAGGCTCCTGACCCGACAACCAGCTCATACATTTTCTCAGCTCATCATTCTCATCCTGCAAGCGATCAACATAATGTGCAAGCTCCAAATTCTTAACCGCATGCAATTCACAAGTAGAGCAAGAAGTGGGAATAGGCTCTTTCAACTTAGCCTCAAGCGAAACAGTGTAAGCATGCAACTCATCAATCTTTCCATGCAAAACAGGGCAAGAAGTGCAAGCACCTAGCAAAGCAGGTCTAGACTTAAGCTCAGCCACTTCAACCCTAAGCATATCTAGTTAATCACAAGTAGAAGCATGCTTATCCTTAAGAGCAGTAAGATCATCTAGGTACACAGAGCAATCACAGCAATCAATCTCATCAGAAACCACAGGAGAAGCCTTAAGTGAATCAATCTCAAGCTTAGCATCTAGGTTCTGGGTTTCTAGCTCAGCCACACGGTTCCTAGCATCTTCTAGTGAGGCCCTAAGTTCTTTCCTCATCTTCTTGGCCTCTCTAAGCATGTGATCGCGGTTATCAAGCAAGTCAACCAACTCATCATTCTCCTTGCGCAAAGAAGAGAGCTCATCACATACCTCATCCTCGGAGTCAGAGTCCGAGTCACTCTGGTGGCTCTTCTTGCTGCCGGAGCTACGGGCCATGCCGCAGAAGCCATCTCCCGCGAAGCAGCTCAACCCGCTCAAGTTCCTGGATGACTTCTTGTTCTTGCGCCGATCACCTTCATCTTCACTGCTACTCGAGCTCGAGGAAGAGTAGGCGGAGTTGGAGTCGACGTCGCTCGCTCCGACCATTGCTCGGGCCTTCCTGCCGCGGCCATCCTTCTTCCTCGACCATCGCTCGTCCTTGTGCTTGTTCTTGTGCTTGTGATCGCGCCTCGATCGGTACTTGCCATCCTTGCTCGATCGGTGCCTGTAGCCGTCCTTGTAACCGTCCTTGTTCTCCGTCTTCTCCGGGCAGTCGGCGACGAAGTGTCCTGGCTTGCCGCACTGAAAGCACGTCCGTGCTGTCCTCCTCGTGTTCACCCGGTTCTCGTGCAGCCTCTCGAACCGCCTGGTCAGCAACGCCAGCTCGTCCTCTCCAAGCACGTCGAACTCCTCATCTGGCAAAGACATCAAAGAAGACAAAGAGTACATCCTGGAGGATGCGTTAGCGTTAGACTTAGCTCCTTTGCCACTAACGAGAGCGAGACTATGAGAATCAGTCGGGCTCTCGATCTTGGCTGTCATACCACGGTCCAACTCAGCCGACTTGAGCTTCGAGAACAGTTCGTTCACCGTCAAGGTGTCATACTTCTCGGACTCAACAATAGCCTCAAACTTCCCGTCCCATACGGTACGATCCAACGAGTGCAAGAGCTTCACGGCTCTATCATGATCATTGTATGGGAGGACGTCCACATTGGCTCTCATGTTGTTCACAACGACCGTAAATCGCTGGAAAAGGGCATCGACGGACTCGCCGGGGAGATGAGTGAAGTTCTCGTACTCTCTCCGGTAAGTCGCGTACATCCGAGCCTGAACCTGAGCATTCCCAGCATGAGCATCCTTCAACTGCTCCCAAATCCTACAGGCTAAGTCCTCTGTCTGAACCCGATCGAATTCAGGCTGACACAGAGCACGAAACAAGTAGTCGACAGCCTTGTTGTTGGCTTCGAACATATCCCTCGATCCTGGAGCAAGGAAGTTCATCGGATGAACATAAGCTGTGTTCACCGTGACATCCCAAAGGATCTGACCCTTTCCGCGGAGGAACGCCGCCATCCGCCTTTGCCACATCTGGTAGTTCTTCCCATCGAAGTGCGGAGGACCCGAACCCCGTTCCTGGTACACCATCTTTGGATCTTAGACTGGTAAGAGTCAATAAAGACCCGAACCGGCTCTGATACCAATTGAAGGACCGATTAGGCGAACCAGAGAGGGGGGAGTGAATGGGAGCCGATAAAAATTCTTCTCGAAGGAGATGAGAACTCCAACAAGACGAACACGGCTTCCAACTCACGTCTCCGACCCAACTACCCAAGTTGGCCAAGACCACGCAGCCACTGGAGTGCTACTGGTCCTAGGAACCAACACTCAACCTTCCGAGCCAAAATTCACCAAACCACACAGCGGAAACTTGCACGGCTTGCTGCCTGTGCTACACCGGTCAGACCGATGACCTGTGCCGGTCAGACCGGTGACACCGGTCAGACCGGTGGACAGAGCCGGTCAGGCCGGTGGCTACAGCAGTCGCACAGCAAACGTTCCAGGAAGCCTCAGTGACTCCTCTAGGCCCTGGAACAAAAACCACCACGAAACACAACCTGTGAAGAAGAAGAACCCCTCACAAAACCTAGCAAAACAACTCCAAACACGCCAAGAACTGATCAGCAGGACCACGGGACAAAACCACACGGACAAGGCTATTCCCCGAGACAAAAACCCACCAAGGGCTAGCACCGGTCAGACCGGTCAATAGCACCGGTCAGACCGGTCGTGCCTGGGCAGCTCGGGATGAACAGCGCCCGCGAGTCAACTCCTCCAAATCCAACTCCCGATCTCCCGATTCGCTCCACGGTTTTGCACAAGACTTTGGGGATAGTAGGAACACCTCATGGGTACTCCATAGCCAAGATTTGGTCCACCAAAACTTGTCAAATCAAGAGGAATCGAAGAAATCCCACCAAGAACACCTCTAACCCTAGAGCCACGAAAACCCTAAAATCGAGCCCCTTTGCTCACGGATTTGGAAGGGGAATCAAAGGGAAAAGAACCACGAAGGGTTCATGCATACATCCCCCACCAAATCCCAAAGAGAAAGGCCTCGAAATCGCTCCAAGAAAATCGCCAAGAAAGGGCTCCGAAAATCACCAAAAAGGAGAAACGGGAAAGACACATCCAAGCCTTGAGGAACCACGCCGAATCATCTATACATACCAAAGAGGTTCATACAAGGTCTAGCTTGCCGCCCGATCATCCTTCCCTCTCACAAGATCTCACCATGAAGCTCTCAAGCTAGTCCTATGAAAATCCTAAGAAAATAGGAAGGAAAATAGGAAAACCAAATGAGCTAGGGTTCCAAGAGATGGCTGCCATCCTCTCACCACTTGGGTTATATGGAGGCAACCGAAAGACGAAAATACCCTTACTAGCTAACTAGGGATACATGCCCCTCGAGGGCGAAATTGGAAGTCTTTGTCTTCGCACCATCGGACGGATGCCCAGCGACCGCAAACTTGCTTAGCCTCGACGCAAGCCTTGCAATCCCGACGCGTGTCCTCCGCTTCGAAGATTCCGGACTGCGTCGTCGCACACCGGTCAGACCGGTGCTCCTCACCGGTCGGACCGGTACCCACCGGTCAGACCGGTCAGACCCACCGGTCAGACCGGTCTGGAGCTGCTGCACCTCCGTCTTCGGTTCTTCGGTCTTGGCTTTGTGGATCAACCAAGGAACCCAGTGATTTTCTGGTGAACCACCGGAAACCCCGCGAACTCGGTGTAGCCTCCGCCAATCACCACTCATGACTCGGCTCCCACGTAGTCCCGGCTCGACCTTGGTTTTGAGGCTCAACCAAGAAACCGTCCATGACTTCATCTTGCCGTTCTTGCCACCATGCGGCCCGCACTTGACCCCGCTGGCCACCGGGTCCCTCGAACCAAGCCTACTTGTCTTCTCCACACCTGGAGGCCTCACCGGCAACAACCTTTCACGCTTGTTCTTCACCTGCACCTGCACCAGTCAAGCCGCAACCTGCATCTGCAATACTTAGTCAAGAATCAGTCCACATCACGTTGTCAATCACTCATCACACCAGGAAGCGACCATCCACCGGTCCTCGAACCACACCTGGCTCTCACACCACGGCTTGTGCTTCGGTTGACACCCGCTCGGCTTCGGCAGCTCAGGATGGTGGTTGCTGATGTAGAACCATTTGGCCTTCCAGTCCTGGTTGGAGTCTATCAACTTGTACGGCAGGTACTGGTCGGCGGCATCCTCACGCATCTGGATACCGGCACCTCCGACTACTCAGGTATCGTTGGTGCTCAGTTGCGGCTTCAACCAGAAGAACTTCCGAAACAGCACCCAGTGGGGTTTGATACCCACAAATGCTTCGCAGAAGTGGACAAAAATAGAAACATGGAAGATTCCGTTAGGGTTGAGATTAAGGTACTCGACGCTGTAGTACTTGAGCAGACCCTTGAAGAAATCACTAGCGGGGAGCGCCAATCCGCGCTCTATGAACCGGGCGAACATTGGGATTTCGTCCGGGTTCTTCTCCATCGGGTATGGATCGCCGGTGGCGGTGCGCCATAGATCCACCTCCTTCTCACGAAGGAACCCACTATTGACCAAGGCGAGGAGGTCCTCGGTCTTCAGTTTCGCCTTCTTCCACTCCTTCGCCGGATTAGGGCGAGGGGATGAGGGTGGCGACGTCGACGACTGGCCGGCATCCCCGGTTTCTTCATCGCGGCTCCTTTTCTTCGACACGCCGGTCTTCTTGCCCTTCGCTGGTGATCCCTTCATTCTCCAAGTGACGGGTGTCTTCACTCGCATTCGCTCGGGGGCTACAGCGGGGGGTGAACTGCGGCGGCGCGAGCAAATGGATCTAAGTCTCTGCGCGGCGGCGGCGGTAGCAGAGGAGCAGAGGAGGCGGCGATTCAGATCTAATCTGAGGTATGCAACTGCTAGGAGTGAAAAACCCTAAGGGACTCACCGGTTATTTATAACCGGCCCTGGCGGCTCGGTTCTCAGCGAGCAGATACGGTGCCAGACGGGTGACCTAGCGGCAGCAGCGTGACTCTTCAACTTCCAGTACTCGATGCTCTCCATCTCGGGTGCTCGACTAGTTCAGATGACCTCAGTGGGATACAACCAGATTCAAGACCCACTCAGGACACATTCTACAGTCAAGATGACCCTTTAATTCGAGAGGAAGTACTCGACTCAAGGCTCGGGGGCTCCGTGCCACGTGTCCTTCAGTTTTTTCTCCGGATTTTTCGGGATAAGATTAGCAGAACTTCATATTGACCCTCAGCTTGAATCTACGATTCGACCTAAGGCTCGGGGGCTACATTCCATATGGAATGCGATTCTCCGAATCGCATTTTCGATATGGTCTCTTCATCAAGACATCGCGAGTATTATTGAAGACCTTCGAGAGAAGCACTCGGGGACGCTTGGGGACTACTCGAGAAGACTTCAAGACTACTCAAAGATCAGCTGGAGTACCTTCCAGCCTCGGGATGGTTCAAGCACTCTTGAGGACTTTCGGCTTGTGGAACTCGGGGACGCTCAAGGACTACTCGCCAAGGCCATCAAGACTACTCGAAGACATCCTGCTCGACTACAAAGTACTCGGGGGCTTGTCGTATGGACATCCCTGGGCCCACTACTCTGGTGAGTACCAGGACCGACTACTCGGTGGGCCCCTGGGACTACTCGACTTGGGCAACACGGCACCTGCTGGCGTGGGGCGCAAGGACTACAGAGGGATAGTACTCGGTTAGGAAGCTACACGTGTCCGGATCCATGTAAAGTACTCCTAGCCGTACACGACTAGTACTCTCCCCTCAAACCGACTTGTAACCCTGCCTCCCGGACTATATAAGGCGAGGCAGGGACCCCTATCTGTTCATCCGCATCATCTTGTAAACACACCCAATCAATCCAGAGCTACGCAGCATACATGACGTAGGGTATTACGCACCTCGCGGCTCGAACCTGTCTAAATTGTGTGCCGCGTGTCTCTCCTTCGAGTTACTGATCTCGGTGAGGCCACATTCATCTACCTCGGGTACTCCCCTTGGTAGGTTGCCGGTCTAAAACACCGACACACACCACCTCACCGAGAGTGGAGTTAGGGCCGAGTTGAGCTCAGCAAGTGCGGAACCATACCTGCCAGTAGGATAGCGGGATATCAGTGGGGGAGAGGTGAGAGTGAGACTACCTTATCTCAGTGCGACTCCCGTGTGGCCACACCGGAGCATTTCATAGTTCCGGTGCAATTCCCTTCGCGGGGGATCGCTTTGAGGGCCGGATGCAGGATGGGACCGTAACTACCGAGAGTTCGCACGGTAGGGTGGGTTCAGTCGACTTGCTACCGACTGGGCTCCATCCCGAGTTGGGTACAGGTGTACACGCTCTGCAGAGTTGTTCGATGTATACGTATAGCCGCGTCCTCGGTCACGGACATGCCCCTTGATAGCGCTGTCGTCATGTTTTGGGATTTCTACCTCCCCCTGTAGTTTGCGAGTGTGGTGAGCCGTGGTTGCAGTCGGGGAGAGGAGAGTTGCTCCCTCTACCTCGCAGATCCGATTGCAATCATTGAGGTGCGAGGAGAGGAAGTTCTCGCATCGACCCTAGATGGAGATAGGTTGTGGTGTCGGGTCCCTGGGGTACCAGGTGTTCCCGAGTTGTGATGAGAGTATGGATTGGGACCTATATGGAGATGATTTCTTTTTATGCTTCGCTGCTGCTGCATAGGAAACCTGAGCTTTTACCTTGCCACTTTTCTTATCCTTTAGAGTTAGGCCACTTAAAGCTGCATACAGTCGGTGACGTGAACCTATCCCATTCCTTGGGGATAGTTTAGAAAGTGTGCAGGATTGGACTTGGAGTAAGAGTCCGAGTTTGAGGAATCCATGAAGAAAGGGTTGCGTTGCTTCGCTCAAGGATGCCTGTGGTGAAGATCGAAGATGAAGACTTGAAGCCCTAGCTACTGCTACGCAGGATTTCTACTTGTCGCTTAGCCCAAGGGGCTTGTACTAAATTCGTATACCGAGTTGTTTCGGATGTAAATATTCTGTTTTGTACTCTGATTTCATTGTATGGAAATGATATTATTCTGTAATGAGTTCTGTACGTGATAGCTACTGATCCAGGGACTATCACAAGGGTACAGGGAGTCGGGTTTTTCTCACCGAAAACTCGGGTCATTACAGCAGGGGAGGGGGCGGCGCAGCTCAACAGCAGAGGGAGCAGAGGAAGGGCCTTGCGACTCATCGGCGGGGGAGCAGGAGAAGAGCCCCACGGAGGAACGGGTGCGTCGGCGGTGGAGGACGGCGTGCCAGCGAAGGAGGCCTCCCACCTCCACCGCCACCGTACCCCAGGCCTCCCTTACCATAGGTTAGGAGATGAAGGGCGTACGACGGCCGGTCCTCCGCAGCCTGCAGTCGTGCGAGCAGCCGGCAGAGTACACGACCAGGAGCTTCGACGGCGTGGGGTATGGTGCCCCGTACCCCTACTCCTCCGCCGCCAGAGGTTGGCCGCGGGCCCTCTCACCTCCGCGTCCCTGCTCCTTCACCGCCGGGGGTTGGTCGTGGCCCGCCTCTCCTTCACCCTCCTGCTCCTCTGCTGCTGGGGCCTGGTCGCCGGGGTCGCGCCTCCCGCGCCGACCTGGCTTGGCGGCGCCGGCTGGGACGCGCCGACCTGGACACGTATCAATAGTGACGTGTACCTTATGTGTTGCTATGTCGGCTAAAACCGCTGTGCACTTCCATCGAGTGGTTTCGTATCCGGTTTTAGAAGCACGAGGAGGCAGAACACACGGTTTTTGAGTCGTGAGAGGGAACGTGGACTCGGTCTATTATCTAGAGAGGTAAAATGGACTTTTTCAATTTTTTTTTAAAAACAGGCTTCATATGACCCAAATCGGCGCGTAAGAGCGTTCGGAAGGCCTTATTCAGATTTCTTCTACAATGTTTTTCTCTCACAAAAAATCTACCGACTTCTTCTGCACACATTACTTCTCTCACACAATAAATCTGCCATACAAATCTGTCGAACACCCGCCGAACGCTTTCCGAACCATTTGGACTCCAAGAAAGACCGACCAGGCTCCTCCTACTATGTCCCAGAGCGGCCCATCTATTTGGGCGAATAAATTCATCCTGCCTGGGTGACCTACTGTGGCTGGCTGGCTGCAGGTGGACACGAGTGCAGTGGATCATCTCGCACGTGTCACCAGGTCGCCACGTGCCACGACCCTGTGGGATTGTGAGAGCAGCGGAAAGTCAAGCACCCCCAGGCCGACCGACGGGCACGCGCGCAAAGCGGCGAGCGACCGACCCCACCGTAAAGTCACCCTACCTACCCCATCACTTTACTTCGTGCCGCTCGCTGCCGTCGGAAGGGACCTTTCGAGAGCGTACTGGTTCAAAGTGATCCCTGCTCGCCACGTCCAAGCCAAGCACCCGATGCCGTCGCCACCTGCCGCTCTAGCAGTATAAACAAGAGCCCTACGGCCCCTTTCGCAACCGGGACCTACTGAATCTACGCTGTCCCATCCGCCGAAGAAATCCTTCCCTACTACTCGAGGAGATCAATTTGTTGCTTGGGCATTTAGACTCGAGCGGGTCGTTGGTTGTTTGATCGATCCGCCGCCGCCGTTCCCAAGCAGAAATGGGCAAGTCGTGGGCGCTCATCACCCACCTCTGTTCCCGTTCGTGTGTGTTTTGATCGCGCTCCTCTGTTCCCGTTTGCAGGCCGAGCATCACCCTGCTGTACCCTCTGTAAGTGATCGATGCATCCCAAAGGATTCTAGTACGTGCTTACTAGCACAGCAACGGACGTAACCTGCCCGTGTTTTCGTGCAGGTACGCGTCGGTGTGCGCGATGGAGAGCCCGTCCAAGGTGGACGACGAGCAGTGGCTGTCATACTGGATCATCTACTCCTTCATCACCCTGCTCGAGATGGTCGCGGACCCCGTCCTCCACTGGTAATTAACTTATAACCTGCCACGTCTCGCCGCCGCTGCCCCGTTCTTCGTGTTCCTCGTGCTCAAATCTGACGCCCTCCTGTCTCTTGTAAAAAAAAAATTGCTCAGGATACCGATATGGTACCCGGTGAAGCTGCTGTTCGTGGCGTGGCTGGTGCTCCCCCAGTTCAAGGGCGCCTCCTTCATCTACGAGAAGCTCGTCAGGGAGCAGCTCGCCAAGTACCGCGCCAGGCACCTCCGCACAGGCGCCGCCGCCGCCGACGACGATCAGAAGGTGCACATAGCCAAGGTAGGTAAGAAGAACTCTTGATCAAACTCTCATCATGCTTGGTAAATTTGTTAATTTGTACCCCGTACTGCGCGCTGTTTTCTTGGTCCACCCGTGCGTCTTAATTTTCTTGTGTTCCTTTTTTTAATCTCTCTTTATTTTGGCAGACTGAGCACGACCATATGCAGTGAAGGCGGAGGTCGAAACAGAGACCAGGCAAAAAAACATCTCTAGATTTAGTGCTGCTCGTGTACACGAGCCTTGCACGAAATGCGTATGATGTATCTGAACTCTGGAGTGTGTATGTCACCGCGTACTTGCACGAAATGCGTTTTCTGCTGTAAAATCGATAAGATGTACTATACCGTGTTCTAGGCGAACTATACGCTGTTTCAACTATGTTGCCACGTTCACACAGATATCAGCCTAGCATCAGCGACATGCTAGCCATTTAACCTCTTATCATCCACAACCAAGGTACTAAACTGCGGCCACTATAGCGGTAGCGGTACCATACCGCTATCGCTACCTTGTAGCGGACAGAAGATAGCCGCTATTGTCCGCAATTGAACACTATTGCAACCATTGCTCATGTTAGACCGCTATTCACTAAATTTATGGTTCAATGGTGTTTGAACACTATTGCAGCCGCTATTGCTAATGTTAGACCGCATGTTAGACCGCTATTCACTAAATTTATGGTTCAATGGTGTGTGAATATGAATTACATGGAAATAATAATATTCAAAATGATTACTTAATTAATGTAGAAGAATTATAGAATGATAAATGATTTTTTATTCATTGATACAATAATTTAATGTTAGTATATATCCATACATCCTAATTATATCTATTTATTTGTGATTCTTACCCTAAAATGTAATTGACTAACTTAAACCATTAACTTTTTGAAGTAAACTTGATGATACTCACTTATGCTGTAAAATTATGAGTATTTTTTGAATTCCGCTATTTGGACTTAGCACCTGCTATAGCACCCGTTATCTGCAATCTGCTACGCCGACACTAATCGGCTACCATACCGTTAAACGCTATTTAGTACTTTGTCCACAACCAACAATCAGTAACCAGTCGCTCTTATCATCCACTAGTAACCCGTCATTTTGTTCGTCCGGCTTCTCATCCACTAGTCAGTAGTATTTTTGTTTCAGAACAAACCAACCATCAGTAACCAGCGAGAGATTTGCTCCTCGGTTCCACCACCGAGGGCATCAGTCATCGTTGGACACTTCTCCACCACCGGTAGCGGCTGCGGTTCAGGTGAGCGTACCGACGGCCCAAGACGAGCCAACCAACGGTGACATCGTCGTGCCCGCCTCGCCCGCTTCCTCTGAAGAGCGCCTCGGCTGCTTCGTGGATCTTCCTCTGAAGAGCGCCTCGACCGCTTCGTGGATGCGATTCAGAGGGGACCAGTCCCTCCCCTTCTCGCGGCCCCAACCCGTCCGGCGGTACAGCCGACACCTTTCGTGGCCCCCAAGCGCAGCAGCTCAAGACTTGCCAACAACAAACTCGTCAGGATTCTGGTCGCTCATCGTGACGAAGTTCTACTCATGTGCCACCTCGACATAGAGGCTGGTGTGCTCGACAGAGTCTTTAAGGCCGGTTTGTCAGGTGGTTACGCTGACAAGGTGTTGGATGCTTTCCCCTTGCGGAAGGCAAATGCCAGTAAGGCTCGGGAGGGACTGCTCCTTGTCTGAGCCGCACCCCCTAGGTTGGTTGGCTAGCGAGTAGTAGCACGAATGTGTTCTTATGTCCACCCAAGTCACACTTCTTGTAATATCTAGTGGGTGAGTCTGGCGTGTGCCCAACCGGCCACGTGCTGTTGTAACAAACTAATTTCATCTTCTTAATACAATGATACGCAACTCTCCTGCGTATTTTAGAAAAAAAATATTTTTCTCTCAGAATAAATCAGCTAGTAGTACTTTTGTTTCATAACAAACCAACCATCAGTAACCAGTCAATAGTATTTTTATCTCAGAACAAATCAGCATCAGCCACCAGCCAAAAGAACAGGTTGTGTCTTGCGCTGAGCCGACGTCGTTTTTAAAATACCTGCTAAAACAGTTTCTTAATACCCCTAGATATATATTATGTTTAGATATGTATATAATATGTTTACATACATAGCAGGAGTAAATTGCGCCCACCATACAACAACTTGTTAGGTGGGTGCGGATTAGTCCAACAAATTGTAAATTGCTCAAGTTACTACAATAATTTGTCATGTGGGTGTGGATTAGTCCAACAAGTTGTAAAATGCTCAATTTAGTACAATAACTTGTCAGGTTGGTGCATATCGGTCCAAAACCATGCAAAATAATCAAATTAATATAATGTTTGTATAGGTATGTGCATATTGATCCAAGAGCTTGTATAAAATACTCGATTCAATGTAATAACTTGGCAAATTGGTGCACCTATAATCCAAATTTACAAATGATAATGTATTAGACAAATCATGTGGCATTCAAATTTTCTTCCAACTCATAGTTTTTTTGGTCAATTAAAGTTGCTAATTTTGAATGAAATGTATATACATTACTTATTTTTTATTAGTTAAATTGAATCAAGTATTTGAATTACGCCATTAGATTACTGAGAGACTAAAGTTCATAAGACACCCTATGACCTTTTGTTTTTTCTGCACCTTTACTCGTGTATTCAACAACTTTAGAGAAGCATGCTCGTTTTCGTTATTTTAGTTCATTTTGTCTTTCAACTAGTACATGAGACTTTAAAAATATTTATGTCAAACTTATAAAAGGTATTAATTGTAAGTACGAGTGACGGGATCCAATATTATGGGTATCCAAAGACAGTAAATACGAGCAAATCTCACAGCCACGATGGCCCCTCGAGTATTTTTTATGGCTTTCTGGATTTATTCTTATAAAGGAAAATGACCACAAATCAAGTGGTATTCCAGGGTTTATTTCTGTGATGGAAAACGGCCATAAATCAAGGCCATGACACCACGTGCCCATCAGCCAGCAACTTCCGACTAGTTTGATGCACTCCCGAGTAGATTTGGGCTCCACACCGCCCATGCATGCACAACCAGATGTCAGAGGCATTCATTGCACGGGTCACTTGCGTGGAAAAACATGGCACCAGGACCAGGACAAGCAACCACGCGCAACAATAGTAGCGAACAGGAAATAAGGAAGGAGGGCCTGCAGGATGGGCAGAAGCTCTTCCCCATACTCCTTTTGACCATGTGCTCCAGCTTTCTATCTCTCTCCTTTTTACTTGTAGCTTTTACTTTCTCACTCGTGTAACCTGCTCCCCCTCTCATATAAAAGGGAGAGCAGGGGCCTCCCACGAGGGAGAGGACTTTTTTACTTCTTCTTGCTCGTCTCCGGAGGAGCTCTCTCTTACTGTTCTTCTTCTACCTTTGGCTAGACTTGGCTCAGCCACACACATACGCAGACTTCTGCTACAAGAATCACGTACACACATCACAGAGGCTTGGGATCGAGCTCCCTCCCTCACCTATTTGAACCCCCTACTACAAATCAATGCAAATAACACAGGCAGCACGAACTGGACGTAGGGTATTACTCTCTGGAGGCCCGAACCAGTATAAATCTATGTGTCCCATTTTGCACACCATCCGAGGCCCAGCGCGCAATCCGAGAAATTTACTAGCCGGCGGTTACAGAACCCCGACAACGAGTTGCCATATTCGATTACTAGCTGAATAAAAATAATATAATCAAATTTAAATTAACATTGAATACGAAATTAAAAATATTTCTAATCAAAATTTAATATTTGTATAAAAATTGTTAACAAAGACATAATAGTAATTTCCTAAACACCGTAGGTTCTAGTCCTTACTAAATATTATTACCATCATAACACGAATATCAATTGTCAAATAATGCACAATAACTTGCTTTGATGCAAGTATACTCTAGTATGGTATTAGAAAATATATTATTTGTGATAACATTTAGACTGCAGATGCATCGATCGTGCACTAAGTTAAGCATTTTACAAGTTCTTGGACCAGTTTGCACCCACCTATCAAGTTATTGTATGAGACTGATCATTTTATAAGTTGTTGGACTAATTCGCACCCACATGACAAGTTATTGTACTAGATTGAGCATATTACAAGTTATTGGACTAATTTGCACTCACCTTACAAGTTGTTGTATGGTAAACGCAACTTACTCTACATAGCAGATACTTTTCAAATTGTACCCACAAAAAAAGGCCGCCTCGACGCCCCATCCGCCCGAGGGCGACTCCGCCGCCGTTTGCGGCCCTCATTCCCTCGCCTCCGGCCTCGCCACCGGTGGTGACGAGGAGCGGGGTCCGTCTCTTCAACAGATCTACTGTCTTCATAGGGTCTTAGTCGAGTCCAACTAGGTCTAGGTTTTGCTCGCCGCCGATGCTCGGCGGTGGAGTTAGGTTTTGCCGAAGGAGCGTGGCTCCTCTGCAGCTTGGTTTTCCTGGCGGTGCCGACGATGCGGAAGCGACAGCGCTGCAGAGGAATAATTTCTCCCAGCTTCTTCCGTTCTCTGATGGTGATCTACACCGACGTCAACGGAGAGGCTGGGGAGACCTGTTGCCGGGGTTCTCTACCGCCGGCAGTAAATTTGTATCGGATTGTGTGTCCAACCCGGATGGTTAGCACAAGAGACACTGGGGGTTTATACTGGTTCGGGCCTCCGAGGAGAAATGCCCTACGTCCAGTGTCGGGCTGTCGTGTTCTCGCGCTAGGAATGTCTGTAGTAGGGGTTACAAACTGGTCGGGAGAGGGTTCTGAGCCCAAGTCCCTGGGGTGTTGAGTGTGTTGTTCGTCAGTCCCTGTGACGGTTGCCCTCCTCTCCCTTTTATAGTCTCAAGGGTGAAGGGCAAAAGAAGAAAATGAAAATGTGCTATAGTCCTACGTAGCCGGGAGGTCTTCTCGCACATCGTTGTCTGCCAGGGAGCATTGAAGGGGGCTGAGCTGTGTTGGAGCTATAGGCCGTCGCGTGTCCAGGTATCACTGTTCATTTCCGAGTACCTGGCGCTTCCTCCGAGTTCCTTTGCGGGTGACTCAACCCTCCTTAGTGCGTATTAGGCTCGACACGTCGGGGCCTAAATGTAGGTGGGCGCCGACTGTAGAGGGTACTTGAGTGTCTCTGACGAGGTTAGCGTGTCGCAGAGTCGGATGGGACAGCGCGGCTGAACAATGCAGCGTTACGACTTTTGTCAGAGCCGGCCGCCCGCGCGTGCCGCCAGCTGGAGTGCTTGCATGGCGCGGGGAACTGGTGCCCTGCGTGTCGTCACGGGGGAGCCCGGGCGTCGGGGTTGCGCCACGTTCGTGTGGGACCCCTGATCCCCCGCCCCGACCTCCATGCGTGGGCCTCATCTTAGTCAGAGACAGAAACTACTCGTGCGAACGAGCAGTCGGAGGCGGAGACTCCTCATGCGAGCAAGTTGTCGGAGGTGAGGCGGAGACTCCTCGAGCGGGACGGAGACTTCTCGTGCGAGTCGGAGACTCCTCGTGCGGGACGGAGACTCCTCGTGCGAGGCGGAAACTTGTCGGGGAAGCTTCCTCCTGATCGGAAACGAGACGTCTTGCCAGTGATGGTCTTGACAAGGATCAGTTGCTCTTCCTATCCTGGATCTTAGCCTTGATGTTGTCAATGGTGTCAGACGACTCTACCTTGAGAGTGATTATCTTGCCGTTTAAGGGGCCCTGACCCAGGCCCTCGTCAGTAGCCCCCGAGCCTGGATGGGAGTCTAGGACTCGCTCGTAGGCTCAGAAGAAAGGCGTCGGGGTAGTTTTTCCTTTGGTTTTCCCGGTGGGTGCGCGCGAGCGCATCCGCCGGATGTAGCCCCCGAGCCCACGAGTGAGTTGTAGGCTCGCTTGTGGGGTTTTAATCATCAGAAATGCTGTCATTGCTTCGAGATCCCTGGTCGGGACGAGCGTGGTGGTTGCGCGGGACGTGGCAGTCGTGGAGGACGTGGCGGTCGTGGCCGACTTGATAGGTTGAAGGGATGGCATTTGGCCGGCTCAGATTCTTGGGCCCACCAGGCGTGGAACCGTCGTGCTGACAGGCGCCAGTTGCCCCGGGGCGCGCGTGCTGAATGGGCAGCTTTCCGACGTAGTGGGGCCAGCATTTAACCGTGCGCCGGTTGGGATTCGACTCATTTGCTTCCAATCTCCTCAATTGCTAGCTCCGACTGCTTCCCTTTTCTTCACGCTCGCAGCGCCACCATCTTTTCCATCCGCACCGCGCCCAAGGGTTCGCCGGCGCCATGTCGAACTGGTCGCATTCCAGCGTGTCCCGCACGACCCTCCGCCGCCTCGTCGCCACCGGGCAGCTGCCCGCGCTCACCGATGCCGAGAAGTGGAGGGTGCCCAAGGATGAGACCGTGCCGCGTCCACCAAAAGGCTACGTCGTCTCATTCATGGCGTTCCATGAGCGCGGCTTCTCCGTCCATGCCGGGTGGTTCATCCGTACGGTGCTCTTCAAGTATGGGCTGCAGCTCCAGCATGTCAACCCGAACAGCGTCCAGCAGGTGGCGGCGTTCGAGACGTTGTGCGAGGGGTACTTGGGAGTCGACGCCCATTGGCACCTCTTCAAGTACTTCTTCAAGTTCGCCTGCCTGAAGGACGGCTCACTTCCGGCGATGATCGGGTGCGCCAACCTCCGGTTGAAGCAGGGCAGGGGTGACACGTACATCCCCTTCACACTGACGAGCTCCAACAGTGGGTGGCACAAGGGTTGGTTCTACCTCAAGAACGACCCCGACCACGAGTTGCCGGAGTTTACCGGCAGCTCCATCGCCAAGGCGCCGTGGAACTGGAGCGACGGGCCTCTGACAGCGGAGCAGGAGAAACTGCTCAAGCAGCATTGGGCGGTGCTGGCCCGGCTCCGCAATGTCGGGATCGACTTGGCGGCCGTCATCGGGCAGTACCACGCGTGGGGGATCGTTTTGCTCTGGAGGCGGCCCCTTCGCATTTACGAGATGACGGTGAACAGGGCCCCCTTCGCAGGGTCCGTGACAGCGCCCGAGCCACCTTCGTTGGACGAGATCCAGCGTCGGGTGGCGGTGGCCATCGGGCGGGCGTCGTACTCGTGGCCGCTGCCACAGCTTCTGCCCATGCTCCCCAATGAGGGGACCGAAAATCTTGTAAGTGCTTCTCCCCTTTCCGACCAGTTTTCCAGCCAGCCCGAGAGTTGTATCAAATATTTCTTCTCAGAGGTTCTGGCGGTCGTGATGATTTCTTTTGCCTCCTCATTTTCAGTTGAAGTGTGCCGACCTCATCCCCGCGAAGCCTCCCCTTCCGCAGGACGTGATCCTCAACCGCTCCAGGGCTGCTGCGGAGAGGCGGAGGGCCGAGCGCAAAGCTAGGCACAAAGAGACGGAGATTGCGAAGCACGAGCGAAACGACCGCCGCATCAAGCACCGCAAAACAGGGGAGCCCGCCGTCTCCTCAAATGAAGATCTGTCGCTGTCGCCGCCGTGGAGTGGCGATGAACCGAGCGCGGACATCGACTGGAGCACCCTGTCCGGGTCACCCAAATCCTCTCCGTGCCAGACTGCCGAGGTCAGCTCGAGGCAGCAGGTGGTACCGGCCGCCTCCGAGTAGGGCACGAGCTCCAGCGGGCGTCCGGAAGCTCATCCCGCCCGAGAGGATCGGAGGCCGTCCCGTTCCCAGGCGGCACCTAGTGGCCACCAAACTCCTGGGGAGCGGCGGGATCCCTCTCGGCGGGACGACCTACCCAGGCAGTCAGCGGGCCACGATTCCTCTTCCCGCCGTTTCTCCAGTGATGCGCTGCGTCGGGAGCCCGTCTCTCCGAGGAGGCGGTCGTCACCGAAGGCGAGGTCGACGCCGCCGACATCCGCGCAGGGCGCGCTGCAGGGGGGAAGCTCGAGCACTCCCTCGCGGCGCCTTCAATCTTTGGTGATCCGGGGCGGCGGGGCCCCGGCCGTGCAGGTCCCCCTCACCGCGGGTGGTGGTCGAAAGTCGTCCACCGGCGCGGCAGAGGACAAGAAGGTAGTCCCCGAGTCGTCGGGGGGGCCTGAGAACGGTTCCCAGGTCATCGAGGGATGGGAAGCCAGCCCCCGAGCCGTCGAGGAGCCAACAATCAACTCCCGACCCGACGGAAGTCAAGAGGTCAGCCCCCGAGTCGGGCCCATCGGACAGGCCTGTTAAGCGGGCCCATATGAGGTCCTCTATGTGAGTACCCGTGTGCCGTGTATTGTCTTTCCAATGTTCCGACACCGGCGTGCTCAGCCTCACGTCGCAGAAGCGCGCGGCACTGAGCGCGCGTGATCCCCATTCCGGGCCCCGCCCGGTTTCTCCTATTGTCTTGCCGACGGCACAGGCCGGCAGCGGGTCAGCTGCCGCGACCGAGGTCGTTGGGACGGCGGCACCTCCGCCAGTGTCAGGGGCCGGCGGCTTGGTCGGGGGGCACACAGCCCCCGGGGTGAATGAGCCCCCGGCGGTGATCGAGCCCCCGGTGGCGCCCGCCGTTGAGGGCGGCGATGTCCCGTTGGTGGCTGCCGAGGAGATCGTGCCCCCAGTGCTGCCGTCCAGCGGGATCAAGTCCGGGACGCCGACGGTGGTCGAGGCATCCGTGCCTACCGCGCCGCAGATGGGAGGAGACGCACTGGGGCTGCCAGCGGCTCCCGAGGCGCTGGCCCAGTCTCAGGAGACCACCGACCCTGAGAGTTCCAACCCTTCAGGCGGCGACATGGCCGCCTTCGAGGCCGAGCTGGAGCGGTGCCTGTCGGGAGCGGAGGAGCCAGAGGCCGAGGCGTCCGGGACGTCCGCCCCCGAGGCTGCAGCCGCGGTCGGAGCGTCCGGGTCCGCTCTTGAGGCCGCTACCGTGGTCGAAGCGGCCGGGCTCGGCCCTGAGGATCCCGTGGTTGAAGTGGCCGAGATGGAACGGTCGAGGCCGATCTTGGTCGGAGGAGCTGGGACCCTCGAGACCACAGCCGCGGTCGAGGCGATCGAGGTCAACCCCGAGGAACCCGTGGTCGGAGTGGCCGTAGCGGAGCTGGCCGCCGCTGCATCCCCAACCCCCGCGGTGATCGTGGAGACGCCCATCGCAAACGCGTCAGAGTTGCCGTCACCCCGGCCCGCCGCCTCTGATGTCGAAGCAGCGCCCATCGCAAGCCCGCCCCACCTAGTCCCGCAAGAACACGTTGTCCCCGTGGGCGCGACGGGCGGCGCCTCCCCGGAGATCCAGGAGGTCGGGGAAAGCTCGGCCGCGGGGCTGTTATCGGAGCCGGCAGAGGGAGGAGCGCGGATCACTGATCTCGTGCGCTCCACGAGGACCGCGGACCGCGAGGCGGACGCGTATGATGATGAAGAAGAGGAGGTCGCAGCCCGTCGTCGTCTCGAACGAGGCCTCGGGTGGGCGCAGCGAGTGTTCGATGAGCTCATCCTCCCCGTGACAATGGTGAGTCCCATTGAGTCCCGATTTTTGATCTTGTTTTTCTTGCCCTTGTAAGTATTGCGATAGATGACTCCCCACCTGGAACAGACGCTCGTGGAGTGCGGCGCCAAGAAAGCGCGCACCATCGAGGAGCTCCGGGCAGAGCGATTTCAGCTAGAAATGCAGCTGGCGGTCACTCGTCTGGCCGCCGCCAGGGCGGTGGCGAACGAGGCGTCGTCGAGGGCCGCTCTTGAGGCCGCCGTGAAGTCTGCGGAGGATCGCGCCATGGCTGCACAGGCAGCCGCGGCTGTCACCGCGACGGAGCGGGAGTCCCTCGAGGCAAAGTTGGCCCAAGCGGAGGCGACGGCCGCGGAGCTACGAGCTGCCGTGACGACCGCCAATGATGCCACCGAGAAGGCCACAACTGCCGCTGCTGCCACTGAGGTCGCCGCCCAGGCCGCCGCTCAAGAGAAGACGGCGCTCGAGGCGAAAGTGGCTGAGCTGGAGCAGGACTTGGTCAACACCAGTGCGAACCTCAGGACGGCCAACAAGCAGTTCTCCGACCTGACCACCAAGCTCCAGGAGGCCACCGACGAGGGGACCCGGCTCCGGGATGCCAATGCCAAATTGGAGCAGAATGTCGACGGTGAGTGGACTTTGAACGCCTCCGGTTGCTGCAGACTTCTTTCTTTTCATCAATTTTCGTTGGTGTTGACGCGTCTTCTCGCGGGTGCAGGGCTGCGCATGGCTCGTGCTGCGATGAGCGTAAAGCTCATGGAGAAGGCGAAGGAGGTGAATGATGCCGAGCTGAGGATCCTCAACAAGGACAGGGCGATCAAGAGGTTGTCGGAGCAGCTTGAGAGTAAGTCCCCTTGACCCTGCCTTGCTTTTCTTCTTGCTTGGCTGCGTAGTATCTGCTGTTATAATTTCTCGTCCTTCTTCAGAGGCCAAGACTGAGCTTGAGGAGTCCCGAAAAGCTCAGGAGCAGGTCAAGACCGAACTTGAGGGGGCGAGCAAGGCCCGGTGCGAGTTAGAGACGCTACGCCAGCAGAACATCCTGGACCACGCCAAGTTCGGACAGCTTGTCGGTCAGATCTTGTCTGAGCTTGGCGTTCCCCTCGTCCCGATGCTTCCTGGGACGCTTGCGAAACAGGTCGAGCGCCTCCCGGAAGTGGTCAAAGAGCGTGAGCTGTCAACCTTCTGGAAGGTAGTGCACCGGGTGCTTGCCATGTTCGACTCCCACTACCAGGGACTGGACCGTACAGCATTAAGCGACGGTTGGGGTCCCGGCTGTTCCGACGACCACTGCGACAAGCTCGAAGAGGACTGCACCGCCTTCGCTCGTGCCATGGCCGACACAGCGATGAAGGACCTAGACCTGATTCCACAAGACATACCAGAAGCCGAAGATGACTCCATGCCTTCACATTAGATGTGTCATGTTGTTTTGTAGGCAATTAAGAACAATTCGTACGTACAATGCCTTGAACGGTTTTATTTCGTCAAAAACTTGTCCAGATTTGTTACTTCCCAAACATTCTCGAGTACTAGGGGACGGCTGCAGAACCGAGTTGCAGAACTTAGGAACTCAAGCTGATCGAGCTTCACTCTGGAGCCGCGGGGGCATAGGAGTCGGAAAACTCGGCCAACCCAAGTCACTAAACGATGTGACGTGTTCGCAGGCCCCGAGCACTCGGGGAAAATTGAAAAGCAACTCGCGTGTTTTTCGTTGAAGTCGTTTTGGGCCGGGGCCCGAGCGGTTACCCAAGAACTTTTGAAAAAGGTCGGATGGAAACCTGAGGACTTGGCCTGTGCTCGCAAATCTTCGCACCGTAGCCGTGGGAGCGTAGGTACTAGGAGCTTTGAACGAGCGACAGCGCTAAGCCACGCACAGATTACCATTCTTTCTTTTCGCAAGCATGGGCGTTCCTCCAAAAAAACCTCTCTCGCGTGCGACACGGTTGTCAATGAGTTTTTGTTTTAAAAACGGAAAAAGAAAGGAGGGCATCACGCCCCGGGTAGCCCCCGAGCGGTGAGCGTTTCTACACAGGTGCAGGGATGCTCGCTGCTCAGCCTTTGGAAACGTTGCAGCACATAAAGAACATGGCAACATAGAAACTTATGAACTAATAGATATATGAACAAAAGCATGTTGCATTTATTCGTTGATTTATAAGATATAAACAGGGAATGTTACTCAAGGGTAAAATGGCCGCAGGTGTTCTATGTTCCACGCGTTGGAGACGACCCTGCCGTCCTCGTATCGGATCTTGAATGTCCCCGGTCGGAGCACTTGGTCGATGATGAACGACCCCTCCCTAGGGGGCGTGAGCTTGTGTCGTTCTTTGCTGCCTTGGACTCGTCGGAGCACCAGGTCCCCGACCTGGAACTCGCGGCTACGCACGTTGCGCTCGTGGTAGCGCCGCAAGGCTTGCTGGTATCTCGCTGAGTGTAGTAGCGCTACGTCGCGCGCCTCGTCGAGCTGGTCGATGGCATCCTCGAGAGCGACTTGGTTGCCCTCTTCGGTGTATGCCCGTACCCTCGGGCTGCCGTAGTCGATGTCCGTGGGGAGGACAGCCTCTGACCCGTGTATCATGAAGAACGGCGTGAAGCCGATAGCTCGACTAGGCGTGATGCGCAGGCTCCAAAGAACAGATGGCAGCTCGGCCACCCATCTTGCTCGGAACTTCTCAAGGTGTTTGAAGATGCGAGGCTTCAACCCCTGCAGGAGCATGCCGTTGGCCCTCTCGACTTGCCCGTTCGTCCTCGGGTGCGCCACGGCGGACCAGTCCACACGAATATTGTTGTTGTCGCAGAAGTTGAGGAATTTCTTCCCCGTGAACTGGGTGCCATTGCCGGTGATGATTGTATTTGGTATGCCGAAGTGATAAATGATGTCGGTGAAGAACGCTACTGCCTCCTCGGAGCGGACTTTGACTATTGGTCGGGCTTCGATCCACTTGGAGAACTTGTCGACGGCCACGAGCAGATGCGTGAAGCCCCCGGGCGCTTGCCGAAGCGACCCCACCATGTCGAGGTTCCACACAGCAAAGGGCCATGTGATGGGGATAGTTTGAAGTGCCGGCGCCGGGAGATGGGTTTGTCGAGCGTAGAACTTGCATCCCTCGCAGCGCCGCACAATATCCTTGGAGTCCGCCACCGCCGTGGGCCAGTAAAACCCTTGCTGGAAAGCCTTCCCGACAAGAATTCTCGGACCGACGTGATGTCCGCAGGTTCCAGCGT
This sequence comes from Cenchrus fungigraminus, assembly GCA_036936925.1. Classification (NCBI taxonomy): domain Eukaryota; kingdom Viridiplantae; phylum Streptophyta; class Magnoliopsida; order Poales; family Poaceae; genus Cenchrus; species Cenchrus fungigraminus. Next base: position 61,260,862 of record CM072768.1, on the reverse strand, counting down.
GGATCTCCTGAAGTAGCTCCTTGCCCTGATCCCTCAAGATGCAACGCATGAGTATGCCTGCTGCACCTCGCTTGTAGAGTTCGCCCTCGATGAGCATGAACACCTTGTCTCGTCGCGTGATGCGATGTGCCTCCGTCTGGTCCGAGGGAAGCTTTCCTTCGACAAGCCATTCAAGGATGGGGAAATGCCAATCTGGATCTTCGAGGTTGGGTCCGGGTGGCTGGTCGATCTCCATGACTTTCGGCCCCTCGCATTCTTGTAACTGCTCCCCCTCGACCCAGACGGACGGCGCGTGCTGGTCGCTCGCGAATACACCGTGTGGTACTGGCTTGCAGCTAGAAGCCGTCTTGGCGAGGATGTCGGCAGCCTTGTTGTAGTCGCGCAGCACATGATGAAGCTCAAGACCGTGAAACTTGTCTTCCAACTCGCGTACGGCCCAACAATATGCCGCCATCTTCGGATCCACACAATTTTTCTCTCCCATGACTTGACCCACGACAAGCTCTGAGTCTCCTCTGATCATGAGACGGCGGATTCCGAGCTCGATCGCGATTCAAAGGCCGTTGATGAGTGCCTCGTACTCGGCGACACTGTTGGAGGCAGGGAAATGTAGTCGGACCATGTACTCCATATGCACGCCCAGGGGCGAGATGAAGACAAGGTCTACTCCCGCTCCTTCTTTCATGACTGAGCCGTCGAAGTACATTGTCCATGTCTCGTGCTCAATGGGCGCCGACGGAGTTTGGATCTCCGTCCACTCAGCGACAAAGTCCGCCAACACCTGTGACTTGATGGCACTTCGTGGCGCGTACGAGATGTTGTGCCCCATCAACTCGAGCGCCCACTTGGCTATCCTCCCCTCAGCCTCAGGGTTCTGGATCACTTCTCCGAGCGGGTACTTGGATACCACCGTGATGGGGTGCGCGTCCAAATAGTGGCGAAGCTTGCACTTGGTGATCAAGATAGCATATACGAGCTTTTGCATTTGCGAATAGCGGGTTTTCGAGTCGGAGAGTACTTCGCTCACAAAATAGACCAGTCGTTGAACCTTAAGCGACCTCCCGGGCTCTTCCCGTTCGACCACCAACGCAGCACTGACCACTTGGGTTGTCGCGGTGATGTACAGAAGCATCGGTTCTTCCGACGCCGAAGCCGTGAGTATTGGTGGGCTCTTCAGGAGATTCTTGAGGGAATCGAACGCTTCCTGAGCCTCGGGTGTCCATGTGAAGTGATCGGATTTCTTCATTAGCCGATACAGTGGCAGGCTGCGCTCTCCGAGTCGAGCTATGAAACGGCTGAGAGCCGCGAGACAGCTCGTGACGCGCTATACGCCCTTTAGATTCTGGATCGGTCCCATATTTGTGATGGCTGAGATCTTCTCGGGATTGGCTTCGATACCGCGTTCTGACACGACAAAGCCGAGGAGCATACCCCTCGGGACCCCGAAAACGCATTTCTCGGGGTTAAGCTTCACTCCGTGCTCTCTCAACTTCACGAATACTTCCCTAAGGTCTAGGACCAGATCGCCTGTCCTTCTCGACTTGACCACAATGTGATCGACGTAAGCCTCGACGATTCACCCTATAAGATCCCCAAAGACGCGTCGCATTCATCTTTGGAACGTGGCGCCTGCGTTTTTGAGCCCGAAGGGCATCATCTTGTAGCAATAGGCGCCAAAAGGAATGATGAATGAGGTCGCGAGTTGGTCCGCTATGCACATCGCTATCTGGTGGTACCCGGAGTACGCATCGAGAAAACAGAGGGTTTCACACCCAGCTGTCGAATCGACTACCTGATCTATGCGAGGCAAAGGAAACAGATCCTTGGGACACACCTTGTTAAGGCCCATATAGTCAACACACATCCTCCATTTCTTATTCTTCTTCTTTACAAGTACAGGGTTAGCAAGCCACTCGGGGTGCAATACTTCTCGGATGAACCCTGAACTAAGGAGCTTTTTGATCTCCTCGCCGATCGCCTTGCACTTGTCGTCGTTGAAGCGGCGTAGGCGTTGTTTTACCGGCTTCGATGCCGGCTTGATGTTTAATTTGTGCTCAGCAACCTCTCTCGGGATCCCCTTCATGTCGAAGGGTTTCCACGCGAACACGTCGAGGTTCGCTTTGAGGAAGTTGACGAGCGCGCTTTCCTATTTAGGATCGAGCGCCGTCCCGATACGGAGCGTGCAGACATCATCGGAAATGGCAGCATCCTTGACGTCCTTGGCGGGCTCGAAGGAGCAGGCCGCTCGCTTGGACGACTCGAGGATTTCTTGGTCCTCGGAGGGAGGCTCGGCGTGGAGCCTCTCGGACCGGATCAGTGCCTCAGCAAACTGGAAGCACTCAGCATTGCATTCGAATGCGTGCTGGAACGTAGTCCCCACCGTGATGATCCCCTTCGGGCCGGGAATCTTTAACTTGAGGTACGTATAGTTGGGCACGACCATAAACTTCGCGTAGGCCGGCCTCCCGAGGATGGCGTGGTACGTCCCCGAGAACCCCCACCACTTCGAAGGTGAGGGTTTCCGTGCGGAAGTTCCGCAATGTCCCAAACGTGACGGGCAGATCGATCTGCCCGATTGGGAGTGCCTCCATTCCAGGGACGACCCCGTGGAACGGTGTAGGCGATGGCCGCAGCTGAGACCGCGGAATGCCCATGTCGTCGAGCGTTGATGCGTAGAGCACATTGGTGCCGCTCCCCCTGTCCATCAAGACCTTGTGGATCCGCTTGGTCTTGAATAAGGGAGCCACCACAAGAGGGTAGCATCCCGGCTGTGGCACGCGGTCGGGGTGATCCTTGCGGTCGAAGGTGATCGGAACCTCCGACCACTACGAGGGCGTCGCGGCCTCGGTGTTGTAGACCCCACGCCGGATCAGCTTCTCCTGGCGCCTTAAGGGTCGCGTCGGGGACCCGCCGAAGATCATGTGGACCGCCCCATCCTCGCCGGGGTACTGAGCCTCCGCGTCGTCATCGTCGTTGTCGGGGAGTGGCTCGGCCTTCTTCTGTGGATCTCCCGCCTTTGGCTTGAGCGTGCCGTTGACATAGTTCTTCATCAAGCGCCAGTCTTTGAGTGCGTGCTTGACATGCACCTCATGGTGGGTACATGGCGCCTCCAAGAGCTTCTCGAAGTGGTCCTTCGGGGGACCGACTTTTGGTGGGTTGCCCTTGGGCCGCGTGGCCTTGCGCTCGACCGCGGCGACAAGGTTGTCGTCACGGCAATGCTTGTCATTCTTTTTCTTCTTCTTTGCCTTGAGGGGTATTGAGAGTCATCGCGACCGCCTCCTCGCCGTCTGCATGGTTAGTCGTGATGTCGAGGAGTTCCCGAGTAGTTCAGGGAGTCCGACGTCCTAGTCGGTGGATGAGGGTGGTGCAGGTCGTGCCATTCTGGAACGCCGAGATGACGTCATTGTCCGTTGCACCGGGGAGCTCGGTGCAGCGCTTGGAGAAGCGCCAGATGTAGTCGCATAGACTTTCCCCTGGCTTCTACTTGCAATTGCGCAGCTCCCACTGCTTGCCGGGGCGAGCGTACGTGCCCTGGAAGTTGCCGACGAAAGTTCGGCGCAACTCCGTCTAGTCGTTGATCCTGTCGCGAGGCAGGTGCTCGAGCCAGGTTCGCGTGGAGTCGCCGAGGTAGAGCGGTAGGTTCTTGATGAGTAAGAGGTCATCCGTCGCTCCACCCGCGTGACACGCGAGCCGGTAGTCCTCCAACCACACACTCGGGTTGGTCTCCCCGTCGTACCTGGGGATGTTTGTCGGGGCTCGAAAGCGTGAGGGGAACTTCACATCCCGCACTTTCTGGCCGAAAGCGCGTGGGCCCCTCTGGTTTGGCGACCAGCTACGATCACGGTCGTCGTCGCTGTCGTAGCACCCTCCACGCCTTCGGTCGTCCTGTCGGCGCGGGCGGCGCTCATCACGGCAGTCGCGGTCGTCGCCATAGCCGTAGTCGTCGACGCTGGCAGCTCGACGGCGAGCCTCGATGGTGTCGCGGGTGTCGCGGTTGGGCCCGAGGCGTTGTTTGACTGCTGAGCCGCCGGCCTCCTCTCCGCGGCTCCGATGCCGCGAGGGGGACGGGTTCTGGCGGTGCACGGAGGGCGCCGCTCTCCCGTCGCGTGTCGACCGCTGGCGCGACGCAGAACTTTCCGCCTGTTGTGCCGCTGCCGTCTCGAGGAGGGCTTTGAGCTGCTGTCGCACCCTCCTCTCCTTGGGGGTGGCCGCCTCGGGGCAGCCGCGCAGAAGCATGGCAGCAGCGGCCAAGTTCTGCGACGCGCGCCTGAAGAGCGGCGGGCCATCACCGTCGACGTTAACGCCCTCATCGGCGTGTCGGTTGTCGTTGCGCGCGCAGGCGCGAGCCGGAGGTGTCGGGGCGCTGGTCCCGCACAGGGACTTGCTGCGGGGCTGGTGGCGGGTTGCATGGCCCGCGCTCCTCCCCGAGCTCTTGGTGGAGGTTGGCCAGCTTCTCATCGAGCTGGCGCTTGGCCTCGGAGAGTTCGTCGAGGCGTGCCCGTCGTTGGGCGTCCGTAGCGCGGCGGGCGGTGCCGGTTCCGCGTCGGTGGAGCTGCTTGAGCTCGACGCCACACAGACGAAGCACTCACGTGTGAAATCGTGCGCACGCTGGTGGTGTCGGTCGGGCCGTCGCGGAGCCCGGGGCGGTGTACGACGCCCGCAGCGCGTCCACGTAGGTCGTCACCGGGTCGTCCGGGAGGCCCTGCTGTCCATGGGGGTACATGGCGGTGTACCGCTCCATGAACTCGCCCCAAGCCAGCGGCTCGGCCCCGCTGGCCTGGAAGGAAAGGTCGGTGAGGTAGTAGGCGGCGAGCCTAAAACGCTCATGTGTTGGGTTTGGCCCCAACATGGCCATGATCGTCTCGCCCGAGACGCCCCAAGCGAAAGCTGCGCGCCCCGCCGCCGCCGTCAAGGCGTTGGGGTAAGCAGGTCGAGCGAAGTTGCGTCCGACGACGGACTCCGCCGGCCCGGTGTAGACGAAGCCGAGGGAGCCGAAAATCATGGTGGCCCCGGGAGTCAGCGAAACCCCGCGGCCCTCCATCCGGATCATGGTGAAGTTCGGCGAGACACACGATGTGCCCCTACCTGGCGCGCCAACTGTCGAGGTTCTCTACCGCTGACAGTAAATTTGTATCGGATCGTGTGTCCGACCCTGATGGTTAGCACAAGAGACACTAGGGGTTTATACTGGTTCGGACCTCTGAGGAGAAATGTCCTATGTCCAGTGTCGGGCTGTCGTGTTCTCGCGCTACGAATGTCTGTAGTAAGGGTTACAAACTGGTCGGGAGAGGGTTCCGAGCCCAAGTCCCTGGGGTGTTGAGTGTGTTGTTTGTCAGTCCCTGTGACGGTTGCCCTCCTCTCCCTTTTATAGTCTCAAGGGTGAAGGGCAAAAGAGGAAAACGAAAATGTGCTACAGTCCTACGTAGCCGGGAGGTCTTCTCGCACGTCGTTGTCCGTCAGGGAGCATTGAAGGGGGCTGAGCTGTGTTGGAGCTATTGGCCGCCGCGTGTCCAGGTATCACTGTTCATTTCCAAGTACGTGGCGCTTCCTCCGAGTTCCTTTGCGGGTGACTCAACCCTCCTTAGTGCGTATTAGGCTCGACACGTCGGGGCCTAAATGTAGGTGGGTGCCGACCGTAGAGGGTACTTGAGTGTCTCTGACGGGTTTGGTGTGCCGCAGAGTCGGATGGGACGGCGCGTCGGGGGCCGCGCGGCTGAACAGTGCAGCGTTACGGCTTTTGTCAGAGCCGGCCGCCCGCGCGTGCCGCCAGCTGGAGTGCTTGCATGGCGCGGGGGAGCCCGGGCGTCGGGGTTGCGCCACGTTCGTGTGGGACCCCTGATCCCCCGCCCCGACGTCCACGCGTGGGCCTCGTCTTAGTCGGAGACGGAAACTACTCGTGCGAACGAGCAGTCGGAGGCGGAGACTCCTCGTGCGAGCAAGTTGTTGGAGGCGAGGCGGAAACTCCCCGAGCGGGACGGAGACTCCTCATGCGAGTCAGAGACTCCTCGTGCGGGACGGAGACTCCTCGTGCGAGGCGGAAACTTGTCGGGGAAGCTTCCTCCTGATCGGAAACGAGGCGTCTTGCCAGTGATGGTCTTGACAAGGATCAGTTGCTCTTCCTGTCCTGGATCTTAGCCTTGACGTTGTCAATGGTGTCAGACGACTCTACCTTGAGAGTGATTATCGTGCCGTTTAAGGGGCCCTAATCCAGGCCCTCGTCACCTGTCCAGGAGTCGAGGGCCGGCGCATCGTCGTCTTCTTCAGGTGATGATGTTGCTGACCCTGTTAATCTCAAGGAAGATGATCTTTGGAGGAAATCTGAGCATTGCTCGGGTTGCCGGTGATGGAAACGAATAATGCATCGTGGGTACTGGAGTTGGCCGATGCGCCTGGGAGGCAGCGTACTCGCCTGATTCGCCTAGCAATAAGCCCTCCTCTGCGGCCTCCACTTTGTGGAGTTTGGCTCTGGTGCCCGGCGACGATTGGGAAGCGGTTTCGACGGCGACGACGAACGGATCGCTGAAGGCTTCGAGGAAGATGAACAGAAGTTTAAAACTTCTTTGTAATTTTCGTTTTCTTTCGGATCCTGTTTGTAAACGGACCGGTGTAATGCGTTGAGATCAATACACGTTGCTTCTAATTTACTCTACATAGCAGCATAGCAGTTATGCAAGTTAGAAAAGTGTAACTCATAACGTGAAAGGTGGGACATATAATTTGGAACATTTATGCAGTTAAAATGTCATAACGAATTGTACTTTGAGTATAATTTGGACATATAATTTGAACAGTTATGCAGGAATTGTAATTTGGGTACGATTTGGACATATAATTTGGAACAGTTATGCAGTTAGAAAAGTCCTAATAATTTGGAACTGAGCCAACGAATTGAAGGAACCTTTTATTAGTGTAAAAATAGCTATATGAATAATTTTATCCCATTGTGACATATAATTTGGAACAATTATGCAGTTAGAAAAAATCATAACGAGTTGTAATTCAAAATCATAATAATTTGGGACATATAATTTGAAACTAACGAAGTTATACAGCTAGAAAAATCATAACAAATTGTAATATTGTAATTTAGAACAGAGGGAACGAATTATCATCATTTAGAACAGAGGGAACGAATTATCATTTGAAAAAATCGTAATGAATTATAATTTAGAACATAGAAAATTCATAACTTGTGATTTAGGAAACAAATTATAATTTAGAATAACTAGCCACTCAAGCTATAGCTTGTTCTCGTACATAGTTAACATTATCGTCATTATAGATTCGGAGAGCCTATTAACCTTAAACTTCAACCAAATCATTACTCTCTCCATTTATAATATATGCTGTTTAGATCAAGTTAATTAGTTTATTTACAACTAACTAGCATATCCTAAATATCAAATATTTATGGATTGAGTGGTACTTGTTCGTTGATATCGGAAAATATAAAATCCTAACCAATGTCTATACCATATTTATTATGTAAAACTGAAAAAGATTATATATTGTGAAATTTATATATCTATAGTTAAAAGTAAAAGAAATTCATATATTGTAGGATAACTTTAGCTAGATCTACTTGCTTCGTTTCGAAAGGGTGTATTTCTAATTTTTCTTTGGATACATAGACTTCCTCCTAGGTTGTTTAATTTTTATATCCATAAATTTTCACTTAAGATATAATGTATATCTATAATAACTAGTATAGACGCACGTGCGGCACGCACGTGTTTATGTTAATAAATAATTTTAGTATCCAAGAATCTATTTATAAGATAAGGCCTAATGTCTAGTAAAAGATATCATAGACCCAATATTAAACATTCACAAATACATTATGAGTTGTGTCCAAACTCAGGTCCTTAAATCCAACCCAACAATCAAATCAATTCAGCGGCCCAAACGTCAGCCATGCTCAGCAAAAAATTAAAACGCTATCAAATCATTGTACCTTAAAACATTAAACATGATGATCTTGCTCTTAATTTCAGTTTTTTATCACATAAAAACCACAACACCAATTAGTAGAATTAGTCACATATGTGCACTGAAGGGAGGAGGAATCGTACATAAAAACCACATCACCAAGTGCAATTAGTCACATATGCTCACTGAAGAGAATAGCACCAATTAGTGCAATTAGTCACATATGTGTACTGAAGAGAATAGTAATTGTATTTGAGCTAGCAGGAACCTGAAAGATCTTTGGTGAATTGAACCTTACCGCTCGATGGCGTGGTTCAGGTGCTGTATGAGGCAAGGAAGCATATGGCGTACAATACAGAGTACAAAATATAGATTACAAACAGAATACAAACTCGTTGTATCTGATATTCTGATGTCCAGCTCTAATAAACTGAGCTTCGCTCCTTCCTTTCTTCTGGAGGCCGGCCGGGCCAAGCGCCTCTGCCCGTCGCTCCTCGGCGTCGCCAACGCGCTCGCTGCGTACGAGGTCCACACCGCCGTGGGGGCCGGCTGGCGCGCGGTCTTCGGCATCCGCCCCGGCGGCGCCGCCACGGAGGACGCCGTCAAGAAAGCAGTACCGGCGGATGTCCCTCCTCGTCCACCTGGACAAGGCCCGCTCCTGCGCCGCCGCCGAGGGGGCCTTCAAGCTGCTCCGCCAGGCGTGCGAGGACGCCCTCGCCTCGGTCTCCTCCTCCGGCGGTCGGGAGTACGGCGCGCCGCCGACCGACGTGCCTTGCGCCGCCGCGCCGCGGACTCCGCCGCCCATGATGCACCCGATGTTTAACGTGCCGCGCGAGCCCGTGCTCATCTACTGCCCGTCTTGCAAGAACGAGTACTCCGCCAAGATCGGTCGCGCGACACCACTTGCCGGAGCCGTGTGCGCGGCACAAGGAACGACAGATGGCGGCGGCGTGGGGCGCGTTCGGAGGTCGCGCGACACCACTTGCCGGAGCCGTGCACGGGTGGAGGCGCGAGGTGACCCTGTCTTCGCCGCCGTGACAGAGGCAGGCCAGCGCAGGGATCGCCATGGCCGCCACCGAGCTCGGAGGAAGGGGACAACACCGGCGCTTCGGCTGCGCGGCGCGGCGCGGCATCCCGACGGCCAGCGTCGCTGCCCGAAAAAAATGATTCTTTTTTTCTTTAGCACGTCGCGGGCGAGAGAGAGGTCCGGGTGCGAGGGCGTGGGCCCATGGTGGGTATGAGGCGGGTATATCGGACCAGGGTGACAAAAACATTAGCTTTTTGGCAGAAACGCTCTCCAAATTGTGATTTTTTGGTATTTCATAGTCCTTCCACCCTATCCACTTCCAAAAACATATGACGAGTGGGTCCGACGTGAGGGGTAAGGCGGGTCTGATTTAGGTGAGAAAAGTTTTTCAATTGTCTTCGCTCCTTATAGTATAGTTATATAATAATTTTTATAAATATGAAAAACTAAAATAATCTGTAAATTGAAGGAGTACACATTCTACGTACTAGTAGATCCTTTGCGCAAGAGTCACTGACAGGCATAACCCAGTTTTGTCCGAATCCTTTGCGCTGATGAAGCAAGCCTTCCGGGTTCAGAACCGAACGCGAACGCGCCGCCCTTCCTCCGTGCTCATGAGTCATGACCCACCCAACTCACCCCACCCCAGCAGGCAACAGAGATTGCGACGAGGGGAGGAGCAATCCAGCACAGGGATTCAAACCCAGAACCCTAAACCAACTCCTCGCCCCACTCGCCGGCATGGCCCCGAAGCGCCCGGCCGCAGCCGCCGCCGCCGACGCCGCGCCGGGGTCAGGCTCCGACGGCGGGGCGGGCGACGTCCGCTACAGCCGCCGCCGCCGTCGCAGCCCCCCGTCCCCGATCCCCTCCCGCTCGCCGTCCCGGTCCCGATCCCGCTCCAAGACCCCTCCCCCCAACCTCCGCCCCAACGCCGCCGCGCTCTCCTCCACCCCCACCTCCGCGGGCGCCGACTTCGCGGCCGCATCCGACTCCGACGCCGATGCAGGCGGCGGCGGCGGCGGTCGCCGCCGCGGCCGCGTCTCGTCCCCTAGGCGCAGGGACCGCAAGGGTCCCCCGCGCGACCGCCTCGACTCCGATGCGGACGCCGACGCCACCGCCGGCGGCCGCGCGCGCCGCCGCGAGCGCTCCCCCAGCTTCCACTCCGACTCGGACGCAGACGCCGACGCCGACGCGGGCGGCCGCGTGCCGTCCCCGAGGCGCAACCGCGAGCGCAACCCCCGCCTCCACTCCGACTCCGACTCGGACAACTCCGCGGCGGCCGGGGGCTCCGAGGACGACGGCGCGGGCGACGCCTCGCCGTTGCCCCGCGCGCGTCGTTCCTCCCGCATCGAGACCTCCAACATCAAGCCCGTCAACACGCGCCAGATGGAGGCGCCCCGCCGCGCCCCCGCCGGGTCCTCCCAGCGCCGCTCCAAGCGCCGCCACAGCTCCCCCGGGCGGGCCTCCGCGGAGCATCAGAAGCGCCCTCCCCGGGTTTGGAGCCCTGAAGACGAGTTCACCATACTGAGTGCCCTCGTTGAGTACCGCGCCAAGAAAGGCCGGCTCCCGGCGTCAATTCAGGACACAGGCAAGGTACACAGCCAGATTAGCGGCCAGCTCACTGCTAATGCGTCCACTACCCAGCTTAGTGATAAGGTTAGGCGCCTGAAGCATAAGTACAAGTTGCTGTTCACCCGTGCAAGGAATGGACGGGATCCTGACTTGCCAACGCAGCATGAGCGTGATGTCTATGAACTTAGCAAGAAAGTGTGGGGATTTAAGAGTGGTGATATCTTAGGAGGATCTCGTGCATACGAGGATACTGGAGATGCAGAGAGCAATGAAGAGCAGGAGATCGAAGAGAGTGATGATGATATGGAGAATGGGTGGGAGCGCCATGAACGGCCAAGCAAGACGCCAAGGGCATTTAGATTTGAAAATGGCAATGGCAATGCATTTGCCGCTGTGGGTAGGGCTAGCCATGGCAATGGAAGTGGGAGAGATGATGCTGAGAAGGGAAAACAAATGTACCCTTACCTATGGGAGGCTGTTGAGGAGCTGTCAAAGGAGCACCCGAGCGGACCAATATTCAGAAAGGCTTTTGGTGTACTTGAGAAGTCAAAGGCACAAGCTATGGAGGAGAAGCTGCGGAAGTTCAGAATGTCAGAGATCAGGCAGCAGCTGCGTCGGATGGACCTGATGAAGGAGACAGTGGGGATGGTGCTTGATGCGCTGGAGGGTGCATACTGATTACGTGGAATTTGATGAATCGATGGATTCTGGAATCTGTGGTTCGGTGAGTTTGTTGCTCAAAAAGGGGGACCTAAGTCTTCCAGTTGCCTAGAATAGTCTTGATCTAATGTTATGGATATATGGTTCGGTGTTCTACTTTTGTGGCGAAGGATATAATGTCCTTGATCCCAACTAAACCTAGATCAAGGAGTTATAACTGCTACCTGTTATCCTCCCAAAAAGATTATGCTTTATGTGCTTAGGTGCTAACTTATGCCTATTTGTCTTGCCGTTGCTGTTAAGTTTCTGTTTAATGTTATTTACATCTTTGGCTATATTCATTTCAGTTTTTCTGTTTCAACTGCATCTGTGCATATGAATGCCATTGCATTTCATCGAGGTTGAGTCTAGCTTGACATTAGCCAAAATTTTGCGACCCAGTGAAATGAACAACTACAAGCTTGGTGCTTGTTAGTTTCTTCCAACCGGTGGATGTAAATCGGTGTACCCTGAAATGATATATGTTGGATCTGTCATATCTTATTACTCCCCTGCACTTATGTCTTGCTAGATTAGACTTATGGAACTTAAAGGGCTTCTTCAAGTTATATTTGATATAGAATACTTTTTTGGAAGTCATCTCACTGTACTGTCATAGGATGAGGCTATAGTGGTGGATCACATTTGTTTAAGCGGTGCGACCATTATGTGCTTGGAATTGGAGAATGTAGCAATCTGGATACCTGGAAAGATTATTTAGAGCTATCAAGATTTTGTTTAGAATTGTCCCAGGAGTCAGTTGGCGCAGTGAAAGATGACTGTAGGGGATGAGTTTATCAGGGACATGCAGACATGCTTAGATCTTGTAGCTTCAGGTGTAAGCAATATGGATGAAGTTTTTTTTTTTTTGTGCGGGGAAAATATGGATGAAGATTATAGGGTTTCACTTCAAATGTGGATTATTATGGTTTTGTTGGCACGTTCTTGGTGATTGATTAACCTAAAATGCTAATATTTTTTGGTTGAAACCTGCAACCTGTTTGGACAGCACAGATTTGGGTCTGAAAAAGTTTGCAACCTGGACGATCCATCTGACGGGTCTGAAAAAAGTTTGCACTTTCTGTGCTTGTTGTCTGAACCAACTAGGATCTTGTTCTACTGGGACTATGAAACTTGTTCTTCTACTGGGATTGGATAATTGACATATGGTTTTATTGCTTGCACAACACACTAGTAATTGCATGAGGCTCCAGATTCTCTTGGGCTATGTCAGGTGGGAAGGAAGAAGGATGGAGTTCTCAATAGTTCATTTTGGTCACCTGAAGCCGTCAAGTGCTGCAGTTGTCGCCTCAACTACATTAGTCGGGCACAGACAGCAAATAATCTTGAGGCTTTGCTGTCTGATAGCTCAACACGTTCCTCATACGAGCAAGTTGCATCCATGGTTGCGACAGTGGATAGGAATCAGGAGCTTTTTGCATATCTTCACATGTGCACACGACTGCCCGCTGTTCCGAGCAGGCCGATCAAATATTGCCCAGCATTCTTTCCGGTCACTGATCAAATATTGCTTCACTTCACACGAACCGAACGGCACTGGCACGGCCGCACGCCCGCCCACAAGCAGCCCATGGGTTGTGGGATCCACTGTGACATGGCCCACACGTCAGTGAGAGACACTTCCTCTCCATTTCTTTTTTTAAACTCCCCTAAAGCAAGAGAGAGGCAAGCTGCAAGCGGGACGAGCGGACCGGCGACGGCGAGCAATCCCGCCCAGGCACAGCTACCGAAACCCTAACCAACCCCTCCCCCCTACTCGCCGGCATGGCCCCGGAGAGCTCGGCCGCCACCGCCGCGACGGGGTCAGGCTCTGACGCCTCCGACGGCGAGGCGGACGCGTCCCGCTTTTACAGAACCCGCCGCCGCTCCCCCTCCCCGATCCCCTCCCACCCCCGCTCGCGATCCCGCTCCAAGACCCCTCCCCCCAACCTCCCCACTACTGCCGCCGCGCTCCCCGCCGCCCCCGCCTCCACGGGGGCTGACGTCGCGGCCGCATCCGACTCCGCCGCCGATGCGGACGCCAGCGGCCGTTCCCCGTCACCGAGGCGCAGGGACGGCAAGGTACCCCCCGGCGACCGCCTCGACTCCGGTGCGGACGCCGACACCGGTGCCGGCCGCAGCGTCCCTTCTCCGAGGCGCCGCGGCGAGCGCTCCCCCAGCCTCCATTCCGACTCGGAAGCCGCCGGCGCCGGCCGCGTCCCGTCTCCGAGGCGCATCCGCGAGCGCAGCCCGCGCCTCCACTCCGACCACGATTCCGACAACTCCATCGCTACCGCCTCCGAAGATGGCGGCGGAGATGCCAGCGACGCTTCGCCGCTGCCTCGCGCGCGTCCATCCCCCAACATCAGGACCTCCAGCATCAAGCCCATCCGCACGCGCCCGATGGATGTGTCCTCCCGCGATGCCGCCGCGGCGTCCTCCGAGCTCCGCGCCAAGCGCCGCCCGGTGGACCAGAAGCGGCCGATCCGGGTATGGAGCCCTGAGGACGAGATCATCATTCTCAGCGCCCTCATTGAGTACCGTGCCAAGAAAGGCCGGCTCCCTGCTTCGTTTCAGGACACAAGCTATCTGCACAAGCAGATTTTTGGGCGACTCACAGTTAGAGTGTCCACCACCCAGCTTAGTGATAAGGTCAGGCGCCTCAAGCATAAGTACAAGCTGCAGGTCGATCGTGCAAAGAATGGACGGGATCCTGACTTGCCGATGGAGCATGACCGTAATGTCTATGAACTTTGCGAGAAAGTTTGGAGATTGAAGAGTCTGGAAGGAGGGGACGCAGAGAGCAATGAGGAGCAGGAGATCAATGAGAGTGATGAGGAAATGGAGAATGAACGGGAACACCGTGAAGGTGTGAGCAAGAAACCAAAGACATCTAGATTTGAAAATGCCAATGGTAATGCAACTGTCACTGCAGGCAGGGCTAGCCATGGCAATGGCAGTGAGAGAGATGATGCTGAGAAGAAAAAACAAATGTATCCTTACCTGTGGGCGGCTATTGAGGAGCTGGCCAAGGGGCACCCTAGTGGACCGATATTCAGGAAGGCATTTGGTGTACTTGAAAAGTCAAAGGCAAGAGTGATAGAGGAGAAGCTACGGAAGTTCAGAATGTCAGTAGTCAGGCTGCAGCTGAATCGGATGGACTTGACAAAGTTGTCCGTGGGGATGGTGCTTGATGCGCTAGAGGGGCCACACTGAAGGTTGCAATTGACTTACTGATTGATTCTGGAATATGTTGTTCGGTGAGTATGTTGCTCAGATAGGATGACCTAAGCCTTCCAGTCGCCTAGAATAGTCTTTTTCTCGTGTTATGGATGTGGTTTGTTGTGTCAACTTTTGTGGTGAATAATATTAGACCTAGATTATAAAGTTATACTGCTGCTTGTTATCCTCCCTGAAAGATTATGATTTATGTGCTCAGGTGCTAATTTATGCCTATTTTCATGTTGAAGTTATGTTTCTGTTTATCTGAATTACTATTGCCATTTCATTTCATTTTTTTCCTTTCCAACTGCATCTATAAACATAAACATTTCTGCGAATCTACCTTGGCATTTAACCAAGGTTTTTTGACCTGGGACTATCTGGATACAAGTTTGGTGCTTGTTAGGTTATTCCAGCCGAAGGAACTAAAATCAGTGTTAGCTACTTAGCTGAAATGATAAATGTTGGATGGTCAGGATTCAGGATTGTGAAATGCTGCACTCCCATGCTACTTATGGCTTGTTATTTTCCCTTGATGATTCTCATGTCACTCCCATGCACTTATGGCTTGTTAAATTTGACTTGTATTTGAAAATGAATCTTCAGGTTATATTTGATATAGGTCCTGGTTGGCAGTATTTGTAGCTCCGAGAAATCTTGTATTTATATCTGGATGTGTGGCGAGAACATTTTGATGAATTATTATGTTTATAGTTTGGACTAAATAGAAATATTTAAACCATTTTAATGTAGTCCACAAACTGCAGATCTATTTTGTTTATAGTTTAGACTAAATACAAATATTTAAACCATTTAAATTTAGTCCACAAACTGCAGAACCAACCTAGATCTCAGTGCTGGACCTGTATGTACTATTAAAGAATGCACCTATGCTGGTCAATTGCTCTTTGGTAAGCAATGTGACCATTAAGTGCTTTGATATTGGAGAATGTAGCAACCTTGATGCCTGGAAAGATTATTTAAAGCTACTCGACTGTTTTTGTTCTATCCAAAATTGTCCCAGGTGTTGGTGTAGTGAAAGATGACAGAGTTGGTTCCTCGAATTCCTGCTTCGATCGTATAGCTTCAGGGCTAAGCAATATGGATATGAAGACTATAAGGGTTCACTTCTATGAGGATTATTATGTTTGGTGTTTGGTTAACCTAAGTAAATGGGATTCTTTTTTGGGAATATTTTGTTGTTGAAAACCTGTACGGACCTGTTTGGATTGGATAGCATGGATTTGGGCCTCAGTTAGACAGTTAATAGAATAGTAATCCATCTAATGAGTCTTCATTTTCTTTTGCAGTATATACGTCTGACCATGATTTCTTAACCATCTAGAATCTTTTTAGGATGATCTTGTTCTGTAACTGGAATTGGAGCATAGTTTGTAGGAGGGACATCTGGTTTTTTTTATTGTTTGTACATACTATTTGTATGAGGCTGCTGAGTCCTGACACACTTGGGCTAGGTGACCTGAATTAGCCAAGTGCTGCATGTGTTTCCCTAACTATGTTCTCGGGCATAGTTAGCACTAGTCTTTGGGCTATCTGATAGCTAAACATGGTTTTCTCTATGCTAAACTGCAGTTGTGCTTGGACCTTGAAATCACGCGCAAAACCCACAATCGAACTGCCTATAAGAACACCTGCATACCCTCACACATGTGCATGATCATGTGCGTCATTTGATCTTGAAATAATCAAATATTCCCTGGTGTTTCCTTTGTGTACCACTGGTCCCATGATTTTTGTTATGTTTACCATCCTATAATCAGAATGGAATGCAGCTGGAGGAAACTGCTGTCATCCACAAATTAAAAAAAGGACTTTGATCTGCCCGTTCTTGATGCTGGGTTCTCAGTTTGGTTGCCTTATGATTGAAGCAGGAAACTGCCGTAAGCTTCATCCCTGTACTATGGTTTAAGCTTGTCTTGAGGTATACTCCACTATACATGAAGAGCTGCCAATCTTCTGGAATTATTTTGTGCATATCTTTTGTACAGTTCATGTTTTATTGTAATGAACGTAGTTTTTTTTTTTTTTGGTAGGCTGCAAGATTACCCTTTCATAGGTTTGTGGTGTCGCCAGTCAGGAAATCGACAGGCTCTTGAGGTGAGCGCAATTTTCGGCCTGGCCCAAAAATGACACTGGGCTTGAGCTCAATTTTGTTTGCTCGCTTACACACAGTGACACAGCACACACAAGTCCCCGTAGGACTATAGGAATGGTCCTCTCTAAAAAAAAAAAAAGTGGCGTCCATACGAAGGGTGAAATACCAACAAGGTCACAACAATTATGAACAGAGAAGTTGGGATAGCCCTCATAAGACTATGCTGTTGTTGCATCCCAGCTTTGTTTTCCCTCCAGTGGTAATCACAAGTGTCGAGAGCATTCCTTTTTCGCTGCTTATTGCTGCCGGCAACATTATTCGTAGTGTCGATCAGGACTCGATTGATCGAGCGGTTCCGTTTATTCATAGAAAGAGAGTTTTCAGTGTGATTGGAGATAGGCCCCTTGTCTTTGGAGCGTGCCGTCATCTTCCTTGGGCACACGGTACGGAGCATGGACGAAGCCTGCTGCCGAGTGATTGGTCAGTGCAGTGAGTGAAGCATTTGGACAGGTAAACCACGGGCCAAGGGGAATGGACGAATGGTTCCTGCATCGAGTTCCCAGTGATTTGAGCTGTTGGCACTGGCAGCCGTGTAGTCTCTCGCGTGAAGAGAATGATGATGAGGTGAGACGCGGCGGGGATGACCTGGGCACGGCTGGCCGCTGGGCGGCTTGGCTGGCCTCTGAAATCTTGTTTTCCGGTGAGAGTGAGATGGCATGACAACAGCGTTGCCATTGATGGGGTGCCGACTTCTTAATCTGCTCTATGTGCTGACAGTGTTGTCGTACTCGTATCCAAGTATCATCACTTGCGTAATGGACCGTACATTGGAGATGGTCAATGCGCCAACGACGTGTGCGTTTGGGAAACGGATTGGAGGAATCTACCGAGAATGTACGGCCATTGCATCAGCAGAGAAGCTCAATGCAAACAAAGGACAGAAATGCATATTGAATGGTTTTGTGCCGCATGCAGTTTGAAACTCCTTTCCTGAAGATACCATTACGTCCTGGCCCAAAATGGCACTGGGCTTGGGTTCGACTTTTTTATTTGCTCGGGCCATATTCATTGCTAGAATTATTTGTAGGTTGTGTGCATCTTATTATGCAGAGGTCGGGAGTGATTTGAAATGGTTATATCACCTCGATATATCGTGTTATTATTTATATCTACAAAAGCTTCCCTTTATCAGAAAAAAAAGTACTCATGGAGTAACACAGGTGACAGGTCCATATGAAGCGTGAGAACGGACAAGATTAGTGTCGATCCGTACTCGAATGATTGCTCGGGATCCTGTTTACTTACAAGAAACTCTCAGCGTGATGTTGTCAGTGCATTGAGCGAAGCATTGCACGATCCTCTTCTCCGCAGCCATTTGGGGCAGCCAGGCTCTTGCACGATGCGCAGGGATGCCTGCGCGCGGCGGCGGGCTCGGTTGGCCTTTCACCCCTTCTTCGTTCCCGGCGAGAAGACCTGACAAAACTGCATCGCCGCGCCGGCCGGAGGAGTGCGACGGCGGACTTCTATCTTGCCGAAGCTGAACTATCACACAAGTTCAGAACAGCCTGCTCCACTCATGCAAATTGCAAAAGTGTTTACTTTTTTTGCTGCGTCGTCGCATCCCGGTACCATCACTTGCGTGCTGGGGCCGTACATCGGAGACGGTCAATTCACCGCATCAGCTATTGGATAATGGAATCGTGGATCCATGGTGAATGTACGTACGGCTGTTGCATCAGCGGAGGATGCAGTGTGCCTGGACGGGATGCATATTCTGCAGAGATTCAGCCACCCAGGTATCTGAAGAACTCCAGGGATCGGACAGCTTCCCCTTTCCAACGTCTTGCTTGATTCGACGGGCTCCACGACGAATGCGCGACTAGGAACAGGCAACTGTACTCTGTACGTGACCAAAAGGGAAGACTTCTGCCCCGAAACCGAGCCTTTTCTTACGAAATGTCTTCGTCTCAGATTCGGAATCACAAAGGTCAAAAGCACATTGTCGACGCTAGTTTCCAGCCACAAGGACGCCCTGCGCTTGCACGATGGAGGTGCGTGAAGCACGTTTGAGATTCTGATTTCAGAGTGGCGAAGAATACGCGACAAGGAGTATGTGTACTGCACGAGAGAGAAGTTCTTCCCCGAAAACCCGAGCTGCTACTTAAGTCAATTCCACTATTCAAGTGGAGTTTAACGAAGACTTTCGTGCATTAAGTTTTGCTGACTTAGTGGCGATTAGGGAAAATGAGAGAGTTTTATGAGATATGAGTCCACAAGCACAATTACTTAGTTTTTAGTCTAGATAATTGTACCTACAAGTTGGATGTCAGATTTCGGCACGCGCTGAAAACGAACGCAGTCTCCTCGTCGCCATGGCCGTGCCGCCGCCGCTGGCCACAGCGCCACCTCCCCCAGCCCGGACGCTTTTCCCTGTCGCTTCAGCGACAAAATAGCAACATGTTGCTGAAGGGTTGGAGTGCATGCATGCAAAAGAAAATAAAATTTATGACATCAGCCACATGCAACATTGATTGAAACTAAAAAAAATCTGTAAATCACAAACCAAATATCAAAATTAAATTCCGATCGCATCATTGGATTTCTGACAATAAAAACTTCGAAACAAGATCTCACTTAACTATATTTTGACAAACTTTTTTTATTCGTATTTTTTAATTACGGTTATATATTCTGTTATCGCTAGAACAAAACGAATGAAGTGCCAGAACAAACAAGAACAACGGTCAGAACAAGTTTATATGTCATCCCGAACAACAAATGTGGTGTCAGAACAAATCAGAATAAGGGTCAGACACATGTTATTATTATAGACAGAATAAGATATTACTATAGCCAGAACAACTTATTATTATAGTCAGAATAAGTTTGTATGTCATCTCGAACAAAAAAAAGTGTCAGAACAAATTAGAACAACTGTTAGAACAAAATCCTATTATAGTCGGAACAATTTTGTGTGTCATCTCGAACAAAAACAATTGTAGTGTCAGAACAAATCAGAACAAGGGTCAAAACAAGTTATTATTATAGCCCGAACAAGATACTTATAGCCAGAAAAACTTATTATTCTAACGAGAACAAATTTACATCTCATCTCGAACAATAAAAATATTAATGGAGGGAAAAATATTAAAAAGGAAAGAATATAAAAAATGGAAACAAAAACAAAAACAAAAAAATAAAGTAGAAAGTAAAAAATGAATAAATAAAAAGAAAAGAGAAATAAAAGTGAAATAAGAAATAGAATAAAAAAAGAAGAATAAAAAGAAAGAAAGAAAAAATGAAACAGAA
The DNA here is from genome assembly GCA_036936925.1 of Cenchrus fungigraminus. Classification (NCBI taxonomy): domain Eukaryota; kingdom Viridiplantae; phylum Streptophyta; class Magnoliopsida; order Poales; family Poaceae; genus Cenchrus; species Cenchrus fungigraminus. The sequence continues at coordinate 61,240,988 of CM072768.1, read as the reverse complement.
AAAATAATATTAGAAAGGAAATATAAATAAAAAGAAAAACAAGAAGAAAAAATAAAAAAGAAAAAGTGTTTATGAATAAAAAAGAAAAACAAAAAAGAAAAAAGAAATAGAAAAGAAAAAGAAAGAAACATAAAAAAGAAACAGAAAAAGAAAGAAAGAAAAAGCACCGCCCCCACCCCTAGTCGCGGCCCCCACGCGGCCACGCTCACGGCCCCCGCGGCCTTCAGCGACAAAAGGTGATTCTGTCGCTGAAGCGATACATAGTATCGCCGCCCCAGCCCAGCCCAGCTCGCCGGCTCCGGCGCCTCTGCCGGCGACCACCCTACCCCTTTCGAGTTCCCCTCCCACTTCTCCCACGGCCACTCCTACCCCCAGATATGGCTCCCCGCTTTCCCCCGCCGCTCGCCCGTTCTTCCTGAGCGGATCTACCGCGGGTGCGACAACCCCCATGGTGCTCAGCGAGGACTTGGACATGGTGGACTACAGCTTCACCACGTCTCCCTCACCGTCATCGCGGCCCAGCTACCGGGATGTGGTCTGCAGCTCGCCCAAACCGGTCCCCTTAGGGACAACGGTGCCGGTGGAGCTCCAGCCATGTCCGGCGGTTCCAGTGGCCGCACCGGCGCCGGTGGGGACCTCGGCGGCGCCGACGCCGGCCTTCACACCGGGCGCATCTGCGCCAGCGCCTGCGCGGTCAAGGCGTCGCCGCTGCTAAGCCACTGCGCTGCAACCGGCGGATCTCCCCCGAGCTGCAGGCCAAACTTGGGCCTATCCCCGCGCAACCGGCGGCCAACCTCGGACGTCAGCTCCGCATCAATGTTGATGGGTTCTAGGAAGTGCTACTCCGCTCTAGGCGGTGCCGCCAGGTCAACCAGGCTGGTCCCCCTCCACCGGCACCCACTGCGGCACGATGGCCACCTCCTCCGGAGCTTGAGGGTCGATGCCTCAATTGCCTCTCCTACGCCCACCGTGCTGCCACTTGCAAGCTTCCCCGCAGGTGCTACCTACGGTGAGCAAGCTGCTTGCCCCCTACTGCTTGGTTGAGCGCCTCCATGATGCTACTGCACGCAAGGCGGGCCTGAAGGAGCTCGTCCTCACCGCCTGGACGGAGCATCCTTTCGCCATCCCGTCGTTGCGGAAGCTGCGTATTGCCGAACGTGAGATCCCGACGGTCTACTCCGACCCAATCATGCAGCAGATCTTCGGTAATCTCCCCTACCTCCACAAGAAGCGCACATTGGTCTACAACATCGACATCCACCTTCGTTCCATTGCCGACATCGGACCGCGCACACCGTCGACGTCAAGCTCTTCCCTGTCGGACGACGGCGACAATGGGCCTGATGGGAACCCCGACCGCTCCTACGGGTTCCAGTAGGGGCACGCCAGCCCGCATCTCTCTGGGTTCCCAGGAGGGACACCGACGTTGCGAGGGATGGAGCCGGCAAGGGGCGGCGGGGGCCACCTGGGCGGCGACTGAGGTCGGCCTGGGTGCCACATCCGCATTAGCACCGTCCCCACAGCATAGCTTCCCCAGAGACGATTTGAATAGGTGAGCCACGACAAGCACTGGGCCGGTTGCGACAGCGGTTCAAACAACTCCCGACATGACAACTGGCAACTCCGCACAGCGGGAGGTCCTCCAACGGGCGGTCAAGACCCACTTTGTCGGTCGTCTGGGCTACACGGAACCTGACCTCGCTGCTGACCTGCCCACTCCTTGCAAGGGCGGCCGGCCATGCCCCCCCTCCTTGGGCCCTGACCCGGGGGGTGTTTAGTTGGCTGAAAATTTGCAAAATTTTTGCTAAATTTTAACTCTCTCTCCATCACATCACATTAAATACATCAAAAGACATATGTTTGGAGCAGTAAATGTAGGTAAAAAAATTAACTAATCACACAGTTCTGTTGTACATCACGAGCCGAATCTTTTGAGCCTAGTTAGTTCATGATTGGACAATATTTACCACAAACAAACGAAACGTGCTACAGTGTGCTACAGGAGTTCGAAACGTTGAAGAGGCAAATTTTCAGGCAACTAAACAGGCCCCCGATGCTGGAAGAGGCAGCCTTCCCGCCCAAGCCGCTGGTTTCGGCGAGAAGCGACAAGACAAGCGACCCTGTGGGTGGTGAACCGGCAGATTAGGGATGGATTCGGATCGGATACGCACGGATACGGATTCGGATGTCACTATTTACCATATTTTATTTCGAATTCGGATACGAATACGAATATTATCGAATACAAATACAAAACGGATATTTCGAATTCGGATTCGCATTCGAATACTTACTCGATTCAGAGCAGAGTCATAATGAATATCAATTTCATTTGTCGATGGTTTTATAATTGATCAAATCATGTTACAAGTAGAGAGTAAATTATGATCATTATACATAATAGATATCTTATTACAAATAACATATTAATTAATTAATTAATTAATACATCACAATAAATATAAAATAAGTAATTTTGTAAATATATATACATCTTTTATTAGTAAAAATAAGTACATAAATACATTTACATATAATTTATTTATTTGCTAAATAATTTAAAATTACTATGATTAGACACATCAAAATTAATTAAAAAATGTCATTATATAATTTAGTAATATTAGGTTAGCATAATTAGTTAGTTGTCATATATATAATTTTTAATAGTTAAAATGCACGGGAGGTCCATCATCTTGTAAGGAGGTGTCACTTAAGTTTATCAACTTTCAAAATGCATTTCTGGGTCCATGAACTTGTTAAGTCATTCACCGCAGGTCCATGATTGTCCATATATGCTTTTACTGGTGACATGACATGATGACTTAGTTAGAAGAAGCATATCCTAATTAAGGCATTTCATCGAGCAGCTTATGAGTGACACATGCTTGACATTTCCGGAGCTGAACGACAGCAGCCTACTCCTGTCGTACACGCGAGGAGGCTACCGTTATCCAACCCAAGGAATGTCTAAGTATATGTGTCGCCCATTTGTAACCTACTCATTGAAAAGACTCAGTTAGAAGATACTTCTTGAGCCAAGTCATCATGTCATATCACTAGTTCAAGCATATTTGGACAGTTATGGACCTGCGGTGAATGACTCAACAAGTTTATAGACCCAAAAATGTATTTTGAGAGTTGATGGACCTAAGTGACATTTCCTTACAAATTAATGAACCTCCGGTGACATCAGCCACATGCAACATTGATTGAAACTAAAAAAAATCTGTAAATCACAAACCAAATATCAAAATTAAATTCCGATCGTACAATTGGATTTCTGACAATAAAAACTTCGAAACAAGATCCCACTTGACTATATTTTGACAAACTTTTTTTATTCGTATTTTTTAATTACGGTTATATATTCTGTTATCGCTAGACCAAAACGAATGAAGTGCCAGAACAAACAAGAACAACGGTCAGAACAAGTTTATATGTCATCCCGAACAACAAATGTGGTGTCAGAACAAATCAGAATAAGGGTCAGACACATGTTATTATTATAGACAGAACAAGATATTACTATAGCCAGAACAACTTATTATTATAGCCAGAATAAGTTTGTATGTCATCTCGAACAAAAAGAAATGTCAGAACAAATGAGAACAACTGTTAGAACAAAATCCTATTATAGTCGGAACAATTTTGTGTGTCATCTCGAACAAAAACAAATGTAGTGTGAAACGAACCGGGTTTCCGAAGACGGGAACCCGATCCCTGCACCTCTGTGATAGTCCCAGGAGGCTATCACGTGCAAATCCCTGTCTCAGAAAGTAAAGCAAAGTACCGTACAACAAGAATAAATACTTGAAAGTCCACATAATATTATAATAATTAAGCTTCTGAGTACATCATTTCGGCACATGCCGGGTACAAGTCCAACAGGACTGAATCAAGCAGAGTAAACATCTACGCAGCGGCTCTCATGTAGCGAAGTAGACTCCATATCAGCAGGCAACTCGAGTGTAGGGCGAGCATCAGTCCTCCCATCTGTCGTCCTCAAAGTCGTAGTCCGACTCCTGGTCTGAAAGTCCGTCATCTACTCGATAAGCGAGTAGGTCATGTCAGCTTCCCAACAAAGAGCATAAGCAAGAGAGAATAATTCTACTATGCATGAGTAATCCTATTTATGGCTGTAGAAGGTTAAGCAAGCAGCGGTAGCAACGTCAAGGTAAGCAGAATAGCCGAGAGGTATCCATCTCCGAAGAGATCCACACCTCCGAGGACAAAGCCTCCGGGGTCAACGCCCCAACAAGGAAAGAAGCACCAAATACTGGATCTCAACCAAGATACAGCATCCCACACTCATCTGCGACGTGGGGTCACCAACTCCTATCCCCACGTCTCAACGGCACGAAGCCGAGCTCACAACACACAGGGGAGGGAAAGCAGCACAAGAAGAGACTAGCCAGGTGAGAGATCGTAAGGGCTGTCCATACCAGTGGACACGGACTATAGCTATAGGTTTAACACTCTGCAGAGGTTGTACAACTGGACCCGCCGGATAGGGCAGAAACGGTGGCCGTCGTTCCACATCCCTACCTAACGGTCGGAGACCTAGCAGTGGGTGGCTCTCTCCTGCCTCTCCGAGCCTGACTCGTCCTGAACTGGGGCGCGAAACTTGCCAGCAGGGCCTCGGAGCTGTGAAACCATCCCCAGAGGAGCCGGGGCGACGTCTACTCGGGGGGTATAACTCGTCCCCCTCACACGACCACACCGGTCCGCCTACAAGCTGAGCGCCAACCACCAACTAGTTCTCGGACCGAACCCCGCCCATACGTGAGCGAACGGTTTGTACGAAAATAGCCCAAAGATCAAGGTCACACAGACGATCGGCCCTTAATTGTGGGAGCAAGCACTCACCAACTCCATCCGTCCAACACGCCGCTAGGGCTGGAGGCCAGGTCGCATCTCCCCTAGACAGGCGTTCACAGTAACCAAAGCGGCCCGCTCCCGCGTAACACGTCAAGGATACTCACTCACCCAAAACACATGCAAGAGTTCCGAGGTATCCCAACCTCGGTCCAAACCTGAGATCCATCCATAACTAAGGGTAAAATATATGGATGGAGTAGTGCCGGGAACTAGCTAGGGGTCTGTAGCTAGTTCCGAAAGTAGGTGTTCCAAGGACAAGGTAAACAATTTCAAGGCACGGCTAATCAATTGTCTATGCAATTTCAAAACATGCATCAAAAATAATTAAGCACTAGCAACTAAAGCAAGCATGGGATCTATATGGTTGGGAGTGACATGACACCTGGCTGGCGTCCGTAGTCCTGGTCTGGGTAGTAGTCGGGGTCGTAGGCCTCCTCCTGGTCGTTGCTCGGGTCTGTACAGCACGAGATACGAGACGCTAAGATACCGACAAACAACTATGCAATAAATCCAAAGAAATCCAATTTTAGAAGATCCAAACAGAACCATACTACCTACAAACAGCACCGTCTCATTTTTAGAAAAATATAGAAACTGGTTTCATATTTTTCGGAGTTGTAAATAATTAGTTATGATTTTTCAAAGGTTAAAGGTTTTATAAATTAATTTCCAAAATCATTTTTAAAACAGAAAATGATTTTTATATTTTAAAAATAGGGGTGACGTCAGCATGACGTCACCGTGACGTCAGCGTCACAGATGATGGACCGTTATTGGGCCGAAACTGGATATGGGCCGAATTCGGCCCAACAGGCTTGACCACATGGGCCCTTTTGCCAAAGTCTAACAGGGGCCCTAAAAAAATGCATGGCGCAAAGATTAAAAGGAGAAGGGGCCGCACTGGGCTTTATCGGGCCAGCCGGCCCAGTGCATCCTCGGCATTCGCTGGAATAGTCCGGCGAAGGTCCTTGGATTGGCCTGGGACGCGTTGGCGCTCCCTCGCCTCGCACGCTCGTCGGCGTGCTCTGGCCAGAGTCCGGCGACGACGGCTGGAGGTGATCTCCGGCGACGAGCTCGTTGGTGAGCAACAAACGGCAAGGAAGGGCTCACTAGGTGCCATTGGTCTTCCCGGTGCAACCATGGTCCCTGGGGCGGAGCCTCTGGGCATGCTCGGCAAGGCGTGGCGGCGCTCTCGGCGCGGCGTCGCGGCGGTAACACGCGCGGTTGGCAACAGAAAGACCGAGAGCGTGCGGATCGGTGGCGCGGTGACGTGCACATGCCGAGGCGAAAGCGGAGCCAGCACTGGGGTGTGCTCAGCGGATTCACAAACAGGTGCTCGCACACGCACGGGCACGACGCCGTGGCGACCGTCGGCGTCCCGGTGCGGCGAGGCGCGGCATGACGAAAACAGAACGGCGAACACAAGCAAAGAAGCGTGACGCACAGACGCGGCGCAGCACGAAGGTGTGCTGGCCTAGGCACGAGCGCGCGCAGGCAGAGCCTGGGCGCGGCAAGGCCAGCCAGCGCGCGCGCGCTCTCGGCGAACCGAGTCCGCGGCGCGGGGCATCTGGTGATGGTTAAGCCGATCCCGCAACAGACATTCGGCACGAAGGCCGGCCACAGTGCAGGGCGACGTGAGATAGACGGCGGCGAGGACTGGCGGGGCTCTGGGGTGAGCCACGGCGGTAGCTCGCAGGTTAGCACAGCTCGACGGCCGGAGAGTGCGGCGGCGAACGCGAAGCGGTGAAGACGATGCTCAAGGGGAAAACGGCTCGAAGGCCGGTTGCACAGGCGGATAACAGACAGCGAGGCTCGTCGTGGTGTTGGGGTACACCACGACGGCGAGCTCGCGAGACAGCACGGCTCGGCGGCCGGCGTGCGCGACGCAGGGGCGCGCTCCCACGGGTGAAGAAGAAGGGCGAACGGCAGGCTCACCGAGGGGCGGAGGTGTAGTCGTTGCAGTGACGGCCGTGACGGAGAAGAGGTTGACGACGACGGCGAAGTGGCGGCGGCGGCGTGTCCTTGCTCTGCTCCGGCTTCCACCCGCTCGTGGACGGCCTTCTCTGCAACTCGCCCGGCTCCGGCTTCAGCGTCTTCGGCTCCGGCAAGGCGGCGCGTCGGCGAAGCGCGCGCGGGTCTCCTCTTCTCCCTTCCTCCTCCTCCTTTCTCCCTCTTCCTCTCCCGGCGGTGAACAGAGGAACCAAAGGGGGAAAACCCCAAATGCGAGTTGCCTTGCAACAGGGGTCTCGCCTGGGGGTTTAAAAGCTTGCGCACGTCGAGGCGGAGGGCAAAAGCGTCACGGCTGGGTCCCCATTGGCTCGCGGAGGCGCGGTGGCGACGTGGCTGTGCGGGATTGGCTGGCGGACGCGGGAGCGCGTCGATGGGCGAGGGTAGAAAGGGAAAAGCCCTGGGGAAAAGCGGGCGCGGGCGCCTGGCTCGGCGTCCGTGCCACGGGCGCGGTCGGGGGTTTGTTCCCTGGCCGGGGTGGCGCGCGCGCTCCAGCCCGGGCGCGGCGGCGCAAACCCGACTCGGCTTGACTCGGGGGAACGAAGAACAGGAGCGCGTCCGGCGGTCCACCTGTCCGTGAGACTTAACCGGCGGGGATCGATCGTGGGCTGGATGGGCCGCCTTGGTCGGCTGGGCCGAAGAGGAAGGGTGACGATCGGGCACAGGCCGGAAGATAGAGGTGATCAGATAAACTTGAGAAGGAGATAGCTGGCCCAAAGCTGAAATATGGTTTTCGAATATAGTTTGAGTTTAGGGTTTAAACCATAAGCTGAATTTGAACACTTTCAAATTCAAACACACTCAAATAAAAACCAATTAAAATCCATAAAATCTAACTCACATATTTTACCATAATTTGAAAATATATTTAATACTTTTGGGTTTTATTTATTTAAGAATTTAAGGAAGAGAGCCTAGAAGGGTTTAAATTTGGTGCCACTTCATCAACAATTGAAAAGTTCAAATTTCCTCACATTTTCATAACTTAAATTTCTGGGATGTTACATAGTGTCAGAACAAATCAGAACAAGGGTCAAAACAAGTTATTATTATAGCCCGAACAAGATACTTATAGCCAGAACAACTTATTATTCTAACGAGAACAAATTTACATCTCATCTCGAACAATAAAAATATTAATGGAGGGAAAAATATTAAAAAGGAAAGAATATAAAAAATGGAAACAGAAACAAAAAAATAAAGTAGAAAGTAAAAAATGAATAAATAAAAAGAAAAGAGAAATAAAAGTGAAATAAGAAATAGAATAAAAAAAGAAGAATAAAAAGAAAGAAAGAAAAAATGAAACAGAAAAAATAATATTAGAAAGGAAATATAAATAAAAAGAAAAACAAGAAGAAAAAATAAAAAAGAAAAAGAAAAAAGAAAAAGTGTTTATGAATAAAAAAGAAAAACAAAAAAGGAAAAAGAAATAGAAAAGAAAAAGAAAAGAATAATAAAAAGAAAGAAACATAAAAAAGAAATAGAAAAGGAAAGAAAGAAAAAGCACCGCCCCCACCCCTAGTCGCGGCCCCCACGCGGCCACGCTCGCGGCCCCCGCAGCCTTCAGCGACAAAAGGTGATTCTGTCGCTGAAGCGATACATAGTATCGCCGCCCCAGCCCAGCCCAGCTCGCCGGCTCCGGCGCCTCTGCCGGCGACCACTCTACCCCTTTCGAGTTCCCCTCCCACTTCTCCCGCGGCCACTCCTACCCCCAGATATGGCTCCCCGCATTCCCCCGCCGCTCGCCCGTTCTTCCTGAGCGGATCTACCGCGGGTGCGACAACCCTCATGGTGCTCAGCGAGGACTTGGACATGGTGGACTACAGCTTCACCCCGTCTCCCTCACCGTCATCGCGGCCCAGCTACCGGGATGTGGTCTGCAGCTCGCCCAAACCGGTCCCCTTGGGGACAACGGTGCCGGTGGAGCTCCAGCCATGTCCGACGGTTCCAGTGGCCGCACCGGCGACGGTGGGGGCCTCGGCGGCGCCGACGCCGGCCTTCACACCGGGCGCATCTGCGCCAGCGCCTGCGCAGTCAAGGCGTCGCCGCTGCTGAACCACTGCGCTGCAACCGGCGGATCTCCCCCGAGCTGCAGGCCAAACTTGGGCCTATCCCCGCGCAACCGGCGGCCAACCTCGGACGTCAGCTCCGCATCAATGTTGATGGGTTCTAGGAAGTGCTACTCCGCTCTAGGCGGCGCCGCCAGGTCAACCAGGCTGGTCCCTCTCCACCGGCACCCACTGCGGCACGACGGCCACCTCCTCCGGAGCTTGAGGGTCGATGCCTCAATTGCCTCTCCTACGCCCATCATGCTGCCACTTGCAAGCTTCCCCGTAGGTGCTACTACGGTGAGCAAGCTGCTTGCCCCCTACTGCTTGGTTGAGCGTCTCCATGATGCTACTGCATGCAAGGCGGGCCTGAAGGAGCTCGTCCTCACCGCCTGGACGGAGCATCCTTTCGTTGCGGAAGCTGCGTATCGCCGAACGTGAGATCCCGACGGTTTACTCCGACCCAATCATGCAGCAGATCTTCGGTAATCTCCCCTACCTCCACAAGAAGCGCACATTGGTCTACAACATCGACATCCACCTTCGTTCCATTGCCGACTTCGGACCGCGCACACCGTGGACGTCAAGCTCTTCCCTGTCGGACGACGGCGATAATGGGCCTGATGGGAACCCCGACCGCTCCTACGGGTTCCAGTAGGGGCACGCCAGCCCGCATCTCTCTGGGTTCCCAGGAGGGACACCGACGTTGCGAGGGATGGAGCCGGCAAGGGGCGGCGGGGGCCACCTGGGCGGCGGCTGACGTCGGCCTGGGTGCCACATCCGCATTAGCACCGTCCCCACAGCATAGCTTCCCCAAAGACGATTTGAATAGGTGAGCCAGGACAAGCACTGGGTCGGTTGCGACAACGGTTCAAACAACTCCCGACATGACAACTGGCAACTCCGCACAGCGGGAGGTCCTCCAACGGGCGGTCAAGACCCACTTTGTCGGTCGTCTGGGCCACACGGAACCTGACCTCGCTGCTGACCTGCCCACTCCTTGCAGGGGCGGCCGGCCATGCCCCCCCTCCTTGGGCCCTGACCCGGGGGGTGTTTAGTTGGCTGAAAATTTGCAAAATTTTTGCTAAATTTCAACTCTCTCTCCATCACATCACATTAAATACACCAAAAGACATATGTTCGGAGCAGTAAATGTAGGTAAAAAAATTAACTAATCACACAGTTCTGTTGTACATCACGAGCCGAATCTTTTGAGCCTAGTTAGTCCATGATTGACAATATTTACCACAAACAAACGAAACGTGCTACAGTGTGCTACAGGAGTTCGAAACGTTGAAGAGGCAAATTTTCAGCCAACTAAACAGGCCCCCGATGCTGGAAGAGGCAGCCTTCCCGCCCAAGCCGCTGGTTTCGGCGAGAAGCGACAAGACAAGCGACCCTGTGGGTGGTGAACCGGCGGATTAGGGATGGATTCGGATCGGATACGCACAGATACGGATTCGAATGTCACTATTTACCACATTTTATTTCGAATTCGGATACGAATACGAATATTATCGAATACGAATACAAAACGGATATTTCGAATTCGGATTCGCATTCGAATACTTACTCGATTTAGAGCAGAGTCATAATGAATATCAATTTCATTTGTCGATGGTTTTATAATTGATCAAATCATGTTACAAGTAGAGAGTAAATTATGATCATTATACATAATAGATATCTTATTACAAATAACATATTAATTAATTAATTAATACATCACAATAAATATAAAATAAGTAATTTTGTAAATATATATACATCTTTTATTAGTAAAAATAAGTACATAAATACATTTACATATAATTTATTTATTTGCTAAATAATTTAAAATTACTATGATTAGACACATCAAAATTAATTAAAAAATGTCATTATATAATTTAGTAATATTAGGTTAGCATAATTAGTTAGTTGTCATATATATAATTTTTAATAGTTAAAATGGTGTAAATAATTATTTTACTAGCAATATTAAAATTAACATAATTTGTAATTAGTATCTAGTAATATAAATAAATTTTAGATGGTTTCTATGGGTACTTTATTTTTTGCGGATACGAATAATGTCGGACATGTCGGATTTTTGTCGGATAATTCGGATAATGTCGAATACGGATAATATTGAAAATCGGATTCGAATACATCCATCTGACATCCATATTAAAATCGAATACGAATACAGATATCCATATTGACGTTTTAAGCGGATACGAATACGGATAATTCGGATTTCCAGACATCCGAATCCATCCCTACGGCGGATGATACTGCTACGATTTCGGCCACGGCTGCTGACGTCCGGACTTGGGATACGATACTCCAAGAGCTGGCTCCACTACCAGATGGGCCACCCATTGGTGCTAAGGGCCCGCAGCATGTGCGGGGGGCCACGGAGGATGTGACGGCCGATGGACGGCCGGATACCCCCGCGGCTTTACACGGAGGGAGCCCATCCGCGATGGTGGGCCTCGATCTGGTTGTTGCTGATGGGCTTCACCACCCGTCCCTTGACGCCCTCGCGATTAGAGGCCTGCCTACGGTGGCGGATCATGTTCAAAATAGTGCGGATGGGCCTCTCGGCACGTCACTAGATGAGGCGGCCGGTGACCCTGGCACGCCGGTTGTGGTGCCACTCGACGACTCCGCCCTCCTCTCCTCAGTGGTGCCATTGCCGGAGGAGACGACTGCGCTTCGCAACTTCGCCGCGGCGGTCCAGTGTAAGCTGCGGACGCCCCTTGTCGACCGGCTGCCACCTCCACGTGCAAAACCGGCAGCAGCACCTGTGGTGCAGGTCCTGCCAAAGCGTAGCCAGTGCTAGGCCAAGCAGGCTCTGGCGAACGTTCCCCCGACGCGGTGGGCTGAGGTCCTGCTCGCGACAGTTGGAAATCGGTGCAAAGAAGGATGCGATAGCTGACTCTACGGGCGCAGCTGCGAATGCGGCAAGACAGGCTTGTGCTGAGTACTTTGGTGGCGAGCCGCTCTCCCAGTCACGTAGGGCGCAGTCAACCATCTTTTTCCTTCGTTGGGCAAGGTCTCTCCCTCGCTGGGAGTGCTGGCGGCATGATCGCCAACCCGACTTGCCATTCCCGGGGTTCATTGTGATGGATCAGTACTCAATTCTTTCCTGGAACGTGCACGGGCTAAATATGCGAGCGCGTCGTGATGCGATGCGAATTCTGGTAGGGGAGGTCCGACCGGCGTTTCTGTGGCTTGCTTCCAGGCGCTGGATTTGGACTGCCGATCGCCGTCGACGTCGCAGGAGGGGTTTCGACGCCCACGACATTTGCTTGTTGTGCGATCAGGACCTGGAGATGCCAGACCACATCCTTGTGGCATGCCCGGTCGCCAAAGAGGTGTACCGGACGGTGTTCTCCTGGGCAAGGTGCGTCTGCAACTTCGGCAATGAGGTGACGATCCGTCAGTGGTGGGAGCACCTTGTGGCGATGCAGTCACCGCGACGGAGGAAGGGTGCTTCATCCCTTTTTATGGTAGTTGCTTGGTACTTGTGGAAAGAGCGTAACGCTAGGTTGTTCGAGAACCGCACGGCGACGGTGACTTCCATAGTTGATAGAATAAAGGAGGTTGACTTGTGGATCGCTGCGAGTGCTCGAAAGTTAGGGAGATTGTTTTGTGAGTAGTCCGTGTGAGGAACGCACGCTTGCGTGCTTGTTTTTTTTAGATATTGGATAATTAAATCCGGCCTCTACATCCGAAGATGTACACAGCCAATTATTACAGAGTTCAAAAGAACCGTCCACAAAAGGGTAAAAAAAGCAGCAACAGGCAACAAGCTCCCGACTAAGGTAAACGAAAAAAATTGTTCCATCCTCTATTAGCAATCTGTAGAGCAACGACTTCTAATTTCCTGCTCATAGCGATGAGGGTATCCTTAGCCTGCTCCTTATGCTGCAACTGGGCCCAGAAGCGTAGCCAGTAAGCTCCCCTGAAAATAACCTGCAAAATCGAATTAAACTTCGTCTTTTTGAAAACTATATCATTCCGGCATTTCCAAATAGCCCAGCAAATGGCAGCGACGCCAACCCAAATCAGGGGCTTACAGTCCTTATGTTGATTATTAAGCCACGTACCAAACATATGGCTAATAGATCTAGGCTGGGTCAAATTAGTAGCATAGAAAATAATCCTCCAAATCATTTTTGCGGAAGGGCAATCTAGAAATAGGTGCTGAATGGTTTCATTAAAAATACAGCAGACACATTGCTGGCTCCCTTTCCAATTTTTCTTTGCAAGGTTATCTTTTGTCAAAACGACCCCCTTCTGAAGAAACTAAAGAAAAATCTTGATCTTTAGAGGTATTTTCCACTTCCAGATCTTCCTATGCTGAAAAGGTGGATGAGTATCTATGTCATGTAGATACAATGACCGAACAGTGAAAAAACCACTTTTTGTCAGCCGCCATTTAAAATAATCCTTATCATCCACCAGAACAACATTAGAGACCCGAGCTACTAGGTGAAGCTAATGGCTTAGGTTGTTATCCACCAACGACCGCCTGAAAGAAATATTAAGGGGCCTAGAGGACAAAACCTTAGAAACCGTGACATGCTTATCCCGCGCTATATGGTATAAGGATGGGTAGGTATCCTTGAGCGGCTTATCCCCTATCCACGTATCATCCCAAAATCTCGTGTTGGTTCCATCTTTAATAACGAAAGAACCGTTAGACAGAACCTCATCTTTAATACGCATGAGTCCTCTCCAAAAGTGAGAGTCATTTGGTTTTGATGATACTTGCGTGAGGGTTTTGGTTCTCAAATATTTGTTCCTTAGCAATGATTGCCAGGTCCCATCAGTGTTCAAGAGGTTCACTAACCACTTTGCCAACAGGCATTTGTTTTGTAGCTGTAGGTTCAAAATCCCAAGGCCACCCTGATCTTTGGGGCGACACAAGATGTCCCATTTGGCAAGCCTATATTTGTGCTTAATAGCAGAACCTTGCCAAAAAAATCTAGATCTGAAATGATCCAGGTTTTTAAGAACTCCCTTAGGGACTTCAAAAAAGGACATCATGAACATGGGTAGGCTACTTAACACCGAATTTAGCAGGACCAACCTCCCCCCATAGGATAGATATTTTGCTTTCCAACACGAGAGCTTTTGCTGGAAGCGTTCTTCGACTTTACTCCATTCAGAATTTAGGAGTTGTCTATGGTGCATCGGGATACCTAAATATCTGAAAGGGTAATCTCCCGAATTACAACCAAAGAGAGAAGTATAGGAAGATTCCATCTCTCTGGCCGCACCATAACAGAAGACTTCACTCTTGTGGAAATTAATCTTCAGCCCCGAAAGCTGCTCAAAGGCACATAAAAGGAGCTTAAGATTTTTAGCTTACTCAAGGTCATGGTCTAGAAAGATTATGGTGTCGTCTGCGTATTGTAAGATAGACAAACCATCATCAACTAGATGGGGTATCACCCCTCTAATTTGCCCATCTGTTTTCGCTCGATTAATGAGCAGGGCTAGCATGTCAGCGACAATGTTAAATAAGATAGGGGACATAAGATCCTCTTGTCTGAGCCCCCGTTTCGTTTGGAAGTATGGTCCAATGTCATCATTAACTTTGATTCCCACACTCCCTCCCGAAACCATGTTTTGGATCCATCTACACCATTTAGGTGAGAAGCCTTTCATGCGTAAAGTCTGCTGGAGGAATGACCACTTAACCTTATCATAGGCCTTTTCAAAGTCAATCTTAAAAATAACTCCATTAGATTTTTTGGTATGAAGTTCATGGATGGTCTCGTGTAGAATAACAACACCTTCCATGATATTCCTACCAGGCATGAAGGCAGTTTGTGTTGGGCTCACCACCGTCCTTGCTACTTTATTCAGCCTGTTAGTTCCAACTTTAGTAAAAATCTTGAAACTAACGTTGAGGACACAAATAGGTCTATATTGCTGAATCTTAGTGACATTCTCAATTTTTGGAATTAAAGTAATGATCCCAAAGTTGAGGCTAAAGAGGTCAAGAGTGTCCTTGTGGAAATCATGGAACATAGCCAAAAGGTCACCTTTGATCACCCCCCAGAACACTTGATAGAATTCAGCTGGGAAGCCATCTGGTCCAGGAGCCTTATTATGCTCCATTTGGAAGACTGCCTCTCTCACCTCCTTTTCAGTGAATTCGGCAATGAGGATCTCGTTTTCCTCATCGGATACTTGTGGAATATCATGAATCTGATCCTCCATCAAGGTGATTTCCGTCTGTTCTGGAACCCCGAACAGATTTTTGTAATAATTCGTGATGTGGCATTTAAGACGGTCAGAACTAACAACAACACCATTGTCATCCTCAAGCCTATAAATATGCTGCTTACGGTGTTTGCCATTGGCAACAAGGTGAAAGAACCTTGTATTAGCATCCCCTTCCAAGAGAGTTTTGACCTTAGCTCTTTCATACCACTTAAGCTCTTCCTCCCTCAAAAGCGAAACTAGCCACTCTTTAAGATAGTGCTTTAAATCGATCTCATGATCAGATAGCCTATCAATTTCTGCTTTTTTATCAAGATCCTGCAGAAGGGCCAGAAGAGTATTTTTCTCCTTTTTATAGGAGCCCGCCATATTAGACGCCCAGCCTCTAAGATGCTGCCTTAGTCTGCGGATCTTGGACTGCCACCGCTGTAGTGGAGAAGATCCAGAGTTTTCTGATCGCCAAATATTTGCAACCATATCGTAAAAACCCTCCTTTAGGAGCCATCCCCTCTCAAATCGAAAAGGTCTGGATCCGGACTGGTGAGTGGATGCGCCTGTGGACACAACTAGTGGAGTATGATCTGATATGTTCCGGTCTCTAGCTTCGACCTTGGCCAAGGGGAAATTAATTTCCCATTCCGTACTAGCTAAAACTCTATCAAGCTTTTCATAAGTCGGATTATCCCCCGCACCCGCCTAAGTATACTGGCGACCTGTCATGACAATTTTCCTAAGATCAAGGGACTCAATGACAATATTAAAAAGGGAAGGCCATTTAGTGTCAAAAACTCCACAGCTTTTGTCCTCAGGTTTTCGCATAATATTAAAATCCCCGCCAATGAGAAAAGGAAGGTTCTCCTTTGAGCAGGTATTAGCGAGTTCGGCAAGAAACGCACCTTTGTTTTGTGATTGGGCCGGTCCATAAATAGAATAAAGGACAAACTTGAAGTCAGTTGACTTGTATCTAAGGGTGAATTTAACATAAAAATCCCCCTCATCAATGGCACCAATATCAAACACACTAAGATCCACCCCAAGCAAGATCCCACCTGATCTGCCATGGGGAGCTATAGCGTGCCAAAGAAAATCACGTCCAGCACATAAATTTTTGAGGACGTGATCAGGAAAGGACTCACGACCAGTTTCAGAGAGAGCAATAAAATTAATCTGCTCTTCTCTAACTAGTTCAGCCAAAAATCTGTGTTTAGCCAAGTCAGCAAGACCTCTGCTATTCCAGAATACCCCTTTCATTTTATAATAATCTTTGAAGGGGTTTTTGGCTTCTTGGGAAGATTGCCAGTTTTTTGTTTCTTGGCCTTATTAAATTTTTTCTTACGACTGATAGGAGAGAGATCTAGAATATGATCATTCTCTACATCAAACAAGCTCTCATTTAGGAAACCACCAGCGTGGTTGAGAGCTTCCTGCAGTCTTTCTTCCCTTTCATCATCACTTATTAGATCATTAGCGTTAACTTTATTATTTTTGTTAGCGCAGACGACTAATCTATCTACCTCTAAGTTCTTAATACGAGCGACACCCGAGGTATTTGTATTGATGGCTAATCTACCAAGGTTTGAAATAATGCGTGAATCTGAAAAGCTAGAAAAGGAAATACCTTCGAGGTTCTTTTTCTTTGCCAAACGTTCCGTCTTGAGTAGGGTATGTTCGTCAGCCTTTCCCGCGTTCGTGCTGCTCCGACGTAGCGTCCTGGGGGCATCCTCCCCAGGTGGAGTAGGCGCAGGTGCCACCACTCGCCGCGGTGCAGCGCTGGTGACCAGCTCGGTCTCGTCCCCAACTGGGACTGCGGCCCCCTCAGTAGTGGCCGCGGCGGTGTCCCCCTTAGCAGGGAGTACGGTCCCCTCAGGGGTGGCCGTGGCGATGTCACCCGCGGCCACCACGGTCACCTCGGCGGTGTCACCCGCAGCCACCACGGTCACCTCAGTGGGAGTGGAGAGGGAAACATCCCCCCAGCGGCAGGGAGAGACCGCCCGTCCTCCTCGGCGTCGTCCACCCCCCCCCCCGGTCGGCGAGGAGAGGGACAACAATGTCCTCCACGGCGACTGGCGGATGCAGCATGGCAGCCCCCACCGGAGCCTCCGCCCCCCAGATGGAACATGGGTGGGCGCGCCTCCGACATCCCCCTCCGCGTGGTGTGGCGTAGACTCCGGGTAGCAGAAGAACGGTGTTCCCCCCACCGAAGAGAGGTGAGTTACAGCAGCCTGTTCAAACTCATCAGAGAAAAAAGGGTGAGGGTTAACAGGAGGTGACACCATAGCATTGTACATCCTCCTCTCTTCATCAGTCAGCGGGCTGTAGCGTTTCCAACCCACTGAATCCTTTTCCGCCATGACCTTAATGCTAATCTCATCAAACAGCTGCTCACAAGCTAAATCCAGTGCTTCTTGTAGCAAAGTAGCCTGCCTGTGAGATTGTTCGCTCTGGGGTAGAGAAGGCTGTGAGCTGGTAGATTTAGTCCCCTTGTCACCCTGTTTGTAATCAACTTTTTTCTACTTAATACAATGATGTGCAGCTCTCCTGCGAACGACCAAAGTCTAGATAACTGTGCACTTGGTCTAGCCTTAAAATTTTCCTATTGCCTAACATTTTCTGGAATCTGGGATCGCCAAAGTCAATAGCATACGGGGATCTGCCAGCCTCAAGGACGGTCTGCGCGTCCTGCTGCTGCTGCTGCTGCTGCTGCAAGAAGTGAAGCGTTTGGACAAGCAACTAGGCAGCTGGCAAGTTGGATCGATCGGCTCCAAGTGGCAATGGGGAAATCCTTGGCGATGCGCCGAGTCGCAATGGTGCGGACGACCTCCCCGACCTTTCAGGCTAGGCGAACTGACAAGGAGGTTCTGAAGTCTCAGCTGACAAAGCCTCTTCGATCTCAGGCCTCAGCTGTTGCTATCGACGGATCCATCAAACCCAAGCATGATTGATGGCTGCGACAGGTACTTAACTGCATTCTTAATTGCTCTAAGTACTTCCTAAAACCTTTGTCTCGGAGCAGACATTACTTGTAGTACTCAAGAAGAGTTTCATATAGAACTTCTGCGATCCCAGCCACAGCCAGCTATCGTAATTTGAGCATGATCTCTGCGACTGTTTCAATAACAGTTCCGTCTCGATCATGAAATATCTAGGCTGACAGAAAATTTTAATCCTTACCCTTGAAACAAATATCTTGGCTGACAGAAAATTGTACTCCATCCTGCCCTTGAAAACTTTTTGCCCTGAAAACAATGTGCCCGCCGTCGTCGATCTTTAAAAAATGAAATTAAAAAAAGTGTCTGGCGTCAGCTGAAAGTTTGGAGACGATAAACCAACGGACTGCACGGATCGTACAGACCACGGAAGAGGTCAGATCACAGCGAAGGGCAGTGTCGTCAGTCGTCACTGTACGCGCGTATTGTATTGTGCAGAAACAGCCCGTGTCAATGTGCTAAACTAATGTTTCTAAGTCGGAAGTCAGACCTAGATAGTCAGTACCAAGAATCATTCCGACTCTGTACAACGTTTTGTTTCTGAAAAGTTGAAACGAGACTCTGTAGCACACGTTCATTAGTACCGTAAACAAATCGGTACAGATTAATCGGAGCAGGCTGCTGCGAAGAACGTTCATGTTGGCACAAGGTCAATCAGAGCAGGCTGCGCAGAACGTTCGATCGATCAGAACAGCATAGACGAAACAAGCAGGGCAGTTGGTTTTGCAGAAATTCTGGAGATTTTAAGCTTGTCAAAAGGCAAAATTTGTGTGTAACCAAAGTTTGAATAATTGAGGGATTCAAAAGTGCATCTTTGAAGCAAGCTAAGGTAAATCACGTGCAACCGTTGGTAGATTCCTTGAAGGTAAGTAACCATTGACCGCAAAACTTTAATTCATCGTGGCATACAACAGCTGGACAAGTATATAAGAAACCCTCTCTTTCTGACTTAGGCATTCTGACTTTAGTTCGGGGAGTAATTTAAACATGAGCACATGACCGATAAACTGAAAGAGAGATGTAGGCAATCACTTCGTTTGCAGCCTTTCAATGCAATGAAATCTAGCATAAAAGAGAAAAAATATTCTACTATTTTACAAATTTTGGACAAACAATTATTTCGATCAGCATCGAAAAGACCGAAATTTTGAACCTGACATGTACATAAATATATATGACGGTAATATATACCCATGCACCAATATATATGATTATAATAACATATTAGAGTAAAATTTGAAATAGTAGGCTATAGCATTTTGCAGAGAGCTCTACTTAACTGGTTATACCCCTCCATTCCAAAATGCAAGTTGTTTTGACTTTTAAAGGTTCATAAATAATATTATGCACATAAACATACATTGTATCTAGATACATAATAATATAAATGAATATAGAAAAAACTAAAAGGGCCTACAATTTGGAACGGAGGGAGTATATTTGGGCTCTTTTACGGTGGACCATACTACCAGGTGGTATGGTATACAGTATATGGCTATTTTTAGTAAGGGTAAATAGATATTTTTTACAATCTTTTCATAAATTTGGCAACCTCGGGCTGAGAAAAAAAATCGTTTATGCCACAAGAAAATTTTAAAATAAAAAATTGTTTTGAAATTCAAATTGAAATTTTTTGTTTTTGAATTTTGAAAAAAAATTTGACCATACCACTAGAGGGAAATGGAAAAAATCGATTTTGAAATACCACCAGAGGGAAATGAAAAAATTTGAAATATACCATGAAAAATTGAAATGAAAAAATGAAAATTTTAATTTTTGAAATTATACCGAAAGGGTCTAGAAACACCGCTTCGTCCGCTCGCGTCGCCCCCGCGCAGGCGACCGAGCGGCGAACCCTAGCCGCCGCCGCTTCTTCTCTCCTCCGCCTCTCTCCACCGTGCCGCCGCCCGAGGTTGTCTCCGGAGCTCGCGAGGTGCCCAAGGAAGGCGGCGGCGCGGTCCTCATCCCCTGTCTCGGGCACGGTGAGGCGGGCGCGGCCGTCCCGTCCTGAGGTTCGTCCGCCGGCGCGGGCCGCTCTCGGCGGCGGCGGAGGCTGGAGGCCTTGGATCCGGTCCTACTACGGCCGGATCTGGAGGCCATGCGGCAGGGGAGCGCTCCTGTGGTGTGGGTGGCGCGAGGGGGCTCGGCTTCGACGAAGGTTGCAGGAAGATGGCGGCGGCGGCTACGTGGATGGCGCGCGTAGGCGGCGGTGGCGGCTTCGCAGGGTGCCGCTGGCGGTGGCCACGGGCGGCTCCGAGGGCGTCGGTGGTCAGCCGGTGCGGGAGGTGCTGTTGGTGGCTGCAGCTGGGTACCGCCGTATCTGGCCGCTCTTGGCCAGGATGGCCTGAAGTTGGCTGGGCCGGAGGTGTTCTGCGTGCGGGCGCTGGGCGCGGAGGTGAGGTTGTTGGTGCTTCCTTTCTCTGCTTCAACGGAGTTGCTAGTCCGGCGCCGCCTTGGTGGAGGGGCTGGGGGCTGCAGGTGCACGCTGGTGACGCCGTGGTGGCGCCTTGAGCTGCGCCGGGTTTCTTCTGGCAGAGGCGTTGTGGTTGCGACAGGAAGTGTGCTACTGGCTTGTCCGGGAGCGTGCGGTAAGCATGGTGTTGTCGGGCGAAAGCCTTCACTGAAGTGTCGGTGGTGATGGTGATGGCGCTCTTGGAGCGTCATTCGCCCTACTGGGGGCATCATTGTGGGACACCATGCTCTGTTGCACGGGGATCTGGGGTGTAAACCCTGTCCATCATTGGACGTGCGACGGCAGCATCTTTGGCGTCGTGCCCTCCTTGGAGGCGTCGCATCTGGATTCCGTCTCGGCTTGTGGTAGTGGAGGTGCTGGTTGGTTGGTGGAGTTGCTCGTGTGCAGCGGCAGAAGATGAGCGCAAGGTCCGTGTTGCTGGGGAGGTGCAGAGGGACCAGGGGTGTCGGCAGGCTTGGGGCGGTGCTCACGGTGCGGTGGTGATCCTGGCTATGGCTTGGTGTAGGTGATGCTCTTAACGCGGTTTCGGTGGCAAGAATCCTTGGTGCATTGTCCAGTGTGATGGGCGGAGAGACCCCCATACACTTTAAGGTGGTTGCTTCTAAGGAGTATGAAGAGAGTTCGAGTTGACGAGGTGGATGAGGCGAGGCCCCCACGATTTGAGCGTTCAAGTTGTCTGCACTGGTGTTGCGATGGGAGTTTCTTCTTATGCAAAGCTGGAGTCGGGAGATCGACGGTCGTGTGTATGCGGCATGAGGTTGTTTACCCCTTGGCGGAGGAGCTCGAGTGGTCATTGAGGCTTGCAGCGTGCCGCGGCTTTTGGCGGGGCACAACGTTGACGACGACGGCACATTTCTTGGTGGTTTACCTTTGGCTTCTCTCCCAGGTTGAGGTGGTGTAGAGTTATGTTGAGTGCGTTTGTTTGCGTGCGTTGTTTTGTGGTGGTGGTGTTAGCTTCGGCTCGTTATGGACAACTGCTCTTCTTCTTATATGATATGGCAGTGCTCCTGCCTTTAATTTCAAAAAAAAATTTGAAATTTGAAATGAAAAATTTGACATTTGAAATTTTTCATTTTTGAAATTTGAAATGCAAATTTCCGTATGAAATTTGATTTTTTTTGACCATATCACCAGAGGGTAATGAAAAAAAATTGAAATGAAGAAATTATATATTTCGTTTATGCCACCGAGATAAAACTTCTAAGAATACCCAATACCACCTATGTATACCATGAATACCACAGGTGCAAGTTGTGGTGGTATACAATTAATCTCAGTCATTAGATTCTTTCATACTGGTCCTTTTCCAACAGTGGTATAGGGTGGTATGATCCACCGTAAAAAAACCGTATATTTAGAAGACCTTGTTGGGGGAAAAACAATTTACAGTTTATAAATAAAACACTATGAAGCACCACCACAAGTTGGGCAAATGCGACAACCAACATACTGTATGATTGATCGTCTGAAAATTCTGAAGGGCTGGAATTTTAGCTCCATGCCAAGAGCACGCGAACCAAGAAGCCAGGCAGGCCATATCTCGTCGTCGAACGAGAGCTGAGCGAGCGACTATTGGGTATACGTAGCGTCTACGTAGTACGTCCTCCGAGAGACCACCAGGTCCACACAAACCAACGACGAAGCGCCGCTACAGGGCTACACGCACACAGGGGCAGAGAGAGCGAGGTCGAGATCGAGGGCAATATTCCCCCGTTCGCCGTGCACGCCGCCGGTCACAGGTGAATTGAAATTACCGGCCGGGCACCGTGTCGCCGTCGACGATCCATCGGTTTGCCTACCCGGCCGGCCTGTCTCTCTCGCCTGCTAGCTGCGAGTCCGCGACACACGTACACGTACGGGGAGAGGCGATATCCAACGGAAAATGATTGGGACCTGCTACACGCATTATTCGAAGTTTTTTCTCTGCTAGCTGCGAGTGCGAATATGGTGGACGGCCAACCGCCACGACGCCGGAACCGTGGTCGCAGAAAATGTTATCCTGCTCGTATACAATGCATGAACGAGATTGCACAACAATGTGTTTATGGAAAAGGATTAGAGGAGCTGGATTATTGGAGATAGACGTGCTCACGGTGACCATATTTTTGTGATTTGGTGTTCAGTGACCTTAGCTAGCTAGATCTCTCTCGATCTGCATTTCGTATCTGACCCTTCGATTCAGAAAAACAAAATACATTAATAAAAACTCCTTCATCATGATGATGTCGATCGTGGGCGCACAAGAACACAAAGCATGCATCCTAAAAAAACACAAAGCGTCCTGGAAATATCTATCTCTTTTTGCTTGGATATGGCCGCTAATGAGCGTGTGTGATCCGCAACAATGAATATCTCTTTACAACTTGCATTTGTGCAGCTAGCACATCAGCCATTTCTAGCTTGTTCACAAATTTTTTTTTGAACCCATAGATACACGTGTACATCTCCTGCTCTCTGCAGTGTGCACGCACGCACGCATGCATGCAACCTGCCATTTGCAATTTTCACGCGCGCGCCTCTTGGCACAAATGTTTCATCTGGCTGTTAGTTCCGGATCGATCGTCGTCTTCGAAGACGCTAAGAAGTGCGCGTACGTGGCAGGCGCTTACCATCTCGTCGGCGCCATATCGATCGATTTCGATCGCCGAAGCATTCACGAAATTTAACAGGCTCTGCAAAAAAGCTACTATCCCCAGAAGACGCCACTACCCGTCTGTGTGCCGCGCGGCGGCGTCCACAGCATTCGCGGGCACACGGTGCGAGCGAGCGACGAGAGATAGCATCCGGTGTGGTGTGGTGTGGTGTGGCCCGCGCCGCGGCTTTGCCCGCATCCGGGGGAGGCTCCAGCCAGCCAGCCAGCGCCCGGCCGCCGGTGGTCTCGCGCGCGTTTCCCCCTGCCGCACACGGAGAACGAAGTCGCGTGACCGCCAGCACCGCGCGCGCGAGCGGCGGCCCTTGGCCCTCGTCAGGAGCCAGGGCCATTTGCACACCCTGCTGCGCCGCGGCCGGCCGGGAGCGGCGCGGCCAGGCCAGAGGCCACCACCCGCGCTCGGCCTCACGCCCTCACCTCCTCCCCTTGCCTGCCGCCGCGCGCGCGCGCGCGTCCCACTGCAGTTGGCTGTTGCGCTCCCCATGCGCCAACTCCCCCCACCAGAGCGCGCGAGGCCACCACCGTTCCCGACCAACCCCCACCCGATCGGGCCCTTCCATGCGCCTCGCTTCCAGTAGCTAGCTGCTCGTCAGTGAATTGTAAATTGCAAGCTCCGGCGGCCACAACGATCGGCCCCGGTTCATCGACGGATTTATCTGTTGCAAAAGTAATGGGGCGCTAGCTAGTGTTCCAAGGATTCCCTTTTAGAGCTACTACTATATCGTCTGTCTCGTATCATCTGATGAAGGCTATAGTCGCTAGTGATTTTTTTGTGGGGATTTCTCAGCGACTTTTTGGCGATCTGGCGGCTTTATTTTGTTGTTGCTGTTGGCCCTCAGTACGTAGTGGCTGAGTTCACTGGACTGGGGGAGGTTGTGTTTGTCTGGTTGACAGCCCCTCCCCCATCTGCATTTTGCAGCAGCAAACGGAACTGTAGCAGCTCCAGCAGCTGCTGCAAAATGCAGCAACCCCCCGCGCAAGCGCATTCCTGGGGAGACTGCATCCCAACTGTCGTCGTCTCTCTCCTCCTTCCTCCACTCCCACGCCTCCTCCACTCCTGACTGCCGCCGCAGATCCTCCTTCCCCAAGCCGAGCTCCATCACCGACGGCGGCGGCGAGCCTCGATCTGCGCAGGATAGGGGCGGCGGAGGCTGCGGTGTCAAGGGACGGCGGCGAGCGGTGCGGTGCGGCAGAGGCTCCGGTGCTGGTCAAGGTCGGGGAGAAGAAGCATGGCGACACGGCAGCCGTGGGGAGCAGGGGAGGCCGGAGTCGTCGATTCGCCGCCCAGTCTCCGCGCCCGCCGCGCCGGCCATGGCGGAGGGGCGCGGCGCGGGGCTCGCTGGCTCGGCCGCTGGCACAGAAGGGCAGGGAGGCGAGGGTCAATGCCCCGCTTCCGCCGACGGTCTCGAGGCAGCGCGGATCCTCCCGATGCGGCGACCGGCGGCGGCGATCCGGTTCCTCCCGATGGGGCGGCGCCGATCCAGATCCTCCCGATGCGGTGACCGCTCCAGGCCGCCGCCGGCGGACTCCCCTGCTCCGCCTCGCTCCTTCCCCTGCCTCTCCTCCACCGCTTGTGCCCCGCCGCACGGCTCCCCTGCGCACGGCTCGGCGCGGCCTCCTCCTTCCCCGGCGTCCTTCTTCCCTCGGCGACGGCGTCGCCCTTCTTCCCCGGCCTCTGACTGCACGCGGGAGCCCAACTACCGCTAGGCGATGCGCGAGGGGAAGCGCTTACCGCTGCAGGCCTTTCTCCGTTGCGCGTCGAGATCGTCTGCATATGTGTGTTTTTTGTAGATGGGCGTCGGGCGACTGCTGGAGTCAGTCTAAGCTAGCTAGAGAGAGACCAGCATCAGGACCAGCTCTGTGCCCTGATTGAAAGAGATACTCGGATAAGATTCAGTAATCACATGTTCATAGTATATTCACTTTGTTGTTCACAGGAGGGGGGCCATTATTGCATAAAGCTAATGATTAAGTTTTTATTTTGACATCTCGGTTGCACTCCCGATGAGATGCCTTTTATTTGCTAAATATATAGTAGTATAGTACACCCCCATGAGGCCATGGCTCTATCTGAATAAAGAAGCCCGATGCACCAAGATCAGCCGCCCCCTATCCTAGGCATGTTTTCATGGCGAACGGAAGAGGCACATTTTCATTTTGACTGCTTGAACAAGCAGAGCATTATTGGCACTTTGTTGTATACGTCAATGCATAAACAAATAATCCTTCCGTTCTTTTTTTTTCAAATTACACAGGATATCGGAGACACTCACAACACACGCACACTCATCCCTATGAATACACGCACGCAAACCCTACCCCTAGAAGCATCTTCTAAGACTGGGCCGGCAAATCCTCAAGATTGACGAAGTCACCACAGGCGCCTCGCTGTCGACAGGAACGTCGCCTACCACTGAAAGAACAAACACCGTTAAATCTTGAGAAATTCGCTCCCACAGAGAGTCGAACCCAGGACCTGAGGTGCTACCGGGGCTCTTCTAACCACTAGACTACATGCCCTTTCGCAAATAATCCTTCCATTTATTTGAAATATGTAAGTCGTTTTAGTTTTGTTGTAAGTCAAATTTCTCTAATTTTGATCAAGTTTATATAAAAATACACTGACATCGAAAACATCAAACTAGTTTAATCAAATCCGTCATATCCATATTTATTTGGTTTCCTTGATATTAGTATATGTTTTCATATATATAACTTGGTTAAATGTTAATAAGTTTAATTAAGATAAAACTGAAACAACTTACATTTTGGGAAGGGGTACTATATTGCACGTCCACATTTGTGCATGCATGCATTGCGAACATGCATGTTTTAGTACTGCTAACTGTGGCCGAATAATTTGTGAACTCAAGTTTCAACATTCCTGTATACGCAGCTTACTTGAATCGCAAAACACACCGCATCATCAGCAACGGACAACGGTGATGGAGAAAACAGCAAAGTACAACACTAGACTTGTTCAGTCAGAGTTCTGCAGATGTCAGTTAGACAACATATATTTGGGTGCATTATTTGTGATCGTCCCAAAAACTAGTGCATTATTTCCAGTCAGAACTGCTCAGCTAGTCACCAGTGCAACATTTTTGTATAGATCTTTTGACAAAAGCTGTACTTTTATATAGGGCAGCTGGAAAATGGACTATTAATCTTGCATAGATCCACAGGATATCTGCGAGGGATCCAACAGGCAGCTAGCTAGCAGAGAGACCTGCAACAAACATAGCCCAATTGGGCATATCCCTCTGGGCGCCTCTTGGTGAGCAGTATGTAAGCTGGCTGTTCAAGGATGGATCGATCGAGCAACAATGGGACGTGGAGTCCTGCATGGACGCCGCCAAGGCAGCAAGTGTACCACCAGCCACAGCCGTAGCCTCATGGGCATATCCTCTGGGCGCCACAGCTGCCTCTTCACGTACCTGCGTCCTAGCTAGCGGTCTACTAGCTGCTCCCTTCATGGGCGGTCGGACCAACCGCGCGCGCGCGGCGCCGGCCCTTCCCGCATCTGAGGAGGCGCGCGCGCGTCGATCGCCGGCCGGCCCTGCTCGTCGACGACGTACGGCGACAGCGCGGCGTGGTCGGAGCTAGCACGTGGCCGGTAATCTCAGGGGAATGTGCGTCACACACTCGGGGGAGAGCTTTGTGTGGTTTGGTTGGTGGATAGGGACGAAGAGGGTAGTAGCTAGATCGATCGAGCTCAGACTCAGCGTAGGCCGCAGAGGCCAGGTGTGATTGCCAGCGACGGGAAACTTGATCGGCCGGTGCGCACGCCGGAGAGCGACACCGGCGGGGTAATAGGGGATGGCTTTGCGTCGATGCCGACGTCGTTGGAATCGTATATAGTACGTCTGCCCTCCCTCCTCGAGGATTTTATTTGCTGTTGATGATGTGATAGCTGGATTATTGATCGAGACTAGCTAGGATCGTTTGTCACAGACATATTCTCTGTAATATTCTATAGCCGATTAGTGTTTTTGAAACTATAGCATTATTAAGGTATAAACGTACGTACTTACTTGATTTTCTCCTTTTTGCGTGTATGCTTGATTGAATTTCAAAAACTATAGTTTCAGAACTGCATTTTTATTATCATCAAGCAGTGTCGCATGCAAAGCAACATATTCATATTTAATCATGTTCCCTTTCTATGACACAAATTGTACGCCTCAGTGTTTAGAAGTGGAACTTTACGAAAAAAACAAAGATAATAATGATTGTGTAGTTTTTCTTAAAACGGAATTGTAAAAATTGTAATCTTTCAATTATCAAACAGTTAGCCTGTTCGGCTGGTATAGAGTTGGCTTATCTCGGTTTGTTTTGGCTTATTTGCTCTCACATAATACTATTCAATCTATCAGCCAAACACTATTCATTCTACCAGCCGAACGGCCTCGTCTCAAAGAAACGTTTTGATATCATAGATTGCACTTATTTTCGCATTCTATATTGCATCGTTCAGTGCTTAAAAGTGAAACTTTATGAAAACGAAGATAATGATGATGGTGTAGTTTTTTTTCTCAAAACGGATTTGTAAAAAGTCTAATATTTCAATTACAAGACAGTGTAGCAAAGCAACATGTCGATATCATAAATTGCACTTAGTTCCCCTATATTGCACCCTTCAGTGACACAAAGCTAATAGTGATGGTGTAATTTTCGAAAAGGGTTAGTAAAAAGTTGTAGTTTTTTAAAATAAAACCATCAATGCGCATAATTTTTGTGTTGCATGAAAATAAAAATATGAGTTCCACGCATATGTATACAACAACACAGCCATCTTTTTGAAAATGAGAGGAAAATTCCATGATTTAGATATAATATAGGAGTTTGAAATTGATGTTGTGGGGTATTTTATTTTATATTACAAAAATAGTGGCATGACCCTATTTTTGAAAAAGAGAGAGGAAAATATGCCTATTATTTTGATATAATAGAAGAGTTCATATCACAGCTGAAGTATCAAGTGAAATGTAAGTGTGAGGATGATAATCCTAATCTTTATGGTGATTAGGAATGTTACTTACAATGGTTCATAACTAGATCTAGAGTTTTGACATTGCTCCAAATTTGGATGCATAACATAGGCCATGGGGATAGGATAAATAAAGCTTGATAGCACAACAGAGATGTGGTTTCTAATGATGGTACTGGTGATCGTCGTGGAAAGATATTCAGTGAACTACACAAACACCACATCTTGAGGTCATATTGTTACAATGATCCACATTCGATCAGGCACTTCTCGTGGTCTCTTGTACACATCACATGAGGTTTTAGCTTAAACATTCCCAATTTTCACCGCATTTTAGGAAAACATGGAGCTGCATTGGGCCCACACGTAAGTCAGACAAAGGATTTAATTCATCACATGGGTTTTGCTTTATAAAATAAAATAGCTTGGAAACCATACAAAATCATCTGACATCTAGACCAATTTAACTCTACTCCATGATATCCGACTCTAAAGGTGTTGCAAGGTAGAATTATTTTTTTACCGAAGTTAGCAGGGGAAACCCCTACCTATTTTTTATAAATTTCATTCTAGTCCCGTTTAATTCACTCCCACAGGGAGTTGAACCCGGGTCTGCTGGGTGCTACTTAGGTGCTCTAACCACTAGGCTAGAGCCCGTTTCACTGCAATGTAGAATTATTGATGTAAACCCTAGTGCACTGTGCAACAAATACTTATTAAATGTAGTGCAAGGCGGCAATATGGCTGCAAAATGTGGTGTATATTGTTCAATTCACTCAAGAACTCATGGTGATCAAAAGCAACTTACCCATGTGGATGCATGAGTTTTGAAGAGTAGTCTAGCAGAAAATATCAATGTGACACCGAAGCGGATTATAAAGAGAAAAAACTTGAAAATATCACCAATAATGTAAGGCGCACTCACGTCACTGGTATCCCTACTAAATATGTTGACAAGAATGGGAGGTCACAAAGATGCTTCATTTTGTCAAGAGATATATGATGAAAATGAGGCATGCGTGGATTTTTCTTGCACACTTTGGTAGCACACGTTCACTTACGTTCAAGAGAAAGAAAAGGATTACAAATTTTCTACAACGCACCTCTATCATGCCACTTGTGGCAATAACCCCCCATGGCACACTCAAACTTTTTTCATGTAGCCGACATCTGGAGCAATATGATCCTACTCCATTATATTCAATTCTAATGGTGTTGCAAGGAAGAATAATGAGCTAAACCCTGGTGCAAATATGCAACAAATACTTATTAAATTAGTGCAAGGTGGTAAATATGGCTGCAAAATGTGGAGTGCATTCTACAATTCTCTCAAGAAATCATGGTGATCAAAAGCAACTTACCCATTTGGATGCATGAGTTTTGAAGAGTAGCCTGGCAGAAAATATCAATGTGACACCGAAGCAGATTCTAAAGGGGGAAAAGTTGAAAATCACATTTGTTATGCTTACCATGTAAGCGAAAAATATCACCAATAATGTAAGGCGCTTGCGTCACCACCAGTATCCCTACTAAATACGGTGACAAAAATGGGAGGTCACAACAATTCTTCACTTTGTCAAGAGATTGATATATGATGAAAATGAGGCATGCATAGATATTTGTTGCACACTTTGGAAGCACACGTTCACTTTACGCGTGAGTACACATCACTTTATTTTCAACATGAATTCTATAGTCATATATGCTTTTAACATGATGTAATTTTAATGACTTCAAAGTGTAGAACCACGTAATAAAAACGGAAACCTTTTGGGAGGACAAGAGACCCATTCTAAGTTGAAAGGAGACCGCCGTTACCCCCCTCGCCATGGTTCCCACATTCTTGCGGAAGATCTCGGTATCATGGTAGATAAGTGATACTGAAAGCGGATTGTAGAGAGGAAAATTTGGAGACCGATCACGGTCATTATTGTGCTTACGATGTCGAGTATCAGCATGTAATTAAAGTGCTCGCGTCACTAGTATCCATGCTGATTAAGTAAGGTGGAAAGAACCGGCGGTCAAGATTTGATGAAAAAGAGGCGTGGAAATTTCTTTCGCACACTTTGCAAACAAATGAGGGTATTAGAGTCTTTTCATTCCTCTGCTAATATGTCCTAAGAAAACTAAAATTGCACTCTTTTATGGGACGGAGGGAGTAAGTATCCTTCACTTTGTCAATAGGATTTGATGAAAAAGAGGCGTAGAAATCTTTTTTTCTCACACTTTGGAAACACATGCTCCACTTCTTTTTCGTAAGAAATTAACTGCACGTGCGTGCATACTCCATTCCTGCCACAACAAGGTGTGCCTTTATAGTCTCTTTTTTTCAATGACTACTTCCAAGTTTTTTGACGTCCCAGTATCCAGAAACCTTTGGGGGGGACGCCGGACAAGACCCACTCGTTTAACCGAGACCGCCGGCGTACTCCTACTGTCTTTGCGGTTCCCCACATCTTTGCGGACTGTCGTCTCTCGGCGGTCGTGGCACGCGTCGTCTGACGACGTCTGCTGCTTCCTTGTGTCCCGTCGTTTCCACGTCCACTGAGTCCCGCTCCCGCCGCCGACGACCTCCTCCGATCCCCGTGCCGTCGCTCTCACGGCGGTGGTGTCAGTGCCGGGGTCGCACGAACGCACGGTCCAGGTAAAACCCCAGCAGCTCGATCGACGATCGGGTCGATCGGTACACGGTCACCCAGTCACCCGTCCTCACAGCTTTGGGTTTCAGCTCATCTCGATCGTTATCCGCGGGCGGTCGCATTTGCGCGGCGCAGAGCGAGCAGAGCGCGGAGCCGCGGACGGAGACCAGCCACGCGGTCGCCTCGGCCGGGACCGGGCTGCTCCGCTGCTGGAGCGCGCGTGGCGGCGGCCTTTGGGCGCGCGCCAAGGCCAACCGGCCAAGCGGTGGCCACGGCACAACCGCGTCCTCGCGGGCAGGCGCTCACATGGTTAGGCTAGGCATGCAGCGAGCTGAGGACAGGCGATCGGCGCGACGACGGCGACCGCGCGCGCGTGCTGCCGCGGGGTGTGGAGCCCCGCCCTTCGCACGGGCCGGCACCCGGCAGTGACCAGTGTGCAGGAACAGGACAAGGTGGCGGCGGCGGCGGCGGGGCAGCCGGGGCAGGGGGGCGCACCACGCGCCACTTCGCAGGCAGCCCTTGGCGCCCCCGGCAAGGGCAGGTTCCCTACGCCGTGGGACGCGTATATAAACCCGGCCGCGGATTGGTCGGCGGCGCATCGAGCAGAGATCGAGATTGGATTCCCCTGTCCGCTAGGTACAGTCAGTGTGTTAAAGAAATCTCCATCTCCCGGCCAGTTGGTGGGAGGGAGGTGCGCGCAGGCTCGTGGTTTTGCCGTGACT
Organism: Cenchrus fungigraminus; assembly: GCA_036936925.1. Taxonomy (NCBI): domain Eukaryota; kingdom Viridiplantae; phylum Streptophyta; class Magnoliopsida; order Poales; family Poaceae; genus Cenchrus; species Cenchrus fungigraminus. The sequence continues at coordinate 61,209,366 of CM072768.1, read as the reverse complement.
TCGGCGGCGTTCTGGCGCTTTTTTTTCCCCGCGCCCGCCGTGCGCGAATGTGCAGACCGCCGTGTCCGGCGGGGCGCGTGCGCGACCGGTCGGCCGGCGCGGTGGCCGCTGGCCTGAATGATTAGTGATCTGTGGAGAGCTCGAGCCCGTGTCTCCGGCCGGCGGGACGGCCGGCTGCCAAGAAGCTAGCAGAGATCGCTAGGCTAGAGCATGTGCGATCGAGTAGGAATGATGCGGTGTTCCGTGTCGTGCGGGGATTGGACGATCGGTTGCTTGCGGATCCATATACGAATCTACCGCTGAATCTCTTGGCACGGCCTCGCGTACGGATGCAAAACATACTGGATTTTCGGTATCCAAAGGAAGCTAGTCTGAATGCAGTGCATAGTAATATGCAGTGCTGCTCGATCGTTGTCTACTTGTCTAGCTATGCATGCCAGCTCGATGAAGATACACTGCTCATTGTTGCTCTAGCGAGAGCGAGTGAAAACCCATCAGGCATGGACACGTCAGGGATCTACAGTACACATACAAGCCAGGTCACGTGCCGCCGTGGTCCCTGTTTCACGCGCAGTACTATTCAGTGGCAAGTATCTTGACCCGGCCGGCCCGAAGATGCAGGGGCCGCCGGGGCACCACGTCCCCGTGCCGCGCATGATTCCCTTGAACAAGAGCTGCGTGCATGTTGATGCCAAGATTCCAGAGTTGAATGGCGCATTGGTACAAGATGTTGGCATTTTTTTCTCTCCCTTTCGTGGGTGGATGTGGGTCTTTGCAGCACGCCTTAAAGCAACGGACGCGATACAAAGAGAAACTAACACACCTGCAAAGTGCTCTGCATGGAATCTGCTGCCCCTGAGATTGTATCAAACGGACCCGACCGAATCTGTAGTAGTCTAAATTGGATCGAAGGTGCGTGTTCTACTACAGTGCTACTACAAGGAACTTGATCAGCTAATTTATAAATTACTCTAAGTTTTTAAATTTTATCCTATATACAAATAGCAACCTACATTTAATTAGGAAATGGTTTCAACATTCTTTTTTAAAAAATAAATGGTATCAAAAGAAGGAAACTATTACATTACTAAAAACAAAAATTGAGTGACAATTACCCGCAAAAAAATTTGAGTGACAATCATGCTATCAGCTAGTTCCGAAAACAATACTAGGCTAGTGACATGAATCAACGTTAAATATCTTGATAATAGGTAAGACTCAACCTAAGGACAAAGCTAGAATTGAGTTCTAGGGAGACTCTCATCTTCTTCTTTGTGTGTGTGCTTGTGGTGGTGGGGAGGGGGGGGGGGGGGGCTTAAGCCCCCTCTACCGCTGGCTTCATCCCTGACTTAACCTGAAATATCCAACTCTTGACACCCCTTGACACCCTGTATATTGTTGGATAGAGTTACAATGAGTAGATGTAGTATGCCTAGGTGGACATCCTAAACAAAAAAATACTTCGTTATATACAGTGTTGTTACTGTGTGTTTCAGAAGGGCTATTGAAATGATTTGGCATCATACCTTATCGGTAGTGTGGAGATGTTAATTAAATAGCTAAATATGAGAAACTACTTTAACATTTTTCACCTCCCTAGCTTAACTTGAAATATCCAACTCTTGACACCTTGTTTGTGGTTGGGGGAGAGTTTCAATGATTATATGCACTATGCTTAGGTGGATATCCTAAACAAAAATATATACTTCATTATATACTAGAATTGGTCAAAATTACCAAACCTTATACAAAATAGTATAATCCGGACCTTCGAAAGTTTGTGTGTTTCATAAGGTCTAGTGAACCTTACTATTAGTATGGAGATGTTGAATAGCTAAATATGAGAAATCCTATAAAAATCAAATCAAAGGGATAATTGGAACCATGCCATTATGATTTTGCTAAATTGGAAATATGCCATCCTGACCCACATATCAATCACCATTAACATTTTTACCAGAAAGTTAATTTACTTCTAAATTATCCACTCATTCTACTGAAATAGTAATATATAAAGTACCCACACCAATCATTATAAAACAGCATAAACTAAGTAGTATTCTGCATTCAAATTATACATGGATATTTAATCTACATCTAAAATAACCAAAATTTCCACTAAAATATTATAATCATATCTTGTGGTGAAACCTGTACATATATATTTGAGCATCTAACAACTCAGCACAAATGTTTGTATTTTCTGCTATTTTTTTCCCAACTGCAAGCGATGAGATCATCAACATCAAGGTAGCTGTGTGACATAGTAGTCTTTCGAAGGTTTTCATAGGTGTAGGATGTGCATGTATGAATTTAAAGGATTTTGTGCATGTGAGCATTTTTGCATGCATCCGCGTCTTTACAAAGTTTTAAAAATTCACCAACATCCTTCATTTTCTACTCTTATAGTTCTTCTCTAGTCTCTAGTAGAATTCATTTTTATTGCCCTTTTAACAGAATCATCTATATTTTACTAAAACATTATAACATATATACATTGATGTTTAATCGTAAACACATCAAATATTTTAGAAAAAAAATACATGAATACACTCATAGTTGTTCTATAAAGGAAATTTGTTATCTTGGGTACTTTGGTGAAAGCTGATATCCCATTACAGTAACTAAAAATCAATTCTTAATAAAATCTATATATAGCATATAGAATCATAAGTACAACATGCCATAGAGTTTCTGGTTAGTATTCGGAGATTTTTTTTTTTTGGCATACGAATTGCAGTAGGTAAGGTTGTGTGAAGCCAAAATCTGGATTGATGAAGTCACAAGAAATGAGTTTGAACAGAATCAATCATAATTCAAGCTAATGTTTTAATTAAGCATATATCAAACACACCACGGTACAATACAATAGGAAATAAACTATGAATGGGTATTAAAAAACATATACCATAATTTATAACCTAAATATATGATAAAGATCGCAGCACATTTATGTAATTAATGCGTTATAAAATTGCTATTAATGGGGAATGCAAGTGTTTTTATTTTTCGCGAACCCACGCATATATACCATCTCGAAAAATGACGTGGATGTACATGTGGGGAATGCTAGCCACAAAGGAGCACATGTTGATGGATTAGTTGAGCACTATCAGGTAAACAATGTTTGTTTTGAACTTCAATCAAGTGAGGCACTTTTAATTACTTGGTCTCCCAATGCATGCATTCTCTCATTCTCTGAAACTACCAATCTTACCCTAGTGTGGACCAACAAAAATGTACACACAGCCATATCAACCATGTAGTTTCCAGGTTGCAACGCAAACTCAAATGTCAATAATCTTTGCAAAAGCAACCGAGGATTACGAGATCAGCAATTTTTGTGGCGCCGAAGAGTGCTCCTCAAAGTGCCAAGCGTTGGTGTGATAGCTAGGCCGTAACGAAACTTGTGGCGCATACCGCCTTTTGAGGCGCCGCGCCCGTGTATATATACGCCCGCTCACGCTCCTTGAGAGCAGGCAGCCAGGCACCAATACCGAGCCTCTCCCAGGCCATCTTCTAGCATCGGCTCCCTCATCACCAGCTGTTCAGTTTCTAGCTAGCATTTGCTCATCACCAGCAGGCACGCAGCGGCAGAACGCAAGCAACACCGTACCGTGCCTCTCCGCCTGACACCATGGCCGCTTCTGTCGAGCCGCGGCAGCAGTTCCGCCGCCTGGAGGCGGTGCGGGGAGCCACGGCGAACGGCGCCAAGGCGTACCCTCCTCCGGCGAGCCACATCCCGCGGCGCGCCGACTCGCCCGTGCGCGGCTGCGGGTTCCCTCCCCTCGTCTCGCCGCCGCGCACCACCAAGCCCGGCGAGGCGTCGTCGGACGACGAGGACGACGAGCAGGAGGACTGGCGCGAGCTCTACGGCTCCCACCTGCAGTTGGAGGTGGAGCCGGCGGTGCACGACTCCCGCGACGAGGGCACCGCGGACGCGTGGGTCGAGCGCAACCCGTCCCTCATCCGGCTCACCGGCAAGCACCCGCTCAACTGCGAGCCGCCGCTGGCGCGCCTGATGCACCACGGCTTCATCACCCCGGCACCGCTCCACTACGTGCGCAACCACGGCGCCGTACCGCGGGGGGACTGGGCGACGTGGACCGTCGAGGTGACGGGCCTCGTCAAGCGCCCCGCCAGGCTCACCATGGAGGAGCTCGCCCGCGACTTCCCCGCCGTCGAGGTCCCCGTGACGCTCGCCTGCGCCGGGAACCGGCGCAAGGAGCAGAACATGGTGCAGCAGACGGTGGGATTCAACTGGGGCCCCGCCGGTGTGTCCACCTCCGTGTGGCGCGGCGCGCGGCTCCGCGACGTGCTCCGGCGGTGCGGCGTCATGCCCCGCAAGGGCGGCGCGCTCAACGTCTGCTTCGAGGGCGCCGAGGACCTCCCCGGCGGCGGCGGGTCCAAGTACGGCACCAGCGTGACCCGGGAGTGGGCGCTGGACCCGTCACGGGACATCATGCTCGCCTACATGCAGAACGGCGAGCCGCTGCTGCCGGACCACGGGTTCCCGGTGCGCGTCATCATCCCCGGCTGCATCGGCGGGCGCATGGTGAAGTGGCTCAAGCGCATCATCGTCACCCCCGCCGAGTCCGACAACTACTACCACTACAAGGACAACCGCGTCCTGCCGTCGCACGTCGACGCCGAGCTCGCCAATGCCGAAGGTAAGAAATCATGGAAGCCGCAAGAGACATTTACACCAGTAATCATCAAATTCCGGACATTTCTCTGCTGAATCATGGATCCGACGATGGCTGATGAGCAAATGTTGATTGCAAAATGCGCAGCGTGGTGGTACAAGCCGGAGTACATCATCAACGAGCTGAACATAAACTCGGTGATCACGACGCCGGGGCACGACGAGATCCTGCCCATCAACGCCATCACCACGCAGCGGGGGTACACCATGAAAGGATACGCCTACTCCGGTGAGTTCCATACGGCGGCGGCCCTGACTTTTTCTTTCTTTTGACTATGACTTTGCTTAGCCCATGTTTTCATGTTCATATGGCGGTGCCGTGACACGGCTTACATGACTTGATACAATAGAGAAAACCAGTAGTTCGTTGTTGTACCCTCATACAATTTCGAGTGATGCACACACCTTATTAATAATCTAACTAACTTGTTTATTGCCATATTCTTAGTTTAAGAAAAATAATCTGACTTAGGAAATATGACTAGTGCAGCCATGAAGAGGCATTCCTGAAGAAGACCTTTTGATTTTATTTTTTTTAGAAAGGGAACATTTTTCACTATAATGATCCTAATAGGTTGCACTGTCGATATCATAACTAGCAAACCACAAAGTTTGATTCTTTCACCAAGAAGTTTAGGAGAATATGGAATCTAACAAGGCATACATGACGTGACAAGAAACACACTTTTTAACTTGGTATATAACACTGAACTTTTGACTGTTGAGGAAGTCTACCTAGGTGACGAACCAACAAGTTGCAAACAAGTAGGACCCGTTGATGATTATACTACAAGTCCCACGGAACTATAGTAGCTTGCAAACCGGGTGCTGGAAACCATGCACAAGTTGATAGTTTGCTATGCCCAACATGTGCTTTGTGCATGCACTTTTCTGCTACAGAAAGCGTGCATATGCATGCACGAAACCAGCCGTGTTGGCACTTCGTTGCATCCAAAAGCTGCTCAGTTGAACACCACAAAAAATGCTGCTGAATTGTGTGCCAAGGGTGAGCAACGGACAACAAGCTGTCACTGTGACTCTGCTTTGTCCGTTACTGTGGGCTGTGGCATGCCGGTTGGGTAACATTTGACTAGTCCACTTGTGGTCTAAAGGGCCTGCAATCTGGGTGTGTGGCCATATTTTATCAGGACCCTTTTTACCGTGTTCGTGGCAGTCACAAAAACTTACTAATTTGGTAAAAAAAGAAGTGACCGAGGGTAGAAGTTGAGCTGAGCCTGTCAGCCTGACGACGATTTTTCTCTGTTTTTGGCGCGTAGGCGGCGGCAAGAAGGTGACGCGGGTGGAGGTGACTCTGGACGGCGGCGAGACATGGCTGGTGTGCGACCTCGACCACCCGGAGAAGCCCAACAAGTACGGCAAGTACTGGTGCTGGTGCTTCTGGTCCGTCGAGGTCGAGGTGCTCGACCTCCTCGGCGCCAAGGAGATCGCCGTCCGTGCCTGGGACCAGTCCCTCAATACCCAGCCTGAGAAGCTCATCTGGAACCTCATGGTACTTCGCTTGGTCATCATTGTGTTGGCATCGTCCATTGATTCATGGCATGCACTCCGTTTCTGGCGTGTGGATGGATGGATGCTGATGGTTCTCTGTTTCGTTGCGCAGGGCATGATGAACAACTGCTGGTTCAGGGTGAAGGTGAACGTGTGCCGTCCGCACAGGGGCGAGATCGGCCTGGTGTTCGAGCATCCGACGCAGCCCGGCAACCAGCCCGGCGGGTGGATGGCGCGGCAGAAGCACCTGGAGACGGCGGAGGCCGCGGCGCCGGGGCTCAAGCGCAGCACGTCCACGCCGTTCCTCAACAACACCGACGGCAAGCAGATCACCATGTCCGAGGTGCGCAAGCACGCGTCGCAGGAGTCGGCGTGGATCGTCGTCCACGGCCACGTCTACGACTGCACCAAGTTCCTCAAGGACCACCCCGGCGGCGCCGACAGCATCCTCATCAACGCCGGCACCGACTGCACCGAGGAGTTCGACGCCATCCACTCCGACAAGGCCAAGGCGCTCCTCGACACCTACCGCATCGGCGAGCTCATCACCACCGGCGCCGGCTACAACTCCGACAACTCCGTCCACGGCGGGTCCGTGCTCTCCCAGCTCGCGCCCATCCGCGAGGCCATCAGGGCTCCGGCCCCCGTCGCGCTCTCCAACCCGCGCGAGAAGATCCACTGCCGCCTCGTCAGCAAGAAGGAGCTCTCCCACGACGTCCGCCTCTTCCGCTTCGCCCTCCCGTCCTCCGACCAGGTGCTCGGCCTCCCCATCGGCAAGCACATCTTCGTGTGCGCCACCATCGAGGGGAAGCTCTGCATGCGGGCGTACACGCCGACGAGCATGGTCGACGAGATCGGCCATTTCGATCTTCTCGTCAAGATCTACTTCAAGAACGAGCACCCCAAGTTTCCCAACGGCGGGCTCATGACCCAGTACCTGGAGTCGCTGCCGATCGGCTCCTACATCGACGTCAAGGGGCCTCTGGGCCACGTCGAGTACACCGGCCGGGGCAACTTCGTGATCAACGGCAAGCAGCGCCACACCAAGCGCCTCGCCATGATCGCCGGCGGGAGCGGGATCACGCCCATGTACCAGGTCATCCAGGCGGTTCTGCGCGACCAGCCGGAGGACCAGACGGAGATGCACCTCGTGTACGCCAACCGGACGGAGGACGACATCCTCCTCCGCGACGAGCTGGACCGGTGGGCGGTGGACTACCCCGACAGGCTCAAGGTGTGGTACGTGATCGACCAGGTGAAGCGCCCGGAGGAAGGGTGGAAGTACAGCGTAGGCTTCGTGACGGAGGCTGTCCTGCGGGAGCACGTGCCGGAGGGAAGCGACGACACGCTGGCGCTCGCCTGCGGGCCGCCGCCGATGATCCAGTTCGCCATCTCGCCGAACCTGGAGAAGATGAAGTACGACATGGCCGACTCTTTCATCGTCTTCTAATTGAGACAGGAGCGGCCGAAAAATTTGGTACGTACCAAGCACAACATGTATTGTATATAGAAAAACTAGCCGAATTGCCAGCGTAAATTACATGAGAGATGGGGTTTGGGGAAGAAGGGATTATAAGGTGTACAATTGTACTCTGCTCTAGCCAAGGATTATGAGGCTAGAGCGGCACATAGGCCATGTTTTGCCCTCAGGATTTGTCGTTATTGAATTCTGAGGGGGGAGCACTATTTATTTCCTCCTGTATACTAGCATATGTAACTATTGTTCTTTAGCCTTCTCATGGAAATATCTGAATGTGTCTTTTTTCTTTTTTAAGACTGAATATGTATGTTAGTTGTTTCAAACAGAGAAATGAAAGTTCAGCAGATTAAAATGTTTTGTCTCTTCTTGTTGTCAGTTGCCTATGATATACTCACTCCGTCCAGAAATGGTAGACGTATTTTGATCAGTCAAACTTTACAAACTTTGATAAACAATTAGTTAAATTGTAAGCACATTCATCAATATATTTGCACTTCAGTTTATTCTGAGATGACATTGATTCTTTAACAATTGACATTATATCATAAGAGAAATTAAGAGTCAAAACCTACTTTGAAAGACTTTCCCCGATTCAAATACGCTTATCATTTCTGGACAGAGAACAACAATGCGGTCGGTCATCTATACGACTATACATAGCATGACAGCATGGGCGTCATCCTAACTAGGTGATACCCCGCGCGTTGCCGCGGGGATTTTAAACAAAATTTTAAGGTGAAATGTGAAAGTAGAAACACCAAAACGATTACATCGCGATATTCATCTGTAAACAATATTATATATGAAAGTATGTTAATTTTGTTGAGAGTGAACCATTTTGAAATGATTGATCCTACATGTATTTCAACTGCGAGAATTTTATGGCGTGCTACTCGCAAATACAACATGCTATTAGTCACAGAAAATCGATGAAGACATAAATATATGGTTTGGTGGATGTTGACATGGCTCGGTGGATGTTGACATGGCTTATATTGGATAGTGATATGGCGTGTAGTGGGTTATGACATGGCACGTTGAGAAGCAAGAGAAATCGTTAGTGGGTACCAATAGCCACATAAAATCGACGAAGACATAAATGTTGTAATAGTATAGGAACAGTAGAAGTGAACAGTAATTGAGGATTAACTTTATTAATGAACAGTGATCCATTATTTATACAAATGGTTGTAGACCCCTGTTCCAGGGGAGGCCCCGCTCCCACGAACCCCTTCGTGGGGAAGATGGTAACTGCAATTAGCAGTTGCTAATCGCCCACTAATTGATCATTAGAATATCAGAATATTCTTAACACTCCCCCTGATCAATTATCTTCTGGATACTCCAATGTTCATTATAATATTTAATCTTGAAAAACCCTGTAGGAAAAACTTAGATATGCATTGATATATCAGGATAAAACTCCTTAAAAACCCAATGGGAAAAATATAGGAGAAAACATCATGATAATCATGTGTATGCCCTTAAAATATCATCTCCTAAAAAACCCCTGTGGGAAAAACAAGATGATATAACATACATAATGCTGATATTGCCTCATTAAAAACTTCATATGAGAAACCATCAAAGTAAAACTCATATAAAGAAAAGAGTACAATACGATGCACAAGGGATTAATTTTTCAAATTTACTCCCCCAGATTTCTGCAAGTCCCTAAGTCTCTTCATACCAATTCCTTCAACATATTTATGAAATAATGAATATGGTAGAGATTTTGTGAATAAATCAGCAAGATTATCACATGACTTAGTTTGCAGAATCTCTATTTCCCCATTCTTTGTAGCTCATGAGGATAGAATAATTTGGGAGCAATGTGTTTGGTCAAGTTACTCTTGATGTAACCTGACTCCATTTGTGCAACACAAGCAGCATTATCTTCAAAGATAATGGTAGGTGCATCAAGTGAACCAATTTCACATGATTTCAATATGTGACCTACCACTCTGCGAAGCCATACACATTCTCATGATGCTTCATATGATGCAATGATTTCAGAATGATTAGTGGAAGTGGATATTAAGGTCTGCTTGGATGACTTCCAAGAGATAGCAGTTCCACCATTCATAAAAACAAAGTCTGTCTGGGATTTGCTATTATGGGGATCAGATAGGTAGCCTGCATCTGCATAGCCTAAAAGATCCTGATATGGATTTCTTTGATAGAACAATCCAAGATCTCTATTGCCGTTAAGGTACCTGAATATGGTCTTAACCCCGACCCAATGTCATTTTGTAGGAGCTGCACTATGCCTTGTTAGTAGATTCACTGCAAATGCAATGTCCGGCCGGGTACTATTAGCAAGATACATCAATGCTCCAATGACACTTAGATAAGGAACCTCAGGTCCCAAAATCTTTTCACCCTCATCCTGTGGTCTGAAAGGATCTTTCTCAATATCTAAAGATCTCACTACCATAGGAGTCTTACACGTGTAGGCTTTATCCATGTTGAATTTCTCCAACATTTTCTGAATATAGGCACCTTGATATACAAATATCCCAGATGGTAAATGTTCAAGTTGTAGGCCTAAACAAAATTTGGTTTGACCCAAATCTTTCATTTCAAACTCCGCCTTTAAATGATGACGTGCCTCATTGATATCTTGTTCATTACCAATGATGTTAATATCATCAACATAGACAGATACAATGCAAAATCCAGTTGTAGTTTCCTTAATGAAAACACATGGACAGTCATCATTATTTATGTATCCCTTATTCTTAAGGAACACACTTTACCGATTGTACCACATTCGGCCAGATTGCTTTAAGCCATACAATGACTTCTGCAACTTAACACAAAACATGTTGCGATTTGCCTTAGAATCTGGTATACTGATTCCATCAGGAACTTTCATGTATAAATCAGAATCCAATGACCCATACAAGTATGCGGTTACTACGTCCATCAACTGCATAGATAGATGGTTTTGTACTGCCAGAGATATCAAATATCTAAAAGTTATGCCACTCATAACTGGAGAATAAGTTTCGTTGAAATCAACGTCGGGCCTTTGCGTGAAGCCCTGAGCAACTAGCCTTGCTTTATATCTCACCACTTCATTGTTCTCATTCCGTTTCTGGACGAAAACCCACTTAAATCCAACAGGATTAACATCGGAAGGTTTCGGTAATACATCAGAAAACACTTCCCTTTTTGTGAGCGAGGCTATCTCTGTTTCAATTGCTTCCTTCCACTTGTTCCAGTTCGAGCGCTTCATGCACTCTGCCATGGATTTTGGATCTGGATCACTATGAAGGACTTCAGCAATTTGTTCAGAGAATAAAATGTCGACCTTCGTATTACTACGATCATAAGATTCTCCAGTCTCTATGTAATTAATGGCAATTTCATCAACCCTTGAAAGATCATCATGATTTCCCAATACAATTGATCTCGGGTCATTAGATGTCCCAGCCTCAAAATCTGTGCACATAAGAGGACCAGGTATAAAATCAAATCTCTCCAAGAGATATTGATTACCAACAAAGTTTGCGTCAACAAAGAATTGACCTTCGTTTACCACTTGTTTTTGTTTCTTATCTTGCATCTGGGAATTGCCTCTCCCCCTCTTGCTACCAAGAGGTATTATTTGAGTGCTTTTCTTAGGTACCTCCACTCTTTCAGGCACGTTCCTTGCAGGATTAAAGGATTTAACAACCCCTTTGTAATTGGTAAACGCATCTGGCAGATTATTTGCAATATTTTGCAAATTTAATAATCTCTGAACTTGTTGTTCAGTTTCCATAGTACGTGGATCAGAAAAGGACATACTCATAGCATTCCAATCAATTTCTCGGTATTGATCTTGGTACATTTCTCCCCCCAATGCCGGAAAATGATCTTCATTGAAGATACTATCAGCGAATCGGGCAGTAAATAGATCACCTGTCATAGGCTCTATGTACTTAATGATCGACGGAGATTTAAATCCCACATAGATCCCCAACTTTCTGTGTGGGCCCATTGATGTTCGCTGAGGTGGTGAGATGGGTATGTAAACAACACACCCAAACTTACGCAAATGGGAAATACTTGGTGGATTTCCACGTACCATTTCTAATGGGGAGTTTTCATTATATGCAGTTGGTCGTAATTGGATCAGGTCAGCAGCGTGCAGTACTGCATGACCCCAACACGATGTAGGCAACTTGCAATTCATCAACATTGGTCTTGCTATGAGTTTAATTCTCTTTATCAATGACTCTGCTAAGCCATTTTGAGTGTGGACATACGGCACTGAATGCTGAACCTGAATTCCCGTTGCCATACAATAATCATTGAATGCGTGGGATGAAAATTCAGCAGCATTATCCATTCTAATTGATTGGATTCTATGTTCAGGATAATGTGTCTTCAACTGTATTAGTTGAGACAATATTTTAGCAAAAGCATGGTTGCGTGTCGACAAAAGAGACACACTAGACCATCTAGTAGATGTGTCTATCAACACCATGAAATACCTGAACGGTCCACATTCTGGCTGAATCGGCCCACAAATATCACCTTGAATTCTTTCAAGAAATTTGAGTGGTTCAGCCTTGATATTAAGAGTTGATGGTCTTAAAATCAATTTCCCAGTTGCACATGCTGTGCAAATAAAATCCGAAGATTGTGGGAATTTTGTTTTATGCAAGTTATGACCAATGGAATTGCCAATAATTTTCCTCATCATGCCAACACCTGGATGACCAAGTCTATCATGCCAAGTTTGGAATGAATTTACATCTTGGAAAATTACTTTATATGCAACAAGAGACATAGGTTTTATGTATGTGTAGTACAATCCAGAGTCAAAGGAGGGTATTTTCTCGCAAATTTGCTTGCCATATACCGTAAGTTTAGTGAAGCAAATGAATTCTTCTTTTCCATCTACATGTGTTTCAACATGAAGACCATTCTTACGGATATCTTTATAGCTTAGTAGGGTACGTGTCGATTCCGGATACAATAAAGCATCCTCTATCGTCAATTGTGTACCCTTAGGGAGAACAATAGTGGCTCTTCCTGAACCAACTATTAGAGCATCGCTTCCTGCGATGGTCATAATATTTCCTTTTCTTTTTCTAAGAGTCTGGAAATATTTCATCTCCCTTAGTATTGTGTTAGTAGTACCACTATCAACAATACATAATTCCTCCTCCATTGGATTTACATCACAAGACATCTATAATAAATAAGAAAGTAATATACAATTAAAAGACTTCTTATTTAAACACATACAAATGTATTACAATATCCAACATATGAGTATGACATTACAATACATAAGTACCATCACAATACATCCATCTAACAAGTTTGTATCTCTCACACACATAGAGTTTGCACAACTGAAATTATTACAACACTTTAATAATCACACACTATAATTAAATAGATAATAGCTTCGGCTTGAGACGATTTATTCTAAGTCTCCAAACATGTCATTTGAGGTGAACTCCACAAGCATGTCATCAGTACTTGGAAGCTTCTCCTTCATGAGATCCAGGTTGTCATTGTTGTCTGAACAACCCACTTCCTTGTTCATAGCAGGAGCAAGATTGAAATGTGCTTCATATCTTGGCGCTTTGTCCTTGCTTTGCTTTGAATCCTTTAAGGACTTTTGGTAGAGAGCTACCAAATGCTTTGGAGTACGGCAATCTTTAGCAAAGTGATTGAAAGTGCCACATCTATGACATTTAGAGTCATTTTTGGCCTTAGCATCACCACCTTGCTTACCCTTATGATTGGGCTTGTGCTTTTTGTTGAAAGTTTGCTTCTCGGGCTTGTTCTTTGGGTCACCAGAATTGGGTCCCTTGAACTTTCTCTTATTTTTCTTTCCCTTACCCTGCACACTATGAACTTTAGGAAGAGGTGCCGCACCAGTCGGGTGCTTATGATGGTTCTTCATTAGAAGCTCATCATGTTTCTCGGCCTGAGTCAATGTGTGGATAAGTTGAGAATACTGAGTGTATTTATTAGCCCGATACTGCTGTTGCAAGACTCGATCCGCAGGAAGCATGGTAGAAAGAGTTTTCTCAATCTTATCAGCATCCGTTGGTTCTTTCTCACAAAACTTCAACTTAGAGCAAATCTTATGAACAACATGATTGTAGTCTGCAATGGACTTGAAGTCCTGCAAACGCAAATGGTTCCACTCATGATTAGCCTCCGGCCAAATGAGTTCCTTCTGCTGATCATAACGCTCTTTAAGTGCAAGCCACAAAACATGAGGATTCATCTCCATAAGGTACTCTTGTTTGAGATCCTTATGGATGTAAAACCTTAAAAGCATTAAGGCACTGTACTTCTTTTGTTCATCCAAAGCGACACCTGCAGTAGGCTCGCTAAGGTATGGCAAAAGTCCGCGGGATGCAAAGTTAATCTTTATATCCGAAGCCCAAGTGGGGTAATTGTGACCATCAATGGCAAGTTCATCGAACTCTTTTGCCATGGACATAGCCTACAAAGTAGGACCACATGATTCAATAATTCATACATGAAATATAATCAAGTGGCTAAACAATGTTGTAATAAATGCAAATTAATTTAAATAACATAACTCTTCAAGGATTAAGAAAGTACAAGGTAAACAAATAGCATGTAAACCCTCAATTTGTAATCTCATCAACTTGTATGCTTAAGTTAATGATTGAATATTCAATTTGGTAATCACTGCAATAGTGTAAGCCAAAATGCTCAATGGTAATCACTTCAATAGTGTAAGCCATTGTAATATTTTCATATTTAACCCTTGTTTTGGGAACATTATATAGGTAATCATCAATCTTCAAAATGAGCATGATGTAGACCTTTAGTGATAGACCGTCAAAATCCATATACATGGACATGATCTCTATCACCTAACGTTTGTATCCCAAAGTTTTGAGAGAAATGTATAAATTAATTGCAAGAAATCACTAGCAATATTTCACTAATGAATAAAATCATAGCGTTGAGATGATGTATGTGAATAAAAGCATGGCAATAACGAAATTAAGTATGAAGGTGACAAGATTTACACAAACATACTAACATTAATATTCGAAATTGCAAGGTACATTGGTGATAAAACACATTTGTACATAACCATCACATGATAGATCTAGACTTAATAAAGTAGCAAGACTAAACAGTGATAAACAACAGTAATTAACATAGACTAATAGCTATGAATTAAGATATAAACTGCTGGAAATTGCTAAACGAAATAAATAAAAAGAAAACAGATAAATGAGCAGGCCAGCACAGCTTCACAGCCAGCCCAGCCAGCCCATGCGCCTTCGCCCGGCCCAGCCGACAATGTGCAGCGCCGTCCAGCCCGGCTTGCCGACGCAGTCGCCCTGGCCCATCTGGCCCACGCTGCTGCCCAGCAGGCGCGCAGCCGCCTGGCCGGCCCATGCCGCCGCCGTCCAGCCCAGCTAGCCCGCGTTGGCTTCGCTCGGCCCAGTCAGCACGCGCGCCCGCAGTATAAGAGGCGGGCGGTTAGGGTTTGCAACCCTAACCGCTCCCTCCCCCAACCGCGCAGCACAGCCGCAGCTGCACAGGTCCACCGGCGCCGCCGCTTGCTTCACCGTGAGATCCCGCCGCCTCCGCGCCATCCGCAACCACCCGCCGCCTTCCCCGTCGCAGATCCGCCCCCGCCGCTTGTCCATCTGCCACCGGAACTCGATACCCGGCGCAGATCTGGGATGGGGCCGCCACTGGCCCCCGCACCTCGGTCGCTATCGACGAGGTTGGGCCGGCGGCTCCCCCGCCCACTCCGGTGGTCGCTCAGGTGGAGGGGACGTCACGCCTCCCCCCGGAGGGAGAAGCCTGGCCCCCACCGTGCCCGCCGACGCGCCCGCCCCCAGCGGTGGTGCTCGGGCTGCCACCGTTGTCCCCGCGCGAGCATACGACGACGTACACGAGGCTCGGTGACGGAGGAGCGGACGGACCGTGCGGGACGTTGATCCACGTCCTGCGGAGCGTGGGGCTGACCGGTGGAGAAGACGGAGGTGGTGGCGGCGGGGCTTGCAGCGCCGGCTCGACGACGGCGTCTCCGACGTCCCTGGAGAAGAGGCACAGCGGAGGTACGCCCCTGCGAGCCGCGATGGTCCCCGACCTCGGCGGCGTCGTCTCCGAGACATGCCCGTTGGCGAGCGGGCGCCCGGCTGCAGTAGCCGGCCCGTTCATCCTTGGAGCCGAACGAGAAGGTCCCGACGGCGGTGAGGACGGAGATCTGCGGCGGCGACGACCTGCGACGGGGGAAGAGGCTCGTGGCGCGTCCATGTGGACCTCCACGGGCTCCTCCGCCGGCGATGCAGGAGCCGCTCCAGTAGCCGGTGGCGAGGACTCATCCAGGGGCAAGGAGCACAACACCACCGGCACCTGAACCACGGCCGTCCACCCGTGTGCATCGTAGTAGGCCACATTGGCTACCTAGATGCGGGCGGGTGGTGTCTGGGTCAGAGGTTGTGGAGGCGCCGCGGGGACGACGGCTCGCGACGACGGCTCGCTGGGACCGGCGTCGACGGAGATGGCCGCCGGGGCGGCCGGCGGCGCATTGGTGCCCGCACCGGTGCTGCCCCCTTGGCGGTTGAAGGCCCGGCTGCCTCCTACCGAGATGCGAGCGTTCCGGCGACGGCGAGGAGCGGCAACCGGGGGCGTCTCCACGGCGTTCCAGAGATGGAAAGCCTCGTGCGCGGCGTCGGGCGTCGCCATGTGGTTGTAGAGGAGGGAGTGACGCACATAGTGCTGGATCAGTTCCCTCAGGCGGCGAGCACGGCGATGAAGAGGAAGGTTCATGACGGAGACCACAAGTTCGTCGATGGTAGGAATCGTACCTCTCCTGGGTTGGAGACCGACACCTCTCTTCTTCTTCTTCTCCGGCGAACTCGCCGGCGAACTGCTCCTAGCCTTCTTCTCTACTCAGTCGGCTTAGAGCGCTGGTAACATGTTGTAATAGTATAGGAACAGTAGAAGTGAACAGTAATTGAGGATTAACTTTATTAATGAACAGTGATCTGGTATTTATACAAATGGCTGTAGACGCCAGTTCCAGGGGAGGCCCCGCTCCCACGAACCCCTTCGTGGGGAAGATGGTAACTGCAATTAGCAGTTGCTAATCACCCACTAATTGATCATTAGAATATCAGAATATTCTTAACAGTAAATATATGGTTTGGTGGATGTTGACATGGCTCGGTGGATGTTGACATGGCTTATATTGGATAGTGATATGGCGTGTAGTTGGTTATGACATGACACGTTGAGAAGCAAGAGAAATCGTTAGTGGGTACCAATTATATAGTTTATATAGATCAGTGCGCGCTAGGAACACCCCCAGCCATCGTTTGAACTTTTCATTTTTGAAAAGTGCTGATTCCTGCAACGTTTTATTTACAAAATATAATATTTTTTTTGAGACAACAAAATATAATAATTATACGTACAAATTTGACATATAACCTTTTACTTATAATTTATATGGGATAATTTTTTAGTATAACTTTGATGACATGGACACATTATATGCATAACTTATACATCAAATTATAAATGACAACTTTTGCATTTTTATTTATGAAAAGTTATAACTTGTACAAAAATATGTACGCATAACTTATTTCTAAAAACTTCGTACATGATAATTTTTAGCACACTTTCATAATACACCCAACTTATATGAATAAGTGTTGCCCCATAATTTCTGCAGAAGTGTTGTTAGACAACCTACGCATTTAACTTGTGCATATTACTTGAATATAAATAACATGAAAAATTTGGAAGGAGAAAAGAAAAATATCGCAGGGACCATGTAGTGAGCATGACCCTAATAAGTCATTTGTTCATGATTTTGGTGATTCATGTGACAATCACTGGGACTAAAAACAAGGTTAGAACCTTGAAGAACACAATCAAAGACACACGAAGAAATGAAGAAAACAATCACCAACTAATTGAAGCCCCACTGAATCAATCTGTGGTAGCCGCGAAGAGAAAAAAAGAATCAAGACCATTGGATGTACCAGTATGACTACTTCAACAATATGGATTTGTGGTGACTTAATGCTTACCGATACCACAACATAAATCTTGTGTATGGATTAGTGGCGACTTAGTGCTTTACTGCTTACCGATATCAAAGGTAAATCTAGTGTGAGTTGTTGGGGGGTCAGAAAATCGGATGGGACCCCCGAACACAAGTAGAGAGAGATTCCCGAACAAACGTGTGAAAGTGCTCAAGAACGAGGAGACAAAGAATCTCCGAAAGCCTGTATTCGTCTCAAAAGTTGTGAACCCCTTTACACGTGCCCTCGAGCCCCCTTTTATAGGGAGACGAAGGGACTTTTACATTCCTATATTACCCTCAGATCTAAAGAATATTCCAAATGGGAACATGTACATAAATGTCTTTTACATCCCATAATTTGCGGAGCCAGACTTCGGATATTCACAAGCTTGCCATCCTTTCACACCTCGAACCCGGACTTTTGGTGTCACGCCTTTGACTTGGCCCACTTTTGACGTAGCTTCCATTCACGAGATTCCCCAAAAGCTTGAGCTTTAGCTTCGGAAGCTCGAACTCATCTTCGAAGTCTAGTTTCCCGAACTACAATCCTCCTCCGAAGTTTCACCTTTCCCTGAAATGTCATAAGAACATCGAAAGCCGACCGTCCCTCGGAGCACTTTACTTCCGAAGGTCATTAGAGTGTCAGAAAGTTGATAAACCTTGTATCATACGAACTTGAGTTTGTGGAAACCATAGCAGCACCTTCGGAATTCGTGAAACAACGAGTATCTTTCCTCTCATACCGCGGGATTCTTGAGAACAACGATATTTCCGAAGTTCCGAGGGTGATGGGTTTACTCCAATTGCCCAACACTAGCCCCTCGGGGAAGCGGGTTGACTCTGACGATCCAATTCCACGAAGAACCCTCAGAATTGTGGTAAAAAATGTCACCCTAGGAACGTCGGAGGATACACGCGTCGGCTTCCTAGCTTTGTAACGGCTATATCGAGACACTTTCTCGGAATTGCCCCGCCCCCTCTCTATAAATAGAGGCTTCAAGCGGTAACTTTATTTTACCGTTCGCTGTTCTATCGACCTCTCAAAATTTCGGAAGTTTTGTACTTTAAGATTCGTGGTTTGAAGTTTTTGTTCTTCTTTGGTGCTAGATCTCCGAAGGTAATTTCTTTTACTTTTTTGCTTCCCTCCTCATTCTATTTGTTTCTTCCGAAGCCTAGTTCTCCATGTTTGAAGCTTCTAAGCACCTTTTTCTTACTAAGGTGGCTTGTACAAAAAGCACCGCTCGCCCCATGACTTCTGAAGAATTGGCTGCAGCTGGTATTCTTCCCGAGGCTGAGGGGACATCAGCAATGGCCACCGATTCTGCAGCTGAAGCTTCCAAGGCCACTGATACACGCGAAGATAGTGAAATTGAGTCGGGGGAAGGCGAAGATATTTCAAACGTGGACGCCAGCGTTGATGAACTCGTCGCTCCTAAAGATTTCTACCCTCCCACTCTGGTTTTCGGTAAATCCTTGGTTACTCCAGAATCCATTAAGGAATTTGAAGCTGCCGGTTTCTTCCCTTCTGGCGATGGCCGTGCTCCTGGTGATGAAGAGATTCCTGCTCCTGAAGCGGACGAAATTGTCATTTTTAAGGATTTCTTCACTGCTGGAATAAGATTTCCTTACGACAACCATCTTCCTTCCCTTCTTGATCGGTTTTCTGTGAAGATGCACCAGCTTACGCCCAACTCTTTCATCGAACTTTCGAAGTTCTTTTGGATCATGAGAACCTTTGACTGCGTGATCTCAGCTGACGTTTTTGCTCGACTCTTTGAACTTCACATTCAGAGGAAGGCTATCAAGCTAGACGATGGTCAGTTGTACGAAGCTCATTACGGGTGTTGTACCTTCAACACTCGTCGCAAGAATGCTTACCAGAAGATTGAGCGCATTCAGCTTGCCCCTTGCAGTAACAACAAGTGGCCTGATGATTGGCTTCGACAGTGGTTCTATGTGAAAGTTGACATGGCTGAAGTCTTGGGTCGAACAGGCGCCTTCTACCCCTTTTATTGTCCAATGGGTCCGATGAACGCCATTTGCACTGCGACGTTTAACCACAAGACCCCCGGTTTTATGATTGCTGAGAACAGATTTGGTTTCGCTTGTCACATTCTTGGAGGACGCGACGTCCTTGAAGAGTTCGTTGCTGCGTAGATATGGCCTATTGCTCACGGCTGGGGGCCGAGAGAAATTGTTGAACTTTCTGTGGACTGGGCTCACAGCAAGGTTCACTTTCCAAGATTTGGTCTTCGTCTCCGTGATGACTAGACTTTGGAAGATTTCAATGCCGAGGTTGAAGCTAAAGTCTGCGAGATTGTCGGGGAATTTACTCTTAACGAGTATAAGGCTTTCAAGTTTCTTGTGAAACATAAGAAGAGAGTGAACCAGGTTTTCTCTGAACTTGGTGCTGATCTGGCCCTTCGCTCAAGGCCGCCTGGTCCTGATAAGAAGATGCAACCTCCTGGAGCAACTGGTTCCGTTGCTATCGGCGCTCCTTCTAAACCTCGGAAGAGGAAATCTTCAAAGAAAGGAAAATCCGGGAAACCCTCCGAGGCCGCCCCTATAGTCCAGCCGTCGAAGACAAAGGCCTTGGAGTCTAGCAAGAAAAAGCGGAAAGCTTCGGAAGGTGTTTCCGATGCTGAGCTTGCAGCAGCCGTTAGTTTGGCTGATCTGGGCAAGAAAAGGGCTAAGAAAGCTGTGAAGAAAGTCTTCGTGATTCAACGCGTAGCTCCGGCTTTTTCTGACGACGAAGCCAAAGATGAACCTCGTCGCTCAGGTTATTTTTCTTGTTTTTGCTGTATGTTGAGGTTGGGGCTCCATTCTGTTTGCTCTCCTGGCTCGGAAAATGAATTCGTGGATATTGAAACCTTTTCAGATGCACTACCCGAAGCTCGTATCATCTCTGAAGATCCTATTACCGTTGCTTCTTCCAAAGCTGAGGCTGCCAAAACTCTCACTGCTACTGGAGCATCGCAGAAATTTATTGAAGAGTTGGAGCATACCGTGGATCGGAGTGGCGGATCTCTTGAAGATCCTTCTTTAATTGGGAATCGCGAAGACATCGCCGAAGACCAGGATCCTGCCCTTGACGTTGCCGCGTACAACGCGAGTTTTGGTACGTCTTTCAGGTGTGAACTTTTGAGTGTTGAGTGTCCGGTGATTGATAAAAATGGTGGTGTTCATAGCTTTTCTGTGCTGTGGCGGTCTCCTAAGTTTATAACTGAACAAACGAGTGAAACAGGAGGGGACGCTCCGAAGGAGATGCCTCTTCTTACTGATAAGGCGGTTGTTGTTCCTGAGGGGCGCGCTTCTTCTTCCTGTCAGAAATCTACGGGAATTGCTGAAACTGCTGGCGACAAGTCTTCAAATATCTTCGATTCGGAAGGTTTGCCCTTCGTATTTTGCTTTCTCTTTATTTCTTTCTTTGTGTAAACTTATTGTACCTTCGCTTTCTTTTTCAGCCTTCGAATCATCTGTCCAGAATCTTTCTGCTTCCGAACTCTCCAAGCTCAACGCTATTCTTGGTCTAAAGACAGCTGTTGCTGGCAAACTGCTATCGGAGAAGTTTAAAGAAAATGAGCAACATGCTTCTGATCTCAGCAGAGAAGTTCATGATTTGAAGCAAGACTTGGAGAGAGCTCAGTCTTCGAGTCGGGATCTGGCGACTCAAGTTAAGGAACTAACCGAAGCTTTGAAGTCTTCCCAAAATGAGAAGAAGCTTGTGGATGCTGCTCACCATAATTTGAAGAAAGAACATGACAAGCTTAAAGAAGCTCGGAGCGACGATGTTCAAATCATTGAAGATCTTCGCAAGTCTATTGATGAGGGCACTGCCGCTATTACAGAGCTTCGCGGGGCAAACGCTAAACTCCTCAAACAACACTCTGACCTGGTTGGCGAAGTTAGCGCCAGAGACACCAGAATTCTTGAACTTGAGAAGATGGTTGACGAAAGAGACGACATGCTGAACAGAGGGGCTGAGGGGATAAAAAGAAGTTTTCGGCTTTTGTTCGAAAAATATGGTGAAGCTCTGGGTCAGTTTGGGGCTCGTGCACAACCTCTTCCTGAATCCTATTATGCAGAGGAGGTGATGAAATGGATGTTATCGGAATTCGAGGCTCTCCCTGAAGTAATATCCAATGCCAGTGATTTTGCTACCGCTTTCAGTATTGAGAGTCTACTGAAGCTTCTAGAGAACTGTGATTGTGTGGACTATGAGAAGTTTAAACGTGCTCTTCAGAAGTTTCCTGACGCTGGCAGTACTTCTCTTATCCGAAGCCATGAAGACGTACGAGCTGTCAAAATCAAATTTATGAAGGAATTCTGGGTTGCTAGTGGTAAAGAATTTGCGAAGAAGATCGCTCGTGAAAAACTTGAAGAGGTATGGCCCTTTCTTGAATTCAAAACCCTTCTCATTTTTGCTTTTACACTAAACTCGCTTATTGCACTTTCTCAGCTTATAAGGAAAGAAGCGAGCGACGAAATTCGCGAAGCTCTTGAGACAAGCTCCGAATCCGACGATCGGGCTGGGGAGAATGATGAAGCTGAAGGCGGTTCAGGAAGTGGCAGTAGCAGCAGTGTTGAAGACAACGACGAAGAAGATGGAAGCTCCGGACGGCAAGCAGGATCTCCGAAGGTCAATATCGACGAATGAAGCTGAATTTGCTTGAACCCTTGCTTTTGTTTTCTGAAGAACTGTGTATTTGTATATTTGAGGGTCATGATCTGCCTTGCTGAACTTCGTTTTGTAAACTTTAACCTGCGCAGGTCCTGCAAGGTGGGCCTGTGCAGGACATCATACCTTTGCGTATCCATTGTCAAGACCAGATAGTTAGTGGCGAAGCTTGGTGCTTGTATAAAGAAGCTCATCCTGCATGCAAATTCTCCGACTTTTGGCTCATGTGTTGTCAATATTTCTCAATGCGTAGCTTTCAGTTGAGTTGGTTTTTTCTGCAGCGCGACCGTTATGCTCTTGCAACTGAGGCTTCAAGCCCACGCGCCTTCATGAAGACTGAGCCCCTTAGGCCCATTAGCGGTGATTGCGATTTTGCTTATGCTTGCGATGTTGCGGAAAGCAGTGGCCGTCACCCAGGCCGTATCGTTGAACTTCCTTTCTGAATTTTCAGCTTGTCGAAGCTGTGTAATCGTATTCCTATGAAATTTTGTATGAAACTAAGGCAATAAGCTTGTTTTTTAAGAAAAAATATCACCCTTCCCTCCTTGCCATTTTCATGCAAAATTTCATGAATGGCTCCTTTCGTGGACTTGATTCTCTCTCAAAGCAAAAACTTGTACTTCAGAGTACGAGTCAACAAAACTTGCTTCGCAAGTTTTGCGGACTTGTGCCTATGCAGCAAACTTGCTAAGGTTGATATCGCAACTTTCAGTTGCTTCAACCTGCTCTTTCACTTGATATTTTAACGGGGGCCACTGAGCCCCTTAGTCTGCAAAATAGCAATTTTAGCTGAAAGATTTTCTTGAATAGACATTACTTCATAGATTTATTCGCGGATACACACTACTATGTCAGTCCACCCTTACGACTGAAAGAATTTTGGATCGAATATTACTTCGTACTCTTTTTCGCGAAAATCTCATGCCATGACGTTTGAACTTTTGGGCCACAACCTGCTATTGTCTCAGGCCTTTTGGTAGGATGTCCCTTTACTCTAGGAACTAGGCCACAACTTGTTGTTGTCTCAGGCCTTTTGGTAGGATGTCCCTTTACTCTGGGATCTAGGCCACAACTTGTTGTTGTCTCAGGCCTTTTCGTAGGATATCCCTTTACTCTGGGATTTTTGGCTATCACGGAGCCTTCGGCTATCAAGGAGCCTTTTCACAAAACTTCTCTTTCTCTTTCGGAACTTCGGCTATCACGGAGCCTTTTCACAAAACTTCTCTTTCTCTTTCGGAACTTCGGCTATCACGGAGCCTTTTCACAAAACTTCTCTTTCTCTTTCGGAATTTCAGCTGTCACGGAGCCTTTTCATGGAATCATTCTTTCTTTTTGGAATCTCTGCTATCACGGAGCCCTTTCATGGAATTTTTCTTTCACACATTGGAACTTAGGCTACAACGGAGCCTTTTCACGAAACTTTTCTTTCACACATTGGAACTTAAGCTACAACGGAGCCTTTTCACGAAACTTTTCTTTCACACATTGGAACTTAGGCTATAACGGAGCCTTTTCACGAAACCTTTCTTTCACACATTGGAACTTAGGCTATAACGGAGCCTTTTCACGAAACATTTCTTTCACACATTGGAACTTAGGCTATAACGGAGCCTTTTCACGAAACTTCACTTTCTCACGATGGAATTTTGGCTATCACGGAGCCTTTTCATGGAATTTTTCTTTCTCACGATGGAATTTCGGCTATCACGGAGCCTTTCACGAAATTTTTCTTTTTCATGATGGAACTTCACAAGACCCATGAGTTGGGGGAAAGCTCTTTTCATATATATTATAAAGAGTATTTGCATAGGATCCGCCTCGTTAAAAACCTTGCCCCTTGATTTTGGGCCCCTTTTGCAAAGAAAAGAGTACGGTCCTTTTTATTGTAAAGTAAATGCGTAAAGTAAAAGGTTTTTGTTCCCGAAACCACTTATAATTCTGCGGTTCAGGTTTTTACATTTTTTTCTTACGGAATTTAAATCTACGGAAGGAAATGCTAAAAACTGAATCTAACTACTTTCATGATTTTCAAGGGTAGTACCTTCGGAGGTTATCTGCATTCCACGAATGCGGCAGTTCTTCACCGGTCTGATCTGTTAAGCGAAAGGCTCCTGGCATGCTAGTTTCTTTTGCTATGTAGGGTCCTTCCCAAGATTCCTGAAGTTTCCCGGGGTTCTCCCAATTCTTCTTTCTTTTTAGCACTAAGTCACCAGTCTTGATATATCTTTCCTGACTATTTTCTTGTCTTTCCATGCTTTGGTCTCTCTTTGGTATTTCTCAATGTTTTCAGAGGCTTCGAGGATTGTGAGCTCAATCATGTCTCTCTATTTTCATGTCAACTTCTTGGACTTCTTTTGCCTTCTAAACTCTCAAACTTTCGTTCCAGATTTCTTCTCGTGTCATTGCCTCAGTCCCAAATAGCAAGCGAAAAGGCGTGAAACCTGTTGCCCTTGACACTGTTGTGTTGTGAGACCAGATTACTCTTGGCAGCTCATCTATCCACTTGCCTTTTTTCTGATCATACAAGCATTTCTTGATTCCCGAAAAAATTAACCCATTTGCTCTTTCTACAGCTCCATTGGACCGCAGATGATATACAGAAGAGAACTTCACTTGAGTGCCCAAAGTTCTGCAATATTCTTTGAAAGAGTAGCAGTCGAACTATTTTCCGTTGTCCACAGTTAACTCTCTTGGGACTCCGAATCTGCAGATTATATTTTGCCAGAAGAACTTCTGAACTGTTGGCGCGGTGATGTTCGCCAATGCCTTCGCTTCCACCCACTTGGTGAAATAGTCAACTGCAACCACAGCGAACTTGCAGTTTCCCTGAGTTGTCGGCAATGGCCCAACCAAATCCATTCCCCATCTTTGAAGAGGCCATGATGGTGGAATTAGATGAATCAGCATGGATGGCAAGTTTTGTTGATTCGCTGTTCTTTGGCAAGCCTTGCATTCCTGAACCAGCTTCTTTGCATCAAGGTTTATGGAGGGTCAAAAGAATCCCTGTTTTATTGCCTTACCCTCTAGTGCTCTTGTGCCTATGTGTGCACCACAGAAACCGCTGTGAATTTCTCTGAGAAGCTCTAAGCCTTTTTCGGAAGTTATGCACCTTAGCCATGGTTCGGTGACTCCAGACTTGTAAAGTTCTCCATCCACTACAGCATAGCCCCTTGCCCTTTGCCTTAGCCTCTTTTCCTCCAATTCATTTTGTGGTTCATAATGACCTCTCAAGTATGCCATGATTTCAGCCCTCCAATCATGATTTCCTATGTTGCTAACACTTCTTGGCTTTGGCTCTTTGATGGATGGTTCTCTGATAATTTCGAAGAACACATCCGGAGGTATTGCTTGCTTCTGTGCTGCTGCTTTCGCTAACTTATCTGCCTCGTTGTTGTCATTTCTTGATATGTGCTGGACTGTGTAGCCCTTGAAGTGTTTCTCCATTTCTTTAACTTTCTCAAGATATTTCAACAGTATTGGATTCTTTGCTTCGCTTTCTTTTTCAATGTGTTCTTGAATCACTTTCGAATCTGTCTTGATGATGAAAGTTTGCTGGCCCAATGCTTTCACCTTTCTCAGAGATAGGAGTAGAGCCTCATACTCTGTTGTGTTGTTCGTAGAAGGCACATCATCTGCGAAATCAAGTCGAGCAGCATATCTTATTACAACTCCAGTTGGAGATGTCACAATCGCTGCTATTCCAACTCCTCTGTCGCACCAAGCCCCATCGCAGTGTACCACCCATGGCGTGGTTATATCTTCGCCAGAGTCTTGGGTTGGTGATGTCCAGTCTACGACGAAATCTGCTAAGACCTGCGATTTTATTGCACTTCTTCTTTCGAAGTCCACAGTGTATTCTGATAGCTCTGCTGCCCATTTGAAGATTCGGGTTGATGCTTCCTTGTTTGTGAACAGATTGTTCAGTGGTTGGTTTGTGATTACCCTTATTCTGTGTCCCTCGAAGTAGTGTCTTAGCTTTCTTGCTGCCATGATCACTGCGTATGCTATCTTCTCTAGCTCGGAATAAAAAAGTTTGGATCCTGAAAGAGCTTCCGAAGCAAAATACACCGGGATTTGTTTCAGCTTCCCTTCTTCTTCTTTCTCTTGCACTAGCACAGTGCTTACAGCTGAATTTGAGGTCGACAGGTATAGAAGAAGTGGTGATTTTGGCTCTGGAGGACATAGCTTTGTCATGTTCGACAAATAATCTCTGAGTTCGTGAAAGGCTTGTCTTTGAGATTCAGACCACTGAAAATTCTTGGAACTTCGGAGAATTTGAAATAAAGGTAAGCTTCTCTCTGCCGCTTTGGGTATGAATCTGTTGAGGGCCGCCACTCTTCCCGTCAGTTTTTGCACGTCTTTCACTGAAACAGGTTCTTGCATCTCAACTAGAGCTTTGATTTTGTCAGGGTTTGCTTCGATGCCCTTTGTTGAAACTAAGCAGCCCAAAACCTTTCCTTTGTGAATGCCGAACACGCACTTCTCAGGATTTAGCTTTAGATTTGCTGCTCTAAGATTCGCGAAGGTTTCTGCTAAATCGCTGATGTGGTCACCTCTTTGAACACTTTTGACGATTATGTCATCAACATACGCAAGAATATTTCTTCGAAGCTGAGGATGTAACACTATTTCTATCATTCTCGAAAAGGTGCACCCTGCGTTCTTCAGCCCTTCTGGCATTCTCACGAAACAATAAGTTCCAAATGGTGTGATGAAACTTGTCTTTTCTTTGTCTTCTCTCCGCACCCTGATTTGATGATATCCTGAGAACATGTCCAGGAGTGAGAGCATTTCGCTGTTTGCTGCGTCATCGACTACTTTGTCTACCCTTTCCAAGGGAAAATCATCTTTTTTGCAAGCTTTGTTTAAATCTGTGAAGTCCACACACATTCTCCACTTCCCATTCTTCTTCTTTACTGGCACAGTGTTAGCTAGCCACACGGGGTACATGACTTCCCTGATCACCTTGGCATCTTGAAGCCTCTGCACTTCAGCCTCTACTGCTTTGGCCTTTTCTTCGGACATTTTTCTAAGTTTTTGCTTCTTCGGAGTTACTCTTTCATCCGTGTCAAGGGCATGCTCGATGATATCTCTGTCGACACCTTGTAAGTCCTTCGCTGACCAAGCGAAAACATCTTTGTTCTTGTTCAAGAACTCGATGAGCTCTTTCTCTTCTTCGGGACTGAGATGAGCCCCTATCACCACTGCTCTATCTGGCATGTCATCGAGGTACACTTTCTTTGTTTCGCCATCGCTTATCTCTACTTTCTCTTTATCTCTTTTGGCCTCGACATACGGTTCTTTCTTTTCTTCGGTGTAGTTCAAGTGGTGTACATTGCTTTGGCCAGGTGTGTGACCCTTCTCTATGTTTCTAGCTTCTTGCTGATCACCGAATACTGTGATGACTCCTTTGGGTGCCGGGATTTTCATACACAGGAACTGTTGCCTTATCACAGCATCGAACTTATTGATGAAGCCTCTGCCGAAGATTGCGAGGTTGGGTGATACATGTCGACTACATCAAACGTGAGAGTCTCTGTTCTAGCATTGTCAAGATCTCCGAAGGATACTGGAAGAGCTATCTTTCCTGCTGGCTTGATGGGCTTTCCTCCGAATCCCAGAAGCGGGTATTCTGACGGCTGAAGCATGTGTGGACTCAAACTCATTTTCTCAACGTTTTCATGAACAGAATATCGGCAGAGCTTCCATTGTCCACCAGGACTTTTCCGATTACCCATCCGGCGATATTCACTTCGATGACCATGGCATCGTTGTGATCTGTGGATTTTAGCTTGAAGTCTTGTTCGGTGAATGTTATTGGCACCTTGGCCCATTCTGGTCGCGCTGCTGGACCGTCGTTGATGACTGTGTTCACAGATCTGAAGTAGTTGTTCCTTTGCCTCTTTATTTCAAACTCCATGGCTGAGCCTCCAGTGATAGGCATGATAGTTCCTAAGGATGGCAATGCCTTCGGATTATTGCTTCTTGAGTTTGACTCTGGTTTCACTGAACTTGCTGGTGGTGGTGGCAACACTTCTTGAATTGGTTGCGGTTGTTGAATGGTTTGGATTGCCTGAGACTGAGGAAAGAACTGTTGCGAAGGCTGTCATGACGACTGTTCCTGCTGAAATTGCTGAATTGGGATTGGGCTTGGCTGAGGACCCATCAGCTGTGGTTGCCAGAAATTCTGACGGAACTGGTTTGGCATTGTGGAGGCAATGGACATCATGGTTTTTTCTTGCTGGATCCTTGCTACATTCTTTTTAGTTTTTGGGCAAGCTTCGGTACTATGACCCCTCCCATGATATCTGTAGTATAAGTGTGGATCTCTTGGATCATGATTTTGAATTTTCGGAGGTCCTCTTCCTCTTCCTCTTCCTCTCGAAGGAAAACCCCCTCTTGTGCTTGGCCTGTTGTCTTGGTTGAATTGCGATGAAGGATTTTCCGCATTATTGATGTTTCGTGGGGTTTGGAATTGAGGCCTCCATCCTGTTCCTCTATTACCTTGTCTTGCTTGGTTTCGTTCGGCTACCCTTCTTCGGTGATCTTCATCTGATTTGATGTATTGTTCCAGTTCGTCGAAAAGTTCTTCAATGCTTTGAGGTTCTTTTCTGGTCAAGTGCGAAGCTGTAGGTCCTGGAGTCAGACCTTTGATTAGTGCTTGGATTGTTGTTTTGTCATCTGTTCCCGGAGTTTGGGATTTTTGTTGCATGAATCTTCTTACGAAGTTCTGCAGTGGCTCCCTGTCTCTTTGCTTGCAATTGTAGAGATCTGATGGCTTTGCAGTTGTTTCATGGAACACTTGGAATGCTTGAATGAACTTTGTCTTGAGATCAATCCAGCTGCAGATTGAGTGCAGAGGTAGCAGGGAATACCAATTGAGGACTGGGCCTTCGCAAGCAATGATGAAAGATTTGGCCAGTGCAACATCATCTCTTCCTGCTGAGTTTACAGCTGCTTCATAGCTCATGAGGAACTGTCTGGAGTGTCCATACCCATTGTACTTCAGGAGAGACTGGTTTGTACTTCGGAGGCCATGGTGCAGTTTGCAACCCAAGAGAAAGTGGCGATTTTGGATCTGCGAACTGTGAGATTCCGTTGCCTGTGAAAAAATTCTCTTTCGGGGTTCTTTTTCGCTGACCAGAGCTCTGATGTGGCGAATCGCGCCAGAGTGAACTGTTTTCTTGTTCCTTCATTTCATCAATCTCCTTTTGCATTTTCTCCAGCTGTTCTTTTGCTTGGTTAAGCTTCTCCAATTTCTCCGAAGCTTTTCTTTTTGCTTCCAGCTGACTCGCGAATCTTTCCTTCTCCTTCTGAAGCATCAGCACCTTTCTGTTCACTGCTTTCAATTGTTTGTCCACAGCATCATCATCTTCCTCTTCAGCTTCTTCTTCGGTAAATGTTTCCAGGGCATGTGCAGTTTTTTCCGCTCGTGCTTTCTGCAAAGCTTCGAGTTTTGCTTGCCTTTCTTGGTCTGAAATCTGCTGATGTTCTGTGGCAAGAGAGTTTCCATTATCTTCTTCTACGTGGTGATCTTCCTGGTCTGCCTCGGTGGGTGTGTTCTTCTTAGACTTTTTCTGTGGAGGCATCGTGAGTTGTTTGTCGGTTTAGACCACGGTGGGCGCCAATGTTGGGGGGTCAGAAAATCAGATGGGACCCCCTAACACAAGTAGAGAGAGATTCCCGAACACAAGTAGAGAGAGATTCCCGAACAAACCTGTGAAAGTGTTCAAGGACGAGGAGACAAAGAATCTCCGAAAGCCTGTATTCGTCTCAAAAGTCGTGAACCCCTTTACACGTGCCCCCGGCCCCCTTTTATAGGGAGACGAAGGGACTTTTACATTCCTATATTACCCTCGGATCTAAAGAATATTCCAAATGGGAACATGTACATAAATGTCTTTTACATCCCGTAATTTGCGGAGCCTGACTTCGGATATTCACAAGCTTGCCATCCTTTCACACCTCGAACCCGGACTTTTGGTGTCACGCCTTTGACTTGGCCCACTTTTGACGTAGCTTCCATTCACGAGATTCCCCAAAAGCTTGAACTTTAGCTTCGGAAGCTCGAACTCATCTTCGAAGTCTAGTTTCCCGAACTACAATCCTCCTCCGAAGTTTCACCTTTCCCTGAAATGTCATAAAAACATCGAAAGCCGACCGTCCCTCGGAGCACTTTACTTCCGAAGGTCATTAGAGTGTCAGAAAGTTGATAAACCTTGTATCATACGAACTCGAGTTTGTGGAAACCATAGCAGCACCTTTGGAATTCGTGAAACAGCGAGTATCTTTCCTCTCATACCGCGGGATTCTTGAGAACAACGATATTTCCGAAGTTCCGAGGGTGATGGTTTTACTCCAATTCCCCAACATGAGTTTTGTTCCCCTCATCCACTCGTTTACGTTTCCACATTTGTTCTCGGAGCTTGTGTGTGTTTATTTTCATACAGTATTATCTTGATAGAATTGACTATAGGTTGCGAAACTCTTCTTTTGGGATGAGAATTTCACACTAGATCAATCTGTAATCGCACATTTAGATAACATGATCTAGTGTTATGTTTGATGCAATTAGTGGAAATCATAAGTTGTGTAATTACATCCTTATTCCCTCTTAGGCTATGAGGTATGAGCACCATTTTTTTTTTTTGACAACAGTATGAGCACCAAATTGGCTTTGCGGCTGCATGGTACCATAGCACTTTGACTTTTCCATACAAGCATACACACATGACACATTATTCCAGAATGTTGTCCAAATAATCTTACAATCTAGGAGTTGGGGTATTCCCAAGACCTCAATACACAATATTTCTCTTTCTGCTACATTTTTTTTGCGGGTTCTCTTTGTGCTACATTGATGTGCCATTTACATGTGAACCTTTGCTCCACTTATATATGCATCCCTATATACACTTCAATTTTTTTATTCCATATACATTTCTCTATAACTATATATTTTATTTATTATAGTGGCAAAGAGCTCATGATAATTGTTATTAGGACGTCGTTGCCGAACTTAGAAAACGATGAAAGAACTAGACCTCTGGTTCTTCATCTTCTCAAGGTTCGGCGAGACAGCGAGCTGGATCATCGCCGGCGGTCCGCATGCGAGAGCCAGAGCGCCATCGCCACCCTCCGGCACGTGTTCCCGCAGGATGGCCTCCGTCACGAACCCGACGCTGTACTTCCACCCTTCCTCCGGGCGCTTCACCTTGTCGACCACGTACCACACCTTGAGCCTGTCCGGGTACTCCGCCGCCCACCGGTCCAGCTCGCCGCGCAGGAGGATGTCGTCCTCCGTCCGGTTGGCGTACACCAGGTGCATCTCCGTCCGGTCCCCCGGCTGGTCGCGCAGCACCGCCTGGATCACCTGGTACATCGGCGCGATCCCGCTCCCGCCGGCGACCATGGCGAGGCGGCGCACCTGGCGCGGCTCCCCGCCGATCGTGAAGCCGCCGCGGCCGGTGTACACGACGTGTCCGAGGGGCCCCTTGACGTCGATGCTAGAGCCGATTGGGAGGGATTCCAGGTGCTGGGTCATGATCCCACCGTCGGGGAACGTGGGGTGCTCGTCCTTGAAGTAGATTTTCACGAGGAGGTCGAAGTGGCCGGCCTCGTCCGGCGCGCTCGTCGGCGTGTAGGCGCGCGCGCAGAGCTTCCCGTCGACGTCGGCGCACACTAGGATGTGCTTGCCGATGGGGAGGCCGAGCACCTGGTCGGAGGATGGTAGCGCGAACCGGAAGAGGCGGACGTCACGGGAGATCTCCTTCTTGTCCATGAGGCGGCAGGGGACCTTCTGGCGCGGATCGGAGAGCGCGACGGCGGGCGCGAAGGGCTTGACGGCGGCGGGGATGGGGTCGAGGTGGGAAAGGCTGGATGACGTGCAGTGGACGGAGTTGTGGCCGGTGCTGGTGGTGACGAGCTCGCCGATGCGGTAGGCGTCGAGGAGGGACTTGGCCTTGTCGGAGTGGATGGCGTCGAACTCCTCGGTGCAGTCGGTGCCGGCGTTGATGAGGATGCTGTCGGCGCCGCCCGGGTGGTCCTGGAGGTACGCGGTGCAGTCGTAGACGTGGCCGTGGACGACGATCCACGCCGAGTCCCGCGACGCGTGCTCGCGAACCTCGGCCATGGTGAACCGTTTGTTGGCGTCGTCGGTGGTGGTGTTCGTGATGGCCTCCGCCGCCGTGTCGAGGTGCTTCTGCCGCGCCATCCACCCACCCAGCTGGTTGCCGGGCTGCGTCGGGTGCTCGAACACCAGCCCGATCTCCCCATTACGCGGTCGGCGCACGTTCACCCTCACCTTGAACCAGCAGTTGGTCATCATCCCCTGCAAACACGATCCATCATCAGAATTTCAGAATCCAGCAGGAAGAATAACAGAGTGATGTGCCAACTGCCAAACAATCGACACCTCGTACCATGAGGTTCCAGACGATCTTCTCGGGCTGGGTGTTGAGCGATTGGTCCCAAGCGCGGACGGCGATCTCCTTGGCGCCGAGGAGGTCGATGACCTCGACATCGATGGACCAGAAGCACCAGCACCAGTACTTGCCGTACTTGTTGGGCTTCTCCGGGTGGTTGAGCTCACACAGTAGCCATGTCTCGCCGCCGTCCAGAGTGACCTCCACTCGTGTCACCTTCTTGCCACCACCTACACAACAAAAACACAGAGAAATCATCATGTAAAGATGTAACGGTTTAAGCTATAAAATCCAACACCACAGGCACACCTATCTTTTGCTTTATTGGCCGATGCATACAACTCAATATGATATAAAAATATAGTTTTAGCGGACTTCTATTTTTTCACCTCGTATGATTTGTGTCCTGCAGCACCTTATCAGTGTGACTTACTCCAAGCTAGATGGGAACCTAACTCTTAACCCCAAATCTAATCTTGTGGTGACAAATTAGGTCTGTAAATTCTTAAAATGTACACTTGTATTCCTGTCCGAATCACCCTTATTACGAGTATCACAATATGTAACTATACTACTATTTTCATTTGAAGATTACATTTGAATTGCGAAAGGGCCTGTAGCGTAGTGGTTACAAGAGCCCCGGTAGCACCTCAGGTCCTGGGTTCGACTCCCTGTGGTGACTTCGTCAATCTTGAGGATTTGCCGGCCCAGTCTTCGAAGATGCTCCTAGAGGTAGGGTTTGCGTGCGTATATTCATAGGGATGAGTGTGCGTGCGTTATGAGTGTCTCCGATGTACTGTGTAATTCACAAAAGAAGATTACATTTGAATC
The DNA here is from genome assembly GCA_036936925.1 of Cenchrus fungigraminus. Taxonomy (NCBI): domain Eukaryota; kingdom Viridiplantae; phylum Streptophyta; class Magnoliopsida; order Poales; family Poaceae; genus Cenchrus; species Cenchrus fungigraminus. Next base: position 61,175,682 of record CM072768.1, on the reverse strand, counting down.
CTACATGAAAATTTTCATGGGTCATTTCCGAAAAGAAAGATAAATCCTAAAAAAATCCCACAAAAATCAGAAAATATCCTAGATAAATCCTAAAAAATCCCACAAAAATATCTTACCATCATTACATTGGACTTTAATCATTATAGCAACTGATGTTACCATGAAAATATTCTAAATGATCTGCTCAATATAAAGCTAAATTGCCACTTCTACCATTATGAAAAAAACTAATGGAACCCCCTATTTTTTTTATCTAACCCACGTGTCATTATAAGAAATAATCTAGATCATATCATCCTACATTTACATCTAAGTTTCCCGCATATGTTATTATAAAAATGCCCAAAAGTACACTAATACATAGTTTTAAATTATCTATTCATGCCATCATTAATATAAAAATACTTACTTAAGCTATACATGCATGGTACGTTTCACCATGTGCACATGAATGGAGGAAGCTATGAGAATACCAATTTTCATGTTAAATATGTAACTCAAATTAATGGTTAAATTTAATTGAATATTTGTGAAATAAATATGTATGTGCGGTGAAAAGCGAAAAGAACTATGAATGTGGATGAAGAAATATACAGAGTAATTTTTAGCTCAAATCTCATACAATCTGTGCACTGCTATATATGAATTTGTGCTAGACTAGTGTAACAAACAGGAGAGTGTAACAACCCGTAATGAGCTTACAAGTCTTTAGCATCGGGTGAAGAGTACAAGAATAATGAGGAGGCAAATTTGCATATCAGACGCAACGGTCATGAACTTTTCACCAATGTCATTAGTGAGTCCTTTTTAGTGGAGGTTGTTGATCAGACGATGGATGTTGTGCTTACCATTGTTGTTGACTTGCCCTTTGATCACACTGTGCTTGTAAAGCATGCTACAGAACATACCGATGTGATAATTTTCAGGGAATTTTTGTATAAACATGTTGCTGCCTACAATGTGTTTGATGATATGCTTCTTGTAAAAGTTAAGTGGGATAAGATGTCAATTCATATTGTACATGAAGGATTATTACAACAATTAACTCAGAGGATTGATATGCAAGCAGGTCCCATTATATGCACCAATCGTGTTTGAGGAAATACATAAATGTGGAGAGGACTTGATTGTCAATGTAAAGAAACCAACTGCAAAGTTCAATCAACAGTTAGTTTACTTGGTTTATTATGATGAGGGTGAGTCAATTGTCGAGTTAGTTATCGGCAATGATTTAAATCTTCGGCTAAGCCTCTTAGTGGTTTAAGATTGCAGTAGCTAAGAGGAGCTATAGCTTAACTAAGATATTTAGCGGTTTTGAAAAAAATAGGCAAAAATCAATATCACTTCACATATTCATTCGCTATCACTCCTCTGTTCACACAAACATAGCAAAAGAGCCCAAGTCTATCGAGCCTAGCTGCTAAGTCATAGCTCAGCCTAGCCCAAGAGAAACAAGGTCAATACTACATAACAACAACTATGCCATCTAGGAGATGATGAACAGAAAATTTAGAAATGGAAGCCAGAGAGGGAAAGGGAAGAGTGTCTTCCTCCTATGGTTACCGAGATCCCCTTCTCCGATTTCCTCATGTGATTGCTCACGTTCGAGAGTTGATCTCACCGGCGATTACGAGTTGTTACAGAGAGGGTAATTTTGATCGTTAGTATAGGTCCTAATGTTTCAATAATTTCTTGAGGACCGGAGCGTCCGAGGACCGGTGGATGGTCGCTCCCTGGTGTGATGAGTGATTGACAACGTGGTGTGGACTGACTCTTGGGCGAGTATTGCAAGTGTAGGTTGCGGCTTGATTTGCGTTGGTGCAGGTGAAGAGTGGGCGCGAAAGGTCTTAGCCCTGCGGGGCCTCCGAGGAGTGGAGAGACAAGTAGGCTCGGCTCGATGGACCCAGTGGCCGAACGGGATCAAGTGCGGGCCACATAGTGGCAAGAAAAGCAAGATGATGTCGTGGACAGGAGCCGGTGCAGGGTAGCGGCTCACGACCGGAGTCTGCACACGGGGTTTGCGGCGGTTCACCACAAAACCATCAGGTTATTTGGTTGAGCCACAAAACCAAGACCTGAGGCTCGACGGGCGGAGACGGGATCTGGGCGCGCCGAGAAGCTTCAATGCCAGGGGACACGAGGCGGGATCGCAGGGCTTGCATCGGGAGGACGCGGACTGCGGCGAAGGCGTGGTCACCCGATGAAGAGGAGTGCTACTTGACCATCTTGCCCCTGAGGGGTGTGTATCTTCCTTTATGTTCTAGGGGTAGCTTGGTCATTTGCCCAACCCGGAGAGACTTCATATATATAGCTCTAGGGTTCCAGGGAAACTCATCCATCTCGACTGCTTCCTCATTTCCCCGCTCTTTAGGCTAGATTTTCTTTATGATTTTGTAGAGAATCTGACCTCTGGTTGTATGGAAGCATTCATGGTTACGTCGATTTCCTTCTCTTGGCTCGAGTGATTTTCGTGTCTTTTTCGGACTATTTTGTGGGATTTTCATGTGTGGCTTGTTCCTTCGATTCTGAGGCGTTTGTGCTCGAATTTCTTTGAGGGGATCATGGATTGATGTCTTGTGCATCTTTGTGCTTGATCTTGACCCATCAAACTCCGGTTTGGCCTCCAATTCGAGGATTTCGGTTGGAACCCTAGCTTTTTGGTTGAGCTCAGTTCGTGTTCGATTCTCGGCGATTTAGTGTGTTTGAGGCTCTAAGTTTTTGGGTATAGCATCCCCTAGGGACGCTTCACATCTTCCCCAAATCTTGTCTCAATGCATTCAGCCGTTTGGGAGATCCATGGATGGATAGGAGGGGTTGACTTCACGAGCTGCTCATTTCTGCTTTTGTTCGAGCAGGACGGACAATCCGTCCGACCCTCACGGACAGTCCGTGAGGTGCAGTGTTCGTCACGTGTTCGTCCAGTTCTTGCGAGTTCGCGCATTCGATCGGCTGGAGTCGTTGGATTTGTTTGCAGCTGGTTTTTGGACAGTTCGCCAGGCAAGGTCGGACAGTCCGTCCGGGTCGGACAGTCCGAACTGAAGTGACGGACGGTCCGCTCGAGTCGTGTGTTTTTGGTGGTTTCTGGTGCGAATTTCAGATGCTCCGAACTGAAGTGTCAGACAGTTCGCAAGGCCCAGACGAACGGTTCGTGGTGCCCATACGGACAGTCCGTGCGAGGCAAGTTAGGGTGCAGACCTTCTGGTGGTTTTGTTGGCAAATACGGACGGTCCGTCCTTGACCCACAGACGGTCCGACCGGTAGCCACAGACAGTCCGTCCTAGCATGACGGACGGTCCGTCCTAGCATATGACGGACGATCCGTCCCAGACACTGTAGATCGGCCTAAATCCCTAGCTCTTGAGTTGTGCTTCCGCTGTGAGTTGTGTTGAGGCTTGTTCCTAGGGTTAGTAGATTTGTTGTGACTACGTGACCTTGGCAAGTTTGTATGAGAACCCTTGCTTGTGATTTTGAGGCATAGTCGAGTTCATCTCTTCGGAGAAGAATTTTTATCGGCTCCCATTCACTTCCCCCTCTGGTCGCCTAATTGGTCCTTCATTTCTAATAGTATCTTTTTTTATGGAACAACTGGGAAGGCTCCTACTGATATTTTTAATTACGAGGAAAAAAAATGTACAAGTTACACAACCCTAGGCATAAAGAGAGACCCTAGAAAAGATAATAAATATTTGAAATAACAAAACCACAATGAAAGCTTCGCCCCGTGGATGACAAAAGCAAATTCCTTTTTGAAAATGCCCTTCCAACGACAAAGCTGGGAGGGCACCACCATCAAAGATTATTTCATTCCTATGACTCCAGATGCTAAAACAAGCAACCATATTGATATCTCTTGAAATTACTAGTACACGTAGGAGCACTGGTTGATGGAATAACTTTTCTATTTAAGATAGTTTTGATCTCAACTTATCCATCTAATAACAAATTTAAATATCTAGATGTCCATTTTAAAAGTATATATGGAAGATACTAAATGATAAGTTAATTTAGACCTACCACTCAAGAAAGTTTAGTTTGGACATTCCGCTGGTGCATGTTTATTCAAAAAAGAAATGTAAGGGCCCGTCAATAGAACCCGTCTACAGAGCGGTAATTTTGCAAAAAAGTTCCCCCGCGTCCCTACCGACGGCTCCCGCGTCGCTAGATCAGGCGACGGGTCGTCCCGTTCCCCAACGCCCAGGCGACGCGCGACAACGCGTTGTGGAAGGCGTCTCCACCGAGCGACGCCGCGCTGGATCCCGTGCTCCCCCTGCAAGAAGGTCACACCGCGGGAAGTTACCCGCCAAGTCCAGAGAAGCGCGTCGGAGAGGGAGGCGGCGGAGCCGCCGGGGGAGCTCCTCACCGCGCCGCCGTCGGTGGCCCGCCGGAGGAAAGAGCGAGAGACGAGACAGATCGAGATGCAACGAGAGAGAGAGGAGAGGAAGAAGAACTCCCTGGAGGCTGCTGGCGCGAGCTCCGCCGCACCGCGCCCTGGAGCTCTGCCGCGGGCCGCGGCTGCCGGAGTAGGTCCGCCTCGCCACGGATCTGGCCGGCCGCGCCGCGCCGCCGCTCCCCGGAGGAGCAGCTCTTCCTGCGACCGCCCTGCTCCTCCCCCGCTGCGGAATTGAAATCCCCGGCGGCCCAAGCGCCAGAGCTCGTCGCGGATGGGCCATAGACGGAGCTGGGGAGGTGGAGGAGGCTCGGGCGCGAGGGATTGAAGGAGGGTAGCGTGTGGACGGAGTATTTGGCCGACCGCCGGCGCTGCTTAGTGGAGAAGAATGGAGGTAGAAAGAAGAATAGGGGCGTGCGCGAGAGCTCCGCTGCTCCCTGTTGCCTTCGGCGCCGGGCTGCGCTGCCGTTGCCGTCGCCCTTGCGGCACCACCAGGCGGCGCCGCACCTTTCCCCCTGCAGCGGCGCAGGGCCATACGTGCCGGCCGTGAACGGGAGGCAGGCTGGATGGATCGGTCCGATCGGACGAGAGGCTTCTGGAGTCAACGACACAAGACGATGCAGAAGCTTTTGCAAAATATCCACACATGAACAGTGCAACAGTAAAATATGAACAGTACTGCTATATAATATAATTATTATTTTTACTATTCTTAAAAATTATTGCAATCATATGTTTATTTTATTTATGTTTGATGTTATTCAATCAAATCAAATGACCACACAATGATATACACAAATGTATTTGCAGTTGATCTAAAGCTACATGCAAAGCATTAAACAGCTTACAGACATCCTTTGTCTATGGGCTATATAACTTGTCTGTACATCTGTCTGTATGCTAAGTTCGAGATTCTGTAAACAACCCACCGTCTAAGGGCTGTACATACCCTAACCTTAAAAGAACGGCCACCGACCACACATACACCACCTGTACTTCTGAGGAGAATGTTTTGTAGGTTGTGACGGTGTATACATCATCATGAGCATATTCTAACATGCAAGTAACTGAACAAAAGTTGTGGCAGGAATTGTAAAATGGTGCTGCAGCGTCGAATGTCGGGCTGTCGGCAAACAAAGATCACTCCTGTAGCAGAGATTTAGCACACGATCGACTCACCGGAGTAGGCGAATCCCTTCATGGTGTAGGCATCCTGCGTGGTGACGGCGTTGACGGGCAGGACCTCGTCGTGCCCCGGCGTCGTGATCACCGAGTTCACGTTGAGCTCGTAGATGACATGCTCCGGCTTGTACCACCACCCTGCATTGTCGAAACACACCCGTCTTCCTTTGATCAGCAGCAAGCTCAAAATCGATGGAATCCGTGTAACTTTGCTTGGAAGGAATCTATGAAATTGTCACCTTCGGCGTCGGCAAGCTCGGCGTCCACGTGGGACGGCAGGAAGCGATTGTCCCGGTAATGGTAGTAGTTGTCGGACTCGGCGGTGGTGACGACGATGCGGCGGAGCCACTTGACCATGCGGCCGGCCGTGCAGCCGGGGACGACGACGCGCACCGGGAAGCCGTGGTCCGGCAGCAGCGGCTCGCCGTTCTGCATGTAGGCGAGCATGACGTCCATCGTCGGGTCCATGGCCCACTCGAACCGGATGCTGGTGCCGTACGTGGTGCCCTTACCGCCGCCGGGGAGGTCGTCGGCGCCCTCCAAGCAGACGTGGAGCGCGCCGCCCGTGCGCTGCACGACGCCGCACCGGCGCAGCACGTCGCGGAGCCGCGCGCCGCGCCACACGGAGGTGGACGCGGCGGCGGGGCCCCAGTTGAAGCCCACCGTCTGGCGCACCGCGTTCTGCTCCCCGCGCCGGTTGCTGGAGCAGACGAGCGTCACGGGGACCTCGACGGCGGGGAAGTCGCGGACGAGCTGATCCATGGTGAGCCGCGCGGGCCGCCTGACGAGGCCCGTCACCTCGACGGCCCACGTCGCCCAGTCCCCGCGCGGCACGGCGCCGTGGTTGCGCACGTAGTGGAGCGGCGCCGGAGTGACGAAGTCGTGGTGCATCAGGCGCGCCAGCGGCGGCTCGCAGTTGAGCGGGTGCTTCCCGGTGAGCCGGATGAGGGACGGGTCGCGCTTGATCCACGCGTCCGCGGTGCCCGCGTCGCGCGGGTCGTGCGCCGCCGCCGGCTCCACGCCGAGATGCAGGTGCGGGCCGTAGAGCTCGCGCCAGTCGTGTTCGTCGACGTCGTCGTCATCCCACGCGTGCGATGACGACGACGAGAGAAGGGAAGTGAGGCCACGGTCGGAGAGGGGAGGGATGCTGTGGCTCCGGGCAGGAGAGTACGCTCTGCGGGTGCCGTTCATGAAGGCCTGCATCTGAGCGGAGCTCAGCTCAAGGCGGGCTAGCTGCGTTGCTTCGACTGAAGCGGCCATGGTCATGTGATGGTTTCAGTTGATGAGCTAGTGATAGTAAGGAGGATTGATGCCGAGGGAAAGCCATAGGAGTTGTTAATATATATATACATTCCAGCGTGCATGGACGCTTGGAAAGGTCAAACTCCTAAGAAAATACTAGACACTTAAAAAACTCTCAAGACCTTCATGTTGTCGGCAGAGATGTGGGCTTGTGGAGAAAAGGAAAAATGGGAAGTTTTCAGTTAAATCAATGTATGACCAATTAGCTAGTGTTGACGATGACGATTCATTACGACTACATGTAAAAGGCATCTCTATTTACTCATACATGGAGAGCCCTCCAAGATTACTTCCTACGGTACAAAGTTACTTCCCTCAACAGAAAAAAGCACACAAGAGCAAGTAACTTTTAGTCATTATGGAGAGCCCTCACAGGTTACTTCCTGTGACACAAAATTACTTATCTCAACAGGAGCACACGGGAGGAAATAACTTTGTGTCGCGGGAAGTAACTTTGTGTGTCGCGGGAAGTAACCTGAGAGGGCTTCCCATTTAAACCTAATGGAGAGGCCTCTCCGTTTTGATTTTTCGTTACTAGAATATCGAAAGCAAAGCTACCATATAAAATGTAATGTTGAGTTTACTCTCGACTGTAACTTTCTATCAGTGCAGTCGATCCACCGCTTCACCAGCACCATACATGTGTGGGTCCCGCTGCCTCCCCCTCCCACCCGCACAACCGCATAACGTCCCAGCTCCCTTCCCCTCTGCCTTTTCTCCTTCTTCTCTCCCGAGATCTACCTTCCACAGGCTTGCGGCGGCACGCTGCAGGGTGGGCGCGCTCCCGACGGTGAGCTCCCAGGGGGAGCAGCGGCGGCCCGCGGCCCACGGGGAGCTCCCTAGGGGATCAACGGCGAGCTCCCCGGGGGAGAAGCAGCGCGCAAGGCTGGCTCCCCCTCGAGGAAATCCGAGCCGGGTGATGTTGGAAGGGGCAGTGACGGCGGTGCACTCCCCCGGGCGAGCTCCCCAGCCGCGGCGGCCGGATCTCGGTTTTTTTTTTCTGATTTTCCGCACTTTTTTCTTCAAAATTTTTTGTTCTTTTTTTGGATTTTCTAGATTTTATTTGTTCTAAAGTTTTTTGGAAAATCATTTTCACAAAGTTTTTTACATAAAAAATGTTATGTAAAAGTTTTATTCATTTAATTTTTTCAAAAAACGTTTTGCCCATGATTTTTCCGAAAAAAATGTTCGAAATATTCTTCACATTTATTTTGCTAATGTTTTCTTGCAATTTTTTGTTCAGAAAACTTTTTTCTTTTTTTCTGAAAAAAGTTTGTGTATAACGTTTTCCTTTGCTATTTCAAAAGAAGATGAGGATGGACTTTGCACGTGGGGTTGGGAGACTGGTTCGGACCGCCTGTCCGAAATCGACCGGGAGAAGCCCTCCTCACGGGCGATCATAAAGAATAATGCTATTCTCACTAAAGATAACATGGTTAGAAGAAATTGGGTGGGTGATCCTTTATGTCAATTCTGCAATGAGCATGAAACGATAAACCATATGTTTTTGAATGTGTGGTTGCTAGAGTCATTTGGGGGATTGTGGCGCAGTGCCTCGGGGCCAGCAACGTTCCTTCCAACATAGAGCAATATTGTGCATGGATTCAATTGTAGTTGCCGGGTGCGGGTTTAGTCCACTCCTTTGGGTTGGCAGCAATTTGCTTTAGGCCATATGGAAAGCTAGAAACAAATCTTGTTTTTTTAGAATAAAAGGGTGAAGGACCCTGTTGAAATACTGAACCATGCTTGTGTGTTTATGAAATTCTAGGTAGGGTTGTACAAGACCGAATTTCAAGAGCAACCGACGGCTGGGCTGAGTGCGATCGTGTCTGTAGCGTATCAAGTGCTGAAGAATCAGAGGAGAGCCGGTCCTAGCAGGATGCAAATTCAAGATGCAAGTAATGGGGAAGATGAGGAGGAGGGTTCTCTAGGCGTTTAATCTTTACACATGTCGAGACGATGTAGGAGGGTGGGGGCAAAAAAGATCCCCAGGCCGTGAAAGTTTGGATTACGTGTCTTTATAGTGTCAGGTTGTGCCGACATCTGCGTTAGTACGTGGACTGCTCCCTTTTCTTTCTGCTACTAGGTCTTTATCTCCTCCATCCCTCCTTCTCAAAATATATATTTGTAATGGAAATGGAGCGTACCCCCGGTTAAAAAAAAACTCTCAAGACACCCTACCTGTCTTTCATGCCCATACGTCTATGGAGATGGCGATGACGGCCCTCCCTTTAAAGGGCATCACCACATGCCCGTTTTTAAGATAAAAAAATACATGGGGGAAATATAGTGATTTGCACAAACATGTACTATTATAGTTAGCAGTGGTGGAGCGCCGCTAACCACCGAAAGAATGATTTTTTTTTTAGCTTAAGGAAATAATCCGGTCTCCACAACCAGTTGGCTGTGTACGACCACAATATCAACACCAGTACAATGATACAAACGCCACGAGTTCATACAACTCCCGACATACAATAAAAGGCAAACTGGTAGAATACCCTGCTATCTAAAAGCAAGATATGCTAGGCTTGAATACGTTTTAAAACATTCCACCCACTACTCTTGAGAAACTCCAAAGAACAAGTCTCCAACCAACTGCAACCTTCCTTCAAAATGCTCCTTCCCTCTTCTCTGGACAAAATGGACCAACTCCTGATCCAGAAGGTTCCCCTAAACATCACCTGCAAAATAGATTTAGATTTTGATTTTTGGAACACAACATCATTTCTACTGAGCCATAACGCCCAACAAAAAGCAGCCACCCCAACAGTCACTAAAGCCCTTTGCTTATGCGAAAAACTTCTAAGCCAAGGGCCGACGAGGTTAGCAATATTAGCAGGTTTTGTAATCCCAAAAGTGACACTGATTGAAATCCACATCAATCTAGCCATTGGACAATCAAAAAAGAGATGTTGAATAGTCTCCTGTTCACTACAAAAGCAACAATGAGTACATCCCTTCCACTGTCTCTTAGTTAAATCGTCTTTAGTCAAGATAACACCCTTCCACAAATACCAATGAAATATCTTAATTTTTAGGGGTATTTTCGCTTTCCAAGTAACGAGGTTAAGGCGTGAAGCATTCCTGACCACTAGATCGTTATACATGGCCTTTACAGAGAAACTCTTGGACTTAGTCCAAATGAATGTGTCTGTCTGCTCACCTAGGCGCACATTAAGAATACTTTCCACCAATTGTAACCATTTATCCCCATTATCTCCCACTAAAGCCCTTCTAAAAGAAACATGTAATGGAGTTGTACTTAGTACTTAGGCCACCGACACATTTTTCTTTCTCACAATATTGTAAAGGGAAGGGTATTTTGACATCAAAGGCTCACTTCCAATCCATAAATCTTCCCAAAAATCTAGTTTGAGTTCCATTCTGAATTTTAAACCTACCCCTTTCTAACACTAGCCTTTTGACTTGCATTAAGCCAGACCAAAAGTGTGAGTCGCCTTTCTTTTTCTCCACTTGGGAGAGAGTTTTGTTCTTCAAATATTTTCTCTTAAGAATCTGTTGCCATAGTCCCTCTTCATTTAATAACGTAATAATCCACTTGCTTAGCAAGCATTTGTTTTGAATGTCCAAATGTACAATACCTAATCCCCTGTACTTCTCAGTTTGTGAAGAATACTCCATTTAGCAAGTCTATATTTCTTTTTATGTTCGTCACATTGCCAAAAGAATCTAGACCTGTAGTAGTCTAGCTTCTCACGCACCCCTTTAGGTATACGAAAGAAGGACATCATGAACATTGGCAAGCTCGAGAGCACCGAATTGATTAGGAAAAGCCGCCCTCCTGACGAAAGCAACTTTCCTTTCCAACTAAACTTTTTCTGAAACCTCTCTTCTACCAGCCTCCAATCCTTATTGGAGAGCTTTCAATAACTCATCGGGATTCCCAACTATCTAAAGGGAAGATCCCCTCCCTTACACCCAAACAATTCCACATACTCCGTTGCTCTTTCCCTTGTATCCCCGAAGCTGAATAATTCACTCTTATGGAAGTTGATTTTAAGACCTGATAACTTTTCAAAAGCACTTAGTACTAGTTTCAAGTTTTTGGCCTTCTCTAAATCATCATCCAATAAGAGGATTGTGTCATCCGCGTATTGCAAGATGGAAAGGCCATCATCAACTAAGTGAGGGACCAGACCATCAAAAAAACTCAGCTCTTTAGATCTTTCAATCCAATCAAAACTGCTGCTATGAGATTAAAAAGAATCGGGGACAAGGGATCACCCTATCTCAACCCCTTCTTAGTTTGGAAATAATGCCCCATTTCATCGTTCACCTTTACACACACACTTCCGCCTTTGACAATACTATCAATCCACTGACACCACTTGCCTGAAAACCCCTTCATCCTAAGAACTTGCTGCAGAAAGGACCAATTAACCTTATCGTATGCCTTCTAGAAATCTAATTTGAGGATGAGGCCCTTATGCTTCTTTCTATGCAACTCATGTATTGTTTCATGCAGAATGACCACTCCTTCCAAGATATACCTTCCCGGCAGAAAAGCCATTTGAGAAGGCTTGATAACTTTGCATGCTATTGATGACAGTCTGTTAGCCAACACCTTTGTAAAGATCTTAAAGCTTACATTAAGCATGCAAATGAGTCTGTATTGCTGAATTCTATTGGCCTCTTGTTCTTTTGGAAGCAGAGTTATAATTCCAAAATTAAGGTTGAACAGCGGGAGGTTGCCCGCATGGAAGTCTCTAAACAAGGTCATTAGGTCGTTCTTAATGAGACTCCAAAAAACTTGATAAAATTCAGCCGGGAACCCATCCGGTCCTGGGGCTTTATTGTGTTTCATCTGAAAAATAGCCTCCCGCACTTCATTCTCTGAGAACTCTGCTGTCAACCGATCATTTTCTATGAGGGTGACTTGTGGGATGTCCTCTCTCATTGATTCATTCATCAAGAAATTATTTCTCTCTGAACTACCAAAGAGGCCCTTGTAGTAACTTGTGATATACTTGAGCAACTACTCCTCCCCCTCCACAACCCCCTCTTCTTGCTCAAGTCTAGAAATTCCAGTTTTCCTTCTCTTTCCATTTGCTACCATCTGAAAAATACTTTGTATTGTTGTCTCCTTTTAAAATTTTAGTTGTTTTCACCCTTTGGAACCATTTTAACTCTTCCTCTCTCAATAGCTGAGCAATCCTATCGCTGATGCTCTGCTTGAGATCCCACTCATGCTGACTTAGCAGCTGGGTCTCCGCATTTCTATCGAGCTCATCAACTTTCCTCATTAATTCCTGCTTCTCTTTCTTATAGGCACCCGACATATTCTTTGCCCATCCTCGCAGGAATTGCCTTAGCCTTCTAATCTTATTTTTGCCATTTTTGCAAAATAAGAATGATATGGGTTAAATCTTGAAATAAATTCATGAAATTGCGAACAATCGTGTGGAGTTGAGGATTCAATTTGGGTAGTCAGTTTCCAACCTTACCAGCTATGTTTCGCTCATTTACCTTCACCTCGTCCAGGGTGGTGCTGCGCGCTCCGGCCGCAATGAGGGACATCACAGCATAGATGGACACCAGTGAGAAGGCGAGGTTCTGGTTCTAGCTGCCGCTGATGGCGCCCTCGGCGAGATGCTTCTCAAGGCAGGGGCGAAGCCAGACAAGACAACCACCGTGGCCGTCTGTGTTAAACACTAAGGTCATACACATAGATGAATAGTGTTGAACAATAAGTTCCATTGAATTTAGCAAATTTCATCAGGGACGCCGGACCCCGGTGGCACAAGGCAGCTTCGCCCCTGTCTCAAGGCGAAGTGCGAACGCAGTAAGGCCAGAACAGACAGCATCATGTGCTTTCTTGCTTGTCTCGTCTCGTCTTCCATGGTGTCGTGCATCTAATTGTTTCTCAGATGGAAGCACACATAACGGTTAATCTAATTGTTTCTTGTGGGGTTTTTTCCCCCCAATTTGGCAAGTTAAAAATGACAAACTTTTGAAAAGAGTTTTTTTTAAAAAAAAACTTGGCAAATCTTTAAGGAGTTTGCAAATCACAAATTTACCAAGTACAAAATAGCAAATTGTTGGAGATGCTCTAAGGAACATAGCAGAATCCAGATACATGAAATGTATGCCTATCACCATCTTATGCCCTACCTTTTGTCTTCTTTTTGATAATAGCCTTTTGTCATTTTTGGTCACGAGACACTGGAACACATGAATGCCCAATTTCCATGATACTACCACTACCTGTACTGTCTGTTGGACCAAATTTATTTTGGCACCATGGGGTTTCGTTCTGGGCTTCGATGGTTGATCCCAAATTTATTTTGGCACCATGGGGTTTCGTTCTGGGCTTCGATGGTTGATCCCAATAGCAATCGGTAGCGTCCAATTAGTTTTGTGTTCATTCTTTGCTATAAAGTATTATTGCAGATCAATAATAAAAATGGCTAAAGACTAAGCTTGCACGTGGATCTTTGCTGATATCTCACTGTGCCAAAACTTGTGAAGTGCGTGTTCAAATGTTGCAAAAACCATTTCTCTTCTCAAATAATCATATCTATATATAATATATATAAGCCACCGTCACTGTTTTCATGGTGCAAATCCGTGTGGTAGAATATTCCAAGGGAACCCAAATTTTTTCTTTACATAGGATTGCAAAAAAAAAACCCTACAGTTTTATGAATATTTTCTTGGTATATTACTTTATTTATAAATTGTTACATACATGTGGACACGCCTCGTATTGAGTTCATATTAAAGCACCGAACAAATACCTTTTCTTTTTTTTTTGCTCTGTCACAAAAATAGGTTTATCTAGAATTTTAACATATCTTTGGTATATACACAACGCATGAGATTTCAAATATAGGGGGTGTTTGAATCCATGGGCTATTTTTAACCCACCTCTTTTTAGTCCAAATAACTCCAAAAGAAGTCAAATAGGTAGGCTATTTTAAGGCTATTTGCAACTAGCCCACCCAAAAAAATTATCACACCAAGAGGTGCTAATTGAGCTATTTGGAGTTAGGCCCGTCCGGACGTTGCCTCTCTCCCGCACGAGATCCGCATCCACCAGAGGCGCCTCGTCTCCTTCGCGCAGTCACCCCCAGCCGCGCCGCCACCTCTCCCACCCGCACCGCCAGTCCGCCACCTTCCCCACCCGGACGCGCGCCACCTTGCCACCACCACCACCCCGCCCCGCCGCAGCCTCGCACTCCGCCGCAAGCGCTCGTCCCGCGGCGCCTCGGGGCTCTCCGGGCCGGACTTCGACGCCGCGGCGTCCGCGGGGGCCGTGGAGCTGGCGGCGCCCAAGAGGCGGCGGAGCATCGGCGGGTCGTCGGACTGGAGGGCGGGGCCGCTCATGCCGACCACCACGTCTGCATCCGTGCGGAAGGGCCAGGCACGCCGGGGCGGCGCCGGGCGGCTCGACGACGCCGCGGGCATTGGCCTCATCCTCGCCGCGCTGGAGAGGGTGAGTCAGACGCGCAGGTCTCGAGCTCTACAGAGGATTCCTCGTGCGTTTTTTTTGACTGCATTGTTGGCTGAATCTACTCACCGATTTTCGTCTCCATGGAGGGTGTCGGGCCGGATCCGGCTAGGGAAGCACCTACTCCGGTGGCGCCCTTGCGGCGGCGCGGCGAGGGGAGCAGGGCCCTTCCTCTCTCTCCTCCGCGCCCCGCGGCAACCTTGAGCACGTTCGCGTTCTGGAGCCCCCGGCTACCGATGCGGTGTCGCTGTCGGTGGCCATGGCCGCGCGCGGTGAGCTCGTCGACCGAATGGATGCCCGTGCGCGCGCATGGCTTTCCTGGAACCTAGGCCTCACCCCCGCCGGGAACGGGCCACCGCCCCGGCCATGCCATCGACCGTGAGGAAGACAGTCACGAAGCTCAGCGCCACTGCGGGCGCGTCCTTCTGCCGTCGCGAGGCTCGCTGACTGGAGCGCACGCAAGCTGGAGCTCTACCTCGGCAGCGCGGGCGTGCGGGAGCTCCTGGAGCTCCGTCCGCCGGGAGGGAAGGAGAACACGGGGCGGTGCGCGCTCGGGCGCCTGGGAGGAGCAGAGGAGGAGGGAGTGAAGGGAGTGGGGGGAGAGTGGGGAGGGTGTGTGGGTCCATGTATAGGCTCAAATGATTGGAAAAATGTATTAATGTCAAATAGCTCTTGATCCAAACAACTCAAAGATTATTTTACTGAAGAGCTATTTCATGAGTTAAATTTTAGCTTTCAAAATAACTCTGGGATAATTCTCCAAACACGCCCATAATGTAGCTACTTTTTTTTTGTCACTCGCTCTTATCTTCTTGCTTGCTTTGACCGTTTTATTCCTTCAGTCAGCAGATAATGAAAACAACATGATGCGCACTTTCCATGCATTCATACTGTCCGTATAGCGGCAGGAACACACGGAGGCTTGGCTAATATTACTCTGAGATGGACAAAAGCGACACCATATTCGGAGGTTTGTGGGTGCACTTGCAAGATGCACATGGAAACATTGAAATGAAACAAAGATTGGAGGCGAGAATCGATAACAAGGTGACACAATCAGAATAATACGATCCTGGTGTCAACAGTTTTGTTTAGGCTGTCGTATTGCTTGTAGGTCTTCAATCAAATGGCCACATATAGGCCTTAATTAGTATCTATTTCGAAGATTTTTTCCACATGCTGATGCAAATGACTTTGTATTTGTCGATTGTTGCAAATGCTTCACTGATCAATGATGCTGATTACTTTTAGAATAATTAATTTCTGTTAGCAATATATCCCAAAGATCTCGTATATGGTTGCTTCGCTTCCCAAACTCTTTAACTTTTTTTAGTTCTACCACAATCAACTCATTCCAAACGTGTACTTCATGATAGTATATATGTAGTGTCTAGTGTGACGTCTTTCTTCCTGACAATAAAACTAAAAAAAACCTATACCAGTGGGGTGAAGAGCCCACAATTTTTCATTAAGAAGTAACTTCTCCGGGTCTATAAAACCTCCGAACCCGTCTATGCCGATGAGGGGATTTTTTTTAAAAAAAAATCAGCTCCATAAATCCTCTCCAACGATAATCAAACCTGGGTCTACTTCTGCGACCATGCTTAGCCTCTCTAATCAACTAGGCTAGAGGACATTTCGTTGACGATAAAACTCTCTCTCTCTCTTTCTCTCTCTATATATATACCCGCCTCCATAAATCCTCTCCAACATGTTTTTATTAGAGGCGGGTATGGACATGATACTTATCTATTATTGCATTGTTCTAAAGAATTAAGATTAGTACATAATCAGAATATAAGTACGAGAAATATATACTAAGAATATAAGGAAATATGTAATCATCTATTTTATGACCCTTATAACAAATAAAATTGCAAAACTAAGGCCTTGTTTAGTCACATTGAAAAGTACTATTCACCAATCACATTGAATGTTTGTACATGTGCATGGAGTATTAAATGCAGACGAGATAACTAATTGCATAGATTGCAATAACTTTGCGAGATGAATCCATTAAGCCTAATTAGATCATGATTTGACAATGTTGTACTACCTTGAGTAACATAATTATAAGATTTAAGTGATTCTTATTCAATTGCGAGTTTTACAAGTAACACGTTATAAGTAAATTGCAGATGGTTATCTGAAACCAGATATAGTTTACTTAAGTCAAACGTTTGCTTCGCCAGGTTTCAATATAGAACAATATCACCGAAACTATCATATAGAGACCTTTCTCCTCTAACTCTAGCAAACATGGACCGTGGGCGTGGCCCAATAGACCTCTTATACCACCTTGTATTACATGGTCCAGCAAACAACAAAGTGGCCCTAGTCATCAGCTGACCCAAGTTCATTCGCGGCCTCAAAACACCCAAGCAGACCAACAGCAAATCGCCGGCGTACTACTTACCACGGCCCCTCTACAGTACTACATTCACCACTCATCACCACCATTTCATCACTTCTTCAACAGCCCAAGTTTCCTTTCATTTTTCATATTTTGCTCCTGAAAGGGAGGAGCAATAGCTGCAATGCTCAGAAGGTACACAAATACACAATGTACTCGATCTTCTACTAGCAACTTTGGAGGACTCACTTGATAGTATATTATTACTCCCAATGAGAGTAAAAACTTTGTTCTCACACTTCGGATCCATTCAAACCGGCATGCTTTGGTACCTCGATATGCAAGCAGAGTTCCCTTGCAGATCACTCATGCGTTGCTCCTCCCAAGGGGACGTCGGAGTAGTTCGTTCAAAGCTAGTGGTACGCAGCAGAAGTCTCGGACATTGACCTGTTTGTAGTATTTCGCCTTCCAAATGAAATTTTAAATTCAGACGACTGGTGGTGTGCAATGTGCATCAACCAGCAATAACTTGTTTTCTTATACAGGCAGCAGGTAATTCGTCTGAAGAGCATAATAATGTATATGTTCTTTGATCAAACAAGAATTTCTTGTGCTACCGTATCATGCTTGGTACACAAAAGGTTTAGCCCCGGCTGGCTCCCCAATCATCGCAAATTTGCAATCACCATTTGATAAGGTATTGAATGCCTTCCATCACAGATCTCTAAACTTGACGAGCTTGCGTTGATCTGCCGGAGCTGAAAACCAAAATTATTCCAGCTCAACACCCGTCCCTCCCTGAGTTATCTGCGCAAGTTTCCATTCACTGACACTGAAGTCTGTGAATAGCCTCCTCTGTACTCGAGTAGTTTACCCCCATTATCCATGGTCAATCAACCTTTGGGATCCATTTTTACACCTTATCCAAGACATCAACAGGTACATCCCAAAACCAATTAACATTCCTGCAGTTCAGAACTGCATTCCGGCACCATTTCCTTTCATACACTACATTCTGCAAAAACCATCTTTATACTAGCCCCTGATGATGCCTTGGTGCACACTACACATGGACGTAGTAGTTTATAAAAGATGATGCCTTGTTGCAAATTACATGGAATCTCCTTGCTCACAACCTCTCCGTTACAAGTTGAGTGTCTCACTCGCTACTGCTCCAAGATGGCAGGCCCTACTGTCCTCTTGCTCATCCTGCTCGTGCCTGCCATGTCGTTGCCAGTCGCGCATTGCGACGACGGCAACGACGACGTCGGGTTCCAGCTCAGACTGACCCACGTCGACGCGGGCAGGTCGTTCACCAAGCTGCAGCTCCTCAACCGCGCCGTTGCTCGGAGCAAGGCCCGGGTGGCGGCGCTGCAGGCCGTCGCCGCGGTGGCGTCGCCCGCGGTGGACCCGATCACCGCGGCGCGCGTCCTGGTGACGGCCAGCACCGGCGAGCACGCCGCCGCTCTACTTCACGGCGATCATGGACACCGGCAGCGACCTCATCTGGACGCAGTGCGCGCCGTGCCTGCTCTGCGTCGACCAGCCCACGCCCTACTTCGACGCGAGGAGGTCCCCCACGTACCGCGCGGTGCCGTGCGGGTCGGCGCGGTGCGGGCAGCTCTACTATCCGGCCTGCTTCCAGAAGGTGTGCGTGTACCAGTACTACTACGGCGACACGGCGTCAACCGCCGGCGTCCTCGCCAACGAGACCTTCACGTTCGGCGTCGGCAACTCCACCAAGGTTCGGGTGCCCAACGTCTCGTTCGGATGCGGCAGCATCAACGCCGGCGACCTCGCCAACAGCTCCGGCATGGTCGGCTTCGGCCGCGGGCCGCTGTCGCTGGTGAGCCAGCTCGGCCCGTCCAGGTTCTCCTACTGCCTCACGTCCTACTTCTCGCCGACGCCGAGCAGGCTCTACTTCGGCGTGTTCGCCAACCTCAACAGCACCAACACCAGCTCCAGCTCCGGGCCGGTGCAGTCCACGCCGTTCGTCGTCAACCCGGCGCTCCCGAGCATGTACTTCCTCTCGCTCAAGGGCATCAGCCTGGGGACCAAACGCCTGTCCATCGACCCGCTGGCGTTCGCCATCAACGACGACGGAACGGGCGGCGTCATCATCGACTCCGGCACGTCCATCACGTGGCTGCAGCAGGATGCCTACGAGGCCGTGCGGCGCGGGCTGCGGCAGGCCATCCCGCTCCCGGCGATGAACGACACGGACATAGGCCTGGACACGTGCTTCCATTGGCCGCCGCCGCCGAACGTCACCGTGACGGTGCCCGACTTCGTGTTCCACTTCGACGGCGCCAACATGACGCTGCCGCCGGAGAACTACATGCTGATCGCGAGCACCACGGGGTACCTGTGCCTGGCCATGGCGCCATCCGGCGCCGGCACCATCATCGGCAACTACCAGCAGCAGAACCTGCACATCCTCTACGACGTCGCGAACAGCTTCCTGTCCTTCGTACCTGCTCCGTGCGACATTATATAGCTTTTTTTTCTTGTTGCGTTAGCCTTCAATAACTTCGCTGCTTGGTCGTTGCAGCTGTAATGTTACCTCGTAGAGTAGCCATTGCATTCGCACTGAGATTGTATCCCCAATTATGTAGCTGAAAATTTAGTGTGCACTGTGCAAGCTTAACCATTTTGGTGAATCTCGATCCGTAGTTGTACGCGCATCAACTTTTAAAAAGAGCGTTAAGCTAGCAGCATACACAACCCAAAAAAGAGTAATTTGCAAATGACCTTTCATCTCCACCGTATTGCTGCAGGTGTTCACCATTGTTTATAATCCAAAATGAATCACATCGGTATCACTAGAGTCTCGTGCAGTCGCACTATAATTGCATATTGTTTCTTACTCGTGGGAATTTAGTAATCAAGATTTTTTACTTAAACAACCATTTAGTTTGATTAACAAAGGCATGCAAAGGATACCATGGCGAAGTCAAGATGGGATGCCAAGTTGATGAACTTCATCAGTAACAATTCAACAAAGTGGGAGTTGGAGACAGTCCCAGAAGAATTGAAGCCTTGAATCACCCAGGAGAAAACACTGGAGGAGAGGACCGAGCCTAGCTCGGTTGGTGCGGACTCAAGGAGGCGAGCGCACCCACCCGGGCTCGAACCCGGGTGCCGCACCGCGCTTGGCCTCGAAGAGGCCGGGGAGTAGCGCCCCTTTTTCTAAAAAAACACTGGAGGACGTTCAGAAGACAGACAAGTGGATTGATCTCAAATCTCTGTTCTGAACGACAAGAAGAAGGAATGGTAGTGGTAGTTTGCTCTGGTTTTGTTTCTCTATCGATGCTTCTCGTGCTCACGTAAATGTCTGATCTCCAAGGAGATCGTTGGTGAGTGCGAGCCAAGGTTGCTATGTCATGTAAGGTCGATGGCCGGTGAACCCAATGTGTTGTAAACCGTTAAACGGTCTTTCTTTCTTAAGTAAGACGGGGCGTTGGTCCTAGAACTCTAAAAAAACAAACAAAAGCATGCAAGCTCTACTCCATGGCAGCACTAAGCATTTTAGGGTACATTTGGCATGGCTGTGACTGTGGTTCAAACAACTTCGGTTATATGTCTGTGCTGGTAGAGCAGATTTCTCTATGAAGCTGAAACCATTTGGCAAAACAACTTCTCCTAGCTGTGTAACATGAATAAAATACTGAAATACCCATAATGTCATCCTCCTTTTCTTTTTTCCTACATATTTATTTTTCTTTTTCCTTCCTTATTTATTACTTCACACTCCCTTTTATTTTTTCTCTCCCTTTTTCCGCCTCTCTTTCTTCTTCCTTCCTTATCGCTTCTTCTCTTCCCTCACGGAAGCCTCTCGCGGGTTGCGCTGCTCTGACCTCGGCGCCTGCATCCTCCCCCTCCGGCCCTGTGCCTCCCACCTCCCCAAATGACACCATCCCCCACACCATCACCGAGCTCCCTCGGCTGCGCCTTCATCGCTCTGCTCTTTTGTTCGCCCACCGCCGCTGCTCTGCCCGCCGCCGTCAAACTCCTCCACCACCGCGGACTTGCCGCGCTGCTGTCTTCCCGCGTCGACCTTGTTTGCGCCGCCATTTTCCTTGCCTTGATCTCACCAGCATCCCCCACCTCCCATTCAGCTCGTGGGCCCCTTGAGGGCAAGGGTGGGAAACCGCGGGGAGGAGCTGTGATGAGTGAGCTTTTCAGCTCCTCCCTTGTTGAACGGCTCCAGAGAGGGAGGGTTGGAAGTACTTCTGTGTTAGAGTTGTTTTTGGGTCACCCTTTAGCTCTAGAAAGGGAGGGTTGTCACCCTTTAGCTCTAGAGAGGGAGGATTGGAAGCGCTCCTATATATGCTAGAGCAGTTTTTGGGTTACCCTTTTGTCGGCGTTCTGGACTGCCAGCTAGTAAATTTCTCGGATTGCGTGCCGGGCCTCGGATGGTGTGCAAAATGGGACACGAGGATTTATACTGATTCGGACCTCTGGAGAGTAATATCCTACGTCCAGTTCGCAGTGCCGGTGTTATTTGCACTGATTTGTAGTGGGGGGTACAAATGGGCGAGAGAGGGAGCTCGGTCCCAAGTCTCTGTGATGTGTGTACGTGATTCTCGTAGCAGAGGTCTGCGTACGTGTGTGGGAGCCAAGTCTGGCCGGAGGTAGAAGAAGAACAGTAAGAGGGAGTTCCTCTGGAAAGGAGAAGGAAAAAGTAAAGAAAGTCCCTGCCTCCGTGGGAGGACCCTGCTCTCCCTTTTATATGACAAGGGGAGCAGGTCACACGAGTGAGAAGGTAAAAGCTAAAAGTAAAAAATGGAGAGAGAAAGGATGGGAGCCGGGGCACACGGTCAAAAAGAGTACAGGGAGGAGCTTTTGCCCATGCTGCAAGCCCACCGTCCTTGGTTCCTGTTCGTTACTGTTATTGTGCGTGGCTGCTTATCCTGGTCCTGGGTCATGCTTTTCCACGCTAGTGGCCCGGGCAATGAATGCCTGTGACACCTAGTTGTGCAGTCTTGGTACATGCGTGGATGGCGTGGAGCCCAAATATTCTCGGAGGTTGCTTAGTTGTGAAGGAGCCACTAGTCGGGGACGGAGAATTGGTCGGACGCTCCGTGAACTACTCCAGTTAGCTTGTAAGTCGGAAGACCAAAAACTACTCGCGGCCTGGCTTGACATCATGCGCCATCATGACCTTGTTTTTGGCCGTTTTCCTTCTCAAAGATAAATCCTTGAGTACTACTTGGTTTATGGCCGTTTTCCTTCTCAAAGATAAATCCTTGAATACTACTTGGTTTATGACCGTTTTCCTTTATAAGAATAAATCCAAAAAGTCATCAAAAATACTCCGGGGGCCATCGTGACTGTGAGATTTGCTCGTATTTACTGTCTTTGGGTACCCATAATATTGGATCCCGTCACCTTTGGCACAACTTCACCCGAAATAGCTCGTGGAGCCGTGCCAAAGGCACCAGAGCTGTTGTAAAGGGAGCCATGCCCGCACTGTTCGTCTGGTTTATCAACCACCAGTCAATAGTATTTTTCTCTCAGAATATACCAGCCACTAACAACCAGACAGCAGTATTTTTTTCTCAGAATAAATCAGCATCAACCACCATCCACGAGCCAAACAAACAGGCTGTGAAAACCTCCACTATATGAAATTAGCACAGGTGGCCATAAGCTACTCGATTTTAAGGGGAAAAATTAGCACAGCTGGACCCAACCCTATCATAGGTACAGCTTGAGCCCGCCGTGTTGGTCTAAATGGCTATTTGATCCGATGAAAGTATCAAACAAAGTGTTGTTTAGCTTGATTAAATGACTGTTTAGTCTAGCTAAATCTATTTAGATAAAAATAGAAAAAAGCAAAAAAAAAAATCAATCCAACAAACTCTTCATCCATCTTGCTATTGTATCCGGGTCTGTATCCTGATTCTACCGCTAGTCATTTTGATAAATCCGATAAAAATACTTAGGAGTATTAAAAAAATATGAAATTTTTTGTGGGCATATATTGCAGCAAGAGCGACCCATTTTATTTGAATTTGACAAGAAATCTCTCACACATTTAAAATAAAAATTCTTCAAAAAGACTATATTTCGGAATTCAGCTTAGATGTTTGCTCTCAAGATGGCCTCAATAAATCTAGAAAAGATTACCTAAATTCATGCCTAGGTGGAAACTAGTTTATCATGCGCATTTTTATCATAGGTATTATAGAGAAATTTGAAGTTCCTTCGAAAACCATCTAAGAGGAGTTCGCGGTGGGTGTGTACTAAAGTCAGATTTGGCTAGTCTGTTGGACTGTACCGAAATATAAAGAAGAAATCTTAGCTAAATAGATAGTTAAATAAAACTATGAAGAGTGAGATTTAGTTAGGCTTTTGAAATTGCTCTCGGTTAAAAATCGGACCGTTGGAGTTGCTTTAACGAGGTGTGGGTAAAATCTTAGATGGGCCTTATGAGAGTTTAGTATCATGGCCCTTCTCAAAAGGCATGGCTAATAGGCCTGTATTCCTCGTTGGCCTAGAATCATCGTGCAATGAAAATGATCCCGCTTGCCTCTCTAGGCCCGGTTGCGTTATTTGCAGTGAACTTTAATAAGCTTCGCACAACATTTTATCAACAGGCCCAAATACTCCACAAGTGGCGCAGGGCTCACCTCGTTGATTCTAATATCTTTTTCTTTTTTATTCGCGAAATACCTCATTGGATTTCTGCTAAGGGACAACAAAACAAGAGTACCTCCAACAGTTAATTTAGCTTGCTCGCCGTGGACGGCAGGGCAAATTCACTTGCCCGTGGCGCGGTGAAGCGATTGCAACATTTACTCTTTTGGGTTTTATTTCTATCCCATGTAACATTTACCTTTCACAATTTCAGATCAGATAAAAAGTAGAAAGCTGTAAGCCATGGAAACTCTCTAGAAATAAACCAAGTTCTTTCATGGGTCCACAATGTTCCGTTCATTCGTTTCTCATTACTAGCATAGATTGTTTTCAAGGATGTAATATTAAAATGCATTTTTAGAATATAATAAACTATCATTTTAGACCATCATGCACAATTAAATTATTCAATAATAAACCTAACTCGTTCCATAATTACATTCCTTGGTTTAATTTTTCTATTGATTCTTTTATAATAACTTTTTGTGCACAAGCTAACTAACTTTTGTTATCAAGAAGATTTTTTTGAGGTGGATGTTATCATGGAGATGAATGACAATTTTTCAACATATCTTTTCATTAGTTAACATACTTATGAAACATGTCCCATACATACTCCTGAAACAACTGTTAGCCGCATCGTTTGTTGACCCAGCTTTTTCGAGCACCATTTTGAAGAGTGGATTCGGAATAGCTAGGTGACAGACAAAGATACAAGGTCTAAGGCTTCGTTCGGTTTCTTTCACAATATTTTTCTCCCACAACAAATCTGATGTACAAATCAGAACATAATATTTTCATCTCCCAGCAAATTTGCCATGCAAATTAGCAAAAGATCTGCTAAGCACTCAAAGTACGTACTCAAGTGAAAACAACAACAGGAGGTGACAAGTGTCGACAGGACGACGTCCAGACACCGCTGCCACAATCGCCATGCTAAAGGAGTCTCTCCATGAAGAGAAGCGCATGTGGGCGAGTGAAATTGGTCCACTTCAGTCATCTCCTTGTAGTCCCTTGGGACACCGCGGGGTAAGAATGGATGTGAGGGGATGCGTGGTATTTGACAGCACTCCATGTCACAAAAACCAGCTCCACTCCACCAACTTTACACTTTCTCAGTTTCACTCCACCAACTTCAGAAAAACATGGAGTTGTTGTATGCGTTTGGCCAACTGCATTGCTCCAACTACAGAAACATAAAGATTTTGTTGTGAAAAGTCCATTTTACCCATTATAAGTGGCTCCACATGTCATCTACTTGTTTTTTCTCCCGTCCTCCCCCCTTTATATTCTACCTAATCTCTTCTCCTCCACTACACACTCGTCGAACCTCACCAACAACGTCGAGCAAGGAGTACGCACATCGCGGACAACGCAGCTCCCCCGGCCTCTAGCAGCCCCAACGCGTCGCGGCACGGGTCCCCTTGCCGCCCACAAGAAGATGTGCGTCAGCAGCGGGAGCAGGGCGCAAGCCGGCATTGTCTGCGGCGACCTCGGGGGTACAGATGGTGTAGTCTGCAGGCAGGTCACCCGCCACCACCTCCCTCTGCGGCAGCGTGGCGAGCGTCGGAGACCGTCGGTCCTCGACCGATGGGGACGCGCTCCTGATGGCGGAGGAGCGACCTCGTGGAGCGCCCTAGGGAGCTTCGGCGACGGTTCCTGCGGGAATAGGAGCACACATGACACGGAGGGCGGAGGATGCGACGGCGGTGGGCCCGTCCACCGACGGTGAGGGTAGGGGTAGTGCATGGAGATGCCGAACAACAGATTGTGAGAGCAAAGCAAAGGGCAGCTCGTCCCATTGTCGACACGTCCGTAAAGTGTACCAGCGAGCAGCAACATAGCGAGAACCACTAATTCATGTGGCATTCATATTACAATTGAAAAAATATAGTGTAAAGATAATGTGAAACATTAAATTTGTTTGCCAAATTGCCATGCTGAGCGAGAAATAGTTGAATTGCCATCTGCAAAGTTTTCGATCAAAGTATCAAACAATACTACCTCTATTTTTTTGGTCCTCTTACTTTTCCACCGTCACGGCCATCACCGTTATAAATACTACCTCTCGGTCATGCATGGTTCTTGTCCATCCAGCCGGACTACCAGCCAGTACCTACTACTTCGTGTGCACATATCGCCCGGTGCTGTTGTTTTTTTACTTGGGCCTTCACCTATGTGTTGCTGTTGGGCCGGCCAGGAAAAAAAGAGACCACGAGTCCACGAGGCGCATCTTCTTCTTCCTCGCGGCTCGCAAGTCGCTCGTCCTGGCAAATCCTATATATCTTCCGGAAGAAAGTTTCCAAATGAACTATAACCCAGTAGAAGCCCATTTAACAGCCCACCAGCCCACCACCGACACCTTCTTCCACCTCCTGCTCGCCGCCGCCGCTACCGGGAGGGAATCCTCGCACCGGAGGGGTGGGAGGTGGGCGAGGCGGTTGGCGGCGGGTCACCGCCGGTCGAAGGCGGCGGTCGAGGCGGCGGCCTTAGTGTTAGGGTTTCGGGGTTCGGGGGTCTCCATGTCTAGCGGACCTAGAAGGGGGAGGTGGGGGGAGCCGGAGGACCGGCGGTGGCGGCGGTTCGGCTGGCGGTGAAGGTGAGGCGGCGCGGTAGCGCCGCCGGCCGGGCGGGGTCAGACCGGCGGTGGGCCGGTGACCGGCGGTGGGGGCGTCGAGGCGCGTCGGGTTAGGAAGGGCTGAAAGTGCATCTAGGCCCCTAAGTGGATTTTGGTAAATTGAATGACAAAGCGATTAAAGGACTAATGTATTTGTCTAAGATTGTGAGCAGTTTTTATTTATATATTCATGAGTAATTATTGGAGTATTTATTTGTGGATGAATATTATATGGCTCACATTGGAGAAGACAAATATATGGATGATCCTAATGCATATGTGACCAATATCAAGCAATAAAGGAAGATAAATATTGGGATAATTTGAGAAGGTCAATTCATGGTCTCCCATACTAGACATAGCTTGATTAAAATTACAAGGATCATAAATTGGAGAAGATGGTAATTCTCTAAGTCAAGTGCATGGCTTCATGTGATAATTGGAAGAGGACATAAGGATGAGTGTAAACATTATGGTTCTTAATTGGAAGCTTGCACATTCATTGTCAATCAAGATCAAGCATTTGAAGCGGGTTTTCAAATGAAGGTTAATTATGTATGAAGCAAAGTGGAACTCAAAAGTGGATTGGATAAGTGATGAAGAGATCAACCGAGATGTTTAGGGCGAGGGACTAAGCAATCTTTGGGGCCGTAGCTAAGCCGCCATTAGTGTTTTGCTAAGGTGAAGTTCTAGCATCCGTGGGGTCTTCAAGCATCATATCCAAGCCTTAACCGAGGGAAGCAATGCAAGTCATCAATATGTTGAGATTGGCAATATGGAGTGACTTATGGATCCAAGTGTGCACTCTTATACTAGATGGAAAGATCCTAAGTCGCTAGCTCAAGTATGGACGTGCTCAAGTCAAAGGCTAAGTTGAAAGCCCTCAAGTGGTTTACAAAGTGTTTTTATTTAATCTTGAGTATAGGTATGCCGTACTATCAAGAGGGATGCAACATTAGCAAGTTGACCAAGTCAAAGTGCTCATTAGTTGACCTAAGTGAGATCTAGCCTTGAGAGCCTTAGAGTGTGCTAACAAACCCTCCTAACCTAACCTGAGCCACTTTATCTTGTTGGTGAAGTGTTAGAATCATAGAAAGAGTTTTGGGGGGTAACTCGGGCCTGACCGATCTGACCGGTCAGGGGCACCGGTCTGACCGGTGCCGCTAGCCCCAACGGCTAGTTTTTCAAACACCGGTCTGACCGGTGTGGGGCACCGGTCTGACCGGTGCCGCCCGAGGGCTAACGGCTAGTTTTCTCCTTTGAGGGGTATAAATACCCCAAGCCTTCTTCAGTTGAAGGTTGCTGTTTCTAGTGGTTGTGCTGAGGTCCTAAGCCAATTCTTGCAAGCCCTAAGCCTTAGTGGCTCTCCCCAACCCTCTCTTTGTGAGATTTGTGGATTCAAGTCATATTCTTTGTGTTGGGTTGAGAGAGTGAGCTCAAGAGCGTCTTTGTGAGCTAACAAGAGCATTCCCATAGCTTGAGCACTTTGGTTTCACGTCTACAAGCTTTGAAGCGTTTGTTACTCTTGGAGGTTTGCCTCCTAGACGGCTAGGCGTCGCCGGCTAGCTCCCAAGGTTGTGGTGAGCAGCGGTAAGTTTGTGAGGGCTGTGATCTTGCCTCTTCGTGGAAAAGATCGCCTTAGTGGAAAGGAGGAAAGCGGTTGAAAGAGACCCGGCTTGTTGTGGGAATTGTCCCTTACAAGCTCCTCAACGGAGACGTAGCCGTTCCTTAGTGGGCGGTGAACTTCGGGAAACAAATCCTTGCATCTTTGTGTGGTTTGCCTCTCTAAGTTGTTTTTCTAGCATATTTGATTTGCTTCCGCTTCGATCTACTTGGGTGTGCTACTTGTGTGTGCAGGGGTCATTACCTTGCTTGTGATCATCTACCAAGGCCACTCACCAAGGTTGGTTCGTGCTAGAAGTCAAGAGGAGCTTGAAGTTGTTTTTGCAGGTGCTCTGTGCTACACCGGTCTGACCGGTGACACGCACCGGTCTGACCGGTGACTCCTGTGAAGCCCAGTGCGCGACCGGTCTGACCGGTCATCACCACCGGTCTGACCGGTGGACACTGACAGTTCAAGTTTTCGGGGACGAAAAGTTTAATTCGGCCGTCTCGCCTATTCACCCCCCTCTTGGCGACATCAAGGTCCTTTCAAGGGCGGGGTCGCCGGTGGTGGTGGATCGCGAGCGGGCGACGCGGCGGCGGGGAGCCACCGGCCGGGGTTGGTGGAGGAGGCGGCGGGGGTGGTGGTCGGCATGAAGAAGAAGGAGGCGGCGGGGTGGGAGGAAGGAGTCTAGTGGTCCGGTGGTGGGCTGGAAGTTCGCTTGCTTATGCATCTTCCGGAAGCCATATAGGACCGCCCGCTCGTCCTCGCCATGCCGGTTGACGGCCGCTCCGAAAAACAGATGGGCAGGGCATCCATGGACTAACGGAGGGAGGGGAGGTAGTAGCCCGACCTCACCGGTAGCTAGGGCGGCCGCCCCAGGCCAGCTCGCATAAACGTAGCTCCGCTCCAGTGCCAGGGGGAGGTCGCTGGCGGACATCGCGGGAAGCTCGGGGACAACGTCGACGACGGGCGCGCCCGCCCTAGCCTCACCGGAGGAGAACGTGGTGAACAAGTAGTGGTAGTAAAGTGACAGGACCGTGCAGGACTGCGTCCACAACATGGAGACCAAGACGCCCACGGCCGCCGCGGCGGCGAATGCCCACGACGCGAAGAGGTTGGCCAAGACGAACGTCACAGGCCGCCCGGCGCCGGCTTGGCGCCGGATGAGCTCCACGAGCACGGTGGTGGCCACGTCGTCGAGGTGGAGACGTGGAGTGCCACCTCGTCAGGGTCGCGGTAGCGCGGGTCGTCCGCTGCCCAGACCGCACCACCACGCAGGTGCTCGAACCGGAGCACGCCGCCGCGCCTGACGTCTCCGTCCTCCGTGGTGCTTCCCACGTGCTTGTGCCTGAGCTTTAGGACCGTGTGGGGAACAGTGGTCAGGGTCAGTGGCGGAGCTAGGATTTAGATCAATAGGGGCCAATTTCATCATAACCTCAACAACCTCTAACTCAAGCACTATATTATGTAAGCACAAATCAACTCCAGAATTTTTTTATAAATAGTACGAAAAGACAATCAAATGTGTGAAGGTCTCAGGAAAAATATGCACTAATTTGCATATGACATGCATACTTAGAAGTTAATAAAGCTAGCTTAGAGAGAAGTGCTATAGGTTGAGACATGCATGCGTGCAGTATTAGCTAATAGTTGTGCAACCATGCATTTGTTGAACTTTCTCACCGAGCAAGGGGGAGCCACGGCCCACCTTGGCCTCCACCTAGCTCCGCCAATGGTCAGGGTTACAAGGAGGCCCTTGGAGTCGAGGCGCCGGCCGAGGGCGACGAGAGGGTGCGCATTGCTTCACATAAGGGAAATTGGGCCCAGTGGTACTCAACGTGGGTACGCGTGGGTGGGTGAGAAAAATAATTTGTTTTTGGCAGAAACGCTCTCTAAATTGCTTCCACCCTATCCACTCCCCAATTAGATGACGGGTGGGTCCGGTGTGAGGGGTAAGGCGGGCCCAAATTGAGTGAGAAAGATTTTTCAAATTATTCGATCTTTATAGTATAGATATAGGTTTCAGCTCTTTAATTTATTAGAGACTGGAATTATTTCTGGCCTCTGCGATCGCACACAGTTCAATTTTTACAGCAAATTCAGCTTCAAAGCTGATCACTAAAATAGAAATAAAATTCCACCAATTTTAAGAGAAATTGTAAGCAAAGTCTAACCAGCTCTTTATCTATGTGTTGATGAGCTTAACTTTTGGATTTCTTCAACTAGGAAGCTGCCGTACTGTCAACGTCCTCAGGTAAATCAGTTACAACTTACAAGAGGTAAGGGAGCACGTTTCAAAATATAGAATCTACATGGATTCCAGAAGCGTAGTCTCATATTTTTGGCTTTTTACCAACCCGTTAGTAAGAACACCATCTCAAATTACTATTTCAAATTACTATTTGTTTTGACTTTTCTAGATACATACTCCCTCTGGCCCTAAAATCGTCATTGTTGGTGTATATGTCACAAGTTTGACTCGATTTGTAGAAAATACGTGCAATATTTGTATCTCCAAATAAATTTATTAAAAACTAGATTCAAATATCTTTCCAGTGATACTAATTATATGTCATCAATATTAATATATTAATATTTTAATATATGTTTAATTGAAGTTGTTTCTCAAGAAACACAAGCGACAATCTTTTAATCTTTTAGGAACAGAAGGAGTAGATTTTGCTATGTCATTAGAAAAGTAAAAAAGAATAGTAATTTGGGGTCGAGGGAGTAGTCCTCATGAATTATATATAGGGCTTTTCTTCCTTCAATTTCGACAAAGTTTTGCTTCTCGCCAGCAGTGGGTCAGGAGGTCCTGGAGCCCCCCTACCACCGTGGCTTCCATGATAGTCTACCCAAGCCTCTCCTAGAAATTTTGAGGAGGAAGAAAAGGAAGGAGGAGGAAGGAGGGAGAGAGGGGAGGAGGAAGAACAAGAGGAAGGAGACCATCCTGACTTCGCCACTGTTTGGTAGACAATATGTTATGGACTGAGGTCCATTTGGGATAACCACCGCCGGGAAGATAGCCGGGCGGAGTCGGCTTGGGGGGAGACTAGACTATTTAGGGGATTTGGGAATAATACTTCTTCATGGATTTCTTGATTGCCCTCAAAGGAGATACAATCCCATCCTTATATAGATGAGAAGACTTGACCCTGAAGAAACTAATC
This sequence comes from Cenchrus fungigraminus, assembly GCA_036936925.1. Taxonomy (NCBI): domain Eukaryota; kingdom Viridiplantae; phylum Streptophyta; class Magnoliopsida; order Poales; family Poaceae; genus Cenchrus; species Cenchrus fungigraminus. The sequence goes on along the minus strand of CM072768.1, from coordinate 61,144,949 downwards.
AACTTGACCCTTAAGAAACTAATCTAATCTTAACTAACCCTAATCTCAGATTACTGTTCACACATACTATTCACATGCTATAGTATCTTGTGGGCCTAGGCCTAGCTGGTCCCACTCTCATAACACTCCCCCGCCCTCATTGAGCAGCTCGCCCTCGAGCTGCACCAGAACGACTACTATAACTAACTCAACACACAATTAGCCTTTTACATCTCGGCTAAAAAAATGAAAAATAAAAGAAGACTCTTTATAGGTGGTGTAGCCTAGGTCGTTGGTGGACGGAGCCCTGCATGGATCCCACGGGAACAACTCAGCTTTTGACTGCAAATGGGCTGACGACAGAAACACGTAGCAGCCCACCAGGGACCAAACGGTCGGTCCAGCCCAGAGCAACCAACCCAACTCAACAAAGTTAGCCCACCCTAGACCTTCCTTTCGTGCTAGAATAGAGGAGCTGACCGCCGCAGTTCTTGCCGAAGGATGCGCCGCCAGCTGCGTCAGCGAACTAGAACCGGTTCCTGGCCAGCGGCAACAGAGACGCCCCCTCGGCGGCTGGCGACGAGGAACATCAGAGCTCCACGAGGCTGGAGGACGCTGCTGTTGTGGTGGTGGCTGTTGACGAGGCTGACCGCGGATGCCTCGAGCGGAGCCGCTCGACGCGGGAGGCTGTGGCGGTGTCAAAGGTCGCGGTTGGTGACGAGCGCCCACGTTGTGATCGATGTGGACGGCTGGGGCGACAGCTGCGCCCAGCGCCATCTCTGCCCTTTTGGAGTTGCGCCCCCGATCTCTTATCTGTCGGCGCATCTCCTCCACTCGTTGGCGCGCCACGAAGCTGCGGGCTGCGGTCTGCAGCCGCATTGCCGCCTCCTCTCGCTGCAACCACAACACCACCTCTCTGCGCCGTGCTAGCAGCGCGCGCGCTCCAGCCTGGAGTCGCACCGCCGCCTCTTTGTGCTGGAGTCTAGCGAGGAGGTCGAGCATCTTTTCGCAGTCCGCCCGTGCATCGCGGCACAAGTCCACTATCGATGCGCACGAGTCCGCTAACGACACGAGGGCAGCAGAAGCCATGGAATCAGATCGAAACCAAAGCTAACTGATACCAGATGTTATGGGCCGAGGTCCATTAGGGATAACCACCGCCGGGAAGATAGCCGGGCGGAGTCGGCTTGGGGAGACTAGACTGTTTAGAGGGTTTGAGAATAATACTTCTTCATAGATTTCTTGATTGCCCTAAAAGTAGATACAACCCCATCCTTATATAGATAAGAAGAAGGAACTAATCAACTTGACTCTTAAGAAACTAATCTAATTTTAACTAACCCTAATCTCGGTTTACTGTTCACACATACTATTCATGTGCTGCAGTACCTCGTGGGCCCAGGTCTAGCTGGTCCCGCTCCCATAACACAATACCAATTACAATTACGCAAAATTTAAGATCAAAGCAGAATACACTTGCATGATGTGAATTGGGTTTAATTTGAAAACTTTGCATGATTCAAGACGTTTCAAAACTTCCACACAAGCGTGAACCGGGCCCATCAAACTAAAGTATTTTGCAAGAGGAATATCATTTCGTTTGTTCGTTATCCATGTGTGACAAATACACCGCCGTTGTAGTGCAATGGGTCTTCGAAGGATCGAATTGGGCGTGATCTTTTTGGTAACCAGTCTCGGGTCTAGCACCTTGATATGCAAGCCAAGCTGCTCACTGGATTAGAGTTGTTGCCGCATCAAGGTACGATCCACTGTGGACAGCAGCGCTCAGCGATCAAGAATATATCTAAGCTAAGGCCTTCCACAATGTGAGTGCATTTCAAAACTATTCAGTATTCACAATGTGAGAAGCTAGAACTGATTTTAAAGAATTTGCATGCGGTCTCCACCCATCCATCCATCTGCCCACTAGGCACTAGCTCGTTTGATCAACAGAGCGAATCAAGTGCACATATTCAATTTTTTTTTCTTCAACAAGCACCAGCGATGTCGTTGCTCCAGAAACTTTTAGCGCAGGTATTGCACGCTGCAGATTGCAGTGTAGAGAGTGACGCTCTAATCTTCTTTCCTATTTGAGCGTCACTCTTACCGCATCTTGTGGAGGCCTAATAAGTGGTGTCTGTTGGCCGAATGTACATGTCAGCCTTTATAAAGCTTTAGTGGCACACTTACAATTGTACTTGTGTATGGAGTACCTGGTTACATGTCAACAAACTAGGCGGCACTTGTTTTTATTTTCTCCTTCTAACAAAAAAAAACAATGGCAAATTTTGCAACCCTTTTGATAAAAAAAAGACCAGACCGTATTGAATATTTGCTCATCTTCCTTTGTTGTTTGACATTTATGTTTGTTACAAACGAATTGGGATTAATTTTAAAAGTTTGCATGCTTCTACAACATCACCTCCTCTACATGTGTGAGTTTTTTTTTGAACGTTTCAACACAAGCGTGAATCGGTCCCAGGCCCCATCATATAGTGCCCTTGCAAGCGGAATATCGTTTGTTCGCTATCCTTGTTTGACAGATACAGAGTTGTTGGCGCATCAAGGTATGACCCCACTGTGGACAGCAGTGCTCAACGATCAGGAGGAAGATATCTAAGTGGTGCCTGTTGGCCGAATGTTCATGTCAGCCTTTAAAGCTTTAGTGGTGCATCGCCACCTTTGCACAAAGCTGCTAATTATTTACCATTTTTTTTTGCATATTGTCAGTGTGGCAATATAAGATTTATTAGCTTCATTGTTTGTTCTTCTATCGGAGAAGGGACGGACATAATAATATAGCTATTTGCACATAAATGACCGCATGATTAGAGCATCATCCAGTATGGTGTAAGCTGCAATAATCAGCTTATATTGTATTCCACGTTAAGTGTACAAAGTGGATTGGTAAGAGCAACTTTAGTAAAACTACCTCCTTCTCCTACAAGTGGAGAGAGAAGGTTCCTACTTGGTAGTTGTTGTTGTTGGTCGTTTTCCCCCCACGCGTTAAAGGAAGAACGATAGCATCACCACCTAGCTCCTCTCTATCGCCGTCGACTTGCTCCGCACCGCCGCAGATCGAGCCGCGCGCTGCTCGATTCCACTTGTGCTGCCCTTGCTCGACCTGCTCCTCCTCTATGGCCTTGTAGGAGCATGGCTGCTCCACCCGTGGCCACCCAAATCCTGCTATAGCCGCTAGATTTTGCACGGGCCCGCCTCTTCCTCCCCCAAGCAAACCACTTCTCCAACCTTGCAGATCAAATCGAGTAGGCGGAATCACAAATAGTTAGAGGAGAGGGAGAAGCACCTGTAAGTGGGTGGTGTGGAGGTCCCTTGCGCTGGTTATTGCTCCTCCCATGGCACGCTCCCGAGCCACAGCGTTGCCAGGATCTGCCCCACCTAGAACCAGGGAAAACAATCCCGGCCGGGATCCCACGAAATTCCCGGGATTTCGTCTTTCCCGGTGGGTTCCGAAAATTTTTTTCCCGGCCGAAACTAATATTTTAATATTTTTCAGGGAAAAATAATTTAAAATAAATTTAAAAAATTGAAAAAAATAATAAAAAAGTCTGAAAAATCCGAAATTCCCGGAATCCCATGTTTCTCGCTGGGGTCCGAAATTTTTTTCCTCCCGGAATTTAAAACCCTGCCTAGAACTATGGAGCCTACTAGGGGATGGGAGCTGGTAGGGGCGAGGGTTCTCTGTTCTCTAGCACTTTCACGCTAGCTGTGGCTGAGATTCAGTTTCAGCTACACAACGGCCGTAGGTGGCTGATAATGTGTATTCCACTGCTGTAGTCGTGAATCATGACAGCAGGACCTTAGTAGCCGGGAACGTGGCCACGTTCCTTCGTTCCGGATCGGGAACGTGAACGATCCGAGAACAATTTAGTGTAAAAATCTTTCGTATGTGTTGTTTCTTGTTCCGGGAACGTTCCGGTTCCGGGGACGGGAACGGGAACATGGCTACTAAGAGCAGGACATTCTTCGTCTCCGGTTTCGTCCACTATGAAATCCAACATCGGCACATCGCCACTAATGGAGTAGGGTTGATGGCCTCACATGAAGTAGGCCTCTATAAAGCAGAGCAACATCTGACGCTTCCAGCACCAGTGACGCCTATAAAATGCCACGAACTCCATCGCTACGACTACGAGCACACTCACAATATAATACAACACGTAGCCTTCGTGCGCAAAGGCATGTAGGCGCAATAAATAATCCACAGAGTGACAAATAGATGGTGTACTTAAAATTCCCATACCCTGATACTATCAAAGCTGCAGCGATCCAAGACATACGTGATACATGGCGCCGTCGTCTACTTTCGTCCTGCTCCTCAGCGTCCTCGCTCCCCTCATCGCCTCTTTGGCGGCTACGTCGTATGCCTCGTTTGACCTCCGCGCTGAGCTCAACCATCCCTACGCCGGCAGCCCGCACTCAAACCACGAGATGCTGCGAGAAGCCACGATGGCGAGCAAGGCCCGGCGGCGGCGGCGGCGCGCGCGGAACGACGCCGCTAGCGTGGCTAGAGAGGCTGATCATGGCGCCATCTACGGCGCGGACGTGCTGGTCAGGCCGTTCGAGTTGGCACACACGCTGACCGTCGGCGTCGGCACCCCACCGCAGCCACGCACGCTCCTCCTGGACACCGGCAGCGACCTCATCTGGACGGAGTGCAAGCTCTTCGGCGGCGGGAAGCACCGCGAGCCGCTCTACGACCCTGCCGGATCGGCCTCCTTCGCCGCCGTCCCCTGCGACGGCAGGCTGTGCGAGACCGGCAGCTTCGACACCAAGAACTGCTCCAGCAACAAGTGCCTCTACACCTACGACTACGGCAGCGCCACGACCAGAGGCGAGCTCGCGTCCGAGACCTTCACGTTCGGCGAGCACCACAAGGTCTCGGTCTCCCTCGACTTCGGGTGCGGTAGGCTCACCTCCGGCAGCCTCGACAGCTCCTCGGGCATCCTAGGGATCAGCCCGGACAGGTTGTCCTTGGTGTCGCAACTGCAGATACCGAGGTTCTCCTACTGCCTCAGGCCTTTCCTCGACCGCGATACAAGCCACATGTTCTTCGGGGCAATGGCCGACCTATCCAAGTACAGGACCACAGGGCCAATCCAGACAACTAACTTAGTGAGGGACCCGAGTGGCAGAAACTACTACTATTACGTGCCCTTGATCGGCATCTCTGTCGGGACGAAGCGACTCAACGTGCCGGCGTCGAGCTTCGCCATCGAAATCCATGGCCGCGGCGGCACCTTTGTCGACTCAGGCGACACGACCGGCATGCTCCCGTCGGTGGCGATGGAGGCCCTTAAGGAGGCTCTGGCGGAGGCCGTGAAGCTACCGGTTGTGAATGGCACGGACCTCGGCTACGAGCTCTGCTTCCAGCTGCCGAAAGGCGTGACTGTGGAGGCAGTGCAAGCGCCGCCGCTGGTGTACCACTTCGACGGCGGTGCCACCATGGTGCTTCCGCGAGACAACTTCTTGGTCGAAGCGAGCCCGGGGAAGATGTGCCTAGTCATCAGCTCGGGTGGTGCCCGAGGAGCTATCATCGGCAACTATCAGCAACAGAATATGCACGTCCTCTTCGACGTGCAAAACCACAAGTTCTCCTTTGCGCCCACGCGATGTGATCAGATTTGAGCTGTGGAAAAAAAATAGTAGCATCTCTTGCAGATGGTGTGATCACGTTGTCAAGCGCACAAGCTAGAGATTCGGGTAGAACACACACACACACACACACACAAAAAACAGAGTGTAGAAACAATCTTCTGGGGACTTCTTTAAGACCGTCTCTGGTGCCTAAGAGTAAGAGGCAAGGCTTCAAAAAGAACACAAGGTAAAACATATATCTAAATGTGCTCTAGTTTTATTTCAAAGAATTAGCTACCACACAGTGAATCAGAATTAGATGATGGTATCACACGACCAAACATACCATTAGGAAATGAACCTACCTAACCCATCATAAAAAATTAACTTATCCACTTTATGATGGTATCACACGACCAACATGTAACAAGCACGTCAAGGAACTATTAGTTTACAGTGATCATTTACTTCTGAAAAATGCGTTACAGTTTATGACAGAATATTAAAGAGAAAACACTGACCAAATAAAACATTGGGTTGAATCTTTTGTTTCTGCATTGACTTTAGTCTAATCATTTATGTACACAAACCTCTAAAGTAGTGAAATAGGCAAATGTAGGAAGGTTGCTTCATGCTTCATGAAACCTAGTCATGTCGAAGGTGAGAGTTCTTGAGCAACTGCATGCATATTTAGAGTTAAATTAATAAATGCCGGTGATTCACATGGAAAATAAGGCAAGTTAAGTTGTATGGATGTGCATTTTACCTTAGATTTGAATCCCTATAAACACCTATCAGCGCTTCGGCTTTGTCATAGAAACTGTCTTTCAATGATATCACAATACTCTGAAACCCACATTCTCCATCACTACCTTGTTCCCCAGCAATACGCTTAGATGACTTTGATCTAATAAACCCAGCAACTTTGGCAACATTTAAATTGTCTAGAGCTGCGTCTACTTCATCCAATATGAAGAATGGTGATGGCCTGAAACTGAAAAATGCCACAACTTTAAGGGAATTAATTGGGACGAAAGATACAGCAAGAGTGGCTGTCTGAGATATGATGTGCAGCCTGATCTTGCACAACATATGCCATAAATTTATTGCAGAACAACTTGAGTGTTTTATCCTTAATAAACTGTAAACAGTCAATGAAATTCTGACCAACACCCACTATGTCAGTATACATGGAACTCACTTTGTCTCAGCACACCCAAGAGATTCTCAGGAAGCATGGAAATTGGGAACAAACATTTCAACTACAACAAAATTGGCACCCAAAGAGTGCAATAAGCTATATCTGCATATGGTCTTAAGTTATTTCAGTACTTGATCTATTACTAATGAAAGAATCTTAAAAATTGAATTTGGGACTTTAAGCAACAAATCAAGAAATTTACTAGGAACATTACTTGAAAATTTTTACCTTTGAATGGCGAACAGCAAAGCCAGTGCTGCAACAGTCTTCTCACCACCAGATAAATGTTCGATATCTCTGAAGCGTTTTGGTAGGTGGCATAGCTGTGTACTTGATTCCATGAAGGAACGGTTCATCTTCATTTTCTATGTTAAGATATGCTGTTCCTCCAAGTGGATGTGTAATATGACTTTTTGTCAACTCTTTGTAGATTTCATCTATTCCTTTAGATATGTGATCAAAGGCCTTCATAAACATCTCATACCTAAGCACAAGTAGTAGCAAAATTAGTGTGCAGGGCATAGTCCTTGAAGTACATAAAACCATGATATAATATTTTAGGACAAAAAATTGTTCTGTCATTCAAAATAAAAGTTAATATCTATATAATAATCCTTTTTGTATCATCTATTCCTCTTTTTTTACTCTGTGCAAGATCAATACCAAAATTGTGCTGGGTGTCAGCCACGCATGCTGAGAGGTCAGAGTACAAGCTTACGAACCATCAAGATCTTCCATTACCTTTTGTTATTGTGACCAGATAATCATTTCGAAAAGAATTACAAAAAAAAAAGAAAATACAGTATATAGAATGCACGCTTGGAAAGCAATGGTCTATAATTCTGTTAGTCTATACCCCCTCCGTCCCAAATTGTAGGTTGCTTTGGTATTTCTAGACTCATAGATTTTGCTCTATATCTATGTCATAGAAAAATCTATGAATTTAGAATGCTAAAAGGATCTAAAAGTTGGAACAGAGGAGTAGGAAAAATAGCTTCCAAAGGAAAGGAAGTACTTGCACAATACCTCCTTTGTTTGACTGAGTTATATCTTTCAGATATATCTTTCTCTTCTTTCCTAGCTGCTTCAAACTTTTCTGTAAATTCTTTTTCCTTCCTTTGGAGTGCTTCATATTGATCCAGTGCCTTTAGATTTGGAGCAGCACTTTCAATCTTAGTAACTAGTGCACCTATCTTTTGTTTGAACTCTGCCTCGTGTTTCCCACGTTCGGATGGTTGCATGTGTTGCAGGTATATTTTTCCAAGTTGGCTGTAGTCAAGGACTAGTTCTTCAGAGGATAATTCGGTGACCACTGGATTATCCAAAGTAGGAAGATTCAACTGCTCTAGTTCTGATATCTCACTAATCTCCAATTGGAGTGATTTAAGTTGTGTGAGTTGCCCCTCCTACACAGATGGTTTCATGACAATAGCAACCTCAAACATATTTATTAACCTTCTACTGATTAGCACTAACTTCAGTACAAAAACACAAGGAAGCAAGCAATCTTTTCACGGACATCAGCTATTACTATGCTAAATGTGCATAAGAACTCTTAGTAAAAGGAAAAAGTCTACATCACCCCCCAACCTATGAGGGGTGGACTACATAACCCCCCAACCTATGAAATGGTATATATCACCCCCTGAACTTTCTAAAACCGGTCAAATTACCCCCCTAAGGCAATTTTTAAAAATCATAGTAAATCATAGAAAAATCATAAAATGAAAAATCTAATTGTGTTGGACTCCAAATGAGTAGATCTATACAATGAACATATAATATGATATGCTTTAGTACAATTTTTTATAGCTATGAAGAAAAACATAGATCTAAAGCTACAACAAAAAATATATACTAAAGCATATCATATTATATGTTTATTGTATAGATCTACTCATTTGGAGTCCAACACAATTAGATTTTTCATTTTATGATTTTTCTTTGATTTACTATGATTTTTTAAAATTGCCTTAGAGGGTAATTTGACCGGTTTTAGAAAGTTCAGGGGGTGATATATACCATTTCATAGGTTGGGGAGGGGTTATGTAGTCCACCCCTCATAGGTTGGGGGGGTGATGTAGACTTTTTCCCTTAGTAAAAGGGGACTTAAACTCTTATTGTGCCTAAATGGTTACCTTTAACTTCACTTGGCGATCCAACTTTGCCAATGTTCCTGCAACAGTACTATTCTGCTTATTGAGTTGCATGCACCAACCAGTTCAACCCAAAAACTTAAGCTGATAAGGAAAGGTGGGCAATTCACTTATACTCCAACACTCCCCCTCACGTGCAGGCTCCCGCAGGCCGCATACGTGGATATTGGAGTGGGGCTGTAATTATTTTAATTAACGCGCCCGCCAGGATTCGAACTCGAGACCTCTGACTCTGATACCATATTGAGTTGCATGCACCAACCAGTTCAACCCAAAAGCTTAAGCTTATAGGGAAAGGTGGGCAATTCACTTATACTCCAACACTGCTCCTCTAATCCATCAATAACCATCTCACATTCATTCAGTTTAGATTTCCAATCTGTATATGGAAAGAACTTCGTGAAATCACAAGAAAGATGAAGAATCAATGACCTAAGAGGAAGCAAAGGTTGAGAAATTGGGGACATAAGAAAGTTGATCATCACTTGACACAAATGTACTGGAAAGCATTGGTGTCCTAAAAAAAGAGCAGTACCACAATGAAAAGAAGCAATCATCATGATTAACAAGAACCACCAGACCATCATGAAAAATACACGCTAAGAATTCTTAAAAAGTGCACCTTCAGCCTCAGCTTTTAGTTTGTCTATCTGCTCCAAAATTGATTTCACTTGAGCCTTGGCAGCAGACTCTCTCCTGTAAAGCCTTTAACTCTTTCTCTAGGTGGTGATGTGTATCACTTAACTTCACAACTGGTGCTTGCATATCTAACTTTTTTTCATATTCAAGCCTGTAGAAAACATAATGTTCATACTAAAGTTTGTGTGTGTGTGTAATTAAACCATAAGATGTCAGTGTCAGTTGATTGAGAATCACGTACTGATATTCCAAATTTGACTTTTGGTTACTTAGACTTAGCTTCCTCTCCTGCAGTTTTCGACTATCTTTTAGGTGCCTTTCTTCATACTCACGAATGTTCTTCACACCAACCGAAATGCTAAAATCTCTGAACACCTCGTCCACATATTCATTAATTTGTTCCTGGAGTTTTGCAACTTCTTTTTCCTTTTCACTGACACGGGTAGTGAGCTAAAGAAACATATTATTAACCAACAGAAGGTAACTAAAGCCTAATGAAAACAATAGGTGAATGCATCTTAAGAAAAAATATCACCTCCGTCACTCCAGGCTCCATACGACTAATCTCTTCCATAATATTACTCCTCTCAGATGCCAATTTTTGTAGCTTCTCCATTAGGTTGCTCTGCACACAAGATTAACTATTAACAAAAAAAACTCTGTTCTATCTTAGCATTTGCAAAAAAAAAAGCTCTGTTCTAACTTTGCATTTTGCAAAAACCCTAAAATTAATGACAGGTTAACAAAGTGAACCGATCCATCCATTACCAAGGAAAAAGCTAAAATGAGATGTGAAGTATGATATAATGTGTAAATCACAACAAATAGAAAAACAGAACAAAAATTGAAATTAACATTTACATCCCAGCAGATGTTGGTCGCATTCACAATTGATGGCAAAACAACTAAATGAAAAAAAAAGTAGTTATTACTCGTAATAAAAATAGAAGTGCACAAAACTACAATAGAAAATGTAGATAGCAGTTGCATAAGCAATATATAAGCAATACATTATAGATATATATTAAAAGTTAATAGCAGTGGGTAAAAGCATCAAGCAACAAGGGATAATAGCAACGGCATGGTTTTTTACACAAGTCATGTTTCCCAGACATCTCAAGATAAACCACAAAAGTTTTTTCATAACTATTGAATTACATAATGGAGCTTGATAGAGACAAAGCAAAATAAGAAACATCAGATACATGGAAGTATTCATCATTGATGCATGGAACATCTGGAATTAAATAAATAATCCCATATAAACCACAAGTCTCCCTTCCTAGAAGCTCTGATTTGTACAAGATGCTACTCCGTCCTCTAGCTCGCAGATTCAAGAACAATAAAGGAGATCCTTTCCTAGCTTGAATAAACTTCTTTCGCTAACTATCTCACTTGTAATGTCCCCCCTTTCTCTTTTACGCTTTTACTGGCCTTAATTTTTTTTGAAATCTTACTGGCCTTAATTCTAACTAGATTTGTACATTTTTTCTTTACATTTAATTTCCAGGTCTCTTCTACTGTGGTTAAACTAGAAAACATTCTAAAAATTATTATGAGCTCAGTGAGGATGTATAAACAAATAAAAAGTAAAATAAACAGAAAAGGTTACATAAATAGCTACAGGCCAAGCCACTATAAAATAGTCACCACCATAGGCTAAAACACTTTCTTGTTAAAGAGCTCAACATCAGTGTGGATCTGAGATTTGTTGCTAACCATTTAGATGGGAAAATCATCACAAATAATTGTTTACGTTAGTAGTCAAAAGTGTATACCTACCTGTTGAACATTTAAATAACACAACCTTTTCTCCAGTCCAGTCATTCTCTCAGATGCGGCTATTTGTTTTCTCTGCAACTCCCTGGGGGAACCAAGTTCTGACATTTTAGATTCCAGCTGGGTTTTATTCTTCTTCAAAGCTGCAGCCCATGCTGAATGAATAGGGTGTAAGATGATACACTGAATTGAAAATACATGTCAATAAGGAAATTGGGCAAACATACATTCAATTTTACTGTCATCCCATTTGTTTGATCTAATTTCCATTCCACTACTTGCTCCACCAGTCATCGTGCCAGATTTAGTCAGAAGAATTCCATCAATGGTGACAACTAAATGTACATACATGATCACCGAGTAAGAACAAAAAACAAGAGAATAAGAAAAATGTTTCTTCAGAATATGCAAATGGTATATATAGGCACTGCACTTACCCTTATACCTTTCACCACTCCAACTTAAGGCCTTAGCTTCGTCAAGATTATCACAGACAAGTGTATTTCCAACAGCATACAGGACTGCTTTCTCAAAATTTCGTTTAACTGTATAATGTTAAGGCACAAAAAAGAGACAGAAAAATGTAACATGTAGAAAACTATTGCACGATCGGTATAGCTCTAGGATAAACTTATACATGATGCAACACTTTTCCACAAACTATTGCTATAAAATCACAAGTGAGCAGGCAATGCAAGCATGCACAACAAAATTGAAAACAATGGACCACCACACACACATCTCCTTACGAAAAATGGTAACTAATAAGCTTTATATATAAGATGGAAGGCAAAAGACGGATCAAGCAGGATGAACAAATTGATAATGACTGATTTACTCACAACTCTATGATGGCAATGGTAGAGAAAAGGTAAGAGTTCAAAAAATTAGGAAACACAAATGTGTCTCTAGTGATATGCATGACAAATCAAGTCATTAGTTGCGTATTACGGTATGTGTGGCTTTGATCATTCATTGTGAATCATATGTGTGCTACACCACATACAACTGATGGTGTAAATACGCAGATGCTTAGTGGAATTAAAGCCAAACTGTCAAACCTTAACCAGAGTTATTGGAATTTATGTCAATGTCCTCAATAGATATAAAGGATCAGAGGAACTATTTGATAACTTAAATCATGAGAGACAACCAAAGCTTCTGGACACCAAGTCGCCCATCCAAATGCCCAAACAAAAACTTAAGCCAACTTCTTAACTATAGGATCTTTTAAAGCTACCCCTCCCCCGTACATTAGAAGCCACAGGAAGGTGGAAATGTGGAGGCTTTACACAATCTATATGCACATAGCAAAATACATCTAGAATTGGCAAAACTACCTACAATTTGGAACGGACAGAGTACATGTATTTGATTCAACCAGTTGAAAGAAATCACTAAGTGGAATCAAGCACCAAATTTCATTAAGACTACAAAGAAGGATATTGAATGACATCAAAGATTAATTGGGAAGAACCACCAAGGGTTCGCAGCTTCTCGATTATTGGTTTCACATGGACTGATTGCAAGGGAATAAACATTTGAGGCGGAAGTCGTTGGTCCTTCAAATACTGAAAAATAGGATCATAGAATAAATATAATGATTTTCTGCTCATTCCAATGCACCTGTGGAAACTAAATGAAAGAAAAAATAAACAACCTGGAAGTTATGTTTTACTATATCTGGGGGGTGGGATTGGATTTGCAGCCATAGTGGCACTACAACAATGATATATAGTGTCTCATATTGAGAAGCACCTAATATTTTCAAGTCAGCCCTAGCTACAAAAATGTGACCTATTACAGTGTATAAGCTTTCTATACCTAATCTCATTCTTGTTCACGAGCATTAACTACGTGTTGTTGGCTCTCCAAGATCTAATATTGGCCATAACTATGACAAATAATGCTAAAATGTTCGAAGTCCATACTCTTTTTATATAAAAAAGGATCAGATCTCATCTAATCTTTTTGGAATTGAGTTGCATCAGTCCAGTATGAGGATATGTGATACTGGGATCAGTCAACCAGAGGGTTATTTCCAAACTAATGGCCCTCGGGTTTCTTTTAAAAGGTTATAGTAGTAATAATAATGTGATTTTAAAGTTTAGAGTGTAATATTTGGAAGGACCATACTGCCATTGACAGCTACAAACAGTACAATATACCTCCTCAGTGAAAATTGAAAATACAGAGGAATTCGCTAACAATGCAAGTTGTCATGAAAGAGCACCTTAATGCATTCCTTTCCTGTGTTTTCATCTTCCACTACAATTGCATCCATAAATTTCCCCATGGCAAAAGTAACAGCAACATTATATTTCTTCTGTGAGGGCCCGCAAAGATTAGTCATACGACCATGGACTCCAGGGAATAGCTTCTTTAGAGTTCTAACAGTTTCTGATAATCGAGCATCACGTTCACTTTCATGCTTGTCAGCTCTAAGCTCATATAATTGTACATCTATGTCATCCATCATCTGCTTCAATTTTTTATACCTAGATCTGAACAAAATTTGTTGAATAGCATAGAATGAATTAAAAAAATGATGTTTCTAATGGAAATAAAAGAAACTACACCAGACGACTTGAAGAAGAACCACACAAATCAAAGGACATGGTATATACTTACACTGAATATTGACGTTCTGCCTCAATTTGGTTAAGTTCCTCATGTAAGCGTGCGATGTCATCTTCATCCTTGCTGATTGAGTGAAGAATATTGGTCAATTTTGTGTGCAGTTCACTCTCTTGTGATAATATATCGTCATTATGGCTACGCAGTTGTTCTATATTCTCTTTTAAGTTATTTTTTGCTTCAACATCAGCATTTAGTGTTTTTTCTATCACATCCTTCTCGTCTCTCATCTTTGTTGTCTTCATTCCTGCATCCTCCTTGCTGTAATGAAAGTAAAATGCAGTCAGAACCTCGAAAAAGGCTGAACATAGTAGAGGTAGAAGCCCCTAAAGTATTTCTTAGTTCAGTTTAACCTCTAAACTATATCATTTGGGTCAATTTACCCCTTGTGCAATGTATTTTTTTCGCCATGCAAAATTTATCCCTAAGTTTCATACTACCCCATGATATAGTAGAAGTAGGGGGAGCATGAAGAACCCGGCTAGTCACCCTCCCACTGGAGCAGCGGCGGAGCCAGGATTTAAGAATAGGGGGGCTATGAAAAAAAAAGTAGAACTAACGTTCATGCCACATGGTTTTAGTCATATAGGGTGGCATGTTTTACGAGTTTTATCCAAAACAAAATTACATACGTATCAATTTGAAACTAGCTCTACGACTAGCAGCAAGATCATATGCTTCAACAATTTCATCATTACTAATTGAAGTAGTGAATTGCTTCTCATTATAATACCAAACAATCTCGCAAGAATTAATCTTCCATTGTACATCTAAGACGTGTCCTCACAAGTTTCATTAGTTGCAGTTGATACTAGAAGAGTTAATAATGGTCTGGGTGAGCTAAATTATGAGTAAGTAACCATATATATAAGGGTATATTAGAGGGATTAGTAAAGCATTGGGGGTGCCAGCCCCCCCCCCCCCAATACATGATCCTCCTAGAATAATAAAGTATACATATGGTAAGATGTGTAGATGAAACTAGATATTGAATCAAAATTGCATATAAGGTGTTTAGTGGCACTCACAGCCTGTGATATTCCTGAAGCTGGTCATCAGCAAATTGGAGTTTCACACTTTTATCTCGCCCTTTCTCATTTAATTCCTCAATAGCTCTTGTGATATCATCCAGATCACTTTTCAGCTTTTGTATTTTTTTCACATGCATTTCGTTATCATCCTTTTTCTCAGCAATATGTTTGTTGCAGCTTTCAATTTTTGACTTGAGCCAAGATATTTTCCCTTTCATTTGAAGAAGTTCAGGTTGCTGAAACACAAGAGGTACAATTCATACTCATCATAAGTTATCAGTACGTCTGGATACTTAAAAGTCATTGGTACACTATAAATTCAAGAGGACAAGCCATGTTTCAGCTATTAATGGTTCCTGGTACAGATTATAAACTACAATAAACCAGCATTCACCAAAAGGAAAGAAAGAATAATACATTATTTAAAGTATACCAAATTCACCAATCTTTAATGAAATAGTTGAATTCCCCGCGCGTTGCTGCGGGAATTTGAGAATATAATTTAGATGATAGTTTGAAGTTATAGTTTAGGTAACTTAATTAAAGATTGATGGAGAATAGATATGAATGAGATATTTCTAATTCCTAAAGATATACATTTGTTATAACAGTTTAATTTGTATAGATTAATTTGTGAATGATAGGAGATCAAATTCAATTCATCTCAATGGACATATGTATAATCTGAGAGCTTTGAAATGCAGGTGGCTTTAGTAAAAAAAAGCAAAAAAAAAAAGATTCTCTATCCTATAGTACTTCGTCTTATTGCACTTAAAGTTTATCACGAAGATAACACTATATGTTGGGATTAGCGCTTCTCAAGTTGTACTCGTGACTGGTTGGAGGACGGGGCCTGGCTTCCCGGCGGCGGCGCTGCGAGAACGCCGTCCTGGCGGCCGGTGTTCAGGACACAGAAAAGGGGAGACGCGAACAGAGAGGAGCGTGGGGCAAGGCAGTTGCTGCACACAATGCCAGGAGATCGAACTGATCTCCAAGCTTGTCTTCATTAACACCAGAGTACAATAGTTATAGAGTACGGCCTTACAACTACTAACACACACAAATTCAAATACATCTAAACTGCTACATCATGGGCGCGTCTGGAGCGTGACGCTGGCCGTATCTTCCCTGGATGGTTCTTCTCCTCAGCCATCAGTTCTCCTTCTTCTTTCCAGTCATAACACTATAGCACAACTTATAGGTCCCTGACCCAATTTACCATCAGACAATACCTCGTTGTGATTCAAATCACTGGCCTAGAGTTGATTATAAAAAAGAAAAAATGTATGGATGTCCGACAGACTCCACTGCTGGGAATCTACCGAAGGACAACATCCACACGGCTCGAGTTGAATTAAAAAAAAAACTACCTTGGACGCAAGCACGGGGCAGTCGGCACACATAGGACCAGCCCCAGCCGCGGATGCAGACCCGACAGGTGCCGATGCGAAGGTAGAGAGAGGCTGCACGGAGGTGGAGTGGCCAGTGTGAAGAGGGTCATGGCCATGGCAGCAGAGGTCTGCTTTTTCTATTATCAACGTTGATGAGCATGGTGGAGAAGGTAAGAAAGGGAATAGGCAAGCTATTTAAACACGAAGGTAGCATGATGGTTTAATTTCTTCATGATGTGTTTGCAGTGATGTGGCCGAGGAATCAATGTGGAATAGATGCCTGTGATGTGTTGTTCATGTTGAGGGGGAGTCAAAGAGATGAACCAGTTGGCAAGGGAGAGGAAGGGGCAGCGTTGTGCAAGCCTGTACACTTTAATCTCAAGAGCACGTAGGACGGCGGGAGTAAGGGCCTGTTTGGGACCGCGACCGACAGAATCGCGACCGGCAGAAGCGTAACGCGGCTCGGAGGTCACTTCTGCAATTATTCCTCGCACAGTTCAATTCCCGCGATTCTCCGTTGCAGACGGGTAGCGAACGCGCATTCAACGCAATTTTCGCGGGCTTAATTCGTGATTTTCGCGGAAAAGCGACGCAATCGCCGTCCCAAACAGGGCCTAAGCCAGCGGTTTCAAATTGAAACATGGTTGATATCTGTTAGTCTCCTGCTAGCCTTTGCGTTAGTGGGATGGGGGCCATTTATTTGCGTGAATGGGTAAGGTGTCTCTCCGTGGAGGTTCATCTGTTGCCATTAGTGAGTCTTTTGAGTTGCCGTGTAAAGTAAAAAAGTGGAGAGGTTAAATGACAGATGACGCAAGCGGATGACGTGGATCGCTGAGAATGGAGAGAATGGTACCGATTATATAGTTTTGTATGATAATAATATAATATAATATGATGTGATTTTTATAAGAGCACCAATTCATAGATAAATTAAAAATGCCTGAATACACACAAGGAAAGAGTTATTAATCACTGAACACATGTGAAAAAATAAAAGTTACCTATATATTATTAAATTTTTAAAAATCATGTAGAGCACTAGAACCTAGAGGGAGATGTTCTAATAACAGTACAATACTTAAGGGTGTGTATGTTGTGCATGCATGAATTTTGAGCAGAAGACATGACTTATATGCATGTGTGGTGTGGTCATGTGGACGTGAATGATATACTTGGAAAGATTATTAAGGTATTTCCAGCAATAATCAGTTGTGTTGAAAACATAATAGTCTATTCAATTGAACAGCCATTCATTCCAGTGAAGTAAAAAAAATTGGAGTGCTTTCTTGGAGAGCTACGGATAACATACAAGGAATTTTCTGGTAGAAAAAGGTGAAATGGAAGTTGGTTTTTACCTTATTATCAAGTTCAAGCTTTTTCTTCACAGTACTCCTCTCGCATAAGACCAGTTCCCTGAGAAATGAACTTTGCTCCTTCTTTTTTGCATTTAGTTCATGTTCCAAGGATTGATTCTCTTCTTGCGCTTGCTTAAGGGACTGCCTGTCCTCCACTAGTTCAGCTTCCAATTTCTCTCTGTCTTTTTCAATGGTGTAAAGTTGCCACAAGGCATGCTGGGTCTTCAACGATTTCTGTGGAAAAGGTCAAGGACAAGGTTAATGATGTGTTAATTATGAAGTGAAGGCCGGCCAGATTTTTCAAAATAACAGCATACCAGGTCCTGCTGATGGCGTATGTAATTCTCTGCCTCGACTTTTTGTACCTTCTTCTGCTTCCTGTCCATGACAAGGGTCCTTTTTTCGTGATAGATGAGTGCCGACTTCTCCTCGGCCCTGGCTTTCTGCTCCTCGAGCTCATCATATTCCCTCTTGAGTTCATCGGAGCCAGAGATCTGCTCCAGGAGGACCGTGAGCTCCTTGGGGTTTTTGGAAGCAATGGACTCAACATCACCCTGCGGTGCAAATCATCATCATATCAGACCATATCATCAGTTAATTAAATCCTATGAGCAGTAGGATTAAGAGGATAATAAATAAATTATCATGAACATATAAATATAGACTTGACTGATTAGAGAAGTCATAATGAACACGAGAGACCTGGAAGACGAGGAAGTTGCGGGCTTTAACGAGGATGCCTAGCGATCTGAGTTTGGCATTGTAATCTTCCCATGTGACGACGCTGCCGTCAATGCGATACTCACTGCCACCGGCGCCGGTGATGGTGCGGGTGAAGTGGAGCTCCTCCTGGTCGGGTTGCTGGTAGACGAGGTGGACGGAAGCCCTGCGGCCATTGGCAGCAGCCTCCTTGTCGCCGTCGTCGAAGACGTAGATGAGGTCCTTGAGCCGCGCGCCGCGAAGGTGGGCGGACCTCACGCCCAACACGAAGCTGATGGCGTCCAGCAGGTTCGACTTGCCAGCGCCGTTGGGCCCGATGATGGCCGTGAAGTCGGCGAAGGGCCCGATCGTCTGCGTCCCCTTGTAGGACTTGAAATTCTCCACCTCCAGCCGATGGATTCGGCCGACGCTACCGCCGCCCCGGCCCCGGTTCCGGTCGGCGCTGATGTGCCCATCCGCCGCCGCCATTGACACTCCCCTCCACCTTCAAGACGAGGATAGGGTTTTGGTTCCTATACCGCCATAGCGGGCTTGTCAAAAGCAAAAGTCGATCCGAAACCTACCAAATACGATGAAGTTCCCAAATAACGGGCGTGTTAAAAGATTCAGTTGAATTCATTTCGCGTTGTATGGGACAAAGTAAGGGAAAATTGTATACTATTGTCTTCTACTCCCTCTCCATTTCAAATTGTAGGTCTTTTTAACTTTTCTAGGTACACATAATTTTTTATATGTACTTAGATTTTTTTTAGGAGAACAGAAAGCTCTAAACACGAACTATAGAGTTACAAACGCCCAAAGGCGGACTGACCAACCATAAATGCCTCCCAAGTCCCAACTGGTTCGAAAAGAGAACTACGAGCCAAGTTGTGTGCATCCTGGTTTGCTTTGCGACGCTCGTGAATGAACTCCATCTTCTGGAAGGTTCCTACCCGAGCCTTGATCTCTTGAATGATGTGGCCATAGACACCCATCGAGCCAGATTCGATGCTCCTAATCACATTGGAGCAGTCGCTGGCAATGCGAACTTTGCGGAGGAGAGCGTCACTGGCTAGTGCCGCCCCTTCCCGACATTGCATCTCCTTGACGGATTCCTCTTGTAGGCCAGCCTTAACTTTGTAACCCTGGCACTGTGCGTATTTAAGTGTTGTGATTAAGCAACTTTCTCACCTCTCCCTGATCCCACTTGTCAATTCCTTCCTCTCTCACAGTATCGCTCTTGCTTGGTGGAGGGATGCTTGCCACCTACTCCTTTTAAGTTCCCCCACTACCCCCTCTCACACTTCTTCCGCCTCTTTTCCGTCAGATTATTGTTATCCTTGAGGCCCAAAGCCAGCACAGAGCAAGCAAAGGGAGAAAGCAAGGGGAGGGATCTTGTGCCCTCTTGTGTTTCATAAAGTGGAGGCACTCATATGCTGATATAATGTTGTCTGTGATCAATCGTCCAGGGACGAAAGCCGACTGTTCCTCCGCAATGATCTGGGGTAGGATTACCTTTAGCCTGTTGGCCATCACTTTCAAAGCAATCTTGTAAATGACGTTGCATAGGCTAATAGGTCTATACTGCCCTAGCTCCTCCGCATTAGCTACCTTGGGTATAAGGACAATCAGTGTGTCGTTGATTGCCGCCGGGTTGTCCTCCCCTCTCACAATTCGGAGAACCACAGTGGTCACCTCCTCGCCACACAGATCCCAATGACGCTGGAAAAAGTGTATCGGGAAACCGTCAGGCCCAGGGCCTTGGTCGGGACAATCTGAAAAAGTGCTACCTTCACTTCTTTCTCCTCAAAAGGGGCGATCAATGATTTGGTCCATGTCACTAACCCCCTCTGATCTGTACAACTCCTTGTAAAAGGAGGTTGTTAACCTGCCCATCTCTTGGGCATCCTCGGTGATTGGACCATCAGGCTTCCTCAGGCTCTTTATCTTGTTCTTCTTTTTACGTTGACTAGTGTCGGGGTCCCATATTAGGGGTACCCAAAGACAGCGAATCAATGACAATGGCCCATGAGCCAAACAAATCGCTGCTCACCCGATCCGATCAATCAAGAGTGCGAAAATACGATTCATCCAACTCCTACTAGACACGCATGGGATGCTCTGGTTTTTATTAAACCCACATGCAAACTTGCTGCGTGCATGCATCTAATCACTCAAGTGCCTACATCACCTATATGCATGCACACTCAAGTGCCTACATCACCTACATGCATGCACACTCAAGCGCCTACACTAGCTACATGCATGCACACTCAAGCGCCTACACTAGCTACTTGCATGCACACCTAAAGCACTTGAGCACCTACTCTACTCCTACAAGGCTACAAGCCATGCATGCAAAGTCAACCGCATGCAAACCATGCATGCATATGTCGGAAGCCCCCCGAGCAAACACATGCATGCACCTACACCTACGAGCTCACTCCTTGCTAGCTTTCCTAGCTAGTAAGCCGTAGTTAGCACATGCACGCACCTGCATACTCTCACACTTTGCTAGCTTCCTAGCTAAAAGGACTACCCCACAAGATAGCACCCACATGCTCACACCTTGCTAGCATTCCTAGCTAGCACTCGGCTATACTCATGCACCTGCATGCTAGCTTTTCTAGGCTAATAATCACATCTCTGCATGCTCGCCTCATCCGGAAGCCGCTTTCCCAAGAGGCCCTCGCCCGAGTAAAACTTCTGCCTCGTACGACCTACTGGCCAACGGGTGTTGCAGGACGGAAGTTCCACACAACCTAATCTCACACGACCTACTGAGGTCTGCTTCCTCCGAACTACTGAGCTTCGGATCTCCGTCTCCGACCAATTGCTCCTTCGCAGCTAAGAAACTCCCCGAAGCTCCCAACTTGCCCGACAAGTTTACTGTGCCAGCTACTCCTGAGGACAGTGGGGCCCACGACATGGGCAAAAGCTCTCCCCTATACTCTCGAAGACCGTGTACTCTCTGTCTTGTTATCTTGACCTGTAAGTCCTCTCTTGGCTTATAAAAGGGAGGGCGCCGAAGGTAACGAGGGGATTTTCTTTTCTCGCTCCACTCTGATGGAGCTCTCCCTCACGGTTCTTCTTCTTCCTCCAGCCAAACTTGGCTCCCACACACACATACGCAGACTTCTGCTACAAGAACCACGTACACATACCACAGAGACTTGGGACCAAGCTCCCTCTCTCACCAGCTTATATCGCCCCACTACAAACCAGTGCAAACAACATGAGCAGCACGAACTAGATGTAGGGTATTACTCCATGGAGGCTCGAACCAGTATAAATCCTTGTGTCCCCGTTTGCACACCATCCGAGGCTCGATGCGCAATCCTTGATTTTATTTGTCGGCGGTTTCTAAACCACGACAGTTGGCGCCCATCGTGAGGCCGCTTGCGCGTCACGCCGATTTTTTACCAAGTCTCGGATGGCCAACACCGTCGAGAGTTAGCCGCCGGGGTGCACGAGCGCTCCGACGGCTCGTACTTCATCATCGTCGCGGATGGAGCTGGCCAGAACCGACCCCAGCCCCTCCGCGCCTCACCATCGGGATCTCCCGTCACAACGTCCTGACGGGACACCGTGTCAGCCCCGCGGCTGTTGCGGCTTGTCGGCTGCGCTCCGCGTCGGCCTCGCAAGCCACCACGGCATCCTCTCCGCCGGCAACGCGCCGGCGTCGACCAGCTCACTTCGGCTGCTTTTCCGCCGACTCACGACGCTATTGTTGACCTGCGGTGCTCCTGGCCTCGCCGGCCCCGAAGGCCGCTCGGCGTGCGGCACGCTCGTACGTCGTACGTCGACACAGCCCGCGCAGGCCAGCCACAGCTGCCGCCCGGGCGCCGTGCTAGCCGGGCAGGGGCGCATACGCACGCGCGTGCCGGCTGCCCCCGTGCTGGCACTTTGGCATCTCCGTGTCCTGCCTACTGCACGTACGGAGCCCTGGCCGCCCGGGGGCTTGGAAAAGCGGAAGCTAGCAAGAATTCAATGGAGTACCGCGTGCGCACGCAAGCCTGCTACTGATCTCTATTTTCCCTCGACCTTGCACCATGCATGCGATGCGCATGAGTACATGGGAAGGGCCGTAGCTTATATCCTGCTGGATGCCTGTCCCCGTTGTTGCGTGCATGCTTGCGTTTTCTCCTCCATGAGAAAACGGCAATTACGATGACGACGACAGCCGCGACGACGCCAACGGCAACCGCGACTCCACCGGCCACGACGACAACGACGGCCGCGGCACCGACGGCCGCGACAACGCCAACGGCAACCGCGACTCCGCCGGCCACGACGACAACGACGGCCGCAGCACCGACGGCCGCGACGACACCTACGGCAACCGCGACCCCGCCGGCCACGACGACAACAACAGCCGCGACGACGCCTACGCCTACGGCAACCGCGACCCCGCCGGCCACGACAGCACCGACGGCCGCGGCGGCATGTCCAATGACCACGACGCCGTTGGTGACAACGGTCACGGCGCCACGGCCACAACTGCGCCAAGAGTGACCACGACGTCACGAGCGGTGGCAGCAGCGCCGACGGCCACCGACACTTCGCCCGACCTCAGGATGGGACCTTCGTCCCACTCGGACGGCTCACTCGGCCCCGCGACCGAGGCTTTCGGGGCCCCACGGCTACATTACCCGAGGGCTCCTGCTCTGTGAAGTCGTTAACTCCTCGGCCCCAACGACGAAACACCAAAACAAGCTAAGTATCATTATGTCACCCACAAGTCTTTGCACGAGTGGATACTATATATTTCCTCTGTATCCCGCTTGCCTCCTTTGAGGATTGTCGAAGGCATGAGTAGTACATGTGCTGTGTACGTACCCATCTTGGTAGTCGTGAAGTCTGCCCGAGGAAACACTCAGGGACGGGAAACAGGCCCGGCGAACGAGCTCCTACCACCCTGACCAAAAACGTAATTTTCTTGTCAGCACCCTGGTTGTTGTGAGCAGGTCATGAAGTGGGGCTTCATCAGTCCACCACTCTAATCAAGACAGAGATGCACCAAGACGACGCAATGGGTGGCGGCTCATCACGGCCAGCCACTGCACTACGGTCCGCCGCCGCACGTCGTCTCCGTCACCCTCCTCTCCACAACCGGACCACGGCACTGCCAACAACAACGATGGCAAGCGGCACCGGCGGCCGTCCGACCACTTCCCCCGACCGAGCCCTCAGCCACATCGTCCGAACATCTGCGGTCTCCGAACCACCGACGGCAGGAACATCCTCGGTGCACGAAACGCTGAAACAGCTACGTCACTCGAATCCCTATTTTCTTGCAATATACAAAGTTGCTAGTTCTTTCGCCTAAAACTAGTTGCTCCCGACCCTTATTCGAGCAATGAGGTCGGTAAACGAACTGTGATGGGAAAAGTCATGTCAAACTAGTCGGACCGTGAGAAACCTACGCCCCTACGACTACGGCTCCCTCGCTCACTAGTACGGGCAGTTTCTCCCACTCACAAACTCGATTGCCGTTACCTCATCACGAGAAAAAGGGTCGGGCAACAACGACCTTGCGAAAACCTTTTTGACCGACCTCTTCGTCCGCGTCAAGGTCGAGGCTCGAAATTACGACGAGATGAGTCGGGTCCGACTGGTCGGAATGCGAGGAACCTACGCCCCAGCGGCTACGGTGCCTTTGCTCACCAGCACGACCGACCTCTACCGCGTACGAACTCGGGCTCTGCTACCTCGACACTAAGAAAGGGTCAGCCAGTATTAACTCTTTTTGCATAAATAAATAAGCTGGAAGTCTCTTCGACCAAGGCAACACGCAGCTTGCATTCGCCATTATGAATTTTGGGGGCACACCGCCCCTATTATTAAAACTAACTGTCTCTCGAGAGACGATATTCTTTATGATTTGTTGGCACAGCAACGACGACCCCGACCAGTCGCTGACCTCCCGCTCGGCCACGGCGGGCAACGCAAGGCTCGGGGGCTTATCAGCCTGGGCCCGAGGACGACATGCCAACTCCTCCGACGTGAACGCGAAACAAGTTAAGTATTATTTTAATACTACCACTTCCTGATTACTGCTTGTCTTAGCATGCATCTCTGGGATTATCGCCGACTACCCTTGGCACGTTCCCGACAGCTTGTTCAGCTCGAGCGCTACACGAACAGTCGGGCCAACGACCAACGTGCGTGCCACACGCATCACTTCTCCGCCACTTACTTTCTTTTTTCCTCTCTTGCACAAGTCGCTAAAGTACTCGGGGAGCACACGCCTTAGACCGTGAAACCTCGACTCTATGCCTACACTTCCTACGCGTGCATGCGGCCAGCTCCCTACGCTACGAATGCGGCTGTCAGGAGTCAAGTGCATAAACGTATAAGGATAACCACCTGAAGAAATTAATAGACTTAAAAAGAGTTGGAATTAGAAATTTTGTTATGCATCGCCAACTGCTTTTTGCTTCGGAATTAGTATTTGTGGCACCGCTTTGTATCGCCTTCAGGTTTCTTTCCAAGAATGAGTCTTGGATCCCTGAGCCTGCCGCCTACACTCGGAGGCTAGGCGCCGAGACGCGAACCGTCAATGGATCTCGCGGATCCAAACTGACACGCGGTTCGAAGGCTGGCCCAGTGAAGGGTTCCGAACAGCCGCCGCCGTCACCAGAGCAAGGGACGAAAAGGGATGGGCCCACAAGCGGCCAAGACTGAGGCACACAAGTGCCACAGGCATTCCGACTCGTGTTCGAGCCCCAGACGAAAAAATCTCACGGAATCCCCACTGGAGGGGAGTCAACGAGCCGCCGGGGTCAATCGAACGACCCTGGAGATAAATGAGATATTCGAAGGGGTTTAATAAGACCTATCACCAGCTGATCCTATCGGGACCCCACGAACGGGACCCGGGTCTTACTTGAACTAACCCGCTAGTAGCTCGACGAGCACCAAGACTCGGCCACCGAGGTAAGCCATGGCAATGCTCACCCCTCCTTCCCTAACGAAAGGGACGTGTGAGGAAAAAATAAACAGGCAATGAGCCGCCGGGTCAATCGAATGACCCCAAAAGCTCGGGGACGCCACCGTTCCCGATGAAATGACTATCGAACCCAAAATCACTAACCCCACGAGCAAGTTTCCGACTCCCCCGCGGGCTACACCCGGCGGGTGCGCTCGCGCGCCCCCTGTTCAAATGGGCAACGACGCCTCATCCACACTACAACCACTAAACCTGGGAACAAGTCCAAAACTCCTTCCCAAGCTCGGGGGCTACTGTCGGGGTCCCATATTAGGGGTACCCAAACACAATGAATCAATGACAATGGCCCATGAGCCAAATAAATCGCTGTTTCACCCGATCCGATCAATCAGGAGCGCGAAAATGCGATTCATCCAACTCCTGCTAGACACGCATGGGATGCTCTGGTTTTTATTAAACCCACATGCGAACTTGCTGCGTGCATGCACCTAAACACTCAAGTGCCTACATCACCTACATGCATGCACACTCAAGTGCCTACACTAGCTACTTGCATGCACACCTAAAGCACTTGAGCACCTACTCTACTCCTACAAGGCTACAAGCCATGCATGCAAAGTCACCCCCATGCAAACCATGCATGCATAGGTCGGAAGCCCCCCGAGCTAACACATGCATGCACCTACACCTACGAGCTCACTCCTTGCTAGCTTTCCTAGCTAGTAAGCCGTAGCTAGCATATGCACGCACCTGCATACTCTCACACTTTGCTAGCTTCCTAGCTAAATGGCCTACCCCACAAGATAGCATCTACGTGCCCACACCTTGCTAGCATTCCTAGCTAGCACTCGGCTATACTCATGCACCTACATGCTAGCTTTTCTAGGCTAATAATCACATCTCTACATGCTCTCCTCGTCCGGAAGCCGCTTTCCCAAGAGGCCCTCGCCCGAGTAAAACTTCCGCCTCATACGACCTACTGGCCAATGGGTGTTGCAGGAAGGAAGCTCCACACAACCTAATCTCACACGACCTACTGAGGTCTGCTTCCTCCGAACTACTGAGCTTCGGGTCTCCGTCTCCGACCAATTGCTCCTTCAAAGCTAAGGAACTCCCCGAAGCTCTCAACTTGCCTCACAAGTTTACTGTGCCAGCTACTCTTGAGGACAGTGGGGCCCACGACATGGGCAAAAGCTCTACCCTATACTCTCGAAGACCGTGTACTCTCTCTCTCTCTCTCTCTTGTTATCTTCACCTGTAAGTCTTCTCTTGGCTTATAAAAGGGAGGGCGCCGAAGGTAACGAGGGGATTTTTTCTTTTCTCACTCCACTCTGATGGAGCTCTCCCTCACGGTTCTTCTTCTTCCTCCAGCCAAACTTGGCTCCCACACACACATACGTAGACTTCTGCTACAAGAACCACGTACACATACCACAGAGACTTGGGACCAAGCTCCCTCTCTCGCCAGTTTGTATGGCCCCACTACAAACCAGTGCAAACAACATGAGCAGCACGGACTGGACGTAGGGTAGTACTCCACGGAGGCCCGAACCAGTATAAATCCTTGTGTCCCTATTTGCACACCATCCGAGGCTCGATGCGCAATCCTTGATTTTATTTGCCGGCGGTTTCTAAACCACGACAACTAGCGCGCAAGTGGAAGAAGCGGATATTTTTATCTCCTGCAGCCAACAAACAGATCTGTGAGTGCTGCTACCACATTATTTCCTCTCGATGGCTCAACTCCACAATCCTATCAGCGACTTTGATCTCTGCGTGCGATGGTCCCGTCCTGTGAGGATCCGCTTGGAGCTTCTCCAGTTCCTCCTTCAAGTGTTTCAACTCCAATCTAACATGGCCGAACTTAGTTCTACCCCACCTGACCATGCTGCCTGCTGCATCTGAAAGTTTGTGCTGTAGATCATTCAAAGTTAAAGCTTTCTCACCTCTCCAGACCTCCGATAGCCAAGCAGGGAACTCCTCATGTGTCTTCCACATCACCTCATAGTGAAATCTTTTCCTGGCCTTGGGTAGACCTTGGTCGCGCTGCTCCTGCTTCCACCGAAGCATGATTGGCCCATGATCAGAAGATGCGGCCGCCATGTTGAAGACAGTAGCCATGGGGGTAGCGAGAGCTCCATTCGGGGGTGGCAAGTGCGCGATCGAGCCGAACCCAACAGAAAGATCCCCCGGCCACACGCTTCTCATATGTCCATCTGCGGCCTTCGAAACCTAGATCATATAGGCCACAAATGTCTGCCATCTCTCGTAAGCCCTCCATCTGTGCAAATCTCTTCTCCTGTAATCTCTCGTGTTCCGATCCATGCAGGACCTCATTGAAATATCCAATACAAACCCATGGGAGGTCTGATGAAGATTTTATGTACTTTAGCATATCCCATGTCTTAAACCTCTCACTTGTTTGAGCTTCGCCACACACACAAGTTAGCCTCCATGGGGGCGCCATTTTCTGAAACAATAGCATCAATGTGGTACTGCGAATAGGGTATAATCTCCAATTTTATTTCATCCTTCCAAAAAATACCAAGGCCACCACTACGGTTGGAACTACTAACGGCAAAAGCATTAGCATAACCTAACGTGCTCTTCAACCCTTCTACTCAAGATTTATGAATTTGAGTTTCAAGGACACAGAGCTCAGACGGGGCATACTACTTCATGAAGTCGTGAAGCTCCTTAACTGTCGCGGCATTGCCCAAGCCGTGATAGTTTTAGCTGAGACAACTCATTGTGCTTGGCGGTCCTCCATTTTGGAGGCCACCATGTTCTGGGAGGGCTTGCTCGTGATCTGGGTTGCTGATTTCTTCATACGCTTCTGCTCTCTTGGGGAGATATACATCTTTTAGGTCATCCAGCTTCAGTTGTTTCTGTGCATTGCTCTTCTCCTGTTCCCCATCTCTCCCTGCACTTCCCGGCTTCATTGGGCTAGAGGCAGTATCCTGGAGGTCCTCGGCCCCATCCTGCAGGCTTGCCTCCGTTGAATTGCGCTTCCTCCCGCTGCTATCCGCAGACGTTGGCTTCTCCTTCTCCTTCCACACACCAGGCCACAGGCCACTGCGGGCGTTCCTACCACGGCCACCCTCGCTGGTGCGACCTCCTCAGTTGCTCGAGCCACCTCGATCCCTTGCTCCATTCGGCAGGGTGTTCCCCCGGACACGAGGTGTACCCGGGCGTCAAGTCTCCTCATTAGCGATCATCCAGCCGCCATACTGCAGCTCTTCTGGTGCATATTCGCCAGTACCACATTCTAGGTGTGAATATCCCATCTTGCCACAAAAGGAGCAAAACCGAGGAAGTTTCTCGTACAACACACGGAGCAACATGCTCTCGCTCCCCTCAGGCGAGAGGGTAACCACCCTTGCGAGTGGTGCAGAGGCCTAGATCGTGACCCTCGCACGGTGAAAGTCGCCATTGGCCGTCGAGACCACCTTCATGTCCACAGTGATTACCTCCCCCACCTTGCCCGCGAGCTGATGCAGAATTTTCTCAATGCTGAAAAGGGGTGGGATCTTATGGATTTGAATCCATGTCTGGACCTTGCACAGTTCCACCGACGGGGTGATCGTTGCCCCGTCGTGCTCCTCTATCATCAATGCACACCCGCGGAAGATCCACGGTCCTTCCTCCATAATGCGTTTCCAATCGCCAAGGCAGAAAGCTTGCACCAAGAACATGTTCTTTGTCAGGGGCTGGAAGGTAACCTCCTGTGCTGTGTTCTAGGCAGATCGCATCGTCGAGATCAGGGAATGCTCGGTGAAGCTCTTTACTGTCAGCAGTTTTGCCACCGCCATCCACTTCACCGCCGGGAGGGAGTCCCTCTCCCCCTTCGGGAGGACGACGCCTTCGCGCACCATCTCGCCCAGTCTCAGATTCCGAAGCAGAGCGTCGATGTCGATCTCCTCCTTCCTGGACTCCACTGTGGGTTTCCTCGCCACCATCGTAGGTTTGTTCGACCTGAGGGGAACGCAAACCGATCTACCGAGGCTCTCGAGGCCCCAATCCGTTCTCCTGCCAAGGCCGGGAAGCTGAGCGAGGTCAGCCCCTTGATCAGCTCGAGCAGAGAGGGTAGGACGGGGTCAGAGAAGCCGAAGAAGCTTCGTTGCCGGGAGTCGCCGCTGAAGTCGCCAAAACCCTATATGTATATACTATACCCTGGGTATGGAATAACTATTCCATACCCAAGTCAGCCTCCGACTCCGACTTTGCTACGCACACCGGCGCCGGCCACCTGGTGTCCTGGTCCCAGACCGCGCCTGGTTTATTTCGGTTTTTTCTTCCTCCCATGTCTGGACACCTGGTGATGCAGGGTGTTACGTTTTGCTTTATATTTAATGTCTGGAGCAATTTAGTCATTACAATGCCAAACATCCATCACATTATATGCGTAGTGAATCGATTAACTTGGATGTGAAAATATTGCTGTTACAGCCAATTGAGCTGCTATTAGCTCTTGCACAGCTCTGTTCTCGTAGCAGCATTGAGCAGAGTGCTTTCATGCTACCCTTCATATGTGAGACATGGAACTGCAATTTTCCATGCTGAATCTGTAACCAAATATGGATGTTAGTAAATATAACGAGTCCCATTCATTGATTATATCCCATAGCCTGAAGGGGGGAAGTATACTTAACGAACTTCCTTGAATTCTGATCATTCATTGACTAATTGATTTCAGTCTCAGTTTCCTGCCATGTAATGTTGATGAAGCTTTTGCACTAGATAAAACTTCAATAAAGGGTGTTTCTTTTTTCAACCATGTGTTTCAGTGTCCTATACCTGTTCGTTGTTTTGCTTTTGAGACTACAAACCAAAGAAGATTTTTCTGTGGCTGCATTGCTGAGATCTTGTTTCAAAATATTTTTTCTTTAACCTTGCATGCACCTGAATATGTCTTTTTATACGCAGATTTGTTTGTCCCTCTTCATTTAATTTGATCTGCTACTCTGTATGTTTTTTTAGTGCAGAAAAGACTTCCGATTCCTTGTCAGATTAAGGTTCATCCTATCATCTCAATTGCTTCCATCCTCATGCTTACTATTACTTAAAGGGAGTCATCACCACCCCTGCCTAATGACAAACTCCAATTATAAATAGTAAATTAGGCACTGTTCCTCCACCCCAATTTATAGTGTAAAATTATAATGATAATTTATTTCATGTAATCTACTTGACACTAGGCTGCATATAAATGGTGTTTTCTGCACACAAAGTGACACTATTTGTGGCTATGCTATCTGGTTGCAAATTGCCGAGTAATTTTTATATTTCACTGACTTAGCTGAGTGTGCATGTGGGAGGCGGATGGTGCTGATAAGCCTATCCATTGTTATTTAAGTTAATGCAGGAAGTAATTAATTGGTGAAAAAAGATATTATTTACTATATGTTCTCAGCTTGTGTCGAGTGAATATTCTAGAAAGAATTCTGCTGAAAAGAAAAAAGCAAAGAGACTGATGTTAGTCCGGCAACTAAGATATTGTCTAGCAATACCATTTGCTCATCTGTTGGCTTCCATGATTATATCCTCTCACAAGCATTATTTCATCCTAGTTTATTTGTTCTAGTGTTCTTGATACTTCGTTCTTTTGTGTTTTTGGCCAGTTGAAGTGCAAATTAGACAACAGATAATATAAAATAGGACTGATTCTTTTGCTTACTCCATTTTCAGCTGCAAGATCCATACCTGGAAATCCATGTCTGAGTTGTTTTTAGATTGGTTTAGCTAGTTGTCACTATATGCCATATTGATTCATAATTCTTTCTGATATCTGAAACTTTAATTTTGTTATGACAAATGGACCAGCTTATATGTTTTATATGCAGTCTTACATACATCTTTCTGCTAAGCATTATTCTCCAAAATATCTATTTGTACAGTATCATAAGCCTAACTGATTCGCAAAGGAGTTTCTGATTATTTCTATGCCTTTTCTTTTCAGATTTATTTGGGTGCACATTTGCTGCTGCATCTTAGATGGAAGTATGCCTGATGGAGTATATGAACAAGCATGCCAGCAACCCAAGAATAGCTCGTTCTCATGTTCACCTACATCCATCTTTGGCTAATAAGTAGAGCTGTTAGTCTTCTGCCAGCTCGAATGCTAGCTACCCTCCTGCGTGTGGTGTGTGGAGCATCCTCCCAAGCCCAAGCAATCTTGTTCTGCTATGCGCCTGGGCACTTTGACTGATCTTCATCTTCTGACTCTCAGAGTGCCCAAACTTTCACAGCTGGGTTCACATGTGTGTTCACATGTGTTTGTGCGGGCATGTCATGTCACAACACTTTTAAAATGAGCTGGTAATCACAAAACCATTGTATTTAATACCATTATTGAGATGGACCGTCGGTCGCAAAATAGTTGTAATCAAATTATAAAGTGTTTGTTTCCAATATCAGGGACAAGATGAACTGGCTATCGTACTGTATTCAGATTGCAAAGTGCCAATATTTATGATCACGACTGAGATGAATTAGCTTTTGTACTAGCAACATTTCCAAATTGCAAAATATTTTAATTTCATTGCCATGTCTAAATGTACCGGTTTGATAGATATGAATATTAATTACAAAACTGGCTAATCATATAAACATGACAAGTCACTAATGTACTAATCGTTTTATCTCTAGTACGTACATGGTGTTTCATTGATACACGCAAGGAACGCAAGAAAAACATGCATCTGCGCAGATACGCAATAAAAAAATGAAACCCACACAAAAGGGGAGATCAGTTTGCCAGGCTGCGAAAAAAAGAAAGCGGCACGCGGGCCATCGAACCCGGGACGTGGGAGGGTCGCTCGGGCGCGAAAAAAAACGGAACCACTGGTGGGGCGCTGGGTCGCGCTCGCGCGCGGAAGCGCGGGTGTGCGTCGGAGGGGCTCGGGTATGGAATAATATTCTATATCTTAGATATGGAATAGCACTAGCATATATATATATATATATACAGTATAGAATAGACTATTGTGTAGCCAGGTTCCTCTCCCGTCCGGTTTCCTTTGCGTGTCGAGGTGCATTATGTGCCATTATTCCTTCATTGGTTTTGGCGCATGAATTAGCTGACTATCATTACTGCTGCCTAGTACGTATTTATGGCCACACGGAACATGCACGTGTAGCTATGCAGCACATAGGAGTGCAAGAAATAGAATACTTAAGTTTGGTTTAGTCTATACACAAGTTACGAGAATACAATAAG
Source organism: Cenchrus fungigraminus (assembly GCA_036936925.1). NCBI lineage: Eukaryota > Viridiplantae > Streptophyta > Magnoliopsida > Poales > Poaceae > Cenchrus > Cenchrus fungigraminus. Next base: position 61,112,313 of record CM072768.1, on the reverse strand, counting down.
AAACATTATTTATTTGCTTAACTATTTTTTAAACCGTTTACTACTACTCCAGTTACTAAAACAAATATCATATAACATGCATGAATTACTACTATAGTCGATCCATTCCTACTATCCTAGTATCCTTGTACTCCAGACAACTATGGTTGACGAGAATTTCATTATTAATGATTACCGGAGTCCTTGACCTTTATACACCATTTTATTTTAGAAGTAAATCTTATAAATGTTTTACCACAATATATACGCACTCATGTACGAATTACTAGAATCCATGCATATTTACTCTCGTAACTCTGAAAATTGTAGTATAATGCATACTCGTAACTCAGTTATAATTTATTCTAATAAATATAATATTTTAGTAACTCAGCACACGTACGTCCATGTATTCTAGTAACTTGCTTGCTATACGATACTCCTACACTATACAGATGCATGCACGTAAATTTGGCCTAAATTTCGTTCGCATGGTCAGCAGTCAGCTACTCTTCTAATGTTCATTACTGTAATTAATGGCTCCTCTAAACCAGGCATGGTGAGTAATCACGGTCATGAATGTCGGCAACCGGCTGGCAAGTGGAAGAGCTGATGGTTCGCATGGCCAATCCTAGTGTGCCAGGTGGGCTGGCTATAGAATAACTATTCTATGGCTGGCCATAGAGTCCATACTCCGTGACCGGCCATAGAATACCTTATTCTGTGGCTAGTACATCCAACGCACCAGATGCACTCGTCTTGGTCAATTAGTCCGTTTCCTTAATTAACGCAATTAATTTGAGCCATCCGTGTGAGCAATCATTTACTGCATCGAGTTGACCTAGACCACCGGGGACCGAGGTAAAAGCCTTTGCACAATTACTACCAGTACTCCTATACGTAATTAGCGTTGCAATATTAAACAATCCATATATACCTGCCATTTTTTCCTATACGTACGTGTGGACTACATATAGTTACGAGAAAAAAAATGACCTACTGTATTGTTAACGCATACATACAAGCGCACAACGTTTACTGTGGACTATTTGAATCATGAACCATACACTATATTTTTTCTATGCGCACATGCAACCCCAAAACCAGTTACAAGCACCAGATGATAAGCACTAGTATGGGGAATTACCATAGAACATTAGGCATCCCGTTGTTACAGTGAACAGTTTACTATATTGATCCTCATTCTAAATTAAAGAGCTTTTTAAAAAAACTCGTAAATTGATGGGACTAATGTGGTAAATACCTCTCTAGTATATCGACCACCTGCTCTAGTAAATACTTTTGTGGAAAACCAACGACCTACTCTGGCAAATACCTTTGTGGTAAATTGATGACGCCATAGGAATTTTCCGTAAGTAATACATTGTAGTACATCCTTCTCGTCAATTTAGTAAATGATTTTCACAACACACGTGATGTCTAATTGTGGTAACTCGTCTAGTCGTCTTACCTAGTTTACTATGGTAACTCAGTACATGTATTTGCACTTGCAGGTGTGCGGACACAAACCCACGAGAAACTATGGCTTATTCTCATAACCTTGGGTGCCTGCACGTGTAGACAACACAATATAGTAGAACAGCTCATCATCATGCATTTTCGTAATATAAAATTCAAAGGCCAGGCATCTTAATTTGTTTAGTAATACATGCAGCGGTAATCACAAATTCAAAGGCCTGTGCACTATTATCGTAATTAAAGCTAATAAGTGAGCGTGGGAGACGGATGGGCACCATGCAGCTCCAAGGTGGTCACGTGGGTGGTCACAGAATAAGTTAATCTATGATCGGCCACAGAATATACTTATATATATATATATATATATATATGTGTGTGTGCTAGGATCCATTCGCTGCCTTCGTCGATACCTTGGCCTGTGCGGAGCATATGGCAGCCCTTCACATTCGAAATCTGCATCATATTTTTTAGAATCTAGGACAACATATTTATTGAACATACCAAAAACATTTCTTTTAAACTGTGTTTGAAAGTAATCTACGGGCGACTGGAGAGGTTCTCCACTCTACTGGTGGTGGGAATCAAGACGACAAGAGTTACTAGAGATGAAAGCATTGGGTGGTTGGACACGTCTGGTTGCGGGGACAATTCAATTTCTTAGAGGATCTTCAAAAGTTTGCTAAGTTTTACTTGCAAATCTTGTGTTTTGCCAACTTCTAAAAAGATATGCTAAGTAAAAAAGAGTTCATCTTAAATAGTTTGGTATAATTCACTTGTCAAATTCAGATCTAACTTACATCAGGACCTTAAGAGAGAAAATTATGTTTATGCTCTTCCACCTCTTGAAAATTTGCATCAGGAATCCTTCTCCATTCTTTATTTTTTTTTCACCCTCCCACCTGGCTTGACCATGCCAATGCCAACCCGGATCAGCGTGCGCGTATATTTCCGCGTCGGGAGGTGAGTTTTGCCAAGTTTCCATTTTTGCCAAGTTGATTTGCCAAACAGTTGGAGGTCAATTTTTCTTATTTTGCCAAAATTAGATGGATGCCATTATGCCAAGTTAGTTTGCCAAACTGTTGGAGATGCTCTAATTTCCTTTTTTTGTTTTTCTATTTTTTATTAAGAAAAAAATTCTATTAGATAATGTTTTTGGAAAAACGTTTGTAGTTCTAGATGTTTTGGAAAACAAAAACGGTCTTCTTTTTTAGAAGGAAAATGTATTGATCTTAGCATATTACATCGGTCTGTTTAGAAACAAGACCCCAAGAAAGGAAAATTACAACGAAGTTCAAAACTCCTGATCATCTTCCTCGAAACCCTCAGGGATCCGTTCGTCATTGCCGTCGAAGCCGCTTCCCAACCGTCGCCGGACACCAGAGCCAAACTCCACAAGGTGGAGGCCACAGAGGAGGGCTTACTGCTAGGCGAATCAGCCGAGTACACTGCCTCCCAGGCACATCGGCCAACTCCGGCACCCACGACGCAACCTTTGTTTAAAAAAAAAGGGTCTTCTATAAGTACATTACTCCCGCCAAATGAAACCAGCCACACACATGGACGAACTTGATCTCTCTCACAAGTCACAAGTGAGATAATTGGTTTTGATTGTGTCGTAATGCAGGTAGCAGTCTTTTATCACACCATGTTCAGTAGGGATGGCAATGGGTACCCACCACCCATTTACCGGCGTGTAAAAACCCTATTAGGTTGCGGGTTTGTGAGATTTTGCCCTATATGGGTATGTTAATGGATGAAAACCTCACCCATCAGGTGAAGTGGGTGCGGGTGTATTCTTGAGTAACCCATACCCGTTACTCGGTGAGTCACCCATTTGAGTATGACATGTGGACCATTCCCTATATTATTTATATAAAAGATTGAAAACTCCTAGCCTCATCCCATTCTAACCCGCAGGCTGCCGACACCCTCATACTAGGCCGTCGCCGCTCTTTGTGCTTGACGGCTGACGCCGTCGCCGCCTACACAGATCTCGGTCAGGCCGCCGTCCCTCCCTACGCGAGACCGCGACCAGGCCGCAGCCGCTCCCTGCGCTCGATTCCAGCCAGGTCGCCGCCACTTCCTCGGCCCAACCCCGACCAAGGCGCCGCCGCTCCCTGCGGGCGCATCCAGACAGGCCGCCGCCACTTCCTCCGCCTGACCTCGGCCAAGGCACCACCGCTTCCTGCGGGCGCATCCAGCCAGGTCGCTGGCGGCCGACCCTTCCTCAGCCTGACCCCGGCAAGGCCGCCGCCGCTTCCTCCAGCCGACCCCAACCATGGTTCCACCGCTCCCTGTGACCGCAAGCGCGAGCGCATCCAGCCAGGCCGTCGTCGTCCGCCGAGCGCCCGTCGCCGCCACTGCTCCCAACTAGCGCCTAACTCTCCCTGGGACAGAAGGTCGACGCATCACCCAGTCGCCGCGTGCTGGACCTCCAAGTTGCAGCGACCTAGCGGTGGAGGGTGTGGGTCACCCGATGGGTACCCATTACCCGCGCAGGTGGCAGGTATGGGGGATTTTTAGACCCAAAACGGGTGGTGGGGCGGGTGACGGGTGTGGAAACCCTGATGGGTGGTGGGTGTGTTTTTCTGCCCCCACCCAGTTTCCCACCCGCTGGCATCCTTAATGTTCAGTGTGTCATCAAATGAAATTCCGTCTGTTATGTCATAAGCCGTGGTAATAATAGTTATCCATTGAAGGTCAGTCTTAATGGAGAGGGTCATGAGAGGGTTATGAACATTAAATATCATACTCATCAGCAAATTTATGAGAAGAGATAAGGGAGAGTGTCATGAGATGAGAGAAGAGGGTCATCACCACTAGCACAGTTATCAAATTTCTAGTCTTGGTAACTGCGCGATGACAATCCCCATTGAGACTAGCCTAAATATCATTCACATCAGCAAATTTATAAGGAGAGGGAAGGGGAGTGTTATGAGATGAGAGAGGAGTGTCATCTGTGCTCTGAATAAAATGGAAAGTTTTTTTACGATTTGCAAAAAAAGAAGGAAAATCGTTTTGACTTTCTAGCATAAATTGTACATCTAAACTTGCCTTGTTTGATGTGCTGTAATCATCAGTGATAAATTCTCGTAGGGATCTTCCTTCTACGAAACCAGATAATCTGAATATCTCTTCCACACTGTTATAATTAAGTTCCTTTCAAGGGCCATTAGAATTTGCACGTTGAACATCCCCAAGTGGCCAAGTAGATTATATAGTATCAAAGGGTCCCCCAAAACGGCACTCAGGTTGTCAGGCACATAATCTTGGACAACATGATACACACAGAGACAGGTGAATCCTGGTTTGTCTTATACCCATGCACAATGCATGTTTGAAAGAATATGGAGGAGTAGCATCAGATCACTATTCACATACCATCACAACCCACTAGGATGGGCAGAGCTGAAAGAGATCAGGAATAAAGCGGTGTCCACTGACCAAAGGTACATTTCAACCTTTAAGGTTTCCACTTGGTGTTGCCTCTCCACCACCTTAGAGCAACTCCAACAGCCTTTTTATTTTTGTTAGTTAAATTTAGAGTTTCGGCTCTTTGTAAAAATAGAAAACTCAATAATTGTATAAGGTAATCCAACAGACTAGCTAAAATTGGATAGCTATCTGCCCAGGCCCACGAGACAGGAGGACGGCCCACGACGCATCGCTTCCACGCCGCCGCTCGCGTCCTGCCGCGCGGAACAGGCACTCGCACAGCGGCGGCGGCGCGGTAAAGGATGTGGCTACCGGACCGGACTGAAGTAGAACGAAGAACGCTTCCTGTCCACGTCGGCTAGTCCTCCTTGGATCAAATCGATTCCAGCCGGCGGCCATGGCCATCGGATGTCCTAGCTAGATTATTTACCGCACCGTCTCCTTCTGTGACCACCGGGGAGCAATTGTGCGTGCATGTGGGGAGCAACGGGCAGCAGGCCTGGGGGCGCACACGCCTTTTGGAGCCGGGAGGGCCGGCCGGTGTTCTTCTCAAGGCGCACGCGTCACGGCCGTGACACTGAATTCAGGCGCAGCGCAGGCGGAGCGGCGGGGAGGAGGAGACCGGACCGCAGGACGGGCAGCGGCCGGCGGGCAGCCGTCGTCGCCAGAGCGGAGCGAGAGACAGAGACGGAACGCTGCGACAACTACAGCGGGAGGGCGCGAAGCGATTTATTGCCGCGAGAAGCAGGGACGGGATGATTTGGCGCGGAACGGAGGGATTGCGAGGCGAATAGCCTCGCCAAACCTCGCGAGCGGACGGAGGCGGATGGCGAGGAAGGTAGCGAGCGGCTATTTTGTCGAGACTGTTGGAACGAGGTTTTGACGAATTTTTTTATTTTTTAAAGATAGAAAATGAGATAGAGAGGCTGTTGGAGTTACTCTTAGAGCAAGTACAGTAAAGCCACGTCATCGGGCTAAATGTAAGGACACATCAACACAATCCTACATGGAAGAGAGACAAAAGAGGAGAGAGAGGAAACCGGGCGAGTCGACAGTCGCCGGCCGGAAGCGGGCGTATGCTTTGCTTGTGGGGCCACCCCACGGTTCTCGGGCCTCCCATTCGCTCCGCCTAGATGCTTGAGCACGAAGAGCAATAAAGGTTGATGGGTCCCGCTATCACAACTCTCCCCAGTAGGATGGGTTGGCGTTCTTTGCAGCACGCAGCGAGCGTTTTTATTAACCTTGCTCTTTGTCAGAGGTTAAGATCTAGACAGCCCACAGGGAGGTTAACCCCGGTGGTTTATTTGTTCGGCGGGGTGGAATCTAGGGCTAACAACTCGAAGGTTGCACACGAGCACACGGAACACAGAGAACACGGCGAGTTTATACTGGTTCAGGCCTCCGGAGAGTAAAACCCTACGTCCAGTTATTGGTGTAGATTGCTTGGGGATTGCGTGATTGTACAAAGGGTCGCCCTGCCCGTCTTATATTGGTCAGCGGACAAGGTCGGTTCCCAGACTCCTGATCGGTTACAACCAAGAGACCTAAGTCTAGTTGATTACATCACTTGCCATATCCATCGATCTGCTTGGTCGGAATCAACCAATGTCTTGTCTTGCACGCCAAGTCTTGAAGTCGTTTTGAATAAGGTCGTCTGGGGAGTCTTCTAGAAGGTCTTCAGGAGGTCGTGTGTGCCGCCAACTAGGTCGGTTGGGCCCACTGTCAGGTCGGTGGGTCTTCTGGTAGGCCGGACCCACTTGTCGGGGACGGCCGTGAGCCTGGTCGGTGGGGACCCAGGGGTACCCATGTCTCACAAGCCCCCGAGCGATGTGTAGGCGCAGCGACCTTAGAAAGGTCATGACGAAGTCATAGAGCTATCGACAGGTCGAATAGCATGCACGTCGGTCCAAAAGAAAAGAACAAATCAGCTTAGTAGTCGAACTGTTTTGTAGTCTTGCCGAACGAAGCGAGGTCGAGTGACGACCTATAGGAAGCAGGCTTCTAATAGATCGAAATGACGATGAAAAAATTCAGAGGGCATCAAGGATGCACTCATAGAGTAGTATCCGAGCATCGTGGCGGGCAGGATGGCTGGTATGATGATCCAAAAAAGAAAGAGAAGAGAAAGTAGGTCGAGTAACGACGTGATGAGAAACAGGTTTCTCATCAGGTCAGTACGACGAAGAAAACAAGAGGGCGTCGAAGACGTTCTCGTAGAGTAGTCACCGAGCATTGAAGCAGGCAGCATGGTTGGTTTGATGCTCAAAGAAGAGAAGAAAAACTAAATTGTGGTCTTGATCGAACGAAGTGTAGAGACACCCAGATCTCCTAACATTGTTGCCAGGGGTCTGGCAGGGCCGACCTCGAGGAGGCCTTGTAGGCGTGCCGACCTTAAAGAGGCCTCAAATCGACAATGTCCAGTATCCGAGGATACCCAGTAGGATCTTGAAACGCTGACTTGTTTGAGAGGTCATTGATTACATTGTAGCTGAAGTTATGGTGTCCGGATCTGTTGATGATGAAACTTGAGAAAATATAGAGATCTTGATCAAATGGAGTGTAGAGACATCCAGATATCCTGCATAGCTGCAGAGAGTCTAGCAGGGCCACTTGAGGCATGCCGACCTTAGAAAGGTCTCAAATCAAAAGCGCCCAAGCATCCGGAGATACCTGGCAGGACCGTTAGGTGCGCACCCCACAGGGAGGCCTTCGTTCTCGTCGTAAAATCCTGGGTGTCCAGAGCAGGCTGGCAGGGTTTACAAGAGCACACCGACCTCAGGAAGGTCATGCATCTAGGGCGTCCAATTAGATTGGCAAAGCCGTATCTATACCGAAGTATTGCAAGACCTAGATATTAAGGCATGCCAACCTGCGGGAGGTCGTTTTGGTGTCCAGACGACCAACATAGCTGTCAGCCATCCAGCAGAGCCATGGCACTAAGGTATTGACGACCTCAGCAGTAGGCACACCGACCACGGGGGCCCGACGAAATCGCAGACCTCTATGATGCTTCTGATCTCCAGGCGCCCAGACGGATCTGGCAGAGCAGCGAGGCACGCCTACCCTGGAAGGTCTTCAATCGAACCTACGACCATTCTGCTTAGGAAACAGAAATATAGGTTGATTGGAATAGGTCCGTTTACGTGCAGAGCCATAGCGGGTGCACCAGGACGCAGAGCCTAGCGGGTGCAATGAAGACGCAGAGCCGTAAAGGGTGCGTTTAATCGTCGTCATCGTCCGTAGATATAACAAGGTGCCGGGCCCTCTGACGCAGAGTCAGGCTTATCTTCTCCGTAGACTGCTGGGTCACGGGTCAATAGTGGTTGGAGATTCCCTTGCCATCCAGAAAACGACAAACTGCCCATTTATCGAGGGGTGAACTGTAGCCATGTGACGCCGTAGCAGCCTCAGGCATCATTGATGCACCAGCGACAAAGGTATCGCGAGGCAGGTAAAAGACATCGCCTTTAATCATGCACATGTAGACAGGTCCTCCCGATCACATGGTAACAGTGTCATCACTACACCGGCCACACAAGGCCTGGTTCTGGCTATAAATAGCACCATGGAGCTGAAGGAGGCAAGCACCGAGCATTGCTGAGCTATGAAGCCACAGAGTAGAGTACCGGCCATGCCATGGGCATACGATCGTCCACCAGAGCATAGGATGCAAAATTTGTAGAAGCTTGAAGCTAGAAGAACTCTTGCGAAATATAGGTAGCACACCCACTCTTTGTATCGTGCCTCAGCGAGGAATCAAGGAGAGTTTGGGGGTGATGCTGTAGAGGCCCGAGGTGACGCTGCAGGTTCTTGGTAAGCATGAGATGCTCGCCGAGGGCTTCGGTCCGCGCCGAAGAGCAAGCTCGTATCTGCATTCCATAGTTAGGCACAAAGTGTGACCTGCTATGTGCAGCGTCGTGCAGTTATTCACCGCAAGGCCACCATAGAGGACCTGAAGCTAGAAGAATTCTTGCGATGTACTCTGCTATAGCAGAGTACACCTCAAGGATTGCTCTAGGTAGACCAGGTCGTCGAATATGTTTGTATCTTGTAACGGGTTCTGGATCCAATGAGGTCGCAGGCGACTTGTGTACCTTCGTAGTTCTCGTGTAATGTTCGCTCTCTTCTATCATGTAATGGTCATTTTGACAAAATTATTCATCAATGACCTGAAGTGACGTAATTTGGGGGCTTATCGACCTCATGGAGATCGAATGTGCCATCAGGATGACCTGATAACTTTGGGGTGTTCACGACCTAAACTCGGGGTGTAGGTCGCCAAACTATTCGTTGAGCATATAGCTGTTGGAGTGAAATCCGGCGAGATCGTCTCGCGAAATTAACGGCACATAGCCGCTGCGACGAGCTCATTGCGGCAATAGATCCGCAATGGGCACCCGTGACGGGGCCCATATAAATAGAGCGGCGGGGACCAGTGTTGACCATCCCTTTCCATCTTCTTCCTCCTCTCGCCGTCTCCGCCGGAATCTTCCTGCCCTAGCCGCCACGCCTCCACATCCATCCTCCACCCGTGAATCCTCAGCCCGTCGCCGCCGTCTGTAGCAGACCGCACGCCGACTCCGCCATCCACGCGCCGCGCCGCTCCGTATGCGCGTAAAAACCCTAGTGAACTTTAGATCCAAACCTTCTCGTCCTCAAGAAATGGCGGCCGCTGCTTCCCAAATCCCGGACCCGCAGACGGTTTGGGAGCCCTCGGTGATGACCGAGGAGAAGATTCAGGCGCTGGTGGATCGCGGGCTCCTGAGGTCCAAGGCGGAGGTGGAATGGAAGGCACCCACCGGCGAGGCATTCCCGACGGAGGACGACAAGGAGCAGGTCGTCTTCGCCTCCTTCTTCAAGCGCGGGTTCAACGTGCCCGCCGGCGACTTCTTCAGAGGTCTCCTCTTCTACTACAAGCTGGAGTGGTACACCTCGTCCCCAACTCTATTACTGTGGTGTCGTCGTTCATTTATTTTTCTGAGGCGTATCTGGGGATACCGCCCCACTTCTTCCTCTGGCGACATCTCTTCAACGTCAAGTTCACCGGCAAACGCACCGGCGTGGTAGGATCAGTTATGTTCTGCCTGAGATCAGGTCTCAAGGCAGAATGGATAGATATGGACCTGCCAGACAACACCACTGGGTGGAGGTCGGAGTGGTTCTACATCGCCGACCAGCGGCCGGTGCTCCCGAAGCGGACCGGGCACAAGCCCGAGAAGATACCGGAGTGGGATCTGTCGCTGACCTCCCGTGAGATGGACGACGTCAAGGAGTTGCTCACCCTGGTGAGCGACCTCAAGAAGAAAGGCCTGACAGGGGGCTCGGTGGCGAGGTCGTTCTATCGCCGCCTGATCCAGCCGATCAAGGACCAGGTGCATCCGGCATACGAGTATTGGGGGAAGTCAGACCCCACTCGCGAGGTCAACTGCAAGGTCTCCCAGAAGGAGATGGCGGTCAGGGTGTCGTAGATCTACACCGGGCGCACCCGGGGCAGGAAGTGCCCGAAGGCACACTCCCTGACTCGACCAGCTGACCCTGTAAGTCCTGAGACTACCAGGTCGTTTTGGCTTGTTTAGTTGCTTGCGTCAATCTTATTCCTTGTCACTTATTTTTTGCAGGCTCGGGAGATGCAGTTCTGGTGCCCTGCACCCTTACCGAAGGGCGAGGAGCCATGTCGGAAGCTAAGGTCGGAGGAGTACCAGCCTGCAGCAGCTGTGCTACTGGAGAATTATCAATCAGATTCATCAGTTGGAGCTGATGAAGATACCGACCAAGAGGTCGGTGTTGATGCAGCGAGTCGCCCTGAGGCAAGCAGTGCCACAAAGCCAGGGCGCAAGACGAGGGCGGCGGCAGCGAAGCAGTCGACCACAAGAGCCACTGCCAAGGCCGAGGCGGCCAAGACTGCCAAGCTCGAGGCTGACAAGAAGAAGAGGAAGAGGAAGACAAGCCCTCCTCCGATGATCTCCACCCCAGCGACCAAGGAGGTCGAGGAGGAGGAAGACGAAGCAACCGATGATCTGCCGATTGTTGAGGAACGTTCGGCAAGGAGGTCGCTGAGTCCCGCGGCCAAGAGGCAACGGGAGCTGGAGCAACAGGTGACGGAAGAAGACCTCCGCCGTATGAGGGAGACACAGCGGGCTGCCGCTGGTGCATAGGCCCAGATGCCTGTGAAGATACGAGTTCGGCCCCTGAGGCCGAAGCTACGTGCGCCGGTTACCATGAGGTAAGGTCTTAGTACTGAAGTTGGTTCGTTGCTAGCTGTTGTTAGCTCTTCTATTATGTTGACGAAGATTACTATAGGTCGGACGCCCAACCACAGAGCACCTTGGGTGCTCAAGATTCACCCTCGCGGACGAGGTCGTCCGAGCTTGAGGTCGGGACTCAAGGCTCGGTCGGCGACGTGGGGACGTCGGCTCCTCCGCCTGTTATTGATGTGGACCCCATCAACTCGATGCCCAGCACATCAGCTCAGGGCCCGACTGTGGACCCGGTTCAGATCGAGCCACCACAGGGGAACTCAGAAACAACCGGTATGTAGGCACCGGGTCGACGTCGACGGGGCCAAGTTTGAGGCGGGAGGACATCGACTGGAGCAGCACCCCCTGGGAGGGAGATATCTTCAAGGATGACGAGGATATGAAGGAGGTCCGTCGGTTGATCTTGACGCTCAATCAAGCCCTCACAGTGAGCAGCTGTTCTTGGGTTAAATAAACAACTTATCTTGTGAATGTGGCTGATGACCTGTCTTCTATTTTTGCGAAGCAGTCACTGGCCAACCGTGCCAAGGGCAGGGCCGACCAGCTCAAGGATGCCACAGCTATGCAGCTGCGGGTGGGGGAGCTCGAACAAGAGCTCAAGCAGGTCCGTGAAGCGGCAACGGCTGACAAGAAGAAGCTCGAAGACGAGATAAATGAAGAGAAGCGCAAGAATCAGGAGGCCAATACGCTGTTCAATACTATGAGCACCAGTAAGACCAACTGCTTCACAACTTCATCCATCATTGATTTTTACTGCTGAGGGTTGGACCTCAGGACTTCTTGTACATCGCAGATTTTCACACGCGAGAGGATGACCTCAAGAACGACCTGAAGAACACTAAGGAGAAGGTCTGAAGCCTGGAAGTGAACCTACGGGAGGCCGAGGCCGGTGCTGAAGAGGTGAAGCAGCTGATGAAAGGCACCATAGACAGTGAGTACGCCATGTCCCAGAAGCTGGCTTATGAGAAGCAAGCTCGAAAGGACCTTGAGGTCAGTCTCGAGGTAGCTTTGAAGGCGTTGCAGAATGACCAGGTGACTATTGCAGGGCAAGAAGTGGAGCTGAACGACCTGAAGAACGCTGCCCACTTTGTGATGGACATGGTGGAGACACATGTCGCTGGGGAGGAGCCCAAGCCGGCTATTGACCGGCTTCTGGCTGCACCCGAGAAGTTGGTCGACCTCTTGAAGGCGACGAGCTTGACATCGGCTAAGGAGTCGCTGGCGCGAGTGAAGTCTCATCACCCCGACGTTGACATGGTCAAGGTCGGAGAATGCCCAGACGCGACGAAGGACCTCAAGGCTGTAGAGCTTGAAGTACGGGAGGCCGCCATGGCGATAATGGACGCCATCGACTACGAGGGCGACGACGGTGAAGAGTAGTCGTAGTCTTAGAGCTGTACCCCCTCCTTCCTCCAGTCATGCAAATAACAATGATAATCTTCTTTTGTCCTGCACGACGTACTTAGTTTATGTTTGCACAAACTTGGTTGCCCTGAAGCGATGTGTCTTTATCATACCCCGCTAACCACTACTCACGGAGAGGCGGGCTTACCAATCGCCATAGCTCAGCAGGGAGACTTACGGCAATCGGTGCGCGGGGAGGAGTCTGGGACTCAGGTTTTGCAACCATACGACCAAGCAGGTTCGCAACAACATAAAGTGAGTAGTCATGAGGAACGACGTCCTCAGGTCGGGCGACCCTTACGTTGGCTTGTGCTAAGCCCCCGAGCATATCGAGGGGGAGGAACAGGAAACTTGACCCCCAGGTCTTTCGACCCTTGTATTGGCTTTGGCCAAGCCCCCGAGCATGTCGAGGGGGAGGGTACATGACATGAAAGAAGAGAAGGTAGAGCTCGGGACACAGCAGATGACTGCTTTAACTAATATTTATTGATCTGAAAATACAAAGACGAGGAATACATAGCTGTAATAAAAACTATTCTACGGATAGAATCGTCGTAGGTGCTCCACGTTCCATGGGTTGGGCACGCCTTGCCCGTCGCCCCACCGGAGGTGATATGTAGACGGGCTGATGACTTTAACGATGAAGGGTCCTTCCCAAGGGGCAGACAGCTTGTGCATGCCGTCGGTCTTCTGGATGCGTCTTAAGACTAGGTCGCCAACGTTAAAGGAGGTCTCCTTGACGTTGCGGTCATGGTACCGATGGAGCTGCTGGTCGTGGTGAGCTTGCCGCATAACGGCTGCCATTCTCTATTCCTCGAGGCTGTCAAGGTCGACATGATGAGTCTGCTCGGCTTTTCCCTCCTCGTAGAACTGTATGCGTGGAGCTCCAAAGGTGACGTCAGTAGGTAGGATGGCCTCCGAACCGTACACCAGGAAGAAAGGCGAGAAGCCTGTAGCAGAGCTGACTTGGGTCCGCAGACCCCAGATTACGTGTGGTAGCTCAGCTAACCACCAGGTGGCGTAGTTTGAAGCATCATCAAAGATACGATCTTTGAGAGCTTGAAGGACCATGCCGTTGGCACGTTCGACCTGGCCGTTGCACCGGGGGTGGGCGACCGAAGAGTAGTAGACGTCGATCGTGTTGTCTTGGCAAAAATCCCAGAAGGCAGACCCTGTGAAGGCCGACCCTAGGTCGGTGATGATTCTGTTGGGCACACCGAAGCGATGTGTTATGTCTTGTATGAATTTCGCCGCTTCCTCCGACGTGACCTTTGCGACAGGTCGGACTTCAATCCACTTGGTTAATTTGTCGACGGCCACAAAGATGTGCTTGTAGCCACCCGGAGCGGTTCGGAACGGTCCTACAGCGTCAAGGCCCCACATGGCAAAGGGCCAGGATGGGGGGATCGTGCGCAGGACCTGAGCTGGCAGGTGCTGCTGTTTGGCAAAGAATTGGCATCCTTTGCACCTCTTGACGAGGTCTTTGGCGTCAGACATGGCCGTAGGCCAGTAGAAGCCAGATCGGTAAGCTTTGCCGACCAGGTTGGCAGACACTGTGTGGCAGCCACACTCGCCGCCGTGAATCTCAGCCAGGAGCTGGAGTCCTTCTGATCGCAAGATGCACTTCATCAAGACGCCAGTAGAGGCGGCTTTTCTGTATAGGTTGTTGCCAATCACGACATAGTTGGCACTTCGTCGTGTGATGCGTTCACGTTCGGCTCTGTCTTCTGGGACTCACTGGTCGAGTAGGAAGGCTAGGAAAGGCTCGCGCCAATCGTCTTCTTTTTCTGTCATCAGCACGTCGCGGGGAGGTGGTGGAGTTGGGTCGGGCTGTACTTGGTCCGGGTTGTCCAGGTCCAACAGCTTGATCGACGGCTTGCGTAGGTCTTGGATGAACACACCTGCCGGGACTAGAGCTTGCCTGGAGCCTAGTTTAGATAGGACGTCGGCAGCCACATTGTTGTTGCGTGGCACATGCTGAAACTCGATCCCCTCGAAGTGGCCTTCGAGCTTGTGGATTTCAGCACAATAAGCATCCATTGTGTCTTTGACACAATCCCACTCCTTGTTAACTTGTTCGATGACGACCTTGGAGTCGCCGTATGCTAGTAGTCGCTTGATGCCAAGGGACACTGCTATACGGAGCCCGTGAATTAGAGCTTTGTATTCTGCTCCATTGTTGGAGGCCTTGTAGTGTATCTGTAGGAAGTACTTGAGCTGCTCTCCCTGAGGAGAGATGAATAGCACTCCTGCTCCTGCGCCTTCGAGGTTAAGAGCACCGTAGTGTTCAGGCCTCTCCTTGGGAGGGGGCATCTGGATCTCTGTCCACTCTGACACGAAGTCAGCTAGGATCTGCGACTTGATCGCCTGCCGAGGGCAGAACTCGATGTCGAACTCTCCAAGCTCCACCGACCACTTGACGATGCGGTCGTTAGCGTCGCGGTTGCGGATGATCTCTCCTAGCGGGAATGATGATGGTACCATGATCTTGTGGGCTTGGAAATAGTGGCGAAGCTTTCTCGACGTGATCAGGAGTGCGTAGAGCAACTTCTGAGGCTGTGAATAACGTGTCTTAGCGTCGGCAAGGACCTCGCTTACGTAATACACAGGTCATTGAACAGGATAGGCCTGCCCTTCTTCTTCTCGTTCTGCGACGAGAACCGTGCTGATCACATTAGTGGTGGCGGAGATGTAGAGGAGGAGCGTTTCCCCTGGTATGGGTGGCGTCATAATTGGAGGCGTGGTCAAGGAATCTTTGAGAGCCTCGAAAGCCTTCTATGCTTCTTCATCCCATACGAACTTATCTGCTTTCTTCAATAGCTTGAAGAAGGGCAGACCTTTTTCGCCGAGCTTGCTAATGAAACGACCTAGGGCCGCCATCATGCCTGTGAGCTTCATGACGTCTTTCTTGCAAGATGGCTTGGCCATGTTGCGTATTGCGTCGACCTTGACGGGGTTAGCTTCGATGCCTCGGTGCCCCACCATGAAGCCCAGAAGCAATCCTGAGGGGACACCGAAGACGCACTTGGTCGGGTTGAGCTTCCACTGGTAGGTGCGTAGGTTGGAGAAGGTCTCAGCGAGGTCAGCGATGAGCTGATCTTGCACGGTGGTCTTGACGACCACGTCGTCGACGTACGCTTCTACGTTCTTCCCGATCTGAGACTTCAGGCACTTCTGTATCGCCTTCTGGTAGGTCGCGCCAGCATTTTTCAGGCCAAAGGTCATGACCTTGTAGCAGTAGATGCCATTGGGCGTTATGAACGCCGTCTTGTCTTGGTCGTCAGGATTCAAAGCTATCTGGTGATACCCTGAATAGCAGTCGAGGAAGCACAATAGGACACTGCCAGCCGTGGAGTCCACGACCTGGTCGATGCGAGGAAGAGGGAAGGGATCTTTCGGGCAGTGCTTGTTGAGGTCGGTGTAGTCGATACACATCCTTAATCCTCCAGTCTTTTTGGGTACAAGGACCGGGTTTGTGAGCCAAACCGGGTGTTTACATTCACGGATGAATCCTACAGCTAAGAGCTTACAGACTTCTACTTCTATAGCTTGCTTTCTATCTTTTGCAAATCACCAGATCTTTTGCTTGATAGGTCGTGCGGTCTTGCTTACTTCAAGGGCGTGCTCAGCCAGCTTCCTGGGGACACCGGGCATGTCAGACAGGCTCCATGCGAAGATGTCAGCGTTGTCCCGAAGGAAACTGGTGAGCGCGAGTTCCTATTTGGGGTCAAGGTCGGCCCCGATGGTGACTTCCTTGGATGCGTCGGGCAGGCCGAGGCAAACTTTCTTCACAGCAGGACTTGGGTCCAAGGCGGTCGCTGTACACTTCTGTTCTGGCACCTCCAGAGTAGTTTGGTCGATCTTGGCGGCCTGAGTGATCATGACTGTGGTGGCAGCTTTGCACGCAGAAACCTTGGAGAGGTCGATGGTGTCGCTCTCGCAGTTGTAGGAGACGAGAATGTCGCCGTGGACGGAAAGGATCCCGTTTGGTGCTGGCATCTTCATGATGAGGTAGGTGTGATGCGGTATGGCCATGAACTTGGCCAACATAGGTCGACCAAGGATGGCATGGTAGGAGGAGCGGAAGTCCGCGACCTCGAACGTCAGGTACTCTGTGCGGAAGTTTTCCTTTTTGCCGAAGGTGACCGGCAGGCATACACGACCTATGGGGTATGCAGCCTTGCCAGGCACAACCCCATAGAAGGGTTCGTCGCAGGCAGTCATCTTGGAGAAGTCGAAGTCCATCTTTCTCAGCGTTTCTGTGAAGATGATGTTCAGACTGCTGCCCCATCGATAAGGGTCTTAGGCCGGAACGTGCCATCCACTATGGGGTTGACGACCAGCGGGTAAGTCCCGGGGTCAGGTATGTGCACCCAATGGTCTTTCCTGGAGAAAGTGATGGGGTACTCCGACCAACGCAGAGGTTGCGGAGTTTCAGTGTTGACTTGGCCGATCTCCCTTACGTTTTGGCTGCTTGACGGCCACCGACGATGAAGTTGATTTGCCGATTGGCATTCTAGAATGCACCGTTGGGGTTGCCCGCTTTCGGTGGAGGTGGAGGGGATGGCTCCTTGCGACGGTTGTCGTTGCGGTCACGATCATCATGCTGACGGCGATCATCACGCCGGTCGTCGTGGCGTTTGTCACGGTGGTCGTTGCGGTGATCCTCGCGACGATCGTCGCGGCGGTAGTCGTCACGACGATCATCACGAGGATCATTGCGGCGATAGTCGCGGCGATAGTCACGGCGATCCCTATCATCATTGCGACGGTAAGGTTGTCGGTCACGGTAATCTCGTCGGTCAGGTCGACGGTTGCGGTTGTCGTAACGGTGGCTGCTGTTTTGGTCGTCGTTGTTGCCGCTCTTGGTCTTCTTAGGTTCTGGAGGTACGCCTAGAGCGTGCTTTAGCTGCTCACACTCTCTCATGGTATGCTTGGCGTCACGGTGGAACTGGCACTGGTCGTCCATGACCATGTTGAAATCGCCTTCGAGGAAGGTGCAAGGTCTGGGTGGGTCGGTCACATAGACCTCGCCAGATCGCTTGCGCGACCTGCCTCCACCGTCGTTGTGGTCTTCTCCTTTGAAGTCGTGCACCACCGCATCTTGAGTGTCGACGAGCTTGTCGACGTAGGCCATGAGGTCGGTAATGGTGTGGGCGTCAGCTTCGTGAATCTTCTCGAAGAGCTTGAGGTTGGTCACCCCTTTCTTGTAGTAGGCTATGACATCTTCGTCCTTAACACCTGCAAGAGTGTTGCGATTCTCGAAGTAGCGGTTGGTGTACTCACGGAGAGTCCGGTCGTGCCTCATCCGCACTCTGGCGAGGTGGTGCGTGTTGCCGGGGTGATTGTAGGTCGCTTGATAGTTGGTCGTGAAGAGCCGCGACAAGGTCGCCCATGAGGTAATGCATTCTGCAGGAAGGTTGTCGAGCCACAGGAGTGGCGCTTTGCCCATCACGAGAGGAAAGTATCCTGCCATGTGGTCTTCGTTGCCTCCAGAGGCTCAGGCTGCGATGTTGTACATCTTGAGCCAAATACTTGGGTCAGAATGACCGTCGTATTTTTCGATGGCTGGATTGAAGTCCTTGGGGTATTTGATCGTTCTGAGACGTCGTGAGAATGCTGGGAAGTTGTTGATTACTCCAGGACTAGCTGATGGGGCGTAGGCCGTCGGGATGACGTAGAGGTCGTCGGGAGGACCATTGTCCTGGTCGTACTGGGCACGTCGCAAGAGCTCTTGATCGTGCATTTGCCGAAGTTCTGTAGCTTGGATGGGGTGATTGGCGTCGAGAGGATCAGGGACCCCGTGGTCGCGGTCGTAGTTAGCACGTCGTGCTATCTCCACTTCATCTCGTATGCGCTGACGTTGACTGCTCTGAGCGCGGTTGGCTTGTACTGGTGGAGGTTGGGCTCCTGCGTTCTGTCCTGCGTTGCCGGCAGCGTTCTGCTGTTGGGGGCCAGCAGCATTGGCGGCGTTGTTTTGTGCATTACCAGGGGCGTTACCAGCGGCGTTGGCGGCTGGATTGGCTGCTGGGTTGGCAGCGGCGTTGGCAGCGGGGTTGACCGGCTGCACGACTTCATTCTCGCCTCCTCCCTCGGCCACGGGCTGAAGGGGGGCATTGTTGTGGCGTCGCTGACGAGGTCGCTCCGACCTACTCCTGGAGTAGGAGCTCGAAGCTGATCTGCTGTACCCTGGTCCTCTTTCTTCAACTTGAGCAGTGGCGATGCGGATGTGAGCTTGCAGACGCTGAGTTGCAGGAGTATCCTCAAGTTGTCCCAGCTCAGCGAGGGCTGCACCTAGGTTAGCTTGAGGCGAGTTGTAGACTTCATGGCCATCTTGCTCGAAGTCCCTCAGGAGGTCTCTGGCACGTAGTCGGTGTCGACGAGGTTCACCTTGATTCTGCTGCTGCTGAGGGGCGGCCGGAGCCGTGGGGGGTGGCCCCCCGTTGACGGCGTTGCCTGCGGGTTGGTCGCCGGCACCTGGCACAACGTTGCCTGCTGGCTGACCTGTGGCTGCGGCAGCTGCATCTACTTCCTGCTGACGACGCGTAGCTCGTGCGGTGTTAGCGTTCTCGTGTTGTATGCACTGCTCATCTATTTCGCCAGCTTGAGGGGGTACGTCGGCAGAGACCACAAGGACAACTCGGTCTGGAATCTCAAACACCTCGCCCGGATAGTTGGGGGAGATAGTCGTGCGGGCGATCTGGAACGCGAGGCAGTCCAGAGGCGGCTCGCGGTTGACCTGTCAGCGATGAGGCACGGTGAGAGGTCGGCGAAGCTTCTTGAGCACACGACACTGGCGAGCCGTGTGTTTGGAGTCTTCATGGACGGGGCAAGGGTCGTCGAGGTGACCTCTGCAGTTTCCACGATGTGGGATCTTGGGTCCAGATTGGATCTGGATCTTGTTCTTCATGTAGCGAGACGCTGCATGGGGTTGCGTTCCGCAGACCGATAGGCATGCGGGATGAAGATGGAGAGGTCCTGCGAGGGTGCTTGACGCGCTCACAGACCTTGGTCGTATCGGAGAGCATGTCTTCGACACGATCGAGCCCCGCGATCAGGTCGCGAGGAGTGAGTGGGTGGGTTTCCTCCAGCAGATCGGACCCGACCTGCTGGTTGGAGGTGACCACAGCGCTCTCGATGACGTGGCATGCGGCTGGAACGGTGGATTCCGCCGGCATAGAGCCGAAGCAGATGTCGATGGGGTTGGCGAGGATGTCTTCCATGCTCTCCGGGAAGATGACGCCGCTTGACGAAGCCATCGAGTTGCACGAAGAACCCTAAATTCCCCCCTACCTGGCGCGCCAACTGTCAGAGGTTAAGATCTAGACGGCCCACATGGGGGTTAACCCCGGTGGTTTATTTATTCGGCGGGGTGGAATCTAGGGCTAAGAACTCGAAGGTTGCGCACGAGCACACAGAACACAGAGAACACGGCGAGTTTATACTGGTTCAGGCCTCCGGAGAGTAAAACCCTACGTCCAGTTGTTGGTGTAGATTGCTTGGGGATTGCGTGATTGTACAAAGGGTCGCCCTGCCCGCCTTATATTGGCCAGCGGACAAGGTCGGTTCCCAGACTCCTGGTCGGTTATGACCAAGAGACCTAAGTCTAGTTGATTACAACACTTGCCATATCCGTCGATCTGCTTGGTCGGAATCCACCAATGTCTTGTCTTGCACGCCAAGTCTTGAAGTCGTTCTGGATAAGGTCGTCTGGGGAGTCTTCTAGAAGGTCTTCAGGAGGTCGTGTGGGCCGCCAACTAGGTCGGTTGGGCCCACTGTCAGGTCGGCGGGTCTTCTGGTAGGCCGGACCCACTTGTCGGGGACGGCCGTGAGCCTGGTCGGTGGGGACCCAGGGGTACCCATGTCTCACACTCTTAGCACAAAACTGTTTGGCGTTTCACACTATCGGTCCTCCCAATGCAATTAGATTTTGCATAGTCCTATGTTCTTTCTCAAGCAGACACATTTGTCTGGTCGGGTCCTTTCAGGTTTTGGGTAAAATGTTGTTGGCCCGTGCCAAACCCATCACATGGTTGGGTCAAGTCAGGTTCGGGTTGGGTTGCCCGCATTTTTTTTTGTAATTTTTGAGTTGTGTTGAGTATTGACGAATTCAAACACTCAGACCTAAAAAAGAGAACACGAGGATAAAAGTTCACTATTCCAGAAAAAAAGTGATCGCCCTTTTACAAGGGGGAATAGGGTCCCCTTTCAGAGTGCCCGGGGTCACTTTTATTTTCCAAAAATACCCTCGTCCTGATAGTATACATTTGAGGTATATGTTGTACAAAAATGTTCTAAAATATCATGCGTGCAACGTGAACCCCTCGAGGGTTCGTGTTTCACACGCAACCTTCTCCATGTTTCACATGCTGCTCTCTCTAACAGCTTCGAAGAAAGATTCCATAGCTAGAGACTCTAGATTTCATCTTTTTCTCCCAAGTCTCCCGCAGTTGAACAAAGTTCCCATTCTTGAGAAATGCTAGCTTCGAAGAGTCTCCCTTGTTGAAGCCTCGGGTACTAAAAGAAAACACGATGGAGAACATGCAGAGCCTCAAGGACTTATAGTCCTCGAGGGTTGAGAATGTACGAGGAAATGCAAATTTGTAAAGATCACCTACTCCCTCCATACCCATAAAACAAGTCGTTTATGACAACGACACGGTCTCCAAAGTACAACTTTGACCTTTATTTTTATAAAAGTATTTACTAAAAACTAACATATGTATACTTTTATGAAAGCATTTTGCAAGACAAATATATTCATGTAGTTTTCACATTTTCAAAGTCGTCAACTTAGAATTTATTCATGATTTATATTTGTAATGTTTGACTGAAATCTTGTCCAACGACTTGATTTATAGGTATGGAGGGAGTACTTCGAGTTAAAGATATAGTCCGATCTCTACTTGAAGTTTGCACAAGTCAGATTCGTTTAAGCTGCGCATGGATGACATTTGTAGGCTGTCACCTGTAGTGTGAAGGACTTCCCTTCTTGTTCTACTAAAGTAGGTCCTTCTTCAGGTCAGTGCTGCGATCCACTACCAATGCAACGTGCATCGTCAATTGGGCACCACATGAATTCTAGAGAAATTTAGCCACCACAAGCCATATAAAAATCAAAGTAGGGTTGATGGGCTATGTTGTTGGAATTGGAGACCTATGAACTAGGATAAAGCTAAGCAAAAAGTGGAGCATCTGGTCTGGTAACTCTCAGCATCTATGCTCTTCATTATTGTACGACGGTGTCGAAATACAAGTATACAACCATACCAGCGGCTTGCCGGCTTTCCCACAGCCAGACCCAGACACACCTATAAAAGGCCATGCCATGCACTCCACCGCTTCAAGCACCCCTCAACACACAAAAAGAAAAAAAAATCACGCATGAGAATGGAAGCACAAGAATACTCGCCACACGTGTGATCACAGATTTTTTTTTTACAAAAAAACATCGTACGTGCAAGAAGTCCCTACTAGCAGTACTAGAAATCCCATCCAAAAGGCATGGCACCCTTTGGTTTCATCTTGCTCCTTGTGTCCATCCTCGCCTCCTCGGGCACTAGAGGGAATGCTTCCTTTGACCTCCGCGCCGTGCTCAACCACCCCTACGCCGGCCGGCCGGTTTCCAAGTACGAGATGATCCGCGAGGCCGTGAGCGCGAGCAAGGCCCGGCGTGCCTTGTATGCCGCTAGGGTGGCCAAGGCGTGCGGGCGCCACGGCGGCGGCGGCGGCGGTGGCGGCACCATCTCCTCGCCGGACGTGCCGGTCATGCCTCTCGGCAACCAAATCTACACCCTGACAGCCGACGTCGGCACCCCGCCGCAGCGGCACACGCTCCTCATCGACACGGGCAGCGACCTCGTCTGGGTCCAGTGCAAGCCGTTCGGCGGCGCCGCGACGACGACCGACCCTCTCTACGACCCCGACAAGTCCTCCTTCGCCGCCGTCCCTTGCGACGGCAAGCTGTGCCGTGAGGGCGTGTTCGATTCCAAGAACTGCTCCAGGAACAGGTGCCTCTACACCTACTCGTACGGCGGCGGCAGCACTTACGGCGAGCTCGCCTCCGAGACCTTCACGTTCGGCGTGCATCGCAAGGTCCCCGTCACCCTCGACTTCGGGTGCGGAACGTTCCTGGAGGGTGACATCTTCAGCGCCTCCGGCTTCCTAGGGCTCAGCCCGGACAAGTTGTCCTTCGTGTCGCAGCTGAAGATACCAAGGTTCTCCCACTGCCTCACTCCTTTCACCGACCGTAAGAGTGGCCACATGTTCTTCGGGGCAATGGCCGACCTGTCCAAGTACAGGACCACAGGGCCGATCCAAACCGTTTCCTTTCTGAACAACCGGATCGGCAGCAACACCTATTACTTTTTGCCCCTGATCGGGGTCTCGTTTGGGACGAAGAGGCTCAACGTCTCGGCGTCGAGCTTCGCCGGCACGCTCATCGACTCGGGCTACCTGACAGGCGCCCTCACGGCTGCAGCACTAGATGCCGTCAAGGGGGCTCTCGTGGATGCCCTGAAGCTGCCGCGGAGGAACTCCTCTGATCCGGACGACTTCGACTTCTGCTTCCAGCTGCCACACGGCGTGCCCATGGAGACGGTGCAGACGCCACCACTGCTGTACCACTTCGAGGGCGGCGCCACCATGGTGCTGCATCGAGACAGCTACCTCGTCGAGCCGAGCCCAGGGGAGATGTGCCTGGGGATCGGCGTATATACGATGCCGGTCATCGGCAACCTCCAGCAGCAGAACATGCACATGCTCTTCGACGTGCAGAACCAGAAGTTCTTCTTCGCGCCCACTCAGTGTGACCAGATCTGAGTTGTGATATGAATATATGATCCTCTATACTTCTATATACTGGAAGTGGAATGGAGTAGTAAGTTACAGTCAGGAGAGAAATAATACAACATGCCGGGTCGGCAAGGCCATGCCCTCACTGCAATGTGCCAATGTGCACAATGCTACTTGTTCGCACTATGAACGACATAGTGCGGATATCAAATACGCAAAAGCTAAACGGAGAGGCCTCTCCATTTAGATGGAGAGCCCTCCGAGGTTACTTTCTTCAACACAGAGTTACTTCTTTGAACACAAACAAAATACACAGGAGGAAGTATCTTTCAGGCTTCTTCTCCAACTCTGGCGGGTTGTGGGCGGGGCGGCCGACGGCGGGTCGCCGTCGGGCGCGGGCGGCGACGGAGGGCGGCGGCCTTAGGGTTCGGGTTAGGGTTTGGGGTTTCGGGGTTGGGGTTCGGGGGTTTGGGGGTCTTCCATGGCCACCGGACCTAGAGGGAGGTTCGGGGGCGGCTGCCGGACCGGCGGTGGTGGTGGGGTGTGGGCGGAACGGTGGGCGGCGGCGGCGCCGCCCGCCGGGGTGGTGGAGGAGGCCGGTTGGGCCAGGTCTGTGGCGGGGGCATCACGGTGACATCCCCGGCGAAGCCGGGTTAGCGCGGCGGCGGCCGGTGGTAGCGGATCCGGCGGCGGAAGCCGCCGGAGACGAGCATGTGGGCGGGGAGGGGGTGCAGCTCACTGGAGACGAAGAAGAAGACGGTGACATCCCCGGCGAAGCCGGGTTAGCGCGGCGGCGGTCGGAGATGGCGGATCCGGCGGCGGAAGCCGCCGGAGACGGAGCAGGTGGGCGGGGTGGGGGCGCAGCTCGCCGGAGATGATGGTGGCGGCGGCGGATCCCATCGAGGTCCGCTCTGATCCGGATGGAGAAGCGGCAGGGGAGGGAAGGAGGAAGCGGTGGGAGTTAGGCGGACCTCGGCGGCGTCGGAGGCGACGCCGGCGAGGCGGCGGTCGGTGGTGGGGCGGGGGCGCAGCGCGCGGTGGCTCGGTGCCTCGGAGAAGAAGATGCGGTTGTTTTTTTTTGCAGCGCGAGGGGATAAGGCTGTTGCATCTGTGTGTGGGGCCGGGAGGGCTCTCGACCAAGAGCTATCGGGAGAGCCCTCTCCCGGTAGATGTGTCCTATCAAATATCTAATCACTCTTCTCTATACAAGTCAAATGCGTCAAGTACTTAATGAAAAAGATTCGCAACAGCACCTTATATATATATATATATATGGCGAGCTCCCCGCGCGGGACTCCCCCGGCGAGCGTCTAACCGTGGTAGCAGGCAAGCATGCAAGCGAATTTTATTTCCCATCCTTGTTCTTGCATATTGAAATCAGTTTGTTTTTGCAGATCTGCTATGCAAAGTTTCTGAATCCTCTATACGAGCAGAGAGATGCGGCTTAATCCCATCATCGTCTCCTTCCCGCGTCGCTCTCCGCGATGGGTGTCCTGCCGATGGTGCTTCCTGATCTCATCAGCTGCAATGACCCAGGGCAAGATTAGTGGCTTGTCTTTTTGCTCTTTTTCCTGCTAATCTCTTCGATGAGCTGCTGTAGTATAGGATTGTACGACTAATTCTATAGGATTCTATGCTTCTGCCCACCTTTTCCCTATGAACTATCATGCTTGCTGAGCATATAATCTGAACTCCTTATTTTGATGCATAAAAATTGTATTTTTGGGCATTGAAATCAGGGATTTTGAAAAGTTTTCCAGCAGTTTCTTGTATTTATATGATTTCATCTTGTTGTTTCTATGCCTTCGATTTTATATACTTGGCAAGGATTTGATTCTTGTTTGATCATAGATACTATCTGTTGCCTGAGATAATACATTAGATTGCATCTTAGTTGTTGATCATATATGTGCTACTGTATGATCATAGATACCATCTGCTCTTGAGTGTTTTTTTTGTAATTAGGCTCCTGAATAATGATGTAATATTTAGACCGGTCACTAGTTTGAGCATAAAAATTTCAGTTGCCTGATTCTATGATTGTGCTAACAGGATTCTATGACATTTGGATGGTGCCGATGCATAGTAGAAGCTGCCAAAGGTGTTGCTCGGCCAGCGACAAGAACGACTACAAGCTCCTGTTTTCTGAACATGTGGTGGATGTGCTGCTCCTGAATTGTTTTTTATGGATCTCGAAACTTTTGTGCATGAATGCAGAATCCATGTTTATATGATGCTTCTCACTTGTATATATGACTATCAAAGGTTGTATTCAAATTTCAAATTCGGTGGTTGCATGCGTCAGATTTATATGACCGCATGTGTCCGGTGCATCAGGTGGCAAGTGCATGAGAAGGCATGTGTCTGTTCTGTCCACTTGTATTCAAATTTCAAATATGAAAAATTAGTGGCTCAACATTTATATGATCCTGTTGTAGGTTTATATGTTCGTTTCTGTACGTTTTTATGCTCCAATTCATATATTTATATAACCTGCATGGTAGGTTTCTATGACGCGAAGACATGTTTCTATGATTCATGTCATAGAAATATGTTGTCCATGTCATAAACCCGGCAACGAGTGGTTTCTATGACCCGAACGAGAGGTTTGTCTAACCCGAACTGTAGATTTGTATGACCCGGACGACATGTTTGTATGACCCGGACGATAGATTTCAATGATCCGGACGACAGATTTCAATGCTCCGATGAACTGTGATTAGAAAGAAGCATTGGATTCAAAGTTCTGATGTGAGGTGGCTTATATGGTTATATGCTGAGGTTTCAATGCATGAAGAAAATATAGGTCACATAATGAGTTCTACCAAAATTTTAAATTTAAAAGAAATTTGAGCTGGTTAACATTTATATGCTCATGTCTTTGTGTTTCTATGCTCGATAATGTTCTCCCATAGAAACATATCTCCGGTTCATAGAAATTTATGAATTCAAGCATACAAACATTCAAACACAGGCATATAAACCCATGAGCACAAGCATATAAATATATACATAGTTTGAAATTTGAATACAAGTGAATATATGTGACACTCATATAGTTTAAATTTGAATCCAATGGAATCCAAGTGAATCCGGGTCATAAAGTAGTGTTGACGTTCTTTCCTTTTCCCATAAAGTTTAAAATTAGATTTCTTTTTTCTTTGAAGTTTAAATCAAAAGAGTTCGAGTTCTTTCTTTTTCTCTCAAGTTTAAATTTTGATTTCATTTTCGTAAGTTCAAAATTTGAAATTGATCAAAGCTTAACACACCACACATTAGAAGACATACAAAGCAGTGTTGGCACTCGTATAAATCGGTGAGGATGATGATACAAACATAATGTGTAATGCACCACGCATCAGAAGTAATACAAAGCAGTGTTGGCACTCATATAAATCGGTTAGGATCATCATATAAACATAGAATTTACAGCCATGCACAAGAGTTTTGAGATCTATGCCGAAAATAGACCATTTCTATGCACAAGGCAGCGACACCTTCAACAAAAGCTCAACACGAAGGTCGGCACACATAGATGACGACGAGCAGCACATCCTTTGCATGTTAATGACCGTAGTCGTTCTTGCCGCGGGTCGAGCGGCACAGCCAAATGTCATACAACCTTGTTTATTCAGTCATAGATTCCTGAAAAAAAACCAAAGCTTGATGGCCGAACACAGAGGTACTGCAGAAAAACACGGCTCGATGGCCGAACAAGAGTTTCGAGATATATGTCAAAAAACAATTTCTATACTCGCAGCGGCACCTCAACAAAACCTCGGCAGGACAAACAGCCAAATGTGATACAATCTTGTTTATTTAGTCATAGAATCTTGAAAAAAACAAAACTTGATGACCGGACACAGAATCATACCACCGGACACAGAATCATACCACAGAATCATAGCATGCATGCAAACATCCACTTATGATGAGCCACTATTATTTTGTTTTCCAGTTTCAAAATTGATTACCACGGATTCACGGTTAAAATTTCATTGTGCATAGAAACATATGCTTGTAAGCATAGAAACCAATTTGCATATAGAAACCTATCGTCCAGATCGTATAAATCTACCAGTCGGGTCATACGAACTTACCGGTCATTGAAACATGTCATTCTAGTCATAGAAAACTTGACGTGCTGGTTCCATGTCATTGTAGTCATAGAAACTTGACGTCCATGTAATACAAACTAATTTGATTTCCTTTTCCTCTAAATTTTAAAATTTGAAAGTGTTTCAGTAATTTCTTCTCTAAAGTTTAGATTTAGATTTTGTTTTTAAATTTTCAAATTGATCACAGTAATATATAACATGCACATAGGTCATAGAACGCAATATTCGAACATGCTATCTCTTCCTGGCCATTTCGTCGAACATGATGCTAGCAACTCGGGTGCTCTGGCTGCTGTCATACATACCTTGCAGAGGGAGGGCGTCGTCGTCTCCATGCTGCTTCGCCGCTCCCGGCATCCGCGATGGCCGACTCGCTCCCGTGCTGCAGGTCGCCGGACCCGGCGCCGATGTGGTGGAGCTGTGGAGGAGAGGAAGAGCAGGACCCGCGGCGTCCACGGGGAGCTCGCCCGCGCCGACTCTACGGCGGCGGATGCGTCGTTGTCGCAGCAGCAGCCTCGCACAGCACGCCCGCGCCGAAGCTCCTGTGATGGCCATCTCGCCGGAGCTCGCCAGCGACAGCGCTCCCGCGGGCAGCTGCCGGAGCCAGCGCCGCCGCTCCTCGATCAGATTAGGCCTCCCTGCAATAAACTGCGGTGGCTCCGCCACCACCCCAAATTAGTTTCGATTCCCAGGGACGGGCCTCGATATTTGACGCTTCTTCATCAGGATCTTGCTGAGATGCCTGCAGATATGAAAAAAGGGGAAATAGAGAGAAAGATAAAAAAAATCACATTTGGGCCGGCGAGCACCACTTGCTCCAATCCAAATCACAGCATACAATGGAATCGACAATAGCGACTGACCTGCAGGGAAACTGCATGGTTTGCAGAGCGTCCTTGGCAGGCAACGCCGTAGCTGCACGAAGGGCCAAGTCCGTCTCAAACGGCGCGGAGGGGAACGACGCTGCTTCAGCATGGAGAGGTCTGCTTGATCTCGGACGGCGAGCGCGGATGGGGCAGGCGGCGGCTGCTTCCAGCATCCACGCCGCAGCTCCCCGTCGGTGGCAGCTCTCAGGTTCTCCCGGTACCTGCACAGCAGCAGCAGCAGATCCAGTCACGGGGAGCTCAAAATCGCGATGCCGACGTAGACGGACCGGGACGGCGAGTGTACCAGGTGGTGAAGAACGTGAGGGACGTCGCGTGCCCCTCGAGACGTAGCAGGTCGCCGTCGCGTGCACCCCGTGATGGAGCAGGTCGAGGCGGTCGTCGCCTGCACCGCCCCGCCTGCCCGGAGATGACGGGTCGCCACCGCGAGGCCCCAAGCCCGGAGCTCGCCGGGCGTTCGCACGTGCTCCGGTGAGGGGAGGTCGCTGGGCACGCGGCTGATGCGTGCTCCAACGAGGGGACCTCGCCGCCCTCCCGGTCGGCAGCTCGCTGGTGGGAGGTGATTTGAATGGGGTGGGGATGGTGGGGATTGAGGGGAGGGAGAAGATAAGGTGGGGCCCGCGCACGTGGATGGCAGCACGCAAGGGTGACCGAGGTTGCTGGTTCGGTGGGTGGGCCGGAGCGAGCCGGTTGGGTTGCACCGGATGGTCAGGACTTTCAATTGTTACAGAAAGCCCTAGACTCCTAATATATATACTCTATATATATATATATATATATATATATATATATATATATATATATATATATTATATATATATATAAAGAACGAGTTCTTTTGATGGGTCTAAGAGCAACTCCAAGAGTATGCTAAAAAATTCTCCCCAAAATCATGTATTAGGAGCTCTCCTAAAATTTTTTTTCCCCAAAATACTAAACATCTACAGCAGATTGCTAAAAACAGTCTCCCAATATTTCAAAAGGCCCACCGGATCATAAGTTCTGATCTACATTTGACCCGGCCCAGTTGCTCCTCCACATCCACCAAAGCAACCACTCGTTTCTTTCCTTGTTGGTGTGTGCACTATCTAATATTATCTACGGCTCTCGCAAGAACCTTCTGCCATGGCGTTTCCTCCCCTTCCTCTATCCTCCGCCCCAAGATGTCGGTCCTCCTCTCTAATTCCAAGCTCCAAAAACAAAACAAAAAATCCAAGCTCCTCACATTCTTCAGTAGCAGCATCCTCTAGAGGTCTAGGTCGAGCTGCAGCCTGCCACCGGGAGCAACAGCGAGCTCCCCCGTTGGGAGGACGACGCTAGGCCAGGGGAGAGCTCACCCGCTGGGATGCGGCGGCACACGAGCCTTCGACCTCCCCGCGGTCCTCGAGAGCGAGCTTCCCATTGGGGAGGGCGGCGCTACACAAGGGCAGACCATGCACCCCGGGCCGCGGTGGCGCGCGAGCCTCTGAGCTCCACCGTCGCGCCCGACGACCTCGCCGCAGACTGCTTATCTGCTTCCACGAATCGGCGCGCGACAGAAAAAAAAACCACGGGAATGGATCCCACGCGCGGCTCGGAGGCGATTGGGGGCGGTAGGGAGTCGCGAAAATATGCGCGGCGAGAGCGACGGGATTCACATCGCTAAAAGATTAGGAAGTTTTACGGGGTCTGTTGGAGTCCTGTTTTTTTTTCCCAAAAACAATTTTAGGGGTGAGAATCACATTCTCTTGGAGTTGCTCTAACCCCTCTTTTGTCAACCGCCTTTTCATCAACCGTTTGAATGGTACGCCATCCGAGGCACCTCCCACCGCGCAAGTAGGAGCTGCTTGCTCCTTCCCTCCCCCGGCCCATCCTCCTCGTCCTCGAGATTCTTTCTTGCACCTGGAATGCAGTGAAAATGCCGCTGGTACCAGCGGTCGCGCAGCTTATCGCAGGCCTGCGATTGGGAGCATGCAGACGTGGGGCCCGCTTTGCACGCGGGCAGACTCCCACCTTTATGTTAACCATTTTATATCACTCCACTCTGCATGAAGCGTGGGATCCATGCCTGCATGCAACAAATCGGCGCACGGGAGTAGGCTCCGCGGTCGCTGGTAGCAGCGGTAATGCGTTTCTGACCTGGAATGGGGCTGGTGTGTTCTTCCTGACTTCCGGTCGCGGTGCGGCGACCGGATCTCTGCTGGCGCGCAGATGACCACAAGAACGCGGAGCAGAGTGCATGGGAGGCGGCGCAGAGGGCTGCACCTGGCTGTGGTGATCCACCTTGGAAGATAGAGGTGCGTTTGCAGGCCACAACTGCACTTTGTGAGCATCCCGATAACCGTTAAAATAGCGAGTTCATGAGCATTTTCAGGCTCCCGCTGTGCTTAGGCTGACCGCACTGTTGTCCACCAAAGCGCACCGAACGCCAGTTTTGGAGGTGCGGACGCTGCCGGGCATCACGTCATATCACACGGCACTGTAAAAAAAAATCCAAAAGCATCACAACGGAATACCTTCTGCGCACATCAGTGGACTTGTCACTCTGCTCCTCAGTGGCAAACAATGATTTGTGGCAGATAAAAAGCAAATAATCAAATTCACCCTTCCAAGGTTTTTTTTAATCATTCAATTGGATCATCATCATGCTTTTCAAGCTTGGTTTTGCACCATTCAATTAGATCATCCTACTGTTAATCATCCATCCAATCTTTTGGTGATAGAAATGAAGAGGACACAAAACTGGACACTAGTCGTGATAAAACTTTATTTTTTTTAGGAATCAACGGGCCAAGAAGACCCACCTGAACAAATTTCATTCCGTCAAACATGCTTACAAAATCAGTCATACGTCTGTAAAAAATAAGAGACGGTGATCATGATACATAAGAACACAGAAAAAAAAAGGGAGTCACAAAGGATTACATCATAGCACACCCACCCAACACCTAAACAAAACTAGAGAAGAACTTGCTCAAGGAAACACAGTTTATCGCTAAGCGACTGAGAGGTCGGCAAGAATCAACACAGAGCAACTGACGCGCGAAGACATCCAATTCGCCTTGATTGGCCTTGACCATCCGCATAAAGCCTTAAGAACAGCTTTCCATTTTGCCACACCATACAAGAGACCATCAACGCACGTTGGGGGAAAGATGCCCCAAGGGAGTTCACTGAAGTTAGCGGCCATGAGCAAACCTGGACGTAGAGGAGGAGGACGGCGCGAGAGGAAGCGGAGAAAGCTTGCCAAACCATGGAGCAGCTGCAAACAAAGAACAATAGGGGAAGAACTGGAGACCAAGAGGAGCTGCAAATGCTGAAGAAGGAAGGCAAAGGCCCGTCGGGTTGTGCGTAGGTGGAGCACCTCCCCGCTCACCATGCGCAGTGCTCTCGCTGCATAAACGCCGATGACATAGCCAAATTAGGTGGAACCGAGGCTAAAATCCTTCTGGCGAACACAGAGGTGCAAGGCACCCCCCCGGGCACAAGATCAGCAACGTGTTGGGTGCAAGCATCCACCAGGACGAGCCCTCCAACGACAAAGGGGAGGCCTGGGATGCGGTGGCCGGCAACTGAACTCCATCGTCAGCAGATAGGCACGACGCACCGGTGCATTGGCAGTGGCCGGTGGCGGCCACGAACTCCCTCCCATCGATCGAGGCACAGCCGTAGGAAGCGGAAAAAGTCGACTGTCGCAGGAGGAGGAGGACGCGATGAAGGGGGCGGTGCCACCACCGAGCGGGCAGATCGAGACCCTATGGTCCCGAATCTGGCATCTGACAGCAATACCAGCACACACGGAACGCAGATGCGTCGCCGGAGGCCGGCGGCGGCCGCGAAGCCCCTTTTGCCCGTGGGGCACAGCGGTGCGGGGATGAGGGGGGTGACAACGTAGAGCGGCCGGATCGAGCCCCAGAGGGACTGGATCTAGCAGCTGGTCACCCCTCGGAGCTTGCACATCACCAATGGAGGAGATCGACCACCGGGTATGAAGGAGCACAAAAGCCATGAGAGGAGGGAGAGAAGGGGGCACGGGGTCGCTGGGTGGGCGGCTGCTGCGGCTCGAAGCCCGCCGCCACCACCGGGGCAAGGGGCGCCCGCGCCGGCGACGGGGAGGAGGCACGCTGGTTGGGGGCTTGCGGCTATGGGGAGGGCGTCGCCCCTTCAGTCGGCCTCGAGCGGCTCAGGAGACACAGCTTGGGGACGACCAACCCCCTTGTCGTTGAATTTCAGTTCGTGATAAAACTTTGTTGGTGCAGGATAGCAAAGAATACTTCTATTCATCTTATGATGAACTACATTGATACTACATTGATAGTTTCAACAAACAAATCTGCAGCAGAATATTCAACAGTGTGTACTCCATGCAAGTATGCAACATCAGGGCTTTGCAAGAGACCATAAGAAATGTTTGAGCAAGCAATATCTCTACACCACTGATCGAGTAGGATACCAAATGTTGATACGATTTTGTTTCTCTCTTGACAAAGGGGTACTTACATGTCAATAGTAGTCACCAGTAATCCATTGTGCTTTAGTGCAATTAGCAAAAAAATCTGACCGAGGTGTACAATGTGGTCCCAAGTCCCATGTGACCCAAAAGAAGTAAGCACTAAACACAGGATATCCTTACAAGAAAGAGAGAAGAGAAGAAGTCACATCTCACCAAATCGATAGCTCAATTATGCACATGTGAATCATTATGTTTTCCTAGCTACCCAGATAAAGTATTATTTCCATTTTAGATATTTCGTCTGCAAAATAAAAGTGCACGTCGAACTACAAATTGTACATACTCCCTCCGTTATGGTAAATGAAGTTGTTTAGGATAGCGACACAGTCTCCAAAGTATAACTTTGACTTCTTATTTTTTATAAAAATATTTATTAAAAACTAACATATGTATACTTTTATGAAGGCATTTTGCAAGGCAAATCTATTCATGTAATTTTCATATTTCCAAACTGAAGGACTTAAAAGTTATTCATGATTTATATTCTCAATGTTTAACTCAAATATCGTTCAAAACGACTTCATTTATCAAACCGGAGCGAGTACCGCAATACGCAATAAAAACCATTTACTCCCTCCGTCTTGAAATATAAGGCATTCTAGGATTTTTAAGGCAGATTAAAGAGGTGGGAAAATGTCACATATACCCTTAGCCAATGATAATTAAAGACAAGTTTTCTAGTTAACAAGTGCAATATTTGGCAAGTCTTTAATTGAGTTGATTGAGTACTTACAAAAACTCCTATGATACCTTATATTTGGGGACAAATTTTGAACTCTTGAATGCCTTATATTTCAGGACAGAGGGAGTAAGTGGAGAGCGCCTGATTACCTTATAAACCCATGACTCTGGCACATTTCATCATCAGTCTCCATCGCGGCAGTCCAATAAATCAACCTGCTGGAAGAATGATCAAAATCAGCATGAGAATATATAGTAATCACAATCATAGTTATTTGAACCGGACCGGTAATCGAACCGGTGAGACTTACGGTTCAATGGTTCAACCGTTATGAACCGGTTGAACCGCCGGTTCAATTACAGCGAACCGTTGAAACGAACCGGTCACACATGTAATTGAACCGGTCCATATACCTAATTATCTATTATATATCTGACTAAAAAACACAATTCACAATTTCACATATGAAATAACAAGTTCACAAATAAAAATTCACAATAGACAGAAGAAGAGCATGACAAACAAGTTCCATTCCCTGTATCTATGCAAACAAATAAGAATCGGAGTATGCAAATTGCAAGCAAATCAAATCGGTGTATGGAACTTTGAAATCACATACTATCAGTACTTGTAGAGCAGCGCCGGGAGGGAGAAATAAGAATCGTCGGCGACGAGGACGAGCTGACGCAGGACAAACGGTCGTCGCAGAGGCTGCACGCCTGCCGGCCGCGCCGCCCCGCCGCGTGCGAGCCCGCCGCTCCGCCCGCACGCGCGCCCGCCGCGTCGCCCCGCCACGCGCGAGCCTGCCGCGCAGCGTCGCCCCGCCTCGTCGCGGGCGCGCGTCGCTCCGCGCAGCCCCGCGCGTGAGCCCGCCGCGCCGCCCCGCCCCGCCGCGGGCGCGTCCGCCCCTCCGCCCCGCACCCGCCGCTGACCTGCTACGTCGCCGCCCTTTGTTTGCCTGTCTCCTGCCTCTAACCCTAAAACGTGAGGAAAAGACTAGTTTACGTTTTTACCCCTGGCTGGATAAGGTTTGTAGTAATCGATAGAGGGGTAAGTTGGGTAAAATACAAAACCGCTCTGGTTCAGCTGGAACCGGCTGGTTCGCCGGTTCAACTGAAAACCGGCCGGTTTTTCCAGTTTTTACCGGTTGCGCGGACGGTCTTTTAAGTGAACCGAGCCGATAGAGACTCTGGTTCGGTCTTTTGCCGGTCTGGTCCGGTTCAAATAACTATGATCACAATGCGTCACAATCTGGAGGAAGAGTCAAACATGCATATAGAAGAATACTTGTCAACACTGTTATAAATGATGGCGCAAAATGACGAGAAGTAAAAGAGATCAAACCGCAAGAAGACACGAGATTTAACGTGGAAAAT
Source organism: Cenchrus fungigraminus (assembly GCA_036936925.1). Classification (NCBI taxonomy): domain Eukaryota; kingdom Viridiplantae; phylum Streptophyta; class Magnoliopsida; order Poales; family Poaceae; genus Cenchrus; species Cenchrus fungigraminus. Next base: position 61,077,413 of record CM072768.1, on the reverse strand, counting down.
TAGACCTGAGCATTTTTGGACCGGCCCGACCCGGCCCGTTGGCCCGGCCCGGGCCCGGCCCGCCCACGGATCTTACTGGACGTGCGTGGGCAGAGATCTTGAAGCCCGCGAAAATTTTTTTTGGCCCGAGCCCAGCCCGAAATGCTGTTTTTAGTTACTTTACACTATAAAATGCGCGGGCGGCCCGCCCAAGCCCGGACCCGGCCCGAAAACTGAGGCCCGACACGTCCCATGGGACGGTCATGGGCAGAATTTTCTCGGCCCGAAAAACCTTGATTTTTTTCGGCCCGGCCCGTGGAATGCTCAAGTCTATGGAAAATCCCCTCAACACGAGAGGGAAAAACCACGGGCGCCAGCCAGCAAGCAACTTCACTATGATCGGAGTCCGGTTACAAACGCCAACGGCGGCGGCTTACAAGAAGTAGAATGAATCAATCTCCAATGGAAAACCCTAACGGGGTTATATGACCCGTACCGTGCGGGCCTCCGCTACGCTTCGTGAGAAGTTAGCATTTATCTTGTGTACAATAAATTTGGATCATCAATCAACAAACACAAGAACACACTGCAGGACACCAGCAACACCAGTCCAGCAAGACAAGGTCATTGTCTATTAAAGCGTCTGGCTGTCTGGCAGTACTGGCACCAATAAACATTGCCACGAGCGGAGGTTTAAGTCTGCATAGTAAAGATCAAAAGATGATAAAAAATTCGTGAAGTACCATTACTCGGTACCGGTTACAATAATTTAGCAAAACTAGGTAGCCAGTACAGCGGAGTGTCATAGGAGATTTCATGAAAATTAAATCTTATACCACATAAGCAAATTTGATGGCTTGGCACTCTAATTATGAAGAGAGAGTTGATAAGAATTTCATGGGAGTTTCATCACCACACTTACCTAGTCTCATGAAACCCAATGAAACTTGCATCAAGGGTGTTATATTTTCATCACATGACACATATGGTCATTAACTCCATGCAAAAATTAAATGCTACAAGCTGTCTATGAAATTGTGCACTGAGAGTGAGAGTTTCATTCACTTTAAGAGATGACATGTCAATCTTAGTAATAGTGCGATGAAATCATGCACTGAGACTGGTCTAAGCCTAGCATAGTTGGCCATGGGTGTATCCATAGTTATTTGAACCGGACCGGACCGGACCGGCGGTCGAACCGGCAAAAGACCGAACCAGAGACTCTACCGGCTCGGTTCACTTAAAAGACCGTCCATGCAATCGAACCGGTAAAAACCGGAAAACCGGCCGGTTTTTAGTTGAACCGGCGAACCGGCCGGTTCCATCTGAACCGGAGCGGTTTTGTATTTTACCCAAATTATCCCTCTATCGATTCCTAGGAACCTTATCCAGCCAGGGGTAAAAATGTAAAGTGGTGTTTTTTTACACGTTTTAGGGTTGGAGACAGGATAAGAATCCAAAATTCCTCCTCTACCACAGCTTGGGGTGACGCATCTGGGTCTGGGCGGTGACCACGTGCAGCAGCCAGTCCAGCGGCGCGCACGGGGCGGAGCAGCGGGCAGCGGGCGCGCGCGGTGGGGCGGAGCGGCGGCGCTCGCGGCGGGCGCGCGCCCGGCGGTGCGGAGGGGAGCAGCGGGCGCGCGCGCGGCGGTGCGGAGCGGCGGGCGCGCGTGCAGCCTCTGGCCCTCTGCGATGACCGTCCGTCCTGCGTCAGCTCGTCCTCGTCGCTGGCGATTCTTATTCAGCTCGTTCTCAGCCTCTGCTTCTGGATGTGAGAGAAGTTGAATTTGGATGTGAGAGAAGTTGGATTTTTTTAGCATTTGTGATTTGTTTGTCCTGGCACAGTGCCATGTGGTACTGTATCGTACGACTGCAGTTTTGTAGTGAACTACTGATCCTTGTGAACTTGTTATTTCATACTGTGAACTGTGTTTTATTGAGTCAGATATATAATTGGTAATTAGGTATATGGACCGGTTCAATTGCATGTGTGGCTGGTTCGCTTCAACGGTTCGCTGTAATTGAACCGGCGGTTCAACCGGTTCATAGCGGTTGGACCATTGAACCATTGAACTGAAGGCCTCACCGGTTCGATTGCTGGTCCGGTTCAAATAACTATGGGTGTATCTGAGTTCAAGACCTTTGCTCTCCTGATTCAAAAATGCATGCAAACATGTCCTTCGAATGGTCACTGAAAGGGAAATACTGCATAAGAAGGCGAATGAAGCCGTCGTTCGAAGGGTCACTGTCAAAAATGCATGCGAACATGTCATCCCAGGAGCAGAGTTACAAAAACAATATATAATATCTTAACACCAAAATAAGTCAGATTTTGAAGTTAGCTTGACTCATAGATCTAATTTATAGTATTTGTAAATGTTAAGGAAAATAAAATGATAGCATACTTATAAAGAATCCAACCAATTGATCACAGTCAATTAGCACTATCTATTTTCTCAATATCCAGAAGATTTACACATATCATTACCATTAAGAGAGGAGAAAGGCCAAATAGATAGGTACATGACCAAACGTCCCCAGGAACAATGACCTACCACGACTAACAAACAGACTACGCCCAACACGACACCTGCTTGTGTAACCTAAGCAATGCTTCATTGGGAACTTTCGCGGTCTACAATTAAGAAAAAGATCCGACTTTGACCACCCACAGTCTGATATGAATCAATTAACAATGTCAGGTTAAGAGGTATCATGTATAATCATCTTTTGTTAGAAATGATGTGCTTTTGAAATCAGAATTTGACGTATGTTATCATGTGAGACTGAAACTTATACATAACAATGATACAAAAGAAACAAAGAGATATGCAGTTGAAATTTGAGAGGATTAATTCTGATAATGAAACTTTTAACATAGCTATATACATGATAGATCATCAAATGGTTTGTTTCCAAACAAAATAAATTCATGCTTGATGAAAAGAAAGCATATTATGAAATCAAATGCTTCAACATAGGTCATCCAAATGGGTTGAAATCATCAAAACAGAATTTCAGTATAGTTCCCCCATATCATATAGTAAGCCAACAGATCGATTGATTAAAAGACTTCTGCAAAGATGATGCATGTCTGCGCGTTTAGTTGCCTTTTCCACACTTCATAACAGATCACAAAATTACCCAGCTAATTAATTCATGTAAATATGATTATGTGCTTAGGATGGATGTAAAGCTTTGCTAATTTTGCATAGTTGATGCAGTTAGATTCAAAGTCTTTTATATGTGATTCATGATCCAAAAGCCTTTTGTTATGGATAACATATTACATTGGGATTCACATGACCACGTCTGCATATGCATCTGCAAGCAAATTTGGCTTCGGGGACCTGTCACTGGAAAAACTATAGTTTGAGAAGCCACCCAATGCAGGTTTCGAGTCAAAATTCACGATCTTTGAATACGAATGCAGAGCATGAAGATAGATCCAAACACCCCTAATGATGTCGTAGAACTACAGGTGTTCTTAAATACTCAACGCAAAAAAGTGCTAACACAAGACTACCTCAACGCAAACTTAGCCCATGTTATAAACGATGGCGCAAAACGACGAGAAGTAAAGAAATCAAATTGCAAGGAGACACGAGATTTAACGTGGAAACCCCCCTCAACACGAGAGGGAAAAATCACCGGGCGCCAGCCAGCAAGCACTTCACTATGATCGGAGTCGCTTACAAACGCCAACGACAGCGGCTTACAAGAAGTAGAATGAATCAATCGCTCCGGCCCTAGCGAGCCTAGCTACACTCCGTCAGAAGTTGACCTTTATCTTGTGCACATGAATTTGGATCATCATTCAACAGCCCAAAGCTCAACAGCCCACCGGCCCAAGTGTCTGCTGGTGCCGCTGCAACATGCATGACAACGTGCATATAGCTTGACAAGACATGCTATCTTTCTTCTAATTTTCCATTTCTTGAATTTCAAAGAAATGGCATCACACCCAGGATTTGAACCCTCAGCTAGTAGCCTTTATCACTTGATCTGTGAGCCTCTTGAGTATTCATTAAAAAACTTATGAGATTGTTTTCTAGTACTCATCATCATATCTCAGCTCCCTCTAGCCAAATCCTGGCTGCGCCCCTCCTGGGAATGTCCCCGTAAAGTGAGCATTAGTCATATCTAATCCGATGTTATCCTTGTTCACGCCTAGACCGGTTGGTTAGGCCTTCTCAGTTGGTACGCTGACGGCTAGAGTTCGAACACCCTTAGGCGAATTTGTGGTCGCAGGTTGTACGCCCTTTGTGCCTTAGGTGAATTTGTGGTCGCAGGTTGTACGCCCTTTATGCGTGTTGTAAAAAAATTATCTTGTTTATCCCACGTCAAAGCACACTGTAAGGGCAACCTCATCTCATGCTGTTGAACATGAGCGCCGCCAACGATCCTTGGGCGAACCCAAACCACGTCAGCCATTCAGCCCCAAAAGCCAAAACCCACGTGCCATAAGGATGTATGGAGAACTCACCGGGGACTGGGAGGCGGGGAGGCCTGGACGGCACTGCGAACGACAGCGAGGAGCCAAAGCCAACAAGCCGCGCTGAAGACGGCCGGCGGCGCAGGCGACGCCCGGGGCCAAAAGATTCCCCGCAGGAGCCCAAGGTTGTCCATGGCCACCGGCCGCCGCTGCCATACGCTAATACGCACCCCAGCTGCTCGATCAAATGATTGAGCAAGCACTGGCGCCTTCAGTCCGCATCGTTGTGTTTGCGCTGCGTGTTGCCGGGTACGGCTTCGAAGTCTTCTTCGATCTTCCGCTCACATAAAAATGGTTGCATGTCGTTTGTATGTGTACAGTACTCCGTATATGTGATGGATACAAGAAGGCAAACACAGGGCGGTTGCGTCGCACGGACGCTACATGCTTGACACGTCCCGACTCCCGGCTTCCTCGGCAGCTTTCAGATCCGACAGAGACGTGAAACGAGACGAACAAGTTCTGGCCATGAACATTTGACGCAACCAACCTCAGCAGCATTTGACGCAACCAACCTCAGTAGCTCAGCTGGTGGTGGCAGCGATGGGGCGACGCTGTGGCGCAGGCGCGGTGGCGACAGCGGCGGCGTTGACGCTGTGGTGACTTACGGGGCGCGCCGGGGCCGTGTGGCTGGAGCTGGCGACGACGGCGACCAAGTGCCTGTCCGAGGAGATCCAGGCCAACGTCGTCGTCATGGCCGATTACTCCATCCTCTACGAGGAGCACCCCGTACGCCCCACGGTCTTCGCCAAGGTACAACACGGTCTCATGATATAGCTGTGGTCGCCATCGTTCTGAGTTTCTTCTTGGGTTATATTCCACGTCCTGCAGGTGACATCGCCTCACGGAGACGTCCTGCACCACGCCGAGAAGGTCACCCAAGGCCAGTTCGCCTTCACCACGGCGGATTCCGGGATCTACCTTGCCTGCTTCTGGGCGGAGACTCTGGACAGGGGGATGGTGATCAACCTAAACCTTGACTGGAGACTCGGGATCGCGGCCAAGGACTGGGACTCCGTTGCTAAGAAAGAAAAGATCGATGTGAGCACAGTGGCAGGAAAAAAGTCAATTTCATAGGGTCTTTTCCCACCAAAATTTCGTATCATTTGCTGATCCTTGTTCATTCTCTCTTTTTTTTTCATTTTGACAGGGAGTGGCGCTGGAGCTTGTCAAACTAGAAGCAGCTGCTCGTTCAATCCATGGAAACCTGCTCTACCTTATAGTAAAGTAAGCAAAGTTTGATATGTTTTTTCCTTTTTCCCCTATACAACATAAATGACTGTGTGGATGATAAGTTGGTTCTGGATGCAGAGAAGCAGAAATGCGAGATATGAACGAGTGGACACAGGTTAAGATCACATGGCTGAGTCTTATGTCCCTCGCCGTCTGCATTGCAGTCTCAGTTTTGCAGTTGTGGCATCTCAAACAGTTCTTCCAAAAGAAGAAACTCATCTAGCGTCAGAGGAAGCAAGCTTACAGGCTTGAGCTGATATGGGATTGTCACTACTCGCTAGCATCTGAAGCAATTCTGGGATTAGAATTGAGAACCTTCTTAGCCTAACACTTAATTATTGCTTGTGAAGTTACATATTGTGTGCATGTGTAACCTTTCTATTTGGTAATAATAGATTTCCTTTGATGCGTCAATTACCTATGGTCTGGTTCCAAATATCCAAACATGATCTCTGGTGCAGCGTACGCTAGTCATACCAGGGGTCTCTTCATTTATGAAACTGTAAACTTTGCTTGGCTTGGCACATTCTTCAGTAATGTTTGTGCAAGTGCAACTGCGAATGGAGGGTGCTAATTTGGATCGTTGGGCACCAAATGGCAGTAGCAAACCTGTACTGATATGAACTTTTCATGGGTTCACATTTTTCATTGATGAGCCACACTAATGACAAGCAATTTCTACAACAAGTTGTATGAAAATTGGGTTCTACTCTATCATCATAGTGCAATCCCATTGTGTCGATGAGGCCAATCATCTATCAAATGCAAACTACAATTCCTAAGAAAAGTTTCATCTTATCAAAGCACTGCAAATGATTGGTGGGTCCATAATCAATCCTTTTGTGCTGGGAGTTCTAGTAGCTATTACAGTCTAGACTAAAACATGCATCCTTAGCAATGACTATAGCATATGTATCCAACGAGCTCTAGTCAAGGAATTAAGTGTTTGTGAATCAAGCATAGTAGTACAGCAACCAAAGCTGTTTATTACATTTCAGGAACAAAGAACAGTGCATTTTGCAGGAACAAACTTACACTAGTGAAAAATAGAATCAAATGGTCTCTCGACATGCTGAAATCCAGATCATTCCAGGCCAGACGAACAATGAACAACACAAAAAAATTATTGAATAAAATTGTCAAAACAGACAGCATTGGGTAAAAATTGCCTTAGTTCAGCAGCAACTCGCTTCAAGAATGGCACAATGCTTCTACTCTATGGACACTCTCTCACTGTTCATGTAAGTGAACTTGCAAATCTCAGCAAAGAAATCATCAGCAGACTCATGGCAATTCTTCATCTGCGATATCCTAATGACCATCCTCCGTAGCCTCACACTGTACCTGACAAGAGACTCGAGGGTGCTCAGCTTCTGCTCAGCATTCAGAGGTGACCGCACAGTGACCAGGACATGCTCCAAGCAAGGTATCACGAACCTTGAATCCAACTGCATTGATAGAGAAAAATTAGACATCATACACCAACTAGAAGTGGAACATTGCAATATAGAAGCGGTATGACAGTGCTCACATTCTTCAAGCTGTTCTTCTGGCACAGTGCAGCGAACATGGCACCATGAATTTCAAACTTGCAAAGCTTCGGGTGGCTGTTAAAGAATTGGACGAGGTCGATCTCTGGGAATGGCTGGAGCGTGTCAAAATCGCCGCAGAATTCAACCTTCATCACAAGGTGCTTCACCTCGGTCGCACACTGCAGGACCGAGCTGATGGCGCCCCAGCTCCACTGGACACCGCGCAGGGAGAGCTGCTCCAGCTCCTGGAGCTTCCCCATCTCGACATGATATACAGTTCCTGAAACATTCCATGAGGTAACTTTCAGGCATTTCGAAAATGACCAAATCCGCTTTGCAGGAGTGGGTGCTAAAAAGGCTTTCGCCGCGTACCAGTGCTCTTGGAGATTGTGAGCTGTTTGAGACGGTCGCCGCCCTGCAGCGAGATCCAGGAGAAGCCCTGGACCTCGAGGGACTCGACGCGGGGCGCTGAGAGCCTGAGCGAGCAGTTGCCACCAGCGACGAAGTCGAGCCGGCACCGCTCGAGCAGGGGCAGCGATATGGCCGCCGCCTCGCCGGCGCACTCGCAGCCCAGCAGCGCGAGGTCGGTGAGGTTGGGGCACGCGGCGACGGCGGCGTCGACCGCGGCCTCCCCGAGCTCGCTGCCGATAATCTCCAGCACGCGGAGCCGCTCCATCCGGCCCCACGCGGGCGGGCGCGCCGTCATGGTGAGGCCCCAGAGCCTGAGCTCCTCGAGCCCCGCCGCCACGCCGATGCAGTCGAGGTGGGCCGACTTGTCGGCGGCGGCGGCGGAGTCGACCCGCAGCTCGAGGACGCGGAGCGTGGCGGCGCGCGCCGCGAGCCAGCGCGGGAGCAGGGACGCCGAGAAGGGGCAGTAGACGACGAGCTCCTCGAGGCGCGCGGCGGCGTCGACCATCCGGCCGATGGCGTCGTCTGCCGCGGCCACGGCCGACGCCGCCGCGGACGACCCCGCGCCGCCCGACAACGCGGCGGCGTCGAAGGCGCCGCGCGGGAAGTAGAGCGACGGGAGGTAGGGCACGCAGCCGCGCCAGCCGCGGGCGACGGCGGCGCACGCCGCCACGTCGCGGGCGTTGCTGAGCTGCGAGAGGATGTGCTGGACGACGCCGTCGGGGAGCGCGTCCATGCCGCCGTCGAACTCCATGCGCGCGCGCCTGGGTCTCGGCGGACTGGCTGCCGGCGGCGGACGGGATGGGGAGCGGATCGGGGGCGAGGAGCGGGGTGTGGTGTGGGGAGCGTGCCGGCGCGATTCGTCCCGTGGGAGGGTGGAAATGGGGGGAGGGGTTCGAAATTTAAAAGGGGGAGAGGGAAATCGGAGGTGGTGGGTGGGGGGAGGGAGGGAGGAGACGCGGCGTGGGGAGGATTTTTGGATTTCGAAATTTGGGCGACCGTTCGGAAGGGATTCGGGAGGATTTCCATGGCGTTCGAACTTTGAGCCTGCTTAGTTGCCTAAAATTTTCTCAATTACCCGTTACATCAATCTTCCGACACTGATTAGGAGTATTAAATGTGAATTAATGACAAAACTTATTTCATAACCCCTATCTAATTTTTCGATACGAATCTAACGAGCCTAGTTATGCCATGATTAGACAATATTATGCTACAGTAAACAATTTCTAATGATGAATTAATTAGGCTTAATGGATTCGTCTCGCGATTTCCCATCCATTCGTGTAATTAGTTTTATAATTAGTCTACATTTTACCTTCGAAGGGGCCCAAAAATTTTGGCCAACTAAACAGGCCCTTTGAAACCTTGTGGGAGGTTTTGGACTTTGGTGGTGGGGTCCCCTTTTTCAAGTTGGCGCTTGCCGCTTGGCGGCGCGGGGCGCGTGGGGTGGTCATTCGGTTTTCGCCGCGCGCTCGGGTTTAGTGGAGAGAGAGAGAGAGAGGCGCGCGGGAGCGCAGGTTTTCCAGGGCAGGCTGAGCTAGTTTTTTTCGTGGGCCGATGGAAAAACGATATCAGTTCGTGTTGTGATGGGCTTTAATCAAATCCTTTTTCTTCTGGGAAGCAAGAATTAATTGTTCCAGGTTTCTGAACAAAATAGCGAACCGTGTAAAATTAATAAACATCTTGATCTTTTAACTTTGACCTGAGAGTTATATTCATCCCGCATCAACTTTTAAATAGATTTATTTTTCAATTTTTATTTTTGAATCAAACTCGTCTTTACATTGATATGGTGCATTTTGTTGGCACGAGACTAATGCCAAAATTCCTTTCCGCCCTTATCTCATGTACACTAAACTTTGACATTAGTGCCCTTATCTTCGGTTTGGTAAAAGAAGTCGTTTAGGACAGCAACACGGTCTCCAAAACACAACTTTGACTTCTTTTTTCTATAAAAATATTTATGAAAAAGTTATAAATGTATATTTTTATGAAAATGATTTTTAAAACAAATCTATTGATATGATTTTCACATTTCTAAACTCAACGACCTAAAAGTTATTCATCATTTATATTCCCAATGTTTGACTCAAACCTTGTCCAAAACGACGTCTTTTACCAAACCGGAGGGAGACCATCCACAGCGCTACACGGTATAGCTAACAGTAAGTTGTCTCGTAAATAAGTTGTGCCATAAAAGATGAAGGAAAACACGCTATAAATCAGTAAAACGAAATCGTTTTTCACTGCATCCCTGACATAACCCAAGCGTTACGACACAGCCACCTTGTGCACCGGTCGTTGCCCCAGCGCCGACGGCTATGACTTCCTTCGAATCGAATGCGAGGGAGAGGGGGGGCCGACCGAAGAGGGACTAAGGGAGGTGTCAGTTGGATAGGATGAGGTCATCAAGGAGAGAGTGGTCGGGACGACGGCGGCCTACAAGCCTTGAGCTCCGATGACGCGACCTCCACCGACCGTTGTGAGCTCTTCCACCGAACAACGCGACCTCCACCGACCGCCGCAAGCTCCTCCGAATTGAGCGCGAGGGAAAGAAGGGGACGATCGGAGAGAAGGGGAGGGGCCGCCGAAGAGGCCGAGGCCGGAGAGAAGCGGAGGGACTGACCGCCAGCCAGAGGAGAGATGAGGAGACATAGTGCCTGCTTTGGCTTCTAGTATTTGTGTCGGGGTTTGATACCGTCGGCAAGTAATTTTTGGTATGATTCGTGTGTCTGATCCGGATGGTTGGGCTTAGAGACACCAGGATTATACTGGTTTAGGCTCCGAGGGGGTGCCCTACGTCCAGTTCGGGAAGATGTTCTATATGCCCACAGGGGCTTGTAGTAGGGGATACAAGCTTAGGTCGAGAGAGGGAAAGAGTCCCAAGTCTCTGTGCGTGGATGCGAGCAGTCGGTGCTCGATTAGTGGGTGTGGTGCGTGTTGTTCGATCTCTTTTTTCCGTTGTGTTTTTTCTCCTCATTTACGGTGCCAACCTCCCCTTTTATAGTTCAAGGAGGGCTGGTGTACAAGGGCTAAGATGGTAAAATAACGTTCTGCTACAGTGTTGCAATAGTGCTGGAACAGTGCCACGTCGTGGGCCTTCGTCTCCCGTTGGCGCCGTACACTGCACCAGTCGTGGTAGCCTTCGTAGGGCGGCATAGCTTCGGTCTCCGTCCCGAGGCGGCTTCTCCCGACTCAAGAGCGCTCTAGTCTCGTTAGGTCGGGGCTTCCCTTGCAAGCCTCGACCTTCTCTCTGATACCTGCTGTGTCGGGTCTCGTTGTTCGATGCCTTACAGGCGAAGGATTCACGTGTCCTTGGCCACTGTTCAATATCCAGGTGATGGGACGCCGGGGCAGTCCGCCTTCCACGTCGGGGAAAATCTCATCATTGCCTGACCTCCTGATAGGGCAGATCTGCGTGACCCGCAGCAGCTGCACGTCCCGCGCGGTGCGGGGTAGCTTCCGCCACGTTGCAGCCCACCCCCTAGGGGGCCCCGACCGATGGATTATGGCGGAAGGAGCCTTAGGTCGTGTGAGGCGGAGCCGCCTGTCAAGGTAGCGGGGGTGGCTGCCTGAGTCGGAGGCGGTTTTGCGGTGGGAGGCCGGATTGCTGTTCCTAAGGAAAAGGAGCTGGGCCTGGCCTTGCTGGCGGTCGGTGTTGGGCCTCTGCTGATGCGGCCCATCATTAGTCTTCCTGATTTTGGGGGTTTAGGGGTTAAGATGATTACCCCCTGTTTCTTTCCCTCTTCAGTAGCCCCCGAGCCTAAGGGGGAAAGAATGGATTTCTCCCTTAGGATAAGAGAGGTCGAGCTTCTGTTTCTTTTCTTCAGTCCGGTGGGGGCGCGCGAGCGCACTCACCGAGTGTAACCCCCGAGCCCGTGGTAGAATCGAAGACTCTGCCACGGGGTGATTATTTTAGCCACCGCGAGTACTGGCTCGCCTTTTGAGGCTGACGTGGCCGGACGGTGGACTTGACCCGGCATCACAGGACACTGTGGCTGGCTTCTGCCAATGTGACGGCGAGGCTCAGCGGGCCTTCAATACACCGCCTGGCGGGGTGGGTGGGTGTTTTAGCTTGTTTTGTAAGCTAAGCCGCGTCCACCGTGCCCCTCACGTGGTTGGGCTGTTGCTGCCCTATAAAAGGAGCTGCACTTCGTCCCGGTGAGGCTCCATGGTTGCCACATGGGGAGGAAAAGAGAGCAGCTACTTCTCCGGTCGTGGGGGGTTCGTCCCCCTGAGTGTAGTGCCGTCCTTCAAGCCTCCTGATGTTGGTGGGAGTTCAGCGAACGGGGAGGCGTGCTAGGCTCAGGCGTTCGGATTCCCGGAGCGGTTCGCCATGTCATAGTCCAGGTCTATCCGCTCGGGATCAGAACTTCCTGCTCTTACGCCTTAGGGGTGTAGATCCCCCCTGAGTTTGTTCTGGCCGCCCGCGTCCCCGCTTGAAGCCCCCTCCTCCTGTTCTGAGGAGGATGCTTCATCGTCAAGGTCGTGAGCGCGCCGACGACTTCTCAGCCCTGGGGGCCGTCGAGTGTCCTGCGCTTTGCGGCCGACGACGGGAGTACGGCGGGCATTGGATCTCCGAGAGTCCTGGCCCGTCCTCTTGTGCCCGGTCTACTCTTGGGCGATCGCTCCCCCGCACCCTTGGTGGTGGCGCTGCTCAAGAACTGGGGCGTCGTTTGTTGCGGCATCCCGCTTGCCTTGTTTCCTTTTATCTCCCACCCTTTCGGTTGTTCTAGCTTTTTTGCTTATGTATTTATGCGGAGAAAGATTACTGTTGGGACCTTTGAGCAAGGTGTTTCGTCGCGTTTTGTATTTTTTATTTGAGTTTCGTCGTTGTCCGCCTGAACGGGCGACGTGAGTTGTTCGTTAGGGGTGTTTAGTTGGCCCCGTGAGCTTAGCGCCCATTTGTTTCTCCTCATGCAACCCTTTCGTTAGGGAAGGAGTGATGAGCAGTACCATGGCTCACCTCGATGGTTGAGTCGTGGCGCTCGTTGAGCTACTAGCGGGTAGTTCGAGTAAGACCCGGGTCCCGTTCGCGGGGTCCCGACAGGATCAGCTGGTGATAGATCTTATCAACCCCTCCGAATATCTCATTTATCTCCAAGGTCGTTCGATTGACCTTGGCGGCTCGTTGTTGACGGCTGTTAAGTACCACTTTTAGGCCGTCAATACCTGCATAGAATAAACAGAAAGTGATCATCAACACTAGAATAGGAGCTTATACTGACAAATTCCACAAGTGGCGATGTATATCTGAATGCAGGTACTTAGCACAAGAAATAGAGCAAAAGCACACCTTATCCATCCACCTCATCGATCCAAGCCTCCTTATTCCAGCCAATGAGAGGCTGCCATGCAAAGTACCACAGATTGCTGATGTCACCAATCCAAGGGAAAGAGGCCCGACGAATCAGACGCCGCCACGTGTCCAGCACAAGGATTCAAGGGCCCACAACCCGAGCAAACCGCCTCCAAACCACGTGGACACCTGGAACCGTCATGGGGACCCACCTGCCAGCCACCTGGAGAAAGCATAGGGCGAGTGGGGCCACCCTGGGGTCGGCCGACCCCTAGGATCGGCCGAACCGACATTATGTCGGTTCATCTCGGCCTTCCACGTGGTGGTCTCTGGTTGGTTCCTGGTTGCATTTCGGGGGTGCACAGGGTGTTCTCACGCCGGTGTCCGAGCCTATAAATAGAAGGGGAGGGGGTAAGAATAGAGACACATCCCAAGTTCTCCCCTCTCTCATTTCCTCACTTGGAGAGGTGAGTCCTCACCTCTCCATGTGTAGTTGGGTGTAGGTGCTATGTAGATGGTGGTGTGGGTGAGACTCCCATTTGTTCTTCATTTAGAGCAAAGTGAGTATTTCTGTATTTCCCTTTTAGACTAAAGTGATATTCATGCATGGGTGATATGTTCTTGAGTTCTTCATCTGTTCATCATTTAGAGGCTCGTGTTCTTCATGACACGATCCTTTGATCTTGTTGATTAGATGAATAATTCTGCATTCCGTTTGTGTGAGTTATCTCATTAGATCTTATTGGAATACATTAATTGGTGCTTAGTCGTTCGACCTTGCGCCACCTTGGTTCAATGATGGGCAAGGTCTGGCCGTACTCGCGGGTTCGTCGCTCCGTATTTATACGGAGTGCTATAGTATGCTACGGGAGTGCCTAGACGTAGTCGTATTATAGTAGTAATCGGTGGTGTAGACGTGGTGTCTAGACTACGGGTTATCCTTCGATTGCCCTGTATCCCATGGTTTGTCTTGGGGTAGGCCGCGGTAGTGACAGCCGTTGGACCCTTATGGAATCCCCCACATTCGGATACAGGTGTAGGCAACCCTTTGCCGTGAACTGACTGTTATAGCCAGGAGGGTCCGGTGTCCGAAGCGAGATCCTTTGCAGCTTGTACCCCCCTAGAACCGAGCACCCCATCATCTCTCTACCCAAGCAGGGGCTTGGTGTCCTTGGACTGACTGTACGAAGGTAGTACACACACGTTCCCTTGGATTCGATACCCTTGGAATACTCTGAGGTGAAAGCTACTACGATATCCGTGCGTTTGCGGATTTATTTCGTGTGTCGCTAAAATACCCAACAAGCTTTCTGGCGCTGTTGCCGGGGAACGGTTGTTGTATCTATCTTCGAACCTAGTGGTCCTCGTATGTATCTTTTTTGTTTTTCTTCTACCTCTACCCCCGTTACCCTTCGAGATATCCTTTTCCGTTTTCTTTACTTCTACCTTTACCCCCGCTACCCTTGGAAGGTTATACTTGTAAACACCTTCCACCTTCGAGGAGTGAACCCTCAGAGCCACCCTTGTCAAAACTCATTCTTTCATCTAGCTGTCGGATTCACCCCTCTCTCATGGAGCTAATTCAGGATCTTTCCTTCTCGGGGTCAATTCATGAGAGCCCCCTCGATCATGTGAGAGACTACGAGTGTCTAATTGAAACTCTGAGTGAAATCGAAGAATCATTGGATGCTCAGAAAAGGGAATCTTTCCCGCTATCCCTCTCCGGGAAAGCACGGAATTGAATAAGGATTCTCAGTCTCAAGCAAGGTGAGGAGGAATCGCTAGGAATGGTATGGGATCACTTCGCCTTTTTGGCGGAAGATTGCCCAGTCCTCCACGTTCCCGATTGGATGTTGCTTCAACACTTCTGGTATGGGTTACGAAAGGACAATGCCATGCGGCTTAATGCTCTCTTCGGAGGCTCTTTGTGCACTTGGATGCTGTTGAGGGAAAAGAGATCGTGGAAACCCTCCAGGATTTCAGCTCCCCCTTGCATCCCAGTCGATGAGGTGCCCGTCAGAAGAAATGTTGAGCCACCTAGACTCATCATCAGCCGAGCTGAGGCTTTAAGCTCTGGTTGAAGATACCATTCCGGATTAGCAGGAATCTAAGGGGAAGATTGCTTAGCGCAGAGTCTACCCTTGGGTTCCCCTCTCGTACCTTTTCTTAGACCTTCTCCCCGAGACCTTGTCTCGTGGGAGGATGGAGAGAGTAGTTAGGAAAGGACGAATCATTCTCGGCCGGGATGACTTATTCGGTCCTAGTTATGATCTCCTAAGGAGAGTATGATTGGCCTATCATGTTCCTACGTTGAGGTTTGAGCTGAAGTGCCTTGCACTGAAGTTTCGTATAAACCAAGACATCGGTCTCTGCTTTATAATCCAGTGGATTCATTTATCAGACCGAAGGAGCATGATCATTTACCGATCGAATGGAGTACATTCACTTCATATCTTAAGCCCATCGATCAATGCCGATTAGTCAAAAGAAGCTTAAACTTCATACTTTATGCTTGACTTGATCGATGCCCAATGGGAGTTGCACTTTCCAGCTTATTCATAACCTCCTATTGGAAGCTTAGGCTAGACCCGGGATGGCTCATCGTTTTGATGAGAACATCGGTCCATCTACCTAAGGAAGGATGAGCTTAACCTCACCCTTCACCCGAACTCTAGCTCCTGAACGTATGCCGACCGTTCGAGTTTCTACTCTATCCTCTTTTGGAGGCCGAGTATTTTCCTGAGCTGAGTTCAGTCGGAGATCAGTTGCGAGAGCGCTAGCCTCAGTGCTCAACCTCCCATCTCTGAGGTTCACCCTGGTGCTATAGCTTCTCGAGTCCCGTGATCGCCCCAGGAGCTATCTTAGCCTCCCTGGAATGGTCATGTCTGCTTTTAGCTTTGCTATCTTTTGGACTCGTGTTCGTATATGGCACTGACCTTGCAGCTAGAGCTTCATTGCTTCATCGATGATTGGTAGTGAGATGGGAAGGACACCACCAATGTGGCTGCAAGAGAAATCTCCCATGGTCGAGCTTATGACCTTGAATAAACAAAGCACTACCAGGAGATAGCCTGGATTAGCATAGGTTTTATTTCCCTTTCGAATAAAAGCAAGAACATATTTTTAAGATAAAATTGTCCTTCGGGTATTTTTGGTCGCTAACCTTTCAGGTGAAGATTAAAAAGAATGGTGGACAGTGACGCCTAAGAACATGTGAGCTACATCAACTACAACACTTTAGTAAGATTTTGGTGAGGGAACATTTACAAGGGAAGCTTGATCTTCGCACACTTAAGTTTTGTTGCCTGGCAATGCAAACTCTAAGTGTGGGGGAGGTATGTGAGCATCCCGAGTAAATTTCCTTTCATGCCAAACCCTATCCTGGTGTGATGGTGATGTCAGCTCTTTTATCTTGCCGGATTAGCTAGGTAAGTCCTACTTTTGACTTTAAACAAAGCCCTTCCGGGAGGTTGCCCGAGGTTCACCGTCATATGTTCATGCTTATGTCCGTTTTGAAGATAGCTTGATCATGCCTGCATGTTTCCTTTTATCTTTGTTCATATGCTTTGGTTTGAATGTTCATGCGCATCTACATTCATAGACTGTTTTAAATTAAGCATGGTGCTTAGGTTAAAACTGTCTTCTTCAGTCAAAACAAGACATGGTGTCGAGTTTTGATTGATGAACTTTAGAGTTATATCTTCACTAGATCTTGGTTGCATATATGTGGACTAACCCCTGCAGAAAATTGGCAAATTTAAATGGGTAAGTCATTGAGCTAAATTCAAATAGGAAGCTAAGTTGAGGTGTCATACTCATGTTGCACATCATGCAAAGGTGGTACATATGACCTCTCAAAGGTCCAAGGTAAGTATATTCCCCCTTGTGTATGAAGTGTAACTTTGGTCTGACCCTTTCAAGCAAATGACATGGTGACAATAAAATAAACTAAAAACAACAAAAATATTTGAATTTGAATAAAGGCTCTATGGTTCTCAAACCAGCAGAGTCCATCTTTTGTTTCCACTTTTTGCTCGAAGAAGACACCAGTACAAGCACCAGTGTGGGGGAGTTCTCTCAAGCTCATCATCAACATATTCACTTGAGAGCTCCCACACAAGGGCTGCACGACATCGACTATGTCTTCATGACAAGGACAAGGTAAACTAGAGTGAGCTGGCTACCCCACGGGTCAGCCAAATCACCACTAGTCTTCCTTGATTCCTATATCCTTCAGGAGCGATGGTATGTGCACCCTTATCTCACTCTCTCTACCCATGAGTTTGAATGACCTTCAATTCTTATCTAGTGAATCAAACTCAAATAATGGTGCTCAGCTTGCTCTACATGATTCCTGTGGTTGGCTTGCATATGTTTTATTCCTTACTCATTATCTTGATGCTTGTGAACAAATATCATTAGGGAACTCACGCTCATCTAAGTAGTTGATGTTTGTGATATGGTTTGATGATATGATCTTCGCTCTAAATGTTTGAGTGCTTGGGAATTTATTTACAAACATGAAAACCCTTCGCAAAGCTCCTCTTTGATATGCCATAGTCCTACCAAAGCCATATGATGTTCTAGTTGAAAACCCTATACTCATATGCTGCTTATTGTTGCATTTAGCTTTGTCAAATTCTGTGACCCTTGTGAGAATTCTCTTCATTACTTTCGTGATCAAGATTCATGTGCACACCACCATTTTCCCCTTGCTACGCTTCTACACTGGAAGTTAGCATTGTATCATTCATCCATTTCATAAAAATGAAGCTCCATATGTGGTGCGACCTCTCTCCAAAAGTGTCATTCAAAAAGAGACATGGCCTATGAAAAAAAAGAGAAAAAGAAAGAAAGAAGAAGAGCGAGACACATACTCAAAAGCATGATGAAAGAAAAAGAAAGAAAGAAAGAATAGCCCATGTCCAGAAATAAAGGAGAAAAAGGAGAGAGATGGTCATGCAAAAAGGAGTTCCATAACTTAGATGGTAATAACTAGTGTCCATTCCGGGGCTAGTGTCCACCTTACCATACTCACCCACATTCATCATATATATGTATGGTAATATCTAGCACCCATTCCGGGCCTAGTATCCACCTTACCATACTCACCACACCCATACACGTGCATATTTTGATCTGATTGTATGAATTGCTTTTCTCCTGGATCCGGTCTTTGACTTTGCAATACATGTGATGCAAGTATGCCTTATCATTCATACCTACCTTGAGCTCCACATATAGCCATCATTAGAAGTAGGATGAATAAAGGCAATATAATGCCTTGGTGAGGACATATATACACAATGTGTGATTTGAGAGAATCAAATGAGGAGCTAAGCAAGGTTTATTTTGAAAATCATTGCAAAACCCCGAGTTACTTGACATGATGAGTAGGAGTGACTTGGTTCATGACCGTTCCATTCTTCAACTACCCAAGATGGCATGATAGACACTCCACATAGTTCACAAGTGCAAGGTATGGTTTGGAATATCTCTTATGCTAGCTTCATACCTTTGGATATCATGTACCACCGTGATCTGACTCCCTTTACTCGGGATGAGCAAAGGTCAAGTGTGGGGGAGTTATTGACGGCTGTTAAGTACCACTTTTAGGCCGTCAATACCTGCATAGAATAAACAGAAAGTGATCATCAACACTAGAATAGGAGCTTATACTGACAAATTCCACAAGTGGCGATGTATATCTGAATGCAGGTACTTAGCACAAGAAATAGAGCAAAAGCACACCTTATCCATCCACCTCATCGATCCAAGCCTCCTTATTCCAGCCAATGAGAGGCTGCCATGCAAAGTGCCACGGATTGCTGATGTCACCAATCCAAGGGAAAGAGACCCGACGAATCAGACGCCGCCACGTGTCCAACACAAGGATTCAAGGGCCCACAACCCGAGCAAACCACCTCCAAACCACGTGGACACCTGGAACCGTCATGGGGACCCACCTGCCAGCCACCTGGAGAAAGCACAGGGCGAGTGGGGCCACCCTGGGGTCGGCCGACCCCTAGGATCGGCCGAACCGACATTATGTCGGTTCATCTCGGCCTTCCACGTGGTGGTCTCTGGTTGGTTCTTGGTTGCATTCCGGGGGTGCACGGGGTGTTCTCACGCCGGTGTCTGAGCCTATAAATAGAAGGGGAGGGGGTAAGAATAGAGACACATCCCAAGTTCTCCCCTCTCTCATTTCCTCACTTGGAGAGGTGAGTCCTCACCTCTCCATGTGTAGTTGGGTGTAGGTGCTATGTAGATGGTGGTGTGGGTGAGACTCCCATTTGTTCTTCGTTTAGAGCAAAGTGAGTATTTCTGTATTTCCCTTTTAGACTAAAGTGATATTCATGCATGGGTGATATGTTCTTGAGTTCTTCATCTGTTCATCATTTAGAGGCTAGTGTTCTTCGTGACACGATCCTTTGATCTTGTTGATTAGATGAATAATTTTGTATTTCGTTTGTGTGAGTTATCTCATTAGATCTTATTGGAATACATTAATTGGTGCTTAGTCGTTCGACCTCGCGCCACCTTGGTTCAATGATGGGCAAGGTCTGGCCGTACTCGCGGGTTCGTCGCTCCGTATTTATACATAGTGCTATAGTATGCTACGGGAGTGCCTAGACGTAGTCGTATTATAGTAGTAATCAGTGGTGTAGACGTGGTGTCTAAACTACGAGTTATCCTTCGATTGCCCTGTATCCCACGGTTTGTCTTGGGGTAGGCTGCGGTAGTGACAGCCGTTGGACCCGTATGGAATCCCCCATGTTCGGATATAGGTGTAGGCAACCCTTTGCCGTGAACCGACTGTTATAGCCAGGAGGGTCCGGTGTCCGAAGCGAGATCCTTTGCAGCTTGTACCCCCTAGAACCGAGCACCCCATCATCTCTCTACCCAAGCAGGGGCTTGGTGTCCTTGGACCGACTGTACGAAGGTAGTACACACACGTTCCCTTGGATTCGATACCCTTGGAATACTCTGAGGTGAAAGCTACTATGGTATCCATATGCTTGCGGATTTATTTCGTGTGTCGCTAAAATACCCAACACTCGTCGCCTCCCCTCCGATGGGGATTCCATGAGACCTTTCGTCTGGGGGTCGAACACGATTCAGGATGCCTGTGGCGCTTGTGCGCCCGGGTTTCGGCCGCTTGTGGGCCCATCCCTTTTCGTCCCTCGCTCTGATGACGGCGGCGACTGTTCGAAACCCTTCGCTGGGCCAGCCTTCGTACCGCGCGTCGGCCTTGGGCCCCTGGGGGCTAGTGGCGGTTTGCGTCCTAGTGACTATTTCTCCGACGATGGAGGGATTTTAATTGACTCGGACGGTCGTGCCTTCAATCGAGGCGAGTCGTGGCGATCGTAGGGGAGTGCATCGGTCGTGCTCTCCCTATTGACGACCCTTTAAAGCCCCCTCCTTCTTGGAGGTTTTCGCCTCATTCTCGTCTCCAGCTCCTGCAGAAGCGTTTGTGGTGATAGTGGAAAGATTTAGACGAGGGATTCGGGAGAAGTGTTACCTCGACTCCTTTGTTTGTGATGGAGAGGGGGAAGCATGCCGCGTCGGGTGACTTGCCGCAGCCGCCGTCGCCACACCGCCGGAGGTGCGCGCTGCTTCTCGGACGGCGGTGGTTGCAGTGCTCCGGCCTCTTCACACCTCTCATCGCCCTTGCCTCTTTTCTTTGTGTGCAGGGGCCCGGGGGTACGTCAGCCTTGGGTGTTGAGCCCTGGCCCGTAGGTGCGGCCCCCGTAGCCGGAGCGTCCCGGGAGGTGGTCCTCTATCTGACGACGCAGGTGGCGGAGACGGGGAGCCGCCTGGAGGAGGCCTTGCGCGATCGACGCCAACTTGTGGAGGCGTTGAATGCTGCTCGTGCGGCGCTTAATGCCGCCGAGGCAGAAGTCGAGGCGGCCCGCATTGCTGCCGACGGGGTCGAGGCTCACCAGGTCGGTATGTGCCTCGGGATGATTTTCGTTCTCCGGCTGACTTTTGGAGAGCTATGGTTTCCCTAATTTCCGTTGCTCTGCAGATACGGAGGACAGGATGCTGGAGCTCTGGCGGGAGATGGGGGTCCTGCGGCGCCGGGAGTTTGACGCGGAGACGCGTCTTGACGTCCTTACGGCTGCGGCGCAGGCGGCCGTTGACATCGTGGCTTCCCCTCCGGCCCTGCTGGTGGACCAGCTTCGAGCACTGTCTGACCGTGTTAGGGGGCGGTGCGCACCGGGGTGCGCCAAGGGGCGTCAGAGGCTTTGGGCGCGGCCGACGCGCAATCAGACGAACCGTGGCTCTCCTTTGTTCCGCCGGGATGGCCCGAGGGCTATGACGCGGAGCGTCGTCGCCTCGACTCGCTGGAGTTTACCACGGCCGCCAACGCCATCTTCGATGGGGTCGACGTCGACGAGATCCTTCACAGCAGTGGTGCTGGTGGAGCCGGCGGTGTGTAGGCATCGTAGGTCGAGTCCGCTGATGTACGCCGTCACCGCGTCCGCCATGTTGGACCCCCTTCTCCTTAAAGATCTTGATGAAGTGTTTCCCTTCCTGTTTCTCTTCCTTCCCTTGTTGCATCTGAGCATTTTCTTGGGCTTTGGGGGAGAAAAAGAAAGAAAAAATGCTATTTTCCCGAGCAGGGGGCCCCCGAGCTACAAGGGATTTGTTGAGTGACAAAGAAACGCCTTGTAGCTTGGAGAGGAAAAAACTAGGCTATCTTTCCTATTGGAAATACGAAAGCTTTCCTTTCTTTTAAGGGTAGAAACGACGTAGCTGTTCGATGTTCCAGGCATTGGTGATGGGTCGGCCGTCTTCGTCTTTAAGCTTGTAGGTATCGGGACGCAGGACTTGGTCGATGATGAAGGGGCCTTCCGATGACGGTGATAGCTTGTGGCGATCTTTGTTGCTCTGGACCCGGCGTAGCACCAGATCCCCGACTTGGAATGCCCTCTCCCGAACGGTGCGGCCATGGTAACGCCGCATCGCCTGTTGATACCAAGCCGAGTGTAGTAGTGCCACGTCCTGCGCCTCGTCGAGCTGGTCGATAGAATCTTCGAGGGAGACTTGGTTTCCCTCGTCGGTGTAAGCCCGCACCCTCGGGCTTCCGTAGTCGATGTCAGTCGGGAGGACTGCCTCCGACCCATGAACCATGAAGAATGGTGTGTATCCGGTGCCGCGCGTCGGTGTACTTCGCAGGCTCCAGAGCACCGAGGGCAGCTCGGCCACCCATCTCACTTTAAACTTTTTGAGTCTCTTGAAGATGCGCGGCTTTAGCCCCTGCAGGATCATTCCGTTCGCCCTCTCGACCTGTCTGTTGGTCCTCGGGTGACTGACCGCGGTCCAGTCTATCCGGATGTTGTTGTCATCGCAGAAGCAGAGGAACTTCTTGCCGGTGAAGTTTGATCCGTTGTCGGTGATGATGGCGTTCGGGATCCCGAAACAGTAGATGATGTCGGTGAAGAACTCAGTGGCCTCCTCCGACCTAACGCTGTAGATAGGTCGTGCTTCGATCCATTTAGAGAACTTGTCGATTGCCACAAGCAGGTGCGTGAAGCCCCCGGGTGCCTTCCTCAGCGGTCCGACCATGTCGAGTCCCCACACAGCGAAGGGCCAGGTGAGGGGGATGGTCTGGAGCGCCTGCGCCGGAAGGTGCGTTTGCCGGGCGTGGAATTGGCAACCTTCGCAGCTTCGCACGATGTTCTTGGCGTCAGCGACCGCTGTGGGCCAGTAGAAGCCCTGTCAGAACGCGCTTCCGACGATCGCTCTGGGGGCCGCGTGGTGGCCGCAAGCCCCCGCGTGGATGTCCTGCAGCAGCTGGCACCCTTGATCTGTGAGGATGCAGCGCATGAGTATTCTAGCCACGCCCTACCGGTAAAGATTCCCATCGATGAGCCTAAAGGATTTGGCCCGTCACGCGATGCGTCGGGCCTCGGTGCTGTCACTCGGGAGATTCGCCTCCACCATCCACTCCGGAATTGGGATCCTCCAGTCGGGGTCCTCAAGGTTGGGCTCTGAAGCCTCTCCCAACACCATGACCTCCTGAAGATCTGGCGGGAGGGATGGTCGTCCTCCTCGTAGCGGACGGATGGCTCCCACAGGTCACTTGCGAAAACGCTATTTGGGACTGGCGTTCGGTTTGAGGCCGCCTTTGCGAGAGTGTCGGCCGCTTCGTTGTACTTCCGCAGTACATGCTTGAGCTCGAGCCCATGGAACTTATCCTCGAGCTCCCGGATGGCCTTGCAGTAAGCTGCCATCTGCGGGTTGACACAGTTGGCTTCTTTCATCACCTAGTTGACAACGAGCTCGGAATCCCCTCGTATCTCGAGGCGCCGAACCCCTATTTCGAGAGCGATCTTGAGCCTGTTGAGGAGAGCCTCATACTCCGCGACGTTGTTGGATACTGGGAAGTGGAGCCGGATCATATACTCCATGCACACACCCAGAGGCGAGATGAAGACGATTCCGGCTCCTCCCCCCTCCTTCATGAGGGATCCATCGAAGTACATGGTCCACGTCTCATGCTCGATCGGGGCCGCAGGCGTTTGGATCTCCGTTCATTCGGCAACGAAGTCGGCCAGGACCTGGGACTTGATAGCGGTGTGTGGAGCGTAAGCGATGCTCTGCCCCATCAGCTCCAAGGCCCATTTAGCAATCCTCCCTTCTGCTTCCGGGCTCTGGATCACCTCTTTGAGCGGGTATTTCGAAACCACCGTGATTGGGTGTGTGTCAAAATAGTGCCTGAGCTTTCTTTTCGAGATCAACACAGCGTAGATGAGCTTCTGGATCTGCGGGTAGCGGGTCTTGGAGTCAGAAAGTACCTCACTGATGAAGTAGATGGGTCGTTGCACTTTCACACTTTGTCGGGCTCGACCACCAGAGCCGCGCTGACGACCTGAGTCTTGGCAGTGATATATAGCAACATCGGTTCCCCCGGCGCTGGCGCCGTGAGGATTGGTGGTTTCTCGAGCAGCTTCTTGAGGGACTCTAGTGCCTCCTGGGCCTCCGCAGTCCAGGCGAAGTGCTCTGACTTCTTCAGCAGTTGATAGAGAGGCAGGTGATGAATCGGCTAAGGGCCGCCAGGCACCCGGTTACTCGTTGGACTCCCTTGATGTTTTGAATCGGCCCCATGCTGGTGATGGCCGTGGTTTTTTTCCAGATTAGCCTCTATGCCACGTTCCGATACGATGAAGCTGAGGAGCATCCCCCGCGGGACCCCGAAGATGCATTACTCAGGGTTGAGTCGGACCTGGAATTTCCTCAGCTTCTCAAAGACGGCCGTTAGGTCGGGGACCAGATCTCCTGTTTGCTTGGATTTCACCGTGATGTCGTCGACATATGCCTCGACCAACTAACCGATGAGTTCGCCGAAGAAGCGCTGCATGCACCTCTGAAAGGTAGCGCTTGCGTTCTTCAACCCGAAAGGCATGGAGGAGTAGCAGAAACAGCCGAAAGGAGTGATGAATGCCGTGGCGAGCTGATCATCTGAGTCCATCACAATCTGATGGTACCCGGAGTAGGCGTCGAGGAAGCAGAGGATTTAGCACCCTGTGGTCGAATCCACAACCTGATCTATGCGCGGCAGAGGGAACGGATCCTTCGGGCACGCTTTGTTGAGACCGGTGTAGTCGACGCACATCCTCCATTTGCCGTTCTTCCTCTTCACCAACACGGGGTTGGCCAACCACTCGGGGTGGTAAACCTCCCTGATGAAACCCGCCGTAAGGAGTTTCTTGATCTCCTCCCGTATGGCCTTGCACTTATCGTCGTCGAAACAGCGCAGCTTCTGCTTGACCGGCTTGGCACTCGGCTTAATGTTGAGCTTATGTTCGGTGACTTCCCTTGGAATGCCTGGCATGTCGGACGGCTTCCACGCGAAGACATCAAGATTCGCCTTCAAGAAACGCACGAGTGCTTCCTCCTGTTCCGGCTCAAGTGTTGAGCCGATGCGGAGGGTGTGCCCATCGTCGGACACAAGTACCTCCTTGGCGTCCTTTGCGGGCTCGAACGAGCATGCCGCCTGTTTGGCAGTTTCCGGGATGTCGAGCACTTCCGGAACTGGCTCCTCGGCGAGCTCGTTGGAGCGGATGAGAGAATCCGCGAAGTGGAAACACTCAGCGTCGCATTCGTATGTGTGCTGAAGCTTGGTGCTGACGGTGATCACTCCCTTGGGTCCGGGCATCTTCAGCTTGAGGTAGGTGTAGTTGGGGACCGCCATGAACTTCGCATATGCCGGCCTCCCGAGGACCCACGGTGAACCGAGCGTTCCTTGTCCGGGGCCTATGCCTCGCGGCGCTGAGACGCCGAACTTTCCGCCTGCTGCTCGGCGGCTACGTTGAGGAGTGTCTGGAGGTGCTGACGGAGCTTCTTTTCCTTCGGGGTTGTTGGCTCGGGGCCAGCCCGGAGGAGTACGGCCGCTGCGGCGAGGTTCTGAGAGGCCCGTTTGGCGACGGGAGTCCCGTGAACATCGCCGATGATGCAGCGGCGTACCTCTTGTGTGCGCTCGCGCGCGGGCGTTGCCACGGCCTCCGCGCTGAGCGCGTGGTGGAGCCTCGCCTGCTCGTTCTCGAGAGCCTTCTGAGCCTCGTCAAGCTCATCGAGGTGCGCCCGCTGCCGCTCGCAGTCGTACTCGTCCTGCGGGGGTTCCTCGCTAGCGGAAGCGTCGGGAGAAGTGGGCTGACCTTCCGCGGAGCTGTCGTCGGAGTTGGTGGAGTGGACTGTGTCAGGCTGCTGCTGGAGGACGAAACACTCGCGCCTCGGGTCGTGGGGCGTCGACGCCTTCTTGCCGGGAGGCGCGCTTTCGGCCTCGTCGCAGCTTGCCTAAGAAGCCCCCGAGGGGACCGGCCGTGCGTCTCCCGTGGCGGCGGGACCATTCGCCCCGCCGCAGGGGAGCCACGCCTGCCCCTCAGGGTACACAGAGTCGTAGCAGAGCTTGAATTCGTCCCAGGTCTGCGTCTCCTCCTCCTGCAACCCGAACACAAGCATGGAGGTGGCGAACACCGCGAAGCGGAAGAGCTCCTGGGACGGGTTCAGCCCGAGAGCGACTGCCATGTTACGGCCGACCAGGTCCCAAACCCGGTCGGCGGCAGACTTCACCGCCTGCGGCTCCTCAGGTGGCTGGTCCTGAGGTGGCGCAGGCGCGTCGGGCTGGGACCGCAAGAACACGACTCCAGCGGGTAACTCGACTGGACTGTCGAAGACGAAGTCCAGGGAGCCGAAGCGCAACATGGTGGTGCACTCCGGCCGTTCGTCGGCATGGGCCATCCGGACCCTTGTTTGGCGTCGTGACACACGAAGTGCCCCTACCTGGCGCGCCAACTGTCGGGGTTTGATACCGCCGACAAGTAATTTTTGGTATGATTCGTGCGTCTGATCCGGATGGTTGGGCTTAGAGACACCGGGATTATACTGGTTCAGGCTCCGAGGGGGTGCCCTACGTCCAGTTCGGAAAGATGTTCTATATGCCCACAGGGGCTTGTAGTAGGGGATACAAGCTTAGGTCGAGAGAGGGAAAGAGTCCCAAGTCTCTGTGCGTGGATGCGAGCAGCCGGTGCTCGATTAGTGGGTGTGGTGTGTGTTGTTCGATCTCTTTTTTCCGTTGTGTTTTTTCTCCTCGTTTACGGTGCCAACCTCCCCTTTTATAGTTCAAGGAGGGCTAGTGTACAAGTGCTAAGATGGTAAAATAACGTTCTGCTACAGTGCTGGAACAGTGTCACGCCGTGGGCCTTCGTCTCCCGTTGGCGCCGTACACTGCACCAGTCGTGGTAGCCTTCGTAGGGTGGCGTAGCTTCGGCCTCCGTCCCGAGGCGGCTTCTCCCGACCTAGGAGCGCTCTAGTCTCGTTAGGTCGGGGCTTCCCTTGCAAGCCTCGACCTTCTCTCTGATACCTGCTGGGTCGGGTCTCGTTGTTCGATGCCTTACAGACGAAGGATTCGCGTGTCCTTGGCCACTGTTCAATATCCAGGTGATGGGACGCCGGGGAAGTCCGCCTTCCACGCCGAGGAAAATCTCATCATTGCCTGACCTCCTGACAGGGCAGATCCGCGTGCCCCGCCGCAGCTGCACGTCCCGCGCGGCGCGGGGCAACTTCCGCCACGTTGCAGCCCACCCCCTGGGGGGCCCTGGCCGATGGATTACAGCGGAAGGAGCCTTAAGTCGTGCGAGGCGGAGCCGCCTGTCGAGGTAGCCGGGGTGGCTGCCTGAGTCGGAGGCGGTTCTGCGGTGGGAGGCCGGACTGCTGTTCCTAAGGAAAAGGAGCTGGGCCTGGCCTTGCTGGCGGTCGGTGTTGAGCCTCTGCTGATGCGGCCCATCATTAGCCTTCCTGATTTTGGGGGTTTAGGGGTTAAGATGATTGCCTCCGGTTTCTTCCCCTCTTAGAGTGAACATATAGAGTAACAATGTGGATACTCTTATATTCCCTTGATATGTACACGAAAAAATTATATTTTAACTAACACATGATATGCTTTTAAAAAATATATGTAGTAATACTCTTCAAATCTATGCATGTGCTCGTACAAATTTAACAGGAAAAATGGTATACTCAAACAAATATTTACTCATAATTGTTCTTTTGGTATATATGCAGCTCAATCTATGCACAAATACTCATAGTACAATATACATGCTCCATATATGTATTCAAAATCTCTCAGCAAATACAATAAGAACAACAACAACATAGCCTTTTTGTCCCAAGCAAGTTGGGTAGGCTAGCATCTAGCTAGAGATGAAACCCCCAAAAAACAAATGTAGCAGAAACCAAAAAAAAACTTGTTCTCCATGTATGTTGCATACTCTTAATTGTATCCTCTTTCAGTAAATATGCATAAATATTTATATGCTAATAATAATATGCATTATTATTTATGTGCTCACATACTCATAGTACAGTAAATACTCCATAAATGGGTGCATACTCTCTCACTAAATATGCATAAGTATCGTACTTGGTTTAGATCATGGTTTAGATCATAAAGTTATTGTACTTAACGACAGAAATTAAAAAGGGAAAGAAGGAGCCAAGGGAAAAACAGAACTTTTCTATTAGTCTCGTGTCAAAATGAACCCCCACATTGACACAACTTGTTGAAGGACTAGATTGGCCGATTTCAAAATTGAGAGACAAAGTTAACCCTCAGAGCAAAGTTGAGGGACTAAAATGTCCGTTTTGCCTAACAGGTTTGAGCATTCTGTGACAACAAGGAAAAAGAAAAAATGGACATGGGTGAATTTCGGACGCGAGATGACATCAAATAATTCCGCTAGGAAAACAATGTCTACAAGTAATTCCCTAAAAATAGTCTAGAATTAAATTTCAAAGGTTACAACTATTTCGATTTTTGACCTATTAAATAATTGGAAACGAAAAATTTTCAAAAAATATCCAATTTCGTGTAGTGTAGAATTTGGTGCGGCTCTTCCCAGCTCACACATGTATCACTACTGTGGTGCGTTCTTTTCTCTACGAGTTGTGCAATACTAGCTACTTACTACAGAGCTAGAATCGCCCAAAGCTCCACGATAACAAGACATAGAAAGACAATTGGGAGCCATCAAGCACCACTCCAATCAAGGCAGTGACGGAGCCGGTCGAAAATTTTAGCTGGGTGGGTTCGAAGAACAAATCGTTGAGGTTGGAGCTGCTCATGCTCCTACTCTGCGCATGCGGCCTACGCTAGAGCCGCGGCCAACAGCCATACCAGACCCGACAACGGCAAGCAAAAGGCAATCCCTTCCTCCTCTCCTGTCCCTCCATAAGCCTCCACTGCGCGCCGCCCAGAGCCACCGTTAGGGTTGTCTGGCGTGCGACTGCAGCGTGCTTGTGGCTTGATGCGGTGCTCGTTGTGCTGGTTGTAGCGAACATGACCCCATTTGCCATTTGTTCGAGTTGGTTTTGGTGATTCATGCTAACACAAGCAATGGGACTAACCACATTGTCTAGCATGTCCTTGTAGACATATCTAGGTCCCATGGATGCAACCACAATCAAAGAACCAAAGAAACAAGTCAACGACACGAGAAAACAAGGAAAAGTCACCGTCGGATGAACCGATGGTACCATCAGTGCAAGCGTCGGTGCACTTGGTACACAGCGCAGCAGACAAAATGAAGATGACACAGTCGGATGATCCGACGGTCCAGTTTCTAGATGCGCCGGATGAATTGCAGAGAAGCAGCGAAGTCAGTAGCACCGGATGAACCGACGGTCTGAGTGAGGACACCGTCGGTCTATCCGATGCTCAGTTTGAATCAAGACAGAGACACGCCAAGACAAGCTCTTCAGCACCGGATGAACCGACGCCTTGGTCAAGGGGAAGCGTCGGTCTATCCGACGGTTATGAAGAAACCAACAGAGACGGTTTGGCGAGAAGTCCTTCAGCACCGGATGATCCGACGCACCGTCGGTGCATAGCGTCGGAACAGTTTTGTCAGAGAACCTCAACGGCTAAGTGACGTGAGAGGGGCACCGGATGAACCGATGCTCCTGAAAAGTAGGCGTCGGTTCATCCGACGGTCAACTTTTCAGTGAGCCGTTAGCCAACAGCTAGCTGAGTGCCTTGGGCTATTTATACCCCCTCCACTCACCCATTTGAGGCTGCTGGATTGTGTGGAAGTGCAGAGGAGTGCAAGACACCTAGAAGATCATATCCAATCCATCCAAGTGCTTAATTGCTTATCCATAGACTTGCATATGCTTAGTGTATGTGCTTAGTGTTAGGCTTAGCTTAGAGCTGAGTGAGTGCAAGGTTGTGCCAACCTTGTGAGGTGATTCTTGAGTGAATCAAGGTGTATAAGGTTCGCCGGAAGCCTTGGGGCCTAAGTGGCTCACCGGCAATCGTCTTCGACCCTCCGGCTTGGTGTGGAGTGGCGAGAACACTTTGTGCAGGGGACGTGGAGACCCCCTTCCTAAGTGGAGAAGCTCCTGAGTGGAGGCAGCATCAAGGTGACCAAGGGAGCTTGGCGAGTGCCTAAGTGGCAAGCCTTAGTGGCGAGTCAAGTGGTGCTCTTGGGAGAGACTTGGTGACCGGGAAGCAATACTCTTGTGTGAGTGCTTCAACAACGCGGACTAGGGGTGGCTTAGTACCTACCGATACCACGGGATAAATCGCGTGTCAAGAGTTTGCTTCCTCTCATCCCTCTTTACGTTTCCGTATTACTCTTGCAATCTTTGTTTGCCTTTACTTTCCTAGAGTAGTTTCATGCTAGGATTGGCTATAGGTTGCAAACCTTGTTTTGGGATGGGAGTTTCACACTAGAACAACCTTAGTTGCACATCTAGATAGTATGTTCTAGTTTATCTTTATGCAAAAGTAGTGAAGCCATAGGTTAAGGTTTTAAGATTGCCTAATTCACCCCCTCCCCCTCTTAGGCTATGAGCATCCGATTCCTTACAAGTGGTATCAGAGACGGGACTCACTTCCTTCACAAGGAAACGCCAATTCGATTGGTAGATTGTGAAAACCGGCTCATTGGAACGGTTAGGCTTCACCGCCTAGTGAGTTGTTCTATAGAGGTATGAAAGGGGTGGATACCTTAGGTTTGGCTCGATATTTCGATGGCACGAGCTATCCTCGGTGGAAGGTTCTCATGGAGGCCTATCTCCAAGCAAAGGACCTTGATGTTTGGAGAGTCACCGACGAGGACATGAAAAATGGTACTAAGAAAGAAAAGCAATTTGATGTGATTGCTAAGAGTATCATTTTGTCCTCACTAGATATAGGCGTTTTCAATAGAATTTTTAATTGTGAAAATGCTCATGAGCTATGGAAAACCATCAAGGAGCAAAATGAGGGTTCAAAAGAAGTTGCTAATGAACACTATGGTTGTCTCCTTGAGGAATTCAATAGCTTTAAGCAACTTGCAAATGAAAATGCCGAATCAATGTACTCACGCCTAAATGTGCTTGTCAATGAGATCAATGCTTTAGGTGTGAAGAACATCACAGACTTGAACATCAACCGCAAGATCCTACAAAGTCTCCGGAAGCCCGATTATGACTTGGTGAAAGCCATCATCTATGAGAAGAAGCTCGAAGAATTGAAGCCATCTCATATCTTGAGCAAGATCATGGCACATGAGCTTCAAATCATGCCCAAGTCCAAGAAGGCGCCCCAAGAAAAGCCCCAAGAACCATCTTCTCCAACCGCAAGCCATGCCCTCTCAAGCCAACAAGAGAAGGTGTTGAGTAGGATGGCTACTCATGGAAGCTCAAGCGAAGATGACGGTGATGATGGTGACGATGAAGAGTCCTCAAGTGATGAAGAGGTCGAATCCATGGTGGCCATGTACGTGAAGAAAATCTTCAAGTATGTGAAGAAAATCAACATGTACGGCTACAACGTCCACTTGAGAGAAGGGTGTCATCATCAACACATCAAGTTCACCAAGATCGAGCACAAGCCCAAGAAGAAGGTGGTCAAGGAGAGGAGACCAAGGCAAGAAGCAACTATCGCCGTCCGTGAGTCGACAAGTGGTGGAGAATCAAGTTCTTGTAGCTCAAGCGATGAATCAAGAAAGAACTTCACCACCCGCTTCATGCAAGGTCCTTCATCATCACCACACATGTGCCTTATGGCCAAAGGTATGGAGAGCAATGTAAGTGATGATGAATCCTACACCACCTCCCTCGATGATCTTGTTGAGCTTGTCCATGAGTAAAAAGGAATGCTTAGGAAACAAGCTAAAATCTAAGCTTGAGAGCAGTGAGACTAAAACAAGTAATTCCTTTGAGCTTGATGAATCATCTATCCCTTGTGCAATTCCTATCTCCAAGGTAGATGCTTCAACTTCTTGCATTGATTTAATTGATGAATCTTGCTCACCATCTTGCAATGAGAATGTTGTTGTAGAAACATGTGATTCTCTCATAGGCAAGAAAAATGATGAGCTCAAGCAAGAAGTGAAATGGCTCCGAGAGAGGTTGGCAAGCTTGATGGGCTTGGGCAAGGGCAAGAACAATGAGGAACAAGTGGACGTCTCTCAAGACATGAAGAGTAAAGTCCAACCTTCTCAAGATAACCGTGACCCCATGGTGAAGAAGATTGAGAAGGGTGCAACCGTGACTTGCTACAAGTGTCATGGAGAAGGGCACAAGTTCTACAAATACCCTCAATTTGTCAAGAAGATGGACAAGGGCGCAAAGAAGAAGTTGAACCCCACCATCAAGAGCTCCCTCATCTACACCAAGCCCAACCGCAAGAACAAGACCAAGAGCAACACCTACGTCATCAAGAAGAAGGCTAATGGCAAGGTGGTTGCACACAAGGTTGGGAAGATGAAGGAGGAGCGGGGTTGGAACCAACCCATTTGGGTGCCCAATGAAGTCATCACCGACATGAAGGGGCCTCAAATGGTTTGGGTTCCTAAGGCCACGTGAAGGCCTTGAGTTTGGGGACTTGGGAGGCTTGGCACAAAGAAGATGTGAAGGTTCAAGCCAAGCTTACTAGTTAGACATGTGTTGCCCAAGATCCTCAATTGAGGTAATGGAAACTAGTACTCATCTCATGTATCATTGTAGCTCCATTGCCTTGTCTAGGTTTTGCATTTGTTGCTATGCCTAGTTGTTTACATATGGTAGGTTGCTTGTGTCATGTGCTAACCCATGAGCAACCTACATGGTTTGATTAGTGTGTAGGAAAGCTACACTTGTTCTTTCATGGTGCATGTTTTCATATATATCTCTTTGCATCATGAGCAAGCTATAGGGTTAGCTTCCCTTTTGTTGTCATAAACAATGTGCATACATTTGATTGGTGATTCAAACACTAAATGCACACATTTAGGGGGAGCTCATCCTATGGTTTGGTTATGGGACTAACATTGTGTCAAGCTTATTTTGTGTAGTCCCATGGTGACGCGTTCCGGTGCGGTGCTTCATTCTAAGAGAATGTTATTTCACTCTCAATGTGATTTAACATCTCTAGAAGAGTGAATATAGCAATATGAGCTTCATACTATTGAGTCATGTTCTTGCGAGCTTATGTCTCTATATAAGTTCAAAGGCAATGTACTCATACATTTCTAATCCTTGTGGTACCACAAGTGTCTTCTTTGCAAGCTTCTTTCAAGTGGTGTCACCTCTAGTGATATCATTTCCAAGTGGCTCATCTCAATGTGGTGCCAACAAGGTAGAGAGGATCAACCCCCCGGAGGTATGCAATGATCAAAAGACTACAAGTGATATCTACAAGTGGTAATGTAACAAGAACCCATTTATCTTATCTCTTGTTCTTTAAGCTATCTCTTTGCATGATATGCTCTAAGCTTCCTTGTCTTACAAGTGTTTGTAGTTGTGCACTTGATTTTCACACTATCATGTTGTGCACACACCTAGAGGGAGCTTAGTTTGTATCATCCTAGTCTCATGAGCTTGTGATCCACCTTAGTTATTCGCACATGTGGTATCTTCATTGATATCATACATATGGATCAAGGTTCATGCGGCTTTCTCCCTTGTGGCTAACAATTCTCTTTAAGCTACATTTGCTAGGACTTGCTAAATTTCCTTGGAGACCTTTTGTTTTGGGATCTTTTTGGAGATCTTATTCCAAAGGGGGAGAATGTGGGACCAAAGCAAGCTAGTGTTTCCAAAGTTGGAAGAGGCAAGCTATGTGTGAACATAGAAAGAGAAGATCAAAAAGGGGGAAGTTTGATCTAGGGGGAGTTTGGATGATGGCAAGCATCCAAGTAAGTGTAAGTGGTTCTAATTTTGTCAATTTTTGCAAATTTATGCTTGCTTTGCTTGTGTTGTCATAAATCACCAAAAAGGGTGAGATTGTAGCGAACATGGCCCCATTTGCCATTTGTTCGAGTTGGTTTTGGTGATTCATGCTAACACAAGCAATGGGACTAACCACATTGTCTAGCATGTCCTTGTAGACATATCTAGGTCCCATGGATGCAACCACAATCAAAGAACCAAAGAAACAAGTCAACGACGCGAGAAAACAAGGAAAAGTCACCGTCGGATGAACTGACGGTACCATCGGTGCAAGCGTCGGTGCACTTGGTACACAGCGTAGCAGACAAAATGAAGATGACACCGTCAAATGATCCGACGGTCCAGTTTCTACATGCGCCAGATGAATTGCAGAGGAGAAGCAGCGAAGTCAGTAGCACCGGATGAACCGATGGTCTGAGTGAGGACACCGTCGGTCTATCCGACGCCAAGTTTGAATCAAGACAGAGACGCACCAAGACAAGCTCTTCAGCACCGGATGAACCGACGCCTTGGTCAAGGGGAAGCGTCGGTCTATCCGACGGTTACGAAGAAACCAACAGAGACGGTTTGGCGAGAAGTCCTTCAGCACCGGATGATCCGACGCACCGTCGGTGCATAGCGTCAGAGCAGTTCTGTCAGAGAACCTCAACGGCTAAGTGACGTGGGAGGGGCACCGGATGAACCGATGCTCCTGAAAAGTAGGCGTCGGTTCATCCGACGGTCAACTTTTCAGTGAGCCGTTAGCCAACGGCTAGCTGAGTGACTTGGGCTATTTATACCCCCTCCACTCACCCATTTGAGGCTGCTGGATTGTGTGGAAGTGCAGAGAAGTGCAAGACACCTAGAAGATCATATCCAATCCATCCAAGTGCTTAATTGCTCATCCATAGACTTGCATATGCTTAGTGTATGTGCTTAGTGTTAGGCTTAGCTTAGAGCTGAGTGAGTGCAAGGTTGTGCCAACCTTGTGAGGTGATTCTTGAGTGAATCAAGGTGTACAAGGTGCGCCGGAAGTCTTGGGGCCTAAGTGGCTCACCGGCAATCGTCTTCGACCCTCCGGCTTGGTGTGGAGTGGCGATGACACTTTGTGCGGGGGACGTTGTGACGCCCCAGGTTTTTAATTAGCATCATTAGTGTTAATGACCGATTCCGCCGAGTCAAACACCATTGACATTGGTCAAACCATGGTCAACCTGGGTCATCACCTCGAAAACCTCGCCAACAATCACTAATGACCCGATTAATCAAGTCAACACGCACTTGGGGTCAAACGTTGGTCAAAGGCACAGTCAAAAACCCTACTTAAACCCTAATGTCCTTGAACTCCCTCCGGAACTTTTGCCGCGTTCTCCAAAATTCACCTAAACACTCCAAAATCTCCCAATATAAAAGTTGTCCAGTTTTTCGAGGGACACAACCTTGCTTTTGGGTGGCATTGCAAATTTGGAGTGGAAAATGGTGAAAAGCTTGGTCAACCGCAGATTTTACTATTCATCGGCGCCCTGAAAAATCAGAACTTTGCATGATGTTCCTGCTCAAACCATTGAGAAAAACATAGGACGGCCTTTGTGAAAGTTGTAGAGGGGTCGTCGATCTACAACTTTGCTATTTACACTGCAGTGCATTTCTATTCAAATTTTTGGAGAACAGGGCAGTCAAACGTGCGTTGACCGGTGTCCAAACATCTACTGGCGCTCTAGAGCGCGGCAACGCGCGCGACGCCGCCCGACCGGCACCCGCGTCGTCCGCGCCGCGTGGCGCCCTGCCACTCTCGACGTCCAGGCCC
The DNA here is from genome assembly GCA_036936925.1 of Cenchrus fungigraminus. Lineage (NCBI taxonomy): Eukaryota > Viridiplantae > Streptophyta > Magnoliopsida > Poales > Poaceae > Cenchrus > Cenchrus fungigraminus. The sequence goes on along the minus strand of CM072768.1, from coordinate 61,041,972 downwards.
TCCCTGTCGGCCCACACCTCCCGAGGTGGCACTCCCGAGGCCGTGCACTCGCCGAGGACCTAGGGACCCGCGCCCTCCCGCGTGTCGACCGCGCCGCGCACGCCGCACCGGCCCCCCCTGCCTGCCCGAGCTGCCCGCGCTGCCACCCTGCGCTGCTGCCCGTGGCCGGACCCCCTCCCTCTTGGCCGTCTCAAACACCGTGGAGGACACCTATAAAAGGCCAGGGCCGTCCCTCGCGCGTGCGAGCCGTCTCGCCGCCGTCTCCCGGTGCTCCGCCACCACCGCCATTGCCGCTCCTCACCGAGCTCGCCTCTCCACTGACTCCCCGAGCCGACCGACCATCTAGGCCTCCTCCCTAGAGCACCCTCGAGCTTCCACGGCCCCAAACTGCTCCGCATTGCCGCGGGCCTCGCCGGACTTGAAGCCGCAGCGGCCGGCGCCGCCCTACGCCGCCATCCGAGCTCGCCGGAGCCGCCCCGCTCCCTTCTTCGGCCACAAAAGGGTCACTGGTGAGCCACAGCTCCTCCCCCACCTCCTCCCCGGCCGTCTCCGCCATCGGCCTCGCCTAATTCCGGCGAGCCGCGCCGCCCCTGTCCATGTGGACCCAATTGCAAGGGGGAAATTGTTTCTAGGGACTTTAGCGCAAACCAGGGGTCTTTCTGTAAACGTTTAAAACTTTCCAGGGACCTCTTCGAAAATCTGGATCTCCAATAGTAAAGCAGATTTGCTGGATCTTGTAAAATCCGTAGAAAATCATAGCAAATTCAGAAAAATGCAAACCCAATTTTGTTGGATTCCTGGTGAACAACACTACAACTTTTGTAAAGCTTGACCATGCTTTTTCTAAATAGTGTTTGCATGAAAAATACAAAACTGAAAAACCTAGATCTGTTGTATCTCAAAATATACTTGTGTTATGTAGCTAATTTTTTGATATATTGTGTGTTATGCCATGCCTAGCTTCTTTAGCAAAAAATTTCACAAAGTTACTGTGTAGATCTTTAAGTATGATTTATTTTGTATTTATGATGAATCTGTTCAAATGATTTTTGTAGCTAAAAATAATTAGATTTTTGTGCTCAACTTCTGCATGTAATCTTTTTATGCCTAAATGTACCTCTGGTGAATTAACCATGATTTTATATTTGTCATAAATATTTATTCTTGAAATATGCCTAATTTTCTTTGTAAATGCATAACTCAAGATCTATAGTAGCTCTAGGTGTATATGTTGCATGCCTAGCTTAGGTTTGGACCAGAGGCCATGTGTGAGAAAGTTGGGATCCTTTGGATGCTTATTTATTTTTATATGCATTTATCTTGTTTTGGTAGCTAGCTTTTGTTCTTTTCGGTATATTTAATTTCATAGCTCTTTTAAGTGTACATGTGTGTGCAGTGGCTTTGTATAAGTTTGTAGTGCTTCATAACACACCTCACTGAATTTTATTAATTTATTTTATGAATAAAAGTAGTAGAGGCCATTAAAGCTTAATATTAAATTAAATTGGAAAATCACCAACCACACCCCTAATGACCCTATGTGTGTGTGATGTAAATCATGTTAAAAAGCTCAAGACCAACCCCTTGCTGTTTGTGAAATTTAAATGAAATTATTTACATAAATATGTACACAGTCACTATCAAAAAGAATAATTAATAAAGAACCGCATATTGTTCCTTTTTGGAGGAGTATGCTGAATGTATTTCTTATCTAGGTGAGTGTGGTCAACCATGCACCCCATGGTTGTCATTTGTTGTTTGTAATTAATTAAATTAAAAATCGTCAATTAAATCTTGCATTTGCATCCTCGTGTAGATCTTCCCGACGGTAGATATACGCTCATGCCGGAAGGAGGAGACGAAGGTGCTGACGAAGAGCTGCAGTACGTGGACGTAGCTCAGGACCTGGACCAAAGTCCAGAAGGGCCCAAGGCCAACCTTGCCAGCGAAGGCAAGCCCCGGATCATTAACCCTTCCTTTTAAAATTATGCAATTATCTTTGCTATGATTGTGCATTTACATTTTAGGAGTTGAATTGAAAACCCTAGATGCATGATCCTTAGGTACCTATGCTCTATCACTAGTATGCTAGGTCGATAGCTGCTATGCTATAGGACCGGTACAAGTCGAGTGATGTTCATCACTCGCGAGAATAGGTCCTTATGTTGAAATCATAAGATCTTTATAAATGAATTGCTCATGTGGTAAGAGCATGGGATGTGGGCTCCGGTCCAATGGCTTTCGTGGGTTAAGTGTTTGAACGTATTAAACACTTGTCGAAAATGGGTACGGTAAGCCTAGTACCTAAATGAGGCGGTGCGGGAACTTTGCGCTACTAATCTTAGGGTTGCGGCCCCGGGCTCGCCACCCGAGTACATGCGTGAGACTAGGTGACCTTGGTGGCGTAGCCTAGTTAACCTTGTACTTAAGACTGTAACATCTGCTCCCAATCCGAGGAATGACGGGAACCGTCTGGTGGTTGTCCTTGCGGGGGCACCCTACCATGTGTTTAGGTCCACCTTGCAAGGTTTAAATCAATCGATTGTCGGCCTCTCACCGTTATCTGAGACTACTTATCCTACTGGCCATGATATCCCTTAACGATGGAACTTGGTGAAGTTTACTGATTGAAGTAATTGTATTGTACAATTCTTGATTGAATTAGTTGGCACACTTAGAAATGGTAATCAACTAGAATCTGTGCTAAAATATTGAAAGTAAGGACATACTCTTTGTTGCTTTTCAGCAAAAGAACTCCACCGGCCAAAAAGCCTCTCATGTCTAGAGTTTGGTGATGTAGTTATCACCCGACGGTTAAGTCTTGCTGAGTATTAGTATACTCAGCCTTGCTTTAAAAATGTTGTTGCAGGTGTTGTTTGGCCTGGTGAGACTCCACCCGGCTGGGAGCTGGAATGGGTGGATGACGATAAGTGATGGCATCACGGACGGCCTCCTGTGATGTTTACCGTTGCGCTAGTTTATTTTATTCCGCTGTTTTCGAACTCTGAACCTTTACTTATCATGTCATGAACAATGGTTTGTAATAATTAAACCCTTAGGGGTAATTTGGATTTAAATTGTGTTTGTACTCTGGACTCGCCTGCGCGTGAGTTTTAATGCATATGTTCGATCCTCTGTGTGAATTCCAAGTGATTTACCGGGCGATAACCCGGCAACTAATGACAGGATGATACTTTATTATCACTTAATGACCAAAGTGGATTGGTTTAGGCGATAGTACGGTATTTTCCTGGGCGGGTTGTCACAGACGTGGAGACCCCCTTCCTAAGTGGAGAAGCTCCTTAGTGGAGGCGGCATCAAGGTGACCAAGGGAGCTTGGCGAGTGCCTAAGTGGCAAGCCTTAGTGGCGAGTCAAGTGGTGCTCTTGGGAGAGACTTGGTGACCGGGAAGCAATACTCTTGTGTGAGTGCTTCAACAACGTGGACTAGGGGTGGCTTAGTGCCTACCGATACCACGGGATAAATCGCGTGTCAAGAGTTTGCTTCCTCTCATCCCTCTTTACGTTTCCGCATTACTCTCTTGCAATCTTTGTTTGCCTTTACATTCCTAGAGTAGTTTCATGCTAGGATTGGCTATTGGTTGCAAATCTTGTTTTGGGATGGGAGTTTCACACTAGAACAACCTTAGTTGCACATCTAGATAGTATGTTCTAGTTTATCTTTATGCAAAAGTAGTGAAGCCATAGGTTAAGGTTTTAAGATTGTCTAATTCACCCCCTCCCCCTCTTAGGCTACAAGCATCCGATTCCTTACACTGGTCCAAATCTCTGAAAGGATGGGGATCAATTTTATTGAGTGAATGAGTGATGAGCCTTTGAGAGGTTTTGGGGTGCAGAGCCGGAGGCTAATATAGGCTCGGTTGGGTGGACTTTCTTCTTGAGCAGGCAACCGGCCATGACGCCATTCAAGGAAGAAACATGCAGTGAGGTAGTTGTCGAAGCTTGACATAGTAGTTGGAGAAGGAGGAATACTCGAGTGAGCGCAGTTTTAGCTGCTCGCCCCAATGTGGCACCGCTGGTGAAGGCATTTCTACTACGAGGTGTGGTAGTGAAACATTTCTCCCTATAGCCTTTCTGTCTTCATCTGTGTATTCATCTCCTCATTAGTTTATCATTGCAGAGTAGCGATCGTGCTAGGCCGTGAATGTGCAATGCAACTCTACGGCAACGACAGATTGTGAGGGGGCGGACCCCCCAACACACACACCCCACCATGCGTGGTACTCCCTCCGTGTCAAAATATGATCATTGTTTATTTCTATTGTGCACGTTTGACCATTCATTTTATTCACATTTTCACAAATATTTAGAATAAACGAATGGTCAACATGATCAGCGGAAGTCAATAAAAGTTTATATTTTAGGATGGACCGATGGAGGAAGTAGTATATCAAGATACAACCAGTCAACATCATTCATAGTTAGTTCAACTTGCTGCAGAGAATCGAACAACATCCTTTGCATCTGCAGAGCAAATATTTTCCTTTTTTCCAATCCCATTGGTCGTGTCCTTCTTCATGAGTCGGGCAAATACTTTCTAACTTTAGATTTGCTAGTTTGCATTACAAATTCATCACATCAAATTATCCATTCATCACATCGAATTACATCTTTTCTCACAACACGCGTTCCAATACGTATTTTTTTCACCTCAATACACTATTTATTCACGCAAATTTGCATAACTAAACAAACTCTTAATAAAAAGTGCCTTGGAGTGACACTAGGAACACCCAACAAAAAACTTTCGAATACACTACGTTTGTTATTTGAATTCAAACCAGACACCACATCGATTAGTCAACTAGCTACAATATAAAAGGAGCTTAAAAAGGTAGTACTTTCATTTTCAAATACAGAGCAGGTAGAACAAGCTACTCCCATGGGGGCGGAGAGTACTTAATTTAACTTTAATACTTTTCTTTTTCTATAATAAACATTGCAAGTAGGGATGAAAGTGGTACGAATATTATCCATCTGTCCGACCGAAAGTCAGACACTCGAATGGTAAGATCGTATCTGAATCCGAGCATTCAATATCTGTAATTATCCGTATTAGTATCAGGATATTTAAAGTTGGATTTCCAAGATCAAAATATGATGACTATCACTATTCGATACATCATATCATGTACTGTTCGTACCTGATCCGTTTTCATTATAGCCGGGGAGCACACGATAAATTTTCTCAACGGGACCTTTCACCCATAATAATCTAAATTTCTACTATTCACCTCACTCAATCCACCAATTTAAACCCCATCGATCAACAAACCATGCATGATTGTTGCAAATCGCGACTTGCTTTTAGACGCATGGGCAATTGAGCACGGCTCACTGCTCAACACCTCAGCTTATGTGCGATGGATGGCTCACTGCTATTGCCCTCGTAGCGGCAGAGCGACGTTCGGCTGATCTGAAACATCAGTTGCTCATCTGACGGTGAGAAGTAGTGGCACAGAAATACATTGGACTTGTAGGTCCATGAGAATGAACACTACTACAGAATCAGGCATTCGTCCAATTCAGTTAGTAGTAACATGCGGAATTAGTACCGGCCGTGTGCTACAGTACCCCAGCACGTCATTTAGTACTGGCTGGTGTCTCCAGCCGGTACTAAATGTCGTCGTGGACCCGGTAGACACAGCCATGCCGATCCATTTAGTACCGGCTGAAGACACCAGCCGGTACTAAATGGCTCCCCCTCAGATTTGTGCCGGCCTGTGACACTAACCGGTACAAACTGCTACAATTTAGTACCAGGCTATTATACCAGCCGGTACAAACGCTCCCACTTCCACTTTTTCTATCTCATCTCCTCGTCATCTTCACAGCCACAACATTCTCCTCCTCCCATCTTCTTCCTCTCCTCTCTCTCATCTCTCCTCCTCTCTTCTCTCCTGTGCATGGCGGCTGCGAGGGCGCGGCCTCGGTGCGACCCCGACCGGCCTCGGCGGCGCGGCCCCGGCGCGAGGGCGCGGCCCCGTCGCAGCCTCGGCGCGAGGGCGCGGCCCCGGCCAGCCTCGGCGCGTGGGAGGCGGTGGGAGCTGACCGCGACGGTGGGTTCTGCAGGCCGGCGTTGCGCTGGAGCCAGTGGGAGCTGGCCGCGGCAGCGGGATTTGCAGGCCGACGACGGGATCTTCAGTCCGTGGTTAGTAGCTATTCTCTGCGTTAGTAGTTTGGAAGAAGATGGAGAAATAGTTGAGAAGGAGAACATGTTGTTCTTGGAGACATACAAGAAGAAGAACAAGGATTTCTTAGAGTCGTGCAAGAAGGATCGATAGGAAAAGTTGAGATGTATTTCGTGATTGATTAGATGAAGTATTTTTTATAGTGATATGAGATGTATTGTTATAATCTTGATAAACTTGTGATTATTATTCTTACCGTATGATTTTGTGAATGATTGTGTGAAATTAGTGATTGCTATGATCAGCATGGGAAAAGAAAATGAAAAAGAAAAGAATAAGAATAAGAAAATGAAAAAGAAAAGAATAAGAAAGAAAAAAGGAAAGGTATCGGAAGCAACTGTGCCTTGCAATTTAGTACCGGCCGCTACTTAGTACCGGTCAGAAGGACCGGTACTAACTGGTGTGGCAATTAGTACCGGCACTAAACGCGCATTCTGCCCGGTACAAATGCCTCATCTTGTAGTAGTGGAATGCGGCCCAGTCCAGACGTCGTGATGGGAGGAAAAAACCGCCTCACCCCTAAAAAAAAAGAAAAATGGCGCTAGGCCAACAAAAACAAAAATAAACATTGAGCAAAAGTTTTTCAAGAAAACTTAGACCAAAAAGACCATAAAAACAATTTGAAGGAAAAACTTATGAATAACGGATTGTAGATAAAAAATTATTAAAAACAAGAAAAAAGAAAAAAATCTGCTCCGACAAAACAGACGGTGGGTTGCTTGGCCGGCGTCGCCGCTCCCCGTGGAGGCCGCGGGGCGAGCTCACGGTCGTGCAGCCGGGGGACATGCTCCACCCCGCGCTGCCACCAGGTAGGGAGCTCACCTCGGGGGAGGTCGCCGCCGCTGCTGCAGGCGAGCGTGTCACCGCCGCTGGGGAAGTCGCTCGGTAGTGGATCCGAGGAGAATTCGGAGAAGGGAACCGGCGCAGCCCTGAATCACTCTGCGCCCGACCGAAATGATGGGTTAGCATCCTGGCCTCGATGGCGGTGTTTGACGGCGAGGAGAGAGCTGCATCACCCAACGACATCGGTGGCGGCGCCGACGAGACGCCCGCTGCCGGCGCTCTCTTTTTCTCTACGCCCAGAAGACAAACAGAACGGCGTACATTCTCTGTTCTTGTGTGTGCAGGCAACTAGACTCATAATGGGCTGATATATAGTTTTTGTGTGTGCCGTCAGGTGGGCAACTGATGTCCCAGATTATTCGAACGTCGCCCAACGGCAGAGGATCCCGTTCCAGGATGGATGGATGATAGGCCGGCCCTCGTGGATGCTGAAACGCCGATGCGGCCGCAAGTTGCAGCCGGAAAAGGAACCATGGGCGGCGCTGCAGAATCTCGTCCTGTCAGTCACGTCGCGATAGGCGATCTCCGATCTGCAATCGGCAGTGAGGGTTACTTTGGATGGAGACCTGACAAATCTGCCTGTGCCAAGCAGCTGATCCAGACGCTCGATTTCGTGAGCTTGGGGCCAGGATCACTGCCTGGGCACAACTGCCTGGACACATGGTCGCATCCAAACAACCCCTGAGAGCGATAAACATGTCACATAGAGAAAAAGGGCCTCCCGGTATTTTGGCCGCACGCGCGACGCGCGTATGGGAATGGAATGGAGACCAAGGCCTCCCGTTTGTGCTTCGTTCCATCTCCTCGTCGCCTTGCACCAGCGCAAAAAGATTCGTCGCCTCTTGGACTACCGGTATATTGTTACTACTCTATACCGTCTGGTGGAGTGCTTGCTCCAATTTTTTTGTTTTCGCCCTTCGATTCCATCATGCGACGACGCTTGATGATGCCGGTTCAGGGGGAACCCGTGGCCTGCAAGCCACTGCGAGCATAGAGGTGAAAACATAACATGCTTGCGAACATGAACCACCTAGGATCTTGACCACAAAGTTGGTCGAGCCTGCGCCGGTGGAGCATGGAACCGTGCACGCTAGCGGAGTACGTCAGACACCCGACACGCGCAGGGCAGGGGCGTTCGCACAACTGCACAAGGCAAGGCACCACCGCCAGTCCACCACCCACCCGATCCATCGGACATTCGGACGGGACGGGAGTACGGGACCCTCCTCCGTGCGGCGCGCCACGCGCCCGTCCAGACATCCATCCCTCCCTGCGACTGCGACGCGACGCCCGTTCGCAGCCGGCGACACGGCACGGCGCACGGCCAGACTCCTCCACCAGACGGCGAGCCCAGCCTTTGGTTGGCCAACCCCCGCCCGCCCTGCCAGCCAGGGCTCCGGCCCACACCTACCGCGCTCGCTGCCACCGTGGCCCACGCGCAAGTGACAGGCACGGCATGGCATGTGGCCCCCGCCTATCGGGTCGGGGCGGGCCGGCGGCGCCGGACCGGGATCCCGAATCCGCTCGCCCGCCCGCATCGCCGCGGCGCGCGGCGGTTCGCGCTGCCAGCGAGGACGGGAAGGGGGGCCGAGACGCCGAGTCGAGCCCGCCAAGGAAGCAGTCGCCCACCGCCGCCCGGCGCCCGGTGGTTATAAGAGGCGCCTCTCCGGCCCCGCTTCCCCTCTTCTTCTTCCTCCACTTCCCAACCACTCCCCCACCTCCGCGTCGAGTCCATCCATCATCTGGCCTTGGCTCGCAGCTAAAGCGCGGCGGGTTGGCGGCGGGAGCAGGAGCGCAGCTGACGCGGGGGCGAGACGGCGGGGAGGTGGGATGGACGTGCACGCCGGCGGCGGCGGGTCTGGCGCCGGGGGGCCGGGTAGCAAGCTGACGCGGACGCCGTCGTCGCTGCTCCGCTCCCCGACCGTCCGCGCCGCCGGCCCCGGCGCCGCGTCGTCTTTCCACGCGCTCCTCGACGACCCGGAGCCCGACGACAAGAAGGCGCAGGCGCCGGCCACCAAGCCCCGGGCGCTGCTCCGCCTCGCCCACCACGGGCTCCGCCCGGGCGCCGCCCAGCCCGCGCCGCTCCTCCTGCTCCTCCTCCTCCCGGCCCTCGCGCTCGCCGCGCTGCTCCTGCGCGGGGGCGGGGGCAGCCACCACCTCGCGCTCCTGGCGCCCGCGGCGGGGGCCGCGCTCGCCGCCGCCGCGGCCGTCGCGCGGCTCCGCGGCGCCCGCGCGGGCGCCATCCGGGCGCGGACCTCCCCCGCGCTCGCGGCCTCCGTGCGCTGGTTCATAGGTGAGGCGGAGGGGGAGGAGCGGCAGCGGCAGCAGCACCGGGCGAGGAGCAAGAACTGGAAGGCGGGGCGCGCGGCGGAGGAGGTGCGGGAGGGCGTCGAGTTCTACAGCAACGGGGACCGGTACGAGGGGGAGTTCCACGGCGGGCGCTGCAGCGGCGGCGGCGTGTACAGCTTCTTCGGCAAGGGCAAGTACGAGGGCGACTGGGTGGACGGCAAGTACGACGGCTACGGCGTCGAGAGCTGGGCGCGCGGCAGCCGGTACCGCGGCCAGTACAGGCAGGGCCTCCGCCACGGCCACGGCGTCTACCGGTTCTACAGCGGGGACTGCTACGCCGGGGAGTGGGCGGGCGGCCAGAGCCACGGCATCGGCGCCCAGACCTGCTCCGACGGCAGCTCCTACGCCGGCGAGTTCAAGGGCGGCGTCAAGCACGGCCTCGGCTCCTACCATTTCAGGTAAGCAGCGTCACATTGGAATGGAATGATCCCATCTTTTCGTGCCCAATCGGCAACATTTTTATTCCTCCGAACTGTTCCATTGCTAATTCTACTGGTTCCTGTCAACGACAAAATCCTCTGCAGGAACGGTGATCGGTATGCGGGGGAGTACTTTGCAGACAAGATCCACGGTTTCGGTGTCTACACCTTCGCCAATGGCCACTGCTACGAGGGCTCGTGGCACGAAGGGAAGAAACAGGGGTTCGGGACGTACGCATTTCGGAATGGCGATGAGCGAGCAGGGGAGTGGGATTCTGGAATCCTGAAGAACTCATTGCCTCTTTCAGACCCTGCTGTTCAGCGGGCACTACAGGTATCCAGCAATTCCCCAAGCACATATTGCCGATCAGTGTGACTATTTGCTTCAGGAATTCTGATCACTGCTCCATTCCCCAATTAGGCTGCTCGACGGGCTGCGGACAGCGCCTTTCACCTCCCGAGAGTGGATGAGCAGGTGAACAAGGCCGTCATGGCTGCAAACAGAGCGGCCACCGCTGCCCGAGTCGCTGCCATCAAGGCGGTGCAGAACCGGATCGATGGCAAGCTCTGTTTCATCGACGTGTGAAGCGTGTTCAAGAATTGTAAGATGTACATTAGCGTAGCGAAGAGCGGCAATAACCAATTGCTGAGGTTCGCGACCGGAGCAGCACAAGCGCTTGCTCTGTGTTGGAGGGATCAGTAAGAATGTAATGATCGGCAGCCACCAAAGGGCTGAGCTGCTGTTGTTTTCATCAAGAGGTTCGCATCGTGCTAGATTGCCAAGAGCAAGGTGACCGTCTTCCTCAATCCTCATCCTCCTTGTGCAGGCTGTAAGTTGCAGATAGTTCCGTCCATGCCTGATCCATGGCGGAGGCGGTGATCTGTCAGTGGCTCTCTGTATTTTTGTTGCTCCCTGTCGTACTGTACGTGCAAGTGCAATGTACATGTACTGTGTTCTCCTCCTCGGATCAATTGCTCTGATGGCAAATCTTGCCGGTTTGAACTTGTGGCGCCATGTGCAGGGATCCCCATTTGTAACAGTACTTGGATGATGCACATGGGTGACTGTAATCTCTTCTGCCACCGCCATACTTGTAATGGAGTCTTTGATCCACTGCAGACCTGCATCTGGGCTCCCTGCTTTTTTTTTCAAAGATCTCTGCAGTTCATGGCATCTTTGGGTGCACTGGGCACTTGGCTGCTCCAAGTTCTTGTACTGGAGGTATGAATAAATGGAACCTGCAAATGAACAAGTGCGTTGCTGTACGCTGGGTCCAGTCCAAGCTACTATAAATTTCATTGCGTCAGGGGAGCAAGTGCATGAAAATTTCAAAACCAATCGTTGTATCGTGCTGCTTGAGAAGCCGTCTTTTTTTTTTGATACTGATAAGCCAGCGATCTGGATGCTCGCTCCTACAGCAGCATGGTAAATTGGGTGCTAAATGCAGATAAAGTTGGGCATGAATGTGTTCAGAATCAGAAGTGATGTTCATGCTGGTCTAAAAAACAGAAGTAAGGTTCATGGCTCAGAAGGTCTTAGCAGAATTTAGCACTTGGAATTTCTGCATGATGTGTATGAAAACTTGACAATTTCACTATGGGGTCAGGATCATGCCCCGAAGCCAATATACGAGACTAGGAATCAGGATCATGCCTCAATTTTTTTTAAAAAAAACTCGGATTGAAGTAACAGACGCAATGATTATTTATTTTTGTTTTTTTTGGGAAAAAAGAAGGCACAATGAAGTTGAAGTAGGCACACGCACACGTGGATCGCCTCTGATCCGTTGCGGATAACTCCTCTAGGTTCTCACTTGGTATGGATAAGCTGACCTGTAAGTCCGCAAGAAAATTTCGAGCTGAAGTTTTTGCTTTCTGCTCCGTCGACGTCTGCCGTTCCTTGTACAGTAGACAGGTGACGGAATTGTCGGTTTGTGTTGGAATTCAGAGACCTTGCATTGTGTGTGGAATTGATCCTCTGCTGTGTGCTCCTAATAGCACTTGTTTTCCTTTGACTAGATCCCGTTAAGCACAACTCTTTTCTTGCCTTCCTTGAGTTTCAGCTGCCTCTGCAAAGGCCGTTTCTCCCATCTCCAGGTCGCCAACTTGCCCTGCAAGGCTGCAACTGCTCCTTGCGCGCACGGCAAGCTCTGCTCCCCTGCACTTCCTGCTGGCGTCCAATTCGATCGCCACATCATATCCTGCGTGGAAAACTGAAAAGAAACCACACGCACGAACACGAGGACATCCAGGTTATCACCGAAGTGGCCTACACTCCACCAAATCCGGGTTATCATTTGTGGCTACCACAAATGATTGTCTCCAGCACACAGGCGGGCCGAAATCCGGTGACAAAAATTGGGCGTGACGACGGCGTCGCTTTGGCAAGCTAATCTGTTCAGGAATAAGTCGTGGCCTTTGACGTATCCAGCCGCCGGCGCCAGGATGTTCCAAATCTTACGATAACATGGCGAGAGCCAGCCCAGAGGCCAGAGAGAGAGAAAGAGAGAGAGAGAGAGACCCTACGCGGCGTCGGCATCACGGTGACATGGCGAAGCACGATAGCAGCCAGCGCCGGGACTGTGAAGGCGACGCGTGTGGTGACATGGCGGCGGAGGATAAGAACCGGCCGGGGCCGCACGACGGGGTGAGGAGATCGCTAGCTCGTGGCGCGGGCGGCGGCCGGCGGCCGGCTTTCCGTTGACGCGTCGCTCCCCTCCGCCTGAACTGACTGAACCCTTCCACCTTCATTTTCATATTGTTCTCTTGCACGAGAAGCTACTTGCGGCTATTGCTTTTTGAGTCGACAACGTGTTCTCCTTGCGTATTCAAAGCCGTCGCTGTTTTGGTGCAATGGGTGTGCTGTGTGTTGCACAAGGTCACGGGGCAGTATGCAGCCATGATTATGAATAGGCCACGATGATAGCGTGGGTGCGTTTAGCACAATTGCGGTTGTGGTTGAAAGTTGAAACCTCCGGTTGCGGTATGCTGGTGAAACAGTTTTTTCCCCCGAATGTGACTTGTCTGATTGGACAAACTTTTGACAAACAGCTTCTCCTGTTGATAAAAAAGGTGAAATGCATATAAAGGCTCTTTTCTTTTTTTTTCTTTCCACTATTTATTCACCCTATTTCCCTCTCTTCTATACCTTTCTTATCTGTTCTTCCTCTCGCATCTGGTCGTCAGATGGTCCTCCATCCCTGTCGTTGTCGTGCACCTCCCCGCGCCGTCCGTCGGCCTCCACTTTCTGGTGCTGCCTGTCGGCCTCTACCTCCATCCCCATGGCATGCCTCCACCTCCCCGCACCGTCTGCCAACGGTGCCCTTTGTTCCCCTGCGTCCGCCATGGAGGGGGCAAATCGGAGACTCGAGTGTGGCGATTGAGATGGAGCCGTGGGGAGCAGATATTTTTGACTTCTGCTCTACCGATCTGCTCTAGAGAGCGAGATTTGAGGAGCTTTAGTGCCGAAGTTGTTTTCTTGTTGACTATTTGGTACAACTTCATCTGAAGTTGCTCGCGAAGCCATTGGAGAAGCCGCGCCAAACACACCCTAGTATCATTGTGAAAGCTCGACCACCGACAGATTGAGATGCGGGCACTTTGTTAAGACAACATTTTTTTTTCCTTTTCTTTAGTAAAGAAGGAAGCCTGACTAGTGACTCGTCTCGATGGGAGTTTCATAGGCATTAATTTTCATACCATATCACCATTTTTCCCGATTTAACAAGATATTTATGAAGAGAAAAGGAGAAGTTTCATCGAGAAGGAGATATTTTTGCGGGTGGAGCATGACCACATGGGAGCACCTCTTCAAATGCCAGAAAATAAAAGCTTACACAACATTCAAAAAAATATCCATGAATATATACCCATGAGCCCAAAAATGTTTCACCACTATTGGAACTTTCATTTCTTCACGCACTCACATTAGGCCATCAAACTCTGCAGATCTGTATATAACACAAATTCACTACATCCACTAGTATTTGGAGAATTAAGGAAGTTTACACAATCACTATAATTGAGTTGTATATATTCGGTATTGATGTCCATAATCATTTAATTGCTATTTAAGAACAAAAATAAATCATATTCCTATCATGCCTAGCACATAGCAGGCCCGTCCCTGGCCACGTGCAAACGGTGCGGCCGTACAGACCTCCAAATGGAAGGGGCCTCAAATTTTAATCTCTGTATATTGTTTAAGAGTGCTAGTGGTTAGCTAGATAGTCTCCCGTGAAATCTTGTGGAGCCTTCAACACCATTCTGTGAACAAATTCTCTCACTTCCTTTATCGTGAAATGTAGTCCCTTCTTCCTGATACTAATTTGAGACTATGAAGCACCTTGGCTTCATCAATCTGGTTGATTGATTTATGCACATATCTTTTTCTTGGAATCTCGAATCTCTCGAGTTTGCACCTTAGATCAGCAAGTTGGCACATATTTCATTGTGACCTTGACGGCCTGTTCGTTGGCTGATAAGCCAGACGAACAAGCCGTCAGTTTGTAGTAATAAAATATTGTGCAAAATTAGGTTATTAGTTGTTATTCATAGCTTCAACATTTATATATTTATTATTGAATCACATTCTTCACGACAAACCTTTATTCTTTTAATGCAAATGTTTGTACAAGTGGTTATGACATTAGTGTTGTGTACTGATGTTAATTAACTAGGATTATTCACCCATGCTCCCTTCATTCTCGTTTGTAAAAAACAATACAATTGTGTATTTTTCATAAATTTATCAGCTTAATATATTTGATCCAATTCCTGGGTTGCAATCACTTCCATAAGGGTTAATATTTTAGTTAAAATGATGTTAAAATGGTTTGCCAATTAGTCATCCATATCTTGATATATATCATTTTCAGGCCTCATTGAACAGGGCTTTGGATTTTGCCGGGACGGCCCTGATGCCTAGAAATCTAGCATGCTCCTAACAAGGTCAAGAATCATGCAGTGCTTTCTGCTTGAGTTTTAGCTTTTCCAAAATAATTTATCATGTATATGAAAAAATCCATATGCTTGAAATCAGTGGTTCTTAAATGGATACCATATTGTATTCCTAAAGTTATGAGCACATGAATAGGAAAGCACTAGACAATGACTACTTAAGCTACAAGATTTGAATATTAGCAAATAAAAAATGTAAAATCTAGAATTGTTAGGATGACCGACAATAACAATATACTAAATAAGTTACAACAATAGAACTTGTATTATGTAGACCACTGAAAATAGTAAAGTCCAATCATCCCTCTTGCAACAACCTTGCTAGATGGGTTTAGACTTTTAGAGATCGAAACTGACGACGCCCGCATTTTTTATCAAAAAACACACCCACTAATTCTAATAGGTTTCATCAGAAGATGTGTCATATCTGGAGAAACAAATAAATATGTATAGACGGTTTCATCTCATAGATGCCATACGACAACAAAACAAAACCAAAAGTATTTTTTTCACAAAGTATAAAAAAGTCAACTTTATCGGTATAGATCGACACTTTAAACATGTTTCACTTTTTGATCATTGCAAAATCGAATAGAGGAAATACTTGAGCACAAGAACTGTCATTCAGATTGCGGGTTACACTACTCTGCGTGGGAACTGTCCACCCGCATCGACGGCCAGACAGAGGGACTGAAGAAAGATAGGTGAAATCACAAAATTAAGTTCGCAACCTTACGAATCAAATGAACCATGGTTGGCAACAAGCATCAGAAATTCATCATATGGTCAGATCTAGATGAAAAAGTAAGTTTTATAGCCCGAAATGGAGACAATATGCAACAAAATGTTACTTTTAATTGAACAACATAAGAATTGTACCCTCAACGACACTGGAGCCCTGCATTTGGCAACAGGTATAAGGGGGTGGGAGTTCCATGCCATGGCACCTAGGGTTTCTCTATGTGGTAACAAGAGACGACGAGAGGAAATAGAACACTAGAACGAGAAGTCCTCGTATGTGTATGGTTCTCCTCGGTCAGACAGGTCACAAGGTGTTGTTTGGTGGGCCTAGGCCAGCATGCTTGGATTTTTTGGTCATTTCGAACAACTAAAATTGAGTCCGATTTTTTCATCTCCAACCTAAAGATCGAACTTTCGTGTCCATCAATTTGAAACCGTCCAAATTTCGCCTATGTAGGTATGTAACACCATATCGGCCACCTCAGCTGGGTAGTAATTGGACTAAATTTTATTTTTAAAAAGTATCCATTATTTTGTTTTAAAAACATACCTTTTGTCTTGGAATATAAGACATCCAAGGTTCCAAAATTTGTCCCCAATTATAAGGTGTTCTAGAAGTTTTTTTTGCCAGGTCGAATTCCGTTGAATAGATCCACGGTCTAAAGTGGGGGAATGTCGGTTAAAGTAGAAGTGGGTTTCCCAACCAATTGGTTAAAATTTTCAACTTTGCATGTGTAGGCTCGGGTTACCTTCCTTCCGTCGATGAATGATGAGATATAGATATATGATATGCGAGGAGTCAATGATGAACCAAACCGGCACTAGTAAGGTATTTATTTTATCAACTTTCTTGTACAATTAGAATTTAAATTACGATGTACTAGTCTAAATTACACATTTTAAACACATATCATTAGATGGACAAATCAGCATCAGCCACCACCCACCAACGAGCCGAACAGGTTGAAAATGCACGTTAGGACGCGTGTTGTGAGAGAAGATGTGTCTCGATGTGATGAGTGAATAGTGAATTGGAGTCCAAATTGGAGACAAAACTAAAGGGGTAGTGCCATAAATCTGTCATTATTTGGAAATGGTAGAAAATCATTTTCATCATTTGGGAATGAGATTTAGCGACGACCTCAGTGAATTTTTGGCAGGTAAGCTAGCAGATGACAAACTTACTCAGATTATTCAAAAATTTAGCATGAAGATAATACACTCCTTAGAAATATAAGGCACCCTAAGATTTTTAATACATATTAAAAAGTTGGACAAATGTCCAATACATATACCTTTAGCTAATGGTGATACAAGGTAAATTTTCCGATTAACAAGAAAAATATTTGACAAATTTTTAATTTGGGGCCTGTTTAATTTGAGGACAAATTTGGCAGAAAATTTTCCAGATCTCTTTCAAAGTCTATTAGAGGTAATAAACATAAACTAATTACATGGATGGACGAGAAATCCCAAGATGAATCTATTAAGCCTAATTAATCCATTATTAGAGATTGTTCACTATAGCACAACGTTATCTAATCATGACATAATTAGGCTCGGTAAATTCGTCTCGAAAATTTAGGTAGGGGTTATGAAATGAGTTTTGACATTAATTCACATTTAATAATTCTAATTAGTGTTCAAAGATTGAAATGGGTTTCCAAACACACCTAGCTGATTGAGTAATTGTCAAAAATTTTGCTGCCACTCTTACTCTGCTCTTACAGTCAGTCAACCTTGTTGTACTAGGAATGTTCTTCCGCTTCTGGTTTTGCCGTTCCACACGTCGTTGATAAACTCGTGTGTGTTTTGTCGTCGCCGCTCCAGAGCCGCCCTCTCACGTCATCTCCTCCAATCACCTTATCTCTTCCCTCGGGTTCCGACGACCCCTCCTCCCCTCTAGGCCTCCTCTCGTGTGCTCCCGTTCACCTCCTCCCATGCGCTCCCTTCGCTCTCGTGTCACACTTGTTTTTCCAAAGAAAACCAAGTGCAAACATATATGCATGTCAGGATCAAGTTTCATGCATATAGTGCTATATAAGTGAATACAGAAACAGTATCACGTAAGAAAAAGGAAGATTATCAGAGATTTATGCTTAATCCTGGAAACGAAGGCTCCAAACTCCACAAGCAGTCGACTGGGGGTTGCGTACGCCTAGCACCAGCAACATCTTCAGCAAACTCCATAGCAGCTTCCTCTTTCTGAGCAACATTATTTATAGCAAGGGTGAGCACATGTCGTACTCAGCAAGTGTGGGGAAAAGATGAATGCAAAGGCTTTATAGTGGACTGGGCTCTAAGCATTTAGCATTTTAGTTGGTCCAATTTTATTAAACAACTATTTACTAGCAAGTATAAGTATATACCATCCCACAATTAACACAAAGAGATAGATAAGATACGCCATAAGCATATGGCAAGCATAACCATGATTTAAGTCCATCTTCAAGTTCAATTATCATGTGAGGGTCCAGGCTGCTCTTGACCGTGAGCACGGCTAATCGGTTAGTTTTACATTCTGCAGAGGTTGTACACTTTCACCACAAGTCGCGTAAAAGCTCCGAAGAACTTTGGACCCAACCATGCGATGCTGATCAGGCACCATACCACACTACCGAGGTGTGGCTGCATAAGGACGCTACGAGGCCTTTACAAAGGTTCTCCAACAAGTTGTAACCCACAAGGTCCGGATCAGTTAGCAAGGTATAAAGCCCCCTAGCAGGTCAATACCCCGCCATAAAAGAACAAACCCAACTCCCCGCTAGGGCGGGTCCATACCCCACAGTACCACCGATCCCTTGTCCTTATCAGGTAAGGTCACCCCAAGCTAAAGTTCCTAATTAATTGGCGAAGACCAGTGCCCGTTTAGTCCTTGTGGTTGCACTGTTTTCCTGGGTGGTTCTCCATGTTCCAATTAATCATATGATCTTGTATTAAAGCATCATTCAACATAAAACATAAACAAGTATCAAAGTTGTTCGATTAACACCATCCCAGTAGAGCAAACTAAGCAACATCTACCATCAGTATTAATTAAAACCAGGTTAAGATAATGGTCAAAAAAGGCTAGTCATCCTTAATAGGAACCCATCAAAATTAATGCAAAGCAATGCAATGAGTGATTAAATAGTTATTAGGACAAGGAACCACACACTTGCCTGTAACCAGAGTAGTGTTGCTGCTCAGAAGGTCTTCAACTTCTTGCTCTTCAAAGCTCTCGAGCCATGTTCACTCTATGCGCATCAATCATCGGCACAAGCATACAAAGCAAACAAACAAGGAAACTAAAAACAATACACCAATCAAATCAAAGCTTTAAAAGATCGCACTAAAGGATAGGCTCGATTCTGTGGATCACTAAAGCACACAAACCGTGCTGAGAAAAGGAAAAGCTTGGTTAGCTGCACATGGTTTGAGCTTGAGCTAACACTAGAAAGATTTAGAGGTTCAGGTAGACTTGATTAAAAGAGACACTGAGATAGAGCTTGATAAAGAACGGCTAACGAACTATTTGCATTTATGAACACAAAAGACTATAAGCTTAGGTTCATTTTAATTAGTAAAAATATGTAAAGGATATTTCAAAAAGAAAATACCCTAAGTTGGAATTAATGCAATATTATATTTTATTTGCAAAGACCGAAGTCAGAACCTAGTCAAATTTTTATTTATAAATGTTTATGTAAAAACTATATAAATTAAACATTTAACTTAGAAAAGGTTAGAACAACTAATCGAATTGAAACATATGTCAGGTTGAGCTAAACAAACTTTATTTATAAAACATATGCATGTTGTCATTAATCAGGTTAATGTTTATCTATAGAAGTCGGTGTAAAAGCCTATTCAACTTTTAATTAGAAAAGCTTATTAAATGTTAAACATTAAGCAAGATTAACATTAGTTTAAGAAAACCGAGATGTGGCACTAATTAGCTTTTATTTACAAAGCATATGAAATAAACATTACTCAAATTAACATTGATTAGGAAAAACGGTGTATAACACTATGTATCTTTTATTTAGAAAAGACATGCTTAATAGATATTAACAAAATTAATATTAAATTAATTTTCAGAAAACAAGCATGATGAAAACACACCACTAACGTGTACTTTATTTTATTATGAACCTACCACAACTTGAACGGATAAAAACGGAGCTAAAACAAAAGATCTATGCATAAAACAAGATTGGAGGACCTAGATGCGATTGACTAAAGATTTCAGGGCTAACGGAAAAGATTCTTGAGACACAGTAAATAGTGCTCGCGAATAGATCTAAAACTAGGGTTAGATCTGAAAAAGAGTCTCGGGTTGGATCTGATTGAAGGAACCTAATAGATCTAGGGTTTTATTTGTAAAAGCTGCAAGACACAAGAAAACTAATCAGGATTAAAGGAAACTAGAGGGGCCTAACTGCAAGAAGGCATCTCCTTCTTCCACCTTCGGTCAGATGGACAGGGGCTCTGGCGGCCAAAATCGCCGGCGGGGTTGGGGTACTCCGGCGACTTACAGCTCGATTGGATCGCGCAGGAGGTAAAGGAGGAGTAGTGGACCATGTGGATGCTCACCAGCAGCGGAGACGGACGGAGACGGCCGGAATCGGGCGCACGGCGGACAACGGACGGCGCCGGCTCGGGTTCCAAGCCGCGGCGGCGCACCAGTGGCCAACTCGCGACGGGAAGTCTCGGCTCCGCGGCGGCGCTGCGCAAGGGGGCGAGGCGCGGGTGGTGGCGGAGGGAGACAGGGGACGCGCGAGGAGGCTCGGGCGGCGGCTTTATAGGTCGCGGGAGGGCGGCCCGGCGTGGCACGCACGCCAAGGAGAGACGGCGGCGCACGCCGTGGCCAGCCACGGTATCTGGTGGTGCCGAGCCCAGATGGGCTTCGCCGGGCCTGCGGTTGGGCCGGGCGGATAGGGATCGGGCCTTCGGGCTCGGCCCAAAAGGGAGGGACTAGATTTCCTTTTTTTTGAAAATATTTTCAGTGCAAAAACAAATTCTAAAAAAATACTAGAAAATGTTTTAAGGCACGAAAAATACTCAGAAAATCCCAAAAATTCTAGGAAAATTTCCAGAGATAGATTGAGACACGAACAATCCAAATAAAATATTTGGAGCTCATGAAAAAGATTTTAGAGCCTTCTAATAAATAGAATAAGCTCAAAGAAAATGAGAATAAATTCCAGAAAAAGTCCAGAAAATTCCCAAAAGGATTGATCAGCATCTAAACGCATTTTTGAAATGTTTTGCACTCAAGAAGCACCAAGATGCATCGGCATGAATGCAACACTCACAACTATTTATTTAATTCAGAAAATCAAACAAGGCTTTTCCTATACTATATTTCCTGTGAAGAAAATAGATGTTGGAAAAATTTTAAAATTATGAGAAAATCGTTATTTAATTATTCTTCCTATTCACATCCTGAAATTCGGAAATTTCAGGGTGTGACATCTCGTCCGCCACCTCTCCTGCTCTCGGTCGCCTCCCCTCACCCGGTCACCCTCTCTGTCGGCTGGATCTCGCGACGCAGGGAGGGGTGACTCACGCGGTTGGATTTCACGGCACGGCCCGCCCGACCGGCTTGCATGACGTCGCAGTGAGGGGGCGGCGTAGCCGGCCTGCATGGCAGCGCAACGTGAGGGCGACGTGAGTTCAAATTGATGGCTAGGTGGGTGCGAATCAACAGTGAGGTGAGTCCTCCTCCACCGAGCGGATCCATGTGGGGGTAGGGGCTACTCTCTCCACCCGTGGGAGAAGGGGCTAGAGGAGAGAAGGGGAAGTAGGGGCCCGAACCGTAGTAGTAGCCGGAGTTGGAGCTCCGCTGAAGTCTGATTTCTTGCTGTCGACCCCTACTTTTCGAGTAGTGATCGAAGTTGGAGTTCGCTAGAGTAGTTGCTCTGAGAAAATGTCATCTGATGCAAACGCGAGAAGTGGAAGTGATGAACCTCGCCACCCTTTAATGTTCCAATACAACAACCAGTGAGAGTCAGGCAAGAGGTGAGGGCAGCTACCGCACAACGCTCTTCGCCCGCTTTGAGCTCTCCATACTCGCTTGCTTTCTTCTCTTTCCTATTTTCTCTCTCCCTAACGTCAGACTTAGTCCGCTCTTCGCTAGTTATTATACTTGCTCTAGCAGGGGACTACCTTGACACGAACCTAGATGGAGTATCAACCTGTCAATGACTAAAATTCCCCAACAATCAAATGAAGATGGAAGAGGTTGTCCACCTGACCAGATTTGGGAAGGCCGACCTCATCAACTAGGAGGGGAGGAGGACGGAGGGGGCGAAAGTTTTTTTTTCATTTTTACATACTTTTATGATTTTGTAAAAATATATGACTTTCAATTATTTCTTTTTTTTTGGCAAAACTAACCTTCTATCACCAAATGTAATGAGGGTTGGGTGTTACAGTGCTCAAATCATCATTTCATTCGACGGCAGGATAAAGTAGTGTCTACTGTAGCAGCTACCATCATTAGAAACAACACTAACTCCTTTCATGTTTTTAAAAAAATCATAACTATTTCATATGAACTCGGATGGAGAAAAGTTTTATACGAAAGTTGCAGATCTTGATGCAGTTCAAACTTTTTCATTTGAAATCATCTTCGTACCCAAATATTCAACACAATATTCAGACTACAACTTTCATATAAATCTTTTTTTCCATCCAAGTTCATATGAGATAGGTATATATATTTTTTTGAAAACGTTAAGGGAGTTACAGTTGTTTAAAACGCTGGTAGGATGCTACGATACCCTAGCGCACGTGTGAAATGGCGGATGAAGATGCTATAGTACCCAACCGCCATTTTATTTGGTGTAAAGGGTTAGTTTGCAAAACTTTGTGGAGACCATATTTTTAAAAAAATCGTAGAAATAAAAATAAAAAATAAAAAAATTCGTCAAAGGAGGAGGAAAGAAAGGTTGCGTGTCAATTTCATGGGCCTCTAGAATTCGTTTTTTTTTGGGGTGGTGGTGGTGGTGACAGGCCTCTAGAATTCGTTTTTTTTTGGGGTGACAGGCCTCTATAATTCGTGGGCCTGGACCCTGGAAGATGGAACGCACCCAGCCAGTTGGGTCCGTCAAGCCCTTGGGCTGCAACTGAGGGCAAGATTTGTGTTTTTCTTATTCATTTTTACTGTGTAATTCTCAAAAAAAGAAACTACTCCATTCAAAATGAATAAAAATTTCATGTTTATAGCGGATATATTTCATGCTTTTCCCAAACATACTCCATTCAGGCAGGATCTGTCGCCACGAACGCACGGGCCGTCCGTATTCAGTCAGGATCTCTCACTCTTACCGTGTACCAACCAGGAATGTTGTGCCGCTTCTGGTTCGGCCGTTCCACACGTCGTGGAACGTGGATAGTCTCCGGATCGGAGCCGACCCTCTCGCGTCATCTCCTCACATCACAGGAGCTAGCAGCAGCGCAAAGTCCAACGCGGAAAAGTGCAGCCGTCGACCGAGCAGCTAGCGAGCGAAGCCGGGGGTAGTACTGTACTAGCTAGTAGTCGTCTGAACTCCGCGACACGCCGGCACCGTCGTCTTCGTCGTTCCGTCCCGGCGAAATGAGACAGCGAAGCGGCCCCTTTTCCCCCTCGAAACGCACGGCCGGTCGCCACCGGATGCTCGTCTCGTCACGGTCGGAGTCTGCGCAGTCCCAGACGAGACGCTGCATCATCACACTTGGCGTTCTGATGATGCACCACGTCTGGGGAAGAGCGTTACTGTTCAACTGCCTGCGAAGAAGAAAAAGGCTCGGGCTTCCGGCGCCATGGTGCGTATACGTCTTTGCTCTTCAGTCTTCACTCGAAGACGATGATGGTGCAGTGGGTACTCTAATCTGAAAGTGCACAAGATGGTCTTTTGTAATTTTTTCTTCGAATTCAAATTGTTTAAAAAGTACTGGCGCACGGCGCGTGCAGTTCTGAACTTTATTATGCCATTATATTTTTACTACTCAAGAGCAGCATCTGAGACACCGACGCAGCTTGGGCAAGCCCGATCGAACGAAAGGGTCCATGTAGACTAAATTAATGCCTAATCATTCCTTGATTCAATCTTTTTTTAGAGAACGTGGATAACACGTAGTTCATTAAGGAGAAGAAGCATAGCCAGTAGACAGAGAATCCACTAACGAAAACGAACTCACTTTTTTTCGCCCCCCCCCCTCGTCCCTCCCGGGGCGACTCGGGCGGAACACCCGCACCACGCCGCCGCCCCCCCTTCCTCCACCTCTCGAGCCACGCCGCCGCTAGAGCCTCACGCGCGGAGGTCCGCATGATGGCAAGGACGGCGGCGGCGTAGCTCTCCTCTCTCCCGTCCCGTTCCCCTCCCCCTTCCCTCTCCAACCTCGATGTCAACCCTAACCCTAGGTCGTGGTCGCTTGGTCACCGCCGTCGGACGCCGCCGACCGCCCTTCGGTTGCCAGATCCACCGCCCTCCGGTCCGGATCTATGCATCCCTATGGTGTGGGGTCGTCTGCCGCCGCCGGTCACCGCCCTCCCTGTCGTTGCCTTCCCGCCACCGGCCGTGGGTTCCGGCGGGGTCGTCTCGCCCCTGCGCCTCCAGTTCCGGCGGGTCGGCCTCCTGCACTCCTGGCGCTCTCTGCTCGGCCTGGCCGCCCGTGCCGCCTCTGGCCGCCTCATCCTCTCCCGGCTCTCCGATGTGGGCGGGCCGCCCGCCGGTCGCCTCGCCCTCGCCGTCTCGGGTTCCGGCGCGCGGCGTCCGCCCTGGGCCCTCGTGCGCGGGGCGGTCCTCCGGCGTGCGACCGTGCCCGCGGCTGCGGCGGCGCGGGATGATCCCCCTGGTGTGCGGCTCGGGCGGCCTCCGCACGCTCGGTTGGCGGCGGTGCGGCTGGTGCCAGGGCCCCTCGGGCTGGCTCTGCGGCGTGGGGCTGTCTGGCCCCCCTACTGCTGGGTCTGGCATGGTTCGGCCGGCCCGCTTTCCTCCTGGGTCGTCGTCTGGGTTTCTACCCTCGTCATCGATCTAGGTCGTTGCCCCCTCCGTGGCTGTCCCTGTGGTTGTGCCGGCCCAAGGTGTGCTTTTCCTGGGTCGCCGGAGTCCTTTGAGGTTTGGGACTTGGCGAAAGCCAGTGCCTGCTTGTGGGCAAATGACGGCGATGCCTGCGGGCGCCGCTCACCTCTTGAGGCGTCATTCTTGTGCCTTCTCCTCAGTCCTCTCCGGTTGATCTTCTTGGGCCATCTTTTTCCTGCGGTCGGTTTGGTCGTCTTGTTCCCGCGGTCGATCCGGACTCTCACGTGTCGTCGCTTAGTCGTTGTCGGGCTTGGTGGTGGCGTAGCTGGTGGCCTTTTCGTGGCTTGTTGGCAACTTGTGGATCCATGCTTTCACCTGTCTCTCTTAGCTGGTGGGATGGGAGGATGGGTCTCGTCCTCCCCTTGGTGCCTCAGGCTGTCGGCACCTCACATTAGCTTTTGTTGCTTCGGTACCCACCTTTTGTCATCTTCGAGGGTTGCTGGATGCGCTGGTCGTGTGGAGTGGGGATGCGGGTGAGCTCCTTCCCCCTCCTGGTAGTTGTGGTCGCTCTTGGCCGCCTTTCCTGCAGAAGCTTTTCATCGTCGCCATCAAGAGTTGCTTGTTGTCTTTCCATCGATTGACTCCTTTTAGGCTTTGGCGGTGGGCTGCGTGAAGTTGGCTCTGGAGGCCTAGTTTCGGCCTCCGTCCATTTGTCTTGCCAGGTGAAAGCTTGGTCTGCTTATGCATGGGCAAACGGATGATGGCGACGTTGACGTCGTTTCCCTCCTTGGAGGCATCATCTTGCATGTCCGTCATGCTCTTCTCCCGTTGGCGCCTAGGTGTGAGTCTATCAGTGATGTGCTTGCGCTCTTGATGTACTCTTTTCGTGCAGTTTAGGCGTTGCCGGTAGTTCTGTGTTCTTCTGTTGATGTTCCTCTGACCATGTTGGTTGTCGTGGTTGTTACCTTTCTTGTTGTGCTTGGTTGTATCTCCGCACCTTAGGGGTTCTCCTAAGGTTGCTTATTTGTAGCTCTCTTCTTCTTAATAAAAAACGTGCTATGCACGTCTTAAAAAAAAGTTACACAGAGTCCGGTCTAAGCATCCTAGGGTTTTTTTAGAGGAAGCATCCTAGGATTAAGCAGACGACTTATTGCACCGAAAACCACCACCCAATTTCTAGCTTCTGCTAGAATATCCGTGGAAAGGGCCACTAGCTGCAATGCGGAGTGATCATGAACCCTCTTGTTCCTCTCCTGCATTAAGCGACCAACCACGACAAGGAGTCGAACCCCTTCCTTTAATTTGCTGTTTGTGCACTTGCTCCCTAGCGTGAAGCCACCAGTTAGCAAAGATTTTTTTTTCAACTAAGGAAAAATCAGGTTTCCACTTACAAACTTGTAAGCTTACAACCATACAAGACTGACACTAACCACCAGCACATAGGTTGCACATACACCCTGGATGATCGACTCCAACAAGAACAGAGCAAAAACAAACGACCACGTAGGCTGCAAAACAGTACTAGACAAAAACTCCTCAAGAGCAGACACCACGAACACCACCAAACAGAGACTTGACATCAAAAGGATTAGCACTCCAGACACATTAGGACGCTCCAGTCAGCCTTGGTGAAGAAATTAAGAGTATGGACCTAAAACACTAAGACCTCCAGCAAATGACCACTGGCCTTCAAGTCATTTTTCTATACGCCGCTCTGAAGATCACTTGCAAAAATGATTTAGGGATCGTTCTCTAAAAACAACGTCATTCCTACTAGCCGTAAGGCCCAACACATTGCCGCAACACCAATCAAAACTTTATTTCTAAGATTGAAAGGAAAACTTTTCAGTCAAGGACCAAACATGGATCTCATACTAGTTGGCAGTCGAAAGCCAAAAGTAATGGCAACAGCACCCCACACCAACCTTACCATTCGGCAATCGAAAAACAAATGTTGAATTCTCTCTTTTGAGTAAAAAAAAAACAGCATTTCTCATCCCCCTTCCATTTTCTTTTGACAAGCCTGCTGTTGCGGAACCAAAGCTTGCAAGATGATAGAGCGCAGCAAACGGAACCAAGTTTCTATGATGTGGATGCAACCCGACAATAGGTGATCTAGGGTCTCGACTTCTTAAGCGCAAAGGGTACAAACATCCAAATCACGCAGCCCATGGCGCCTAAGGCGATTGGATGTCCATCAGCGACCATGAAGTACAAACCAAGCAAAGATGCGACATTTACCATGTGCTTGGACCTTCCAGAGTTGTTTGGCACCTAGTAAGTGCAACCGACTGAAAAAACAAGAACTATCCGAGGTGTCGTTCACACACGAGGTGAAAACCACTGCCCAAAGGTTTTTTTTGAGAAACATAGCTTTCATTCATGACACCGGAAGGTTACAATCACTCTCTAAGGAGGATAACAGAAAGCTAGGTGGTTGATCCTGCCACAGCAAACTAGGTCTAGACTGAGACACTTGTTTAGCACAAAGATGGGCACACATGTTAGCCGATCTTTTTACATGATTAAAATGGAAGGAAGTCAGGGAATGAACAAGCTCCTCTATCTCCTATAGGATGACTGCAACTTCCGCCCTCTGCTGTCAACGCATGTGCCACAGCGACACTAGTTGAAGTGAATCTGTCTCCAGGATTACACTTCTAATATCCGGCATATTACAAGCTAAGCGTACACCCTCACGACATGCCTCTGCTTCTGCTACCAAGGCCGAGTAAACTGTCGGGAGCCATTTTGCAGAAGCACCCAGGAAGGATCCATCAGACTTCCGTATAACAGCACTTGTTGAGCCCCTCATATCTGCTAGGAAGCCACCATCACAATTGATCTTGACCACGTCCAATGGTGGGGGCTGCCATTTTTCCACCCTTGTAGATGAGGCCCTCCGAGGGTTTTTCGGAGCTATCAGGAGGTGGTAACATGCATCCATTGCCCAGTCGATTGCCAGAGAGTGCTCAATCGGTTTCTTCCCATGGTAGTAATCGTTTTGTGTGTTCCACAAGGACCACATTCCACAGAGAATGACGATCCTATCTTCCTCTCAGCAATATTTCTCATCCAAAAGATCTTCAGGCCAAGTCCGTGATCGGAGCTTTGGTAATTTTATTCCTTCCAACTCTTTCAGCCTGTTCCAAAAACTTTTGGCAAGTGAGCACTCCACTAAGGCGTGATAAATAGTCTCTTCAGGAATGCCACAGATAGTGCAGTTCGCAATCGGATCAATATGTCGTCTTTTAAGATTAGCTTGACACGGGATGTAGTCATGCATAACCTTCCACCAAAACACCCGTACCTTTGGAGGTACCTTTTGTTTCCATAGCTTCCTCCATATTGGATCGCTAGAGGCCACTGAGTGTGAAGAAGTTCCTTCTGAATATTCACACGATTGCAGATCAGCTTCTGAAAGAAGACGATAGGCTGATCGTACTGAGTATAGGCCATGTCGTTCTCTCGACCAAGCCCAGAAGTCAGATTGTGCACGTCCCAGAGGAACTCGTTGCGCAGCTTCAGCATCAAATGGTAGTAGGTTCTGATGTAAAACTTCTTCATTCCAGGTCTGACCATTTTTAGATAATAGCTCAGCTACATGGACTGCTGTCGCTCCTTCTCTCCGACAGATTGGTTTATTCCCAATTCCAGTTGGTAACCATCGATCCTCCCATATATTTGTGGAGGTTCCATCCCTAATTCACCGGATCAGGCCCTTCTCAAGCACCTTCCTACCCTCGAGAATTGCTCGCCACGTGTGGGAAGCGTTTTTCTTCTTGTTGGCAGTCATGAAATCCCCCCGAGGATAGTATTTCCCCTTCAGAACTCTAGCACAAAGTGTGTCCGGGTTTATCAGAAGGCGCCATCCTTGCTTGCCAAGCATTGCTAGATTGAAGTTCTTAACATCTCGGAAACCGAGACCCCCATGGCTCTTTGGCAATGTGAGATCCGTCCATTTACTCCAGTGCATACCACGCCTATCAGTTGTGCTGCTCCACCAGTAGTTTGATGTGGCTGATGTAATTTTCTTGCATGTGTCAGGAGATAAAAGAAAACAGCTCATGGAATAAGTGGGAATTGCTTGAGCCACCGACTTGATTAGGGTCTCCTTCGCTGCCCCACTGAGCTTTTTCTCACTCCATCCTCCCATAATGTTGCGAATTCTGGATGGGATATGTTCAAAAGCCTCCTTGGTGCTTCTGCCCACTGCTGTAGGAAGGCCTAGGTATTTCTCAGAAAGTGCTTCATTGTCAATACCAGTAACTTGCATCATCTCTTGTTTAGCCGAGTCTTGGCAATTATCACTGAAAAAGATGGCCGATTTTTGGATGTTGACCATCTGTCCAGAGCCCTCCTGATAAGTCTGCAAAATGTCCATCAGCCTCCTACCCGCTCTCTCGGTCGCTTGGGTAAACATGAGACAGTCATCCGCAAAGAGCAGATGTGATACCCATGGCGCATGAATTCCTACATGAATTCCATTTGCAAGAAAATCAGGCCCTGAAAACTTTAGCAAGCTAGATAGGCCTTCAGCACATAAGAGAAACAAGTATGGCGATTAGGCTTACAGGCGGGGCGGGTTCTTCTACAAGGCTGCAAACCTGCCCCGCAAAATCATACTTTGCGACGGATGCAATACAGCTGCGATTGTCTTGCGGACTCATGCGGGTTGGTCTGCCTAGTCCAGTGGACGAGAGCTCGTGACCCAAACAACCCGCGAGAACCCGCAATCGGCAGGACAACAACATTGTGGTCACGATTCTAGTGACCTGCCACAGCAGCAGAGGCACGCCCACCATGTCGGGAGCCTCCGAGTGTTCCTGTGTAGTGCAGCTCACCCAGTCATCATCGCTCGTCTCGCTGCCAAGGTCGGGTTCGCCGGCCACCGCCGCCGGAGTGTTCGACAGCCGTAAACAACGTCGCAGGTGCAATCACGCCAAGCACACCAGCACCATGGGTGGAGCGCGTCGCAGCCCACCTGGAGCGTGGCCGGAGCGTCGCAGCGGCGGCGGCGGCAGTGTGGCCGGCGGACTAGGAGAACGGAGGTTGCGGCGCGAGGGTTGTCGAGATGTGCAACTCCGGCCCTACCAACCAGTCCCTGCACGACCGTACAGCGGACCTCCTCACAGAGGAATGCGCAAGCTCGCCGATGTCAAGGTCTGGGAGTTCGCCGACTCTTCTCGGGAGCTCGTCGCCGGCCTCGTCGACGAGCACTACGCGTACCACACACGTTAGCAGATCTGAAATGCAGTGCTCGTGACGCTCCGACGCGTGCTCAAGCACGCCAAGGTGTTCGTCTCTTTCGTTTTTCTTTGATTCTTTTAGTGGAATGAAGCGACATGATCAGAGTCAGAGGGCAAGCAAGGCAGAGTACTGCATGCATGCGGCCTATGCCGCTATGCGGGCTTCTGCCAGCCAGCCACTACGTCCACAAAAGAAAGCGCAGCGGCGAGATTGAATTAGTGGAGAGTCACGAACCCGCAAAAATTATTTTGCGACAAGCTTTGCGGGTTTGTAGCCGGCCACAACCCGCCCCGCCTACAAGCTTAATGGCGATATTGGGTCACCCTGCCTGATGCCCCGAGTTGGAGTGAACTTCTCTAAAAAATGTCCATTGATTCTCACTGAAAAATTCACCGATTGCACGCACTTCATGATCCGTGACACAAAACCACCACTGAAACCCAATTTTAACATGATGGACCTCAGATACTCCCACTCCACTCTGTCATAGGCCTTGGCCATGTCGAGTTTAAGAGCACATGCACCTGTCACTCCTTACTTCCTTTTCAGGTAGTGGATGCTCTCGTAAGCAACAAGCACATTATCAGTAATCAGCCTTCCTGGGACAAAAGCAGATTGTTCTTCCGAAATAATATCATCCAGCACCAATCTCAGCTAGTTAGCAATAACTTTTGAGCAAATCTTATAGAGAACATTGCATAGAGAAATTGGTCTGAACTGAGAGAGAGTTCTTGTGGGTTCTTTACCTTAGGAATCAGAACCAACACCGTATTATTGACGATACTTGGCATATCACCACCGTTCAAGAAAGCCAGCACGGCGGAGCAAATGTCTGGATCAATCAGTGACCAATGTCGCTGGAAGAAGCCGGCTGTAAAGCCGTCCGGTCCTAGTGCCTTATGCTGGTGCATCATGAAAAGAGCTTTCTTCACCTCCAAAGCAGTAAATGGAGCATCCAACAACTCATTCATAGTCGGTGTTACTTTCGAAGGAACATAGCGTACGACCTCCTCCGGGGAAGTTTGCTCCTGTGCCGTGAACAAGTGTTTGTAAAAGTTCATGGCCATATCTTCAAGTTCTTCTTGGTTCGTGCATAGGGAGCCATCCACACGTTTCAGGGAGGAAATCTTGTTAGAGCGTGCCCGTTGCCTCATCTTGGCCTGAAAAAAGCCTGTATTACGATCTCCTTTGTGCAGCCAGTCAACTCTGGAACGCTGCTTGACCATGATTTCCTCCCGAGCCAGAATCTCTGCTAGTCGTCGTGCAATTTTCCGTTCTTCATTCGATGGACCAGAGCACATGTTGGCGCCCCGGATAGATTCCAGGCGACGCCGCAGGCTAGCAAGCTCCTTCCGGGCCGATCCAAATTGCGTACCCTCCCATGACTTCAGAGTGGTTTGCATTACACCCAAAGATGAATGCACATTAGCTAGTGAACTGCAACCTGCCACCCATGCCGACGCCACTGTCTCTTCATATGCTTCATGCCTTTGCCACATATTCTCATAGCGAAACGGCTTGCCGCGTCCGTGAGTACCCAGATCATTAGCCCGGTTTAGCTTAATAAGGAGTGCACAGTGGTCTGATTTAGTAGTTTGGATGTGTGACACCACTGAATCAGCATAAAGGTCCAGCATACGGTCGTCAGCAAGACATCTATCCAGCCGAACCTTGATGTTACTGAAACCATCCCTCTTGTTGTCCCAAGTATAAGGCAGACCCGAGAAGCCTAGATCGGTGAAGCCACAATGCTCAACAGCTTCCTTGAAACCCTCCATCTTCCATTCTTTGCGGTCGAGGCCACCAATCTGCTCACTGTCATGTAAGACTTCATTGAATTCGCCACCACAAAGCCACGGGATATCAGAAGCACTGCGAAGGAATTTTATTAATCGCCATGACTCTTTCTGGCAGCTCTGAGATGGATCTCCATAGAAGCCTGTAAAGCGCCATTGCGTGCTTGCACCTCCACCCTCTGTGACCCACACATCAATATGATTTTTAGAGTATGTCTTCAAGTCCACGACCACCTCATTAGTCCATAGCAGTGCGAGACCACCGCTCAACCCAACACAATTCACACCAAAAGCATTTGGAAAACCTAGACGAGTAAACTCTGTCTCAGCTCGCTTGGCCCCCATCTTCATCTCTGACAAGAAGAGAACCTTGGGATGATGTATCTCCGCAATATTGCGGATTTCGCGAACTGCCTCGGACCTCCCACAGCCCCGGCAGTTTAGGCACATGAGATTCATTGTGCCCGGCGGGGACTGCTGCCCGCAGCCGCTGCCGATCTTGCACGTTGATTGATTGAAACCCTCTGCTTCTTCTGCATTTCGTTTGTCTCTTCAGCCTGGCCCGAGGTCCTGCCCAGCTGCGCAATTCTTACATTCACAAGGCCACGAGGCACAACACCACCTTCAGCCAAAGGAGCAGCCAAATCAGGTTGTGTAGTACTCGTAGCAGTAGACTTGCGTTTCCGTGGACTTTCTGTTACTGTCCTCTCCTTCTCCTGGACAAGGTTGTTGGCAATGTCCATAGCTTCTTTCTCTTTCACCTGCTGTGTCTCGACAGGGAACCTCTTGCCTTCGTCAGCTCCCTTTGCATTCGGTTGGCCTGCCCCTTGATCCTGTTGTGTGTCGACCGGAGAGCTATTGCCCTTTCCAGCTTCCTTCGCTCCTGGCTGGCCCTCTCCTGGAAACTGACGGTCAACACTTCCACGTCTCACATGTTGGCGCGACGAGCTAAGTCAGCGGCCACTTCCCTTTGTACTTCCATAAGATTCTGCAGCTGCCTCACTGAAGCTCTGTGGCTTCTTCTTCTTCTCTTCTGGTGCACGCAACTTTACATCGTACGGTAGCTTTCCAAGAACATTCCTAGCAGCCGGGGTAGGGCACTCCAAATCCATATGCCCCATACCATAAAACCACATGATTTGCAGAAGAAAGGGAGTTTCTCAAATTGAATGTCATACCACTCCGGAGGCGAATCCCTGCTTGTCTTCAGCATCACCCCTCTCCTCAGGGGTTTGTGTACATCCACTGCAACCCTAGCACGCAGGAAAGGGCCACTAGCCTTCCCATCCGGGCTAGCATCAATCTTCACTACATCTCCGATCAAACCTGCAGCTCGTGTTCCTCTCTTCACATCCATCCATCCAAACGGCAAATTGAGAATGTGAACCCACATCTCCATGCGAGAGAAACTTACATCAGATGGCTTCAGGGTTGGGTCGTACTCCTGAAGGATAACCACATGCTTGCCGATCATCCAAGGCGACCCCTCGAAGGCACGCGTTCTGTCCACAACACTTCCAAACTCGGCGATGAACAAGTTCTCCGACTTCTCTCCCACCGAGCGCATCTTAAGGCCGTGTGGGTTACCCCAGGCCGGCCTCATTGCTCCAGTGATGGTGCTGATGTGTATGGTCGCCTGCGACAAGACTTTGCCGATCAAAGCCCTCTGTTGCACCTCACCTTCTCCTTCCTGCTCGTCGTCGCTGAGTGCGGCGAACTCACCCTCATCAGTAGTGAGGTTCATTTGCTCCAGAAGGGATGCTACATGCGCCTCCTCCCCTAGCGAACTTTGGGGTCCCGATCGGTTAGCGCTACTTCCGGCGGGCGCCATGGCGACAACACGTAACCGGGGAAAAAGGCGTGTGACCACAAGAGACTTCCTGCAGCACAAAGATTATCCGGCGAGGATTCCTAAGCTACGCACTACCCCTAGCAGTGGTAGGGTTTCTGTGGCCACCGGCGCGGAACAAGCTAACCGGTGCTATCTGCGGTGGGCACCGCCAGCGATGTTGCCGGCGGTGTGGGCGGGGACGCCGCGGCTCGAGTGGCCACGGCGGAGCGGGGGATCTCGCCGGCGGCGGCTAGGTGCTGGTTGGTTGTGCAGTCGCCTCACGGTCGCTAGGGAGAACGTGCGTGGAGACGGTTACCCCCATCGTCCTGACGTCCAGTATTACTGTAAACCTCCGCTGCCCAAAGGTTTGACGCCCAAGCAGAGTAACAAAAGGGGCCCAGGCAGAAAGAATTTTATATACAAAAAAATTGGTCGTCACGTCCTCCAGAGTCCACACTGAAGAGCAATCCAACGAATTTAACATTCCCCCGTAAGTATGTGTTATGTTCTCAACTAATGGTATCTGCATACTAAATAATGTCTCTGTCGTCGTTCGCCGCCTGCAGTGGCCTCGCATTCATCTCTTGTCGTCCTGCACGTACATTAATTTGTCGGTCAGCTTTCAAATTGATCCGGATGACCGGATGCCTGCATGCCTTCTGGATACTCTCAGGCCTCGACCGTGTTCAACGAGTCGTGGGGCACTCTACTCCTAACCCAGACTTTACATAGAGTCTAAATCCATTTATTATCCTCTTATTTATTGATTTTTGCTGATGTGGCAGCATATTTATTGAAGAGAGACGGAGAGAAAGGAAGACTCCGTTTCTTCTTTAGACGCGAGGTCTATGATAGATTCGAGGCAGTAGAAACTAGCGAGACGCGCGTTGGGAAGTCAGTATTCGTTTCGATGGATCCCGTACACCGGCGGTCCGGCGCCACACAGCTTCGTCGCGACCTCCCCCTCTGCCGCGCATGCCGCCCTCTCCCGCGCTCCCTCTCCGGCGCACGCCGCCCTCTCCCACGCGCACCTGCAGATGTCGTCCCCGCCAGTCCGCTGCAACCTCCCTGCTGAGCACGCTGCTGCAGCTGCCCCTGGCTCCATTCTCTGGGAAGATCTCGCCGCCGTTCGCGGTGCACGTGGGGTACAATATGCCGATCCTGGTTGACGAGAACGAGGGTGAAGAGTCCGGGCCTGTTTGGGAGGGCTCCGGCTCCGGCTCCACGCGCGGCTCCAGGCGGAGTCCTCCCAAATGGTAGATTTTGGGACGGCTCCGGGTGTGGAGCTGCCCCTGGAGCACCTCGCGGCTTCCGAAGGGGAGGCGGAGCCACGATTTCGTGGCTCCACCCGGCTCCGCCCTCCTTTTCCCACTGCTGCCCTCGGGTGGCGCCCGCGGCTGCCGCAGCGGCCGGCGGCAGGAGGGGGGAGGCGGCGGTGGGGCAGAGGCGGAGGAGGCGGCGTAGAATCGACCGGCGCCGCAGAGCAGAGGCGGAGGCGGTCGAGCAGAGGTGGGGCACGGCGCAGCCTGCCGGAGCGAGGCAGGGCGGGGCGTGGCGTGGTGGGGCCGGCCGGAGCGGGCCGGGGCGCGGCGCGGCGGGACCAGATGGAGGCGCGGGCGCCGGCGCGGGGACGAGATGCGGCCGGTGGGGACGGAGAGGAGGCGCGCGCCGGCCGCGAGGACGAGGAGATGCGGCGCGGCGGGGCGGAGCGGAGACGCGCGCGCCGGCCGCGGGGTTCCTTCGCCGGCCGCGGGGCTCCTCCGGCGGATCTATGGGGGCACGGTTGGAGTAGATAGGGATTGGATGGAGGCCTCCATTGGATGAGCTCGGAGCTCGGGCGAAGAATCCAGAGAAGGAAGATAAGACGCGGGGGAAAATAAGGAAAAAATAAATAAGAAAGAAAAAAGAAAAAAAAGAAAAAAGAAAAAAAGAAAGGGCATTATGGACATTTCACTCTTACACAGTCAGGAGAAGCCGTTTTGCCAAACGTTTTCTTAAAACGGCTCCAACTCTACCATAAGAGCCACTCCACCGAAGGAGCCAGAGCCGGAGCCGTTTTGAGTGAAGTCGGAACCCTTCCAAACAGGCCCTCCGTCTTCCGGCTAGAGATGATGTGCACCGGTGTGCTGCAGGGGATAAAGTGCCGCCGGAGGTACGAGAGCAAGAAAGACGAGAAGAAGCGCAAGGCGCGTGAGGCCAGACGCCGCATCCGCCGCAGGTAAACGTCTCGGCGCTTCTTCTCGCTTTCCTTCATTCTGACCGAGCTAGCACATGGAAATTGGATACAATTTGTGTTCGTGCTTCTACTTTCTTGTTCTTGGTGACGGAACTGACTTGTTATTCTTGAAATCAAATCAATTTACCTGCACACAGCTATAAGAGACTGACAGATTCACAGAGTAGTGCGTGTTCTATGGCCATGCCTGTCAGCGGAAGGGATACTATGCAGTTGTGCGTCTGGTATGCGTCTGGCTGTTCTGTATGCGTCTGGTAATATTATTGAGAGGTGTATGACAGATCACATGATAATATGCCACAACTGATCAGCTTCTTTTGTGTTGAGTAATAAATATTTTTATCTATAGAAACTACTATTTCAGATTTTGCATTGGAGAGAATGATTTCTTGTGATAGAGTCTTCAAGGTAGGGACTCTATGGATAAAGTCTGGGTTGGGAGTGCCCTAATTAGTGCCGTGTCCTCGCGTCAAGCACGAGAGAAATTAGGAGCCGCTTGTCGGAGTATTAGCAGCAGCCTGAACCGCGATACTCCGGACGTATCATGGTCGGTCGTGCCGGGCCTCGTCAAGTATGTGTGCGGTACGGTGGATGCATTGGAGGCCCCTGGGCGGGGCGGTAGGTAGGAGTGGTCGAGATAGCCGAGAGAGGCCGCCGCTCGTGAGAGAGATAGATCGGTCGATGACGGGCGACTGCATCCGGCGGCCCGTGCGACACGCCACCCACGACGTGTTGCATTGCATTGATCAGCTCGCCCGCAGTGCGCCGGGCCCTTCTCGTCGCCGGGCGTCGTAGCCGATTTGCACGGGATGAAGTCAACCATGTACGGCTCGGCGGGGCCGTTTATACACTACAGTGGGAAAGGCCGATATACTACGTACAGGCCGGGCATGGAGACGCGTCAGATGGCCACGGCAGAGGACGTATGCACGAGCAAAGAATCCGGCAGAGGTCCGACGAGGACCCTTGTACGTCTTGGAGGAGGAGAGAAGAACAGTGACTTTTGTTAATACAATCGATGCCTCTCTCCTCGCGCAGCTAGAGCTATAAGCTATTTACACGGCCACGGGCCAAGCCCAAGCGCAGCAGCAAAGATGCTTAAGCAAGCAGATTTTTTATATTTTTTTCTTCGATTTTACGAAAATAAATAGTTGGATTCAACATTTGCAGAAATAGCTTCGAACCGCCGTTTGCCACGGCGGTTGGGATCCTGCCGCCGTTTGAAGCGGCGGTAGGGACCTACCACCGTGGCAAATGGCGGTAAGTACCTGCCACCGCAGCAAAGGGCGGCAGGTTTGCAACAGTGGCGGCAGGCTCGGGTTGGGTGGCGGCTGGCTGCCTGGCAGCTGCCGCCACTTGAAACGGCTGCTGGGTGCAGCCAACCGCCGCTTCAAAAGGCGGTTGGTTTTTTTATTTTTCAGTTGGTTATCCCTAATACTATAAATGCGAAATAACAGGAAACTGAATACCAAAATACATAATTTAATTACAACGAACAAAAGTAGTTTACACGACAAGTGTCCAAAAAAAACAAATTTAAATACGACCGCGCTTCGTCGGTCGTGGCGGGCTCTGGTGCTCCTTCCTCCACGCCGCTGCCGCCGCCCTCTGTGCAGCCCTCGTGTGGTGGGTGGGGTACGTGAGGGGGTCCCATGGATGGCGATCGCGTCCTCCGGCCGCTAGCTCGGGGGGCGGTGTCGCTAAGGGAGCACCTGAGCCCGACAGGACGGCCCCCCTCCGGTCGCTGCCTGTGAAGTAGCTGATCATAAGTCAGGCATGAACCAAAAAAATCTGTCGTGAAAACTAGGAAGAAAAAACTCGACCGCGGCACGTACGGAGCGGACGCAGTGGGCGCGAACTGTGGACGTGTCGAGAACGACGGCGTGAACGGTGGACGTGTCAAGGACGAGGGTGCCTGGTACGAAGCTGAGGTGGAGGCACAGCTGCTGGAGGACGAGGGGTTGCGTGGAAAGAGGAACCCCTCGTCGCCGCAGAAGTTCACCGCGTGCATCAATGTTGACGGTTGTTAAGTGCTTACTTTAGCCGTCAATTTACTCATGAATAAAGGAGTAAGAGGCATTTCTTACACGCATTTTAGTTAAGAATAATGTAGTTACACTTGTCCTTGGAGATTATGTGATTGCAGGAAAATGAGCATAAAGAAGTGGCAAACTCACCTTCTATGATTCATGCCACGTCACCTCAAGGAGTGACTGCCACCTCAGGTGTCATGCATGCAAGCTAAGCCACCTCAGGTGCCATGCATGCACGCCATGTCACCAATCCAAGAGAGGCAAGTCCCGACGAATCAGAGCGTGACACGTGGACTTCACATGGATCCATGGGCCCACCAGAGCGCCTAAACCGCCTCAAGGGCACGTGTACACCGGGGACCGACCTAAGGGCCCACAGGACAGCCACCCCGAGGAAGCACACCCCGAGGGGGGCCCACCTGGGGTCGGCCGACCCTAGGATCGGCCGAACCGACCTTGGGTCGGCTGATCCTGGGCTTCCACGTGGCGCTTGTCCATTGGTCCTAAAGGCCGTTCCCGGGGTGTTTCACTCCTCCTTGCGCCAGTGCTCAGGGCTATAAATAGAAGGGGAGGGGGTTCATTTCTTACCAACACACCTTACTCCTCCTCTCTCACTTTTGGTTTCTAAGGCTAGGAGGTAGGCTAGAGTACTTCTACTTCAGGTTCCAAGTCTACTTTGGGATCTAGGTATGAGTTCTCTTGTACCTTTATTTTATTGTATGACTTTGATCTACTTCAGTTATTCAGCTATTTCATATAAAGTTGTGTTTCAATACATGGGTGATTTGTTCATGTGTTCTTCGCTTGTTCATCATTTAGAGGCTCCTGTTCTTGATGAACAAGGCCTTTCGATCCAGTTGATGAGTGACTTATACATGTTTTCGGTGTTTGTTCATAAGTTAGAGGCTCGTGTTCTTCACGAACACGACCCTTTGATCTCATTGAATAGACATAGGAAAGCACAAATCCGTTTGTGTACATAGCCTAGTTTGATATAGTTAGATCCCATGTTTGTGTTGCATGAAGTTCGTGCTCAATCTATGGTACTCGGTGTAATTGGCCGGTTTATCTGGCGGCTCTGACCTGGGTCACAATATCCCGGGCCGGTCAGGGTCCTGCTAACAACGTAGGTGTGGTGCTTGGGTTGCGTAGCTACATTGCTTATGAGTGTATCCCACGGTTTGTCTTGGGGTAGGCTGCGGTGGTGACAGCCGTTGGACCCTTCTAGAATCCCCCACGTTCGGATACGCTATAGGAGTCTAAAGTCTAACAACCGGAGTCGTGCATAAGCGACGCGGGAGGTTAGCTCCCCGTTTGTACCTGGGTGCTTGAGCCAACAGTCATGCAATGCTAGTGTGTATCTAACTCGTCTGACTAACTTTGTGTGTTTAGTACCTTAGAACCTAGAACTAACTCGTATGTTGCCTCCTAAGCCTAGGACCTTTAGAGAGAGTGTGTTTGTGTGTTCACACTACCATCTATCTATCATATCTTACCCCTGTGTTCAAGTGTCTGGTTTGTTCCCGTCAATGATTTATACTCCTTGCAATAGTGTTGAACTTGTTAATCCGCCCAGCCTTCCTTGGATTCGATACCCTTTGGAATACACCTTTGGGGAAATGCTATAATGGTACTTCCGTACGCTTGCGGACTCTTGTAATCGTTAGGATTACCATTTGGTTATTTCTGGCATCGTTGCTAGGAACTCATAACTTAGCATCGAGGTTAAGAAATACCAACAAGCATTTCTGGACGATGCTTCCCGTGTCTTCTAGAAGTTTCTCCCTTCTGCATGTGGGCCCTTGACGTCAGTTTCTCCGCGATTTGAATAGAGCTCCTTCTCCCGCAAGATTCAGCATTTTCTGTTCAGGTCCTCAGAGTTTTCCGTCTTCACGGGTTGGTCCTTGGGCTTCTTGGAGTCATGTTCACTTCGTTGCTTGACTTGTACCGGGCTTCAAGGTCTTCTCACGAGGTGCTTGATGAACTTTACCCGGAAGTCCTGCTTTCAACGCTAAATTCCTGCATAAACATTAAACTCCAAAACCGACATGCATGAACGAACTTGTTATACCAAGGGGGTTAGTACGAATGGATAAGATATGAAATTGATGCCAACACCGAAGGTAAACTCATGGCTAGGTTGACGGAAATTCACCGTCAACATCTCCCCCATGCTTAAACCTTGCTCGTCCTCGAGTAAGCCTTCGATGGATATCAGTGTTGCCCTTCATTGCTCAAGCCCTGCACTTGATCATACACGAGAAAACATAATGCTCTCAAAAGTTTAATTCGTTAGAGTTCCATAGTGTACTAGCCTTCATCCCTACGGAGGGTGGATATTAATTAAGCTCATCCCACAAGTATTAAACATGCTCCCAAAATTCAAATGGATCTCAGAAATTTTGAAATAAAGAACAAGATGAAAAAGAGCTAAACCAAGTTCAAAAATTTAAACCACCTTGCATCTTGCTCATGAACTCTCATCTCATCTTGTCTCTCAAGCCTATTTCTTCTACTCCTTTCCCTCTCAAAACATATATATATGTGGTAGGCTTTATATGGAGCTTTTTGGGAAAGTTTAGTCCTACCAAGATATTATAAATGAGATATTGTCAAAACAAGACAAGCTTCTCATGGTCTTACCGAGACTCGTCAAAAAGGTCATTGGAAAATAATGTTATATCAAGGAGGGGGAGAGAAAAATACACACACTTTGAGATAGGTGGACATTTGCAAATGGCAAAGAGTGATCCCGAGGCACAAAGGAAGTCCTCGTTATCGGATTGCACATGTTTGGAAAGATGAGTTTGGATCTTAATCTTGAAGCTTTTGAAATTCCTACTGTATTTAGAGAACCGGGGAGTTCACTTTATTATTATTATTATTATTATACTCATATTTTTTTCTCATACATATATATTTTTTCTTTATCTCTCTCTTTCTTTCTTCTTCTTTTTTCTTTATACACACTTTTTTTTATTTGCTCCCCTTGAACTCTAAATTGCGTTGTACCTACCTCCTCCCCCATGCTTAGCGTTTGCTCGTCCTCGGGCAAAGAGGTGATAGAGATAATGTAGGTACTAGAAATATTTTTCCTCTTGGAAAGATACTTGAAATCTTCAATCTTGGCACCATCTTACGATCTTCCTCGAATTGACGATCCATACTCAAATGATAGGTTGTGGTCAAGGAGGTAAACACAAAAGATGATATTTTTGGTTTTAAGGGTGGATATCCGGCGAGGTTTGTGAAATCTCCTATGTGGGGATACACAATGCACGGATAGAAAGGCTAGCAAAAAGATATATACGCAAAAACGGAATGACCAGCTTCTTAGTCTCGGGCCAGAGAAATCAAGTCCTGAAATAACTCACCCAAAAATAAACCTTGTATACTAAGTTTTTGCACTCAAATATATATATGGCTCTAGATAGGTAGAGCAACATGCAAGGGGTATTAATGACAAGGTTAGCATTACTTTTAAGAACAAAAATAAATCATCTTTAATCCATCCAAAACTTGAGAGCATATAAAAGACTATGGGTCTTTATTTTTATCATAACCTCCGCAAAAGATTAAGCTAGCATTTAGATTAATTTCAGATTTGCATTTCAAGAGAGCATTAGCTTAATCATGCATAAAACAAGTACAAAGATAAACAAAGCGGCAACTATCATCATATATCAACATGGCACAAACTTTGTATCTTTGCCAAAGGTAAAAACAAGGTGGTGATTTTATTCATGATGAAAATAAAAACTAACACACATGCTGAAAAAATAAATAAAAACTGAAAACACTACGCATATATAAGCGCATACAAGCTGAAAATTAAAGAAAAGGGAAAAGGAAAAATTAAACAAAAGCTCCTCCTCTCTCTAATCTTCCGCCGGTGGTTGATAATCTTGATTGTTGTATCCTTGCTCATAATAGGATTGCACCGCTCCTCCTATGAATTGCTCCGGCGGTGCTAGGTGAAGGCGTCCAAGCTCAAAGGTGATGTTTGCATTTCCACCCATTTGGTTTGCATTGGTTTGGATGGCTGCGATATTTTGCATGTTTCTTGCAGCGTATCCTCCAATGATGGCCACACTTTGTTGTGGTTGAGGGAGGTGTGCATATTGTTCCGCAAAGGCTACGTTGGGTACCGCAAAATTTGATGGGGGTATGGCTGCACCACTCCCCCATGCTTGCATTGGTACACCACCGTAGTATCTCGGCGGCACCGGAATTCCTCCATATGGTGGCACATAATTTTGTGGTGCACCTTCTTCTTGGGCTGCGGAAGAACCTTCTTCTATAATCCTTCCTCTCTTATTTTTTTTCGCCGGCACAAGAAGTCCTTCCTCTAACCAATCTTCTTTCTCCTCAAGAAAAAGTCTTAGTCTCGCATCCGGTAGGGGCAAATTCACTTTGGCCAATTTGAAGCATCCTCTCTCATCTCCACTTATATATTTGCCTTGCTTCAAATAATCAAATCCTAGGGAAGTCCCGACTAGGAGATGCTCCGGGTTTCTTGGGATTCCCGGTCTCAAGGAGATAGCCAACATGGAGAGGTAGCACCCCGAACCAATATCTCCGGATCCTGATGTTGCTTCACAACACCACCGGTTGATCATAAGGTGAGTGGGGTCGATTGGCTGCCCGGCAATCAAAGCTGAGTAAAGCCAATTCAACTCCATGTCGGTTATCTTGGTCTCTTTCATTCTCTCCAAAATCCTCTTGCTCATCCATGAGTGAAACACCTGGATGATGGGGTTCCGGATACTATTTCTTTGCCGGTTAGCTTCTCCCGCGATCATTCTCCAAAAACTTTCCAATGTGCATCCATGCACATCTACTTGTTCTGGGGCTCCCTTTTGAAAACCAAGCAACTCCCTAATGTACTCATAGGGAACCACTTGTTCAACTCCTTCCAAACGGAATGAGAGAC
The DNA here is from genome assembly GCA_036936925.1 of Cenchrus fungigraminus. NCBI lineage: Eukaryota > Viridiplantae > Streptophyta > Magnoliopsida > Poales > Poaceae > Cenchrus > Cenchrus fungigraminus. The sequence continues at coordinate 60,999,382 of CM072768.1, read as the reverse complement.
TCGGCACTCCTTCATCAACTATAGGCGCCATGGTCATGAGAATTTCCAAGGGGAATTCCTTGTGGGTGTTTGCCGACACTCCGTTGGAGAATTGCACCCAACCTAGGTGTCCCAACATGTAATAAATATCTCTGTGAAAACCCAACACTTAGAGAGCTGGGTCGTCGAGGTCGACGTTTGCCACAAGCCTCTTCTCAAGGCGAGTGAGCTTCTCCTCCTCCTCCTCCTCCGTTTTGATAATAAACCCATACTTGGAATATCGCGGAGCGTATGGAGGTGGAGCGGATGATCGTGTCGAGCGGTGAGGTCGGACGGGCGGCTCCTCCGTGCATCCTTGCGGTTCAGTGAACCGCATAGACGAGCTTCTTGTGGCCCTCATGCCACCGAGGAGAAGAGTGTCGTTCCTCCTCGGCGGTGCCGTGTCCTCCTCCATACTCCGAGGAGACTCGGAGACCGAGTGCCTCCTCGAAGAGCTTGTTGATGATGGCTTGGATGACGATGATCCCTTCTTCTTAGTGAAAAGACTTGTAGTTTTCTTCCACATGGTTGCTGCACTCTTCCTCACAATTATATACTCAGGGTTTTCAACCGGTAACAAGGCACACAAAAATTATATGGAGTATGGACTTTGAGTGGATTTAGGATGGATTTTGTTGGCCGAAACAAAACTCGAAGTGGGAAGCTATGCCTCTGGAGGTTCTGGACTAAGAGCTCAGGAACACAAACAAGGAACTAGGCGAGTGACTTACCTGTCGAAGGAGAGCACCAGGGCACTTAAATGGGGGTGAGGCCGGCCGGCCTGGGCCGACCGGCCTGGGTGGCCTGCTGCTCCACTTGGCTTCATCTTTCTCTAGCGCACTTCATCCTCCTTTGTTGCTTTGTGACCGCGTGCTCCACGGGGTTGCACCGCCCAAATGCTCTCGTCCACTCCTTTGCTTGCATGATTGATCCTTTCACTTGATTGCTTTGCTTTGAGTCACTTCCATGCTCCCTTGCCTCACATGCTTCTATGAGATTGCTGCAAAACAAAGCTTTGGCTGCCCCCCATGTTTGTACTTTGCATGTGGTTTGATGATAAATATTGGAGGGGCATCCCGTGATGCATCATGGTGCATGTGTAGCTAAGTTAACTCAATTGCCTCCCTCTAAGCATGTTTTAATGCTAAGCACTCCTTGTTGACGGTCAAATTTGGTACACCTAGCTATAAGTTTACCGTCAACATTGGCACTAATTTAATATCCAAACTAACGGTACTAACCTCCCGGAGATATCAAGTTCACTCTTGCATATCGATTTTGGAGTTTATTGTTTACGTAGGAAATTAACGTTAAAGAGTAGACTTCCAGGATAAGTTCATCAAGCACTTCAGGAGAAGATCATGAAGCCCGGCACAAGTCAAGACACATGATAAATATGACTCCAAATGGCCCAAGGACTGAAGCATCAACACGTAATACTCCGGAGACTTGGAGGTTTACCAACGAGATCAACTCAGCCCGGGAGATATTCTCGCAGCCCAGAACAGCCTGATCTTTCAGTGCCGATTCGGAGACTTAAACGGCCTCTAATGGCAAAAGTTTGACTACCAAAGTTGTGGGCCTCGACGATAGCTTCGATTTGGACATATGGAAGGCCCAATTCGGGTCAAGAAGCTAGGAGATATGGCCCCCGAAATGCCAGCTGCGCAGACAAGTCCGAAATCAAACAGATTATCTTCCGAGGCTGTTTCGGGGATCTTATCTTCGTTTACAAGGAAAGCAATAAATACCAAAGTTGAAGATAATTTCGTGGCACACAACCTAGATACCGAATTTGCATTATTTGGAGTCCGGACGTGGGAGATATGGCGCCGGCAAGGAAGGGATGCGAATCAGGAAAATCTGGATGAGGCTGAGTTTATGGAAACTAAGTTCGCTTCTCTCCCAAGGAAGATCTCGTGCAAGGCAAGGTGGAGCACGCCCCAAGGCTCCTCAAGAGTATAAATACAACCCCCTAGGCGCCCAAGGAGGCGGATTGATCCATCAATTCAATTGTCATCCGCCGCCGAGGAGTAGAGAAGCTAGAGGGACACCATCTCGAAGAGAAGGGTCGTGCTAGTTGTCTAGGGTTTCCCTAGCCGACGTGGGAACCTTGCATGGAAGACCACGTCGGAGCTCTGGAGCAAGGATCAAGATCGAAGTAGGATCCCGGTGGTGATCTTGTTCATGTAATCATTCATGGTGAAGTTTTTATAGTGAATCCGATTTCTAGCGATCAAGTGCCTTCTCGATGATTTTGTTCTCCCTTGGTTTTGCTTCTTCCTCAATCTATACTTAAGATAGATTACATAGGGTGCTCTTGTTGCCACGGTGTCTAGAGGTGCATACCGGACCAACCAAGTGTTTTCAACTTGTTCTTCTCGAACTCGCCCTAGACTAACCCACACGAATAGGAGTGCGTTGTGACAGGACGGTGGCTCCAAAAGGCGGGCGTCTTCGGAATCGGATCGGAGGCCACGGTTTAAAGATGCTTCTTATGAGATTCGCTTTTCTATCTTCATCTATCTTGTTTGGAGTTACAACATAAGCGCGATCTAGACTCTCTAGATCGGTTATCTCTTTGCTTTCTCTTGCTACCTCTTGAGTTTAGTAGATTAGATTAGATGTGTTTTCTTGATGATCTTTTAGATTAGATGCAACTTGGTTCTTCAAAAGAAAGAGTTTCCTTACTTTACTAGATCGAATCCTTGCGTTGCACATTGTTCCATGGATTCGATACCTTGGGTTCTCACACTTAAGGGAAGAAGGGTCCTTTGACTACGACGGGGGATTTGTCCGCTTGCAAATCCAAATGAACTTTGAAACGACAATCAACCGTCAGCACTCCTCTAATTTTGAAAAATAAAAATAAACTCAGAGTTTGCAATGAGTTCAAATATAATTAGAGGAGTTTTTAGGCATTAAAAACAAATGTAAGTCGAAAATATTTTTCGACTACTTTTATTTTGGTCGCACCTGTGTTGTTTCCTTCCATTAGTTGAGAGCAAGCTTTTTCCGGCTTGATCATGGGGGCATAGGTTTAGCTTCTAATTTTGGTTAAATGTGAGAGAGATTTTGAATGAAATAAAATTAAATGAGGCTTAGAAAAATTCTAACTCTAGAGAAACCAAAGATATGAATTTTGAACAAACCAAAAATTAAGTTTCTAGGTTCACGCGAGTCCTACCATGCGCTGAAATTTAAATATCATCTAGGTACATAGCGTGGCTCTACTCGTGTGTTTTAAAATGTAAAACAAGTCAACCATAACATCACGAAGAGGATGAAAGGTTGAGGTAGGTTCTGAATTCTTAGTTTTGGTTTCTCGAAAAGAAGCAAATAACACATAGGATGGCTCATGTAAAGGGTTTATAATCCAAATAAAATATCCAAACAAGATTTATAACTCTAAACATTATCCAACCACTTTAAGTCTATGAATGTCTTGCGTAGCAAAAATCTAAAACCAACTTACTTGAAAGACTCGAAAAATCTTGATCGGGTTGTCCTCCCAGTAGCTTATTCTTGACTCGACGAACGGGTTGCCTCCCGCCTAGCGCTTCGTTTATAGTCCATGGCTAGACTTCTTAACTTGATTACTTCGAATCAACGCTCTTTGCGGGCATTGCAATCTTGGGTACCCACTTCCGCACCATCTTGGGCGCAGGCTTATTCTCCGGCTTAGTCATCTTTTTGGTCTTCACAGGCGGCTTTTGTTCCTTGATCTTGACGGATGCGACAACTTCTTTGATTTCCTTCGCTTCCTTCTTCTCTGGCTCTTCCTTCTTCCTTGGTTCTTCCTTACTAACGCGACGATGAGACGGAATATATTTAACTTTGATCATATTGCATACCTCGAAGCGTGGTCGAAACTTGAAGGAACTTCTCTCGCTGTTGATGTCGAACTTTATCTCTCCCTTCCCGACGTCGATGGTAGCTCCCATGGTCTTGAGGAAGGGCCTCCCAAGGATGAGTGGCGGCTTCTCCCTTTCTCCCATCTCGAGCACCACGAAGTCGACTAGGATGAAGTGGTGTCTGACCTTCACGGGCACATCCACGGCGATGCCCGAAGGGTAGCGAATGGAGTTGTCACCCAACTCCAAGCACATGGCCGTAGGCTCTAGCTCCGGTAGGCGTAGCTTCTCGAACACGTCTCTTGGCATGACGCTCACACTTGCTCCAAGGTCGCATAATGCCTTCTCGAACTTGAAAGAACCAACGGAACACGGAATCGTCGAGCATTCGGGGTCTCCTTGCTTCTCTAGTCCGTTTGCAATAGCTGCGATTGCTCGGACATCTTGACGTGATCCACCCCGAGTGTTGCTATCTCATACTTGTTTGCAAGTATATCTTTGAAGTAGCGAGAATATGTAGGAACTTGAAGGGCGTCCAATAGCGGCATGTTGATGCTCAACCTACGCACAACCTCCACAAACTTCTCAAAATGATTATCAAGTTTACCTCGGAAGTAGCGTGGCTTGAGTTGCGGTATCTTCGTATCTTCTCCCGGCATCTCAAACTCGGGCTCTTCAGTGATGATTTCGGTAACCTTCTCCTTAGCAAATTCCTCCGCCACGGTAGATGGTTTAGGCTTTCTAGCTCCCGCGGAATGCTCCAGATCTTCAGTCTCCTTCCCCGAACGAGTTTGAATGGCCTTCGCCATCTCGGGACCTTGAGGTTGTCCCGGTAGCTTCCCTTCATTAGCGGATAGGCGCCCGGCAAGTTGTCCCACTTGCATCTCGAGCATCTTCATCATGTTGAGCACTTGATGGTTGGAGCTTCTGACCTCCGTCACCTTGCTATCGATGTTCTCCAACACCTTGTCTATGGCTTTGAACTTGGTGACGGTGTCCTTGTTGATCTTAGCTTGCTCGTCCATGAAGTCCTTCAATTACATACGAAGAGGAACCGAATTCGGAATGGACGAACTTGTATTAAATTGAGGTCTACCTTGCCCATAGCGGAAGTTCGGCAAATCTCCCTTCCTCATGTAGTCGAGCATCTTGGCTTCCACCGGGCAATCTTTCTGGATAACGCCATACTCTCTGCACTCTTCACATGTGGATCTTGCTTCGGCAGCCTTTAAGTCTTGAGCTTCTTTCTTTTCTATCTCCATCTTTTCCAACCTCCTCATAAGCGAGTCGATCTTGCCTTCGAGTAGATCTTCCTTCTCCATTTGCAAGACTCCTTTGACGTTCCCCGTGGGTTGAACCGGAAGTAAGCGTCCGGATGACGCCCATGTATCATTGTCCGCGACCTTCTTGAATAAAGTGAAAGCTTGGGTCGGTGTAAGCTCGATGATGGATCCTCCCGCCGATGCATCGATGATAGTTCTTGACGTCATGGCGAGTTCTTGATAGAACTTTTGAACAAGATCTTCCTTCGGGAACTTGTGATGTGGAACCGCCCGAGTGTACTCATTGAAACGCTCGAATGCTTCCGATATGGTCTCCGTAGGATATTGAGCAAAAGTAGCAATCTTATTGCGCAAGCTTTGAGTCTTACCCGGTGAGTAGTATTCCTTCATGAAGGCTCTCTTCAAGGCATCCCAATTTTGCACCGTCTCCGCTGGTTGAGAGTAGAACCATTGCAAAGCTTTTCCGAGTAGCAAGAACGGAAAGAGCCTTGCCCTCATTTGGTTTTGAGTCACCCCCTCCATATTGAATGTCTGACAAAGTTGAATGAACGCTTGGAGGTGAAGGTTTGGATCCTCTTTACCGGTGAAGGGTGAATGTTGCACCATGCGGATCATTGAGGTCTTGATCTCGAACAGCCTTCCGATCTTTGTGAGGTTCAAGATTAGTAGGTCGACGATGTCCGGGGTGCATAGCTCCCCGATCTTGCGCTCCGGCTGCGGTTGTCCTCCCATCGGTTGCGGTTGAAGTTGATTTTCCCTAGGGCTTGGAGGTGGTGATTCCTTTGGAGACTCCGACGATCCTTCGGCCTCCGCTTTTGGATCTGCAAATTCCAGCTTTTTAGCTTGTGCTTCACGTCTCCTTAGCCTGTAAAGTTTTTCTGGATCATCCACAAAATTTTCGGGTTTGTTGGAGAGGTAGCCGTCCATCTCCTGTTAGGGTTAGCAATAAACAAAATATATACAAAAACAAAAATAAAATCTAAGAAAACTAGGGTTAGTCAAACTAGATTAGATTGATTTTTGAGGATGATCAAAAGTTAGTAGATGCAAAAAGAAAAACTAAAAGAAAACTGAAAATATTCACAAAAAGCAAGAAAAAATCGAATCTTGATCACTTATTCCCCGGCAACGGCGCCAGAAAAAGGGGCTTGTTGACGGTGTATATGCGTATCAAACTTCATTTGGACTTGCAAGCGGACAAGTCCTCCGTCGTAGTCAAGTGACCCTTCTTCCCTCAAGTGTGAACCCAAGGTATCGAATCCGTGGAACAAATGTGTGATGCAAGAATCAATCTATTAAAGCCGAGAACACTTAGATCTTCAAAGGGAGTGCTTTTACATCTAACTTAAAGAACATCATGAAAACGAATCTAATCTATGAAAACTGGAGGCAGCAAGAGATAGAGAGGGATAGGTAAAACCAATCTAGAGAGATTGGATCAAGCTCTCGTTGAAGTTCCAAGCAAAGAAGAAATCATCTAATCGAATCTCATAAAAAGCTTCTTTAAATCGCGGCTTCCCGTCCAACTCCGAAGACGCCCACCTTTTGGAGCCACCGTTCTGTCACAACGCACTCCTATTCGTGCGGGTTAGCCTAGGGCGAGTCCAATGGACAAGTTGAAATCTCTTGGATGGTCAGGCATGCACCTCTAGCCACCACGGCTACAAGAACACCCTCTATGATCTATCTCGAGAATAGATCTTAAAGTAAGAAAAGCCAATTGAAATCAAAGTCGTAGAAGAAGCACTTGATCGCTAGAAATCGGATTGCAACTTGATAATTCAACATAATAAACGATACATGGACAAGATCACCACCGGGATCCTACCTTGATCTTGCTCCTAGCTCCTAGAACTCCGACGTGGTCTTCCTTGCAACGTTCCCATGTCGGCTAGGGAAACCCTAGACAACTAGCTCGACCCTCTCCTCTCCGAGATGGTGTCCCTCTCTTCTCTACTCCTCAGCGGCGAATGACGAATGAGTTGATGCGTGGCTCTTGGCAGGGGGACTATAAATAGTCCGAGGATCGTCTAGGTCAAAGGGGGGCATGAATGGGCCCCGAAATGGGCTGGGCCGGCCGGCCTGGACCCATTTCGGCCCACTTCGTGGCCTCCTTCGTGGACGTTGGTTCCCGTGTCTTCTAGAAGTTTCTCCCTTCTGCATGTGGGTCCTTGACGTCAGTTTCTCCGCGGTTTGGATAGAGCTCCTTGTCCCGCAAGATTCAGCATTTTCTGTTCAGGTCCTCAGAGTTTTCTGTATTCACGGGTTGGTCCTTGGGCTTTTTGGAGTCATGTTCACTTCATTGCTTGACTTGTACCGGGCTTCAAGGTCTTCTCACGAGGTGCTTGATGAACTTTACCCGGAAGTCCTGCTTTCAACGCTAAATTCCTGCAAAAACATTAAACTCCAAAACTGACATGCATGAACGAACTTGTTATACCAAGGGGGTTAATACCAATGGATAAGATATGAAATTGATGCCAACACCGAAGGTAAACTCATGGCTAGGTTGACGGAAATTCACTGTCAACACCCGTCCAACGTCATGTGGTCCATCGTCGTACCCACGTGCTGGGCCAGTAGGTACATCTCCCGAGCTATGTCGTACTGTCAAGATCGGACGGATTATTAGTACAACCAAACGATAGCGAATGTGACTTAATTTGATGTAATGGAAAAGAACTTACTAAGATGCTGTGGGTCTGATCCCGTCGGTAGGGGTACGCCGACGCTGGCACGAGGTCGAGGCGAGGGTTCGGCGGGACGTACGTCACGCGTGTCCGGGTCCTCGCGCGCGTACCACTGCAGGTACGCTCTGCAGGCGTCGTCGTCGTGTAAGCGCGGCTCAACGATGACGTGCTCCGGGGCGGCGGCGTCCGCCCACGCGTCCAGGTACTGCTGCAGCTTCGCCAAAAAAGGGGCCGAAGTCTTCGACCCCTTCCTCGTCTACCTCCAAAGTCACCGCCATCTCCCCCCGGGGAAATGGAAGATGTGCGTCTTGGGGCGCCACCGGTCCAGGAGCGCGCAGACCAGCTGGTAATCGAACCCAAAGCGTGATCTGCGCTCCGCCGGGCGCAAAGCAGCTCGCATGATGTCCCCCTCGACCAAACGCGCTAGGGGAAGAAGCCCTGCTGCGCGTAGCTTGCACCACAAAATGAAAATAAATATTAATTATCAAATTAAATGAGCAAAAAAAAAGAAACCAAGGTATCGTATTACATACTTCGGACACCAACCGGGGTGAAGCGACATGTAGTACCCCGGGCCTCTAAAACGCACGGTGCCTAGCTCTGCACCGCAGATCGCGAAGTGGTAGGACCGGTGCGTCCTGTCTGTGGCCTCGTCGAAGAGCTCAGGCAGCACGTACGGCAGCGGCTCCCAAGGAGGACGAATACCACCAATAGGCGGCTGCGGAAGCGGCGGCGCCTGCTACTGAGCCATAACTGCAAAAAAATTGAAATATAAAGTGACACACAATTTCTAAAGTATTTCTAGGAATTTCTAAATAATTTCTACAATTTCTAAAGTATTTCTATGGATTTCTAAAGAATTTATAGGATTTCCAAAGTATTTCTACAATTTCTAAAGTATCTCTAGGAATTTCCAAAGTATTTCTACAATTTCTAAAGTATTTCTACGAATTTCTAAAGAATTTCTAGGATTTCCAAAGTATTTCTACAATTTCTAAAGTATTTCTAGGAATTTCTAAAGTATTTCTACAATTTCTAAAGTATTTCTACAAATTTCTAAAGAATTTCTAGGATTTTCAAAGTATTTCTAGAATTTCTAAAGTATTTTTAGGAATTTTCAAAGTATTTCTACAATTTCTAAAGTATTTCTACGAATTTCTAGGATTTCCAAAGTTTTTCTACAATTTCTAAAGTATTTCTAGGAATTTCCAAAGTATTTCTACAATTTCTAAAGTATTTCTACGAATTTCTAAAGAATTTCTAGAATGTACAAAGTATTTCTAGGAATTTCTAAAGTATTTCTAGGATTTCTAATCTATTTCTAAGATTTCTAAACTATTTCTAGAATTTCTAAATTATATCTAGGATTTCTAAAATATTTCTAAGATTTCTAAACTATTTATAGAATTTCTAAACTATATCTAGGATTTGTAAACTATTTCTAGCATATCTAAGCTAACTATATGGGGAAACAGTGGCGAAGCTGGCGGATTTTGACGCCTAAGGCCACTCAGTAAATATTTATACCACTCAATCTCAGTGTAGTACACATAATAGCGATAATCGCAATAGCGATAGTTCATATATCGATAGAAGTGCTTAAAATGTACAATTTAGACCAATACATCACAATTTAAGACACATTGGCATAACAAACTTGATAAAATAAATACCTAACTAGTGTCGGTCTGATTCATCGTCGATTCCCCGCATATCACAGATATCACAGAAGGAAGGACACCCGAACCTACACATGGAAACAACCAAACAAGTAAATTTTCAATGAATTGGATAAGAAACATGCAAAACATGATTGAATAGCAGGAAAATGACAATTGGATATGAAACATACCACTTGGACTACAGCCACGAGGTGGTAACTTTTGCAACCGATTCTTCAAATCTTGCCAATGGTACAGAATATCATCATCTTTAATGCTTGCAAAAATCTCTCGCTCAATATAGCTTATCATCCTATGATTCAACCAATCATTCCCCACCTTATTCCTCAACTCTATCTTGATGATTTTCATAGCTGAGAAAATTACAGGTGTAGGAGTAGGAGAATAAAAGGATCTCAATGTCCAACCAGTCACCTATGTCCTACTCCTCTTATTCATTGACACCAATTGGGTAATGGGGAATGCAAATCTACAATATACAAATTAGTAGATAACTAATATCAGTTCTTGATTCAATCTCCATTCTACAGTCTACACTATCCTGCCTCATGTGGATTGGGGAATGGAAATTCCAATTTCCAAACACAAGTGAGTAACTGACTTACTGACCGATTTAGGGAGCTAGTGAGGCAGTGAGCCACCGAAGGGAGCTCGAGCTCCAGACGTCGCCGCCCGCCCTGGCGCCCTGTTGCTTGCCGCCTTGCCGGTGCTGCGCGACACCGCCGGCCGCCCTGCTGGTGCGCGCTGGTGATGCCGGCCCGCCCGGCCGCCCTGCTGGTGCGCGCTGGTGCTGCCGGCCGCCCGCCGCCCTGCTGTTGTCGTGCTGTGCGCCAGTGCTGGTGGATGCTGTCGCGGCGCCTCCCATGGTCCCGCCCTGCTGCGCCGCCGGCCCGCCGCGTCAGTGCGCCGCCCGCCGCTAGGTTACGCAAGGGGTCGAGGCCTCGAGGGGATGGAGAGGGGAGTGCGGCGCTGCCTGCGTGGTGCCGTGGTGGCCTCTGGCCTGGGCTTGGGTGGCGACGCGAGTTGGAGAAAGGAGGCCGGCTGTTTTACTGGGCCATAATCCAACTTGGGCCAAGAAAAAATACCTGAGTACAAGGGGTTTTTTGGCTACGCCTAAGGCCATGGCCTGGGCGGCCTTAGGCCCAGCTCCGCCCCTGTGGGGAAAGTATTGGAGACATACCTGATGTGGAGAATCTACACCAAAGAAGGCAACGTAGACCTACGTGGGGAGGAGGAAAGAAAAGAAGGGGGGCGCAGCTGCCCAGCGGTAGGGCCGCGACCCTTATATAGGCGCGGTGCTGCCGCCGTTTTAAAGGGCGGTAGGACCTACCGCCGCTTCAAGCAGCGGTAGGTCTGCAACGGTCGGTCAACCGCCATCTGGCGTGGCGGTTAGCACCTGCCACCCTTGGCCGTGGCGGTAGGTGCCTATCCAGCGTGCCACGTAGCGGATCATCAAACCGCCGGTGTCAGCAGCGGTTGTCAGGTACTTACCGCCATTTGCCACGGCGGTAGGTCCTACCGCCGCTTCAAACGGCGGCAGGATCCCAACCGCCGTGCGAGGCTATTTCTGCAAATGTTGAATCCGACTATTTATTTTCTTAAAATCGAAGAAAAAATAAAAAAAAAGTTCAAGCAAGCAGACCACTCTGGGCCGGATACACGCGGGTTTTCCTTCCTGGACCTGAGTGAGGATGGGGATTGCTATCAGCGTCGCAGAGTGCGGCCCGCGTTGCACACAGCCAGCCGCAGAGGACTGAACCGCTACAGTACGTGTCATGGTCGTGCCGTGCCTCGTCAAGCATGCATGATGACAGTTCCCTTACTTTTTGGCCGTTTTGAAGATTTTTCAAGCCCTTGACAGTTCCCTTTTTCCTTTGAAAAAAGAGAAATGCTTGAGGAATTCTCAAAGCACGGCCGGCTGCTGCTGCCTGCCACTGCGTGCTTCGATCAATTCCTTGGCACGGAAGGATGGACCCAGGGGCGGATCTAGGATTAGGGAATAGGAGGGGCTCATTTTCTTCTTCCTCTTCTTTTCTTGTTCTCCTTCATTCTTTCCTTCTTCTTCTCCTCTCATAGCTGAAAATGTTGGGGGGACTTGTGGGGGCTTCCATGAAGTGCATGGGGGTAGGGGGCTCCAGCCCCCCCTGCCCCCACGCTGGATTCGCCCCTGGATGGACCAGTACATACGTCCGGTCCTCGCCTCGGTGGAAGTATCCGGCCGGGGTCACGTATTTTGTAGTACATTGCTACAATTCCATCAGGAAGCATGTCGTTTCCCTTCCAGCAGCAATGGGGTCAAGGTCAACCCGCATACTTGGACATTGGAATCTAACAAGTCACCGACGGTCGCCGGCTGGCCGGCTGGGCTTCCAGAAGTGTGGCCACCCCCCTGACGACGGTCATGAATTAGCGTCGTCTCCTCACATCAGATCGCCGGAGCAAGCACTAGCTAGTCCAACGAGAAAACGAGTGGCCCGGGCGGGCGGGCGGCCGGGTGGTCACCAACCCCCCGCCGGATCTCCTGCTGAGCTAGCACACCCCAAACCCCAACGCCGAGGACCGCGAGCAGAGTTGCTCGGCTCCGGGACGCTCCGTCGTCGTCGTCGTCTGTTTCCGGCGAGACGGGACGGGGGCGCGCGGTGGCCTCTCAGTCTCTCCCACATCCAAACACACGAGTCGTCACGGACACGGCAAGCGGAACGAAGCTACCGACGACTGTGACCTGCTGCAGACCAGCAGGCTCGTTTTCACCTGTCGCTAGCTTACGGACTGGTACACTGACTGATCCTTGTTTTACCTGTCGGACTCGGTAACAGGCCAGCAACTGGTTCGATTCCGCTAAACCTTTTTCACCTTCCCCTTTTCCTTTTGCTGCAAAAAATCACTCGGCTTCTTCACCAACCGCGGGAGCTGTGCCTTTTTTCTTCTCTGCCGCCAACGGTAACTGGCACTAGCCGTTTCCTACGGCCGTGTTTACGTAAAAAATTTTAATACTCAAAATTTTTTACGTAAACAGGCACGCCGTTCAACCGCTGCGTAGAAAAAGGGTTCAGACTTCGGAGCGCCATGCGCGTCCATGATGTCATCTTCTTGTTTTCTTTTGAAAGGTGGACCTGGTGCCACGCCATTATTATCAGGAACAGCACCTGCGTGGCTGTCCGTGTTTGTCAGCTTCGTGGCTGCAGCCGTTGAAACACGTTTATGAAAATTTAGGAGCCCTTGGACTGATCCCAATTAAGCTACAGTACATAATTTTGCAATCCCTTACACAATCCGTTTCGAAAACATTTCGTGATTTCCGGCCGGCAGAAGACAAACATCCTGCTGGCAGAATAACGGTCACATGCACGCATCTGAATTCGCGCAGTCCTGAGTAATCAAATCCTTGTTTTTTCAATACTTTTAACAAAGACTCTGCCAGTAAGACGTTCGTCTCGTCTCGTCTTCCACAGGAACATACCCCTTTTTCTTTTATCTTCTTGTTTTTTTTTTGTTGGCGAAGAGTAGTGGACACGAAGTGGTGCTTTTATTTACTCATGTACTACTAACAAAGGCATAAAGAATTACAAAAAAAATCTGAATAATCTACCGTATACATCTCCTCCAAAAGACTCCCGTATGTATATAAGCATATACGGAGTATATCATTATTCTCAAGCTCTGACCTCTGAACTACTGGTTTCTCCACGTCAGCTCACGCATCACTGACAGCAAGCTGCTGGAATATGGGAGCCTGGCAGCCTGCTAGTTAGCCTAGTAATGCCTATGGGGCTTTGGCCGGAAGATGCTGATGTCCCTGTCGTTCGCCTCCTGCAGCGGCCTCGCGTTCTTCTCCATGTCCTGCAGCAGGTAAAGAATTTGGTCAGTTCATATCGATCGCCTTTTGGATTTTAACAACCCTGTGTTGGTTCCAGGTGCCTTTAAAAGTTCTAGAGGTGCCCTGTGGTCAAAGGTGTGGTCGTAGTTGGCATGCAGCATGGACACTTACGTCGTGCACGGCTTCCCTGAGAAGCTCCAGCTGCTGTTTCGACACGGTGCGAACCTGCATGCGCAACGCGAGGCATTTTTAGTCAAGTGCAGTACTGAAATTTCGCTGCTCTGTCACCAACTAACCCCTCTTCAAGAACGATCGTCGTCGAAGAAGACATCACGAGATCATCGAATGGCGAACACGGTGGCTAAAAAAAATCGAGGAAGAAGAACCTACCCTCTTGACGAGGGTCCAGATGACCCCCTCGGTGCAGGGCGGCGTGGTGAGGGACCCCACGTAGCGGTAGTAGACGCTGGCCCTGCCGCGGGCGCCGCGCGGGTCGACGGCGCCGACGGGCTCCTCCCGGTCCCGGCGGTCGGCGATGCGGCGGATGGCGGGCTCCAGCGCGTGCAGGAACGCGTCGTGGCCGGCGCCCACCTCGTACAGCAACCCGATGACGGCGGCCTTCCCCGCGGCGCTCTCGTGCACCAGGTGCAGCTCCATGTCGTACCGCCGCCCGTCGACGGTGTGCTCCGTCGGGGAGTGCCAGTGCATCTGCTTCAGGTAGTACGCCGTGCCGTTGATCACCACGCTCCCGGCGTCGCCCTGGAACTTCACCTGCAACAACGACGACGACCAATCAGCTAGCTGCCACCGTCAGAGACCGGCGGGCGGCGGCCATCGAATTGAAAGACTCGTAACTGCCGGCGTTCTCGAATCATGATATCAAGGAGGAAGACGAAGAAGAAGAAGCGACGCACCATGATGTCGTGGCCGCGGTTGACGATGGAGGCCTGGGCGGGGCGGTAGGAGTGGTCGAGGTAGCCGAGGGCGCGCACCAGCGTGACGCGCTCGTGGTGGAGGTCGATGGGCGACTGCATCCGGCCGGCGCTGCAGTTGCCCCACTCCGCCTTGATCTGACCCCAGTGCGCCGGCCCGTGCGCGTCGCGGGGGTCGTAGCTGAACTCGTGCTCATCCTCCGTCTCCTCCTGCGCCCTGGCGGCGGGGAGGAGGAGCAGCAGGACCGCCGCGGCGGAGAGGAGGAGGAGGAGCAGGTGGAGAGGTGGACGACCCATGGCTGCGCGAGCTGCTGGCTGCCTGGCTGTGGCTGGGTTTCTTTCTTTATTTGGTCGTTGAGTAATTGGGTTGAGTTGGGATGGGCGCGGCTGGGGCGGCGGATTTTATAGCCGGGGGACAGGCGCACAGGGCAGGCTGAGATGGAACGCGTCAAACAAGATCCTGTCCTGTCCTGTGACTTGTCGACTGGAGATTACTGTACTGTTGATCAGTGATCACTGTTGATCGATGGCTTTCGAAAAACTTGCAAGTTTGCGATTGCCGACGGATTGCAACAAGTGCGTAAGCGATACACCTTTTGGGGGCTGACCACGCGGGGTTTTTATACACATTGGATGGTTGGTGTGTATAATAACAGTATAAGGATGCAAATGGTGAGACCCCCATTAGATAGTACTTAGGTCAGTTAGCTACTTAATCTTTTATCTTATACACTCCGTCCTAAATACTGTGCGTTGTGGAGGTAAAAGCCGTGCCAAAAGGGCCTGAAGAAGTAGTGCTAACGACTACGAAATTAGCACCAAAAGTGTTCAAATGGTGACATCCTCAGGCGTGAGGCGTCGCGAGTCGGCGGCGAGGCAGTTGACAACTTTGAGTAGTGTTTTCTTGGGGCACCCGTCTCCGTGTTCAGTCTGGTAAATGTTCAGAGTTTCCGGCGAGCTGAACCGTACCTGCTCCGGACAAAGCCATTGGTGCTCTCAGCTCTCGTATACTCTGACAAGACCGACATATGGGCGAGACAGAGAGGGTGGGTGGATGCGGGTGGTTATCTTCGTACGTGTTCGATCCATGGCGGCTCCGATGGGGTGGGAGACGGATCGGAGAAACTTCTTCACCGGTGATCACCGCGCCCGCTCATGCACGGCGTTTCTCCGGCCGGCCGGGCCATCGATCGGTTCACGCACGCGTCTTCTTCGATCGATCGGTCGGCCCTGGCTTCCTCCCCTACGACTCTACGAGTTTTCGTGTGTTCAGACTTCAGACACGGCCACTGCAACCCCACCGTTTCAGACCTGTCGTCACAGCGTGCGTACGTGTAGAATCCCGACTGTTGGATCACGATGGGATCCAGACGACCACTGCACACGGTGCGTGCGCGCGCACCAGCAAGCAAACACTTGGCGTGTGTGCAAGCGGGGAGCCGGCGTTGTGATTTGCAGGATTTTACTTGCAGTTCGTTGTTGTTGCAGGTTTTTCTTCTGTTAGTCTGTCCGACGAACTCTTCAGAGTTTCAGGGCTTTCGTGCTTTGTTTTGGAGGGTTATCGGAAGGTTGGAACGCTTCAAACTAGAACCTGCTACCATATGCTACGGCCTATGGGAAGCAAGTACCTACGTATACGTACGTACGCAGCAGAAGTAAACGCTGATGGCCTCTAAACGTTTTTTACTCTTTATATCAACCGATCGATCTCGGCGCGTCACGGTGTACGGAAGCGGGAGACGATCTGCAGCCTGAAGAGTATCAAGGTCAAGAAGGATTTTTCAAAGATAGATGTGTACACTTTTCAAAGGTGTAGCTAGAGGCTGAAACCCCTTTGTTCGGTACCTAAAAAAAGATCGAGCAGGATTTTTATGTGCTTTTCCCATCTATTGGATTGCAATCACATGATCCTGTGTACTGGATGTCTGGATCGCACGCAACACACGGAGAGGCCATTTCAGCTTGTGCCCACATCGCTTTATTGGGTTCTTACGAGTTGGGTAAGACATCTAATTGGCTTTTGTGAAAACTAACGGCACACACGCTTCATGTTGCTTCAGGGAAAAGGGATGATCAATCTGGCCTTCTCTCCGGGAGAGAGCGGGCATCAGTTACCGGGTCAGGAAAGCTGGGGCTTCTGCTGGCTTCTGTTCAACAACAGATAGTAGGAGGTCATGACGTTCAGCTTTGAAACTTTTTGGGTGTCGGTGTGTGTGTGCGCGCAAGTTCCCATTACTTTAGTGTCTCTTTTTGGACAGGGGATTACTTCAGCGTCGGACGACTTCTTGTTCATGTTGCAGCGACTAATGTTTTGTCTGATCGAGAACACACATCTATAAAGTGGCGTGCCAATATCGACATAGACCAAGTAGACGTACGTGCTGTAAAACTTCACCTAGTGACATCTCATGTTGCTTTGGTCCTCAATATAAGCAAAGATGATTATATTTCATTGAAAAGTGAGAATGAGTCGACCCATCATATTTACACGCATGTCCCTGCAAATTATCGCGCCAAGTTTGTCAAGTTGCAAAACATACATCTCCAAAAGTTTGCTAAATTTTACTTGGCAAATCTTGTGTTTTACTAATTTCTAAAAAGATATGTCAAGTAAAAAAAAAAAGCTTATCTCCAACAGTTTGGTATAATTCATTTGCCAAACTCAGATCTAACTTACATCAGGAATCTGAGAGAGAAACAAAATTATGTTTGTACCATTCCACCTCTTGAAAACTTGCAGCAGGAATCCTTCTCTATTCTTTATTTTCCCCCCTCCCACCTGGCTTGGCCACGCCGATGCCAACCCAATTCGGCGCACGTATATTTCCGCGTGAGGAGGTAAGTTTTGCCAAGTTTCTATTTTTGCCAAGTTGGTTTGCCAAACTGTTGGAGGCCAATTTTTCTAGTTTTGCCAAAACTAGATGGATGCCAAGTTAATTTGCCAAACTGTTTGTAGGGAACATGGCCTCATAAGCCATTTGTTCGAGTTTGATTTTGGTGATTAATGACAACATGATCAATGGGACTAACTATATTATTAAGCATGTCTTTGTAGACATTTCTAGGTCCCAAGAATGCAAAAATACACATGCCAAAATGAGAAGACGGCGCATGTCTTTGTATATATTTTGAGGGTCAAGACCGTGGAAGAAAAAGAAGAGAAATGACACCGTCGGATGAACCGACGGTACCTTGGAAGACGGTGTCGGTGCAAAGGCCGGATCATTTGGTACACTGCGTGAAGAAGGCTCAGTTTACACAGACTGTCAGATGAACCGATGGTATGTTTTCTAGTTGCACCGGATGAACTCCTGGAGAAGAAGCAGCGAAGCAGAGGGCGTCGGATGAACTGTCAGTCCGTTGACAGGCACCGTCGGTGTATCCAATGATTAGTTTGAACAAAGACAGAGACGCGCCAAGATAGAACCTTAAGCACCGGATGAACCGACGATGTAGCAGCAGTTCATCCGATGGCTGTGTGATTGCTAACAATAAGGTTTTGGCGCGGATCTCTTCAGCACCGGATGAACCGACGGTGCGTCGGTTGAAGCGTCGAATGATTTGTGTCAACGGTCATGTGTGGTGGAGGGCAACGGCTAGTAGCATCGGATGAACCGACGCCTGTGAAAAGGGGAGCATTGGTTCATCCGATGGTACGACTTTCTGCAGCTTTTAGCCAACGGCTCTTTGGACGTCTTGGGCTATTTATACCCCCTCCACTCACCCATTTGAGGTTGCTGGATTGTGTGGAAGTGCAGAGGAGTGTGAGACACATACAAAATCATATCCAAGTCATACAAGTGCTAAATTGCTCATCCATAGACTTGCACATGCTTTGTGTGTGTGCTTAGTGCTAGGCTTAGCTTAGAGTTGAGTGAGTGCAAGGTGTGCCTTCTTTGTGAGGTGATTCTTGAGTGAATCAAGCTGTACAAAGTGCGCCGGAAGCCTTGGGGCCTAAGTGTCTCACCGGCAATCGTCTTCGACCCTCCGACTTGGTGTGGAGCGGCGAAGACACTTTGTGCGGGAGACGTGGAGACCCCTTCCCTTGGTGGAGAAGCTCCTTAGTGGAGGCGGCATCAAGGTGACCTAGAAAGCTTGGCGAGTGCCTCTGTGGTGAGCCTTTGTGGCAAGTCAAGTGGTGCTCTTGGGAGAGACTGGGTGACCGGGAAGCAAAACTCTTGTGTGGAGTGCTTCAACAACGTGGACTAGGGGTCGCTTAGTGTCTCTGATACCACAGGATAAATCGCGTGTCAAGAGTTTGCTTCCTCTCATCCCTCTTTACGTTTCCGCATTACTCTCTTACAATCCTTGCGCCTTTACCCCCTCCCCCTCTTAGGCTACGAGCATCCGATTCCTTACACTGTTGGAGATGCTAACCGATCGAAATTTGTAGTATAACAACAAACACTACTAGAAAAAACACCCCATTTAGATACGCCAAATTTAGAGTTAAACATGTTTTATTTCGTCTCTACGTCACTGTAGGCATGCTTTCATAAAGCGTGTTAGAAGCGTCTTCGTGCGTACCGCGTCAAACCTTGTAGAGATGAATTCTTTAAACGTCGCTATGAAAGAAAGAGACATTTTGTAGACACGTTAGATGCATATCTAATAAAATTGATACAATCTTGTAGACATGCGTACAAAACGTCTCTAGTGGTCTAGTTACATATTATAGTAACACTTTATTGTGTGTTAATAAATATAGAGACAAACTTCTAGATACATTTATAAAATGTCTACTAATTTGTGAAAAAAATATTTCATATTTAAGGACACCTATACATGATTTTTTTAATGTGCAATATGTGTGTCATACAGAATTCGAACCCAAGATCTCTCATCTCACACATAGCTTCCTGACCATCTCACCTACACAAGAAACTTGACTTACATAACATATAGTTTCCTCTTGAGTTTTTCATGAAGAACCATTTAGTACACTTATGTTTCTACTTGCTAGTTATGATTCAAAGCATGTCTAAAAGTGTACCATCTTGAAACATTTTTACAATCTGACAAAAGCATCTTTACATGATTATAGATATTATCTGCTATACTTTTAAACGTGTCTAGACAATAATGACACTTTAAAATGTGGCTAACTTCGTCTCTTTTTTAGATGATTTCAATATCGTCATAAAAATATCTTTATAAGACTACCAACATTATAAGCATGTCAAATATCGTGACAGTTTGACATGTTCTTAAAATCATGTCCAAAAGCATCTTTAGGCACTGACGTAGAAACGCTTTCAGTGTGCGTTACTACTATAACGTAGCTAAAGAGGGGGTTTTCTAGTAGTGAAAGTTATAAAACTTGAATGGGGCCACATCAATTATCATGTGCTTACTAAAACAACACTTGTTTTTGTCTGCAGGGCGACATCAATGAGTATTTCATTGGGATGCTTGAAATGTAGCTTGAACTTGAACTAGATCACAAAGATTCCGCCAGTGCAACAAAACGGCTATCCAAATTGTCACTTAAGGGTGTGTTAAGGGTGTGTTTGGTTGTTTGTATCATTTGATCGATGTATGACGAAATGGTTTAAAATAATAATAATAATAATTCTTTTATTTGATTCGGTGAATTGTAGTACCAACTTATTCAGGATGAAACCATCCCACTTAATTAGTGAGAGTGAACCATATGGTACAAATAAATTGGTTTTGAACTGTTGGGGATTCGGAATCGAGTTTGACAAAGTTATTGTTTTTGAGCCATCGCAATAATCACGGGAAATCCAAAAACTTTCCTTACGCAATGGCGAAGCCCGCAAAGCCATTTAGTTTCTTTTCACTTTAAATCTCTTGGTTTTCGCTGGTTACCTTTCGTCGCTCGAATGGCGTATTGATGTAAAAGACCTCAGTTTTCAACCACGACTTAATGCCATCAGCTTTTCCAAGACGAAGCCCAGGGGTCGAATCCTCAACGCGAGAGAAATCTCAGTCGTGCTTTCGCTCGGGGTTTCGTTGTCAGGGGGTGAGACCTGGATAGATCCGTAAGAGGCGATCCAAGCGATTGTAGGTTAATTGGAGGGGATCGGGAACTAAGAGCGTAGGTGGTAGTTCACGTGTGGAACTCGGAACACGGCAAGAATGGCGATGAACACGGGGGTTTAGACTGGTTTGGGCCTCCGGAGAGTGAAACCCTACGTCCAGTATGAGGTGAAATTATGCGTCGAAGGGAAGTCCCCTCGAATGGAGCTCTAGGCCGCCTTATATGGTCAACGGGCTAGGGCTCCCATTCGAGGTCGGTGGACCTTCATCGGGGTCGGTTACAAATCAGGAAGGCCATCCGCCTTGATTACAGGGCAAATCCCGCGATCTGCGGACCTACTGGTGGCACTAAGCCGCGATCTAGTAGCTCGCCTTGTGCTCCAAGCTCAGCGGATCCTCCGGGATCTGGATAAGGTCTTCCGGAGTCTTCCAAGGTCGCCGGGGTTGTGGATAAGGTCTTCGGGCCCACTTGCAGGTCGGCGGGGCTTCTGGCAGGTCGGGTCCACTTGACAGGGACCTCTGGGACCCTGGTCGGTGGGGACCCATGGGTACCCATGTCTCTCAAGCCCCCGATCGACGTGTAGGCATAGCGGCCGAGACGAGGTCATGTCGAGGCGAGGTGAAGTCATGACGTCGTCAAGGTCGCGTAGGGTGGACGGTGATCCAAAGAAGAAAGAAAACCCCTTCAGCGCGCACGAAGTCGAACATCGAGCTCCTGGAACGCAGGTCCAGAAGGTCGGAGTGAAGGCAAGGCGTTGTCTTTGAAGAACTGCTGACCGGGCCTGAGTCAGGCAATCAGGAAGAGATCATCGTGACCTCGAAGAAGGTCTCTCTACCGACCGAAGGTAGGTCGAGCGAGGAAGTGGTGGAAGCGGGCTTCCAGTAGGTCGTCGCGACATAGAAAGAGAAGGCGTCGTAAGACGCACTCGTGGAGTAGCCCCCGAGCAGTAAGGTGACCAGAATGGTTGGGTTGATGCTCGAAAAGTAAAAAGAATGAAGAACCTACGGCCTTCTGTTCCCCTGCAGATGCTCCGATGATCAGATCGTGACAAAACACCTGGAATCTTTGGGGAAAGCACTAGACACCAGTGGTTGTCGTATCTTACGTCCCAGAAGCACTTTACGGTCACGAGACCTGCCTCCAAGCAGAGCTGCAGTTGCTGCCCGCAAAAGACAAGGGCTGTCATGATGTTGCCAGGTAGGGGACAGGCACACCAATGCATCCCACAGGTGAACAGGGACCTCGTGCTTCACGTGGTAACAGAGACTGGATAAGGATGCCACGCCAGCTGAGTTGCAGATAGGATCCAAGGCTGTGCCCCGCGGCAATAAATAAGTGACCATGCCACCGAGCTCGTCACTTGAGTCAACCAGGAGAACCATGGCGAAGCTGCGTAGTAATTTTGCGGTGCCCTGGGCTTGTATTCGTCCACCAGAGCGTAGCGCTAGGTTATCAGCATCCGGAGCTAGAAGAATGCTTGCGAAGTTAGGGGAACTCCATCAGCCGCTTCACCCGCGCCCAGCGAGGAATCCAGGTGCAGCATGGGGCAGTACATGCCTTGACAGGCCTTGTGAGCGGAGGCCTGAGGTGATGCTGGAGGTCACCACGCTGCATCGAGGAAGGCCCGAGGCGACGCTGGCTCAATTTGGAATCTTGTGGGGGAACCCAGACGTAAGTGTGGGTGCCACAGGAAACCTTCTGGGGCTAGAGTAGAGGTGGTTGTGTGGCAGCTGCGACCTCGGCGGCGGTGGAGGTCTCCAAGTAGGTCCTGAAGCTAGAAGAAAGCTTGCAACGTGCTTCATCAGTCTAGGTTGCGTCGTAGACATCATGTAAGGTAGATCAGGACCTTTAATATGTTTGCATCTTGTAATTGGCCATGGGCCATAGTCCTTTGTAGCTTACGAAGCTTTTATACACGTGTTTGCATGGCAAACGATGAGTCTTGAGTGTTGTGTAGAGGCGCCTGGGCGGCAGTGGCGTGGCCAAGGTCCCAGCGGGGCTGTGAAAGCACGCTGACCTTCAGAAGGCCATAGAAATCGACAAAAGAACTGTGTCGACCTGAGTCAACACGGCCGTTGTGCAGTGACACAACGCAGGGCGTCAACCTGGGGGCTGTAGGTCTTGATCGACCTAGAAGGCAGCGGGGCCTCAGCAAGGAGCTGCATTTGAGACCAAGAGGTCGCCAACGGGCAGTAGATCCTTTAAGCACGGGGCCGTTGGTAGCATTTGCTGCTGTAGGTCGAGGCGACCTAGAAGGCAGGTAGGCAGCTGGGCCTGGGAGACGTGGTGTAAACCCGCCGTTGTAGGCCGAGGCGACCTATGAAGCTGTTGGGTCCTTGTCGACCTCCAGGAGTCAGTGGAGCAGGTCCATAGGTCGTCTATGGGCCGTGCCGACCTTGAGGTTAGCATCAGAAATACCAAATTTGGGGGCCTTTAATGTGGGGCATAACGAGTCCACAGCCGTCGGGGTGTTGACCAAAAACCGACGGACACAAATTCCCGTACGGAACTAGCCATTACTGCCTTTTTCCGTTAGGCCGAAAGAGCCGTTGAGGGATAGATCCGCAGGGGCGCAGATCCGTTGGGTCGCCGTGAAATCTGTTGGAGAGACGTTGGGCGCAGCGGCCCACAGCGCCGCTGGGGCCCAACTATAAAAGACCAATCCACAGGCTGGGGACCTCCACTTGCTTTCATTTCCGCTCCGCACTTAGGGTTGCGCTGCCGCTCGATAGCTCCAGCGAGATTAGCAGCGCCGCCGTGCTTAGGTCCGCCGCGCCGCGCGCCCTCGCATGCGAACGAAGTCGCTTGTGGTGTTCAGGGCCAAATCCATCGGAGTAGAAGAGGGGGAGATGGAGCCCGCGCTTGCACCGGTGCCGGAGACCGTCTGGGAGCCGTCCGTGGTGACGGAGGAGCAGATCCAGGCCTTGGCGACCCGCGGGTTGCTAAGGCCCAAGGCGGAGGTGGCCTGGAGGCCGGCGGCGGGCGAGGCGTTCCCCACCGAGGGGACCGGGGAGACCATCGTCTTCCTGGCGCACGTCGAGCGCGGGTTCGGGGTCCCAGCCGGCGACTTCTTCCGCGGGCTCCTGTACTTCTACAGGATCGAGCTGGTACATCTCGTCCCCAACGCCATCACCATCATTTCTTCCTTCATCCACCTCTGTGAGGCCTACCTCGGGATACCGCCGCACTTCCATTTGTGGCGGCATTTCTTTGAGCTGAAGAAGATGGGCAAGTCCGACATCGTGGGGAGCGTCGGGTTCATGCTGCACCGATACATGAAGCCGGAGTACATCGACCTGGTGCTGCCCGACAACACCACGAGCAGGGGTGGTTCTACCTCGACAACCCAGCGCCAGTACTCCCCGCCAGGTCCGGGCACGGTCCCGTGCCGTTCCCCGAGTGGACCAACCAGCTTACATCGCGGGAGACTGACGACCTGCGGCCGCTGCTGGAGGACCTTGAGAGGCTGAAGACGGAGGGGCTGACCGGCGGCGTTGTGGCGATCAGCTTCAGCCGGCGGTTGCTGCAGCCCATCCAGGACTGGGTACACCCGGCCTACGAGTACTGGGGGCAATCTGACCCCACTCGGGTCATCCGGCGCAAGGTCTCCAAGGAGGAGATGGTAGCGCGGGTGAAGAGCATCTTCGCCGGGCGCTCCGCAACCGGACGTGCCCCAAGGCGCTCAGCGTGTACCGGCCCACCGACGCTGTAAGTCTCCAACCTTGATTCTTTGCCATCTGAGTACTTGGACAATTTTGACGTAGGTCTTCTCCTTTTCAGTTTCGTGAAGGGATGTACTGGTGCTCGGCGCCATTGCGCAATGAAGAGGACCGGAGCTTCAAGGTCCGTGCTGCGGGGGATGTGCAAACCCCTCCGCAGCAATGTATCGAAGAGTACCTCTCCGACTCGTCGGTGGGGAGTGATGATGAAGGTCCCACCGCGAGGAGGGCGCCACCAAAGGTCGCCGCGCCACCGCCGCGGCGCACGCGGCAGACTGAGGGCAAGATGTCCGCGTCCCGAGCCGCGGCAACGGTCGCCGCCACCTAGGCGGTGGAGTCGAAGAAGAAGAAGAGGAAGAGGGCAGGCCCCACAGTGTCGGTGGACACGGTGACGGCCAGCTCCGACGTTGAGACCATCAACGTCGAGGAGGAGGAGGAGAACGACGCGAAGTCGCCTAGCGCATCGACGGAGCGAGCGACGGAGACGCCCCGCAAGGCCGTCGCAGCGGAGGAGCGCTCAAGGTCGAGCGCGGACGTGCCAGGCGACGCAGGGTCGCAGAAGAGGGCGAAGAAGGCCCCGCCCAAGCCCATCAAGCCTGGGCTAAGGTCTGCAAGCAAGTAAGTCACGGAACCCATGTCCGTTTTTGCTTTTAGCGTTGGATTCTCTGCTGTTCTTGTTTTTGAAGGTCGTTGTTTGTGCACAGGGCGACCCCGGCGACGTCGGAGAGGCCAAGAATGCCTCGGTTCAGGAGGCGTTCGGGCATAAAGGGAAGGAGGTGCCGGTGGAGCAGTCGCCGGCGGCCTCAGCTGCCGACGTCTCGAGCCAGCCCCTTGGAGCTGGGGCGACGGCGGCGTCGGAAGCGGAGAAGGGTGGCGTCAGCGATGCTCGACACGTTGGAGGTCACCAGGATGACCTATGCATGTCCGCTCTGCCGCCAACGCTGGACCAGCAAACTGCGGAGGTGGGCGGGCCCGGCCTAGAGGGGGACAATGACAGGTGCTTGTACGCCGGGACCCCGTGGGAGAACGACGTCATCACCGACCGCCGCGACGTTAACGACTTCAAAGAAGCGTCGCGGGCGATCGCGCGGACGCTCGCGGTAAGAGCTTGGCGCTGTTGCTGTGATTTTTTGACGTCTGCTCTGGTTATTTTGGAGGCCTTGATGTAAGGTGCATCGTCTTCTATTTCAGTCACTTGCGGAGCGGGCGCAGGCCCGGGCGACCTTGGTGAGGGAGGCCGCCAATGCCCATGCGGAGGCGGTCGTGGCTCGTGAGGCTTTACTGCAAGCCAAGATCGAAGCCGCACAGGAGGTCAAGCGCGTGAAGGACGCCCTGGCCCGTCAGGCAGAGAAGGAGGTGAACTCCTTAAAGAAGAAGCTGGAAGCTGCCCAGCAGAAGGCAAAGGATGCCGCGGACGACCTCCAGGCCGTCGTTGATGGTACGTTTGTTTGGTCATTCGATGTCATCGCATTATCCTTGTAGGTTTTTTCTCAATTTCGACCTTTGATGCGTCCAGGCGCCAAAGAGACAGAGGACGCCTTGAAGAAGGAGCTCACGGAGACCAAGGACCAAGTGAAGATCCTTAAGGAGAGGACCGCGGAGGTCCAGAAAGGTGAGCAACCCTTTCTCCTTAAGGTCTTTGTCGTCGTTGCACCGGGGATGTAAGTGGATCTTCTCTCGTTTATGCAGGTCTGGAGAAGCAGCTCACAGACCTTAGGGAGGCCGCCCAATACTTGATGGACATCTACGTTCCTCAGGAGGAGGGGGCGGAGCCGAAGGAGCTGCTTGACCGCCTGGATGAGGCTGAAGGTCGGATGAAGACCTTGCTGCTGGACACCAGCAAGCTCGCTGCGGCCGCGGTGTTGGCGACGGTGAAGTTCCACGAGCCGTCATTCGACCTGCAGAAGGTCGCGGAGGACGTCGACTTGTCCGAGCTGGTGAACAGCGAAGACATCCAGGCTGCCACGGAGGAGGTCATCAAGAAGTTCGACCTCTGAAAGTCTATGTTTAAGCTGTATCAGAGTGTAGGTGCAGGTTTAGGCCTAGGGCCTATTAATGTAAAAAGAACTTTTGCCGTAATAAAGACATGCAACTTTAATTAAAGTGCGCATCCCGCTTGAATAGCAAAAACGCTTGTTATGTAAGCTCAAGATTAACGAGATTGCGAAGTGCACCCTCCGCCAACCCAACTCAGTGGAGGAACGGCTTACCGACTGCACAGCTCAGCGTGGAGGCTTAGGTACAGCCGGCGCGCGGAGGGGGGTCTTGGACCCTAGGTCTCACAACCACGTGACTTAGGAACATGCACAAAGAGAATAAGGGCTACGCAGAGGGGCAATGCGCAAAAACATAGAATATAGGAAACCCCTTTAGGTCGCGAGACCCTTAGGTTGGCGAAGCCAAGCCCCCGAGCGCGTCGGGCCTAACTTAGACCAAGCCCCCGAGCGTTTCGGGGGGGAAGGGTAAACAGAACACAAAGTAAAAGGGAGACCCAGATGTAGGTCGACAGGAGGGCTGCCGAAGGGAATCTCATCTTTATTAACTGGAAATTACAAAGGGGGAGAGTACATAGCTTTTATTTTGGTATAGATCTTCTAAGGGTAGAAGCGACGTAGGTGCTCGATGTTCCAGACGTTCGGGACGCCCTGGCCATCGGCCCACTGGAGGCGATAGGTCGCCGGTCCAATGACCTCCTTCACGATGAAAGGGCCTTCCCAAGGTGCGGAGAGCTTGTGCATGCCCTTGGTGTCTTGGATGCGTCGCAGGACTAGGTCGCCGACGTTGAAGGATCGTTCCCGCACGTTGCGGTCATGGTAGCAACGTATCTGCTGCTCGTGGCGGGTGTGCCGCATCAGCGCAGCCACGCGGTGCTCTTCAATGCTGTTGAGATCGACCTTGCGTGTCTCTTCCGCCGCGCCCTCTTCGTAATGCTGGATGCGGGGAGCGCCGAAGGCAAGGTCGGTCGGAAGGATGGCCTCCGACCCGTAGACTAGGAAGAACGGTGAATATCCTGTAGCTGAGCTGACCTGGGTCCGGAGACCCCAGATCACGTGTGGCAGCTCCGCTAGCCATCTGGTGGCGTATGGGGAAGCGTCGTCGAAGATTCGGTCCTTGACGCCCTGGAGGACCATGCCATTAGCACGCTCGACCTGGCCATTGCAGCGGGGGTGCGCCACCGAGGAGTAATAGACGTTGATGAGGTTATCTTGGCAGAAGTCCCAAAAGTCGGCTCCTGTGAAGGCCGAGCCGAGGTCGGTGACGATCCTGTTGGGGACCCCGAAGCGGTGAGTGATATCTTCGATGAACTTTGCCGCCTCCTTCGACGTGACACTGGCGACGGCCCGAACCTCGATCCATTTGGTGAATTTGTCCACCGCCACGAGGATATGCTTGTAGCCGCCAGGGGTGGTTCTGAAGGGTCCTACCGAGTCCAGACCCCATATAGCGAAGGGCCAGGATGGAGGAATTGTCCTCAGGGCCTGAGCTGGGACGTGCTGCTGCTTGGCGAAGAACTGGCACCCTTTGCATCGCCGGACTAGGTCCTGCGCGTCAGCCATGGCGGTAGGCCAGTAGAATCCCGACCTAAAAGCCTTTCCCACCAGGTTAGCGGAGGCCGCGTGGTTGCCGCATTCACCACCGTGGATCTCTTGCAAGAGCTTGAGGCCCTCAGACCTTAGGATGCACTTCATCAGCACGCCATTGGAAGCAGACCTCCGGTAAAGCTCTGTGCCGATGACGACGTAATTGGCGCTGCACCTCGTGACCTTCTCGCGCTCGGCCTTGTCTTCAAGGACCCGATGCTCTAGGATGTAGGTGATGATGTCGAGGCGCCAGTCGTCTTCGGCCTCGGTCATGAGGACGTCGCGGCTGCCTTGCGGGGGTACGTCGCCGGGCAGCGGGTCTGGGTCGCTGAGGAGCTTGATGGAAGGCTTGCATAGGTCTTGGATGAACACGCCGGCCGGGACCAGCGCGCGCTTGGAGCCCAGCTTGGAGAGGTCGTCTGCCGCCACGTTGTTGTCACGGCAGACGTGGTGAAATTCCAGACCTTCGAAGTGAGCTTCGAGCTTCCGGACCTCGGCGCAGTAGGCATCCATCGTGTCCTTCTTGATGTCGCACGTCTTGTTGACTTGGTTGATGACGACCTTGGAGTCGCCGTAGGCTATGAGCCACTTAATCCCCAGGGAGACAGCGATGCGCAGCCCGTGAATCAGGGCCTCGTACTCGGCACCGTTGTTGGACGCCTTGTAGTGGATCTGCAGGATGTACTTCAGGTGATCGCCTTGGGGGAGATGAAGAGTACGCCTGCTCCCGCTCCTTTGAGGTTCAGGGAACCGTCGAAGTACATCTTCCAGTGCTCAGGTTTTTCCGCCGGTGGAGGTTGTTGGGTCTCTGTCCACTCAGAGACGAAGTCCGCGATGATCTGTGACTTGATGGCCTGTCGTGGACAGAACTCAAGTTCGAACTCGCCTAGTTCGATCGACCATTTGACGATGCGCCCTGTGGTGTCGCGGCTACGCAGAATCTCTCCCAAGGGGAAGCTCAAGACAACCTTGATCTTGTGCGCCTGGAAGTAGTGCCGGAGCTTGCGCGAGGTGACGAGGAGGGCGTACATCATTTTCTGAGGTTGTGAATATCTGATCTTGCTATCAGAGAGGACCTCGCTGATGTAGTAGACATGTCGCTGGACGGGGTAGGGTTGGCATTCCTCAGGTCGCTCTGCCACCAGGACTGCGCTGACCACCTGGGTGGACGCGGAGATGTAGAGCAGCAAGGTCTCTTTTGGCGCCGGGGGCACCATGACTGGGGCTGTTGTGAGGAAGGTCTTCAGCTCTTCCAGGGCCTGATCAGCCTCATCCGTCCATACGAACTTGCCTGACTTTTTTAGCAGCTTGAAGAAGGGCAGGCCTTTTTCGCCCAGCTTGCTGATGAAGCGACCTAGAGCGGCCATCATGCCGGTGAGCTTCATGACGTCTTTCTTCCCGGTAGGTCTCTTCATCTTGTGGATGGCGTCGACCTTGGTGGGGTTCGCCTCGATGCCCCGGTGGCTGACCATGAAGCCTAGGAGCTTGCCAGATGGTACACCGAAGATGCATTTCTCCGGATTGAGCTTCCAGCGGTAGCGTCGGAGGTTGACGAAGGTCTGGGCAAGGTCGGCAATGATGTTGTCCTCCACCGTGGTCTTGACAACTACGTCGTCGACGTAGGCTTCAACGTTGTCGCCGATCTGAGACTCTAAGCACTTCTGGATGACCTTCTGGTAGGTCGCACCAGCGTTCTTGAGGCCGAATGTCATGGCCGTGTAACAGTAGATGTCGTGCGGCGTATGAACGCCGTTTTGTCTTGGTCAGAGACCTTCAAGGCTATCTGGTGATACCCTGAGTAGCAGTCGAGGAAGCATAGCAGGACGCTTCCAGCCGTGGAGTCCACGACCTGGTCGATGCACGGAAGAGGGAAGGGGTCTTTAGGGAAGTGTCAGTTGAGATTAGTGTAATCGATACACATTCTCCATTGACCGGCTTTCTTAGGTACAAGCACCGGGTTAGCGAGCCAAACCGGGTTTTTACATTCACGGATGAATCCGGCAGCTAGGAGCTTTATTATCTCTACCCTAATGACCTCCTTGCGATCCTTAACAAAGCAGCGCAGCTTCTGCTTGACAGGCTTGGCCGTCTTGCTTACATCCAAGGAGTGCTCAGCCAGCTCCTTGGGAACACCCGACATATCCGATGGGGTCCATGCGAATATGTCCGCGTTATCCTGGAGGAAACTGGTGAGCGCGAGTTCCTATTTCTCCCCGAGGTTGTCACCGATGACCACCGTCTTCTCTGGGTCGGGCAGGCCGAGGCGGACCCTCTTCGTTGACGGCGTGGCGTCCAGGGCGGTGTCGGTGCACTGCTGCTCTGGGATGGTTAGGTCGCTCGGAGTGACCTTCGCGGCCTCAGCGACCAGGACGGCCGAGGCGTCGACGCAGGTGTTCGTCGTGGCGATGTCGAGGGCCTCGTTGTCGCATTTGAAGGAGACTATGAGGTCGCCGTAGACGGAGAGGACCCCATTTGGAGCCGGCATCTTCAACACCAAGTAGGTGTAGTGCGGGATGGCCATGAACCTGGCCAGCATGGGGGCGACCTAGGATGGTATGGTAGGAGGACTTGAAGTCAGCGACCTCGAAGTTGAGGTACTCCATCCGGAAGTTGTCCTCCGTGCCGAAGGTGACATGGAGGGAGACCCGACCCACGGGGTAAGCCGCCTTGCCGGGGACGATGCCGAAGAAGGGCTCGTCGCACGCTGTCAGCTTCTTGAAGTCGAAGTCCATCTTCTTCAAGGTCTCAACGAAGATGATGTTGAGCCCGCTCCCCCCATCGATAAGGGTTTGGGGAAGCAGGGCTCCATCCACCGTAGGCTCGACGACGAGTGGGTAAGACCCAGGGTCTAGGATATGGACCCAGTGATCAGCTCTAGAGAACGTGATCGGTTGCTCAGACTAACACAGAGGCTGCGCCGGCTGGGTATGGATGAGGTGGATCTCGCGCTTGTCCTTGCGGTAGCGCCTCCTGCTCACGTGAGACTTGAGGCCTCCGACGATCATGTTGATCTATCGCTTGGCCTGCTAGAAGGGGCCGTTGGGGTTGCCCGTCTTCGGTGGAGGCGGTAGGTCACGCTCGTCGCGGCGAGCCTCTGGCTGCGGGTCGTCGCGGTGGCGCTCGTCGCGGCGCTCGTCATCACCGCGGCCGCGTCGGTCGTCACGGCGATTGCTGTTGTAGCGACGTGAAGACGATCGGTCGCCATCGCCTCTAGGTTGCTTTGGGTCTTCAGGGGTATGGAAGGCCCTCTTGAACTGCGAGCACTCGCGGACGGTGTGGGTGGCCCCCTCGTGGAACCCGCTGGGGCTGTCGAGCGCTGCGTTGAATTCGTCGACGTTGAACGTCGAAGGTCGACGTGCCTCCGCCGCAAGCACCTCTGAAGGTCGCTTGCGCAGCTTGGAGCTCGAGTCTCCAGCGGTGCCGGAAGTGCCCGCGTCACGCTTGGCGTCGTAGTCAAACTGGTTGACCAACGCTTCGTCGGTGTCGATGAGCTTGTTGACGACCTCCATGAGGGCCGCGACGGTGGTGGCCCCTGACTCGTGGATCTTCTCAAAGATCTTGCGATCCCTGACGCCCTTCTTGTAGTTGTCGACGACCTGGTCGTCTCTGACACCGACGCAGGTGTTGCGGTTCTCGAAGAACCGGTTGGTGTAGTCGCGGAGCCGCTCATTGGGCTTCATGGTGACCCTCCCAAGGTTGAAGGCATTCCCAGGGCGGTTGTAGGTCGCCTGGAAGTTGGACGTGAAGGCCTAGGATAGGAGGGCCTAAGAGGTGATGCTGCCAGCTGGGAGGTTGTTGAGCTAGAGTGACGGCGCGCCACCCATCACCAGCGGGAAGTACGCCACCATGTGGTCGAAGTTGCCGTCGGCCGCCTTGACGGCGATGTAATAGGTCGACAGCCAGATGTTAGGGTCGGAGCGGCCATCGTACTTCTGGATGTTAGGCTTGAAGTTGTCGGGGTAGGCCACCGACCTAAGACGAGGAGCCAGCGCGGGGAAGGCGGTGATGGCTATGTCATCAGCGCCATCTCCGGCCTGAGCACCGCCTCTGCTCTGCGCAGGGGCGACGATCTGGGACCGGGGTTGGCGATCTGGATTCGGGGCACCGCCCTCCAGATGACCGTAGTCCGCCTCGTACTGAGCACGACGCCTGTTCTCGACGTCGTGGCGGTCGCACTCCTCGCGTTCCATGATGCGGTGGACAGCGCCAGGGGGGCCGTACTCGCGGTCGTACTCCGCACGACGTCGCAGCTCGCGCTCTTCGCGCTCGCGATGGCGCTGGTCGATGTAGCCGCGGGCGTCGCGGGCACACCTGTTCTTGTCGAGGTTGGCGCGGAGGTCGCCGTCTTTGGCACCGTTCGCCCGAGGTTGATCGGGATTATTTTGATCGACCTCCTCCTGGATGGTAGGGAGGTTGCTACGCGCAGGTCGATTGGATCGACTGTGCGAATGGCGGCTTGACGAAGATGCGGCGGACTTGGCTGCCGCGCTCTTCTCCTCCACCAAGGCCGTGGCGACCCGAAGGTATGCCATGGCTGCTTCCGCCTCGGGCGTAGGGTCGGCTTGCTGAAGGCGCGCCATGGCAGCACCTAGGTTGGCCTGGGGGCTGTTGAACATCGGTAGCCCCGCTTCTTCGAACTCGAGATGAAGGTCTCGAGAGCAAGGAGGGACCACGCGGTGTTGCTCTTCCGCACGTCGCTGAGCGCGGTTGGCGTTTCCCTGGATCCGCCGCGCCTCCTCAGAATCCGTCGCACCGTGACGTGGAGGTTCATTCTCAGAAACCACCAAGACCAGGCGAAAGATGGGACCTGAGTCATTGGGAGGGACGTGGACCCGGACCTTCTGGAACTCGCCGCCATCCGGAGACGCGGGAGTTCGCGTGGTACGGGGGAGCCGCTCTTGGTCGATCTTCTTCCGCAGGCGGCAGCTGCAGAGGGTATGTCGCGCGCCCTTATGGTAGGTGCACGGTACATCGAGCGGGTTGTGGCGTGCGCGGAGCTCGGGCTTTAGGTCGCCAGAGGGCCGCCGCCACCCAGATTGGATCTGGGAGGACTTGATCGCCTGGCGAGCGTAGACGTCACTGGGTGGTTGCAGACCAAAAGGGAAGGCCCCAGGGGGTGGTGCCGCCCGCGTTGAGCGCTGGGCTCTTTCGCAGATCTGGAGGGTGTCCTCCATCATGCTGATGACGCGCTCCATTCCCTGAACGATGTCATAGGGTTTGGGCGGGTGGGTATCTGATGCTAGACCGGAAACGGGTGTGGCGACGGACGCCGTCGCGATCTGCGCAGCGGCCACCGGAGTGGTCGTGGCTGCCGGAACGGTCGAGGTCGCCGTGAAGGAGCCGAAGCAGATCTCCACGAGGTTGGCGAGGATGGCCGCCATGCTTGCCGGGAAGACGACACCAGATCGGGCCACCATGCTGCACAGCGAGTTTCCGATCTCCCCTACCTGGCGCGCCAACTGTCAGGGGGTGAGACCTGGACAGATCCGCAAGGGGGCGACCCAAGCGGTTGTAGGTTAATTGGAGGGGATCGGGAACTAAGAGCGTAGGTGGTAGTTCACGTGTGGAACTCGGAACACGGCAAGAATGGCGATGAACACGGGGGTTTAGACTGGTTCGGGCCTCTGGAGAGTGAAACCCTACGTCCAGTATGAGGTGGAATTATGTGTCGAAGGGAAGTCCCCTCGAATGGAGCTCTAAGCCGCCTTATATGGTCAACGGGCTAGGGCTCCCATTCGAGGTCGGTGGACCCTCATCGGGGTCGGTTACAAATCAGGAAGGCCATCCGCCTTGATTACAGGGTAAATCCCGCGATCTGCGGACCTACTGGCGGCGCCAAGCCGCGATCTAGTAGCTCGCCTTGTGCTCCAAGCTTAGCGGATCCTCCGGGATCTGGATAAGGTCTTCCGGAGTCTTCCAAGGTCACCAGGGTTGTGGATAAGGTCTTCGGGCCCACTTGTAGGTCGGCGGGGCTTCTGGCAGGTCAGGTCCACTTGACAGGGACCTCTGGGACCCTGGTCGGTGGGGACCCATGGGTACCCATGTCTCTCATTCATCGATACTAACAATTTGTTTCCCAGTGTTTTGCCTAATGTGTGTTTCAGGTGACGGGATTCGCTGGGCGAAGGGTGTCTCCAAATCGAAGGTCTTCACCCGACAGGCGCACGTGCATATGCCGAAAAAAGCGCCGTGATATGCGTTGTGAAATCAGGAAAGCGCCGATTACGTGAAGACCCAATGGAGAATTCCTAAAATTAGCCTAGTACATTCTTGTTCGATCCGTTTTACACAAGGTCAATTTCAAAATGTAAAAAGTCCGCTCGTCTCCCTATAAAAGGAGGCCGACCGGCACATGTAAAGGGGATCGACTTTTGAGAATTACACTATTGAGAGTTTTACTTTCCTGTCTTTCGCGTTTACTACTTGAGCTTTTCGTTTCATTGTTCGTGTTAGCCTTCGGTATAGCGCAACAATTGGCACCCACCGTTTGTGTTTGGCTCGAGTAAAAACCCAAGATGTCCACGAGAAAGAAGAGGACCACTACCAATTCAAGCAAAGGGGCATCGTCATCCCTCGAGGAAGAGTTGAATCCTTCAAATCTACTCACCCAGGGGGCGGAGATCCCAGACCCGAACGCTAACCAGCCGAGGCCGAACCACAATGCTACCGCGGCCACGACCAAAGCAGCATACGAGGCCGAACTAGCTAAATTAAGAAAGGAGGCCGATGAACTGGCAAAAACCAAAAAGCGGCTATTGGCAGTGCAACAAGAGGCCGACGCGGCTAAAGAAATCCAAAAGCAGAAAGCTGAAATCGCTAAGCTACATGAAGAGTTGTGCATCATAAAGGCCAAACTGTCGCTAAACTTCAACCAACCTTCGCCTGAATAATTTGTGCCCTTTCAGTCCACGTTCACGGAGGGTGACATTCCACTCACCCAATCGCCTCCATACACTAGTTTCAGTCGCAACCCTTTCTCCAATCCTTTCGAGTCTGGCCCTTCGAATCGTGACACCCGTACCATCCGCACGAGATCTTGGGACCCAAAATCGCCCTTATCTCAAGAAGTCCAACTCACACCATGGTCGCAGTCTTACAAACCAGTGCCGCTTCCCAGGTTCTCGGGCCAGTCAGACCCTAGACAATTCCTAATGAGCTGCGAAGCTGCCATTCTCTCGGCTGGGAGTGACGACTCAGTGCTGGCAAAATCGTTTATCATTGCCACCGACGAAGCCGCGGTGCAGTGGTACTCTCTCCTGAGTCCCAGAGTGATTTATTGCTGGGAAGACCTAAAGCAGCTCATCCTTTCGAATTTCCAAGGTTTCCAACGTCCCGAGCTCACAAAGAGCGATCTATTATCTTACAAGCAGAAAGAAAAGGAGCCTCTCCAGAATTTTTTCAGAAGATTTGTCAACCTCAGAGCCCAAACACCTAATATTATGGACACCGTCGCTATCAATGTTGCAATAGTAGGTCTGAGGGCCGGTCATTTTCGCTCGCATCTCATGCGCGAAAGGCCCAAAACGATCCAGCGCTTGTACGAAGAATTCGAGAAGTTTTGTTGTTCGGACAATGACTTCAGAATGTGTATGGAGGAGCAATCCCAACAAAAGAAATCTGCCAAAGCTAGCCAGCCCAACAAAAGGGATTGGTCTAATCCTAGAAACACCCCGTACGCCAATCCCAGAAATGTTTTCAGCCTAGAAGGAGAAGTTGGTCAGGAAAGTTGCAATCCCCAGAGCGACACTCCAAACCAAAACAATAGCCCACCCAACCCTTCGGAGCAAAATTCTGGAGGCAGCCACAGAGGTGGAAGGGGCGGAGGCAATGGAAGAGGCCGAGGCAGGGGCCGGGGCCATCTAGAGAAAAGAAAGTGGTATTGCTTCTTTCACAAGGAGAATTACGACCATAGTTCAAACTATTGCCCAGACAAGAAAAGATTCGAGGTTATCTTAGAGGAGGAGAAAAAGGAAAAGGAGAAAGCCAACTCAGTCAATCACTCCGTCCCAGCATGGCAAAACCCAAACTTTGGGAGGAATGCTTTCGCCAACCCTTTCCAACCTCCCCATTTCCCACCACCTATCCCAAATTACACCCAGCCACCTCCCTGGCAATCCCAGGTTTTCCAAGCTCAAAATGTCGAGCGTAGGCCCATTGATCAGCACCCCATCGTTCCTCCTCCACCCCCATACAAAGGTCCAACCACTCCACCTCTACCCACAAAAACCAAGGGCCAAAATGATCCGCTTCCCTCAGTCGGAACCATTCTCCCCATTTCAGGTGGCTCCGCTCTGGAATTTGATTGCAAAAGGGACAGGAAAAACTATTTCCGTGAAGTCCGGAACTTCAGTGTGGAAGGAAGAGTAGAAAGAACCAGATGGTCACAT
This sequence comes from Cenchrus fungigraminus, assembly GCA_036936925.1. Taxonomy (NCBI): domain Eukaryota; kingdom Viridiplantae; phylum Streptophyta; class Magnoliopsida; order Poales; family Poaceae; genus Cenchrus; species Cenchrus fungigraminus. Next base: position 60,963,415 of record CM072768.1, on the reverse strand, counting down.
ATTCTGATCATCTTTTCGGAGGAGGACGTAAAACTTCAAGGTTTTCCTCACAACGATGCCCTCATGATCAAAGCCAACATAGCCAGCTGGACTTTGGGAAAACTTTTGGTTGACAATGGCTCGTCAGCAGACATAATATTCGCGGACGTGTATGACAAAATGGGGCTGAGTAGGAATTTGTTGCAGGCTCCGGATACACCACTGTATGGTTTTGGAGGGCGAGTCATTCCCGTAGTACGAAAGGTTTCGCTTTCGGTCTCTTTCGGCACAGTCCAAAATGCCAGAACAGAATATTTGTCCTTCGATGTAGTGGAAATGTATTACCCCTACAATGGGATTCTGGGGAGAGGTATTCTCAACAAGTTCGAAGCCATCATTCATCAGGCTTATCTATGCGTGAAAATACCAGCAACACAAGGCGTCATCACAATCTGGGGCCATCAAAATGACGGCCGAAACTTAGAGAGGTGCAGAACTCCCGGCCGGAGGAACGTTAATGCTCTTGACGAGATGGTCAAGGGTAAACCCATGGAGAAGGAGCCGAAAGCAGACAGGGAAAAATCAATGTGCAGCCAGATTGCGACACCAAGAAAGTTATGTTGGATGAAATGGTTTGGGATCAGGCCGTCGTCATTGGGTCGGATCTCGCACCAGGCGAAGAGGCAGAGCTAATCCAGTTCCTCCAGAAGAATAAAGATGTTTTTGCCTGGTCCGCCAAAGATTTGAAAGGCGTGGATCGCAACTTCATCGAGCACAAGCTGAACATCGATACCGCTATCAAACCTCGAAGGCAAAAACTCAGAAAGATGTCCGATGACAAAGTAGTAGCAGTTAAGTCTGAAGTCCAAAGATTGCTTGACGCCAGCGTCATTCGTGAGGTCATGTATCCAAAATGGTTGGCCAACATTGTGTCGGTCAAGAAGAAAAATGGAAAGTGGAGGATGTGCATAGATTTCACAGATCTAAACAAAGCTACACCCTAAGACAACTTCCCACTTCCAAGAATGGACCAAGTCATCGATTCGGCAGCCAGTGCCGCCATCATGTCTCTCTTGGATTGTTTTTCCGGCTATCATCAATGCTGGATGGCAAAGGAGGATGAAGAGAAGACTAGCTTCATCACACCTTTTGGCACCTTTTGCTTTGTTCGAATGCCCGAAGGCCTGAAAAATGCTGGCCCAACGTTCACCAGAATGACAGGAGAGGTGTTCAAGCCTCAAATTGGCAGAAACATCCAGGCTTACGTAGATGACCTCATAGTCAGAAGCGATGAAAGGTCAAATCACATCACTGACCTGGCGGAAACTTTCACCAACATGGGAAGAGCGGGGTTGAAATTGAATCCGGAGAAGTGTGTGTTCGGAGTCACCAAAGGCAAAATTTTGGGTTTCTTGATTTCGGCCAAGAAGATTGAGGCAAATCCTGACAAAATAAAGGTGATCAGGGAGATGGAAGAACCAAAAACAAAAAAGGACATTCAGAAGTTGAATGGTCAGATCGCGGCTCTGAATAGATTCATTTCCAGGTCTGCTGAGCGAAGCCTTCCATTCTTCAAAGCATTGAAGGGAAAAGGCAAGATTGAGTGGGGTCTGGAGCAGAGCAAGGCTTTCGCCGAGCTGAAAGCGTACATCGAGAAGATGGCAATATTATCACCGTCTCTCCCATCAGAGCCTCTCTTCCTATATGTGGCCGCATCCAAGGCAGGAGTCAGTGCAGCCCTCGTTCGAGAGGTTGACAGTAACAAGGGGAAATATCAAAGTCCGGTGTATTTTGTCTCGAAGGCCCTCTCGGGTTCCAAGTTGTTATACTCAGAGTTAGAAAAGATTGCCTACATGGTGATCATGGCTACAAGGAAACTTAGGCATTATTTTGAAGCCCACAAGGTCACCGTGCTCACTGATCAGCCTCTCAATGACCTCTTTATCAACAAGGAGGCTTCATCCAGAATTGCCAAATGGGCGACTGAGCTATCGGAACACACGATTGAGGGAAAAGATCCGCTATCAAATCCCAAGTTTTAGCAGACTTTGTGGCAGATTGGACATCACCAGGCAACTGCAGTGGTGATGAGGAATTAGTCCCAGTCTGGGAAATCAGATGCGACGGGGCCTGGGGGCGCAAAGGTGCTGGATTTGCTGCGGTCATTACTTCACCGGCGGGGGTCAAGCTAAGATATGCAGCTAGGTTGGATTATTTAGATCCCTCTGACAGATGTACAAACAATACTACTGAGTATGAGGCGCTCCTCCTACGCCTCAGAAAAGTATGAGCCTTGGGAGCGAGCAATTTCTTGGTCTAGTGCGATGCTGAAGTCATCAAGGATCACGTTGAAAAGGAAAGTGAGGCCAAAGAGCCAGAGCTAATCAAGTACCTTGCTGAGGTACGAAGGATGGAAAGTCATTTTCGGGGCTTTACCATCGAGCATCTGCCAAGGAAAAAGGATGGCGAAGCTGACAACTTGGCAAAAAGAGCCGCGAAAAAGGAACTGATGCCACCTATCGTTGCTTTCCTTCACAGGCATTATGAGCCTGTCGAAGCTCATGATCTGAAAAGAATGCAAGCTCGGGCAAAAGGCTATGTCTTAAAGGATGACAATTTTTCAAGTTGGGAGTATGTGCGCCGCTACTCAAGTGCATACCACAAGAGCAAGGCATTGAGCTGATAAAGGAAATCCATAGTGGAATGTGCAGATCACACATCGCAGCTAGAGCTTTAGCCGGAAAGGCTTTCAGGCAAGGTTTCTATTGGCCAATGGCAATAAGAGACACTGAGCAGATAGTCAAAACATGCAAGGCTTGTCAATTTGCAGCAAAGCATCAGCAAAGGCCAGAGGCTCTTTCGCAACTCATTACACCTACTTGGCCATTACAGCGTTGGGGCATGGACATTGTTGGACCATTGCCCACAGCTCAAGGCAACTTCAAATTCGCCGTGGTAGCAGTCGAATACTTCACTAAGTGGATTGAGGCGAGGCCCGTCGCCACTATCACATCGGCTACTATCAGAAAGTTTTTCCGGCAGCAAATCATTTGCAGATTCGGGGTCCCTAGAGAATTCACAGTTGATAATGGAAAGCAGTTTGATTGCCAGGATTTCAGGGAATACTGTCGCATGATCAGAACGAACCTTCGCTTCACTTCCGTCTATCACTGTCAATCCAATGGCGTAGTCGAAAGGACCAATGGCCAAATTTTTGCAGCCATAAAGAAGTGTCTTTTTTTATCAGAAGAAAGGAAAATGGGCTGACGAGTTGTCCAGAGTCATCTGGTCACACAACACCACCGAGTCTAGGGCTACCAAGTTCACACCTTTCAGGCTGTTATACAGAGCCGAAGCTATGTGTCCGGAAGAACTAGCCAACGAGAGTGGCAGAGTTTTGGTGGGCAGCTCTCGCGAGAATGAAGAAGTGGATAAGGATCTGGTCGAAATCGATAGGCTCGATGCAGTCTCAAATCTGCTCAAGTACCAAGAAGAAACCCGAAAGTGGAGAGACAAAAAGGTCTCTTTGAAGAACATTCAGGTCGGTGATTTCGTCCTAAAGAGAAAAAAGAATGCCGATTCAGTGGGCAAACTGCAATTTGCTTGGGAAGGTCCTTACAATGTCGTAAGCAGCATCAGAGACGGTGCCTTTCGTCTCAAGAATGAAGAAGGTGTTGAGCTGCCGCATTCATGGAATGTGGACAACTTGTGCGTGTTTTTCCCGTAGTTAAAAATATGTAGTAGTCGGTCGCATGAAGTTATAAATGCGGGCGACTCATAAGTTTTTCTTTCCAGTATTTACTTTCGTGCAATTTATATTCAATAACAGGGTTGTACTCTTTTCCTCACATGGGGGGACTCCATCCTGGAGCGTGAGGTTTTTGACGAGGCAACCTTGATGTAAAATTTCCCTTTCTCTATAAATGGAATACTTTCCCCCTATGATCATCGCATTTTTTTTTGCTTTCGAATACTTTGTGAAGTGCTATCAAAGATAGCCCACTCGCAAAGAGTGATTTGAAGTGCTGCATGAAAGCAGCCCACCCACAAGTAGTGACGTGCGAACGATTCACAAGAATCAAAGTCTTTAAAGAGATGTCTGTAAGACAGCCCACCCGCAACGGGTGCATTGAAAGCGACTCGTTCGAATCGAAAAAGCGCCAAAAGGCTGCGAAATTGCAACTCATTTCTAGTTAGAAGTAATGAAACCTAACTTGGCAATGTGATTTTAAGCCAAAAGTAGCGGCAAACTTCCATCGTCAAAAAACAGCTCAAAAGCTGAAATATTCAACACTTCAGCGTAGGTTCTAGTCCTACAATGCGGTTTCACGCCAAGGTGTCACATAGTAGGCTAGTTTATTACCTACAGGGTAACCACAGAAACGAGAGAATCCCTGCAATATCTTACACACCCAAACGTTTTACCAAAACCCTCGCAAGGGGGGGTTTCATTATTATGAAATCAAATAAAACTCGAAGTTCGAAACATTACACCGAAAAACATCTCAAGTTCCGTTTACATTTCTCCTAGTTTTCGAAGGGGGGAAGACATTTTCTTTCAGAAATAGTGGTCAAAACCTGCGAGAATGTCAACCTAAACGCATCACGCTTATGAAAAGGGCAGCTCCACACAGCTACCCTCCGAGTATAATCCTCCCTGAGCTTTATCCTTGTCATATACAAAGCAATGATCATCTTCTCCTTCCCAAAATGGTTCTTCTTTCACGAACGGGGCTTCGATCGCCTTTGGTTCAGCCAGCACGATCTTGCTGTTATCGTTCATGGTCATAAATAAGCGAAGCGGATAGCTGTGTAAAGAATAGTACGAGGTGCAATACTCCCAAAATTCATCAAAAGTTTTCTCGGGGAATCGGTGTTGAAAGATTTTCCAAGACGGACCGCTGACACAGGTGTTGGCACGGTTGAAAGTTCTAGGCGTCACATCCAACACTACATCCTCGTCGGGTGTCTGCGAAAACAATTTGCACAAAGTTTTACATCATCTTTCAATCCTAAGCAAATCTACACTAAGTAGTCCCCAAGAGTGTTTTTCGCTTTACACCTCCGGCGCGGGGTCTATGGTGGGATTCGGCGCCGGTCCTTCGTGTTGAAGAGGCGCGAGGGGTTCGCCGGTGGCAGGATCTTTGTTGCTTCCTTCCTCGTTGGCTGAATCATGAATGGGAGCATCGGGAATAGCACCTTCATCCTCATCAGTGGTAGCTCTCGGCGGCCAATCCCTGTATGGCCCATAAGGTCCAAGAGTTGCGTCCGCACCGTGTATCGCTCGATGCTCCTGGAGCTCCAACACTTGTTTCGCCTGGCCAAGATAGAACTATGAGAGAGGCAATGTATCAAAAATCTCAAGATAAAAAGTTAAGAATCAGCGAAAGCAACTAAGCGAAATGAAGTTTGAAAAGAGGCAAACCTTAGCCAATCGATCTGCAGCTTTCTTGCGAGCATGCTCTCGACCGCTTTTAGCCCAGAAGTTGCGAAGCACGATCTTGGTAATCGCGTCCACCATTTTGCTTGGGGCTGGAAGGTCTTCCGAAGAAGGGAACGCGAATCCACAGGTTCCAAAGGTTTTGAAGTGTTCGCAACTACGCTCTTCCAACAAGTGGAAAATAGCTTCTGTGCTCATCACCGCACCATAATCTCCTATTTTAGACATAGTGTGGGGTAATAGTTTCAGCTCGTTGTTCATCCATAAGTAAAAGCTGGTGATGTTATCTGTAACCCGAAAGGTTTGGGTCTCGGCGCCGTACTGTTCTAGTACCCGGCGAAAGGAGTGAGCTAAATGCATGCCCCACTGATGACAGTACGACTCGTTGTTCTCCAAAATTTTCGCCAGATCAGATTTTTGCTTCTTGAGCTCATCAATCAGAGCGTCACGAGTCGCAATTTGCACGTCGTTGGCATCGCATCGGTCAACCGCATCGCGAAGTTCAGTGCGGCATTCTTCATAGCATTTCAAGCTTTGCTCCCGTTCCTTTTTCAAGCTGTCCATCGCAGATTTCTGATTAGAGCACATTTCCGCCAGGTTTTGAACTTGACCAGAGAGCTGCTTGTACTGACTCTTCAAGTTTTCATTTTCTTCTCGTAACTTGCGGTTCTCCTCCTCTAGGCGTTGTCTTTCATCATGAAAGCATTGAGTTTCTCCCGCAAGTTTCTCATACCCCTTTCGATCGGTAGCTATTCCTTTAGAAAGCAAAGATTGCATAGCATCTAGGAATTGCCTACCATCGAGACCTTCCAGTGAGTTGAGAAAATCTACATTCACAAAACAAAGCGAGTCGTCAGTTAATATCCGAAAGCGGAACACGGCATACTTAAATAACAAAGAGCAGGGTTAAGTTTCCATGACCAACGAGGAAAGGAAACATGAAGCAAAAAGGCATACCGGGTACTAGGGTCGAGGGGTCAGTGCCTAATCCAAATGAGCACGTTGCGTCTTGCTCCTTTTGTGGGCTCTTATCCTTGGTCCCCATCGTGACCAGCATGGTAGCCACTTCAAAACCACGAAAATAATGAGTCAATCTTCGTGAATAAAGTTTCTGCTCAAGAAGAGAAAGAACTTTCGAAGACATTGTACCTGAAGTTTCGAGTAGAAGAGTGTCATCGTTTTTGGAGCCCAAAGTGTTTCCTCCTTCAATTGATTCTCTGGCGTTCCGTTCAACCTCGTCGAAGGATGGGGGCGGCAACCGGGAAAATGTTCCTTCATGCACCTCAGTTTCGGTCGAATCCAATTCAATTGGTTCGCCGGCCTTCGAGCCCTGAGCTTGATCAGCTTCTTCTGGCAGATTGGTTCCAGCCTCGTTTTGCACCGAAGGTTGCGGATCATTCTTTTTGACTTCCACCACAACGTCTTCATCGATGTAGGACAGTTCCTTATCGCAGTCAATTACATCCATCAAACCAACGACAGTTTTATCTGGCAAGTACGATGGGTTGTGGGACCAAAGATCTCACCAGTCTTGTTGTAATGTTCCCAGTACTTTTCTCCAGCCGCTTTTTCCTCTGGGGTTTGTTCCATTCGTTTTTTCATACAGGTTGCAAGCCGCGGAAAAGTACGCTTGTAATCGCTCAGTTCTAGCTTTGGTTTCAGCCAAGCCCAGTTCAACTGGAGCAATTTCAGGCTGATCCGTCGGTTCCTTGGGCTCTTTAGCTTTCGGTGGGTAAGTTCCCATCAGTTGAACCTTCGGGGTAGCCAAAACATCAGTGGCTTCACTTGGCTCCATTGCTGGGTCAACCCGCGGCCTCTTTTCGCGAGGTTTAACAGTTTCGGATTTTTTTCTCTTCGATGCGAGGCCCCTTGTCTTTCTCGGCTTCGCTTGGAGTTTTTCTTTTGGAGGACTCTTTCTTTTCAAGAGCCGAAGCCGATGCCGTGTCTTGAGCCTTTTTCTTTTCCTTCTCTGCGGCGGCCACTTTCGCAGCCTCAGTCTTCCGACGAATCAAGTTTAAATTAACCTTCAAGAGCTTAGAAGGCTTTTCGGCGACAGGCACCAGTGTAGTTCTTGCTGCCTCGGCTTTCCGCCGTGCCAAAGCCTCACTTGCCTTCGCAAGTTTTGAAGTGCCTTCCGTCGCTGCAACCGTCTTGTCCATTTTGCTTTTCTTTGAAGTTTCCACTGCTTCGGACCCAACGTTGCCAGACGGCTGCATTTTCTTCCCAGGCGTCGGCGGCTTCGGGCGTGGTGGGCATGAAACCCCCATTTCTTCCAAGACGCGATTAACGCAACCTTGATGCCTTAGTATCTTTTGGGCAGCCTCCCACTCCTTGTGAGTGTAGTTGCCAGTCATCTGAACAACTTTCTTTTCAACTTCAGACAATATCTCTTCGTCAGTTTTCCCTTCGGGGCACTTGACGTTAAATTTGGGGCTACATATATCATAGTCAAGGCCAGGCAGCCGCTTCTTGGTGTAGCCCCATGAGCCCCATCGAGGCTTGCTGGGTCAAGAGCGTCTCGAGTTGTAATTATTACTTGAGTTGCCTGGAAGAAAGCACTAGTGCTAGCAGAATTGCGACTCCCCTTCGTGAGTTCCGGAGCCAATTCAACCTCCAAATCTATCATATGATTGGCCAGGTCGTAACTGACAACCTCTTCGTGCTGCTTCTTTCGCCCAACCACCTAAATGGTGGCATAAAACCAATACGAATTCCACTTGTTAGCCCACTTGTTTTTGTAAGCAGGGGCTAACTCCACCGGAACTTGGTTTTCGTTAATCCGGCAGGTCTGAAACGTACAGCAGCCATATTGAGCTTCTTTGTCTTCAGCATCAACGGTGACCACCTTCTTCGCCCAATGAATCTCAAAATGACGGACGAAGGTGTCCACGTCATTTGTCCCAGCAAAAGAGCGGCAAGCCCACAGGAACTTAAGGATATGAGGGATTGAATTGGGTGCCAACTGATGAATTTGGACATTATAGGCTGCCAATATTTCAGCGAACCTCTTCGACACTGGCAGTCGCAGACCTGCTGTGAAGAAATCGCGAAACACAACGCTCTCATTGGATCTGGGCTTCGGAGTCGTTTCCCTTCCAGGGAGCCGACAGCCGTCAGACGAAAAACAGCCCTCCGAAACCAGGGCGTCCAACTCTGCCTGTGTCATCAATGATCGACCCATGAAGCATGTGCTGGGTTTAATCAACTCTTTGGGGCTGGCGTCAACGCCAGCAAGATTTTCCCCCAATTCACCTTCAGCTGCGGCACCACCCCCAGTAGCAATCTCGCCCTCTTCAACACCGACATCTGTTTTCTCAACATCTGTGTCGCTCAATGTTATTTCTACATCGCCGCCGCTACTGGAATCACTACTTTCATCGCTATCAGAATTGGACGAAGAGCTGCCGGTCTCGCGAGAGCTAGCAAATCCATCCAAGACAGAAATCTTACCAGATTCTGAGCTGGACGACGATGAAGAGGATGTCACGGCAGGCTCCGCAACCTCAGGCGAAGCAGGGCGCTCCTCGTGGTTTGACGGAGAACCTTCGCTTTCCATCACTTTCGCTGTATGCCTGACGCGAGCCATTTTCTATAAAGTCTCAATCTTAAAACACATAGAGATGAGAAGCAAACGAATTCGATTCACTTTCTCTTAAGCCGGAGGCTAACCTTTTAGCACGACTGTCCTTCGGCGAACGGAACTTGCGAGAAGCGAGACCTCAAAATACAATCCGCGATTGCGAAAAGGAAAGCGAGAGTTGAAAGCGACAGCAGTGTGAAAGCATCGCCGACCCCCTCTATTTATAGGCAGGAGACGGCAACGGTCGAATTTTTAAACCCAACGGTCAAAAATGAGGGCAAAACAGTAATTCACACGATTCCTCGGGAGTCGGCGGCAAGGAAGACGTTTTCTTTTGTCTCGATTCTCGAACCGTGCGTTTCGGCGGCTCAAGCTTTCGATCTCGCAAGCCTTTTCGCTTCCGAGGGGCTTCTGTTGGGGGATTCGGAATCAAGTTTGACAAAGTTATTGTTTTTGAGCCATCGCAATAATCACGTGCAATCCAAAAACTTTCCTTACGCAATGGCGAAGCCCGCAAAGCCATTTAGTTTCTTTTCACTTTCAATCTCTTGGTTTTCGCCGGTTACCTTTCGTCGCTCAAAAGGCGTATTGATGTAAAAGACCTCAGTTTTCAACCACGACTTAATGCCATCGGCTTTTCGAAGACGAAGCCTAGGGGTCGAATCCTCAACACGGGAGAAATCTCAGTCGTGCTTTCGCTCGGAGTTTCGTCGATACTAACAATTTGTTTCCCAGTGTTTTGCCTAACCTGTGTTTTAGGTGACGGGAATCGCTGGGCGAAGGGTGTCTCCAAATCGAAGGTCTTCACCCGACAGGCACACGTGCATATGCCGGAAAAAGCACCGTGATATGCAACGCGAAATCAGGAAAGTGCCGATTACGTGAAGACCCAATGGAGAATTCCCAAAATTAGCCTAGTACATTCTTGTTCGGTCCATTTTACACAAGGTCAATTTCGGAATGTAAAAAGTCTGCTCGTCTCCCTATAAAAGGAGGCCGACCGGCACATGTAAAGAGGGTCGACTTTTGAGAATTACACTATTGGGAGTTTTACTTTCCTGTCTTTCGCGTTTACTACTTGAGCTGTTCGTTTCATTGTTCGTGTTAGGCTTCGGTATAGCACAACCTTACACACCCTTACTCTTGCAGAGGGATGCATGGAAGAGCCCTGCAGAGAGATGATAATGCACCCAGATATATCCGGCCGGGCTCTTTCATGCTGTACGTGTCGCTTCTTACATATGCTGCCGTTGCATTTGCTAAGAAAATTATATCCCAATAACAAAACATATCGCACATTCCATGCATGATTGCTCTAGAAAATGCCGGCCACCTGTGCAATTATGTCAAGTTTCCAACTGGCAAAGGATGAAGCGGTGATCGATCTGTTGCTGCATCAAATCAGTTTAAATTAGAGACTCACCACTCATCTCATTCCCCGTTTGATTTCTTTTATGCTCATCTTCGAGGAAGATCAGGCCACGTTTCCCATCTAAGATTCGATAACGGAGACAAACGATAAGCGAAAATCCCATCCAGTTCCAGGTATATCTATCTGTCAGGCATTTGGGGTAGGATACAGTATGCCCACTTCATCGTTGGCCCGTTGCCCTTCGTTTAAAATAATCCAATTAACACGTAATCATGAAGATGACCTTTATGTGACTTTTGACATGTAGAAAACGGTAAGATTCAGTGGTGACAGAAAAGTGTGCGCTTCTGCAGTTTGGTAGGAGGTTGAAATTTAGCAGCAGCAGTTGGTGAAACCGAGTGAACCGCGCGATGAGAGTCTATCTTCTGAAGTAAGAGGTAAAAACGTGCAGTGGAACCAGCTTACTGAAAGGTAAAAGACTTTACGTGACGATGGCGGGAAAGGCATCTCAGCTGGGTCGGTCGCTCATTTCGTGTCCGCTTCCCATGGTGACGATCGTGTGCTTGGAGAAGAGGCCACCGCACCTGTATGGAAAAAGGGCGAACGGCCACTTCCCATTGTCTAATACAGATTTCCAGATGGGCCAGGCCGATGGGCAGGCGGCATGGACAGAGCCCGAAAAAGCACGGAACGAGCACAGCCCGCCGGCACGAAGGGAATCATACCACGCACCGGCCTGGCACGATAGTCAGACCGGGCCTGGGCCGCATCCTCGACACGGTGGCCCGGCACGAGCACGACACGAAAAATGGGAAGGCACGATGCGGCCCGACAATTTTGGCCTGCTAAGAGCCATCTTACCCTTCCATATATAAACGCATTCTTCCAACCCTAACCCTAACACCCTCGTTTCCTCTACCTTTCTCCCTAGGACCGACAACGGCCGTCTCCACCACCATGGTGCCCATCAATGTCGGGTGTCGGGGCGCCGCGCCTGCCGCCTCCTCCATCATGCCATTGGCCCAGGCGCCTCCTCATCCACCGGAGCCAAGCGCCGCGCCAGGCGCCTCCATCACTGCCGAGGCCGCCACGAACAGGCGCAGGGAGCCGTGCTTGGCCCGGCCGGCACTAGCACAATGGACCAGCTGGGCCGCCGGGCCGGCCCTACACTATCAAAAGGTCATAGTGCCGAGCTTGGGCCGGTATTTCGGCCCGATGGTCCGACACGAAAGAGGCTTCAGGCCTGGTAGTGTTGGGCCACATTGGGCCGGGCCAAATTGAACTCGGGCCGGGCGGCCCGTCTGGCCATCTATAGTCGCTGAAGTGAACTGTAGAAAAAGGAGGAGGTGAAAAGTGCAGTGCAACCAGTTTTACCGAGACTGAATGAATAACCTTAGGTTCTCTATTCAGATCTTATCCTGAACTAGCTAGTGCTGAACTAATGCTTATGTACGGTTTAAATGTTTAGTGAACATGTCCTAATGTCGTGTTACTAATCAGGTTATGATTTGAGACTTTTGTTAGTTGTATCGAGATTGCGATCCTACTTATGTTAGGTTGTCTGCCTGCCCTTTTTTTACTATGAATCATTGACTCCCAACCGATATCGACGTGCTTCCGATTCGATAATTTTGTAACATCCATCCATCATTTCCGAGAAAATAAATATGAAACTGAAAACAATTCAGGCCACTTTCTGATCATTTTCACCCCTATGTTCTTCGATATTGGCGTCTTGTGAACTGGCATGTTTGAATCCCCAAAATGGGCTTATTAATATTCTTTAATTAGCAACTTTGTTTGTTTTTTGAATTACAGTACAGAGTACAAGCAATGTTGTACTGTATTTCAATGTCAGCTTGTTTGGCACAAACCCAGCATATATTTATGATCAATGTCTATCAGATTCTCATCCCATAGCTTGTTATTAGTCATTTGGTACGGTATATTGCACAAGTTTTTACCATTTCAGTTGAAATGGTAAAACCGGATGCCGTTTACAGTTCTTTCAGTGGACAACGTTTTCTTTGAGGTAGAAGGCAAGTCGAGCTGGATGGCCTTATTTTATTGAGTGCCAGTGGGATGGTCATACTCGATGAGTAGTTTAGTACTCAACAATGATTAATTAAATCGATTACTACATTGCATTAGTTTAGTACATCAACAATAATCAAATCCATAACTACAATAACATGGACATGTATTTTTTTATGAACATGCCAGCCCATCAACTGGACATGAACTAATGTTTTTATTTACTCGTATACAACAAAAAGACACAGAACTAAAAAGAATTAGAAACAAATTAAACCATAAGCTATCGAAATTGGGAATAATCTCCCAAACGAATGTAATTGTGTCCCATGTACATATACTGCTATGAACTATATCTCCACGTCAGCCCGCACATCATCACTGAGAAGGATGAAGCCGGAAATGGGAGGCACTAGTGGTGTTTACGGCTGGGGCTAGGCCTGAAGAGGCTGACGTCTCTGCTGTTCACCTCCTGAAGCGGCCTCGCGTTCTTCTCCATGTCCTGATCGACATGAAAGCAACTTGTTTGGTCAAGCTAAAGTTGGGGACGAAAAAAAACAAAAGTAGCGTTCGTTAAAATTGCTTTTAGATTCTAGCCATGTTTGAATCTTCCCACAATAACTGCCTCCTTCTAGAAGTGACATAATTAATCTAATTTACTTTCTTCATCAGGCGCTCGTGTTCAAATAAGTTAAAGTCATGTAGTAGCTCAAAACTTACGTCGTGCACGGCTTCCCTGAGAAGCTCCATCTGATACTTAGATACGGTGTGAACCTGCACAAAAAAAATGAAAAAATTTCAGGAAAATTGCTAACGGTATATAACAGTATCGAAATTTGGTCACCAACCCCGTGCCGACAAGATGGACACTAGCAATTTGTGTGCCTAAGAGCAACTCCAAGAGATTGTTAAAATTTTCTCCCTAAAATTATGTATTGGGCTCTCCCAAAAATTCTTTTTCCCCAAAACCACTGTCATCCTCCAGCAGATCACTAAAAATTAGTCTCCCAATATTTTTAAAACAAGCCACATCATCATTGTCATCAAATTTCTATCCCATCCTTCGTATCTGACTACACTCTACCAGCACCTGTGCGCCACACCCATACGGCTCTCTGTTTTTCAATTCATTGCTCCTCTCTCTCTCTCTCTCTCGCGTTCTTCACCTCCATCCACCCACAGCTCTACCTGATCCAATGAAGGGGGCCACTCCCGGCGCTGGTGGCGAGCGAGCCTGATGGCGCACGGGCTGGGGAGAGTTCTGCTCGGCGGCGCGTGGGATGGTGCCAACTGTTGCCCGCTGCCCCCGTCAGGAACGGCGACGCATGCCATCTTTGCTGCCCAGCCAGGAGCGGCGGCGCGGGCTTGGCGAGATGCTGACTTGCTGCCCCGATGGAGCGGCGACGCGGGTCCAACGAGGGCGAGCTGCAGGCCTGCAGCCCCCGACGGGAGCGCCAGTGCGAACTCGGTGAGCTGCAGCCCCCGAGGGAATGGAAGCGACGTTATGGGTCCGGCGAGCTGTTGCCCCGACAGCAGCGGTGGCGCGGGTCTGGCGAGCTGCAGCCCCCGACAGCCCCCCGACGGGAGCGCCGACGCGGGCTCGACGAGCTGCAGCCCCCCGACGGGAGCGCCGACGCGGGCTCGACGAGCTGCAGCCCCCAAGGGAGTGGCACCGCAGCCCTTGGGAGGTGCTGCCCCGACGGGAGCGGTGACGCAGGCCGGCAAGCTGCAGCTCCCGAGTCCCGACGGGAGCACCGGCGCGAGCTGCTGCCCCGCGGCCCCACTGTTTTGGCGCCTCTGCATCCTGTCAGTGGGCCCCTACCTCCGCAGTGGGTGATTGGGGGAGGAACGGGGGACGCGAATATATGCGGGGGGACGGAGTTGTTTTTCGCATCGCGGAACTTTTGGGAAATGTTTACGGGAGCTGTTGGAGCAAACTTTTCTGCTATTTTTCCCAAAATCAAGTTTTGGGAGAAGTTTAAGGGATCTCTTGGAGATGCTCTAAGTCTAAACAGTAATCACAGTTGTTCATCGTGTGTCACCATCAAGTGATGATTGTCATGAAGTAAACAAAAGTCAAATAGGGCTAGCGCACGGATCGGACGTACCCGCTTGACGATGGTCCAGATGACCCCTTCGGTGCAGGGCGGCACGGTGAGGGAGCCCATGTAGCGGTAGTACACGCTGGCCCTGCCGCGCACGGCGCGGGGGTCCACGACGCCGACGCGCTCCTCCCGGTCCCGCCGGTCGGCGATCCGCCGGATGAAGGGCTCCATCTGCAAGAATCCATCATGCAGAAACATCGCATCGTGCTTGTCTGGAACTGATCGACTAAAATTATGCGGCAGCTAGCCCAACAAGTTGTGCTGCTGGCATGCATGATTAGGCAAGTGGGCGGCCGCGCCGGACCTGGTGAAGAAGAGGGTCGTGGCCGCGGCCGATCTCGTAGAGGATGGCGATCACGGCGGTCTTGTTCTCGGCGGTCTGGTGCACCAGGTGCAGCTCCAGGTCGTACCGGCGGCCGTCGACGGTATGCTCAGTGGGGGAGTGCCAGTGCAGGTTCTTCAGATGGTACACCGTGCCGTTGATCACCAGGCTCCCGGCGTCGCCCTCGAACCTCACCTGCAACGACCACCAATCTATCAGCTGCCATCTTCAAGTAGATACCCTGGATAGTAATATACACCTGCCAACGTACGCTTCGGCCTCGATCGAATTCATTCCTATACTGCTACTAGTAGTAAACGGACGGAGTTTATGATGTATAATTAAGGGCGACAGGGACTGTTAATTAATAATAATGCTCGCGGCGGGCGGGCGGCCGGCCGGCTAACCGCCGGCGTCTCTCACGTCACGTTACCATGATGTCGTGGCCGCGGTTGACGATGGAGGCCTCGGCGGGGCGGTAGGAGTGGTCGAGGTAGCCGAGGCCGCGCACCAGCGAGACGCGCTCGTGGTGGAGGTCGATGGGCGACTGCATCCGCCCCGCGCCGCACGCCGCCCACTCCGCCTTGATCTCGCCCCAGTGCTCCGGCCCGTGCTCGTCGCCGCGGGCGTAGCTGAACTCCTCCTCGTGCTCGGTCTCCTCCTGCGCCGTGGCGGTGGGGAGCAGGAGCGCGGCGGCGAGGAGTAGTGCCGCCGCCGCCGCGAGGCGGAGGTGGTGGCGAGCTGGACGCATGCTCTGCGCTCTGCGGTCTGTGCGGTGTCTCTCCTTCGTGGTGTGCGCGCGTGGGCTCGTTTCTTTGGTCGTTGGGCTGGTTGGTTTGGGAAGAGGGGAGCAGAATGGTGGGGGCATTTATACAGCGGGGAAGAGAGTAGGTGTCGTCGCTCAGGCTGGAATGTGTCAAGCCTGCCATCGGCGGCGACGAGCAGCCGAGCACGAGCAGGTAATAAGCAAGCCGCCGGCGGAAGCAAACGTTTCTGCCGTCTACGCATTTCCATCACGGTCCTCACGATTCACGAATCGTATCAGAGATTCAGAGTCAGAATGATGCACGGCCCCGCGTTGCACCGAGTCGTCGACGTTGCACGGATGACAGTCTGTTCTTGATTGACAGATGCATGCGCGTGGTGCATGGGCTCCTCTGATCTTGATTGTCGTTGAACCAGCTGTTCCCATTGATCCTTCGGAGTCGGTAGGTAAATTGGGTAACTGGTAAATTAAATTTCACCGACCACCCGTCACATCAATCTCCGGATACCAATTAGGTTTATTAAGTGTAGATTAATGACAAAACCTATTCCACAACTCATGCCTTAATTTTCAAGATGAATCTAGCGAGACCAATTATGCTATGATTAGACAACATCATGCTACAGTACCAATCTCTAATGACGGATTAATTAGACTTGATGGATTCGTCTCGCAATTTCCGGTCCATTCGTGTAATTATTTTTGTAGCTAGTCTACGTTCAATATTCCTAATAAACCTTGAAAGAGTACCCAAAAGTTTCACCTCACGAACTAAACAGGGCCTATATACTTGGTGATACCTACCTTGCACGTTGTTGTGAGAATTTCTCGAGCAAAATTTTAAGATGAACTTTGAAAGTAGAAAACTAAAGTGATTGTAAGAAGATATTCTTTTGCAAACGACATTACAATTTGGGGAAATGTAATCTAAGAGGCACTCATGGTCTCTTTTTTGGTGCCGTAGGTCTTGTTGACATACTTGATGGCGACCTCGGAGTCACCATACGCTACGAGGCGCTTGATGCCCAGAGACACCGCTATGCGCAGCCTGTGTATGAGGGCTTCATACTTGGGTCCATTGTTGGAGGCCTTGTAGTGGATCCGTAGGACGTACTTCATATGGTCGCCCTGAGGCGATATAAAGAGTACGCCTGCACGGGCTCGGGCTTCTCCTATGAGGTTCTTGCGTCGTGTGGAAGCTGGTCCTCCTCGATCAGCTTGACAGTGTCCTTCAGTACATAGAACTCACGGAGAGTATGCTTCACCTGCTTGTGGTAAGGGCAGAGCTCGTCGAGTGGGTCTTGGTGGGGACTAAGAACAGGGCGTTGTACGCTAGGTGTGCGTTGCCCAGATCGGATCTGGGTCTTTTTGGCCATCTGGTCAGAGTAGACCTTGGTTGAGCTCCTCAGGCCGAAAGGCGCGCGGGATGGACCCGAGGCCGACCTGGGAGAGTGCTGAGCTTGCTCGCAGATCTGGAGCGTCTCAGTCATCATGCCGATGACGCGATCCATCCCCGCGACTAGGTCGAAGAGTGCGGGTGGGTGGGCTTTCTCCAGGAGATCTTCAATAGGTGCAGTGAGATGGATCTCGCCGACTTGCTTGGTGGGTGTGACCGCCGAAGGAGCGGTAACGGCGGGAGTGGTGAAGGTCGAGAAGGAGCCGAAGCTGCGACGGGGTTGGCGAGGAATTCTGCCATGCTTGCCGGGAAGACGACGCCGGGTCTGGCCATCATGCTGCACGATGAGTCTCCGTTCGCCTCTACCTGGCGCGCCAATTGTTAGGGGGTGAGACCTAGACAGATCCGCTACGGGGGCTACCCGAGCAGTTTGCAGGTTAATGGAGATCTAGAGACTAAGAGCGGAGATGGTTGCGCAGGGTTGCACACGGAACTCGGTGAAGCACAGGGGACACGAGGATTTATACTGGTTCAGGCCACCGGAGAGTAAAACTCTACGTCTAGTTGGTGTTGTATTGCTTGTATGTGGAAAAGAGTCAATGATGGAGAAGATGTCCTCGGAAGGGCGCCCTAGGCCGCCTTATATTGGCCGGCAGACTAGGGTTTCCGAGGTCGGTGGACCTAGAGTCCAGGTTGGTTACAATGAGGAAAGTTATATCTACGGATTACAATAGATATTCCATGATATCTGGACTGACGGGCGTCGTCGCTCCGTCTCTTGTGTATTGTCTTGCACGCCAAGTCTTGAGAAGGTCTCCGGAGTTGTGGATAAGGTCTTCTGGGCCTACATGCATGTCGGCGGCGGGTCGTCTGGCGGGTCGGACCCACTTGTCAGGGACCTCTGGGACTCTGCTGGTGGGGACCCTTGGGTAACCATGTCCTCACTTTAGTCTCCACGCATGTGTACAATAGTAAAGTAGAAAAGTTGATGCTTGAGATGGGACTATCTTCAAATTGATTTATTAGAAGAAATTTTTCCGATTGATTATTAGAGACTATAGATTATGAACATTGATAAAGATGATGCAATCAATTAAAAATTAAAATATAGATCTCCCTGTGGATGCTCTGGCATGGTAGGTTGCAAACAACAGAACAATTGAATACGTAACGGGGATGACCGCAAGAATGCAAGGTCTGTGCAGCACTTGAGGATGCCGATCATCTTATTTTATTTGTCCACTCTCTTCTTTTGTTTGGTGTTGGGTTAGGGATAGCTAGGCTGAGTTAACTCTCCAGCTAGTCTTAGTGAGTTTGTTGATAGTTGGCTAGATGAGAGTGCTAAGGCTAGGAGAATGTGATCTCTTTTTGTTAGTAGGTGCTTGCTAGGATACGTGGAGAATTAGGAATTGTTGAGTTTTTTCCAACATTTTGATTTCTAATCTTAAAATGTTTGTGAGTTTTATGCAGCATTGTAGCAAGATGGCAAGCGTGGAGGGGCAAGCAAGAAGGAAGGACCTATTGCAGAAGTTAACCCAAGTATTAGAGAGTATCTAACCATGGTTAACCCCAACACATTTTAATTTGTTTTGTTCAAAATTTGACATATGTCAAATGATAAAATTTGTTGACAGAATGTCAGACATGCTTATTAATATTTATTATATAAAAAGGAATAATCGATTTCACATTTGTTGTTTGGGTGTCATGTGGCTATGTTGACTTGGTTTGAGATCTCAGATGTTAAGGAAAATGTTGTCGGAGTCAATTTTGAAAGCATTGCAAAATTATGAATTACTAATAAGAGTTTATTTCTCTTTAATCTCTATGAAAATAAGAATATTTTTATGTTTTCATAATGATATACAATGAAGAGATGTAAAACAAGTCATGGAGGGATTCCAACAGCTATATGCAATGAGAATGAACCTATTTAACTAACATGATGGAGAAACATGATGGAGACTATGTTGGAAACAAAAGATAATGAGAAGTTACATAATTAGGATGAGGAAGATAAAAAAAATATATGACTTTGAGACGAGCTTGCAAGTAGCATGATTCACTGTGGACGAATTATATGACAAAAAGTTGCAGCACTAAAGAAATCCTATTGTCCGTGAGAGCTAAATTTGATGCTAGTATCTTTGGAAGTCGCTCCTTGTTCAACTAGATGTTTTTATTTGATCTCATCATGAAACAAGCAAACATATCTTCTAAAAAATGTAAATTAATATAAGCACCTAACAAACTAACATATGACAATACCCAGAGCACATATATACATTTTGTGGACAATTTATATATGTGATTATTTGCATTTTAGTATATTTCGTAAGAAAAATCTAATAGATGATTTTGTCAACGTTGATTACAGTTGACAACATCAGTTGCAGATATTTTTTCAGGAGAATTCTAGAAAGCTTTACTCCCCATAGGTCTAGTTTTTTTATAATAAAAGTAAAAAAAAGGAATCTAATTAATTATGGGATAGAGAAACACGAAGACCGGACCACTGGCCTTGCATGTCGGGTTCTCTAGTCCCTGTTTTGGTGACAACTGATAAGCAAATACAGTTTTCCTACATCAGCGAAATTAGCATCGACAAACCCGATTAGACTCCCCGCGGGGTAGCCACGGGGAACTTGCTGAATCAACTCTTTGGAATTGGACATTGTCATGATTTTCACTCGTTTTAGTGCTGCTTGAAGAAATGGGATGAGTACGTACGATGTCTCAGTTGACAAAAACATGCATCTTTAATTTAATTTGGTTCGCCATACGTCATCGTATTAGGAACTGCAGGTGACGCATGAATGGTACGGTGTGGCTACGTCTGCTTATGAATGAATACTTTAGGAGATCAATGGGGGTACATGCATGCACCGGGCCTCCGCGGGCCGCGAATAATAAGCAGGGGGGTAACAAGAAGGAAATTAACACTTGATAAGTGATGACATCCTCAGATGTTGGCATGTCCAATTGATCAAAATTAGGATCGAGTCGATAATAAGGTAGTGGAGTATATGTAATAAGTTATTCGGCGTGTCTCAGGTTGGAACTTTTCAAACACCACACCTGCTACGGCGCGAGTACGGACGTACGTTACGTACGCTGAAGAAACCTGCAAACATCTCCGCATCTACCTCGATCGCGATCGTCACAGAGTACGTACTTACGTACGGGGAAGACGTGCAACATGATGCCAAGTCAGAGATATGCACAGGGCCTGCTGATACGATCAGCGGAAGAGACGAATTGGGCACGCGATCCCTGGCCTGCCCTGCTCCTTCAACTGATCCGATCCGGGTTCAGAACACATGCGTGCTGCTTGAACCTGTCCTGCATTCTCTCCTTGCAGCTTCAGTCAATCCTGCTAGATCACCATCACAACGCCACATGGAGGCGTTCACGGCGGCCTGCTGCTTGGAAACGGAAGTTTACGGCAAGGCGTCGAATCATGTGTTTGGCTGACAACATCTCTGCAACCGCCGCCTGTCTTAAAAAAAAAATCCAATGGAGGAAGGAATGGCTGCTTTTTAATTGCACAGCATCAGTTCATGGGTTCTTCTCTTTAGGAAAGAGACACGATCATTCGGGAGGGGAGGAGAGAGCCGGCATCATCTACCGGGTCAGCAACAACTAACCGTCCTGTCTTTTGTGACTCGTCGAGTCAGCAACAGAAAGTTAATTGTTTAGTTTTTTGGCGCGGCAACACAAAGTTCTTCATGAAGTACTTCAGCTAGATATAGCTTCAGTGCATGTCTTTTGGCGTGTTTCGTAAGCTCGCATTTCGAAAAGTGTGCCCGAACGGAATCGTCAGCTTAAGATTTGGTTCGGGCAATTTTCGAAATGCGAGTTTAATCAGTCCAGCATGACAACGTTTCTGGCAAAAGAATAGGGTAAGGATATCACCAGCAGAAGATTGCCCTATGGAGTGTATATATAATATCAAACTCAAATTTGAAATACATTTCGAATACTACCACCATCTTATAAATATATAACAGCGTTGAGTTTTTTCTTAAACTTTGAACAATAATATCTATTTCATGAACTAGTTAAATAAAGTAAAGTGAGTACCACTGCGTTTATCATCAAAGTATCTTGGATTTAAATTGTAGATTTATCAATTTCTATAGATATTTGTATGGGAAGAAAAATCAATGATGTCATATATGAATTTGTGGACGTAGTAGACAGTAACCATTTTATAAAAGAACAATATGTATAGTAACCCCCCCCCCCCCCCCCCCCGGAAGAGGCCAAGAACAAGCTGACAGCGACAGAGGGAATAAATTGAAGGACTAGTCTTTAAGGATAACCTAAGACACCTCTCTGGACAAGTGTCAGGTGCTATAGAGAAGCTTGTGATGAATCACAACTTCTTTTCTTTTTGAACATCACTTGTTGTATACTATTTTTTTCCCGTTTACTTCCAACCATATATTGATCTCAGCTAGCGTAAGCGAACGTATCAACAAACGCAATTGTCAGAAATACAGATTAGATCATGATAATCTAGAACCTTAAATCAAACTTCTATGAGTACACCCTGATCATAAAGCAAATCTCAAATAGTAGGGCAGAGATATTAGTGTCATATGATTGACGCTTACCAGGATAATGTAAGATGTGCAACACTTCAGTATTGCGCCAGCAGACCGTGTACAGTGTACAATTGTACATTAATAAAAAGGAAATCCCAAAGTTGACCTGGAAAACAGTTGTGGACTTCTTTTATGCTGCCAGCAGCTTTAATAGTTGTCCTTGATCATTAGTCTTGTACTCTTAAATATCAGAATTCAGAAGGAAGCTTTTCTGAACCGAGCATGGTGACAACCAGCTTTGGTTCAGCAAATTTGTCATGGTCGCACAGATGAAACTATGGAAGCCCTGCAGAGATCTTCTGATGTGCGCAGAATGCCAAGCTCTTTCATGCTGTTTGTACTGATCTGTATCTGTTAACAATTATGTGCAGGTTTTTATATACTGTCGCTTTAGTTGCTCCGATGATGATACCCCAATAGCAAAACATATCTCACATTCCATGACAGCTCTAAACAAAACCATTGACCACCTGTTAATTTAAACAAAATCGGTATAATAAGGGTACGTAGGACGAGTCTGTAATCACTCATATTTAGTACCAGCAGGGATAAAAGTCATCTTCGACCCTTCACGTTGAGTTGGGTCCAACGCTCCCAACTATATGCCTGGCTCCTATCTGTAGTACCAGAATGCAAACCAGAATGCCTCTTTTAACAGAAAAGCCTGCAGGTTGACTATATCACTCTATATATCAATATAATTTTAGTTACAGCAGTTTACTTGAAACATATATCGGACAAGTTTGTATATGTGGAGCTGTGGACATTAGAGAGCCAAAAAAAAAAAGTACTGCAGTGTTATAGTACTGAAACTCTGAAAATTCAATTGTGTACTACAGATAGAGAACTGCTCAAAGTTGAATGGACGGCAAACTAGCACAAAAATGATAGGATCTGAATTAACAACATTCATGGGCCAAGACGGCACAAGGAAAGTGCAGAAGCTAATTAGCTTCATGGGCCCTCAAAAAAAGCTATTCAGCGTCATGGGCCACAACGGGCACACGCACGGCCGCAGGTCGCAGGCTACCGGTGTCAAATTCCAAGTTATATGATTTTTTATTTTACATATATTTTTTTAAAAAAAATTGTACACTTCTAGTACGAAACTAGTCTTCAAGTTAAATATATTCCAAATATTCAAACTCAGTGCATGAAGAACAATTTTTAGTTAAAGTTTGTAATAGTTCAGTTTGTACTTTGTACAACTCCAAATCGTCAATTACTTACGAGTTACGACTAGATGGAGTATAGTTTCTTCAATCCTATGTGTTCTTGTGCATTATTTGCAGCTGTGGGAGCTAAAGGTAAGAGGAATAACGAAGGGCCAGGAAGACATATATCGAAAGCTATCACACGTCACAACACAAAATCTTGTTTTGGAATCACGCGCAAATGAACACATTGCAGAACAGGTCAAGCCGTGTCAAGGTAAGATGTATAATCTGGAGGTGCAGGTGCAGGGATCCTAGGAGAAGGAAGCAAGCTAAGCTAGGTCTCTAGCTAGCGTGTGGCTGTGTGACAGAGCACCTGCGATTTGACACATCCTGTTAACTTCCTGTGGTGCATCCGATCGATCAGAACCCCTAAACTAATAGCGTGTTTGGTTTACTGGCCGGCCACACAACACAATTGGGGTCGTCCAGTGATTTGTCGCTGATGGGAGCCCCGGACCGGCTCGCTCTGCAGATTGGCCTGCTGCAGTGCTGCTAAAGCTAACAGAATGACGGACGACGCGGACCGGCCGGTGACGACTCAAACCTATTTGCACAGGTCCATGCAGAATATCGTTGTATCGTATTTACTCCGGTCCAGTTTATGTCGTTTGGAATATAAACTAAAGTTCATCATTATTGTTCATTAGAAGCATCATAACTCAAATATAGCACTCCGTTCTAAATTACTTGTCGATTTGTCTTTTCTAGATACAATATTCCTATTAGGCTGTGTTTGTTTCAGCTTACGTGAAGCTTTTCGCAACCAGCTTTCCATACATCCAAAAGTTAAATGCCTTTGAAAAGTGGAAAGCTGGAAAGCTCATAAAAAGTTACTCCTGGCTTTTCACGGCTTTTCACTTTTAGAGCTTTCCGGCTTTCGGATATATGGAAATCTATGCATCGAAAGTTCGCCGGAAGTTGAAACAAACACGCCCTAAGCCCTAAGGATTGTATCTAGAAAAGCCAAAACGACAAGTAATTTGAGACGGAGTGAGTAGCAGCTAAGCATACTACCTAACACAAAGATAAATCAAGGTTGACAAGCAGGAATTAATGATCATATAGGATCCATCAATATTAAATTCAAGCATATGCAAAATGATTAAATATAGTCATTAGGAAAGCACAAGGACACTTTGCCTTCAACCAGAGATACATATGCTCAGATTATCTTCAACTCTTATTCTTCAAAACACTTGAAGCCGATCATCTAAGACAAACATATATACAAGGCAAACAAACAAAGAATAACTAACAACAATACACATACACCAATCTCACCAGGCCTATATCCAATGGATAAATTGTACCCTCCTCATACTACCCTGCCATCCCCCATTTCTAATTTTCGAAACAAATAACTTTTTATGCATGGTCAGTTGATCGGTGTATGCATGCTAACTAATTAATTAACCTACCCCCTTGGTCGTCGGTTGCTGGAAAAGAATGTTGGTGCGAAATTATTGTGTGAACAGCAGCAAATGCCCAATATGCTCGAGACGGGTGTCCTCGCGCACAGGGTTGTTTTCGGTGAGACACCCACCGGCCACCACGATGTAGGTATGCCACTGGAACTGACAGTACTTGTGGATGGCTCCCTCCCCTCGGCGGCCAATACTTGCAAGTCTCGAGAGACCGGGCAGGTGCCCACAACGTGCAGGCCGCGATCAGACGACAATGAGGCCAAATGAGCAAGTTCAGGTCCTGTATGATGTAGCGTATGTGTAAGCCGGGTTCTGGCACTGGCGACTGTAGCTTGAAAGGTCGATCGGCTCCATTTCGAGGTCGAACAACAAAATGTCACGAGCTAGATCGGTCTGCATGCAGATGCAGCTGCATGTTCCGATCAATAATCTTTTTCACTCGCTTTCCTCCTGCCGGTGCCGCCAAATTCTCCACGTACTACTTGCAATTAATGGGGAAAAAAAGCTGATCCGTGAAAATTGGTAAAGTTAAAGGCTTAAAGCCTGCTGTCGACCGACAGACACGGCACGGCTTTGTGGCTTCTTGACCAAAGGTAATCAGCACAGGTGAGGTCGATCGTACTGCATGGAATTTTCCCTTTTCACGCGTTACGACCAGCAGACTTGGAAAATGTGACCGCAGATCAACAGACGAGTAATAATAGTTTTCACTCAACTGAGAAAAAACTTCCTTGTCTTCTGTCAAAACTTACGGTGCATCAGTAACCTTGGTACGTTTTACCGCATGATCTATCCAGGGCTTATATCTCACCACGGAGCTGGAAACTTCACCTAACGACCACCAGCACAGCAGAGAGGCGGCTGTTTGACTGTTTCCGATATCCGTCCAAGCTTTATTCAGACTGCTGTCAGGTCATCACACACATCAACAATTTTTTAAGTGTCTATAGCTCACACGTGCGAAATAAAGATCTTTCTCATACAGATTTTTCAGATCTAAATTTGACGGCTCAGATCAGCTTCTTTTCCTCTTTTTTTCTCTATCTTATCTTTTCCCAGCCTGCCCATCCACCAACGCCCCAAGCTCCTGAATCCTGCCGCCACCCTCACTATCCGCCGCCAGCCCCTTCATCAGCGTCGTCCTCGGCGGCCGGCGAGGCCTTCCATCCACCTCCGCCATTCCTTATCCCCCCTCCCTCCTTCACCCTTGCCGCCCTGCTCACCGGCGTCGGTGAGGCCTCCCACCCACCGCCGCCATCCCTCCTCGCTGTCTCTCCCACTGCCAGAGCTCTCTAGGCCTCCTTCTCCAACTTCGGTGAATCTCCTCCCTGTCCCCTCCTCCTCCATCGACGCCCCCGCCCCGACCTGGCCCAACTGTCGTCCTCTACCGCCCGGCCGGCAACACCCTCGCGGCCCCTCCATCAGGTCGGCCAGCCGGCGCCGCCCCCCCCCCCCCTGCCGCCGGAGTTGGACAAGGAGGGCGGAGGTAAAAAAAATTATGTGAGGAGGAGCTCTAAACCACATAGCTGAGCTATAGTTTTTTTTTACCGTTGCTCCATCGGCGCAGCAGGTCGCAACGCGCCGCGCGCTCGGTGACAAACTGTGCTAGTACGTGCCAAGCTAGCGAGCGCGAGCGCGATCGGTGGATCCTGCTTGGACGTTCCGATGATGGCATCACGTACCGCCGGCAGACGGGGACGACGGAGTCCGGCAGAGGAACGGAGCGTGCTTGCTCTCCGGCCCGGCCGGCGCGGATCACGCTGTGGGTGGGCTCCGGGCCATATGTCTACGGACGTGCGCGCAGGACGGGCGCCAACCGACCGGCGGACCGGCGTCCTCGGTGGCCGTTGACCATGCTCAGGCCTTTGGTGGCAGCTCGGGGGCCGCAACAAGCGCTACCGGCTAGGACGCTCAGCTCTCGCTCGTCCGTAGCTGTGTGGCATGTGGCTAATTCCCGTAGCATGTCTAGATAGAAGCACACGTAGTTTATTTGATCACGAGTACTACTTTTTGGTTGTAATAAGAGCATTATTGGCATCAAAGTACCAAATAATCATGCACCAAAGACAAATTTAGGAGAACGATCATAGCAGAGGTTTATTTTGGAGTATGCATTTGTTTTTTTCCCCTTCTTGGTTCAGTCCTAGTCTTATGATCTCAACTTGTTCGGCTGGTTGGTGTTTGATGTTAATTTGTTGTAGTGGCGAAGCTAGAGTAAATCAGAGGGGGGTGCATTTGCCTTGTGGGTGCATAAAATTAAGCTAAGGAGGGTACATATATGGTGAAAATTTAACCATAATCACTGTTTTTGCAAATTTTGGGGGGATGCATTAGCACCCACTACACATATTGTAGCTTCGCCCCTGATTTGTTGTGATAGAAAAATACCACTGGTTGGTTAGTGGTTGGTGCTTATTTAGTGTGAGAGAAAAGTACGAGAGAAGAGATTCTTCACTAAATTGAACTAAAAACATAATAAAATTAAATAAAATGTATATAAGAACGTCATATAAGTGTGTCACATATTCATATAAGCAATTGGCAGATTTAAGGAAATTGTATATAATAATTAAAATAGAAAATATAAAAGGAACAAACACCAAAGAAATTCATGATTGCAAGGGTGAATATTAATTACATAGTTTACAGTTGTACTCCCTCCATCTTGAAATACAAGGCATCCTAGATATTTTACTACATATTAGCAGAGTAGCAAAAGACACATGTACCCCTCAGTTAGTGGTGTAGTTGCAGGAAACAAGGAACTTATTTTTAGTAATAATCCACCAAACAAAACAACCATAATTATCTTGTTAATTATAGAAAGAATCAAATGGTAATATTCCAAATATTCCTACAATGTCTTGTATTTGAGGACAATTTTGAATGCTTGGATATGGATGCCTTGTTTTTACAGGACGGAATGAATATATGGAAAACTTCCTTTTGAATAATGAAAGCACTAAGTGGTACGAGCTTCACCATTCATTTAATAGAATAGAAATACCATGCTGATGACTGAGGACAGTCCCAATGGTAAAAACTATACGTGATATCTAAGAAAATACAACAGCAAAAATCATTTCTAGAAACTATCTCACAAAATGGTAGAGTCTTTGCATAATAAATATCAGATTTTTTTTTCTCTCAATCTCCCATTGGTGCGGCACGAAGCACGGAGCATGTAGAAATTGTTGGTTTCCTTCCAATGATGATTTTGTTGTTTCTTTGTGCATTGGCTCACGTGAGGAGGTGGTTTCTCTAGGAGGAAATAGTTTCTTCAAATTGTTCCATTTCAATTAATATATGACATTGAATTCATATCTGTGAAATTCTTCATTAATAAGGTTGTCAGTTGTCACATTATTTTTTTGCTTAGGGGGCATGTCATAACTCATAAGCTTACACACACACTCCCTCCGTCTCGCAAAGAGTGTCCACTTTGATTTATTCTCAGTCAAATGGTTTGAAGTTTGACCAATTTTGTAATGAAAAGTATCAATGTTCTTCACACTAAATATGTATAGTATGAAAATATATTTCATAATGAATTTAATGAAACTTGTTAAACATCAAAATCATTGATATATTTTTATATAAACTTTGTCAAACATAAGACAATTAGACTTAGGACAAGGCTAATAAAGAGACACTCTTTGCGGGACAGAGGGAGTAATAATTTTTAATGTAGTCCCACCTTGATAAATTGAAAAGGCAAATAAATTTCATCACAAAAAATAAACAAAAGAATGCATTTTGCAATGGACCATGCACATACCATGATGGGATGACATCTCAAGCTTGATATGCATACATGAACTGTCTATTTCTTGCCAGAAATTACTAATTGTTGCATTAATCACTTATGGCCTAGATTCCTATGAAAGAAACAAGATGCAACATAGTATCTAAAGCACAGCTTTGACCATTGTTTTCTATAGGAATGAATTATAATTAAAACCCAGTAAAGTTTTGATAGTATGCAATTGAATTTCAGGAGAAGTACATCTCATATAATTTTCATATTTTTTTGTATATATATTCTGAAAGAGAGTAAAGCTCTGATTTTTGACCCAATATAATGTTAGTACAAAATATCCTGTATTTATGACTGAAAGGAGTACCCTAAAAGAACAAGGAAAATATATATAACCAGCTATGTGTATCAACATAATAAAAATATCTAGATACCATTCACTTAATTTTTTAGATATAGAAAACATTAATTCATTTCTTTATTGTTTTCACCGTTTTTTCATTTCCCCCATTTTTTTCTCAATTTTCTATCTTGCAAATGAAACTGAGAGTATGCTCATTAAATTATTCATGGTTATAATTCCTACTTTTGACAAATTTTTATTTTTTCAAGAGTTTATTAAAACATCCTTACATGAAAAAAGAAAAGAGAGAATCGATTACATGATTATTTATATATATTTCGCCATCTTGTATCGCCCCTTAGAGCGAAATGTAGTGACTCATGTCTCTGGCCATTGATGTTGTGACTCGTGAGTGAAGCCCTCACGTGTTCTGTTTGCCACAGTGTCTGAACAAGAACAACAATAACAGTAGAGCCAAAACTTGTACCTAAGGTTGGCCCGGGAGGACGTTTCATGGTTCACGTACACCAGATGCAAAATGCTTGCTTTTTCTACAGTAATTTGGCATAAGTTTCATTATCTAAATAAAAAGGGTGCAATGATTAGGTCAGGTACAACAGAATTAATGAAACCCTTCCCTGATTTTTTCCTTTAAAAAAAGCCTTTCATGCGAACTCAGCGTAGCTCAACTGGTAAGATTGTTTTTGAACCTGCACACCAGAGTTTGAGTTATAAACTCGGTAATGGTGCTCGCATTTTGTTGGATTTGTTCCAGGATTTAACCAGTGCTATTTTTTTATGGTAGGTGACGTGCCCGTCGATAGAGAAACGCTAGTGGTGACTTCGTCAATCTCGAAACTTTACCAACTTAGACTTTCGAAGCATGTCGATAGTGAGGCACCATTGTCCATTGGTGACTTCATCAATCTCGAGGATTTGTCAGCTCAGACTTTCGGAGGTGCTCATAGAGGTAGGGTTGTGTGCGTGTTGTGTTTGTAGGGACGAGTGCGCGTGCGTGTATGTGAATGTCTGCTCCTGTATTGTGTGATTAAAAGAAACTCTTCCTGTGCTTCTCCAAATATTTAAATTTGCTGCTCCTTCCAATAGAAATGAACATGAGCAATTGCGTGAGAGACCTAGCTAGTAACCTACCTATAGCGAGCTGCTATGACGATGGAATTAAAAATTTCTCGTAGCTTTTGCGTCTAGGTGCAGGGACGCTAATAATGTATAGTGCGCATTAGAACAACGACGTATTAAGGATCCGTTCATCCGAACCTGTCACTGATTGGCTGAGGCATGATGTACGAAATGGGAATAATACCAGCTGGTTAACTTGTTGGAGCTCAGACGAGCGGCAGTCTTTTAGAACATGTACCTCTATGTAATCTCTTGTGGTTTGATGCATTCTTGTAAAAGAATGTCTAAAGCCGGAATATTATCTATTTTATCTAAAAATGCACTTTTATTTGGGTGTAATAAACTACCAAAAACCTAAATATGCTTTAAATCAAAGACATGGATGATAATTGATATCTATTCGTTGACAGATATATGGTACAGTGAATATAACTGTAGTGTCGTGAACGCCGTGGTGTCTAATCTAAGTCAAGAAAACGAGGATTATATATAATTATTGGGGAAAACAAAATTAATGTTTGGTCCAATCATATATCCGAACCAAAAAGAACCCTTCATGGAGATATTTGGGCTGGCCAGACAGTCGGCAAATTCTTGAAAGGTCCTGATGTGTCAGCAGCGAACAGATTCCGTGTCTGTGTGAGACATTATCTTGACACATCATTTTCGGGAAAACAAAAGACAGGGATGGTTTATCTTTAACACATGCTACTCTGATCTGTGAAGCCAGAAATAATAAGGAGCAACAAAGACTCCTCATAAAATGGAGTAGAAACTAAAATTAAGGCTCTGATGCAAAGGGAACACTGACACTGTTCCCTGTCAAGTCCAAAGAGGCCACCTAGCTACCAGGAAATCCCCTATAAATAGCACCTCACCTTTAGCAACATGGTAACAACACAATCTCCCTTTCATACATAAACCTCAAGAGAGCCCACAACAGAGACAAAGAGGCAGCTGCTAGCTTTGCACCACTACTGCTAGCTAGCTCTTTCCCCAACAAGCTCCTCTTGACCGACCTCGCTGATCTGCACACTCTCTTCTTCAAGAACTTGCCATATATCCAGTCGAGAGCTAGCTCTCGATCACGCCCCTGAATGGACTTCGACATGCTGAATTCCCACCCGGAGGCGCAGCTCGAGCTGATGAACGCAATGCTCCAGCTGGAGCAGCTCACCGCGTTCCCCGACCACGGCGGCATGATGATGGTGCCGTCGACTCCCCCGTCTCCGCCGCCGTGCATGCAGCAAGCTCCGCACCACCACTTCTCCACGGTGCCTCATCACATGTCCGCGGGCGGCGGCGGCGGCGCCAACGTCGGCGGCGGCGCCGCCTACTACCACGACGACCACCAGTACTCCACGGTCACAACCGCGTCGCGCAACGACGCCGGCAGCGCCCGCTCGGAGTCGTCGTACGTGGCGCAGGACGACTACCCCGCAGCCGCCGCCGGCGGCGGCGGTGGGGATCAGGGCGGTGTCGCCACCGCCGCCGTTGGGTCGTCGGCGATGCGGGAGATGATCTTCCGCGTGGCGGCGCTGCAGCCGGTGAACATCGACCCGGAGATGGTGCGGCCCCCGAAGCGGCGAAACGTGCGCATCTCCACCGACCCGCAGAGCGTGGCGGCGCGGATGCGGCGGGAGCGCATCAGCGAGCGCATCCGCATCCTGCAGCGGCTCGTCCCGGGCGGCACCAAGATGGACACGGCCTCCATGCTCGACGAGGCCATCCACTACGTCAAGTTCCTCAAGACGCAGGTGCAGTCCCTCGAGCGCGCCGCCGCGGCCAGCGGCCGCCGCCCGGCGCCGCCGCCGGCGGCGGACGACGGCAGCAGCGTCGCGCCCTGCTACACCGGCCGCGTCAACGGCCAGTGGTAGATCATATCCATCGGTGGAACGATCGCACGCCGGCCGGCTGGCCGGACGGCCACCCTCCGTCCAGCTGACGGCAGGTCCGGCATGCATGGCATGTTGTGATCATTTAATCGCCGTTCGACCTGGAGCTTTGCACGTACGTACTACGACGAACACCCGCGTCGGCAGCACTTGTACGATCATATGTAGTGTAAATTATTAAGGTGCACTTTATTTTGGCTAGACGCCTTACAATTTTACTACTAGTAGCTAGCTAAATTTTTTTTTACTGCCTCTTTGCATGCTTGCGACTATACTCGCAGCACATGCACACATCACATGTAGCTTGTACATTGCACACGCATCTCATGTTATGGAACGTGTCAATTTCCATTCGTTGCAATACTCTTAATTTTTTTTTGCCCTCGCCACTTAACCTAGCTTCTTCATCGTCCCATTTTTACTGCCATATACGAACGTTATGCGAGGTTTTTACCACCAGCGCGCCATTAAAAACGACACAGCCCAACCAAAGATGCTACACATATATGCTTGCATGAAATACTATCTATCATATTCATAGCTGGGCAGGGGACCGGAGAAGAGATCGAGGACGCGAGCGATCCAAAACTTTCCGCGCACAGGGCGTGCTTCGATCACCGGCGATCCAAAACTAGCAGAAGACTGTTTCGCGCTGCATCCATGATCGGGGGACGGCGAAACCAGAAACCTGGCGGCGCCCCGGCGCACGCGGCAGTGCCCCCTTCCTCGTCACCTGGCACAGGACCCGGCGCTGTGCGCGCACAGCGGCGACCGGACGGACTGCCGGCCGGAGGCGGTGGGGACGGCGGAGGAGCGCCGCCGCCCCCGAAGTGGCGCGGCCTGGGCCTCGCTTTCCGACGGCGAGCCATTTCCGGCGCGCGTCCGTTTCTGGCGCTGGCCATCCGCCATGTGCCGTGTTAGGCTGATGTTAATGATGCCTCGGCCGTTGGTGTCTGACTCCCGTCAGTACGTATCCCGCCCCGTGCGTCTCAGACGAGAGTACACGGTACCAAGTCATAACTAGCTAGTGTATCATCGTATCATCCACAAATTTCAAACCAGAAAGTTGTTCAAATGATTTGTTAGAAATTTGTTATGTTTATGTCTCACAAACGAAGTCGAGTTTGTACAAGATATTTCAGAAGGTTTGTGTATCATCATACCATCTACATGTGTGATTTTTTTGTTGAATGTAGACAATTTTTTTTTTGCCGTAGTTTGCACAGGGTTTTACAGAGATTGTAGTTTCCACCTAATACGTCGCCTTCTTACAAACCTATGAATATGTAACGTATCATCTAACTCCATATAAATTATTAAAAATGCGTTTACGGTATTTCCCTTTCTAGCCCCACGTCATGTAATCTCCACTCTGCAAGACACAATTATGTAATTATTCTCCTGTGCAATTAATCATGTGGGAAAGAGTTTTCCCCCTCTGTCTTGAGCCATAAAAAAAAGAATTTTAAATGCATATTTGAATCCCTAAACATTTTTGTAAAGAACCGGAAACTTTGTTGATTAACAAAAAAATCGAAAGATTTACAAAAATAATATTTTTGAAAGATTTATAAAATAATATTCAGAGGCACACTACAACATCATATACATTATAACTAATTAACACACATGATGATGAAAAGGAAGTGTGTTGCTGCAAAATGGACTAAGTAATGGACCGCTTGCTAGGGTGTAAGTGGTGGTGACACTGTTGGGTACGGTAGTGGTAGACCAGTTAGCTGCTACTTCATTATTTATCTTGTTTTCTTGTTTTGAAACCTGAATTAGGCTATTCTAATGAGTTTCAATTGACCTAAGAGTATTTTTGTCGGAGTTTGGAGATATATTTGTGACCATCAAAAAATTAGAGAGAACTCACGCCATTGGAAACTCCGCTATCTCATGACACACCACATCCTGATAGACACACATGTGCTTGATATATCTTCAATTCCCATACTGTTGAACTCATGTTACTCTAACTTATGTTTCTTACGACCTTTAGATTCAATCACCATCCTAATCACGCCAATATCCAACGCAAGGACATGGTATTCATTGCAGGCTAGCGCTTCCAATGTTGAAAGGTGTGACGTGATGTAGCATTCCATTTGATGTCAAAGTCACCATAATTAGAATGAACTTGTGGTCCAAATCTAACTCGCGGATTTGTCACATGTAGGCATGTTAGTGCTAGTTACGTTAGCGACACATTCAACAAGTTTAAATCCATATGTTCATAAATTTTCTCACTACTGGCTTTTGTTCATGACATTTGACCATTTATCCTGTTCAAAAAATTATGTAACTTTCTCTCTATGGTTAAAGATAATGTGAGCATGATTTATATTTTCGCATATTTGTACTAAATTTTTTATTAAGATGGTAGATGTCAAACATCATGATTGAAAGTTGATGGTTAATTTTAAAAAATAGTAAATGAAATTAAAAGAGTAATATTATGTGACCAGTTTAATGATCGTCGGTATATATTTTTGCTCTTCCCACCGAACTAATCAACTACCAGCCGTCCAACAATCTACGATGAACAATTGACATCTGGATACACATCCACCATATACAACGCATATCCGATCGCCTCACACACTGTTCATGGATGCGGCGCACACGTTCACTCGTTCAGGATTTCAATCACGGTCCTCTAGACCCCTCCCCAACCCAGCCAGGGGCCTCACGTCGATCTGAGACTCCTGAATGACCCGCGACCAAGCCGGCAAGCACATGCAAGTACAGGTAAAAAACGGAGACGTTGGCATATCCGGGCGAGAGAGAGCCAAGACGAGCGAAGGAGGTGACCAATGGCCGTCGTGAAAACCGTGATCATGCCGCGAAAAGACCGGGGCGCGCGAGGGCAAATCTACGCTGCATCATGTGCCCCGGTGCCCCCGTCGCGGCAGCCATGTGCGGGGAATTCTCGCCGGCCGGCCGGCTCGACAAATTGACCTGTCGCGAGGCCGACGTGTGCTCAGTTCAGTCCCGTCCACCCCGGCCGGCCCTCCCCCCACCCACAAGACCGTCGTCGTCGACCGAGGAATCAATCGTCTGCTGGACTGCTGGTACCTTCACCCTGATCGAACCAACCAACTCTCCTGGAGAAGAGCAAGTCTTTTCGATCTCGGCTGCTGCCCTGTCGGCAGCAGCCAGCCACGGTTGGCCGAATCACAGGCCACACAGGTCGTCACCCTGGCGTCGTCGTCTCCGCGCGCGCGCGCGCCGATACGTGCCCTCCGACGAGGAACACGGACACGGGGGGGACGGGAGGAAAACGCGTGCTCTGAACCTGCGTCCAGTCACACAGTGCACGGGATCTGCGAGGGAGACATTCCCATCGGCGTGAGAGAGAAAAAAAAGCCGGGGAGATCGATCGATCGGCTCGTCAGATCGGGCCTCGTTGTCGCGCGGGGTGCGCGCGCCCACCACGGGCCACGCCCCAGCCCCTGTCGCCGCCGACCAGCCGGACCGCCGCCGGCGTCGAACCGGTCGCCGTAGGGGCACGTGTCGCGCGGCGGGGAGTTCCGGCCCCACGGCGGCGAGATTTTGCGATTTGGTGTGGCGATCCAGCAGATTCTCAGAGCGCCCGGGTGCGTCCCTCCTGGCGCCAAAGACTCGCCCAATGCCGGGTCGGCCTCGGCGTCATGACGCCACACGCCCCGTCATACTCCACCGATCCTACCAAAACCTCCCTCTCCAACAAAGCTGGCATCTTCCCCGGATCCACCCAAGCTACTAACACACCTCCTCCAATTGATTGGTTTCTCATTGCGCCATCATTAGGCTTCTTCTTTATTTCTCCTTCAATTCGGCGACGTTGTTTTCCGCCATGGATCCGATTCCGGCAAGCACAGACATGCCCCGGATCCTGTGTGGTACAGTGGGAAAGAGAGATTGCTGCCGGGGGGTGCATGAACCTAGCTATTAGCTCTCTTTAATTCCTCACTTAACCATGAACCATCAGCTGGAGCACATCATGCATGACCCTGTGCTGTGTGTGTGCTAGCTGCAACTGCAAGTCTCTGCAGCAACCAAACCAAGCAGTTAGCATCGTGTGGGGAGCCCACACTGACGAGTGTTTTTGTTTCGCAAACAGGTGTGGCCGCGCATATCCTCTTGGAGGAGATGGATAGGTGTGCCGAGGGCGAGGAGAGGAGAGCGCTGGAGATGACGACGCGGCACCTGCTGAAAGTGCACGCCCTGCATGCTTTATCTTTTGTGACAGGGCCCGCCGTGTTTAAATGTCTTCCAAAAAATTTTCAGAAAAGGAAATCTCGCATGCATGGAGTACTAAATGAAGTCTATTTGCAAAACCTTTTCACACATAGGTGTAACTTTACGTGATGAATCTAATGAGCATAATTAATTTAATAATTTGCTACAGTAATGCTACAGTACCGTCTTCTAATCGTGTGGTCGAAGCCCTCATTAGACTCCTCTCGGAAATTTACCTAGGGGTGCCAAGGTAGTTTTGTAAACTACATTTATTTAACACCCTTAATTAATGGTCAAAGTTGCATTTAATACTCAAAATTTTTTACGTAAACACGGCCCCTGTCAACCAGAACACGCCGGCCTCAGCCTAGGCCTCTTCTCCAATCTCCAGGCCTCGGCCGAGACGTGGACGCGACACCAAACGCTTGCCTTGCCGCTGCAAGCAGCTCGATCAGTGTGAGCCGGAGCCGAGCCGGGCGGGGAGAGCGACCGCGCGGCGTCAGATCAGGGCATCAGGCCTACCGGCCTCCAGACAGGGACACATCGTCCTCTGACTGACGGGACCTGCTGCTCGCGCACACAGCACACATGCGCTCCACGCCCTGACCTGACCCGATCGCCACCCTGACCGGCCGGCCGGCGCTGAGAAGCCAGGCCAGTGAGGCGGCGAGCGCGAGAGCCAGCGACGGGACAAGGGGATCGGTGTGGCACAGCCGGCACACAAGGCGGGCGGAGCCCCGGTTGAGCACGTGTACGTAGAGCCAAAACCGCGGCGAGATACGCACAGGAGGGAAGTGTAGTGGAACCGCAGAGGGAGATCGAGGGGGCCGGGGGGGTAACGCGCGCGACGACGTCGCGTCGGAACGTGCCCGGCCGGCCGGCCGGCCGGCGCCATCCCCGTGCACAGGGCAGGACGAGTGACACCTGAGCGGGAGATACGGGCGGGGAGGCCGCGCGCGAGGCGAGGGTATGGAGGAGGAAGACACCAAAGCTTCCTTTCCCCTCGCGTTATCGCATCGAGCGGCGCCTTCGTTCTCTTGTCAGAGCGAGCGAGGGAACGCGCGAGACCGACCTCGGGGCGATCGCTGGCCGGACACGCGCACCGGCCGGCGTGAGCGTACTACGTGACGAGACCCGGTACCGAACCGGCACGGGCCGCCGTGCGCGTACGTGGGCCGCGCGCCGCGGCTGTGTGGTCTAGCTCGCTGCTGTGGCCGTGCCGGTCGAGGCACGCTTCTGGCAACGGCGAGGTACGTGCAGCTAGGGGGTGACGAGCCGTGCCGACGGCCACATGGGCGAGGCGCGATGGCAACGGCCGTTTGGGCGGCGGCTAGCTAGCAGCTCGTAGGGCGGCGGCCGGCAGGCAGGCCCCTCGCAACTGACGATCGGAGGGAGATCGCGACGCACAGGTCGGGGGCTCGGGGCGATTGGACGGGAGGCTCCGTGGGTCGTGCTCAGGTCGCTGGATGGAGATGGGGATGGGGATTGGATTGGATGGGACGGGAACGTGGTCGCGTTCCCGACGGTTGCTGCTGCAGCTGCGTGCGGACCAACGGTATACCGACCGACCATTAGGGTCCTGTGGTGTGGGTTTTGGCGCTTGCCCCTTCGTGTTCGTGTGCCCCTGGCTTTGTCTGCCCATGCACCCGGTTGGTGCTAAGAGTAAACAGTGAAGAGTAACAGCCCTGCCTTTCGTCCCGGCATAAGTATACTGTTGGCAGTATGGCACAATGTTTTTTTTACATGACAATACTGATACTTTAGTACTCAAACTTTATGAGGATAAGTTTTTTTAGAATTACACAGTACACGTAGACGCTCACAACAGATATGCACACTCACCCATATGAACACACGTATGCAAACTGTACCCCTATGAGCACCTACAAAGGACTGAGCATCCGGCAGGTCTGGAGATTCGTGAAGTCATCATTGACGGTAAATCCTGAGAAAATCCCAAAAAAGGTACTAGCACCGAGATTTGAACCTTAGTAGGTAACGTCTCACTAGACCATCTTACCATTGAAACCAATTCGCTACCAAGGATAAGTGTTTCCTATTGGCGTGAGTACTCATCTTGACTCAAACTTTACTGAGGAATTCGTGGACATCCCGCTCAAAAAAAAATCGTAATTCTAAAAAAAAATGTAGCGTGGGCATCTGATTATGGCCCTTAGTTTAGCGGAAGCTATTATGGGCCAAGTCTGCATCAGGCATTCAGCCCAACAAACCCATAATTTGCAGCCGACCCAACACACCCACAGTTTGCAGCCCAGTACAAAAAGCCCGTGGAACCGCCGACTCCGTCCAGACAGAACGCAGCCTGGGCCAGGCCAAACTTGACACTAATAAGGCAATATTATACGGCAATAAAACCCACGTCGGGCACGCACGATTGACGGACGAACCAAACCGCCGCCGCGAACCGAGCGACCCAAATCACCGCCATGTCGCGCCGGGAGTCGAAGTCCCAATTCTCGTCGACCGCCGGCACCACCTCCGCCGTCTCCACTGGACCGCGCCGCGGCCGGTCTCGTAGCCACTGCCGGCACCGGCGCCTTCTCCACGATTATAACGATCGTTCCGATAATTCGTCCGATTCCAGCGGGTCGGAACGTTCCGGGAGGGATAGGAGGGACCGGCGGCGCCGGAACCTGAAGAGCGGCAGCCGCAGCAGAAGCAGGGGACACCGCCGCCATCGCCGTCGTCGGTCCCGGGATACGGAGAGCGAAAGCGACGATGATGACTCGGATACCTCGTACGAGTCCGAGGGTTCCAGGGATAGGAAGAGGAGAAGGAGGAGATCGAAAGGTCACAAGAGCTCCAAGCGAGGTAGGAAGAGCCCGTCGAGGAAGACGGGGAAGAAGGATGGGTCGTGGAGGAAGAGGAGCAGGAGATCAGATTCCGAGGACTCCGGAACACCAGACCGTGCCACCGCTAATGCCAAGAGCGGCAACCTGGCGATCAGGTACAGCGGGGGCGGCCGAGGCAAGGAGCCAGACGGTCATTGGCGAGGTGATCGGCCCTACGCCACTGCCCCGCGTCGAGGCGGCGCCGGCCAGCTGGTACGGCGGTGCGCTGCGGCCGGGGGAGGGCGACGCAATCGCGGGGTTCGCGCAGCAGGGGGAGCGCGTCCCGCGGCGCGGCGAGGTGGCCGACGAGAACCAGCGGTTCGAGGGCGCCGGGGAGGTGATGAGCGGGACCAGGCACGCGCGGATCAACGGCAACGCCGTGCGGCTCCGAAAGGAGGACCAGGTGTACGGCGACGAGGAGAGGCGCGCGCTCGAGCAGAAGGCCGAGCGCTCGCAGGCACCTGAGGTCCGGCTTCGTGACGTGTTGACCCTACGTGCTGTCCACGAGTCATGACCTCAGCCTCCTCCTGGTCAGAGAGCCTCGGCAAATACTGCAGCTAGCGGCGTACTCCCTCCGTCCCGCAAAACTTTCATATAACTTTCAAAATTTGTCCCACAAAGAGTGTTCTTTCTCGTATTAAATGCTCTTCTCATTAAACTAACACCAAGTACCAAGAAAATTTGCATTGAGAAACACATGGAGTCGATGAAATGCTTATTTGATGCCTCTTTTCAAGTTCCAATACATGATTAATTAGGGGTAACAAGGTCATTTGTCACAATTACTAGCATGTCTTAAATTTTCTAAACGAACGGTCTTTGTGGGACGGAGGGAGTACAGTACATAGTACAGCCTTTGCACAAGTGCTTAGGCGTCTTGGGTTCTACGTATATTGCAGAGTTTGAAAACGGGATTGTAGGGCTGTAAGGTCAGTCT
Source organism: Cenchrus fungigraminus (assembly GCA_036936925.1). Lineage (NCBI taxonomy): Eukaryota > Viridiplantae > Streptophyta > Magnoliopsida > Poales > Poaceae > Cenchrus > Cenchrus fungigraminus. The sequence continues at coordinate 60,924,019 of CM072768.1, read as the reverse complement.
CAGTGAGAAGTGTCATGAGAGGGTCATGAACATTAAATTTTCTGCCACATCAGCAAATTTATGAGGAGAGAGGATGAGAAGTGTCATGGAATGAGAGAGGAGGGTCATCACCATGACCCTCCGTTGGCACAGTTCTTATGGTTCCAGTCTTGGTAACTGTGTGATGACCCTCTCCATTGAGACTGGCCTAATCATTTTTCTAAGTTGTCCGTCGTTAAATTTTTTGTATGAAGGATTCAAGCAAAAATTCTACATTTGGATTCCGTCTTTTCAAATTGGGGTGATCGACCCTAGTGGTGGACGCAGTATGTGGGCATGGATGTATCTCCTATAATTTCAAAAAAAAAATCCTGGTTCATATGTAACATATACATGTATATACTCCCTCTATTCTCAAACATATGACATCGTTGACTTTTTACTCAAACTTTGACCACTAATATATATTGAACAAATTAGTTAATTAAAGTAAAATGTATATCATTATATCTATTATCAAATGTACTTTAGATCTAACCTGTTGGTTTATCGATTTGCAAAAATATTTGTAGAAAAGACGAATAGTCAAATGAACGAAAAAAAATCAATGGTGTCATAAGAACAGAGGTAGCATACCGGTAGCTAGCCAAACTGTGTAAATTTGACCCCAAACAACAGATTTATCCGAGTCCAAATTTGGCAGTCCAGGGAAACACAACAACCGGTGTTTACACCGGTTCTCAGGGAGATGCAAGAAATAAACCTTAAATTTAGTGATTTTTACACTTGTGCATGTCTGTAGATTATGTAAAAGAGTTGCTCTTGAGATTGCTAGGCATTCAGTGACGGAGGTAGGATCAAATTTGGGGAGCGGGGGGGGGGGGTTCTGAGATCTTATTATTTCTTTATCTCCACTATTCTTCCTCTTCTTCTTTTTTTCCTCTCTTCTCCTATTCTTCATTTAAATTCAAATGGAGGTCTTGGGAGTTGGGTTGGGGGTGCCCCCCCCCCCCTTGGATCCGACACTCGGCGGGCTAATAGTACGAATAAATCAGTGAAGGGCATTCTGAAGCCTCGTCCAGCATACATAGCCTATTAGAGTCTGGTAACCAGGATATATGACATGAATGAATCTCTAAGTCGAAAAAAGGTGTTCTAAGCATTTTCCCTACAATGTTGGGCTAGCCCAAGATGCTTCGCATTCCCGTTGATCCCTGACTTCACCTCTTTTCTCCCACTCTACCTTGGCTTGTGTCAAGCGACCACGCACTTGTCCACGTCCTGCCAACGGCTCCGCCCCCGTGTCGCCCAAGGGCGACACGGGCGGCACCCCTCTTGCCAAATTGGGCGACGCGGGGGCGCCCCTCTTGCCAAATTGGAAATCTCATCTCCTCCACAATTGGTTCCCTCCCTTCCCATCTCTAGCATCTCGTCGAAGGTCGGAGGGAGTGGAGATCCATCTCTTCCAATAATTTCTAATAGATCGAGTTTAGGTTAGGGTTTGTCGTGATATGGGAGATTTGTTTCCTCTTTGTCCTCTCCGACAATGGCGATGAGATAGGGTGGCTTGGGTCTCTTCATGGCAGTTTCAATAAAAGGAGGTGACGACATCTACGGCATCAACAACTTTCTTGGAGCGACGACATAGAGAATTAGGTTTCCGGATGATGACATTGAGGCGGGGATAGTATAGGATTATTTTATATTGTTTTTTATAATAGCATTAGTGGGTAATTTAGATGAAGGTTAGGATATTACTCTAGTTTATTTTATATAATGGCAGAGGTGGTTAATCTAGATATAGATTTAGAGGTTAGTCGTTTTCATAATGACATAGGTGGATATTTTTTTTTGAAAACATAATAGGTCCACTAGTTATGATTATTTGAGTCTACCAATTGATGTCATATGTTTCTTTTTTTAGAATTTTAGGATTTATCTTTTTCTAGTGAGTCCACCTAAGATCCTAGGTAGCTTCACCTGAAAGCCTAAAAAGAACCTCCAATTAACAATAGTAAGATAATTGAGGGGCAACGATCAATAAAACTTAACAATTTGAGCAAACATTAACTATCTGATGGTTAAGGACAGCATGCAATTCTCTTATCAAATTGGAGAGGGAATTCTACATTGGTAGACTATGCAGAAAGAGTTGGAGTCGAGCAAGACTAGAACGTGTGTCCTTGGCTCCTTGCTGAGGTCTTAACCGCCCATTAGTTCAGCATTTCACTCGCAGCTTATAGCTGACAACTCATGGCGCACAAACTGCATGGTTTTCTTACCCCCACCTCATATCTTCCACACCAACCAACAATTAGCATAGACCCCTAATACCAACGCTTATAATAAGTGAAGGAAGATACACATCAGTGGCGCAAACAAAATTGTGCAGCATTATCACCTAAGGACTTCATCCTTAAGCCCATACGTGCGTGCTGTGTTATTTTGCTCTCTTTTGTTTGAAGAATAAAGAGTATATCTTGACATTGCATTGACTTTGTAGACTGTAGCATGTATATATGCTCGTCGGCCATGGACCATGCGTATTTCTTATTGTATCTATTCAGCATATGCGCAATAACATGCTTGAATCTGTGACTTTAAATGGTGTTAAGGCACTCAACCAAACGCACATATTATTTAGGGAAAATAGGCATCTTGGTCCCTGAACTTTGCACAAAGGGTCAACTTCGTCCCTCAACTTTCAAAACGGTCAATTTAGCCCCTCAACTTTTGTTTTTGGTCAAACTCGTCCTTATACTAATATGTGGCTTCATATTGGTACGAAACTAATACAAAAGGTTCATTTTACCCTTGGCTCTCTTCTCTCTTCAATTTCACCTCTAGAATTTCAATAATGTACACTCGAAAATGAATATGAGGATACATATGTTTGCCTATGAAGTATGAGAATAAATATGTGGAGCATGTATAACATAGCAATAGAACATACACACATTGAGTTGTAGTATACCAGAACATTATGAGTAAAAATAATTGTTTGAGTACATATATTTTGCATAGCAAATTTGTACCCGTATATGCATGACCTTAATTATTAATTAGTATGGTTAGATACACTTTTTAGAAACAATATTTTGTGTTAGTTTTAAAAAACTATATTGTTACATGTATGTATTAATTAAGAGTGTATGAGCACATACACATTTGACATAGATGAGCCAAGGGTAAAATGGACCTTTTGCATTAGTCTGATGCTAAAATGGAACACCACATCAACACAAGGACGAATATGACCCAAAAATGGAAGTTGAGGGACTAAAATGGTCACTTTGAAAGTTGAGGGACGGAGTTGACCCTTTATGAAAAGTTTAGGGACCCAAGTGGCTATTTTGCCTATTATTTACTCACTTATTCGTTAAAATAAAATTTATCACTGTACTTCTTCTGACCGTGCGTTTCTTAACTGACAGAGTTTGCCCATAAGCATCTTTGCCTTGTGGTAATAATGGTGAAGCCTGCTGTACCAGCGTCGAGAATTTTCAAGATTCTAATCTCGATTCGCAAACCTTTCAGAATTTAGGTCTCAACAGGGTTTTACCTCAACGCCCCTGTTTGCATGTAGTCCCTCCGATTCAAAATACTTGTCGCCATTGACTTTTTTCTGCAACTTTGGCCATTCGTCTTATTCAAAAAATTGTGCAAGTACTCCCTCCATTTCAAAATACTTGTCGCTGTTGACTTTTTTTTGCAACTTTGACCATTCGTCCTATTCAAAAAAATTATCGCAAACATGTAAAACGATAAGTCAAGTTTAAAATACATACAACATTAAAACATATAGCAAACAAAATAAATTGTACTTGCACAACTTTTTAATAAGACGAATGGTCAAAGTTGCAGAAAAAGTCAATGGCGACAAGTATTTTGAAACAGAGGGAGTACAATTTATTTTGTTTGCTATATGTTTTAATGTTGTATGTATTTTAAGCTTGACTTATCGTTTTACATGTTTGCGATAATTTTTTGAATAAGACGAATGGTCAAAGTTGTAAAAAAAAAGTTAACAGCGACAAGTATTTTGAAACAGAGGGAGTAGCATTCGGTATTTCGGTGGGGGGCTGGTCGTGTGCAGGTGCGAAACGGAGCTGAACCTGAACAGAGGAGGCCGCTAGAGAACGCAAAGCTTGATTACGCAATCATCAGTCGCTCGTCCTTGGCCTGACAGGCCTAACAGCAGCAGGTTCATGTGTTGTCAGGGAGTCTCGGTGCCGGGTCCCTGGTAGAGCTATCGCTTTGGTCCACCCCCCTCTGCTTGACCCACTCCGGGACGGGGCGCGCACCACACCAGTTTGGTTACTGTTACTGACGAGGGCTTCTCTCGCTCACCATCAGGAGGAGGAGGAGAGCACACATTTTTCTCGATCGTGCAGTTATGGTGCTCCTGTTTTTTCAGTCCATCGTGTTCGGGATATTGAATCCACGATCGGAACAGAAAGGGATGCCAATTCGTCGGCAGGGCCGCCGGGCGTAGCAGCTACGGCCGGGACACGTCTTCGCCAGAATCGTAGTGGTCTCAGTTACAATAGAGCGTAGCATTGATAGGAGCGGCGCACCCGTGTTGTAACGGTGGAGTACGGCGTACTCCTACGCCGCTACGGTATGTGTGTGCGCGTCAGGTATTCAATGGCGCGACGTGTACGCACGAACTGACGGGCTGGCTGCTGGCGTGCGTGGCGAGTGGGAAGGCCGTGAACCACCGCGCCGCGCGGTGGTGGGATGAGCACGGCACGGCACGGGTCGGGTCCCCGCCGGCGCCGCTCTCGCCGCGGAGGGCCCGTGCCAGTGTGGCTGGCCTTCCCCCTCTTGCCGGCTCGCCACGCAACAGCGCCGGTGGTGGTGGTGGTGGTAGTCGCCGCGCCGTACCGGCCGGTGGCTGCCGGCGCGCCGGGCCTAGCCTAGCTGACCAACCCGACCGCCCATGCTGGCTCCGCGGTATTGAAACGGGCCCTTGATTGGTTACCAAACCCCCCGCAATGGCATTGTCGATCTGTCGCTGGATCATACACGAGTACACGACGCGCGTGCCGCCAAAATATGCGAACTTTTCATCTTCTACTATATATCAGAGCGTCGTCGAGCCCGCGTGTTTTCTCGTCGACCCTACCGGTTTATGGCGTGATCGAATCGATCAAGGTCCGGCGTCGACGTCAGCTCGGCCGAGATCGACGGAGGCACCGAGCACCGAGATTCCCCGGCCCGTTGTGCACCGTTGGCACCTGTGGTCAGTGGTCACCCTGCTGCGCGCGCGGTCTGCATGCCCGGCCGCGCGCGGTGTCAAGCAAAGCCTGCAGCGAGAAGGAACGGACGATCCCCACCTGTCACACCCGACAGCGGCGGCTGCACACGCACGCTGCCACGCCCCGGCGCCGTGCGCGAGGCGCGCGGCACCGATCAGCCAACGGCTGGATGGTAGCTTGGCCGGTGAGCGGTGAGTCACCACCGTCCGGCCGTGGCCGTGCACCCCGGTGAGCAAGGTCAGTCCTGCCCCTGCAACTGAGAAACTCCAACCAACGCCGTGAAAAAAAGCACAGGATGGATGACATGAATCCGGAGGCATTCACCGCCGCTGATCATCAGTTCATCACGGCGGTGAAAAAGTACGGCGGCGCGGCAATGAGTGCGTGTGCGTAGGGCGGCAGGCCGCGTGAAATCCCAGCGTGGCCGCAGTTATTGCTAGGAGACTAGCCCAGCGCACCACGTTGGCGTCGTCGGCCTCGAGATCCCTGCCCCCACTGCGCGCTCTGCCGGTAGTGTCTCGTGGTCGTGGCGGCGTGGCCACCGCGCGCGGGCGGGCGGGGGGGACGAGGGCGATCGATCCGTGGGGTTGTGGATTCATTTCCCTCCCACCTCGCCTCTGCTCTTAAACGCCACCCGCCATTTTTAATACCGCGCGCGCCTCTCGCTGCGCCGTGCGTGCCGTGCTGTCTCCGCTCCGCTGCCTCTCGCCGCCGCCGCTGCTGGTCGCGCAGTCAGTCCCTGTGGTGTGAGAGTGAGAAGGAGAGATGCGGGTTGGTCATGGAGGTGGCCGCGACGTCGGCGAGGGGGAGGCGAGCGCGTCCTCGGCGTCGGCGAGCTCCACCAGCCGCGGGAGCAGCGCGCGCGGATCGTCCGGCGGCGACTCGGTCAGTCATCCTCTCCTGCCTCTGCCTGTGTTGCTTGGTCGTCTGCTGTTCCTCGCTCGCGTTAGTTGCTGCTACTACATTGCAGCCACTGCTGCGCCACCTCCACGCACTAGTGCACTACAATTATACCATCATGGTGAAATTGCCAAACATTTTTTGATGAAATTAGGTGCGCCCCGGCGATCGATCTTTCGATTTCCCTGAGCATGAACGCGTCGTTTCTCTCTGTTTTTTCCCTCTGTTCCTGATGACTCCCGGTATCCGAGGTGGGATCGATGTTGGGTGACTGCGGATTAGTGACAAAACATTGTTTATGCAAGTGGTGTCACGCTGATCTAGGGAGTCAACGAGACACTACACCTAGAGATGCCAATGCCCTGATGCTAGGGACAAGAAGCAACAGGGTTGGATAAGATACTGTCCAGCTACACACTGTAGCAGATACACTACAGTTCCATCTCTGTGTAATAAACCACAGTACTGTAGCAACCTTGGATGCTGGAATCCTCACTGCGTGGGCGTTGCTCTTCTTCAGACCGATCGCTTCTTTTGCAAATCGCAACTTGTTAGGCTAGTGTTGCTTCGTCTTAACAGAATTGTTGGTGCAGCCTCTAACCAGGTTCGTGCGCCGGGGCGGCCGGCTGGGGACGACGGGTCCGGAGCCTGACGAGAGGCTACTCACTTCCTCCTCGTCCTACGGTGAGCCACCATGTGGTCAACAGATCATCGCTTTGCACAGTTTTGTGTACTCTTACACTCCTTCATTCTCTTGCTTGCATAGTACACTGTTGTTGGTTGCTTCTTTGCTTGTTAATGCACAACGTCACAGCCCATTAAGGCTGATGGACTTTTGCCTTCTGAAGCTTCTGCAGGTTCCACGGAGCCACAAGACGAGGAGGACGATGGGCCATTACAGGGGGGCAAGGACAGCAGGTGGGTACGGACACGGCTCCAAGGACAGGCCAAGAATGCCGCAGTGCCCCGTCCTACCGGAGGTAATATTCTTGAACTTGGTGATGGTCCATTGGGGGTTCATGACCACTGAGCTGATAAGTTGTGCTCGTATCCTGTTTGATAGAATGCCAAGGCCAGCGGCATCGACTGGGGGCTGTTCTTTTCCAAGGTAGGAAGGACCGGGCACAGCGGCCCGCCTCGGTTGATTTTGGCTGCCCTGATGTTGCGAAATCCTCGACGCATTCTCCAGGGTTCCCTGTCAATGGTGTTGGGGTGATGAACAAGGGGTTGGGTATGTCATATTCATCACACAACAGGCCAGATGCGTTGTCGAGTCCAGGGACTCCGAGTTGCCATCGACGTGGGACAACATTTGTTGGGTATCAGCAGGGTCAGAATTCCGAAAGAGCGATCCCGCCTTCGGCTGGTCATAGAAGGCATCCAGGAAGCAGCATGGTGCTACCTTATGGCAGTGGGAGGACACTGCCATCAAAATGGGAGGACGCGGAACGGTGGATCTTCAGTCCAAACCCCGGTAATGCACTTGGGAGGTCAGTCCCGCAACTCTGGCGGCCGAAGTCCAAAAGTGGTCCTCTTGGTCCTACTGGTAGATTTGGTGGGCCATACTCGTCTTCTTCATCATCGGCTCTGTTCCTTGAGAGTGGTAGAGTTGGAAAACTCACTGCGAACTCACCTTACTTGGCTGGAGTTCTGCTGCCAGAGCATGTTTGTGGGGGCGTCATGGACTCTGGAAGGGATCTGAGTGGAGGAGCATCAGGTGAGGATAGCAGCAATGGACGAGGAGGCAGGTCCGGTCAAATGAATGGTCAGTATCCTGCCATGCAGTCTACCAGGGTGTCGGAGCAATTTGGTAGTGCAACTGAGTCATATCAGTCATTGCCTACCTCTCACGAATCTATACAAGGTACACGTCTTATATTTTTAAGCACTATATTTTTTTCAACCTTTCTTCAACATTCTCGTTATTGTTAAGAGTACCATTGAAAAGTTTAGACCATAAAACATTATTTGGCTCTTGAATACATCCAAAGTTGGATGAAAGAAAAACAATGTAATAAAATTTCCTATTAAGTAAAATACTTCTCGTAATTTATGTTCATGGCCACCTTGGTTCTTATATATGTTATTTGGCACTCACCAGAACACAATGCATTCAACTATAAAAGTATGCTCAGATTTCTCAAGGGCCATTAATGTCCTTTTGAAATATCATTTTCTGCTTGCAGATGAACAAATTGAAAGCATAAAAGACTCTGCCACTAGTAATACCCCTGTAATTGTGAGGAAGGATGTGGCAACACAAACAAGCCCTGCTATAAGCAGGTCGTCTTCTTCCAACATGAGATCTTCATTCTCCCGTTCGCTATCAGGGCAACAAGTCAAAGAGCTGGAGAGTTGTTTCTCTAAGCTTGAGATCAGGGATGTGCAGGTGGATGATCGTGTGACTCTGACTAGGTGGTCCAAGAAACATGTCACCCGAGGCTTTGACAAAAATGCAACAAATATTATAGAGTGGAAGAAAAAGACAATGGAATCTAAGTCGTCTACCTGGGAAGTTACGGAAACTGCCAAGTGTATATCAAAGTATGGAGCCGCTATTACTGTTGATCCTTTTCAGATAAACTTGATCCAGGCATAACATTATTTCTGTGCATCATATTTTAGTATTGGGCTAACTACTTAGATATTTACTTCATGAAATTGTGCAGCATATTCTTTTATTATCATTTCTACTAATACGGAGTATATGCGTATGCAGAGACCAGAAGTTCTCTTCCGTCTAATAATATGCTAGCCTGCCTCAAATATGTTCTTTTCGTACTGCAGTTTTATGTAACCTTTCACATGTGATCTTCAAACTCTCGTGTTTTTCTGTTACTAAGACATAATTATTTGTGTTGAATTTTGTGAACTGTAATTAATATTCATTCTAAAATAACTTACTGATGCAAGCAAAAGAATGAATGCAAGTCCTCAAAGGCTCAAACTAACTGTCCGAATTATCTTGTAGGAGTAGATACATGGATCATGTCAGTACATTGTTTATACAGCAATGGTGTGCTTAATTTAGTTGTTTCTCTTTCCATCACATATGGACCCATCCGAATTCTGTTTACAGTATTACACTTGTTGTGCTAGTGCAGCTAAACTTTATCACCTGTTCACTGAATTTTTTAGCTAGTTTTTATCTTTAGTGGATGGTCTATCATCTAATATAGGGATTTGAGAAGATAATGAGGTGATTATTGGTATCTCACCTCAGAACAATAAAGGGTTTCCTCTTCTGCTAGTCTTCCGGTACATTATTGTGAACAAAAAATTGCAGCCCACAAAAAAAGTCAAAAAATTGCAGGCGTTTGGGAAAATTCCTATAGTAGTGGTAGAAGGTAACGGAAAACTGACTCTGGTGTGCAAGGCACCGGGTGTTTTCTGGTGGCATCTTAAGGATTTTTTTTAAAAAAAATTCAATGGCACAGAGAAAACTATCTCAAAGATCATGTGTGTGAAAAACGGAAGCGTTCGTACCTATACCTTCAAGAACAAATAAAACTTACCAATTAGCAAGCACACATACATTTAATAGGAATGTTTATTGATTTCAAATAATCACATTAAGATGATACAAGGAACTTAAAGTAGCCCCGGCCTCTGCATAACTAGGATCCAAACAGCCTCACAAAAGAAAAGATAAGACACCAACACACACTAATGGCATTCAAATGATATGATCCAGATGTCCCAAAAGGTAGAAGTTGATCTTTAGATGTCCAAAAAAACGTCAGTTCATACAACATAGATTTAGCTAGATCTTCAAGTACAGCTGAATTTGGGCCTTCTTTTCAGTATTTTTCATGTTAGATGTTTCTATTGAAGTAGTAAATGAAGTGTCACTCTTCACTATTAACTTAGCCATTTAGGATGAATTATTTGGTGCACGCAAAGATCTCGAGCTCAAATCTTAGGTGTAATTAAACAAAATAATGTCTGAGGGGATGTGTTGAAATATAAGTGATGGTTCACCTTAACCTATGTTTGTTTTTTTTTTGTTGATAGCCACACCCCTGTTTCGTCCATAGCCAAGGAACTCCATGGCATAGGCAATAGCCATTTCTACTATCTTGCTTTTGTTTTTTTAGGAACTTATTCAAAATCCTATATATAGTTGCTCAATACGAGCAGGTCCATGGATTTTGAAGAATATAATAAGAAAATGAAATTAAAGAGAGGCGAAACAAGTTAACAAAAGAACAATAAACATATAGTTGCACACATTTTCTTTACGGTAACCAATAAATTTTTTCCGAAAAGGGAAATTATTTCTCTGGTGTTATATATTTCTTCAGGGTCACTTATGTTGGAATTTTCCATATTTAAATTTTAGAAAACAAGCACATCATATGCTTCAGTTTTATTGCACAAAAAATGATACATAGATCTCAACGGTTTGAATTCTTATAGAGAAAAAAAAAGAACAACAACAACAACCTTATCTGTTTTCAAGCCAGCCGAATAGCCGATCTCCATAAAAAAAAGTACACATCAAATCTATTCGAAATAAAATTTTACATTTTTATCATTAAATCCTGCAAGATTTGAAATATCTAAAAGCAATATTGAATAATTATCGAAACATTCTAAAAATCAAAGATGCGTCTTCAAACCGAAATCTTGATTAAAAAAAATGAAAAAATGGGTGCAAGGAGTTGGCGACACACTCGACCATATCTAATACGAGTTTAAAAACATAAAAGGATCTAGAAGAAACCAATTGGTGCCATTACAATTACTGCAAGTTTACCATCAAACTATAAAACATCCAACCTTAGGAACTACAAAAATTCAACAAATAAACAAACTACTGAGGACCCCATTTGAGTCATGTGGTTTCAGATTTGAGTGAGGAGGCAAAGTCCTCTATTGTATTATGTGGTAGAGTGCATGTATCCAAATAAATTATTTCTGTCGGCATAGAGATATAGGATGAACAAAAGAGTGTTTTTATTATTTCTTCATTTATTTTGACATTTTCTTACTTGTTATGTGTGTGTACGTGTGTTTAATTTTAGCTATGGTTTTTGCTAAAGGACAATAATTTTAGCTATGGTTTTTGCTATTGAATATTGAATAATACTGTACACAATACAGACTTTTTTTTTTCCGAATCAATTCGAATGAATCCCATTCTCTCCCCTAGCGCCCGAACCGGATCGGCTCAGCCATTCCAACACCGGGCCCAATTTTCAGTCTACTAGTGACTAGACAACCCTGGCCCTGGATCCGCCTTGTTCCGACTCTCACCTCCCCATCTCGGCGCCGCCGCCGCCGCGCCGCCGCCCATCTCAATCGCACGGGCCCGGCAATGCCTGCCGCCGCGCCATAGGTCACCGCGCGATGCCCCCGCCCGCGCCCGCGGCGCTCCCCCGTCTCCTCGCGGCCATCTCCGCCGCCGCCTCCTCGCCCGCCGACCTCCGCCGCCTCTCCCACCTCCTCCTCTGCCCCTCCGCGCCGCCGCCCCCCATCCGGTGCCTCAACACCCTCCTCATGGCGCTCGCCCGCCACCGCATGCTCCCGGACATGGAGTCGCTCGCCGCCCGCATGCCCGCCCGCAACCTCCGCACCTACACCACCCTCATCAACGCGTACTGCCTCGCCGGCGACCTCCCCGCCGCCAAGCGCCACCTTTCCTCGCTCCTGCGCGCCGGCCTGGCGCCGGACTCCCACGCGTACACGTCCTTCGTCCTCGGGTACTGCCGGGCGGGGTTGCTCACGCACGCCTGCCGGGTGTTCGTGCTAATGCCGCTACGGGGGTGCGTGCGCACCGCGTTCACGTACGCGGCCCTGCTCCAGGGCCTGTGCGGCGCTGGGATGGTGCGTGAGGCAATGGCGGTCTTCGACGGGATGCGGCCGGATGGCTGTGCCCCTGATCAGCACGTGTACAGCACGATGGTGCATGGGTTATGTGAGGCAGGACGAACCGGAGAGGCGGATGCGCTGCTCACAGAGGCAACAGGGGATGGATTCGTGCCTAATGTTGTTGTATACAATGCTTTGATCGATGGTTACTGCAGTACTGGGGATCTGGAGCTTGCAGTTGGGGTCTTCGAGGGGATGCAGAGTAAAGGGTGCTCGCCCAACGTCCGCACATATACTGAGCTGATATGTGGGTTCTGCAAGTCCGGGAAAGTAGAGAGGGCTATGGTGCTATACAGTCGGATGGTTGAGGCAGGTTTAGCTGCAAATGTGGTGACATACACAGCCTTAATTCAGGGGCAGTGCAATGAGGGGCACTTGGAATGTGCCTTTAGGCTGCTTCACTCGATGGAGGCTAGTGGGCTGGTCCCTAATGAGTGGACTTGCTCAGTGTTGGTTGACGCTTTGTGCAAACGTGGTAGGATTGAGGAAGCTCAACAGTTTCTGGGGTCTCTTGTTCAGAAGGGAATTAAGGTGAATTATGTTGTCCACACCAGCATGATCGATGCATTGTGCAAGGCGGGAAACATTGATGCTGCTCATAATCTGATGCAGAAAATGGCCAAGGAGGGGTTTGTGCCAGATGCCCATGTGTACAGTTCAATTATTGATGGACTATGCAGGGAAGATAAGTTGTCGGAAGCAATGTTGCTGTTGGATGATATGATGCAGAATGGAGTGCAAGCAAATGCTGTCACATATACCATTCTTATTGATAAGTTACTGAAGGCATTTGGGTCTGAAGGTCCAAAGAAGATATTTGATAGGATGGTTATAGCAGGTATAAAGCCTGATGTTTTCACTTATACAGTATTTATACGCTCATATTGTCAAGAGGGCAGGATGGATGATGCTGAATCGATTATGGCCCAGATGATTGATCATGGTGTTTGCCCTAATTTGGTCACGTATAACACATTGATTAAAGGATATGCAAATCTTGGAATAGTCAATCAGGCATTTTCATCTTTTAAGATCATGGTTGACAATGGGTGCAAGCCAAATGAGGAGTCTTGCACAGTTCTTCTTGAACTGCTGCTAAAGAAAAATCCCTCTGGTGACATAGTTGCCAACACTGTTAATGCATGGAGAATAGCTGACATGAAAGTTCTTGATGAACTTCTAGAGGAGCTGATTAAGGGCACCCCTACCAGCTATATTTACAATTGTTTTATTAGATGCTTGTGCAAATTTGACAGATTGGAGGAGGCAAAAAGTTTTCTTGCAAGGATGCAGAGTGCTAACTTGACCCCAAATGAGGATGTATATACTTGTATCATAGAATGCTGCTGCAGATTGAAATTGCTAAAAGAAGCTTTAAGGTTTCTTGATTCAATGGCCAAAAATGGCTATTTACCGCATTTAGAATCTTATAGGTTTATTATTTGTGCTCTTTGTGAGGAGGGAAACTTTCATACTGCTAAAAGCATTTTTGGTGACATACTGTCAAAGGAATACAACTGTGATGAGATTGTTTGGAAGATTTTGATTGATGGTTTATTACAAAAGGGAAATACTGCTGACTGCTCTAGTCTGCTATCGTTCATGGAGGAACAGAATTGTCGTCCTAGTGCTGCAATATATGCAAAGCTTAAAGGTGAAATAACAGTTGCAAGTGAAGTCCAGGAAATTGCTACATGAATTCATATGGACAAACCAACCAACCTTAGTGTTGATTTTGATGGCCTATGAATCTATACAAGGTACATGCCTCATACATTCAAGTACTGTCTATTCTTTCTTTATGTTTTGGTCAGCATTAGACATGTTGAATTCATTCTTTATGTTTTGGTTAGCATTAGACCTGTCGAAATGTTGATGATAGAGCATTGATTCTTGAATACATCTATGGTTGTTAAGGTACGATTTTCCTATTGAACCAGACAGCTTTAAACTGTTAAATGTTTGATGGCCAGCTTCATTATAATGCTATTCAGCACGCAATGCACTTAAACTTATCGTGTGTGATCAAATTTCTTAAGGGGCATCGATATCCTTTTGAAACAACACTTTCTGATTGTGCAGATGGATGAATTGAAAGCATAGAATACTCCGGCACTAGCAGTGCCCCTGTAATTGTGAGGAAGGAAGTTTCAAAACAAACAAACCCATAAGCAGGTCATCTTCTTCCAACATGAGGTCTTCATTCTCCCATGCGCTATCAGTCGACCCAACAAGTCAAAGAACTGGAGAGTTGTTTCTCTAAGCTCGAGGGATGTGCAGGTGGATGATCGGTTACTCTGATTAGGTCCATGAAACATGTCAGTCAAGGCTCTGACAAGAACGCAAGAAATATATGAGTGGAAGAAAAACACTGGAATCTAAATCCTCTGCCCGGGAAATAACAGAAACTGCTACATGTATATCAAAGTAAGGGGACTAGTATTACTGTCAGCCCTTTCAGGCATATTATTATTTCTATGCACTTCTATTAGAGTAACTATTTTTTGTTCAAAACGTATTAGACACATGACACGGATACTTTATAAATAGCAGCATGCTCCCTGATTGTCTCTTCTAATATGCTATAGCCTGCTGACGATGCAGAGGCCAGGAAGTTACATACATATTTTTTTTTAAAAAAAAGACAATATTCTAGCCTGCCTCAAATTTGTTATTCTCATGCTGCATTTAATAATACATCTTCTTGGTCTAGGGTGATCTTCTTTTTTAAAGAACCGGTTACCCGGGCTTATATAATAAGGAGAGGAGCAGTAAAAACATGGTACCAAAAGGCAAAAAAAAAAAAAAAAAAGAAAGAAAGAAAGAAAGGACAAAAAAAGGGAGCATCATGGCAAGGTGTTTGTCCCTAGCAATGCTGCAGCTCTGGGCTTCATCTTGTACATTCGAGATAATTTGCATGACTGACCTGCTATTTTGCTCTTTTGAAATGGTTTATATCATGAGCATGGTGAGGGATCACGTTCCTTTTGCCTGATTGGTACCTGACCTGTGTGGATAAGCTGAAAATACCAGTCCACCAAGGAGGAGGTGTAGATCCAGTTTACAGATAGGAAGAAGTCGTGGACTTGCGGCCAATCCACAATAGCTTTGGTTACCACGCATTCTGAGAAAAGATGTGAATCTGTCTCCAGGTTCCATTCACAGAGTGCAGAAAAATTGTTGGGGCGAGCCAACCATGATGGATTTGGAGCCGGTTGGTAGTCCAGATGCGGTTCTTGGGTGATCTTCGAACTTTTGTTTTCCTATTACTTGTGCTGAGTTTTGTGAATTGCGTACAGTCATTCTAAAATTACTTACTGATACATACAAAAGAATGAGGACATGTCTTAAGTCTTAACTGATCTAATGGTTTCAAACTAGCCTTGTGAGTACATAGTTTATACAGGCATGGTGCAGCTAGAAGTTCGCTTGTCACATCTTCAGTAAAATCTGCAACAACTTTAATCTTTTGTGGATGTCAATCATGAAATATAGGGATTTTCCATATTCCGTCCAATGCTGATGGATGTGTTTGTTTCTTTAAGGGATTGAAAGAGAGGGAGCAAAAAATGTCTGCATGGAAGCATATGCAGAAAGCAATAGCCGCAATACAAGGCTTGTGGTATGCTTGTTTCTGTTTCAGTGTTTAGTTTTCTTTTTTTTTATTCCCGAAAGCTTCATTCTTGTTTCCTGGCAGATAGGAGTTTTGATATCCACTACTTGTTATTCTCCAGATAAAACTTGAAAGGAAAGACCGTACTCACTGGAGAGGATTTTCAACACCTTCAGGTCTGGTTCTAGAAAAACGCAGGTGGTACGCAGTACATCAACTGCGAATCAAGATCAGCATTTCCAGGACCAGGAGTATCAAATGGCACCACACCTCAGCAAGAATGGTCAAATGAGTTAGTTGGGTGGATGCTTCACATGTGCTTTTTAGAGATATAGTTCCATGCTCAAGTAAGATATATTTGATTTTACTGTTGATGAATAGTATTTTCTCATGATCTATCATAATAAAAATATACTAGAATCTGCTGTAGCACTGAATTTGAAAACTGCAGTTCATCGTACTTCAGAAATGATTCCAAGTCCAATGTCTACAGAAGATCATCAGTCAACAATATGAACATAAGAGAATTGACATCTTCCCTATCATAGAGGAATAAAGTGCACATAGTTCACGCCATGTTGCTGGCAACAATTTGGTGATAGCACAGACGTGAGAGAATTAATATCACTAGATTTGAAATCTAAAATTCACAGTACAATTTTAGAACCACATAATTCTGTACCTTGGATCCATGTGTGCTCTAATCGTAAGATGTCTTTTGCTGTTTGCAGGCACTGTTATTACTCTCCAGATGGCATGTAGAGTTAAAATCAAGAGCCTTGTTATTACAAAAAATAGGGCCTGCCTATTTTGCAATCAAACGGTCTGTCTACCACAGGGTTCATATCTGGATATTCCTTTAGTTTTGATTCTACCAGGGGAGCAGGCAAAACGAGAGGAAATATTATTCTCATGCATTCTTTGTGAATTGTGATAATTGGTATCTGACCACAGAATAAATAGAGTCCCCTGTTCTGCTGTTCTTTCACTGTTGTGCTTTTACATTAACTACCGCCAAGTATATCACATAACATTCCAAATTCCAATCTGAGAGCTGGGAGTCATTGTCACTTGGGAGCAGGCATTTTAGTTCACCCCCAGAAGGCATTTTGTTGTAACCTGAAGAGTGGTGCTGGCAAAATAAGTGAGATTCTGTTGTGCTAGCTGCCTTTTAAATTCACTAACTTGTGTTACTTATAGTGACATCAGCTGTGTGGAGCTCATGTCCCGCTCAAACACAATACATCAGCAGCACACATGACGAGAGATCAAAACGACTACTGTTAAATTAGTAATACACATCAAGTGGGGTCAAAAACAACTTCTGATTTAAAAAACACGATGCACAAGTTCTAATTTAAGCATGTACTGGTTCTCTTGTTAGCTTGCACTCATGAAATCCAGTATTTGGGAACGTGCAGAGGTACATAAGCTTCTTAGATGAATTCACAGATTGTACAAAGCAACATTTAAGGGCTTCAAACTGCAGGGAATTTCCTCCAAACCAATACAGGCGCACTGAAGACAGTAAAGTTTCCTCTGAATGCACATAATCTGCACATAACATGCAGTACATCAGTCAATTTCCTGCAAAGGGTTTTCATTTCTGTAAATTTAAAAGCTTGAAGTTCCTAAAAAAATCAAGGGTGTGTTTGGTAGATTAAGGGTCTGTTTGGTAGAGCTTTTGCGGCTAATTTGCTTCTGATTCGCTGAGATGTAATTATGTGTCTGAAAGTGATTCTTTCTCTAGCTTAAATTTTAAGAATGAAGTGATTATAGTCGGAAAGTGAAACAGGAGAAAGTACTTTTCAGCTCCAACCCTTTTAGTTCATTTTAGAGAATCACATTATGGAATCATCTTGGAATCACTTCTCTGCCCTCTGAAAAGGGGGCCTGGAAGCTGCTCCGGGAGCTCTGCCAAACAAGTACTTGAGAAGGGAACATGCATTATTTCAATAGTGAGATGTCACCAGATTGTTGTTGACCTCCTCAAGTTACAGATATATGTTGCTTCTGTACAAAAAAAAGATTTTTTTTTTTTACCAAAGAAAACTTTTAGCTAAGAAGAAAGATCATGTATGTGGAAGCAAGAAGTATTCATGCCTATCAACATCACATAGAACTTACCAGTTAGTAATCATTCTGCCATTTATCCGCCAACAATCATATCAAGAAGATGATGAAATGACTTCCACTGAAGCTTCCCAGTGTAAATTTGGTCCATCCCAATGTATATAGTGGATCTGGAAATTTCAGTCCAGCTGTCCAGAAAGGCAACAATAGAGGACTCTCTAGCTGTCCCAGCATCAGCTCACCTTTTATGAGCATAGATAGCCAGGTCTTACAACCATAAATGTGTTGCATATTTCATAGTGTCGGGCTGTCGGCAATTCTTGGTGTTTTCAGCTCTTATGGGTACTCAAAAACTATTCCATTCGCCACACTTTTGGCTCGTCCATGGCCAAAAAATTTCCTGATGATAGCTAGGGCAAAATCAACAGCTGTCCCAATCCCTTTCCCAGTAATCAAATTCCCATCGATCACAATCTTTGATTGGTCAATAGCTTGGCATGTGAGCTCATTGGCTACATCAGGATGAGCTGCCACTATTTTATCCTAGGTAAAATTCCCAATGTCATTTTTCACTTCCACAGAATATGAGGTGTCATGAGTTTTGAGTCCTAGAATCTCACCTCGAGTAAACCTTGCTGCTGCAAGATCTTCAAAGAAGAACAGATCCCACCATACATCCTGCCAGCTTGTTTTTGTTCTTTGAGTAACTTCTTCAGGATTCTTGACCTTTGCAGCCGCTCAGTTCCAGCAGTTCCTCCCTGAAAAGTACAGCATATGCAGTTGCACAGAAAAGCATTAAGTTCAAGTCAGTTTAACATTAAGTCCCCAATACTACACCTAAACTACATCAAAATAGTTCGAGAAGAAGATAGGATTCATAATTGAAGAACACAAATATTTTAACTGAGAAACACACAAACTTGCTACGGACAAGTAGACAACCAATATGCTGAGATACAACAGCTTACTAGCATGAAGTTGCGATAAAGTTGCACGGAGTTCTTATGTCCTACTAAAAACAAAACAAAACTGGTACAACAGGATCAATATGCCAGACAACTCAGGCCATAAAAACTATAAACAACATCTGAAAATCAGGATCTATTGAAAATGCAAGAATGAGATTATATTTTTTTAAGCTTTTGTTCAATATAGGATCCTTCCGTAGTAAACTAGCTCACAGCTAATATATATCTAGATCAACTCTGGTACAAAATGAGCTAAACTTGACCATGATATGTTAGACATGCACCAACTTGGGAATACCATGAAATCATCAGAAGGATAAGGTGTGGTGGTGGGGACAATTTTGTCCCACATCTATGAATTAATTAAATGGAAGGTATCTTGTTGAAATGTGTGGTGCCATTTATGATCTTCCAGATAAAAAGATGAACTGCCAAGAAAACTTACAGGAAGAATAATTAGATCGTAATTTGAATCAGAGGCACCCATAATGCTTTTATCAGCAACAATCATCATCCTTTGAGATCCAACAATATTTGGAGATTTTTCAACCAAGGCCAATACCACATTTATCTTTGCTCGTCTTAAAACATCAACCAGAATTATGATCTCCATCTCTTCTGACCCATTTGCGATTGGAATAAGAACCTGTTGCCCCACCCATGTCAAATTAACATCAAAGATATAATAAACAGTCAACCCTCCAGCAAAATATACCTGAAGCCAATCAAACAATTTCAAGTATTTTGTCCATGCATACAAGCATGACTGAACTTCCCAAGATAACTAGATATGGTAAACAATAGCATTCGAATGTGAACAGACAGATCAACTATTTTGTGTGCTAGGAAATGTGCAACCGAACAGAGCTAAATCAAGACTATACCTTTAAAGAATAATAAGCAAGAATAGTGGATCAAATTGTGCAATAATTTACTATGATTTAGTGGTTTTTAAATAACAAATGATTTAAGCAAACCAAGATTTGGTCAAATTTTATTTAAGTATGACACCCACTACAGTACGACATAAATCCTTGGTGGAGGATGAAACCATGCTTGACATGACACAACATGCATTCTAAGGTGTACTCACATGAGGGTTGTGATCAACAGACCACTCAAGTTCATTGACTTCTGTACTCCTTTCAAGGTCACCGTCAATTTGTGTCATCTGTGGCGGAATGTACAAAAGAACCATCAGCATTAATAAACAAAAACTCAGTAGCTTGAGTAACCAGTCGGCCTCAACAAAAAAGAAATGAGAACGCAAAGGAGGAATTTCAAGTCTTTAATTGTAATTTAAGGTAGTTGGGAAATAGAAACCATGACCTTAACCATCACAATTATCAAACTTAATATGTAAAATAACCTAATCATCTAAAAGAAAAGAAAACTCGATGCAGGGAGCAGAGATGTCTGCCTTTGTCTTAAGAGAGTGGAGTATGTAACGCTTAGGGGTATTCACACGACCTGCGAGCACCTGGGTTGCCAGCCTCTCAATTGGAGGCTATACCAGAGGTTCTCTCACCAGCTAAAAGACTACGGTAATTAAAAGCTATCATGTGAAATAACAAAGATAATAGATATTAAAGTTTCTTCTGACAAACCAAAATTCTGTCGACATCTTTAGCTGCATGAGGCCCAAACATTTGCTCAACAAATGATAAAGCGAACTGGAATGATGTCCCTGGCCCACGACTTGTAGTGAGCTCTCCTGAAACCTGAATGTTTGATTCAACAGCTCGGAATGTAGGAAGGTCTCCTATAAAAGATGGGTGACAGGTGATCTTGTAAAAAGAAGGAAAAATTGTCAGTAGATGAACCCAAACATTGGTAGACTGAAACTATCCATATATAGTAAAATGGCCAACCTTTTTTCTTTTGTGGAGACCCCACGGCATTAGGACAACTGCAGGTGCAGCACATATAGCACCATAGAGTCTTTTCTCCTCAGCCTGACGAACTGTGATCCTCTGAAGGATGTCGCTGTCTCTCAAACGCACTGAACCAGGCATTCCTCCCTGAGCACATCAACCCGAGAATCAAATAAAACATTCTACACACTGCCAGCAAGTGTAACACAACAGCACAAAAAGGTGAGGTTTTGACCACTTGTCGCCAGCACCAAAAATGAGCAAT
Source organism: Cenchrus fungigraminus (assembly GCA_036936925.1). Taxonomy (NCBI): domain Eukaryota; kingdom Viridiplantae; phylum Streptophyta; class Magnoliopsida; order Poales; family Poaceae; genus Cenchrus; species Cenchrus fungigraminus. The sequence goes on along the minus strand of CM072768.1, from coordinate 60,903,212 downwards.
CATGAAGACAATAGCACAGTAGTGAAGTATTGTCAACATTTCACTATCTCAGTGTTGTCTCGAACACTAGAATTCCTTAATTCAATTTCCTGCTTATTCCAATCCTCAAAACACCAAGCTCCACAGGAACCATTTAAACCACGTTCAGTAGATCGGTAAGAGCAGAGAATGTGAGTTACCGGGAGAGCCACGAGGTCGAACACCTGGTCGGCGCAGGAGGCAATGTGCGTGTCCGCGACGATGCGGGAGCCGCAGGACGCCTCCATTTGGAGGCCGCCCTCGACGGAGGCCAGCGTCACGTCGGCGCCGGCTAGCCGGAGGACGCCGGCGAGGATGACAGCCTCCATCTCCTCTGTGCCCATGGCGATGGGCACGAGAACCTTCATCATTATACAAAAGCGCAGAAAGTTAATCTCCTGGCGCTGTCATCCACATGGAGGGAGGTGGTGAGTGTAGACCACAGCAGACCTTCTTCTTCGGACAGGGCGGCGAGGAGGGGACGGCCGTTGTAGCAGTGGCGGAGAGCGTAGGGGCAGCCGGCGCCGCCACGGAACGCGGTGGCGGTGGCCGAAGGGAGGAGCGCAGGAAGCGGTTCGGTGGATGCTGCGGTGACCGTGCCTCCGTGGCGGGCGGCGCGGTCGGGGAGAGGAGGAGGGAGCGCCATGGACAGAGCATCGTGGAAGGTCGGGGTCGTCGGAACAGCGAAGACGGCACGGATGGATAACGGCAGCTCCGGCGTGAAACTGAGAAATCCGATGTGGCGTTCATTTCTTGATAAATAAAAATCGAGTGACCCCACCTGTCAGTGTATGCCTCGCGTCCGCTGCTGGCTCGCTGCCATGTATGACGACCGGGCGCTCGGGTTCGCCCTACCGGTGCAAACCGGCCGGTATACCGCGGATTCCGGTGCTACCGGTGGCCGCCGGTACCGGTTTGCACCGGTGCGTACCGGCCGGGTTCAAATATTTTGAATTTGAATTCAAAATATTGAAAAATAAAATAAAAATACTTAAAAATACTTCAAGATTTATAGAATCTAATAGTGTCAAATTTTTTTCAAACTTAGCTCATTTCGTATTTTTTTCGATCATTACAACATCAGCCAAAATAGAAAAAGAAAAAAATCTCGCCGGCCCATTAAGACCCAGTCGGCCCAAGGGTGAAAAAAATCACCTTCTTACCTCTCTCTCCCCTCCTCTCACTGCAAACCGTCGCCCCCTCCCCCTCGAGTCAACTCGCGCCGCTCCCCCCCTCGAACCGCCCCCCTGCTGCTCGGACCGACCGCCGGCGCCGGCTAGCCGCTCCCCGGCCACCCCTAGCCGCGCGGTACCCACGGTAAGTCGTGCCGGTGGCGGATCTACCGCCTGGGCCGCGGCGCGGGGCGGTTAGCCGGGCGGCCTACGCGGTAAGCTGCGGCGGGCGACCGGTGTACCAGCCGGCCGCCTGGGGAGCGCGGTCCCCCCACCGCAGCACGCACTCCCGTACCGCGGTTTGCCGCGCTAAACCTGCGGGTAGCCCCGGATTCCTGCTGGTAAGCCACTCCTTCCCCTTTTTGACTTAGTTATTTTAGTGATTTAGGTATATTAGTGATTTACTTCGTCAGTACTAATTATGGTTCATTGCAGGTGTCGGGGTTCTCAACCGCCGAGCAGTAAATTTGTATCGGATCGTGTGTCCGACCCGGATGGTTAGCACGAGAGATGCTGGGATTTAGACTGGTTCGGGCCTCCGAGGAGTAATACCCTACGTCCAGTATCGAGCTGTCGTGTTCTGGTGCGAGGGTTGTTTGTAGTAGGGGTTACGAACTTGTCGGTAGAGGGTGTCGAGCCCAAGTCCCTGGGGTGTGAGAGTTCAGTTCGTCAGCCCTTGTGACGGTTGCCCTCCTCTCCCTTTTATAGACGCAAGAGGGAGGGGCAAAAAGGGGATACAAATAAAAGCTACAGTCCTACGCTGCTGGGATGTCTTCTCGCACGTCGCTGTCCGTCAGGGCGCATTGAAGGGAGGCAGAGCTATGTTGTCGTCGAGGCCGCCGCGTGGCTGGGCGGCACTGTTCTTCCCGGGCACCTGGCGTTTCCTCCGAGTACTTTGGTGCCGATTCAGCCCGCCTGAGCGCGGGATGAGCCCGCCACGTCGGGGCCTAATCGTAGGCCAACGCTAATTGTAGGGGGCACTCGAGTGCCCTGACGGGGTTGGCGTGCCGCAGAGTCGGACGGAACGACGCGTCGGGGGCCGCGCGGCGGAACAGTGCCGCATTACGGCTCTTGTCAGAGCCGGCTGCGCGCGCGCGCCGCCAGCTGGTGTGTTTGCATGGCATGGGGAACTGACACCCCACGCGTCGTTGCGTGGGAGCCCGGTCGTCGGGATGGCGCCACGTTCGTGTGGGCCCCGGTCTCCTCGCTCCGACCTTCATGTGCGGGCCTTGCCTTAGTCGGAGACGGAAGCTTCTCGTGCGAATGAGCAAGTTGTCGGAGGCGAGGCGGAAACTCCTCGTGCGAGGCGGAGACTCCTCGTGCGGGGCGGAAACTTGTCGTGCGAGGCGGAGACTTGTCGGAGAAGCCTCCCACTAGTAGGTGACTTGTCGGAGAAGCTTCCAACTGATCAGAGACTTGACGTCTTGCCAGTGATGGTCTCGACAAGGATCCATAATCCCCCTTATACTGAATCTTGGCCTTCACATTGTCAATGGTGTCAGAGGACTCCACCTTGAGAGTGATTATCTCGCCGTCAAAGGGGGCCCTAATCCGGGCCCTCATTAGTAGCCCCCGAGCCTAAGAGGGAGTCAAGGACTCGCTCACAGGCTCAGACGAGAGGCGTTGTGATGATCTTTGTTCTTGGTTTTCTCGGTGGGTGCGCGCGAGCGCATCCGCCGGATGTAGCCCCCGAGCCCACGAGTGAGTGGTAGACTCGCTTGTGGGGTTTTGATCTTCAGTGATGTTGTCGTGGTTCCAGGATCTTTTACCGAGGTGGTCGTGGCGGTTGTGGGCGTCGTGGAGGTCGTGGACGACGTGGCGGACGTGATGGCTTGAAAAGACAGCGCGTGGCTGGTTCAGATTCTTGGGCCCAGCGGGCATCGAGGCGTCGCGCAGGCAGGTGTCAGTTACCCCGGGGCAAGCGCGCGTGTGCAGGCGTCTTTTCGGCGTGACGGGCCCAGCATTTAAGGCCGGTGGCCTCACCCCTTCCTTATAAACCGTGCGCCGGTTGAGGATTCGAAACTTTTACCTCCCTGCCATCTCTGCTGCCATCACCGCTTGCTTCCTTTGTCCTCAACGGCCACAGCCCCGCCGCTTCTTTCGCTTGCGCCGTGTGCGAGAGCCCGCCATCGCCATGTCGAACTGGTCGCGCTCCAACGTGTCCCGCTCGATGCTGCACTGCCTCGTCGCCGCTGGGCAGCTCCCCGCGGTCACCGACGCCGAAGAGTGGAGGGTCCCCGAGGACGAGTCCGTGCCGCGCCCGCCGAAGGGATACGTCGTCTCGTTCGTGGCGTTCCACGAGCGCGGCTTCTCCATCCCCGCCGGGCGGTTCATCCGGGCCGTACTTTTCGAGTACGGGCTCCAGCTTCAGCACATCAACCCGAATAGCGTCCAGCAGATGGCGGCGTTCAAGATGCTGTGCGAGGGGTACTTGGGGATCGGTGCCCACTGGCACCTCTTCAAGTACTTCTTCATGTTCGCCTGCTTGAAGGACGGCTCCCTTCCGGCGACCATCGGCTGCGCCAACCTCCGGATGAAGCAGGGCAGGGGTGACATGTACATCCCCTTCTCACTGATGAGCTCCAACAGCGGATGGCACAAGGGTTGGTTCTACCTCAAGAACGACCCCGAGAACGCGCTGCCGGAGTTCACCAGAGTCTCCATCGCCAAGGCGCCGAGGAACTGGAGCGACGGGCCCCCGAAGGCGGAGCAGGAGAAACTGCTCAAGGAACACTGGGCGGCACTGGCCCGCCTCCGTAAGGCCGGGGTTGACCTGGGGGCCGTCATCGGCTAGTACCACGCCCGGGGGGTCGTCCCGCTCCGGAGGCGGCCTCTACGCCTCTACGAGATGACGGCCAGGAGGGCCCCTTTCGCGGGGACCGTGACGGCGCCCGAGCCACCCTCGCAGGACGAGGTCCAGCGCCGCGTGTTGTTGGCCATCAGGAAGGCATCCTACTCATGGCCGCCGTCGCGGCTCTTGCCCATGCTCCCCAACGAGGGGACCGAAAAGCTCGTAAGTGGTTTCTTCCTCCGATAAGTTTTCCGACTACTTTGAGGTCTTCGTCTGATTTGGATCTTCTCGGAATCCTTTGATGTCTGCTGATTTCTTTTGCTTCCTTTACCCTTTAGCTGAGGAGCCCCCACCTTGTGCCCGCAAAGCCCCCTCTCTTGCAAGAAGTGATCTTCAACCGCAATCAGGCGGCTGCAGATAGGCGGAGGGCCGAGCGCAAGGCGCAGCACAAAGAGAAAGAGATCGCAAAGCACGATCGGAACCACGACCGCATCAAGCGTCGCAAAGCGGGGGAGACCAATGTCTCCTCCAACGAAGATCCATCGCCGTCGCCGCCGTGGAGTGGGGACGAGCCGAGCGCAGACGTCGATTGGAGCGGCCTGTCCGGGTCGCCATTATCTTCACCGCGCCGGGTCGCGGAAGTGAGCTCGACGCGGCGGTCGGAGCCGGTCGCTCACGGGAGGGGCGCAGCCAGGGGCCCGTTCCGTCCGAGAAGATCAAAGGGTGACCTGCTCTCAGGCGGCCCCTGGTGGTTCACGTCCCTCCGAGGGGCGGAGGGATCCTCCGTGTCGGGACGATCCGCCCGGGCGATCGGCGGATCGAGACTCTTCCTTCTGTCACGCCTCCGTCGACGCCGAACGACCGGACTCTGACTCCTTGAGGAGGCGGTCGTCGGCCAAGGCGAGGTCGACCCCGCAAGCGTCCGCACCGGGCGCGCCGCAAGGAGGGAACACGAGCACCCCCACGCGACGCCTTCAATCTCTGGTGATCCGCGGCGGCGGCGTCCCGGCCGTGCAGGTTCCCCTCTCCGCTGGTACGAGTCGGGAGCCGACCTTCGGCGCGGCGGAGGCCAGGAGGACAGCCCCCGAGTCGTCGGGGGATCGGCGCACCGCCCCCAAACCGTCAGGGGGCGATGGGCCTGCTCTCGAGCCGGCAGAGCGTCGGGAACCGGCCTCCGAACCGGCGAGGGCCAAAAGGCCAGCCCCCGAGCTGGGCCCATCGGACAGGCCTGTCAAGCGGGCCCGCGTCCGGTCCACCATGTAAGCTCTTGCTCGCTATTCTTCATTGTTTGGCTGTTCTTCGTCTTCGTTTGTTCCTCATCTTTGAAACGTCCCTGTCTCAGTCGTGCCGACACCGGCGTGCTCAGCCTTGCGCCACTGAAACGCGCGGTGCTGGGCGCGCGCAACCCTCAGCCCGAGCCCCACCGGACACCTTCTCCTAATGAACCGTTGGCGGAGCTGGCCGGAAGCGGGCTCGCTACGGCGACCGAGGCCGTTGGGACAGCAGTGCCCCCGCCGACGCCAGACGCTGAGGACCTGGGCGAGAGGGGGGCGGCCCCCGAGGCGAATGACACCCAGGCGGTGATCGATCTGCCGGTCGAGGCCACCGTGGAAGGCGGCGACGCCCTGGCGACGCCTTCCGAGAAGGATGTGCCCCCGCCGCCATCGGCCGGCGGACAGGAGGTCGAGACGCCAGCGGCGGTCGAAGCTACGGTGCCTGCATCGTCGCAGGCAGGCGGGGACGCGGTGGAGGCGCCGGCAGCTGACGATGTGTCTACCCAACCCCGGGAGGTCATTGACCTCGACGGGCCCAACATTCCAGGCAGCGATCCGACCAGCTTCGAGGCCGAGCTGGAGCGTTTGCTGGCGGGCCCGGAGGAGTCAGGGGTCGAGGCTTCCGAGTCGGCCGTGCTCGAGGTTGCAACCGTGGCCGGAGCGGCGGAGCCCGGTGACATGGAGCCCGCGCTTGAAGCGACCGAGGCGGGGCAGCCGGAGTCGGGCCTGGTCGGAGCAGCTGGGGCCCCCGAAAACTCGGCCACTATTGAGGCAAGCAGGGAGGTCGTCGGAGGACCTGCGGCTGACGCAGCGCTGATCGCCGCTGCACCCTCGTCTCCTGCCGTAGTCGTAGGAATGTCCGTTGTGAGCGCGCCGGAGCCGTCGTCGCCCCGGCTCGCTGCCCCCGTCATTGAAACAGTGCCCCCCGTGAGCCCGACTCGCCCAGTCTCACGAGAACACGATGTCCCCGTGAGCGCTGTGGGAGGTGCCTCCCCGAAGATCCAGGAGGTAGGGGAGGGCTCGGGCGCAGGGCTGCTGCTGGAGCCGGAGGAGGGCGACGCGCGGATCACCGACCTCGTGCGCTCCACGTGGGCGGCTGCTTGTGAGGCGGATGCGCCTGATGACGAAGACGAGGAGGCCGCGGCCTGCCACCGCCTTGAGCGAGGTCTCGGGTGGGCGCGTCGTGTGTTTGACGAGCTCATCCTCCCCGCGACGACGGTAAGTCCCTCCGAACCTGTGCTCAACCTTGTTTTTCCCATTCTGGCGAGTTTTTGTTGTTGACGTTTTCTTGTCTGGGACAGACGCTCGCGGAGTGCGGCGCAAGGAAAGCGCGCACCATCAGGGAGCTCCGGGTGGAGCGGTCCCAGCTGGAGATGCAGCAGGCAGTCACTCGTCTGGCCGCCGCCGGGGCGGTGGCAAACGAAGCATCGTCGAGGGCCACGCTCGAGGCTGCTGTGAAGTCCGCGGAGGACCGTGCCATGGCCGCACAGGCCGCGGCTGCCAACGCCGCGACGGAGCAGGAGTCCCTCGAGGCGAAGCTGGCCCAAACGGAGGCAGTGGCTGAGGAGCTGCGGGCCGCCGTGACGACCGCCAACGAGGCTGTGGAGAAGGCCACAGCCGCCGCCGAGACCACCGCCGAGACCGCTGCCCAGGCTGCTGCTTAGGAGAAGACGGCGCTCGAGTCGAGTGTGGCGGAGCTGGAACAAGACTTGGCCACCGCTGGTGCGGACCTTCGGACGGCCAACAAGCAGTTCTCCGAGGTGGCCAACAAGCTCCAGGACGCCACCGACGAGGTGACCCGGCTTCGGAACGCCAACTCCCAATTGGCGCAGGATGTCGACGGTGAGTGAGCTTCGAATGCTACCGGCCGCGGGTTTCTTTCTTTTCGTTGGTTTTCGTTGGTGTTGACTTGTCTTCTCGCGGACATAGGGCTGCGTACGACTCACGCCGCGATGACCGTGAAACTCACGGAAAAATCGAAGGAGGCGAACACCGCCGAGCTCAGGATTATCGAGAAGGACAGGTCGATCAAGAGGTTGTCAGAGCAGCTCGAGAGTAAGTCCCCTCAACCCTGCATTGCTTCTCTTTCCGCTCGGCCGCGTCGTATCCGCTCATTGCAATTTGTCGACCTTCTCCAGAGATCAAGGCCGAGCTTGAGCAGTCCTGGAGGTCCCAGGAGCAGGTCAGGATGGAGCTCGAAGAGGTCAGGAACGCCCGGCGCGAGTCGGAGACGTCACACCGGCAGAGCATCCTGGAACACACCAAGCTCGGGAGACTTCTTGGCCATTTCTTCTCGGGGCTTGGAGTTCCCGTCGGGCCGATGCTCCCCGACACACTTGCAAAGCAAGTTGAGCGCCCTCTCGGAAGTTGTCAAGGAGCGGGAGCAATGTTGCAAATTGCGGGCTATAGAATTTAGCGGAGTCCTTCTGGAAAAGCTATAAGAGCTATAGCGCAGCTATAGCGGAAGCTATAGCCTTTAACGGTATGCAAAAAAGTAGTAAAATTTAGACCTAAACATTATTAATTTTATAAATTTCAGCTCATGTTTCATATATATGTGTAGGCATTAGTGAAAACGTGAGTAAAATCAGTCATTATTGAGAAGATAAGTCATAAATCATAACTCGTAGTTCATAATCTCAAGTATATAAGTTCATAGTTGAACCATAGCGGTGTTAGCGGTGCTAGGCTATTGAATTTAGCAGAGCTATTTCATGATATAGCGGAGTTAGCGGCATTAGCGGTAAAATATGCAATATCGTAGCGACACGTGTCTCAAAAAGCTATAGCGGAGCTATACCGAAGCTATAGCAGGCTATTTGCATCAATGAGCGGGAGCTATCGACTGCTCGGAAGGTGGTGCACCGGGTGCTCGCCATGTTCGAGTCGCATTATCAAGGGCTGGACCGCATGGCGCTGAGCGGCGGCTGGGCCCCTGGCAGTTCCGACGACCACTGCGACCAGCTCGAAGAAGACTGCGCCTCCTTCGCCCGCGCCATGGCCGACGTCGCAATGAAGGACCTGGACCTGATTCCACGAGACACACCGGAAGACCAAGACAACTCCAGGCCTTCGCATTAAATGTATCATTTTATTCGTAGGCTGTTAAGAACAAGATGTTTGTAAAGCCTTGAACAGTTTTATTTCGTTTAAAACTTGCTTAGTTCTGTTATAGCTCGAACGTTCTCGAGCGCCAAGGGACGACCACAGCAACAAGTAGCAGAACTTAGGAACTTGAGCTGACCGAGCTTCACTCTGGAGCCGCGGAGGCGTAGGAGTCGGAAAGCCCAGCCATCCCAAGTCATTAAGAGGTGCTATGCGTTCGCAGCCCCCGAGCACTCGGGAGAATTTGAAAAGTAACTCGCGTATTTTTCGTTAAAATCGTTTTAGACCGAAGCCTGAGCGGTTGCCCGAGTGCTTTTGAAAAAGGTCGGATGAAAACCCGTGAACTCAGACTGTGCTCGCAAGCCTTCGCACCGTAGCCACGGAGGCGTAGGTGCTAGGAGCGTTGAACGAGCAGCAGTGCCAAGCCCCACGCGGGCCGTCATCTTCACTTCTCGCAAGGTTGAGCCTTCCGCCAAAAAACCTCTCGCACGTGCGACCAGTCGCGACATAGTTGTCAATTTTTGTTTTCAAAACAGAAAATCGAAAGGAGGGCATCGTGCCCTGGGTAGCCCCCGAGCAGTGAGCGTTCCTGCACAGGTGCAGGAGCGCTCGCCGCTCAGCCTTTAGAGAAGTTGCAACACATAGAAACATGGCAACTAAACAGCTTATGAACTCAAAGATGTGTGAACAAAGCATGCGGCATTTATTCATTGACTCATAAGATGTGATCATTTACTCAAGGGTAAAACGGCCGCAAGTGTTCGATGTTCCAGGCGTTGGAGACGACTCGGCCGTCCTCGTATCGGATCTTGAACATTTCGGGTCGGAATACTTGATCGACGATGAATGGCCCCTCCCATGGGGGCGCGAGCTTATGTCGATCCTTGCTGCCTTGGACTCGTCGGAGTACCAGGTCCCCGACCTGGAACTCGCGGGTTCGCACGTTGCGCTCGTGGTAGCGTCGCAAGGCTTGTTGGTACTTTGCCGAGTGTAGCAGCGCTACATTGCGCGCCTCGTCGAGCTGATCGTTGGCGTCCTCGAGCGCGACTTGGTTGCCCTCCTCGGTGTAGGCTCGTACTCTAGGACTGCCGTAGTCAATGTCCGTGGGGAGGACAGCCTCCGACCCGTGCACCATGAAGAATGGCGTGAGGCCGGTCGCTCGACTAGGCGTGGTGCGCAGGCTCCAGAGAACGGATGGCAGCTCGGCCACCCATCTTGCTCGAAACGTCTCGAGGCGCTTGAAGATGCGAGGCTTTAGCCCTTGTAGGAGCATGCCGTTGGCCCTCTCGACTTGCCCGTTCGTCTTTGGGTGCACCATGGCGGACCAGTCCACGCGAATGTTGTTGTCGTCGCAAAAGTTGAGGAATTTCTTCCCCGTGAACTGGGTGCCGTTGTCGGTGATGATCGTATTTGGAATGCCGAAGCGATAGATGATGTCGGTGAAGAACGCTACGGCTTCCTCGGAGCGAACGTTCACGATGGGTCGAGCCTCGATCCACTTGGAGAACTTGTCGACAGCCACGAGCAGGTGCGTGAAGCCCCCGGGCGATTGTCGGAGCGGCCCCACCATATCGAGGTGCTACACAGCAAAAGGCCATGTGATGGGGATGGTCTGAAGCGCTTGCGCCGGGAGGTGAGTTTGCCGAGCGTAGAACTGGCATCCCTCGCAACGCCGCATGATGTCCTTGGAGTCAGCCACAGCTGTGGGCCAGTAAAATCCTTGTCGGAAAGCCTTTCTGACAAGAGTTCTCGGACCGGCGTGATGTCCGCATGTGCCGGTGTGGATCTCATGAAGTAGCTCCTTGCCCTGATCACCTAAGATGCATCGCATGAGTATGCCGGCCGCGCCCCGCTTGTACAGCTCACCCACGATGAGGACGAACGCTTTAGCTCATCGCGCGATGCGGCGTGCCTCCGTCTGGTCGGATGGCAGCTTCCCTTCGACAAGCCACTCGAGAATGGGAAAGTGCTAATCTGGATCCTAGAGGTTCAGCTCGGGCGGCTGGTCGATCTCCATGACTTCTGGCCCTTCGGGTTCTTGTGGCTTTCCCCCTTCGACGCGTATGGATGGTGCGTGCTGGTCGCTTGTGAACACTCCGTGCGGTACTGTCTTGCGACTCGATGCAGTCTTGGCGAGGATGTCCGCGGCCTTGTTGTAGTCGCGTAGCACGTGATGAAGCTCGAGGCCATGGAACTTGTCCTCCAAATCGCGCACAGCTTGGCAGTATGCCGCCATCCTCGGATCAACACAAATTTTCTCTTTCATGACTTGATCCACGACAAGCTCTGAGTCTCCCCTGATCTCGAGACGGCAGATCCCGAGCTCGACCGTGATTCGGAGGCCTTTGATGAGCGCCTCGTACTCGGCGACGTTGTTGGAGGCAGGAAAGTAAAGTCGAACCATGTAGTCCATGCGCACGCCCAGAGGCGAGATGAAGACAAGGCCTACTCCCACTCCCTCCTTCATGACCGAGCCGTCGAAGTACATCGTCCATGTCTCGTGCTCGATGGGCACCGGCGGAGTTTGGATCTCCGCGCACTCGGCGACAAAGTCCGCAAGCACCTGTGACTTGATGGCGTTTCGCGGCGTGTACGAAATGTTTTGCCCCATCAGCTCGAGCGCCCACTTGGCTATCCTCCCTTTGGCCTCGGGGTTCTGGATCACCTCTCCGAGCGGGTACTTGGACACCACCGTGATGGGGTGCACATCGAAGTAGTGGCGGAGCTTGCGCTTGGTAATCAAGACAGCGTACATGAGCTTTTGCATTTGCGACTAGCGAGTCTTCGAGTCGGAGAGTACCTTACTCACAAAATAGACTGGGCGCTGCACCTTGAGTGACCTCTCGGGCTCTTCTCGTTCTACCGCCAGCGCAGCGCTGACCACCTGGGTCGTTGCAGCAATGTATAGAAGCATCGGTTCTTCTGGCGCCGGAGCCGTGAGGATTGGTGGGCTCTTTAGGAGATTCTTGAGGGAATCGAGCGCTTCCTGAGCCTCGGGTGTCCACACAAAGTGGTCGGACTTCTTCATTAAGCGATACAGCGGTAGGCTGCGCTCTCCGAGTCACGCAATGAAACGGCTGAGAGCTGCGAGGCAGCCCGTGAGGCTGCGAAAGTTCTGCAACGTCCCGAATGTGACGGGCAGATCGATCTGCCCGATCGGGAGTGCCTCCATCCCAGGGACGACCCCATGGAATGGCGCGGTCGATGGTCGCAGCTGGGACCGCGGGATGCCCATGTCGTCGAGCGTCGACGCGTAGAGCACGTTGATGCCGCTCCCTCCGTCCATCAGGACCTTGTGGATCCGCTTGGACCTGAACAGGGGAGCTACCACTAGTGGGTAGCATCCCGGCTGCGGCACACGGTCGGGGTGGTCCTTGCGGTCGAAGGTTATCGGAACCTCCGACCACTCGAGGTAGGACGGCGTTGCGGACTCGACGTTGTAGACCCCACATCGTATGAGCTTTTCTTGACGTCTTGAGGGTCGTGCTGGGGATCCGCCGAGGATCATGTGGACCGCTCCGTCCTCGCCTGGGTACTAAGCCCCCGCGTCGTCGTCATCGTTGTCGGGGACAGGCGCGGCCTTCTTCTGCGGATCTGCCACCTTTGTATTGAGCGTGCCGTTGACGTAATTCTTCATCAAGCGGCAGTCCTTGAGCGCATGCTTGACGGGGACCTCGTGGTGGGTGCACGGCGCCTCCAAGAGCTTCTCGAAGTGGTCCTTCGGGGGACCGGCCTTGGGTGGGTTGCTCTTGGGGCGTGAGGCCTTGCGCTCGACCGCCGCGACTAGGTTGTAGTTCTTCTTTTTCTTCTTGGGGTGCGAGGACGGCCCCTCGCCGTGGTCTACAACCTGTTTCCCCTTGCCCTGAGGGGTGTTGAGGGTCGCCGCGACCGCCTCCTCGCCGTCCGCGCAGTTGGTCGTGATGTCGAGGAGTTCCCGAGTGGTTCGGGGGGTCCGGCGCCCTAGTCGATGGATGAGGGTGGTGCAGGTCGTGCCGTTCTGGAACGCCGAAATGGCGTCATTGTCCGTCGCACCAGGGAGCTCGGTGCAACACTTGGAGAAACACCAGTTGTAGTCGCGCAGACTTTCTCCCGACTGCTGCTTGCAGTTTCGCAGCTCCCATTGCTTGCCGAGACGGGCGTGCGTGCCCTGGAAGTTGCCGACGAAGGTTCAGCGCAACTCCGTCCAATCGTTGATCTTGCCGCGGGGCAGGTGCTCGAGCCATGTCCGCGCGGAGTCACCGAGGTAGAGCGGCAGGTTCTTGATGATGAAGAGGTCATCTGTCGCTCCGCCCGCGTGAGACGCGAGCCGGTAGTCCTCCAACCACACGCTCGGGTTGGTTTCCCCATCGTATCTGGGGACGTTTGTCGGAGCTCGGAAGCGTGAGGGAAACTTCACGTCCCGCACGTTCTGACCGAAGGCCCGTGGGCCCCTCTGATCTGGCGACCAACTGCGATCGCGGTCGTCGTCGCTGTCGTAGCACCCACCGCGCCTCCGGTCGTCTTGTCGGCGCGGGCGGCGCTCGTCGCGGTGATCGCGGTTGTCACCGTTGCCGTAGTTGTTGACGCTGGCGGCTCGGCGGCGAGCCTCGATGGTGTCCCGGGCATCTCGGTTGGGCCCGAGACGTTGCTTGACCGTCGACCCTCCGGCTCCGTCCCCGTGGCTACGATGCCGCGAGGGGGATGGGTTCTGGCGGTGCGCAGAGGGTGTCGCTCTCCCGTCGCGCGCCGACCGTTGGCATGACGCGGAGCTCTCCGCTTGCTGCGCTGCCGCCGTCTCGAGGAGGGCCTTGAGTTGCTGTCGCACCCTCCTCTCCTTGGGGGTGGTCGCCTCTGGGCAGCCGCGCAGTAGCATGGCAGCAGCTGCCAAGTTCTGCGACACCCGCCTGAAGAGTGGTGGGGCGTCGCCGTCGTCGTTCGCGCCCTTATTGGCGCATCGGTGGTCGTCGCGTGCGCGTCCTCAAGCCGGTGGTGTCGGAGCGCGGGCTCTGCACTGCTCGGCGGCAGGGCGGCGCTCGCGGCGCAGTTCCCGCACCGGGATCGACTGCGGGACGGGTTGCGGGATGCGCGGTCCGTGGTCCTCCCCAAGCTCCTGGTGAAGGTTAGCCAGCTCCTCGTCGAGCTGGCGTCTGGCCTCGGCGAGCTCGTCGAGGCGCGCCCTGTGTTGGGCGTCAATGGCGCGATGACGCGGTGCCGGCTCCGCGCCGGTGGAGCTGCTCGAGCTCGACGCCACGCAAACGAAGCACTCGCGCGTGAAGTCGCGCGCGGGCGCTGGAGGTGCCCTCCGGGCTGTTACGGAGCCCGGGGCCGTGTAGGATGCTCGCAGCGCATCCACGTAGGCCGTCACCGGGTCGTCCGGGAGGCCTTGCTGTCCACGGGGGTACATGACGGTGTACCGCTCCATGAACTCGCCCCAGGCAAGCGGCTCATCTCCGCTGCCCTGGAAGGCGAGGTCGGTGAGGTAGTAGGCGGCGAGCCTAAAACGCTCCTGCGTCGGGTTAGGCCCCAACATGACCGTGATCGTCTCGCCCGAGAAGCCCCGGACGAACGCCGCGCGCCCCGCCGCCGCCGTCAAGGCGTTGGGGCGAGCAGGTCGGGCGAAGGTGCGCCCGACGACGGACTCCGCCGGCCCGGTGTAGATGAAGCCGAGGGAGCCAAAACGCATGGTGGCCCCGGGAGTTAGCGAAACCCCACGGCCCTCCATCCGAGTCGTTGGTGAAGTTCGGCGAGACACACGATGTGCCCCTACCTGGCGCGCCAACTGTTGGGGTTCTCAACCGCCGAGCAGTAAATTTGTATCGGATCGTGTGTCCGACCCGGATGGTTAGCACGAGAGACGCCGGGATTTAGACTGGTTCGGGCCTCCGAGGAGTAATACCCTACGTCCAGTATCGAGCTGCCGTGTTCTGGTGCTAGGGTTGTTTGTAGTAGGGGTTACAAACTTGTCGGGAGAGGGTGTCGAGCCCAAGTCCCTGGGGTGTGAGAGTTCAGTCCGTCAGCCCTTGTGACAGTTGCCCTCCTCTCCCTTTTATAGACGCAAGGGGGAGGGGCAAAAAGGGGATACAAATAAAAGCTACAGTCCTACGCCGCTGGGATGTCTTCTCGCATGTCGCTGTCCGTCAGGGCGCATTGAAGGGAGGCTGAGCTATGTTGTCGTCGAGGCCGCCACGTGGCCGGGCGGCACTGTTCTTCCCGGGCACCTGGCGTTTCCTCCGAGTTCTTTGGTGCCGATTCAGCCCGCCTGAGCGCGGGATGAGCCCGCCACGTCGGGGCCTAATCGTAGGTCAACGCTAATTGTAGGGGGCACTCGAGTGCCTCTGACGGTGTTGGCGTGCCGCAGAGTCGGACGGGACGGCGCGTCGGGGGCCGCGCGGCGGAACAGTGCCGCATTACGGCTCTTGTCAGAGCCGGCCGCCCGCGCGCGCCGCCAGCTAATGTGTTTGCATGGCATGGGGAACTGGTGCCCCACGCGTCGTTGCGTGGGAGCCCGGTCGTCAGGATGGCGCCACGTTCTTGTGGGCCCCGGTCTCCTCGCTCCGACCTTCATGTGCGGGCCTTGCCTTAGTCGGAGACGGAAGCTTCTCGTGCGAATGAGCAAGTTGTCGGAGGCGAGGCGGAAACTCCTTGTGCGAGGCGGAGACTTGTCGTGCGAGGCGGAAACTTGTCGTGCGAGGCGGAGACTTGTTGGAGAAGCCTCCCACTAGT
Organism: Cenchrus fungigraminus; assembly: GCA_036936925.1. Classification (NCBI taxonomy): domain Eukaryota; kingdom Viridiplantae; phylum Streptophyta; class Magnoliopsida; order Poales; family Poaceae; genus Cenchrus; species Cenchrus fungigraminus. The sequence continues at coordinate 60,888,150 of CM072768.1, read as the reverse complement.
AGGTGACTTGTCGGGGAAGCTTCCAACTGGTCGGAGACTTGACGTCTTGCCAGTGATGGTCTCGACAAGGATCCATAATCCCTCTTATACTGAATCTTGGCCTTCACATTGTCAATGGTGTCAGAGGACTCCACCTTGAGAGTGATTATCTCGCCGTCAAAGGGGGCCCTAATCCGGGCCCTCGTCAGCAGGGGAGACTGAGTTCACACATGCTACTCAGGACCGCGACCATGGACAACCGGAATCGCAGAGGAGAGCGGTTGGACCCACTAACTACAACACTCCTCGATACTCTTCTTCCTCGTACAGTGTCAGTGATACCTCGCAGTCTTCTCCGTATCCCATGCTTGACATTAGCATGCAGCCACCGACAAGATGGGTGTACGAATGGGAAGATCCTCATTTTTACACTATGTTATTTCAGCAATGGCAAACAACAGCGGCGTGGACGGGCCAAACTTGGCAAGACTACAAGGTTGAGCTGCTTCGAGTGCAAGGTTTGAATGTGATGTCCATCACCGAATACCACATGGCGACCCAAATGGGGGTCTTCCCATTCCTACACCACCGTTGAGCTTTTATTGCTGTACGATTATTGCTATGGGATTGTATGCACGATTGTGTGTATGAGGGTTGTATGCACTATTATGAGTTTATGACTATGGTATTTGTATGCACTATTATTCCTATGCTTTGGTGTGGTCTTTTTACATTAAAATGTGCATAGGTCATGCCAAAATTTTCATTTTTTCAACACCGGTGAGCTACGAAAAAACAGCGGTAACAGAGGCAAATTCACCGGTACGCCACGCTTACCGACCGGTATACCACTCGTACCGACCGGTATACCGCTACAAACCGATTGTATAGGCGTTTCGTTTTGGTTTTTTGAATTTGTGCGGTATTTAGCGGTACACCGCCCGTACCGCTCGGTATACCGATACCGAGGGCCAGCGGTACGCCCCTACGGTTCGGTAGGGTGCTGCGTCACTGTGGCCGTGATTGGTACCGAGGATGCATTAGAGAACCAGACTTTTTTTTGGTTCGGTTGGGGAGATAAAAAAATTTCCCAACCTTTGACCACTAATTAAGGGTATTAAACAAAGTCAGTTTTCAAAACTATCTTCACAACCTTAAGTAAAATCGCGAGACGAATCTAACGAGGTATTTGATCGCATAATTAGATTCGTCGCACAAAGTTGTACTCATCTGTGAAAAGATTTTGCAAATAGACTTCATTTAGTACTTCATGCATGCAAGATTCCCTAGGAGGCACTTTTTTCACTCCTCAACCAAACACGGGAGCCAGGCTCTTCTTGACCGGGCTCTGTTTCGTGGTTCACTCCAGTCAGGCTGCCAATGATACATTGATTTGTTACGTGTTCAACTGCATGCATGACCTATTTTTGTTAGTCTGCACCTTGGTCATGCATCCACGCCAACATCGTGCAAGTCTGTCTCGCACGAAACGGTCGCTCGTTGCGTTTCTGGCGAGCCAGGCACGCGGCCTCCTTTTGTACCAGCGCAGCCTGGAGAGTGTTCGGCAGGTCTTAAATATATAAGCCGGTAGATTGGTTGTAAGAGAAAAATACTGCGCAAGAAGTTGTACGGCCGATTGAATATGAGAGAAAAGTACTACGTAATAAGCTAAAACAAGCCTTCCGAATGCTCTACTGGTTGAAACCTTGGTAAACACAACCAATCACTAGCAGGCCCGGCGAAGAGGGTGTGCGAGGTGAGCGGTGGAACAGGGCCCCAAAATAAGTAGGGCCTCCAAGGGCGTGTTTGATTGATTCACATGTATCTAACTAGGTGATACCCCGCGCTTTGCTGCGGGAATTTTTAAACAAAATTTGAAGGTGAAATGTGAAGATAGAAACATGAAGATGATGACACAGTAACATTCTTTTGTAAATAACAATGTACATGAAAATATGTTCATTTTGTTGAGAAATAATTGCTCTTAAATGATTTCAACTCTAAGATTTTTAGGCGTCGTACAACATGCTATTAGCCACATTACTTTTATTTTTATACCAGGATCAAAGATAAAGAATGCTTTTAGGTCCGCTCACCCGTGAAAAACTGTGGGGACTTGACCGGCAATATCACAGCCTCCTGCTGCGCCTGCTTGGCGCTCTCAAGTCCAGTGCCGTCGTTCCACTTGATGTTGGGCTCCTCGGTGATGATGGCAGAGTTGATCCCTGCCGTCAGCTTGGACTGTTCGGAGTCGTCCCCGCTATTGCCGCCGTCCCCGTCCTTGCCCTGGTCTTGCGGCGAGTGGTGACGGCTGCATCACTGCCGTTGGGCTCGGTACCGCGCCATCCTCATCAAGGACAGCCTGCATCTCCTCAACCCAGCAGAGGTAATTAATCTATGAACTTGGCGGTGATTGCCTCCCTGATCCTTGGGTTCTTCTCATATTTGAGGTGGATCTTGAAGTACTTGATTGCTTCTCTTGGACCGCCTACTTGACGTACTTGATTGCCTGCTCCTTGAAGTCGCTTTACATCAGGGCAGGCCGAAAGCGTCGCCTTGCGGTGGGCACTTGCGGATGGAGGGGGGGGGGGGGTCGGCCGGATTAGGCACCGCGGCGGTAGATTCGGGAGCAAAAGGGGAGGCGCGACGGGGCAGTTGCTTGGTGCTGAGGTTGGACGCGATGAGGAGAAGACAGGATGCGGAGGAGGAAAGAGGAACAAAGATGGATTAGGCACCAGCCGGGGGCAATTTTATGGCGATGGTGTGGAGGCGGCGGTGGAGAGGTGAGGGGGCACCGGTGGGGAAGCGAGGGGGGTGCTGGTGGGGAGGAAGGGGGCGGCGGCGGCGGGATTTCAAGGCAGGTGCGGCTGCGTGGGGGAAGGGGCTGAGTGGATGACGTGGATGGCTGAGAGGCCAGAGAATGGTACCGAAAACAAAGTTTTGTATGATGAGCTAGGTCAAATGAGGATTGTGTTTGATTTGAGCCATGTTTGAATAGGATGACCCTGCATCTGGATTATGGTGACCTTACCCCTCTCCTTTCTCTTTGGCATTTCATCAAACACTCTGCTGTGCGTGCTGCTAGCCATGGCTGCTCCTCCTCCTCGCGCCATGGCTGCTGCTCCTCCTCTTCGCGCCATGGTTGCTGCTCCTCGCGTCTTCCCGTCTGGTGCTCTCCATCTCCGGCCGCCGCGAGCGTAGCGCAGGTGCGAGGGAGCTCCGCCCCCGACCACCGCCGCCGCGGGCTCAGGGGGGCTCGCCCCGGCCACCACCGTCGCGCTCAAGGCCCCCTCCTCAGCGTCCATGGCCGTGGCTGCGAGCCGCGATTTGGCAGCTCCCATGGAGGACGGCGGGGAAAGGGAAGAGGAGTTTCTGGAGGGGGAGGACGGCGGGGAGGAGGAAGAGGGCTTGCCGGAGGGGGATGTGAACCTGCGGCTGCCGTGGAAGGTGACGAGATGCCTCCACCGAGCATCGCGCGAGCACGGAGCGAGTCTGGCTGCAGAAAAACGAATCCCATGAGCGTTGGACGGGAGTTAGGAGAGAGAGTGTTTTTTGCACGACAGGAGACAGACTGAAATGGAACCAAACAACATGAGCTACACCTGGGGGAGCTCGAGCCACCCGTTTGAGCCCAAATCAAACACGCCCCAAATCAGAGAGGAAATGCCCAAAAAGCTACAGCTTTGACACCCTGGTCTAGCGATTTCCTGCCGTAGCCATCATTCCGTTGGCCTGATTCATGGCTTTCTCTAACGATCATGCAGTTAAAAGACTATTTGATTAGTAGTTGCTCCTGCCTCCTGCAGTTCGTCCGGAATGTAATTTAGACCAGCACTGTTCAAATTAATTCTTTAAATCTGAAATTCATATACACATACTGTGAATTAATTCAAATTACTTTTTCATCAACTTGGAACTTGTTTGTTTACCTTCAAGGTTATATAAGGTGACTCTGGATCATCAAAATAATCTGGTAGCTTAGGTTAGCTTATTTTAATATTTTTTGTGGTTGAGGATAGTCTGAGATAATCTTTTTACCATATTGGTCTTAGACCATAATATAGATTATATAATCGGGGAGGCAATCAAATAAAATGTAAAACAAGAATACATTTATTTTATTAAACACGTGATAATTGAATGACAATGTATAGCTTGGTTATATAACAAATTAGAGGCCTCAATTTTTACTTCGCACACGGGTCTCAAATTTCTGGAGACGGTCCTGATCACTAGCACGTAGCATCTGGCGAGCCTGGCCAGCAGCACATGCAGCCAACCAATCGCACCCTGTGTGAACCAAAAGGAAGATCCAGTGAGCAAGCCCATGACATCGTATTTCATTTTTCATACAGCTCTCCTTTTTAAGAACTGCTTCTAAGGCCCTCCACAGCGTGTGCTTAGAGTGATGCCTCTAATGGAAAGACAATCTTTTATCATCACTCCCAGCTCTAATGGAGTGGTGCTTTTATCATCACTCCAAGCTCTAATGGAGTGGTGCCAGCGCAAAAAAAATTGGGAGCGAAGCATCTACAAGTGCTAAATTGATTCACATTCCTACAGAGTATAATACTACTCCTTCCCTCTCAAATTACTTGTCATTTTGGCTTTTCTAGATACATTGCTAGTATGCACTTATATGTGTACTTGTGTCTAGATACATAACAAAAGAAATGTAATTAGAATAGCCTTACAAAAATAAGTAATTTGAAATGGAGGGAGTATCATTTATGTATAAATGTCCTTTTTCTAGGTGTCTGTAACTTCTTTTTAACTGCGTTAAAAACATCTTAAGCTCCCTCCGGTTTGGTAAATGAAGTCGTTTAGTACAGCAACATGGTCTCCAAAGTCGAACTTTGACTTCTTATTTTTATAAAAGTATTTATTAAAAACTAACATATGTATACTTTTATGAAATATTTTGCAAGACAAATTTATTCATATAGTTTTCACAATTCCAAACTCAAGGACTTAAAAGTTATTCATGATTTATATTTCCAATGTTTGACTCAAACCTTATCCAAAACGACTTTATTTACCAAACCGGAGGGAGTAAGCAATATTTCGTACTAGCAATATTTCTCAATATGCCGGTGTATCCGCTGTTGAGGTTGGGGCCTAATCATTTGCGAGCGATAAGACTAACTCCAGCAATAAACTGGTTCCCCATCTGCAATAGGTTTTTTGAGCAAAAGAGAGAAGAAATCCAACTGCAAAAGAGTCGAGTCTTCCAGCAGCACGTGTTCCTGATGCGCATCCTCCCATGCTCGAGAAGAGGGGAGGAAGGAGGCCTGCCATCGCCGCTGAGCCGCCGCTCCTGCTCCGCCTCGCACCATGGAGCCCCGCCGCCGCCGGATCGAGGGAGCCTCGCCCCTGCTCCGCTCATTGGATCCGCCGCTGCTGGATCAAGGGATAGGGGAGGAAGGGAAGTGGCTGGCGGTGCGAGCAGGCGGAGGTGGGGGTGGAGGTGGAGCGGCGGAGGAGAAACAGGGCGCGGAGCTCGCACGCGCAGCCCACGGCCTAGCACCTTCCACCACTCCCCTGCTTGTGCCGGTGTCTGCGCCCTCCCCGCGCGAGTGCTCCCTCTACCTCTCCGGCACGGGCACGGCGCAAGGCGCAAAGACGGAGGCACGGGCGAGCCCCCGACGGCGGCGGGAGCAAGGTGGAGGCGGGGTTCGCGACAGAGGAGAAACATGGCGTGGAGCTCGCGCGCGCAGCCCACGGCCTAGCACCCTCCGTCACTCCCATGCTTGTGCCGGCGTCGGCGCCCTCCCCGCGTGAGCGCTCCCTCTCTGCGCGGACGCTCCCTCTACCTCTCCGATGTGGTGCACGGCGCAAGGCGCAAAGACAGAGGCGCGGACGAGCCCCCGATAGCGGTGGGAGCAAGGCGGAGCCGGGGTCCGTGACGACGCTCCTCCTCCCCGGCCTCTCCCCATCCTCTGCCGGCAGTCAGCGATAGAGCTCGAGCGAGGCGAGGCAGGGGGGAACATCTTTCGGATCTGGCGCCGACCTCTCCATCTCCGCTTGCTGGTGGCCCTCCATCTCCCTCCGGCAGCGTGGAGGCTTGATTCGATAGCAGAGGAGCTCTCCGCGTGGCCATGAAGGACACGGCGGAGGTCGAGCTCGGCCATGGAGGTCCCGGCAGAGGAGGAGGGCGACAAATGCGAAAGGGATGAAGCGAAGAGACATGGCGGTTGTGATACAACGAAGGGAGAGAAATCCCACGAATGCGCTACGGGAGGGTACCATCCGCAAAATGAAGAACCAGATGCAGCACCTGTTAGAGGTGCTACAGTGTTACTTCCTTTTTCATTTTGAAGATGCAAAACTAGATCCAGCGTCCGCTAGAGTCAGTCTAAGACTTTTGCCGGCCCTGTGCCTTCACGTCCGGCTCTTCGCAGAAGACCCATAGTACGGTGCTTAAAATGTTTTTTAGCTTGTACCAAGAAACCAAACACACATCATCAAAATCTTCATTCGCAAAATTAAATATAGTATTCGAGAGCACTACGTTAAGATAAGTCTCCACTCTCCAAGACACAAGATATTCTCAACGATCATCGTAAGATAAGCGTGCATCTATGACATAACATCGACACATGTCGCATCTCTTTTTGCATTATACATTTTGTTGAACCTTACATCAACACCACGATGGCTCATATCGCTACGAGCGTACTCCCTTCGTTCCAAATTATATATATATTTATAGATACATAAATATATATTTATGTATATATATTTATAGATATTTTTTTATGCACCTACACATATATTTATGTCTAGATACATAACAAAACCAATATATTTAGAAAAGTCAAAATGTACTTTACAAATATTTTTTTGGCACTTTACAAATATCTCTTGCGTTGCATCCTTTTAACCCATATCTTATTGTGTTATTCTCTGGCTAGCTTTATGTCCCTCGACACCTCGCCATCATGTAAGGGTAAAGTGACATACCGTGTGTCCATGTCCAAGTTGAGGGAAAATCAGAATGGGAAAAAAACGTGAAAAGTGATGTCCTCATTTTTTGAGGTCTGTAAGCTATAGTTGTTTGTATAAAGTAGGGGTACTTTTTCCCCCTATATTGGCACACTATTCACTTTGTTTTTTCTCGAATACGCGCACAACGTATCATTGTATTAAATAGAAAAAAGAATTGGTATAATGTTCAGTTACATTCATTTTGTTTCTCGCTCCTGCAAATTAAACTCGGAGGCTCGGAGCGGTCACTCACTCCAACAACCGTAAGAAGTACATGTTTCTTGCAACAATGGTATGATGTGTGTACCAATTAGTACTGTATGATGAGTTTTTGTTTTGACGAAAAGCACTTTATATATTTTAAGCAGCCATATTACAAAACGATCCTTCCAAGAAGATCGTATTACAAGAAGGTCCTTGGACCAGAGCTACAACGAGAACACCGAGACCCAGGCGAGGAAGAGCACGCCGGCGTTGAGCTGAGGTATCGCCGGAGGCGAGAACAGCAGGGTGGAGGAACCGCGCCATGCGTCGGTTGAAGGGGGGGCGACCGAGTCGCAGATGACCACACCGGACAACCGACGGATCTGGAGACTTCTCGTCGCCGGCGGTAAAAGGAGCTCGAAGTCGAATCCCCGGTGGAGGCGGGTTCTTCTGGCTTGGTCTCGGTGGGTATGAGCTCAGGTGGCCATGGATCTGCAGTAGTAGAGGTTGCTTGGACGAGGTGGCGGCGGGGAGCGGCGGAGATGGTGACGAGGGCCCGGATTAGGGCCCCCTTTGACGGCGAGATAATCACTCTCAAGGTGGAGTCCTCTGACACCATTGACAATGTGAAGGCCAAGATTCAGTATAAGGGGGATTATGGATCCTTGTCGAGACCATCACTGGCAAGACGTCAAGTCTCCGACCAGTTGGAAGCTTCCCCGACAAGTCACCTACTAGTGGGAAGCTTCTCCGACAAGTCTCCGCCTCGCACGACAAGTTTCCGCCCCGCACGAGGAGTCTCCGCCTCGCACGACAAGTCTCCGCCTCGCACGAGGAGTTTCCGCCTCGCCTCCGACAACTTGCTCATTCGCACGAGAAGCTTCCGTCTCCGACTAAGGCAAGGCCCGCACATGAAGGTCGGAGCGAGGAGACCGGGGCCCACACGAACGTGGCGCCATCCTGACGACCGGGCTCCCACACAACGACGCGTGGGGCGCCAGTTCCCCATGCCATGCAAACACACCAGCTGGCGGCGCGCGTGGGCGGCCGGCTCTGACAAGAGCCGTAATGCGGCACTGTTCCGCCGCGCGGCCCCCAACGCGCCGTCCCATCCGATCTGCGGCACGCCAACCCCGTCAGAGGCACTCGAGTGCCCCCTACAATTAGCGTTGGCCTACGATTAGGCCCCGACGTGGCGGGCTCATCCCGCGCTCAGGCGGGCTGAATCGGCACCAAAGAACTCGGAGGAAACGCCAGGTGCCTGGGAAGAACAGTGCCGCCCGGCCACGCGGCGGCCTCGACGACAACATAGCTCAGCCTCCCTTCAATGCGTCCTGACGGATAGCGACGTGCGAGAAGATATCCCAGCGGCGTAGGACTGTAGCTTTTATTTGTATCCCCTTTTTACCCCTCCCCCTTGCGTCTATAAAAGGGAGAGGAGGGAAACCGTCACAAGGGCTGACGAACTGAACTCTCACACCCCAGGGACTTGGGCTCGACACCCTCTCCCGACAAGTTTGTAACCTCTACTACAAACAACCCTAGCACCAGAACACGGCAGCTCGATACTGGACGTAGGGTATTACTCCTCGGAGGCCCGAACCAGTCTAAATCCCGGCGTCTCTCGTGCTAACCATCCGGGTCGGACACACGATCCGATACAAATTTACTGCTCGGCGGTTGAGAACCCCGATAGTTGGCGCGCCAGGTAGGGGCACATCGTGTGTCTCGCCGAACTTCACCAACGACTCGGATGGAGGGCCGTGGGGTTTCGCTAACTCCCGGGGCCACCATGCGTTTTGGCTCCCTCGGCTTCGTCTACACCGGGCCGGCGGAGTCCGTCGTCGGGCGCACCTTCGCCCGACCCACTCGCCCCAACGCCTTGACGGGGGCGGCGGGGCGCGCGGCGTTCGTCCGGGGCTTCTCGGGCGAGACGATCATGGCCATGTTGGGGCCTAACCTGACGCAGGAGCGTTTTAGGCTCGCCGCCTACTACCTCACCGACCTCGCCTTCCAGGCCAGCGGAGACGAGCCGCTTGCCTGGGGCGAGTTCATGGAGCGGTACACCGCCATGTACCCTCGTGGACAGCAAGGCCTCCCGGACGACCCGGTGACGGCCTACGTGGATGCGCTGCAAGCATCCTACACGGCCCCGGGCTCCGTAACAGCCCGGAGGGCACCTCCAGCGCCCGCGCGCGACTTCACGCGCGAGTGTTTCATTTGCGTGGCGTCGAGCTCGAGCAGCTCCACCGGCGCGGAGCCGGCACTGCGTCATCGCGCCACTGGCGCCCAACGCAGGGCGCGCCTCGACGAGCTCGCCGAAGCCAGACGCCAGCTCGACGAGGAGCTGGCTAACCTTCACCAAGAGCTCGGGGAGGACCACGGGCCACGCATCCCGCAACCCGCCCCGCAGCCGGTCTCGGTACGGGAACAGCGCCGCGAAGGAGACTGCGAGCGGCAGGAGCGTCGCCCTGCCACCGAGCAATCCAGAGCCCGCGCTCCGACACCGCCGGCTCGAGGACGCGCACGCGACAACAACCGACGCGCCAATGAGGGCGCGAACGGCGACGGCGACGCCCCACCACTCTTCAGGCGGGCGTCGCAGAACTTGGCAGCTGCTGCCATGCTACTGCGCGGCTGCCCAGAGGCGACCACCCCCGAGGAGAGGAGGGTGCGACAGCAACTCAAGGCCCTCCTCGAGACGGCGGCAGCGCAGCAAGCGGAGAGCTCCGTGTCACGCCAGCGGTCGGCGCGCGACGGGAGAGCGACACCCTCTGCGCACCGCCAGAACCCATCCCCCTCGCGGCATCGTAGCCACGGGGACGGAGCCGGAGGGTCGGCGGTCAAGCAACGTCTCGGGCCCAACCGAGATGCCCGGGACACCATCGAGGCTCGCCGCCGAGCCGCCAGCGTCGACAACTACGGCAACGGCGACAACCGTGATCACCGCGACGAGCGCCGCCCGCGCCGACAAGACGACCGGAGACGCGGTGGGTGCTACGACAGCGACGACGACCGCGATCGCAGTTGGTCGCCAGATCAGAGGGGCCCACGGGCCTTCGGTCAGAACGTGCGAGACGTGAAGTTTCCCTCACGCTTCCGGGCTCCGACAAACGTCCCCAGATACGATGGGGAAACCAACCCGAGCGTGTGGTTGGAGGACTACCGGCTCGCGTGTCACGCGGGCGGAGCGACAGATGACCTCTTCATCATCAAGAACCTGCCGCTCTACCTCGGTGACTCCGCGCGGACATGGCTCGAGCACCTGCCCCGCGGCAAGATCAACGATTGGACGGAGTTGCGCCGAACCTTCGTCGGCAACTTCCAGGGCACGTACGCCCGTCTCGGCAAGCAATGGGAGTTGCGAAACTGCAAGCAGCAGCCGGGAGAAAGTCTGCGCGACTACATCCGGCGTTTCTCCAAGCGTTGCACCAAGCTCCCCGGTGCGACGGACAATGATGCCATTTCGGCATTCCAGAACGGCACGACCTGCACCACTCTCATCCATTGACCAGGGCACCGGACCCCCCGAACCACTCGGGAACTCCTCGACATCGCGACCAACCACGCGGACGGCGAGGAGGCGGTCGCGGCGACCCTCAATACCCCTCAGGGCAAGGGGAAACAGGTCGTAGACCACTGCGAGGGGCCGTCCTCGCACCCCAAGAAGAAAAAGAAGAACGACAAGCGTCGCCGTGACGACAACCTGGTCGCGGCGGTCGAGCGCAAGGCCTCACGCCCCAAGAGCAACCCACCCAAGGCCGGTCCCCCGAAGGACCACTTCGAGAAGCTCTTGGAGGCGCCGTGCACCCACCACGAGGTCCCCGTCAAGCACGCGCTCAAGGACCGCCGCTTGATGAAGAATTACGTCAACGGCACGCTCAATACAAAGGTGGCAGATCCGCAGAAGAAGGCCGCGCCTGTCCCCGACAACGATAACGACGACGCGGGGGCTCAGTACCCAAGCGAGGATGGAGCGGTCCACATGATCTTCGGCGGATCCCCAGCACGACCCTCAAGACGTCAAGAAAAGCTCATACGACGTGGGGTCTACAACGTCGAGTCCGCAACGCCGTCCTACCTCGAGTGGTCGGAGGTTCCGATAACCTTCGACCGCAAGGACCACCCCGACCGTGTGCCGCAGCCGGGATGCTACCCACTAGTGGTAGCTCCCCTGTTCAGGTCCAAGCGGATCCACAAGGTCCTGATGGACGGAGGGAGCGGCATCAACGTGCTCTACACGTCGACGCTTGATGACATGGGCATCCCGCGGTCCCAGCTGCGGCCATCAACCGTGCCATTCCATGGGGTCGTCCCTGGGATGGAGGCACTCCCGATCGGGCAGATCGATCTGCCCGTCACATTCGGGACGTTGCAGAACTTTCGCACAGAAACCCTCACCTTCGAAGTGGTGGGGTTCTCGGGGACGTATCACGCCATCCTCGGGAGGCCAGCTTATGCGAAGTTTATGGTCGTGCCCAACTATACGTACCTCAAGTTGAAGATTCCCGGTCCGAAGGGGATTATCACGGTGGGGACTACGTTCCAGCGCGCATTCGAGTGCGACGCTGAGTGCTTCCAGTTTGCGGAGGCACTGATCCGGTCCGAGAAGCTCCACGCCGAGCCTCCCTCCGAAGACCAGGAAATCCCCGAGTCGGCCAACCGAGCGGCCTGCTCTTTCGAGCCCGCCAAGGATGTCAAGGATGCGGCCGTCTCCGACGATGGCCGTACGCTCCGTATCGGGACGGCGCTCAATCCGAAATAGGAAAGCGCACTCGTCGACTTCCTCAAAGCGAACCTCGATGTGTTTGCATGGAAACCCTCCGACATGAAGGGGATCCCGAGGGAGGTTGCCGAGCACAAACTGAACATCAAGCTGGGATCGAAACCGGTGAAGCAACGCCTCCGCCGCTTTAACGACGAGAAGTGCAAGGCGATTGGCGAGGAGATCAAGAAGCTCCTTAGTTCAGGGTTCATCCAAGAAGTATTCCACCCCGAGTGGCTTGCTAACCCTGTACTTGTAAAGAAGAAGAATAAGAAATAGAGGATGTGTGTTGACTATACGGGCCTTAACAAGGCATGTCCCAAGGATCCGTTTCCTTTGCCTCGCATAGATCAGGTAGTCGATTTGACAGTTGGGTGCGAAACCCTCTGTTTTCTCGATGCGTACTCCGGGTACCACCAGATAGCGATGTGCATAGCGGACCAACTCGCGACCTTGTTCATCACTCCGTTCGGCGCCTATTGTTACAAGATGATGCCCTTCGGACTCAAAAACACGGGCGCCACTTTCCAAAGATGCATGCGACGCATCTTCGGAGACCTTATAGGACGAATCGTCGAGGCATACATTGATGATATCGTGGTCAAGTTGAAAAAGACCGGCGATCTAGTCCCAGACCTCACGGAGGTGTTCACGAAGTTGAGACAGCATGGGGTGAAGCTTAACCCCGAGAAGTGCGTTTTCGGGGTCCCAAGGGGCATGCTCCTTGGCTTTGTCATGTCGGAACGCGGCATCGAGGCTAACCCCAAGAAGATTTCGGCCATCACGAACATGGGACCGATCCAAAATCTAAAGGGTGTACAGCGCGTCACGGGCTGCCTCGCGGCTCTCAGCCGTTTCATAGCGCGACTCGGAGAGTGCAGCCTACCGCTGTATCGCTTAATGAAGAAGTCCGACCACTTTGCGTGGACACCCGAGGCTCTGGAAGCGCTCGATCCCCTCAAGAATCTCCTAAAGAGCCCACCAATCCTCACGGCTCCGGCGCCAGAAGAACCCATGCTTCTATACATCGCTGCAACGACCCAGGTGGTCAGCGCTGTGCTGGTGGTAGAACGAGAAGAGCCCGGGAGGTCACTCAAGGTGCAGCGCCCAGTCTATTTTGTGAGCGAGGTACTCTCCGACTCGAAGACTCGCTACTCGCAAATGCAAAAGCTCGTGTACGCTGTCTTGATTACCAAGCGCAAGCTCCGCCACTACTTCGATGCGCACCCCATCACGGTGGTGTCCAAGTACCCCCTCGGTGAGGTGATCCAGAACCCCGAGGCCGAAGGGAGGATAGCCAAGTGGGCGCTCGAGCTGATGGGGCAAAACATTTCGTACGCGCCGCGAAGCACCATCAAGTCGCAGGTGCTTGCGGACTTTGTCGCCGAGTGGACGGAGATTCAAACTCCGCCGGCACCCATCGAGCACGAGACATGGACGATGTACTTCGACGGCTCGGTAATGAAGGAGGGAGCGGGAGTAGGCCTTGTCTTCATCTCGCCTCTGGGCGTGCGCATGGACTACATGGTTCGACTTTACTTTCCCGCCTCCAACAACGTCGCCGAGTACGAGGCGCTCATCAAAGGCCTCTGAATCGCGATCGAGCTCGGGATCCGCCGTCTCGAGATCAGGGGAGACTCAGAGCTTGTCGTGGATCAAGTCATGAAAGAGAAAATTTGTGTTGATCCGAGAATGGCGGCATACTGCCAAGCCGTGCGCGATTTGGAGGACAAGTTCCATGGCCTCGAGCTTCATCACGTGCTACTCGACTACAACAAGGCCGCGGACATCCTCGCCAAGACTGCATCGAGTCGCAAGACAGTACCGCACGGAGTGTTCGCAAGCGACCAGCACGCACCATCCATACGCGTCGAAGGGGAAAAGCCACAAGAACCCGAAGGGCCAAAAGTTATGGAGATCGACCAGCCGCCCGAGCTGAACCTCGAGGACCCGGATTGGCGCTTTCCCATTCTCGAGTGGATTGTTGAAGGGAAGCTGCCATCCGACCAGACGGAGGCACGCCACATCGCGCGACGAGCTAAAGCATTCGTCCTCATCGAGGGTGAGCTGTACAAGCGGGGCGCGGCCGGCATACTCATGCGATGCATCTTAGGTGATCGGGGCAAGGAGCTACTTCACGAGATCCATGTCGGCACATGCGGACATCACGCCGGTCCGAGAACTCTTGTCGGAAAGGCTTTCCGACAAGTATTTTACTGGCCCACAACGGTGGCCGACTCCAAGGACATCGTGCGACGTTGCGAGGGATGCCAGTTCTACGCTCGGCAAACTCACCTTCCGGAGCAAGCGCTTCAGACCATTCCTATCACATGGCCTTTTGCTGTGTGGCACCTTGATATGGTGGGGCCGCTCCGACAAGCGCCCGGGGGCTTCATGCACCTGCTCGTGGCTGTCGACAAGTTCTCCAAGTGGATCGAGGCTCGACCCATCGTGAACGTTCGCTCCGAGGAAGCCGTAGCGTTCTTCACCGACATCATCTATCGCTTCGGCATTCCAAATACGATCATCACCGACAACGGCACCCAGTTCACGGGGAAGAAATTCCTCAACTTTTGCGACGACAACAACATTCGCGTGGACTGGTCCGCCGTGGCGCACCCAAAGACGAACGGGCAAGTCGAGAGGGCCAACGGCATGCTCCTACAAGGGCTAAAGCCTCGCATCTTCAAGCGCCTCGAGAAGTTTCGAGCAAGATGGGTGGCCGAGCTGCCATCCGTTCTCTAGAGCCTGCGCACCACGCCTAGTCGAGCGACCGGCCTCACGCCATTCTTCATGGTGCACGGGTCGGAGGCTGTCCTCCCCACGGACATTGACTACGGCAGTCCTAGAGTACGAGCCTACACCGAGGAGGGCAGCCAAGTCGCACTCGAGGACGCCATCGATCAGCTCGACGAGGCGCGCGATGTAGCGCTACTACACTCGGCAAAGTACCAACAAGCCTTGCGACGCTACCACAAGCGCAACGTGCGAACCCGCGAGTTCTAGGTCGGGGACCTGGTACTCCGACGAGTCCAAGGCAGCAAGGATCGACATAAGCTCGCGCCCCCATGGGAGGGGCCATTCATCGTCGATCAAGTACTCCGACCCGGAACGTTCAAGATCCGATACGAGGACGGCCGAGTCGTCTCCAACGCCTGGAACATCGAACATCTGTGGCCGTTTTACCCTTGAGTAAATGATCACATCTTATGAGTCAATGAATAAATGCCGCATGCTTTGTTTACACATCTTTGAGTTCATAAGCTGTTTAGTTGTCATGTTTCTATGTGTTGCAACTTCTCTAAAGGCTGAGCGGCAAGCGCTCCTGCACCTGTGCAGGAACACTCACCGCTCAGGGGCTACCCAGGGCACGATGCCCTCCTTTCAATTTTCTGTTTTGAAAACAAAAATCGACAACTATGTCGCGACTGATCACATGTGCGAGAGGTTTTTTGGCAGAAGGCTCAACCTTGCGAGAAGTGAAGATGACGGCCCGCGCGGGGCTTGGCACTGCTACTCATTCAACGCTCCTAGCACCTGCGCCTCCGTGGCTACGGTGCGAAGGCTTGCGAGCACAGTCTGAGTTCACGGGTTTTCATCAGATCTTTTTCAAAAGCGCTCGGGCAACCGCTCAGACTTCAGTCTAAAACGATTTTAACGAAAAATACGTGAGTTACTTTTCAAATTCTCCCGAGTGCTCGGGGGCTGCGAACGCATAGGACCTCTTAATGACTTGGGATGGCTGGGCTTTCCGACTCCTACGCCTCCGCGGCTCCAGAGTGAAGCTCGGTCAGCTCAAGTTCCTAAGTTCTGCTACTTGTTGCTGTGGTCGTCCCTTGGCGCTTGAGAACGTTCGAGCTGTAACAGAACTAAGCAAGTTTTAAACGGAATAAAACTGTTCAAGGCTTTACAAACATCTTGTTCTTAATAGCCTACGAATAAAATGATACATTTAATGCGAAGGCCTGGAGTTGTCTTGGTCTTTTGGTGTGTCACGTGGAATTAGGTCCAGGTCCTTCATTGCGACGTCGGCCATGGCATGGGCGAAGGAGGCACAGTCTTCTTCGAGCTGGTCACAGTGGTCGTCGGAACTGCTAGGGGCCCAGCCGCCGCTCAGCGCCATGCGGTCCAGCCCTTGATAATGCGACTCGAACATAGCGAGCACCCAGTGCACCACCTTCCGAGCAGTCGATAGCTCCCGCTCCTTGACAACTTCCGGGAGGCGCTCAACTTGCTTCGCAAGTGTGTCGGGGAGCATCGGCCCGACGGGAACTCCAAGCCCCGAGAAGAAATGGCCAAGAAGTCTCCCGAGCTTGGCGTGTTCCAGGATGCTCTGCCGGCGTGACGTCTCCGACTCGCGCCGGGCGTTCTTGACCTCTTCGAGCTCCATCCTGACCTGCTCCTGGGACCTCCGGGACTGCTCAAGCTCGGCCTTGATCTCTGGAGAAGGTTGAAAAATTGCAATGAGCGGATACGACGCGGCCGAGCGGAAAGAGAAGCAAGGCAGGGTTGAGGGGACTTACTCTCGAGCTGCTCTGACAACCTCTTGATCGACCCGTCCTTCTCGATAATCCTGAGCTCGGCGGCGTTCACCTCCTTCGATTTTTCCGTGAGTTTCACGGTCATCGCGGTGCGAGTCGTACGCACCCTATGTCCGCGAGAAGACAAGTCAACACCATGAAAACCAACGAAAAGAAAGAAACCCACGGCCGGTAGCATTCGAAGCTCACTCACCATCGACATCCTGCGCCAATTGGGAGTTGGCGTTCCGAAGCCGGGTCACCTCGTCGGTGGCGTCCTGGAGCTTGTTGGCCACCTCGGAGAACTGCTTGTTGGCCGTCCGAAGGTCCGCACCAGCGGTGGCCAAGTCTTGTTCTAGCTCCGCCACCCTCGACTCGAGCGCCGTCTTCTCCTGGGCAGCGGCCTGGGCAGCGGTCTGGGCGGCGGTCTCGGCGGCGGCGGCTGTGGCCTTCTCCGCGGCCTCGTTGGCGGTCGTCACGGCGGCCCGCAGCTCCTCAGCCGCCGCCTCCGTTTGGGCCAGCTTCGCCTCGAGGGACTCCCACTCCGTCGCGGCATTGGCAGCCGCGGCCTGTGCGGCCGTGGCACGGTCCTCCGCGGACTTCACAGCAGCCTCGAGCGTGGCCCTCGACGATGCTTCGTTTGCCACCGCCCCGGCGGCGGCCAGACGAGCGACTGCTAGCTGCATCTCCAGCTGGGACCGTTCCGCCCGGAGCTCCCTGATGGTGCGCGCTTTCCTTGCGCCGCACTCCGCGAGCGTCTGTCCCAGACAAGAAAACGTCAACAACAAAAACTCACTAGAATGGGAAAAACAAGGTTGAGCACAGGTTAGGAGGGGCTTACCGTCGTCGCGGGGAGGATGAGCTCGTCAAACGCACGACGCGCCCACACGAGACCTCGCTCAAGGTGGTGGCAGGCCGCGCCCTCCTCGTCTTCGTCATCAGGCGTGTCCGCCTCACAAGCAGCCGCCCATGTGGAGCGTACGAGGTCGGTGATTCGCGCGTCGCCCTCCTTCGACTCCGGCAGCAGCCCTGCGCCAGAGCCCTCCCCGACCTCCTGGATCTCCGGGGAGGCACCTCCCGCAGCGCTCACGAGGACATCGTGTTCTCGTGAGACTGGGCGAGTCGGGCTCACGGGGGGCGCTGTTTCAATGACGGGGGCGGCGAGTCGGGGTGACGACGGCTCCGGTGCGCTCACAATGGACGTTCCCGCGACTACGGCAGGAGACGAGGGTGCAGTGGCGACCAGCGCTGCGTCAGCCACAGGTCCTCCGACGACCTCCCTGGTTGCCTCGATAGTGGTCGAGGTTTCGGGGGCCTCGGCTGCTCCGACCAGGCCCGACTCCGGCTGCCCCGCCTCGGTCGCTTCAAGCGCGGGCTCCATGTCGCCGGGCTCCGCCGCTCCAGCCACGGTCACAACCTCGAGCACAGCCGACTCGGAAGCCTCGACCCCTGACTCCTCCGGGCCCGCCAGCAAACACTCCACTCGGCCTCAAAGCTGGCCGGATCGCCGCCCGGAATGTTGGGCCCGTCGAGGTCAATGACCTCCCGAGGACGGGCAGACACATCGTCAGCTGCCGGCGCCTCCACCGCGTCCCCGCCCACCTGCGACGATGCAGGCCCCGTAGCTTCGACCACCGCTGGCGTCTCGACCTCCTGTCCGCCGGCCGATGGCGGCGGGGGCACATCCTTCTCGAAAGGCGTCGCCAGGGCGTCGCCGCCTTCCACGGTGGCCTCGACCGGCGGCTCGATCGCCGCCTGGGTGTCATTCGCCTCGGGGGCCGCCCCCCTCTCGCCCAGGTCGTCGGCGTCCGGCGTTGGCGGGGGCACTGCTGTCCCAACGGCCTCGGTCACCGTAGCGAGCCCGCTTCCGGCCAGCTCCGCCGACGGTTCAGCAGGAGAAGGTGTCCGGTGGGGCTCGGGCTGAGGGTTGCGCGCGCCCAGCACCGCGTGTTTCAGCGGTGCAAGGCTGAGCACGCCGGTGTCGGTGCGACTGAGACAGGGACGTTTCAAAGATGAGGAACAAACGAAGACGAAGAACAACCAAACAATGAAGAATAGCGAGCAAGCGCTTACATGGTGGACCGGACGCGGGCCCGCTTGACAGGCCTGTCCGATGGGCCCAGCTCGGGGGCTGGTTTTTGGCCCTCGCCGGTTCGGAGGCCGGTTCCTGACGCTCCGCCGGCTCGGGAGCAGGCCCATCGCCCCCCGACGGTTTGGGGGCGGCGCGCTGATCCCCTGACGACTCGGGGGCTATCCTCCTGGCCTCCGCCGCGCTGGAGGTCGGCTCTCGACTCGCACCAGCGGAGAGGGGAACCTGCACGGCCGGGACGCCGCCGCCGCGGATCACCAGAGATTGAAGGCGTCGCGTGGGGGTGCTCGTGTTCCCTCCTTGCGGCACGCCCAGTGCGGACGCTGGCGGGGTCGACCTCGCATTGGCCGACGACCGCCTCCTCAAGGAGTCGGAGTCCGGTCGCTCGGCGTCGACGGAGGCGTGACGGAAGAAAGAGTCTCGATTCGCCGATCGCCTGGGCGGATCGTCACGACGTGGAGGATCCCTCCGCCCCTCGGAGGGACGTGAACCACCAGGGGCCGCCTGAGAGCGGGTCACCCTTTGATCTTCTCGGATGGAACGGGCCCCCGGCTGCGAGCTGGAACCTGCACCCCTCTCGTGAGCGACCGGCTCCGACCGCCGTGTCGAGCTCACTTCCGCGACCCGGCGCGGTGAAGATAATGGCAACCCGAACATGCCGCTCCAATCGACGTCCGCGCTCGGCTCGTCCCCACTCCACGGCTGCGACAGCGATGGATCTTCATTGGAGGAGACGTTGGTCTCCCCCGCTTTGCGACGCTTGATGCGGTCGTCATTCCGATCGCGCTTTGCGATCTCTTTCTCTTTGTGCTGCGCCTTGCGCTCGGCCCTCCGCCTATCTGCAGCCGCCTGGTTGCGGTTGAAGATCACTTCTTGCGGGAGAGGGGGCTTCGCGGGCACAAGGTGGGGGCTCCTCAGCTAAAGGGTAAAGGAAGCAAAAGAAATCAGCAGACATCAAAGGTTTTCGAGAAGATCCAAATCAGACGAAGACCTCGAAGTAGTCGGCAAACTTATCGGAGGAAGAAACCACTTACGAGCTTTTCGTTCCCCTCATTGGGGAGCATGGGCAAGAGCCGCGACGGCGGCCATGAGTAGGATGCCTTCCCGATGGCCAACGACACGCGGCGCTGGACCTCGTCCTGCGACGTGGCTCGGGCGCCGTCACGGTCCCCGCGAAAGGGGCCCTCCTAGCCGTCATCTCGTAGAGGCGTAGAGGCCGCCTCCGGAGCGGGACGACCCCCCGGGCGTGGTACTGGCCGATGATGGCCCCCAGGTCAACCCCGGCCTAACGGAGGCGGGCCAGTGCCGCCTAGTGCTCCTTGAGCAGTTTCTCCTGCTCCGCCTTCGGGGGCCCGTCGCTCCAGTTCCTCGGCGCCTTGGCGATGGAGACTCCGGTGAACTCCGGCAGTGCGTTCTCGGGGTCGTTCTTGAGGTAGAACCAACCCTTGTGCCATCCACTGTTGGAGCTCGTCAGTGAGAAGGGGATGTACATGTCGGCCCTGCCCTACTTCATCCGGAGGTTGGCGCAACCGATGGTCACCGGAAGGGAGCCGTCCTTCAAGCAGGCAAACATGAAGAAGTACTTGAAGAGGTGCCAGTGGGCACCGATCCCCAAGTACCCCTCGCACAGCGCCTCGAACGCCGCCAGCTGCTGGACGCTGTTCGGGTTGAGGTGCTGAAGCTGGAGCCTGTACTCGAAAAGTACGGCCCGGATGAACCGCCCAGCGGGGATGGAGAAGCCGCGCTCGTGGAACGCCACGAACGAGACGACGTATCCCTTCGGCGGGCGCGACACGGACTCGTCCTCGGGGACCCTCCACTCTCCGGTGTCGGTGAGCGCGGGGAGCTGCCCGACGGCGACGAGGCAGTGCAGCATCGAGCGGGACACGTTGGAGCGCGACCAGTTCGACATGGCGACGGCGGGCTCTCGCACACGGCGCAGGCGAAAGAAGTGGCGGCGCTGTGGGCGTTGAGGACAAAGGAAGCAAGCAGCGACGGCAGCAGAGAAGGCAGGGAGGTAAAAGTTTCGAATCCTCAACCGGCGCACGGTTTATAAGGAAGGGGTGCGGCCACCGGCCTTAAATGCTGGGTCCGCCACGCCGAAAAGACGCCTGCACACGCGCGCTTGCCCCGGGGTAACTGACAACCGCCTGCGCGACGCCTCGATGCCCGCTGGGCCCAGGAATCTGAACCAGCCACGCGCTGTCTTTTCAAGCCATCACGTCCGCCACGTCGTCCACGACCTCCACGACGCTCACGACCGCCACGACCACCTCGGTAAAAGATCCCGGAACCACGATAACATCACTGAAGATCAAAACCCCACAAGCGAGTCTACCACTCACTCGTGGGCTCGGGGGCTACATCCGGCGGATGCGCTCGCGCGCACCCACTGAGAAAACCAAGAACAAAGATCATCACAACGCCTTTCGTCTGAGCCTGTGAGCGAGTCCTTGACTACCTCTCAGGCTCGGGGGCTACTGACGAGGGCCCGGATTAGGGCCCCCTTTGACGGCGAGATAATCACTCTCTAGGTGGAGTCCTCTGACACCATTGACAATGTGAAGGCCAAGATTCAGTATAAGGGGGATTATGGATCCTTGTCGAGACCATCACTGGAAAGACGTCAAGTCTCCGACCAGTTCGAAGCTTCCCCGACAAGTCACCTACTAGTGGGAGGCTTCTCCGACAAGTCTCCGCCTCGCCGACAAGTTTCCGCCCCGCATGAGGAGTCTCCGCCTCGCACGACAAGTCTCCACCTCGCACGAGGAGTTTCCGCCTCGCCTCCGACAACTTGCTCATTCGCACGAGAAGCTTCCGTCTTCGACTAAGGCAAGGCCCGCACATGAAGGTCGGAGCGAGGAGACCGGGGCCCACACGAACGTGGCGCCATCCTGACGACCGGGCTCCCCCGCAACGACGCGTGGGGCGCCAGTTCCCCATGCCATGCAAACACACTAGCTGGCAGCGCGCGCGGGCGGCCGGCTCTGACAAGAGCCGTAATGCCGCACTGTTCCACCGCGCGGCCCCCGACGCGTCGTCCCGTCTGACTCTGCGGCACGCCAACCCCGTCAGAGGCACTTGAGTGCCCCCTACAATTAGCGTTGGCCTACGATTAGACCCCGATGTGGCGGGCTCATCCCGCGCTCAGGCGGGCTGAATCGGCACCAAAGAACTCGGAGGAAACGCCAGGTGCCCAGGAAGAACAGTGCCGCCCGGCCACGCGGCGGCCTCGACGACAGCATAGCTCAGCCTCCCTTCAATGCGCCCTGACAGACAGCGACGTGCGAGAAGACATCCCAGCGGCGTAGGACTGTAGCTTTTATTTGTATCCCCTTTTTGCCCCTCCCCCTTGCGTCTACAAAAGGGAGAGGAGGCCAACCGTCACAAGGGCTGACGAACTGAACTCTCACACCCCAGGGACTTGGGCTCGACACCCTTTCCCGACAAGTTTGTAACCCCTACTACAAACAACCCTAGCACGGCAGCTCGATACTGGACGTAGGGTATTACTCCTCGGAGGCCCGAACCAGTCTAAATCCCGGCGTCTCTCGTGCTAACCATCCGGGTCGGACACACGATCCGATACAAATTTACTGCTCGGCGGTTGAGAACCCCGACAGATGGCGAGTCGATGACGAGCAGATCTCGGGGTCGAGGCGGAAGAAGCGGCGGTGATGAAGTGGAGGTGAGGACGAGATCTGCCGGGGGAGCGGTATTATTTAGACTCACCTCGAAGGAGTCGGCGACGACATCGAAGTGGCCGCGGCAGAGCACGGCGACGACGTCGAAGGCGACGACGAGCTTCGGGGAGGACGCCTTACGGCCTATACTACAAAGAGCTATACTACTACGAGCTAGATCTAGACTACTGGAAGCCTGGGCCCCACTCCCTACCCGCTGCGGCGAGGCGAGCTCGCCGGAGCCGGGAGGGAGGGGGCCGGGAGGAGGCGGAAGAGGGAGGTCTTCTCGCAGCAGAGAGACGCTTGACGGGAGGGAGGGGGCAAGTTAATGTTGGGCACCTTGTAGTCTCTGTATGATGAGTTTGGAAACGGTTATCCACACCTGGGTAAAACCGCTTGAACTCGCGGCATCTTTGATCTGTAACGCCACATGCGTGCGCCACTGCATCGTGGCGCAGCCTTTCGCTCGACGCCAAGAGCATGCGCGAGCTTCCATCCCCGCTGTCAAAAAATAGAAAATGCCTGTAAAATCCTCCCCCGATCTCACCGTCCGATCTTCTGAGCTCGCTTTTTAACCGCTGGAATATTTTTTCTTACTGGCAGTCGTACTCGTACTCATACCCTCCCTCCCCAGTACGAAGCACGAGGACAGGGAAGCTCAAAAAGGGCACACGCCCATGTTACCCCAGATCTAGTATGGAACTAAAACATCCGAATTGTATCATAGATTGATTTTTTTAGATCACAATAAAATAAATTTGGTGCTAATTTTTTATGCATTATAACCAGCTAATTACTGGAAAAAATAAAAAAATTAGCTACAATTTTTTTATGGATTATTTGCTTTCGATAGAGGAAAAGGTGAAAAAACATCCGTATCCGAATCCGAATCCGAATTTCTTTTCATCATTTGATCAAAATATAGCACACATTTGGGGTTTATTTTGTATGAATCTTAACAAGCACAATGCCAAGAACAAGAATATAAATTTTTGAATACAAAATATTATACTTAATTTAGCTAAAATAAAAAAAAACGGCTAAAAAATGGTATCCGAATTACTATCCGTTTCCATCCCTACCCAGATCCGGTAGGTACGATGATGCTTCCGCGAAGCCGCCGCACTAGGCCACCAGTCCACCACCACGCAGCACGCACCTCCACCCACACCAAAGGCGACCAGCTGATCGCCGGGTCCCATGCCGCGGCGTGCCCCACCCGCCTGCCGCACGGCCGGCGGCGGCGACCCGCCCGGGAGGTGGCGGCCTCGTGGGTGACTCCTGTTCTTGTCGGAGGGGGGTTAAAAAAAACCGATGCTGCCCACCACGTCGCGCGCCCTGATTGGCTGGACGTCGCGTCGGGCATCGGTGACGCGCCACGTAGCGCGCCCTCCCCACTCCACTGCCTCGGCGCACACACACACACACCCGGATCCTCTGCGGGTGCGTCCTTCTCTGCGGCTACCGACAGGTGCGGCGTGGCCGTTGGTGGGTGGGCGCAGAGGATCTCGGGGAGCTCGGCCACTATAGGGGCCACTATAGGGCACCGCCGCGGGGAGGGGACACCTGTCCCTCCCCCGCCGCACTCTGACCTCCCCGAGCACCCCCCCGCACCAAGGCTAGGCAGAGGATAGGCGAGCCGGGACAGGTTTGCAGCTGCCTGCCTGCCTCCGCCCACCACCGAACCCCACCACCACCACCACCACCGCCACCGAGGCGGACGGAGGAGGCGGAGGCGCACGGCAGCACAGTCCCTTGCCTTCCAATTCGGTCGTCCCACGCATCGATTGCGCCCGCGCACGCGCCGCGCCCCCCCGTCGCTTTGCCGTCTCCGCCCACCCTGCCCCGCAAGCAACCTATATAGCGCGCCGCGAATCCCGCCCGGCTTCGTTCCCCCCAGTCGCCGCGCCGCAGCGGGAAGGTTGAGGGGGGCGGACGGACGGACGGGATGGATCTGAAGGACGGCGAGCGGAGGGGGGCGCCGGGCCCGCCGCTGTCGAGGCAGGGGTCGATCTACTCGCTCACGTTCGACGAGTTCCAGAGCACGCTCGGCGGGATGGGCGGCGGGCTGGGCAAGGACTTCGGCTCCATGAACATGGACGAGCTGCTGCGGAGCATCTGGACCGCCGAGGAGAGCCAGGCCATGGCGTCGGCGTCGGCCTCGGCCTCCGCGTCCGCCGCCGCCGCCGCGGGGGAGGACGGCGCCGCGCTGCAGAGGCAGGGGTCGCTCACCCTGCCGCGCACGCTCAGCGTCAAGACGGTGGACGAGGTCTGGCGGGACTTCGTCCGCGACGGCCCGCCTCCGGGGGCTGCCACCGCCGTGGCAGAGCCGCAGCCCAACCGGCAGCCGACGCTCGGTGAGATGACGCTGGAGGAGTTCCTGGTCAGGGCCGGCGTCGTCCGGGATAACCCCGCCGCGGCGGCGATGGCAGCGGCGGCGGCGGCCCCCGCGCAGCCGGTGGCCCCGCGGCCGATTCAGGCGGTCAGCAATGGCGCCTCCATCTTCTTCGGCAACTTCGGGGCCGCCAGCGACGCCCGCGCGGGCGCCATGGGTTTCGCGCCGGTGGGGATTGGGGATCAGGCCATGGGTAACGGGCTCATGCCTGGGGTGGCCGCGATGGCGAGTGCCGCTGTCACTGTGAGCCCCGTGGATACGTCGGTGGCCCAGCTGGATTCCGTGGGCAACGGGAACCTGTCCTCGCCCATGGCGCCTGTGCCGTACCCGTTTGAGGGAGTGATAAGGGGGAGAAGGAGCGGTGCAGGAGTGGAGAAGGTGGTGGAGCGGCGGCAGAGGAGGATGATCAAGAACAGGGAGTCTGCTGCTAGATCCCGTGCCCGGAAGCAGGTCATACTCTTGTCCTCAATTCTTGCATGTGTGTGTGTGGTGCCTACTAAGCAGTACCTGTTTCCTATTGCAAGTTGCTGAGCTAAAATATTGTATTACAATTCTGATAACTCAGCACATTGGTCTTGCCTATGCCATGTTGAAAACGATGGATACTCGATAAGGTAGTAACTGGTAAAGGCACGTCTGTCCTAGCATATCACTGTGTGCAACTTTGAAACAAAAGTTTCTGCTCTAGTTTTATGTTTCAGTGATCTCTCTTGTGATTTATAGGCGTATACAATGGAGTTGGAAGCTGAAGTTCAGAAACTCAAGGAACTAAATGCAGAATTGCAGAAGAAGCAGGTATGTGTCACACTGTACCATTTCTGTACACTATTTTCTATCCTTTCATTGAAAGGGATTCTGATTACATATGCACAACTCTCCAAATGCTAATTTATGCAGTTATATCACTAATTTTGGCTGAAAAGAAATGCTTATTCCTTTAGTGAAGTATTTACAGTGACTTGTCCTATAGCTTTGGAAGTTGAATTTGGGCACAGCGGAGTTGAGAGAACTGTTCTCTTTGAATTGTTCAACTTTTAAAATGTTCAGTTCTTAAAGTTTGTTTGAACAAGTGTCATGTTTGATCTCACTGAAACAATTTGTTGAGATTTTCACAATTGATAGAAGCACAACTTGATCTGTAGAACAATTTGAAAAGGTGAAAGCATTTTAAGAATTGAAAGTGGCATTTCAATTGAAATGACCAAACAATTTTGAAAGAATAAGCACTTGGTGTCCTTCTTCTCATCAGATATACCCTTGCTCTTCAGTTCTGTCTACCGATCCATCCCATATCCAAATAGCTTTTCACTTGATCCTGTCCATTGAACCAAAGGCAATAAGAAATCATCCCATTCTATGGTCTTACAGAATTCTGGTCATGCTATACTGTTAACTAATGTATCTTTCACCTCCTCCAAAAATAATCGTCAGACTTCAAATTGACAGATTACAATGCCATCCTGTAAAATTTGAACTATGGTACTTCTATTGCGGATACTTTTTCATCATAATTTGGAATGAATAACTTCGATTATTAACATTCATGTGCGTTAATGAACATGCTAGACACATCTTTCAGGAAGCATCATTTGTTCTCCATGTCTACATTCAAAATTCGTGTTATTGTTATTCTTTATACGGAATAACTTGTAAGCATATTTCTGTGAATGACATGAGCATTTTTGGAGGTTTGTAATTTTGTTTGTTTCCTCAAATTGCAGGATGAAATGATGGAAATGCAGAAAAACCAGGTACATTGTCGGGTCAAACTTCCATTTTTAATGTCCTTTTTTCACCATGCATTCCTGTTTTTTCAACTATTGAATTGAAGAGTATTTTCCTCTCAATTATAAAACTGATGGAAAACTTGTTGTGTCTTTCTGTCCATGACATGAGCATATGGGTGAACTAGTTTGGGAACCGTGCATGTGGATATAATGTAGATGTGATATTAAAAAGTTTAAAACTCAGAACCCAGTAAAGAATAATGCTATTTATCCACAAACTTGCATCTGGATTTTTTATGGGTCAAAGTCAACCCATGGAACTTTATCACTAATTTGAATCTATCAGGGACAACAAGAACGTTTATATTTTTCCCTTTCAAAGGGAGGTACATAATTTGTAACTAAAAAGTGATCTTTAGAGCATAAACCATGGCATGAAAACTTGTGATGCCTACCGGAGGTCTTTTGTATACGGTCTGCTGAGAGTTTGGTTCACACATTGAACATGAGCACTTTGCGGAGGGTATAGCTCTCAAAACAACGTTTTGGACAAATGCGTCCAAGCAATGCAACAGACGTACACTGGTGGAACAACTCCATTAGTTGTTACACCAGAGGCTTAGGGAGTTTGTGTTCTTGTGACGTACCTGAGGCAGCAACCTTTGTTGAAGGTGACGGGGAGCAAGTAATTATGTCAGGGGCAATAAAGGTAATCATGTTTATGTAGGCAGCCTAGATGTGCTTGTTAGGAATCTGATTGATTTGGCCATTCCTAGATAATTACCACAGAAGGGGAAGAAGTCAGGGAAGGTGGGATAAGCACCACTTTTGATGTGCCCTATATAAAATTTGCTTTGTATATTTACAGTTCTAATGAAACAAGCAAAAGTTCACAAAATGATTCAGAATGGAATCTTTTTTGAGAATATATGTGTAAATTTCAATTAATTTAGTCTGTAAAAATTATCACGAGACTACACATTCACAAGTCTTATCATGGAATTAAAACATATTTTACACATATTGTCATCCTATTACACAGTTAGGAGGTACTCCCAACTGGAACCCATGTGTCATGCTTATGTGGTTCTGCTGCCTTTAGGGTGGCTGACTTTTGGGTGACTCATCAGCTCATGCCAATCAGTATAGTTTGTAATGATATCTGCAAAATGTGTCATTTTTTTATAATGACTACAAAAGGTGTACCATGACAATAATTTTGAGCAAAAATGTAGTTCTTAGAAATTCTCTCAGCACTGCTAGCTGAAAACAGGAACCGTACTCTTTCACATTTTTTTGTTTTTACTGACTAGATTCATCATATTGACAACTTCCATGATGTCAGGCAATCTGTGAACTCATTAAATGGAAGAGCTAAATTCAATTGACTATAGTGGACTTTGAGTTTTTTTTTTGTTATACTTTGTTCCTTCTCCCTCTCAGTGTAGTATGTGTTACACCATGTTCCAGTACAAGTCATCGAGAGTTTAGGCCATTTGTTTGGTTTGTTTTAAAATATTTTAATATCCCACTGACCTGAACATCTAATGCAACTAGGAGGTTTGATATATCCACGAGCTTCTTATATGGATAAAGCTTTGGATATATCACACACTGCATTATGTTTCGTTTCTATTTAGTAGCCAATGCTGTCCATGCATCCTGGTAAGTGGTATGGTTATCATGGTAATTAGATCAACCTAGCTGCTTTGTCTCGTCGCAGAGCCCAGTTGTAAATAAATAGGTCTGATGGCATCATGAAGCGTGGCTCTTGCGTGCATATCAGTTTTGGGGTTCTGTTTTGTAGAGTTATTCTTTTCAGTCCTTGTACTGCGCATAAAGTTTACGCATTTGCTGTTTCTTTTGCAACTCCTCCCTGGACATGCACATGTTACTATATACTGTCTTGTTTAGATTTGTTTATATAACTGATGGCAAGACTTATTATCTCTGAACAGGTCCTGGAAGTGGTTAGCAATCCGTATGCACCGAAGAAACGCTGCCTGCGAAGAACATTGACAGGTCCCTGGTAAACTCGGACTTGACAAGATATTTAACATTATGGTACTTGTACATATCGTCAGGATTTGGTGAACCCAAATTTCTGTTGTATATTAGCGATCAACAGAGTCGAGTGTACCTGTGCTTAATTTTCTTATCCTGTCACTATGCCTCCTTCAAGTCTGTTGGCTTTTGGTTGCTCTTCTGTGCCCTCATGCTAGCTAGCTCCTCCTTATTTATATACCCAGATGAGCGATGGCCCTAGTACCTGTGTTATGATCATGTCATAGGAAGGTAGATGGGTATTAGGCATCACATTTTCTTATGTGTTGATTGGTTATCTGCTCTATAGAACCAGGCAGCTCATAGTTCTTGATTAGTTGGCTGCATGAAGTATCTAGGCACACATAGACATAGCAAGCCTCTTTCAGCTCTCCCTAGGACGCTCAATTCTGCTGCATCGTGGGAGCAAGGCTCAGCAACAGCTTTTGCACCTCTGGGGCCAGGCTCAACACTTGGTCTGGGCAACCAATCAAGTCATCAGAGAAGTTCTTGGGCATCTTGCAGCTGCTTGATGCTTACTAGAAATGGCTTTTTATTTTTATCTGCTCCATAAGTTGGAGGTGGGGACTCTATTCGATAATCCAGGTCTTGAAGTGGTAAGCTTCAGGTTTTTGGAGTTGGGCGCTCTCTACAGCTTGTGTTGATGCTTCCTCGAATTGTCCGCCCAGCCAAGGCAGGTTTAGTGCGGGGGCTCGTACCTCCCTTCCGGAAGATGGGAACCTAGATATCGCACGGCCCAATATAGATGGCCAAACGGGCCGCCCGGCCCTAGCCCGATGTGGCCCGGCCCGATGCGGCCCGGCACTACGCAAGCACGGTGGACTTCCGTGCCGGGCCGTGTCGGACCACCGAGCCGAGGTGGCGGCCCAGGCACGGCACTAATACCCCTCGTGCCGTGCTGGCCCGGCCCGGAGCACGACGGGCCACTGATGGGCTAGTGCCGGGTCGGTCCGATCAACAAGTAACATCTCAAACAAATCCCCATTCAAAATCACAGTTAAATATGAACACATTCACATTATAAATAGAATCAGATGAGAATTAAAACAACACATTGACTCTTAAGTCACAACACATTCACTGATTCACATCTCTTAAGTCACAACACATTCACTGATTCACATCTCTTAAGTCACAAACTCACAATGAGGCATTCACATCACAAAAGAACACACATTTTTCAAAAGTTTGAGCTGGTGCAATGACTGCCTCATTAAAACCTTTCTAGGTAAAACTCACACCTCGTGAGAAACCCTAGATAAGGAAAAAGAGTACAACCCAGCTCAATCAAAATAAAATTAATAGTTCAAAGTTATTACAGACCATGTTCAGAGTTCATTACATAGCTTAAACAGCTCAAATGCTCAATCAGAAGGACATCTAGAAACAAATCTTCAAAAGAGGCTTCCAGCTCCTTGTCCTCCACTTGTTCCTGAAGCCTTGCTTCTGCAGCCTCCCAGTCTTTGGTGCATGTGAGGATCTCCACCATCTCCGAGCTCAATCGACGGTGCCGCTCCTCGATGATCCTGCCAGATGTACTAAACGCAGATTCTGAAGAAATAGTGGAAACAGGCACAGTCATAACAACCCTAGCTAATATGGAAAGTAGTGGATAAGTGCTTTTATGTTCATGCCACCAGTTGATAATGCTGAAACTATCAGCAAATTGGGTGACAGTATCACCTTCCAAGTAGGCACTCAACTCATTAGAAATACCCATAGAAACACCAGGCGATGCACTAGTGTTTGCTGCTTGCAGCAAGGCAGTAGCAGATGTCCTTCTAGGTAGCTTAGATATCAAAATGAGATGATGCAACATAAGTGGGGAAGTAGGATAGTAAACACCAGACAGCTGAACAGTAGATTCATAAAATAGTTTAAGGAATGACAATACCTTTTCCGCAATAGTCCAGTGGTCATCTGTCAAAAGCAAAGGCTCATCCTCACCTCTAGGATAGTTAGTCTCAATGAAGACACTAAATGTCTGCTTGTAAGGCACCAAATGCTTAAGCATAAGGTACGTAGAGTTCCACCTCACATCCATATCCAATCCAAACTTTCTAGGTCGAACATTCACAGCAATGCAATATCTCTTAAATGCTGCAATACGCTAGTTAGAGGAATTTATGAAAGAAATTGCAGTTCTAAATGCTTCCAGGTATTTCTTGATTACATCTAATGCAGATTTAACAATCAGATTAATAATATGGCAAGCACAACGCTGATGCAAGAACAAAGTACCAACATAACCAGATAATTTAGGAGCCATTTTGGTAATGGCAGTGGTATTTGAAGATGCATTGTCCAAAGTGACAGAAAAATCTTATCAAGTAAAGCATACTCCTGTAGGACAACAATCACACGCTCAGCAATGTTGTGACCAGTATGAGATTCATCAATAAGCCTAAAACCAATAATCCTCTTCTCTAATTTCCAGTCAACATTAACATAATGAGCAACCACACTAGATAGTCCTCCTTAGCATTTCCAGACCATATATCAGAAGTAATAGCAACTGAAGATACAGATGACAAAGAATTAATAAGCTTAGCACGGCAATCATTGAAGTACTTGGTGAAATCTCTAGTGGTGGTTTGCCTAGAGACAGCAGAGAACCTAGGATTATGAGAAACCTTAATGTACTCCTCAAAAGCAGCAGATTCACCAAAATATATAGGTAGATCAAGCCTAGCAATCAAACGACATAGCTGAGTACGAGCAACATCAGCACTGTACTCCCAGTGGCGTACATGACCATCAGCATTGAAAGACAACAAAGACTGAGATTGACGAATGTTTTTCTTTCTCTCAGGGCAAACAAGCACATGCCTATTCACATGCCCAGTACCAATACAAGAACGAGCAGCATAGTATTTTCCGCAATGGAAGCATTTAGCACCGGTCCTTACCTGCTTACCGTCGATGTTCTCGAAGTCGTTCCAGGCATCAGAGGTGTTCTTGCGCTTCTTGTTCTTGGTGCAGGCCCCTTCAACAGCAGCATGGCGTGAATCGGCGCCACCAACATCGCCACCAGCAGCATCGCCAGTAGCAGCATTGCCAGCAGCAGCATCGCCAGCAGCGACGTCGTCATCGTCGACGTCAATGGGAGGAGATGCACGCCCGAACAACTCTTCCCGGTCTGCTTCGAGGTCACTCTCGTCATCTCCACGCAGGCCGCACAGCCGATAGTCATCGTTGATGGAGTGCCCTTGATCGTCGTCGCCACCGCCGCCCATCCCTGAAACGAGGAGAGTGAGAGAGAGTCAGAGAGAGAGAGAGAACAGAGAGTATAGATCAGAGATCTAGACTGAGTGAGAGTGAGAGTGAGAACAGAGAGTGAGATGTCGCTTACCTGCTGCAGTGCTGCGAGATCCGGACGCCGGAGCACCGGAGCCGCCGGGATCTACAGATCCAGAGTCAGAGAATGGAAGAGGGAGACAGAGACGAGAGACGGCGGTGGCTGCGGCCTGTGGGAGATGGCGAGATGCGGCTGCGAGCGGAGGCTGGAGACGGGGAGAGGCGGCTACGAGCGAGAGACGAGGAGAGGAAGAGGGAGATGGCGAGTCGCCGCCTCGGCGGGACGGCAGGCGGCGGCTGCGGCTGTGCCGCTGCGGGAGCCGGGACAGGGAGGACGCGAGGCCGAGGGTTAGGGTTAGGGTGATTGGGGGGGCGGATGCTTATATAGCCCTATCCCAACGGTCGGATCCAACGGTCGGGAGCGGGGGTGACGATGGCGATCCAACGGCAGGGGAAGGGAAAGGGGGGAGTAGTCGGGCCGCTGTCGGGCCGAGGCTTTTTTCGTGCCGGGCCCGTGTTGGGCCGCCGTGCCGAGGTGGCGGCCCAGGCTCGGCCCGACAGCCGTGCCGGGCCAGCCCGAGGCACGACCACCTCCGTGCCGGGCCGTTCTCAGGCCGTGCTTTTTCGGGCCGTTCTCGGGTCGGCCCATCTGGCCATCTATACAGCCCAATAAGGCCCATCACCAGTTATCATCTTCCCCCCGTCGTCTTCCCTGTTCTTCTTCCCCAACCGGCCGCCACCCCCGCCGCCTCCTCCACCAGCCCCGGCCGGCGGCTGCCGCGCCGCCCTCCCAGCCACCCACCGCCGCCCCCTCGACCCCGCCCTTCCTAACCCGAATGCATCTCGCGCCCCCGCCACCGGTCACCGGCCATCTTGCCCTGCCCGGCCGGCGGTGCTCCCGCGCCGCCTTGCCCTCCGCTGGCGGCCGAACCGCCACCGCCGCCGGTCCTCCGGCGCACCCACCCCCTTCATTTCTAGGTCCGCAGGACAATAGAGCCCCCTAGAAACCCAGACCCTGAAACCCTAACCCTAAGTGCCGCCGCCTCCACCACCACCCCGCCCGGCGGTGACCTCGCCGCCGGCCGTTCCCCCCACCGTCCACCCGTTCCTCTTCTCTAGCGGATCTTCCATCCCACAACCCCGAACCCTAACCCGCCGCCACCTCGACCACAACCCCGGCCGGCGGCGACCTCGCCGCCGGCCGCTCCGCCCACCGCCCACCCTCCTCGTCTTCCCGTGTGAGCGCGCGCTCGGCGGCGCGAATGGGAAGCGGCAACTGGGAGGAGATGGTGCGAGGAGGAAGAAGCACATCCGACGGGTGATATCGTACGCACGAATCTTGGAACATTTATAGATAACTTCATTTCTACCTTCCGGAAGATGTATAGGATTCCCGGTTTAGTGCGCAGGAATGGGGACATGGAAAGTGTCCGAAGGGGCCAAAGCTCCATTAAGCATGCGGCCCAAAATTCCAACGGGCTCCGGTTGGTGGTTTGGTTTCTCTGTGGAGAATTTTTTTTATTTATTTTTTCACGATTTTCCGAAAATATATAGCGAATCCAAAAATTTGCAAAAGTAGCCTCCAACCGCCGTGGTAAATAGCGGCACGGACCTACCGCCACCGGGAACAGCGATAGGGGCGCTACAGTGCCTCTACAGCCATTTCAACCGGCGGCTGCTACAGTACCCCCGCGCGCGGTACTGTAGCGGTTCCTGCCGCCTTTTCCCGTGACAGCAGGGACAGCTTGTCTTCAAAAAATCATAATTTTTTGGTTTGAACTCGGATAAGGATAAAATTTATACGAAAATTGTAGCTTTCGACGAGATCTACAACTTTGTAGTTCAAACTTTTTTCATTTGAAGTCATCTTTGGACTCAAAAAATTGATATACTATCCAGATCTGGGTCCGTAAACTGAGATCTGGATAGTATATCGATTTTTTGAGTCTAAAGATGACTTCAAATGAAAAAAGTTTGAACTACAAAGTTGTAGATCTCATTGAAAACTACAATTTTCGTATAAATTTTATCCTCATTCGAGTTCATACCAAAAAGTTATGATTTTTTTAACAGAAGCTGTCCCTGCCGCCACGGGAGACGGCGGTAGGAAACGCTACAGTACCAGCGTCGGGGGGTACTGTAGCAACGGCCAGTTGAAGTGGCGGTAGGGGTGCTACAGTACCCTTATGTGGAGAAGGGTTAGAACTTACAGCCCACCAAAGTCATTCTAAATTTGCTGTTTATTATATTCTAACCATCCCACCTCATAATTTTAATTACAAAATGTTGCAACAATTCTTAAAAATATTTCAACATTTTTTCAAACAAAAAGTTGAACCAATACTTTTCATAGTTGAGTTGACATTTTTTGAAAAGAGGTGCACCAACATTTGTTCAAGGAAAGCACGTGATCCAACATTTTTCAAAAACTTTTCACTAACATTTTAATGGAAATGTTGATCAACATTTTTGAAAATAAATGTTGGAATATTTTTTGAAACAAAAGAAAACATTACATCGAGGCCAACCAGCGGCACACCGACGCGCGGGGCCACGACGACCGGCGGTGAGCTCACGCGGGGCCGCGACGGCCGACGGCGAGCACACGCGCGAGGTCCAAACGCCGACGAGCTCTCACGCGGAGGCGCGTGGCTGGTGAGCTTGCCATCGGGCGCCGTCAGGCCGGCGGCAGGCGAGGGCGAGGGCACGCAGGGGTGAAGGTGGCGGCGGGGCGAAGGATAGTGGGTTAGGGTTAGGTGATTTTGGGCCATATTGGGCTACTATTGGGTCACTTATGGGTTTGTAAGTGTTTAAGGTTCCATCTTCCGGAAGATATAGGATTTCCCCTTTTCTAAGGCTGCTATGTACGTAATCCAATTATTCCTGCGTGCGTTTTTCACTACAGATCACCACGGCGTACAAGTATCGTACGATCATTTTCCCATGTATAGCTTTCAGCGGGTGCCTGCATGCGTACGAGTACGCCAGGTACTTGTACGTACTCCCTCCCAGGCACGGCCCTGACAAAAAAAATTTTTTTTGGGGTGGGGGGGCTAGGGACCCAACTTATATTGGGGCCTTTCAATAAAAAAATTTCTACTAAAGAGTCATCAAGATGCACAACACATTATTAATATTAAATAAAGTAGTGTGTATATATCACCTTAAAAGTTTCTCCTCAAATTTCTAGATGCAGAGTTGTTGATGATGGTATCAATATCAACCGCATCTAATAATTTTCTTCTCAATGCAAAGTAGCCAACTCATCTGGATTTCTTGAAGTGATTATGTTACTCTTACTCCTGACAAATTTGTCAAGGGCTCCTCTCTATGATGTAATAAACTCATTGTAACGCCCACGTTTTTAGCCCTAATAAATCACCTGCTAAATCACACGTGTTTTCAAAACTTTTCCGCTGAGCTCGTTTGTCTCCTCAAAACCCCGATCATCTTTTCCCTCCCTCCTTCCCTCGGCACGCGTGCCGCGAATCCCGCCGGCACCGCCCATCCCGCCCGCCATCACTCGAGCCACCGCCACCCTCCGCGTCGTGTCGCACAGCACCGCTGCAGCGCCGTTGTCGGCCACCTCGCCGGGAATCCCGAGCCCGCCATGGTCCCGCCAGCCGGCCTGCTCCGCCGCCGACACCGCACCAGCCCGCGGAGTACTCGAACCCGGGAGATTTCCGCCGAAAAATCTTTTCTTTCCCTCTCCTAATTTTCCTAGGATTTTTCTCTTAATTCTTTTCCCTTCTCCTTTTTCTTTTCTCTTCTTATTCTTTTCTCCTTTTTCCCTTTTCCTTATTTTTTCCTTTTCCTTTTCTCTTTTTTTTTTCCTTCCCTCTTTTTCTTCCCTCCTTCTTCCTTCGGCCCGGCGCCCCTGCACCTGGCCCGCGCCGCTACTCGGTACGCCGCCGCCTCACCCGAACCCCCGACTTCCCCCTCCTTCTTCAACCTCGGGCCCGCACCCCCCTAGCCTCCCCTGCTCGCTTCCAAGCACGCAGCGCCAAGCCACAGGCCGGCCTAGCCACGCCGCAGCAAGGCACGCTACCATCGCACGCGCGCGTCGCGACGCCGGCGCACTGCTGCCGCGCCCTCGCCGCAGACCGCGTGGCCGCCGCGTACCTCGCCCACGCCTGCGCTGCCCTCTACCGTCGCAGCACCGGCCCTGCGACCGCGGACCGCCGGTCCCTGACCCGTGGACGCTGCTGCCGCGCTGCCCGAAGCGTCGCGTCGCCGGCCCCGCACCGCGGCCCGCGCCGGCCTCCACCCCGCGGTACGCCCCGCGCCCTGCTCAGCCTCGGGCCGCCGCACGGCCTCCCCTTCTCCTCCACCGCTGAGCCGCGCCTCGCCGTTCCCTGCCGCGCACCCGCACGCGTGCGCGCCACGCCGAGCGCACCGCGCCGCGGGCGCCACGCCGAGGACCGCCGGACGCAAGGCCGCGCCGCAGCCCGGCCCCGCACTGCCGGCCCCGCGACGAGACCACTCCCTGCTGCTCGACGTCGCGGCCATTAACCCGCCTGCGCGCGACCCATCACCTCCGCGCCACACCGCCAGCCCGCACGCCACCAAGATCGGCCCCGCCGCGGCCGTCACGCCGGCCACACCGCCGCAAGCCGCCACCCGCTCCGCGTTGATCACCGCTGCGCCGCGCCTTGCCGTGTTCCCCTGCCCGCGCACCCGCGCACGTACGCGCCGGCCGCCCAGCTGCACCGCAGAGCGCGCGCCGCGCCACGCGCACCGCGCTGGCCGACGCGTCGCGTCGCCAGCCCCGCGGCCGCCTGCCCGAGCCGTCCCATCACCCTGCTGCACTGGGCCGCGAAGCGACCGCACGCTGCCGCGGCCGCATTAACTCCACCACGCCGAGCGGTCACCTCGCCGGAACTCGTCGCGACGCCATTCAAGGCCGGCCACCGCGGCCCACCCTGCCGAGCCGCCCGCCGGGTCGCCGGGGGGATATTTCCTCCTCGAACCACCTTAAGCCGCCTATATATAGCCCCGGGCCTCCGCGCCATCCCTCACCTCACCACCGAGCCCCCACAACCCTCCCTTGCTCCACCACCGCCACCATTTGCGCTACCGCCGCTAACCTCCGCCGCCGCCCTTTCCTCGCCGCGGAGCCACCTCCACAGGCCGTCCCCGACCAAGGTGAGAGCCGGGATAGGTGACCCTCGTCCCCCTCTCCGTTTTCCCCCATCTCCTGGTCGCCGCCGTGCCCTGGAGCGCCGGCGAGCACCCCGGCCAGCCGACCGCCGGGTCGACCCCCCCCCTCCTCTGTTCTGTGTCGAAGGAAGAGAAGGAAGGGGAATAACCCCTTTTACATTGGGCCCCCTGCCCTTTTCCCTTTTTCCACCCGAGCCCTCCCCCTCTTTCCTCTCTCTCTTTATTCTTTCAAGTAAACCCTATTCCCTAAACTAATTTACGAACCAGCCCTACTTTTCCAAAGTCAATTACAAATAGGCCCTTAGGCTATTCTATTTAAACCTCACCTTATAGATATGTTACAATTAAGTCCTTTTTCTTAATTACAACTAAGTCCTTAACCTCTTTTAAATCAATCCTAATGACGCCTTTCACGCGTCATTTCCTGTTCATAACTCTTGCCTCGGCCTTTTCCCTCTACTTTTCCGTCGAGCCACCCATCTTTTCCCCATAAATAATATTTATTTCCCTCACTAGCTATTTATTTTCTCCTCGA
The DNA here is from genome assembly GCA_036936925.1 of Cenchrus fungigraminus. Taxonomy (NCBI): domain Eukaryota; kingdom Viridiplantae; phylum Streptophyta; class Magnoliopsida; order Poales; family Poaceae; genus Cenchrus; species Cenchrus fungigraminus. The sequence continues at coordinate 60,850,745 of CM072768.1, read as the reverse complement.
GCTCAGCCGGTAAATCCTGTGTGCTTGTATTGATTGCATGCTTGTGTATGTGTGCGCTATAGCTGACGGAGTAAACGAGGAGGAGTACCGCGAGCCGGAGCTTGGAGCCGAGTACCGCGAGCAGGAACTTCCCGAAGACTTTGAAGACGGCAAGTTCAATCTCATCCTTTGATGCATGCTTTGATCCCAGTTTTATAAATACAACCCTATGACCTGTTTTATAAATTGCATATTGTTTTACTGTTAAAACCCGGTAGGATAGCCACCCTTGATTGCTATGATTGATCTTTGATTGCCCTAAATGATTTCTTTAAAATGTGTGAGTGCTTTAAAAATGGGAGTGGGATATTTTGAAAAATGAGTAAAAGAACTGGGTGGACGAGATGGACGTGTGTGTCAGGAGTTGGGGGAAGCTCGTACCTTTGTGGTTGAGCTTGTTGGGAGACGTCCATCTTGTCGTTAAGGACCGGGTTGCGTGACATCTCACCTGGCCCAATTATCGTACTACCACTCGACCGTTGTATGTGGCAACGGCTTAGCATAAATCCCACTAGCTAATCTACTTGCCATCAGGAGTGCGGGTGAGCAGCGGGAGATCAAGGAGTAGGGGTACGATCTGTGTGAGGTACGCCCCGGTTACGTGAGATAACCCCTTGGTTGCTCCCGTGGTGGCTCGTAGGGTTAGCTAAGGTGGGTAATGGCTTTGATAGGATCCGCGCCGACACTAAGGTGTTCGTGTGGCGGTACCCTACTTGTGGGTAAAGATGTACAACCTTTGCAGAGTGTAAAACCTATTCGAATAGCAGTGTCCACGGTATTGGACGAGTCACGGTGGGGTCACAAAACTAGTGTTTGGGTTTGGGGATGATTTTCATGACAAGAGTTGATTTCTTTTAAAGTGAGGCTGTGTGCCTGGGCTACGGCGGACGGGGAGTCCGGTAGTCCCTAATTGGTTTTCTCAAAAACAACTGAGTTACTTGGGTTATAAAAATTGTTTGTGAAAACCTTTTTCGAAAATGAACCCCTGCATGAGTAAATGTGTTTGCAAAATAAACCTTGACCAGATCCTTGACATATCATGTGCATGGTCTGCTTATAAGCCCCTCCGTGGGTGGGGTTGAACTTGTTGAGTACGTATGTACTCACCCTTGCTTGATTAACTGTTTTTCAGAGGAGGATCCCGACTTCGTACCCGAAGACGTCGAGTAGGTTGCTGTCCTGCACCCAACCCGTGCCTGTGGATTCAGGGTCTCCACAGGAAGCTTCTATGGCGCAAGACTCTGAAGATATCTTAGATGCTGTTGCTATCGTAGTTTGGTCTGTAGTTCTTATGTTGCTTCTCATGGCAGTGGCGCTCCCATGCCCACAGCCCCGACGTGTTGTACGGTAATGAACCATCTGATGTAATAAATGTGGTACCAGCCTCCTGGGACTGGTATTTGTATCACATTTAGTCACCTCTGATGAGGGGACGCTTCAGGTGGTATCAGAGCCGTAGGTTGGCCGTAGGACGTGACCCCTAGGACCCGAGACCCCTTTTCTAAGCCTTTCTCTACTAGATCTTCCTTGCTTAGCACACCTTCCACGCAAAGCACTCACCGTGGCTTTGTTGGTCCCAGATGACTGACAATGAGTGGAACGGAGGAATCTGCCCCCCAGATCCTGGCCTCCCTAAGTTGCTACTGCTAAGCTTGGAGCGCATCGGAGTTGCGAGCCCACCGGAGTACCTCTATCGGGAGTATGAACTCAGAAGCACCTTTCGGTGTGAGGTGATGATTTTCGTGTCTAGGAGCACGTTGTACCCCGATGTGAGCCCCTGGTACATCAAAACCACCGGGTATCGCTTCGCCGACACCTACCACAAGGCCGCCCGAAAAGCCCTTCGCCGTCTGCGAGTGATCTATAAGCACCACCTCCGTCAGACTCCAATGGGATTCTTTCCGCCTGCTGGAGGAAGAGGTCGCTCATGGATCGCCCGGATGAGGAGACTTGGACGCGAAGAAGAAGAGCTAGAAGACACAGTTTCTCACCTATCCAGCTACCTCACCGGCCTAGATAAGCTCTACCGAGAAACAGCAGCACAATTGAGGGAGCAAACTCGCAGAGCAGAAGGAGCAGAAAAAGCATTAATAGCGCAAACAGAGAAGGTGGTAAAAGCCGAAGAAAAAGCAGAGATCGACCAAAGAGCCTACGAAGGATTATGGCAGGCCTTTGCTAAAGCTCGTGAGGAAGCACGTCAAGCCGAGGAGCGAGCTGCACGAGCTCGAGCAGATCTACGGAGCCTAATTAACTCAAGTGGAACCAAAAATGGGTGGATATCGGAAGACGAAGAAGAAGAACCCATGGAAACCCATTGGGATAAAGGCACTCAGACCGAAGAGGAGATACTGGAGCAATGCCTTCCACCGAAGAAGCGTCACATCCAGTGTGAGGAAGAGTCCCCATAAGGGGGTAGAGTACCTAAGTGAGAGCTATGGTATAATAAGAATAAAGTGTACCCCTGAGGAGTGTACCCAACCTTGTGAATAAATAAACCTATCTATCTTTTGTACCCTACCCTTTGCACAACTTGTTCAACTCTACCTTTGTTTCCAGATGGCCGAAGATGGATGGACCCAAGGCGTGTGCCAGGAGGAGCCTGGTTTTGCTCGCCTTCTCATCAACTCCCTGGAGCGCCTCGGTATCACTGAGCGCCCAAGATACTACAGTAGAGAGTACGAGCAACTCGGCACTCTTCGCTGTAGGGTGGTCCTCTCCATCGCCAGAAGCACCCGCTACCCCAACATCGAGCCGTGGCGCGTGACCGCCACAGGTTTTCGACATCGGGATACCTATCCCTTGGCCCTCCGGAAAACTCTCTGTTACCTGTGCAGGATCTACGAGGAGCACCTCGTCTCCACACCGATGAGACTTTATCCTCCCGCCATCCGGACTCCAGTCTGGCAGGCCCGCATGAGAAACCTGGAACGGCGCCGTCACCAAGAAGATCTTTTGTACCATGCAGTTGCCTACCTCGTCTCCCTGGATAAACTCTTTGATGATCAGGCCAAGTTCCTAAGAGAGCAAATTGGTCGGGCTGAGCAAGCGGAAGTCACAGTAAGGATGCACCAAGTTCGAGTAGCCCAAGCTGAAGCAAGGACCGCGGCCGCCATAAGTAGTGAAGCTGTTGCCCATGAGAGCCTCAGGCAGATCCAGGATCAGCGCATACAGGAATGGACTAACAGTGGAACACCCGTTCCGGCTGTGGGAGAAGCACAAGTCCTAGTTGGCACACCCCTCATAGGATGGGGAGGAGTTCCTGAGACTCCAACACCGTCTGTAGCCGCCGAGCAACCAACATCAACCGTCGAAGAAGGAACTTCCACCCAGCCCCAAGGGAACGGGAACCCCCGGGATGATGACGGTGATGAGCTGCTCATTCCACTGGAAGCACACTCCGCCCCAGAAGATGGCTCGCCCCGCGAGTAGCATGCCCCAGAGGCCCTTGCCAAGGAATGAAGCCGTGCTGGTCCGAGCTTAGAGCCGCATCCTTAGCTTTTGTCGTAATGCCAAGTCGTGTAGTGTACCAGCGTTGTACCAGTCGAGTAGTTCGGGATGTATCCTCCTCTCATGGTTGAAATAAAGTTGTTTGTGCTTGTTTGTCATGTGTGCTTTTTGTGTGCTTGACGGCAGGAATCAGATCCTGTCTTTTCAAAAATCCGCCTTAATCAACTTAAACATCACATAAAATCTCATAGAAACCCGCTCCCCTACAGATGGTTTCAAGGCGTCCCGCCGGGAGCTTCCAAGGCTCCGGTCGTATGGACCCAAATGCGGAAGGATCGCATGCTGAACGAAGGGAGCGCCCTAACGACCAAGAAGTTAATCAAGACGAAAATGGAGGGGAAAACATGGTTCCGCCACCACCACCACCTGCCGTAGACCTGGCGCAAGTGTTGGCCAACCAGACCCTGTTGCTGGAAGCCATAGCCAATGCCATCACCTGCCCAAAGCCCCGTGTTCTGGGCATGAATGAGAAACTGATAGAATTTCTCCGGACAAATCCACCCACGTTTGGCGGGTCCGTGAATCCCTTGGATGCAGATGACTGGCTGAGGGCCATCCTAAGGGAACTAGAGCCATTCAACTGTGAGGATCGGGACAAGGTTCTGTTGGCCACTCACCAGCTCACTGTAACAGCCTTAGCCTGGTGGGAAAACTACTGTGCAGCGACCAAAGATCCCTCCACCATCACTTGGGATGAGTTTGTGGAAGAGTTTCGTCGCTACCACATCCCAGAAGCCACACTGAAGCGCAAGGCAGATGAGTTCCTTGAACTTCGCCAAGGCAACAAGTCCGTGGAGGAATACACCTACCAGTTCATAGAGTTAGCCCGCTATGCCCCTGAAGAAGTGGACAAGGACTCGAAGAAGCAGGACATGTTCAAGAAGGGCTTGACTCCGGAACTAAGGACTCTGCTCACCCCTCAAATCTATCCGGATTTCAATACCCTCATGAACATGGCCATCCTCACCGAGAGAGCCAAGGCAGAAGAGAAGAAAGAAAACAAGCGCAAATTCATGGAGAACAAGGCTCAGCAGCAAGAACGTTCCCAGAGACAGAGAAGCTTCGGTAACCCCATGTCCAGGTTCCATGCCCCCATGCAGTACAAAACCCAGTCACAAGCCACGAGCTCTCAGGGCCCTAAAACCCAGTTCAAACAATACAACAACCAGAACACCATGAAACCTCCACAGAGCAATACTAGCCATGTCACTGCCAACAACAACAACACCAGGGCATGTTTCAACTGCCGTGAGACCGGACACTTCATTGCCAACTGCCCATACGCCAGAAAGCCAACAGTTTCAGCCCTCTCCAACTCAGTGAACGGGCCGAGACCGGTTGTATCTGGAGCCAACCGTGTGCCGGTTCGCAGCAACAACAACTTTGGCAACAACAACAACTCGCAGATGAGGCAGCCCCAGCAGTCTTATGGACGAGCCCGCGTCAACCACATCAACGCACAAGAGGCTCAAGAAGCACAAGGCGTAGTGCTCGGTGAGTTCCTGGTCAGCTCAGTCTTGGCAGCTATATTATTTGATTCAGGAGCATCACATTCGTTCATATCTTCAAGCTTTGTGGAAAAGCATAATATACCTACAGTACTACTAAAAGCACCCCTATTAACCCGAACACCCGGAGGTGACATCAAGTGTCAACTGGGTTGCTCCCGGGTGAGATTCATTTTAAGTGGGGTAGAGTTCCTAGCGGACCTGGTAGTACTGAAGTCCAAAGGGATAGATGTGATTCTTGGATGGATTGGTTAACCCATCACCATGGCCTTGTAAGTCGTGCTGATAAAGTAGTACACCTAACCAGCCCAGATGGTTCACAAGTGACATGCCCGAGAAAACAGATCGGACATAATGGTTTTTAGCATGGAAACCAGATCCCTAGGAGAAGTCCCAATAATAAGGGAATATCATATGTGTTCCCTGAAGAACTCCCCGGAATGCCACCAGATAGGGATATAGAGTTTGTCATTGACCTTATCTCCGGAACCTCTCCCATAGCCAAGAGACCCTATAGAATGGCAACCCCCGAGTTGGCAGAGTAGAAGAAGCCACGTGGGAGCGAGAAGACACGCTGAAGAAAGAGTTTCCCCACTTGTTCAGGAACCAGTCGAATCTCGAGGACGAGATTCATTTTAAGTGGGGTAGGTTTGTAACGCCCGCGTTTTTAGCCCTAATAAATCACCTGCTAAATCACACGTGTTTTCAAAACTTTTCCGCTGAGCTCGTTTGTCTCCTCAAAACCCCGATCATCTTTTCCCTCCCTCCTTCCCTCGGCGCGCGTGCCGCGAATCCCGCCGGCACCGCCCATCCCGCCCGCCATCACTCGAGCCACCGCCACCCTCCGCGTCGTGTCGCACAGCACCGCTGTCGGCCACCTCGCCGGGAATCCCGAGCCCGCCATGGTCCCGCCAGCCGGCCTGCTCCGCCGCCGACACCGCACCAGCCCGCGGAGTACTCGAACCCGGGAGATTTCCGCCGAAAAATCTTTTCTTTCCCTCTCCTAATTTTCCTAGGATTTTTCTCTTAATTCTTTTCCCTTCTCCCTTTTCTTTTCTCTTCTTATTCTTTTCTCCTTTTTCCTTATTTTTTCCTTTTCCTTTTCTCTTTTTTTTTCCTTCCCTCTTTTTTTTCCCTCCTTCTTCCTTCGGCCCGGCGCCCCTGCACCTGGCCCGCGCCGCTGCTCGGTACGCCGCCGCCTCACCCGAACCCCCGATTTCCCCCTCCTTCTTCAACCTCGGGCCCGCACCCCCCTAGCCTCCCCTGCTCGCTTCCAAGCACGCAGCGCCAAGCCACAGGCCGGCCTAGCCACGCCGCAGCAAGGCACGCTACCATCGCACGCGCGCGTCGCGACGCCGGCGCACTGCTGCCGCGCCCTCGCCGCAGACCGCGTGGCCGCCGCGTACCTCGCCCACGCCTGCGCTGCCCTCTACCGTCGCATCACCGGCCCTGCGACCGCGGACCGCCGGTCACTGACCCGCGGACGCTGCTGCCGCGCTGCCCGAAGCGTCGCGTCGCCGGCCCCGCACCGCTGCCCGAGCCGTCCTCCACCCCGCGGTACGCCCCGCACCCTGCTCAGCCTCGGGCCGCTGCACGGCCTCCTCTTCTCCTCCACCGCTGAGCCGCGCCTCGCCGTTCCCTGCCGCGCACCCGCACGCGTGCGCGCCACGCCGAGCGCACCGCGCCGCGGGCGCCACGCCGAGGACCGCCGGACGCAAGGGCGCGCCGCAGCCCGGCCCCGCACTGCCGGCCCCGCGACGAGACCACTCCCTGCTGCTCGACGTCGCGGCCATTAACCCGCTTGCGCGCGACCCATCACCTCCGCGCCACACCGCCAGCCCGCACGCCACCAAGCTCGGCCCCGCCGCGGCCGTCACGCCGGCCACACCGCCGCAAGCCGCCACCCGCTCCGCGTTGATCACCGCTGCGCCGCGCCTTGCCGTGTTCCCCTGCCCGCGCACCCGCGCGCGTACACGCCGGCCGCCCAGCTGCGCCGCAGAGAGCGCGCCGCGCCACGCGCACCGCGCTGGCCGACGCGTCGCGTCGCCAGCCCCGCGGCCGCCTGCCCGAGCCGTCCCATCACCCTGCTGCACTGGGCCGCGAAGCGACCGCACGCTGCCGCGGCCGCATTAACTCCACCACGCCGAGCGGTCACCTCGCCGGAACTCGTCGCGACGCCATTCAAGGCCGGCCACCGTGGCCCACCCTGCCGAGCCGCCCGCCGGGTCGCCGGGGGGATATTTCCTCCTCGAACCACCTTAAGCCGCCTATATATAGCCCCGGGCCTCCGCGCCGTCCCTCACCTCACCACCGAGCCCCCACAACCCTCCCTTGCTCCACCACCGCCACCATTTGCGCTACCGCCGCTAACCTCCGCCGCCGCCCTTTCCTCGCCGCGGAGCCACCTCCACAGGCCGTCCCCGACCAAGGTGAGAGCCGGGATAGGTGACCCTCGTCCCCCTCTCCGTTTTCCCCCATCTCCTGGTCGCCGCCGTGCCCTGGAGCGCCGGCGAGCACCCCGGCCAGCCGACCGCCGGGTCGACCCCCCCTCTCCTCTATTCTGTGTCGAAGGAAGAGAAGGAAGGGGAATAACCCCTTTTACATTGGGCCCCCTGCCCTTTTCCCTTTTTCCACCCGAGCCCTCCCCCTCTTTCCTCTCTCTCTTTATTCTTTCAAGTAAACCCTATTCCCTAAACTAATTTACGAACCAGCCCTACTTTTCCAAAGTCAATTACAAATAGGCCCTTAGGCTATTCTATTTAAACCTCACCTTATAGATATGTTACAATTAAGTCTTTTTTCTTAATTACAACTAAGTCCTTAACCTCTTTTAAATCAATCCTAATGACGCCTTTCACGCGTCATTTCCTGTTCATAACTCTTGCCCCGGCCTTTTCCCTCTACTTTTCCGTCGAGCCACCCATCTTTTCCCCATAAATAATATTTATTTCCCTCACTAGCTATTTATTTTCTCCTCGAGCTCAGCCGGTAAATCCTGTGTGCTTGTATTGATTGCATGCTTGTGTATGTGTGCGCTATAGCTGACGGAGTAAACGAGGAGGAGTACCGCGAGCCGGAGCTTGGAGCCGAGTACCGCGAGCAGGAACTTCCCGAAGACTTTGAAGACGGCAAGTTCAATCTCATCCTTTGATGCATGCTTTGATCCCAGTTTTATAAATACAACCCTATGACCTGTTTTATAAATTGCATATTGTTTTACTGTTAAAACCCGGTAGGATAGCCACCCTTGATTGCTATGATTGATCTTTGATTGCCCTAAATGATTTCTTTAAAATGTGTGAGTGCTTTAAAAATGGGAGTGGGATATTTTGAAAAATGAGTAAAAGAACTGGGTGGACGAGATGGACGTGTGTGTCAGGAGTTGGGGGAAGCTCGTACCTTTGTGGTTGAGCTTGTTGGGAGACGTCCATCTTGTCGTTAAGGACCGGGTTGCGTGACATCTCACCTGGCCCAATTATCGTACTACCACTCGACCGTTGTATGTGGCAATGGCTTAGCATAAATCCCACTAGCTAATCTACTTGCCATCAGGAGTGCGGGTGAGCAGCGGGAGATCAAGGAGTAGGGGTACGATCTGTGTGAGGTACGCCCCGGTTACGTGAGATAACCCCTTGGTTGCTCCCGTGGTGGCTCGTAGGGTTAGCTAAGGTGGGTAATGGCTTTGATAGGATCCGCGCCGACACTAAGGTGTTCGTGTGGCGGTACCCTACTTGTGGGTAAAGATGTACAACCTCTGCAGAGTGTAAAACCTATTCGAATAGCCGTGTCCACGGTATTGGACGAGTCACGGTGGGGTCACAAAACTAGTGTTTGGGTTTGGGGATGATTTTCATGACAAGAGTTGATTTCTTTTAAAGTGAGGCTGTGTGCCTGGGCTACGGCGGACGGGGAGTCCGGTAGTCCCTAATTGGTTTTCTCAAAAACAACTGAGTTACTTGGGTTATAAAAATTGTTTGCGAAAACCTTTTTCGAAAATGAACCCCTGCATGAGTAAATGTGTTTGCAAAATAAACCTTGACCTGATCCTTGACATATCCTGTGCATGATCTGCTTATAAGCCCCTCCGTGGGTGGGGTTGAACTTGTTGAGTACGTATGTACTCACCCTTGCTTGATTAACTGTTTTTCAGAGGAGGATCCCGACTTCGTACCCGAAGACGTCGAGTAGGTTGCTGTCCTGCACCCAACCCGTGCCTGTGGATTCAGGGTCTCCACAGGAAGCTTCCATGGCGCAAGACTCTGAAGATATCTTAGATGCTGTTGCTATCGTAGTTTGGTCTGTAGTTCTTATGTTGCTTCTCGTGGCAGTGGCGCTCCCATGCCCACAGCCCCGACGTGTTGTACGGTAATGAACCATCTGATGTAATAAATGTGGTACCAGCCTCCTGGGACTGGTATTTGTATCACATTTAGTCACCTCTGATGAGGGGACGCTTCACTCATCTCTTTGCTTCATCTTCTTTCTTTTCTCGCTGCCTAATGGATATTTTTTAGGTGACATGGTACTACTTTGGGCTGAATATTAAAGATAAGAGGGGTCTTGGAAACTGTCGTGACGCTTTGGTGACGAAGGTCACCGGGGTGACTTTGGGGAGGAAAGGGAGCCCGGACGGTGGAAGAGCCAGGGGAAGCCAGGCCCCTTCCCTTATACTCGCAGATGTAGAGAGGTTGCCTCTCTTCTTGTCTTGAACTGCGTGGACTGGGATCACTCGCCAGCTAGGCCCTCTAGAAAAAAGTTGGAGCAACATTGTATGAGAACATATTACCCATCTTCGGGGACATTCCCATTTAGGTTCGATTCGGATCTCTCTGTTGTTTCCCTTTCCTCCCTAACCTTTTCCTCTGCTGCTTGATTCTATTAAGTTAAGTAATAGAACATTCCAATGAACGGACAGACAAGGGCGGTACTAACCACTTAGTGATCGGTCCGCTAGTTCACGCAAATCCGAAGAAGTTATCACGGACGAGGAATGGCTGAGGGGAATCTATATGGATGTGAGGAGCAAGTGCTTGACCTGTCCAGTAAACCAATCCGAGTATTCATATGTAAGGACGGCATACTGATCACTAAGGACCCTAGATCAGTCAATCTAGAGCACCCAAGTGGCATGCGAGTGCAAGTTGATATTGAGCTCAACATTCCACCTTTCTTTAACTATTACGTTACGGAAATCCTATACACCGTCTGTGGAAGCAGGCGGTCGATGCTGTCAAAATACATAGATCAAAGCCCATGCCATCAGAGCTCAATTCAAGCGGCGATCCTCCATAAAGCTTCCCATTTGACATTTCTCCATCGCCCTCGCAAATCACTGGCACATGACTGGAAATTGAAGTACAATTAATTGTGAGTGCCAATAATCTAGTGCAAAAGAAATCTTGATTAGTATAATACCTGCTGGTTGCTTTTGAATCCTGGCCGAAATCTTGAATCCTAGTGACCTTTTCTACTTGGTGAATTCTACAATGTACACTAAAGATTAAAGACTAACATCGGATCATGCATGCCATCATGGCCTCATGAGTCATGTGAGACGATGGCAGAATTGAAACTTACACGAACGCGCGCGTGCAAGACTGGGAAAGCCACGAGTAGGGCTTGCCGCTTGCCGTTCGGGGGATGCAAGTGGGTACTCAATTGTGTTGTTTTGTCAGCTGATTAATTACGATAGCATGCCACTCTACTTCATTTCCTCTCCAAAATTAATTATGTGAAATGTCATCCGAGTTCATTTTATCAATTTTTGGGTCGACCCAATGACGTCCGGTGATGCCGATGAGCTCCACCGCCACCGCCACCGCTGGGTGCGTCTGACGATTCAATTGCTGCACGTGGACGACAGACAACAGATTGGAAACGAAACGATTCACTGCCGATGCTTGATGTTTCGTCTTGTGGCTCTGTTTTTTTTTACATACACGTACGTGAATAGTCCTATACCTCCTCAACTATGTGAGCTGGGACGCCTAGGAGTTGGGCCTAGGCAGGCCGCCCCTCTCCCCCCCCCCCCCCTCCCCGCGACACTTCTCCCTCCGTATAGCAAAAAGAAATCATTTTGGACAATATTTGAGTCAAACATTGAGAAGGTAAATCATGAAAAACTTTTAAGTCGTTGAGTTTGGAAATTATGTGAAAATCGTACCAGTGGATTTGTCTTGAAACTTACTTTCATAAAAAAATATACGTATACAACTTTTCAATAAATATTTTTATTTATGTAAAAGAGAAGTTAAAGTTGTATTTTGGTGACTGTGTCGCTGTCCTAAACGACTTCTTTTAAGTTACGAGTATACGACTACTGAGTACCGACGGAGCCGTAGTCGAGCTGAGGAGGTTGCCAATCGAGTTCTGTTCATCATCAATTGCCTTCGGTTCAGAGATGGATCCAGCGGTGGGGCGGGCGGGGCTCGAGCCCCCTACCGCTGGAACTGGAAATCCAATGGAGCCCCTAAGCCCCTCCTACAAATTTGAGGAAGAGGAATGAGGGAAGGAGAGGCCAGAGGAAGAAGAAGGAGAAGGAAACCCCCTAATTTATTCTTAGATCTGTCCCTGCTTCGGTTTCATGGGGCGCTCGATCATCTCCATCAGAAAGCGATGCGCAGGCTAACTGATCAGTGTAAACACTGTGGATTGTGTCTCTCTACAACTTGATGCTACTTTTGCTCAAAAGAAGAGAAAAAAACTTGATGCTACATACATCTAAGTTCGTTCCACACCAACCGTTCTCCAGGTACTCTATTTTCCCGGCCCAGATAGCCAAGAAACTGAAGAAAATGGAGATGGGCCAGGACCATGCATGATTTACTGCATTTTCTAGACCGACGACTAGTATTTGTAGTAGGGTTCAAAGGGCTATAGATCAAGGAAGTGTTCTTGGAATCTTGGTCAAACTTCCTTGCTCAAAATAAACTCTGAAGCAACAAAGTTGAAGTGAGATGAAACTTTTAAAGGTTTCTGTTCAAGGCAGAGACAGGGTCAGGATGGAAGTGTTCTTTGTGAGAGCCTATCTGAATCTGAATTTTTTTGGCGGGACAGGACGGGAGCATGTACACACGATGTGTAGGCTGGCTTCTCCCCCTCTCTGTCTGTCGGAGTGGACTGTGGAGTGGTTGGAACCAACTTTCGACAGCAGTTCAGCAATAGCAATCTGATCCAACTTTAGGTCAACCAGACATCCCTTTCTCACCAAACCTTACCAAACAACTGACGAGATGCGCACCTCTCTGTTATCCTGATGATGCATAGACTAAGTGACTAGCGTTAGTTCTTGTTTGGTAGATGAAAGGAACGCCGCAGGCCTTAATTAATTACTGGCTCTGCTCACTGCTCAGCCATCTGAATTCTGAACTAGCAAGCAGCCGCAGCAGCTAGCACTGTGGTTCACAGATGGGGTTTACAGGCTCTCGATCGTCGCCTCGTCGGTGGTTTGCCATGACCATTACCGGATGCGGCGAGATCAAGGCATAATGATGCACATGTTACCAGCACGTTTGGTACGGTGGTTAGTTGCATATGGCAATGCAAGCAGCACATGCATGGTGTACCAAACATATAGAGGAAGATCTAATTTGGATGGCTCGGTAGTGACCTATGAGCGCAGGTGCGTATTTTTAACATCACATTGTGTTGAGCAAAGGTGGAGTCAGCTTATAAGCCTTTGCCATAGCACTTTCGGTTAACACTTTTACACGAATTAAGAATAAAATTGTAAGCAGAGTGCTATGTGCCCACCCCTCGGAAGCGCTAGGCGGTGCGACTTTGATCTCTCGATCACAAGTCCCTTTTTCCTTGAGAGAAATCTAGCACCAAGTTTCATGAAATTTTACAGCATTAAGGGCCTTTTTTAAAATAAAGGCCGGGTTTCGCCTAGAAATTTAATGGTTTAAGAGCAACTCCAACAGCCTAGCTAAATTGATTAGACTAGCTAAAGAAATGAAAAACTGCTCAAAATACTGGATCCAACAGACTCTTCAAACACTCCCCTAGCTATCCCCGCTAGCTAATCCTCGATCTGCGCTAGCCATCTTTGGCCAGCACCTCCGCTCGGTATCCTCAGCTCGCGTCCTCCTCCCGCCTCTCCCGCGCCCTCCTCCTGCCTCTCTCCCTCGTGCGCGCTCCAGACTGCCGGAGTGCCGCGGCGACGGCATCGCGCACATCGAGTTCGACTGTCTGGTGATGTACCACAACCTCACGCGCGGCGGGGCATCCCCGGGGGAGCAGCGGTCAATGGCGCCCCTACACGACGTCCACCTCGACGCCGACGGCGGCAGCAGGTCCTCGTCCATGTACTGACGGGTGGAGGAGGAGGCACTGGCGTCGGGGTGCCGCCGGCCGGGAGCGAAGGAGCTTGCCTGACCGTGGGCACGTGGAGGACCCGCGGCGCGCGCGGGTGCAGGGATGCTGGCGAGGAGGACGGCCGCAGCGATGAGGATGCACGGGGAGGACGGGGCTGGGCGAGCGGAGCTTCACCGGGAGCTGCACCGCCGGCCGTGAGGCCGAGGTCCTCCGCACCGCGGGCTGCGCCGCCGTTCGCGAGGCCGTGTTCCCGACTGCGCGTGCGGAGCTCCGCCGCGAGCCGCGCTGCCGGCCGCGAGGCCGAGGTCCACCGCGCTGGGCTGCGGAGCGGGCGGCGTGGGACCGTGGAGTCGTCGACGGTAGCAGCAGGCTGTGCTATGGGCTATGGCCGCCATGGACAGAGAGCAGAAGAAGCAGGCAACAACAGATAAGGTTGTGGGGTCCACACGTCAGTGAGTTGGAGAGAGAGGAGGTTGGACATGAAGAGCAAAATTTTGGCTAGGATGTTGGAATTCAGACAAATATAAAGAGGAGATCTTAGCTAAATGGCTAGCTAAATAGAAATACAGAGAGCAAAATTTGACTAGACTCTTGGAGTTGCTCTAATTCTAGTCTATTGATCCATATGGCTTTGTATCAAAAAAAAAACCCCCGAAATTTCAAATAATGGTTCGATGGTAAAAAGCAAAAATCTTATAATGTACTTTGCACAGATCTCATGAAAATATCTTCTCACATTAAAATTAGTATTTCACGTACCCTTAATAGTTATGTTCTTTTTTTTTAAAAAAAAAGAGGTAGGATGATTGCATATGAATATCTCCTGTCTGTTCACATATTCAAATCCTATCAGACCTGTCATCCTCTAAAAAACAAAAAACATAAAAAATGAAAGACATGCTAGTAGTTTTATACCACGTCTTTGCAGGCTCACATGGAACAATATTGAACTGGCAATTTGCTAGTCAAATCTTAAACAAAAGCGCACGTACATGTTATCTCCCAAATTGGACCGTACATAATTCTTCTGCCATAACTTCCTTTCCTTAGGAAAAGTTTATTCAATTTCTTTTCAATCAAACAAAAAACTATTTATCGAAGCGCCACTTGGTCATAGGGATCATGCTGATGATGGATCATGGATGCGCAATTGCACATGCTTCTCTAACTCGAACCTGAACATTGAAAAAAAATGCACATGCTTAACTTCAGCCTGCACTTGTTCTTCAGTTTCAAGAACATCAACAGAGGGTCACCGTACCGTCCTGCATCAAACCATTAGCTGTCTTGGAGTGTTTGGCTTCGCCACACCTTCCATGAATTAGCAACTCTCACGTAGTACCAACCTGCAGAGAGAGAGAAAGATATAATCACATGCCTAGACTTTGACAGGCCAATTACTTTGTCAGTTGCACATGATTAAGCACTTAGCATTTGCCATACCCGTTGAAGCCTCCAAAGTCCAAACGAATCAGTTTGTAGCTAGTCAGAGACTCAGAGTATCATTATGTTACTGAAGCCTAGCTGGAAGAATTGTGTACGTACCACAAAGCCTGGTCAGAAGGATGGATCATGCTGACTCGGCAACTCTACTACTGATCGCCAAGCAGCACGCTGTTGGCGCTTGCGGCTTTGCCTGAGTTCGTTCACTGACCAGATCTTGTGTTCAATTTTTCATCCCCTGCAAGGAAAGTTGCTGGGGGGTTGGTAGGCTCTCTAGTTTACGGTTTTGTGTTGCTTTCCGAGTTTTTCTTGCAGAGTGGAGAATGGAATTCGTGGTCGAGTTGAACGAATTCAGCTGACAAATTAAACGAACACGTACGATTCACTCCCATGCTTATCAAATTTGTTCGTGCATGATGACACCTCGCATTCGCCGCGGTAGGTAAGAGGAAAGCTGTCGGTCTGTGTTTTAGTTTTTTTTTTAGTCTGTGTTAGGTAGTAGCTCTCAACAACTGACAGACCGGGACAGAGTGCCATTTGTTGTCACTGTTCATCTAAATGTTCCCTTAAGAATTGCAACATCAGTATACCACTAATATAAAATATGTAGTAGCTTCATAGGACAGGTCAGGTATATATTATGAAACATCAACCTAATTAAAATACAATTTCCATTGCTAAGCTTAAAGAAAGCATCACACTTGGCCATCATGTCCCCAAGCCATCGTTTTAGTACACCCAGTGACTGCTCCACAGCACCATCAGCAACATGGCAGTGATCAGCATTCAGCAGAACAGGGCAGAACATGATCATTTTTTCCAGGTCAAGTTGCTGGCTTTGATTAGAGCCCGGGAGCCAACCGCGGAGCCATTTCGACATCGACGCTCGGCTAGCCAACTGCTGCAATCCTTTCGATCTCTCCCACTACTCTTGTCTTTTGCGGTAGGTAGGAGTGGCGACCTCATGGCGACGGGCACAGCAATAATCCGCCGTGCACGCGCTCTGTGCTCCCCCACTAATAGCCATCATCAGCACAAAGGCAACTTGTTTAAGCAAGGGGCCTTTTTTGCCACTCTTCCAAGTTAACAACAATACAATGAGAATTTTTGCAATCTGTCTCGATGATTTTGTTGCTGAAAAGTGACATGCTACTTCCCCTCAATTAGCCAAAAAAACAATGCAGAAACCAAGAGACAACAATGTACTGTAGGAGCAAAACATTCTATTAGGATGTAATCGGAAGAAGGAATTGGGTATGTAGTAGCATATGGTTCACCCCAAAATACAACTGCTGCCTGCCATGGCAGAGCAGCTACACAAAAGAACAACGCCACACACGCACACTATATCCATTAATACAACCAAATTAAAGGGTCACCCGATGCAACGAACGACGATGGAAGAACGACGGCACGATCTGGACACACACAAGCAGTGTAGTGTATTATGTGTATTTTCTCCTCCTCGATCGATCTTCTCCTTAGTTGATGGGCAGCGGCTTGCCGTCCCACTCCTTGAGGCACTCGAGCATGGGGTCGACGAGCTTGCCCTGGCTGATGCCGACGAACACCTTGTTGCACTCCTCGCCGGGGGACTTGAGCTTCTCGCCGGTCAGGAACACGCACCCGAGCTCCTCGCGGACGAAGCGGTACAGCGGGAACGACCGGCTGTCCTTGATCCGGTTCTCCACGGCGGCGGCGCCCTCGGCGACGGCGACGCGGGCGGCCTCCACCTCCTGCGGCAGCACCGCGCGCAGCTCCTCCTCGAACTTGGTGATCTTGGAGAACACGGAGGGCTCGTCGCCGCTGCTGAAGGCGTGGTCCACCAGCACGGCGCGGAGCTTCTGCATCAGCGGGAGGCTGGCGCTGGCGGCGTCCTCGGCGTAGGTGAACACGCCCTCCCGGTCGATGGCGCTCAGGAGGTCCTTCTCGCTGAACCGCGCGCTGGAGAGCTCGCCGTCGGCGTTCGTGGTGAGTACCTTCTTCGCCACCTGCGTCACGGTGTTCTTCACGGACGTCTTGATGTTCTCCTCGAGGTGGCGCAGGTCGATGGCCTGGCAGAGCGCGACGATGTAGGTGGATGACATGAGCTTGAGGATGTCGATGGCCTCGGCGGTCTTCCTGGCGGAGACGAGGCCGAGCGAGTTCACGTCCTGGTTGTGCTGCTCGGCGCTCTGGACGTGGTTGGTGATGGGGTTGCCGAGGTACTGGAGCTCGGAGCAGTAGGATGCCATGGCGATCTCGGTGCCCTTGAACCCGTAGTCCAGGCTCGGGTTGCGGCTGCCGGCGAGGTTGGAGGTGAGGCCGTTGTTGTAGAACTCGTTGACGAGCTCCGAGAACTGCGCGAACATGAGCTTGCCGATGTTGGCGATGGCGAGGCGAGCGTTGTCCATGGACACCCCGATGGGGGTGCCCTGGAAGTTGCCGCCGTGGAGCGCCTTGCCGCGGTGGACGTCGATGACCGGGTTGTCGTTGACGGAGTTGACCTCGCGCTCGATGGACTTGGTGGCGGCGCGGATGACCTCGATCTGCGGGCCCAGCCACTGCGGCGACGTGCGGAGCGCGTACCGGTCCTGCTTGGGCTTCAGCAGCGGGTCCAGCTCGTTCACCTTCTTGGCGTGCTTCATGAAGGCGCTGCCCTCGAGGATGTGCTCCATGATGGCGGCGGCCTCGATGGAGCCCGGGTGGTGCTTGAGCTTGTGGGTGAGGTGGTCGGTGTACTCGGGCTTGCCGTTCATCACCTCGCAGAAGACGGCGGACAGGACCTCGGAGAGGACGGCGAGGAGGTTGGCGTCGTACAGCACGGTGGCCGCGAGCGCGGAGCCGACGGAGGTGCCGTTGACGATGGCGAGGCCCTCCTTGGGGTTGAGCCTGAAGAACCCGCCCTCGATGCCGGCGACCTTGAACGCCTCGGCGGCGTCCACCTTCCTGCCGTCGACGGTGACGGCCTGCGCGTTGGGGCGGCCCGTGATGAGGCCGGCGATGTAGGAGAGCGGCACGAGGTCGCCCGACGCCGTGATGGTGCCGCGGAGAGGCAGGCACGGGCTGACGCCGGTGTTGAGCAGCTTGGTGATGGCCTCGAGGATCTCGAAGCGGATGCCCGAGTAGCCCTGGAGGAGCGTGTTGATGCGCACCAGCATCGCGGCGCGGGTCACCTCCGACGGCAGCGTGTGGCCGTCGTTGCCGGCGCCGAAGATACCGGCGTTGAGATGCCTGCAGGAGGAGAGCGCCGCACATGGTCAGCCACAGTGCGCACTCGTCTGGCCAGCCAGCGCGGGCGGCGCGCGCGTGCACGTACAGGTCGCGACAAAAAGCGGTTAGGTAACTGCCAACTTGCAGGAAAAACCAGACGGATCCGAGCCCGCTGGCTGAACAGTGAACACGGCCTGACAATTTGGATTTGGCGATCAAGTTTTGTCACCTATGTGAAGTTGTCTCATGCGAAAACTTCCAAGAAAATGTCTGGATCTAGGAAGAAGAGTTATCCAAACTGTTCCCCACAACCTACAAAGCTCGGCCGGACACCCAAACTCCCTGCTTGACTTGTCCAACTCCGCCGGCTGCAGCCGGCCTGCACGCCATGCCATCCGACACAGCCGTGCTCGGCGGCGCAGGAGCAGGACCGGTAGTTGCGTTACGCTTTCAGTCGGGGTTCGGGGGTTGGGGAAAAGACGTCGCACCGGCCGAACCAGTGCTCTGTGCTTTGCCCAACGCCGCGGCACCAGATCTGGAACACTAGCTCGGGCCTTCGCCACCGTGCTTAGCTACAGTGAGGTGCTGATCGATCGAGTACACTACTACAACGAACTGCTTCAGAATTGAGCGCGAGGATTGACGACGACGGTTAGTTGTTTACCTGAGCAGCTCGACCTGGAGTGCGGGCCCGTCCTTGGTGCGGCGGTGGGAGGTGCCACCGAAGCCGGTGGTGACGCCGTAGATGTCGCCGCCGTGGGCGATGCAGTCGAGGATCCACTCGCTGCTGGCCTTGACGCGGGGCCGGGCCTCCTCGTCGAGCTCGACGGCGACGCCGGACGCGTCCTTGGCCGCGGCCACGGCCGCCACCTGGCCGACGCGGAGGGTGGACCCCTCGATCTTCACCACGGGCTGCCGGGCCTGCGCCACCATCCGCTTCACCTCGTCCAGGTGGCTCCCGGCCAGCTCCGCCGCCGCCGCGCCCCAGTTCAGCGGGTCGTTCTCCACGATCAGGCCGTTGCCCGCCATTGTTGCTCGCGGTGGGTACTAGTCAGGGGCCGCGGCGGCTACACGACGAACGAGGTGGTGGACTGGTGGTGGAGAAGAAGAGCCGGAGGAGAGGGTGTGCTCTTCTTGGAGGGAAACGGCGGGGGAGGCCGCCCTTAAATAGGGGCCCCGGCGGGTTTTAGGTGAGCGTGCGTGAGCCCTCTCTGTGCTGAGCCCTTTTGCTAGTGGGATGGTTGGTGAATGATGGGGTGGTGGATCATCTCAGACAGCAGGCTCATCGGAGTGAAGTACCGGAACGGCAGGAGGAGGGTGGTGGACAAACAGGCGCCACCAACCCTGAAAACGAAAACCGGGCTGCCCGCCGGTGGAAACGGGGGTGGTTGGGCATTGGCACAAGCACAATTGCCAATTGGCACGGCCAAGGAGGCCAATTATTGCGTGTGCCACTCGTAAGAAATCTCCAATTCCGGATCGGGCGCAGCACCACTTCTCTTCCTCCACTCTAGCTAGTATCTCTCTGTGTGCGCGGGGTTTTCTTTAGTTTTCTAGTTAAGTGAGCATTAGGAGAAGTGGCATGCATGTTCACTTGTCGTCGTCTGAATTGTTGTGCTGCTGTCATGACACCTACGGAGTACCTCTCTGACCTTGAAACAGAGGCGAATGCGTACATAAGATATGTATAAGTGTACTTATATATCCTGGATGCGTAGCACTTTTTTTGTCGTGCGGAAAATTGCTTCGATAAACTTTTGTCAAAAACTTGTATTGTAACACCCTGATAGATAGATAGATGGTATCTATCCCTCCTCCCTTTCTATCTGGCTGATAGCCGGGCCCGCCTGTCAGGCCCATCCCCAACCTCCATCCGGTGATCTCGGTCTCGTCTTCACGCAGCCAAGACGTCCATGTCCGTCGTGTCAAAAATTCAAACTTGTCGAAGTTTGAATTGTTGTGTTGCTGTGTCATGACACCTACTCTATCTCTCTGACCTTGAAACAGAGGCGAATGTATAAGTGTACTTATATATCTTGGATGCGTAGCACTTTTTTGGTCGTGCCAAAAATTGCTTCGACAAACTTTTGTCAAAAACTTGTATCCACAAAGTTTATTAAAATTCTTGCAAATAGTCTACGCAAAATAGTTCTTAAAATGGTGGGATAAGAGAAGTATGTTCGACAGATTTGTACGAGTTGATTTGTTACGCAAAGAAGCTTAAACACTGCGCAAATGGAGCAGCCCGATAGAGTCAAACCATTACCACGACCTCTTGTTTATGAATTATATATAAAAAAAGATCGTTGCTGACGGTGCACAATCGCTATGTGCAGCTCAAGTTTACGGGCGCCCATAAAGTT
The DNA here is from genome assembly GCA_036936925.1 of Cenchrus fungigraminus. Classification (NCBI taxonomy): domain Eukaryota; kingdom Viridiplantae; phylum Streptophyta; class Magnoliopsida; order Poales; family Poaceae; genus Cenchrus; species Cenchrus fungigraminus. The sequence continues at coordinate 60,830,377 of CM072768.1, read as the reverse complement.
TACGGACGGTCGATACAGTTCAATTTACCTTTTCGGCTTGCACTTCCCTTTTTGGGTTCGCACGGCACGTCCGTTGCAGCGTACATGGTGGTCCCCCACGGAGTAAGCAGCATCTATTAAAAGTAAGAGAAAATATTTATAAAAAAATTTGAATAAAAAAGTTTATAAAAAATTGAATGAAAAGTTTATTAAAAATTTGAATGAAAGTTTATAAAAAATTTTGAATAAAAAAGTTTATAAGAAATTTAGAACAAATTTCGGAAAAAATTTGTTGAAGCAAAATCTTGCAGCAGAAAACTTTTAAAGCAAAATCTTTTATCAGGAAACTTTTTTGAAGCAAAATCTTTTACCAGAAAATATTTCAAAAAATAAATATATAAAACTTTGCGGAAAACCTTTTTCTGAAAACTTTGTGGAAAAACTCAAAAAAAAACTTTGTGGAAAATTTGTTTCATAAAATTTTGTAAAGAGACAAAATTCACAAATCGTAAAAATAAGAAAAAAAATGTGCACCTCTACCTTGCTACTCGCCGGGGGAGACGCCGCCGCCCGCTGGGGCAGGCTCCCTCCGCGCCGCCGCTCGCCGGGGAAGGCTCCCTCGGTCCCTCTGCGCTACTGCTCACAGGGGCAGGCTGCTTGACGGGGGAGCCGCCTCCAGGCTGCAGCCCGCGTCGCGCCGCCGCTCCCCACGGGCAGCCAGTCGTCGGCGGGAGCGGTGCCTGCAGCCCTGCACTGCGCCTTGTTGGGGGATGAGTGCTGGCGGTGGAAAGGAGTAGAGGAACGAGAGGTCAAGAGGATGAAGATGAGGACGAGTGGGACCCACGAACATGGGATATTGGGATGGCAGGATCGACCGTGAGGTCGTTGGGGGCTCCTATATCCCTTCCGGAAGGTGGATAAGCCAGCAAACTGTAAGCTCATTAAGACCCATCAACTCCTTCCCTACCTGGCTACCACCCCCGCCGCCTCCTTCTTCTTCCCTGCCGGCCACCACCCCCGCCGCCTCCTCCACCAACCCCGGCCGGCGGTTGCCCCGCCGCCGCGCCGACCGCCCACCTTCCACCGCCGCCTCCCACCCCGCCCTTCCTAACCCGTACCTCCTTCTTCCCCCGCCACCTCCTCCACCAACCCTTGCCGGCGGCTGCCGCGCCGCCCGCCCGCCGTCCACCGCCGCCATCCTCCCCCACCCTTCCTAACCTGAATGAATCTCGTGCTCCCGCCGCCGGTCACCGGCCCGCCGGCCATCCAGCTCTGCCCAGCCGGCGGCGCTCCTGCGCCGCCTCGCCTCCGCCGCCGGTCGTCCGCATCCCCGACCTCCCCTTTCTAGGTCCGCCGGACATGGAGGACCCCGGACCCCCGAACCCCCGAACACGAACCCCCGGAACCCTAACCCTAAGACCACCTGCCTCGACCACCTCCCCGACCGCTCCCCCCATCTCCCGCCCCGCCCTATCATCTCGCCGGCGCAAGAGTATAGTGGCGGCGGCGCGGCGCGAGATAAGCCAGTCAAGCGAGGAAGAAGGAGATCGTGCGGCTCCTGTGAGCCGCACGAATCTCAAACACGGAAAGGTCAAATGCTTCCCACCTTCCGGAAGATGTATAGGACTCACGGAGGTCGTTTCGTTGCGGTTGAGAACTCAACATTGCGCGATCGCTATTGCAGATTTTGCAGTGTTGCCGAATTATCCACTTCTGTGCAGCCCACACTGCGGCCCAAGTTACAAGTGGGCTAGCGAAATATTTCAGCCCAACTGGTCTGTTCTCGGCTTTCCCGTTGTTGGTTGGTGCGCGTGGTCAATTGTTTGCTCTGAAATCTGAATATTGCTACAGATTTTCCTTCCTTCTCAAGTCAATCCATGACAACGTCAACCACCCTGATTTGGACGGCTCGACTCTAGACGACGAAACTGAACGCGCGATATTCAAGTCCGATGGTACTACAACTACTAGCTTATAGCAATCCAAAAAAGGAGCTTTTTTTTAGAGAGGTTTGGTTTTGGTTGGACGCTGCCTCCAGTGGTTGGAACAAACATTTGCTGCATGCTGGTGATCGGTGAGAGAAGCCACATCGCTCCAAGGATTAGGTTAAACACCCAAGGTCTTGGGTCTATATATCCCAGTTCCAGCGGAAACGTACCAATGCGTTTCGGATCGAGATGGGGTGTAGTCTGAATCTGAACTAACAATCCTCTCTCTGAACAAGACAAATGATAGGAGTTGGTGAGAGTAAGTACATAGCGTAGCGAGCTGTGACCGTGAGCGTCTTGGTTTGGTTCGTGTATCTTCAGAGAAGTTAGTTGAGGCGGTGGCACCAAAACGGCTCACCACTGATCTCACTGATCTCGTAACCGTTGAACCTTTGCCAAATATATCCAAACGCGAGCTAGGGTCTTCCGTCCTCAGGGAGTGTTAGCAAGTGTCTATCAGAGCATGCTGGCCACAGGCAGGTGCAGAACTGTAGACTGCAGCTGCAGGGCGTGCGGTTGGGCTTTGTGCCTGTACTTAGCAGTTGGAGAATTCAAATGGAGCCTTGCGGCAAGAACACGCCAGACCTGCAAGAAATCATGCACAAGATGGCCAGTCCGCCGGGTGGCTAATGAGCAGAACGTACTACCGTTCATCATTCATGGCGCTTCACTTCTAGTAATAAAATTGTTGGACGCCGCATGAAGAGTTTTTTTTGAATCTGACCGATAGAATGCCACTACTGCAGTCAGTCTGTGCCACCAAAGATAATTAGTCTAATTGGTTAGAGGGGTTGGGATATGGTCGCAATCAGAAGAGTCAAACGGCACAGAATGATTTCAATTTGTCGATCACATGCCACTAGTGTTTCACAGGCATGTCAAAACTTGGACCCACCTGTCGGCATCACCGAAGAGTTTCGCCCGCTATGTACCATATCTTAACAGCCCCAGGAATCTGAGAGTTTCAGAAGCTGCAGATGCACAGGACATGCGAATCGCAGGCCATGGCGTCGCAGCACCGGGAACACACATATTAGCATTCGTATGGAAGTGAACTTTAGCTAAAGAGGACGGGAAAAATATAGAGAGTGCCATCAGCTGATCTGATTGTAAAGTTCACAATGACCTTGAAATAATGTGTCTCCAGCAGCTGTAAAAGGGAAAGAGAAAATACAAAAGGCTGATGGAGACTATTTAGGAGAATAAAAAAGAAAAGGGAAACGTTAATGGATTAAAACCATAACTCTGGGCCGGCCTGCTAGAACTCCCGCAAGTTCTTCTTTTTATTGTCTCACGGGGCTGCGCAGAACACACGTGGGCTCACTTTTATTTGCATACTGCTCTACTTGCTGGGCCATGTGCGACAGACCTATGTGTGGGCCACGTTTTTCTGGTATCCTATCTCTCCCACTTATTCTTGTTAACAGCAGAGGGCTTGTCGTTCCTCTTAAAATGAAGGATTCAATCATCTATCTTAGTGGTATAACGGTGGCACCGTCGGCTCCGATGGTCAGTCACCTCTTGTTTGCTGATGACATCCTGCTGTTTTTTAAGGCTAATAGGGACATTGTAGATCAAGTGAGAGATATCCTACAGGAGTACTGTCAGGCTTCTGGGCAGCAGGTGTATATGGCCAAGTCTTTGATCCACTTCTCAAAAGGATGGAAAAGATGTACTCAAGCAGGGCATCATACACCGAATCGGGTCAGGAGGAACCACTAATATTCGGAACCAAAATTGGCTGCCGAGAGAGGGAATCATAAAGCCTTCATGCTGCATCAGCGATCACCCACTAGTTCTAGTTTCTAAACTGATCGACCATACTATGGGAACATGGAAGCGTGACCTGTTACAGGAGCATTTTATCTCTATTGTCATGGAGATCATTAGAAGTATACCACTGTACTCGAAACCAACATGAATTTTGGGCCTGGAGTTATGAAACGTTCAGTGTGTTTTCAGTGCGCTCAGCGTATAGGATGTTGGTACACAATAGGGAGAATCTATCAGACTAGATCGAGCATTCAGTCGGTAGATCGGATACAAAAGCTGAGGAGGAGGAGTGGTGTCAATTATGGAGCGTGTAGGTACCATCGAAACTTCGAGTGTTTTTGTGAAGACTTGCTAAACAATTGAATCCTACCGGAGACGTATGCCATCACAGAAATATGACCACTCACTACGGCTGTTCAATTTACGGGCTACCTGATTCCTGGAGGCATTCGTTGTTGGACTGCAACATGGCAAAAATCTGTTTGGGCGTTGGAGGAAGATGAGATTACAAAGTTTATCTATCAGATTAAGAATGATGATGCAAGGGGATGGCTCTCGGAGATCATGCAAATACTGCCACACGAGCAGGTCACAAGGGTGGTAGTGAGATTACGGGCCATCTGGTTTGCGAGAAGGCAAGCGATCCTTGAAAACAAGTTCCAAAGTCCACTGTTAACGATATGTTTTGTGGAGGGATTTATCTCAGAGCCGGGCACGTTCAAGAAGCCGGTGAAAGAGAAGAACACGCAAAGTGCACGCCGGACTACCAAACTTCGCTGGATTCCTCTATCGGGTGGTATTACGAAGGTGAATGTGGATGCATCCCTATCAAAGAACTCATGAATCTACTCGGCGGTAGCAGTAGTCAGGGACGGGGAGGGATGCTTCCTATGTGCTTCTGCTCGTCCTAGAAGGCAGCTTTGATGCATAGACTGTGGAAGCCCTGGCCTGCAAGGAAGGACTCGCCCTAGCAGCGGACCTGATGTTGCAGAAGATACGATTGGCAACTGATTGTGCAGCGGCTGTCAAGAGCATTGCTGGTGAAGGAATGGGAAGCTATGACTGTTGGGGAATTGGGTAAAAACTTGTCACCCTCGAAACTTCGGGATAATCGAGACTTTGGCGAATTCGTGAAAGTATTCGGGAATGAGTTACTGGATCGCAGATCTGAATCGTGACGAGAAAGTGTTCATGAAAGTGTTTCATTATTTTTATATGATTCACTAACCCCCTAAGGTTGTGCGAAACAATCGCCGAATGATCACTGGATCGCAGGTCTGTTTCTTGTTTCAGGACAGCAGAAACTTGGCTAGTTCGGGAAATTATGGCGATGGAAACTTCGGAGATATTAGAGAACTTCACTTCGGACGAGAATGCGGAAACTCGTTTCGGGGATCTTGGTGATTGTCGACTTTCGCGAATGAAGAGTCGAAGGCCAAGGGAAGACTCGGTCAAAGGCGAGGCCTCAAAAGTCCGGGTTCGAAGTGTGAACTGGTGGCCGGCTTGTAAATATATGAAATTAGCTCCGCAAATCACGAGATGTAAAAGACCTTCTTGTACATGTTCACACTTGGAATATTCTTTAGATTCGAGGGTAATCTCGGAATGTAAAAGTCCCCTGGCTTCCCTATAAAAGGGGGTTCGAGGGCACGTGTAAAGGGGTTCACAACTTTTGAGGCGAATACAGACTTTCGGGGATTCCTTGTCTCCTTGCTTTTCATACTTTCTTGCATTTGTTCTGGAATCTTTTGTTCGGGGACCCTATCCGATTTTCGGACACCTCCCCAACATTGGCGCCCACCGTGATCTCAGCCGAAAAACAACTCACGATGCCTCCACAGAAGAAGTCCAAGAAGAACACACCCCCTGAGGCTAACCAGGACGACCATCATGTCGAAGAAGACAACGGAAACCTTTTCACTGCAGAACCTTCGCAGATCTCAGACCAAGAAAGGAGGGCAAAACTTGTGGCCCTCCAGAAGGCACGAGCTGAGAAAACAGCGCATACTCTGGAAGCATTCGCTGAAGAGGAAGCTGAAGAAGAAGATGATGACGCTATGGACAGAGAATTAGAAACAGTCAACCAAAAGGTACTGATGCCTCAGAAGGAGAAAGAAAGATTCGCGAATCAGCTGCAAGCAAAAAGAAAAGTTTCGGAGAAACTGGAGAAACTCAACCAGGCAAAGGAACAACTAGAAAAAATGCAAAGAGAAATTGATGAATTGAAAGAACAAGAGAACAGTTCACTATGGCGCGATTCGCCACACTAGAACTCTGGCCAGCACAAAAGAACTCCAAGAGAAAACTTCTTCACGGGCAATGGAATCTCACCATTCACAGATCCTGAGTCGCCACTTTCACTAGGGCTACAAACAGCATCATGGCCACCGAAATACAAACCAGTTTCTCTCCCGAAGTACAATGGATATGGGCATTCTAGACAATTCATCATGAGTTATGAAGCAGTTGTAAACTCGGCAGGAGGAGATGATGTCGCACTGGCCAAATCTTTCATCATTGCTTGCGAAGGTCCAGTCCTCAACTGGTATTCCTTGTTGCCTCCACATTCAATCTGCAGCTGGATTGATCTCAAGACGAAATTCATCCAAGCATTTCAAGTGTTTCATGAAACTTCCGCAAAACCTTCAGACCTCTTCAATTGCAAGCAAAGAGACAGGGAGCCACTGCAAAGCTTCGTGAGAAGATTCATGCAACAGAAGTCCCAAATTCCGGGAACAGATGACAAAACAACAATCCAAGCACTGATCAAAGGTCTGACTCCAGGACCAACAGCTTCGCACTTAACCAGAAAAGAACCACAAAGCATCGAGGAACTCTTCGACGAACTAGAACAATACATCAAGTCTGATGAAGATCATCGAAAAAGAGTTGCTGAGCGAAATCAAGCAAGGCAAGGCAACAGGGGAACAACATGGAGGCCTCAGTATCAAACTCCATGAAACATCAACAATGTGGAAAATCCTCAGTTCAACCAGGACAACAGACCAAGCGCAAGAGGAGACTTTCCATCAAGAGGAAGGGGAAGAGGAAGAGGACTTCCGAAGATCCAAAATCATGATTCAAGAGATCCATACTTCTACTGCAGATATCATGGGAGAGGTCACAGCACCGAAACTTGCCCAGAAACTAGAAAGAACATAGCAAGAATCCAGCAAGAAAAAACCAAGATGAACATTACCTCCACAATGCCAAATCAGTTCCGTCAAAACTTCTGGCAACCGCAGCTCGTGGGTCCACAACCAGCGCCAATTCCTATTCAGCAATTCCAACAAGCACAATCGTCATGGCAGCCTTCACAACAGTTTTTCCCTCAATCTCAAGCAATACAAACCATCCAGCAACCGCAGCCAATTCGTGAAATACTGCCGCCACCACCAGATAATTCAACGAACCCAGAATCAAGTTCAAGAGGCCACAATCCGAAAGCATTGCCTTCTTTCGGAACCATCATGCCTATCACTGGAGGCTCAGCCATGGAGTTCGAAACCAAAAGACAGAGAAACAACTACTTCAGATCTGTGAACACAGTCATTAGTGACGGTCCAGTAGCGCGTCCAGAATGGGCCAAAGTGCCCATAACATTCACTGAACAAGACTTCAAACTGAAGTCCACTGACCACAACGATGCCATGGTCATCGAAGTGAACATCACCGGATGGGTCATCGGAAAAATCTTGGTGGACAATGGAAGTTCAGCTGATATTCTATTCATGAAAACCTTCGAGAAAATGAGCTTGAGCCCACACATGCTACAGCCACCAGAATACCCACTGCTGGGTTTCGGAGGAAAGCCAATCAAACCAGCGGGAAAGATAGCTTTACCAGTATCCTTCGGAGATCTTGACAACGCCAGAACCGAAACTCTCATTTTTGACGTGGTTGACATGTATCATCCGTACCTTGTGATTTTCGGCAGAGGATTCATCAATAAGTTCGATGCTGTGATAAGGCAACAGTTCCTATGCATGAAAATCCCGGCACCAAAAGGAATCATCACCGTGTTCGGCGATCAGCAAGAGGCCCGAAATATAGAAAAGGGCCATACACTAGGTCAAACTAATGTGCATCACCTAAACTCCACCGAAGAGAAGAAAGAGACATATGTTGAGGCCAAGAGAGATAAAGAAAAAGTTGAGATAGCTGCTGATGGTGAAACGAAGAAAGTATACCTAGACGACATGCCAGATAGGGCAGTAGTGATAGGGGCTCATCTTAGCCTCGAAGAAGAGAAAGAGCTCGTCGACTTCCTAAACAAGAATAAAGATGTTTTCGCTTGGTCAGCAAAAGATTTGCAAGGTGTTGACCGAGACATTATCGAACATGCCTTGGACACAGATGAGAAAATAACTCCGAAGAAACAGAAACTCAGGAAAATGTCCGAAGAAAAGGCCAAAGCAGTAGAGGCTGAAGTGCAGAGGCTTCAGGATGCCAAAGTGATTAGGGAAGTCATGTATCCTGTTTGGCTGGCTAACACTGTGCCAGTAAAGAAGAAGAGTGGGAAGTGGAGAATGTGTATGGACTTCATAGATTTGAATAAAGCTTGCAAGAAAGATGACTTCCCTTTAGAAAGGGTGGACAAGGTCGTTGATGACGCTGCAAATAGCGAAATGCTATCACTCCTGGACATGTTCTCAGGATATCATCAAATAAGGGTGCGAAGAGAAGACGAGGAGAAAACAAGTTTCATCACTCCCTTCGGAACCTATTGCTTCGTCAAAATGCCAGAAGGTCTGAAGAATGCAGGATGCACCTTTTCAAGAATGATAGCAATAGTGCTTCATCCTCGGCTTCGGAGAAATATTCTAGCATATGTCGATGACATAGTCGTCAAAAGCGTTCAAAGAAGAGACCACATCAGTGACTTAGCGAAAACCTTTGCGAACCTTAGAGCAGCAAATCTTAAGCTAAATCCTGAGAAGTGCGTTTTCGGCATTCACAAGGGAAAAGTTTTAGGGTGTTTGGTTTCGACAAAGGGTATTGAGGCAAATCCTAACAAAATCAAGGCTCTAGTTGAGATGCAAGATACTGTTTCGGTGAAAGACGTACAAAAGCTGACAGGGAGAGTGGTCGCCCTTAACAGATTCATCCCCAGAGCTGCAGAGAGAAGCTTGCCCTTCTTCCAAGTTCTCCGAAGTTCCAAGAACTTTCAGTGGTCTGAATCTCAGAAGCAAGCCTCCCAAGAACTCAAAGATTACTTCTCAAACATGACTAAGCTATGCCCTCCAGAGCCAAAATCGCCACTCCTGCTGTACTTGTCTGCTTCTAATTCAGCCGTGAGTGCTGTACTAGTGCAAGAGAAAGAGGAAGAAGGAAAATTGAAACAAATCCTAGTATACTTTGCTTCGAAAGCTCTTTCGGGATCCAAACTTTTTACTCTGAATTAGAGAAGATAGCGTACGCAGTCATTATGGCAGCAAGAAAATTAAGGCATTACTTCGAGGGTCACAGAATAAGAGTTATCACGAATCAACCGCTGAATGATTTGTTCACAAATAAAGAGGCATCAACCCGAATCATCAAGTGGGCTGCTGAACTATCAGAATACACAGTTGACTTCGAAAGAAGAAGTGCAATCAAATCGCAAGTCTTGGAAGATTTCGTCGTGGACTGGACATCGCCAACTCATAATCCTGGCGAAGATATAGTCACACCATGGGTGGTGCACTGTGATGGGGCTTGGTGTGATAGAGGGATTGGAATATCAGCAATTGTAACATCTCCAGCAGGAGTCGTGATAAGATACGCTTCTCGGCTTGATTTCGCGGACGATGTACACTCTACGAACAACACAACTGAATACGAGGCTGTGCTTCTATCCTTGAGAAAGATGAAAGCTTTGGGTCAGCAAACCTTTATCATCAAGACAGATTCCAAAGTCATACAAGAACACAATGAGAAAGAGAGCGAAGCAAGAAATCCTGTTTTGGTGAAATACCTTGAGAAAGTCAGAGAAATGGAGAAGCATTTCAAGGGCTATTCAGTCCATCATATACCAAGAAATGACAATAACGAAGCAGACAAACTAGCGAAAGCAGCAGCTCAGAACCAAGCAATACCTCCGGACGTGTTCTTCGAAATCATCAAAGAACCATCCATCAAAGATCCAAAGCCAAAAACTGTGAACATTGTAGAAACTCACGATTGGAGAGCCGAAATCATGGCATACCTGAGGGGTCACTATGAACCACAAGATGAGTTGGAGGAAAAAGGCTAAGGCAAAGAGCAAGAGGATACACTGTAGTGAATGGGGAACTTTACAAGTCCGGAGTCACCGAACCATGGCTAAGGTGCATAACCTCCGAAAAGGGTGTAGAACTTCTTAAAGAAATCCATAGTGGATTCTGTGGTGCACACATAGGCACAAGAGCACTAGCGGGCAAAGCAATAAAGCAAGGATTCTTTTGGCCCTCCATCAACTTTGATGCAAAGAAGCTGGTTCAGGAATGCGAAGCATGCCAAAAAACAGCGAATCAGCAAAACCTACCATCTATGCTAGTTCATCTAATTCCACCATCATGGCCTCTGCAAAGGTGGGGAATGGATTTGGTCGGCCCATTGCCAACAACTCAAGGAAACTGCAAGTTCGCAGCAGTGGCAGTTGATTATTTCACCAAGTGGGTGGAAGCGAAGGCATCGGCGAATATCACAGCGCCAACAGTTCAGAAATTCTTCTAGCAAAACATAATCTGCAGATTCGGAGTACCAAGAGAGTTAACTGTTAACAACGAAAAACAGTTCGACTGTTATTCCTTCAAAGAATATTGTAAAACTCTGGGTACCCACGTGAAGTTCTTTTCAGTCTATCATCCGCAGTCTAATGGGGCTGTTGAAAGGGCAAACGGGCTAATCTTTTCGGGAATCAAGAAGTGTCTATATGATCAGAAGAAAGGCAAGTGGATAGATGAATTGCCGAAAGTAATCTGGTCTCACAATACAACAGTGTCAAGGGCAACAGGTTTCACACCATTTCGCTTGCTATTCGGCACTGAAGCAATGACACCGGAAGAAATTAGGAATGAAAGCTTCAGAGTTCAGAAAGCAAAAGAAATCGAAGAAGTTGACATGAAGGTAGAAAAGGACATGATTGAGCTAACAATCCTCGAAGCTTCAGACAACATTGAAAAATACTAAAGGGAAACCGAGGCATGGAAGGATAAGAAAATAGTCAGGAAAGATATCAAGAATGGTAACTTAGTGCTGAAAAGAAAGAAAAATTGGGAGAACCCCGGTAAACTTCAGGAATCTTGGGAAGGACCCTACATAGCAAAAGAAACAAGCATGCCAGGAGCTTTCCGCTTAACAGACCAAACCGGTGAAGAACTACCACATTCATGGAACGCAGACAACCTAAAAAGGTACTATCCTTAAGAATCATGAAAAGTAGTTAGATTTAGCATTCAGTATTTCCTTTCGCAATTTTAGATTCCATAAAATTGTAAAAACCTGAACCACGGGACTATAAGTGGTTTCGGGAACAAAAATATTTACTTCTCGCTTTACCTTAGAATAAAAAGGACCGTACTCTTTTCCTTGCAAAGGGGGCCCTAAATCAAGGGGTAAGGTTTTTAACGAGGCGGATCCTATGTAAATACTCTTTGTGATATATATGAAAAGAGTCTTCCCCCAAATTATGTGTCTTGCGAAGTTCCATCTTGAAAAAGAAACGTTCGTGAAAAGGCTCCGTTATAGCCTAAGTTCCATCTTGAGAAAGAAATGTTCGTGAAAGGCTCCCTGATAGCCAGAAATTCCATCGTGTGAAAGAGAAAGTTCTTGAAAGGCTCCCTGATAGCCAGAAATTCCATCGTGTGAAAGAGAAAGTTCTTGAAAGGCTCCGTGATAGCCAGAAAATCCATTGTGTGAAAGAAAAATTCATGAAAGGCTCCCTGATAGCCGAAATTCCATCACGTGAAAAGTTCGCAAGAGGGCTCCCTGATAGCCGAGATTACAAAAGTGAAAGAGAAGTTTCAAGAAAAGGCTCCTTAATAGCCGAAGGCTCCGTGAAAGCCTAAGATCCCACCTTAAAGGGACATCCTACCGAAAGGCCTGAGACAACAACAAGTTGTGGCCTAGATCCCACCTTGAAGGGACATCCTACCGAAAGGCCTGAGACAACAACAAGTTGTGGCCTAGATCCCACCTTAAAGGGACATCCTACCAAAAGTGCGGGAACAACTGAAGGATGTGGCCCGGAATATCTAAGGCTCAGGATTTTTCGTGTGAAAAATTATGAAGTAGAAGTTAATGTTTTTTTCGATTGCAAGAACAAGTTAGCATAGTGGCGAACCTACATGAAAAACTCTACGAAGCTTTTCAGGAAAATTTCTTCAGCCAAGAATGTTATTCTAAGGGCCAAGGGGCTCAGTTACCCTCGAAAGAATAGCGATCGCTCAACACAGTTGAAGCAACTGAGGGTTGCGATATCAACCTAGGCAAGTTTGCCATGTACACGCAAGTCCACAAAATTCGTGAAACAAATTTTGTCGACTTACACTCTAATGAAATGCAAATCGTCACGCGACGAAAGAAAACAAAAGTAAACAGAGGGAATTACCAGTCTTCGGGAATCCATGAAATTTTGCACGAAAATGGCAAGGTGGGAAGGGTGACATTTTTTCTTAAAAACGAGTTTATTGCCTTATTTTCATACAAAATTTCATAAAAGGTACAGTTACACAGCTTCGAAGAGCTGAAAGTTCAAAAAGGAAGTTCGATAATACAGCCCGGATTACGGCCCCTCTCTTCGGTGATATCACTAGCATAGGCAAAGCTGCAGTCACCAGATATGGGGCTAAGGGGCTCCGTCTTCACGAAAGGACACGAACTTGAAGCTTCACTAGTAAGAGCATAACCGTCGCGTTGAAGAAAAAACCAACTCAATTGAAAGCTACGCATCGAGAAGTACTGACAACAGTAAGTCCAGAAGTCAGAGAACTTGCAGTCAGGATGGGACTCTTTGTACAAACGCCAAGCTTCGCCACTAACTATCTGGTCTTGGCGATGAATTCGCAAAGGAATGACGTCCTGCACAGGCCCACCTTGCAGGACCTGTGCAGGTTAAAATTTACAAGACAAAAGTTTAGAAGGGGCCGCAGCCCACAAATATACAAGTTTGTAGCTCTCAACATCAACAGCAAAAGTTCGGACAAGTGTCGCCTCATCCAACAATGTCAACCTTCGGAGAGCTAGTTTGACGATCAGAGCTTTCTTCTTCTCCGCCATCCTGGTTGCCGCTGCTGCTGCTGTCGCCGCTACCCTCGCTCCTCGAATCTTCCTCTCCGTTGTCAGTATCATCATTCTCCTCAGATTCAGAAGTTGGTTCTCGAATCTCCTCAGCCTTGGCGCGCGTCTCCTTCTGAATCATCTGAAAAAAGAATAAAAGAAGTTAGTAAGTATCAAGAAAGGGACGCCTGTAAGGCACTAGAACTTCAACAAAGTCTAGAATAACAACCTCCTCAAGTTTGTCGCGGGCAATCTTCTTCGCGAATTCTTTCCCGCTCGCAATCCAGAATTCCCTCGCAAATTTAATCTTTAGAGCTCGGACATCCTCGTTGGCCCGGATAGCCGAAGTACTCGCAGCATTTGGAAATCGCGAGAGTGCTCCACGAAACTTCGGGAGGTCGACACAGTCGAAGTCATAGAGAAGCTTCAGAAGGCTTTCCACTGAAAAAAGAGCAGCGAAATCGCTAGCTCCTGAGATAACGTTTGGAAGAGCCTGAAACTCTTTCAGCATCCAGTCCAGCAAATCAGAAATTTCATCACTCTCAGGAAGTGGGCTTGGACGGGTGCCGAATTGCTTCAGAGCTTCTTTGTACTCTTCAAACAGAAGTCTCAGGTTTCGCTTAATCCCATCAACATCCTTATTCGAAGTCTCACTACGCTCAGACAGAGCCTTCTCAAGATCCTGAATCGTCTGTTCTTTTGTGCTCAAAGTCTTCGCGAGATCAGAATTCTTCGATGAAAGCTCAGCATTAGTACCACGAAGCTCGTCGATAGTTTTCGTGCTCTTATCAGCTTCCTTGCGAAGATTTTCAATCATCTTCGCAAGTCTTGTTAAGTTTTTCAAGATCTTTCTTTGAATCGCGAAGAGCGGCTTCAGCAAGACCTTTCTCATCTTGGCATTTCTTCAAAGAATCTACCAGTTCTGTGATTCGCTGCTCCAGATCAAGACTTGAAACCTGAGCCTTGTTTAAATCACGCTTCAGCTTTCGAGATTCATCAATAAGCTTTCCGACAAGTTCCTCCTTTTCGAGGAGCCATTCAGAGACAACTTTGCCAACAATAGATGCCTTCAAATCATAGGTGTTGCTGAACTTAGAAAGGTCTGATGAGGAAAGTTTTCGGACGTTCTCTTCAAAACCTGCGAAAACCAGAAAGGATCCAGCAACAAAACATGTAAGGAAAGCAAGAAGATCAACAGAATATAAAGATGAAAATAACATACAAACCTTTTTTATTAAGTGTCCCTAAGGAAACTTGGACCGCAGAGTTAGAAATCATCAAAGGTTTCTGGAGAGAGGAAGAAGTTTGCTTCTCAGCAGCAGAGATTGTTTTGCCAGTCAACCGAAGTTTCTTCTTCGGAGTATCTCCTCCTGTTTCATCCATAAGTTTAGGGGACTTCCATAGCAAAGAAAACTTAGGAACACCACGATCTGCATCAACCACCTCACCGCTAACACTTAACAGTTCACCTCTAAAAGACGTACCAAAGCTCTTGTTGTAAGCTGTAACTGAGGGGGTGGGATCTTGATCATCGGGGATTTCTTCACGATTTCCAACCAGAGAAGGGTCTTCAACCAAGTCACCGCCTTTGCTCACTGTGCGCACCAATTCTTCGGCAAACTTTGGAGAAGCCTTGTCTTTAGTAGCAGGAGGTTGGGAAGAACCAGCCTCAGCTTCAGCAGGAAGCGTAGAATCACCAGGAGCTCCCCGAGCTTCGGGGACAATGTCTGAAAAAGTTTCAACATCAACAAACACATTCTCAAAATATGGAGTACAGGCATGACGAACTCCGAATCTTAACTCACAGCACAAGCAAGAAAAGAAACCTGTTTGGCGAGGTTCGTCAAACATCTCGTCATCAGAAAAAGTCAGGGGAACACGCTGGACAACGGTAGCAACAACCTTCTTCACAGCCTTCTTAGACTTTTTCCTGCCTAACTTCGCAAGACCAGAAGCCGCTTGAATCTCAGCATCGGAGATATCTTCGGAAGCTTTCCTCTTCTTTTTGCTGGATTCCAAAGACTTAGTCTTTCCCGGGCAAATGGCAGGAGAAGAAGTTTCACAAGTGCTGCCCTTAGCTTTATCCTTCTTCGAAGCTCTCCTCCTTCGAGCCTTAGGAGGAGCGGCCGAGCAAAATGCTACGGCAACGGCCAGAATCTTCTTGTCCACGCCTAGCGGGCGAGATCGGAGAGCAGTCTCAGCACCGAGTTCTGAGAACACGCGATTCACTCTTTTCTTATGCTTCACGATGCTCTTGTAAGCTTTATACTCATTTAGAGTAGATTCGCCAATGTGACAACCCGCCCAGGAAAATACCGTACTATCGCCTAAACCAATCCACTTTGGCCATTAAGCGACAGTAAAGTATCATCCCGTCGTTAGTTGCCGGGTTAACGCCCGGTAAATCACTTGGATATCACACAGAGGATCGAACATATGCATTAAAACTCACACGAAGGCGAGTCCATAGTACAAACACAAATTGAATCCAAATTACCCCTAAGGGTTTAATTTATTACAAACCATTGTTCATGACATGATAAGTAAAGGTTCAGAGTTCGAAAACAGCGGAATAAAATAAACTAGCGCAACGATCAACATCACAGGAGGCCGTCCATGATGCCATCACTCGTCATCATCCACCCATTCCAGCTCCCTGCCGGGTGGAATCTCACCAGGCCAAACAACACCTGCAACAACATTTATAAAGCAAGGCTGAGTATACTAATACTCAGCAAGACTTAACCGTCGGGTGATAACTACATCACCAAACTCTAGACATGAGAGGCTTTTTGGCCGGTGGAGTTCTTTTGCTGAAAAGCAACAAAGAATATGTCCTTACTTTCAATATTTTAGCACAAATTCTAGTTAATTACCATTTCTAAGTGTGCCAACTATTTCAATCAAGAATTGTACAATACAATTAATTCAAGCAGTAATATTCACAAAGTTCCATCATTAAGGGATATCATGGCCAGTTGATTAAGCAGTCTCAGATAACGGTGAGAGGCCGACAATCGATTGATTTATAACCTTGAAAGGTAAACCTAAACACACGGAAATGTTCCCTCACCAAGAGTTCACCCACCAGGCGGTTCCCGAAAGTCCTCGGCTTGGGATCGAATCTTACAGTCCCGGGTACACGGCTATCTGGCGTACCAAGCAAGGCACCCAGCTTCACACATGTACCCACCTCCCGGTAGCTAGCCGGGCAGGTGATTACTCAAGATTAGTAATAGTAAGTTCCCGCACCGTCTCATTAAGGTACTAGGCTTACCGGTCCCATTCCCGACAAGTGCTTAGTACGTTCAAAAGCTTAGCCCACGAAAGCCACTGGACCGGAGCCTAAATCCCATGCTCTTACCACATGAGCAATCCATTTATACAGATCTTATGATTCCAACATAAGAACCTATTCTCGCGAGTGACGAACATCACTCGACTTGTACCGGTCCTATAGCATAGCAGCTATCGACCTATCATACTAGTAAAAGGACATAGGTACCTAGGGATCATGCATCTAGGGTTTCAATTCAGCTCCTGAAACGTAAATGCACAAACACAGCAAAGGTAATTGCATGATTTTAAAAAGACAGAGTTAATGATCCGAGGCTTGCCTTCGCTGGCAAGGTTGGCCTTGGGCCCTGCTGGACTTTGGTCCAGGTCTTGAGCTACGTCCACGTACTGCAGCTCTCCATCAGCTCCTTCGTCTCCTCCTTCCGGCACGAGCGTATAGCTACCGTTGGGAAGATCGACACGAGGATGCAAATGCAAGATTTAATTGACGGTTTTGGATCTAATTGATTACAAACAACACATGACAACCATGGGGTGCATGGTTGACCACATTCACCTAGATTGTAGTACATTCAGCATACTCTTCCAATAAAGGAACAATATGTGGTTCTTTATTATTTATTCTTTTTAATAGTGACTGTGTACATATTTATGTAAATAATTTAATTTAATTTCACAAACAGCAAAGGGTGATGATACTTAGCCTTTAGCATGATTTACATCACAACTATGAGGTCATTAGGTGTGTAGTTGGTGATTTTCCCAAATTAATTTAATATTAAGCCTTAATTGGCTTCCATAGCTTTTATTCATAAATTAATTTCATGAAATTCAGTGGGGGTGTTTATGAAGCACTACCAACCTATATAAAGCCACTGAACAAGACCTCACATTTACAGGAGCTATAAAATTAATTATATCAAAAATAACAAATTCTAGCCACCAAAACATGAGAAATGCATATAAAAATAAATAAACAACAAAAGGATTCCAACTTTCTCTCACTGATTCTTTGGTCCAAAACTGAGCTAGGAAATCTACAAACACATCAAGGGCTACTCTAGATCTTGAGCTATGCATTTACATTGAAAATTAGGCATAAAACAAGATTAACTATTTATGGCAGAGATAAAATTATGATTAATTCACCAGAGGTGCATTTAGGCATAGCAAGATCACATGCAGAAGTTGAGCACAAAAATATATTTATTTTTAGCTACAAAAATCATTTAGGCAGATTCATCATAAATACAAAGCAATTCATAATAAAAGATCTACACAGTAACTTTGTGCAATTTTTGGTATAGCAAGATCACATGTGGAATGACATAACTCACAATATATCCAAAATTCAGTTACAAATCACATGTGGATTTTGAACTACAATAGATCTAGGTTTAACTGATTTCTATTTTTCATGCAAAAACTAGCAGGCAAAAGTATGGTCTTGCTTGTGAAAGTTGTAGGGTTCTTCACAAGGAAACCAACAAAATTGATTTGGCATTTTTCTGATTTTTCTACAATTTTCTACGAATTTTACAAGAATCAGCCAAAGGCTTAACACTATTCAAGATTAAACTTTCAAGCAGGCCCCTGGAAAGATCTTTTCTATTACAAGTAAGCCCCTAGTTCACAGAAAAGATCCTACAAGTTTTGGGGCCCTTGCAATGCGGCCCTTGGCCATGGCCGGCGGCGGTGCGGCCGCAATTCCGGCGAGGGGCTCGCCGGACTTGGCCGGGGAAGAGGCCAGAGGAGAGGGGGAGCTCATCAGCGACCGGTTTGTGGCCGGAGATGGGGTTGGAAGGGCGCCGGCGACGGTGCGCGGCGGCGCCGGCGGACGGTGGCCGCAGGCGCTGCTACTCCGGCGAGCTCGCGGCTCGACCTGGACAACACGCAAGCGCGGGAGCTCTAGTAGGTCCTAGGGGAGGCGCTCAGGTGGCTAGGCGGCCCTGGGAGCAAGCGAGAAGGCGAGCTTGGCGAGGCGGCGCCAATGGCGAGCAGCGGAGCTCGGGAAGATGGCAAGGGCGCGTGCAGGCGCGAGGAGCGGCACGGGACGACTTTATAGCCAGCCTCCCTTCGCGTCGAAGCAAGAGAGGGAGGGCGAGGGGGACCCGGCCGGCGCATCGAGGCGCGGGCGGCTCAACCGGCGGACAGCGCGGCGAGGACATGGCGTGCGCGCGCGGGACGCGACACGCGGCGGGGCGCGGTTTTCCAAAGCGCTTGGGGTGCGTGCGCGCCTCGGGAGCGCGGCCGATGTGGGGAGGGCCCGGACGCCGAGGGGCTGCGGCGGCCACATGGCCGTGCGCGCGGGCGCGCCCTTGGAGCGCGGTGTCGCGGCGCGATGCGGCGTCACCCATTTTTATTTCATTTACACAAGTTCGACCGCGAAAATCTCCGAAAACTCAAATAAAACCCCACAAAACTTTGAATACCAAAGTTGTAGAGCATCTATAGGAGAACATTTTTCGTAAAGGCCGACCTATGTTTTGATCAATGGTTTGAGCATGAACTGCAGGCAAAGTTGCTAGTTTTTCATGGCGCCGGTGAATAGTATTAGCTGCAGTTGACTGAGTTTTTCACCAATCTCCACTCAAAATCTCAAATGCCGCCAATTATGAAAAATGTGTCCCTCGAAAAGACGAACAACTTTTGTATCGGCCGATTTTGAAGTGTTTAAGTGAAAAGTGGAGAACGTGGCAAAAGTTCTAGAGAGCGTTAAAAGACATTAGGGGTTTGACTATGCCTTTGACCAAGGTTTGACCACAAGTGTGTGTTGACTTGATTAAGAGGGTCATTAGTGATTGTTGGCTAGGTTTTCGAGGTGATGACCCAGGTTGACCAAGGTTTGACTCAAGTCAACGCATTTGACTTTGCTTAACTCGGTCATTAGCACTAATAATGCTAATTAAAAACCTGGGGCGTCACAGCCAACCATTTCATTAAACTTCTCTTCAACTTCAAGAATGAAGTCTTCAAGGCTCTGACCATCCTTAAGTCGCAAATTGAATCGTGGAAACGGCACCTTCTGGGAAGCCCAATCCACATCAAGAAAAACAACATCTGAAGGCTTCCAGCCATCCGATAAGGGCCAAACTTGAGCTGCAACAAATTCTTCAATAGCATCACGGCCACCAAGAATAGTGCTGGCTAGGAAGAAAGCATTCTCACAATTCTTGAAACCAAGGGCCCGGCCATTATACGAAGCAGTGCTGATAGCGGTCACAGGTGCCATCGGCGAATAGAACGGATAAGCTGGTCCAGTGTAGCCAGAAACCTTGGACATATCGACCTCTACATAGAACCAAAACGAGCTCCAGTCTTCGGAGAAGTTGGTCTTGCTGCAAGGTGCAAGCTGGATGCGGGTGAGGCCTTGATGCGTATTCTTCCTTCGGGTGTTGAAGGTACAGCATGCATAGTGAGCTTCATAGTATTTCCCATCGACAAACTTAAGAATATCCTTCTCGGTCACAAGCTCGAATAAACGTGTGAATATGTCAGCACCAGCAGTACACCTGAAAGTCTTCATTATCCAGAAAAACTTCGAAAGTTCCAGGAAAGAATTCGGTGTCAGTTGGTGTATTTTCACGGAAAATTTCTCAAGGATAGAAGGTAGATGAGGGTCACAAGGAAATCTAAGTCCACAGGTAAAGAAATCCCTGAAAACAACGACTTCATTGGCTTCAGGGGCAGGGACCTCTTCACCAGAAGGAGGGCGTCCATCACCAGCAGGGAAAAATCCGGCCTTTTCATATTCTTTAATAATTTCGGCCGTAACCTTCGACTTGCCGAAAACAAAGGCTGGAGGATAAGATGTAACCTTAGCAGCAACGAGTTCACTTAGGTCAACTTCAACATTTAAAAGATCTTCACCACCTTCGAATTTGTTTTCAGATCTAATTTCTCCATCTTCGCGACTGCCGGAATCGCGAACGGCTTCGGCAGCTGGATCATTTGTGCTAGGGGGAGCATTTTCTCCGGTCGGCGGAACACTAGCGGCAGCCAACTCCTCGGAAGTCATTGGTCTAGCAGTACTTTTGGTACGAGCCACCTTTTCGGAAGATAAATAAATATGAAACATATGTCAAATCACAAAAAACGAGAGATCTACGAAATAATCGAATGTTGCTTAAAAAACATAAGAAAGGCGAATAGAATACCTTTGAAGACTGAAGAAGTCGCCGAACTTCGGGCGTCTTAAGATGAAGAGCGTTGCTACGAAAATGCTTCAAAGAGTTCGGGGAAAGCGGCGAAGCGGTGAAATAAAGTTACCGCGCCGGTCCACTATTTATAGGGGAAGAGGGGGGTAGTTTCAAGAAGCTGTCTCGAGATGACCGTTGCGCGTTTTATAGGGGACGCGTGTACACTCCGACGTTTCGAGGGTGACTTTTTACCGAAATTCTGAGAATTGTTCGTGGAAACGGATCGTCGGAGTCAACCCGCTTCCCTGAGGGGCTAGTGTTGGGGAATTGGGTAAAAACTTGTCACCCTCGAAACTTCGGGATAATCGAGACTTTGGCGAATTCGTGAAAGTATTCGGAAATGAGTCACTGGATTGCAGATCTGAATCGTGACGTGAAAGTGTTCATGAAAGTGTTTCATTATTTTTATATGATTCACTAACCCCCTAAGGTTGTGCGAAACAATTGCCGAATGATCACTGGATCGCAGGTCTGTTTCTTGTTTCAGGACAACAGAAACTTGGCTAGTTCGGGAAATTATGGCGATGGAAACTTCGGAGATATTAGAGAACTTCACTTCGGACGAGAATGCGGAAACTCGTTTCGGGGATCTTGGTGATTGTCGACTTTCGCGAATGAAGAGTCGAAGGCCAAGGGAAGACTCGGTCAAAGGCGAGGCCTCAAAAGTCCGGGTTCGAAGTGTGAACTGGTGGCCGGCTTGTAAATATATGAAATTAGCTCCGCAAATCACGGGATGTAAAAGACATTCTTGTACATGTTCACACTTGGAATATTCTTTAGATTCGAGGGTAATCTCGGAATGTAAAAGTCCCTTGGCTTCCCTATAAAAGGGGGTTCGAGGGCACGTGTAAAGGGGTTCACAACTTTTGAGGCGAATACAGACTTTCGAGGATTCCTTATCTCCTTGCTTTTCATACTTTCTTGCATCCGTTCTAGAATCTTGTGTTCGGGGACCCTATCTGATTTTCGGACACCTCCCCAACAATGACCATATTCTCCAGGAGCTGAAGGCCCGGCACCAAGACTTCACCAGCATTGAGTTCGTGCATGAGCACCGTGACTCGAAAGGAGATGCGCACACTATAACTAGAAGTTCTATTTATAAGTCTTTAGGTAAGCACATGTGGTTCTTAACTCCGCCAAAAGGAGTGTGTAACTTGGTGTCCCCAGTTATTCAATAAAATACGTGGTTAATCTAAAAAAACATATCTGCATCATACCCTTACTCAAAAAAAAAAGAAACAGAAAAAAAGAACTGCATCATACCCAACTCAAGCATCACTCCCCTACTACCTTGCACCACCGGCCCGTGCGTGGAGCTTGTCGCCCCTGCGGGCTCACCGGCAGCTGGAGATGGAGAAGAAGGCGGGAAAAAAATGTTAAATTCAATTTTTTAAAAGAATTGTTGTGCTCATTTTTTTGAATAAATGTTAGTTATGTCTTTCATCTTCTTAATACTCCCTCCATTTCATATTACTTGTCATTTCGGCTTTTGTAGGTATGGAGTACATTCTTTTTGTCATGTATAGACAGAAATATATATGTATCTAGGTGCATAGCAAAATTATTGTATCTAGAAAAAGAAAAGTGAAAACAATAAGTAAATATGAAACAGAGGGAGTACAATGATAAGCAGCTCTTGTGCATATTCGAGAAAAAATGTTGGTTCATTTTTTTCGAAAAAATGTTGATGCAATTTTTTCCAGAGAAATCTCACATCAGCTCCGAGCTCTCTAAAGAATTGTAGGTCGACGTCTTTGGTTGTGTCCAAGCTCTCTGATGCTGGGGAACTGCAGGTCACAGCAGGAGGCCATGGCGATCTCAGCAGTCGGCACCTTTGAAACCGCAATAATCCAAGCTCGGGTTGCACTTGCGCTCACCAGGCATGTTTGAGGGCAGGCCATTGTTGTACTTGTACAGGTCCTTCACCAGCTCGGAGAACCTCGTACGCAATAGTGTCAACGACCAGAAGAAACACTTGTCCTACACTGTCCTCAGGGCACGTCCATCAGGGACAGAAATTGACGCGGCTTAATGCTAAGCTCTCGCGTGCAGACAGACCGCGCTTTCCCCTCACAGGCAATCAGCTAAATGCCTAGCGCTACATCCCAACCGGATCGATAGCGAGAAGATGGTGGCACGCAGTGATCTCGCTCGCCCCCGTCGTCAGAACGTCGTCGTCTTCACCGGGGCCGGGCGGCGCGCGGCTGGTCGTCGTAGATGCGATCCAAACGGGACAGACGGACAAGAACCTGCTACCGCACCGGAGAACGACCCTTCGTCTCTCCCGAGTCCCAGTTGCAGTGCGGCGGCGGACATCTGAAATCCCCCCTTCTGTTGTGGTCTGCTCCGTGTCGCGCTCGCACAGGTCCCTTTCGTCCCAGTTACCCTGTCATGGCACCAACCCGGTGTTCCTTGATCATAGCCGCCCCCCAAAACAGCACGTCCCGATGTCCCCGTCATGTACATGTCGTCCTGCTGCAGCAGCAGCCCGCGATACTAGCTTCGAATGTGAGGTTTCAGATATGGAACCTCGTAGCTTTCAAGCTTTGGTAGCATACCGGCGGGGCAGACCAGATGATGGTCGATGGCCATACCGGCCAGCAGCCTAGTACGCAACTAGGCTGCTGCCAATTAAGCACCAGCCATGGCGTAGCGTAGCTGCCCCACGAACAGCGCGGAGCAGTCCCTGTCCGGCGGGAGCTATAGCGCGGGGTCGGTTTGCCGGGAGGATCCCGGCCCCCTGGCGGGCGGGACACGCCCCAATGGCGGCACCACCCGCGTGTCCCGGCCCCTACGCGCCGAGACACGGCGAGCCCACCACCGCCCCCTCCGGCCGGGCTGGCGGGGCGCGGGGTCGGTGTCGCTGGCGATGCGCGATCGGGAGGCGTCGCCCTCTCGGCGCGCGCGAGTCCGTCTGTCTCGTCGGGTTCGGGCGCGGCGGCTGCCTCTCGCCGTCCGCGAATAAGCAACCGGTGACGCGCCAGCGGATTGGCGCGACGGCTGATCGGGAGCGCGAGATCAATGCCGGCGACCGATCGCTTTGGATGGAATGGATGGTCGGTCGCGTTGGGTAGGGCCGTAAACTTTTCGCGACGGACAGCGGCATTTTGGAACGGGGGCCGTCCTTGTTCTTGGCCGGACACATGCACGGCCATGAGAAATTCAGAATTCAGAAGATGAGCATGTGAGCTGAGCTGAGCTGATCAACAAACTGCTCGTAAACTGATGACAGACAGCAACGGTCTAGTAATTGCTAAACCCGTCTGCAGCTGGTCCCATGCTAATACTAGTACTAGTGCCGCCGTAACTCGAAATCGCGGCGCGATCGCACGTAGACATAGGTGCAACGTGTACTGTGTGCGAGTACGCGCGACGTACCTCATCCGTAGCTCCAACACTGTCGCTGGCATGCGTACAGTAGGGCACCAGCCCTACTAGAGAGCCACTACTGCAGTCTCTGACCCTTGCATATCTAGCCTGCTGCACCCGCGTAGCGTAGCCGGTAGTGCAACATGGCCGTTCCCTCGCCGGTCGCCAATCATCGCGTCACCACCAAACTGTTCCGGATAGGATAACAAACGGCCTGGCAACCCCAAGCGCCTTTGTCTCCGTGCGCTGCTGCCGCCGGTGAGATGGACCGACCACATGTCGCGCGCGGTGGCTGGCCCGGCCCCGAGCACCGGCGCGCGGCCTGCAGCAACGGATGATGAGATTCCGCCCGCTGTGCCGCCGCCCAGCGCCGTCCGACGATGCACACGACCGATACGGCGGCCATGACGGCACAGGCTGTACGGGATCGGAGGACTGGGGGGAATGATTGGCACGTACTCCATATCTCCTGTGTATCATGCATGCATCGGCGCGTTTGTGTGATGAGGTATTTTATGGTACACAATATGGTAGTACGGTGGTATTATCAGTTTTTTTCAGCTTTGTACTATGGATAAAATGGTAATTTCCTCAATGTATATTATTTGGAAAAAAATTTCCCGCTGCCAAGGTTACATAAAAAGACTTAATTTCATGTATTACAACAATATTATTTTGTATATTTCCGATAATACCCATATACTACCCATACCACCAATGAATACCACCCACACCACACTAAAAAACCGGTGGTATAAAATTAATCTCAACCGTCGGATCCTTACATATAGATCCTTTTCTATTACATACAAGTCCTTTTCAACTGGTGATATAGGGTGGTATTGTGTACCGTAAAAAACCTTAAATGTTATTCGGGGCGGGTGCTGTTGGCAGCTTGGCGCGCCACGCCCTGCGTGGCTGCGTCCAGGAGGAGTGGAAAAGTACGTTTTACTCCCTTTAGCTGCAGCTCAATCAATCGGGAACGACCGTCTCATGTTGAGATTTGTGCAGCTTTGGCGCTAGCGGGCGTACGCCGTTTGTATTTTGTTTTGTTTTTTCCTAAGTCGTGTATGCAAGGACGGCACCGTGCAGAATGATGTGATGTAAAGATCTCGAGGGAGGTGAAAAGCTGCACACGCCAACTGCTGATCAAAATATCTTTAATTCTGTGGAACATTTCCATCCAAACACGCGTGCAAAGCTGAAAAGGGTAAGAAAAATAACATTTACTTGGAGGTTGATGGAGTACGTGGCTACATCATGACCTAGTGCTTCCTAGTAAATGTGGGTATTTTATTTTAACCGCCCGCGTGGTAATTTTAACCGCCCGCGTGATAATGTACTCTATAGGTACTTTACCCCTGTTGGCCTCCAATGTACTGTACGTGGGTAGTACTACACTGGGGGTACATAGCGGTACAATAGCCGGGTACGTTTTTTTATTAAGGAATGGAAACGGTCCGTGAAGGATTCGGTTTAACCCACTGGCCTTCTCTCCCGGCGAGAAAAAACAACAAAATTGATTTCCATCACCACGCAAATGAACTTTCTATAAAAAGAGCAAGGTCACAGTACATATATCATACTGTACACTATACATAAACACATACACTACACACAAGACCGTGCATTTAAAAGTAAGCAAGATATCAACAGTTCAATATGATTCTGTAAGAACAAATAATTATGGAAATCTGATCCTTTAGCCAAAGGCAGAACACATGGTGAATCGAAAAAGCAATGATCAGCAAAACTATAGAAAGGGTGTGCCATTGCAAAAACCATCACACAATAACGAGTTCTAAAAGTGCAATATATTGTTCCAGGTACATAAGATGTTCCAAGCAATTCACTAGCAGATAGAAATTGTCATTTGTCAATGATACCAGTAGGAATGGAAATCGGGGAAACTTCCACTAAAACAGCAAGCAGTAGATGGAATTCAACAGTGTAGTGTTCATAAACCAAGAAAGGCACTCACTGGTCACTGCACTTCCTTCTCCACCTGCGACATGTACCACTGCATATGATGCATAGGTGGAATCATCTACAAAGAGAACACATTTACAGGATGAAATACCGATCCAGCATTAAAGTTTACTGGAAAAAACAAATTAACATAACTGAATACACAATCTATACAATTTTATCCAATTCATTGGCACGCTTAAATAAATCAATGATAACCAAACACATTACCTTGACTCAGATTTATTCACCGTCTTAATCATGAAGCAGTCATCAAGGATGAGAAATTAGATCAAGAATAAATCTCAATCTCATCCACAACTTAGAATTTGTTAATTTTTTAGAATTACAATTTGTTAAACTAAAAATATTTAGTAACATTAATTCTCATTTTATTTGAACCAAGCTCAAGAAAGCGTATGTAAATTCTAATTTACTCAAATTATAAAAAGCAAAATGTCACAATATAAACGGTGTATTGTGTGAAGCAATATCCTGTACTCCTACATACCACCACTAGAGCGAACGGCCACAAACTGTCGCAAAGCTGTGGTAGTGAGTTTTTTTACATCTCTTGAAATATCGCAAAGATAAATAAAAATATATGCATTTTCCTTCACATTTCTCATTCCATCTATACTCTGTTCCACATGTACATTCAGAAACTAAAAATGCAAAGCCATGTCCCAGCTTATCAACAAACATGCATTGCGGTTTTTAAAATTCAACGAACAGTAGCAGGAACCTTTGCAATCTAAATCAATCCAGGCATTCGGCGAGTGTTGCAAGTGTAAAAAAAGTGGGTGCCTTGGAGGCCATTAATTTGAGCAAAATCCCCAACACTTTGAATAGATAAATTGCGAAAATTCCAAACAAACAAGCACGAGAGGCCGAGGACGGAGAAAACCAAAGGGCAATGCACTTGCAGAGAACTAGCACACGGGGAGGAACGAGGACGGAGACTGCACGGCACCATCACGGGCCCTGTCCGTGCTAGCGATGGTGTCAGAGGTGCGCGAGCTCTTACCAGCGTCGGTGCGGTCTCGGCCTTGTCCGCCACAGCTCCATCTTTCCCGATCCCCGTCTCCGGACGCAGCGGTTGGTCACCGACCGAAGCAAAGCACCGCGTACGGATGGACGCGTTCGCTGTTCCTGTCAGTATCCACCCACGATTCCAACCTCCGGCGCGCGCTTGGATCTCGATCCCCTTGCTGCTTTTTCCCACAACTTGTGTAACGCTAAAATCTTGTCCGGTCCTTTCCTTACGAGTTATTACGACAAAAAAAATCCACTCTGTCTGCGTGACTCTGATCCGATCGGTCGGTCGAGCCCGTCGGGATTAACCACCGCGCGGCACGCACAATTAAGGGCACGTACAACGCGACGTTTTCCCCCGTCTATGTGATGTGAAATTTGCAGAAAGCCTCCCACGTCATCCTACAGACGGGGTCTCCGTCATCTGGCGAGACAACGCCCCCCTCCCGTTGCCCGAGGCGGAGGAGACGCGCCCAGCAGCGTTGTACGACGGCGTCTTCTCCACGCGACGACTTTGCTGGATCCCGCGTGGGGAGCACTCACGCCAAGCAGAATTCATGCGGGGGAGCTCGCTTGCCGGAAGGAGGGGCTCCGCGCAGATGAGGCTGCTCGCTCGCCTTCGCGCCGCCGCCACTCCAGGGCCGAGGTGGCCGAGCCAGCCTATGCGGCTGCCGTCGAGGCTCCGCTCGCCTGCACGCCCGTCGCCGCACCATTCTTCCACTGCTCCGCCCACCAACCACGGTACCTGCCCTTCAGCTGGGCGCAGCAACGACGACTCGACGAGGCAAGGACGGCAAGCACCAAGAGGCAGGGGAGCTCCCCCAGCATGCGGCCACCTCTCCTGGCGCTGGAGCTCGCCAGCCGCGTGCACCGGCGGTGGTGTGAGCCTCACGCCGCTGGTCCCGTCGCCGGAGCTCGAAGGTGCTGCGGTGGACTTTTTTTTCTTTTTTCTTTTTCTCACCCCGGTGGCTTGAAAAGGAGAGAGGTGAGACAAAGAGATAAGGTTCCGTCGCTTTGCTCATGTCCATTCATTTGGAGACGGAAAGAAACAGAGGATTCTAAAGAGAACAGAGAGTCACCAGATATTTTGAAAGCTATTTTCTACATTTGAATTCTTGCACTTTTATGATGCATCACTTGTGAAAGAATGTAATATGACAAAGTCGTTTAGACTGTTAGAATAACATGAAATAGCCACAATGGTATATAAAATAAATTTGTAGTTGATCTTAGCAATATGCAAATCTTTAAACAACAGAATCCTTAGAATGACATGAAATAGTCACACAACGGTATACACAAATGTATTTGTAGTTGATCTTAAGGTATATGCAAAGCATTAAACAGGTTACAGACGACTTCTCTGTCTGTGGGTTGTATGAGCTGTCTGTATAACTGTCTGTATGCTAAAATCAAGATTCTACAGACGACCAGTTGTCTTTTTTTTGAAAAACCCAGCAGGAGCACTGCTAATTCATATAAGGAGGGGAAACAAGCATAGTTTTACAAGTTGTTGTTACAAAGATAACTAAGAAACTCAACACTCTTCTAAGAGCTAACATTAATCAACAGAAAAACACTCGTCACCCCCACAGGCCATGCGCCTTAGCCTGATCTCCTCCTTGATAAGTGCCAGCACTCGAGACGGCAATGCCGTGACACCTTCAAAGACTCTTCTGTTTCGCTCTTTCCAGATGTTCCACGCCGTGTAGATCATTAGGGACGCCAATTGTTGCTTGTATTTCTTTTGGTGGCCTTCCAGCGAGCGGTTCCACCAATCCTTCATTGTGACTTCTCTTGCTGGTATTTTGACGAAGCCGTTTGTCCATTGAGACACCAAGAACCAGACCTCTTGTGCATACACACACCAAAGCACCATGTGTTCAGCCGTTTCCAGATGTTGATCACAAAGCTGACAGATTGGGTTGCATGGCCAATTCCTGGCACTTAACCGATCTGCCGTGAGGATCTTGCATTGTATTAGTAACCAGGCGAAGAACCGGTGTTTATCCTCAGTCTTCGCCATCCAAATTGATTTGTTATCAAAGGTGCAGTATGATCCAATGAATTGTACCTGATAGGCTGACTTTGAAGAGTAGCAGCCGTTCTCCGTCCACTTCCATCGAATTGTATCTTCCTGGTCTGATAGTTCGATTTGCTCCAGCATACTCCAAAGGGCGATTAGCTCAGCCATCTCCTGCGCCGTAGTCATCCTCCAAAGCCCTCTTGTCCAGTTGTTGTTTTGCAAGTCGTCCCGAACAGTTTGGTGCTTTCTCCAAGCAAGCTTGAAGAGGTTCGGAGCAATATCACGCGGAGCTCGCCCCTGCAGCCAGCTTGATTCCCAGAATTCAGCACGGCAGCCATTGCCAACCGAGACCACCGTGCTTGCTTTGAAGAGTTGCCTATCTTCCTCATTACAAGGAGCTTCAGACCCTACCCACGGCCTGTCCGGATCAACCCATCTGAACCACAACCATCGGAGCCGTAGAGCACGGCTGAAACGTTCCAGATCAAGGACCCCCAAACCGCCAAGCTTTTTTGGTTTTTTCACCAATGCCCATCTGACCAGACTATGGCCCCCCATTAGCACCTTCTTCACCCTTCCACAGAAAGCCCCGTCTGATTTTATCGATCCTTTTCAGTGCCCATTTCTTCGGAGGGAAGACTGTTAAGAAGTAGGTTGGCAATGAAGACAACGCCGAGTTGAGTAACCTCAGCCTTCCTGCCTTATTCAGAAAACGCCCCCTCCAGGCCGGTAACCTGTTGGAGATCTTGTCAATCAAAGGTTGTATTTCGACCCTGTGAAGCTGACGGAAATGAAGTGGTAACCCAAGGTACTTGCACAGAAAGTTTTCAATTGGACACTGGAAGTCCTCCATGATCTCCTCTAAATTGCGGTCATCACATCTGATTGGATAAACCGCGCATTTGGCCATGTTTGTAATCAGCCCTGAAGCATTGCCAAAGATAGTTAGAATCTCTGCGACAACCCGAATCTCCTCCTTGATTGGATTGACAAATACTGCAGCGTCATCAGCATACATGCTCGTCCTGAACTTGGCCATTCTGTTGTTGATCGGCGTCAGAAGACCTTCAGCAGTAGCCAACTCCAACAGCCGGTTTAGAGGTTCCATTGCTAGGATGAAGAGCATGGGGGAGAGCGGGTCGCCCTGCCTTAACCCTCTGTAGTGCTTGTACCACTTCCCTCGAGTTCCATTCAGCAAGATCGCAGAGGAGGAAGTTGAAAGAAGTGAGGTGATCCACCCCTTCCACCTAGGCCCAAACCCATACTGAACCAAAACTTCCATCAAGAATTCCCAGCGGACAGTGTCAAAGGCTTTAGCTATGTCCAATTTCAAGAACAAAGCTGACTGCTTGGACCTATGCAAGGTTCTAATTAGGTTCTGTGTGTACAGGAAGTTGTCCTGAATGCTTCTCCTTTTTATAAATGCACTTTGTGCTCTAGACACGAGCCCATTTAATTCAGAGGACAGCCTGTTCGCCAGCAACTTGGAGAAAATCTTTGCTGCTGAATGTATAAGACTGATGGGTCTGAAATCGCTCATCTCAGTGGCATCCACTTTCTTGGGTAGGAGAACAACATGTGCCGTGTTCAGGTGTTGTAGATGCTGCGCATGCATTTGAGAGAAAAAAACCAGAGCATGAAGCAAGTCTTATTTGATTAGATTCCAGCTTTTCTTGTAAAAAACTCCTATATACCCGTCTGGACCTGGGGCCTTGTCAGCGGCTATCTCCTGGATGACAGCCAGTAGTTCCTCCTCTGTGAAATCATCCTCAGATGGGACAGATCATGCTATACAAGGCCAAGCTCTTGCCAATCAAGAGAATGCCCCCTCGGCTGCGGCCTGCCAAAGTGGCTGCTGAAGTGATCATAGAGCCTTGCCGCCTTTTCCTCGTGAGTGAACAACGTGCCATCTGGGGTTTTTAGCAAGTGGATGAAGTTCTTTCTCCGGCGACCATTGGCCTGCAGGTAAAATAGCTTGGTGTTTGCTTCAGACGCTTTGATAGCACTCAAACAAGACGCCTGCTTTGCGCGTAGCTTTTCCACAGCCGCTAGGCCCAACAACCTCACCTTGAGGTCCCTCTTCAGCAACACCTCATTTTCCGAAAGCTGCCTGTACTCCTGAACAACGTCTAAGATACCAATTAGCTTGCTGACTGCTGCAGAGATCACTCTATTACGGCCCACCATGGCCTTGGCCCAGGCACGCAGCGCAGCACAAGTTCTCTGTAACTTGATGTGCAAGCGAAGCAAAGGATTTATGATATTGATAGGTTTGGACCAAGCTGCCACCACCACATCCTGGTATCCCGGAAGCAATGGCCAAAAAGCTTCAAAGCGAAAACCTCTGAACTTGGCTACTGTATCTGATCCGGCAATAACAAGTGGGCAATGATCAGACACTTTTGAAGATAATGCCTGCAGAAAAACCCCCGGTAGCATGAGGTCCCAAGCCACAGAGCAAAAAGCACGATCTATCCTAGTTTGAGTTCTGTCATTTGACCATGTGAACTTTCGCCCCCTTAGATTCAGCTCTTTCAAATTCAGATCATGGACCACGTCCCGAAAGGCTCCCATCAGCCTCCTGTTCTGGTTAACATTGCTCTTGTCACTCGCCTGAAGAATCATGTTGAAGTCACCAATAAGTAGCCACTTATCAGACACCAGTTGCTGCATCCACCTCAATTCCCCTAGAAAATGTAGCTTGTCAAGGTCCCCCTGTGGTCCGTAAACTACCGTGAGGAACCACACTGTTACTCCTGTCACATCAGAAATCTTTGCAGTCACCGAGTGAATTCCCCTGTCCATCCGAAGGATTTTGAAATAGGTTTCATCAACAGCAGTAAGAATGCCCCCTCTAGTGTCAGAAGCTGGCAAGTAAACAAAGTTTTCAGCAAAGCGATCTCCCAAGGTCTGAATCACCACCTCTCTGTCGATCTCAGCTAGCTTAGTTTCTTGCAAAGTCACTATTGTTTCTTTTGTGTCTCTGACTAAGTCCAGCACCACCTTACGCCTGGCAGGATTGTTAAGACCACGCACATTCCAATTCAGGATGACTACATGCTGTTCTAACATGATAAACAAAAGCAAACACACCACCAGCCTTCCACCTCTCCGAAAACCACCATAACCAACCACCAGCCTTGAAGAAACAGCACAGAAAGTCCCACTTGACAGACAGTGGGAACACAAACAGCTCCCCTGGACCAACACAACACAGACAAGAAAAGCTGGAAAAGAAAAGATACACATGCTTGAGAAGAAGGCTCCCAAGCACCCCCCGAGCTCAGTTGTCTGATCAACATTAGGCACAGCCGCCGTCCCTGGCCTCGCTGATCAAAGCAGCCAGCTTGTCTGCACCTCCAGCATCAGGCAGCCCAAGTGTCACCCTCACATTAGCAACAGTGAGATCCTGCATAGGTACACACAATGCCTCCCCTAGCTGAAGTGCCGCCTGGGCTGGCTGAAAGTCTTGCTCACCCATGGCACCGGTTGCCTTCAACAGTAGACAGGTCGCCTGCTCCTCAAGTGACAGAGACGACAGCTGCCTCCCTGCGTTCCTGGTCCTCCTCTTGTCAGCTTGAGATGCCGGAGATGCCTGAGAAAGTGGACCTCCATCAGCAGACCCCTTCTTGCAGAGCTTAGTCTTTGAGCGAGGCGGCGGGTTGCACAGAAGTGCTTTCTTTAGAGGAGCCGCAAACCTCGCCATGCCTCTCGCTGCCAGTCTTTGGTTGTGGTGATCTCTAGCTTCTCTGTTCAGGTGGCCATCCGCCGCACCGAGTATGTTTTCAGCAGTGGCCGGCGGACCTTCCTGGAGCTGCATCTGTGAGGGGTGCTGAACCTCTGTCTCGGACTGATCAATGCTCATGTTTAGATCAAACAGCTGCCTCTCCCAGTTAGGCAGACACGGCTCAGCAATCGACTCCGACTGCCGCGGCCTAATATCCTCGTCAGTAGACTCATCCAACTGAATGAGGTTGCCTTCCTCCAGCACACCTTCTTGGACCGGATGTGAAAAGCCCAACATCGAGCCCATCTTCCCGTGCCTCTGTTCCTCTGATGAGATTAACTCTCACACCTCCGACAAACCCTGCCCAAGGCCTTCCTGCACTCCCTCGCTTGCTGAACTAATGTTGCAACCAGCAGGCTGGGAGGCACCAGAGCACCAGAGCGCGTGCTCTGCGCCCGTGGCAGCGCACTCCTTGGACCCATTGTCTTGTTCCGTTGTCATTTCTCCTTCTGAAGCAACATGCCCGACGGGCGCCGGCGCCACAGCACTGGTGTCTTTTAGACCCACTGCGCCACAGGTCAGGCTCACGAGACCCTCAACCACATCGCTTCTCTGGCGTTCCGCGCCTGCAAGCGTTGCACGCGCTGCCATGGTCGCAGTTGGCTCCACCGAGCGCTGCGACCGTGCAGGCGGCAACCCAGCAGAACGGGTCTAGGCCAGCTCGTCCAGCATGGGGTCCTCAGTTGTGTTGCCCTCTGAGACACTTTCACGCGGCAGGAAACTGTCTTCTGCGTAGCTTCTTCCAAAGCCGTCAGCCCGACCAAAGTGTCCGGTTTGCTTTGGGCGCCAAACCATGGTCCTCGGACCCACCCTGGCCTCGCCGCCGGCAGGGTAGGATCGCCGCCGCTCGGCCAGACCACCGGAGCCCAGCCTCGCGAAAACGCTGCCGAGGGGAACACATGCTCGGTTCCCACCAAGCCGATCGAACACATTGCCCTTGACGAGATTGTGATAATGCCGGCCGCCGCCATAGCCATGCCTGTTGTAGCCTCCTCCTCCCCCGCCGCTACTGCTGCCTTGGAAGAACGAAGGAGGCAGATCATGGCGGCCGGACGGAGGCATTTGATGAAACCCGCGACCAGCTGCACTGCCGCCGCGCGGTGGCGACCGATCTCTCCCTCTTCCTCTGCCCCCAGTCTTTCATGTACCGGCACCCTCCTCTCCGGCGAAGGCCGCCGGTCCGGCACACCCAACCCACAACCAGTTGTCTATGCGTTGTGCATGCCCTAAGGCCCGAACGTGCACATGCCATCCTAGCAGCTCGTCTGCACGTACGGACGCATCGACCAGTCCACCTTTCTGTTATCGCCACTGGACGTACGACGTACGGATGCTTTGCTTGGGTCTTAACGGAGGTTATCCTCCCCCCCTTGGATTCGAACACGGCGAGCGCGCGCGGCGAGGACGAGGGGCGCACGAGGCCGAGGCCGCTAGTTTACGGATACCAATGGGTGCCGACTGGCGACTGCCATCGAAGTGCGGCGCGCACGAGCACACGGGCGGCTGCGTGCGTGCACCGCGGAATCCGATGTGATGGGTGGTGGTAGCATCCGAATCGAACAAGCGGGCCGGGGGGTGGCCATCCCGATCATGTCACGGAAATCTATTCTCCAGTCACTCCCGATTTATCCGGATGTGTGCGTTTCCCCCCATGCGCGTGCGTCCCTTCCTTGGCGTGTGCCGACAAGATCGAGCTCTGCTACAGTGCTACTAGTCTACTACCGAACTACAGTAACAATAAGATGCATCTTGTTGTGTCACCGTGTACTAAGGACTGCCGATTCCTGATGAGTGTACTTAAACGGTTAAACCTGCACAATACCGTACAAAAACATCACTCGCTCCAACTAATCCCGACACGATCATGATGTTCCTCTCCCTTACTTAGAAGCAAGCCAGACAGATCTGGGCGCGAACAACACTCCAGTTATCCTCGCCGCCCCACGACAAGAAGACCGAACGGACCTGGGAGGGTGGCACGCCGCCGCTGCGGCCACGGCCCACGGGGGCGCGCGGCAGCAGAACACAAGCCTAGCCACTCGTCTCCGGGCAGGGGCAAGCAATCATTGGCCGCTGAGCTCTTGTGCCCCGTCGGCCGTCGGTCGGTCCGCCCTGCACGTGGTCTATCTAGCTAGCTCGGCCGCCAAATGAAACCATCATCGCCTGTCCAGGTCCAACTACCGAGTGACACCACCGTACCGCCACGCCCGCGCGGGTAACTGAGATCGATCGATCGGATTGGGGCAACACATACGATCGGACGGTGGGGCACGATGGATTATATTGATCGTAAGATCCGATCTGTGGCATGAAAAGCTACATCATCCACTCTATGTCTCTATCCACGTCTCCGAGAATGACTGGTGGGGGCATTTGCCCCTATCCCTTCACCTTCATAGTTCTACCCTTCCTTTGAATTTGTCTATTAACTAGGAATACGAATCAAGAGGAAGGGCACACTGGCGCAAAGTGAAAAATGTAGTCTAGGTTTGGAGCAAAATGTAGTCTAGGTTTGCAGCCATCTCAATCTCATATCCACGTGGAAACCGCGCCTTATTTAGGTGGGAGCCATGCACATTGAGGTCGGACCCACATACACTTCACTGGGGTCCGCATGATGGGACCCATGGACTATTGATTTTATAAATCGATGGCAGTTTTTCTATTATTTTGTACTGAAAAATTTAAATATATTTTATTTTTCTCATAGTATGAAAACAATAACTAAATTTTGTATACTACTTTAATATATTTTGTACTTTGCTTCAGTTCCTAAATTTGAAAATAGGATCAATTTATTCATTCATTACTAATTTACCATTTATCTCCATAAAAACTAAGAATCGGTGTATAGTACGTGAATTTCGTCAGTTATTTCTCTAACACCCAAAGTCAATGAATTCCTAAGAAAAAAATTATACAGTGCTTTGATGACCATTAAGATAAAACAATATTTAAATTCAGTATTGGATTGAGTATAGAAGGATAACAAATTAATTCGCATTTCATCATCATTTCAGGTTGCATGTCAACCGGACTAGTTGTTGTTACTTGTTACTACATTGAGATACAAATTATATGTGTGAAGTCAATGTTCTTTCTGTGATAAGTTACAGCAATCCGTTGTTCCTACGTACCGACCTCCCATGCATGTAAATATTTGTTTTCCGCATCTGGTCCATCTGGATTACATCGATGTGGTCCAGTAAAGGCAGTAATACGTGCCCATTTTTCATTCTGAAAAAAATCGTGAGAGGTCGCTCGTCTCATTATTCTTCCCTGATGGCATCCAACTAAACAATTCACCACTTGGTTGTAGTTAAGAGCGAAATAGTACACCAAGCGTGCGCATCAACTTAACAATCACCATCAGTGATCGATCCTCATTGTATAGTAGTTCATTATACTACCTCTCGTGACTGTGTGGTCCAGGAAGAAATAAGAATACATATGGCCAGTTTTATGTCCAGTTTGTGCTCCCCTGCCGAGCAAACAAGCCAAACCTTGGTACACGCTTTACAGCCCACAATCCTGTTTCGCGACACAGGTCCGTGCGTGAGAGCTCCTAAAAAGAACTTGATTGGCGGCAGATAGGTTCGCAACAGCATGCAGGACCACTAGCTTAATTAGCTTAGAAGAGACCTGAAGGATTCGACATTTGGACGTAAACAACGCAAGGTCTAGGCTGCCATGTCCGGCATCGCTAGCTAGCTGGTGCGTCTGGAATACATTGGAGTAGTCATGTATTGTGTGTTAAATCCGCGTCTGGACCTTGTTCGTTACGTTACAGCCATGAAGCCATGCATGCATCAACGCGCGTGGGTTTTATCGTTTGCTGCAAACGTTTCTGGGTGTGATGGGATTTTGTCTTGGGAACTTGTTTATACGAGGACCCTCGTCGTGTGTCCGCCCGGCGTGCAATCATGCATGGTGATTGGTGATGCATGATACTGTCAACTAACATGATGCTCTTCGCATATCCTTTACCGACGGAAAAGATCGGATTAGGTTACAAAATCCTGCACAACTGTGTAGGGCGTAGGGCTTTAATTGGTAGTTAGGAGCTGTAATATTTGATTATAGGCGATAGATTTTTCACACCAGCACTACTATGCCTATTGAATTGATCTAGGCATCTAGGTCATGTTTTGTTCCCGGGTGTAATTTTTCACCCAAATCTTGCGTATATGAAGTACTAAATATAGTGTATTTGTAAAACCTTTTTTACAGGTGAGTGTAACTTTGCACGACGAATCTAATAAACATAATTAATTAATAATTTGTTACAATAATGCTACATTAATCATCCTCTAATCATGCGGTCAAAGTTCTTATTAGATTTGTCTTGCGATTTTGTCTGAGGTCCTGCAGATAGTTTTGTATTGAATACCCCCTAATTAGCAGTTAAAGGGTGGGATAATTTTTTTTCCCACCCAACCAAACACTGCCCTAGCCGGCCCCATCCTCTCTCCATATACTCGGTTGGATGGTTGCTGATGCCCTAGTCGAACAGCTATCTGGCTGGTGGTTGATGCCGATTGGTGTGAGAGAAAAATATTGTTGGTGGGTGGTTTTTTTACAACTACAAACTTTGTATATTAAGCAGCCAATCTTACAAAATTATCCTCCAAAGAAGACCAAATTACAACAAGGTCCAAAGACCAAATAAGCACAACATAAGCATCATCGGTGTTGACGGTGACGAGCTCGCCGACCGGGGGGGGACATAGGGGCCCCAAAGGCGGTGCATACACCCAGATAGAGGCACCGTGCATCACATCGGTTGAAGGTGGGACGAACGACTTGGGGAGGAAGATCATTCCTGGCGACCGAAGGTTAAGTGGATTGCCGTCGCCGGAGGTAGGAGATGTTGATGGTGAATTCGTCGAGCCAGCGTCAGATGACGATGTGGCTGGTAGGAGCTTGGATCTGCAAGATCCTCAGATGCAGGGAAGATGACGGGGGCAGAGTGGATCAGTGGTGATGGAAGATGGGAGCGCAGCCAAGAGGGGGAGGCGGCTGGAAACAGTTCCAGAGACTAGATCCACCCAGGAAGGGACCCGATCCGTAGGAGACGGTTTCGAAGCAACCTCATCTCCGACCGGATGTAAGGCGGTGGGTTGAAAACTCCAGCAGCAGGGGGTCGAGAAGGGCGAAGGAGAAGCTGCAGGAGTAAGCGACGGGGAGGACTTTATTTTATTTGGACTCACCCGAGGAGCGAGGATGCTGGCGACGACGAAGACGACAGCGACGCCCAGGCGGCACATGCCAGAAAGGGCTGAAGCCATAAAGGCACCGAGGGAAGTAGATACAAACTACTAGTAGCTACTAAAGACGGAGGTCCCGCTTCCGACGCGCACCGGCGAGCTCGCCAAAGGCGGACGGGAGGGGACGGTTGGAAGGCAGCGGCGGAGAAGGCTAGGAGGCTATCCTTGCTTCCAAGAGAAGAAAACCGAGGTACGGTCAACGTGTGGTTGATAAGACAGGTGAACAAAACTTCTTTTTCTTTTTAATTTTCATATTTTTGTTTTATAAAAAATTTACCACTCGAATAATGCCGTTCAAAGCAGTGATGAACTTCCAGTTGGCTCCTCTCGCCGCCCATTTTTTTTAATCTCATTAACAGTAAAGTTGGGTAACTGGAATTTTTTTACTTGCAAATTACCAGGGCCGCAAACGTAAAGCAGCGCGCAGAAGGATAGTAAAAGAAACTCCCGTTGTGGCGGACAGTACAAAGTGGATGGCCGGACACAATGCCGAAGCTACAAGAGCTAGTAGCTACTGGTACTAGCAGACAGGATCAAAGGATTACTACTACAGTACAAGAGTTGCAACGTAGGAGTAAACTTGTTTAAGTGCGAGTGAAAGCTGTATTCCATTCACTCTTTGCTTTATTACCGCAACCTCCCAATTTCAAATCAGGGTTAACCGAACCGGTGGGAACCGGCCGTACCGGTCCGGACCGGTTCCGGTCGGTTCCCAACCGGTCCAAATTCAATTTTTGAATTTGAATTCGAAAAAATGAAAAAATCTCACAAAATTCTCAAAAATACTTCAAGGTGTGTAGAATCTAATGGTGTCAAAAACTTTCAAATATTCGTTCGTTTAGTATAGTTTGCGGGCATTAGAAGTTCAACTAAAAAAGAAAAAGGAGAAAAAATTGGCCGGTTGAACTTCTAATACCCGCAAAAAATACTAAATGCACTAATATTTGAAATGTTTTGACACCATTAGATTCTATGCACCTTGCAATATTTTTAGAAAATTTTCTTTTATTTTTTCAATTTTTAATTCAAATTTGAAAACACGTCAAATTCTCCACTAATTCGGTTTTTTGGTTAAACGACCGGGAACCGGTCGGTATACCGGACCAAACCGACTGAACTATGGATTTTGATTTGAAATTTGAATTCATCCGGTTTTAGGCGGTTCCCGGTTGAACCGGTCCGGTATACCGGAACCGGACCGCGGCGGGGGAAAAAACCCAGGTTCAAATTCGTAGCAGTGTAGCACCCAATCCTCGCATCGAAGTACTGGGAACGCCAGCGTCCCGTTCCCTGCTTCCATCAAAGCCGAAGGCGACAGCTTTGTAGGAGGAGCCCTGCGGCTGCGGCTCCGCGCAGGCTTTGAGGCTGTTCGGCTGGCATATGTTGGCTTATCTTGGCTTGTTTTGGCTTATTTACTCTCACATAATACTATTCATTCTATCAGCCGAGTACTATTCATTCTACCAGCCAAACAACCTCTTTGCCAGCCATTTTCGAATCCAAACCAACGGTCGGGATGCGACGACGACGCGCAGCCACGGCCAGAGGAGACCGGTGGCGCAGGCAGGAGCAGGACACCGGCCCGCCAGGACCACCGGCACGCCGGACGGACACACCCGCGCTTGGCCGGCCACGGGGTCACTCACGCGTCGCTGTTCCGCCACGGGCCGCACCTCCGCTTTCCGCGACGCCGCGCGGCACAGGAGGGCACGCCCGCCGCATTGAATCGAGAGGGCGCGCGCCGGCGCCGCACGCAGCCGCCCAAACCTGTCTCGCTCAGTTCTCACGCGCTGGCGGCTGGACGGCTGGTGCTGGTGCGTGGTGCCCTCGGCCGTGTGGGAACGCGCTGCGCCCTGCACGCGCGCAGCCGCCAGCCGCACAGGAGACAGAGGCGGCAGCGGCAGGCGGGCACCGGGCAGCGCAGGCGCGCGACACGACCGCGCGGCTCCCGAGGCCCAGCGCGGCCGGCCGGCCGGGCGCGTGTGCCGGTGTGCGTGCGTGCGTGCGCTCCGCTTTGCCGCCGCGCGCGGGCGCGGCCCGCACGGCGACGGAACAAGGCTGCTCTTTTCCCTGTGTCCAAAGTCCAAAACAGAGAACAGATGCGAGGGGCGCAGAGCACGGTACTACATACTCCTACACGAAAAAGGGAGCAAGCCTAGCCTAGGCAGGCAGGCACACTCACACACACGGACTGACGGACACACACACACAACCCCCAACCAAAAGCGAACAGCAGCATACCAACCAACCATTTCGTGGCTTTGAAAAGTGAAAGCGATAAAAAGTAAAAACTGACTGATGAATAAACTCTGAACTGAAAAAAAAAGAAACAGAAAAGAAAAGAACAGACTTTGGTCGTCGTCTCGTCGAAGCATTGCTAGGAAGACGAAGATCCCTCGCCACAAAATTATACCAGTACGGCAGCTGCTTTCGAATCAGACCGTTTGCTACTGCTCCTCAGATGAGATCTGGATTGGCGGCAGACATCGGCATACACCCTGACACCCAATCACTCGACACAAAGTACCGTTCCCTTGTCAAAACATTGCGAAAAAAAAAACTAGTGCACTACTACCCTCGTCGACTCGTCCTTGTTGAAAACGAACAATTTTCTGTAAATTTCGAGCGAACCACGACATTATTTACTGATGATTCTTCATTTTTTAGATAAAAGGCCGATAGGCCCAGCTTTACTTAAAAAGCAGGATAGTACTGGGGATACCAGTTTTTACAAGAAAAGCACTCATGTGCAAGAGTTTTACAAGCCAAAAGATGGAAAGACTAGAGAGTCTGCTTGTTGCCTTGCCCCTCTCTAAACTCACTCTACTGACCAAAAGCCAAAACATGTGGCGAAACAAGAAAAGAAGGCACAGAACTAGCATATTGACCATTGAAGACCATGTCCATCAGATTATCCCTCAGATCTTAATAAAGACAGTTGAAGTTGCAGCTTGGATATCGCCGAATCTATCCACCATCGCCCCTGTTCCTTGTGTAGTATTCTCCATTTCTGCATCAAGGAGATTGTGCGAAAAATGCTTACATTAGGATGAGTTACAACTACGTCATTGAATACTAAGTCATTCCTAATGAGCCAGAGGCTCTAAGCAAAACAGCCGAAGGTGAAAACAAAAAGACCAGTTGTTTTAGTTGACCCCCCTACCAATTTCCCATGTATCTCATCTAGATTTGTTGGCGCAGCATCCCATTCTAAGGCGTCTCTCAAGATGCACCACCCAAACTGTGCTAGCACACACTGAGTAAAGATGTGTTCAGTGCTTTCAAATTGGCCACACAGCTTGCATTCGACCCTCCCAATTTTTCCTAGCAAGCTGATCAGCAGATTGAATTTTGTCGTTGCACACATGCCATAAGAACGTCCTGATTTTCAGAGGTAGCTTGGCAGTCCAGATGCTCATCATCCATTTGTTAGGCACCCCTGGAAAAGTGAGCTCCCAGTAAAGGGATGATGTGGTGAATATCCCAGATTTCTCAAAAACCCATCTGGCAGAGTCTATTTCTGCATTTAAAGCCACACTCTCTACAATTCTCATAAGATTGTCCCACTCTTCTTGTTCTTCCTCACCAAAATTCCTTCTAAAGGTCAGATTGATGGAGCCATTTCTGAGAACCTTAGCCACAGACCATCCTTGTTGGTTACAGATAGTATAAATTTTAGGAAAGGTAATCATCAAAGAGCATGTCCCACTCCAGACATCAAGCCAGAATCTCACCTTCTGTCCATTACCTACAATATATACCAGCCCTCTAGCAATCTCATCTTTGACAGCCATCAGCCCTTTCCAAAACTGTGATCCGTTCCTATTCTTGCAGCTGTAAATCCCTTTCTCTCCTAGATACTTCCTTCTCAGTAAGTTACAGCAAAGTGTGTCCTCTCCCTTCTCTATTTTGTATATCCA
Source organism: Cenchrus fungigraminus (assembly GCA_036936925.1). Taxonomy (NCBI): domain Eukaryota; kingdom Viridiplantae; phylum Streptophyta; class Magnoliopsida; order Poales; family Poaceae; genus Cenchrus; species Cenchrus fungigraminus. Next base: position 60,788,526 of record CM072768.1, on the reverse strand, counting down.
CTTAGACAACAAACATTTATTCATCACTCTAGTGTTTGTGAGGCCAGCGCCCCCGGCATTCTTTGGCGAGGCTAAAAGCTCCCATTTAGCCATATGATACTTCTTTTTCATGTACGGATCATGCCAGAAGAAATTCGCTCTAGCTGAGTCCATTTTCTGGTGAACTTCATCTTGTAGCAAATACACACTTATAGTGTAATTTGGCACTGAACTGAGGCATGATTCAATTAAGATCATTTTGCCTCCAGAAGACAGGCCCACACTCTTCCAAGTGGGGACCCTTTTCTCCACCTTTTGAGACACATAACTAAGATCCGCAGCAGTCATATGTCTGTTGCTCACCATAATTCCTAGATATTTCATAGGCAGTTGGCCTGTGTTGCAGTTTAACATTTCAGCCACTCTAGCAGTTTCCTCATCTGTACCCCCCAACACAAAAACCTCACTCTTTTGGTAGTTAATTCTCAGGCCTGACATGTTCTCAAAGCAGTATAATAGAAATTTTGTGTACACAATTTATTGTTCATCCAAATTTAAAAAGATTATAGTATCATCCGCATATTGTAAATGCGTGATGCAGCCCTCTACCAGGTGTGGCACCAGTCCTCTTATCTCCCCCCATTCTTTGCATTTTCCATCATAGTTGCAAGGGCGTCACTCACAAGGTTGAAAAGCAAAGGTGACAAAAGATCCCCTTAGATGATTCTTCATTAGCGAAGACCTGTAGAAGAGATGACGAAGAAATGGCTTGTGCTGTCAAATCTAGCCGTTACTACTGCTCACTTCCACCTTCCAAAGCATTTAATTACACCTTCGCATGGACATGATGATGGGGTTAACTTTTTCGTACAGTTTTTACTACTTGATTAAAGTACAAGTATTCTTTCCTTGTATAGTGAAAAAAGTCATCAATAAAAAAGAGAGCAACTTTTTTTCCCTAAAGAAAAGAAAAATGGTGACCGCCACGCCACCAGTGGCAACGGCAGCTGCTGCGGCGGCGCGCAACGAGGCCGGGTCAGGGGCGCCGCGCCACCGACCGCGCGAGCCTCTCGACCTTCACGGCGATCTCCGGAGGTATCTGCACGGCGGGCCGCGGCCGCTCCTTGCACCGGCGGAGGTCGAGCCCGAGCGCGTCCGACACGTCCTCGGAGCTCCACCCGGCGCGCCGGAGCGAGTCGGAGCACCGGTCGGCCTTGAGAAGCAGCGCGTCGAGTACGGCGTCGGAGTCGGCCGCGGGGGGAGGCGCCGACGCCTCCTCGCCGTCGAACATCCCGGATGCCGCCACCTCCACCATCTCCGTCACCTCCGTGTCCCTCCACCCGCCCTGCCGCAGCACGGAGCCGAGCCGGTCCAGGTACGTGTCGACCCAGTGCGGGGTCCTCGACCGCCTGGGAGGAGGTGGCGGCAGCGGCGGCGGGGACGCGCAACCGGAGGACAGCGACGACGCGGTGGAGGCCTCCGAGGAGGACGAGTCGCGGCGGCGCCGGTCGGACGCAGCGTCGCTCCAGAACTCGATCCAGCGCGGGGCCTTGCCGCCGCATGCCGCGTCGAGGCTGCGGCGCGTGCACGGCGCCGCGGCGGGGGTGGCCTCGCCGGGCAACGGCGGCAGCAGCAGCGGCGCCCGCGGGTCGACGAGCGTCGTCGTCGTCGGCTGGAAGCAGGAGTCGCGGGTGAAGAAGTGGAGCACGTCGAGGCCGACGCAGAGGACGCGGTCGTCGGTGACGAAGAACACCGGGTTGCCCGCGAGGCAGGGGCGGCAGGGGAGGAAGCACCGGTCGAAGAGCGGCACGAGGAGCGGCGCGCGGCGGATGGCGGAGCGCGCGAGCCGCAGCGCGCGGTCAGGGTCGGCGGGGCGCGGGCCCCAGCAGCGCGGCCACAGCGCACCCCGCGCGATCTGGAGCGACGCGGCGGCGATGGGGAGGTCGAACGCGGACCGGAGCCCCGCGCGGGCGCGCCAGTCCGGGAACCCGGGCCCCGACGGGAGCCCCGCGGCGAGGACGGCGCGGAGGTCGGGCGGGAACGCGAACCCCATCTCGGCCTCGGCGCGCGCCAGCTCGAGCTCCGTGAGGCCCGGGAGCACGGCGACGCCGGAGGCCCGGAGGTGGGCCAGCACCGCGGCCGCGACCGGGGCGAAGGAGTGCAGCCCGTGCCGCGGGGACGCCGACGCCGACGAGGGACCCGCCGCGGCGCGCGTCGACAGGCGCCGAAGCCCCGCCGCGTGCGCCGCCGGGGTCAGGCCGGCCATCCGGCGGTCCACGTCCACCATTGCCACCGGCCGGCCGCCGCCAAGCTTCTCCCTTTGCGGGCGCCGCGCGCCGCCGCCGCTTTCCTAGGATGGAGGAGGCAAGGCTCCGCACTGGGTTGAGCTGAGGTACCTGCTTGGTTGGGTAACGGCCGGAGCGAGGGAACGAAGATCTGTGGCTAGAGGAGGGCCGGGTGGGAGGCGAGGTTATATAGGTGGGAGGCGGCCATCGCGTTGCCCGTCGGCGTCGCGTGGTGGGGAGGTGGCGGGCTGGCGGCACGGGGGGGAATGGCGGGCCCCGCGGCAGAGATCTCCGGGTCACCTAGGCTAGGGGGTGTGGTGTGGTACCCCCATCCGTCGCTCTTGAGTTGGCCCGCCTTGGCGTCTCTCGCTTCATTTTTGTTCTCTCCGCCCCTCGCTCGCAACGAAAGATGCCCGAAATTTGTCTCCGATCCGGTCACTTTCCGCGAATTTTTCCTCCCATTTGCATCGCGGTTACCGCCCTCGAACCAGTCGCAGCAGGCTTGCATTGCAGCGCGACGCCATGAATTCTGATGAACTCGTGATGAGTTGAGGAAAATTTGTTGGGGTTGGATCGGAGTCGAGCGCATTTGCATGCTTCCCCTGGGGCCTACTACAGGGGCATATCCGCATGTGGTTGGCGCCTCCGGCAGGCGGCAGCAGAGCAGAGGCTCGTGCAGGCAGAATCCGCCGCCGGCCTGAACGTGCCTGGCAAGCGAAATAGCCGTTGATGAGTTGGCTGTGGCTGAAATGTTCTGCTCCTGCACAAGCAAAATTACCGCAACGGCTTGCGAAATTTTCTTTTCCATTGACGAAAAGATGCCTTCTGTTCAGTGCTCACTGTACGACCATGTGTGCAGTTGCCGATTTTTCAAGGGAAAATCTAATGCCCATGGAAAAACGATGATGCGTGGTAGTACTAAAATTTTAGACCGGTGGAGCCTTTAGAACTGGATAGACATTAAACATAGGACATTAGGACGGGAGTGACCTACGAACAACGCATGAATCCCAAGTGAAAGTGATGCAAATTTTTAGTATGTTCAAGACCGGCTGCTTTTGTGTATAACAAACAAAGGTACGAGTACTCCTACATGTGGAGTCCCTTTGCGGCTGCTGTTTTGTTTACACGTCTTGGGGCCAATCCTCTTTGCCTGTAATAACAAGTCTGCAAAATGCTTTGGTTACCATATCCAGCAGCACTCACTCATCCTCATTTTATTTGCTTCTCGCGAGAGAAGGGTTCATTTTGGTTGTAATTTTGTCACATCATCCGCCCCTTGGCAATCTGCGGCGGCGATGTTCAACTGATGAATTTAGCGCGAAGATGCTGATTGCTGAAGGTCCCGTTCAAACGCGCCGTGATCTCGATCCATACCTTCGCGGCGACGGGGCTCCTCTGCAGCGGTAGGGAGCGGTTTTGGGTCGCTGACAGGTGGACTCGAACCTACTGACCCAACTGCACTCTGTACGGAGCTGCTCCCTACCTTCGGTGCTGCGACAGTGGAGATTCATGTCAGACACCAGTGGAACGCACCTAACATGAGCGTTCGGCCAGGACAAGACCGGCACCTCACCGGAATAGCTTGTCAAAATGACTCGCTGACTCGTGATAGCCAATGACCACGTACAGTACAGCGCGCTGCTGCATCGAGAACATTTGCAGCTGGGCGGAGACGAGACAAGGAGAAGATGCTCATCGGTAACACTGCATTATTGGCTCGCTTCTCTGATGCCGGAAGTCAGTGTCCGTCGCCGCCGTCTGACTTTTGAGGTTTTTATGCTAGGAGGGGTTGTTTGATTGTTTCTCACGTTTTTTGCTGGTGCTACCGCGCGCGTTCTCTCTCTCTCTCGCGCTGCCGTGGTTGTTCACATATAGTAGAACTGGAACAGGGCACAGTTGATAAGTCAGTCAGTGTCATATGGAGGAGACACCAGTTGATCTTCGAAATGATGTAGTGTGGCTTCAGTCTTCCCCTTGGTGGATTATTCGTGGTGTTAGTAGCTTGGTACCTAGCTATATATATAGTGCATATGTTCATGTAATGTTCACCTGTCGAACTTATATTGCCCCTTCCCTTTCTATCTTAACTCTGCATGTTAGTGCTGGAACATCGAAGCTCAATCCACCGATGCACCTGCAAATGAGTTCCAACAAGACTACTCCCAAGTCCGAACGCTGCTTCTTCTGAGAACTATACGTGCACCGCACACACATAGAAGGCCTCGTTGCGCTTCCCATCAAGCAATAGGTAGTAGTGTTCAATCAAGTCGCGTCACTTAAGAAGATTAGGTGTCAAGCGCGCTAATATAATGTGCCTCTCCCTTAATCATTGGGGGCGTGCACCAAATCTAGGCGTCTATATATTAGTTCTAGGCTGCTGTTGGTGGACATGCATGACATGACTACTAGCTAGTCACACACTAGAAGAAAATAAAGTAATTACTTGCCTGTTTTATTAATCGAGACAACAACAAAGAGAGCTAGGCCCCCTATAGCGGTTCACGTATATTGCCAATAATTTGCCATGCGAGTGTTGTGTAGTTCTGTACAGCAACTATATATAGTAGTACGTTTGTAGTGATATGAGTGTGCTTCCAAGTTCCAACTCGATCTATCAGTGCCTTGACGTTTGGAAGAAGCTGTGCCTGTCAACAAGAAGTCGTCTCGGCCCAGTCCTGTAGTATCTCAGCTAGAACTCACAAAGGATTCAAGTCGTTGGAAAAATAATTGCACCAATGGAAGCTGGTTGCTGAAGCGAATCTTCATTTCTCGTGGCCGGACGTACGTGTGGTGTGGTCGTGTGGATCAACGACCTGACTCACTGACTGCACAGGCCAAGGTTGGCCTTTCCACGGACGACCCGTAGAAACCAGATGAGACACCCAAGAGAGGCTCTCGTGTCGCTCGCGTTCCTGCGGCGGGCGGATCGGATCCAAAGGCGCCTTCTCGTGATCCTCGCGAAAGTTAAGCTAACCGCTCCACCTCCGAGCGACCAGATCGAGCAATGGCGACCATCCCTTTTCCCGTGTCGTACGTGTCCCCCGGCCCCGTGCGTGCGGTGAGATGAGATCTAGCGCCGCTCGCCAACCGAAAGCGCGCGCCCGTGATTCCACCACGCGCGGCGGCACTAGCTAGGGAGCACCTGATCCGCCCGTTTCGAACAACAAATCGTTCACTAGCAAGTAGATACTGATGTCCGCTATTTGTACGAGTTGGAAGACTCCTGTCAGTACCGGGTACCAAACAGTTATTGCTCACACGGCAGTACCACATTAGTATCAGGTGGTGTTACGCCTCTATACTGATGTGTCACCACTGTCCATGCGGTCGCCGCCTCCCTCTGTCACTATTTTTTTCTTTTATGTTTTTTTTTCATTCTCATCTTATCTCATCCACAACACAGATCACAACAAGATTCATATCATCTCATCTCAACACAAGTCACAGCACAAGATCCACAAGATTCATCTCATCTCATCTTGTACAAAATTTACAACACTAAGTCATCATTCACAGATAGGATTCACATCTCATCTCATACAAAATTGCAAAATTACAACAAGATTTAAAACTCAATCACAAGTTCCCAGCCACCACCACCCCGATCACAAGCAAAATCGCAAATCACCTGCTAGCTCCTAGCACCGCCGCGCCTCCAGCCCCTCGCTGGCCGCGCCTCTCCAACGCCCTAGGCCCGCGCTGGTGGCCGGGGCCCGGGGAGGCTGGACCCGCGCCTCTAGCGCCCCAGGCCCGCACCGCCGGACCCGCGGCCGCTGCACCTCCTGGCCGGAGCGGTCGGGGCCTCCAGGCCGAGGCCGTGCCCCAGGGCGCCGGCAGGCCCCGCGACTCGACAACCCGCGCTGTCGCCAGGCCCCGCGCCGCCGGTGTCCTGCAGTAGAGTGAGGGAGATGGAGGCTGAGGTCGCGCCCCGGACCACCAGCATACCCCACGACCCGTGCCGCCGGCATTCTGCGGCAGAGAGAGGGAGAAGGGAGAGAGGCTGAGATCGAGAAGTGAGGGAAGAAATGAAAGGATAAGACCACGTGAGAGGCTTATTGGTGGTTACAAAGCCCAAACAGTAAAGGTGAGGATCTTGAGCCGTACGAACAAGGCTCATAAGAGCTACTAGGGAACTGAGTGACTAGTAAATTGAATGAGTAATGACTGAATCCAAATACATGGGGATGGATCCCCTTTTATAGGCCTCGAGGACACCTTCCGGTACAATGTCCGTTTCACCCCAGTACGACCCTGACACGGACACAGGACAAGCCCCCCACATGCGGAAGGACATTCTAGTATTTTTCCTATGGTACAACTCCTCCCGATGTGCGCCTACAATGCGGATGGCCCCCTTGACACATGGCCTCATTGCTGTCTCCGCGATCTCCCCATCTTCCGATGGCCTTCCGCTCGTTGCCCTGATGGGAACCTTCGGCTGGGGCCTTAGGGGGGGGGGTCTTCCGGGATGGACCTTCCGGGTGTGTCTCTCGTCCCTTTCGCCCTAGCCGTGGGCCCGAGCGGTCGCGCTTCCTTTGTACCCGGGGGTGGACCTCCTGTCAGGGGTCCTCCTCGAATCCCCAACAAGGTTGAAAGAGAGGTGAGGGAATAAAAGAAGTGAGATGGATGGGGTAAGAGGCGGAGGATATTTTCTATATGTGAGATGGGGATCGCGGCATGCAGGGCATCTACATTGGTATCGGGGTTTTGTTTTCTAATACTAATGTGCTTCTATGAGTACCGGGTGATGTGTAGCCCCGGTACTAATGTGCCTCTATCACATTAGTGCCGAGTGTTTTAGGGTACTAATGTGGGACATTAGCACCGAGCGTCACTAGTACCCTGTACTAATGTGGGTCACCAAAGAGCGTTTCGGAGCTCTAACTTCCCACTTGTAATTTTTTCTCTCGAATACGCGCGTAGCGTCCTCCCAACCGATATTAATACATATATTAGTACCAGGTGCGAAAATACCCGATACAAATGAATTTTTGACCCAAGACAAATACTCGATTCTTTGTCTGTTTGATCCTTTGCTGCAGCCTACTCTTAGCTAGTAGCTACTACTCTACTACCTCGCGCGGCAGGCAGCAGAGGCTTTCGAGCGAGCCACTCGTTGGAGCAAAAGGCGCCCGTCTTAATTTAATATTTTTCTTTTGCATATTTAATCGATCGATCTGCACGAGGGCAAAAAGGGTTGAGGCACGAATTCTCCGCTACCAGTTCCTCCTCCTCTTTTGTGTGTCTGTCCGGCCGTCCGTGTTGCTGATTCCAAGTGAGCACTTGGTACAGGTACAGTTGCCAGCAGACACATGGTTAAAGCCATGTCGGCCGATCGACGGTGCAGTCACTTGCTACACTGCCGTACCTCTCCTATAGAAGCTACATATGCATGTAGTGGAGCTCTCGATCTGTGGATGAAAATAGTGACGTTCTACGCATGCTGGCGTGCTGGTGCTGGACTACTCCCTCCGTCCCTTTTTGTTGATCGCCAAAGAACAGTAATTGCCCTCGTATGCACACTTTTCTAGCCACTGACAATAAGAGACGGAGGGATCGGAGTAGCGAATAGCTAGCGCCCGACCGCGAAAATGCATGATCACCTGATAAATTAAAGCCACACGCTCTGCGTATACTGGCTAGTAAAATTCACCTACGTGATGACGTGGTGTAGAGTTGGCGGGCTGTCTGGTCTTTTGGTCTAGCAACACAAGTACACGAACTACTCCCTCCGTCCCATAATGTTGGTCGTTTTTGATGTTCCTATCATAAGTTTGACCGAATTTATAGAAAATACGTGCAACATTTGTATCTCTAAATAATTTTGTTAAAAAACTAGATTGAAATATCTATCTAATGATGCTAATTTTGTATCACAAATATTCATATATTTATATATATATTTAATCAAAATTATTTCTCTGGAAGCGAAAACAACCGTCATTCTGGAACGGGGGAGTAGATAGTGCGCTCTGGGCAAAGCAGGAGAGGATCGGATCTGGGTGGGTGAGTGCGTACATCAGCTAGCTTTGCTTTACTTCTCAGCTCCCTTGCTTGGTCGTGCAACGCTAGCTAACCAATGTCATTTGGGTCTAGCCTGTGTGTGATGTAACTCTACCATATGACGACTGATACGGACTGGACTCCGTCTAATCGCCAGTCAGCTAGCGCTGCGCATTAACTAGTGTGACCGTTCATCAGTGTGCGTGCGATTCTTAATCTGAAAAGCATTTTCCGTGTGTGGGTTTCTGATGCAAAAGAGAAAAAAGAAGCGAGCTAGCGACGTACTCCCTCCGTCCCTAAATATAAGCATTCATTGACTTTTTCTGTCTGTGTTTGACCGTTTGTCTTATTCAAAAAATTTATTAAAATATTATTTATTTTGTTATGACATGTTTTATCATTGTATATATTTTAAGTATATCATAATTATTTTTATATTATCATAAATTTTTTGAATAAGACGGACGGTCAAACGTGATGCACAGAAATCGAAGAATGCATATATTTAGAGACGGAGGAAGTACGTAAGTTTCTGATGGATGGATAGCTAGCTAGGGACACAATTATGCGACGCCACTAGATAGATGGATATAAGGATAGTAGCGTCTGGGCGTAAAGATGGAAGCCTTTTGCTTTCGCTAGCCACCTTGCAATATGGCTTTTTGCTGCATGCTGCGCTAGGGAATCACACTACTGCTTGGTAGCAGTAGCTAGAGACATGTCCTTACACGAAAATTGCTGCGTGCTGAGTTATGAATCACACAGATTGTATCAGGTGCTCCCACCCTCTCACGTACTCCTTTGCTCTCATGATTCATAACTCACAAAACAGTTTATAAAAAATATAATGAAAAATATGATTTGATGAAGGATACATTGATTCTTATTCATGCAAAGTTTCAAGTTGAACAAAAAATGTGTGAAGAGAAATAAAAAAGACAAATTCAACATGTTATCGGGTCGGATGCACTATTCATCAGGATCCGCAAACCTGCATCTATTCATATATGGATTTTTCTTTTTTGCTCCATGCACAAATTTTTGCTAGATCTGAAACTTTGCATGAACATAGTTCATTGCATCATGTACCCATTCATATTTTTAGTTGATTTTTTCATGCAGTTTTTTATGAACTTTGAATCATGAGAGCAAGGGAGTATGTGATATTGTGGGATCAACTGATACGTTCTCGTACTTACACTACGAGCCGGTTGGTTATTTCGTTCGTCCCTGATGAAGTGGGTGTCTGATGAGGGACATTGATGAATATTTACTTACTCTACTTGATGCTGCAAACAACCGCTGCGCTAGTAGCTAATGAACACTCCTCTCTCTCTGTCTCAAAAGAAAAAAAAAAGAAGTAGCTACTGAACACGCAATAATTCCAGAAGAGCCGTCTGATAGAGTACTACGTAGTGTCTCTACGCGGAATAATCCTTCATATTCCAATCTTAGACAAAAAAGAACCTGATGATAAACAAAAGTTTAGCAACAAAAGAAAACAGTACGATCAATCATGCATGCATGGGCCTTACAAGTACGTCAACCACTGTATTTTTTTTCTAGAAAACTCCTCAACGAGCAGAGATTAAGTATTCTCCAACTCTACGGCCGGACTCCTTATTAAAGGCAAAGCGAACCAGATTAGTACGTAGCAGGAGTACCCTTAATCCCTTCATTATGGGTTTATAATTACTATAAACAAATTAACAAACCCTAGGTACGTACAGTACAAACGTACTACATTACACAATTAGGCTAAAAAGATAGCCCTAGCTAGCTAGGTGCGCAGCACTGCAGCTAGCCATCCTAGGCATATATAGTATATATAGCACACACACACAACAAAAACTTGGTGGAAGAGAAAAGAAGATGCCATGATCGATCGATCGCTTGCTTTTTAGATGGTTACGCGGTCGATCGATTAGGAAATGTAAAGAGGCCTCCAGGTCCAGGGTCGGGAGTCGGCACCCGTGCGCGAGCTGCCAGCTGATTGATCGTAACGACCAGATTAAAGATACCTTTAATACTCCCATGTACAAGATAAAAAAAAAGTGGCTGCGTTCGTGTGTGCGTGCGTGTGCGTACGTTGTTGCGATAGGGATGCATCTTTTCAAAGTTGCTAGCTCCCCGATGATATATATTCCGATCCTGCCTGTCTCTCCACCACTGCAGCGTACACTACGGGAGTCGCCGACTTTGCCGTGAGCCGGTTCCACACGGTAAAGACCGGTTTACTCACGGCAAATGGTTTGCCGTGAGCCGCTCTCGGTATCTGGTTCACGTCAAACAAGTTTACGACATACGACATGTTTATCGTGAGCCTCCACTTATGCTCACAGCATACGTTTGCCGAGAGCAGAAATGACTCTCGGGAAACAATGGTGCAAAGGCGACGGTGACGGCAAACGAGGCGGCTCACGGGAAACCCACGGTTTCCGGTAGGGGTAGTATTACGTATGTGTAGATAGAGCTGGATATTGATGCCACTACTGTCAAGTTGTGTGCGTGCAACGATCGATCCATTCTTCCGGCAAAATGTACTTATGGAGTGTGGGCAAAATGTACAAAAGATTATTAATTAAGGCAAAATAGGCAAAGACGTCTCTGAACTTTTGGCGGTTGAGTTCATCTCTGAACTTTTGAAAATGCCAGTTTAATCCTTGAACTTTTGTTCTTCGCGTCAGTTACATCCTGCGTCCACTTTTGCCGTGAACGCCGTCCGGTAACACGTGACCGACACATGAAAATGACATGTTTGCCCTTCTCTGCGCATCCCATCCGTTTTTTTTCGGAATTGCACCCCTCCCTTCTTATTCGCAGCTTGCGGGTTGCGGCAGCCAGCAACATCGCCCGCCGAGGCTGCAGCAGCACCGCGCGACCTAGAGGCCGTTGCAGCACCGCCCACCCCAAAACACCACAGCAGCAGCACCCTAGAGGTTTGTGGCGCCTCCAGCCGACCGCAGCAGCACCACCCTCACCGCACAAAGGGACGGGCGGCTTCTTTCCTGTGGCACGCGCCGTAAAGGTGCTCCGCCCGCCCGCCCTAGTTGCTCCAGCTGTCATCCCTAGCTGCTACTCCTGCTGGCTGCCCAAGACCTGTTGCCCAGTGCCACCGCTGTATAGGAGCGTGCGACGCCTCTGAATCGATCGGACATGGCTCGTGGTAGTAGGCAGAGGAGCACTTGGCTGGGGATGGAGGGAAGAATAAACCATGATGAGGAATCAGATCACAGGCTTTGGGAGATGGAGGTGAGGAATGCATTTCCCCCCAATTTTGGTGTTCGAATCAATTCCTCTCTTGTCTTGTTCTCATGACGAATTCGTTGGTTCTGGGCGGCTAGAATGGTTGCTGGAAGAACACTCAGAAGGCATGGTGGTGAGGACAGGGATTACTTGCCGCCATGGACAATACTTACCGCCATGGACAGTACCCGCCAATCTGGATCCATGAATTTAAATGGCATTCACTGCAATTACCTTACCTACTGCAGGCAAGTGTTGTCCTCCTCGTCCTCTCTTCAGGATCTCGCGCCCAGCTCCCGCAGTGCCGGCAGGTGGGTGGCGCCAGTGGCCGGCGGGCCAAATCACCCTCCCCTGCTCGATGTGGCGGCGGCGGTGGATAGATGCAAGGGTTCGGTCTGTCGAGGGGTACGAATTGCAAATATCATATGGGCAAACAGAGGTCCGTCGGGAACCCTGTGACGGCGTTGACGCCAAATGGGACGAAGGAGGTAACTGATGCATATTTAAAAAGTTCAAAGACTAAACTGACCTTTTCAAAAGTTCAGGAATGAACTCAACCGTTTGCCAAAAGTTCAGGGACGAGGACGAGTTTGCCTATTTTGCCATTAATTAATGGAAATGCAAGGCAGAACGTACACAATAAACTCGTAGCGCCGGTCCATATATCCAAATGGAAATGACGAAACCAACACTACTAGGGAATGAGGCTTTCGTCCCAGGGCAAAATTAACATTAGTACCGGTCCAGTTTGCCCACCGGTACTAATGTTCAAAGAACCGGTACTAATGTCCCGTGCCTAAAAGGAGGCGGCCGGAGCCATCTCGTGGCAAACATTAGTACCGGTTCTCATTGAGCACCGGTACTAATGTCTCACATTAGTACCGGTGCTCAATATGGGCCGGTACTAATGTGTGGGCGGGACATTAGTACCGGCCCTTATTAAGAGCCGGTACTAATGTAGCCACGTTAGTACCGGCTCTTAATAAGGGCCGGTACTAATGTCCAATGGTTATATCTCAGCTTCTTCCTCCTTCAGCCCCGCGAGCCCCCTTCTTCCTCCACTTCGAGCTCCTTCTTCTCCATGGCGCCCTAGAGGAGCTTTTGCCGGATTTGTGATCATTTCTCAACGATTTCACTCGTTGAAGTGGTCTAGAGGTTAGTTACTTCATCCTCCCTTGATTCATGCTTATTTTCTTGAGTTTCATTGGTTGAAATAGGAGTATTTTAGCACTTTAAGATGTACTAAGAATAGAGGATTTTAGCACTTTGAAATAGGAGTATGTTCTAATAGAGTTGATTGAAATAGATGTGCCGTGTTTGTTGGATGAGATGTTCTATATGATGATACAAATTAATTTTTTTGTATTATTTTTTATAGAAATAAATATAATAAATGCTTTAAATGTACTTATTACTAAGAGAAACGACTGGAATATTAATATTAGAATTAGAGAAATAATTTATTTCTCAAAAAATAGTTTGCTTATAATAATAATAATTTAAATTGAAATATAGTTTTCTCATTATAAAAAATGTTTTCGTCCCATGAAAAATATTTTCTTAAGAAATAAAGTTTCTTTATTAGGAAAAAGTTTTCTTCAATACCATCAAAATGGTTTTCTCATTAGAATAGTTATTTCTTAGTTAGAAAAATAATTTCCTCAATAGAAAAATAGTTTTCTTCATTAGAAAAATTGTTTGCTCATTAGAAATTTATTAAAAAGTTTATATTTCATGTGGAATATGGATTTGAACACTATGAATTAGTGTAACACATATAATCTTGCACTTGTTACATGATAATAATATATTTTGTTCGGTTATATATTCTTTATTTGTAGATGGACCGACAATGGATGTACACCGACAAGAGAATATCCAATGAATTCTTTAATGGGCTTCGTGGATTTCTAGAAGTAGCAGAATCGAACAAGCCCCCGTCCGGTTTCATTATTTGTCCATGCAGAAAGTGCAGGAATTTGAAAGATTTCTCAATGACAAAGACTCTTCACGATCATTTATACAAATGGGGATTCATGCCAAACTATTTTGTTTGGACAAAGCATGGGGAGAGAGGGGTTATAATGGAAGATGATGAAGAAGAAGATGACAATATTCCTGATTGGACTCAAGAAGGTGCCTTTGCAATGGGAGATGATCCAATGGGTGAGGATGATGTTGCAATAATTGAGGGAGAGCATGAACAAGGAGAAGATGAGCCGCTTGATGATCTAGGTCAGGTGTTGCGAGAGCAGAAGGAAGATTGCGAAAAGGTGAAGGAGGCAAAGAAGTTTGACCGTATATTAGAAGATCACAAGAAACCATTGTACCCAAATTGCAAAGAGGGGCACAAGAAGTTGGGTAGCACATTGGAAATGTTGCAGTGGAAGGCTAAACATGGAGTTTCTGACAAGGGCTTCGATGAGTTAATGACAAGGGCTTCGATGAGTTAATGATGATCGTAAAGGACATGCTTCCAGAGGAGAATGAATTACCGGAGTCAACGTACGAAGCTAAAAAGGTCGTTTGTCCTCTGGGTTTGGAGGTTCAAAAGATACATGCATGCCCTAATGATTGTATCCTTTACCGAGGAAAAAATATGAGAAATTGGAGGCTTGTCCTGTGTGCGGAGCACAGCGTTATAAGATCCCACGAGATGACCCTTACGATGTTGAGCGGGAGAAGCAGAAGAAGAAGAAGAAAATTCCTGCTAAGGTAATGTGGTACTTTCCAGTGATACCACGGCTGAAGCGTTTATTCAGGTGCAAGGCTAATGCAAAGTTGATACGTTGGCACAAAGAAGATCGTAAAGCAGATGACAAGATCAGACATCCCGCTGATAGGTCGCAGTGGAGACTAATTGATAGAGAATTCCCTAAGTTTGCAGAACACGCAAGGAACATTCAGTTTGGTTTAAGTACGGATGGATTCAATCCATTCGGTGAGTTCAGTAGTGGTCATAGAACTTGGCCTGTGACCTTATGCATATTCAACCTTCCGCCATGGCTGTGCATGAAAAAAAGTTCATCATGATGCCAATAATCATCCAAGGCCCAAAGCAGCCAGGCAATGACATCGATGTTTATCTGAGACCGTTGGTTGAGGATCTTAAAATGTTATGGAAGAAAGAAGGTGTACCTGTGTGGGATGAGTACAAACAGGAGACCTTCAATCTACGAGCGTTGTTGTTTGTCACCATCAATGATTGGTCGGCACTTGGTAATCTATCAGGACAAACAAACAAGGGATACCGAGCATGCACACACTTTTTAGATGATACTTGCAGTGTGTATCTAAAACACAGTAAAAAGATTGTGTATTTGGGACATCGTCGATTTCTTCCTCCTAAGCACCCGTTAAGAGAAGAAGGAAAAAAACATTTTGAAGGTGTTGGAGAAAAAGGTAAGAAGCCAGTGCACCGTGATGGTAAACTTGTATTTTCTATGGTGAAAGATTTGAAGGTAGTGTTCGGGAAGGCTTCTGGTGCCAAATCTGTTCCAAACGACATGGATGGACGTGCACCCATGTGGAAGAAGATGTCGATATTTTGGGAGCTTCCTTATTGGGAAATCCTTGAGGTTCGCAATGCAATTGATGTGATGCATGTGATGAAGAATTTTTGCGTGAACTTTCTTGGCCACCTAGGTGTATACGGAAAGTCAAAAGATACAGTTGAAGCTCGTCGGGATCTTAAATTTATGAAACAACGAAAAAGCCTCCATCCTGAAAAGAGGGAAAAAGGAAATTGGTTGGCCCCTGCTAGTTACACCCTCAGCAAGGAAGAGAAGAAGATGATGTTTGATTGTTTGAACAGTATCAAGGTCCCGACTGGCTACTCCTCAAATATACAACGAATAATAAATTACAAAGAGAAAAAATTCATAAATCTGAAGGCTCATGACTGCCACGTGTTGATGACACAATTGCTGCCTGTTGCACTACGAGGTATTCTACCAGAGAATGTGAGATTGGCAGTCGTCAAGATTTGTTCATTCCTCAACCAAATCTCTCAGAAGGCAATCCATCCAAAGAATCTAGTGCAGTTGCAGAAAGATGTCGTGCAATGCCTCGTCAGCTTTGAGATGATCTTTCCACCTTCTTTCTTTACTATCATGACCCACCTTCTAGTGCACCTAGTTGAAGAGATTTTTATCCTAGGGCCTGTGTATTTACACAACATGTTCCCTTTTGAGCGGTTGATGTCTAGTTACAAGAAGTATGTCCGTAACCGTGCTCGTCCCGAAGGAAGCATCGCAAAGGGATATGCTACAGAGGAGGTGATTGAGTTTTGTGTCGACTTTATTGATAAGCTTGCTCCTATCGGACTCCCAGTATCACGCCATGAGGGTAGACTCAGGGGAAAGGGTACACTAGGGAAGAAAACTCGGATGGATATGGATGAAACGTTATTTCGTACAGCACATTCCTTTGTCCTGCAACAATCATCCCTAGTGGCTCCATACAGGGAGGAGCACAAGTCCATTGTACGAGCCTCAAACAAAGGGAAGTCAGAGGTCTGGATTACACGTCATCACAATGATAATTTTGCATCATGGTTGCGGAGAAAACTTATGGGTGATAACACTATTGGAGAGCAACTGCAATGGTTGGCTAGAAGTCCATCTATCTCAGTACTTACGTTCCAAGGATACGAGATAAACGGATACACATTCTACACGAGAGCCCAAGACCAAAAGAGCACAAACCAAAACAGTGGTGTCCGTATAGATGCAATAGACAACGAAGGAAATGAACAAACATACTATGGTGTCATTGAAGAGATATGGGAATTGGACTACGGACCTTTAAAAATCCCTCTTTTTAAGTGTCAGTGGGTTAAAAACCCTACAGGAGGTATAATGACAGACAAATTTGGGATGACAACAGTGGATCTCAACAAGATTGGATACAAAGATGAACCGTTCGTCCTATCGAATGATGTGACTCAAGTTTTCTATGTGAAAGACATGTCCAGCAAACCACCAATAATAAAGAAAGGTGATGATAAGGGTGTTGTTAATAATGAGCCAAAGCGTCACATAGTTCTACTGGGAAAAAGAAAAATCGTTGGAGTTGAAGACAAGACTGACATTTCAGAAGATTATGATCAATTCGATGGTCTTCCTCCATTTTCAGTAAAGATTGACCCAAGCATCCTGTTAGCTGAAGAGGACACTCCATACCTACGTCGTGATCACAACCAAGGGACATTCGTGAAGAGGAAGATTGTTAATGTTGCACTAGATGATGATGTATAATATGTACCAAAGTATTGTAATATTTGAATGAACTAATATTTTGCTACTTTATTAACAAAACTTTCAATTATTTAACTTTTTTTAGCATTATCAGATATTAAATAATAAATTTACGTAAAAACATACGTGAGCAAGACTAAATCATGATTTTTATATTAATTACACTGGATGTACTATTTAAGAAAGATTTTGCATGAAAAAAATAAAATTATTTTCATTTGTTAAAGTGAAGAAAGAAAAAGACAATTTAGAAGATATTAGTAGCTTATTGATAAGAAAATTTTAATTTTAATAGTTAAACTTAGAATGTCATAGTATTTATGTAAAGAAAATTAACCAAACTTGTTCTACCATTTTAAGCGTTATATATGATTTTTCATAAATAAACTACAATATAGGAAATAAAAACGAAAATTAAAAGGGGAACAGGGGCAACAAAATGATAACAACAATAGTACCGGTGCTAGTTAGCACCGGTACTAATGTCCTTCTCCATTTGGCGGCAAATGAAAAGTCACATTAGTACCGGTGCTCAACTAGCACCGGTACTAATGTGAACATTAGTACCGGGCCGCAACAAGCCCCGGTACTAATGTTCATATTAGTACCGGTGCTAGTTTCGCACCGGTACTAATGTGGGGAGGTTATAAGGCGGCGTCCCCCTTCTTCCCCAACACTTAGCCCAATTCGATCCCCCATTCCCGTCGTCCTCGTCGCCGCCCGGTGCCCCGCGCTGTCGTCGATCGCAGAGAGCGCCGCCTCTCCTCTCCCCCGGCCCGCGCCCGCCCCGCCGTCCGCCTCCACTCCGCGCCCGCCCCGCCGTCCGCTCTCTGCGTGCCACCGTCGCCGCGCCCGCCCCGCCTGATACGGTGCCCCGGCCCGCGCGCGCCGTCGTGTGCGTCGTCGCGCCGTCCGCCGTCGCCGACCGCCTCGCCCCACCGCCGCCGTCGTCGGCGCCGTCCCGCGCCCGCGGCCGGCCTCGCCGCCTTCCGCCTCGCCCCGCCGTCGCCGACCGCCTCGCCCCGCCGTCGCCGACCGCCCCCGCCGGCGCGCCATCGCCACCGGTACGGTCTCCGGGCCGCGCGCTCGCGCGCGCGCGCCGCGCCCCGGCTCGGCCGCACCGGCCCCCCTGCTGTGCGGGCCGGGGCTACTTGGGGCTGACGTCAGCCCCCATTTTTTTTATAAATTAGAATTTAGAAATATATAAATTTAGAATTTTTTTATAATTTAGAAATATAAATTTAGAATTTAGAAATATAGATTTAGAATTTAGAAATATAGATTTAGAGAATTTAGAAATATAGATTTAGAGAATTTAGAAATATAGATTTAGAATTTAAAAATATAGATTTAGAAATGTTATTTATATGTGGATGTAAATGTTATTTAAATGTGGATGTAAATGCTTTTTTAATTTCAAATTGACATGTTTGGTTCGACTCGCTCGACTGGCTCGCTCCCGCCACGCTCCCGACTCCCCCCCCCCCGCCACGCTCCCGACTCCCCCGCCACGCTTCCCACTCCCCACCACGCTCCCGACCCCCCCTCCGCCACGCACCCGACTCCCCCGCCACGCTTCCCACTTCCCCGCCACGCTTCCCACTCCCCCGCCTCGCTGCCGAGTCCCCCGCCACACTTCCCCCTTCCCCGCCACGCTTCCCACGTACTCCCCGCTACGCTCCCGACCCCCCCGCCACGCTCCCGACGCCCCACCACGCTCCCGACACCCCCGCCACGCTCCCGACCCCCCCCGCCACGCTCCTGACTCCCCCGCCACGCTTCCCACTCCCCACCACACTCCCGACCCCCCGTACATTGTCTCATATTAATTGTCTCATCATTGGAATAGATGGTCCTCATATTATTTTTTATTACATTATTTTAGTTACAATGGTGCGAACCGAAGAGGACCGAGAAGCGGAGCAAATGATCATAGATTTAATTGCTGGCAATACTATGAATGATGCACCGAATGAACAAGAACAGGATCATAGAGAGGCCGACAGCTACCTGAACATGTTTGCTGATGACAATGAGAGGGAGAGGGAGCAACCAATTGGTCAAGGAAGCAATGATGGAGAACCATCCGAGGTATAATTAATAAAAACCAGTACCTCGTCATGATTTTCGAGGAAGCTACTAATTATAGAAATGAGTTAATAGTTCTTAAATTTCCAGGAGCTTGCATCAAGCAGCAAGAAGAAGCCGGGTGGGAAACGCGGCCCAAAGAAGAAGCTAGACGGGCATTTCATCATCACGGAAGTATCTCCCGATGGGAGACCGTTAGCTCCACATGAAAATGTTGTCAAGTTAATTAATCACATTGGGGCACTTGTTCGGGACAACATCCCAATAAGCTTTCGGTTTTGGAAAGCGGCTGACGCACCTGACTTGCTACCCGAAGAAGGTGATCAAGCAGAAGCTGAGCACGAAGATCAAGATCAGGACGAAGAGCAACATGAAGAGAATGAACCCCCGGTACCGGTTCGGCCAGATGTTGTCCCGGTTCGGCCAGATGTTGTCCCGGTCACAGAGAAGAACATGATCTGGGCCGAGGTGAAAGCACACTTCAGATTTCCCGAAAACACAGATTTGAAAGCTGTGCGCACTTGGGCCCTACAGAAGGGTGCAATTGCCTTTCAGACGTACAAGAAGCGGCTGACCAAGGAGTTCATCAAGCAGGGGCTTACACCCGATTTTAAGAAGTCGGGATATGCCAAGTTAAGAGATCATTGGGATGCATTTGTGCAGGGCAAGCAATCGGAAGATGCCGCCAAGTTGATTGCAATCAACACAGCCAATGCACGTAAAAATAAAGAATTCCATCATCTTGGTCCTGGAGGTTACGCGATGGCACTGCCCAAATGGGATCGGATGGAGCAAGAGATAATGGCACGTGGAATCGTACCGGCAACTCTGGAGTGGCCTGACCGAGCGCGGAATTACTACTATGCACATGGTGGCACGCTCAATCCCGAAGATGGATCATTAATACCGGGTGACCAACTAAGACAGACAGCTGCAAGGCTTGTTGATTTGATCAGGGCTGCTGCCGAAGGAACATTCATAGCTGATCGAGAGAAGGACGAGCTTTCTGCTGCAATAGGCACTAGAGAACATGGTGGACGTTGCAGAGGCAAAGGTGTGGTTCCATGGAAAGTCGCATGGCATGAGCACATTGACTCGTACAAGAAGCGCAAAAGGAACAAGGACGAACAAGATAGGAAAATCAGACAATTGCAAGAGCGCGTAGAAATGACTGAGGCAAGAATGGATGCCATCATTGACGAGCGTTTGGCCCTTGCTCTTAACAAACAATCATCTCAGAAAGGGCCCATAGATGAAATGAGCCCGCCATCTACTAAGGGGAAAAGTAGTGTCGCTTCAACGGATGCAGCACCAGCAAACACGGAAGCACCGGTCAAGGAAGCAGAAGCACCACTACCCTCACCAGAAGCACCGGTTGCCTCAGCAGAAGCACCCCAAGCCTTAGCAAAAGCAGCCGAGGTCTCCCACGAACGGTTCCCCGTGGATGACATCACAGTGAGGTCAGCGTGTGAGCTTCACGCTCAACTCAGAAACAAGATGTTACCGGTGGCTTATGGTGTTGCTGAGGTCCCGGAACCGGGGGAAACATTCATGGGCGTGGAATTCAGTAAATCATTTTACCATAAAGTTGCCGTCGACTGAGTGGTCCCCGGTTGGGAAGACTTCGAACTGGAGTTACCGGGACCTGATGGGGAAGAGGTGCTTGGAGATACCGTGCACGGTTGGTTATTGTGGGCCAAGGCTCACATAAAGATTACGGAACCGGTCAAAGAAGCACCCCTACCCTCACCGGAAGCACCTCTTCCTGAAGCCTCATCTACACACCCCGTGCCTAAAGGCGAAGATCATCAGCTACCCTCATCTCCAACAGGAAGCATGAGTCCTCTAGTTGATCGGGACCCAAGCGAGAGTTCGCCGCCTCAGCAACAGGGCAAGGGTACCAAACGACGAGCTACGCATCATCCTCCGCCCCCTCCTCCAAAGAAGCAGACGAAGCCCAGGCCGAAGAAGCCTCAACCGAAATTATCTTACCAGAAGACTCAGGAGGAGCTAGATGCTTCAGTGCGGGCTGAACTTGATAGACAAATATTCAAAGTGAAGAAGCCACCTGTTGAGAAACCATTTGACCGGGTCAAATTTCATCGCTTCATGAAGAAAATGGAGGAGGAGAAACGAATAAATGCCCAGCCACCTCCTTTGAGTGACTATGACAGACAGGCACTCAAGATTGACAAACAGAAGAAGTTTGCGAATAAAGCTAAATCTATTCCACAACTAGGCACCCAGTCAAAGCAATCTGTCTCCCCCATCAAGGTGCTTTCTTCGCAAGAGCAGCATATGCTTGTATTCAATAAGGAATCAGGTCTGACTCCTGGTCAAATCCGAGGGGACGAACCAATCCCAATACATGAAGGGGCAAATAGACCGAAGTATGAGTTGGGTAAACCTCTTATGTGGCCGCAGTTGGTGCCGTATCTTCCAACGAGAATGCATGAACTGCACGATTGGTACATGGCTGCGTCAGCAAGCGGTGTAACCTATGTGGAAATTACCATAGATGATCAACATTATTTCCGTGGCCGACAAACTTTTGGTGTGGAATTTGACCAATTTTGGTTTTTATTCAATCAAGATGCAATTGACTCAGGACTCATCGCTTGCTGGACTCTGTAAGTCTCGAAAATAATGATCTAGCCATTCTACCTTATCTTAACTTGTGTTTAATTTGAATTTAATTTCAATCATGCAGCTTTGAGATGCAGCGGTGCAGGAGGAGAGGAATAAAGGACGTCGGCTTCATAGATCCACTAATGATAAATCAGACTTGTGTCAGAAAATGGGAGCTGGACACATTGGACTATATATATTTGTATCTAGAAAAACACCATAAGAAGGGTATCATACTTCTACCATACAACTTCGGGTGAGCAACGTGTATCTCATCTATTTTATCGGTTTTCAAATGATATTGCATATATATTTCAAGAAACTAATACTTCTACACGTATGCACAGCTTTCACTGGATTCTTTTTGCATTCTGTCCGTCTCTAAGCAAGGTCTTCATCTTCGACTCTTTGAGGGCAACATCAGACAAAAGCGCATATCAAGATGTCGTAGAGATGATCAAACTTGCATGGACTCGCCTCTGTGTAGAGCACCCGGGAACATACAAAGAGAACCTTTATTTCCACTATGATTTCCCTGTATGTGTATTCTGCTAGTCCGCATATCTCATGTCTTCCAATATAATTAAATATATTTCATAACCTTATTTTCGCACATGTGTAGTGCTTGACACAACCTTCAGGTACCAATCTGTGCGGATACTATGTATGCGAGTTCATGCATACATTTTCAAGCATCGGAAGAGGTACCAACCTTGAAGACAGGGTGCGCCCACTAAACTAAACGACACATGCATGTAGTTCTTATTTGTCCATGTTCTTTTTTGTACTAGTTCTTATTCTTTGTTCATGTTCTTTCGTAGATTGATGACATCAAGCAGGGGTTCCTCGAGTCGGAAAGAATCCGGTTAATTCAAGAACAACTTTGCGGATTTCTTCTGGATGAGGTGATTACGCCAGGTGGAGAATTCTACTCAGGCTTATCATCTGTGATTGTAACGGGGAAGTCCACGGAAGAAACATCGGGGAAGTCCACTGCAAAAGCAACTGGGAAGTCGACGGAACAAGCAGAGTCGACTAAGCAGGGGAGCAAGAGAGGAAAAAGCTCTGCAAAAGACCAATCTTCAGGAAGCAAAAAAAACTAATATTAAATCTTGCTAACCTTTGATGCAATGTATTATATACACTAATATATATTTTTCGTATTTCTATATGCACAATATTATATATGTTTTTTTGCATGGGATCAACTACCGGATTTGAGATAATACATGCATACGTATATATGTACTAGTATAATATTATACTAGTACATATATACGTATGCATGTATAGTATTATCTCAAATATTTTATATGGCACACGAATATATATTATAGCGTATCAAGCATTAGGATTAGTATACGTAAATACGATAGAATTAATAAACCAGAAAACATTAAAGAAAAAGAAAAAAAAATAGTACCGGTTGGCAATTAGAACCGGTACTAATGTGGCCCGTGTCACGTCGCCGGGGGCGGGCACATTAGTACCGGCTCTCATTACCAGCCGGTACTAATGCCCACATTAGTACCGGTTTCCAAAACCGGTACTAATGTGACTTCATATTAGTACCGGCAGAACAATACCGGTTTGGAAACCAGTACTAATGAGGGTTATAAACCGGTACAAATGTGCATTTTTCTAGTAGTGCAACGACCACTTCGAGGGAACTATGCTAGCTATATTTGTAGCGCCAGTCTTGTTTGGGTTTGGGCGTTTGGCTGTACAGTACAATATAGCACTACACTGCTGCTGCTACGTAATCCGACACGTCGCGCTGTTTTTAACCGGCTACTGATCTGTCCTTTGTTTTGCTGTCACCCAGACATGGGGTGCACCGTGCACACAGATGGCAATCTGAAACGGTCATGCGTCTTGATCTACTATCATAATATGTTCAGGATTATTCCCTACTCGATCCATGGCACCCTGTCAAGGTAACTACTCCGTACTTGCTACACCACGGCTCAAGCAGACGAATTTGCAGGCACTTGTGCATGTCACTTCACCAGCGTACTGTGCCCTCACCAAAGATGGGCTAGCTACGCAGAGGGCAGCGAAGATGCCAAGCGCAAACATAAACAGAGTCACGGCCACAAACAGTCGTACAACAATATAAAGTGAAGTTCATTTTACTATCCTCACCTATAGCCTTTGTCCATATACCCCCCTCAACAAAATTTACTCAACTTACTACTCTAAACTGTGCCATCGTCAGATGCTGCTGGGTGCCACTCTATGCATGCGGAGGATGTTGGTGATGCGGGAGGTAAGAAGACAGCAGGAGGGGGTGGATAATGTGCTGGATTCTCCAGGGGCGAGGAAGAGGAAATCAAAGGGAACAGCCAATCCTCCCATCACTGTTCCTCCCAATCATGAGAATAAAGATGGCCGTGGTTGACCCGTGGAGCGAACCGGATGCGAACCGTCGATCCATTAGTATAATTAGGGGGCACCAGTTAATCTACTTGAGAACCGCTATCTGATCCACGAGGACCAATGGGTATGGTGGGTCGATCCATATCACCGCAGCTGCTTGTTGCTGTATTTCGCAAGCAGTGCTACCGAGGTCGCTGTCAATCGTGAACGAAGCGCTGCTGCTCCAGCTCACCACAACGACCATGGCAGAAGCAGCTGCCGCAGCGGTGAGCATCTCGTTTTAGGGCAGCGAGAGCAAATGCGGCAACGTGGACATCCCGTACCCCTTCGGCACCACCGCCGGCTACTACCGGCCGGGCTTCAAGTTCATGGCGACGAGCACCAGGTGCTAGCCTGGATATATCCGTCCAAAACGGCACGGTGCGCGTCAGTAGCATGATGTTTTTCTTCAACGCCAGCGACGAACACATGGTGCGGCTTGCCGTCGTCGCCCCTGCCGGTGGGCCGTTCGTGCTAGCTGTCCGGTGTCCGCGGCATGGCATCGCCTCGTCCACATTGTGTGCGGCTTCCGCGGCGCGTCGTGGAGGACGCAGCCATCAGTCCCTGCTACCAATACCGCCGAATGAGGATGACGCCGACTCGCCGAGTGCCGCGGAGAGCGTGGCGGCGCCACTGCACCCTAGCCTGGACGGAGTGCGGATCGAACTGCTCGACCCTGCGGATCGAACCGGTGACCCTACGCTACCTCATGGGTCAAAACTAGGGGCCCATTAGAATCATTTCCATGGCTCGGTTCGGCGATCCAGTGGATCGACCCGCACCACGCCCATCCTTTCATGAGAAGTGTGTGGTACCACAAGGAATGGTCAGTGCGATGATCTCTCAACTTGGTAATGCCTCGAACCAGGTTGATGGTACTTTGGAGGTCCCCAAAAAGCAGAAAACTGCTTATAAAAAGCCTGCACGATCGGTGGCGGCTGCGGGAGGCAGCCCCCGCCGGGCACAATGAATATCTTAAGCATGAACTACCGGGGCTGCGGGCAGTCTGAGGCAGTTCAAGAGTTGCGTCTCTTGGTGCAGACGCATAAGCCCGCTTTGGTCTTCTTAATGGAGACGAAGATGTCGAAGGAACGTGCGAACGAGCTACAGGGTGCCCTGGATTTTCCAAATGGACACGTTGTGCCATCAGAAGGTTTGAGCGGTGGTTTGGCATTGTTCTGGAGAAGGGGAATTGTGGTGGTGGCGAAAACTATGTCACGATCACATATCGATGTTGTTGTTTCCTGTGATGCCCACAAGATATCACTCAGTTCCGCCCTATCTCTCTTTGTAATGTGATTTACAAATTGTGCTCCAAAGTTTTGGCTAACCGTCTTCGAGTGGTTTTGGACGAGATCATTTCCGAGGAACAGAGCGCTTTCATTCCCGGAAGGCTTATCACAGACAATGTTCTCATTGCATATGAGTGCATACACTATCTACGCAACAAGAAAGGAAAGACAGGAGCTTGTGCCATTAAACTCGATATGGCAAAGGCGTATGATCGGGTGGAGTGGGATTATTTACAAAAAGTGATGCTGGCTTTGGGCTTCCCGGTAGCGTAGTGCGATTTGGTGATGAAGTGTGTTACCTCAGTTAGTTTCACTGTGCGGGTAAACGGAGTCTTCTCACCTACTTTCAAGCCGACTAGAGGAATCAGGCAGGGTGATCCGATTTCGCCCTATTTGTTCTTGCTATGTTCCGAGGGCCTCTCCTGTATGCTGAAATCAATGGGTCCGTAATATATCTCCAAGGGAATCAGAGTTGGCTGTCGAGCTCCGTGGATAAATCCGCCCTGTTCGTTTGGATTATCAGCCACCAGCCAGCAGTACTATTCTCTCAGAACAAATCAGCCACCAACTATCAGCCAGCGGTACTTTTCTCTCAGAACAAATCAGCGCCAGCCATCAGCCACCAGCCAGCCGAACAGGCCAATCATCTCCTTTTTGCTGATGATTGTCTTATCTTTACTCAGGCATCGGAGAGGGGTGCTTCCAGAATATCAGAAATTCTAAATCACTATAATCGTGGCTCTGGTCAATTGGTTAACAAAGGCAAATCTGCCATTTTTTCAGTGACAATTGTGATGTTGCAGTGAAGGAAGTGGTGCACTCAGAACTGGAGATACCAACAGAGGCTCTGGGGGAGAAAAATCTTGGTCTTCCTACGGCGGTGGGGAAAGTCTCTGATGGTACTTTCAACTATGTGCATGATCGGATTAGAGGTTTTGTACAAGGCTGGAGTGAAAATCTATTGAGCTGTGCTGGCAGAGAGGTCTTGATCAAGGCAAATGTACAGGCAGTTCCCACATACCCCATGAGTTGTTTCAAGCTTCCTGCCCCGGTCTATAAAAAGATGAAGACATATATTTCTAACTTTTGGTGGGGGAGCTCGATTGATAGCCACAAGATCCATTGGCAGCGATGGACGAAATTAACTAGAGCTAAAGGGGATGGAGGCATGGGTTTCCGAGATATGCCTTTGTTCAACCAAGCAATGTTTGCTAAACAAGGATGGAGACTATTATTGCGGCCTAATTCCCTTTGTACCAGAGTACTGAAGGGCAAGTATTTCCCGAGCTGTGATTTCTTAAGTGCTTCTAGGAGAAAGAAGAGTTCAGAGACCTGGCGGGCTATTTTGTTTGGCAGAGAGGCTCTTGTTAAGGGGCTGATCAAACGTGTGGGACCCGGAGATATAAACATTTGGGATGAACACTGGATAGGAAGTACTACCCCTGTATGCCCTGTGCGCTTGGATAATGTGAACGTGGAGAAGGTGCATCAGCTCTTTATACCGGGCACCAGGACATGGGATGAGACGCTAGTGAGAGCTTCATTCTGCCCCTGGGATGCGGAAGAGATTCTGAAGATTAAACCTGGTACACGGTTAGGGGAAGACGTCCTTGCATGGGCACCGGAAAGGAGTGGTCTCTTCTCAGTTCGCTCCTGTTATAGGATGCTCAAGAAGGAGAGCGATGGAAAAGATGCTACTGCTAGGAACGAGGCAGGAACTTCAGAAACAAACCCGTGGTGGCAGAAAATCTGGAAGCTCAAGGTACCACCGAAAATTCGTATCTTTTGGTGGCGTGTGATGAACAATTTCCTCCCTTCCTAAGGAGAATTGAAACGTAGACATGTGGCTCATGAAGATCATTGTGAGGCGTGTGGTGAACCAGGAGAAGATTTGTTTCATGTGTCCTTCCAATGTAGCTATGCAAAACGTTTCTGGGATGCAGCTAAATCCATCACCGGGTGCAGTGTTCCCAGTTTACATCGAGCTACATGGACTTGGGACTTGCTGTCAGGAGAGCATTGTTCAAAAGAGAATACTGCACTGATCATTTGTGGTGTATGGTCACTTTGGTCAGGAAGGAATGCACGCCGACATGGGAAGGAGAAGTGGAACTCTGTAGCCACAGTGAAACACGTTGCAGCAATGGTGGAAGAGGCTGCTATGTATGGATTTGGGAGGGAGGAATAGGCCGGCACCGGCGAAACAACAATGGCAAAAACCAGAGGCCGGTTTTTGGAAGATAAACACAGATGCTTCCTTCAAGCCTGTCCCATCCACAGGGACTGTGGGGATGGTAATCAGAGATGATGAAGGAAAATTGATTGCAGCTGCGGCAAGCCAGTATTCACACCTTGTCGATGCACTTACGGCAGAGGCAATGGCAGCAAGAGATGGACTCCTTTTGGCGATAGCAAATGGGGGTGACAAAGTTACTCTGGAGATGGACAACCTGGGGCTATATAATATGCTACAATCTGGAGGAGGCGAGCGTTGTACTATTGCTGGTCTCTGGCAGGAGATTTGAGAGCTTAGTAGTAGTTTCACTGTTTGTAAATTTTCTTTTGTACATCGTGAGGGTAACGAAGCAGCACATGTGTGTGCGAGTTTAGCTTCAGAGTTAAACCCGGTGTTGTCCTGGATAGATGCTTTTCCTGCTCGGTTGATTCGAGTGGTCGAAGCAGACTGTAATCCTGTTATCCTTTAATGTAGCTCTCGAGTTTGGCTCCAAAAAAAAAAAAAAAAACTATTTCAATTGGTCTAATCTACCCCTAGTGAGATTATATTTGTCTTTTTTATTTCTCTTCATTCAAGTTGAATTTTAAATTCAAATTTTGCCAGTAGGTAGGGAACATGACGATGCATAGTAGAAAATATACTAATATGTTTTTTGTTATTTTCATTGATCCAGAATATTTAATATGAAATTGATCATAGTGATACTAAAACTGCATAGAAGTTATTATGAAAAAAATCATAATGTATTTTTATAATGTAGAACATTGTGTTACAAGTTACCCGAAAAATTTGAACTCAAAACTCAAAATGTACACAAAGAAATAAAAAAGATCAATTTTATTAGTGGGTGGATTGGACCAACTAAGATAGTATAGGAGAGTAAATCAAATCTAAATTTTGGTTAGGGGTTAAGCGAACAAAGTGGATAGGGACTTTTTTCAAGTGAAAATGATGCCAACTATTATCAGCTCAGCACTTCAAAGTTATCAGCTCAGCAATATGAAAACATGATGACTTATGTTGACAGAGCCGTAAGACATGTTCAACGATATATACGCCTGAGAGAAATGCATAATAATGACATAAAGGGAGGAAGGACAATGCAAAGCGTCATTTACAGTCCAACCACAACCAAATTTTTACCTCACCACATAAAGAGAACAAAAAATAACTGTTCATCGGCTCATCACCATGCAGAAGTAATCAGGCAAAGAAAAGCTCAGGTCATTTCCAATTACACAAACTGGACATGGTGCTGAACAGTCCTCAAACTTGTTAAGAAGTTCCAACGACTGAGAGGCTGAGTCGCGACTTACGACAGCTATTGGTCTAATCACTGCAGCCACAAATCATTTTACTCTCATGGCTAGGCCAAATAAGTGTCAGCTCCCTAAGATGCCAACCATTTCCTTAGTGCTCAACAAAAACTTAATTAGTCCCAACATCATGTCCGCAGATACCTACACCAGAGACTCAAGTGGATGGAGATCTGCAAATTTGCAAGGCATTGTTGTATTACTATTACTGATGTGCCGTCACCAAGCACAATCTGAAAATTAGGTACACTTCACACAACCTTCCAGTAGGTTAATGTCCTATTGGTATACTCGGTTTTTTATGTACAAGATCATCACCAGTATTTTTGTCAGTGGTGCTAACAAAAATGCTATGGTTGTGTACCAAAAAACTTAAACATTCTAGACTCACTAACTTCAAGGTTACTTAAACGGTATGACTAGATATACCCATTGCAATTAAGCAATCACACTTAAACCTTTAAGCCTCATTTGGACGGGCCTAATAAACAATCTATGCCATCGGCCATCGACATGGATTTTAAATCAGGCCACCCGAAAGACTAACATCAACCTATTGGAATGTTGTGTGAAGTGACACCGACAGATGTTCATGGATCCATGGAGGAAGGTACAGCGTACCTGGAATGTAGAAGCTCATATAGGGAAGGACATCTTCTAAGGTCCTCCCCTCACGGATATTCTTGATCTGCATTGACTTGAGATCAAACATGTAGTTACCGATACCAGTGCTCACGAAAATGATATTGGTGCCCTCTGCATAGCCCATCAGAAGTGGATGAAGCAAGGGATGGTAGAATGGTTCGGAGGTTGTCAGAGTACTAAGCTCGATGACCCTGCTCAATGCCCATCGGTCAACTCCGTCAGGGCTCTCCTCCCTGCACCACAGATGCAGGCTGCTACCCTTCAGGCCGGCAAGCCCCAGCCCGCCACTCTCTGCTTCCATGAGCATCACGTGGATGTCATACCACGCCGGCAGATCAATCGCCGAAAGGCGGTGCCCGACCAAGTCATACCGCAGAATGCCCCGCGCACGGAAGAAGTATAGCGCTTCACCAACTAGTTGGCTGCGATTCTGCCGGATGATGTCACCGGGAGCGAGCTGAATGGATGCCGGCGCGCTCCAAGCACCGGTCTGCGTGGAGTACACGTACGCCTTGGTGTCGCACCCGAAGTGGGTGTGGTCTTGGCTGCCCACGAAGAAGACGAGGAAAGGGTCCCCATGGCAGCCGAGGTGGGCGCAGCCGGCGGCGGCGCAGAGGAAAGCCGCGGAGCTGTTAAGCAGCGGGGCGTCGGGGTTGCGTAGGATGGTTCGGTCGCCCGTCAAGGGATCCCAGACGAGGATGCCGACGCGACCCTCCCATAGCAGGGAGGTGTAGTCGAGGAGGAGGGCGCGGCCGTGGCGGCAGTCCACCGCGATGCCGCCGGGGAAGCCGTGGCCACCGCCGCGCGGGCGGAAGGACGTGGTGGGGATGAAGACGGATATGGATTCGTCGTCGTAGACGTTGCGGAGGAGGCCGAGCAGGGGCGGCGCCCCGTGGAAGGAGCGGTAGCGGCGGGGGAACGACGGGTCGGCGACGACGCGGCGCCATCGCTTGCAGACGACGGACGCGCGGACGAGGCGCGCGGGGTCGTCTGGAGGGAGGCGGAGGAGGATCTCGGCGACCGCGTCGTCGGCCAGCTCCGGCGGCGGGCGCGGCGGCGCCATGGCGAGGCGAGGATTTGTGTGGGGAATTGGGGGAAGACCCAGCGGCGAAGAGTGAGTGCGGCGCGACTGTGCCGGCAAATAATTCCAGAAGACCGTCTGGCTAAGGCCCGGGATACATTAATTAGGCCCAGTAAGAGAAGCAGATCATTTTGTTGTTGGGCCTTGGTTGGTAGTCATTTGCGTTTGTAATCCCCCCGGCCGAAACGTTTCAACGTTGTTTGAAGGGAGAAATTTCAAGATTTGGATCTCGACTCGCAAATCTTTCAGAATTTAACATCCTGATGACTCACATGTGTGACCCAGAGTGACCAAGTGCCATTGGGTCTTAATTTGTATGTATTTCAGAATTTGACACCCCTATCACAATGGTACTTGGGGTCACTCTGAGTCACACATGTGAGTCATGATGTTAAATTCTGAAACATGTACGAATTAAGACCCAAATTTTGAATCTCTCGTTTGAAGAGCCCCTCAACTTTCTTACTTGCCCAAAGGTCCTTCGTAGCCAGGGTTCGCAATTTCGCGGTAAACCGGTCGGTTACCGCGGTAACCGGCCTTACCGCCGCGGCTCGGTAGGGGTAACCGACCGGTTTTTCGAGAAAACCGAACCTACTAAACAGGCCTACTCGGTAAACCGCTCGAAAACCTCGGTAAACCGGACCGGTTTTGTCGGTTTTGAAAACTGCTACTGTAGCGGTTTTTAAAACCCTGTCCGTAGCACTGATTTGGCCCTCTGCATGACCAAATGGCGGCCACTCTCTTCACTGACATGTGGTACCCTCACTCCCTCCAACCTGCTGCTTCGTCCGTCTGGGCGGGCCGAACCAAATCACTTCCGAGTTCCGACCAGTGGGGTCGTTGCTTCATTTCCAACATCTCCCCTGACCACGTCGCCCAACCAACGACTCCGCCCACGGCCCACCCCTCCCTTCGCGGTTGTCCCCCGCGACCGCGATCTCCCCCACCACCTCCCGCCGGCGCCGGCGAGGCGGCCGCGAGGAGGGCCGCCGCCGATGAAGGGCCCCTCCCACTCGCAGTCGGGGGCGCAGCCGGGCCGGCCGCGGCGGCGCTGGGGGCTACTGCTGCCGCTCCTCGTCGGCGCCGCCTTCCTCGCCGAGATCGCGTTCCTCGGCCGCCTCAACATGGCGAAGAACGCCGATGCCGTCGAGAGCTGGACCACCTCCTTCTACCGCCGCTCGGTCAACTGGGGCGAGGGCGCGAGCGGCGGGGGAGGCGACGAGGAGGAGCCCGACGATGAGATCCGGCGGTGCCAGGAGCGGCTCGAGAGGGAGGACGCCGTGCCGTACGACCGCGACTTCGACAGGGAACCCGTGCTCGTCGGCGGTGCCGCAAAGGTCTCTCCTCTCTGCCCTTTGCCCTGCTGCTCTTAATTTGGGTTCCACGGATCTGCTGCTCAGGTGGATCGAAGTTGCACCATAAGTTTCAGTAAAATCTCTGCCCCGTGAAATCTAGACCATCTAACCTTAGCATTCATCTCATGAACTTTTCAATACTTGGTGAAGCATGACACTATTTAATGCTCTGCTCTTTGAAATTTTACTAAAACTAACATACTGTACTGAGTAATAAGTCATCAATGATACAAGGTGCTTCTTCAGAGTACTTGTGGTCAGCTTGTACATACATAAGCATCTGGATTATCATACAGTGCCACTAGTTCTAGCTGATTATCAAACCTTAAGCACGTATATGATGTATCCGCAGAGCATCTGTATTAACGAGAGAAATTGAGCATGATACAAATAAGGCCACCAAAAGAGAAATGCTTCATTTTAGTTTATACTCTCTGTCCTGCCCCATACTGGTCATGCTTGGCATAAGAGCTGATGGCCTTGTCCCAGCCTAACTGCTCGATTGGTTGTTTTTTATGTTTAGTTAAGCTTCTAAGCCCAGAGCACTAAACCTTCATACTAGAATAGTACTCTTCACATCAGTGCAAATAGGAAGATGTGGAAATGCAAGTTCATGTCATCTCCACATGCTAGTATTGCCTATAATATGTATGGATAAGTGTGATAACTTTTAATAGCGTATGGTTTAGTAAACTGTCACTTTTGTGATATTGGCTCTTTGGAGTTTGGAGGGAGGAAATTATATTGCTATTAGATTAGAACGGGTCTGGTGTCCTGTGATTTAGAAAGGAAGTGGAAGAAGTGTTAATGTGTTGCTGAATGGGTGCTTTCTGAGTACAATAGAGTTTGAAATTTCCAACAGTGACTGCTAAATGCCTCCTTTCTATGTTTATCCTCAGTTGCAATTTTTATTGTTTTGAAACCTTTGGCAAGTCTTTTTTCTTTCCCTAGAAGCAGTGGTGGAACTTGCCCAAAATACAAAGTGGGGGAACTATAGAAATGAAATGATAGATTTTTTCTCGAACAAGGCAGGAGAACAGTGCGTCATTTCATTAAGGTAGAAAAGAATAACAAGTCAGGAGAGACCCAATATGAGCACCAGGATACCACACTCACACTCCACACAAACCCCCAGGTTACAGCCTCGCCACAGAAAAAAAGAATGACCGGCATCCCCCAGAGCTTTAAGCTCCTAGAGGTAATGACCTGAGCACAAGATCTTGGAGCTTTTGAGGCTCCCGCCAAGCACCAGAGGCCTCCTTCCGTGTTAAAAAGACCTGAGCACCTCTTATAGATTGCCATTGAAGAACTTAGTTCTAAGATTTACAGAATGGTGGATCACAGAACACAAAATACTAGTTTGTACTTTATAACCTAGCATGCAACATAAGCCATCAACTTCTATATTATGCATATTATGCCAGAACGAAAATGGGGCTGCAGGCCTGCAGCTCAAGCTGCTTAGCTTGAAGCTCCACCCTGTTATGCAGGTTTGTAATAATGTGTTTAGGTCCCAGTTCTTTTTTCTGTTTACTGTGTTTGGATCTTTGGGAACTAGGCTTGTAAAGTTTCTGGAAATTTGACTTGTGTTAAGAGTGTTGTTCACTTAAGCATAAGAGGCTGCATGTGTTTGTGTTCACACAGGTAGTGACATTATGTTATTTATGGAAATGGTGTTGCATACCCATAATTTTTCTCCCATTCACAGCTTGCTTCTTTTCTCTCTTTCCTTATGATACTTATGTATTTCTTTTTCTCACTCAGGATTGGAATAAATGCTCTGTAGGGTGTGAGTTTGGGTTTTCTGCGAGTAAGACACCTGATGCTACTTTTGGAATCGCGCCAGATCCTTCCGTAGATAGCATTCTCAGATCAATGGAATCATCTCAATATTATTCAGAGAACAATATTGACGTGGCTCGAGGGTGGGTAAGAACCAAGTTAATTCTGATTGGTGATTTCGTGCAACATTCTTTGCCTGTTTGAAATGACTTTCTAAATTTGTCACTCATTAACAGATTAACTTAATATGTACTCCACATTTGATACTGCTGGGTTACTAAAATTATATTTCCACACGTGGGGACATTTTGACACTAGAATTAGCTGCTGTCTCCTGATATCCAGTTAAAGTGCAAGGTTAATGGACTAATGAATGTAGTTTTTTATTGTTTATGATAGTGTAAGAATTTATGGAGTATTGTTTAAAGGAAAAGGCCCATTTTACCTGGAACGAACCCCTGAATAAAATTTGGTCTCAATTTATTCCCTCTTCCAGTTTGTCCAATCTAACCCCAAATTGAACAAAGTGAATTGTCGGGGGTAGTAAAATGTTTTTTTTTCCAGTTTGAATGCCAAACCTATTTCTTGTTGATGTTTAACCATTATTATTTCAAATAAAGAGGAAAAAGCAAGAAGCCATGTAAGATCATCTGCTGAGAATGCTTTTGATCTTAAACTAAGCACCTGTGTTGATTGTTATCATCATTCTGTACCATGTTCCATCATTCATGCTCTGCTATTGAGCTTTTGAATTTTATCTTCAGAAGCAGGATTTACCAATATTAAGAATCATTCTAATGGACTGGCAATTTCATTGCTTTCTATTCAGGAGGGGGTACAAAATTGTGATGACAACCAGCCTTTCCTCAGATGTACCAGTAGGCTACTTTTCATGGGCTGAATATGATATCATGGCGCCTGTGTCTCCAAAGACTGAACAAGCTCTTGCTGGAGCCTTTATTTCCAACTGTGGTGCGCGGAACTTTCGTCTGCAAGCACTTGAGATGCTTGAAAACTTGGATGTGAAAATCGATTCATATGGTAGTTGTCATCGTAACCGTGATGGCAAAGGTACACCCTCTGTGCTGTATGTTTCATATCATCCTCTCATTCGTGTGTCATTGTTGGCGCATGAATGGATACTTTCTGCCTGTTTGCAAAGGTTGATACTCCCTCCGTCCATAGATACGAGGCATATTTTAGAATGACAAATTCTTCAAAAATATATTTTGATCACTGTTTTCTCTTCTACTGTATTGTCAGTTGCTAGAGAATTAATATAATCTTAAAAGTATTTCAAAAATTAATTTATAGGTGCAACTTTTATACATTGAACATGCATATAATTTAACTAATTGTTGGTCAAAATCTGTGAAGTTTAATGTTTCAAACAAAATGCGCCTTACAGTGATGAACAGGGGGAGTTCTATTGACCGGCCACAACAAATTATTTCATGTCACAACATGTAGTTGCAACTATCCAAATGTTGAATGCCAGATGTAACATTATTCCATTCATACTTGGGATATATCTAAATATCGCCACTGCTAATTGTAACCTATCAATGTGCTTATTGTTGTGACACCCTCCTTTTCATGCAAGATGAATTGAAAATAGAGTTGCATGTACATCACAGGTAAAAAAAATTAATACTTATGTGAGTTTGGGTGGTCATTCCCTTATTGATGGTTTGAGCACAATGTATTAACTGTTCAGGGGTTTAGAAATATACTATAGTATGGTAATTGAAGCAGATTGCTCATGTTCACATGTAACCCATATATTTAGTTCTTTGTAGCTCTGTGTCAAATGAAATCATGTTTAACCATTGTTGGAACGCAAGGGCCTAAGGTCCTCTAGCTTACTTGGTTAGGGGGACCGAGTGGCACCTCCCTAGGTCCTCGGTTCGACTCCGTGTGGGAGCGAATTTCAGGCTGGGGTTAAAAAAATTCCCTCGTCTATTCCACGCCAAAGCATAGGTCTAAGGCTCGGGCCAGGTCGTTGGTCGTTTCACACGGGCTACGGTGCGGCTATGTTTAACCCCCCCCCCCCCCCCCCAAAAAAAACTTAGCCCCAACAAGGGGGGCGAATGGGACAGGACTATACTTGTATGGACCTCAACACAAAATCAACATGTTTTCTCTCCTCTCACTCATTCCCACACATGTATGTTTAGCCCCTCAATCCAAACGTAGCCATGGAGCTAAACATTAACCCTTGACCTAATTTTAAGCCCCTTGATCCAAACAGGGCCTATTTTTCTTGCCGATTTCCTAGCAATGACAGTAAGCTTGGATTATAGTCTTCTTGGAGCCATACTAGAACCTCAAAGTCAAAGATATTGTTGGGTTCACCTTTGCTATTTAATACCCCCTGCATTTTAAATATACGACGTTAGGTCAATTTAATCAGATCATTTTTAATTAATTTGTTCTAACGTCATATATTTGAAACCGGAGGGAGTACATGCTTTTGTCTGATCAGTAATTCTTCTATTCTTGATGCATAGTTTCTGCCGCTGGGTCGCATTTTATTTGACTTTGCAGAAAGAAATTTAGTTCACACTGTATCTCTTGCTTGGGTGCAGTGGACAAAGTGGAGACATTGAAACGCTACAAATTCAGCTTGGCTTTTGAGAATTCTAATGAGGAGGATTACGTAACAGAAAAGTTTTTTCAGTCGCTAGTAGCAGGTATTGGTTTATGCCCATATCTATCCACCCACACAAATTTCCTTTGTAAATTCTCTTCCATGGACGAAGTATTTCACCCTATCGGCAGATCCTTTCCTTTTAGATTGTTTCTCTATATTTGTTTAGTTAATGCTGTAATTTATTCCAATTTATTTTGTAAATATGGGAAAAAACAAACAAACTGCAATGTTTATTTCATCAGACGAAATATTTTCTGAAACTGTTATTCCTGATAAACTACCAATTCTAGAGCTGGGTTTACATTCTATATTTGTGAAGTCTAAAAGTGTAACTTGAATGTATTCATTGAATATTCCATTTTCCTTCACTCCAGGTTCTATTCCAGTTGTTGTTGGTGCTCCGAATATTCAGGAGTTTTCTCCGGGAGAAGGTGCGATATTACATATTAAGGAGCTTGATGATGTTGCTTCGGTTGCTAAGACAATGAAAAATATTGCTTCAAATCCTGATGCCTTCAATCAATCATTGAGGTAAATGCTCTGCTAAGCATTGCAGTCATGGTTTACATTATTGATTTACATTTGTAATGAATAAGGCATTATGTGTTTCTATTTGAGTTTAGTTCGACTGAATAAGGAGTTGCCTGTATTCCGTTATCAATATTCATTTTATTGGTGAACCGGTGCTGCTTTGGCCAATTAATTTTTTCCATATCAAGATCAGGTGACAACAAACATTTTATTTATAAAGATGTGGCTTCCTGAGGAACTGAATCACCATGTAATTAAAGAGTTTTCCCTCAACAAATCTATTTCTCATGGAGAGGGTGTAGTGTGGCTATCACTTCAGTAGTAAAGCTCACCATGTTATTTTTGCCTCTTGAGGTTTTTGTTAATGCCAAAACATGCAAAAAAAAAAAAACTACCAACTATAACTAAAATCATGGGCAAACTGCTTCATCAATTAGGCTCCTGGTTGCAACTGTCAGAATCAGCTAATTAATGATGGTTGTCGATGGATTATCAAATTTTAGGAAACTAATGCACATACGATGTTTACATATGATCTTCACATGCACCTTGGCCCTGCGCTTGCATGTTTCCCTTTTGTCTGGGCCTATATTATGAGAAACGGGCACACTGACTGGACAAAACTAAGGTTCTCCAGCACTTGTGGAGCACAATGTTCTACTGTAAGCCTCTACAAGGATTAGATTTGATAACACTCTAAATTATCTTCTTGCATCAATTATTTGGTACATAACCCTCTTGACTCATGCAATTTAGGTTATGGTAATGTTCAACAAAAACTGCTAGAATCTGCATGAAACAAAATTCTAGATCCCAAGAATCCAAATGCACATACAAGAGTACGCTGAACATATGCATGCAAGACCTGCTAGAATCTCCATGAAACAAAAACTGAGAATGCCACATTGCTACATCTGTTCCAACAGTCTGCTTTCAACCCATCAAACATAAGTGCTCCTTGAAGTGAGTAAATAATCTGGTATGCAATCTAAAAGACAAAATCTGTGAAGCTAAAATTTTGTCCTCAGCGTACTTTGGTGAAGAGTAAGACTACACAATTTCTTTGAATATTGATACCTTATCATTATGAAATTTCTATCCTAAATTAAAAGTGAACAACTACAGAAACATGTGGATTCGATCCTAGTTATATATTGATGAAGGATTAAAATATTTCTGTGCAGTTTTGTCAAAGATCATCTAGCAGCCATTATCAATTTATCATAGCATCTATGAAACAGTAAACGTATCTCATTCTATGTTTGCATCTGTAGGTGGAAGTATGATGGTCCATCTGATTCTTTCAAAGCACTTATCGACATGGCAGCGGTCCATTCATCTTGTCGGCTTTGCATACATATTGCTACAAAGATTCATGAAAAGGAGGAAAGGACTCCAAAATTTACAAACCGTCCTTGTAGCTGTTCCAGCAAAAAGGGAACAGTTTACCACTTATTTGTCCGAGAGAGAGGACAGTTTAAGTCACAGAGCATTTTTCTGAGGTATGAAAGTTTTACTGTTGTGCCCACCCTTAATTCCTTTTGAGATGAAAGCTACAAAATCTTATAACTAGAAAAAAAAAAATTAAGGAATACTAAAGATCTACACAGGTTATATTGGTGAGGCTGGATAGAAAAAGCAAATACAAGTTTGAGTGACAATCTTTATTGCATCTTTTGCCGCCTGTACATCTTTAAAAATGGTTCCAATCTATTTCGTGTGCAGATCGGGCGAGATAACTCTGGGAGCTTTGGAGTCTGCAGTGCTAGCTAAATTCAGGTCGGTCAACCACGTTCCTGTATGGAAGGACGAAAGACCACCCAGTATTAGAGGTGGGGACGATCTGAAGGTACACAGGATTTACCCTGTCGGCCTAACACAACGCCAGGCGTTATACCGTTTCAGGTTTAGAGACGATTCTGAACTGGAGCAGTACATCAAAGACCACCCCTGTGCAAAGCTTGAAGTAATTTTTGTATAACCATGCTCTAGACACTACTTATTTCCCCCCATTCTTACCAAACTTTGCGGGCCGAAAAGTTTCGGCCGTGCTTGTAATGTAGGGTGTTTTGTGTAGCAGTGAAACTGATGCTCGTACAGATATCATCAACCGGGTGTAAATTTTCGTCGACAGTGAACGGAAGTTCCTACCTTCAGGAACAACCGCAAAAGGAATTGACACGAGTCTCACGAAGCTTTCGCTGTTCCAAGTTTTAATCGATCTCTTGAAGCACTAACCTTTCGACTCTGCTTTATCAGGGGGTGACATCGACGCCGCACCTTCAACTACCTGGGACATGCTGGACCCCTTGCATTTTTCCACTGTACTACTGCACCTCGGTGCGCTTGTGCTGGAGCTGGAGTGCTGGACATCCTGAAAAGCAGAAGGAAAACTTGCCATCTGTAAGCTCCGGACATCGCCAGCTTTTTTTTTTTTTAAAGAAAGCAGGAGTACTGCCATATCATTTAAGAGGAGAAGCAAGCGGCAAGTTACAAGGTTGCGATTACATAAGAAACAAAAAGACTCAAAAACTCTCCAAAGCGACTAATCATAGGGGTGCTTGGAACAGCCCATCGTCACCACCACAGGCCACCAGCCTGAGCTTCATCTCTTCCCTGATTAGGGCCACAACGCGCGTCGGCGAGGCGTAGACTCCTTCAAAGATTCTGCGGTTCCTTTCTTTCCACAAGTTCCATGCCGTGTAAATGAGGCCAGCAGCAATTTGTCTTCCCTGGGACCTTGGTAATCCCTGCACTGAATTATTCCACCATTGCTCCACTGAAACCCCTGGCGGCGGCGACCTAACGCGCCCAGCTGTGGCCGTGGAAACTAGGTGCCAGACTTGCTGAGCGTAGACACAATGAAGACACAAGTGTTCTGCCGTTTCGAAAGCTTGATCACAGAGGATGCATACCGGGTCACAAGGCCAATTTCTGGACAGCAGCCGGTCAGCAGTCAGAAGCTTACATTGCAATAACAACCAAGCAAAGAACCTGTGCTTTCCTTCAACCTTCGCTTGCCAGATTGCCCTAGAATTGAAAGTGCAAAAGGATCCCTTGAACTGGACTAGATACGCCGATTTGGCTGAGTATACCCCGCTCGCCGTCCATCTCCACCTGATGGTATCAGGTTGATCTGTCAGTTGGACCTCCTGAATCTTTTCCCATAGCGTGATGAGTTCTGCCATTGCCTCAGCGGTGTCCATGCGCCATAAACCCCGAGTCCAGTTATCGTTGCACAGGTCTTCCGCCACCGAGTTACTCTTCCTCCATGCTAACTTGTACAGTCTTGGTGCAATGTCCCTTGGTGCCTGCCCGTCAAGCCATGCGGACTCCCAGAACGACGCCAATCTCCCATTTCCCAGCGTGACCGAGGTGCTTATGCGAAATAGCTGTCTGTCAACCTCTGTGCACGGCACATCGAAGCCGACCCACGGCCTGTCTGGGTCAACCCACTGGAACCAAAGCCACCTCAGCCTAAGGGCTCTACTGAATCTTTCCAAATCAAGCACTCCAAGCCCTCCTAACTTCTTCGGCTTCTTTACATTAGACCATCTCACAAGACAGTGGCCTCCACTCGCTTGTTCTGACCCCTTCCACAGGAAGGCTCGCCGTATCTTGTCCATCTTTTGGATTGCCCATTTCTTTGGAACAAAAGCCGTCAGGAAGTACACCGGCATGGAGGAGAGAACAGCATTTAGAAGCTTTAGTCTCCCAGCTCTATCCAACAATTTCCCCTTCCACCCCGACAACCTGTTGCCCATCTTGTCAATTAAAGGTTGAATGTCCAAGCGTCTGAGCTGCCGGATATGCAAAGGTAGCCCAAGGTAATTACAGGGGAATTGCTGCACCGAACAATTGAAACTTTCCATGACCTCGGCTAAATTGACACCATCACACTGTATTGGGAAAACTGCACATTTTTCCTTGTTGACCACCAGCCCGGACGCCCTTCCAAAGATATCCAGAATCTGGGCCACCACATGGACATCCTCTTTCACTGGCTTGATGAAAACAGCAGCATCGTCAGCGTACAGACTTGCTCTTAGAGCAACCGGTTTGCTCAGCAAAGGGGAAAGAAGTCCATCAGCCGCAGCAACGTCAAACATTCTCTGTAGGGGTTCCATAGCAAGGATGAAAAGCATGGGGGATAGAGGATCCCCCTGCCTGAGACCGATGAAGTGCCTGTACCACCTTCCTCGCGAGCCATTGAACAACACTGCCGTGGAACCTGTTCTTAAGAGGATTGAAATCCATGCACACCACCTTGGCCCAAAACCAAACTGCTGAAGGACCTCAAGCAGGTAATCCCATCTTACGCTGTCAAAGACTTTTGCTATATCGAGTTTGAGGAAAAGTCCCGGTTGTTTCAGTCTGTGCATCATCCTGATCAAATTTTGTGTGTAGATGAAATTGTCCTGGATGCTTCGCCGCTTGATAAATGCACTTTGTGCTCGAGAGACCAACTGATTCAAAAACCCTGCCAGCCGATTAGCCAAGCATTTTGAAATCAACTTGGCCATGCAGTGTGTAAGACTGATCGGCCTGTAGTCCCCCACTCTTCTTGCATCAGATTTCTTGGGGATGAGCACTAGATGAGCAGTGTTCAGTTGCTTAAAATGTTGATCATGACGCAGATAGAAGTAATTGAAGGCCTCCATGAGATCACCCTTGATAACTGGCCAACTTCGCTTGAGAAAAATCCATATAAAGCCATCAGGGCCAGGCGCCTTGTCCCCTGCTATATCCTGCAAAACAGCGAGCACCTCTTCCTCCTGAAACTCCTCTTCCAAAGAATGCAGATCTAGCCGAGTGAGGCCCAGCTCATCCCAGTTTAAAGTAGTGGTTCTCGGCGCAGGGGGTCCAAACTGAGAACTGAAATGTCTGAACAATTCTTGCTCCTTTCCCTCATGGGAGTAGCAGACCCCATCCGTTGTCTCCAAGGAGTAAATGCAGTTCTTTCGCTTTCTTCCGTTAGCCTGCAGAAAGAATAGCTTGGAATTGGCCTCCGATGCTTTAATCCTCACCAGCCTGGATGTTTGTTTAGCATGAAGCTTTTCCACCGCGGACAGGCCTAGAAAGCGGCCCTTAAGGTCCCTTCGTAAAGAAATTTCAGTGTCGGAGAGGGGTCGAAACTCCTGGACGACATCCAGCACTGCTATCAACATCTGCGTGGCACACAGCAGAACTTTGTTGTTACCGATGAGTTTTCTGGCCCAAGCTCTCAGGGCCTTCCCAGTTCTATGCAGCTTAGTATGCAACCTCAGGAAAGGGTTGAAAAGGTGAGTTTCCCTGCCCCAAGCTTCCTGTACAACGTGATCATACCCCTGCAGCTTGGGCCAATAAGCTTCAAAACGAAAGCCTTTGAAAGAGTTTGCTGTGGCACCACCCGCAATGAACAACGGGCAATGATCAGACACCCTAGAAGACAAAGCTTGCAAGAAAACATTTGGCAGCATTAAATCCCAGTTTACAATACAGAAAGCTCTGTCGATTCTCGTTTGGGTGCGGTCATTGGACCATGTAAACTTTCTTCCCCTCAAATTAAGCTCTTTTAACTGTAAATCTCTCACCACCTCCCTGAAAGCTCCCATCAACCTCCTATTCAGGTTAGCATTGCTCTTGTCAGACGCTTGCAAGATCATGTTGAAGTCCCCGATAACCAGCCACTTGTCCGAGACCGACTGCTGCAACCACCTCAATTCCCCTAGAAAATTTAGCTTCTCTCTGTCTTCTTGTGGTCCGTACACTACTGTAATGAACCAAGTCAACAGACCATTTGCAGTAGACACTTCCGCTGTCAAAGAATGAACTCCCAATTCAACGGCACCAATCCTGTAAAACTCATCATCAGCTGCCAGAAGGATACCCCCCTTGTTCCTACCGCAGGCAAGGCCACAAAATTTTCCACAAATTTGCTTCCTAGAGATTCCTGCACCACCTGCCTATCAATCAGTTCCATCTTGGTCTCCTGCAATGCCACAATAGTCGCTTTGGTGTCTCGCACCAAGTCACGCACCACTTGCCTCCTTCCCAGATTATTCAAGCCCCTAACATTCCAGTTCAAAAGAAAACAATGCTGCTCTAACATGATAAAAAGGAAAAACTCCCCCTTCTGACCACAAACCACATCATCAGCAGCGCAGCCCAGGCTAAGCCCAGAAGCACCAGCTGATTACCACCTTCCAGCCAACTTTCCCGGTAAAGGATCACGAAAGTAAAGCACAACACAGCACCGGCTCCCAAGCACAACCGGCAACACCAGCACAACACGGAAGAACAACACGACATTGGAAAGTAAGATACACGTGCTCCCCTTGAGCACACCACCCACGGCCAAAGCCGCATCTCAAACATCCGCAGCAGCATCAGCAACAAGGGCCGCCAGGCCCCCCACTCCGTCAGCCTCAGAGATCCCCAAGGCCTGCCGCATATCCGACGCCATGCCTGCCGTGACAGGCAGCACGAACGTCTCACCAAACTTGCTCTGTGCCCCCTCAACCAGCGAGCCATCATCCCGAACAAGACCACAGGTTGTCATCAGAAGCTTAGTGGCCTGCACCTCAACCGGCAACCCAAGGGAAGGGGGCAGCACCTTCGCATTCTTCTTATCAGACTTCTGCACTGGCTTAGACCTGATAGGGGGGTTACAGAGAAGTGATTTCTTCAATGGCGCAGCAAACCTCGGAACCCCCCTAACAGGAGCGCGCTGCCCACCAACCTCCTTTGCGGTCACATTCAGACGTCCCTGGGCGTCTTGCAGTACCGCCCCTGTAGCAGATCCGGCACGGTTTAGAGCAGACACAGCAGCATCAGTTGGGCCATCAGATCCCACCAGGCAGTCCTCACCAAGCGACCCCATCATATCCTCCAATTGGGCCAGGCCCGCAGTGTCATCAGGGCCCAGCTCGCAACCAAAGTTCTCCGTGTCAAACCCCATGTTCAAATCAAAAATGGGGCCAGCGGGCGCCCCTCCCTGGGTCTCCATGCATGTCCCTCCCGTGAGGTCTGTGTGCACGCCCGGCGAGGAGACCGGCACGCGCAACAGCCCAGTATCTACAGAATCAGGCGTGGCAGAAGTCTGCCCACCATGGTCCGCAGCCAGCACCGGGTCCGCAATGGCCGCCGTTGGCTCCACCGAGCGCAGCGGCCGTGCAGACGAGCGTGCAGGGGAGCGCAGACCAAAGGTGGCCTCCTCAGACATCGGGTCTACCACCCTATCATCAAAACAGCAAGTCTCCGCTGGGCGCAGCAACAGGTCACTGCAACCCCTTCCTAACTGGTGATCAACCTTTGGACGCCACTCCAACCTCATCCGGCGGCCCCCACCCGAGTATTGACCTCTCCCTCCATGACCTCCTCCGTCATGCCCACGGGAAGGCTGTCCACCACGCAGAAGGCCTGGAATATCGTGCAGCCCAGACGGTGGGAACTGCCGCACGCCATGAGCCGAGGGCCCCCCACCGCGTGGCGGCGACCGATCCCTCCCCC
Source organism: Cenchrus fungigraminus (assembly GCA_036936925.1). NCBI lineage: Eukaryota > Viridiplantae > Streptophyta > Magnoliopsida > Poales > Poaceae > Cenchrus > Cenchrus fungigraminus. Next base: position 60,744,236 of record CM072768.1, on the reverse strand, counting down.
TGCCCCCAAGTCTCTCGAACACCGTCACGCGCTCCACCGGAGCGCGCCGCCGATCATCATTCAGAAACCCCAGCCTCCACCGGAACGGATGAACAGCCGGCCATTTCGGCTCAAGCTCATCATCAGGAATCCCGCTGGTGTCGCTAACATAGCTTCGGTGATCAGGACTCTCAGGAAGCGGCGTATAGTCCAGAACCCTATCCACATGCACAATGACCTCATAGTCAAGAACCTCAGCCTGATCAACACGGATCGCCCCCATCGGCATGCCCATCTCCACAAGGCTCTCAGCGTACCCCTCCTGCGGCAAGGTTACAGGCTCCTCAACCTCCAGAGTCGCCGTGATGGGGATCCCCTTCGGGTCCGGGGTCCACACCCAAAGACACAGGCACTCTTCCTCCTCCGGCTTCTCCATGTCGCAAAACTCATCATCCACGAAGGACGGGCGAGGGAACAAGGAGGCAACCGAACTCGCACGCCGAATATGCGCAGGGACCCCCTCAATGCAAACTCTAACCTTGTACTTGAACTTCGAGAGCGACGTGGCACTGACCTGGCGCCGCCATGGCAGAAGGCGGAGCTGCACATGACCAACCCTGAAAGCCCCGCGGAGGTTGGCGGCGTTGCGCCGCTCAGCGGTGTCGAAACGAAGAAGAAAGGTGGCGCCCGCCAGCCTCGACACCTCGACGCCGAAGATGGGAATGCCAAGCTGACGCATGACCTCCCGCTTGACCCTTGACGACTCCAGGCGAACACCACCATCCAGAGGGACGGCCATGAGCGTGCGGACCTCCAGGTCACTCTCAGCCTCCCGAACAGCTTCCGACCGCGCCACACCGACCCAAAGATGGCCGACGCGCGACTCCGCGGCGGGGAAAGAAAACCCAGGCTCCTCCATGGCAGAAGAGCCGGCAAGGGGGGCGGGCGCAGCAGCAGCAGGGCGGAGCGGCGCGCAGGCGGTGGACGGCGGCTGCGAGAGCAAGGGAGGTGGCGAGGCTGAGGTGCAGGGCGCAGCAGCAGCAGCAGTGGCGCGAAAACTGGGCGCAGCGGCGGTGTCTCGCGGGGCAGAATGAGGAGGGGAGCGACACCAACGGGCCTTGTGCCCAAATCTGAAGCAAAGGATGCAGCGTGGAGGATCTCTACAGGCTTCAATGCGGTGCCCAGCAGATAAACAGTTGAAGCATCTAGTCCCAACCTTTGCCTTCAGCGTCTCGGACCAGGAACCCCCATTGCCCAGGGGTCTCATCACACCATTGCGGTCTTGAATGCGCGCAGCAGACCCCAGACGGAACCACACAGCCGACGGGGCCCGGGCGGCACCCGCCATAGTCTTCTCATTATACCACCTCCGGTTGTCAGGTCCTGCCACGGCCGGGAAACGAGGCTTGAAGGTGCGCGGCCGCAGCAGCGCGTCGCGGTAGGATGGCTTTTCCCCCGCACCGGACCCAGGGGGAGGAGCGGCGCCACCAGCCCAAGAAGGCTGCCCACCATCATGGCGGACACCCTCCACAGCCTTACCTTTCTCTCCGGTCTTGTCATGTCGAGCAGATTCCTCGCGGACCTTGAGGGAGCCAGGGCCGAGAGGGCGCCCAGGCCCCCCCCAGGCAGTGAGGGGCGGAGGACAGGGGACGAAGGGTGGCCGGCCGTCGCCGGCGTGAGGCGCAGCGACGGTGGCGGGGGTGGTGTCTCTCTCGCGCTCTCGCCCACGCGTTCCCTCATCTTCCCTCAGCGAACCCATCGCCAGCTTACACACAGACACAGCGAGTGACTGCATGGGCTGATGGGCAGCATATGCTTGCTGGTCCTGGACCCAGCGCCGACCCCCCTTCTTTCACAGGTCAGTGATCACACCCACACCCACACCGAGCTCTCCAACCGCACAAGAGGCACGCGACACAAAGCTGCACGTGTCGAGCCCCCGGCCCTCCCGCTCAAGATCTCCTGATTCCGCGGCCGGCCTGGCCCAGGCACCCAGCCAGCGATCACCGGCGGCATGATTGATTGGGTGGCTCCCCTCGTGATTTCAGCTCAGCAGCTGCCAGTCTGCCACCGCTGCTTTCTCGTAGCCAGCGTCGCTGTACAGTGTGCAGCAGCGTCCACGTCCACCAAGTCCAGATCACCGATGGGACCGGGATGGATGCAGAAGGGAACAACCGAGAACGGAGGAAGCGCGGGTTCAACGGAGCTCCGAATGCCTGCGCGTGGCGCTGTCGCCCGTGTGTCCGTGTCCCTACGCTGCCTGGTGCCTGCCCGCCGCAGTGGTCACAAGTCATCACTGACTCAGCTGCGTTGGATTCCAACACGGAACACTGTCCCGAACGAACCCTCAGAAGATCAGCTCTGGATGCCCAGGATCGTTTAGATTAGCAAATTTACAATGTAACTCCATCGAGTCGAACTATTCATGCATCACATCGAGTCACATTCTCACAGTGAGCACCTCTCTACAGCACCCGAATGCACTGTTTATTCGTGCAAATTTGCGGAAAAACAACCCCCCAACTCACCCGATCAAAAAGCAGTGACGGAACTTTGGGACCGGAGCAGCGGTTGGCCCGTGCGTGGTTCCTTGATTCTGTCTCCGTAACGACGAAGCGCTCGTCATGTCAGTAGTACGTTTTGTACTTTGGCGGACGAGCACGTATGATTGCTTTCGCCGCGCGTGGCAGGGATGCGTCGACACGTATACGACGGCAACTTATGCCTCTGCGCGCCTGTAGTACTGTAGTGTAGCTTGGGCGCCGCTGATGCTCTGGCTTGGGCGCTTGGCGCAGCTAGGCGCTGGATTCTGAGCAACCTGGAGTTTGGTTCTAACATGAGAGTGAAGCAGAGAGAGGCTATGAGCTGGATTGGTTATCCGGATGAAATCAGAGCTGCTGGGATTGTTCTCTGTTGCGAATGCGGCCAAGCCTTCCGTCTCGAAAGCCTCGGGTTGTCGTGTGACGACGCTCTCCTCCCCTGCTCGCCGTCGGCACGTCACCTGGCGCGCGCGTTTGGGAATTTTTCTAGCCATGCAACCAGTTCATATACTGCTGTCATGCAATGCAACACACAGAATTATTGATGATTGGCGATCACACACCTTTTCCGGGACTCGTCGGACGTGGCGAGACCTTACGACGCCAATGCCACAGTACGTAGTAGTCTGCCAATGCATTCCGTGACCAAAAAGCGGCTCGATCGTCGGCGACACGCGCGCTTTCCCGTCAATCATCCGCCGGCCATTATTTGGCATCATCGTCGGTCGTGCAGGCATGCAGTGAGGCAGAGGCAGGCGGCAGCTTTTAAAAGCCGGGGGACGGGATCGGCGGATCGCCGGCGGTGTGACGTGATCCGCGCAGTCCATCGACGGGCGGACGCATGGCAGCAAAGGCCACTGCATGTCTCAACAGCGTCTCCATCGGCAGCCTCGAGCACTAGGTTTTGCGGCCTGAAAGAGCGGCGACGCCGGCCACTGCAGCACAACACGCGGCGGCGCATTGGCAGTTTAATTTGACACCAGCAACACCGCTTTATTCTTATACTGATCGAACTGGTTGGTTGGCAGTAGCATCGGAGCATGCCAATTCCATGGCGCGCCCTACACCTGCGCCTGACAGTAGAGCGGCACTGGTGATGATACACTGTCATCCTCCCAATGATTGACCACCTATTACAATATCTATCTGATCATCCAATGCAACACATGCATGCCGGGGACGACGACCAGCAGCAGTAGCAGTACGTAGCTAGTCCATCAATCAGTATCCGACACGGGAAGAAATTAAAGGGTAGTAGCTCTCCCTGCTGCTGCTGCCGCCGTGCCAACTCTATCAGGCGGCCGCGGCCGGCGCGCGGTGGCCGTCGTTGTTGTCCTCGGCACTGATGTTCGCCCGCAGCAGCCTCGCCCGGAGGCCGCCCGCCGGCACGGGGAAGGGGCTGTAGGTCACGTCGTCGCTCGCCCCGATCACCTGCCACCTGCCAAGCAAAGCCACCCCCCGCGCGTCAGCGTCTCAGCTGGTGCTCTGGTAGAATCTCAACAAACAAACAGACAGACGAACAATTGCGGAGGAGTACGAGGAAAATGCGTGAAAAGTGACGCGGTGCACGGGGCATTTGTCCTCCGCGCGCGGAGCCGAGACGAGGACCACGGGGGGCCGGCGCGCACACGCACGCGACACATGGCGGCCGGATCCGGGCGGCGCTGCCTGCCGGGTCCCCGCCGGAGTACGTACGTACGGGTGCTGACACGTAGACGTACCTGTAGTTGGTGACGAGGCGGTGGACGAGGACGAGCATCTCGAGCTTGGCCAGGTCGTTCCCGGGGCACGCGTGCACGCCGCTCCCGAACGACAGGAACGTGCCGGGCTTGGGCGCCACCTGCAAACCAGACGCGCGGGTCAGTACAAGAGGATTATTCGATCCCAGCAGGCAGGCCGCGCCGATGATGCTCCAAAACAAATTTGTCGATCTGCTGCTGACTCTAAACTTGTTTTATTTCTCTCTAAACCTATCCTAGTGTGCGTGTTGGCGAGTAATGCTTGTCGCGAGGCCTGTCACTGCGCTGTGAGCGAACAATATAATTCCAAGCTGGAGTATAGCTAGGGTTAGAGGTGTCGCTGATGCATGAGTTCTCCCTCTCTCGGTTGCAGGCCTGGCCGGGCGATTGGCCGTTTAACGGGTCTCCTGCCTGCGGTGCTACTCCAGACAAACAGCGCGATAGAGTCAACAATGACCGGTAGTGAAAGTAATTGCTGTGTCCTTGACTTTTGTATTGCCTGAAATGAAACCGATTGCACCAGCTGATAACAGCGGCTGCTTGCGACTCGATCTCGATCGGGCGCTCATGTAAACGTTGGCGTCAAGGTTATGCACAAATGGATCGGACGACGACGTTGATGTCAAAGTTATATTACCATGAACCGGGACGGGTCGAACTTGTTTGGATCCTGGAAGAACTCCGGGCTGTGGTGGATGTTCCTCAGCAGCGGCATCACCTTCCACCCCTTGGGGATCAGGAACCCTGCCAACACCAAAAACCAACGCCACTGCTGTCAGTGTCCAGTGTCTCAGTCAGAGTGTAAATTCATTCGTTATCTCAGAGGCGGAAACGACCACGACGGTGCTTAATTTAGGGATTAAACGCCGTGACTTAGTGCTAGATCCCAACAATGTCACCCAAACCGATCGAACCACGCGCGCATGCCAGCATCGCCGCTTAATTTCCCGGGGGCTGTCGTCCCATTGATTCCTGCAGTAATGCTGCCTACATGGATGGAGTGGAGCAAGCGGCCGCCGGTGCCGTCCGGGAAGGGCAGCTGCGCGCGGACCGGCCGGCCGGTGTCTGATCGCCGCACGTCAGGAGGTTTCAGTCGGAAACGAGAGGGCGTGCAGGGCGCGTTGCCGACGGCCGAAATCAACGCTAGCTGGGATGCGCTCGTGTTCATACAAACAGTACGTGAAACAGCACAGCCGATCGAGGGAATCAGATTCAGCTGCTGCGTGCGCCTCACAAAATTGTCTCCTTTGGAGGCTCGATCTCCTCCCTCTTTCAATGCTCTGAGGCTTATGTGTGAGACGACGACGATGAAGCCGGCCAGTTGGATCTCTCGCCATTTCTGGCGTGTGGCCGTGTGATGCTGAGGTGGGCTTGACTCGACAGCGTGTAACGTACTGCACTCCATTTTGTGGAATACTAGTCTTGCACTACTGTTGGGAATTTCCTTCCTTCACTAATCCCTCGTGTTGAGTTTTTGTCATCTACCCCCTTTTAGAATGTTTATGCAAGGGACTTGGTCGTTTTTGTACTTGTTACTTTGTCAGGGGTACACTACAATAAAGTCTGTAAAGGTAAAACCGCGCTTCAGAAAATATAAAAATAAAATAAAGGTAAAACCATGTTTCAGAGTAGGTAAAAAAAACTTTTCTACCATTTCCACATGTCACACATGTTGTTCATGATTCTACACCGGCGCTTATGTTGCGTGACTTTTTTCATAAAAAACGTGACTTTTCTTCCAAGGTTCCCAACCCTTTTCCCCTGTACTTTTGTTTACTGTGCACTCATTCATCGTGGTTGTCTATCTACTCCTATGTTAAAGGATCCATCTCTGTACAGCTGGCTAAAGGACTGAGCTTTGCTGCTACGCTTAAGCCAGGGCGCGATCGAGGTCCATGTTCTACACGTGCGTGCCTTTGCATTCTGATCGTGTAACGTACCTTCGTAGTCCACGTCCTCGACGGCCTCCCTGAACGTGAAGGTGATGATGCTCGCCAACCTCAGGCTCTCCAAGATAACCTGGCAGGATATATTGATCGAACAATTAAGATTCATACAAGTTACACACAAGATGAAGCACGACGAACACATCGTCATGGAAGGTCGTAGCTAGCTGAAACAAGAGCAAAGTTTCAAATGGAAGCCAACTCCGATCCTCTGCGACAGAGATGTGTGTACGTGCAAGGCAGCGGCGTACCAGGTTCGTGATCGGCATCGTCCTCGTCTGCGCCCACGTCAGTGGCAGCCTCCCGCCGTCGTTCTCCTCGTAGGCCGCCATCTGCTCCGCCTGCGGATCGACACGCCGGCCGGGGGCCAGGACAGGGTGACGACGATGGTTAGAACACCGAAACACACCGGCAGTTGGGTCGGGTGCGACGTCATGTCCAGTCACCCAGTCCCGATCATAGATATGTTCTTCTCTAGTAATTTATGAACTGGGAGCGAGGGACGATCGTGGCGGCGCGACGCGATCGCGCGCGAGCTCACCTTTACGGCTTCCAGAAGCTTCGGGTTGTCGTGGAGGAACTTGAGGATCCAGGTGAGGACGCTGGCCGTCGTGTCCTGCGCCGCGAACAGAACGCCGATGGCGTTGTCGGCGACCTGGTCGTCCGAGAACACCGCGCCGCCGTCGTCGCGGCGCCCCATGAGGGTGCCCAGGAGGTCGTCGCCGAGGTCCCCTCGCTCCCGCCGCTCCGACATGATGCCGCTCAGGATCTCCCCCAGCCGCCGCCTCGCCTGATGATGAGAATGCATGCTCCCGTTGGTGTTGGTGACATTGTGAATTAGAAGGTAGGATACCGAACGAGCTAGAGCGCCATTGATTTGGAGGAGAAAGAATCGTCTCCTTCGTGTACCTTGATGGCTTGGCTGTAGCGAGTCCAGGGGACGCCGGGGACGGGGAAGCTGTTGTAGCCATTCTCCACGATGAAGTAGTTCCTCCTCAGCTCCTCCTTCACGTGCTCGGCCAACCGCCGGCCGAAGATGGTGACGACGCCGACGTCGAACGTGAACTGAAAGAAAAGCCAAGGGAGATCGACCACCAAGAAATCAGCAGGACACACGTCGTACACCACGCGTACAATGGAAGAGGAACGAAGGCCGGCCGGCCGGCCGGCACGGCAGCACGCGACACGCATACCCTCTTCATGGTGTGGAAGGTGCTGGTCTCGCAGCGGCCTTCCCACCAGCGGAGCGTGGACGCGACGGCGGCCTCTACGTCGGGCACCAGGGCGCGGAGCGCGTCGGGGCCGAGCCACCCCTGGACGGCGCGGCGCATCCGGAGGTGGTAGTCGCCCTGGTGGAAGAAGAGCGCCTGCGGCCCGATCATGCGCTCCTTGCTCGGCGGGTACGTCGGCTTGAACAGGTTCGCCCGGGTTACCAGCACCATGCGCGCCGCCTCCGGGCTCGCTAAGATCACGCACGGGCAGCCCAGAACGTGCGTCTTGAACACCTCGCCGTACCTGCACGGCACGCATTATATATATCTGCAAGTTACCACGGAAGCTCTGCAATGGCAGCTGCTAGGCAATCGGCTGGCGCGGCCGGGCAGTACGTAGTTAGCAGTATTACCTCCTCAACCTGGAGGCGAAGAAGATCTCCGGGTTCTGGGAGTAGAGCTGCAGGGTCTCGCCGACGTACGGCAAGCCCAGGGAGCCCGGGGGCAGCTTGTTGAGCCCCCGCGCCTGCTGGTGGCCTCCGCTTCGGCGGCCGCCGGCGCCCCCCCTCCAGCGCCTGCTCGCGTTGAGCAGCACCAGCGCGGCGAGTGCGAGGACGTAGACGATAGCTACAGCGACGAAGAGAGCCATGTGGTGCGTGGCCTTGCCGACGCTGCAGCTTCTAAGAGTAAGAGGAGTGATCCTCTCAAGAGAAATATAATCACACACGGGGAGGAGGCTAGCGGCTAGTGCCTGCCCCTCTCGCGCCTGTACTTCCCTTTCGTATCCGAGTGTGATTTGCGCCAGTGGCGCCGTGGTGTTAGGCGAGAGGGACACGAGGGAAGCGATCTTGAGAGGATCTTCTCCCGAGTGGTGGTGGGTGGCGGAGGGATCCCACATGTGTGGTATTTATAGGCCCGGGAGGCACAAAGGGGAGGGTTGTCAGTGTAATGAATGGTGCTCATGGACGGCATGCATGCTCTGGTTGCAATTTTAAAAATCTTTGAGGGAGGGGGAGAAAATAAACAAGCAAAGACGAGGAGGATAAACGAGGCATGCATCATTGGAGTTGTTTAGTTCCTACACGTGGTAATTTTTACTTTAAGATAATAGAGGTAATCTTCGATCGGTTTATGCATCAAACATGGAAATATATAACTTGTCAAATTGTTGTATATCCATATGGAAAGCTTTATGTACACCAAGATCTTAAAAGGGGATAATCTATTATCTTTATACTTGAGTGTTAAAAGAAGTCACCACGTTCGCCGAGAGGGTCTAGAAATTCTCACGTTAATCAAAAAAAGAAGAATATACACCGTTGGATTTTATGAAGATCTGAAGGTCTGGATTAATCCAAAGAATACATAAATTCGGAATTAAAATAAGAAAATCCAAAGAGTCAATATTCAATACAAATACAATTAATAAATATCTTCTATTATCTTTATACTTGAGTGTTAAAAGAAGCCACCACGTTCGCCGAGAGGGTCTAGAAATTCTCACGTTAATCCAAAAAAAGAAGAATATACACCGTTGGATTTTATGAAGATCTGAAGGTCTGGATTAATCCAAAGAATACATAAATTCGGAATTAAAATAAGAAAATCCAAAGAGTCAATATTCAATACAAATACAATTAATAAATATATAAATTCGGAAATAAAAATAAGAAAATATCCAAAGAGCCCATATTCAATACAAATACAATTAATAAATACATAAATTCGGAATTAAAAATAAGAAAAATAGTAGTTAATGTTTACAAAGATTGAGAAAGCAAAAAAATAACTAACTGAAGAGTAACTAACAAATACAATTATAATTTAGAAAGTTTCACACGACAGGCATTAAATTAGTTCTCTGTCCCTGCTGAAATACTAATTAAGAAGCTCATGAAATATTTATCCGCATAGGCATGTAGCATTGCAAGGCTCTAAATGCCAACATTGATATGACATGGCACATGATGAAAATAAATTTTTGTTAGGAAATAAAAATCAATCTCTTTGTTGAGCCTCACGTGACTCTAATATATATATATATATATATATATGAGATGGAAATTAAATTGTTTCTCAAATAAAGAAGAGAGGAACCGTGACCCCAAGTTTGAACTCATGATGACTTCAGTGACAACCAAAAAGCTCTTCCCTAAACTATACTTCGTAGAAAACCACTCATATATGTATAAAACCGCCAGATGAAAATACATACGGGAGTTGGATATAGTTTGTTGTTCCCTCCCAAAGTAATGGATTATAGTGCGATGCCCTCGAGCAGGCGATCAAATAATCTAATCGGCATCATCTTCATGCGGAAAAGAGGGTGCAATGAGGACAGAGCGTAATTGATGTGCTGCTTTGTTTATTTATTTTTCATCCAGTAGTTTAATTCACCAATGCCGAAAGTCAGAGAAGAAGACACGAGCAGAGCATAAAGCGCGACAAGAGATGTTTAGAGCACGAACTAGGTAGACTATTTAGAGAAAACAACCATGGGCATGGAGAGATAGCGACAAGAGACTATGCAATCACTCAGGGAGACGAAGATGGGGGGTTTTGTTTATATACACAGTCAATTGCACATTAGTCATTGTTTAACTGGGCCATTGCTCAGGGACATGAAGATGAGGGAATTTTGTTCAAAGGGTTGAAGTTAAGTCTTGATGGTGGCCCCGCCCATCCTGGCATGCGAGCCTGAGACGACGGGAGATTTGGCGTGCAAAAGTCAAGACACCAGACACAACGCCAATCAGTCCGGATATCACAGGATACTTTTTGTAATCCGATCTAGATATACTTCATATTGTAACCGACGCGGACTGACCGTCGAATCAAACTGCCGAAACAAGCTCTATCATCGTAAAATTCATGTGCACGAGAACCAAATCAATCTCTTTAGCTACTGAATCAAACTCTTTGGCCACTGAATCGTCCTCCACTACTGTCAATTTGACATCTAATGTCGTCAATTCGACCTCCACTGTTGTTGGATTAACCTCCGCCATGGTCGGATGGACCTTTGCTGCTATTGATCGAGCGTCTATGACACTGTTGGATCAAGCTATGAGGCGAGCAACAACAAGGACAGCAAGCACTCCCATGGGAGCTCACCTTGATTTGCCTAGCAATGCGAGACAAGCAGACAAGGCGTACAAGCGGCAACAAGTGTACCAAGCATGCTCTAAGTCTCTTCGATTTTTTTGGAGATAGGCATTGAAAAAATACAACATGGGTAGAAGGCTATGGAGAGGAAATACTTGATTCTGGCACATACAAACCTACAACCGTGATGGAGACAAAAAAATTGGATGCCACAGGAGATGACAAGATAAGATAGATTTGATGAGCAATTCACGTAGGTTTGCATAGCAGTAATTTGACAAAGAAGATGTTAAGTATGGTTTGACATCAACCATATGGGGTTTGGAGACCAAAAGCAAGACAATGACTTCCTAGATACCGACGAACACGATACAACTGCTTTGGTCAGAGAAGAACCAAGGTAGTAGACAACAATGGTGGACAAAGCAGGTGGCCATAAATGGCTACAACAAATTGGCAAAATGCTCGAAAAAACAAGAAGGTGTAAGATTGACAAAAGAGGGAAGACAACAAGAGAAAACATAAGCATTGTGATATGAACAAATATTGTGTACATCCGAGAAGCTAGCACGATGTGTGGAGAATTTTAAGCTACCCAATGCAAATATCTATCTTGCACAATAGATATGAGGGAGATAATTGAATTATCAGTACGATGTCACCATTTAGGATAAGCATGCTCTGCAGTAGAGGGACTTTGTATCCCTAGAACATGGGCTTGCTTGCGAATAGGCCACCTGTTAGTGACATGAGATCCTCTATAATAAATAAAGAGAAAAAAAATTTCGACTACACATATCTATAAGCATAGTAAGCTTCTAAACAAGAATGAAAGTGATGAGATTAAGTTGGTTTGTCGTATATCTTCTAATCTGTTGGAAACTTTTGGAATTATATTGGTATGTGATGCATGAAGAACCAAACAACACAATGAACACGATGATGAACACAAGTATGCCCACAATGAATAATGTTACCTACTATTAATGATCAGTAGTTATCTTGGAAGTTATAAAAGTATTGTCAAACATAATGGTTACATTTTAGAAGACAAGGTATATTCAACAACGACTAAAGACATAGCATTTCAAGCAATAAATATATATCCTAAGAGACATGATACAATATGTATTTGTCGGGGTCGCAAGTTAGAAGAGAGAGAACCGACCACCACGCACCATCAATGAAGGAGGGGCCCTCGATGAGCAGGAAGAAGAAAAAGAAAGGGACATCGACCGTCGATCGTAAGGAAGAGAGTTTCAGACGAGAGGAAGAAGGTACCATTAGATGAGATGAAGAAGGGGGTGCACCCATATGGACATAGAGGAGGACCTACGGTAAAGTTGCTTGAGCCCACCCCAGATCAAGCTTCAAGGTCACATATGTCGACGACCAACGGTGCCACGAGGTACGACGAGCTCGCTGGAGGAGTTGGATCTGCGCATCAGAAAGTGGAGAACCCAGACTCTGCGTGAGGTCAACAACCGAGCCAAACTCAGGAGCCATAGAATCAACAAGGCAGAGTTCGACCATCTAGAGTGGGGAATAAGAGGCTCAGTCGGTTGAGACGGGGACTAAGTGATGAGAGGGTGAACAACAATTTCTGTCCAATACAAAGCTCGGAGGTTGACACTGTATGCAGGGGTGCAACAGAGCGTCGAATGACATTAGTTATTAGGTCAGGTTCCATCCACCAATTAAAACACCATCCAAATAACAAAATTCGAGTGTATCAATATTAGTTCTGAATTTTGAGCTCTAATATTTACATCGGTATTAGTGATTTCAAAAGGATGGATAATGAATTAAGATGGATAAAGAAAATACAATGCTAACATAGAATTTAAAAAATATCATTTATCAAATCTAGCCGCGCTATTAGCGGGGGCCAACTTGCTAAAATGAAAATATTATGTTTGACAATATCTTTGTAACTTCCATGATAACTACTGATCATCAATAGTATGTTCCATTATTCATTGTGCACAAACTTGTGTTCATCGTGTTCATTGTGATGTTTGATTCTTCACACATTACATACCAATCTAATTCCAAAAAATTAGAAAATATATGACAAACCAATTGATCTCATCACTTCTGTTCTTGCTTATAGCTATGTGCGATCAGAAAATGTTACTGTAGAGGATCTGATGTCACTAACAGGTGGCCTATTCACAAGCAAGCCCATAATCTAGTGGTGCCACCATGCTGATCATTCAATTTATCTCACTCATGTTTATTATGCAAAATAAATATTTGCATTGGGCAGCTAAGATTTATCAGCACATCGTGCTACCTTCTCGGTTGTATCACAATATTTCTCCATATCACAACGCTTGTGTTTTCTCTTGTTGACCTCCCCCTTCTGTCAACTTTGCACCTTCTTGTTTTTTGAGCATATTGCCAATTTGTTGTAGACATTTTATGGCCACCTTCTTTGTCCACCATTGTTCTCTGACCAAAGCGGTCGTATCGTGTTGGTCACTATCTAGAAAGCAAATGTCTCACTTTTACATAATCATTGTCTCCAAACCTCATATGGTCGATGTCAAGCCATAGTTAATATCTTCTTTGTCAACTTACCGCTAAGCAAACTTACATGTGTTGCTCATCAAATCTATCATATCTTATCATCTCCTGCGGCATCCAATTTTTTTTTGTCTCCATCACGACCATAGGTTTGTATGTCAGAATCAAGTATTTCCTCTCCCTAGCCTTCTGCCCGTATTGTATCTTTCACTCCTATCACCAAAAAAATCTAAGAGATAGGGCATGTTTGGTACGCTATTGGTCTCCAAATTCCATATGGTTGATGCCAAACCATACTTAACATCTTCTTTGTCAAATTACTCCTATGCAAACCTACATGAATTGCTCATCAAATCTATCTTATCTTATAATCTCCTGTGGCATCCGATTTTTTTGTCTCAATCACGATTGTAGGTTTGTATGTGCCAGAATCAAGTATTTCCTCTCCCTAGTCTTCTACCCATGTTGTATTTTTCAGTGCCTATCTCCAAAAAAATTGAAGAGACTTAGTTCTCTGTCCCTATTGAAGTACTAATTAGGAAGCTCATGAAATATTTATCTGCATAGGCATGTAGCCTTGCAATGCTTTAAATACCAACATTGATAAGACATGGCATATGATGAAAATAAATTTATGTTAGGAAATAAAAATCAATCTCTTTGTTGAGAATTAAAATAAGGAAATCCAAAGAGTCCATATTCAATATAACTACAATTAATAAATACATGGACTGACCGTCGAATCAACACCACATCTGCCGAAATAAGCTCTGTCATCATAAAAAAAGGTGCACGAAAACCAAATCAAGCTCTTTAGCTACTGCATCAAACTCTTCGGCCACTAAATCATCCTCTACCACTGTCAATTTGACATCTAATGTCGTCGATTCGACCTCCACTGTTGTTAGATTAACCTCCACCATGGTCAGATGGACCTTTGCTGCTATCGATCGAGCGTATATGACACTACTGGATCAAACTACAAGGCGAGCAACAGCAAGGAAAGCAAGCACTCCCATGGGAGCTAACCTTGATTTGTCTAGCAACGCAATGCAAGCAGACAAGTCGTACAAGCGGCAACAAGTGTACCAAGCATGCTCTAAGTCTCTTCGATTTTTTTAGAGATAGGCACTGAAAAATACGACATGGGTAGAAGGCTATGGAGAGGAAATACATGATTTTGGCACCGCGCTAATAGCGCGGCTAGACTTAATACACCATTTTTAAAAAAATACTATGTTAGCATTGTATTTTCTTTATCCATCTTAATTCATTATCCATCCTTTTGAAATCACTAATACCGATGTAAATATTGGAGCTCAAAATTCAGAATTGATATTGATACACTCGAATTTTGTTATTTGGATGGTGTTTTAATTGGTGGATGGAACCTGACCTAATAACGAATGTCATTCGACGCTCTGTTGCACCCCTGCATACAGTGTCAACCTCCGAGCTCTGTATTGGACAGAAATTGCTATTCACTCTCTCATCACTTAGTCCCCACCTCAACTGACTGAGCCTCTTACTCCCCACTCTCGATGGTCGAACTCTGCCTTGTTGATTCTATGGCTCCTGAGTTTGGCTCGGTTGTTGACCTCACGCAGAGTCTGGGTTCTCCACTTTCTGATGTGCAGATCCAACTCCTCCAGCGAGCTCGTCGTACCTCGTGGCACCGTTGGCTGTCGATGTAGGTGACCTTGAAGCTTGATCTGGGGTGGGCTCAAGCAACGGTAGCGTAGGTCCTCCTCTCTTTCCATATGGGTGCACCCCCTTCTTCATTTCATCTAATGGTACCTTCTTCCTCTCGTCCGAAAGTCTCTCTTCCTTACGATCGACGGTCGATGCCCCTTTCTTTTTCTTCTTCCTGCTCATCGATGGCCCTTCCTTCGTTGGTGATGCATGGCGGTCGGTTCTCTCTCTTCTAACTTGCGATCCCGACAAATACATATGATGTTTCTTATATATACATATTGTATCATGTCTCCTAAGATATATATTTATTGCTTGAAATGCTATGTCCTTAGTCGTTGTTGAATATACCTTGTCTTCTAAAATGTAACCATTATGTTTGACAATACTTTTATAACTTCCAAGATAACTACTGATCATCAATAGTAGGTAACATTATTCATTGTGGGCATACTTGTGTTCATCATCGTGTTCATTGTGTTGTTTGGTTCTTCATGCATCACATACCAATCTAATTCCAAAAGTTTCCAAAAGATTAGAAGATATACGACAAACCAACTTGATCTCGTCACTTTCATTCTTATTTGGAAGTTTACTATGCTTATAGATATGTGTAGTCGAAAATTTGTTCCTCTTTATTTATTATAGAGGATCTGATGTCACTAACATGTGGCCTATTCGCAAGCAAGCCCATGTTCTAGGGACACAAAGTCCCTCTACTGCAGAGCATGCTTATGCTAAATGGTGACATCATACTGATAATTCAATTATCTAACTCATGTCTATTGTGCAAGATAGATATTTGTATTGTGTAGCTTAAATTTCTCCGCACATCGTGCTAGCTTCTCGGATGTATCACAATATTTGTTCATATCACAATGCTTATGTTTTCTCTTGTTGTCTTCCCTCTTTTGTCAACATTACACCTTCTTGTTTTTTCGAGCATTTTGTCAATTTGTTGTAGCCATTTATGGCCACCTGTTTTGTTAACCATTGTTGTCTACTACCTCGGTTCTTCTCTGACCAAAGCAGTCGTATCGCATTGGTCGCTATCTAGGAAGCCATTGTCTCATTTTTTGTCTCCAAACCCCACATGGTTGATGCCAAACCATACTTAACATCTTCTTTGTCAAATTACTGCTATGTAAACCTACATGAATTGCTCATCAAATCTATCTTATCTTATCATCTCTTGTGGCATCTAATTTTTTTGTCTCCATCACGGTTGTAGGTTTGTATGTGCCAGAATCAAGTATTTCCTCTCCCTAGCCTTCTACCCATGTTGTATTTTTCAATGCCTATCTCCAAAAAAATCGAAGAGACTTAGAGCATGCTTAGTACACTTGTTGCCGCTTGTACGCCTTGTCTGCTTGCCTCGCGTTGCTAGGCAAATCAAGGTGAGCTCCCATAGGAGTGCTTGCTTTCATTGTTGTTGCTCGCCTTGTAGCTCGATCCAGAAGTGTCATAGACGCTCGATCGATATCAGCAAAGGTCCATCCGACCATGGTGGAGGTTAATCCAACAACAGTGGAGGTTGAATCGACAACATTCGATGTCAAATTGATAGTAGTGGAGGATGATTCAGTAGTCGAAGAGTTTTGATTCAGTAGCTAAAGAGCTTGATTTGATTCTCGTGCACCTGAATTTTACGACGACAAAGCTTGTTTCGGCAGATGCGGTGTTGATTCGACGGTCAGTCCACGTCAGTTACAATCTGAAGTATATCTAGATTGGATTACAAACAGTATCTCGTGATATCTGGACTGATTGGCGTTGTGTCTGGTTTCTTGACTTTTGCACGCCAAATCTCCCGTCGTCTCGGGCTTGCTTGCCAGGATGGGCGGGCCCACCATCAAGACTTAACTTCAACCCTTTGAACAAAATCCTCCCATCTTCATGTCCCTGAGCGACGGCCCAGTTAAACAATGGCTAATGTGAATTGATTGTGTATATAAACAAAACCCCTCCATCTTCGTCTCCCTGAGTGATTGCACAGTCTTTTGTCGCTATCTCTCCATGCCCATGGTTGCTTTCTCTAAATAGTCTACCTAGTTCGTGCTCTAAACATCTCTTGTCGCGCTTTATGCTCTGCTTGTGTCTTCTTCTCTGACTTTCGGCATTGAGCGAATTAAACTACTAGATGAAAATAAATAAACAAAACAGTCCATCAATTACGCTCTGTCCTCCTTGCACCCTCTTTTTCGCATGAAGATGTTGCCGATTAGATTATTTGATCCCTTACTTTGGGAGGGAACAACAGACTATATCCAACTCCCGTATGTATTTTCATCTGGTGGTTTTTTACATATATGAGTAGTTTTCTACGAAGTATAGTTTAGGAAAGACCTTTTTGGTTGTCACTAAAGTCATCATGAGGCCAAACTTGGGGTCACAGTTCCTCTCTTCTTTATTTGAGAAACAATTTTATTTCCATCTCGTATATATATTAGAGTCATGTGAGGCTCAACAAAGAGATTGATTTTTATTTCCTAACATAAATTTATTTTCATCATGTGTCATGTCTTATCAATGTTGGCATTTAGAGCCTTGCAAGGCTACATGCCTATGCGGATAAATATTTCATGAGCTTTTTAGATTATTTGATCCCTTACTTTGGGAGGGAACAACGGACTATATTATACTACACGAAAGCCTCTAAATCCTTTTTTTTCTCACCGTCTCTCTTCTTTGCATTTGAAGTGTTTAATTCTAAATTTTACTCATCATCTCTTTTCTTTGGATTTGAAGTGTTTTAGGGGCTCCGGCGAGGAAGAAACTTCTTTTTTTTACTTGTGTTCCCTCGTGACCAATTCCCATTATGATTTTGGGGTTATGGGGTTTGTGCTTCAATGATTTTTTTAGTCTTAGAACTTAGAAAAAGGGTCGGGAAGGAAGTATAGTCTAGTTTGGCATTCAGAAAAAGGGAGTCTAGTCTGCCAATGTAGTTCTCTGGTAGACAACATGACGAAATAGTGAGGGTGTTGTTGGCTAGGGAGGTGATGGATAAGTGGTTGTGAGGATTGAGGTGGGTGTGCCAAGTGGATACCCAGATGAAGCTGTGGTGGTGGGAGAAGGAGGTGAACCCGACGGCTCTACTGCTAGGGACGAGAGCAAGATGGTGGGGTGAGGGAGTCATACAAAGGAGTGATAAGAGATATGTAAGAGAGGGAAGTTGGAGAAAAATATGATGCTTCCAGTGACGGAGCTAGCTTCAACCTTTAGGGGGGGCTGCTCTTCTTCCTCCCTCTTCTTCTTCTTTTTCTTCTTCTTCTTCTTCTTCTTCCTCCTCCTCCTCCTCCTCCTCCCTCCTTCTCCCTCTTCCTCTTCCTTCTTTCTTCTCAAAAATGGAGGAGGGGCTCAATGGGGGCTCCATGGTTGGACCAGTGGTAAGGGGGGGGGGGCTGAGCCCCACCTGCCCCACCGCTGGCTCCATCCATACTCTGATCGTGACATCAAAGTTTAACGGTAAAAATAAATGGCTATGTAGAGAGGAATAAAAATGCCTTTTTTGTCGGGATTCTCCACCGTCGGTAAGTACGATTTCTACGATCATGTGTCTAGGTTCGGATGGTGACTCAAATGACACAGGTGCTAGTTCAGGCACGAAAAGCGCTATGTCTAGTGTGTTGAGGTGTATTCGAGTCCAAGTCTGTAGTAGGGGTTACAAACTAGTCGGGAGAGGGAGTACGGTCCCAAGTCCCTAGGTGTGTGTGAATCGGTTGCTGCTTGTGCGTAGTGCTTGCTTGAGCGAGTGTGTTCATGTGTTCGATGTCCCTACCCAACAACCTTTGTTCCCCTTTTATAGCCGCAAGGGGAACAAAGAAAGGGGGGGGGTAAAAACGGAATTACAATCAGGGTTACAGTGTCAGAGTCTTCGTCGTCGTCTTGAAGTCTTGGTCGTACATGGTGAATAGGTGTCCACTGTTGACGAGTTGGTATTGACGGGGAGGACGGTGCTTTGACCAGAGCGTGCGCCCCCCGAGTGGGTAGTCGGAGCAACCACCCAGATCCTAGCGTCGAGTAGATTTGGTGGTGTTTGACCTGTGCTGTTCATCCTTGACCGCGACTGCCGTCTCCGAAGTGGTTGGGCATCTTTTCCTGGGCATGTGGAGCTCTTGTTGGGACAAGACGGTTGCCACTGTGGCCACCGTGGTGATAGGCAGGTGCCCATCCCGTTCTGACAGGTCAGGTACCAAGCGGGTACGGCCCGGAGTGAGCAAAAGCGGAGGGACGATGTCGAGAAGACTAGTTGAACGAAGCAGAGACTTATCGGGTGAGTGGGTCCCCTTGGAGGTTGCTTAGACGTGAAGGTGTGCGTAGTCGAGCGAGGCGGAGACTGGTTGGGCGAGGCAGAGACTAGTCGGGTGAGGTGAAGACTAGTCGGAAGTGTACAAGAGCTACTCGGATGAGGCGTAGTCTGCTTGATTGAGATGTTTTGTTCATGTTTTCAAGGGTCTTCTAGCCACGTGGCGTTGATTAAGGGGTTGATTGGTCAACCCTGGTCTAGACCCTCGTCACTTTTGCATAAACTAAAAGGGCACACTGGGTAAGGCCTACCTGGTGAGAAACTTGAAGACATTTGTCCCACGTATTCTGCTTAACCTCTATAAATACTCGTTCTCACCCACTAGTGGAAATTTGAAGACATCTGTCATGCGTATTTCATGGATTCCATTCGCCACCCAATAAGCTCTTTAAATATCTACCCTCACATGATGCCTCCACATTATCCATGCACCATCACACTTTTCATGCTATGACTACCCTCCACACCCCCTTCCCTCTTCCATGCTCATCCACACCACTCCCCTACCTTAATCACCCCAAGTTTCGCCTCCCCACCTGATCTCCTTCAATCTAACAAAGGATCAAGGGCTAGGTGTCATGGTATGGCTAATCCAAAGGAAGCTGGTGGAGCAGTTAGTAATATCAGTTTGCCAAGCCTTCATGCATAAGCTGTGAGGCCATGGACATGGATTTGAACTTGGAGGTCAATATGATGATATCGATTGCAATGGCAATAGTGTCCACCAGATCTACCAGTTGTTGGTCTTACTACATACTCATTATTTTCCTTCATCTATTTTTTTGCCATTTGATATTTATATGTTAAGTATTTATGGACATGGAGATTAGGCCTATCTAATGAGAGTACGAGACTAGGTGGCTACTTGCGTGAGATTAAGGTAGTCTTATCAATTACCAAATCTTGCCTATGCTATAGATCTCACCATCCCTTTCTTGAACTATCCTTGTATTTTGATATGTGTTGCACCAATTCCTTTGCCCATCTTTTCTCGTTCTTATTTTCTATATTTCTTCCTCTTTTATCCCCTCTTCTCCCTTGTGTGTGACGTACCGCTTATGTGGTTAAAGTGTATGAAAGTCATTTTCAACATCTTGGTCACCATCAAGAGATATGTGAGTCAATGGTTATATTGTTTCTAGGCCGAATTGGTAATTTGATCGGGGCATCTATTCATGGTTGAATTATTAATTTGGCAATAATTTTTTTGTTTGCCCGTTAACTTGTTTCCACTGTCTCAAATATAAGTGATTACAAGCACATTTCTCTAAACACATCCATGGTTTTAAAATTATAGTCAAATAAGGGATTTTCCTTTCGTTGTTTGACACCATCACTCCAATACATAACATTGATAACACTTTCTCTTTATACTTAGTATGATGTTAAAATCAATATAGGGAATACTTCATTTTCATATCTATATCTTGAAGCATCTTTTTATATTATATAAATAATGTTATAATTATCTGATCTTCATGTAAATATCACGAGAATTTTTTTAGACAGGCTAATTTCCCTTATAGTCCCAAATCAATTTCCCTTATTGTTAAACTTAGGCCTTTGCATTTATGAAAATACAATTTTAATCCATTGAATTTCAAGTGGTTAATGAGTGGTTGACCATCTCTCCTATTAGCATCTCCTCTCTTATGTCCAATGCTAATTGTGAGGTATAATTATTTGTGCCCATGTCATTTCGATTTTCCACTTTGTGAATGCACGTCTTCTGTTGGGAAGAGGGAGATGCAAATGATTGTGCTAACATACAATTTACATGCCACATAGATGGGGAGATATTTATAGGAGGACATGGACTTTTCTCTAGTAACTTCACAAAGTTTAGTGGCTCAAAGGTGTATTTCCCATAAATTTAGGGACCTAATTTAATAATGAGAAAACTTCTATGACTAGTATTTCTTTACATGTAAGTCTAATGAAATACTTTGCACGCGTGTCTGATGAAATATTTTACACTTTTGTAATTATCCAAATTTTGTCCCAGATATGAAAGATAAAACATATTTAAAAAGCACATTATATATGTTCCACTAAAATTTATAGTATTCCCATATGTGCCATTTGAAATCTTGAGTTCCCTATGTGCCACTGGATAAATCTTTTCATTGTTTTAAGTGCCTTTCATTAAATTTTCACTGTTATAAGCTAATGGTGTTATCACATTTTATTTGTAATGCCATATTTTCCATTCCATATATTGATGAGATGGGCCCACATGCAACCTCGAACCTCCCATCCATGTGACCCAACGAGTTTCAATTCCATCCCGATCCTCATATCATCGCCTTTCTATTGAAACCTAGTGGTGGCATAGGTGAGTGCACTTTATAAGCAAACATCCAAGTGGTGCATGTCCTAAATGTTGTATGAATGGCCAGTGTGCTACTGATGCAAGTGCAGTTGTATAGCCAACAACATTAATGTTGCATGATGGTAGAGAGCACATGAAAAAAGGAAGACAAAAATAAACTTGTAAGCTCTCTACGCAAGTGGCCGGATGGATCCTATCTCAATTATATTGAAAGGTTGGATGAGGTCGTGCAGGGAGAAGACGAAGAAGAAAATGAAGGGTAGCTAGGAAGGGGATGCCATTGCCATCTTTCAGTTGTCCCTGTGTATGTGATTGAGGAAGATGAAGAACCAAGAAATGACATTATAGTCTTTTCTCATCTTACAAAGGGCCTCTAGCCTAGTGGTTAGAGCACCTGAGTAGCACCCAGTAGACCCGAGCTCGACCCTGTGGGAGCGAATTAAACGCGAATGAAATAAAATTTATAAAAATAGATAAAATAGGTAGGCCCCCCCTGCTGACTTCAGTCAAAAAAGGGACTGAAATAAAATTTATAAGAAATAGGTAAAATAGGTATGGGCTCCCCCTGCTGACTTCGTTCAAAAAAAGACACACAAGACATGGAGAATTTCAATCACTAACATTGAAGGGAAATTTGAATGGATTGGAATAATTTTGATTGAATCGATGATATTGAATGGATTGGAATAATTTCTAATGGCACATAGTGAATTGACCCTAAAACAACTTCACTTGTAGACATTTTATGTTGTCCCTATAGATCGATTATAGAGTCATTTTATAATATAATATGTCACAGATGTGCCACTACAAACGTTGTCTCTTCTAATGAAGATTCATTTTTATGTGTCCCTATGTTTTCTAAGCCAAGTTTTGAATTAAGAATCATTTTAAGCATCCTTATATTAGGCTTTTGGGCTAATGGCATAATATTATGTTTATGTATGTCTTCTCTACATGAACTAGAAATATATTGCAAAAAGATGGTAATTTTGGAGTGATGTGAACTCAAGACCTCATGTTGCATTGCATAATACTCCACATATTAGCCAACCAATGGCGTAGCCATGATTTGAGCATAGAAGGGGCTGAGACATCAAACAGAAAATGATCTCGTAATAACATTAAGTACTCTAATATGTATGATGACAAAGTATTTTTGCAAATGAAATGGCCAAACCATATATTCAGTAATATATGTACAATTTTGCAAAAAATATTGTGTAATAGCGGTTAATTAGGTTATATGATCTGAATATACATAGATTTGATTACACATTTATGCTACTATTGTGATCATTGATCGAGCACTCGTAAAAAAAATCTAGGATAATAGAGAATAAAGATGGGTTTTGTGACAAAATATTTGCATATGAGTAATTTTTTTCTTATGAAACACTAAAGTATGAAGTATTAGAAAAAGCTACTTGTCCATTATATTGTTTTTCTCGGACTATCTAGATGATGGTATGATATAATAGAATTAACAGATCATTATTATGGCCTCATATATATGATGATCTGATGATGCTTTGGACTAATTGTAGGTCATGTTGCTTATTAGGGACTCTAATCATATAATTAACAAAACGATTTACAAGCTCTTGTGGCCTGTTGTGGGGTGTACATGACAACGTCAGGGAGGGGGGGGTGCGGGGCAGGCCCCTGCGTGCCCCCCTTTGGCTCCGCCCCTGTAGCCAACTAACCTCACACCAATTGCTGGAAATTTATTCCTTAGTATAATTCTTATGAGTATCAAACTTATTTGAACTAAATAGCATGAATGTATCAAACTATCTTTTTTATGGGGTAAGGTCAAAATTTTAATTATCTTGAATATGTTCCTAATACTATATATTGGCATTTTACAAAATGACTTGAGAAAGTATCCCTATGGTTGAAAATGCCTCAAGTAGTGTCTCAATACATATGAAACTTTCGAAAGTGCCACAAAATGTGTCATTATAATACATTAATGCATATTAATAAGGGAAAATCATAAAATGTCTATAGATATATTCTATAAATTCATACACACCCTTCTTTAATTTAGCACTACAGAATTAAAAAGATTTGTTGACTTCATGTACTCATGGCAAAGTTTGTCCACGTCGTGGCTTGACATTGCTAATGTACCTTGTGAATTCTTATATGATGTGTAGTGAAGTATTGTACACTTGGAATTTTTACAATAGTATTGTCATTATACTTATTTAAACTGAAAAAACTAAAGTCCATTTCCCAAAAATCCGTATGTTTTCCTTACATGTCAGATCAAAATTCATGTATGGTATCTGATCCTGTTATATACTGTAGCGAACACGGCCATCAAGCCATTTGTTTGAGTATGATTTTGGTGATTCAAGACAACATAGTCAATGGAACTAACCATATTGTTTGAGCATGTCTTTGTAGACACAATAGGTCCCATGGATGCAATCACAATCAAAGCTAAGAAACCCTAGCAAAATGTTTAAGTTTGTCTCATTCACCCTCTCCCCCTCTTAGGCTACGAGCATCTCATTCCTTACATATACGTGGCCTTAAGCGATGAGCTTAGATGTGTATGGTTCTCCTTGAGGTGCCTTGGAAAGGAGCTCTTTTGTTGACGAATCGTGTGCCTGTGAACAAAAGCCCTCCTTTCTGAAGGATGTTGGAACCATGCACATCTAAGCTTTTGGACCTAAAGCCCACACATATGGAAATAACAAGATCAGATACAATACGTGTATCCTGATCACTCACATAGTAAAGAAAATGTGCATTTTTTAGGAATGCAAAATCGGTTTTCCTTTCTAAAGTAGTCTGCCTAACTTTTGTGAAATACATAGTTCACTCCACACCGTAAAAGTATTCAAGAGCAAAATGCATGAAGCTAACAAAACTTGTGGTTATTAATTTCAAGGTGCTGTCAATGAAAGAAGAATGCGTGTGAATTTGTTGAATATATCTGACCAAAAAGTGAGTTTAATTTTCTCTATTATATATGGGAGATGGGACAAATGTGGATGACTTAAATACGTGTAAAGTGCATGAAGCTAACAAAATTCGTGCTTCACACGGTACTACAAATTAAAGGAGAATGTGTCTATCAGTCTATGGGATATATCTGACAAAAAATGTTCTCTCTTTTATATAGGGACAAATATGGATGACTTCGTCTTTTAAAAAAAAAGATGACTTCGATACGTATAATATATGCCGTTTATGACAAGCAAGATGTACGGTATATCTCATAAAAAATACTATGTCCAGGTGTACAAAGGGAAATCCCTTACTAAATAATGATAGTTACATAGTTTGAATAAGAAAAAAAAAGTACATCATGCAAGCAAGTTTAACCATTCTATTAATATTGCCGGAAAGAATGGCTGGACTCAATCAGAACCCCGTTCGTTCCAAACACGACTGAGCTCCTCGATCAGTTCCCATTGATCGAGCCGCTGCCAACAGTGCAGGCAGATCCAAAGCTTGTTGTCATACAGGTGACACACGCAGTGTAAGCTGACAAGCAAGCATTGCTGAGGTTCCGTTGGGGAACTTCAGCAGCCAACTACTCAAATTTAAGTGCCAAAGTCAATGCCTGCACTGTTCGTTTCTCGCGAGCAAACGCCACGTACAGATGTTACCACGCCAGGCCAGAGGCTAGCTGTGTGCTCCGAGCATCGTCAGAAACGGGAACGTAATCGCTGATGCCATCGATCGGCGGGTGATGAGAAACCACACCCGCCGCCGTTGTTTACGGAGTTGTGCGCACCCGGCCTGGTTTGGAGACTTGCCGCGCAGTTGACGGTTGGAACCTGGAGCACCACCAGGTGGCGCGCGATCGGGCAACCAGGTGTCAGGCCACGGGCATGGCTCGGTGGCGCCGCGGAGAGCGACAGGTCGGACCGCCGCGCGTGCCGGCGGAAACATCTCCGGCCTGCAACCAACGAGTGTCCCGGGCCAATGGCGTGCCCCCGTGTGGCTAGCTGCCGGGATCATGACTTGGTGGTGCTGTCCGAGATTTTGCAAAGATGCTGCCGATTTCAAGGTTCGGGGGGAAATTTTGGGACATGGCGCTCTCGATTGCCACCTGTCGCGTCGGGCGTCAACGCATGCGTGCGACTGTACATGCAGGGCCCAGACTTCAGCCGTGTTTAGTTGGGCAAAATTTCCTCCTTTCCACTCTCTCTCACCACATTAAATACACCAAAAGATATATGTTCGGAGTACTAAATGTAGATGAAATCAAAAACTAATTACACAGTTTGGATGGCCTTTGCGACACGGATCTTTTGAGCCTAGTTAGGCCATAGTAGGACAATATTTACCACAAAAAGTCGAAACATACCTTTTGCTACAGTGTGTTGAAAAGGCAAATTTTTCTACTCCCTCCGTCCCAAAATATAAGCATTCTTCGATTTTCGTGACTCATGTTTGACCATTCGTCTTATTCAAAAAATTTGTAAAAAATTATTTATTTTTTTATAATATGTTTTATCATCGTATATATTTTAAGTACATCATAATTATTTTTATAATTTCACAAATTTTTTGAATAAGACGAGTGGTCAAATGTGATCGTCAGAAGTCAACAAATGCTTATATTCTGGGACGGAGGGAGTACCAACTAAACACAGCCGTTTGACCTCGCGCGTGAAGGAAACTGATTGGCACCCAAGGCGAGAGCGAGCTGTGCATGGATGCATCTCATCAGCTAGCTAGGGATAGATAGGGTCAGCGCTTGACATTTCTGAACCGCTCCAGATTCGGTTCATCTGCCGCGATGCCTATCGGCCGGCATGCATGGTCAGGGATGGAGGTAGACGGTCATGTCAGTTATCGTCGAGGTCCTTTTTGAATTTTCTACGAGAGTTCAAGGAAACCCGGGGGCTGGGTTTGTCTAAACGTTAGGATACAGGCGTTGCTACTATAGCTAGGATGAGGTGGCAAGGACACGTGCCATGTAGTAATGTTGGTCAAGCTAAGATGAAAATGATGCAAGGAAAATATGTCCGACGACGATGCATTGAACATATTACCCACGGATTCGTAATTGAGGTACGAGTAGTTGTTTAGTGCATTAAGGTGACGCTATAGAGAACATCCAGGTAACCCCCCAACTATATTTCAGTTCAATTTACCCTCTAAACTATGTCATTTGGTTCAACTTACCCCATAATGAAATTTGTCATTTTTGTTTCTTCATGCACAAGTTGGATTTTAATTTAAGACTTTGCAGGTGGTACTAGACATTATAATCTATATATTTAAAAAATATTTGACGAAATTTTCACCATTAGTTTGTACATAATTTTGTATATTAAGGATATATTTTATTATTTAATATTTTACCCTATCAAAACAATGATGAAAAATTCATGATATATTTTTAAACATACCTTATGTTGTCTGCTATGAATTTGCAAAATTTGAACCTAAAACTTCGCTTGTTCACGGAGAAAAAAAATACAAATTGTGTTAAGGGGTAAATTTGAACTAAATGACATAGTTTGGAGGGTAAACTGAACCAAGAAATACTTTAGAGGATTATCCAGAAAGCGTAATTTGGACTTTTCCTAATGGATAAAGGTTCCAGTTTCAACCCCCCTCTTTCACAAGAGGGAATGAGTCCAAAATTATTACATTTAGTGGCTCATGCTACCCATACCAAAGCAAATGATTTAACCAAACACAAACAAAATAGCAAACGCCAATCCACAAACAAAACGCCATCCATGGGAGGCTAAGAAGCTAAGGGCTGATGTCTCCAGGGTTCGGCATGCATGGATCATCATCTCCTTATTATGCTACAACTACGCCATGCATTCCCTTGAAAAGAATCCGCATAAAAGTTTTTTATTGGTATTTATGAAACACAACATCATTTCTTGTTTGCCAAATTGCTCAACATAAAGCCGCTGCCCCTGTTAGTAAGTGTAGGTTTGGTTCTTGCCTCCTTTGTTTTAACCATTGATTGAATAAAACATAAAAGTGCAAAGGTGTGCAAATTCAAAGACGATATATATGCACTACCCGGTACCCGCTACAGGATTCTAGCATAAGCACACTAAAAATTGTCGTTGGATAGTTTATTCGAAGCAATAAAAGCTACAAATCACACTACTATTTCAGTTTCTTTTAGCCAGATTACTTTTGTAGTAAGAACTACCCCTTTTATAAGTACCACATAAATATTTTAATCTCCAAAGGTAACTTGGAATGCCAAATTTCTCTTGTGACTTTTACCCCACTACTATTAATCAGGTGTTTATACATGGAACACATTGGGAAGGACCATTGGCATGAAGTGACCAAACGAAGGTGTCTCTACCCTTGTGTAAATTTACATTCAAAAGTCTTGCTACAATATCATGCTAGTCTCATAGTTTAACACCCACTATGATCTTCGGAAAAAGGATATTTAAAAAGTGTTGAACTAAACACTTCCATGACTGTAGCATATCTTCTACGAACAATATTATACACCGATGGGTATTGGGAGCTCAAAGAGTGGTTACCCAGCCATATGTCTTTCTAGAACCTAGTATTTGTTCCTTCCCGCAACTTAAAGCTTCCTAGTATAAGGAACTGGTCTTTCACATTTAGAAAGCTGTAGCAAACATGGCCT
Source organism: Cenchrus fungigraminus (assembly GCA_036936925.1). Taxonomy (NCBI): domain Eukaryota; kingdom Viridiplantae; phylum Streptophyta; class Magnoliopsida; order Poales; family Poaceae; genus Cenchrus; species Cenchrus fungigraminus. Next base: position 60,716,244 of record CM072768.1, on the reverse strand, counting down.
CATTGGCCATGGTTTGTGATTTTGGCGATTGTATGACATCATAGTAACTGGGACTAATTGTTTATTTGTTAAGCATGTGATTGGAGGATTTCTAGGTCCCAAGAATGAAAAAACCAAGCCATGGTAACTAGGATTATTTTATGGTAATCAAACATCTAAAATATAGAGAAAATCTAGAGATGAATCGACGATATCTGGAAGTAGCATCGGTGCAAGTGTCTGAGTAGTTGGTATGATGCGGTGAAGGCTCAGTTAACATGGACCATCGGATGAACCGATAGCATGTTTTCTACATGTGTCGGAGTAATTGCAGCAGGCAACACGCACAAAAGTGAAGCACCGAATCAACTGATAGGGCAATGGATCAACCGGTGCGCAAGAATCAGTTGAAGCGTAATTACAATTCGTGCTTCCATAGAGGTTTTGGGTATACGGCCATTAGCACTAGATGAACCAATGGTCAACAAGGGAAGCGTCGGTGCAAGTGTCAGATCAATTGCATCAGCAGACTCAACATCTATGTGACATGGGAGGGGAATGGAAGCATTGGTTCATCCGATGGTTAAAGTTTTTGTTGCTTTTAGCCAACAACTAGTTTGATGCTTGTGATATTTCTTTGAAACTTGACCTATCATCTTGTTCTTGAGATATTTATTTCAGAACAATTCTTGTCACGTCCCCTCCTTGTTACACAATTTAAGTAGCCATTTACTAAGCAATCATTTATTTTGTAGTTCCAAATTTTGTATGCCCAAACCACCTAGCTTGTTCTTTGGGTTGGACAAAATCTTCCATTTGACTTGTCTGTATTTCTTGTTATGTTGATCATTTTAAAAAACTTTATATATAATAACTCAGTTTCTTGAGATTACCCTTCGGGACCTCACAAAAGGACATCATGAACATCAGTAAACTGGATAGGACCGAGTTGATCAAAACCAATCTACTTACTACCTACAATAACTTTCCTTTCCAGCCACTTAAGATCTTTTCAAATCTATCTTCAATGAATTTCCAATCATTATAACTCAATTTTCTATAAGGGGTATGTTCCCTTCTTGCAACAAAAGAGTCTTGAATATTCCAACTCAAATTGTTTTTCCTGTCCAAAACAGAAGATCTCGCTTTTGTGAAAATTAATTTTTAGCCCAGATGATGGTTCGAATACACATATCAATAATTTCATATTCCTTGCTTTAATTTGTCGATACCGTCGTCCATAAAAATGTGCTATCTAATTCCCTTATCTAGGGTTTAGAAACTGTGCTCCATTATTTATCCGCAATTTTGGCCACTGGAAACTCGAAACGTGTCGATCGGCTTTGCTGAAAAATACAAAAACACTACTGTGTTTATTAACCGAAATGACAATTCAGTATATGATTCTGTACCACATATTTTCAGATATAAACACGGCTGAGTCTCTTCCAAGAAATAATGTTATAAGAAAGTTGATCTTTGCAACACACATTTTGTGGAGGACTATGTACTGTCGTGTCTAAATCGAATATGCACAATAATGCCCTACGTCCATGGCAACAGCGACGAAACGATCAGCACATTGCCGCCGTTTGATGCCGGCCGGCGGGCAAAACATTTTCGAAACTACTGGCGACCGCCGTATGTATGCAGACACAGCCCCGCCCCCTAGTCGGGACATCCCTGTTTGCATCACACTGTCACAGCCAAGCAATGGCAGGTTTTCTGGTGATGCGACCCCGGCGGCCGGCGGCGCCTCCCGATCGATACCGCGATGTCTTTGACGACCCGGCCGGAGATCACGGATGGCGACGGGTGCATCGCATGATGATTGGGTCGGTTTCGTGCTTGTGTTGTTTGATGCAGCGCCAGAGATGCCCTCGCGCTACGGCGAGTTTGCTACCTCCTAGGTGCTTCGTTCGATTTGTCACCGAATCGAGGGCATTTGTGGTCGGTTGCAACTTGCAAGCAAGTGAAGTTTCTGGTCGATTTGGAGCGAGAGAGAAACAGGGGACCAGATTGGATAGTGTGGTACTTGGGATATAGAGACGGGATATTATCTTTTGTATATCAAAAAATTTGCGGAATGCGCGTCTACAGGGGCGAATCCACCGTGGGGGCAGGGGGGGCTGGAGCCCCCCTACCCCCATGGACTCCATGGAAGCCCCCCCAAGCCCCCCCTACAAATTCTATGCATAGGTGAAGAGGAGGAAGAAGAAAAGGAGGAGGAAGAAGAAGGAAAAGGGAAGGAAGAGGAGGAGGAAGAAGAAGTTGAGCCCCCCAAGAGTTGGATCCTGGATCCGCCACTGCGCGTCTATACGTGTCGCCGCCACCACCAGAACGAGAGCAGTGTCAGGTGTTTATCAATGTTGAACTGTCAGATATTATGTACGAAAGGATATAGTTCATCTTGATCACCGATATGGTTCCATCGCCTTCGGTGTACTTAAACAGGCTTCAATATCATCATGTACTCCCTTTGCTTATGATCCTTGTTGCATTAGATTCTAAGATCAGTCTCAATGGGGTTTTCACGAAGAGTTTCATGACCTTAAATTCTATGCCACATCACCAATTTTATTGACGTGACGATAAGAGAGAATGAGGGAGTTTCATGAGATGTGAAAGGCGTTTCATCTCCATGAAACTTCACTGACACAATTACGTAATTTTTTATGTACTTAAATGTGCTTCATTATCATCATGTACTCCCTTAACAACTGATACTCTCTTCCACCTCTATCTCCCATACAAAACTCACTTTTAAATACATCCTGACCCCAATGCCTGAAAATAGACCTACCTGTCGGTAGGAATAATGACACCTTCCACCACACCTCTCACTCCTTATGTGTACTCAGTGGCGGATCCAGGATCCAACTCTTGGGGGGGGCTCAACTTCTTCTTCCTCCTCCTCTTCCTTCCCTTTTCCTTCTTCTTCCTCCTCCTTTTCTTCTTCCTCCTCTTCACCTATGCATAGAATTTGTAGGGGGGGCTTGGGGGGGGGCTTCCATGGAGTCCATGGGGGTAGGGGGGCTCCAGCCCCCCCTGCCCCCACGGTGGATTCGCCCCTGTGTGTACTCCCTCCGTCCCGATTTGATGGTCGTTCTAGCAACAGTTCGGTGTCCCAATTTATGTGTCGTCTAGGGTATTGTAGATGGCTTCCACGCCTACTCTCTAGGCCTGAATTCAGCCTTTTTCTGTCACCACCGGGTCACCCCATCCCCATGGATTAATCCCAGCCACATGTTCTCATCTGCTTGCACATGTCCCGGGAAATTTCAGTGAGCAGCAGAGGGGAGAGATAGATGTCATAGGGTCTCCTTGGTCTTGGTGCATGGATTCAAACGACAGTCATAGTGGGACAGAGGGAGTATAAGATAAGATGGGGGCGGGTTCTCTTCCCACCTCTACTTCAACAATATAACATGGCATTCTCTTTGATTCATGTTTATTTGTTCTGACACATATGTTAAGTGTGTGTGTAGTTACGAATTAGGATAGTTTGTTTTTTCCTTCTCTTTTAGATATTTTCATGCCATATTTTGATTTGCTCCATTAACAAAAAATAATATTAAAATATTTTTCTGCTAATATGCGAAACATTTCATGTTTTTTAAATGACACAGAATATTTTTACAAATTATTATTCTTTGTAAAATATTTTAATTTTGTTCAATTGCTAAAATTTATTGTTTCACATGGTGAATCTTTTGTTCTATCTGGATGTGCATGTATATTTAAGCCACAAAATATTACTAATAATTAGTTTGAGTTGAAAATGATATGTAAACAACCTACAGCGATCGCAAACAACTTCACAAAGTCCTTCTCCCAATGGATTTTTTTGTGAATATTTGTGTTGAACCTTAGTGACTTTTTTTATCAGACATATTAGTAATTTGTAGCGAAACTTTTTATGTCATAAGTCATGGCGAATTTTGTTCTCTAGTCTTGATATTTTAAAAAATGTAAAAAAACAAACACGGAAAATGAATATGTTTTATGAGTTCAAGAAAATGGAAAACATGAAAATAACTCTTCATTGTTTCGCGAGTTCAAGGGCTCATTAATTGTTTTCAGGAAAATTTCATTTTTTATATCCAAGACACTTGGATATAAAAAATGGAATTGGATATGAAAAACAATACAAATTCATATTGTCTCAATGAGTAATTTTATTTTTATTTTTCTGGGGAAGGTATTGGAAATGCCGTGCCTTTTTGCTCTAAGTAATAGAAACCCAATCAAAATTTCAATCGTTTCAATAAACTAGCATAATGCCCGTGCGTTGCTACGGATAATACATACTCTGTACGTATTAAGGCTGAGCTACACACCATCCAGTCCAACCCCACACATGATGATATAATTTTTCTTTGTTTTACCCATACATCACACTATGTTCATTATCTCGACGTACCTTCTATTTTTACTCTTTTCTTATGCACTAAGTTTTTTTAGGGTAATGGGGAATACGAGAAGATACCTATAGAGAGGAAATAAGTTCAATCGATTTAGGGGAAAAGTCAAATTAATCCTCTCAAGTATTTCTTGATTTAGTATACTCCCGGACTTATATCATCTGATTCAATTTACTCCACTTAAATAATTTGTGTTTTTATTTCTCCATGCACAAGTTGAATTTAAGTTCAAATTTTGCATGATGATAACAACATAATATATGTCAAAAATATATCATGATTTTTTTCATCACTATTTCGATAGGGTAGGATATTTAACAACAATGTGGATCATTTAAATATAAAAATTTATATAAAATGCTAATGACAAATTATAAAATATTTTTAATATAGATTATGATGTCCAATACCACCCTGTAAATCTTCTCAAAAAAAAATACCACCCTGTAAATGCAGTCACAAATCAAACCAATAAATGCAGTCTCAAATAAAAAATTCAACTTGTATTTGGAGAAACAAAATTGACAAATTGCATTATGAGGTAAACTGAACCAAATAGCATAAGTTAGAGGGTAAATTGAATCCAAATATAATTTTAAAAGGTTACATATCCTCTACTTATATAACAAAAATGCCCAAAATATACCAACACAAAATGGCCCAAGTCGGCCCAGCTTACCTATCTAACCCTACCTAACCCCACCAGCCACCCACCACTCATCTCTCCCCCCAGACTCTCTCACGCCGCAGCCACTCCCTCCATCTCTTTCTCTCTCCCACCTGCAAGTGCATCCTCCCCATCTGATTCGACCCGAAGGCGCCCGCGAAGAAGCAGAGCAAATGGCACATCAGCGGCGTCCTGCAGGGGGCGACGGCACAGATGGCCCTAGCTTCTACGCGAGCAGGCAGCCGTCAGCCCCGCAACATCAATGCTCCAACCCAATATGCGACAGCCCCTCGCCTGGCAGCTTTGCCTTGATTGTGGGCTCTCTTCGATCTAGTATTAATAGGCATATGAATCTTTTGTTTGGTCGGATTGATGTGCAATCCGTGGTTCCGTTGCTTGAGTCTGTTGAAATTTATTACTCTTTCTTGATGGGACAGCATGTTGTGTGTGTTTTGTTCGATTTGGATCTTTGCCTCCACGAAAAAATGGTAGACGACCCTGCATCTTGATTTTTCTGAACTGAACTGAACTGAACTTGGATTGATTTTTTTTTAATTTTTGTAGTTCATGTTTTCTTATTGATTTGTTCTTAGTCCGGTGCCGGTGAGAATATTGAAGACGGAGGGACAGAGGGAGGGAGAGGGGGACAGAGGGATTGAAGAAGGGAGGGGCGGAGGCATGCAGGCGGCGGACGGGAGGGAGAGGGGGGCGCGCAGGCGGCCGACGGGAGGGGACCGGGACCGGGAGAGACAGAGCGGCGCGCAGGCATCGGGAATTGAGAGAGACGGATACTGACGGGTGGGACCTGCCTGTCAGGACGTACGAAAAAATAGGCAGAAACGGTCCTTGCTTTAATATTAGGTAGAGATTATCTTCCTTATTATCTCCAGGAAAGACTATTAGAAATGTCGTACCATGTTGTTCATTGTTCAACATTGTCTTGTCACGCATAAACGTGTGCTAATTCGCACAATACCACATATTCATGGCTACAACCCAGATACTAAAATGTGATCCTCTATACCTCTGTAGCACGAAAGCCCTATCCTAGAACGCCATTCGCCGATAGCTGATGGCTCGACGGAGGTCGTACTGACGTCGGCGTCACCGCCGTGTCCCCGACGGCCGACACCGAGAGCTCGAGATCGCTCTAGAACTTCGCCTTAGGTGCAGTTTCCTAACACACAGTGATCGTGTGGTTTACTAGCGCTGGAAGGACGGCTGAAAACGAGAGTGAAAACGCTGGAAGCCTTGGGGCTTAAGTGGCTCACCGGCAATCGTCTTCGACCCTCCGGCTTGGTGTGGAGTGGCGAGGACACTTTGTGCGGGGGACGTGGAGACCCCCTTCCTAAGTGGAGAAGCTCCTTAGTGGAGGCGGCATCAAGGTGACCAAGGGAGCTTGGCGAGTGCCTAAGTGGCGAGCCTTAGTGGCGAGTCAAGTGGTGCTCTTGGGAGAGACTTGGTGATCAGGAAGCAATACTCTTGTGTGAGTGCTTCAACAACATGGACTAGGGGTGGCTTAGTGCCTATCGATACCACGGGATAAATCGCGTGTCAAGAGTTTGCTTCCTCTCATCCCTCTTTACTTTTCCACATTTACTCTCTTGCAATCTTTGTTTGCCTTTACTTTCCTAGAGTAGTATCATGCTAGGATTGGCTATAGGTTGCAAACCTTATTTTGGGATGGGAGTCTCACACTAGAACAACCTTAGTTGCACATCTAGATAGTATATTCTAGTTTATATTTGTGTAAAAGTAGTGAAGCCATAGGTTAAGATTTTTAGTTGCCTAATTCACCCCCTCCCCCTCTTAGGCTAACGGGCATCCGATTCCTTACAAGTGGTATCAGAGCCGGGACTCACTTCCTTCACAAGGAAACGCCAATTCGATTGGTAAATTGTGAAATCCGGCTCATTGGAACGGTTAGGCTTCACCGCCTAGTGAGTTGCTCTATAGAGGTATGAAAGGGGTGGATACCTTAGGTTTGGCTCCACATTTCGATGGCACGGGCTATCCTCGGTGGAAGGTTCTCATGGAGGCCTATCTCCAAGCAAAGGACCTTGATGTTTGGAGAGTCACCGATGAGGGCATGAAAAATGGTACTGAGAAGGAAAAGCAATTTGATGTGATTGCTAAGAGTATCATTTTGTCCTCACTAGATGTAGGCGTTTTCAATAGAGTTTTTAATTGTGAAAATGCTCATGAGCTATGGAAAACCATCAAGGAGCAAAATGAGGGTTCAAAAGAAGTTGCTAATGAATGCTACGGTTGTCTCCTTGAGGAATTCAATAGCTTTAAGCAACTTGCAAATGAAAATGTCGAATCTATGTACTCACGCCTAAATGTGCTTGTCAATGAGATCAATGCTTTAGGTGTGAAAAACATCACGGACTTGAACATCAACCGCAAGATCCTTCAAAGTCTCTGGAAGCCCGATTATGACTTGGTGAAGGCCATCATCTATGAGAAGAAGCTCAAAGAATTGAAGCCATCTCATATCTTGAGCAAGATCATGGCACATGAGCTTCAAATCATGCCCAAGTCCAAGAAGGCGCCCCAAGAAAAGCCCCAAGAACCATCTTCTCCAACCACAAGTCATGCCCTCTCAAGCCAACAAGAGAAGGTGATGAGTAGGATGGCTACTCATGGAAGCTCAAGCGAAGATGATGGTGACGATGAAGATTCCTCAAGTGATGAAGAGGTTGAATCCATGGTGGCCATGTACGTGAAGAAGATCTTCAAGTATGTGAAGAAAGTCAACATGTACGGCTACAACGTCCACTTGAGAGAAGGGCGTCATCATCAACACATCAAGTTCACCAAGATCGAGCACAAGCCCAAGAAGAAGGTGGTCAAGGAGAGGAGACCAAAGCAAGAAGCCAATGTCGTCGTCCGTGAGTGGACAAGTGGTGGAGAATCAAGTTCTTCTAGCTCAAGTGATGAGTCAAGAAAGAACTTCACCACCCGCTTCATGCAAGGTCCTTCATCACCACACATGTGCCTTATGGCCCGAGGTATGGAGAGCAATGTAAGTGATGATGAATCCGACACCACCTCCCTCGATGATCTTGTTGAGCTTGTCCATGAGCAAAAAGGAATGCTTAAGAAACAAGCTAATGAAATTAAAGAACTCAATGCTCTCAATGATCTTAGTGCAACCCTTGCTACAAATTATGAACATTTATTGTGCAAATTCACATTGCTTAGCAAGGAGTGTGATGAGCTAAAATCTAAGCTTGAGAGAAATGAGACTAAAACAAGTGTTTCCTTTGAGCTTGATGAATCATCTATCCCTTGTGCAATTCCTATCTCTAAGGTAGATGCTTCAACTTCTTGCATTGATTTAATTGATGAATCTTGCTCACCATCTTGCAATGAGAATGTTGTTATAGAAGCATGTGATTCTCTCATAGGTAATAAAAATGATGAGCTCAAGCAAGAAGTGAAATGGCTCCGAGAGAGGTTGGCAAGCTTGATGGGCAAGGGCAAGAACAATGAGGAACAAGTGGACATCTCTCAAGACATGAAGAGCAAAGTCCAACCTTCTCAAGATAACCGTGACCCCATGGTGAAGAAGCTTGAGAAGGAAGCAACCGTGACTTGCTACAAGTGTCATGGAGAAGGGCACAAGTTCTACAAATACCCTCAATTTGTCAAGAAGATGGACAAGGGCGAGAAGAAGAAGATGAAGCCCACCATCAAGAGCTCCCTCATCTACACCAAGCCCAACCGCAAGAACAAGACCAAGAGCAACACCAACGTCATCAAAAAGAAGACTAATGGCAAGGTGGTTGCACACAAGGTTGGGAAGATGAAGACAGAGCGGGGTTGGATCCAACCCATTTGGATGCCCAAGGAAGTAATCACCAACATGAAGGGGCCTCAAATGGTTTGGGTTCCAAAGGCCACTTGAAGGCCATGAGCGCGAGGACTTGGGAGGCTTGGCACAAAGAGATGAGAAGATTCAAGCCTAGAAGCCAAGCTTGCAAGTTGGACATGTGTTGCCCAAGATCCCCGGGTGAGGCAATGGAAACTAGAACTCATCTCTTGTATCTTTGTAGCTCCATTACCTTGTCTAGGTTTGCATTTGTTGCTATGCCTAGTTGTTTCCATATGGTAGGTTGCTTGTGTCATGTGCTAACCCATGAGCAACCTACATGGTTTGATTAGTGTCTAGGAAAGCTACACTTGTTCTTTCATGGTGCATGTGTTTCATATATATCTCTTTGCATCATGAGCGAGCTATAGGGTTAGCTTCCCTTTTGTTGTCACAAACAATGTGCATACATTTGGTTGGTGATTCAAACACTAAATGCACACATTTAGGGGGAGCCCATCCTATAGTTTGGTTATGGGACTAACATTGTTTCAAGCTTATTTTATATAGTCCCTTGGCGACGCGTTCCGGTGCGGTGCTTCATTCTAAGAGAATGCTATTTCACTCTCAATGTGATCTAACATCTCTAAAAGAGTGAATATAGCAATATGAGCTTCATGCTATTGAGTCATGTCCTTGCGAGCTTATGTCTCTATATAAGTTCAAAGGCAATGTACTCATACATTCCTAATCCTTGTGGTACCCCAAGTGTCTTCTATGCAAGCTTCTTTCAAGTGGTGTCACCTAGTGATATCATTTCCAAGTGGCTCATCTCAATGTGGTGCCAACAAGGAAGAGAGGAACTAACCCCCGGAGGTATGCAATGATCAAAAGACTACAAGTGATATCTACAAGTGGTAATGTAACAAGAACCCATTTGTCTTATCTCTTGTCCTTTAAGCTACCTCCTTGCATGATATGCTCTAAGCTTCCTTGTCTCACAAGTATTTATAGTTGTGCACTTGATTTTCACACTATCATGTTGTGCACACACTTAGGGGGAGCTTAGTTTGTATCATGCTAGTCTCATGAGCTTGTGATCCACCTTAGTTATTCGCACATATGGTATCTTCATTGATATCATACTTATGGATCATGGTTCATGCAGCTTTCTCCCTTGTGGCTAACATTTCTCTTTGAGCTATGTTTGCTAGGACTTGCTAGTTTCCTTGGAGACCTTTTGTTTTGGTCACTTTTTGGAGATTTTATTCCAAAGGGGGAGAATGTGGGACCAAAGCAAGCTAGTGTTTCCAAAGTGGGAAGAGGCAAGCTATGTGTGAACATAGGAAGAGAAGATCAAAAAGCTATTTGTGAACATAGGAAGAGAAGATCAAAAAGGGGGAAGTTTGATCTAGGGGGAGTTTGGATGATGGTAAGCATCCAAGCAAGTGTAAGTGGTTCTAATTTTGTCAATTTTTGCAAATTTATGCTTGCTTTGCTTGTGTTGTCATAAATCACCAAAAAGGGGGAGATTGTAGCGAACATGGCCCCATTTGCCATTTGTTCGAGTTGATTTTGGTGATTCATGCTAACACAAGTAATGGGACTAACCATATTGTTAAGCATGTCTTTGTAAACATTTCTAGGTCCCAAGGATGCAAAAATACCACATGTCAAAACCATAGAAGAAAGGAAAAGAAAACACACCATCGGATGAACGGACGGTACCATCGGTGCATAGCGTCGGTGTAGTTGGTACACTGCGCAGCGACTGGAATCAACTTGACACCGTCGGATGATCCGACGGTCTATATCCTAGTTGCGTCGGATGAATTGAAGAAGAGAAGCCGCGAAGACAGCAGCGTCGGATGAACTGACGGTCCATTGGAGGGAACCGTCGGTCTATCCGATGATCACGTTTGAACGAGACAGAGACACGCCAAGACGAAGCCTTAAGCACCGGATGAACCGACGGGTGCACAGCGGTTCATCCGACGGTCGTGTGGAAGCTAACAGTGAGGGTTTGGTCGCGGGGTCTTCAACACCGGATGATCCGACGGTGCGTCGGAGCATAGCGTCGGAATAGTTCCTGTCAGAGAACCTCAACGACTAAGTGACGTGGGAGGGGCACCGGATGAACCGATGCTCCTGAAAAGTAGGTGTCAGTTCATCCGACGGTCAACTTTTCAGTGAGCCGTTAGCCAACGGCTAGCTGAGTGCCTTGGGCTATTTATACCCCCTCCACTCACCCATTTGAGGTTGCTGGATTGTGTGGAAGTGCAGAGGAGTGCAAGACACCAATCCATCCAAGTGCTTAATTGCTCATCCATAGACTTGCATATGCTTAGTGTATGTGCTTAGTGCTAGGCGTAGCTTAGAGCTGAGTGAGTGCAAGGTTGTGCCAACCTTGTGAGGTGATTCTTGAGTGAATCAAGGTGTACAAGGTCTGCCGGAAGCCTTGGGGCCTAAGTGGCTCACCGGCAATCGTCTTCGACCCTCCGGCTTGGTGTGGAGTGGCGAGGACACTTTGTGCGGGGGACGTGGAGACCCCCTTCCTAAGTGGAGAAGCTCCTTAGTGGAGGCGGCATCAAGGTGACCAAGGGAGCTTGGCGAGTGCCTAAGTGGCGAGCCTTAGTGGCGAGTCAAGTGGTGCTCTTGGGAGAGACTTGGTGACCGGGAAGGAATACTCTTGTGTGAGTGCTTCAACAACGTGGAGTAGGGGTGGCTTAGTGTCTATCGATACCATGGGATAAATCGTGTGTCAAGAGTTTGCTTCCTCTCATCCCTCTTTACGTTTCCGCATTTACTCTCTTGCAATCTTTGTTTGCCTTTACTTTCCTAGAGTAGTATCATGCTAGGATTGGCTATAGGTTGCAAACCTTGTTTTGGGATGGGAGTCTCACACTAGAACAACCTTAGTTGCACATCTAGATAGTATGTTCTAGTTTATATTTGTGAAAAAGTAGTGAAACCATAGGTTAAGATTTTTAGTTGCCTAATTCACCCCCTCCCCCTCTTAGGCTAACGAGCATCCGATTCCTTACAATCACGGGTACTCACGCCCATCGAAGCAGCCGGGCCGCGCGAAGAGCGTGCACTCGCCCGCCGGCCGCAAGGTCAACTCCAACCACGGAGCCCGAGGCGCGTCCTCGGTGCGCGGGAGGATGATGACCCGAGGCGGGTCGGACGGCAAGCGCCGGCCGCGAAGGGAGTACAGCCGAAGGCGCGGGGGCCGCTACAACCGCAGTGAAGACCGGAGCCGGAGTCCGACGCCTGACCCTCGAGGTCCGCGGGCTTTCGGCGCCAACGTTCTTGCTGCAGCCCCCCCCAGCTCGATATCGTGCTCCGACCACTGTCGCGAAGTACAATGGGGAGACCAACCCGAGCGTATGGCTTGAGGACTACCGCCTTGCCTGCCACAACGGCGGGGCGACCAACGATCTGTTTATCATCAAGAGCATCCCTCTGTACCTCGCCGACTCGGCACGTACCTGGCTCGAGCACCTCCCTCGAGGGAGGATCAACGGCTGGGCCCAACTCCGGGACGCCTTCATAGGGCACTTCCAGGGAACCTACACGCGGCCCGGCAATGCTAGCGAACTTCGCCATTGCCAGCAAAAGAAGGGTGAGAGTCTCCGTGACTACATTCGCTGCTTCTCCAACCGCTGCATGAACTCCCCGACACGGCCGACAACCAGGTCATCACCGCTTTCCAGGATGGTACCACGTGCGAGACCCTTGTCCATCGGATAGGGCGAGTCAAGCCGAAAACCATCCGCAAGCTCCTTGACCTGGCCACTGACCACACCGACGGGGAAGAGGCCGTCGCTTTCAGCAAGAGGCAGCCCGAGGAGGAACAGGGTGAAGCTCTAGCTACCCGCCCGGAGAAGAAAAAGAAGAAAGAGCGCAAGTTCCGCAGCAACAACCTGGTGGCGGTGGTCGACAAACGACCGCCCAAGCCAAAGGCTAGTCCCCCGAGGGATCACTTCGAGAAGATGCTTGAGGCACCTTGCCCTTACCATGAGACTCCGGTCAAGCATGCCATGAAGGATTGCAACCTCATGAAGAGATACCTCGGCTGGAAGAATAAGCCGCAGGACGCGGCCAACGTTGGCGCCACCAAGAACGTCGAGCACGACGATTTCCCAAAGGAAGATGGCGCCGTCATGATGATCTTCGGTGGAACGCCTGCTCGCCCTCCGAGGCGCATGCACAAGCGCATCCTGCAGGAGATCTACCACACCGAGCCGGTTGTGCCTTCATACCTCCGGTGGTCCGAGACGGCCGTCACGTACGACCAGGCGGATCACCCCGACCACATTCCACAACCGGGGGCTTACCCCCTCGTGGTGGCACCTCTCTTCGGCACCAAGCGGGTGCACAAGGTGCTCATGGATGGGGGGGGGGAGCAGCCTCGACATCGTCTACATGTCCACCCTCGACAGCATGGGGATCCAGCAATCTCAACTCCGCCCATCGTCGACCCCGTTCCACGGAGTCGTGCCCGGGATGGAGGCAGTCCCACTCGGACAAATCGACCTACCGGTCACCTTCGGCGACGAATGGAATTTCCGCAAGGAAACGCTCACCTTCGAGGTCGTCGGCTTTCCGGGAACGCACCACGCGATCCTCGGAAGGCCAGCATACGCGAAGTTCATGACAGTCCCCAACTACACCTACCTCAAGCTGAAGATGCCCGAACCCAAGGGAGTGATCACCGTCGACACCAAGTTCCAACACGCATTCGAGTGCAATGCCGAGTGCTTCCAGTTCGCAGAGGCCCTCATCTGCTCCGAGAAGATGGCTGCGGGAACTTCAGCTTGGAATCCCGACAACGACATCACGATGGTCGAATCGACCTAGATCAGCTACGTTGTCTCTACCCTTATAGATGATTAATCCCCAGAGCTCCCCATCCCCGCAAAAGTATCGACATACAAACAGAGTATTCCATAATTCCAGAAGCGAGAAAATAATAATCAGAAAAGAATCTTACAACATCAGCTTAATAAATTAGCTTTAATCTTTCACTCAAATTCCCGAAGATGGCCATAGTTACATATCAGAACAAGATCCAGTAAAATAATGCAGCTAATCTAACGATACTTGAACCAATACCACTAGTGCCACACCGCAAATCTCAGAAATCGAACAGATACAAAGATGCCTGATCCACCTTGCTGTTGTTTTGCCTGTAGCCGACCTATTAGTAGAGAAGAGAGAGAGAGATTGGGGGTCGCGTGCTCTGTTAGCTCTTCCTGCTGGTAGCAGTCAGCAGCCCGGCGGACAGGCGCCGTACGCGTGCGTGCCGCGGAGGCGTGGACCCTGCGTCGCTACTCGCACTCGAAATTGTCGTGGAACCTCTCTCTCAGCTCGCGGCTCCTCACCGGTGAAGCGGCGATGACGCGTGCAGCAGTAGAGTGGGCGGCGGCGACTCACGAGATGAGAGGGGCAGGAGACTGAGTTAGGGTTACAGAGTGAGATGTGGAGTTTATATACGACAGCTTGGTGGGCCTTGGTCCTCGGGCTCATATCCTCTGCTGGGCTTCTAAAGGCCTATATTGCACTACAATTACGCATATACTTGGGGCCCCAACGGATAACGGGGATGGGGGAGTACAGACCGTTTCGTCCCTTGCTTCACCCGATGGGGATGATTTTTAGCTGTTAAGGTCCCCGTGGGGGCTAAAAACGTCCCAATAAGATCCCCTAATGGAGGAAATCCCCGTCAGGGATCGGGGCCCCGTTGCCATCCCTAGCAGCGTCGGCTACCCTCTCGGCGAACTCAAGACACCCCGCCGAGATCTGGGGGTAACGGTGGTCCTCATACCCGGGGGCCCATCCCTCTCCGAGCAGCTCGTGATTCAGGTCGGGATAGTGCGAAAGGAACATGGCCACGGCTCAGTGAACCAACTGCCGAGCCATAGCCACGCCACGCGCGTGCGACGCCGCCGACCATCCCGAGGTGTTCGACCAGGGACGGCCCTTCGTCAACACCGATGCCATCCAGAAGTTCCGCCACAGCTTGGGTAAGAGCCCGGTAAGTTTCTTCTCGTTGCAGGAGAGTCACCCGGGCCGTGGCCGCAGCCGGGGATGACAGCTTGAGCGCAGCAGCCCTCTCTGCGGAAAAGGAAAAGGGTGAGAAATGCACCAACAGAAGGTGCCATCGGGACGAGTCGCAACCATAACTCACCCGTCAAGCCATCAACAAGCAATGACACAAGCGCCGTTAGCTCCTCCTGCTTGGTGATGGCCTCATTCATCCAGGCGGCGTCGACCGCCCGCCGATCCCGCAGCATTTGCAGCTCAGCGCAGGCAGATGCAACAACAAACAATCGTGGGTAAGCACACCAGCCAACAGGTCCAAGTACTCAATCCGAAGGAGCCCACATCGGCGCGCCAGCTTACCGGTCAGCTCCCTGTCACGATCAGTGGCAACCGCCAGCAGCTGCCTCCGCTCGGCAACGGCGACGCCAAGCTGGTCCTGCAGGGAGGCGTTCTGCTCCCAGGCAGACTCCAGGGCACGTGCAGAGTTTGCCGCGGCAGCGGTCAGCTCAGCCATCCGCGCCTCCAGCTCGGCTTGCTTCCGAGCTGCCTCCCGAGCAAAGGCGTCGGAGGCAGTTTGCGCGTTCTCCGCCTGACACTGGGCCTCGGCCAATCTCGTCGCTGTTGTCGCCCTCTCCTCCTCGATGGTCGCCAGCCACTCCGCCGACAATGCGTGAAGCGACGCCAGCCCCGCCTCCTTCCGTCCCAGCTCCGCCTGAAGAGCTCCGATCGCCCCCCAGACCTCAGCCTGCTGGCAGATGAACTGGTACCGGGTGTCGCAGCGCGCCACGAACCCCTGTCCAATAAGCAACTCAAAAAAGGACAACAATGAGAAAAGTCAAGCGGGATCAAGCGGAAAGAAAGGCGTGAGGCAAGAGACAAACCATGGCAGCGGCAGCCACCTCTTCGACCGAGGCCACCTGGCGACGGATCACGCGTCTAAGCCGTTCGGCCGAGGCGTGCTCCTCTTCATCATCAATGACGAGCAGCACTCGACCGGGGTCGTCGCGGGCGGCAACCTGCAGCCTACGGCGAACGGCTCCGCCACCGGAAACAGGCACCAATGCCCCCCGGAGCTCATCCGGCACGCCAGAGCCAGGCCGAGAGGACGACGCAACGGCGGGAGCCGAGCCGGAGAGCGGCACGAACGCTGTGTCCTCCGTGTTCTCCCCCTCGTTCGGCAGATCGCCCTCCTCCTGGTGGGGAATCCCGGCGTCGAGCCCCTCGCTTTGGGCTTCAGAGGTCGGGAGGACTCCCGCGGTAGGCGTAGCCACAACTGGGTCCTCCGGCGCGGACTTTGCTGGGTCAGCCTCAGCAGCGGCTGCCCACAGGGCGACCTCCGGGGGCTCCGGCCCCCCGACGGTATCAATGCCTGGCGCCGCCGCGTGTTCACCAGCCGCGGCGCTCAAGATCTGCTGTCGCAGCTCCGCCTCGAATGCCGTCAGCATCTCTGCCGACGGCGGGACGCCAGACGTCGTGACGCCTCGCTAGAGCTGTCGCTCTTCCGCGACGCCTCCCCGGCACCCTGACCGGCAGAGCCTTTCTCCTTAGGCGCCACCACGGGAGGAGCTTCGGGTGCCGCCAGCACCATTGCCGCCACCGGCGTGATGATCTTTCGCACCGCGCGACGGAGGGACTTCTCCGGTGCCGGCACGAGCGCTCGTTCGCCGGGAAGCGTCCTGAGAAGACAGAAGGCTCAGCACCAGAATCTTCAGGCAATCAAGCATTAGGGAAGAATTAAAGCTCACCACGTCACGAGGACCCGAGCCTTCTTAGGCTCCGAGGACGGCGGCCAGAATGAAGACCGTTTGCCACATGACGCGGTCGGACGGTCACTCCGAGGAGAAATCGCCTCCGCGTCTCGTCGCCGCTCTGACGCGGCCCCCACGACTGCGGATGGGAGAGACAGCGAGGAGCGCGCCTCCTCAGCCAGCGATGTCGGCGTGGGAGGTCGATGCGTCATGTGCTCCTGCGAGGAAGACCGCGACATGGGGGAGGCCGAGCCGTGACTCCTCTCCTCCCGGGACGGGTCGCCGCGACCGGCCGCCGCCCCACGGTCGACCCGGCCAGGTCGCTCCGATGGCGAATCACGGGAGCGATCCCCATGGTGGTCGCATCGGGAGGAAGGGTCTGGCGCCCTGTCGCGAGCGCCATCCCCTCCCCGGCGCACCTCGGAAGGCCCCTGAGTGACGACGCTGACTACCGTCGGTCGCGGAGGAGCCCCCGAGGTCGACGACGAGCAGCCCTCGGTCGGTTCCCCCATTCAGAGGACCGCGACCACGACAGCCCCCTCCTCCTTGTTGTCCTCATCGGAGGAACTAGGGGGAGGCTCATGGTCCTCATCGGAGGAAACATCCTCATCGCCGGCTCGCCTCCGCCTCGCCCGGGCGTCGTTCCGGTTGCGTTTGGCGATCTCTGCCGCTATCCATGCCTCATGGCGGTCCTTCCGCCTCTTGAGCCTGGCCCCGACGATGCGGTTCCGCGCCCTCTCCTCCGGCAGCGGGGTGCGGGCCACCGTCAATGGCCAGTTCCCAGCCTGCAGAAACGGCATGTCAGCCGCATGGAAAGGGAAAGAGGATGGGGTAGGATTGCACAAAGGAGTCAGAGGCAAGCTCACCAAGACCACCGTGCCCGCGTCCGGGAGCATAGGGAGCAAGTCGGCCGACGGCCATTCGTGGCCACCAGGGACGGCCTGCCGAACTCGCCTCCGGACCTCGCCCACCGAGGGCAAGGGATCAGCGGTCACGGTCCCCACTAACGGGGCCCGTTCGGCGGTCATCTCAAACAAGCGGAGGGAGCGCCGCCGCAATGGCATGATCCCCCTCACCAGGTAGCCGCCAATCACGGCCACAAGGTGAACACCGTGCCCCTGCAGCGCCTTGAGCGCCTCAAGACACCCAGAAAGTAGCTTCTGGTGGTCCTTCTTTGGGGGCCCGTCCGACCAGGCCTCCGGGGTCATGTCGTAGTAGCCGCTGGTGTACGCTGGCAGCGAGCACTAAGGGTCGTTCTTCAGATAGAACCACTCCGAATGCCAACCGCTGTTCGAACTGGTGAGGGGGCCGGCCAGGTACTCGGACGACCTGTTCCGCTTCAGTCGGAGGGAGGCGCACCCAATCGTCGCCGGCCTCCCCTCATCCTTCTGGCAGACAAACCCGAAGAAATAGCGGAAGAGGTGCCAGTGCGCCTCCACCCCAAGGTACCCCTCGCATAGCGCCTCAAATGCCGCTAGATGCTGGATACCGTTGGGGTTGAGGTGCTGGAGTTCGAGGCCGTAGGACCGTAGGACGGTGCGGATGAACCGACCTGCCGGCACTGAGAACCCGCGCTCGTGGAAGGTGACGAATGAAACCACATACCCCGGCAGGGGCTGTGGGAAGTCCTCAAGCTTGGGCTTGATCCACTCCTGTGCCTCGGTCAGGCGCAGGAGCAGCCCCACGTCAGCAAGACTGGTCAGCTTCGCGAGAGAGACGGTGGAGCGCTGCCAGTTCGACATCACCGCGCGCGCAGAGGATCGGAGACAACGGCGGAAGACTTGGATCTGCTAAACCGGCGGCGTGCTGGGTCGGACGGCGGGCGTGCAAGGAGAAAGGGATGAAAGGGGAGAAGGAGATGGCAATCAACCCCTGCCTTCCCGACTTAAATGGGGAAACGCGGGCCGGTTGGTGGCAATTCACTGCTCGGGCCCACTCGGGGGTAGCAGGGGAGCGTCCTGCCCAAGTCTCTCTCTCTCTCCCTTGTACGCGAATCCTGCCAGGCCTGACATCCCAGGAAAAGCGACCTCCGCCCTAGACGGCGTTCGGCACGCTGACTGGGGCCGGTTGACAAGACGACGAGGGGGATCACATCAGGGAAGGGGGATTCCCCGACCTAACGCAAGACGCCCGACCTACCATCACGGTAAAAACGGTAAAAAGGACGCCCCCAGCTCCGAGCCAGGAAGCGGTCGTACATCCCGACCTCAGTACACGCCCAGGCTGGATAGTGGGACGAGCAGATTCATACGGCAGGGCATCACCGACGAGGACCGGAGTGGCTCGTTGCAGCCATCCATTGCCCGCACAAGCCAAACAAGTCGGCAAGACAAAGGTACGATTCCAATGGCCTACGACCAAGTTTCATTACGAAGGGAAAGAAAAAAGGGAAAAGAGATACAAGGGGGGAGGTGCCGATCACGAAGGATTAACACCCGCCCCGAGGCACACACCTCACTCCGTCCCCTCGGAGCCACCCTCCGACTCACTGGACTCGTCCAGGACGGCCGCACCCCCGGTCGCCGCGGCAGGCCCTCGGTTCTCGAGGAGGGCGTCGATGTCCACCGATGGGAGGATGGCGTCGGCATTGGCGTTGAAGTACAATGCCGACTCCTGGCGCCTCCGCGGCCTCGTCCCCCGGGGCCACCCCACAGGGATCTAGCCAATGGACCGGTCCAGGTCCTAGAGGTTTGCGGTGGTGAGACCGTACGTCACCCCCTGGTGCACCCCCGCGGTAACTGCCGCACGAACGCGGTCAGGGAGCGCGCGGAGCCGGTCGTGCAGCAGTGTCGGCTCCAGCCGCACCGCCGTCACGGCAACACTGGTGGCGTCGCGGAGGTGGCCGTAGACGAGGCAAAGTTCGTCGAGCTCCCGCGGCGCCTGTTCCGCCTCCGCGGTGCGCAGGCGTGCGACCTCCTCCTGACCTGCATAACACCGGAAGAAGGGTGTTAGAAACCACGATGGCAATGCAGCAAAAGAAGAATGAGGACGAGACCAAGTGACTCACCGGCAGCCAGGGCGTGCGCGTCTGCCTCGGTGTCCTGCGCCGCTCTGAGCTCCCGCTCGGCCGCCTCGAAGGCGGCCCTGAAAGCGGTGACGGCCTGCTGTGCGAGCTCCAGCTCGCTCTCCAGCAGCACGATGCGCTGTCGCGCGTCGTTTAGTTGGGTCTGGAGCTCAGCGGCGGGATTAGCCCCAAGAGGGGCGTCGTCCACAATAGCCACCAGAGGAGCGGCCGGCGCGGACGGGCCCGCGCTGGAGCCCGGTGCCGACGGGGCTGGAGGGATCATGGTGCCAGCCGCCCCGCGGGTCTCGAGCCAACGCACCACTGGTGTGCCGTCGCCCGCGGCCTCCTGCTGCGCCGCCCGACGAAGCACGGACGGTGCCCTCGCCGAGGAGTCAAGCGAGCCCTCCGCCGAGCGCTTCTCGCCAGCCATCCGGACGTCAGGGGATTGGAGAACAAGGACTCTAGCGGGATGAGGAGCGATTAAGCAAAGAGGTAGCGCGAGAGGGAGGAAGAAGAAAGACGAGAGGTGCATTCGCTCTGAGCCTTCCCCAGGGTTTTATAGTCGTGCGGCGCCCCGTGCGCAGCGGTTACCCGGAGGCGAGTAGATGCTCTCTCTCGCTCTTCGCCTTCTCTCTCTCCCTCTCTCTGCTCTTCAACTCCCCATCACTCCGCCAGTCTCAGGGCACGAAGCCCGCCAACCCTGGGGAACCCCAAGGGTTTTCCCCCGACTTAAAGGATGAAGGCGAGTCACTCGGCGGGATTCAAAACGGGCATCAAGCGTTCAAAACAGGTGTCAACATTAAAAGGACAAGGGGACAGCTGCATTAATATGAAGCCCTGAGTTCTAAGGTACAAGAAGGCGGCCCAACGGACCGTGAACAAGTATCGTAACATAAAACACCGCTGATATGGCGGTGTTGCGTTTCCCGGCAGGTCAGAGTTGGAGGAGCACCTCGCTGGACTCATGCTAACATCTGACGCGGCCGGAGACTCCCTGCGGGGACTAGGAAGGTGGCCGGCACCTCCACCGCGACTACCAAGACCCAGGAAGAAGACCAAGTTCCTGGGGCCGCACCCGAATAAGCTGCTGACGAAGCATCGCTCCTCAGGGAGCAGCCTCATCGAAGAAGCTTGTCCAGGGTTAACTTGGTGTCCTGATGCTCTGACAGCACACAGGGAAGTGACCCCGGGTGTGTCACGACAAGCAGCAGGAAGCGGCGGCGGTGACGCGGACGCGGAGCGGCGGCTCGCCTCAGCGCCCCCTCCCCTAGCACTCGACCCCCATGTCGCCGCGGGGGCTCGAGATGTAGGGCAGGAGAGGGCTGCCAAGAGCATGCCTCCCCGTTCGCTGAACTCCCACCAACATTAGGAGGCTTGAACGACAGCACTACACTCAGGGGGACGAACCCCCTACGACCGGAGAAGTAGATGCTTTCTTTCCCTCCCCATGTGGCAACCATGGAGTCTCACCGGGATGAAGTGGAGCTCCTTTTATAGGGCAGCAACAGCCCAACCACGTGAGGGGCACGGCGAACACAGCTTAGCTTACAAAACAAGCTAAAACGGCCACCCACCCCACCAGGCGGTGTATTGAAGGCCTGCTGAGCCTCGCCATCGCATCGGCAGAAGCCAGCCACAACGTCCCGTGATGCTGGGTCAAATCCACCGTCCGACCACGTCGGCCTCAAAAGGCGAGCCAGTACTCGTGGTGGCTAAAATAAACACCCCGTAGTAGAGCCTCTGACTCTACCACAGGCTTAGGGGCTACACCCGGCGGGTGCGCTCGTGCGCCCCCACCGAACTGAAGAAAAGAAGCAGAAGCTCAACCTCTCTGATCCTAAGGGAGAAATCTGTTCTTTCCCCCTTAGGCTCGGGGGCTACTGAAGAGGGGAGAAACTGAGGGTAATCATCTTAACCCCTAAACCCCCAAAATCAGGAAGGCTAATGACGGGCCGCGTCGACGAAGACCCAACACCGACCACCAGCAAGGCCAGGCCCAGCTTCCCTTTCTTAGGGACAGCGGCCCAGCCTCCATCCGTAGGGCCACCTCCGACTTAGGCGGCCACCCTAGCTACTGTCAGATGTTTAGATCTGCATAGCCCACAGGGGGGTTAGTCCCGGTGGTTTATTTGTTCGGTGGGGTGGAATCTAGGGCTAAGAACTCGAAGGTTGTGCACGAGCACACGGAACACAAAGAACACGACGAGTTTATACTGGTTCAGGCCTCCAGAGAGTAAAACCCTACGTCCAGTTGTCGGTGTAGATTGCTTGAGGATTGTGTGATTACAAGGGGTCACCCTACCCGCCTTATATTGGCCAGCGGACAAGGTCGGCACCCAGACTCCTGGTCGGTTACGACCAGGAGACCTAAGTCTAGTTGATTACAACCATTGCCATATACGTCGGTCTGCTTGTCGGAATCCCGACCAGGAGACCCAAGTCTAGTTGATTACAACCATTGCCATATACGTCGGTCTGCTTGTCGGAATCCACCGCTATCTTGTCTTGCACGCCAAGTCTTGAAGTCGTTCTGGATAAGGTCGTCTTGGAATCTTCTGGAAGGTCTTCAGGAGGTCGTGTGGGCCACCAACTAGGTCGGTTGGGCCCACTGACAGGTCGGCAGGTCTTCTGGTAGGCCGGACCCACTTGTCGGGGACGGCCGTGAGCCTGGTCGGTGGGGACCCAGGGGTACCCATGTCCCACAAGCCCCCGAGCGATGTGTAGGCGCAGTGACCTTGAGGGGGTCATGACAAAGTCTTGAAGCCATCGACAGGTCGAATAGCGTGCACGTCGGTCCAAAAAAGAAAGAGAAATAAATCATTTTAGCAGCCGACCTGTTTGTAGTCTTGCTGAGCGAAGAGAGGTCGAGTGACGACCTATAGGAAGTAGACTTCCAATAGATTGAAATGACGATGAAAAAATTCAGAGGGCATCAAGGACGCACTCATAGAGTAGTATCCGAGCATCGTGGCGGACAGGATGGCCGGTATGATGATCCAAAAAAGAAAAAAGAAGAAAAAGTAGGTCGAGTAACGACGTGATGAGAAACAGGTTTCCCAACAGGTCGGTACGACGAAGAAAACAAGAAGGCGTCGAAGACGCTCTCGTAGAGTAGTCCCCGAGCATTGAAGCAAGCAGCATGGCTGGTTTGATGCTCAAAAAAGAGAAGAAAACTGAGTCATGGTCTTGATCGAACTAAGTGTAGAGACACTCAGATCTCCCAGCATGGCTGCAAGGAGTCTGGCAGGGCCGACCTCAAGGAGGCTTTGTAGGTGTGCCGACCTCAAAGAGGCCTCAAAGCGATGATGTCCAGTATCCGAGGATACCTAGCAAGATCTTGAAACGCACATATCGCATGAAGAGGTCGCCAATGATGTCGTAGCTGAAGTGATGACGTCCATAACTGTTGTTTATTAAGCTATGAATATGTATATCTTAACCGAATAGAGTGTAGAGACACCCAGATATCCTGCATAGCTGCAGAGAGTCTGGCAGAGCCACCCGAGGCATGCCGACCTCAAGAAGGTCTCAAATCTATAGCGCCCAAGCACACAGAGATACTTGGCAGGGCCATTAGGCGCGCACCCCACAGGGAGGCCTTCATTCCCAACATAAAATCTTGGGTGTCCAGAGCAGGCTGGCAGGGCTACAAGAGCACACCGACCTCGGAAGGTCACACATCCGGGGCGCCCAACTAGGTTGGCAGAGCCGTAGACATACCGAGGTATTGCAAGACCTAGGTATTAAGGCACGCCGACCTCGTGGAGGTCATTTTGGTGCCCAGATGACCAGCATAGCTGCCATCCATCCAGCAGAGCCATGGCACTAAGGTATTGACGCCCTCAGCAATAGGCAAACCGACCACGGGGGCCTGACGAAATTGTAGACGTGAAGCTTCTGGACTCCAGGCGCCCAGACGGATCTGGCAGAGCAGCGAGGCACGCCTACCCCGGAAGGTCTTCAATCAAACCTACGACCATTCTGCTCAGGAAATAGAAATATAGGCTGATTGGAATAGGTCCGTTTACATGCAGAGCCATAGCGGGTGCGCCAGGACGCAGAGCCTAGCGGGTGCAATGAAGACGCAGAGCCGTAAAGGGTGCGTTTAATTGTCATCGTCGTCCATAGATGTAGCGAGGCGCAGGGCCCTCTGACGCAGAGTCAGGCTTATATTCTCCGTAGACTGCAGGGTCACAGGTCAACAGTGGTCGGAGATTCCCTTGCCACCCAGAAAACGACAAACTGTCAACTCTCGATCACGTGGTAACAGTGTCATCACTTCACCGGCTGCACAAGGCCTGGCTCTGGCTATAAATAGCACCATAAGACTGAAGGAGGCAAGCACCGAGCATTGCTGAGCTATGAAGCCGCAGAGTAGAATTTTGGCCATGCCATTAGCATGCGTCCGTCCACCAGAGCATAGGATGCAAAATTGTAGAAGCTTGGAGCTAGAAGAACGAAGTCGCGAAGGAGGTCTTCCGAACTGGCGAAGGTGACGACGGAGCCGTAAGAAGATCTAGCAACCTGGCAAAGACGGCGATGGAGCCGGAGGAAGGTCTAGTGACCTGACGAAGATGACGAAAGAGCTGCAGGGAGGTCTAGCGACCTGACGAAAGCAACGACGAAAACACCGGGAGGTCTAACGACCTGATGAAGACGACGACGGAGCCGGAGGAAGGTCTAGCGACCTGGCGAGAGTGATGACGGGGCCGGAGGGAGGTCTAGCGACCTGACGAGGACGACGACGGAGCTGGAGGAAGGTCTTAGCAACCTGACGAAGACAACGAAAGAGCTGCAGGGAGGTCTAGCGACCTGACGAAAGCGACGACGAAAACACCGGGAGGTCTAACGACTTGATGAAGACGATGACGGAGCCGGAGGAAGGTCTAGCGACCTGGCGAGAGTGATGACGGGGCCGAAGGGAGGTCTAGCGACCTAACGAGAGTGATGACGGGGCTGGAGGAAGGTCTTAGCGACCTGACGAAGATGACGACGGAGCCGGAGGAAGGTCTAACGACCTGACGAAGACGACGACGAAGCCGGAGGAAGGTCTAGCGACCTGACGAGGATGAGGACGAAGCCGTAGGGAGGTCTAGCGACCTGACGAGGACGACGACGGAGCCACAGGGAGGTCTAGCGACCTGATGAGGACGACGACGACGACGTCGCACGGAGGTCTAGCGACCTGACGAGGACGACGACGACGACGACGGAGCCGGAGGAAGGTAGGTTCACCAACGGCGACGCCAGAGTTGGAGAGAGAGGTCTAGCGACCTGACTAAGGCGATGCCGGAGCAAAGAGCTGGCCCTGAAAAATAAAATAAATACCAGGTCGGTGTATCAATCTGTCGAATATAATGAAAACATAACCTGAGCTAAGCAAGTAGATGTTGAATAATGTTAGCCGGAGCTAATCATTCTTGTGCTATGTTTTGTTTGAGAAGAAAGACATTCCACTTATCGTGCCAGGCACGCATTATGCAGACTCGAAAGCTCTGAAGATGCAAAGTGTTTCACCCCGTTAACCACAGCTCACGGAGAGGACGGCTTACCGACCACATGGCTTAGCGGGGAGACTTACGTGTAGCCGGCACGCAGGAGGGGCCTAGGACCCAGGTTTTGCAACCACACAACATCGAATACTCATAACGAGAGTCAAGCAGTTAAAGGAAGAACACATAAGAGAAGTAGGACCCCTCAGGTTTTGCGACCCTTAGGTTGGCATGGCCAAGCCCCCGAGCGTGTCGAGGGGGAGGGGAACATAGCACAAGATAAAAAATTTGAACCCTCAGGTCTGGCGACCTACGTGTTGGCATTGCCAAGCCCCCGAGCATGTCGAGGGGGAGGGATCAGAAGAGCAGACAAAACATGTAGAGCAGGTCGGCGAAGGTCACGGAAACACGGGGAATCCGAGACGATCGACAAAAATATACAGGAGCCGTAAAATATGTAATTGCAAATAATACTTAGCTTGGGTGTAGCCGAGGTCGGAGATGTTGCCGAGCTGGAGCCGTGCTGATTCATTGAGGTAGCCGACGATGCAACCTGGAGTCGTGTCGACCTGTCGAGATACGCCGGAGAGGTTGGTGGTGTATGTGTTCATGCAGCAGGTCACCGAGACGAGCTGGAGTGCTGGTAGCTTTGTTGATGTACGTGTAGAGAAGTACTCCCTGGTCTTCACGTATGCGCCACCAGAATTTGGGCAATCAACAAATTGATTTGTGATTTTTTTTACTCGAATGAAACACCAACTTGACTTTTAATTGGTGGAGGACCGGATTGGCGACCAGAGAGGGGGGGAGTGAATGGGAGCCGATAAAAATTCTTCTCAAGAACTCGGCCTATACCCCAAAATCACTTCCGAAGAATTCCGCACACACTTGCCAAGATCACGTAGTCACAACAGACCTACTGACCCTAGGAACAAGTTAGAACAAGCCTAGGAACAAAGCGGAAGCAAGCACAAAAGGAACCGAGAGAAAAAGCTAGCGCAAGACAATCTGCAGCAGAAATTGTCGGAACTACCAGCCCCAGGTCAGTACTACCGATATGGGTTTACTGGCACCTAAAAACCAGGTTATCGGTACTTTCAGCACAGGGTCGGTACTACTGATAAAGACTCTCTGGCAGCTGAAAATCAGGTCATCGGTACTACCTGGACAGGGTCGGTTGTACCGCCCCCTTCAAAAATCAGCCTGCGAAACAGCCCCAACCTTTCGATCGATGGATCTCCCAAACCACTTGGAGTTTTGATACGAAATTTTGGGGAGATGATGAGCACCCCAAAGGGAAGATATGCCCAAAAAATTTCAACCTCTAACTCCCTACAACTCCCGGAATCGCAAATCTTGTGTCTCTACCTCAAGAGCACGAAGAACACGAAAACAACCAAAATCGAAGGCATTCCTATGGGATTTGAGGGGCAAGATCACCAAGAAAAGAGGTATACCAACCTCATGTGTGATTCCCAAAATAAATCCCACAAAGAAACACCTCCAAAAGCTTCTCACGAAAATCCCAAGAAAGAGCTCCGAAAATCACCAAAAAAGGAAAACGGGAGAGACAACAAATAGCCTTGAGGAATCACGCCGAATCTTCTATACATGCCAAGAAAGATTCATACAAGGTCTAGCTTGCCTCCCGATCATCCATCCCTCTCTAAAGATCTCACCATGAAGCTCTCAAGCTAGTCCTATGGAAAATTCTAAGGAAAATAGGAAGGGAAAATGAGAAAGCAAATGAGCTAGGATTCCAAGTGGTGGCTGCCAGCCTCTCTCCTCTAAGTTTATATGGAGGCAACCGAAAGAAGAAACTACCCCTATTACATAATACTAGGATACACGCCCCCGAAGGGCACTTTGGGAATTCTCGTCATAGCACCATCGGACGGATGCCCGGCGACCGTACCTTGCTTCACCTCGACGCAAGCCTTGCAATCCCGACGCATGTCCTCCGCTTCGAAGTCTCTCGGCGCGCCCGGATCCCGTCTCCACCCGCCGAGTCTTCGGTTTTGGCTTTGTGGCTCAACCAAGGAACCCGACGATTTTGTGGTGAACCGCCGCAAACCCCGCAGACTCGGTGCAGCCTCCATGCCAATCCCACTCATGACTTGGCTGCCACGTCGTCCCAGCTCGACCTTAGTTTTGAGGCTCAACCAAGAAACCGTCCATGACTTTGTCTTGCTTTTCTTGCCACCATGCGGCCCGCACTTGATCTCGTTTGGCCACCGGGTCCATCGAGCCGAGCCTACTTGTCTCTCCACTCCTCGGAGGCCGCACAGGCTAAGACCTTTCGCGCCCGCTCTTCACCTGCACCAACGCAAATCAAGCCGCAACCTGCACCTGCAACACTCGGCCAAGAGTCAGTCCACACCATGTTGTCAATCACTCATCACACCAAGGAGCGACCATCCACCAGTCCTCGGACGCTCCGGTCCTCAATTGGCGTAGCAGGACATGGCGCCCTAGCTACTGCAACATCATCATCATCTGGCCAGAGCCAAATCTTCCCTGTTTAGCGGACATCTTGTACGTAGATGGAGTTGTTGTGGTCATGTGCACGTGCTGGACACGGAGAACACACCCGGACACTCAGGCCCGCCGCCAATCTTGACTTTAGCATGTCAACATGCATACGGATTGCTCCATGGGTTGCCCGTAGCGGGACACGGCGGACGTTTGGCAGCAATGTGCATCGGAGGCAGACTCCGAGCTATAGTTGGTTGTCGTCGCTGATCTTCTATCGACACAGATGGATCTCGTCGGGTGGGTGGGTGGACGCCAAAAAATTTCTGGTGCGCCGTCCGTAGAACGAAGACGTCGACCTCGTGATTAGATTGGAGAGTGGCAGCGAGCAGGTCGCTGCGGAGATATCCTTCATGTCATCACCGAAGATGATCGCCGGAGCGAACTGCCATCGCGCTACACGAAGAGCTCTCAATCTACCCCTACCTGGCGCACCAACTATCAGATGTTTAGATCTGCACAGCCCACAGGGGGTTAGCCCTGGTGGTTTATTTGTTCGGCGGGGTGGAATCTAGGGCTAAGAACTCGAAGGTTGCGCACGAGCACACGGAATACAGAGAACACAGCGAGTTTATACTGGTTCAGGCCTCCGGAGAGTAAAACCCTACGTCCAGTTGTTGGTGTAGATTGCTTGAGGATTGCGTGATTACAAGGGGTTGCCTTGCCCGCCTTATATTGGCCAGCGGACAAGGTCGGCGCCCAGACTCCTGGTCGGTTACGACCAGGAGACCTAAGTCTAGTTGATTACAACCATTGCCATATATGTCGGTCTGCTTGTCGGAATCCACCGCTATCTTGTCTTGCACGCCAAGTCTTGAAGTCGTTCTGGATAAGGTCGTCTTGGAATCTTCTGGAAGGTCTTCAGGAGGTCGTGTGGGCCACCAACTAGGTCGGTTGGGCCCACTGACAGGTCGGCGGGTCTTCTGGTAGGCCGGACCCACTTGTCGGGGACGGCCGTGAGCCTGGTCGGTGGGGACCTAGGGGTACCCATGTCCCACAGCTACCTCGATAGGCGGCTCCGCCTCGCACGACCTAAGGCTCCTTCCGCCGCAATCCATCAGCCGGCCCCCCCCCAGGGGGTGGGCTGCAACGTGGCAGAAGCTGCCCCGCGCCGCCCAGGACGTGCAGGTGCAGCGGGGCACGCGGATCTGCCCTGTCAAGAGGTCAGGCAATGATGAGGTTTTCCCCGGCGTGGAAGGCGGACTGCCCCGGCGTCCCATCATCTGGATACTGAACAGTGGCCAAGGACACGAGAATCCTTCGCTTGCAAGACATCGAACAACGAGACCCGACCCAGCAAGTATCAGAGAGAAGGTCGAGGCTTGCAAGAGAAGCCCCGACCTAACATGACTGGTGTGCTCCTGGGTCGGGAGAAGCCGCCTCGGGACGGGGGCCGAAGCTACGCCACCCTACGAAGGCTACCACGACTAGTACAGTGTACGACGCCAACAGGAGACGAAGGGCCACGGTGTGACACTGTTCCAGCACTGTTACAGCACTGTAGCAGGACACCGCTTTACCATCTTAACCCTTGTACACCAGCCCCCCTTGAACTATAAAAGGGGAGGTTGGCACCGTAAACCGGAGGAAGGAGGACGAACAAGGTCAAACAGACAGAACACACCGTTCAAGACCAACAACACACACCACATCCACAAATCGAGCATCCGTAGCTCACAACCACGCTTAGAGACTTGGGACATTTTCCCTCTCTCGACCTAAGCTTGTACCCCCTACTACAAGCCCCTGTGGGCATATAGAACATCTTCCCGAACTGGACGTAGGGCACCCCCTCGGTGACTGAACCAGTATAATTCCGGTGTCTCTAAGCCCAACCATCTGGATCAGACGCACGAATCATATCAAAAATTACTTGCCGGCGGTATCAAACCCCGACACTTACATACTTGCTCGGATTCAAAGTTCCTTCTTTTATCTCGATTTGTTGGTAGGGTTTCAGTTGACTTTTGATTATCCAAGATTATGAGTGTGCAATTTTCTCAAATCTATTTTCCCTTTAGATAGTGAATCTACATCTCAAGTGTCATCTCAATCTGTTACATGAGTTGAGAGATCAATTCGATAAATTTTTCCCCATGCACGGTTGGGAAAAAAAGAAGTTCCAGTTTTGAAAAATGGGAAGTTCCCATTTTGGAAGATAGTAAGTTCTACTCCCTCCATCCTGAAATATAAGGCATTCACGGGTTCAAAATTTGTCCCCAAATGTAAGGCATCCTAGGAGTCTTTGGTAAGTACTCAATCAACTCAATTAAAGACTTGCTAAATATTGCACTTGTTAACTAGAAAACTTACCTTTAATTATCATTGGCTAAGGGTATATGTGACATTTTTACACCTCTTTAATCTGTCTTAAAAATCCTAGAATGCCTTATATTTCAGGACGGAGGGAGTAGTTTTGTAAAAATAGGAAGTTCCAGTTTTTAGTAGTTCTTCATTTGCTTTCTCTATGTTTGCTTCCATTCTATGTCGAGAGCTTCTTAGTATCGTTCCTAAGCCCAATAGCATCACATTTGGCTATGTGGATTTGGTAACTCTAGAAGAAAGGTGCGGGAGATGATTTTTGGGATTTAGACCTTGTTGCATGCTCGATCCTTCAAGATGGCATCCAGGAAAAGGAAAGGTGAACGGTTCACTACTTAGCGGTGCAAGGTGGGTAATTTTGATGAACCATGCACTGGAATCTCCTGTGAAACTTGTCATTTGTTGCTTTGGGACTTTCCATGTAAAATGTGGCTGTTGTGGTCTTTCAAAAAACTGGATCATAAAGCTGGTCCTTTATTTGAGCCTCCAGCTTCTACGCTTCAGAAAATGGTAGGAAGCCCAAACAAACATAGTCTAAGGTGTGTGGAGTCTATGGATCTTGAAGCAATCAAAATTAATGCTATTTGCAAAAAAAAAATACTAAGACGAATATGTTGTGTGGATATGTACTGTGCATACCTCTTGCACCCTCCACTACTAAGGTAGGGCTCTCCTTTCCGAACGAGATCCCCCGCCGTTGGGCTCTCTGCCATTTGGATCACTGCCGAGTGGGCTCCACTGCTGTTTGGCCCACATGGCAGTGACACAAGGGCATAGGCCCAACGGTAGAGGAACTAGTCCCCTCCTTTCGACCTTCCTACGTTCCTCTACCATTCAAATTCTCCGTGTTCAATGCCCATCTATAAAATCAGCATGGCCAATTCAAACAAAAATAGTATGAGGATTAAAAGAAGCACCCTATTGTGAAAGAAAAAGTCTAGCAATTATCATACATGCCTTACCATCATGCTCCTCCACCACTAGGCAAGTCGACACAAGTTTGCACGTGGCAGGCCCGGCTGCGGACGCACAACAATGTCATTGTCAGTGTGTCGCGCACCACGTGGGCCTTCGGCAGGTCACCCCTCCGCATTGCAATTGGTTCATTTTTCGGCAGTGACACCATGGGTTTGTCTCAATGTGTCGTACCTCTTGAAGAATGTTGATTGGTTCCGCGCACTTTGCTTGCAAATTAAATCATAATTTGTCAGATTCGGGTTGGATTCTTTTGGATTTTGGGCCAAAAACTTTTGTCCCACACACAGTCCGAGCTGACGATCAGGTCCGATGTTTTGGCAAACTCCCCCCTGTGACATGTTCGGACCGGGTCGATTTCAGGTCTAATTAAACCCATGTCTTTGTGTTATCTTCAGGTTAGGTTGTTTTTTTGGATTTTATGTAAAAAATTTGATCTGTGCCCGACTCATATTTTAGATCGGGTCATAAATATTGACTCATGCCCGCCCAACACATTGACCAGATCGAATCAGGTCAAGTTTCTTTGCTAGCTGCCTCCCGTGCTTCAAGGATCAGATGAGTGAAGCCATTTGACAAAGTCATGATTGAGACTCCACGGCCCAGCTGGGCTTTGCAAGTGCGACAATGCACATTATACTAGTCAGTTAAACCTAACATTTTAATCTAATGTGCAAAAGTAAAAAAAAATCACTTATATATACTTCAACACACATGTTATTCCCTGATTGATAGGAATATTTTTTTGTAAGTTATTGAATGGTCAAACCGATTGAGCAAAGAATTTAAAGCAACAACAAAAGTATTACATTTTCTAAAACTATACTCATCGATGACGGGGATATTAGGGAACCTCAAGGAAGATAGAGAAGTGTGCGATAAGGATGTTGGTTGTCGTTCTTTGGGTGCTTGTTCTCAGCCTCTTTGCTAAGCGTATGCCTGTGCGACCTTCTATTTGTTTTTTTACACAAGTTTGGGATTGAGCTTTGGAACTGCTTAGGGTGTGAGTACTTTGAGAGTGATGTTTTTAACTTAATGATGTACTCATCTTTGATATAATACAATTCTTCCTTTGATCTAAAAAAGGAAGAGAGAGAAGTGTGCGACGACAACACATAGTGGACAAGAGATATGGGCAGGATTTAAAACTATCCTTTGGAACACAAACAACATTTTCTATTCAACTAGAATATAGATCCAGATGAAAACCTTTTTCGGTTATAAGGTAAGTACATTACTACACGTCAGCAATCTTATATGTCATCTCATGCGGTGTAGTAGGAATTTTGATGATGTCGAGAAGAGTGAGTTGGGAAAGAGAAAATGATCGTTGCCCACGAAATAACCAAGCGAAACAATTATCTTGTGAGACAACTCAACAACCATTGTATGAGTTATTTTTCATACAACTCATAATATTCTTTTTTCATATGCACAAATTAATTAAGGATTTGTATAGCTCCACCAAATAACTTAAAAACTAACTTATTGTACATGTTATATGTTGAGACATCTCAAAACTATGTGTCAATACATGAGATCACCTAACATACCACACACTAATGTACTTGCTCGGCCCTAAGATGGAGCGCGCGCACGCACACACTGACACACGTACTCGAGAGTGCATCCCAATGACACACCTCAAATAATGCCTTCGTTAAAAGTACTCGTTTATCCGTGCCACCCAATGCAATTCTATATTTCTATGCTACTCACATGCATGGCCCAGGTTCGTACACGAGGAAGCCCAAGCTTTGTGGTGGTCGGCTGCTAGGAATAACACCTCGGCACTTTGCAAATCCCATACAGTCCCTACAGATCTGGCAGCACTGGCCATGGATAGAGCTGTTCCCTTGACAAGCACGAATGCTGTAGACCTGAGAAAGGCGTGCAGCTAGCCAGGTCCCGACCGGCCGGAGTTTGTGATGGGACGAGGAGACCCCAGCACGAAATGCGCAGAATGGCTGGCATCCCAAAAGGCCCGGGATGTGTTGTGATCATGCGCCAGGCCAGGGACCATGGCCGCCGCCTCCAATTGCGCATCCTAATCGAGGACACGGTGGCGATTGTTCCCGCCGGAGTGTTCTAGGAGCCGGCCGGGCCGGGACGAAGCAGTTCGTAATAATGCTCCGTGACTATGAGCCACACGCCGCCGGAAGGACACAGCCGTGTCTACGTCCCTCTCCCCGATTGTGGATTCCCATCGATCGCTGAACTCGTCGGCGATCGGCGGCGCCGGGATCCGCGTACGTATCGCATTCGAGCCGTGCGAGCAGCATCTTCTTCAGTGATTGCGAGAGTAAAATCGATCTAGTGATGACTATAGGATATGTACTCGATCACCATTCGTGCCATTAGGTTACAGTCGTGATCAAATAAGCAAATTTGGCCCACGGTTTCATCTAGCCACCGAAGCTTTTCAGCTCTGAATCTTCTTCGCCTTCATCCTCTGAATGTATCTGCCATGGCACAGTCAGAGTTGAACCTTCAACTCTTCAGATATCGTTTTCCTAGGCTCGAGGTCAAGGTCCAGCTGCTGGAAAAGCACAATCATAAGCATCGTCAGGCAGGTGAACAGAGAAACCGCGCTATCGGAGTCGACATGAGGCGAAGGTCTACTATGCTCGTAGCATGGTACAAGCGTGATCGGTGACCTCTCCGGCCGACGTGCCAGGCGGCCACGACGGCGATCCTTGATTCCGGGAATCATGCATGGTGGCCTTACAATCTCACTGATGTGCACCTCAGCAGATGAGCATATCCATGTGTCCAGGACAGGACAGGGATGCTGCATTGTGTTGGCACCCAAAGGTGGGTACTGACGAGCCAACGAAGCCGGAAAAGCTGTGACGAGGAGACGGCCACACCGCTGGGCAAAACAAAGCAGAATCTGGAAAAGGATCTGTTTCCAAATTCCTATCCATATCATTGCGCTTGCGCATGAGTGGTTCTTTCTTGAATCTTGATCGAGCGAGCGCGCGGACACAATTAGGAGCTTGTAGGGTTGGTTTAAACAAAAGAGCGCATTTTGCACAATTTTCATCCAAATCTAACGGTTGTGTTAAGCTCGACGAAGAAAGGGCACTTAACTTCGAGGGGGCAACTCTAAAAATAAAATTCTCTGACATCTAGCTTATAGTAACACCCTGAAGATAGATGATATTTTCAGTAGCACAGATATTTTTTGGAGATCCTTGAACAAATAAATGAGTGGTCTATGATTACGCGAACATCGCCGACATAGAGGCACACAGCTTGGAACTAATTCTTGCACTCAGACGTCCAGTCGCCATTGCAAAGGAATGAGAGGAGCAAAAGGTACCTTCGAGCAACACATATATGAACATCAACTTCAACTTTTTGCTCTTGGTGCGGCGGCCGTTGTGGAAGGGAGACGTCTAAATCTCCAACGTTTTGGTGTCTTGGTATAAAGGGATTGTATTGTGGGCATTGCAAGTTTGCGGGCGCCCGCACGGAAGACTGCTTGCGGTCGATCCGACAACCTGTTGGCGAGTCCGACCACGTGCGTGTGCTCCAACCTGGTGACGTGGTCACTTACTGTTGGTCCTCCTACCTACTACACTGCATATGTCACAGGTACGATTCGCCACAAAATAAAAAATAAAAGAAAAACATAAAAAGAAAAACACAAAAATATCATAGAAAAAATTTTGAAATAATTTTTTTTTAAAAACTTATGCACCAAATTTTGTAAACATTTTTGAAACAAAGCAATTTGACAAAAATATCTAGAGCAAAAATCACAACACAAAACTTTTGACACATAAACTTCTGAGCAAACATTTTGGAAAAAACTTTTGTTAGGAAAATGTGAAGAGATTTTTCGAAAAAGTTGCACAAAAGTATCTGGAGAAATCTCAACACAAAACTTTTTACGCAAAAACTTCTAAATAAACATTTTGAAAAAAAATGTCAGAAAATGTTGAAGAGAATTTCCCAAAAAAATACACAGAAAATATCTAGAGTAAAAAACCAACACAAAACTTTTGATGCAAAAACTTTTGAATAAACATTTTGAAAAAAACTTTACAGAAAAATTGGAAAAAAATTAAAAAAATATCTAGAGCAAAATCTCAACACAAAACTTTGACGCAAAAACTTCTGAATAAACATTTTGCAAAAAAAATTCAGAAAAACATTTAAGAAATTTTCACAAATTAATTGTGCAAACTTTTTTTTTGAAAAGTTTATCAGCAACATGAAAAAAATATTTGGATAAAGGTTTTACAGAAACTTTTAGAATAACAAAAACTCAGAAAAATTCAAAAAGAAACCCGTAACGAGATCACCCAGTCCCGAGTCCTCACCCGGGATGTGCTCGCCGGGGAGCTCGCCCACGCCGCAGCTCCCCCGAACAGGCGGTCGTCGG
This sequence comes from Cenchrus fungigraminus, assembly GCA_036936925.1. Taxonomy (NCBI): domain Eukaryota; kingdom Viridiplantae; phylum Streptophyta; class Magnoliopsida; order Poales; family Poaceae; genus Cenchrus; species Cenchrus fungigraminus. The sequence goes on along the minus strand of CM072768.1, from coordinate 60,680,843 downwards.
GGAGCTCCCCCGCGCCGTAGGTCTTGCTGCTCGCCAGCTCCGCCGCCCACGCCGCTGCTCGCCACTTCCTTTGGGACACAGAGAAAAAACTGCAGAATGCAAGGAAAGAGAAAATGAATGGGAATGGGAAGAGGGTCCCACCATGTGCGTACGTCTCAAACTGAGAGCTGGAGTGACGTACATGCATCGACCTGAAGGTAAAAAACAAGCAGTCGACGGTAAACTCAATATTACGATTGTATTGGTTAGGCTTGCAGATGAGTACTTGATTTCTATGTTTAGGAACTTCACGTGTTGGGATAGAAACGGATGATTGGTATGTCTCTTCACATTTCACCTCCCTGCAATTATTTGCCTCTCCGTAACCATCACAATAATCTTACTCAGGAAGGTGCAAACGGCAAACCTTTGCAAACTTGAAAACTTTCGATCCAGAGAATAGATCGAAATATTTAGGCACGAAGATGGTACCAAATGAAAAAAGTTCGAACTGCAAAGTTGTAGATCTCATTGAAAATTTGGTCACGAAGATGATACCAAATGTAAAAATAATTATGATTTTTTTTTGAAAACATGAAAAGAGTTACTACCATTTGAAACGGCGGTAGAACCCTATCGTCATATGAAATGGAGGTTGAAGGTGCTACAGTACCCAACCATTATTTCATTTGGGCGGTATAGGATTAGTTTTGCAAAATTTTGTGAAGGCTATATATATTTTTTTTGCAAAATTATAAAAAATATATAAATAAACAAATTCTGAAAAATGGAATGATTTGATAGAGATAGAGCCCAAAATCCTGATCTGGTATAATATATATCCACGTTCTTTCCATGGGCCGAAAACATGTAGCCCAAAAACCCAAGTAGAACGAGCTACAGTTATCAGAACTTGCTCAAATTCAGAGTTCCAGACGCCTGAAAAAATTCTAGCTTTTAGGGTGTTTGGACGGGAGTAATTAAAATTAGTATGACTAAATTTAGTCATTTTGCAGGACTAAATTCCCAAACAATTAGGACTAAAGGTGCCTGATTAAAACTCTTTAGCAGGGGAGGGACATCTAAAAGTTGTCTTAGTGCTCTCTCCTCATTTACTGCGCAGAGGAAAGGGAGAGAAAAAAAATCTAAACTTTAGTGCTCTTTAAATCTTACTTTAATCTATCTTCTACACAAGGAGTGACTAAAATATTTTAATCATGTGACTAAAGGGTATCCAAACACCCTCTGAATTTGTTGCTCTTTATATTTTTAAAATCCTATTGCTCTTCTTTTGACATGACCTGGATAACGGTGATCATCCCCCGGCACGTAGCTCAACGTGCGTGCCGAGACGACACGTGCCGGTGAAGGTTGATCTCAGCCTTAAATGCCCGGTGGTATACCGCATGTACTACAGTTTTTCTCTTCCATACGTCATGATCAGGATAGACGACGACTCATCTTATCCACTAAACATGTGAAAAGCTGTTGTTTAGAATGTTAAATTCGATTCAAATTGGATGATGAAATAGTGCATTGAATCGCCACAAATTTTTCTTTCTCTATTATTTTATTTTTATTACTTCTTTTTTCTTCTCTTTATTTATTTATTTATTTATTTATTTATTTTCATCCTTCTACTTTTTCATGTTCTCTTTGTTTTTTGTTTATTTTTCCCTCTATTCTTTTTCTCTTTTATTTATTTATTTATTTTCATCATTTCTATTTTTCATATTCTTTTTTCTTTGTTTTTCTTCTCCCTTTTTTTCTTTTCTTTTTTCCTTACATTTCCGGTTACACCCTTTTACTTGTTTTCATTTTTCTATTTCTAGCTTATTTCTTTTCTTGATGTTTGTATTCTGCCATTTTATCTACACATTTGTTTTTCATTTTTTATATTATTTTAGATCATGTAATCTTCGTGATGTGTACTATTTCATTTACTATTGAATGATTTTTAGTTATACAATTATTTTTTCATTGTAATAAAATATAATATTTTGAAGTTAATAAATATTTTTATCCAACTATAATTTGTTTTATATACTAAATGTATGTTTAATGCTTCGTGATTTAATGTTTCGTGATTCATTTTTTAAAATTATGTTGTTCTCTTTGAATATTTATCTATCTCCCCTTTGTAATATTTGTTCCTCTTCTATAATTTATTCCGTTAGTTCATATAATTTGTTCGGTATGTACAATTTTTTGTTCCGGCCATTTATAGAATTTGTTCGACACGTACACATATTTGTTCCGGCAGTTCATATAATTTGTTCGATACGTACAAATGTTTTGGTCTGGAAGTTTGTAGAATTTGCTCGACACATATACATATTTGTTCCGTGAGTTCATATAATTTGTTCGGTACATATAAATTTCTTGTTCGGGATGTTTGTAAAATTTGTTCGACACGTATACATATTTGTTCCGGTGGTTCATATAATTTATTCGGTATGTACAAATTTTTTATTCTGGAAGTTTATAGAATTTGTTCAGCACATATATTTTTTTCCAACAGTTCATATAATTTGTTGGGTACATATAAATCTTTTGTTCTGATAGTTTTGTAAATTTTGTTCTACGGTTATGTATTGCACTGAATATATAATCTTAATTAAAAAATATAAATAAAAAAGTTTGTCAAAATATAGTCAAGTGGGGTCTTGTTTCAAAGTTTTATTGTAAAAAATCCAATGGTACGATCAAAATTTAATTTTGATGCTCAATTTATGATTTATAACTTTTTTAAATTTCAATTTGAACGTGGATTAAGTCAGTAATTTTGTTTTTATATACATCACACAAAGGAGAAAAGCGCGTGCGCGCGTTGTGCTCTGATTTTTTTCCGTTTTCCATACGAAACTAGCAAATCTTCTCTTCGAGACGGCGCGAAACCATCACTGCAGCGATTTATAGTCGCGTCCGCGAGAAAATATTAGAACCTCTTGGAGATGCTCGGAATTATAGACATCAGTGTCAAAGCAACTTTTGTTCAAACAAAATTGAGGTTTTCTTGTTCAAACAAAATGGAGGAGATATGTGCAATTTTATCAGGAATAGAGTCATAATATTTACTTGCTTGGGTCAACCACGCATGCTATCATGTTGGGGCAATCACCTTACAATTTTTAGTTAGAGGAACTTGTTGTTAAAGAGGAAGTCGAACTGGACCAGGCAAAAGCTATCAGGGTCAGGCGGTCAGCTGACAGGACGGATTTAGATCAAGACGGCAAAAAAAAACCAGGTTGTTTTGCAATTATCTAACATGGCGCTAGTGCCACTGGTGGAGCTTCGTTGTGACCAAAGTTGCAATCCTATATAGAATGGTTGAGTACGCAAATTTTGCTAATGAACGTCAACCTATGAAATGGCCACCTAACTCCCTAAGGTCTCGCTCGTTTCCTCAGTTTTGGGCCTAGGCTAGTTTTGAATCCGGCCCAGGAACGAGTGGATCTTGGTGTCTCACTCGTTCCTAGTCAGCAACATTCCAGGCCAGTTACATGTCGTTCGGTTATGCAGAATTTAAAACAAATCGCATAATCACAGTTGCACAACACACATAATAGTAAAAATCTATTCTTGCACATCACATGTATAACCAAAAACGTCAATGTTCAATTCACATTGTTCAGCCATAAAGTGACTTCGACCACACATAATTAATTTACTTTCAGGTTTCTTAATCCTGACTAGAGCAACATAACTCGACGACTTGATTGATCATAAACAAGAATCAACAGACATAAATATAATAAATGATTGTTTCCTGAATCTTGACAAGAGCAACATGACTTGACTTGTAGATATACTGCTGAAACAACTTGCTTTGAGGGAAAAAATGGTGACATGAAATACTTGCATGCACAAATAGAACAGCCATGAAATCTTGAAAATTTAAGCATATCAAACAACAGGAACATAAGATTACCGAGAACATTGCCCTGTCATGTACATAGTAGGCAGCATGGCTTGCCTGTATCAGCAGTCAAGTAGTGGCTGCCTAGTTCATCTAGTTGCAGCATGGTTGCCATGTCTAAGTAGTGGTAAATAGTGCACCCAACTAGTATGTGAAACATCTAGTATTCCGGCCAAAAGTGTCAAAGTGCATGCAACATCAACATCTTTGGAAGATGCGGCATCAACATGTGAAACATCTAGTATTGACAGCAGCAATGGTCACAAATAAACACACATATATGGCTCACAAAGCAAGAATAGTACTCAGACTCAGATGAATCTACAAATATACCACTGATCTATTAATTATAAACATAGATAGTCATTAGTCAGATACAAATAATGTTAGACTTGCTTTATGGTCAAATAAAAACAGCATGCTAGCAGGGTAAGATAGGGATGACACTACTTTATGGTCAAACACAAACAACATGTTAGCGAGCATCCTGCACTGGATATAAAAAAAGTTTTAATGCTGAAATTTATTAAACTGCTCTGAACTTATCACCAGGGCAGTAATTTCAAGAACAAAACCATGACATTTACATGCAAAGTGACCTACTTTTTGTGCACAAGCTAGCAGGACATGTGGAAACCTCCAAATTTTTTAGCCAAGTCTTCAGGAACTGAATCACAAATCTTGTTTCCTATGTAGTATCATCGCCTGCACCTACAGAAACTGTAAACTTATGTTTTCCTTACACTTATATGATTACTGATGAGTCTTTTCAGCCATTCAGTTTGTAGATCACCAATTCAAAACATATAACCGAGACATGGTACAAAACATATGACAAACATATAATATGTGGGATATGGTATACTAAGTTCCCCACCTATCAGTCAACAATCAAGACATGTAAGTGCACATTTTTTCACACATAGCAGAATAAAATCACCTTCCAACTTCCATACGGTAAGTCTCACTAAGGATGTTTCAATCAATTCTTTCATTCAAACTGATGGTATAAGACTACTAAAGTATACAAACAGATGTATAAATGAGTTCAGGAACTAGCTAATTGGTCAAATTAGTAGCAAAAGTACTTGATGGCAAATGGCATCCATCCACAAGCGAAAACCAATATGCAGTGTGTTTCATATCTTGGGCACAAGCATGCAACACCTAACAGGCTAACACTGCTGCCACAAGTATCCAGTTCCCTTGCCAATTCGAATGTATCTAATATCACGAGATCAAAAACCATTTGCTGGAGAGGACATGAAGAATAATGCTTTTCAAAGGTTTAAATAGACAATGCAATTCACACATACAGACAATTGAAATTCTTCATGCATTTGCCCTAGCCAGTTTATCGATCATTCTATTATACTCCATTTACTTCCAGTTACCCCTTTCAGGTTACTACTTCCAGTTTATCGATCATTCTATTATACTCCACCAAACATGCATATTATCACAATCTCTCACCAGGACAGCAGTAATAAGCAGCAAATACATGGAAATTTCTCTCTCCATAAGATGCAATGCATCTCCGTGCTAACCAACAGATCAATCGATTTTAAGCTAGGGAGTAGATCAACAACCAAGATGACTGTGAGATCTACCGGGAGGCCAAGCCATGGGTCGACAGAAGGTGGAGCTGAGCGGATCGAGAGGGCAACGGACTACACGAACCAAGAAGGCCGCGCGTGGTCGATCTGGTCTCCCACGTCGGCCGCCAGAGAGGGGAAAGAAGGAGAGGGCGGGGGAGCAGAGGGCGCTTACTGGGGAGAAACCGGCGGCAGACTTCCTGGATGCGGTACGGGAGGAGCTCGCAGGCAAGGATTCGCGCCTCCAGGCCTCCACCTCGCGGCGCCAGGCCTCCACCTCGCGCCGCCGCTTCGTCGCCTCCCGCGCCGCCAGTGCCGCCTCGCGCCTCCTCCTCACGTCTTGCGTTGCCTCGCGTCGCGGCAGCCGGCTGGTGGGGTTCGATCCGGAGGGGGGGACACAGGGATTGGATCTCACCGTGTGGGCTGGGCTGAGGAACGAAGCCGTGTGGTTTTTTCCCGAGCCGAGCCGAAACGAACGCCACTTTTGCTGTGCAACTGGATTGCAAACGGCTCACTAAAATCCCTCTGGATTGAGCCCATTCTCAAAGAAACGAAAGAGGCCTAAACCATGCATATTCGTGCAAGCGGGAATCTTTGCCCAAGTTCCGTCACTGGCTAACTGGAGTAACTGCCTACCGCAGTACCGCACTACTAGGCATCAAAATCCAAGCTGTGGGCTCCCACCACGCACCACCCTCTACTTTGATGTTTCTAAATGAAAACTAAATTTGTCCTAAAAATGATAATAACTAAATTAAACAGGGACTGTTAGATGGGCTGTCACCCAGATCTTTTACCAATCAGAAATTCGAGCATGATAACGTGCACGCACAAAGGCCACCTTTACAGGCCTTTGGGCTGCGTCAGATGTTCACCACAAGTACTTTTCAACTAACATCGGCCGTTGCTGAGCTTGAGACAGCTTATGCGAGGTCGAGGCGGCCCATTCGTCACCCTGCCTTCATTAGTTCAGAATTTGGAACTTGGCTTCCTTCCTCATTTTTTATTTTTATATTTACTTTTTTACGAATTTACAAAAAATATACATCCGTCTCAATGTTTTGCAAAACTATACCTATGCCGCCATTTGAAACGGCGTAGGACCTTACCGCCGTTTTAATGGCGGTAGGGAAGGCACTCCCACCATCTGCAGGTAACCAGGTACTGTAGCAGTGGACTAGTACATATTCAAAAAATCGTAACTTTTTCGAATGAAATAGGATGAAGATAAATTTTATATGAAAATTGTGGATTTTGTTGAGATCTACAACTTTGCACTTCAAACTTTTTTCAGTTGAAGTCATCTTGAGGCTCAAATAATCGATAAACTATCTAGATCTAAAATTTAAATTTTAAATCTAAACATTGTGTCAATCATTTAAGCACCAAAATGAATTCAATAGACACAATTTGAACTACAAGGTTGTAGATGTCGTTGAGATATACAATTTCGGTGTAGAGTTTACCTCCATCTGAGTTTATATGAAAATGTTATGAGTTCTTGAAAATATGTTGACAAGAGACAAAAAAATTCCTTAAATTTTAGATCTGAATAGAGTGTCCATTATTTGAGCATCAAATGCTTTCAAATGAAAAAAAATATGAACTACAACGTTGTAGCCTTCGATGAAATCTACACTTATCGTATAACTTTTATCTCCATCCGAGTTCATATGAATGAAATATGATTTTTTAAAAGATATGCTGCCAAGAGAAGAAAAAATTGTGTCATTTATTTGAGCATCAAAATGATTTCAAATGAAAAATGTTTGGACTACAAATTTCTAGATCTCGTTGAAAGCTACAGTTTTCATATAAAATTTATCTTCATCCGAGTTCATTAAAAAATTATGATTTTTGAAGACGTACCAGTCTCTACCACTGTTTCAAACAACGGTAGGAACCGCTACAGTATCCCCGGCAGGTGAAATCCCTACCGTCGTTGTAAAGGGCGGTAGGAACTTACCGACGATTGAAACGGCGGTAGGGACCCTATCACCGTTTCAAATGGCGCCATAGGTATAGTTTCACAAAACATTGGGAGAGATGCATATTTTTGTAAATTTGTAAAAAAAATAAATATAAAAATAAAATTCTTCCTTCCTGCATTCAGAGTTCAGACTTCAGTATTTTCAGAGTCGGCAACACCTGCATCAGTATAGGGTGTGCTACTCTGCTTACAGTCTCTCCTCTTCAACCATCTACAATCTTAGATACTGCTGGATGGAGATTTTGTGAGTTGGAAGACGTCACAAGCCAAAACGCTTAACGCTCTTAATGTGAACTAATCGACGGGATTTTTTTTAACAATATCGGGGAAGATCCCCACCTACTGAATTTCATTGATCGAAGTGTTGATGTACAACAGTCATATCCTGGCATACCGGAATGAGATTACATGTAGAAGGAAAGTTTATTAAAAGGAGAAGTCAGCAACCCGAGAGGAGATAGCCGCGCCAAGATAAAACTTGCTGGAACTCCCGCTTATACCGGAAGCACCATATGTCTAAATCTTGAGCGGCCCTGCGGAGCACGTCTTGGGGTGATAGGACAGTTTGATCAAAGATCTTAGCATTTAGTGCTTTCAAATATGCCAGAGGAGGACGATGGCTACATCAGTTCGGGTCTGATCATGTAGATGTAGATGGCAACCGATAAGCCATGGTGTTCTGTACTTCTGTACGTACCAGGGCCTATGTTGATCCCAAGTCTGAGCCAAACCGCACCGGGCACGGTTGCAATCGACAAAAATGCGATCATTTGTTTCCAGAATACCGTGACAGAATTCGCAGTTTGCCTCTTCTCGTCGTCGGAGATTCTTATGGAAGAGATTTGCCCAGTGTTGAGACGTCCATGGTGGGGGAGCCAACCAAAGAATTTCACCTTGCCAGGAAGTTTTGTGTTCCAGACCCGCGCCTCATCCGGGTCTTCTCCGTCGCAAGCATGAAGCAACCGAACGCATCTCTGGTGGCGAATGGGGAATTAGACGAGCTATCGAGGAGACAGAGGTCATCTTGACCATTGAGAGAGGAGAACTGGATGCAGCTCCATAGAATGGTGAGCTCTTCAGAGGCAGCTCTTGTCAACCGCGACCTGAGGTGGTGAGCAAAATTTCCAGTGATAACATCATGTTCCGAGTCATCAGTGTGGGTGTAGTGTGAAAAGAGAGCAAGGTGTTAGATGATAGGTAATATTCTGATATATTTTAATTTCATAATTAAATAGACATTTTAATATTACGGTGAGTGAAACAATCCATGTGCAAATGTTTATGTTTAAACAATAATTAAACATAAATCTATTCATGATTATACAACTAATAAACTTGAATGCCAGTTTAAGAATGTACCCCGTGGAAGGTAGGGTGACGGGGACACCCGACGTTCCGATATCACTCGGATCAGTCATACTGATCGTAGAGTGACCTCAGTTGATGTAGCCGTACGAATTCGGTGCAGGAAGATGATCGCAGTGAAGACCCGGCTGTAGAGGAAGTAGTCGTTCGGAGTCGATGTAGAGGAAATAGTCGTACGGGAGCGAGCAGTCGCGTGAAGACGCTCCCCAAAAACCTTATCGTCCGCCTATCCCCAGCAGGATCTCAGCAGCAGGACGAGGTTCCGGAGGCTCTGCTCTCACCGGTACCGTGCGCGCGGTGCAGGTGAGGGAGAGAGGGAGAGGTCTCCTGAACAGGAGTACCTAAGTGTGAACCCGTCCGTTCGTCCGCACCGCACGCTCGTCACGTCACGTCCACGGCTCGGCGAGGCGAGCGAGCGCGCGCGTGTGGCACGCCTATCTCCTTTATTAAACTTCACATGAGGTGTACCGAAAGGCTACCTCATAAGTTGGATGGGAGACTCCTCAAATACCCATGTGGTATTTCTCACTTTTCCCTAGCATTAAATAAATGGGCTTTAATTCTTTCATTATTGTAATAAATGGCTCTAGGCCCATTTAATCTAACAATCCCCACCAAGAACTATAAGTCACATTGGAAATGCTCTCATCTTCCCTTTTTTTGTTTTCGATATTCCAGTACTGTGATGGAGACTGTTAAGTTGAACATCCACCAGGAACTCAAGTTACACTTATTTGCAACTGAACAATGGACTATGCCTTGAATTGCCAGTTTTGTGTATCTAAGCTTGGCTAGAGCCCTTTACTGATACTTGGCTGCACATATCATCCCCGCGGGTTGGAGCTTATGGGTCACACTTCGTGCCTCTTCATGAGTTTTCTAGAGATCACCCAAATCTCATAGACTATGACCAGTAGTCGATACTCATATAGGTGTGTTCCTTCAAGACATACTGTAGGACTATATCTTTGCTTCAGAGAAACAAATACCTTGTTTCATGAAAGCCACTTGGAGCACATTAAGCTATACATACCAGCCTGCCATACAGTTTTGAAGAGAAATGCATCTTTCCATGAACCGAGCCTTCTCAAAAGTTCTCTTCTCTCAGTCAAATCATAGCTTGTTTCACCATCTTAATTCACGGGATCTCCGATCACATAAGACAGGTTTCCACTATAGAAAAACTCACGTGGGTCTCAAGCTCAGTTCCATAGATGCATTATCTATCACAATACGTGATAAACCCTTTGTAAATTGATCTGCCAGGTTCTTAGACGTATGGATATAATCCAAAGCTATGACACCGGTGTTTCTCAATTTCCTGACAGACTTCAACCGCCTCTTGACATGCCTGGATGACTTCATGTTGTCCTTTAAACTGTTCACCTTGATAATCACAGTTTGATTATCACAGTTCATTAGAATTGCCGGTATCGGTTTTTCAACTATCGGCAAGTCCATTAGGAGTTCACGAAGCCACTCAGCCTCGACAGTGGCAGTATCTAATGCTGCGAGCTTGTGGCTTTTAACTCATCAGCATCAGAAATCCAGTTTGCATCACTATATCCCTCCAAGACTTTAGGGTCTCCGGAATAGTGAATGCCATAGTTCACTGTGCCCACTAGATAGCGCATTACCCTCTCGAGAGCACGTCAGTGTTCACTGCCCGGGTTTGAAACAAACCGGCTCAGTTTACTAACTGCATGTGCAATGTCAGGTATCGTGGCGCTAGCCAGATACATCAACGAACCAATGATCTGGGAGTATCTCTGCTGATCCACCATTATCCTCAGGTTCTTCCTTAGAACCAAGCTGGCGTCGTAAGGAGTTGGTGCGGGTTTAGAGTTGCTGTAGCCAAACCGACTTAGCATCTTCTCAACATAGTGAATCTGTGATAGAGTCACCCCACCATTTTCTCCCTTTATCAGCTTTATGTTAAGGATAACATCAGCCTCTCCCAAATCCTTCATCTCAAACTTTTGAGATAGAAAGTATTTGACCTCCTTGATCACTTCAAGACTCGTGCCAAATATAAGTATGTCATCTACATACAGACACAAAATCACTCCTTCGCCCCACCATAGCGATAGTACACACATTTGTCTGCTTCGTTTGTAACAAAGCCAACAGATGTCAAAGTTTTATCGAACTTATCATGCCATTACTTAGGTGCTTGCTTGAGGCCATAGAGAGACTTCACCAGTTTACACACCATTCTTTCTTGACCCTTTACTACAAATCCTTCCGGCTGATCCATATAGATCTCCTCTTTCAACTCTCCATTTAGGAAAGTTGTCTTAACGTCCATCTGATGAACGAGAAGACCATGAGAGACTGTCAGAGAAAGTAGTACTCTTATGGTCATCATTCAAGCGACTGGTGAGTAAGTATCAAAGAAGTCTTCTCCTTCCTTTTGGGTGTAACCCTTGGCCACAAGTCTAGCCTTGTACTTATCAATAGTACCATCAGGCCTAAGCTTCTTTTTGAGCACCCATTTGCATCCCACGGGTTTGCACCCGTAAGGACGTTCAACAACCTCCCAAGTTCCATTTGACATGATAGAGTCCATTTCACTCCTCACTGCTTCCTTCCAATAGTCAGCATCAGGTGAAGAGTAGGCCTCTGCAATGGTCTCGGGAGTGTCATCCATGAGGTATACAATGAAATCATCTCCAAAGGATTTCTCTATCCTTTGTCTCTTGCTCCTCCTAGGAGCCTCATCATTATCCTCCTCAGGATGCTCAATAAGTGTAGGCTCATTGAGTTCCATCGGCTTGGTGGAGTCGTCCTTTTCGACAGACTCTTGCCTAGATGAACTTGTTTCATCTCTCATTGGAAAAATATTCTCAAAGAATGTAGCATCTCTGGACTCCACAATTGTGTCGACAAGCAAGTCAGGCACTCCAGATCTTACTACCAAGAATCTATATCCGACGCTGTGAAAAGCATAACCCAGAAAGACACAGTCCACCGTCTTTGGTCCAAGTTTACATTTCTTGGTGATTGGCACACTGACTTTGGTCAAGCAACCCCAAGTGCGTAAATATGAAAGAGTTAGCCTCTTCTTCTCCCATTTCTCGAATGGTGTTACTTCCTTATTCTTCATAGGCACACGGTTCAGGACATGACAAGCCGTCAGTATCGCCTCACCCCACCATTCCTTAGATAGTCCCGCGGTTTCTAACATGGCATTCACCAAGTCAGTCAGCGTGCGGTTCTTTCTTTCGACAATCCCATTGGATTGGGGTGAATAAGGCGGTGTCCTCTCATGAACGATACCGTGTTCCTCACAGAATGAATCAAAAGTATTAGAGAAGTATTCGCCACCTCGATCAGACCTTAGGTGTTTAATCTTTCTCTCAAGTTGATTTTCTACTTCAGCTTTATAGATCTTAAAGTAATGTAACGCTTCATCTTTTGATTTTAACAAGTAGATGTAGCAAAATCTAGTGCTATCGTCTATCAAAGTCATGAAATATCTTTTACCACCCTTTGTCAACACACCGTTCATTTCGCTCAGATCGGAATGGGTGCCAAGTTTCTCGCCTCAGCTGCCTTACGTGACTTGCGAGTTTGTTTTGATTCAACACATACGTGGCACTTAGAATTTTTGACAGAGGTAAACTTTGGAATTAAACTCAAACTAGCTAAGCGCATCATACAACCAAAATTAACATGACAAAGCCTCGAATGCCAAACATCTAATTCATCATTCATCACATGGTTCACGACATTATCATCGAACAATAAAGAAAAGTGGAACAAGCCTCCGCTATCATAGCCTTTTCCAACAAAGGTACCAAACTTAGAAATGATACATTTATTCGACTCAAAGACTAACTTAAAACCGTCTCTACACAGTAGAGACTCGCTGACTATATTCTTCTTGATGGTAGGTACATGCTGCACATTCTTCAATTGTATGGTCTTCCCCGAAGTGAACTTCAGTGTGACCGTACCGGCACCAAGAACACACGCATGGGCACCGTTTCCCATCAACAAGGATGTAGTCCCCCCGACCTGGTAAGAAGAAAACATAGAAATGTCAGCACATACATGAATATTAGCACCGGTATCTATCCACCACTCTGGTGAAGAACATACTGAAAGAACTGTAGGTAAGAAATTACCGTACCCCGATGTTCCTCCACCCTCGCTAACAACCATGTTCACTGTCTTGGGGGTCTTGCGATCTTTGCGATCCGGGCACTTTGCAGCAAAGTGATCCGGACTGCCACATGTGTAGCAAGCACCCCCCGCTTTCTCTTCTTCTTATCAGGCCCGTCGGCTTGCTTAGCCTTGGGCGGGTTCTGTGAAGGTTTCTTCCTCTTGTTCTGGTTATTCTGGAACTTGGGATTGACCCTCTGCACAAAGTTTGCGCTTGAGGAGCCGACTATTGCCTTTCCACGTGTGTCCATTGCTCTCGCCTTCTCTTCAACATCAAGAGTCGCAATAAGGTCATCAAAAGTGAATTCCTTTCTCTTGTGTTTTAGAGAGGTAGCAAAGTCCCTCCAAGAATGTGGCAGCTTAGTGATAATGGCTCCAACCACAAACTTGTCGGGCAACACACATGGGGCCTCTTTGCTGTAGTTTTCAAGCTCCTTAGCCAGCGCCTGTACTTCATGGGCCTATTCCACCACAAAACGGTCTTCAACCATCCTGTAGTCTAGGAACTGTTCAATTACGTACAGCTCACTGCCGGCGTCAGAAGCTCCGTACTGAGCCTCAAGAGCCTCCCAAATATCCTTCCCCGTCTTTCTCTGGAGATAGGTGTCTACCAGGTTATCAACCAGAATGCTGATGATAGCACCCCGGAACAGACTATCATCCGAATTGAATTTTTCCTCTGAGACACCCTCGGGAGCTTTTCCGGTGATGACATACATCACGTTCATGGCGGTGAGCCACAGGGTGGCCAACTCACGCCACCTCTTAAAGTTGGAACCATCAAAAGGCTTTGGTTTAATTGCATTTGCAAAGCTAGTTGCACCAAACATATTCCTATCAACATTATAAGGTTTTTGGAATGTTAGAAGATAGGCAATATTTTGGTATATTTTAATTCCATAATTAAATAGACATTTCAATATTACGATGAGTGAAACAATCCATGTGCAAGTTTTTATGTTTAAACAACAATTAAACATAACAATATTCATGATTATACAATTAATAAATATGAACATTAGTTTGAGAAAGTACCCCGTGGAAGGTAAGGTGATGGAGTCACCCGACTTTCCGCTATCACTCGGATCAGTCATACTAATCGTAGAGTGACCTCAATCGATGTAGTCGTACGAAGTCGGTGCAGGTAGATGATCGCAGTGAAGAACCGGCTCCCGGCTGTAGACGAAGTAGTCGTACAGGCGATACCTTAGTGTGAATTGGCAATCTGAGCAGGAGGAGGAGGGGCGACTTAGGGATGAACCTGGACGTCACAGTTAATGCGCCTCGGGCAGACCGACCGCACCACGGCCTCGGCCCGGCTCGGCGAGCGAGCACGCGCGCGTGTAGCACGCCTATCTACTGTATTCAACTTCACAAGAGGTGTACCGAAAGGCTAACAACCATGTTTTCTGTCTTGGGGGCCTTGCGGTCTTTACGATCCAGGCACTTTGCAGCAAAGTAATCCGGACTGCCACATGTATAGCAAGCACCCCCCGGCTTTCTCTTCTTCTTATTAGGCTCGTCGGCTTCCTTAGCCTTGGGCGGGTTTTGTGAAGGCTTCTTCCTCTTATTCTGGTTGTTCTGGAACTTGGGATTGCCCCTCTGCACAAAGCTTGCGCTTGAGGAGCCGGCTATTGCCTTTCCACGTGTGTCCTTTGCTCTCGCCTTCTCTTCAACATCAAGAGTCGCAATAAGGTCATCAAAAGTGTATTTCTTTCTCTTGTGTTTTAGAGAGGTAGCAAAATCCCTTCAAGAATGTGGCAGCTTAGTGACAATTGCTCCTGCCACAAACTTGTCGGGCAACACACATGGGGCCTCTTTGCTATAGTTTTCAAGCTCTTTAGCCAGTGCCTGTACTTCATGGGCCTGTTCCACCACAAAATGGTCTTCAACCATCCTGTAGTCTAGGAACTGTTCCATTACGTACAGCTCACCGCCGGCGTCAGAACCTCCGTACTGAGCCTCAAGAGCCTCCCAAATGTCCTTCCCCATCTTGTAACGGAGATAGGTGTCCATCAGGTTATCAACCAGAGCACTGATGACGGCACTCCGGAACAGATTATCATCGGAATTGAACTTTTCCCCTGAGACACCCTCGGGAGCTTTTCCGGTGATGATGTACATCACGTTCATGGTGGTGAGCCACAGGGTGGCCAACTCACACCACCTCTTAAAGTTGGAACCATCAAAAGGCTTTGGCTTAATTGAATTTGCAAAGCTAGTGGCACCAAACATATTCCTATCAACATTATAAGGTTTTTGGATTGTTAGATGATAGGTAATATTCTGGTATATTTTAATTCCATAATTAAATGGACATTTCAATATTACGGTGAGTGAAACAATCCATGTGCAAATGTTTATGTTTAAACAACAATTAAACATAAATCTATTCATGATTATACAACTAATAAACATGAATACCAGTTTAAGAATGTACCCCGTGGAAGGTAGGGTGACGGGGTCACCCGACGTTCCGATATCACTCGGATCAGTCATACTGATCGTAGAGTGACCTCAGTCGATGTAGCCGTACGAATTCGGTGCAGGAAGATGATCGCAGTGAAAACCCGACTGTAGAGGAAGTAGTCGTTCGGAGTCGATGTAGAGGAAGTTGTCGTTCGGAGTCGATGTAGAGGAAGTAGTCGTACGGGAGCGAGCAGTCGCGTGAAGACGCTCCCCAAAAACCTTATCGCCCGTCTATCCCGAGCAGGATCTCAACAGCAGGACGAGGTTCCGAAGGCTCTGCTCTCGCCGGTACCGTGCACGCGGTGCAGGTGATGGGAATGCAAAAGAAGCAGCAAACAGAGGGAGAGAGGGAGAGGTCTCCTGAACAGGAGTACCTAAGTGTGAATTGGTAAACCGAGCAGGAGGAGGAGGGGCGTCTTATATAGGCGGGCAAGCGCGGGGGGATGAACCTGGACGTCGCGGTTAAGGCGCCTCAGGTAGTAACGGTCGCGGTTAAGGCGCCATGGTTAAGGCTCAGTAACGGTCGCAGTTAAGGAGCCATTATTCCTTTCCAACAGCCAACAGCAAAAAGATGCTCCCGCCCCGCAACACATCACGTCCGTCCGCCCGACCGCACCGCACCGCACCTAAGTGTGAATTGGTAAACCGAGCAGGTGGAGGAGGGGCGTCTTATATAGGCGGGTAGGCGCGGGGGGATGAACCTGGACGTCGCGGTTAAGGCGCCATGGTTAAGGCTCAGTAACGGTCGCAGTTAAGAAGCCATTATTCCTTTCCAACAGCCAACAGCAAAAAGATGCTCCCGCCCCGCATCACGTCCGTCCGCTCGTCTCGACACGTCCACGGCGAGGCGAGCGAGCGTGCGCGCGTGTGGCACGCCTATCTTCTTTATTCAACTTCACAAGAGGTGTACCGAAAGGCTACTTCATAAGTTGGATGGGAGACTCCTCAAATACCCATGTGGTATTTCTCACTTTTCCCTAGTATTAAATAAATGGGCTTTAATTCTTTCATTATTGTAATAAATGGCTCTAAGCCCATTTAATCTAACACAAGGAAGGTATAAGCAAGAGTGGCGCCGAACTTCCATTTGTCATGCCAGAAGGAGGTGTGCTTCCCATTCCCGATGTGCACAGTCTCGAGGGAATGATACCTCTAAAGCTCAGTTTGAACCAGTCTGTGCAGGGAGTCTTAAAAATTCGTAGTGTGTCAGAAGAACAACAGACTCCAGGGGAGTAGGGATGGAACCGGATATCCATTCGGATATCAGTTTTTAGCCGTTTTTTTTATTTTAGCTAAATTAGGCATAATATTTTGTATCCAAAATTTATATTCTTGTTCTTGGCATTGTGCTTGTTAAGATTCATACAAAATAAACCTCAAATGTGCGCTATATTTTGATCAAATGATGAAAAGAAACTCGGATATCTATTCGGATTCAGATACGGATGTTTTTTCACCTTTTTCTCTATCGAAAGCAAATAATCCATAAAAAATTTGTAGCTAATTTTTTTTATTTTTTCCAGTAATTAACTGGTTATAATGCATAAAAAATTAGCACCAAATTTATTTTATTGTGATCTAAAAATATCAATCTATTACACAATTCGGATGTTTTGGTTCCATCTCTACAGGGGAGAACGGAGGACTCATGAAGCTTGTGGACAAACTTCATGAGCAAACAATGGTTTTCATCTTCTGGATTCTTGATTCCCAACCCACCACACTCTTTACTAATGCACAATCTTTCCCATTTTAGAAGACACTGGGATCCGTTGCATTTATCCTCATCCGTATTATATATTCAAGATAAATAAAAAATAAAAAGGCAAAACCTTCATAGCAAAAACTTTGTACTAAACCATACCATATTATATATTCACTGTGTCGAACAACTCATGTGTGTTAGAAATCTAGATAGTTTTCTCATTATTTTAATTCAGAAATTATTTAACATGAAGATGACATATAAACAAATTGATAATTTGAATGTAACACATTCTAAACATGCATATAGAAATGAAGAACATTTAAACATGTATATTGAAGAACTAACAGAAAGAAAAACAAGTAAATAAATAGAAGAGATAGAGACAGATACCCAGCAGCGGCGTTTGATGAACCTGACGGATCAACCATGTCGTCGCCGTAGCAGCGTAGTCGTTGCAGAGAGTCGGGAGACGTCGTCGTAGCAGGCAGTCGCGCGAACGCTCCCCAAAAACCAAATTGCCCGCACACTCCTCCGAGCAGAGATCACGTACAGGCTTCGGTTCCGGAGGCACTTGCCCTCTAGCAATTCTCCTGTGCGCGCAGGAGTACTGGACGGGGAGTCCCTGGATGCAGCAGAGATGTTTCTGTTCTGTTTCTGATTTTTCACCGTAACCGGATGAGATATACTCTCCCATATATATGGGGCGCGCATGAGACGAAGAGCTACGGGCGCCAGCGCTGCGAGTCGTCTCAAGATACGAACCGAACAGTTGTCATCAAATCCAACTCGGTTTTCATTAAGGTAACTCCTGCACTTATTGATAGTGCCTGCCAAAATGAAGAGTCCCCATTTGACCGTTCGTTCGTGGCCTGCCTCGCACGCACCGTACGTCACGTCACGTCACGTCACGTCTCGACTCAACTCGACTCGCTCGCCGCCAGCCAGCCACGCCACACCTCGCCTCGCCCGCACGTCACGGCTGGCCGGCGGCGGCGGTGGCGCGTGCGTGTGGCATTTATGTGCTCCTTCTCAACTTCTCTAATTATTTGGAACAAATCCAACAATTTAAGCTGAGTAGGAAACTCTTAGAATTCCCATCCGGTATTTTGTTTTTCTCAAACATTTTTGTAGCATAGAGTTGAATTAAATTTTAATGGGTCAAGCCCAAATAAAATTCCAACAATCCCCACCAAACTCTAAGGTACACACCAGCAGAACAAAACTCTTTGATATACCAGTGTTTCGATGAAGACTGTTAAGTTGAACATTCATCTAGAACCAAAACTTCACTCAATCACAACTATACAATAGACTAAGCCTTGAATTGACAGTTTTGAGTGAAATGAGTTTCATTCAAGTCCTTTACTGATACTAGGCTGCAAAAGGCATCCCCTCTGGTTGAAGCATATGAGTCACACTTCTGTGCCTTTTCATGAGAATTTAGAGATTACCCAAGTCTCATAGACTGTGACCAGCAGTCTGTCTCATATAGGTGTATTTCTCAATATATTTCTGTAGGACAACATCTCAAATGAAATACATTAAGGTAGAACCAACCTGCCTTACAGAAAGGAAAGATGTGACCAGAGATGAGCTAAAAGAAGGAATCTTTCCTCACAATCTACTACTAGCTTGTTTCACCATCCTAATTCACGGGATCTCCGATCACATAGGACATGTTACCACTAAAGTAGATTTCAAGTGGGTCTCACACCCATCTCTCTTGATGCACTCTCTATCACATTACGTGATAAGCCCTTGGTAAATTGATCTACCAGATTTTTCGATGTATGGACATAGTCCAACGATATAACTCCGGAGTTTCTCAACTTTCTGACAGATTTCAACCGTCTCTTAACGCGCCTAGATGACTTCATGTTATCCTTGGAACTGTTAACCTTTGTAATCACAGTTTGATTATCACAGTTCATGAAAATAGCCGAAATTGGTTTTTCAACCACCGATAAATCCAAAAGGAGTTCACAAAGCCACTCGGCCTCAGCCCCAACAGTGTCCAATGCAGCGAGCTCTGCTTCCATTGTAGACTTCGTTAAGATAGTCTGCTTGCAAGACTTCCAGGAAACAGTGCCACCTCCAAACAGAAACACATATCCGCTTGTGGCATAAAGCTCATCAGCATCAGAGATCCAGTTGGCATCACTGTATCCCTCTAACACTTTTGGATGTCCTGAATAATGAATACCATAACTCATGGTACCCTTCAGGTACCGCATCACTCTCTCAAGAGCACCCCAATGCGTATCTCCAGGGTTTTTCACAAACCGACTCAGCTTGCTCGTAGCATAGGAGATATCAGGTCGTGTTGCATTTGCAAGATATATGAGAGATCCAATGGTCTGGGAGTACCTTAATTGATCCCTTGCAATCATGCGGTTCTTACTCAAAGAAACACTGGGATCATACGGTGTAGGTGAAGGTGTACAATCACTGTAACCAAAGCGACTTAACACCTTTTCCACATAGTGAGATTGTAACAAAGTTACCCCACCATCACTATCTCTAGAAAGCTTGATATTAAGAATAACACCAGCTTCTCCCAAATCTTTCATCTCAAAATTATTTGACAGGAAATGCTTCACTTCCTCAATCACTCTGAGATTAGATCCGAAGATCAAAATGTCATCAACATATAAGCACAGTATGACACTTTCACCCCCACCATGTCGATAGTATACACATTTGTCAGCTTCATTCACAATAAAACCCGCAGACGTCAATGTGTTATCGAATTTCTCATGCCATTGCTAAAGAGATTGTTTGAGGCCATACAACGACTTCAACAGCTTACACACTTTGTTCTCTTGACCATTTGCAATAAATCCATCAGGCTGATCCATATAGATCTCCTCCTCCAACTCTCCATTTAGGAAAGCGGTCTTAACATCCATTTGATGGATTATAAGACCATATGAGGCTGCCACGGAAAGCAAAATTCAAATGGTCGTTAAACGAGCAACTGGTGAATAAGTATCAAAGAAGTCTTCACCCTCCTTTTGTGTGTAACCCTTGGCCACAAGTCTTGCCTTGTACCTCTCAATTGTACCATTAGACCTAAGCTTTTTCTTGAACACCCATTTACATCCAATAGGTTTGCACCCATATGGACGATCAACAACCTCCCAGGTACCATTTGTAACATCCCATATTTTTACGTGATGTTTTATAATGTGAAAAATGTGGATTTCAAAATTTTTGGTGAAATTGTGTGAACATTTAAAATTTATAAGTTTGTCTTCCCACCTTATCCCAATTTCCTAGATTTATTTTGAGCTAAATAATAAATTTTAGGATTTATAAATGTTAGTGTGATTTATTTTGGAGTTATTGGATTTTCTTTGGAATTTAATTGAGTGGAGTTCAAATCTGAATTTAAATTCAGATTTGAATTATATTTGTATGTGTGTGCTTTTGTAAAACAGGAATAGGAAAAACCTTAACGCTTAGTTGGGCCGTAAACCTCATTGTCGAAGTCCATCTGTGCTCCCTGAGCTTTCGGCCGGACGCCCACCTCGCCGGCCCATCTTCCCTTCCGGCCCACCTAGGCCTATCAGCCTTTCCCCTCTCTCTTATCTCTATGACGCCGGGCCCCGCCTGTCAGCGCCCTTTCTCTTTTCCCCTTCCTCTCTTCTTTTTCCTCGTGACGCCAGCCGAGGGGACGGCCGCGCCGCGCGCTCGGGGGGACCTCCCATGGCCTCCGCCCCTGCCGCGCTGGAGCTCTGGATGCGCACCGCGTCGCCTCGCGCCGCACCCCAGCCGTCCGCTCCACGCCGCCAAACCCTAGCAGGTGCCCTATAAAACCCAGCCGCAGCCACCCCATCCCTACACCACGCCGCCACCAGGGGATTTTCCCCATCTTCATCTGCCGCCATCAGAGGAAAACGAGAAGGGGGGGAGGAGAAGGGTAGGAGGAGAGGACCACGCCCAGGAGCCGGGGCAACGCGAGCCAAGGACCTCGACGCCCAGACCGGGAGCCCGCCGCCGCGTCTCTGTTCTGCTCCGACTGGGCGCGTGAAGACTGAAGTCACCACTGCCTTCGACCGTTACCGCCGTGGACGTCCTCAACGCCGTGAAGCAGAAGCCGGAGCCGCCCGTGTGTTGGAAGCTGTAGTACCAAGACGTCGACCACCGCCTGTTCGGCAGAATGCCCGAACCGTGAACCACCCTGCTTCCTCTTCACCGTCGCGTCCCCAGAACAGTAGGTGAGCCTCCCTGCATATCCCCCTTGCCTGATGGATGAAGAGTCGGCCTTCGCGCCGCTCGTCTCTGCTGTGGTCGGGAGAAGTCCCTGAACCCGTGTGACCACCTGCTCTGCAACGCGCCGCCGCGCGAACCGCCGTCGCCTGTGTTGCCGGCCATCGAGCCGTGCCTTACGCCTGCAGGTGCCGCTGCCGTCGACCGCGCGCGCCGCTGCCCGCTTGCCGCCGTGTCGAGCCGACGTCAAGGCCGTGCCTTGTCGTCATGCCCGCGCGCGCACGTCCGTCACCGTCGGGCACTTGTGCACCACTCGTAGCCGGACCTTGTTCCTTGCCGAGCCGCTGCCAAAACCCAGCTAAGGTCGTGCCTTCCAGCATCCTAGGAGCTTGCTCACCCGCATCGCCTACAACCTGTTCGGCACAATGCCAAAACAGCAACAGCAAGCCTGTAGGTGAGCCAAGTCCCCACCTTGCTGTCCTCATGTGTGTCGGCCTTCGTGCCGAGGAGCTGTGTCACCGCACCGCTGCAGCCCGCCGTCACTTGTGAGCCGGTCTTCGGGTCGTGTCTCCTTTTCTTGTAGGTGATGCTTGCCTTCACCACCACTGAACCCTTGCAGCTGTGAGCCGCCACAAACTCGCTTAGTGGAGTGCTCGCATGTGTGCCGCAGCCATGTTGCTGCTGTGGAACACCACCTCGTTTGACACGTACACCTAGTCGCCCTCCGGCAAGCTGTCAACTTGATCTACAACCCCAGGCGATCATGCTGCCGCCCTTTTTGTCCCTTGGCTGGGCATCGAGCAGGAGCAAACACAGGCCCACTTTGCGGTTGCTAAGGGCATACTTCTAGCCCCTGCCTGTCTGTCGCCTCGACGCCCTGTTTCTATGCCTTTCCTCTCCACACGCACACCTAGCACATCCCACTAGTCTTTCTTGTCCCCGCCATCGCCTCGCTTTACCGGCCGTTCAGCGAGCAGGACCACGCGCGGACATGCGATGCAGCCACTGAGAGGTTTGCCTCGTGATGCTGCCTTATGCTCGCCTGTGTTGTGTCCTAAATCCTTCCATGGCTCTACAGCCCCCGTGCAAGGAAGCTAGCAAACGTAAGGCCAGTTTATGTGGTCTTTAGAGTTTGGTTACACCTTAGCTCAAGAGTGTGCTAGCTAAGAAGAATTATGCTAAATAATTCTTTGTGCCATATTTCTTTGCGACCAGCAGACCACCTTGTGCTCATATCCCAAACCATAGGCAAGATCGACCCTTTTGATCCATGTTTCTGCATATTTTGCTCTTCCAATTTATGCAAGAGCAAAGCTTTGTTGCATGGTCTTCTCCTGGACCTGTTCGTTCCAAAGCCCATCCACCTAAAGCTTCCAGCCTCCCTCTACAAGCAATCTGTGCACCTGCACAAACCTGTAGATGCTTGCTGGACAGCCATCTCCTCCCTAAAGCCGCTTGCAGCTTGCTGCAGCTACCTGCGGGGCAGCCATGAGAGCGGCTATAGCTAACCTCCAGCCAACTAACAAGTAACCAGCAGCCCACCTACAGCTAGTTAACAGCCCCTCTGACCTTGCAGCCGCCCTGCAGCTAGACTGCAGTTCGTTTGCTGCCAACAACAACTCTGTTTGGCTTCTAACAGCCTTGCTGCAGCAAGCCAATAGGAGACCTTTACCCCCCCTTTTGGTAGCCCTGCAGCTAACCTATAGTTAGCTTATAATCCTATCTGCTGCGATAATGATTTTAATTTCAGAATTGAGTTTTAACTTCAAAAATTCATAACTAATTATTCGGAGCTCCGAAAAATAAGAAATCAATTTCAGAATCTTTCTAAAAACATGACGCACCCGTTAGACTAGTATTTGCTCTCTTTTTGGCTCTTATTGCTTCTCTTTGGAGTTTATTTGCATTAGCTTCCGTATTTATT
This sequence comes from Cenchrus fungigraminus, assembly GCA_036936925.1. NCBI lineage: Eukaryota > Viridiplantae > Streptophyta > Magnoliopsida > Poales > Poaceae > Cenchrus > Cenchrus fungigraminus. The sequence goes on along the minus strand of CM072768.1, from coordinate 60,657,515 downwards.
TATTTATGCGAATCTAGGAGCTATCGGAGCCGAGGAGTTGAGCCAGAAGATCGAGTACGACTACGGTGACGACAACAACTACTCGCTCACAGGTGTTCACGCCCATCCGACTTTGAATACCTATTAGGCATTGCTTATTAGAATGCTAGCGCTTTATTTATTCGCATGATGATGATGAACCTTGCATAGCCTATTTTGATATCGTGTCCTTGATTGACCTACTACTACTATACTATATATATATGCGTGTATATACGCTGAGCTTCGCTATGCATGTGTGGGATTAGATGTGGTTTTAAACCTCTTGGCGTGAGTGTGGGTTGGGAAAACTTGGAGAGTTTCGAACCCCCGGCTGGAGTAAGCAGACAACAACCGACTTTCGGGTCGGGGACAGGAGGTGACCTTGGACGCCTCCTACGGATATGAGATGAGGAGTTTGGAGCGGCGATACCTGTGATGGGTGTCGTAGCGGACCACGTGGTGGAGACGCATTGGTAGACTTGCTGCTCTGGTCTAGATGTATCGGTGGAACCTATGCTTCGTGGGAATATGTTGACGTGCGCACCACTTACCCTATGGGAAGGGTTCCAGCCATTCTCTAGTTAGGCGGTACCAGCTCTGCGGGAGAAGCGTGTTAGGATTGGGCTTGCCGTTTCACGAGGGTGTGCGGAGCCTGGCTGCTGTTCAGCCCTTGTTTCCGAGACCCTCGACACCACTGTTTGGCCAGGTTAGAGGTTCACGATCCCGGGGCCGTTCGGTCTTCCGAATGGGTCCAGACCCGGGAATACAGTCTGGTACCGTTCTGCTAGCGAGTCTTGGTTGTGGGCTGTGTCTCAAGACGGCGGCCACCGTCTGCAGCCCGAGTGGGTCCAGGTGTACACACTCTGCAGAGTTTTGATCTATACGTATAGCCGCGTCCTCGGTTATGGACACTCCTACGTTCTGTTACACTGATTAGTGTTTTGGGATTTCTATCTCCCCCTCTTCTAAAGCTATAGGTTGGGATGTGAGAGCTACTAGTTCAGGAATAGGATCCGGCGTTGGCCGTTGAGATGGGAAGGATAGAAGCTTTCCCATCGACTCGAGAGGAGCTTTGGAGGTGAGCTTGAGACGGAGCCCTGGAATGCCAGGGAGAGCCGTGGTGTTGTGATATAGTTGGGATGATGGAGATTTACTCTTTTACTTGTTGCTGCTGCTGCATAGGAAACCCGAGCTTGCTCCTTGACTACTTTTCTCACCTTTAGCTTTAGGCCACTTAAAGCTTGCATACGGTTGGTGACGTGAACCTATCCCATTCCTTGGGGATAGTTTGTGAGTGTGCAGGATCGGACTTGGAGTGAGTTCCGAGTCTACGGATTCCATGAAGGAAGGGTTGCGTTGCTTCGCTCAAGGATGCCTGTGGTGATGATCGAGGATGAAGACTTGAAGCCGTAGTTACCGCTGCGCAGGATTTCTACTTGTCGCTTAGCCCAAGGGGCTTGTACTAAAATCGTATGCCGAGATGTTTCGGATGTAATATATTTTATTTTGTACTCTGTTTTCGTTGTATGGAAATGATATTATTCTGTAATGAGTTCTGTACGTGATAGCTACTGATCCAGGGACTATCACAAGGGTACAGGGAGTCGGGTTTTTCTCACCGAAAACCCGGGTCGTTACACCATTAGACATTATTGATTCCATCTCACTCCTGACTGCTTCCTTCCACAAGTTAGCATCAGGAGAGGAAAATGCCTCTTCAATGGTTGTTGGAGTATTATCCACAAGATACACAATGTAGTCATCACCAAAGGATTTTGCAACCCTTTGTCTCTTACTCTTTCGAGTAACTACAGTGTCATTCTCCTCTGGAGGATTTTGTACTTGAGTCTCTTCAATTTGTTCATCTGGAATGAGATTATCATGCTCATGGGAAATTATAGATTCATGATTAGAACTGCTAGATGTAGGTTTCATAGGAAATTCAGTTTCAAAAAATGTAGCGTCTCTAGATTCCATAATTGTACCAACATACATGTCAGGTACCTCAGATTTTATAATCAAGAACCTATATCCCACACTGTGAAAAGCATAACTAAGGAATACACAGTCTACGGTTTGAGGTCCAAGTTTGCGCTTCTTATTGATTGGCACGTTCACTTTGGCCAAGCAACCCCAAGTACGCAAATAAGAAAGATTTAATCTTTTCTTTTCCCATTCCTCGAATGGTGTGATTTCTTTGTCTTTCATAGGAACTTTGTTTAGGACATGACAAGCTGTCAAGATCGCCTCACCCCACCATTCCTTAGATAATCCCGCAGTGTCTAACATGACATTCACCAACTCTGTTAGAGTGCGGTTTTTCCTCTCGGCAATCCCATTGGATTGAGGTGAGTATGGCGGTGTCCTCTCATGAACAATCTCATGTTCAACACAGAACTCATCAAAAGCATTGGAGAAATATTCCCCACCTCTATCAGACCTCAATCGTTTAATTTTCCTTTCAAGTTGGTTTTCTGCTTCAGCTCTATAGACCTTGAAATAATTTAACGCTTCATCTTTTGTTTTCAAAAGGTACACATAGCAGAATCTAGTACAATCATCTATAAAAGTCATAAAGTATCTTTTTCCACCTTTTGTCAAAACGCCATTCATCTCACAAAGATCGGAATGAACTAACTCTAAAGGTGCCAAATTTCTTGGCTCGGCAGCCTTGTGAGGCTTACAAGTTTGTTTGGATTGCACGCCTGCATGACACTTAGAGCCTTTGACATGATTAAAATATCAGGATTAAACTCATGTTTGCTAGCCGCATTAAACACCCAAAATTAACATGACATAAACGTGAATGCCACAAATCTGTCTCATCGCAAACACTAACGGAATTCACAACATTATTACACACATCCATCAAAGACAAGCGGTACAAGCCTCCGCAATTATAACCCTTACCAACAAATGTTCCATATCTCGACACGACACACTTATTGGACTCGAAAACAACTTTGTAACCATCACGACACAATAAAGAAATACTAACAAGATCCTTCTTTATTGAGGGGACATGCTGCACGTGCTTCAATAGCACCATCTTTCCCGAAGTAAGCTTCAGAATGATGGAACCACACCATGAACATGCGCACGCGATCCGTTCCCCATCAGCAAGGCTCCAGTCCTGCCGACCTGAAAGGATGCAAACAAAGATATATCAGCACACACATGGATATTAGCACCACTATCCATCCACCACTCAAGTGAATTACAGACTAAAAGAACATATGGTAAAGGATTACCATACCCAGATGTCCCTCCTCCAGTCGCATTGATCACCATGTTTGCTGATTTCTTTTCCTTCACAAATTTGCTAGGACACGCACTAGCCCAGTGCTTAGTGCTCCCGCAAACAAAGCATCCTTCATTCTTTTTCTTGTTAAATTTCTTCTTGAACTCTGTGTTCTGTTTTGTCTTAGGGTTGTGACCTTGCTTTCCCTTGTTCTTATTCTTGAAATTACGAGATACATGAAAATTCTTTTTCTGTACCATGTTGGCAGCAGATGACTCTGGATCTTTCCCATTGTTGTCTTTTCCCCTTGCCCTCTCCTCCACATCAAGAGTACCAACAAGGTCAGCCACATTGAACTCTTGTCTCTTGTGTTTTAGGGAGGTGGCAAAATCCTTCCAAGAAGGTGGTAACTTGGCGATGATACCGCCAACCACAAACTTGTCAGGAAGAAGACATGAAAAATGTTCTAGTTCCTTAGCCAAAGCCTGAATCTCATGAGCCTGCTCTACAACAGAACGGTTCTCAACCATTTTGTACTCATAGAGTTGCTCCATGAGATAGAGCTCACTTCCGGCATCGGAAACTTCAAATTTCTCATTCAATGCATCCCATAACAATTTGCCAGATGTGTAAGATATGTAGTTTTTCTCATACTTGCTATGCAGTGCACAAATCACAGCGCCTCTGAAGAGGTTATCGGCAGCCCGAAATTTAGTCTCCTCATCAGGAGTCAAGTTTTCAGGCTTCCCCTCCGCGACATGATAGCAATGCATCGCAGTCAACCACAACACCATCTTAGCTTTCCAAGTCATGAACTTTTTCCCATCAAAAGCAGTGGTTTCAACACAGCAGCAAACCCAGTAACGGAAAATTGCCTATAATTTAGCTTTCGGATTGTTAGAAATCTAGACAGTTTTCTCATTATTTTAATCCAGAAATTATTTAACATGAAGATGACATATAAACAAATTGATAATTTGAATGTAACACATTCTAAACATGCATATAGAAACGAACTTTGAAGAACATTTAAACATGCATATTGAAGAACTAACAGAAAGAAAAACAAGTAAATAAACAGAGGAGATAGAGACAGATACCCAGCAGCGGCGTTTGATGAACCCGACGGATCAACCATGTCGTCGTCGTAGCAGCGTAGTCGTTGCAGAGAGTCGGGAGACGTCGTCGTAGCAGGCAGTCGCGCGAACGCTCCCCAAAAACCAAATTGCCCGCACACTCCTCCAAGCAGAGATCACGTACAGGCTTCGGTTCCGGAGGCACCTACCCTCCAGCAATTCTGCTGTGCGCACAGGAGTACTGGACGGGGAGTCCCTGGATGCAGCAGAGATGTTTATGTTCTGTTTCTGATTTTTCACCGTAACCGGATGAGAGATACTCTCCCGTATATATGGGGCGCGCGCAGGAGACGAAGAGCTACGGGCGCCGGCGCTGCGAGTCGTCTCAGGATACGTACCGAACAGTTGTCATCAAATCCAACTCGGTTTTCATTAAGGTAACTCCTGCACTTATGCAACAGAGATGTTTCTGTTCTGTTTCTGATTTTTCAGTGTAACCGGATGAGAGATACTCTCCCGTATATATGATACGAACCGAACAGTTGTCATCAAATCCAACTCGGTTTTCATTAAGGTAACTCCTGTACTTAATTGATAGTGCCTGCCACGGCCGGCGGCGGTGGCGGCGCGCGCGCGTGTGGCATCTGTGTGCTCCTTTTCAACTTCTCTAATTATTTGGAACAAATCCAACAATTTAAGCTGAGTAGGAAACTCTTAGAATTCTCATCCGGTATTTGTTTTTCTCAAACATTTTTGTACCATAGAGTTGAATTAAATTTTAATGGGCCAAGCCCAAATAAAATTCCAACAATGTGGAGTCCAACAAAATTGGATTTTTCATTTTATGATTTGTTATTATTTTTCAAAGATTTAGTTGAAATAAAAAAGACAAACCACTGCCATTGCTGCAAAACTATCCTTTACTGTAGCAAAACCGCTCTAGGGAGGTAAAATGCATGGTTCAAAAAATTGAGGGAGGTCGTTTGTCTAGTTTTGGTGTTGGGGGAGGATAAGATGACTGTCGTAAAAGTTGGGGCATGAAAAATAGACTTTTTCCAAGATGAAAAGGTATATATGGAAAAAGTAATTTTACTACCACAAGTTGAAGTATCATTGTAGTCTAATTTTTCTCCTTAAATTCCGAAACCAAATATATTACCGTGTTAACTTTCAAAACCGTTCTCTTGAGCCTAGATTGGAGTGGCTTTGAAGATAGTTTCCCCTTTTACTTTAGTTAAAAAACCGACAAGGTTTTTAACCATATATAGAATGTCTCTAACCTTTTAAACCATCTAAAAAAGTTATAGAGATGCATTAGGATATGAAGAATTCAAGCAAAATATTTTGAGATCCTGAAAATGTATCTAAGAGCGTAAGGAATTCTAGTTAGCTGTAGTAAAATAAGGAAAATATTCAAACAAATATAGAAAAATCTACAACATTTTAATTAATGTCCTGAAAACTTAGCATGTACTCACTCCATTCCAAATTATATGTCATTTTGACTTTTTAAGTACATCTATTTTATTATGCAATAGATATAATAATATGTCTAGGTACATAGTAAACTGGATAAATCAAAAACTCAGAGCGACTTATAATTTGGAACGGAGGGAGTATGTCTTGGCAGCTCAATACAAGCCCATGAGATTTTAGTTGGCAGATGACTCATGTCTGATCAGTTGGGCCCCATGATTGCCACCCGAATGGATGTAGGACTTATAGAGATGACAATGGGTACCCGATATCTAAAACTGATTGCTAAAAACCATATGGGGCCTTTGACCCATTATCTATATGCTAATGGGGGCATTTATTTAATTTCCTCATCTAGTAGAGGGGGTATGGTACATTATTCAGCATCCCATACGTGCTACCTTTAGCAGATGACACGTTGGTCCAGAATGTAGGACTATGCTATGTGCCACCTATATACTCAGAACCCTAGTCGCCAAAGCCTGATACCAAGCCAAGCCTCAGTTCAAGGGTGTGTGGGTTTGGCAGCTAGGGTTTTTAGTGTGTATATGATGCATCTGAGGTGTATGATGAGGTGGTGAGTGCTGAGGGTGGGGGATTTCAAATTTGATGGGGGTGGGTGTGGGTGTATGTCCCCAAACTGGGTTCGTACCTAAACTCGACGTGGACACGGTACCTGACAGCATAATGACTCAACGTGGTGGACGGCGGACGATGGCACGACGACTTCATGCGTTAATGGCAGATGTGGCTTCGCCTGACTGCCAGCAAGTGCAATGATGGCACCAAAGAAGAAGAGCAGCTATGTGATGAAAGTTATTATTTTTATTTCAGAAATTAGAATTGTAACAAGGTCTGTCTGTTCTATTGTATTGAGAGGACACACTATGTAAGAAACCCACATTGGAGACGCGGGTTTAGAGTCAAAGGAGACGCGTAAAAAACACGTCTCTAAGTTTGCGTTTTTAATAACAAGTCATAGGAGACGCGTTTTTTTCGCGACTCTAATAATAAGGCACTGGAGACGCGTTTTTTCCGCGTCTCCTCTGAGAGGAGTCAAAGGAGACACGTTTTTACCAATCCGCGTCTCCAATGACCCTTTTAAAGGAGACGCGGGTGAGTAAAAATGCGTCTCCTATCAGGAGTCATCTGAGACGCGTTTTGAGCAAAACGCGTCTCCAATGTCCGAATTAAAAAAAAAAAGCCACAGCTGCTGCACTGTGCACTGACAGTGCACTGTGCACTGTGCAACAGCTATTCCCAACACAGACTATTTATTATATACATTTAGTATATATATTACAAAAATCATGTTCTGACATGCTAGAGATAGATGTTACAAACTATACTTAGACTGTCACATGTACAAAAGTCATGTTCTAGCATAACTTGGACTTCATCACTTGTTACCTGCTTAAATCTGAAATGAAAACAAATAATGGTGCTTAAGAGATGATAGGTGATTTTCACTAAAGCAGCATGAGTTGTCACATGATAAACACTACTGCTAGTTGCTAGCACACTAATACAGCAAGGAATAATTCATTTGAGCACACTCATCAAGCATAAGTACAAGAAGAATTCTACTATGAACTTCTATGAACCAAACATTTTGCTCAGATTTAAAAATCACAGCTACAGCCACAACCGCAACTCCACATCCGTTGCTGTCACTTTCCACACGAGAAGAACATACATTACTCCACTAATCAAACATGAAACTTAGTTTTGATTGACAAGACCATCTAAACACAAATTGATGATGAAAGTTTTCTCTTAACTTGAGACCAAATCAGGAAACTTAATCTACAGTATAGACCAATCAGGACTTCCCATTTTCTCTATCACAGTATAGGTACATACCTGTCATGTGGATTATTGGAGCCCCCAGCTGATGGCACCCTGAAAGCAAATGAGCATATTACAATGAGGAACTGCCCATAAAGAACTAATATCTATACTAGCATATCTACTTGTCATGCATCAACGTGAATCTCACTTGCCATATAGTACAAGATCGTAAACATATTTCAACATGAACAAAGATAATAGGGTTGTTTCTCACTTGCACAATTTTTCATGATTTCAGACTCCAACAGAAAACAGTCATAAACATAAAACAATGATTTCAATTATGGGCCCAACCACTTACAGATTTGTAAAACAATGCTTTCAACTTTTTTTTACTTATTCAATAGCATGGGACAGCATGGGTTATCTATATTCTACTCAATCATGCACAAGCATAACACTAACATGTCCTGAAATGACATTATTGTGGTAAAAACAGCAATTTCCCCAGCACAAACATAACACTAACTTGTCATTTTTAAGCGGCCTACTCTGGGATCTCATCTGCTGCCTTCCTATCTGCAGGATGCCATATGCAGAGAAGATATCTATCAGCTATCATGAAAGAAAGAACAGAAAAGGCTACTATGTTCTCATGAAGAATATAGCCAAGCAAGTTGACAAGACATATGATGGTACTTCAACTACAGAGAGTAATATGTAATACAAATTTAGAAGCACCCACTAGAAGTAATTATTAGTTTCCCTACAGATGATGGTATATAAGCAATCATTGTACTCACGTTTGCATAAATACTAGTTAAACATGTATCTGAAAGACTGAAACAGTTTGATATGCATACCTATCAGAGTGACCTTCTTGCCGGGCTTCTTTGCATCTGCAAGGACATAAAGTCAATTGAAGTGCAATGGGATCAGCAAATGACAATTGCTACTTGCGCCATTGATTTCGTTTTTCAAACACACAGCTAGCATTTCAATAACGTGTAATGAATTTATCTTGAGCTAGCATTTCATCAAACACATCAAGTGCAAGCGTCAGTATCACAACATCAAGCAGAGAAAAATCACCTGGGATTGCCTCATGCCGCTGCAGCTTCTCTCGTAGCCTAGCAGCACTTCCATGGTCCAAACCCTAATCAGGGACCTAAATCGATTTGGGAAATCAGGGAGGAAGGGGCAGAGGGAAGGAGGAACGAAGGAGGAAGGGAAAGAGCCGCACCTGGAGCACGACCTCCATGGAGTTGGTGATGCCGGAGAGAGTCCTCCTTGGCCCCGGCGCCGGCCTCCGGACCTCTAGGGCGCGGATACGGAAGGAGGTGGGGAGCTCGAGGAGGAGGAGAGCTCTGGCTCAAGGAACTCCTCGCACTGCCGCAGGAGCAGGGGTGCGTCCTCGCCGCCGGCGCCGCCGCCAGGGAGCAGGGCCACGGGCACGTCCTTGCCACCGCCGCCGGAGCTCCATGGACGCCAGCTGTCCTCGTCTAGATCCGCTGCGGGAGAAGCCTTCTCGTGCCCGTCGCCGTCGATTCGCAGCCTCCAGAGAGGGAGGCCATCCCTGCCTGCTTGGCCGAGAGAGGGAGGGCGGCGGCGGGGCGGGGAGGGGAGGGGAGCGAGGCTAGGGTTCGGGCGACGGGGGAGGGGAGGGGAACGAAGCTAGGGAGAGAGGAGGACGCAAGAGCAACTCCAAGAGAATGTGAAAAAGTTGATCCGTAAAACAAAGTATTGGAGGATATCCTAAAATTTTATTTTCCTTAAAACATATAAGCCCACAGCAGACCGTTAATAATTAACCTCTAAACAGTTTAAAACAACCCACGTCAGCTTAATTGGGCCCAATTGTTGGCTGTCCACCTAATGAATGTTCCTCTGATCTGAACTGTCTAGCTCACGCATGCACCTCCCTTGTGAAGCGACGGGCCGATGGGGTGCCGCAAAACTCACGGAACTCGCGCGGGAAAGGATTGGAGGAGGCGGTACAGCCCGCAAATATGCACGGCGACGCCCTCCAGCTTCGCATTGCGAAAAGATAAGAGGAGGTTTTGGGCTACTGTTGGAGGGTATTTTTTCTCTTTTTACCCCTAAAACAGGTATTAGGGATAGGATAAGCATCCTTTTGGAGTTGCTCTAAGGTTGTAAGGAGATGCGGGGATGGAGACTGATTGACTGAAGCGGGAGGGGGGGTGTTGCGGGCGTGGGGGCGTGGCTGCGGACGCGCGACCGGATTTCAATTGGATTGGAAAAAAATTTCGGGTCCGGAGGTGCCATACAAGACGCGGGTGGTTTCATCCTTTGCAAAGGAGACGCAGACTGCAAACCCGTGTCTTCAATTACTGGCGATCTCAAAGGAGACGTAGATTTACAATAAGCGTCTCCTTTTAGATATATAAGAGACGCGGGTTATTCAGAAAGATTTTTTTGTAGACTTATAGGAGACGCTTGTTAAGAGCACGTGTCTCCTATGAGTCATTGGAGACGCGTTTTAAAACCGCGTCTCTAATGATGGTGTCTTCTTTCTTTGGTTCTTACATAGTGACATATGCTTTATTTTTAAGACTATGTGTCAATTTGATGTATGCTGTTGACATTTTAATGAAGTACTTCATTTCTGAAAATAAAAAGAGGTAGGAAGCACACGATCGAACATGGGAGGAAGTGAAGCTTGGATATAGCAAGCATTGAAGTGAACATTATTGGGAGGGGAGATGATTGTTGAGTTTGGCTTCTTTATGTTTGTTTGGTTTTATTGTCATCACTCATCAGTACTCCTACTAAAGAAGAGGCAATTTTAGCAAGACTGCTCCCTGTAGTTGTAGGAAATATTTGAAATTATGATAATTGGTTAACAGCATAGCCATTTTGTCTTATATGTATCTTGCAATGGAATGGCTGAACATTGAGATATAGAAATAACACCTAAAATTTCATACATACATATTAGTTTCAAAGTTCGTTTGTTTAATTAGTGACATGCATGCCGCATTAGAATTTGATATAAGATAATCCTGAGAGGGTGAATGACTTCTGGCCCATTTCACTTGTCAATTCTTCTCTGAAAATTGTGTCAAAGCTTCGTGCTAATAGATTTCAGAAGAAGGCTCTCGAGGTTGTGCATGAAAATCAATATGGCTTCATTAAGAATAGGTCCATTCAATATTGTCTTGGGTGGGCTTTTGAATATCTTCACCAGTGTCATCACTCCAAAAGAGGGATTAGTTATCATTAAGCTTGACTTTGAAAAGGCTTTTGATCCGGTGGAGCATGATATCATCCTTGAGATGCTAAAGGCCAAGGGATTTCCCTCACCTGTGCGCACAGAAAATCAATCGCGCCCCAAATCAGCACCGTGAGAAACTGAACGCAAACCCAAACGAATCGGGGGGGGGGGTCCAAGAACAAACCATCTTTCTTCGTGGATCCGAGCACGTGCAGTGGGAGATGAAGGGGTGGCGGCGATGTACCAAAGTGGAGGCGCATGCTGCGAGCATCTAGGGGGCGGTGCGATGGGGAGAGGAGATGAGTAGCGGTACGGAGAGGAGAGTCCGGGGCAGGGCAGGAGACGGCGCGGGAGGCTAGATCCGCCTCCGCGTGGCCATAGAAGCAACCAGGAGGGTGGGCTGCAAGAGCAGCGGCACTGCAGAGAAGAGAGCACGGGGTGTGGAGAGGGTGCGGGGAGGAGAGCGTCACGGAGGCACTCATGCTGTCACCCTTCCCACGTCGCTTCCATGCCTGCACAGGCACCACCATCGCATCCACTTCGAGCCCTGCGTCGGATCTGGGTCCCACGGGAGCGGGCGGGGCAACGGAGCAAGGAGGAGCGGCGGCACGGTGGAGAGTAGGGAGGGATGTGACAGGGATGGAGCGGTGGAAGCAGGCGGAGAGGGAGAAGGTGATGGCAGCGACAGGGAGGAGGAGAGCAGGGTGAAATGGGGGGTGGAGCAAGGAGGAGTGGCGGCGACAACGGTGGAGAGTAGGGAGGGGATGTGATAGGGGTGGAGCGGTGGAAGCAAGCGGAGAGGGAGAAGGTGATGACGGCGGGGGGGGAGGAGACCAGGGTGAAAGGGGGCGGTGGTGGAGGGGGGGTGAGGTTTCCATTAGGGTTGGGGGTATTGGGTCGGGGTGGTGGGAGGGCGTCCTTGCAAAATGTCTTAGGGGCATTTGTAAAAATGGCATCATTGTCCAATTTCCTCGTCCGCGTGTACAAATAAACTTTACTCTGAGGGTTTACGTGAAAAATATACGAATGCATTTCCTATACGATCTGGATGCGCTGGATTAAGTTGCAATATCTAAAAAATACGAGGGATTTTTTTTTGTAAAACTGCCAAATACACCGCTGCGCACCACGTCAACCCCGGAACGCGGAGAGCCAGAGAGGAGAGCAGAGTCGAGTGGATTTGAATCAAGATTATTAGGGGCTTGAAGCCCGACGAGTTTTAATCCGGAGCGTTCCTGTACCAATCGGGTACGTTTCGAGATACGAGAAAGGTGCCAGCTATCAGATGCAAAAGCAGGGCCATCAGACGGAAAAGGCAGATATGGACCACGCGGGTGGAGAGAGCGGAGGGACGTGTCGTCCTGTACCGGCTCATCCCTTACCAGGGGAGGTGTTCTGTACCGATGCAATGTAATTACTAGTACCAAACAACGCACCTCTCTCTCGGTTCAAAATCATTTGAACGATGACGTTCTCCGGCGGCGGATTCGAGGTGGCTCCCGTACCCGAAGCCGTGCGCCCAACGGATCCCCTTCTTCTTGTTTGCAGTTGTCCAGCCTTTGGTACCGGAGATGCTGCCGGACCCGAGCAACAACGTCGTAGCCCAAGCACGGCTCAGCGGGCAGGACTGCTAGATCCGGGTGGTACAGGTCCGGCGTGAGGGCCCATGGTGGACCACATCAGATGCGGCGTCAGAGGAGCGCGTCGTGGTGCTGCGGCGGGTGAGGCACGGGGGAGTTCGCTGCGTACGCCCCCAAGCTGGTGCCGGCCCCCGGACGCTGCCCAGATGCGGCGACAAAGGGCGCATCGTGGTGCTGCGGCGGCGCCCGTCCATGGCGCTGGACGTGAGCGACACAGCGCGCGAGGGTGCAGCTCTGGTGCGGAGGAGGCCGTCCAAACTCGTTGTTGGAGCTGTTGACCGGCGCGAGGCCGGGACCGTGGCCGCCAGTTCCCGGGACGGCTTCCCCACGGCATGGCTGGTTCCTCTCTGTCGTGTTTTTCTTAGAGCACCAGCAATGTATAGGTCCACCCCTGACCCTTAGCTGGAGCCCACATTTGATCTGACCTCAGCTATCATGCAAGCCACAGTGGAAGGGACCGACCCCGCATCCATAGTTGGGTCCCGCAGGACTAAAAAAATCTCCCGCTGCTCTCATCCGGTCGTTGCTTCCCGGGTGTTCTTGCGTCCATTCGTTCCCCAATCTTGCCCGCGTCGCCTCCGTCCCATTGACTCGAGGATCCGAATCCACACCGTGGTAGCTGCCGCCCGAGGCGCTGCCGACGCGAAGCGAGCCGGTTCTAACCTGCGCCTCCGCTCCGCCCTCGTGGGGCGCAGCCCCTCTCGTCTGAGGCTGCGGCCGCATGTTTTCATGAACTGAATCAATAGAATGCTTCAGCCATGCACTTGCTAGCCGCATGTTTTCCTCCTCTGTGTAATTGATTCTCACACCTCTCCTTCCTTCATCTAGGCTGCTGCCACTTGAATCTTTGACTTCTTCTACTTCTCTTCTTTGCGATTGTGGTGTTGCTGAATCAGATCCATGTGAAGATGCACCAGCTGGAGACCCAAATATTCCATCAGAGTGAGCAAATTGTGCTTGCTGTTGAAAACCTAGATAATTTGATGGATATTGGGCATACTGTTGGAAGTTGCCTGGAGGACCAAAAGGATTGAAATTCTGCAATCCATGAGTAGGTGGGCTGTTTTGGGGATATTGTGCATGGTTGAAAGATGTGGGACGAAACTGAGAGTGGTTGAAAGAGTTGGGAACTTGGTTTGGAGTGAAATTTGGGATGTACTGGAAACTTGTATTTTCTGGCCTAGGATTTGTGGGATCGGAACCAAGCAATCTCAAGAAACTTCTATCTGGTGGATCCATCTGATATTGTCTTATTTTGAGATTGAACCTATCCTCTTCCTATGCAGGCTGTTGGTGTTGGTTTGACCATGAACCTTTCATGTCTTTTTATGCAGGCAGGAAGCAACGGCTAGAAGATTGCAGGAAGAGGAACACAGCTACATGAAGGGAAAAAGGCTACAGGAAGAGGAACACTGATGAATGAAGAGCAATGGGTAGAAGAAATAGGAAGGCAATGGTCAAGTGCACCAACGGTTAAAATCTTGAATCGGCTGTGTTGCTGGTAGTTGGAAGTTGTCAGACATGTGTTAGCCTTTTGATTTCTTTATTTGCAAGGACCTAGATCCATGTATGGATCCTGGATCTCCATGGAACCGGGCACACAGTGTTTATGCCATGGATCCATAGGTGCATTTATTGTATAGGACCACCTTTTCCTGCACATTGGAGAGGCCCTTAGCAACGAAGGAATCCCCATGGCCTTGTCCACTCGAACGTGTGTTTATTTTTTTTTTCTTGTTGGTTGCTAGCATTGCTATGATTTTTGTTAATCTGGGAAGCATTTATCCTTGCATTTACGTTTTCTTTCGTGCACATGAGTACAACTTGTTTCTAAGAATCTTGATTACAATATGGATTTTGTTCTTTTATCTTTGATGTGTTACCCTAATATATTTTTTTGAGATTTCTGAGTTCATAATCATTTATTCTGGCCAGGTCCTGCACAAATGATCATGGCGAGCTTCTGCTCAGAACTTAGTTTTTCTTTTAGTTTCCATGAATCGGATTTGAACACAGCAACGGCTCCTGCAGATTTTTCTCATATTTTTTTGGATTTCTTGTGTACAGGGATTGCCCCTCACAATGCTTTCTGATTTTCCATTTGTGATTTACTTGTTTTTGATCATTGACATAATTTGTTCACCTAAATGTACTAAAGTTTTTGCAGATATGTTTATTTTGTGTGCATGAGAAGATCACATCCTTATGATTAAAAAAAGTGTTATAAAATGCATGATGTGTGGCGGTACTGGTGGTGTGAGATCTCGGTACAAGATGTGCACCGTAATAATGCACTTTTATGGGATAGATGTTTGTTCTAAGATAAAATGTTTTGTGCTACAGAGTTGATCATCTGCGGTACCTATTGTGTATGTGTATGAAATTAGACATTTAACTATGCTTTAAAATGTTAAGAAAAATATATGTGATTATATGGTACCGGATCTGTGGTGTGGTAGTACATGAGTTGCACATAGATGGTATGAATGCATTACATCTTACCTATAGTTGAATAGTACAAGTTGTGTGAATGAGAGAGCCATTTATAATAAGCATTAAAAAAATTGGGTGAGTGAAAGGTACATGGTACAAGATGGGCTATACGTGGTACGACTGTCCCGAAAAGTTGTGTGCCTCTCACATGTCTCAAAGCTATTTTATGTCCCATCTAGTTGTATTACACTTATTTTTGCTGCAGCTTTACCAGAGCTGCTGCACCTTTGTCTGAGCAAATACAGAGGTAAAAAATTTTTTTTTACTCGTGGTGCTGACAATGATCGCACGTGGAACGATGGAGATCAACGGGCTAGATTGAAACCACCGGGCTTCGAAGTATAAAACAGCCTTTCCCAGTGGATTTTAAGAAACGCGATGAGCCGGCCAAGTCAAGCGGCGGGAGGCGCGGGATGGATGTGCCTCTGGGAGCACTCCAGCCTGTCATGTGCGGAGGTGCGATCGATGCACTGCGGTCACCTTTTTTTTTTTTTTACATTGGCGGTCACCTTTTTTATTTGCCTGGCTCTGCATTGACTGAATCCAACATCTTTATCTTGACGCAGGACTTGCTTCGCACAGATGGCTTCATCGAGTGAATGAAGGTCCTAAAAAAAGAAAAACTGCTCAGAGTTGCGACCTCACAATGCAAAGTCATGGATTGACCTCACACCGTGGAGGTGCCAACTTTCTCGGCAAACTTCGTGATCTGAACCCAGATCTGAAGTTGAAGATTCCAGCAATGAAGGTGATGCGATCCGAATTAAGGCTTCCAGCTAGACACAGCTTGGATGTGCAAGTTGTAATTTATAAGAGCAACTCCAGCAGACCCCCTATTCCACCTCCAACTCGAAAAGTAGGGGCCGAAAGTGAAAAATCGCACTCCACCAGAGCCCCTACTCCGCCCCAATACTGTTCACGCTCCCAATTCCCCCCTCCGGCCCCTTCTCCTGCGGGTGGAGAAGGGAGCCCCTACTCCACGGTTGTGCCGTTGCTCCCTCCCGCATGTGCACAGACTCGCGAGCGCGGTCCCTTCTCTATCGCCGTCCGGCTTCCCGCACCCGGCCGCCGCCGCCGCTGCCCCCACCGTGCAGGCTCCCCCGCGACCCGCCTCCTACCCGGAGCTCGAGAGGAGAGGAAGACCCCTCGATCCGCCGCATCCAGCGCCGGAGGAGGCCGCGGCACCGCCCAATGGATCTCGCCGCCGGGGGGATGCGCTGCTCACCTCACGAATCGCCGCCGCGGAGCTCGGGATTCCCCACCGCCGCTGGCCGCGGGAGCCGCTCCGCCTGCACCGCGCGGGCCGCTCCGCCTACGCCTGTGCCGCGTGGGCCCCTCCGCCTGCGCCGCCGCGGCTGGATATTGGAGGGCGAGGAGCAGCGGATGCCTCTGCGCCCGGCCGGAGCCGGAGGTTGAGCTTCCTCTGCGCCTGGGCGGAGGTCGAGTCCCTCCGCGCCTGGCCGGACGTCACCGCCGCGCTCAGGCGGAGCTCGAGCTCCGGCACGCCGCCACCGCCGCGCTCGGCCGCAGCTCGGGCTCCCCCGTGTCTAGACACAGGAAGCACGAGAGAGTAGCAATGGGAGATTGGGAGGAAGGGGGAGATACGGGAGAGAGGAGAGGCTGGGAAAGAAGAAAAGGATGAGCCTATGACGAGTAGGTCCCACATTGCAGGCAAGAGTAGGGGCTTCAAAGTTGGGTCTCTTGCTGGAGTTGGAGATAAAATTAGAACCCCAAAAGGTTAGAAGGAGCCCCTATTGAACAAAGTAGGGGCTCCAAATAGGGGTCATTGCTGGAGTTGCTCTAACTTCTGTACTATGTAATTAGAGCCTGTGCCGAGGATATGTCCAAATTAGTTGTCGTTGGCTAGGGTTCATCCATTTTGCTTATGTATTCAGACACATTATTATATCTAAATGCATAGCAAAATGGATGTAAAAAAAAGTCAAAGCGACTTATAATTTATAAATGGAGGGAGTAGTTGAAGACCATTAAAAAATAGCCCAGTTATTAGTCCACTTGTTTGGATACTGTAAAACTAATTTGAGCCAAAAAAAATAACTAGCTAACAATTATCCGATGGTATCCAAATATCCCCTAAACTGTTTATCATTTTTACTATTTGTGTAATTTATTTAAAATGTATACGTAGGATATACTGAAAGGGTCACGCCAACATGGTCAATGTTTTGATGAGTGGCAGTTTGCCTCTAGGGATGGAAAGTGGCAATGGACATCTGAATTATCCAAAAATATTCATATTTGCTAAAACTTTTTAACATACTAGTGGATGGGCACGTGAGGCATGCACGTGATATAAAAAGAGTTACATAAAAGGTTTAATTATTATGTATGTAGAAAATAAAAGGATGTTAAAGTAAATCTAATTATAAAAAGCATCAATTCATCCTTCACACCTGGGGATTAGGGAAGCCGGCGTTCATCGTTCATCCACCTTGCTGGTCTCCGCGTCGTCTTCGCACCGTGCCGCATCACCGCCGCCACCTTCAAGGCGGCTTTGAAGGAGACTGTCCGGGGAGGGCGGCACGTCACCGCCGTCAGTGACAAATCTAGGAATAAATTTAGGGGAGCTTTCTTCTTCTTCCTCTAGCCTCTCCTCCTCTCATTATTCTTCCTCAAATTTGTAGGAGGGGCTTAGGGGGGGCTCCATTGGATTTCCAGTGGTAGGGGGGCTCGAGCCCCGCCCGCCCCACCGCTGGATCCGTCCCTAACCGCCGTCACCTTCAAGGTGGGGATGAGGGTCCGCAAATCCGGCGGGGAGGGGGGGCTAAGGCCGACCGCGCTGCCGCACCCCGGTGGGGGAGCTCACCTGCCTGTGTCGATCCTCGTCAGGGGAGCTCGCCACCAGCCGACAGGGAAGACGAGGCCAACGGGGAGAAGAAAACCGGTGGGAGGAGGGGTCGATGCCCGCGGCGAGACGGTGGTGGCGCTAGCGGCTCGTGGATATGGGAATGAGGGTGGAGAGAATTGAGTTTTATAAGGAACACGGGGTGTAAAAAGGAAGGAGTATTGGCGTGATTTAGAGCATTGAACTCAAAAGGAAATATTCAAGGACTCAAAACATCATTTGCATATAAATGTCATCCATCTAATTGCATTTGAATGTTGTTGACCTCATCATGTGGTGATTCTTTCCTTACTTGATATTTCCTTATTTTCCCTTTCCTTGCTAACTATTTATGAATGACGTGGCTACCATTGACAAAATGACGCAACAATTCTTTCCTTAGTACATCTAATCATGTAGTGATTCTTTCCTTATTTTTCCTTTCCTTGATGTGTCATCAGTCCCACCAATCAATTTTCCTTTACTTTGTACATCAATATTTCTTTCTTTTTGAGTTCCTGAGTATTTCCCTTTTAGTCATGTCATCAATCACACAAATTAATTTCTCTTGCCTTGAAAAAAGAATGAAGAAATGAAACAACAACCATGATTGCCTCCGACGTTTGAAAAAAGAATGAAGAAAGGAAACAACAATCGTGATTGACGAGGCGGATCTTCCTTGATCTTTCCTTATTTCCCCTTTTCTTGCTAACTATTTATGAATGACGCGGCTACCATTGGCAAAATGACGCGGTAATTCTTTCCTTAGTTCATCTAATCACGCAATGATTCTTTCCTTGTTTTTCCTTTCCTTGATGAGTCATCAATCACACCAATCAATTTTTCTTTACTTTGTACATAAATATCTTTTTCCTTTTGACTTCCTTAGTATTTCCTTTTGAGTCATGCCGTCAATCACACCAATCAATTTCTCTTTCCTCGAAAAAAGAATGAATAAAGGAAACAACAAGCGCGTGATGACAGCCCACCACGACACGTGATGATAAGTAAGGAATCAATAGGCGCTGGTGAATACATGGCAAACTAAATGAAACCTTTAATTAAAAGGAACGGAAAATCTGTGCATGCTAATGGCCCGTGTGATTACATGCACACAATTCAAACGTGATTACGTGGGCGCCATTGACATGTGGGATGCGGCTCGGCGGGTAGGGTGGGTCCGGTGGGTAGAACTTTGGGTGAAAAAAGTTTGGGGTGGGGGCGCCTGGGAGCCAGTTTGTACTGCGAAATGACAACCAAATCAATCTCCCCCCTCTTGGTTCGTCGTCCTAGACCTGAAAAGTGGGGCCTATGTGAGGAGGGAAGTGGGCCTAATCTTGGTGAGAATTGAACTCAATTCTTTCGTTTATTTATAGTAGAGATATATTGTATTCATACCCATTTATAATATGGATACTAAATGGATGTTGTTTACAACTAGTAGAGAATGGGCCTTTGGTACACCCCTTTAGTCCCATTTCAACTTTGGAGCTGGGACTAACGGGTTTTCATCGACGTGGTCCAAAATGGCTGCGGGAGCCACCCCCCTTAGTCTTGGTTGGTAATACCAACCGAGACTAGGGGGCGTTGAACAACTATTTTACGGTAATGATTGGCGTCGACCTTTTGTCTCGGGTGGTATCACCACCTGAGACTAAAGAGTACCCTTTTAGTCTTGGTGGAAACACCACTCGGGACTAAAGCCGCCCACCTTCGGCGCCCCTTACCCTCTCTCTCTCCCTTATCTCTTATTCTCTCCCATGCTAAGTCACCTCCTCCATCTCCTTCTCTCTTTCTCTCATCTTCTTTGCTCATCTCTACTCATCTCTCTCTACTCCCTTGCGCAGATGAAGGAGGAGGAGGGCGGGGGCCACCACTACAAGGAATGTGCCGACTAATGACGCAAAAAGGGCATTTCTCGTCATAAACCGTGATTAATGATGTCGATTGTTACGAAAAGCCTTCGTCATTAATCGAGCGTCATAAACCACGATTAATGACGAGACCTTATTTCGCAGCGTCATGAGTTTAATGATGCGTGCAAAATCGTCAATACAAAGCGTTATAACTTCGTTCCTGCAGCTTTGCCACGCTGGACATAATCTGATGTGGCATCCGTTGTGGCATGCCAATTATGACAAACCGTTTGTGTCATAAAACGAATTTGGCCCGTTTGTAGCTGGGTTGAGCTCAACATTGTTCCTGTAGGCTGGCGTTGTTCATATAGCCCAAAAAAGATTTTTGTTGGGCCCATTTGTAGCTTTTTTAGATGAAATTTGATTAGGATGGGTCCGTTTTTGTTGGGTCGTGTCCAACAGGTGCGCACATTGTTGCGGCCTTATTTGTCATGTTAATTTGAAAAAAAAAGATTTTTGGCCCAATTAAAAGTGGGCTAAGCCCAATGAAGGACAACATAAAATTAACTTATCATGCGTCAATATTAATGGATTTCATTTCAATTCTGATCCTATTTTTAGAATAATTCTGATCTGGTTGGCAAAATAGTAATCAACACATATTTCTTTATGCAATAAAGCAAACCAGGCGGCGCGGGGGCTGTCGGCGCGCAGCCAGGCAGCGCGGGCCACCGGCGCGGGGGCCGCTGTTGCGCGGGCCACTGGCGCTCGGCCAGGCCAGATGCTAGCTGACGGCACGACTGGCCCCCGGCGGGCGCGCGACGACTCCTAGCAGTGGCGCGGTGCAAGGCAAGATTATTATTTTTCGTTTGTGTTTGGTGAGTGATTTGTTTGTCAATGAAATGTTTTCTGATGTGCAAACAAATGTTGTGAATTGTGATATGAATTTCTTTATGAATTTGTGAGGTGAATTTGTTAATAAATTTGTGGGGTGAATTTGTTGATGAATTGATGAGATGAATTTGTTGATGAACTTTAGATGAACTTAGATGAGCTTGTGTGTGGTGGAGTGGAGCTCGAGGGGGATGGTGGAGCTGCAGAGCAGCGACAGAGTCGGTGGGGGCAGCAGCAGAGGTGGGGTGGGTTTTTTTGTGCTGCAAAAAACCCTTTAATCTCAGTTGGTATTACCAACCGAAACTAAAAGGGGTGGGCACAAGCGCTGGCGTGCCCCCCCTAGACCAGGTTCGTTTACCCGGGACCAGGGGGCTTTTGTCTCTCACCATTAGTCCCGGATGACCTTTAGAGACTTATGCCTCTTACCAACCGGGACTAAAGGCCGGCTCTCTACGAGTGGACGTTAGTTAACGTTCATCATCAACCGTCGATATATATAACATAAAATTAAATAAATGCATGGAACGAATTACCAACATAGAAATAAGGTTCAAACTAACAATTTTCATGAGTTTTGGTGAAATTTGTATTTTGCAAGTATTAAACAAAAAAAGAGCTAAAGAAGACCCACATGTCAGGTTAAATTCAGAATTCTGCATGAACCTCAAACTCCAGAAGGTTCTAGAGGACATGAGAGGACTTCACACCAAAGCCGATCCCGAGCCAATGCAAGGTAGGGCCGGCTAGCCCCTCCTGCAGGTTGGCCGATTGTCGACCTCCACTTCGAATGTCGGTTCTCCGCCGCCTTAAGGATTTCATATTCACCGTTGTTCAAGGTTGGTTTGATCCAAGGGCTCTAGATCGACACACCCTATAAATATATAGCCATGTATCTCATTGATTATGCATCCTCATCTTAGGTAGAAACAGTAAGCCTTCTCTAGAATTCAGAAACCCTTAATAGGATCAAGAGTCAAGCTTTCAATAGAAGATTAGTATTGTAGTCCTCCAGAGATTATTAGGACTACTCTGAAATACTCCCAAGTGAAGTACTACACCAGTATCTTTGTGCTTTGTGCTTGCGGATTATTTATCTTTGATTCTTCAATGTGCGTAATAAATATCAACAAATGTATATGATTTGTTTTAGTATTTTTCCTTATCTTATTCCAGATCCATATTCTATAAAATATGGAATATTTGAAATGGCTCTACATTTACAAAGAACAAGGTATACTGGACCTATTTAAAATTTTCTCTCTATCAGTAGTGAATAACTATTTAATTTTAATATTACTAATGATGCATTGAAATGGTCTAATAGTATATCTGTAAATGAAATTTCATATTGTATAATATTATTAATAATACACAAGGAGTAAGCTAATTTTAGTATTTTTACAATTTATTTTAAACCTAATATATTTGTTGTTGCAAATTATTTTAATAAATTAAAAATATTTAATTATGGATAAAATTATTTTATATAATTTATAACTTCATGATAAACATTATATAAACTATGATTGATTAATTGATATATTTAGTTATTAAGTACTTATTGAGAACTATGTTAGTTTTAATGAGCTGTGTTTGTTATGTTATACTAGGTGATACCCCGTGCGTTGCTACGGAATCTTTTTGGTGAAATTTGAAAATAAAAACACTGAAGTAAAATTTGGAAGCAGACACACTAAGATGATTTTTTCGTATTCTTACATGTTGAGAGAAATAGAAATCAGTGTTTTGTAGTGGGGTGTTTGTATATACTTTAATATAGATATATAGATTTTTAGATTGGACGGTGCAAACAATTAAGATGATGTGGCTGCACCGTACGCGAGAAGTATATAGTTTAATATAGATATAGAATTAGCAATCAATGCATCTTGATAGGGTGCTTAGTGGAGGATGACGTGGCGTGTTGGTGGAGGATGACGTGACGCGTTTAGGATTGGTGGGGTGCTTAGTGGAGGATGACGTGGCACGCTGCGATAATTAGCAATTAATGCATCTTTGTGGGGTGCTTAGTGGAGGATGACGTGGCACGTTGGTGGAGGATGACGTGACGCGTTGAGGATTGAGAGAATTCTTTAGTGGGGAGCGCTAATATAGTTTTGTATGATACCCACATACTTTAATTCTAGTTGTGTAATAATTGTGTTATTATAAAAACATTGTAAATAAAGTAGAATGGCTACTTGTCATTCTTATCATAATTTCTTAACTCGATATATCATTTTAATAAATATCATCCATTATAAATTACTTTACTTGGATATTAGAGATTGTCAGAAATATACTTTGATTTTAATTCAGTTTGTTTTACAATGAATAAAATTTTATTCAAGTAAGTTGAATTTGATTATATCTACTTTGAGTTGAACTAAATAAATATCTAAATAGAAATCTGAATGCAAGACACCCGTTTTGTTTTCATGTTCAAAAGTATCCGTATATGTATCCTTATTTGAATTAAAATATGGTAAAAGGTGATATCCAGAACTGATTTGTTTAGAATTGAAGGCAAATTGGACACAAGACAAGAGTAAAATGATTCTCTATTGTATTGATCACATGAAGTTAGTACATATATATATGGTGAAGGGGCACCACGAAAGGACTTGTCCGTTAGGACATGTAACCGCCTCTATCCACACTCTTTGGAATTGGATCACATGGGATATTCTCTAACACTCCCCCTTAATTAAACATTGGAGTAGATCTCCCAATAGTGGGCAAGTAACTTGCTTCCAAAAAGCATGGTCTCAAGGCTGATACATTCTAAAAGAACATATATCAACTGATTCTTAGGTATGCACTACCTTGTGCTGAAATTTCAAAATTTTCTGGGTCTATCATTCTGTTTTAGCACGTCACTTTAACAATTTTGTTTTATGCTTTAGATCTGAAATCATGTTAATTTTTGCAATGAAATTGGATTACATTTTAACATACTAAATTATCTAAATTAAGTTTTTTCTTAATTAATGACGATTTCCATGCAAAATAATAAGTACATACCAGTTCTGCCGAGTCACCACTGTTGCTTTCAGAGGGTCATACACCTCCGCAGCCGCACGAGCGCGTGCGAGTTAGCCCCACCACTGAGCCTTGCCACTGCCTGCTGGCGATGAGCGTATCCGTTCCGGCACCGCTGCATGCATCATTAGTGTCGCCTTGGACAGCCGCTCCGCAGCATTGGGGCGCAACCGCTCCGCAGCAACCCAAACGAGGGAACGAGATCCTCTGCAGTTGTGGTCTCTGCAGTTGGGTCATTAACATGTGGGTCCCACCGTGGTGGAGCTCACATGTCAGCCACTCAACTGCAGGGACTGAACTGCAGGGATCCTCTTCCCAAACGAGTGCAGCTTCGCCATGCCGGATTTGTTTACTTGCCCTTTGTCCGCCCGTCTGGTTCATGGGCTCCGCAATTTGTTTGGGATCAGACTGCGATGGTCTCAACCCAAGCAACATTTACTTGTTTGATTTATTATTTCAGTAACAAGTTATATTTTCTCATGTGATTACTTCTACATTTGTGCTGATAACACGTTTTGAATTGAGGATAAATGAGACACAGGACAAGAGAGAAATGATTGTCTGTTGTATTGATCTCATGAAGTTTGTACATCTATACATGGGTAAAGGGGCACCACAAAAGGACATGTCCGTTAGGGTATGTAACCGCCCTGTTCGCACCCTTTGGAATTAGATCACATGTAGAAATGTTCTCTAACATGATTCAATTCGAATAGGATCTGTTATTTGTCTCCTTAGACATTCCTCAATAGGAATTTCATGGCATTAATGAGATGAAATTAGTTTACAGAGATGAAACTTATCTGCACTATTTTCCAACACATGGAGTTTTGAAAAATGGACATGAAATCTCCGACTAGATTTGACTTTTGACTTTATAAAAACGTGCGGTTCCCTATTGCTAATGCCATGATGGCGGTGGTGGATGTGATGGCGGGCCGGACAGCGGCGGCGACAGTGGATAGCGTGGTGGGCCGGACGGTAGCAGTGGCGGATTTGGTGGCCGGAGTGTTGGACGGCGGCCGCCGCAGCAGCGGGCCACGAGAGATTTTTTTAGTCCTTTAAAAAATGTTTGTCGTGCGTCAACTTTGGCGTACAGTGTTTTTTAATGCATCGAAATTGTTTGTCGTGCGTCAAGTTTAACACACGACAAAGGTGTTCACCGTGCACCCCGATAAAAGGCGCACAACAAAAGGCTGTTTGCCGAGTAGATTGTTGTCGAGCGCCATTTGCCGTGCGCCGGGGCAAAAAACGCACGGCAAAATGTTTGTCGTGCGTTTTTCGGCCCTTTGCCGTGTGTTGACAACACACGGCAAAGTGGCGCTCTTCGGTAGTGATAGTCTCGAGAAGAACTATCTTAGGATTGTTTGACCGGCTAGCTGCTTGCATTTGTTCCTTTGGCTTATCAGCCACCACCAGTAGTACTTTTTCTCAGAACAAACCAGCCACCAGCAACCAGCTAATAGTATTTTTCTCTTAGAACAAATCAGCACCAGCCAACAGTCACCAGCCAAACGAACAGTCATGTTTAATTAATACTTTATCTCAAAAAATAAAAGGAGGTGGGAAGCACGGTTGTTCAACATTAGAGGAAGTGAAATTAGGATATGATCCTCTGTGGCAGCAGCAGAATTTGATCCAAGGGTAACATGCTGCACATGTGGCCGGCTGTATCATCAAACTTTTGTATACCGGTTGTCAAACGCAGCCCTACTTTTTTTTATATGGGATTCCTACAATAATATGGCCGTAAGTCAACTAAACTGGTTGAGTATGTGATGCCACGAACTACTCCTAAATACTACTACATAGTTCACCTTTGTCTTTCTCGCAGTTACACAAATCCTGTGATAGCCACTCAGAGCTCCGAAGCCATGGCGGAAGTAGTAGCTGGACTGCTCGCGTCCGCTTTCGTCGGTATCGCGAAAGATAAGCTGGGCTCTGCCATCGCAGACCCAGCCAATATGATGTGGAACTTCGGCGACGACCTGGAGGACATGATGGATGTTTTGGAGACCATCTCAGCTGTGCTGGAGGACGCCGAGAGGCGGTCAGTCAAGGAGAAACTAGTGCGGCTATGGCTGAAGCGGCTCAAGGATGTCGCCTTAGACATCTCTGACATGCTCGAAGACTACCAAGATACAAATGACCAAACAACTGCAAAGGTACGTAGGACATGTTTAATTGATTTACACATTACTGAAGCAAACTTGTCTCTTTAGTGTCTACAACTCTATCTACCAGCGTTTGGTTGGTGTCGTGGGATCTACCCGGGCTACAATACCAAATAAAGGATTTATAAAGACACGGTCAAAAATAATTTTTCACTAGTATACAAATGATTTTTATAGGCATCTCTTATTTTTTTTGAAGGACAGTTTATTTAGCAAACCATTTGTAACTAGCTTCTGGAGCACTGTAGCTCATAAACCGTTCCTAGAAATACATTTCTAGGGTTTCACAAAAAAAAAGAAACACATTTCTAGGGGTGGTTCTATTATTGCCGTATACTACCGTTTGCAAATGACTCATATGTAATAAAAAAGACCTATTTTGAAGGATTCGACGGTTGAAATTAAATCTATACTACCAGTTTTATTAACGGTAGTATGGGTATTATTCATAGGTAGTACGAGTAGTATAGGGTATAATTGGAACTATGCAAAAGATTACCATTTTATATTTCGAGCAAATTACCATTTTATATTTCAAAAAGATTACCATTCTACCCATAGCAAAAAACCGGTTACACTATCTTACTACCGTTGGGTAGTATTGTGCACCGTAAAAGACCTCTTTTAATTAAGGAGCCTCAATGATTCCATTAACCTTGTGATCCAAATAAATCTCTGGTCACCAAGACATGAATACAAGTTGGTTTGTCCCGAAAAAAAATGAATACAAGTTGATAGCACCAGGACCATGGATATCATCCTCCTCATGGAACCTACTGTCGCGGGGTCAAAACCAAGACATGAATACAAGTTGGTTTGGATGCAGTGGACTCAAGAACATAAAAGAGCACAGAGAAGATGTGACAGTTTATCCTTATCAAGCCTACTGGGGCCCTACGTCTAGTAGGTAGGGCTGGCTATCGAGCCTGGCTCCGCTCGGTCTAGCTCGTTTAGATAGCTCGGCTCGTTATCTTAGCAAGCTAGAAACCCAGCTCGGATCGGCTCGTTAACGAGCTCGAGTTGGCTCGTTAAGCTCGTGAGCCAGCCCAACAATATTAAAAAATTCACAGCTGCTATGGAAAAAATCATACATGTTTAACAGCGCCCTCTGCTTGGCAGGCGGGTTCCTTGTGCGCTTCACGGCCTTTGTCTTCATCCTCGATTCGGAGCTTCGGGGCGGTCCGGTGGGCGGTGCCGATGGCCGGCGTCTGACCATGTCAAGCTGGCGAGCGGAGGCTGACCATGATGAGCTGGTGGGCGGAGGCCCACATGCCGCGGATAGAGGGGTGAGGGATGGGGTGAGGGGCGGCTGCGACCTACGAGGCGCCGCCTACGACCGCGCGATTGCATGCGAGGGGAGGCCACACGACTGCGTGCGAGCCTACGAGGGAAGGCCGGCCGATGCCTAGGGTTACTTCTGCTGGGCCTGGGTGTGAATGGGTGATTCGAAGTTGGGCCAATTGGGCTAAATTCTAGAGTTTGGCCTTCTATTGTTGGACCACTTGGCTGGCTGTTGATGCTAGCAACCCTGGCTCGTTAAGGCTCGCGAGCAGCTCGCAAGCCAGCTCGAGCTCGGCTCGTTATTGGACCGAGCTAAAACATGAGCTCGGCTCGTTACACAATTTTAAACGAGCCGAGCCGAGCCGAGCCACTAACGAGTAGGAGATGATCCCTGTATTCAAGAGCACCCAAAATGTGGGTAGGGGGGTTCACTTGGTGATCTTAGGTTCAACTGACCGCAGGAAGCATCATCATGTTCATGTGCAAACAACTCGCATGCAACAAAGAGAGACGAATCCCATCACTCAAAAATCAGAGGTTTCCAGTGGTATGGCGGATCCCCTGGCGCATTCGCCGGCGGCCGTTGGCTCCCGCCCGGAAGAGGAGGAAGAGGGGTGCCGCGTGGGCCTCCGCCGGGGAGGTAGCTGCCTCTTCCATCTCCGCGGACGGCGAGCTTCTCCAGCACCCTCTCGACACACGGATCCGCATGGGTCTCGTCGTCCTTGTCCTCCTCCTCCTCCTCCATGACGAACTCCTCGTTGAGGTCGGGCAGCACGGGGGTGTCCGGCGCCACCGCGGCCTGGGCAAGCTCGGACGCCTGGATGCTACCGAGGAGCACGAGCCAGTTGCTTGAGATGCAGGCGGAGGCGCAACGGCCGCCGGGCACGCGGCGCAGGATCTCGAAGAGGCAATCGTCGGGGAGGGCGTCGAGCGATGGCGGTGTCAGCTCCTACCTCTGCTTCTTGGCTGCCCTCACGCACTCGGCGCCTACTACCGTGGCGACCGCGGACGCCTCCACCAGGGCATACTTCCGCTGCTGCACGGCGCCGCGGCCGAAGAGCCCGGACATCTCCGCCGCCGCCTCTTCCATCTCTACCGACCGCCCTTGATTCTAGGAGGAGGGAGCTCGAGGGAGCCCCACCCCTGAACAGATTGATGTCGGAGGAGCGCGAGCACCAGCTCGCCGTTGCCGCCGCCGTCGCATGTTGTCCCAGCCTCCAGATCGATGCCGACACTCTCGACCGCCGCCGGTGAGCAAGAACAGGGCGGTTGGCACTCTCGACTGCCGCCGCATAGGGCCACACCACCCTGCGAGGCTGGTGGCCGACGGGTGGAGGAGGTGGATACGGAGGTTGGCGCATAGGGGCGGCCGACAGGGTGGAGGGTGGAGACAGCAGTGGTTGGGCGGGTGGAGATGAAGAGAAAAGAGGGAATCCTTAGGAATGGAGATGGAGAAGGGTGTTGTTACATTTTGCATAATGGGATGCAGCACCTGCTGGAGCTGCTACAATAGTTGTTGCATTTCATTGGCTACCCAGCAAATCATCGTGGCTACGCTGCTACGAGATCATGATAGGACAGGTCATCACCTCGGTCCACGTTATATTTGACCAGGTGATAGTCCCTTTCCACGACAATGCCTCCACCACTGCGTTGAGTCAGGAGGACATCGATCCTCCGTCGATATGGAGTACATAAGGCGGCACACACCGCCCCACATAGTCTAACTCCACTATAGCCACCGCGTCACATGTCGCACTACAGCACCTGGCCTCCCCAATCATCGATGCACTATATATTGACACCCTCTACTATGAACCTGGTTGTGTTCAGTGCTGCTACATCACATGTCGCAAGTGACGTGGCACTTCCCGTGATGCCAACCGTATCGTCTAGGATGAACAACATCGTGGCTCCTGGGCACTTGATAATCACTTGTGCCTGCGTCGGGATCTAGAAATCCAACCTGAAGTATGCCATGATGTCCACAACACCAATCTCACCCATTCTCAGGAGCGTTTGCATCATTATCAAGGACCCCATCTCATATGGGGCCGTGAAACTAGAGTTTGATGTGTTGCAGGCAAACAAAACGTGGACTCTCGTCCCAAGACCACTAGGCGCACGAGTCATCATGGGCGGGTGTTCAAGAACAAGATTAAGCCGGACAATACCCTTGAGTGCTACAAGGTTCTATGGGTCATTCGAGGGTTCAACCAGCGGCCCAGCATCAACTTTGGTGAGACATTCTCAGCGGTAGTCAAGCAGGCCATGATTCGCACCATACTCACACTCGTGGCGACACACAACTGGTCGGCTCATTAACTCGATGTTGCTCATGCATTCCTTCACGACAATCTACAGGAGCAAGTCTACAATTAGCAACCCACTACGTTCGTCGATCCATGATGGTCGGATGACGTCTACCTCCTGTCGTGGTCACTCTACAGTCTTCGCCAAGCACCATGGGTGTGGTTCGACCGATTTGTTGGTCATGTCATGAGCCTAGGTTTCGTCCAATCGAAGGCCAGCTCCTCCCTCTTAGTTTACAATCACAATGGCATGACAACATATATACTCACTACTGTACATAGACGACATGATCCTCTTGACTTCCTTGATCGACAACACTACTTCGGCAGATCATCACCCAGTTGCACGACATCTTCCCTATGAAAGACATGGAGTCGATTCGACACTTCCTCGGTAGTGTTGTTCATCACACCAAAGAGGACTTCTTCCTCTCGCAAGCTTCTTTTGCCGAGAAGCTGTTGGAGCGAGCTAGTATGGCTAATTGCGAACCAATCACCTGGACACCAAGCTGAAGGCATCAACTACTGAAGGCAAGCTCATCGATGACGCCATGTCCTATTGAAGCATTGTCGGTGGTTTGCAGTATTTGACGTTTAGCCATCCAAACATTGCTTATGTCGTGCAACAAGTCTGCCTCCATATGCATGCGCCACGGGATGTCCACGACATGATGTTGAAACACATCCTTGATACATCAAGGGAACATCGGGCCTCGGTATTTAGCTGTGCACCGCATCTACACCAACAAGGCGACAATCACAACATACTCTGACATTGACTGGGTCGGTTGCCCGGACACACGACATTCCACATCCGGGTACTACGTCTTCTTCGGCAACTCGCTCATCTCTTGGTCCTCTAAGCTACAAAACATGGTATCACGGTCGAGCACTGAAGCTGAGTGTCATGCCATCCCCAATGTCGTCTCCGAGTGCTCTTGGTTGCGCCACCTCTTCAGCGAACTCTTGTGTAGGGTTCCATCTGCGATCGTGGCTTTCTGTGACAACATATCATCCGTCTACATGTCCAAGAACCCCGTGATATCAGAGGACAAAGCACATAGAGCTTGACATCCACTTTGTTCGTGAGAAGGTCGCCATTGGAAGCTTCATGTCATGCACATTCCCAGTGCACGACAATTGGCCGATGTGTTCACCAAGGGCTTGCCCTCGGCTGTCTACATTCTTTGACTTCAGGTAGGACTGTCAAAAAAGCTCGAGGCTCGCGAGCCACTCAAACTCGGCTCGCTAAAAGCTCGATTCAAGATCGGCTCGTTTTAAAATCAAGCCGAGCTCGAGCTTGACTCTAAGCTCGCGAGCTTCGCCGAGCCGATCCCGAGCTATTCGTTAAGACTCGCTAGTATTTGATAGCCTGCAGCTTCCAACAGAGCAGGATGGCAGCAGCCAGCAGGTACCTGCCCACTCCACGTTCATGTGCGCAGGTGCACCGGTGACAGTGAGCCACCCATCAGCCAAAATAAAAGCGCCAAGCAACATGCATGTACACGGCACACTTCCACATGTTTGGACATGCATGATGTCGTTGTACGAGACGTTAAGACTTTAAACTTCTAATCCAACAAGTATTCTATGAATTGTTTTTTCTCTTCTCTATATTTGTTTCGTAAACGAGCTTCCGCGAGCCAAGCTCGAGCATTCGCGAGCTTCTCACGAGCCGAGCTTGAGCCTGTCTACAAGCTCGAAGGATTCTTAGGCTCGGCTCGATCTCGGCTCGGTCTTCTACCAAGCTCGAGCTTGAGGTGGCAAGCTCGCTCGAGCTCGGCTCGTTGACAGCCTTAACTTCAGGGACAACCTCTCTATCTCCACGGGCTACGTTGAGACTGCAGGGGATGTCAGTGAAACTAGGTCAACAACGGCTGAGCACTCGGGCATATTGGATCTTCAACAGCACACATGCCTTGCACACTGCCATCGCACCCAGACATGCACTCACCGTGGCCACAACTCACTTAGCTCGCATGCCTGCACTCATCGCATGCACACTCGCTCCTCCGCTAGGCAGACTCGCTCGCTACTCGTATGTACAAACAAGACCAAGGCCACCATTGTAATCCTATATATGTACACAACATACGATCAATGAAAGGTGTCCAGTTGATCTATCTAATTCCACAACGAAAAATAGATGGGAAATAATTGGCGCCTTATGGCAGATTTTCACCCCACCGAAAAACCCTTAGTGCATAGGCCTAGTTCTTTACATGCTCATATGGTTTCTTCACTTTTAGGATTAGAGTGATGTTTGTTTAGTTTCACTCAGTCGGCATCACTCCCTCATCGCCAATGCCTCTGTGGTTACCCGTTCAGTCTTCACCAAGTAAGTCCCAATAATCCTTGTAAAACAATGAGGGGAGCCCATCAGGGCCCGGGGCTTCAAGATCTCCAATCGAATCAAGCTCAATTTCTTCATTTCTACAATCTCCTAACAGAACATTATTCATCTCCTAAGTGATTGTTTGGGGGTAAACAATCCAGTAAATTCTGGAAATTATTTAATCCATTTGTCCTAAAAAATCACAAAAATAGTTAGAAATAATCTCCCTAGCTCTTCCCCTCTTCTCTTGTCTCCCATCCATCGTCCGCTTTATTTAGCCGACGACCTATAAAGTTTCTATTTTTTCCTCTCTCCAAACAAACTACATGAAAATAGGCGTTGTTCCGATAAACATCGTGTGGTTTGCAAATCACCCCTCCCACCTCCCCCGAGCGCCCCCTTGGATCAACATCGTGTGGTCTAGAACTCCAGATTGAAATTTTAATAGTTTGCACGGAGAGGTTGGTTTCCACTAGATACGTTGTCACATGCGCCCTCTGTTTCCAGAAAGTATTGATTTGCACCTCTAGTTTCCCCTGCCTATACCGCAGCGCTCCTTCCCTTCTCAGTTCTCACCTCCTCAATCAGCACCCACTTCTACAAAGCTCTAATTCCTTTTTAACCTGTTTCAAACTCTTCTCCCACGCCCCTAGCACATTTGTGCTCCACAGCTGCAAACCCCCATCTATCTGCATTAGTGCCTCCGTTATCGGAACAGAAGGAGTTTGATTTGCACCCTCCCACTATTCTTTAACGGTCTCCTTCCACTTTTTTTCTTCTAACCAGGCTGCTTCAAACTTTAGACCTCCAGGTTCTGTTCAAAACTTCTTTCTCCGCCGTTCGTCATCTAGAAAAATAATCAAGGGTCTATGATCAGAGTGGCATGGGTCACCTTGTGTACACAAGCATGAGGGAAACATTGCTGCTATCCTTCGTTCGCCACTGCTCAATCGAAATGCTCTCCAATATATCCCATCTCTTTGTCACTATTGTTCCTCAATGTAAAAATATCTCCACTGAACCCCTAATCATGGAGTCTGCAATCATCCAAAACCTCCTTAAATCGATCAATACACACCTGTGATCGAGGATTGCATCCTTCTTTATCATACGCGTGGAGAATTTCATTGAAACCTCCCGTGCAAAGCCACGCACATGGGCCTTGGCTACACAAATCTCTCATTTTTGACCAAGTTTGATGCTTCATGTCTGATCTCAACTGTCCATACACTCCCGTGAATCACCATTTAAAGCACTGCTCGATCGAAATGCTCTCCAATATATCCCATCTCTTTGTGACTATTGTTCCTCAATGTAAAAATATCTCCACTGAACCCCTAATCATGGAGTCTGCAATCATCCAAAACCTCCTTAAATCGATCAATACACACATGTGATCGAGGATTGCATCCTTCTTTATCATACGCGTGGAGAATTTCATTGAAACCTCCCGTGCAAAGCCACGCACATGGGCCTTGGCTATACAAATCTCTCATTTTTGACCAAGTTTGATGCTTCATGTCTGATCTCGACTGTCCATACACTCCCGTGAATCACCATTTAAAGCCGTCATCCTCCACAATATCTACATCAATGTGTGTGCCCGAATAATTCCTAACCCTCACATCCACCCCGGCCCATTCCTCCATAAGGACTTCTGGCTTAAAGGACTGCTCCTAAAAAAAAATCTTATTTTACCTCATATGAGGTAACCATATATCTGACTTTTACCTCGTATTGGGTAAATATAGTATTGTCTTATAATGTTTTGTTTTATCTTTTATCTTTAATTTATTTATTTTACCTTTGAGTTTACAACATATAGACGCGGGGGCAAACATGGCCCTGAATTATAAAAACAAGTGTAAAAATCATATAAAATTCAATAAACAAGGGTAAAACCACATTTGTCCTTCAACAGAAGCAAGAACACCGTTTCCCAATATTTTTTTATATTTTAGAACAATTGGCATCCAAAAACAGTATTTCTTATTTTGTATGTGATAATATTTAGGGATACTATCTAGCATCTTATATTCGATATAGTTTGTTGGCCTCTTTTGCTGAGTCCAGGTTCCAACTAAGAAATACATCAAATTCTTGCAGATGCCAAGAGCTCTCTCATGTCTCGTCCCGGTGGCATACAAGAAGATTGCCATGGCTAATATGATGAAGAGTTTGAGAGAAAAACTGACAAAAATCAGAAACGAAATTGAGAGCTTTAACTTTATAAAGGGCAGCAGCACTACTATGGAGCAGCCTTATGATGAGCGTGAAACAACGTCAGATTTGCCTGAAGAACCACTAATAGGAAGGGATGGAGAAAAGCAGGAAATCATAAAGCTGTTATCTGCAAATACCAACAACGATGAAATAGTGATTGTTCCTATCTATGGCCTTGCAGGCATGGGTAAGAGTACCTTGGCACAACTAGTTTACAATGATGCCCAGTTCAAAATGTATGATCATCGTATATGGGTTTATGTGTCCCAAGATTTCAACTTGAACAAAATTGGAAGTTCTATACTTTCTCAACTACCAAGCCAAGGAGGTCAACAAAATATGAGAATACAGCAGGTGATAAACAAATGCCTTGAAAATCTATTCCATGGCAAGGAGGTTCTGATTGTTTTAGATGACATATGGGAGGAAAAACAGACAGAGTTGGATAAACTGAGAAGGATGCTTCATGTCAAGGGTAGTAAGGTAGATGTCATAGTAACCACACGCAAGGAAGAGATTGCAAGGAAAGTTTCAACCAGTGAACCGTACAAGCTACAACCTTTGGAAGATGCTACATGTTGGGAAATAATTAAGAGATCTAGTAGGTTTGAACATAAATCCAACAAACAAAACCTAGAGCAAATAGGATTAGATATTGCAAAGAAGTGTGGAGGTGTGGCAATAGCAGCTCAAGCAATTGGATTCATGCTACGATACATAGGTGATCTGTCTGAATGGATAAAAATAAGTAGCAGTGGTATCTGGAATGGCTCTTCTGAAGATACTGGAGTGCTTCCATCATTGAAATTAAGTTATGAAAGGATGGCACCACAGCTAAGGATATGTTTTTCCTTTTGTGCCATATTCCCCAAAGGCCATCATATTATTGAGGATGATTTGGTTCAACAGTGGGTCTCTCTAGGTTTTATCGAGCAATCAAAGGGGAAGGAATATTTCAACAAACTTTTGGGAATGTCCTTCCTTCAAGTTTCAAAGTTGCACTCGGTATGCTACAATAGAATTGCCTGAACAATATTTTTCCTGCTTATTATCTATATGTTCTCATACTTGTTTTCTCATATAGGTCATCATCATACATACGTATTAAGTATGCTGCATGCATATATAACATATATAACTCCATTTCTAATAATTGTTGCATTCAATTTATGTTTATATTTAAATATATTCTAAGATGTTGGTAATTTATATGTAGATTTGAGAGGATATCTTAGTTTTTTATAATAGTTAAAATGGTAGTAAAAATGGTTATCCGTATACAAATTTAAGAGGTTAAGTAGATTATCTATCATATGGTTCGTAGGTAATTAGTTACCAATTTTGGGTTACATTTATTGTGATATATAGAAATGTATGATTTTAAAATAGATACAGCGTAGTCCATGAGTAAGTGGGCATCAGTTGACTATTCAACTCAGTGGTGATATATTCTTGTCGGTTTCAGGCTTCTCAAGAGCATGTGGTGCAATATACCATGCATGATGTGGTGCATGACTTGGCAAGATCGACTGTAGCAGACGAGTTAATAATTTTTGATGTTGCACCACAGAGAAATATACGTGACCACAAATATTGTCGTTATTCATTGCTAAGCAAATATGACCGGAAAATGAAGTTGGCAAATATGCCTTCAAAGCTGAGGGCACTTCGTTTCTCAGATAGAGGAGAACTGGATATCCCAAGTGGTGCATTTTCATTTGCGAAGTGCCTGCGTACACTGGATTTCAGTGAATGCTCTGGTATTATGTTGCCAGCTTCAATTGGCCAACTCAAGCAGCTGAGGTGTCTGATTGCTCCAAAAATGAAAAATGGTAGTCTGCCAGAGTGTATCACTGAGCTATCAAAACTGCAGTACCTAAACATAAGTGGGTCCTCTAAAATCACTGAAATACCAAGATCTATTGGCAAGCTTGGGTGTCTGGAATATCTGGGTTTGTCTGGTTGTTCTGGAATATCAAAATTGGCAGAATCATTGGGTGACTTGAAATGTATGGTGCATCTTGACATGTCAGGTTGTTCTTGGCTAACAGTACTGCCAGACTCTCTTGGTAATCTTACACAATTGCAGCAGCTTAAGCTATCTGGATGTTCTAGAGTAAAAGCAGTACCTGAATCATTGTGTGGCCTCACACAACTCCAATATTTGAACTTATCATCTTGTGCTTATCTTGAAGGGCTACCAGAAGGTATTGGTAGCCTAGTTGGTATACAATATTTGAACATGTCAGGCTGTGCACACCTCAGAAGATTGCCAGAATCAATGATGAAGCTCCAAAGTTTGTCGCGTCTAAATTTGTCAGGCTGCAGGCGCATGCGTAGAGGGTCACTGGCATGTCTGCGTGGCCTAACCGCCCTGCAACACCTGGATATTTCACATTCAAGGGATAGTTATCATAATGATTTGTTAGTTGATTTGCCAAACCTCACCAATAATCTCAAGTACTTGAGCTTAAGCCACTGCTACACGCTGAGATATTTTACTAGTCATCATAAAGATTTATTAGATGACTTTATTTCTACCCTTACCGATCTGGAGCATCTGGACCTATCTCGTAATTTCAAACTTGCATATCTTCCAAAAAGTATTGGTAACCTCAAAAGATTGCGTACATTGGATCTTTCTTATTGTTCTAATCTGATGGGCCTACCAGAGAGTATATGCACACTTGGGCTGCAGTCTCTATTGCTGGACGGGTGCTCGGATGCAGTGCTGGATCAGGCCAGTACACTTGGGCTGCAGTCTTTATTACCAGTCTTTAAGGTTCATGCCGATGGTGTCAATGGTTGCAGCAATCTTCATCTGCTCGAGGGCGTCAACGTCAGTGAGTTAAAAATACGTTGTCTTGAAAATGTCAGGTCCCTAGAAGAAGCAAAGAAAGTTAGTTTGTCAGACAAACATAATCTCTCCAGGTTAACATTGGCTTGGTCTACAATATATAAGCGTGAGGTTCAATTTCTGGAGGACAAAGATTTGTTGGAACAACTAGAGCCACCAACAGGTTTGAAGAGCATGTGCCTCCATGGTTACAGCTGTAGAAGCTTTCCAGGATGGCTCATGTACCTCACAAAGCTTGTTTCAATTGAACTGCGTGATCTGCCCACGTGTACCAACCTGCCACCACTTGGGCAGTTA
Source organism: Cenchrus fungigraminus (assembly GCA_036936925.1). NCBI lineage: Eukaryota > Viridiplantae > Streptophyta > Magnoliopsida > Poales > Poaceae > Cenchrus > Cenchrus fungigraminus. The sequence goes on along the minus strand of CM072768.1, from coordinate 60,620,426 downwards.
CCGCACCTAGAGAAGCTGGAGCTCTGGAGAATGCCTGGAATTAAAAGAATCAACAAGGAATTCTGTGGTGGCAAAGGAGCATTCCGTCGATTGTCAACCTTCTCCGTCACATGGATGGAAGGCTTGGAGGAGTGGAGCACAGCGTACTCTGTTGAGGATGGTGCGGAGGAGTTGATGTTCCCTGTGCTGGACCGTATAGAGATACAAGGTTGTCCAAGGTTGAGGTTGAAGCCATGCCCACCCATATTTCGTGAGTGCTATATAAATGGGAGCGGCCAAGTTATATCTTCATTGGAGGAGGCCGTAGACAAAACCAGTCGTCGTCACTGCTCTTCCTCCTCTAGTCGTCGTCGAGCCGTCAAATTGGATGTGGACATGGTGGGCGCCCTCAAATTGGATTTGGACATGGTGGGCGACTCCTGCCGGAGCATGAGGCTATTCCACCACTTCACTGCCCTCCGAGAGTTGCGTATCTCTGGACTTCCACTGAAGAGCTTGCCGGAAAGCATGCGTCGTCTTGCTTCCCTTGAGTCGTTGACGTTGCAGTGCTGCTATAGCATATCAGCACTGCCTGAGTGGCTGGGCGACCTCTCCTCTCTGAAAAGCCTTGTCGTCTATGCATGTCACGGCATCAAGTCGTTGCCCGCATGTATACAGCAATCCACCAAACTTCAGACGCTGGAGATTAGTTACTGCCCGGAACTGAAGAAGTGGTGTGAATCAGAAGCAAACAAGACGAAGCTGACTCGAATCTCCGTTGTTCGAGTAAGTTCACTGCATGCAGATCAACTGCCACTTTATCTAATTTGTAATTTCAACCTTCTTGTTTTTCTCTATACAATGACATATATAGCTCCTGTTTGTTTGCAGTACGTAGTTAAATTATTTTTTTATTTTAGTGTTTACATACAATTTGCTCTTTAGTTTGTTTGTATAATCTTCATGCAGTACTTTATTTTACTTGCCGAATACAAAAGTAGGAGACAATTATACCAGGAGGGCAAAAGATTAAAAAAGTTATACAAGGAGGGGAAAAGATTAAAAAAGTAATTCAGAGCTCCACCCATCCATGGATTAATTAGTTAGAATACGTAAATTAAACAATGACTTAAATAGTTCTACTCATCCATGTGAAAAGACAACTGTTTCAAAGGAGACATTGTTTTTGTCGAAACAAAACAGAATATTGATGATGTTATGTCAAAGTAATAAAAATAAGACCATACTACGTAATAAGTGCTAAAACACGAGAACGGTTGTTTGGTTTATTGTTTATATATGCATTGTGCACAAGGGTTTTTTCATCTAATTTGTAATTTCAGCCTTCAAGGTTTCTCTCTCTATACAATGACATAAATAGTTCTTGTTTGTATTCAGCGCTTAAATTATCCTTTATCTTAGTGCATGTATACACTCTGCTCTTTTGGCTTTTTACATTATCTTCATGCAGTACTTTAATTTACTAGCGGAATGCAGAAGGAAGACAAAATTGTAGCTGGACAAAAAAAAAAAGTAGTAATTCAGAAGCGCCACTCGTGCATGGATTATAATTAGTTAGAATACGGAATACCTATATTAAACAATCGCACAATACCAGTTTATTTGGTCGAAGACAGAATAGTGTAAGAGTAGTACAGACATTTGTTTTTGTCGAAAGAGAACAGAATATTGATGATGATATGTCAAAGTGATGAAAGTAAGACCATACGTAATGAGTGCATAAACATGGGAACGGTTATTTGGTTTTATATATGCATTGTGCAGATTTGTATTTTTTGTTGAATTATCGCTGATAGCTAACATGTAGACATTATATATATTTGCATTTCCAGATTCATGAGGACGTACTGATTGATTAGCATGACAAGGAAAAAGAAGGGTGTCATAAGAGAAGTGTATAAGGTCACAATCAGGTGTATGAAAGATTACTTGGATGTGGACACATTATTTTGTTTCGTGCAACTCCCCCTGCTTTCCTGCAACTTATATGCATGGCCATCTCAGGATATATTAAGTCTGCGATCCTACGCTTGGAGTATCTAATAAGTGTACCTAATTTGTTTGATACTAATAATATTGCTGTGAGATGAACTTTATTAAGTGTCTATTAATGCTACTACTACATGGAGTATATATAAATGAACATGCGTGCTGCTTTTAGCGGTGCTATCCAATAAAAATCTGTGTGCCGCCTTTATTAAGTGTCTATTATCCCGACTACTATTAATAGACACTTTATTAAGTGTCTATTATCCCGACTTGCACACTCGTGTGCAGCCTTAGGCTGACTCCAACAGCAGCCGGTAAAGCTTCCTGAACTGGTAAATATAGTAGATTTGCACAAAAATCCCCTGCAGCAGTAATATGTAAAACATCCTCTAAATTCCCAGACACCCCTCCCCTCTGCAAATTCCCAGGCAACGCTTCCCTCCTCCAAACCTCGCACCCCACGCCCGCAGCAGCCCCAGCGCTGGGTCAGCGCACGCGCGCACGTCCGCCGGCAGGGTGGCCGCGCTGGACCTCCTGGGCACGGCCTCGAGGCGTGCACCCGCGGTGGAGGGAGGAAGGGCCGACAACGACCGAGCCCGCCACGCTGCCTTCTCCAAACCGCCTCCGCCCAGCCTCCGCCTCCGCCTCCAAGCCGTCGAGAGCGCACCCGCTGCGGAAGTACGCGTCACCGCCCGAGTCCCGACAGAGTGGAGGCGGAGCAGCCCGCGCGGCCGCGCCCCCGCGCTCGCTTCGGCTTGGGATGTCGGCGCCGGCCAGTGAGACAGTGTGGTGTGCTCTGCGTCAACGGCGGCGGCCTGCGGGTGTTGCTGACAGTCCGCACTCTGCCGCGCGTCGAGTGATCCAACCCCCGCGTGGCCGCTGGCCGTGGCCGCGACGAATGCCTCCCCCTCGCGCTTGCTGACCATGGCAGGGGCCAAATCCAACTGTCGGGGCCAGAAAGGTTGGAGGAGCTCGGGGCGGCCAGCAAGGCGGCGCAGCGACGCAGCGCGGCGCCTGGCGCGAGGGCATATTTAATTTGGGCACCGCCTTGGCCGCTGGCCACCGGGACGCGGGCATCCTCGGGCGGTCGGCCACGCGGCACGCGGGTCGCCCCTGAATCCCTCCAGCCAGGGGCCGGCGCCTGCCCTTGTTGCCTGCGGCGTTGGCCGCCGCCGCCTAGTGCTCCACGCGGTCCGTGCGGTGGGCGGGGAGGCCTCCTGCGCCAGTGGCTCGCGCGGCGGCTAGGAGGACCCTACGGCCGCGGTGGCCGGCGGTTGGCATCCCTCCGGCGGCCGGCGTGGATGGTGGACTGGTGGTGGCCGGTGGGGGTAGGGGAGGGGAGGAGGGGTGTGTGTGGATGAGACTAGATGGAAAAAGTTGAGAGGTGGGACCCACAAATAGGGGTGGATTTAATTTAGAGGTTATTGCTGCAGCACATTGTTGTTTACAGGGTAAATATTTTTAAGGTGTCGGTGTTTTAACCCGGCAACCTACCAAGGTGAGTACCCGAGGTAGACGTTTGTGGTCTCGCCGAGATCGGGAACTCGAAGGAGAGACACGTGGCACACAATTTAGACAGGTTCGGGCCGCGAGGTGCGTAATACCCTACGTCCTGTATGTTGCGTAGCTCTGGATTGATTGGGTGTGTTTACAAGATGATGCGGATGATGAGATAGGGGTCCCTGCCTCGCCTTATATAGTCCGGGAGGCAGGGTTACAAGTCGGTTTGGGAGGGAGAGTACTAGTCGCATACGGCTAGGAGTACTCTACATGGATCCGGACATGTCTAGCTTCCTAACCGAGTACTAGTCCTCCGTATGCCTTGCGCTTCACGCCATCTGGTGCCGTGCAGCCCAAGTCGAGTAGTCCCCAGGGGCCCACGGAGTAGTCGGTCCCAGTACCCACCTGAGTAGTGGGCCCAGGGATGTCCGTACGACAAGTCCTTGAGTACTTTGTAGTCGAGCAGGATATCTTCAAGTAGTCTTGACGGCCTTGGCGAGTAGTCCCTGAGCGTCCCCGAGTTCCACAAGCCGAAAATCCTCAAGAATGCTTGAATCATCCCGAGGCTGAAAGGTACTCCAGCTGATCTTTGAGTAGTCTTGAAGTCTTCTCGAGTAGTCCCCAAGCGTCCCCGAGTGCTTCTCTCGAAGGTCTTCAATAGTACTCGAGTTGTCTTGATGAAAAAAACCATATGGAAAATGCGATTCAGAGAATCGCATTCCATATGAAATGTAGCCCCCGAGCCTTAGGTCGAATCACAGATTTAAGCTGAGGGTCAATCTGAAGTTCTGCCAATCTTATCCCGAAAAATCCGGAGAAAAAACCGAAGGACACGTGACACGGAGCCCCCGAGCCTTGAGTCGAGTACTTTCTCTCAAATTGAAGGGTCATCTTGACTGTAGAATGTGTCCTGAGTGGGATCTTGATCTGGTGTAGCCCATTGAGTCCATCGGATGTAGTCGAGCCCCCGAGACTAAGAGCATCGAGTACTGTAATATGAAGGGTCAGTCTGCCGCCGCTGAGTCACCCGGTTTGGGCTTAGCCGCCCGCTCACAACTGAGCCGCCCGGTGGGTTATAAATAACAGGTGCACCCCTTTAGGGTTTTCCACTCCCAGCGGTAGCGTTCCTTGTCGATTAGATCTGAAATCAGTGCCCTTGCTGCTCCCGCTGCTCCTCTGCTGCCGCCGCCGCCGCAAGGTAGATTAGATCTACATTCGCCCGCCGCCGTGGTCCGCCCTCCCCCGCAGCCCCCGAGCGAATGCGAGTGAAAACACCCGTGACTTGGAGGATGAAGGCGTCCCCGGCGAATTGAAGAGCACGAAGACCGGTGCGTCAAAGAAAAGGAGCCGCGATGAAGCTGGAGATGACGGCCAGTCGTCGTCGTCGCCGCCCCCCTCCTCTCGCCCCAATCCGGCGAAGGAGTGGAAGAAAGCAAAGCTGAAGACGGAGGACCTCCTCGCCCTCGTCAACAGCGGTTTCCTTCGCGAGAAGGAAATGGATCTGTGGCGCACCGCCACTGGCAACCCGTACCCGATGGAGAAGAACCCGGATGAGATTCCGATGTTCGCGCGGTTCGTGGAGCGTGGACTTGCGCTGCCGGCCAGCGACTTCTTCAAGGGAATGCTCAGGTACTACGGCATCGAGTACCTCAACCTCAACCCCAATGGTATCTTCCACGTCTCCATCTTTGTACACTTCTGCGAGGCATTTGTGGGGATCAAGCCCCACTGGATCTTGTTCCGGAAGTTCTTCCGAGTGAAGCCGCAGCCGAGTACAAACGACCCACGAGTAGTCGGAGGCGCCGGAATACAGATGCGCGAAGACGCCGCCGGGCAATACCTGCCATACAAGCTGATCGACTCCAACCAAGATTGGAAGGCGAAGTGGTTCTATATCAGCAACCACCACCCCGAGCTGCCGAAGCCCAGCGGACGGCAACCCAAGCATGCGCCATGGTGGAACACGGAGCCCACCATGCAGGAAGGTCTTCAGCTACCAACGCTGCTGAAGAAGATTAAGGCCCTGAGGGAGGCCGGACTGAGGGCCGAGCATGTGGCCTTTAGCTTCATGAAGAGAAGGGTGCAACCGCTGATGGCGCGAGACACCCTCGGCTACCAGTACACTGGCGACGAAGATTCTTCCCGGATGCCCGGTGAAGAGATTGAAGATGATGTCATCATCGAGAGGCTGGGCAGGATCTTCAAGGACATGCCCCCGTACACGCCATGCCCGGTGTCGGAGTACTCTGCGACGCGGCCGCCCAATCAGGTCAGTAGTCATGGCTAGAGCCCCCGAGTACTAATCTGGTTGTGTAGTCGTACTTATGCTTGCTTTGTTTTATAGGATGATGTGAAGAAGTACATCTCTGTCCCGCCCTCCCCTCCGCGACTTGAGGGACAGGCGCAGGGGAAGGCGGAACCCAAGGTGAAGGAACGCCGCGAAATTGGCGACGGTGATGACGCCGTTGTCATTGAGGACACCTCGGACGACGAGGATGAGGAGACACTGCAGCAGCGGTTCCAGCTCCGCTCGAGGTTCAGCCGAGCCGAGATGCCTCACATCCCATTCATCGAGAAGCCGTCAAGCCTGGAAGCAAGCTTGCCGGTGCCACCCAGGAAGCCCCGCAACGTGGCGCGCAAACGCGCCGTGAAGAAGTTGAAGTTGTCGGAGGCCACCAGACAAGAGGTGAGTACCACGACTAGAGTAGTCGAGTACTGGCAACAAGTAGTCTGTTGCTTACTCCATGACTTATGTTGTTGCAAGACATCGCCTCCTCTGATCCTGTTGACCAAGACGAGGGAGACGTCTGGGAGACCATTGGGGTGACGGCTGAGAGAAGCACTAGCCCACCTCTGGCTACTGAAGATAATGTGCCAGAAGGGGCGCAAGAGCAGACCGGCGCTGTGGAGTCACAGTCGTCGGTTGAAGTAGTACAGGGCCCTCCTCCAACTGCGGCCACGGCCGTTGAGCAGCCGGAGGAGAGAGTAGAAGAGCCTGATGCCGAGGTCGAAGCCGTTGGAGAGTCTGGCATCATGGATATTGCCAGCATACTAGGCGCCCCGACCGTCACTGTAGTGTGGTCAAATCTGTAAGTTCCCTGATTTCTTGAGTAATCGTGTAGTCTTCAAGCTCGTGTTATTGACTGGATACTTCTCCATGTAGGAAATTCACGGGCTTGTCATGGGATGGAGGGGAGACTAGCACTCCGACCGATGGTGAAGACCACTCGGCGGAGGTACGAGAACCCACACCACCACCACAAGCTGAAGCCGCGGTGGAGTCGATGCTTGAAGAGGCTACCCTGGTTGAAGGTACACATCTTGGCACCATGAGTAGTTATTGTGGAGAGTAGTTGTAGCCGTCATTTGACTTGTTTAGTTGATCCTGACAGGAGCACAAGCCGAGGGAGCTACGATCCCCGAGGCGGTAGCCATAGAGACGGCTACTGTGGAGACGATGGCCACAGAGCCAGTTGCCGAGGCGGCGACGACGACAGCCCTCGGGCCGGGGACTACGATAGCCCCCGAGCCGAGCGCGGAAGGGCGGGTTGATCCGCATTCCGAGGCCAGTACTGAAGTCGTCGTCCGCGAGGCGATGATAGAAGATGCTGCGTCGCTTCACTCGGCGCCCATGCCAGAGACTGGATCCTCGAGCCGTGGGGGTCTTGAGTTGTTGGACGATGATCTCATTGACCCGGCCTTTGTGTCTCTGAGCATGGAGTCGTGGCGGCGTACAGAAAAATAGATCAAGGTACGCTGCGAGTACCCTGACTTGTTTTGTCTTATAGAATACTGAGTACTAATTGACCCTTGTGTATTGCGCAGGGCCTGGTGGAGAGATCCCGCCAGAAGACCGATCTTCTGAAGGGATATGGTGACACGGTCCTTCGCGCCGAAGCCTTGGAGAAGGAGCTAGACAAGTCAAAGAAGCATTCAGCGCTGCTCCAGTCCAAGCTTGACAGCGACTTCGCCCTGTACCACAATGAAGTTCAGGAGATGCAGGCGAAGAGGGACGAGCTGATCAAGAAGAACAAGACTCTGCGGCAGAAGAACAAAGGTATGCCATCTGTCGTGACCGCCGAGTACTTGTTGTAATACTTGTGAGTAGTCTAACACTGTGACGAGTTGTCTGCAGATCTTGAGGCAAAGGTCGACCAACTGAAGGCATCTGAAATGGACCTCAAGAACATCGTGTACCGTGAGACCGACAAGAGAGAGGTACTTGAGTATGAGTACGCTCAATTGCGCCATGAGTGTATCAAGCACATGGAACTTTGTGAAGCCTCAGATCGTGACCTTGTAAACTGTTATAAATCTCTGCAGAAGCTCAATGAAGACTGCGAGAAGCTTCGAGGTCAGCTGAAGGAACTTGAGGAAGCCGCGCTGCCCATAGCGAGACTGTTGGTACCACATCCGGGCGGACCCAAGATAGCTCCTCCGGTAGACAGGCTGAAGGAAGCCCCCGGGCGCCTGGCGACGTATGTCAAGCACTTGGCGAAGTCGATACCGAATCAAGTGCTTGCCTACAAGAAGTCGTACTTCCCAAAGGTGCCAGTGGATGTGGTGGCCGGTGGTCTTGCGGCGAACTGCAGCGACGAGCAGTACAAGACTCTTCTAGAGGAGATGGCGCCCATCGCGGAACAAGTCGCCGACAAGCTGAACCTCCAGTAGATGCACCTGCATAGGTAGCTTAGAGTAGTTGATGTAGGACAAACAAAGTAGTTAGAAACATGTTTGAAATATCAATGGGATTTGTCCACTGCTTGTATTGTAATGAGTACTCGTTACCGCCACTTGCAGCGAAGTGTGCGGAGTACCAAACCGTTGAGTAGTAGTACTCAGAGAAATTTGCCTAGTTGGAAGGCGCGGTAAACAAGTTGAGTAGAATCGAGCTTTATTACTGATGAACAAGTACACCTGGGTGGCCAGGGCCGTTTACAAAGAAGAAGGTGCCCGGACCCGTAGGCCGCCTACGGCTAAATGATGGCTAGGGCCCTTGGGCCGCTTACAGCTGGAGATCCGTTAGTAGCCGTATAGGCTGGATCTGTAGAGTATGTGGTCCATAGACCGCCGCCAAAGTCCTTTATGCTATGTGCGGCCCAGGATCTGTTAGTAGCCGTTGACGCTGGATCCTGGATAGAAGTAGTCCGTAGACTAGTGCTAGGACCGAGAGGCCGCTTACAGTGAAGAGTCCGTTAGTAGCCGTATAGGCTGGACCCGTAGACGAGTAGTCGAGTGACTATGCTTAGAAGCGACACAACTGGTCGACGTTCCACGAGTTGCTGATGTCGTCGCCTTCGAGTGTTTGGAGGCGATAGGAGCCTGGTCCGGTCACCTTGGAGACTGTAAAGGGACCTTCCCATGGCGAGCTGAGCTTGTGTAGTCCGTCCGTGTTCTGGATGCGCCGGAGGACTAGATCGCCGACGTTAAAGGATCGTTCCTTGACGTTGCGATCATGGTAGCGTCGGATAACCTCTAGGTACCGTGCTGACTGGACGAGGGCGGCACAGCGGGCTTATTCAAGGCTGTCGATGTCAACCCTTCGCCTGTCTTCTGAGATGCCTTCGTCGTATTGTTTTACTGCCAGGGATTCCCACATCATGTCGGTGGGTAGAATAGCTTCGGAGCCGTAGACCAGGAAGTAGGGTGACTGCCCTGTTGGCTTGGTAGGCTGAGTACGAAGCCCCCAGAGTGCATTGGGTAGTTCCTTGATCCACTTGCCTCCTTTGATGTTAGCTGCATCGTGCAATCGCTTCTTGAGGGCGTCGAGTACCATCCCGTTAACGTGCTCCACCTGGCCGTTAGCGCGCGGGTGAGCGACTGAGACATATCGGACGTCGATCCCGCTGTTCTCGGAATACTCCCAGAACTGATGGTTGTTGAAGTTAGAACCCAAGTCTGTGATGATGCGATGGGGTAACCCGTAGCGATGCACGAGTTCATCCAAGAAGTTGAGTACTCTGTCAGTCTTTGGGCAGTGTAACGCCCGCGTTTTTAGCCCCTAATAAATCACCTTCTAAATCACGCGTGTTTTCAAAACCTCTCCGCTGAGCTCGATCACCCCGATCATCATTTCCTTTTCCCTCTCCCCGGCGCACACGATGCGAATCCCGCCGGCACCACCAGTCCCGCACGCCACCACTCACATCGTACCGCGGTCGGCCACCGCACCGGGAATCCCGGGCTAGCCACGGTCCCGCCGACCGGCCTGCCTCGCCATCACCGCCGTCCCGGAAATTCCGCCGACACCCGAAAAACCCGGAAATCCCACCAAAAATTATTTTCCTGTGTTTCCCAAAAATTTTCCCAATTTTCCTCTTTCCCTTTTTCCTTCTCTTTTCCTTTTTCTCCCTTCTCTTTTTCTTTTTCCTTTCCTTTTCCTATTTTCTTCCTTTTCCTACCTTTTTCTTTTCCCTCCTTTCTCTTTTTCCCTTCCCCCTTCCTTCTTCCTTCGGCGCCGCGCCCCTGCTCCCGGCCCCGCGCCTCTGCTCCACGGCACGCCCCCGCGCCGCTGTTCCGACCTCCTCTGCCCCCTCCCTGCTCGCCATGCCAAGCCACCGGCAGGCACCACCGCACCGCGCGCGGCCCGACGCACGCACGCGTGCGCACCGCGCCAGGACGCCGACCGCGCCAGCCGCTGCCGCGCCGGGCCCTGCCCTGCCGCGCTACGACGCCGATGCACCGCTGCCGTGCCGGTCCTTCGCCACAGACCGCGTGGCCGCCGCGTCCCTCACCCACGCCGCGTCGCTCGCCTGCCGCTGCCGTCGCGTCGCCGACCCCGTGGCCGCGGACCGCCGGACACCACCGCCGCGCCTGCACGACGCGTCGCGTCGTCGGCCCCGCACCGCTGCCCGAGCCGTCCTGTCACCACTGCCGCGCCAGCCCACGAGGTGACCACGCGCTGCTGCTAGACGCCGCGGCCGCCTTAACTCCGCCCGAGCCCCGCCGCAGCACCGAGCCGTCGCGCCACCGGACGCCGAGCGGCATTAACGCCGCCGCCCTGTGCCAACCCCCGCAAGCCGCCGCCCACTCCGCGTAGCCGACCACTGCTGCCACGACCGGCTCACCCCCTGCACGACGGGTCTCGTCACACAGCGCCGCATTCACTCCTCGCTGCGAATCCCGGCCGGCCAACCACGGCCACACGGGCCGAACCGCCATTGAAGGCGCACGAGCTCCGCGTGCTCATCCCCCGGCCGAGTTACCGCCATTCCGCGGCTATAAAAGGGCTAACGACGCTTCCCGCTCCGCCTCGCACCGCCACAGCCATCCCTCTCTCCCTCCTTGCACTCCACCGCGCCGCCACTCGAGCCGCCCCTAACCACCACCGCCTGCAGTCCGCCACCGCCGTGGAGCCGCCTTCTCGCGCCGCCCCGACCCAAGGTGAGGGTGGGAATCAAGCCTCCACGGCCCTCTCTCCCTCTTGCCTCTAACCCCGGTCGTTGCCGTGCCCGGGAGCGCCGGCAATCGCCGCCGCCGGCCGTCCAGAGCCGCTCCCTTCCCCCTTCTCTGTTCTGAACCGAAGGAGGAGATGGCCGTTTTGCTAGAAGCCCCCTGACCTCCTTCCTTTCTACCCGAGCCCCCCCCCTCTCTATTCCCTTTCTCTTATTTCTTCCAAATAAACCCTATCCAATAAACCTAATTCACGAACCAACCCCTGCTATACCAAAGTCTATAACAAATAGGTCCTTAGGCCATTTTGTTTGAACCCCCACCTTATTTACATATTATAATTAAGTCCCTCTTCTATTAAACTTATTTACAACTAGGTCCTTAACCTTGCCTAATTAATCCTAATGACGCTTTTAACACGTCATTTCATGCCTATATTTTCCGCCCGACCAATCCCAACTCTTGTCCCGGCCTTTTCCTCTACATTTGAGAGCCAGGTGTGGTTCGAGGACCGGTGGATGGTCGCTTCCTGGTGTGATGAGTGATTGACAACGTGGTGTGGACTGATTCTTGGCTAAGTATTGCAGGTGTAGGTTGCGGCTTGACTGGTGCAGGTGCAGGTGAAGAACAAGCGTGAAAGGTCGTTGCCGATGAGGCCTCCAGGTGTGGAGAAGACAAGTAGGCTTGGTTCGAGGGACCCGGTGGCCAGCGGGGTCAAGTGCGGGCCGCATGGTGGCAAGAACGGCAAGATGAAGTCATGGACGGTTTCTTGGTTGAGCCTCAAAACCAAGGTCGAGCCGGGACTACGTGGGAGCCGAGTCATGAGTGGTGATTGGCGGAGGCTACACCGAGTTCGCGGGGTTTCCGGTGGTTCACCAGAAAACCACTGGGTTCCTTGGTTGATCCACAAAGCCAAGACCGAAGAACCGAAGACGGAGGTGCATCAGCTCCAGACCGGTCTGACCGGTGGGTCTGACCGGTCTGACCGGTGAGGAGCACCGGTCTGACCGGTGTGCGACGACGCAGTCCGGAATCTTCGAAGCGGAGGACACGCGTCGGGATCGCAAGGCTTGCGTCGAGGCTAAGCAAGTTTGCTGTCGCTGGGCATCCGTCCGATGGTGCGAAGACAAAGACTTCCAATTTCGCCCTCGAGGGGCATGTATCCCTAGTTAGCTAGTAAGGGTATTTTAGTCTTTCGGTTGCCTCCATATAACCCAAGTGGTGAGAGGATGGCAGCCATCTCTTGGAACCCTAGCTCATTTAGTTTTCCTATTTTCCTTCCTATTTTCTTAGGATTTTCGTAGGACTAGCTTGAGAGCTTCATGGTGAGATCTTGTGAGAGGGAAGGATGATCGGGCGGCAAGCTAGACCTTGTATGAACCTCTTTGGTATGTATAGATGATTCGGCGTGGTTCCTCAAGGCTTGGATGTGTCTTTCCCGTTTCTCCTTTTTGGTGATTTTCGGAGCCCTTTCTTGGCGATTTTCTTGGAGCGATTTCGAGGCCTTTCTCTTTGGGATTTGGTGGGGGATGTATGCATGAACCCTTCGTGGTTCTTTACCCTTTGATTCCCCTTCCAAATCCGTGAGCAAAGGGGCTCGATTTTGGGGTTTTCGTGGCTCTAGGGTTAGAGGTGTTCTTGGTGGGATTTCTTTGATTCCTCTTGATTTGACAAGTTTTGGTGGACCAAATCTTGGCTATGGAGTACCCATGAGGTGTTCCTACTATCCCCAAAGTCTTGTGCAAAACCGTGGAGCGGATCGGGAGATCGGGAGTTGGATTTGGAAGAGTTGACTCGCGGGCGCTGTTCATCCCGAGCTACCCAGGCACGACCGGTCTGACCGGTGCTTTTGACCGGTCTGACCGGTGCTAGCCCTTGGTGGGTTTTTGTCTCGGGGAACAGCCTTGTCCGTGTGGTTTTGTCCCGTGGTCCTGCTGTTCAGTTCTTGGCGTGTTTGGAGTTGTTTTGCTAGGATTTGTGAGGGGTTCTTCTTCCTCACAGGTTGTGTTTCGTGGTGGTTTTTGTTCCAGGGCCTAGAGGATTCACTGAGGCTTCCTGGAACGTTTGCTGTGCGGCTGCTGTAGCCACCGGCCTGACCGGCTCTGTCCACCGGTCTGACCGGTGTCACCGGTCTGACCGGCGCAGGCCATCGGTCTGACCGGTGTAGCACAGGCAGCAAGCCGTGCAAGTTTCCGCTGTGTGTTTTGGTGAGTTTTGGCTAGGAAGGTTGAGTGTTGGTTCCTAGGACCAGTAGCACTCCAGTGGCTGCGTGGTCTTGACCAACTTGGGTAGTTGGGTCGGAGACGTGAGTTGGAAGCCGTGTTCGTCTTGTTGGAGTTCTCATCTCCTTCGAGAAGAATTTTTATCGGCTCCCATTCACTCCCCCCTCTCTAGTTCGCCTAATCGGTCCTTCAATTGGTATCAGAGCCGGTTCGGGTCTTTATTGACTCTTACCAGTCTAAGATCCAAAGATGGCGTACCAGGAACGGGGTTCGGGTCCTCCGCACTTCGATGGGAAGAACTACCAGATGTGGCAAAGGCGGATGGCGGCGTTCCTCCGCGGAAAGGGTCAGATCCTTTGGGATGTCACGGTGAACACAACTTATGTTCATTCGATGAACTTCCTTGCTCCAGGATCGAGGGATATGTTCGAAGCCAACAACAAGGCTGTCGACTACTTGTTTCGTGCTCTGTGTCAGCCTGAATTCGATCGGGTTCAGACAGAGGACTTAGCTTGTAGGATTTGGGAGCAGTTGAAGGATGCTCATGCTGGGAATGCTCAGGTTCAGGCTCGGATGTACGCGACTTACCGGAGAGAGTACGAGAACTTCACTCATCTCCCCGGCGAGTCCGTCGATGCCCTTTTCCAGCGATTTACGGTCGTTGTGAACAACATGAGAGCCAATGTGGACGTCCTCCCATACAATGATCATGATAGAGCTGTGAAGCTCTTGCACTCATTGGATCGTACCGTATGGGACGGGAAGTTTGAGGCTATTGTTGAGTCCGAGAAGTATGACACCTTGACGGTGAACGAGCTGTTCTCGAAGCTCAAATCAGCTGAGTTGGACCGTGGTATGACAGCCAAGATCGAGAGCCCGACTGATTCTCATAGTCTCGCTCTCGTTAGTGGCAAAGGAGCTAAGTCTAACGCTAACGCATCCTCCAGGATGTACTCTCTGTCTTCTTTGATGTCTTTGCCAGATGAGGAGTTCGACGTGCTTGGAGAGGACGAGCTGGCGTTGCTGACCAGGCGGTTCGAGAGGCTGCACGAGAACCGGGTGAACACGAGGAGGACAGCACGGACGTGCTTTCAGTGCGGCAAGCCAGGACACTTCGTCGCCGACTGCCCGGAGAAGACGGAGAACAAGGACGGCTACAAGGACGGCTACAGGCACCGATCGAGCAAGGATGGCAAGTACCGATCGAGGCGCGATCACAAGCACAAGAACAAGCACAAGGACGAGCGACGGTCGAGGAAGAAGGATGGCCGCGGCAGGAAGGCCCGAGCAATGGTCGGAGCGAGCGACGTCGACTCCAGCTCCGCCTACTCTTCCTCAAGCTCGAGTAGCAGTGAAGATGAAGGTGATCGGCGCAAGAACAAGAAGTCATCCAGGAACTTGAGCGGGTTGAGCTGCTTTGCGAGAGATGGTTTCTGCGGCATGGCCCGTAGCTCCGGCAGCAAGAAGAGCCACCAGAGTGACTCGGACTCTGACTCCGAGGATGAGGTATGTGATGAGCTCTCTTCTTTGTGCAAGGAGAATGATGAGTTGGTTGACTTGCTTGATAACCGCGATCACATGCTTAGAGAGGCCAAGAAGATGAGGAAAGAGCTTAGGGCCTCACTAGAAGATGCTAGGAACCGTGTGGCTGAGCTAGAAACCCAGAACCTAGATGCTAAGCTTGAGATTGATTCGCTTAAGGCTTCTCCTGTGGTTTCTGATGAGATTGATTGCTGTGATTGCTCTGTGTACCTAGCTGATCTTACTGCTCTTAAGGATAACCATGCTTCTACTTGTGATGAACTAGATATGCTTAGGGTTGAAGTGGCTGAGCTTAAGTCTAGACCTGCTTTGCTAGGTGCTTGCACTTCTTGCCCTGTTTTGCATGGAAAGATTGATGAGATGCATGCTTACACTGTTTCGCTTGAGGCTAAGTTGAAAGAGCCTATTCCCACTTCTTGCTCTACTTGTGAATTGCATGCGGTTAAGAATTTGGAGCTTGCACATTATGTTGATCGCTTGCAGGATGAAAATGATGAGCTGAGAAAATGTATGAGCTGGTTGTCGGGTCAGGAGCCTCAGCTCGGTATCATGATAGCGGCTTTCAAACGCTATGATGGTCAGGCACTTGGGGCTGACAAGCTTGGAGAGAACTGTGGTGAGGGAGTTGAGAGAGTTGGAGAGATTCCTATCCCACCACCAAACAGACACAAGAACAAGTTTGAGCCCAAGCCCAACCATCTCAGAAACAAACTTGACACTACTCCAGATCCACCCATATTCCCTCACCCAACAAATGATTTTCAGAAACCGGTGAAGTTTGTGAGCCCAAAGGGAGGTGAGGAAGGAGAGAAGAAGGGTGAGAAGCCGAGTGGGCAGCCCCAACCCAAGCCTAAGCCTAAGCCACAGCCCATAAAGTTCCATTGTGGGTATTGTGGGAGAGATGGTCACAAGGATGAGTTTTGCTTCAAGAGGAAGCGTGAGGAGAGAATGGCTAGAGAGTGGGCTAACAGGGACAGGTACCACCCCTCTAATGGTGTACCTGAGCCTCGTATGCAGATGCCCAGGGCCAAGGCGATTGTGAGGACGGTTCCGGCTTGGGGAGACCGGAAGGCTGCAGGTGTTGCTGCTGGCCGAGCCACACCGGTCAGACCGGTGCAGGTCTGGGCAGACAGCGAGTCGGGTTTCGTGCTCGTGAGGATGCTCGGTTTGGTTCTGGAGGTCGTGGTTCTGGTGGTTGGTCTGGAAAGTTTGCAGGTGGTCAGTTTGCTAGGCGTTCTCCACCTCGTGCTCAATACGAGGGTGAGAAGAGTCGTAGCTTTGAGATGGAGCGGAGGAACGATCCACGGTTTCCCTTTCGTGGTTTTCGTCCTCCTCCAGCTAGAGAGGGTTGGTTCCCTCGTGGTGGTTACCGTGGTGGTAGCTTTGATAGGCGTGATGATTTGGTTTGTGCCAACCCCACTTTGGACCAAATGGCTCGGCACTGGTTTTACTCTTTTGGTACTAACCCCAGTGCTGAGTCGTTTGTTCACTCACGTGCTCGCTTTTGAATTTTAGGTGGGAGACTTGAAGAACATTTGGTTGATTGACTCCGGTTGCTCGAGGCATATGACCGGAGACAAGGGGTGGTTCTCAAGTCTCGTCCCGGTGGTGACAAAGAAGTACATCACCTTTGGGGACAATGGGCGAGGGCGTGTGCTGTCAGAAGGTGAGATTAAGGTAAGTGACAAGATCACTCTCAGGCGTGTTGCTCTTGTTCAATCGCTTGGATACAATTTGCTTTCTGTGTCCCAGTTGTTGGATGAGGGTTTTGAGGTGTTGTTCCGGCCTGGTGGTTCTCGGATTTTAGATTCTCGGGGGGATCTTGTTTGCATGGTCGTTCCCGAGGGTCAGGTGTTCCGAGCTGATTTTTCTCAGTCTTCTGGTGTGGAGCGTTGCTTCTTGGCTGGTTCTTCGAGTGAGTTGTGGAAGTGGCATAGGAAGTTGGGTCACTTGAGCTTTGATCTTTTGTCTCGCTTGAGTAAACTCAATTTGGTCCGAGGATTGCCACGATTGAGATTTGAGAAAGAGTTGGTTTGTGCGCCGTGTAGGCATGCCAAGATGGTAGCCTCTTCTCACCCGCCTCTCACCGATGTGATGACTGAGCGTCCATGCGAGCTGCTCCATATGGACCTTGTTGGCCCAGCTCGTGTGCGATCTGCGGGTGGGAAGTGGTATGTCCTTGTTGTGGTGGACGACTACTCTCGGTATGCGTGGGTGTTCTTTCTTGAGGAAAAGGGGGAGACGTTTGGTTTTGTTCGAGATCTTGTCTTGAGGTTAAGAAACGAGAGGCACGGAGATGCCATACGAGCGATCCGCAGTGACAATGGCTCGGAATTCAAAAATTCTCGCTTCGAAACCTTTTGCCATGACTTAGGTCTTGAACATCAGTTTTCGAGTCCGTATACGCCTCCCCAGAATGGCGTAGTGGAAAGGAAAAATAGGACCTTGTGCGAGATGGCTCGGACGATGCTCGACGAGCATAGGACTCCGAGAAGGTTCTGGGCTGAGGCGGTCAATACCGCGTGCCATGTGTCGAACAGGATCTACCTCAGGGTTCACAAGAAGAAAACCTGTTACGAGTTGATGCACGGTCGCACACCCAAGGTGAGTCACTTCCATGTCTTTGGTTGTAAATGCTTCATTCTGAAGAAAGGGAAGAAGTTGGACAAGTTCGAGGCTAGGTCTGTCGATGGCATTTTCTTTGGTTATGCATCTCATTCTAGAGCATTTCGTGTGCTCAATCTTGAAACTAACCAAATCGTGGAGACTTGCGAGGTAACCTTCGACGAGACACAGCCACGTAGTCAGCTTGTTTTTGAGTGTGCAGGTGACGACGAACTTGGCGAGGAGATCTTTCAGGAGGAGGAGCATGAACATGGAGATGATGAATATGGCGGCGTGATGCCCGCGGCTGAACATGTACCTACTACTTCGACGACGATCGAGAATGGACCCTCTCCCACACCTACAACGACAAACCCAGATCAAGGTGAAGCTGCTGTTGAGGGGGAGGTAGCATCAAGGCGAGAACCTCCCCGACGAGTGCAAGTGGATCACCCAGCTTCGAGAATCATCGGCGACATGAATGAACGTACTACACGGTCGAGGGTTCGGAACAATTCTCATTTCGCTCATGCTGCTTTTGTTGCCACCTTTGAGCCCAAAGACATTGGACATGCGTTATCTGATCATAATTGGGTTAACTCGATGCATGAGGAGTTGGAGAATTTCGAGAGGAACCAAGTTTGGGTGTTGGTTGACCCTCCCCCCAGGGTGTAAGCCGATTGGGACAAAATGGGTGTGGAAAAATAAAGAGGGAGAGAAAGGAGAAGTAGTGAGGAACAAGTCGAGACTTGTTGCTCAGGGGTACAGTCAGAAAGAGGGGATCGACTACGAGGAGACTTTCGCTCCTGTAGCTCGTTTGGAGGCGATCAGGATCCTTCTAGCCTTTTCCGTGGCTAAAGGGTTCAAGTTGTACCAGATGGATGTGAAGAGTGCTTTTCTGAACGGTGTATTGGAGGAAGAGGTGTTTGTGAGGCAACCACCGGGGTTTGAGAGTGAGAAGTACCCTCACCGGGTATACAAGTTGAGGAAGGCGTTGTATGGGTTGAAGCAGGCGCCTAGAGCTTGGTATGGTAGGTTGACGGGGTTCCTGTTTGAGAGAGGGTTTGAGATGGGGAAGGTCGACCAGACCTTGTTTCTCCTCAGGCAGGACAGAGATATCCTGATTGTGCAGGTATACGTGGATGATATTGTCTTTGGTGGCTCGTCTAACTCTCTTGTTGCAAGGTTTGCAGAAGACATGAGCAGGGAATTTGAGATGAGCATGATGGGCGAGTTGCAGTTCTTCCTCGGGCTACAGATCAAGCAATCAAAGGAAGGAACATTTGTGCACCAAGGTAAGTACACCAAGGACATTGTGAGGAAGTTCAAGATGGAGGACTCCAAGGCCATGGCGACGCCTATGAGTACGACTACAGTTCTTGATGCGGACGAGGAAGGTGAACACGTGGACCAGAAGGAGTACCGGAGCATGATCGGGTCACTCCTCTACTTGACGGCGACGAGGCCGGACATTCAATTCTCGGTGTGTCTGTGCGCTCGTTTTCAAGCTTCTCCGAGGACTTCGTATCGGCAAGCAGTCAAGCGCATTTTCAGGTATTTGCGACACACTCCCGACTTCGGCCTTTGGTACTCTGCGTCTTCTTCTTTGGCGCTTCATGGATTTTCAGACGCGGACTTTGCCGGGTGTCGGTTGGATAGGAAGTCCACTTCTGGGACTTGCCAGTTCTTGTGTTCTTCTTTGGTATCTTGGTCTTCCCGCAAACAGTCGAGTGTTGCTCAATCCACTACCGAGGCAGAGTATGTGGCCGCAGCTAGTTGTTGCTCTCAGCTCCTTTGGATCACATACACCATGAGTGACTTTGGTGAGGAGTATACCCATGTCCCACTTCAATGTGATAGCACCAGTGCCATAAGCGTTGCAAAGAACCCAGTGCTCCATTCCAAAACCAAGCACATAGAAGTGAGGTATCATTTTCTGAGAGACAACATAGAGAAAGGGAAGATAGCTTTGATCCATGTACCCACACATGAACAACTAGCCGATATTTTCACCAAACCCCTAGATCAAGCAACTTTCACTCGTTTGCGGGGGGAGCTTGGTGTTTGTTTGATTTCTTGAGTTGGCGTGTGGGAGCTCCTATGTAGCATATGTATAGCTTTCCTTTGTGCATTTCTTGCATTTGGCATGGCATATGTAACATGATGTATAGGCATCTTTGTATCTTAGGTTGCATGTATTTTGTATCATATGCATTGTTTAGGAAAGGCTTCTCCTATATACATTGTTCACCATGGAATGACATATATGTCTTTGTGAGCTAATTTGGTAAGCTATGGTTAGTTTGGCTTAGCTCTTGATAATCTTGGTTTGTATCCATGGTTGGTGGCTATGTTTTTGAAAATTTCATATGTATGCTCTCTTGTGAGTAAATGCCTTTCCATGATCTTGACATGTTTTTGTGGCTTGGCTATGCTTAATTTGTGGTTGGATAGCTTATTTTGATCATATGGGGCCAAAGGCTCATTTGCCATCATGAATGTTTAGCCCCCATGCTTCATCTTGTGGAGGAGCATAAGTTCCTTTTTGTCGCAAAGACATTTCATGTACCAATTATAAATCTGAAAATGAAATGTAAATTGCTTGAAAAATGTGCTCCCATGTCATATGTGCTAATTCTAATTTGCTTTGGGTGCTAAATCGTTGCATGATGCCTACCAATGAGAAGTCTCATATATAGAAGTAGGCACATGGCTCGGTGGCTTTGACATGACATGAGGTGCTTGTGGGTGTTTATGATGGTCTTATGCTTAGAATGGTTGTCCTAGCATGAAGTTTGTGTGGCTTTGCCATTTTGACATGTTTTGCTCATGTTTAGGACTTTGCTCATGAGAGGGTGATTTTTCGCAAAATTGCTAAATTACTATCTTAGCTTCGCCCAATGGTTGTGAAACTTGGTGATCATGAAGTTTATGTCATTACGAAGCTATAGAGTATCTAACTTGCTCGTTTGGACATGTGTAGCATCCTATGTTGAATTTTGTCTATTTGAGAAGCTCTAGGTTGCATTTTTTGCATTTTTGGCTTGATTCATGCATTGTCAACAAGGGGGAGAAGTTTGAGCATGTTTTGGCCTACTGAATGCATTTGGAAGGTTTTCAGGTGGTTTCGAGCCATTTTTGGGCTCTGTTGTGCACCGGTCTGACCGGTTGAGGTCACCGGTCTGACCGGTCAGAGTGCTGGTCCTGTTCACATGTTGCCCACCGGTCTGACCGGTGGTGTCGACCGGTCTGACCGGTCAGAGCTGAGCTGTTGCAGCTGCTCTGTTTCGTGAAGTGGTTTGCATGCATCTGTCCAGGGGGAGGTGCATTGGTTCAGGGGGAGCTTGCATGTATGCAGAGGGAGCTCTTTGTGGTTTTCGAGCTTTGGTTTGATGGTTTGTGCTCTTTGCTTGAGCATGTTTTGTCTAGGATGTGTCGAGCCGTTGTCCTTGCCTAAGGGGTTCGAGACTTGTCTTCTTCAAGTGATCTTGCTCTTTGCCTTTTCTTTGGCTTTCGATCACTTGTTGGAGTTTCTTTTAGTCGTTTCTTTTCTTTTCCTTTTCTCTTGGTTACCAAAACGTGTGTGTTGTCAATGCACTCATCAAGGGGGAGATTGAGAGCCAGGTGTGGTTCGAGGACCGGTGGATGGTCGCTTCCTGGTGTGATGAGTGATTGACAACGTGGTGTGGACTGATTCTTGGCTAAGTATTGCAGGTGCAGGTTGCGGCTTGACTGGTGCAGGTGCAGGTGAAGAACAAGCGTGAAAGGTCGTTGCCGGTGAGGCCTCCAGGTGTGGAGAAGACAAGTAGGCTTCGTTCGAGGGACCCGGTGGCCAGCGGGGTCAAGTGCGGGCCGCATGGTGGCAAGAACGGCAAGATGAAGTCATGGACGGTTTCTTGGTTGAGCCTCAAAACCAAGGTCGAGCCGGGACTACGTGGGAGCCGAGTCATGAGTGGTGATTGGCGGAGGCTACACCGAGTTCGCGGGGTTTCCGGTGGTTCACCAGAAAACCACTGGGTTCCTTGGTTGATCCACAAAGCCAAGACCGAAGAACCGAAGACGGAGGTGCAGCAGCTCCAGACCGGTCTGACCGGTGGGTCTGACCGGTCTGACCGGTGAGGAGCACCGGTCTGACCGGTGTGCGACGACGCAGTCCGGAATCTTCGAAGTGGAGGACACGCGTCGGGATCGCAAGGCTTGCGTCGAGGCTAAGCAAGTTTGCTGTCGCTGGGCATCCGTCCGATGGTGCGAAGACAAAGACTTCCAATTTCGCCCTCGAGGGGCATGTATCCCTAGTTAGCTAGTAAGGGTATTTTAGTCTTTCGGTTGCCTCCATATAACCCAAGTGGTGAGAGGATGGCAGCCATCTCTTGGAACCCTAGCTCATTTGGTTTTCCTATTTTCCTTCCTATTTTCTTAGGATTTTCGTAGGACTAGCTTGAGAGCTTCATGGTGAGATCTTGTGAGAGGGAAGGATGATCGGGCGGCAAGCTAGACCTTGTATGAACCTCTTTGGTATGTATAGATGATTCGGCGTGGTTCCTCAAGGCTTGGATGTGTCTTTCCCGTTTCTCCTTTTTGGTGATTTTCGGAGCCCTTTCTTGGCGATTTTCTTGGAGCGATTTCGAGGCCTTTCTCTTTGGGATTTGGTGGGGGATGTATGCATGAACCCTTCGTGGTTCTTTACCCTTTGATTCCCCTTCCAAATCCGTGAGCAAAGGGGCTCGATTTTGGGGTTTTCGTGGCTCTAGGGTTAGAGGTGTTCTTGGTGGGATTTCTTCGATTCCTCTTGATTTGACAAGTTTTGGTGGACCAAATCTTGGCTATGGAGTACCCATGAGGTGTTCCTACTATCCCCAAAGTCTTGTGCAAAACCGTGGAGCGGATCGGGAGATCGGGAGTTGGATTTGGAAGAGTTGACTCGCGGGCGCTGTTCATCCCGAGCTACCCAGGCACGACCGGTCTGACCGGTGCTTTTGACCGGTCTGACCGGTGCTAGCCCTTGGTGGGTTTTTGTCTCGGGGAACAGCCTTGTCCGTGTGGTTTTGTCCCGTGGTCCTGCTGTTCAGTTCTTGGCGTGTTTGGAGTTGTTTTGCTAGGATTTGTGAGGGGTTCTTCTTCCTCACAGGTTGTGTTTCGTGGTGGTTTTTGTTCCAGGGCCTAGAGGATTCACTGAGGCTTCCTGGAACATTTGCTGTGCGGCTGCTGTAGCCACCGGCCTGACCGGCTCTGTCCACCGGTCTGACCGGTGTCACCGGTCTGACCGGCGCAGGCCATCGGTCTGACCGGTGTAGCACAGGCAGCAAGCCGTGCAAGTTTCCGCTATGTGTTTTGGTGAGTTTTGGCTAGGAAGGTTGAGTGTTGGTTCCTAGGACCAGTAGCACTCCAGTGGCTGCGTGGTCTTGACCAACTTGGGTAGTTGGGTCGGAGACGTGAGTTGGAAGCCGTGTTCGTCTTGTTGGAGTTCTCATCTCCTTCGAGAAGAATTTTTATCGGCTCCCATTCACTCCCCCCCTCTCTGGTTCGCCTAATCGGTCCTTCAACATTTCCGCCGAGCCACCCATCCTTTCCCCATAAATAATATTTATTCCTCCCCTTTCTATTTATTTTCTCCTCGAGCTCAGCCGGTAAATCTTGTGTGCATGTATTGATTGTGTGTTGATTTGTGTGCGTGATAGCCGACGAAGTGAACGAGGAGGAGTACCACGAGCCGGAGCTTGGAGCCGAGTACTGCGAGCAGGAGACCGGAGTCCCGAGCCGCGAGCAGGAACTTGCCGAGGACTTCAAAGACGGCAAGTTCAATCTCATCCTTTGATGCATGCTTTGGTCCCAGTTTTATAAACACAACCCTATACCCGTTTTATAAATTGCATATTGTTTTACTGTTAAAACCCGGTAGGATAGCCACCCTTGATTGCTATGATTGATTTTTGATTGGCCTAAATGATTGCTTTAAAAATGTGTGAGTGCTTTAAAAATGGGAGTGGGATATTTTGGAAAATGAGTAAAGAACTGGTAGACGGGATGGACGTGTGTGTCAGGAGTATGGGTGAGCTCGTACCTTTGTGGTTGAGCGTGTTGGAGATGTCCATCTTGTCGTTAAGGACCGGGTTGCGTGACATCTCACCTGGCCCAATTATCGTACTACCACTCGACCGTTGTATGTGGCAACGGCTTAGCATAAATCCCACTAGCTAATCTACTTGCCATCGGGAGGGCGGGTGAGCAGCGGGAGATCAAGGAGTAGGGGTACGATCTGTGTGAGGTACGCCCTGGTTATGAAAGATAACCCCTTGGTTGCTCCCGTGGTGGCTCGTAGCGTTAGCTAAGGTGGGTAATGGCTTTGATAGGATCCGCGCCGACACTAAGGTGTTTGTGTGGTGGTACCCTACTTATGGGTAAAGATGTACAACCTCTGCAGAGTGTAAAACCTATTCGAATAGCCGTGTCCACGGTATTGGACGAGTCACGGTGGGGTCACAAAACTAGTGTTTGGGTTTGGGATGATTTCCATGGCGTGAGTTGATTTCTGGAAAAAGGTGTGGCTGTGTGCCTAGGCTACTACGGACGGGGAGTCCGGTAGTCCTCATCTGGTTTTCACCAAACAACTGAGTTACTTGAGTTATAAAAACTGTTTCCGAAAACCTTTTTGAAAACAAACCCTTGCATGAGTGAATACGTTTGCAAAATAAACCTTATCCTGATCCTTGATATATCCTGTGCATGATTTGCTTATTAGCCCCTCCGTGGGTGGGGTTGAACTTGTTGAGTACGTATGTACTCACCCTTGCTTGATTAACTGTTTTTCAGAGGAGGATCCCGACTTCGTTCCCGAAGACGTCGAGTAGGTTGCTGTCCTGCACCCAACCTGTGCCTGTGGATTCAGGGTCTCCACAGGAAGCTTCCATGGCGCAAGACTCTGAAGATATCCTAGATGCTGTTGCTATCGTAGTTTGGTCTGTAGTTCTTATGTTGCTTCTCGTGGTAGTGGCGCTCCCATGCCCACAGCCTCGACGTGTTGTACGGTAATGAACCATCTGATGTAATAAATGTGGTACCAGCCTCCTGGGACTGGTATTTGTATCACATTTAGTCACCTCTGATGAGGGGACGCTTCAGGCAGGTAACCAGCTTGACTTCGATCCACTTGGTGAACTTGTCGATGGCTACCAAGACTCTGTTGAATCCACTTGGCGCAGTTGGCAGAGGCCCAATCATGTCGAGCCCCCAGCAGGCAAAAGGCCAGGTCGGTGGTATGGTGACCAGCTTGTAGGCCGGGACGTGTTGCTGCTTGGCAAAGAATTGGCACCCTTGGCACTGTCTGACGAGTTCTTCGGCGTCGGCCAGGGCTGTGGGCCAATAGAAAGCTCGTCGAAAGGCTTTGCTCACCAGCGTGCGAGAGGACGCGTGGTTACCGCAGACGCCTTTGTGGATCTCTTCCAAGATGTCCTTGCCTTCTTCCCGAGGTATGCACTTCATGAGTACTCCAGAAGTGGCACCTCGCCTGTAGAGCTTGTCTCCGGCTAGTACGTAGGTCTTGTCTCGACGGACGAGTTGTTCGGCCTTGTTCTTGTCGGAGGGAACCTTCTACTCGCGGATGTAGTCGATGAAGGGTTGTCTCCAGTCCACGTCGATCATCATGACCTCCTGACTGGGCTGTGATGGCCCAGGATCAGTGGTCGTAGGCGCCGGCTCCGGGATGGATGGCGCGTGAAGCTCGTGGACGAAGACTCCGACGGGTACTTGAGTGCGAGTAGAACCAAGCTTCAACGGGACGTCCGTTGCAACGTTGTTGTCGCGGACGACGTGGTGGAACTCGAGACCATAGAATTTGTTCTCGAGCTTGCGAACTTCCAGACAGTAGGCGTCCATGTTCTCCTTGTTGCGATCCCAAGACTTGTTGACTTGGTTGATGACCACTGCGGAGTCGCCGTAGATTAGTAGTCGCTTGATGCCTAGTGAGATTGCGAGGCGGAGCCCATGCAGCAGGGCTTCGTACTCGACTTCATTGTTTGAGACCTTCCAGAAGATCTGCAGGACGTACTTGAGTTGCTCGCCCTTGGGAGAAATCAGGAGTACCCCTGCGCCCGCGCCCTCGAGCTTGAGTGAGCCGTCGAAGTACATCACCCAATGCTCTGGTCGCTCTGTTGGAGTTGGTAGCTGATTTTCTCGCCACTCTGCCATGAAGTCGACTAGTGCTTGAGACTTGATAGCGGTGCGCGGTTTGAAGTCAATGTTGAGGGCGCCAAGCTCGACCGCCCATTTGGAGATTCTTCCAGTAGCATCTTGATTATGGAGTATATCACCGAGCGGATAGTCAGTGATGACGAGGATCGAGTACTCCTAGAAGTAGTGTCGTAGCTTCCGCGAGGTGATGAGTACTGCGTAGAGTAGCTTTTGGACGGGTTGGTACCGTGCCTTGGACTCGGACAGCACCTCGCTGACGAAGTAGACTGGTCGCTGGACTGGGTAGGCGTGGCCTTCTTCCTGCCGCTCGACGACGAGGGCAGTACTGACCACGTGAGTAGTCGCAGCGAGGTAGAGCAGCAGCTGCTCCTATTTGCGAGGAGCTGTGAGGACCAGTGGCTTCGACAAGAAGTCTTTGAGCTGCGTCAGAGCTTGATCAGCCTCCTCGGTCCACACGAACTTCTCTTGGTGCTTGAGTAGTTTAAAGAAGGGTAGTCCCCGTTCTCCGAGCTTCGAGATGAATCTGTTCAGGGCCGCCATACACCCGGTCAGTTTCTGGACATCCTTGATGCAGGTTGGAGCTTTCATGTTGGTGATGGCGGAGATCTTCTCGGGATTGGCTTCAATGCCGCGATGGCTGATGATGAAGCCGAGTAGTTTCCCAGATGGTACGCCGAAGACGCACTTGTTGGGATTGAGCTTCCACTGGTACTCTCGCAAGGATGCGAAAGTCTCTTCAAGATCGGCGATGAGCGTGTCGGAGTTTCTGGTCTTGATGACCATGTCATCCACATAGGCTTCGACGTTCTTGTTGAGCTGCTTCTTGAAGCAGGCCTGGATAGCTCATTGGTAGGTAGCGCCGGCGTTCTTCAACCCGAACGACATTGTCGTGTAGCAGTAGGCGCCGAACGGGGTAATGAACGCGGTCTCCTCCTGGTCTTCTTCCTTGATAGCGATCTAGTGGTACCCGGACTAGCAGTCGAGGAAGCAGAGCAGGTCGCAGCCCACCGTGGAGTCGATGACTTGATCAATCCGCGGTAACCCGAAAGGGTCCTTGGGGCAGTGCTTGTTGAGGTCGGTGTAGTCGACGCACATCCTCCACTCGTTCGTGTTCTTCTTGCGGACGAGGACGGGGTTGACGAGCCACTCAGGATGGAAGACTTCTCGGATGAAGCCGGCCGTGAGTAGTTTGGCGAGTTCCTTCTTGATGGCGTCCCGTCGGTCGTCGGCGAAGCGGCGGAGGTGTTGTCGCTTGGGGGTAGCTTTAGGATCGATGTTGAGTGAATGCTCGATCAGCCTCCTGGGCACCCCTGGCATGTCCGCTGACTTCCACGCGAAGATGTCTCGGTTAGCCCGGAGGAAGCTGATGAGCGCGTCTTCCTATTTGGGGTCGAGCCCCGCGCCGATCATGGTAGTCTTGCTGCTGTCGCCAGTCCCGAGGTCGATGGCCTTCACCTGTACTTCCTCTGTCGGCTGGGGCTTGTTTGAGGTGTCGGTCTTCTCAGGTATCTCGAGTTCGGTTGGCGCGAGCTTCTTGGATGCAGCAAAGATTTCCATCATTGCATTGAGTACTTGATTGGTTGCTGCGAGTTCCACGGCTTCAGTGTCGCAGTCGTACGAAATCTTCAAGTCCCCTTGCAGCGCGAGTACTCCAGCAGGACTTGGCATCTTGAGTACCAAGTAGGTGTAGTGAGGGACCGCCATGAATTTGGCGATGGCTGGTCTGCCGAGGATGGCATGGTAGGAAGTTTCGAAGTCCGCAACCTCAAACTTGATGTACTCGGTGCGGTAATTCTCCCTTGTCTCCCCGAAGGTAACTGGCAGAACCACTGAGCCGAGTGGTATAGCCGCGTTGCCTGGGACGATGCCGTAGAAAGGTGACGCACTCTTAGTGAGCATGTCAGTAATGTCGAGCTTCATTTTCTTCAAGGTCTTGGTGAAGAGGACGTTGAGTCCGCTCCCGCCGTCGATGAGTACCTTGTTGAGTCTGGAGCCCGCGACTACTAGTTTCAGGACGAGTGGGAAACGTCCTGGCTCAGACAAGCTTGTCCATTGATCCGCGTGGGAGAAGGTTATGGGTACCTCCGACCACCTCAGAGGTGTTGGCACCGCTGGTTCAATGTTCAAGACTTCCCGTAAGGTGAGCTTCTGAGCTCGCTTGGTGGGTAGTCCGCCGAAGAGGACGTTCACCGTCTTGTTGGGTTCTTGGAAGTCGCCGTTGCCTTCGTCGACTTTCTTCTTGCCTTTCTTGTCGTGAGGAGGCCGTGGCTTAGGGATATCCTTAAGTGCTCGCCGGAGTTGGTAGCGCTGATCGGTTGTGTGGTTGCCGTCCAGATGCCATGGGCACTTCTCTTTGAGCAAGTCTCTGAATCCACCGGAGGTCTTTTTGGAGTTGTCCTTCGCAGGGTGCTGAATAGCCGCGACTGTGTTGTCTGGCTTGCGCTTGCGGTTAGGACCCGAGTAGTTGTTGTTGCGACCCCCTTGATCCTTGTTATTGTTGTTGCCGCCCGTGTTGTTTTTGCTCTTGCCGCGAATGGAGTCGTACTTGGCGTTTGCCTTGTCCTCTTCGTCGGCCCATGAGGTGATCATGTCTTTGAGCTTGGTGATGGAACTTGGGCGACGGCGACCGAAGTCTTCGAAGGTGCGACGGTGGTAGAGACCGTCTTGAAAGAGGTCGATGACTTCTTTGTCGGTGACGTCGACTACGGTCGTGCGCTTGTCGAAAAAGCGGCGCATGTACTGGCGGAGCGTCTCGCCTTGCTCCTGCTTGACCATCGCCAGGTCCATGTGAGTACCCGAGCGCCCCATGGCGCCCGCGAAGTTGCTGGAGAACTGGGCCTTCAGCTGGTCCCACTGGTCGATCGAGTTCTTGTCGAGCGACTCGAGCAATGTGAGTGGAGCTTGGTCCAGACAGAAGGGGAAGTAGAGACACTTCGTGTCGTCGCCACCAGCGTTTTCGATGGCCAGGGCATAGCACCTGAGCCACTGAACTGGGTCTTGCTTCGCGTCGTACTTGGTGATCCTGAGAGGATTGAATTTCTCGGGAAGAAGCAGATCGCGAAGTCGTGCAGAGTAGGCGGGGAAGCCGTCGCTATCGCTGACTTCGGTAGTCTTCTTGGCGCGGCGGATCTCGTCGATCCTGTGGTGGGCGTTGTAGCTGCTGCGTGCGTTGCCGGTGGCGTGGCTGTTCGCGTGGCCTCGGCCTCCGCGATCGCCGCCGCCACCAGCTCTTCTGCCGCCGCCATGGGAGGAACTACCGCTGCTGCCACCGCCGCCGGCACCCTCGCCGCTTTTGCCGCCATGGGAGGGTCCTCCCGCCGAGGCTCTAGAGCGGTTGGGGTTGGTTGGTGTTCGCCACGAACACGGTTGCGCCCGCCATCTGCTGGGGTGCGGCTGCGACTAGTGGCTTCGTGGTTTCCGGCTCCGGCGGTTCTGTTGTTGACCCGCATGAAGTAGGCGTCCTCAGCGAGCTTGGCGATGAGTTCGCCTGCGCGGTGCCCCTGAGCTGTTCGTGCTATCGTGGGGATAGACATGAGGCATTGCTCAGGGATAGTATGTACCCGGTTAGCGACTTGATCCAGAGCCTCATTGAGGTTCCGGATGGGGAGAGCTTCTCGAAGCCGCTTGCGTCGATCTGCTCGCTTTCTATTGTGTTCGCGCCGGGCGTTCTTGGCATCGGTAGTCTCGTCCGCGGGAGCGTTGGCTGATTCCTCATCTTCTGGGATGTCTTCAAGGTACCGATCGACTCGGTTCTCTAAGGTTCCAGCTTCCCCGGTTGCCATGAAGACTTCACGGTCAGGTGTGCAGAGTCCGGAGTCGGTGGTCGCCACCTCGGTGGACGTGTGCTCGTCTTCGTTTGGAGCCAGCGGTGTCCCCTCCTGGAAGGGGAGTGTCTCGAGGTAGGCGACGCAGCGCGTGTTGTCGTCAGTCTGGTCTGCGGGCTTGCGGTCGGGCCAGTAGACAAATCTGCCGGCGGGAGTAGATGTAATGACCAAGCCAGCAGCAGGACCTGAGAGCGGCTCCTCGGTCGTGTTGAGCTCGGACTCGGATTCGATCAGGTCCGAACCGAAGTCGAATTCGTAGGAGGAGTCCGAGTTGTAGTCGGGGACAGCGCTGGAGTCCGAGGAGTACTCGGAGACGATCTCCTTGCCGGCCCGACGTGGGACAAGCGCATCCGCGTAGCCTGCAGTTGCGTTGCGGAGGCCGTACGGGAAGTACTCGTGGGGGAGGACCGGTCCGCACGATGGCTCAGGAGCCAGCTCGCGTGGTTCGATCCAGGGTGACGTCGAGTTCGAGTTGGAGGCGGATCCAATCTCGAAGTCGGCGACTTGGTTGTAGAGCAAAAATTCGTCGAATTTCTCAACGAGACGACTCGTGACGACTTCGGGGAGTGTCACGAGCCCGGTCTTCGGGTCCGGAGTCATGGTGAGGTAGCGCTAGAACGATCCAGCGCCATCAGCGGTGCAGACCCAGGAGCCGAAGACGAAGGTGTCGCCGCGGTTGAAGGCGGTGGTTGGCCTGATGACGATTGAAGCCGTCGAGTTTGCCATGAGATCTTCGGCGAGATCCCCTACCTGACGCGCCAGGTGTCGGTGTTTTAACCCAGCAACCTACCAAGGGGAGTACCCGAGGTAGACGTTTGTGGCCTCGCCGAGATCGGGAACTCGAAGGAGAGACACGTGGCACACAATTTAGACAGGTTCGGGCCGCGAGGTGCGTAATACCCTACGTCCTGTATGCTGCGTAGCTCTGGATTGATTGGGTGTGTTTACAAGATGATGCGGATGATGAGATAGGGGTCCCTGCCTCGCCTTATATAGTCCGGGAGGCAGGGTTACAAGTCGATTTGGGAGGGAGAGTACTAGTCGCATACGGCTAGGAGTACTCTACATGGATCCGGACATGTCTAGCTTCCTAACCGAGTACTAGTCCTCCGTATGCCTTGCGCTTCACGCCATCTGGTGCCGTGCAGCCCAAGTCGAGTAGTCCCCAGGGGCCCACGGAGTAGTCGGTCCCAGTACCCACCTGAGTAGTGGGCCCAGGGATGTCCGTACGACATAGGGGGGACCTTGAAATATTGCTTTAGAGGGTAATATATAGAGGCTACTGCTACGGTCAGCCTTATTACATAAGGATGCAGGCAGGCATCTCTGTAGGTGCCCACAGGCTGTCGGCATCAGCCGGCTAGGTAAATTACATATTCCTGCAGAGCCTGCCGAAGCATGGTTTCCAGTGCTGCAATTTCCTGTTGGGCTTTGCAGAGAAAATCCAGGCAGTCTGCAGACGCCTGCCGGAGCCCACATGCAAGGCAAGTTCAGTTTATATAGGTACAAACCTACCAATTTTAGCTAGCAGCAAATAGTTCAACAAAGGCAAACTGTGTTAACACATAATCGAAGCTTTTATCAGCAGCTATCCATGAATCAATTTCGTGGTATTTTTCCTGCTTTCGATTTGTGCTACTGCAACATAATGGGGCAATTTGTGCTACTGCAGCAGACTGGGGTCTCGGGACCTCAGCGCGGGAAGCTAGCGACGGAGCAGAGACAGATCAGATGGAACCTTTTTATTGTTGCTTCACCTCTGGAATGCAACTCGTAGGAAGGCCGCAGCTCAGCCGCTGAGCTGCGGTGCCGGCGGTGCCCCTATAGTGCCTACTGATGTGGAAGAGGCAGGCTCTGCAGGATGTTTGCAGGTCTAGCAGGTTTAACCGCTTAAGCCTGTTGATCTTTGCAGGGGAGCCTGCGTAAACCCACACTGTAAATTGCTGGCCTCTGCAGACACCTGCTAAGGATATTTTTGCAGGCGTAGCTAGCAGGTTGGCAGGCAAACCTGCACTTGCTTGCATCTCTATTATTACATGAACGACTTACAAAAGAGAATTTAAACTCTAACAGACTCGACTTAAAAGATCTAGCTGACAGAGCCAATGCGAAATCCTTGACTGTTGCTCCTTTCGTTACTCCCAGAGCTTCACCAATTCCTGGCAGTCTGTCTCCTGATGGACCCGTTGTGCTTGTGACTCGACAGCTAGCTTCAAGCCATCACAGGCAGTGATAGCTTCGACCACCAACACATCCAGGCATGATTCTTTCCAACTGGCCGCAACAGCCAAGCAAACTCCCTCATGATCTCGAAGGACTGCACCAGAAGCACCCATATATGAATCTTCATGAAACGTTGCATCAATGTTGCACTTAAGCCATCCCAAGTCAGGTTTCTTCCATGCTTTCACCAGATTCACTTCTTTCTGTTGCTTCTCTGGGTGTGTCATTTGCCAAAGACCAAATGCAGTATTCCTGGCCTAGAACAACGCCTACTTCAAGGGTACCTTCAGTCGACCATGTCTTATATTATTTCTTGACATCCAAAGAGACCACATGCCACACAAGATTACGGCCCCTTCTCTCTTAGAGCATAGCATAGGATCCAAGAGGTCATTGGCCCATGTCAATGGATGCAAAGCTGGCAACTTAACCCCTGTTAAGGTCCTTGCATGCTCCCAGGATAACTCTGCCATGGTACAATCACCTAGGACATGCTTGATCGATTCCTCTTCTGCCCCCACACTTCACAATTTGCAATGGGGTCAATGTGTCTGCGGTTCAAAATTTGACGTGTCGGTAGAAATCCATTCAGTACTCTCCACCAGAAAACACGCACCTTGGGTGGGACACAGAGCTTCCACACACGCCGCCATAATTGATCAATGGATACTGATGCCCGGTTGACATCCTGTAGCTATTGGTGATCATGGTACAGAAGTTTGTAGGCTGACTTTACAGTGTACAGCCCATGCTTCTCTGGTTCCCAAGCCCAGAAGTCGTCACCAATACCCCTAACTGGTGTTCTAAGCCTCCATGTCAATTGCCTGAAAGGTGTTGCTGACACGCTGCTCATCCCATCCACTGCTTGTGGAGATAAGGTCTTCCACTAAATGATATATAAAGAGGTCGGGCGTGATCAAAGGTTTACCACCAAAATGGTTTGGAATCCAGCGGTCACTCCATATATTTGTCTCCCCGCCATTTCCAATCTATTTGATCAATCCCTTCTTTAGAACCTCCCTGCCTGCCAAGATCGCTCGCCAAGTGTGACTGGTATGTTTTTCCCTAGTTGCACTCAGGAAATCCTATATCATGAAAGTAGCGACCTTTTAGAATTCGGGCACACAGAGAGTCTGGTCTAACAAACGCCATCCCTGCTTCCCTAGTAAAGCAAGATTGAACAAATGCAGATCTCAGAAACCGATACCACCATCTGAATTTTGTCTTGTCAACAATTCCCATCTTTGCCAATGAATATGACAGTTATAAGCTGAGCTACCCCACTAGTAGTTAGCTATTACCATTTTCATTTTCTTGCACGTATCTTTTGGAACTAGGAAGCAACTCATCGGATAAGTAGGGACAACTTGCGCCACTGATTTCAGCAAAACTTCCCTCCCTGCACAGCTTGCTTCTCTCCCACTCCAAGTACCAACTAAACCTCGGACACGACTTGGCATATATTCAAATGCCTCCTTCGTCGAGCGCCCAAGGGCAGTGGGTTGTCCCAAGTACCTCTTCTTTCATATCATTTGTGCGATTTGTACTGAAGAAGATGTCTGATTTATCCTTATTTACAAGTTGACTAGATCCTCTCCCATAAATGTTTAGAATCTCTCGAAGGCGGTCAGCTCCTCTCTGCGATGCTTCCGTAAAAACAATGCAATCATCCGCAAAAAGAATATGTGAAATCCATGGTGTATTAATTCCCAAATGAACACCTCGAGAAAGATGCGTGCGCTTGGATATTGGGTTGTTCAGATGTCCTCCTAGGTACCCGGCCCTCCTTTATATAGTCCAGGGGCGGGTTCCTAGTCGGTTACAAGGTAGGAGTCCTAGTAGGATTACACGGAACGAGTCCTAGTAGGATTACAGGGGAATTCTACTATGAGTCTGTCTTTATCCTTCCTTGTATGAGTACCCGGGGTGTATGCCCGACAGATCCTTGTTATTTACACTCGACGTCCCTGACCATACAATTGAGTACCTAGACATTACAACCATATTCTCGACCCTTACAAAAATGCCCTTATACTTCCTATTTGGGCCTCTTTTACACACAATGGGGGTCCCTAGCCTTAGCCCTCCTAAGGCACACCCCAACACTTATTTTGACAGAATTAACCTTTTTTGTTTGTATGCAACACACTTGGGCTGGGGAGCAGACGAAAAAGTCCTACACGGACTTCATGGGTCGTGGGCCAGATCGACGTGATGACCGATGACCAGGTCAGGTGGACACCGTACTCATAGGCTAGTATCGACACCCGCGCACCACAGGGCCTGTCGCGTTGTGCTTACGAGACCAGCACTATTGGAAGAAGACGAGACACTTGGTGTTCGACATCTACATCGAGGTGTACGCGGACCACAGGGTGATGAGGCAGTTTGGCCTCTACCAAGCATCGCATGTGCCTGTTACGCACACTCTTTTGGCGGCAGTGCATAGGTAAGTTATCTGAATTTGTTAACATTTAAATGCATTACAAGGTTGACTTCTCAATAAATTTGTTTAATTTGTGATAGATGGTCGCATAAGGGCATCGAGGCGTCGACACACTGGGTTGACAGGTTGCAGCCGTACGTGGCTCAGTGGGCTGATGCGCCGGATCACGTTGTCACCGAGGAGAGCTCCCACAACGACACGGCTTGGACGGCGTACCTGACGTGGTACATCCTGAGGACTCGGACAGGTGATGTACATTCCTTCTGCCCCGCCACCGATCTCGGACCGCTAGTGGCTTCTTCTGTCCCGCACGTACCCAGTGCGACCAGATCAGAATGCCGACACAAGGGTGAGTTTGGGGAGTTCAATCATATTTTTTCATATTTTTATTCATTATAACGTGTGCTACTAATTTCGTGCACAGCACGACGCGCTAGCGGAGGTGGCGCGGATCGTGATGGACGCGAGGTCGCGGTTGCTAACCATGGGACCTCAGGAGCACGACCAGACGTACCAGAGCATCCTCGCGGTCGCCTCGAGGTACAGTATAGTGGTTAACTACGGTGGTACCGTGACCGTACCTCTTTATCCATGTCACCCCGCGTCGTCCTCGAGCTCCGCCTCGACTGCTCATTCGTATCAATCATCAGCGACCTTTTCACGTCCACATGCTGCTTTCTCGGCACCGACAGCACCGGCTCAGCGGCCTTTTGCTTTCCACAATTCAGGTACATTTACTCCTGTGCTTCTTAACTAATACACCGAGTTGTTACGTGTTATTATAATATTAACATAATCGTATAGGGCGGCCGCCGATCTATCTGATGGGACCCGGTCCTTCCACGTGGGCTCGACCGGCATATACGGTGCCACCTGCAGCAGCAAACGTTCATTCCTCGTCCACTGCACCTATTTTGCAGCAGTTAGGTGACGTCCTTAACTAATTCAGTAATATTATTAATTAAATACGATAAATATGATATGTGCTTAACTAATACTATTCGTTGCAGGTTACGACCCGACCGCCACTCATAACTTTGCCCTAGATGACGACGGGCTGGCGTTCGACCTCAAAGAGTACTTCACGGGCCCTGAGTCCCTGACGTGATTGGCGGGTCACAATTACCAGATGCGCCACTCCACGGGACGCAGCAGACACAGGTGGCTACAGGTCGTTGCAGGCGGCTGGAGAGGCACATGCGGTTGCAGGGTCGTCGCAGGCGACCGGACAGGCACAGGCGGATGCAGGGTCGTCGCAGGTGCCGATGGCGACACCGCCTCTCGACGATGATCGACGCCGGATCACCAGACCACGTGACCCCCTCACGTACAACCAGGACCACACGAGGGCTGCTGCTCGAGCACTTAGGCTGAAGCGGGGCAAACGGATTTAGATTTAGTTCTGATTTTTTTTGACAACATTACTTGATCATTATCGTGTATAAACTTTTCACTCGCTGTTTTATTTTAATCGGTTTTTATATGCAACAAGTTATTTTAATTTCTATTTTTATATAGTTGCTCTAATTTAATATTTAATATGGAAATGAAAAAAATACATTATCACCAGCCGTCCTACCATAGGGCGCACGGCGAGGCCACTCGGCACAACCAGACACCCTCCGATCTCAGATCAGAGAAGCACTTTGCGGACACAGATGAAGCACTCGAGCAGCTTATGTTTGCTCTCCCTCCTGGCGCTCTGCAGCCTGGTCAAGGCACAGGTCCTCTGCCAGGTACGCTCTTGCATGTCATCTTACAACAAGTACTTCAACGTGTCACTATCTGTTCGAGCAGGCAACTGGGAGTCGTGCAAGAAGCAGGGCGGCTGGTATAACAGCCTCAAGGCCCCAGGTCGACGACATCACCAAGGCCGGCGTCACGCACGTCTGGTTGCCTCCTCCCTCGCACTCCGTGTCACCCCAAGGTTACATGCCTGGACGCGTCCAAATACGGCACAGCGGCGGAGCTCAAGCCCCTCGCGGCGTTCCACGGCAGGGTGGACTATGGCGCTTACGAGAACAAGCTGGATGAAGGGAAAGATGAGTAGATGAATGGACTCTGTTGTGTTGCGTATGCGTGCGTGCTCGCCTGAGCTATATAAGCGTGTGTGTTGACTGAGGAGGCTCATCTTTGTAAGCAAGTTGCATCTGAACTCTGAATTGGTTTTCATGCCTCGTTCTATCTATCTCTGCTCCCGTTCCCCTTGCTGATCTCCTTCAATCTCTATCCCGTACCCTAACACAGGGGCATCCAAGTGCGTGGCGAACATCGTCATCAACCACCGGTGCACCGTACCAACAAGAAGGACGCGCGCGGCGTCTACTGCATCTTCGAGGCGGGACGCCCGACGACCGCCTCGACTGGGGCCCCGGCATGATCTGCAGCGACGACACCCAGTACTCGGACGGCACGGGCCACCGCGACACCGGCGACGGGTTCGCGGCGGCGCTCGACGTCGACCACCTCAACGCGCGTGTCCAAAGAGAGCTTGTCGACTGGCTCAACTGGCTCAAGTCCGACGTCGGCTTCGACGGCTGGCGCCTCGACTTCGCCAAGGGCTACTCCCCTACCATCACCAAGATGTACGTGGGGAACACAAAGCCGAGCTTCGTCGTGGCCGAGATATGGAACTCCCTGAGCTACAGCGGTGACGGAAAGCCGTCGCCCAACCAGGACCAGTGCCGGCAGGAGCTGGTGGACTGGGTGCAGGCGGTCGGCGAGCCGGCGATGGCGTTTGACTTCACCACCAAGGGGTTGCTGCAGGCGGCCGTGCAGGGCGAGCTGTGGCGGCTGCGCGACAACTCCGGCAAGGCGGCCGGCTTGATCGGGTGGACACCGGAGAAGGCGGTCACGTTCATTGACAACCACGACACCGGGTCGACACAGAAGATGTGGCCATTCCCGTCCGACAAGGTCATGCAGGGCTACGCCTACATCCTGACCCATCCAGGAGTCCCCTGCATCGTAAGCGCTCGATCATCACACCAGAATCTTCAAGTTATTAGAGTCCAAATTCAGATTTGTCCTAATCCGTGTACTACGTGTATTTATCATCCAGTTCTACGACCACATGTTCGACTGGAACCTGAAGCAGATATCGACGCTAGCGGCGATCAGGGCTCGCAACGGCATCCACGCCGGGAGCAAGCTGCGGATCCTCGTCGCCGACGCCGACGCGTACGTGGCTGTCATCGACGAGAAGGTCATGGTGAAGATCGGGACGAGGTACGACGTGGGCAACGTGATCCCGTCGGACTTCCACCCCGTGGCGCACGGCAAGGACTACTGTGTTTGGGAGAAGGGGAGCCTCCGCGTCCCGGCAGGCTGGCACCTTTAGCACCTCAAGCACTGTGCTGCAACACTGAATAGTTCAGTCTTCTTCCACAGCGGGCATTTCCTGAATTTTACTCTTGTATTTCAGTTCCAATTCTGGCATGTAAACACTGTCATAACTCATAATGAACACAAATAAACAAAGGTCAGGTCTCCTGAATCTTTAGGTGCCTCGATCTGAATTTAGAATGATAGGGATTTGTGTAGGGACGAAGTTTGCAGTCCAGTGCTAATCAGTTGTACGGTCGCCATCATGGTCACGGGCACTGAGAGCCTATGCACACGAGATTAGCCCACATGCTGCTTTTTTCAGTAGGAGGGGCCCTCTGCTTGTGCCTGATGAGTGATGGCTGATGAGAGCGACAGGGAAGAGGTCGGCATGAGGCTGCGGGCCACGCACCCTTTGTTCTCTAGCTAGCTCCGCATCTGCAGCAACCTCGTGTGCCAAAATCTGATTGGCCTCCTGAAATAATTAATTGTACCGCTCGCCGACCACAATGAACAGCACGTTTGTTGTCTCTTTACTCACAGCATTTCGCCAAATCTGATCTGACATCACCGACGATAAAATTGGGTTACGGAGGTGGTGAACGGTGCATGAAAGGGAGATTTTGACATCTGACGTTTTACCCATGCGCGACGCTCCTCATCCCGGGAGCTCTCTCCAATAATCTGTACGCGTCCATCGCCTTCCAATCTGTGAATCGTTGTCGGCGTTTGATACTACCGGTAAGTAAATTTTGGTATGTTCGTACGTTTGATTTGGATGGTTGGGCTTAGAGACACCGGGATTATACTGGTTCAGGCACCAGGGGATGCCCTACGTCCAGTTCGAAAGGATATTCTATATGCCCACGGGGGCTTGTAGTAGGGGGTACAAGCTTAGGTCGAGAGAGGGAGAGTATCCCAAGTCTCTGGATGTGGTGGTGAGCTGTGGGTGCTCGATGAGTGTTGTGGTGTGTTGTTTTTCCAGTTGGTCATACTGTTTACGGTGCCAGCCTCCCCTTTTATAGTCCAAGGAGGGCTGGTGTACAAGGGTTAAGATGGTAAAACGGCGTCCTGCTACAGTGCTGGAACAGTGTCACGCCGTGGGCCTTCGTCTCCCGTTGGCGCCGTACGCTGTGCTAGCTGCGGTAGCCTCTGTAGGGCGGCGTAGCCACGGCTCCCGTTCCAAGGTGGCTTCTCCTGACCCATGACCGCGCCAGTCCTGTTGGGTCGGGGCTTTTCGTGCAAGCCTCGACCTTCCCTCTGATGCCTGCTGGGTCGGGTCTCGTCGTTCGATGTCTTGCAGGCGAAGGATTCGTGTGTCATTTGCCACTGTTCATTATCAAGGTGATGGGACGCCGGGGCAGTCCGCTTCCGATGCCGGGGAAAATCTCATCATGGCCTGACCGTCTAACAAGGCAGATCCGCCCGCCCTGCTGCTCCTACACGTCCCGGGCGGCGCGGGGCAGCTTACGCCACGTTGCAGCTCTCCCCCAGGGGGGCCCTGCCGAGGGATTGCAGCGGAAGGAACCTTAGGTCGTGCAAGGCGGAGCCGCCCGTCGAGATAGCCAGGACGACCGCCTAAGTCGGAGGTGGCCCTGCAGATGGTGTCAGGCCGCTGTCCTTGAGAAAGGGAAGCCGGACCTGGCTTGTTGGCTGCCGATGTTGGGCCTTCACGGACGCAACCCATCATTAGCCTTCGTGATTTTGGGGATTTAGGGGCTAAGATGATTACCCCTAGTTTCTCCCCTCTTCAGTAGCCCCCGAGCCTAAGGGGGAAAGAGTGGATTTCTCCCTTAGGATCCGAGACGTCGAGCTTCTTCTTCTGTTCTTCACTTCGGTGGGGGCGCGCGAGCGCACCCGCCGGGTGTAGCCCCGAGCCCGTGGTAGAGCCAGAGGCTCTGCAGCGGGGTGTTTATTTTAGCCGCTGCGAGTACCGACTCACCTTTTGAGGCCGTCGTGGCCGGACGGGGGATTTGACCCGGCGTCACGGGGAACTGTGGCCGGCCTCTGCCGATGTGACGGCGAGGCGCACTGGGCCTTTAATGCACCGCCTGGCGGGGCGGGTGGCCATTTTAGCTTGTTTTGTAAGCTAAACCGTGCCCGTCGTGCACCTCACGTGGTTTGGCTGGTGCTGCCCTATAATAGGAGCTCCACTTCGTCCCGGTGAGACTCCATGGTTGCCACATGGAGAGGGAAAGAAAACAGCTACTTCTTCCGTCATGGGGGGTTCGTCCCCCTGAGTGTAGTGCCATCCTTCAAGCCTTCTGATGTTTGTGGGAGTTCAGTGAACAGGGAGGCATGCTCTTGGCAGCCCTCTCCTGCCTTACGGCTTGAGCCCGCACGGTGACATGGGGGTCGAGTGCTAGGGGAGGGGGCACCGACGTGAGCCGCCACTCCGCGTCCGCGTCACCACCGCCGCTTCCTGCTGCATGCCATGGACTACCCGGGGTCACTTCCCTGAGTGCTGTCGGAGCAGCAGAACACCAAGTTACCCCTGAACAAGCTTCTCTGATGAGGCTGCTCCCGGAGGAGCGACGCGTCGCCAGCAGCTTGTTCGGGGGCGGCCCCAGGAACTTGGACTTCTTCCTGGGCCTTGGTAGTCGTGGTGGAGGCGTCGGCCGCCTCCCTGGTCCCTGCAGGGAGTCCCTGGCTGCGTCAGATGTAGGTGGGAGCTCAGCGAGGTGGTCCTCCAACTCTGACCTGCCGGGAAACGCAGCACCACCATACTAGCGGTGTTTTATGTTACGATACTTGTTCACGGTCCGTTGGGCCGCCTTCTTGTACCTTAGAACTCGGGGCTTCGTATTAATGCAGCTGTCCCCATGTCCTTTTAATGTTGAGGCCTGTTTTGAATCCCGCCGGACGGTTTGCCTTCATCCTTTAAGTCGGGGGGAAAACCCTTGGTGTTCCCCAAGGTTGGTGGACATCGTGCCCGAGACTGGCGGAGTAATGGGAAGTGGAAGAGCAGAGAGAGGTAGAGATAGAGAAGACGAAGAGCGAGAGAGAGAGCCTCCCCGCCTCCGGGTAACCGCTGCGCACGGGGCGCCGCTCAGCTATAAAACCCCGGGGAAGGCTCGGAGTGAACACACCT
Organism: Cenchrus fungigraminus; assembly: GCA_036936925.1. Classification (NCBI taxonomy): domain Eukaryota; kingdom Viridiplantae; phylum Streptophyta; class Magnoliopsida; order Poales; family Poaceae; genus Cenchrus; species Cenchrus fungigraminus. The sequence continues at coordinate 60,580,082 of CM072768.1, read as the reverse complement.
CTCGTCTTCTTCTTCCTCCCGCTCGCGCTGCCTCTTTGCTTCCTCACTCCTCATTCCTACCAGAGACCTCGTTCTTCGAGACCCCAACTTCCGGATGGCTGGCGAGAAATGTTCAGCGGAGGGTTCCCTCGACTCATCGGCGAGGGCGCCGCCCCCACTCCGTCGGGCGGTGCAGGAGGAGGCCGCGGGCGACGATGCGCCAGTGGCTCGTTGCCTCGAGGCCCGCGGCGCGGCTGGTGTCGTGGTCCCTCCGGCCTAGCCAGCTCCTGGTTCAGGCGCAGGCCCGTCCGTGCCGGCCGCACCTCCGGCGGCTGTCGTCGACGATGCCCATCTTTGGGCCAACCCCTCCGCCCGCCTCCAGGCTCAGCTGGATGATGCGCGGCGGCGCATCATGCTGCTGGAGAGCGAGTTGGACATGGCGCAGCAGGCCGCCACTGCCTTCAGGGCCGCCTTCGAGGGGGCTGAGCGGGAGCTAAAGGCGGCGAAGGACGCCAAAGCTGACGTGCTCGCCCTGGTTGCCGGTGAGTCGCTCGGCCTTGCCCTCATCTTTTTTGTAGCATTGCTGCCATGGTTGATGATGTCTTTTTTCGGTGTTGTGCAGGTCAGGAGGAGATAGCACACATGCGCGCCGCGGAGGCGGAGTAGGCGCAGCGGGACCTCACCGAGCTACGACTCGTCCACGGCCACCTCCACGACGCCGCTAGCATCGCAGTGACAGCGGTGCGGCTGGAGCCGACGATGCTGCACGACCGACTTCACGCGCTCCCCGATCGCATCCACGCAATGGTCGCCGCGGGGGTACACTAGGGGGCGACGTATGGCCTTGCTGCCGTGAACCTCCAGGACCCGGACTAGTTGATCGGCCAGATCCCCGTGGGGTTCCCACGGGAGACGAGGCCGCGGAGGCGTCAGGAGTCGGCCTTGTACTTCAATGCCAACGCCGACGCCATCCATCTATCGGTGGACATCGACGCCCTTCTTGAGAACCGGGGGCCCGCCGCGACGACATGGGTGTTGACGGCTGCTAAGTGCTTACTTTAGCCGTCAATTTACTCATGAATAAAGGAGCAAGAGGCATTTCTTACACGTATTTAATTTAAGAATAATGTAGTTCCACTTGTCCTTGGAGATTATGTGATTGCAGGAAAATAAGCATAAAAGAAGTGGCAAACTCACCTTCTATGATTCATGCCACGTCACCTCAAGGAGTGGCTGCCACCTCAGGTGCCATGCATGCAAGCTAAGGCACCTCAGGTGCCATGCATGCATGCCATGTCACCGATCCAAGAGAGGCAAGCCCCGACGAATCAGAGCGTGACACGTGGACTTCACATGGATCCATGGGCCCACCAGAGCGCCTAAACCACCTCAAGAGCATGTGTACACCGGGGACCAACCTAAGGGCCCACAGGACAGCCACCCCGAAGAAGCACACCCCGAGTGGGGCCCACCTGGGGTCGGCCGACCCTAGGATCGGCCGAACCGACCTTGGGTCGGCTGATCCTGGGCTTCCACGTGGCGCTTGTCCATTGGTCCTAGAGGCCGTTCCCGGGGTGTTTCACTCCTCTTTGCGCCAGTGCTCTGGCCTATAAATAGAAGGGGGGTTCATTTCTTACCAACACATCTTACTCCTCCTCTATCACTTTTGGTTTCTAAGGCTAGGATGTAGGCTAGAGTAGTTCTACTTCAGGTTCCAAGTCTACTTTGGGATCTAGGTATGAGTCCTCTTGTATCTTTATTTTATTGTATGACTTTGATCTACTTCAGTTATTCAGCTATTTCATATAAAGTTGTGCTTGTATACATGGGTGATTTGTTCATGTGTTCTTCGCTTGTTCATCATTTAGAGGCTCATGTTCTTGATGAACAAGGCCTTTCGATCCAGTTGACGAGTGACTTATACATGTTTCCGGTGTTTGTTCATAAGTTAGAGGCTCGTGTTCTTCACGAACACGACCCTTTGATCTTGTTGAATAGACATAGGAAAGCACAAATCCGTTTGTGTACTTAGCCTAGTTTGATCTAGTTAGATCACATGTTCGTGTTGCATGAAGTTCGTGCTTAAGCTACAGTACTCTGTGTAATTGGCCGGTTTATCTGGCGGCTCTGACCTGGGTCACAATAGCCCAGGCCGGTCAGGGTCCTGCTAACAATGTAAGCGTGGTGCTTGGGTTACGTAGCTACGTTGCTTACGAGTGTATCCCACGGTTTGTCTTGGGGTAGGCCACGGTGGTGACAGCCGTTGGACCCTTCTGGAATCCCCCCCGTTCGGATACGCTGTAGGAGTCTAAAGTCTAACAACCGGAGTCGTGCGTAAGCGACGCGGGAGGTTAGCTCCCCGTTTGTACCTGGGTGCTTGAGCCAGCAATCATGCAATGCTAGTGTGTATCTAACTCGTCTAACTGACTTTGTGTGTTTAGTACTTTAGAACCTAGAACTAACTCATATGTTGCCTCCTAAGCCTAGGACCTTTAGAGAGAGTGTGTTTGTGTGTTCACACTACCATCCTATCTATCATACCTTACCCCTATACTTGAGTGTCTGGTTTGTTCCCGTCTATGATTTATACTCCTTGCAATAGTGTTGAACTTGTTAATCCGCCCAGCCTTCCTTGGATTCGATACCCTTTGGAATACTCCTTTGGAGAAATGCTACAATGGTACTTCCGTGCGCTTGCGGACTCTTGTAATCGTTAGGATTACCATTTGGTTATTTCTGGCATCATTGCTAGGAACTCATAACCTAGTGACGATGTTAAGAAATGCCAACAAGCATTTCTGGCGCCGCTGCCGGGGAAGGCTAAGGATAACATGTCAACACTTTGTAATGTTTATAATCATGACAGGAATAAAACAGTTCTCAATGCAGGCTAACTTTGAATGTCTTCTTTGTCTATTGATGATGAAGACAGGTAGTGTATGACTGGTTTCGACTTACCACCGAATTTCACTGAAGATCCTGAGTCACTCGTAAGGAGAGCTAGAACTCATTTCGGTTCTCCCCTGCGTGTACGTACGGAAGTCGACCCAGCTTCCTTTGTGCCATCTACATCAACTTCCATGGCCAATCAAGAGAAGACTCTTCGCGAGTACTCTGCTCCCTCTGCTGATCAGGTGCCTACTGGCCCCGAGATCAACACCGGGAACGGAAACTTCGAGATCAAGACTGGCCTCATTACGATGGTACAGGCTAGCCCATTCTGTGGCAAGCCCAATGAAGACGCGAGCGCCCACTTGCAACAGTTCCTGGAGCTGTGCAGTACCTTCACTATACGAGGAGTGGAGGAAGATGCCATTCGTCTACGACTGTTTCCATTCTCACTTCTGGGAAAGGTGAAGCAGTGGTTCTATGCGAACCGTGTAGATATTGAAACCTGGGCGAAGTGCTCAGCAGCGTTCCTCGCGAAGTTCTTTCCGTTGGGCAGGACCAATGCCCTCCGGGGGAGAATTTCAAGCTTTCAGCAAGCAGCAAATGAAATCATTCCAGAAGCTTGGGAAAGGCTTCAGGAGTACATCCTGGCTTGTCCCCACCATGGGATGGACAACTGGCTTATTCTTCAGAGTTTCTATAATGGGCTGACTCTGACAGCCCGGGGCCATATTGATGCTGCTGCTGGAGGGGCTTTCTTCTCTCTCACTATCGCTGAAGCAACTAAACTTATTGAGAAGATGGCCTCCAACCAAGGGTGGAGTGATGATCGACTCCAGCCACGTCAGAGGGGTACACATACCGTCAAGGAAGCGGATATGTTGCACGCCAAGATGGACCTACTTATGAAGAGAATGAATGCTCTGACCAGTGAGAAGGCTGCCATGGCCATCACTACTCAAGCTATGGATGCTCGCATGACTTGCGAAGTCTGTGGTGACACTGGGCATTCCGGGAATTGCTGCCCTACTACCCAGGAGGATGTGATGTACATGAACGGCAACAACAATGGTTATCGTCCACAAGGAGGTCAAACATGGAATCAATCACGCCCTTACTATCAGGGAGGTAATCAAGGTAATTCTTTCAATCCAAACCAACCTTCCCTGAGAGATCTGGTTTTTGGGCAAGCTAAGATTAATGATGGTTTTAATAAAAAAACAGCTGCCTATGATAAGGCTTTGGAAAGCCTTAACGTTAAAATTGATAGCCTTTCTTCTGCTCTTAAGAACCAGATGAGCTTTAACAAAATGATAGAAACCCAGTTGGCTCAGTTAGCTGCTTTGGTTCCTTCTACTGAAGACGGGAAGATTCCGGGGCAACCCGTGTCTTCTTGTGAGAATGTTTGTGTAGTGTCCACCAGATGGGGTAAGCCATCTGGGAGGGCACGAGCTGCTGACTATGCAGGGAGACCCATACAGCAGGTTCTTGATCCATGGGAATCTTCAGCAATTGTGCACAGGAAAGATCCTGGTTATCCGGCTATCACTTGCATAACATACTATCAGAAAATCAGGAATCTTCTCTGTGATCTTGGCGCGAGTGTTAACCTCATGTCCAAGGCGATGTTCGAAAGATTGGGATATCCTGCTCTTACTCCAACCTCGAGGACAGTTCAACTTGCTGATGCATCAATCCGGTATCCGAAGGGGATTGTGGAAAGCCTACTGGTATTTGTCCAAGGTTCCTGCATCTTCGCAGACTTCGTGGTCCTTGATATGCAAGATGATGCGGAAATGCCACTTATTCTTGGGAGGCCATTCCTAAGTGATGTTCGGGCAAGGATCAATGTGGAAAATGGGACCATCCGTTTCCGCATTGGGAAGAAGAACTTGATGTTCCGATTTCGATCAACAGAAGAGCAATGCTATTCAGTGCAAGAAAATGATGAGCAAACTTGGGGATGGACGGAGCCACAACCCCAACCCACACAACCTCTGACCACACCAAGAAAACCAAGGAAAACACGGAAGGTGTGGCAGGAGGTATAGAGATCACACCCCTCTACTTCTCGGGAGTGGGGTGACGAGTGGAACTGATCACCGAGAAAAGTCCCGTTCTCGGACTTAAAATGATGAGTCCTTTCGCCAAAAGGTAAAACTGGTAGTTATCTCATATTTCTCTTTCCAAAATTTAATTTAATTTTTCCAATGCATATTTGAATTTTCCATCCTTGCATCTGCATGCTAGATTTTTTCTAGCCAAATTCCCATTTTAAATAAAAATTCTGAAAATAAAATTTTGAGTTAAAAAATCCTTAAAATTCATTTGAGCAAGTTTTTGGGCAAGTTTGGACCGGGACACCTAGGCAGGCCATCGCATGACCGTTAGAGAGCCGTTGCGAAAAGCTAGAGGCGGGCGGACCCGAGGTGGGTTCAGCCGACCCCACAGGTCGGCCGACCCAGCCTAACGGCTACCTCGGCCCCCCCTTCCTCCAACGGCTCCTCGCCGTTGCACACGGCCCATGTCTCGGTGCCCGGCATCATTGCCTATAAATACCAGGGGGTTTGAGGGGTGTCTTCACCCATTGCATCACTCTCTCCCTCTCTTGCTCTTGCTCTCTGGTTTTCGTGGATTTCTCGCTCGAGATTGAGGTGCCAAGTATTCTCTCCAAGTGCTGCTGAAATATTGATCATTGGTGGAGCAAACTCGGTAAGGATTTCATTCGGTTTCACTAACCCATCACCGAGTTGCTCGTGTTGTCCGATCGTTGTGCAAGATGAGTTGGGCCTCCGGCGCATTCCGGAAGTTGACTCACTCACGCCGTTCACATGACGGGGGGAGCTCGTCTCGTCATTCCGAAGCTGCACCAAGCCCAATGTGAACCGACCATGAAGAGGAGGGAGAGGAAGAGCTACCCACGCCACAAGCCGAGAAAGTGTACGCCGTCGACGCCGCCTTCATCGACTTGAGGAATGATCGCGAGAGACAAACCTATGCTCTCATCAAGGACCGAGTCTTCGCCAACACCAAGGAGTTCGACCCGGACCTTCTTGAGAAAACAGGTATGGACTCCGAGTTCAATTCCATTTGGCAAGCTCTAGGATGGGAGGATTTTGTCCCAGTTCAGGAGGTTGGTTCTAGACCTACCACCATCTAGTTCCTTTGCACTCTCAAGAGGATGCGTCTGGTATTTCATTTCGATTTCATGGAGTTATGTATCGAGTTTCATGGAAAGATCTTAGTCGCACCCTCGGTTTTCATCGTCGCTGCGCTATTTCTCTTGAGCAAGCTTGCGCTGATTTCAATCGTGAGAGTTTTTGGGAAGAGATCTCTGGTCAGCCTGTTCGCGGTAAGTTAATACCTAGGTGCAACGATATCTTGCACCCCACTCTCCGACTGTGGCACAAGTGGCTCGCCGTCACTCTCTTTCCAAGGGATGATGTGCGGCCTGTGCGCACTGACGAGATGATGATCTTATATGTCGCGGTCAGACAGATCAAGATCTCCCCTGTGCAAGCTATGATTCGGCAGTGGTTAACGAATTTTAAGATGACAGGTTCTATTGAGTGTACGTCTCTGATTTCTCGCATCGTCACGAATCTTGGGATTACGCAAGGGCCCAATGTGCCCTCCATTGCTAATCCCCGGACTCAGATTGACGAGGCTTATTTGACTCAGGGGCATATTCTTAAGAAGGGTCTAGATGATTCTTTGGTTTTCTTTTACCCGGGCCATACAAACCAGATTCGGTTACCTAACCCGGATTTCAGGTTGTACGGCCAGGGGCCACTTACCGTTCCTCTCGAGGAACCTCGTCGTTCTAGTGTCTCTGGTGACAGGGTAACTAGAAGTGCATCGAGGAGAGCAGCCGAAGCACAATAGCCGCCACCACAGCCATCCCCGCAGCTGTCGCCTCAGCCACAGCCTCAGCCTACCACACCTCCGTCTGGTACATGGACCTCTACCGAGTACATGCCTGGGGTTACTCCCGAATATGCTCCCGGTTGGGATCAGCCCATGTACCAGCAGGGTGCGAGTAGCTCGGCTTGGGCTAGCGCGGGCAGTGGCGAGTGGGCCGTCCCTGCTGGCAATGCCTACGGAGATGCGACGTCTTTGTCGTCCGGGTTGCGCTCGTCATCTCGTGGGGCCACCCTCACTCAGCAGATGAGCGAGCTCAACATCCGAGTCGGCGACATGGAGGAGACTGTGCACCAGCACGTCGAGTCCACCCGGGACTGACAGCAGATGTCTGGCGAGAGACTTCACGCCATCGAGCTGGCACAGCAGCAGCAGCTGGAGGAGCAGAGGGCCTACTACCGGTGGATGGGATTTCCCCCTCCACAGCAGTGAGCCTGAAGCTAGCTTGGGGGAGGACCCCCACTCTGAGGTAACTTGTATCTTTATTTCAGAATCTCATATGCTAAAAACACATAAAAATCTGCAAAATTAAAAAGACCAAAAATATTTATTTGCTTTCCTAAATTAGTTTGCTTTCGTATGCGCGTAAGAATGCTTTCTGTTCTTCATGGTTGAAATGATGAATAGTTGCTCTGTTTATTCCTCCTGCATGCCTTGCTTACAACTTAGTATCCTATTTAAGTTTTCAATTAGTTGGCTTGCATGATCAAACCTTAGCTTGAAACTTGTGGGTAGCAAAAAGCATGACCTTTGCCTAGGTTGTTGTGAGGTATGATATGGTAAAATAGAGTTGCTTTGAGCCTGTGCTAAGTGATGTTTGATATCCGGAGTTTTCTTTTGAAAAATGATAAAATGATAAGTTCCTCAATGATGAGAAATTCCTATCCAAAGCCATATGTAGATCTTAGCTTTTGTTAGCCTCCACATATGCTGCTTGTTTTCTTCATTGAGTCTTGTGGAATTGTTGTGACCCTCGGCGAGAAACTTGTCATGCTCCCATGATCAAGATCACGTACACAGCCACTATATGCTAAACTTCTACACCGGAAGTTGGCACCCATCATTTCATCCATCCACCATCCATTCCGCAAATAAAGCTCCGCGCATTGTTCTATGATTACTCTCTCTCCAAAAATATTCAGCAAGGACTATGGGCTATGCGAAAAAAAGAGAGAAAAGAGCACATGCTAAAGAGCATGAAAAAAAAAGAAAGAGAAAGAATAAAGAAACATAGCCCATGTCTCAAAAATCTCAAAAGGAGAAGAAAGAATCATATACAAAAAGGAGTTCTTCATTCATCCACCATATACACACACATGCACATCTTGATCAGGTTGTATGACTTGTTGCTCCCAAGGATCCGGTTTTCGACTCGACAACATATGAGAAACAGGTATGCCACATGTTTTCCCTACCTACAGCTCCACATATCAGCTTATTAGGAGTAGGTGGAGAAAGAAGGCAAATCAATGCCTTGGTGAGGAATCATACACAATGAGCGATCCGAGAGTATCATTCGAGGAACTTTGAATTCTTTGCGAAAATTTGCAAAACCTCCAAATTGACAACTGATCAAGGCACTTGTGATTAGTAATTTTTATACAACCGTTCTATCTTTCAACCGCCCAAGGCAGGTGAAGCTACAAGCCCCATATCAATCAAGCGTAAGGTAAGATTAATGCTAACTTATTCAATCCTTGATAGAGTACCTAGTCGTATGCTTGTCATAAACTAGGAATACAACATTGTAGCAACTCCTGATCAACCAACCTAAGTCCTAAGTGTCTTGCTCGGGACGAGCAAGAGGCTATCTTGGTGGAGTTGTTGACGGCTGTTAAGTGCTTACTTTAGCCGACAATTTACTCATGAATAAAGGAGCAAGAGGCATTTCTTACACGCATTTTAGTTAAGAATAATGTAGTTCCACTTGTCCTTGGAGATTATGTGATTGCTGGAAAATAAGCATAAAAGAAGTGGCAAACTCACCTGTTCGTGTTGCATGAAGTTCGTGCTTAAGCTACAGTACTCGGTGTAATTGGCCGGTTTATCTGGCGGCTCTGACCTGGGTCACAATAGCCCGGGCCGGTCAGGGTCCTGCTAACAATGTAAGCATGGTGCTTGGGTCGCGTAGCTACGTTGCTTACGAGTGTATCCCACAGTTTGTCTTGGGGTAGGCCGCAGTGGTGACAACCGTTGGACCCTTCTGGAATCCCCCACGTTCGGATACGCTGTAGGAGTCTAAAGTCTAACAACCGGAGTCGTGCGTAAGCGACGTGGGAGGTTAGCTCCCCGTTTGTACCTGGGTGCTTGAGCCAGCAATCATGCAATGCTAGTGTGTATCTAACTCGTCTGACTGACTTTGTGTGTTTAGTACTTTAGAACCTAGAACTAACTCGTAAGTTGCCTACTAAGCCTAGGACCTTTAGAGAGAGTGTGTTTGTGTGTTCACACTACCATCCTATCTATCATACCTTACCCATGTACTTGAGTGTCTGGTTTGTTCCCGTCTATGATTTATACTCCTTGCAATAGTGTTGAACTTGTTAATCCGCCCAACCTTCCTTGGATTCGATACCCTTTGGAATACTCCTTTGGGAAAATGCTACAATGGTACTTCCGTGAGCTTGCGGACTCTTGTAATCGTTAGGATTACCATTTGGTTATTTCTGGCATCGTTGCTAGGAACTCATAACCTAGTGATGACGTTAAGAAATGCCAACAATGGGGAGCGGCGGTTCTGGACGGCTCCAGCGAGTCGGAGGGTGCCTCCGAGGGGGCGGACTCCCCCGGTCAGGCCGACCCTTCGGCGGAGTGAGGCGTGTGCCTCGGGGCGGGTGCTAATCCTTCGTGATCGGCACCTCCCCCTTTTATCTTCTTTTTCTTTTTTCTTTGTGTAATGAAACTTGGTGCGGGTGGCGACTTGTTTTCCTCGTGCGGGTGGCGACGGATGGCTGCAACGAGCCACTCCAGTCCTCTTGACGATGTCTTGTCGTACGAGTCCACCCGTCTCGCTGACCAGCCTGGGTGCGTACTTAGGTCGGGCCTCGCGGCCGCGTCTTGACTCGGGGCTGGGGTCGTCTTTTTTACTGTTTTTACCATGATGGTAGGTCGCGAACCTTGCGTTAGGTTGGGAGAATCTTCTTTTCTGTTGTGATCTCATGTGTCGTCTTGTCAGCCGACCCCAGTCGCCGGCGTGCCGAACGCCGTCTGGGGCGGAGATCGCTTTTTCCGGGGCGTCAGGCCTGGCAGGATTTGCACATGAGGGAGAGAGAGAGGTCTTGGGCGGGACGCTCCTCTGCTCCTCCTGAGTGGGCCCGAGCAGTGAATTGCCCCCAACCGGCCCGTGCTTACCCATTTAAGTCGAGAAAGCGGGGGTTGATTGCGATCTAATTCTTCCCTTTCGTCCCTTTCTTCTCGCGCCCACACCTTCCGACCCAGCGCGCCGACTGGTTAGCAGATTCAAGTCTTCCGCCATCGTTTCCTGTCTTCTGCGGTGATGTCGAACTGGCAACGCTCCACCGTCTCTCTTACGAAGTTGACCGGTCTCGCCGACGCGGGGCTGCTCCCGCGCCTGACCGATGCGCGGGAGTGGATCAAGCCCAAGCTTGAGGATTTCCCGCAGCCCCTGCCGGGGTATGTGGTCTCATTCGTTGCCTTCCACGAGCGCGGGTTTTCGGTGCCAGCGGGGCGGTTCATCCGTGCCGTCCTGCGGACCTACAGCCTCGAGCTCCAGCACCTCAACCCCAACGGCATCCAACACCTAGCGGCGTTCGAGGCGCTGTGTGAGGGGTACCTTGGGGTGGAGGCGCATTGCACCTCTTCCGCTATTTCTTCGGGTTCGTCAGCCTGAAGGACGAGGGGAGGCCGGCGACGATCGGGTGTGCCGCCCTCCGACTGAAGCGGAACAGGACATCCGAGTACCTGGTCGGCCCCCTCACCAGCTCGAACAGCAGTTGGCATTCGGAGTGGTTCTACCTGAAGAACGACCCCGAGTGCTCGCTGCCGGCGTATACCGGCGGCTATTACGATGTGACCCCGGAGGCCTGGTCGGACGGGCCTCTGAAGGAGGACCACCAGAAACTGCTCTTTGGGTGTCTTGAGGCGCTTAATGTGCTGCAGGGGCACGGCGTCGATCTCGCGGCCGTGATTGGCAGCTACCTGGAGAGGGGGATCGTGCCGTTGCGGCGGCGTCCCCTTCGCTTGTTTGAGATGACCGCCGACCGGGCCCCGTTTACGGGGACCGTGACCGCCGATCCCTTACCCTCGGTGGGCGAGGTCCGGAGGCGGGTCCGGCAAGCCGTCCCCGGCGGCCCCGAGTGGCCGCCGGCCGACTTGCTTCCCATGCTCCCGGACGCGGGCACGGTGGTCTTGGTGAGCTTGCCTCTGATTTCTCCGTTCAATCCTCCTCCATCCTCTTTCCCTACTTTTGCGGCTGACGTGCAATTTCTGCAGGCTGGGAACTGGCCTGTGACACTGGCCCGTGCCCCGCTACCGGAGGAGAGGGTGCGGAACCGCATCGCCGCAGCCAGGCTCAAGCGGCGGAAAGACCGCCACGAGGCGTGGAAAGCGGCGGAGGTGGCCAAACGCAACCGCAACGACGCTCGAGCGCGGCGGAGGCGAGCTGGAGATGAGGACGTTTCCTCTAACGAGGACCGTGAGCCTCCCCCTGGTTTCTCCAATGAGGATGACGAGGAGGAAGGAGCTACTGTGGCCGTGGCGCTCTGGGCGGGGGAGTCGATCGAGGGCTGCTCGTCGTCGACCTCGGGGGCCCCTCCGCGGCCGACGCTGGCCGGCACCGTCACTCAGGGGCCTTCTGAGGTGCGCCGGGGAGGGGATGGTGCCCGTCAAAGGGCGTCACACCCTTCCTCCAGATGCGACCGCCACGGGGACCGCGCCCGCGATTCATCGTCGGAACGGCCTGGCCGAGCTGACCGTGGAGCGGCGACCGGTCGTGGCGACCCCTCCCGGGAGGAGAGGAGTCACGGCACGGCCTCCCCCGCGTCGCGGTCGTCCTCGCGGGAGCGCCTAACGCATCGGCCTCCCACGCCGACGTCACTGGCTGAGGAGGCACACTCCTCGCTGTCTCTCCCATCCGCGGTCGCAGGGGCCGTGTCTGAGCGGTGACGGGACGAGGAGGCGATTTCTCCTCGGAGCGACCGCCCCGCCGCGTCGTGTGGCAAGCGGTCCTCATTCTGGCCGCTGTCGTCGGAGCCTAAAAAGGCTCAGGTCCTTGCGATGAGGTGAGCTTCGATCTCTTCCCTGGTGTATGATTTGCTTAAAGACTCTGGCATTGAGCTTTCTGTCTTCTTAGGAAATTCCCCAGCGGACAGACGCTCGTGCCGGCGCCGGAGAAGTCTCTCCGTCACGTGGTACGGAAGGTCGTCGTGCCGGCGTCGGCGGCGGTGGCGCCGCAGACGGCTCCCGAAGCTCCTCCCGTGGTGCCACCGGAGGAGAAAAGCTTTGCCGGTCAGGGTGTCGGTGAGGCGTCGCGGAAGAGTGACAGCTCCAGCGACGGCTTCAGTCAGCTTGGCGTTACGACGTCCGGCGCCCCGCCGTCGGCGGAGGTGCTAGCGGAGTTCGAGGAGGAGTTGCGACAGCAGATCTCGAGCGCCACGGCTGGCGTAGCTACCGTCGGGGGGCCCGAGCCCCCAAAGGTTGTTCTGGGTGCCGCCGCTGACGGGTGCGCCTCGAGAGCCGATACGTCTAGTGCCCCGCCTCTTGGCTCTTCCGAGGGCGCGGTCGCTGCTAAGGCGGACCCAACGACGTCCACGCCGGAGGACCCGGTTATGGCTACGCCTGGCGCGGGGGTCCTCCCGACCTCTGAGGCCCAGAGTGAGGGGCTCGACGCCGGGGTTCCCCGCCAGGAGGGGGTGACCTATCAACTGGGGGAGAGGACACGGGGGACGCAGCGTTCGTGCCCTTCTCCGGCTCCTCTCCCATCGTTGCGTCGTCCTCTCACCCTGGCTATAGCGCTGGTGTGCCGGATGAGTTCCGGGGGGCATTGGTGCCTGTTTCTGGTGGCGGGGTCGGCCGCCGCAGGCTGCAGGTTGCGGCCCGCGATGACCCGGGCCGGGTGCTGCTCGTCATTGACGATAAAGAGGAGCACACCTCGACCGAGCGGCTTAGACGCGCGATCCGTCGCCAGGCGGCCTTAGCCGAAGAGGTGGCTGCTGCTGCCATGGTGTGTCTCTTGCCTCACGTCATTCCTCTCGCCTGATCCGGCTTGACTTTTCTCATTGTCGCTCTTTGTTGAGTTGCTCCTTGGACAGGGGTTCGTGGCGCGCAGTGACGCCAGGTCCCAGTTCATCTGCCAGCAAGCCGAGCTCTGGGGAGCGATCGGAGCTCTTCAGGTGGAGGTGGAGCGGAAGGAGGCGGAGCTGGTGTCACTTCGCTCGTCGTCGGTGGAGCGGTTGGCGACCGTCGAGGAGGAGAAAGCGACGACCGCGACGAGGCTGGCTGAGGCCCAGCGTCAGGTGGAGGACGCGCGAGCTGCCTCCGACGCCTTCGCTCAGGAGGCGGCTTGAAAGCAGGCCGAGCTGGAGGCACGGGTGGCTGAGCTGACCGCTGCCGCGGCGAGCTCTGCCCGTGCTCTGGAGGTTGCCCGGGAGCAGAACGCCTCCTTGCGGGACCAGCTTGGTGTCGCCGTCGCTGAGCGGAGGCAGCTGCTGGCAGTTGCCACCGATCGCGACAGAGAGCTGACCGGTAAGCTGGCGCTCCGATGTTGGCTCTTTCGGATTGGGTGCTTGTACCTGTTGGCTGATATGCTTACCCATGATTGCTGTTGTTGCAGCTGCTTGCGCGGAGCTGCACTCGCTGCGGGATCGGTGGGCGGGCGACGCCGCCTGGATGAATGAGGCCATCACCAAACAGGAGGAGCTGACGGCGCTTGTGTCGTTGCTTGCCGACAGCTTGACAGGTGAGTTACGGTTGTGTCTCATCCCATTGGTGCCTTCTGTCGGTGTGTTTCTTGCCCTTTTCTTCTCCGCAGAGAGGGCTGTAGCGCTCAAGCTATCGTCCCCGGCTGCGGCCGCGGCCCGGGCGACTCTCCTGCAACGGGAAGAAACTCACCGGGCTCTTACCCAAGCCGTCGTGGAGCTTCTGGAGGGCATCGGTGTCGACGAAGGGCCGTCCTTGGTCGAACGCCTCGGGATGGTCGGTGGCGTCGCGCGCGGACGGGGCGTGTCTATGGCTCGGCAGTTGGTTCACCGAGCCGTGGCCATGTTCCTTTCGCACTACCCCGACTTGGATCGCGAGTTGCTCGAAGAGGGATGGGCTCCTGGGTATGAAGATCACCGTTACCCCCAAATCCTGGTGGGGTGTGTTGAGCTCGCCGGGAGGGTGGCTGACGCCGCCATGGAGGACCTGGGATGGCTCGATGACGAGCACTAATCAGGAGAAAACGGTTTAGTAGCACTGGTGGCTTACTGTTATAAGTAACTTGCAGGTTTCTTCCTTAAGCGGAGTGGCTTTTTCTTTTAAGTTTGACACTCGATTCCTTTTCCTTTCCTCTCTCCGGGAGGCTTGGGGTTTTTAGGCCGATGAGGCTACCCTTTCGACGTTGCTGGTCTTGCCCTGTCTCGTAGCTGCTAGAGCATAGGGACTCGAGAGCGTTGACCGGGCGTAGTCGCGTTGGGGTCCCCTTTAGGCCCAAAGCCCCCGAGCTACCTTTGGAGAGTCTAGGTAGGTCGAGCATCGAGCGTACTTGTGCCCCTAAATGGAGTGTTTCTCGAAAAAATCTTTTTCGGAAAAAGGCTTTTTTTTGTTTTAAGAGGGGCATTGTGCCCCTAGATGGAGCCCCCGAGTAACGAAGGATTTTTAGGTCGAAGACCATAAAATGGTTCGTTGCTTAGGATCACTCGCATCAAAAGAACTTTTTGGCAAAAGTTGTACTTGTGATGACAAAAAATGGAAAAAGCGCTGGCACTTTTATTCATCATAAGCATAAAACAGTACATGGTACTATTGCAAGGGTAGAGACAATGTAGCTGATCTATGTCGATTCGACCATCGTGACGTCGTCGTCGTCGTGATTCGTGGCCGGAGTTCCTGTGGCCATCTTCTCGGAACGGATGAACGCCTCTGCAAACTAGAAGCACTCAGCGTCGCACTCGTAGGCATGTTGGAACTTGGTGTCGACGGTGATCACTCCCTTGGGCCCGGGCATCTTCAGCTTGAGGTAGGTGTAGTTGGGGACCGCCATGAACTTCGCGTACGCCGGCCTCCCGAGGATCGCGTGGTACGTTCTCGGGAAGCCGACCACCTCGAAGGTGAGTGTTTCCTTGCGGAAATTTCCCTCGTCGCCGAAGGTGACCGGTAGGTCGATTTGTCCGAGTGGGACTGCTTCCATCCCGGGCACGACTCCGTGAAACGGGGTCGACGACGGGCGGAGCTGAGATCGCTGGATCCCCATGCTGTCGAGGGTGGACATGTAGACGATGTTGAGGCCGCTGCCCCCGCCCATGAGCACCTTGTGCACCCGTTTGGTGCCGAAGAGTGGTGCCACCACAAGGGGATAAGCCCCCGGTTGCGGAATGTGGTCGGGGTGGTCCGCCCGGTCGTACGTGACGGCCGTCTCGGACCACCGGAGGTATGAGGGCACGGCCGGCTCGGTGTGGTAGATCTCCTGTCGGATGCGCTTATGCTTGCGCCTCGAGGGGCGAGCGGGCGTCCCACCGAAGATCATCATGACAGCGCCATCTTCCTTGGGGAAGTCGTCGTGCTCGAGGTTCTTGGCGGCACCGGCGTTGGCTGCGTCCTGCGGCTTGTTCTTCCTGCCGAGGTATCTCTTCATGAGGTTGCAATCCTTCATGGCGTGCTTGACCGGACCCTTGTGGTAGGGACAAGGTGCCTCAAGCATCTTCTCGAAGTGATCCCTCAGGGGACCAGCCTTCGGCTTGGGCGGCTGCTTGTCGGCCGCCGCCACCAGGTTGTTGCTGCGGAACTTGCGCTCTTTCTTCTTCTTCTTCTCCGGCCGGGTGGCTGGAGCCTCGCCCTGTTCCTCCTCGGCCTTCCTCTTGCTAAAAGCGACGGCTTCCTCCCCGTCGGCGTGGTCGGTGGCCAGGTCAAGGAGCTTCCGAATGGTCTTCGGCTTGACTCGCCCTATCCGGTGGACAAGGGTCTCGCACGTGGTACCATCCTGGAAGGTTGTGATGACCTGGTTGTCGGCCATGTCGGGGAGCTCGGCGCAACGCTTGTTGAAGCGGCGTATGTAGTCACAGAGACTCTCGCCCTTCTTTTGCCGGCAATGGCGAAGCTCGCAGGCGTTGCCGGGCCGGGCGTAGGTGCCCTGGAAGTGCCCTATGAAGGCGTCTCAGAGCTGAGCCCAGCTGTTGATCCTCCCCCGGGGGAGGTGCTCGAGCCAGGTATGTGCCGAGTCGGCAAGGTACAGCGGGATGCTCTTGATGATGAACAGGTCGCTGGTCACCCCGCTGTTGTGGCAGGCGAGGCGGTAGTCCTCGAGCCAAACGCTCGGGTAGGTTTCTCCATCGTACTTCGCGACGGTGGTCGGAGCGCGATATCGAGCTGGTGGGGTTGCGGCGAGAATGTTGACGCCGAAAGCCCGCGGACCTCGGGGGTCAGGTGTCAGGCTCCGGCTTTGGTCCTCGCCGCTGTCGTAGCGGCCCCCGCGCCTCCGGCTGTATTCTCTTCGCGGCCGGCGTTCGCCGTCCGACCCGCCTCTGGTCATTGTCCTTCCACGCGCCGAGGATGCGCCTCGGGCTTCGTGGTTGGACTCGACCCTGCGGCCGGCGGGCAAGTGCACGCTTTCCGCGCGGCCCAGCTGCCCCGATGGGCATGAGGACGCGCGGTGAATTGAGCGCTCCTAGGCTGGAGCCCGTGCCTCGCGCCGTCGGGACGCCGAACTTTCCACCTGCTGCTCGGCGGCCGCGTCGAGGAGCGTCTGGAGGTGCTAACGGCGCTTCTTTTCTTCTGGGGTCGTCGGCTCGGGGCCGGCCCGTAGGAGCATGGCCGCTGCAACGAGGTTCTGGGAGGCCCGTTTGGCAACAGGAGTCCCGTGAATGTCGCCGATGATGCAGCAGCATACCTCTTGTGCGCGTTCGCACGCAGGCGTTGCCGCGGCTTCCGCGCCGAGCGCGTGGCGGAGCCTTGCCTGCTCTTCCTCGAGAGCCTTCTGAGCCTCGTCGAGCTCGTCGAGGCGAGCATACTGCCGTTCGCGGTCGCCCCTGGCCTGCAGGGGTTCCCCGCTAGCGGAGGTGTCGGGCGAAGTGGGCTCACCTTCTGCGGAGCTCTCGTGGGAGTTGGTGGAGTGGACCGCGTCGGCCTGCTGCTGGAGGACGAAGCACTCGCGTCTCGGATCATGGGGCGTCGGCGCCTTCTTCCGGAGAGGTGCGCTCTTGGCCTCATCGCAGCTCGCTTGGGATGCTTCCGAGGGGACTGGGCGTGCGTCTCCCTTGGCGACAGGAGCAGTTGCCCCGCCGCAGGGGAGCCACGTCTGCCCCTCGGGGTACACGGAGTCGTAGCAGAGCTTGAACTCGTCCCAGGACAGCGTCTCCTCCTCCTGCAAACCGAACACAAGCATGGAGGTGGCGAACGCCGCAAAGCGGAAGAGCTCCTGGGACGGGTTAGGCCCTAGGGCGACCGCCATGTTGCGGCCGACCAGGTCCCAAACCCGGTCGGCGGCAGACTTCGCCACCCGCGGCTCCCCAAGCGGCTGGCCCTGGGGAGGCGCGGGTGTGTCGGGCTGGGACCGCGATAACACGGCCCCAGTGGGCGACTCGACTGGACCATCGAAGACGAAGTCCAGGGAGCCAAAGCGCAGCACGATGGTGCACACCGGCTGTTCGTCGGAATGGGCCATCCGGACCCTTGTTGGCGTCGTGACACACGAAGTGCCCCTACCTGGTGCGCCAACTGTCGGGGTTTGATACCGCCGGCAAATTAATTTTGGTATGTTCGTGCGTCTAATCCGGATGGTTGGGCTTAGAGACACCAGGATTATACTGGTTCAGGCACCGGGGGATGCCCTATGTCCAATTCGTAAGGATGTTCTATATGCCCACGGGGGCTTGTAGTAGGGGGTACAAGCTTAGGTCGAGAGAGGGAGAGTATCCCAAGTCTCTGGATGTGGTGGTGAGCTGTGGGTGCTCGATGAGTGTTGTGGTGTGTTGTTTTTCCTGTTGGTCATACTGTTTACGGTGCCAGCCTCCCCTTTTATAGTCCAAGGAGGGCTGGTGTACAAGGGTTAAGATGGTAAAACGGCGTCCTGCTACAGTGCAGTAACAATGCCGGAACAGTGCTGGAACAGTGTCACGCCGTGGGCCTTCGTCTTCCGTTGGCGCCGTACGCTGTGCTAGCTGCGGTAGCCTCTGTAGGCCGGCGTAACCGCGGCTTCCGTTCCAAGGTGGCTTCTCCCGACCCATGACCGCGTCAGTCCTGTTGGGCCGGGGCTTCTCGTGCAAGCCTCGACCTTCCCTCTGATGCCTGCTGGGTCGGGTCTCGTCGTTCGATGTCTTGCTGGTGAAGGATTCGTGTGTCCTTTGCCACTGTTCATTTTCCAGGTGATGGGACGCCAGGGCAGTTCGCTTCCCACGCCGGGGAAAATCTCATCATGACCTGACCGTCTGACAAGGCAGATCCGCCCGCCCTGCTGCTCCTGCACGCCTCGGGCGGCGCGGGGCAGCTTGCGCCACGTTGCAGCTCTCCCCCTAGGGGGCCACTGCCGAGGGATTGCAGCGGAATAAACCTTAGGTCGTGCGAGGCGGAGCCGCCCGTCGAGGTAGCCAGGACGACCGTCTAAGTCGGAGGTGGCCCTGCAGATGGTGTCAGGCCGCTGTCCTTGAGAAAGGGAAGCTGAGCCTGGCTTGTTGGCTGCCGATGTTGGGCCTTCACGGACGCAGCCTATCCTTCGTGATTTTGGGGATTTAGGAGCTAAGATGATTACCCCTAGTTTCTCCCCTTTTCAATCGTCTCCACATCCCTCCACCAGGACTTTGCACCAGACACATAGCATAAGAGGATTAAGTTCTCCACTGGAACCTGTGGTTATTCCTTTTTGCAACAGCTGACTCCTGTTTACATGTGGTTAATCCTTCATATTCAGCTTAGCTTTACCTTGTTTACTCTTCTACTCACCGACTCGTCATACATGCTTCCATTTTTTATAAATTATTACTCTAAGAATTAACGGTGATATATTTTGAGTAGTAGGGTTGTCTGTGGTAACTTTTGTCAATCGTATAATATGCCGGATCTGACTCTCCAATGTGCACGTAGGGGATAGGATTTGCATGTGTGTATTCGTGACTGTGATGAATATGTGCATGTTTTGTGAGCATCTTCGTATGAAATTGCGCTTAGCAAGAAAAAGGTATAAAGTCTATGTAATTTGGTTCCCATTTAGGTTTTTTATATAAGAAGTACATGTTTTCTAAATTTCTCATATAATTCTCTTTTGTCAAAAAAAAAGTTAAGAACAACAAGATCTTTTAAGAAACTTATCTAACCCATCATAGAACCATTGAGAGGACATTGATATATCGCTGCAGATTCTTTTAGACACACCAGACTCTGGGTAGCTCCTAAACCTAGAACCGAGCATTTTGCGGATCGGGACCGGGCCCAAGCACAATATGCTTTATGTGGGGCTTTTGCTATAGCTACTCCTTCCGTCCTGAAGAAAGATTGATGCACCTCTGTGCTACGGAGTATATCGTTGGAAGTGATGTTGCTTTCAAATAATCTCCCGAATAATCCCTCAAGTGCGATGATAACTAAATCAGCAATCATCTTACTCCGTCTAGAACGCTTTATATTTGAAGAATAATTTTCGAATATTCAAAATGGCTAAGATTTACAGGACGGATATGTTGAGTATCGACCAACAAGGCAACAACGGATTAGATATGGTTGTAGGAGTAGTACTCAGTTGGTGACAATCTAAATGCGCGGGTGCAGTACGCTGCGGGGTTGGCGATAAATGAGGATCAGCAGAGCTTTATCCAAACCACGTGTTGGGCCGCTGCGCGCGCGGTCCCAGTCCGATCCCTCAGTGCCATCGGACATCGCCGAATTTCTCCTCCGCGCCGCACGACCAAACGAGATCCATCCACCATCTGCACTCTACAGACAGGACGGGGACGAGAGCGAGTGAGCGACCCCGGACGAACGAGGTGGTGGTCGGCACGAGGCAAGTTCGGGCCTACCGGCGCCTAGTAGGCACTTTTATTCCCCCGTCCCCTCAGAAGGGTCGGCACCTGGTGGTCGGTCAAGCCCGTCCGCTTTCTCCTCCCGTCGTCCCGTCGTCCTCCGACCTCCGTCCTTCCCAGGAAGCGAATTCGCGGTCCAGATCGCAGTATCTCGCGCAGCAAATCAAAGCCCCCCCACACATTCTCGGCGGGAGAACGATTGTCCGCGCCGGCCCGGTGGTCGTCGTCGCCGACCAGAGTGAACGGCGGCGACGCACGTGCTCCTTCTTTCTGCACCCGTCGTCACGTCCGATTGATATATCACGGTTCGGTTTGGATAAACATGCATGCAAAGTTAAGGCGAGCCGACTGGTTAGAGGTACTACTATAGACCAAGATCAGAACACCCCGAGTACGTACATGCATCCTGCAGCAGGACCAGCGAGCCGCGCCATTACTCGATCCGGGCCCTACGAGACGAGGTGTGGCTGTGTGAGCGAGCACGTGCCAGCACAAGATCTGAGATGTTGCGTAGGGATTAAAAGAAATCTGTCGGTGTTCGGATTAATTCCGACACTAACTAGTGAGTTGCGTTGTGTTCCCTTTCTTGATGGTTGGTACAAATGCTAACACAGGGACACGGGGTTTATCCTGGTTCCGGCCACGGGACCGTACGTCCAGCGGAGTGTGCGTGTGCACTGTATTGCCTTGCACCGAGGTGCTCGTAGAGGGGGGCTACAAGCAAGGCGGGAGAGGAGGTGAATCCTCCAAATCCCTGCTAGGATGATTGAGGCGAAGTGCCAATATCGTGAGCTGTGGAATGGGAGTTGTGTGCGTTGAACGTGGTGTGTATTCAACGTGCCCGGGGCTGGGTGTCTGCCTCCTCCTTTTATAGGCCAAGGGAGGCAGTTACAAGTGTGCCGCACATTGAGGTGTACAGTAGTCGCGTACTGGCGAACAGGGCGCCGGGCGGGACCGTCGTCCTTGCGAATCCTTGCGCCCGGGTGGGTTGATGGCGAGCTCCGGCTTCCGCGAGCGTCGTGGCGGTTCCTGTGCTTGTCGGGGAGCAGCTTCGAGGGATAGCTTTGGGCGAGGTCCGCGCCTGGTCGTCGTCCGTACACCCGTCGAGGGCATGCTCGTTCGATGGCCTCATCACGGGGAAAGTTCGGGAGTTGGTGGCACACAGGCGCCGGTGTGGTGCTGTCCCGTCCGCACAGGGCGTCGCTGGTGTGCACAGTGCTGAGGATGGCTGCACAGTGCCGGAGTTGGTGGACAAGACGCAGCTTGCGTCATCCGCGCCGCAGCGTCGGCCGGTGTCTGCGCTTGGTCGCCGTCCGTACATCCTTCGAGGGTGCTCCCATACCCATTCGAGGGGCTCGCCGTGGAAGGAGGATGGGAGTTGGCGGCACAGTGGCGCGGAGTGCTGGGGATGGCCGCACAGTGCCGGGGTTCGGCCGCACAGTGACGGGGTCAGACGTGCAGAGCCCTAGGTTGTGTCAGTCGCGCGGCGTGGGGGTGATTCGCCTTTTGACTTTGGCGCCCCGCAGCAGATCTGAGCATTTAATGATCTTGTCGGGTGGCCTCGAGCGAGGCGGAGTTTGGTATCCACTCGAGGGGGTCGTGCCCCTCGAGCGAGGCGGAACTCCGCTCGAGGGGCGCTGAGACTCTCGAGCGAGGCGGAAGTTTGCTCGAGGGGATCAATACCCTCGAGCGAAGCGGGGATGGGGTGCGCAAGCGAGCGCCCTCGATGGAGGGGCCCGAGCGACTGTTGGGCCGTAGTAGGCTGTGGGCTTTGCCCGCGCTTTGTCCCCTTTTGGTCCATGGAGATATGGTCGTGGGTAATTTGCGTTTTGAGAGGGTGATTATCCTCTTGGTTAGGAGACCCCTTATGACCGTCCCCGACAAAATCAAACATTCATCTTGTGAAGACGCAACTCTGCCAAACATTTTTAAAAAAAAATAGTAATATCTCTGCTACTAATTCTGTGAAGTGCTTCAATGAAATGAAATGAAATGAAATGAGAGCCTGAGAGCTGATAAAATTAAAGTAGCGTCTCCTATTTGTGTGAAATGAATACTCTATCCTGATTTGACAAGTTTATGCTCAAGAATAATAAAAAAAGACTATAGTCATAGGATCACTAGTTTAGTTCGCAAAATTTTCTCCAAAAATTTCTCGATCAGTCTTCGGATACTAGGATACTAATTAGAGTATTGAATGTGGATTAATGACAAAACTCGTTTCATAACCCTCCTAATTTTCCGAAACGAATCTAACGAGTCTAATTGTGTTATGATTAGACAACGTCGTGCAGATAATCTCTAATGACGGATTGATTAGTTTTAATGAATTCATCTCGTGATTTTCCGTCCGCTTGTGTGATTAATTTTTAGTCTATGTTTAATCCCCTAATAGACTCGAATCAACTTTTAAAAAATTCTACCAACTAAGCAGGGTCGAATAAACTTTCAAAAAAAGACTATCAGACGAAGGCTCTGTTTAGTTGGCTAAAATTTAGCAAAAAATTTGCTACTTTTTCAACTCTCTCTCCATCACATCACATTAAATACACCAAAAGACATATGTTCGGAGCAGTAAATGTAGGTAAAAAAATTAACTAATCACACAGTTCTGTTGTACATCACGAGACGAATCTTTTGAGCCTAGTTAGTCCATGATTAGACAATATTTACCACAAATAAACGAAAGTGCTAATGAGTGCTACAAGAGTTCAAACAGTTACTTTTGCTACTTTTCCTCCAACTAAACAGGCCCGAAGCTTCGTCAAACACACCACCTTTAACCAAACAGCAGGAGCAGCTAGACAGAGCACTGTAGCTTCTGACGACGCAATCAAAGGCGGGGAAAGGATAGTATGCAATTTCCAATCAGGCCTTTGACTTTAACACCCCAGCACTAAATTCAGGAGTATAGTATTGCCATACGACTACACGAGTTGTAGTAGTATGTATTTCCCTACGAGCAAGCTAGCTAAGCAGCCGTCAGGACTTTGACGTTTGATACTGACCGGAGCAGCGCCACTCCTCCTCTCCTCTGTGATTCTGCTGATCCGCCGTGGACGCCCCCCGCGCCGTGTGGAGCTGTCGCCAGCCAATAATCTGTGTACTACGCGTCGCCGTCAACGTGGCATCACCAAACCTTTTCTCTCCTCCACTACACCAAACAGCAGGAGGGGCAGTATCGGCAAAGTGGCAGCAACACAGGGCAGGCGTACTCTTTTGGGGGCGTGGGCCCCCGGGGCGGCACGATTCCGTCGAGCTCCGGTTGATATTTTAGGTATTTGTTTGGGCAAAACATGCTTCTCATTTTCGGTGCTTCGAGTATCCAATAAAGAAATGCGTGGCAGCACGGGGTCCGTGATCGTGCCTAATAGCAGGGGGTGATGGGGCGGGTTAAACAAAAGCAACATGTACTTAAGGTCAACCTTTTTTACACAGTTACCTGCAGGTGTGAACAAAGTCATGTTTTTTTTTCAATGTTTCCTTGACGAATGCTATTATTAGCTCACAGCAAGTAATTACCGCACTTGTCAGAGCACGTGTTTTCTACTGATTGAAGGTTAGTAAGTGGTTAACCGATGTAAATAAGAAATGGCACACCTGGCCCTAGTGCAAATAGTAGTAGTAATTCAGGGGCGGACCTCGCCCAAAATCTGAGAGAGGGCACCTCAGAAGAGCTAGCTGAATTTTTGGAAGATAAAAGGGTGAAGATTTGTTGCGTAGCTTAACTTTGGAAACTTTGAGGGAGGGCATGTGCCCTCACGGGCTTAAACGTAGGTCCGTCCCCGGTAGTATGTTACTTTCTCGGATCACAAATAACACGTCATCATCTCTTCGGCCTCTGAGCCTTGTAGCTACTGGAATATATAATTCTGCATATGCTAATTCTGGATGGATCCAACTGGGAAGTTTAAGTTGTTGCAGGTGTAAATGTTGTGCCGAGTAAAGAGCGATTAACTTTTTAACTCCTCGTTTTATCTAAAAAAATATGTTAAATATCACATTGTTTGTTGTGATTTGCTTTATTAATAAAAATTTCAGAAATAACTTAGTATATTTGCATACAACTTTTGTTTTGAGTAAAACAAGTAGTCAAATTTATAATTTGAAATGAATGGAGCATTCAAGTGCTTCAATTGTTGTTTAATGCACGCACGGTTGACTTAATTTAATACTGCTTGACGACCGTGTAAGAACACGGAACACTGACTCACTGCACAACTAACCATATCCTTATCCAAAACCGACATTACTCCCTCAGTCCCAAAATAAACGCACTTGGATGACCGGGCGCGAAAACCAAAAAGAATGTGAAATTACGAAAATACCCCTCTGTATCTCTATCTTCTCCACCTCTCCCCCATTCCACCGCCCTCCCCCGTCTGCTCCCTCCGCCCGCCGACCCTACCTCCACTCCCCCGCGCGGCGCCGCCAGCCGCCTGCCCCAAGCCATGGGGAACCGCGCCGCCGACCGCCCGACCCACGCGTAGGGAGCCGAGCCTAGACGCCGTCCCCCGCGACGGGGCAGACGCATGGCACCACTGGTGGAGCTCGTCGCCCCGGTGCGTCGATCCGACCGGCTTCCCAGTCCCGTCGTGGCCTGCGGATCGATTCCGCTCCGGCGTCTGGCGGCGTGGCGAGGGTCGGGACATCGCGGCTCCCTCCCTCCCCAATCGCACTCGCCGGCGTCGCCGCCTCCTCTTGGATCCTGCGTACCTCCGGTGCCCGTCGGCGCCTTCCCGGACACCGACGAGCTCCTTGGTGCAGCTCGATGTGTGCACCGGCCTCCTCCTCTGTCCGCCTAGCCCCCGCCCACGGGGAGCCGCGCCGTCGGTGGAGCTCGCCGCCCCGGTGCATGATTCCGACCGGCGTAGCTCGCCCGGCCCACCACGGCGGCTCGCAAATCCGGTCGCCGGCAGAGCATGCGCTCGAGTGGAGGCACTGACGAGGCTCTGTGGAGGGCGACGGCACGGGCCCCGGCAGCCAGCGCTTCGACGAGTTTCTCCACGATTCCACGCGTCGAGGCTTCAGCCGCCGCCGGGGCTGCCGGCCTGGTCGCATGGCGCGAGGAGCCACCAAGGCTCGCCGCGGGGGTGGTCGCTGGGGCGTTGTTGCTACGGCAGGGTCAGCATGCTTCTTGCGAGAGAGATGGTGGCATCTCGGAGGAAGACGCCGCAGCCGCGCAGGGCTCAGCGGCAAACTGCGCCGCGACGGCGTGAACGAGCAGGAGGGGCACGCGAGCGGCGGCGGCAGCGGCGGTGCAGAAGACCCCGCACATCCTCCAGGGTCCATGCCCGCGGAGAGTGAAGAGACGAGGAGAGATATTTCGGTGGGAAAACGAATGTGTGGAGAGAAACATGCCACGTCGTCGTTCAGAAGAAGCGTCTGGACGCCCAGCGTAGCGTTCTCGTTTTTTAATTAATAAATGAAGCACTGCTGGCTTACTGCTAGGCTCTTGGACCGATGCACGCTCGCATAAGCTGCGGTCATTTTGGGAAGAAATTTGAACCGTCCAGGTGCGGATAAAATGGGACGGAGGGAGTACTTCTGGATGGCTTTCCGACAGCTGGGCCCCACCTTCGAACGTTCCCCCACGACCGACCTCGCGCCACCTCGGACGGTACCAGCCGCCTCGTCACCGTGGAGGGACGCCTCCTTGACCCCGCTGACCTTTTCAACGACGGGACCACCGGGCTGCCACAGCCTCCACGTCCCCATCCGAATCCCCGTAATTCCGCTGACGTCACCTCACCTCACCTCACCTCACGTGCCCCCCGCACTACGCCCCCGCGTCCACACCCTGTCCCTTTACAGCCAGCCCAGGAGGGGCAAAACCGGGATATGAAAAAACCAAAAAACAGAGGCAGGAGGAATACGCGCACGTTGCGCACGTTTTCTTCGCGCAGCAGAGGGAGCGCCATTAGCCGGAGCTTAAAATTAATCGGGAGCGCTTCTCTGTCCTCACTCGCCGCGTCCCCTGCGATGTGTCACCCTCGTATAAAAGGCACACGAGGTCACCAGTTCCCGCTCAGTTCAAAGCAGCGCCTCGCCATCAGACAAGCACACGAGCTCTCATCAGAGACAGAACGCATGACCAACCGCATCTTCTCCGCCATGGCAGCGAACCAGGCTTACATGATCCGATTCGACGGCCACCTCGACGAACCCTCGCCGAGCTCGGCGGGAGCGGAGCCGCCGGAGGTGCCGCCGCCGCCGCCGCCGTTCTCAGGGAGGGTGATCTCCCCCGAGCATGAGCACCAGGTCATCGTCGCCACCCTGCTCCACGTCGTCTCCGGGTACACCACGCCGCCGCCGGAGATCTTCCCCGCCTCGGCGGCGTGCCGGGTGTGCGGCATGGAGCGGTGCCTCGGCTGCGAGTTCTTCGGGGCCGCGGAGGGCACCGCGGTGATCGCGCTGGACGGCGGCGCGGCGGCGGAGAACAACAACAATGCGGCCGCGTCGGCGGCGGGGGGAGCAGGGCAGAGGAGGCGGAGGAAGAAGAAGAACAAGTACCGCGGCGTGCGGCAGCGGCCGTGGGGCAAGTGGGCGGCGGAGATCCGGGACCCGCGCCGCGCGGTGCGCAAGTGGCTCGGGACGTTCGACACCGCCGAGGAGGCCGCCAAGGCCTACGACCGCGCCGCCATCGAGTTCCGCGGCCCGCGCGCCAAGCTCAACTTCCCGTTCCCCGAGCAGCTCTCCGGGGCCGGCGGCGCCCACGACGAGGCCAGCGCGGCCGCCACCAGGTCGTCGGACAACACGCTGTCGCCGTCGCTCTGCAGCGGGGACGCCGAGGAGCGGGGGCAGCCGGCGGCGGAGTGGCCGCCGCGGGGCGGGCACGAAACAGGGGAGCAGCTCTGGGAAGGCCTGCAGGACCTGATGAAGCTGGACGAGGGCGAGCTCTGGTTCCCGCCAACTTCGAGCGCTTGGAATTGAACCATCTGTGATTAGATCCCAGCCGTTGAAGTAGTTTGAAAAATGAAAATCCTAGCCTTTCACTATGCTTCCCTGAGCTCTGTTGTAACGTATTTGATCATAGCAGAGTTTTGTACATTAGCAGTATACGTAGAGTCCTACCAAACTGTAATCACCAGGCAATTTTGGGAGTGTACTTTTTCCACTTGAAAGCAAGGAACACGAGCTGGCTACTGACTTGTGAACCAATTTCTACGCACGGGATTTGGGTGAAACATTTTTGGACTGTGCTATTTCGTGCTTAACGCTACATAGAAAAGTACTTAGATCACGCCCCCCGTGCCTAATTTGGGATTACTATCGTTTTTCCAATATGAACCACGTGCTGATCTCAATCAATGGTTGGCAAATTAAGTATTGTTGTGTTTGTATCATGCTCTCTTCACTGACAGAATAGCTACGTAAAGGTTAGTTTATTTTATTCCACTAGCGGAATTGTGGAATACAAATACAAAGTAAAGTTAACTAGAGGTTACATCAAAGCCTTCACTGCAACCACTCTATTAGATCTATATCTAGCTACTTTTCAGTTGACTAAAACATACTCCTATTACAAATTTCACAATTTATTTTAAGAAACATACTAGTGTGTGTAGTCGAAGGCATTATTCACACACACACACACACAGCAACTCCGATCATGCAGACATTCACACATATAAAACGCTTAAAGTACTGTAGATTCTCCATTTCAGTTGGCAACAACCTAATCTCAATTTATCGCCTCATAGTGCAGTAGCAAGGCAAAATTATGATCAGAGTTTTGTTTCTATACTGTAGGCATGATTTTAAATGGATCGGTATGTGGTCACACTTGTTCGTTGGCGCTTTTCGGTGCCAAGCTTTTCAATTTGGCGCAAAACAAAGATTTTTTAGCGCGAAAATTGGAGGGATGAGATTGCCAGATCGTGTCAAAAGAAAAGAAGAGATTATCCTTCGCGCCAAACATATATCCTGCCTGCGACCCTATCCAATTCCAAAAGGGAATTCATCCCCTGTGGGAATCCATCTCGACCACGTGTGGAAGATCCCAGCACCCACTTGGTCTTCCGGATCAAATTGCTCATGATCGAGATCATGGCCTACTACCACCTGCTGAAGCCAAGCCCTGATCCCACACGTGGCAGATGGTCGATCTCTTCTGCTATGGTGTACAGTATCTTTGGCCAAACCTCTCGCCATGGATATCGGCTGATTGGCTCGTACCGTGTACCGCGTCTCTGAAATCAGGGGAGGAGGTCTCCTCCACGTCCGGTCATGTCGTCCGATCCCCGGCGACGGCGATGCAGGTGATCCCCCTGCGCGAAATCAATCTCTCGAAACGCCTCGACGGATTCGCCGGGGGGTAGCGTGCTAGCCGCCCGCGTGCGCTGGCAGCGACGGCGACCGCGACGGCGACGTCGCCTACCTGGGACTGGGAGCGTCGCGTCCTCTGGCGGTCGCGGTCGCGCGCGCGGAGGACTTCGCGGCAGTTCCACTGAGACCGGTGACCGCTACCCCTTGCGGAGCCGGGAGGGACGAGACCGTCCGTCAGCCGGGGGCGAGGAGGGTGACCGGGGCGCGTCGTCACCGGTGACGGTGACTGCGGCGGAGCCACACACGTCCCGCGGGCTGTCCGCCACCACTCCCACTCGTCGGACAGGCTGGCGGGAAACGGACGGTCAAAGCGACGAGTGAGCGCACGGGTGGGTTGGGCTGCCTGCAGCCTCCGTTGGGGCGCTGCGTAGTGGGCTGGTGCCGCTGCGGTCAGGGAATACGTCAGCAGCCAGCATCAGCCGCCGCGTTCCAGCTGGAGAATTGTTGGCCCGCGGCCCGCCCAGGGGTTCTTCTTCTTCCTTTTCTTTTCCTCGGACGCCTTCTTTCACCCGTTCGTTGTGCATGGGCTTTTTCTGGTTTCCTTTTCTTTTTTTAAAAGAAATGGTTACGCTTAAGTGGAGCATCAACGATATGAATAGATATTTTTTTTATGGGCTACGAAGTCTGACTTTGTGTTGTGTTTCTTTGATTTGACTTCTCCGTCGATCCCTCCGTCGGTTAAGTCTTTGGGGAACGTATCACGTGGAAATCAATCCCTCCGTGCAAACTATGGAAACTTCAATCTGAGCCACACGATGTTGATCCAAAGGAGGGCTCATGGGAGGTGGGAGGGGTGATTTGCATAAGTGCATTCGCAAATCATCCCTCCCACCTCTCATGAGTTTTGCACATCACCCCTCCCACCTTCCATAAGTCATGGGAGGTGGGAGGGGTGATCACCTCTCCCACCTCCCATGAGGCCTCCTTTGGATCAACATCGTGTGACTCAGATTGAAGTTTCTATAATTTGCACGGAGGGGTTGGTTTCCACCTGATATGTTCCCAAGTCTTTGACCTCCTACAATCTCACCTTTCCGTGACCGTGCCTATCCGTCCATTGGTCAACCCTCTAATTGTCGTACAACGTTTTCTGCATCCTGCACCGTTATATTATCCGAAAACTAAAAACTGAGCAGGTGGGTTAAAATTGCTCAATGGTTTTCATTAAGAGAAGAGATCCTAATCTCACTTAGAAAATCTTCGAACCTCGACTTCACCGGTGTAGAGATTTTTTTAAAATCAGTTTCGAAAATCCGCTCCAACGAGGAATCGAACTCAAGGTTGCGACTATACATCAACCTCCTCTAACCAGCATCGATGTATTATCCTGAAAATACATGTACCTTTCAGTGCGAATTACTCCCATCATATTTACACTGGAGCTTCAAATTCGAAACCACTATACTATACATCTTGTAATACAGAGTGGTGGCAGCCTGAGAGGAGGCATATATACCAAAATGGAGTAATTTTACTACGGGTACTATTTGCATGGCGCCTGATTTTTCAAGTATAGGAATTGGCCGTTGCTATATGAATGAAGGTTTATCGTACCGTAAGTCACCGACATCAACCCTACTAAAATGAAATACACAAACTATCAGGGCTCTTGCAGGTCGGATTTTTCTTTAGGAATTAGGAAAAAAAATACCAGTCCAATGGATGGCTAAAACTTTTTACTAGGTCCCACAGTTAATATATGAATGTTCTGCATTTATATTTAGCGACATTCTTAAATATTAATATATATCTAATGTATTAGTTTTTTTACTAAACCTAAGCTTAGTCCATGAAGTAAGTCTTTAGAGATTCCCCCCTTTTATTTTCCATTTTCTTTTATGTATCAATGGAAGAATTTTAAGAATACCGAGTTTTCTCTATTTAGGATTTTAGGCTTTGGATACCACCTATCACTTTTATACTAGAAAGACAACGCGGCTTTGCCGCGCTATACCAGTGCCCTTCATTAAGTAGACACCATATTTAAGATGTATGATTTTTGTCTTCCTTAATTTGTAGTTAAGTCAGATTGTGTTGGCCCTATAGTTTAGTTCGTCCCTTTTGTGATGGAGAGATTTTGCATCCGGGTAAGTAATCGACTATCGATCTGAAGATAGTTTCAAATTAAATCAAGGTTCTCAAATCGTCCTAATGAAGCGAAAATTATATTTATCGATAAATTCAGCTGGGCTTTGCTTCAAATTATTGCTGCTAGAAGGTTAGTAAAGCCACCAAAACAATCCACCAATTGTATTGATGTGCTCTTATTAGGAAAAAAAAGTCATGGACGAGGGAGAGGTCATTCTGTCAAACAGGTTGCGAGCGATGAAGCTGTTGCTAGTAGCTGACGCGTCCCTGGCATCCACATGGTGTCTTGCTCGTTTCAGTCAGGGAAAACTGGGTACGGAAGAAATCGAGGACAGTACTGAAGTACCGTCGGCGATGGCGGGGGGCATTCGATGGCTGTTGCAGCGTTGAGGCAGGCCCTGATAGTCAAGCGGAGCGGCGCTGGGAACAGGAGGGCGTCATTGCGGCAGGCAGGTGTGGCGACCGAGTCCACGGGTGAGTGCACTACCGGAATCGCAGCCTGTGCCGTGAGCTCAACTCTGTGCCGAGAGCCAGAAGCCAGGCTCACGGCACAGGGCTGCTTTGCCGAGAGTCTGCACGCAAGCTCTCGGCACAGAAGGAACCCACGGTACAGACCATCTGTACCGAGAGGAAACAGAGCATGCTCTCGGCACAGCTCCAGGCTCACGGCACAGAGGATCTATGGCGAGAGGTACAGAAGCAGGCTCTCGGCACAGCGCAGCGCTCACGGCACAACGGGACGGCCGTGACGGCAGTTGGCCCGGCCGTCATATGTGCCGAGAGCAGAGCCACAGGCTCTCGGCAAAGAGCCTCTGTGCCGAGTGCTTTATCAAGCTCTCGGCAAAGAATTCAAAAAAAAAAATCAATATCAGACCTCCAAACTTTTTACTTCATCAACATACACCCATACAAAGCATATGCTCAAATTTCACATAAATATAGATATGTATGTTGTATTTAACAATTTTATTTCATTCTAGGTAATTTTTTTTATATGTCCGATATGAACTGGAAGTGCATGAAATCATAAAGTAAAGTTAGTGAAAAAATGATATTCATGTTCATGAGACATCTCTAAGACCGTTTACATGAAATGACGCTAAATTTTCGAAATTTGACTCTCTCATCACGATGAAGATCGTGAGGTAGAACAATTTAAAAATTGTATAAAATTCAAATAAAGTTTGAAAATCACGATTTTTGTCAAGCACTCATGATATCATATGAGGAAGTTGAGAAAAAAATTGACAATGTTTTGAACACCTGGACACATACGCTGTTTAGAAACTCGAACATCTCACGGGAAGTTTCTAGGAATTTAAACTAATGTCACTAGGTTTGGAGTCTAAGAGAAATTCAAAATTGACTTTGAGTACAAGAACATTTTTATAAGTAATATACATCATCACTGGTGACATATTGAATTTTGGAAAATTTTCGTGGCTGTTTGCTATTTTTTAAATTATTTTGACTAAATAATATTTCTATGCCGAGAGCATTGCTCTCGGCAAACAGACGATGTGCCGAGAGTTTTTGTCATGTGCCGAGTGCATAGCAGAAGCTCTCGGCAAAGAATTCAAAAACAAATTCATTTCCAGCTTTCCAAACTTTTTCCTGGATCAACATACACTCATACAAAGCATATGTTCAATTTTCACATAAATATAGATATGTATACTATATTTATCAATTTTATTTCATTCTAGGTAATTTTTTCGTATATGTCCGATATGAACCGGAAGTGCATGAAATCATAGGGTAAAGTTGGTGACAAAATGGTATTCATGTTCATGAGACATCTCTAAGACCATCTACATGAAATGAAGCTAAATTTCTGACATTTGACTCTCTCATCACGATAAAGATCGTGAGGTAGAACAGTTTAAAAATTGTATAAAATTCAAATAAAGTTTGAAAATCATGATTTTAGTCAAGCACTCATGATATCGTATAAGGAAGTTGAGAAAAAAAATTGACAACATTTTGAACACCTGGACACATACGATGTTTAGAAACTCGAACATCTCACGGGAAGTTTCTAGGAATTTAAACTAATGTCATTAGGTTTGGAGTCTAAGAGAAATTCAAAAATTGACCTTGAGTACAATAACATTTTTACAAGTAATATACATCATAACTGGTGACATATTGAATTTTGGAACATTTTCGTGGCTGTTTGCTATTTTTAAATTATTTTGACTAAATTATTCTGCGCCGAGAGCATTACTCTCGGCAAAGAGGCGATGTGCCGAGAGTCGGTGCTTAGGCTCTCGACAAAGACGCTGCAGGTGGGCCCGCCGAGGTGCTGTGCCGAGAGCTGGCCCCGCTCGCTCTCGGCATAGATGGGAGCACGTGCCTAGCGCGCGGTTCTGGAACCCGATGCGTGCTGCAGGTGGGCCCGCCCTAGCTTTTTGCCGAGAGCCAGATCTACTGCTCTCGGCACAGGCTCTGCCGAGAGCCGTAGATCTGGCTCTCGGCAAAGAGGTAGGGTGGGGCCCAGTTGGCAGTGTCGTCGTCTCCACACTCATCACCCACACAGACACAACACACACAACACTTAGTCGCACACGCACAACCGTCCGCCGGCGCTCCACCTCGCCGCCCCGCCGCCCCGCCTCGCCGCTCCCCGCCCGCCTCGCCTCACCGGCTTGCCGCTCCGCCTGCCCCGGCTCGCCGCGCCCCGCCCACCCCGGCGTGCCCCTCCGGCCGTCTTCCTCCCCTCCGCCGCCGTGCCGTCGTCCTCCCGCCGCCGCCGGGCCTTCGTCCTCCCCGCCGCCGCCGGGACGACCACCTCCTCCTCCCCCTGGCCTGCGCCCCCTCGCGGCCGTAGCCGTGGGGGAGGCCGACCCTGCTACGGCCTCCTCCTTCTCCTCCTGTAACAGGTAAAAGAAAGAAAATTTGGTTTTCAAATTTAGATAGCAAATTTAAGTTAGAAATTTCAGTTATCAGATTTTAGGTAATTTAGTTAGCTAATTAATTTAGTTATAGTTAGAAATTCAAGTTAGTTAGGATTATTAGAAATGTTAGTTTCGTAGCAATATTAAGGAAGGTAATACTAGCAAATTTATTGTGCAATTTATAGATGACTATAGAATTCTTGCTAGTTAGCAATTAAGGTATCTAATACTAGCAAATTTATCATGTCTCTAATTTTTGTTGTCATACATCTAATGCATGTCAATTTTATAGGGAGAGATGCCTTGATTTGCCGCACTGACCACCGGAGGCTTTTTTGTTGGAGGAAGAGGGGTGATTTGTCGATCTCTTAGGTGAGCCTCGTGGCTAGCTTGGGGGCACCACATGTAATTTGTCCGGCCATCGAGCCATTGGAAGAAAGCCCGTGTGTAGCCCGACCTTCGTGTCGTGCCTTTTGTTGCAGGTTTTGGAAACCTCACCGTACAGGGGAGGTGCTGCCGAAATTTTGAATAAACACTCATCATTGATCTATTTTTGCAGGAAGGAGGCCTGGTCGCCACCGCTGAAGGAGGAGTAGGAGGTCGCGCTCACATTGTCTCGGAGGCCTGGTCGACCCTTGTCTTGCCGCCCGCCCCTGCCTCGCCATCGAGTTACTAGGTGAGCACGCCTCTGCCTCGCCATCGAGTTACTAGATGTCGTAGATCGCGAAACCTAGTTAGGCGTCTCCCGTTCAGAAGAGATACGGTTCGAAATATGCAAAACTTTGCATATTTATGGCTGTATCTATTTCGAATTGTCCACGTTTTTTGGACAGCCCGTGGATGCGTAGATGGGGTTAGTTTCTATGGTCTACTCCGATCTGAGACAGAGTTTCGGCAGCACCTCCCCGTTGTTCTCCGGATACACAATCTCCCTAACGAGACGTGTATTTGGAGAACAGCGGGGAGGTGCTGCCGAAATTCTGTCTCGGATTGGAGTAGACCATAGAAACTAACCCCATCTACGCATCCACGGGTGGGATTAGGACCTATCTTTACCTATTAGAATGTCTAGACATCGTGTAGATGATGCAATGTTTTTTATATAACTCGTTGATATGATAGAGAATGGGTGATCGTCAGTGGATGTACAATGGATGGGCAAGTGCTGGTCGTGTGACACAAGAATGGATTACAAATGCTCAAGCTTTTCTTGATGAAGCATTTAGCAAGGTTAAAAGGCCTAAAGACAGTAAAACCACATGGTGCCCCTGCAGCCGCTGTGGAAACTCACGTCGTCTTACAAAGGTGGACATGGCATCACATCTCTATAGGAATGGATTTACGAGAGACTATTCAAAGTTGACCCGCCATGGTGAAACCTGTCGAATGAGAGACGAGGTTGTGAGGCAACGCATCGGAGAACTTGATGGTGATGCTGGAGTAGCAGACATGATAGATGACTTTCATGAGGCACATTTTCAAGAAGAAAGTCGAGAGGAGGAACCAGAGCCAAGCGCGAAGGCGTATTATGATATGTTGGCTGCAGCACAAAAACCCCTTCACCAGCACACCAAACTATCTCAATTAGATGCCATCGGCCGCCTGATGGCCGTAAAGTCTCAGCATAACCTGAGTCGAGAATGCTTCGATGCTTTGGTGATCGTTTTTGGCGACATGCTTCCCAAAGGTCACATTTTGCCGAAGAACATGTATGAAGCGCAAAAAGTCCTTCGTGCACTTAAGATGCCATACGAGCAGATACATGCCTGTCCGAACGGATGCGTCTTATTCAGGAAAGAACATGAGAATGCGACACACTGTCCGAAATGTAAAGCGTCTCGGTTCATGGAGGTAGACTCTGCTGAGGGTAAAAAGAGGCAACTCACGATCCCAGTGAGTGTCCTACGGTACCTCCCGCCCATACAACGGATCCAACAGATGTACATGACCGAGGAAACTGCAAAGCAAATGAAATGGCACAAAACGGGTCGTCGATACAGTGATAACCTGACACATCCATCCGATGCTGAAGCATGGACAAAGTTTGATGAGAAGCATGCTGACAAAGCGGGAGAGGCTCAAAATGTACGTGTTGCGCTGGCGACAGATGGGTTCAATCCTTTTGGAATGACAGCTGCCCCGCACACGAGTTGGCCCGTGTTTGTTATCCCCCTCAATCTACCCCCCGGCATCGTCTTTCAACGACAGTACATATTCGTGTCGTTGATAATTCCTGGATACCCAGGAGATAATATGTGTGTGTACATGGAGCCTCTGATTGATGATTTGCTCAAGGCTTGGAATGAAGGGGTGATGACATACGACCGAGCTACGAAGACAAACTTCAAAATGCACGTGTGATACATGTACTCCATGCATGACATGCCGGCTTATGGGTTATTTTGCGGCTGGTGTGTCCACGGGAAGTTCCCTTGCCCAGTATGCAAGGCAGCTCTGATGTTCATTTGGTTGAAGAGGGGTGGCAAGTATTCTTCGTTCGACAAACATCGACAATTCCTCCCTGTTGACCATCCATTCAGACTAGATACCAAGAACTTCACGAAAGGTGTTGTAGTTAGAGATCCACCACCGCACATGATGACAGGTGCCGAGATTCAAGCTGAGGTAGACACTCTCGTGCTCAAAGAAGGACAACGTCGTTTTGAGGGATATGGTGTGGAACATGCCTGGTCTCAAAAGGCGGGCTTGTGGAGACTACCCTATATGAAAGATCTTCTTCCACATAACATTGATGTGATGCACACCGAAAAGAATATTGCCGAGGCACTATGGGCTACAATCATGGACATAAAAGAGAAGAGCAAGGACAATGTTAAGGCTAGACTCGATCTAGAAATGTCATGCGACAGGCCAAAGCAAGTCATCCCGAAGGCTGTACCGGGAAAGACATGGAAAAGGCCTAAGGCTGATTTCGTCCTTACTAGGGAACAAAGGAAGAAAGTACTAGAATGGATGCAAAAATTAATGTTCCCTGATGGGTATGCTGCGAATCTGAGAAGGGGAGTCAACTTAGTTAATCTTCGAATAAAGGGGCTGAAAAGTCATGACTACCACATATGGATCGAGCGGCTTCTTCCGGTGATGGTTCGAGGCTATGTACCTGAGCATGTGTGGCAAGTGCTGGCAGAATTGAGTTATTTCTTCTGTCAGCTTTGTGCTAAGGAGTTATCTAAGGCTGTGATTGACAAACTAGAAAATGATGCACCTGTATTGCTCTGTAAGCTAGAGAAGATCTTTCCACCCGGCTTCTTCAATCCGATGCAGCATATGATTTTGCACCTCCCGCGTGAGGCACGATTGGGGGGGGCGTGCAGAACCGTTGGTGCTATCCAATTGAGAGGGTTCAAAAGGTTCTTCGAAGTACATGTAAAAATAAAAACAAAGTTGAAGCTTGCATTGCAGAGGCAGCCATTCTGCAGGAGGTGACAAACTTTACAACTAAATACTATGTTGAGCACCTTCCCAGCGTGCATAATCAACCTCCTCGGTACAATGCTGGTGCAAATGAATCGAACCTCAGCCTTTTTCGAGGACAGCTCGGAAGTGCAAGTGGTTCGACGTTCAAGACCTTATCTCTTGAAGAGTGGCGCACTATCACGATATATATTCTGCGCAACCTTGATGAAGTATGGCCATACATAAAGTAAGTTGTCAATAAAGGTCCTCATTTCCTTTCTTGTATCTTGCCTCATCTGCATCCAACCTCATTTGATTTGGTGCTGTGAATTTATTGGGTCACTTCCGCGTCGGTCAAGGCCCCCTACCGACCACGATGAGGAAAACGTTCTTCTACATGCTGATTTCATTTCTTGGTTCAAACGGAAGGTAATTTAGGTCGTACTCTGTACATTACAAGTAACTTAGCTCGCATTCAATATCACATTAACCACAATCATGCCTGAACTTGCAGAGCCAAACCGATGCGTCTATGAGTCCTGAGTTGAGACAGGTTGCCGATGGTTTCTCCTTAAGGGTCAAGTCATATGCTGCTTATGACGTGAATGGATATCGCTTTCACATGACACGACATGAGCAGAAAAGGCCCAATCGAAAAACCACAAATAATGGAGTTTGTACACATGGCCAAACTGATGGGGTAGATTACTATGGAAGACTTGAAGAAATATACGAACTCGAGTATCGTGGTTGCAAACCTCTTAAACCTGTCATAATCAAGTGTCATTGGTATGATCCAAATGTTGTGAGACAGAACAAGAATCTTGGGCTAGTCGAAATTAAACAATCATCCGTGTACCCAGGACACGATGTCTATATTGTGGCCCAACAAACCACGCAAGTATATTACCTCTCATACCCTTGTAAAAAGGACAAGCGTCTCAGGGGTTGGGATGTTGTGTACAAGGTATCACCACACGGTAAACTACCTACCCCAAACGATGAAGATTACCACCTACTAGACCCAAACACATATGCCGGAGAGTTCTTTCAAGAAGATGGGCTAGAAGGGAGGTTTGAGATAAACTTAACTGAAGAGATCGAAATGGAAGTAGACAATGAAATGGACGTCAACGTCGATGATGCAGAAGAGGTTGATAATGATGAGGACTTACAATTACTTGAGCGATTACATTTAGGCAATGTCAGTGATGATGATGACATTGATCCTCCTTTGGAGCACGGCGTTGAGTCTTTCGAGATGCGTGATAGTGATGACGAGACTTATGATCCAGATATTCCGGATCGTGATGAATATTTCTAAAACATGTAAGATCCGTACTAATTGTAATTATGTTTCTAATTTTCTAGGATTCTTATTTACTACGATAATTCATTTCTTATTTACTACGATAATTTGTTTCTTATTTACTAGGATAATTATGTTTTCTAATTTTGTAGGATAATTTGTTTCTTCTTTACTACGATATTTGTTTTCTTATTTACTAATTTGTATTTACATATAATTATGTACTAACTGGTTTAATCTTTTTTATTTCAGGTGATTGATCAAAGATGCCAAAGCACCCTCCTCGTCGCGGCCCTCTGGTGAGGAGCATCAATGACTTGTACCAGGCCGGGCTGACGGCTGCTAGGAGGGTGACGAGGTCCCCCTCTGAGACACCCACCTCGTCATCTGGATCCAGGCCTCGCAAAGGTGCACCCACTTCGGTGCCGTCATTGTCGGATGAGGAGGATGGGGGGGATGACGTGCAGCAGGAGAGTGATGAGGGGGAGGAGGCGCATCAGGATGAGGGGGAGGCTCATCAGGATGAGGAGGAGGCGCATGAGGCTGAGGAGGAGGATGAGGAGCTGGGGGGCGGGGCGGTGGCTTTGCCGAAGGTCTATTTGCGAGGCCCCGCTCGGCTTCCGGATCGACCCATACCGCTTGCGAACCGACCGATTATTAAACCAGAGGGACTACGGTAACTTATCACAACTTTTTCATTGGTTTTGTTCAAACTCACGATTGAAACTAATAATTTGTGTGAAATCATTTTGGCAGGGGGTGGGAGGTCATGACTCCAGGTTCTCATAATCGTCTTCCCAATGGCATCTTGGGCGTTTTGTGCAGGCAGCACTACCCCGGGTTCGTGACAGTTGGCGAGGGAGAAGACGCTCGAGAGGTGCTGGTGACGACGTTTGACCACTACATCCTCACGATCGATATGGCTGATCCGACACAGAGGACGTTCCAGAACAAGGCCCGTCGGGTGGTTGGCGAGTTTTGGGTGAGTCTTCCTTGCAATAAATTGTATTTCTCAGTAAATCGAATTAATTGGATATTCCTGAAGTATTAACATTGCTTCTACATGCAGGATTTCTACAGATGCCTGGAGGGATACGAGGATGCGGCGGCTGAGTGTGCGATGTTTACGTGTCGGAAGCTTGTGACAGATATGATTTACGAGTCACGTATCTCGCAAAATGTTGCCTACAAGGCTAAGTATGGTGAGAAAGTTAAAAAAAAGGGACATCCGAAACCTGCGCCTCACTCCAGAACAATACATGGAGGTAAATGCAGAAAATTACTAATATTCATTCTTCTCAGATTAAATATGTCCAACTTGATGTTCTTGTATGGTATGCACTTGATGACGTGCAGGTGCCTCCGTGGTGGCTCGTCGAGATGCCTCGGGCTTGGAGTGCGATTGTGGCCTTGTGGTTTGCGCCCGATTGGGAGGCAAAACATCTCGAGCGTCGGGAGAGGCGTTTGAAGATGCCAGGACCGCCACACCATCAAGGCCCCCTTAACATCCG
The DNA here is from genome assembly GCA_036936925.1 of Cenchrus fungigraminus. Classification (NCBI taxonomy): domain Eukaryota; kingdom Viridiplantae; phylum Streptophyta; class Magnoliopsida; order Poales; family Poaceae; genus Cenchrus; species Cenchrus fungigraminus. Next base: position 60,540,580 of record CM072768.1, on the reverse strand, counting down.
CGAGTATGCTCGTAGATGGGTATGTTAATCTATTTCTTTATTCTAACTCTCAGTACTGCATAATTTACTGTTTTCTAACTCTCGATTGTTTTCCTGTAGTCTAAGTCACATGAGAATCAGTCTTGCGGTGAGCTCGAGGCATATGGTATGGCACACAAGGGCAGGGCGACGTCCGACGTCACCTTCAACCCCGACGACCTACCCGAGGCGTAAACCAACCCGACAATCCAGCCCCGCATCACAAAGTACACCACGATGGCAAGGCAGGTTCGTGGGCCAGACTTCGATCCGGTGAGAGAGCCTCTTGATCCAGAAACCGTCGTCAGGATTGGAGAAGGCAGGAAGCATGGACGGTACTTCGTCGGCGACTCTCTCCTGGTCCCGCGTGATGTTCCGACTCTCTCGCAGGTTCGATCTCGAGACAGGGCCACGAGCTCAGCCCCGCCCATAGAACGACGGCCCAGCGTTACGGAGACCTTGCAGGCTAACTTCCAGGTTATTTCTGTTCTATCCGTCCTTCATTGACGTTTACATATGTTTCCTTGTATTCTAATGTTTGGATCAAATATTGTAGGCCCAGCTTGCAGCAGAGAGGGCCGAGCGGGAGAGGCAGGCAGAAGAGTCGCAGAGGCAGATGCATTATTGGCACGAGACTTACCAGAAGAAGATAGATGCGTTGCAAGAGGCCAACAATCAGCAGATGGCCGCCGTGCTCCAGTACATGCAGAACCTTAGCCACGTGGTAGCGCCATAGGTGCAGCTCCCTCCACCACCGCAGGTGTTGATCCCTCCACTTCCTCGACCGGCTGCTCTTTCTCCCGTGAGTTGCTTTCCAACCTAGCTTGCTCTTTTGTTTCTCGTATTGAGCTAGAATGACTTGATATAGATGCTTAAAAACTAGAATGACTTGATATAGATGCTTAAAAACTAGAATGACTTAATATAGATGCTTAAACACTAGAATGACCTAGAATTACTCGTAGTGAGCTAGAAAACCTTGTACTTTCGTTTCTTATTGTTGTATATAACTTATAACAATAGCGAAACCTAGAATGACGTAGAAATTGAAAATGACTTGGTATACATGCTCATAATCTTGTATTATCATTCCTGATTTTCAATCCTATGCAGAATCTATCGGCGGCATCAAATGACGGGCCTACGGGACACGACATGTCGCCGCTAGCTCAGCAGACTCCGTGGGGGATGCCGCGTGGCCCGTGGGGGATGCCGCATGGCCCGTCGACGGGATACGACATGTCGCCGCCAGCTCAGCAGACTCCGTGGGGGATGCCGCGTGGCCCGTCGACGATGGCTGGCGCTCAGCCCCCGCCTCACGGATCGTTGTTCTCTTGGCCGGGGGTGACACAGCAGCCACCGGGGTCTGGGTGGGGGTCGTGGCCAGAGCAGTAGCCACCGCAGTGAGTTCCTGGACTTAGCAACTTTTATTTGCATTACGACCGCCGGACTTGCATGTGCCGTGTGTATGATTATGTACCTTCGTGAATTGTACGTGCATTTGGACCTTCGTGACTTGCACTTTGATTTGGATCTTCGTGTGGTTGTGGTGGTTATGATTTATGTGCTTGTGATGGTTATAATTTGCCTGTGATGAATATTACCTGTCTGTGATGAGTATAATCTGCATGTGATGATGTATAAGTGATGAGGGTAACTTTTGAGCCTGCTAGTAAAATAAAAAATAAAAACAGCACCCTTTGCCGAGAGCTAAAGTCAAGGCTCTCGGCAAAGAGGGCTCTATGCCGAGAGCAATGGCTTTAGCTCTCGGCACAGAGTGTTCACGTGGCAGCCTGGATAGGCTCTTTGCCGAGAGCCTGTGGATCTAGCTCTCGGCAAAGGAGTGGGGCCCGCAGCTGTCCAGGTTCTGGTGGGGCCCGCTTGTCAGGCCTTTGCCGAGAGCCAGGTCAACGGCTCTCGGCACAGGCGCGGGGTCCACCACTAACCGGGGCCACGTACGGACACGGCTGTGCTGAGAGCGAAATGGTGGCTCACGGCAGAGCTACCATCTGTGCCGAGAGCCGGGCCTGGCGCTCTCGGCAAAGAGGTGGGCCCGCAACTCACGCCGTCACCTCTACCCAGGTCTGTGACGAGAGCTAAATGGGGCTCTCGGCACATCTGTGCCGAGTGTTTTTTCATTGGCTCACGGCAGAGGGCCCTTTGCCGGCCCAGCGGTGCCGAGTAGGCTTTGCCGAGAGTTCCCTCTCGGCACAGGCTGTGCCGAGAGTATTCCGGCCTGTGCCGAGAGCAATGGGCTCTCGGCAAAGCCATGGATTCCAGTAGTGGTGGAGCCGTCGGTTGGCACGACAGCTGATGTGCGGTGGCCTAGGTTCACGGGGCAGCGAATGGGAGCGGTGGCCTTACCGAGGTGAAGACCGTCCGACTGCTTGTGCGGCTGTCAGGCGTTGTCGCCTCGCCGCTCGCTCGCCATTGCTAGTGGCGTTGAGCCCCGCTGCCACAACGCGCGTGCGGCCGTCCGCCACTTCCACGCCGCCGGACGGCGAGGCCGCACAGAGGAGCTGCGCGTGAGGGGAGGCGCGTCTGGGAGGTGTGGCAGGACCAACTTCCATGGCCGACATGGCGGGGTCGGCGGTGATGCAGGCACGGCCGCACACGAGAAGGTTCCGGAGAAAGCAAGAGACACCCGCACGGTCACCGAGCGGCTGGCCTTGCACTGGCGCGTTGTCTCTCAGGCGCCCCGAGCTCTTTCTTTGAACTGTGGAATGATTTCGAGAAAAACTAAGGGCTTCTTTGCAAAAAGGTCGCTACTCGCCCGATCCAGACCGTCCAAACGCCCGAACCGACGACCGAGATCGCCAAGTGGCGTGCGTTATCTGGTCTCGATATTGGCCAAGAACCATAGTAAGAGATATGTATTAAGATAAAATCATATGCTTAATTGTTTTAGAGCGTATGCTTGGGGCTCCGGTAGATAGGAAGTCACCTTTAAAGCTGGTATTAATTAAACACAAGTGCAACATTTTTAACATCTATCAAGACATTCATCAATATTTTTATATATTATTTAATCATTATAAGTCCACCAATATTACTGCTCAATAATTTTATTAGTGACATTTATATTTAGTGACATTCGTAAATTGATATATATCTACTGTACTATTAGTTTTTTTACTAAACCTAAGTGTGTCCATAAAATATTTATTGGCATTGACCAACATTTATGCTTTGCCAGTACACTAGGACAATTATATGGAAACAATGTCTTTGAGCCCAGCCCAGTCCAGCCTAGCAAGAGACAAAACTTTGGGCTGGCGCCAAGCCTAGATAAGTTTTCTGACAAAACAACCTACTCCCCAAGCACCGACGACAGATGCGAAATCCACTTGTGTTTGTGTCTTATCGTGCAAAAGGAAGTGTATGCCGGCAACGGCGAGTGGTTTGTTGTGATTTGTGAGTCGTCACACTAGTATAGGTCATCAGATTTAAACTTAACAAGTTCACAGTACTAGGATGCCCCTGTGGCCTGCGTAATGTCGTTACCTTTGCTCATTTTTTTTAGATATTGGACAATTAAATTCGGTCTCTACATCCGAAGATGTACACAGCCAATTATTACAGAGTTCAAAAGAACCGTCCACAAAAGGGTAAAAAAAACAGTAACGGGCAACAAGCCCCGACTAAGGTAAACGATAAAAATTGTTCCATCCTCTATTAGCAATCTGTAGAGCAACGACTTCTAATTTTCTGCTCATGGCGATGAGGGTATCCTTAGCCTGCTCCTTATGCTGCAACTGGGCCCAGAAGCGTAGCCAGTAAGCTCCCCTGAAAATAACCTGCAAAAGCGAATTAAACTTCGTCTTTTTAAAAATTATATCATTCCGGCATTTCCAAATAGCCCAGCAAATGGCAGCGACACCAACCCAGATCAGGGGCTTATAGTCTTTAGGTTGATTATTAAGCCACACACCAAACATATGGCTAATGGATCTAGGCTGGGTCAAATTAGTAGCATAGAAAATAATCCTCCAAATCATTTTTGCGGAAGGACAATCTAAAAACAGGTGCTGAATGGTCTCATTAAAATTACAGCAGACACATTGCAGGCTCCCTTTCCAATTTTTCTTTGCAAGGTTATCTTTTGTCAAAACGACCCCCTTCTGAAGAAACCAAAGGAAAATTTTGATCTTTAGAGATATTTTCCACTTCCAGATCTTCCTATGCTGAAAAGGTGGATGAGTATCTATGTCATGTAGATACAGTGACCGAACAGTGAAAAAACCACTTTTTGTCAGCCTCCAATTAAAATAGTCTTTATCATCCACCAGAACAACATTAGAGACCCGAGCTACTAGGTGTAGCCAAAGGTTCAGGTTGTTATCCACCAAAGACCGCCTGAAAGAAATATTAAGGGGCCTAGAGGACAAAACCTTAGAAACCGTGACATGCTTATCCCGCGCTATATGGTATAAGGATGGGTATGTATCCTTGAGCGGCTTATCACCTATCCACGTATCATCCCAAAATCTCGTGTTGGTTCCATCTTTAATAACGAAAGAACCGTTAGACAGAACCTCATCTTTAATACGCATGAGTCCTCTCCAAAAGTGAGAGTCATTTGGTTTTGATGATACTTGCGTGAGGGTTTTGGTTCTCAAATACTTGTTCCTTAGCAAAGATTGCCAGGTTCCTTCAGTGTTCAAAAGGTTCACTAACCACTTAGCCAAAAGGCATTTGTTTTGTAGCTGTAAGTTCAAAATCCCAAGGCCACCCTGATCTTTGGGGCGACACAAGATGTCCCATTTGGCAAGTCTATATTTATGTTTAATAGCAGAGTCTTGCCAAAAAAATCTGGATCTGAAATGATCCAGGTTTTTAAGAACTCCCTTAGGAACTTCAAAGAAGGACATCATGAACATGGGTAGGCTACTTAACACTGAATTCAGCAGAACCAACCTCCCCCCATAGGATAGATATTTAGCTTTCCAACACGAGAGCTTTTGCTGGAAGCGTTCTTCGACTTTACTCCATTCGGAATTTAGGAGTTGTCTATGGTGCATCGGAATACCTAAATATCTGAAAGGGTAATCTCCCGAATTACAACCAAAGAGAGAAGTATAGGAAGCTTCCATCTCTCTGGCCGCACCATAACAGAAGACTTCACTCTTGTGGAAGTTAATCTTCAGCCCCGAAAGCTGCTCAAAAGCACATAAAAGGAGCTTAAGATTTTTAGCTTGCTCAAGGTCATTGTCTAGAAAGATTATGGTGTCATCTGCGTATTGTAAGATAGACAAACCATCATCAACTAGATGGGGTATCACCCCTCTAATTTGCCCATCTGCTTTCGCTCGATTAATGAGCAGGGCTAGCATGTCAGCGACGATGTTAAATAAGATAGGAGACATAGGATCCCCTTGACTGAGCCCCGTTTCGTTTGGAAGTATGGTCCAATGTCATCATTAACTTTGATTCCCACACTCCCTCCCGAAACCATGTTTTGGATCCATCTACACCATTTAGGTGAGAAACCTTTCATGCGTAAAGTCTGCTGGAGAAAAGACCACTTAACCTTATCATAAACCTTTTCAAAGTCAATCTTAAAAATGACTCCATTAGATTTTTTGGTATGAAGTTTACCTTTGCTCATATACTCCGTATCTCTTAGTCCAGTGATGGGTGAATCAATTAACATTTCAATAAAAAAAGTACTAGGAAAAAAACACTCTTGCTCTTCCGTGCCTCCCAGAAGTCATGGAAATGGAATTCCCATCTCCGAATCCGCATGTGTATCTTCCTTTCCAGCATGTTTTCTGTCTGTTCTAGTAGCTTTGAGATGGAGGTAGTGTTGAAGTTGTGGTGGAAGTGTTTTTCTTTCTGTTTTTTGGGTTCCATGTTTTGGTTTCACCAACGTTGTTATGAATGGTGGGGTTGTGAGGTGTGCTGTTGTTCCCCATGTTAGATCAAAACTGTGTGGTGCTGAATTGGAACGCTAGGGGTCTGAACAATAAAGCAAGGAGGGATGTGGTTAGAAAGCTTGTTTCAGAAACGAGAGCAACAGAGAGCAACAGTGGTTACAATTCAGGAGACAAAGCTAGAAGTAGTGGACAAGGAGGTGGTCTTTGAAACTCTGGGAAGCAGGTTTGCTGAGACTTATGTTTTTTTGCCAGCGACAGGGACAAGAGGTGGTATTCTCTTGGCAGTGGATGAAGACTTTTACTCTCTGGCACTCACTGAGAGGGGTGTTCACTCTGTAACTGCTTTAGTCACTGCAAATTCAGGACTTGTCCAATGGCACATAACAGCCGTCTATGGCCCACAAGAAGACAATGCTAAGCTGATGTTTCTGGCTGAGTTGAGATGGATAAAACAGTCTGTTTCTGATAAATGGCTCATTATTGGAGATTTCAACTTGATTTTACAAGCAGTAGACAAAAGCAATGACAATCTGAATAGAAGGCTCATGGGGGCTTTTCGAGATGTTGTGCAGGACCTTGAGTTAAAAGAACTGAACCTGAGAGGTAGAAAATTCACTTGGTTCAATGACAGAACTCAAACGTGGATTGATCGAGCATTTTGTTCAGTGGGTTGGGACCTGATGATGCCAAATGTTTTCCTCCAAGCGCTTTCGTCGAAGGTCTCTGATCATTGTCCTTTGCTCATTGTCGGAAATGAAGCAGTGAGAAGGTTCACAGGTTTCAGATTTGAGGCTTACTGGCCTTCTTTGCAGGGCTATCAGGAGACTGTGGTAGCGGCCTGGAGTAGGGACCTGGTCCTGTCAAACCCATTTCTGCGCCTACACACTAAGTTGCAGAGAACTAGCAAGGCATTGCGTCGCTGGGCACGCAGCCTGCTGGGGAAAACAAGATTTTAATTCAGGCAGCCAGCAAGCTTATTGGCATACTGGATGTGGTCCAGGAATACCTGATGCTTAGCCGCTAAGAACTAACGCTCAAAAAAGACCTCAAGGCCCGGCTGTTGGGCCTAACAGCAGTGGAGAAATTGCGGGCTAAACAGGCCTCTCGCCTGGTCTCAATTAAAGCAGCGGAAGCAAATGCCAAACTCTTTTATTTGCAAGCTAATGGAAAACAGAGGAAAAATCACATCAGTCTAATACAAACAGATGAAGGAACTTCGTTCTCTCATGATTCCAAGGCAGCCAAGCTCTTTGACCATTACAGTAAGCATTTTGGCACCCCGTCCCCTAGGGACATCACCTTGAACCGGGAGCAGCTGGGCCTGCAAAGACACGATCTCTCATGCTTAGAAGAGCCTTTCTCGGATGAGGAAATTAAAGAGGTTGTGCTTGACATTGCCTCTGAAAAAGCACCCGGGCCGGATGGTTTTATTGGAGTCTTCTTTAAGCATAGTTAGGCAGTCATAAAGAGTGATCTGCTAGCCGCAATTAACTACTTCCATCAGCTGCATGATCAGCACTTTGCAAAGCTTAATACTGCCCACCTTGTACTCATTCCCAAGAAACCAGATGCAAAATGGATTGGTGACTTTAGACCGATCAGTTTGACACACTCGGTGGGGAAATTTGTCTCCAAATTGCTTGCCTCCAGATTAGCACCACTTTTGAATGGGATTGTGTCACGAGCTCAAAGTGCTTTTATCAAGAGACGAAGCATCCAAGACAATTTTCTCTATACCCAAAATCTGATCCGTGCTATGCATAGGGGGAAACAAGAGGCCCTTTTCTTGAAGTTGGACATCGCGAAAGCTTTTGATACTGTGCGTTGGGATTTTCTCATGGAGGTACTTGAGCACTTTGGTTTCGGCCCAAGGTGGCGTGGTTGGGTGACTGTTCTTCTTGCTTCTTGCTCCACAGCCATTCTTCTTAATGGGGCTCGGGGGCGGTGGTACCGGCACCGTACTGGACTCCGACAGGGGGATCCGTTGTCACCCATGTTGTTTATCTTAGCCATGGAGCCGCTACAACGCCTGTTTGACATTGTCACGGAAGAGGGGCTGTTATCACCACTGAATAATCGTGCTGCCAGGCTGCGCTGCAGCATGTATGCGGATGACGCTGCCCTGTTTGTGAAACCGGCCAGAGAGGATATCACTACAGTTGCTGAGATCTTGGACATCTTTGGAAAGGCGTCAGGTTTGTTGGTCAATCGCAGCAAATGCGCCGTGTACCCAGTCAGATGCGAGGGGGTCGATATTGAACATGTCATGCAGGATTTCCAGTGTCCGATCAAAAGCTTTCCTTGCACATACCTAGGTCTACCACTTCATTACAAGCAACTACGAAGAGTAGACTTTCAGCCTCTAATCGACAAAATGGGAAACAGACTACCAGCATGGAAGGGTCGTTTCTTGAACAGAGCTGGACGTCTAAAGCTAATGACCACAGTCCTTACCTCAATGCCGACTTTCTTCCTGACAGTCTTTGCTCCAAAGAAGTGGCTGGTAAAGAGATTGGACAAAATTCGAAGGGGTTTTTTATGGAAAGGTGCCGAGGATTCAAGGGGCGGCCATTGCCTGGTGCAGTGGGCAAAAGTGAAGCGCCTGAAGACGCTAGGTGGCCTGGGGGTGCTGGATTTGGAACGGTTCAGCCGTGCGTTGCGCTTGAGATGGCTTTGGTTCCAATGGACCGACCCAGCGCGACCTTGGGTCGGTACAGATGTTCCTTGCTCTGAAGAAGATAAGCAATTGTTCCGTGTATCCACTACAGTAACAGTTGGAGATGGCGCCATGGCCAGGTTCTGGGAATCGGCGTGGCTTCACGGGCGTGCGCCAAGGGATATTGCGCCAGGTCTCTACAAGCTAGCGTGGAGGAAAAATCAAACAGTGCAGGAGGAACTGCAAAACGAGAAGTGGACTAGAGGGCTTTGGCGTATGTCCACAGCAGAGGAAATGGCAGAATTTGTTGAGTTGTGGAGTTCGCTACAGGATGTTCAGCTAAGTGATCGCCAGGACGTGATCAGGTGGCGGTGGACGTCGGATGGATCCTATACGGCAAAATCAGCGTATCAGGCCCAGTTCTTTGGTTCCTACTGCAGTTTTGACAGCAAGGCAATCTGGAAATCCAAAACTAAGGATAAGCACCGGTTTTTCGCATGGCTTTTAATCCAATGCAAGTTACTGACAGCAGACAAACTCCTAGTGCGGAATTGGCCTTGCAATCCTTTGTGTCCACTTTGCGAGCAACAGGAAGAAACAGCAGAGCACATGCGTCTACACTGTGTGTATGCAAAGGAGGTTTGGTTTCTTGTTTCCCAGTGGACAGGAGGCCGGGTGAAGCTCCCAACAGCAGGTTTGAGCATCCAGACTTGGTGGAATGACTCTTTGAAGGGGCTACGACAAAAGGAGAAAAGTCAGTTGGCCTCGCTTCTGATCTACACCTCATGGAATGTTTGGAAGGAAAGAAATAGACGCATCTTCAACGGGGTGGCTGTGCTACCTTCAAGAGTCCTGGCCTTAATCAAAGAAGAAATAAAGCTCAGGGAGGTGGCGTGTGCAGGCGACCAGGGGAACCTAGTTTCTTAATGTTAGTCTACCAGCAGTGTTTTGAGCTCTTTTGGTTATTACGTAATAACAAGATCTTTGTAACCACAAGCTCTATTCTCTTTCATATGACATAGCAATGCTTCTGCTTTAATTTTAAAAAAAATTGTGAGTTTGTGACCAACAGGGAGTCTCCGAGCCCGCGGGCTGCGACCCCCAAATCTCCCAAAGGGTAGTACGGTGCAGAATTCAGGAGCAGGCCAGCTCAAGAGTGGCATGGATTTTAGCACCGCGCAGGCGCCGACCACACGCAGCGGCCATACATTTCCAGGAGTGCGCGCATTCAAAAGGCACAGGCACAGTGGCAGTCCGGCAGTCGCAGACTCGTCCCAGTAGCAACATTCAAAAGGCTCGAAACCTGGGCTCCAGCCTCCAGCTAGCCTCGCACAGACGATCGCACAAGCTCTGCTCTGCTCTGCGCTGCGAGTCTGCGGCGACGCGCCAGAAATTAAAATTCGGGCCCCGCGAGCCTCCCCTGGCTGTTCATGGAGTACAGTAGAGTGGACGTGCGTGAATGCGGTCCATGGAAAATGGGCGAGATCCCGTGCACCCGGCCGGACGTACGGGTACGGCAGGTGCCGCCCGCCCGCCCCCGGCAGGCGTGCATGCACGCACGCGTGACAAACATGCATGCACGCGGACGCCGCCAATGAGACGGCTTGTCGGCTTCGGTAAAAAAAACTCCACTGCCGACACACCCCGCGCTCGCGAGTCGCGAGCGAGAGAGGGTAGTTACGTACGTACGTACATGGTGAAAATCGCACATGTGTGCCGGTGCCCGGTGGTGGTGGTACGTGCCGCGCCGTGCCAAGGCGCGCAGCGCGCTAGCTAGCTTCTCTTCTCTTAGAGGAAGCCACCTAGCTCTTCTTCCCGACCGGCCGGGCCTCCTGTGGCAAGAGAAAACCAACAGGGACGTGCAATGCAACGGTGAGTGTCCATGCATGTGTGTCGCTTCGTCGTGCTATCCGCGCGCGCCAGCGCCATATATACAGTATATGGATGCTCCCGTCTACTTTTTTTTAATTTTCGCCGTATATTAATTTATTTGTAGACAGGTCAACACAGTAAATAGTATTAATTATCTCCCTGATCACATCATATCCCTGGCTACACACTGTACTACTACGGCCCTTGGAGATGTTCGGATGCTGCTATATAGCCTAGGTCAAACCAAAAGAACTCCACCGTCTGATCGTATAGTAATCATGTTGTACCATCGTCCGAACTTCTTTGTTCCATCTCTAATCTTCTTTTCACAATATTCAAGCTGCTCGCTTGCACACCTCCGATCACATCGCCACTCTCTTGCGCGCATTCAGGGAAAGACTTGGAAAACAAATTAAATTAGAGGAGACCGTACAAAAGAACATGCAAGGCTCGAGTATGTGACATATGGCACTAAATCCACTAGTTAGAGGAGTTCCACCCAATCATTTCAAAAAATAAACAAATAGAGGAGTTCATCATCCTTGGATGTGTGTGTGTGTGGTAGAGAGAGGGGAGGGGGCATTTGTCCCCACCTCTTGCACGAGGTCTCACTCTAGCCGCTCTCTAACCTATGTATTTTGTTACTCCGCACCGCTTATTGATCACACTATGTCACTATCATCGCTTATCGATCACTACGTCACTATCAGAAAATATTACTAGTGACGCACAATCTCTTTTTTTCTCGCTGACCGCTCAATGTAAGGCTACTGATTTCTCTAACCACTAATTATAAAACCCCATGACAACGTAGGAATGTGAAATTCTAATAACCCACTAATTATAAATAGATTTATCTGCTAATTTTAAAGAAACTAAAGCTGGCTATATGTAGTGATCCTATAGTAGCTGAGGAGCGTCGTTCCTTGCTAAATGCTATAGCTCATTCTTAAAAAAAATTTGGAACAAATATCAGAACTTGCATTGGTGTTAACTGTTCCTCATGTCGGGTCCTGCGTCCCTGATTGTCAAACTCGTTGTTTTTTCTCTTCAAAAATGGAGCAAAGTCAAATCTCTAAAGCCGCCCCCCTGTTAACGTGCCCGAGACTTTGACTTGCATATTTTAGTGCCAAAACGAGTTAAAGCCTACGCGTATTGCAGGTACTTACTGTACATTACGTCCAAGGTCAACGGGATGAGAATCCTAACAGTGCCACTGTGCTGTGCATTTTGGGCGTAGTGTACTCCTAGTACTTCGTTTTTTATTTTCCTCTTCTATTTGTCTCGGTCAACATGCACGCTGCATAAAATTATCCAAAAAAACCTGACATGCATGGCTGGCTGGCTGCCACTGGAACACGTACGCAGGCCGCAGTCAATCGTCTGACCGTGGGAGCAAGTTGGCAGCAGTGTGCACGTACGGGGCGTAACGGGGAGTACTCTTTGTCTTTGGATTTACCACCGCCCGTTTCACTGCATCAACGCACGCATGCCATTATGTTCGCATAAACCCCGCGGTCGCCATGCCTCCTCCGTTCAAATCTCTCTCCCCCTACCTCTAGAAGAAGGTTAGCTTCTGCTATATATAAGTATATAACCCCTCCCACACCCCATCCCAGATCCCTCCAGAGCTCGACACCTTGACCCATCACCCATCAACACTAGCTAGCCATCGCACTGCTGGTTGAGCAGTAGCCGGAGGAGGAGGAGGAGGAGGAGGAGAAGCGCGCGCGTGGAGCAAGAAGGTTTTGAATCTTTAGATCGTCGTGCGCGCGCGTGTTTGCCACAGATCCTCCTGTGTGTGTTATTAGATGGCACGTACGTGTTGATCGAGTGACATGTACAACCCAGAGCAGCAGCAGCAGCCGCCTGCGGCGGCGCAGCTAATGGCGCCGCCGCGGATGTCCTTCTCGAGCGACTTCGCCCTGGAGCCCCCGCCGCCGCGCGGCCCGCCGGGTCGCGCCGACGCCGACTTCGAGTTCTCTCCGGTGGGCAGCCGGCCTATGATGGCCGCGGACCAGCTCTTCTCCAAGGGCCGCATCCTGCCGCTGCGTGAGGCGTCGCGGGCGGCGGCCCCGACGACCCTCCGCGACGAGCTGCGCGCGCACGACGCCGGCGGCGGCACCCGGCGCGGGCCGCGGTGGAAGGAGCTGCTGGGGCTCAAGAGGGCGCACAACAGCAAGAAGCAGGGCGCCGGGCCAGCCGCCGACGCTCACGTGGTACGTAGCAGCTAGCATTTCAGTGGTATACTATTTGGTTTGACTTGCATTTTATTTTAATTTGGATCTCCTTTCATTTCGAGATGATTCTGCTCCTTCCCCGCAGACAGATACTGTGCATTGCGCCCTAGCTTGTCGAGCACTAGCACACCCTATTCCAAATCTTTTTTTAGAAAAAAAAATAAAACTGATAGCATGCATGCATTGCATGTGCGCTCTTGAATTCGCAGGATCTTGGAGAACATGCTAGAGAGGCAGAAGACTAGGAGAGTGAAGCTTGTAGATCGAGAACATCACTTGTTCAGTGCAGCATGCAGGGACGGATCCAGCGGTGGGGCGGGCGGGACTCGAGCTTAGAAGCCATGTTCCCGGAACAGTAGGAACGTGGTACGGGAACGTGGAACGTGGAACATCATTTTGTGAAATCATGGTACGAAGGGGGTATACCTATTTCGTATGTTCCAATTAGAGATGGAACACGTTCCAAGTGTGATGGGAACGATGTTCCCGGAACGTTGTTTCGAAACGAGGAACGTGTTCCAAGTGTGATAGGTGTATACCTATTTTTTTGCTGGTCGTTTTAATGATGTGAATTCTTGTCCATTGAATGCTGACTGCTGAGACTCAAATCCAACCATCAAAATCACAATAACCCTATCCTCTCCTTCCCGTATCTTCTCCTCCACCCGTCCTGGGCCGCGAAGGTATGTCCCTGGCTTCATGTTCCGGCGGTATTGGATCGACGTTCCACACTCATGTTAGGGCGGTACCGGATCGACGTTCCACACCATTTTGGGACGTCATTCCCGTTCGTCCCCGTTCCTCGTTCCGGGACGAAGTTCCCGGTACGCGGAACACGCCCACGTTCCACGTTCCCGGCTTCTAAGGACTCGAGCCCCCCTACCGCTGGAAATCTAATGGAACCCCTTTAAACCTCTCATACAAATTTGAAGAAGAACAATGAGGGAAGGAGGGGCTAGAGGAAGAAGAAGGAGAAGAAAGCCCTCCCTAAATTTATTTCTAGATCCGTCACTGGCAGCATGCATGCAACTACTAAGGCAAACTTTGGTGTTGCAGGGTTTTGTAGCATTGATCTTACACAAAGTTCGCCGTCGTCTAACTTTAATTTCCATCACCTTCACTAGCTAGTTGGGGGAAGCAAAGAAACCTAATTGCAGGGTGTTGCAGGGTTTTGTAGCGAAGATCGATCTTGGACTTTTGAAGTTTTGATTTATCTGACGACTCTCCTTTTTGGGTGGTAGTAGGATTTGATTAATGGCTGCCAGTGGATGGAACGGAACGTCGAGATTGTTTTCAGTTAGCTAATTAAGCCGAGTTCTATTTTTTTCCCCTTCTTTGATCTGGAGGGTCGTCAACTGATTGTATTTTTCCCGGCCGGATGAGGTGCATCCGTGCATGTAGTCGGTAGGATTATTATCCGTTTGTGTGCTTCGCTCTCAACCTGTACAAAAGTGTCTTGTCCGTAGCTTTTGGACTCGGTGGAATGAAAACATGCATGGCAATGAAATATGGGTTATGCGATCCGATCTAAGTGTTTAACCCACGCTTCGTCAGTACTCTCTCTGTATGCTTGGTGAAAATGTGGAAGTGAAAAATGGTGTTCTTGGCTTCTTGCGCAGTACTGTAGATAGCCAGTGGCGATGGTGGTGGCACTTGCACTGGCGCTGCTAGTTGGGAATTGGGATGGGCAGGCTGTTGGTTTAAGAAGAAGGGATCGCAGTCATCATGTACAGCCTGTGTGTCCGCCGACGAATGGAAGTCAGAGAGGCTCAAAGCCGTGGCGCGCCGATCCCCAAAGATTCGGAGGCGAGCGCGAGCGAGCACACGAGGAGCGCGCACGGTCGCCAACCGGCCGGAGAACTCCGCGATCGATGCACGCGCGGTGGCAAGCTCATCCCTATCCTAGTCCGAGCGAGTGGGTGGTCTCGCTCTCGCCGCGTGCGCTACTGGCTCCGTTTACTTGGCTGCAGGGCCGGCGGCAGCAGCAAGGGGTCCCGTGCAGTGCAGGGAGGCTGCGCCTGCACCTGCACCTGCATGCCCCCCGACAGTGCGAGCAGAGTGCAGAGCGGGGCGAGCAAGGTTTAGCTGTCGATCGCGGCTTTCGGTGCGTGCCATCCGTGTTCGACCCTGGCCAGGGCCAGCCGCCGGCTCGGGGAGATATGGCCGAGCGACTGGAGAGAAATCTGCTTACCTGACCGGGCTGCCGCGTTGCCCTGGAGGTGGAGTCCATCCATGGTGGATTCATGCATGGTGCTGACTGGTGTAGTGGTGTGGTATCATGGCCCTTACCCTGGTGATCAGGTGATGTCGTGATGATAGCCGGACGCCCCGGACCAGAAGACGGGGCTTGGAAGCTGGAAGGCACTCTGTCTGTCTGTGCACGTCACTGCGCTCTAACAAGAGGGCCCATCTAGTCTTGCCGTGGCATTTAAGTGGCGCGGCCCATAGATCGCAAAGACGAAACAACCCTCAGCCCGCCAGCATAGTCATTAGGATCGACGGAACCGGCCAGAAAAAACTACTAACCGGTGCCATGTAAACCTATACAAATGCTAATTATCAGTATATGATTCACACTCGTGATTACTCAAACCTACCTGATTGGAGGATGAAGATCCATACACAGATCTTTGAGGATTATACTAGAGATAGAAGGCCTCAAGTCTTCCAAATAGGATTGCTCTGCAGACACTTTGGCCAGATTAGCCTTTTCTTCTCCCGCTCTGCAACATCAGGCTTATGTACCCATCTGCTCTTATGATCACCATGAACAACAGTGTCCTCTCTTGGCTGCACTGTGCTCTGTACCCCTTGTTCTCACAAGGATTCTAGCAGCATCTTGCTGCTAATTAATGGAAGTTTGTTGTCAAAAAAAAGCACAGCAAATATATCATTGAATATAGCAGCTAATCTCGTTAAAAAATTCCATCTCACCAATATCCTACTTTGTCTCCACTCTGGTGTTCAATCCTTTTTTTAAATTACACAGTACAACGCAGACACTCACAACAAGCGCTCACACTCACCCCTATGAATACACGTACGCAAACCCTACCCCTATGAGCATCTCCGAAGGACTGAGCACCGGCAAATCTGGAGATTCTCGAAGTCACCACTGGCGTCTCGTCGTCGACGGGAACGCCACTTACCTAACGTCGGAAAATCCCTGAATAAATCCAGGAAAATGTGCGAGCACCAGGATTTGAACACTAGTGGTTAGCGTCCCACTGAACCGTCCTACCATTGAACTACAAACCTATTCGCCACTCCGGTGTTCAATTCAGACAAGCAGCCAATATACAAATCCAATCATTTAGGTGTGGAATTTGGATACTGACCGTTCCCTATCATGTAGTACAGAGTAGTTGTGCTTGTGCATTGGCCTGTTCGCTTGGCTGGTTGCTGGTGGCTGGTGCTGGTTTGTTCTGAGAGAAAAGTACTACTTGCTGGTTGCTGGTGGCTGCTTTTTTCTGAGAGAAAAGTACTGCTGGCTGGTGTCTGCTCTGACCTCCGTCGGCTTCTAGTCTTCTACCGCGCGACGAACAAGCAGGGCTGCGAAGCAGGGCTGCAACTCCCAGGGGTCAAAGCGTGAAGCGCTGCTTACCGCAGCTGCAACCGCCAAAGAATAGGCAAGGGTGCCGGAGGAGAAACGACGGCCGCTGCCTGCTCGGGAGTCGCGATGCGGCGTTGGCTCGCCGCTGCCGGTCGCCGCCGCTGCGTGTGCGAGCAACTGAGCGCAGCGGAGGTGAGGGATACTTGGGCTGGGCCTTTAGTTGGGCCAGCGTGGGACAATGGGAGGTATACGGTGTACCTGAGACCAAGAAGCAAGAACCGCTCGGTTTGCACAAAACCGTCCGGTTCGCCGGTTCTCGATAAAACCGGCCGCTTCCAGCGGTTTTTTCTAGTTTGATTGTCTTTTTTTTTGAAACTTAGTTTGATTGTCTTTTAAGCGAATTGGACCACTGGAGGCTCTGGTTCGGTTTTTACCGGTCGAACAGCCGGTCCGGTCCGGTCCTAATAACTATGCCCGCCAGAGACAAAAATGCATGCACTCCTGCTCACCCCCACTCACATGGGCACATGGCTAGTCACCACTCACCAACTAAAAACTCGTTTGCGAACTGAGAGTAATTTTGCTAACTTTTACTGAATAAGTTATATACTCCCTCCATCCATCTCAGAATATAATTTGCTTCAAAAATTTTTTTAAGTCAAAGCTTTTCAGCAATGATTACGAATAGAGAAATAATCGTGGAGTTAATAACTTAAAAATATTACATCTTTGATGCAATCTTTGACGCAATGACGCTGACCCTACCACCATCGGATCCATGCTCGATGGGTACCCAACCTCATCTCGTCGCCGACTCCTCGATGTCTGTTTAATCCCTAATTGCAATCAGTTTGCCTGCGAGTTGGTAAAGAAATCATTTTTATGGCTCTAAATTCAGGGCGACGTAGGGCGTCCCTGGCCACGGCAGAGGCAACGGAATAAGGGATTTCGATGAGTTTTATGTTCACCAAATATTATCAAGTAACCTATTTCTGCAACAGGTGTTACGCATGAAGGGCTTTTCACCTAGGTGGGCTTTTTGGATACAACAAGTTCAGTCGAAAGGGTCCGTAGAAATTAAGGTGAATGACAGAGTAGGACATTACTTTCAAACGAAGAAAGGTGTTAGGCAAGGCGATCCTTTATCACCTATTCTCTTCAATATTGTAGTAGATGTCCTTGCTATCTTAATTGCATGGGCGAAGGATAACAGCATGTTCAGAGGTCTAGTCCCAAACCTGGTAGACGATGGTTTGTCTATTTTGCAGTATGCGGATGACACAATTCTTTTTATGGAAAATGATCTAGAAGAGGCCAAGAATATGGAGCTCTTGTTATGTGCTTTTGAGAAATTGTCGGGCCTCAAGATTAATTTTCATAAAAGCGAGTTGTTCTGCTACGGTAACGCTAGGGAGCTAGGGAGGGAGTATTCAGAAATCTTTGGTTGTGATATTGGAAATCTCCCGTTTAGATACCTTGGCATACCAATGCATCATAGAAAACTTCGAAACTCAGATTGGAAAGAAGTAGAGGAAAGGTTTCAAAAGAGATTAAGTGAATGGAAAGGAAAAATATTTTTTGTTGGGGGTCGGTTGGTTCTTATTAACTCTGTTCTTAGCAATTTGTCAATGTTTATGCTATCTTTCTTCGAGGTTCCTCGTGGTGTTCTTGAAAGATTAGATTACTATAGATCTAGATTCTTTTGGCAGAGCTATGAACATAAGAAAAAAATATAGACTGACAAAGTGGAGTGTACTATGTACACCTAAGGACCAAGGTGGGTTAGGAATCCTAGACCTAAATTTGCAGAATATATGTCTACTGAGTAAATGAGTGTTTAAACTCATTAATGAGGATGGCATTTGGCAAAGACTCCTTATGAATAAGTATTTGCGTCATAAAACCATTACCCAAATAGAATACATGCCAGGAGATTCTCACTTTTGGTCGGGTCTTATGAAGATAAAAAATGACCCATTAAGAATGGAAAAATTCACATTGGGTGATGGGTCACAAACCCGTTTTTAGGAGGATGCCTGGCTAGATAACACTCCTTTCAAAAGTCAATATCCATCCTTATATAATATTGTACGGAAGAAGAGTGCAACTGTAGCAACGGTTCTTAGATCGAATCCTTTGAATGTGGCCTTTAGGAGATCCTTAGTTGGCAATAATTTACAGGCTTGGCACCATTTGGTTACTAAACTTGTGAATGTCCAAGTAACAGCTCAGAGGGACTATTTTATTTGGTCTCTAAAACAAAATGGTCTGTTTACTGTTCGATCTATGTATAATTCACTAATTGCTCAGTTGCTTGCACATATGGAAATTAAAATTTCCTTTAAAAGTTAAAATTTTTTGTGTGGTCCTTGCAAAAAGGAGTTATTCTAACTAAAGATAATTTAGCTGGTCGGCATTGGAAGGGAAGTTTGAAATGTTGTTTCTTAATCTGGAAGAAACCATCCAACACCTTTTCTTTGATTGTCAAATGGCTAGAATTATGTGGAGAATTGTACAAGTTTCCTTTAATATAACACCACCTGTGAACATTGCACATATGTTTGCTGGGTTGCTAAATGGGATTAATAAGAAGCTTATGTACAAAATTTTGGTTGGAGCATCTGCTTTATGTTGGACAATTTGGTTAAGTAGAAATGACATGGTTTTTAACAATACCTAAGCTGTTACTCCTATGCAGGTTATCTTCCGAGAGACCCATTGGATCTGTTTTTAGGCGTTGCTTCAGAAAGAGGACGAGCAGCCTCACATTATTCGGGAGTGTCGTGTGCTTGAGACCGCGTCGATGGAGATCTTTGCATCTAATGGATGATCTTTCAGCAACAGAATTACTTTTGTGTGATATTTGACATTGTTCTAGAAACCGTCCTTCTTGTTCTTTTTTGATGCTTGTGTCTGTAATAAGAAACAGCTATATGCATAGTTTTATGTGGAGAATGTAATATTGAAATATATTATTTTTTAAAAAAATTAAGTAATCTATTTTCGGGCTTGCAGAAAAAAAACCAATTCCTATGCTAAATCGGGTGAAATAAAATGTTTCCTAAATTCCTAAAAAAAAAGTCGGCACGGAAGATATTCCAAGAAAACACATGACCTGCACACGTTCTCAGCGGATTCCCGTACCAGGACCTGGGCATTTATTCCTGGGCCTGCAGGTTACTCGCAGGTTCAGCTGGTGCAATGGCGAGGGCCGCGAGACCTGCAACACAGGCAGCCGGCCAGCCAACAACCTGTCGCCGTCGCAGCTGAAATGCGAGCTCCCCGCCGGACCAGTACGTACGACCTGCAGCTGCAGGTGGGCGAAGCTTTCGAATTCATTACGGCGATGATTATCGCCAACCACACTTGCTTAATTATACAGTTATACTCATCCTTTAATTTCCCATGTCTTGTCGAAAAAGATTGTGTACGAGTTGTACTGCCTTTGATTAACCTGCCAACAGTGTGCTTCTGTCTGGTCCAAAAAGGGCTGGCACGACCATGACCATGTCCTTGCATGTAAACTTCTTTTCATGAGAAATTACATGTCGCATCGAAATGGACGATGCCCTCATGCAGGAGTATATGTATTATGAAATTCAAATATTCAATTACTAATGAGTACACAATTCAAATCTCAAAGATGCACTCACCAAAGTCCAAAAAGATAAAATTAGTGTGTTACAATTTACATAATTGTACACAATTTGCTACAAATTCATTTGACTCGTTTTCCCCTCCTTGCCCTTTGCCTTGTTTTCGATCTTGCAAGCAGTTTGAGTACTGCGGGTGCATTTTGATCCCCCAAAAAAAAAAAAAATAGTGCGGATGCACCGAAACCATTAAACTTCGTCACGGCCGGCCATGCCCCGAATACGCACTGTACATGAGTGCGGGTACGTACGTTTGCTCGTGACGTATCACCGTGAAGTGTCACGCACGCAAAGCCAGACGCCCAGACCACCGCCTCAACATTTATGCTGCTGCTGCTGCTGCTTGTCGCCGGCGGCGCTCTGCGAGGTGGCGATGGCAGAGTTCTTGCAGTGCGCGATGGCGGCCTGGATGGCGCTGTGCAGCTCCTCCATCGTGCTCACCTCCGACGGCGTCGACGTCTTCGTTACCGAGTCCCCCACGGAGAGGTGCCCGCTGTTGGCGGGCGACCCCCGCAGCGACGCTGGCGCCGACGACAGCCTCCCCTTGTGCCGCTTGGACGACGACGCGGCGCTACCTCCGCCGCGGCCGTAGGTGAACGTGTGCGCCCTCGGCCGTCGCCCGTCCCCGTCCCGGCTGCTGCTGCTACCGCCGCAGCTGGAGTAGGACGCGAAGAGCTGCTCCACCATCGACACGTACTTCCGCACCGCCACGGCTATGTCGAGGCCTCGACGCCGGGCGCCGCTGGTGGTTTGCTGCGGCTTCCTGCTGCTCTTCTTCGCCCTGCCGCCGCTGCCCGTTTCGGCGGCGGCGGCGCTGCTCTCGCTTCTTGTCCAGGCGGCGACGCCGGAGAAGAGGAGCGCCAGCTTGTGCTTGGCCTTGCCGACGTTGCCGCCGCCGTCGGTGTTGCTCGTCTCCGTGCTCTGGCGGTGGTGGAGGCCCTGGCCCCTCGCTCCGCGGGAGTTGCTATGGCTGAGGTCGCTGACGACGCGGCCGAGGTGGTGGGACATGTCGGCCGGCCGGTGCCTTCGTCGTCGTCGGTGGCGCGGGACAGAGGAGGGGGGGAAGGTAAGGGAGAAGACGGTGGCGAGTGGAAGCGTTGGGGGGCAGGCAGGCAGAGAGGTGTTGGTGGGAGAGCGATCGAGGCACGAAGAGCTGTATAATTATTGGCCCGGCCGGATGCCGACGGCGATGTGGTGGCCATGGCTTCGAGAGGAGGATGAAGGGTTCGTGTGACTGCACGTGTGTGTGCATGCGAGTGTGCATGGTGAGCCAATCGATCGCTTTTTGAGCCAAGGTGCAAGGAAGAAGGCCATGGCTCTCTAGCTCGATGGCAATGGCGCGCGCGCGTTGTTCAGTTGTAAACCTGTAGTAATTCAATAACAACAGTGATCGGAAGAGAATATATGAGAGAGCTTTTTCTACCGCCGTTGATCTGATCGAGTCGTCTTCTAGTTTACCACCAGTAGTTCTTGCAATTATGTTTCGCCGGGATGGCAGCCAGCAAGACAGCAACTGATCGAGGGAGACGATGTTGACGTGGACAGTATAACACGCGAAATTGACGTACGTCGACGTCGAGCGCTACAGTGTCTTCGCCATCTCGTGTACACAAGTTGCAGGGGATAACCTGACATGGCGACAACAAGTGATGCTCGCAGATTGCATTGTGAGGCACACGAAAGGCCTCGTTTTGCAATTGCAACCGAACACGCGATATATCCACAACGCTTGGGCTGTAGCTCGTCAGATGTCCTCTGATGATGTTGTTCTAGAGATCAGACATGCTCTAGTACTACTGTTGCCTTTTACTAGCATATATATCTGCGAGACCGCGATCAATATAATAGAAGCCGAGAATTGATCGGCGGGCGGTCGAGACACAAAGTACGTGGTGCGATGGTATAGTCGCAACCAGGAGATTATTCCTTGTTGAAGCTAGCAAAAGGCCCTTAGCGACTTCTTTATGTTTGGTCAATTTTAGTACTACTACGTCCGATTTCTTTTATTCGACGTTCCCGACAAACAAAATTAACTACTTGTAGGCCAAAATTACTGTTTGAAACGCCAAATAAAACGGACCAGAGGCAGTACTTTCGTAAATTTGTATATTTGACCAATTTCCTCTCATCTCTTCCTGTTTTACTACTAGCAATTATTTTTCCACCTCTTTTTGGAAACTTCAATTCTTTTTACTATGGTCCTTCCTAGTTCTTTTTTTGAAAAATTAGGTCCTTCCTAGTTCCCATGTCCTTATTTTGCTGATATTTATTTTTCCTCACTAAATTTCTCGATTCAACATTTTAAAAGGGAATGTTTATCACCATTTTCTCGTTGGCTAAATTTTCCTTATAAAAGTTTTCTTAATTAGCTCCACAGTTTTCAGTGATTCGTCATTTTCCGTTTGCGTCCTCTGCAACCTTTAGTGCACGATTCACGACCTAGTTTGACCCATCATCTTTTTTTTTTTGTTGTTGGCACTTGGCATATTGATAACTGGTACGCCCAGTATATGAACCAATAAATAAGCAAGCATATCGACTTGCCCTGCATGACTTGTGCTTCTTTTCGTCGTAATTCCTAAACGTTTTCCGAGTAATTTTGTGTTCGTCTTGTCAGTCGATTTTTGGTTGTCACTTGGCCCTCGCGGCTCCGCGGAGGATGATGCATGAATGCATCTCGGCACAAATAGCATGCAGGCACGGGAATCTGACGGGTAACTGGATCCGATCATCTAGCAAATTTTTGTTTGCACCTTTTGTTTTAGAATAATTCATTTTTTTGGGTTCTTCCTGTGCCATGTGTCTTTCGTGTCGCACTGGCAGTGGCAGCCATACTCCCTCCGATTCAGTATTAGAAGTCGTTTAGGACAGCGACACGGTCATCAGATCACAACTTTGACTTTTTTCCTATAAAAACATTTATTATATATATATATGTATATTTTTTATGAAAGTAGTTTTCAAGACAAATGTTTATATGATTTTTACATTTCCAAATTCATGACTTAAAAGTTATTAATGATTTATATTCTGAATGTTTGACACAAACTTTATCCAAAACGAATTCTAATACTAAAATATAAATCATGACTAAAAAGTTATTCATGATTTATATTTTGAGTTTTGTTCAGGTTATGGAGCTTTGCTGTGTCCACCCCTGTATGTAGGTACTAAATGCTGAGTTTTGTTCAGGTTATGGGGTTTCACTGCATCCTCTTCAGGAAGTATTTCGTACCTGATTCTGTTCCCAAACAACCGAAAGAAGCCTAAGTATGAGTGTATGATGTCCTAGTAACCATATATTACTTGTCCGTACACAAATCCCTATCATTCTAAATTCGGAGGCACCTTTAGACACAGGACATCAAGCTTGTTTATTTATGTGTTCATTATGACAGTGTTTACATGTCAAAATTGGAACTGAAAATACAAGAGTAAAATTCAGGAAATGCCCGCTGTGGAAGAAGACTGAACTATTCAGCGTTGCAGCTCAGTGCTTGAAGTGCTAAAGGTGCCGGCCTGCCGGGACGCGGAGGCTCCCCTTCTCCCAGACGCAGTAGTCCTTGCCGTGCGCCACGGGGTGGAAGTCCGACGGGATCACGTGGCCCACGTCGTACCTCGTCCCGATCTTCACCATGACCTTCTCGTCGATGACAGCCACGTACGCGTCGGCGTCGGCGATGAGGATCCGTAGCTTGCTCCCGGCGTGGATGCCGTTGCGAGCCCTGATCGCTGCCAGCGTCGATATCTCCTGCTTCAGGTTCCAGTCGAACATGTGGTCGTAGAACTGGATGATAAATACACGTAGTACACGGATTAGGACAAATCTGAATTTGGACTGTAACTTGAAGATTCTGGTGTAACGATCAAGCGCTTACGATGCAGGGGACTCCTGGATGGGTCAGGATGTAGGCGTAGCCCTGCATGACCTTGTCGGACGGGAATGGCCACATCTTCTGTGTCGACCCGGTGTCGTGGTTGTCAATGAACGTGACCGCCTTCTCCGGCGTCCACCCGATCAGGCCGGCCGCCTTGCCGGAGTTGTCGCGCAGCCGCCACAGCTCGCCCTGCACGGCCGCCTGCAGCAACCCCTTGGTGGTGAAGTCGAACGCCATCGCCGGCTCGCCGACCGCCTGCACCCAGTCCACCAGCTCCTGCCGGCAGTGGTCCTGGTTGGGCGACGGCTTTCCGTCACCGCTGTAGCTCAGGGAGTTCCATATCTCGGCCACGACGAAGCTCGGCTTCGTCTTCTCCACGTACATCTTGGTGATGCTCGGGGAGTAGCCCTTGGCGAAGTCGAGGCGCCAGCCGTCGAAGCCGACGTCGGACTTGAGCCAGTTGAGCCAGTCGATCAGCTCCCTTTGGACACGCGCGTTGAGGTGGTCGACGTCGGGCGCCGCCGCGAACCCGTCGCCGGTGTCGCGGTGGCCCGTGCCGTCCGAGTACTGGGTGTCGTCGCTGCAGATCATGCCGGGGCCCCAGTCGAGGCGGTCGTCGGGCGTCCCGCCCTCAAAGATGCAGTAGACGCCGCGCGCGTCCTTCTTGTCGGCGCACCGGTGGTTGATGACGATGTCCGCCACGCACTGGATGCCCCTGCCGTGGAACGCCGCGATCAGGGACTTGAGCTCCGCCGCCGTGCCGTATTTGGACGCGTCCAGGTCGTAGAGGCGCCCTGGCATGTAACCTTGGGGTGAGACGGAGTGCGAGGGTGGAGGCAGCCAGACGTGCGTGACGCCGGCCTTGGCGATGTCGTCGACCTGGGCCTTGAGGCTGTTGTACCAGCCGCCCTGCTTCTTGCACGACTCCCAGTTAAACCCCTGCTCGAACAGATGGTGTCATGGTGATATGTTGACAACTTTTCAACTCAGACAATGAAGTACCTGTTCGTACGAGACATGGAAGATGCAAGTCTACAGGTAGCGTACCTGGAAGAGGACCTGTGCCTGGACCAAGCTGCAGAACGCCAGGAGGGAGAACAAACACAATCTGCTCGAGTGCCTCATCTGTCGCCGCTGAGTGCTTCACTGATCTGTGATCGGAGGGTGTGTGGTTGTGCCGAGTGGCCTCGACGGGGCCCCTATATATAGGGCCGCCGTTGCCGCCTCGCCGGCACGGTGGTCGAAGCAGAGGAGGTGCAGCCATGTCCCCACATAAATGTGATGTTGATATGGATAGAGGGGCCACGTAGGTCCCGCGTGGAAAGAAAACGGGCGCCGCGTGGTGCTGTTGACGACGAAGACTGCGCCGGTTGGGGCGGCGGCCGTTGCTCCCACTCCAGACAAGGCGGAGGAGCTCGCTCGTGCTGTCGCAGCCGGTGGCCGGACCGGCCGCGCGGGCGCCACGACGCTAAGCTAGGCGGATGTAGTCTGACTGGACGTCTGGACGCTCCCGCCGGCATGGCGGCTCTCCTTAAATTCTTGACATGGCGGCTCTATCCACATCCTGAACTCTGCAAACGTGCTCGATCGATCGATCGATCAAGCCCTGAAGCGAACCTCGAAAGGAGTGGACTGCGGGTAATGCTCCAATCGAAGGAGCCGACGGCATTTGCCAACGAAGCAATCCAAGTGAAAGAGCTCCAGCGTAATCCCTAATGGATACTCTTTCCGCGTGCGTATATTTCCGCGTGGGGAGGTGAGTTTGCCAAGTTTCTATTTCTACCAAGTTGGTTTGCCCAACTGTTGAAGGCTAATTTTTCTTGTTTTACCAAAATTAGATGGATGTCAAATTAGTTTGCCAAGCTGCTGGAGATGCTCTTACTTGGCATATCTTTTTAGAAGTTGGCAAAACACAAGATATGTCAAGTAAAATATGGAGAGCATCTCTAGCAGTTTGGCAAACTATAACTTGATGACATCCATCTAATTTTGGCAAAACAAGAAAAAATAGTCTCCAATAGTTTGGCAAACTAACTTGGCAAAAATAGAAACTTGGCAAAACTCACCTCCCCACGCGAAAATATACGCGCGCTGATCCTGGTTGGCATCGGCGTGGCCAAGCCAAGTGGGAGGGTGAAAAAGAAATAAAGAATAGAGAAAGATTCCTGATACAAGTTTTCAAGAGGTGAAAGTACATAAACATAATTTTGTTTCTTTCTCAGAGTTCCTGATGTAAGAGCATCTCCAACAGTTTGCCAAATTTTACTTGGCAAATCTTATATTTTGTCAACTTCTAAAAAGATATGACAAGTAAAAAAATCTCATCTCCAACATTTTGGCATAATTCACTTGTCAAATCTAGATCTAACTTACATCAGGAACCCTGAGAGAAACAAAATTATGTTTCTACCCTTCCCCCTCTTGAAAACTTAAATCAAGAACCCTGAGAAAAAAAACAAAATTATTTTTATACCCTTCCACCTCTTTTGATACGGAAGGATGCGGCGCGAATAGCTGTGCACATATATGCGTGCGCGAAGTCTTTTTTTCCCTAACTGAGATAAATGGCAACCTGAGATGGGGGAACTGTTGAGGAAGGTTTTCTCTATTTTTGAAAAAATAATAACAACGACAACTTGGTATGGGGTATTGTTGGAGTTGCTCTAAGTTCGATCTGGATTTGGTAAGTAAATTATACCAAACTGTTGGCGATGAGCTAATTTTTTACTTGGCATATCTTTTTAGAAGTTGGCAAAACACAAGATTTGTCAAGTAAAATTTGGCAAACTCTTGGAGATGCTCTGATGCCAAGTTGCTTTGCCAGACTGTTGGGGCTAATTTTTTATGTTTTGCCAAAATTCGAAGGATGCCAAGCTAAGATAGCAAACTATTAGAGTTGCTAAGTCCCTGCGAAGATTAACTTACACTTGTTCGGTCATGTTTGGATTACCCTGCTTATTTTAAAGCCGAAATTTAGGGGGTGCTTGGATCCATGAGACTAAATTTAGTCTGACTAAAATTAGTCTATTTGAGAGGTTAAAGTTCCAAGCACCTCTGAGTAAAGAGGGGTTAAAACTAGTCTTGAGACTAAAACTTTTTAGTAAGGGGAACCCCTACTAAACTTTGTTTTAGCTCTCTCTCTTCATTTAACCTCATAGAAATCTGTAGCATGCCCCATCTATTGGCGGGAGAGGGAGAAAAAGGAGAGAGGGAGAGAGATAATTAATGTTCATTTACTACATTTTAGTCTATTTAGAATTTGGATCTAAGCATAGGTGAGACTAGCAACTTTTAGTCTGACTAGTTTTCGTCATGGGACTAAAACGTATCTTAACTTCCAATAAGTCTCAAAGTTGCCAAACATAGTAGAGAAAAGTAGCAGCGTATAGACTTAAAGCAGGACCACAATAAATGAGATTGGAGCCTCTTTTAGTCCCAATAAGCAAATTTTTGGCGACTTATTGACTTATTACGAATTCGTGATTGATACTAAAAAATTTATTAGGACTTACTCCTAAATATTGTAAAGGAAGTCGTTTAGGACATTGACATGGTCTCCAAAACATAACTTTGATTAATACTTTTTCTATAAAGTATTTTAAATAAATATATTTAAAGAGTACTTTTATGAAACGGTATTTCAACACGAATTTACTCATACCATTTTCACATTTCTAATCTTAACACATAAAAAATCGTTGCAATCAAAATTTAAATTTTTTTGACTAAGGACAACCTCAAAACGACTTCCTTTACCGAAGTAATTTAGGTTGATCAAAATAACTCAACCTAAACTAGGCTATCTGGCCTTCCTTTTGGAAAAAGTTCAAATTACTACCCTCAAATATGGCAAAAGTTAGCTAACCCCCTAAACTATTTCTTGATTTAATTTACCTCCTAAACTATACCATTAGATTCAATTTACCTCTTAACACACTTTGTCTTTTTGTTTCTCCATGCAAAAGTTGAATTTTAATTTGAGACTTTGCAAAATGATAGTGTACATCATAATCTATATTAGAAAAATATTTTATGAATTTTTCATTATTATTTTTTATATAATTTTGTATCTTGATGATAAGCTTTATTATTAAATATACTTCCCTATTAAAATAGTGATGAAAAGTTATGATATATATATTTTTTTAATATGTATTATGTCGTCTGCTATCACCTTGCAAATATATGAACTTAAAACTGCACTTGTGCACGGAGAAATAAAAAAGACAAATTGTGTTAAGGGGTAAATTGAACCAAATGGTATAGTTTAAGGAGTGAACTGGACTAAGAAATAGTTTAGGGGTTATCTGGACTTTTGCTATACTCGAGGATAGTAATTTGCATCTTTTCCTTCTTTTAATTTCTAAATTTTCTTTTACAAGTCTACTCGGAGTCGCAGCTGACTAGTACCCAACTCTTTCCTAATAGAAGTCCAAGAGTTTGGCTATCTTGACTTCTTTAGTAAAAAAAAAGAAAAAATCTTGCAAAAACTAAACCCAACAGATGCTACAAAGTTCCCCTCGCTATCCCTCGCTAGTTATACCCTCACCTTTGCTTGGCAAATTTGCCTAGCACCTCTCGCTCGGTATCTTGCTCCATCAGTTCCACCCCCTCTCCCGCACCCTTTGCTCCCGCCCCCACCCGCCGGAGATGAGAGAAGAAGGGGAGCACCCGACATCGAGCAACCTCTGCCTCCCCTCCTCAGAACGCGCATCAGTCTGGAAAGGAGAAAGAGGAGCACCGACGGTCAGGAGCGGAGGAAGAGGGGCGCAAACGGCTGGGGCCAAGGGAGGAGCTTGGGGCGCGCGCGAGGAGGAGCTCGAGTATGCACGAGGAGGAGCTTGGCGGCTCGTCAACACGTGGAGAGGACCTCGGCTCAGCACGATTCACTGTCGAGGTGGAGGTCTAGACGAGGACACCACCGAGGAAGACGCGTCGGCCGCCCACCCGCGCGGGGAGGTGGAGAAGGAGGACTCCGAGCCACGTCGGGCTGTCGCGGACTTGCAGAGGACGCGCCGACCGGCCGCACAAGGATGTTGCGGAGGATGCACTTACTGCCCGCGTCGCAGGGAGGTGGAGGAGGCGCGGTGGGAGGTGGGGTAGCTGTGGGTGCGGGGGAACGGAAGGGAGGAGAAGGCAGAGAGGAGAATAAGATGGTGAGACCAGAGGGAGTAGAGTGAAGAGGAAAGAGAGAGGGATGATTGACGAATAGTTTTCACGTATCAGTGTGTGGAGGGGTAATTTAAATATGGAGTAAAGTGTACGACCGGTCATTAAACTATTGTGACTGTGTCATCCCGGTCCATAAACTCTCAAACTGACTGTTTATGTCCTCAAACTTGTTGGGTTATGTCATCTAGGTCACTAAACTTGCAAGTCGCTCGTTTAGGTCCTCAAACTTATTTCATTATGCCATCTTAGTTCTCAAACTTAGTTTTGAATCTCATGTGTGTCAAATCAAGGCAATCTAAAAACGTTATATAAGAAATAGTTCATAATTTTTTCATAGAAACTCGAGTGAAGACGAACTTTATATCAAAATTATAGCCCTCAAAGTGATCTACAACTTTATAGTTGATTTTTTTTGAATTAAAATTATTTAGAGTCCCCAAATATTGTTGTATGTTTGTAGTTTTTGAAATTTAAAATTATCAAACAATGGAATATTGACATGGTCTATATGAAATTTATATCGATCAATATGATCTAGTTGAGAAGTTTTTATTTGAAATCGTTTAATGTCTCAAAATTTAATTTTAAATTTTAAATTTCAAAATCTATAAACATACAATAATATTTTGGGACCTTAAACAGTTTAAGTCAAAAAAAAATAACTATAGAGTTGTAGATCACATTAAACGCTACAATTTTGATATTTGTCTTCATTCGAGTCCGTATGATGAAATTATGCATTATTTTTTATATAAAGTTTTTAGATGGCTTTGTTTTGGTTCAGATGAGACTCAAAATCAAAATTGAGGACTAGAGTAATACAAGTCAACAAGTTTGAGAACCTAAACAGACGATTTGCAAGTTGAGAGACCGGAATGACACAAGTTGACAAGTTTGAGGATCTAAACGGTAAATTTAAGAGTTCGTGGACTGAGATGACACCGTACACTTTTTACTCTTAAATATAGATAGCCAAGAAATTTAAAGAGGATGCCGGTTTACCTTCCAATTATGGAGAGTGTTCGGCAGGTTTTAAATGTATAAACTGACAGCTTAGTTGTGAGAGAAAAGTGCTGCGAAAGAAGTTGTCCGGCAGATTAGTTGTGAGAGAAAATTAGTAAGCAATAAGCCGAAACAAAGGTTTCCGAACACTCTCACGGAGTTCTTTTAATTTTTTACAAACCTTTTAAACTCTAAATTTAATTAGGATTATATCTAATTTTATGTAGTTGCTTTAATTTTAGTCTACTCGGAGTCGGAGCAGTCCCAACCCGCAGGACTGTCGTGTTCCAGTCCTCTTCCCCTCGGAGGCGAGGCGACGGATCACCGTTCCTTGCCTAGCCCTGCTCTCCGCCGGCTCGCCGCTCCGCCCCCTCCCCTCGCACGGGCGGCGCGATTCCACCATCAACACCCGACACCTTCCGTCAATTTCCTCCCCTGCTCCCCAGCCTCACACTATCGCCGAACCCTCCAGTCCTCCTCCTCTACTGAAGTGAAGCACACGGGCGCTTCAGCGGAATTCTACCTTTCTAACCATCATCGTCGGCCACGTCCTCCCTCAGGACCGGAGATCCACCCGAATCTCGGAGCGGTTTCGTCTTCTGTTGGTAAGGAAAGCCCTAGCTTGCTTGCGTCAGCTTTTCTGAGGACTGGGGTGGGGTTTTGCGCTGCGGGAAAATTGCTGTGAGAAGTCAAGTCCAATCGTTTCCTGTAATTGATGCTCCAATCCGACCAGACTTTTACGAATTTGTTTGATGTCATGTATTATTTTAGAATTTAATTTCGCAGCTAATGCCATTTATTTGAACAAATTGGGGTTTAACTGAACCCATATGCCTGTAATATCACTTTGGGCACTAATCTTAACCTGTTGATGAATAGTTCGGAGATTTATTCTAGGATCACTTTTGGCTCTAATCTTAACCTGGAGACAGCTGCAGTGGTTTTACATATAATTCAGAAGCTCGCAATGGCTGATACTGCCTGTAATATCAGTTGTTCATATTCTAGCTGTATTTTGTTTTGTTTTTATCAGTTGTTGGTTACTAGTACTATTCTTTTGTTCTCCATTGGTTTTGGCTTGCGCCAATTTAACCAAATGTTGAATTGGCTGTTACAGGTTGGAGAGCCTGCTGCTGACAGAGGCCTGACACTGTTGTGAAATAGAGGTTCTGTTGAACAAATCATCACTAGTGCAACTTGATTACAGAAAATGTCTGAGTTTCTGGACCTTGAGTCCCAGGATGGGATAAGAATGGCATGGAATGTTATACCAGGCACAAAGCAGGATGCTACTAACTGTGTTGTCCCTGTTTCCGCCATTTTTACTCCTCTAAAGCCGAACCCTGCCATTCCTGTTCTTTCTTATGCCCCCCTCCGTTGCCGCATGTGCCGCTCCCTCCTCAACCCCTTCTCCGTAGTTGACTTTGTCGCGAAGATTTGGGTCTGCCCATTCTGCTTTCAGCGCAACCACTTCCCCCAACACTACTCCACTATTTCAGAAAACAACCTTCCTGCTGAACTCTTTCCACAATTTACCACTGTTGAGTATGTTTCCATTGCTGAAATGGGTCCTGTGGCGCCTCCAGTCTTCCTATTTGTTGTTGATACATGTATGATTGAGGAGGAGATTGGCTATTTGAAGTCTGCTCTAGCACAAGCTATTGAACTATTGCCAGATCAATCCCTTGTTGGATTTATTACTTTTGGGACATATGTGCAGGTTATTATCATCTCTTTCGTTGATACTTCATTGCTGAATGCACTGGTCAATAGCTAATACATTTACATTTGATCCACATAGGTGCATGAATTGGGTTTTGGCTTGTTGCCAAAGTCATATATGTTTAAAGGGACAAAAGAAGTTACAAAGGAGCAAATTCTTGACCAAATGGGCTTCTTTTCTGGGAAAACTAAACCCAATACAGGTGTGATCGCAGGTGCGAGGGATGGCCTTTCAACAGAGAGCATTGCTAGGTTCCTGCTGCCTGCTTCTGAGTGCGAATTTGTGTTAACTTCAGTTAAGGGCTCTGCTTGATTATGAAACCATGACACATCAAACTACTTTACTCAAAATGTGGAACATTGTGAAATGGCCGCTCTCAAGTCTCAAGTGATGTACCAACTTTTCATTCCATCATTACGTTATTGACACTTATTCCTCTTTCTGTAGGTTATAGAAGAACTGCAAAGGGACCCTTGGCCTGTTCCAGCTGATGAACGTTCATCCAGATGTACTGGAGTTGCATTAAGTGTTGCTGCTAGTCTCTTGGGAGTTTGTGTCCCTGGATCAGGTGCTAGAATTATGGCTTTTGTTGGTGGCCCATCTACAGAGGGACCTGGTTCTGTAAGTCAAAAGTTCCTTTATTTTTTAATGCCACCTTTTCAAGCTTCATTCTCACACACTGATGCTGTAAATTTAGATTTAGGATGAGAAATTAGTGTTGGCGGTCCTAGGGGTAAGGGAGAAATCTAAGACCAGAATGCCTTCTTTTGCTTCATGCGTAATTACAATGATTGCAATAGGATTTTTTATTAGAGGCTCTCCTAATGATACACATCTCTCCTGCATGTTCGAGAAGACGAGAACAAAAAAATATTAGGGGCTTTCCTAACAGATACAGGTCAAATCAATTTATAATAACCATCCTAACCAATAGATAAGGTACCAAGCAGTAGATTTACCTTAGGAAACTAATTAGCTATTATGGAATATGGAAGGAAGGCTATAATTTTTTTATCGGGAAAGCTACAATCTTAATCATGAAAAAGATGGCTGCCAAAATCCTAGTCACACAGGGCTGCTGCTACAGTACCTATGGTACTATTGCTGTGCTGCACGAAACAGTTATGTTGCCATGACTGCATTTATATTTATGGTTGGTGGTATTTGTAATCGTTCTCCTACCACTGCACAACCCATCTCTAATCTCTTTATTACAAGTAATAAAGTGTCTTCCCTTCAATACACTTTGGAACTACTCCTTACACCCTATCCTACTAGGGTTGGTACTGGCAAACAGATTGTGTTTGGCTCCACATGTCATGTCTAGTTGTTTGAAAACATTGTGCAACTATCAAATTGATTGGGTTATAATTTTAAAAGACTTAGAATCTTAGATACGGCTAAACTTGTTAGGGTTGTGTATATTTAGAGTTCACGTTCATGTGGTGGGAACTCGGAAGTTTGCAGTTTTGCACCTTGCTCTATGTTCTGCTGTTCTTGATATAATTTTGTGTTTCTTATCTGTAGTGAAAGTACATTAAATCTCTCCTGCTTTGTGTGTAATATGAAAATAAGATCAACCTATTTTGGATATTCTACTTAATTTTTCTCAGTGAAGCATGATTCTTTTTGGTTAAAGTTAAATGCCATTTTATCCTGTTTGTTCCCACTCGCAATAGAACTCTGCTTGTGTAAGTATGTCCATGGCATTCATCCTCCTTGGATAATGATTATTCTCAAATACCATTTTTTTCCGTAAAAACTTGCGACTAGTCATTTATCTCTTATGCTTTTTAAGCACTATATATAATGTTATTCTTCTACAAAATTTCAGATCGTATCCAAATCCCTAGCAGAACCAATTCGCTCACACAAAGACCTCGATAAAGGTTCAGCTCCACTTTATAACAAAGCTGTTAAGTTCTACGAGGACATCTCTAAACAGCTTGTGAATCAAGGGCATGTACTGGATTTATTTGCATGTGCGCTTGACCAGGTTTGTTGCCTTTTCTTTTTCTTTTTAAGTCTGGGTCTGGATCAAATGTTAGCTGTTGAACAAGGCCCTTGTTCTGTTCCTTTTTTTTTGTTTTATGAAAGATTTTTTTCATTTTCTTGGTTTGTGTTGTTATCTAGGAATTGAACTAATCTTGATATGTAATAATTAATAGACTGATATCGCATATCTGTTTTTTTCCTAGCCTCACCAAGGCAATATATGATATGATGACCATTCAACAGAAACTTTAGTAGGCCAGTGCAATGTACATACTGGCATATGAACTCAACTACTCAACCAATTTGTTAAAGTAACCGAGTTTTTTTCTGGAGTCTCACCCACCAAGTAATTAGTTGCTAAGTTTGATATCTTTTGTTAACTCTACCGGAGTGGTGTGCGCAACAAAAAAACTTAAATGTGTCATTTGAAATACGGTAATGAAAAAACCTACTGGTATTTAGTACATCTACTGTGGTGATTCAGTATGCACAGTCTGTTTTTTAAATTAAAAAACTTGTTTATATTCTCTTTCTCAGGTTGGTGTTGCTGAGATGAAGGTTGCAGTGGAGAGAACTGGTGGCATAGTTGTGCTTGCAGAAAGTTTTGGTCATTCTGTTTTTAAAGATTCACTTCGACGAATCTTTCAGTCAAGTGACAATGATCTTGGTTTATCATTCAAGTAAATATACTATTCATGGTATTTAGTAACATAGCATATCAGTTATTCTTATTTGAGTGTTTTGATTTACATGTATGAATATTTGCAGCGGTATATTTGAGATTAACTGCTCAAAGGATGTCAAAATCCAAGGAATTATCGGACCTTGTACTTCCCTGGAGAAGGTATAGCTTGTATCAGTTGCATATTGTCATTTTTTTGGAAGCTGACACTGTAAATCTGAATCTTTTTGCATGCTGTTGTTTGTGCAGAAAAGTCCTCTATCCTCAGATACAGTTGTGGGTCAGGGAAACACTAGTGCTTGGAAGATGTGTGGTCTAGACAGGAAAACATCACTCTGTTTGATATTTGATATTGCAAAGAAAGATGGTCCACATTCGATTGTCCAGTCAGCAAATGATCAGTTCTACTTCCAATTCTTAACCTAGTAGGGAATCTATTTGCCCTCCATCATTTTTAGGTAAAAATGCAATGTTGTCAGAATTTTATGTAACTGACTTTGAGGTGCTTTGTGCAGTTACCAGCATCATGAGGGTCAGATGAGATTACGAGCTACTACACTATCAAGAAAATGGGTTGCTGGTTCTGGTGGTGTTGAGGCAAGTTTTCTTCTAGCTATGATAATCAATCATTTTTCTGTTTAGTCTATTGAA
Source organism: Cenchrus fungigraminus (assembly GCA_036936925.1). NCBI lineage: Eukaryota > Viridiplantae > Streptophyta > Magnoliopsida > Poales > Poaceae > Cenchrus > Cenchrus fungigraminus. The sequence continues at coordinate 60,505,609 of CM072768.1, read as the reverse complement.
TGGTATCACCTGTTTTTTTCCTCGTTATGTTTCTTTTGGAGCAAATATAGTATTTTACTTGGGTTGCATGTGCTTCAGGAGCTAATAGCTGGCTTTGATCAAGAGGCAGCTGCTGCAGTCATGGCACGCTTGGTCGCATTTAAGATAGAAGCTGAGGTACTTCACGATACTTCTTAAATTATTTTACAATTAGAGCAGACCTGACATGATAGGCGAATTTATTTGCTTGATCACATCACAAAAGTATGAATATGTTTCCAGTAATAAAATGTTGCCAGCTCACTGCAGTTATTGATTGTTTCAGTTTTTGAAACCTTAAAATATACTCATAATATATCTTCATACTTCATTCAGGTTGATTTTGACCCGATAAGATGGCTTGATCGAGCATTGATTAGTTTATGTTCGAAGTTTGGAGAGTATCACAAAGATGCACCCTCATCTTTCAGTCTATCCCCTCGTCTGTCAATTTTCCCCCAGTTTATGTTTAATTTGAGACGATCTCAGTTCGTTCAGGTAAAGCATTTCCCCTGGTTTATTGAGAAATTATCATCAACAGACCATGTGGAATCGTACTTCTTTTTTTGAACTGAAGTGGAATCATACTTCTCAGTGCACTAACTTATTTTACTTCCCATTCAGGTTTTTAACAATAGCCCAGATGAAACAGCATATTTCACAATGATGTTAAACAGAGAGAATGTAGCAAATGCAGTTGTCATGATCCAGCCATCACTTATATCTTATTCATTTCAATCAGATCCAGAGCCTGTTCTGTTGGATGTAACTGCAATTGCAGCTGATAGGATCCTTTTGTTGGATTCGTATTTTACTGTTGTCATATTCCATGGAGTAACAATTGTGCAGTGGCGAAAGGCTGGTTACCAAGATCAAGAAGGCCACGAGGTAATATTTTGTCAGTTGAAATCTATGCTAGATTTTGCTTGTTGAGCTCCATGTAGCTTTACTTGTATGTATTTATGACTGCATATAACCTTTTTCCCCAGCTCGGTCTAAACTCTTGAAGTGTTTGCTTTTCCATCAAAATGTTTCAAAATTCTTCCAATCTTATGTTAAAGAATCCATGCTTAGATTCTATGACTCAGCCTAAAAAATGAGGCTGTAAGGCCGATCTAAGAACAATATGCTTCATTATATACAGTATATGCTACCTTAAGAAACACATAACTAACCTTGTGTGATGTACAGGCCTTTGCCCAGTTGTTGCAAGCTCCGAAGGAGGAAGCTGAGGCAATAATCAAGGAGCGCTTTCCTGTGCCTCGTTTGGTTGTGTGCGATCAATATGGTTCTCAGGTTATTTTTGTTAATCCGTTCTTGTTTTGTTTTGTGAGTTTTCAACACAGTGGTTGCACTTAGGAAATTCCTCCGTGTATCTGTTTAGGTGCAAACTTTGTTTTTTTTTCTCGAACACATAGAACTATATCATTGTATTAATAGAAGAAGATGAGTCATACATAGATTCACACAAACACACACAGACAGACAGACACACCCAAACACACACACACCACCACTCTTACAGACCATAACACCTGATTGCCTGGGAGGGCAAAAGAAGGACGTGATCACCTAAAAACCTGGAATAAACCTGCTCCCCTGGCAGCAAGCTGGGAAAGGCCCTTACCTCCTGCCAAGCTCCACAGCTGGGCTTTGTGTCTTGGCAAAATCAGAGTAGCAGCAATGGTGGGACAACCACCCCCTTGAACATTGTGGTGCCTCCAAATGCCCCCCCCCCCAGATGATAGACCTGCCCTCATATTTTCATTAACGAACAGGTCAACCTCCTCACAAATTCAGCTTACTTTCGGTTTGGAACGGGCGATCCAAACTTAACTTCTGTTTTTCAAAAACTGCAATTTACTCCCAATAACCATTCAGCATCAGGGTATGCTCATGCATGAGCTTTTTTTTCTAGAACATGGTATGCTCATGAACTAACTGAGCAAATGAATTGTTCCCTCTGTTTCCCCACTTTGAAATACATGTGGTCAACCTCCATCAAATTTATAGCCATTAACATGTTAAAACTGATAGTCTATCAAGGTTGGACTAATAAAACTATATCACTGTACTTGTCAAAGTTACTTGCATAATCTGAGCATTTTTAATTTTGAGTAAAATAAAGTTACAAGAGGTTACTGCTAAATTACATCTCAGCAACTGTACAAATGCATTAACATTGAAGAAAAGAGAATGGATGGAGTGCCATTTCTGTTGAATTTACTCTCTTTTGATAACTGCAGGCCCGATTTTTACTGGCGAAGCTCAATCCATCTGTCACGTATAACTCTGACAATCTGCCACCACCGGGAGGGGATATCTTATTCACGGATGATGTGAGCTTCCAAGTATTCATGGATCATCTCCAACGCCTGGCGGTTCAGTAAATTATGGGTGGTTTCACAATGCACAGCGATTTTGTGAATTTTGTACAGCATGGGACAACCTTTATCGTGTATGCTACTATGCTCTCCTCCGGGTTGCCACAATTTAAGCCTTGACATGCAATCGTAGCTGTACATTTGTACATTGCCTTGGTCATAGACAGATTCCTGATTCAAGAGCAACCATAATATATTCTGTAAATAGGGATCATACCCTTTTAGGTCTCATTCGGTTACATAGAATTCATTACGGGTTAGGAATAAAAATATAACAAGAGATTTATGATAGATACAACTAGAGATCGAGATTTTTTATTCCGGATCGGAAACTAATCTGCTCAGAAAAGGTACACTAATAAATCGAGATAAATTCCACACCTTCTGACTCGTGGATTGATTCTTGGTGTCATGTTGTAAGTTGTGACTATCATGAGTAAATTAGTTATCGACCCAGAATAAATCCCGGTCTTTATTGTATCAATCTTGAATTTTTTGTTATATGCATCATTCCCAACTCCTTCCTCAATTCACTATACATCTATCACATCGAGTCACATTTTCTCTCACAGCACGTATCCTAACATGTACTTCTTCACAATATTTCACTAAATGAACACGTAAATGTATTATTCATTCGCGCAAATTTATGGAACTAAATAGCCCCTATGTTAAGGAGTTTTCTGAAATTACATGTCAGAACATGCGGTTTTACTATGTACTCCCTCCGTAATCCGTATAGGATTTAGATGACATTTAGGACATGATTTGGCATACCAAGGAGTGGTTAATTAGGACAGTTTTCTGAGAGCTGTTACGACTATAGGCATTCCTTCGTTGATTGTGAAAGGTTAGACCTTTCGTAGCTTGATGCACCAATTCAACCGTTTGAATTCTACAGGTGTATACACGTCATAGTTTACATGCGTAGCTCTTAGCATCTCTAAACAAGGAGATTATTCAGGCATCCATGATCCATTCTTAAATATGTGGAACTCCCACGGTCACCATTGATGAAGTCCACCACGACCTCCATCTCCTTGGCCGCCTTCTCGTCGTCTGGCTTGTTGAGAAAGTACACGTGGTTCTCGCCGGGCGTCTCGTAGAGCTCCGCCTCGCCGCGCCACCCGCTGGCCCGGAGCGCGTGCACGTACGCGCGACCCCTCGCGGCCAGCGCGTCCAGCCCCGCCACGGTGACCAGCACGCGCGCGCCGGCGAGCCGCCGCCACTCCTCCGACGGCATGGCCACCGGGTTGATCACCGGGTCGTCGATCCCGTACCGCCCCGCGCACACGAAGCCCCACGTCCGCTCGCGCCACCGCCGCGTGTCGCCGTCCCTCGTCTCGGACGGCACGGGCCGCTTACCCCAGAAGTGAGGGTCCAGCAGCGCGAGGCCACGGATGGCGGTGGCGCCGCCGCCGCCGTCCAGGCCGCCCTCCCGCCCCGCGCGCATCGCCATGTTGTGCGCGATGTTGCCTCCGGCGCTGTCGCCGGCCAGGAACAGCCGCGTGAGGTCCGCGTGCCGCGACAGCCAGGGGTCCGGCCCGGACCGCGCGTTCTCGAGCGTCCACCGGAGCGCCGCCCAGGCGTCGTCGTAGGCCGCCGGGAGGCGGTGCTCGGGCGCGAGGCGGTACTGGACGGACACGGCGAGGACCCGTGCCCTGGACGCCAGCGCGTTTAGGTACCGGTGGTACGTCGGCGAGAAGGCCGACTCCGTGACGAACGCGCCGCCGTGGAAGTACACGACGAGCGGCAGCAGCAGCTCGCCCTCGTCCGTCTCCCTCTCCGTCTCCGACCCCGCTGCCGTGCGGTTGGTGGCGAGGGGCGGCAGGTAGAGGCGCACGGCGAGGCCGGCGGCGGCGTCCACGACCGCGTCCCTGGAGGCAACGCCGGTGCCCGGGTCCGTGGACGCCGGCACGGTGTCCGTGCCCATGAAGCGCTGCACGCGGCCGCTCTTGTAGAGGACCAGGAACGGGAAGAAGAAGAAGTCGACGTCGCCGTCGTCGTTGGCGCCGTCGCCGCGCACGGAGGCCGGGGCAGGAGGAAGACCGCCGCGCGGGGCGAACAACGCGGCCGCCATGTTGAGCAGGAGCAGCAGCGCTGACGAGAAGCGGCCCGCCGCCTCCATGAGTGAATCGAGCGAAGCTGCAAACTTCCTCGTCGGACGGAGGCCTATGAGCTTTGCCGGCTTTGTAGATAGCGCCAGAAAGGGAATTCAGGCGCTGCGAGCTACGTCCAAGAATTAGCCGGAGAAATGAGGCCGGCGCGTTGTCGTCCTCGGCGACGCCGGTGGCAACGGATTACAGCTGGTGGTGATGTGTGCAAGTGCAAGCAATTGTGTAATCCCACGGAGCCGTAGGACTAGGAGCGCGACTCGTGGTTTGTTGTTTTCGCAGGTTCGGTCCGCGCATGAGCGCATGCATCCACGGCGACGCTGCAGCAGGACGTTTGGGAATATCTGGAGGCGAGACGGCGCGCCGTGCTGATTGGGCCGGCGGCGACTATCGATGACGGACTGACGAGTCCACGTATGATCCGGACTCTGAATTCCTTAGTCGGGGATTCAGCAAGAGCATGTACAGCAGTTAGAACAGGGACCATTTCAATTTTCAACTTTGGAGTAATAGGTACTGAAAAGAGAAAATTCCATGTATGTCAAAAAAAATATAGCTCATGTGCTCTATGTCATAGAAAATACATATTTGAGCTCTATGTTAAAGATTGTAATTTTTCATGTGCTCTATGCCATTTCCGTCCGCTTAACCGTTAGAGGGATGAATGCTGTCAGTGGGCCGTCAGTGGGCCCCACGCGTCAGTGGGAGAGGGAAAAAAATCCCCTTCTTCCTCAGCTCCTCCTCGCAGCTCCTCCCCCCGCCTCCCCACGCCCGACGCCTCCCTCGGCTACCGCAGGTGCGCCGCCGGGAGGTGTTGCCGACCTCGATGGCGATGGAGCGCACGTCGTCGAGGTCGTCGGGGGAGGAGGCCGGGAAGCCGACCTCGATGATGTCGACGCCGAGGCGGGCGAGCTGACGCGCGACGACGAGCTTCTCGGGGCTGGTCATGGTGGCACCCGGGGACTGCTCCCCGTCGCGGAGCGTGGTGTCGAAGATGCGGATGTAGTTGGGGTCGTCGATGCGGCTGGGGACGTACTTGGGCCGCCGCGGAAGCTGCTGCTGCTGAGACGACGACGCGCGGATAGGGCGGGCCTGCGCGCGGGAGGCGGCGGGCGTTGGGGCTCGTCCTGACCCCCGCGGTGGCGGCGGCGGCGGAGAGGCCATGGGCGAAGTGGGGGTGGGTGGGTGGGGGGCGGCGGCGGTGGCGCGGGAGCAGAGGGTTGGGGATTGGGATGGCAGGCGGTTGGCGATAGGGGTGGTGGAGCTGAAGGGTTTAGCGGAGGAGGCCATGGTCGTCGGGGGAACTCGTCGGCGGAGACTCGGGGCGGCGCACCTGCGGTGGCCGGGGGATGCCTCGGGCGTGGGGAGGCAGAGGGAGGAGCTGCGAGGAGGAGCTGAGGAAGAAGGGGATTTTTCCCCCTCTCCCAGTGACGTGTGGGGCCAACCGACGGTCCACTGACGGCATCCATCCCTCTAACGGTTAAGCTGACCGAAATGACATAGAGCACATGAAAAATTACAATCTTTGACATAGAGTTCAAATCTGTATTTTCTATAGCATAGAGCACATGAGCTATATTTTTCTGTGTCATACAGGGAATTTTCTCTATTGAAAAAGGATTCATTACTCGAGGGCATGAACTCATCTTGACGCGTCATAGAAGACGACGAACAGCTAGCAGCCCTACTGGCTACTAGACGAACCGCGGGATTGGAGTTGGCGCTGATCGAGAGCAAGAGCATCTTTTTCTGGAAAGATTTGATCGTTGCACCGTGACGACGACGAGTCGACGACTACGAGAACACCCGAAAAGATCACACACGCACCTATCGAGATTTATTTTTATTTTTATGATTTTGCAGAAATAAATATCGGAAGATGGAAGCAATTTTTTTTTTCAAAACTAGCTCTCTACCGCCTAATGTAAAACTATAACAATTTCAAAACAGGGGACCGCCTCAATCGGTGCGGCGGTAACTATTCTGTTTGACTTATTTCCTCTCACATAATACAATTCAATCTACCAATCGAACACTATTATTCGTACCAGCTGAACAAGCTTAACGACCTATAACCTTGGAACGAGGTAGATGATGACGTCCAGCCGTTATCGCCGTATGATAGGCAGGGTTTTTTTTTCCCAACCGGAGGTGCCGAACCGCCGGCGTCCGGTTCCGGTAAACCGGACCGGTTCAACCGGGAACCGGAAAAAATCGGTTGAATTCAAAATCCAAACCAAAACACACAGTTCAAACGGTTCCCACCGGTATACCGGGAACCGGTCGTTGAACCAAAAAAACCGAATTAGTGGATAATTTGACGTGTTTTCAAATTTGAATTAAAAAATTGAAAAAATAAAAGAAAATTTTCTACAAATATTGCAAGGTGCATAGAATCTAATGGTGTCAAACAATTTCAAATATTAGTGCATTTAGTATTTTTGCAGGCATTAGAAGTTCAACCGGCCAATTTTTCTCCTTTTTCTTTTTTAGTTGAACTTCTAATGCCCGCAAAGTATACTAAATGAACAAATATTTGAAATTTTTTGACACCATTAGATTCTACACACCTTGAAGTATTTTTGAGAATTTTTTGAGATTTTTTATTTTTTTGATTTCAAATTCAAATTTTGAATTTGGACCGGTTGGGAACCGACCGGAACCGGAACCCCCACCGGTTCGGTTAACCCTGATGATAGGGCGAAAAGAGGTTCACACCGATTCAAATGACGGTTGCTTCATCCGCATTCAAAGTATCGCTTCCTAGCCACAGCCCACAGTACATTCAAAGTGTCTAGCTTTACGAGTGACGGTCTCACGGACCACCGATTCAGCACAGACAGGCCATCACGCTAATCATGCGCTATCATACAACTCTAACCACTACGCTATCATGCTCTAACCACTAGAGTATGGAGTACTATTTCTTATTATCAAAATGGCGCGTGGTGATTTTTGCTTGCTTCGTCACAGCAAGAGCTTCGATCCTCAGTTGGCAGGGCACGCCTCTTGCTGCCGTTGACTCCTCCACCGCCCTGCCCCCGTTCCGGCCATGGGTGATCCGGACGCCGACGTGGACGTCGACCTGTCGCCGCTCCTCATCCGCTACAAGAGCGGCCGCGTGCGCCGCCTCATGGCCACGCCCAGGGTCGCCGCCGGCGCGGACGCCGCGACCGGCGTCACCTCCAAGGACGTCGCCATCGATGCCGCCGCCGGCAGCGGCCTCACCGCGCGGCTCTTCGTTCCCAGCGACGCCCTCGGCACGTCCACAAGGCTGCCCCTCCTCGTCTACTTCCACGGCGGGGGCTTCGCCCTGCACTCGGCCTTCTCCGCGGCGCACTTCCGGTTCGTTAACGCTCTCGTGTCCGCAGCCCGCGTGGTAGCCGTCTCCGTCGAGTACCGCCTCGCGCCCGAGCACCCGCTGCCCGCCGCCTACGACGACGCCTGGGCCGTGGCGAGCGCGAGCTGCGCCGCCGGCGGATCCGGGTCCGGGTCCAGGTCCGGGACGGAAGAGCCGTGGCTGTCCGCGCACAGCGACGCCTGGGCCGCGCTCGCCTGGGCCTACGACGACGCCTGGGCCGTGGCGAGCGCGAGCTTCGCCGCCACCGGATCCGGGTCCGGGTCCGGGACGGAAGAGCCGTGGCTGTCCGCGCACGGCGACGCCACGCGCCTCCTCGTCGCGGGAGACAGCGCCGGCGCCAACATGGTGCACAACGTGGCGATGAGGGCCGGGCGCGGCGGCGGCGGCCTGCCCGGTGGAGCGCGGATCGAGGGGATCGCCCTCCTGCACCCCTACTTCCGCGGCAGGGAGCTCGTGCCGTCGGAGGACCCGAGGTCGCCGGAGAGGAAGTTGGCGGAGCGGTGGTGGTCCTTCGTGTGCGCGGGGAGGTACGGGTTCGACCACCCGTTCCTTAACCCGCTGGCGATGCCGGCGGCGGAGTGGGCGGCGCTCGGCTGCCGGCGGGCCCTTGTGGCCGTGGCCGAGCTGGACTCGATGAGCGACAGAGGCCGGCGGTACGTTGAGGCGCTGCGGGGCGGCGCGTGGCGAGGAGTGGAAGCCGTGCTGTACGAGACCCCAGGCGAGGGGCACGTCTTCTTCCTCCGTAAATCCGACGGGAGAGACACGGCGAAGGAGGACATGATAGCGGCCGTCGCGTCCTTCATGGCGTCGTCAGGCGTCGAAGCTAGGCTCGGCCGTCCATCTGCGCGCTCCATGGGCTGCGATGCAAAGCTTTAGATCATTTGGTGTGCATAATCGAACTGTTTTCATGTTATTGCTTTGATCCATGAGGCCGAATTGAAGTAAAATGAGTTGGGATGAATAGTGGGGGTCAACAGTGGAAATTGGGAAAAAATAGTCGGATGTGATGAAAGAATAGTGCATTGACCGCGTTCACGTAGAGAATGTGATGGGTGACAGGATGATGAATAGTGAAATTTTAAAGGGAAAATTAGTCTCATACTCTCGTATCATAAAAAAATCACCATATTCGAAAAAAAGACCGTCACTCCGTAAAATACCATTCCAAGGATGAATATCACCTGAAAATAGCATTTTGTGATGTTTCCGTGCAAATGTAATCAACACCCTCTACACCTCCTCCCTCCCGGTCCCTTTTTCACGGTTGAAAGGCGTCGTAGTACGACCACCGTGCCGTGGCCATCAACAAGCAGCATCACATGCTCATCTCGATGTCCATCCACTACTCACGCAGCACGCCGGAGATGTGGCCGGACCTGCTGCGAAAGGCCGCGGACAGCGGCCTTAACGTGATCTAGACATACATGTTCCGGAACGGGCACGAACCCATGCAGGGGTTGTACTACTTCGGCGATCGCTACGACCTCACCCGCTTCGTCAAGCTCGCCAAGCAGGCGGGCCTCCTCGTGCACCTCCGCATCGGCCCCTACTGCGTCGAGTGGAACTTCAGGTGGGTGCGCCACCACCGCCATGGTCACCATTCATATGGAATTTTGTTTATTCCTTCAAGAAATTAGCTTTGGTATCGCCATGAAATTCATGTGTGTGCTTGATCGATGCTGCAGTGGATTCCCGGTGTGGCTCAAGTACGTCCCCGGCATCAGCTTCCGGAGGGACAACGGGCTGTTCAAGGCGCGATTCAAGCGTGGATCTATGGCAGGGCGCCTCGACAGGGGGACCCCGACGCCGGCTTGGATGCACGTAGGCTTGCCATAGCGAGGCAGCGCAGGGTCGAGACCACCACCCCTCGCGCAACACTCAGTCGCGGGCGCATCACCCGCAACATTGGTGCGGGACCAGGAGTCCAGGACCCAAGCGATGTGGGCTAGGCCAGCCGACATCCAGCGCCACCACATCTTCTTCCCAATGATGCCCCGCCCACCCGCTCCTCGTTCTCTTCCTCAAGCACCGACGGCGGCCAGAGTGGCCACACGACACCGAGCGGCGGCATTCAACTGTGAAAAGGGAATCGGGAGGGAGGAGGTGCAGACAGCGTTGATAACATTTGCACCAAGATATCACGGAATACTATTTCCAGGTGACGGTTCAACCTTTCAATGTTATTTTACGGAGAGACAGTCTTTTAGTGGTATTTTTCGAATATGGTGATCTTTCGATGCTATGAGACTATTATTGCCAATTTTGAATTGAGAGTGTGTAGTTTGGGAAAACTGGTGAAGATGTGACTCGATATGATGTGATGAATAGTAGATTGGGAGACCGATTGAAGAATCTAAACAAAACCCAATTTTAGGGTCCCCGACAGATAAAGGATAGTTGGTGTTCGGTGTTCATAATGGTTTTCAGTTATTGCAGTTGCATGTCTGCATATCTGACTTTGCTCAAAGACGGTCCAACCCAAAGTCCAAATACCAGGCAATGGTAGCAATGGGTTTTCTCCAACGGCCTTATGTCTCAACACCCCCTGGGCGACTCAGCCATCTCCCACCCCATCCCCTCACATGCATTGGAGGAGCTACTGAAAGTTTGCGCGATCCCAAGACGGAGGCATGCTCGATGCGGTTGCTCACGCTATTCCTAAGTGGGGATGACAATGGCGGATCTAGAATGATGTATAGGGGGCTGAACAGTAACATCCTGGGAAAAAGGTTGGATGGCCTGCCTGCTACCAAGGAGGATTAGAAAAAAAAGAAAGGCCTTGGGCTTTGGCTAATATTTTGGGCTGACTATACACCATGACTCAATAGCTTGCTGGCCCATCTCTAGTCGTCTTCAACCTCCCGCTCCTCTTATCCATGGCAAAAATTGGGGGGTGGGAGCCCCCCCTCTGCCCCACCGCTACATTCGTTAGTGGGGGGATGACATGCGATGGTCATGGCGCTCAGCCAGCATAGGGAGCGAGGCAATGCAGTGGAGGTGGCCCGATGACTGATGTAGGGTTTGTGGGCTCGCATGGCAACAATGGTCCGAACATGAGCATGGTGGTGACAAATGATGCGCAATGTGGTCGCATTACGATGGCTTGACAAGTGGTGCAGAGGTAGTATGGCAGTGGCCTGGTGCAGTGCGCGGTGGTCGAGAGGCGATGACTTGGATGTGTGACTTGTATTTGATGCAATAGATTGATGACATCATTGGTCATAGTGGCAGCCAAAAAAGTGGCAGTCCGCAAGAGGAAAGTAAATCCAAAGCCCTGCTGTGACGCCCCACATTTTTAATTAGTGTTATTTCGCGCTAATTACCTCCTTTGACCAAGTCAACAATCATTAGTGGTCAAAACCCTAGTCAAACATCTTGGCTTTGGTCAAATCGGGTCAACCTTTGGCCAACACCTAAAAACCTAGTCAACATGATCATTAGTGCCTAATCACACAAGTTGACTTTTGGTCAAACCCCTAAAACCCTTTTTAAACCCTAGTGCCCATGAACCTTTGCTAGAACTTTCGCCGCGTTCTCCAATTTTCACTTAAACACTTCAAAATCGGCCAATACAAAAGTTGTTCGTCTTTTTGAGGGACACACTTTTCATAATTGGCGGCATTTGAGATTTTGAGTGAAATATGTGCAAAAACGCGGTCAACGCCAGCCTTTTACATTTTGACCGAGCCGAGAAAGACACCGACTTTGCCGGCAGTTTATGCTCAAACCGTTGATCAAAACATAGGTCAGCCTTTACAAAAGATGATCTCCTATAGTTGCTCTACAACTTTGCTATTCAAAGTTTTTAGAGTTTAGTTGGAAAATTTTGAGTTTTGGCCGGTCAAACAGGGGTAAATGGAATTGCGAACCGCCGACGTCGCACCGTGCCGCCACGTGACCTCGGTGTCCGGGCCCCTTCCCGACCGCCAAGTTGGCAAAGACGCGCCCGCGCCTGTCCCCCACACCGCGCGCCCGACCGCACCCTCGGGGACCGCGCCGCAGCACGCGTCGCACGCCCGTGTGCCCGCGGTCGTGCCCCCTGCCGCGCCACCCACCGGCCAAGCACCGCACGCATCCCACAGCCGGCCGGGTCCCCCTTCCTCGCCTCCATTACTTCGCGACGACGCCTCCTCCCCACTCATCCGCTCGCTTGCCTATAAAAGGCGCCACCGTTTCTCCTCGCGCGAAGCCAGTGCACCGCTGCATCCGCCATTGCAGCCGCCGGAGAGCTCCCCTCTCCGCTCGCTCACTCGGCCGTCTAACCCCTCGAGCACCTTCCCTAAGACCCCCTGGAGCTCACACCATCGCACATTGCCCTGCACCACCCTATCATCGCCGGTGTCCGACCCCCAGCGGGCGCGCCACCACGAACTCGCCGCCGCCTCTCACCGGCGACGTCTCCGGCCGAGCCACCGCCACCAATCGATCCGTGGTGAGCCCAATTGAAGCCTCGTGTCATTTGTTTGCCTCCTCCGGTCGTACATCGCCGCCGGCGAGCTCGCGCCGCCGCCGGAGGGCACGGGTGTGAGAGTTTTTGTTTTTGAGGGACTTTTAGTAAATAGCGAGGGCACAGTTGTGAAGTTTCAAATAGTTTTGAGGGCCTGTGCAGAAATAGATTCTTAGTTTCTTTGCCAATCAGTCCAGTGACTTGGAAAAATCGTAGAAAATCACAGAAAAATCAGAAAAATGCAAAACCAATTTTGTTGGTTTCCTTATGAGCAAATCTACAGCTTTTGCAAAGCATGACCATACTTTTTACTGATAGTTTTTGCATGAAAATATGAAATCAATTTAGCCTAGATCTGCTGTAGTTCAAAATCTATATGTGATCTTAAGCTGCTTTTTGGATATGTTGTGAGTAATGCCTTGTGTAGGCTCTACACCAACAGTTGCACAAAGTTCCTGAGTAAATCTTTTAATATGATTTATTTTGTATTTATGATGAATCTGCCTTAATGAATTTTATAGCTTAAAATAAATACATTTTTGTGCCCAACTTCCGGATATGGTCTTATTATGCCTAGATTCACCTTTACTGATTTAATCATGATTCTATAGCTGATAGAAGTATTTATTCCTGAATTATGCTTAGATTTAAATATAAATGCCTAGTTCAAGATCTAAAGTAGCTCTTGATATGTTTATTGATTTCCTAGCCATGTTTTAAGTCAGAGATGACGTGGAAGACAATTTGGATCCATAAGTTGTTTATTTATTTTTATATGCATTTATCTTTTTTTGGTAAATAAAAATTGCCATTTTTGGTATAATTATTTTATAGCTTAATTACGTGTGCACTTGTGTTCAGTGGCTTTGTTTAGAGCTAAAGAGCTTCAGAAGTGTCATCTACTGCATTTTATGAATTTATTTATGAATAAAAACAATGGAAGCCAATTTAAGCTTAATATTATGTTAAATTGGAAAACCACCAACACCACACCTAATGACCTTATGAACATGATGTGAAGCATGCTAAGAAGGTTAAGACCACTCCCTTTGCTGTTTGGAGAATTTAAATTAAATAGTTTGTATAAATATGTACACAATCACTATAAAAAATAATAAATAATAAAGCACCACATGACATTACTTTAATAGAAAGAATATACCAAATATGTGTTTTTCAAGGTGAATATGGCCAACCATACACTTCATGGTTGTCATATGTTGTTTTGTAATTAATTAAATGAAAACCGCCAATTAAATCTTGCATATGCATCCTCGTGTAGATCTTCCCGACGGTAGCTATACACTCGTGTCAGAAGGAGGAGACGAGAGAGCTGACGGTGAGCTGCAGTACGTGGACGTAGCTCAAGACCTGGATCAAAGTCCAGAAGGGCCCAAGGCCAACCTTGCCGACGAAGGCAAGCCCCGAATCATTAACCCTTCTTTTTAAAATTATGCAATTACCTTTGCTATGTTTGTGCATTTACGTTTCAGGAGTTGAATGAAACCCTAGATGCATGATCCCTAGGTACCTATGTTCTTTTACTAGTATTCTAGGTCGATAGCTGCTATGCTATAGGACCCGGTAAAAGTCGAGTGATGTTCATCACTCGCGAGAATAGGTTTTATGTTGGAATCATAAGATCTTTATAAATGGATTGCTCATGTGGTAAGAGCATAGGATTTGGGCTCCGGTCCAGTGGCTTTCGTGGGCTAAGCTTTTGAACATACTAAGCACTTGTCGGGAATGGGACCGGTAAGCCTAGTACCTTAATGAGACGGTGCGGGATCTTACTATTACTAATCTTGAGTATTCACCTGCCCGACTTGCAACCGGGAGGGCGGTACATGTGTGAGGCTGGATGTACTGTGTGGGGGCATACCAGATAAGCCTTGTACCCAGGACTGTAAGTTTCGATCCCAAGCCGAGGATTTTTGGGAACCGCTTGGTCGGTGCCAACTTTGTGAGGGCACCGTTCCGTGTGTTTAGGTTTACCTTGCAAGGGTTTAATCAATTGATTGTCGGCCTCTCACCGTTATCTGAGACTGCTTAATCAACTGGCCATGATATCCCTTAATGATGGAACTATGTGAATATTGCTGCGTGGATTAATTGTATTGTACAATTCTTGATTCCATTAGTTGGCTCACTTAGAAATGGTAATTAACTAGAATTTGAGCTAAAATAATGAAAGTAAGGACCTACTCTTTGTTGCTTTTCAGCAAAAGAACCCACCTGCCAAAAAGCCTATCATATCTAGAGTTTGGTGATGTAGTTATCACCCAACGGTTAAGTCTTGCTGAGTACTAGTATACTCAGCCTTGCTTTATAAATGTTGTTGCAGGTGATGTTGTTTGGCCTGGAGAGATTCCACCCGGCTGGGAGCTGGAATGGGTGGATGACGACGAGTGATGGAATCACGGATGGCCTCCTATGATGTCTATTGTATCGCTAGTTTATTATTCCGTTGTTTTCGAACTCTGAACCTTTACTTATCATGTCATGAACCATGGTTTGTAATAATTAACCCTTAGGGGTAAATGGGATTTAATTTGTGTTTGTACTCTGGACTCGCCTTTGTGTGAGTTTTAATGCATATGTTCGATCCTCTATGTGTTACCGAAGTGATGTACCGGGCTTTGACCCAGCAACTTACGACGGGATGGTACTTTATTATCGCTTAATGACCAAAGGGGATTGGTTTAGGCGATTGTACAGTATTTTCTCGGGCAGATTGTCACAGCTAGTACCAGAGCGATTATATGCACCGGAGTTTAATTAACAACCTTAATCACTTGCTTTTGAATAAAACTTGCCAAGATTGATTGTATTTGCAAAATACGTTGGATCGTTAAGGATGTAAATAGACCGAGAGGCCCTAGTGGGAATTTTTGGGTTCTTTTAGGTGGCTTAGAAATCTATGGTTTATGTTGCTAACTTCCAGCACTTCTTAAGCCATGTGTTTCATACGTGTGCTGTGCCGCATCACGAGTATGCGAGGGTCGATGGGGCAATCCATTCCACGGATCCTATCTTCTCAGTTGGATGCCCACGTGTTTCATACGTGCGCTTTCCGTATGCAAGTCATGCGAAGGATGACGTGTTCTATTCAAGATGAACATGTCATGGGTTGTGATGTCGCCATGTTTTGCCATACGTGTGCGTTCCGCATTACGAATATGCGAGGCAAGGATACACTCCATTCAAACAGAGGGTGTCCGAGGTTGGACGTTGTCCATGCAACGATAAACGCATGGGTGCCGTTTCTATCACTGGCGGAGCTAAACGTTGGCCAAGGTGGACCGTGGCCCCCCCTTGGCTCAACTAAACTCCTTTGTACATGTACATTTACTGTCAAAAAAATGTACAAAGACCTGCAGTTTTGTTGGCCGGCCGCTCGTTGCCTGTCCGTCAACCCTGGTTTGTGGTGGATTGAGGCCTTTTTGGGCCATAACGCTTGAAGCCTTTGATAAAACAGCAATACACACTCACGCTCGTCAACCCTGGCCTCTGCCGCTGCCCCCAACTCCCAGCGTGAGCCTGCCATTCGCCGGCCTGGAAACCTCCACCGCTAGCTGCCAATGTCAATCTCCATTTGCAGCCGTGCTACAGTAAAATGGCCCCCCTCTACAATTCATTCCTAGCTCCGCCACTGGTTTCTATAGTGAACGATAATGTATGTGGACGCTTTCGTGAGTGCTGGCACAAAAGGTTCTTTTCTGCAGGTACACTAACAACACTTCGTTAGTCGCTAAGTGAGAATCGAATAGTTCTCGAATAGTTATTATAGGGAGAGACGTATAAGCCTTGCCACCGACACTAACTTCGATTTTTGGCTTGATCGCCTTGTGAGGACGAATAGGACGTCATGCATCATGTTAAAAATCATGAAAACTTAAAAACTGAACCCTATGCATGTTTTGTGTGCTCTCTAGGTGAAATTTTGCTAGTGTGCGATCCTTTGCATAGCCTCACATGTGTAGATGTTGTTGTTGTCCAAAATCTGATAGGGCTGTTTGCTTAAATTTTTGCACCCTGTTCAAAAATTAATTTGACTAGATAATCTGTACCAAAGTCGCTCCATGTCTAATCTAGTTTTTGCTCGCAAAAATTCACGGTCATAGCTTTTGTATATCTCAAGTTATGCTCAGTTTAGTGATCCTATGTCATGCTGTTTTTCCTGGAAATCTACTCTGAACTTTGCTTAAGTTGAGCACCTTCCTGACCTTTCTAGATCAACCTTGGAATACCAAAAATGTGTCTCATAACCTTGTTGAGTTGCTACAGAAATTTGGGAATTTTTGGGGCTCTGGTTTTTAAGTTATGAATTTTTATTCAGAGCTGCCAGAACTTTGCCAAGTTGGATGTTTGTACCAATGGCTACCCCATTTCTCACCCACGTACTCTTTTTATCGCTGACCGAATCTATCCTTATACACTCACATCCGTCTGGTTTTCACATTTGTCATTATGTCCAGATGGACAACTTTGGATCTGCGCCGGCTGATGTGGAAGCATGGACTCTCGTGAACTGCCTCGAGGAGGGTGGATTCCCTACGCTCTTGTGGGACACACTGAAGGACTTTGGGTACACCGCTTATCCAGAGTACTTGGCACATGAGCTCATGACCACAGGCCAGCTCCTTCGTTGTGAAGTGAAGGTGAAAGTCCCCATGTGCCCGACAAATCCTGCTTGGGAAGCATGGGAGAGTACGACACAAGGGTTGAACCTGGCCGACACTGTGCAAAAGGCTGCTCTTGAAGCGCTCACCACTTTTTGTGGGAAGCATCCTGACTCGGTGGCGGGCACTGCAGCTAAAGTAATTCCTTTACCTGAGCAACACCCTGGACCATGGGTCGAACGAGAAGCTCTTCTCTCCGATCAGGAAAACTCTCGCCACCATCATGACCTCATCACCTCTGTTCGCTTTTCTAAAGCCATGTATGACACCTACCAACTGATGGTAGGAGAAAGTGTGTTCTATAGACACCAAGTTTATGGGCAATGAGTTAAAGAAGTGGAAAGTACCTCCCGAGAGTTGAAGGAAGCCCGAGCACTGATAGCCACTCTCAAGAAGAGAAGACGCAAGGATAAGGCAAAAATACGAGAATTGAGTCAAGTCATTCACGAGCAGAATTTTATGCTACAACATAATGACCAATATATGCTCGAACTAGAGAATCAACTGGAAGCGATAGCAGCCCCACCTCCGGAACCTGTCTTTCCCGGACCAGAAGAAGAAGGAGATGCTGAGGACATTCAAGGAGAATCTGGAGTAGAGTCTGGACCTGCTTCACCTTGAGCCTTTCTTCGGTTAAGGAAGGCCAAACCACTAGGACGTAAACCTAAGACTAGCTTGTCATCTAGTTGGAAGTTGGTATGCTTGTAATAAAGTAAGAAGTTGTACGAGTGTGGTAGTAGGAAGGAACCCCCTAGTGTGTGCAGCCGCTTTTTGGTTAGTTTTTGTGGTAAGCTGAACTAGGAGCTTTCTATTGTGCGGGTCTGCATTGTAACCCCCATGTATTATTGTGGTGATCCCAAAACTTGGCATCGATGTAGTGCTTTGCTTGAACACCTTCCTGCAGTGATCTTGGTAAAGGAATTAATTAAGCTAGTTGTGGTCAGATCTGAGTTCCATGATGAACACCAAAATTGTCCAGAATTTTATGACGATCGTGTTCACCAAATTTCAGCATTTTTGCACATTCATACCAGGAGTTATAAATTTTTTAGTGAAACTCTGCTCGCTGTCCAAACCAGCTAGACAAAACCTCGGTGATGGAACTTTTCAGGCATGTTCACTTCGGAGTTTGCCTCGGAGTTGAATACCAACCTTGGAGCTTATGAAATCCTACACCTACTGACCAAAAATAAGAATTTTTCGGTACATGAGCAGAGATTTATGAATTTTATGCTTATGACCGCTGTGCTGTCCGGTTTCGCAAAACTTGCCACGAATGAGTTTTCGTCGTGCATATTCTACTTGTTAATTTCTATGAGCAAGCTTATGAATGTGTGTTTAATGAAAACTCAACTTTTCATATGGTGGGACTGACACACAGCTCTCCTAACGATTTTGGTGCGTCGGGTAGTGGTGACCCACCACCGCCACCGCCCATGACGCCGGCGGAGGCATTCATGGCAATGCAAACCGAAGTGTTGCGCCAGATCCTACAAATGCAGCAGCAGATGGCCCAGCAGCTGCGACAGAGACCTCCACATGGGGCTAATCAGGATGGACTGCATACGGTCACCACCTACACCCAGTTTCTTAGGATGAAGCCCCCAACGTTTACTAAGGCAGAAGAGCCCCTTGAAGCTGATGCATGGGTCAGGGCCATAGAGGCCAAATTTTCTGCGTTTATCCTGCCTTGCTCTGAGGAGCGCAAGGCCAACTTTGCGACCTTGCAACTTCGTGGTGAAGCTCTGATGTGGTGGGAGCACTACAAGTCCATGCAACCTGCTGGACACGAGGTCACTTGGGCTGAATTCAAGCAAGCCTTCAAGGACCACCATATCCCTAAGGGACTTATGGATAGAAAGATGAAAGAGTTGTTGGCTCTTAAGCAGGGAGTCGATACCGTGTATCAATATGCACAGAAGTTCAACAGTCTCTGCCAGTACGGAGGACATCACGTGGACACCGATGCTAAAAAGATGGAATGTTTCCGTGATGGTCTTAATGGTGACTTGTACGAAAGGCTAAATCTGCTGGAGCCCAATAATCATCATGAGTAGTAAACAAAGCTATCTCTCAGGAGGATGCCATGAGAAAGGCACAGAAAGATAGGAAGCGACAAACCGATTTTACTTCGGGAAGTGGATCGGGCAAGAAGTTCCGCTTTGTCAAGAAGAATACTCATGGGTCTTCCCAATCCTCTTCATCTGGGCACTGGAGAGTGACCCCTCCCCAGAATAAGCCTTCGGGAAATTTCCAGTACCGGAAGGAGCAACAACAAGTTTCCACGCCTAAGGAACTTCCACCCCGCATTTGCTACAATTGTAGACAACCAGGGCATTATGCCAATGAATGCCCGAACCCTAAGCAGAACAAGCCCCAGCAACAGAATCAAGGCTCCGGAGCAGATAAGGGCAATCACGGCAAGACGCCGACAATACAAGTGAAGCAAGGCCAGCTTAACTTCATGGGTACCGTTTCTATCTGAAAACACCTTCTCACTTTCGTCTTTTACTTTCGAATCTCGGGACGAGATTCTTTTTAAGGGGGGTAGGCTGTGACGCCCCAAATTTTTAATTAGTGTTATTTCGTGCTAATTACCTCCTTTGACCAAGTCAACAATCATTAGCGGTCAAAACCCTGGTCAAACATCTTGACTTTGGTCAAATCGGGTCAACCTTTGGCCAACACCTCAAAAACCTAGTCAACATGATCATTAGTGCCTAATCACACAAGTTGACTTTTGGTCAAACCCCTAAAACCCTTTTTAAACCCTAGTGCCCATGAACCTTTGCTAGAACTTTCACCACGTTCTCCAATTTTCACTTAAACACTTCAAAATCGAACAATACAAAAGTTGTTCGTCATTTTGAGGGACACACTTTTCATAATTGGCGGCATTTGAGATTTTGAGTGGAATATGTGCAAAAATGCGGTCAACGCCAGCCTTTTACATTTTGACCGAGCCGAGAAAGACACCGACTTTGCCAGCAGTTTATGCTCAAACCGTTGATCAAAACATAGGTCAGCCTTTACAAAAGATGATCTCCTATAGTTGCTCTACAACTTTGCTATTTAAAGTTTTTAGAGTTTAGTTGGAAAATTTTGAGTTTTGGCTGGTCAAACAGGGGTAAATGGAATTGTGAACCGCCGACGTCGCACCGCGCCGCCACGCGGCACCACCGCCGAACCTCGGTGTCTGGGCCCCTCCCCAACCGCCAAGTCGGCAAAGACGCGCCCGCGCCCGTCCCCCACACCGCGCGCCCGACCGCACCCTCAGGGACCGCGCCGCACCACGCGTCGCACGCCCGCGTGCCCACGGCTGTGCCCCCTGCCGCGCCACCCGCCCGCCAAGCACCGCACGCATCCCACAGCCGGCCGGGTCCTCCTTCCTCGCCTCCATTGCTTCGCGACGACACCTCCTCCCCACTCATCCGCTCGCTTGCATATAAAAGGCGCCACTGTTTCTCCTCGCGTGAAGCCAGTGCACTGCCGCATCCGCCATTGCCGCCGCCGACGAGCTCCCCTCTCCGCTCGCTCCCTCGGCTGCCTAACCCCTCAAGCACCTTCCCTAAGACCCCCTGGAGCTCACACTGTCGCACATTGCCCTGCACCACCCTATCATCACCGGAGTCCGACCCCCAGCGGGCGCGCCGCCACGGACTCACCGCCGCCGCTCACCGGCCACTTCTCCAGCCGAGCCACCGCCACCAATCGGTCCGTGGTGAGCCCAATCGAAGCCCCGTGTCATTTGTTTGCCTCCTCCAGTCGTACATCGCCGCCGGCGAGCTCGCCCCGCCGCCGGAGGGCACAGGTGTGAGAGTTTTTGTTTTCGAGGGCCTTTTAGTAAATAGCGAGGGCACAGTTGTGAAGTTTCAAATAGTTTTGAGGGCCTGTGCAGAAATAGATTCTTAGTTTCTTTGCCAATCAGTCCAGTGACTTGGAAAAATCGTAGAAAATCACAGAAAAATCAGAAAAATGCAAAACCAATTTTGTTGGTTTCCTTATGAGTAAATATACAACTTTTGCAAAGCATGATCATACTTTTTACTGATAGTGTTTGCATGAAAAATTGAAAACAATTTAGCCTAGATCTGTTGTAGTTCAAAATCTATATGTGATCTTAAGCTGCTTTTTGGATATGTTGTGAGTAATGCCTTGTGTAGGCTCTACTACCAAAGTTGCACAAAGTTCCTGAGTAAATCTTTTAATATGATTTATTTTGTATTTATGATGAATTTGTCTTAATAAATTTTATAGCTTAAAATAGATACATTTTTGTGCCCAACTTCCGGATATGGTCTTATTATGCCTAGGTTCACCTTTACTGATTTAATCATGATTTTATAGATGATAGAAGTATTTATTCCTGAATTATGCTTAGATTTAAATATAAATGCCTATTTCAAGATCTAAAGTAGCTCTTGATATGTTTATTGATTTCCTAGCCTTGTTTTAAGTCAGAGATGATGTGGAAAAAAATTTGGATCCATAAGTTGTTTATTTATTTTTATATGCATTTATCTTTTTTTGGTAAATAAAAATTGCCATTTTTGGTATAATTATTTTATAGCTTAATTACGTGTGTACTTGTGTTCAGTGGCTTTGTTTAGAGCTAAAGAGCTTCAGAAGTGTCATCTACTGCATTTTATGAATTTATTTATGAATAAAAACAATAGAAGCCAATTTAAGCTTAATATTATGTTAAATTGGAAAACCACCAACACCACACCTAATGACCTTATGAACGTGATGTGAAGCATGCTAAGAAGGTTAAGACCACTCCCTTTGCTGTTTGGAGAATTTAAATTAATTAATTTGTATAAATATGTACACTATCACTATCAAAAAGAATAAATAATAAAGCACCACATGACATTACTTTAATAGAAAGAATATACCAAATATGTGTTTGTCAAGGTGAATATGGCCAACCATACACTTCATGGTTGTCATATGTTGTTTTGTAATTAATTAAATGAAAACCGCCAATTAAATCTTGCATATGCATCCTCGTGTAGATCTTCCCGACGGTAGCTATACACTCGTGCCGGAAGGAGGAGACGAGAGAGCTGACGGTGAGCTGCAGTACGTGGACGTAGCTCAAGACCTGGATCAAAGTCCAGAAGGGCCCAAGGCCAACCTTGCCGACGAAGGCAAGCCCTGAATCATTAACCCTTCTTTTTAAAATTATGCAATTACCTTTGCTATGTTTGTGCATTTACGTTTCAGGAGTTGAATAAAACCCTAGATGCATGATCCCTAGGTACCTATGTTCTTTTACTAGTATGCTAGGTCGATAGCTGCTATGCTATAGGACCCGGTAAAAGTCGAGTGATGTTCATCACTCGCGAGAATAGGTTTTATGTTGGAATCATAAGATCTTTATAAATGGATTGCTCATGTGGTAAGAGCATGGGATTTGGGCTCCGGTCCAGTGGCTTTCGTGGGCTAAGCTTTTGAACGTACTAAGCACTTGTCGGGAATGGGACCGGTAAGCCTAGTACCTTAATGAGACGGTGCGGGATCTTACTATTACTAATCTTGAGTATTCACCTGCCCGACTTGCAACCGGGAGGGCGGTACATGTGTGAGGTTGGATGTACTGTGTGGGGGCATACCAGATAAGCCTTGTACCCAGGACTGTAAGTTTCGATCCCAGGCCGAGGATTTTTGGGAACTGCTTGGTCGGTGCCAACTTTGTGAGGGCACCGTTCCGTGTGTTTAGGTTTACCTTGCAAGGGTTTAATCAATCGATTGTCGGCCTCTCACCATTATCTGAGACTGCTTAATCAACTGGCCATGATATCCCTTAATTATGGAACTATGTGAATATTGCTGCGTGGATTAATTGTATTGTACAATTCTTGATTGCATTATTTGGCTCACTTAGAAATGGTAATTAACTAGAATTTGAGCTAAAATAATGAAAGTAAGGACCTACTCTTTGTTGCTTTTCAGCAAAAGAACCCACCTGCCAAAAAGCCTATCATGTCTAGAGTTTGGTGATGTAGTTATCACCTGACGGTTAAGTCTTGCTGAGTATTAGTATACTCAGCCTTGCTTTATAAATGTTGTTGCAGGTGATGTTGTTTGTCCTGGAGAGATTCCTCCCGGCTGGGAGTTGGAATGGGTGGATGATGACGAGTGATGGCATCACGGATGGCCTCCTGTGATGTCTATCGTATCGCTAGTTTATTATTCCGCTATTTTTGAGCTCTAAACCTTTACTTATCATGTCATGAACCATGGTTTGTAATAATTAACCCTTAGGGGTAAATGAGATTTAATTTGTGTTTGTACTCTGGACTCGCCTTCGTGTGAGTTTTAGTGCATATGTTCGATCCTCTATGCGTTACCCAAGTGATGTACCGGGCTTTGACCCGGCAGCTTACGACGGGATGGTACTTTATTATCGCTTAATGACCAAAGGGGATTGGTTTAGGTGATAGTACAGTATTTTCTCGGGCGGGTTGTCACACCTGCATACATGTCGGATCCATCTTTAATGGGGCTTGATCTACAAGTATCCTAGACATCCAATGTGGCGTGTGGAGTGACCACATTTGTGTGCGGTGGTGAGAAGGCTAGGAAGTATTAGAGAGGTGAGTTTGGTGGTGAACCATAGTAGGCGGTGAGTTTGTGGCACTACTGTGGTAGTGAGTAGGTGGGCGTTGTGTGAAAACCTTAGCTCAAAGGTATGTTGGGAGACAATGGCGACTCTTTGATGCCACACTTCCTATTGGGATGCTTCGGTGTCAGAAGTTCAAGGTAAAACCACGCTCAAGTTCTCTTGAGTGGGTGACGATGGCATGTTTGGTATCGTATCCTTGAAGACGTTGACTTTGGGGCTTCCATTCTGCCTCCTCCATCTTCCCGACGACTTATCTATGATGTTAGTGTGTTCTCAAAGGAGGCTAAAATGGGTTGGTGCAAGGAGTGCTCTCTCTCTCTCTCTCTCGCCCCCCCCCCGTTATCCCTCTCGTGGTGGCAATCGGGCTCCGCCCTTTGCTTGTTGATGTCATGTTTGCCATTGATGATCGTAGGTGGTGCACTGGAAGCTTCACTATTTGTTTTGGCGTCAATCGATCACACATAGCGGCAGCAGATTCAGTGTTACATCCCTACCTTGATGGTGTGGATAATGTGGTGGAGTGGGTGGAGACCAAGTCAAGGACTCGACGTGCGGATGCCCATGATGACGGGTGGTGACCTAAAGTCGGACGTAGTGTCTGGAGGTTATGACTTTTGTCATTTGAGGGTGACAGTTCGGGGGCCATGCGCTAGTGCTGACCACGAAGTTGGCATAGAGCCCAACATAGTACCTCACTGCAGTGCCCTGCATGTTGAGGCATTGTGGGTCCCGCTTGGAGGTGGCAGCTCAGCTCAGATGCAAGGTGGTCTTCTGATTGATGCTTTTGTTGCCTCATGTAAAATTCAGCTATCATCAACAAGGTGATTGGTTTGTTTGGAGCCACAGAAGACGACAGAGGTGCAATTGGTTACCAAGATCTTCCTTGGCCTGGCTCAGTTCATGCAGCTTCATGTTGATTAGTTGGCTAGATAAGTGCTTGAGCCAGACTCCCACCATGCAGGCGTACAACTCGAGCCAGGCTCACTGGAAACGTAAGAATCGAGCGTTTGTTGCAAGCCTGGCACGACCGATGCAGCAATTGTGGGCACTCAAAGGCTTTAGGTGTGTGGAAAACGAGAAAGAAATCAAGCAACCAAGCAGCACCTCAGTGTAACCTAGATATGCGTGTGCATGCAACCAATCACGTTGTGTTGCATGCAACTAGCCTGGGCAGGGACATCCTGGCTCATGGGTGCAGGGTAGGCTACAGAGGCCCAACCATCCAATCACACCCCAGATCTCGATGAGCGTTGTTGGCAGATTAATGGCTAGATGTAGTGGCTCATGCATCAACTTGATGGCTTGCAACATTTCTATGGAGGCCCATGCTTGGCGGGAGTTACTCCGGCATAGGACAACTTTGTGAAGTGGGGCAAGTGGACTCGGTGGCATGATAGCTACACGGCTTGCAGCAGACTATGTCGGCTAGTCCCACATGGCAATAGCTGGCTCGATGTGGGACATCGTCAACAACGATAGCAGTGGCAGTGACTATGGAATATCCTTAGAGCATCTCCAGCAATAGCCCCTAAATCGAGCCCCTACTTCTCTGAGTAGGGGCTCCCCCTACTTTCTGGGGCTATAATTTTTACCTCCAACAGCAACCCCTACTCTAGAGCCCCTACTTACATTATGACAGATGGGTCCCACTTGGAAGTGTCTATAATTTATTTTCTATTTTTTCAATTATCACCTCCCACCATGGTGTCTTCTTCTACCCGACGCTCGCCACTCCTTCTCTCCCACGTCTATTCACCACTCTCCGCGCTCCCAGCTGCTCGACGCCCGGCCTGGTGGTGGCAGCGGAGCCCGAGCTCTGACGCCGCCTCCTCTCATCCCGCCCCGCGCCGCTCCTCTAGCTCGCAGCACTGGAGCTTCGAGTGGCCGCAGCACTGTTGACGCTCCTTAGCCTCACTACTAAGTTTGCACTTACGGTGACGGCGCCAGGAATGCTTGAGGCACTCGCAAGCGTCGCTACCGGGTTTACATCCCTAGTAACGGGGCTAGGGAACATCTTTGGTAAAACACACGATCACAGAAAGGTCCGCAAGCGCACGGATTACCGTTGTAGCACTTCACCCGGTGGTATTCGGGTTATCGTATTTATATTTTCCCAAGGGAGGCACTACGGCAAAGATGATCAAATAAATGGTGGAGAAAAACAAGACTTGGTAAAGAGCTATAGCGGGGGTAACGAATAAAGATATTCGGGGATAACTTGGCACACACAAGGAGATCTTGATAAAGGGTTAGAGAGGACCTAGCGAGCTGGGAGGACAACGAGACGAGAAAGGATCCTAACACAATCTATCTATTCTTGTCAACTCTAGGCAAAGAACTAAGGCAAAGGATAACCAAGGCAAGCTAAACTCGACAAGCTCTTCTAGTGCTGCAGGGGCATGCAAAGTCGCGCTCTCGGACTGGGATGAGAAGGGAGAACGATGACGCGCTGAATCCTACCGACCCCAACTAACGTGGTGGACTACAAAGCCCGTCCGGAGCTGTCACCTCCTTAGGGTACCACAACTATTCCATTGAACAGGACACAAATCTAAGACTAAGGTAAGTTCTGAGCACCGCGCTCACAACGAACCAAAGAACCTTTCCCCGGATATCACGAAGGAAGGTCTCTCTCTACCATGAAACACGGGAGATCAAGCGAAGAACGACCACAACACTATAGGGTTCAAGAGAGCTACGCTAACCAAGATTAAACTAACTTTAGTCTAAACCAAGAATAAAGCTTCTAAAGCAAAGTAAAAGCTGAATGTAATTGACTCGAAAGGTAAGATAGAAAGATAACTTGAATTGTACTTGAGTCTAAACAAAGAAAGGATACAAGAGTAGTACCGGAACTCTGAACAAGACTCCTCCGGAACCCCGAGACTGGCTCGACTCGACTCTAACTCCCAAGCTACACTAATCCTACTCTAAGTGAACAAAAGAGGGAAATGGAGATTCTCCTACGTTGTGTGTCTGATCCAGCGAGTGGGAGGTGGCTTTTATAGGCAAGGAAGGTCGGTGGAGCACAGGGGGGCCACATGCCAGGTGCGGTCGGCTCACCAAGTGCGGCCAGCCCTGGGATGTGCCGCCTCTTGCCTTGGACGCCCCTAATCACTGCTCCTGAGGCGGTTGTAGGTCGGCTCCTTGGGTCGGTTTCGCCCGGCACGCGAGTTGATAGGTGCGGCCGGCTCTCTAGGTGCGGCCGGCCCACCCCCGTGCTGTGTGATGCACCGACTATGCTCAGGGACGCCTAGGATCACCTTTGGATGACAGTTGCGGCGGTTGAGTGACCGGATAAGTGGACCCATTGATCCAAGTGATCCTAGCCTCTACCATTTGATCAAACTGACGTTTCCTTAGTGAATCTCGTTCATCCAAGTTGTGCTCGAGGGAGAGGCGGTGCTTAGGACCAGGGACACGCCACGGGACAGGGCCGGCCGCACCAGGCAGAGCCGGCCGCACCTGCAGGGCCTGCCGCACCTGCCAGGCCGACCGCATCTGCAGGGCCGGCCGTGCCTGGTGGTTCGGCCGTGCCTAGGACGTGTGGTGTGTTGGTCCCAATTTCTCCCAAAATGTGTACCTGCCTATGAAAATCACAACACAACTTGTGGAACTTTATTAGTACTAAAAATGTGCATGAAATTTGTCATATACTCCTCTCGAACCTGAGGTTTTGACGGTCGAATTTTTGTTGTAAGGACCGTCAACAAACTCCCCCAAGCTAAACGTTTGCTCGTCCTCGAGCAAAGCCTAGACTTGGCCTCGGTGGATCAGGAGTTGCATGATGTTACCACTCGGCAAGTACCTGTGCACAAACTCATGCTCTTCTTGCTATTTGAAAAGATTGGTACGAGAGAAACTTAGCCTTATTTTACCTGTGGGGCTTGTCACTTTCCACCTTACCTTCGGAGGTTGAAAGGTAGAATGGTTTTTGACTTTGCATCTCTCACTCTTCTTCTTTTCTGGATCCTATCTCGGAGTTTTTGAAAATTTTGCAAAGAAAGACAAGGTTCCTCGGATGGTTCCCTCGATCGCTCAAGTGGTATTTGTTACCTCACCAAAGGCTTTTGAACGAGCCTCAACTTCCTACTCTATGGCTTGTATGTGGAGCTTTGGGTAGGATAAGCATGAGACTCACTTGTGCCACATGATGTTGTTGAGCCAAAGACCGGATCCAAGAAGAAACTAGTCATGCAACTTGATCGAGATGTGCAAGTGTGTGGGATATTTGTTTGTTTTTCTAAGTACTCCTTGCCTTGAGATTCTCCTCTTTCTTTTATTTTGGAGGGGGGTCATGCTTCATCATTTTTTTTCTATGCTCTTTGATTGGAGCACATTTTTTTCTCTATGCTTCTTGAGCATATACTTTTTTTTCTTTTGATGACCCCTCTCTCCTTTTGCAAGAATACAAGAAGAGAAATCTCTTGGAAACTTCAGAGTATTTATTTTTGGTGGATGGATGGCATGTTTTTGCGTAACTCCCGGTGTAGGAGTTAGCATGTATATGTGGGTGTACGTGATCTCGATCATGGAAGCATGAAAAGATTCTACCAAGGGTCACAACAATTTGGCAAAACTCAAAGGGTCACAAGCAAGCATATGTAGAAGGTTTACACATTGATATCGACATATGGCTTTGGTAGGTGATATGACCATTGAGGAACTTGTCTTATTTTATTTTCAAAAGAAATCATCCGAGATTTTCACCATACTATGAGATAGAGCAAGATCAACATTATCTTACCATATCATACTAGTCAACACCCTAGGTTCGGTCATAAGCATTTGCTTCCCACAAAGTTTTATTTCAGGCTCTTGTCTCAAAAAATATACCAACAAATTCAAATGTTCATAGAGCACAAGGTTGTACACTAGGTTCTTGCAAAGTTTTAACATAGCAACTATTCATCATTTCCAAAGTGAGGATAAATAAACAAGATTTCAAGCACATGGTTGAAGCAACTATTTTTGTTGTTTTCTTTTATTCAAATGTGATAAACAAGATGTTGAAAATTGGTTTGGATGGACATACCTTCCTTGATTGAAAATGGGGTCTCCCCCAAGCTAATTTTTGGCTACCTGGTTGGCGTGTCTTCATTTTGGTGATGAGTTGAGCACTTGGAAGCTTGTAGTGGTTGACTTGATAGATTCGTGGAAAATTATAGGTACGGCCGTACCACTAGGTTCGGCCGGCCCTACTATATTTGCTCCAAGCACTCGTGTCCCCTCCTGTAAAGATCCTGCACAAAAATTCTGTCGAGGGGAGGTACGGCCGTACCTCTAGGTTCGGCCGTATCACCAAAAATCTCCAAAACTGTTTTTCTATGTCTTGTTTACTTACTAATGCAATGGTGAAATCAAATTTTGAAAATTTAAATATGCTTGATGCACAAAATAAAATGTTGGAAGGGAAATATGAGATAAATACCGGTTTACCTCACGGTGAGGGCTCGTAGTTTTAGAGTCCGTGAGCGGGACTCCTCCGTTTGCTCAATTGATCTTGGATTCGTCCGGTCCCGGAGTGGAAGACTCGGACGATGCTCCCTTCACACGCCACACCTTCTTTGTTTTCTTCGGTGGCGCTGAAGTCGATGAGGCTTTGGCGGGAGTGTTCTTGATTTCCGTCTTCTTTTCCCCCTTAGCCTTGTTGATTGCCTTCGGCTTCCTTGTTTGGTGGCGCCCTTTGAATGCTTTTACCTTGGGCTTGGTTGGGGCTACCTTCTCTTGGGGCCGTGGCTTCCTCCACCCCCTAGCTTCCTCGTCTTGCACTAGGTAACATTACTCTTCCTTTGCTTGGAATGGGAATGTCATGTTTCTTTGCCCTATGCGAAACTGAATCCTTCCGGCTCCGACATCAATCCTTGCATTGACATCTCTTAGGAATGGTCGCCCAAGAATAAGTGGCATTTCTTCTTGTGTGTCGAGGACCACAAAATCCGCAAAGACATATGAGCCTTTGACATTCACCAAGAGATTTTCCACTATGCCCTCTGGATATTTGATCGATAAGTCGGCAAGTTGGACTGTCATTGTGGTCGGAGAGAGAGCAGGATATCCTAACTCCTCAAACATAGCCTTGGACATGAGGTTGACACTTGCACCAAGGTCGCAAAGAGCATTCTTGATCTTTTGATAGTAGATCGTGCATGTGATAGCCGGATATCCGTTATCTTTTTTGTGCAAGACTGGTGATTCCTCCCATGGGTCTTGGATTTGATGTATAAGCTTCCCTACATGGTTAGGTGCATACATCCTCCTAGATGGCTTACCCCATCTGGTGGATATAACGCTAACATTCTCTCGGGTAGGCTCGGGTTGCCCCGGGATTCCACCCAACTCGGAAGAAGGCAAAGAAGCAGCAAGCTGAGCAAGCTAAGTTTCTATCATTTTATTAAAGCTTAGCTGATTCTTCATAGCAGTAGTGAAGGATTCTATAGTAGAATTTAAATTTTCAAGGACTTTATCATTGGCAACTAGCTTCTTGTTTAAATATTCATTAATTCTAGCTTGGCCAAAGACAAGATCTTTAATGGAAGGCTGATTATTGAAATTGTTAGGATAGTTACCTCCATTTTGATTGTTGAACGGGAAGTTGGGCCTCAAGTTCCACCCTTGATTGTTGTAGTTGTTGTTGCGGAACCCGTTGTTGTTACCATTGTTGATGAAGCTGGCTTCTTCCCTTGTCTCAGGACAATCATTTCCCGAATGACCCACATTACCGTAAACCTCACACGTCATGCGAGCGTCCATAATCTTGGAGGTCTCCATATTGCTTGGTGCCTCCAATTTCTTCATTAGGAGGTCCATCTTAGCGGCGAGCATGTCGATTCCATCGACTTGGTGTACACCACGGGTACGGGGTTGGAGACGATCTCCATCCCAACCTTGATTTGCCACCATCTTCTCGATCGATTCCTTGGCGGTGGGTACTTGTAGCGAGAAGAAGGCTCCTCCAGTGGCTGCATCTAGGTGCTCACGGGCGGTACACTTAAGCCCGTGGTAGAAGGTTTGAATCAAGAACCACCCCTGCATGCCATGATGCGGGCACGCGGTGATGTACTCCTGGAAGCGTTCCCATGCTTCCGGGATACTCTCATAATTCTGCTGCTGGAAACCCGAAATTCTTGCGCGGAGGGCATTGGTTTTGCCCACCGGGAAGAACTTTGTGAGAAATGCCTTTGAGCACTTATCCCATGTGTTGATGGCATCTCGCTCCGCATAGAACCATTGCTTCGCCTTCCCGAGCAATGAGAACGGGAATAGGCGAAGATGGATTGCATCATCCGTCACTCCACGGATAGTGAAAGTCCTGCACACCTCCAGAAAATGCTGGAGATGTGCATTGGCATCTTCATTAGGCTTGCCAGAGAACGGATTTGCTTGCACCATGTTGATCAACGCCGGCTTGAGTTCAAAGTTTCCGTCTCCCACCGTTGTGTTCGGTCCGGTAGGGACATTAGTGTTGGGGGAGCGGAAAACTCGCGGATCGTCCTCTCGGCCATCGGTGCTGACGAGGTGCTGTCTACGGGATCGACGGTGTTCGTCTCTTGACTCGAGAGAAACTTCTGAGGAATGAGGACACGAGGTCGCACTCTCCTCACAAGTGACTCCGGATTGTCGTAGAAGTTGGACGGTAGGTCAAAACTGGTCATGCACTACTTTGCGTACACGAGAGTAGAGCAAAGGTAAACCCGCTTAAATAGCAATTCACCGAACCTGGATAACTCTACCACTAAGTTTAAATGATATCTTTTGCCTATTGCCTCCCCGGCAACGGCGCTAGAAATACTTGTTGACGTTCCTTAGCCTCACTACTAAGTTTGCACTTACGGTGACGGCGCCAGGAATGCTTGAGGCACTCGCAAGCTGAGAGCCATGTGTGGTTCGAGGACCGGTGGATGGTCGCTTCCTGGTGTGATGAGTGATTGACAACGTGGTGTGGACTGATTCTTGGCTAAGTATTGCAGGTGCAGGTTACGGCTTGACTGGTGTTGGTGCAGGTGAAGAACAAGTGCGAAAGGTCATTGCCGGTGAGGCCTCCAGGTGTGGAGAAGACAAGTAGGCTTGGTTCGAGGGACCCGGTGGCCAGCGGGGTCAAGTGCGGGCCACATGGTGGCAAGAACGGCAAGATAAAGTCATGGACGGTTTCTTGGTAGAGCCTCAAAACCAAGGTCGAGCCGGGACTACGTGGGAGCCGAGTCATGAGTGGTGATTGGCGGAGGCTACACCGAGTTCGCGGGGTTTTCGGTGGTTCACCAGAAAACCACTGGGTTTCTTGGTTGATCCACAAAGCCAAGACCGAAGAACCGAAGACGAAGGTGCAGCAGCTCCAGACCGGTCTGACCGGTGGGTCTGACCGGTCTGACCGGTGGGCACCGGTCTGACCGGGGTGCGACGACGCAGTCCAGAATCTTCGAAGCGGAGGACACGCGTCGGGATCGCAAGGCTTGCGTCGAGGCTAAGCAAGTTTGCGGTCGTTGGGCATCCGTCCGATGGAGCGAAGACAAAGATTTCCGAATTCGCCCTTGAGGGGCATGTATCCCTAGTTAACTAGTAAGGGTATTTTCGTCTTTCGGTTGCCTCCATATAACCCAAGTGGTGAGAGGATGGCAGCCATCTCTTGGAACCCTAGCTCATTTGGTTTTCCTATTTTCCCTTCCTATTTTCCTTAGGATTTTCGTAGGACTAGCTTGAGAGCTTCATGGTGAGATCTTGTGAGAGGGAAGGATGATCGGGCGGCAAGCTAGACCTTGTATGAACCTCTTTGTTATGTATAGATGATTCGGCGTGGTTCCTCAAGGCTTAGATGTGCCTTTCCCGTTTGTCCTTTTTGGTGATTTTCGGAAGCTTTTCTTGGCGAATTTCTTGTGGCGGTTTTGAGACCTTTCTCTTTGGGATTTGGTGGGGGATGTATGCATGAACCCCTCGTGGTTCTTTTCCCTTTGATTCCCCTCCCAAATCCGTGAGTAAAGGGGCTCAATTTTGGGGTTTTCGTTGTCCTGGGGTTCGTGGTGTTCTTGGCGGAAATCCTTCGATTCCTCTTGATTTAGCAAGTTTTGGTA
Organism: Cenchrus fungigraminus; assembly: GCA_036936925.1. Classification (NCBI taxonomy): domain Eukaryota; kingdom Viridiplantae; phylum Streptophyta; class Magnoliopsida; order Poales; family Poaceae; genus Cenchrus; species Cenchrus fungigraminus. Next base: position 60,472,907 of record CM072768.1, on the reverse strand, counting down.
GACCAAATCTTGGCTATGGAGTGCCCATGAGGTGTTCCTACTATTCCCAAAGTCTTGTGCGAATCCGTGGAGCGAATCGGGAGATCGGGAGTTGGATTTGGAGGAGTTGACTCGCGGGCGCTGTTCATCCCGAGCTGCCCAGGCGCGACCGGTTTGACCGGTGCTCTTGACCGGTCTGACCGGTGCTAGCCCTTGGTGGGATTTGTCTCGGGGAACAACCTTGTCCGTGTGGTTTTGTCCCATGGTCCTGCTGGTCAGTTCTTGGCGTGTTTGGAGTTGTTTTGCTAGGTTTTGTGAGGGGTTCTTCTTCCTTGCAGGTTGTGTTTCGGAGGTGGTTTTTGTTCCAGGGCCTAGGGGTGTCACTGAGGCTTCCTGGAACGTTTGCTGTGCGGCTGCTGTAGCCACCGGCCTGACCGGCGTTGTCCACCGGTCTGACCGGTGTCACCGGTCTGACCGGCGCAGGCCATCGGTGTGACCGGTGTAGCACAGGCAGCAAGCCGTGCAAGTTTCCGCTGTGTGTGTTGGTGAGTTTTGGTTCGGAAGGTTGTGTGTTGGTTCCTAGGACCAGTAGCACTCCAGTGGCTGCGTGGTCTTGACCAACTTGGGTAGTTGAGTCGGAGGAGTGTTTTGGAAGCCGTGTTCGTCTTGTTGGAGTTCCCATCTCCTTCGAGAAGAATTTTTATCGGCTCCCATTCACTCCCCCCCTCTCTGGTTCGCCTAATCGGTCCTTCACAATCGGTCCTTTACAACCCTAGTAACGGGGCTACGGAACGTCTTTGGTAAAACACACGATCACAGAAAGGTCCGCAAGCGCACGGATTACCGTTGTAGCACTTCACCCGGTGGTATTCGGGTTATCGTATTCATATTTTCCCAAGGGAGGCACTACGGCAAAGATGATCGAATAAACGGTGGAGAAAAACAAGACTTGGTAAAGAGCTATAGCAGGCGTAACGAATAAAGATATTCGGGGATAACTTGACACATACAAGGAGATCTTGATATAGAGTTAGAGAGGACCTAGCGAGCTGGGAGGACAACGAGACGAGAAAGGATCCTAACACAATCTATCTATTCTTGTCAACTCTAGGCAAAGAACTAAGGCAAAGGATAACCAAGGCAAGCTAAACTCGACAAGCTCTTCTAGTGCTGCAGGGGCATGCAAAGTCGCGCTCTCGGACTGGGATGAGAAGGGAGAACGACGACGCGCTGAATCCTAACGTCCCGAACTAACGTGGTGGACTACAAAGCCCGTCCGGAGCTGTCACCTCCTTAGGGTACCACAACTATTCCATTAAACGGGACACAAATCTAAGACTAAGGTAAGCTCTGAGCACCGCGCTCACAACGAACCAAAGAACCTTTCCCCGGATATCACGAAGGATGGTCTCTCTCTACCGTGAAACACGGGAGATCAAGCAAAGAACCACCACAACACTATAGGGTTCAAGAGAGCTACGCTAACCAATATTAAACTAACTTTAGTCTAAACCAAGAATAAAGCTTCTAGAGCAAAGTAAAAGCTGAATGTAATTGACTCGAAAGGTAAGATAGAAAGATAACTTGAATTGTACTTGAGTCTAAACAAAGAAAGGATATAAGAGTAGCACCGGAACTCTGAACAAGACTCCACCGGAACCCCGAGACTAGCTCGACTCGATTCTAACTCCCAAGCTACACTAATCCTACTCTAAGTGAACAAAAGAGGGAAATGGAGATGCTCCTGCGTTGTGTGTCTGATCCAGCGAGTGGGAGGTGACTTTTATAGGCAAGGAAGGTCGGTGGAGCGCAGGGGGGCCACATGCCAGGTGCGGCCGGCTCACCAGGTGCGGCCGGCCCTAGGATGTGCCACCTCTCGCCTTGGGCGCCCCTGATCACTGCTCCTGAGGCGGTTGTAGGTCGGCTCCTTGGGTCGGTTTCGCCCGGCACGCGAGTTGATAGGTGCGGCCGGCTCTCTAGGTGCGGCCGGCCCACCCTCGTGCTGTGTGATGCACCGACTATGCTCAGGGACGCCTAGGATCGCCTCTGGATGACGGTTGCGGCGGTTGAGTGACCGGATAAGTGGACCCATTGATCCAAGTGATCCTAGCCTCTACCATTTGATCAAACCGACGTTTCCTTAGTGAATCTCGTTCGTCCAAGTTGTGCTCGAGGGAGAGGCGGTGCTTTGGACCAGGGACACGCCACGGGACAGGGCCGGCCGCACCAGGCAGGGCCGGCCGCACCTGCCAGGCCTGCCGCACCTGCAGGGCTGGCCGTGCCTGGTGGTTCGGCCGTGCCTAGCACGTGTGGTGTGTTGGTCCTAATTTCTCCCAAAATGTGTACCTGCCTATGAAAATCACAACACAACTCGTGGAACTTTATTAGTACTAAAAATGTGCATGAAATTTGTCATATACTCCTCTCGAACCCGAGGTTTTGATTGTCAAATTTTTGTTGTAAGGACCGTCAACAGGCACTGACGACGACACAACAAGGGGGTGGCACAGTTCGCACAGCCTGTCGATGCGGCCGCGCGGCACGGCCCACACGGCCGGTCAGCGCGGCAGCATATCTACACCGGTCAGGCGGCGGCAGATCTGCACACAGTGACCTCGAGCTCGACGCACGGGCGCAGTAACGACGAGCCCGAGCTCTGACGCGACTCCACCGAGCGTAGAGGCAACGGCGGAGGAGGTCGATGATGAGGACACCACAAGTACACCTACACCAGCAGCAGCTCAGGCGCCTCCAGATGCCCAGGCGCCACTTCTAGGAGCTCAGGCGACACCTCCGGATGATCCACTACGTCAGGCATCTCCAATTGGGCCAATTACTCGGGCCCGTGCGAGAGAATTGAACTACATCATGCTGTTAAAGAACGAAGACCCAGAAGCATAGAAGGTGGCCCAACATGACAGCCCAGGTGGGGCTCCTAGGGTGGGGCGCCAGGGGCAAGGTTCCCCCTCGTGGGTGCCGCGCGTCCCCCCCCCCTCGAAGGAACCGCGCGCCGCCCCTTCCGCCCTCGTGGCTGCTAGGGGCTGCGCCCCCTATTTAGTTAGACTCCCCTTTGTTTTCATACTTGAGTTTTGTTTTACATCTAACTTTAGCTACACCAGACCACGCACAAATACGTGATGTCCTCTGTGATTCAGAACTCCACCTTCGAGTGATATTAAGATTGCTCGCCTCGAATTCTTGTTCGTTCGTCGATTGCGCACAGGAATTGATCTTCGTGATCAGGTCGATCTTGCTCCAACAAGGTCGGTAACCACATAGAGTTGGTTCAGCGATTGCATTGGCGCTTCGGGCTTGCTCGTCGTAGTCGGATCGTGAGGGTTGTCTCGCGCCGAAATCGGATTTATCTCCACTCACCGAAAGATCGGGCACTCCGCCTCTATGGTCCAGCTCGACCCAGCCTTGGGCGGTGGCACCGGCGAGCTCGAGCGCCCACTCGACGGCCCTACGCGGCGGCCCCAGATCCAGGCTGCAGCGACGCTGGCGAGCTCGAGCTCCAGCCCCAAGCGGCGTCGCTTGTGGTGGCAGCGAGCCCGAGATCCAGCGGTGTGCGCACCGGAGCTCATGGCAGAGGAGCCGGAACTCGTGGCCAGCCCGTGCATCACCGGCCAGCATGGCGGCGTAGCGAGGGGGCGGGGTCGAGCGGGCGCAGGGAGGAGGCGGCGCAGACGTCCGGTGAATCGAGATACTGAGCTCGTCCCACTCGATTTGGAGCTCGATTTGGCTGTCGGCGAGCGGTGCTTGTGGGAGGGAGAGGACGGGAGAGCAGCGGCTCCGCTCGGTGGCGGGCGGAGGGTAACAGCCAACCACCGAGTAAAGGCCTCTCTCTCCACCCACAGGAGAAGGGGCCGAAGGGGTGGGGTAGGGGCTGTGAACAGTGGCAGAGGTTGGAGTTGGAGCTGTGTTGGAGTTCATTTTTTGCTCTCAACCCCTACTTTTTAACTAAGGGCTCAAGTAGGGGCTGCTGGAGCAGCTCTTATCCGTCCATTGCTCAGGTGATGGTGGTGCAGTATGGTACGTAAGCAATGGTGACGCACAGTGTTTCAGTGGTTGTTACCCCCAATCTGACCAACCAAGATGGTTTTGTTGAGCCGTGTCTCGACGTGTATTGATATCTCTATCCGATCTGTCAGAAAAAAAATTGTTCAATAATTGCCTCGTAATTTATCCAAATGGCAGGCTGCTGGATGTACACCTGTAACTGTAATTGATGGCAGACGATTCACCACACATCAATTCATTTCTTCGTTTTTTTTTGTTTCTTTTGAATTTGAATAATTGCCCACCAACCCTTTTGGATGTTCTCATCAGACCCCATTTCTCTGAATGGAAAATCAGACACACACTCCATTTCACTCCCAGCCGGCGCCAGATAAAGAAAGGAAAAACGAAGAAAGCACAACGGATGACTCAACCAAACACATCTGGTGCCATTCTATTGAATTTTTAATGCACCAAATACCAAATGAATGGGCGTGGAATCATTCAGAGCCCACAGGTGAAAGAAAGGGGGAGACGGGAAGGGTGTGAGCAAAATTAGAGACCTGATTGTCTGAATGATTTGCTTGGAATCCTGCATTCCACAAGGGTTCAGATTTCAGAGCTCTCAGCAGCAAAGACATTGCTCGATGAACGATGCGGATGGACCCTGCCTACCTCTGTCGCTTGACGAACGCCACGACGGCCGCCATCTCCTGCTTCGCCTTCTCGCCGCCGGATTTGTCGATGAAGTAGACGTGCTCCTCGCCTTCCGTCTCGTGCAGCAGGGCCTCCTCCCCTGCCCACGCGCTGCCCCTCAGCGCCTCCACGTACCGCCGGCCTCTGTCCCTCAGCGTGTCGCGCTCGGCCACGGTCACCAGCGCACGCCGGCAGCCGAGCTTCGCCCACTCCTCCGCCGGCAAAGCCAGAGGATTGACGAACGGGTGGTCGAGCCCGTACCTCCAGCCGCAAACGAACCCCCACGCCGGCTCCGCCTTCTGCAGGAGCTTGGGGTCCGTGCGCTCCGACGGCAGGAGCTCCTGGCCGCGGAAGTACGGGTGCAGCAGAAGCATCCCCTCGATCCGCGCGCCGCCGGGGAGGCCGCTGCCGCCGGCCCTGAGCGTCACGTTGTGCGCGATGTTGGCGCCGGAGCTGTCGCCGGCGACGAAGAGGCGCGCGGCGTCGCCGTGCGCGGCCAGCCACGGGTCGTCTCCTACCGTCCCGGACACGGCAACGGCGGCGGCGCAGCTCGCGACGGCCCAGCGTAGCGCCGCCCAGGCGGCGGGCACCGGGTGCTCGGGCGCGAGGCGGTAGTCGACGGACACGGCCACCACCCGGGCCGCGGACACCAGCGCGTTGAGGAACCCGTGGTGCGCCGCGGCGAAGGACGAGTGCACCGCGAAGGCGCCGCCGTGGAAGTAGACGAGGACGGGAAGCTTCTCGTCGGGCCTGCCCAGGACGTCGCTGGGGACGTAGAGCCGCGCGGCGAGGCCGGCGTGGATGGCGACGTCCCTGGAGGTCACGCCGGTTGCGGCGTCCGCGCCGGCGTCGACCCTGGACGTGCCCATGAGACGGCGCACGCGGCCGCTCTTGTAGCGGATGAGGAACGGCGAGAAGTCGAAGTCGACCTCGGCGTCCGGATCCATGGCCGGATTGGGAAAGGCGGCGACGGAGCGAAAGGGAGCGGCCGGCCTGCTCACAGAGAGGAGCGCGCGAGCGCACAGTTGCTTGCGGCCTGCGGAGTGACGGAGACCCGGAGACCCCTGCGGCCCTGCCTTTTTGCAGTAAAAAATCCATCCGCTGGTCCAGCTTGCGCCACGAGCTGTTGTGGCCTGTGGCAAATTCGCCCGCTTCGGATTCGGTAGGAAAATCATCATCCAATCACGTAACACGTGAACAAAAAACGTCAAGGTCACGAAAAGAACAGCACGTTTGGAAGCATCCAGAACGTCACGAGCTTCTGTAGGGAGGACGACACTGCGTTGCCAAGAAGGTGGGGGTCTAGGCGAAGCTCACAATGGCATCACAGCGATTTTTCAAAAAAAAAAAAACAAAAAAAAACAAAACAATGGCACCACAGCTGTCAGCTGAGACCCTCGTGACTTGCGAGAGGTGCCTTCCATGGTGGCAGCAACTTCGTCGTCTCCGATGAAAACGTTTCCTACAGTTTTACTTCAACTTGCACCTCCGTTGTTGCACTTCACATTCAGGACCGATTTAGCGGTGGAGCGGGAAGCTCGAGCTCCCCTATCGGCCGAAATTCAATGGGGGACTTCTCAAGTTAATTTTATTCCTTACAAATTTGAGAAAAAAGAATGGAAGAGAAAGCTAAAGGAAGAACTAGAGTTTAACTAGAAAGACGGGTGCGGCGTTGCCGCGTCATGACATGTAGCTCAGTGATTGGTAGGAAGGTTGTGGATATTTTACAGGATTTTAGGTTGTGGATTAATTCCTTAAGAGTTTATGGTATTTCTTAGTTAAAAAGCAAGGATTGTGGATTCATTATGATAGAGTTAGAGGACTTTTCCGCAAAATTTTCGAGTTGTGGTTAGATTTGTAGAAAATTTATGGTCTTTTCCATAAAAGTCTGTGGACCATGTATTAGTTCCTGTAAAGTTCAAGTTTGTCGGAAATGCATGGATCGCGGGTTAATTATTATAATAAAATTACATGAGAGGTGGCTTGATCGAGGTAGATGTCGTCAAATTTTCTGAAAGGTGGCTTAAAGAAATGTTAGTTTTTTAAACTTGAGGGGGCTTAATTAAAATGTCGGAGTAGTGGTTGGACTACTATTTATTTTCAATAAAGTTTGAGTGGGTTCTATATAATTGGCAGCCCTTTGGCATTCCTTCAAAACTCTAGGGGGTTTTCGTAAAGCTGTCTGAGAGGCGGTTGGAATGAAAATATTTTTTTGCAAAGTTTGAGGGGGGTTTTCCATAAAATTATTTTTGTGGGCTAGACTACATATTAATTTTGATAAAGTTTTAGGGTGACTTTGTAAAAGTGGCAGCCCTATTGGCATTCCTTCAAAACTCGAGGTGCTTTCCACAAAACCTGAGAGGTGGTTTGATCAAATACTATTTTCACAAAGTTTAAAGGGGTCTTTTGTAAAATTACCTGAGTGGTGGCTGGATTACATACTACATACACACGCTACACCGCGCCGGTCATAATGATTTACACCATAATTTTATGTAAATAAAATAAATAAGAAATTTGTAAAATATTATATATAATTTATGTAAATATATAGTTTTGAGAGCACTGTTTTTGAAGAAGTTAGAACACAAATTCGATGGAAAATATTGAATAATATAATTTGAGAAGTCGATTGTAATTGAACAAAGTCTGAGGGAAAATATTGAATAATATAATTTAGAAATAAAATTAGGAATACATAATTTTAAAAATCGTTGTTAAGATCTTTTCCGCTTATAGGGAGAAAACATAAATTTTTAATCATGAATCCCACAATAGAATTGTGGGTCCCACAAACCAAAAATGTGTGGGTCCCACCTAATGTGGGTCCCATACGAATATCTCATGAATCCATGTGGGTCCCGCGCGTGGGTCCCACCTAAACATACTGTGGGTCTCGCATGAACAGTACATGTGGATGATCCGAGCTATCCACGAGCGATCAGACGACTCTCCCTTTCTTTATGATGTGACTCAATGGGGTGGCAAAAATCCCCCCACTTTAGGTCTTGTAAAGACCTTATAGAATGGAAAACATAAATTTTTAATCATGAATCCCACAATAGAATTGTGGGTCCCACAAAACTAAAATGTGTGGGGTCCCACCTAATGTGAGTCCCCTATGAATATCTCATGAATCCACGTGGGTCCCGCATGAACAGTATATGTGGATGATCCGAGCCATCCACAAGTGATCAGACGGCTCTCCTTTCTTGATGATGTGGCTCAATGAGGTGGCAAAAATCCCCCCACTTTAGGTCTGGTAAAGATAAAGATTCTAACTTCGTCCCTGTCCATGTTTTCCACCACTAGTTAACACGCATAATGCGATGAACAAGTTCAGGAGTTGGAGCCACTATGGGCAATAATGCGCATCGTCAACGCCGCGAGCATGACGACTCGTTCAGTCGTGGCAAGCAAAGTTCGCACTAGAGAGCGAGGGCGACGTCCACAAACCACGGTGGTGTCTCGAGCCAGTGCGGCGACCTCGGTTCAATAAAGCCGTATGAATAGCCTACGAGTGCGTGCCATTCGATTGATAAAAGCCGGCCCCTTTTAATTCGGAGGTAGAGATGAGAGATCGATGATGATCGATTATGACACGCCTGCACCCCTACAACACGCCTGCAATATTTTTTTCCCCCAGCCCGCGAGCAAATAGCCTGAATACTTGTATCCGAAATGCAGGGCGTGACACACATTCGATGGTCCATAATGCACAGGTAAGGACTCGACGACAGTGCGCCCAGCTTTTGGCGACCACAAACAGGCCAAAGTCTACGCAGCACTACTGCCATCAAGTGTCTATCTCGTCCAATGAACCCCTAATGCTGCCGAAAATCCTATCTGTTATGGAACTCAGAATATTACTCCTTTGCTTTTGGAGCTTTAAGATACTCATACTCCTTTTGCTTTTGGAGCTTTAAGATTCGTGCAGCCATTACTATCCATTGGATCAACCACCCAAACTAGACTTCAACCCCGCACGTTGCCGCCTACCTCCCCGCCCAGAATGTTGAATTTACTTTCGACCGGTGGTTCTCCACCTCCCGGTCGACACGTGCACACGACACCATACACTCACTCGACACCACACGCACGACCGACTCCACCATTTTCATTTTTTTTTCTTCCCCAGCCTCCTCTCTCACCGCTCCCGGATCCACTTCTTCTCCACTCCCCCACCCAGATCCAGCACCGATGGACCTTCCGGGCAGCGAGCTCCCGGTGGCGGCACTCTTCCCCACGGCGGCAGCGGTGGCTATTGTGGCGAGGTCCCCCGGTGGCCCCGGCGGGCTTCCCCGGTGGTGCGACCTCCCCCGGTTGAGCTCCCCTGCGGCGGCGACCGCCTCGGGCGAGGACCCCCGGTGGCCGCGGTGGCGCGCATGGCTCCCGCATCGGGGCGCGCCGGTGCTGGCGGTGGCGGGGGTAGGTATTTATTTTTCATTTTTTACAAAATATATATACTTTTCTTTTATATTTTTTACAAATCTTTGTTGATAAATGTTTCTCAGAATTTTTGTTTAGAAATACTTTCCAAATTTTTTCAAAACATTTCCTTATTTTTTCACGAAAGTTTGTTCACAAACTTTTTCTATTCGAATAAAATTTTCTCACAAATCTTTGTTCTTAAATTTTTCTCACAAACTTTTGTTTAGATATTTTTTCAAAAATTTTCCCCGAAAGTTTTCCTAAACGTTTTCCATTTTTTTCACGAAAGTTTGTTCACAAACTTTTTCTATTCGAATAATTTTTTCTCACAAATTTTTGTTCTTAAATTTTCTCACAAACGTTTGTTTAGAAAATTTTTTCTAAATTTTTCCTTCAAAAGTATCCCTGAATGTTTTCCAAAACGTTTTCCTTTATTTTTTCAAAAAGTTTATTCACAAACTTTTTTTATCTGATCCTGTGAATGCAACAGAAGAGGCACGGGAGGGGTGGGAAGTGGGAATAGGTGTGAACGCAAAGCAAACTCGGAAAGGGGAAAGTGAATTCTGGGTGATCGACCGCACGGAAGTATACTCACCCTGCGCAGTCGCACCAGCTCGAGCTCACATCGCCGCATCAGCTCGGGCTCGCACCGTCAGCCCCGCAACCGCCGCGCAGCCTTCCCACGGCCAGCTCGTTGCCCCGCACATGAGGGTGCCCGGCGCCACTACGGCTTCCCTGCACAATGCGTTGGAAGGTCGAGGTAGCAACGTGGCTAGAGTTTGGGGATGCTAGGGTTGGGAGTTCCATTGCTCACTGGTCATAGATGAGGAAAGGGAGGGGTCACTGGTGCCGGAGGAACGGCGGTGGTAACGCGCGGCAGCGCCGCCGACCGACTGGGGTCGAACGACTGGTGGGTCGGTGACCAACGGCAGAGGCGAGAGAAAGGTTCATGTTAGGGAAGAGGCAGGGTGGGTGGAGGCGATGAAGGGTGGGCGGGCTGCGCGATGGCGCCATGGCGGGGCACATGCCGGCTGAGATGGAGGATGAGGCGGCAGTGGAGTAAGAAGGGGGCTAGCGGTTCGAAGAAGAGAAAGTGGGAAGAATAAGGAGTTGATGGATCTTACCGGGCCTACAATTTTCTCTTTTAGGTCGGTCTCAATGAAAGGTGTCATAGGAGTGTCATGAGTATAAATATCAGACCACATCAATAAATTTATGAAGAGAGAGGAGAAGTGTCATGAAATAAAAATGGAATGTCAAAGATGATTACACTCTCAAAATTTTCAATCTTCATAACTGTGCGATCACACTCCCTATTAAGAATCTTCCGGTACATGAGCCCCCAATGCTGCCGAGCGCCCACGCGCAGGTGAGTCACGTCTCACTCTCCTCCCCTCCACTCCGCCGCTGGACCGGCCGGGACATCAGGCCGAAAGGCGCTGCGTCCGGCGGCCGTTGGCGCATCATTTCTACATACCGCGGATCGAGTGGTCAAGCCACACCTCAAGGATGACCGGCCGGCGCGAACCGAGATGCAAGGCAGATGACGGGAGGGAGGGCCTCGAGTGGATTCAGACATTCAGTGCTGCTCGCCGGAGTAACTGCCGCCAGCCGCAACCGGGTACCACTGCCTTTACTAGTTCGAGCAAAGTCTTCGATGCGGCACGAGGCAACGGTCCCCTCGCCATTTATGCACGCAGCGCCTTTCCGGCTTTCCGTTTCCAAGATCAGGTGAAACCGACGGGCGTGTACATTCCCCGGCCGCCGCCGCAGTAAACAAGTCACAAAGGCACGTAGTACATGGCTCTGGTCACTCATCGGGCACTGACAAAATACAGTAGTAGTATACGCCTATACTATACGTACGTAGTAGTATATGCTATGTGTGTATGGCCGTGTCTGTCACCGGTGATATAGCTACAGGTCTCCGATCGATCGGGAGTACCACCTCCACGCCACGCCGCCGACGGTCACCTCTCGATCACCAGCGGGTTAGATAGCTAGCGAACTAGCTGCCGTTGATGAAGGCGGCGAGCGTGGCCATGTGCGCGGCGGCCTTGGGCGAGGCGAGGTTGTTGAGGAAGTAGCAGTGGCCCTCGCCGGGGGTGACGTAGAGCCGCGCCCGCCCGCCCCACCCGCTGGCTCGGAGCGCGTCCACGTACGCGCGCTGGAACGGGCCCAGCCGGTCCTGGTCCGACACCGTCATCAGCACGCGCGCCCCGGCGGGGAGCGCCGCCCGCCACGCCGACGCCGGGAGCGCCGCCGGGTTCACGTACGGGTGGCCCGTCCCGTACCGCCCCGCGCAGATGAACCCCCACGCGCGCTCCGCGCCCGGGGACACGTACCGGCCCAGGAAGTATGGGTCCAGCAGCGCCACGCCCCTGATCGCCGCCCTCGCCGCGCCGCCGCCCTGCTGCTGCTGCCCCGCGCGCATCGCCAGGTTGTGCGCGATGTTGCCGCCGGCGCTGTCGCCGGCGAGGAACAGCTGGGACGCGTCGCCGTGCTTCGCGAGCCAGGGCTCCCCGCCGCCGCCGCCACCGTGGCGCGCGTTCTCGAGCACCCACTGCAGCGCCGTCCACGAGTCGTCGTACGCCGCCGGGAGCGGGTGCTCCGGCGCGAGGCGGTAGTTGACCGACACCGCGACGACGTTCGCCTTGGCCGTCAGCGCGTTGAGGTAGCCGTGGTACACGGGGTCGAACGCCGACTCGACCACGAACGCGCCGCCGTGGAAGTAGAGGAGCACGGGGAGCCTGCCGCCGCCCCCGCCGACGACGGCGCGGCGGCTCGGCCGGTACACCCGCGCCCGGAGCCCGGTGGCCTGGTCCAGGATCACGTCCTTGGAGGCCACCCCCGTGCGCGCGTCCAGCGACGGCGGCATGAAGGTCGTGCCCATGAACCGCTGCACGCGGCCGCTCTTGTACTGGATCAGGAACGGCGAGAAGTCGAACTTCACCTCCATGTTGGGGTCCGTTGCACGGCTGCGGAATGCCGCCGCCTCAACCTCGGCTTCTCCTCCCCTGGACACCCCTGCTGCTGCTGAAACTGACAACAGCGCGCACAGCGCGGCCACGAGCAGAACAGGGGACGCCATGGCCATGGTGCGCAGTGGCATCCTAGAGTGCCGAGTGACCTCGCTCGCACTGTGCCGCCCGGATGCTGCACTGCCCAGCAGGGAGCGAGCCGCGCTTATATACACGGAGCCAGCGATGCGGCACTAAAGTGCCTGGACGGGTGGTGCGGGGGGGCTTGGGCGGGACGCGACCGGTGGCGTGCGCGGGCGTGACGATGCCGGCGTGGCGGACGTGTCATGCGTCCGCCTCTCGCACCGGCGCGACGGGCTCGGTCAATGCGCCGGCGGGCCCGTCGCCGTTGCGGTAGTGGGGTGGCGACCGCACTTGGCGCTAGTGATCCGTAACCATCGGGCGGTTAGTGCCCCCGACCGAGTGCCCGGAGCCATCGGGCTTGCAATTGCATTTGTCTCGCCGAGCCTACCGCCTACAGACACGCACGCCGTAACCGGCGCCGGAGTTAACTCCGGGCCACGCTCACGCGCAACGGCCATGGCGTTTCAATCAGTCCATGAAACGTAGTACAGCGTCACGGGTGCGACTGTGCGAGAGACCCACCATCCATGCCGTAGGCTTTGCGCCACCGGCGGCAGACCGGTAACGGCCGGTAGGTCGATTTGGAGGGTCTCGCTGCGCTCCCTTCCCGTCCTCTCTGCCGCCGGCACGCCGCGCCGGTGGTGCTAGAACCCCAGATCCAGCATGGCATTTAAGGTGCCACTCCACCGGCGGACGCCTCTGTGCTGTGACTCGGGGACGACAGGGGGGCCACGCCGTGCGAGCCATGGCGTTTTACCGGAACCTGGCGTGTGTGTTCTGATCTCTGTATGCGATGAAACAGACTTCTGCTTTCGTGCTGAAGCCTTGAAGGGACGGGGAACGGGTTGATCTGCCGCGCGATAAATTCAACAAACTTTGCCGGCTATCATGCTCTGCCTACCATCCTCTAGGAACTGAAAGGCATGAAAGACGTGAGAATGCGAAATGGGACGATGAGACCATGGAAGTACCGCATCATCTTGTTTCCCTGTTCAATTTCACCTCCAGTCTTGGCGGAGGCAGCCTATAGGGAGGCCTCATTTGGTGCCTGTTTGGATTGTGATTAGTAAAGTTTGCCATTTGCATATGGTAAAATTTACCACTGAGATGTGCAAATGTCTCATGTACCCTAAATTAATGTGCAAAAAGAGGAATCCGGGAATATAGATATAAGAGGAGGAGCAAGGGATGTCAATAGTTGGGGGTTGTCCACTTCTACCACAAACTATCACCCCTTAGGCTTCCACAGGTGGGTTGGGGTGATCCCCCGCGGCTAGGGGTTGGCATTCGGTCATTTCGGTTCGGTCTATTCGGTGTTTGGAAATTTCGGGTTTTGGAAAAGTGAGGACCGAAGTTTTAAAAAGAATAATAGGAACCGAACCCGAATAGACCGATTATTTCAGTTCGGTCTATTCGGTCTACCGAATTACCCGAATTTTCATAAGTATCCTTGTCACCTCTCAAAACTCTATGGTAGAAATTCAAATTCGCATCTCATTTCAAATCTATGGATTTAAGAACTACTCAACTAAAGCAAGTAAGTAACAAGTTCATGGAAAAAATTCAAAAAATAATTTAAAACACAAAGTTGCAACATCATAGTTTGAATCAAAATACGCAACTATATTGAATTTCAGGTTATTCGGTCTATTCGGGTTATAGACCACAAGAACCGAAACCGAACTCCGAATTATAAATTTATCTGGACCGAACCCGAAACCCGAATAGACTGATAATTCAGGTTATTTGGGTTCGGTTGGGTTTACGAGTTTCAGGTTCAAAGTGCGCACCCCTACTCGCGGCCCACCCAATCCACTAGTGGATGGAATGTCACGGCCCCCAATCCACTAGTTGAGGAACATACTCGTGGATTGTTTTTTTTTCAATTAACAAAAGTAAGAGTTGGAGCAAATATAATGCCCACAAATGAGAAAATCTTCATTTTTCAGACCTGCAAGTAACCTAGCAGTAGAACTTGGAACGTCATTGATACAAAATTCATCTATGATTTTTTTGGAACAACAGTCTCGCCAAGATTATTAGACATTCAAATCAATACTAAAATTGAGTTTAATAATTGATTATGGTGCCACAAAGATCACAGTGCCTACAAGGCCAACATAGCAATAGTTCAAGTACCGAATGATTCGAACTAATAAAACATAGCGTTGACTATTGAGGAATGATGAATGTTGAAGAACTCCAAAACCACTTGGACATGCCGTTGAAACTTAGCCATGTATCAGATAACTTGAATCATGATGAGCTGCAAGCATGTACAAGACTAGAAACATAGGATAATCTAACATCAGTGAGCAACTGTCATCATCGACTCCACGTTAATTCAAAATCTTTTCACCAGTTCGCTATTCGTCAGCTTATTCTGAGATAGGAATAGAAAGGAAATTAAGACAGCTGAAACAGAAAGGAATAGGCGTACATGTAGATAATCATTCGATATGGGTAGGATTCATTTACTCCTAGATCAAGTAATTTGGTACTGTCTTTTATCCAGTCCAGCCCATCATTCATCATCTAAATGTGAGAGGCATGATAAATAAACAAAACAGAGCATACCCATCCGGTCATCTCATTCATTCATCGCACACCCAAACAAAACAGAGCATGGGCAGTACACTAGTAGCCATTTGTAGATGCAATGAAATGCTACCTCAACTGGCCTGTATTAAAAAGAGAACGAAGCGACCTGACCGGCCTACATAGAGCATACTTTATACTTATGCATTGTAATTAGCAATGAGATCATACTCTGACATCTCACGGGCAAATTACACAAAAAAATCAATGACCTTTTTATGGCAGCCCTCCATGGCCGCCCATTGCATGCTCCTCAGCCTGGCAGTGGCGGAGGCAGGAATTCGAGATTGGGTGTGCAAAGCTTAAAAACAATAGCATATACAAATCAAAAGTGCTTAAAAACAAATGATCTTGAACGGGACATATAATATTTTAATCCCTCGTCCCTACAATATCACGGAAGTAGCTCCTGCTTCCGGTGCCGCCGCTGAACTAGTGTGGCCGTAGCTGCAGATTCTGGTGCCGGTGTGACCTACGACTGCCTATATATCCTGATTCATGAGTATCGACGACGACGATGTTGGTCCTTGGCTCAGCGGTCTGCTGCACATCCGTACTCGTTACCATAGTTGTTGCGGCCGGCTGTGTAACCATGGTGACACCACGCCAGGCTCTAGTCTTCAAATGGGCGAGCAGCAAGCCAACACGACACGCACTACCAGATTCGCAGCCTTTGCCCAGTACGCGTCGAGGACCGGCTTACCGGCAGCGGCTGGCAGCAAGAAAATCGTAAGTAGTGTCGCGCAACTGTATGGACGTGTGGTGCTGGCGGTGCTATGCAGAAAGAGAAATGGAAACGGCGAGTCGAAGATACGAGCGAAGCAGAGTGCTGGCGTGTGTGCATTCTGACCTAGCAGCTCTCCTTCAAAGGCCAGCTTAGCTGCATAGCGGAGGCCAGGCAAAGGCCCAATTGGGTGCTAGGAAGGCCGATATGCAAAATCTAGCCAACTACTAGTATACTTACATGTATATACATATATACTAGAATTTTTTTAACAAAAATATTGGGTGTACATCTGTACACATCTGTACACCCATGCACCTATACTAGCTCCGCCCCTGCAGCCTGGCACACATTTCAGGGCCTTTCCCATTGCATAACTGTAAAAAAATGTGAATGTGTAAATAACTGTAGAGCATCTTGTTGCGCATACCAAAACAGAGGGGGTGCAGAGAAAGCATACTTGCAGGATGCAGTTTTGTTCAGGATTTGTCAAAAGATCTAATGCTTCTCAGCATCATTTTCATTTATGCGCAGTGCTTCTGCAGCAAGATACTTCTCAAATCTTGAAAATGAAACTACTGGTCAGTTGATACAACACCACAAATGCATAGCAATGTAAAATTACCATCACACCAAGCACAACCAACTAAAATTTATGCTGCTTTTGAATAAAACACAAGTACTCAATTTCAAAAAAGCAAAGTGTATGTCAGGAATGGGTGTTCCAATAATCCTCTAAAGGTTGGTTCATAACATCTTAAATTAGATCATACAAAACATGAATCACATGGAAAATCAAGGTAACATTGCAGTAACTAAAAATTAAGTTGTAAAATAATCTTTTTATGGAAAAGAAACAATAATAACTAACGTAAGATGATATTCAGATTTAGGAATTTAGCCAACACTATATGTACCAACAAAATGAAAATTTTCTATCGAACATCACAAACATTTTGCTCAATAATGTTCCTCTGAATTGACAACAAATGTGTATTTATGACTTAACATTTGCAAACATCGACCAAATATAGGAGTCTTGATAATTAATTAATTTGTTGCAAACAACTTTTGTTCATGTTAGTATCAATGCATGGGTTGTGACAGGTGCTTATTGAGTTGCATGCACCAACCAGTTCAACCCAAAAGCTTAAGCTGATGAGAAAAGGTGGGCAATTCACTTATACTCCAACACTCCCCCTCACGTGTAGGCTCCCCAATCCGCATACATGGATATTGGAGTGGGCTGTAATTATTTTAATTAACGTGCCCGCCAGGATTCGAACTCGAGATCTCTGGCTTTGATACCATATTGAGTTGCATGCACCAACCAGTTCAACCCAAAAGCTTAAGCTGATGAGGAAAGGTGGGCAATTCACTTATACTCCAACAATACTGTCAATCTTAGGAATATAGTGAGCAAGTCATATTGTGCGATGGCTATCATTAGATGAGCAAGTCATATTTTAGTTTTTCCTCGATTTACTCTGTTTTTTCATAGCAATTTTACTCTCTACTACTCTAGATATGAACAGTTTGATTCTTTGGGGCCTACTATTTGCTGCAAAAAATGCAAATACATGCATAACATAAGTCTACAGGTAGAAGCAAGTGACGAGTATATGTGTAAACCGAGTAATTTCCATGCTTGACCAAATACATGCCGCACATACTTGATGAATCCAATCGAACAACTAGGACCTAGCAAGAAGCCCTCTCCTGGCGGATCTAGGATAGCACATGAACAAGTGTTTAACCTAGCATGAAGGAAGGAGAAGGAGAGGGGAGGGGACAAGGAGGATATGCACCTGGAGGAACCGAATCAAGGCCGGAGTTGGAGCATAAGTCGCTTGAGGCGTCGCTGCCTGACAAACTCTAGTGAAAGGATCAAGATGTCGACTAGAGGGGGGGTGAATAGTCGAACCTGAAATTTACAAACTTTTAAACCAACTGTCAGTCCAGGTCCGGAGTTTCCGGATATTTTTCCGGATACTCCGGGAAATCCGGAGAATCCGGGAAAATGTCCGGATTGTCCGGGCCTACGAGGGGAAGTCAAATCGACAGAAATTAAACTTGCTCAAACATAAATCTGTGATAATAGGTTATGCACTGGGATGAGGCAAGCCTGTTTATCCACCTAGAACCTGCAGAAACCTCAGCACGGAGTAGATCGGCACCAAACCCTAGAATAGAGCTCAAGAGGTATACAAGCATACAACAAGAGCAACGAACACAAGAGACACAAGGATTTGTTACCGGAGTTCAACCTCACACCTTGAGGTCTACGTCTCCGTTGAGGAACCCACAAAGGCTGAACCTTTACACCTAGGTCACTTTCCTCCCTCTAGCGACCACAAAGATCAAGCTAGAGTTACTTACTCAATTTCAGGGTGATACAAACCTCCTTGGGCAGCCACAAACTTTTGGATGCTCCAAGGCAACGCCTAGCCGGCTAGGAGCTCAAGGCTCCAAGAGTAACAAACATGAAATGTGCCAACCAAGCGAAGAACGAGGTGCTCTAGAGATGGGAAATCAGCTCACTAGCACTCTCCAAGCTCTTGCTCTCAATCCCTCCTTAAATCCCCAACAAATCTCACCAAACCAAGGCCAAGGGGAGTAAAGAGGGTGAGTGAAGAAGTTCTGAGTGTTGCAGGTCGAAAATGGGCAAGAGAGAGAGAAGGGAAAGGGTGGAGGGGGCTTTTATACCCCCTCACACAGAAAAGAGCCGTTACAGCTCTAAGACCCGGAATATCCGGGAAAACCCCGGAAACTCCGGGAAGTCCGGAGACTCCGGAGAAAAACCCGGAAACTCCGGCCTTCCAAGGTCAGCACCCAAAAAGTTAACCCCGTGAACGTGTTGGTGCAAAGGTGTCTCTCATAGGTTTTGTTTTGACAACTAGAGCACCTGTTCGACTCTTGGAAGATACATTTCCTGTCCCTCTTTATAGTACGGCGTTCCTAGGACTCAAATTCAAAATATAAAATAAATAAGCCTTCATAGGAACTCCTTTGTAGCATCACTTCCTTTTTGCTTACTCAATGAATAACACTCGATGCCACATACAATTTTAATTCCTGCTCATACACTAGATAAAACATTAGCCACTTAAGCGTATGTCATCAAATCACTAAAACCCACTTAGGGGGCCAAGATACTCTTCACCTAGCAAGAAAAAAGAGTGGGGGAGGAGGTGAGGTGGAGGAGATGGAGGGAGGGGATGAGACAAAGGAGGAGATGGAGGGAGGGGAGGAGGCGTACCTGTTGCTGCCGAGCTCGCCGCCGGCGCCGCGAGGAAGAAGCAGCGCGGTGTCGCCTTCAGCGGAAGGAATGCGATGCGCAGGCACGCAGCCATCCCTCGCGTAAGTAGCGTCCCCGGTGTGCAGAGGTCTGGTTCATTACTCAGGTGGATCAGGGTGGATTGGGTTGGGCCAAAAACCAATCCCGACGTTGCCAAATGTGTTTTTGGGCCGCTAGAAAAATTCGCCCCCGCGTAGGCTTGATTCTGCGTGTCACAGGTTTTCGGCCCGATTCCACCCCAAACCCTGCTTACCCAAACGAGGCCTTAAGGTGTTAATGATTCTGCAACTTAGTAAAGAGTACCACCACCAGTTTTACCACCTATGTTTGGAACATCTTCACCAAAATGTGAGGTGGTAATCTTTTGCTCACCATTTCTTCTTCTTTCTATTCTCCTTCCTTCTCTCTATTTTTTTCTTAGACTCCTTGATGGGGTCTAGAGCCCCCCTTAGATCTGCCACTACTTCAGCATTTCACCTAAAAAGTAAAAAAAAATTGTATGAACTCATAAAAGAATAGGCCATCATCTTATTCCCATGTTCTATTACTTATAGTCTAGACACAAAAGATAAAAGGATTGTTCAGGTGATGAATAAAAGTGACCAATGGATTGCAAATTTCTAGCCAATGAATAGCAAGCAAAATATTTAAATATCTATAATGTCATCTGCATTAGTTGCATGTATAAGTTTTTGCCTGATCTTTAAAAAATAAAGACTTCATTTTATTTTCATATGTATAAAAAAAATTCACATTTATGCAGTTATGCTACCATATAAACAAAGGCCAACACATTCGACAAGTTCTATTATAAAAGTAAAATGTTTGAGCCTATGTATAAAATATCTATATTTAGGAAGCATTCCTTATTAAAGACTACACCTTATCACAATAGAATTGTAGATATTCATGTAAGTATTAATGTGTTTGAAAGGACCTTGTGATGCCTAGAGGGGGGGTGAATAGGATCACTTTAAAATTCTGTAAAAACTTAGCAGTAGATCAGGGACCGGAAGACCCGGCACGAGTGACCGGATGACCCGGGGGGGGGTCCGGGTCACCCTGGTACTTGGGCCGGATCAACCAGCGCACGAAGGTAGAGTACAATAAGCTATAAAAAACTTGAATTTGCAGAAAGTAAATGAATCAAACTTTGCGTATACGATGTAGATACCACCTGCAACCAAAGATTTTACAAGCAACAACACAAATATGGAGATCGATCCAAATATAGCTTCTAGGGTTAGAGAAGGGAATGAACTCAAGCAAGCAAGAGACAAGCGAATAAATCCGAAATTCACTCCCACAAAGAAAGCTACGTCTCCGTTGAGGATCCCACGAAGGGAGGGCTATCACCAAGAGCCGCTTTTCCTCATCCAATTTCCACAAAGGAAAATTGGTGCTCACTAAGAGAAATCCACAAAGGATGGGCAATACAAACGATCCCGGGTGCTCCACACGGAGAGGGCACTCAACGGGCGACGCCTAACCGTCTAGAAGCAAGCTTCAAGAGTAACAAACGCGAATCAATCAACCAAAGCCACCACAAGTGCTTCTTGAGAGGAAGGAGTGAAGAGCTCTCACAAGGGGGCTAAATCCTACACCTCAAAGGCCTCTCACACCCAAACCCTAGGAGGAATCCTTGCTTGGAGTGCTTGGAAGGGAGTTGGGAGAGAGGGATGAAGCTTGGGAGGTGTTTCAATGGAAGAGGAGGCGGAACCCTAGAGAGGAGGAAGAAGGGATTTTTATACCCACTCCCCCCGATCTAGCCGTTGGGGGCTGCCTGCGGCCTGGCCGGGTCAACCGGCACGGGTGGCCGGGTCACCCGGCTCTCTCCAGAGCCGTCCCGGGTCGCCCGGCCACTCAGGCCGGTTGACCCGATAAGGCATGGAGAGCTAGGTAAAGCCAATCTAAGGCTGTTCTAGGTTTTTCTAAGGTTTTCACTCTTAGAAAAGATGAGAGAAAATCAAGAAGAGCACTTGTAGCGAACCTCGACCAACCGACCGCGTCCCTCTTTATAGTACGGTGTTTCCTAAACTCAAATTCAAACCGAAAATTAAAAATTAAATCGCCGATTGAGCTTCAACACCATTCATAAGAAATTGAGGGCCTTCCTTTGAATGTTCACATTTATTTCTCTTTATCCCTGCACACACTTATTTGAACCATCAAATACCCAAATTATATTCGTCATTATCACCAAAATAATTAGAGGCCTAGATGCTCTTTCAGTGTTTTGGAAAATTACTAGAATTAGCTAGTTTTAGTCACAAATAACATATATCATACTCCATCCTAAATCATAGGTTTTTTTGGCTTTTCTAGGTTTGAAGATGTTTGTATGAGAAATTTGAAATGGAGGGAGTACTTAAAAGTGGTATAAAATTTTAAACTCATCGGTAATAAATAAATAGATGCAAAAAAAAGGGATGACATATGATGATTAGAAAGAATCATGCTATAATATAGCAGCTACCTAGTTTTGGATCACAAACTCATATAGTTCCTTCCTTTGCTACAATAAGTTTCACCCAATGCATACACTTTAGCGAAACCACTTTTGTGCGAGTTCTACTTTTTTTGTTTTTCCAAGGCTAAGAGATTTAGTTGATATAGTAATCTTGCCTCGTAGTGTGTTTGATATCTTTGTGCTTGTTGGAGGGGGCGGAGCAGGTACAGGTACAATTCCAAGAGGTTTTGGTGCTTGAGGTGGTGGGGGCAGGGGTGCAGGGGCGCGGAGGGGCTGCACAAACATTTTGTTGTTTTACTGCCCCAAATTTTGGCAGATGCGACGGCGGAGGAGGAGGTTGTGAAGGATTTTATACTGCTAATTCGAGGTGCTGGTGGTCATGGTGGAGGTGGTGGTGGTTGTGGATGACCTACTATGCTAATCCGAGGTGGTGGTGGTGGTTGCGGTGGAAGAGACGGGGATGAGTTGTTCATTGACATAATAGAAAAAATTATGATAGTTTCGAATTAGACTTTTAGTTAAACGAAAAAGATTCATAAAAGAAAAGCAACAGAGATGCAGCGGAGATGATGCTAGTGATGGGACCCTGAAATTTGTGATGCGGCACTGAGAAAAACTCATTGAAATTCCCCTTAAGCATTGCTCCTGCGATTGCTTTGAGCCATCGATAACAACCCATCACTTCTTCCAATGCAGTTAACCCCACTGAAGAGGCTTCAATTGTAAACCACCCTTCATGAGGAATGAAGAAATGTACCGATAACCACTCATGATTTAAGGTGTTTGCCCACGTACAAGCACTTGCACTGCAAAAGTAATTGATAACCACTCATGATTTAAGTAGTTTGCCCACAAGCACTTGCACTGAAAAAGTAATCAATTTACTTTTGCAGTGCAAGTGCTTGTACGTGGGCAAACACCTTAAATCATGAGTGGTTACATTTCTTCATTCATCATGAAGGATGGTTTACAATTGAAACCTCTTCAGCTGTTGAAGAACTCTGCAGTGGAGTTAACTGCATTGGAAGAAGTGATGGGTTGTTATCGATGGCTCAAAGCAATCGCAGGATAAATGCTTAAAAGGAATTTCAATGAGTTTTTCTCAGTGCCGCACCACATATTTCAAGGTCCCATCACTATCATCCTTTCCACCACTTTTATTTATGAACCTTTTTCGTTTAACTAAAAGTCTGATTCTAAACTACCGTAACTTTTGCAGTTACTTTGTCAATGAACAGCTCATCCCTGCATCCTCCTCCACCACCACCGCCGCCGCCAGCACCTCGGATTAGCATAGAAGCTCCTCCACAGCCACCACCACCACCTCAAATTAGCAGTAATCCTTCACAGCCTCCTCCTCCTCCTTCGCCGCTGCATCTACCAAATTCTGGGCAGCAAAACAACAAAATGTTTGTTCAGGTCCACCACCACCTCCGTCACCTCCCCTGAGGCCCTGATGAATGGAAAGAAAAAGCCCCTACGCCATCGCCACCACCGTCTCAAGCACCAAAACCTCCTGAAACTATACATGTACCTCCTCTGCCACCCCAATCACAAAGATATCAAACACACTATGAGGCAAGACTACTATATCAACTAAATATCCCCTAGCCTTGGACTAGCAAAAAAACAGAAGTGGTGGTTTCGCTAAGGCGTCTGCATTGGGTGAAACTTACCGGAGCAAAGAAAGGAACTATATCGGCTTGTGAACCAGAGGATCGAGCTAGATAACTGCTATTAACATATTATAGCATGATTTTCTATTCAACATATGTCATCACTTGTTTTGCATCGATGAGTTTAAATTTCTCGTACCATTCTTAAGTACTCCTTGCATTCCAAATTTCTCATACCAACATCTACAAACTTAGAAAAGCCAAAACGACATATATGATTTGGGATGGTCGGAATATGATATATGTTATTTGTGACTATTCCAAGAGTCACTGGCTTCCTATGGATGGTTGGGTTTGCAAGTATCTGGGGCGTTTTGATTGTGGGGATTGCTCCACAACCAATTGGATGTAGATAGGCGTGATGTTAAACTCTAAAATTTCCATTTGTTCTGATAGCCTTAAAGGCAACTTCACCCGGAGGGAAAACAATCTCTAGTGTGAAGTGATGGTTTTCCATAGCAATAGAGTCGAGATGCAAGTTGTTAGCACGTTGTTCTTTGATCATCTTTTTATAGTTGCTCTTGAACTGTCTTCTTGTTTCCTTCCTCTCTTCTAGTGTCTTTAACTTCTTCTGTGGTGGCGGATTCAAAAGTCTCTTCGTAGTTGCAAAATCGCATCACCTTTTATTTAGTGTCACCCTCACTCTAGGAGACATTGCCGCATAACGTGCCATATCCCTCCGACACATGCGCTCTCCAGGAGAGATGTTAGGATTGTCCATGGAGGATTGTTCACGAACAACACCTAAAATGGATTTTATTTTTCTCAAAGTGCTACATGTAATAGGTTCCTTACGACAGCAATATATATGCCTTTTCTAATGTTGCGGGTGCCATCTCCCAACTCAAGTTATAATCATATAATGTGTTTTGACCATATTTTCACAAGAAGCATAACCTTTTGTGACTGTAATTTCTAAAAGATATGGAACTATTAAAGAGTAAGTTACATATTACCTCATTCACCATATATAAATAAATGATTACCATCACGCACACCGAGGATCAATAATTGAATAATAATTGAATATGTGCATCAAACTAACCTGGAGTAGTTGTGCCCTCATGTTTGTATTCATTGTACCGATTCAAATTTTCCTCTACGGAGCAAATCATTAGTTTCAACTTCATCCACATACACACGTCTGCTCAACAAAAAATGGTCCATTTATTAAATAATCTGCTCAACATCAGCAACACCAAAACTTAAGTGGACTGACAATGTATAAATGTATAATTCACATTTTTCCATATTGCTTTAGAAGGTATCTATAAATGTAATTCATGTGTTTACATATTGCTTGAGATGGTATAATTCTAGTGATGTCTTGGGCACCATCGCCCACCTCCAAATAATCATCTTTTTCAACAAGGATCATATAACTCTATTGTGAATATATTTTCTGGAAGTATTGGAACATATATAAATTAAAGAAAGCAAGCGACAGATTACCTTGTTCTCCAACGGGACTGATACAACCCTCAATGCAACTATCATGAATGCCATTTCCAGACGAATTTTCAACCAAAGCTATTATAAAGCATATTTCTGTGTATTGAATATGCGCATCAGACTAACCTGGAGTAGTTGTGCCCTCATGTTTAATTTCTATTCATTCTGTGATTACAATTCTCCCTATGAAACCAATCACTATTTTCAACTCCCTCTACACTGGTACACAATTATTTTCAACTTCCTCTACTGGTACACAACCATTCGCTGAACAAAAAAATGATCCATTTAACTCACACGTACTGGATATGACCCTGGTTACCTGTTGACCCACTTTAATTTGGTCGGTTTGCAAGTTGCAACTATTTCTCCATCCACCTCTCACGTTTCTTCTTCTTCTTATGCTCAATCTTCTTATCCCGTGACAATGATGTGCACCCTTCTCTCTCTCCGCCTCTTACGGACCTTAAGGTCCTCTTCTTCAGGCGACTCACAAAACAGGTCTTGGTCATCTGTCAAGGCGGGGTTGCACCATTGAAGAAAAGTTGTGCACTTTTGAATACACTGAAATGGTCTTGAAAGAAATATTACCTCTAGTTTTTATGTTTGTGAGGTCCCCAAGATGCACACCCTAATATGGCTTGATGTAGATAGATCATCCATTGACCCGGAGTACGTATATATGCAGCAGCTAAAATATAATAAATCATCGTGAACATAGACCATCCTCTCGAATCAGGTATGTGTATGCAACATCGAATCCACATGCTAGAAAAAACCGATATATGCAGATCAGAGACTAATGAAGTCGTAAAAACCACCTAAAGTTAGGTTCTTTATTGGACAATGAAATGTTGGCAATGTCTTGTTAAGCATCTCCAAGAGTTTGCCAAATTTACTTGGCAAATCTTGTGTTTTACCAACTTCTTAAAAATATATGCCAAGTAAAAAATAGTTCATCTCCAACCGTTTGGCATAATTCACTTGTCAAACTCAGATCTAACTTACATTAGGAACCCAGATCTAACTTACATCAGGAACCCTAAGAGATAAACAAAATTATGTTTATGTCCTTCCACCTCTTGAAAACTTGCATCAGGAACCCTTCTCTGTTCTTTATTTCTTTTTTCACCCTCTCACCTGGCTTGGCAACAATGCCAACCCGGATCGGCACATGTATATTTCCGCGTTGGGGGGGGGGTGAATTTTGCTAAGTTTCTATTTTTGCCAAGTTGGTTTGCCAAATTGTTCGAGACCATTCTCTTGCTTTGCCAAAATTAGATGGATGCCAAGTTAGTTTGCCAAACTGATGAAGATGTTCTTATATCCTACTACAACCTAAGTTAATTATGTAGGTTGTCCCTGTAATTGTAATTTCATGGAACGCAACTAAAACATATCATTCATTTAGTACCAAACATATCATGTAGATGCCTATATGCACAACGCAAGGGATCTACACTGTGCAGGTGCAATGTTTAGAGAGAAAATGTTTTGGCTTCTCGGAACAAAGCCATTACACGAGAAAGCTGCGAGCTACACTGTGCACGTGCAATTTTAGAGAGAAAGCTTTTGGCTTTTGGGAACACTAGGTTCGTGCCCGTGTGTTGCTACGGACATCCAAATGTCTACAACGCAATAAAAAAACATACAATAAAAATAGTACGACATTGTATTTCTCAATTTAAGACAACATATCCGAAGAATGACTTGAAATTGAGTGCACAATTTGATGTTTGACCAGTAATTTGCCAAAGTGAATATGACAAAGACACCTAAAATGTCACACTCCGTCTATTCTATATTTTTGCATGTGATGCGCCGAAGATAGTGTTTTACAATGCTTGGTAGGCGCTTTCTCCAGGCATTTGCTTCATGCGCCACAAGATCGACGAAGAAGTTACGCCGCATAGCAAATTTGACGGGGAATGTGTGAATCAGTCGTCAACCAGATTTGCTAAAAGCATGCAACTGGATTTAGTCGTCAACGATATCTGCTAAAGCATGCAACTGGATTTAGTCGTTTGTGTAGTTTTTTTTGGGAAGTCATTTGTGTAGGTTGTTACCGTGGAATCTCTATCTCTAAAAACGGAAATCAGGCCACGTCACCAGTTGCCCGCGGCCGTCGGATCGCTCGTATCGACGGTCCAAATCGGGCGAACATTCGATGTGGCCTAAATTCGGTTTGTACAGATAGAGATTCCACCGTAACAACCTACACAAATGACAACCCTAAAAAAACTACACAAACGACTAAATCCAGTTGCATGCTTTAGCAGATATCGTTGACGACTAAATCCAGTTGCATGCTTTTAGCAGATCTGGTTGACGACTGATTCACACATACCCCGTCAAATTTGCTATGCGTCGTAACTTCTTCGTCGATCTTGTGGCGCATGAAGCAAATGCCTGGAGAAAGCGCCTACCAAGCATTGTAAAACACTACCTTCGGCGCATCACAGGCAAAAATATAGAATAGACGGAGTGTGACATTTTAGGTGTCTTTGTCATAGTCACTTAGCCAAATTACTGGTCAAACATCAAACTGTGCACTCAATTTCAAGTCATTCTTCGGATATGATGTCTTAAATTGAGAAAAACAATGTCGTACTATATAATTTTTATTGTATGTTTTTTGTATTGCGTTGTAGACATTTGGATGTTCGTAGCAACGCACAGACACGAACCTAGTAACAGTTATTGATTTTAAACTACACCAAATCTAGCTCAAACAGATATTCAATTTTAATTTAAAAACTAAGCACAAAAACACTATACAACCTTTCTAGAAAAGGTAGTACTCGTCACAAGGATTCCAAAACATATTTATTTGCATTGTTTTGATAAATCTACGATTTTCTAGGCATTTTACAAGATTCAACCTTTTAATCTAGATTTGGAAGTTTACCTTTCGCAAACAGGTCCCTAATTCTTTCGTTTAGGCCCCTGGAAAGACCTCAGGTTTTGTAATGTAGTCCCTGGCGCACGGCCGGCGGTGGGAGCCAAATTCCGGCGAGCCGGCGGCGGGATTGCCCGAGGAAAGGGTGGGGGAGTGGTGTAGGCTCACCTAGGGTTCGATTTTGATGCTTGGACGGGTCGAAGGAGCAGCCGGCGAGCTCGGGAAGTGGAGCCAGGAAATGGCGGCCGCGGGACGGTCCATGCCAGCGGGCTGCTCCACAGGGAAGTCGGGCTGGTGGTCGGGGAAGTTGTTGTGGCAGCTTTGGTGGCCTTGGACGGGCAGTAGAGGGTTCGGAAGTGGGAGCTCGGCGTGTGGGCAACAATGGCGGCCATGATGGCCGGCGGCAGTGCGTGCGTGCGCCTGGGCTCAGGAGCTCGCCTTTTATCGGTGGCCAAAGCAGAGCGGCAGGGAGACAGGTTAGGGGCGAAGAAATCACTTCCCATTGGCCATCTCGGGCGGTGCTGGGCCCTCGGCAGCCAGCGAGCCGTGGTACGGCGCGCGGCGCACTCGTACTGGGCGCGTTCGGGCGACGGGGAACAGGGCGCAGTGGCACGCACGACAAGGGCTGCGTGGGTCCTCCCCTCGGCGTCCGGGCTAGAGGAACGGCGCCAAGTGTCGCGCACGGCTCGGCGCTCTAGGCGTTCGCGGCTGCGTGACGTCGCACTCTGGAGCTCCGACTGGGTTCTAGGGCGCCAGTCAATGGTAGTTTGACCGCCCATAACAAATTCTCCAAAAACAAAAGTTGTAGATTCAAGTATAGGCCACAACTTTTAAAAAGGGCCACATGGTGTTTGAGCAATGGTTTGGCCTGGAATGCCTGTCGAAGTTGGCAGGACGCAGAGCCCGGCAAAACTGTTCAACTCTGCTTCGACCACGATTTTGAGCATCTTCCACTCAAAATTTGAAATGACACTAATTGGAAGAAATGTGTTCCCGGAGATAACGAACAACTTTCGTATTGGCCGATTTTCAAGTTACTATACAAAAGTTGGAGGTATAGACATGCTAATGCAAAGATGTCCGAGGCTTTTAGGGTTTTGATCACCTGAATCTGGCGTCCTTCCCCGGCGGCCCTCCCTCCAGTGGCTGTGACGGGAGCTCGGATCGGGAGGAAGCACGATGGGCGGAGTGGTTGGTGACGGGTGCCGGAAGGAGGCAAGGGCCCGCGCGCGAGAGGATGAAGGAATCCCGCCAACTGCGCTGGGAATGAAGGAAACAGGAGGTTGCACCTTTTTCCCGGTCCTCCTCCAGGATGTCGCTGCAGGCGCTTGGACGCCAAAATCTTCCTTGAGGAGGCGATCATGTTTTTTGCAGGACCCATTGCGGATGGTCTAAAGTCTCCAATCCTGATGTCAGAACTCTGTTGCTGATCTTCATTTCTCCTTACCCACCTAAAAGTCTTCGCTAGTCACCACTTGCTGGACGACAGTTTTGCCACAGGCTATGGCCATGTTCGCTGTTTGGTTGAAAAAAACAGAGAGAACATAAATCACAATTCTATCTTTACAAATCCCACCCGGAGGCTGCGGCGGAGCGGCTCCCGCCCGCCGGCCTGCCAGCCCGCGAGGCCGCGGCGGAGCTGCGCGCGCCCGCCAGCTTCGGCGCCGGTGCCGGGCTCGACCTGGTCCCACGGCCTAAGTAGTTTTAATAGGTTGTTTAAGTAGATTTAAGACTCAAATGACACAATTAGCAAGTTTGAGGATCTATGTGTGCATTTTGCGAGTTTGGGGACCGGGACGACACACCATAACAAGTTTAGGAACCGCTGGTGCACTTTACTCATTCTGAAGCCATGGATGCATTAGTCATTGGGAAAAAAATAGCAACCATGAGCCAGTCCAAATTAATGGGCCAACTCAAGATTTCATCTATTAGCAGCATGAACATCCCACTTCCTACTCTAAGTATACATTTTACATTGGCGGAGAGGGCCCATAAGCATTCTCCAACGTGCAAGAGCATAAGCATTTCAAAGTACCAATTAAAATGAATTCTAGTCCTAGTCAAAGAAATTCAATGAGCACGATAAACTGGAATCATAAGCATTCTCCAACGTGCAAGAGCATAAGCATTTCAAAGTACCAATTAAAATGAATTCTAGTCCTAGTCAAAGAAATTCAATGAGCACAATAAACTGGAATTATCGCGAACGTGGCTTACTCTATGGCAAACCTTGAGTCATGCTTGTAGGCTTGTAGCTATATCAGACAACACCAGGATATGTTTGTAGCTATATTAGAGAATACTGGATATGTTTATATCAACTGATAAATGCGAAATAAAAAAAAGTATAGTATATTTCTGAGTTAGCTGCTTATGCTGGACAGGTTATGGAAGTATGCCACCACCATTAGACATAAACTCAAGCAGAGTATGGCACAAGTGACATAGATACAGATTTATATTAAAATTCAGCAAGATAGACAATCATTCAAATAAACACTGCAAATTAAATATATTCTTTGATGAAGAATCTAAATCTAAATGCAACTTTTTAATTTTCCTATGTATTGCATATGACAGTAGCCAAATTATTTGATTCAAGTAAAATAGCTTCTGCGTCTACCTGCTCATCAGACACAAGTAGTTATCCCAATAATATATCTACATGATAGATAAATTGAATGTAACATACTAATAGTCATGGATGGGTTAACCATGTTGAGCATTGCGTATTTGCATGCTCACATTTGAGAATAACTAAAAGATGCCAT
The DNA here is from genome assembly GCA_036936925.1 of Cenchrus fungigraminus. Classification (NCBI taxonomy): domain Eukaryota; kingdom Viridiplantae; phylum Streptophyta; class Magnoliopsida; order Poales; family Poaceae; genus Cenchrus; species Cenchrus fungigraminus. The sequence goes on along the minus strand of CM072768.1, from coordinate 60,442,807 downwards.
AAGGCTTGAAGCTGTCAAACTTCTGTAGTTATGTCAAATCTTCTACCGTAACATTATCTTTAGTGCAGACCATGATAACTGAAATACAGTAAGAAATTCCACATACTGTGATATAACGGACCAATCACTTACCTTTCAAGATTTCAAAAGCAACATCTTCCTTTTGTGAGTCCATTCCTTGTCAAATCTTCATCGCACCAAATGCAAACAATTTCAAAATTGATTACTGTTTAAACTATAACCAATTGCAAAAGGTAGTAATATATATCAAATAGATTTATTGCAATACCACATATCAAGAATGAATTTAGAAAAAGGTACTGACCGCATATTCTAACTCCCAAGCTCGCATATCATGTTTAAGAGATTTAGAAAAATAAATTTAACTTGTCTACTTATAGTGTAGATGTAATGTGCATCAGGCTCTAAAAAAATGTGCAGGACTATAAATTGAAAACGTCCTAACCTACAGTTCTTGAATCTAATTGCTCTTCCACCATCACATTGTAGTCACGGTTCTATAGTGCGGGAGTCCCTGCCTACAGTGATATTCCCTTAAATTCCGAAGTCTCTACGCAAAATGAGTAAGAAAATGATCTAACCAAAGATAGGACTGGCACAAAAACAACAATATAAAGTAGGACTTGAGAAAGTTTTTACTTTCTTAACTCAAAAAAATCAGACAATAGAGGAACGGACGTGTGGAATCGTCCGCATCAAGGCGCGGGTGGGCGAGCGGATACTTGCACGGGGCTGGCAGACAGAGCGGTTGACGCACCGCGTGGGGTGGGAAGCTCGTCCGTAAAAATTCTCCTTTTCATTCTTTTTTTAAGAGTAGTAGAGAAAATCAGCGTCCTGCAACACCGAATTCACACCCAAATTAAAAAAACGCTCGATACGTATCAAAGTAAGGCTTCGATGAGAGGAAGGCACACGCAAGAAACAAAGCCAGATGCAAATCGTCGTACAGGTTCGAGGAGAGGAAGAATTCGGCGTGGTTCTGATGTCAGATACGTAGATGAAATCACAGGGGAGGGGAGGGAGTACGTACGTGAAATCACGGGGGAGGGAGTGGACGGTGTTGCCGTTGGCAGGCGACGCCGGCGCCTGGCTCCGCGTGATGGAGTCCGAAGGCAGTTGCGTTCAGGCTGGCGCCTGGCGGCGTTGTTGCACGCAGCGTAGGAGATGCGGCTGGGGTTCCTGTCCCCGTCGTGGTCCGATCGTAGGCGACGGCGGCGCCGGGATCTATGATCGAGTTGAGCACAGTTAAGGATCGGAATGATGATTAAAGACAATATTAAGTCGGTAGGAGCTTATGGGCCTTTTTCATAGCGATGTGTCGAAGGAAACGACGAGCCCTATCACGGCAGGCTCCTACGAGGCCCAGAATTAACTGAAGAAATTTAGGCCTCAAATATTTATAATAGGTCCCAAAGGAAAAAGCCCATACCACAAGCTTCATCTATCGCGAATGGGCTTGTAGTCCAACGGTAGGACGGCCCAGAGGGACGCTACCCACCAGGGTTCAAATCCTGGTGCTCGCACCTTTTCCTGGATTTATTTCGGAATTTTCCGGCGTTATGCATTAAGTGGTAAGCGACGTTCCCGTCGACGACGAGGTGCAAGTGGTGACTTCGGAAATCTCCAGATCTGTCGGTGCTCGGTCCTTCGGAGGTGCTCATAGGGGTAGGGTTTGCGTATGCGACGCCAGTGGTGACTTCGGGAATCTCCAGATCTGCCGGTGCTCAGTTCTTCGGAGGTGCTCATAGGGGTAGTGTTTGCCTATGTGTGTTCATAGGGGTGAGGCGTACTGTGAAAGTCTGCTTCATCTATCGATGCTCAGCCTGCCCGCACTGCATCTCCGTCCATCATGGCCAAAATACTAAGATTTCCAATTTCTGGAAAATATTGTACATCATTTGTCCATATTAGGTATTAGCAATTGTAAGTTAAGGATTCAATTATTACAACAGAGGGGGTACCTAGCTATTTATTTCTAGCATTGGCTTACAAGAAAAAAATGCTTGTAATCAAACTCTAACCTTAATATTGTATCTTGTTCTACCTCTAAGATAAATCCTTCCTTTAATGGTAGTCTTGGTGTCTTGCAAGGCTTCTTCAGGTCAGACTCGCTACTCGATAAATCCTTGTAGTTGGGTGGAAATTAATGGGTTGGAAATTAAGTGGATACAGATATGGAATAATTAAGATACAATCTTAGAGATAGAACTATATATATATATATATATATATATATATATATATATATATATATTATACTGTACTCAGGGTACGGAATAGTATTTGGTACCCGAGTCAATCCACCGAGCCTACCTCTCGGACCTCCGTTGGTTTTTTTCAGGTCGTGCCAATCTTCCGAACTACTAATCCAGAATTCCAGATCGTGGCCTCGTGGTCCTCGTCCGCCGACCGTTCAGTTCCAACTTTGCCTGTTCCGTTTTCACGGCCCCCCGTCCGTCGACCCCATCGCGACGCATCGCATCGCCGGTCGCCGCCGGCACAAGGTACCTCAGCTCGGCCGCTTGATTCCCCGCGCCCCGACGCCGCCGCCGACGGCCTCCAGCGCAGTGAGTTGTTCTCGGCCCGACCCCACCTTCGGAGCACCATCCCGTACCCGAGAGACCCCACGCTGGATCCCCGTCCCGTACCCGTGCGTCGCGCAGCGCCGGCAGCCACCAAGCGTAGCCGTCCGTACCGACACCCCTCCAGGGCCATCCGCACTCAGTGACTCCCGGTGGGCTGTGTAGTCCTTGGAAGATTTCCCTGCTGTGCAGGTGCCCTTCTTCCTATCTCCAGATCTCCCTGTTCTATTGCCTAAGATTTTGTTCGATTCCCGTCATAGGTGTAGACGATCTGTCCAAGCATTAGCACATTGTTGGTGGTCACATGTTTAATTTATCATCATTATGGTAGGGAACAAGTGAGATCGATCTTTCATCTTGCCACATCAGGCCAGCATCTTGCAGCTCAAATGAGACAACTAGATTTTCTCCATGAGCCGAGAACTGAGCCAACATGTAGCTGGCGGCTGCTATGGCACGTGCTGCAGAGGGCGGCAGCTTGGTCGTGCACTCGAGCCAACGGCTGCCGCACTGGGCAGTGGGGCAAGTACTTGGCATCACACCACTTGCCGGAAGCTGAAGAGAATGGTGGCTGCGGCATCCCAACCACCTTCCCTGCTCGATCCTGCCCCAGAGTGCATGGACGACATCATCTAGGATGACGGACTTGATGGTGACATGACACATAAGATGTGTTCGATGAATTGCTGGCAAGGTAAATTTTTGTTGTGCACCTCTAGTTATGGCTTTTGCTTTTGCTGAGTGGCAAGATAAAATAACTTTACCAAACAATGGTTCAAATTCTATGTCCATGGTTCAAGTCTCATGTTACGTGTGCATGTTTATTCATTTATCAATTAGCACAAAAGCTTTGTAAGGAGTTTGGAGATTGATTTTACAGGCTAGTTTAGACTACGTAAGTGTGTAAGTTCCTTTAAGCTTTTAGAAACAAATAATTTTGCCAGGTTGACCTTCTGGCCAATATTTTTTTCATTCCATTCAGAAATGAATATTGTCAATTCACATCAATGGCAAGCATCTAGTTGTAGCATGTGTTAGTGATTGGTGGATTGATAGCTTACTAGTTCAGTTTAATAGTTTTAGCTGACATTTGGCAAAGTTTTCAGTGCTAGCCTGCTACTGCTTGTGTGGTTCTGGGCTGCTGTTGATGAAGACTTGATTCCAACATATATAATGTCTCATCGATTGTTGTGATTTTTTATTGGCCATACAATTTGTATGTCTTATTCGCTTATTTAATTTACTATAACTACTCTACATAATACCTGCATGTTGCTAGACAGCCTAAACCCTCTCCCTAAGAAAGTGAAATATGCAACAGTTTAATCGGTTTTGTATGTGCATATTAATGTCGTTTAGAATGCTTTTATAGGTCAAATGAGTACACATGGAGTCATAACTTTAATTGTGTTCAGAGGTGTAAACACGTGCAATTCTAGCAAAATCATCTATGTTCGGATTGGTCATGCTGATAGATTGCATTGTTCAACTTCTTGACATGCATAATCTTGATGCCCAAGTTGCAGATTTATCTCAGTTTGACAAATATTGTCATAATTGATTGATATCAGTCAATGACTCCATGACTGAATGTTGATGCTGTCACCAATGATCTTGAATGACACCATGATTGAATGTTGATTATATTATGGGTATGGTTTGATGGCAGGGAGTTTTTTGCAGCTATGCAGCAGGTCATGCTGGTGTAGTGCAACAAGGGGCGGGATGTAATCAACAAGTGCTCTGGGGTTGCCACCTTCTATAGACGACAGCAGGAGCTCGACCAGCTCATGCAAAGACATCTCGTCACTTGTTCTGACCAATTGGTGACAAAATATATACGCACTACTAGTTCTGACCAATTGGCGACAAAATATATACACACTAAACTATCATGCTGTCGTGTCTGCTATCTATTTCAGCTGGCTGCAATTATCAGTCCAGATTAAATACCTGATACATGTCTGACCCTTTTTCTAGTGAATTAGTCCAGATTAACAACCTGCTATTATCAGTCCAGTGAATTAGAGTAGATTGATTAGAAGAATCAAGATTGAGTTCCGTTTGCATTGTGGAAAACATCCGAATAAGCTGTCAGATTATGGTGAAGGCTGGAATAGCTGGAGAGGGAGTGTAGAAAATTCACATTAGCATGGTGGTAGTACATGTCTATATGAGACATCCATTTGTACGTATGTAATGTGACTGCTTTTCATATGGTGCGGTCATATATTCCAAAAGAAACGATATGTGTATGTGTTATGTAAGCGAAAGCTAGCGTACGCATGTAGCTTCTTTGCTTCACTTGTTAATTTAAGATCTGTAAATTCTTTCATGTAGATTGTTATGCTACATTCATTGTAGTTGTAGGTTCTTTTTCGACGCACACATCACTAAAAGGCACTTGCAGTTGTAGGTTGTCCTGCTACCTGCGTTATAAAAACTACAAACCTGGAGTGATAAATGATACATAAATGATAATAACATCAAAATTCTGCAGTGCATCCTACAAGCATAAGAACTGGCCATCGCTCAAATTTATAAGAACAAAAGTTATTAGAAGAAAATAGACCTTCACAACTTATTTCATTTCATTTGAATGGTTAGCTAGTCCAAAGAAAAGAGTGCACCGGGTGCGTAGGAAAAAAAGACTGGAGGTGGAGGGAGGACGTGGCCACGTGGGGAGTAGTTTGACTCTAAAGCCAACTGACACAAATTTACTGAACAATAACAATCTCAGCAATGTAACTTTAATCTCTATACAACTGAAAGCCGCAGCCTTTAGATAAATTGTGCATTGGTTTAACCCATCCAAACATATAGCTAATCATGCATATTAGCAACTTTTCTGCACGTGAATATGAATTCGTCAGAGAAACACAAACCATGATGTGCATGCATTTTTATTCAGAGCAGGCAAAAACATTGAGACAACAAAAAAACGGATACGTGTCATCCATTATCCTTTTTTAAGGAAAGATACTGCAATATTCAATCTTATTATATGATTGAGCAGATAAAGATTAACTTGAATATTCGGTTTCTGAATGTGACACACTGGTGATGAGAACATGAATAAATGATGTGTTTAGACAAAAAAGAAATTCAGGGTATTGACTAAAAAGGGATTATTCTATACTTTTGAACATCCATAACCTGATAAAAATAATTCAGCATACTACTTCATCGTATTACCCAGCTCTGCATTTCATAGCCAGTACGACTCATGAAGCCAAGTTACACATGGTTACAATTGTTGGAATATAAATAGAACAAGCCAATCTCAATTTTCATTTCGAGTACCTAGGGATCAATGGAAACATGGCTATAAAAATAGCCTAAGAACATGAGTAAATTAAATTAAACAGAATTATGCTGGATTATTGAAAACAGAGCTACTAAGCTGTATTTCTGCTTTGGAGAAAACATATTTTAGCGCACATAAAACGACCTAGAGCATAATGCAGATGGTCAGACGCATGGTGAAGTTGAAGCATGAAATGTGAGAATAAAAATGTAGATACTCCCATGTCACAACCACACTGCCAGAGGTGACGACATGGATGATCCCAAACCTGCTGCTAAGATGCACAATTGCTAGAAATGTTGGCTACTGCTGCTAGGACGAGTAAAAGTAAGAAAATATGACATATCAGGCCTTGTGTAACCCCAAGCCCCCCGCAAAATCCATAAATCATGAAATCCGCGTGGGGCACAACCAGTTATTGGACCAAAGTAGGGGGGAAATAACTAATTAAGTATTCAGTAACTATGAAGCCATGGTCGGATGCTCCAATTGAAGGAATTGAGCAGATCCATAGCGGCCCTATTCGGTACAAGCTGAGTTGACGAATCAGAAAGATATATTGATATCTTTTCTGTGGGAAATCAAGAAAAATGGTGACAATCGAATGGGGGTGATGGAAGGGTACCTTTCATACCAGGGAGGAATCGTCGGAAGAAATCATCAGAGGTGACGATAGGAAGTTGGGCTGACGGAACCGCCCGCCCACCTCCCGAATCTGACACCGGGAAGACGTGAGGCCATGGCGCTGCAGCTGCCACCCTCAACTGCTCGCCCCGCCGCTGCCTTGGGAAATGCCGCCGCCACCGCTGCCACAACGCGCCATCGGATGGAGACGCCGGGGAGATGTATGGAAGTGAAAGAAGAAATGAACTGCCCGATCTGGGAGTTTGAGACATGATTTCTGCAGGATTGAAGATGACGCCTGCGGGCCGGGTGCGCGGCGGCAAGGCGCGTGGAATCGGGAGCTGGATGGAAAGGGGAGCAAATTGGGTCGGCAGCGACCAAGCGGCAGCCGCCGGGCGAGGTGCGCGCGGTGTAGGCCCTCGCCGCCGACGGATAGGCGCGTGGAATCAGGAGGCCGATGGAAACGGGGCAGCTTGGGCCGGCGGCGACCAAACACCAGCAGGCGGCTGCGGCAGCCGGAGAACTGCCGGTTCAGCCACGACCACGATCCTATTTTTGTGGGACGCGACCCGAAATAAAACCGGCAGAAACCGGGAAGCGAGCAGCCGGTTTAGGTCGCATGCATGGCTCGGGTACTGAATTCAGTACCCAGGTTATATATATATTATGCACCCAGCCCAACTGGTTGGACCAATCCATCAAACGGCGTGTTATCTCCACCCGTGGCGAGCCTCCCCGCACCGCGCGCAGATTTTGACCCAGAAATCTCCTCTCTTTTTTTATTCCATCCCCGTCACGATTTCTCACCACATCTCTCTCCTCCCTTTCTCATTCGTTTTATCCAGCCCCGCGAGATCCACGCCGTGTGGGTCGAGGCGAGCACCGCCGCCGGTAGCGATGATGTTCGGGACCTAGGCAGTGGCGGAGGCAGCTGGATTCCTGGGTATTCCCAGGAATACCCAACTTCCTTTGCAAAGAAACACATATATACATCAAGTAGTACACATATACATACAATAATGGACAACAATTTCCATTCCTGAGCTCAAAAATCGAACCCACAAATGAATTCCTCCCACTACTAGGCCAGCAACGGCCCACGAGTCCACAACAAGCAAGTTCCACCGGCCTGCTCCCGTTCCTCGAGTTCCAGAGCCTCCCGTTCGCCATTCCTTCCGTTTCCATTCCCAAAATCCAAAGCACCGTGCATCGAAGTCTCGATGACCTACATCGGCAGCAGGTAGCGGGGGAAGGCCGGAGCTGCGTGACGCGTCGTCCTGTTTGCGGCCGCTAGCAGGGAGGCGGGGAGCTGCGTCTAGCTGTCCACGAACGCCGGTAGGTGGCCGCAGCCAGGCCGCCTGTGTAGATGTGCCCTCATGCTGCGCAGCCGTTGCGCGGTGCCGAGATGTGGAGCGCAGTTGCGGCGGCTGTGCTGCACCACTGGAGCACTGCCGCGCTTACAATTAAGAGGTGAGCAGAGCTTTGCAGTTAGAAAATTTGTATGACAATTAACATTTTTCTAATTTGTGTTTATGTCTTTAAGTGTAGATCATAGAGCTTTGCAAATTGCAAAACGCAGATAAAGAAACAGTCGATTGATTTGAGGACTTTTTACTGTTCATGTGACCGTTTTTATTTGTTGAAAGATGAGAATACCCTACCCTACAATCCTGGCTCCGCCACTGGACCTAGGCGAGCTCCCAGCGTCGGTAGTGGCGGCGCTCGGGCACGGCGCCGTGGGTCCCCGGGTCGCCAGGCCGTCCTCGAGAGCAGCGGCGCGGTGGGCGACCGGCCGTGGGTCCGTGCGGTGGCATCAGGCCAACCTCAGAAGCAGCGGCGCCGAGGCGCCCGACCGCCCTCGGGAGCAGCGGAGTTTCAGCGGCGGCTGCAGAGGAGTCTCGGCTGCAGCGGCAGTATGCGCACGGGGGCACAGTGTGCGGCCGTCCTACCTAACCACGGCAGTGTAGACCACGTACCCGGTACCATCTATTTTTTCCTTTCGCGAATCGTAGATCTTGGCTTGAGCGAAGCCCCTCGCCGGAGAGCTCCTCTGCGGGGGAGCCGCGACCGCGACGCCAGGCTTGAGCGAAGCCCCTCGCCGGTAGCCGCGGCGCTCAGGCCCCCAGGCCATCACCTCCCGTTGTTGCCTGCCTTCCTCGCACCCCCTCCTCTGCTGCCTCAGCCCCCGTTTGCAAATGATTACATGGGGAGATGCAGAGCTCTGGCGCGGTGTCCAGCGGATGCAGCTTGCTGGGCGTCTCATGCCTGCGCCGGTGGTGGGGAACAAGGGTGACAGCTTCAATTCAGGGCAGCGGCCAGCGGCAGATGCTGTTGGTATTGCTCTGAAATTGATTGAACCGTACGAAGCAAGGTTTGCAAGGTATGGCTTGGATCTACTGTGGACGGTGAAAAATTGGCAAGACCTGTTACTGTTCTTGTCTCGATTTGGATCTACAGCGAGGACAGAGCATGTCTGCTTCGATTTTTTTTAGCAAGTCAGTGCTCTAAATTCTTTAAATTACTTCTTCAATGATTTTCTGAACATTATTTCTTCCTATTTTAAATATTACTTACAATTTTCAGATAATAGTGTGCCCTATCTTGCATGTTCCACATGGTACTTACCATGCATGGAGACATTCTATCATATATAGAACTAGTTGCAAGTCATCAGAGCTATGGTTGCAATTAGTTAAGGGTCCCGGTTGCAATTGACACAAGTTGTATTAAAATAAGTGCCCTACTTTGCAATTAGCTATAGTTGCAACTGGCCATCCCAATTGTAATTGGCTCTATATGAAATCAGTTAAGTGCGCAAAAAGAAATCAGTTAAGTGCGCTTGTTGCTATTAACACTAGTTGCAATCAGTTAAGTGTCCCAGTTGTACTCTGGTATAATTGTAAATAGCTTATATATTGCCCTGGTTGCAACTGGAGGATGCAACATGTGCAACTGGATAACACGACTGGTTGCAATTGGTTATAGAAGTAGTTGCAATCACACAAGACTGACAGTTGCAATCACACGGTCACACCACACCAGTAGTTGCAATCATATTTGTTTAACAAATTTTTTCCAGAGTTATTCAGTACTTGCTATCACACTAGACTAGCAGTTGCAATCACACCAAACCAGCAGATGCAATCATTTTTGTTTGCATTTTTTGTTTAACACATTTTTTCGGACAGTTATATCAGTTTTGCAATCACACCTAATGTGTTGTTGCAATCACACCATAGCAGCAGTTGCAATCATTTTTGTTAACATATCTTTGGACAGAGTTTTATTGAAGTTGCAATCACAACTAACACGGGGTTGTAATCACACCAAAGCAGCAGTTGCAATCATTTTTGTTTAACGGGATTTCCTAGAGTTATACAGTACTTGCAACCAGAACAGTCCATCAGTTGTAAGCACACCACACCAGCATTTGCAATCATTGTTTTGTTTAAGATATACAACAATTATATAGTAGTTGCAATCATTTTTTTTTGCAACCGGAAAAAAATGCAGGGGAGGGGCAAATACCTATGAGGTCAGCGGTTGTGGCGTGCGTACATGGATGGCTAGTTACTACCATCATAATTCACACAATTCATATGTAATTAACTTATAACTAAATCATTGTTGTTGTTACAATTTGTTATGGTGTGTGCTTAGTGTATTTGTTGCTAGGTTATTTTTCAAAATGTAATCTTGAGGTATTGCGACATGAGCAATCAGGTCACCGCAGGTTGCTCTTTGTGCCCACTAGCATGCTTGCTTCGCCCCTGCCGTCAAGCCTCACAATGTAATCTTGAGGTCAGCATTTGCTATTATGAAATCCATGTTGTCCCATGGCTTTCATAATGTTATCGTTTGGTTATTATACTATACTAGCCCTTTAGTTGCAACCAGACAACGATTTGAGTTGCAATTGATGTACTACCCCTTCAATTGCAACCAAACAGTGGTACGAGTTGCAATTGATGTACACTCTGAGTTGCAAATACTGAGTGCTTTCGCCTGATACTGTACTACCTCTTCAGACGGTGGTTCGTGTTGCAATCGATGTACACTCCGAGTTGCAAATACTGAGTGCTTCTGCCTGATACTGTACTATCCCTTCAGTTGCAACCGGACATCATTTCGAGTTGCAATCGATGTACACTCCGAGTTGCAAATAATGAATACTTCCGCATGATACTGTACTACCCCTTCAGTTGCAACCAAACAGTGGTTCGAGTTGCAATCGATGCACACTCCGAGTTGCAAATACTGAGTGCTTCCGCCTGATATTGTACTACCCCTTTAGTTGCAACCGGACATCGTTTCGAGTTGCAATCAATGTACACTCCGAGTTGCAAATAATGAATACTTCCGCATGATACTGTACTACCCCTTCAGTTGCAACCAAACAGTGGTTCGAGTTGCAATCGATGGACACTCTGAGTTGCAAATACTGAGTGCTTCCGCCGGATACTATACTACCCCTTCAGTTGCAACCAGTTGCAATTGATTCGAGTAACTAAGGCCTTAGCATATGAGGTTATAACTTGGTGCTAGTTTTAAAATAATAATTAACTATACAGAAGAACAAATTATAATCCGTTTCAGCATGAATTAGCTGAAATTACTAACAAAGAGCTAAAATGATGGGGATTGGATTCACTTTTGCGGCAATAGCTTTCATCTGTTTCTCTCAGCCATCCATCAGTGGAAGAACCAAATTACAGTCATTTTTTGTGAGTGTAATTATTATCAATTTTCTCATACCAATCTCAGTAATCGAAGCAAGTCAAGGAACAGATCATACCTGTCATTCAAGCAAGCATCGTCTTCACGCATACCAGCTCGACGCTACTGTCCTCCGCAATTGGAATCCCTCCAAATTTGACCCTTCTAAAGCCAAAACGGGTTTTTCTTCACCTAATGATCTGATTACTTGCCTGAGCTTTTTCTAATCAAGTTGTGGTCTAGCGGAAGCAGGGGAGACAAATTTCTGGGCAGAGCACAGCCGCCCCGCAGCAGGAGCAGCTTCCGTGCTCCACGCGTGCTGCGTGCCGGTGCCTGCTCACATCCCAACCGCACCTAGCGCACCTCGCGCTCGCAGCTGGCTGCGCTGTGCCTGCTACTCGCCCCGCTCGCCCGCATGCTCGCCGCCGGCTGACCCGCTCGCAGGATAGGATCGACAGGCTGGTTTGTGCATTTGCTACATGGAATGTGGTAGCTACAGCCAAGTTGCAATTATATTGTAGAAGTGTATGCAACTCACTGTGGAATATAGTTGCAACTACATACTTTCAAAAATAAATTCGTCAAATCTAGCCTTCATGGATCTTGTTTTGTTAAGCACAATTTTCTCAACAATCTGGTGCAAACGGATTTGAATTTGAGGCTATGGTTTAGGAGATATCGCATTTGTTCTAATCGAATCAAGGAAAGATTCCATCCACGCATACCTCCTGGAGGGTGGGTTGACCTCTCAGGTGGCGTCATGTGGTTTCCTTTCTAGAGGGCCTAGTCGAGCGCGCGCTAGTGCATGGGATTGCTGCTTAGGTAGGGTCTGTGCACCTGCTGCAAGAATGCGTCTGGGTGCATTTAGTACCGCCGTATATATAGAAGCCCAGGGTTTGGAATAGCTATTGAAGCCCCGGGCAGCAAGCCAGCCAGACCCGCATGCGCCCCAGAGACCCCACGCGCGCCCCGCCTCCCACCTTTCTACCAGTCAACCTCCCATCCAGCCACGCATGCATGCATGCAAACCAACCACTTTTTACTTTTCTTGTCATAATTTTTCACACGAGAATCCGATTCAAAAACGGTTTTCACCATCAGATTCGTGATATTTTTACGCACAATTTGAGATCCATTGTGGATATATTTTTTGAATATTTGAATTCAAAATTTTACATGACCATATATACCCTGACAACAGGTTTGTATGACCTGGACTGCAGGTTTGTATGACTGCAGGTTTGTATGACTCGGACTGCAGGTTTGTATGATCTGGAATGTAGGTTTATATGAACCGGACTGAAGGTTTGTATGACCCATGACGGCAGGTTTGGTTGACCCGGATTGAACGTTTCTATGACTCGTGACGACATGTTTCTAGGGTCAAGACTACATGTTTCTATGACCAAGACACTAGATTTTTATGACCAAGACACCAGAATTTGAATTTGAATACAAGTGTTAGCAGTCATATAAACAAGTGAGAATCATCCTATAAACATGAAATTTACATTCATGCACAAAAGCTTCAAGACCTAAGAAAAAACAAATTTTATCTTAAGTAGTGGTACCAGCAACAAGTGTTGAGCCTAGTGAAATATTTTGTTTTACACGGATGACAAATTTCTATGACCCGAATGACAAGTTTACATAGCTCGGACTATATGTTTCTATGACCCCACAACGAGAAATTTCTTTGGCACATACAACTGGTTTCTATGACACTACGGACCATAGAAATGTGTCTCCGGGTCATAGAAACCTACCATACATTTCATAGAAATATATGGATTTGAGAAAAAAACATAACGAGCATATAAACCTATAACATGAGCATATAAATGTTGAGCTTTGAATGCAAGTGGACAAAAGTGACACATGACACCTGATACACCTGCCACCTGACACACACGGCCATATAAACCTGACGCATGGACTCATTTAAAATTTGAATACATGTGTTGGCGGTCATATAAACAAGTGAGAATCATCATATAAACATAGAATTTGCATTAATGCATAAAAGCAAAATTCAAAATTTGAAATTAATCAAAGCTCGTCATGTAATGTCTAATGCACCACATGCCAAAAATCATAGAAAAACAATATTGACTGTCATATAAACTACTGAGGATCATCATATAATCGTAGTGTTACAAACTTAGAAATGTGCGAACATGTGCACATATCTTCTAATTATACTTTCAGAAGGCGTACAAACCTCACAATGGAAGCATAGAAACTAATATCTATATAGAATCTGAACCAATTACACATGTTGCTCAAGCACACTATACATAGCTTTTGGTTTCTATGGCCAACAACTTTGATTTCTATGCATCATCAAAATTCAAATCAACATAAAAAAAGATCTTGTCATCTCCGACCATCGCACATCACAAGAACTCCATATCTGCAAGGCAAAAAAAAGATGAAAGAAATAGTCAAATTTTGACAGTCACATAAACAAGTGAGGATGATCATATATACTTGGGAGGAAATGAGAGAAAAATCACCTAAACAAATATATGATTCCTATCGCAAATATCTACGTAGCCACGTGTATATGGTGGCAACAAGCATAGAAACCTTTGTATAATGGCATAGAATCTATGCTTAGATGCTAGTACATATATGATAACCAACTAAGATGCAAACAAAAAAAATTAAGGCACAAACTAAAAGTCGAATCTATGCTCTACTACACCAGCCAAAAGTCATAGAATCCTTTTAGCACAATGGTAGAATCATGCAATGAGGTTTATATGCTCAGGCAAAGTATATATATGATCCCCAAAAGTCATAGAATCTTGTTAGCACAGTCATAGAATCATGCAATGAGGTTTCTATGCTCAGGCACAAGCATATGTATGATCCCCAAAAGACAAGCCTAACTGATGGAACAACACATTACAAACGCAAAATCAAGAATCAGGAAAAAGAAATGTTTTTTCCATGAGTGCAAGAACCAGTGAGGATGATCATATAAACTGAGGAAAACGTGTAACACATCATCATAAGTCATACAAATCAATGTTGGTAGTCATATGAACCAGTAACGATCATCGTATAAACATGGAATTTGGATTCATGAACAGGCTGTTGCTGCAAGACCAAACATATAAACATGTATTTCATTTGAATGGATGTGCACAGAAGAGGAAGGAAAAAGACGGAAGCATAGATTTTGCAAACAAAAAATGCCCAAAAAAAATTTTGCTATCTCCTCACGGACATTTTGTCGAACATGTTACCTGCATGAACATGGTGAGCTCCTTGGACGAGCTCTTCCAACATGACAAGGGGAGCAGCTCCCCAGAGGTTGGGGAAGCAGTGCGTTTTGGTGGATCTGTGAGCAGGAACAGAACAAGATGCAAATCAGACTTGGTTCACACAGAAAACTACATGAAGCAATAGAGAGGATTTTTTTTAAAAAAAGCTAACATTCTATTTCTCCTTGTTCGTCCCATGCCTGGATGAGCACGGGGCCTAGAGTCAACGCCAAGATCTACATCCTGTGCTGGCTACCAGACCGCTTGTGCCACCGCTAGGTGCCTGAAATAAAAAAACTTCGGCACATGAAAATAGCACGAAGCTGATTGCGTCAAGATCCAGATGTGCCAAAACACGGGTGTTGTTCGTGGTTCTGCAAATCCGCTTGTTTCAAGAGACAAACTCACCTGTGCGCATGAGAAGAGGATAACAGGCAGCTGGATGCGGCGGCGGTGGAGGCCAGGCAGCTCGCGAACATGGAGGACACGCCTCGATGCAGCATCTTCTGGCCGGCGAGGATACCAGCCAGGTCCGAGACGGTGGCAGTCGTTGCGGATCCCGGCAGGCGGAGGTGGTCGTCGCGCCACCATGAAGGACACGCTGAGATTCCCACGCCGCCGCCCGCACCCGCGGGGCCCAGCAGGCCGGGCCGGCCACCGGGTCCTCGCCGGAGTCCCGCCCACACCGGGTGCGCGAGGTCTGCCCTACGCCGGTCTGTCGGGAGCTCGTGCATGGGGACTGCAGCTACTGTACGGCAGGGAGAGGAGAGAGGAGGAGATAAATAAATGAGAGAGAGAGGATATGGAGATTGGAGAGGGTGCTGCCAATTGGGATTTTGAAACCGGCCGGCGCGTGGGCCCCACCCTGCGAGCTGGTTGATCTGTGCTGGCTAGTCCGGGCGAGCTGGTCCGGTGGCACCTGGTGGTGACCGGGGCTTTCAATTGTTACGTAAAGCCCTAGGCTCCTAATATATATACTCTCTATATATATATATATATATATGTCAGCGTTATTCCATACCCTGGGTATGGAATATTATTCCATACCCGAGCCTGTGCACCGGTCCGACTCGCGAGCCCCCGCGCTATCGGCCATCGGGTTTCCTTTTTTAAATAAAAAACAAGCAGTCGTTGCTCCCGCAATCTCCGCAAGCGTGGTGGAAGTGAGGAATTTTGGAATTGCTACGCATACCAACTAGTATTGTCCAGGACAATTTACTATTGCCTATCGACCTCACTCGTACTCATAAATTTGCAATTTGATCGTTGCCACAACCTCCGCACTCGTGCTCATAAAATTAGCAATTTGATCGTTGGCACAACCACCTGTTGCGCTAAGTTAAATTAACTTGGACAATTTCCAATTTGCGTCGAATGATTTTATGAAACAGGTTCATCTCAGACAATTTCCAATTTGCGTTGAATAATTTCCAAGTTATTTTAACTGTTCATCCGTAGGCTTGTCATAAGAATAAGATTTCACTATTTTAATACGATGATTTGGGAATAGATTTTACAGCTGCTGCATCTTTTCAATATACTTATTACAACAGGAGAGCAAATGACATCAACAAAATTTGTCTTGTACTATACATCTAACAAAAAAATTACCAGCTGCTGTACACCTGAGCACACACAAAAGGAAGTTCAGAACATACAAGCCACGTAGTCTAATCTGCTGCATAGTTGCAAAAATACTCTGTTTGCAGGAACATAAGGCGCTATTCTGGTGCGTTCCGGCTGCTGTAGTCAATAAGTCAAATCTTCAGCAACTCTTCACTGAACATTATATTAGCTCAAATATCTGTGGAGCAGATAAGGGGTCAGACATCTATCACTGTTAGGTAGATAATCTGCACTGACTGATACTAATAGCAGTGCAGCTGAAACAGCACAGACACGACAACATGATATTTCAGTGTATGAACTAGTGACGAGATGAGTAGTGAAGATGTCTTTGCACGAACTGGTCGTGTTGTGTCTCTGGAAGGTGACAACTTAACCCCGGAGCACTTGTCAATTACATCCTGCCCCTTGTTGCACTGCACCGACTTGATCTGCTGCAGAGCTGCAAAAAAATATAATTGACATTCAATCATGAGGTCATTCAAGATCATTGGTGACAGCATCAACATTCAGTCATGGGGTCATTGACTTAATCAACTATGGCAATATTTGTCAAACTGACAGATAAATCTGCAATTTGGGCATTAACATTATGCATGTCAAGAAGTTGAATAATGTAATCTGTCAGCTCGACCAATCCTAACATAGATGATTTTGCTACAATTACATGTCAGATTTTGCACCTCTAGAACAATTAAAGTTATGACTCCATGTGTAGTCATTTGACTTAAGGTATCTCGATGGCAAATGATTTACCTTGACACTTATTCAGCAATTTTTTTTACCATGCTCACCTAGCTAGAAAAGCACTTGTTTAGGTACATAATCAGAAATGCTTTGGTCTATATAAAGCTGAATTGGTTGCTTCTGTGTCCAGATGTTGCTAAATTTTGGGACTGTTAAAGTACTGATGGACTTAAAACAAATCGTGGCCATCAACTCAGGCAAGGCAAACAAGCAAAGCAAGGGGGGTTGTATGCTAATTGACTGAAAACACCAGCAGGTCTGCTGACAGACCTACACCCCCCACTTCGAACCCACCCCCAAGGCAAACACTCTACAGAAAAATGATCATTGGTGATAAATTGCTTGGTTCAGGAGACAATCGGGGAGCAAAAAGGGAGGCAACTATGTCCGGAAGCAATATAGACCAATAACAGTCTGATTATTTTTTTTTGCTAAGAGGAGTTATGATAATGTTACTAACCAGAGGACTGAAAAAAGGCTTAACCCTACTAGGTGTTAGTGAACATGGGATTGTTACAAATTTTTGAACCTCAATAACCCGAGAAAAGAAATCAGCAGCTACATATATTTTTTTGCCACCAATTGATCTGAACTAGAGATGGACGAGTAGTGATGATGTTTTGCATGAACTGATCGAGCTCGTGCTATCGTCTCCTGAAGGTGGCAACTCCAGAGCACTTGTCGATTACACCCTGCCCCTTGTTGCATTGCACCAACATGATCTGCTGCAGAGCTGCAAAAACACTCAGTCATCAAACCATACCCTAATTGCTTCCAACAAGGGGTGGGCTGCCAGGTAGGCAGGTACTTGCCCCACTGCCCAGCGCAGCAGCTGTATAAGATAGGACCTAGCCTAAAGTTCAATACCATAATGAGTTTAAGAAGAGATACTCAAAAGATTTCAGAAAACTAACCATTTCAGAAGACTAACCAAAGGCTCCTTCATGTAGTAAAAAATGGAAGTGACACTCTGATCAGACTTTACTAAAAAATATTATTAATTGATTAAAAAAATTAATCCAAGGAAAACAACAGTTTGCATAATACATCGCATGCAAGGTACAAACCAAACTGAATGGGAGCTGAAGAACAGACTGATTACAATATGGAATGCTGCTAATTAATTAATAAAGAACGTGTTGTTCTTTCTATATATCAATTAAGGTATAGACACCACAATATCCCTGAAGAGAGATTGAAGAAGCAAGCATCCCAAATTGACATCTGAAGAAACCAATAGCTACAGGTTCAATTTCTTTGCTTCAGAGATGCAGAGGTGTGTCTCACATCAGAGATACAAAGGTGGCTTTTAAATAATTTGTTGCCTCAAAGCAACATGCAAAATGCTGCCTTGTCTAGTGCTACAGGTAACTGCAATAGTCATGCTTGTGGATTTATCAACCACACACAATTTAATAAAGATTATTTCTTTAGTCAGTTTCTGAAAGTGGAGCAGAAGTCTATGGAAATGAGACGAAGACAGTCATGATTATATCATAATTGACTACAAATTTAAAGCTATTGAATGCCATACTAAGAGCATGTGTACCAAACTAATATTCATAAAGAATTGAAATGTTATGACTAGTTGATGAATGAAAACACTAGAAATTATTGTACCTCCATGTAACTGAAAGCAGAAGCTTCAAAACATTAATCTGGAATTGTAATCAGAAGTCATCATAGAAGAAAATGGAAACCCAAAAACAAAATTGTTTTCTTTTTAAATGTACTATCGATTTACCTCAGTGGTTGCAATCCAAGTTGCAATGGGATAAAACGAGTTATGGAAACAGAAGCCTACCATTCAGATACCAGATGAATAATGAATGGTCATGATGATTAACATGTCATCTAATCCTAAGATTGTACTTGAAAGTTGGATGTTAACATTCATAAAACTTGTAGGGAACTAAATTTTATAGTAATCAGATATAGTTTTCGTACTAGCGCATTAAATGAAAAGTGGGAAATGGCAATAACAAACACATTAAGGAGGGCAACAACGTTGCTGCACATGTGACCTGGAAGCTGAGCACTCTGGTGGTGAATATCGATGAACATCATCTGACTGGGATGGCACCGGATCAACACATGCAATAATTACAAATGCGCTTAAACAACAGCAAGTCGACATATGGGTGCAAACGAACAGAAACAACTGGCGGGCAAATCTGAAGATGGCTGGTGATACCCTTGACGGAATGATGGTGAATCGCGCAGACGGCAGCAAGATAGAAACTTGCCTGCAACAACCAAGAGCCGGCGGGCGAAATGTTGACCGTCAATCTCTGCTCATTGCGTGCACGGCAGACCTGGCGGTGCCGATGGAGTCGAGCTGGAGGAGCCGGAGACCAAGGGTGACCAACCGGTTGAGCAGGTGCCGATGGAGTCGAGCTGGAGGAGCCGGAGGTCGACGGAGACAAACTGGATGCACGTTATTTCCCCAACCTTAGCTGAAAGAGGCGCAGGCCGATGGGGAGGAGCTCGCGACCGACCAGAGCTGGAGGAGGCGGAGGCCAATGACGAGGGGCTGCGCGTTCGTCTCCCGATCCGATCTGGAGGATGCAGTGGCGGCAGTGTGGACGGGGGCGGCGACGACAGAAGGGGCCCACGCGTGCGGTAGAGGGTGCGGGGGTCCGAGGCCAGCGGCGAGAGTGCGGGATCGAAGGCGGCCGGGGCGTGAGCGGCGTCGAGCGGACGGGGTCGGAGGCGAGCGAGGCGCAGGGTGCGGTGGCGGGTCGCGGTCGACTGCGGACGGGAGTCGTGGGTGGCGGCGGAACTGAATCCACTCCGGAGGAAAACGTAACTACCACAGTAAACGTGGGAGGACCTGAAAAAAAACCGATAAAAACCCAAGCGGACCGGACGGGATGCGTGCGAGGGGTGGCGCGCGGGACGCAGGACGCTGGCTCGGGTATGGAATAGTTATTTTATACCCAGGTTATAGAATATAAATACCCTATATATATAAATACCACTAATAGGAGCCCAGGGCTTGGAATACTATCCAAAGACCCAGGCAGCCAGCCAGATCCCCACGCGCCAGCCCCGCGCCCCACACCCTGCCGCGCGCCGCTCGCGGGCCCCATGCGCACCCTACCCTGCTGCGCCCCCCCCCATGCGGCCCCGCGCCCGCCCCCGCGCGCCCCCTGCAGTCCAGGCAAGCTCGAACCCAAACAGTGCCGTAGAAACCAAAGAGCGTATAAGCGTAGAAACGTCGTAGAATTTAAAATCGTCGTATAATATTAATGAAGCGGTCGTAGAAAGTAAGTTGATACGGTCATAGAAATATATCGTTCGAGTCGTAGAAATTTGTCATCAGGGTCATAGAACCCTGTCGTTTGGCTCATATAAACATGACGGTCGGGTCATAGAAACCTATCGGTTGGGTTGTAGAAACCTGATGGGTCATAGAAACTTTTCATCCAGGTCATACAGTCCTAGAAACTTGTTGTCCATATCAGAAAAACTTACTATGGAAAAGTCAAAAGAGTTGGCACGCGCGTCCATGCGGTCCCCACGCGCGCCCGCTACAGTTCGTTTGAATCACTCTCTTTCCTCTCCTCTCCTCCCCCGGACGATAGGTTTTGCATGACCCGGATGACAGTCTTGTATGACTCGAATGACAGGTTTGTATGACCTGCAACAACATGTTTATATGACTCGATCTACAGATTTATATGACCGAATAACATGTTTCAAAGATCCGAAAGATAAGTTTATATGACCCAAACGACAGGTTACCATGACCCCAAGAATATATTTTTATGACTCAGACGACAGACCCTATAGCACAATCATACAAATGTTGAGCCGACCGTTTTTTCTAGATTTGAAATTTGAATACAAGTAGACGGACTTAACACATGCACCTGATGTACAAGTCACCTGACACATGCGGTCATTTAAACCTGACGTATGCAACCACAGAATTTGAAATTTGAATACAAGTGTTGGCGGTCATAGAAACAAGTGAGAACCATCACATAAACATGGATTTTTCTTTCATGCACAAAAGTTCCGAGATCTATGAAAAAATAATTTTTATCCTAGGCAGCGACACCCGACAAAAAAAGCAAAGTTTAAATTCGAAATTGATCAGAGTGTATTACATAATGTCTAATGCACCACACATCAGAAGTCATAGAAAGCATTATCGATAGTCATATAAACCAGTGAGGATCATCATATAAACATAAAATTTACATCCATGCACAAGAATTTTTTTTATCTATGCCAAAAAAGACAATTTATATGCCCAAAGCAAGGACACCTTCAACACAAGCTCGACGCAAAGGTCAGCACACATGGACGACGACGAGCAGCCAAGCATCATACAATTCTGTTAAGTCAATCATACAATCCTAAAAACACGGCTCGATGGCCGCCGGACAGAAAGAGAGTACAATTTCTATCCTTAACAGTGACACCTACAACAAAAAACTCGGCACGAAGGCCAACATACATGGGTGACGACGAGCAGCACATCTTGAACCTTGTAGTAGTTCTTGCCGCGGGCCAAGCAGCACCTCCGGCAACTTCAACTATGCACTGGCAAGGATGAGAAGGGTCTGCTGCACTAATCAAGTCATAGAATCCTATACCTGAGCATTTTTGGCCCGACCCACCCGGCCCGCCCACGGACCTTACTGGACGGGCGTGGGCAGAGATCTTGAAGCCCGCAAAAAAATTTTTGGCCCGAGCCCGGCTCGAAATGCTGTTTTTAGTTACTTTACACTATAAAATGCGCGGGCGGCCCGCCCAAGCCCGGGCCCGGCCCGAGCCCAGCCCGAAAACTGAGGCCCGACACGTCCCATGGGACGGTCATGGGCAGGATTTTCTCGACCCGAAAAACCCGGGTTTTTTTCGGCCCGGCCCAAACCCGGCCCGGCCCGTGGAATGCTCAGGTCTATAGAATCCTATTAGTACAATCGTAGAATCATGCAATGAGATTTCTATGCTCAGGCAAAGTATATATATGATCCCCAAAAGTCAAAGAATCTTGTTAGCACAATCATAGAATCATGCAATGAGGATTCTATGCTTTGACACACGCATATATATGATCCCAAGAGACAAGCGTAACTGATCGAACCACACATTATAAACGCAAGATCAGCAAAAAGAAATAATTAGGAATCAACAAATCTTACTGCTTGTGTAGAAATATTACTATAATGGCATAGAAACCTACAACCACAAGTGAATGAATCATTTTTCTCACAAAAATTTGGATCATTGAAGCTCATGTAACACTGCCACACATGAGCACAGGAAAAAAATTGAATTTTACACCAAAAGTAACAATGAGAGAATATCATGTTACTATATGTTACTACAATGGCAAATAAACCTATATTTTGAATCACACCATCTCATGAATTGACGCAAAAACACTCTCACCAATCATGAGCAATCAGACAACAACAGTGTGAATCAATTTAATAAGCTGAGAAAAAAGGAGCATTTTGAATCACGGACGCCGCCATTGGGGTGGTGGCGTCATGCTTCAATGCAAACATCCGAACCAAGAATCGAATCAGGAATCACGTGAGTAACAATGGCATATAAACCTACAGGAAGGCCATGCAGCATAGAAACATGAATCTCAGGAACATAATCCTAACTAATGGAATCAAATTTTAGCAGCCATATAAACTAGTGACGATGGTCATATATAATTGTGAGGAAATCGTGTAGCATGTGCACGTTCATATATCTCAAGCATAGGAATCACCCAACGTTCATAATCTCAAGCATACAAATCAGAATCGTGCAAACATATGCATAGATCTTCAAATTATACATTCGTTGGTGAGTGCTAATGCCGCCAGAGGCAAGCAAAGGAGGACGAGCAACACATCCTCAGCTGGTCATAGAATCCTATACTATTAGTCATAGAATCCTGAGCAACACATCCTCAGCTCGTCATAGAATCCTATACTATAATCATATAATCCTGAGCAACACATCCTCAGCTCGTCATAGAATCCTATACTATAGTCATATAATCCTTTACTAACAGTCAGAGCATCTCATCGTCGAGATTAGAAGGAAAAGAAGCACAAACAATCCACTAATATTCATCAGCTTTATTGAGGCATTTATGCAAACACACAGCGTGCAGCAGTGCTCACTGCGAAGCACCATTCGAGTTGCACCACGCATTGGCCGCGAAGAATGCGCGGGGCAAATCCACCTGTTCCAGCTATCACAGACCTATCACAGACCAGCAAGAACGTTGCAAGAAAGGGAAAGGTGGAAGCTTTTGGCATTGGTGGCTCTCCGGCGACGTGAAGGAGGTGGAGCTCGCCGTGGAGGAACGGGAGAGCTCGCTGGAGAGGACCACGCACAGCAGCTCGCCGGAGAGGACCACGAGCACCGCGCTAGTGAGGGTGGGGTGACGATGCCTGCCACGAGCCCCGCCTTGACGATGTTGTCCACCACGGGGAGCTCGCCACCAGGGGGTCAGACCTCCTTGCCTGGCGCACCACCTCCTCCAGGGCCGGGCCGCACGCCGCCTCGATCCCGACCGCAGGCTCGCGACCCGCTGCCGCTGCACATCGTAGGACCATCCACCGCCGCACCCCCTTTCCCGGCTGGATCCGCGACCGCTAGCTTGGATCCGCCACTTGCTCCGTCACCACCGCGCTCGCCGCCGCCGCTTGCTCCGTCGAGAGGAGGTCGCCACACGCATGAGCCCGCCGGCCGCTCAGCCAGGAGCTCCTCCACGAAGCCACTCGCAAGGGAGGCCGGAGCGCGCCGTAGCTCCTACAGGAGGCCGCTCCACGTCGCTGCCGTCCGCCGTGGGCTCCCACACGGGAAAATCGCCGGCCGCGCCGCCGCGGGGATCTCGTCGATCCCGACGCTGGTAGCTCCCGCACGGAACATCGCCGGCCGGCCGCCTCGCCGTGCGCAGAGCTCGTCGTGTGCACCACCTCGTGCTCCTGCGTGGGGAGGTCGCCGGTGCCGTGCGCCGCTCCCTCCTAGAGGCAGCTCGCCAGGGTCCCGACGTGTCGAGCCAGATCCGCGCCGGGGAGCTCGCCGGTTCCGACGCCGTCAATTGGGGGCTCCAGCACGGGGAGGTCACCGGTCCCGCCGGGGAGCTCTCCAGAGGTCGCTCCCGCGGAAGCTCGCGGGGAAAACCGCCGCGCCGCCGCTCCCTGTGGTTGGTAGCTCGCAAGAGGCCAGGGGTGGTTGAGTGATTTGAATGGTAGTGGTGGGGAGGGGGTGGGGGACTTGGGGTAGGGATAAGGTGGGGCCCGCGGGGAGTGTGCGGGGCGGGGCGCGCTCGGGTGCCTGGGCGCGCGGGGGCCCGTGGGGCTGGCGACGGGTGTGTGGGGTCGGCGCGGTGCTGACAGGCCGGGGCTTCCAATTGTTAGAGCCGCTCACCTCACCATCCGATTGCCTTTTTCCAATGTGTCATTAACACGTCTTGGTAATTATCTGTGGCCGGCCACGGAATAGTTATTCTGTGGCCACTCACCTCACCATCCGATTGCCTTTTTCCAAGGTGTCATTAACACGTCTCGGTAATTATCAATCGATGGCGCCTTAATTAGCCGTAGTCAATGCTGCTAGCCAATCCGTAATCATTGCCTGCTTGCATGCCACATGTACACCTACTGACTACTGCACATGCAGCGTACAAATGTCTGGTTTTATGTTACACTTGCATGCATTTTTTTACTATTGGTAAGAAAAACAACGCTTTAAAGGTGTACAGAATTACTGTAATTCTTACCAGTAGAGTTCGCTTGTTTGCTGCACCTTTTAAACCAAAATTAGATACATACAAAATTACTGTAATTCATAGAATCTAGTAACTCATTTATAAAATTCCTACGGTTGTCAGATTAACAAGGGTGGTATGCATGGATTCTAGTAATTCATGGATGACGGCATACATTGTTGTAAATCATTTGCAAGATTACTATAAAAATAAAATGGTGTATAAAGGTCATGGAGTCTAGTAATCATTAACCAAATTGTCGTAAATAACAGTTGTGAGGATTTACATTTACGAGGTAGTAAGCATGAACACTTTTTTAGTAATTAGTAAATTTACGGAAAAAATAACTAGTAAAGTTATGAGGTAGTACCACTTTTACGCTTTAGTTATCATATATTAGTGCTAAGCAAACTGTGACTGCCTATATTTTTTTAGAACTCACCCATCCGTTTCACATATGAAGGGAATACGATTTACGAGAATGTTTTATAATGATTTACTAGGATCTATACTATTCATTTGGAACGGATTTACTAGAATCTATATTGTGCATTTGGGCGTGATTTAATAAATCTATATGACATCTGCTCTTGGTAACTAAGTTAATTTATTTACCAGATTTCAATTTGGAAAATTATTTACTAGAATATATGCAAGACAAATGGATACAATATGAAAAAGAATCACGTACACATGCAAGCACGTGTACAGAAACCTTGCTCGGTCACGTATATATTATGGTAACCCAGACCATTAGATGCATGCACGCCACAAACAGTAAACTCAAAATTCTCATCAACTAATTACCCCGAATTAACTACCAAATATTTGTGTTTAATTACCTTAATCATCGTAGTTAATGCGTGTTTCAGCAGCTCGCACATGCAGCGGATGCCACCAGATGCATGAACCTGGTTCGATAGGTGGCCCGGCCACAGAATAAGCTATTCCGTAGCCGGCCACACAGTATACTCTCTCTCGAGATAGACCAATTAATGTACAATCTTAGAGATAGAACAATTAAGATACAATCTTAGAGACAGAACAAGATACAATGGCATCACTTTGCACATGCGTCTTTCTTGCACTATTATAAATAAGACCTCTCGGTCTTGACCAACAACCCAGTGCTGGTGACCCAACCCAACTCAGTGCCATCAGAAATTAAAATGGCGACCACCAAGCAAGTGATGTGCTCCATGGTTCTCATAGCATTGCTGGTCATAGCATCAAGTACTCTCTCTCTCTCTCACCCCGCATCTTTTTATCTATGTTTTATGTCCCATTCTTTTTATGCAGATTGCATTGGTTCTTATGTATGGTTTTGACCCTCAATATTTCAGGTTGGAAGACTACCGCTAGCTCTGTTGATAATCCGGATTGCTATACCCCACCAAATAAGGAGATGCCTTGTTCTATCTCAATGGACACGAGACGTGCATGCAAGAATCAGTGCCTGCAGGAGAACTATAGCAACGGCGACTGTTACCACGTGCACGTATCAGTATCACTCAACCTTAGATGCCTTTGTCAGAAACCCCGCTGCAAATAAGTGTGAAAAAAGCTAATAAATTCCATGTATGCATGTCTGGTAGTAATGAGTAAGGATCTACATATTCATGGAATATACATTACATATATGTTTCGTTGCGTTGTTGCCTTTGCCTTGCATGCCTCTGCTTGCTGACACCGTCGAGTGGCAGGTGAGATCTCACACCTAAAAAGCTTAATCCTCTTTATACCTCTTGTATTTTCGTATGGCCCAATAGATATTTTTTTTGAAGGCCCCAATAGCTAATTTCTATGACTGGTCCATAGCGTCCGTTATGGGCTTGCTCAATCTTGACTTGCCAAGCTCCCTCCATCGCTCCTCGTGATTTCCTCCAGCCGGTCCGCCCGACGTGACCGACTGTCCGTGAGTATGGGCCGTAGGGGAAGATGCATATGGCCAAGACAGATGTTTAAGCAGAAAGTTCTAAAAGAAAAGACGTTTAAGCAGAAAGAGATGAGGACTAGTGATCGGTTATAGATTTTTTTTTTGAGATTACACAGTACAACGCAGACGCTCACAACACGCATGCACACTCACTCCTATGAACACACGTACGTAAACCCTACCCCTATGAGCACCTCCGAAGGACTGAGCACCGGCAAATCTGGAGATTCTCGAAGTCACCACTGGCGCCTCGTCGTCGACGGGAACGTCGCTTATCACTTAATGCATAACGCCGAAAATACCCGGAATAAATCCAGGAAAAGGTGCGAGCACCAGGATTTGAACCCTGGTGGGTAGTGTCCCACTGGACCGTCCTACCATTGGACTACAAGCCTATTCGCGATCGGTTATAGATTTGTAATATGTGAAATCTATTCTTTATTCAATTGAAGTATGTTGATGTGCCATTGGTTTAATTTTTGTCCCTCCAATTTTACCTATGGCTTTGCGAGGATGGGAACGGGGAATAATTTCTTTCACGGGACAGGATGGGGCGGCATTCCTCGGCGGGGTTATTGCTGGGCTGGACGCCAAGCCAAAAGCTCGCGAGCCGGCTCAGCTCGATCGCTGCTCGGCTCGACTCGGCTCAGCTCGGTCGATTTTACAACAAGTCAAGCAGATTTTTTGCTCGTTTCACTAACGAGCTGGCTCGAGCTAGCTCGTAAGTAGCTCCCGAGCCAAACCGAGCTAGAACGCCTAGGCCCTAGAGTCAAACACAGGGATAAGCCAGCAGTCCAACAGGCAGCACTCATAACTCCACTCATTGTCTCGTCCGCTCCCCCAAATTCCCTATTAATTTCCATCCGCTCGATTTCCGTCCGCTCGGCTGCTTTATAAGATCGTTCGATTCGATCTGATCACGAAGAGGAAAGGGCGCGAGGCGGCTAGGTTTTCTCAGCCCTGCCAGTTGATGCGTCGATGCTCTGATCTTCTCGACGGCGGCGAGCCAGCATACGTACGACGACGTTCCTCCACGGCCACACGCCACAGGTACACACGAACAAGCAAGAGATCAGGGGCAGCTAGCTTTCCGCCTCACATGTTGTGTTGCTTCTGCTAGTTAATTTTGTCTTTCATGCAAGCCACGGCCACATTTTTCTATCATGTGATTACTTTTATCTGTTAGGGTGACTGACTATACTTAGATGCAATTGAATACAGCTATGGGTCGGCAACAAAATGAAAAATTAAGGAAGAACAGGGGCAATGTTAAGCCTACGTCGCCTGTATCATCCATTGCAGCAACAACGGTCAGTATAGTGAGTTAACATGTTGATTGGAATCTTCCATATACATGCACGGGATTTGACTGCAAACTGTTGTGTGTGGTTTCTGTAGGTCCAGGAGATTGATGGGGAGGAGCACGAGGAAAATAGCAGCTTTGACATGAATGATGATCTATCTCTAAGCACGCCTTTGGAAGCACCTGAAGGTGGAAGTCAGGATGTTATTGAAGTGTCACAGGATGATACTAGTAAAGCTTCGAGGTCTCCTAGAAGAAAGAGAGCAAGTAACTTTCAGATCAGATGGTCAGAAAGTGATGACCTGATGGGGTTCATTTTCCAAGTTGCAACAGGATGAGGTCAAAGCTACTAGGGTGCAGCCGTGCATGCTTGCAGTTTGCAGCCTTTGTTGTTTTTTCAAATATCATATATGTAATTAGTATATTGTTGATGAGTTATGACTTGTACGTTATGCATTTAGGAGAGGTCAAAAATTTATGATTACTATATATTTTTTGTGTTTCATGTATATATTGAGGTTCTATTCTCATTTCAAATTTACATATGGCTCGCAAGCTTAATGAGCTGGCTCGAGCTATTAACGAGCCGAGCTGAGCTAGCGTTTTTGCTCGAATTGTTAATGAGCCGAGCCGAGCTGGCTCGTTAAAGTAACGAGCCAGACCGAGCCGAGCCGAGCTGGCTCGGCATCCAGCCCTATTGCTGGTTATTGCTCGTCAATAGGGTGAAAATGGAGATATAGTCTAAATCATGCATTTTGTGTGTGCTTAGGGCACCCACAATGGATGCTTTTAGGCTCTCTATCTATAAGCATCTTGTTCGTTTGGTTGGTTACTGATGCTGATTTGTTCTGGGAGAAAAATATTGTTGGCTGATGGCTAGTGATTGATTTGTTCTGAGAGAAAAAGTACTGCTGGCTGGTGGCTGATAAGCGAAATGAACAAGACGATTGTCTGGGTCTCGACCCTCATCCCCAAAATCAGCTATTTCGCATCCTTCAACTGTTCAAACCGTCCATTTTAAAACCCCCACTAAGTCGTTTAGTGGGTTGTTTTAGCCGACGTGGCGCTACATCACTGTATCCATCGTGGAGACGGATCCGAGTCCGGCATCGTCGGCCAACACATGGACAAACGGAGAGGAAGAAGATGCAGGGGAGAGGAGCAGAGAGAGAAAGCGCAGGGGAGCCAACGGGCTAGCGAGCCCGACAAAGCGAGAGAGAACAGGGGAGGCGCACGCCGGAGCTCACCTATGCCGTCGTCTCTGCGCAGACGCAGAAGCGTTGTCCCCAGTCCCCACCACACCGGCTGAGGGAGCAGGGGAGGGGTGCCGCGCTCCTTGCCGTCGCCGGGTGCCTGTCCCTGCCTCGCGCCGTCGTGGTTGGTGGCGCGACGTGCAGCAAGGGAGGGGACAGGGGAAGGGTGCCCTCCTCGCCATTGCTGGGTGTCGCGTCCCTACCTCACGCCGTCGTGGCTGGTGGCACCCGTGCAACAAGAAAGGGAGTGGGAGAGGGGCGCCGCCCTTCTCGTCGTCATCGGGTGTCGCGTCCCAGCCTCGCGTCATCGTGGGTGGTGGTGCGCCGTGCAGTAAGGAAGGGAATAGGAGAGGGGCAAGGTGTCGTTACATCCGAGCAGCACGAGGAGGCTCTGCTTCTCCCTTGTCGGAGGATGAGACGCCGTTGTCCGCCACGAGAGAGATGGGGAGAGAGGTGAAGAGGACGGTGCGGGGACGAGCTTTGCCACCGGCCACTTGATCCGAGGCCGAGGCAATGGCGCCTTGTCACGCTGTAGCCGCTGTCGTTGCCGCGAGGTGCCGGCCGCGGGGCTCTGCTCCTCCGCGAACGACGCTGGTGTCCATCGTCGCGGGTTGACTGGCGCAAGTGCACAGAGGTCTCGAGGAGACAGACAACGCCAGATGACGACGAGCTCGAAGGGTCGCGCCGCTATCCTCCTCCCTCCCTCGATCTAGCGCAGGCGAGCCGCCGGTCGAGCCACTCGCGTGCCGCTGCCCGGGCCACTGGCGGGACGGAGGCAGGGGACAAGGTGGACCCATGGAGATGAGGTTAGGGTGGGCGAGTGGGTCCCACTCGTCAGTGGGTGGCTGACTCGGACCCGCCTCCACGTTGGATACAGTGATGTGGTGTCACGTATGCTAAAACAACCTATTAGTAATATGGACGGTTGGATAGTTGAAGGATGCGAAACAACTGGTTTTGGAGATAAGGGTTGAAACCCAAACAAAGCATGTAGACTAGGGGTATGGAATGTACTTTTCCGGCCCGGAATAAATGGTTAGACTAGGGGTGTGGAATGTACTTTTCCGGCCCGGAATAAATAACCATCCAAGACTAAGCCAAGTCATATTATATTACAGCCCAAATTAGCTCAGAAATATAAAAGCCATGGCCCACCCCAATATTGAACTGAGAAATCCTATATAGGTCCTAAATACCTTACATAAGATAGTTTCTTATGAAACTATAACCCACTAGAAGACCAAATAACAGCCCACCAACATCAAACCCTAGCATTCCATCTCCTTCCTCCTGTGAACCCGCCGCTGCCATTCTCCTTCCGAGTGTCGTCGCCACCCGCGCGTCACGCGCCATTGCTGGCCCCTCTGCGCCGCGTGCCCACCATGGCCGCCTCCCCCGCTCCATTGTCGGCCTCCACCACCACCCGCGCGGCCCGCGCATGGCCTCCCGACTCGCGCCGCTGGGGCCTTCCGGGCATGCCGCCGCGGCCGGCCGGCGCGCCGCCACCGCCACTGGAGAAGAAGCCCAAAAATGTTGGTCTTTGATTCTAAAATTGTTTCAACATTTTCAAAAAATGTTGCAGCATTTTGTAAAATGTTGACGAAAAATGACTAAAAATATTGGGAACAATGTTGTAATATTTATGAGAAATATTGCAATATTTTTTATTCAATAGTCATATATTTTGGTGGGCTGCAAGTATTAACTAGCAATCATCATACAAAATTATATAAGAGCTCCCCACTAAGGAGTTCTCTCAACCCTCAGCGCGCCACGTCACCATCCACTATGTCTTCTCTCAACATGCAAGGTATCCACATCACCATCTATTAAAATCATCAATTTATTTCTTCTATCGATTTTCTACGGCTCATAACATCCATGTATGCAATGTGTTGTTTGCAATAGAATGTTGCGATTCAATCACTTTACTTTCTACTTTAAAGTTTTATCTTCAAAATTTATTGATAGAAAACTATATAAGAGCTCCCCACTAAGGAGTTCTCTCAACCTCAGCACGCCACGTCACCATCCACTATGTCTTCTCTCAACATGCAAGGTATCCACATCATCATCCACTAAAATCATCAATTTATTTCTTCTATCGATTTTCTACGACTAATAACATCTATGTATGCAATGTGTTGTTTGCAGTAGAATGCTGTGGTTTAATCACTTTACTTTCTACTTTAAAGTTTTATCTTCAAAATTTATTGAAATTCCCACAGCAACGCGCGGGGTAAAATCATCAATTTATTTCTTCTATCTATTTTCTACGGTTAATAGCATCTATGTATGCAATGTGTTGTTTGCAGTAGAATGTTGAGATTCAATCACTTTAGTTTCTATTTTAAAGTTTTATCTTTAAAATTTATTGAAATTCCCGCAGTAACGCGCGGGGTATCACCTAGTCTTAAGTGAGTTTTTTTTTTGAACAAACCGCACAAGATAGTGCGTGTTTCATTGATATAGCAGAAACAAATACAAGACTATGATCCTGGGAGATCATAGGCAGGAAAAGAAAAAGAAATAAAAACAAACAAACTCGCCCGGTTGGATTGGGATATCAACTCGGGTACCGCTCAACTATACGCACAGACCGGTTGGAGTGGGACATCAACTCGGCCAAGACTACTCACAACCGACGACAGAGGAGACAAAACGCACCAGCAGCATCCACCCTCAAACCGCACTCAAGCATCGAACCGCTGGAGTGATCCGCCACTGAAACAGGAACGGAGGGGCGGGCAACATCACACCGAGAGGGTCGCCGCCATGCAGGGCCCACCGCCGCAACGTTGTTGCACCAAAGCCGACCGCCCAATGGCATGAAGAACACCAAGTCCAGAGCAACCCCCGCGCGGGGGCCTCGCCGCATCCGCCGGGGGGCAACTCACGCATGCGCGGGGACCTCCAACCCGCCACTCGGCACGCCTCTCTCTCGTGCGCGGAGACCTCCAAACCCGCCGCACGACCTCACGCTCCGGACTCGTCTCAGGGATTGCCGTCAAGGCGGCGGGAAGAAGTGCCCCGCCTCCCGGGACCTGTAACATGCCGCCAGACCACCGTCGAGGTACGAAAGTCCTCACGTCGCTTCCCCCACGCAATGGTCGCCGCCATCGAGCGAGGAAGCCGAAGTTGTCGCCTGCGCCATCTTACGACGTTGAACCGCACCAGGAGGGTTCAGCCGTGCTGAAAACCCCGCCGCGATCGGCTGCGAGCCAAGTCCTCCCTTGCCGCCAGCGCCGACCTTTAACGTTGTCCCGCACCGCACTGGGGATTGCCAAGCAACACCAGGCGCCGCGGGACGCTGCAAGCGGACGAAACAGCAGCCAAGTGAAGACTCTCGACCACTAACAGGAGAGCAGACGTCGAAGCTTGAGGTAAACGACCCCCTTCACCCGCAGCTTGCGACAAAACTGACACCATCGGCGAATGCAACCACAAGCAGCAAGCCGGCCATGCCGCAGAATGAGCGGAGTCTCTAGAGACGACGCCTCTAAGGAGGTCACGACGCCCACAAGCGCCGCCATCGCTCGTCCAGGAACTGGACCGGGTTTTCACCTAGAGACTTCGTGCAGTAGGGTAGCGGCTCCAGAATGGCGCCCTCAACAGGGAGAGCGACGCCCGAAGGCGCCACCGCCATTCCACCAGGAAAGATTTGGCGAGGGCTTTCGCCCGGAGCACGGACCACACCCACTGCACACGTTCGCCGCGGCAGACCAACACAACCACTGTAGTCGTCCCAACCGAGTGTCGCAAAAGTCGCAGCACCGCCGAAACCGTCGCCGCCGGGGACCTGCCTCACTGTCGCCGTCCATCCGCCCCTATACCACGCCATCAAGGCGTCGCACCGGAGCCGCGCCGCATCCGAGGAGGAGAAGAAAAGGCCACCTGGGCCCACCACCATAGTGGGACCTGCCACCAGGAGCGTCCGGCGGCGAGTGCCGCCGCACCCCAACCGGCCGGGACGCGAGGAGGAGCAGAGGACGCGCAGGCCCCAGCCCCAAACTGCCCCGCCGGCCGACGCGGGAAGCTCCCAACGCGCCGTCGCCGCCCACCGGTCGCGGGCCGGCCGGACGTCGCAGATCCGGGACCGAGGACATCGGATCCGGCCCCCGAGGCGGCGGATCTGGGGTCCCCGCGACCCCTCGCTGGTAACGGCCAACAGGCCCGCCACCGACGCCGTCGCATGCCGCCTGGGAGAGCCGCCGTCGTTGGGGAAGGAGCGCCGCCGCACGCAGGCTGCACTCCCCACCCAACCTCCTCCTCGCGGCGTCGGCCCCGGGCCGGCGCGGAGCTCGCGCCGTCGCTAGGTGAAGGCCCCGCCGCCGCCATCCCGGAGGGCGCGCGTGGACCCCGGGCGGCCCTCTCCGGCGGCGGCGAGGCAGTGGGAGGTGGGGGAAGGGCTAGGGCAGCGCGAGCTAGGGTTCGCTCGGGTCGCCCGCGCGGGGTGCGACCCGAGCTCTCGGTTCGGGGAAAACTGTCTTAAGTGAGTTTTGGTGGACTAGAAATTCAACCCTGTAAATAGGTATATAGATTGAACTTGCCTGCCACGGACAGCAGCATCTTCTCGACCACGACAGTGTATATTTTACTCCGACGAATGCTTATCTCGCGAGGAGCACAAGGTTATCATCGTCTTCTTGGGGAGTTCACTTCCTGGTCAACACCTGGATCTCTCAAGAGACGCGATCACGTGAGCCAACATCTGATCTAGCTCCTGGAGCGCCAATCTTACGAAGCACTCTTGGTCATCTTCAAATACTACGCGGCACGGCGCGTCCATCTGCCGCCACAGTCCCCGATAAGGCGATAACCACCACCTCGCAAGAATCACCACCGCACTCGACATGGATCCCGACGCCGAGGTCGCGTTCGAGTTCGTCCCCGTGATCCGGCAGTACAAGTGCGGCCGCGTCGAGCGCCTGCACCACGCCCACCCGGTCCCGCCATCCGTCGACGCCGTCACCGGCGTCGCATCCAAGGACGTCACCATCGACGCCGCCACGGGCTTGTGGGCGCGCCTCTACCTCCCCGACCTCTCCGCGCGCCGCCCCTGCGGCGCCGGCGGGGACAGGCGGCTCCCCATCGTGCTCTACTTCCACGGCGGGGGACTCGTGGTCGGCACGGCGGCCGACGCCCCCGAGCACGCCTTCCTCAACCGCCTCGCGGCGCGGGCCGGCGCGCTCGCCGTGTCCGTGGAGTACCGCCTCGCGCCTGAGCACCCCGTCCCGGCCTGCTACGACGACGCCTGGACCGCGCTCCTGTGGGCGACGTCCGCAGCCGCCGCGGACCCGTGGGTCCGTGACCACGGCGACGCGGCGCGCGCGTTCGTGCTCGGGTTCAGCTCCGGCGGGAACGTCGCGCACAACCTCACCCTCCGCGCCGGGTCGGAGCCGGACCTTCTCCCGAGCGGCGCGCGGGTGGAGGGGATGGCGCTGGTGCACCCTTACTTCTTGTCGCCGTCGTGCTTCACGGCGGCGGGGAAGGACGACTGGGTGCGCGGCAAGCTGGCGGAGATGTGGGTGTTCGCGTGCGGCGGGCGGACAGCGGGGCCCGACGACCCGCGCGTGAACCCGCTCGCGGAGGGCGCGCCGAGCCTGCGTCGGCTCGGGTGCCAGCGGGTGCTCGTGTGCCTCGCGGAGGACGCGCTGATGGCCGAGGGTGCGGCGTACCACGACGCGCTGCTGGCGAGCGGGTGGGCGGCGGCCGACGCCGAGCTGCTGGACTCCACGCCCGCGGACCACGAGTTCCACCTCCGCGAGCCCGAGAGCGCCAAGGCCGTGATCCTCATAGACCGCCTCGTCGCGCTCATCACCGGCAACCAGTAGAAGTGTGGGTACTTGTGCCGTGTTAGTAAAAATGAAGAATTTTCGTTTGCATCTGAATTCTTGATAAATGTTGGTGTAGTTGAGTTGATGTGCACTTTGTTTCCGGTGGAATATTTCAATGAACCTGAGATTTCGACGTGTCGGGTGAATAATGATAGTTTGTTAGTAACTTACAGGTACATGTGCTGACAATCCTAAGATCGACACAAATAGATAGAGGGGTTCTCCGGCGTATCGCGCATGGAGGAGCCGCTCGGCGGCGCCCGCACAGCAGGAATCAAAGGGAGAAGGGAGAGAGCTCGCACGGGGAGAGAGGTTGAAGAAAGGGATTGTGTTTCTGATAATTCATTCATTGCCTTTTTTTTTTGAGAGCATTCATTGCCTCTCTTGCTGTAGCTAGCAGGAATATAAGGTTCTTTACCTGGGCCAAGCCCTAATCTAGCAGGCTCGCAGGCCCATAAACTCCAATCCAGTTACTACGTCCTAAGACGAATTTTTTTCTTCGATTTTACGAAAATAAATAGTCGGATTCAACATTGGCAGAAATAGCCTCGAACGGCGGTTGGACTCCTGCCGCCGTTTGAAATGGCGGTAGGGACCTACCGCCATTTGAAACGGTGGTAAGGGGACGCCAACCGCCACTTCAAACGGCGGTCGGAAGATCCCCCACGTGGCCCGCTGGCCAGGAACCTACCGCCACGGCCGACGGCGGCAGGCGGCCAACCGCCGCTTGAAGTGGTGGTTGACTGACCTACCGCCAAATGAAATGGCGGTAGGTCCTACCGCCAGATCAACCGGCGGCTGAGCCGCGCCTATATAAGGGCCGCAGCCCCTGCCGCCGCCGGCTGCGCCCCCCTCCTCTTCTTTTCCTCCTCGGTGGCCTTCTTCAGTGTCCATCAGGTATGTTTCCAATACTTTCCTCGTATATTTAGTTTAAATATGGTAGAAATAGTTTAGAAATCTTAGAAACAGTTTAGAAACTGTAGAAATAGTTTAGAAATTACTAGAAATACTTTAGAAATGCTAAGAAATACTTTGGAAATTGTAGAAATACTTTGGAAATTGGTAGAAATACTTTAGAAATTGTAGAAATACTTTAGAAATTGTAGAAATGCTTTGGAAATGCTTAGAAATACTTTGGAAATTGTACAAATACTTTCGAAATTCCTAGAAATACTTTAGAAATTGTAGAAATACTTTAGAAATTGTAGAAATACTTTGGAAATTCCTAGAAATACTTTGGAAATTGTAGAAATACTTTAGAAATTGTAGAAAACTTTAGAAATTGTAGAAATAATTTAGAAATTCTAGCAATTCTTTGCAAATTCCTAGAAATACTTTGGAAAATGTAGAAATGCTTTTCCTAGAAATACTTTAGAAATTCGTAGAAATGCTTTGGAAATGCTTAAAAATTATGTGTGACTTTATATTTCATTTTTTTTGTAGCTATGGCTCAGCAGCAGGCGCCGCCTTTTCCGCAGTACCCTGTTGGTGATGTTCGTCCTCCTCGGGAGCACCGGTCCTATCACTCCGCGATCTGCGGGGCAGAGCTAGACACCGTGTGTTTTAGAGACCCGAGGCACTACATGCCGCTTCACCTCGGCTGGTATCCGAAGTATGTAATACGACACCTTGGTATCTTTGTATTTCCTCATTTAATTTCGTAATTAATATTTATTTTCGTTTCGTGGTGCAGGCTACGCGTAGCAGGGCTTCTTCCCCTAGCGCGTTTGGTTGAGGGGGACCTCATGCGGGCCGCTTTGCACCTGGCGGAGTGCAGGTCGCGCTTTGGTCGCGCTTTGGGTTTGACTACCAGCTGGTCTGAGCGCTCCTAGACCGGTGGCACCCCGAGACGCACAGCTTCCATTTCCCCTGAGGGGAGATGGCGGTGACTTTGGAGGACGTGGCCCTCCTCTTCGGGCTATCGTGCTCAGGGGAGCCCATGGGGGCTGTTGACCCCCCGACCCGTGGCGCGGCGACAACCTCGCGAGGTTCGCCGGAGTAGTGCGCCGTCCCGACGCGCTAGAGGTGCCTGACTTCACCAACTCCCACGGCCCCACGTGCGCTTGGTTGCGCAAGTACAACGTACGAACCTCTATCTATCGTTTTTTTTCATAGTATTGGTTTTCAGCCTCTGACTGAATTTTGAATTTTTTCAGGCCTCGTACATGAGAGACGACGCTGACGAGTAGACGAGCAACAAGCACTTAGAGGTGTACCTGTTGTGGCTGTTCGGCTACGTGATGTTCTGTGGGTCCCAGGGGGACGCGGTGTCGAGGTTCCTGATTCCCCACGCGCGGAGGATCGCCGACGCCACCGTGGAGGAGATGCCCCAGATCAACTGGGGCGCTGCGA
Organism: Cenchrus fungigraminus; assembly: GCA_036936925.1. Lineage (NCBI taxonomy): Eukaryota > Viridiplantae > Streptophyta > Magnoliopsida > Poales > Poaceae > Cenchrus > Cenchrus fungigraminus. The sequence goes on along the minus strand of CM072768.1, from coordinate 60,405,496 downwards.
TTTTGGCCGTGACGTACAGGGGCCTGTGCACCGGGTGCACCAAGACGGGCACCCAGTCGATCCTCCTCGGATGCCCGCTTCTGCTGCACCTGTGGAGCTACGATCGGCTTCCCGTCGGTCGGCCATCGGTCGACCGATCGCCGTACCGGGAGCTGGAGGAGGGGCACGACCCAGCAGACAGGCCGACCATGGGGTCGATGTGGTGCCACCGCCAGGTTCGTACTTTGAGCTAACTTCGTTCGTTAGCTATTTGAAAGTAATGCAATTCGTCGAGCTAACTCATTCTCTTGTTTGCAGCTCTCTTGGACAGAGCAGACCAGGAGGTTGTACCTGGACTTCGTCGGCCAGATCGACAACCTTACGGACCGCGAGGTTATCTGGCAGCCGTTCACCGACGCCTTGGTCGCCGCGCGTGCATCGCAGGGTCTCTCGTCCCTGTGCTTTCGGGACCGTGACTTCTGGACGACGAAGACGCCGCTCGTCCACGACATGTACGTCGAGGAGTACCACGTCGAGCGCGTGATGAGGCCGTTCGGCCTCTACCAGGCTTCGCCTGTGCCCGTCGCACACACCGTCGACCTGTCCGTGCACCTGTAAGTTCATTGCAAACTTCAATAGTTTCTGTGGACGAGTGACGAAAGTTAGTTTGTTGACCAATTGGCTGTTTCTTGTTGTAGGTGGACGAGAAAGGGATCGAGGACTTCGGCCCCTTTTTTGGAGAAGCTACAGCACTACCTGGACGCGTGGGCTTCCACCGCGCAGCACGTCGTCGTCGAGCCGCGCTTACACGACGACGACGCTTGGAGAGCGTACCTGCAGTGGTACATGGCGAGGACCCGGAAGCGCGTGACGTACGTCCCCCCGAACCCTCGCCTCGACCTCGTGCCAGCGTCGACGTACCCCTACCGACGGGATCAGACCCACAACATCTTAGTAAATTCTTTTGCATTAATTCAAATTAAGTCACATTCGCTAAAGTTTCGTTGTACTAACAATCCGTCCGATCTTGACAGTACGACACAGCTCGGGAGATGTACCAGCTGGCGCAGCACGTGGGCTCGACGATGGACCACATGACGTTGGACGGGATATGGAAAGAGGTGCAGAAGATGGTGGGCCTGAGCCAGCGGATCATGCACGCGGTGAACTTCCGTGGCGACGAGGGTTACCTCCTTCCCCGCCACCGCTCCTCCTCCAGCAGCTGTGCCTCCACCTCAGCTTCGTACTAGGCACACTCGTCCTCGACACGTCCACCGTTCGCGCCCACTGCGTCCGCTCCGTACCTGCCGCGACCGAGTGCTTTCTACGCCACAGGTACATGTTTTTTCTTCCTAGTTATATTTTGTAGAGAGACCACGGCATATTTTTTTTATCCATGACTGACTAATATTTTTATAGCAAGACCACCGATACCTACGGGACCGGGGTCTTCGTCGTGGGCAGGAGCTTCACCTGTTCAGCAGCAGCCAGTGTTTGAGCCACCTACTTCGGATGCCTACTACACTGGCGACACACCACCGCTGGAGTTTCAGTTGGACGACTTGTTCGGCGGCACCGCCGACGAGATCGGTGGTACACAGCTGACAGGAGCCCCGCTCGTGACCCAGCCGACGCAGGAGCAGCAGCGCGCGATGATGGAGGACTTCCATGACTCTGCACGGCGTGCAGGCGTGGCGTTGGCGGCGGCAGCGTCGGTGGAGGCGCGGGCGACCGGAGGAGGGCCCGTCCCGTCGGGCTCGACTACTCCACAGGCAGCGACTGGAGGGGGCCGTCCCATCAGGCTCGGCTACTCCACAGGCAGCGACTGGGGGGCATCCCGTCGGGCTCGGCTACTCCACAGGCAGCGACCGGAGGGGGGGCTGTCCCGTCGGGCTCAGGTGCTCCCTTAGCGACACCGCCCCCCGAGCCGGCGGTCGGAGGACGCGATCGCCATCCACGAGACCCCCTCACGTACCCGACCTACCACACGAGGGCTGCACAGAGGGCGGCGGCAGCGGCGAGGAGGAAGGAGCACCAGGGCCCGCCACGACCGATGAAGCGCGGTCGTATTTAGATTTGTTTTTGGACACTTGTCGTGTACATTATTTTGTTTCTTCTAATTATTTTATGTATTTTCGTATTCAGTTTCCTGTTATTTCGCATTTATAGTATTGAGAAAAAACAAAAACCAAAAAACCAAAAACAAAAATGAAAAAAAACCAAAAACAACACCTATCGTCTTTTGAAGCAGCGGTAGGTTTAAAGAAACCGCCGTTTCAACTGGCAGTAGCTGCCTGCCAGCCTGCCGCCACCCAAACCGGTCCAGCCGCCACTGTTGCAATCCTACCGCCTTTTGCTGCCACGGCAGGTCCTTACCGCCAATTGAAACGGCGGTAAGTTCCTACTGCCACTTCAAACGACGGCAGGAATCCAACCGCCGTTTCAAATGGCGGTTCGAGGCTATTTCTGTCAATGTTGAATCCGACTATTTATTTTCGTAAAATCGAAGAAAATAAATAAATAAATATATATATTTCTCCTAAGACTGTCCACAGCAAGGATAGCCATCAGCAAGTGCAAACTACCCGTATGAGAGGGGGAGAGAAGAACTCAATCACTCAAAAGAGGGAGCTTTCCGGCAGTTCTACTCATCCGGAATTTTTTTTAATATATTTTTTGGTGATTTTTCAAAAATATACAACGAATCTCAATGTTGGCAAAAATAGCCTTGAACCACCACTGTAAATGGCGGTAGGGACCAACCACCACGTGAAACGGCGGTAGGGATCCCTACCGCCACTTACCACGGCGGTTGCTAGCGGTTCCTGCCGCCGTTCCAGGTGGCGGTAGGGACGACTTCTTTTAAAATAATCATAACTTTTTGGTATGAACTCGGATGGAGATGAAATTTATACGAAAATTGTAGCTTTTGACGATATCTACAACTTTGTAGTTCAAACTTTTTTCATTTGAAGTCATCTTCGGACTAAAAAAATCGATATACGGTCCAGACTGTCGAAAGCTATAAATTTCATCTCCATCCGAGTTCATACCAAAAAGTTATGATTTTTTTAAAAGAAACCGTCCCTGCCGTCACCTGGAACCGCTACAGTACCCCCCGCAGGGGTTACTGTAGCAACCGCCGTTTCACGTGGCGGTAGATCCCTACCGCCGTTTACGGTGGCGGTTCGAGGCTATATTTGCCAATCTTGAGATCCGTCGTATATTTTTGAAAAATCACCAAAAAAAAAATATATATAAAAAGATTCCGCCTGGCCGTTGGCTCCCGCGTTCCCGGCGCCGCAGCAGCAGCTCCAGGCCCCGCGTGGGGAGGGGGCGTCGGCACGAGCAAGCCACGGAGGCGCGGGCCCTGCGCCGAGGGTGGGAGGAGAGAGATCCCCGGCGGCGAGGAGCAGTCGGTGACCACGGCGGATCTCGCACACGCAGGCGGCGGCGGCAGCCCCTGTGCTCTCGAATCCGGCGCGCCCCTCCCTCCCGGCGGAGGCCGACAGGACGTCCTTGAGCTTCTGCTGCCGAGATCTGCGGCGGCTCGAGCTCCGTGCTAGCGCGGCGGCGGAGGGCTAGAGCTCGGGCGGATCTCGTGGCGGCGGCCCGAATCCGTCGCGCCACCTCTTCCCCGCTCGCTTCCTCCTCGCCGCCACGAGCTCGTCTCCCTCCTAGTGGACGGTGAGGGCACGAAGCAGAGGCAGCGGCCGGCGGAGGGTGCAGTGGCTGGCGGAATCGAGCTCGGTGGATCTGCGGTGGCGGTTCTTGCTGCGGTGGCCGGGCGGGCGGTGGCTTCGAAGGCACGGCGAGGCCTCCCAGACCAGCAGGTAGCGGCGGTTGGAATAAAAAAGATGGGTGGGAGGAGAGATCTCCCCGAGTTTGGGCGTCGGAAGGCCGCCGTGATCATTTTGAGTATGAAGGTGGGTGCTCCATTAGAGCCGCTACAGTTTACATTTTCCACTCATTTTGAGTATGGGTGTGCATATGAGTAAATTGCTGGAGTTACTCTAATACAGGCTCTGGTCAGATCATGACACTAGCACTCCGTGCAAAATTGACGAACTCTTGAAATAAACACCAAATAAAACAAGGGCTGAATTTGTCACATACGTAGTTTAGTGTCGGGCACGTAGTCAGTTGTGGCCTCCAGTTCAACGAGATAAGGTGTTGACCGCTGACTGCTTCTTGCTTGCTCGCTCATTGCCCCAATCATCTACTCCAATTTGATGCTTTGGCTTGAAGAAAAGGTTGAAAAGAAGAAGAACAAAAAACACCAACAGACACGGCATGTGAGAGGCGTAGCATCTCGAGATTTTTAGTACTGCCCTCTAACCAAAATCCTACGATTTCAGCGTCAACCTCCCATTTCCCAATCACCAGACGGCTTTGCTTGCTGCAAAGTCCTCCGGTCCTCCCCTCCAACCGCCCAGCAACCACCACTGCCTGCCCCGCCCCACCAGTCCCCAGATCTCCCTGCACCGCGCGATGGCCGCCGTCCCCGTCGCCCCGCCGCCGGCCTCGGCGGACGACGAGATCGTCTACGAGTCCATGCCCTGCATCCGCATCTACAAGAACCGCGTAGAGCGCTACTTCGGCTCCGAGTTCGTCGCCGCCTCCACGGACGCCGCCACCGGCGTCGCCTCCAGGGACGTCGTCATCTCCCCCAACGTCTCCGCGCGCCTCTACCTCCCGTGCCTCGCGGACGCGGGGGCACCACCCGCGGCCAAGCTCCCCGTCCTCGTCTACTACCACGGCGGCGGCTTCTGCCTCGGCTCCGCCTTCAACCCCACCTTCCACGCCTACTTCAACAACTTCGCCGCGCTCGCCAACGTCCTCGTCGTCTCCGTCGAGTACCGCCTCGCACCCGAGCACCCCGTCCCCGCCGCCTACGCCGACTCCTGGGAGGCCCTCGCCTGGGTCGTCTCCCACCTCGCCGATTCCCCAAATGACGGCGGCGACAGGGACCCGTGGGTCGCGAGCCACGCCGACTTCGCCCGCCTCTACCTCGGCGGCGAGAGCGCCGGCTCCAACATCGCGCACCACATGGCGACGCGCGTCGCCGCGGAGGGGTTGCCCCACGGCGCCCAGATCCGGGGCCTCGTCATGATCCACCCCTACTTCCTGGGCACCGACAAGGTGCCCTCCGACGACCTCAACCCGGAGGCGCGCGAGAGCCTGGGTTCCCTGTGGCGCGTCATGTGCCCGGCCACCACCGGCGAGGACGACCCGCTCATCAACCCCTTCGTCGACGGCGCCCCCAAGCTGGCGTCCCTGGCCTGCGGCCGCGTGCTCGTCTGCGTCGGCGAGGGCGACGTGCTCCGCGACCGCGGCCGCGCCTACTACGATCGGCTCAAGGCCAGCGGCTGGCAAGGCGAGGCCGCGATCTGGCAGGCGCCCGGCAAGGGCCACACGTTCCACCTCCTGGAGCCTAGCTGCGACGAGGCCATCGCGCAGGACAAGGTCATCAGCGACTTCCTCAACCGCTGACTCAGCTTCGTTCTCACCGCCGGCGGCGGCGTGTACTCGGCCACCGGTTTGAATAACTGCAGCTTCGTCGACGATGAATGCTGCCGCGCTACACTGCTTACTAGCCTACTGTTTCAGATTCAGAATTGTGTCTCTGTTCTTTGCCATTTGTTAGGAGGCATTGGTGTTGTATTGCATTGGAAATTTGGGGATGATGATACAGTCATAGACTCATAGCTTCATACAGATGAATTGTACTTGTTGGAATCACAGATATTGATGAAACATCGATTTGGTGTTCGATTGTACCTGAAAATCAAGTCTTTGCTGATGCAATTGCAGTTTGGTAGAAATGCCAGCTTGGGCTTGGATTGCTAAGATACTCCCACAATTACAAACAATGAAACAGATAAAAGGAAGAAGAAAAGAATTGCCAACTTCACATGTTCATACATTTGTCAACAAGGCCGGTTCACATGGAAAGATGCCTTTGCTTTAATTTTGATGCCCTTTGCTAGCCTCTTCTGGACTTCTGCTTGCCATGTTAGCCTATGTTGCTTCTTCCTATGAAGGCTGAAAGTCAATGGCTTTGTATACTGTTCTACATTTTTATGTCCACTTTTCAGAGATGCTAGGGAAGCTTTCGAGATAATAAAAAAGGAATTATGCTCAACTATCGCATCTCTTTTTGTCTCTATTTTTTTCTCATTCTTTTCTCTGAGGCTTTTTGTGGGAGCCTTTTCATTTTCTTGTTGGGCTCCAATTTTTTCAGGAAAGCCATCTGGCACGTCTCGGATTCGGCCCAGTAGCCCACTACCGTCACCATGAATCAGATTCTGGCGAGCATAACTCTTGTGTTGGAGCAACTCTTCAACAGCTGCTCAGGCAAAGCCTTTCTCACAAACATGCTGCTGTTTCCTACTGCGTGCAGACCTTGATCAGCTGTTTTTCTGATTCAAAGGGCGTCTATTGCAGATTCTAAAACTGGTTTTTACGTGTTTTCATCCGTGGTAATTTTTCAGGTAATCCAGTCTGGGAAAACATATGCAAAGGCGTATTAAAAAAAAACTAGAAGACACAATGACTGGTGCTCTTTGTTTTGGTTATCTGAAATCTCATAAATAAAAGGATGGATACTCCTACAGTTGCAACCAAAACTCCAAAAGTCTGACTCCTTTCGGACTCTGTAAGCAATGGCACTTCTTTTCTGCTACTAAATATATTCATAGGAGCAGTATTAAAGGAGTTCAATTTAAAATTTAGATACGCTGCAGTTTCTCTACTGGCCTCTCATATGTTCATCTACCCCTTTTCGAAGATTCTAAACTAAATTGAATTTCACAATGCTCCCAGTTTTGACAACATTATTTTTTGAAAGGGCCAATTTAGAGAGACTAAAGTTTATTCCAATGCTACATCAATTCAAGGGATCTGTATGATAAAGTCTCATTTGAGGAGTTTACATATACTAGAGGTCTAGAGCTCTGTCAGCCTCTCCTTAACTAATCAACAGTTGATTCCAAGCTAAGTTGAATTTCTTAAGACTATACAGATAGGCTGTCCCTGTTTAGACAAACAGTAGTTGACCTATGTTTCGGAAAGAAGGAAAAAGTTGCAATGCTACGTATGACATTGCTTAGTGAAGCAAACCATGAACACATATGCCTTTCTTCTATGAAAAAGGGAATCTGTCAGCAAACAAGTTTGCAGCAAATGAAAAATTCTAGTCTCTACTTGCATATAGTAGGTTTGCAGCAATGATCTGTTCTCCCTGCAGATAGTAGGTCTACTTGTTCTAAAAATACAATTTTGCTTTCCATAAACATATACTTGCAAATGAAAAACTAAACAAGATGCAGAAATGCCCTCTCCCATTTCTACATATAGTAAACGTACATGTTGATTTTTGGATAAAATATAGTTAATTCCAATTCTGCACATATTCTGGGGATCTGTCTTACTGAGGCCCATTTTAGAAGTTTATGTATACCACAATTGCTCCAGTCTTTCATTAACCATTCTACATTTAATTTTTAACTAAGTTGAATCTCATAAGACTAAAAAAGACTCTGAACTCCGAGAACTAAAGTCGACTCCCATTCTCTGTTTCAAAATCGAGGAAAAAACAATTAAAAATGGAGGGGAGAAAAGAGATGGCAATGCTACAACATTCCTTTGTGAGGCCAACAGAACATTGATGCTAGACTTTTCTTGCAATGACGAAATGGCATATATGCATATATCACCTATAACAAATAAAATCACATTGCCTCTCCTCACCACAGATAGTAGGTGTATTTGTTTATCTTGAGAATGCAGTTGTCCTTTCCATAAACATATACTGGCATTTTAATATTTGGGAGACAAAGGTGATTGGCCAAGCTCTGCTAGTGCTCTTTGCCATTGGTGCATGGATGAAAAGTGATTGCCCTTATTTTAGGCGTGTATTGGAAATTTGTAGGATGGTGATACAGTCTTGGTGTCATAGAGATGAAATTCTCCAGACACAATAAACAAGAACAGACACAGCGAATAGTCCTCTTTCATTTGTTTATCTGAGATGTCATTAAGGATGGATACTCCTTCAGTTTCACTTCTAATCAATCAATAGCTTCTTTTAGCTGATATATTCATATATATATTCAGCGGGGCTGTGTAAAAGTAGTCCCATTTTTAAAAACCTGCATATACGGCGGTTGGTCTACTGACCTCTCATCATTCATCAATTTATCGACTACTTTTTGAAGATTCTAAACTAAGGCTAATTTCATAAGACTGCATTAAAAAGAGTACTACAATTTGGATATAGTTCTTAAAAGGATTAACTTATACAAACTAAAGTTCATTCCAATGTCATATACATTCAGGGTTCTATATGACACAGCCTCATTTAAAAATTTACTTATACTGCAGGTTGCTCTATTGACCTCTCATTAATTAATCAGTAACTGATTTTAAACCAAGTTGAATGTCCTAAGACTACACAAAAAACTGTCCAAATTTAGACAAACCAAAGTTGGCTCCAGTGCTCTGTTTCTTTAGGACACTGATCCCAGGAGGCCAGGCACGTGTGACAGTCCTTAATGAGGCGAACCGTGAATGTAGATGCTAGGCTTTTCTTGTGACGAGGAAGAGCATCTATCACCAAACAAATTAGCAGCGACTCGGAACTCCAAAAAATTGGGAAAAAAAATGACCACTCCTTAACACAGGTAGTAGGCCAGGTGTACTTGTTGGTTTTAGACAAATTAAATTTGACTCCAGTGCTATACATATATTCAGCGGATCTGTATGATAGCCAGATTTAAAATTTATTGGTTTTAGACAAATTAAATTTGACTCCAGTGCTATACATATATTCAGTGGATCTGTATGATAGCCAGATATTCAAAATTTTAACATATACTAGAGTTCTTTTGATTTCAAACTAAGCTGAATTTTATAAGACTACGAAAGGAGCGTCCCAATTTAGACAAACTAATTAATGTTGACTCTAATTCTCTGTTTCACTTTTTTTTTTTAAAAAGAATGCCACGCACAACATTCCTTTGTGAAGCCAACCGAACATCTGTGCAAGACTTTTATTGAGATGAAAAAATGGCATATCGCAATCTGTCACCTAACAAATTTGTGGCAAATGATCTCTCTTCACCGCAGATCGTAGGTGTACTTGCTGGTTTAGAAAATACCACAGTCCTTTCCGTAAATATATATGAGCATTTTAATACTCAGGAGACAAAGGCAATTGGCCGAGGAATCTTAGCCCTTTTGTTGAATGGTAGCAAAAAAATATACAGCCATCAAGCAAGCTTGTAGGAGGTCCCTTCATGGCCCATGGTTCTTGAAGATCGTTGTCGACATCGATTTTCTCGGTAGATTTGTGCAATGATTAAGATGATCTCTTGAACATGTAGGACTGATCTCCTTGGCCAGTCAAAAGATGGTCATTTTTGTGGTGGAGCTGGAGCATAATAATGGAGTGAAACGACATAACATCAAAAGGCTCCTCCTCTGGCCCAATAGTCCAAATGGATGGGATTCCTTGATTGCCCCGTACGACGCATTCCATTTTTAAGAACCAAAGCAACGAATTAGCGTCACTCGAAAGGTATAACAATTTAAACGAGTATTTTCTGTCATTGCATTTGTACGTCTTATATGCCATAGGAAATTACCAGTAGCTAGTAACTAATAGGATATACTACATGCACTGGGAAGTTAGTGAAAATTTTGAACTATGTTCTTAAAGTTACGACAAAATCATGGGTGTGTTATTTTAGTTGATCACTTGACGACAAGTCTGTGTTATAAGTTATGAATTTGCATACCTTTCCCAATTGCTTAAAGGAATCACGGCTAAAAGTGAGTTTGAATACTTTCTGGCAAAATTTAATAAAATAATTGTAGCATATCCCTATTTTCACAGTCTGCCATGTTTTTTCTAGTTGTATGAGATCAACCAAAATTTGGAATATTGGGCCAATTTCAAGGATTATCATTCTTCCTGGCACTTAAACTAAATACCTGATTTTTCATCTGGACACTGAAAACCTTACCGTACCTGGAGTTGCAGCCAGGCCGAATCATAAGGTTAGTAGGTACAAAGCCCTGATTGTTGTTTTTTTTTTGAAATGTATCAGAGCACTCAGGTCATTAAGAGAAAAGTAGGATAGTAGGTACAAAGCACAGACCAAGTATCCTCAGTTGTAGCAACAAGCCAACAAATGCTTTGTGGTGTACAAATGCTTTTGAACCGGCCTACAAATGCTTTGTGGTGTAGTGCACCGGGCCATGCATGCTGGGCGAAAAGTCTGAAAATAATTTTCATTTGTACATAAGGCACTAAAATGATGAGAAAATCGAGCAGCTATTAATAGTTATAGACATATACTCTTCTTAGATGTACGAAATAACAAAAACATATAGTGACTCCTTTTTACATATACTTTATTTTGTTCTCTGCTAAAAAAAATACAAATAGCATAACGCATCTAGTGTGCAGATAGACAAAGCCAATTACAGGGGCGTAGTACTGTGAACAGAGAGCGCTTCTGACTGCATCAAGGAGGGCATGCGAAAAGATTGGGATTTTGATCCTTATTAACGTACACTAACTGGCACATATATAACAAACCGCATCTTTGCAGTGTGGCTCGGCCCCTATATATATTGTCGCAGACACCCTTCTCAAATCGCCCCCAAGAGAGCGAAACTCAGAAGCGTAGTGCTAGAGACACTACAGCTTTGTAGCTCCATATACTTTTCTCCCTCCCAGCCAGTCAGCCACAACGTGAAACCTAGCTTGCATAGGATGGCTGGTTCCAAGGTTGTTGTGTGCACTTGCATTATGATCTTCCTTGTTGTCTCAAGCCAGCAGGCTGATGCAAGGCGGCTGATGGCTGCATCGACGATGGGCGACGCCAAGGAAGGAGGATCATGCAAGGGTGGCGTCGCCGTCGACGTCGAAGGCGATGGAAGCGTAGCGTCAAAGCAAGAAATGGTCTCCGCGACGGGCACAGAGGAAGCCGGCGAAGGGAGGCCAATGACGACCACGGACGCCCGGCCGACGGCTCCCGGGAACAGCCCCGGCATCGGCAACCGAGGGAAGATCAACAACTAGAGTACCCTTATGATCTGTGCTTCTTATCTAAGGGTGCAATGAAGTTGGGTGCTAGTACTGTACTCGTTTGTTATTTGGTACTTTGCTAGTCCTGCCATTCTGTTTAGTTACTTCTCTTTTCATTTGTGTTTTTCTTTGTTTTGTGTGCACAATGTTCAGTCCAGCACTCCAGTATGCATTGTGAACTTTTGTACTATTTCAGTTTGTAACCATGTACCCTGATTTTGTAACCATGCATGATTTGCATAAATAAAGTTTGCAGCCGCTTGTGTCACCAAGGAGACTCCCCTCATCAATCTTTTGTATTATTGGGTAGGCCGGCGCTGGATATAACTGAAAAAACTGTCTGAACTCTAACAAACTAGCTAGTATTAACAATTTGAAGGGCAAACTCAAAAGGACTCTTATTCATCCCGTCGCATGCATGCATGCATGTTTTATACTATGTGGTGTGGTCGTCAAATTAAAGTGAGCTTTGTTGAGAAGAGGGGAGCTTGGAAGGCTGGACCTGAAACTAGCTAGATATGGCATTGTCTCTCCCCATGCCCTCACACTCTCCCCTTCCATCCTGAGTGAAACATTGCCGAATTTGACAAGAGATGAGCCCATACGGAGCTCAAGTTGTGGCTTTTCTTTGTCGCTATGCTTTCAGTTCTAAGAAATTATTCCAGCAAATTAAAGCCAGGAGGAATCAGCACATCACAAAATAAGAAATGGGAATGTGACGGCAGGTTTGCGTGCCCCCACCATGCATTTGCACAGATTCGACGACGTTGCTTAAAATTATTCTGCATGCATATATGGCTGTCGACAATAAAGAAACCGTTAATCCATTATGCTCCTGTACAGTTTTTAGTTTAGAAGAGGCAAAGAAACAAGAGTTTAGTTTATTACTGCAAGGACGACTGCGCACAACAGCCAGTTGTGTGGAGGACGTATATCTGAGATAAGTTTATATGCTTACACTTCTTTGCTGATGCCGTGGCGGCATCACTTTCTTCTTTTATCATACATCATGCATGATGAGGTAAGAGAACGCAATTCAGTGAAAACCAAGACCTTACTTTGTTCTGGCCAGGTAGCTAGGGTGATTATACCCGCCCCCCTGCCAATTGGGGACCAAATCTTTTGGTTGCCCTATATGCATGTCTCACCAATACATTCATTAATCTCATTATGTACCCCTTCTATCTTGCTAGTCGTCGCTACTCATTTTTCCAGGGTTTTGAATCTCATCGGGAAAAGAATTTTTATAACACCAAACTCCTCTAGTCTACTTGATTAGAAGAGCTGAATGAGGTATGGTCGTAACCAGGAGACCCAGATTCGATTCCTCATTGGAGCGAATTATGGAGCTGGTTAAAAAAAATTTCCTCGCCGGTGAAACCGAGGTTCGGGGGTTTTCTAGGGTCGGAGAAGATTCCTTCTTGTTAATAAAAGCCCATGGGCGGTCTTACCCCACCGGGCCTAGTTTAGTTTTTTTTTTTAGAATTTCTATAACTATATTTTTCTGGATATATTTTACTATTGCTGGTGGGTATTGAGGAAAACAATATAGTCAACGGATAAAATCAATCGCTGGAACTTTGTCTGAAATTTTCAGAAATATCAACCAGTGACGGGATGTTTCTGAATTTTAAACCTATTACCATTTCCAAATTTAAATTTTTTTACAACCTTGAATTATATTGTGAAAACCTCAGTCACACCAAAGCAAACCTTTACGAATTGTTTAATGAAAAGCTGCCCATTCTTAGGTGTCTTGATCTTACATCTTAGGCTACGTTCCTATCTCAACCATTTGCCTTTAAGACTACCTTGCATTCTGCAAAGAGAGGATCTATCCTCGGAACGAACCAAGCGCGCCATGCTTGGACTGTTGCACATGCGCTGTGAGTGCAGTGGTGGATCGATCAGTCTGGCAAGCCGCACGCACAATAATGCAGGTACCTCGCCTGACACACGCATGGCGATCGCCTGATCGATCCGATTCCCGATAAGATCCTCCTCATGCAGTAGTCCAGAGAACGAGGCATGAGTTATTGATCGAGATCCCCCTCTCTACCGCGCACTCGCCGCCGCTTTATTTCCTGTTCCATGTGAGATGCACCAGCAGATCGCCAAGATTCCTGGCAAGCTCCCAGTGTTGTTGTTCCTCGGAATATTCTGTGGGTTCTCTGACACCGGCCGCCGTGGTCGTCGTCGTCTCTCTGATTGTCCTCTAGCTAGCCCGGCCGGCTGTCGCAACATTCAGTGGCTGTGGCTGGTCGGCCGGCGGCGTCCGTCCGGCGATCGTCGTGGCGAGCTCCGGTCCGCGCCTCCGCCGAAAAGGAGGGGGGTTGAAATAAAGGAGCCCCGCCGCCACTGGATTCTCCATGACCGTTGGTGTGTGCTGCGGGCAATCCTAGCCCAGCATGATTGGGCGCACAGCCGCACAAGCCAAGTGATCAAAGGCTTCTCCATTATAGAGCGCATGCGATGCATGCGGCTAAGCTAGTGAGCTAGTGGTGCTGCCTCTGCTGGCGCCGGCGGCAAGAGATGGTGCATGCGTGCTTGTATTGTACTGTAGCCCTTATCTCGGCAGGAGTTCACGTGTTGATCAGGATTCTAGCCGTTTTGGAATAAAACGGCCTATTTTGGTAGTTTAGGTTCAAACAGGAGTTCTCCTAAGCGACCTGATGAAGATCACTGGCACGTGGATCTGCTTTTTTTTAAAGGTCACGTGGATCTGCTTTCAAGTGGAGGACAATGGGCATGTTTGGATGAAAGGGGTAAATGTTTACCTCAAAGCAAATGTTTTGCCCCTTCCATTTGCCTCTAGTAATATTTGCTCCTTGGGGTGTTTGGATTGAGGGGTAAATGTGGATGTGGATGTGAGAGAGAGGGCTGGGGTCCACCACAATTTTGCTCCAATTTGCTACCTTTTAGGGGTAAATGGAATTAGAGGGGCAAAACATTTGCCCCACCACATTTGCCCCACATGTTTGGCACCTTATGGGTAAATTTGGGATAAATTTACCCCATTTGCCCCATTTACCCCTCCATCCAAACACCACCAATGTGGCAAATAGGATCCTCGTAGCAAATAGATACTCCCTCCGTCCCAGAAAGAGTGTCGTCCGGGAAGCGTGTTTGTGAGACAAACACGATTTTCTAGCGACACTCTTTCCGGGACAGAGGGAGTAGTGAGGTACTCCCTCTGTCCCATATTCATTGTCGTTGGGAACCCGTGTTCCTCTCATTTCACTGTTCCTCGGCGACGAAGATTCTGGGACGGAGGGAGTAGAGACCATAGAACTGGAGGACAAAATAATGTTAGAATCAACCTTGTCATTTGGGATACATTTGACAGAGCTCCTCGAGCTGATTCCACCAAGAGGTTTGCCAAAGAGTTTCTCAGTAAGAAGTGATTCTCTACATAATACTAGTTCACATTAACCTTTGCTTCCACATTGGCTAATATTTTTAAGGTATCTTTATTAGGAACTTACTAAAAATATATAGCTCATAGAAAATAATCAAAATTATAAATATTATGACACAATGCTCATATAGATATATACTTATCTATATTAATTCAATTGTGTTAGATTTGGTTAATATTTCTCTAATATTTTTCATTGACATTTATAATTTGAGGTTCATCTTTGACCATTGCTTTTTATAGAACATAGTTTAAAATATAATAGAAGTAAAAAACTACAGAAGCATTTTTCAAGTCAGATGAGGTCTCAGATTTTAAACTAATTCATATTTTTTGAATGAACTAAAGTACATATTTGAAAGTTATTGACAGTAAAGTTTGATTGTACAGTTGAAGCATGTATTGTGAATGGAAAATTAACACTATGTTTCATTGAACTGCAGAAGACAAACACGAGAGCAAAGAAGAACATAGAAGGGAGGGGGCAAATTGAAAAGCTCCTTCAGTTTAAAATGATTCAATGGGCCTTGATTGAATAGGCCGCCACAGCCGGTCGATCCATCACGTAAATGGGCTAGGGTCTGTGCCGCACTTGATTAGGCTTTTTTGTAACGGACGAGGGCCTAAAAGACTTGTTGTTTTCTCTCTGCCGTCACCCGCCAATTTTGTCCAGCTGGGAGCCTGGGATTGGGAGTATTTTTCCATGGTTTCTTCGACCGATGTTCAATAGAACTTACTCTGGTGGCGGGTTTCCGAGTTCTACTTGGTCATTTCCTTTTACAGAATCACTCTGCATTCGTCCAATGATTAAGTGACCTTTTGCCCATTGCTAACTGCCTTGTGGACCATGACAAGTGTGAGAGATACTATAATGTAGCCTCCCTACATATCGGCGGAATCTCACGAAGCTCTCCCTACAAATTTGAGGAAGAATAAGAGAAGGAGAGGTTGGAGAAAAAGAATCGAAAGAAGAGCATCTACTAAGTTAAGCTTGCACTTTAATTTACATAAAGAAGGAAGCACAATCGGACTCATTGCCAACAAGCAGAGAAACTACCAGCTCTATCACTCGATGGCGACATTGTCGTGAATGGCACATGCATGCAGTCAAGGCTAGTTGTCCACATTTTATTTTCTTTGTTGTACCTAGACACAGGCGCGTACATCATTATCATCACCCTATATATCCATGCACGGATCCAGTGGTTGGATCCAGTGGTGGGGTTGGGGGTGGGGGGGGGGGGGGGGCTCAAGCCCCACCAACCCGTCGAAATCATATGGAACCCCCTAAGGCTTCGTTTGGCACTTGTGGTGCACAAACCAATGAGCTTGAATCCACGTCCAATACACGTTCCACGTTTGGGGGTTTGAATACTACATCAGTTTTTAATATTTGGCTGCCGCTTGGATCAGTATGGATAGTTGAATTTAGCGCTGCACAAGCAACACAATACGAGATACAGGCAGTCAGGCTGCATGCGTGTGCTGGCTTGTTTTGTCCGTGCTCACTGCAGTTTAGAGCCATAAAAGAACTTATATTGCTAAAAAATAACATTAATTATATGCCATTAAAGACCCATTATAAGCATGTCTTCAATAATATTTATAAGCATGTCTTCAATAATATTACAAGCATATGCTGCCAATACATTTTGTGCCTGGTGGACTCATTATTTTACATAGAAAACATCTGCTACCTCCTGTCATTTCAAAATATAGTTGTCCTCACATTACTAAGCTTATATCTAGAAAAAGATTGAAGTCAAATATTAACACTGTAACTCCTGTTAGAAATGTACATCTTCCCGGATCCATAATAGCTCCAATTATGCTAGAATGTAGTACCTACTAACAAAAAGTACATTTAATAATTTATTTTTTCATTTGTAACAAGGACACATTTACAGAGATTTTCCAACACAGATTTTTTAGATATGAGACATTTAATGTCACAGATATTTTTTCAGACTTTAGTCAAAAATTGAAATCTGTTGCATTAGAAAACATATAATCAAATGACTTTGCAGAAAGTATGGTAGAACTTAGTAGAGCTAAATACTCTATCCGGTCAAGGAACTAACTAGAACTTAAACAGTACAAGCATGAGCCATCTAACTAGTACCATATGTCCACATCTATGCCAGCAAACAGGATGAACAAGCACAAGTAGCAATAATTAGAGCTCCTATAATCTGCAGGTAACAGTCACTTTCCAACAGCTCACCTTTTATGGTTCCGAAATTGAGAGTTTCAAAACGACACATTCCTGCCGTCCTGTCAATGTGATATGTTTCTCGATAGAACACATTCCTCATTCTCAAAAGAAATCTGCAATGACAGTCATGACATTACAATCTTAGAACCATGACTTCAGTTCCTCTGTTCTAGTTTCCAGCCAAACTGAAGTGTCTGTAGTTACACATATAAGATTGTGCAGTGATGCTACTGAATTTTCTGTTCACTAGAGTACGAAACTGAACAAAGTGAATATTCATTCTATCATCACTGTCTGATATCTCAGCTCACCATTTTCTTTCCAAGGACTAGGTACGAATTAGCAATCTATATTAACACTCTTTGTTTTGCAGTGGCCTGTGCATATAGGAATTAGATATTGATCAGCACACGAATAATGCAATGCATGACAATCGCAAGGCTCTAGTCTCGATGAATCTTTATCCTCTCTTGAGAACACATTGCCAAAATCAAATTGGAGCACAACTATACAATCGTGCAGCATAAGAATCAACAACTACACTACACAAATGGAGAGGGTGAAGAATCTCGGCTTGCTGGCAAACAAAAAACCCAAAGAATCAACAGCTACAAGAATCTCCTCACGAGTCACGAATCTAGGATATATAGTACAGGAGCATGTGTTTAACCTAGCAAAAGGGAAGGGGGGAGGAGGATAGGGTGGGGAGGAGGGGTATATGTACCTGGAGGAGCCGAATCGAGGCTGGCTGGGAGTAGTAGTCGCCGTCGCCATGTCCCGACGAGCCCTAGCAAGGAAAAAAGGGCTGAAGAGAAGGGGATGGAGAAGGGGAAGGGGATGAGGCGGAGAAGTGGAGGCAGGGGAGGAGGAGCCGAGGAGGAGGCGTTCCCGCCGTCGTCGTTGGGCTCGCCTCCAGCGCCGCGAGGGAGATCGCGCTGGCGTCGCCTTTGCGGAGGAGTCGCGCGAGCCGTGCGACGCGAGGGCAGCTCCTTGTCCCCGGTGTGCGATGACGATGGTGGACACACACGTGGATAGACAGGTATTAGGCTGGATCCAATCCAACACCGGTGGAGCCAAATGCGTTTTTTCGTCACGATGGGAAGGTCACCCCGGCGTGGGCTCGGCTCCCCGCGATGCGGGGTTTCGACCGCTATACCGGCCGATACATACACGTGTTGCCAAACAAAGCCTAAGAAGAAGGAGGGGAAAGGCCCCTAACCTCAATCCTAGCTCTCTCGAGTCCTAACTGACAAAGAACAGAGATATACCCACGCTCATGACATGGCGAGCGGCGTCAGTGCTTGCATCGACGTAGAGCCTTCCAGCAACGTTGATCACGCTGTTGTCAGTGCCATCACCACTGTCACTTTGGTCAGCATATCTTTTTCTCCAGCTGGGAATGGAAGTATTTTCCATGGTTTCTTCCACCGATGTTCAAACCAACTTACTCTGGTGGTGGTTTCCCAGGTCGGTCATTTCCTTTTTCAGAATCACTTTGGATTTGTCCAACGATTACCCTTTGCCCGTTGATAATAACCTTACAGGAGCAGTACAGATGTGCCACCAATTAATCATTGTTACAGTCTGCCCTATGCACCATAAACAGCAGGTGACACCATGATTTGACAAACATTTCAAGCAACAAATAAACTAGACTGCACCAACATGCTGCATTACTGATGGCTGACAACTGACAATCAAGCAAGACAAATGGAGGAATCCAGAGTGCAAGCCACCTTTGGATCCTGATATCATTATCATCCATGCTATGATGCTAAGCACAGTGAAACAGTGTGCGATGAGCAAGACTGCATCAGAGCCTCAGAAGTTGATACAGTAGGAGTGACACTGCAAGCTTTGCTTTTTAGGTGCAACATTTCAGCTGCCACTCAATGGTGTCAGCAAGGCAGATGCATGCAGGCAAAGGAACAAAACATATGTAGTGTGTGTGTGTGTGTGTGTGTGTGTGTGTGTGTGTGTGTGTGTGTGTGTGTGTGTATCTTTATTACCAGACATGCATACAGGAATTTATTAGTTTTTGTAAACTTATTTGCAACCGGCTTTCTGACAAAGGCATCTAAACTTGAAGAATGACCTGTAGTAACAGTTGCCGCTGCTATAGTTCTCCTGCATGCACTGATCCTTGCATGCACGTCTCTTCTTCATTGAGATAGAACAAGGCATCCGCTTATTTGGTGGGGTATAGCATTCAGGGTTATCAATAGCGGTAGCCTTCCAACCTAAAAATATTGAGGGTCAAAACCATATATAAAAAGGATGGGACATAAACATAGATAAAAAAATAAGGTGGGTGTGTGTGCACGCGTGCGTGAGAGAGAGAGAGAGAGAGAGAGAGAGAGAGAGAGTACTTGAAGGCATGACCAGTAGTATGAGAACCATGAAGCACATCACTTGCTTCTTGGAGGCTGTCATTTTAATTTCTGATGGCACTAAGTTGGGCTGGGTCACCAGCACTAGGTTGTTGCCAGAGATATCTTCAATTTATATATAATGGTGCGAGCCATGTACCTTTTTTTTTATTATATCCCTTTTCTTCAAGATTGAGATAAACTCTAGCCTAAAGATAGTGCAAACTGTATCTTGTTCTATATTTGTATCCGCCTACTTTCCAAATACAAATTAAAGGTGCTCTGGCGATGCCATACTATCGAGTACCCCGTACCCCAACTACAAGGATTTGTCGACGGACACCAAGACTCCAACCTGAAGAAGCCTTGCGGATGTCTTGAATGAGTACGAGTTTGATTAGAATAGCTGTTGGTTGTAAGGCAACAAGTGCCAACATAAATAACTAGGTATGTATGGCATTTCTATGCCTTACAAACCAAAACATGCTATTCTAATCAAACTTTAATTCAAAATCATTAACACTTGTACAGTTGCTAATATGAACAAATGATGTATAGTATTTTTCTAGAAATTGGAATCCGTTAGTATTTTGCCTTTTTTATCAGCCTATCTTAAAATTCTATCATCATCTGCAGGAGAAGTGTATCCAAAACCAATTCAATCGTGAGATAGTCCACCATCAGCAGCAACAGACATGCTCTCGGTGCTACATTGCACGGGCCTATGTTGTGGTAAGAATTGGGACAAGTTCAAACATATAATTATCAGCTCGTGTAAATGCATGCATTTGTGTGATGTATACTTACGCAACTACACACTCCAACCTCTGCTTTCTCAGATATGTTTGTGTGTGGACTAACTATTTGTGACGAAATACTGATTGACATATATATTGCTATGTATTATGTACTGCCTTCTCAAATCTCGCATATGCTTTCTAGTTTAATATGTATCTTGCTCTTACACGCATATTACTATTTTGTATTCCTGTATAATTATTTGTTGGCTGAATTCTACATTGAGTTATATCAGTTAGAGGGGAAATTAGACTTTGTTAATAGTAATCAACCAGTGTAGTGTTTGGTGACTTATGTGCTTGAACTTGTTATGACATGCTAATCTCTCATACCATTTGCCATTTACTTAAAAATGTACCCAGATAGTATTCAAAGTATGTTATCAATATATAAAAAAACATGAGCAATGTTATAATATAAGTTGTAGTAAAACGTGGATTTTATGTTCCTACAATGTTTTGTACAAGATTATATCAAATGGTTTATAAAAAGTTGAATGTACTCTATATACATGGCAATGTTATGACATGTTATTGTGATTTTTTTCCACACATAGCAAAGCACAAGCACATAGACCTAGTAAAGAATATAAAGGGGAAAATATGTACCTCCTCATGGTAGTAAATGCAAACTAGGACAGTTAATGCAGACATCACAATCTTCCAAAAATCTCGGTTTTCTTTTCCTCCATGAACCGAAGCATTAGTAAGGCACGAGGGAGTGTAATCCGAATCACTCTTATGACCCATGGGCGGATATAAGGGGGGCTCATGAACTGAAGCATCAGTAAAGCACGAGGGAGGTACCCCCTTCCTACACCACTAGCACGCACGCGTGTGCACACATACACGCACGTATTATCCAATAAGAGCTCTATTGGAGTCAAAAGAGGAAGATGAGGAGAAGGGGGAGGGGGTGGAGAAGAAAATGAGACTAAAGTGATGGAAATGGAGGAGGAAGGAGAAGCAAGCCCTCTAAGATTTAATCCTACCTTCGCCACTGTTAACACGATACCGCAATGAAATTAGTACAAAAACTACAACACACTATGTCAAACACACTCAAACTGTATACCATAGCTAGGATGCCAAATGCGTTGAGTAGATAATCCCACTTCATCTTCAAAATTTCCTATTCCACAACACAAAATAAGAGGTGAATTTCTAGTGTCATGTAATGGTTGCTAGAACTCAACTCAAACATCATATGGCTAGTGGGAGGAGCTGGGAGAGGAGGGTGTGTGTGGAAGGGGCCACCCCCCTTCCCTGCCGCCCCTTAACAATTGCTATGCGGGGGTTGGAATGGCAACTAATTTTGTATCCAATGAATTTGTACTAACTGTGAAAAAAAGTTGAGATTTAGGATTAAATAAAAGGTTCACAAATAAAAGTCCTAGCGCTACAACCAGTCCATAAATTGTGAAAACTTCCATAAAATCTAGAATAAGTATTCCTTTTTCTCATTCTGGAGTTACCACCCTTCATTTCCTCCCGTCCATCTGGAAGACTAACTAAGATCAATTGAGTCACATTTTCATGTTCTAATTGATAGTTTTATGATTCAGAACGGATGTTATGGCAGTCGGGAGGGGTGGACAAGAAGACCTAGCTCAAAACTCTGAATCCACTACCAACAGGAAAGACACAATCTTCAGAGAGAGAGAGAGAGAGAGAGAGAGAGAGAGAGAGAGAGAGAGCATAAAAGGGAGGTGCCAAATTGAAAAGCTTTTTCATTTAGTAGCCAATTAGCAAATAAAAAATGGTGTTCCAGGGAAACTTTAAATGCAAGAGGGGGGGAGGGGGTTCAGACTGGGTGACCTGTTGTCCCCTTTCCGTTCTTGCAGCTGAGCTCCTTCAATATGTGGGGAATGATGCTTTCCAAAATGGAAGCTCATCTCCCCCAGGTGCCATGGCAATACCTCACTCAACCAATGATTTTCCTATAGTTTAGTATGCTGATGATACAATCCTCATTACGGAAGTTGATCTCCCCCAAGTGCTTCACTTAAAGGAAATCTTAGATTCTTTTGTAGTGTCATCTGGCCTTAGAGTCAATTATCACAAATCTTATATGGTTCCCATTAATGTCCCAGATAATAAACTTGAAGATCTTGCCTCGACATTTGGTTGCCAAATAGTCTCCATGCCATTCACTTATTTGGGGCTACCAATGGGGACAACCAAGCCACGTATGGAAGATCCTACCCCACTGATGGATAAAGTTGAGAGAAGATTATATGCATGTTCAAGTTTCCTATCATACTCATCAGGTCGCATGGAATGATAAACTTTGTCCTTAATTTCACCTACAGTCACTTATACTATGTGCTCTATCAAATTGCCTATTTGTGTTATTAGAAACATAGACATAATTAGTAAGAAATGTCTTTGGCAAGGAAATGATGCTACCAAGAAGGGGGGCAATCTTGCAGCATGGACCATGGTTCAGAAGCCCAAACACAAGGGAGGCTTGGGTGTTATCAACCTTAAGCTCCAGAATGATGCTCTCTTGCTCAAGCAACTCCACAAATTCTATAGTCATAAAGATGTCCCATGGATCCATGTCATCTAGCACAAATACTAGTCCTCCAAAGTTCCTCGCGCCTCTTCTGAAGTAGGCTCATTCTGGTGGAGAGATCTTTGAGGCTAAACTTTATTTCTGTATCGCTACGCTTCTTCATGGAATACTTTATGATAGCAAGTTAAGGAGCTCTGGAACCTGAGGAATTCAAAGATCTTTGATAACAGTAACCCCTCAGTCGGCCTTTGGGTTCAGAAGTTCAAGAATCAATGTTACCTTCAACTCGTGAGAGTAAAGAAGGATAAGCATGCTATTTTTCTTAATTTTCTAGAGACAATCTCATAAGTAGCTCATGTTTGTTTGTAAATTCTTTCCCCTTGTGCTTGTAAGTATCCCTCCCTTTTTAATATAAAAGTTTATTGTGGGGAACTACCCCACAGTTTTTCGATAGAAAAATCAGCAAATAAAAAATAATAGACCTTTTTTTGAACGATCCAATGGGCCTTGGCACCGCACCATTGTGCGTGTATTGGACGCCACGGGGAAGAACCTGATGGCAAACACCTCTCGATGGGCTATTGCCTATTGGGCCATTCCGTACATCTCGTTAGACTTTTGCGATGGGGCACTTTCTTTGTCCAGTGGTCTACTTACTGGTGGGGAGTATTTGCCAGGGCTTCTTCCACCGGCAGAAAATCCGTGGTGATTTCTACTCGGTCATTTCCTTCTCCAAAATTACTCTGCATTTGTCCAACGATTACGTGACCTTTTGCGCATTGCTACCAATCATTCTTACAGTCTGCACTCTGCACCATAAGCTGGTAACACCATGATTTGACAAACATTTTAAGCAACAATTGGATCCTGATATCATTGTCGTCCTGGACTATTGAGAGAATGTCTGAATGAGAGCTATAACCATGCTAAACACACGGTGAGCAACACTGTGTCAGAGCCTCAGAGGTTGATAGAGTAGGAGAGACAATGCAAGCTTTTTAGGTGCGAGATTTCAGCTGCCACTCGAAGGTGTCAGCAAGGCAGAGGCATGCAGGCAAAGGCAACGCAACGAGCTGACAACTTTTTTTGGCACATGGGCACATGGCTGACTGATGACAGGCCGCTTCCATTTCTTCAGCGTTTGCTCTGCCCTCATCACCCGTGGCCCTTTGGCTCACCTTCAGCCGGACATCCTGTGCCAGATGCATGCAACTTTCTTCTACTGCGGAAGCAGGTCGGCACAGGTGAAAAGGCGCTCGGTGGACCATGAACAATCTTTGGATATTTCGGCATGTGTTGGGCTTGGGCAAGCTGCGAGATAGGGTGATGGCTTCTGGCTTGATTGGGGTGAGTAGGCATGCCCTTTGCAGCTCTGATGTGTTTGCTGCGTTGCTATTGCTAGTGCTTATCACTTCCTTCCTTTCACTGTCTCAGTCATGCTATTGCTGGAAAGAGATCGGCTGGGCCAAGCTGCAAGATGGACAAGAACAATTGATGGGTCGACGAAATAAATCAACAATCCTGATGGATCGTCGTGGAACAATGTGGCGGATTTGAGGGCTATTATAGAATACAGTAAGCATACGTTACTGTTGTTTTTGTCCGGTCCATTTTGCAACTGCTTTCCCAACGTCTTCTTCCTGCAAAACAGTCGTTGACAGCTATGAATGCTGAATTTGCCAGCCGAAAGAAAACGCTGGCAGGCAACACAATTCAACATTACCCACTGCCGATTTGGTTTTTCTGATGTCCAGTACTAATGTCTTTTCCCTACATGTGGAAACGGAAAAGCTACAGCCTACAAGCATGAATGGGATACATTTGTACTATCTGCAAAGGAAGATAACAAAACACATCCATACTTGCTCAATAAATCCTAGTACCAGTGAGGCATCTGTCTCTACCATTGTCCCCTCCCTTTCCATGAACAGTTTCAGTTTTCAGGTGAAGACACCCAACAAATCATGGCACAATTTTGTGGTCTACAGACAAGCCTTAAGAGGGCAATCAATAATTCGATTCGATGAGCATGAGACATCCTACCCTTTACAAAACAGTCGCTTTGTTCCCCCGAAATGAAGTCACTAGCTGCAGCTGCAACTGTGAGTTTCAGAGTAGAAACACAAGCTTTTTTTTTGCTTTTTTTTTTGAAGCAGTCAAGCAGAGCTTTTTGTTGCAAAGGTGCTTGTACATGATTTAGCCAGGGTGCCACAACAGGGAGTGATGATTATTATATCCCTTTTTTATGAGCTAATGCTAGTAGCTTATACTAATCGACAGCTTTCATTCAAATGCAGGCCAGTTACTTCCAGATCACTGACGATTCAGCAGCAGTATAACACAAGCATTCCGTGCTCACTGGGTGCAGCAAAGCGAGGTCACATGAGCACAACCTAGCCAGTTTGAAAACACGGTCCATCTGCTCTCCAATCAGCAGAGACCCACACGTTTGCCAAAAAAAAAAAACAACTGTCATTAGGCACGACAAGGCAGCATTCTTAGCACGTACGGTAGGTGCTTTGCCTGCACTTTCTGAACAAGCTGAACCACTAAAATACTCTGAGACGGTCTTGTTAATGCCTTTCTCTAGTTCAGTAGCTGCTGGTCCGGCATTGGCACTGCCACTAGCCATGAGCTGAAAGGAGGTTTTCAGCTTTGGATTCCGGGGGTTAGGCGAAGGATTATTGTCGGCTTCCTGGATTCTGAATCTCTCTGATGCACTGTCAAAGCCAGCCAGCCGACCTTTCAGCTGCAAAGCATATGGACGGCTCCTGGTTTGAATGTTAAATGAGCAGCACCTGTGGTGGTTTCAGAAAACGACGAACAGCGTGCGACCGTCAGTTTAATCGGCAATGGTGATATTGTTTAATCGGATGGCAGTTGGACCTCTGCCTCTTCACAGAACAGAAGGATAGGGCTCAGACTTCAGTGCCATGAATCTCGTTTAAACCCTAACGGCTACGAGTTTGCATAGCGGGTAGGTTCAGCAATATACTATTGTGCACCTACATTTCAGCTACTGTAAAACTTTGTATGTAGAAATGGAAGAAAACAAACATCTGTACTAACTTTTACATTTAAGATCATCCTAATGACACAAAGTGTCCCTGACCTACAACTAATCCTAAAATGACAAAGTGTGGAAGCAGTGCCACATTAGTCACGCATGCGTGCTTCCAAATACGACACTCTTTGTTCAGTGCTGCAGCCATGGACAGGCAAGTAGGATATGGGCCACTGTCCATGTGGACCATTTCACATGGAGACTGTCATCACGTAACGAAATTTTGTCGGCAGGAAAACGGGATCGCTTGCTTCCTCCGCGACCGTCATGTGCTCCCCATGAAGCTTATCTATTCTGAATCAAACAGTACCAATGCAATTACTAATTAATAATCCAATTAAACATCTGAAAAAAATCAGCAGGAAGAATTCTTTTTTTTAGCACATGGAGCACCGGTTTCAAACGTATGGCTGCTTATCTTGATCCTTATCTCATCCTGCATCTAGACAGAAATGAAATCATGCTCCTCTCACCTTTCCTGTTGAGATTTTATCCATCCAGCAGATAACCTCGGTTTCCCCTGACCAAAATTTGGCCCTCTGCTGCAATGCAAAATTCGACGCTTTTCACCTGCCACCTTGTCCACGTTCGCTTGTTCGTTGTGACCTTGCAGTCTTGCAGAGATGCATGGAGGCCGAGCCGCGAGGAGACGTGGTGCACCCTTCGCCACAGGCGCCGTTCGGTGTGGTGGCCGGGGGCTCAACGGTTTGCATGAACAAAAGTTAATAATTTCTCACGTGGTCGCGACCCTGGCCGTGCAGCGGCGGCCGGCCGGCCGGCCGGCCGGCGACAAACGCGTCTTTATTTCACATGCACGCACCGATCAATCGGAAAGCCTGCATGGTGTTGGTGTCCATGGATGGTAGGCCAAACTTTCTCGAAGGCACAATGTTTCCGTTCTCTCCAACGCGTCGTCTTTATATTCTCGTCCTGCAGGGCTTTAGTTCACTATAAACCCAATACGAAACTAGGGCGCGGTTATTCCAAATGAGTCGATCACGATTGACGACACGAGGCACGACCCGAAAAAGCACGACTCTAGCCTGGCCCGAGACTTGATCAATAGTGCTTAGTGTCGGTCCGACACGATAGGTCGATAGTGACTGAGCCGCCACTCCAGCCCATAGTGCCAGCCCGGGGCACGACCTGATTTTAGTGGGCCCGATAGGCGTCCCCATAACATATTTTCCATCTCATATAAAAACATACCAAACCCTAATTTCCCTTCCCCTATCTCCAACTATTGGTCGCCACCTTCTCCTGCTGACCTGCTCCCTGATTCCATCACCTGATTCGCCCCTTCCCTTCTCGGTTTCTCCTACCGGCTCCCGATCCCCACCGCCCCTCCCCTTTCCCCACGAAGGAGGACGCGCCCACGCACCCATGGCGGCACACTACGAGGAGCGCACGCGACATGGGCGGGGAGCTGTGACAGGAGTTGGCGCGCACCGAGCGGAGCTCCCGACTCCCGATCTCGTCACCGCCCCCCTCCCTTCTCCCGGCTCCTGATCCCGTCGCCGCCCCTGGAGCAGCTCAACGAGCCCCAGGCCGCCGCCTCGTCGGGATCTCCCTCTCTCCAGGCTGCCATCCCCCGTGGTCTGCGTCGGCCGCCGCCCTAGCCCCCGCCGCCGCTTGACGACGTGGCAGGGCAGGGGACAGGCCGGCCGAGCCCGATGGGCTGACACCAGCTCGATGGGCTAGCCGGGCCAAGCCAGCACGAAAAGTAGGCCTTAGGGTCGTGCTTGGGCGGTAGGTTCGGCACAGCAGCCTGGCCCGACACGAAGAGACCATCAGGCCTGATAATGTCGGGCCAGATCGGGCTCGGGCCGGGTGACCCGTTCGGAATACTATAGGCGCGGTTGATAAAGTACACGACACTACTAATTTTATTTGATCGCCTTAATATATATGTGTGGTTGGCCAAATTGTCCTGGTTGGGGTGGCCATCCTTTTTATTTGATCACATACTAATTTTGGGCTTCTAAGCATCTTGATAATATGTTTGTATTTATGATTTTTGGTTTTTGCTGCCCCCAACTATGAAATTAGGATTGTCAATAACACATAAATGATAACACACGCGGCCACCAACCAAGGGATTCAAGGTTTGATATCTCTCTCTTTTTGCCATGTATCAAAACTCTAGGTGATGGATGTGTGTGAGTTATAAGAAGGGTGGTGGAGCATTCTTGACTGATGGGTTAGATTTTTTATATGCATTAATTTATCAACAACCTCATAGTGCTTGTGTATGATAGGATAATTTATTTTGATCGAATGACAACCTTTCTATTAGATAAATAATCTATTTTTAAACTCTAGACAAAACAAACAAATAAACTCATAGTGTGTGATAATTTGCTAAGTTAAAATAAGTTCACTTAAAAGCCCGAATAAATAATCAAATAAATGACTTTCTTTTTAGAAAAAGAATAATAATTCAACCTCAGCGACCATATAAAACCGAGTTCTAACAATATTATTAGCTCACTCGCTGATTACAAATGAGTTATAAGAGAATGAATTGTGTAATGAGTTCTAACAATACACCTTGACAGTGCATAAGTCATACTAAAAAGTGATGTCTCCGACAGTTTCCTCCATCATCTCAAAAATCTCAATCCTTAGATTCTCATCAACATTAAGGTCTAGTTGTTTGCAAGCTTCATACTGGGAGTTGACAAATAGCATTCAAGAGTGACAAAATGCTCAATAGTCTCATATTTTCTTTTCACATTAAGAGGATGGTTGAGTGAATCATATTTCTCTAATGGACTAAAGTAGTTCAGATTAACAACTTCATAGAGAACACTTTTTAAGAAGAAAATGGCTTTGGCAACAGTGCTGCATTCTGGTTCATATGCTGATTTTTTTTATCACCGCTGATAAGTGTTTTCCCAGTTGTCTCTGGTGTGCCAGCCTCATTCACGTTGATTTTTCAGCTGCCTCTAAACATGTAATTGTCCTCTAGTATACGTTTGTTGAACTTCGCCTTTTTGAATCCAAGAGAGAAAATAATGTCATCAGTAATGTCCGTCTCTGAAATCTTGATGGTTTTCGCCTACATACATCAAAACAATATGACCATATGTAGAAATATATGCTAATGGATGCAAAACTATACAGACATCAAAACAATTTTCATATAAATAACAAGAACTTATAAATAGTTGATAATGGATTCACACATCTGTAATGTTGTCATTGTCGCCTTTACAGCATTGCGCATGCTCAGCATGAGCAGACTTTATGTTGCCTGAGATGTGTTGAAGACAAGCTTCCACCTCACACTTGAGAGTGATGAGTTTTCCAAAAACAACAAGTTGTATGAGGTTGGCAGCAGCGGAGAAAGCTATTTGTGTTTGTAACAAAATGTCAACAGTCGCTTTCTAGTTGCTCAACATGGACTTTATGGGCGTGTTTGCGACCCTGTACCACCACGGCTCGGCCGACCCGACTAGCCCAGGCCTAGAATGACCTGGCCTAGACGGTGCAAGGCACCGTGTTTGCGACCCTGTACCAAATGAGTCCGGCTCAGGTGATGTTGTTGTTTGCCATCAAATTGGCAACCGGGCTGAGAGGTGTGTGGCTACCTTGCATTGTGATGTGGTAGCTTTACCACCAGAGAAGGCTCACAGACATTTCATCAAGCACTTGCCGTGCGGCGAGCAACCATGGCCAGCTCCCGCCTAGCCATGGCGCGAGGCGAGCTCGGCCTTCCAGCCCCAGCCGCCACCCCCCACCTCGCCGCTCCTCCCTGACGGCCGGCGGTGCTGGCACTCGGGTGGACGCGCTGGGGCCCCGACGGCGGCAGGAGAGCACGGGCAGCAGGAGAGCAGAGCACGACGGCCTCCAGTGGAGCAGGGGAGCAGAGCACGGCGGTCTCCTTCCGCATCCTTGCCCTCCTCCCCATGCTCATCCGGCTCTCCCTCTCTTCCCCCAGCCAGCGGGGAGCAGAGCACGGCAGCCTCCGGTGGTGCACGTGAACTCACTAGCTGGCGGCATGGCCGCCCATCTCTCTCCCAGTGGCACCCTCGCCGCGACGGCGACCGGCGCGCCTCTCCTCCCTCACCATAGGCTCCTCCCTCCCCTGCTCGGGCGCACGCTCACCGGGTCGCTGCCGCGCGACGGCACCAGCGCGCGAGATGCCAGTAGCTCCGCCGCCGCGCTGTGCTGCGAGCGCGCGAGCAGCACCGGCGGCCTGCTCCGACCATGGCAAGCCAGCGGGTGGTGATTTCATCCCAACTGGGCGCTCCAACGAGCCGCTCGAACGCCGCACGCGACCTGGCCATGGAGAAACGGAGGGAAATCGCGTAGCTCCAGAGCCATGAGAGAGAATACATTTTGCATCCCGTGAGCCTGGCTCTCGAGAGCAAAGGCGACGCAAACAGCCGCCATTGCAGCCCGGGAGCGCAGCCGAGCTCCCGAGCCACCCTTGCAAACACGCCCTATGTTTCCGACAGTATCCTTGATATTGCCGGCACAAGAAGATATTCACACATAGATAGGAGACATTGCTAAAATACGCGCGCGAAGAAAAGAGCGCAACAGATGCGCTCGTTAGTGCACGAACGGTTTGTGATAGATCGTTCCCAAAACGTATATTGGGCTCTGCATTTTCGCTGCTGATCTCTGGGAGAAGTGGGTGGGAGCCTGCTGGAAAGCTACCGCGGCCGGCCGCGACGACCGCACGCTACGCTCATGAGTCATGGGGCCCGTTTGCGATCCTGGCTCAGCTGGGCCTTGCGCTCGCGGGGGCGCAGCGGCCTTGTTTGCGGCCTTGGTTCCCGTTGAGCTCAGCTCGCGGCAGCCAAAATCGACGCCGCAGCCAGGCTCCGCGGAAATGCCGCTGGGGTTCGTTTCTCGCGAGCCAGGCCGCACGCGGCGTACTGGGGCGATTTCGAGGCGACCGACCCACATGTTAGTTGGTGTTTTGGTGCTCATCCCGGCTGGGTGCTGCTGCACAAACACAATCTCGTTTTAGCCTGACCCAAGGAATACAAAGAGGCAAACACGATGACTTACATCATTTAAGCCTGGCCAGGCATAGCCTGGGCCGTGCGAGCAGGCCAGGCTGGCCATAGCCACCCTCGCAAACGCACCCATGATGAACCACCGCGCGCGCGGCCCCGTCCGGTCGGGACCCTCCGGCGCTCAACGCTGGGAATGAGATCCTCTACCATCACCTGCCCTGATGGCTCTCTGCCATCGTCGAATCCCGCCCGCCCATTGCGAAACCGACGGGCACGGCGACCGGCGCCCATACCAGGTCCCTTTGCCCACGTACTGGGATTCAACACAACACAGCACGGCCCAGACTGCTGTTTTTGGCGCGACGACGATGGGAGGCGGCCGCCACTAGGAGCGGCAGGCTTCGTCGAGGAGATGAGCGGAGGAGCCACTGCCCCTTCTCCTCGTCGCCCGCGCCGCAATCCCTGCTTCTCTACGGAGCTCCAGCAACACCACGACGGCACGCACATGCACCTCCGCGGCTCAGCCGCCCCGGCGAGGCCCTACACGCCCGTGCTCGGGAATTGGAGACTGCCGCGCCTCGGGTCCCGGGACGTCGACCCCTCTCTTGTAGCAAGGCCAGGGTGGAGCTCGACGATCGGAGGAGGCCGCGCTGGGGAAGCATCTCGGCGCCGTGGGGCCCTGCTCCTCTCGGGCCGCTCAACGCCCTTCCATGGCGAATCGTCCTTCCGGCGTCGCCGGATAGGGAGTTCACCGGTGAGGGAGGGCGAGAAAGGAGGGGCGCGGCTGGCGCGTCGGAGGTGGGGAGCGGAGGAGGAGGATGTGAGGAGGGAGGACGCCGCCGGCCACCGCGGGAGGATCGGAGGAGCTGCCGCGCCGTCAGGGTCTGCTACGGCCCTGCTCCTCCCCGTCGCCGAGCTGCTGGCAAAGGGCGGGAAGGAGGCTGCGCCTCCGGAGAGGGAGGCCGAAGGCCCTCCGCGGGCGTCGTCGTCCTTCGCCGCCGCTAAGAGGGAGGCCGGGGATGGGACATCGCGTCGTCTGCCGACGAGAGAAAGAAGGTGAAGAGGACGATGGTGAGTAGATAAGGTTGGGATGGTGGGCCCATTTGTCGGCTGCTATAAAAGATGTGGATAGCGTGAGTCGCATAGCTGTTCTCCTTCTGTAGCCTGGGCCGTCACTTGTTGGGCTGAAGCCCAGTACGTGGAGGCAAGGCTTGTGCGCTGGCGCCATCGGATTTGACGATGGCAGAGAGCCATCAGCGCAGGTGATGGTAGAGGATCTCGTTCCCAGCGCTGACCCGTCCGCCCCACGCCGCCGCGCCACCCCACCACCACAAGAACAAGCGCTGGCTGGCTGCCCTCGAGACCGATCCGCGGCTCCACCACGCACGCCGACCAACCCGCCGAGTGATCTCGCCTCGCCCGCGCCGGGCAAGTCGGCACGGTAAAAAAGGAAATTGGAAGGAAAAAAAATAAAGAACCCCCCAGCACGCACCCGCACGTATGCATTGCCGATGCCGAGCAACTCGATCCCGGTACTCCTCCAGATCAAAAGGGAACCTTACCCACCGCGCCACGCTCGGACGAGAGAGACGTAGCTAAAGCCACCGTCGTCGTCGTCACCGCCGCCGCCGCCGCATACCTCTAGCCGCCAGCACGCGCCCCAACCCCGAACACTAACCCCCGGCCCCCGCCGCCGAATCCTGTCCGGTCGTCCGGCTCCAGGCGCCGCGCCAGAAACCGCCTCCCGGACCTGCTTCTGCTCTGCTCGCCATCAATGCCATTCATCAAGGCTCCTCCCGCCACCTAGCGCTCTCCTCTCCACCTCTGCCACACGCCTCGGCCCGCGGCTCGGCGTTACTCCTGTCCTCCGTCGTCAGTCCGCTGAGGGGGGACGGGGCGGATGCACACGCCGTTGGAGGCGATGAGCGGGAGGGCGCGGAGGCCGGCGGCGGCGGCGGCGCGTGGCGCCACCACCACAAGGGCCGCCACGAGGAACGAGAAAGTGAGTAAGCCTTCTGTTGTGGCGCTGCCATGCCAGCTGCCACCGTCCCCCTCTCTCTTTTCTTGGGCTCCGGCGTCGCTGGGAAAGGCGGAAAGCTCTCGCCTTTCGTTGAGCTGAGCGCCCGAGCGATGATGATATTCCCTGGCGTCCCCGTTCCGGGCGGTCTCCGAGATGGTATTTTTGGTTCTCCGGCGTCCCTGTGTGCTCCTCGGATCGGGAAAGCTGGCGGCTTTCAAACCCCGTGGTGATGGGTCCTCGAATTCTTTGCGGCCGCGTCTTTTCTTCCCCCCTGCGCTTTTGGTGTCTTCGAGATATGAGCTCTGCACTCTGCTCCTGTTCTTGGAGGGAGCGATAGCTTGCCGTTTCCAAGCTTTCTGTGAGCCAGGATTGTTTAGTGGTAGACTGGTTGCAGTACGCCGCACTCTCTGTTCTTTCATGCTTCTCTGAGTCTGAGCTAAATTTAGCGGCTCTGTTCTGGCAACCCTTTGAAATGGGCTCGGTCGGATCCGTCGCCGTAGTGAGCAGCTCAAATTTGGTACTCCATCTTCGATCGCTACCGGTGTCTGAGCCCCTACTGTTTCTCTGAATCGAATTTCGTTTCCTGATCAAGGGGATGGAGAAGGAGCAGAGGAGGCAGCCCAGCACGAAGACGGCGCCGGTGGCGATGAAGGCGTCAGCCGCCAATGCGACGGCGCAGGGCACCAGGAACAGGAGCCAGTCGCGGCGAGATAGGAAAATTGCCCTGCAGCAAGATGTACAGCTTCCCATCCTTCGTTCTTCCTGGTGTTTGATTCTGACTGAGATCATCTCCATTTTACTGAGGAAATCCAGCGTTTTCCATTGTCGAGTTGCAGGTGGACAAGCTGAGGAAGAAGCTGCGGCACGAGGAGAACGTCCACCGAGCTCTGGAGCGCGCGTTCACGAGGCCGCTCGGCGCTCTGCCTCGCCTGCCCCCTTACCTGCCGGCTCAGGTTAGTGCCCCTGCTTGCTTCTTGCTTGTAATTCAATCAGTTCATTATCCGCTGCAGTCTGCAAGTGATTTCATTTTATTTTTTGGAGCAATGGTTTCCTCGTTTTATTGCAAGTGATTTATTCTGATCGCCGCTTCTTCTGAATTGCGCCCAGACGCTGGAGCTTCTGGCCGAAGTCGCGGTCCTGGAGGAGGAGGTCGTCCGGCTAGAGGACCAGGTCGTCAATTTTCGGCAGGGACTGTACCAGGAGGCCATCATCACCTCCATGGCCAAGAGCGCGTACTTCCCGGACGGTGACCGGTGCACGCCGGCACGGCAGCACAAGCCTCCGGCCCAAGTGCAGCAGAGTTCAAAGGTGTCCACCTCGACGCGTCAGGCTTCCGATCAAGACGCTGCTGATTGGTCGTCTCTGAAGCGAGCCACCAATGCCAAGCAGACACCAAGAAGGCCCGGCCGTTCCCTGAGCCAAAGTGACTGTCCGGGCAAGGAGAACCAATCGTGTGGCACGAACTGGTGCAGAGATTTTGGGCGGGCGCCTTTGAGCACTGTGCCAAAATGCCGGATACCGCCAGCAGAGAGAGGTGCTGGAGTTCAGGTAGTACAAGAGTAACAAGAGTCGATTTGGAATTAAGACTGAATTCAACATTCAGGCTAATGTCCTTGCATGTTCATCTTCCATTTCAGACAACCAGCACAGTGGAAGATCAGAAAGCCATTGACGGTAGCAATGGCATTGCCATTGATTCAGAAACGGCCTCAACCGCGGCAAACAAAGTCTCGGAGGAGCTACTGACGTGCCTGATGGCCATCTTCTCGCAGATGAGCAGCACCTCCACAAGCCATGACGAGGAGCGAGCATCGTCGTCGTCGCCGTCGGTCTCCGGTTCCTGCGAGAGCAGCTCAGACGGCGGTGCCTGCGCTGGCACCGGAGATCCCTACGGTGTCCTAGAATTCGGGTGGCGAGACATCGGCCGGTACAAGCAGTTCCGATCAGTCGACGCCGCTTCATTCGACACCAATGTGTCTGCCGGCGACGCCGCCGCCGCTCTTGGCCGGAGATTGAAGTGAGTTCCCATTGATCGGTAACTACTATTACTAGTCTGTCTTGGTGCAAGCTAGATTTGGATCTTGTGTGGCGAGCTGGCGTCTGTTTGACTTTGGCATGCTGATGGAATGATCGTCGCCTGCTCTACCTGTCAAAAAAAAAATTCAGGGTGTTGCTCCGGAAGCTCTCCTCGGTTGACCTAGTGGGCCTCTCCCACCAACAAAGGCTGGCGTTCTGGATCAACACCTACAACTCGTGCATGATGAACGTAAGCTGTCGCCCATGATTGAGGCCTCCCTTTGCTTCTCCCCTCAGCATCCATGATTCATAGCTTTAGAATTAATCTTCGTCGTTGTCCTGGATGGGCAACTCACATTGTCACGGATTTGAACTTGAAGTTCACAACTTGTCTATTTTGTCAGGAGTGTTTATAATTTAAATGGTCATCCTGTACATGTAAATTGGGGGTGGTTCTGATGATGTCCAGTGGCGGAGGCAGGAATTCAAGATTGGGTGTGCGAGCTTAAGAACTCTAGCATATGCAAAATAAGAACACATGAAAACAAATAGTTCATGAACAGTACATGTAGTCTTTAAATCTCTTATCTATATAACATTATGAAAGTATTAACTAATTAAAAATTACAAATTTACTCAACAACTTTTGGAAACGGGAGAAAATGATCAACTTCTATAAAAAAAGCTTCTCAATAAATGTAACCAAGCAATTATTCAAGTGGTGATCGCCCATGCTATTTCTTAGCGTGTTCTTTACAAAATTCATCGTCGAGGTTGCCCTTTTAACACACTTGCTATTGCTACAGGTAGCAACTACACTAACATGAGAAGTATATATATGTAGACATACGAGAGTCTGTTATGCAAATCTGTTTCAACAAGCAAGACTAAAAGCTCTGCAATACTCTTAACTTTGCTAAAAGAAAATTTCCTTTGTTAGTTAGGAGACTCCTGACTTTCATCATGTCCATGACATGCTAACCCCTGTCTCAAA
This sequence comes from Cenchrus fungigraminus, assembly GCA_036936925.1. Taxonomy (NCBI): domain Eukaryota; kingdom Viridiplantae; phylum Streptophyta; class Magnoliopsida; order Poales; family Poaceae; genus Cenchrus; species Cenchrus fungigraminus. Next base: position 60,370,035 of record CM072768.1, on the reverse strand, counting down.
ATAAACCTCAAGCACTTAAGTGAATATCTCGAGCAAGCTTCGTACATGACCTTTTCTTCTATCGTTAGTTTCTCAAAAGCCTCTCCTGTTGACATTCCACTACTAGAGAATAAATCATATTTCTTGACAGTGAGACTTGCAATTACCACTTGTGTCCAATTTACTTGTTTGATTCCAAAGCCTAAACTCTTCCATCCACACAACAATTTCCACCTTTAGAAATTTTATTCTCGAACAGATAGCAAACCAAGGGCCCAATTAGATGCTAATAAGAAGGCCATGCAGTTCGTTTGAGCTCCAATATACGAAGTCTGACGCAGTTAGTAGTAGACTTACATGTATATGCATACAAACTAAAGTTTATTTGCCAAAAATATTGGGTGTACAGCTGTACACCCATGCACCTCTACTAGCTCCGCCCCTGATGATGTCTAGGTTCAAATTTTGAATCGCTTGTGTCTGAAAATTGAGCAAATACAGGGCATGTCTGTGCTATGCTCTGCATGTTAGTTACCAGTTACTAAACTGCAGTTCCAAAAATGCTTCCTGTCTCCTTGATCACGAGCAAAGCCCTAAACAATTGCAATCTTCTTGTCAGCATTAGCCTTTGACCACAACACGTCTTCCGTGGTACTTACAGCCTAACTGGAATACTGGATACATTAATAGGTTCCAGCGGCATGTCCTGACCTGGCGGCACTGATGCTTTGCCTGTTTACTCTGCAATTTTCCAGGCATTTCTTGAGCACGGAGCACCTACCAACCCCCATATGCTGGTGGTCATGATGCCCAAGGTCCCATCCCCATGTTCGCTGCTGCACCTCCCCAACATTTGCAGGATATGCAGTGTGAGAAAATCTCTGACACGAGCGAAACTGTTCTTCCCCCGCAGGCGACCATCAACGTGGGCGGCCGCGTGCTGAGCGCCATGACGATCGAGCACTTCGTCCTCCGGCTCCCCTACGGCGCAAAGCATGTAAGGCCGCGATCATGGGGGGAAAAGGGCTGACAAACTCTGAACCATCGCGTTGTGAGTTGTGACAATGGAAAAATTGGGACATGGATGGGCAGGTGAACACGGAAGGGCCGAAGGGCGACGGCATGGCGCCGGTGCCGGGGCTGGAGTGGCCGGAGCCGCTGGTGACGTTCGCGCTCTCCTGCGGCAGCTGGTCCTCGCCGGCGGTGAGTTCCTCGCTTGGTCCCTCACTGGCACGGCACCGTGCCACTGAACTTCTTTTGCCCGCTCGCACTGTACAACTCTACACTCCGATACAGGACAGAAGGAGAGGTGCTGCCGCCACGGTGCATCTTTCCAACCGCTACAGAAACTCTTAGTATTTATCGTCGCACGGGGCAGGACGTGATAGCTAGCGATCCAAGCATGTGCCAGTGTTGAGCAAGTCGCATTCTAGTATCGCACAGTTTAAATACTCCAGTTATTTTGGTACAACGTCTACTGCTATTTTGGTACTCCGAAGTTAGTTACAGTCTAGCACCATGTAGAGATCTACTGGACTGTGAATATCCTCCCGAAATGTGCAGTGCAAAATTCTCTGAATTTTTTTGGCAGTTTCAGCAAAACCAAGTCATGTTGGAGCATGCGCAATCTGGTATTGCAAAGCACAAAATTTTCATCAGTGTTCTGCCCAACTTCTGCTGTAATTCTCCCCATGAGCTCTCTGTTCATCTTTAGTATGTTTCAGTGCTAGTCCCCAACTTCTGCTGTAATTCAGGCATGGCATAGACAATCATGCAGAAAAAGCAGACGACACTTTTAGGTGCTCTTGACGTCCGGTGGCCGGTCGGTCTGTCCTCCGGTGACCAGCTCAGTGGCACTGATCAGTGGTCACAATGTCACGGGCGGACGGGCCAGGGCATGCCGTCCGGCGCAATTCGCTCACCTATCTTTTGTGTCTATGTGCAGGTGAGGGTCTACACGGCGGCCCACGTGGAGGAGGAGCTGGAGGCGGCGAAGCGGGAGTACCTGGAGGCGGCGGTGTGCGTGTCGCCGGCGGGCGGGCTGGCGATCCCCAAGCTCCTGCACTGGTACCTGCCGGACTTCGCCAAGGACGTGGGCTCCCTCGTGGACTGGGTGTGCCTGCAGCTGCCCCGCGACCTGCAGCGCGACGCCGTCCGCGCCGTCGAGGCGGCGGCGGCGGCCGCCGGCCGGCGCGGCGGACTCACCACGGCGCCGCGCCGGCCCGTGCGTGTCATGCCGTACGAGTTCAGGTTCAGATACCTGCTGGCGTCGTAGAATAAAACTTCGTTCGTGGTGGGTGCTCTCTGTTTCTGTACAAAGGTCTGATGGGCCCGAGACGTTTGCTCTTTCTGGTTTCAACCTACCCTACCCTGTGTTTTTTTTTTGACAAAAAGGTAGCTATTCATTCATTCAACCGATCGTTACAAAGAGAGGGCCACAGAAACTCTGGCGCTACATCAAACCAGACCGATTCAGAGAGCTGATCGGCTGACTTAGCAAGTACATGAGCTACCTCATTACATTGTCTCTTGACATGAATAAAAGAAAAGACACAGGTAGAATCATGTGCCACTTTCCTGATATCTTGGACGATGATTCCTGAATGGGAGCGGTCCTTGCCATCCACTTGGAGTTTGTGAACTAAAGAAAGACAATCAGTTGCAATTATGGTCTGATTATATGGGAGTCTAGAAGCAAAGAGAATAGCCCTTCTGAAAGCAATAGCCTCTGCTAATTCAGGATTTGTGACCTTATCAATACCCTGCCTGCATGCAGCCAGGAACTCTCCTCTATGGTCCCTGATCACAACTCCCAAACCCATTCGATTAGCACTCTGAAAGACTGCAGCATCAACATTTACCATGACCCATCCCTCCGGCGGTGGATCCCAATGTTGAGACTTAAAGGAGTCACACCTATTGGGAATAATCGGATCATACACATGCTGCAGCACCATATCCACATAAGCAATCAATTTTTCAACTATATGGTGGGGATGCACTTCCTTTTCTCCATTGCGAACTGCATTCCTAGCTTCCCAGATATGCCAAAAAGATATTACTAGGATAGTGGCCTCTCTCTCTGAACATCCCGCCAATGTTTCAAAAATCCATTGCCGAGGCGACCTGAAGGGAATGGACATTTTCCGAAAGCCACACCTCATCTTTAGTTCTCTCCAAATTTCTGCAACATATTGACATGTGAGGAAGGCATGTTCTATGGATTCATCTCTTCCACAATGGCAGCAAAGATCATAAGCTGGGATATTTCTAGACCTGAGTTGCTGTCCAGTTGGGAGGCAATCGTGTGCAAAACGCCACAGAACAATTTTCATCTTGGGTGGAGCCCTTATCTTCCACAGACGCTTCCACTCATTTGCAATACGTACCTGATCTGAAGACTCCCCCTTGCCCTTAGCACTGGCTTTTAGATGTATTGCCTCACATTTAGCCATGATGTATGCTGATTTTACAGTATATGTGCCTGTCTTTGTGAATGGCCAGGAAGCGCAATCACAAACCTGATTATGACTGAGAACAATATTTAGGATGCATTCAGCGTCAGCTGGTCTGAAGCATATGCGTACCACTTCTTCATTCCACTGTCTAGAGGACTCATCAATTAGGCATCTCACTTTAAGGTCCTCAGGTATTTGGACAGTAGGACGAATTGGATGACATAGTGCATCAGGGATCCACCTGTCCTTTATAATTCTGATTTCTTCCCCATTACCAACTCGCCAAAGAATGCCACGATCAAGGAGGGCTTTACCGAACATTAAGGTTCGCCATGTAAAAGAGCTCGATCTCGTGGGACCAGAATCCATGAAGGAACATTTCGGGTAGTACCTCCCTTTAAGAACCTTTGCACAGAGGGAATCAGGTTCAGTAATTAGTCGCCAGCATTGACGCCCGAGCATTGCTTGATTGAACAGCTTCATATCTCTAAATCCCATTCCTCCCATGAATTTCGGTGTTGTCAACCAATCCCAAGATCGCCAGTGCATCTTCTTTTTACCTCCTTCAAAACCCCACCAGTGGTTTGAAATTGTTGTCCTCATCCTTTCGCAAATGCCATCAGGGAGCTGAAAACAACTCATGACATAGGTTGGGATGGCTTGTGCTACGGATTTGAGCATGACTTCCTTTCCTGCTCTAGACATTGGCCTGTCAGTCCACCCATGGATGCATTTCCACATACGTTCTGAAATAAAATTGAAGGCATTCATTCTCGATTGGCCCACGTATGTTGGCATACCAAGATAAGTGGACTGGAGAGCTTCATTATGCACATTCAAAGAATCCATTACCCTTTTTTTAATATGAGCAGGACAATGATCCCCAAAGTACAGGAAGGACTTCTGTAGATTAATTCTTTGGCCCGTCCCTTGACTGTAAGTCTGCAAAGCATATTTCAAAGAATTAATGCATCTTCCATTTGCACGTGTAAAGAAAATACTATCATCAGCAAATAAAAGGTGCGATATAGTCGGTCCTGAGACACCATTTCTCACCCCCTTTAGGCGACCTGCATGTTCCTCCTTCTTTAATAAACATGAAAGGCCCTCAGCACAGAGCAAAAACAGGTAAGGGCTGATAGGATCCCCCTGCCTCAATCCCCGTGTCGGTATAAAAGTCTCTGAAAGTTCTCCATTCACTCTCACCGAGTAGCGAACTGAGGAGACACAGCGCATAACGCTGTTAATCCAACTCTGTGCAAATCCCAGCTTCTGAAGGACTCCCTGCACATAGTTCCACTCAACTCGATCATATGCTTTCATCATGTCAATCTTGAGGGCAAAAAAGGGGGTTTTCGCATGCTGTCTTCTAATTGAATGCATACATTCATAGGCTATCAACACATTATCAGTAACCAGCCTTCCTGGTACAAAGGCACTTTGCTCTTCTGGAATTATATTCGGCAACAACCCTTTCAGCCTATTGGCTAATACTTTAGATGCAATTTTGTACAGCACATTGCATAGGCTGATTGGTCTGAAATTTGTTAGATGCTCAGGCTTCGACACCTTAGGAATGAGCACAATTGTTGTGTCACACAGACCCACTGGTATGTCATCTCCTTCTAGGAAGTTTCTCACTGCTTGACAAATATCTTCTTCTAGCATGGCCCAGTGCTTCTGATAGAATAAGGTTGGAAAGCCATCTGGGCCAGGAGCTTTTGTTGGTCCCATTTGAAAGAGAGCTTCTTTAATCTCTTCATTAGAATAAGGTTTGCATAATATTTCATTAGAGGCTTCATCAACACAGGAAGGAATTGCATCCAGAACTTGGTTCAAATCAACTTGTGGCTCAGTTGTAAACAAATTTATATAAAATGAACGTGCCATCTCTTTGATTTCCGATTGGTCCTCACATTTGCTCCCATCTTGCCGCAAAATATATTTAATTTTATTGGTCCTCCGCCTAGTTGTGGCCCTTGCATGGAAAAAAGAAGTGTTGCGATCCCCCGCCTGAAGCCAATCCACCCTTGACCGTTGGCGTGCCATTATTTCCTCCCTCTCAAACAGCTCGCAGAGCTTCCGTTCAATTTCTCTTTCCTCCTGAGAATAATTCCTTGTGGTACTGTCAGTTTGTAGCCTCGCCAACTGTTCTTCGAGTTTTTTGATCTCCTTGCGGGGAGACCCAAATGAGTCTCTGTTCCAATCAGATAATGATTTGGCCAACTTGTTCAGGTTGGCCCATGTTGTTTGTAAACCTCTTGGCCCTACTAAACTATCTGTCCAACATTTCTCCACTGTTTCCATATAATCTGGTGCCCTACACCATGCAGCTTCATATTTAAAAAAGTGGCTTCTTGGCACCCTGTGTCTGCTTTCAGCATGCTTTGAGATAGACAAATACACAGCATAATGGTCGGAGGAGCTTGTGATAATATTTTCAACTTGTGTATCATCAAAAAGGTGTGTGAAGTGGCCATTGGCGACAACTCTGTCCAATCGAACCCGAATATTATAATCTCCATGTTGTTTGTTGTTCCAGGTATATTTTGGTCCGCTGAAACCCAGGTCCACAAGTTGGCATTCCTCCAAGCATTCACGAAACTGCTGCATTTGGGTCTGACCTCTCCTAGTTTGTCCCAGGTGCTCTTCATTACTTAAAGCTTCATTAAAATCCCCGATACACATCCACGGCCCCTCCCATTGGGCTTTGAGAAAACGCAACCGGTCCCAAAAAACATGGCGTAGCTCAGTTCTTGGTTCCCCATAAACAAATGTCGCTCGCCAAATTACACCAGATGCCTCTTCAACATGAACATCGATAAAGTTTGTACAAAGGGATTGCAGGCTAATCTTGGAATAATCAGAGGACCAGAAAAGAGCAAGACCCCCACTCCTCCCTTCACAATTAACAGCTAGACATGCATTAAACCCCAATGACCACATAAAACGCTTCACCCTTTCTTCCCTCATTTTTGTTTCCGATAAAAACAGGAGGGAGGGACGGTAATGCTTCACTAACCAGCGAAGCTCGCCAACTGCCGAGTCCCGTCCCAATCCTCGACAGTTCCAACTTAAGATATTCATGGATCCCGGCGGGGCTGCCAAGCAGCCTCCGCCGATCTATCTGCATGTGGGTCATCAACCTTCCGCATCTTCTTGTTAAAATCATCAGCTCCTTGTAGCTCGATTCCTGTGTCCCATCTATCCCTTGGTGGATTGGGCTGTACAGACGGACCAGCAATGATGAGTGCCATGGCATCCTGGCTGGACTCCACCATCACACCTTGATCACCATTAGCAGGGCGTGGTCGAGTGATTCTGATTTGTTTGCGTTTAGTGCCCTGGCCTCTTGTGGGACTTGGGACCCATTCCTTCCCCACTTCCTTTGTTTCATTCTCCGTCATTTTATTTTTATTCTTTCGTACTTGCTGTTTAACCGGTGAGAGAGCTTCATTCTCATGACCACTCTTATCTCGGTCTTCCATTGTATTTGAGCCTCCTGTGATTCCCCGGCTGTCGGTACCATGCTGTCCTTGATGACCCTCACTAGAGTCACGCTGTCCCCCAAAATTGAAGGTCCGGCCCGCATAGTTAGACTGCCTATCCTCTGTCCCCTTCTTCTGTTTATTATCATCTAATGCACGTAGGTCTTTCCCATAGGGTAGCAAACCATTCTCATCACGTTCAGCAGGCGTCGGGCATACAACAGATGAGTGGCCAATAATCCCACAAGAATAGCAGTAATTTGGGAGCTTCTCATATCTCACATCATACAATTCCCTTGTTTGTCTTTTTTCCGAGAAAATAGTGACGCAGCGGCGCAAAGGCTTTGAGATATCAACCAGCACTCTGGCTCTCAAGTAAGGACCCCATGCTCTTCCTTGCGCATCAACCTCCACCTTCATGACAGAACCCACTTTTTTGGCTATCTCCCAACCCCATTTTCTATTCATAAGACCAAAGGGGAGATCGCAGATCCTAATCCATATTGCCATTTTGTTGAAGGGCACCTCCGAGGGCCTTAAGTTCGGATCAAATTGCTGAATTAAAACTGATTTGTTACCAACGTTCCATGGGGAACCATCCAAAGCTCGATCCATATCCTGCTTGGAGCCGAACTCTGCGATGAAGATGTTGTCCCCCACAGAATAGGCTTCCAATCCCTTTGGATTACCCCACGCCGGCCGGAGTGCCGACATGATAGTTTGGATGTGGAGGACACTCGACGAAATAACCTTACCGATGATGGCCAGGTCCGAGGTCGCCAATCCATCTGGGGCTGTGTCATCCACAGCAACAGCTTCATTCTCCTCAGCTGTGAGCTTGAGCCTTCCCAACAACTCCGCTACATTGGAGCTAGAACCAGCCGCTCCTTCCTGTTCCATTGTCTCAAATCTCCGTCGATACTGCTCCCTCCCGCGCCCAGGAAGGAACGAAGCCCCTTCCCGCCACCAGATCCGTTGGTCTCCCTCCCTCCTCGCTCTCCACTGCGGTCACCAGCCAAGGATGGGCAGCGAAGCAAAAGTTCGCCCCTTAGTCGTCCCGAGCCGCGATGAGTGGGAGGAAAGAAAAGGTAAGGGATCTCGGTAGAATCTGGAGGGGAATCAAATCAATAGAGAAAAGTGCCACCCGTATGCTGGATGGATGCGCAAAGGAATCCCAGATCGTAGGTCCGCCGGCCACCACCGCGGCGTTGGGAGCTAGCGAACGGGAAAAGTTTTCCCCGAACGGGAACCCCTACCCTGTGTTTGTTTGTCCCCAAGCAGGTGCAAATGGAAATCTATTCTTCAGAGCTTTTTCATCTTCCCAAGTCGCCATAGAGTATGGCCAGTTGGACCAGCGAATCAGCACTTGATGAACTTGGTGAACACCACGATTAACCAACCTCCTCTGCAACACAGCTTCAGGAATCCGGAGCAGCACAATGTCAGAAGGAAGAGAAGTGCTCACATAACTTTTCAAAAAAAAAAAGAAAAGAAAAGAAAGAGAAGTGCTCACATTAGCTGGAGGACTGGAGGAGTTCTCTTTTGCTTATTCGTTGCGAAGATGAATTTAGAAGTATGAATATGCTCGGTATGGAACTTGACATGCAACACTTGGTATGAACCATATAGTAGCAAGTATTTGTTTAGATTGTGTTCTGTTGCTCTCCTTTGTGGTTGTGGATTTCTCTTTTGTTGTATAATTGTTTTTTCTTTTTTGTGTAGGTTTCAGATCTATTCTTTAACATTGAGTAATGCCGGTTTGGAGGTTTACAGTTTCAGCGTTGCATTTGCATAATCATGCCCCCGTGATAAATTGTGATTGTGTCAGTTTCAACCACGAGTCTAGTGGAATAAGGGAAAAACTCTTTTATGTTATCCATACCTTAGCCAGTCCTTGTATATTATCCCATTAAATATATAGTGTTTCTTTCAATGCTACTGTCTTTTTTTAATAAGTCTTAGGGGTGGGCATTTGGTCATTTTGGTTTGGTCTATTCGGTGTTTGGGAATTTCGGATTTTGGAGAACTGAGGACCAAAATTTTAAAAAGCAAAATAGGAACCAAACCCGAATATACATATTATTTCGGTTCGGTCTATTCGGCCCACTGAATTAACTGAATTTTCATAAGTACCCTTATCACCTCTTAAAATTCTACAGTACAAATTCTAATTCATAACTAATTTCAAAGTCTATGGATTTAAGGACTAGTCGACATAAGCAAGTAACTAACAAATTCATAAAAAAATTAAAAATAGTTTAAAACACAAGGTTGTAACATTCATAGTGTAAATCAAAATACACAATCTTTAACAGACGAAAGCTGGGTTATTCCCAGGGCTCCTGATAGGGCCACGACAGATAATTTCATAAACGCCGTACGATCTGGGTTGGACGCATAAGATGTTGTGCTGATTAAAATTACCGTCCGTTCCACGAGACCACGACTCGATCGGTTTCTACGGCAGTCGCGAAACAGCCAGAGACACAGTCCAATAGAAAATAAAAAATCACCGCCGCCCCCTACCGCTTCCCCAGGACCGTCAAAACCATCGTTGTCCCTTCCACTTCCGTCGCCCCTTCCTTCGGTTGTCGCTTCCGTCAAAAATTCATCCGCTCAGATGTGCGGTGCCGCATCCTGCAACACGAAGCACAGGTAGCTGGTGGAGCAACCGCTAGGGTATGTAAACTCGCACTGGCTCTAGATCTTGGCACCTCATCAATCTCATCTCCTCATTTGCAATCTGATAGATTTTATTTGCGGTGAGAATCGATGATACCGAAGTTCTCTCATCTCATAAGTATTCGCTTCACTTCCTTGCAATTTCCTGAGCACCACCTGTAATATTGCTTCCAACCTTTTGGTGTTGTCGAGATGTGTATGTATGCTACTATCCTCGAACTCAACGTACGTGTGTGTATGCGGAAGGAATATTGAGATGCTGTGCAGGGTAAGGCGCGCACAAAAAAAAAAAAAAAAGCTATGCGCATTGTCCTGTCAATTTGCGTTATCCACTGTTGATTATGACAGCAGGTGATGATGCATGAGCAATGCAACTGAACAGCTAGCTGCACAACCACATCTGTAAAGCTTAATTTCTATCATTATTAGCACAGATAGACATGTCACATCATCCTTCTAATCTCAACGTTACCATGTATTCCATTATGCTAGCTTCATTATTTCGATTAACAGATATAGCTTAATGTACAATAATTCGGTGATGGCCAAACTATATGATGGAAGACCACATATACAGATAATTGCAACCACCACATCCGTGAATCTAAATATGCACTGCAATGGTTCGACAATAGATATCTGATTACATGTAGTGCTAATGACCACACCTGAATAAATTACGTACCTGTTACCCATTCTGCACTTGTTGTGTTAATCATAAAAGAAAAGGTCCAAATTATATTTCTATCTGCTTGCGTATCCATTTAGTACACAATGTAGGGTCACTTTCAAATTAGAAAAGTATTCTTTAATCTAGACATTACCTGAGTGCTATAAAATATGACCATATCTTGTAAATCCGGACATTAGAAAAAATAAATGTGCCTATGCAAAATGTTGGATGTCCAAGATCTATAGTCAGAACATATAATCCACGAAAAAACATTTTAAGAAAAATACAACTCGTATGTAAGTTTTGCTTCTGTAGGTTTAAATGTAACAATTACTGTCATTGCTAATGTTTTACGTATATACCATGCAGGCAAAAAAAAAAAGGGAGCTGATAACAGAAGCTAGATCAAGGTAAACATCATTGCTACTACACACTGTTCCCTTTATTAATTTGCATTACTGTTTTCCCAAATTATGTATGTCCCATATATCCATTTAGTACACAATGTAGGGTCACTTTCAAATTAGAAAAGTATTACCTGAGTGCTATAAAATATGACCATATCCTGTAAATCCGGACATTAGAAAAAATAAATGTGCCTATGCAAAATGTTGCATGTCCAAGATCTATAGTCAGAACATATAATCCACGGAAAATCATTTTAAGAAATATACAGACAAAATAGAAAAGATTCAATAGCAGCTCAAAAAAAAAATAAACATAATGATGATGAGAACACTAAAAGAATTAAACAAAACGATGTACATGGCATTTCTTCTGATATATCTCACTCATATTTATATAATAAACAAGGGATGGTGTCATATAGCCCTAAATATATTGAATATCTAAAAGAATCAGTATGAGGAAAGATCATATATAGGAAAGCCAGAATTTTAAGAAATATACAACTCGTATGTAAGTTTTGCTTCTGTAGGTTTAAATGTAGCAATTACTGTCATTGCTAATGTTTTACGTATATACTATGCAGGCAAAAAAAAAAAGAAACAGGGAGCTGATAACAGAAGCTAGATCAAGGTAAACATCCAGCCTGTTCGTTTGGCTGGTGGCTGATGGCTGGTGCTGATTTGTTCTGAGAGAAAAGTACTGCTGGCTGATTGCTGGTGGCTGGTTTGTTCTGAGAGAAAAGTACTGCTGGCTGGTGGCTGATAAGCCAAACGAACAGGGCGATCATTGCTACTACACACTGTTCCCTTTATTAATTTGCATTACTGTTTTCCCAAATTATGTATGTCCCGTAGAATGTTATATCATGTCCCTTTTTTAAATTAGATTTATATAATAGAAGCACATTGTTGATTTGCATTGTACAGGTTATATTACTTTGGTAGAACGAGGTACTAATATCTTATCCTTGACACCATCAGTGCCAGATATGGCACGAATTAAAAGGAAACTTGCACAACTTACAACAACAGAAAAACAACCTGACACTAAAAGAGCTAGACAAAATAGAAAAGATTTAATAGCAGCTCAAAAAAAGAAAAATAAACATAATGATGATGAGAACACTAAAAGAATTAAACAAAACGATGTACATGGCATTTCTTCTGATATATCTCACTCATACTTATATAATAAACAAGGGATGGTGTCATATAGCCCTAAATATATTGAATATCTAAAAGAATCATATGAGGAAAGATCATATATAGGAAAGCCAGAATTTATATGTAAATATTGTTATGCTATGTTCTGGTACAACAAGAGAAACAAAAAAATGCACATATAAAAATAAAGAACCAACATATTCAAATTGTTGTAAAAATGGAATTATCAAAATACCAAAGTACATAGAACCTCCTACATTTCTATTAAACCTTTTACAAAACAAAGATCATCCTGTTTCAAAACATTTCTTTGAAAAAATTAGACAATATAATAGTATGTTTTCTTTTACATCCATGGGTGCAAATATTATAAGGGAAATAAACAAAGGAGATGGACCATATGTTTTCAAGATAAATGGCCAAATACACCATCGCATAGGATCATTAGTTCCTTCAGATAATAATGAACCACAATATGAAGAACTATATATTTTTGACACACAAAATGAAATAAGAAATAGAATTAAAGCATTACACAAACATGAACCTTCAGAAGTAGATATAGATCCTGAAATAGTAAAACAACTAAAAGATATGCTAGATGAGAACAACCCACTAGTAAAAACCTTTCGATATGCACGTGACATGCTTGAGAAATATAAAGATATAGAGCTTAGCATTCGCATTATAGGAGCTAATAAAGGTGACCCTGTACAATATGAAATGCCACATACAGACGAACTAGCATTATTAATAGTCGGAGATTTCACCTTGGAAAAGTGCCAACGAGATATAATTGTGAGCACAAAACAAAAAGAATTGCACCGTATAACAATTTTCCATCCTGCTTATATGGCATTGCAATATCCTCTATTATTTCCATATGGAGAAAGAGGATTTCAACTTGGCATACCTTATTACGAAAAAGGGAAAGAACATACAACAAAAACAAAACGAAAAATAGTAACAATGCATGAGTATTATAAATACCATATGCATTATAGACCGGGCCAACCAAATCCTTTTGTCGTATGGCAGATTATCAAAACAAGCTATAGTTGATGCACGAGCAATGGAAGATGAAGACAGACTAATGTACATCTCTAGGAACCAAGACAAATTGAGAGTTGAATACCTACAAGGCATATTTGATGCTGTAGAAAAGGGAATAAATGATGGCAACCAAATTGGCAAAAAAGTATTACTACCATCGAGTCATGTAGGATCAAGACGCTATATAATACAAAATTACCATGACGGTGTAGCGATATGTCGTGTATATGGACCTCCAGATTTGTTCATAACATTTACGTGCAACCCTAAATGGCCTGAAATAACATCAAATTTAATGCATGGGGAAAAACCAAATGATCGACCTGATATTATTGTACGAGTTTTCCATATAAAGCTTCAAGAACTGCTACATGATTTATGGTCGGGGTCAATATTTGGTCCAGCTGTAGCTATTTTATATTCAATAGAGTTCAAAAAAGAGGATTACCACATGTCCATATCTTAGAATGGGTTGATAAAAAAGATATTGAAATAACCCCAGACATGATAAATCTATGGATATCAGCTGAAATACTTGATCCAAACGAAGATCCACTAGGATATGTTCTTGTAGCAGAACATATGATGCACGGTCCATGCGGAGAAAAAAACCAAAATTGCCCATGTATGAAAAAAGGAAAATGCTCAAAATACTATCCAAAGCAATTCCAAGATGAAACAAATTTTACTGAAATTGGATTTACTCAATACCGCCGCAGAGACACTAACATCTACATATCTAGAGATAACCATAATTTAGACAACAGATGGGCAGTTCCCCATAACATTAAGTTACTTAAAAAATATCAAGCACATATAAATGTAGAGTATGTCAATAAAAGCAGATTACTCAAATATCTTTGCAAATATATCCATAAAGGACCAGATAAAGCAATAGTCTTATTTGAGCGTACACAAAAAAACATGATCAACGAGCAGATCAGGAACCAAAAGATATAGATGAAATTAAAGAATATTTAGAATGTAGATACATATGTGAACAAGATGCAATTTGGAGTGTGACGCCCCAGGTTTTTAATTAGCAGCATTAGTGCTAATGACCGAATCAACTGAGTCAAACCTGCTGACGTTGGTCAAACCATGGTCAACCTGGGTCATCACCTCGAAAACCTCGTCAACGATCACTAATGACCCCCTTAATAAAGTCAACACACACTTGTGGTCAATGCTTGGTCAAACCCTAGCTAAAACCCTAGTCAAACCCTTTGACTTCCTTGGCCACTCTAGAACTTTTGCCGCGTTCTCCGAATTTCACCTAAACACTTCAAAATCTCCCAATATAAAAGTTGTCCAGTTTTTCGAGGGACACAACTTTTATTTTGGGTGGCATTTCAAATTTTGAGTGAAAAAGGGTGAAAAACTTGGTCAACTGCAGCTTTTACTATTCACCAGCGCCATGAAAAACAGGAACTTTGCCTGCCGTTCCTGCTCAAACCGTGGATAAAAACACCTGTCGGCCTTTGTAAAAGTTGTAGAGGGTTAGTAGATCTACAACTTTGTTATAGGTTCTTTAGTGCACTTCGGTTCAAAAAACTGGAGATATTGGCGGTCAAACAGGGCTAAACGAGGTTGGTTTGGCGACGTCGCGCGCCCACGCCGCGCTCCGGTCTCCAGAGCACCGCGCGCGCCCTGCCACGCGGCGCCCGCCCCAGCCTCAGCGTCCGGGCCCTCCCCGACGCCGCGCGCCCCAAGGCCGCGCGCCCCGAGGCCGCACGCGGACCAAGCGCCTGGGAGCCCGCGTCGCGGCGTGTCACGCCCCTGCGCCGCCCGCGCCGGACCCTGGCCGCGCCGCACACCGACGCCGCACGCCTCCCCGCACCGGTCGGACCCCCCGTCCCTCTTGAGTGCTTCTAGCACCGTGCACGTCGCCTATAAAAGGCCACGACCTGTTTCCCCGCGCGTGCGCGCCCCATTCCACCTCCCTGACTGCGCCGCCGTCCGCCATGGAAGCCGCCGCCGGCGAACTCCCTCTCCCGCTCGCGCCCAGTGCCGACCAAACCCCCTAGGCTCTTCCCCGCTGTCCCCTGGAGCCACCCGTGCCGCGTATTGCCCAGGCCGAGCCTCCGCCTCGCCGGAGCACAGCTCGCAGCGGCCACCGCCGCCGGGCGCCGCCGAGCCCCCTCGCCGGCCCCTTCCCCGACCCGACCGAGCCTCGAAATCGAGCCCTGAGGGAGCAGGGACCACTTCCCCGCCCTTGCCCGGCCGCGAGCACGGGCGAGCTCGCCGGAATTGAGGCCGGACCGCCGCCGGCCGCCCCGGAGGACCCAATTGCAAGGTCTGTTGTCTTTCCAGGGTCTTTTGTGCGAACCAGGGGCATATGTGTGAACCTTAAGAAGTTCCCAGGGGCCTGTTCGAAACTTGATTCTTAAATAGTGTTTGTAGTTTTGCTGAAACTTGTAAAATCCGTAGAAAATTGTAGATAAAACAGAAAAATGTAAAATAAATTTTGTTGGATTCCTTGTGAAAAACACTACAACTTATTTGTCACTCTCTTAACATATTGCAACCTACAAGACGAACAAAATTTTTTTGATACAAATTGGAAAAAAATGCCAGACGATATAGAGCATCAACTACAACTACAATACCACCCTTTCATATATAATCCTACAGAATCTGAACTTCAAGATTTAGTGCTAATAGAAATAGAACAACTTCTAGCCAGAAATGGAATCAATATCACGAAACATAAACTTCCACAAATAACAATGACACCAAAAATTACAGCTAACAACCATTTCATCGAAGAAGAGCTAAACTACGACACAATGACACTTGAATACGAAGCAAACATATCTTATAACCAACTGAATATAGAGCAAAAGGAAGCATTTCATAAAATAATTGACAGCGTACTAAGACATGAGCCAAATATATTTTTCATATCAGGACATGGAGGAACAGGTAAAACATTTTTATATAACACAATAGTATCATACCTAAGAGCTAGGAAAAAAATAGTATTAACTGTAGCATCATCTGGAGTAGCTTCACTATTACTTCCAAATGGACGGACGGCACACTCACGATTTCATATTCCGATAGACATTGATGAACTATCAATATGTGATGTAAAGCGAGGAACAAAATTAGCTGAGCTTTTCATTGAGACTGACCTTATTATATGGGATGAAGCTATAATGACAAATCGACAATGCTTTGAGGCTCTTGATAGGTCATTTAAGGATGTATTATCTGAAAAGAATAATCAATTAAATAGCATACCATTTGGAGGAAAAGTAGTTGTTCTAGGTGGAGATCCAAAGCAAATATTACCCGTAATAGAAAATGCTTCAAAGGCACAAATTATAAACGCGTCAATATTTCGATCATATCTTTGGAAGCATGTTACTAAGATTAATTTGCATGAAAATATGCTTCTAAAGAAAATAAAAAATGATACAACTGAATACAAAGAATTGAATGATTTCAACGATTGGATACTTCGAATTGGGAATGGATCTGAGAAGGTAAATATCATGTCAGAAACTGAAGAATGTCCAGATAGTAATACAATTGAAATACCTGAGGATTTATTGTTGTCTACAACAGGAAATAAAATGCAAGCGTTAGTGGACTCTACATATCCAAACTTTCTTAGCAACTATACCAACCCAGAATATATTAAAAACAGAGCGATCTTAGCTACAACTAATGATATTGTAGATGACATTAATAGGTACATGGTTGACTTAATCCCAAATTCTGAAAAAGAATATCTTAGTGCAGATTCAATATCAAAATGTATAGATACTATTAATGATGCTCATGTACTTTATCCTACAGAATATCTCATTACTTTAAATGCAAATAATTTTCCAACACATAGACTAAAACTTAAAATTGGTGTTCCTATAATGCTACTTCGAAACCTAAATCAAAGCTTAGGGCTATGTAATGGAACTAGGCTTATAATAACAAACCTAGGAGAACATATTATTGAAGCTGTAATAATAACAGGAACTCACATAGGTGACAAGGTACATATTCCAAGAATAAATGTTACTACAAAAGGTTGTCATTGGCCTTTTGTGTTGTGTCGTCGTCAATTCCCAATAAAAATATGTTATTCTATGACTATAAATAAAAGCCAAGGATAAACACTTACAAATGTTGGACTCTACCTAAAAAAACCTGCTTTCTCACATGGCCAACTATATGTTGCAATATCAAGAGTGAACAATAAAAAAGGCCTTAAAATATTAATAGAGAATAGTGATGGTTCTTGCGGAAACACAACAACAAATATTGTATACAGAGAAGTTTTAGAAATGGTGTAACAATTTTTTCAAAGAGATCAATGTCTTCATAATTAATCTGACCTCATCTTTCTTTCTTTCTTTTTTGCAGAATATATAAAATTCACAATGTTACCTGTGCAGGTACATACATACTATATCAACTTATAAATTATCTACAACTACATATCTTTTGTAAGATGCAAATTTCGATTACAGGGTGACCTTACTGCAATATCTGACCTGCGTCAATCAACAACCAATGCTGTTCTACATGTGAGAGTATCAAGGATGTCGGAGTTCAGGGAGGGAGGAAATGAACAAGGCAATATAAAGCATCTTGACTTGGTTCTCATCGATGAAAAGGTACTTTTCCTAGTAAATACAAATTGTAATAAAAACAAAACTCGACAGGCATGTATTTGCACATTTCTATTCTCTCTGACAAATTTTGTAACATGCAGGGTGATGCTATCTATGCTGAAATACCACCAGATGCAATACCGGTTCTGAAATCTCAATTGAAGGAGAACATAATTATATTCATTTGGAAGTTCATAGTTGAAAGAGCTAAACCTAGATATAAGGTTGTGTAGCACCCATATATGGTGGCATTGAACAGAAGGACCTGCATTTGCCAAATCAAATGCCCAGGATCTACAATTTCCAAAGTACACATTCTCATTGACTCCAATTGAATTGTTACCCAAGTTCGTTAAAAATAATGAAAGCTTCTTAGGTATATACATTCTCTTTTAAGCATCTATAACCCTTTTTAATTTTCTCAAATAAATGTGATTCATTGACATACATACAAATCTTATTTCAGATGTGCTTGGAAAAATCATTGTTGTCTCAAATCCTGCAGTAGTACGCAACACTTCAGGAGACCTAATGATGAGAAGAATAATAAAACTACAAGACTTAAGGTATATGTGAACACACAGTACTTCAAGTGTAATATTTGCATGCTATGAGCAGCAACACAAATATCAAACAAATGTTTTATGTAGGGGAAATACAGTGGATTTATCACTATCAGGCATGAGAGCTCTAGAGTTCGATGGTGATGCTGTACTTAAAATTGGACAAAGGAATCATATAATTGCTATCTTTGTTGGCACCTTAATGAAACAGTACAAAGATGGAAAACAATTTCTAAGTGGAACAGCAGCCTGTCGTTGGTATATTAACGAGAATGATATACCTGCAATAAAAACATTTCAGAGAAGGTATACATTTCTGCAGAATTAATTTCTAATTTTGCTAAATTTTTTCCACAGTTTCCATAGCAAACCATTTTGATAGTTAAGGTAGACTGATTTGTCATTACATCAAATTTCTACTTCTTAAGTTTACATTTGTTAAGTATCAATCATGCTATGTCTCTCTTGGTACATATGTGTTAACCTGCAAATAAGAAATGATTCATCGATGTTCCCTTCTTTAAAAACAAATAAGTCATACTCACATTTAAAACTGCAAACACCTCAAATAGTGATCCAGCCGCTATGGTTAATATGTATTTATATGTTCAGCTTACCGATGGAGGCAACAGCAGTTGAAGAAATACATCTACAAAATGAAGATCAAATGCAGGTAGTATTTGAAGAAAAAAATCTACAACAGCTAAGTTTGATAGATCCATTTACGGAAAAGGTACTTATTGGCAACTTCATTTCCATGTACTGTATCCAACCCTAAGCTTTTATGATGCATAAGTATTTTATTCTTTCTCAAAACCTTTTATGTGCAGGGTCAAAGATATCAGTGCACTGCGACAATTATTGGAATCGCAGACAAACAACATTGGTGCTACCGGGCTTGTAGAGTATGCTCATCAAAAATTCTACCAATAACTGATGGGTTCCAATGCACAAAGGATGGAGGCTGCCCTTCAACACAATTTGAATGGAGGTAACAAATACTAAACCTAAACATAATTATACTATTTCAGTCATCTACTCAAACTTTCAATGTTATGTCAACAGGTACAAGATACCATTTATAGTTGCAGATAACACCTATAGCCTTGAGTTCATGATGTTTGAAAAAAGAGCTACTGAACTTATTGGTAAAAGTGCTGAAACATTGCACAAATACCATGACCCAGCTACAATTCCAAATGACATTTCACAGTGGATTGGCCACAAGTTCACATTTGTCGTACGAGTTTTATATAAGAAGAGTATCAGGACAAAAGATCCATCTTTTGAGGTGTTGTTCATAAAAGAGCGCCATGGAAAGCAGAAAGTCCTTCCATCATACAACAATCAATCATCAGGAACATCAACAACTTTAGATCAAATCAAGGATCTACCTGAACTAATGACTATAACTTCTAAAAAACCAACAGATGAGGTAAGCTTCTATACATATCAAAAATATTTTTAAAGATATTGCTATGCATTATTAACATACTATACTGTAGGACCTTGCAAAGTTAACTCAGTCCCTAGAAGAACTTGAAGACATGAGCATTGATAAGTTACCAGGGTACAGATTATCTCACATGTTTTTTGTCCTCATATGTACTAAATAGTGCATAATCTAATTAATTAAAATTAACCTCTGCTGCAGAATTTGGGATGACACGCCATTCACAACCAAAAGGCCTCATGATGACGCAGAAGATGACAACAAAAAGCTGGAGAGTAAGAAAGGCAAGAAATCTGATATGTAGTCACCAGCCAAGTAATAGCTTATAATAGGTACTTCAACATTTATAGTTTATACATACCTAAACATTATATTCAAACTTCCACTGCCTTTATGTGATTCACACACTATCCTATGCAGCTTAGATTTTTATAAAATGTACACACAATGCTACAAAGTTTGTTTTCTATCTACTTCTCTGACACCGCCATCTATTTTTTTGCAGATAACATGCATGCCTATGACAATGCCACCTTCTTTTGCTATGTCAAAATAATTAAAATAGTTTACAGCAGCTACCACTTTGGGCTCCAAACCTGCAACTTTCTTTTGCTACTTCAACGCTACCTTGCATCCTTTACTATGTACTGCCTCTCATTTTGGTGTATATATTATCCCACACTTCTTTTCGTACTTCAAAGGTGGTGTGATATTTAGAACAACAAGTTTGCCTGTCATATATTTATATATCTATCTATATATATATGAAACTGCACTTCAGAAAATTACATCTCACCAGGATCAAGTTTATTAGTCGTTCACTGTGTGAATGCAATTTGCTTACCTCTATTTTTCCCCCTGCATTTCGAGATCACCATCATTATTAGTTATTTTCTGGACGAACAAAAGACTGTATCTCCAATAATAAACATATTGAAGGTATTGGCATTACAGCCATACAAACTAGGCATGCATAAAAGAGCATCACTTCAAACACTTCAGAATGCTTTACATTACAATTTCCCTTCAAATTAAGCTGTACAATTAAGACAACTGCAAGCAAAGTCCAAAGGTCAGTCCGGCAACGCCGTAACGGTGTTTCTAGTTCTATTGAATTTCGGGTTATAGACTATAGGAACCAAACCCGAACCCCGAATTATAAAATTATTTGGACAATTCGGATAATTTGGGTTGGGTTCGGTTCGGGTTTCGGGTTCAAAGTGCCCACCCTTAGTGAGTCTTATTTCTTTTGTCGTTGTATACTCAAACTGATTCCGTGAGTTTTTTTCGAATAACTTTTTTTTAGAATTAAACAGTACAACGCAGACGCACACAACACGCACGCACACTCACCCCTATGAATACACGTACGCAGACCCTACCCCTATGAGCACCTCCGAAGGACTGAGCACCGGCAGATCTGGAGATTGTCGAAGTCACCATTGGCGCCTCGTCGTCGACGGGAACATCGCTTACCACTTAACGCATAACGCCGGAAATCCTAGAATAAATCCGGGAAAAGGTGCGAGCACAAGGATTTGAACCCTGGTGGATAGCGTCCCACTGGACCGTCCTACCATTGGACTACAAGCCCATTCACTTTTTGCGAATAACTGATTCCGTGAGTTAGGGCCTGTTTGGGACTGCTCTGCTCCAGGTTTTATTGCTCTGCTCCAAGTTTGTCCAACCAAACACCTCCAGCTCCCAAAACTCTACTCCTCAAAAAAGGTGGAGTTCTAGACCAACTCCACGTTTTTCCTGGAGCACCTCAAGAGGTACTCCCGAAATCCAAGTTATGAACCTCCTCATGGAGTTGCAGTTATATTACCCACCACTGCCACTCGTTATGTAAAAAAACGGTTCATTTTGTTTCTTTTCGGCTTCTTCCTCCCGTCACCCGTCGCCTGTCCCTCCGCTGCGGTTCACGCCCAGCCGTGCCGCCTCCGCGTCCGGCCGCACCGCTCCCAACCCCATCGCCTCCAGCCGCGGTCTCCTCCCCTTGCTTCCTCCTTGGCACTCAATCTCCATGCTTAGGTCATGGAACCGCCTCTCGATGGTTGCAGGTGGGGATCTCGATTATGTGTGTTGCATCGGCCGGAGTTTCCTATGAAGCGCTTGTTGTCGGCGTTCGGAGGAGCTGGAGGCCACCAGGACGAAGCCACCTCCACCGGGCTGGGAGGCCCTGCCGGCCGGCCGCACTGCTACCCCGCGCCGGGCTGGAGGCCCTGCCGGCCGCCATCTGAGCCGCAGGGAGGCGCCGACAGTGGGCGCGGAGGCCACGCCGTCGGCCGCTTCCCCACCCCGGCGCGCGGCGACCTACCAGATCCCGCCGGCCACTCCCCTGCCGCAGTGGAGAAGAAAGAAGGGGAAGAGAGAGACTGACTTGTGGGCTTGTTCATGAAGGGTATATTAGACTTTTCTCACAAAAACCTGGTGTTTCTGGAGTTGGAGCTGGGATGTGTGCCAAACAGAATATTTGCTCCAGAAACTCCGTAGTAGAGCTACTCCATGGTGGAGTTAGTAGAGCAGAGTTGCAAAAATTGAAGTAGAGCTGTCCCTAACATGCCCTTAGTCCACTGATATATAGGCTTGGTCGTTGCTTGGGCCACACTCGGCCAATTTTCCTCATCTGCTGGTGGTTCGGTCACATTTGGACTAGGAATGACAAGTCCACTTGAGCCCAATACATTAGGCCCGATTAAAACTAGCCCAGCCTGCAACACAATAGTTGGGCTCTGGGCTCCTGGCCCGGCCTACGTGAAAGCCCATCATCCGCCAAGAGGATCGGACGTCGAGTGGGCCAACAATCTTGTAGCCCACACCCATGCAATTTCCTTTTTCTCGTCGCTCTCTTTCTTCTTCCTCCTCCGCCGCCTGTTGTGACAACCCGCCCAGGAAAATACCGTACTATCGCCTAAACTAATCCACTTTGGTCATTAAGCAATAATAAAGTATCATCCTGTCGTTAGTTGCCGGGTTAACGCCCGGTAAATCACTTACAAAGCCACCAGGATCGACATATATGCATTAAAACTCACGCGAAGGCGAGTCCAGAGAACAACATATGATTAACCTCCAAATTTACCCCGAAGGGTTTAATTATTACAAACCGAAGTCTTTGACATGATAACGGAGTTCAGAGTTTTGGAAACAGCGGAATTAAACTAGACGGCACGAGGAAACATCACGGGAGGCCTGCCATGATGCCTTCATTCATCGTCTTCAACCCACTCCAGCTCCCAGCCAGGCGGGATCTCTCCAGGCCACACATCAGCAAAGGCATTACCTGGAGCAACAGATTATAGCAAGGCTGAGTATACTAATACTCAGCAAGACTTACCCGTCGGTGACAACTACATCACCAACTCTAGATATGAAAGGCTTTTTGGCCAATGAGGTTTCTTTTGCTGAAAAGCAACAAAGAGTATGTCCTTACTTTCAATATTTTAGCACAAGTTCTAGTTAATTATTCCTTTCTAAATTAGCAAGCTAGTGCAAGCATAAGTTGTGCAAACAATTAATCAAGCATAATATTCATCAACTTCCATCATTAGGGATCTCATGGCCAGTGGAGTAAGTAGTCTCAGATAACGGTGAGAGGCCGACAATCGATTGATTTAAACCTTGCAAGGTAGACCTAAACACACGGTAGGGTGCCCCCGCGAGGACAACCACCAGGCGGTTCCCAAAAATCTTCGGATTGGGATCAGATGTTACAGTCTTAAGTACAAGGCTTGCTAGGCTACACCACCAAGGTCACCTAGCCTCACACATGTACTCAGGTGGCGAGCCCGGGGCCGCAACCCTAAGATTAGTAGCGCAAAGTTCCCGCACCGCCTCATTTAGGTACTAGGCTTACCGTACCCATTTCCGACAAGTGTTTAGTACGTTCAAACACTTAACCCACGAAAGCCATTGGACCGGAGCCCACATCCCATGCTCTTACCACATGAGCAATCCATTTAAGGAGATCTTATGATTCCAACATAAGAACCTATTCTCGCGAGTGACAAGCATCACTCGACTTGTAACGGTCCTATAGCATAGCAGCTACCGACCTATCATACTAGTAAGGACATAGGTACCTAGGGAACATGCATCTAGGGTTTCATTTCAACTCCTGAACGTAAATGCACAATCATCCATAGATAGTTGCATAAAGTTTCAAAAACACTTGGTTAATGCACCGGGGCTTGCCTTCGTCAGCAGGGTTAGCCTGAGGGTCCTCGGTGTCGTCGATCACCTCCACGTACTGCAGCTCCGCGTCAGCTCCTCCTTCCTCGGCTTCCGGCACGAGCGCGTAGTTACCGTCAGGAAGCTCTACACGGAATACAATGCAGGGTTCAGGTGGTGTGATAGATTAATTATTTCATCCAACTCTTGTTGGCCACATTCACCTTAACAAACAATTAATTATTAATTCCTTTTCATTAAGGTTATTATGGACAAGGGTTTAATCTTTGACCAACAATTAATTAATATTTACTCTCATGATTGTTATTTCATGTGAGATTTATCATTCAATCTTTTAATAGCAATGGTGTGCACATAAGTGTAAATACTTCCATTTAACTTCCTAAAACAGCAAGGTGTATTTAGGGATCCTAAACTTAAGCTATGCAACCATTTACAGGGGTCACGAGGTTAAAGGACACATTTTCCTAATTAATGAATATTAAGCCCTAATTGGTCTCTATTGCTTTTTGGATTGATTTACACCACATACATAGGGTTAGTAGGGGTGTGGTTGGTGGTTTTCCCATTTAATTTAACATTAAGCTTTGAATTGCTTTCATAGCTTTTATTCATAAAATTAATTAATAAAATTCAGTAGAAGGGTTTATCAAGCACTACACACCTATACAAAGCCACTGAACACACATGCATGCTTAGGATAGCTAGGAAATTAATTAAACCAAAAATAACAAAAGCTAGCTACTACGGCAAGATAAAAGCATACAAAAATAAATACACATCAAAAAGATTCCAACTTTCTTATACATGGTCTCTGGCCTAAAACTAAGCTAGGGATGCAACATATACACCTAGAACTATTACATATCTTGAGTTATGCATTTACAAAGAAAATCAAGCATATTTCAAGAATAAATATTTATGATAAATATAAAATTGTGATTCATTCACCAGAGATGCATTTTGGCATAAAAAGACAGTATGCAGAAGTTGGGCACAAAAATCTAATTATTTTTAGCTACAAGAATCATCTAGACAGATTCTGCATAAATACAAACAATTCATATAAAAAGATTTACTTAGCAACTTTGTGCAATTTTTGGTACAGGAGCTAGTCATGGCATAACACACAACATATCCAAAAATTAGTTACAAAGGACTTGTAGATTTTGAGATACAACAGATCTAGGTTTTTCAGTTTCCTATTTTTCATGCAAAAACTATCAGGAAAAACTATGGTCATGCTTTACAAAAGTTATAGTGTTTGTCACAAGGAATCCAAAAAAAATTGGATTTGCATTTTTATGATTTTTCTACGATTTTCTATGGAATTTACAAGATTCAGCTGAAAGGGTTCACTATTGAAGATGTGGTTTTACACTGAGGTCCCTGGATAGATTTAAAGTCTCACAGATATGCCCTCGGTTCACACAAAAGTCCCTGGAAAGATTGAAATCGACGCAATTGAGTCCTTGGCCATGGGGAGGCGGCGGCTCGCCGGAATTCCGGCGGCTCCGGCGGCGCTTCCGACCGGGTAGGAGTGCGGGGAGGTGTGCGAGCTCACCTAGGGTGGATTTGCGTCCGAAGAAGAGGTGGAGGCGGCCCCGGCGAGCTCGCTCGGCGGTGCAGAGCGGCGGCGGCCGCCACGGTTCGGCTGCCGGCGAGGGTACCGGCGGGGCTCGCCAACAAGTGAGTGCTCGGGCTCGAGTGCGATGTGGGGAAGGGCTAGGGGTGGTTGGCCAGCTCGGGAAACCAGTGGAGAGGCGAGCTCGGCGAGGCGCGGCAATGGCGGCGGTGGCGGACTGGCGGGTGCACAGGAGCGAGCTCGGTACGCACGATGGAAGGCCCTGGCCCTTTATAGGCGGCTGGCCGCTTCCGCTTGGAGTCCCAGCGCGCCAAGGGGGGGCTCTGGCCGCGGGCAGCAGCGCCGTACGGCGGCGCGGGTAGCGCGGGCAGGGCCTGGTCCGGCGCGAACAGCGACGCGGCGCGTGGTGTGCGCGGACTACAAGACGCCTCGGAGTGATCCCGGCCTCGGGGCGCGCAGCCTCGGGAAGGCGCGTGGCCTCGGGATGGCGCGGGCCCGGACGCCGCGGGTGGCGGGGCGCCACGCGGCACGGCGCACGCGCTCGGGCGCGCCCGGCGTTCTGGCCGGCGCGACGTCGCGGCGCGGCGTCGATCCTATTTCATTTAGCCCTGTTTGAATGCGACTTTCTCCAAAAGTTTGAATAGAACCCCACCGAACTTTGAATACGAAAGTTGTAGAGCACTTATAGGATAGTATTTTTCGTAAAGGCCGACCTATGTTTCCATCAACCCTTTGAGCATGAACCGCAGGCAAAGTGGTTGTCCTTCATGGCGCTAGTGAATAGTACTTGGCTGCAGTTGACCAAGTTTTTCACCATTTTTCACTCCAATTTTGCAATGCCATCCAACATGAAAGTTGCGTCCCTCGAAAAACTGGACAACTTTTATATTGAGAGATTTTGAAGTGTTTAGGTGAAATTTGGAGAACGCGGTAAAAGTTCCGGAGGACGTTCAAAGACATTAGGGTTTAAGTAGTGTTTGACCGGGCCTTTGACCAAGGTTTGACCACAAGTGCGTGTTGACTTGATCAAGAGGGTCATTAGGGATTGTTGGCGAGATTTTTGAGGTTTTCGAAGTGATGACCCAGGTTGACCATGGTTTGACCAAAGTCAACAGGGTTTGACTCGGCTGGTTCGGTCATTAGCACTAATGAGGCTAATTAAAAACCTGGGGCGTCACACCTGTCCCCGTCTTTTCTTGGTGTCGAGTGATCGAGTCTTCCAAATGAGCGCACTATAGACTAATCCCCAGCAACGCAGACTGTAGACTACAGTAGCACTGCTACTGTGTACCCCAAGAAGGAATGTATTCGGCTCAGAAAAGCTCTCACACGCACGCACTTGCATTGCTGTACATGTCCCATAAAAGGAAAGACCGTACCTACCGACAGGCGACGGGCACTAGGGACGACGGCATCCCCAGCCCAGCGGTGCCAGGGCAGCCGAAAATGGAATGTGCAATCTCCGCTGGATCCGGCAGGCGTAAGTGGCCAGCAGCGTATGTGTACGGGCAGTCCCAACCCTCCACCTCAGCTGGTGTCTTAAGCATTTAATAGTGTGACATGTCAGCAAAAATTTGATGTGGAGGCTGAGTTAACGAGGAAAGAGAAAATAAAATGAGGACATCGTTTCTCATATGAGAAACTGGGTCGACTCAACATCCAACGCGCGAAGACGCGACTGATTCCGCGTTGGGCGCTTCCGTGTCTCTTTCTTAAGCATTTTTTGTGTGACCCACTATTGGGACGGGTGAAGCCATGGCCGCAGCTCATCTCGTCCTCGCCGTGTCAATGGTGTGGCCTCTCCGTCACGCACGACGGTGGACGCCGCCGCAGCCTGCCTTCGGTCCCGCCGCCTAACACGCATCGTCGCCGCTCACGCGCGGAGCCTTTCGCCCTGCCAACTCGTTGTCACCTGCTCACCGTCGTGCCATGCGTGCTCGCGCAGATTGAGAAAGGATCGGAGAGGAAGGGAGTCACCGCCGTCCACCTGTATGTGGCCACGCTGTCGTCGTCCTGACTCCCAAGCGAGCTCCGCCCCGGGTGGCCGCATGCTCGCGGCTGCGTGTGCTCCTCCGCATCATGGCCGCGGACCACTGCGCTGCCCTGCTCGTGGAAGGTGGAACTCTGCTCGGCGGAGGAAGTCCACCATGGAACAACACCACACATATCAGGCTTTGCTTTCTCGAATGAGCAGCAACGACAAGTATATGATCCGCTCAATTTCTATTCTTTTCAGTAGTAATTAGGACTACCGTGGAAGAGATACGGAGTAACAAGAAATGGGAGCAAGCGGAGGAAGAAGATAGGATTTGCTGTAGGGTCCACCCAAAGAAACTGTGCGATGGGTGCTGTGATTTCCAACCGCATGTCGTGCTAACGTGGCGCTGTGGACTTCGTGCTTGGAGGCTGCGGGTTGGGACTGCCCTACTTGGGGCCGGGGCTCTACATCAGCTGGGTGGTACTGCTGCTAATGCCGAGCCCAGCCGTGTGTCCTGGCCTGGCCGCCTGGCTGCTGGCGCGTCTCGCAACTTGCGAGGATTCGTATCTCCCCCCATCCAAAAATTCCCTGGGTCCCCGGCTCGGCCGGCCGTCCACCGCCGCCACCGCCGACGAAGGTCTAACCAGCCTTTGTGAAGGTCTAATCGAGGCCCGGGCATGCTGTTTCTGTTGTTTGGCCACTGATATCTCTCTCTCTCTCTTTTTAGGGTTTGGTCATTGATCCCTCTTTTTTGGAAAGGACCACACAGCCGGCAAGGAGCCGGCCTGAACATTGTATTAAGTATACGAAGTTTGGCCATTGGTCTTAGTTGTCTGCCACGCGATGATGCCGTTGTTTGTGTTCACTGTGTGTGTACTGTGTTGGATCATGGTGTTCCGTGCTACGCCTTGAAGTGATGACGTCTCGTAATACTGCTCAAAGGGATAGCGAGCAAAAGGCTGGATTGATGAGGCGTGTTTCAAGGAAGGACCACTGAAACGCAGAAGAAATCATAACACTTGTCGTGGAGAGATCGGAGAGATTACCGTACGTGGTCCAAGGACGCCAGACGGGCAAGATGGTCCATGCACGCACAGCGCCGGCGATCTCGTCAGCATGAGTTGTACTTTACAGCACGGCGGCGGTGCCAGATGGGCACAGGGCGCCCGGCAGCGACTCAGGCACTCAGCGCTAGATTTATCTTCTTTTACCCGGCCCGGTGTGCCATTTTTGAGCTGATGCTTCCGCGCCGCGCGGCCGTTAAAACCTGAGCGGACAGCCAGTGAGCCAGCCATCCTGCAGTTCAAAACTGGACACGAGAGCTGCTCCCTGCAGTCTCTCGATCGCCAAGTTGCGCACTTGTCTGGAACGGCGCGGCGGTCACCTTTTGCGCTGCTCCCCTCCTGCTTCCTTGCTGTCCAGCGTCCGGCGACGGTGAGCACCCGGCCGGTTGATTACTCTGGTACGCGCTGCTTTCTCTTCAGTCTTCTCTCCATATGCTGAGGTCAGTGCCCGGCTCCAACTCCTCGAGGGGCGTCGCCGCCGTGGTCGGCGTCGGCCCCCGCCTCGGCTCCGCGGTGGCGCGCAAGTTCGCCTCCGAGGGCTACACCATCGCCATCCTCTCTCGCGACCTCGGCACGTCCCGACCTCCGAACTTCCTCCTCCTTCTCCTCCTCCTCCGTTCTCTCTTTTATATATGGCGCCGCCGCCGCCGCCGGCCGGCCGCTCATGCATGTTGCCGTGCGTGCAGAGAAGCTGTCCCAGCTGGCGGAGGAGATCGCGCAGGAGGCCAAGGCGCAGGTGTTCGCGCTCCGGGTGGACTGTGCCGACGCCCGGTCCGTGCGCGAGGCCTTCGAGGGCGTCCTCTCCCTCGGTCCCGTCGAGGTGCTCGTCTACAACGCCTGCGATGCCCCCGCCGACGACGCCGCGCCGCCGCGCCCCACGCCCTTCCTCGCCGTCACGCCCGACGCCTTCCACCGCTCGCTCGCCGTCTCCGCCGCCGGGGCCTTCCACTGCGCGCAGCAGGTACATACGGCCGTGTAGCGGTAGTCGTCGTCGTCCACGAGTCGATCTTGACCGACCTCTGATCGTGCACATGGACATGGATGGATGGCAGGTCATCCCCGGGATGGTGGAGCGGGGCAGGGGCACCATCATCTTCACGGGCTCCTCGGCGTCCGTCACCGGCTTCGCTGGCTACTCCGATCTAAGTAAGTGCCGCTTCTTCTCGGCTATTATTGCAGTATTGCTTCTGTTGATATGCTAATTGATTCTTGGAACGCGCGCGTACGTACGTGCAGGCTGCGGCAAGTTCGCCCTTCGCGGTTTGTCCCAGTCGCTGGCCAGGGAGTTCCAGCCGGCGGGCGTGCACATTGCGCATGTGATCATCGACGGCGTCATCGGCGAGAGGAGGTCAGTGACAGCTCTCTTTCCATTGCCAACAATCTATCCGATCTCTTGAGGAAACAAAAATAAATTAAAATGCATCCATCTGCAAGTACATTTGTGTGCCCAGACGACGATCGAATTGGTGTTTGCCAGATTCAGAATAGGGACTAGCTAGGGAGCCGATAGAAATCTGGCTCAGGAGATGCCAAGAAGGCAGCAGGGGAATATTGTTCTTGTCCCTGATGAGCTGTGAGAGACAATGAGAGGGGATACCACAGTTTCTGCATTCGCTCATCATCGTTGCCTCCCTCCCTAGTCAGAGAGTGTGGTCCAGCGGTATCCCAGCGTGTAGATCTGATCCGCCCGGAGGCCATTTTCAGCAAAGACGAACAAAAAGAAACTTATATGCAAAGAATCCATCCCCAAACGGTGTGCCTCGGATATATACGACGACTGCTGAAACTCAACCTCGACGAGATATTTGGACAATATACATATTCCATATGCGAACTTGCCAAGAGGCATTAGCAACAGTTTTTACTATCAGTCCATCTAGGTCGTTGCATTGTTGGTCTAACCGTCCAAGATCAAACGTTTTCACTTTTAATCATGGCATAACATTAATATTGTGTTATTCACTATGAAATTTATAATAATGAATTTTACCAATAAATAGGATAAAAATTAGCTCCAGCTCCAAACAAGACAGGCTAATTTCAGTAGACTAAAACTTAGGTGTCTAAATTTTATTTTTTGAGGAAACAAGAGGGTTTTACTCTACTGGTTATATATTTGTAAATAAAGTTAAGTTACAAGCAAAAGGGAATGAAGAGACAGAGAAGGAAAAATGTCTAAATTTCAATCAAGCTAAATTTTAGTTTTAGTCCATCGAAACCGGCGATCATATCCAAGTTTGTAGATCGATCGGTCAATGTTCATCTATCTTATCCAATAAGACATCCAATTATGAGTTGGTCCCTTCTTATTGTGCATTGTTTCTGCTTCTTGGTGAACTCTCACAACAAATGAGTACAAGTCACCTGCTGAACGAATTTGGGCTTTGGTCAACGAGGATCAATTTCAGTGAAGATTTTTTTGAGTCGACCAACGCAATATATGCAAGTCCCTCACCATCTTTATTCTCCCGGTACGTGTGTAAGTTTCCGGTACACCTGCAAAAGGCGTTGGACGGAATCGCGACGTGCTTTTCGCACCCTCCGGCGTGCTCGGAGCCCCCGGCACATGGCTGCGCCGCCGGCGGGGCACGTCGCACCCCCGACCGCTTTAATTTCGCTCCGGCCCCTCGGACAGAGACCCCGGGCTCGACACGTCCGCGCGCGCGCGCGGCGGTACTACGGGATGGACGGATATACCAAAGCCTGAAAGCCCTGCCGGTTTTCTGCGCCGCCGCCGCGTGCACGCCGCTTTTGGGCAGGAAGACGCGAGGTGCCGCCGCGCGTCGCGCGGCATCGCGCCACTTGTCGGCGCCGCTCGAGCTTTAATTTCTTCGATCGGTCCCCGGCGACCGAGCGGGCCGGCCGGGAGCACCGCCGCGCCGCCCGATCGAGTCGCAACTCGGGATCGCGATACGGTCGTGCGTAGGTCTCGATTAAAGCTTTCCGCGGGGACGAAGTCTTCGCCGCCGACACATGCATGGACGTGCCGTGGTCCACGTATGCCGGATCACAAAACGGAACAATAATATAATTAATTTTGACTGGCATCGACAGTGGCACGCTGCGAATGTACTACGTACATGACAGTGATCGAGATGCACGTACGGCTCGTGTAGAGTACTGACATAAAGTAAACGTAATGCCTGATTATTTCTTGTCTTGTCATTTGGTCAGGTCGCCGAGGAGCAGCAGGGCAGGTGGCGCCGGCGACCCGGCGGCGGCGGGCGCGGACCCGGACGCGGTGGCGCAGAGCTACTGGCACGTCCACGCACAGGACAAGAGCGCGTGGACGCAGGAGATGGACATCCGGTCGCCGTCCTTCATGTAGCAGCAGCAGCAGCAGCCAGCAACGACGGCTAGCCGCCGGCCGGCCGAGCGAATCAGCCCCGGCCGCGCGCGTCCCCGTCGTCACTGCCATTGTGTTGTGTGTCTGCGCGGCTGCGGGCAGGGGATCGTGTCCCCGTTCCGCGTCGCACGTTTGCGCCGCGCTTCTTGCCTCTCTTGTTTGCTTCGTGCCTGTGGTTTGCTGCCTGAGCCGGGCAGCATTCTCAGGCCGTCGATTTCGTCAGCCTGGGGCTGTGATCGCTGCCTGGGTCCAGAATCGCAACCAAATAGGCCCTTAGTGTGATGCCCGCGGGGTCCGGTCGCCGTCCCATCACCCGGGCCCTCCCATCCTGTCCCGATCGCCGCGGGCGGCGATCTCGGCCGGCCGGCCGCTGCAAGTTCGTGTATGTGATTTGTGCCCCCATCTTTCTGATGTGTATACGAGATTACGAGCTATATAGTCTGCGTGTGATGATTGCAAGCTACCAGCATTTGATTCTGAACTCATATACAGGGCCGTGTTTGGATCCTTGGCTATTTTTTACCACCCCTTTTTTAGCTTAAATAGCCCAAATAGCAACCAAATGGTGGTCTATTTGCAACTAGTCCACCCAAAAAATTATCCTCCAAATAGATGCTAATTGGGCTATTCTAAGCGGGCCCGCTGAAATCTGCTATCTCCCGCACGTGATCGATCCCACCTGCGCGAGGAGACGGACGCTCCAACCCTACCCGCGCCGTCGCCGCCTCCACCAACACGCGGCTCCTCCTCCCTCCCCTGCTCGAAGCTCGGCATCCCCGAGGTCACCGTCCCTTCAGCCAGCGGTGGTGGGCAGCCAGAGGCGCTGAGCCACGTGCGGGCATCCTGTAGCCCAGCGGCATGGCGGCCCCCAGTGGTCGGCAGCCCGGAGGTTCGGGCGTGGCGTAGGGCGAGCTCGTCGCCGGCGCGTCACCCCTTGATGCTCCATCGCGCCCCGGTGCTCTGCTCCCTCCCTACCTCCCCGGCGCGGCGCAAGACCGGGACCCGCGCAGATCTGAAGCTCCGGGCGGCGCTCTGGTGGCGGCGGAATCCCGACGGGCGTCTGTCCCTCCTCTCGGCGCGGCGTCCCAGCGGCCCGGCCTCCGGCAGGGATAGCGTCTTGCGGTTGGTCGTCGATTTGGCCGATGACGAGGGTGGTGGTGGTGGTGGGTCGGGGAAGCAGCAGGCCACATGGAGGAGGTGCCGTGCTAGGTGGTGGCCGCTGGGGTGCTTGGGCGACAGAGCCGCCATGGCCGATGAGGGAGTGGGACGGTTGATTTCGTTCAGGCCATGGCCATGGGTGGAGTTGGAGTATGTGGCGGAGGCGGTGAGAGAGTTCATCGGTGAATTTGACTAGCTAACTGATGAGAAAGTGCATTAAATGACAAATAGCTTTTGGATCCAAACAGCTCAAGAGCTATTTTATTGAAGAGCTATTTTCTTAAACTAAACTTTAGCACTCAAGATAACTCTAGGCTAATTCTCCATACACACCCATAGTATGTCTGTATATACGTCGTGAACATGACTTGAGACGTTTACCTATTTGCCATTTTAGCTATGGTTCTCACATTCACTCATCTCACATCATTATCAAAATTCACTCATCTCACATAGTGACAAAAAAAGATTGTGAGGGAGAAAGAAGAACAAAAAAAATGT
The DNA here is from genome assembly GCA_036936925.1 of Cenchrus fungigraminus. Lineage (NCBI taxonomy): Eukaryota > Viridiplantae > Streptophyta > Magnoliopsida > Poales > Poaceae > Cenchrus > Cenchrus fungigraminus. The sequence continues at coordinate 60,336,667 of CM072768.1, read as the reverse complement.
GAGAAGTGAAGAAGATATAAGGCCTGTTTGGAAGCACTCTGCTCTACCAAATTTAGCTCCACTCCATAAAAAAATACTCAAACACCTCAGCAAGCTCCACTCCACTCCATCAAAAATCAGCTTCACTCCAACTTTTTTTTTCCAGAGCTCCTCAAGAGGTGCTCCTCCAATTCTTGGAGCTGGTAGAGTTGGGAGAAAATTATCCACCATGCCACTGATTACATAACAAAAAACGGTTCGCGATCTATTTTTCGTTGACCGGTCGGTCCTCTCCATCGCCACCCATCACCCTCCCGAGATCTCGCCGCCATCCGACGCCGGCGCCTCCTCCCCCTCCTTCGGTGCAGTCCGCCCCTCCATTCCGGCCCCGACGCCTCCTCCTCCGCCGGCCAACTGCGCGCTGTCCCGCGCCGACCATCCTCCCAGGACGCTGCCGCCAACGCCTCCTCATCCTCCTCGCCGCAGTCCGTCCCCTCCACTTCGGCCCTGCCGTCTCCTCCCCTCCGGCTCCGGCGCCTCTTCATCGTCCGCCGTTGTGGCCCGGTGGCCCGCGCCGGTCGTCATCATCCTGCCTCATCCCTTCCCCCCGCGAACCCTAGTGTCGCCCCCTGCTTCATCCTGCGCTGCTGGGACCATCGACCCATGGTCGGGGCGCCCCGTCGCCCGCCACGGGGCTTGACGTCGCCATGGTCAGGGCTCGTCGTAGCCTGTGGCCGTGGCTCGCCGTCGCTCGCCACTGGGGCTTGCTGTTGCCCATGGCGGGGGCTCACTGTAGACCATGGCCGGGGCTCGCAGCCGTCCGCCACCGGGGCTCACCGCCACCCGCCTACTCCTTAGCCCGCCGCTCGCCGCCGCCCGCCCGCCTACTCCTTAGCCCGCCGCGGGAGAGAGGCCGCCGCGGCGGCGCCGTGGAGGTCGCCCGTGGTCGGGAAAGGCATGCTCCCTACCTGAGGTTTGAGCTTGAAGATAAGCTGTCAAGTGGGACCCGCGTAGATGGGTCGATTTGGGCCGCTATTTGCACAGTGGGCTGCGGGGGTGGAGGGAAGTGGGTTTTTGAAATTTGTGGAGTGGAGCTCTCCCAAACATGATGCTCGAAATTGTTGGAGTGGAGTGGAGTTTGAGAAGTGGAGTTTGTGGAGCAGAGCTGATGTTTTTAAGGTGAAGCTCTCCCAAACAGACCCATAATGATAGACCCCACGTAATGGCAAATAGTTAATTATTCCGAGAAATTGTACCTCGAAGACTTGAGCTGACATGGCATCCGTGCTCTTTGTACAGGTAGGTAGCGCAGAGCATTCGAGGCGGCCTTTTGTACAGGTACGGCGTGCATTTGGGCGAAAGGGATGCACGGGGGGTGCGCGATCCGTCACCGGCGTTCAGTTTGGAGACGGTTTCGGCGCCCCCATCATCCCCGGATAGGGACTCGCTACTCCCTCGCGGCCCATCAGCGATCAGGGCGCGCCTCCGGCCCCATCGCACGCCATGCGCATCCTCACCGCGATATGATCCGAGCGACAGGATGCCGTCGCTGTGCTCGAACAGCAACCAAATCGGGCGCGGCCGTGGATGAGAACGGCCATGCGCGGGCGAACGCAGATCGTCTCTGATCCACACACGGCTGGTGCAGGCGTGCAGCCACGGACGGCCATGGAAAGTCCAGCCTGCGAGGAATCCCCACGTTCCGAATTGGGCAGAAAAAACCGAGAAACGCATGCACATCCACGTTCAGAATTGGGCAGGGTCGTCATTCTCCGGCTACTGATAGTAACAGGGTGATTCGTACAGTTAGAAAGATGACGGGATCGGGACGAGCAAGCTCTCCGCACGTGGTAAATGCTGCAAGTGCGATGGTAGGAGTACCTAGCTAACAAATTTTGGAATTGAGGCGGAGGTCTTTTCGCTACCAAAGGCGTTGTTGGAACGGCTATGTTCAGCTCGCTGGTAGCTGGCTGGTGCCGGTTTATTCCGAGAGGAAAAACCGCTGGTTGGTTGGTGACTGATGGCTGGAGCTGATCTATTCTAAGAGAAAAGTATTTGGCTGGTGGCTGATAATCTATCGTGTGGATTATCAGCCACCAGCCAACGGTAATCTTGTCTAGGGTGCTCGTCTCCTTGAAGGTGACTGATGTCCCTGCACAACTTGACGATGCAACGACCGGTGTGATTACAGACACGATGATCACGCTTACAGACATGATGTGTATTTTACCGTAGAGAGGGTTCGTCGCCCCGTCGGGCTAGCGTGCCAGTAAAGTTCCCTGATGGTGCCGCCATGTTAGACCACAATAACTTGGTCACCGATCAACAAACAACCACTCATCAGCTCATGGCACTATGGTTTTTTTATAGTGTTGGGTCAGCATGGTAGTCTGATTGGCCCATCATGCTATGGTCGACTCATCGTGCTATGGCCGACCCACCCAGCCCCCGCCTCTGCCATGCCCTCAAGCGGCGGCGGTGGCCAACGCATACCGCGCCTGAAGGAGGAGGGAGGGGCGTGGAGCATGGGGATGAGGAGGCAAGGTCAAATGACGGTGGCGGTGGCAACTAGCGCATATCCTCGCGGTGAAGGCCGGCATGGCCCCTGCCCTGCGGCGGAGGCCAGCGTAGGTCCTAGCCGCCTCATAGTAGTGGGTGCGGCACGACCACCAGCACGACTCCTGCCATGGGAGCAAGGGTAGCGGCAGGGAAGAAAGGGGTGGCGACGTGAGGTGAGGGAGGAGAAGCGGCGATGTGATAAGAGTCGTGAGGGGAGGCAATGTGAGGGGAATGGATCGTCGGAGGAGTGATGGAGGTGTGAGAGGAGGGAGTGGGAAAGGGTTAGGGTTTTTTATTTGCAAGTACCACTATACTCGTTGGTGACTCAACATGTCACATGCAAGTGTAGGTAAAATCAATATCTTAAATGGAATTCCTTTGACATGTCTAATACAGTACAATCCGAGTAGACGTGTCTATCAAAATATCGGCAACTTGAATTTGCAATAAGGGACTGGTCACTAGACACAAGGAGCACAAGAATGCAGATCACAGTTTACCTTTTTGTTTCTGGACAATGTTATGCAAGCACGACACACACATCGTTCTGACAGTTGATTAAAACACTCTCCACCACCCTGAGAAACAATCTCAAGGACTCAGGAAACAATCCATAAGAGAATCAGAAAACAATCCATAATGAATCTACAACGATGAGCTATGTACAAATCTAGTTTAATAAAGACTTCAAAACAAATGTGATGTCCTGAAACAAAGGTCTTTTAACTCTTTGCTCTCATTTATTGAACTTGTAACCTCTTTTAACTCCTACATTCAAACACTTTTTGGGGCTTATTATAAGCCCTACCATGTGAGAGGCCTTATGGGCTTATAATCTTTGTTTCAGATACAGCATAGCTAAACAGTTTCCACCAATAAGTTTTTTTTTTTCTGAATTTTGTTGTTTCTGTAATGACTCAACTGTCTAGATTAACTGTATAACCAATGAGGAATGACTAGATTGGAATACTGAGCATTTATCAGTTCAAGTTGTGTATAGATGTAGAAATAAAGACTGAAAGGATACTGAAGGGTGAAGGCTGGTTTTATTCCAATATGACCATGTTATACTAGGCACACATAATTTGGATGTGCCTAATTCATGTTCCAGTTTGACTTGTTGGAACAAACACAAGGTTGAATCACAGGCCATTTAACGCATATAATTTCTTCATCAATGCTTCAGAAGATCCTTAACATTAGCAGTACATGTACAACACATTTTAGCATGTTTTGGTCATGTATCCTTGATCATGTAGATCACAATTCCTGATTTCCATGAGAAGAAAGTATTGACTACCGCATTCCAGGTCTGACCTTCATGCACGAGAGGATGGAGTTGATTTATATTTTTGGCTTAGCATATAACATAGTTACATAGTGATTAGTCAGATCATACTTACATGATAAACCATTGTTACATACATGGAATTAAACTGATGTCAAGACGAGGTGAGATGATTAGTGCATTGTTTAAAGTAGTTAAGGATTGATTTGTAACGATTGAAATAAAAGCAATCACATTTTACAATACCTAATGAAAACATCTCTTTTATTTCGATAAATATTTCTAAGCATGTTATGTGCACACATTTGTCAGAAAACTACGCATTTTCCTCCCAAACGGAATTTGAGAAGACAGATTTGTGCTCTGGTTTTCCCTGGCAGTTTTGCCGGGCATGGAGAAGTTTGCCATGTCAGCTCCAGAGGCCGGGTTACACGAGTAAACAGGATGTGCAGAGCACAGTATGGCAAAACCGGCGAGGGCAAGTTTTAGTGTAGCCAGTAAAGACATTGCTTGGCTCACCGGTCGCTCCGTCTCAGGCATACAAAGCAGCAACTTGCAGGCCCAAATCAAGCGTAGTCGTGTTACCCTTTAACTGAATCACATGTCGGTTCAAGGTGCATTCAGGGTCGACCTGGAAGAGAACGTCAGTAAGCCCATAAGATCACAACCGTTCATGTAACCACAAACATTCAAAAACTCAAGTGTTAAAATACATGTTGCCACAAACGATCAGTGCCCCTGACTTTAAGTTTATTCCAATTATGCCAATATGCAAACATGTCTGGTGACTGAGACATCAATTTATGGGGGTAGCACCAACACATCATTCAACTTCCATGTAGAAAGGTACAAGCCATACAGCCAGAGAAAGAACAGAACCAAAACAATAACCAATGACATTAGGTTACTCGTGCTACTATTTTCTGCTATATATAGTTCAATAATTCATCTAAATGCAGTTTTAGAGTCCTAGGTGCAGGTGAGCATGATACTATCATGTCTGAATCTGGTCGAATTAAATTCAGTTGTACCAACATACAACTTGATCATCTTAGTCTACTATCGCAGCACAGAAATATCATTCAATGTCTGCTGAAGCAATTCAACCAAACATTGCTCTCTCACACTCCCATAGCTTGGAAAATACATAAAACTATAACACTGAAAGCTGCATGCATCAGTAAGCTGACAGGAACACCTAACAAAATTCAAATCAGACCTCCCAATCAAATATTATTCTGATGAGTATAGTTAGTTTCTGATCCATTTAGACCTACCATGTTGCACTGCACAAGGTTCATTGCCATAACTCTTTGTCAGAAGTAAAATTTGATCATGAACCAGCCTCCGTTCAGGAAACATAAAAAGCGGAACAATTTTAGGCATAAGTAATGAACAAGTTCTACAATGAAGGCTGAGCAAAAGCAATGTGATCCTACAGTTTCAGTGCACACAGTTGTAACTAAAAATGAACTCATATGGCTCCAGAAAAAGAAAAAAAAGGTCTAGAAGCTAAAACACCCTAACCCACCACCATAGTTTGGTTCTCTTTTCTATTAAATCGATCTGTATTCATAACTTACTGTTGGAGTATAAGTGAATTGCCCACCTTTCCTCATCAGCTTAAGCTTTTGGGTTGAACTGATTGATGCATGCAACTCAATATGGTATCAGGGCCAGAGGTCTAGAGTTCGAGTCCTAGCGGGCGCGTTAATTAAAATAATTACAGCCCACTCCAATATCCACGTATGCGGCCTGGGGGAGCCTGCACGTGAGGGGGGTGTTGGAGTATAAGTGAATTGCCCACCTTTCCTCATCAACTTAAGCTTTTGGGTTGAACTGGTTGGTGCATGCAACTCAATACTTACTGATAATTTTGTCCAAATGACCAAATCAATTTCACATCGAGTAACCAACTTTGCTAGATAGATACTTTGTACTTGATCTTGTACAACATACAAACAGAACTGTCTCATGCAAATAATCTGGTAGATAGGAAAATATTGTTCATGACAAAAAAAAGAAAAGCAGATGGACATGCATTCCATTATGCAGATCAAGCTCACTGAAGCAAAGTGTGTTGAAGTGGATCTTGCAGCAATACCTAGTTTTATTAATAACTAATAACACCACATATCATTTCAATAAATACTGAATCTATACAATTGTCTCATCAAAGGAGCATCAACCCGGGGCACAGCCACAAACACTCATCACAGCAAGCACAACCAATGAGCCAATTGCATGCAGCCCGACATCATACGGCAGATCAAATGTGGCAATAATCACTTAATATGTTTTGATACTAATGGGAAATAAAACAAAGGTTTATAGTAGACAAAGAGAATGGTTAATCAAAGTGAACTTATAGATTTCCATAGGCATAAGGCAACAAATATACATAGGACACTTTTCTGATAAAACATCACAAGACAGTACAATACTCATGACTTTGTGGATCATTACATCATATTGGTGTTGGCCAGACATTTCAGCTCTAACAAATCATTACAAATGATACCACAAAAAGTTCACATGGTTTATGCAGTCGAAATGAAAAACAAAGCATCTACATAAGCATTTATTTTGCATTTATTGGATAGGTTATGCGTGTATGGCAGTAAGGCTTAGAGAGTAGTACCAGGTGAGCCGGCATCTCATTTTGCATCCCAGTCCTTCAGCTTCTTACTTCCCTTTGGTTTAGCTATAGGTTTCATGCCTGCCATTTTTGCATCATACTTTGCTCGCAGAGGTCCATTTGTAGCCCATCTGAAAATTCGTGAAGAAAGAAATTAGTCCAGAGTCATTACATAGGTTTCCCTTGTTAAAAAACCAAGACACGCCATAAAACAATACAAAATAGTTCAACTGAGAAATGTGTACTAAGCTTCAAGGTTTTGACGAAATAGAAGATATGGGAATGCAAATATTTCTATGTGTAGGTATGTCAGCTCAAAAAATAAGAGTAGGTCATCCACTGGACTTCCTAATTAAAAGCATTCAAAATATGATTATTTTCTGTCAAGCCATCATTATTTACTTAGAAAATAGCAACCTCTACTGAAAGCACATGGAAGAAAATTAAACAAGCCAACTGAATATCATCAATGATGATGCGACAGACGAGTACTTACGGTGCATTCCAATCCGTAGTATCCTCATTAACAAGATGTGTCCACTTCGTTCTTCCACTGAGCCCAAAGTGCTTAACTTGCATGACCTTGGGAAGAATGCTCTTATCCATCTTATCTTCCCCAGTGGGTTCAGAGAAATCACGGCTGTAGATATCTTCTTTACCAGCTGACTGAATAACATCATCAGCACTTTCCTGGAAGAAGGCACCTTTGTGGTAATACTTTTGCATAAATTTCCACTTCTGTTTAGTCTGCCGAAGCTGCTTCGGATTCTTCCTCTCCCATTCCCGACGCTCCTCCTCGGTCATATTCCTGACCTTCTCAATCTCCTCCTTCTCCTTCAACCTTGCATCTCTTTCCTCCCTGTCCCTCTTGATTCTTGCTATTTCTCTATTCTTCCATGACTCGTACTCCTCTGCTTCGTTCAACTCATCATCTGTATCAACATCCTCAATGTTGGCCTCTTCATTCAGTGCCTTCTCAATGTGCTCCTCCTTTTTTATCTCTTCAACCACAATCTGCCTAGTCTCAATCTTCCTAGCCTCCAGCCTCTTCTTGACCAGCTCCTCAAGCTGCCGCTCCTCCTCCTCCAGGCGTTCACGCTCTGCAATTGTGTCCCTCTGTGATTTTGGTATGAAGACAGGTTTCACCATGGCCATGCCCATCTGCTCATCCTCAGAATCCGTCTCATACTCAGATTCTTCTGACTCCTCGTCCTCAACAGGTTCCTCATCTTCCTGAGGAAGTAGCTCCTCCTCCTGCTCCCTTAAGAGCTGCTTCTCCCTTATCCTCCTCCTCCTTTCCTCCTGAGCCTCCTCATCCTCCTCGTCGATATCAGCTTCCTGCCTCTCATTCTGGTCCTCAACAGTCGACACGATCTCAGCCTGCCGTATACGGCGATGGTCTGCCCTCAGCTCCTCCTTGTTCTCACGGGTTTCTGCAAGACGCCGGAGCCGGCGATCATCCTTGGCAGGGATATCACCATCCTCATCCTTTGGGAATGCCTTGTCAAGGGAGACACGTGCCGTTCGGAGGTCTATGTCCTCCTCAGCATCATCGGCCCACTCAGGAGCCTTTCCTGGCCAGTACCGCTTGACCTTGGTCTGGCCGATCTTGCCACGGAGCTTATCGCGCACCGCGATGGCCGCATCGCTTACACCGGCCGCCACGGACATGGTTACTGTCGGTCACCAATTCCCCACTTCTGTGTATCCAATCAACCTGCAACACACACAAATCATGAAATGACATCAATACCATTTAGGTATGCCAGTAAAAGCATCGGTTCAGCTCCATACAGGAGACAGCCAGCCAGAGGTGGATCCAGGACCCAGGCTTGGGGGGCTGCAGCCCAAGGTCCGACCCATAGAACACCGAGTACCACCCCATGTACAGCCCATGGAGAAGGGTCAGCCCAGCTGCTGAGTGAAAAGCACGCGCACAGTCTCTTGCACTCGCACGCGAGTCTGCATCTCTACTTCCCCTCCACCCCGTTCTTTCGCGACTTTGCGATCACGTGTGCTGCTCCATCTTCTCATTCTGCTTAAATGATGCTGGTTTCGCATTCTGCTTAAATAATGCTGGTTTCTCTCTCTAGTCGTGCTGATCTTCGAAACCTTGCTGCTAGGATAGTTGAAAACTTGAAATTAATAGACTTACACATTCCCCCTTTTTGGCGAGTAAATTATCTTCTTTAAGTGGAGTACAGTGACACCTCAAATAGTTACATCTATTGCATCATTTATTTAGTTTAATGCTAGGAGGAATATTTTTTAGCATTCCACTAATTCATCCAACCTCCTTTGCCCCGTCTCTAGATCGCCACTGGAGACAGCAAACTTACGCCAGGCCCTGCACCCCGGATTTTATCAATTTTTTCTTCCAAATCAAAATGCGCCTCTAACAAATTTGGGTACCAAATCCGAGACTAATCTTACGGGTAAATTTAATCGAAGCACGGATGGAAAAATGGCATCATTGGACTAGCAGGGTAATGTTCAACTAAATCCACAGCTAATTGAACGAAGGGAGGGGGAAGTTTGGGTAATGTATCTCGCAATCACAACAAACCAAGAAACGTTTTTTTCTCTCTCCGGTAGAACCACGATAATTGCTTGAAAAATATAAATAGCATACATCAGGGTTTGGCCGTTTGGGGGTTCGACTCCGCACCGCAGGGAGGGAAGGGAATAGGTGGGGTGTACCTGTCGGATGTTCGCCGCCGGCGCCCGACGAAGGCCAGATGGTCCGCCGACAAAAGACCAGGCAGTGAGTGGCTGCTCGCCGCCTTGTCGTCGCCTTGACCAGTGAGTAAGGCCGAGAGGGTGGAGTGGAGAAAGGGGAAATTGGCCGCTGGGAAACGGGAGCCGGAGTCCAGGCGCGGGGAGGAGGGGCTGCAGCTGCGAGGCGCACGCGGGCGCTAAGAGGGCGGCTCGGCCGATCGGGGTAGGAGAAGACGGACTGCCGATCGGGGTAGGAGAACTGAAGACGGACTGCGGCGGCGGCGTCGCTTTTCGCGGCACCTGCCTGAGCGGAGCGGACTTGAGCCGAAGGGTGCTGGGCTGGACGCCTGGGCTGGGCCTTTGGCACATTGAGAATTTGAGATTGAGTTCGAATCGAGCACTGTCGCAAAGAGAAAGGGGGACTTCCAAAGTCCAAACTAAATATTCCTAGTGAACATCTTTCATTGATGGATGAAAACGAAGGAGAAGGAACTGAAGAATGCATTATGTGGTAAACTTCATCTTAATGTCAGCACAGGCTGAAACATCAAGGCTTTAAAAACAAATTAACTCGGTATTTCTGTAAATGAAATGTGCACATCCAGGATGTATTGCATAAATAAAGTAACATTATGTTAAAAATAGATCGGTGCACACTCACTACCTTTTAAAAACATGGAACTGCTAATTTAACGATGCAAAAATACTACGTGCTGATTTGCACCGCAGATTTGTACGAGAGAAAAATACTTTAGAAGAAGTCGAAACAAGAGAAGCCAAATGGAGCCTAAGTCTAATAATCACAGTGACACCGAACCGAATACAAATGACAAGCTATCAACTCGCAAGAGCAAGGAACGCCAGATGACACGGTACCATTCTACCAGATAACCTTACCACTATGCTGCGGTATGCAAGCAAGGTTCCAGAGATATGCCACCTCTTTGAATTAGGCCCTCAAATGGGCAGAATCGGGAGTCCAGAGTATAATCCACAGAGGACAGCAAACACAATTTGCACACTGGCCAAGTACACCAGTTCTGCAGACATGGGGGAAACTACTCATATGTAGAGCTACTGATAGTAAAAGGGTGATTGGTATACAGTTAAGAAGATGACAGGAGGGGACGAGCACGAGTACGCTCCGTGGTAAATGCTGCGAGTACGATGGTCGCTAACTGATATCAAATAATCAAGCGGAGGTCTTATCACCACCAAAGGCGTTCTCCAGTACACCTGTATTCTGAAGGTGACTGATGTCTCCGCACATCTTGACGATGCAGCGACCGGTGATACTGGACACGAGGATCACGCTTACGGACGTGTTGTGTAATTTACCGTGGAGAGGCCTCGTCGGGCTGGCGTGCCGGTAGAGTTCCCTTATGGTGCCACCATGTGAGACCAGGATAACTCGCTCACCTGTCAAAAGACAACTCTTTGTCAGGTTGAAGGTATCTCCACATGTCACATGCAAGTGTAGGTAAAGCATTATCTTAAATGGGATTCCTTTTACAATCCAAGTAATCATGTCTATGAAAATATCAGTAACTTGAATTTGCAATAAAGGACTGGTCACAGGACACAAGGAGTCCAAGAATGGAGATCACAATGTACCTTTGTGTTTCTCGACAATGTTAAGCAAGCATGACACACAACGTTCTGACAGTTGATCAAGACTCTCTCCGCCACCCTGAGAAACAAACTCAAGGACTCAGGAAACAGTCCATAAGATAAGCAGGAGCAATGAGGTATCTATAAATCTAGTTAAATAAAAACTTCAAATAAAATGTGATAATCCCTGAGACTAAATCTATTTCAGATACAACATAGCTAAGCAGTTTTCACCAATAAGTTTTTTTCTGAACTTTATTGCTTCTGTAATGACTCAACTGTCTAGATTAACTGTATAACTAATGAAGCACTAGATTGGAATACTGAGCATTTATCAGTTCAAGTTGTGTATAGATGTAGAAATAAAGACTGATAGGATCATAGGATACAGAAGGTTGGTTTTATTTCAATATGACCATATTATACTAGGCACACATAATTTTGTTGTGCAAAATCACTCCATGTTCCAGTTTGACTTGTCGGAACAAACACAAGGTTGATCACAGGCCATTTAACACATATAGTTTCTTCATCTATGATTTAGAAGATCCATAACATTAGCCGTACATGACAACACATTTTAGCATGTGCAACATTGCTAAACATAATTCTTATCAATAGGCTATAACAACACTTACAGGAATTTGTTGGTTTCTCTTGTGGGACACAAAAGCTTTGTAAGCCTCTGGCCTCTCTGTAGCAGCATCTTGGAACTTCATGCCCTGCAGATCTCCAATGTGTCTTTCTCTCAGTGCTGTCTCGAACATAACCTGGACGATCAATCATTGCATTTATTAAGAATTTTAGAAACAACTGAACCATCCACAGGTAGTATATTTCCAAGTACAGAAGAAATGTAACATGCTGAAATATTCACGCAACATAAACAGGGATGAGTAGAATGCACATACATTTGGTAGGTTGCAGATTCTTGCAATTGTTTGCGCAGTCTCTGCTGCTCGCTTTAGATCAGACGAGTATATGGCAGCTGGTTTTGCTTCTTTGGAAAGCCTTTGGGCAACCTTTTCAATAAAATCCGCATTAGAAATGCTACTACAAATGTCTAGTGAAAGCCAGTATAAGTCATACCATACCGCGACAGCTTGTTGCCTCCCAATATCATTCAGCTCTGCATCCATGTGTCCCTTGTGCAGGATTTCAAATATGATACTATTTAGTAAAAGGAAACACTGTGTTGAACAATACATGGTTTAGCAAGTTTTAATTTTCTGGTCTACGACAACCATATCAAGTTCATGATGATAATTAGCTGGTTATGATCCGAGGCAAAAATGAAAAGCACTCTATTCCATCATAGAAGCAGTTAAGTTATGAAACAGGACCATTGTGTTTCTTTCATTTTGCATTAATATGTTAGTAATACCATGTACTACACTACTACTGCAGTGCTGCCCATCAACTTTCGGATAAACTTAAGGGTACTCCAAGAGCAGAAGTACGATAACTCATCCCTAAGGCCTAGCAAACAAATGTAGCAAAGCACATGTGGGCAAACATTACCGATTTCCCTGGACATATCACATGATATATGGATTATTTGAGAAAAGTACAAATGCATCATAGGAGGAAGAACGCTAGTATGCTATGATGAGCAAACACATTGCTCTGATGAGGGATAGAGTTGATACTTAAGATACAACCGCTTGAATAATGACCAGATTAGATTCTGATTTGAAAATAAAACCAAAACTAAACAGTGTAAGTCAAAGTCTGACAAAGTATCAATGTGCTTCCAAGTTTCATACTCACAGATGCAGTGGAAGCAGGGGAACAACCAACATCCCTTTAGCAAGTAAACAAAACATCTTAATTGGCTACTTGAGTGGATCAAAATCAACTAATCGAGGCAACACTTGCATATACACAAAAGTCCTACAGACCTGCAGTCCAATCATTCTGTCATCTCAGGACTCAGGTCCCCAATTTTGTTGTCCCTTCAAAAGGACGAACCACTAATCCAGTAAGTTAAACTGTGTACTAGCCCTAGCCCTACCCCTACAAGGACGAACCACTAGTCCAAACATTAGAATCTACTAGTGCACCACATCTTAGGTCCTACAGGAGTCCTCAATTGCAGTAGTTTTCCAGTTTAAGCAAGCAGCGAAGATTGAAGGCCGGTCGCAGTTTGACGAAGCGATGGACGAGGGAGGAAAAGCAAGCGGGCACCTGTATGATGCGCGCGGCGTTCCATGACGTCTCCCCGTGCCGCACGATCACGACCTCCGTGAAGTCGCCGTACTCCTCGGCGCCGGAGGCGGACGACGACATCCTCAGAGCCGCTTCCGGGGCGTGGACCCAACGAATCTGCGGGAAATTCGCGGGTCCGGGAGGGCGGTACGCGGCGACGGCGGAGGCCGGGGAGGGGAGGAAGGCGGCGAAGGACGCGATCGATGGGGTCGGCGGCGCGGGCAGCGGCGGCAGTAGCGTGCTTGTGGGGAGGCGCCAGAGCATATCCGGGGCACAGGGCGCTCAAGCCGACCTGAATAGCTTTTTTTTTAGCACAAGCCGAGCTGAACACGGCGTGATCAGGTAGTTTAGATGGGCCCCGTTTGTTGCGAAGCTAGGCTGGGCTGAAATATCTAATGCCGAGCCCATTTTTTGCCGAAGGAGGCCCGACTAAGACTAGGTTTGGATTGGGCCATAAATTTGACTTCACTCATCTTCGCACAGCAGCCCAACGTAGGACCTTTGTTATCTCTTTAGGATTATTGGATTATTATAAACTCTTGGTAGTGATTATGGATTATAAAAATATATATTTGTGTATTTATAATTATTAGAAAAATCTAGACAGTGATTATAGATAGCATAAAAATATAAAATATATTGTGTGATTAAAAAATGCAGTGTCTACCCGAAATCCAAGCATTCATGGAGTCCCCCCACTCGTATAGTCGTATCTGCCCCATCACCATCATCTCCAGTTGTGCCCCGCGCTTGCCTCCATCGTCAGGTCGGCTTGCCGCTGCCGGCCATAGCCTCTTTCTAAGGGCATGTACAACATTGTAGACGGCTGATGTCTATTTGACACATACAAACAGCTAAAATAGACAAATTGTATAATGAGTTGTCTAATTGGTTGTTTGCAAGACATTTAATTCACCCCTTGACACATAAATCATAGTGATCATGTGCAGATTTGATCTTTGTAGTCATTTGGTGCTCAATTGAAATTGTAATACCATTACAATGTACACTGCACATCCTTCCTAGCTCCTTTTTACTATTGCCACTATTTTAATGGATATATGTATCTACTACGATCAAAGACCTATATGTGAAATTCATCTATCTAAAGGACCTATTTCATGTCCAATCTGCCGGTCTAAAGAACTTAAACGTGCAAAGCATATCTATAAAGAGTTGAAATGTAAAATGCAATGAGAAATATCTCTCCCGCACCATGTGCTCAGCTTCAGCCTTCTCTTTCATCTTGATCTCCCCTGATTTTTCTTGATCTATTTGTCTCTCTCGACGCTCCTTGCTGCCTTAGTCAGCCAACGCCTCTCTTCCCTCCACTCTGGCCAACACATCTGAGGCGGGCGCGCGCAGGAGCATGTTTCGCTGCTGTCTGGCCACTCCGGTCACCCCCCCCCCTAAATCTCTACTTGCGGCAGCGGCGGCGAAGCTCGATTCAGGGCACGAGGGCCGCCTTCCCTCCTCCGTCAGTGCAGGGGCGGAGAACGACGCAAGGGTGGACCCAGGCCGGCGCAGCTGCGGCCCCTCACCTGCTCCTCCTCCGCCGGTGAGCTATGGTGATGCACAGCCCCTCCTCTGCTGCTCCTTCGCCAGCAAGCGGCCCGGCCTCCCTCTTCGAAGCTGCAGGTGTTGTCCCCCCTCTGCTGCTCCCTCTGCAGGTGGCCTCCTCACTCCTCGCGTGCCAGCTTAGATCTGGCGGCAGCGGCTCGAGTTTGGGGATCCGGTCGCGCCATGGAGGTCTCACCACTGCTCTCTTGCGCATGGATCAATTCTTGTCACCATATTCCCGCGCAGACGCCGCACGGGATCGACTTCCACACGTACCGCAAATGAACTACCGTGCAGCAGCAGAAGGGGAGGTGTGGTACGTGTGGTACTGTTACATCTTATCAATCGTCCTCGCTATTGGGATCCGTTCGCACTTTGTACCGTCCATCAACAGTGGCAATCACTCGCTGCGCTGGCGCACTGTGCCCGCACACTGGTTTTCCCTTTGGTGACAGAGAACCTAACCGAGCAAGAACGGGCTGCACGACGTGCATCCATGTGCTCAAGCTCTCAACGACGGTCATCAGTGAGCTGCCCCTAATCATAGCATTTGCAGTACACAGTTTAACGCGCCGGCCTCCGGTGACTTGAAGCGCAAAACCACGTAATCTATCGATCAGTTATCGCAAATAAAGCAAAACCGAGAAATGTTTTTTGCAAGTCCGTAAATAAAAGCATTTGGACCGTACCATTTCATGGTTACTGATGAACATCTGTCCTTGCTGCAGTTGACTAGCCTGCAAGTACTACGAACCAGGCACATGTGTCGCCGAAATGCGGAATGGAAACGATCGGCCACCGACCGACCTTTTCGTTCCACCGCAGCAGCTAAATAACGAGGTGGGCGATCGACTTCCTCCCCTGGCCCGGCCGGGGCTCCATATCGGAGGTGAGTGAGGAAAGCTGCACCAAACCCGCCGGGATCAATCTAGCTAGCTATCAATCCGAACCGATCGATGCCATCTCTTATCGACTACAGCCCGGCCGCGCTGCGGTCGCTGCTCCGGCCGTCGTCGACCACCGATGAGCGGCGGGCGAAGCTGTCGGCCGGCGCCGGGGCCGGCGGCGCCCTGGGTCTCTTCAAGATGTTCAAGCTCCTGCCCGTGCTCACCACGGGCTGCAAGATGGCGGCCATGCTGGGGCGGCACAAGCACAACCGGGCCCTCCTGGCGGACCACGCGCCGACGGTGACGCTGTTCGGGCACCGGCGCGGGCGGCTGAGCCTGGCCATCCACGAGGACACGCGGTCCCCGCCGGCGTTCCTCATCGAGCTGCCCATGCTGGCCGCCGCGCTGCACCGGGAGATGGCCACGGGCACCGTCAGGCTGGCGCTCGAGAGCGACACGCGCGGGGTCGCCGCCGCCGCGCGCCGCAGGCGCCCGCTGCTCGAGGAGTATGTATGGGCCGTCTACTGCAACGGGCGCGAGGCCGGGTACGCCATCCGGCGCAAGGACGCGTCCGACGACGAGCGCCACGTCCTCCGTCTGCTCCGCGGCGTGTCCATGGGCGCCGGGGTGCTGCCGCCGCCGCCAGACGGCAGGGCGTCCGCGGGCGCCACGCCGACCGCTGGCCCCGACGGCGAGCTCACGTACATGCGCGCCCGCGTGGAGCGCGTCGTCGGGTCCAAGGACTCCGAGGCGTTCTACATGATCAACCCGGACGACGGCGGCGACAGCGCCTCCCGCGGCGGCGAGAGCGCGCCGGAGCTAAGCATTTTCTTTGTCAGGAACAAGTGAGAATGGATTCACACTAGTACGTGGCTATACATACATACACTACATCACTACATCTTCTTTGTGAAATGCATGTACACATGTACATATGCTGTGTGAAGATATCCATAGTATGCACAATAAATTAATTATTTTGGCAATGCAGCGGCGATAATCGGATCCAGATCAAATAGCAAGATTGAATAGTTTAGTGATTTTTTTAGAGAATTTCACTATAAAAAACTCTAACAAATGGTTTAGTGAATTAGTGTACACTGATAATCACTGTCCACTAGCCCAAATACAAATTAGTCTAAATGATTTCGCTTAGAACACCGCATATATATAGCTAGTAGCTAGTACGTAGTATGGTAGATAAAACTGTTTCTGAATTCCGATCAAACATATTTTTCGTACGCACTGTTAGTCTGTTACTGCATGTTGACATGCGCTTGATTATTGCTCGGCCAGTTAATTAGCATCTTTTGCACTGTTCCACGTTATTGCAAGATTTCATGCTATTAAATGTGATGGGACATATGCGTACCCCAAATTATTTTGTCTGTAAAGTGGTTCTCACGTGGGAACAGATGATACTGATACAATGGCTCTTAAATCATCAGGCATTCAGGCCTAATCTGTAATGCATGTTTCCTCGCCCCCCCCCCCCCCTAATTCCTGGCTACACCTACACTGGAGTTACTCAGGACTGCCATGAGATTTTTCTGAAACTTACCTGACACTACCGGAAACAGCAACGTTGCCGTGAGCCGGTTCCTCACGGCAAAGGTCGGTCCACTCACGGCAAAGTCTTTGCTGAGAGGAGCCGCCGGCAAAGCCCTCACGGCAAAGTTCAAACAGAACTTTGCCGTGAGCCTTCCCTCGTGCCACGGCACACATCTGCCGTGTGGACTATGTAGCTCACGGCAAACTTATTTGTAAACAAATAAAAAAAAGAAAAGAGGAGCTCGCAGGGTACTGCGGCCCCACCGGCCGGACGCCATGGTTCCGCCGCACGCCATCACGAGGCCGCCGCCGGGAAGACGAGCTCGCCGAGGCCGCGCCGTGGAAGATGGCCACGCAGCCAGACGTCGAGGCACCACCGGATCTCGCGTCGGGGGAGCAAGGAGGCCGACCGGGACCACCACCCGACCGGCACCACCACTGCCACCACCTGTGGATAGAAACAGGGAGGGAGATGAGAGAGAGAGGGACAGGAGGCCGCGCACCTCCGGAGGGGGAAGTCGCGCCCCGCCGTGGATCTCCTCGTCGTGGTTCCGCCGAAGCCGCCGCCAGGAAGACGAGCTCGCCGAGGCCACGCCGTGGAAGATGGCCACGCAGCCGGACGTCGAGGCGCCGCCGGATCTCGCGTCGGGGGAGCAAGGAGACGGTGATTTGGTCGTCGGGGAGGAAGGCGCCGCCGGATCTCGTCGTCGGGGAGAGGAGGCCGCGCCCCGCCGGAGGGAGAAGTCGCACCCTGCCGTGGATCTCCCCGTCGTCGATGTACCCGCCGTTGTCAGATGGTGAGATCTGGACAGCCCACGGGGGTGTTAATCCCTGTGGTTTAGTTGTTCGGTGGGGAGATCGGGAGCTAAGAACGCGATGGTTATGCTAGTGTAGCACACGGAAATTACGACGGGACACAAGGACAAGGCGATTTTATACTGGTTCGGGCCTCCGGAGAGTAAAAACCCTACGTCCAGTTCTTCGGTTTGTATTGCTTCGATCGTGGCGAAGGTGGAGGAGGTCGAGATTACAGGTGCCGGTCTGCGTTGTCCTCGGAAGGACGCCCTTGCCCGCCTTATATTGGGCGACGGACAAGGTCGGTTCCCAGATTCCTGGTCGGTTACGACCAGGAGACCTAAACCTAGTTGATTACATCGCTTGCCATATCCGTCGATCTACTTTGGTCGAAATCCACCGATGTCTTGTCTTGTATGCCAAGTCTTGAGGTCGTGTTGAATTAGGTCGTCGGGGGAATCTTCTGGAAGGTCTTCAGGAGGTCGTGTGGGCTGCCAACTAGGTCGGTTAGGCCCACTAACAGGTCGGCTGGTTTTCTGGTAAGCCGGACCTACTTGTCAGGGACGGCCGTGAGCCTGGTCGGTGGGGACCCAGGGGTACCCATGTCTCACAAGCCCCCGAGCGAGGTGTAGGCGCAGCGACCTTAGAAAGGTCATAACGAAGTCGTAGAGCTATCGACAAGTCGAATAGCATGCACGTCGGTCCAAAAAAGGAAAAGAACAAATCAGCTTAGCAGCCGACCTGTTTGTAGTCTTGCTAAACGAAGAGAGGTCGAGTGACAACCTATAGGAAGTAGGCTTCCGATAGATCGAAACGACGAAGAAAAAATTCAGAGGGCATCATAGATGCACTCATAGAGTAGTATCCGAGCATCGTGGCGGGCAGGATGACCGGTATGATGCTCCAAAAAAAAAGTAGGTCAAGTAGCGACGTGATGAGAAACAGGTTTCCCAACAGGTCGGTACGACGAAGAAAACAAGAAGGCGTCGAAGACGCACTCGTAGAGTAGTCCCCGAGCATTGAAGCAGACAGCATGGCTGGTTTGATGCTCATAAAAGAGAAAAAAAACTGAGTCATGGTTTTGATTGGACGAAGTGTAGAGACACCCAGATCTCCTAGCATAGCTGCCAGGAGTCTGGCAGGGCCGACCTCGAGGAGGCCTTGCAGGCGTGCCGACCTCAAAGAGGCCTCAAATCAACAATGTCCAGTATCCGAGGATACCCAGCAGGATTTTGAAACGCACACCGCATGTAGAGGTTGTCTGTAGTGGGCGAGACGGTCAACGATGAAACTGGCGAAAAAATGTAGATCTTGAATGTATGGAGTGTAGAGACACCCAGATATCCTGCATAGCTGCAAAGAGTCTGGCAGAGCCACCCGAGGCATGCCGACCTTAAGAAGGTCTCAAATCAAAAAGCGCCCAAGCACCCGGAGGTATTTGGCAGGGCCATTAGGCGCGCACCCCACAGGGAGGCCTTCGTTCCCGACGTAAAATTCTGGGGAGGTCTTCCGAGCTGGCAAAGGATATGACGAAGCCGAAGGAAGGTCTAGCGACCTGACAAGGACGACGACGGAGCCGGAGGAAGGTCCAGTGACCTGGCGAAGACGAGGACGGCGACGGAGGAAGGTCTAGCGACCTGACGAAGACGACGACGGAGCCGGAGGAAGGTGTAGCGACCTGACGAAAGCGACGACGAAGCCGGAGGAAGGTCTAGCGACCTGACGAAGACGACGAGGACGGCGATGGAGCCGGAGGAAGGTCGAGCGACCTGACGAAGACGACGACGGAGCCGAAGGAAGGTCTGGCGACCTGATGAAGGTGACAATGAAGGCGGAGGAAGGTCTAGCGACCTGACGAAGACGACGACGGAACCACAGGAAGGTCTTGGTCTTGACGAAGGCGACGACGGAGCCATAGGGAGGTCCAGAGACCTAACGAAAGCGACGACGAAGCAGGAGGAAGGTCTAGCGACCTGACGAAGACGACGACGGAGCCGAAGGAAGGTCTGGCGACCTGACGAAGGTGACAATGAAGGCGGAGGAAGGTCTAGCGACCTGACGAAGATGACGACGGAACCGCAGGAAGGTCTGGCGACCTGACGAAGGTGACAATGAAGGCGGAGGAAGGTCTAGCGACCTGACGACGATGACGACGGAACCGCAGGAAGGTCTAGCGACCTGACAAAAGCGATGACGAAGCCGGAGGAAGATCTAGCGACCTGACGAAGACGATGAGGACGGCGACGGAGCCGGAGGAAGGTCGAGCGACCTGACGAAGACGACGACGGAGCCGAAGGAAGGTCTGGCGACCTGACGAAGGTGACAATGAAGGCGGAGGAAGGTCTAGCGACCTGACGAAGATGACGACGGAACCGCAGGAAGGTCTTGGTCTTGACGAAGGCGACGACGGAGCCATAGAGAGGTCCAGAGACCTAACGACTCCATAGGGAGGTCCAGAGACCTAATGAAGACGACGGCGGAGCAGCAAGGAGGTCTAGCGACCCGACGAAGACGACGACGGAGCCCGAGGAAAGTCTAGCGACCTGACGAAAGCGACGACGAAGCCGGAGGAAGGTGACGGCGAAACCACCGGAAAATCCACCAAAGATGACGCCAGAGATGCACAGAGGTCTAAGAGTTGTACCTCCCCTTTCTCAGCCATGTAAAGACAATACTTGATGAACTTTCTTTTGATGCCGGCATGAGGTACTTGCTTTTGTGCCTGCGCGAACTTGGTAGTCTTTGAAGTAATGTCGTCTTGTTTGCTGCCTCGCTAACCACTACTCACGGAGAGGCTGGCTTACCGACCTCCACAGCTCAGCAGGGAGGCTTACGTGAGATCGGCACGCGAGAGGAGGGGAGTCTAGGACTCAGGTTTAGCAACCTTGTCGACCAAGCAGGCTCGCAGCGACAAAAGGCAAGTACTCATGCGGGACGACGTCCTTAGGTCGAGCGACCCCTAGGTTGGCTTTGAGCCAAGCCCCCGAGCATGTCGAGGGGGAGGAACAGAAGAACTTTAACCCTCAGGTCTTACAACCCATATATTGGCTTTAGCCAAGCCCCCGAGCATGTCGAGGGGGAGAGTTGATGGCATGAGAGAGGAGAAGGTAGAACCCCACAGGTCTGGCGACCCTTAGATTGGCATGGCCAAGCCCCCGATCATGTCGAGAGAGAGGGGAACATAGCACAAGATAAAAAATTTGAACCCTCAGGTCTGGCGATCTACGTGTTGGCAAGGCCAAGCCCCCGAGCATGTCGAGGGGGAGGGATCGGAAGAGCAGACAAAGGCATGTAGTGCAGGTATGGCTTGTGACTTATCCCCGGGGTAGCTGCTCATGAAATCGGTCTTGAATCCGAGTTGTTGGAGAGGTCAGCCAGTGCTGCAGGAACAGCTGGCCTCGTCACCGATCGCCGAATTGTCGCGCTCGCTGCCGTGAGCAGGTCGCGGTGATTGCCTGTGTGCGTAGCTCCAGGAGATCGATGGATTCACGTGGCCTTGGACCTAACATGAACGTGTTGGACTCAGAGTCTGCCGATCGTATGCTTCCGTCGAGTGCAAATCGAACACGGACGCCGCAGCAATCGTGTTTCACCGTTGGAGCTGCGTGTGACGGCGTGTGACGCCAGACTTTCACCGAGGCGTGCGGACACGCGGGAATCCCATGAAGTCGACAAAGAGCGATTAGTGTGGTTGCCGTCGAGAACGACGGGTGGGTGGGTGGACACCAAAAATTTTGGTGCGCCGCCCACAAAACGAAGACGTCGACCTCGCGATTAGATCGGAGGGTGGCAGCGAGCAGGTCGCTATGGAGGTATCCTTCGTGTTGTCGTCGAAGATGATCGCCGGAGCGAACTGCCATCACGCTACACGAAGAGCTCGCGATCACCCCTACCTGGCGCGCCAACTGTCAGATGGTGAGATCTGGACAGCCCACGGGGGTGTTAATCCCTGTGGTTTAGTTGTTCGGTGGGGAGATCGGGAGCTAAGAACGCGATGGTTATGCTAGTGTAGCACACGGAAATTACGACGGGACACAAGGACAAGGCGATTTTATACTGGTTCGGGCCTCCGGAGAGTAAAACCCTACGTCCAGTTCTTCGGTTTGTATTGCTTCGATCGTGGCGAAGGTGGAGGAGGTCGAGATTACAGGTGCCGGTCTGCGTTGTCCTCGGAAGGACGCCCTTGCCCGCCTTATATTGGGCGACGGACAAGGTCGGTTCCCAGATTCCTGGTCGGTTACGACCAGGAGACCTAAACCTAGTTGATTACATCGCTTGCCATATCCGTCGATCTGCTTTGGTCGAAATCCACCGATGTCTTGTCTTGTACGCCAAGTCTTGAGGTCGTGTTGAATTAGGTCGTCGGGGGAATCTTCTGGAAGGTCTTCAGGAGGTCGTATGGGCTGCCAACTAGGTCGGTTAGGCCCACTAACAGGTCGGCTGGTTTTCTGGTAGGCCGGACCTACTTGTCAGGGACGGCCGTGAGCCTGGTCGGTGGGGACCCAGGGGTACCCATGTCTCATAGCCGTGGATCTCCCCGTCGTCGATCTACCCGCCGTCGATCTCCCCGCCGCTGTGGCTGCCTCCACACCTCGCCCCGCCGCCGCTCCCCTCTGCCAGGCCGAGAGGCAGCGAGCGGAGGGGGGAGAGGAGGGGCAGCGAGCGGCTGGGGTCGCGCACGCGGGAGGAAGAAGGTGGGGTTGGTGGCTGCGCTGGGGGGAGGTGGCTGCGCGAGGGGGGTGGGGCTGCGGCTAGGGTTAGGAAGTGGGGGAGGGGGGTGAGGGTTATATATAGGGGTGGGGATTAGATGGGCCTTCAGGCCCATTTAGTCGTCTTTGCCGTGAGCCCAAGATAGGCCCACGTCAAATATAGTTTTTTTATTAAATACAATAAATGCTTTTAAATATTTAAACATAACAAATGACTTCAAATTAAAAAGTTGTAAAATACAAAGTTTCATAAATTGTTGAGATACACAACTTTCATATTACGAGTTTCCCCATTCGAGATAGTTTACAAAATTTAAATTTCAAATTTGAGACAATCAAAATTTAAATACAAAGTTTTTTCGTTGACATTCAAAAGTTGTAAACAACAATGTTTCATAACTTGTCAATATCGATAACTTTTATTTTAGTCCTTTGATCATCCGGTGTTGTGGTACGAACAATCTTCACAAATCCTATACATCTCTCATATAGTTTCATGAAACTATATAAGAGATATATGATTTGTGAACAAAATTATTTCAACTTTGTCGAATGAAGAAATGATCCTAATAAAAGTTGTTCCTCTTGAGAAGTAATGAAAATTTGTAATTGAAAGTTTTTTTATTTGAATTAATTTACTTCTTCAAAATTTGATTTCAATTTACGGCAAAGATAACTTTCCCGTCGGTCAGAAAAAATGCTCACGGCAAAATACATCTTTGCCGTGAGTCGCTCTCGGCAAAATAGCTTGTTGCCGTCGGCCACAAAAGGCTCACGACAAACTACATCTTTGCCGTGAGTCCCTCTCAGCAACCTTTTTTTGCCGTGAGCCGCTCTATTTGCCGTGAGTTTTAATTTTGGCCGTCGGCAAAAAGTTATTTTTCCGTGAGCCCGACAAAAAGCTCACGGCAAAACACTGAGCCCACGGCAACTAAGGGATTTCCGGTAGTGTGAACCTATGTTGCAGTGTGGTATCTGAGTCTTGAAATTTAGCTTAGGTGGACATATACAGCTAACAGCCACAACCCCTCTTCAACCATATAATTAATCTACTAATATTTAAGCCAGTTTAATTTCTACATTGAAGATTATGAGATGCATCTTTTCCCCGACATAATTGCGAAGGTGTCCAATTATGGAATTGCGCAACTATGGTTTGGGTGCTTTTTCTAGGTGGTCTCTGGACTTTCAAGGCGCCAGCTTGTTTGATCATCCGCCATGAAATTGACAATGGTAACCCGATCCTTGGTAAGCTTTTTGTGCGTGGTTGATTTGGACAATGTTGATGCTTCATTATTATTATAATTTTTTGACGTATTTGTTAAAGTATAAGTAAGTATATTAGGTTTTTAAATTGAAATAGGTGATGCATGCAACATAATATATTATTAGGGCTATAGGTCATCTTGAGTTTGAATCATGGTAGTAGAAAAAACCATATATATATTTTGAACACATCATTTAAATTTCAAAAGCTATAATGTCCATCTGTTAAAGCTGGTTAACAAAGTTTCATAAATGAAATTTGAACATGCATCAACATACAGTTTTAAGTTTTAAGGGTAGGTCTCTCTATACTAACAATTTTCTTATTATTTACCTTCAGAATAATCATCACCTCATCTATTTTCTTTTACACTAAGTGTGCTCCAAACCCCAAAGCAGAAGGAGCAATAATAATGCAATGAGATAGTGCCATGTATGTACTTATTATTAGTGTATGTAACATACAACATCAGCCTCACCCCGTCACGCAGTAGGGGGACCAAAACATCTCACTAGAAGCTGGCTCGAGGGTACGTGCAACAACTGATTGTTCTCGTTCCATGGCCCCTAACTTGCCCCATGCATTGATGCATGTATCAAATGATTGAGGGCGCCGGCCAACGGTGCACTGCACGCGTCCTTGTTAGCGGTGCTACGCGTGGTAGGTCCGTCGATAGGACATCCGAACTGTTGAGCGTGTCACGTGTACGTATACGTAGCTCTCATGTTCCAGCAGTTTATCTACCGCGTCCTTATTACATACTCGGGCACAAATAATATTTCTGTATATATGTACTGTGATACTTGTTAACTGCACCAGCAGTCGACGATCGAGGAGGTGTCGAGACCATATCAGGTCCATCGATAGGTCGGGTTGTTCGATTGATAGATCGATCGAGGTTGCCTGGTCCTCGCGTAGGTAGGGCGCACGGCACCATGGTCCATATGGGTCATGCAAAAAAAGCACAATGACCGGCTACTGGCTGATAGGATTTCACATCTACATCGTCATTTCACACAGCAGGCATGCACCTGTTGTTATCCATTCCTCTGAAATTGAGGATCTGCGTCGCCGCGTCGGGCGTCCTTCACCAGCCTCTGCCACCGCGGGGTGGCCCCGGCTCGCCCCGACGACCCGCACGCCGGGCGGCAGCGGGCCTGCACCGCCGTGGCCGTGCGCCAAATGACCGCCAGCGAAGCAGTGACGCTGCAGATCCGCACAAGGACGGGCGCTGCTCCGTCGCGGGAACGTCAGGCTCGCCCACCAGCGACGCCGCTCCTGCCTGCATCGAGTAGCGTCTTCGCGTGGCAGCGGTGGGGGTTTCGGTGACACTCCAGGCCCGTCGCTGCCTCCTCCCCCTGCCCCTTCATCCCGGCGGTCCCGGCATGCCCACCCCCTACCAGATCTCCCCCGTCTTGGCCGGAGCCTCCGTTCTGCTCCGGGATGGGTCGATCCCATGGCAGGTATGTCACGGTCCGTGTGCGGGGATGCGCCAGGAGAAATCCTATACCGATAGTGTGCCGGTGCTGGCAACGGCGACACCTTGAGGTGTCGTTCCCCTTCTTGAAGGCGTTGTTGTGAGGCGCACCCTGTCCACGTGCTGGTGTGGTGAGGTTGCGCTGGTGCGGGCAGGCAATGGTCAGGAGAAATCCTAACCCAGCATTATGTTGGTGTTGTCAACGGTGACGCCTCCGGCGCCGTTTTCCTTCCTGAAGGGTTGACGAGAGACCGCCCCTGCCCATCACTAGTGACGCCATTGTCCTGAAGCTGCTCAATGTTCCTTCTTCGGATCGCTTGCTTGTTGTTCTCCTCCTTCTATTCATTGGTGAGGCTGTCACTGGCTGTTTGCTACCGTTGTGATTCGGCGAGTGTCCTCTTTCGGCGCCTCTATTTCGTCGATGCTCTTCTTGTTGATGGTGATAGAAAATCAATTGCCGGGTGGTGTATTCACCACTTTTGTCATTCCCCCTCAAGGATTCCTCCCCTTGAGCGGCGTTGAATGATGGTACGTGGAGCTCGGATGTGCTGGAGGTGGCGCCGTCAGCTCTAAGGAAGGTCGTTGTTTCTGAGGAGCTTTGGCCTACGTGTCCTTTCGCCACCCCAAGTCCCCTTCTTGCTGTTGTCACTCAGATGGAGGGCAGTAGCAGGACGGCGTAGCTACGAGGGGTGGGGCAAGGTGCAACGGTTATTGTGAAATCGGCAAGTACGTTGTTTGGTGGAGGCGTTAATCGGTGATCGGTGGTTGTCTTTCGGTTGTGTCATGTTTTGTCTCTGAGTTGTATGCGAGTTGTGTTTCTCCCCTTCGTTGTACTCTAGTGTTGTATCTGCTCTCATCTCCTGCTACTTCCGCTCTCGCAGTTGTAACCGTGCAATGTTGTACCATTACCGGCTTGCCGGCATCTGTGGTAATATAATTCAGGTGGGACTTTTCGTCCCCCCGTGACCCGTCAAAAAAAAATTGAGAGTACATAAAGACAGCTTGCGGCAGTGTTTGGAAGGAAGGAAAAAAAGTGTGTCCAAAGAGGACGGCAAAAAAAGTGCGTCCAAAGGGAATCTTGTATGCATGGAGTACTAAATGAAGTATACTTGCAAAACCTTTTCACAGATGAGTGCAACATTGTGCGACGAATCTAATGAGCATAATTAATTCATGATTTCCTACAGTAATGCTACAGTAATCATCCTCTAATCATGTGGTCAAATACCTCATTAGATTCGTCTTGTGATTTTACCCGGGGTTGTGGAGTTAGTTTTGAAAACTACCTTTGTTTAATACCCTTAATTAATGGTCAAAGAGGGGAAAATTTTTCCTCTCTCCAACCAAACACTTCCTAAGACAGTGAGATATTTTTTGCCTGTCTATACCACACTGGAGCATTTCCCAAGGCCCGTACACTCGAATTTTTTTCAACCATCGGATGGCAATCCAAATGTTGCACGGTCATCTTCAACCTTGAGCTTAGCATGCCAATAGGCACCGCCCCCGCCCCGCGTGCGGCCGCCCAGCTGCGGCGGGGTAGGGTCGCGCCGGACTGATGCGACCCTACCCTGCACGTGGCTCCCTCCTTCGTCCCCATCCCCGCCTTCCCACTGCCGCCATTGATGCCTCCGCTCCAGCTCTCCCCACTAGATACCCACCAGCACCCCGCCGGCGGCGTCACCGCCACCTTGCCCTCGCTGCCCTCCGCCCGCCACCACCATTGGGCTATCCTGCCGCCCCCAAATCTTCATTCTAAGGTCGTCGGATTCCGGTACGCCACCACCATCCGACGACGACACAGCAAGACAAAGTAGGCCCAACTAGCTAAGAAAAACAGATCAACCCTGAACGCCCTGCTAGAAGGAACAGCCTAGGCCAACCACAACTCCCGGCAAGGGTGCAGAGACGACGATCAGACAGAGAACAGGAAAACAAAAAACCAAGGCACTGGCAGAAACTAAAGAAAAGCTATCTTATTACAACGCCAGATCAACCAGACTAGGAAAAACCTTAAACAAGGATCATTGACGCGCTTAACTCCGTTGCCGGAGACCTTGCAGAGGGCAGACTTTGTAAGGTTGAAGTTGATAGATAGACAACAAAAGGCCCCCAAGAAGCCCGGCTGAATGCTGAATATCTTGTTCAAACTCTCGTGAATCACCTCCCGGTCGACTTCCTTGGACACCATTTCTGCAGTGGACCGTACCACTTTTGCGTGTCAACAGGATTACAGAGCATGCTTATATTAGGCTACTATCTGCTATTATGTACTCCCTCCGTATCGAAATACTTGTCGCCATTGACTTTTTTTTACAACTTTGACCACTGATCTTATTCAAAAAATATACAAGTTTCATCTATTTTCTTTGCTACATGTTTTACTATTGTATATACTTTAAGCTTGACTTATCCATTTACATATTTGTAATAATTTTTTTTGAATAAGACGATTGGTCAAATTTGCACGAAAAAGTCAACGACGACAAATATTTCGATACGGAGGGAGTACATATTTTTTATATCCCGGCCAATGTTTGCAGTGTGGTGCTGCCCTTCTTCTTGAGCCTGGCCCGGCGCTCATCCACCAGCATCTTGGCGAAATGGATCAGCTCCTTCTCGTTGGTGCCCCTGTTGCCGTCGGGCTCGTTCTTGCCGGTCTCGACGTTCACCTTGCACGCCGGCTTCTTGAGCAGCGCCTTGCCGACGTCGACGAGGCGGTTCAGGTTCTCCTTGGTGGAGACGTCGACAGAGGCCGTGTCGCCGGTGAGCTCGTCGTCCTGGATCCGGAGGTAGCTCTTCTCCGAGTGCAGCGCCTGGAAGAGCACTGAGGCGTGGATGTCGACGAGGTCGGAGCTGGCCTGGCTGAAGCTGTCGATGATGGGCGTCGCACCCTTGTTGTAGAGCCACCCCAGGATGCCCCACTTGCTGCACTGCACGGCGTCGAACTTCTCCTCGACCTTGGCGGAGCCGGTGCCCAGCGACAACACCGCCGGCTTGATCGGGAAGAAGTCCTTGTTGCCCAGGATGATCTGCTTGCTCACGTGCGTCATCGCCAGCAGCGTCTGCAAAAGAATTGGCGAGTTCAGCGCACACAGTTGTCAGGCCACGATTCGTGGAGAAGTCAAATACAGCTAATAAGATTATGTTTGTTTAATTATCGTCGTCTACAAATTAAAGTAAATTACTCATCAGTCTACTCCACGATCGATCCACTTGTGGCACAAGTACAACGCCGTGGACTCCACTGCCGAATGAAAGCAGCACATTTGGCCTGAATCATGCATGGTTTCGTGCCTTGCTAATTCATGTTCCTTTGGTCAGTCAGATAACTCACCGGATTGTTTGCGGCGACGCCTCCGTCGACGAGGTTGAAGGCCCGGGGCTTGCCGTCCTTGTACTTGGTCTCGAACTGGTGCCCCGGGAGGTAGGTCGGCGCGGCGGAGGTGCTGATGCACACGTCCGAGAGCAGAGCGTTCTTGGAGACATCGTGATTGGCCTGCGCGTCCAATCACACTCACGTTAGCACGGCGCAGGAACAAACGTGCAGCAAATTAGGTACACATGTCTTTGTCACTTTGTGCATGGACGTACGTCGTATTTGGAGAAGATGGTGGGCTGGAGGAGCTTGATGTCGAAGGTGGGAATGACGATGTTCTTGAGCGCATCGCTGACCTTAGTATCGCCGAGGAGATCCCGGACGATGGAGTGGAGGTACCTGCCGTCGTACTTGGGGCCAAGAACGACGCTCTTGAACAAACCCAGAGGGCCGCCGCTGCACAAATTAAAGCGCAGCACAAAATTAGTACCCGGCAGATCGAGCTGATGCGACGACCTGAGGATACGCTAGTACATACGAGTCGTAGGAATTTTTGCTTCGTTGCGAGCCTGCAAGGGGTTGGATGCTTACCAGCTGGATGGGAAGATCTTGGGGCAGTGTTTGAGGTAGAACTCGTTGATGTCCTTGGCGGC
Organism: Cenchrus fungigraminus; assembly: GCA_036936925.1. NCBI lineage: Eukaryota > Viridiplantae > Streptophyta > Magnoliopsida > Poales > Poaceae > Cenchrus > Cenchrus fungigraminus. Next base: position 60,307,448 of record CM072768.1, on the reverse strand, counting down.
GAAGAGCGGGCGGTTGGGGTCCTTCTTGCTTGGCGCCGTGAGCATGGCCGTGACCAGGCCGCCGGTGCTCGTCCCGGCGATGACGTCGAAGTAGTCCGCGATCCTCGCGTCCGGTCGTCCGTCCAGTTCCTGCAGACACATGCAGTAAACGATCGTTAGAGAGCCGGCCGATCGAACTAGTGCATCAGAGGTAGATTTCACGCCTCCCATGTATATGCAACATGCATGCATATATGAATCTCCTCGATCGATCACCGTACGCACCTGCAGCTTCTCCTCGAGGAAGGCGAGGATGGTGCCGGGTATTATCCCGCGCACGCCGCCGCCGTCGATGCTGAGCACGGTGACGATGCTCCCGAACGCCGGTGGTGGCGACATGGGCGTGGACAGCGTGGACGCGCCGCGGCTGAGCGCCCGCTCCGTCACCGGGTTCAGCGTCAGGCCGGACCCGCTGGTGCCGAGCCCCGCGGCGTGCACTACTGGCGCCATGGTCGTCACCAGACCAGCGTATGTACGTGAGGTGGTTGTTCACAGTGCCGCCGCCTAAACAAGGACTCGTGGGGAGGAGATGCTCTCGATCGCTGGCCTTACAAAAGGACTCGCTTGCTCTTGTCCGCTTGTGTCTCTGGCTGTTGCTGCGTCTGCGTGTGGTGAAGCACTGCGCACGAGCACCGGTTTTTATAGCCGGCCGGGAGCCCGGGATCGATCCGGCCGGGAGAGAGATAGGAGTTCAGAGAGGGCTCATCATGAAGAACGGGACAACACGCGGCGCTAGCTAGCTAGTTTAACTTTACTGGATCAAAGCATGGTGATATTTCTCCATCGACTGCCAGTGATTGGTATACAAGTCAACCGCTCGTGTGTGTGCAGGCAGTGACAGAACTGCCGAACTATGGAAAGTTACCTGTGCGCGGGTCAGAAAAGTCGAACGGGGATCAAAGCCGGGAGCACTGCACGCCGTCGCGGCACGGACGGCGAGAGCTAGCGAGGATCCTTTCGCCGTCGCGGCGTCGCTCGTGACGGCGACGATCGGGTCAAGGTCGCGCGGGAGCGGAAACCCGATACTATTCGTGCAAGTCCCCGTCCCGTTCCGCTTCCACACACGCCACCTTCAACTGTTCGCCGTGGCAGGCGCGCGGCAGTGCCACTTGCCGGGATTCGCTGGCTTGTCGCTTGCGAGGGCGCGCGCGCGCGGCGACGACGCACACGGTGGCGCGGCGACCGCTCCGGGTCGTCGTCGCCGGCGTGGGAGCTACGTAGCCGCCGTGCGTCTTCGCGCTGGCCGGACGGGTGGATCGGACGTATGCGAGCGTGTACAGCGTATATGGGTGTGTACCGAGCGGCCGGCGAGGAATTTCTACGCCGGGGAAAGCGGCTGGAAGTGACGCGGTGACTGGCGGACACGAGATACTTGGTGGTTCTCTTCCAGATGGCTCGGAGTAGCCGCGTTTATAACTTTCCAACCATATTTGGGGACGACAAATTCAATCCGCTTGGCCTGAAGCTTAGCTTGGTCTGTCTCGTGGGGTCGCACGGTACACAGTTTCGAGTTTCTGACAGTTGATTTTTCACTGGTCATAGCTACGTAGTACAGTTGTTGTTGATCTACTGTTTTTTTCCTCGACTACTATACCGGACAATGTAAAAGCAACTCCAAGAGACTAGTAATAATTCTCTTTAAATTTGAAGATTATGAAGCTAGCTAAAAAATAAAAAACTTCATAAACTTCGAGATCAACCGAGAGACTCTCTATAACCAGCCTCTTCATATGCTACCGTACCAACGACTCCACGTGACATACAAACTAGAAGCTATCCCTTTCACCGTTTCATCCTCAAACCGTCAATTTTTTTCTTGTTTCCCTCCGCTGTCGGAGATGACGAACGCCCGCAGCGTGAGCTGCTCCCGTCGTCAGGGCCACCCGACGAGGCCACATGCAGGGAGCGGCGGGTCGAATGCAGCTCACCCGGCGAGGCTGCCCGCGGGGATGATCTCATCACCCTCTCGGCCTCTCCTATGTCCCCCGCCGGCGGCCGGCCTCACCCTCCGCATTTCCTCCTTCCCGTTTCCCTCCGCCGATGCTTCAGCCACCGGCGCTGGCTCGTCGTCCGGCCTCGGGCTCTTCTGCTCTAGGCGGCCCCCCTGTGTCTTCCAATGCGGTAGCGGTGGGGGTCTCCTGCGGTGGTAATGGTGGTGGTGGCGGTGGCTGTCCGGGCAGGAGGTAGATGTAGACGGAAGCGTGGTCGGCGCTGGTGGATGCGGGATCTTGCGAACGCCGGAGGAGATTCGACGCCGGCCGACCGTCTCCTCCCCGCTGGCCAGTTCCTCCTCACCAGCAACTTCTCACCGGCATGCTCTACTCCTGCCCCGTGCCCGCGCTCGCGAGGGGTGGGAGGGCGGCAGGATGCGAGCGGGAGGGCCAGAGCACGATAGCGAGGCGGAAGCGCTCGTCATCTTTGATGAGCGGAGGAGCCTCAATTACGAGCGGGATAGCGAACTCACGAAGATAGCGATGCCGTTGGAAAGCTTTTTACTGGTATTTTTTCTTTTTTTACCGATGCAAAACGAAGTACAACATCTCTTGGAGTTGCTCTAATAACTTGAGGCCACACTCAATGAAGAACGAACATCTCTTTTCTTAAAACCTCACCCCCTTGCTCGCCTCTCCGCACTCCCGGGGGTACGTGTCGCCCCGGGAGGCCTTGCGGGCTCGTGACCGGAGTGCCCGATGCTGGGTGGCCAGACGTGCGTTTGGTCGTTTTGCAAAAAAGCCCTCTGTTTTGTTAGAAATCGCAAAACAGTCCAACACGTTCAGATGGTACAACAACCACGTTCATATATTTTGCAAATAGACCCTTATCCTTAAATTTATTTGTACCCAAAGTAGCTGAAACTCGATGTTGATGTCATTTTGCAAACACCCCCTACCCTCTTTTGCGAACACCCCCTCCCACCACCCTACCCCCGCATAATACCCCCCAGCCCGCCCCAAACCCTAACCTCGGTTCACTCCCCAGTCACCCCCTGCTCTCCTCCCCAGCGTCCCCGCCGCCACCCTCTTCCCACCTGCTCTCCTCCGTCGTCGCAGCTCCCGCGGCCCACCCTCTCGGAGGTTCGGATCCAACCGAGGCGGCTCTGGAGCGGCGAGCAGGGGTGGCGCTAGCGAGCGCTCCCGGCCGGCCACGGCCTCACGCGGGGAGCTCTGCGCGGGTGAGAGCTCCTGGCCCGCTCCCGCAGGATGCAGATCTAGCATGGAGGCGCGAGGAGGGACGGCGGGTTGGACCGGGCGGACCAGTTCGAGCAGCTGGAGCGCCTCCTCCCCTCCTCTTCTCCCTGTCGGCTTGCCTCCGACGCCCCCACCCTGTTCTTCGCCGCCGCCAGTCCGCCCACTCTCGCAGGATGCAGATCCGGTGCGGTTGTGCAAGGAGGGGACGAAGGGTTCATCCGGGCACACCAGATCGAGCAGCTGCAAGTGCCGCCGGGAAGCAACACACCCCTCACCCATGGAGGGAGGACTGGGAGATTGACCACGGAGGGCGGCACCAAGCTCGTCATCAAGGGCGTCATCACCCATGACACGGTCCACCGCGGCATCTACAACTGCCACCGCCTGGGCACACTTTGCGGCCGTAGCGGCGCAAGGACGCAGTCCAACTCGCAATTGTCTCTCTTCTCCTGCGCCGCCGCCCCCTGCCTGCCCTTCCTCCCCGCGACGTGGCTGCTGTGTGCAGCTGTGTGTGTTGTGCGCATCTGTGGGCGGGGTCTACGTTGCCTGCATCTCTTTCTTCCTCTTGATCTCTTACTGTCCCTCTGATTAATTTCTCTTCTTGATTCTTGCTGTGTAGGTGCGCAGGTAACTTGGATCTAGGAGCTCTCTGGAAATCATTTGTCAAGATCATTGAAATTAAATTTTGATGATTAAAATCTGTGGTCATTAAGAGTACTTCGCTGGACTCATTAAGAATGCTAGATTATTTGAGGGTCATTTTAGTTTTTTGCCTCGACGTTGCGCAAGCAGTGTTTGCATTATCATCCTAGATGGGTATGTGCCATCTTCTTTGTTTTTGCTGAGTGAGGCTGCATTTCCACTGTCATCGTTTTATTTACTTGCAGGACGAATGAGAAAATGTTGCTAGAATTTTGAACGTTATGCAAAAGTGTCCACTCGCTATTATTGCTTCAACTTTAGCAGCAGCACTCTGATACCTCTCCCTAAATTGCACCTCTAGAGGTAGTAATCTCTTATTGGGCATATGATGGGATAAGCAATGTTATCCTGTTCTTGCTTTTGTATCCAGTCAGTAGGGATACTATTCATTTAGTCTGTTAATTTAGTTCTAAGTACGTGCTCAGTTTTATGAACTAAGATCTTTTGTACGTCTAAATTTAAGGAAGTTAGGGTCGCTAAGCAATATAAAGCCAGTAATGGACCTTAACTATTAAAAGAGTATCAATATGACAACACTGAAATTTGTCCACGATCCTACAATATGAATGATTATACATCGCACAACCTATCCTATATTCATATAAGTTCTTATGGAACAAAGTTTTGCATTGCAGCACACTTTTTCGGTTGTGCACTCTAACAATCAATACAAAAGCATGCGAGAAAGTTCATTATTTCCCCAAATCAATTTATCTGATTTTGCAAGACTATAACTGTGTATGCCATACATAGAAAAATAGTTACAGAAGTACATTTGAATAAGCTACATGATTATTTAGTTTTCTTCAGTATTCCTATCATTTTGCTATACCTTGCATAGAAAAGATGGTGTCTCATTGTCACAAAGCTCTGTTTGTTCCTCTTTTTTTCATTGTTTATTATACATTTATACCTACTGTTATGTTGCAGATATCAAGTGATGAAGCTTTTAAGACTGCAAGACAGTTGGCTGTTCACAAAGAAATGTTGCATATTATATACCTCGCAACAAAGCATATTGTATACCCTACTCTTTATTTCTCCATATTTCTTCCTCCGCTCCTTTTCCATATGCAGTATAGAAGACTCTTACCAGTAAGATAAGTCTACTTGGAAGCTCTTGAGATTATAAAACAAGAATCTCTCCCGATAGTGTTTGAATATGAATGAGTTTTAATGATCTTGTGGTTACTTACTGTTACGGTCTCCTTTTCATATCTGTCTCTGATATTGCTTCATCACAAGTTGAAACTTACAAAGTATCCTTTCGGATGCTTTGTATATTTATGGTTTCATGTCCTTGATGGTCATGGTTTTGTTTAGGATAGGGTGCGCAACGCGCGCTGAATGTTCTAGTTCATAAAAGGCTGAAGTGTATCGACTAGGAGTCAAACGTCCACGTACACACACTACTTCAACTTGATCAAATATATGTAAGAAAATGAAACCGAACTATACATATACCCCACAGACATATTTTCTTTTCTTCTCACCAACTCTGTCGCTACGAAAGATCATCAAGTTAACCCCTAGATTTGTATATAAATTGCACAATGCTACTATTATTTAAATAAAAATCAACCAATTATCGTAAATTCCCCATGTAGGCATACGGTTCTAGCTAATCACCAATATTTAGTACTATCAATATATAAAAATAACTTTAAAGTAAACATACATGATGCATGTGTGCCACTATGCATGAGTAATATTTTGATAACCAATTTTTTTGTCAATCAAATAATAGAATTCGCAGAGTATATTTATGAGTATTGTGTTCGAAAATGAACAAAAGGAGAGCAGTAAGTATAAGCAATTTTGATGATCGATGGGTTATAAATTTATTAACGAACTTATAATGTTTATGTTTCCTTAGATTCTAGCTTGTGCTTGAACACGAGATATTGTTCTACACTCCCATTAAACAGAATGAGATCCTCTGCAGTCGAGTCACTGACATGTGGGTCACCACTCAACTGCAGGGAGTGAACTGCATAGGAACCCTTCCCCATTAAATGAGGCACTATTGCGTGTTCACCCCGTCATTCTTTTGGAACGAGGAACAAAGTTCTGCTATTCTTATATTAAATTAATAAAGCATAACACAAGTTTTTTTCCCTACCATTCTTTTGGAGGGGGAAGCTAGCTCTGGCCTAAAAAACTGACTTAATCGCTTTTTTTAGAACAAATATGACTTAGTCGCTGGGAAGGAGCTCCCTCAGTCATTCGTTACTGTTCTTAATGATTTTTTACATCAACAATATTACCAGAATTGAAGCTCGTCATTATTGCGTAACATTTACTCAATGATGTTACTAGTATGAGTAGCTATCGTACATCGAATGATGTTGAGCGAACATGTTAACTATCAACCGAGGTGTGCCGTCAGTAGGGTATCAAAGTCAATTCGCAGACATGGACGTGGTAATATTAAACGTTGATTGTGATATTCAGTCAGATAAGCTAGCTTTAATCAAAATTAAGGACGCAAGTGTGAAGACCAAGATACGCGTCGTCATCCGTCTTAAAGTGCTCTTTGTCGTACTTACCCAGTGCTTTAGTGGGTGTTTGGTTTTGAGGAACTTATAATAAATCCCATCACATCGAATAGGACGAAGTTGTAAAACTAATTACATAAGTACTAAGCTTTTTCATGAGACAAATTTAATAAGCCTAATTAATTATGATTAGCACATATTTACTATAACATCACATTGTCTAATCATGGCCTGATAATTAGGTTTAATAGCTAGATTTTCCTCTCACGAAAAAGCCTAGGATTATGAAATTTATCTACATTTAATACTTTTAATTAATCTCCTAGCATCCGATGGGATGGGATTTGTACTTATTACTGTAGAAAACAAACGGAGTCTAGGCCTTATTTAGTTATGTGAGAAACTTATGAAAATTTTCTGTAGCAATTGTAATTGTAAATTGAAGATTAGGAGGACCAAACATGATCTAATTATAAAACTAATTGAAGATGGTTCTATTAAGCCTAATTAATATGTCAGTAGAGATTGTTTACTGTAGCACGACATTGTTCCTAATTAGGCTCAATAGATTCAAATCACAATTTCACCTGAGGGTTATTGAATGGGTCGAGTTTTATCATTAATCCATGTTTAATACTCCTAATTAGTGTCTGTAGATTCAATGTGACGGATGACCAATGCGGAGAGTGAAATGCTAGTGGCTGAATTTTCAGAAAAGGAAGTCAGGGAGGTCATTTTCCAGATGAAGCATAATAAAGAACCAGGACCTGATGGTTTTCCTGCTGAATTTTATCAAGTGGTTTGGAGTCTCATAAAGGATGACCTAATGGCCATGTTCCGAGATTTCCATGCTGGGGACCTACCTCTTTTCTGCCTCAACTTCGGAATAATAACATTACTTCCAAAGGAGAAGGAGGTCAAGAAAATTCAGCAATACCGACCCATTTGTATGCTTAATGTTAGTTTCAAGATCTTTATGAAGGTGTTGGCTAACAGACTCTCCTCGGTTGCATGTAGGATTACCAAACCTTCTCAATCTGCCTTCCTACCTGGAAGATATATTTTGGAAGGGGTGGTTGTTTTACATGAAACTATTCATGAGTTAAAAAGGAAAAAGCAGAAAGGCATTATTCTCAAACTAGATTTCGAGAGAGTATACGATAAAGTTATTTGGACTTTCTTGCAACAGGTCCTTAAGATGAAGGGATTCCCGAGTATGTGGTGTCAGTGGATTGAGAAAGTTGTCACAAAGGATAGTGTGTGTACAGGTAAATGACGACTTGGGTCACTTTTTTTAAACCAAGAAAGGTTTGAGGCAGGGTGATCCTTTGTCACCTATTCTGTTCAATATGGTTGCAGATATGCTGGCTGTGTTGATTGAGAGGTCAAAAAACCTGGATTTCTTTGATGGGTTGGTTCCTCACTTAGTGGGGGACGGTCTCTCAATCTTACAATACGCAGATGACACGATTCTGTTTTTGGATGATGATTTGGAGAAGGCCAAAAGCTTGAAGCTAGTACTAAGTGCTTTTGAAAAGCTATCAAGTCTTAAAATCAACTTTCATATAAGTGAGTTATTCTGCTTCAGGGAAACAAGAGATAAGACTGGGGAATATGTGGAACTTTTTGGCTGTAGGGAGGGTGAGTTTTCCTTCAGATACTTGGGAATTCCTATGAGTCCACGAAGACTCTCTAATAAAGATTGGAGAGTGGTGGAGGAGAGAATTCAAAAAAAAAACTAAGTAGTTGGACGGGTAAGCTACTCTTATCAGGAGGGAGACTAGTCTTAATTAACTCGGTTTTGTCAAGCTTACCAATGTTCATGATGTCCTTCTTCAGAATACCTAAAGGTGTTCTGGAGAAACTAGATTATTACAGATCAAGATTTTTTTAGCAATGCAATGAGCATAAGAAGAAGTATAGGCTTGCCAAATGGAGTATTCTTCATAAACCTAAGAGTATTGGGGGGCTAGGCATTATTGATTTAGATATCCAAAATAAATGCCTACTGAGTATATGGATTATCAAATTAGTCAATGAAGCCGTACATGACAACACATTTTAGCATGTGCAACATTGCTAAACATAATTCTTATCAGTAGGCTATAACAACACTTGCAGGAATTTGTTGGTTTCTCTTGTGGGACACAAAAGCTTTGTAAGCCTCTGGCCTCTCTGTAGCAGCATCTTGGAACTTCATGCCCTGCAGATCTCCAATGTGTCTTTCTCTCAGTGATGTCTCGAACACAACCTGGACGATCAATCATTGCATTTATTAAGAATTTTAGAAACAACTGAACCATCCACAGGTAGTATATTACCAAGTACAGAAGAAATGTATCATGCTGAAATATTCACACAACATAAACAGGGATGAGTAGAATGCACATACATTTGGTAGGTTGCAGATTCTTGCAATTGTTTGCGCAGTCTCTGCTGCTCGCTTTAGATCAGACGAGTATATGGCAGCTGGTTTTGCTTCTTTGGAAAGCCGATGGGCAACCTTTTCAATAAAATCCACATAAGAAATGCTACTACAAATATCTAGTGAAAACCAGTGTAAGTCATACCATACCGCGACAGCTTGTTGCCTCCCAATATCATTCAGCTCTGCATCCAAGTGTCCCTGGTGCAGGATTTCAAATATGATACTAGTTAGTAAAAGGAAACACTGTGTTGAACAGTGCATGGTTTAGCAAGTTAATTTCCTGGTCTAAGACAAACATATCAGGTAGGTTCATGATGGTAATTAGCTGGTTATGGTCCGAGGCAAAAAAAAAAAAAAGCAATCTATTCCATCATATAAGCAGTTAAGTTATGAAACAGGACCATTGTGTTCCTTTCATTTTGCATTAATATGTTAGTAATATTATGCATCATAGGAGAAAGATCGTTAGTATGCTATGATGAGCAAATACATTGCTCTGATGAGGGATAGAGTTGATACTTAAGATACAACAGCTTGAATAATGACCGGACTAGATTCTGATTTGAAAATAAAACCAAAACTAAAACTGTAAGTCGAAGTCTGACGAAGTATCAATGTGCCTCCAAGTCTACTAATCTCAACAGCCACAGATGCAGTGGAAGCAGGGGAACAAGAACAACCAACATCCCTTTAGCAAGAAAAACAAAACATCTTAATTGGCTATTTGACTGGATCAAAATAAAAAAAATCGAGGCAACACTTCCATATAGACAAAAGTCCTACAGACCTGCAGTCCAATCATTCTGACCCCAACAGGTCCGCAATTTTGTTGTCCCTTCAAAAGGACGAACCACTAATCCAGGAAGTTAAACTGTGGACTAGCCCCTATAGCCTACACCTACAAGGACGAACCACTGATCCAAACATTAGAGTCTATACACTAGTGCACCACATCTTAGGTCCTACAGGAGTCCTCAATTGCATTAGTTTTCCAGTTTAAGCAAGCAGCGAAGATTGAAGGCCGGTCGCAGTTTGACGGAGCGATGGATGAGGGAGGAAAAGCAAGCGGGCACCTGTATGATGCGCGCGGCGTTCCATGACGTCTCCCCGTGCCGCACGATCACGACCTCCGTGAAGTCGCCGTACTCCTCGGCGCCGGAGGCGGACGACGACATCCCCAGAGCCGCTTCCGGGGCGTGGACGCAACGGATCTGCGGGAAATTCGCGGGTCCGGGAGGGCGGGACGCGGCGACGGCGGAGGCCGGGGAAGGGAGGAAGGCGGCGAAGGACGCGATCGATGGGGTCGGCGGCGCGGGCAGCGGCGGCAGTAGCGTGCTTGTGGGGAGGCGACAGAGCATATCCGGGGCACAGGGCGCTCAAGCCGACCTGAATAGCTTTTTTTTTTAGCACAAGCCGAGCTGAACACGGCATGATCAGGTGTTTAGATGAGCCGCGTTTGTTGCGGAGCTGGTCTGGGCTGAAATATCTCGTGCCGAGCCCATTTTTTGCCAAAGGAGGCCCGACTAAGACTAGGTTCGGAAATCCTATATACCTTCCGGAAGATTTTTCGCAAACGAACTATAAACCCACTAACAGCCCACGAAAGCCCACGAAGCTAACCCTACTTCTTCTACCTCCCCTCCAACCCTGCGGCGCCGCCGCCATGGCCAGAGCTCCCCGCGCGTGCCCCACGCCCGCCGACCCTCCGCGGCCTCCCGCCGCAGCCCGCCGCGGCCCCCCGCGCGCCCCGCAGTCGGCCTTCTGCGCCGCGCGCGTCGTCGCCATGGCCCCCTGCGGAGTTTGTTGGCCGGTGCGGGCCGGTCGTGCCGCAGCCCCGTGCGGGCGAGCACGGCCACCGCGCGCGCGGGGACCTCACGCATTGCCGCGGTCCCGTGCGGGCTACCGGCCACCACGCGCCGCCGTGGCTTGCCGGCTGGCTGCCGCGCCGCTGCCCTCGCCGGCCACCGAGCTCCAACATTATATTGGTCCAACATTTTTTTGAAAATTGTTGAAAAAAATATTAGTCTATCTTTTTTGATAAATGTTGGATCAACATTTTTAAGAAAATGTTGAAAAATCACTGTTTCAATATCTCAGAAAAAATGTTGATTAAAAAAATATCGATAACATTTTTTAAACACGCTTCCGAAAAATGTTGACGAAAAAATATTGACAACACTTCTGAAAAATGTTGACGAAAAAATTTTGGCAACACTTCCAAAAAAATGTTGATGAGAAAAAATATTGGCAAACTTGCGAAAAATGTTGGCAACACTTCTGAAAAATGTTGACGAAAAAATGTAGGCAACACTACTAAAAATGTTGACGAAAAAATGTTGGCAACACTTCCGAAAAATGTTGACGAAAAAATGTTGGTAACACTTCCGAAAAATGTGGATGAGAAAAAATGTTGGCAAACTTCCGAAAAAATGTTGAGAAAAAATGTTGGCAACACTTCCGAAAAATGTTGACGAGAAAAAATGTTGGTAACACTTCCGAAAAATGTTGACGAAAAATGTGGGCAACACTCCTAAAAATGTTGACGAAAAAATGTTGGCAAACTTCCGAAAAAATGTTGAGAAAAAATGTTGGCAACACTTCCGAAAAATGTTGACGAGAAAAAATGTTGGCAACACTTCTGAAAAATATTGACGAAAAATGTGGGCAACACTCCTAAAAATGTTGAAGAAAAAATGTCCGTAACATTTCCGAAAAATGTTGATGGAAAAAATATTTACAACAGTTCAAAAAATAATTATTAAAAAAATAAAAAAAGTCAATACGCGTGGATATTAGGGCACTTGAATCAGCTAAGTGGGCTGTTTTGGATCTTCATGGGCTTTATAGTTCACACGCTTACCTGACTTCCGGAAGGGAGATAAGAGCTCCTGACTAGGTTCGGATTGGGCCATCAATTTGACTTCACTCATAATCGCACAGCGGCCCAACGTAGGACCTTTGTTATCTCTTTAGGATTATTATTGGGTTATTATAAAATCTAGGTAGTGATTATGGATTATAAAAAATATATTTGTGTATTTATAATTATTAGAGAAATATAGACAGTAATTCTGGATAGTATATAATTATAAAATATACTTTGTGATTAAAAAAGGGAGTGTCTATCAGGTACTCAAGCATTCATTCCTCGAGTCCATCGTCTCCATGGGCGCCCCCACCCCGGCACTAGCCCAACCACGGTGCTTCACTGCCGGCCAGCAGTGCCTCACGCTTGCCTCCACCGTCAGGTACGGTCGGCCTGCCGCTGCTAACACCTTCCCTCTAAGGTCGGCGGTTAGCATCCACCTGGCAATCCCGACCTCTAATTCTGAAAACCTCAAGTTCCTAACACGAAATCCTCAAAACTCTAACCCCGGTGGTCTCGCCGGCGGCTAGAAGAAATTAAAGAGGGAAAAATCGAATGATGACCGACGAAGAAACACTCTCGTGACGTTTAGCTTTTTCTTTCGAAAAGAAAAGGAGAAAAAGAGAGGAAGAATGAGCTAGGATGGTGGATGGATGACTCTCCGAGACTGCAGCCTGTGTCCGCAAATGATCTACCGTGCAACAGCAGAAGGGGAGGTGGTACGTGTGGTACTGTTACATCAAATCAATCGTCCTCGCTATTGGGATCCGTTCGCACTTAATTTGTACCGTCCATGCAACAGTGGCAATCACTCGCTGCGCTGGCGCACTGTGCCCGCACACTGGGTTTTCCCTTTGGTGACGGAGAACCTAACCGAGCAAGAACGGGCTGCACGACGTGCATCCATGTGCTCAAGCTCTCAACGACGGTCATCAGTGAGCTGCCCCCAATCATAGCATTTGCAGTACACAGTTTAACGCGCCGGCCTCCCATGACTTGAAGCGCAAAACCACGTAATCGATCAGTTATCGCAGATAAAGCAAAACCGAGAAAAGTTTTTTTGCAAGTCCGTAAATAAAAGCATTTGGACGGTACCATTTCATGGCTTCTGATGAACATCTGTCCTTGCTGCAGTTGACTAGCCTGCAAGTACCACGAACCAGGCACATGTGTCGCCGAAACGCAGAATGGAAACGATCGGCCACCGACCGACCTTTTCGTTCCACCGCAGCAGCTAAATAACGAGGTGGGCGATCGACTTCCTCCCCTGGCCCGGCCGGGGCTCCATACCGAGGTGAGTTGCAGGCATCAGCTGCACCAAACCCGCCGGGATCAATCTAGCTATCAATCCGAGCCGACCGATGCCATCTCTTATCGACTACAGCCCGCCCGCGCTGCGGTCGCTGCTCCGGCCGTCGTCGACCACCGATGAGCGGCGGGCGAAGCTGTCGGCCGGCGCGGGGGCCGGCGGCGCCCTGGGTCTTTTCAAGATGTTCAAGCTCCTGCCCGTGCTCACCACGGGCTGCAAGATGGCGGCCATGCTGGGGCGGCACAAGCACAGCCGGGCCCTCCTGGCGGACCACGCGCCGACGGTGACGCTGTTCGGGCACCGGCGTGGGCGGCTGAGCCTGGCCATCCACGAGGACACGCGGTCCCCGCCGGCGTTCCTCATCGAGCTGCCCATGCTGGCCGCCGCGCTGCACCGGGAAATGGCCACGGGCACCGTCAGGCTGGCGCTCGAGAGCGACACGCGCGGGGTCGCCGCCGCCGCGCGCCGCAGGCGCCCGCTGCTCGAGGAGTACGTCTGGGCCGTCTACTGCAACGGGCGCGAGGCCGGGTACGCCATCCGGCGCAAGGACGCGTCCGACGACGAGCGCCACGTCCTCCGCCTGCTCCGCGGCGTGTCCATGGGCGCCGGGGTGCTGCCGCCGCCGCCCGACGGCAGGGCGGCCGCGGGCGCCACGCCGACTGCTGGCCCCGACGGCGAGCTCACGTACATGCGCGCCCGCGTGGAGCGCGTCGTCGGGTCCAAGGACTCCGAGGCGTTCTACATGATCAACCCGGACGACGGCGGCGACAGCGCCTCCCGCGGCGGCGAGAGCGCGCCGGAGCTAAGCATTTTCTTTGTCAGGAACAAGTGAGAATGGATTCACAGTTTCACACTAGTACGTGGCTATACATACATACACTACATCTTCTTTGTGAAATTATGCATGTACACATGTACATATACTGTGTGAAGACATCCATATAAACATAGTATGCACAATAAATTAATTATTTTGGCAATGCAGCGGCGATAATTGGATCCAGATCAAATAGCAAGACTGAATAGTTTAGTGATTTTTTTTTTGAGAATTCCACTCTAAAAAACTCTAAAAAATGGTTTAGTGAATTAGTGTACACTGATGATCACTGTCCGCTAGCTCAAATAATACAAATGAGCCTAAATGATTTCGCTTAGAACACCGCATATATATAGCTGGTAGTACGTAGTATGGTAGATAAAACTGTTTCTGAATTCCGATCAAACATAATTTTCGTACGTACTGTTAGTCTGTTACTGCATGTTGACATGTGCTTGATTGCTCGGCCAGTTAATTAGCATCTTTTGGACTGTTCCACGTTATTGCAAGATTGCATGCTATTAAATGTGATGGGACATATGCGTACCCCAAATTATTTTGCCTGTAAAGTGGTTCTCAAATCTCACGTGGGAACAGATGACGATACTGATCGATACAATGGCTATCTGAGTATAATTAATCATCAGGCATTCAGGCCTAATCTGTAATGCATGTTTGCTTTTTTTCCTAATTCCTGGCTACACTGGATTTACTCAAAACTTCCATGAGATTTTTCTGAAACTTACCTGAACCTATGTTGAAGTGTGGCATCTGAGTTTTGAAATTTAGCTTAGGTGGACATCTACAGCTAATTAACAGCCACAACACCTTACACCTCTTCAAACCATATATTAATCTACTAATATTTAAGCCAGTTTTCTACATTGAAGATTATGAGATGCATCTTTTCCCCGACATAATTGCGAAGGTGTCCAATTATGGAATTGCGCAACTATGGTTTGCATTGGGTGCTTTTTCTAGGTGGTCTCTGGACCTTCAAGGCGCCAGTTGTTGATCATCCGCCATGAAATTGACAATGGTAACCCGATCCTTGGTAAGCTTTTTGTGCGTGGTTGATTTGGAAAATGTTGATGCTTTATTATTATTATTATTATTATTATTATTTTCATTATTGATGTATTTGTTAAAGTATTATAAGTAAATTGTTTACCTGCAAAAAAAAGTATAAGTAAATTGTTCATCTTGAATTTCATCATCATATTAGGTTTTTAAATTGAAATGGGTGATGCATGCAACATAACATATAGTATATTATTAGGGGTATAAGTCATCTTGAGTTTGAATCATGGTAGAAAACCATATATATTTTGAACACATCATTTAAATTTCAAAAGCTATAATATTCATTTGTTAAATCTGGTTAACAAAGTTTCAAAAATGAAATTTGAACATGCATCACCGTACCATATACAGTTTTAAGTTTTAAGGGTAGGTCTCTCTTAACAGCTTTCTTATTATTTACCTTCAGAATAATCATCACCTCATCTATTTTTCTTTTACACTAAGGGCACCCGCAGTGGATGTCTACAAGCTCTCTACAAGACTCCACGTAGGAAAGAGAGAAGAGGAGAGAGAAGAAAGTGTCGCTACATCTAGCGAGAGCCGCTAGCACACGGCCCGACGCCGCACGGGCCCCACCCATGCGACACGATGTGACGCAGACCACCGGTCCACCGCATTGCGAATCGAAGGAGCTTCTTGACTCGATGCAGGAGGGGCTCGCCGGTTGTCGCGGCAGCCGCCGCCGAGGCAGGGGTGGCCTCCGGCCGAGGCGGAGGCACGACGGCGAGGTGGATCTGTAGTCACCGGCGTAAGGCGAGGCGGACGAATCACAGGTGCGCTGCGGCCGACGGCGAGGCAGGTATGGGTGGCGCCAAGGCGGAGGCGGCGAGGTGGGGCCGTAGTCGCCGGTGTGAGGCGAGGCGGCCGGCGTAGGGGCGAATCACGGGCGCACCGCGGCCACCGGCAGAGGGAAGTGGGACGGAGGCGAGGAGGAGAGCGGCGGCCGGCGGGGTACGGCGGGCGGTTGGGCAACGCAGGGGCAGATCTGCAGAGGTGAGAACCGGTGGGAGGCGGGACGGACCGCGGCCTCGGTGCCGGCGGGATGAGCTCCTCCGGTGCCCTCCGGCGCGCGGGAAAACGGCGCCAGGTGTGCTGGAGTCCGGCGTGGTCGACCTCGGGGTTGCTCGAGCATGGCCGCCCGCCGTCCGGCAGGAGGAGGGGTGGCGACCGGCGCAGCTGCCGGGAGGATGTGGGCTCCGGCCGGGGACGGGCTGAGGTGGCGCGGAGATAGGGGGTGGCGCGCGGCAGGGATCAGCCATAGCCAGTCGGAGCAGGGGCAGGGCCGGCCGACACGGTGACGATATGGGACTGGGAGAGTTGGATACAGGAGGAAGAAGGTCGTGACGAGGATAAGGATGGGAGCATAGGGCCCACACAAAATTAATGTTGTAGTAAGACTGTTGGGTGGATAATCTTTAAAGTTTACTATATCCTACATGGACATCACTATAGAGAGCATCATACTATAACCATTGCGGGTGCCCTAAGTGTAGTACTCCAAACTCCAAAGCAGAAGGAGCAATAATGCAATGAGATGGCGCCATGTATGTACTTATTATTAGTGTATGTAACATACAACATCAGCCTCACCCCGTCACGCAGTAGGAGGACCAAAACATCTTACTAGAAGCTGGCTCGAGGGTACGTGCAACAACTGATGATTGTTCTCGTTCGTTCCATGGCCCTTAACTTGCCCCATGCATGCATTGATGCATGTATCAAATAATTGAGGGCGCCGGCCAACGGTGGGCACTGCACTGCACGCGTCCTTGTTTAGCGGTGCTACGCGTGGTAGGTCCGTCGATAGGACATCCGAACTGTTGCGCGTGTCACGTGTACGTATACGTAGCTCTCATGTTCCAGCAGTTTATCTACAGCGGCCTTATTATTACATACTCGGGCACAAATATTTGTGTACGTACTCCGTACAGTGATGATACTTGTTCACCACACCAGCAGTCGAGATCGAGGAGGTGTCGAGACCATATCAGGTCCGTCGATGGGTCGGCCCGGGTTGTTCAACTGATAGATCGATCGAGGTGGCCTGGTCCTCGATCGCGCGCGTAGGTAGGGCGCACCGGCGCACGACACCATATGGTCCCTATGGGTCATGAAAAAAAAAGGCACAAAGGCCGGCTACTGGCTGATAGGATTTCACATCTGCATCATTTCACACGGCAGGTACCTGTTGTTATCCATTCCTCTGAGATCGGGAGTACGTACATACATAAAGACACAGCTAAGACAGTGAGATTTTTTTTTTGCCTGTCTATAGCACACCGGAGCATTTCCCAAGGCCTCTACACTCGAATTTTTTAAACCATCGGATTGCGATCCAAGGGTTGCGGGTCATCTTCAACCTTGAGCACAGCAGGCCAACAGGCACCGGCACCGCCCCCGCCCCGCGTGCCGCCGCCTAGCCGCGACGGGTAGGGTCGCGTCGGACCGACGCGACCATACCCCGTCTGCGGCTCCCTCCTTCGTCCCTATTCCCACCTTCCCACCCCCGCCATTAATGCCTCTGCTCCAGCTCTCCCCACTAGATATCCACCAACACCCACGCCGGCAGCATCACCGCCGCCTTGCCCTCACCGCCCTTTGTCCGCCATCACCGTCGGGCTGTCCTACCGCCCCCTAATCCTCCTTCTAAGGCTGCCGGATTCTGGTGAACCCCCAACCCCAACCCCGAAACCGAATCCCGAACCCCTGAACACTAACCTCATTGGAGCCGTTGTCGTGGTCGGGGAAGAAGATGAGTTCCTTTGCTCCTTGTGCGACGTCAGTTGTGTGTGTGCTCAAAATTTGGGTGTGAGAGGCCTCCCCAGCAGTTGAGTTATGCAACTTAACAAGTAACTATGTGACAAACATTTACAAAAATTACTGCACATAAAACGTGCACACACGCAAATAACCAAACAGGTAGCTAATCTTTTGACAGAAGGTGGTTTGATAGTGTGGTGGGGTACAAATGTACACTAGACAAGTAGACAGAGATTTACAAGATGTTTTTTTTACTCGATCTTCTAGCTAGGGAGACAGACATGCACTTCGGAACTACCAATCGATATGGAGATTCACAAGGAACATGAATAAACGAATGGATTTCTTGACACTTTTTCTGGCCAACACACGAGAGCACTAGAGCGTGCGGGCCGCCACGAGCGAACTGAAGATGCAAAGATGCTGCCAAGGACGGTTAGACCGCCCTAGCAACCCGGTTAGACCGGTTTTCTAAGGTTTAAGACAAATGGATCATTTCGAGAGGATAACTACCACACTTACATGATAGTGGATGGCTAGATTTACGAGCAAACCAGCAAAGAGATAACCAACGCACTTACGTGGTGAAGAACGACTAGTTTACAAGCAAACTAGCAGAGACCGTCGAACCTCTCGCTCGGGAGGGACGCCGTCAGGGCGTGGACATCGCCGACGTGTCCTAGGTTGACCAACAAGCCTTAGAACATTATCTATGACCGTGGAGATCAGCAAATGAACATCATGGAGGTTTGGAAGAGATTTAGGGTTTAGAGAATAAAAAGTAAATGTGTAGTTTGTTTGTTTCGATTGTGATGCCCTCAATCGGCCATGGCCCTTTATATTTATAGGGTGGGGAAGTCTTGCCCCAGTAGTGGTCGAAGATTATACAAATCCTGTGTCAAAATACAACTCATAAATCGGATTCTACAGGCCAACCTGGTCTAACCGCCTGTGTAACCCGGTCTAACCGGTCTTCGTGGGGGTGCAGGTCTTCCTGAAGTCATATATCTCTCATCTGGACTCCGAATTGGACGTTCCACATATGCATTTCGATCGTCTCACCGAGACCTACACAATAGTGAAGTCCAATTTACATTTTGATCACTTTGATAAGGCCGGTCTAACCGGATTTGGGGACAGGTCAGACCGCCATCTAGTGTCGGATCGGCTACAAAGCCAACAACCGGTCAGACTGCTCCTACAGACCGGTTGGCTTTGCTATATCAGGCAGATCAATCACTTTTAGTTGTTAACACAATAGCTAATGATTAAGGCCAATCATATGATGCATAAGCCCAATTTGATTATCTTGGTGTGAGCTCCGTCCTGATGTACTCCAACCCTTGATTCGATTCATATTGAAACTCTTCCAAGTGTCTCTTGGCTCTTCAATAGAATGACGTCTAGAGCTTCTGAAAATGATCCTTCTATCTTGCATAATGTATATTTAAGACAAACTTGCATATATCAAGAGTTAGTACTAAATTGACAAAGTAGGCCCAACTAGCTAAGAAAAACAGCTCAACCCTGAATGCCCTGCTATAAGGAACAGCCTAGGCTACTGGCCAACCACAACTCCCGGCAAGGGTGCCGACGATGATCAGACAGAGAACATGAAAACAAAAAACCAAGGCACAGGCAGAAACTAAGGAAAAGCTATCTTATTAGTTATTACAACGCCAGATCAACCAGACTAGGAAAAACCTCAAACAAGGATCGTGAACGCGCCTAACTCCCTTGCCGGAGACCTTGCAGAGCGCAGACTTTTAAAATTTGATAGAACATCCAACAAAAGGGAGCAGCGCGATGCTGTACTCGCTACTGAATGACTTGAACAGAATTAGATCGGCACAAAGATGTCTGACACTACTGCATCACTCAGCCTGAAGGCGCCCAATAAGCCCTGAATATCTTCTTCAAAATCTCGTGAATCACCTCCCGGTCGACTTCCTTGGACACCATTTCTGCAGTGGACCGTACCACTTTTGCGTGTCAACAGGATTACAGAGCATGCTTATATTAGGCTACTATCTGCTATCATGTATATATTTTATATATCCCGGCCAATGTTTACAGTGTGGTGCTGCCCTTCTTCTTGAGCCTGGCCCGGCGCTCATCCACCAGCATCTTGGCGAAATGGATCAGCTCCTTCTCGTTGGTGCCCCTGTTGCCGTCGGGCTCGTTCTTGCCGGTCTCGACGTTCACCTTGCACGCCGGCTTCTTGAGCAGCGCCTTGCCGACGCCGACGAGGCGGTTCAGGTTCTCCTTGGTGGACACGTCGACGGACGACGTGTCGCCGGTGAGCTCGTCGTCCTGGATCCGGAGGTAGCTCTTCTCCGAGTGCAGCGCCTGGAAGAGCACGGAGGCGTGGATGTCGACGAGGTCGGAGCTGGCCTGGCTGAAGCTGTCGATGATGGGCGTCGCACCCTTGTTGTACAGCCACCCCAGGAGGCCCCACTTGCTGCACTGCACGGCGTCGAACTTCTCCTCGACCTTGGCGGAGCCGGTGCCCAGCGACAGCACCATGAACTTGCCGTAGTCCGCCGGCTTGATCGGGAAGAAGTCCTTGTTGCCCAGGATGATCTGCTTGCTCACGTGCGTCATCGCCAGCAGCGTCTGCAAGAGAATTGGCGAGTTCAGCGAACAGTTGTCAGGTCACGATTGGTGGAGAAGTCAAATACAGCTAATAAGATTATGTTTTGTTTAATTATCGTCGTTTACAAATTAAAGTAAATTACTCATCAGTCTACTCCTTGATCGATCCACTTGTGCAACAAGTACAACGCCGTGGACTCCACTGCCCAATGAAAGCAGCACATTTGGCCTGAATCATGCATGGTTTCGTGCCTTGCTAATTCATGTTCCTTTGTGCTGATCCAGATATGCTGGGTCACTCAGATAACTCACCGGATTGTTTGCGGCGACTCCTCCGTCGACGAGGTTGAAGGCCCGGGGCTTGCCGTCCTTGTCCTTGGTCTCGAACTGGTGCCCCGGGAGGTAGGTCGGCGCGGCGGAGGTGCTGATGCACACGTCCGAGAGCAGAGCGTTCTTGGAGACATCGTGATTGGCCTGCGCGTCCAATCACACTCACGTTAGCACGGCGCAGGAACAAACGTGCAGCAAATTAGGTATACATGTCTTTGTCACTTTGTGCATGGACGTACGTCGTATTTGGAGAAGATGGTGGGCTGGAGGAGCTTGATGTCGAAGGTGGGAATGACGATGTTCTTGAGCGCATCGCTGACCTTAGTATCGCCGAGGAGATCCCGGACGATGGAGTGGAGGTACCTGCCGTCGTACTTGGGGCCAAGAACGACGCTCTTGAACAAGCCCAGAGGGCCGCCGCTGCACAAATTAAAGCGCAGCACAAAATTAGTACCCGGCAGATCGAGCTGATGCGACGACCTGAGGATACGCTAGTACATACGAGTCGTAGGAATTTTTGCTTCGTTGCGAGCCTGCAAGGGGTTGGATGCTTACCAGCTGGATGGGAAGATCTTGGGGCAGTGTTTGAGGTAGAACTCGTTGATGTCCTTGGCGGCGAAGAGCGGGCGGTTGGGGTCCTTCTTGCTTGGCGCCGTGAGCATGGCCGTGACCAGGCCGCCGGTGCTCGTCCCGGCGATGACGTCGAAGTAGTCCGCGATCCTCGCGTCCGGTCGTCCGTCCAGTTCCTGCAGACACATGCAGTAAACGATCGTTAGAGAGCCGGCCGATCGAACTAGTGCATCAGAGGTAGATTTCACGCCTCCCATGTATATGCAACATGCATGCATATATGAATCTCCTCGATCGATCACCGTACGCACCTGCAGCTTCTCCTCGAGGAAGGCGAGGATGGTGCCGGGTATTATCCCGCGCACGCCGCCGCCGTCGATGCTGAGCACGGTGACGATGCTCCCGAACGCCGGTGGTGGCGACATGGGCGTGGACAGCGTGGACGCGCCGCGGCTGAGCGCCCGCTCCGTCACCGGGTTCAGCGTCAGGCCGGACCCGCTGGTGCCGAGCCCCGCGGCGTGCACTACTGGCGCCATGGTCGTCACCAGACCAGATACGTGAGGTGGTTGTTCACAGTGCCGCCGCCTAAACAAGGACTCGGGGGAGGAGATGCTCTCGATCGCTGGCCTTACAAAAGGACTCGCTCTTGCTTGTCCGCTTGTGTCTCTGGCTGTTGCCGCTCTTCGTGTGCTGCGTGTGGTGAAGCACTGCGCACGAGCACCGGGTTTTATAGCCGGCGGCGGCCGGGAGCGGGGAGCTCGGGACCCGGCCGGGAGACAGAGAGGAGTTCGGACTTCGGAGAGGGCTCATCATGAAGAACGGGACAACACGCGGCGCTAGCTAGCTAGCTAGTTTAACTTTACTGGATCAAAACATGGTGATATTTTTTCCATCGACCGCCAGTGATTGGTATACAAGTCAACCGCTCGTGTGTGTGCAGGCAGTGACAGAACTGCCCAACTATGGAAAGTTAACTGTGCGCGGGTCAGAAAAGTCGAACGGGGATCAAAGCCGGGAGCACTGCACGCGGGGCCGCGCCCCGGCACGGACGGCGAGAGCTAGCGAGGATCCTTTCGCCGTCGCGGCGTCGCTCGTGACGGCGACGATCGGGTCAAGGTCGCGCGGGAGCGGAAACCCGATACTATTCGTGCAAGTCCCCGTCCCGTTCCGCTTCCACACACGCCACCTTCAACTGTTCGCCGTGGCAGGCGCGCGGCAGTGCCACTTGCCGGGGTTCGCTGGCTTGTCGCTTGCGAGGGCGCGCGCGCGCGGCGACGACGCACACGGGGGACGCGGCGACCGCTCCGGGTCGTCGTCGCCGGCGTGGGAGCTACGTAGCCGCCGTGCGCGCGCCGCCGTACGTCTTCGCGCTGGCCGGACGGGTGGATCGGACGTATGCGAGCGTGTACAGCGTATATGGGTGTGTACCGAGCGGCCCGCGAGGAATTCTACGCCGGGAAAAGCGGCTGGAAGTGACGCGGTGACTGGCGGACACGAGATATTTGGTGGTTCTCTTCCAGATGGCTCGGAGTATAACCGCGTTTATAACTTTCCAATTCCAACCATATCTGGGGACGACGACAAATTCAAGCCGCTTGGCCTGAAGCTTAGCTTGGTCTCTGTCGGTTTGGTCCTGTCTCGTAGGGGTTGCACGGTACACAGTTTCGAGTTTCTGACAGTTGATTTTTCACTGGTCATAGCAACGCACAGCTGTTGTTGATCTACTGTTTTTTTTCTCGACTATACTGGACCATGTAATAACTTGAGGTCACACTCAATGAAGATTGAAGAACGAACATTCATAAAAGGCTGAAGTGTATCGACTAGGAGTCAAACGTATACCTCACAGACATTTTCTTTTCTTCTCACCAAATTAACTCTGTCGCTACGAAAGATCATCAAGTTAACCCCTAGATTTGTATATATAAATTACACAATGCGGCTATTATATTTAAATAAAAAACAAATAACTACATACCAACATAGAGTATGCTATTATGAATAAAGTATCGTAAATTCCCCATGTGCATACGGTTCTAATCACCCATTTTTAGCACTATCAATATATAAAAAAATAACTTTAAAGTAAACATACATGATGTGTGCCACTATGCATGAGTAGTAATTTGATAACCAATTTTTTGCAATCAAATAATAGAATTCGCAGAGTATATTTATGAGTATTGTGTTCGAAAATGAACAAAAGGAGAGTAGTAAGTAAAAGCAATTTCGATGATCGATGGATTATAAATTTATTAACGAACTTATAATGCCTATGTCTCCTCAGATTCCCTTTTTTAAACGGTCTCCTCAAGTTCTAGCTTGTGCAGACACGAGATATTGCTCTATGCTCCCATTAAACAGAATGAAATCCTCTGCAATTGAGCCGTTTGTTGTTGAGTCACTACCATGTGGATCTCACTGTGGCGGAGCCCACACCACTCAACTGCAGGTAGTGAACTGCATAGGAACCCTTCCCCAATAAATGGGGCACTACTGCATATTCACCGAGTCATTCTTTTGGAACGAGGAACAGAGTTCTGCTATTCTTATATTAACAAAGCATAAAAGGTTTTTTGGCTACCATTCTTGTGGAGGGAAGCTAGCTGGCCTAAAAGAACTATGACTTAATCTCTTTATCTAGAACAACTATGACTTAATCGCTGGGAAGGAGCTCCCTCAGTCATTCGTTACCATTCTTAATGATTTTTTACATCAAAAAAATTACCAAAATTGAAGCTCGTCATTATTGCGTAACGTTTACTCAATGATGTAGCTATCGTACATCCAATGATGTTGAGCGAATATGTTAACTATCAACCGATGGTGTGCCGTCTGTAGGTATATATATCAAAGTCAATTCGCAGACATGGACGTGGTAATATTAAATGTTGATTGTGATATTCAGTCAGATAAGCTAGCTTTAATCAAGATTAAGGACGCAAAGTGTGTAGACCAAGATACGCGCGCGTCGTCATCCGTCTTGAAGTGATCTCTGTCGTACCTACCCTGTGCTTTTAGTGGGTGTTTGGTTTTGAGGAACTTATAACAAGTTCCATCGCATCGAATAGGATGAAGTTATTTAGGAGGACTAAACATGATTTAATTATAAAACTAATTGCAGAAGTACTAGTTTTTACTAAGACGAATCTAATAAGCCTAATTAATTCATGATTAGCAAATTTTTACTATAGCATCATATTGTCTAATCATGGTCTAATTAGGTTGAATAGCTAGATTGGTTTCATGAAAAAGTCTAGGATTATAAAATTTATTTTATTATTGATCTACATTTAATACGTTTAATTAGTTAATCTCCTCGCATCCGACGGGACGAGACTTATATTTATTACTGTAGGAACCAAACTGAGTCTAGGCCTTATTTAGTTTGGTGAAAAACTTGCGAAAACTTACTGTAGCAATTGTAAATTGAAGATTAGGAGGACTAAACATGATCTAATTATAAAACTAATTACACAGATGGATGGGAAAATCGTGAGATGATTATATTAAGCCTAATTAATCTGTCATTAGAGAATGTTTACTGTATCACGACATTGTTTAATCATGGTCTAATTAGGCTCAATAAATTTGGCTCGCTATTTCACCTAAGGGTTATCGAATGGGCTAAGTTTTATCATTAATCCACGTTTAATACTCCTAATTAGTGTTCGTAGATTCGATGTGACAGGTGAATCTATAACAACTACTCCCTCCGGTTCCCTATTAGAAGTCGTTTTGGACAAGGTTTGAGTCGTTGAGTTTGAAAATGTGAAAATCATATAAATAGATTTGTCTTGAAAATTACTTTCATAAGAATATACATATATAACTTTCCAATAAATATTTTTATAGAAAAGGGAAGTCAAAATTGTGTTTTGGTGACCGTGTCGCTGTCCTAAACGACTTCTAATACGGAACCGGAGGGAGTAGGTGAGACCCACTAAAAGTCCCAGTAGGATTTCTCTCAAACCTCAAGCCGCCACGTCATCCACTCACCTTCTCGCCCCTTGCGTGATTCACGCCAACCCACCACCGCCCGTCGCGCTTTCAAGTCCTTTGCCGCCCCCTTGCCTCCCCACCGTCACCCTCTCGCCTCCCCACCGCCTTGCTTCCCCACTGCTGCCACCTTGCCTCCCCACCGCAGCATCCATAAAACGTCTGCACCACGCGAAGAGGGGGAGAGCGGTCAGCGGCAGCTGGTGAGAAAGTCGCACCTGGTGCTGGTGGAGGAGGAGGCCGCACACGAATCGGCGAGGACATGATGCGCAGCCCGCACCTCGTGGAGGAGGAGGTCGCACGTCGTGGAGGCTGGGCCTACCACATTGGAAGGAGGAGGCCACCTCGCCCGGCCTCAACCCCGTCGCCGCCTCCTAGACCTCGCCGCCGGATCCAACCCAGAGGAGAAGGCCACCGCCGGCAGGAGGAGGCCGCCACTAGCCCCCGTCGTGCCTACTCGCCCAGCCTCGATCCCGCTGCCAGATCCGACCTGGAGGGCGAAGCTGCCGCCGACGAGGAAGATCGCTAGGAGAAGGAGGCCGTCACGGCGCCACTTGCCCGCGCCGCGCCTCAATCCTCACCAAGCCTCGACCCCGCTGCCATGCTCCGTTGGCAGGGGAAAGGAGGAAGGCGAGTAAGTGAGGGAGGGAGGAAGATGTTGTTGCACCGCCCACGCCTCCACCAGGCCTCTCCCGCTGGCGGCGAGGGGAAACCGCGGGTTCCGACAGCGAGATCTCGCGCACGGAACAGAAAGCGAGCACAAAGGATGAGGATAGAGGATAAGGACGCTGCGTGGCTGATGGTTGTGGTGTTTTCTATCTTTTTTTATTTAACAAATCACATGGGTCCCACCTATAACCCAATAGCAGAGTTTGGTTGGGGGAAAATTTGGCTCCATGTTTGACCGCTAATTAGGGTACTAAATAAAGTCAGTTTTCAAAAACTACCTTCACAACCCTAGGTAAAATTGCGAGACGAATCTAATAAGGTATCTGACCACATCATTAGATGATGTTTACTGTAGCATTATTATAGCGAATTATGGATTAATTATGCTCATTAGATTTGTCGCCTGAAGTTGCGCTCATTTGTGAAAAGATTTTGCAAATAGACTTCATTTCGTACTCCATGCATATAAGATTCCCCCTCGTCCCAAACGCTGCCTCAGGAAGGCGCAAACAACAGATTGGGTTTGAAATATAGGTGCAGCAATGACAGTTGATAGTATTTTATTATGAAACGGTTTAAAAAACGTACTGAGCACAAGAGCAACACTAAAAGCAGAACAAGTCCGCCAGTTCTCTAGGTCCATCATGAATATCATATTTGTAATTTCTTGATAACATTTTCATTTTATCAATTAAATATTTTATCGTCCTATCCTCAGTTGTCTATTAAGTAAAATATAATTTATCCTCATGTAAAAAAACTCAAATCTTCACTTTTTCCCAAGTGAATCAAATAGTAATCATTAAAAAATCTCAAATTTTACTTTTGCCCAAGTGCTTCAAATAATAATAAAAAAAATTAAGCAACATGTCCCGCAACAACGCGTTGGGAATTCCACCTAGTATTGAAAAATTGCGAAACTAAACAACGCCACTACTGTTTCAGAGTTCTCATAGCATATCTTTGACTTCTCCGTGTAGGCATCACATTTTCTCGAGTGGAAAAGTCTCAAGTGATGACTTGTCATTTTTTTCACGACGATGTCGTGCATATAGCACTTCAAAAATAAGAATGGACGATGCAAGCTTTCCACCAACAAGAGTAAGGTTTGCATTGCGTATAGTCCATGCATAATCAATAGCGTGATCGCGTTAGCTAGTACTTATAATAATTATTCTCCTTAGTTATGCATGGTTTTCCAAGATACTGTGTATATAACAGTGCAAATGACTGATGGACAAAATACGACATTAGTTGTGATTTCTCAGTTATGGACCTAAACTTCCAGCTAAATCAAATCCAGCTCAGATCTTTATCTCTCCAACTCATACACGTCGGGACAATATTGGCTAGGTTGGTGCGTTGGCGAGGGGGAGTGCTAATTAGCGACCGCGCGCTGGGAGCCCTCCTAGCGAGCGATTCCTGACGGACCCCACGTGATCACGCCCGAAAAACAATCTGACCCCTCACGCTGTCACCTACCAGGAGTCCAGGACGGCCTCCCTCGTGCAGAACTCTTATCCGAAACTACTCGTTCAGCTCCAAGACCACAGTAGTCCTCGGCGCCTAGGCGACTCGAGGTTACGTCGAGGCGGTTAGGGTTCTGCGTTTTTGCGCCCGATCCCTCGTTCTGTTTCCTAATCCGATCGCGCAGGGGAGCTCAGGATCTAGATCCCCCCTCCTGCTGCTCGTTGGTGTCGTCGGGTTTCCTCCTGTGTCCCGTCTCCTGTTCCAAGACTGCGAGGCGGGCAGCAGTTGGGGTCTGGCGGTGTTGGTGATCCGGTGGTGATCAGACTGGCGGGAGATGGAGGTGGTGGAAGGCATGATGGAGAGAATGCGGCTGTCGGCGGCGGAAAAGAAGGGCATCAAGATCGACATGAGTGATGCATCACGCTCTGGATCGGCTCATCCGCAGGCGGTAGGGAAGGTCTTCGCGAAGAGGCTGGTAAATCCTGGTGGTTTGGCGCAGGCGTTGGGGAAGATTTGGTGCCCAATCAAGGGCGTCGTTTGCAAGGACCTGGGTGAAAACCACTTCCTGTTCACCTTCCTGCAAGCGTCAGGGAAGCGGCGTGCCTTGGATGATGGCCCCTGGATGTTTGGGAAAGATCTGGTTGTGATGGTGGAGTATGAGGAGGAGAAGACCTTGGAGGAGATGGAGTTTGCATTCACACCTATTTGGGTAAGGATCTTTAAAATGCCTTTTGGTATGATGAACAAAGCAACAGGTGAGGCAATTGGGAAGGAGATGGGAGATTTCTTGTCGATGGACAAAGACAAAGATAACACGGCAGTAGGACGGTACCTGAGGATCAAGGTGAGGATTGACATTCGCAAGCCGCTGATGCGTGGTGTGACGTTGTGTGTTGGCAAGGAAGAGAAGTCGTTGTGGTGTCCAGTAGTGTATGAGTTCCTACCTGACTTCTGTTACACTTGTGGCATCATTGGCCACATTGATAAAGCTTGTTCACAGAAGCTAAAGGAAGGGGAGGAACAACAGTTTAGCAAGAGGCTGGGACTAATCCCGGAGAGGAGGAGGGGGGATGATGTTGGAAGGGACAGGACAGGGGGAGGGTGTGCTGCATTGTCATGGAGGTCGGAGGGGAGTGGAGGACGGGGTGGTCAACGGGGGTCGGTCTCCAAGTCTTCGTCTGGCCGTAGTGGAAGTGATGCACCTTCGTGGCGCAAGGATGATGGAAGTAAACATACTGAGAAGGGAAGCGTGGTGGACAAGGATGGGGAGGAGGTGACAAGCCTGATAAAGAAGGTTGTTCTACCACACCAAATAGAGCGACCAGGACGTTCTTTATTCCAGGCTGTGGGGGGAGCAAAGGAGGTTGTGCTTGCTAGTGACGTGGTTGCAGCGGGGGCGAAGGAGGGAGGAAACAATAGCATTGATAGTACAATGTTGCCCATGTTGGTGGATGAGGGGAAGGAGAAAGGGAAGGAAGTACCTAACAAGAAAGCACTGAGAAATACTTTTAAGAGACAACCACGTGCCAAGGCAGGAGGAAGCAATGAGAAGCAAGGGGAGGGGAGTGAATCATTAGCAGGAAGGAAGCGGAGTGGTGATGAAACCATGGAAATGGAAGAGAGGGGGCAGAGTGGGGAGAAAGCTGTGGTAGCGGTAAAGAAACTCAAGTTTGCGGGGCTGGCGGACCAGCCCTGCGGTGATCAATGCAGATTGTCGCTTGGAACTGCCGGGGATTGGGGAATGGCCCGGCAGTTCGAGGCCTTCTGAACCTTCAGAAGGAGGAGGACCCCGACATCTTGTTCCTATCCGAAACAAAAATGGATAGGGGCAGGATTGAAGGCTTGAGGTGGAGGTTAGGGTTAACTAACCTTGTGGTTAAGGATTGCAATGGGAAGAGTGGTCGTCTTGCCATTTTTTGGAGAAAGGGGGTAAACTTTCAGTTGCGTACAGTGGCTCGACTGTACATTGACGGAGAAGTGGTGGAGGATGATGGCTTCATTTGGCGACTTACGGGATTCTATGGAGAGCCATGCTCAGATAAAAAAGAGCTTTCGTGGAAAGCCCTTAGAGTGCTCAATGCGGCAAGAAGGCGCCCTTGGCTGTGCTTGGGGGATTTTAATGAGATTCTGTTGAGTCATGAGAAGGAGGGGGGATTACCTAGACCTCAAGCATGCATGGAAAAATTTCGACAAGTGATGGAAGAATGCTCACTGGATGATCTATGCTACTGTGGAGATACATTCACATGGAGGAACAATAGCCACAATTGTGATCATTATATCTGAGAGAGGTTAGACCGTGCAGTCGCTGATGTGGCCTGGAGGACAAGATTTCCTCATGTACGGGTTCGGAATGGGGAGCCGCAGCACTCTGATCACCGGCCAGTGGTTGTAACAACGGAGGATGAGGGGGTCAGAAGGCAGCTAGGTGGGGGTCGGCCTTTCCGGTTTGAAGCAGGTTGGGTGCAGGAGGAAAACTGTGAAGTGATTGTGTGCAATGCATGGAACTTATCTATGGAGGTGCGAGCAGGGAAGGTGACTAGTGCAATTAAGGATGTTGCAGCGGACCTGTGGGATTGGAGCACAAACATCCTGGGTGATTTAGAGAAGAGAATCAAACATATGAAAAAGGAGTTGGAGGCTTGTAGGAGAAGAGGAATTAACCGTGCTAATGTGGCAAGGGAGGAGATTCTGAAATACAAGTTAGATAAATTAGAAGATCAAAAAGAGTTGTACTGGCGACAGCGAGCGAAGGCACACTGGCTAAAACATGGGGACCGAAACACCAGATTCTTCCATGAGCAAGCCTCGAAGAGGAGAAGAGTAAACAAAATCAAGAGGCTCATTAGGGAGGATGGAAACATTGTGGAGGAGCAAGGGGAGATACATGAGATGGTGACGGGTTTCTACTCTGATCTTTTTCAGTCCCATGCAGGTGCTCGCTATGATGAACTCCTATAGCACGTGCCCTCTCGTGTCACTACTGCAATGAATGATGGGCTGAGAGACATGGGTACCCATGGGTCCCCACCGACCAGGGTCCCAGAGGTCCCTACCATGTGGACCCGACCTGTCAGAAGCCCCACCGACCTGGAAGTGGGCTCGGAGACCTTATCCACAACCCCGACGACCTTGGAAGACCCCAGGCAACCTTATCCAGATCCCGGAAGACCTACCGGGCTTGTGGCGCAAGTTTCTCCCCTGGATCGCGGCACGGTGCCGCCAGTAGGTCCGCGGATCGCGGGATCTGCCCTGTAATCGCGGAAGATGACCTTCCTAATCTGTAACCGACCCCGATGAGGGTCCACCGACCTCGAATGGAAGCCCTAGCCCGTTGACCATATAAGGCGGCCTAGAGCTCCATTCGAGGGGACTTCCCCATTCACGCATAATCCCACCGCATACTGGACGTAGGGTTTTACTCTCCGGAGGCCTGAACCAGTCTAAACCCTTGTGTCTCTCGCCATTCTCGCCGTGTTCCGAGTTCTCCCTGCGAACTACCACCTACGCTCTTAGGTCCCGATCCCCTCCTATCAACCTACAACCGCTTGGGTAGCCCCCTTGCGGATCTGTCCAGGTCTCACCCCCTGACAGTTGGCGCGCCAGGTAGGGGTGATCGGGAACTCGCTGTGCAGCATGGTGGCCCGATCTGGTGTTGTCTTTCCGGCGAGCATGGCGGACATCCTCGCCAACCCCGTGGAGATCTGCTTCGGCTCCTTCATGGCGACCTCAACCACACTAGCGGCGGCGACCTCCCCGGCGGTCGCTGTGGAGATCCCGGCGACACCCGTCACCTCCCCCTCTTCCGATCTGAAGTTGAAGACCCACCCGCCCAAACCCTGTGACATTGTTCAGGGAATGGAGCGCGTCATCAACATGATGGAGGAGACCCTCCAGATCTGCGAGAGAGCCCAGCGCTCAACGCAGACCGCGTCGCATCGCAAGACCTTCCCCTTCGGTCTGCGACCACCCAGCGACGCTTACATCCGCCAGGCAGCCAAGTCCTCCCAGATCCAATCTGGGCGGTGGGAGTCATCTGGTGACCTCAAGACCGAGCCTCGCGCCCGCCGCGATCCGCTCGATGTACCGTGCACCTATCACAAGGGTGCGCGGCACACCCTCCGCAGCTGCCAGCTGCGAAAGAAGATCGACCGGGAGCGTAATGCTCCTCGCAGCACGCGAACTCCCACGTCTCCAGACGTCGGTGAGTTTCAGAAGGTCCGGGTTCGCGTCTCCCCCAACGACCAGAGTTCCATCCGGCGGTGGGTCCTGGTGGTTTCGGCGAATGAACCACCACGGGTCGGCGCGACGGACTCCGAGTAGGCACGCCGGATCCAGGGCAACGCCAACCGCGCCCAGAGACGGGCGGAGGAGCAGCGCCAGGCGGTACCTCCGTGCGCCCGAGACCTACGTCTCGAGTTCGAAGAGGCGGGGCTGCTGACGTTCAATAGCCCTCAGGCGAACCTGGGCGCGGCTATGGCACGTCTTCAGCAAGCTAACCCCTCACTCGAGGCCGAAGCGGCCATGGCTTACCTCCGGGTCGCTACAGCCCTGGTGGAAGAGAAGAGTGCGGCATCCAAGTCTACGGCGTCTTCATCGAGCCGGCATTCGCGCAGTCGATCTAATCGACCTGCGCACAGCAAACTTCCCACCATCCAGGAAGAAGTCGACCAGCCTCAGGCGAATGGCGCGAAAGACGGCGACTACGCGCCAACCTCGACAAGAACAGGCGTGGCCGCGACACTCGCGGCTACATCGACCAGCGCCATCACGAGCGTGAAGAGAGGGAGCTGCGGCGTCACCTGGACTACGATCGCTAGTATGGGCCTCCGGGCGTCGTACATCGCATCATGGAATGTGAGGAGCGTGACCGCCATGACGTTGAGAACAGGCGACGTGCCCAGTACGAGGCGGACTACAGCCACCCTAAAGGTCCTGTCCCGAACCCAGATCGCCAGCCCAGATCCCAGGTCGTGGCTCCTGCATAGAACGGAGGCGGCGCCCAGGTCGGAGACAACGGCGACGACATGGCCATCATCGCCTTCCCTGCGTTGGCCCCTCGTCTCCGATCGGTCGCCTACCCCGACAACTTCAAGCCAAACATCTAGAAGTACGACGGCCATTCCGACCCCAACATCTGGCTGTCGACCTACTACGTCACTGTCAAGGTGGCCGGCGGCAACTTCGATCACGTGGCAGCTTACGTCCCGCTAGTGATGGGCGACGCGCCGTCGCTCTGGCTCAACAACCTCCCGGCGGGCAGCATCAAGTCGTGGGCTGACCTATCCCAGGCCTTCACTTGAAATTTCCAGGCGACCTATAATCGTCCTGGAAACGCCTTCAACCTCGGGAGGGTCACCATGAAGACCAACGAGCGGCTCCGTGACTACACCAACCGGTTCTTCGAGAACCGCAACTCCTGCGTTGGTGTCCGGGACGACCAAGTCGTCGAAAGCTACAAGAAGGGCGTCAGGGACCGCAAGGTCTTCGAGAAGATTCATGAGTCGGGCGCCACCACAGTCGCGTCGCTCATGGAGGTCGTGAACAAGCTCATCGACACCGACGAGGCGCTCGTCAATCAGTTTGACTCTGACGCTAAACGCGATGCAGGCGCCTCAGGCACTGCTGGTGATTCAAGTTTCAAGCTCCGCAAGTGACCTTCAGAGGTGCTCGCGACGGACGGACGTCGACCTTCGACGTTCAACGTCGATGAGTTCAACGTGGGGCTCGACAGCCCCTGCGCGTTCCACGAGGGAGCCACCCACACCGTCTGTGAATGCACGCAGTTCAAGAGGGCGTTCCGTACGCTACAACAACAACCACCGGGACAACCGACGCGGCCGAGGTGACAACGATTGCCATGATGACCGGCGACGTGATAACCAGCAGCCGGAGGACCACCGTGACAAGTGCGACCTGCCTCCTCCACCGGCGACAGGCAACCCCAACGGCCCCTTCCAGCAGGCCAAGAGGTCGATCAACATGATCGTTGGCGGCCTGAAGACCAGCATGAGCAAGAGGAGGTATCGCAAGGACAAGCGTGAGGTCCAGCTCATCCACACCAAGCCATCGCAGCCCCTGCGTTGGTCGGACTAGCCGATCACGTTCTCCAGGGCCGATCACTGGATCCA
Organism: Cenchrus fungigraminus; assembly: GCA_036936925.1. NCBI lineage: Eukaryota > Viridiplantae > Streptophyta > Magnoliopsida > Poales > Poaceae > Cenchrus > Cenchrus fungigraminus. The sequence goes on along the minus strand of CM072768.1, from coordinate 60,273,994 downwards.
CATCCTAGATCCCGGGTCCTACCCACTCGTCGTCGAGCCCATAGTCGAGGGCGCCCTGCTTCCTCAGACCCTCATCGACGGGGGAAGTGGGCTCAACGTTATCTTCGTCGACACCTTGAAGAAGATGGACTTCGACTTCAAGCGGATGACAGAATGCGACGAGCCCTTCTTCGGCATCATCCCCAGCAAGGCGGCCTACCCCATGGGTCGGGTCTCCCTCCCGGTGACGTTCGGCACGGAAGAGAACTTCCGCACGGAGTACCTCAGCTTCGAGGTCGCAGACTTCAAATCTTCGTACCAAGCCATCCTAGGTCGTCCTATGCTGGCCAGGTTCATGGCCATCCCGCACTACACCTACTTGGTGTTGAAGATGTTGGCCCCCAACGGGGTCCTCATTGTCTACGGTGACCTCATCGTCTCGTTCAAGTGCGACAACGAGGCCCTGGAGATCGCCACGACGAACCCTGCATCGACGCCTCGGCAGTCATGGTCGCTGAGGCCAAGAAGGTCGTCTCGATCGACCTCACCGTCCCGGAGCAGAAGCGCACCGACACCGCCCTGGATGCCACGCCAGTGACGAAGAAGGTCTGTCTCGGCCTTACCGACCCAGCAAAGACGGTGGTTATCGGCGACAACCTCGGGGAGAAATAGGAACTCGCGCTCACCAGTTTGCTACGGGACAACACTGACATATTCGCATGGACCCCATCGGATATGCCAGGTGTTCCAAGGGAGCTGGCTGAGCACTCCTTGGATGTAAGCAAGACGGCCAAGCCTGTCAAGCAGAAGCTACGTCGCTTTGCGAAGGATCGCAAGGAGGTCATTAGGGTAGAGATAATAAAGCTCCTAGCTGCCGGATTTATCCGTGAATGTAAAAACCTGATTTGGCTCGCCAACCCGGTGCTTGTACCCAAGAAAACCGGTCAATGGAGAATGTGTATCGACTACACCGATCTCAACAGGCACTGCCCTAAAGACCCCTTCCCTCTTCCGCGCATCGACCAGGTCGTCGACTCCACAGCCGGAAGCGTCCTGCTATGCTTCCTCGACTGCTACTCAGGCTATCACCAGATAGCCCTGAAGGTCTCTGACCAAGATAAAACGACGTTCATAACGCCACACGGCATCTACTGCTACACGGCCATGACGTTCGGCCTCAAGAACGCTGGAGCGACCTACTAGAAGGCCATCCAGAAGTGCTTAGAGTCCCAGATCGGCAAGAATGTCGAGGCATACGTCGACGACGTGGTCGTCAAGACCACGGTTGAGGACAACCTCATCGCCGACCTCGCCCAGACCTTCGCCAACCTCCGGCGCTACCGCTGGAAGCTCAACCCAGAGAAGTGCGTCTTCGGCATCCCGTCTGGCAAGCTCCTGGGCTTCATGGTAAGCCACCGGGGCATCGAGGCGAACCCCACTAAGGTCGATGCCATCCGCAAGATGAAGAGACCTACCGGGACAAAAGATGTGATCAAGCTCACCGGCATGATGGCTGCTCTAGGTCGCTTCATCAGCATGCTTGGGGAGAAAGGCCTGCCCTTCTTCAAGTTGCTGAAAAAGTCCGACAAATTCGAGTGGACAGATGAGGTGGATCAGGCGCTCGAAGAGTTGAAGACCTTCCTCATGACGCCTCCGGTCATGGTGCCCCCGGCGCCTAAAGAGACCTTGCTACTTTACATCTCCGCGTCTACCCAGGTGGTCAGCGCGGTCCTGGTGGCGGAGCGACCTGAAGAAGGTCAACCTTATCCCGTCCAGCGACCTATCTACTACGTCAGCGAGATCCTATCTGATAGCAAAATCAGGTACTCGCAACCTCAGAAGATGCTCTACGCTCTCCTCGTCACCTCGCGGAAGCTGCGGCACTACTTTCAGTCGCACAAGATCAAGGTCGTGTCCAGCTTCCCCTTGGGAGAAATCCTACGCAGCCGCGACACCACAGGGAACATCGTCAAGTGGTCAGTCGAGCTAGGCGAGTTTGAGCTTGAGTTCTGTCCACGACAGGCCATAAAGTCCCAGATCCTCGCAAACTTTGTCTCCGAATGGACGGAGACCCAGCAACCCCCACCGACGGAGAAGCCGGAGCACTGGAAGATGTACTTCGATGGTTCCCTGAACCTCGAAGGAGCGGGTGCAGGCGTACTCTTCATCTCCCCTCAGGGCGATCACTTAAAATACGTCCTGCAGATCCACTACAAAGCGTCCAATAACGGCGCCGAGTATGAGGCCCTGATCCACGGGCTGCGCATCGCTGTTTCCTTGGGAATCAAGCGACTCATCGCCTACGGTGACTCCAAGGTCGCCATCGACCAGGTCAATAAGGCATGCGATATCAAGAAGGACTCGATGAATGCCTACTGCGCTGAGGTACGGAAGCTCGAGGCTCACTTCGAGGGCCTGGAATTCCATCTCGTCTGCCGCGACAACAACGTAGCGGCCGACGTCCTCTCCAAGCTAGGGTCAAAACGCGCACTGGTCCCGGCCGGCGTGTTCATCCAAGACCTGCATAAGCCGTCGATCAGACTCCTCAGCAACCTAGAAACATCGTCGAGCGACGTGCTCCCTCCAGGCGGCCGCGACGTCCTCATGGCGGAAGCCGAAGATGACTGGCGCCTCGACTTCATCGCCTATATCTTGGAGAAGCACGTCCCCGAAGACAAGGTTGAAGGCGAGAAAATCGTCAGGCACAGCGCCAACTACGTTGTCATCAACACTGAGCTCTATCGGAGGTCCGCCTCCAACGGCGTCCTGATGAGATGCATCTCAGGTCCGAAGGTCTTCAGCTCCTGCAGGAGATCCACGGTGGAGAGTGCGGCAATCACGCAGCCTCCGCCAACCTGGTGGGAAAAGTCTTCAGGTCAGGCTTCTACCTGCCCACCGCCCTGGCTGACGCTCAAGACCTGGTCCGGTGGTGCAAAGGGTGCCAGTTCTTCGCCAAGCAGCAGCACGTACCGGCACAAGCGCTGAGGACAATCCCTCCGTCCTGGCCCTTCGCCATCTGGGGCCTAGACTCAGTAGGACCCTTCAGAACGGCCCCTGCGGCTACAGGCACATCCTGGTGGCAGTGGACAAGTTCACAAAGTGGATCGAAGTCCGAGCGGTCGCCACCGTCACATCGAAGGAGGCGGCAAAGTTCATGGAAGACATCACCCACCGCTTCGGTGTACCCAACAGGATTGTCACCGACCTAGGAACGACCTTCACAGGGTCTGACTTCTGGGAGTTCTGCCAGGATAGCCTCATCGACGTCTACTACTCCTCGGTGGCGCACCCACGCTGCAACGGCCAGGTCGAGCGAGCGAACGGCATGGTGCTCCAAGGCATCAGGACCGCATCTTCGACGATGCCTCCCAGTATGCCACCAGGTGGCTAGCTGAGCTTCCGCACGTGATCTGGGGTCTCCGGACTCAGGTCAGTTCGGCTACGGGTTATTCACCATTCTTCTTAGTGTATGGGTCGGAGGCCGTCCTCCCTACCGACCTAGCCTTTGGTGCTCCACGCATCCAACACTACGAAGAAGGAACAGCCGAGGAGACGCGCTAGTTCGACCTCGACAGCATCGAGGAGCATCGCGTGGCTGCGCTGATGCGGCACACTCGACATGAGCAGCAACTACGTCGCTACCACGACCGCAACGTGCGTGAGCGATCCTTCAACATGGGCGACCTAGTCTTGCGTCGCATCCAAGACACCAAGGGAATGCACAAGCTCTCCGCTCGTTAGGAAGGTCCCTTCATCGTGATGGAGGTCGTTGGCCCAGCGACCTATTGCCTCCAGTGGGCTGACGGTCAAGGCGTTCCGAACGTCTGGAATATCGAGCACTTACGTCGCTTCTATCCTTAGAAGATGTGTACCAAAAAAAAAGCTATGTACTCTCCCCCTTTGTAATTTCCATTTAATAAAGAAAGAGACTCCCTTCGGCAGCTCCTCTGTCGACCTGCATCTTGGTCCCCCTTTTATTTCCTGTTTTTTCCTTCCCCCTCGAAATGCTCGGTGGCTTGGTCTAAGGTTAGGCCCCGAAGCGCTCGGGGGCTTGGCTTTGCCAACTTAAGGGTCTCACGACCTGAAGGGGTTTTCGCATACCTTACACTTATGTACGTCCATCGCATGTTTAGCTTTTACTTTCTTTATGAATGTTCTTAAGTCGCTGGGATGCGAGACCAAGGGTCCATGACCCCCCTCCCCGCGCCGGCTGTGCCTAAGCCTCCACGCTGAGCCGCACAGTCGGTAAGCCGTTCCTCCACTGAGTTGGGTTAGCGGAGGGTTCCTCTCACGACCTAGTTATTTTCGAGCTTACATAACGATCGTCCTCGCTAATCAAATGATGTGCACGTTTTACATAATTTGCAAAAGCTTCATTACGGCAAAAGTCTGTTTACATTTATTAGGCCTCGACCTAACTTACACCTACAATTTGTTTCAGCTCGACTCAGTCAGTACCGAAATCGAACTTGTCGACGACCTCCTCTGCGGCTGCCATGATGTCCTCGCGCCTCACCAAGCCGGACAGGTCGACGTCCTCTGAGACCTTCTGCAGGTCGAATGACGGCTCGTGGTACTTCACCGTCGACAAGGCTGCAGCCGCCGCAAGCTTGGCGGTGTCCAGCAGCAGGTCTTTGATCCGGCTCTCGGCCTCGTCCAGCCGCTCGATCAGCCCCTTTGGCTCCGCCCCTTCCTCCTGAGGGACGTAGAGGTCCATCACGTACTGGGCGACATCCTTGAGGTCGCTGAGCTCCTTCTCTAGACCTGCATTACAAATGGACAAGTTCAATAACTCGCCCGCCAACTAGTTACGGCAAGCTGCACCGCCCTGTTGCGGCGGACGAACTGCTCACCTTGCTGGACCTCCGCGGTCCTCCCTTTAAGGATCTTCACTTGATCCTTGGTCTCCGCCAGCTCCTTCTTCAGGGCAACCTCGCTCTCCTTGGCGCCTGAATTCATTCAAGGTCGAGAAGTCAGATAAAGGACCCACGGGGTACACGGGTTCAACCCTTGGCGACCTAGGCAACTTACCCTCTACCACAGCTTGGAGGTCGTCAGCTGCATCCTTCGCCTCTTGCTCGGCGACCTCCAACTTCTTCTTCAAGGCGGTCACCTCCTTCTCCGCCTGGCGAGCCATGGTCTCCTTCACGCGCTGGATTTCCTGCGCGGCTTTGACCTGGGCTTGCAAAGTGGCCTCGCAGGCCACGGCAACCTCTGCGTGGGCATTGGCCGCCTCCCTCAACAGGCCCGCCCGAGCTTGAGCTCGCGCGGTGTTGACGGTGCAAAACCGTGCTCAAGTTCACCGCAAGCCTACGGGTGACTTGGTACCTTTTTCACCAAGGAGGGTCCTCCCTAGATTTGTCAATCTAAGGATCGGAAGCAAACTCCTAAGGCTATCCATCTAATCTAATGATCTAACCTATCATTAAGCGTTGATTGCATAAAGGTTAAACATACATGAAAGGATGTATGGATCACATCCACCTAGCCATAAAGGCAAGCATCCAAAAGGTAACCCTAGCCTATCGTCTTCTTGTTGCTGTTCCGGCCAAGGTGATAAACTAACCTAAAGCTCATACCATGATAAGGAGATATCCATTACATGTTCATTCGGTGCTTTCCCTAAATCGTACTGTCACTACGCAAGGTAATCAACACCGAACGACTACTCGTAAGTCCGTGCACCACTTCGATGTATCCGCAAGACATAGATTAGATCTATTCCTACTAAGGTCACATGCTAGCTACACACATGAATGAGAGAAGGTATGCATCAAAGTAGACCAAAAGTAGAGACAAGATTAGATTGATATCACTGTCAAAGTACATGTGCCTTGATGAATCCAAGGCACGGCTCCGGAACTCCACCATGGCTTCACCACGCAGGGCCAACCATGGCGGCTAGGGTCTAGCCTAAGCCATCTCCTAGGCAACTCGAGGACTCGCGGCGGCCATCGGCTTCCTCCCGGTGCTTCTCCATCGTGTTGGCGGCTCTCTGATGAATGAATGGATGTGGCGGCCATCGGAGGCAGAGGCAATAAATAGAGGAGCACCTAGGTCAAAGGGCGTCGCGAACCGGGCCCGGAACAGGCCAGGCCGGCCGGCTTGGGCTGACCGGCCCAGGCCCGTTTCGGCCCGGCTTGGCCCCGTTTCGCTCCCCGACGCTTCTCGGTTAATTGTTGACTTGCTCCCTTCTGCATGTGGGCCCTTGACGTCGTTTTCTCCACGGTTTAGATAGAGCTCCTTGTCGCGCAAGCTTCAGCATCTTCTGTTCAGGTCCCTGGAGTTTTACGGCTTCATGCTTCGGTCCTTGGGCCATTTGGAGTCATGTTCATGATGTGTCTTGACTTGTGCCGGGCTTCATGATCTTCTCTTGAAGTGCTTGATGAACTTATCCCGAAAGTCTCCTCTTTAACATTAATTTCCTGCGTAAACAACAAACTCCAAAATCGACATGCGAGAGTGAACTTGATACCTCCGGGGGGTTAGTACCATTATTTAGAATATCAAATACATGCAAATGTTGACAGTAAACTCATAGCTAGGTGTACCAAAATCGACCGTCAACACGCGGCAAGTGACTGCAGCACAAAAAGGCAGATTTCACTTTTAGACCTCTCAAGACGGAGGAGATCAGCAACAAAGACTGGAGTGTCAAGGCTTAGGTCTTTACCGCGAGTGTGCGCCCGATCATGCACGACGCCTCTTTGAAGTCGTCAGCGTCGCGACGGTCGGCGATGACGTCGTCCTCCCATGGGGTCCCGACGTACCGGCACCGATCACTGTCATCTTCGGTGTGCGCACCTCCTGCCCTTGCCGCCTGCGGGTCTGGCGTCGGCCGAGGGTCCTCCATGCAGAGGTTGTCTTGTTCCCCTCCGACGGGCGGAGCGGTACTGGTTCCGGCCTTCTCCGCCGCGGATGCCGACGTCGCCCCGGCCCCGACGGCTGCGCTTGTCACATCCGCCGTTGAGACCACCGGTGATTGCTCCACCGGCGCCTCCCTTCCCTTGCTCCCGAACGCCTCCTGGCCTGAGGCATTCTTGGCACTCTCCGACGTGCCCGGGGGTGCTCTGCGTATAAATAAAGACCCCAATCAAACGGATGCACAGAGAATTTGAAAATGCAAAACATGAATGGGAATTGGTCCGATGACTTACTTGGTCGCCGACCTCAGCCCGGGCTTGCAGGGCTTCGGGGGAGCCTTCCTTGCCCTCTTCTGCGACCCAAGGTCGCCCACTGTATCAGCGCTCGACCTAGGGCGCTCCTCCGTCGTCGACGTCCTGCGGGGCGTCTCCGTCGCCCGCTCCTCCGTCATCACCGCAGCCTTGCGGGGCGTCTCCGCGGACGGGACCGTCGTTGCGCTCGGCGACTTGGCGTCGTCTTCATCATCCCCGACGTTGATGGTCTCAATGCCAGAGCTGACTGTCGCCGTGTCCGCCGACACAGTAGGCTCGGTCCGCTTTTGCTTCTTCTTCTTGGCCTCTGCGGTTTGGGTCACGGCGATTGTGGCCGCAGCCCGGGAGGCGGACACCTTGCCAGCCGTCTGCCGCGTGCACCGCGGCGCGGACGGAGCGACCTTCGGCGGTGGCCTCCTTGTGGTGGGAGCGTCATCATCACTCCCCGCTGATGAGTCGGAGATGTACTCCTCGATGCACTGCTGCGGAATCGCCTGCGCGTCCGCCGCAGCGCGGACCTTGTAGCTGCGCTCCTCCTCGTTGCGCAGTGGTGCGGGGCACCAGTGGATCCCCTCACGATGCTGGATACAAGAAAAGAGAAACATCAGATGAAAAGACCTGCATCACAATAGTTAGAGATCCAAGCCAGATGAAAACCAAGGTCGTGGACTAACCGCGTCGGAAGGTCGGTACACCCCGAGCGCCTTGGGGCACTCCCGATTGTGGATGCGCCCACCGAAGATGTTCTTCACCTGTGCTGCCATCTCCCCCTTGGAGACCTTGCACTTGACGACCCGGGTGGGGTCGGACAGACCCTAGTACTCAAAGGCCGGATGGACCCGGTCCTGGATGGGCTGAATCAACCGACGGCTGAAGCTTATAGCGACAGCGCCACCGGTCAACCCCTCCGCCTTCAGCTTCTCCAGGTCGTCCAGCAGGGGACGCAGCTCTTCCGTCTCTCACGACGCGAGCTGGTTGGTCCACTCCGGGTACGGGATGGGAGCTCGCCCCGTCCTACCCGGAAGCGCTGGTGCGGGATTGTCGAGGTATAACCACCCCTGCTTCCAGCCAGTGGTGTTGTTGGGGAGCACGAGGTCGATGTACTCCAGCTTCATGTACCGCCGCAGCATGAAGCCCACGCTCCCCACGACCCCAGACTTGCCCGTCTTCTTGAGCTCAAAGAAGTGGCGCCACAGATGGAAGTGTGGTGCTATGCCGAGGTAGGCCTCGCAGAGGTAGATGAAGGTGGAAATGATGGTGATCGAGTTTGGAACGAGGTGTACCAGCTCGATCCGGTAGAAGAAGAGGAGGCCGCGGAAGAAGTCGCCCGCCGGGACCCCGAATCCGCGCTCGATGTGCGCGAGGAAGACGACGGTCTTACCGGTCCCCTCCGTCAGGAACTCCTCACCCGTTGTCGGTCTCCAGCCGACCTTCGTCTTGGGCCTCAGCAGCCCGCGGGTCGCCAGGGCCTGGATCTGCTCCTTCGTCACCGTGGACGGCTCCCAGATGGTGTGCGGCACCGGGATCGGTGCTTTCTCCATCTTTTCCTCCTCGAAGCCGATGGATTTGGATCTAAACACTACGAGGGTTTTGGTTCGCATGCGAGGTCACGTTGCGTGGCGGACCTAAGCACGGCGGCGCTGCAATTCACTCTAAGCAATGGAGTGGCGGCGGAACCCTAGCCCGGAGTGGACATGAAAGCAAGTAGAGGTCCCTGGGCCGCGGATCGGCCTTATGTAGTCGGGCCCCAGCGGCGCAACGGGTGGCCGCGCCCCAACGTCTCTTTGGCGCAAATCACGGTGACCCAACGGCCCGGCGCCTCCAACGGATCTACCGCTCAACGGCTCTTTCGGCCTAACGGTAAATTGGCAGTAACGGCTAGTTCCGTACGGGAATCTGCGTCCGCCGGCCTCCAAGCAGTGCTCCGGTCGACGTGGACTCGTTATGCCCCACATTCAAGCCCCCCAACATTAAATTTTCCAGTGTGACGTTCAAGGTCGTCAAGACCCACGGACGACCTATGGGCCAGCTCTACCGCCCACTCTAGGTCGCAAAGGCACCGGCAGCCTCCCAGGTCGCCTCGGCCTCCCCACGGTGGGTTCACACCACGTCTCCTAGGCCCAGTTGCCTACATGCCTTCTAGGTCGCCCCGACCTACAGCGGCTCACCACTATCAACGGCCCCGTGCTTAAAGGCTCTACTGCCCGTTGACGACCTCTTGGTCATGATCACAGTGCCTCGCTGAGGCCTTGTTGCCTTCTAGGTCGATTCCGACCTACAGAATTCAGGATTGACACCCTGCGTTGCGCCACTGCGCAGCGGCCGTGTTGACCCAGGTCGACACGGGCCTTCTGGTCAAACATTATGGCCTTCTGAAGGTCGACGTGCTAACATAACCCCACCGGGACCTTGGCCATGCCATTGCCACCTGGGCGCCTCATCACAATGGTCAAGACACATCAGTTGCCATGCAAGCATGTGTATAAAAACTTCGTAAGCTACAACATACTTTGGCCCAAGGCCAATTACAAGATACAAACATATTAAAGGTCCTGTTCTACCTTATATGGTGCCTACAGTGCAACCTAGACTGATGAAGCACGTCGCAAGCTTTCTTCTAGCTTCAGGACCTACATGGAGACCTCTACCGCCGCCGAGGTCGCGGCTGCCACACAGCCACCTCTACTCTAGCCCCAGAAGGTTTCCTGTGGAGTCCCATCTTTTGCTAGGGTGCTCACACAGGATCCCAAATGGGACCAGCTTCACCTTGGGCCTCTCCCGGTGCAGCATGACGGTTTCCATCACCACATTAGGCCTCCCCTCACAAGGCCCGCCAAGGCATGTACTGCCCCATGCTGCACCTGGATTCCTCGCTGGGCGCGGGTACAGAGATTGGTGGAGTTCTCCCAACTTCGCAAGCATTCTTCTAGCTCCAGGAGACGATACTCTAGCACTATGCTCGGGTGGACGCACACAAGACCAGGGCTTTGCATAATTATCAAGCGGTTTTGCCATGATCTTTCTACTTGGTTCAAGCAGCAAGCAATGAGGCCTCCTATTTATAGCAGTGGAGCTCTGCTTCGGTTGCTGCCACACCTCAGCTGACGTGGCATCCTTATCTGCAGCACTGTTACCACGTGGAGCGCGAGGTCTTTGTCCGTTTCTGAGCCTGCTGACACGTCTGCCGAGCGTGTGATGACAACTTTTCAGTCTTTGTCTCCTAGTGGCAGCGGCCGCGTCTCTGCTCAGGGCAGGTCCTGTGCCTACACAGTACGCCCATGGGTTGCTACACGACAAAGTCTCCTGGCGCCTGGTACTGCCCTGCAAAGATTCCAGACAGTTTGTCTTATTCAACGAGAAGAGCATCTCAAAGCACAAGCAGAAGGCCGTAAGTTCTTGGTTTCTTCTTCGAGCACCAACCCGACCTTGCAGATCGCCTTACTGCTCGGGGGCTACTCCACGAGTGCGTCTTGTGACGCCCTCTTTGCCTACGTCGCGTCGACCTACCAGACGCAAGCCTCCGCCACCCCTCCGCTCGACCTCCCTTTGGTCGGCATAGGGACCTTCCCCGAAGGCACGATGATCTTTCCTGACTCCAGTCAGGTCGGCGGTTCTTCAACAACTACAGCGCCTTGTCTTCACTCCAAGCCCCTGGATCTGCGCCTCAGGAGCTTGATGTTCGACTTCGTACGCGCTCAAGAGGATTTTCCTTTTTGGATCCCCGTGCACCCTGTGCGACCTCGACAGTGCCATGACGTCGTCTCAGCCGCTACGCCTACACATCGATCGGGGCTTGAGAGACATGGGTACCCATGGGTCCCCACCGACCAGGGTCCCAGAGGTCCCAACCATGTGGACCCAACCTGTCAGAAGCCTCACCGACCTGGAAGTGGGCCCGGAGAACTTATCCACAACCCCGACGTCCTTGGAAGACCCCAGGCGACCTTATCCAGATCCCGGAAGACCTGCCGGGCTTGTGGCGCAAGTTTCTCCCCTGGATCGCGGCACGGCACCGCCAGTAGGTCCGCGGATCGTGGGATCTGCTCTGTAATCACGGAAGATGACCTTCCTAATCTGTAACCGACCCCGATGAGGGTCTACCGACCTCGAATGGAAGCCCTAGCCCGTTGACCATATAAGGCGGCCTAGAGCTCCATTCAAGGGGACTTCCCCATTCACGCATAATCCCACCGCATACTGGACGTAGGGTTTTACTCTCTAGAGGCCTGAACCAGTCTAAACCCTTGTGTCTCTCGCCATTCTCGCCATGTTCCAAGTTCTCCCTGTGAACTACCACCTACGTTCTTAGGTCCCGATCCCCTCCAATCAACCTACAACCGCTTGGGTAGCCCCCTTACGGATCTGTCCAGGTCTCACCCCCTGACATGGGCTGATGGAGGAATACAGTGAAGAGGAGATTACGCAGGCCCTTGACTCTATGGGTGATCTGAAGGCCCCAGGACCCGACCGTATGCCCCCTCTTTTTTACAAACAGTTTTGGGAGATAACAGGCAAGGATGTCGTGAGTGAAGTTAAATCGTTGCTTAATGGAGGGGATATGCCGGAGGGTTGGAATGAAACAGTTGTGGTGCTAATACCAAAAGTTCCCAACCTAGAGAAATTGAAAGATCTGAGGCTGATCAGCCTTTGTAATGTGATTTATAAGATTGCATTGAAGGTCATATCCAATCGTTTAAAGCTGATTTTTCCAGACATAATATCTCCTAATCAGAGTGCTTTTGTGCCTGGACGGTTAATAACTGACAATGTTCTCATTGCATATGAACTCACCCATTACTTGCAGCAAAAGAGAACAAGTCTTGATTGTTTTGCAGCCCTAAAGCTTGACATGAGCAAAGCCTATGATCGGGTTGAGTAGGATTTTCTCAGAAGAATGATGAACAAGTTGTGTTTCCATCCGGATTGGGTGGAAATGGTGATGAAACTTGTATCCACAATTACATACCAGGTGAGAGTTAATGGGGAGCTTACAGATCAGATCACTCCATAATGGGGGTTGCGCCAAGGAGATCCTATCTCACCCTACCTTTTTCTGATCTGTGCTGAAGGATTCTCATGCCTTCTCAATGCAGCGGGGAGAGCGGGGATTTTGAAGGTGTATGTGTGTGCCTGATAGCTCCGAGCATTAATCATCTGTTGTTTGCGGATGACTCGCTGTTACTCTTTAAAATTGATGAATAGAGTACAGCCCACCTGCAACATATACTTTCACTGTATGAAGATTGCTCGGGGCAGATCATAAACAAGGACAAGTCTTCTATAATGTTCAGTAAGAATACTAATGAGGTGGTTCGGGGTTCCATCATGGAGACACTGGGAATTAGATCAGAGGCGAGGAATGAAAAGTATCTTGGTCTACCGGTCTATATGGGACAGTCCAAGACGCAAACTTTTTCATATCTGAAAGATAAGGTGTGGCAGCGAATTCAGGGGTGGAAGGAAAAGCTTTTGTCCAAGGCAGACAAGGATATATTAATCAAGGCAATAGCACAAGCAATTCCCACGTATGCAATGTCCTGCTTCAATTTGACGAAGACTTTATGTGACGACATTGGAACAATGATAAATCATTTCTGGTGGGCACAACAAGAAGACGAGAACAAAATGCATTGGTTGTCCAAGGAAAAGTTGTGCCAAGAAAAGAAGAAAGGGGGCTTAGGGTTTAGAGATCTCCATTTGTTCAATCTGGCCATGCTGGCTAGGCAGGGATGGCGCTTGCTGACAGACCCAGATTCCTTGTGTGCGCAAATGTTAAGGGCCAAATACTATCCAGATGGCAATTTATTGGCAGCTGAGGAGAAACCGGGGATCTCTTACTCTTGGAGTAGTATTATCCGGGGCCTCATAGCTGTCAAAGAGGGAATGATCTAGAGAGTTGGTGATGGGGACCAGATCAATATGTGGAATGACCCATGGATTCCGAGGGGTATTACTCGACGGCCAATTACTTCCCGACAAAACATAGTCCTCACAAAAGTTTCAGAGCTGCTAGACCCTCACACGGGCACTTGGGATATGAAGTTGATTAAGGACATTTTTTGGGAGGAGGATGTGCAACACATCTTGTCTATTCTAATCAAACACGGCAGGGAAGATACCATTGCCTGGCATTATGATCCAAAAGGGCGCTTTTCGGTTAAGTCTGCATATCATGTTCTGGAGGACAGTCGAGAGCAAAGCCAACATATGCAATTGGGATCATCGAGTTCATCGCTTGCTCCCCACAATGACTTCAACTGGCTGCAGATATGGAGGCTGCCATGTGCACCAAAGATCAAGCATTTCATCTGGCGTTTTGCTCATAATAGCTTGCCCCTGAGGATGAATATTGGGCGCCGAGGAGTGAAGGACGTGGATACCAGATGTCCTGTGTGTATGCGACTGGACGAAGATGGGGGACACTATTTCTTTAAATGTAAACAGGTCAAACGATGTTGGCAAGCACTCCAGCTCGAAGCAGTTCGCTTACAGCTTCTTTCCCTGAAATCAGCTAGAGAGGTAGTCCACCATATCCTGCAGATGAAAGACAAAGAACAGAATCTGGTGATCAGTTTTCTCTGGGTATGGTGGGACACAAGGAATAAGAAGAATGCGGGTGAACAAGCAGGATTGATGGAAGAAGTGATACATAGAACTACGGCGGTGGCCTTTGGTGTTGATCTTCTGAATATGCAGAAAAAAAGTGCTGCCTGTTGCAAGGCAGGTGACAAAGCAATGGACTCCCCCTCCACCTGATGTACTCAAGATCAACTCTGATGGGGCCTTCATTGATACTGATAAAAGAGGTGCATGGGGTTTTGTGATTAGAGACGGTGCGGTGGTAGGGAGTGCTTGCAGGCTAAGGAAGACTCAACGCAGTGTATGATGCGCTTGCTGCTGAAGGGGAAGCTTGCCTCGCTGCGCTATATGCTGCCATGTCTGTTGGGATATCAAGAATTATTGTTGAGATGGACTCGTCGAATTTGGCATCGGCTCTACGGTCAGACTCCTTTGATCAAAGCCCAGGAGGTGTCATCTACCGTGAAATTCGCGATTTACTAGATTTGCATTTTGTTCTAGTTGAAGTTTCTGTTATTTCTCGGTCATGTAACAAATGTGCGCATGAACTAGCTCAGTCTGGTTTAACTAGGGACCCGGATGCCCCAAGTATATGGAGCGATCCCCTCCCGAGTGTTGTATCTGATTTAGTGAGTCGTGATCTCACGGACTCCCTGGTTGAATAATAGAATGAGCAGTTAGCAAGTAAAAAAAAGGAGTCCAGGACGCAGGAGCGGGTCCCACCGACCACATGCAGTTGTGCGGTTGTTTCTTTCTTTTGTTTTTCTTTCCTTTTATTCTATTTTATCAATGCAATTTGTACTAATAAGTAGATATTGTTATGTGTTAAATTATATGCACAAGTTGCTAAAAATTATATGATATTCGAAACAAGTTATGCATATAATTTATTTTTAAAAAAAATTAAACATACAAGTAGTATACAAAAGTTATATACAAAACTTTCGAAACAAATTTGAATACATAAATTATAAACAAAGTTAGATACATAATTCGAAGATATAAAAGTAATATTGTTATGTGTATAGGTTATATGCCCATAACTTTTTCCAAAAAAATTATGCGCATAATGTTTTCTCTAACAAACGAGTTATGCATATAACTTTTCTCTAACAACGAGTTGTGCACATAAAAATTTCCCTAATGACGAGTTATGCGCATAACTTTTCCCTAATGACGAGTTATGCACATAACTTTTTCTCTAACGATGAGTTATGCACATAATTTTTTCCTAACAACGAGTTATGTGCATAAATTTTTCCCTAATGAATGATTTCATAATTGTTTTCCTAATGACGAGTTATGAGCATAATTTTTTTTGTTTCCACATCAAAAATTTATGAGCATAACTTTTGTCTAGGAAACAATTTATACACTCAACTTATTCATCTATGTATAATATTTGAATGAAATAAAAAAGAAAAAGAAAAAGACAAAAACAATCAGACTAGCACATGACGCGGACCCCCAATGTGGGGACCCCACCGGCTCCCGCACCCGCAGCAACTGCACTAGTGGGTCGTTGGGTCTGGCCGTCTAGGTGCGTAGAAAAAAAAAGCAAAGTGTATGGGCCGCACACGTGGGAAGCGGAGACGGTAGTAGGATCCAGGGTTCACCATTTCGCGGTACTAGGATCGAGCGCTCTGAGCACACGATCGCTGAATTGGTTTTGCGGTTGGGGACTGATCGAGACTTCATGTATGCAAAGAGTGAGATTTTTTAGATTAAGTCATCAATCAGTCTGTTGTGTACTTGGAACTAGCCGGATGGCCCGCGCAAATAGTGGGGGGAGGTAGCTTTTTTATGGTACTTTCTGGAAATTGTGTTTCAAAATAAATAGACATAAATTATTGTATTTAATTATGTTAGGGTAACATTATATTAGCATATTATGGCTCGGGATGACCATGGTGACGCTCTCTGTGCTCACTGAGATGCGCCCATTAGGGCAGTCCCCGAGGTTCGGAATAGTTAGAATAACTATTTCGAAGCTCTAAGAAGACTTTAGTGGAATTACTATCATCCCATTTGGGAGAGTACCTCTCAGATCATCTGACCTGGTACGGTGCCCGGAAAGAGCTCCAGCTCTAAATCGGATTTGCCATATGGCGCACCGTGTTCCCAAGGAGTTCTTGCATAAGGTCACCTGTCCTAGCCATCGTTTTTGTGGCTTCTAAATAGCTCTGGACTATGTATGGCATGCCTTCGGAAGAGACCCTCATGGGCTAGAAGAGTGAATCCATTTTGGGATCCGTGCCGCGAAATTTCGAGGGGGGGTTATCTGATAACCTGGCTACTCGTGACTCTGAATCACAGCCTCTAAGTGACTTGTGCACCAAATACGTTTGGAAAGCCATCTGCTAAAATTCGAGGTGTGATTTCCAAATTGGTAATCTCCACTCCCTAGCCCGTTTAGAGCTACAACCCATTTTGGCCCATATAGCCTGAATTTTGAACGCTGAGTGTAATGGCGTGTGAACGGCGTCGGACGTGCAACGGTCTTGCGAGTATCTCGCGAGTCACGCTCGCACAGACGTGGCGAGGTGACGGGACGGAAGAGAGTCTGCCATGACTCCCTTTTTTGGCTGCCTGCATTTAAGGCTAGCCAGGGGGTAGCGCACACTTCCCACTTCCATCACTCATGTCGCCTCGCGTTGCTTAGGAAGCCCCACAACTGCCGCTTCGCCTTCTACTCTGGTCGCTCTGCCGCCGCTTCTGCTCAATCCGCCGCCGCATTAGCGCGAGCTCCGCCGGATGTAGCCCCGGCGGAACCCTAGATCCATATTCGCCACCCAATTCCACCTCAAATCCCCATTCCCCGGCAGTCCCAGAGTGTAGCGAGGAGAGGATGCCGCCGATGGATCGCCGGAACAGGAAAGATTCGAGGTCGGGCGCTGCAGACGCGAGGCGGTCTCGCTTGCTGTCTCCGTCGCTGCCGCCTCCTCGCCGCGACGACAAGTGGGTCCGCTCGATGCCGACCATGGAGCGGCTCGTCGCCTTGATCTGGGACGACGTCTTGCTCGACGCGGCCACTGAGGTGTGGCGCCCAGCGGCGAGGGAGAAGTTCCCCACGCCGGAGACGCACGAGGTCGTCGTGTTCGAATCGGCGTACCTCCACGGATTCAGGCTGCCCGCGCACCCCTTCTTCCGCGGACTGCTCTACTTCTACGGGTTAGAGCTCTGTCATCTCAACCCTAACTCTATCTTGCACATCGCCATCTTCATCCATCTGTGCGAGGCATACCTTGGTATTGCCCCGCACTTCAATCTCTTCCGGTACTTCTTCTGGGTCTAACCCCACAAGAATGCCAAGAAGCCGAATGTGGTCGGTGGCGCCGGGATTCAGCTCAAGCAGAAGCATTCTACCGAGTACATTTTGGTGCCTCTGACCGGCTCCAACAAAGTCTGGCATGCCGAGTTGTTCTACACCGCCAACCACGCTCCACAGGTGCCGTGCGACATCGACGTGCGACCAGTTCCGCACTGGTGCTGGGACGAGGAGCCCAGCGATGCCGAGATGGAGCAGGTGCGGGAGCTGGTGAAGCTGATCTGAAACCTGAAGGCGGTCGGCCTCACCGGCGTGGCGGTCATGGCGAACTTCGCCACCCGGTGACTGCAGCCACTGAAGGAGAGGTCCCACCCAGCGAACTTGGGAGTTTCTCCATTCGAGGTCGTTTACGAAATTTGAATTTCAAATTTGAGAGATTCAAACTTTGTTTTTTGTTGACAATATGATTTCAAATAAAAAAGTTGTAAACTACAAAGTTTCATAACTTCTCAAGATTTACAACTTCCATGTTGGGAGTTTCTCCATTCGAGGTCATTTGAAAAATTCAAAATTTCAAATTTCAAAAATTCAGACGTACTTTACCTTGACAAAAGTAATTCAAATTAAAAATGGTTCAGCTACATAGTTCTATAACTTTCGAAGATGAACAACTTTTATTTTCATCATTTGGTCATCCAACATAGTGGTAGTAACATTCTCACAAATCTTATACATCTCTCGTATAGTTTCATGAAATGGATATAGGTTTTGCAAACAATCTCATAGTACTTAAATGGATAGTTTGAAATATTAAACAATCTCAAATGAAAAACTTGTCAACTACAAAGTTTTAAGTCCCGTTGAGCTATACATTTGATATAAAGTTTGACTTCATCCGAGATCATATGAAGAAGTTATGAATTTTTTGCCATGAGACCATTTCCAGGAGCGGGTGATGTCATCATCCGCACCTAGAAATTCATTTCTAAGAGCAGGTGACATCATCACCCGTACCTGAAAATGATTTTCAGGTGCGGGTGACGCATCATCCGCAACTAGAAATGAGAATATTTTCAGGAGCGGATCATGGCATCACCCGCACCTAAAAATGATTTCTAGGTGCGGGTCTAGCTGCTACAGTGCCGCACGTTTTTGTTAGATTGGAAGACAATTTCGCCCGCTCCAGGGAAAAAAACAGGACGCTCTTACAAATGTTTTAGTCACACTACAGAGAACATGAACACAAATAATTTGACATTACTGCAAGTACACAACAGCCCATCCATGTGTTTACTGTGATGTGTTGTTGGCTTTCTTCTTGAGCCTGGCCCGGCGCTCATCTACCAGCATCTGGGCGAAACAGGTGAGCTCCTCCTCATTGGTTCGAATTCCATTGGGTCCTGATCTTTTCATGTCAGGTTCGTTGCTCCCGTTCTCGACGTTCACCTTGCACACCGGCTTCTTCAAGAGCGCGTTGCCGACCTCGACGAGGCGGTTCAGGTTCTCCTTGGTGGAGACGTCGACGGACGAGGTGTCGCCGGTGAGCTTGTCGTCCTGGATCCGGAGGTAGCTCTCCTCCGACTTCAGCGCTTGGAAGAGCACGGAGGCGTGGATGTCGACGAGGTCGGCGCTGGCCTGGGTGAAGCAATCGATGATGGGCGTCGACCGCTTCTTGTGGAGCCACCCAAAGAGTCCCCACTTGCTGGACTCCACGGCGTCGAACTTCTTCTCGATCTTGGCGGAGCCGGTGCCCAGCGACAGGACCATGAACCTCGGGAAGTTCTCCTTGGTGGTCGGGGGGACCTTCTTGATCATGTGCGTCATCGCCAGCAGCGTCTGCAAATTTTCGTCAAGTTTTGCGCACATCATCAGCGTCACAACTCGTGGAATGTCAGCAAACCATCAGAGTATTTATTAATGACTGAATTTCACTGTAGGTCCACAAACTTTTCCCGAGATCTCATCTAGGTCTGCAAACTAAAAAAACAGTCATCTAGGTCCATAACCTTTTCCGATGTCTCATCTAGGTCCGCCAACTAAATAAGCGGTCATCTAAGCCATAAACTTTTAAAAAACAGTCATCTACGTCCAAAGTGGTGTGGTGACGAGTCATGCGTGGTTGCTGATCCTACGTGTGTAAATTGAATTAGTCGATCGTCAGTCTAGATTCAAATTAAGGTTGCTGATCCAACGCCATGGTTTTCCTTGATTGTTTGTGCGTGCATGCATGGTTTCGTGTGTGGCTGCTGTTCTTCGTTCTATATATATGCAGCTAGGTCGCTGCCGCTATTAGCAGCTAACTGGCACATGTTAAGGATTTGAGTCTAAAAATTCTTTGTAACTGTTGGTCGTATATATCCTCTCGTGGATATAAAGACCGGATTTTCATTAGCATACTCGCATGGTCAGTCAGACGGTCACTCACCGGATTGTTTGCGGCGACGGCTCCGTCGATGAGGTTGAAGGCCCGGGGCTTGCCGTCCTTGTGCTTGGTATGGAACTGGTGCCCTGGGAGGTAGATCGGCGCGGCGGAGGTGCTGATGCAGACGTCCGAGAGCAGAGCGTCCTTGGAGACATCGTGCTCGGCCTGCGTGCAAATCACACTCACGTTAGCGCACGGCGCAGGACGAAAACATGCAGCGAATTAGCTACAGATGATGTCTTTGTGCATGGACGTACATCGTCTCTGGAGAAGATGGTGGGCTGGAGAATCTTGATGTCGAAGGTGGGGATGACGATGTCCTGGAGCACCTCGCTGACCTTGGTGTCGCCGAGGAGGTCCCGGACGACGGAGTGGAGGTACTTGCCGTCGTACTTGGGCCCCAGAACGGCGCGGATAAAAAGACCCAGAGGACCGCCGCTGCACAACGCACGACACGGCAATCAGAACAAACAACGCTTACGGCGCCGTCGACTGAATGGCTGAACTTGTATTGGCCATGGTTGTTGCGGTAGACCTCACCATCGGGCAGGGAAGATCTTTGGGCAGTGCTTGAGGTAGAATTCGTTGATGTCCTCGGCGGCGAAGAGCGGGCGGTTGGGGTCCCCCTTCTTATTTGGCGCCGTGAGCATGGCGGTGACGAGCCCGCCGGTGCTCGTCCCGGCGATGACGTCGAAGTAGTCCGCGATCCTCGCGTCCGGTCGTTCGTCCAGCTCCTGCAGACACACGCAGTATATGATCGTTAGAACCGGTCGATCGAACTAGTGTGCGCACAAGAGGTAGATGCATGCCTCCCATGTATATGCAACATGCATAGCATGCATATATGAATCTCCTCGATCACCGTACCTGCAGCTTCTTCTCGAGGAAGGCGAGGATGGTGCCGGGGATGATCCCGCGCACGCCGCCGCCGTCGATGCTGAGGACGGTGACGATGCGCGCCGGCGGCAACTTGGACGTGGACAGCGCGGACGCGCCGCGAAGGAGGGCCGCCGCCGCCCGCTGCGCCGCCGGGTCCAGGGTCAGCCCGCCGGCCTCGGCGGCGTGCACGTGCACCGGCGCCATGGATACGATCGAACCTCTTTTTTTCTTTTATGAACACCGATCTGGACACGAATTGAACCTCTCGAGTCTCGATCAGCAACCAGCAATCTGCTACTACGTACCACACGGCACACGCTGCCAGCCGCCAACGGTCGAGCGGTGAACAAAAGACCGGCCGGTACTAGCTGGGAGAGGTCCCTGCTTGACGACTAGCTAGCTTCACAAAAGGCTCTCACTTGTTTGCTTGCTCCTGGCTTCGTGTCGCGCTTGGTGTGGAGTGGTTGGGTCGCGGCGCGCGAGCGCTGGTACTTATACTGAGGGTGGGGAGAACGGAGCAAACACACGGTGGATGACGTACGTGTGGTGACTCCCTCCCTGCTCCCGGATAGGAAAAGGTCGCGCTCGTGCTGGTGCACCCAGATGATGGATGGAGCTAATTGGTGGGAGTACGGGGCGGGACGAGTCCACAAAGGTTGAAGGGGTCGACGCAAATGCAGGCAGTAGCCAACCCGGGACGAGTAGACGACGAGACACATGCATGACTGACGCGAGACTATGAGAGGATCCAGCTGGTGGTGTCGCGGACCCGCGCGGTGGGTTAGCGTCAAGACGATCGGGTAAAAAAGTTGGTAAAATAGCTAGTATATTGGTCCTCTAAATTTCCTCGAAAGGTCATTTTTTTTTGTTCCTTGAACTATTAAAATGGCTAATTTGGTCTCAGAACGGTTGTTCCAGTCCAATCTAGTACCTGATCTTAAGTGGCAAGTCACTTTGGCGTGCCACGTCAGCTGATATATATGGAGCCTTGCTATTTAGCGCGCGCTAGGACGGGGCGTAGCGATCGATTCACTCCTCCTTCCGAACTTTCCTTTTTTGGAAAAAAAAAATCTTCTTGCAACTTTTCAGCTATGAAATGCCATACCCTGCGGACTGAGCCGTAGCTCAGTTGGCAAGGGATGCCGGTGGGCTCCCTGCCCGCCCGCGCTCGAAGCCTCGCTTCGGCGTGGGTGCGCACCGGGTGCTGAAGCGTGTGTGCGTGCGTGTGGTGTGTGTGCTTCAGCATGGTGCGTTCGAGACTACTCGGCAGCCTCGTCTGTATTGAGTCCGGTTAATATAGGCGCCCAAACTCTTACATGACGGGCCAGTGCTCCTGGCAACTTTCAAAAAAAAAGAAAAAAAGAAATGCCATACCCTATACACATAACTTCCACTCATAACTTTGAGCTATAAATTTTTATCAGATAACTTTTAAGCAGAACTTTGACACTACCCTGCATGCAGAACTTAAGCATACAACTTATATGCACAATTGTTTGAAAAATAACTTATACACATAATTTTTTCAAACATCTGGTTTATCTTTGTATTTTTGAAACTTATACACACAACTTCGACGTATAACTACGAACTATAATTTTTTGTCAGATATTTTTTAAGCATAAGTTTGATGGTGCACAGAACATATGCGTACAACTTATATGCACAATTGTTTCAGAATAACTTGTGCGTACATTTTTTCTCTAGCGACGAGTTGTGTGCATAACTTTTTTTTAACCAACGTATTGCGCATAACTTTTTTTTGTAACGACGAGTTATGCACATACGTCCTGTTCGTCTTTCTTATCAGCCATCAGCACTTTTCCCTCAGAACAAACTAGCCACCAGACAAGTACTTTTTTCTCGGAACAATCAGCACCAGCCACCAGCAAAACAAATCAGGCCATAATTTATGCAGAAGAACAATTTGTTGAATGAAGAAAAAAGGGAAAAGAAAAAGAAAAAGAAAAAAGAAAGGGGAAACGTGTGGGGTCCGCACACGTGGGAAGCATGGGGACCCCGGCCGGACCGCGCGCTCGGCGCGATCAAGATTGGTTTAGCGATATATATGTATGCCTACATACCAAATGTTCACGTTGTCCTTCATCTATTCCTTTCTCCCTCGCGCTTCAAGAAGTAGGTCACAGTTTGTCTTGCACTTGCGATGATGGTGCGTGCAAACAGCACATGCGACGGTCATGACCGTCCCATCTGCCCCCGTGTGCATTAGGTAACAAGAGAGACCATAAATGCATATATGGAATGGAATCACAAATGCTCTAAGCAAAAAAGTAATGTGAGAGGAGGGTCACAACTTCATGTTATTTCTAGGTTGCTCATCATATATAGCAACAGTGGTGAAGCTAGTAATGGAGCATAAGAGGGGCTGATGCTGCTTCTTCCTCATTCAACCCCCCTTTCCCTCTTCTTCCTCCTCCAATTTCTGGGGGGGGGGGGCACCGGCGGATTCGCCACTGTATAGCAACACAACAACATATATGAACTAATATATATTTCTGGTGGTCAGCAACTACAAATTCTGATCTAGTATA
The DNA here is from genome assembly GCA_036936925.1 of Cenchrus fungigraminus. Taxonomy (NCBI): domain Eukaryota; kingdom Viridiplantae; phylum Streptophyta; class Magnoliopsida; order Poales; family Poaceae; genus Cenchrus; species Cenchrus fungigraminus. The sequence continues at coordinate 60,251,140 of CM072768.1, read as the reverse complement.
TAAACACCACAGAATATAATTAATAACCATGTTGACACAACATCCAAGAAAGAATAGGAGAACAAATCTGAAATTTCAGGATGTTTCAGCACTCTACTTAGCAACAAAGTTGAATTATGCCGATGTTGTTATCTTGCCACATTGTCACGGTGAGCTTCTGTTGTGCTATAGCGAAGCCTAACACGAACAATGCAATGAAAGACTCAAGCGGAAAACGCAAGGAAGATAGAAAGCGAATTCTCAACAGTGTAATTATCAAAAGACGATCCCCTTTACAAGTGCCGGTCGGCCTCCTTTTATAGGAGACGAACGGACTTTTTACATACCGAAATTGACCTTGTGTAAAACGGATCAAACAAGAATGTACTAGGCTAATTTTGGGAATTTTCCATTGGGTCTTCACGTAATCGGTGCTTTCCTGAGATCACGCCGCATATTACGGTGCTTTTTCCGGCATCAGCACATGCGCCTGTCGGGTGAAGACCTTCAATTTTTGGAGATGTCCCTCTCACCTAGTGAATTCCCGTACCTGAAACACACACAAAACCAGATATGAATGAATAAGTCGTTAGCGGAGACGAAACCCCCGAGCGATAAATGGGCTAACACTCGCTGAACAAAGAGGATTCGGCCCTGGGGTTTCGTCCTGGGAAAAGCCGAAAGCATCAAGCCCGAAGTTTGGGAAATTGAACTCTTCATCCTATGCTGAAACTTTCGGACGACGAAGGGTACCTGGCGAAAGCTAACGTAAAAAGAGTGAAAAGGTGTTGATTGGCTTTAGGGGTTTCGCTGTTAGCCTTTTGGATTGCCCCTGCCGAATCGTGGCAATCTTACGGTATTGACCTTATTAGACTCGATTCCGAATCCCCCAACAGCTTCCTCCTCACCGTCATGATCGGACCGCCGACAGGGATCGTTTCTGGGTGTGAAGATGGTGTTGCTGCAGCTGGTGATGGATCGCTTGAGTCGCAGATTGAGATGCTGCGCACCTCGCTCGTTGACCTGACAGTGCCAGAGACGCAAGCAAGGATCTGAGGTGTCCTCCGCGAGCAATGGATGAAATGGAAGCATCAATTCGTTTATAAAAGCACGGGAGGCTCTAGTGCGTAAGAGATGAGCTTTATTGTCTTTGCCGATTGGGACAAGGTAACGGGAGGTTGAAGATGGTCTTGACGTGTAGGTCCAACATAAGAGTCATTTCGCGTCGTAAATCCAGCGTGGAAGGGTGACTTGGCATGCAACGTCGACAGACAAAATGGCAAATCTATTGCTAAAAACTTCTCTCCAGTGGCAAATATGTAACACCCCCTTTGGAAGTCTACACTCAAGCAGGGAATTGGAATTGTATCAATTGAATACCAGCGTTTGGAAGTTCCTGGAATTAAGACTTGGATATTGGAAGCCAATACCATGGAATCCCACTATAACTGGAACGTTGCTCGGTCAAAACCGAGCCTTGTCGCTCTGTATTGGGAGGAATTGGCTGCTCCGTCTGCGTCGTGGAACCAGGCGGGCTGCCGAGCTCCACCGTCAGAGCTCTGTACTAACCTCCGCTGCCGGCCCGCTCCCTCGTCTTCCTCATGGCCGGCACCCTCTCCGGTTGGTCCCCTCCTCTTCTTCGTGGTGGCTGCGAGGCTGCGACCCTCTCCTCATCGTCTTCCCCAATCCCCGCAGCCGGCGCCCCCTCCTCGTCGTCACGGTGACTGCGGCCCTCTTCTCCTCTTCCCCGCGGCTGGAGCCCCCTCCTCGTCTTCCTCGCGGCTGCGGCCCGCTCCTCGTCTTCCTTGTGGTTGGCATCCTCCACCATCCTCGAACCCCACCTCTACATCCTGCATCTGACGAGTGGAGTCTGGATTATTTCAACATAAACAGAGCTGCCCTGCGGGACGATGGAGGGAGCATCAAGCATGATAGACGGGCGGCGTGGGTGACCGATGCTGCCAGCGAGCCCATGCCCCTCCACCGGCGAACCCATGCCCCTCCGTTGGCAGCCGCGCATATGCTCTCCTCCGCCGGCGAGCCCTTCTGTCAGCGAGTCGCGTATGCTCTCCTCCACCGGCGAGCCCCTTCGTGGCGAGCCCAGTGCCCCTCCGCGACGAGCTGGAGAGCACCTCGCCTCCTCCGCTCCAGTGCTATGGATGAAGTTGTCAAATACCAATTCCATGTCTGTGTACAGCCAAACATAAATTGAATTTGGTTGCTTATTATGATTCCAAAAGAGAATGCAATAACCATCCAAACAATAGCTTTTGAATTGTGACCCATTTCAATACTACGACTACATTGGTATTGAACTCAATTCAATGGTGAGCCTCCCAATATGTACATCCAAACGAAGCCTAAGTGAAATTGTGAAAGTGGTTTTGAAGGAATGGCTCTTCTAAGGATGACAATTAATTAATATCCCGAAAGCTTCAGCCTTTTTGCACACTAATTAATCTATCTCGTGTGGTTCGGAGAACATTCCATCGCGTGTTTCTTGCGAAGCACCAAACATTAATTATTCTACTACCTAGATCCATTTCTTCAATGAAACAAAGATATATTGCCCTCATCCAACGCGTGATTGTTGAGCGTACGCGGGGAGTGGGGTAATAAAAGCAATATAATGCAGTCAAGTCATCCATTTTGATCTCCACAACTTGGTCGCCCAAGATTACCGCGAGAGCTCAGCTCGGTCGCCATGGATTAACATTAGAAAAAACACAGCTAGCTTAATCATAGAAAACAATGTGAAGCTGAAGCTGAATCCATGACACAAAAGTCGTAAAGTAAGTCGTACGTAACAGGGGATATAGTCATCTTTCCTTCTTAAACTAAAGGACACATGTATACGGATCGGTCATGAGTACTCATGACAAAGGCACGCATGATTGCATCATCCGTAGAAGGCAGAACACTTGGAGCATACACTTTCTACTGGCTATTCCATTTTCTCGAGTGGAAAATTTAGCTTTCCAACGCGCGTGCCCAGCTTGGACTTGGTTAGGTTTTCACGATTGTCGTATGTACCGTGTGTACCACTTCAAAATAAGAATGGGTAACACGTACATGAGTTGCTTTCAAAGTCTGACTACCTAGTTGTAAGCTTTGGAACCAACAGGATCAAGATCAGTGTCTTCATGGTGACATGATAGGTCAATATGAATGTAGCGTTTTCCGCAAACAAATAGAAAAAAAAAGAATGTACCGTTGATGTGTTAGCTCCTTATCATTAGTACGAGTAAAGCGGCAGGTATGTGCTTTTAGAAATATTTAAACATGTCTCCCATACATTTTTCTTAATTTGTGCAATAGTTTACAAGATTGCAATGCCACAATTTCACTTTCTTACAAAAAAAAGTACAAATGATGATAATTAGTCAACCACACATGAAGCAGCTGCAGCAAGTGAGGGATAGATAGGAAGATTAAAAATCATAATACAATGAGATCAATTTTGAAAGGAAATATATGAATATGTTGGTTATCATATTCTTCTCTAAAAACTACACAAATATACAAGAAAATTGCAATATAGTAAAATTATTAAGTATTTAAAATCAATATGTAAAAGGCACAGTAGGGCCTCAAAGGAGAACCAGTTCAAACTAATAGCTTGCTACATCAACCAAACTTTAAACTTGGAGGGATAGACTGATTTTTACTCCAAGGCATTTTTGGTGCGCATATGTATTTTTAATATGTGGGTGTCACATTAGAAACCTGCAAATGTACAAAGATAACGGACATAAGTGGATCAACTACAGTAAAGGGGTAGGCTTCTCTATACATTTTTAAAAAATAGGAATGAAGGCACACCACACACTTCATCACTGCTCTTCATTTGCTATGGTACGCCCAAATGACTATGGACCGTCCATTTTGGGCATGTTTGGCTGCAGTCCACAGTCCGCCATGCCACAAGTGTGGCTGCCACTCAAAAAGCTACCAGCGCTTGGTTTCTCGCCACAGTTTGGCACCCACGCGAGAATCAAGGCAATCGCAGAGAAACTCTCCACACTTCCATGGTGATAATTTTGCTCGCCACACTCCGTGGCGTCGCCGCATAAGGCGTGGCGGACTGTGGCTGCAGCCAAACAGGCCCTTTATGCGGATATCGGACTCTGCACTGAAAAAAACCGAGTCGGGAGGAGCGCGATGGGAGGGAGCACAGGTGTTCGGAGGTGGCTCGGGTACTGAATAGTGGAGGCCTATATATAAAGCTTACTTGGGCTGTCATGTAGTATTTATGCCTATACTGTCTACACAAATAATTTCAAACAAGTATCTCGGCCTTCCATGTGTTTCTGTCACTACCGGAAACCGAGCCTTCGCCGAGAGTAAAATTCTTTGGCGAGAGCTTACCCTTGGGCTCTCGGCGAAGAGCTCTTCGCCGAGAGTCAAAAAAAAAAATTTCTCGGCAAAGACCAAAACTCTCAGCGAAAAATTTCTTCGCCGAGAGCAAAAAAAAAAAAACTCTCGATGAAGAAATTCTTCGCCGAGAGTTTTTTTTTCTCTCGGCGAAGAAATTTTAAAAAAATCACTTTTTCACCTTCAAATTTTTTTTATCATCAACATGCACTTATACAAAGGATATTTTCAAATTTGACGCAATTTTATCTCTGTTTGCTATATTTAAAATTTTTACTTCATTCTAGGTATTTTTTTTGAAGACGTCCGATATGAACTGCAAGTGCATGAAATCATAGAGTAAAGTTGTTGGAAAAATGAGATTCATGTTCATGAGACATCTCTAAGACCATGTACACGAAATGAAACTAAATTTCAAACATTTTATTCTCTGATCATGATGAAGATCGTGTCGTAGAAAGGTTTTAAAATTGTATAAAATTCAAATGAAGTTTGAAAATCACGAATTTTGTCGAGCGCTCATTATATCATATGTCAAGGTTGTGGTAAAAAGTTGAGAACATTTTGAGCACTTTGACACATACGCTGTTAAGAAACCGGAACATCTCACGAGAAGTTTCAGAGAATTTGAACTAATGTTTTGGTACATTAGAGAACTTTAAATTTGAATTTGACCACAACAACTTTTTTATAAGCAATTTTTTGATTTATTTAGTAATTATAGTATTTTTTGCGAATTTTTGCATTTATTCAGTAATTATAGTAATTTTTTATTTAAATGAAGCCTTCGCCGAGAGCTGGATTTTGGGCTCTCGGCGAAGAACCGCCGGCCGGCCCAGTAGCGGCCCAAGCCGAGCCGACCCATCACGCCACCTTATAAAGCCGCGCCCCACCCCCACCCCCCTCCCCTAACCCTAACCCGCCCGGCGCCGCCCCCTGTCTCTCCGGCGCCGCCCCCACTCCCTTCCCTCCCCTATTCTCTCCGGCGCCGCCCACCTCCCTCTCCTCTCCATACTCCGCCTCCCGCAGCCGCCGGCAGTCCTCTCGCGGCTCCTCTCCTCCCCCCTCCGCTCGCCCCTCACCGGACAGGTGAGGAGGGGCGGCGGGGCGAGGAACGGCGCTGCGTTCCCCACCAGCGGGTGGCCCACAGCCCTGCCTCCCTCCCTCCGGCGAGCGGATCCCCACCGGCGGGGTGGCCTGCAGCCCTGCAGGTGTCGAGCGCGGCGGCGGGACAGGCGCGGCGTCCCCTCCCTCCGGCGAGCGGATCCGGCGGGCGCGGCCTCGGCAGCGAGTAGATCCGCGGCGGGCGCGGCCTCCTCTTCCTCCGGCGGCGGATCTGGCGGGCGTGGCTTCGGCGGCGGGCGCGACCTCCACTTCTTCGGGCGGCGGATCGGCGGGCGCGGCCTCCACCCCTTCCCTTCCTCACACTCTCTCTCTCTCTCTCTCAGATCTGGCGAGTGGTGTTGTTGTTGGCGGCGGACTGTGGGCGGTGGTGTTGTTGTTGGCGGCGGACTGTGGGCGGTGGTGGCGGGCTGTGGGGTGTGGTGAAGGCGGCGGCGGCCGGTGGTGAAGGTGGCGGCGGCGGAGGGCACTGTGGCCGGTCGGTGGGCCCGCGGTGCCCTGACCATTTCTTTTTTTTGTTTTATGAAATTTTCTTCACCGAGAACCATATTGACCTCTCGGCACACATCCACCGAGAGGGGGACCCACAGCTCTCGGCGAAGAGGCCTTCGCCGGTAGCAATGCGCCGAGAGGCCTTCGCCGAGAGCAAACTCTCGTTGAATCCTTCGCCGAGAGGAAAAGGCTCTTCGCCGAGAGTGACCTCGCTCTCAGCGAAGGCCCAGAATCCGGTAGTGTGTGATGTGTTGTTGCCTTCTAGAACTTGGCCATCCCCCTCTACCAGCATGTGGGCGAAACGGGTGAGCACCTTTTTTCTGCGTATACACCAAAGATCATTGATGGAACTGGAAATAAAATTAATGGGGGCAGACAAACATTTGTTGTTTTAATAATTTGGCAATTTATTCCAAATTTTTCGTTGTACACACAAGCATACAATAATTAGCTATGACTAGTTAATTATGCAACAACAATACATAAAAGTGAAATCTAACAGTATGTGCGTGATATTGGGATTGATCCCTGCTGCGGTATTTGGCCTGCTGAGTGCTGATATTGTCTATGACCTGCCAATTGACAAGGGTTGTATTTTTTTTTTGACAATGGTAGTAGACCCCCCCCCCCCAAGTTCCGGCGGTGGCAAAGATCACCCATCCCCTCTTAATAGTACAATCATTTCTTTACTCAAAATTCAAAAATCAGTCTTTTAATGGTATTACTACACCAGAAATCACCGAAGCACTAGCTCTCCGATTATTGTGACTCTCGCGTTGGATGAAGAGTTTCAAAGAGTGATCTTTCAATCTGATTGCTTATCGCTGATACAAAAAGTAAATTCTCTGGATAAAGATCGCTCTTCCACAGGCTCTATTGTCGCGGACTCAATTTTTTTTGAAAGAACTATGTTTCGTTTTCTTTTGTTCATGTAAGCCGTAGTGCTAATGAGGTGGCTCTCTCTATTAGCTAGGGCTAGTGAGTATGTTGCTTTCTCGATCTTCAAGCGGTTGTAGCGAACATGGCCTCATATGTCATTAGTTCGAGTATGATTTTGGTGATTCATGACAACATGATCAATGGGACTAACCATATTGTTTAACATGTCCTTGTAGACATTTCTAAGTCCCATGGATGCAAAAATACCACATGCTAAAATGAGAAAATAGTATATTTTTTCAAGGGTCAAAACCGTAGAAGAAATGGAAGGAAATTGACACCGTCGGATGAACCGATGGTACCATCGGTGCATAGCGTCGGAGTACTTGGTACACTACGCATCAAGCAAAATGAAGATGTCACCGTCGGATGATCCGACGGTCCAGTTTCTAGATGCGCCGGATGAATTGCAGAGAAGAAGCAGCAATGTCAGTAGCACCGGATGATCCGACGGTCTAAGTGAGGACACCGTCGGTCTATCTGACGCTCAGTTTGAATCAAGATAGAGACGCGCCAAGACTGGAGCTTCAGCACCGGATGAACCGACGGTAGGGCAGCGGTTCATCCGACGCTCTCGAAGATGCGGACAGTAAGGTTTTGGCGAAAAGGTCTTCAGCACCGGATGAACCGACGGTGCGTCGGTGTATAGCGTCGTAGCAGTTCTGTCAGAGAACCTCAACGGCTAAGTGACGTGGGAGGGGCACCGGATGAACCGATGCTCCTGAAAAATAGGCGTCGGTTCATCCGACGGTCTACTTTTCAGTGAGCCGTTAGCCAACGGCTCCTTGGGTGCCTTGGGCTATTTATACCGCCTCCACTCACCTATTTGAGGTTGCTGGATTGTGTGGAAGTGCAGAGGAGTGCAAGACACCTAGAAGATCATATCCAATCAATCCAAGTGCTAAATTGCTCATCCATAGACTTGTACATGCTTTGTGTGTGTGCTTAGTGTTATGCTTAGCTTAGAGCTGAGTGAGTGCAAGGTTGTGCCAACCTTGTGAGGTGATTCTTGAGTGAATCAAGGTGTACAAGGTTCGCCGGAAGCCTTGGGGTCTAAGTGGCTCATCGGCAATCGTCTTCGACCCTCCGACTTGGTGTGGAGTGGCGAGGACACTTTGTGCGGGGGACGTGGAGACCCCCTTCCTAAGTGGAGAAGCTCCTTAGTGGAGGCGGCATCAAGGTGACCAAGGGAGCTTGGCGAGTACCTAAGTGGCGAGTCAAGTGGTGCTCTTGGGAGAGACTTGGTGACCGGGAAGCAATACTCTTGTGTAAGTGCTTCAACAACGTGGACTAGGGGTGGCTTAGTGCCTACCGATACCACGGGATAAATCGCGTGTCAAGAGTTTGCTTCCTCTCATCCCTCTTTACGTTTCCGCATTACTCTCTTGCAATTTTTGTTTGCCTTTACTTTCCTAGAGTAGTATCATGCTAGGATTGGCTATAGGTTGCAAACCTTGTTTTGGGATGGGAGTTTCACACTAGAACAACCATAGTTGCACATCTAGATAGTATGTTCTAGTTTATTTTTATGCAAAGTAGTGAAGCTATAGGTTAAGGTTTTTAGATTGCCTAATTCACTCCCTCCCCCTCTTAAGCTAACGAGCATCCGATTCCTTACAGTGGTATATTCCTGATTGTATCCAAGATATTGTAATCTTTGAATGTTTGTGTTAAATTAATGAGCCAGCTTGATCTAAAAAAATTCAAAAAAAAGTCTTCCAAGATGCCACTTTATTATTCATTTCCTTTTTAGGGAATTAGGGTCATCCACAAGGCTCCGTTTCTACTCCGTATTAAACATTTTAGTACCTGCTCATACACTTGTAAATTTCATTAGACACTTTTAATTAAAGCAGACACTTCGGAAGTGCTAATTATAGTCACTACAGAGAACAACACGAACACCAATAATTTGACACTACAAGTACACCAGCCCATCCATGTTTACTGTGATGTGTTGCTGGCTTTCTTCTGGAGCCTGGCCTGGCGTTCCTTAACCAACATCTGGGCGAAACTAATGAGCTCCTCCTCATTGGTTCGAATTGATCCATTGGTTTCCCTGTTCTTGTCAGGCTCGTTCTTCCCGGTCTCGACGTTCACCTTGCACACCTGCTTCTTCAAGAGCCTCTTGCCGACGTCGACAAGGCGGTTCAGGTTCTCCTTGGTGGACACGTCGACGGACGAGGTGTCGCCGGTGAGCTCGTCGTCCTGGATCCGGAGGTACCTTTCGTTGGAGTGCAGCGCCTGGAAGAGAACGGAGGCGTGGAAGTCGACGATGTCAGAGCTGGCCTGGCTGAAGCTGTCGATGATGGGCGTCGAGCCCTTCTTGTAGAGCCACCCCAGGAGCCCCCACTTGCTGGACTCCACGGCGTCGAACTTCTCCTCGCTCTTGGCGGAGCCGGTGCCCAGCGACAGGACCATGAACCGGCCGTAGTCCGCCGCCTTGACGATCGGGAAGAAGTCCTTGCAGCCCAGGAGGATCTGCTTGCTCACGTGCGTCATCGCCAGCAGCGTCTGTAAAATTCGTCAAGTTTTGAGCAATCATCATCAGTGTCACAATTCGTAGAATGTCAGCAACTAACCCATCATATTTATTATTGTTGATTCGTACGTGTGTAAATTGAATTAGATTGTGAAATTGGGTGTCGGAATAGTGTATTGAAATTGGGAGGTGGAATTGGTCCATCTAATCAAGAGCTTAGTCGATCAGTCTAGATTCAAATTTCAAAGGTCGCTGATCCAACGTCTTGGACTCCACTGCACTGAGTCACTGACAACGACCCATTTCCTTTGTTTGTGCATATGCATGGTGTCGTGTTTGGCTGCTGTTCTTCGTGTCGATCTATATGCAGCCAGGTCGCTGCCGCTATTAGCAGCTAGCACATGCTCGCATGGTCAGTCAGTCGGTCACTCACAGGATTGTTTGCGGCGACGCCTCCATCGATGAGGTTGAAGGCCCGGGGATTGCCGTCCTTGTCCATGGTATGGAATTGGTGTCCTGGGAGGTAGGTCGGCGCGGCGGAGGTGCTGATGCACACGTCCGAGAGCAGAGCGTTCTTGGAGACATCGTTCAGAGCCTGCGTGTGCAAGCAATCACAGTCACTTTAGCGCGGGACCAAAACATGCAGCAGATTATCTCTAGATCATGTCTTTTTGCATAAACGTACGTCGTATCTGGAGAAGATAGTGGGCTGGAGGAGCTTGATGTCGAAGGTGGGGATGACGATGTTCTGGAGCACTTCGCTGACCTTGGTGTCGCCGAGGAGGTCCCGGACGATGGAGTGGAGGTACTTGCCGTCGTACTTGGGACCCAGAGCAACGCGGTTAAAAAGACCCAGAGGACCGCCGCTGCACAACGCACGTCACGGCAGTCAGATTAATTCACGGCGTCGACTGATCTTGTTGTGTTCGCCATCCAGGGTTAGTTGTTACAGTACAGCAGTAGTAGACCTCACCTTTTGGCAGGGAAGATCTTGGGGCAGTGCTCGAGGTAGAATTCGTTGATGTCCTTGGCGGCGAAGAGCGGGCGGTTGGGGTTCACCTTCTTATTTGGCGCCGTGAGCATGGCGGTGACAAGCCCGCCGGTGCTCGTCCCGGCGATGACGTCGAAGTAGTCCGCGATCCTCGCGTCCGGACCGTCAAGTTTCTGCGCCGACACAACAGGAAACGAGATCGTTAGCACCGTCCGGCCGGCAGATCGAGAGCATCAGAGATACTAGTCAGATAGATGCGTATATAGACGCAGCAACATAGACTATAACCTGCAGTTCCTCCTCGAGGAAGGCGAGGATGGTCCCGGGGATGATCCCGCGCACCCCGCCGCCGTCGATGCTGAGCACGGTGACGATGTTCCCGTACGCCGGCGTCGGCGTCTTGGGCGTGGACAGCACGGACGCGCCGCGGACGAGCGACGCCGCCGGGTCCAGGGTCAGCCCGCCGGACCCGCTGGTGCCGGCGGCCTCCGCGACGTACACCGGCGCCATGGACACGAAGTAATAACCCCTCGATCAAGCAGTTAGCAACAATCTAGCACCGCCAACCTCCGTTCCCTATAGCTCGTGCCGCCTCGACCTAGTGAAATGTTTAATTACTATCTCGATCGAGCGGTAAGCAAAGACCGGTAGCTGTGTCGGAAATCTCCTAGCTAGGCTAGCTTTACTACACCGTACTGGCTTGTTTGCCCCTTGGGTTCGTGTTTGCGCTTGGTTTGGAGTGGTTGTTGGGATACTTGGGGTCGAGACACACGAGCGGATACTTATAGTGCAGGGTGTGGGGAGAACACGGCGAACGTGTGATCGATGGCTCCCGGATAAGAAGAGGTCGAGCTAGCTTGGTGTGGTGGTGCACCCAGACCCAGCTAGGTGATGCATGGATGGAGCTGATTGGTGGGAGGGTACGGGCGGGACGGGTCAAAGGTTGAAGGGGTCGACGCAAACAATGCAAAGCGGTAGCCGATCGACGGCGAGCACGCGCGAGTGTCCAGATGGGAAGAGGGGGAGCTCGGCCGGGGACGACGAGACATGCATGTCCTGTCCCGGCGTCGCGGTGGGTCGGTAGCGTCAAGTATACACTATAGCGTCAAGACGATCGGGTCAGAAAAGGGTTCGGCCCGGTTCCGCGCTTCCGCTCCGGCGGGATCGATCATATCGGGATGGGCACTGTATTTGTTTTCGCTTGCGAGTTGTGCGGGCGGCGCCGAAGCTGCTGCGAGCCTGCCGACCGCGCGCATGGCTATTTTTGGCCAGTTGCCCGGCCGGTGCGCGGGGGGGTCGCCGGCGGCGCCTCGGCTGGCGGCCGCCGGTATACACTATACACGGATGGAAATTGGAGCGGCCGGAGTGGGAATCCGCACCGCGAACGAAGGCGGCTGGAAGTCTCGGGCAGGCGTGCCATGCTTTCCCCTGCGAAGAATGGGGGCGACGACGTCGACAGAACTAGTTGCATTGCTTCAGATGATATGCGTGCATGGTGGTGGTCCGCGCGAACCGTGTTCTTTTCCCCCAACAGTCGTCTGACGACTACGAGAGACGACGAAATCAGCAAGCCTGGTTGATCATCAGCAGAGCACCGTCTTTGATCTGTCTGTTGGATTTTTGTTTCGCTCCTCGTGGGGTACAGTCCCGAGTTTTGACCGTTGATTTTTCCTTTTGTCATATATAATTAGGGATGAAAGTGGTGTGGATAATTTCCGCATCCGATCCGATCCGAATCCGAAATATGCGGATATGGAGAAGAGTTTTTGATATCCATGCGGATGTGGATAATCCGAATCCGATTGTGTGCGGATGTGGATTAGGATATGGTGTTAGTGATATCCGACGGATATGGATTATCCGATAATTGAATGCGGATAATCCGATGCCTATAATAGGATATCCGACTACTATGACAGCCTAATACGGCTCATACACTGATCTTTTACCTATACATAATTTTTTAGCCTACAAAATTTTAGCTATATATATAGTGTGTGCACGTGCATCAAAAACCTTAACCATAGTCATGCGTAGAGCATCATTTGTCACCATTTGAAACTAAATATAAGAATGTATTATCCGACTATATTAATCCGCATCCGCTCCGCAACCGATCCGACTCCGCACCATATCCGACATCCGAAAAAATCCGCATCCGTAACCGCATCCGTGTAATATCCGCTCCGCTCCACATCCGACAAAAAAATATGGATGCGGATGTGGTAAAGATATTATCCGATCCGATCCGATCCGCTTTCATCCCTATATATAATATAGCCAGTTGCTCTAGCCGCTAGATTTTCCTTATTTGTTTTCTCAAATAGTGGACTACAGTAACCGGGTGCCAATTCCAAGAAGGAAGCAGAACACACTGAAATCATGTTACATTATGTTATCCGTAGTAATTGTTACTCTCTCGGTTCAAATTGTAGATTGTTTAAATATTTATTAAAAGTTCACAAATTTTGTTATGCATCTAGATGTATACTATATTGTCTAGATATATATTAATAGCTATGAATCTGAATTTGCTAAAATAACTTATAATTTGAAACAAAGGAAGTAGTTTCGATCAAATCAGAATCAGGCACGTAAATTACATTTGATGGAGTGTTTATAGGAAAATAAAATCAATTACTTTTAAGCAAACACACCACCCACTCACGCATTTGCCCTTTTAGTAATAAATGTGGTACCACCGTGGCAACACCTTTTGATCTTTAGTTCTATATATGCTACGGGAAGTGGTTCCTCTGCATAACTGCAGAGAGCAATTGGACCACTGACAGGTGAGGATCAAGCCCACAGCACATCAGTGACTCAAGAGGGCTCTCATCGATCTTTTTTTTAATAAAAGAGCAGGAGCACTGTCATGTCATATAAGAAGAAGAAGTAATTGTACATAACAGGCCGAAGCAAACACCACCACACAAACAACGCACGCTAACAACACACACAACATAACACTACACCACCACAAACTGGGAGAGGAGCCAAAAGAAGCCACCCGTGAACTGCGCTGTTGTCGCCAATGAAGTGCCACGCCGAATGTCGCGACCCGCTGCAAGTAAGAGCAACAACTCGAACTTCTCCACCATGGGTCCATCCCCCTCGAGCCGCACACACAATCATCGATCCTCCTGTCCCAGTGAAGCTTCAGCATCACACTCCTGTCGTAGCGCCAATGAAAACCACTGATCCTGACCACTCTGCGTGGGGGCCTTGCCTCATCCACCGCCTCACACTCCTCTGCCAAGGACTCAGATATCTAAAGTCACTAAGAGAGTAACACATCCGCCCAGCCGTCACCGGAGTCACCACCGCACCATGCGCGCCAACTCAAAACCTCCGGCACCCATGGGCCCTCTGCACCTTCCTACCAACACGTACCAAGCGCACCTCATTTGCCGCGGCGCGCAAGCAACACCACCAACCAACCACCACCACTGCCTAGCCAAGTCGGGACTCAAGATACGACACCTCCAAGAAGGGCACGACGCCTATGGCGCCGCCGTCGCACGTCCAAAAAGGACAAGGTTTACACCCTTGAGAACCCCATGCAGTAGGACCGATGCATCTCAATGGTGCCCCCAACGGGGAGAACGACGCCACAAGGGCGCCGCCACCATTGTCAACGACAAAGCCGTTAATGAAGGCTTTCGCCTGATTCAGCACCATGCCTGTTGCACATACTTGAACAAGGCAGTAGTCCACCCCTCCTCGCCTCTGCGACGCCAACTGAAAGAGACCCGGCACAGCCTGAAGCACCACCACGACGCCACCAGCAAGCACCGGCCCGCCCCCAGCCCCACTACCAACGTGATGCCGGAACAAAATCACCGTCAGAGAAGAGCAGAGGAACACCACCTCCTCATCGCGTCACCTGTTGTCGCCTGCGAGCAGCTCCCGGCCACGGCCACCGCCGGCCGCCCATGGCCGGCCACAGCCTCAGCTGGCAAGTAACGGCCGCCGACCCGCGCCAGCTCCGACCGCCCGCCGGCAACGACCTTAGCCGGCAAGCCACAGCACGCGCTAGCCACGACCCGCGCAAGCCACAGCGCGTGCGAGCCACGGCCGCCGCACCATCCCCGCGCTGGCCACAACCGCCGGCACCACCTCGCAGCGCCGACCGCCGGCCCCCCGACGCACCTCCACGCTCCACCAACGCGTCGCCACTAGATCCGGCCGGGGCAACGCCGGATCTAGTGGCCCCCCATTACCGCCGCCGCGCAGCCGCCCGCCGCCGGTGAAGTGAGCCCCGGGGGGGGGGGGCCGGGAGGGCCGCGTCCGTCCCCAGCCGTCGGAGGGAGGGACTTGCCCCGCCGTCGCCTCCCCCGCGGACCGCACACATTGCCGATGGCCTGCTCGTGCGGCGGCGCGGCAGGAAGGGCGAGGTAGGGGTGGCGGCGGCGGTGCTAGGGTTGGAGGCCCGCCCTATCGCCCGCGCAGGACGACAGGAACGGGCGAGGTCTTTTTTTTCCCGCTCTCATCGATCTAATCTACTGCAAAAGAGCCTCATCCATGCTACCAGGTCGACCTTTATGCAAACAACAACAACCATATCTTTTTCGCCCACATCCAGTGTCGTTTGCGTTAGTTACGTTCAACCCCTTGTGCGAAAATGTTGTAAAAAACGCCTTTGTGCGAAACATCTCGTGCGGTTCGGAGAACATTCATTGTTCCATCGATTACACTCACTACGGGAAAGCCGCGGTTTGTCGTGTGCCCCGGGCGCACGGCAAAGGCAAGAAAACGTACGGCAAAGTCTTTGCCGTGCGTTTTCCGTCGGGGCGCACAGCAAATAGCGCACGGTAGATTTTTGCACAGTAAATTCTCATTGCCGTGCGCCTTGTCTGACAACGCACGGTGAACTATCTTTGCCGTGTGTCACGGGGAGGCGCACGGCAAACAAAAGCAGCTGACGGCGCTAGGTGCAAACGGCGTGTAACGGCCTTTGCCGTGCGCCCGCACAAAAACGCACGGCAAAGATTGGCCCTTTGCCGTGCGCCCGCACAAAAATGCACGGCAAAGATTGGCTCTTTGCCGTGCGCCACTATAAAAACGCATGGCAAAGATGTCTTCTTTGGCGTGCGCCGCCCCAATAAACACACGGCAAAGGTACTATTCCGGCCGGCTGTTCTGGTCACTTTGCCATGCGCCTACCCAAAAACGCACGGCAAAGTGACCTTTGCAATTTATTTTTTTTGTTTTCCACGTATAAAAATCCCCAAAAATCACTGGCATAATATACATTTCATAATATTCATCACAGGCATCATATATATCATAATATTCATCACAGGCATTATATATATCACAATAATCATCACAGACATCACAAATAGATAAATCCACAAGTTACTCATTGACAAGTCCACTATTACATCCAAGTTCATCGACAAGTCCACTAGTACATCCAACTTCATCGACAAGTCCACAAGTTCAACCACAAGCATTATTCAAGTTCATCGACAAAAGTCCACAAAGTCCAGAAACTCATATGACATAAACACGCGTGACTCACTGAGGAGGAGGGAACAGCTGCTGTGGGGCCATCGGCGGTGACATGCCCGGGGAGTCATGTAGATTATTCGAAGCCGCCGATTGATTCTTTCAATAAAAAGAGTAAATTTCATGTGAGACCAGAATCAAGTTCTCTAAGTTATAATCTAAGTTCTCTAAGTCTCTACTTTCTCTAGGTTTCTAAGTGAGTCTAAGTCTCTACGTTCTCTAAGTCTGTAATTATTGAAATGAAAGAACAAAGATGTCAAGTAACTCACAACAGGAGTCTCAGTAGCTGCACCCGGAGTCGAAAGGATTATGACCGGGGGCATCACGGGCATCGGGGGCATCGGTTGACCATTCTGGACAGCTAGCATGCAAGCTTGCATGTGCTCGGCTATCATCTGCTGCTGCAATGCCACCCACTGCTGCATCTGCACCTGTTGTGCGGCAAAAAGCTGTTGCTGCTGCATCATCATCTGCTACTGCTGGGTCATCTGCTGCTGCTGGTCGACCACACGCAGCTCAACCGCAGTTAAGGCCGTCTGTAATTGGTCATCCAAGTGTTACAATTGAAAGGAAACATATGAAGAAATTCATTAACGATGAATAAAACAGAAATAACCTGAAGTCGCTCCACGTGGGCCAGTGCCGCGGTCGGCCGTGGGAGTATGGGAGGGGCATTGCCCGTGTCCCTTGCTTTTAGCATCGCGAGAGTGGGAGTAGTGGCCATGTCCAAAATGCTGTCACCCATATAGTAATGTCCATGCCTCTCCATGACCCATCCTCATGACCGCCTCTCCATCAAACGGCGCACGGATCGGATCCCACTCTGGCCCATGGATCTGCCGTCTCGTCTCCGTGTATGCATTGATGCGGGAGTGGATGGAGGGATTGCTATACGCCTCCGGCGGGTCGTCGGGGTTGTAGGTGGTCTCGGACGTGGTCGACTTGCCCTTGTGGGCCAAGATCCATCCCATCACCTCGCAGCACTCACTATCTCCATGTGCCCGAGACTGAAAAAAACAACAAGTTCATTAGAAATTATGCAGAATTGAGCTTAACAACAAAGAAATGGATCTTCATACCCATCTAGCCCTGTACTGTGAGTTGGAAAGGTTTCCTTGGTGGTGTGATGGGCCTACCATCAACAAACGCTTCTGTCGGCCAACATCATGCTTCTCAATCCACTCCGGTGTGAACCACTTGTCCACTATGAGTTTCCAGCAGTCAGAATCGTTGCGGCACCACCACGCAGGCATCTACAAGTAATCAAGTGAACCACATGTAAGAATCTCATATTAAGCATTGTTCTTAAAGGTGAAATACAATAGTACCTACTCGTACTGCTCCCGGGTCAGCTTATAGGTTCTTGCTTCTGCTTTTGACATCTTCTTTGCAAACTTTGAAGCGGAGTAGTTTATGATGCACTGAATTTGCGCCTCGTAATGCATGTCCTGCACAAGCTTCTTGCATACCGTCTCCTGCACCTTATTTGCCTTCTCCTCAAATCCACCCATATAGAAATCCTGCATATAAACCAGATGATCTACAATCAATATTGCAAAAATGTCCAATGATTACGATGAATTGAGCAGTGTATGCGAGAAAGACTTACCCACAGCTCGGCCTTCACTCGCTCTGCCTTATTGTCGAAGCATCTGTCGTCCCTATCGATAGTGTCGGTGGCTTTATTGTAGTGTGCCCACGTCCAGGCTAGCTCGTACCTGGTAGCATCACCCTGACCCATCCGAACTATGCCTGGGAAGTGCAACCTGCACAAAAGGCCTAGGATGCCGTTGACCAAGCGGTTGTGACCAACCGCCTCGACGACCTCCCAACTCCTGCCAAAAGTGAAAAAGATGAAATATTAGTCTCTATTGTGATTTCAAGTTCTCAAAGGACAAAATATTAACAACATCTAAAATTACTTACCGTTTGCCATTGGGTTTAATCAGTGGGCATCCGGAAACAGGTATCGGCCTATCCGGGAGTCGTGAGCGACCTCGCTGCCAAACGGTACCACTAGAGTCACCACCTGTCGTGTCATCCTCCTCCTCACCCTCCTCCCCCCACTAGCCTCCTCAGGCGACAGCGGCACATACTCCTCCTCGTGGGGCTGCTCCTCCTCCTCCTGGTGTTCTTCCTCCTCCTCCTCCTCCTCCTCCTAGTGCTACTCCTCCTCCTACTGCTGCCAAGCTCTCCTAGACCTTTTACCCTTCTTGGGGCCACCCTTCCCTGACCCCTGCCTCTGGTGCCCACTGGCAACAGCGAAGGTACGTCCACGGCTCTTCTGAAGATAGACGAGCACGTACGCTAAAGGGAGCCGCCCACCATCTTTGTTCTATCGCCTGAAAGTAAAACAATAAACCAGTCAGTACTTCGAAACTCATAACAAAGAGAAGTAAGACATAATTAAAAATAACATGATATTTCAAAAGAGAAGTAAGACATAATTAAAAATAGCATGATATTGCAAATATTAATACAATAAGTGCGGAGCATACATTTATTAGTAATAAACATCTTCATGGAGATTATCAGGATCATAAGTCTCATCATCACTATCACGCGTATCCAGGTATTCCTCCGATGGAGGAGCGTCTACATGAAGCCCGGCTGCAACTTTCTCAAGTAATTCTACGTCCCTCTCATCGTCAACCTCATCTCCAACGTCATCTTCTACTTCCATTGTTCCGAATGCTTCGGTTAAGTCTATCACAAAATCCCCTGGTAGCCCATCTTCTTGGAAGAACTCTCCCTCATATGTATTTGGGTTTATGTTGTAATCTTCATTGTTTGGGACAGGTAGTCTACCATGTGGTGATACCTTATACACAACATCCCAACCCTGAAGACGTTCGTCAGTTTTGCACGGGTATGAGAGATAATACACTTGTGTGGCTTGTTGAGCCACAATGTAGACATCGTCTCCTGCATAGACGGATGACTGTCGAATTTTGACTAGTCCAATATCCCGGGTCTCTCGTTTTGCTTCCGGATTGAACCAATGGCATTTGAATACGACAGGTTTGAGACGTTTACAACCAGGAAATGTCAGTTGATATATTTCTTCAATTATTCCATAATAGTCTTTTCCATCATTGCCTGTCGTACAAACTCCGGTGTTTGTGGTTCTGCGGTTCGGCCGATTCTGCTGATGGCTTTTTGTGTGAAAGCGGTACCCATTCACGTCATAGCCGCCATATGACTCGATCCTATCCTCACAACCAACGGAAACCTGTCTCAACTCAGGATCCATTGACATATCGTTTTGGCCCTGCAAGTAGAAGCAAGACATATTGTTGTTACATTCGCACCTACGAGAAATTTGTAATTTCAAACAAAAAGTATGAGGTCCTCCAGAATGATCGTACCTTCCGCTTGAACCAAGAAATGAAATCGTGGTCCTCAAGAAGTTTATCAACTTCCTGCGGGGTCGGTTCCCTTCTCCGCCAGAATTGATAGGTAAATTCACTGTACGAATGAGGTTATTGGTACTATTAATTGAATTAACCATACACTAGCAATAATGGATAACTAGTGCGTTGAGAACTTACTCAATGTATGGAAGCACTTCCTCAAGGTTTTTCAGCACATACATCATGATAGTGCGCCACTCTTCATGTTGCAAGTTCTTATGAGTCATAACACTTGCTCTTCCGAGTTGCCCTCTGAAGAGGCTAAGTTTCAATTCATTTTTGTCGGCATTGTAACGAGGGGTTGGATTATGCATGCTTGGAAGGGTGTCAGCATAGTATTTAGTTGTGAAGTTTGTCACCTCCTCGGTACAATATGCCTCAGCAATGGAAGCTTCAATTTTGTTTTTGTTTCTACATAACGTTCGAATGACCTTTAGTACCCTTTCAATTGAATAGCACCAATGGGCATGTACAGGCCCCCCCATTCGTGCCTCATACGGGAGGTGCGAAATCATGTGCTGCATCGGATTGAAAAAACCAGGTGGATAGATCTTCTCCAACTTACAAAGCAACACCGGAGCCGCATCTTCCAGTTTTGTAACAAGTGGCCGAGATAACTCCTTAGCACAAAGGATGCGGAAGAAATAGCTTAACTCTGCTAGCACTTGCCACACATGGTCAGGTAGATAGCCTCGAACCATCACCGGAAGAAGCCGCTCAATCCATATGTGGTAGTCATGGCTCTTGAGCCCATTGATTCGCATAGTAGTTAAGTTCACCCCCTCCTAAGATTCGCTGCATACCCATCGGGGAACATTAAAGTTTGGAACCACCGTAGTACTTCCTTCCTTTGGGGCCTGGTCAGGACGTATGGGGTTGAAGGCTTTTTCCATTTCTTGCCTAGCTTGGGAGGCGGAATGTTGTACTTTGGTCTATCGCATATACTAGCTTGATCAAGTCTAGCCTTAACGTTATCTTTCGTCTTATCAGCAATCTCCATGGTTGTACACCAGAGTGCCTCAGCGACGTTCTTTTCCATGTGCATCATATCAATGTTATGTGGAAGAAGAAGGTCAGTCATGTAGGGTAGTCTCCACAAGCCTGACTTCTGAGTCCAAGCATGCTCCACACCGTACCCCTCGTAACCACCTGTTTCTTTTTCCTTGAGCGCGTTTAACTGAGCAAGAATATCTACACCTGTCAACATCGGTGGTGGGGGGTCTTCAACCATGACACCTTTTGTAAAGTTCTTGGTGTCTCCTCTGAATGGATGGTCCATAGGGAGGAATTGTCGGTGTAAGTCGAAACAAGAATACTTGGTACCCTTCGCCAACCAGATAAACTTGAAAGCAGCCTTGCATACTGGGCATGGGTACTTCCCGTGGACACACCAGCCGCAGAATAGCCCATACGCCGGATGGTCATGCTGGGAGTACATGTACCACACGTGCATTGTGAAGTTTGTGTCTGTAGCTCGATCATATGTACGTACCCTGGTCTTCCAAGCAATTTCCAAATCATCAATCAAAGGCTCCATGTACACACTCATTTTATCACTGGGGTATCCAGGAGTTATCAATGACACAAATATGTTCTGTCGCTTAAACATGATGCCAGGGGGAGATTGAGGGGGATAACAAACACGAGCCAACAGGTGTGTGGTGCAGCCTGTCGTATGGACCTCCCTGGGCCCACTACCTCGGTGGGTACCAGGACCGACTACTCGGTGGGCCCCTGGGACTGCTCTACTTGCGCTGCACGGCACCTGATGGCGTGAAGCACAAGGACTACAGAGGAGAAGTACCCGGATAGGAAGCTGTACATGTCCCGCACTGTATAGAGGACTCCTAGACGTACCCGACTAGTACTCTCTCCCTGAACCGACTTGTAACCCTGCCTCCCGGACTATATAAGGCGAGGCAGGGACCCCCCTCTCTCTCACGGCTTAAGATTGCATCATCTTGTAATCGCACCCAATCAATCCAGAGCCACGCAGCATACAGGACGTAGGGTATTACGCACCTCGCGGCCCGAACCTGTCTAAATTGTGTGCCACGTGTCTCTTTCTTCGAGTTACCGATCTCGGCGAGGCCACATTCATCTACTTCGGGTACTCCCCTTAGTAGGTTGCCGATCTAAAACACCGACAGCTGGCGCGCCAGGTAGGGGATCTCGCTGAAGATCTCATGGCGAACTCGACGGCTTCCGTCTACATCAAGCCAACCGTCGCCTTCAACCGCGGCGACACCTTCGTCTTCGGTGCCTGGGTCTGCACTGCTGACGGCGCCGGATCTTTCCAACGCCGCCTCACCATGCCGCCCAACCCAGAGACCGGCCTCGTGACACTTCCCGGAGTAGTCACGGGCGAACTCGCCGGCAAATTCGGCGAAATTTCGCTTTTCGACCAACACGCCGACTTCGAGCTTGGATCCGCCTCCAACTCGGGCTCGACGTCCCCGTGGGCTATCGTATGCGAGCCGACAACTCAGCCATCGCATGTGGACTCCCCACCCCGCGAGCACTTCACGCATGGCCCCCGCAACGTCAGCAGGGCCCACACGAAGGCTCCCAGTACACGCCGGGCCGGCAAGGAGCCCGTACCCGAGTACAACTCGGACTCCGACACCGCTCCCGGCCACGCCTCGGACTCCAACCCCCTTTTCGGCTTCTACTCGGACTCCGCGTACGAGTTCGACTTCGGGTCAGACCCTGAGGATCCCGAGTCCGAGAACAACTCCACAGAGCAACCCCTGTCAGGACCCGCCGCCGGTTTGGTCATAACATCTACACCCGCCGGAAGATTTGTCTACTGGCCAGACCGCAATCCCGCTGACCTGACGAACGGGAACTCACGCTACGTCGCCTACCTCGACTCGCTTCCCTTCTAGGAGGGAACGCTACTCGCTCGAGCTGAGGAGTACACCCCAACGGAGGTGGCGAGTTCTGACTCCAGTCTTGGCAACCCCGACCGCCAAGTCTTCATGGCTGCCGGCGACACGCCAGGACCCTCAGGGACAGCAAGCGACCGATACCTCGAGACAACCTCCCCATCCGCAACCTCGCAGAGGCTCTCGACCAAGTCGAGAGTAGGGTACACACTACCCCGGAGCAATGCCTCATGTCGATCACAGCGATCGCACGTCAAGCTCAGGGGATGCGTGCAGGAGAAGTCATCGCCAAGCTTGCAGAAGACGCTTACTTCATGCGAGCTGACAACAGGGTCGCTCAGCCGCCCCCCGCCAGGAATCGCGATAACGAAGCCACAAGTCGCAGCGCGGACCTCGTTCGTAACCGTACTCGAGCTGAGCTGCCGGCCAATCCCAACCGTACTCGTGCAACGGCCGGCGGACCCTCTCAAGGTGGCAACAGCGCTGCATCTGCTGGCGGCGACCGTGAGATCTTCCCTCATCGCGACCCTGGCGGCGGAAGCAGCGACGGCGGAAGCTCCAACCATGGGGCCAATAGAAGGGCCGGTGGCGGAGGCGACCGCGGCGGCCGACGCCACGCGAATAGCCACGCCTCCGGAGCCTCTGAGGGCGGCTTCGACGTCCGCCAGAAGATTGAAGAACTAAGGCGCAAGAAGGCTTCCACGTCAGGCGACAACGACGGCTTCCCTGCCTTCTCTGCGCGACTTCGCAACCTCCTTCTCCCAGAGAAATTCAAGCCTCTGGGAATCACCAAGTACGACGCGAAGCAAGATCCTGTGCAGTGGCTCAGATGCTACGCCCTCTCCATCGAGAACGCTGGTGGCAACAACGACACCAAGTGCCTATATTTCCCCTTTTGTCTGGACCAGGCACCGCTTACATGGCTCGAGTCACTTGAGAAGTACTCGATCGACAAGTGGGACCAGCTGAAGGAGCAGTTCACCAGCAACTTCGCGGGCGCTATGGGCCGCTCGGGTACTCGCATGGACCTAGCTATGGTGAAGCAGGAACAAGGCGAGACCCTTCGCAAGTACATGCGGCGTTTCTTCGACAAGTGCGCCACAGTAGTCGATGTCTCTAACAAAGAAGTCATCGACCTCTTCCAAGACGGTCTCTACCACCGTCGCACTTTCGAAGACTTCGGCCGTCGCCGCCCAAGCTCCATCACCCACCTCAAGGACATGATCACGTCCTGGGCCGATGAAGAAGACAAGGCCAACGCCAAGTACGACGCCATCCGTGGCAAGAGCAAGCAGAACACGGGCGGCGGCAGCAGCAACAACGGGAACCAAGGCGGTCGCACCAACAACAACTTCTCGGGTCCCAATCGCAAGCGCAAGCCAGACAACACTGTCGCGGCTATCCAGCGCCCTGCGACGGAGAACTCGAAGAAGACCTCCGGCGGCTTCAAAGACTTGCTGAAGGAGAAGTGCCCGTGGCATCTGGACGGCAACCACACCACCGAACAGTGCTACCAACTCAGGCGAGCACTCAAGGATACTCCGGAGCCACGGCACCCTCATGACAAGAAAGGCAAGAAGAAGATCGACAAAGGCAATGGCGACTTCCAGGAACCCGACAAGACGGTGAACGTCCTCTTCGGCGGGCTACCCAGCAGACGGGTCCAAAAGGCTACCCGTCGAGAAGTCATGAGCATTGAACCAGCGGTCCCGACCCCCTTCAGGTGGTCGGAGGTACCCATTACCTTCTCCCGCGCGGATCAATGGACTAGCTTCTCCGAACCAGGGCGGTTCCCACTCGTCCTGAAGCCGGTGGTCGCGGGCTCCAAGCTCAACAAGGTCCTCATCGACGGTGGAAGCGGGCTTAACGTCCTTTTCACCAAGACCTTGAAGAAGATGAAGCTCGACATCACCCACTGCTCACCAAGAGCACCTCGCCCTTCTACGGCATCGTCCCCGGAAACGCGGCTATTCCACTGGGCTCAGTGGTCCTGCCAGTTACCTTCGGGGAATCTCGGGACAACTATCGTACCGAGTACATCAAGTTCGAAGTCGCGGACTTCGAGACGTCCTACCATGCCATCCTCGGCAGACCGGCCATCGCCAAGTTCATGGCGGTAGCCCACTACACCTACCTAGTACTCAAGATGCCGAGTCCAGCAGGTGTACTCTCGCTGCAGGGGGACTTGAAGATATCGCACGACTGCGACACGGAAGCTGTGGAGATCGCCTCCACAAATCAAGTACCCAATGCAATGATGGAGATCTACGCTGCGTCGAAGAAGCTTGCCCCAAGCGAACTCGACATCCCAGAGAAGTCGGATAAAGCTAACAACCCTCAGCCAGCTGAGGAGGTTCTGGTCAAGACAATTGACCTCAGGACAGGCGACAGCAGCAAGACCACCACCATCGGGGCGGGCCTCGACCCCAAATAGGAAGACGCGCTCATCAACTTCCTCCGGGCTAACCGCGACATCTTCGCATGGAAACCAGCGGACATGCCAGGGGTGCCCAGGGAGTTGATTGAGCATTCACTCAACGTCGATCCTAAAGCTACCCCGAAGCGACAACACCTCCGCCGCTTCGCCGACGACAGACGGGACGCCATCAAGAAGGAACTCGCCAAACTACTCGCGGCTGGCTTCATCAGAGAAGTTTTCCATCCTGAGTGGCTCGCCAACCCCGTCCTCGTCCGTAAGAAGAACTCGAACGAGTGGAGGATGTGCGTCGACTACACCGACCTCAACAAGCACTACCCCAAGGACCCCTTCAGGTTGCCGCGGATTGACCAAGTCATCGACTCCACGGCGGGCTGCGACCTGCTCTGCTTCCTCGACTGCTACTCCGGGTACCACCAGATCGCGATCAAGGAAGAAGACCAGGAGAAGACCGCGTTCATCACCCCGTTTGGCGCGTACTGCTACACGACCATGTCCTTCGGGTTGAAGAACGCCGGCGCTACATACCAACGAGCTATCCAGGCCTGCTTCAAGAGGCAACTCAACAAGAACGTCGAAGCCTACGTGGATGACGTGGTCGTCAAGACCAGAAACTCCAGCACGCTCATCGACGATCTTGAAGAGACTTTCGCATCCCTGCGCGAGTACCGCTGGAAGCTCAACCCGAACAAGTGCGTTTTCAGCGTGCCGTCGGGCAAACTACTCGGCTTCATCATCAGCCATCGCGGCATCGAAGCCAATCCCGAGAAGATCTCCGCCATCACCAGCATGAAAGCTCCCACGTGCATCAAAGACGTGCAGAAGCTGACCGGGTGCATGGCGGCCTTGAACAGATTCATCTCGAAGCTTGGAGAACGGGGGCTCCCCTTCTTCAAATTACTCAAACACCAAGAGAAGTTCGTGTGGACTCCAGAGGCGGACCAAGCCCTTGCCCAGCTCAAGGACTTCCTATCGAAGCCACCAGTCCTCACAACTCCTCGTAAAGGCGAGCAGCTACTGCTCTACCTCGCTGCGACTACTCACGTGGTCAGTACTGCCATCATCGTCGAGCGGCAGGAAGACGGCCACGCCTATCCAGTCCAGCGTCCAATCTACTTCGTCAGCGAGGTCCTATCAGAATCCAAGGCACGCTACCAGCCAGTACAGAAGCTTCTGTACGCAGTGCTCATCACCTCGCGGAAGCTACGACACTACTTCCAGGAGTACTCGATCTCCGTCGTCACCGACTACCCGCTCGGTGACATCTTGCGGAATCAAGATGCTACTGGAAGAATCTCCAAATGGGCAGTCGAACTCGGCGCCCTCAACATCGACTTCAAGCCACGCACAGCCATCAAGTCACAGGCACTAGTCGACTTCATGGCGGAGTAGCGGGAGAATCAGCTACCTACTCCAACCAAGCGCCCAGAGCACTGGGTGATGTACTTCGACGGCTCACTCAACCTCGAGGGCGCAGGTGCAGGAGTACTCTTGATCTCTCCAATGGGCGAACAACTCAAGTACGTCCTGCAGATCTTCTGGAAGGTCTCAAACAACGAAGCCGAGTACGAAGCTCTGCTACACGGGCTCTGCCTCGCGGCTTCACTGGGCATCAAGCGGCTACTAGTCTACGGCGACTCCGCAGTGGTAATCAACCAAGTCAACAAGTCCTGGGACCGCAACAAGGAGAACATGGACGCCTACTGCCTAGAAGTCCGCAAGCTCGAGAACAAGTTCTATGGTCTCGAGTTCCACCACGTCGTCCGCGACAACAACGTTGCAGCGGACGTCCTGTCGAAGCTTGGTTCTACTCGCGCTCAAGTACCAGTGGGTGTCTTCGTCCACGAGCTTCACGCGCCATCCATCCCGGAGCCGGCGCCACCGACCATTGACCCAGCGCATCCCCCGGCTGGTCAGGAGGTCATGATGATCGACGTGGACTGGAGGCAGCCCTTCATCGACTACCTCAGCGAGCAGAAGGTTCCCTCGGACAAGAACTTGGCCGAGCAACTCATTCGCCGTGCCAAGTCCTACGTTCTCGTCGGAGACAAGCTCTACAGGCGGGGCGCATCTTCCGGAGTACTCATGAAGTGCGTTCCCAGACAAGAAGGCAAGGACATCTTGGAGGAGATCCATAAAGGCGTCTGCGGCAACCACGCGTCCTCACGCACGCTGGTCAGCAAGGCCTTCCGACGGGCTTTCTATTGGCCCACAGCTCTGGGCGACGCCGAAGAACTCGTCAGAAGGTGCCAAGGGTGCCAATACTTCGCCAAGCAACAACACGTCCCGGCCTACAAGCTAGTCACCATACCGCCAACCTGGCCTTTCGCCTGCTGGGGGCTCGACATGATTGGGCCACTTCCAACTGCGCCAGGTGGATTCAACCGAGTATTGGTGGCCATCGACAAGTTCACCAAGTGGATCGAGGTCAAGCCGGTTACATGCCCCAAGGCCGACAGAGTACTCGACTTCCTGGATGAACTCGTGCATCGCTACGGACTACCCCACCGCATCATCACAGACCTGGGCTCCAACTTCAACAATCACCAGTTCTGGGAGTACTGCGAGAACAGCGGGATCGACGTCCGATATGTCTCAGTTGCCCATCCTCGGGCCAATGGACAAGTCGAGCGCGCCAATGGGATGGTGCTCGACGCTCTCAAAAAGCGGCTACACGACGCTGCCAACTCCAAAGGAGGCAAGTGGATCAAGGAACTACCCAATGCTCTCTGGGGGCTGCGTACTCAACCTTCCAAGCCAACGGGACAATCCCCGTACTTCCTGGTCTACGGCTCCGAAGCAATCCTCCCTGCTGATGTCATGTGGGATTCACCAGCAGTGGAGCAATACGACGAAGGCATCTCTGAAGACAGCAGACGAGTTGACATCGACGGACTCGAAGCAGCTCGCTGTGCCGCCCTCGTCCAATCAGCAAGGTACCTAAAGGGTATCCGACGCTACCACGATCGCAACGTTAAGGAACGCTCCTTCAACGTTGGTGATCTTGTCCTCCGCCGCATCGAGAACACGGAAGGACTACACAAGCTCAGCTCGCCCTGGGAAGGTCCCTTCACAATTGCAAAGGTGACCGGACCGGGCTGCTACCGCCTCCAGACGCTTGAAGGCGAAGACATCAACAACTCGTGGAACATCAACCAACTCTGTCGATTCTACGCCTAGTCTACACCGGGGGCTCCAGTCTATACGACTACTCAAAGACCCCTTCGCCGTAAGCGGCCTCCAGGTCCAGGCCTTAGTCTCCGGACTACTCCTCTCCAGGATCCAGCCCACGCGGCTACTAACAGATCTTGGGCTGCGACGAGCGACAAAGGACTCCAGCAGCGGTCTACTAAGAGACCAAGCACTCCTAGATCCAGCCCATGCGGCTACTAACGGATCTACTGCTGTAAGCGGCCATACGCCCTAGCACTACTTAGCCGTAGGCGGCCTCCGGGTCCTGGCGACTACTCTGTAACAACGGCCCTGGCCATCCAGGCGTACTTCTTCAGTAATAAAGTTTGATTACCTATCAACTGCTTTACTGTCCCTTTTCCTCAACGGGACCACTGGCGAGTATGATTACTCGCGACGACTCCATGATGGGACTCCGCACTCACAGATCGGGATAACGAGTACTCATTTATGGAAGTTTCCTTCATTCATACTTAAACAAGTTCATTACAACTTTGTTTATACACAACTACTGCTACGAGCTAACCCTACAGGACTACTGGAGGTTGAGCTTCTCGGCGACTTGTTCGGCAATGGGCGCCATCTGCTCCAGCAGCTTCGCGTACTGATCGTCCGTGCAGTTGGCGGCTAGTCCGCCGGCGACTACGTCAACGGGAGCTTTTGGGAAGTACGACTTCATATACGCCAGGACCTGGTTGGGGATAGACTTCGCCAGGTGCTTCACGTACGTCGCCAGGCGGCTCGGGGCCTCCTTCAGCCGGTCTACCAATGGGGCTATCTTCGGTCCCCCGGGGTGAGGCACCAGTAGCCTCGCGATGGGAAGTGCGGCCTCCTCGAGTTCCTTCAGCTGGGCCCGCAGCTTCTCGCAGTCCTCGTTCAGCTTCTACAAAGATTTGTAGCAGTTGACGAGGTCACGATCCGACGCAATGCGAAGCTCCATGTGCTTGTCGCACTCGTAAGCAAGCTGCTTATAATCATACTCCAGTACCTCGCGGGCCTCTTGCTCTCGGTAGAAGAGGTTCTTCAGGTCGGTCTCTGAAGCCTTCAGCTGGTCGACGCGGGTCTCAAGCTCTGCAATCAACAAGGCAAAGCGGGTCAGACTCCTCCAAGACACTACCAATGGGTACTCAGCATGGCAACGGCGTACCTTTATTCTTGTTGCGGAGAGACTTGTTCTTCCGCACCAGCTCGTCGCTCTTCGCCTGCATATCTTGGATTTCGTTGTGATACTGGGCGAAGGCGGTGTCCAGCTTCGACTGCATCGTGGCGGCGTGCTTCCGGGCCTTCACGAGCTGTTCTTCTAAGGCCTCGGCCCGGAGCACCGTGTCGCCGTACCCTTGAAGCATGTCAGACTTCTGCCGAGACCGCTCCGCGACGTCCTGCCACAGACAACACATGTCAAATGGGTACTCAACACTAAAGGATTGACTACTCAAGGGTGTTGACTACTCACCTTCATCCATTGCTCGGCCTGGCGCATTGCCTCCATGTGCCGAGCTACCGTCGCTGGATCGACTAGGTCATCCGCCAGCAGCTCGATCCCGCCACGACTACTCGTCGCGGTTTCGGACATTGGCGCCGAGCGGATTGGCTCCGCGTCCTGGATCTCTGGCGAGCGAACGACTACTTCCTGAGCCGGTTCTGGATGCACGTCGTTGCGCCCCCCTCCAGCTGTCGCGGTGGCTTCTTCGACCGCCACCTCCATTTGCTCGGGGGCTCCTTCGGCAGCTCCCTGGGTCTCTGGTGCCAAATCTTCAATGGGCACCGCCGACGGGATAGCACTTCCCTCGGCTTCGGCACCTGTCAATAAATGGACAACTGGATCAGTCATACATGGCGGTTACGACTACTCTTCGGGATTACTTGCACTTGAGCAAAGTACTCACCCTCTACGATGCTGGCCTCAGGCAAGGTAGCTTCCACGGCCGGCGCCCCGGATTCTGCCTGAGGGGCGGGAGCGGACTCCTCAGCGGGTGGCGCGGTTTCCTCTCCAGCCACCGCTGTGGTGGGTTCATCTCCCTCCCAGGTCAAGTCCGTCGATTTCCTGCAGAGTGCACAAGCTGGTTGTCAACCCAGTACGACTACCAAATCTAATGTACTACTCGGGAAGGATCACCACTTACAAATTCGACCGGACTACCGTCACGGTTGGGACGCTGAGGATGCTGGCAATATCTACCAGTCCAGCTTCGGTAGGCGTTTCCTCTTGCGCCTCAGTAGCCGCCGCTTCTTCAACAATAGCAGCGGCCGGTTCTGTGCTCCCCTCAGCAACTGGGGGTTGGCGCGACAACTGCGCCAAGAGCTCCTCTACGGTGGGGGCTGGGCTACGACTACCCCCAGCTGGCTCCTCCACCGTATCCCAGTTGCCTTCGTCCCCCTGCTCTACGGGGTCGGAAGGCGGCATCTCCTGCAAGCAAGGGAATTTCGTCGTCAATGTACAACATCGAGACATAAGTACTCGACTACACTATTCAAGACGGCTTACCTCCTGGGACGTGGTCTCTGTGACCTTCAACTTCTTGGCCACGCGCTTGCGGGTCACGTTCCGCGGCCTCCTTGGCGGCGCGGGCAAACTAGCCTCCAGGCTAGTCGGCGGATCCTGAACGAGAGGAATATGAGGCAATCCAGGGCGGCTGAATTTCGACCGCAGCTGGAAGCGCTCCTGCAGCGTCTCCTCATCGTCGTCCTCTTCGGACGTGTCTTCGACGACTACTGTGTCGTCTCCCTCACCAACCTCGCGCCGCTCCTTGGCCTTGGCTTTCCCTTCCTCTCGGACCTCGACAAGTTGAGGAGGCGACGCCGGCTCGGAGACGAACTTCACCAAGTCATCCTGCAAAGAAGCACAATACGTCAGCACGACTACTCTTACGTAATGAGTACTCGACAAGGGGTACGGCTACCGACCTCATTTGGCGGGCGCGCGGCGGAGTACTCGGGCACAGGGCACGGCGTGTACGCCGGCATGTCTTTGAAGATCCTGCCCAGTCTATCAACGATGTCGTCGTCGTCGACTTCATCACCGGGCATCCGCGACGTGTTGTCGTCGCCGGTGTACTGGTACCCTAGGGTGTCGCGGGCCATCAGCGGCTGCAATCCTCTCAACGGCGGCAATGCGCACTGGCGGTGATTTCTGGCTCGATCTGCTAGGAATGGCTGCGAATGCGTGGGGTGAAAAACCCTAAGGGCTTCGGCTTCTATTTATAAGTCAACAGCGGCCCCTCAAACGGCCGGATGGATAAGTCTGTACACGGCTGACTCAGCGGCGGTGCTTGACTCTCCAACTTCTACTAGTCGACACGCCTCGTCTCGGGGGCTCGGCTACTTCTACTCAACTTCCTGGGTAGCGACAAGATTCAAGAGCAACTCAGGACACATTCTACAAGATGACCCTTCAATTCGAGAGGAAGTACTCGACTCAAGGCTCGGGGGCTCCGTGCCACGTGTCCTTCGGTTTTTCTCCGGATTTCACGGGATATTCTTGCCAAAACTTCAGATGGACCCTCAGCCAGAGTCTGCAACTCAACCTAAGGCTCGGGGGCTACTCCATATGGAGTGCGATTTTGCAATCGCACTTCCATATCAGTTTCGGCTTCAAGACAACACGGGCATTGTTGAAGACCTTCAAGAGCAGCACTCGAGGACGCTTGGGACTACTCGAGAAGACTTCAGGATTGCTCAAATAACAGCTGGAGTACATTCCAGCCTCGGGATGCTTCGACTACTCTTGAGGACTTTTGACTTGTAGCGCTCAGGGACGCTTGAGGACTACTCGTTAAGGCCGTCAAGACTACTCGAAGCTATCCTTCTCGACTACAAAGTACTCGGGGGCTTGTCGTATGGACCTCCCTGGGCCCACTACCTCGGTGGGTACCAGGACCGACTACTCGGTGGGCCCCTGGGACTGCTCTACTTGCGCTGCACGGCACCTGATGGCGTGAAGCACAAGGACTACAGAGGAGAAGTACCCGGATAGGAAGCTGTACATGTCCCGCACTGTATAGAGGACTCCTAGACGTACCCGACTAGTACTCTCTCCCTGAACCGACTTGTAACCCTGCCTCCCGGACTATATAAGGCAAGGCCGGGACCCCCCTCTCTCTCACGGCTTAAGATTGCATCATCTTGTAATCGCACCCAATCAATCCAGAGCCACGCAGCATACAGGACGTAGGGTATTACGCACCTCGCGGCCCGAACCTGTCTAAATTGTGTGCCACGTGTCTCTTCCTTCGAGTTACCGATCTCGGCGAGGCCACATTCATCTACTTCGGGTACTCCCCTTAGTAGGTTGCCGGTCTAAAACACCGACACAGCCGTCATTCCATAAGGATTGAACCCATCTATAGCCAACGCAACACGTACATTTCGAGCTTCTACGGCTTTGTCCCTATGTTTTTCGTCAAAATATTTCCAAGCCTCAGCATCAGCTGGATGTACCATGTTATCGGGACGGTATCGTACGCCTTCTTTGTGCCATGTCATCTGTTTTGCGGATTCCTCGGTCATGTACAGTCGTTGCATCCTCGATATGAATGGGAGGTACCGTAAGATTTTCACTGGGATGTCCAGTTGCTTCTTATGACCATCACCAGAGTCTACCTCCAGGTACCTAGAGGATTTACATTTGGGGCAGTACTTTGCATCCGCATGGTCTTTCCGAAACAAGACGCATCCATTTGTACAAGCATCTATCGGCTCGTATGGCATCTTAAGTAAACGAAGGATTTTCTGTGCCTCGTACATGTTATGTGGCAGAATGTGATCTGACGGAAGCATGGAGCCAAAAACTACCATCATTTCATTAAAGCCGTCTCGACTGATTCCCAATTTGCACTTTAGGGCCATTAAGCGTCCTATGGCACCCAATTGAGACACAGTGGTATGCTCATGAAGTGGTTTCTGTGCAGAAGACAGCATGTGGTAATAAGCCTTCACGGTTGGCTCTGGAGCTTCCTTCATAACATGGTCAGGCCCTTCATCGAAGTTTGCTTGATGAAAGTCTTCTAACATGTCTCCGCACCCGGCTTCATCATCAAAATCCTTGATGCGTTGACTCAAGACCTCGTCTCTCGCACGATGTGCTTCACCATGGCAGATCCACCGGGTATAGTTTGCCACAAACCCATATGTGATAATGTGTTTACCCATGGTGAGCTGAGTTTGGTCTGACTGATTTTCACACTTACTACATGGACATGGCGATTTATATTGTCCTTTGTCAAATGCCTTTTTACAGAAATCATCGACGTTGCGCCCGAATTCACAGGAGAAGTCACGCTTATTCCTCCAGCCCGTGTACATCCACTCACAGTTATCCATCCTTTAACCAGTGATATAAAGACATAACAAGGTGGTGCAAGAAACAAAACTCTTAGAAGATTTGATAATATGGCATGCTTCTACACGATGTCTATCATGCTATGGTAGGAAAAGATAGGTCCTAAACCCACCCGAGGATGTGTAGATGGGGTTAGTTTCCATGCTCTACTCCTATCCGAGACAGAATTTTGGCAGCACCTCCCTGTTGTTCTCCAAATACACGTCCTGGAAAGGAGATTGTGTACCCGGAGAACAACAGGAAGGTGAAGCCGAAACTCTGTCCCAGATTGGAGCAGACCATGGAAACTAAACTCATCTACACATCCTCAGGCCGTCCAAAAACCGTGGACAATTCGAAACAGATACGGTCATAGATATGCAAGCATATGCATATTTCCAACTGTATCTCTTTCGAACGGGAGACGCCTAACAAGGTTATGTGATCTAGCCATCTAGGTACATGATATGGAAATAGGGGCATTTGCACATGCTCACCTAGTAACTCGACAATGAGACGGGGACGGGCGGCAAGACGGAGCCCGAAGAGGCCTCCTAGGCAACAGCAACGTGGCCTTCTCCTACTCCTCCTTCGACGGTGGTTGCGGCAATGGGAGCTTTCCTGCAAAAAACCATCAAGACTTAGCGTCTATCCAAAATTCCAGTAGCACCTCCCCTGTGCGGTGAGGTTTCCAAAACCTGCAAGAAAAGTCACGACACGAAGGTCGGGCCACAAAAGCATTTTCTTCCCACAGCTCGATGGCCGGGCACAAGAAGTAGTGATTTGCCTCAGATATTTTGCCATTTTTTGACATTGCACTTGAGCATAAGAAACATATAGGTAGTACCCCAATTTAATCTAACATACTTATGCATCACTAATTTTAACTAAATTTCGTACTCATTTGATCTAATTCTAACATATTTATGCATCACTACTACGAAATTGTAGGTCATCATACTAATTTAATGTCAAAATTCGAGAAAGGCCGAGAGATTGATTACCGACCGGATGGGGTAAGGTGTCGAGGCAGCGAGGTGCTTGAGCACGGTCGGAGCACACCCCTCCTCCCTGTTCACCCACGGCCTCCTCCCTCTCCTCCTCCTTGTTCTCCGGCCCTCTCCTTCCCTTCCTCCTTCTCCCCCTCGGCTGTCTCCTACCCCTTCTCCCCCGCCTCGACCTCCTCCATCTCCTCCTTCTCCTCCCCTGACCTCCTTCCCTTTCTCCTACTGCTTCTCCCCTTCCTTCCTTTACTCCTCCTTCTTCTTCTCGGTGGCCGGGACAGACGGCGGCCTGGGAGGGCAGGGGAGGTGCTGCCGAGGTAGGGGACGACGCTGGAGGGCAGTGGAGGGGCCGGCCGGCGGCTGTGGCAGGTGCGGCCAGGGCGGGGGCCGGCTCGGTCGGGGACGGCACGGCCCAGGACCGGGGGCCCCGCGTCCTGGGGCGGTGGCCGGCACAGACCCTGGGGTGGGGGCCGGCGCGGATCCGGTGCGGCGGCCGCCGCCTTCA
Source organism: Cenchrus fungigraminus (assembly GCA_036936925.1). Taxonomy (NCBI): domain Eukaryota; kingdom Viridiplantae; phylum Streptophyta; class Magnoliopsida; order Poales; family Poaceae; genus Cenchrus; species Cenchrus fungigraminus. The sequence continues at coordinate 60,216,491 of CM072768.1, read as the reverse complement.
CCAGATTTGAGCAGGGGGCCGGCACGGCAAGGGGCGGAGCGGGGGCGGGGGCGGGGGCGGCCGGGGGCAGGTGCGGGCGCGGGCGGCGGCAGCGGGGGTGGGAACGGGCGGCGGTGGCGGGCGGTCGGGCGCGCGTGCGTGCGAGTGCGAGCGGGCGGCCGGCGGTGGCGGCGCCGGGGGTGGGGCGTGTGCGTGCGTGCGTGGGGCGGCTCGGCCTGCTGATGGCTCGGTGTGGCTGAGACTAAGTGTTGGACCTGTGCAGTAGTAAAGAGATGAGGAACTGCATGTGGGCCCGGCAATCTTTGCCGTGCGCCCCTACCCTAGGCGCATGGCAAAGGTGCCTGTTTGCCGTGCGCTTTCCGCAGTGGCGCACGGCAAATAACTATATATTCCAATTCATACACATTTTCGCGAATGTTAATATAAAAAATAACAAATAGATGCGAATAATTACCATAAAATAACATGAGACAATGTATGGTGTATGTTCACTAGAGAAAAAGTTTTGAAGTCAAAAACAAATTATGAACTTTACTAAGACAACATAGCCAATGAAGTTAGTCTAAACAATCTAAAACTTCTCGTTAGATGTCTCAGTTTCTAAACACAATGCGCGACGAATTATTCAAAACATTTATCTATCATTTTTCACAGCCTTCCCATAGTATATCATGAGGTCTCAACGAATCTCATGATTTTTAAACTTCGTTTGCATTTTATAAAATTTAAAAACATTTCTAAATCACGTAGATTTCCATGTCTCGCGAATAAAAATAAAATGTTCGAAATTTCAACATATTTGATGGATAAAGTATTAAAATGGACTTAGTTACATGAATATCATTTTTCCACGAACTTTACTCTATAATTTTATGCACTTGTAGTTCAAATTTGACTTAAACGAAAAAATCCTTTCAATAAAATAAATTCGTTAAAAATAGCAAAAAGATCGAGATTAGTACCAAATTGAAATATATATTACAAAGTAATGTATTTGTAGTGCACAAATAGAAAGAAGGTAAGAATCCTTTTTTTTATGAACCTTTGCCGTGCGCCTTCACAAAACGCACGGCAAACATGAAACTTTGTCGTGCGCCTTCGCAAAACGCACGGCAAAGTTTTCTGTTTGCCGTGCGTTTTGCTAAGACGCACGGCAAAGTTAACGACCGTCCGCCGCCCGTTACCCCACAAACGGTCATGGCCGCGGGGGATCACGTGGTGGGCACGTGAGACTTGTTTGCCGTGCGTTTTACTAAAGGCGCACAGCAAAGATTGTCTTTGCCGTGCGTTTTTTGAGCAACGCACGGTAAACGTTATTTGCGCCGTGCGCTTTTGTTTGCCGTGCGTTTTAGTGCCTGACGCACGGTGACGAGGGCCCAGATTATGGCCCCCTTTGACGACGAGATAGTCACTCTTGAGGTGGAGTCTTCTGATACCATCGACAACGTGAAGCCAAGATTCAGAACAAGGAGGACTGAGGATCAATGTCAAGATTCTCACTGGCAAGGCGTCATGCCTCCGACCAGTTGGGAGTTTCTCCGACAAGTCTCCTACTAAGAGGAAGCTTCTCCGACAAGTCTCCGCCTCGCACGACAAGTCTCCGCCTCGCACGAGGAGTTCCTCGCCTCTGACAACCTGCTCGTTCGCACGAGCAATTCTCCGTCTCCGACCAGGACATAGTCTACGCAACGTGGCGCAACCTCGACGCACGGGCTTCCCCACTATGACGCGTGGGGCACCAGTTCCCCATGCCATGCAAACACACCAGCTGGCGGCATGCGCGGGCAGACAGCTCTGACAAGGGGCGTAATGCAACGCTGCTCAGCTGCACAGCCATCAACACACCGTCACATCCGACCCTGCAGCACGCTACCTCCGACCGAGGCACTCGAGTGCCCCCTACGATTAACCTTGGCCTACGATTAGGCCTTAACGTGGCGAGCTCATCCCGTACTCAGGCGAGTTGAGTCAGCACCAAACTACTCGGAGGAACTGCCAAGCGTCCCAAGTGAACAGCCCCGCCCAGCCACGTGGCGGCCCCGACGACAACATAGCGCGGCTCCTCTTCAATGCGTCCTGACGGATAGCGACGCGCGAGAGGACATCCCGGCGACCCGCACTGTAACATTTACTTTATTTTCCTTTTTGCCCTTCGCCTTGCGCCTATAAAAGGGAGAGGAGGGCAACCGTCACAAGGGCTGACGAACTTAGAACTTATACTCCTGAGACTTGGGCTCGACACCCTTTCCCGACCAGTTTGTAACCCCTACTACAAACAACCCTTACACGGGAACACGGCAGCTCGACACTAGACGTAGGGTATTACTCCTCGGAGGCCCGAACCAGTATAAATTCCGGTGTCTCTTGTGCTAACTATCCAGATCCGACACACGATCGATAGAAATTTACTGTCCGACGGTAGAAAACCCCGACACACGACAAAGGTGGATGTTTGCCGTGCGCCCGTGGTATTGCGCACGGCAAACATTTTGGCGCACGGCAAGAGTCCTCTTTCCCGTAGTGACTAGTCTATCTATCTCGAGCTCGCGTGCGAAACAACCGTGTCAGACAACTGCTATCCATTCTGCCTTTTTGCAGAATAAACGTGACAAAAGGCAGAAAGCAAAGAGCCCAAAAGGCAGAAAGCACGTTCAACCAAAGCACGAGATAATAGAGATTAGTGTAAGCAAAAAGCCGACACTACTGTAGTTCGGCACTTTGCTTACACTAATCTATCTTGTGCGGTTCGGAGAACGTACATTCCGTCGTGTATATCTTGCCAGCAAGCACCCCGAAGATTCTAGCTACCAAGGTGCATTTCTTCATCAACAAAATAAGCATTGCCCTCATCCATTTTGATCTCCACAATTTCATCGCGCAAGATTACCACGTGCCCATCATGCATGCTGCCCAGCTCGATCACCATGGATTAACATTAAAAATAAAGATTAAAACAATGTGGTAGCTGAATCCACGGCATATATATTAGACATTAAAAAAGTTGACAAGAGCTCTCTCTAGTCAGAGTCTTGTAGAGCACCATTATTCTCCCACAAGACAAGTACACGTAACAGGATAGTCGACTTTCCTTCTTAAACTAAAGGATAAGTACCGATCAATCATGACAAAGACACGCAATGCTCGCATCATTCTTAGAAGTGTACAACATCTCTTGGAGTAGGACTACACACCAGCGTTTAATCTAATATCTTCTACTGGCTATTCCATGTTCTCGACTGAAAAAAAATTAGCTTCCACATGTTCCAGCTTGGACTTGTTAATTTTTCATATCACAACGTCGTGTCGTGTGTATGCGTATACCACTTCAGGCATGTTCGTTTGGCTTATCAGTCACCAGCCAACAGTACTTTTCCCTCAGAAGAAATTAGCCACCAGCAACCAGCCAACAATACTTTTCTCTCAGAACAAACCAGCATCAAACGAACAAGTTATGGATAACACACACATGAATAGCTTTCGTAGTAGTCGGACTATCTAGTTGTAGCCAACAGGATCAATGCCTTCATGGTGACAGTTCATCGATCGGTCAATTGTCGAAATTAAGCTAGCGTTGACGTGTTGCCTGCTAGTGTGAATTAATTAATTAATGACCCATGACGGTGTCAAAACTTAACAATGTAACTTGAGTTTGTTGCTTCAGATGATGTCCCGTGCAACCGTGTTTTTTATTTCCAGCCATCTTGCTCCGAGATGAGATGAAATCAAGCCGGGTTGAAGCTGAACATCACGACTTTTTTCCCTTGCTAATGTACTTGGTGTGTTTGGTTGCATGCCGCAACCAGCCACGCCACAATAATGATCACCCACAGGCAATCGGTTATTGTTTGGTAGGTGAATAAAAATTATCACGTCACAAGAACAACGCAGAAGCTCTCTTCAACGTTTCGCCACGGAAGCGTGGTGCTGAGTTTCAACGCCAAACATTCGGCGCGCCACACCGTGGCTTGGCAAGCTGTGGCTTGTAACCAAGCAGACCCAAAGGGATGTTTGGTTGCTGACTACAGATTGTCACATGTCCAGTGATTATGCCACACTTCAGGTCTCCCACGACATAGGTCTTGTTTGGTTCCAGGTGTTATTTTTTTAACACCTCATTTGACCGTTAATTAAGGGTATTAAATAAAGTCAGTTTACAAAACTAACTCCACAACCCCGGGTTAAATCGCGAGACGAATCTAATGAGGCCTTTGACCGCATGATTAGAGAATAATTACTGTAGCATTACTGTAGTAAATCATGGATTAATTAGGCTCATTAGATTCGTCGCGTAAAGTTGCACTCATCTGTGAAAAGGTTCTGTAAATAGACTTCATTTGGTACTCCATGCATACAAGATTTCCAGGTGTTAGAAAACTAACACCTGTAACCAAACAAGGCCATAATAAACTTTTTTCCTGTTGCTGTGGCATTTGAAATGTCCGCGGCGCAAGCTGTGGTGGCGTGGCCAATTGTGGCCAGCAAGCAAACAGCCTCAACAAGTAACTGGAGGCCAACTCAAACAAGAAAAGAACATATGAGTGTCAACTGTTAATAAAATGAAATCGAGTTCTACACACAAGCCTCAGCCATTTTCCATTTGTCGCCATTAACTTTTTTTCACAACTTTAACCATTCTTCTTATTTAAAAAATTATGCAATTATCATTTTCTTTGCTTGCTACATACTTTGTTATTGTAGCTAGGTATTTTAAGCTTAACTTATCATTTTACACATTTGTGATAACTTTTTGAATAAGACGAATAGTTAAAGTTGGAAGAAAAAGTCAACGGCGACAAGTATTTCGATACGGAGGGAGTATTTTTTAGGAATGTGCTGCTACGAGGAGGATAAATATTTGCCTCAGATCTTGGTTGCGTCTTTTTACATAACTTTTTCTCCTGGCTACCACGCTGCCTGCGGCCAGATTTAATATTTGAGGCGTGATAAGCACCCCAAGAGCTCGCCGCCGGCGACGGTTTGTTTTGCACAGAAAGCTAGTGTCTTTTTGCCCTAATCAATCTCGTGCGGTTCGGAGAGCATTACCATCACATCTTGCCGAGCCGAACATTCTACTACCAAGATGCATTTTCTCTCAAGAAAAAATACAGTACAAGAGATTGCCTTTTTTTTAAGGAACATATATTGATCTTAGCGCATTACACCGGTCTGTTTATAAACAGGACCCGAAAGAAAAGGAAAATTACAAAGAAGTTCAAAACTCCTGTTCATCTTCCTCGAAGCCTTCAGCGATCCGTTCGTCGCCGCCGTCGAAGCCGCTTCCCAATCGTCGCCGGGCACCAGAGCCAAACTACACAAAGTGGAGGCCGCAGAGGAGGGCTTACTGCTAGGCGAATCAGCCGAGTACGCTGCCTCCCAGGCGCATCCGCCAACTCCAGTACCCACGACGCATCCTTCGTTTCCACCACCGGCAACCCGAGCAATGCTCAGATTTCTTCCAAAGATCATCTTCCTTGAGATTAACAGGGTCAACAACATCATCACCTGAAGAAGACGAAGATGCACCGGCCCTCGACTCCTAGACAGGTCTCCCCAGCCTCTCCGTTGACGTCGGAGTAGATCGCCATCGGAGAACGGAAGAAGCTGAGAGAAATTATTCCTATGCAACACCGTCGCTTCCGCATCGCCGGCGCTGCCAGGAAAACCAAGCCGCAGAGGAGCCACGCTCCACCGGCAAAACCTAACTCCACCACCGAGCATCGGCGGCGAGCAAACCCTAAACCTAAGAGGACTCGATTAAAGACTCGATCTACTTGAGGATGGACCCCCGCTCCCCTTGCCACCGGCTAAGCGCCGGAGACGAGGGAGAACGGGGCCGGAGGCTGGAAGCGGTGGCGGCACAAGACCTGCGGCGGCGGCGGTTCCGCCCGTGTCGCCCGTCAGGGGCGACGCGGGGACGGGGGCTACGCGGTTGCCCTACAAGAGATTGCCCTTATCCAACACGTACGTGACTACGTGAGTGATGTTGAGTGGGTACCGGTACATATCAACAATGTATTAGCCGCCCCAAGAAATGTGGCGAGCAATAACGTACCCTACTATTTTCTAGGGATTGGTTCTATAACTTTAATGCATGTTCTTTGAGTGTTAGATTTGAATGGATTTTAAAGTAAAATAGGCAGTTTGGTCCCTAAAATTTACACCAAAGTTTAAATTAGTTCCTCAATATTTAGATTGGTCAATTTAGTCCCTCAGCTTCTATTTTTAGAACAAACGTCCTTATGCTGATGTAGTGCTCTATGTGTTGCATAAGACTAATACAAAAAACCCCTTTTGCCCTTGGCTCATGTAGGTCAAGCATGTATGTGCTCAACTGCTCATACAACCTGAATACATGCACACAACAATATATTTTTTGAACTAACACAAAATATAATTTGTGAAAAGTGCATGTACTCGTACTCTTAAAAATTATTCGAATGCTCATAAGAAGTTGATAGGGAAAATGTGTAACGAAGCAAATTTAATTGGCAAAAAAATGTGTAACTTCATTTGGCAAAATAGTACAACATTTGACGACTTTTCAAGAAGCAGTTTTTTTAGGACCTTTCAAGAAGTGGCTTACGGCATCAACCGCTTTTGAAAAATAGTTTGCATGCCCATTCCTGAAGACACCATTTCCAAGGGCGAATGATACCATCATATGTCTTGAAAACTGCTTTACAAGAACAGGCCTTTTACCCGCTCCTACAAACAACAACTATTTGTAGTTGCGAAAGATAGGAATGGATGGCCTGCCCGCTCCTGAAAATGATATTCCAACTGCAGATACAAACCGTCTTTGTATTAATGATTAGACATCGATTGTAGCTAACAGGGTAGTCAGCTTTTAAAGGACAGAAGTACCAATCAATCATGACAAAGGCACGCATGCTTTGCATCATCCATAGAAGTGTAGAACGTCTCTTGGACTACACACCAGCGTCGTTTAATTTCTACTGCCTATTCCATTTTCTCGAGTGGAAAAATTAGCTTCCACACGTGTCCATCTTGGACTTGGTTAGTTTTTCACGACGTCGTGTTATGTGTACTGTACCGTGCATACCACTTCAAAATAATGGAATAGCACATGAGTAGCTTTCGTAGTCTGTCTAGCTAGTTGTAGCCAACAGGATCAATTCCTTCATGGTAACAGTATCAGGCCATGTTTATAGATTCGCAAATTTGCACTACAAATCTATCACATCAAACTATTCACTCATATGCATCGAGTCACATCTTCTCTCACATCACACATCTCAATGCTTATTTTTTTCACGACTAAACACCCAATGCACTATTCAGTATATAAGTTATCAATAGCTAGCGTTGACGTGTTACCTGCTAGTATGAATTAATGACCCATTTTTTTGGATAAAGGAAATCTGGCCTCCACACCTCACAAAAAGCAATGTTTGGTTGTAGTTTGAATTTTTTTCACCCTACTTTGACCAGTAATTAGGGTATTAAATAAAGTCAGTTTACAAAACTCTCTCCATAACTTATGATTAAATCACGAGACGACTCTAATAAGGTATTTGGCCGCACAATTAGCGGACAGTTACTGTAGCATTACTGTAGAAAATCATGGCCTAAATAGGCTCATTAGACTCGTCGCGCCAAACTGCACTCATCTGTGAAAAGGTTTTGTAAATAAACTTTATTTAGTACTTCATGCATAAAAGATTCTCTTGGTGAAATTTTTTTCACCCTCAACCAAACATACAAAACAACACAACACACTTACAAAACAACACAGTCAACAAAACATCTTTTCTTTAGCTACACCAAAAACTTGTATAGATCCCCCTATCTTTTCTTTAGATTCACCAAAATAAAACATATCGCTATGATGAAAATTAATTTTTAAACCAGATAATTTTTCAAAAGTACTTAGTACTAACTTCAAATTCTTGGCTTGTTCCAAATCATTTTCCATTGTGAGAATTGTATCATCAGCGTACTAGAGAACTGATAGTCGTTCATCCACCAAGTGAGGAATCCTCTAAACTAGTCACTATCTCTAGCTCTAGATATAAGTATTGCAAGCATATCAGGGACTATATTAAAAAGGATCGAAGACAACAGATCACCTTTACTCAATTCTTGGTCTGAAAGTAGTGCCCAATGAACTAATGACCCATGACGGTATCAACTTAACAATATTCTTTGTTGATTCACATGATGTCCCGTGCAACCGTGTTTTTGATTTCCAACCGTCTTGCTCCGAGACGAGACGAAATCAAGCCTGCTGGGTTGAAGTTGAACAGCACCACCTTTAATCTGTCTGTCGGATTGTTTCGGTCTTGGGGGTACAGGTACAGTTTGGAGCCGTGACCGTTGATTTTTTTTCTTTGGTCAGAGCCAGCTAGCATTTCGATTTTTTCCCTCGACTAATGGACTAACAAGTAACCGGAGACCAACTCAAAGAAGAATTAAAGAAGCCCTAAAAAAAGAAGAATTAAAGAACATGAGTGTCGACAGTTAAGTGCGATCGAGTTGCATTACATTATCGTTGTGAAACATTAGATCGAATCAGAATCTGGCACGTACACACACCCAGACCCAAATACCCAATCAACAAACGTCTAAGAAAATGAGATCGAGTTTTACACACAAACCTCATGCATTTTCCATTTTTTCTAGTTTTCTAGTTTTTGAGGAATTAATGTGCGGCTATGAGGATATATATACTCGTCTCTGGTCTTGGTTGCGTTACAGTTAACCTTTTTGTGCTGCTGATTTTAATTTGGCTATCACGCTGCCTGCCAGATTTTAATATTTGAGGCGTGATTAGCAGCCCAAAAGACGGTATCCGTAATCACATCTTGCCAAGCCAAATATTCTACTACCAAGATGCATTTTTTTCATGAAAAATATATATATAAAAAGTTTGCTCTTATCCAACACGTGACTGAAAATTCTTATTCAAGCTGATCCTGGAGATCGGGGCAGATGCAACGAAGGAAACGGCACTTCAATTCCATCCTGGAGACAGGTACAGGGATTGTGTTGCTGCAGTGAAGACCTGATCTACGCTGTCCTGAGCGTTCCAGCTTTTTCTGTTTGATAGACTTTCTGTAGTTGAAAGTGGGTCGATGGATAGCTTAGTTAGAACTGTCGTCTTTTATCTGTCTAGCCAGTTAATGTAGGACAAGGATGTGATTGTCCAGTTGGAGCTTTCTTCTGTTGGTTTCATTTCTGCTGTTCGAATTTCCCTATTTGTACTTCAGTACCGAACTCTGTAATTTTGTTGTTATTATGGTAATGAAATTCGGACAAGGTACTTGGTGAAAAAATACATATAAAATGATGCTGAGTGGACCCTGTTGATTATTAGTGCTATCGTATAGGTCGTCGCCCAGAAGTGTATAAAAATTCGTAGACAAGAATACGGAAGCTAAATCCATGCACACGGCATATTAAACGTTTTGGCCATAACAGGATAGTCATCTACGACTCTACCACGCAGCTTTCCTTCTTAAACAAAAGGACAGGCCGAACATGACAAAGGCTTTATTTGCATGCATCATCCTGTAGACCATATATACATCTCTTAATCAAGTTTTTTTATACTAGCTGGGATCAATCTCTACTGGCTGTTGCTGAGTTCAAAGAACATCTTTGACTTCTCTATATCAAGTGTACACATTTTCTCAAGTGGAAATTAGCTTCCACGTGTCTTGCTTGGACTTGGTTGCTTTGCCATTATGTCGCGCGTGTGTGTATACGGCTTCAAAAGGAAAATGAACGGGCGAACTGAGGGTAACTCAGCTGATACCTGATAAGGTTTCTTGTGGTGGAATCTGTCCATTAAGGTTCGACTCCTCAACTCGACACTGATGCTCGCATTTTTCTGAACTTATTCCAAGATTTAACCGACGATATCCTTTCGGTGGTAGGCGAAGCGAAGTGCCAGTGGTGACTTCGTCAATTCTGAAAATTTACCGAAATAGGGTTGCGTGTGTACTGTATGATTCTAAAAGAAAGAAAAGGAAAATGAAGGTCGTTTTGCTTCTTTAGATGATAGTCACGGACAATAAAATTCGACTCAAGAAAATAAATCGATGCATGTACAATGGAAACAAAAGATATATGTACAGTGAATTAATCAACCACCTGCTGACCCTTAGGCTAGTCTCAATGGGGCGAGAGTCATTGCACAGTTACCAAGACTAGAAACTTGAGAACTGTGCCAGTGGACCCTCCTCTCTCATCTCATGACACTCTCCCTTACCTCTCCTCATAAATTTACTGATGTGGCATGATATTTAATGTTCATGACCCTCTCAATTGAGATTGACCTTACCAATTAGTCGTGTTGCGCAGCGCAAGAAAACTACTCCCTCTGTTCTTTAATATATGATGTTTAGGATAGGACAAAGAAACTAGTTCATTTTTAACTAACTAGCTTGTCTTAAACATCATACATTTAAGAACGGAGGTAGTAGCTAACTTGCCGGTGAACCACCCAGAGCCACCACCATCTCGGTCCATCGCCACTGCCTTCACACCCTGCCGTTTCCGGCAAAATCCATTCACCATTGACCAATATGGCTTTGAGAACCCCTGCTAATCTGCATAATTCTCACTCTAAGTTGTGGCAAGGCCTGATTTTTCTACAGGATTGGGTGGGTTCAGAAGGTGAGGAAGATATGCATAGAGAGGAAACGGGAAGGGAGATGAACTAGTTGGGGCAAGAGTGCCTCAAGTTGGGGAGAGATGAGGGATTTTTTATTAAATGTGGATCCTGTTTGGGACCGACCACCGAAGGAATGATACATCAACTCTTGTCCAATGTGACTTTTTTTTTTTGCATGTAGTCATGTACCGATTCACCACTGAGGATGCTCTAAGGGAAAAAGAAAAATTGTAGCCACAACATTTGGAGGGGACAGACACCTCAGGGATAGCAAGGGGTGCTTTGGGCCAAAGGGATTTTGCTCGGGAAGAAATTAGAGCAATGTCTCATCATATTCTCCAGTTATGGGTAGTGGCATAACTTAGCTAGGAGTTCATCCTATGGTGGTCCTGGTCCAACTTCCCAAGGACTGAGCTTCCGATGTAGAATCTTACTATTACTAATTGGAGGCTCCTTTCGAAGCCTCCACATGAAGCCACCTAGGAATCCTAGGTGGATAGTCTAAAAAAAGAGAAGCCTTCACATTAAGCCACCTAGGAGTCTTATGTGGACACTCTAAAAAATATCATTAATTTTAATAGTCATTGGATGTATTTTGTTCCTAAATTACTAATTGGAGGCTCCTTTCGAAGCCTCCATATGAAGCCACCTAGGAATCCTAGGTAAACAGTCTAAAAAAAGAGAAGCCTCCACATGAAGCCACCTAGGAGTCCTATGTGGACACTCTAAAAAATATCATTAATTTTAATAGCCGTCGGATGTATTTTGTTTCTAAAATTACCCACCTATGCCATTATGAAGAATTAACAAAAAAACAACCCTCCTATATCTTTGTCTAAATTATCCACATGTGCCACTATAGAAAAAATTAAATCTAAACCATCTCTCGGTCACATCTAACATAATAAATCTCTTTGCTTCAATTAAAAAATTGTCCAACTATCATATCGTGTCTGCCATTATGAAGAATTAACAAAAACAACCCTCCTATATCTTTGTCTAAATTATCCACACGTGGCACTATAGAAAAAATTGAATTTAAACCATCTCCGAGTCACATCTAACACAATAAATCCCTTTGCTTCAAATAAAAAAAATTGACCAACTATCATATCGTGCATGTCACATGTAATGTAATGACATAATTAGTCTCTTACCTTTTATCTCTTTCACATGTTTAAATCATAAAAAGAATCTATTCTAAAAGGATCTTTAGATAATACAACTAACAAACTAGAATGTATGTGTATATACATGTCGATTAGAATTTTTTTTCTTGAATCATAAAAACAATCTATCCTAAAAAGTTGTTAGCTAATACAACAAATTATATACTTTACCCGTGCATATATAAAATTACAAAAAGAGAGATGACATCTTTCAAGAAACATCTCTTTTGTGTACTGCTTCCATCAACTAGGGATTGCTGCTACTTTCACCAACGAAACTAGGTCCCATGCTGCTATTCAATAGAAATGTACAATCAACCTAAGCATTCTTCTATGGCTGCACGGAACCTTTTACACCCATTGGTTACATTAGAACACTAGAGATCCATCCACGACGAGACATTGTTTTTCGAGTTTGTTTGATTTCTCTTCTATAATTAGATATTTTTAAAATTATTTTTTTATTGTTCGGTCTGTTGTGTGTTACAGTTAGATTAATTTTCATGGCATAAGTTACGAATACTAAATTATTTGTTTATTATTTGTCCTGTTGCATGCTACAATTAGATTAATTTTTCATGGCATATGTTATGGCTACTAAATTATTTATTTATTATTATGTCTGCTACGTGCTAGGTATAGATGACTTGCTTCTCACCATTGTTCTCAAACTGTTATTATTTTCAATTCTTTCTATCGAATTATATACTTGATTGTTATTTGCGTACCATAACTTATGTATAGAAAATTTTCAAATTTTTATATTATGTCTTTTGTATGAAAAATAAGACAATTAGATCCATCACCATCTTTTGCTAATGCAGTTGAACAAGTTGCAATGGTGAACTTTGCTAAAAAAAAGAAGATGCAATGATGAATAAAACCTTAAGTGAAATTAGACCGGGAAAGGAATTGTGAAACAACAAGTAAAGAGCAACCAAATTGTGGATATGTTCCGTTTGATTGCCTTTTTTATTGTTTTAGGTTTACAAATTATTAACGATGATGAAAAAAGAACCATAATGCATGGTGTTATCAATAAGACCTATGTGGAAAAGTTTAAACCACTGATTTAAGAAGGAAATGTGTACATAATTGCAAATGTCAGAGTCACACCAACAACATAGAAGTATCGACTAATGGAAAATGACAGGATCGTACGTTAACTTCTTACCCACAACTACTCTAAAAAGGTTCAAAAACAATGAAAACATTCCAAAGTATAGTTTCAAATTCATGAGCACAGATATGCTTTCAACAAGAATAAATGTGGACACGTACCTATCAGTTAAAACATTGTTGACTTTACAATTTCTACACTTTCACTCATTTTATGACCATTTAATAATAATTCATATTTATGTTTCATAGATTTTATAGGAGGCACAACACATGTTGGACCCGTAGAAGAAACAAGGACAAATTTCAGATTTATCAAAATTCGTGATATTTGGCTCTTGATTGAGTAATTCTCCTTTTTAAGTAGAAAGCAGCTACAAAACTTTCAATAGTTACATGCATGCTACAAAACCTACATTGAATTAAAAATATATTCCACAGTGCCCATCAAAATAATTTACCAGTGATACCTAACATCAATCGTAACATGGTCCAAGAAAATGAAGCAAATCATGAAACACATAAAAACAAATAATACACTGGTGGAACCGTTACATATAATGATCTGAACAACTCTTAGTTATTAATTATTCATTTATAAATCATAAACTAACCGACGTCATTTTAAATGCAAATATTTACGCGGTTCAATTCCAGAAGACCGACCTCTTACGCACCCATATACTCAAATTAAATTATCTCTTGATTAATGCTACATTGGGAGCAAACTAAATACTGAGATTCGCGTCTTATTATTGCGGTGGATCTTTCAATAAAACAGAGTTAATTGTACTTATTATTTATCAAGCATATTATGCAATACAATCTTAAAATTATAAGGATCTCTCTCAAATTATGCTGACTAAATGCTAATTAATATATTATATTTACAGTCTATGTTGCAAAATTGTGTGAACCTTATTATGATGCTCCTAATAAAAGTAAACAACAATTACTAATAATTAAAATAAAGTGCTAGCCCGTGCGGAGGCACGGGTTGACGGACTAGTGGAGTGCAAATGGTGATCAGAACAGGGGTAATTGCATTGGCTAAATTTCTAGGGTGATCTGTGACCGCCACGACTATGTGTCACTTCAGCAACACATAAGCGTCCTGTCACATCGTACGGACGCGGACGTGGAAGGCATGGGACCGGACGGACATGGAGGTGCGGAACCCCAATACGTATGGGTTGTTTTGTTTTTTTATTTCTTTTTTCTATCCTTTTGCTTATATTTTCTATTTCTCTTTCCTCTCCTTTCTTTTCATTCTTTCTCCTTTCTTTTGTTACTCTTTCTATGTTTGTCATTATACAATTTTTTTCATCTATTCATTTCACTCGGTTTTGGTTTTTCTTCTCTTTATTTATTTATTTATTTAGTTATTTTCTTCTCTCTCATATCAAGTTGTACAAATTTATTATTATTTAATTTTCTTTCTCTTCTTCTTTCATCACTCCTTCATTATTATTTTATGTTTATATTTTTTATTATATCTTCCTATATACTAGTTTGTATTTTATTTTTTCTACTTTTTAATATATAAGGTATCTACTAGTTTCTTTTATCTTTACTGTAGGTATAAGAATTCTTTTTCTACTTTTTTAGATATAAGGTATCTACTAGTTTTCTTATCGTTACCATAGTTATAAGAATTTCTTTTACCGTAGGTATAAGAATTCTTTTTTCTCTTTACATATTTGTTCATTTTGTGAATATTTATTCTATTTAATAAATTTTGTCCCCTTTAGTGAAAATTTGTTCTTTCTTAGTGAGTATCTGTTCTCCTTCAATGAATGTTTATTTTTTCTTAGTGAATATTTGTTCCACCTCAGTGAACATTTGTTTCCTTGTTGTGCTATAGCGAAGCTAAACACGAACAATGAAATGAAACGAAACGAAAAGGCTCAAGTACTAAACACGAAAGATGGCAAAGGAAAACTCTCAACAGTGTAATTTTCCAAAATCGATCCCCTTTACAAGTGCCGGTCGGCCTCCTTTTATAGGGAGACGAGCGGTCTTTTTACATACCGAAATTAACCTTGTATGAAACGAATCTAACTAGAATGTACTAGGCTATTTTAGGGAGATCTCCATTAGGACTTCACGTAATGGGCGCTTTCCTGACTTTACGCCGCACTTCGCGGCGCTTTTCCCGGCATGAGCACATGCGCCTGTCGGGTGAAGACCCCTTATCTGGAGACGCCCTTCGCCTAGCCAATCCTGGTGCCTGAAAACACTCATCAAACAAGACAACCAAAAGGGGAAAGTTAGCCTTAACGAAACCCCGAGCGAAAATCAGACTAAGATTCCTTCTGAATTGAAGATTGTCTCCCAGGGTTTCGTCTCAGGAAAACCCACGACGAAGAACCCTAGGCAAAACTAGGACCATTTTTAACGCTAGGTGCTTTCGAGCGACGAAGGGTAGCCAGCGAAACCTGAAAGGTTAAAAGGAAAAAGAAATTGGATGGCTTTGAGGGTTTCGCTTGTTGCATAAAAAGGGTTGTTGGATTGAGTATGCATGCTTCGGCGACTCTAAAACGTTGACTTTGACAACCTCGAACCCGAATCCCCCAACAGAAGCCCCTCGGGGGTGAAACATTTGTGAAATCGAAAACTTGAGCCACCGAAACCCAAGATTCGAGAATCGAGGCAAAAGAAAACGTCTTCCTCAACGCTGACTCCTGCAAAACTATGCGAATTACCGTTTTGCCCCTGTCTTTAACCGTTAGGTTTAAAATTTTGACCATTACCATCTCCTGCCTATAAATAGAGGGGGTCGGCGACGCATTCACACTGCTGTCGCTTTCACCACCCTCCTCTCTCTTTTGAATTTCGCGATTGAGCTCTAAGGTTTCGCCTCTCGAAAGCTCCGTTCCTCGAAGGCTAGACACTCTTGGAGGTTAGTTTCTGTCTTGAGGAAAAGGGTGTCGAATTTGTTTATTTTCCATGGTGATGCATTTTGAGATTGAGACTTTATAGAAACATGGCTCGCGTCAGGCATACGGCGAAGGTGATGGAAAGCGAAGGGTCTCCGTCGAACCGCGAGGATCGCCCTGCCTCACCAGAAGCTGCGGAGGCTGCCGCGGCCTCCTCTTCGTTGTCTAGCTCGGAATCTGGTAAGATTTCTGGCTTGGATGGGTCTGTCAGCTCTCGCGAGAGCGGCAGTTCCACATCCATTTCCGATAGCGATGAAAGTAGTGACTCCGATAGTGGGAGCTATGTGGAAATAACATTGAGCGACACAGATGCTAAGAAAACAGATGCTGGCATTGAGGAGGGCGAAATCGCGGGAGGGAGAGGGTGAAATCGCGGGAGGGAGTGGTACCGCTGCTGCGGAAGAGCCAGGAGAGAATTTAGCTGGTGTGCAAGCTGGTCCCGAGGATTTGGTTACGCCGGGCACATGTTTCATGGGTCGATCGCTGATGACGCAGGCGGATTTGGATGCCCTGGTTTCAGAGGGCTGCTTTTCGTCTGAAAGCTGCCGACTCCCCAGGAGAGAAACGACGCCGAAACCCAGATCAAATGAAAGTGTTGTATTTCGGGACTTCTTTACTGCGGGGTTGCGACTGCCAGTGTCAAAGAGGTTCGCTGAGATACTGGCAGCCTACAATGTGCAGATTCACCAGTTAACCCCCAACTCAATCCCTCAAATCCTCAAGTTCTTGTGGGCTTGCCGTACTTTTGCTGGGACAAATGAGGTAGACACCTTCGTCCGCCACTTTGAGATTCACTGGGCCAAGAAAACTATCACGGTCGACGATGAGGATAAGGAAGCTCAATATGGCTGTTGTACTTTCCAAACTCGTCGAATTAACAAGAATCAGCCTCCGGTGGAATTAGCCCCAGCTTACAAGAATAAGTGGGCCAATAGGTGGAATTCTTACTGGTTTTCACTACAAGAAAATCGTTGACTAGTGACGCAACCACATTTTAGCGTCATTGATTTATGACGTTCCTGGCTGATCTCGTCATAATATTTCACTTCCGAGCAAATTTAGTGACAAAAAAATTTTCGTCATAACAGTTGCTACTGTAGCCGAGCGTTCACTGTTCCATGCTTGTTTTGTGACGCCATAAGCTCCGCAATAGCGTCATAAACCAACTTTGGTCCCACATGTAAGCATTATTTTAAAAATAGAGCATTCCAAATCGTCATAAAATTTAGTTGGGTCGCACATGTAAGCATTTTTTCGAAAGTAGAGTGTTCCAAGTCGTCATAAAATTTTCCAGGGTCCCACATGTAACCATTTTCGCCGTGTCAGCGGCGTCATAAACCAACTTTGGTCCCACATGTAAGCATTTTTTCGAAAATAGAGTGTTCCAAGTCGTCATAAATAGTTCTAGGGTCCCACTCGAAGGGAAATTTTTTACCTTGACCAGGTCCCACCTGTAAATTTTATGTGAGTCTTTAATATAAATCGGTAATTCGAAGGCGAAATGTTTCACTGCATTCGCAAAGACTCTCGACTTTTGCTACGCAGATCAGCAATTCCAAGGTGAGACTTTTGGCAGGAATGGTGGATCCTAGCGGCGAGGGGAAGATGGTTGCGCCGCCATATCCAAGCAATGAGAGGATGAAACAGCACGACGAGGTCAGTCCTCTCCTCTGGTTTGAGCCGCTATATGTTCCCCTATCTTCCTAGGTTTGCGGATATCGAGATTTAGGGATCTGGAGGATTGATGATCATATATGTTAGATTCAGTTAGTTTTGTTGGCGATAGGTTCATAGGTGTTAGATTCAGATAGTTTTTAATTTACATCATCTTACGATAGGTTCTTGTATTTTAGTAGCTTCCGGATGTTCTTCATGCCACTCGTTTTATAGATTTTTCTGAAGGTGCACAATTGATAGGATTGATAGATCCTTATATTTTCAATTTGCATCGTTTTATGGATTGATAGATTGAAGAGACTATCTCTGAGCTACAAGCTGTGAAGGGGCATCTGGATTCTGTCATGATTCTTATCCTTTGCACAACTCATAGGTGTTAAATTCAGTTAGTTTCCAATTTGCATCATTTGATGGATTTATAGGTTCTTGTATTCTACTAGCTTCTGCAGGAGCTTCAAGCCACTGTCGCTGAGCTCCAGAAAGTGAAGAGAGACCTGCAAGACCAAGAGCAAGAGGCTGCACTATACAAGGACCTATATAAGCAATCGTTACAGCAGCTGGATGACTTGTCTCTGCTATTGTTACAACGGGAGAACGCCGCGCTGAAAAAATTTAATGAGTTACAGAACGAACATACTGACGTGTTGAAAGTGGCTTGCAAATTGATGGAAGAGGCTAACCAAGAGACCCGGGAGAAGATATCCCAGATGAAAAAATGTAACATGAAGTGTGAAGCTGCTAGTGTGAAGCTGCAGGAGGCCAGAAATGAGCTGGAGAAGTTCCAGCAATCTTAATAACCATGTTTCTACCTCATCATCTTATGATGTTTTCTACTTGGTGGTGTGAACTTTGTGGTGATGAGTGCTATGAGATTCCATCTTATTATGCCGATTTGGTTTAATCTGTTTCAAAATAAGTTGAGCATACTCACCATTCTGAATTAATTTTGCTGATGTTTTGCTGGTCCGTTCTGTTGATGTTTTGCTGGAAGGACCTTCCTGAGTAACGATCGCGAAACTGCTTGTTTCCTACTGTCGGTCACGAAATGTTGCAAAAACAATTTGCCATAGCAAGGGTTCGTGTCACAACCCGCCCAGGAAAATACCGTACTATCGCCTAAACTAATCCACTTTGGCCATTAAGCGACAGTAAAGTATCATCCCGTCGTTAGTTGCTGGGTTAACGCCCGGTAAATCACTTGGAATTCACACAGAGGATCGAACATATGCATTAAAACTCACAAGGCAATCAAGCCAAAATCGAAGTCAGTGCCGGTGGCAAGGCATATACTCGTTTCTCCCTATAATAACTAGTCGAGAACTAGTCGATGCTCACTTAGCGACTTACGAAACGTGGTTAGTGTACCTGCAGAAGATCACAGAACACATCGAACCTTTCGTGCCAGCCCTCACGAAAGCGTCCACAAACATTACCGTTCACTATAGAAACGGTATCCATTCGTCAAGCCGCTGCATGGACAGCGTCCAACCTCGGATACGCTCCTTTTTGAATGAAGCGGATCCTTGCCTCGCATATTCACAATGCGGAACGTCCACGTATGGCAAAACGTGGCGAGACACAGACGCGACGTGGGTTCCCATTGGAATAGGTCCCATCCATCCCTCACAGGACTTTCCTGTGGCACCACCACGTATGGCAAAACGTGATGAACTAGTATGGTTGTACAGAAAGTAAGTTCTGACAGGAAATAAATGTGCTGGAAGTTAGCAAAATAAACCATAGATTTGTAAGCCACCTGAAAGAACCCAAAATTCCCTCTAGGGCCTCTCGGTCTAATCCATCCTTAACGGACCAACGTATTTTGCAAATCCAAACAATCTTGGCAAATTTTATTCAAAAACCAGTGATTATGGTTGTTAATTAAGCTCTGGTGCATATAATCGCTCTGGTACCAGCTGTGACAACCCGCCCAGGAATATACCGTACTATCGCCTAAACCAATCCACTTTGGCCATTAAGCGACAGTAAAGTATCATCCCGTCGTTAGTTGCCGGGTTAACGCCTGGTAAATCACTTGGAATTCACACAGAGAATCGAACATATGCATTAAAACTCACACGAAGGCGAGTCCAGAGTACAAACACAATTAAATTCAAATCTGCCCCGAAGGGTTTAATTATTACAAACCATTGTTCATGACAATAAGTAAAGGTTCAGAGTTCGAAAACAACGGAAATAAGATAATCTAGCGCAACGGTACACATCACAGGAGGTCGTCCGTGATGCCGACACTCATCGTCATCCACCCATCCCTGCTCCCAGCCGGGTGGAATCTCACCAGGTCAAACAACACCTGCAACAACAGTTTTAAAGCAAGGCTGAGTATACTAATACTCAGCAAGACTTAACCGTCGGGTGATAACTACATCACCTAACTCTAGACATGAGAGGCTTTTTGGTCGGTGGAGTTCTTTTGCTGAAAAGCAACAAAGAGTATGTCCTTACTTTCAATATTTTAGCACAAGTTCTAGTTGATTACCATTTCTAAGTGTGCCAACTAATTCAATCAAGAATTGTACAAGTAATTAATTCAAGCAGTAAACTTCATCGAGTTCCATCCTTAGGGGATATCATGGCCAGTTGATTAAGCAGTCTCAGATAACGGTGAGAGGCCGACAATCGATTGATTTAAACCTTGCAAGGTAAACCTAAACACACGGTAGGGTGCCCCCGCGAGGACAACCACCAGGCGGTTCCCAAAAGTCCTCGGCTTGGGATCGAATCTTACTGTCCCGGGTACAAGGCTATCTGGCATACCCCGCAAGGCACCCAGCTTCGCACATGTACCCCCCTCTCCCGGTAGCTAGCCAGGCGGTGATTACTCGAGATTAGTAATAGTAAGTTCCCGCACCGTCTCATTAAGGTACTAGGCTTACCGGTCCCATTCCCGACAAGTGCTTAGTACGTTCAGAAGCTTAGCCCACGAAAGCCACTGGACCGGAGCCCAAATCCCATGCTCTTACCACATGAGCAATCCATTTATCAAGATCTTATGATTTGAACATAAGGACCTATTCTCGCGAGTGACGAACATCACTCGACTTGTACCGGTCCTATAGCATAGCAACTATCGACTTAACATACTAGTAAAAGATCATAGGTACCTAGGGATCATGCATCTAGGGTTTCAATTCAACTCCTGAAACGTAAATGCACAAACATAGCAAGGATAATTGCATAATTTTTAAAAGACAGGGTTAATGATCCGGGGCTTGCCTTCGCTGGCAAGGTTGGCCTTGGGCCCTTCTGGACTTTTGTCCAGGTCTTGAGCTACGTCCACGCACTGCAGCTCACCGTCAGCACCTTCGTCTCCTCCTTCCGGCACGAGCGTATATCTACCGTCGGAAAGATCTACACGAGGATGCAAATGCACGATTTAATTGATGGTTTTTAATTTAATTAATTACAAACAACAAATGACAACCATGGGGTGCATGGTTGACCACCTTCACCTAGATAAGAATACATTCAGCATACTCTTCCGATACAGGAACAATATGCGGTTCTTTATTAATTATTCTATTTGATAGTGACTGTGTACATATTTATGTAAATAAATTAATTTAAATTCACAAAACAGCAAGGGTGTGACACTTAGCTTCTTAGCAAGATTAACATCACATACATAGGGTCTTTTAGTGTGGATGTGGTGATTTTCCCATTTAACTTTAATATTAAGCTTAAAAAGGCTACCATTGCTTTTATTCACAAAATAAATTAATAAAATTCAGTGGGGTGTTTTATGAAGCACTTCAAACCTAAACAAAGCCACTGCACACACATGCACACTTAGGAGAGCTATGAAATTAAACATACCGAAAATAACAAAAGCTAGCTACTTAAGCAAGATAAATGCATATAAAAATAAATACAGATCAAAATGATTCCAACTTTCTCACACATGGCCTCTGGTCCAAAACTAAGCTAGGCATGCAACATATACACCTAGAACTACTATAGATCTTGGGTTATGCATTTACAAAGAAAAACAAGCATATTTCAAGACTAAATATTTCTGACAATCATAAAATTGTAATTAATTCACCAGAGGTGCATTTTGGCATAAAAAGATCACATGCAGAAGTTGAGCACAAAAATCTAATTAGTTTTAGCTACAAAAATCATTTAGACAGATTCTGTATAAATACAAAACAATTCATAATAAAATATATACACATTAACTTTCTGCAATTTTTGGTACAGAAGCTTGGAATGACATGGCACACAACATATCCAAAATTCAGCTACAGATCACCTGTAAATTTTGATATACAACAGATCTAGGTTTAACAGTTTCATATTTTTCATGCAAAAACTCTCAGGAAAAACTATGGTCATGCTTTACAAAAGTTGTAGTGTTCCTCACAAGGAACCCATCAAAATTGAGTTTGCTTTTTTGTGATTTCTCTATGATTTTCTACGGATTTTCTAAATTTCAGCAAAAAGTCATTTACTATTTAAGAAACTACTTTCGAACAGGCCCTTGGAAGTTTCTGAGCCGTCACAGATATGCCCCTAGTTTGCAATAAGGTCCCTGGAAAGAATAAAATCTTTGCAATGCGACCCTTGGGCTTCACCGGCGGCGGGTTGGCCGCAATTCCGGCGAGCCGGCGGCGGGTTCGGCCGGGAAAGAGGTCGGGAAGGCCGAGGGGCTCACCTTGGGTTGATTCGCGGCCGGAGTTGGGGCTGTGGCGGCGCCGGCGAGGCTGCGTGGTGGAGCCAGGCGGCGTTGGCCGTGGCGGCTTGATGTCCGGCGAGTGCAGGGGCGGAGCTGGCCAATGTGTGGGTGCTCGAGCTTCGGTGAGGCCTGGAGTGAAGCTTAGGGTGGTTGGGCGGCTCGGAAAGGGGCGCAGGAGCGAGCGTGCCGTCGGCGGCGTCAATGGTGCCGGCGGAGGAGCCCGGGGACGGCTGAGTGCGCACGCGCGCGCGGACAACGGATGGCGCCCTTTTATAGGCGTGAGGGACTCCACGACACTGCTCGGGAGCAAGGAGGGAAAAGCCAAAGGGGGCCCGGCCGGCGCGGGGAGCGCGCGGCGTCACCGGTGGGCGCCGCGGGCGGAGCCCGGCCGGCGCGGGGAGCGCGCGGTGTCGCCGGTGGGCGGCGCGGGCGGGGACCGGCGCGGCGTGAGCGGGCGACACGCGCGGGGCGCGGCCTTCAAAGCAGCTCGGGGCGCGGAACCTCGGGCGCGCGTGGTCTCGGAATGCGCGGGCCGGTGGGGGCCTGGACGCCGAGGCCGGGGGCGGCCGCGGGGCCGGGCGCGCGGGCGCGCGCTGGCGTACGACGTCGCGACGCGGCGCGGCAGGACCAAGTTTTGTTCCACTTGGCTGTTTTTGAACGAATTTTTCTCCAAAAACTTGAACTGAAGTGTACTGTAGAGTAAATAGCAAAGTTGTAGCTCAAGGGTTCGTCTACAACTTTTACAAAGGCCGTCCTATGTTTTTCTCAATGGTTTGAGCATAACTTGCAGGCAAAGTTGCTGGTTTCTCATGGCGCTGATGAACAGTGTTTACTGCAGTTGACCAAGTTTTTCACCCTT
Source organism: Cenchrus fungigraminus (assembly GCA_036936925.1). Taxonomy (NCBI): domain Eukaryota; kingdom Viridiplantae; phylum Streptophyta; class Magnoliopsida; order Poales; family Poaceae; genus Cenchrus; species Cenchrus fungigraminus. The sequence goes on along the minus strand of CM072768.1, from coordinate 60,193,390 downwards.
TTACACTCAAAATGTGAAATGCCACCCAAAAGCAAAGTTGTGTCCCTCAAAAAACTGGACAACTTTTATATTGGGAGATTTTGCAGTGTTTAGGTGAAATTTGGAGAACGCGACAAAAGTTCTGGAGGAAGTTCAAAGACATAGGGGTTTGACAGGGGTTTTGGCCAAGAATTGACAAGGGTTTGACCACAAGGGTGTGTGGACTTGATTAAGAGGGTCACTAGTGATGGTTGGCGAGGTTTTCGGGGTGATGACCCAGGTTGACTAAGGTTTGACCAATGTCAACAGTGTTTGACTCGGTTGATTCGGTCATTAGCATTAATGACGCTAATTAAAAACCTGGGGCGTCACAGTTCGAACTAGAGACCTATAGGAACGAGACAGCACTATCTACCACTGCACCACCTCTTGGTTGTGTCAATTTAATGAGAAACACTTTCCACCCCAACCACAGCACGGAGCGGTTGTTTTGATAAGTTGGCGGGAGAAAAGCCCGCGCTGTAGCAAAAAATAGTTTTCCCGCAGCCCGCTGCCCCGAAACGGGAAAACGAAGAACGAAGAGGCGAGTAGGCTACCAAAACGGATCATTCCAGTGGTGATTTGCGACTTCCAATGGCTGCTCACTCCTACGGGTGCAACCTGGGTGATACTTGCTGCAGCGGCGTGTCAATCTGGTAAGTAATTTTGTGTTAAATCCAGAAAATTTCATTTCGCAGAATGTTCTCCTTTTCGATTCGTTCTGTGGTCAGTAATTTTGAGTTGGATTCGCCAAAAACTTTCCTGATTGATAGACGCTGGATAAGCTGTTGTACTGGTTTTACCACCGATCATGAGAAAGGGGTCCAGGATTTCTTGGCATTTCTTCGGACAAGATACGCTGAGGACGAAGAAATACTATGCCCGTGTCGTCGATGCCTCAATAACTCTACAGGGACTATAGAGCGAATTGGAGTTCACTTACTTGTGAGTGGGATGGCAACCACTTACACTAGGTGGATCCATCATGGAGAAGCTTTGGAGGATATGGTTGACGATGATGCAAATGTATAGGATAACGCAATTCTGCCGGATGCAGAGGGGGATGTGGATAATGCAGCTCCACGGGATGGTGGTGATCAGGAAACGGTCCAGGAAAACCAATACATATCGTGTATGGAGGAGGATGAAGGCCCTGGAGACGATGGGATGTCTGAATTGATTGCCGACTTGGGCAAGGGTCAGGTGCTCGGTGAGAAAATGTATGAATTTGTAAAAGAACATCTGAGCCGTAAGGTGTCACCGACATCTTCATATGCACAATTTACATTTGTTGTGAAGTTACTTCATATAAAGTCTTTCAGTCGGATGAGCAACGTCGCATTCAATGCAACGATGAATTTGTTACAAAAAGGATTCCCAAAAGCATGTCTTCCAGACTCTTTCGATGCGGCAATGAAGTACATACGTTCCATGGGACTTAGCTATGAAAAAATCCATGTTTGCAAAAATAATTGTATATTATTTTGCAAGGAGAAGTATGTCAAACTTGATGTGTGCCCAGTATGTTGTGAAGCGGATTCAAGATGGAAGGATGCAGACACCAACAAGCGCGTTCCTCAAAAGGTATTGAGGCATTTTTCGCTGATTTCCAGGCTGAAGAGGATGTTTCTTTCATCAAAAACAGCAAAGGATGCATGATGGCATGAGTCGAAGCGAAAACTGGTGAACAATGAGCTTAGCCATCTAGCTGATGGTGAGGCATGGAAAGAATTCAATAAAAGATGGAAAAAATTTGCAAAAGATGCTAGGAACCTTAGACTTGGTCTTGCAACCGATGGTTTCAATCCATTTGGCAACATGAACAACTCATATAGTATGTGGCCAGTATTTGTTGTGTCGTATAACATGCACCATGGGTATGCATGGAAGAATCAAACTTCATGATGGCCTTATTGATCCCTGGGTCGAGTTCTCCATCAAAGGATTTTGATATCTTCTTGGAACCTCTCATCGAAGAGCTGCAGCAACTTTGGAAGGGTGTCTGGGCAATCGATGCTGTTGAGGGTAAAGGATTTAAACTGTGTGCCGTGGTTCTTTGGTGCATACATGATTATCCAGCATTGAGCACGTTGTCTAGGCGAGTCACGAAAGGCTATTTTTCCTGTGTGCGTTGCGACAAGGATCCTTGCTCAAGGAGATTGAAGAACAAGATATGTTACATTGGGCATCATCGTTTCCTTCCAACTGACCATCCATGGAGAAGAAAGAGAGCAGATTTTGATGGTATTGTTGAAAACCGAGAAAAGCCAGAGCAGTTTACCCATGAGGAGCTGAAGCAGCAACTGGAGAAGGTTAAAGACGTTAGACCAGGAAAGCATCCTCTACCTCAAGGAAAGAAAAGGAAGCGGGAATCCGGACAATGCTGGAGCCGAAGGGTTTGTTTGTGGGACTTGCCGTACTGGTCATCTCTGAAGTTGGCACATAACCTTGATGTGAGGTACATTGAGAAAAACATATGCGAAAACCTTATTGGAACGTTGCTTAAAATTGCTGGGAAGACAAAGGACACCATCAATGCTAGGGTTGATTTGGAAGAGATGGGCGTAAGATCAAATCTACACATGGTGGCAACTGAGGATGGTGAGTCATGCAAAATGCCAGAAGCTCCGTATGTACTTTCAAAAATGAAACAGAAGCTGTTTTGTGATTTTATAAGTTCGGTGAAGTTCCCAGATGGATATGCTTCAAACTTAGCTAGGTGTATTGCTGCAGATGGATGCAAACTACAAAGACTGAAAACTCATGATTGTCATATCCTACTCCAAAGGGTTTTGCCGGCTTGTCTTCGTGGTTTAGTAGACAAAGAGATATACACAACTATTGCAGAATTAGGAAACTTCTTTCGGCAACTATGTTGCAAAACTCTGAAGTTGGATGTCTTGCAAAAACTGAAAATAGATATCCCAATAATTCTATGCAAGCTTGAGAAAATTTTCCCTCCTGCCTTCTTTGATGTTATGGTCCACTTGGCTGTCCTTTTGCCTGAGGAAGCAATCCTGAGAGGTCCAGTACAATATGGATGGATGTATCCTGTCGAAAGAAGGCTATGCACATTGAAGCATTCAGTGAGAAACCAAGCTAGGCCTGAAGGATCCATTGCAGAAGCATATGTTGCTAATGAGGCCTTGACATTTTGCTCTAGGTACTTTGCGGCTGATGATATGGCCACATGATTCAATCAGGTTGGAAGGAACAAAGAGAATGTTGATTTGTCTGTAGATGGAACATCTTGTTTTGATCACAATGTTCAAGTACTTGGAGCAGGGACCACTTGTTGGCTTGGGTCAAAGTACGACAAGGTGGTTTGGTATGTGCTAAACAATTACGAAGAGGTGAAGCCATATATCGAGTAAGTAAATCACCATTGCAATGATAGAACTACAATTATTTCGTTCTAACTTTGAGATGGTACTGCTTTGCAGAGTGTTCAAGAATGAATTAAAAGCGAAAGGTGTGTCGGATGAGGATATTGATCGTCGAATTGCTACAGAATTTCGGCACTGGTTTAGATCGCATGTTAGTATTCATTTTTTTGTTTGGTAGCTAGCTTATATTACCTTGTGAGGACCTTTACATAAGACTATATTAAAAAAAACTATGGCTCTTCTGTACAGATTACAAACAATCCAGTGAGCGACGACAACCTATATGCATTATCAGCTGAACCAGACCGGCGAGCAAAAACTTATACAGCATGTATTGTAGGCGGTGTCCGGTACCACACCAAGGCCCGAGAGGCAAATAGGAAGACACAGAACAGTGGAATCATGACTACAGGATCACATAAAGACATTGTCGAAATTGAGTTTTATGGTTCACTAAGAGACATTATTGAGCTGCGGTACAACTCGGGGCTTGACAGAGATCGAACTGTTGTTTTATTCCAGGTTGACTGGTATGATCTGGAAGGGACCAAGAAGGAACCGAAGATTAGAAATGATGGTTACTTCACAAGCATCATTACTAGAGATTACTGGTACCAAGATGATCCCTACATTCTTACTAAACAAGCAACGAAGGTCTTTTACTTGCCAGACACCCTACTACAACACCCATGGAGAGTGGTGCAAAAATTTGAGCACAGGCATTTGTGGAGCTATAATGAAAATGAGGAGGACATAGCTCCCACTGGCATGGTACTTGCATATCAAGATGACGAAATTGACCAAACCTTGCATGATGTTATACTTGATGATGGTCTCGGTGATGGTTCGGAGGTTCCGGTGCCTATTACTGGCGAGGAGACTGTGGTTGCAGCCGCTGAAGTTGACGCAATTCGCCAGCAGGAGCTGTCTGATGTGGATGGATTCAATTCTGAAGATGAGGACGACGACACTCTATGGCAATACGTTGATGAAGATGAAAATGCTGCCGATGAAAGTGACGACGACTAGGATATCAAATCAGTAAATGTTTAAGTCGATCCGAACTGAAATCATGTGGACCTTATGATTTATAAGTAATGTATATGTAGTTGAAGTGCACTTTCCTGAATATTAAACCTACCGTAGGTGCCTACTATCCGGTTCACTGTATTATGTAGCATCGGAACTTCCTGTTGCGTCTTTACAAAATATACGATGGCGCATGAGGATGCCGATTATCCGGTATGTTGTATTATAAAACAACGGAACGTCCTGTTGGGCTACGTGAATGGTAGGTTAGAAAATATCCATTTCTTATCCTCTCAAATGTGGGCATGATCAAGTAGTATGCAACGTGACATGCTCATGATCATGTAGTACTAGGCGAATTGAATCGACGAAGGAAGGGATGTGTTGATCTCCAATGTGGGCATGATCGAGGAGTATGCAACGTGACGTGCTCATGATCATGTAGTACTAGGTGAACGAATCGACAAAGGAAGGGTTGTGTTGATCTCCAATGTGACCATGATCGAGTAGTATGCAACGTGACGTGCTCATGATCATGTAGTACTAGGCGAATCGAATCTACGAAGGAAGGGATGTGTTGATCTCCAATGTGGGCATGATCAAGTAGTATGCAACGTGACGTGCTCATGATCATGTAGTACTAGGCAAACGAATCGACGAAGGAAGGGATGTGTTGATCTCCAATGTGGGCATGATCGAGTAGTATGCAACATGATGTGCTCATGATCATGTAGTACTAGGCGAACGAATCGACGAAGGAAGGGATGTGTTGATCTCCAATGTGGGCATGATCGAGTAGTATGCAATGTGACGTGCTCATGATCATGTAGTACTAGGCGAACGAATCGACGAAGGAAGGGATGTGTTGATCTCCAATGTGGGCATGATCGAGTAGTATGCAACGTGACATGCTCATGATCATGTAGTACTAGGCAAACGAATCGACAAAGGAAGGGATGTGTTGATCTCCAATATGGGCATGATCGAGTAGTATGCAACGTGACGTGCTCATGATCATGTAGTACTAGGCGAATTGAATCGACAAAGGAAGAGATGTGTTGATCTCCAATGTGGGCATGATCGACTAAATATGCGAATGGATTGTCTGGTTCTTTGCATTATGTACGATAGGACCATCCTGTTATGACTTTCATACTCATCGACATACGTCCGGAGGATGGTCTGGTCTGGTATACATCGGAACAGAGGAACTTCCTTGTAAACTACAGGTACGAAAGGCGCTTCCCATTTCCTGGCTACAGGGTGCCAACAGCGCACTACACACACCTTTATGGCTTTATCCAATGGCGTGTCACTCGTGCTGACCCGCCATCCCCCCATTTACTGTCTCCTCACTTGAGGCGCAACCCCTTGGTAGGGTTCCGCCGCTACCGCCGCCGCCGCCTGCAGCAGCCTCCAGCGGATACCTCAATCCGTCGCCGAAATCAGAGGTATGCATCCGCCTCCAGGCTCCAGCGGATACCGCAATCTGCCACCGAATTCTTGGAATGACACTAATTCGAGAAATTCATTGCAGATGGGCCGAGATGGTGGCAAGAGAGATGGAAAGGCACTTGATCCTCCTCCGGCGAAGCAACAACGAAAGTCGCAGCTAACTTCTGCAGGCACGTATGGTCCTCAGACGAGGCTAAGGTGCAGGCCTGCGGCACGGGATTCTTGCTCTGCCCCTACACGCCGCACACGGGGTGGGTCAAGCTCGGCGCCTTCCTGCCGCACACAGGGTGGGTGAACCGCGGCGCCTTCCTGCCACACACGGGGTGGGTCAACCGTGGGCCGTCGCCTGCCCCGCCCTTCAGAGTTTCCTGCGCCAGATCCCAGGAAGGAGAAACAGGTACAACTTCACCCTCCACCGGAAGAGCCGCTTAAGATGATGGACCTGCGCAACCACACCTACCAAATGATTAAAGGTCTTAGATGGGTGCCTGAGAAGCAGTGGTGGGACAAAACCAAGGACAAACGGGTCGAACCAAGATTTAGGAATGTCCTTCAGCAAACTTTCTATTACAACTATAAATACCTGCCCATGAAACTATACCAGCACAGGGTTATAAATTGGGATCATATGACGTTGGCCGCGGGAGGGGATGTTAAGGCATACTTCAATGATCATCCCGGATTCGCTGATTTGGTCTCAATGCATCATAAGTATGTTGAGGATTGGGTGAGAGTTTTTTATGCTACTGTGTACATTGCCGATACTAAGGAGTACATCATGTTCATGTTTCAGGGACGCTAGTATACTCTTTTCCGACACCATATTGCTGACAAACTTGGATTGAGGGATTTTGAAATAGAAAAGTACGACCATAAGACATCCCTACATAATATTGTCTACGGGGATCGTGAACCACCTCGGTGTAGTTTGCTCCGTGGGTTGTTCCCGTCCGACGAGGAGATGGCCGGACTTTTTGTTGAGTCGTTCACAGGTAGGCGAGCATATCGCACGCCTGACATGCTTACCCCCGAGGCAAATGTGGTTCACCGGGCACTACGGAAGACATTGTTACCACGGATTGGCAATGCAGAGTCGATCACTAGTCTTCAGCAGTGGCTTCTCCTTCACGTCATGACTGGCCGGCCCTTCGACATCGTGGACTCCATTTTAGCCGAGATTGAAGATGTTATCTTTGATGGGTTGACCGTGGCCCGAAATATGATGTATGCTCACTGGATCTCCTTCATGCTGAGTAGTGTTACCAGAGTAGATGAAGACGGGGAAAGGGTGCGAACCGGACCCAAAGATTGGCGTCCCGAGTACATGATGTCCAAGACACATTTCAAGTAATACAGGCCTGCGAGACCAGGAGACAGACGTCGTGGCCTAAGGGCTACAATTGAGCCATCTCCTGATGACATTTGTTCCTCAGATAGTGAAGGCAATGAGGCGTCTCTAGTGAGACATCTCTGAGTACATGATGGTGCATCGCTACCCACTGAAAAAAATAGAAACAGTTCCAGTCACTCCAGCAACAACCAGTGAGCCAATGGACTCTTCCTTCTTTCTGAAACTGATCCTTGAAAATCAGCGCGACCAGAGAAAGTTCCAGTCAATGATGGAGATGAGGATGGCACAACAGGAGGACTTAAACCGCGCACACTCGGAGCAGATAGCACAAATGGTAACACAGCACCAGCGCACTATGGAGAATTTTGTGAATGCTTCACTCAGTCACCTTCACCAAGTTAACGGCTTACTGCCACTGCCCGCTCTACTCACACCTATTGGTCAGACTCCCTTGCAACTCATGCCTCCTGCTAACTTGGGTAAATCATCTGAAGTCTATGAGCTGTCTCACAGTTCAGCAATTGGTTCACAATGGATGACAGAAAAGGATTCCAAAGAAGAAAAGGAAGCAGATGCAACAATACTCAAGGTTCTATCTGATATTGCAGTAGAGGAAATGAATAAGGAAGATCCTTTCGTGGCAATAGCAAATGGTCTGGAAGATCCTGCTCTAGCTACCTCGGAAGGCTCTCGTGCAGCTGATCCTGCTCCAGCTCCTGCTACGTCGGAAGGCTTTCCTGCTCCCACTACCTCAGAAGGCTCTCCTGCTCCTGCTCCTGCTACCTCAGAAGGCTCTCCTGCTCCAGCTCCTGCTACCTCAGTAGGCTCTCTTGCTCCTGCTCCTGCTACCTCAGAAGGCTCTCCTGCTCCAGCTCCTGCTACCTCAGAAGGCTCTCCTGCTCCAGCTCCTGCTCCTGCTACCGAAGAAGGCTCTCCTGCTCCAGCTCCTGCTCCTGCTCTAGCTCCAGCTCCTGATGACCCTCTTCACAATCCTGTTACATCGGCTCCTTCGAACACCAACGAAAAAGAGGTAGAATGTTAAACATTCCTTTTATTATCATTGATTCCATTTGATTGTTGTATTCGAGTTGAACAATACATTTTTCTTCACGTGTGCGAACCAGCCATAAATAATCGTTTTGCCTGGGCTTTGTGCTCAGGTCTTCACAATTGCTGACCAAGATGAAATTGTACCGGAGTCAGAAGACTCCCAATACTCTTATACCGGGTTGCAGAATGAGATACAGGTACCAGCACTTCATTTCCAGAATAGAACATCGTACTTGTGTCGTGACGTTGAAGACTGCGACTTCCATATGATCGAATCCTCCGATTGGATTAATGGCTTGGATCAATGCGGGATTCCTACAACCAAAATGGAGAGTTCTACGGCCTCGACATCACGTAATGCATGAGTCGTGCTATGCATAAAATGAACCCAACACTCCCTACGCATGCTTTTGTTTGTAATTTTCGATGTAATCCTTGAATCATGTCACAATACCGATGTTTGATGAGAGGAAGGGATGTGTTGATCTCCAATGTGGGCATGATCGAGGAGTATGCAACGTGACGTGCTCATAATCTTGTAGTACTAAGCGAATTGAATAGATGAAGGAAGGGATGTGTTGATCTCTAATGTGGTTATGATCGAGGAGTATGCAACGTGACGTGCTCATAATCTTGTAGTACTAAGAATTGAATCGACAAAGGAAGGGTTGTGTTGATCTCCAATGTGGGCATGATCGAGGAGTATGCAACGTGATGTGCTCATAATCTTGTAGTACAAAGAATCGAATCGACGAAGGAAGGGATGTGTTGATCTCCAATGTGGGCATGATCAAGGAGTTTGCAACGTGACGTGCTCATAATCTTGTAGTACTAAGCCAATCGAATCGACGAAGGAAGGGTTGTGTTGATCTCCAATGTGGGCTTGATCGAGGAGTTTGCAACGTGATATGCTCATAATCTTGTAGTACTAAGCCAATCGAATCGACGAAGGAAGGGTTGTGTTGATCTCCAATGTGGGCATGATCGAGGAGTATGCAACGTGACGTGCTCATAATCTTGTAGTACTAAGCCAATCGAATCGACGAAGAAAGGGTTGTGTTGATCTCCAATGTGGGCATGATCGAGGAGTATGCAACGTTACGTGCTCATAATCTTGTAGTACTAATCCAATCGAATCAACGAAGGAAGGGATGTGTTGATCTCCAATGTGGGCATGATCGAGGAGTATGCAACGTGACGTGCTCATAATCTTGTAGTACTAAGAATCGAATCGACAAAGGATGGGATGTGTTGATCTCCAATGTGGGCATGATCGAGGAGTATGCAACGTGACGTGCTCATGATCATGTAGTACTAGGCGAATCGAATCGACGAAGGAAGGGATGTGTTGATCAATATAAGGGGAGCAGTACATAAACGAAATGAGTAGTTCCTAGTCAAGGAATATCCTATGTAGTAGTATCTTGATTAGAGGAACATCCTTTGCCGCCAGTATATAGCGCTGACCAGCCCTCAGAACAAACCGGCGCGCGATTCAAATATTCGGAATTTCGGACGCCCGGGCAAAGCAGATGTTAAATGTCCTTTTTGCTTCCCCCTTCCCAATGCACCCCATTTCAGTCACCACCATAATGAAAGGGTATATTGGTAATCTGACAAGGCCCTCCACCGAAATGGATAAATTACCCCCGCCCCCGTCCCTTCCCTCCCTTCTACTCCTCTCCTTGCCATCTCAAATCTTTCCGCCCCCATTTCACCTTCCCTCCTCGCCGGCAGCCCAAATCTTCACCTCCTCTCCTCCATCGTCTCAAATCTACCGCTCATAGCTTCAGCCCCTTTCCCATCTGCCTCTGTAGTAGCAGCGGCGACGACACAATGGCACCAGGAGGGAAGGTCGTACGAAGGAAATATCCAGAACAAGGTACAATGTTTTCCTCCTCGGTTCAGCTTCCCCGGTGGATTCGTACTTGCGTGTTTTCCCATGTGGCAGATCTCATGTGTGCACTAGTTTTTTTTATCAGGTAGATCCCATGTCTACACTAGTTCTTTTTAGGATCTTGTTTTGACTAGGAACATCCTTTCAGGATCTTGTTCGGCTAGGAACATCCTACTGGTTCTTATAGAAGTTTTTAGATCTGACATATCCCATGTCTACACTACTTCTTCTCAGGATCTTGTTTTGACTAGGAACATCTTTTTCAGGATCTTGTTTCGGCTAGGAACATCCTACTGGTTCTTATAGAAGTGTTTAGATCTAGTTTTATTTACAGTGGTAGGCCAACCTTACAGAAGTTTCTCTGCTTTCCTAACAGAAGTAGACGAGCGCGACGATTACGAGTGGCAGGGGGACATGAATGTTTTGAAGAATCACAATTTCTTCTCTAGTCTTGGCATCGAGAAAATGAAAGCACTTTTAGCAGCTGACCGACCAAGCAGAAAGGGTACCAACAATACAACAATACACGATTCGGATCCGGAGTACAACCCTTCTGATGAACATGAATCTGACCCAGAGACATGTCAACAAGAGGTAGTCTTATCATGAACTCATTTCATGTACTAGTTATGCAGGATTGCTTCTGATTTTCTCTTTCTTTGTTGAATTTTGTGTAATCAGGTCACTCATAGCATACCTGTCAGTGGAGGAAGAGGGACCAAGAGAATTCGGGCACCGGATGACCCTACCAGAATGCCTCCTAGACTGACTAGGACCAAGGCAAGGGAATTGGCTTTAGCTGATGGGAGTGGGACAACTCTTGATACACAAGAATTGCCCACTGAAGGCCAAGCAACAGCAACCCACGATGAGAACATCATCGACATGACGACTGCATAAGGCAAGTCATTTGATCTCATATTCGAATGTCCTAATTACCAACCGAATAATTATTAACTTGTATGGCTGTAACAAACTTGTTAGGTGATGCACGCCCTTCCAGAGCACAACGGGGGCCGCGGGATTCAAGAAGATTGGGTAGAGATCTGGACCGAATTAGCCGAGGCTTAAATGGCAAGATCCCTATACACATTCAAGAAGGGCTCAAACGCCCAGAGGCACCAATGCAAGCTGCAAAGTTTGCATCAGAAGGTGGGATCATAGTGCATGGGCACATACCGATCCTTCCTAGCTAGAAGGACTACAAGCCAAAGAAGAACCACCAAGATGGTGAAAAGACAGAAGACCATCTCAAGAACTACATGGGCAAACTAGCGGTGTGCATATGTCCACTCATCTACTACCATAGTTCTTTGCATCCATTCTTGTCATCCATTTTTCTGATAATTGTCTTGTGCTAGGGGTAATTCGACATTGACACCACCAGTGAGCCTGTAAGGGTGGCATGCACTGACATGCTAAAGTCGATACAGAGACAGGTGAGGTATCACCTGAAGCAAAAGTACTTCAATGATGTTCCAGCAAATGCAGTCCCAACTAAATCTCCTGTGCCTAATCTGACCGACGCCCAATGGAAGGCACTGGTTAACATGTGGTCTTCCCCTGAGCACAGGGTATGATAGAACTTCAACTTGCCACTACCACATTTTCATGTAGTTATATATTGTTCTTAATCTTATTTATTATACGAGTTCTTATTATTGTAAAGGCGAGGTGTAGTACAAACACCGGTAATCGAGGAAAGGTCAAGTACCATCAGCGCACGGGATCTCGAAGCTACATTGTACAAGCTAATCTTGTGGTAAGCAGATGAACAAGTCATGTTTTTGCTCTGTAGTTCATTTCATGAACCATTTTACAATGCTAGCACTTTGATAATTATGCCTGTTTTCGAAACATATTTAGAGGCAGAAGTATACTGCTGAAGGAGAAGGGCTAAGTCCACTTGATTATTTCAAGTCCTTCCACTGCAGCAAGAATGGCTTCACCGCTCCAGTACAGGCAACCATTGTAAGTACTTGTCTGCTTTTGCATTTTTCTTTGCAACAATACTAGAAACATGTGTGACTATTTTATTTTAAACCTTTCATTTATTTCCTTTTTTAGGCTCGCATGGAACAAATTGTTGCTGAACCTCAAGGCGACCAACCAAGAAAGACTGCTGCTGAAGCAGTGGCGGAAGTTGTCCAATCTAGGACTTTTCGGGAGGTTGCTGGCATTCGCCCGCCCTCCATGAAAAAGACTAGGGTTACTACTGCACTTTAGGTTCAAGAAATACGAGCTGGACTTAACAATGAGAAGCAAGGGGGGGCACAACTGGGGCAGAAGATTGTTGAACAGGAGGCTGAGATGAGCGAACTGAGATTGAAGGCTCAAGAACATGAGACAACATTGAAGTCTCAAACAGAAGCGCTTGAAGCTTTGAAGAAGGGCACAACTGACATGCATAATCTGATACAAGGCTTGATAAATTTTAGCCAGATTTATCCTCCTCTCAACTGAAGTGTGGTCCTGGTGAACTTGTGTTGCTAATGACTTGTTGTATGTTGATTCGATTCGATGCTAACTTGATGTATATTACGCAATTGTACTGGTTGAACTATTCCCTGAATGTGGTGTGAATTATATGGAAGTGGGAAATATTTTGTTTTGTTGTCTGATTATGTGCTGGCGATCAGCAGCAGCCAAAAAAGTATACAGTGCCCTGCGAAATGCAATATGGGCTGATCTAAAAAAAAGCAATATGGGCCGAGGCCCAGGAAAGGCCCTGAGGATAATGCCCAAAATCAAATGTCCAAGCATAATGCAATATGGGCCAAGTTCGTTAGATTGCTAGGGCCCAAAATAAAATAGCCCAATATACTGTGCAACAAACATTTCAGGAATGGCCAAAAAAATAACACGAAAACCTGAAACGGGCTAAAATTAGCCCAACAATATTAGGCGCACAAAGCCTTTTACATGGACCAGGCCTCAATTTGTGACGAACTGAAATCGTCATAACCCCCTACCATGTCGGAACCACAATGGATCTCGGTCCGACGTGGCAGGTAGCTTATGATGCCTTAGTGTTATGAATTTATACGCGTCATTAAACTCATGACGCCGGGAAATAAGGTCTCGTCATTAATCGCGCTTTGTGATGCTCGATTAATGATGGAGCGTTTTCGTAACAACCGGCGTCATTAATCGCGGTTTATGATGAGAAACGGCCTTTTTTTTGCGTCACTAGTCGGCGTTTTTCTTGTAGTGTTTATGCCACAATACCGGTGATCGGGCTGAACGCACAGCGTGAGGAGGTGACGGATTACGACTTGGCCAGTCGTATGGTGGATTTGGAGGTTGAGCTGGCTCCTGAACTTACAAAAGGGAGTCGTAGCTCCCCTAGTACCAGTGCTTTTTTCCAGGCCACTCGCGTGGTTACAACGCGAGACGCACTCGAGGAATTTGTGGCGGCGGATATTTGGCCTAGCAGACCTCGATGGGGTTCCTGGGCTTTCGCTATGAAGCAGTTGCCTGGTCTTGACTACGAGGTACGCAGCCCCAAATTCAACGTCAAGCGCCCCGAGGGAAAGACAGATGAAGAAATACTAGCTGACGTCGAGAAAAAAGTCATTCAGATAATTGGGAACTACACTCACAAGGAGTGGGAGGCTGCCCAAAAGATTTTGAAGCACCAAGGCCGTGTTAATCGTGTCTTGGAAGAAATGAAAATTCCATGCCCGCCGCGCCCGAAGCCGATGGCCCCGGGCAAGAAAATGCAACCGCCTGGGAATACTGGATCTGAGCCGGCGGAAGCTTCAAAGAAGAGTAAGGCAAGTAAATCTATTGTGACGACGGAAGGCTCCTCAAAACTTGCGAAGGCGAGTGAGGCTTTGGCACAACAGAAAGCTGAAGCCGCTAAGACCACATTGCCGCCTGTTGCTGAGAAACCCACCAAGCTGATGAAGATCAGCGAGAATTTGATTCGACGAAAGACAGAGGCTGCAAAAGTGGCTGCTGCGGAAAAAGAGAAGAAAAAGATTCACGACGTGGTGCCAGCTGCAAATCGTGAGAAGAAAACATCTTCCAAGAGAAAAGCTCCGGGCGTCACTGAGAAAGATAAAGGGGTTTGCGTCGAAGAGAAACACCCTGACACTGCGAAAGCTCGTGACAAAAGGCCGTGGATTGTCCCGTTGACAGATGAGAATGAAAATGCTGATGTCTTGGCCACACCGCAAATTCAGCTGACGGGAAACCATCCCCGAAAGCTAAGGAAACTCAGGAGCCGAAAGATCAACCTAAATCCATTCCAATTGATCTAGATCTGGCAGAAATTGAAGCTAGGACTGAACGTTATCAAGCTTATTTTTTTGCCACTTGCGATCACGGAGAGCGCCTGAAGCAGACGCCGGAAGAGGAGGCTGCCGGCAAACGATATTGGGAGCACTATGGGCGAACTGGTGAATTTTTGACAGCCCCAGCGCCAGAGAATCCTGTCATTGGTTTGATGGATGTGATTGACGACAATGAAGAGCTATTTTACATTGACGATGGTACCCCGATGGAAACCCATGAGAAGGATCCATCGGTTTCAGTACCGGACGAGGCTGGAACCAGCCAACCAAAGGAGAAAAACCAAGGGGTCGGTTCGAAGGCAAGTGATCCAATTGACCTGGGCTCAACTGACTTTGATAAACCCGAGGGAGACCAGTCGCGATCACCACCCCCGACCTTCGACGAAGCTGAATGAAATGCCGAAGGATTTACTGAAATCGGCGGTGCTATGGGTTTCAAAGGCGACGACACCCTTCTGCTTGAAACCACTGGTGTGTTGCTTGCGAACGCTCCCTTTCCTTCTTCTTCTTTTAGATTTCTATTTGAGGAAACTTACTGTTTTTGTGATTTTTCAGTGGCAACCACATTGGTTACAATGGGTACCAAGGATAAGAGCCCGCTCAAGGAGCAAAGCGACACGCGCTTGTTTGAATTGAACACTGATCCCTCAGTCCTGGAACCTGGTATGCGCTACTGACTTTGCGGTTCTTTTCTCTAAATGGGTTTGACTTTATCCCTTGTTATCCAGGTGTGTTGTGCTTTGTTTTTGCACCTTAAGCTGACAATCCGTTTTGCTTTGCGAATGTAGGTTTCGTCGATTCCCTGGAAGACCTTAGCGGCAGTCAATTGCTGGATGCAATGCAATCCTTTCTTTCCAAAGGGATGGCCGCCGGGCGTAAAGGGTATGAAAAACTTATAAATGAATCGAAATGCTCTCTCGATGAGAAAACGCGCTTGGAGGAGGAGAATCGCAAGTTGTGTGAAGAAAATGAAAAGTTGAAAAATCACTCTAAGCAGCTTGCTGGTCAAGTTCAAAACCTGACGGAGCAATGCTCAAAGCAACAAACGGCGATGGATGCAATGCTATGAAGAATGCCGCACCGAGCTTCGCGACGCTATTATTCAGAACGACGCCCACTTGGTGCAAATACAAACCCGCGATGCCTTGATTGCAGAACTCAAGAAGGTGAAGGGTGAATTGGAGGAAACCTTGGAAAAGAATGAATCTTACTGCCATCATTGGGGAGTACATCTGGCTTCGGCCTATCGTCGGGCACTTGAACTCTATGGTGCTGAGACTCAGAAGTTTAAGGTGACTGACAACATTGCCAGCTATTGCTTGTGGATGAATAGCGAACTTAAACTTCTGCCTGACACTATGTCGAAGATTGGGGACTATGGAGCGGCGACATGTTCCGAAGCAATCTTTCATTTGTTAGAAGAACGTGGATGTGAACATTTTAAGGCTTTCGGTACTCGTGGATTCGAGTTCCCTTCTTCGGACGCCATGCCAGCCCCAAGTAAAACTGTCGACGCGATTACCAAGATTGTTCTTCGCAATTTCTGGGTAAAAAGTGGTCGAGAGCATGCTCGAAAAAAGGCAGCGGATCGATTGGCCAAGGTTAGACCCTTCATATTGCTTTGCCCAGTTTTGATTGATTTCGTCCTATTCTTAACTTTCCTATTTGAGGTTCTTGATACATTTCCTTTCTCATAGTTCTATTTTGACCAGGCGAAGCAGGCTTTGGAACTTTGGGAGCACCGAGCGACGCATGGTGCGTAGGCAACCCTAGGACCTTATGGGCCATACCGGGACTGGCCGCCGAAAACAAGCTCTAATGAAGACGAGACTATTGTCCCCGGGGCTCCTGTTCGCGACGCGCCCACCGCCGAAGGAGACCAAAATGATCCGGTTACTAGCGCAAACCTCGCTCCACTGCAGCACGAAGGGCCAGCTCCGAATTCATCCACAAACCCCACCTCGGAGGTGTAGAAAGATAGATGCTTCTAAGAATTACTTAGTGTAAATTTGCTTGTGCTTTAGGAGTATGATGTAAAACTTTGTGCGAATTGCTTTCGCAGACAACGAGCGAAGATGTAGTGTTGGATGTGACGCCTAAGACTTTCAGCCGTGCCAACACCTGCGTCAGTGGCGCGTCTTGGAAGGTTTTTCAACGCCGATTTCCTACGAAAACTTTCAATGAATTTTGGGAAATTTGCTGTCGGTACCATTCTTTGCACAGTTATCCTCTTCGTTTCTTCATGACTATGAACGATACCAGCAAGGTCGCGCTGGTTGAACCAAAAGCATACGAAGCCCCAGTTGTGAAAGAAGAGCCATATGATGAAGAAGAAACAGATCATTGCTTTGTGTACGACATGGCTAAAAGCCGTGGTGAGTGGTACTCAGATGGTAGCTGTGTGGAACTGCCTTTTTCGTGAAAGATGATGTAATTAAATTAGCATTCTCGCAGGTTTCGATTAATATTTCTGAAAGAAAACGTCTTCCCCCCTTCGGAAACTGGGAGAATGTAAATTAAATATGAAGTGTTCTACCGAGCGAAACCTCGGACTTTAAACCTTATTTGCTGCTTTGTAATAAACAATGCTTCGTACTGGAGGAAAGCTTAAAATAGATAATTTGGATGTTGACGAGGGGTGTTGCATGAAATCGCTTGTTCTTGTGATTGTTTCTTTCGTCAAGGAAAGACAAGCCTACCATGCGACTCCTGGCCATGAGACGCCTTGTAGGACTAGGGCCTGAACGAAAAGTGTCGAATATTGCAGCCCCAAAGCTGTTTTTCAACAACGAAAGTTTTCCACTACCTGGCCTTGGTGCCGCGACATGAAACCAGGCTTCGCCATTTCAAAACTAAAAATGAATTGAGACTTAGCAACTTTTCGATGTTGCTTCGATTCAAAATTGAACCGCTTTTGATGCATCCATTGCAGATGGGCTGTTTCGAAAACAGCTCTTTAAAAGATATTGATTCTTGTGAATCGTTTGTGTTTCACCACTTGTGGGTGGGCTGCTTTTGCGCAGCACTTCAATTCACTCGCTTTAGAGTGGGCTATCTTTAGATAGCACAAGGTAAAAAGCAGGAATCGTAGGGAGGAATTAATCCATTCATTGAGAAAGGGAAATTTTACATCAAGGTTGCCTCGTTAAAAACCTCACGCTCCAGGATGGAGTCTCCCCTATGTGAGGAAAAGAGTACAACCTTGTTATTGAATTTAAATTGCACAAAAGTAAAAACTAGAAAAGATAAAACTTACGAGTCGTTCGCATTTATTGTTGCACGCGACCGACTGCTACAAACTTTCGACTATGGAAAAAACTTGCACAAGTTATCCACATTCCACGAATGCGGTAACTCAACGCCTTCCTCATCCTTGAGACGAAAGGCTCCGTCTCTAACGCTGCTCACGACAATGTAAGGCCCTTCCCATGCGAATTGTAATTTGCCTACTGAATCAGCGTTCTTTTTCCTCTTCAGGATGAAATCTCTGACCTGAATGTTCTTCAGAGAGACCTTTTTGTTCCTCCAATTTCGGGTTTCCTCTTGGAACTTTAGCAGGTTTGCAACCGCATCAAGCCTATCAATTTCCACTAGGTCCTTGTCCACTTCTTCGTTCTCACGAGAGCAACCCACCAAAACTCTGGCGCTTTCGTTGGCTAGCTCTTCTGGACACATAGCCTCAGCTCCATACAACAATCTGAACAGGGTGAATTTGGTAGCTCTAGATTCCGTGGTGTTGTGCGACCAAATGACTTTGGACAGCTCGTCGGCCCATTTTCCATTCTTCTGGTCGAAGAGACACTTCTTTATGGCTGAGAAAATTTGGTCGTTGGCCTTTTCGATTGCGCCATTGGATTGAGGGTGGTACACGGAAGCGAAATGAAGTTTTGTCCCAATCATGCAACAGTATTCTCTGAAGTCCTAGCAATCAAATTGCTTCCCGTTATCAACTGTGAGTTCTCTAGGGACACCGAATCTGCAGATGATTTGCTGCCAGAAAAACTTTTTGATGGTAGCCGATGTGATAGTGGCGACAGGTCTTGCTTCAATCCACTTGGTGAAATACTCAACTGCTACCATTGCAAACTTGAAGTTGCCTTGTGCCGTAGGCAATGGTCCCACAATGTCCATGCCCCAGCACTGTTGTGGCCAAGTAGGCGTAATGAGTTGCGAAAGAGCCCCTGGCCTTCGCTGGTGCTTTGCTGCAAATTGGCAGACCTTGCAAGTTTTGACAATTTGCTCAGCATCTCTTATTGCCATTGGCCAATAGAAACCCTACCTAAAAGCCTTTCCGGCTAAAGCTCTCGCTGCGATGTGTGATCCGCACATTCCACTGTGGATTTCTTTCATGAGCTCAATGCCTTGTTCTTGCGGTATGCATTTCAACAGCGGTGCACATACGCCCATCTTGAAAAGATTGTCGTCTTTCAGGATGTACCTTTCGCCCGAGCTTGCATTCTTTTCATGTCGTGGGCTTCGACGGGCTCATAATGTCCGCGAAGGAAAGCGATGATGGGAGATCTCCAATCTATGCTCGCCATTGCATTGACTGTACTGAGAGGTTGGTTATCTGGTTTGATCGAGGGGGCAGTGAGGACCTCAAAGAATATGTCTGGGGGCATCGACTCCTTTTTTGCGGCCTTTTTTGCCAAATCATCGGCTTCACCATTTCTCTTCCTCGGTAAATGTTCGATGGTAAACCCCCGGAAATGCCTTTCCATCCTTCGCACCTCGGCGAGATACTTGATAAGCTCTGGCTCTTTGGCCTCGCTTTCCTTTTCGACAAGCTCTTTGATGACTTCAGCGTCGCACTTGACCAGGAAATTGCTTGCTCCTAAGGCTCGCACTTTTCTGAGGCCTAAAAGGAGTGCTCGTACTCGGTGGTGTTGTTAGTGCACCTATCGGATGGATCTGAATATTCCAGCCTGGCTGCGTATCTTAGCTTGACCCTCGCTAGTGAAGTAATGACTGCTGCAATTCCAGCACCTTTGCGCCCCCATGCTCCGTCGCACCTAATCTCCCACACAGGAACCAACTCCTCATCTCTAGTGTTGTTGTCAGGCGAGGTCCAATCTGCCACAAAATCTGCCAGAACTTGGGATTTGCTGGCTGATCTCTTCCCGAAATCAATTGTGTGCTCCGACAGCTCTGTCGCCCATTTGGCAATTCTGGACGAAGCTTCTTTGTTGATGAAGAGATCGTTGAGAGGCTGATCGGTGAGCACAGTGACTTTATGGGCCTCGAAGTAATGCCTAAGCTTTCTCGTGGCCATGACAACTGCATATGCAATTTTCTCCAACTCTGAGTATAACAATTTGGAGCCTGATAAAGCCTCCGAGACGAAGTACACTGGGCTTTGATATTTTCCTTTTTCACCATCGACCTCTCGAACGAGAGCTGCGCTGACCGCTGCTTTGGATGCGACCACATATAGAAAAAAGAGGTTCGGATGGGAGAGAGGGTGACAGTATTGCCATCTCCTCGATGTAGGCCTTTAGCTCTGCGAAAGTCTTGCTCTGCTCGGGGCCCTATTCAATCTTGCCCTTTCCCTTCAACGCTTTGAAGAATGAAGGCTTCGTTCAGCGGACCTGGAAATGAATCTGTTCAATGCCACGACTCGACCATTCAACTTTTGAATGTCCTTCTTTTTTTTGGTTCTTCCATTTCCCTGATCGCCTTTATCTTGTCAGGATTTGCCTCGATTTTCTTGGTCGAAATCAAACACCCCAGAATTTTGCCTTTCGTGACTCCGAATACACATTTCTCCTGATTCAATTTCAACCCCGCTCTTCTCATATTGGCAAAAGTTTCGGCCAGGTCGCTGATGTGAGCTGACCTCTCGCCGCTTTTAACTATGAGGTCATCGACGTATGCCTGGATGTTTCTGCCAATTTGCGGCTTGAACACCTCTCCGGTCATTCTAGTGAAAGTTGGGCCAGCATTCTTCAAGCCTTCAGGCATTCGAACGAAGCAGAAAGTGCCAAAAGGTGTGATGAAGCAAGTCTTTTCCTCATCTTCTTTCGCCATCCAGCATTGGTGATAACCAGAGAAACAATCCAGAAGAGACATGATAGCGGCGCTGGCTGCTGAATCAATGACCTGATCCATTCTTGGGAGTGGGAAATTGTCTTTGGGCGTGGCCTTGTAAAGGTCTGTGAAATCTATGCACATCCTCCATTTTCCATTTTTCTTTTTGACTGGCACGGTGTTGGCTAACCATTTTGGATACATGACCTCGCGGATGACACTGGCGTCCAGCAATCTCTGGACTTCAGACTTGACTGCTACCACTTTGTCATCAGACATCTTTCTGAGCTTTTGCCTTCGTGGTTTTACAGCAGCATCGATGTTCAATTTGTGCTCGATAAATTGCGATCCACACTTGTCAAATCTTTGGCGGACCAGGCAAACACATCCCTATTCTTCTGGAGGAATTGGATTAACGCCGCCTCCTCGCTTGGTGCGAGATCTGACCCAATGACTACGGCTTGATCCCAAACCATTTCATCCAACAAAACCTTCTTAGTGTCGCAGTCTGGCTGCACATTGATTTTTTCCCTATCTGCTTTCGGCTGCTTCTCAACTTCTTTGGCCTTGACTGCCTCGTCGAGAGCATTGACATTTCTTTGGCCTGGAATTCTGCCCCTCTCTAGGTTCCGACCGTCATTTTGGTGGCCCCAGATTGTGATGACCCCTTGCGTTGCTGGTATCTTTACGCACAGGTAGGCTTGATGAATGATAGCTTCGAACTTGTTCAGAAAACCTCTCCCCAGGATTCCGTTGTATGGGTAGTACATTTCCACCACATCAAAAGACAAATACTCTGTCCTGGCGTTTTGGACAGTGCCGAAAGATACTGGGAGCGAAACCTTCCCTATTGCATGAATGGCACGCCCTCCAAAACCATACAATGGTGTGTCGGGAGGTTGTAACAGATTTCTGTTCAACCCCATTTTGTCATACGCATCTGCAAAAGATTATATCTACTGACGAGCCGTTGTCAACCAAAAGCTTTCCCAAAGTCCAGCTTGCTATGTTGGCTTCGATTACGAGGGCATCGTTGTGAGGGAAACCTTGAAGTCTCACATCTTCCTCTGAAAAGGTGATTGGTATATGCGACCATCTGGTTCTTTCTACTCTTCCTTCCACACAGATGTTACGGACCTCGCGAAAGTAATGCTTCCTATCCTTCTTAGATTCAAATTCCAAGGCAGAACCGCCCGAAATGGGGAGAATGGTGCCGACAGATGGAAGCGGGTCATTTTGGCCCTCGAGTTTTGCGGGTAAAGGTGGAGCGGTTGGGCCTTTGTACGGGGGAGGAGGAGGAGCAATGGGATGTTGGTCAATGGGTCTACGCTCAACATTTTGGGCCTGGAAGACCTGGGATTGCCAGGGCGGTGGTTGGGTGTAATTTGGGATAGATGGTGAGAAGTGAGGTGGCTGAAAAGGATTGACGAAAGGGTTCCTCCCAAAATTTGGGTTTTGCCAAGCTGGAGCGGAATGATTTACGGAGCTATTTCTCTCCTTCTCCTTTTTCTCCTCCTCTAGAATGGCCTCAAACCTTTTCTTATCCGGACAATAGTTTGAACTGTGGTCATCATTCTCTTTGTGAAAAATGCAGTACCACTTTCTTTTCTCTTGGTGACCTCGGCCCCTGCCACGGCCTCTGCCTCTGTCGCCGCCACTACGGCCGCCCCCTTGATTTTTTTGTGGAGGACTGGGCGGGCTGTTGTTTTGGTTTGGTGTATCGCTCTGAGTATTGCAATTTTCCTGAGTCATTTCCCCCTCTAGGCCAAAGACATTTCTGGGGTTGGCATGCGAGGCATTTCTAGGATTGGACCAATCCCTTTCGCTAGACTGGTTAGCTTTGGCGGATTTCTTTGTTGAGACTGTTCCTCCATACACATTCTGAAGTCATTGTCTAAGCGACAATACTTCTCGAATTCCTCGTACAAGCATTGGATTGTTTTGGGCCTTTCGCGCATGAGGTGCGAACGAAACTACCCGGCTCTCAAACCCATGATTGCAGCATTGATAGCGATGGCGTCCATTACATTAGGTGCCTGGGCCCTGAGATGAACAAATCTTCAGAAGAAATTTTGGAGAGGTTCTATGTCCTTCTGCTTACAAGAGAAAAGATCGCTCTCTGTCAGCTCTGGACGCTGGAAACCTTGGAAATTCGAAAGGATCCTTTGCTTCAAATCTTCCCAGCAGTAAATCACTCCGGGGCTCAAGAGGGAATACCATTGCGCCGCAGCTTCGTCGGCGGCTATAATGAACGATTTTGCAAGCACAGAGTCATCGCCTCCGGCTGAAAGGATGGCGGCTTTGTAGCTCATTAGAAATTGCCTGGGATCCGATTGACCAGAGAACCTAGGAAGCGGCACATGTCTGTAAGACTGCGGCCATGGAGCGATTTGGATCTCCTGAGATAATGGCGATTTTGGGTCCCAAGATCTCGTGCGGATGGTGCGAGTATCCTGGTTCGATGGGCCAGACTCGAAAGGGTTATGAAAAGGGTTACAGCTGAAAGTGGTGTATGGAGGGGGTTGAGTGAATGGCATGTTACCCTCTGTGTGAGTGGAGTGCATGGGTACGGAATATTCAGGCGAAGGCTGGTTGAAGTTTAAGGATTGCTTGGCTTTTATGAGACGCAATTCTTATTGCAATTTAGCGATTTCGGCCTTTTGCCTTTGGATTTCTTTAGCTGCGTCGGCCTCTTGTTGCACTGCAAAGAGCCTCTTTTCAACTTTGGCCAGCTCGTCGGCCTCCTTTCGCAACTTAGCCAACTCGGCCTCGTATGTTGCTTTAGCCATGGCCGCTGCAGCATCTTGATTTGGTCTGAGTTGGCTAACGTTCGGGTCTGGGAGCTCCTCTCCTTGGGTGAGCAAGTTTGACGGGTTCGACTCCCCCTCAAGGGATGACGAAGCCCCCTTGGTTGAATTGGTGGTGGTCCTCTTCTTCCTTGTGGACATCTTGGGTTTCTTACTCGAGCCAAACACAAACGGTGGGCGCCAATTGTTGTGCTATAGCGAAGCTAAACACGAACAATGAAATGAAACGAAACGAAAAGGCTTAAGTACTAAACACGAAAGATGGCAAAGGAAAACTCTCAATAGTGTAATTCTCAAAATGCGATCCCCTTTACAAGTGCCGGTCGACCTCCTTTTATAGGGAGACGAGCGGTCTTTTTACATACCGAAATTAACCTTGTACGAAACGAATCTAATTGGAATGTACTAGGCTATTTTAGGGAGTTCTCCATTGGGTCTTCACGTAATGGGCGCTTTCCTGACTTTACGCCGCAATTCGCGGCGCTTTTCTTGGCATGAGCACGTGCGCCTGTCGGGTGAAGATCCCTTATCTAGAGACGCCCTTCGCCTAGCCAATCCTGGTGCCTGAAAACATTCATCAAACAAGACAACCAAAAAGGGGAAAGTTAGCCTTAATGAAACCCCGAGCGAAAACCAGACTAAGATTCCTTCCGAACTGAAGATTGTCTCCCAGGGTTTCGTCTCAGGAAAACCCACGACGAAGAACCCTAGGCAAAACTAGGACCATTCTTAATGCTAGGTGCTTTCGAGCGACGAAGGGTAGCTAGCGAAACCTGAAAGGTTAAAAGGAAAAAGAAATTGGATGGCTTTGAGGGTTTCGCTTGTTGCATAAAAAGGGTTGTTGGATTGAGTATGCATGCTTCGGCGACTCTAAAACGTTGACTTTGACAACCTCGAACCCGAATCCCCCAACATTCCTCCATTGAACATTTGTTCCACATTAGTAAAAATTTGTTCCCGCTTAGTGAATATTTTTTTGACCGAAGTCAGCAGGGAAAGCCCCTACCTATCTTTTTTTATAGATTTTATTCAAGTCCTATTTAATTCGCTCCAATAGGGAGTCGAATTCGGGCCTGCCGGGTGCTACTCAGGTGCTCTAACCACTAGTCTAGAGGCCCTTTGACCGCTTAGTGAATATTTATTCTACCTCAGTAAATATTTGTTCCCCTTTAATGAATATTTGTTCTCTCTTAGTGATTTTTTATTCCACATGTATATGTCACATAAAAAATATAAGCTTAACTAAAAAATATGAATAAAAAAGTTCACTAAAATATAGTCAAGTTAGATCTTATTTTGAAATTTTTATTGTCAGAAATCAAATGAAGCAATCAAAATTTAATTTTCATGCTCGGTTATGATTTATAACTTTTTAATATTACAATTTATTTTGCATGTGGATGATGTCAACAATTTATGTGTGCAACATATACCTATGAAACAAATTATACAAAGTCGCAAAACAAAAAATTATACGTAGGAACTAATGAAAAAATTATACGCGTGAACAAATATATAATTTGTTCGTACATATAATTCTCTTCATACTTATAAATTTTTTGTTATGCGTCTTTGTAGAATTTGTTCCACAATTATTGCATCTTGGATAACATAAACCTTAATTAAAATACGAATACAAAAGTTTAAGTGAGATCTTGTTTTGAAGTTTTTATTGTCAAAAATCCAATAGTGCAATTGAAATTTAATTTTGTTGCTTAATTTATGATTTATAGCTTTTTCAAATTTTGATTCATTTTGTATGTGCATGACGTCAACATTCTTGTCGTATTTACATGCATGCACTAGACACACCACGTGCTTCCTTTTTTTACCCACTCAACAACCCACTGGCCACCAACAAAGCACACTACCAAATGCAACCAATCCGCACTCGCGCCAGACTTCCCCTCTCCATGTTTGACCTACTTCCGTTTTTTAAGACGTGCATAGCACGCTTTTCATTAAGAAGAGGAGAATTACAAAGAAGCAACTTCAGTAGAAACTGTAAAGCGCAGAGTTACAATAGCAATGACCGGAACACCACAAAGAAGAAAACCACCTCAGCACCACACCACAGAAACACAACCTAAAAGACTGATTGAAACCTACAAGATAGAAAGACGCTAAGAGCACAAGCACGTCACCGACTGTCAACCCACCACAAGCCAATGGAGGAAGCACGAGGGGATCTGCAAGACCATGCCTCCAAGAAGGAAACGATGATAACACCGCCACCATCTGCCCGTCTCCGTAGAAACAGATCAAATCTTCACTTGGCAGAAACAAGAATTGGTGACCACAACAACACCCCTAACAGGGTGAACTACATCCACACATGCAGCCGTCGTCAGCCCCGGCGAAAGCCAGACCTGGCTTTCGCCAAAGGTCACCAATACCACCCCCGTGTAGAAGATTGTCGAACCCTGGAGGTAGCCAAATCGATGGAATTGCAGTGAGTAGCTCGTAGCGACAACATTGAACAGACAACAAGCACGAGTGATTTACAGCAACAGGTGGGGGTACCATAGCAAGACGCGCCAAGGTCGCGGAACTCAGAGGAACGACCACATCAAGATCTTTGTGGTGGTAGTGTGAGCAAAGAGGGAGGGGTGGAGAAAGCGACCAGCACGACAGG
This sequence comes from Cenchrus fungigraminus, assembly GCA_036936925.1. Classification (NCBI taxonomy): domain Eukaryota; kingdom Viridiplantae; phylum Streptophyta; class Magnoliopsida; order Poales; family Poaceae; genus Cenchrus; species Cenchrus fungigraminus. Next base: position 60,167,437 of record CM072768.1, on the reverse strand, counting down.
GAGGGCAAAGAACCACACCACCAAGTCGAGGAGCGTGCCACCGACCGCGCCACTGCAAGCTGACTAACCGGTGCTGCCCCCTGCGGGCAACCCTGGGACCTCCACCAGCGACCAAACGACCATGACGAAGCAAAAGGAAGCACTTTTACTCGACCTCGGTCATGCTCGACCCCATTCGAGCGCCACCGGAGAAGCGACCCTCAAGGCACCCCTCTGGGGGCAATGATGTGTCACACCCGTGGCTACACCGGCGAGATCAACCGGGAGCGTGAGTAGCTACAGCAGGAATCGAGAGGGGGATAGGATCTCTGGAGTCCGAAGGAGGAAGACGACCACCTGCTCTCCGTTTCTTCTTTTTTGAATTTCTTCTTCGTTGCCTGATCTCTGTGCTCTGCTGTGCCTTTGTAGTATTCACTTTGGCTAATGGGCTTATTTGGGCTGGATAGGTTGGGCTTCTCCTGGGCCATCCCTGGGTCATGACATTACCGGCCCCTCGAAACACAGCTTGTCCCCGAGCTGTGGCCGTAATAATGCCCGGATCCCATGGCCTTTCTCCTTCCTTTTCAGTGTCTGCTTGTCTGATCACATGAACACCTGGATCCCAAGGTCTTTTCAGGGTAACATACCTCACTGATTGAACTATGTAAGTCAAAGCATTAATCTCTTGATATAACTTCAGCTTCATACCATCATAAAGACCAGGCACTCCATGCACCTTATCTGCCAAACAAAGTGGACAGATCCCTTGTTTTTCAGAATCGACACCAACTGTGAACAGCACCAACATATCAGCACCCTGATCAAAATTTTTAGTGATTGAGCTGGACAGACTTAACAAATGAGGCCACAAGAAGACTGCAGTAATCAGTTCACTTTCACCCCCACACTGAAATGCCTCATTGAATTTTGCATTAGCTGGGAACCTGTTGCTTTTCATTTTCAGTTTTCCAGGGCTAAACACATTGCAACTGGATGGCAGCCATTCCTTGGACCAGTAATGGGCACTTCTTGTGCCCATGGCTAGCTGAGGTGATGTCTCATTGCCTGATGGAATGTCATCCCACATTATTTTACTGGGCATTTCACAAAACAACTCAAGTGCATCAGACTTTCTTCCCATCAAATCTCTGAAGATGGTTGATCGAGCCTGAGCTCCTGCATTGTCCTCGTCAAGAGCCATTCCAACAAACATGGAGTCTGCCACATTTCTGCCAACATCCACAATGAAAATGTCAGCTTGAGCTCCTGCATTATCCTTGTCAAGGGCCCTGCCAGCAAAAATTGAATCCATCCTATTTATGTCTGCATCCAAATTGAAAGAAGAGTCGTTCTCTTGATTGAGCATATTGCCGATGACCTTGTTATCATTCAGTTCAATAGTCATCTCAACTTTCTCATCATCTAAATACCCTCCACCAGAAGCTAGTAGTTGCAATAATTCACTTTCCATGTCAGGCTTGGTTGACATTTCCTCATCCCATATCACTTCACTAAGCACTGCATGTGGTTCAAAGTCATGCAACAATTCTTCATCCCACATAACACTGTGAAACATGTCCTCACAAATTTGGCCAGCAACCATGCTATGCATTTCAGTGTACCCCTTATCCACCAAATCCATGCCCAGCTCTACTGCAAGGGAAGATTCACCACCTACTTTGGCCATGGGTTGCTGCCCTAACTCATCATCTCTGTGAAGCACATCATCACACACCTTGTACTTTTCACCACAGGCTAGCATATCCAATAGACCGCCACAAGTACTGTCACTGTGCTCATCCCAGACTACCGCTGAAGGAAGCATTTCATCGAACACAGGAAGTGTAGTACCTTCAGACCACAGTGGCAGATCATCAACCTCTTCGCCACTGATGTAGCAGCCACGACCACCGTCGCCGTTGTGGCCGCAACCACCACAATGATGGAAATCGCCCTCCTCATCGTACCTCGGGCCGCCGCCACCAGCGTCACAGCCGTCGGGGTAGGAGCCACATGTGAGCGCGTTGCCGCCAGGAGCCGTGATGTCGAGGATCTTGAGGCGCCCATGCCTGTCCACGTAGACCGCGAACCCGATGGAGTCGCCAATATTGAGGTCGTGGTCACCGCGGGACTTGAAGAAGAGGTACTCATCTGACCGCGCCCTTGATGTTCCTGTCGCCTGGAAGTTGAGCGCAACTCGACCCATGCTGAGGGTCGAGCTCCGGGAAACAGGAACAGTCTGCTGCCGCACTTGGGGAAGATGCCGTCAGAGGTGAAGCAGCGTGAGGAACTCGCGGCCGCCGCCACGGGAAGCTCGAGGTCGTCGCCCCCGCGGGGAAGCTCGGGGTCGCCGCGCACCGCCGCCGCGTGCTCGATCCGCCGCGCCTCGACCCGATTCACGCACGCCTGCGCTGGAATCACGTGCAGAGATGCCAGAGAAGGTGTACCGCCGGCGAGTGGAGCTGCGGCGCCGCTGGCTAGGGTTGGACTTGGGTGGAGTACGGGGAGGAAGGAGGGGAACCGAGCGCCGCCGCAACAGCTCCGCGCCACACCCACACCAAGGATAGATAGGTCTCTGATACCACTGTCACACCTGTGGCTACACCGGCGAGATCAACCGGGAGCGTGAGTAGCTACAGCAGGAATCGAGAGGGGGATAGGATCTCTGGAGTCCGAAGGAGGAAGACAACCTCCTGCTCTCCGTTTCTTCTTTTTTGAATTTCTTCTTCGTTGCCTAATCCCTGTGCTCTGCTCTGCCTTTGTAGTATTCACTTTGGCTAATGGGCTTCTTTGGGCTGGATAGGTTGGGCTTCTCCTGGGCCATCCCTGGGTCATGACACGATGGTGGAGGAGGATGCAGAGAGGAAGTCTACCAAATGCCTACCGTCGTCACTAAGCCCGGCCCCGCACAAGAGCTGCACCGTCGTTCGCCGAAGCCTCACACCGCAGGGAGCTCGCCGGGCCGCACAACACCTGTTGCCGCGGCCGCTCGCCCACCGATGAGTCGAACCCCGCGAAGCCTTCCAAGGGGGGCGTAATAGGGAGCTGGACCCGCGTCGCCGCTGCTAGTGGGAGCACGCCGAGCTGCACAGCACCACCACTGTTGTTACCGCGACCGCTCGCCTCCCGCAGGGGCCGCATCTGGGAACCCGACCCGCGTCGCCTCCCGCAGGGGGTGCCCTGGGGATTTCGACCCGCGCCGCCGCAAAAGGCCGCACACCGAGGAGCTCACAGCATGCCGATCCCCACCAGGACAATGCAGATCCGCACCATGGAAGGCCGGATCTAGCGAGTGATGACCAAAAATGGGCCACACCGGCGTCGGAGAAGACAGCCGACAGCCATGATGAACACGCGACCTCACAGCAAAGGAAGAGGGAGGGAGGGAACAGGGAAGGGTGGGAGGGAAGAGGGAGGCGAGTGAGGAGGCCGGCTTCGGCCTCAACACGGACCACCGCCGCCGGTGATGGCGGGGGTTGGTTGCGCTGGACGTCGGTGTTCCCCGGAGTCGCCTAGAAGGGGCGACGCGATGGTCTTGAGCCGTCGACCTACTTCTTCACTGTTTGACACCAGTGTGATGGTTGGTTATTTTGTAGTCATGGCGACAACTAACGACACCCATCCGTGATCCGCCCTCTATAGCTCCGCCACTTTTAGTTAGTCATATAAATATTTTTTTTCTTGAATACGCAGGACAGTTGCATATCATTGTATTAAGAAGAAATTAAATGAAAGTTCGTTACACAACGCGTGGTCATCTAGATGCACGCTCGTCTCATCGAGTGGAATTACACAATGAGACGACCTAGAAGATACATAGGTGATTACTCGCTAAACAAATGACCTAGGTGCTCGACGCAGTCAAGCGATGATCACTCCCTCTTGACGCCTGTTGGGCGCCTTTTTCCTCAAGGGAAACATGTCCAGGACCACGTCGGCGTTCCCACGTGAGACTCCAGGGTTGAAAACACCATTGAGACCGCTCGTGGCCTCACTGTTGGCTGCTAGTTAGAAACGCCGCATGAGGAGGACCCCACCGTGGCGAGCCGTCGGTATCATGGCCAACTTGCTATTTGCTAGACGAGAGCTGCTACGCTTGGGCGCGTCGGTGACCGGGGCGACGAGCGGTGGGCCTGGTGGCTGCTTGATAAGCGGTGAAGTGGCGTGCTTCTGGACCTCGCCAACAAACCGTTCTAGACGTTTTGCACCTCGGCTTTTAGGAGTTGGGCTAGCACCAGACGAGCCGTCAGCTGGCTCATGAGCAAAGGCTCCCACAACTCTGTCGGTCGGACCGAAGCCAGGCGGAGTGTCCACCTCATCCACCGGAACTCTCCTGCCTTTTTTTTTTTAAGCGTGGATACTATATTGAAACCTGTGTAAGGACTATAGCTCAGTGAAACTGGACACACATCTTTCAGAAATCCATTTGTAGTTGAAAAAACACGTATAGCTTTGTGGACAATATCAAAGTAGTATGTGATATACAATAAACATGACAAGGTACATGGGAATGCCAAGGCAGGAACAACACGAACATCTAGATATAACGTCGAAACATCCATTCGATCGGCATGCATTTCAATTTGTCACCAAACTTGATTCTTTACTTCGGACCAAATAAGTTCGTCCTGGCGCCGGCGCCGCTCGTCGGAGAGCTGCTTGGCGAACCTGGTGAGCTGCTCGGCATTGGTGCCCGCGTCAGGCACCTCCTCGATCCGGCCGGTCTCCAGGTCCACCCGGGAGACGTTCATGTTCAGGAGCATCTTCCCTATCCTCACCAGTCTATCCATGTTCTTCTTGGAGGAGTTGTCTGTAGAGCCCGCGCTGCCCGTCAATCGATCGTACTGCATTTGCAAGACAACCACTCATGTTACTAAACGATACAAGCAGCAGTAAAAACTGGAAGTGGGAGATGGAGTAGTTCATATAGATCGGTGTCCGTAGCGTGCCTGAATCCGCAGGTAGTTTTCGCTCGAGTGCAGGGCGCGGAAGAGCACGCAGAGGTGGATGTCGACCATGTCGGCGCTGGCGGAGTTGAACATGTCGACGATGGGGGCCGTGCCGTTCTTGAAGAGCCAGCTCAAGATGCCCCACTTGGCGGCGACCTTGGCGCAGTACCTGCGGCTCCGGTTCGACCCGCAGCCGAGGGAGATCACCATGAACTTGCCGTAGTCCGCCGGATTCACCGGGAAGAAGTGCTCGTTCCCCAGGATGATGTCCTGGGACACCTGGTTCATCGCGCACAGAGTCTGCGCGCGCGTATGCCCAACGGTTGGTTCGTTGCACGCGAGACCACGAGCAAAATGGTCAGGTGCGCTCCACGCACCATGCATATATGTGAGCTACTCTTTCCCTCCCAAATTACTAAGCGTTTAGATTAGTTTAAATTTTTGTAGATACTTTTTTTTTTGTTATATGCATCTACGATATATACTTGAAAAATCAAAATGACTAGTAATTTGAGACGGAAGGAGTCTGTTGTAGCGGCAAGTCACTTGCTTACAGGGTTGTTCGCAGCAACGCCACCATCCACGAGGTTGAAGGCCTTCCTCCTGCCATTCTTGTCCTTGGTCTCGAAGTAGTGTGGTGGGAAGAAGGTTGGTGCGGCTGAGGTGCTCATTGCTATGTCCGACAAGAGCGCATTTTTCGATGGTTGGTGCTTCAACTGATTATAAGATAGGATAGGTAGCATGAATGCAACGAGTTAACTAACAAACATAAAAAGAAAATCTCTTTTGACAAGCATTAGCGTGATATACTATAGGATAGGTAGCATGATGGTGACACATATAAATGGTAGTTGTTTGGCTGTAATCGCACTATACTAAGAACTTGCCGTACGGTGGGCCTTAGGTATACACAGGAAAAGCTAGGTTGTTGGATCACAGATGCACAGCCCATCACCGCCTGATAACACAAACACTTAAGGGACGGAGTAACCCAAACGTATAAGAAAGTAGCACTGATCATATAACAGTTTCTACTTAATCAGTTAGGTATGGGATCATATCGGTTATTGGCCGGAAACTGGGACATCCATGTGTCTCAAACACCATCAAGCAATTGAATATGCTAAAAACCCTCAGATAAACACTAGCAAGCAAGGAAAGATGTTTTTTGACTGATAGCCTAATAAAACTACTCGTGGTGGCCGTTTTTGGCAGTGGTTATCAGGAAATTTACCAGTGTCAAAATATTTGTGACCTCTATTCCTGGGTATTACCTGTCAGAAAAAAACCCAGAAAGGGATGGTTTACCTATCAGGGAGCATACCTATATCGGTATTGAGCCCCCATCAAGAAAAAAGATTGATTATAGTAATGGATTGTCGCCCGTCAAAAAATGTCAAACTTCTATTTCCACAAGAGTTTAACAATAACTGTGAAGTTTATTAACATTTTCCTCAGAGTTTCGAAGAAATCAACAAGAAGGTGATTTGACTTTCCCTAAGTAATACCCTAAACTGATAAAAAAAAAAGTTTTCCCCTGCGACTCCCGTAAACAAAAATTGCATTGAGTAGTTAAGTTTGATTAGTGGGACCTCATCAACAAAGCAAAAGAAACAACGCAAGCGCTGCCGGGCTGCTCCTTTCCTCTTATACTCATAGGTTGGGGGAACCTGATCAATACTTCAGTTACCTCAAAGGTGGAGAAAATCGTAGGTTGCATGTATGCAATGTCGAAGGTCGGGATGACAATGTCGGTAAGCGTCCCGTCCAGCCTTATGTCGCCGAGGTACCGACGGAGCATCGCGTGGAGATACTTGCCATCGTACTTGGGCCCGCACACCATCCTCAGCCTCCTGCCGATCTTGGTTGGAATATGGTTCCTGCAAAAACACACGGTGATCACCGACGCATCCTTAGAAGAATCACCATGTGTATGAGCAAACTCTAGTCAAGCTTCAGCTAACAATGCATCCATCTCTGTTGTACACTCTAACTAATGAGGAGACGCTACTTCTGGAATGTAAGGAAACAAGCTAGTTTTGCAGCAGCATAAAATTCTCATGCATGTTTGGTTACTTCTGTGCGAAGATTTTGGGAGAGTGTTTTATGTAGAACTGCGCCAGGTCCTTGGCGGCGAACAGCGGTCGCCCGTTAGTGTCTGGAGCTGTAAGCATCGCAGTCAAGAGGCCACCGGTGCTAGTGCCAGCGACGACATCGAAGTAGTCTGCAATCCTAGCATCTGGCCCATCCAGTTCCTGCTCATAGGCACAATGGGATCACTCAAAGAGACATCATCACTTGACAGAAACAAACACTAGAAGAACTTATCTGGATTACTTGGAGCTTTGCTTCAAGGAAGGCGAGGATGGTGGCCGGGATGATCCCCCTGATGCCACCGCCATCGATGCTCAGAATGGTGACCAGCTTGCGGTTGTCATGGGGCACCCAGCGTGCAGTTGCCATCTCTGATAATTTGTGGCACAAAGCAAGATGTGCATTTATGAGTTATGAGAAGGGAACAGGAGAGAGAGAGAGAAAATATAGTGAAGATAGTACTACTGGGAAAGGGACCATTGAGGTTTGGCCAGTAAATTACACCCTGAGCTGAGTCATAAACTTTTTTTCAATGGCCTGTAGAATGTAGTTAGACAAGCAATCAGTGCCAGACAATCCAGAACCACTATTACATGCCAATCAATCCAATATGCGACCAACATTTCCACATCAATGTAGACCATCAATTAATTGCGCCAGTTCAATATGCAACCACCAATTATTGAAAATCAATATACAACAAGTACTCACAGCAAGGTGAACCACCAACTGCACATCAATCCATTATGCAACCATAATTTTACTCCATTTGGTGTGTAGTGTAACTACCAACTTCATGGCCTGATGAGGAGCCGGAATAAAAGCAATAAACATATCATTAGTTTCGCATGAACCTGCAACTTCTAATGGGCTGCAACAACTAATGTAATGATCTGAGTCTAAACAAAAGCAGTCATGCTTACAGTCACAACAAAAGAAAAGTTTGTGGTTGCTACTTTCAAGTTTCAAGGGTAAACGTTTACCTTCCTTTCCTTCCATTTCCATGTGATTTGCTCATAAAGTTTCTTCACGTTAACTAGAAAAACAGGATTCCCAAATCAGGCAGAGTATGCCAGTCCACAAACATGGACGTCTATATATACAAGCTCCAAAACACAAGAGGGGTTACCATCAGTTGTCTCTTTACTTAGGCTGACGACTGGCTTATATCAGCAAATAATGAAAATCAGACAGATTGACGACGAACTTTGCAAAATTCAGAGGGGCTTGGTAGTGTTTCATCTGGCAATGAACAATTTGAAGTTTTCAGCTTAATGAATCAATTGTTCCTTTCAGAATGCCTTATCAATGATTGCCTAAGACAGATGTTAGGACCACTCTCATCTGAGTCAAATTCAACCTGCCATCCAGCATGATTGAGAAATAAAACTAGAGATACTGATACTGATACAGATCTGGATCACAAAAGCATGAACTTTACGATGTTGAAGGAGCTATTCTTTGTGGATCATCGTGTAAAAAAAATTCACATATTACATTTACTGACACTGTGATACCACTTTGTCTGAGTGAGAATATAATCTGTACTTAAGAATATGAAGATTCAAGTGTAAATAAATATGATAGCAGTGCACATTTTATTTATTCTATCAATTATAATTGTAAATGTAATACAGAGAACAATAACAACAAAAAAAGTAAGTTCTGAATGTATTGCTGTGACAACCCGTCCGAGAAAATACCGTACTATCACCTAAACCAATCCACTTTGGTCATTAAGCGACAATAAAGTATCATCCCGTCGTAAGTTGCCGTGTCAAGCCCGGTGAAATAACTTACATAGCGACAAAGGATCGAACATATGCATTAAAACTCACACGAAGGCGAGTCCAGAGTACATTACACAAATTAAATCCAAATTTACCCTTAAGGGTTTAATTATTGCAAACCATGGTTCATGACATGATAAGTAAAGGTTTAGAGTTCGAAAACAGCGGAAATTAAACTAGCGATACGATAAACATCATAGGAGGTCATCCATGATGTAATCACTCGTCATCATCCACCCATTCCAGCTTCCAGCCAGGTGGAATCTCTCCAGGCCAAACAACTTCACCTGAAACAACATTTATAGCAAGGCTGAGTATACTAATACTCAGCAAGACTTAACCGTCGGAAAAAAATTATCTCTAGACATGCAAGGCTTTTGGCTAGTGGGTTTGTTTTGCCAAAAAGCGACTACAACCATTGATCCTTACTTTCAATATTTCAGCTCAATTTCTAGTAAGTTAGCCATTACTAAGTGAGCAAACTATTGCAATCAAGAATTGTGCCATACAATCAATCAAGCATCAATATTCACATAGTTTCATCATTAAGGGATATCATGGCAAGTTGATTAAGCAGTCTCAGATAACGGTGAGAGGCTGACAATCAATTGATTAAAACCTTGCAAGGTAAACCTAAACACACGGAAGGTGCCCTCACCAAGAGTTCACCGACCAAGTGGTTCCCGTCATTCTTCGGTTTGGGAGTAATAGCTCACAGTCTCAAGTACAAGGTTTATCTGGGCTATGCCACCAAAGGTCACCCAGCCTCACGCATATACCACAGGTTGCAAGCCTGGGGCCGCAACCCAAGATTAGTGATAGTAAAATCCTGTACCGTCTCAATCATGTACTAGGCTTACCGGTCCCATTCCCGACAAGTGCTTAGTATGTTCAAAAGCTTAGCCCACGAAAGCCACTGGACCGAAGTCCAATCTCATGCTCTTACCACGTGAGCAATTCATTTATAACGATCTTATGATTCCAACATAAGAACATATTCTCGCGAGTGACGAACAACACTCGACTTTTACCGGGTCCTATAGCATAGCAACTATCGACCTGGCATACTAGTAAAGAGCATAGGTACCTAGGGATCATGCATCTTGGGTTTTATTCAACTTCTGAAACGTAAATGCACAAACATAGCAAAGGTAGTTGCATCAATTTGAATAAAAGAAATATGGGTCAATGATCTAGGGCTTGCCTTTCAAGCGGAGGTTAGTTCTAACTAGGCCTTGGCCCCTCCCAAACTTTTATTTGGGTCTTGTGGTGCTCCGTCGACGTTCCCTCCCTCGAACGGTTCTTCACATTGTTCCGGGTCAAGCTCGTAGCTACCGTCAGGAAGTTCTACACGAGGGATGCATATGCAAGAATTAATTGGTGATTTTAATTTAATTACTTACAAAACAACACATGGCAAACATGTAGTGCGAGGTTGGCCACATTCACCTAGATAAGAATATATTAAGCATATTTTTCTTATTAATTAATGGTGGTGTTGGAAGGAATTAATCATTCACTTTGATGGTGACTTTGTACACATTTATGCAACTAATTAAATTAAATGAATTCCACAAAAACAGAAAGGGGTGACCCTAAGCTACTTAGCAAGCTCTCCAACACATCCATAGGGTCACTAGGTATGATAGGGGTGGTTTTCCCATTTAAACATATTATTGAGCTTAATTTGCTTCAAATATTCTTACCCATAAATTAATTCATAAAGTAACAGTGGGTGGAGTTTCTCAAGTTCTTTATACCTATTCAAAGCCACTGAACACAAGTTCACACATAATTGAGCTTTACACTAATTATATCAAAAATGCCAAATTATAGCTACCAAAATAAGATAAATGCATATAAAAATAAATAAACAACTTCTGGACCCAATATTTCTCACAACTATGCTCTGGCTGCACACACAACAAATAGCTCAAGGTCCTCTCTAGATATTAAACTATGCAATTATATTTAAAACTAAGTATAAATCAAGAATAAATATTTCTAACCGTTCTAAAATCATGATAAATTCACCAGAAGTGAATCTAGGCATTTCAAGACTATATGAGAGGAGCATAGAAATCTATTTATATTAAAGTACAAAAATCATTAAGGCAGGTCTAGCATAAATACAAAATAAATCATAATAAAAGATCTACTCAGTAACTTTGTGAAAGTCTTGGTCCAGACCCTACTCATGCCATCACTAACAATATATCCAAAATTCAGATCAAGATCTCATCTAGATTTGAACTACATCAAAAGTTGGTCAAACTGAGTTTGAATTTTAGTTCAAAAACTAGTAGTCAAAAGTATGGCCATTCTTTGCAAAAGATGTAGATCTGTCCATAAAGAACCCAACAAAATTGGTTTGACATTTTTCTGATTCCTCTAGAATTTTCTAAGAATTTTCTAAGGGGCAGGATTTAGATCTAAAGAAACTAAACCTATCTCTAAGAAGGCCCCTGGAAACTTTCTATTCTTCACAACTATACCCAAGCGTTTAGCACTTAGGTCCCTGAAAGATTCCAATCGTCACCAGTGTACCCTTGGCGGCGGAGGCGACCTCGCCGGCGGCGAAGGACGGCAGGAGTGGGTCGAGTGAGACCCTAGGGTGGACCAGAAGCTCACCACGTGTCGATTAGTGGCAGTAGTGGGGGCGGAGATGGCTCCGGCGAGCGCCTGTGACAACCCCATCCGAGATAATTCCGTACTATCGCCTAAACCACTCCATTTGGTCATTAAGCGATAATAAAGAATCATCCCGTCGAGTGTTGCCGGGTCAAAGCCCGGTAAATCACTTGAAACACACAGAGAGGATCGAACGTATACATTAAAACTCCCACGAAGGAGAGTCCAGAGTGCCTTACAAATTAAAACAAATCTTCCCCGTAGGGTCCATTATTACAAACCATGGTTCTTGACATGAAAGTAAATGGTTCAGAGTTCATTAAAACAGCGGAATTAACTAAACGGTACGATAAGCATCATAGGAGGTCGTCCATGATGCAATCACTCGTCATCATCCACCCATTCCAGCTCCCAGCCGGGTGGAATTTCTCCAGGCCACACATCACATGCATTACCTGGAAACAACATTTAAAAAGCAAGGCTGAGTATACTAATACTCAGCAAGGCTTACCCGTCTAAAATAAAAGACTTTACCTCTAATCATGCAAGGCTTTTGGCTAGTGGGTTTGTTTTGCCAAAAAGCTACTAAGTAGTGAATCCTTACTTTCACATTTTAGCTCAAGTTCTAGTAGAAGTAATCATTACTAGATAAGCAACTATTGCAATCATAAGTTGTACAATACAATTAATCAAATAACAATATTCACAAAGTTCCATCATAAAGGGATATCATGGCCAGTAGATTAAGTAGTCTCAGATAACGGTGAGAGGCCGACAATCGATTGATTTAAACCTTGCAAGGTAGACCTAAACACACGGGAGGTATCCTCACTAAGAGTTCACCAACCAGGCGGTTCCCGTCATTCTTCGGTTTGGGAATAATAGCTCACAGTCTTAAGTACAAGGTTTATCTGGGCTACGCCACCAAGGTCACCCAGCCTCACGCATGTACTCAGGTGGCGAGCCCGTGGCCGCAACCCTAAGATTAGTGATAGTAAAATCCCATACCGCCTCATTTAGGTACTAGGCTTACCGTGCCCATTTCCAACAAGTGCTTAGTACGTTCAAACACTTAGCCCACGAAGCCACTGGACCGGAGCCCAATCCCATGCTCTTACCACATGCGCAATCCATTAATCAATATGGTGATTCCATAAAGGAGATCCTATTCTCGCGAGTGACGAACATCACTCGACTTGTACCGGATCCTTAGAGCATAGCAACTAGCGACCTAACATGCTAGTAAAAGATCATAGGTACTTAAGGATCATGCAACTAGGGTTTCAAATCAACTCCTGAACGTAAATGCACATAGATAAGCAATGATAAATTCAGAAGCTTAAAAGGAACACATAGGTTAATGTTTAAACCGGGGCTTGCCTTTGTCAGCACAAGCAGTCACACAAACTTCCAGACTTTGGTCCGGGTCTTGATCTACGGACACATAGTGCACGTCTCCTCCTGCTCCCTCGTCCTCGTCAGCCGGTACGAGCGTATAGCTACCGTCGGGAACTTCTACACGGAGGATGCATATGCAATAGTTAGCGATGAATTTAATTTAATTTAAACAAAAACAGCAACACATGACAACAAGAAGCACATGGTTGACCATATTCACCTTGACAAAAATATTCATCACTTTTCTTTTTAAAGATTATTATGAAGGGCTTTATTTATTCTTCTCTTTATAGTGATTGTGTACATATTTGAATAAATAATTAATTTATTTGCACAAACAGCAAGGAGGTGGTTTCCAACTTTGAATTTATTTTCACAACACAAACATAGGGCTCAAAAAGATAAAAAGGATGATTTTCCAATTAACTCATTATTATGCTTAAAATGGCTGCTCCACTTTTACTCATCAAAATGCTTTATAAAAAACCATGGATGAAGCTCACTGAGCTCACTGATCTAATTTATAGCCACTGAACAACAAGCACACATATTGGAGCTATGAAAATAAATACACCAAAAATAACATTTCTAGCTACCACAAATGAGATAAATGCACACAAAAATAAATACACCACTTCTGGAGCCAAACTTTCTCCTACACCATCTCTGATCTAAAACAAGGCTAGGAAACCAATAAACACATCAAGAGCTATTTTAGATCTTGAACTAAGCATTTACAATTAAAAACAAACATAAATCAGGAATAAATATTTCTATCAGTCCAAAACTCATGATTAATTCAGTAAAGGTGTATCTAGGCATTTCATGACTATTCCCAGAAATTGAGCTCAAAAATCTATTTAATTTTTGCTACAAAAATCATTAAGGTAGAAATAGCATAATTGCAAGATAAATCATAATAAAAGATTTACTCAGTAACTTTGTGCCAAATTTTTGTGCAGAGCCTACACATGTTATTTCTCTCAACATATCCAAAAACCAGCTCATGATCCTGTGTAGATTTTGAACTACAACAAAAGTGGCTTCAATTTTTCATGTAAAAACTATAACTTAAAAGTATATACATGCTTTGCAAAAGATGTAGGTCTACTCACAAGGAAGACAACAAAATTGGTTTTGCATTTTTAGGATTTTTCTGTGATTTTATATGAATTTTCCAAGTCATTGGACCCAAGGGTAAAAGACTTGAGAATCTATTTTCAACCCTGACCCTAGAACTATTGAAAACCTCACAGATATACCCCTGGTTTGCACAAAGCACCTTGGAAAGAAGCAAGGCCTCGCAATGTGGTCCCTGGGGTGGACTGGCGGCGCGGCCGGCCGAAATCCGGCGACCTCGCCGGCGGTCCTGGCCGGGGGAGAGGTGGAGCGGGGTCTGGGGACCACGTACGACCGATTTGTGTGCTAAATCGGGGCAGGGAGGCGACTAGAGGGCGCGGCCGGCGGAGCAGGGCGGCGGGCGCCGCTAGAGCTTGGGCTCCGGCGAGATTAGGGGTCGGCCTGGGCAACCAGCAGGCGTGGGGGCTCTATTAGGTCCTAGGGAAGATGCCTGAGTGGCTGGGCGGCTAGGAAAGAAGGCGGGCCAAGGAGTTCGACGTCGACTGCCATGGCAGAGCGGCGGCTCTGGGCACCGGCGCATTGCGCGAGGAAGGCGAGGGGAAGCTCTTAAATAGCGCGCGTGCCTTAGGGAGGAGGTCACGACCAGCGCACACGTCGGCCACAGGAGTCAATGCATGGGCCGGAGAGGCGGTGGCGCTGTGCATGGCGTACGGCGGCATCGCGACTGGTCGGGCGGCGGCATGGGCGGCGCACGTGGTGACGTGGCGGGCGGAGGAGGTTCGGGCGGTGGTCGAGGGGGCCCGCTGGGCGGTGTGGAACGCCGCTCCGTGCTCTCCACGTGGTGGCTCTGGCCTCGGCGTCTGGGCCCAGTGGGGGCCGCGGCGCGGACGACGCGCGGCGTCGACGCGGCCGACGCGCTCTGGAGCGCCCAGGGTGCAAAACTGTTTCGGCCTAGCATGCTTTGACCGAGATTTTCTCACAATTTTTCAACTGAAGTGCACCTTGAGGTAAAAAACAAAGTTGGAGGTCTCATGACCGTCAACAACATTTACAAAGGCACTTAGGTGTTTTGGCCAATAGATTGTGCACAAAAGGCATGCCAACTTGGCACTTTTCATGGCGCTAATGAATAGTGATGTGCTGCGTTGACCAAGGTTTTTCACCCATTTATGCTTCAAATTGGAAATGCCACTCAACATGAAAGTTGTGTCCCATGAAAAATTACACAACTTTTGTATAGGGAGAATTTGAAGTGTTTAGGTGAAATTTGGAGAACGCAGCAAAAGTTCTGGAAGGGCTATGGAGGTCAAAGGGTTAACTTGGGATTTTGACCATTCTTTGACCAAGGGTTGACCATTAATGTGTGTTGACTTGATTAAGATGATCATTAGTGATTGTTGGCTAGGTTTTCGAGGTGATGGCCCAGGTTGACCGAGGTTTGACCAAAGTCCTCGTGTTTGACTTGATCGACTCGGTCATTAGCATTAAATAACCCTAATAAAAACCTGGGGCGTCACAGCCTACCCCCTTAAAGAGAATCTCGTCCCGAGATTCGTCAACAAGATTAGAGCGATTTCTTCCAACAAGACAAGGGTTACAAAGGGAGAAAGGCATATCCGCTTACACTTCTCGGCATCGAGAATTCAGATAGGACAAAAGATACATGGTGCTCTCCTCACTACCTCAACGCAGCTCATGAGGAAGCGGGTGATGAATGTGCACATGAAAAACTAAGAGCAGACAGATTCCGCCTGCGATGCTGAGGTACATTCCTACCAGCGTCCAGCGAAGCGACTCGAACACCTCCAAGAACTGAGCCATGGTCGGCGATGCAGGCTGGGGTTCTTCTCTCGGTCTTATTCCGAGCTTCTTCTGGAGGTTGTCGACGAAGACGGAGGGACAACTTGCTAGGCGAGGAGCGGAGCAGACGATAGAGACGGGCTGGTGGCGGGTTGGCCAAAAACTAGCCGGAGGGAGAACAAAGAGCGATGGTGATGTCGAGCTCAAAAGGTTGGCGAGACTTGGTAATGGCGGTATCGACGGAGGGCTTTCCTTTTATGCCTCCACGAGACCGCAACGGTCATCCAGAACCATCTGAGGTAGGGGCCGGCGAAGCGATGCGGTGGTGGCAACACGGGGCTCGATAATGGTCGGCCCGTGAGGTCTCGGCGACGTGATCGTGGCCGCGGAAAAGAGATGGCAGAGCGACGCCACGACGTCGTACGGTCGTGGCACTGAAAAGGATGGGGTCCAACGGTCTGAAGAACTGACCGTGATGGTGGGAAAAACGAGAAGAGCTCAGGTTATCCACCCTCTAGGCTCGAGATCGTAACGAGGAGAATTTAGCAAAAGATTCTACCGATCCTTCGTTTGCTTGTTTCTTGATTCCTAGGATTTGGAGGGTATGATCAACGGATCATGGATTGATAAGCGATGAAGGACTCTCATGCCTTGACTTTTAGAGAACCTTGACTGCTCATGAAAAACTCTGCTCCTACTTCTTCAACTTATCTGGTTGATTTGATTTGTTGCTCAGAGAACTTTGAGATTGAACGGAAAGAGACCAAGTTGAAAAGTTCCCTAGAGATTTCTATGAAGAAAAGGAAGGCTAGTAAACAAATATTTGCTAAATTTGTTTACTAAGATTTCTGAATTTATTTTTTTGAAAGGCAATAAAGGTATAAGGAGGGATCAAGGGTTCCACCCTCAGAAGTCCAAGGTTAGTTGTCCATAAAAACAATAAAGGATGGCAAGGTCATAGGGAGCGGTTGCACGGAGTTGTTTACGGATAGCAATGAGAATGATTTGAAGAGATGGGTAGGTACAACAATTTCAGAAGATATTTGCTCACATGTTATTTAGTTGGTGAGTTTTGGTGACAACATTCCTTATGTTACCGGTGCAACAATTTTAAACTTTATGGGCGGTGGTCTAGGGGGCCCGCTAGGCGATGTGGAACGCCGCTCCGTGCTCTCCACGTGGTGGCTCTGGCCTCGGCGTCCGGGCCTAGTGGGGGCCGCGGCGCGGATGACGCGCGGCGTCGACGCGGCCGACGCGCTCTGGAGCGCCCAGGGTGCAAAACTGTTTCGGCCTAGCACGCTTTGACCGAGATTTTCTCACAATTTTTCAACTGAAGTGCACCTTGAGGTAAAAAACAAAGTTGGAGGTCTCATGACCCTCAACAACATTTACAAAGGCACTTAGGTGTTTTGGCCAATAGATTGTGCACAAAAGGCATGCCAACTTGGCACTTTTCATGGCGCTGATGAATAGTGATGTGCTGCGTTGACCAAGGTTTTTCACCCATTTATGCTTCAAATTGGAAATGCCACTCAACATGAAAGTTGTGTCCCATGAAAAACTACACAACTTTTGTATAGGGAGAATTTGAAGTTTTTAGGTGAAATTTGGAGAACGCGGCAAAAGTTCTGGAAGGGCTATGGAGGTCAAAGGGTTAACTTGGGATTTTGACCATTCTTTGACCAAGGGTTGACCATTAATGTGTGTTGACTTGATTAAGATGATCATTAGTGATTGTTGGCTAGGTTTTCGAGGTGATGGCCCAGGTTGACCGAGGTTTGACCAAAGTCCTCGTGTTTGACTTGATCGACTCGGTCATTAGCGTTAAATAACCCTCATAAAAACCTGGGGCGTCACAGCGCCGGCGGTGGGGCAGCGGTGGCGCGCCTGCCGTGGCTCGGATTTCCGGTGAAGCCCGGTCAATGCGGGGCCATGGTCGGCGGTGGGAGATCGAGTAGGGACAAGAGAAGAGGATCCGAGGGTTGGTCAGCTACGGGAGTGAGCGGGGAGGAGAGCTTGTGCGCGGCGGCAGCAATGGCGCGGTGGTGGAGCGTCTGGCGCGTGCGAGGAGGAGTGCGAGCGCCTTTTATAGGCGGCGAGTGAAGAAGGGGACTCGGGGCTTCGTCGCGAAGGAAAAGAAGGGGAGGAAAGGGGGCCCGGCCGCGGCGCGCGAGGGCGTGCCACGCGTCGGGAGCGTGCTCCCCTAGACGATTTGCTCGGACGGCGGGCGCCAAATGATGTCCTGGGCGACCTCGGGATACTGCGGGCCAGGGGGGACCCGGACGCCGAGGGGCGGTGGTGCCGCGTGGCGGCGCGGGCACGACGCTTTGGGCGCGCGAGCGCGGCGCTGCGTGACGCGGCGGCTGAACCAAAATCGTTTACACTACTTTGCCTCGAACAAACTTCAAAATTTTGATTATAAGTTCAAATTCGCCCAATACAAAACTTGTAGAGGAACTATAGGAGAATAATTATTGCAAAGGCCGATCTATCTTTTCATCAACGATTTGAGCATAAACTTCAGAGGTAAATGCCGTTTTTCTCGGCTCGGTCAAAGTGCAAATTCTGGCGTTGACCGCGTTTTTGCACGTCTTCCACTCAAAATTTCAAATGCCGTCAATCATGAAAGTTGTGTCCCATGAAAAGATGAACAACTTTTGTATTGGCCGATTTTTGAGTGTTTAGATGAAATTTGGAAAACGCGGCAAAAGTTCTAGGATAGGTTCATGGGCACTAGGGTAATGAATAGGGTTTTAGGGGTTTGACCAAAGGTCAATTTGTGTGATTAGGCACTAATGACCATGTTGACTAGGGTTTTGAGGGGTTTGACCAAGGTTGACCAAGAGTTTGAGTACTACCAAGGTGTTTGACTTGGTCAACAAGGTCATTAATACTAATGACACTAATTAAAAACCTGGGGCGTCACAATTATCCAATGGCACTTTTGTTCATAAAAGAAAAAAAATTAACTGACATTTCCATCTCGCCCAATTTGCTGTGGAAGCCCAGTTTCCAGCCCAAAGCAGTGAACTTAAATTCTTTTTCCTGGGAGTATGATTTCAAATGAAAGATTTCTCCTTTCCTACTGTTAGGTTCAGTCAATCCAGTATTTCTAGTCAAGTTTCCTTTGGATAACAGGAGAAACATGGGAGTTGCAGGATGAACCATTTACTATCATCTTTCTGATCTGGTTGATTGCTTTCAGAATATCCATTCGGGTCTGCTCAATTATTGGTTTTCCTGTCGTTTACTGGGCATAACACCAGCACATGGATAACCAGAACTTAAAACGGAAGCATCTGAAGAAAGAGCGGGTCTCTTGTTAACTTCCTGCTGCTATGACAATTCTTCATCACTCAGACAGTCTCTGGTAGTCATTTAATATTTTTCCTCTCCATAAGTGTGGTCACAAAATTAGTAACTGAAAGATCTCTCTTGTAGAACATACCACACCCCACACATGTTGTGGAAGACTGGAAGAGGGGCCATTACAGTTACAGCCAGTACAGAAAGCTACAGAAAGCAGCTTCCTGCATAATATTTAGTTATTCACAAGATGATGGTGACAAATAAAGCATAATATTTACAAGCAAGATAATCGTTTCATCATATTTTTACCAAGATGTGGCACGGAAAAAAAATCAGTACAAGAGACAGCTGCACACTGCGAAAACATCTACTCCAACCCGCATTGGACCATACTGTAGTTGCACAAAGCCACGGCGGATACCTAAAAAAACCCTCCTTTATCTGGAGTTAGAGTGATACATCATACATGCCGTGACCCGGTACCTAGTCATGATTCATGACAGGACGAACTGGAATATTTCAGAGCGAGCCAGTTCTCACCAACTCACCGCCAACAGCAATTCACGTACAGAATAGGCAGTCAATAAGCAGACAGCAGACAACTACGTGAGTTTGGAAAAGGATGGGTTGGGGATGGAGATCGACGAACTTGCCGGCCATTAGACTAACTCCAGCAGCTTACTCATCACCACACCCATACTCAAAATGAGGGAGAAAACCATACTGTAGCGCCTCCAGCGGTTCACTTATCCTCACCTTCATTTTGTGGATGGTGCCCTCTGAGCACTCAAACTCAGGTATCTCTCTCCTCTCCTTCATCTTTTTTTTTCCAACCGCTTCTCTCCTGCCTTCCCGTGTCTCCCTCGCTCGTCTCCCGTGCCGTCTCCCTCGCCGGCGTGGAGGCCCGCGCGGAGGCGCTCCTCGTCGAGAGGCGTGCGGCGGTGCAGGCCCGCGGCGGCGGCCCCTGCGGAGGCGAGGCGCGCGACGGCGCTCCACAGCGCAGACCCGCGGCGCAGAGCTCCATGGCCTCGACCTCTCCGTCTCCTACGGCTTCCGCGCTCGCCGCGTCGGGCTGGCCTGTACCCCTGCGTCGGCCGCCGCCCGCACCACCGCGGCGTGGATCCGGTGCGGCGCGGCGCCCGCTCCAGGTCGACGACGGTGGCGGAGCTCCGCTGCGG
Organism: Cenchrus fungigraminus; assembly: GCA_036936925.1. Classification (NCBI taxonomy): domain Eukaryota; kingdom Viridiplantae; phylum Streptophyta; class Magnoliopsida; order Poales; family Poaceae; genus Cenchrus; species Cenchrus fungigraminus. The sequence continues at coordinate 60,147,229 of CM072768.1, read as the reverse complement.
GTCCCTGCCAGATCCGGCACCGTCTCGCTCCTCCACTCCGACTCGCCGAACCGGCGGTTGAAGAAGGCCGATGAGATGGAGGAGCTAGAGCGCACCGCCGAGGCCACCGAGGAGTCGGAGGAGGAGAAACGCGACCTCCCCTGCACCACCCTGTCGCAGATCCGGCCGGAGCGACCCCCCTCTCCCCTCCCGGTGGCGCGGGTTGACCCAACGAGGGGACGCGGCGGAGGGGCTCCAGGACGCGCGCGACGGGAGCTCCTCGACGCAGGGCCGCCGACGAGAGGTGGAGCGCGTCGCCGACGCTCGCTCATGGAAACGCGGGAGCCAACCGTCGGAGCCGCGCGCTGCAAGGATGGGCGAAGGGATGCGCAACGTTGCTGCGAAGGCCTACCTTTTGCGAGTTCGCTTCATTCTCTCTCATTCGCTCATAGCGGGCTTTTGAAGTTGAAGATGGGTTTCCTTGGTGTGGACAGTCTTAAGGGCGCCACTTCAGGGGATCAGGCAGTCAAGCTCAAGGAGGATGCCAAGGCGGGAAGCATGTGGTCGTCGAGGCGGCACGCCGGTACTTCCGCTTCTGCGCGTGGAGCGCCCAGCTGTCGCCGCCGAGCACGCTCTCGCCGGCTTCATTCCTCACCGCCGCGGCCGCGGCCGGCCGCCGGGACCATCGACGCGAGAGAGGAAGAGGTGGGGGTGGTTCGGCCCACGGGGGTTTCCGCCGCATATTGGAGCCCACGGGTCTACTTGGCCCTTTAAAGGTATATGGGCACTTAGGCCTGCACAATTAGTGATTGAGCCCAGCTAATGATGGCATTATAATCTCAAAAAAAAAAAAAGCTAATGATGGCAGCACATCATCATTGACAGAGGACCAAACGTTTTTCTAAGACCACATTGATGCTCAAACGACAAAACATACGGAAGGACGTCACCTCGCAACACAAAATCATCATATAAGGGGAAAATGGAGATATAAGTACAATAATGCATGCAAATGAAAACATTATCACTTAAATGTTCTTCGTTCTGTATCAGTTGACATGAGGTATGAACTGAGCATGATTAATCGGTACTTAGTACTTAACACGTTACGAGCATGCGCTCACCATTATGCAACATATTGCATATATAGGGTGGTAATGGGCCATGGCCCTAATGCATCCTTCACAATTCAGCTAAGTCCTATTAGCTACTTTTTAGCTCAAAATTATATATGATTATGACCTGACCCTTATAGAGCGATTCTTAAATTTACTAATCTAAATTGGAGGGCCCATTACCACCAATATATAATGTGGTGACATTTTCCACTACATCCCAACAAACAAGGCGCATCACTAGCTAGAAATAAGCTTAGTACAGGTAACAAGCAAATAATGAATCATGGCAATTCGAAATTTTGAACCAAGAGATGTTGGAGGGCCCATTACCACAAATATATAATGTAGTGACATTTTCCACTACATCCCAACAAACAAGGCGCATGACTAGCTAGAAATAAGCTTAGTACAGGTAACAAGCAAATAATGCTCTATATACCATTGCTATTTCCCCTTAGTTCAACCCTCTCTCTCTCTCTCCATTTCCTTCTTTACTAGGAACATCATCAGTCTTTCAAGAACATTCAACATCATTTTCACCCCTACACTCAATCCAAAATCAAATGTTTGTTATGCCGATACTCCGTACGTATCTTCCCTCTTAAACAAAAAAGACAAAAGGCTCATCCGTAGAAGCTCTTAATATATGCCACACGTCATCTTTTGACTTCTTTATTACATTTTTCAATCTCCGAGGTGGACAGTTGCCGTGTGTATTAGTCTACCTCGGCATCGTGCAGCTACCACCTCAAATTAAGAATGGATCATGGCACATTAGTAGCTTTCCACAAATCAGCCTTAATCAACCGGGTCCAGCTTCAATCATCAATATATAGCGTGAACGTGTGTAACTAGCGTGTGGATAATGACACGATCACGACCATTTCTTAGAGCTACGTGATTGTAGCTTGTTTGATTTGATATGTGTGCATCACTGCGATATGGTCATATGGAAGCGACTCTTACAATTTAAAATTCGTTCAAATGACTAAAAGTTTCTGACTCATGGATGCGTGCCTCCCCAAACAAAGATGGCTTAAAATACGAAAGTAATTAGTTTGTGATTTTCTCAATGGAAGCCAAATTAAATACCAGCTCAGGTCAGATCCTTATCTCACTCTTAATTATACACGTGGCACAGCAACAAACATAATTGGTGGGAACATCTCGTGACGACCCAATCGGCGCGCCAAAGAATGGGGACTTCCACGCCCTTCATGATAGTGGGATGGCACTTGTGGAAAGATTAGAATACCCGGCTGTGTTTGATCAACGCTCGGCGTCAGTATCCATCATCCTAGATAGGATCAAAATGGAGACCGACGTTTGGATCGCAACGGAGACGCTTAAGCTAGGTACTTTATTTTGTGAGTAATCCGCATGAGGAATGCACGCAAGCGTGTACTGTGACCAAACAATTCTTTTACTTAATACAAAGATCCTCAATTCTCCTATGTATTCGAGAAAAAAAACTAGAGTTAGGCAAGTTGTTAGGTGAGCTCTCTTGTGGGCGATCGACTATGAATGTGTACGTCAGCCAGTCGTTTACTCGGAATTTGCTGGAACTTTGGTCCTCTTGGACTGAACGAAAACACAGATTTGAAAAACATATGTATGCAAACATTATTTAAAGACATGTCAAAACAATGGCATTCGAGAAGAAGTTCTCCCGTAATTATTACTCCATCCATATCGAAATATTTGTTGCTATTGATTTTTTTTTACAACTTTGATCATTCGTCTTATTTCAAAAATTGTGCAAATACAATTCATTTTGTTTGCTTTATGTTTATTGTTGTATGTATTTTAAACTTGACTTATCATTTCACATGTTTGCGATAATTTTTTGAATAAGACGAATGGTCAGGGTTGCAAAAAAAGTCAACAATGACAAATATTTCGATATGGAGGGAGTATTTTACAAGTAAAACAAACCCGTTACTATTAGCTTATTGACAAAATATATCAAACTACTACATGACACCAACACGAGAGCAAAAGAATGAATTCAAACATATGCCAAACCATGAAAACACAGCACCTAGCCAACGTTGAAAACCCGCCGGGCAAATGATAGCGGCTTTTGAAGTGTGTCTCCATTTTTATTTTATTTTTTATGGAAGTGTGTCTCCAAATCAATTTTCAGCATTTGCTACTTCGAAAGCTTCTGGCGCCGGCGCCGCTCTTCGGAGAGCTGCTTTGCGAACTTGGTGAGCTGCTCGGCGTTGGTGCCCTCGCCGGGAACGTCCACGTTCCGGCCGGTCTCCAGGTCCACCCGGGAGACCTTCTGTCCGAGAAGGTCCTTCCCAATCTTCACCAGCTTGTCCATGTTCTCCTTGGAGCAGTCGTCGATAGAGCCTGCACTGCCCGTCAACTGATCATACTGCACCGATTTGACACGACATACAGTAGTCAGTACTTAAAACTAATATACTTCAGTCACATGCTCACACAGCATGAAGAACAAGATAACACATGCTGGCCGATGATGCTTAACCTGAATCCGAAGGTAGTTTTCGCTTGAGTGCAGGGCGCGGAAGAGGACGCAGAGGTGGATGTCGACCATGTCGCCGCTGGCGGAGTTGAACATGTCGATGATGGGGGCCGTGCCGTCCTTGATGAGCCAGTTGAAAATGCCCCACTTGGCCGCGGCCTTGGCGCTGTACGTGCGGTTCTGGTTCGACCCGCAGCCGATGGAGATCACCATGAACTCGCCGTAGTCCACCGGCTTCACCGGGAAGAACTCGTCGTTCCCAAGGACTATGTCCCTTGTCACCTGGTTCATTGCACACAGTGTCTGCGCAAACGCCCATTCACAATTAAGATCAAGCATTGACATTTTTCTGAAAGAAATCAATCATTGACATTAATGTGATACGTGTCGATCATGAAGCTGCGCACAAGGTTTTACCGGATTGTTAGCGGCGACGCCTCCGTCAACGAGGTTAAAGGTCCTGGTATTGCCCTTCTCGTCTTTCGTCTCGAAGTAGTGTGCCGGGAAGAAGGTTGGAGCCGCGGAGGTGCCGATTGCGATGTCCGACAAGAGTGCATTTTTTAACGGCCGGCGCTTCAGCTGATCAAAACCAGGGCACGAGGTAGCACGCACGCATGCAACGAGTTAATTGAGAAATCACCAAAAGATTTTCCATTGACATTGCAACTATAGATGATAAGTATTGGCTGTTAATGATGGTGATGTAATCATAAGAAACACAATTGCTGGCTTTCAAGGTATACGTACAGAAAATACTAGTTTTTTAGCAGTATATACAGAAAATACTAGTTAGTTGGTTCCATCAAAACATGTCTTGGGTCCCCAAGTTTAAGCTACGAAGACTGGATAGCTAGGCAGAATAACCGAACTGGATACAATAGCAGACAGTGATATACTTGCAAGTTGCAACAATTTCTACGGATTGGCGTAAATGGACAACTGCAACATGTGCAATTTAGGGAGCAAAAAAAAGAAGGTTCAACCTGGCTACCATATAGTTAGTATGAACATTTATTTTTATTTTATATACTGACTGCTTCAACAATCCAACGACTATAAGCCTAGCTATAGGATCAGAGACTACGGCTCTCGTTTGCACCGCAGTTTGCTTTCGGATCTAGTTCCTCCAAATTAAATCTCCTTCCCCATCCCTGTTGCCCTCTTTTAGGAGTCATATTGTCGCTCTAGGGTAACTGGATTATTCCTCACATTATTTCCGTTTGCAGTAGTGGCAATTCATTAACCGTTTGCAGTAGTAGCTACTTGACCAAATAATCTCAAGATGAAAGCTGGGTTATTTCGCAGGCGCAGGCGGAGGTGCGATATGGGGCTTAATTCTTTGGTGATGAGCTCAGGTTCATAGTAGGAGTAGAATAGTATTGGCAGTACACGGGAGGACACATTAAGTTTACCTCAAAGCTAGAGAAAATCGTGGGATGCATGTACGCAATGTCGAAGGTTGGGATGATTAGACTAGTTAGCGCCTTGTCCAACCTCATGTCGCCGAGGTACTGACGAAGCAGTGCATGGAGGTACTTGCCATCGTACTTCGGGCCTCTTACCATCCTCAACGTGGCAAAGATCTTGGACAGGATCCAACTCCTGCAAAATGCTCACCTCACTTTTAAACTGAGGTTTTGTTTAGATCGGCGAATTTTTACTTTTCACTCGTCACATCAGATGTTTCCATGCTAATTAGGAGCATTAAATGTAGAGTAATGATAAAATTCATTTCATAATCGTGAATAAATTCGCGAGACAAATTCTATTGAGCCTAGTTAGGCCTGATTAGATAACCTAGTGCTACAGTAAACACCTTCTAATGATGGCTTAATTAGAATTATTAGATTCGTCTCGCGATTTCCAATCCATCTGTGTAATTAGTTTTAAAAAAGTCCATTTTTGACCATCCAACTATAGGATAAGTTTGGATTTTGGCCATCAAACTTTAAAATCGGAAATCTTTGACCATCCAACTGTCAAAACCGATCAAATTTGGCCACGGGCTGTTTTGATGGGTGATTTCAAATTTTTTTATTTATGATTTAGTGTTTAGATCTTAAAATGATTATTACTTTTTCTCCGTACCTCTGATTTAGGTGATTCTTGTGGGCGTTCATAACGGTAAGCTTTATATTTTCATATGTTATTATACTATTTTATCACTATTTGTTATATTATTCTTATGTTGTGTAAAAACAATAATATAAAAAAAGTAAAATAAACAGCAACAAAAGAATATGGATAACATTTTAAAAGATAAAGGTAATAATTACAAAAGCATGACCACAAGAATCACTTAAATCAAAGATACAAGAAAAAAAGTAATCATTTTAGAGATACTCCAAGAACTATTTTAATTATTTTATTTATAGTTTAGTCCTATCTTAAAATGATTACTATTTGTTGCTCCTATCTCCAATTTAAGTGATTCTTGTGGTCATGCATTCGTAATGATGAGTTTTATCTTTTAAAATGATGTTCATACTATTTTTAAATGTTTATTTTACTTTTATTATATATTTCTACACTACAACATAAAAATAATATAACAAATAGTGATAAAATAGTATAAATAACATCATTATGAATGTGTGACCGGAGGAATGACCTAAATCGGAGGTACGAACAAAAAAGTAATAATCATTTTATGATCTAAGGACTAAATTGTAAATAAAAAATTTAAAATCACTCATCAAAACAGTCTGATTGCCAAATTTGAACGGTTTTGACTGTTGGATGGTCAAAGATTTCTGATTTTGGAGTTCGATGGTCAAAACCAGACTTAGCCTATAGTTCAAAAATGAATTTTTTGTTTAGTTTTATAATTAGATCATGTTTAGTCTTTCTAATCCGCATCAGTAAACTTGATGTGACACCCAACTAAACAAGGCCTCATTACCTTGCATCGATCCAGTGTATCTTCCGAACTGTATAAAGAAAAACGAGTCTAGTGGCAGTATAGTTTTCTTATGATTGCTAGTACTTACTTCTGTGGGAAGATTTTCGGCGAGTGGTTGATGTAGAACTGCGCCAAATCCTCGGCAACGAAGAGTGGTCGTCCGTTCTTGCCTGGGGCTGCGAGCATCGTTGTCAAGAGACCACCGGTGCTCGTGCCAGCAATAACATCAAAGTAGTCGGCGATCCTAGCATCCGGTCCATCCAGTTTCTGCACAGGAAAATCGCGAGAACCCATGAGACATAAGCACCTGACATGGTTGAAGCAAAGAAAGCATACCATAACAGTGTTCCGCAGGATGCAGAACAAGTGCACCAGATATGCATGTGAACTTACTTGGAGCTTCTCTTCGAGGAAGGCAAGGACGACAGCCGGGATGATTCCCCTAACACCGCCACCGTCGATGCTCAGAACAGTGACCAGCTTGACCTTATCAGGAATAATCTGAGGTGCACCTACTGCAGAACTAGTGCTTGTCATCTTTTGATTTTGATGGCACAAAGCAAGCTATGCACTTGAGTTATGGAAGGTTCAGAATGTCGTGCAGATAGTACCAGGAAGCAGGCCATTAAGGTTTTTATAGAGACATATCCTGGATTCTGGATTAACTCAAGGAAGAAGCAACAATGTTGCCTCCAAAGCAGGGCTAATCTGATTAATTTACTCCTCAGGCCAGGTCTTCACCAAATTATTTCTATCACTACTTCCTATAAAATATCCACCAACTTTGACAAATTTTACTCAACCTTAAACTGTGCTGCAGAGAAACAACATGCGGTCCAATGTGTTTTTCTTAATTGGATCTTACCTTGACCTTGTTTGTCCAAGAGCTGCGAATCTCTTGCAAGGTTCTTTATCTTTGCTCTCTCTAATAAGTGTAATTAAACATGAAGGCATAATTAGGAAATTCATAAATTTATGTAAATTTCTCTATCTGAAGATATGCATGTGTGCTGTCCATTGACTTTAATTTTCTGAAGCAAGGTGTGTTGATAAGACAGCAGACGAGATTCTAGGGCTGGCTGTTGAGTGTAAGGAAGATAGATCTATTGCAGATAACATGTTTATCTGTGTTTTGTTTATGTAACACACAATTCGTGCACGGTAGATGAAGTGGTTTGACATTAGTCATTGTGTCCAGTTTTCTCGGCCAGCTTGGCTGAGATTTCTTCTTAGTGCAATGCCATGGGGGTGGTCTTTCCCCCGCCAGTCGAGTTTGTTTCCCAGTTTTAAAAATAGAACATTCCTGTGGTGGATCTGTAAATGTTTTGTTTACTAGTCGTTCTTCCTCTTATGTATTATTCTCAAAGTACCATCATACCTACCTAGATCAAGCATAAACTACTTGCAAAATGTGACTGTGAGGTCTGAAAATAGGCTTCAAAATCAAAATGTCTCACACTCACCTATTACAGTGGCTAATAGCAAGTCTAGCCATGGACACCTTCAAAAATATCTGATCTCCAAGTAATTGGTAACAACATAAATACACTTTATTTCTCAAGTATCATTAAACAGGATTAGTTCACAAATGAAACAAATATTCAAGTTCAAGAGGCACATAATCTGACATCGCCATTTACCAGAACACAATCGATTTCATTACTTTTGGAGGGGCCTGATTGCACTTCATATTGCATTGTGATGAATTTGATTGTTCCCAGTTGATCCATTAGATTGGTCAATTCTTAAAGGGTCAGCAGAGACAGATGTTCGGATCATATTCATCTGAGTCAAATTCAACCTGCCATCCAGCATAGGATGTTTAATGGACAACACTTCACGAAAATTGTAATATAAATTTGGATAAAAATAAAGCAGGACCACATTGCCTCAGAGAGCCAATTTTCATGGGGTATCATGCCATAAACTGATATGATAAATCTACTGATGTCACCATATATGTCAATGTGAAAAATGTAATATACTCATTTTAAGACTTGGAGACTTCAAGTGTGGATAATAGTAGTTCCAGCACAGCACATGTCATCGATAAAATAAGCTTAAATTTTATCACGATAATACAGAAAATTAGAGCAGCAAGAGAATTAATCTTGATGGTAATATCTAGTAGTAATAGGTTCACAGGAGAGAGCAAAAATTATGTAACTCACATTTTCATCTCTGTACCATCCCAATTCCAGCACGAAGCAGTAAGCCGAAGTTCTTGCTCCTGGCGTTTTCCTTCTGTTTGCCAATCTGAAAGTAATTTGCCTTGAATCTGATTTCCAGCATAAGATTCTCCTTTTCTACTGTTACATTTTGTTGATCCAGTATTTCCAGCCAATTTTTCCATTGGAATATCAGGAGGAGGAACATGGGGGTCACAGGATGAAGTATTTGTCGTCCCCTTCAAATCATGAGATACCTTCTTGCCATTGAAATTGTTGAACCTGCTTGACTTGCTTCCAGAATTGCCCTCCGTGTCTCCTCAATTAATGGCTTTTCTTTCATAATGGTAAGCCTAATACTGGTGCTCAGATTACCAGAATTTGAATGGGAAGCATCTGACGAAAGAGCCAGTCTCTTGTTAATTTCGTGCTTCCTAGATAATTCTTTGTCCCTCATCCTAGATTCTGCTGCCATGTGCTGTGCACCTTTATTATGCATCTGGTAATTTGTTAGTATTAGAAAGACAATAATAACAGAAGAATCGCGACAACAATGTCTAACAAGACAAACCACAAAAACAAAGTACTCAAGGAAGAATGAGAGGTAGCTTTCTGAATTCTGATAACAAACATCTAGAGAAGAAAGCTACATCACAAGAGTTATGACATGAGAAGTTATGAAATGACTACCGCTACTGCGCTACATTCAACCACAGGTATTGTACGGTACACTGTCTCCACTTAGAAATGAAAGATTTCTCCTTTCCTGCTGTTAGGTTCAGTCAATCCAGTATTTGTGGTCAAGTTTCCGTTGGATAACCACGAGAAACATGGGAGTTGCAGGATGAACCATTTACTATCATCTAGAGATACTTTGTTAGCACTGAAATAGTTTGATCTGGTTGATTGCCTTCAGAACATCCATTCGGGTCTGCTCAATTATTGGTTTTCCTGTCATTTACTGGGCATAACACCAGCACATGGATAAGCTGAACTTAAAGTGGAAGCATCTGAAGAAAGAGCAGGTCTCTTGTTAACTTCCTGCTGCTCATCGGACAATTCTTCATCACTCAGCCAGTCTCTGGCAGTCATTTAATATTTTTCCTCTGCATAAATGTGGTTTTATCATTAATACACATTTAATACTCTTAATTAGTGTCCGAAGATTGATGTGATAGATAGTTGGTGAAATTTTTAGAAAGTATACACGGTAAAAGTTCTCTCTTGTAGAACATGGCACACAAATTGTGGAAGAGGGGCCATTACAGCCTTACAGGTTCACCAGTAGCACCACAATTCACTAAGCTACAGAAAAAAGTTTTCTGCATAATATTTAGTTATTTACAAGATGATGGTGACAAATAAAGCATAATATTTACTAGCAAGATAATTGTTTGATCATATTTTTACCAAGATGTGGCATGGAAAAAAAGCAGTACGAGAGAAACAGCTGCGCACTGCGAAAACATATACTCCGACCCGCATTGGTAATTGCACAAAGCCACAAATAGCTCAAAAAAAAACTCCTTTCTGTCGTGACCTGGTACCTATCATGATAATCAAAGCCAATTGGACAAATGGCAGAGGACGAACTGGAATATTTCAGAGCGAGCCAGTTCTCACCACCAACAGCAATTCACGTAAAACATAGGCAATCTCTAAGCAGACAGCAGACAACTACGTGAGTTTAGAAAAAGGATGGGTTGGGGATGGAGATCGACGAACTTGCCTGCCACTAGGGGGCCACTTCAGGGGATCAGGCGTCAAGCTCAAGGAGGATGCCAAGGCGGGGAGCATGAGGTCGTCGAGGCGGCACGCCGGTACTTCCGCTTCTGCGCGTGGAGCGCCCAGCTGTCGCCGCCGAGCACGCTATCGCCGGCTTCCTGAGTTCCTTCCGCACCGCCGCTGCCGCGGGACCGCCGGGACCACCGACGCGAGAGAGGAGGTGGGGGTCGTTCGGCCCACGGGGGGTTTCAGCCGCATATTGATTGCGGCAACTTTGCCTTCGGGTCTACTTGGGCCTTGGGTTCTTAGGCCTTCACAATTTGTAATTGGCCCAGCTAATGATGGCAGCACATTGATGTAAGCATCCTATAGCTTTCGGAATTTTTTTCTTTTGAGATTCATGCACACAATAACAGTCTTTAGATCATCATCCCATCCGAAGGTTTTCTCCGCATTGTTGCCGCCACCGCCCACTCGTGCGCGCCGCCACCGCCCCCTGCGCCGACCTGACGTCACCCCCGCGCGGGCTCTGCCGGCCGACCCTCTTCCCAAGGAGAAGACAACGAAAAATATTGAAATTATTGTAGTCCAAATGTTGAATCTAGTTTGGTCTAATGTTGAATCTTGTTTGCTCAAATGTTTAAATAGATGATGAAAAATGTTAAATACCATAAAAAAGTGTTGAATGTTGAATCCAATATTTCTAAATGTTGAAAGTGAATTTTTGAAATATTGAATTTAGTTGGGCCTATTAATTAGGTTTGATGGACTTTGAAGTCATGTTGCTTATCCAGCATAAATCTATATATGAGCACCCACCCAAGGATAGATGGATGGAGCATAATGGACCGTGATTTTACTGTGAGTCAGACTTTTTGCCGTGAGCTTTTTTTGGGCTCACGTCAAAAAGCCATTTTGCCGAGGGTCACTTGAAAACTCACGATAGCCTTTTTTGGCCGTTGGCAAAATATTGTTTGCCGAGTGCGGCTCTCGACAAAGATCGATTTTGCCGTGAACTTTTTTGGTCGGCGGCAAAATCGAAGTTTGACACGAGTATTTGCAAAAACAATTGGCAAAGTTCAAATTCAATGCATTTTTAAGCATTTGCAAAAATAATTGGCAAAGTTCAAATTCAAATTGTTTTTAAGTAGTGTTGGTGTAATTAGAACCGAAGGGTACACCACGCAACAGTACAATTCTTCTACTTCTACTACTACAAGGCAGTAAGTAAAGAAGACAATAGTAACTTACTACTTCGAAGTTCTCCACCATTTAATGCCTGTCCCATCAGTTACAATGACCCCCCTATATATAGGGATGGGGGTAGTTGGCAATTTTCCCCCAAGCCCCTGGTGGTTATTTTCTTCCGAGCCCCTAGTGGACACGATATTTACAAGAAGCCCCTCCAACTCATACCAAGGCCTATTAACTCCTACATGGGCTGGGTCATTCCCCCAACAGTAGCCCCTCAGCTACTTCGATTTGGCTGGCACAACAAAGCGGAGTAGCTGAACACATATGGACTGGCCCAGACCTCCCTGCACCTTCGGCCCTGAGGAACACCCTCAAGACCCTCCGCCCATACGCCTCGCTAAAAACTCCATTCCGAAAAACCCAGTGGGAAAAACCGGAATAGAGAAAAGAGCACGTACGCCTAGCGGATTTACATGCACACGAAGTTATCAGCCAACCTAACTACTAGTCGTCTTCGGTCTTGTTTCGACGGTGAAGGGTGCCTTCGGTGGTGACGTCAGCTTCGTCGTTGTTACTAAGATTGCCTTTATCATCAATGCTTCTCCCCCATCTGCTTCGGTCTTGCCTTCAGAGCCTTCATGTGCTTCTCCTTCGGTTCTAATTACACCATAGCCCCTCTTGTCCGGTGATTGTGACGAAGGCCCTTGTGCTGTACACTGCGTGCGACGAAGTACATGTTGATGAAAGCGGAGCCGGAGTCGACGTCGGTGAGGTAGTCGATGAAGACGAAGTCGAAAGTCGATGTCGATGAGGTATGCGACGAAGCCCCTCGAGCCGGAGTCCTGTCGACGTCGGTGCCATAGACGCCGAAGACGAAGTTGAAAGTCGACGTCGACGAAGTAGACGACGAAGCCCCTCGAGCCGGCGTCCTACCAACGTCGGTGTCATAGACGTCGAAGACGAAGTTGAAAGTCGACGTCGGCGAAGTAGACGACGAAGCCCCTCGAGCTGGAGTCCTACCGACGTCGGTGTCACAGACGCCGAAGACGAAGTTGAAAGTCGACGTCGACGAAGTAGACGACGAAGCCCCTCAAGCCAGACACATGTTGATGAAGAGGTAGTTGGGGAAGCCCCTCGTGCCGAACCATGTCGACGACGAAAGTGGTGGTGAAGTTGGTGAGGTAGTCGAATAACGTTGATGAAGTACTCGAGGAAGCCCCTCGTGCTAGATATTCGTCGAGCTGAACCTGTCGGTGACGAAGTATACAATATAGACGAAGTCCATGCTTTCCTGTTCAACACTCCATTCGAGCCGGATCATTTTTATTTAAGAAACTCAAAGCTTGTTAGACAAGAAACAATCTATCTCAATTTGCATCGCGGAAACAAAACCGAAGGCACTCTCAGGCCTTCGAGGCATCTCAGATCCGAAGCCACTCTCGGGCGTTCGGTGTGTCTCAGCTCAACTCCGGTCATCACATGACCGGTCGTTTGTTTCCTATAAACGGAACCTCAGCTATAGCAGAGCCAGATACTTGCCTTCGCAAGTTCAACTTCGGTCATGACGGGACCGCTCGTTTGCTTCCTGCAAACGAAACCTCGGCTGTAATGGAGCCAGCTACTTGCCTTTGCAAGTTCAACTTCGGTCATTAGGGACCGGTTGTTTACTTCCTGCAAACGAAACTTCGGCTATAACGGAGCCAACTACTTCCCTTTGCAAGTTCAACTCCGGTCATCACGGGACCGGTCGTTTGCCTCATGCAAACGGAACCTCGGCTGTAACGGAGCCAACTACTTGCCTTTGCAAGTTCAACTCCGGTCATCACGGGACCGGTCGTTTGCCTCATGCAAACGGAACCTCGGCTACAATGGAGCCAACTACTTGCCTTTGCAAGTTCAACTCCGGTCATCACGGGACCGGTCGTTTACCTCATGCAAACGGAACCTTCGACCAAACTCGGGCCTTCGGCGTGAGCGCACCCGGTTCCACGCTTCGGTGTCATGTATGTAAGTATGACTAAGAACAGGCGCTTAGCACATTTGAGATGAAGGTGCGACAGCATATGATATACGAAGGGTTAGAGTGCCCGCTAAAAATGGAACGTAGGTTATGAGAGAGGAGGACATGATACTTACATATGGTAGTTGACCTTGCATTCAAGAGATATAAATACTTCATTGGAAGGGTTAGATTATGAAGGCGAAGCAACGTACGGTCTGACACAATCACTTTTTTGTGTCGGTCATAACGGGACCGACACAATTTCGTTATACGAAGTAAGTGACTGGCGGCCCTTGGATGCGTCCAACGGCCTCCAAGGGGCGCCGTTACTTACCCACCAAAATAAACTCCGAAGACTACACCTCCCGCACCATGGAGGGGGATGTTGCTTCGGAAACGTGCAAACGAATAAGTACACGAAGCTTTCGGAAAAAAACTCTGGATGGGGTTTCTAGAAACAAAAATACCCCTTCAGGGGTTGCTAAATGAATGGTGGACGAGCAGCCCATAAACAACGAGATAAGATGATGATATTGGAGAGTAAGCTTGCTGCAAGTTGCACTAGAGAAAGAAAAAAAAATATACTCAAGCTATGTTCCACGGAAGAGTGCATCGGCAAGCTGAAGTATCCCCTTCGTATACTGCTGCACTTTGTGCTTAACAAAGGATAAATAAAATAGAAGAACAATAAACTTTATGCCAGGATGCACTAACTAGTTAGCTCAACTATCAAAAAGATTTATTCACAAGCTTGGGAGTTGGGACTGAAGCCAATTTAACAACGCGAGGGCGAAGTGAGGGCGAAGTGGGCTTCGGAGCCGAAGAGGGCCGAAGTGAGCTTCGGAGCTAAAAAGTGTTTGAGGTGCAGCCCCAGCAGCTAAACACATGACATTTAAAAACCACAACCCGAATCCATTCTCGCTCGTCACGCAGCCCAGCTTGCGTGTCTGGCTGGATCGAAAAGGGGGCTCCTATAAATCTTGTGGAAGATATAAGAAGTGAACTTCCAGCCCACCTAAGCCCATCAAGACTTCCACCTCTTCTCTTTGTTAAGAATAACTCTGAAGCCCACGTATTTGATGACAGTTAAAAAGTGACAACATTTTTCAAAATGTTATCAACATTTTTCAGAATTGTTGCCAACATTTTTTTCGTCAACAATTTTTAAGAATATTGTCGACATTTTTTCGTCAACATTTTTCTGAAAAGTTGCCTATAATTTTTCAACATTTTTCATAAACGTTGCCAACATTTTTTTCGTCAACATTTTTCGGGATTGTTGCCAACAAATTTTCGTCAATATTTTTCGGGATTGTTGCCAACATTTTTTAGTCAACATTTTTTAGGAAATGTTGGAGCAACATTTTTCCAACAAATGTTACAACATTTTTCAACAAAAAAGTTGAAGCAACATTTTTCAAACAAAAAGTTGAACCAACATTTTTCATAAAAAGTTGAACCAACATTTTTCCAATATTTTTTGGAAAAAAATTCCAACATTTTTTTGCTTCTTCTTCCTCCGGACAGGGCCGTTGCTTCTTCTTCCTCCCGCAGGCGGCGCGCGGCCATGGTGCGTAGGGGCTAGCGGCGGCCGCGCGCGCGGGACGCAGCGGCGGAGCTCGCCGGCCGCACGCGGGGCCGGCGGCGGGGCGCGCGCGGGGCCGGTGGTCGGGCGCGCGAGGTCGGCAGAGGCCGCGCGCGGGGCCAGCGGTAAGCGGGGCCGGGAGCGGAGGTGGGGCGCGCGGGGCCGAAGGTGGGCGCGGGCGCGCGGGGCCGGCGGCGGCCGAGCTCGCCGGCCACCATCAGGGCACGGTCGCGCGGGTCCCGGGCGGCGGTGGCGGCTAGGGTAGCACGCGGGCATGGAAAAGAAGGAGAGAGAGAGAGAGGGGTTGTGTGGTGTTAGGGTTAGATGGATCCAACGGTTGTGGTGGTTTGCACGAATCTCAAACACTGGAAGTTCACTTGAAAAAATCTTCCGGAAGATATATAGGATTCCCGGATCGAAAAGGCTGCCAGGCCCATGGACGAAGCCCAATATCTGAACAAACCGAAAGAAACAACTGGCCTATCTACTAAAACGAAGGGACCTTCGGAGCAGCTAGTTTGCAATCACAACTGTATGTGGCTACGTACCTCCAGTTTGCAATTAAAAAGCCTTGTTGGCTTAATTCCCTAAGCTTCATTTCATTGGCCCATGAAAAACCGAAACGGCATGTGCAAACTGCGCTTCGTAGTACGACGAAGTGGGAATCCCAAACCGAAGCTGGCCTCGATAATGTTGGACGGAGAAACCTCCGAGCAAATACCTCTGAAATCTCGAAACCTGTTTCCGAAGGATGAAGTCCGACCTCGGAATCAATTCCGAAGGGTGAAAAGAAAAATGGTTGCCTCAATCGATTCTGAAGATGAAATAGCAATCTTGTGAAATCCTACTGAGATGATTCCGAAGGTGAAAAATTTACTGAGATGATTCCGAAGGTGAGAAAATTTTATCTCACGAAATCCCACCGAGATGATTCCAAAGTATGAAAATTGGAGCTCAGTTCACTTTTCTGATAAAACTCGTTGGTGATGCTAAGCAATTTACTCCGCACAAAGATAACAATATTATTAAACAAAGAAAATGATAAAGTAACACACGAAGGTGCACATGACATGAACATGGTCTCCCTTCGGAGTACCAGTATAACAACCTGATATTAAAATAGTAAGCAAACAGAACAGTGTTGAAGTGCATCATAATAAGAGACATTCGAAGGATACTTTCCGCAAAACAGAGGTTAGATCTTTAACTGAGACAAACCGGTTGCTACAGCACTGATACCTTGCTACTTGCTAGGCCCCTTCGGCGCCATGGACTGACTTAACAGAAAAGCTGGGTGCCACACGTTTGGGGTACGAGGAAGGAGGCATGCAGCCAGCTATTCAAAAGAGGTTTTGAAAGCAGACCTTCGTCATCCACGTACAAAGGGCAAGAAACGAAAAAGATGCTGCATGACGCATTTGGTTAAGCCGTGTCATCAACTTGTTTCCGGTTGGTACGGTCGTAAGATGAAAATGACCACTTCGGCTCCGAAGGGTGCCTTTGTTTGGAGATGGGCTTCGGGGCGTTAGACTATCTCCAGCAACTCCCCCATCCCTTCCCCCATCTCCAAAATGAGTGAGCAATGAGCATTGTAGCAGCTCCAGCAACTCCCCAATCCCTTCCCCCAAAATGAGCACACCGGTCTCACCTCCCTCAATCTTGGGTATCTCTCTCCTCTCCCTCATCCTGCTGGTCCAACTGCCGGCCCCGCCAACCTCTGTCTCCGCGTCGCCCTCCCCTCCCCTGCTCCCTCCGTCTCTGCGCTGCCCCTCCCCAGGCCGACGCGGAGTTGCAGGAGCCAGCGCGCGAGGTCCACAGCATGGAGGCCGAGGAGTAGGGGCCAGCGCGGAGCAGGTCCTCGATCCGGCGTCGGTGGCTCGATCCGCGACGGAGGGTCCTCGATCCGGCAGCAGCGGGCTCGATCCGGCGTCGGTGGCTCGATCCGCGACGGAGGGTCCTCGATCCGGCGGCGGCGGGCTCGATCCAGCGGCGGGGCCTCCTCGATTCGGTGGCGGGCGGCAAATCCGCGACGGGGCTCGCCGTCGGAGCTCGAGGTCGCAGCAGCTCGTCGACCCCGGCGAGCTCCGCCACCTCCGGATCCGGGTGCCGCCGCTGCTCTGACCGCAGTGCCGGAGAGGTCAGCGCGGCGGGCTCGAGGCCGCCGCCGCCACCGCCCAGGGAGCTCGCCGCCGCTCCTCAGTGGGCCCGCTGCACCTCCGGGCGGTCGCGGGAGCTAACTTCCTTGTCGATTAGGGATGGGGATGAAGGAGATTGCTGGAGTGCCACTTTTTTTGAGGGAAGTTTCCTTCTCTCTCATTCTCTCATACCGGGTTTTTGAAGGTGAGGATGAAGGGGATTGCTGGAGTCAGTCTTAGTCCTACTAGTGTGTGAATCATATGCAAACTAGGATTACTAAATGCACTTCCAAGAGAGGTGGTAGCACAGGGCTACCTGCAGCCCAAAAATGAAACGAAGGAGGAGGGAGGGTGCGCGATTCGGAACTGGGCTTCGTTGGTCCGGTTGGCATGGCCGTAAAGGCCCAAAGAAACTGGTGTTTCGGCCTGTTAAAAAAAAACCGAAGCAGCATGTGTATACCTGGGCTTCACCACATGACCGAAGCTAAAACTAAACAGATGAAACCATGCTACTCCTTCTCAACCTTCGGTGCTTTTACACAAAGGAGTATTAAACTAAGTAACGACTCTAGAAACGAAGCTATATTTGCATAAAGGAGAAGTCTATGCCTAACCGCTAAACCAGCCCATGCTCAGGACCGACGTCCATATATACCTCGGACTCCTGTCACCGTCAGAACACCTTCGGTGCTTTTAAAGTACGAGCAGGCTAATCCTTGTTTATTCGGTGAGAGAGCAAGATGATTCTGAAGTGCAAAAAATTTCATCTCGTGAACACCCACCGAGATGGTTCCCAAGGTGAGAAATTCACCGAAATGATTCCGAAGGTGAAAAATCGATCTCGTGAAATCCCACCGAGATGATTCCGAAGTACAGAAAATTCACTCGAGATAATTCCGAAGGTGAAAATCAATCTCGTGAAGTCCCGCCGAGATGATTCCGAAGTACAGAAAATTCACCCGAGATAATTCCGAAGGTGAAAATCAATCTCGCGAAGTCCCGCCGAGATGATTCCGAAGTACAGAAAATTCACCCGAGATAATTCCGAAGGTGAAAAAAATTCATCTTGAGAGGCCAGCATCTTTAAGCCATACGCCATGCACTGGCTTGCTCCGGGGCTTCGTAAGTAGTGTATTGGCCGAATGCTGCTGAGCCTGCCGAGTGGACCGATGTCATGGACCACTTTTTGGTGAGTCGTCGTGGATTCGAGGCCTGATATCAGAACATCTTGTGAAAAAATGAGCCCAAGATGTAAATAGCCTCCGAAGGTGCCTTCGGGGCCGAAGGGGGCATTCGGCCTGGTGCATTTTGACAGGTCCGTGTAGCTTGTGACTGCGGCGGAGGGAGAGAGAGCCGACATAGGAGCCCATATGCCGGCTACCGTGTCGATGGAAAGTTGGGCTTCATCCTACGCAACCATGATAAAACCTGCGTGCTGGGCACTCCGAAGGGGTCGACAGAATGTGAGCCTCGGCCGGTAACTAGAGACCTCCTCTGAATAGGTTACCGGCCCATCCATCTGCACACAAAGGGCCTAAAACTTGTTCCTTGCTGGCTGGGAAACTCGGGACCGAAGGTGGCGTATGCTCGTTGGTGCCTCGAAATGCCTGGCTTGGTACAGCGACTGGTGAAGCAGGCTGCTGGGCTTTTCTTAAGTCCGCGATAAAACTCGCCCTCGGTGGTGCATGCATGATCTGAACTTCGTCTCTTGTGCCGAAGATAAACGGCAAACGGGCCTCGGCCGAGAGTGACCCCAGGATACGTGGGCTTCGTAATACGAAATGGCCATTGCTCAGAATGGGCCTCATCACTACGGCAGTTCTGATGATTGCTGCACTTCGTCCCAAAAGTGAAGTGGCTGGTTAAATGGATGCCCAATTATCTTCGTTCATTTCGCTGGCATGAATAATCAATAAAGATAATAGTGTCTAAAAAAACCAATAAAGATAATAAAAACTTTAAATGATTCCAAGCCATAATAAGGTGTCAGGTGCACGTGGTGCTTGGTGGTCGGACACCGAAGTGCTAGCATCAACAGTTCGTGGGTTGGATTATTACTCTTCGTAACACACTTTGCAAAATCAAATAATCAGAGGATAGGAACTTAGCTTTTGCTGTACTACGTTGTATACTGGCCGGGAGTACGCTGTATACTGGCTGGGTCGATGACCTCCGAAGGGGGCTTCGGAGTCCGGGTGAGGTAACACGTTGATGACGAGGATGAGGTGTGCCGTCGACGGCCAGAAAGAGCTGTTCGGAGGTCACGTCACCTCGACGAGGGTGGGCCTCTGCGATCGGGCACTTCCCCCTCCGAAGGTTGCCTCTTCCTTGTCACATGGTCACGAGTCTTTCCACGTGGTGAGCGTCAAACTGTTGGTGTAATTAGAACCGAAGGGTACACCACGTAACAGTATATTTCTTCTACTTCTACTACTACAAGGCAGTAAGTAAAGAAGACAACAGTAACTTACTACTTCGGAGTTCTCCACCATTTAATGCCTGTCTCATCAGTTACAATGACCCTCCTATATATAGGGATGGGGTAGTTGACAATTTTCCCCCAAGCCCCTGGTGGTTATTTTCTTCCGAGCCCCTAGTAGACACGATATTTACAAGAAGCCCCTCCAACTCATACCAAAGCCCATTAACCTCTACATGGGCTGGGCCATTCCCCCAACAAGCAGTAAATTAATTCAAATTAAAAACTGAACTACAAAGTTTCATAACTTCTCAAACTCTACAACTTTTATTTTGATCATTTATTCATTTAACAAAGAGGTAATAATTTTGTTCACAAAATCTTATACCTCTTATATAGTTTCATGAAACTATGGGAGATATATAGTGTCGGTGTTTTAACTTAGCAAACCTAACAAGGGGGTACCCGAGATAGTAGATTATGTGGTGGCGGGGATCGCAAGACCTGGAACCCGAAGGTAAAGGCAAGGACACGGGACACAAATTTATACAGCTTCCGAGTAGTAATTTGATGTTGATCCATCAAACTTGATACGTAATGGAGACTGTCCGAGTCATCTTTGAGTATAAATTTTACCGTCAGAGCGGACTTTAGATGTGACTTGAAAACTGAAGTCGACTTTGTGCCGTGCGGAGCAGATTTGAGATGCGACTTGAAAACCGAAGTTGACTTTAGATTGCCGCGCTGAGTGGACTTTGAGATGCGACTTTAGAAGTCGACTTTAGATTGCCGCGCAGAGCGGACTTTGAGATGTGACTGAAGTCGACTTTAGATTACCGCGTGGAGCGGACTTTAGAGATGTGACTAGAGTAGTCGACTTTATGCCGCGTGGAGCGGACTTTGGAATGCAACTTGAAAACTGAAGTCGACTTTGGATTGTCGCGCAGAGCAGACTTTGAGATGTAACTTTAGAAGTCGATTTTAGATTAGCACGCGGAGTGAACTTTAAGATGCGACTAATAGTAATCAACTTTGTGCCACACGGAGCGTACTTGAAAACTCAGGGCCAAGTATGAAACCCGGAATACAAAGCTTGAAAGCCAAAAAAGAAAGACCCTTTCGGGAGGCAAAAGCGAATGAAAAATCAGAAAAACGAATAGCTTGCCACCGGAGTGTGCTTGAATGCGACCTAAGTCAACTTGAGTACTTAGGGTTGTGCGTTTAAAACTCTTGGTACGGTTGACGCCGAAACAGACTGACACTACAAGAAAAACGCCGACTAGTGACGCAAAAAAAGGCCGTTTCTCGCCATAAACCGCGATTAATGACGCCGGTTGTTACGAAAACACGCCGTCATTAATCGAACGTCACAAACCGCGATTAATGACGAGACCTTATTTCCCGGCGTCATGAGTTTAATGACGCGTGGAAATTCGTCTATACAATGCGTCATAACTTCGTTCCTGCAGCTTTGCCACGCTGGACAGAATCTGATGTGGCATCCGATATGGCAGGCCAATTGTAACAAATCGTATGCGTCATAAAACGAATTTGGCCCGTTTGTAGCTGAGTTGAGCCCAAAACTGTTCCTGTAGGCTGGCGTTGTTCATATAGCTCAAAAAAGATTTTGTTGGGCCAAATTGTAGCTTTTCAGATGAAATTTGATTAGGGTGGACCCGTTTTGGTTGGGTCGAGTCCAACAAGTGTGCACATTGTTGCGGCCTTCTGTGTCATGTTAATTTGACAAAAAATGACTTTTGGCCCAATTAAAAATGAGCTAAGCCCACTGAAGGACAATATAAAATTAACTAATCATGCATCAGTATTAATGGATTTAATTTCAATTCTGATCTTTTTTTGAATAATTCCGATCTGGTTGGCAAAATAGTAATCAACACATATTTCTTTATACAATAAAGTAAACTATTGTTTATTATCAAGCACGACCATATTGTTCATCACATATCACAAACTATTACAAGATAACAGTATCACAAGGAACATTGATTAACAAAGCTAAATCCAGTTCATAATCACAAGAGAAAGTGGAGATTTGATCTAATGATCTTAACCTCTTCATCTTTTATTGCTAAGCAGTAGACGAAGGAGGTCCTCACTGTCTTCGGTTAGCTTCTGCAACCTCTTAATCTCAGCAGACTGCATTTTCAGAGTTGATTCTGATTCTTCGGTCTTCTTCTTCAAGCAACATAAACAGTGGATCCCAAGTCAGATTAGGACCTTGTAATTGATTGAACTAAAGAAACAAAGGTGTTAAGTTTGTTACCTTGGAACAGATCTGAACAGGAGCGACTTCAGATGTTGACCCTTTGACCCGCTGAAACAAGTACAAGAACAAGAGGTAAGGGTTGAGATCATTCGCAATCGGAAACAAAGGTGTTAAGTTTGTTACCTTGGAGCAGGTCTGAACAGGAGCGACTTCAGACGTTGACCCTTTTGCCTGCTGAAACAAGTACAAGAACAAGAGGTTAGGGTTGAGATCATTCGCAATCGGCAACAAAGAAGGTGTTGAGTTTGTTACCTTGGAGCAGGTCTGAACAGGAGTGACTACAGATGTTGACCCTTTGGCCCGCTGAAACAAGTACAAGAACAAGAGATAAGGGTTGAGATCATTAGCAATCAGAAGCAGTTTCATTTATTAAGTTCAATGCGGTATATGAACGATCACACCCAATCCATCATCACTCAAGCATGCAACAAAAATATGAAAAGCAAAGAACATGGGTAAGCAATATAATAATTTCATCCTTTAATTTCTACAAATCTCAAATAAGTTGACTTGGAACAATCTCTTGCAATAGGGAACAGAAGATCCACAATCACCCAAGCATGCAACAACAATATTCAAAGCCAAAGAGCATGCGGAAGCAGTCCAATAATTTTATCTACAAATTTCTACAAACCTCAAATAAAATGACTTTGAACAAATTCTTGCGATAGGGTACAGTAGATACACAATCACCCAAGCATGCAACAACAATATTCAAAGGCAAAGAGCATGGGGAAGCAGTCCAACAATTTCATCTATAAATTTCTACAAACCTCAAATAAAATGACTTCTAACAAACTCTTGCGATAGGGTACAGTAGATCCACAATCACCCAAACATGAAAGAATATTATAGAAAGCCAAAGAGCATGGGGAAGCAATCTAATTCAATCGATCAATACAGGGAGGAGACCGCAGACCTGACGAATATGACGGGAAGAAGGTGCCGAATGCCGTCTCGATTTAGCAGCCCGACCTTGCGCCTTCAGCACGATGTTCTGCGCAATTGTTGCAGATCTGCGGCCGCCAGGGTGAGCCTTGGAGGAGCCGACGGAGCAACGAGTTTGAACCATCTTGCAGCTTCAAGGACGTTGCCGAGGAAGGTCGCCGCTCGTAGAAGAGGAAGGCCGCCGCTCGTAGAAGAGGAAGGCCGCCGCTCGTAGCAGAGGAAGCTGTCGTCGGTAGCTAGGCCTCCGTTGCTGCTTCCGCCGCAGATCTAGGTCTCTTCGACGGTCGAGGAGAAGATCTCCTGATTTTGGAAAATTACCAGGAGAGAATTAGGAGATCTGGTTTCCCTATTTGTTTTATATATAAACGAGGAGGACCAGAAGGAGGAGCGGGGAATTCAAAATTTCAAGTCCCGCCTTTGTGGTCCAGAGCGGGAAATGAAAGACTTTGGATCATGGACCCAAACGTCAGTGACCCAAACGAAAGACCGCTTGGGTGTCGGACCCAAACGTCAGTGACCTTACGCAGAGAGGCAAGTTGTTGACTAGGTTGTCCGTGCCACCATGGATCATGGAATGGACAAACACACACAGGACTATACTCTACTTCATATTCACGTAAGACGGATGATCCGATATTCGCATTACAAATGTACTCACTGCAACAAAATAACGTACCGTTTCAACTGTTTATTACATGACTACAAACACTTAAATAAAACATTGAAACTACAGGGGACCCTGGTACAACCCTTCAGGTAATCTTCTACGGAGATTGTGTATAAATTCGGGATGATCAGTGCATACAACCGCCCAATCATATGTGAGTATTCCGTGAGGGAAGACTCGCTCTAAGAGAGACATGCACTTGTCCTGCAATTGTGTGCAGTTATCCTGAATTGCCCATTGTAGAAATGAAGTCACAGTTTCCTCGCTTGCCATGTCCCACATCTTTGACGCACAGTGCAGCTTCAACCTTTCGACTTGGTACATGTCGGCGACCGAGAGTAAAAAAGGCCAGGCATTGGCAAGAGCGTCCCAGAAATCAGCCTCCTCCGGGAGTGATCCTTCACTAGCATATTTGATCAGGACCGAGAAGCCATCAGGGTGTGTGTCGATAATTGTAACAGTTTCAGAGCTAGACTCCACTCCTGGGCCGTAGAGCATTGCCTCCATCACACAAGATACTTTCGCCACATCGGCATGTATCGCTCGTATCACCCGGCATTCCGCACCTACGTGGAACACAACTTCCACAGGGGCTTGGGCTGCAACGGTTTGGCATATGCTTCTTTGCACTGATGGAGGAGGAACTTCAATGCAGTCGTCCTCCAGTACTGAAACAACACATGATATGTGTATGCGATCTTCACTGGATGTCACGCGCTCAATGTCATGATGCTCTACCAGACATTCAAATCCTCTTGCTTCTAGATCCCGATTCATGAACCAAACTTCTTTTGTAGCTTGAACTCGAAACGTATCATCTTCATCGTTTGGGTCCACGCAACAATACTCGCACCTACGTGGAAGCAGTCACAGGTTTGACAAACAATAACATAATGCGACTGTATCGCCATGTGTGAGTGTGTGTCTTCATAGCAGCAACGAGACACGTACCATTTGGGATTTGTGCAGAGGAACGAGGACGACGGCAATGCCATCTGGAACATCCATCCACTGATGATCTTTCATACCTGTAGGATAGCAACGTAGTTTCCATTGACGACCTCCCACCATGAACGTAACGGATTCCTTGAAGTTGCCCGTGGTTCCTTCGGCTTTCGCTTCCTGGCTTGAGACTGAGAAGTCGACTTGCATGGAAGGAATCATTTTAGCGTCTAAAGCCATTAACACAAATGGCCTACATTGATCGTCTCGTGCCTAAAGTGTCTCTTATTATAGTGGGCCGGGAGTGAATGTGTCATTCCGAAACGTCAGTTCGTGGACATCAGTTACCACTCGGAATGGACGCGTCCCTTCAGAGCGGGTGTGTCCACGTTCGGGTCATGAACTTTCTGGTTCTAGTCCTTAAGTGCGATTCACAATGATCGACACGTCCGTCCAGAGGGGGTGTGCTGCGTGTGCACACAAGTTCGTCGGTTAACGCTCGGTGCCAGTGCTTAACTGCAATTCTCAATGATCGACACGTGGATCAACTTGTGAGAGTGTGTCGTTCCCAAATACCCATTCGAGATGCCTTTCTGTGCTTATATGCATGTTAATATTACACACACACACACAAAAAGATATATTGCTATTCCAATTCCAGCTTATTCCGTTTTGGTCTTGTCGCGTCAACAAGTTCATCACGTTTCTCAGTCTCCAAGGCCAGCGGGAATCATCAAGTGCGAATCCTGACCATTCGTAGACCTTTACAGTCACGACTCACGCAGCGTACCTGATCGAGGAGGACTTGTCACATCATCCCGCACCCTGCGTGTTGCAACGCAAGGACCATCCAGTCCATCTGATTACAGCGCCCAATCTTGTTCTCCAGATGCAATTGACACCTAAACCATTACATAAATAAATGGTAGAGAGTTGTCTCGTTGTTGATGCGGCATGAGCTGACGCAGTGAGACAGCCATTAGATGCAGCTAATGCGATGTGATTTGTCCGCAGGACTTTCTTGTGCTCTACAGAGAGGAAAGTCCGGAAGTAAACACATACCTAGACACGTCGGGCTCATCTCGTGATACCCATCGTCCACACATGTAATCGATGCACGCCACTGAAGATTCTGACCTAGATAGATTCCTATCACGCGTAGGCCTGACTATATTCCGAGCATCTCACGTTTTCCTTAGTAACTTTAGCAATGCTACACCGAGCTCACGTGACCGCTGTAGTCCTTGATAAATAGGCGAGTGCAGCAGAGCGTTCTTGAAAGGAAAGGCCAACACTCATCGGTTCCCCGTCTTGCATTTCTCTACTTCAGTGGGATACAAGGGTGAGATCATTTTGTTGGCTAATCTTGTTTACTTTATGTATGCATGGTATCGAGACGGTCACATTGTTAGCTTATGTAGGGTTTGTTCTTCGTTTGTGTATGCAGTACGTGGGGAATGGCCGGGCAAGGAAGGGACGGATCATGGAACTTGGAGGAGTCGGGGAAGGGGGAGCTGTCGGGCGCAATAGCACCTCATCACCGCCACCCGGTTCAGCCGCTGCCATCGGCACCGCAGCAGCACCCGGCCCCAATGGCACCACCACTTCCGCTGGTATCAGCACCTCAGCAGCACCCGACCCCAATGGCACCTCCACTTCCGCTGGCATCGGCACCTCAGCAACACCCGGGGGTGATGCCACCTCCAGTTCAGCCGCTGGCAACGGCAGCTCAGGATCAGCTGAACCTCATGGCACCACCTTTTCACCCACGGCCCAGGCCGCCAGCTCTGCTGTTGCCCGTTGAAATGCCACCCCGCGGCCAGTGCTCATTGAACAAGATGAATCGCATGACCTGAAATGGTCTGTGTTGCTTTGGCTTCAGCAGGGCGGGCCCGCCCGTGTTTATCACGAAGGAATGTGGGTGTGCCCTTTTTGCCACAGGGGTCACAGGTAATGGACCATTCGTGACCTGCTGTTACACGCGCATAACATCGCCGTTTCGCCTGCATGGATTTGGGATGCAAGGGCGAGGCATCGCGCTTTGGAGGAGTATCTGATCCAGGAGACACGTTTTGCTGCACTCCGTGCAGCGGCTGGATTTCCATAAGCCCGCGATGGTAGTAGTATGAGCCGTGATGGTAGATGCTAGTAGTATGTGGTGATGGTAGTAGTATGAGCAGTGATGGTAGATGCTAGTAGTAAGTGGTGATGGTAGTTGTATATGAGCCGTGATGTGTAAGAAATCGGATGCTCGTAGCCTAAGAGGGAGAGGGGGTGAATTAGGCAAACTAAAAACCTTAACCTATGGCTTCACTACTTTTTCTCAAAGAAAACTAGAACATACTATCTAGATGTGCAACTAAGGTTGTTCTAGTGTGAAACTCCCATCCCAAAACAAGGTTTGCAACCTATAGCCAATCCTAGCATGATACTACTCTAGGAAAGTAAAGGCAAGCAAAGATTGCAATAGAGTAAATGCGGAAACGTAAAGGGGATGAGAGGAAGCAAACTCTTGACACGCGATTTATCCCGTGGTATCGGTAGGCACTAAGCCACCCCTAGTCCACGTTGTTGAAGCACTCACACAAGAGTATTGCTTCCCGGTCACCAAGTCTCTCCCAAGAGCACCACTTGACTCGCCACTAAGGCTCACCACTTAGGCACTCGCCAAGCTCCCTTGGTCACCTTGATGCCGCCTCCACTAAGGAGCTTCTCCACTTAGGAAGGGGGTCTCCACGTCCCCCGCACAAAGTGTCCTCGCCACTCCACACCAAGCCGGAGGGTCGATGACGATTGCCGGTGAGCCACTTAGGCCCCAAGGCTTCCGGCGAACCTTGTACACCTTGATTCACTCAAGAATTACCTCACAAGGTTGGCACAACCTTGCACTCACTCAGCTCTAATCTAAGCCTATCACTAAGCACATACACTAAGCATATGCAAGTCTATGGATGAGCAATTAAGCACTTGGATGGATTGGATATGATCTTCTAGGTGTCTTGCACTCCTCTGCACTTCCACACAATCCAGCCCCCTCAAATAGGTGAGTGGAGGGGGTATAAATAGCCCAAGGCACTCAAAGAGCCATTGGTTAACGGCCACTGAAAAAGTAAGCGTCAGATGAATCGATGCTATACTTTTTAGGGCGTCGGTTCATCCGGTGCCCTCCACGTCACTTAGCCGTTGCAGCTCTGCTGACACAACTGTTCCGAGGCTATACACCGACGGTGCGTCGGGTCATCCGGTGCTGAAGACCTCGCGGCCAAAACGTCTCTGTATGCTGCTTCGTGACCGTCGGATAGACCGATGCTTCCACTTGACCAAGGCGTTGGTTCATCCGGTGCTGAAGAGGCTGTCTTGGCGCGTCTCTGTCTTGATTCAAACTGAGCGTCGGATAGACCGACGGTGTCCTCTCTCAGACCGTCGGATCATCCGGTGCTACTGTCTTCGCTGCTCCTCCTCTGCAATTCATCTGGCGCATCTAGAAACTGGACCGTCGGATCATCCGACGGTGTCATCTTTATTTTGCCCGCTGCGCAGTGTACCAAGTACACCGATTCTTGCACCAATGGTACCGTCGGTTCATCCGACGGTGTCAATTTCCTTCCTTTTCTTCCGCGGTTTTGACCCTTGAAAAATAGACTATCTTCACAATTTGGCATGTGGTATTTTTGCATCCTTGGGACCTAGAAATGTCTATAAAGACATGCTAAACAATGTGGTTAGTCCCATTGATCATGTTGTCATGAATCACCGAAATCATACTCGAACTAATGGCATACGAGGCCATGTTCGCTACAATCTCCCCCTTTTTGGTGATTTATGACAACACAACCAAAGCAAGCATAAATTTGCAAAAATTGACAAAATTAGAACCACTTACACTTGCTTGGATGCTTACCATCATCCAAACTCCCCCTAGATCAAACTTCCCCCTTTTTGATCTTCTCTTCCTATGTTCACACATAGCTTGCCTCTTCCCACTTTGGAAACACTAGCTTGCTTTGGTCCCACATTCTCCCCCTTTGGAATAAAATCTCCAAAAAGATCCCAAAACAAAATGTCTCCAAGGAAATTTAGCAAGTCCTAGCAAACATACCTCAAAGAGAAATGTTAAATACAAGGGAGAAAGCCGCATGAACTATGATCCATATGTATGATATCAATGAAGATACCACATGTGCGAATAACTAAGGTGGATCACAAGCTCATGAGACTAGCATGATACAAACTAAGCTCCCCCTAAGTGTGTGCACAATATGATAGTGTGAAAATCAAGTGCACAACTACAAACACTTGTAAGGTAAGGAAGCTTAGAGCATATCATGCAAGGAGGTAGCTTAAAGGACAAGAGATAAGACAAATGGGTTCTTGTTACATTACCACTTGTAGATATCACTTGTAGTCTTTTGATCATTGCATACCTCCGGGGGTTAGTTCCTCTCTACCTTGTTGGCACCACATTGAGATGAGCCACTTGGAAATGACATCACTAGGTGACACCACTTGAAAGAAGCTCGCAAAGAAGACACATGGGGTACCACAAGGATTAGGAATGTATGAGTGCATTGCCTTTGAACTTATATAGAGACATAAGCTCGCAAGGACATGACTCAATTGCATGAAGCTCATATTGCTATATTCACTCTTTTGGAGATGTTAGATCACATTGAGAGTGAAATAACATTCTCTTAGAATGAAGTACCGCACCGGAACGCGTCGCCAAGGGACTACATAAGATAAGCTTGAAACAATGTTAGTCCCATAACCAAACTATAGGATGAGCTCCCCCTAAATGTGTGCATTTAGTGTTTGAATCACCAACAAAATGTATGCACATTGTTTATAACAACAAAAGGGAAGCTAACCCTATAGCTTGCTCATGATGCAAGGAGATATATATAAAAACATCCACCATGAAAGAACAAGTGTAGCTTTCCTACACACTAATCAAACTATGTAGGTTGCTCATGGGTTAGCACATGACACAAGCAACCTACCATATGTAAACAACTAGGCAAAGCAACAAATGCAAACCTAGACAAGGCAATGGAGCTACAATGATACATGAGATGGGTTAATTTCCATTACCTCAACCGGGGATCTTGGGCAACACATGTCCAACTTGAAAGCTTGGCTTCTAGGCTTGAATCTTCTCATCTTCTTTGTGCCAAGCCTCCCAAGTCCCCGAACTCATGGCCTTCAAGTGGCCTTTGGAACCCAAACCATTTGAGGCCCCTTCATGTTATGATGACTTCCTTGGGCACCAAAATGGGTTGGTTCCAACCCCGCTTCTCCTTCATCTTCCCAACCTTGTGTGCAACCACCTTGCCATTTGCTTCTTCTTGATGACGTACGTGTTGCTCTTAGTCTTGTTCTTGCGGTTGGGCTTGGTGTAGATGAGGGAGCTCTTGATGATAGGCTTCATCATCTTCTTCTTGCCCTTGTCCATCTTCTTGACAAATTGAGGGCATTTGTAGAACTTGTGCCCTTCTCCCTGACACTTGTAGCAAGTCACGGTTTCACCCTTCTCAAGCTTCTTCACCATGGGATCACGATTATCTTGAGAAGGTTGGACGTTGCTCTTCATGTCTTGAGAGATGTCCACTTGTTCCTCAATGTTCTTGCCCTTGCCCATCAAGCTAAACAACCTCTCTCGGAGCCATTTCACTTCTTGCTTGAGGTCATCATTCTTCTTGCCTATGAGACAATCACATGTTTCTACAACCACATTCTCATTGCAAGATGGTGAGCAAGATTCATTAATCAAATCAATGCAAGAAGTTGAAGCATCTACCTTGGAAATAGGAATTGCACAAGGGATAGATGATTCATTAAGCTCAAAGGAAACACTTGTTTTAGTCTCATTGCTCTCAAGCTTAGATTTGAGCTCATCACACTCCTTGCTAAGCAATTTGAATTTGCACAACAAATAGTCATAATTTGTAGCAAGGGTTGCACTAAGATCATTGAGAGCATTGAGTTCTTTAATTTCATTAGCTTGTTTCTTAAGCATTTCCTTTTGCTCATGGACTAGCTCAACAAGATCATCAAGAAGGGTGGTGTCGGATTCATCATCACTTACATCGCTTTCCATACCTTTGGCCATAAGGCACATGTGTGGTGATGATGAAGGACCTTGCATGAAGCGGGTGATGAAGTTCTTTCTTGATTCATCACTTGAGCTACAAGAACTTGATTCTCCACCACTTATCCACTCGCGGACGGCAATGGTTGCTTCTTGCTTTGGCCTCCTCTCCTTGACCACCTTCTTCTTGGTCTTGTGCTTGATCTTGGTGAACTTGATGTGTTGATGATGACGCCCTTCTCTCAAGTGGATGTTGTAGCCGTACATGTTGATTTTCTTCACATACTTGAAGATCTTCTTTGTGTACATGGCGACCATTGACTCCACCTCTTCATCACTTGAGGAGCCTTCATCGTCATCATCATCATCATCATCATCATCTTCACTTGAGCTTCCATGGGTTGCCATTCTTCTCATCACCTTCTCTTGTTGGCTTGAAAGAGCATGGCTTGTGGTTGGAGAAGAAGGTTCTTGAGGCTTTGCTTGGGGCACCTTCTTGGACTCGGGCATGATTTGAAGCTCATGTGCCATGATCTTGCTCAAGATTTGAGATGGCTTCAAATCTTCGAGCTTTCTCTCATATAGGGATGAAAACGGATCGGATACGGACGGATACTGCAGATACAGATACAGATAATTTTTCTTTCTCGGACAGAATTCTCGGATCGAATGCGGATACAGACAATATATTTTTTTGTCGAATAGTGATATTCATCATATTTGGATCATAGAAATTCAACTTTGAATTTCTGGATACTAATGCGGTACGGATAGTTACGGATATTAAATGTCTGGATTCGAATACGATCTTACCATTTGAGTGTCTGACTCTTTCGGTTGGTCGGTCGGACGGATAATATCCGTACCACTTTCATCCCTACTCTCATAGATGATAGCCTTCACCAAGTCATAATTGGGCTTCCGGAGACTTTAGAGGATCTTGCGGTTGATGTTCAAGTCCGTGATGTT
Organism: Cenchrus fungigraminus; assembly: GCA_036936925.1. NCBI lineage: Eukaryota > Viridiplantae > Streptophyta > Magnoliopsida > Poales > Poaceae > Cenchrus > Cenchrus fungigraminus. Next base: position 60,115,607 of record CM072768.1, on the reverse strand, counting down.
CTTCACACCTAGAGCATTAATCTCATTGACAAGCACATTTAGGCGTGAGTACATTGAATCGGCATTTTCATTTGCAAGTTGCTTAAAGCTATTGAATTCCTCAAGGAGACAACCGTAGCGTTCATTAGCAACTTCTTTTGAACCCTCATTTTGCTCCTTGATGGTTTTCCATAGCTAATGAGCATTTTCACAAGTAAAAACTCTATTGAAAACACCTACATCTAGTGAGGACAAAATGATACTCTTAGCAATCACATCAAATTACTTTTCCTTCTTAGTACCATTTTTCACGCCCTCATCGGTGACTCTCCAAACATCAAGGTCCTTCGTTTGGAGGTAGGCTTCCATAAGCACCTTCCAACGAGGATAGCCCGTGCCATCGAAATGTGGAGCCAAACCTAAGGTATCCACCCCTTTCATACCTCTATAGAGCAACTCACTAGGCGGTGAAGCCTAACCGTTCCAATGAGCCGGTTTTCACAATTTACCAATCGAATTGGTGTTTCCTTGTGAAGGAAGTGAGTCCCGGCTCTGATACCACTTGTAAGAAATCGGATGCTCGTAGCCTAAGAGGGGGAGGGGGTGAATTAGGCAAACTAAAAACCTTAACCTATGGCTTCACTACTTTTTCTCAAAGAAAACTAGAACATACTATCTAGATGTGCAACTAAGGTTGTTCTAGTGTGAAACTCCCATCCCAAAACAAGGTTTGCAACCTATAGCCAATCCTAGCATGATACTACTCTAGGAAAGTAAAGGCAAGCAAAGATTGCAATAGAGTAAATGCGGAAACGTAAAGGGGATGAGAGGAAGCAAACTCTTGACACGCGATTTATCCCATGGTATCGGTAGGCACTAAGCCACCCCTAGTCCACGTTGTTGAAGCACTCACACAAGAGTATTGCTTCCCGGTCACCAAGTCTCTCCCAAGAGCACCACTTGACTCGCCACTAAGGCTCGCCACTTAGGCACTCGCCAAGCTCCCTTGGTCACCTTGATGCCGCCTCCACTAAGGAGCTTCTCCACTTAGGAAGGGGGTCTCCACGTCCCCCGCACAAAGTGTCCTCGCCACTCCACACCAAGCCGGAGGGTCGATGACGATTGCCGGTGAGCCACTTAGGCCCCAAGGCTTCCGGTGAACCTTGTACACCTTGATTCACTCAAGAATCACCTCACAAGGTTGGTATAACCTTGCACTCACTCAGCTCTAAGCTAAGCCTATCACTAAGCACATACACTAAGCATATGCAAGTCTATGGATGAGCAATTAAGCACTTGGATGGATTGGATATGATCTTCTAGGTGTCTTGCACTCCTCTGCACTTCCACACAATCCAGCCCCCTCAAATGGGTGAGTGGAGGGGGTATAAATAGCCCAAGGCACTCAAAGAGCCGTTGGTTAAGGGCCACTGAAAAAGTAAGCGTCGGATGAACCGATGCTATACTTTTCAGGGCGTCAGTTCATCCGGTGCCCTCCACATCACTTAGCTGTTGCAGCTCTGCTGACACAACTGTTCCGAGGCTATACACCGATGTTACGTCGGTTCATCCGGTGCTGAAGACCTCGCGGCCAAAACGTCTCTGTATGCTGCTTCGTGACCGTCGGATAGACCGATGCTTCCACTTGACCAAGGCGTCGGTTCATCCGGTGCTGAAGAGGCTGTCTTGGCGCGTCTCTGTCTTGATTCAAACTGAGTGTCGGATAGACCGACGGTGTCCTCTCTCAGACCGTCGGATCATCCGGTGCTACTGTCTTCGCTGCTCCTCCTCTGCAATTCATCCGGCGCATCTAGAAACTGGACCGACGGTGTCATCTTTATTTTACCCGCTGCGCAGTGTACCAAGTACACCGATGCTTGCACCGATGGTACCGTCGGTTCATCCGACGGTGTCAATTTCCTTCCTTTTCTTCCGCGGTTTTGACCCTTGGAAAATAGACTATCTTCTCATTTTAGCATGTGGTATTTTTGCATCCTTGGGACCAAGTCCCATTAATCATGTTGTCATGAATCACCGAAATCATACTCGAACTAATGGCATATGAGGCCATGTTCGCTACATGATGGTAGATGCTAGTAGTATGTGGTGATGGTAGTAGTATGAGCCGTGATGGTAGATGCTAGTAGTATGTCGTTCAGAGTATGTCGCTGTAGTTCGAACTATGGTGGATCCATCCATCCTCATGTGTAATCAATGCGTATGCATGCATTTGTGTCGTTTGTATTTGGATTGTGTTGTTTCTAATAAAAATGGTATTGTGTGTGTACTCCCTCGGTATAAATTCATTGTATACGGAAACTCCATTCCATTGATTTCTTAAATACCGGAAGAACACAGACGAAAGTCCGGTTTGTGGTTTTCAGTTGGACCGGATTAAACTGTCACTGCTACGCAATAAGAAAACCAACATCTTACAAGGAAAAAACAGTAGTAGTAATATTCAATCAGACCAGATGAACAGAAGGCGAATCTTCGTTCTGCTTCTTCTACTCCTACTTCTACTAGTAGTAGTTACCACTAATCCACTAATCAAGGCGTCGTTTCTTTGTCGATGGTGCACTCGATGCCTTGTTGCAACTGCTCACGGACGAGGATGTCGCTCTGTTGCCGCTCCCCGTGGAAGATGGTGGCGGACCTCCCAGGGCGCCGCCCGCGGATGAGGCCGTCCCTCCAATGCCGCATCCAGAGGATGATGTCGCCGCTCCATGGCGGCCGGTCGAGCACGGCCTTGGCGCCGCTCCATGGCGGATGATGATGGCCGGTCGATGATGGCCTCTGCTCGGCGAGGATGGCAGAGATCGACTGCCGCCGACCGATGAGGATGATAGAGGACAACGGCGCTTGGAGACGACAGTTCCCCGGCGAGTGGCGGTGCTTCCGCGCCCCTGACCCCTGGCACCTCTTGCTGACTTGCGAGGGGTGCGATGTTTCAGAGGCACATGATCTTGGATTTCATTTTGTTCCACAAACTCCGAATCATCAGAGGATGTGTCAACCACCACCCGAATGGGCCTCCGCTCTGCATCCTCTTTATCAGACCACTGGGGATCCTCCCTTTCATCAGAAGAGGAGGAGGATGTGGCTTGCGCCGCACCTCTAGGAGACAATGGCTCCATGGGGAGAGGAAGAGAGCGCTATGCGAGGATGGAGTTTTTTTTGGTTGCAAGAGTTGGGAGAGGAAGTGGGCGCTGTGCGAGAATGGGGTTTTTTGTTGGTTGCAAGAGTGGGGAGCGGAAGAGGGCGCTGGGAGGAAGGGGGATATTTATGGCCAGAGGAACCCATTCAGCCATTATTGAAAAAACTGCTCCCGAAAAGATTAGAGTAGTTGTGGGATCCTTTCAGTTCAAACTAATTCAATTTTGACCAAATTTACACTTATATCTACTTATCGGGAAGTGAGAATTGCATTGTTTTGTGGATGGAGGGAGGACGTTCTGAGGAAGGGGGAAAGACCGTTCAGCGGAATGTTAACAGACCGGAAGAAATAATTGTAGTCCAGAAGGTCCTTTTAGCAATACATCAGTATACCGGACCTGCTGGACTACCTTTTCCACTCATTTGTCTTTGTTGGAGCTGTAACTCCTCCATTGTTCTCCCACAACCTTGTTCTTTGGCTATCCTGTCAATGATGCCTCGTCCCTGGGCAAATAATATTCCTGACATTGTTGTGAGCGTCGCGAATAAGATCAGTGAAGCAAGAGATTTCATCATGTTCAAAGCTGTCTGCAAGGGTTGGAACT